>OY660882.1:262500-9862974 GCA_962446985.1 Xyrichtys novacula | reverse complement strand
TTTGATCCACATGGTCAATGAAAAGCCCAGCCCTACCTGCAACAGTCATTGCCAGGGACCCAGAACTGATAATCAGGACTTTTAGGCTTGGATTTTGATTGACATGGCTAATCAAAAGCCCAGTCCTACCTTCAGGACAGAGCTTCACAGTTTGTACCCGACAGTCATTGCCAAGGACCCAGAACTGATAGTCAGGACTTTAAGGCTGGGTGAATAAAAAATTGATGGTTGGAAAATTAAGGAGGAGTTCTCTTGTTTGTGTTTTGAGTCAGCACAAGGACATTTTTGGAGGTGTTCACAGATGAAGACAAGCGGGGAGTTGAACCAGCGACCTTTGGATCACAGCACTTCATGTGAGGAACTTCCTACAGTCCTCTGCTCTACCAACTGAGCTATCGAGGTGCTGTCTACTCACAAGTGCAGAAAACATAGTGGCTGAGACGACATACTTTGCCCACACAACTATTTGATCCACATGGTCAATGAAAAGCCCAGCCCTACCTGCAGAACAAAGCTTCGCAGTTTGTACCCAAACAGTCATTGCCAGGGACCCAGAACTGATAATCAAGACTTTTAGGCTTGGCTTTTGATTGACATGGCTAATCAAAAGCCCAGTCCTACCTTCAGAACAGAGCTTCACAGTTTGTACCCGACAGTCATTGCCAAGGACCCAGAACTGATAGTCAGGACTTTAAGGCTGGGTGAATAAAAAATTGATGGTTGGAAAATTAAGGAGGAGTTCTCTTGTTTGTGTTTTGACATTTTGGAGGTGTTCACAGATGAAAACAAGGACAAGCTGGGAGTTGAACCAGCGACCTTTGGATCACAGCACTTCATGTGAGGAACTTCCTACAGTCCTGTGCTCTACCAAATGAGCTATCGAGGTGCTCTCCACTCACTAGTGCAGAAAACATAGTGGCTGAGACGACACACTTTGCCCACACAACTATTTGATCCACATGGTCAATGAAAAGCCCAGCCCTACCTGCAGAACAAAGCTTCGCAGTTTGTACCCAACAGTCATTGCCAGGGACCCAGAACTGATAATCAGGACTTTTAGGCTTGGATTTTGATTGACATGGCTAATCAAAAGCCCAGTCCTACCTTCAGGACAGAGCTTCACAGTTTGTACCCAACAGTCATTGCCAAGGACCCAGAACTGATAGTCAGGACTTTAAGGCTGGGTGAATAAAAAATTGATGGTTGGAAAATTAAGGAGGAGTTCTCTTGTTTGTGTTTTGACATTTTGGAGGTGTTCACAGATGAAGACAAGCGGGGAGTTGAACCAGCGACCTTTGGATCACAGCACTTCATGTGAGGAACTTCCTAAAGTCCTCTGGTCTACCAACTGAGCTATCGAGGTGCTCTCTACTCACAAGTGCAGAAAACATAGTGGCTGAGACGACACACTTTGCCCACACAACTATTTGATCCACATGGTCAATGAAAAGCCCAGCCCTACCTGCAGAACAAAGCTTCGCAGTTTGTACCCAACAGTCATTACCAGGGACCCAGAACTGATAATCAGGACTTTTAGGCTTGGCTTTTGATTGACATGGCCAATCAAAAGCCCAGTCCTACCTTCAGAACAGAGCTTCACAGTTTGTACCCGACAGTCATTGCCAAGGACCCAGAACTGATAGTCAGGACTTTAAGGCTGGGTGAATAAAAAATTGATGGTTGGAAAATTAAGGAGGAGTTGTCTTGTTTGTGTTTTGACATTTTGGAGGTGTTCACAGATGAAGACAAGGACAAATGGGGAGTTGAACCAGCGACCTTTGGATCACAGCACTTCCTACAGTCCTCTGCTCTACCAACTGAGCTATCGAGGTGCTCTCTACTCACAAGTGCAGAAAGCATAGTGGCTGAGACGACACACTTTGCCCACACAACTATTTGATCCACATGGTCAATGAAAAGCAAAGCCCTACCTGCAGAACAAAGCTTCGCAGTTTGTACCCAACAGTCATTGCCAGGGACCCAGAACTGATAATCAGGACTTTTAGGCTTGGATTTTGATTGACATGGCTAATCAAAAGCCCAGTCCTACCTTCAGGACAGAGCTTCACAGTTTGTACCCAACAGTCATTGCCAAGGACCCAGAACTGATAGTCAGGACTTTAAGGCTGGGTGAATAAAAAATTGATGGTTGGAAAATTAAGGAGGAGTTGTCTTGTTTGTGTTTTGACATTTTGGAGGTGTTCACAGATGAAGACAAGGACAAATGGGGAGTTGAACCAGCGACCTTTGGATCACAGCACTTCCTACAGTCCTCTGCTCTACCAACTGAGCTATCGAGGTGCTCTCTACTCACAAGTGCAGAAAGCATAGTGGCTGAGACGACACACTTTGCCCACACAACTATTTGATCCACATGGTCAATGAAAAGCAAAGCCCTACCTGCAGAACAAAGCTTCGCAGTTTGTACCCAACAGTCATTGCCAGGGACCCAGAACTGATAATCAGGACTTTTAGGCTTGGATTTTGATTGACATGGCTAATCAAAAGCCCAGTCCTACCTTCAGGACAGAGCTTCACAGTTTGTACCCAACAGTCATTGCCAAGGACCCAGAACTGATAGTCAGGACTTTAAGGCTGGGTGAATAAAAAAATGATGGTTGGAAAATTAAGGAGGAGTTCTCTTGTTTGTGTTTTGACATTTTGGAGGTGTTCACAGATGAAGACAAGCGGGGAGTTGAACCAGCGACCTTTGGATCACAGCACTTCATGTGAGGAACTTCCTAAAGTCCTCTGCTCTACCAACTGAGCTATCGAGGTGCTGTCTACTCACAAGTGCAGAAAACATAGTGACTGAGACGACATACTTTGCCCACACAACTATTTGATCCACATGGTCAATGAAAAGCCCAGCCCTACCTGCAGAACAAAGCTTCGCAGTTTGTACCCAACAGTCATTACCAGGGACCCAGAACTGATAATCAGGACTTTTAGGCTTGGCTTTTGATTGACATGGCCAATCAAAAGCCCAGTCCTACCTTCAGAACAGAGCTTCACAGTTTGTACCCGACAGTCATTGCCAAGGACCCAGAACTGATAGTCAGGACTTTAAGGCTGGGTGAATAAAAAATTGATGGTTGGAAAATTAAGGAGGAGTTGTCTTGTTTGTGTTTTGACATTTTGGAGGTGTTCACAGATGAAGACAAGCGGGGAGTTGAACCAGCGACCTTTGGATCACAGCACTTAATGTGAGGAACTTCCTAAAGTCCTCTGCTCTACCAACTGAGCTATCGAGGTGCTGTCTACTCACACGTGCAGAAAACATAGTGGCTGAGACGACATACTTTGCCCACACAACTATTTGATCCACATGGTCAATGAAAAGCCCAGCCCTACCTGCAGAACAAAGCTTCGCAGTTTGTACCCAACAGTCATTGCCAGGGACCCAGAACTGATAATCAGGACTTTTAGGCTTGGCTTTTTATTGACATGGCTAATCAAAAGCCCAGTCCTACCTTCAGAACAGAGCTTCACAGTTTGTACCCGACAGTCATTGCCAAGGACCCAGAACTGATAGTCAGGACTTTAAGGCTGAGTGAATAAAAAATTGATGGTTGGAAAATTAAGGAGGAGTTCTCTTGTTTGTGTTTTGACATTTTGGAGGTGTTCACAGATGAAGACAAGGACAAATGGGGAGTTGAACCAGCGACCTTTGGATCACAGCACTTCCTACAGTCCTCTGCTCTACCAACTGAGCTATCGAGGTGCTCTCTACTCACAAGTGCAGAAAACATAGTGGCTGAGACGACACACTTTGCCCACACAACTATTTGATCCACATGGTCAATGAAAAGCCCAGCCCTACCTGCAGAACAAAGCTTCGCAGTTTGTACCCAACAGTCATTACCAGGGACCCAGAACTGATAATCAGGACTTTTAGGCTTGGCTTTTGATTGACATGGCCAATCAAAAGCCCAGTCCTACCTTCAGAACAGAGCTTCACAGTTTGTACCCGACAGTCATTGCCAAGGACCCATAACTGATAGTCAGGACTTTAAGGCTGGGTGAATAAAAAATTGTTGTTTGGAAAATTAAGGAGGAGTTCTCTTGTTTGTGTTTTGACATTTTGGAGGTGTTCACAGATGAAGACAAGCACAAATGGGGAGTTGAACCAGCGACCTTTGGATCACAGCACTTCATGTGAGGAACTTGCTACAGTCCTCTGCTCTACCAACTGAGCTATCGAGGTGCTCTCTACTCACAAGTGCAGAAAACATAGTGGCTGAGACGACACACTTTGCCCACACAACTATTTGATCCACATGGTCAATGAAAAGCCAAGCCCTACCTGCAGAACAAAGCTTCGCAGTTTGTACCCAACAGTCATTGCCAGGGACCCAGAACTGATAATCAGGACTTTTAGGCTTGGATTTTGATTGACATGGCTAATCAAAAGCCCAGTCCTACCTTCAGGACAGAGCTTCACAGTTTGTACCCAACAGTCATTGCCAAGGACCCAGAACTGATAGTCAGGACTTTAAGGCTGGGTGAATAAAAAATTGATGGTTGGAAAATTAAGGAGGAGTTCTCTTGTTTGTGTTTTGACATTTTGGAGGTGTTCACAGATGAAGACAAGCGGGGAGTTGAACCAGCGACCTTTGGATCACAGCACTTCATGTGAGGAACTTCCTAAAGTCCTCTGCTCTACCAACTGAGCTATCGAGGTGCTCTCTACTCACAAGTGCAGAAAACATAGTGGCTGAGACGACACACTTTGCCCACACAACTATTTGATCCACATGGTCAATGAAAAGCCCAGCCCTACCTGCAGAACAAAGCTTCGCAGTTTGTACCCAACAGTCATTACCAGGGACCCAGAACTGATAATCAGGACTTTTAGGCTTGGCTTTTGATTGACATGGCCAATCAAAAGCCCAGTCCTACCTTCAGAACAGAGCTTCACAGTTTGTACCCGACAGTCATTGCCAAGGACCCAGAACTGATAGTCAGGACTTTAAGGCTGGGTGAATAAAAAATTGATGGTTGGAAAATTAAGGAGGAGTTCTCTTGTTTGTGTTTTGACATTTTGGAGGTGTTCACAGATGAAGAGAAGGACAAATGGGGAGTTGAACCAGCGACCTTTGGATCACAGCACTTCCTACAGTCCTCTGCTCTACCAACTGAGCTATCGAGGTGTTCTCTACTCACAAGTGCAGAAAACATAGTGGCTGAGACGACACACTTTGCCCACACAACTATTTGATCCACATGGTCAATGAAAAGCCCAGCCCTACCTGCAGAACAAAGCTTCGCAGTTTGTACCCAACAGTCATTGCCAGAGACCCAGAACTGATAATCAGGACTTTTAGACTTGGATTTTGATTGACATGGCTAATCAAAAGCCCAGTCCTACCTTCAGGACAGAGCTTCACAGTTTGTACCCAACAGTCATTGCCAAGGACCCAGAACTGATAGTCAGGACTTTAAGGCTGGGTGAATAAAAAATTGATGGTTGGAAAATTAAGGAGGAGTTCTCTTGTTTGTGTTTTGACATTTTGGAGGTGTTCACAGATGAAGACAAGGACAAATGGGGAGTTGAACCAGCGACCTTTGGATCACAGCACTTCCTACAGTCCTCTGCTCTACCAACTGAGCTATCGAGGTGCTCTCTACTCACAAGTGCAGAAAACATAGTGGCTGAGACGACACACTTTGCCCACACAACTATTTGATCCACATGGTCAATGAAAAGCCCAGCCCTACCTGCAGAACAAAGCTTCGCAGTTTGTACCCAACAGTCATTACCAGGGACCCAGAACTGATAATCAGGACTTTTAGGCTTGGCTTTTGATTGACATGGCCAATCAAAAGCCCAGTCCTACCTTCAGAACAGAGCTTCACAGTTTGTACCCGACAGTCATTGCCAAGGACCCAGAACTGATAGTCAGGACTTTAAGGCTGGGTGAATAAAAAATTGATGGTTGGAAAATTAAGGAGGAGTTCTCTTGTTTGTGTTTTGACATTTTGGAGGTGTTCACAGATGAAGACAAGCGGGGAGTTGAACCAGCGACATTTGGATCACAGCACTTCATGTGAGGAACTTCCTAAAGTCCTCTGCTCTACCAACTGAGCTATCGAGGTGCTCTCTACTCACAAGTGCAGAAAACATAGTGGCTGAGACGACACACTTTGCCCACACAACTATTTGATCCACATGGTCAATGAAAAGCCCAGCCCTACCTGCAGAACAAAGCTTCGCAGTTTGTACCCAACAGTCATTACCAGGGACCCAGAACTGATAATCAGGACTTTTAGGCTTGGCTTTTGATTGACATGGCCAATCAAAAGCCCAGTCCTACCTTCAGAACAGAGCTTCACAGTTTGTACCCGACAGTCATTGCCAAGGACCCAGAACTGATAGTCAGGACTTTAAGGCTGGGTGAATAAAAAATTGTTGTTTGGAAAATTAAGGAGGAGTTCTCTTGTTTGTGTTTTGACATTTTGGAGGTGTTCACAGATGAAGACAAGGACAAATGGGGAGTTGAACTAGCGACCTTTGGATCACAGCACTTCATGTGAGGAACTTGCTACAGTCCTCTGCTCTACCAACTGAGCTATCGAGGTGCTCTCTACTCACAAGTGCAGAAAACATAGTGGCTGAGACGACACACTTTGCCCACACAACTATTTGATCCACATGGTCAATGAAAAGCCAAGCCCTACCTGCAGAACAAAGCTTCGCAGTTTGTACCCAACAGTCATTGCCAGGGACCCAGAACTGATAATCAGGACTTTTAGGCTTGGATTTTGATTGACATGGCTAATTAAAAGCCCAGTCCTACCTTCAGGACAGAGCTTCACAGTTTGTACCCAACAGTCATTGCCAAGGACCCAGAACTGATAGTCAGGACTTTAAGGCTGGGTGAATAAAAAATTGATGGTTGGAAAATTAAGGAGGAGTTCTCGTGTTTGGGTTTAGACATTTTGGAGGTGTTCACAGATGAAGACAAGCGGGGAGTTGAACCAGCGACCTTTGGATCACAGCACTTCATGTGAGGAACTTCCTAAAGTCCTCTGCTCTACCAACTGAGCTATCGAGGTGCTCCCTACTCACAAGTGCAGAAAACATAGTGGCTGAGACGACACACTTTGCCCACACAACTATTTGATCCACATGGTCAATGAAAAGCCCAGCCCTACCTGCAGAACAAAGCTTCGCAGTTTGTACCCAACAGTCATTACCAGGGACCCAGAACTGATAATCAGGACTTTTAGGCTTGGCTTTTGATTGACATGGCCAATCAAAAGCCCAGTCCTACCTTCAGAACAGAGCTTCACAGTTTGTACCCGACAGTCATTGCCAAGGACCCAGAACTGATAGTCAGGACTTTAAGGCTGGGTGAATAAAAAATTGATGGTTGGAAAATTAAGGAGGAGTTGTCTTGTTTGTGTTTTGACATTTTGGAGTTTTTCAAAGATGAAGACAAGGACAAATGGGGAGTTGAACCAGCGACCTTTGGATCACAGCACTTCCTACAGTCCTCTGCTCTACCAACTGAGCTATCGAGGTGCTCTCTACTCACAAGTGCAGAAAACATAGTGGCTGAGACGACACACTTTGCCCACACAACTATTTGATCCACATGGTCAATGAAAAGCCAAGCCCTACCTGCAGAACAAAGCTTCGCAGTTTGTACCCAACAGTCATTGCCAGGGACCCAGAACTGATAATCAGGACTTTTAGGCTTGGATTTTGATTGACATGGCTAATCAAAAGCCCAGTCCTACCTTCAGGACAGAGCTTCACAGTTTGTACCCAACAGTCATTGCCAAGGACCCAGAACTGATAGTCAGGACTTTAAGGCTGGGTGAATAAAAAATTGATGGTTGGAAAATTAAGGAGGAGTTCTCTTGTTTGTGTTTTGACATTTTGGAGGTGTTCACAGATGAAGACAAGCGGGGAGTTGAACCAGCGACCTTTGGATCACAGCACTTCATGTGAGGAACTTCCTACAGTCCTCTGCTCTACCAACTGAGCTATCGAGGTGCTCTCTACTCACAAGTGCAGAAAACATAGTGGCTGAGACGACATACTTTGCCCACACAACTATTTGATCCACATGGTCAATGAAAAGCCCAGCCCTACCTGCAGAATAAAGCTTCGCAGTTTGTACCCAACAGTCATTGCCAGGGACCCAGAACTGATAATCAGGACTTTTAGGCTTGGCTTTTGATTGACATGGCTAATCAAAAGCCCAGTCCTACCTTCAGAACAGAGCTTCACAGTTTGTACCCGACAGTCATTGCCAAGGACCCAGAACTGATAGTCAGGACTTTAAGGCTGGGTGAATAAAAAATTGATGGTTGGAAAATTAAGGAGGAGTTCTCTTGTTTGTGTTTTGACATTTTGGAGGTGTTCACAGATGAAAACAAGGACAAGCTGGGAGTTGAACCAGCGACCTTTGGATCACAGCACTTCATGTGAGGAACTTCCTACAGTCCTCTGCTCTACCAACTGAGCTATCGAGGTGCTCTCCACTCACTAGTGCAGAAAACATAGTGGCTGAGACGACACACTTTGCCCACACAACTATTTGATCCACATGGTCAATGAAAAGCCAAGCCCTACCTGCAGAACAAAGCTTCGCAGTTTGTACCCAACAGTCATTGCCAGGGACCCAGAACTGATAATCAGGACTTTTAGGCTTGGATTTTGATTGACATGGCTAATCAAAAGCCCAGTCCTACCTTCAGAACAGAGCTTCACAGTTTGTACCCGACAGTCATTGCCAAGGACCCAGAACTGATAGTCAGGACTTTAAGGCTGGGTGAATAAAAAATTGATGGTTGGAAAATTAAGGAGGAGTTCTCTTGTTTGTGTTTTGAGATTTTGGAGGTGTTCACAGATGAAGACAAGGACAAGCGGGGAGTTGAACCAGCGACCTTTGGATCACAGCACTTCATGTGAGGAACTTCCTACACTTCTCTGCTCTACCAACTGAGCTATCGAGGTGCTGTCTACCCACAAGTGCAGAAAACATAGTGGCTGAGACGACACACTTTGCCCACACAATTATTTGATCCACATGGTCAATGAAAAGCCAAGCCCTACCTGCAGAACAAAGCTTCGCAGTTTGTACCCAACAGTCATTGTCAGGGACCCGGAACTGATAATCAGGACTTTTAGGCTTGGCTTTTGATTGACATGGCCAATCAAAAGCCCAGTCCTACCTTCAGAACAGAGCTTCACAGTTTGTACCCGACAGTCATTGCCAAGGACCCAGAACTGATAGTCAGGACTTTAAGGCTGGGTGAATAAAAAATTGATGGTTGGAAAATTAAGGAGGAGTTCTATTGTTTTTTTTTTGACATTTTGGAGGTGTTCACAGATGAAGACAAGCGAGGAGTTGAACCAGCAACCTTTGGATCACAGCACTTCATGTGAGGAACTTCCTACAGTCCT
This sequence comes from Xyrichtys novacula, assembly GCA_962446985.1. Classification (NCBI taxonomy): domain Eukaryota; kingdom Metazoa; phylum Chordata; class Actinopteri; order Labriformes; family Labridae; genus Xyrichtys; species Xyrichtys novacula. The sequence continues at coordinate 9,853,553 of OY660882.1, read as the reverse complement.
CTGCTCTACCAACTGAGCTATCAAGGTGCTCTCTACTCACGATTGCAGAAAACATAGTGGCTGAGACGACACACTTTGCCCACACAACTATTTGATCCACATGGTCAATGAAAAGCCCAGCCCTACCTGAAGAACAAAGCTTCGCAGTTTGTACCCAACAGTCATTGCCAGGGACCCAGAACTGATAATCAGGACTTTTAGGCTTGGATTTTGATTGACATGGCTAATCAAAAGCCCAGTCCTACCTTCAGGACAGAGCTTCACAGTTTGTACCCAACAGTCATTGCCAAGGACCCAGAACTGATAGTCAGGACTTTAAGGCTGGGTGAATAAAAAATTGATGGTTGGAAAATTAAGGAGGAGTTCTCTTGTTTGTGTTTTTTCATTTTGGAGGTGTTCACAGATGAAGACAAGCGGGGAGTTGAACCAGCGACCTTTGGATCACAGCACTTCATGTGAGGAACTTCCTACAGTCCTCTGCTGTACCAACTGAGCTATCGAGGTGCTGTCTACTCACAAGTGCAGAAAACATAGTGGCTGAGACGACATACTTTGCCCACACAACTATTTGATCCACATGGTCAATGAAAAGCCCGGCCCTACCTGCAGAACAAAGCTTCGCAGTTTGTACCCAACAGTCATTACCAGGGACCCAGAACTGATAATCAGGACTTTTAGGCTTGGCTTTTGATTGACATGGCCAATCAAAAGCCCAGTCCTACCTTCAGAACAGAGCTTCACAGTTTGTACCCGACAGTCATTGCCAAGGACCCAGAACTGATAGTCAGGACTTTAAGGCTGGGTGAATAAAAAATTGATGGTTGGATAATTAAGGAGGAGTTCTCTTGCTTTGTTTTGATATTTTGGAGGTGTTCACAGATGAAGACAAGGACAAGCGGGGAGTTGAACCAGCAACCTTTGGATCACAGGACTTCCAACAGTCCTCTGCTCTACCAACTGAGCTATCGAGGTGCTCTCTACTCACAAGTGCAGAAAACATAGTGGCTGAGACGACACACTTTGCCCACACAACTATTTGATCCGCATGGTCAATGAAAAGCCCAGCCCTACCTGCAGAATAAAGCTTCGCAGTTTGTACCCAACAGTCATTGCCAGGGACCCAGAACTGATAATCAGGACTTTTAGGCTTGGCTTTTGATTGACATGGCCAATCAAAAGCCCAGTCCTACCTTAAGAACAGAGCTTCACAGTTTGTATCCGACAGTCATTGCCAAGGACCCAGAACTGATAGTCAGGACTTTAAGGCTGAGTGAATAAAAAATTGATGGTTGGAAAATTAAGGAGGAGTTCTCTTGTTTGTGTTTTGAGATTTTGGAGGTGTTCACAGATGAAGACAAGGACAAGCGGGGAGTTGAACCAGCGACCTTTGGATCACAGCATTTCATGTGAGGAACTTCCTAAGGTCCTCTGCTCTACCAACTGAGCTATCGAGGTGCTCTCTACCCACAAGTGCAGAAAACATAGTGGCTGAGACGACACACTTTGCCCACACAATTATTTGATCCACATGGTCAATGAAAAGCCAAGCCCTACCTGCAGAACAAAGCTTCGCAGTTTGTACCCAACAGTCATTGCCAGGGACCCAGAACTGATAATCAGGACTTTTAGGCTTGGATTTTGATTGACATGGCTAATCAAAAGCCCAGTCCTACCTTCAGGACAGAGCTTCACAGTTTGTACCCAACAGTCATTGCCAAGGACCCAGAACTGATAGTCAGGACTTTAAGGCTGGGTGAATAAAAAATTGATGGTTGGAAAATTAAGGAGGAGTTCTCTTGTTTGTGTTTTGACATTTTGGAGGTGTTCACAGATGAAGACAAGGACAAATGGGGAGTTGAACCAGCGACCTTTGGATCACAGCACTTCCTACAGTCCTCTGCTCTACCAACTGAGCTATCGAGGTGCTCTCTACTCACAAGTGCAGAAAGCATAGTGGCTGAGACGACACACTTTGCCCACACAACTATTTGATCCACATGGTCAATGAAAAGCAAAGCCCTACCTGCAGAACAAAGCTTCGCAGTTTGTACCCAACAGTCATTGCCAGGGACCCAGAACTGATAATCAGGACTTTTAGGCTTGGATTTTGATTGACATGGCTAATCAAAAGCCCAGTCCTACCTTCAGGACAGAGCTTCACAGTTTGTACCCAACAGTCATTGCCAAGGACCCAGAACTGATAGTCAGGACTTTAAGGCTGGGTGAATAAAAAAATGATGGTTGGAAAATTAAGGAGGAGTTCTCTTGTTTGTGTTTTGACATTTTGGAGGTGTTCACAGATGAAGACAAGCGGGGAGTTGAACCAGCGACCTTTGGATCACAGCACTTCATGTGAGGAACTTCCTAAAGTCCTCTGCTCTACCAACTGAGCTATCGAGGTGCTGTCTACTCACAAGTGCAGAAAACATAGTGACTGAGACGACATACTTTGCCCACACAACTATTTGATCCACATGGTCAATGAAAAGCCCAGCCCTACCTGCAGAACAAAGCTTCGCAGTTTGTACCCAACAGTCATTACCAGGGACCCAGAACTGATAATCAGGACTTTTAGGCTTGGCTTTTGATTGACATGGCCAATCAAAAGCCCAGTCCTACCTTCAGAACAGAGCTTCACAGTTTGTACCCGACAGTCATTGCCAAGGACCCAGAACTGATAGTCAGGACTTTAAGGCTGGGTGAATAAAAAATTGATGGTTGGAAAATTAAGGAGGAGTTCTCTTGTTTGTGTTTTGACATTTTGGAGGTGTTCACAGATGAAGACAAGCGGGGAGTTGAACCAGCGACCTTTGGATCACAGCACTTAATGTGAGGAACTTCCTACAGTCCTCTGCTCTACCAACTGAGCTATCGAGGTGCTCTCTACTCACAAGTGCAGAAAACATAGTGGCTGAGACGACACACTTTGCCCACACAACTATTTGATCCACATGGTCAATGAAAAGCCCAGCCCTACCTGCAGAACAAAGCTTCGCAGTTTGTACCCAACAGTCATTACCAGGGACCCAGAACTGATAATCAGGACTTTTAGGCTTGGCTTTTGATTGACATGGCCAATCAAAAGCCCAGTCCTACCTTCAGAACAGAGCTTCACAGTTTGTACCCGACAGTCATTGCCAAGGACCCAGAACTGATAGTCAGGACTTTAAGGCTGGGTGAATAAAAAATTGATGGTTGGAAAATTAAGGAGGAGTTCTCTTGTTTGTGTTTTGACATTTTGGAGGTGTTCACAGATGAAGAGAAGGACAAATGGGGAGTTGAACCAGCGACCTTTGGATCACAGCACTTCCTACAGTCCTCTGCTCTACCAACTGAGCTATCGAGGTGCTCTCTACTCACAAGTGCAGAAAACATAGTGGCTGAGACGACACACTTTGCCCACACAACTATTTGATCCACATGGTCAATGAAAAGCCCAGCCCTACCTGCAGAACAAAGCTTCGCAGTTTGTACCCAACAGTCATTGCCAGAGACCCAGAACTGATAATCAGGACTTTTAGACTTGGATTTTGATTGACATGGCTAATCAAAAGCCCAGTCCTACCTTCAGGACAGAGCTTCACAGTTTGTACCCAACAGTCATTGCCAAGGACCCAGAACTGATAGTCAGGACTTTAAGGCTGGGTGAATAAAAAATTGATGGTTGGAAAATTAAGGAGGAGTTCTCTTGTTTGTGTTTTGACATTTTGGAGGTGTTCACAGATGAAGACAAGGACAAATGGGGAGTTGAACCAGCGACCTTTGGATCACAGCACTTCCTACAGTGCTCTGCTCTACCAACTGAGCTATCGAGGTGCTCTCTACTCACAAGTGCAGAAAACATAGTGGCTGAGACGACACACTTTGCCCACACAACTATTTGATCCACATGGTCAATGAAAAGCCCAGCCCTACCTGCAGAACAAAGCTTCGCAGTTTGTACCCAACAGTCATTACCAGGGACCCAGAACTGATAATCAGGACTTTTAGGCTTGGCTTTTTATTGACATGGCCAATCAAAAGCCCAGTCCTACCTTCAGAACAGAGCTTCACAGTTTGTACCCGACAGTCATTGCCAAGGACCCAGAACTGATAGTCAGGACTTTAAGGCTGGGTGAATAAAAAATTGTTGTTTGGAAAATTAAGGAGGAGTTCTCTTGTTTGTGTTTTGACATTTTGGAGGTGTTCACAGATGAAGACAAGGAGAAATGGGGAGTTTAACCAGCGACCTTTGGATCACAGCACTTCATGTGAGGAACTTCCTACAGTCCTCTGCTCTACCAACTGAGCTATCGAGGTGCTCTCTACTGACAAGTGCAGAAAACATAGTGGCTGAGACGACACACTTTGCCCACACAACTATTTGATCCACATGGTCAATGAAAAGCCAAGCCCTACCTGCAGAACAAAGCTTCGCAGTTTGTACCCAACAGTCATTGCCAGGGACCCAGAACTGATAATCAGGACTTTTAGGCTTGGATTTTGATTGACATGGCTAATTAAAAGCCCAGTCCTACCTTCAGGACAGAGCTTCACAGTTTGTACCCAACAGTCATTGCCAAGGACCCAGAACTGATAGTCAGGACTTTAAGGCTGGGTGAATAAAAAATTGATGGTTGGAAAATTAAGGAGGAGTTCTCGTGTTTGGGTTTAGACATTTTGGAGGTGTTCACAGATGAAGACAAGCGGGGAGTTGAACCAGCGACCTTTGGATCACAGCACTTCATGTGAGGAACTTCCTAAAGTCCTCTGCTCTACCAACTGAGCTATCGAGGTGCTCCCTACTCACAAGTGCAGAAAACATAGTGGCTGAGACGACACACTTTGCCCACACAACTATTTGATCCACATGGTCAATGAAAAGCCCAGCCCTACCTGCAGAACAAAGCTTCGCAGTTTGTACCCAACAGTCATTGCCAGGGACCCAGAACTGATAATCAGGACTTTTAGGCTTGGCTTTTGATTGACATGGCCAATCAAAAGCCCAGTCCTACCTTCAGAACAGAGCTTCACAGTTTGTACCCGACAGTCATTGCCAAGGACCCAGAACTGATAGTCAGGACTTTAAGGCTGGGTGAATAAAAAATTGATGGTTGGAAAATTAAGGAGGAGTTGTCTTGTTTGTGTTTTGACATTTTGGAGTTTTTCACAGATGAAGACAAGGACAAATGGGGAGTTGAACCAGCGACCTTTGGATCACAGCACTTCCTACAGTCCTCTGCTCTACCAACTGAGCTATCGAGGTGCTCTCTACTCACAAGTGCAGAAAACATAGTGGCTGAGACGACACACTTTGCCCACACAACTATTTGATCCACATGGTCAATGAAAAGCCAAGCCCTACCTGCAGAACAAAGCTTCGCAGTTTGTACCCAACAGTCATTGCCAGGGACCCAGAACTGATAATCAGGACTTTTAGGCTTGGATTTTGATTGACATGGCTAATCAAAAGCCCAGTCCTACCTTCAGGAACAGAGCTTCACAGTTTGTACCCAACAGTCATTGCCAAGGACCCAGAACTGATAGTCAGGACTTTAAGGCTGGGTGAATAAAAAATTGATGGTTGGAAAATTAAGGAGGAGTTCTCTTGTTTGTGTTTTGACATTTTGGAGGTGTTCACAGATGAAGACAAGCGGGGAGTTGAACCAGCGACCTTTGGATCACAGCACTTCATGTGAGGAACTTCCTACAGTCCTCTGCTCTACCAACTGAGCTATCGAGGTGCTGTCTACTCACAAGTGCAGAAAACATAGTGGCTGAGACGACATACTTTGCCCACACAACTATTTGATCCACATGGTCAATGAAAAGCCCAGCCCTACCTGCAGAATAAAGCTTCGCAGTTTGTACCCAACAGTCATTGCCAGGGACCCAGAACTGATAATCAGGACTTTTAGGCTTGGCTTTTGATTGACATGGCTAATCAAAAGCCCAGTCCTACCTTCAGAACAGAGCTTCACAGTTTGTACCCGACAGTCATTGCCAAGGACCCAGAACTGATAGTCAGGACTTTAAGGCTGGGTGAATAAAAAATTGATGGTTGGAAAATTAAGGAGGAGTTCTCTTGTTTGTGTTTTGACATTTTGGAGGTGTTCACAGATGAAAACAAGGACAAGCTGGGAGTTGAACCAGCGACCTTTGGATCACAGCACTTCATGTGAGGAACTTCCTACAGTCCTGTGCTCTACCAACTGAGCTATCGAGGTGCTCTCCACTCACAAGTGCAGAAAACATAGTGGCTGAGACGACACACTTTGCCCACACAACTATTTGATCCACATGGTCAATGAAAAGCCAAGCCCTACCTGCAGAACAAAGCTTCGCAGTTTGTACCCAACAGTCATTGCCAGGGACCCAGAACTGATAATCAGGACTTTTAGGCTTGGATTTTGATTGACATGGCTAATCAAAAGCCCAGTCCTACCTTCAGGACAGAGCTTCACAGTTTGTACCCAACAGTCATTGCCAAGGACCCAGAACTGATAGTCAGGACTTTAAGGCTGGGTGAATAAAAAATTGATGGTTGGAAAATTAAGGAGGAGTTCTCTTGTTTGTGTTTTGACATTTTGGAGGTGTTCACAGATGAAGACAAGCGGGGAGTTGAACCAGCGACCTTTGGATCACAGCACTTCATGTGAGGAACTTCCTAAAGTCCTCTGCTCTACCAACTGAGCTATCGAGGTGCTCTCTACTCACAAGTGCAGAAAACATAGTGGCTGAGACGACACACTTTGCCCACACAACTATTTGATCCACATGGTCAATGAAAAGCCCAGCCCTACCTGCAGAACAAAGCTTCGCAGTTTGTACCCAACAGTCATTACCAGGGACCCAGAACTGATAATCAGGACTTTTAGGCTTGGCTTTTGATTGACATGGCCAATCAAAAGCCCAGTCCTACCTTCAGAACAGAGCTTCACAGTTTGTACCCGACAGTCATTGCCAAGGACCCAGAACTGATAGTCAGGACTTTAAGGCTGGGTGAATAAAAAATTGATGGTTGGAAAATTAAGGAGGAGTTGTCTTGTTTGTGTTTTGACATTTTGGAGGTGTTCACAGATGAAGACAAGGACAAATGGGGAGTTGAACCAGCGACCTTTGGATCACAGCACTTCCTACAGTCCTCTGCTCTACCAACTGAGCTATCGAGGTGCTCTCTACTCACAAGTGCAGAAAGCATAGTGGCTGAGACGACACACTTTGCCCACACAACTATTTGATCCACATGGTCAATGAAAAGCCCAGCCCTACCTGCAGAACAAAGCTTCGCAGTTTGTACCCAACAGTCATTACCAGGGACCCAGAACTGATAATCAGGACTTTTAGGCTTGGATTTTGATTGACATGGCTAATCAAAAGCCCAGTCCTACCTTCAGGACAGAGCTTCACAGTTTGTACCCAACAGTCATTGCCAAGGACCCAGAACTGATAGTCAGGACTTTAAGGCTGGGTGAATAAAAAATTGATGGTTGGAAAATTAAGGAGGAGTTCTCTTGTTTGTGTTTTGACATTTTGGAGGTGTTCACAGATGAAGACAAGCGGGGAGTTGAACCAGCGACCTTTGGATCACAGCACTTCATGTGAGGAACTTCCTAAAGTCCTCTGGTCTACCAACTGAGCTATCGAGGTGCTCTCTACTCACAAGTGCAGAAAACATAGTGGCTGAGACGACACACTTTGCCCACACAACTATTTGATCCACATGGTCAATGAAAAGCCCAGCCCTACCTGCAGAACAAAGCTTCGCAGTTTGTACCCAACAGTCATTACCAGGGACCCAGAACTGATAATCAGGACTTTTAGGCTTGGCTTTTGATTGACATGGCCAATCAAAAGCCCAGTCCTACCTTCAGAACAGAGCTTCACAGTTTGTACCCGACAGTCATTGCCAAGGACCCAGAACTGATAGTCAGGACTTTAAGGCTGGGTGAATAAAAAATTGATGGTTGGAAAATTAAGGAGGAGTTGTCTTGTTTGTGTTTTGACATTTTGGAGGTGTTCACAGATGAAGACAAGGACAAATGGGGAGTTGAACCAGCGACCTTTGGATCACAGCACTTCCTACAGTCCTCTGCTCTACCAACTGAGCTATCGAGGTGCTCTCTACTCACAAGTGCAGAAAGCATAGTGGCTGAGACGACACACTTTGCCCACACAACTATTTGATCCACATGGTCAATGAAAAGCCCAGCCCTACCTGCAGAACAAAGCTTCGCAGTTTGTACCCAACAGTCATTACCAGGGACCCAGAACTGATAATCAGGACTTTTAGGCTTGGCTTTTGATTGACATGGCCAATCAAAAGCCCAGTCCTACCTTCAGAACAGAGCTTCACAGTTTGTACCCGACAGTCATTGCCAAGGACCCAGAACTGATAGTCAGGACTTTAAGGCTGGGTGAATAAAAAATTGATGGTTGGAAAATTAAGGAGGAGTTGTCTTGTTTGTGTTTTGACATTTTGGAGTTTTTCACAGATGAAGACAAGGACAAATGGGGAGTTGAACCAGCGACCTTTGGATCACAGCACTTCATGTGAGGAACTTGCTACAGTCCTCTGCTCTACCAACTGAGCTATCGAGGTGCTCTCCACTCACTAGTGCAGAAAACATAGTGGCTGAGACGACACACTTTGCCCACACAACTATTTGATCCACATGGTCAATGAAAAGCCCAGCCCTACCTGCAGAACAAAGCTTCGCAGTTTGTACCCAACAGTCATTGCCAGGGACCCAGAACTGATAATCAGGACTTTTAGGCTTGGATTTTGATTGACATGGCTAATCAAAAGCCCAGTCCTACCTTCAGGACAGAGCTTCACAGTTTGTACCCAACAGTCATTGCCAAGGACCCAGAACTGATAGTCAGGACTTTAAGGCTGGGTGAATAAAAAATTGATGGTTGGAAAATTAAGGAGGAGTTCTCTTGTTTGTGTTTTGACATTTTGGAGGTGTTCACAGATGAAGACAAGCGGGGAGTTGAACCAGCGACCTTTGGATCACAGCACTTCATGTGAGGAACTTCCTAAAGTCCTCTGCTCTACCAACTGAGCTATCGAGGTGCTCTCTACTCACAAGTGCAGAAAACATAGTGGCTGAGACGACACACTTTGCCCACACAACTATTTGATCCACATGGTCAATGAAAAGCCCAGCCCTACCTGCAGAACAAAGCTTCGCAGTTTGTACCCAACAGTCATTACCAGGGACCCAGAACTGATAATCAGGACTTTTAGGCTTGGCTTTTGATTGACATGGCCAATCAAAAGCCCAGTCCTACCTTCAGAACAGAGCTTCACAGTTTGTACCCGACAGTCATTGCCAAGGACCCAGAACTGATAGTCAGGACTTTAAGGCTGGGTGAATAAAAAATTGATGGTTGGAAAATTAAGGAGGAGTTGTCTTGTTTGTGTTTTGACATTTTGGAGGTGTTCACAGATGAAGACAAGGACAAATGGGGAGTTGAACCAGCGACCTTTGGATCACAGCACTTCCTACAGTCCTCTGCTCTACCAACTGAGCTATCGAGGTGCTCTCTACTCACAAGTGCAGAAAGCATAGTGGCTGAGACGACACACTTTGCCCACACAACTATTTGATCCACATGGTCAATGAAAAGCCCAGCCCTACCTGCAGAACAAAGCTTCGCAGTTTGTACCCAACAGTCATTACCAGGGACCCAGAACTGATAATCAGGACTTTTAGGCTTGGATTTTGATTGACATGGCTAATCAAAAGCCCAGTCCTACCTTCAGGACAGAGCTTCACAGTTTGTACCCAACAGTCATTGCCAAGGACCCAGAACTGATAGTCAGGACTTTAAGGCTGGGTGAATAAAAAATTGATGGTTGGAAAATTAAGGAGGAGTTCTCTTGTTTGTGTTTTGACATTTTGGAGGTGTTCACAGATGAAGACAAGCGGGGAGTTGAACCAGCGACCTTTGGATCACAGCACTTCATGTGAGGAACTTCCTACAGTCCTCTGCTCTACCAACTGAGCTATCGAGGTGCTGTCTACTCACAAGTGCAGAAAACATAGTGGCTGAGACGACATACTTTGCCCACACAACTATTTGATCCACATGGTCAATGAAAAGCCCAGCCCTACCTGCAGAACAAAGCTTCGCAGTTTGTACCAAACAGTCATTGCCAGGGACCCAGAACTGATAATCAAGACTTTTAGGCTTGGCTTTTGATTGACATGGCTAATCAAAAGCCCAGTCCTACCTTCAGAACAGAGCTTCACAGTTTGTACCCGACAGTCATTGCCAAGGACCCAGAACTGATAGTCAGGACTTTAAGGCTGGGTGAATAAAAAATTGATGGTTGGAAAATTAAGGAGGAGTTCTCTTGTTTGTGTTTTGACATTTTGGAGGTGTTCACAGATGAAAACAAGGACAAGCTGGGAGTTGAACCAGCGACCTTTGGATCACAGCACTTCATGTGAGGAACTTCCTACAGTCCTGTGCTCTACCAAATGAGCTATCGAGGTGCTCTCCACTCACTAGTGCAGAAAACATAGTGGCTGAGACGACACACTTTGCCCACACAACTATTTGATCCACATGGTCAATGAAAAGCCCAGCCCTACCTGCAGAACAAAGCTTCGCAGTTTGTACCCAACAGTCATTGCCAGGGACCCAGAACTGATAATCAGGACTTTTAGGCTTGGATTTTGATTGACATGGCTAATCAAAAGCCCAGTCCTACCTTCAGGACAGAGCTTCACAGTTTGTACCCAACAGTCATTGCCAAGGACCCAGAACTGATAGTCAGGACTTTAAATTGGGTGAATAAAAAATTGATGGTTGGAAAATTAAGGAGGAGTTCTCTTGTTTGTGTTTTGACATTTTGGAGGTGTTCACAGATGAAGACAAGCGGGGAGTTGAACCAGCGACCTTTGGATCACAGCACTTCATGTGAGGAACTTCCTAAAGTCCTCTGCTCTACCAACTGAGCTATCGAGGTGCTCTCTACTCACAAGTGCAGAAAACATAGTGGCTGAGACGACACACTTTGCCCACACAACTATTTGATCCACATGGTCAATGAAAAGCCCAGCCCTACCTGCAGAACATAGCTTCGCAGTTTGTACCCAACAGTCATTACCAGGGACCCAGAACTGATAATCAGGACTTTTAGGCTTGGCTTTTGATTGACATGGCCAATCAAAAGCCCAGTCCTACCTTCAGAACAGAGCTTCACAGTTTGTACCCGACAGTCATTGCCAAGGACCCAGAACTGATAGTCAGGACTTTAAGGCTGGGTGAATAAAAAATTGATGGTTGGAAAATTAAGGAGGAGTTGTCTTGTTTGTGTTTTGACATTTTGGAGGTGTTCACAGATGAAGACAAGGACAAATGGGGAGTTGAACCAGCGACCTTTGGATCACAGCACTTCCTACAGTCCTCTGCTCTACCAACTGAGCTATCGAGGTGCTCTCTACTCACAAGTGCAGAAAGCATAGTGGCTGAGACGACACACTTTGCCCACACAACTATTTGATCCACATGGTCAATGAAAAGCAAAGCCCTACCTGCAGAACAAAGCTTCGCAGTTTGTACCCAACAGTCATTGCCAGGGACCCAGAACTGATAATCAGGACTTTTAGGCTTGGATTTTGATTGACATGGCTAATCAAAAGCCCAGTCCTACCTTCAGGACAGAGCTTCACAGTTTGTACCCAACAGTCATTGCCAAGGACCCAGAACTGATAGTCAGGACTTTAAGGCTGGGTGAATAAAAAATTGATGGTTGGAAAATTAAGGAGGAGTTGTCTTGTTTGTGTTTTGACATTTTGGAGGTGTTCACAGATGAAGACAAGGACAAATGGGGAGTTGAACCAGCGACCTTTGGATCACAGCACTTCCTACAGTCCTCTGCTCTACCAACTGAGCTATCGAGGTGCTCTCTACTCACAAGTGCAGAAAGCATAGTGGCTGAGACGACACACTTTGCCCACACAACTATTTGATCCACATGGTCAATGAAAAGCAAAGCCCTACCTGCAGAACAAAGCTTCGCAGTTTGTACCCAACAGTCATTGCCAGGGACCCAGAACTGATAATCAGGACTTTTAGGCTTGGATTTTGATTGACATGGCTAATCAAAAGCCCAGTCCTACCTTCAGGACAGAGCTTCACAGTTTGTACCCAACAGTCATTGCCAAGGACCCAGAACTGATAGTCAGGACTTTAAGGCTGGGTGAATAAAAAAATGATGGTTGGAAAATTAAGGAGGAGTTCTCTTGTTTGTGTTTTGACATTTTGGAGGTGTTCACAGATGAAGACAAGCGGGGAGTTGAACCAGCGACCTTTGGATCACAGCACTTCATGTGAGGAACTTCCTAAAGTCCTCTGCTCTACCAACTGAGCTATCGAGGTGCTGTCTACTCACAAGTGCAGAAAACATAGTGACTGAGACGACATACTTTGCCCACACAACTATTTGATCCACATGGTCAATGAAAAGCCCAGCCCTACCTGCAGAACAAAGCTTCGCAGTTTGTACCCAACAGTCATTACCAGGGACCCAGAACTGATAATCAGGACTTTTAGGCTTGGCTTTTGATTGACATGGCCAATCAAAAGCCCAGTCCTACCTTCAGAACAGAGCTTCACAGTTTGTACCCGACAGTCATTGCCAAGGACCCAGAACTGATAGTCAGGACTTTAAGGCTGGGTGAATAAAAAATTGATGGTTGGAAAATTAAGGAGGAGTTCTCTTGTTTGTGTTTTGACATTTTGGAGGTGTTCACAGATGAAGACAAGCGGGGAGTTGAACCAGCGACCTTTGGATCACAGCACTTAATGTGAGGAACTTCCTACAGTCCTCTGCTCTACCAACTGAGCTATCGAGGTGCTCTCTACTCACAAGTGCAGAAAACATAGTGGCTGAGACGACACACTTTGCCCACACAACTATTTGATCCACATGGTCAATGAAAAGCCCAGCCCTACCTGCAGAACAAAGCTTCGCAGTTTGTACCCAACAGTCATTGCCAGGGACCCAGAACTGATAATCAGGACTTTTAGGCTTGGCTTTTGATTGACATGGCTAATCAAAAGCCCAGTCCTACCTTCAGAACAGAGCTTCACAGTTTGTACCCGACAGTCATTGCCAAGGACCCAGAACTGATAGTCAGGACTTTAAGGCTGGGTGAATAAAAAATTGATGGTTGGAAAATTAAGGAGGAGTTCTCTTGTTTGTGTTTTGACATTTTGGAGGTGTTCACAGATGAAGAGAAGGACAAATGGGGAGTTGAACCAGCGACCTTTGGATCACAGCACTTCCTACAGTCCTCTGCTCTACCAACTGAGCTATCGAGGTGCTCTCTACTCACAAGTGCAGAAAACATAGTGGCTGAGACGACACACTTTGCCCACACAACTATTTGATCCACATGGTCAATGAAAAGCCCAGCCCTACCTGCAGAACAAAGCTTCGCAGTTTGTACCCAACAGTCATTGCCAGAGACCCAGAACTGATAATCAGGACTTTTAGACTTGGATTTTGATTGACATGGCTAATCAAAAGCCCAGTCCTACCTTCAGGACAGAGCTTCACAGTTTGTACCCAACAGTCATTGCCAAGGACCCAGAACTGATAGTCAGGACTTTAAGGCTGGGTGAATAAAAAATTGATGGTTGGAAAATTAAGGAGGAGTTCTCTTGTTTGTGTTTTGACATTTTGGAGGTGTTCACAGATGAAGACAAGGACAAATGGGGAGTTGAACCAGCGACCTTTGGATCACAGCACTTCCTACAGTGCTCTGCTCTACCAACTGAGCTATCGAGGTGCTCTCTACTCACAAGTGCAGAAAACATAGTGGCTGAGACGACACACTTTGCCCACACAACTATTTGATCCACATGGTCAATGAAAAGCCCAGCCCTACCTGCAGAACAAAGCTTCGCAGTTTGTACCCAACAGTCATTACCAGGGACCCAGAACTGATAATCAGGACTTTTAGGCTTGGCTTTTGATTGACATGGCCAATCAAAAGCCCAGTCCTACCTTCAGAACAGAGCTTCACAGTTTGTACCCGACAGTCATTGCCAAGGACCCAGAACTGATAGTCAGGACTTTAAGGCTGGGTGAATAAAAAATTGTTGTTTGGAAAATTAAGGAGGAGTTCTCTTGTTTGTGTTTTGACATTTTGGAGGTGTTCACAGATGAAGACAAGGAGAAATGGGGAGTTTAACCAGCGACCTTTGGATCACAGCACTTCATGTGAGGAACTTCCTACAGTCCTCTGCTCTACCAACTGAGCTATCGAGGTGCTCTCTACTGACAAGTGCAGAAAACATAGTGGCTGAGACGACACACTTTGCCCACACAACTATTTGATCCACATGGTCAATGAAAAGCCAAGCCCTACCTGCAGAACAAAGCTTCGCAGTTTGTACCCAACAGTCATTGCCAGGGACCCAGAACTGATAATCAGGACTTTTAGGCTTGGATTTTGATTGACATGGCTAATCAAAAGCCCAGTCCTACCTTCAGGACAGAGCTTCACAGTTTGTACCCAACAGTCATTGCCAAGGACCCAGAACTGATAGTAAGGACTTAAAGGCTGGGTGAATAAAAAATTGATGGTTGGAAAATTAAGGAGGAGTTCTCTTGTTTGTGTTTTGACATTTTGGAGGTGTTCACAGATGAAGACAAGCGGGGAGTTGAACCAGCGACCTTTGGATCACAGCACTTCATGTGAGGAACTTCCTAAAGTCCTCTGCTCTACCAACTGAGCTATCGAGGTGCTCTCTACTCACAAGTGCAGAAAACATAGTGGCTGAGACGACATACTTTGCCCACACAACTATTTGATCCACATGGTCAATGAAAAGCCCAGCCCTACCTGCAGAACAAAGCTTCGCAGTTTGTACCCAACAGTCATTGCCAGGGACCCAGAACTGATAATCAGGACTTTTAGGCTTGGCTTTTGATTGACATGGCTAATCAAAAGCCCAGTCCTACCTTCAGAACAGAGCTTCACAGTTTGTACCCGACAGTCATTGCCAAGGACCCAGAACTGATAGTCAGGACTTTACAGGCTGGGTGAATAAAAAATTGATGGTTTGGAAAATTAAGGAGGAGTTCTCTTGTTTGTGTTTTGACATTTTGGAGGTGTTCACAGATGAAGACAAGGACAAATGGGGAGTTGAACTAGCGACCTTTGGATCACAGCACTTCATGTGAGGAACTTCCTACAGTCCTCTGCTCTACCAACTGAGCTATCGAGGTGCTCTCTACTCACAAGTGCAGAAAACATAGTGGCTGAGACGACACACTTTGCCCACACAACTATTTGATCCACATGGTCAATGAAAAGCAAAGCCCTACCTGCAGAACAAAGCTTCGCAGTTTGTACCCAACAGTCATTGCCAGGGACCCAGAACTGATAATCAGGACTTTTAAGCTTGGCTTTTGATTGACATGGCTAATCAAAAGCCCAGTCCTACCTTCAGGACAGAGCTTCACAGTTTGTACCCGACAGTCATTGCCAAGGACCCAGAACTGATAGTCAGGACTTTAAGGCTGGGTGAATAAAAAATTGATGGTTGGAAAATTAAGGAGGAGTTGTCTTGTTTGTGTTTTGACATTTTGGAGGTGTTCACAGATGAAGACAAGGACAAATGGGGAGTTGAACCAGCGACCTTTGATCACAACTTCCTACAGTCCTCTGCTCTACCAACTGAGCTATCGAGGTGCTCTCTACTCACAAGTGCAGAAAGCATAGTGGCTGAGACGACACACTTTGCCCACACAACTATTTGATCCACATGGTCAATGAAAAGCAAAGCCCTACCTGCAGAACAAAGCTTCGCAGTTTGTACCCAACAGTCATTGCCAGGGACCCAGAACTGATAATCAGGACTTTTAGGCTTGGATTTTGATTGACATGGCTAATCAAAAGCCCAGTCCTACCTTCAGAACAGAGCTTCACAGTTTGTACCCAACAGTCATTGCCAAGGACCCAGAACTGATAGTCAGGACTTTAATTGGGTGAATAAAAAATTGATGGTTGGAAAATTAAGGAGGAGTTCTCTTGTTTGTGTTTTGACATTTTGGAGGTGTTCACAGATGAAGACAAGCGGGGAGTTGAACCAGCGACCTTTGGATCACAGCACTTCATGTGAGGAACTTCCTACAGTCCTCTGCTCTACCAACTGAGCTATCGAGGTGCTGTCTACTCACAAGTGCAGAAAACATAGTGGCTGAGACGACATACTTTGCCCACACAACTATTTGATCCACATGGTCAATGAAAAGCCCAGCCCTACCTGCAGAACAAAGCTTCGCAGTTTGTACCCAACAGTCATTACCAGGGACCCAGAACTGATAATCAGGACTTTTAGGCTTGGCTTTTGATTGACATGGCTAATCAAAAGCCCAGTCCTACCTTCAGAACAGAGCTTCACAGTTTGTACCCGACAGTCATTGCCAAGGACCCAGAACTGATAGTCAGGACTTTAAGGCATTGGGTGAATAAAAAATTGATGGTTGGAAAATTAAGGAGGAGTTCTCTTGTTTGTGTTTTGACATTTTGGAGGTGTTCACAGATGAAGACAAGCGGGGAGTTGAACCAAGCGACCTTTGGATCACAGCACTTCATGTGAGGAACTTCCTACAGTCCTCTGCTCTACCAACTGAGCTATCGAGGTGCTCTCTACTCACAAGTGCAGAAAACATAGTGGCTGAGACGACACACTTTGCCCACACAACTATTTGATCCACATGGTCAATGAAAAGCCCAGCCCTACCTGACGAACAAAGCTTCGCAGTTTGTACCCAACAGTCATTGCCAGGGACCCAGAACTGATAATCAGGACTTTTAGGCTTGGCTTTTGATTGACATGGCCAATCAAAAGCCCAGTCCTACCTTCAGAACAGAGCTTCACAGTTTGTACCCGACAGTCATTGCCAAGGACCCAGAACTGATAGTCAGGACTTTAAGGCTGGGTGAATAAAAAATTGATGGTTGGAAAATTAAGGAGGAGTTCTCTTGTTTGTGTTTTGACATTTTGGAGGTGTTCACAGATGAAAACAAGGACAATATGGGGAGTTGAACCAGCGACCTTTGGATCACAGCACTTCCTACAGTCCTCTGCTCTACCAACTGAGCTATCGAGGTGCTCTCTACTCACAAGTGCAGAAAACATAGTGGCTGAGACGACACACTTTGCCCACACAACTATTTGATCCACATGGTCAATGAAAAGCCCAGCCCTACCTGCAGAACAAAGCTTCGCAGTTTGTACCCAACAGTCATTGCCAGGGACCCAGAACTGATAATCAGGACTTTTAGGCTTGGATTTTGATTGACATGGCTAATCAAAAGCCCAGTCCTACCTTCAGGACAGAGCTTCACAGTTTGTACCCAACAGTCATTGCCAAGGACCCAGAACTGATAGTCAGGACTTTAAGGCTGGGTGAATAAAAAATTGATGGTTGGAAAATTAAGGAGGAGTTCTCTTGTTTGTGTTTTGACATTTTGGAGGTGTTCACAGATGAAGACAAGGACAAATGGGGAGTTGAACCAGCGACCTTTGGATCACAGCACTTCCTACAGTCCTCTGCTCTACCAACTGAGCTATCGAGGTGCTCTCTACTCACAAGTGCAGAAAACATAGTGGCTGAGACGACACACTTTGCCCACACAACTATTTGATCCACATGGTCAATGAAAAGCCCAGCCCTACCTGCAGAACAAAGCTTCGCAGTTTGTACCCAACAGTCATTGCCAGGGACCCAGAACTGATAATCAGGACTTTTAGGCTTGGCTTTTTATTGACATGGCTAATCAAAAGCCCAGTCCTACCTTCAGAACAGAGCTTCACAGTTTGTACCCGACAGTCATTGCCAAGGACCCAGAACTGATAGTCAGGACTTTAAATTGGGTGAATAAAAAATTGATGGTTGGAAAATTATGGAGGGATTCTCTTGTTTGTGTTTTGACATTTTGGAGGTGTTCACAGATGAAGACAAAGCGGGGAGTTGAACCAGCGACCTTTGGATCACAGCACTTCATGTGAGGAACTTCCTACAGTCCTCTGCTCTACCAACTGAGCTATCGAGGTGCTCTCTACTCACAAGTGCAGAAAACATAGTGGCTGAGACGACACACTTTGCCCACACAACTATTTGATCCACATGGTCAATGAAAAGCCCAGCCCTACCTGCAGAACAAAGCTTCGCAGTTTGTACCCAACAGTCATTGCCAGGGACCCAGAACTGATAATCAGGACTTTTAGGCTTGGATTTTGATTGACATGGCTAATCAAAAGCCCAGTCCTACCTTCAGAACAGAGCTTCACAGTTTGTACCCAACAGTCGTTACCAAGGACCCAGAACTGATAGTCAGGACTTTACATTGGGTGAATAAAAAATTGATGGTTGGAAAATTAAGGAGGAGTTCTCTTGTTTGTGTTTTGACATTTTGGAGGTGTTCACAGATGAAGACAAGCGGGGAGTTGAACCAGCGACCTTTGGATGACAGCACTTCATGTGAGGAACTTCCTACAGTCCTCTGCTCTACCAACTGAGCTATCGAGGTGCTGTCTACTCACAAGTGCAGAAAACATAGTGGCTGAGACGACACACTTTGCCCACACAACTATTTGATCCACATGGTCAATGAAAAGCCCAGCCCTACCTGCAGAACAAAGCTTCGCAGTTTGTACCCAACAGTCATTGCCAGGGACCCAGAACTGATAATCAGGACTTTTAGGCTTGGCTTTTTATTGACATGGCTAATCAAAAGCCCAGTCCTACCTTCAGAACAGAGCTTCACAGTTTGTACCCGACAGTCATTGCCAAGGACCCAGAACTGATAGTCAGGACTTTAATTGGGTGAATAAAAAATTGATGGTTGGAAAATTAAGGAGGAGTTCTCTTGTTTGTGTTTTGACATTTTGGAGGTGTTCACAGATGAAGACAAGGACAAAGGGAGTTGAACAAGCGACCTTTGGATCACAGCACTTCATGTGAGGAACTTCCTACAGTCCTCTGCTCTACCAACTGAGCTATCGAGGTGCTCTCTACTCACAAGTGCAGAAAACATAGTGGCTGAGACGACACACTTTGCCCACACAACTATTTGATCCACATGGTCAATGAAAAGCCAAGCCCTACCTGCAGAACAAAGCTTCGCAGTTTGTACCCAACAGTCATTGCCAGGGACCCAGAACTGATAATCAGGACTTTTAAGCTTGGCTTTTGATTGACATGGCTAATCAAAAGCCCAGTCCTACCTTCAGGACAGAGCTTCACAGTTTGTACCCGACAGTCATTGCCAAGGACCCAGAACTGATAGTCAGGACTTTAAGGCTGGGTGAATAAAAAATTGATGGTTGGAAAATTAAAGGAGGAGTTCTCTTGTTTGTGTTTTGACATTTTGGAGGTGTTCACAGATGAAGGACAAGCGGGGAGTTGAACCAGCGACCTTTGGATCACAGCACTTCATGTGAGGAACTTCCTACAGTCCTCTGCTCTACCAACTGAGCTATCGAGGTGCTCTCTACTAACAAGTGCAGAAAACATAGTGGCTGAGACGACACACTTTGCCCACACAACGATTTGATCCACATGGTCAATGAAAAGCCCAGTCCTACCTGCAGAACAAAGCTTCGCAGTTTGTACCCAACAGTCATTGCCAGGGACCCAGAACTGATAATCAGGACTTTTAGGCTTGGCTTTTGATTGACATGGCTAATCAAAAGCCCAGTCCTACCTTCAGAACAGAGCTTCACAGTTTGTACCCGACAGTCATTGCCAAGGACCCAGAACTGATAGTCAGGACTTTAAGGCTGGGTGAATAAAAAATTGATGGTTGGAAAATTAAGGAGGAGTTCTCTTGTTTGTGTTTTGACATTTTGGAGGTGTTCACAGATGAAGACAAGGACAAATGGGGAGTTGAACCAGCGACCTTTGGATCACAGCACTTCATGTGAGAAACTTCCTACAGTCCTCTGCTCTACCAACTGAGCTATCGAGGTGCTCTCTACTCACAAGTGCAGAAAACATAGTGGCTGAGACGACACACTTTGCCCACACAACTATTTGATCCACATGGTCAATGAAAAGCCAAGCCCTACCTGCAGAACAAAGCTTCGCAGTTTGTACCCAACAGTCATTGCCAGGGACCCAGAACTGATAATCAGGACTTTTAGGCTTGGATTTTGATTGACATGGCTAATCAAAAGCCCAGTCCTACCTTCAGAAAAGAGCTTCACAGTTTGTACCCAACAGTCATTGCCAAGGACCCAGAACTGATAGTCAGGACTTTACATTGGGTGAATAAAAAATTGATGGTTGGAAAATTAAGGAGGAGTTCTCTTGTTTGTGTTTTGACATTTTGGAGGTGTTCACAGATGAAGACAAGCGGGGAGTTGAACCAGCGACCTTTGGATGACAGCACTTCATGTGAGGAACTTCCTACAGTCCTCTGCTCTACCAACTGAGCTATCGAGGTGCTGTCTACTCACAAGTGCAGAAAACATAGTGGCTGAGACGACATACTTTGCCCACACAACTATTTGATCCACATGGTCAATGAAAAGCCCAGCCCTACCTGCAGAACAAAGCTTCGCAGTTTGTACCCAACAGTCATTGCCAGGGACCCAGAACTGATAATCAGGACTTTTAGGCTTGGCTTTTGATTGACATGGCTAATCAAAAGCCCAGTCCTACCTTCAGAACAGAGCTTCACAGTTTGTACCCGACAGTCATTGCCAAGGACCCAGAACTGATAGTCAGGACTTTACATTGGGTGAATAAAAAATTGATGGTTGGAAAATTAAGGAGGAGTTCTCTTGTTTGTGTTTTTACAATTTGGAGGTGTTCACAGATGAAGACAAGGAAAAGCTGGGAGTTGAACCAGCGACCTTTGGATCACAGCACTTCATGTGAGGAACTTCCTACAGTCCTCTGCTCTACCAACTGAGCTATCGAGGTGCTCTCTACTCACAAGTGCAGAAAACATAGTGGCTGAGACGACACACTTTGCCCACACAACTATTTGATCCACATGGTCAATGAAAAGCCCAGCCCTACCTGCAGAACAAAGCTTCGCAGTTTGTACCCAACAGTCATTGCCAGGGACCCAGAACTGATAATCAGGACTTTTAGGCTTGGCTTTTGATTGACATGGCTAATCAAAAGCCCAGTCCTACCTTCAGAACAGAGCTTCCACAGTTTGTACCCAACAGTCATTGCCAAGGACCCAGAACTGATAGTCAGGACTTTAAGGCTGGGTGAATAAAAAATTGATGGTTGGAAAATTAAGGAGGAGTTCTCTTGTTTGTGTTTTGACATTTTGGAGGTGTTCACAGATGAAGACAAGCTGGGAGTTGAACCAGCGACCTTTGGATCACAGCACTTCATGTGAGGAACTTCCTAAAGTCCTCTGCTCTACCAACTGAGCTATCGAGGTGCTCTCTACTCACAAGTGCAGAAAACATAGTGGCTGAGACGACAAACTTTGCCCACACAACTATTTGATCCACATGGTCAATGAAAAGCCCAGCCCTACCTGCAGAACAAAGCTTCGCAGTTTGTACCCAACAGTCATTACCAGGGACCCAGAACTGATAATCAGGACTTTTAGGCTTGGCTTTTGATTGACATGGCCAATCAAAAGCCCAGTCCTACCTTCAGAACAGAGCTTCACAGTTTGTACCCGACAGTCATTGCCAAGGACCCAGAACTGATAGTCAGGACTTTAAGGCTGGGTGAATAAAAAATTGATGGTTGGAAAATTAAGGAGGAGTTGTCTTGTTTGTGTTTTGACATTTTGGAGGTGTTCACAGATGAAGACAAATGGGGAGTTGAACAAGCGACCTTTGGATCACAGCACTTCATGTGAGGAACTTCCTACAGTCCTCTGCTCTACCAACTGAGCTATCGAGGTGCTCTCTACTCACAAGTGCAGAAAACATAGTGGCTGAGACGACACACTTTGCCCACACAACTATTTGATCCACATGGTCAATGAAAAGCCCAAGCCCTACCTGCAGAACAAAGCTTCGCAGTTTGTACCCAACAGTCATTGCCAGGGACCCAGAACTGATAATCAGGACTTTTAGGCTTGGCTTTTTGATTGACATGGCTAATCAAAAGCCCAGTCCTACCTTCAGAACAGAGCTTCACAGTTTGTACCCGACAGTCATTGCCAAGGACCCAGAACTGATAGTCAGGACTTTACAGGCTGGGTGAATAAAAAATTGATGGTTGGAAAATTAAGGAGGAGTTCTCTTGTTTGTGTTTTGACATTTTGGAGGTGTTCACAGATGAAGACATGGACAAGCGGGGAGTTGAACCAGCGACCTTTGGATAACAGCACTTCATGTGAGGAACTTCCTAAAGTCCTCTGCTCTACCAACTGAGCTATCGAGGTGCTGTCTACTCACACGTGCAGAAAACATAGTGGCTGAGACGACACACTTTGCCCACACAACTATTTGATCCACATGGTCAATGAAAAGCCCAGCCCTACCTGCAGAACAAAGCTTCGCAGTTTGTACCCAACAGTCATTACCAGGGACCCAGAACTGATAATCAGGACTTTTAGGCTTGGCTTTTCATTGACATGGCCAATCAAAAGCCCAGTCCTACCTTCAGAACAGAGCTTCACAGTTTGTACCCGACAGTCATTGCCAAGGACCCAGAACTGATAGTCAGGACTTTAAGGCTGGGTGAATAAAAAATTGATGGTTGGAAAATTAAGGAGGAGTTCTCTTGTTTGTGTTTTGACATTTTGGAGGTGTTCACAGATGAAGACAAGGACAAATGGGGAGTTGAACCAGCGACCTTTGGATCACAGCACTTCCTACAGTCCTCTGCTCTACCAACTGAGCTATCGAGGTGCTCTCTACTCACAAGTGCAGAAAACATAGTGGCTGAGACGACACACTTTGCCCACACAACTATTTGATCCACATGGTCAATGAAAAGCCCAGCCCTACCTGCAGAACAAAGCTTCGCAGTTTGTACCCAACAGTCATTACCAGGGACCCAGAACTGATAATCAGGACTTTAAGGCTTGGCTTTTCATTGACATGGCCAATCAAAAGCCCAGTCCTACCTTCAGAACAGAGCTTCACAGTTTGTACCCGACAGTCATTGCCAAGGACCCAGAACTGATAGTCAGGACTTTAAGGCTGGGTGAATAAAAAATTGATGGTTGGAAAATTAAGGAGGAGTTCTCTTGTTTGTGTTTTGACATTTTGGAGGTGTTCACAGATGAAGACAAGGACAAATGGGGAGTTGAACCAGCGACCTTTGGATCAGAGCACTTCATGTGAGGAACTTGCCTACAGTCCTCTGCTCTACCAACTGAGCTATCGAGGTGCTCTCTACTCACAAGTGCAGAAAACATAGTGGCTGAGACGACACACTTTGCCCACACAACTATTTGATCCACATGGTCAATGAAAAGCCAAGCCCTACCTGCAGAACAAAGCTTCGCAGTTTGTACCCAACAGTCATTGCCAGGGACCCAGAACTGATAATCAGGACTTTTAGGCTTGGATTTTGATTGACATGGCTAATCAAAAGCCCAGTCCTACCTTCAGGACAGAGCTTCACAGTTTGTACCCAACAGTCATTGCCAAGGACCCAGAACTGATAGTCAGGACTTTAAGGCTGGGTGAATAAAAAATTGATGGTTGGAAAGTTAAGGAGGAGTTCTCTTGTTTGTGTTTTGACATTTTGGAGGTGTTCACAGATGAAGACAAGCGGGGAGTTGAACCAGCGACCTTTGGATCACAGCAATTCATGTGAGGAACTTCCTAAAGTCCTCTGCTCTACCAACTGAGCTATCGAGGTGCTCTCTACTCACAAGTGCAGAAAACATAGTGGCTGTGACGACACACTTTGCCCACACAACTATTTGATCCACATGGTCAATGAAAAGCCCAGCCCTACCTGCAGAACAAAGCTTCGCAGTTTGTACCCAACAGTCATTACCAGGGACCCAGAACTGATAATCAGGACTTTTAGGCTTGGCTTTTCATTGACATGGCCAATCAAAAGCCCAGTCCTACCTTCAGAACAGAGCTTCACAGTTTGTACCCAACAGTCATTGCCAAGGACCCAGAACTGATAGTCAGGACTTTACGGCTGGGTGAATAAAAAATTGATGGTTGGAAAACTAAGGAGGAGTTCTCTTGTTTGTGTTTTGACATTTTGGAGGTGTTCACAGATGAAGACAAGGACAAAGCGGGGAGTTGAACCACCGACCTTTGGATCACAGCACTTCATGTGAGGAACTTCCTACAGACCTCTGCTCTACCAACTGAGCTATCGAGGTGCTCTCTAGTCACAAGTGCAGAAAACATAGTGGCTGAGACGACACACTTTGCCCACACAACTATTTGATCCACATGGTCAATGAAAAGCCCAGCCCTACCTGCAGAACAAAGCTTCGCAGTTTGTACCCAACAGTCATTGCCAGGGACCCAGAACTGATAATCAGGACTTTTAGGCTGGGCTTTTCATTGACATGGCCAATCAAAAGCCCAGTCCTACCTTCAGAACAGAGCTTCACAGTTTGTACCCAACAGTCATTGCCAAGAACCCAGAACTGATAGTCAGGACTTTAAGGCTGGGTGAATAAAAAATTGATGGTTGGAAAACTAAGGAGGAGTTCTCTTGTTTGTGTTTTGACATTTTGGAGGTGTTCACAGATGAAGACAAGGAGAAATGGGAAGTTGAACCAGCGACCTTTGGATCACAGCACTTCATGTGAGGAACTTGCTACAGTCCTCTGCTCTACCAACTGAGCTATCGAGGTGTTCTCTAATCACAAGTGCAGAAAACATAGTGGCTGAGACGACACACTTTGCCCACACAACTATTTGATCCACATGGTCAATGAAAAGCCCAGCCCTACCTGCAGAACAAAGCTTCGCAGTTTGTACCCAACAGTCATTGCCAGGGACCCAGAACTGATAATCAGGACTTTTAGGCTTGGATTTTGATTGACATGGCTAATCAAAAGCCCAGTCCTACCTTCAGAAAAGAGCTTCACAGTTTGTACCCAACAGTCGTTACCAAGGACCCAGAACTGATAGTCAGGACTTTAAGGCTGGGTGAATAAAAAATTGATGGTTGGAAAATTAAGGAGGAGTTCTCTTGTTTGTGTTTTGACATTTTGGAGGTGTTCACAGATGAAGACAAGCGGGGAGTTGAACAAGCGACCTTTGGATGACAGCACTTCATGTGAGAAACTTCCTACAGTCCTCTGCTCTACCAACTGAGCTATCGAGGTGCTGTCTACTCACAAGTGCAGAAAACATAGTGGCTGAGACGACACACTTTGCCCACACAACTATTTGATCCACATGGTCAATGAAAAGCCAAGCCCTACCTGCAGAACAAAGCTTCGCAGTTTGTACCCAACAGTCATTGCCAGGGACCCAGAACTGATAATCAGGACTTTTAGGCTTGGCTTTTTATTGACATGGCTAATCAAAAGCCCAGTCCTACCTTCAGAACAGAGCTTCACAGTTTGTACCCGACAGTCATTGCCAAGGACCCAGAACTGATAGTCAGGACTTTACATTGGGTGAATAAAAAATTGATGGTTGGAAAATTAAGGAGGAGTTCTCTTGTTTGTGTTTTGACATTTTGGAGGTGTTCACAGATGAAGACAAGCAGGGAGTTGAACCAGCGACCTTTGGATGACAGCACTTCATGTGAGGAACTTCCTACAGTCCTCTGCTCTACCAACTGAGCTATCGAGGTGCTGTCTACTCACAAGTGCAGAAAACATAGTGGCTGAGACGACATACTTTGCCCACACAACTATTTGATCCACATGGTCAATGAAAAGCCCAGCCCTACCTGCAGAACAAAGCTTCGCAGTTTGTACCCAACAGTCATTGCCAGGGACCCAGAACTGATAATCAGGACTTTTAGGCTTGGCTTTTGATTGACATGGCTAATCAAAAGCCCAGTCCTACCTTCAGAACAGAGCTTCACAGTTTGTACCCGACAGTCATTGCCAAGGACCCAGAACTGATAGTCAGGACTTTACATTGGGTGAATAAAAAATTGATGGTTGGAAAATTAAGGAGGAGTTCTCTTGTTTGTGTTTTGACATTTTGGAGGTGTTCACAGATGAAGACAAGCGGGGAGTTGAACCAAGCGACCTTTGGATCACAGCACTTCATGTGAGAAACTTCCTACAGCCCTCTGCTCTACCAACTGAGCTATCGAGGTGCTCTCTACTAACAAGTGCAGAAAACATAGTGGCTGAGACGACACACTTTGCCCACACAACTATTTGATCCACATGGTCAATGAAAAGCCCAGCCCTACCTGACGAACAAAGGTTCGCAGTTTGTACCCAACAGTCATTGCCAGGGACCCAGAACTGATAATCAGGACTTTTAAACTTGGCTTTTTAATGACATGGCTAATCAAAAGCCCAGTCCTACCTTCAGAACAGAGCTCCACAGTTTGTACCCGACAGTCATTGCCAAGGACCCAGAACTGATAGTCAGGACTTTAAGGCTGGGTGAATAAAAAATTGATGGTTGGAAAATTAAGGAGGAGTTCTCTTGTTTGTGTTTTGACATTTTGGAGGTGTTCACAGATGAAAACAAGGACAAGCTGGGAGTTGAACCAGCGACCTTTGGATCACAGCACTTCATGTGAGGAACTTCCTACAGTCCTCTGCTCTACCAACTGAGCTATCGAGGTGCTCTCCACTCACAAGTGCAGAAAACATAGTGGCTGAGACGACACACTTTGCCCACACAACTATTTGATCCACATGGTCAATGAAAAGCCCAGCCCTACCTGCAGAACAAAGCTTCGCAGTTTGTACCCAACAGTCATTGCCAGGGACCCAGAACTGATAATCAGGACTTTTAGGCTTGGATTTTGATTGACATGGCTAATCAAAAGCCCAGTCCTACCTTCAGAAAAGAGCTTCACAGTTTGTACCCAACAGTCATTACCAAGGACCCAGAACTGATAGTCAGGACTTTAAGGCTGGGTGAATAAAAAATTGATGGTTGGAAAATTAAGGAGGAGTTCTCTTGTTTGTGTTTTGACATTTTGGAGGTGTTCACAGATGAAGACAAGCGGGGAGTTGAACAAGCGACCTTTGGATCACAGCACTTCATGTGAGGAACTTCCTAAAGTCCTCTGCTCTACCAACTGAGCTATCGAGGTGCTCTCCACTCACAAGTGCAGAAAACATAGTGGCTGAGACGACACACTTTGCCCACACAACTATTTGATCCACATGGTCAATGAAAAGCCCAGCCCTACCTGCAGAACAAAGCTTCGCAGTTTGTACCCAACAGTCATTACCAGGGACCCAGAACTGATAATCAGGACTTTTAGGCTTTGCTTTTGATTGACATGGCCAATCAAAAGCCCAGTCCTACCTTCAGAACAGAGCTTCACAGTTTGTACCCGACAGTCATTGCCAAGGACCCAGAACTGATAGTCAGGACTTTAAGGCTGGGTGAATAAAAAATTGATGGTTGGAAAATTAAGGAGGAGTTCTCTTGTTTGTGTTTTGACATTTTGGAGGTGTTCACAGATGAAGACATGGACAAGGGGGGAGTTGAACCAGCGACCTTTGGATCACAGCACTTCCTACAGTCCTCTGCTCTACCAACTGAGCTATCGAGGTGCTCTCTACTCACAAGTGCAGAAAACATAGTGGCTGAGACGACACACTTTGCCCACACAACTATTTGATCCACATGGTCAATGAAAAGCCCAGCCCTACCTGCAGAACAAAGCTTCGCAGTTTGTACCCAACAGTCATTACCAGGGACCCAGAACTGATAATCAGGACTTTTAGGCTTGGCTTTTCATTGACATGGCCAATCAAAAGCCCAGTCCTACCTTCAGAACAGAGCTTCACAGTTTGTACCCAACAGTCATTGCCAAGGACCCAGAACTGATAGTCAGGACTTTAAGGCTGGGTGAATAAAAAATTGATGGTTGGAAAATTAAGGAGGAGTTCTTTTGTTTGTGTTTTGACATTTTGGAGGTGTTCACAGATGAAGACAAGCGGGGAGTTGAACCAGCGACCTTTGGATCACAGCACTTCATGTGAGGAACTTCCTACAGTCCTCTGCTCTACCAACTGAGCTATCGAGGTGCTCTCTACTCACAAGTGCAGAAAACATAGTGGCTGAGACGACACACTTTGCCCACACAACTATTTGATCCACATGGTCAATGAAAAGCCCAGCCCTACCTGCAGAACAAAGCTTCGCAGTTTGTACCCAACAGTCATTACCAGGGACCCAGAACTGATAATCAGGACTTTAAGGCTTGGCTTTTCATTGACATGGCCAATCAAAAGCCCAGTCCTACCTTCAGAACAGAGCTTCACAGTTTGTACCCGACAGTCATTGCCAAGGACCCAGAACTGATAGTCAGGACTTTAAGGCTGGGTGAATAAAAAATTGATGGTTGGAAAATTAAGGAGGAGTTCTCTTGTTTGTGTTTTGACATTTTGGAGGTGTTCACAGATGAAGACAAGGACAAGCTGGGAGTTGAACCAGCGACCTTTGGATCACAGCACTTCATGTGAGGAACTTCCTACAGTCCTCTGCTCTACCAACTGAGCTATCGAGATGCTCTCTGCTCACAAGTGCAGAAAACATAGTGGCTGAGACGACACACTTTGCCCACACAACTATTTGATCCACATGGTCAATGAAAAGCCTAGCCCTACCTGCAGAACAAAGCTTCGCAGTTTGTACCCAACAGTCACTGCCAGGGACCCAGAACTGATAATCAGGACTTTTAGGCTTGGATTTTGATTGACATGGCTAATCAAAAGCCCAGTCCTACCTTCAGGACAGAGCTTCACAGTTTGTACCCAACAGTCATTGCCAAGGACCCAGAACTGATAGTCAGGACTTTAGGGCTGGGTGAATAAAAAATTGATGGTTGGAAAATTAAGGAGGAGTTCTCTTGTTTGTGTTTTGACATTTTGGAGGTGTTCACAGATGAAGACAAGCGGGGAGTTGAACCAGCGACCTTTGGATCACAGCACTTCCTACAGTCCTCTGCTCTACCAACTGAGCTATCGAGGTGCTCTCTACTCACAAGTGCAGAAAACATAGTGGCTGAGACGACACACTTTGCCCACACAACTATTTGATCCACATGGTCAATGAAAAGCCCAGCCCTACCTGCAGAACAAAGCTTCGCAGTTTGTACCCAACAGTCATTGCCAGGGACCCAGAACTGATAATCAGGACTTTTAGGCTTGGCTTTTGATTGACATGGCCAATCAAAAGCCCAGTCCTACCTTCAGAACAGAGCTTCACAGTTTGTACCCGACAGTCATTGCCAAGGACCCAGAACTGATAGTCAGGACTTTAAGGCTGGGTGAATAAAAAATTGATGGTTGGAAAATAAAAGGAGTTCTCTTGTTTGTGTTTTGACATTTTGGAGGTGTTCACAGATGAAGACAAGGACAAAGGGGAGTTGAACCAGCGACCTTTGGATCACAGCACTTCATGTGAGAACTTCCTACAGCCCTCTGCTCTACCAACTGAGCTATCGAGGTGCTCTCTACTCACAAGTGCAGAAAACATAGTGACTGAGACGACACACTTTGCCCACACAACTATTTGATCCACATGGTCAATGAAAAGCCCAGCCCTACCTGCAGAACAAAGCTTCGCAGTTTGTACCCAACAGTCATTGCCAGGGACCCAGAACTGATAATCAGGACTTTTAGGCTGGGCTTTTCATTGACATGGCCAAACAAAAGCCCAGTCCTACCTTCAGAACAGAGCTTCACAGTTTGTACCCAACAGTCATTGCCAAGAACCCAGAACTGATAGTCAGGACTTTAAGGCTGGGTGAATAAAAAATTGATGGTTGGAAAACTAAGGAGGAGTTCTCTTGTTTGTGTTTTGACATTTTGGAGGTGTTCACAGATGAAGACAAGGACAAGCGGGGAGTTGAACCAGCGACCTTTGGATCACAGCACTTCATGTGAGGAACTTCCTACAGTCCTCTGCTCTACCAACTGAGCTATCGAGGTGCCCTCTACTCACAAGTGCAGAAAACATAGTGGCTGAGACGACACACTTTGCCCACACAACAATTTGATCCACATGGTCAATGAAAAGCCCAGCCCTACCTGCAGAACAAAGCTTCGCAGTTTGTACCCAACAGTCATTGCCAGGGACCCAGAACTGATAATCAGGACTTTTAGGCTGGGCTTTTCATTGACATGGCCAATCAAAAGCCCAGTCCTACCTTCAGAACAGAGCTTCACAGTTTGTACCCAACAGTCATTGCCAAGAACCCAGAACTGATAGTCAGGACTTTAAGGCTGGGTGAATAAAAAATTGATGGTTGGAAAACTAAGGAGGAGTTCTCTTGTTTGTGTTTTGACATTTTGGAGGTGCTCACAGATGAACACAAGGACAAGCGGGGAGTTGAACCAGCGACCTTTGCATCACAGCACTTCATGGGAGGAACTTCCTACAGTTCTCTGCTCTTACAACTGAGCTATCGAGGTGCTCTCTACTCACAAGTGCAGAAAACATAGTGGCTGAGACGACACACTTTGCCCACACAACTATTTGATCCACATGGTCAATGAGAAGCCCAGCCCTACCTGCAGAACAAAGCTTCGCAGTTTGTACCCAACATTCATTGCCAGGGACCCAGAACTGATAATCAGGACTTTTAGGCTGGGCTTTTCATTGACATGGCCAATCAAAAGCCCAGTCCTACCTTCAGAACAGAGCTTCACAGTTTGTACCCAACAGTCATTGCCAAGGACCCAGAACTGATAGTCAGGACTTTAAGGCTGGGTGAATAAAAAATTGATGGTTGGAAAACTAAAAAGGAGTTCTATTGTTTGTGTTTTGAGATTTTGGAGGTGCTCACAGATGAAGACAAGGACAAGCGGGGAGTTGAACCAGCGACCTTTGCATCACAGCACTTCATGTGAGGAACTTCCTATCGAGGTGCTCTCTACTCAGAAGTGCAGAAAACATAGTGGCTGAGACGACACACTTTGCCCACACAACTATTTGATCCACATGGTCAATGAAAAGCCCAGCCCTACCTGCAGAACAAAGCTTCGCAGTTTGTACCCAACAGTCATTGCCAGGGACCCAGAACTGATAATCAGGACTTTTAGGCTGGGCTTTTCATTGACATGGCCAATCAAAAGCCCAGTCCTACCTTCAGAACAGAGCTTCACAGTTTGTACCCAACAGTCATTGCCAAGGACCCAGAACTGATAGTCAGGACTTTAAGGCTGGGTGAATAAAAAATTGATGGTTGGAAAACTAAGGAGGAGTTCTCTTGTTTGTGTTTTGACATTTCAGAGGTGTTAACAGATGAAGACAAGGACAAGCGAGAAGTTGAACCAGCGACCTTTGCATCACAGCACTTCATGTGAGGAACTTCCTACAGTCCTCTGCTCTACCAACTGAGCTATCGAGGTGCTCTCTACTCACAAGTGCAGAAAACATAGTGGCTGAGACGACACACTTTGCCCACACAACTATTTGATCCACATGGTCAATGAAAAGCCCAGCCCTACCTGCAGAACAAAGCTTCGCAGTTTGTACCCAACAGTCATTGCCAGGGACCCAGAACTGATAATCAGGACTTTTAGGCTGGGCTTTTCATTGACATGGCCAATCAAAAGCCCAGTCCTACCTTCAGAACAGAGCTTCACAGTTTGTACCCAACAGTCATTGCCAAGGACCCAGAACTGATAGTCAGGACTTTAAGGCTGGGTGAATAAAAAATTGATGGTTGGAAAACTAAGGAGGAGTTCTCTTGTTTGTGTTTTGACATTTTGGAGGTGTTCACAGATGAAGACAAGGACAAGCGGGGAGTTGAACCAGCGACCTTTGCATCACAGCACTTCATGTGAGGAACTTCCTACAGTCCTCTGCTCTACCAACTGAGCTATCGAGGTGCTCTCTACTCACAAGTGCAGAAAACATAGTGGCTGAGACGACACACTTTGCCCACACAACTATTTGATCCACATGGTCAATGAAAAGCCCAGCCCTACCTGCAGAACAAAGCTTCGCAGTTTGTACCCAACAGTCATTGCCAGGGACCCAGAACTGATAATCAGGACTTTTAGGCTGGGCTTTTCATTGACATGGCCAATCAAAAGCCCAGTCCTACCTTCAGAACAGAGCTTCACAGTTTGTACCCAACAGTCATTGCCAAGGACCCAGAACTGATAGTCAGGACTTTAAGGCTGGGTGAATAAAAAATTGATGGTTGGAAAACTAAGGAGGAGTTCTCTTGTTTGTGTTTTGACATTTTGGAGGTGTTCACAGATGAAGACAAGGACAAGCGGGGAGTTGAACCAGCGACCTTTGCATGACAGACCTTCATGTGAGGAACTTGCTACCGTCCTCTGCTCTACCAACTGAGCTATTGAGGTGCTCTCTACTCACAAGTGCAGAAAACATAGTGGCTGAGACGACACACTCTGCCCACACAACTATTTGATCCACATGGTCAATGAAAAGCCCAGCCCTACCTGCAGAACAAAGCTTCACAGTTTGTACCCAACAGTCATTGCCAAGAACCCAGAACTGATAGTCAGGACTTTAAGGCTGGGTGAATAAAAAATTGATGGTTGGAAAACTAAGGAGGAGTTCTCTTGTTTGTGTTTTGACATTTTGGAGGTGCTCACAGATGAACACAAGGACAAGCGGGGAGTTGAACCAGCGACCTTTGCATCACAGCACTTCATGGGAGGAACTTCCTACAGTTCTCTGCTCTTACAACTGAGCTATCGAGGTGCTCTCTACTCACAAGTGCAGAAAACATAGTGGCTGAGACGACACACTTTGCCCACACAACTATTTGATCCACATGGTCAATGAGAAGCCCAGCCCTACCTGCAGAACAAAGCTTCGCAGTTTGTACCCAACATTCATTGCCAGGGACCCAGAACTGATAATCAGGACTTTTAGGCTGGGCTTTTCATTGACATGGCCAATCAAAAGCCCAGTCCTACCTTCAGAACAGAGCTTCACAGTTTGTACCCAACAGTCATTGCCAAGGACCCAGAACTGATAGTCAGGACTTTAAGGCTGGGTGAATAAAAAATTGATGGTTGGAAAACTAAAAAGGAGTTCTATTGTTTGTGTTTTGAGATTTTGGAGGTGCTCACAGATGAAGACAAGGACAAGCGGGGAGTTGAACCAGCGACCTTTGCATCACAGCACTTCATGTGAGGAACTTCCTATCGAGGTGCTCTCTACTCAGAAGTGCAGAAAACATAGTGGCTGAGACGACACACTTTGCCCACACAACTATTTGATCCACATGGTCAATGAAAAGCCCAGCCCTACCTGCAGAACAGAGCTTCGCAGTTTGTACCCAACAGTCATTGCCAGGGACCCAGAACTGATAATCAGGACTTTTAGGCTGGGCTTTTCATTGACATGGCCAATCAAAAGCCCAGTCCTACCTTCAGAACAGAGCTTCACAGTTTGTACCCAACAGTCATTGCCAAGGACCCAGAACTGATAGTCAGGACTTTAAGGCTGGGTGAATAAAAAATTGATGGTTGGAAAACTAAGGAGGAGTTCTCTTGTTTGTGTTTTGACATTTCAGAGGTGTTAACAGATGAAGACAAGGACAAGCGAGAAGTTGAACCAGCGACCTTTGCATCACAGCACTTCATGTGAGGAACTTCCTACAGTCCTCTGCTCTACCAACTGAGCTATCGAGGTGCTCTCTACTCACAAGTGCAGAAAACATATTGGCTGAGACGACACACTTTGCCCACACAACTATTTGATCCACATGGTCAATGAAAAGCCCAGCCCTACCTGCAGAACAAAGCTTCGCAGTTTGTACCCAACAGTCATTGCCAGGGACCCAGAACTGATAATCAGGACTTTTAGGCTGGGCTTTTCATTGACATGGCCAATCAAAAGCCCAGTCCTACCTTCAGAACAGAGCTTCACAGTTTGTACCCAACAGTCATTGCCAAGGACCCAGAACTGATAGTCAGGACTTTAAGGCTGGGTGAATAAAAAATTGATGGTTGGAAAACTAAGGAGGAGTTCTCTTGTTTGTGTTTTGACATTTCGGAGGTGTTCACAGATGAAGACAAGGACAAGCGGGGAGTTGAACCAGCGACCTTTGCATCACAGCACTTCATGTGAGGAACTTCCTACAGTCCTCTGCTCTACCAACTGAGCTATCGAGGTGCTCTCTACTCACAAGTGCAGAAAACATAGTGGCTGAGACGACACACTCTGCCCACACAACTATTTGATCCACATGGTCAATGAAAAGCCCAGCCCTACCTGCAGAACAAAGCTTCGCAGTTTGTACCCAACAGTCATTGCCAGGGACCCAGAACTGATAATCAGGACTTTTAGGCTGGGCTTTTCATTGACATGGCCAATCAAAAGCCCAGTCCTACCTTCAGAACAGAGCTTCACAGTTTGTACCCAACAGTCATTGCCAAGGACCCAGAACTGATAGTCAGGACTTTAAGGCTGGGTGAATAAAAAATTGATGGTTGGAAAACTAAGGAGGAGTTCTCTTGTTTGTGTTTTGACATTTTGGAGGTTTTCACAGATGAAGACAAGGACAAGCGGGGAGTTGAACCAGCGACCTTTGCATGACAGACCTTCATGTGAGGAACTTGCTACCGTCCTCTGCTCTACCAACTGAGCTATTGAGGTGCTCTCTACTCACAATTGCAGAAAACATAGTGGCTGAGACGACACACTTTGCCCACACAACAATTTGATCCACATGGCCAATCAAAAGCCCAGTCCTACCTTCAGAACAGAGCTTCACAGTTTGTACCCAACAGTCATTGCCAAGGACCCAGAACTGATAATCAGGACTTTTAGGCTGGGTGAATAAAAAATTGATGGTTGGATAATTGAACGTTTCAATCCCAAACTTTTCTTTTCCACTAAATTCAACACCTGGCTCTGTACTTTCATCAGCCATACATTTGCCCTTCTTTGTGCGCTGGAGGTCATGTCTTTAGTCTTGGGAGCCTGAGTCGGTAACAGTTAAAGCTGACAGGGTTATTTTTTAAGAGAGTCTGTTTGAGATGCAAGTCACTGGTAAGTGTATTAGCCACAATAAATGCTGGTCATTGCACCCCCTTTAATAAGACACTGCCAGGAGAGACAGCAGTTAATTTGGCTAACGGTTCACTCTGGACAGGGTCAGAACTAATATAAGCATTTCTCTTGATTTAAATGTACACTTTGGGGTGATTTTATTTTTACATCGAAAAAAAAGACATTTGTTTTTACACTACTTGAAGACACAACACGCACACATGCTCTGCCACCTACAACCTGATTGGCTTTTGGATTAATATCTATATATTACAGTGCTCAGATTACAGAGCACATACCAATAGACTTGTCATGTTTTCAGGTTTACTGAAAACAACACACTTAATGGAGCTAAGAACACTTCTGGTGGTGTTCAGAGTGATAGACAAAGTTTTACCAAAACAGCTGCAAGGGTTATTTGAAATTAGTTCAGAGAGTGAAAACCACAGGAGACCATATGATTTTAAACACCAGTTTGCTCGGACGACGCTAAAGCAGATGTGTATTTCTGTAGCAGGTATTAAGTTATGAAATTCGCAAAGTAATGAGTTGAAGAGTTGTACAACAATGTTTCAGTTTAAGAAAAAGTTTAAAGGAGGGAAAATCAAAAATTATGAACTGGATGAAGTGGATGACTGATGATGTGTCAGTTTGTTTTTTTGTTATTGATTTTTTTTTTTTTCTTTTGTTTGTTTGATTGTGGTATTTTTTGGACCTTAATTATATAATATTTTGATCAATTGCTGGCTGGTTACCATAGATAAAGGTGTTGTAGTGAAGGGGCAGTCGTATATAAGACTTGTCTTCTGTCTGCTCCTTTTCATTTCACATGATTACACATGAAAAAAAAAGGATGAGTGCAATGTATCGTATTATGTATAATGAATGAAATTAAATAAATGAATAAATAAAATAAAAAAATAAAAAATATATATCCTGTACACATGTATATATAGTAAATAAGACTCATGTACATATCTTGTTTTAACTCTATGCTTCTTTATCCTTTATTTCCCCTTTTTGTATCTGTATTTATGCTGCTGTAATTCTATATTTTGAATTTTGATGTTTTAATCTAAATTTTGCATGTGAAGCAATGCCGCAGCCCAAAAAGCTTATCAGCGCACTGCCTGCGTATAAGTAAATATTTGTGCAGCATCTGCAAATTGTCCAAAAACAAATGGACTTTGTGGTGGCACAGTGCTAAGCCACGGAACGTGTCAGCAACAAAACAACAACAGACCTCCTTCTTTATCACTCATCCCCACATTGAAGTGACTGACCTGCGTTTGATTCAATAAAACATACAGGACGTGTCAGCACAGCCGTGTGACACATGTAAATGTGTTCGATCAAGACGCCAATTTAGAGCTTCCAGCTGAGAGGAGTCTTTGCTGTGAAGCACTAAAATGTCACAAAGCTGCATTTATTCATGTGACCACCACACACACACACACACACACACACACACACACACACACACACATGCAAACACACACACACATACATTCCTGTCCAACACCATGAGGACAAAAGATGCTGAACTCCCCCGAGGAGAGTGACCTGGAGGACAGGCTCACGCACACCAGCTGGACTTTACTCCAAGACTTCACACACACACACACAGAGAGAGAGAGAGAGAGAGAGAGAGAGAGAGAGAGAGACTCCTCATTGTCATCAGAAAAAAGGAAGTGTCCAAGACTATGACATGTAATTTCTGATATAACATTTATGTTAAAATGGGTTGTTTTAAACATCAATTAATCCAGAAATCTCCACTCCAATCTCTACTTTATAGCTGCATTGATCCCTCAGTGTAATCCTACAGGATAATACAAGGCAGGCTGCAGCCTTAAACTGATGATAGCCATAAATCTGTATTAAACCTGTGAGTGACATGTTATCAGAAAAAAATGCATCTGTGTTAATGTCATATCACTGTCTATGGAGGGTTTAAGTTTGCAGCATTTTTAGGCAGATAAGTTAAAATTATTGTAAAATGTGTCTTAATGACGCACAAACTACAAAAGCACCAGAAACATATGGTCTCAAATTCTCAGATATTACACACAAATAATGAGAAAATCTATAAACTTATAATTTTGAAAAATAGAAAAAGGGGAGCTATTAGCTGCACTCCCAAGAGGAAGGTCTGCAAATTACACCAGATGACCTCTAAATAGATGCAGTATTAAAGTCTGTGTGTTGCTGTCACCTAGAGGACAAACAGAGAATTGCATTTAAAACTGTGTCAGCCTGTTCCTGAATATTTGAGCATATATTGAGATAAAGAGAATAATGGATGATGATGAAGTAATCTGTTAAAATAAAGAATTTATATGTCCTTCTTTAGTAAAAGTTGTATAAAAGAATAAAATACAAATAAAAGCCCTTATTATCAAACAATTGAAGCATAAAATAGCTTGTTAATTCATAAATGTGCATGTTTTTTTTTCTTCACACGGTAGTATTCATACTTGTAAAACTGTTACACACAGATATTTGTCCATTACCTTGGCTCACACAACAGTCATATAACATTAACTGGCTCACACTAACTCTTTAACAGAGGCTTTAAGAAATAATGCAAAATTGGTACCTTTCATTATGTCAGCCTGCATGGGGACACCATTAGCTGCATAATTCACAGCTCCTAATGTTCCATATTTATCTTTTGATGGGGCCTGTGAACATCCTTTTTCGGGTATTTTTCAGCCTCTGTGTCAAATGTTTCATTTTAGTAGACTTTCCACTAATATAAGCCTGACAAAACTCGGAGGTGTTACTTTTCACATAAATTTATAGCCTCAAAAAAATTGTTTTTTTATTTAGTCATTTTTGCCTGAAGAGTTAAAACACTTAAAGCACACACGAAAAGTTGCCAGATTGATTTTTATTGCTTTATTATGATTTTACTTTTTTGAAAAGTAAAGCAGTAGACCATGCTGAGTTTTGGCAGTAACAATAAAACCTAAACAGACAACATTATAGGCAGTACTTACAAACCATTGAACTCTTCCTTTAAAGTACATTGTGATTTTTCTTTATCAGGTTTATGAAAATAAGATTTTTAACATTACTTTTTTTTTACAGCAGCTAACAGCAGAGAAATTGAAGACAGTTTTTATTTGATGATAAAGAAAAAAACCTTTAAAACCATCAAGAGCACCTTTAAATTCTTTTTGTAAACACTGAGAGAGGCACCAGTGGAGATGTGATAATGTGCACCAAACATAACAGCAACACCTCCATTGAATTTGAACAAACTGTGTCTCATGATGAACCTGAAGCCTTTAATCAAACTCAAACAATAATACGACATCTCCAAGTATCTCATTCTCTCTTCCTCATCTTGAACTTTCAGAGTTTTTCTTCTACTGCAGCTGTTCGTTCAGCACTGAGTCCTTTACTCCTGCAGCGAGCACGGCGAACAGGAAGGAGGGGAGGATGGAGCGCAGCAGCAGCGCCACCCGGGGGATGGGGTGGGCCAGAATCACCTCCTTCTTTTTCCTGTTAACCGTCTGCATGATCTCATTGGCCAGAACAGATGGGCGCACGCCATGGGTCAGCTGATTGGCAATAACTGAGGAGGGATACACACATATTTACACATATTTGTCACATCATCTTTTCTAAATGATATGATACATGTTTCCCATCCCACATATCAAAACTATAACATTTACAGTATACAGTTTATTCTTAACTGTGTTTGTTCGTAGAATATTACAGTTTTATTTGCTCCCTCCATAAACATTAGCCATGGTTTATTTTTTTTTTAAATCATTAATTCATAATCCTTTAATATGACATTATCTAAGATTGTAAAGTGTAAAGAAAGTTGTAATCATACTTTTTTCCCCTGAATATTGACCTTATACTTTTCCTATCTTAATATTTACTGATGGCTGCTTGGAAATGCAAAAGCACTTTTATCTGAAAAGCATTCATTCTTTTTGTTTCTCAGTTGAAAGTATTATTTTATATTTGTTTTTCATCAAATGCAAAAAAGGAGTTGTTTGTTAGCCAACCTTCCCCTTATCATTGTTATCGGTATCAGCCCTTTAAAAACAGATATTGC
Organism: Xyrichtys novacula; assembly: GCA_962446985.1. NCBI lineage: Eukaryota > Metazoa > Chordata > Actinopteri > Labriformes > Labridae > Xyrichtys > Xyrichtys novacula. The sequence goes on along the minus strand of OY660882.1, from coordinate 9,814,387 downwards.
TACATGTCCATCGTTGCATATTGGCCCATTTAAAACTTAAACAAATAAATTCTCACTGCTTTTTTTCTTTCAGCTTGAAATTGTGAAAACTGAATTGTTATATTTTACAGTTTTTTGATATTGTAAATTTTTATGAAATATTTTATTTTAATTTTGTATTTATTTTTTTATTTTTTTTATTGTATTTTTTTTCTTAATCAAATAACACCATGACTTTTTTTATTGATTTTATTAAATATTAAAAAATATATATCATAAATCTGGGGCTTTTTTGACTCTATTCTCCCTTTTATGTCTCTTGAACTCTGTCACACAGTCCCATGTTTTCACACCGGTGTAATGTTTTCTTCTATATAAATCATAAGTCACTGTACAGGTCCTGTCACTCACATGCAGATAGCATGCTGGGTTGGGCGGCAGGTTGGGGGGCGGGTTCTTCGACAGGTGGCGGCTCAGAGGCGTTGATGAAGGTGTGACTGATGGTGCTCACCACGATCCCTAACTCCTCCACCTCCGTCCGCAGACAGTCAAAGAAGGCCTGAGCCGCATGCTTGGAGGCTGTGTCTGAGAGCACACACACACACACACACACACACACACACACACACACACACACACACACACACACACACACACACAGAAAGGGGTGTGACTCAGCTGTAGTGTCATTCCTGACATTTCAGAGACATATTTAGTCTGATTGTTTCCTCTCCCTGTCTGTAACAATTGTTGAAACTCTGCCAGACAAATAGCAGCAGACTGGAGGCTTTCTCATTTTCTCAGTGCTCAAGGAGCTGAAGTGTAGATATGAAATAAAACACACCATGACAGGACCCGTCACCCTCATTACCTCTGCTTTAACAAAGTGAAGGAGCAAAACTGCACCCCACAGTGCTCAGATGCCCTGATTTACTCATCGTGGTCTTGTTTGCCACATGAAATCATCAGCTTTAATTTCAGTCTGCATCATTCTAGTCCTTTACTCATTAAGAGTGATAATTGGGCATCTGATCACAAATAATGTCAACACCAAGACATTTACTTCAACCTTATTAGCATAGTCACGTTATCGTGTACAGTCTTTTTGCTTTCTGAATCATAGATAAGAAGCTCTTTATTTTACATAAACCCTTCACTTAGATGAGAGAAGCTCAGACTCTGAATTGGAGGCTTACATGAACTCCTGAATGGGATGGCCAGTCTTCCCTGGATGCTGTTCACCAGAACAATTTGCCCCGATCTCCTGGAGATCATAGTTGGAAGGACACCTGCAACACAATATGACCCATTACAAATACACCAAAATAGACCTCATTACAGTTTGTAAGACTTAAAATTCAAGTGTGAGAGGATGATAGACAAGCAAATAAACCATGTAAGATCATGACTACTCAAACATAAGAGTTTTACTTCTTAAAACCAGGAATTTACACAAGACCACAACATACTAGCTCTGTATTACAAATCCTGTAGAGTCAGGAATCTGTCAGGTCATTTTTATGTCAATAACTGATCCAATACTGACAAACACTGATACTAAAATGATCCCCAGCTGTTATTATTTAGAGGCTAGTATTAAGTTTATGTTTGTTTCCCAGTCCAGGGACGGCAGCCTTCAATGACTGCATTGAAGACTAAATGGGTCACAGCAGCAGGTCCAAGACTGTCAAAATTTGGAGAGTCCAAAAAATGTGGCCCACAAATGGGTCCTACTTTCTGAGTCATGAAGTTCTGCATCAGGTGCAGAGTAAATTAATTCTACGCTGGAATATCCCTTTAAGGCCGGCCCACCTTTGGCCAGAGAGCTGGGCCCAAAGTAGTTGATGTCCATGATGTTTCTGTCCATCTCCAAAGAGACACTCTGCACTGGAGCCTTCAGCTTCACACTGCTGTTACAGATCAGTACATCTACACAGCCGTAACAGTCCACCACCTCTGACACCACCTCCTCTACACTGTCCATGTCACTGAAGTCCAGGATCACCAGCTTTGGAGCAAACGTCTGCAGAGACACAAGGGACAATATTATCTGTAAATAAAATATACTACTGCTACTGATACTGCTGCATTGTTTTTCTCTCACAAACAGAGTTATCGTCTAAAATAACAGACATGTTCCACTTTGAAAGAAGTTCAACATGTACAGAAACACATCTCTGTTATCCAGAAGTGAAAATTGATACTTCTCTCGTGTCTGTACTTCCACAACTACTTGACCGCTATTTGACCGTAAAAAGCTGAAGTACTGTGATACGGCTCGTTGCTTTAGTGTCAGTCATTGTAAGAGCTGGAAATCAGTATACTGGCAGAAACAACCATAGTTCGTCAAAAGGGAGAAGCTGCAAAGGAATGATGAGTTAAGAGTATCCAGTGCCGATATCCATTCACATTGTACGTCTGATTCACTAATTTGTATTTTTAGCATGTCTCCTCCTAACCACAGCATGAAGCCTTATAAATACATGTATATAGGTAATAGTCAAAGATAAGTTTCTGGGGACCGTTGCCTTTGCAGCAAAGGACAGACAGGGAACACAGGGAAGAGTGAGTAAAGCAGAACAGGTACCTCACAAACTCAATATTGAACCAGTGACCTGCGCACTGAGCACACTGGTGTTCGCTTTGCTCTGCTGTCTCGGTCAAATTAGCACCTCAACAGTGTTTATCCCATTGCAATGAGTGGAGATTTAATATCAGAAAAAAATCACTTCTCATGAAGAAGAAAATGTAATGATTTAAGCAGCCCAGGCCCCAAGATACAATACCACACAGTTACGGTACGATACGATACGATATGATTAAAAAACGTTAATTATCTGCATTCTTATGTCTCACTTATTATTATTTAATCATTGTGTTTGTGTCTGGAGCACATCTGGTCTGCTTTGTGTTTGTAAGATACCTGGAGGACAGTTTGCTGTTAGAGAGGAAATCCTGCTATTGTGTTGACTCAATGAGGAAATGGATATCTCATGGGTGGAGCAGAGGATTATGATAAAAACACAACATGAGTTTAAACCTGTGTCAGTATTGTGTTTCTGTGCTTGTTTTAGTATGGTAGAGGCCTAGACTCCAGTGTGTACTCACAGATATGAGATGGTCGTGTTTACTGAAGCAGTCAAAGCTTGATCTCTATGCTGGGACTTTTGCCCAATCGATGACTCAGCACCACAGTAAAGAGTGCTGGTTTCAGTTTGGAAGAGTTCACTCACAGCCTGGTTTATTTATTTATGATGTTTCCAAGTGAAACTGATGGAAGTAGATTTATGTGTGTGATTTCCTCACCTCTCTGGGGTCAGAGCCGCTCGTCAGGGAGTCAAACAGAGACTCCAGTTTGTCCCAGCTTGTCCCACACAGGATTAACCTGGCCCCACCCTTATGAAAGAGATTGGCACACTCTGAACACAGACAAAAACATGATAAAGTGCATTAAATAATCTGTTTGACAAATGGACATTTTTGCTTAGAGCTCAATAAAATAACTGAAAACACAGCTGCCATTACACCCATGATGTTGAAGCACGTTCCACATCACCTTTCCTTTAACAACACTCAGTTAGCCTTTGTGAAGTGAGGACATGAACTGTTGGAGCTTTGGAGGTGAATTCTTTTACAGTCTTGATTGATGGACCATTTCAGCTGATTTGTAGTCCAAGGCCTCTGTTGTGGTATTTTGTGCTTCATAATGCTCCTCAAATGTTCAATGGGGGGCAGGTCTGGACTGCAGGCTAGCCAGTCTAGTACCTAAACTCTTTAACTCTGAAGCCACGCTGTTGTAACCCGTGCAGAATGTGTCATGGCGTTGTCTTTCTAAAATCAGCAGGGACGTCACTGAAAAAAACGAGGCTCTGATGGAGGCAGATGTTGCTCTTAAACCTGTTTGTATCTTTCAGCATCAATGGAGTCTTCACAGATGTGACAGTTGGCCAGGGGCACCAACTCAGTCCATCTCAGATGAACTCGGGTCCAGAGAAGCTGGCTGTGTTTCTGACTGTTGTTGATATCTGTCTTTGTCTTTGCATGGTAGACCTTGAACTTGTAGATGTCAAGATTCATCTTAACATCTACACATGGTAAAATCCTTTACAGAATGGTGTGGGTTTTTAATTGAGTGCTGCCTGAAGGGTCAAAGGTCATGGTCATTCGGTGTTGGTTTTGGGCCTTGCTGCTTAAGTGCAGAAATGTCTCTGATTTTCTGAATCTTTTGATGATTTTATGGACTGTAGATAATCAAATCTGCAAATTCCTGCTGTTGTACATTGAGAAACATTGTTCCTAAACTGTTGGACTGTTTGCTCACACAGTTGTTGACAAAGTGGTGAACCTGGCCCCTCCCCTGCTTGTGAGGGACTGAGCCTTTCAGAGATGCTCCAACTATAGCCTACCCCAGTGACTCTGAAACAACTTTTTAGGAACTTGCTGCAGTGTCAAATTTAAAATGAGTGAATACTTACAAAAATGAAAATAAAATAATCAAGTTTATCACTCTAAATATTATACATGTTTGTCGTCTATTTAATTGAATATAGATAGGCAAGGATTTGAAAATCATTGTTATCTGTTTTCACAACCATATTGAGATGAATTACTGGATTACATGTTCTATACAAAGCAAAGGAATGGAAACACCTAAATGTGGATTTGTCATTAACGACCCATGTGGGTGAATAATGTAAGTCTGGTAGATCATCACTGGTTCTGCTGATGGACAGACAAACAAGCTGACATAGATGTAAACAAAACCTAAACTTGGGTTAAATAGTGAATACAGAAGCGTGATCATTTACCTTTTCCGACCCCGGACACAGCGTCAGTGATCACCACCACTTTGTTTTTCACCAAAGACATGGACATGAACTGCAAGACCTCATTGTAGATGTAGTACACCCCTGCTGCCACCACCACCAGCAGGGGGAGCGCCACCACGGAGGGGAGGGACATGGTCTGAGGAGGAGAGAGCACGATCAGACAGAACCAGAGGGTTAGCAACAATCGGATACTAAAATGCCACTTGTCAAATCTGCCCATTCCCACCAAACTCACACACTGAAAGCAGAAGATGGTCATGTGACGTACCACAAGTTTTAACCAAGGGTGGACAGAAAAGTATATATTTAGTCACATTAATGGAGTCGCCTTTTTGAATATTTTTACTGTCTTTTTAGTAGTTCCTGAAAGTGGTATCTGTACTCCTGTGTTGGTATTTTCTGAGACAATTGTTCAGTAAAGACTAGACCACAGTCCTAGTATCAAGCCCTTCCTGGACCAAAAACATCAAGCATCTCACTGCAAATGAAAATAAATCTTACATTTCATTATGAAGTCTGAGTCGTGTCGTCTCCTAGTGTCTCCTAGATTCAGAAGGAAGAGTGAGGTGGTACAGATTCCAAGTTGTTTGAAGTCCAGTCTGAGGTTTGTGATGGTTTGGGGCGCCATGCTATCTGCTGCTGTGAATCTACTGTTTTTCATTCCAAGTCCAGAGTCAACATTGCTTAAAGTCTACTAGGTGATTTTATATACTTTTTTATGCTTCATTATCTGTGAAGCTTTTTGAATATTCTGATTTCCTTTTCCAGCACCTGCACAGCACCAAAACACCTACCAAATCAGTTTGCTGACTACATAACAGTGTTCAATCAGCCCGCTAACTGAACTGGCCTGACCTGAACCCCATACAGGATCTCCGGGATGTTTGTCAACAGGAAGATGAGAAACATCCGAGCCAAAAATACAGACCAGCCAGAGGCCACTGCTGAAGCAACGTGGTGTTTGTAAATCTGGATATACGGTGTGTGCATACACTGTTTATGTTGATGTGTAAGAATGCACGTCTATGTATAGGTATGGGTATGTACATGTATATATTGATGCAGGTATATGTGGTAAATGTAATTTCATTGAATGTACAGATTTTGTTATAGAACCTTATGGAACTGTAACACCTTTTTAAACATTTCTAATTCATAACATCCTCTCTTTTGATTTCTAAACTTGTTTTTTAAACTTCTGCTGGTGTAAACTCTACATTGCATGCATCAAAACAGTCTTGGAAAAGTCAAGTGACTAAAATAGAAGCAAAAACCCAACTGTTGCTTTGCACAAGTTTACAAGCGCATTTTTCCAGCATCAAATACACTTTTTATTGCAGTTAATTTTTGTTTCATTGAAATCTTTTCTTTGAGTTTTGTCTTTAAACTTTTTTAAAGTGTTTGACTACATAATAAAGACACTAAAGTCACTTAGCTGTTAATCTCATGGCTGGTAAATCTGTGTATTAGTTGGCCTGGACTGGCCCCACTTACCTTGTAAAGTGTGTTTGAGGAGAACAGCTAAATATACTCGGCCCATGCGTTGGCACAGATACCGCTCACTGTGTCACCTCTGGGATGTTGTCATTAGATCCCCGAGAGGCGGCAACTGAAGAGGCTCGCATTTACAAGCAATGTCTGACCTTATCTGCCCCGCTTTGGTTTGGTTAACACATGAGGAGAACTGCTAATCCACGTTAAAACCTCAGCAATGGCTGCGGAGACACTTTGCCCTCATCAGACACGTACCCGGCTGATTGGATCCCTCTGTTAGTGAATGCACATCTATAGCAACACACACAAACACGAAACACACACACCTGTAATGTGTGTGTTATTCTTGGTCCACTTACAGAACGATCAGGGAGTTAATCCTTCAGCAGGACGGGCTCTTGTTTTTTCTGGGTGTAGTTAGGTAACACAGTCCCTTCTCCTCCCTCTGTGTCCCTCGTCCATGCACACAGCTCTCTGTCCCTCTGTCTCTGTCCGTCTCTGTCCCTCTGTCTGTGTGTCCTCTGGGACCTGCTGCTTATAATAGCCTCTGCTTCAGTCAGCCATTAATATACACACATGCAGAGAATAGTATCTGAGACATGCTCCTTGTTGCCAGCGTGAAGGGAGGGACCTGAAGTCAGAGTCTCAGATACTCTTGGTGATTTATTTTGCTCTTATGTTCATGTTATTCATATTTTTCCTTTTATTTTGATTTTTAAGCTTGTTTTGAATTTGGTTTTTAAAAGTCCAGCCTTAATGGTTTTCATTAGGTAAGAATCCCACAGTCGTATCTACCTATAGAAAGGTTCTTGAAGGGTGAGGGTAGGCAACACCATGTCGGGGGGTTGATTTACGCCTGTTGGCACACCCCAGGGCAGAGTGCTGTCCCCTCTGCTCTCTATTTTTTATACTGACTGATGACACCCTAGGCCTTATATAATTAGGTTGGCTGATGACACCGCCTCAGTCAGCCTACTGGAGCAGGATAAGGTCCAACATGGCCCAGTGTTGAAAGACTTTGTTGATTGGTGTAAGGTGTAACACTTGAATTTGAATGTATCTAAAAACAAAGAACTGACTTTAGACCTCAACTCCATCTCTGATCAGAGGTCAGGAGGTCGAGATGGTGACAGAGTATATATGCATGGTCTCATTATTGATCACAAACTTTCCTGGGATCCTTGTGTTGATGCTATTTTCAAAAAGGACTTGTATTTTCTTTGGAAACTGAACTCTTTTAACATTGACAACAAAGTTTTAACTTTGTTATATAAATCCTGTATTGAAAGTATCCCTTTGTGTTCTTGTATACCGGTTTGGACTGTCTGAAATCACACATAATATGAGTTGGGTAAAACTGTTAAGACCTGTGAGAAAATGATGGGGGAGCAGCAGGCTGACCTGCATATATAACAGGCTGGCCCAAAGTCCCATATGCATTTGATACTGTGAATCATAAAATACTCATTTGACCGACAGGAGAAGTGGACTGGTGTCATGGCGTGGCCATTTGGGGCATCATGGCACAAAAATTATTAAGAATAGGAGACTCCAAAATGTTGAACAGCTGATTTTACACATCTGGCAAATCTTCCCCTGGAATCAAAATTTTAAAAAGCCATTATCTTCATCATCATAACTATGAATAAAACCATTTTGGTTGAGCTTTTCCTGTCTTTGCACAATTGTCAATCAAATATAAGATTTAAATGATTTGCAAACCAAATCTTTTCAATTAATATTTTTGCAATGTCCCAAATTATATGGACTTGACAATGCAAATAAAATTTAAGAATCTAGACACAATGCTTTTTAAAATTTAACCCATGCCATCTTTTTAACTTTAAGGTTGCTGAACTGGATGGTAGAATAAAACGTTCAACAACAAAATTTGCATCAAACCGAGATAGATTCAAAAGTATTTGCTCAAAATAAATCTGATAGTTTTCTGAATTAAATGTAAACAAAAATATTGTGATGAAAGAAGCATAATTTGAATGAACAGCCTGTTGAAAACTGATATACAGTCATATTGTGATTGAAACTTAAGCATCACTGTTTTTATTTATGATAAATAGCCTAAAGTATCTACGGCGGCTGGGAACTGCCACTGCTGCAAATAAAAAAGAATGCAAAAAAAAAAAAAAGAATTCACAACGGAAGTTACCGATGCAAAAAAAAGAAACAGTGCAGATTTAAAAAAAAAAAGCCACAAAGGAAGTTAACGACACAAAAAAAGTGGTGATAGATTAAAAGAAAGTTACTTACTGCGAAAATAAAAGGATGCAAATAAAAAAGCCACAACGGAAGTGGGCTTTGGTTCATTCTTTCTTTCTTTTCTTTTTCTGCATGAGTAAACTCTGTTGTGACTCCTTTTTCTTTTTTTGTCTTTTTTTTTCGCAGTGGCGGTTCTCGGCCACCCGAAGTATTTGCATTTATCTGGGGGAAAAACAACTGATTAGATCAAGATCTGATGATGCATTTTTAGAAGCTCAGTAACCATGTCCTGTCAGTGGGCGGCGACGGTGAGCAGTTATCGCGAGACTTCCATAGAAATCCATGAGCGTGTGTGTGTGTGTAAGTGTGTGTGTATGTGTGTTGTGTACGCTCCCCCTCTCCGTTTGGGAAAGAAGAAAATAAACGTCTCGCTGCTAACCAGGCTAGTTATGGAACCGAACCCAGAGTACTCCTCCTGCCGCCTCTGACCGGCACTGAGCTGCTCGCCCTGCAAGCAGCGGGTCTACCACGGACAGCAGCATAGGAAGGGCTCGGAATTACGGGACCGAGTGTTTATTTAAAAGTCCAGTTAAAGAGAAGAGCCAGGAGGAGCTTTCATTAGCTTACAGGGCTAACCGAAGCTAGCAGAAAGAGCACTGGATGAAGTTCGCATGGACTGACTGCTCCTCCTGGGTTAGGATCCTGCTGCCTGACTGAGAGTTTTATTCACCTTCACACGGGAGTCTGCTCTTGTTAATGGACGCTGTCGCCTCGGAGGTTACAGGCGGTTTCTGTGTGCAGGGTTTTTGCTTGTTTGTGTGGTTCTCACAGTATTGATGTGGAAGCTAACAGGATATTAGCCTCCTCTCTGAGCGCTCCGCTTTGTGGGAACAGGCCATGGACTGAGCAGCTTTCAGCACCCACTGAGGGATGGGAAACCTGGCTTAATGGCAGCTAATTATTCACCAGGAAACAGCAATTGGATACAGCTAAACAGACTTTAATTTGAACCTTTATTTTTCCTAACAAGTGTTATCTCCTTTTGGGCTTTTTTTTTAAACTTGAAAATGCGTCGGAGTTCAGGAGCTTTTAATAAGTTGGGATAAGAAGACGCTGAAGAAAGCCGGAGGATTACAGCTCCGCCGTTTATTCCAGTTTTGAAGATAAATTCGTTTTTTTTTAATAATAGAAAAGGTGAAGTATGTCTACCGCTAAAGAAAACCCCTGCAGGAAATTTCAAGCGAACTTCTTCAATAAAAGCAAATGTCAGAACTGCTTCAAACCCCGAGAACTGCATCTGCTCACCGACCAGGACCTGACACAGGTACAGATACATATCATTTCCTAAATTTATGATATTACACTGAAGTAGTGATATACGAACAGTCAGATTCCTTCATGCACGACACTGTTTGAATTGTGTCCATTTGTCAACATAACTGGAAGAAACCATAATCATCAAGACAAGCGATAATTCGATACATTGGGTTACGATACAATAACGTATCTAACGTAATAACTCTAATTCGATACATTGGGTTACGATACAATAACGTATGTAAAGCAGTAACTTTTATTCGATACATTGGGTTACAATACAATAATGTATCTAACGCAGTAACTGTCATTCGATACAATGGGTTACAATACAATAACGTAACCAAGGTTAAGAGCCGCAGTTTCTTTAGATGTAATGTAATATCAAAGTCCACAGTCAGAAACAGAAAAAAATGCATGAAATTTTTGGAAAAATAGTTGTATTTGTTATAGGCTTTGAAGAAACTCAACATTTACTAGGGATGGGAGTTCAGGAACTTTTAATAAGTTAGGATAAGAAGACGGATGAGAAGGACCTGACACAGTTACAGATACATATAATTTTCAAAATGCATGATATTTCAGTGATACTAACACTCTGATTCCTTCATGCATGACACCATTTGAATTTTGTCCAATTATTGGCTTAACTGGAAGAAACGGTAATCATCGAAACAAGCTATAATTTGATACATTGGGTTACAATATAATAACGTAACCAAGGTTCAGCGAGCAGTTTCTTTCGATGTAATGTGATATGAAAGTCCACAGTCAGAAAAAAAAAATCTGTATATTTGGAACAAAAGTTGTATTAGGATTCGGGCAACACAGTAGGATACCATAACAAAAATATGCAGCGATACCTAGTCTGCCTTTGGTCTTGAAGTCCAATCTGATATCTTTGAATATTGAGCATAAGCCAACACCAAATTTGGTACTTGTATCTGGAATATTTCAGATTGAGAGATTTTTTATTCGATCATATATGCATACAATACAATTTTAGACAAGAAATTCCCTATTTTGTGGGGATCAAAAAGGAGTAGGTTGACGCTATTTAGCTTTACCAACCGTCATTCCTTCCTATTCGTTTACCCTTTGCATGTCTCTAGAATTTAGAATTTCTGATGTCCCCTAATTTCAGAAACAGTTCATTAATATGATGGAAGAATCCTACCTTTTTAACTATCCTTAATGCTCTCTTTTGCATAATACATAAAGGTTCTGGAATTTTGGGAAGTTTTGTTGGTTGAGCATCTTACGGATGGCAGAAACCTTCATTCTCTATCATAGGGGTTGATGATTGCCCAAAGTGACAAATATGACTCCACTCTCTCCGGTCTTTTTGCCTCTTTCTCTCTCTATAGCATATTCATACATCCTTCCATGTTAAGTCCAGAGTTTGACTCCTAAGCTTGGCAGCCTTTTCCTCTGTTGCTTTGGTGAATGTGGCCTTCACTAAAACAACCAAACCACTTCATGTTAACTTCTTACATATCTGCTATGGCTCTGTGAAAAATTATATAACATATGTTTGTGTCTGGTTTGAATTACTCCCACACTGCTGACATTGTAGCCGTGGGGTTGAAAACACTTCTGTTATGCTGAAAATTGTGCTCTGTTTATGACAGCCTATGTAAGTGATTGGGGGTGAGCTTAAACGGACAATTCTCAATCTATTAAAAATGCTAAAATCAGGTCTGATCTGATAGTTGGGATTGGGACATCCCTGAACATATGACAAATCTACTCTTATGCAGTAATTGACCACAGCAAATTATATACTTATATGATACATAAGGACAACAGCAGTATTAGAATTCATGTAGTTTTGGACTTGTATCTAGTCTGAAATCAAAGCAGCATCCAAATAATAAGCACTTGAGTGTCTTGATACTCTCATTGTTTGAAGGTTAATTGATTGTTTGATTGACTACCATCCATGGAAGTCTGTTCCTGAGCTGTTCTTTGCTGCCAGCATTTGGAAAGTTGAAAATGATTATTGACTGTAAAACCAGCTTGTCAGGCTCATGACAATGTAGGCCAGACGGCCACACGATCCCCGTAGCTTGTAAATACCTTGCATGCTTAGATATTTGTAATGTTTTCAAATGAGTTAGGTACTTAAAGTGAGCTGAAGAGAGCGTCTTAACTGTATTTGTTACAGTCAGCCCTAGAGGACTTTATGAGGACCATTACAGCTGTGGGTTAGACCGGTGAAAGTTAATTCCTGTAAATCTCTTCTACAGTACAACTGCTAAAAAAAAACAAGAGGACTACAATTGGCTGACACTTTGTTGTCTTTGATTGTGTAACCTCCAGCTGTTGTTTATCTGCAGTTGTTTGTTTTTTGTGTGTACCCCAGGCAGGCCTGGGAACACTACAGTCACGTTTCCACCACGACTAGCAGGAACTTTTGGTCCAGCAGCTTTTTTTTCAGGGATCTAAATGGTTCCTTCAAGTTTTTCTTCTCTATGTTTCTCTTAATTGCATTCACAGTTAAACCAGACTTAGAGCAACTAGAGACCTACAAACGATACAGTACTTAACATACAGAGTAGGCAAATGAGTCTGCTACACAATTCAAAGTGACAAACAGAAATCATTATTAGCGCAACACTGCAGCAACAAAAAGTCAGAATAATTATGTACTAAGACCAGATTGCGATCAATACTCAATAAGCTGAACACAATGAGAAAAAGTCGGAAACATGACTGGAAGTTTTTAGAAGTTGGCACTGAAATAAATGCTGAAAGTGATGAACCAGTCAAGCCCACCTTCAAACTTCCTGTTTGCTTTTAGACCTCAGTACCCTTCATTAACTTTGCGGAAATGAAGGTCAAGAAACTTACAGTCCTAGTTCTTGTGGCAGAAATTTGCTCTTTTAAAGGTTCTTGTTGAAACTAAAGCAACACAATATTACCGGCAAAGAATTGTCACTAGCAGATAATAGCTGCTAACATTCATAATCAGTATTTGCAGGTGTGAAGTATAATTATCAGTATTCAACTTCACACACATGACTTCATAGGAGTATTTCATAGGGTCATAAACAGACAGTGGACAGACTATTGATTTTCCATATAGGTTAGGTAAAGTTTGTTTGATATAGCACCTTTCACAAAGAATATTTTTACCATCAGTGATGCACAATATAGGATTTTGCTGATATCCAGTTTGCTGATATTTTCTCTCATTTTAGCCAACACCGATATCAACACTGACATAGACACTTTTATTATTAACACAAAGTTTAATGCTAGTTACTCTTAATTTGACAGTCTGTTGGATTGACAGTGTTTGATCCTACCATCAATTATAAAGGTAGCTTTTACTCCCATTTACAGATATGACACAACGCTCCTGCTGTCTGTATTCACCACTTGAAAATATTTGGATGGAGCCAACACATGCAAAGTGTGTTGTGTGCACATAATGAATGCTGATAATGTTATCTGCCGAAATTTTCATACCAGCTGATACAATATTTAACTTTTGCCAATAGTGATAATATTGTGCACCCTGACCATTTCTAGTGGTGTCAAATATTGTTTGTCCTGTTTTATGTCTCTTTCTAAAGTAAATAAAGTTTCATGGTGAAAGTAAAAGGTTCATCCTTAAAGAGAAACTGGAAAAAAGGGGTGATACGTATATTGCGAAAGTATAATGCCATGCATCCATACATTTCCTGCACTCTTTCAACACCTGAAAATTCAATTTTGACTTTACTTGGATTTGTTTCTTTTAGTTCCTTGTAAAAACTATGAAGTAAAAGTCAGTAAGATTCACTGTCAGTGAGTTGGAGGGTGTTAAAATGTTAATATCATACAACCAGTGTGACCCTCTTGTATATAATTGGTAATGCAGCATGCTAGTAGTGTTCCACTCATATATTGATATTGTAATAACCATAGACTGTATATAGAATGGATGGCGTCTGCCTCCTCACTGGGTGAAGCCACTGTAAAAACCGCATCCTCTGGTGGCAGGCTGCAGTACAGGTCATAAATCCCGTCTCCTACAGCAATCCCTATGGAGCTGTGGACAAACATTAGAAATTAATTACACAGAATAAGCATTTTTCTCCCCCCCCGGTTGCGATGTTGACATGTAGTTATTGTAAGACTGGTTTGTGCTCAAGTCCTCTTTTTTCTGTGCAGCTCCATTTTTAAAAGTTATTAGGAGGTTCATGTTTTCTATGATTGACACTTGATACAGCATATGGGCGTAGGAAGATTGTGTAGCTCACCTGGGGGATACGCTGTTTGAGCCGAGCGTCATCACAGCAACTTTCTGCGACTCTCCCGCTGAATATGTCCAATGCTACTGCGCAAGTGGTGGTTCCAGGAAGTGGAGAAAATCCCGGAAACACCAAGAGCAATTTAGCTTCAAATACGTACAATGACGGAAGGTGGAGCCAAGTTGTCTATAGTATATACAGTCTATGGTAATAACGTGTCGTTACAGAGTATTGGTAGAAAGAAAAATGGTAAGAAAGTCTGTTGCTTCTTCAGCCTTCTGTTACAAACACGATATGATGACAGCAGCATCCTTTTCAAATCAAACCCTGCCTCTAGAGACCACCTTTTCCAACAGGGAATACTAGACTTAATGACGGACATGTGCGAATGAACATCTCTGGCAAATGTCTGTGAAGCTGCTGTGGAATTATGGAAAAAACTTCCAGGAGGTGTGATGTTCAGCTCATGAGGAAGTTACCGGAGACTTTATGTGAAGGAGCAGAGATGAAGTGGAGCTGTGTGGATCGCACTGTGAGCAGCATGTTCTCTGAGAGCATGTTTCTCCCTCTTAGATCATTAGTTTAGTCTCTGTTGTGTCCTGTAATTGATCCCAGACTTGAGGCCCAGATGGGCTCTTGAACGCAGCTTTAGAGCCAAACAGCAACGTCAGCATCCTCCTCTCCGGTGTGTGTGTCTGTGTGTGTGTGTTTGTGGGGGGGATGCACTCTTTCTTTCTGTCTGTAAAGTGCATACAGCTCTCTGCACTGAGTGTGCTGCATGTTAACCCTTCAGACTCCTGAGGAAAGATGGATGGCTTAGTGTTACATCACATCCTCTAATCTCCCTCTGACCCGGCCCTCGCTCTGTGCTCTGTGCTATGACGGAACCAGAGAGGCTTACTGAATGATACTCCATCCGTCCTCGCTCATCCAGCCGGCCGCAGGCTGTTTGAGCCTGTCTCCAGTCTGTCAGCTATCCAAACAGGCAGCAGGGAGCTCATTGCACAAGCAGGTTTTGTAAGGACTCTATGTGGACGCTGCTCAGACCAGTTACCTCCACTCACCAAGGCCTTTACTGGCCTAAAGCTGTGTTATATAACCGCACATAAACAGTGTTAAACTTCTGAGGTGAGGGTGAGGCTTTGTAAAATGTTCCAGCGTTAAGAAACTGATACCGGCTGACTTAGAAGAGATAAACTCAGTCACCCTGCGAGGTGAAAGCTCCTGTAAAGCTGTGTAATGCTGTTAAAACACCATGAATAGGCTGTTTAGCTAAGTGAATTTGAGCCCTAAATTAAACGTATTCGGATGGAGCTTCAGTACGCAGCTTTGAAACAGATAGCCCACATGGAAAAGTTGTGCAAAGAGAGGAGAGCTGGATGTCAGAAGGACAGTATCCAATATAAACAAACTCTTTGTTCAGCAGAGCTGGAATAAAAGGTGGGCCGGGGGAGGGGCTGCCGCTGCTCCCAGAGCCAGAAAATATTCATTTATTTCGATCAGTGCGCTCCAGAGAGAGGTTTTATTCCCCCACAAGCTCCAGGTCTGTTGTCACGGTTCTCACTCGGTCACATGAACATGAACAGTGTGTCCTGCAGAGTTGAGAAGTTCGCCTCAGAGAGAAGTGATCACACCGTAAAGGAGAGGGGGAGGAGGAGGAGGGAGGCAGGGCGGAGATGGAGGATGCAGGCAAGATTAGGTTTAAAGGTACGTGGGAGAGAAGCAGGGGGAGACAGGCATGGTGTGATGGGATTGGAGGAGTGGGAGCAGGAGTCACAGGAGGAGAGAGGAAGTGTGGGCTCGGGAAATCAGAGTACAGCTTCCCCACCATGTGAGGTTATAATGATCCACAGTGGAGTCAGACTGTTCACAGAGGATATAGCTTTAACACATAACAAATGTTCCCACGCAGAGCTGCGCTCTGTCGGTTTGTAATCACTCAAGGAGACGTGCTGTAACTTCATGCTGAATTGACTGTCGGTCATGTTATGTCTTTCTTATGGAAAAAAAGGGGTCTGATATCAGTATCAGCTGAAGGTAGGGCTGCACGACTTTGGCCAAAAATACAAACCTGATTTTTTTCACTGAAAAGCCCATTTTCAATTTTTTATTCAGTGTCAACTCTACCAAACTTCACTTAAAAAATAAAAACATTTCAATCATGTGTCAGAAGGAAACCTCTAAAAACGATGTCATGCTAGTTAGTTGCGCTGTAACGCTGCACAGCAAAGGCACAAAAGACAGAAGAAGAGTACAGAGCATGCGTATAAAGGTTGTTTTGGCCGGACACACAAAGGCGCCATAAAAGAGCTACGGTGGAGAAATGGTGGAGAAACTTTTAAGTTGCTTTTTTAATCAAAGCACATTGTTATTATTAATAGGATTATTGTATTCATTATAACGAGTTAGTTAGTTGTTAGCTGCAGCTCACTGAGCAGACCCCCAACCTTTAGGTCCTGCACACAAAAACGCACAGTTCACTGTCTCAACACTTGGCAGTTGCAGAGAGTTTTCCAGACCAGTGGTCCTGAAAAAGAGGAGCTAGATAAGTATTTGTCAGCAACAACATCAGCTTGCAATCATCTAAACTTGTTCTTACTAAGTCTGCTATCTGGGTTGCTTCTAAAATCCAAATAAGGTGGCAGCTGAAAAGTGAAACATGCACATTTCTGTAGTGCAGCGCAAGCAGAAGCATATGCTGCGCAGTCAGTGTCCTGCTCATTATTTAACATCAGTCAGGACAGATGAAGTGTTTCTGCTCCTGTTCTCTCTGCAGCAGCTGCTCCATAACAGTGTTTTCTCCCCACAGTCTGAATGTTTCTCAGGCCGCCTGTCTCCCTGCAGGACAACAGAAAGAAGGGGAAATCATTCGTCATCTTCTGCCTAATTAACAGGCTGAAGGATTTATCTGGGTCACAAAATGCTCCTTTTTCAAAATAATCCTTTTTCAAAGGAGTTCAACTCATCTAAACTGCCTTCACATAACACGTCAGTACACGTCTAAACCAGGCACATATAGATTTATGGTGGGCATGCAGTGACACGGAGCTGTTTTAAAGAGCAGACTAATAACCAGGGCCTTCCTTCTTCAGTCAGCAGAGATATTTCAGGTTTGTGTGAGAGGTGGAGGAGTGAGCACAGATAGAAGAGCTGATCAGTAATGGTTAACAAAGAGGAGAGACTGTCAGAGTGAATGCAGAGCAAAGAGCAGCAGATTTACCCCGAGAAAAACACAAGTCCAGCGAGTAATTACAGGGAAGTGCTGTGAGCATTGAAGTGTTAAAATAGATCCCAAATTAAACTCTTCATTGCTGGAGCCTTTTGCAGTGGAGAGCTAAGACTCCTGTCTTTATTAGCATCATACTGCACTTTTGTTTAGGATGTTGTTTCATTACTTTTGGTGCTGTAAGGCTTACTATGCTGCAACGCTCATCCTGATGTCTCTAAATAGTCAAGTGTGTCATACGTTGGGGATGAAAAAGGAATAAAAGGCAGTTTCCTTACTGTGCTGTCAGTGACTCGATGGTCAGAAGCCCAGCCCTGTGCAATGGGTCAAGGGTCGAGAAGTCTAGAAGTAGTCAGTCATGGTGGTGATAGTCTGGGTTGCATAAAGAGACACCTGCATCAAATTGAACCTGTTTTCCAGTCAAACACAACATCCAAAACAGGCTCAAAGAAAATAAATCAACAAGCACAACAGCTGATGTAAAATGTGTTTTTAGTCTGCAAAGGAACAAAAATATAAGGGCCAAATGAAGAAATAAAAGAGAAATCAGGTCAGTTTGTTTCTGGACAGAAAGATAACTATATATGCCAGAGCTGTTTTGAAGGGCAATCCCACATCAGGCGCCAGTCCACTGTCTAAAAAATGAGAAGATGACACATCTGACAGTCTGTGTTTTGATATTACAAGAGCCTCTATTTTACTCATTTTAAAACCTAAAGCCAATCCCTATTGTAAAATCGGTAAATTCTTGACCCAAACTACAACTGTACCATGACACACCTGGAACAACACCTGATTCAAATGATCAGCTCGTTATCAAGCTCTGTAATGGCTTACTAACGAGCTGATCATTTGAATCAGGTGTGTTGGAGCAGGGAAACATGCAGGACAGTGGGCCTCGAGGGCTGGACTTGAGAACCACTGTACTAGAATAACTTCCTTCCCATAAGATGATGTCTTTACAGCGATTTTTTTCCTCATGATATTCTGACTTTACAGCACCTTTACTCATGTGCTATTACTCAGTGTCATAATTTTATTTTTGTGTCATAAAACCTTAATTTCTTATCACTTTGTTCGCACAATGATTTCCTCCTGATAAGATTATGACTCAAGTTGTATTCTTGTAATATCATAACTTAAGTACAGCTGTATTTTCCTCATAGTATGACTCCAGCTGGCCTTCTTTTGTTTGTAACATTGTGATTCAAACTATATTCTTGTAATCTTATTACCTCATTTTCCTAGTATAATGACCTCAGTGTCCTACAGCTTGATTCTTGTAAAATGACATCTTTTACTCTCCTAATCCAAACATATGTGTGTCCTTCTTGGGCCTAACACTCTGTCATGTTTAATAAATAGCGCTCAATTTCCCATATTCACCTCGTCAGCTTTTTAGAAAGGTAAACACACGCACAGTTTGTCCTTAAACCCCAAAATACAAAGAGGATCCTGTATAAGCCAGTAACTCAAACACATGCGGTCATATTTGAGAATGACCGCACATGAAAATTTTTGACGTTTTTATGATTGCCTGAGAAAAATGACATAAAACAAGCAAACAGACTGGTGTAGTTACTGTAAGCACTATTCCTGAGATCCAAAGAGCCGACCTGCTGCCCTGTGTTTATGTGTTTTCACGTCTTTTGATCTTTCTGCCTGTGTTGGTCTGAGCTGGTTTGTGGTCAAACCGGTCGAGAATGTGAACCAGGAGTGCACGCGTGTGTGTGTGTGTGTGTGTACGTAGACGGGGATGTGTGTGTATTTTGTGTGTAACAGTGGTCTCATCTGCTGTGGTGAACCAGGACAGAGAGGCAAGCAGTCATCAAACAGAGCTGATTACAGCACGATGCTCACTAACTAACTAACTGGTTTTTGTGCGGCTACGAAATGAGAACAGAGGCAACATCTGGGCCCCAAAAGGCTTCACCCTCCCCTCTCTCTCTCACCCCTCCCCTCCCCCTCAGCGCACACACTCTCCCAGTTTTAATGATTACCTAAATTGCTGTTTTTTTCCCTCTCTCTCTTTTACAGGCTAAACCTATTTATGGTGGATGGCTGTGTTTGGCCCCTGAGGGAACCGACTTTGACAATCCAATGCAGAGATCGCGGGTAAGAGCATGCATTACAGGCCTGAGAGTGTGTGTCCATTGAATGCCTGTACTCTAGTGTGGGATCGATGCTTGGACAGTGAGACCTCAGTCAGTTTTGGCTTTTAAAAGCTGTGAACAGATCAGCAGCTGTACGTTTAATGTAAAGCTGAGGGGAGAATACAAGAGGATGTAAAATTTTTTGATGCTCTTGAATACTACATGCTTAAAATCAAGAGTAACTTATATATGTTAACTATGACAGAGTGGGGGAGCTCTGAAATGTATGAAATGATGGATATACAGTCTTATTTCCAACCCAGAGCTGCAGAGAGTGAAAGACAAATAAGATGGAAGCCTTCATCGTCTTTGGATCAAAAACAACAAAATTGCATTTCCTCTTCCAGGAGTGCCAAACAATGTTAATCAGAAGACCATTCATAAAAAAACATACCTACCAGACAGTGAGCAGCAAAGGTCGAGCATCGTAGAGATTAAGGAAAGAGAGAGAGAGAGCACCACTAATGAAAAGAAAGCAGTGTTGTGGGACACTGAGGCTCTGACTCTGCTCATCATCTGCTTCAAAGTACATAAGATCGTGTCCAAACTCTTGTAACGAAACACGACCGACCTTGTAGCTGTGTAAGTACTGATAAACCTCAGAGCTCTTAAAGTTGCTTACAACAAGTCAAAAAAGTCGCTAAATACGCTCGTGTGTTGTAAATAAGGCCATGCTTTATCTCATCAGTGGAAGTGGCAGTGGAATTACAACATGATCCGACAGATGATGTTCCCACTTTTTTAAACATCAATCACTCCAATAATGTAATGTAAAAACTAGGGCCCGACTGATTCACCGCATCGATCGGGCCCTAGTAAAAAACTTCATTGGAGACCCAGTTAGTCCATAATATACAAAAAACGAAACAATACAAAAGATACAAAAATTAAGATAAAAACACAAATTGTGCTTCCAGAGGCAAGAGGAATATTTTGTGTCACT
Organism: Xyrichtys novacula; assembly: GCA_962446985.1. Taxonomy (NCBI): domain Eukaryota; kingdom Metazoa; phylum Chordata; class Actinopteri; order Labriformes; family Labridae; genus Xyrichtys; species Xyrichtys novacula. Next base: position 9,793,988 of record OY660882.1, on the reverse strand, counting down.
AAGTGTGTCATAATCAAAATTATCGTACAATTATGCTATGGAAAATGCCGATTCCACGCCCAGTGACAGGATGCACTGGAAGACCTACCCATGATTCACACAAGGCATCATTGGGGATGGGAAAAAGGTGGATAGTAACTGAAAAAAAGGCTAGAAGCAGAAGCACAGGTGATGTCTGCGTGTGTATCCGACATCCAAACCAGCTTGAGGACAAAGAGACTTGTTTGAGCTTATTTACAAAAATGAGTTAAAACCTTTGTTCACGTGTGGATGTGTTTGTTATTCTAGTGTAAATTGATTCTTTCATTATCTGTCGAATCGCCTCAAGGGTCATGGTGCAGGAACAACAGAAAACTAATGACACTTTTTTAAAATTCAAATTTAATATTTTTGTTGACAGCAGAGAAGTAACAGTGTTCAAGTCTTACAAGACGATGATCTGGCAGTTATAAATCTCCTTGTTTGAGTCTCTGTTTAACTGTTTAGAAAAAAGCTGGTGTTTGACTTGAAGTTAAGCCGTGACAGGAGTTAACATGCACAGTGTGACAGGTTGGGTGGGTTAGAGTTTTCCCCACAGTGGGATGAGCAATGGCCAAACCCCTTTTCAGATTAAGGAATATACGACACCAGAGCTAGAAAGTAACAGCTGATGTCTTAGTGTTTCAGCTGGATGGACAAAAATGGAGAAAAAGCTGGAGGTGAATCTTCTGTTTGATGTAAACACGGTCACAGGACTGTGGCTTCTGTGAACACACTGCACTTTTGAGGCAAAAAACTGTAACATCTTCAAATAAATTAGTGCATTTTATCGTATATTAGTGTTGTAAACATGCAGAGGCTGAATCATTGCAGGCCGTGAACTCACAGAGTCTTAAAATGATTAACACTGACTATGGAAAAAGTGTTTCTGCCACACTTTAAACACACTTCCAGGCACTGAGAGCTGAGCTAACATAACTGCTGCTCACCTTCTGGGTGATTTACATTAGTCAGCTTTGATTATATCGTTAAAAAAGAGTAACATGTTGTGACACGGTTAAAAAAGAGTTGGCTGGAAATGTGATTTATTTGGCTCATGATCAGAGCTCATTTCAAACTCTGTTTGACGTGATATGAAATTGAAAACATGAGACTCATGAAGGCTGAAAAAGGGAGTTTGATGTGGAGCTCTACCAAAAATAAAAAATGTCTCCATTTGGGATTTATTACACTTAATCAGGAGGATTAAATTTCAGACTTCAAACAAACTAGTTTGGCCTTGTGCGTAAGTCGTGTGCCCCATGGGCTACTTTCCTCCATTTTATTCTCTCCTCCATCCTTCATTGTCCTGTCCTCTCTGGATACAGTCTTAAAAAAAAGCTCCACAGTAGCACTTAAAAGAGTCAAATTTTTACTGATGACACTTTTGTCTCCTGACAGAAATGGCAGCGGAGATTCTTCGTGCTGTATGAACATGGATGTCTGCGCTTCGCTCTGGATGAGTCGGTAAGTCTGGCACCTGTCTCCCCTACACTTAAACTTAAGCTTTACTGGCTTGTAGCGTCACCAACATGAGTTCAAGAGTTCTGGTTCCAGGCTCTCTCAGTGTTGTGAGGGTCAAACATTTGGCTCCCTGATGCAGTTGTGATCTCAGGTGAGAATCTTTTGGTTGTGTTGCTGTACTGTGAGAGGTTGTATTTGAATGGCTGTGTGGTTCCTCTACCATCAGCGTGGTCCTGCGGTCTTTCTCTTGTACACAAGTCTCCAGCAACATCCGGTGTTTCTTATTAAAGCACATTGTGTGAGCTCTTGAGGACTTAAAACATATTGAATGAATTTCCTTCTTCGTAAAACACGGTGCATTGTTTACGTCCATGTTTACTGTTTCAGGGTTTGATTCCTCCTTCCCTCTTACTGAGCCACAAACCAATCTAAAGGGAAAAAACATCAGGAGAGGCAGAGGAGTGTGTTGCATTGGCGTTTGCATCTTTGTGTTTGTTTTGACTTCTCAGCTTCGAGTAAGGCTTGTTGGAGAGCATACGAATCACTCTGAAGTTTTTAATCAGTTCTGAAGTGTGTAGGCTGTTTCCCAGGACTTTGGAGTAATATGATGAAGGCTTATCTCCTAAGAGTTTAAAAAAACAAAAGTCAGCAGAGTTTCCAAAGTGGTGAAACTTCCACTCTTAGTTCACAGAAAGGTCAGCAGGAGTTCTCTAACTGATTCAGTGTCACGGCAGAGTCCCACTCCACGACAGCAGAATAGTCTTATAACATATTTACATGGATGCTGTTTGCCTCGTCTTTTCCATGTGGGAAACATGATTGTTTTATTGTCAACACTTACACTCTCTCTGACATTCCCACTGAGTTTTTGAGAGTTTAGGGATTTCTCGCAGACTTTCTGAGCCTTTTATGCACCCCTTCTGTAAGTGGACTTGGAATTACCCATGATACCTAGCATTGTGACGTGAAACCAGTCATTAAATCTGCAGGTATGCTGCAGAAATAAACAATTTTAGTAAGTTACTTTTCATTTCATTTACCTTCTTTCCATTATGAAACAAAATTTCCCCCTTTTAATATACTTTCATGTATTTATATAATATTTAGATATATATGAAGTCGTAAAGTGTTGTTTCATTCCTCGTTGCATCACTTCAAACCTTTCCAGCCTCTGTGTGACAACTGTATAGTCTTTAAGGGCTCAGAGCTCAAGGTTGAGAGTGGAAATGGAGATCCTGTCATTATCTGTCATTATTCTGCCAAGACAGCTCTGTGTTCTTCATCACCCGTGTCACATTACTGTGGAGTCCAATCAGACCTCAGACACAGTGCTCAGCAGCAGCTTTGGTTGTGTGTAGGTGGAGGTGATTATCAGCGTTTGGTTGGTTATCGGAATCAGTGTTTTATTACAATGATCTCCGTTCAAATTAGTTAATTAGAAAGTGTGTCGCTTCGGCTCCACTGCCAGTGTCTTTCTTAGGGGTCTGTTTTCTTTGTCCAACAGGACTTGATTCTAAGTGTAACAGTTAAACTAATAAGCTCTAGTTTATGAGATTAAGAGTTTCAGTTTCCCAGAGTAACATACTGTGGTGCCATTTTCAAGTATGGACACAAACACTCCTAATCCACAGTTTGTGAAAAGAAATCCATCCAAACTAGTAACTACATGCCTGCTTCCTCAGTGCTGATTCATTAAGTTTCAGAGCTGCTGGTCTGCTAAAGAATCAGCTGGTTTAAGTTAAGCTGAACCTGTCTCTCTGGCTGCTAACCGGTTTGTGTTAAAGGGTAAACCTTTTGTTTATTTCGGCTAAGAGCTACGTTTGGTTCCCACAGCTCTTTAAACGTTAACCTGAGTTTATCTGGGAACTTTCTGCTCACACACACGGCAAACATGCATCTGTTATTTACAAGGCCACCCTCACTAAAGGGCCAGTGACACCTCAGAAAGATCTAACATAGACAAACAGTATAGGAGTTCAGCTCCTGGATAGAATTTCAGGGTTTTGTTTTTTTGATGCTGTGGACTCTCCAGTAAGGGTTGGGTTGACTGAACTTCTCACTGACTGACATTTCTCACTGACTCCTAAAGGACCGGCCTGATAATCGTTGGCTAACAGCGATAAGCCTCTGTCTTGTTGACCACTGTTAGCCTGTGTGTGTCTCTGGGGGAATGTGACACGGGTGACCAAACCCTCACAGGCTGATCAGGCTGCAGATTACACTGCTTGTGTGTAAACACAGGGGGCCACACACACACACACACACTATTCTGCCTCCCAGAACATACACACACCTTGACATGCTGTGTTGAAACCTTCCTGTAAAACAAATACATTCAAACCCATATTAATAAAATGACACGGCTGTTCACTAAAGGTATCTTTACTTCTCTATCTGCAAGTGTGAGACGGAGATGAACACTTTCAGGCTGTAAAACTACACACTGCTTTGAACAGCTGGCTCTCAAACACATTATGTGGCACTCAGTCCACTGATGAAACATTTTTGTTCAGTGAAATCAACATGTCAGCATGCTCTGGTGGAAGTCCAGACCTCAGTGTGTTGATTCTGTCCCTGCCAGCATTTTATTACAAAGTCGGTCTGAATATGAGGCATTTTTTCCTCTCCAAATACACGTGAAAAAGTGCGATCATCTCTTTTTAGAGGTCTACACTTTTTCATGGCATCATACGGTGACAGTGCAAAGAAGTAGCCCATCTGTTGTTTTGCTTTCATCAAAATGAGACATTTTTAGGGAGTAGTAGTAGGAATGGGCTGGATTAATCGATTAATTGATTGATCACGCTAAATTTTGATCGATCTAACGTTATTAAAAAGGGGCTGACGGTGTGTGTCCATCCCCCAGGTGTTTTCCAGCAAAGATCAACCCCTACTGATTGGGAGGAGTACCCTCTTTGCCCAGTGTTCAAGTAATGCTGACCTTGTGGCATGGAAGGATTTCGACATTTTACAAGGGGTGTGATACAGCATCAGCGGGCTTCAGTAGAAGTGGAAAAAAACATGAAGAAAGCAAGACGAAATGTGGTGTGGGATCATTTAGAGCAGAAAAATTATGAGGTTTGCTGCAAACACTGCGATGCTTTGTACAAGTACAACACGACAACAACCCCAATGATGTACCACTTGAACTTCATATATCCAACTGAGGCTAACGATTCCTCTGAGTGCTCTCAGTCTCAACCCACCATCAGCTCCTAGCTAGCAAGGAGGAACTGTAGAGTGACCAGACATCCCCGATCTTGGAGGGCAGTCCCTATTTTGTATGACCTGTCCCCGGCTAAAGTTGTCCCCAGAAATGCCCCCAATTTTAGCATTACATGAATGAGAAAAGAACAATGGTTATTATGGTAGCCCGGCAGGTTGGAAGCGCGAGTGAGCATGTAGCGCGCAGTCCAGAACCCCCCAAACTTAAAAATAGTTGGGGGTTTTTCACGTCTTTCTGCGTATTTTATGCCATTTGCATAAAAAAAACAATCAAATCAATGACTGATCATTAATTTATATGATTAATCGATCAAGGGACTTTCTTAAAATGCCCATTCCTAAGTCGTAGCTGTACAGCCAGCGTAGGACCTGAGTGCTGTGGAGTTCACTCGATGAAAGCTACAAGACACCAAGTCAAGGTTGATTTTGATAAGATGAGCAGACTCGTACCTGAACTTCAACTTCTCTACAAGAAAGACTATAAAAAGGTGACTCCTTCACCGGGGGATGGGAGGATGGCTGCTGAATGTATTGCAGTGATCAGCATGATGGTTTCCCACAAGTTGATCCAGATGAAGTTTAGATTCATTACTTTACTCCACATTTCTATATAGATGGAAGTAAACATTGAAACAGCAATTGAAACATCTCTCAGGTGATAAAAGTGAAGCATTAGGTCACATAACAAATGAAACATACAGTGAAATGATAACACAGCTGTAAAAGCAGGTTTTATAGTTTTTCTTGATGTTTGGATATCTGGAGTGCCAAATCGGCTACCATGAACTCTGGTTTGGACTACCCTTTCCTGACTTTGTGTACTTAAGACACAGCTACTGTTGGAGCAGGTGTGTGAGCTCTCCAGAGGATCAGACTCCGTATCAGTCGGACTCTTCCTCAGTGTGTCCAGCAGCTGTTTGAAGTCACATGTGGTGGATCTCTTTGTGTTTCCAGCGATGACAATGGGAGGAAACTGTGTTGGTTTTGCGTGTGTGCGTGTGCATGTTTTCCACTGTGTAATGTGTTTCCAGTGACACCCAGCCTGCTGTGTTTTCCTCTCATTGTAACAGTGATTCCAAAACTGTCTGCCTCATTGTCCTGCACTCTTTTCATCTGCTCCAGCAGGCAGGAAAGTGGGTCAGGAAAACTGCCGCTTTGTGCCCAGAGCCCGAGGAGAGGAACTGTGCAGCTGATAACACCACGGTCATGCTGTTGATCCCATCAGGATCATCATTGTTGAACAAAAAGGGGAGATGTGATTAGTTTGAGGTTGACGTTTGTATTATTTACTCCTCTCATGTGGCCTCCTTACAGTGGAGACATTTACAGGAGCCACGCCCTCCTCCTCCTCCTCTTTGTTTATGACTCTTGAGCCTCATCATCTTTGCTGCACTTCATCCACAGACTCATACAGAGTCCAGAACATTCACTAAAGCCTGTTGTTTTTTAACAGAGGCAGTGTTTAAACACAGCAGAGGTCCAGTTGAAGTGAAGCCTCCTTCTGAAAGGAAAACTGTCTTTTTGATTTGATTACCATCCATAAGCGTACAGACAGTTCAAGGTCTTCTCCGACTATTTCCAGAAATGGAGTGGAGTTTTTTTCTTCCCTGAAGACTCATACCTTTGTTTACAAGGTTTCACTCCCTCCTGGTGTTTTCCAGGCCAGACTCAGCCTGTTAATGTGGAGATTGTGGATTTGACCAATAGAGTGAAGTTTTTCTCTCTTCAGTGTGTAGGTACAGGGATGTGACGAGACAATACATTAACAAGAAAAGAAGAGATTTTAACACAATTCTATCAAGAAGATGAAAGATGAAAATAATGATTTTCTTGTTGTCTTCATGTTCATATGGCATTTTACTGATGCTACAGGACAAATCATGAGAAAAATAAGTGGGAAATTGCATTTTCAGGTTTGCACAGTGAGATTTCCTACATCACAAATCCAAGCTCCGCCCCAAGAGCCCCGCTATTCAGGCCACACTCTGAGAAATAGAGAAAACCACCGCGGAACAAGCGTGTGCTTTAGCGGAAATCAATGCTTGTAAGAAAGTTAATTATGATATAAGCTTTCATCGTGTCCCTAAAGACATTAGTGTCTGAGAGTTGAATAGCTCCTATATTACCTGCCACTTCTACTACACCGGCAATGTTAGGCTGCAAGCTAGCATGAAGAGGAGTGTGCAGAGCATCACTGTCTCCGCTCCGACTCAGAGGTGAATTGCTAATAAGCTACTGGAGCTCTGCAGAAGAAAAGACCTTGAAAATGACACAGGTAACATGATTTTGGCTAACAACTTTATAATCACAATTGAAAGACCACTGAGAACACTTTAATTAGTTAAAAAAAATGATCAGTGTGGGACTTTAAATCAAAGTCAGAAAATACAAAACAATGCAGCTCCTGTTAGAAATATTTTTTATCTGCATCTGGTGATCAGGGAACTATTCTGGACAAAGCTGTCAGCAGGAGCGTCCTCGCCTGCAGCACAAACAAAATGCACTTTTCTTCTACTTAAGCAGTTTTGGCAGCAGCTGCTTCACTGGACTGATTCAGAGACAGCACTGCCACCACATCAGTGTGCTGCTGTTACAGACCGACAAATTCATCAAGTGCCATCCTTAAAAAAAGGTCTGCTGATGTCCATGTAACATATTTGCTAATCTCATCACACCTGTCGGACTTCTTGCTGATAGCATTACTGTCAAATTATCAAGTGTGTGAGAGCTCTAAAGAGGACTTCGCAGCTCTACATGAGTCAGCATCTCTGCAGACTTTCCTAATGAACTAACCCACAATCCAGACTAGAGCAGACTATGTGAGGTTTGCAGTCATGTGGACTGTACATGCAGGCTGTGCATTTTTCTCAGCTCTGTGTCTCATAGCTTCAGTTCCAGTGACTGCAGCTAATCATTTCTTCTGATGTGGTCAGCCTATAGCCACTCTCTATCAGGAGGACTGCACTTCAACCAAGCAGCCCTCAAAAACAACATTTTTAAGATCATAGTTTTTCTGATGTCTGTGTTTCTCAGCCTTTAACTGTTTCTGTGTTTTCAAGTCTACAGGGATGGTTATTGATCTCTTAGTCCAGGATCAGTTTGTTAGGATGATAACACTGTGACAGTTACAGCCAGCTCCTGCCTCTACATCCTGCCACATGTTTGAAAGCTGAAAAGAGGTCACTGTTTTCAGTATCGATGCTCCAAACATCTGATTCTCGGTGAAAATGGTCAGGGGAAGCGATGACATCAGCCTCTATTTTCTACCCCGCAGACAGCAGGGTGCTATCTGAAGCTGAAGTATTTTCCCCACGAGCAGAGGCAAAGATGCTCTCCCATGTAAAGCAGCATTCCTCCTCTGATGCCCTTATTTGGTGAACTGCAGTGAGCCTCCAGCCCGGACCACGGAGAGAAGGAGAAAAGGAGCTGCAGCCCCTAAAAACCACAGAGGAAACGTCAGATCTGCCCCAGACCCAGACATTCCTGCAGCCCGCTCTGCTGATGCTGCTAATGCTCCACAGAGGAGTGCAGCGCAGTTACATTAAAGAATAATCACATTTAGATAAAGCGATAAATAAGGCGACTGTCAGGGAGGAGCAGAGTTTTCCACAGGGGTGGAAGTAAAGTGAGACCACCCTGAAAGTTTGAGGGGGCAAAGGTCAATGACCATGAGAACAGACTGAAGGAGGAGGGAAACTCTGATTTCAGAGCACTCTCTGTTCTATATCATGCTTTAGAGAAATATTAGCAGCTTTGTCCTTAAAGATTCAGTCAGAAAAACTCTGTTTTTTAGGGAGACCAGAATCAGAAGTACTTGAAATACAGCAAAGAAAGCAGGATTGACTGTCTTTGTGTCTGTACTGAAATCTGATACTGTCATTTATAAGCCCTCAAAAATCAACTGGTTTGAGCAGAAATCTGGTCTTCCTCATTAACTCCACAGTGCCCTGAACCAGCGTTATAGTCAAGTCACCAAGCCTTAAAGGGATATTGTGGCATAAAAGTAATCCAGGGTCAAACACACCATAACACCGAGTTAGACACCCCTTCAAGAGATGAATGTTGCCGACTGTTTGCTTCTCTAGTTATACCAACTTAAGTAATGGTTGAGAATAGCAATACAGAGAGCCATGCGCTCAACCAAAAAGCCACTCTATAGCCACAAATAATGTTCAGAACAGCACCTAACTTCATCAACAGTACATATAGGGTCCCAGCCACAGCACTAGCCACCAAACATCTTTTTAACTTTGACCAAAAACAACTCACCTACTCTCCTCCAGCAGCCGCTTGTTTCTGCAGCGGGGTTAGCCCAAAGAAGAAAATTTGTCACACATTATAAAAATGGAAGGTCCACACAAATGATCATTTTGACAAGCTTTACTGGTTACAGATCTGGGTTACAGCTTCATCATGCCACAAGAAAAAAGAAAGGATTGAGCACATTTTCAACTAACACTTTATCGATATTTGATGAATTACCACGCCAAGTTGAAGTTGTCTTTGAGCTTTTATATCTGCAGAGGTCTCATCCATTCTCTCTAAACCAAAGGACGCTAATTAAAAGTGTTTCATGCTCCAGATAGAGACTCACCCTCAGGCGTAGCTCTGGTACAGGATCTTGACTCTGTATGAAGTGATCATCTGAGTCTGAATCAGGAAGGTAAAAGTGTATCTGAAGTTTTATGACTCTATTGTGGATTTTTTGTGAATCTTTCTCACTGTATCAGGCGGGTTATTAACAGCGTAAGAGGAGCTGGAGCAGGACTTCCTGTGTGTTTGTAGTTTTCTCTGTGGAGCCGTGTGAGGAACATGCAGCGTATAAAACAGCGGTCTCTCTGCAGAGCTGCTGGGCGGACTCTCCTTTGGCTCGGCCTGTAAAAGCCTCCTGCAGGATTTATTGTTCTTTATGGAGTGGGTGTACTCACTTCACTCAGACGCTGGCTCTGGTACTTCTTCATGCTGTCTTTACAGTTTTTAGCACAGGGCAGGGGCCATAAGTGAGAAAATAGAGATTGTTAACCCTGGATCATTCATCAGTCACTCTCCTTGCTGCTGTGCAGTTTTGGTGTTCGTTTGTGTTGACACCATGTGAGAAAGTGGTTGGTTCTTAATAATATCTCACTGGAGAGCTAAAAATAGAGGACCAGCAGGGGGACAGAGACAATGGGAGGATATGGAATTGGCCCACTGGTGTAGAAATCAAACCCACAACAATCGGTCAGTGTTTGAACGGCAGCCTTGGCAGAAAGTTGGCCTTTGTGTTGGTGCCAGTAGCAGAGGGCAGTATCCAAGCAACAAGTGGCTTTTATTCTCTCAAGATCAGGACTAAGATTAAGACCAGGATCAGCTGGAACCGGGAGATTCAGGCTGCACCTAACAGCAACAAATGACACAGAAAACTCACCTTTGACCAGTAAATCCTACGACTTAATGTTTACTTCTTCATTTAAAGCTCAGTGAAGTCTCCAGAGTCATGAGGTCTTTGGGTCAAATTCTCCTTCATGTCTTTTGATGTTTTCTGTCCTAAAAAGTCCCTGAGCTGCAAACGGTAAGAAGTTTAAACAGTGAGAGATATAGATATCCATTTCATATGAACCAGATTTGCCCTGAACATTGGGAGTTCAAACTTTTGGTCTGTAGAATAACAGAATATACCGATAATCGCTGAGCCAAAGGGACATGATCACATACTTTAAAGGTGGGATAGGCAGGATCTGAGGGAAAAGATGCTTCTTTTAACAAATTCCTGCCTACCCCACCTTTTAAAAGGAGCCAAACCAGTGCAAATGTGGTTAATGAAGATTGTGATAATCAACGTTAGTTAACGACCATTAGTCAATGGCAAAGACCAGACACTGATGTTATGTTTTGTTTTTATTAATGTGAAGATGGCAGGACTAACATCTTTTAGAGGGACTGACAGAATTGTCTTCAGGGTGTTTCTAATCTACCATCCAGATGCTCGTGGAGCAGTCCATCCCTCTAACAAGCTAACTTAGTTGAAAAGCACCGTGTTCATGTAACCATTTATCTCCAACAAGTGCATTGTGGGTTCAAACCCACTCTGCATCCATGTCTCTTTCTCATTTTCATTTACTGACCTTTACTGATCCATGTCGGCGACAAAGACACAGTCAGCCCCCAGAGCACCATGAAACATTTTCTGCTGCTTTTACTTGAACGACTTTGTGACAAAATTTTGTTCTGTCCCAGTTCAGAGATCAGTTGAAGATTATTTCACAGTTTTTATCAACTCTAAACCATCAAAGATTAAAATGCAGCTCAGAGAGCAGTGAGCTGGGGTCTGACCAGAGATGTTTCTTGAACTTAAGGACACTAGAGGCAGAGTCCTGACCCCTGACCCCTAACCCCATCCTGCTGAAGGAAAAAAGAAGTCAAATAAAGTAAATATCGCTCTACTGGCCACAGAAGTAGTGTTATATTTCTTGACCTGAACTAAGGATCATTCCTTTGTAATATCTTAGTTAAGACTCTCCCACAATGCATTGCTGCTATGCTGTCCCTGCTGATCATCTAAATAATTCAAACCAAGAATGAGAAGTGTCTTACAGATTAAGACACTTTGTACAAACTTGATAAGCAGTTTCTGATCAGCCAGTTTAATTCGCTTAAAGGTGGAGTTGTTTTGACTCTTAAATTGCTAAACTTTTTGTCAACTAAAGCTAGACTAAAACTATAAAAGGCAAAAAAATGAGTGAAATGTGACTAAAGCGAAAAGGCATCTTCCTTCAAAGGCCAGCATTATCACCAAGCCAAACTGTGATTCAACCTTTGGAGGTTGAGGGAAGTTTTATTTAACCTTTGATTAATAACTGTACAGACTATTCACCAAAAAATCTGTCATCCTGAAACTCTAACAAAACATTTGAAATGGTAAGAAAATAAGTGAAATCATGTCAAAACCAGTCAGAAAAATGTGCAAATAATTAAAAGAAAAGTCACATTTCTTTTACTATGTTTTTATAGCCTCTTGAGCAGGAAATGAAGACGATCAGAAACATTTACAGGAAAGTTCAATATGCTGGAAAAAAGCGGCCTGACATTCACCTGCACTCTCTGTAACTCTGAGATCCTGAACGCTTTCAGAACAGCTCTGCCTTCAGGGCCTCATTACTGAAACACATCTGTGCGTCTGTGTCCTGATTACAGAAGGTAATTAAACGCAGCGATGTCTTGAACTACATGTGTGCAAAACTAAAATCTAAATAATAAGCTTGTTCCAACTTTTCTGATTTATTCAGCGATGTGGTAATCAGAGCAAACAGATTATCTCCTGTGTGTAGAAATCTGTTATTGCCGCTTTTACACAGAATTAAGCTGCTGCAGTGCACACCATGAAAGACGAACTAAAGTCATTCTAGTCTAACCTGTTTCTTTATCTATCTAACACACAGGCAGTGCAATACAATACAGTATTATCTGATAAAAGTGATCAAAATCCAGTGGTAAACATGTCAGAAATAATAGTGCAGTAAAGTAGAGTAACACTACAGAGCAGCTAAAGGAATACAGGCCAAGAAAAAAACTAGAAATGAGTCACAATATCAGAAAAAGTACTTGCAGTAGTTGCATATTGATGGTGATAATGAGAGGTGGTAGAAAAATATTACTAGTTATATTTAAATGTTTGTAATGATTATTTTTGTTTCAAACCTTTTGGCAGACCAACATACAAATACAAACGTCAGAATAAAACAAAGTTGTCTCTTTTGATTATAATGGTTTAAATATGCTAGTGCACCTCTGCACTAACGTTTAGAAAACTGTCTGATAAAAAAATTACAAAAAGAAAAACAAGAGTTAGTTAGTTAGTAAACTGCACAAATATCATGAGCAGCAGATCACAACGACAACAGAACCCGATACACACTTACCAATCCAATCCACTTCATTTATATAGCACATTTAAAAAACAATTAAGTTAAGCAAAGGGCTGTACAGTGCAGTAAAATAAGATAAAACACACAGACATAAAATGAATAAAACATAAAATGTTGTCTGACAATAAAAAAAGAGTAAGATAAAAGAAATCGTAATAAAACCACATAAGAACACTTAAAAAAATAAATAATGGAGGAATAAAACAAAATAAAAACACTGTAAGAGCAAATAAAAAAAAACCCAATAAAAGAACAGACAGAGACACAACTCTCACACTGGGTTACAAGCCAAGGAGTAAACCTACCAAAACATAGGAAGAGAAAACAAACATATTCTTACTCCTAAAACTGTTGCACATTCACTCGTGTCTCCCGTTCCCAGAAACTATGAATTGAACTGAATCCTGAAACGTTCAACTGTGTATCAGTTCAGGAGGTTGGAGTCGCAGGCCTCTTGAGCTAAATGAATTTGTGATTTGGTGAACAAATCTTTTGAACAAATCTTTTTAGTGAATTGATTCTTGTGATTTAGTACATCTAAAAGAACTGTCATGCCCATCACTATTAGAAGAAGCTTCCTGCTGGAAAAACTGATCAATTTAATTAAATATCTTTCAAACATGACAAAGTGTGGGTGGTGGGGAATCTAACAGGGACACCCAGTTTGTACGACAATTTCAATTGACATTTTAAGACAGACTTAACGAGAAATGTGATTAACTATTGAAATACATTAAATCTCAGTAATCATTCAAAAATCATTAGATTCAAATTACGAAGAAGTAATGCATTAAACATAAGAAAGTGGTCTTTCTGTGAGGAAATATGAACTGATAAACCAACAATAACACAAAACCAATAAAAACCATGCTTAAAAATCTGGAACAGGACTCAGGACTTTGACTTTGATGGATTGATTATTGATAGGGACATTACATACAGCTAAAACTTTCCCCTATAACTCATTCTTGCCTCCTGACTGTAGATTTGAAGTGGCCTCTCAGATTTTCTTCTCAGACATGATTGTTTCTTTGCACTGGAGGAAATTCTCCCACAGCGTCTGAGTCCTGAAGTGCGACGTAGTGTAATTGCCATATTTGGCAGCCTCTGGGGGTTTACAGGCAGATCTTAATAAAGCTGGATCTGTGTTCAGTGGCCTTAAAAGGAACTGTAAGGAGGACCGGCACCTGTTTTACATCTGAGGCCTGCAGAGTCCGGGTGAGCCCGATAACACTGAGCTGTAGGATTCAGAGCTCAGAGGAGGAAGTTTGGGGGATTTCTGCGGTGATACAGCGAAAATCGGACAAAAAGTTATCACACCTTTAAACAAACGCCAGATTTGTGGGTTTGTCAGGAGGAGGGTTTTCAGACTTGGGTTTCTTTGTCTGTGTGGTGACCGAAACGGCCAGCTCACACACAAAGCAGCTTCGGTCTGCTGTCATCTCTTTTCACTCACTCTGTGCTACAGCTGAAAGGAGCTGCCCGGTTACCACGGTGACATGGTGATAACAGCCGAGTGCCCATACAGTACAGGCGCTGAAATCTGCCAGTTTGAAAAGAGAGAGGCAGAGGAGGAAAGAGGGATTAGAGAGAGAGAGAGGACATATGAGGAACACTTAGAGAGATCTCTTCTTGGAGTTTCTCTGAAGATATTCATGTTTCTGTCTGTAGAGCATTAAACCTCTCCTTGTTCTCTCTCTGGAGAAAATGGGAGAGTATTGCCCTATCGTCGGGGTGCATCTCTATTTACAGTAACTGTGATTTTAATCAGGATGCTAATTTGTGTAGTTAATAAAAAAACAGCCTTTAACAACATGTTTTAAGAAGAAATTAACATCTGACCTTCTGTACAATTCAACTCTGAACAAACACCTTCAGGGTTGCCATGGCAGCAACCTCTCAATCCCAGATACCCCCCCATCTAAACCTCCCTCGCTTTCTGGTCTCATGAAGTCTAAGTTAGACCACAATTTACAAATTGAACATCAAGTCCTGAAACTACAATTAGAGATCATAAAGTCATTTTCTCAAGTCATTATTCAGGGGCATCAGCGTTGTCACCTTTGACAGTCAGTGGTACGAAATTAGTACCCAAATAATAAGATACAATACAATACAAGATCAATCATAAGAATGTGTAGAGCAATAAAAACACAAAAGCAAAATGTAAACAGTAGTAAACTAGTCGAGTCTCCCCCTGCTGGACAGTAGAAAGAGTGCAAGTTTAAGACACCTTAGGAGGGTACTTTCCACTTTTTGACTTCTCTTTGGTTTTCGTGTTTTTGATCAAATCTGCTCCCGTTATTTTACTCGATCAAGATATCCCATCTGTCTGTAAATGCTGACTCTCTCAAACGTGTCTCTTTCAGCCGAGCACGCTGCCTCAGGGCACGGTGAATATGAACCTCTGCACAGATGTCATCGACGCTGAGCCAAAGACGGGCCAGAAGAACTCTCTGTGCATCATCACACCCGAGCAAGAGTACTACATCAGGGGGGAGAACAAAGAGATCATCAATGGGTGAGTCGGCGGTCTTTAACACATCTGCTGCGGGGATGAGGCTCCACGACTACCTTTAAATTCACATGGATAAACTCTAATTCTATACTTTACCCCAGAATTGGTCTCAGACCCGAGTCCCTGATATTGAAATGCTTTGAGGTCCTCAAAAGGTTCTGAGTGTTTACACCTCCACCTGTCTGTCTGTAGGTGGAGTGACCAGCTGGTTGTGTACCCTCGTACCAACAAACAGAACCAGAAGAAGAAACGTAAGGTGGAGCCCACCACCTCACAGGTAACCTCCAGTGGAAATATCCCAGCATAGACATCACTTTTTTTTTTCCTGACCCCTCACACTGATCATTTGACCTCTTCAAGGAGCCGGGTCCAGCTAAGGTCCCAGTGACAGGCTCAGGTATCCCTGAAGCGGAGAAGGTCCCAGACTCCAGCTCAATCATCTGGCAGGAGGAGCTGAACCAGAGGGAGGCTGAGGGGGCCACCGTCTGGGCTGCTGCAGACCTGCCTCCAGGATCACCGCTGCCCTCTGCAGGTAAGGAGGACTAACAGAGGAACTGTTGAAAACATTCACTAGAAACTTGTGAGAAAGTGGATAATTTTCACAGGTTCTTATTTGCTGATGGAGTTAGCTGGAGTTTCCGTTAGGACATATTCGATCAAAGGTGCCTAGCCCTGAAAACCTAGATTTTTGTTGCAGAAAGAGGGAAAGTTTTGGCTTTTTAAAATTTTTTTACGGCTGATTCATACGCCTGAAGTGAAGTCTAATTGGTCCAGTCAAGTCCAACAGAAGTGTGTTTCCTCCTCTGTTGTTCAGGTGATGGTGGGTCTCTGGCACCAGGCTCTGATGCTGGCTCAGTAAATGGTGACGAGGTGGACCGAGGCAGCCTGGCGCTGCATGGCT
Organism: Xyrichtys novacula; assembly: GCA_962446985.1. Lineage (NCBI taxonomy): Eukaryota > Metazoa > Chordata > Actinopteri > Labriformes > Labridae > Xyrichtys > Xyrichtys novacula. The sequence continues at coordinate 9,777,958 of OY660882.1, read as the reverse complement.
CGGCCCCCCAGCCCCCTAGCGACCTTCTCTCCCCAACTGGCTCCTGTTCCAGCCTGGGGGGTCTCCCTCGCTGCCTCTCTCCAGCCCCCAGTGACCCCTTCCCCTCGGGTAGCTCCCTGCTCTCCAACGGCTCCCACATAAGCGGCTCGGTCAGCTCGCTGGACTCGGATGCTAGCGGCAGCACGGTGACCAGCACGGACAGCCACCCCACCCACCAGAGAGGGGGGCATCCCCACAGCCACCATGACACGCCGAGATCCAGGAGGCTGGAGGCTGAGGCCAGGAAGGCTGAGAAGAGGAGCCGATACAGGAGCCCTGACAGGCAGGAGAGGGAGGCCGTCATCAGCCCAGAGAGAAGGTCAGTCCCAGAGTCAAATCAAAGGTGTAGACTGAAAGAAATGTAAACAAGGTTATATCTTTGTTGGATGGTGTGTTTTTGGTCAGACTTGACCTCAGATAGCCTCAGAAACAGCTGAAGCTAAATACACCGATCTGGACTGAACTGAACTGAACTTCTTGCAGTCACACTAACATTCCTCGATAATACGATCAGGGATTGATTTTGTTTCCCTTGTATAAGCTTCAGTCAGACTTAAACCTGCCTTAGTGTTCTGCACATGCTCCACAGTTAGCATGCTGGGCTTGAACTTAGCAAGTGCATTTGTAGGAAGTCAGGTAATGATTAAAACCTTAACAGAGGAAGGGAATACAAAAAAAAAACAGATGAAGCTGTGGTATCATACACACTACAGGTGTCTTTGTTTTCTTCGTTTGACATAGAAGCCCCTTACTAATGTGTTTGTCGATTGTTTTGGTACGTGAGGTAATAGGTCAGAAGTAAGGAGCTAAAAGGGGACTTGAGTCCACTGACTCTCACAGGGGTATACATGTTTTTGTCGATAAATCAATTCTTACCTGAACCATTCATCCATAACCTTATGGCTGACTTATTTTAGCTCGTTACTGACATTTTATCCATCATGTGAGTGATTTTAGTGTGTTCACATTTTAATGTGCAAATACGGCTTCAATACGTCTCAATCTTTGCACGAATTCTACATTTTTCTCGATATATAATGAGAAATACTGTCTTTTTTAAGATTTCTGGGCTGAGTACTATGATCTAATCAGACTGAATGGACATTATTAGGATTAATATGTTTGTAGATTGTTGTAGAAAATAATGTCATCGTATTTTGTTCCACCATGCCAGACTTAATTTGAGAAAAGAGTCAAGAATGAGCTCTTTTTGTTAAAAAAACTCTGGCATAAAACAAAAATGACACATGAACATGCCGTTGAGACTACAGAGGGACAGAGAGAGTCGTCCTGGTCTCACTTCACTACCAGGTGAGGTAATGACATCATCCCTGATTTAACCCGATGGAGCAGGTTAGTGACTGATTTCTGAGAACCAGCTTTTATTGTTCTGGAAATAGTTGATCCTTTTAAAGGCACACACTCACACACGCAGCAGTGACGCACGTATTTTGAAATCTTTTGATGTCCACATTTACTCCTAAGAGTGTGGTTAAGAGCAGGGAGGAGTGAAGTCTGGATTTGGTGAAAATAAGATAAAGTTTTCTCTGATGTCGTTTCTGAAAACTCCCCTCCTGACAGATCCCGTCTTTTTTTATAGGCCCTCTCTCTAACTGTAAGCTCACGCTAAATAAACACACCGCCTTTAAACTTTCCATTCAGTAATCTGCTGTTGTTAGTGGAGAGGTCAAAGGTCATACACACTCCAAATGGGTGAGGTGGGGGGTCATCTCTTTCCTCCCACAGTCTGTTTCCTGCCCCGTTCGGCCCCTCCCTTCATCCCTTCATGCCAGGAGAGAGAGAGAGGAAAAGGAGGAGTGCCGACAAACATCTCTGCCTCATAAACATCTCTGCCTCTCTGGAGCCAGTTTGTAGAGCGTCACTCTGGACTGACGTGGGCGTCCTTTTAGATGCACTTGTACCTCATCACATGACCTCTTGTGTCAAGTGCCACTGCTTCTATTTTGAAATGTACTATTTCTGGTCCTTCTGGTTTATTTTGAAGTCTATGTTGTGGTTTATCGGAAGTGAGGGAACTGATAACAGTTATGGTAATGCTTCGGAAGAAAAAACATTCAATTGTGTAGTCACGCAAAGAATTGTTTTTTATTAAAGTGGAGCGACAGCTGGTTTGCAAGCAGTCTGCTCCTTCTTCTTCATCCTCTCCTCAGTCGAAAGACACTTGGCAACCTACATAAAGGACCTAGACAGCTTTAAACTTACAGTATTAGTGTATACTATTGTATGCTCCAAGGTTTCTCCATCACTCCTTGTGTAAATCTATGTGATATCCAGTGTGTATGAGGCTCACTTCCACTGTAATATACTGCTTGCAGTGTACGACAAGAACATACTATTTTCTCCACTTTAGTTCGATTATGTGGTTATAAATCAATGGAAAATGCCTTGTCACCTCTCATAAGGGTTTTTCCTTCATCTCAGGTGTTTTAAGGGATTTTGGTGAGATCATACAGGGCTCAGACATCTGTGGGAAGCTTGTAGCAGCTCCCTTAGCCAGCTGTACAAGCGTTTGATCAGGATCCTTCTGGGGGCCTCTCTTTGGGGGATGTAGAGGAGCGTCCAAGGAGATGCCTCAGGAGATGGTCAACCAGTCAGGGCCTACTCCTTTATCCCCTTGAACCGTACCAGATAAATGGATGGAGGGAAGTACGGAGCAACATGTAACGATTCTGTCATCTCTCATGTGGAAAAACTTCAATTTTGACCTCACGGTCGGACAGTGTTATAAGTCATGTTGAAGACTTTTCCAGCATGCATTGATGGGACAAGTCCTCCCACAGAAGATTCTTGCACTGCTGCCTCTCTCCTCAAAGCCCACACTCAGGGACAGTTTTTGCTCTCTGATGAATCCCTGTGAAATCTATATTCTTCTATTTAACTGAGCCAGTCTGGGACATCACTTCAGATTTATATGTCCTCCGGTAGGCGTTTGGCCTCAAACTGTCCTCCTCCTCTCTCCTTCATGCCCTTTTAAGGACCACAGCTTTGTCTGAAGAGTCCCCAAATAAGGGCAGCATGTCGTCTGAAGAGTAATCCAATATTCCCTCTTCCTCTCTGGGATGGAGAGTCTTCCTCCTGTGTGGGAGCGTGTCAGAGCTGGCTGCAGATGAACCGCAGGGATCATTGTTCCCTTCAGAAAAATGCATTTGAAGCACTAGTTGACATCTGAAAGTGCCTGCCATCATCTTTTTCTCTGTACTTGGTGATAAAATCTCACTTCCCAAGAAGCGAAAGCGCTGTTTAAAACGTTGGCTGATGAACTGTAGTCCAGAGCATCACAGCATGTGTGGGCTTGGTTACACACTTAGTTTCCCTTCAGGGTGTCCCACACTAAGAGGATGTCTGACACTTTAATTTGACAAAATCATTCTTGTTAAAACCATTTTTTTTGTTGTAGGGGAGCGTCGGTATTTTTAACCTGGGCCTTATTTTCCCTGATGTTTGTGTGTGTTTGACTGATGTGGACAACAGTTTCTGATACTAGTCCAGTATTGAGGGAGAGTGGAGCAGCTGGAAGCTGTGAAACAAACTAAAATGTAGTTTGATCAGGCAAGTGCGCAACCTCAAACTGCGTCTATTGCAAGTTCTGTATTTCAACACTGTCAGAGTGGCAAGGGTGTCCCTACCCTCCACTGCAGAAGGTGCACAAGTAGCTCGTCGTATCTGAGAAGCCTCTGAAATCTCTTTGGATTTTGCACAGATGTTCCCTTAATCACAAGGTTGAACGGATACGTTTTTCTGGTCATTTTTAAGGCTCATTTATGCTCACCAAATGTATGAAAATGTATGTGTCCTTTTCAAACAATGGTTCTGTCATTTCCCACATACTTCCATGCGTCCTTTATGTTGGCATGGATGTTAACCATTACATCCAGTTTCTGACAACAACAAACAAAAAGAAACATGGCGACTGTGTAGGAGATAGTGATACTGTGTAATTTGCATAGGAGACAGAAACGGAGGCAGCGTTGGAGGAGGCAGTGGTTGATCAGGCCGTTCAATGCCCCAATGAGAGAAATTGATGACGAACCTCAAAATCCCCGCCATTGTCTTCATTGTGTCTGTCTAGAGATGCGTATCGGGTAGTGACAGCAGCAACACTTCCCCCACGGTTTCCGATTGTACTGCTCTGTCTGACCCGTATCCATAAACTTAAAGGATACGTGCAGAAATACAGATGAAAAGAACGTGAAGCACAGGCGGAGAGCTCCATCCGGATCCGGATCCATATGTAACGTTGAGCATAAATGAACCTTTACTGGTTGAAAAGTCGTTATATGATGTCGATCCTAGTAGTGCCTCCAGTTGTGGACAAGACGTCTTAAAAATGGACGAGCTGCTGAAATACATCAGATATGAGGTTTGTGTTAATTGTGTTTGTGTGTTTGTTGTTTTCAGTCGCTCCGGCGTGATCGAGAAGTTAGAGGCTTTGGAGCTGGAGAACCAGGAGAAGATGGAGGTGGAGGAGTCGGGGAGGAGTGGAGGGAGACAGGGCCGCAGCGAACATCGACGTTTCAACAGAGAGGTAACAACAGCATGTGTTTGTGTGTGTCTGTGTGTGTGTGTGTGTAAGAGTGTTGTTAGCAGTGCGGACATGGCAGCAGAGCAGATGTGAACTCGGCTCTGGACCTATGAGTGTGGGGTTTTTCCTCTTCCTGTCCCCTCCTCCTCTCTTCTCTGTCTTTTCCCTGCACTCTCTGTCCCCCTGTTCTGTCTTTGTTTTGGTTGAAGGTCAGAGGTCATCAGTGTGTGCTGTGCTCATTTCCAGTTTCCATTCTGTGGTGGGATTCCCCTGATGATTACACTTCCCTTTCCCACCCGAACCCTCTGAGCTCGCCTTAGTAACACACACCTCCAACATGCTGACACTCAGAGTCTTAAACTGTCAATGCTGATGATTCCTCATGACTGCAGTGTTACAGTAAAACATGATGTGGATCAGGGAGGAAATCTTCAAGGATAAACTTTGTGAAATGATGAATACAGCTGAGATCATTCTCTGGAAACAAGCAAGCCTGTTTGTGTCAACTTTGGCGCCCCCTGTGGACAAAGTAGTCCTTGCTTATCTCGTCCTCCACATGCTTCACTAGTGTCTTTAGACAAAAGATCTCCTCACTGTCATTTTGACAGTTGAATTCATGATTTATTGTGAATATTTAATATGAGAACTGTAAAAATAGGACTGTGAAAGGAGTTTACATTTTAGGCATAAAAAATGACATATTGTAAAAATCAAATAAATATTCTGATGTTTTTGTTTGTTTTTGGATATCATAAAAAAGCACTAATATGGATTTCAGTTTCTTTTATAAAAAAAAAACTCTATTCACCCCCTGAGTGTGGCATCTGAGTTTTTTTTAGTAAATTGTGTCCATTCAGGGTTTCTAAAGTTGATAATTTCCATATTAATCAGAGAAATAACTTTTCTTCAGCTGTTTATAAGCGGCACTCGATGAAACCCTCCAAATCCCCAGATGTGGATTGTTTTTTGTAGATTTGGTTCAATACTAATATTCTCCTAAAGTGTCTAATGATACTTTTTCATATCACGAACTGTGTAATATTTAATGTAAAAGTGCAGTGCATATCAAATCTGCTGTAAACCTTCATGTTTTAAATGTAGGAGTAGTTGTGTGTCTTCCCTGAATGGAGCAGATGTAATGACTCTTCTTCTCGGCACAGTCATGTCCACCAAAACCGATGACTCAGTGTTTTTCAGCTATCTGTTTTGTGAGTCAAAATGCTTCATGTTTTTGTAACACAACAGGGAATTTTAACTCAAATTTGTTTCTGATGTTGTTTAGGATCAGAGACGTGATGTGGATCAGGGTCTGGATTTTCCCTCCACTCTGCCCCCTCTGAGGAGAGCCAAATCTCTGGACAGGAGGACCACGGAGTCAGTCATGACGGTGAGTTTTGAAACATCTGTCTCGACCAGAGGTTGTGACGCAGAGAAACAAAATCCACCCTGGTCTTGTTGTTGATGTTGTTGTTGTAGAGGAAATGAGTCCTCTTTGTGATCACTTGACCTTCAGCTCATGTTGTGATTCCTGTTAATAAACAGCAGGACTCACAGGAGCTGCTTTGGTGGAGATCTACTCCAGCCACACACAGTATGACTAATAATACACAGAAAAACAGGGTTGGGTACCAGAGCAGCTGTTCCATGAATGACTGGACAAAACAGTTCTGCTGTATAAACAAGAGAGCTCATATATGTTATGTTAAACATGACTGCAGATTAGCTCTATTACTCTCTTTGATGCTCATTTTGGTCACATGAATACAGACAGAAGTGATCAATGTGAGTTTAAAGGTGTGTTCAGAACAAAGGGAAAGCAGGTTGATGCCCAGGATTTGTTGCGACACTTTGACAGCGAGATTTTAGCTCCGATCTGTTTCATTTAAGGTACAAAGTGCTTTAAAAGAAATACCTGAATCGCTTTATATGCTGATTGATCTTCACACTATTAAAAGGTTGTCAGTCATCACTAGGCCTCGGCGATTTAGCAAAAAAGAAATGGTCACGAGATATTTTGTCATGTTGTCCAATCTCATTTATTATCATGATTTTTTTAGTATTTTTTTTTAACTGCCAGTTTTAAAGCATCTGTACTAAAAACTAAAGAAATTAGAGATTAGTTCAACATTTTATTAACATACAAAATAAATACCAAAGCAAATTAAATAAAATAAACGTAGAAAAATATAAAAACCATTTGAACTCAACAGTACAACAAATTTAGATATATGCTAAATAATACGGTGAACTTGTTTACAGTCCTGAGTGTTTTTGCAGGTATGCTAGACCTAAAATAAACAAATCGCCCCCTCAGGGATAGGGAAGACGCCTTAAAATGTAAACATCAGATGATGTAAACATAGATGATACGATTGATTGCTGCTTTGGTTTGGTGGCTGCACCGCTAGTTGTAACTAAAGTGCTAATGTTACTAGTGGCAGGCTGTGCAGACTCCGCTCACATTTTCAGCACAATCACTCGAGAAGAACTTCTTTAAATGATTAAACAGATTTGTTGTGTTGCCAGTTTTTAAGGGCACCGACTGCCGACATACCTTGCACATTGGCATAATTGCTCGATGTCACTTTGGAGATAACCGAACCATCGCCACACAACCCATGTTGAATAACTTTTCTTCTCAACAATACCATCTTCGGAGGAGGACTCAAAGCCATGGCTGAAATCTATTTTGCTGCCCTCAGCTCTGCGTCGAGCTCCATGTTCAGTCAATCTGTTCACTTCTCCTGTTTACTTCTCTGGCAACTTACAGAAGTGAGCAGGAAAAGCTCGACTCTGATTGGCTGTTGTCACGCACATTTGATCGAGTAAATATGCTCACAGCTGATCACGTGATCAAACTGAAATTTATCACAATCATTAATCACGATCACATTCCTAATCATCACATCAGGCTGCTGTTTTATCCCAAAGTCTTTAAAAGCAACATACGATCTACAAGCAGACTCTTGCTGAGGAGCAGCTGATTCAGCTTAAGAGTAGCCCTGTGTTAAAATTAGATCCAACTGTTATGAAATAAAGCAACACTTCACCTTTACCTCAGAGTGCCGCTTTGGGTCAGTGGGTTTTAGCGCGTTTCAGACAAAGCCTCTGCTGTTCTGTTAAGCTGCAGGGTTCGGGGTCAGCTGCAGTGCCAGGTCTTCAGCTATGTGAGGAGAGGTCAGCGGGTTGTTGTCTGGCTGTGTTCGGTAACAGAATTAGCAGAATAAAAACCAGCGAAATGTTTCTGCGGAGGCCAACAGCCGTGGTGATTCACTTTGCAGGGACAGTTTATATGTTCAGCCCCGACTCTTTGAGGTTAAAGCGGTCAGAAAACAATCTAATTTACATTAAATACTGTTCTATGATTTACATTTTGACTACTGAGTGGTTTATGCACAGACACACACACACTGACACAGAGAGAGGAGACAGTTCTGAAATACAGCTCCTATAACCTGCATCTAACCTGATTTATGCAAACTTTTTAGTCATTGAGGCTTTTTAGAAGTTATTTTTCTAGTTGTGCAGTCAGACTTAAAGCATCACTAATTCAGCGTTATTAAAAATCTTCATCATGATGTTGTTTTTCAGCATCCTTTCTGCAGTTTGAATGTGTCTAAATCGGAGTAAAATCTGTTTCTTTGGCTGTTGTGGCGCCGCAGTAAGATTTCAGGTCAGAGTCAGTCAATTAATCTTTATTTATACAGCGCCAGTTCACAGTAAGTGTTATCCTGAGATGCTTGACAAAAAATCTGGTCTAGACCAAACTCTGTTTTTAGAGACCCAATATGAAGATGGGATCAGACAGACCCACTCCCATCACATCTTTAACAACATGAGTGAAACACTTGACAGCATTTATCAAGTTACAGTGGAGTGGAGGAACTTCCTTTAACAGGCAGAAACCTCGAGCAGAACCAGACTGATGTTAGACTGTCATCTGCTGAGACTGAGCTGGGTTTAGAGAAGGGAGAGAGACAGATGGACAGAAGAGACGGACGTTAAGTTTGGTGGTTTAAGGCCTATATTTATGGTTGTGGTAAATTAACCCTAACAAAACCCTAACAAATAATCTCCCACTAGTTCCTTCAGGTTGAAATCAGCTGCCCCTTTGGTCTGAAAATGTCTTAAACTGAGCCGTGTGTAAATCTTTGTGTTTTCAGTGTGTGATTTTGAGCTGAAAATGCCTTTTTTTTTCTAACATTTCTGTTGCGTTGTTGTGCTGGTGTGAGGGTGTGGATGATGTAGGATAAACCTCCGAGCTGCAGGGGGCAGTGCAGTCCCCCTCCTCTCTCCTTCCTCTCCAGGTTATTTTCCTCGTTCTGCTCCCTCTGTGTGCAGATTTTGCAGCTTTATTGTACTGTGCGTGTTGATATGTTGCTGTCAGTGTGTGTGTGTGTGTATCAGTCAAGTATCTGTGTATGTGAGAGTGTGTATCACTACTTGCCACTGCTTCCTGAGGTCACGGTGCACATGTGTGTGTTTCTTCCACACAGCAGTATTGATCACTGGGTTTAGTTTGATCCACAGAGCGACAGCAGATCAGGCAGAAGTTGATCCTTTCCTATGTTTCAATCTCATGTCGAGTTTTTATTTTTGCAAACCTTTGGTCGGGTCAACTTCTCCCCTCAGCTGACTGAGCGAGCATGAGTCTCTGCTGCTCTGCATTTCCAGAAACAACACCTAGAGTCTGTATGTAAATGTGACATATATCGCCAGAGTCTCTATGTGTCTATATTTGAAGGTAAGTTGTGATTATGTTTGGAGCACTTTTTAAAAACATGAAAATGACTGGAGTGGAGCAGACAAGCTTGTGCAGTGAGACTGTTGTTTATTTTATGACTAAAGCATGGAAACTTTCTCTAAACCGTGAAGTTTATTTTCATACCTGGAGGCTTTTGAGATTTCCACGCTGAGGTCAGAGCGAGGGTAAGCAAACTTGAGGCGGACAAATTACACTTTTTAAACTTTATACAGGCGTGAAACTAGTTTATGTTGCAGTTGTTGCATCCCTGCAGACATATACTTTAAAACGCTGTGCTGCAACACCAAAAAAACTTTTCAGCCCACTTTCTCCCACTGAGAAAAATAAGCATGTCTATATAGTCGGGTGTCAATCAAAACACACTTAAAAAGCTCAGATGTTGCCGGCTGCAGAGATACTATCGGCTTTGTATGCAAAGCTAAGGTGACGTCTACTGTGAAACTCTTAGTGCTGTTTAGAGTGACAGATCTGCAGATAAATAAAGTAGTAGTGATAAATCACCTGTGCTGTGTGTGTTCTTAATGCTCCAAAATTCCTCCATACAGCTGGCATGTTGAGGCTCAGTATCAGCATTATGAATCTAACGCCTCATTTCTGCTCCTACCAGTAATGAACTCTTAAAGTCCAATATTATGCTGATAATGCTGTGCACGTAATAACACAATTATGTGTTAACACCAGACAGGAATGAAATTATACACTCGCTTAATTTGCACAAATATCTCACTCCATTTACGCGCCTACGCAGTCCCTAATGATGATGATGAGGAGGAGGTGGGGTTTTCCTTTCACGCCGTTTCGGTCTGTTTTAATCAAACACGGTTAAGGTTGAGTTCACGGTGAGGATCTGTTGCGATCTCATTCACTCTCAGCTTAGCGAGCGCCTTTTTATTTCTCCTTTGATAGGAAAACAGGTCGTGTTGTACAGCCCAGTGTTCAGCTCTCACATATAATGGTATGGACACAATGAAGGTTGCCAGTCCACCTAGAGTGGCCCGTCCACTCTGGCTGCATAAGTCCAGATCTTGGGTTGAAGACGCTTCTATAGAACTTTTATTACACCTAATAGTATATTACTGTTAGAGCTTTCACAGCGCTGCTAATTCAATAAAATCAAATCAGTCATTTTGTTTGTGTAGAGTTATTTTAAGGTAGTAAACTAAAAGAGCAGGTCCGGTCTCCACTCTTGCCTCCATTTCTTATCAAATCATCGAGTTTATAAGCAGAGGCTTTTATACTTTAGTCATAAAATGCACTTTTGTTTGCTCATCACATGGTTTGTCTTTGACTGCTTTGGACATCATGCATGATGAAATATTTTTGAGAGCCTAATTTTCTCATTATCTTGTATTTATTTTCTTTACTTTCGCAGCCGGATCTGCTGAACTTCAAGAAAGGCTGGATGGTGAAGCTTGACGAACAGGGACAGGTAAATTAGGAGCTCTGAATCTGCCTGCAAATGACCAAATTAAAATGGTGTTTTCTCTGGAATTAATCATCCTATTTTCTCGTTAATGTAGATAACTTGTAATTTTTTTAGTAGCAGTTTGACACTGAGGCTTTGTCTCAAACTGTGTCTGATTGGTCTACCTGAAGCTCACTGTGGTCACTCGTTGATGTTTGCATTTAATAGTCTCAAAAGGCGAGGGTAGGGCCTAAAACTTTAGAATACATCTTTATGTTAAGTGCAGACAGAGCAGCTCTGAGTTTCTCACTGGTTGTTTCAAACAGAAGACAGAACCTAATGTCAGCTCACCTGAACATGCTCTGTGTTGGTTTTCTTTCAGTGGAAGAAGTTCTGGTTTGTCCTGACCGATCACAGCCTGAGATACTACAAGGACTCTATCGCAGAGGAGGTCGGTTTGATTTAGTTATTTCAAAGAAGGTTTCATGTTTTTCTGCTTTTTTATATTCACCACTCTGGGGAGTTTTTTGTCTGTTTACAAACTTCTTATTACAGATTTGTGGTCCTAAGTTTATGTCCGTATTTATATATTTGTCAGTTTGTCACATGGCAACAGTGGAGGAGGCTTCTGAAGTACCGGGTAGCAAAAAACCACGTAAAGCTACAACAGAGAAATCAGAGGGGGAATATAAAATCTGAAAAAGAGCATAATACCTCCTCTTTAATCTGGAGCTGATGTTTTAGTAAATAATTACAGCTCCTCTTCATGTCTCCTCTGTGTGTGTCCTCAGGCCTCTGACCTGGACGGAGAGATCGATCTGTCCACGTGTTACAACGTCACTGAGTATCAGGCTCAACGCAACTACGGCTTCCAGATTCATGTAAGAGGAATCCTATCGAGGACAAATGTTATTAATGTATATGAATTCTTTCACACTATATTAGACTCTGTACAGCTCCAGTTGGATCAGAGCTGGGATGTTGAGTTAAAGGTTTATGAAAACACGTTTTGATGCTTTGCAGATTGTTTAAACTTGTACTGAGTTGAAAATATTACAACAACAAATCAAATGTTGAAACTGACAAATGTTGCTGTTGACTCATTTTGAATTTGACGCCAGTGACACATTAAAAAGTTATTTAATAAACTTTTAATATATTCTCAGACTCAGGAGGGAGTTCACACCCTGTCGGCCATGACAGCAGGGATCCGCAGGAACTGGATCCAGGCGGTGATGAAGAACGTCAGACCCTCCACTGCTCCTGATGTGGCCAGGTCAGTAAAGTTTTTCCTACACTGCTGAACAAAGTTTCCAGCCACAGTGACAGATCTGGTGTTTTACAGTCTGTTTGGGAAGAGAAAGGTGCTCAAAGGTTTAGAAGTGCAAATTTCTGAGTCAATATTTCCTCTGTGTAGCTCCACCGAGGACCACAGCTCGTTCTCTCCTCTGGAGGGTCTGGTTCGGCCTGATGTCACCCAGGACTCTCCCTCCTCTGAAGCCTCGTCTGTGGAGAGAGAACCCCCCTTAGGGGTCCCAAAGAGCAGGGCGAGAGAACGCAGGAGAGAGGGCCGCTCGAAGACATTCGACTGGGCAGAGTTCAGGCCGATCGCTCAGGCTCTGGCTCAGCAGAGAGCTCAGGAGGCCGAAAGCCTTCAGGCGGAACTGGGAGAGCTGGAGAGGAGCCGGAGGAGGGAGGAGAGGAGGAAGAGGTACGAGACTGTGACCGGCTCGACAGCAGAGAACTCATCCGTTAGAGATGGAGGGAGGACAGAGTACGAGGGCGAAGAGGTAGATTCATTAGAGAGGCAGCAGAGAGTGGAGGAGGTGATCGAAAAACACTGGCAGCAGGTGGAGAAGACGCCGATACGGGAGGAGAGGAGGGTCCCTCTGCCGGTCTCTATGCAGAGCAGGGAGACTGCAGACCTGGAGCAACTGCTGGACAACTACAAACAAGGGGTATGTTTTCTAGCATTTGTGCATAGAAGTCATTTCTCATCCATTTCATTTAGACGAGAAGATCCATGAACATGTGAAAACACCACAGAGCATTTCATTATCTGACACTTATCAGATCAGACAGCCTTTCAAATGCACATCTCAAGCTCTCGCTTTGAAAACATAACCTGCAGATGGAGATGCTGTTATCACTGCACCTGTTGAGTATTGTAAACATCGTCTGACTTCTTCCTGCAGATGGAGGAGCTGAAGGCTCAGCTGGAGAGCTGTCACCAGCAGCTGCTCGACTCCAACAAACACAAGCAGGACCTGGAGCTGCAGCTCCGGATGGCTCTGGAGAGAGAGCAGGACATCCGGACGGGGTACATCTCTCCGGTGAGTGTGTGTCTGTGCTCTGACCTGTGTGTCAGTCTGCTGTAGAGGGAAATCCTGTGTTAGATATCATGAGTAAACTCGGCAGTGTTTTCTCCTCCATTTAGTAACATTCTTTGCATGTTTTACTCGAAACTGAAGAAACAAAACAAACTGACATTAAAGCATAAAACAGCTGCAGATCGGATCCTTTGCATGAGTTCATTGCATGTGAAATAAAACATGTATTTCTTATGACTACATTGGCTTTTGCTAGTTAATCTCTGTTTGTTAGAGGTCTGTATCTGAACTCATGCCAGAAGCTACTTCAGGATTGTTGATTTTTGACCAGAGGAGTTTTGTGTTTGCTGAAGTGACTTTCTGAGGATTATTTTACTCTAAATAAAACAATAACGGATTATTTTCATACCAAACCAGCAGGAAAATTCTGCTTTGTTTTAGTCACATGTTGTTTTATTCAAGTCAGGCCAGGTCAAAGCTTTTTGTATAGCATATACAATATATTCAACTTAGCTGACCTAAGTGTGCCGGAGCTTAAAACACACAATCAGTAAAGGAACAAATATGAATTAAAATTCCAATTAATGAAAGCAAAATGTAATAACATAATAAAATGTGGAGCTCAGCTGGATACAGAGGTGTTATCTTTACTGCAACACTTTACTTACAACTTCATCATATTTAGATAATTGTGTAGTTAATTTGAGCTTTGTGTAATTCACAAAGAAATAAAGGTACATCAAAAAAAGAGACTAAAAAAAATTCTATTTTAGCCAAAATATATTTAACATTTTGACAGTTTTCACTGTTGAACATTCGGTATCCAGTGTTTTTTCTGTTTTTTACATTAGTGACTCTCCATATTAACTACTGATAACCTTTGTGCAAGCCTAATATATGTGGAGATTCAAGAACAGATTCAAGAAGACTTTCTGAAGACCAAATCCTGTTTGATAAAGAAAATAATGATAAAACAAACACACAGATTTTAAATAGAAAGATAATTTCCTTTGAAATACAAAACAATCATCTTTTAATGAAGTAGACTCATTAAATAAGAGCAAGCAAAGTATTGATAACACAGTTGAACAGTTCAGGGGGGAGGGGGGTGCATTTACCATGTACACGTGATGATAAAAATAAGGTGTGTAGATGATTGTCTCTCTGTTAACATTGGCCAGAGTGAGTTCTAAATATCAGCACATAGCATAGCAGCAAAAATCCAGTTTTAAATATTGTTTGTATTTAGAGTGATATAATCCTCCTCGGTCAGTGACACAGTCTCTCTTCTTGCTGAAACCTTTGGCTCCACATGTTTGGAAAATAACCTCTCAGCTTGTCTCTAATGATCTGCATGGACGTCAGATTCTCATCTTCTATTAACTGCTGAACAGACCATCCATTTGTTATTCTGCTAACGAGTATTTCAGACAGCAGCTGCTGCAGCAGAAAGTGTGACGCTGAAAGACTTGTGTGCCTGTGCGTATCCATGAATGAATGTATAAAGTTTTCAGAGTGAGCCTGATGGTTTCAAGTCAAAGTCCGGCTCTGCTCTGATGCATCCCTCGTGTTGATTTGTTGTTGTGGAAGCAGGAAACTTAAAGACTTCAAGTGAAACATTTATGAATATTACATTAAGTTGGATTATAGTGTTCAATATTTCCGTTCTGCTCTGGAAACAAGTCATGATCTTGGACCAGAGAACCTCAGAAATGTGTTTGTAGGAGCTGGTATGCCTTCATCCCTTAGTAAACCATCTAGCTGAAACTAATATTGCATTACTGACCACATGAAGTAACTTTTAACCCCCTAATGAGCATGCTCTGTTGTGATTAACTAACCCTGGCCATTTAATCTTTTCCTCTGCTTTGATTCACTCCATTAAACCTTCAGGGTCCTTTGAGTTGGCTTTGAATCACTGTTAATTTATGTGTTCATTAATTTGAGATTACTGTGTGGGCTACAGCTAATTATAAAATCACTTTTTTAATATCATTTAAAGGGACATGATTGGTAGTTAACGCTGAAAATGATTAGCAAGCTTTGTGTGTCCCCTGCTGTGTGTTAACCAAATGTTTGGTCCCCCTTTTCCAAGCTGGAGCCCCCTTTGGGTCTGGAGGCTGATGTGACGCCCCAGACGAAGAGGCCCGAACTGGTTAGTTCTCAAGCACAGAGTTTAACAAAGAAGTACCAGGAGACCAAAGAGCTCCTGAAGCTGCAAGAGCTGAAAAAACGCAATATGCAGGCACAGCTTGGCCTCTCGCTTTCTCACCTCCCCATCAAGGACCCTTACTTTTCTGAACCCCCACAAACATCCATCCCAGAAGGGCCTCCTCCCCAGCTGGTCCAAAAAACTGTTAGCTTCTTGTTAACGGACAGCACAGAGGCAATCCAAGAACTAGAGGACCTGATTGCTGATAAACCTCTGACTCTGAGGGAGCTGGGGAAACTTCTGAGGTCTCATAGTTGTAGTAAAGACTCAGCAGAGAAACACCAACTCCAGAGGCTTTTGGAGACCTGGAAGTACCAGCAGGAGATCGAAAATGAAGCCTTAAAGAAGAGTTTAACCAAGGCAGGAGAGAGCATCAAGGAATATGAAGCTCGTCTTCTAACCATGGAGGATTTGATGGGAAAGGTTCAGAAGCCAAGTTTTGAAAGCCTGAAGAGTCCTTATGGCCCGCTCACAGGGATCGAAAACCATCAGGACACAAAGGAAATGAGCGTGAAGATGCTTTCTCAGAGGGTCGAACTTCTAACAAGTGAAAATGGAGCTCTGAAGCAGAGATGTCAGGAGATCGTCAACCAGCTGACCGAGGCTGACCGAGAAATTGACAGGCTGAAGGTGGAGCTGATGAGCCAGCAGGGAAGCAAACAGCATCACCAGGTCATGGAGGAGCTAAAAAGACTAAAGAGTGAACTGGCAGAAAACCAGGCCACGGCTATTGACAGGGAGTACTACGAGAGGGAGCTGAATGAGAAGTCTCTAAGGCTGCATGAAGCTCTGGTTACACTGGAGGAGCTGGGAAACACCCTGAAAGACACTGAGAAGAAGCTGCAGCTGAAAGAGGCCACGCTGAAAGGTCTGGGCTTCCGGGCAGATTACGAAGACGAGGAAGTCCAACCGGAGAACGAGCAACTTAAAGCGCTGCTAGAAGCCTCACAGACGAAGTTATCTGAGACGGAGGAAAACCTTCAGTCTAAAGAGCAGCAGTGTTTGGATCTGGAAGCCAGAAACAGAGAACTGATCGCAATAAACCATGAAAATGAGAGAGTGAACAGAGAGAAGCTCAGAGAGGCAGAAAACGAAATCAGGATGCTGCGAGAGAAGGTAGAAACAAAGTCAGGTAGGGATAAAGAGACGGTTAGCGATAGTGTTGATGCGAGAGAGACGCAGGTTGATGACAAAGGGCCGATAAAGCAAGTAGTAGAAGAGATGGAGATGAGGTGTGAGGCGATTAGTCAGGTTTTAGTGATGTTAGAAAAGGTAGATGTTAACGTAGAGACAAAGTTCAGTGATTTAAGAAGCACTTTATTCAGTTCTTGGACAGCGGAGGAGCAGCTCTGTTTGGACCCTGAAGACATGAGGATGGAGATGGAGGGAGAGTTCTGGAGTCAGCTGCTGGGATCATCCACTAAAGTCCCAAAGGAAGATGGGCACAGATTTGCAGAGCAGATGATGGCGCAGAACCAATTGATGTTTTTCTTAAAAAAGACCTGTCTTCAAGTGGAGAGAGAGGACGTAACAGAGGCCGATTTCGCCGCCGAGTATGGTCTGCTTGACAGTGACACCAACGCTCTTATTCTGAAAGAGCTAATACAAACGTTGAAGGCAAAGTCACGTCTTCTGCAACAGAATGCATGCAATATCAAGTCAACACAAGATGAAAATCTTAAGTCTTTGGCTCTAGCAAGCTACGATTCAACCCAGAGTCAGAAACAACCACCTGAATATCTGCAAGATGCCCTTAAAGATGCCTGCATGTTTTATGTGACCATCAAACTGAAGGTCCAACATGATAAAGAGCTGAAGCAGAAGCAAACAGAAACCCAGACGGCCAGCTTGGATTGCCCAAATTGTCCCAAACTGATAGAGGCAACAAGGAATCTGGAGTCCACCCTGGCAGATCTTCAGAGTCAGCTCTCTGAGATGTCTTTGAGGACAACTACAGGGCCACAAACTCTGACCCAGAGAGAAGGAGAACTCAATGAGGATAGAAGCAGTGAGGTTCAGGACCTGATAGCAAAGCACAGGAAAGAGTTACAAGAGGTGAAAGATAGCTACGAGCAGGAAGCTGAAAAGTTAAGAGGAGAGATCATCACAGCTAAGGAGACGCTGCAACTTCACTCAGAAGAAAGTCTTCGAGAGGTTGAATCTCTGACGGGCTGTATGGAGGACCTGAAGAGGAAACACAAAACGGAGAGGACAGAGCTCACGGAGAGGTTTGACCGGGAAATGGAAGAGCTGAGAAGCATGATGACTCCTGCAAACCAGAACAACAACAACAACCCAGCTGAGGACCAGCCGCCGCATCACACCGCCACAGCCCAGACATCCACCCTGAAGGAGCGCATCCAGGAGCTGCTGACCCAGGTGTCAGTGATGACCCAGGAGATGAGACGACGCGAAGAGCAGGGAGACATTACCACTCTGCGGCTGAAATATGAGAAAGACCTGGACAACCTGAAGGTGGAAGCGCTCCTTGTCCTTACCGTCGTCCATCTGTGATGCCTTGTGTTCCTTTGTGGCATTCCCAGACTCCCCTTCCTCCCCCAACCCTCCTCTTCCCCTAACCTTGCCCACAAAACTCTTGCTCTTTTCTAAACCTCTTTCCTTCTGTGTTGCATGAAACTAACCTCCTCCCTGTAGGTTTATGTAAGCTGTGACGCTGCAGTAGTTTGCACCGAGGAACACATTTTGTTTCAAATTTCATCGCCATTATTTGTAGAAATTTGCGAATCTTGAACTCTACAAAATCCAGCACACACCATCAGATTCTCTCAGACTACCTCATATTGAATCCTCTGAAATGAGTTCCTCTGTTCCCAGTTCAACGTGCTCTTTAAGCTAACCCCCCTGACTCAGCTTTGTTGCTTTTTAAACTGTGGGATAAGAATTTTGAACTAATCCGAAACAAAAATATTTCATCCCTGATCAGAATTTGGTTAGATACGATCACTTTTTCTTTGACTGTACTAACAGGTCAGTCTTAATCTCTTCTTTTTTAACATCTCAGTACTTTGACTGGATTAACTAGGTCCAAGTACCGGAGTTTTCTAGAGCTGAACCAGCAGAAAAGTAGAGTCTAGGTATAGATTGTGTGGTCGGAATTCAATACAGGACAAGTGTAACTGGTGCAGGCAGAATTTAGAAAAAGCTCAGAGAGTAGACCCTGAGTTTCAATGTGTACAATCCATCTCTCTCATATTATTACAGTGCCAGGTCAAATTAAACTTATCTGAAGGCACTTTCCATAAAGAGCGGATCCAGTCCATTTTTGGAGGGGGGCTATTAGACAGGTACCGATCAAAGCTGCCTTCCTGTTAGATCATTTCCATTACTGGTATTGGAGTCCACAATGTGCAGTTTATGTGCAACTGTGATGCAGACTCTTTATTTCTACTGTGTGGGGTATACAGTCCTGCTGGGCAGGGTCCAAAGTGACCCTCCGAAACCACCACCAACAAGCGCCAGTTATGGGTAGAATTCCCGTTTTGCACTCAGTCAGATTTAGAGGACTATGTGCCACATGGCAGGAAGTAAAAACTATTTACTAGGAAGATGGCTGCAACAGTTTTGACCAAGATCAAGACTTGAACAAGTGCATTCAGGCCCCAAGTGATTAACAAGCACTCAGAAAAAGTAATTTGAAATACATCCTAACATCTTAATGCTTCATGAAATGCATCCTAAAAAATATGTGTCACCATAGACAGTATATAGAATGGACGTATCTGCCTCCTCGCTGGGTGAAGCCACTCTGAGAACAGCACCCTCTGGTGACGGCCTGCAGTATAGGTCATAAATCCCCCCCTACTCCAGCAATCCCTATGGAGATGTGGACAAACTTAACAAATTTATTACACAGAATAAACATTTTTCTCCCCCCTGGTTGCTTTAAGTGAATGATTATGAAGGAGGCGGTACGAGACATGTCCACATAGCTCAGTATCCTTCTGTGATTTATCTTAGCTTATTGACTGCACCAGTTGGTAGGATGACTTTAAAGTGCATTTTATACACCAGATCTGACTGTATTATGTATACGGGTTAAGTAAACCTGTTTCAGAGCCCCACCAGTGTGACTGTTGCACATTTTAGTAGACACAAATTACACATTACTCATTTAGAACCCAAAAGATGTTGTAATACGGCCCAGGTTATTAAAAAAGGGGGGTTGGAAGTTGGATGTTTATGAGACTGCAACTGAATATTTCCCTTTATTGTTATTGAGATGATGGCGTGCAGAAGTTCTCGGTTTTCAGTCTATACTCTGACCCCGCTCCTCTACTGTCCTACATGGTGGACATCTGTGGTACACAAAAAAAGCTTTTAACAGCTTTTAAGCTTTTTTCCCTGCTGTCTCAGGAAATATGTTTCTTTGAATGGTTTTCACAATGAGCAGTAAATATGACAAAGTCAGATTGTGCTGTTCTGTAATAAGCTTTTTGGTAATCGTCCATAAAGCCAAAGAAAACTATCTGCCGAACCAAACATGATCGAGTAGGTCAGAAATTTGTATAAAATGTCTCTGTAGACAGTGGGGTAGTCCCTCACAGCTATCAGTGCTATCACAGACTGAGCTTAGGCTATAGAAGCAGCAAACAGGGTGGTGGTAACAGATGATGCGACTCTGAGCTACACGTCTGCATTGAAACCGCACATTGCTGAACACATTGAAAGCACACAGGAAAACAGTTTCAGACTAAAGAGTAAGTCAGTTAGGTGCCGAGAGCTGAACATACAGCTCTCTGTATCAGCAAGCTCAACTGTCATAGTAACAAAAAGTTTCAGAATGTCTCCAGTAAATCAGGTCATCCTGCTGCCAGTGAACAAGCTTTAATGAAATCCAAAATTATCGACTAAAATTTTTTATTTTTTTTTGCAAAGATAGACTTAGACAGTGATTTTTAAACCAGAAACAGCTGTTTCATCACTCTCTGCAAGCACAATGAAGTACTCTGCTAACAAAATAGACACTTGAAATGACCATCTGTCCCGGGAAGACACAAAACAAGAACTTATCGTAAAGTCACTCTAATTCATGAAGGATTATGTTGCAGCCGTCACAGCCTGTTGACCTGCTGCAGGATGAATTTTGGGCTGTTCTTAAAGTCACTGGAAGGAGTTAAAGCTGGTTGAGAAACTTATACTGATGCCTCTTGGCAAAATCTGTTTCTATTCATCCGTTTGGATAATCTTGTGGAGTTTGCACCCTATAGGAGCAGCTCAGATGGATGTGAAACATGTCCCCTACTGTAGATGTGTGACACTTCTATCATTTAATCTGTATTTAAGAGTTTTCAGAATTATAGGAAGACAGTCTGGATGTCTGAAGTCACAGCTGATAAGTATCTATAAGACCCAGTTCATAGAGGGCTGAAACAGGGACGATCTCAGTGATACCAACACCAGTATCAGAATTTGACGGGTTGTAGAGTTTTAAACTGATTGTTGTGTTTGTCATTGTGTGTTTATTCTGCAGAGTCTGAGTCCTTGGCCCAGCCCTGACCTTAGAGTATATTTACACACAGATCCACTGGCTGACTTGCTGCTAAATAAAGCCGCTCTGACGTCACAGCAGGAAGTTTACATTAGTCATGTGGAGGTGGGGGTTCCTGGGTCTGCGCTCTCTGGGGGTTTGATCCCTGTGAAAACACTCTAGACCTCCATTTCCCCTGTTTGACTGGAGGCAGAGAGTCCAGTGAGTCCTCAGATTAGTGGGAGTGAATGACTCTGGAGGAGGTGTAAAGTCAGGCTGTTAAAATCTCCTATAATGATATTCTGCTCCTGTGGATGTGAGAGCAGCATGTCGATGAGGATTAATCTCCTCTCTGTACCACCCTGAGGTACAGAGTTGGACCTCACCTGAGATATATTTAACCTCAGGTGCCCAGACTGCCAGCCGCCTATGATTAAATTAGCCTATTAGCTTAACCCAACATTCCAGCACAGATTTAACCCAGAGGCAGATTAGGATTTGCACATTTGGTGCAGACTGTAGACGCTGTTCAACAACATGTTCTCTGTTTGAGACACGGCTGTCCAAATAACATAAGTGGTCACACTAACGACGTCACCCATCAGTCTGTGTTTTTTGAGGGTTTGGATTTCAGCCATTTTTGGTGATCACCATCTTGCCTTCCAGGTGTAGCCTGAGAATAGTGACGTGTCCGCCAACACCATGTCAAAGCTGAATAGTATGCACCCATTTTTAATTCATTAGCAAGGGATGAGTTAGTTTCCACCAATGAGTGATCTACCAAGCCATGTATGGTGAGCAGAGACACAGATAGCTGCCAATCAGTGTTAACATATAAAAACCACAAACATAAGTTATAACCGAATGTAAACCAGGGTATGAAACTTCTTGGACTGTCTGTTAACACCAGAAAGCAAATATTAAGATGGATTTTATCTGATTTTTACATCCCAAAAAGGCTCCAACACCACAAACACAACCTAAAAGTTAAATTCAGTGACCAAGGTAGCTCAGGGGAAACCTAGCAGGCAGCTCTCGCCTGTCGCCACATATCCTTGAGCTTTGATAAGAATTAAACATGTGAGTTACAAGAAAATGTGTTTTTTTACCAAGCTGTAAACATGTTCTGGACATTTTAACATGAGGCTCAATGGGGATTGACTCACTTTAAGAGGCAGCCTCTAGTGGACACTCCAGGAACTGCAGCAAGGTTTAATCAGCAACATCAGTGAACAGAAATCTCCTTCACTCCCTCCTCTCATCGTCTCTTCTTCCTCCAGTGTTTCCTCTCGCTCCTTTAACCTTTTTGTTCCTTTTATACTCACACAGACTCGACTCGCCCCCCGGCTAACAGGCTGCAGCTTGCAAACTTAATTGCTGGAGAGAAATGATTAAAACTTGGGGTTCAGAGGGTTCTTCCTGTTTAGAAGAAGAACCTTCTGGTCCGTGTCCAGGTGAGCCTCGGACTCACAGGTGCTCTGTGTTTTCTCTCTGGACAGGCCACATGTGAGCGCGGCTTTGCTGCGATGGAGGAGTCCCATCAGAAGGTGATCGACGAGCTGCAGAGGAAACACCAGAGAGAGCTGGAGAACCTGCAGGAGGAGAAGGAGAGACTGCTGGCAGAAGAGACCGCAGCTACTATTGCAGGTACATCACAGAGCATAAACAAGTTGGATTATAATTTTTGACACAATGATGAGCATATATTTGTACACATCTGATTATTGACCCAGTTGTACTCAGAAGTCAGGATTTCCGAGGGATTCCTGACTCGGAAAGTCGGACAATCCACACAACCCCTGAGTTGACATTTAAAGATGGCAGCGCCGGTTGTAAACAATAAGGCTGTTCTCGTAATGAAATAAAAAATAGGCTACCTTCTGCGCTTTTGTGTTTCCTCTTCATCCAACGTTATTGCAGGTTGCAGGATGACCGCATATTTGTCCAAATATTGTTTATATTCGGACAAGGCAAGTGGGAGAATTTACTTTCGTAGATGTAGCCATCTTGTTTTTGCTTCCGTTTTTGGCCGTTGGCTACTTTTATCCGACTTTGTAACTGAAACACTGATAACTCCGGTGGGACGTCATTCTCAGCTTCGACTTCCGAGGTTAATGGAACGTACCATAAGACTTCACAAACATGCTCAGTCCTGAAGAAATAACAGAAAACATGAACTCCTTTTTTGGAGTGCATGGTTTAGTTATCATATTTGACAGCTCAGTTTTGAAATTCAGTATGACTGTTTTTACTTTTTGTCTTCAGCAATCGAAGCGATGAAAAACGCCCACCGCACAGAGCTGGAGAAGGAGCTGGACAAAGCTCGCAAAGCTAACAGCAACACCGAAAATGCAGACATCGAGGAGATCCGCAGACAGCATGAGTGAGTTTTGACTGTTTCCGGGGTAACGGCGGAGAGGTGAAGTTTGATCTCTGGGGCTGTTTCAATAAAGTCCTCCTGTTTACAGTCGCTCTTTTCTTTGCTGCGTTGAGTCGAATGCTCCCAGATTTTGGAAATGAAATAACCTAGCTGCTGTCCAGCATGAGCTACACTCAGCTGAGATAGTAAAGATGTTAAATATCTCACTCCCTGCAGCCTACACTACTAGCACATAATAGTGAGGTATGGATGGACCCAGCAACATACAATCATGACTCAATGAGGGAGAAAAGCCTAAAAAGGGGGCGCAGCTAGACTGGTCCACCTCACTGTGTGTCCTCCATGCTTTGCATTGTGGAGGCAGCTTGCTTCTTGAAAGGCCAACCCCCGAATAAAACACTAAAACACAACAAAATCCCTTTCTCTGTGTTTTAAACTGGTGTTGGTGCATCGTATGTACTAAAAGGGGTCTGAACAAAAATAAACAGGAGAGGCGTGAAAATCAGGCGCTAGTTCTCAGAAACAAACTGTTCTTCAGTCACCGGGCCTCAAACTGAATCCAACTCCTCACACATCAGGGCCAGAGGACATTTCCTTTACAGCCAATGTTCTCAACTAAAGGTTTAATTCAATAAGACGAAGTCGAAGACTCTGCAGCTGTCTGTGAGGACCGGCTCAGACGTGTTTCTCACTCTGTTCACTCTCACCTGTCTGCTGCAGAATGTTTCTGTGAAGCAGGTGACGTGAGGGCAGGTGAAGACAGTAAATCAGCCTCATTTTCATTAAAATGACAGAGCGGCTCGTTCACTGATCCCAGATCTGTCAGAGTCGAAACCAGGGGCCTAAAGCTGAGTCGCAGCTCCATCAGACACCATTAAAGCTGGAGAATGAGACGTCTCTGTTTTGTTTTCTGTGTTGCTGTGTGTTCACTCTCTTAGCACGGCCTTGTGTAGCTCACTCTCTGAGTATTGTATCATTGTGTATCAGGGAGGAGTTGTGTTCGTTCCAGCGGGAGATCGAGGTGTTGTCGGAGCAGTACTCACAGAAGTGTCTGGAAAATGCTCACCTGGCTCAGGCACTGGAGGCCGAGCGTCAGGCCCTCAGGCAGTGTCAGAGAGAGAACCAGGAGCTCAATGCACACAACCAGGTACACACACACACGCACACATTAACATACATACACAGACATGTTCAGCACAGCCTCGCATGGGAATTACATAAACTCCTTCCTCTCTGTGTGCTTTTAGGAGCTGAATAATCGTCTGGCTGCAGAGATCACCAAGATGCGTTCAATGACATCTGAGGAGGGAGGAGACACAAACAGCACAATACAGGGCAAAGAGCTCTACGAGTTAGAGGTGAGGCTCAAATTCGGATTGGTCAGACTACAGGAGAGTGACAAACTGTGTTCACACTCAATGATTATCAGTGGTTTTAAGCCTGTGCAGGGATTTCCACTACAGAGTCAAGTCTTTTTTAATGCAATGTTGCCAAACTGTGAGGGCTGCGTTCAAAGGGTTAAAATCAGCTGATTCTCTGTGGCAGATTCTCAGAGTGAAATGAGAGGCAGATCTATCCTTCTCTTGTTTGAGACCTCCTCTTTGTTCTCCTTCAGGTGATGCTGCGAGTGAAAGAGTCAGAGGTTCAGTACCTGAAACAGGAAATCAACTCCCTGAAAGATGAGCTCCAAGCCGCCCAAAGAGTATGTTTTCTCTCTGAGTCCCTGTCTGACAAACAACATGAATCTGCTGCATCTGATCTGACTATTACTGTGTTTCCAGGATAAGAAGTATGCCACAGACAAGTACAAGGACATCTACACAGAGCTGAGTATAGTGAAGGCCAAAGCAGAGCGGGATCTGGGCCGGCTCAGAGACCAGCTGCAGCTCGCTCACGAGGCGCTCGGAGAGCCCACGCTGGAGGAGGTGGAGCGAGGAGGATACGGTACGAGACCACAGGAACACATGCAAGCAAAAGTTTACAAACAGAATGATTATTTTTCTTATATAAGTTGTTGTCAGCTCTTTACCTGCACCAGTTAGTAAATTAATGCTCAGTGAGGACGCACATTCAGATCTGTAGGTTTAAAGCCCTTTATAAGATGCACAAGGCCTGTTTCAGCTAATCTGCTGCAAAGTCCATCCAAAAAGTGCTGATATATTTTAGTAAAAGTACAATGATACAAGTCTTTGGGCCATAGACTTAGTCCTCTAGTGTCTGCATCAGTGTTTCTGAGCTGTGGTGCCCTTGGAGGGTTTCAGACTAAATCTGTATAATCAGTGGGTCTAATTTTTTTTAAATGAATCAGAGTCCGGGATTCTGCAGGATTCCGCCTGTGATGTTATTTAAACTCTGACATGTTTTCCTTACAGATATCATGAAGTCCAAAAGCAACCCTGACATCCTGAAGATGGCAGCCGCTGCAGCCAAGCGCTCAGAGCGAACCATGAGGTCAAAGGTCAGTGTCAGATCCATCTTCATCCCGCATAGGTGTTAAATCATCAGTCTGAATCACTCATCAGGTCTGAAGGCACAATCAGCAGCAGGGAGCGGGCCTGTTTCCTCCCACACACACTGAGCAGGGACGCAGCGCCCTCTGCTGGCCACGTTGCCGAGCTGCATGAAGCACTACACGTCCACTGTCCTGCATCATCAGCGTTCCTGCAGTTTTACTCTCCACCTGTGCCTCCATCAGAGCTGAGTGTTATGACACACTGTGATACCATGAGTCTAACACACACACGTGTTGGTGTGTTTCTGTCCTCAGTCTGTGAGTCCAGACATGCCCTGGGACAGTCAGGGCAGCTGACCACCCGTAGACCCCTCTCCCTCCTCCTTTAGGTAAACAAACTGGATGCACCATGGCAGGTTTAAGCTCCGCCTCCTCCCGTTCTCCACCTGTTCAGCACTCATTAACATCCACAGATCCCCCACCTCACTGACGCATGAAGGCTGAGTGAATGAAGTGTGTTTGAAACATCTCTGGGTTTCAACAGTTAATTATCTCTGCATCTTTTCTCACCACGTCTTGTTTTTATACTGTGGAGCTCTAATCCAGAGAGGGTCACTTCAACAGTTATCAGACAAGTCAGAAATCTAACTTCAAAAATTCTTCTTCAGGTCTATCAGAGAGGTATTCTTTTTTTACTATGAACTTAATTTTTACATTTCAGTCCCTGCAGCTACTTTAGAAATTGACTGAAATAGATCAGGCTCAGTCTTGACCTTTCAATTCATTAAGAAAACAACAAGTTTAGATGAAAACTCCAAATAAGTAGCCAAATATTTTTAGTTATTTCTTGATTTCTTTTGAATAAATGTCTTATGATTATCAAGGGTCATGTGTAACAGAAAAGCACTGCAGCTGAACAGCACAGTCCTGCATATGAAAGAACTGCATTGTGTCAAAGAGTTTTATAAATTACAAAACAAGAGATTAAAACTGCAGTGCAATACTAGTGAGAGCCAACTATATCCATACCTGTTTGGGTACCATGGCAACAAAAAATGAACTCCTTGGCACCTGAAACAGAATGTTATTTCAGTTTAGTTAGGGACACAGCCCTCTGTTTGATAGAGAGGGGGCTGTTGATCGTGTAATTAAAGAGCAACTAGCACTCTTTACGGTCTTACAGTACCTGCATTTTATAAGTGGTTTGAAAATAGAGTCCCAGCCACAAAGCTGAAAAGTAAAGTGAGTTCAGTGCAAAACAAATCAAATTGTTTTAATTGTCTGATAACTCTTAACCTCTCCGGTGTC
This sequence comes from Xyrichtys novacula, assembly GCA_962446985.1. Taxonomy (NCBI): domain Eukaryota; kingdom Metazoa; phylum Chordata; class Actinopteri; order Labriformes; family Labridae; genus Xyrichtys; species Xyrichtys novacula. The sequence continues at coordinate 9,751,036 of OY660882.1, read as the reverse complement.
TTTGGGCTCCACAACTCACAGGGTGTAGGAGGGTCTTAATCATCTGTTCTGTGGTGTGAGGGTGTCATATGATCACAGGGTGAGAACAGATTTACAGACATGGAAACACTGCCTGCTGAGGAACATCTGCTCAGAGAGGAACATGTGTTTATCACACTCTTTATTAACGTGTGTCTGTGCCGACGTGCTCATCACACAGATGATTAACATGTTTTCTCCCCCGTCTCCGCAGAGTCTGAAGGAGGGGCTGACGGCCGAGCAGAGACTCCACCTGTTCGACAACAAAGATACCAAGGAGTTCTGACAGCGACGCTTCACGTCTGCCTGCATGTTACAAGCCCACCTTATATTTTAGCTCTGTGGTTACTAATTTAGAAACACTACACACTGGTCACAAACACAGATCATATATTATTAAAAACATGGTATGAAGTTTGAATTTCATGTCTAGATTTTGCATTACATGCACTTCAGTTAACTGTGACATTTTGTATGTTTTGCTGCCATGTCTTACTGTAAATACTGTTTTTAATGTCTGCAAACACTAAACTCTGACTGTGTAAGCTACTGTTTTAACTCTAGACTGTTGCTCGCCAAAGGCACCAATGTGATAATGAAACTCTGCTACATACTGACAGCGCAGGAGAGGCCAAGGCGTCCCGATGTGCACGTTAACACCTTGATGCTGCGTCATAACTCCACCAGACAGAAAAAACTAACAAGTTCGCCTTCATCTGAAACAAACTAACAAGCTCGTCTTCATCAGAAAGAAACAGCCTCCATGTTGCCTCATCGCCTGGCTCCTACACAAACATCAGAAACAATCAGTCTGAGAGGAGCATGGACAGATTCACTGATTATAATTTAATTTTTATATATATTTGAAAGTTTATAGAGTGTTTCTTTTTCTTGCTGCAGTCATGGTTCAGCTGTAGAAGAGCTGTTGTTGGAGTCGGTTTTGTTTGTAGTCTGTTCAGTGGCAGTCCCTTTGTATTTATTTAATGGTTGGGATTTTTTCTTTCACATTCCCATTCCTCTGTACTCTATTATTGTAAATATAAAGCAAATATACACCAACTGACTACAAGTTTATTAGCAATAAATATTTTTGCACCCTTCATGTGTCTGAGACTGTTATTTAACATGAAACATCCCTCAGTGTGAGACCAATGACGATTGAGATCAAGATGAAGAAGATAAAGAAAGAAAAAGGATGTGGAAACATGGAAAGGAATATGAAAAAGAAAGCCAATCAAAGAAAAAATGGAAAAGGAGAAGTGAAGATGGAAAGAAAATTAAAGAAAAAATAAAAAGCAAAAATGGAACAAGGAAAAGGGGAAAAGTAAAGACAGCCCTTAACCATAAAATTACCTGCCGCTTACACTTATTTGTGCTTGTGGATTAACTTTCTCAGGTAAAAGTATGAAAGAGCTGGCAAAAAGGGAGACAACTGAGGGGGGAAAAACAGGAGAAAGCAAGAAAAAAGAAAATCTAATCAAGATAGCAACAAATAAAAATGGAAAGAATAAAAATCAAAGGAAATGATTAAGAAGAGAAATCAAAAAGAACAACAAAAAAGAGGACATCAAAGGGCAATAAATAAAGAAAGGGAAACAAATAAATCAAAGAGTGATACAGAAAGAAAGGACATTAAAGGGAGATAAAGAAAGGAAATCCAAGATGAAAAGGATTAAGAAAGTAAAGCAATCAAAGAAAAAGGATAAAGAAAGACAATCAAAGAAAGGAAATAAAGTGAAGGCTAACAAAGTTAGAAAAAATATAATCAAATAAAGAAAAATCAAATTAACTTAAAAAAAGCAAGGTAAGAGAAGGTGAATGAAAGAATTAGAGAATTAAAAATTAATCAAAGAAAGAGAAATGTACAATGAAAAAAAGAAAATTAAAGAAAAAAACAGATAGAAATAAATAAGAAAAAGCAAAATTGGGACAGGAGGAAAAGGGTAAAAGAAGAGAGGGCAAAAGTAAAGACAGCCCTTCACCATAAAATTACCTGCCGCTTAGACTTTCTCAGAACGCAAGAAAAAAGAAAATCTAAAAGATAGAAACAAATAAAAATCGAAAGAAGGAAAATAGAAATAAAAATAAAGGAAATGATAAAGAAAGAGGAAATCAAAGAGAGGAAAAAAAATAAAAATAAAAAAGAGGACATCAAAGAGCAATAAATAATGAAAAAAAGGGAAACAGCAATAAATCAAAGGAAGAGTGATATAGAAAGAAAGGACATTAAAGGGAGATAAAGAAAGGAAATCCAAGACGAAAAGGACAAAGAAAAGTAAAGAAAGCAATAAAGAAAGGAAATAAAGGGAAGGCCAACAAAGTAAGAAAAAGTAAATCAAATAAAGAAAAAATCAAATGAACTTCAACAAACAAAAAAACAAACCAAAAAGCAACAAAGTGAGAAAAGGTTAATGAAAAATGAGAGAATCAAAAATAAAGCAAAGACACAAATAATAAGAAGAAGTGTACCATGAAAAAAGAAAATGGCGCTAAAAATCACTGCACAGGGTTTATAATTTGGATGGGAGCGGGTCCCGACCACTTATCTCCCATAATTCCTTTCTGCTCCACAGCTGAGTGACAGCTGCTCTACTGCTGCTCTCTGTGAGTCGTCAAGTTACAGTAAACACAGATGGAAGTGATGGTGACCAGTAGTCATGTCCATCGATGAAAAGGGAAAAACCACACAGTGGTCTGCAACAAGAAGCAACAGTTGGATGAAGCGAAAACTTACTCTGACTGCCCTTCACCATGAAGTTACCTGCTACTTATATTTAACAGTATTTTTGAATTATCCGTCGGTATCATGTTTCTTTTCATTTTTTAATCGTGAAATTCTTGTTAATTAAGATAAATTCAAAAAGATACCTGAACGGAACACTAATTTATTGTGAAAGGATTAACCGGAAGTTACATATCATAGTGCAGCTATTTTGACGCTGTTGCAATCAGAGTAGTGTGTTCCGGGAAAGTGTCTAGATCTTTATTTAATGTTGGGGCTGTGTGTCTCTCTCTGTCCTAGTATTAGTGCCCATTAGAGAAGAGGGGCTGCTGGAGAAGATGCCGGCCGGAATAAAGTCATCACTGGACGGTTAAACACGCTGTGGTCTCTTGCTGTCCGGGTAAGTTTTAGGGTATTACCTCCGCTCCGTCTTTGTTTCATCCAGCCGGGCCTTGCCCTGATGCCTGCTGTTGATGTAAATGGAGAGAACGTGTTGCCGAAGTCCATCAAAAGTAATTCGTATTTTAATAACGCCTTAATTTTCGTCGGTTTTTGGAATCTAAGTTAAACAAAAGAGGCTACTTAAAACCGATACTGTTCACTATTTAATTCGGAATCCATTTTAAGTTTTTGAAAGAAACCATCCAAGAAAGATGTGACATTTTCAGACTGATGTGACCGTTTTAATTGCAACAAAGTTAGGTTGCTATAACGAGCATTGTGGACCAATGAGCCACTGAAGTTGGTATTTTGTAAAAATTAAGACCCTCATTGGTTTGGAAATATGGCCGAAATGATGAATAATGAATGCCAAGTACCAAAAGTGGAAAAGTGGCGTCGTAGGGCGTCTAACTTCGTGTTTTTAACGAGAATCATAAAAATGTGTTAAATTGTCAATGGCGTCCGGCGTACAGGATGGTTACCGGAGCTAAGCCGGGCCTAGCCAGCTGGCGTTAGCGGCGGCTAAGCTAAGCTAACTCACTCCACTACGGCAACCCTGACCTGTCAGCGACGGGGTGAAAAGTTAGCTGGGTGTCAGTAGGATAAATATCCCCTGACCCACACAACCTGATACGATTATCATCAATAAACTTGAATATGTATTTGTAAAAGGTAAAACCTTAATTGTCATTAACCGCTGCCATGTCCTCCATCGTTAATTAAATTCACTCCACCGCCAGTTTCTCAGCTGGTATCAGCGCTGTGACTGGAGCTATAGATTCATGGGTTTTCTTTAACTTTCTGCCTGATATCTGAAAATAAAGGTGATAAAAATGGTTGGACAAACTTGTCAAACTTTTACCTTGTTGGTTCTGTGTAACAATCCAATTCATCTCCTCCAGTATAGGGTGACTGTATTTTTTAACAAGCAAATAGGGAACCTAAACCTATTTTCCTGCTGAAATGACCCCAACACACACTTTGATATAATGTAATGTGTCTTATATATGCAATAATGATACTGAGCCCACAGATTAAAGTATTCTAAACCACTTGAAATGTATAAATGGTGAGAACTCACACCAGTTAAATGGATATATAAGCCACTGTTCAGAAATAATTCAACACTGCAGAATCTTTATGACCGCAGGCAAGTCCTCTATGTATAATGTATAACGTGACTGAAATTTCATTTTGTGCACTTGATTAGATAAAACCGAGAGAGTGGTCCATTTTTATGACACTTCAACATGATTGGAAATGTGATTCATTTCCGTCAAGCATCACAGTCCATGAAATGGTGACAAGAGAGCGGAATCGAGATTTTGATCAACTTCACGGGGATTTGAAGGAGAGAGGAAGACTGCAGCTGATCGCTCTGAGCAGGAGAAAAGTGTCTATAATTAGCACGTATTTTCTAAATTCAGATCTATCTCCTGAGTCGTGGATTTTGGAGGACACAAACATGGTTACAGTTTCTGCTTTGCTGTGATTTTCTAAAATTTTGTTACACGTCACATCTCTGTCACATGTATGAACTCATGGTACTTTTTGATTTTTTATCAGTGCACCTTTTCAACACCATTGAAAGAGCCCCAGAAATCAGTGTGAGCTGGTCTATCTGAAGCTACACAGCAGGGCCTATCAGTACAACAAGCTGGACTCTGCAACCTCAGAACTCCAAGACTGATCAACACTAAAGGTCAACTGATATTAGTTAGACAAGGCCAATACCAGTACTGAGGGAGCAGGTCAGCCAAAGCCGATAACCAATAAATAAGGCTGATGTCACATTGTGGTTTAAAATGATATTGCTGAACTTGAGTGAATTTTTTTGTTATTGTTTAAATGTGAGCAGAAAATATTTGTATTAAACACTAATCAATCTTAGATTTATGTTGTCAAATACATTTTTGATTTGGAAAGATGGAGGTGATATTGGCCTTGTGAAGGCAGATGTCGATATGATGCAAATAAGCAGATTACATCAAAATGCAACTGATTGGCTCAATTAATCAGCTAACCAATTAATCTGTCTCTGCATCTGATTGTTTTCACGTCGTGCTGCATATTCGTTTGAAGTTCATTATTTGAAAATCCGACAACCCTAATCTTGAATTAAAATGCGCATGAACTTTGACTCACAATGTACCAATTTTTACTTGTTGAAGCAGCAACATCCCAAAACAGGCATTGGCTTATAGATGGAAAAATGAGTGTAAAGGTCCTTACACATCGGGGCCGACACAAATATAGAACGTGAAAGGCGAATTTTGACGCGCCTGACTATACACATCAAGCCCGATGTGATTTTGCAAATTTCCGGGGGGAAAAAGACGCATCCAGGGGAAGACTGGCTCACCTCTGATTGGCTAGAAAAGCTAGAGACGTCATCACACACTCAAGCCAAACGGTCAGCACTTATAGCCAATCAGAGGCGATAAGATAAGCACATGGAACTATGGTAACAACCGTTAGCTTACATTAGCACAGATGAAAGTTAAAACAAAGACGTTTAGCAAACTGTTAAACCACACAAAACATTGTCATATCAGAGAACCGACGCTATGACTCTCCACAAGTTGTCTTTCAGGTCGTTATCTTTGTAATGTTTGTGTCTTTTATCATAAAGCACACTGTTCTCCGACACATAAGCAATCAGCCGGTCGGCCATGTTGGATATACCGGTAAATCCGACGTTGTAACAACACGCAATCTGATTGGTCAGAAGTGGACACACAGTATGCGAAACTTTAAAAAATCGACCATGATCCGAAAAAATAAACGCCGCTATATCACAGGACGGGAAAACGTTGCTGATGTGAACGCTTGTATTGACAGGATACGGGTTCGAAAAAAATATTGATGTACGAAATAATCGCACGACAAAAACGGTCCCGGTGTGTAAGGACCTTAGGCATGGTGTGTTGTTCCAGATGAAGCTCATAATTAATAACATCTCCAGAACAAAGACTGGACTTACTTGGCTGTGTTGTGCACTATGAACGCTCTTCTCCACGTGTAGACTGTTAAGTAAAGACTTCCTCCCCAACAGAAGTTTTGTTAGCCATAAACTCTGATGTTGTTTTTGAATCTGTTCTGTTTATCTCTCAGCTGTTATGGAGGAGCCACCAGGGAGCGTGGACGATCTACAGCCTCAGGACCTTTCCACCTCCGGCCTCCCAGCAGTGATCGACCTGACCAAGAGAGGAGAGGAATGTGTCCTCAGCCCCGCCTCCCTCGATGCCCTGCGGAGGGTCACAAGCTCTGGCTGGTACCAGACCTCAGGAACCAGCACCCCTGGATTCTCAGAGGCTCGCCCCCCTGATATCTCGCTCCAACCCGGAGATCAGATCCAACCGGACAACGCCTTCTCCCACACTACAGTCACCCTGTCCTACGTGAGCAGGTCTCACGTCTTCTCCACCCACGATCCCCTGTCCTTTAGCGTGCCGCCTATCAGCAGGCTGTCCCTGCACCCCACTTGTGACTCAGATAAAGGACTCAGGGAGACCAGCTTTGCACTGAACCAGCATTATGCGGAGCAGGCGGAGGGGCCGGTGGACCTTGCTGCTCAGACTCTTCTTCACTCTTTGTCCCAGGCTCAGAGCGTACCAGAGAGCGATGGAGGGGTTTGTCTCACACAGGAGGGACATGAGTTCAACTGTGGAGATGTTCCCGGTGACGGAGACACGGAGAAACATGTTGAAGAGGAGCAGGGAGGGTGGGGTTTGGAGAATGGCCAGGGTGATACTTGGTCAGGTTCAGGGGTCTGTACTGAATCCTCCCCTGAGACACCCCCTCCTGCTGCAGTGGAGGGAGAGACGAGTGGAGATTCCGAGGTGATCTTCCTCTTCTCTAAGGAACAGGTCCCGGATGTGGCCCAGGGCAGCGAAGGTGTTAGAGACCTGTGCTCACTAAGCAGGGAGTTTATCAGTCCTCTGGAGGACCCGGTCTCTCCTTCTGAAGCCTCTCAGGATGATGTGGAGGATGTGTTCGTCCTGCCTCAGGCTTCCAGCTCCCCGAGTGGAGACACCTCGTGTATGGAGGTGACTGAGGAGGCGGCATGGGACAGCCCGAGTACAGAGGGGGGCGTTCAGCCGGGGTCTGACTTGAACGATAGTTCAAGGTTAGATTCAAGTGCTGAAAATAATCATGAACAGAACGCAGTGGTGGAGCCTCTGATGGACCTTACAGAAGATGATTCAGAAAATCAGCCACAGACTGTCGTTCCTCACATCAACGGGAACACAAAAGCACTACGGAGGACTTCGAAAGAAAAGAAACTGCCGACACGCTCCGGCAGAGGGACGAGGTTAGAGTCCATAGTGATGAACATTAATTCAGGCAAGAATAAAGTGTCAGGACGCATTCGCTCAAATAAGAAAACGGCCCAATCAGAAGTGAGCGATTTAAAGTTATCAGGTCCTCAGAGGACAGACCACCTATCAGCAGGACAGAGGAGGAGGAGGGCGAGTGTTTCATCCACAGTTCAAACAAAAGAAAAAGCAGTCAGTCCAAGGAAGAGGGGTAAAACAAATCCTCTCAACAGCTGCAAAGACTCTACCTCTGATTCTGAAATCCTCAATAACTCTAAAAGGTCAGCTGTGCACAAAAACTCAAAGAAGGAGGCGGAGCTTCGTCCTCACTCGGAATCTCCGCAAGAAAACCATGTGGCGAGATGTTCCCCTCAAAAACCTCCTCTGTCTCCAAAACCAGCGCCACCTCCGCCATCATCAACGCCATCTCCAAAGAAACCCACAGGAAAAGCTACAGGTAAGAAAAAATCCCCCACTACCAAGACCCCCCCTCAGAGAAAAAGGAGGAGGAAGAAGGTCAAACAGAGCCGCTCGTCCTCCATGTTTGCCCCCAAAGAGCCTGAGATCAAACTGAAGTATGTCAACTACAAGGAGGAGAAGAGGGACCTGAGGTCAGACACTTTCTCGCCGTTTGTCCGTGTGAAGCGTCAGGAGTCTTCGTTGGCGCTCTGCTCAGTGATAAATTACCCTGAGGAGGTCAAACCGCAACACAGGAAGCAGCAGGCTCACACAACCGCCTTCATCTCTGCAGCCGTGCCCAGCACTTCCTGTCTGCTGCTGGGCCGGGTGTCCATGCATGGTCAGCACCGGCGCTCCCTCGTCTGCTGCCTTTGTGGACACCCTGCCAACGCCATGGACCTGGGCGACCTCCACGGACCCTACTACCCTGAGGGGTACCAGCTCAGTACCAAAACCACCGCCAGCATCTCAGGCCTCAAAGAGGGAGAGGATGACTTCAGCGACTCAGACTCTTCATCCTGTAGCATCAGGGGCAGAAGGAGAAAGTGTCCCTCCGCGCAGCAGCTCCTGAGGCCCGGGGCCCGCCTGAAGAGCCCTCGCTGGACTGGGAACAGTACCAGCAGCCCTGCAGCTAAACGGGCACGGACTGGTGCCGGCTCTGCAGACGTGGAGGACTGGTACAGCCCCCCTGTGCTGCCTGTAGAGCCCTGTGAGTACTGGCTCCATGAGGACTGTGGGATCTGGTCTGCAGGCGTGTTCCTGGTGCGGGGCAGAGTGTACGGGCTGGAGGAGGTGGTGAAGGCGGCTCAGGAGATGGTGAGGCTCCACTCTGAGTTTGTCGTGATGTGATGACCGTGTGACAGGAATGAACAGATAAATTATAAATGATGTGTTTACTCACCTCAGGCCTCTAGGAGACAACAGATAAACGTAGCTGTCATCAAATCAAAGCATGAGTCAGCAGCAGGAGTGATTAATTCAAGTCTGTTACAATAAGACAGTAAATTACTGTTGCTGGTGGCAGCTCTGAGACACTCATCAGTACAGTATGACAGATTTACACGGCAGCAGGTTTCTGTGAACGCTGCTCTTCTGCCTGTTACTACAATGGTTAGACCATTCAGAGCTCCATCAATAGAACGTCTTTGACCAGCTCACAGCATGTCTCAAACTCCCAACTAATATAGACCAACTGTCATCATGTGAGCTATATATAGGACTCAGGGTAACATACCTACAAGCATCAAACCTGCGTTTCTGGTACAAGGAAGCAACATAAATGCCATTCGCAGTAGGGGTGGGAATCACTTGCGGCCCAACGATATAATATTACCGTGATAAGATTTTATCACAATACCAGGGCCATGATACAATATTATCACAATACCAGGGCCACGACACGATATTATCGCGATACCAAGGCTACGATATGATGTTATCACGATACTTGGGCCACAATACGATATTATCACAATGCAATATTATCACGATACCAGGGCCACGATACGATATTATCGCGATACCAGGGCTACGATACGATGTTATCATGATACTTAGGCCACAATACGATATTATCACGATACTTGGGCCACAATAAGATATTATTGCAATTTTGCAATACTTTGAGTATTGTGATACAATATATTGCAACCTATTTCTTTTTTTTAACTGTTTAGCTAATTTAGCATTTGTCTTTCCTTTATATTTGTCTTATTTACACTGTATTTTATTTTCATGTAGCACATGTTGCAAACCTTATATTTTTTGCACTCACTTTCTTCTGCTCTATGGTGTCACCTCTGCCAACCTCACTGAACTAACAGTTGATTTTGTTTTTCCATTATCATAGATTTTACTTCATATGAACATTTAATTGAAAAAATCAATACTTGGTAAATGAGACGATGCGATATCACTAGACAAATTTTTTTTTTTCTCCTACCCCTAATTCTCAGGCAAGACTAGCTTTATTTTTAAAAAAAGTTCTTTCTGTTTAACAAAAGAGCAGGCAGTTGAGGCAAGACCGTGGAGGGAAGTGCTGTAAGTAAACAAGTAAAACGGAACAGTTTCTGTCCTCACTCTAAAAGATAAACTTTTAGAAACTAGTGAGAGGGCAGATCGCTTTATCCAAAACCCCAACCAAACATACAGTTTCTCAAATTTACCAGGAAACAAAACCTCAAGAACCATAACAGCTTTCCATGAAGTGATTCCCTGAGAGTAGATTATCCAGGAAGATGAAATCTGAAACTCAGTCTAGACCACAGACCATAAAAAAAACAGATGTATCCATGGTGAAGTAACCCACCAGTTTGTGGATTGTTGACCTGTAGTTTGAGTGTGGTGTTTTGGCTGATGTCATGTTTGTTCCATGGCGCCAGAAATGACCACAAATGAACAAGGGGAAGTAACTGGAGGTTAGGAGACATGACATGAGCTTGGATAATTAGCCTGTACCTGAAACCAATCAGTTAATGAGCTCAATAACCACCATCCACCCCAAATAATAAGGGACTGTTCATGTTGGTAGCCGACCAAATTTCCTCATTGGTCATACTAAAGAAGCTCAGAGAGGTTGCAGAGAGCAGAAGGTGATGTGTAAACTAAAGGAAGCCGTCTTTTATCCATAGAGTTCAGAAACATGATTCCAACGCACATGCTAACAAGTGAGTCATAAACACTGAACATGCTAACAAGTCAGGTGTGGGCAAAACTGTACCATACAGATAAATGAATCTTCAAATTTAAGTGGAATAGCTGGCTGACATGTTTATTTCTGCTGCAAAGTTGGAGACTTCGACATAGGGCTTTATGGGGTATGCCTTATTTTGGGAGACAGCCTCTAGTGGACACTTCAGGAACTGCAGTTTCTGATACCAAAGGGTCAGATTCTCCCTTTATGTATTTACAGGAAGATTTGTATTCGCGTTTTGTCGACATTAGATAAAACAATTAAAAAAAAGAAAAAAAAGAACTAAACTAAAAATATAGGCTTTCTTTGTTTGATCTTTGACCTGCTGTGTTTCAGACGTGCTCAGCGTGTCAGGACTCCGGAGCCACACTGGGCTGCTTCTTCAAAGGGTGTCCCAACAAATACCATTACAGGTGCGCTCTGCAGTCAGGTACGTACAGCTCTCTGAACTCTCACTCACACCAATACACACAATAAAAGCATGCACACTCCTTAAACTCTGAGCGTGCTCATAGGTTGAGCTGTTTTTAGCTCTTCTTCTTGAGCTTGTTTCCTGCCCGGTGTGTTGTTCTGTAAAGAAGCCTTTTGTAACGTATGGTTTGCAGTTCTCATTTCCGCTGAGCCTAAAGCGGCTGGTGTGGGAGGTTGAACTCTCTGGATGAATCAGAGCCTCCTCACCTCCTGTTCTCCTCTTGTTTCTGCAGACTGTGTCCTCATCGAAGAAAACTTCTCCATGAAGTGTAAAAAGCACAAGGTGAGCGCTGCAAAAGCACCAGAGACTTGTATGAGGTGGTTTAAATGTTTTTAATGTGGATTTAACATCGGCTGAAATGGTTTCTCTGACTCCTCATCCTGCCTCAGAACAAGACATTCAAAGCTCCTGCAGGGACCCGCTGTGAGGACAGGTGACAGCAATAACTGACACATCAGGAGGTCAGTACTTTTATCTGCTGAACTGAATTTCAAACCAGGTTTATTATGTTTGATAAACCATATTCAGGTACATGCAACCAAGATCTCAAATGTTTGACCTCTATTTATTGGACAGCACAGTGAAATATAGGCTAATCCAACATACAAACGGGTGTTGAACAAAAGGCCTGTGGGACAAAATCAGCAAAGACTTTTTCAGAAAACAAAGTGATGATAGAACTTTTGAAAAATTTAACATTAAAAGGTAGCCCTGTGCACTTACTCCAGTGCACCAAAAGTGACACTTAAATGCCACTCTTAGGCTGAGATAGCACCCTTAAGATGGAAAGTGAGCGCAGCCATCTGCTTACTAAAGATAACAAAACAGCACCAAGAGTCCTGAACACTCCTCAACAGTGTTGCCAACTCCTCAGCAAGGAAAAGTCTCTAAACTCCAGAAAAAGTCCCTAGATTTTTCGCTGTGATGGTCTGCCCTGATTTTCAGCATAAACAAATGTGTGTCTTTGTTTCTCGTCATGCAGACATCCATCACAATCCTGCAGGCACCCATAAACCTTAACTCCAGGCTCTGCTCTGTTAGCGCCCGACACAGCATGAGGAGATCAACGACTGACTGCAGAGACACTCTGATCCGGACAGGAGTGTACTGAGTTTGTGTTATTACTTTATTTATACCAATTTCCTTTTTCTTCAGGATTAAATGAACAACAATCAAAGATATTTAATTTTTTAAAGACTTTGTAAGTATTTGATTATATTTGCTTTATTTATTCCTGAATTTTTTGGCTCTTAAGCAAATGTCAAAGAGGTTTGATTGTGTGTTTTTTAAGTTATTGGTTAAAATGTTCAATGTTGAAATATGAAGCCAGTCAGCGAGATTCTGGTTTTTATTTAAAGACGGGGCGGAGAACGTGCTGGAAGGTTCAGAAATGGCACTAGAATAGAAGAAGGTACCAACAGACCAGGACTAGAGATGAAACACAAGACGTGATTTAGATCAGAACTCAAGGGTGGAACAAAACGATCAGATTCACACCCACAGAAAGTGCACTCAGCTTATGTTCATCAAAATATCTTCATGCTGACTGTTTTCCTCTGCTGCTACAGTCGGGGAAGAAAAGGTTTCTGTTGTGCTGAAGCTTTAGAAAGTGGATCCTGAATATTTTGGGTAACAAACTATTTCAAGTCAATTCAACATATTTGATTGCTCATTTTCAGCCTTTGACATAAGCTAATGTCTGCTCTGAGCTACCTCCTCACCAAAACTACAGTTCTACACTACCCAGCTAACATAACCGCACGACTGTATTAACCAATATGTATTTAAAGGTGCAAGCTGATGCTAAAATCAGATCTAAATTGTCACTATCCAAGCATTACGTAGCTAACGATACAGTATATTAACTAGATTTGATATTGGAGATGACACAAAGTAACCTGAGAGAAAAAAAACTAGAGATTTGGTGATTAAAGTGGTCAAATTCAGAGGATGAAGTTGTAAAATTAGAAGAATTGAGTCGTTATGTTCGGAGAAAAGCTGCCTGTACCCCTCCCCTCTCCAAAACTTGAACATCTAAAATAGATTTAAAAAATGCTCTTTATTTTCCATTAGTTATTTAAGAAAGTAAAATTTACTCAGAGACTTGAATGTTGTAAAGATTTCAACACAATTATCCCCAAAATCAACGATTCAAACTTATGGAACAACAATAATTTGCCTGATGTGACTCGGTCATTATTGTCTTTTCAGCATCATTAAACTCACAGCAGTACTTCTTTATCTCCACCTGATCACGGCGTCAGAGGAAACGCTCAGTCTTGACAATAGGGCGATGGGGATCCTGAACAGTGTTTGAATGTATCCTCCCTGAGTGAAGGGGTTTTTCCAGGAAGCACTTTGGAGAGGTTTGGATCAGGTGTGGTCCTCTGCAGTATTACCTTCTTATCCTCCTCCTCCTCCTCCTCCTCCTGTTTTCCTTTGAGGCTCTGAGGCTGAAAGGTCAGAGACTCATTAAATCATTGAAACATGCCCATGTTGTGTTTGCGTGAGCAGCCCTTAAATCAGCCATTTTCTCAATGGGATTCAGTTTTGGTTTTTTTGAAGCCCTCCCAGAGGAGTTTAGTTTCCTCTCAGCTGCTGTTTACATTCTCTTCTGTCAGAGCTGAAGTCATGACTCGGTTAGAAATGTTCACTTTGTGTTTACATCAGTAATGGCTCTGTAAGTGTCACTAACTCTTCAGCAGGATGTTTACAGGTATCTCTGCTCACATCTTTGGTTTACAACAAAATAACTTGGAATATATTTGCCATGGTAGTGTTGAGGCATCTATTATTTCTTCACTGTTGGCCTAAAAAATGAATTGTCATCAGCAAAACTCTCAGCAAAGCCTTATCTTAACACTCAAGAGGTACACACAGCTCCTTTTTCCCTCTGTCTGTAATGCAAAGACATCCGTGGATGAACATCAGGCAGCTTCATGCACTTTTCTGCTGCAGGCTTTTGAAGATCCCTCAGCCCCGCAGGATCACTCTGACTCTATGGGACTCCTAATCAGATCAGTCTCAGGTGGATCTGTTCAATCAGGTGATCAGGTCAGGGCTCTTCCTGTTTGTTTCATATGATCAGTGTTGGTGTAGTGTCATCGTTGCACCAGTAGGGGCAGCGGTGTGCTTATAGAGATCAGCCTGTGAGCTGTATAGAGAAAAGCTTCATGGTCACAGACATCCACACAGAGGCAGCAGCATTACAGACACACACACACTCTCTCTCTCTGATGTGTTTATTCTGGAAGACATGATCTGTTTAATTTGTGCCATCTCTCTCTCTCTCCTTTATTGAGTTAATGTTTCTTGCAGTGAGTTTAATAAGCAGGTGTGTGAGTGCCTGAAACTTTGACTGCAATGACTTGTCAGTTTTCATCATACCAAATACAGCTTCAGTTTGTTTTTAAGATGCTTTGGATTTTGTAATATGTTGTCTGTGTGTGTATCTCAGGGCTGAATCTCAGATTTTCTAATGATTTGAACTTTTTTGTGATTTTTTTTTTTTTCCCCTCCTTTTTCTCATTTGTTGTACTCGATGATTTGTGTATCAGGATGTTGTCGGGATGTTCTGGTTCTCTCTGATCATCACATTCCTCCTCCTCCTCCTCTTCTGTGTGACCGTCAGTGCTCTGCTGGTTTTTTCCTTTGAACTCTGACTGCCAACTCGTGTCACTTTTTCATGCTCTTTTGATTTTATGGAAACTTTTTGTACCTTTGTCTCGGTCGCCTCTCTGAGCTTCAGAGGTCATGTAACTGTCAAAAATGAATATTTTGTTCAATGTTGTGGTGTCATGTTGGAATTATTTTTTATCTTATTTATTTTGGGGTGGAGGTATAAAAATACTTACATGATGTTATAATCATAAAATTTATATTTGAGGCACAGTATCCATAGATTGTTTCATGGTTGAGCTAAAATAAGACATTCCCAGTAGTATTTACTGGAATGGTTTCTAATGAGCTGAAATCCTGTTTGGTTTCAAAGAGGAGAATGGAGAATAATTCACTTTGTGTTTATTTTAACTGTGCCTCTTAACCTTTAAAACTTTTTACTTTAGAGCAGCAGTTCTCAAGTCCAGTCCTCGAGGCCCACTGTTTTGCATGTTTTGTATGTTTCCCTGCTCCAACACACCTGATTCAAATGATCAGCTCGTTATCAAGCTCTGTAATGGCTTGATAACGAGCTGATCATTTGAATCAGGTGTGTTGGAGCAGGGAAACATCCAAAACAGGCAGGACAATGGGCCTCGAGGACTGGATTTGAGAACCACTGCTTTAGAGGATGTGAAAGCCATCTCATCCACATCCTCAACTGCAGCAGCTTCTCTCTGTGTATCTGAGTTAAAGTCAGAATCTTTATCCAACAAATGATTGTTAAAATCCCAATGTGTTACTAAATTTTTAAACTGTAATCCTACAGTAGAATTTGATAATCTATTTAGGGATTAGCAGTGATGTCTGATGGTGCTGTCTTCACTCACTGTGTTCAATTACAGCTAAATCCCAAACTTAGCCAAATCATGTTCTTGAACCTAATTCTTTGATATGTTCATCTACACATCTTGTGGCTTTCGTAGTGAGATGAGTCCTTACTGACAGGAAAAAGAGTCAAAGAAACAAAAGTGCCCACACTCATTTCAACAAGAGTTCTCGATTTATTGACTTATCTGAGTTTACAGGAAGACAGTTGTATTGCAAAGACAGAACCGGGTACGAGTTCTAGTGCTGTGATCATCTACTCACCAAAACTCCACAGAGGTCATGAACAAGGCTGTGAGACGTGAGAGGGACAGAGAGACACGGAGCTGCAGGACAACACCACACGACAGAGCTCATTCGCAACAAGTGAGTGTGTGTGTTTGTGTGTGATGGGTGGGGGGATGGGCTTGTGTTTGGGGTCTGGTTTTATTTGAGTCATCTTCTCGTAAATTTATGTAAACTAAGAGCTGACTTCCACTTTGAATTCAAACAAGATCTGGTGTGAGAGCAGTGCATAAAATAGTGAATTTGAACACAACTTTTTCATGCAAGTTTTGCACCTTTGGGTAAAATTTGGCATCAAACTGCATTATAAGTTTAAAGCCATGGTTGACAATTGGAGAGATTGGTAATTATTATGAACCTCGTTTATATGGTGATCATGGTCCTATAGTGCGATCTCCACAAAGTGAAGAGAAAGAAGAATGGAAAAAATCTGTTCACCCTAGCAGGTGCAGGACAGCAAAAACATTGACCAATGGGAGCCATCTGTCCTAGACAGTTCCTATTGGTCAATCTCCTGCCCCGCCTCTCCATCCAATCACCTCGCTGTATTCGACACATCCCTCTCCTGTAGTGTCGACTCGTCCCCTCCCACTCTCCAGACCCTCCTCGGAGCTCTGAGCAGCTAAAAGTAGCATAGCAGCGTAGCTACAGGAGCTGTGATGGAGAAGAATGCAAAAAAGAAAAAAAAACACATCTACTTGCCCCACCACCAAAAGTGCTAAGAAAACGAAAACCGACAGAAGAAAGGCCAGAGATGGAGAGGAAATGTGACCAAGCGAGGAATCTAACTCGAATAAACATCGGGTCATCCTTCGAGTGGTGGAGAAAGCTTTGCCAGGATTGGTCCTGAAAACAGACGTTGAGACAGCAGTTTTTGTTGAAAAGGTAATTTGCCTTTTATGATGACACATGTTAAATAACTCTTATTAGTCTCTGCAATGTCAACACGGTAGCTGTCCAGCTAGCTGCAGACGGTGCTCGCTAGCAGAACTGGCGTTTACTGCCACTAGTCGCTAGCAATCCGACATGGTGAATCCTATTTGAAGCTAGCGTAGGATCTTCTGCCGGCCGGCTTCTGGTTCTGCCAGAAGGGTTGTGTTGTGGGAAGGGCGATACAGGTTCAGAGGGGAGGTTTGTTTGTGTGGAGGGTGGGATGCTTTTTTCAAACTGCCTCAACAGCTCAGTTTTTTCAACCGACAACATCGCATCAACCATGCCTTTAATCTGACTGTAGGGCACCAATTCGCCAACCATGTGCCCTCCTATCTTCGCTGGTCACTGATTACATGAAGGGGTGAATTTTTTAATCCAACTATCTCCGTCATCGGCTGTTCTTTAACCTCAGCACCCTTACATCCACAGATTTCACACTGCAAACAATATAAGGGATTAGATTCATATATAGACAGGTGGTTTGCCTGATGAGGTCATGAACGGGCTGTGTTTTCTCCTCGTCACACATCATGTGAAAGCACCCCCCCAGTACACACACACACACACACACACAGTAAATACTGGCTTGCAGCTGGTGGACAGGGAACAGCACATTGGCAGAGTGTGTATGAGTCCTTTGTTGTGAGTCAGGAGCTGATGATGAGGTCAGGGATGGTCACAAGATGTGGTCATTATCATCCTCACTGGCTGATCCAGAAGCAGCTGTTGGAGCATGATCCACACGGTGTCTGCAGTAGCTGAGCAGGGTTTAGCTGATCCTCAGTCAGGCGTGTGTGTGACTCTCACAGGATAAAGAAACATGTTGTGCGCAGCTACACGACATCTACAGAGAACTACAGCTTGTGACAGGAGAAACAGGTTTTTACACAACAGAGCTTCAGCACACACGAGTTCATGCAGATTTATGTCACTAAACGCTCATTCCTGTGCATGATCTGATGCTTTTTTTTCTTCAAATTATTCAGGAAATATTCAGAATGAGTCAAAAAAGGAACAGATTACTTCTGCGGTTAATTTTAAAAAAACATTTAAGCCACGATACTTCACTAAAAGTGGCAGTTTAGAAGCAAAAAACCTCTCCTAAAATATAATTGAATTCCCTACTTCTCATTCACTGTCCTCATGCTTTGCTTTTTTCTGTTCCTGAATGTGGCAAAATGTACATAACGCTAATAGCAATACAAATACAATACACTGAGTAGAAACTAATTATTCACCGAGTTCACACAGCAGCTATTTTCCTCTGGTCTCAGGCTGAGAGTAAAATATCTGACAGGTTTTTATGATTGCACTGCTTCTGAATTGATCAGCAGCTAACACAGTGTTTTATAAAATATTTCAAGGTGAGACATTTTTAGAACTTATAAGTTAAAAACAGCAGGTCAAAACAAAGCGGAACAACCCAATAAACTAAGAGAAGCCAATTATTTATGTCATATTTATTCAACTTTGGGAATCACCAAGTGTCCTTTAATATATCATGAGTCACTGTCTTTCTATTGTTTATTAGTTAAGAGGCAGTGATTTTATAACTATAGTTTTATATCTTATCATAGAGCATTAATAAAAGCTAACTACATTGAGACAACAGCGAACATTTAGCCACTTTCCAGCTAACGTTTCTTTACCAAGGAATCATCAGCGTTTAAAAATATTAAAGATGGTGTCCTGCCATATTTTTTTCCTTAGTCATTTATTCGAAAAAAAAAATTTGACTTGCAAACTTTGAACAGCTAGCTTTAGCATCCTATTAATCTCTTCAGCTACCAGTAAGTGAGTGCTTATCGCAGCTTTTGTCCAAATTTTTCGCTATTTTTTTACAAGCTAATGAGATCAATTGCTATTTCAACTGAAGGTCCGACACAGTCTGGGATTTTAACTAGAGATATACGCTACGTCTCTCCAGATTTCTATTGGTCAGCTGAGAAGAGGCAAAATGCTACGCAATATTAAGTCAGAGGAAAATGGCTGACATGTGAACACGGTGAACTGTTCAGATTTTTAGCCCTAGGATGTCTCAGGAGATCATGACGGCGATATTCACTCTGGGACATAATGCGAGAAATTGTGCTACTGCAAAAAAATCCACATCACAACATTTTACATTTCTTTTTTAACCTTTTTCGTGATTTTTTTCGTGAAGCCGGTTCAGTTATTTTGTACGTTTCAGCTACTTGTCATGCAGTTTTAAAAAAGTGACATTTTAAGATACTCTTTTTTTTTTCTTGAGATTGAATTGAAAATGCCAAGATCATTTTTTTGTTTGTTTTTGCTCAAATTTTTGAAGTTAACAGAAGTGATTCAAACACAAGTTCAACTAAAATCGGAAAAGAACAAAATCTCGAAGTTTGTAGAAAAAGTCTTTCACCAGTGAAGCAGATATGTTTGACATGTAGAACAGAGACATTGTTAGCTTACTTTCGGTCGAGTCTGACATCAGGAACATAAAAATGTAAAATATTCAGTCTAAAACCACGAACAAACCTTCGACACAGTATTCCTTTGATATGTACAACAGTCAACCAAAGAATTGAAACAGAGACTATACAAAGTGGAACCAAAGACGAATAAAACCCCTTTACAAAACAAACAAACAAAAACAATAGAAAAAATAGTGTTTCTAGATTCAAATAAATAAGAAAATTCTCAAATCAAAATAATCTTCTTGTTGTGGATCTTTAGAAACAGAAACCCACAGCAAACACGCTTTTACTGTCACATCTTTGTTACACATGAAACACTGAAAACCACCACTCAGCTGTTTTTATCTTACATGGTTAGTCCTCAAACATTTTTAGTCTTTTAGTCAAAAATACAAATCCTCTGTCTCTCAGCTTCTCTCAGAAACGACGGTCCACTCTGTCGAGCTCATAGATGTTCGCTATCGTGCCAACACTTCGGTGTCTCTGTTTGATTTTTTTGCTGGAAGTATTGCTTTAAGAAAAACATTTTGGTCTTCTTTCAGGATGATTTTAGTGACACAATCTCGAATGGAAGAAATTTTTTTTATCTCTGGGTTTCACAAACATTGAACATCGTAATCAAAGAGTCAGTGGGGCTCCTCTTGGACCAGAATCCGACCTCAGGAATGTGTTCTACCTAATCCGTCAGAAGTCTTCCATGTGTGCTCTTCCTTTTTCCAACACTACTCACGGTCTGTTTCTTCTCGTGCATGCACATCTTTGTGGTTCAAGAGAGGTATAAAAGTGTGTACAGGTGAGTCTGTGATAACTTTAATGTTCTGATGCACTCAGACACAGATTTCAATGGGTGTGGCCACCAGCATGCGACCACCTGGTGAACCGTTCTCCCTTGGCATTCGATCATAGCTGTTGGTGGATGACACAGAGCTGTTGGTGGAAACGGACACAAAATGGTGGCCACTGCCACCAGGTTCCATCATCCCACCTTTAGCCCCACCTCCGCTCCCTCGCTCCACCCCTACTGGTGACATGGGGGAGAGGGGAGAGAGTGGAGAGAGAGGGGACAAAGTCTGCTGCTTCATCCTCTCCACAAGGAGCTCCTCGTCTTCCTCCCCAGATGAGGATGAAGAGATAGTTCCGTCCACCTCGCCTCGAACTCCTCCACCTCCACCACCCCCTCCACCAGTAACTCTCTCCCCAACTCCACCGTTGCTGTTGCTGTTGGTGTTGGTGTGGTTGTTGCTGTTGCCATGGTTGTTGTTGTTCTCAGCGTCCAGCATCCAGGAGTGGCTGAAGTATCCAAACACCTCTTTCACGGAGCAGCGGCGGTCCTGCTCCACAGAGAGCAGCCGGCGGAACATGCGGAGCGCCTGCTCGGTGAAGCGCCTCCACTGGGATGGCACCGTGTTGGTTCTCCTCCTCTGCCAGCGGATGAACTCCTGGTAGAAGGAGTCGGATGGCAGAGCTTTCTCCCAGGGGAAGTTTCCGGTCAGCATGCAGAAAAGGAGCACACCAAAGGCCCAAACATCAGTGCTGTAGTCCACACAGAAACCCTCGTGGCGGGACACGTCACAGAGTTCAGGGGCCGTGTAGGGGATGGTGCCGCTCACCTGAGGAGAGAGCCAAACAAGTCAGCACGGGGTCGACACATCACAGAATAAAAGGCAAACACTTAGAGTCTTTACTCACTCTTTTGACAGGTGAGCCAGCTCGGCGGGTCATGCCAAAGTCTGACAGCTTGACCTTTCGGCACTCTCGGTCAAAGATGAGAATATTTTCAGGCTTGATGTCTCTGTGGACGAGTTTCTTACAATGCAGGTAGTCCAGA
This sequence comes from Xyrichtys novacula, assembly GCA_962446985.1. Classification (NCBI taxonomy): domain Eukaryota; kingdom Metazoa; phylum Chordata; class Actinopteri; order Labriformes; family Labridae; genus Xyrichtys; species Xyrichtys novacula. Next base: position 9,729,938 of record OY660882.1, on the reverse strand, counting down.
GCGATGGCTACTTGGTGCACGCAGCGCTTTGCTACAGCCTCAGGAAGACCCACCTGAAGGAAGAGATGGAGAAACACCAGAAACACCAGTTGATAAGAAGCAATTTATACAAATGAATCCCAAAGAATACCAAATCAAGCTTTAAGAGAAGCTCATTAAAAGACCCATTTATGTCCTTGTCCAGTTGAAGTGAAGATCTGAAGTAGTAATTGCAGAGTATAAAATCAGAAGGATCACCTGTGGAGGAATGATGTCGAAGAGGTCTCCTGCTAGAGCGTATTCCTGTGCAAACACATAGTACTCGTCTGTTTCAAAGGCGATGCCGAACATGTTGATGATGAACGGGCAGGGTGACAGGTAGAGAGAGATGCTATACTCCCGCAGGAACGACTTCAGCTTGGTTGTTTTCTTCTTCAGAAACTTCAGTGCCATTTTTGTACCTTAAGCGTCACAGAAAAAGTAAAACAACGTCATTAACTTTTTTAAACTTTCTTTAATTTCACCAGATGTGCTTCTGTGTGTGCTTCACCTCACCTCGGATCTTGTGTATAACGAGGTCCACCTTCCCGTAGGTGCCTTTGCCTAACTCTCGGATCACCTCGTAGTACTTGTTAACCTCCAGCCTCTCTAGATTTTGGGCTGCAATCAGCTGCAGCTCGTCCAGGATGTCCATGTTGGCTCGAGAAACCAGCGGAGAGGAACTCATTGTGAGTACTATTTCAGGGTACGGACCAGAGGAAGAAACTGGGGAGCAAGCGCTGAGGTAGGGCGAGAGCAGCAGCTAACACCTAGTGAGACTGGACAAAAAAAGGGGACACACTCGTAAGCTTGAAAGGTTTGAATTGTTTGCAAATCATAAAAAAGAAATGAAAGAAATGTTGGGACAAGGACAACAAAATACTCAAAGTTGAGAAACGCTGATTTAAATCCAACTAACCCCCAATTCCCACCGCATCCGGAACGGCTATGAAAAGGCAGTATCCGCTGATGGTAACCATTCAAGTTAATGTATCAATTTCCACCGGCTTCTTTCCATTCCGCTGTGGGTCACTGGACTCCGCAGCTGATTGCAAGAGTTCCATTTTTTCCGGACGCTGGAGCATGCGGACGCCACAAGATCCGCCTCACAAACGGCTCCGGTAGAAATTGGCGGAGGGCGAGAATCGCTGCCGTTCTGGATCAGAGCTGTTCCGCATGTGGTGGAAATTTGGGGTAATAGGGTTGTTTTGTTATTGGGATGCATTTGTGCCAATGCCATGATTAGATCACCCATCTGGTAAGCACCATTAATGTTGAACAATATACAGATTTAGAAGCAACATCTGCTACCATCCAGACAAAGACTTTTTCAGTGAAGACCTTCATATTTCAGCAAGACAATGACAAACCCCATTCTAACAACAGGGATTACAACAGCATGGATCTGTAGTGGAAGAGTCCTGCTGAGAAACTAGCCTGATGCAGTCTTGACTTGTCTCCCATAAACAACATTTGGAGGATCATGACATAAAAACTACCACAAAGACCTGTTGAGCAGCTAAAATCCTATGTCAGGCAAGAATGGGACAGTATCTGACTTTTAAGACCAAGAAACTGGTCTCCTTTTGGGTTCCCAAATGTGTACAAAGTTGTTAAAGACATAATTAATCTAAAACAAATTTTCTTTGCTTATTTGCACAACAATGATAACACCTTGAAAGTAGAAGACCCTTTTGGACGACAGGATTGCCACTCTGGGTTCTCGTACAAGCGACTCTGCACGTCGTCACAGCAGGTAGAGCAGGTCTAAATTAAGTTTCAAGTTCATACCGTTATCTCCTACAGACAGAGCTGTTGTGAAACTGCATTTGAAACTTATTACTCCTCCTAACCTGATCACTGAACTTTAAAATGAGCCAAGTAGCTTAGCCCAACAAACAGCTCTAAATTCTTGGTTCTTTATGGATGCAGAGTTCAACATTATTTTTGCACAGTCGTATGTGAAAGTGGGAAAATTCCTACAGAGATTAAAAGCTGAAAAATATCATTAACAGGCCTACACTTGGAGATAATGAGTTCCTTCAATAACACTGAAGGAACGAGAGCAACAACCGGAGCAGGTCTCTGGTTGCTGCAGTGGAAACACAGAGGGCAAAAGCGCCGTCGTTACACATGAGCTACTGATAAAACATGCAATCTGTGAACGCACTGACACACGGAAGACATTTATATACGCAGAAAAGTGTGCGTGTGTGTATGTGTATGTGTGTGTGTGGTCTTTCAGGCGTTAATGTTGCAGATCACAGTCTGCTCTGATCTGCAGCGCGATCGTCTCTGTAAATGCTAATTATCTGCAGTGAAGGCGCAAGTAATTCTAAATGCTACTCACTGAGGGGGATGCCAGGGCTGTGAGCTGAGTCACACACACACACACACAAACAGCCAATAACAGTCCTTCCGAGCAAATCCTTTCCCTGCTGCAGTGTGATTATTCTTAGTGATTTTTTTCTTCCTGAGCAGCGAGACCTGCCAAGTCCTGACCAGCGCTATAGATCTAGGAACACGTGGAAGAAATATAGGCAGTAAACACACATGCACACCAACACACACTCACACTTATTACATAACCCGAGGAGCTGGAAAGCAGCCTCTCTCCATCCCTGAGCACTCACACTTGAGAATCTGCTTCCTGACGATGCTCACAGGAAGAGCAGCAACATTTGGACGACGGCCATAAACAGAAACTTCTTCATCAGCACCACAAATAAATACATATTTTACAGTATAAATCAAATTTCCTACAAGAATCCTCAAAAGAGCTAAATCTGCTTTACTATATTTAAAGTTACCAGCTGTAAGACAAACAACAGATGCAAACACTCCCTTGGTACCTTGTCATCCCCGCCACAGGCCTCTCTGCTCTCTGTGGGAGTGTTTTATGAGTGTGTGTGTGAAGTGGACAGGAAGATGACACCAGCAGGTGAGGAGGGTGAGTCAGTTTAGGTGACAAATGGTGGAGAGGATGTACTCTATCTCTCCCTGCCTTAAATAAAAGCTTTCAACACATGCGACACTAACACACACACACATACACGTCTTTAATACTATGTGAGGACAGTTTTCTGTAAGCTCTTTGTGAGGACATTTCTGGTGTACCTTAAATGATGCAACAAATGAAGGCGTCATCAGAGGGGGCAAGAGTTGAATGTCACTCTGAAGCTCAATTATTTTAATTTTTGAGACAGAATATACACATAAGCAAGAATGTCCCCAAAGAAGGTTGGCCACCAAGAATTGGTCCCCAAAAGGATATACACACACACACACACACACACACACACACACACACACACACACACACACACACACACACACACACACACACACACACACACTCACACACAGGAGGAGGCAGAAATCTGTAGAAAACAAAGTCACCCATTTATTTGTGTCTGTGGTGAGAGATGATCTCCGTTCTCTGAGAAGCGTCTTCAAATATTCCTGGAAACCTGACTCAACATTTTTACTAAAAGGTGTATAAATTTTTTATTTTAAAATCCCTTCACTCTGAAGTGAGCTGGCTCTCCTGGATTTCACAGATTTTGCAGCAGATTTTTAAAAATCTGCAACACAAGCCATTACTTTTTTTGGCTTTTGATTTATACTGTATATTTACTTATCTATTTAGCTTTTTAGCTTGAAAGTTAGGTAGTACAATATCACACATCCACTCTAAGGGACCATAACAAATGCTTGTCTACTGTCTGATTTCTCTGCCAAATTGTCAAATAAAATGTTTAAAAATTGAATGAAACTGTACATGGTCATTAAAAGCTGATTTAAGGTGCTTGTTTTGTATAAAATCTTTAATAGGATGGAAGAACACATGTGTGTTACATCTGGTAATAGTGGTTTTCTGACAGGAAAGCACTGAAAAAAGTCCAAATCAAGGGAACACCAAGAATAGTGCTTTGGTTGGAGTTTGCTGACATTTAAATTTGTTGATACTTTCTGTTCTGGTTTTCCACAGAAGGAGCTGAGCGGACCAGGATCCCTACCTGTCAACAAAACACACTTTCCTTTTAACCCTTAACTATTTTTGTTAAAGAATGGACATTTTAGTTTGAATGGATTTGAAAACTGATTAGTTGGTGTGAGATCTGGTGTTTCAGTCACAAAGAAGGAAAGCAAGACCTGCTCCAATAATAAAATAACTCGTGTAGCATTTTCAAATCCAGTTTCAGTATGATAAAAGAAACAGTGGTTATATTTTTATATATAGTTATTTTATTCATCTCAGGGTAGACTTAATTGGAAATGTTCAAGTTATTTAATATAAAATAATACTTGTAAATGTAGTACACTTAGATGTGAGAATTCATTGACGTAAATTTGTTTCTTGCACACTATCCCTAATACTAATGCCTGTTTCTCTTTTGTGCTTTATTTGATCAGCTTTTAGGGTTACATAATGAGTCCTTTTTTGTCCCTCCAGCAGTGTGATATCACATGAGTTTAGCTGCTTAGTTCAACCTGATATCATTTTGTTCAGACAGCGAATAAAAACCTTATTAAAGCCTCTCTAAAAAGCTGAGCTGAGCTGCCGCCACCATGAGCTGACTAGCTGATTGAAAACATTTATTCTTTGCTGCAAAATTCTCCACCATGATGAACATTCAAGCTGTAATACAGATACAAATTATTTCATCTTCGGAGAATAATCTGCAATCCTCAAAACTGGTGATAGACGTTTTTCTTTCTTGGTAAAACTCATACAGTGGTGTTGAACTTTAACCAGAGTCTATTTCAGCCCGGATGAACAGACCACGTATAGAACTGCATCAGTTTTATTATAGAAACAGCTTCAGACTCTGAGTGAGTCACAGGTCAGAGTAAATGTCGGCTCTTTGTGCGTCTGCTGCGTCACGTAACACTCATTGTTAACAATAGATGTAACACAACCAGCTGCATTTCACACACATCTCACATCTCTCACAGAAACAGCTGCTGATCCGGCGAGTGGACAGAATCCTCTATAGGGGTTAAAACCTTGATTACATGTACATGTGGTCCTAGAAAAACATTTGCCCTGCAAGTCATCCAAACTGCAGGTGAGACATGTGTTTTTACATGTCACTGAGGACAGCTCTGTAAAATCACTGAACAGACCTTATAAATCTTTAGACAGGTAATACAATTTAAACCACCCCTTTAACCTTTCCAGGAGTCAATGTTTTCTGAAGGACAAAACTAACAAGATGACCTTAGATCAATATAGGAAAGCAGTTTAGTAGGGCTGGGATGATATGCTTTCCTTCCCTGTCGATATTTCTATGATTTTTTTAAAATTGCGATTCTACGATATTGTCGATTTTCTTGATTTTTAGTCTGCATTTGTAACACCGATGAAACAGTTGAATGATTATGATTGTCTACTGACTATGACAGGAAATGCATTCCCCCAAAATTAAGCATCACTTGCAAGTCAGTTTTTAAGATTTATTCTTACGTTTAAAAATAATTTTTTTGAACAAAAAAAAAGATTTAAAAATTGTAAAACAAAAAATTGTGATAGTTATGTGAATCGTTTTTTTCTCCCACCCCTTCAGTTTAGTAGTATAACAGTTTTATAATAAATCTACAAATAAAGTTGTCGTATTAAAGCTGAGAAAAAAAAACAAACTTCAACAGATAAAGATGTATACAAGACAAAGCTATTGTAGCAGACAGGAAAAATAAAGAGCCGCAAAGTTGGCTGAATGAATCCAGTTGGCTTGAATTGTTTTGGTATGTGATGTCATAGATCACCAAGGGGAAGGTCTGTCATGGATTTATTGAAAGGGGGCACATTGCCATTAACCATAGTGGGACAGTGGACTGGTTTCACTACCTTACTCACTCTAGTACTCTCCTAACTGGTTTAAATAAGCACCCGTTTTTTGAACATGTCCATAAGTGTTACCTTTTCCTCCTCCTCATGTTCAAACAGGAGTCAGTGTTTACTATGAAAGGTGCATTAGGGTACAGCATCTACGTTTGGATTGACATCTGTTAAAACAGGTCTACGTGCTCGAAAGTGGGTTTGAACTGATGACTCAGCTGTCTGAAGTCCAAAACAAGAGGCAGCAGGCTGTGGCAAAGTAGCTCCTGACAATCCCTACTAAATCCTAGCTTTGCTAAAGCTCAGAAAATTTGATGATGAACACCCTTCAATTTCTATAAAAGTCCTTTATTGCTCTGTTGTTGAAAAACCTTTGTTGTGGGTCGTAGTAGGTGAACTTTTGTTAACATGCATGGTCCCCTCATATTTTCGGACACCCTGATGTAATTCCACCACAGGAAAATGCTGAAAAATACCGTTATCACTTGCTCCAAGGAGGCAGACACACTTTTGAGAGTAAAATGATTCCTGGTGCTTGGATACTGGGACAAGAATCGAAGTCTAGTTACATCACTGAACAAGGGTATTACTGAAGCTGCATGAAAACACACAGACTGAGAGGGACACCACAGTTTACTTTAAGCGCAGAAAAGTAGGAATCACTGATCTATAAGCACCCTGTCACTGGGAAACATTTCCTTCCCTCCATACAGACATGCTGACATACCTGCCACCATTACATTGAATAGCCTCTGCAAAAATATAAGTAAAGAGAAGAGAGGTTTGCATTGTGACATAACATCCCTGCTCTCCTCCTCAGGCACCTGTACAGCCTTTTGAACGCAGCGTCCTGGAAACACACTTCAAGCACGTCATCTCCTATTCAACTGACCGCGATCCAGCCTCTTCTCCCTCCTCTTCCTCCTTTCTCTCTTGACACTCTGTGCCACCAGCTCCAGCCCTCTGTGGAATCAGAGCAGGGACCGGGGGCTGCAGCCGAAATAATCCCAGACTGCTTATGCAACCAGCAGCTATTCATCGAGCCAAGGAGCTGATCGCAGCCACGTACACCCCCCTGATACACACACACACATACACATTCTGCTTCAGCACTACTGACCTCTAACCAGCAGAGTCACGCCATCTTCATCCTCTTTCTGTCTCAACTCTGAGCTTCTTCTGATAAAGCAGCCAAAAACACACACTCCTGTTTCCTGCACATTCAAATGTTTGCCCACACAGGCTCTGTGATTTTCTAACAGAACACGGCGAGATCTGAAGAGACGAACTGCTGCACACACACTCTCGCTCTCTCTCACACACACACACACAGGATCAAAGTGTTGTTGTGTGTTTGATCATCAGAGAGAAAAATAATGAGAGAGAAACAGAGGGAGAGAAACACAATGACGACTGTTCGCAAGCAAAGTGCCAGAAAGAGTGTGTTTGATGTGTGTGCGTGCGTGTGTGTGTGTTAGGAAAGACAAAGAGTGTGTCGCTCGTCTCTGCAGAAGCAGCAGCACCTACTGACATAAATCCACAGTGTGTCACGTCTCTGGCACGTTTACAGCTCAGACTAAAGGTCGGAACAAACCTCCTCCCTCTGTGTCTGACCTTTGACCTGGCACTAATTAGAAATCCTACCGCCTTAAACGCCTCACTCTCATTAACAGTCCAATCAGGGTTGAAACCTGCACTGCACCAGTTTCTACACCAATAAAAGTGTTTCCCAAAATGTCAGGGGGGTGAAAACTTTGACCCACAGAAGAGCTCCTCATACAAGTCCTCAAACCAGCAAGTGGTTTTCTATCAAACTGACATGTTTAGTTAACATGACATTTTTAAAGCAACAGATTCGGCCTGACTTTGTCCGCTTTAAGGACAGTCACAGTAAAAACTAGTCATACCAAGGTGCAGAAATACAACATTTAAAGGTATCTAACTATCCTTAAAGGGACATTCCAATATAAAATTAAGTTAGGGTCAAACACACCGTAAAACCGAGTTAGACACCCCGTAGAGAGATGAATGTTTTCCACCGCTTGCTTCTCTAGTTGTACCAACTTTAGTAACGACCACACGATAGCAATACACAGAGCCACGCGCTCAACCAAAAAGCCACTCTATAGCCACAATTAATGCTCAGAGCAACACCTAACTTCATCAACAGTACATGTAGGGTCCTAGCCATAGGACTAGCCACCAAACATCTTTTTAGCTTTGCCTAACTTCGTGAGCAAAGAGACTAAACACAACTCACCCACTCTCCTCCAGCAGCCGCTTGTTTGTACAGAGACCTCCAGGCAAGTCCATCGACTGCAGCAGGGGGGACGCAGCTCGAGGAAGTGTTGTTCTGAGCATTTTTTGTGAACATTCATCTCTCGACGGGGTGTCTAACTTGGTGTTACGGTGTGTTTGACCCTAACTGAATTTTACGCCGGAATATCCCTTTAAAGAACAGTTCAAAAGTTTGTTTTTATGCAGAATTAGATATTTTATATATTATTTCATTGCATTTCTTATTTTTTACTGTTTCTTTTTGCTACAGCTGATACAGCCAGAGCTCATTTTAGAAATTTGATCACTTTGAGAGTTCCCTTAGCAACCACTGAAGATATACTGACACTATGTCATATTAACGTTGGGTTGTTCTGTAAGGCCCTTCTGTTATGATGTAATGTATTTATTTGCGGTGTTTCTCAGCCATCTGTGGTCATCTGCAGGTGATCAAACCTGACTCATAGGTGACCCTGGGATGTTACAGATGATGGTTCGGTAATCCACACACAACCTGTCTGGGCACAACGGGGTAACAGATGTTGATGTTTTCGTGTTGGACTGACACTGTTCACAAAAACCACTATATCAGGAATTACAATACCCATGGAATATCCCTCTATTAACACCTGAGCTGGTCTACACTTCAGTTAACATCAGTGTTTATTCAGAGATTTCATAGAAGATCACCTTTTGCAGCCAACAAGCTAGACCATCTCTTGTCACTCTTTGCTCCATTCAGTCCATCTATTATCTTCTGGCTGTCTGGGTCCAGGTCCTGGAAGCAGCAGTTTCAGCCCGTCCTGTCCTCTTTTTGTTTCTAAAACAGAGTCTTGAAGCTGAGTGGTGTCGCGAACCATATTGGTTATGTGGACTCAACCTAACTTTCAATCTACCTCCCAGAGACGAGCCTTTACCCTCTGATGCCTGAGCCTTCACTCCCTGTTCAGTGTCTGCTGTGGGAGCCCTGAGCTTTTCAGACCAGACTGTAAACATGATTATTTTTGCTGCCAGAACAGGCTTTTTCTGCTCAGTGTGTATGTGGTTTCTGGTGCTTTTGCAGTCTTTAACACCTCTGCATTGTCACTATTTCTTCTACGTCTGCTTCAGATACATTCAAGACCCTGTTCTCCTGTGGACTAAACCCACCTGACTGAGCTTTGACACTTCATCGACAACTTCTATATGGATTTGGTTTAGAGGAAGATGCAGGATGTCGCTACCATGATTTTACAGCTGATCTCTTCTGCGTAGGCTGACTGTTACCCCCAATTTCCACCACATCCTGAACGGCTACGAAAACGCTGTATCTGCTGATCGTAATCATTTAAGTCAATGTGTCAATTTCAACCGGCTTCTTTCTGTTCCGCTGCCGATCGCTGGACTCCGCAGCTGATCGCCAGGGTTCTATTTTTTTCGGACGGATAAATTCAGCACAGATTAACCTGTGCTGGAAAGGAAGTCGGGCAAATACACAAGATAAAACATCCAGCTTCTTTTCAAAATAAAACACTGTGTTTCAGGCGGATCGTATTTCACACCATGCAAACAGGCGGGGACGAACAAGTGAAAGGTTTATAGACAGCATTTCACCCCGATGACACCATGGATGAGGGGATGCTGATTTTATAAGTCTAGAAGTAGATTTCCTCCTCTAGAAGGACACGATCTACTGCTTTCAAGGTTATCCTCTATGGCTAAAGTCAACTTGTTATCGCGAGATTGCATGTGAATCCGCGGGTTCTCCTGAGTTATCACGATTTCTGCTGTCTGTAATCCGCCACGAAATTCACCTCACAAACGGATCCGGTAGAGCTGTTCCGGGTACCGTGGAAATCCCGGGTTAATATCAGCATGTCAGGGCCTGTAGCCAAATCGGTTTTGACTTCTTTTTTGTACAACAGGGAGAGGAGTAGACACATCATCCATCTTTGTATGCAGTCGATTAGAACTTTACTCTCTGAATGGGATGTCAGAGGAAAATGGCTGCTAAAACAGAGGACTTAAAACAATGAGGCAGCGTTTAATTCAAACACCTTTGTTTCTACGAATGCGTATTTATCATAACATGTTTACATCATATTTACATAAGTGTTGATCTCCAATCACATATATTTTCCCAGTTAATCTGCACTCTGAAGCAGTGAGCTGGGCTGAAGTTACCACCACTGCAAGCAGAGACCCACCAGAGCGTCTCTGTGACCCACATTGTGACTCATCATGCTGAAGTGTGGACTTGCCTGTGAGTGTGTTTGCGTGTGTGTGATGTGATGTGTCTGCCTTAACATGCCATCAAGGAGCTTAAACTCACTTTGATCAGAAACCTCCCACAGCAGCTCAGAACATAAACAGCAGCAGATTAATAAGTGTCACATGACCTCTGCAAAATTAGATTCGAGAGTCATCTCTGTCCTTATATGCAGAGAAGAAATAATGCAGCACTCAAACTCACTGGGACCTGAACACATCAGGAGGACCTACACATGCATGTGTCCATACCCCCCTGTCCTCCTGTGAGGCTACGTCATGTTGTATCCACCTGCAGTGTGTCCTCAGACTGCACCCACACTCAGGAGGATCACTGTCACAGAGTGCAACACACACACACACACACACACACACACACACACACACACACACACACACACACACACACACACATAGAGCCGCTGCAGATGCATGGTACAAGAGGGTGTTGATCAATAACACAAAACACAATGATATTGAAATACTATTAACAGTTTACAATGTTAATGAAGTGTATTGGGAGATTTTTTAAATGAATGAAATAACACAATTACACACACACACAATTACACACACACACACACACACACACAGTGTTTTCAGTGTGCACAGAGCGGCCCTTGTGAATAAACCTGAACACTATGATCAGACTCATTTCTTCTGTTATTCATGCTCCTGCTGTTGTGTGAATGGGTGAGTCCGGTGAGGGTGAGTCAGGGTGCAGGTGAGGATACATGAAGCCGGGTTTTTTTTTTCCGCTACTCACCCGTCAGTGGGTTCCCATAGGGGGGCCGTGGATTCCGCCCTGTGAGCCCGGGCTGCAGCTGAACACACAGCGGGGTCTGAGCGCATACTAAGGCCAGGAGAGCCGCGAGGAGCACCGGGAGTCCATGAGCCGAGAGCAGTCTCCGAGCAGCCGAGAGACGGTGGATGTGAAGCCGAGCATCCTGCAGCCTCCTCCGGCTCTGCGTCCTATTGTCTCCGCATCGCTCCGTCCTCTAGGATGGGAGGAAGAGGAGGAGGGGAGAAGGAGGGGAGGGGAGGAGGGGGGGAGTCAGCAGAGGAGAGGAGCACCAGTAGTGAGGCAAGGAAGAGGAGGGGGGGCGAAAAACCCTCCCTCTCCTTTCTGCTTTGGCCAATTGCAGCGCAGCTCCGCCGGGAGCCGCCGCTGCTCCTGTCTCCGTACAGACTATGATGCGTTCAGGGCCAGTGGGATAAATTAAAGGATTGACGCTTAACTATAATCTAAGTCTCAGTAATGTTGGACTGTTATTGTTTGTAACATCTTCAACAGTTACCTTTAACACGCCTGCTTTATTCTCACCCTCTCAAAGGCCAGAAGGCAAAACTCCTTTTGACATCTTCCTTTCTGTCTCTCTGTCATTTGGTTTCCTTTTATGATCTTTGTCACACGTAAACATTTGTTTACGGTGGCCAAGGACTGCCACTGTTGCAAATAAAAAAAAATTAGTAAAAAAAGATGAGCAATAATGATGATGCACTGGTGTTTTACAATTGTCTTTTTTCTTTTTTTATTTATAGCAGAGGCGGTTCTCGAACACTGTATCTATTGACTATGGAAGATTATAAAAATAAGGGTTTTTTTTAGGTTATATAAGGATGTGAGGAAAAAGTAAAAATAAAAAGACGTTGACAAAGCTCTACTGCTCTCTCTAACGAGACAAATGAAACCAGTATCCTGGGAAAAACAGCTTCATTAATCAGAGTAACAAGATGAATGGGTAGTGGTTTAAAAAAGTCTTACTAATATGTAACACATGGAAATATAAAGTATGTACAATGATGTTTGTTTCCCTTTAAACCTGTGTTTTTGTTTTGTTTTTTAATCTTAAACCTGCATTGTTTCCAAGGTCCAGTAGGGGGCATTTAGGGATGATGTTTTCAACATTTGTCATACAACAGTAAACCTCTTACTGACATGTTTGTTGATTGTTAAGTTGATTGTTCTAGTTCAGTTCCTGACCAATGCTTGTGTCCTGGAACTTATGAGAATTTATGACCTACTGCAGCCCGTCACCAGAGGGTGCATTTCTCGTGGTGGCTTCACCCAGCGAGGAGGCAGACGGCGACTATTCTATATAGCTACAGTCTTTTAGTAGACTTCATCTTCTGACGTCTTCTACTTTTATTTATTGAACTGAATGAAAACAGTTGAAAAATGTACAATAAATGTCAATCTTTAAAGGTCAGTTTTGGTCATCTCTCAGAGGGATGCTACAGTTGGCTCACTGGTAGCTTCCGCTGCTTCCACGTGTCTCCTTCATTTCATTTCACATGGCAACCAGCGTTAAGGACCACCACTATCAACATTTCTTTGTTTCATTTTTCAGTTATTGCCAATATGGGGCTGTTGTGACAGTCTCACTTCATGTTTTTGAATCAAGGGCTCTGACAATGGAGTTTACGAGCTGCTCCTGAATGCCTCATCAGCGCATTAGATGAGGCATCCTCAGTCTGCAGTGCTGAGGAGTCCCTCTTCTAATATAAATGTGTTTTTATGGAAAACAAAAATCACACGTTGGTCATCTCTGCTCCGTCTCATGACTGGGATTCAGAGAGTCTTTGTGACTCTGTGTTATCTCTCTGCACAGCACCACAAGGAGACAACCTGGACTTGATCCTGTTCAATCCTGCTGGGATGGTACAGTTCAATGTGTATAACAATGTTAGATTCTCTACAGATTTTTTTTCTTTTTTTGAAACAATATTTATTAAAGCAGGATTAGTCAGTAGTTTGGGTATATTCGATCATTCTTTGAGAAACTTGCAGTGATGGTGTTTCTGGAACATTTAGTCTCTCAGAGATTGGTAACCAGGTCTGATGTTTGCAGGAATCGTCCTGTGGTTACCAGAAGGTTGCATCACAGGATGAAAACAGGGAGGTGTCGTCTCAGGGGACAGTTTCTCATCACACAGAGGGAATAAGAGTCCTGTTGGCGAGGAATATCATCATACAGCTCATACAAAGGCTGTCATTCACACAATGAGGCTCATAGAGCAGCAGGAGGCCTTTGGTTTGTTTCTATCAGAGTGAAATAAGAAGACAGTCTTATAATGTAGCTACCTCCCACTGAATCTGCCTCTTTTTCCCGTCATAGAGGAAATTTTAGCTGCGTTTGGAGCAGAACAGTCTGGACTAAAAGTAGCATCAAACCTGTGAGTTATTAAAAAACACAGAACAGCCAGAGTATGCTGAGGACTCAGTATTAACTCTGCGTCATACTCTGTTTGCCACCAACAGCACTTTATGAACACGCTGAAGTGGAGGACAAAATGAATAATCACAGGTGGAACATGAAGAAGCACCTGCAGGCTGATTCAGGTACAAACACGATACTTGTAACTGCGCCTTCCCTCTCATACAACTACGACTTCATTCCCCCAAATATGATTTCTCTTTCCTTAATGTGGCCTCATCCTCTGACACCACGAACACACAGTAAAGATCTGTTTTCTTCATAAAGGTCTCCTGGTTGCTTTTTAGAGACATCAGGATTATTCTCAACTTGTTATGAGGAGTTAAAAACCCTGAACAGGATTCAACTTAGTGATGGGCACGGCAGTTCTTTTAGATGTACTGAATCACCAGAATGTGTTCACTAAAAAGATTCGTTCAAAAGATTCGTTCATTAAATCACCGAATCATTCAGTGGTTGGCTGGAGAAGCCTGCGACTCTGACCTCTTGAACTGATACACATATTAACGTTTTAGGATTCAGTTCGATTCAAAGCTTTTGGGACTGGGAGACGAGAGTGTTTGGCTGTGTTGCTTTGGCAAACAGGTTTGTAAAAAGGAACTTGTTTATAAGTCATGATGTTGTAAGTGTACCGTCCTATGGTATGATATTTATCAGGTCTGCTTGGTAAATTGGTGAGTGAGTGAGTGATTCGTTCACACTGAACATGCATCTTTCCCTTGCAAACCGCTGCAATGATAGGATGCTGCAGGTTTTATGCACTACTTGTTACATGCTGTGTCCTATTGTATGTAAGTCGTTGTGGTGGCAATTTAGCAGTTTAAAAAAAGGTAGTTTTGTCCAACAAACATGATTCCAGAGAGTGTAGTTCAAAGCATGATTCGTTTACCAAGTGATTCAGGTGTCGGTGTATGTGGTCCCTCATTCACCTGCTGCTCACCTGGCAATGCTGTGTGCTGAATCATCCGCCCTGCTGATAGCTCAACTAAAGTGAGAATCATTTGAGGAAGTGATTCTGTTCAGTATGTTCACTTAAATGATTCGGTTCTTTTGAACGAATCGTTCGCGAACGACACAACACTAGTTCAACTTTTACAGTTGTAGTTCCTACATGTGATCATAATCGATGAAATGCCAAACACGTGTGGAAAGTTGGTATTAACTGGGACTTCACACATCCTATCCTGAGAGTCTTCCCTGTCCACGTGTTGCATGTTCCTCGTTTTTCTCACCTGATCATGTTGTTTTTTCCGTCATGGTAAAAGCTGATTTATCATGTTTCAAAGTTTTAAACCTGAGACAGTTGCTGTGGTGCCACCATCTGGAATTTGAGTCAACTGTTCCAGCTAAGGGCTTTTGATACAGGACTGTGACTGTGCACAAAGTTATGCATAACATGCATGAGAAGGAAGACTCGTAAATGAAGTTAGTGGTGGTGATAATGAAATCAGTAACAGCTGTCAGCGCCGGAGGTTTGATCATTTTCTTTTCCGAGCAGAGATAAGAGTCCGGAGATGAGCTGTGTCAGAGGTTAAAGAGAAGCAGCAGAGCTTCATTCAGGTGTTCAGTTTCAGAGAACAGGCTGTTCACTGTGACAGAGCGTTCATGAGATAATCAGAGAGAGGACCTGACCTCAGCGCTCTGTTTCTGCTTGATCTCACTAAAACCTCAGACCACCTGTCAGAGGACACAGAATCCAACTCTGCTAGTAATAAGCGGGACATCTTTCAGATTTTTAAAAGGGTGATAAAAGACTCTGTGTGTGTGTGTGTGTGCCCGCACAGCCTCAGTCACATTTCTCCAGACTCCTCATAGACTGTCAGGCTCTTAACTGAGAAGTTATCATGTAAATAAATATGATAATTTACACTGTAACATGTTTTTAGTGTAACTGTATGTACTGTTATGTTTCCAGGATTTGTGTTTATAAATCTGAACTTGAATATTCTCTAACTCTCAGGTCTCACTGTCAAACATCACACTACCCAGGAAAGAAAACATTGTGCACTTAATGTTTGATATTTTACTTTAACACAGTCGATTGAATAAATAATTACAATGTGGGACTCCATATGTAAGTTTGTTTTTAAGCAAATAAAGTTTTAGAGACCCACTCCGATAAAAATCATGTCCATTTTGTTGTCTACATGTTCATATGGCATTTTTTTGATGCTACAGGACATATCATAAAAAAATTCAGACACAGTGAGATTTGCTACATCACAAATCCAAGCTCCGCCCCCAGAGCCCTGCTTTGCAGACCAGATTTAGCGAAGTAGAGAGGACGATCGTGGAACAAGTGTGTGTGTTTGCGGATTGCAATGCTCATAAGACAGCTGATTATGATATTAGCTTTCACTATGTCCCTAAAGACATTAGTGTCTGAGAAGAGGAGTGTACAGAGAAGCACTGTCTCTGTCCACGACTCAGAGGTGAATTGCTAATGAGCTACTGGAGCTCTGCAGAAGAAAAGCCCTAGAAAACGATACGGATAAAGTGATTTTGGGGAAAAACTTTATAATCACAATTTAAAGACCACTGAGAGACAACTTTGAGTAGTAAATAAAAAGGATCAGAGTGGGACTTTAGGCTCCTGTGAGGGTTGTAAAGTTTGAGTCCGTTTTGGCGCCCCCTGTGGACAAACTGAACCTCCTCTCTTCCCTGATTTCCTCCTTTCTATGTGCACGTTTGTGTTTTATTAAAATATCTAATCTTTTCACAGATTTATCAAACACTATCAGAATAAAAAGTCTGTCCCCACAGTGTACAGTCAATCACTTTGACACCAACCTCACAGCAGCAGGTTCAGGCCTTGAAAGTAACTCTACCCATAAATCCATTGTTAGCGTCATGGTTTTGTTTATTTTAGTGCTATAATTACATATTAAGATTATGCCTGGTATGGTAATGAAAAGACCTCTGTTTTCATCGTAGATTCAATGTTCATTTCAAACACCATCAGCGATCCTTACGTTCCTCCTGCTGCTCAGTGTAAATTTCTCTTTCTCTGAAATAATCGAGGGAATACCCGATCACTAAAATAATCAATCACTGCAACCCCTACAGCTCTCTCTGATAGAACATCCAGAGGAAGAAAGGGTGAAGACTTCCTCTTTCTGTCTAACAGGGAAACTTCACACTATGAGACGTGTGAAAAACTACTTTGGGGAATTCTGGGGCGGGCTGTCCTGGAACTGTCGACCATGCAGGTGTGAAAAAGGACTCTACTGTCTCCATTTTGAAGACAGCCTTTAGCTCAGGCAGGCTCGATTGTTCAGACCCTGAAATGAATAAAATCCAATTTTGACTTTTCCACAAACTCATCCACAGCCACTGTTGCTGACAAAAATTATTTAATTCAACAGGAAATACTGGAGTCAGGGTGGATAAGGGCGTAAAAAAGGTTTTAAAAAATCCAGTTTGTCTGCTGGAAGTTTGAAAACACTTTAAAACATTGTAGAAAATACAGCTGAGTCAGTAGTAAAAACACATAGAACATGAAAAAAAAAGTGCAAATACTTCTTCAAAGGCTGGAAACAGAAAAAACACTGAGTTTTATACTAAGTGTCACACCTAAAAGAATTAAAATCAGTGCAATTGTTTTCAAATTAAAAGGCCTCACATGTTCTGGTGCTGAGAGCCTACAGAGCACTGACCCAGACAGAGAGAGGTCTGCGTTCACACAAACAGGTAGAGAGCGAGCTCCTTGGTGTGCAGGTGCTGGGCCAGGTTCTGGATGCGACACAGGCGTACGTTGTTGGAGTCCCCGGCGTTGTAAACTCTGAAGATTTGATACTTCTCTTTCTCTTTCAGGGCAAAGTCCAGCTCGTTGGCCGACAGGTGGATGAAGGCCTTCTCCTTCTTTATGGTCGACTTCACCTCCACGTACACCAACTCCAGCCCCCCTGCAGCACCGAAGGTCACCTTGAAGTCGTACGGCTGGCCGCTCTCTCCGCTCTGGTTACACCACTGGACACTGGCAGGGCCTCCGGGAACGCCGCTGTCTCTCCAGTGACACAGGAAGGAGTTCACCAGCTGCTCCCCCCACTCCCCGATGGCTGAGAGGTTCGCCTGGTCGTCTGACAGCACCACCTGCAGGAAGAGACGGGGTTGGATCAGATGGTGCAGAGGTGAGGCGTTCATATTTCTCTCTGCCTGGGGTTTCTGAATTACTAAAACACTTCTGGGTGTACTGACCGTGCTCGGCCTCGGGCAGTGAAGCGTCATCTCCTCCAGTCCGGTCTGAGCGTTCCACACAGGGAAGTCCAGGTTGAGGGGGGCGCGCTGAGTCTCTGCGGGGGCTGCACCCTGAAACACAGAGGAGAGGACCACAGCCTCTGGGACGGAGCTGAGAGGGAGAGAGAAGAAGGAGAGGAAGAGGAAGAGGAGGTACAGGGAGAGTGTGATACGTGTTAGTGACAGTGAAAACCAACATTTGTTTTTCAGACATGAGTAAATGATGAGGAGAAGAGAGAGAGAGAGAGAAAGAGCCTACAGGCTGTCTGGAGCAGGCGGCTCGCTGGCTGTTGTCGCAACAGGCGGTACAGATGGAGGACTCTGAGCTGGTCTGGGCTCCATGAGGGTTTCCTCTCCTCCTTTAGCTCCTTCAGACTCGCCCTGCTGAGTGCTCCCTGTCAGACACAAACAAATGTAAGACTAACAGAGCAGGTCTCTGTGATAGATGAATACAACGTGCAGAATTCACCGCATCTCTGACAGTTTTTGCTTTTTTTTGAACACCCACACAGTCAGGATTTCACTGTTTTGAAATAAAACGCCTTTGTAGG
Organism: Xyrichtys novacula; assembly: GCA_962446985.1. Lineage (NCBI taxonomy): Eukaryota > Metazoa > Chordata > Actinopteri > Labriformes > Labridae > Xyrichtys > Xyrichtys novacula. The sequence goes on along the minus strand of OY660882.1, from coordinate 9,711,549 downwards.
AGCAAATCATAGAACTGTCAACTAGATGTGTAACACCGACGCCACAAGAGCTAGACTCAGTTAAGCGAGGGAGACATTGTCCTGGTCTTTCCTGACAGAAGATTTTAGCTGCTTCTCAGTTTGAGGTTCTGTTCATCTTATTTTTTGCTGCCATGTCCCCCACTTTGGACTAGTCAGGACTACAGACAGGCTAGTTTAGCAGCAGGACTCTTCTACTACTGAGCTGTACTGGTGTAACACACGAAGAAATCGGTTCAACTTGTTTCTGTGGGCTTAGTACCCAGAGGAGTCGCCATTATTTCTGGATCATGTTCAGGTTTTCTTTTTGATCAGCAGACTGTGTTTACAAACATTCGTTTTTGGGTGTGATGTTGAGCCAATGCGGTGCCTCCAACTACAGAGTCGTGTCTGTTTTCAATGTAATGTTGCCTGAGAGAGTTTAAGACCATCTGTCATCTGGTGGGTGTTGTCCCTTGAAAGGAATATTCCAGTGTAAAATTAAAGTAAGGTCAAACACACCATGACGCTGAGTTAGACACCCCCTCGAGAGATGAATGTTGCAGACCGCTTGCTTCTCTAGTTATACCAACTTTAGTAACAACTGTACGATAACACACAGCGGTCTACACTCACCGGCCACTTTATTAGGTACACCTGTCCAACTGCTCGTTAACACTTAATTTCTAATCAGCCAATCACATGGCGGCAACTTAGTGCATTTAGGCATGTAGACATGGTCAAGACAATCTCCTGCAGTTCAAACCGAGCATCAGTATGGGGAAGAATGGTGATTTGAGTGACTTTGAACGTGGCATGGTTGTTGGTGCCAGAAGGGCTGGTCTGAGTATTTCAGAAACTGCTGATCTACTGGGATTTTCACGCACAACCATCTCTAGGGTTTACAGAGAATGGTCCGAAAAAGAAAAAATATCCAGTGAGCGGCAGTTCTGTGGGCGGAAATGCCTTGTTGATGCCAGAGGTCAGAGGAGAATGGCCAGACTGGTTCGAGCTGATAGAAAGGCAACAGTGACTCAAATAAACACCCGTTACAACCAAGGTAGGCAGAAGAGCATCTCTGAACGCACAGTACGTCGAACTTTGAGGCAGATGGGCTACAGCAGCAGAAGACCACACCGGGTGCCACTCCTTTCAGCTAAGAACAGGAAACTGAGGCTACAATTTGCACAAGCTCATCGAAATTGGACAATAGAAGATTGGAAAAACGTTGCCTGGTCTGATGAGTCTCGATTTCTGCTGCGACATTCGGATGGTAGGGTCAGAATTTGGCGTCAACAACATGAAAGCATGGATCCATCCTGCCTTGTATCAACGGTTCAGGCTGGTGGTGGTGGTGTCATGGTGTGGGGAATATTTTCTTGGCACTCTTTGGGCCCCTTGGTACCAATTGAGCATCGTTGCAACGCCACAGCCTACCTGAGTATTGTTGCTGACCATGTCCATCCCTTTATGACCACAATGTACCCAACTTCTGATGGCTACTTTCAGCAGGATAATGCGCCATGTCATAAAGCTGGAATCATCTCAGACTGGTTTCTTGAACATGACAATGAGTTCACTGTACTCAAATGGCCTCCACAGTCACCAGATCTCAATCCAATAGAACATCTTTGGGATGTGGTGGAACGGGAGATTCGCATCATGGATGTGCAGCCGACAAATCTGCGGCAACTGTGTGATGCCATCATGTCAATATGGACCAAGCTCTCTGAGGAATGCTTCCAGCACCTTGTTGAATCTATGCCACGAAGAATTGAGACAGTTCTGAAGGCAAAAGGGGGTCCAACCCGTTACTAGCATGGTGTACCTAATAAAGTGGCCGGTGAGTGTATGTCTGCACATGCAAACCTCAACCAAAAAGCTACTCTATAGCCACAAAAAGCGGAGTTTCGCAGCTTAAGGAAGAACATTTATGATCATTACTTCATGGAAATTTAATCAGACTGAGACGCTAAGGCAGAAGAACTACTCATCTGCAGTGCTAAATGATTATTTTGATGATTATTACTTCATGGAAATGATCTGCTGCACTTGGTGATCGGCTTGTCAGGGCTCCCCCACAAACAAGTAGCTGCTGGAAGAGAGTAGGTGAGTTGTGTTTGTTTTTTTACTAAAGAAATCAGGCAAAGATAAAAAGATGTTTGATGGCTAGTATTATGGCTGGGACCCTATATGTACTGTTGATGAAGTGAGGTGCTGTTCTGAGCATTAATTCTTGAGGGGGGTGTCTTACTCGGTGTTACAGTGTGTTTGACCATAACTTAATTTTACGCCGGAATATTCCTTTAAAGCAGAGATTCCTCCAGGTTCTCAGACTCTTTTGCAATTTTGCTTTGAGGAAGTTTTATTCTGAGATTGCTCATTTTAATCTTCAACCTTCATATAATTTTCAGCTTTCATTTTTAAACACATGTTGTTGACGCATCGTTTACACAGAGCTTTGACTGAGAGTGAATTTAAAGGTAAGTTTGTGGTTGCACTCCTGAATTTCAGACCTGGTGTGTGAGCAGGAATTTTGTTCACAGCTGGACTCAGTTGTCCTGGATGGAGCGGGACTTTTTGGGGGCCGAGTTGATCTGCAGGTCTGCTGCTTCTGATTGGCAGGTTCCCGTCTGAGCTGCTGGGACTCTGAGGGACAATGTGGGTGCTTCCTCGGGGTGGGAGGTCTCTCTCTGGGTCTTTGTCTTTAGGTGCTGCAGGAGGAGGCCACATCTTCATGACCGCGTCCACCACAGCGCTGTCTGAGTGAGCTGCCGGCACAGAGAAATACAAGAAATAATGATGCATATGAAGATCTGAGGATGCTGAAACCTCCTCCTCCTCCTCCTCCTCCTCTTCCTCCTCTGTGTACCTGTGCGGCTGTGTGTGTGTGTGTGTGTGTGTGTGTGTGTGCTGCAGTCAGGATCTGCTCCCCGTCCTCCTGTGCAGGGCGAGCTGGCTCTACCTGAGAGCTGATGGAAGGTTTGGTCCTCGATGGCACTGAAATAAAACAAAACCATGAGAAATAAACCAGTGATGTGTTTGAGTGTGTATATCTACTGAAGACAGTGAATTTAATAAGAATAATAGGAATAATACAAACAGATGCCACAGACTGATGTTATAATCCACCTCCTGCTGCGGTGAAAGCTCTTTGATCATTTTAATCTGTGTGTGTGTGTGTGTGTGTGTGTGTGTGTGTGTGTGTGTGTGTGTGTGTGTGTGTGTGTGTGTGTGTGTGTGTGTGTGTGTGTGCTGCAGTGAGGATCTGCTTCCCCTGTCTCTCTTGGAGCCCTGGTAACAGCTGCTCTTTTATGTCTCCACACACGAATTGATCAAACTGAATTAGCATATCTGAGAAATAAACCAGTGATGTGTTTGAGTGTGTATATCTACTGAAGACAGTGAATTTAATAAGAATAATAGGAATAATACAAACAGATGTCACAGACTGATGTTATAATCCACCTCCTGCTGCGGTGAAAGCTCAGAGTTTAATGTTTGATGTCAGTGTGACTGTTCTACTGAGGAACGTACAGCTCCACCGTCACCTGACACGTGAGCAGCTGTGTTTCACTTTGGGCTGAAACCAGAACTTTGAATAAATGAAGAGGTTAAAATTGTCAAAACCAAGACCCCCTTAGTGTGTTCCCATTCACTCTTCTTATTAGCGTGTCTTGTGGATCACTAACATATGATTAATTGATCAAAGGACTTTCTTAAAATGCCCATTCCTAGTTTGGACAACCTCTGTCTCTGGTGATACGACATATCAATCCTTTCGCAAAGCAAGCTGACTGAGGCATCAATACTGGAACCTTGAAGCATAAAGACCAATGATACTGATGGTTTGACTAGTCAAAACCATAGACTGTATATAGAATGGACAGCGTCTGCCTCCTCTCTGGGTGAAGCCACTCTGAGAACAGCACCCTCTGGTGTCAGGCTGCAGTATAGGTCATAATTCCTGCCTACGCCACCAAAGCTTATGGAGCTGTGGACAAATTTTAGAAATTTAGTACACAGAATATAATTTTTTCTATCCCCTGGTTGTGATGTTGACATGTAGTTACAGTAAGATTGGTTTGTGCTCAACTCCTCTTTTTTCTGTACAGCTCCATTTTTAAAAGTTATTAGGGGGTTCATGTTTTCTATGATTGACACCTGATACAGCCTATGGGCGCAGTTTGAGCCGAGTGTCATCACAGTGACTCTCCTGCTGAATGTGTACAACACTACTGTGCAATGTTGGTTTCAGGAAGTGGAGAAAAAACGTGCAATTACCAAGAGCTTTTTGGCATCAAATCTGTATACTGGCGGGAGGCGAAACCAATTTGTCCATAGTATATACAGTCTATGGTCAAAACCAGTTTTCACCTGGAGATAGTTCTTGATTCCCAACCCTGGTCCTGAGGATGTTATTAAGCTTGTATCACTCCTGTTGACATTTACAGTGTAACAACAGTAATCTACCATCACTCTATCCTTTACGCCGGTCAGTCACATGAGAACAGCTCTCCCTCTGTGAGCTTTTAGTTTGCATCAGAGTTTGATATCCTCATTTAATCATCAGTTTTTCAAGGTCTAATAAAGCTGAATGGGACTCTGTGTTATTTTTAAATCTGGAGTGAGGGAAGGGGAGATTTGGAGATTCAAGTTTATGTACGAGTGTGAAGCTTTTACTCTGAGCTAACACTGGGTTTCACTGACCCCTCTGTCTCCGAAAACACGAGACCGTCAGTAATCCTCAGCACGCAGAAAAACAGTTTCAGACTGTAGATTATGATTGTGAAAAAGTTAAGAAACAACATTTTTCAAAAACTTTGAACAGGAACAGTCCACCGGTGGGAAAGCTGGTGTTCAAAAAGTTACCTAAACTCAGTTTTGTTCATGAGTGCAGTCCAAAGGTGTTTTGATAAATTGACCGGATTGTAGGTTCTGGTTAACTTGGTTAAATTGGTTAAACTCAATTCCTGAGCCTTTAAAAAGAAATGAGTGGAAAGACCAACACATGAGTGTAACACAACATTATTTGAGTCTGCATGTGCGCACTGTTTACCTCTCTCTAGGTAAATCTCAGGTCTCGGAGGCTCTGGGACCTCCCACAGCTCCTCCTCACTGGGCAGCTCTCTGATGTCCTCCTTCTGCAGGAATCTCTGCAGAGATGTGAAGTCCTGCATACACACAAAAAGCAGAAGAAGAGAGATATAAATACATCCATCAATCAATCAATCAATCAATCAATCAATCAATCAATCAATCAATCAGATCTCACATATACAGCACTGTTCGAACGACAAAATAAGGCACAACGAAATTCAGATAAATATTTTGAAACTTGTAGAAGAGGCATTTATTTTAGATTTTAAGAGAGGTAAATGTCAGAGCAGCATTTTCCTCTACTGAATAACACTCTCAGTACAGAACCACAACACCACTCTCTCCAGTTGTATTATTTGTGCAGAGACACCTGATGGAAAACACGAATCCATTTTAAACTCTGAAGAGGTTAAACATAACGTAAAGGTAGTGAGATGGTCTTTAACGCTCTTATCCTATCCAGTATGTTCATTTCACTTATCTGTCAATACTCGTCACATTGACACAAACACAGCGGTGAATTTACAAACAGAAACATCCTCTAGGGGCTGAGAAGGAAAGAAAAACTAAGAGTAAGAATCAGACTGAAGGATGAAGTGGTTTTAATCTTAGACAAGACTGTAAAACATTACACAGTGACTACCACAGCATCTATGATCAGCCTCCTGAACCATTCCCACACCCCCATTTGACAGGTTAATTTCAAGGTGAGAGCTCCTGAAATTTTCCTGGAATTGCCTGGAGTGCATGTCTAAAAGTCCCAGAGAAAGACCGTTTTGATAAAGAAGAAGATGGCTGCTGATTCACGCTTTACAAACACACCAGACTACACTGATCAAAACAACATTTCTATCCTGCAGAGCACAGCAGCTGCCGGTCTACTGCTGACTTTATGCTGTATTCTGTGATTTCAGTTTTACCAACGGAGCACTCAGACTCTGAATAATGTCATTTTAATACATGGCAACCAAAAAATACAACCCTCCGAAGACGGAGGCAGACCAGCAGCTGCTGCTCCCTGTGAAATAAAATCCCAGTTTTTGTCAGTCTGGTGTCTGTCAGATAAAATGGTCTCTCTCTATAGTGATCCTCTCTGTTATGTCTTCAGACACTCTGAGCCTGTCGGTTAAGCGGACTCTGGGTTTACTTCTCTGTTAGATCCTTTTTCCATCAGTGGACGTGGTGGATAATTGCTGCTTCTGAGTCATCTCGCCTCATTCAAAAGTTGATGACCTAATTAAAAGGCGCTTCAAGTGGCTGCTCGATCGACTGTCTGGAATAATATCAAAGTTAAAGTAATAATTGGATTTGATAGGTTGAGAGGCATCGGTGAATTTGGGGAAAGAGCTGGGAGTTTCATTACAGAGTGACTTCATTTCAACATTTTATCAAACACAAACGAAGATGTATGCATTTTTTCTTGGTTGAATCTAGAGACAGAGCTGATCCTCCTCCAGATTTCAAAGCCGTTCAGTTTTCACGGCAAGTTCCGCTGCTCAAAGCCAAATATGTAACATGATTTTTGTACAGAGGGATCATTAACCTTAGCCTTATTAACCTTTGACCCCTGTGACTGTGCAGAGTGTGCCGCTCAGCTTCACAGAGATCAGGGGGAGGGATCATTAGATTCAAACCTCACATCGGAGATCCACTCAGCTGTGTGAGGCTGTGCTCGAGTGTGTGGTCTGACTTACGCTGATGGAGGTAATCAGGCCGCTCAGGAAACGCATCAGCTCCTTCCTGTGGCTGATCTCAGTGCAGAACAGCTTCACCAGCTCCCTACGATACACACACAAATACAGCAGTGAGAAGCCTGTGAATGTGTTTGTGTTGTTTTGTTTAATGTAAAACATTTTAAAGAGAAAGTGTTGAAGTGAAGAAGCTGGTATACGGGGAAGAAATTGGAGTATAAGCCTCTTTGAATGTCTTTTCAAATCAAATGTGAGCTGTACAAGTATAAAATGAGGAGGTACTCTATTGTTTTACACTGTTTTACCCAGAAGATGGCGCTCAAAGAAGCAAGTAGCTGCATAAAGCATGCTGTATGCACAGCAACCCCCAATTTCCACAGCATCAGGAACAGCTACGAAAAGGCCATATCCGCCGATCGTAGCTGATCGTAAACATTTAAGTTAATGCGTCAATTCCCACCATGCAAACAGGCGGGGACGAACAAGTGAAATGTTTATAGACAGCATTTCACCCCGATGACACCATGGATGAGGGGATGCTGATCTCATAAGTCTAGAAGTGGATTTCCTCCTCTGGAACGACCAGTCTACTGCTTGTATGGTTAGCCTATTTAGCTAAAGACAACTTGTTATCGCACAATTGCATGTGAATCTGTGGGTTCTTGTGAGTTCTTGTGATTCCTGTTGTCCGTAATCCACCACCAAATTTGCCTCACATATGGATTTGATAGGAATTGGTGGATGGCGAAAATCACTGTGGTTCCAGATGCGGTGAAAACTGGGGGTAAGACAGAGCAGGCTGACAGTCCTGCATGTTAGCCTCTCATCCCCCTGAGTGGCTCAAATGCATGTATTACGCTTCATTTCCACTCAAGTATGTCCATGGTGTCCGTAGCTCTGTAAATAAACGGACATGGGGTCTCATTTATGAAATGTGACAGCGTTGACCCACCACACACCACGGGAGCTGATTATAATGGAGCCCACACACACTGACTCGGAGTGTTAGAGCCCACTAACAGTGCTAAGCAGGCAGGAGGGAAAAGAAAATGGATTTTTCTTTATTTCACCCTGGCTAAAAAGAAACTTCAAATCTCTGCATCCAAATGATTTTTCTGTTTTCTCTTTCTTTCTTTCTTTGCGCCATGCTTGCTGGTCCACATGAAGCACGGCGAAATTGGGGGTTAAGGGACAGAGGAAAAGACGGGTCGTACCGCAGCTGATCACTGTAATGAGCACGAAGAAAGTGACTGTATTGTTACTTCACAGCTATTAAAAGCTGATTTCCTGAATGTGGGTCCATCTACTGGGTTCTGACTCTTCCTCACACTCGTACCTGCAGATCTCCAGGTTGGCTGACAGGTGATCTTTCTGGATGCAGAGCTCTTTCTGGTCTTTCAGCAAACAGATCACATCCCGCATCTCTATCAGCTCTTCACTCTCTCCTACATTCAGCTGATAGCGCATGTAGAGCTTCCCCACCTGAACACAGACAGACAGGAAGACAGACAGAAACATGTCAGGGTGTGAATGGACCAGCTGTGCAGTTTGGTCCTGACCCCACTCTGAGTCCAGCGATCTCCTGACCTGACTGAACTGAAGCTTCTTGATCCTCTCTGTGATGTTGTTGTCTGTCAGCTCTGTGTAGACCCCATTCATCTCCTCTTGGTGGATCAGGAACCTCTGGATGTAGGGGACCACAGAGCGCACCATGGCCTGCATGGTTGGACAGGGTCTCCAGTTCTCAGTCTGAGGCTCAGACTTCACACAGTCAGACAGCTGTCGGATCCCACAGATCTCCAGGAACAGAGAGCGGTCCCTCTCATTGAAGGCTGCCTCGCTGTTTGCTCGTTCTGCAGTTACACAAAAACAGTCAGGATTTCTGAACTCTCAAGGTTCCTGAGCTGCGCAAAACCCATGAATCTACCTCAGTATGATTCTTGTGTGTGTTTACACCCTCTCGTAACTAGACTGGGCTGAGTCTGTTGACATTTGAGTTGAATGCAGAAGGAGCAGCAACGTACCAGAGTTCCCCGTCTTCCTGAAAGCGTTCTTCTTCTCTGCTGGCGGCAGGTTGAGCAGACACACCTGGCTGTGATCTTTAAACACCTTCTCCAGCTCCTTGTTGTCAGAAATCATCGGTTTGCGTGCCAGACTCACCCAGGTGTTTTGTTTAGTGGGGAAGACCCTCTTATCAGACACCATACCTGCACACACGCACACACAGGGACAGAGGGAGTTCATTTAGACCTTGCATTTTTACTGGCTGGCGGTGAGGAAGGGTTTCTTCTTGACAGTTTCTGTGTTGCATTCATTCCTCTCCTGGATCAAAGATTATCTCATAAGTAGAAGGGGACTGTTCAGATCAAAGTGGTTGTATCAGTCACTATCTCTGAGGACAACAGAAGACAAGAGCCTGGCTAGTTACTTAGGGTCCTGTTGTGATGGACCATCTGCAGTGGTTTGACTGTACATGCAGGGAGGCCTGCCAGTAAGGAGTTGCAGTGGCCAGCGTGTAATACTACAAGAACCTGTACCAGGAGCTGTAGGGTAGGGTCTGATCCTCCTGATGCTAAAGAGGGCAAATCAACATCACCAAAAAAACCAAGGCTATGTGAACCTTGAAGATTAGCTGGTCATCAGTCACGACACTCAGGTTCAGACTTAGTAGGGACTAGTTTGTTTGATCCAAACTGGACACTGATCTGTGGTTGTAAGAAGGGACTGTCAGAAATGACAAGTAGCTCAATGACAAAGAAAAGAAACATTGATAAACATGAATTAAATAGAGCAATAAACAGCAGTGTAGAGCCTGAACATTATGTTTTCACGGATTGGTGTTTCACCCACACGGAAACAGCGTTTCCGGTGACTGTAAATGTACTTTTTAAAAATGGGTCAGAGAGTACGTAAACAACTACCATTTCATCTCCGTGTGGATGCCTATCTGCATCTCTCAAAATGATGATGTCACACACAGCATAATTCTTTTATGGTGGCTGCACATGTTTATGGTGGCTCCGTACTCTTCTTCTGTCTTTCGTGCATTTCCTGTGCTGCGTTACAGCGCTAGTTACTGGCTTGGCATACACATTACATTGTTTTCAGTGATTTCGTTTTGGGAGACGACAGAAAAACTAAATATTAAAGTGGAGTTTGGTGAAGTTGCCACTGAATAAAAAAAATTTAAATCTAAATCTAAAATGGAGTTTTCAGAGAAAAAAATTGAGATTTTATTTTTGGCCAAAATCGTGCAGCCCTACATGAAAGTAACATAGGTATTTTGGTTGCAGCAGGCCTTTGTGTAAACACATGGAGATCATATTGCATGATGAATTTATACAACAGGCTGTCCTCATTCTCAGAGCTCTGATGGACCCGAGGGATGTAAAGAGAATTCAAACTGCAGAAAATAATTCCTCTCAGCTGCATAAAAACCATGCACCACTTTCACAGCTGCAGGAGGATGCTGAGCACAGTGAACAGCTGAGCCAATCGGAGGTCCAGCAGACTCTCACAGAGTGAAAAGAGGACAAGTGTGTGTTTGAAACATGAATGTGAGAGGAATTCAAAAGGGCTTTCTTCAGAAAGCCAGAAAAATCAGAGATTACTGCAAAAAAGACAGAAATAACTGAGGAGGACAACGCTGTGAAAGATGTTTTAACTAGAGTGTATTAATAAGACAGCAAGAACATCATCTCCAGGCTATAACAGGGTTCCCAGAAGCAGAAAAGGAATAATACTGGTGGAATTAAATCGAAATGGGTAAAAGTAAATATGGAAATATCTAAGGAGTGTTAGTGTTTAATAAGGAGTACAGAGCATACATTTACCAGCATGAGGAAGTAGAAAGAATCTGGCTTTTAAAAATCGTCTTTTTTTTATAACCCCACACCGTTACAGCCAGCATCCTCAGTCAGATCAGCAGTGCAGTGAAGACACATAGACACTGAGGACTCCCATATTTACTGGACAAAGTTGAGATGGGTGAGTGGTCTACATGCTAAGCTCGGACAAAGATTTGAGACTCAGTTTTTTTAAAAACTGGTAATAAGAACAGGGAAACCTGAGCCGTGAACTCCAGGAAATGGACTAAGATGGTTAAAATAATCCCTGTAATGGACAGGACAACAAGCTTTTCACAAGAAACAGACTTGGTCACGGTACTGTCATTTATATCAGTGAATAACATGAAGACGGCCTAATAAAAAAGTGGAATAAGAGAGAAACATGAATGTGTGCAGGACTCACCTTTCAAGGTGGAGCAGTATGCAGAGTTAAGAGAAGGCTGGGCCATGCTCTCCTGCTCTCCTGGTACTGTTACTTTACATTTATGTGCTGTTAAAAATAAGAAACATGAGCAATTATAAAGGGGTGTAGTGTTTAAAAAAAATATTTGTACATATTTTGAAGGATTTTTGTCAGTAACAATAACTGAAGATATTCTGCGTTCTTAAGCGGGAGGTAAATTTGTTTTTAAAGAGGGAAATAGGCCTATGGATCAAAATAATAAACAATAATAATGATAATAACAATAATAATAAGGGTTTAATTCAAATGTTTAATTGTCTCCAACAAAAACATACTACGTTTTTCAAGAAAAAAATCCTAAAATTTCAGTATTAAACTTATAACAATGTTGATTCTGAGGCTGTTGGTGGGTTTGGGTTGGTTTCTATCCCATACCCAAATATATAATACATTACAATTAATGATGTAATATTTATCATATGTGGCACCTAAAACTGGAGAGTAGATGGAGGGAAAAGATGAAGAAAACTGAATACTCTTAATATTCTTACCCAGTCTGGCGTAAAGCACAGACACGTCCTGCAGCACCTCAGCGTTCGGAGCAGGACACGACAAACAGATGAGCTCTAACAGACCCACATACTGGTTCATTGTGGGACTCAGATCCACATTCAGCAGCTGAACATGAAAACAATAACCACAGATTCACATAGTTCATTATCTATCATATTGTGCAGTCTCAAATCAAATTGAATTGTTTCTGAACTTATCTCCATCAACATCCAGTTATAGTCTGAAACGGACAAGCGGCAGAAAAAGTCTCGTACCTGGGTAAAGAAAGCCTTCATGTCTTGCAGCGAGCTGTAAAAAGGAGCCAGGAATCTGGGTTGTTGGAATGAATTGTTGGCTCCTTTGGTGAGCTGTTTGTAGCGCTTAAACATGGAGGTGGAGTCACTCCAGCAGACCTCCTTCAGGTGGTAGAAACGTCCTGTACACCAACCGTTGTCTCTCCTGGTGATGGAGGAATAGAGTTACACTTTACCTGAAGCAAATAAAACCCACATGATTTGCTATTTTTATTGGTTTTTTTTCCTATTTACATTTTTATAATTTCTACTTAAACAAGTAACCTTTGTGTTGTGTGTTTATAATTTCTTGTATCTGTCATTATTTGCTATTTAACTAATGAGGTGGTGTTGCTCAAGGGCAAATTTGGTTAATTGTCCTTTTCTTTGTTGAAAGGGGGGTATCATGCTTTTCCACATTCACAACAAAAACTGCAAAGTTATAAAGTTTGGTTCCATACTACATGTATATTAAGTTTCAAATCACAAGGTAAACATATGTTGTCATAATCTTAAGAAATAGATGTCAACTGCCCAAATCTCGCACAAATGCGTAAAAATGTGAGACCCTAGTTTATGTGTGAGATTTACTAAAATTCTGAACTTGTTCATGTGCTTCAGCAAACTGGAACAGCCTGCCTCCAACAGCATGTAAAGAGACACCCACAGCAGAGAGGGGTAACCATAGACATAATATATACTTTATAACTACATATATGATGTCTATGGGGATAACGCTGCTCCACTGCTCAGCTGATCGACCACAATAGAAGGAGCAGGCTTTCTGAGAGCCTCCTGAAAGGTGGCCAATCAGAAGAAAATAGGCTTGTGGAGGGGGGGGCCTTAAGGAGACAGCAGCTAAAGCGTTTTACACAGCGGCTGAAATAATAATATTCTGATACTTAGAGTGAGAAATTTGAGGCTTTTTTGATCTGAAAATTACATAAAGCTATTAAAGAGGTATCAGAGAGGAATTATAGAGTCTGAATATAATGCATGATACCCCCCCTTTAAAGCTCTTTCAATTTCCTAGCAATGTCTGCACCCTAGGTGGACACAGCAGTCCTTGCGCGTGACTCTTAAATGCTTAAGATCTCATCCTGCTGACTCTGGCGGTCAAGTTTACAACTTATTGTGAAAATCTGATGTGATATATCGTAAAAATAGGTCTTTTTTTAGCTGCTGGGCTGACACCTACCCCCTCTCACCAGTTTGAGGCATTCAAAATTACAATATAAAAATGATTAATCTTGTCACTGATGGTCTCATTTACTGTCGTGCTTCAATATGAATTTTTTAATCTATTTCATTAATGTCACAGTCTCCTTAAAGGAGCCTTAAATAATTGTTTACATTTACATTTACTTCACTGACAGCTTTGTTGGTCTGTTGTTAATCTGTTGTGGTCAAAGGTCCTGCTCAGCCATCATAGCTTCAGGTTAAAGGGGTCAGATAAGGTTTGGTTTGGACTCTGCAGCTGTTTGACTTCTTTTACCTATAAAGTGTGACACTAGGCCTGCCTGTGGGGTCTGCAATGCTGCAGTTTGACCCTCCTCTGAGGGTGGGACTTTGCAGGTTCATTGAGCACAGACCAGTGTATAAGGAAGGTGTGCTCTGTCGTACCTGTCGTACTCTATGAAGACAGCAGGTGTGTGCTGAAACAGCTCCTTCAGGATGCCCTGAGGACAGTTGGTGTTCAGGTATGTATACACGTTGTGGATGTGCTGAACGGTGGATGTGAAGCTCCGCCCCTCACACTCTTCATCAGCTGATCTCTGATTCTCATCTTCCCCTTCTTGTCTGATACACCACTCCTTCAAGTACTTTATCAGGGATTCCAATGAGACACTGTGTCTCATTCCTACAGCAGGGGGAGGGGACAGACCATCTCTGTTAAACTGACTTTAAGTATTCACAGTATAACACAACATAACCAGCAGATCTGTGTTTCGCATTCTTACCCAAAGCTCTGCTGAACTCGCTGGGGTCTAGGTCCACATAGCAGACATGCGTCCCCAGCAGGTTGTTGATCTCAGGGGAGGTCAGGTACACGTCGTTTGGACGCAGGTACTTCCTTTCTCTCCGGTCTCCCTCCAGCTGCTGATAAGCTGGAACCCATTCAAGAGAGCAGAGGAGGTGGCGGAAGGAGGATTTGATGCTTCTGGTCGGCCGTCCATCACGATCAACCACCTGAGCTGTGAGGTACTGAGAGTAACGGTGTCTGAAAGAGAGGGAGATATGAAGATAAATCATGTTTTGTAATTATCATAAAGAAACAGAAAAGAGTCATGCAAACACTGAGGACTTCTTTAATAAGACACAAAGAGACGAAACGTCCTCAGAGATCTTCCTCTGGTGACGGCTCCTCGGAGCGACAGATCTGTGTGACCTACATTCATCTGCAGAAGAAACTGCGTGTGCAGTGCTGCACGTGATTCATAATCACACTTAGATGTGATGACAAACTCTCATCTAGACTGCAGAGAAACATCAACTTATAAAAGTGAAGAGTTGAATAGATGACAGCCAAACTCCACTTGTGACTACAGAGCTGCTGGTAAGATAGAAGTCATCAGCGCAGTGATGAACAGGCAGCCTGTAAGTGTGTCCTGCTTTAGTCTAATGTTTACCATGACCTGTCTACTCTGATGGTGTAGTGCATTCAGCTGAGAGCCTGTGGACCAGAGCAGAATATTATTTCTGCAAGTGCTGCCGCTCTGTAGCAGGATGATTTTATAAACTACTGTGATCTAAAATCAGAAAGCAGAGAGGAACGTTTCAACACTTGCGTGATAGATAAGCGTGCATGCTATGGGATATGACCTGCAGTCATGTAAAGTATAAATGATGCAGGAACAACAGAGTGAAATTTTAAATATTCATACAGCTGCGTATGTAAAAGAGCGACCGAATTCAAACTCTAACTCTATACTGGACAGTGACCTTCTCATGCAATACTCCGTTCAGTTTGTGTGAGCATGTGTGAGTGTGTACCCAGTGTCCCAGTTGTTGGCCAGCAGCTCCAGCAGTGCGTGTCTCTGCGGCAGGAGGAGGTAATCGGACAGCTGAGCAGAGGCCAGAGCCTGAAACTCCTCACAGGGGTAATCATCAATCACATACTCCTCTCCTGGAGTCAGGAACCACCCAGAACTTTCTGCTGACCACTGACTGCTCATCTGAGAAAAAAAACAAAAAAAAGAGGGATGTGACGTCTCACTACATCACATTATCCAAAGAAAAAACTTCTCTGCAGCTCTCTGTTGTGGTTGAAAGCTCAAGGGTTTATATTTGAACTTTGAACAAGTCACGCTCTGATTATTTTGACGTTTTCAAAATCAAAGCCAGAGGGGCGAGGAAAGCAGAGCTCAGAGTATGGAGAGCTGCATGTCAAGTATTTAAGAGAGAGCACAGTGAAGTGTTTTTATTTTAAGAAAAAGAATGACTCATTAACACCAGACCAATACACTGAGTACTTGAAGTGTGTTTATGAGATAATGTTCTATGAATAAATCTCTCTTCACACCTGAATATTCAGATTTTAACACCAGACAAGACTCTGGGATGTAAACCAGCACTGAGAGATCCAGCTGGAAGCTCAGTCCTGCTCCGTCATGAGATTTTAAGTCAAAAAATAACAGGGTTAAAGATATTTATGAAAATTATTATCCTGAAAATATCTCTACCATGAACACACGCTTTAAGTGTCTGAACCAGTGTTTTTACATAGTGTTCTGTTATTTTAAGTAGTATTTTTAAATTCTTTAAACCTCTAAATTCTGTGCAAAGTTAATGCAGAGTTAGTTCAGGCAGGCCAGGAAGTTAAGCTCAGCCAACAGCAAATCAGCCCATAACAGCTGACAGCCCAGGCGATAACCTTTTACACATTCAATAAATGAAAACCCCAAAGACTGTGGACAACTTGGCTCCGCCTTCTGTCATTATAAGGAATTTGAAGCCAAATTTTTCTCAGTATTTCTGGGATTTTCTCCACTTCCTGAAACCACCACTTGCTCAGTAGTTTTGTACGCATTCGGTGGAAGAGTCGCTGTGATGATGCTCGGTTCAAACAGCGTATCCCCCAGGTGAGCTACGCAATCTTCGTACGGCCATAGGCTGTATCAAGCGTCAATCATAGAAAACATGAACCCCCTAATAACTTTTAAAAAAGGAGCTGCACAGAAAAAAAGAGGACTTGAGCACAAACCAGTCTTACAGTAACTAAATGTCAACATCGCAAACCGGAGGGAGAAAAAGGAGGGTGCTGTTCTCGCGTTGACTTCACCCAGCGAGGAGGCAGACGACGTCCATTCTACATACAGTCTATGTACATTTGCTTAACAAGTACCTGTATGATGGATTGAATATGTCCTTTACTGGTGTGTCAGCATTTGTTAAACAAATATTGACCTTTAATTTTTAGTTAAGATACAGGGTGGTACATTTTTAACATTCATTTGCAAAACAAAGATTTTATATTCATTTCTTGGTCAATATGATGAGAGGTAATGATCGCACACCCCTGAGTCTGGCAATGGATGCTGAGGTAGCTTTAGATATGATGTCAGGGATCCCTGAGCCTTTACTATGGCAGCTGGGAATGTGGTTTTTAGTTCTGCATTTGTCGTTACTCTTACGCTACTTTAACAGGAGAGCAGGAAGACTTGTCCTGTGTTAACCTTCACTTCTGCCTTATTTGCAAACAGCATCAATGACACCTCCAGTCTGAGCTTACTAATAAAGATATGAAAGTTTGTTGTCAAAAATGTCATCTTTCTAAATAAACAAACTCCTCAGAAGTTATTTCAACTCTTAACCATTTCTGATGTTCTTGAGGTTTTCTCGTTATTAGGAGCGGAGGTGGAGGCGTTATACAGGTCATACATATTTTTGCTCTTTGTGATGTAATTTCTTGAAGTAATTTCAAATGCTTTATCTCAGTTATTTCTGTACAGTCTGAAGGTTGTGTAATTTATGTTCTGGTTGTTATGGTTTTTATTTTGGATCAGTTCAAACAGGATTATGCAAACAGATAGATTCTCCTGGCACTGTGACTGCTTCCACCCCCTGCTGCCTGTCGTTTGTACCCACGTTTCAGACCACGTAAAAACAAAATGCAATGACAGACACACTCGTCAACCTCCACTAAATGCTCTTGCTATAGGGGGTTATTATGGTAGATATATTTACACCTGATTACGCAAACAAGGATCAGCTTTCACAGAGTTAAACCCCATGCTTTTGTCTCTTTTTTTGTACTGGGAGACGATCATTCCTGTCTCACTGATGGTGTGAAGATAGAGCCACATACTTCTCCTGCTCTCTGCAGCTCAGGCTCACCTGTCTGCCCCCTCCCTCGCCTGTTTAGTCTGCTCGTCTCTAAATCTCAGACTGATCTGTGTGGTCCTGCTGTGACTCACCATTCTTCATCTCTTCATCCTTTTAATCTCTCCCTCTGTCATCGTCATTATGACTCACTGTTAGTTTGTTATGCAGGAGGATTCTCGTGTCCATGCAACCCGTAAATATTGTGTCCCGACTCAACTCATCCTCAGCTTTCACGGTCACGACACACAGGGAGACTGTCGTCACATCAGCCTGCGCTCTCTTTTTAACTCAAGACTCTGATCTGGTCTTACAGTACCTGTCACAACCTCATGACAGACTTTTCATGATTCAGGACTTGGCTTGAGTTGTTCTATGAGGGCCTCGCTCTTGGGGGAATCCCATGAAGTAAGCTCAACATCGCCAGGCTTTCTTTGCGTAAGCGGTAGAGATATCAGGTACCATAATGCTGGTCGTGAACTTTCTCTGTTGACTCAGACTTTCTGGTTTGGGCTCTGTGTGTGTGTGTGTACTCACATTATGGGGGGCTCTGAGCGCATCATTTCAAACCTATCTAATAAAACTGTCTGCTTCAGTCAGGCTGATCTCTAAAGAGACTATGAATGTATAACGGCCACAAAACTAGATTATTTTGCCATAAATGTTCTATCAATATTCTGGCCATTAACTCAGTGATCAAATAAGGATTGCTGCAGACTCAGTAGGTTTTATATCTAATATATTTCTGCCTTCAGGGCTGTAACAATTCAAATTTCCCTGTCAAGGGAATAATAAAGGTTTACCTTGTCTTATTACAATGACTAAATAAAAATACAGTAACATTAGACTTGGTAATGCACAGTTGGCTTACTTAACCGGATGTTGAAGATATACAAGAACATTGTATCTGTACACATGATAGTAAATAGTAAAGCCAGAGGAGGTATAAATACCAATAATCTGGGGTGCTGATGGCCTTACAGTCTAAGTGCCCCATGTACAGAGGTTTCAGTTCACAGTGACTCTTTGCAGGATTTCTTTCCCCACTCTCTACTCCCATTATTTCCTGTCTCTCTTCAGCTGTCCTATCAAATAAAGGGGAAAATACCCAAAGACATTTTCTCTGGCTACCCCTCTGTCAGTACCACCCTGGTCAATAATGTCAGAAACACTAGAACATGACTCTTCTTACGCTGTCAAGTTTGCTTGACAGGAGCAGTGATAAAACACTTATGTTCATTTTGATAGAATGAGAGGGAACGTAACCAAACTTGAACTTCTGTCACATAAAGACAGTAAAAAAGCGACTCACATACTGGTGGAAAGAGGCATAATGATGGGTTGGAGCACAAGACTGATATTCAGGAATGAAACTGCTGGCTGTGTGGAATAATCATGTCAATAATTAAATCAACTTCAATAATTAGAATTTGTTTATGATTAATTTGTTGGGTCAGTGATCTGGTTATGGCCTGTTAGGTGTAAGAGCCAACATGCACTTTCTCTCCTTTTGTAAATGAGCCTATGAATGAAATGGCTACATGACTCTGCAGGGAGTGCGATGTTGGCTTTTGCATACGCTCAACTCTTTAATTAAGTGAAATCAGAACTGAAAGCTCTGAGGCTGTGTGTGAAATTACTCACCAAATGATTTGAACTGGAATGAGCGGAAACAGACAAAATTCAGTGACATAGTTACCGAAATGAAGGCGTTTCATAACCAGGAAGGAATTTCTCATGATGATAATGACAGACTGGAGACTACTGTTTGCCTGTGTTTGTCTAATAAATATGATTAAAGATATTATTATTGTATTATAAAAACATTAATTTGTAAAAATGTGCTTAGTATAATCCATTTACTCACTCAAATTCACGCCATTGTTTATTATTTCTCTTTGGCTGGCATTGAGCTGCACGTTTCAAATGATCTTATTATTCAGAGCAGATGATGAATTGTTGTCTAAAATGTTTAATTATGCTCCAAATGAAGTTCCCTTTACAGCTCATTACTTCCAACTCACCCTGTAAGGAGCAGCCAGCAGATCTGGACACAACTTGAGTTTCATAAATGAAGGTAAATCACCTTAGAGTTCAGGTTTAGACTCAGTGTACTTAGGTCTTGAGGACCTGTCTGGACCTGGCTCTATCTTGATTGGGCACTTTATAGACCTTATTTGGTCTTTTTTCCCTGTTATCCTCTTTATAAACTTGTAGGGGCCTTGTCCGATATGGCTTGTTTGGCTTTTGTATCTGAATCAGTCTGTTTTAGTTTCTGTAAGGACCTCAGACTGCATTCTTATTTACTTCTCATGACCTCACTTGTGTCTTATGTACCTGTAAGGACCTTTTTACTTTAGATGACCTTCCTTTTTTTTTAACCCTGGTCTTTCTGCGCTGATTTAGACCTCACTCCGGACTTCTGTAGGACCTCATCTGGTCTCTTTGTTTCTCTGAGTGTACCCATTCTTCCCTAAAAAACAATTCCTGAATATGTGAGGTGACAGATCAGGATTATGTTCTTTACCAGCTCTGTGGTGGTGAGTGTCTGTCTCTGCTTGCGGATGATGAGACCGTCTCTGACTCCCAGCCTTTCGAACAGCTCCCTCCATCCTGCCACGTCTCCATCAGTCTGCACGTAGCGTGGACTCAACAGCAGCCAATCACAGCCTGAGGAGAGAGAAGAGACAGAGAAGAGTTTGGTGATGATGAGGAAATACAGTGTTAGCCCCGTGTGCAGACAGAGGGACGGTGGACAGGAGGAGGAGAGGAGAGAAAGGAGGCTGGAGAGTGCTGACGTTAATTATTCAGAGCAGAAACATTTGTGTAATGAGTTTAATCTCTGAGGGGGTTCTGCTGCACAGAGTATTTAACGCCAACACGGCTGATTAAAATTGAAAGGGTGAAAGCTCCCTGTCTGTCTTTAATGCTTTGACACTGTATTGACAACTGTACTGTACCCAAAACTATAGAAACAACAGTGATATAGGTACAACATTGATCAACAGAAACTCTACCAAACAAAAACGAAATTTGAGAAGCTCTGGAGGACGACCTGTTTCTTTGTCTCTGATTTTCATATATGCTCATTAGGGTATTTCGATTTTTCAGCTTTTTGTTTGAATGTTCAATAAATCATTTTAAAGGGTCCAATATAATTGTACATTCACAACATCTCTTTTAACACAAGGCTTTAATTCAGTTGCCAAAACATGAGATAATCAGCCTCTGCAGAGGATCCGCATCCTCCCTTCTCTAACCTCATTATCCACTCACTGATCTGAGAGGGTGGGATGCTATGAGACTGAGGTGCTGTGCTGATTGGCTGTCTGTCTATTGCCTGACGAGAGGAGGGTGCGGACTTGTGCAATAGGTGCAGAGGCGGAAAAACACCAAAGTGAACATGGCGAGCGCTCCAGGAGAACCTGTGCCAATATGATGTAGTAGCTAAGTATGGAGAGGAGAAAGCAGCAGTTTTAGTGTTAAGAGCTAACTTTCTCCTGATTATTCATGTAGCTCTCAGAAGACCTCCTCCACTGTTGCCTCGTCACTGATGTAGCTAGTGTTTCTCTATCAAAAACGACAAACACTGAAAAACTTGACTATAGCACCAACAAAGTGTGATATTTAACTTTGCTCTTTTTATCACCAGTAGATGACATGTTAACCTCCTAATCTGAAACTTTTCTGATGTTCACAACAGACACCCAAAAATTTACCTTTGTATCTCTTTATACAATAAGCACAATGCTACCTTCTTGAACATTTCCTTTTCCAAAAAGGGTTAAAGAGAAATGATATTCAGAGATTATCAGTGATCCTGCTTTTGATTTCAGTGATCAAGAATTGAAGCTCATTGGCAAATAACAATGGAAATCATCACAAGCCTGGGGCGTGTTGCACCAGGCCTGTTGTGACTTATGTTGGGGTGTCTAGTCCACACTTAACCACATGTTTGCAGTAGGTAGGTAGGTAGGTAGATAGTTAGGAGGGGAGGTGGATAGATTGGTAGGTAGGTAAGTGGGTGGGATACTTTATTGATCCTAGGGACATCTCAGAATTTCAGTGAAGTCGTAACTTAAGGTGCATCTTTGTTAAATTACCTTGCAGACATAAGGTTTATCTAAACTAGCAGAGCATAACATCCAAACTAACCAAAATATTGTCACAGATATGATGTTTACCCTTCCAGCTGCCAATCAGAGAAAAGCTTTTCTCCTTATGAAGTGATTGCTTCATGTTTATTGATCCTGTGCTGCTACACCGGATTGAACTGCAGCTGAATCAAACAGAATCTTGTCTGTCTGTCTGTCCGTCTACACAGTGAAAGATTTCTGAAAACGGTTAATTGGTGTAAAACCGCTCCATTTGTTCTTCTGGATGAGCAGAAAAACAGAAACAGAGCGAGAGAGAGGACAGTCTGTGACTACAGCCCCTGTCTCTTTTCAAGGTTCTGATCCATTATCCACCCTGTCCTCTCCTCTAAAGTTACATAACACACACAAACACGCACACACACCTACACACACAGACACAACACAACTCTGTTCAATACTCAGACATTTCATGCCTTTTTTAACACCAACAAAGAAGAAAAACCTTCACGTAACACAAACTACTCTCCTCAAAAGTCTGCACACAAACACATGCAGATGAATACACAAGCAAATACACACAGACACACACACTTAAACATGGCCTGTGTGCCAATGAAAATGGGTTTTTTTTGTACCAGGTAGTTTCTCTGGCAGGTTGATGTTTCCGTACTCCTCAGAGAAGTGCACTCTTTCCTCAGCAGGGCACAGCAGCCCCCTGTTGGTGAGGACTGGTACTGCGGTGTCAGCATAATCCTGACTAGATGAGTGCTGCTTGATGAAGACCAGGTAACTCACCACCACTTCAGAGGGCTTAGACTGAGGGTCAGAAAAGAACAACAAAAGAAGCCAGATTGTGAGAAGGTCTATTTTGTAATGATCCATGAAAAATGATCATGAACCTGTCTAAGGGTGATGACAGTCTCCTCAGCCCCTGTACCTTCCACTTGTTGCTCTGTATAGTGGGGTAGATGTGTTGCTCCAGCAGCTGTTGAGGCTCCAGGTCGTGGACTCCCAGCCTCCTGAGCAGCTCTCTGACCTGCTGACTCTGCAGAGGATCCATACAGCTCAGCAGAGACGGGTGAACCACACTCACATCTTTATACAGAGCAGACAGAGGACCTGTGGAAAGAGGGGGAAGGAGAGGAGTCAACAACAACAAAAATCTGCCTCAAATAATATCACTGACATAAAGCAGCTTATCATCAAATATTCAACAGATACAGTATGGCGTCTACTAATGATACTGAATGCTAAATCAGTAATTGTCAAATAATTCATGGCTCAGGATGTAAAGTTTTATTTTTTAACCTAAAATCCATGATCATAAATGTAATCATGTAATTTATTTATTTATTTATTTTTTCGCTTTTGAGGTGACTTGTAATATAACTTCACTGATCTTGATTTCCATTAAATAAAAAAAAAAAAAAAAAAAAAAAAAAAACATTAAAGGGGGTATCATGTTTTTCCACATTTACAACAAAAACTGCAAAGTTACAAAGTTTGGTGTCCAAACTACATGAATGCAAAGTTTCAAATAACGAGGTAAACGTATTTTGTCATAATGTAAACGGCTCAAATCTCAGACAAATGCGTAAAAATGTGAGACCGCATGATTCCCCCCTTTAAAGATAAAGGCTTCATCAGAAGTGTCTGTTTAAAATGTGGTGAAAACATAGTAAATACTGAAGGAAATTACATTAAATGAGCAAAAATACCAACAAAGTCAATGTTTTATTTCAGCCTATATCAAATCATCAAATCATTGTAGCACTTTGGAGCTTTTCAAGACCAGAATATCTAAATCTTTAATGATGATTTTCTTGGCCCCTGTAAAATTTATCTAAGAGTCGATGTATAAATAAACTTAGGATTAAACTTTTGCGACATAAAACCTCCTCTGACCTACTTTCTCTCAGAGTGGGGTGTCTGTGGGAGTCTGTCCTCGCTGATCTCTGCGCTGCTCAATATTTCATCAGAATGAGAGAGTTTGACTTCACTGTGACTTAAAAGGATCACACACACGACTTCATCTTCAAGATCCTACTACACCCAGTGACCTGAAAACATGCCTGGCTGAACACCTTTCTCACTCTGAACGTAGTCCTCATCAGCTCTCTTTTAGTTTGTGTGTCATGAAGGAAGGAGAAGTTTAAGTTATTTGGTGGTTTTTGTCTTTAAGTTAGAGCGTTCACTACAGACAGAAAACAAAAACCGTTAAAATCAGTTCACCTCAGTGAGTTAGTAGGGGTGGAAATCACAAGTGGCCCCACGATATGATATTATCACGATACTTGGGCCATGATACAATATTATTGCGATTTTTAACATTTGGCAATACAGTCAGTATCGTGATACAATATATTGCCATTTATACAATTTTTCAACTGTTAAATTTAGCATTTGTCTTTACTTTATGTTTGTCTTATTTACGCTGTATTTTATTTTCATGAAGCACATCTTGCAAACCTTAATATATATTTATTGCACTAACTTTCCCCTGCTCTATGATGTCACTTCTGCCAACCTCACTGGACAAACAGTTGATTTTATTTTTCCATCATCAAAGATTTGACTTCATATTAGCAATTCATTTGAAAAAATCAATACCTGGTAAATGAGACGATAGGATATATCAGCAGACAAAATATCGTGATACCAAGCTGTATCAATTTTTTCCTCCCACCGCTATGAGTTATAAAGAAATTGGGAGGCTAGCTGTTAACTTCTCCACATCACCTCCATATTTTACATTAGCCTTCTGTTTTGAGTTTTTATGGGCGCCCCCTATGGATGAAACAGCCCCGGGTTTCAATAACAGTTGCAAATTAAATCCTAAGAGATGCTGGAAACATGACTGTGCCAACATCTATGTATCTCATGCTTTGAAACTTTGCTGAAGTTTCCTATTCACATACAACATTGTAATATGTATGTATCAAAAAAAAGGCACCTCACACTTAAAAAGTAACCACCGAAGACCCTAGAAGATAAACCCCAACCACAAAGATTTCATGGGATTTTCTTTTTTTAGTGGTTACATCAGTTATACTGGTCAGAGTATGATCCACAGGGGATCCTGTCAGCTCAGCTCCTTTGTTGAGAAGCTGACTGGAGAACATACATGTTCCTCTGCCAGTATGCTGTAGGCGGATGAAAATCTATGTGCTGTACAATGGTGCAAGAACAAATGGGCTTTATGACAGCAAAGTGAAGTGCTGAGGAAAAACCCCCATCCCTTTAAAGATGACTGAGAGGAACACATAACCTCAGAGTTTGGCGACCTAAGAAAGGTGAGTTTTGTTTTATAAATCAGACACAGCAAATTCACAGGAGACTGAAGTTATAGAAGACTACTATGCATGTGGTGCTTTTTAGGCACACACATTATACAAGAAAAACAGTGTTTTCATGAGTGCAGTTTGATTTACCATGTTGTCCAAATGTTATCATAAAGGAGAGGAGAGCCCTCAGGATAAAACAGCACAAGTGTTTAGGTAGTTTTTGCATTACATCATATCTTAAAAGTGTACTCGCCTGTGTCGGCCTGAGCTTTCTTCTTCTTGTTCTTTACTTCCTCCATAGGGAAGAACACCCCTTCTCCATTCAGTGCCACCACACGCCCATCAGCCAGAGGGATCATGGGTAAATCTCTGAGGGTCTGCAGGATGGAGTCAGCCTCTCCGTAGCCATGCTCCAGAGCGCGGAAGTTACAGACCAGCAGACGAGCCAGCTGACGCAGACCGCCCTCTGCGGGAAGAAATGGGACATACAGAATTCCTTATGATGGATACATATTAATATTAAAAGGAACGACAAATGCACAAACATGAGCCCATACAGATTTAGTTGAAAATTCAAATAGATTTAAATGATTTGTGCAACTGTCAGTATTTTCCATCGACTGGCTCACTTAATTTATGATGTTCTAAAAGCATCACATATCACAACCTCCCTCCCTCACCTGAATGGATGCCCTCCACCTTCATCAGCTCCTTGGCCATGGCTGTGGTTACCGTGGTAACATCAGAGCCCCGCAGGTGCTTGACTCCAAGGTGAGTCAGCAAGGAGGTTGGCGTGGTTCGGCTCAGATCGGGATGGAGGTACGATAGAGACAGGTGACGCTCCAGCTCCTCTCCTCCAATCACGTCACGGATCACAGCGTCCTGACAGACGGCCACCTGAGACGGCAGCTTGCACACCACCTGACCATCTGACAGAGGAAGAGGAGAATAAAATGGAAATCATACTCATGGAAAAAGTCTTTTCTGTTAACATGTACTCCATAAATCAAGAAAGTTCAGAGCCACTGTGCTTTTACTTGGTGGACAATCAGCATAACACACCCCAACACTCTGAGCCGAACCACATGTCAAGTTAGTTAACATTGCATGGTTATATGCTGGCGTGTGTGGAGATGTGAATAATTGACTACGATCCAGTGCAGAATGTACTCCAAAATGCACACTACACACACTATCGCTCTTCATTTGGAAAGACAGAGGGTAAGTCTGATGTTGTGGGGGTGGCTCCGTAGAATCAGCCTCCGCAGATGTAATTTAAACTAGAGCATCGACCTACTTCAGAGGCCTGTCTATGTTCTTTCTAGGCACAGGATGTCAAATGAGCCAACAAGAGCCCGGTTTGTCCAAAAGAGGAAACTAAAATCTGCCAAATAACTGGTAACACACCTGTCTGCAAGATCACCTGCTTCTCAAAGGAAGTGAAACTGTGGTTTGTGAGACTTCAGCCCAAAACACACCTATGAATAATCAAAAGACTTGAGCCAGCTTCTCTGTGCCACGCACCACTTAGAGCCCTGATTGTGGGCTGGTTTTCACCTAAATGTGGCGAAGTATGCTCTTATTCACTTTGTACCTTATGCTTTAGATCAGCGTAAGGTACAAAGTAAGGGGTTCATATCAGGTTATAACACCCCCAGCAAAGTGTCTGACTGGGGAAAAGAATGTCAGATTGGCAGTAGTGGAGTTAAACCTGCTCTAAATGTGCCAGTGTTGTGTGTTGTGGAACTTGGTGTGATTGCTAGACTGGGTTCAACTGTTTTCCTACTATTGCATTTTTTATGATTTTTTTTTTATGTAGACAACCTGCATGTGCGTGAAGTATAAGAACAAAGTTTAACACATACCTGAGCTTAGAGTAGGCAAGAAGGCTTTGCCCTTCAGCAGCTGAATAATCTGCCCAGCGACAGGCTTGAAGAAGTCCAGCACCTCATCAGGAAGGGGGATGAACTGCAGGAACTGACAGATACCCTTCAGATCTTTGAACTCTGGATGATCCTGAAACCAGAACAGAAACAATCATTATTCATGTCTTCTAAAAATCATCTCACACATAGATGAGGGCGTAGGGGGTCATCAGAGACACACCACAGAAATGATGTACACTGATGGTACTGAAAGCAGTTTAATGATGCGTCTTCTTCATAGCATATTGAGGTATTTTATTGTGAAAGGACTATAATTATCTCACAGTGAAGACATCCATGGCCTGCAGGAACAGCTGTGGGATCTCAGACCGAAGCCACTGGTTCCAGGAGCTGTCTCTGTCCACGTCTTCCCGGGAGGATGGAATGTCAAAGTCCCCTGGAACAAACACTTTCTGTTATTACACTTTCACTGCTTATGTCTGACTGACAGCTCTGTCATCCTCATCCTCATCCCTACCCTGTATGATGAAGCGAAAGCCGAAGCTGCGAAGCGGCAGGTAAGCAAACACAGGCTGTTTCTGAGGCTGGAGTATGATGTTACTTCCTGTAGAGTTGCTGTCGAGCTGGAAGGCGAGGGCGAGCTCGGTGGATTCAACGTTTTCTTTGATCTGAGGGAGAAATGGATCAGTGTCATAACAGGAAAAAAAGGGCCACAAAGGGAAAGATCAGAGAGTCTGGAAGGCAGAGTGTCAACACGATTCAGTTTTTCTCCACCTGTCAACAGGTCATATGAAGAAAAAAGACAAGCAGGGATTATGGGGTCTCTGAGACTGTCAAATGGATGTCCTGAGTTTTATTTTTGCCATAAATCCTGCTGAATGTAGAAGCTTTTCATCAAATCTGGGGAGACACTGGGACTTATCAAAATAGACAGAGGACCAGACTCATGATGCAAATATGCCGTATCTCTAAGAAAACGGTCATTGACAAAGATTTAATATTCATCCTCCAAATGGGTTGCAATAAAACACACAGAGTTTGACATTTGTTATTTCATTTGATCTGTTTAATCTGTAACTTCCTGCTTAGTGATGATGCTTTTATTCTGAGTGTGTATCCTGAGCGGTTATCAAACAGTTCCCTTTTTCCTGTGGCCTCTGACGTACCCACAGGTTGAAACAAAAGTTGTTGTTGGATTAAAAAGTATTTTAACTCCAAAACACAGAATGAAGGAGATGAAGAAAAGTGGTGCTGCCATGAAGATTACTGTGCAGATACATGTTAAAAAATATTTAATAAAAATCTGAATATAATGTGAAAATATATAAAAGAGAGCGACATTTAAACAGGATTTGAGATGAAGACTGACAGCCCTAATGTGTGTTAGTGTGTGTATGCGTGCGTGTGTGATTTACCTTCTTGGGCTGCACTGTAGTTTTGACCACCAGCCAGCGCTCGATGCCATCCGTGTGCTCCACCTCCAACACGCTGTGACTCAAGTCTTTTCGAGTCATTGTCACCAGACGCCTCTCACTCTGAATGAGTGCAGAAAAAAAACAGAAGTCACTTCATTTTCCTGTTTGACAGATTTGATTAAATTTAACTGGAAGTGATGAAGGGTATTACGAGTCCTACCTGGTTATAGATGGTGATTGAGCGCAGGCGGTGCAGGAAGAGTAGAAGGGAGGGATGCACGTCGTGGAAGAGGTTTCTGGTCTGATGGCTCTCAGAGCGCAGAGGGAGGAGGATCTTTGTGGTCCAACTGATCATAAAACACACGCAAAGACAGGTGATTAGAAAATATCTAACCAATAAAAATCAGATCACATTAACTACATGTGAGCTCAACATATCTTATGTGGTGCCTCAAACTTTCCTACCTGCTCGCCAAAGTGACCACACATCCATTCCCACAAACTTTTTGGGTTTGGTTCAGAATTATTCCCTGTTTTGAGGTTTCAGTTCAGTACAATTTTTGAGGGAAACTAATTCAACAAAAAGAACCTCCTCTCCTTTGCTAGGAGCTCAAACAAACTTTGACACATTGTCTAAGACGAAGCACGGACAGCTTAGGTTTGTAGGCCTGCTCGTGTTTCTTTCTTTCAACATCTCATATAAATCATAAGAAAAGAATGAAACATAAAAACTCAAATAGAATCAAAAAGAGAAGAAAACAGGGTCTGAAATTCACAACACTATCAAACAGAGGCAGTCTTTACAGTATAATGGGTAAATGTTTAAATAATAAAATATTAACAAAATTCAAATGGACTGGATTTGGGGTAGCAGCTCATTTCTTCTATCTCCTGAGGATTTGTGATGAACTTGCCGAGATTCACTGATCCTCTGTTCTCTCACCTGTGCAGACTCAGGTCGTTCAACTGTGCATCCAGCGGCCTCTCATCCTCAGCCCAGTGAGGAAGGATGTATCCCATGGGGCCGCAGGTCTTGTCAAAGCGAAGGTGGAAGCCGTTGGAGTGAATCTCAGGACAGTCTGTGACTTTAAACACTGACTTGAAGCCGATACCTTTCTGTCCTGTAATGAGACGAGATCACACTTGAAAACTTACCCTGACCTCCTGGTCTCTCACTCTTGGCTCACCTGTCAGTCATGGTACGCACACTCACCTATGTATCCATACTTGTGTTTGCCCTTGGTGCTGCGGCCCACGTCGCAGATGGCTCGGATGTTTTTCTCCTGAAAGCCGGTCTCGTTGTTGAGGATGGTGATGCAGTCTCTCTCCACCACAAAGGCCAGAGCTGGGACCACACCAGCCTCTGACAAGTAACTGTTGTCATCTGCATTCTGGGAAATAGATAACAGCAGTTTGAGCGAGAGTCAGACATCTTTTATTTAACCCTGCTCTAAAGCCTGCTCCTGAAACCATACAACAGTGATCACATTATAAATAAAAACATGAAAAAAAAAAACACTTGTCTAAACACGTGTCTATCTTCAGTAAAAAAAAGTTGTCCCTACTCGTGTGTTTTTGCTAATTGAGGTCCTTTCTTCAACTCTATTCAAGGTACCTGCTCTCAGCAAACAGCTGACTTGTCCCTTAATGACAGCTAGACACTGGTGTGGGTGATATGAGTTAGAATTTCTATCACTATGTATTTTTTTTATACCTGGATGAGCTCCAAGACAAAGTGTGTGTCTTTGCTGTAGAGTTCTGTAGACAGACGGTCCAAGCTGCGGCCCAGACGATCCTGATGAACCTGCATCAGCTTCTGTCCTTCAGCGTTCAGCTCCACACCGATACCAAACTCGCTCTTCCTGTCGGGGGACACAGAGAGAAGAATAGATGAGCTGTTTGTTTAGGAGACCAGTGATGACACTTTGATACTTACACAGTACAGGTGGAGAACATACCTGATGTCTTCAATGATCACTCTGTGGACGTCCAACACGCTCTCTGATTGGCTGTCAGCTGAATCCTTCTCATCAGGATCAGACACGTCTGACTCGTCCTTGTCCTGAGTGCCCTCAGCTTCACTGCTGATGTCTGATAACTGTCCATTTGGCAGGGAGGTCAGCTGGTACAGCTCCTCTTCATCTTCTTCATCCTCTTCCTCCTCGTCATGCTCACCGTTGACTAGAAGAAAATATCATGTAGTTAAAAAAATTAGACACTGGAACAGACCTTCTTTCATTCCAGTGGAGCAGAATCCTTTGTGATCACCTAGTTGAAGACTCTGTTCCGGGCTGGCAGACACAAAGCTGTCATCCACGGTGTTTTCCTCCAGAAACTCATCTTCACTTGTGTTCAGAGCCGACAGACTGCTGCTCTGAGAGTCCAGCAAGTTAGACTGCAATCAAGACAATCAGATGAGGATCATGAGGAAGATAAAATCCAAGTAAAAAATGATCATAAGATGTCCCAGATATCAGTCAGTGTGAGTATGTTCTAACCTTGAAGTGTTGGTCAGCGGCAGTCTGTATGTCCATGTGGTTTAGACTCTGCGGTGTGTTCAGTTTGTTCTGGAAGTCTCTGATCCACTCTGTGATTCCCAGCACAATCCCCAGCCGGTGCAGACAGTTCAGGTATCTCGGGTCAGACTGGGCCACAGTGATCAGGACCTGCTTGGACTTGGTCTGACCAAGGACTCCAGAGAATGGCTCAAGAAACACCTGCAGGTCACATCATTGAAAGATTATTCAAGGAACAGCTTGGTAAAGTCAAACCTGAGTGAAGTTTAAAAAAATCAAAATCAAAAATCAAAACACTCCTCTCTGGAGTTAAAGGGATATTCTGGCGTAAAATTAAGTTATGGTCAAACACACCGTAACACCTAGTTGGACACCCCCGGGAGAAATGTTAGTTGCTGTTCTGAGCATTATTTGTGGCTATAGAGTGGCTTTTTAGTTGAGGTTTGTGTGTGGAGACGTAGACCGCTGTGTATTGCTATCCTGCGGTCATTACTAAAGTTGGTATAACTAGAGAAGCAAGCAGTCAGCAACATTCATCTCTCCAGGAGGTGTCTAACTCGGTGTTACGGTGTGTTTGATTATAACTTAAATTTACATCGGAATATCCCTTTAAGTCAGTTCTTTGTCTGTAATCACACTGAAGTCATGTTTAGATAATGACATGCTAGTCTAAAATTGTTAGTCATTGCGGTTTATTTCATTTTTTGGCCATGTGGTGAGACTGACCTTCTGCAGGAGAGCACGGCAGATCCTGAAGGGGACTCTTATGAAACACTCCAGGAGGAATTTGGCTACTCTGCTGTAACAGGACATGTCGTCTTCATCCTGGGACATCTCTGAGGAACACAAGCATCATGTCAGCATACATCCACATATACAGATTAAAACGATAAAACCCTGCCTTTTACTGTTTTACTATCAAAGTGACCACTCTGGTGTTTAGACGGCTCAAAATCAGAGACTTCAGAACTCTGCTGTTTACTTGTTATGTTACTGATTATTGAACTGAAGCAGCCCTAAGGCGTCTCTACCTTCCTGAGCCATAGCTTCTGCCAGAGAGCTCTGCACGTGATTGGCCAGGAGGGCTGTGGGAGTATTGGTGATCCCGTCGGAGACTGTCATCGACACCAGGTGTCCGGCTGTGCCCACAGGGTCAAGGGTCCTAACAGCAGCTGAGAACTGTTTGTCTCCTGTATGTGTGGTGGTCCTGAGCAGCAGACCAGGTGAGACCTCCAGCGCTGACAGACCTGTGTTAGCTGGAAGAACACAGAAAGGGTTTTTTCATCTCTTTTTTTTTTAATCAACAGTTTTTAAAAAGTCCTAAACAGACATCAGAGTTCCCCTGTGGCAGCAAAGAAACTGTATGTCACGTGATCCAAACCTCACACACTCAGTGAGTTTGACTCTTACCAGCGTTTCTCTCGATGAAGTCCTTAAGGGGCCCGTGACGTGGTTTGAAGACTAGCTCCCACTGGCTCCACTCACTCAAATCCTCCAGCAGGGGGCAGCTCAGCAGACTGGACAGAGCCTGGTCCTTGGACATGTCACCCAGACAACCAACCGCCTCACCCCCAACTTCAGCACTGGTGATAAAAGAGTGAGGGAGAGCAGAGATGAGGAAATCACTGAGCATGTTCACAGTGACGTCATCTCTCTGTGCCTTCACTAACTGCTTACCTTGATTTGCCTTGTCTGGCAAACAGGGCGGACTCATACTGGACTGGGTTTAGTCCTCCTCCACCCAGAGTTCTCTGCTTTTGGACCAAGTTAGTCAACATGGCCAGAGTCCCGAAGCCAAGGTCCCGACTGTCCCGAACCCTGAAGTGTTCCCTCAGTGCCACCTCAATGTGGGAGAGCTAACAGGACAGAGTGAGCGTTATTGTCACAGTCCAGTTCAGACCAAAGAGCCTCAAACTTTGGTCGGACTCTGACACAACTCAAAATCCTGACACTTTACATCAGATGAAACACAACTCTGTGTGTGATGCCTCACCTCCTCTGGATCAGTGGACTTAATCTCTCCACACTGGTTGATGAACTCAAACACATCCTGTCTTGAAGGTCTGAAGCCGCAGCCTGAGAGGTCCATGCTCCTGCTGTCCAGAATCAGAGAGGAACCCAGACAGTCCTGCAGCAGCTTTACAAACACAGGCACACAGCATGAATCAGGTTATTCGTTTAATCACAGAGGATCTCTTCTTGAGCAGTTATTGATCTTTGTGAAGGAAAATACACCTTTACCTGAAGGTGTTTCACCAGAAACTCCAGAAAGTTTCCCTGCTTTATAGAGAGGAAATCTTTGACCTGGAAGTGTTTGGTCAGCTTCTTCTCTAGAGCGGCGATATGTGCCAGTGTGACGGCCGAGTTCTGAGAGGACAGGCTGTCTTTAAGGAACTGCTTCACTTTCGCTGGGAAAAAAAAAGGAGCAGATATATATATATTTTTTTATTTCTTTATTTAACTGGATAACAAACAGCTGACACCTATAACAGGTATCTTGCAGTCATACCTTCACTGGGGAGGGACACGTTGGGGTTGTCCTCTGCTTTGGAGGGTTCAGATGTTTTAGATGTCTTCTCTTTGAGGACCAGGTCCTGAGGGATGGCCAGAGAGCCTCCACAGATGGAGAGCTGAAGCAGAGCCCTAGCCAGCGGGTTACCTGACACCTGCAGCAGAAAGCCCTGCACGTGCTGGAGGGAAAATATCACAGAAACGAGAATGACAAACAAATTTACAACCTCAATTCCAAAAAAAGCTGAAACATTGTGTTAAATGTCAATAAAAATCAGAATCAGAAAATTTTGATGGTTTTATGAAAAAAAATGTATGCTCTTTAAAAACTGGATTGCCAGAAAACATTTTTCGAAAGTTGGGAAAGGGACAACACAAAAAACATGTATAATCCCCCCCAGCAAGCTAAAGCATGTATTTATCAACTGCAGACCATCACAAACCTTGGTCATCTTTGAACTGAACACCCCTTCAGAGTTTGTGAAAACAGCCAGAGCCACCTCAGCAGCCGTCATGGAGGCGTATTTCTTCCTGAGGTCGAAATTCCCTGTGGAGGAGAAGGAAGCTGCTCCCTGTACAGGTTCCAACACACTTTTCTTGATCTTCCTCAGACGCTCCATGGTCTCCTCCTCCAGCTCCTTCTGGATCACCTCCCGGGCCCGCTCTAAAGTCAGGTGTTCATTCTTGCTCACCTTGCCTAATGTCTGAAGAGAAACAAAACACACAGAGGACTTACACCTCTTCCTGGGAGCTCCTTATGTGGATATTAAACAAAGGCCGACAGATTTAATTCACAAAAAACATAAATTGATACTGGCATACATCTCGCAGATGAAACAGAACTGACTTTTTCTTATTCCCCGTAAAAGACTAAGAAAAACATTCACCTCTGATCATATTACAACATGACCATGTCTCTTACTGATATGGGCAGCCCCACGCTGTGTATCCTGATGCCCAGCTCATATGGAGAATCACAGTTGTAGTGATCAGCCAGGTGCTTCATGAACTCAGCCAGGTCCACTTTGCTGCCAGGTCCCTGCTTCCTCCTATACGCACGAAGTTGCTGGAAAATGAACAAAGGAAACGCATTAATGGTTAATATACATCAAATATAAATCTCTGCTATTCCTGGACATGCTTCATCTGTGTGTTAGATTGACCCTCCAAAACTGAACTCTCCAACAGAAAATGGTCCTTAATAAATGAGATAATAATAAATATATAATATAATAAATATAAATGTGTATATATATATATATATATATATATATATATATATATATATATAATATGTATATAATAAATGAGATCTGTTCATCTGATTTTGCTGAACGAACACTGAGAATTTATGCAAAAGTATTCTTGATGTAGAAACAACACATTTCTTGAACCCCTACAAACTGCAGCCACAGCTTAAAGGGACGTTCCGGCTAAAAATTAGGTTATGGTCAAACACAGCGTAACAACAAGTTAAACACCCTTTCAAGAGATCAATGTCGCCTACTGCTTGCTTCTCTGGTTATAACAACTTTAGTAACGATGCATGATAGCAATGCACAGCGGTCTATGTCTCCATGCGCAAACCTCAACCAAAAAGCCAAAGGTCCAAAAGGTCAAAAGTGTTCTGTTTTTTGTCAGCAGTCTGTGTAGTTTATGCTATCATTGGATTTATGCAGAGAGAGAGAGAGAGAGAGAGAGAGAGAGAGAGAGAGAGAGAGAGAGAGAGAGCACAGTCCGCTATGATAAAATCCTATAACCTATCAGCAGTCATTTAATGTCAGTGAAGCTTTAGTCAATACCCTGAGACAGACATCCAGACATCTGCATGCATCAGTCAACATCAACTTCACTCTCACAGACTGTAAACAAAGACGCAGCACAGAAAAAATCTGGCCCTGAAATTCTGCTCTTTCCTCCTAAAGGCAAAGTTGAAAGATTGTCATTCCCCGCAGGAATCTTACCTTCAAGATGTCAACTGTGTGGATCTGGCGAATATCATCGTCCTTGGTATTGCTGTTGATCTTGAACATGCGGTGGACGACGGGTAGTTTGCAGAGCGGGCCCAGGTTCAGCTCTTCATAGTTCCTCTTGCTCTTCAGTCCAGCCAAAGATTGTCCCAGCTCGTACAAGGTGCAGATGCTTGTCACCGCTTCTGTACACTAAGGGGGGAGAGAAGAAAGGTTTTACAGAGACCGTGACATCTTGATTGGAACAAATATCATCAGAGGTATTGTGTCCAACCTCAATGAACATGTTGATCTCTCTCATGATATACTGAAGATCTTTGAGAGCAGGGATCGTCCAGGGTCTAATCCTTCCGGCTTCCAAAGAGGGAATCTGCAGCAGCTGACACACTTTGAATATCACCTGGACAGATTAGGACATTAAACGGTACATAAATAAGTTTACCGTAAGAATGAGACAGCATGTTTTGATACTGTAAGACTCCTGATGCTGGAGAGCTGGGCCTGGTTTCAACTTTTGTATTTTGTGGACGCTTTTATATTTTCATTACTTGCATCTTTAATAACCAAGGATTGAACTTCCTGCATATTTTTAAATTAAAGTTACCTGACTGTTGATCAGTTCTCACATAGACTTTACACCAGAGCTAGGAATTTACTCAGATTTAGATAGATTAAAGATTGTAGGACTAAAATCTGCTCAGATTCGGGAGTAATCAATCAGAAGTTGGTGTCCTCTCTCCTCTCACCTTCTCTCTGGTGACCAACTCCCCCTCTGCAGCAATGTCTCGAATCACGTCTTCCATTAGATCATTGACTTCATCTTGATTCAGGGCTGTTGGCCTCCTCCTCCATCCTGTGATCTCTTCCTCATCCTTCTCCACAGCCTCGGCCGCCCGCATGTTAGCTCCATGCACCTCCCTCAGCTGAGCGTGATAAGCGTCTTTAAAGACAGGGGCACCGCTCTCTTTCAGTGCTGTGTCTCTAACTTGACTCTTCTTCTCTTTGGTCACGGCAGCCCCAAGCGCCGGGAAATCAGAGTCAGTCAGGAAGCTGGAAACACTGGGCTGCTGTTGCTGCTGCTGCTGCAGTTGCTGCTGCTGTTGCTCCTGTTGTTGCTGCTGCTGTTGCTCCTGTTGTTGCTGCTGCTGCAGTTGCTGCTGCTGCTGTAGCTGCTGTTGTTGCTGTTGCTGTAGCTGCTGCTGTTGCTGCAGTTGTTGCTGTTGTTGTTGTTGTTGCTGCTGCTGCAGCTGCTGATTTTGCAGCTCTTTATTGGGCACCTTCAGAGGAGTCTGGGCTGCTGTGGAAGGAACTGGAAACACATGCTTGTTAAGATAAGAATAAACCAATGAGAGTGTTTGGTTTCTTTGGATGAAGTAGCATTCGTTTATGGCGTGTTTGTCTACCTGCAGGTGGGTCAGGTCCCCTTGTCTGTGGATCAGGTGCTGAGTCCGGGGGAGGGGTCTTATTGTAGGAAGCCTCCCAGCTGTCATACAGAGACATGTACTGATTGCGGGGGAGAGGTTCATTAAACAGCTGCAGGTAGCAGGTCTGCAGCTGCTCCATGGACGGAGCAACCAGCTGGAATTTTTTCATCACCTGCAATATAAAAGCGCGTCGTCATCATCATCATCATCATCATCATCAACAAACAACAACAAACTTTCCAAGACAGCACAAATGAGTCTGTTTATGATATGTAGGTCAAAGGTCAGCTTTGCAGCTTTGTCAAAACTGTTTAGTCAATTTCAGCGCTCTGATTTTTCCACCACTCTGCACTTTGTTGACTAATTCTGTCCTGTAAAGTTACTTGCAGGTTTTTTTTTCTTTTTTTTTGCAACAAATACCTTCAACAAAGGCTCAAGACAACAGGCTATAAGTGACATTATTGTAACAGCAACTAATGTAACAACAGCTGCCTGGTCCAATGTAAATTGGAGCAGTGAGCGTTTACTGCGAGTGTCAAATGTGCTCTGTAATAGCATAACTTTCAGGCAGTATCCTAACTAAAAAGCTGTGTCAAACGTAACACCCACAAAAAGTGTCGACCTTTATATCTGTGGAAAAGCTGCTAAACTTGAGTGCGTCAGGCAGAGGCTGAAAAGTGCTGAAAACAGGGTTTGATAGATGCCAATATATGATAAATAAGGAGCTTTATGAGCAGCAAGATACGCAAAACTACTCAACAGCAAGGAAGTTAATCTTCAACAACTATGCCCCACTCAAAGTCAATAAACCTTCTGCTTTGGATGAGAGATACAGGTGGCTCACAGTAAAGCCTTTTGTCCTGTAGAGTCTCCCACTTGTTAACATGTTTGCTGAAACTAGAATCAAGCCTTTGCTGTGTGCTTGAGGATGATTTCTTCACCTTGATGCTTTGTGAGTGTTTCCATGACTCACCTCTAAGACCCTGTCATAGAGCGACTGCTGGCTCAGTTTCTCTGCAGGTCTGGTTGCAGTCAGCGGTGGATTCAAAGGAGGACTCTGTGTGGAATGTAAAAAGGGTGTGGAAATTAAAGACGGACCCAAGAAGCTGATTCCTGTCAGAGGTGGAGCCGCGACGCATGGGCTGGTATCCACCTGCGGCCTGCTGACACTGTTGAGGTGAGCAGGTTCGGAGCTCTGTGGAGTCTCAGGCCTGCTGTCAGTTGAAGCTTTAGATTTTTTCACAGATACAGGCTGGCTCTGAGGCAGGTGGATCTTATGGAAGACTGTGTCCCCCCTTACCACCAGATCTCCATCCAGAGACTCAATCAGATTGGACATGGTTGTGAAGCCCAGAGAGGCTAAAGTCAAGTTGTGTCTGTATTTCTGGCTGTAGATGATGGCCACCTTCTTGAGGGGAATCCCTGATGGATATTCTTCCATCATGGTAACAATATCCTCCAGAACCTCTCCAATACTTTCACTCTCCTCTGTTCCACCTCCAGCCGCTTCAGCTCCATCTTCAGCTCCGCTTTTAGCTTTGGCCCGTCTTTTGCGCCAGTGCTTCTTGTAAAATACCAGTTCCCCATCCAGGACCAGGTCCTTGCTCAGAGAGGCGACCAGGCTTTCCATGGAGTTGAAGCCCAGTGAGGACAGTGTCAGGTTCTTGTGGTAGGTCTGGCTGTAAACTATGGCCAGCTTCTTCAGAGGGATCCCATCACGGTGCTGCTTCACCATAGACACCACTTTCTCCAGGATCTTCTCCATCTTCGGTTTTCTATCACGGGGAAAAGATGGGCTGATGTTAGTACACTGAAACCACAAAGATGTTTTCTACCAGAGTTTGCTGGAACAGTTTGGTTACAGGCATTAGATGAGCTTCAAAATACACAAATATCCTGTAGGGAAAAATCTAAGCTGTTAGAGAGAGTAGAAAAGGAGACGTATAAACAGACTCATTACTCCAGCTGAAACTGAATATTTAATTCAGCTGTATGCCCAATCTGATTTGTGCTACAGCATCAGTCATTCTTTTCTTCTGTTTTGATGATTTCTTGCACTTTTCTGTGCATTTCATTTTGATGATCTGGTCCCACCCCTCCTATATTTTTACAGCAATGTCTTTATTTATGTACATGTCACTTTTTCCTTTAAATTCGAAGTTCATTTACTTTCATATTTACTGCTTTTTTACAAACTTGAAATGGTTGTAAGGCAGCACAGTCCTCGTGAAGTGGAGTAGGTACTACATTGATACTTGAAAGATATTTCACTGTCCAGGCTGTGATGATGTTTAAGACACCTCATCAGAGCCTTAAAAATATTCACACATAATCAATAGAAGCACATGATAGTCCAGTCTAATAAGTGATCAGCTCATAAAGGACAAATATCATGGCATCAAACCTCCGAC
The DNA here is from genome assembly GCA_962446985.1 of Xyrichtys novacula. Lineage (NCBI taxonomy): Eukaryota > Metazoa > Chordata > Actinopteri > Labriformes > Labridae > Xyrichtys > Xyrichtys novacula. Next base: position 9,672,829 of record OY660882.1, on the reverse strand, counting down.
TTATGACTGAGAACTGACCAACTCTCCCACTGAGCCACAGCCGCCCTTCCATACAAATATACACAGCAAACAAAGATCCACCTCCAGCTTGTTAAAATGCAGCAGCTGCAGTAGCGTCCCTACAGTGAGCCCCTGTAACTTTAACAATAGTTTATAACATTTTTGAAATGCAGTTGTTTCAGTGCTTTCTAGTTATGGTTTAGAGGCCTTTGGTTTTTTTTTATGTTTTGGTTAATCTCTGGCTAGATTAGACTCTGTGTTGGGTTCCCAAAGATGTTATATTAAGTCTTCAGCATAATAAAATTGAAATATTTTACATATAGTCATTATTATTATTTTTTTTTTTTTTTTTTTTTCCATTTCCTTAAGGGCAGTGGTTCTCAAGTCCAGTCCTCGAGTCCTTATGGCTGTTTCCCTGCTCCTGCACACCTGATTCAAATGATCAGCTCGTTATCAAGCTCTGTAATGGCTTAATAACGAGCTGATCATTTGAATCAGGTGTGTTGGAGCAGGGAAACATCCAAAACATGCAGGACGGGGGGGGGGGGCTCGAGGACTGGACTTGAGAACCACTGCTTACGGGGAACCTTCCCAAAAGGATAAATAAAGTTGTATCGAATCTAATATATTGTTATATATAGAATAAATGTGTATATATTTTTACTAGTACAACTGTCTCCTTTTCATGATACAACTTTTTTCATAACAGAGATCTATTCTTTATTAGTTCTCTGTGTGGTTGATGTTCAAAAAGACAACAAACATATCTAAAAATAGACAGGCAGACATACTGTTACACAACCCTCACCGACAGGTCATTGGATCGTACAGCCCTGCTGCTGTACGATCTAAAGATTTTTAAGGGAGTCAAAGTAGGAAATCCTTCACTAAGAAAATATTTACCTACCACTCCTCCAAATACCTCACCTGTGCAGTGCAGTAATAAAATGAGCACAGAAATAGCTCAGGTGGATTTATATTATCCCGACACACCCAGTGTCTCATGTTTGTTCATGATCACAGTCACACAACTGACAGCGCCACAGATGTTGTCTCTGATACCACAAACAACCACTTTAAACTTATGAACCCTGCCCTGACCCCGCACAATGTCAGTCAAACATTTCAGTTCCATGTCTGAAATGATCAGTTTTCTCTGGAGCTGCAAACTGAGTTTCCGATTATCCACAGAAATAATTCATCCTGCTTCTATGACGCATGCAGACACAAAGGAAGTTAGTAAATTTGAACAAAAGTAGATTAATGAAGCAACATTCCTTACATTTATCCAAATTAAATATAAACAACAGTGTCTAGTTAACCTATCCTTGACTAGGCATGTTTGTAAATAACTTAAATTAAGCCAATCAATCCTCACTGTTGAAGCCTGTTAAGAATTTGATTAATAAACGTTTGAGTAAAACATCAAAATTACAAGTTTACTAGAGTTGTTATAGAATTTAAAATATATACAAATAACATTATCATAACTCTGAGGTATGACCTAGAGTATTTTTTGTACTAAGAATAAGCAGAGAGAAAAAAATGAGTCTAACTTACCAACTCTTTGAATTGACAGTGTTTTTATCTCAAGCAGCAGTTTAACTACTGAAGCAAAACCTTCCTGCTCAGCTTATAAACCTCCCCCTCCCTCCCCTCCCTCTCCTCCTCCAGCCTCTGTGTTTCTTTCTCAGCTGAGCGAGGCAGAAACGAAACTGAAAGCTAGAGAGGAGCTCTGGAAAGTCATTTCTTATCTTCAGCTAGTCTGTTCAGTCTGATGCAGTTATTTCAATTCGGCTCTGAGCTTGTGCTGATAGAATAGCTGCTGTTACATCATCAGTGTGTGTAAGCTGACATTACTGATTCAACAGGACAGAAACAAAACTGAAAGAAGCCTGAGCAGGAGAGCAACAGAGGCCTTAAGTTTCACATTCCTGGGCAGTCCGGCTGCGTCACATCATGTGAGAGGATGATTTCAATACTCAGACAGGAAGTTACAGGACACCAGGCGCACCCATCCCTTTTTTTGTGTTCAGTCCTGTTCTTAGAATAAACCTGCAGCTTTGGCTGCTTCTTTGGCTTTGCCATGAAATGAGCTGAAAACCTGTCTGTATTTTGATGAGAAAGACTTGCTTAACTTGTTAAGTAAAGCAAACCTGTACCTACAAAAATGAAACTCAACATAAGAGAGGTGATGTGTCTGCGTTGAATAACAAACTCTCAATCCTGTCTCCAACTAGCAATATACTTGACACCACTGAGGACAATGATGACAACAGAATTAGGTTTTGAGGTGTGAGAGGCTGCTGAGCTGTTACCCAATTTTTCAATTCCTGGGCTGGTTTATTACATCATAATATAACAATATGATTGTCCTGCAACTCATAGGTTATCAGAGTATCACTGTCTCATACTATAATTATCATGGGCAATGTATTGTTTCATGTATCATGAATCACCTGGTAGTACAAACCCATAATCTAAAGTATCCAAACAAAGCAGTAACAGACCTGAAACTCTCTGGGGTACTATAACTGTTTCTGTTAAAGGGGCTGCTGGCTTTGTAGGTGGAAAACCCTGTGGAAGTTCTTTCTGTTATGTTTTCATCAAGTTGTAGGGCTGGGATAATATGCTTTTCTCCCTATTCGATTCTCCTACAATTTTTTGGATGCCGATTTGATTTAAGTTGCGATTCTACAATACTGCAGATTTTCTCAATTTTTAGTCTGCATTTATAACACCATATTTATTTCTATCATGTCTTGTTGCAATGACTTTGGAGTAGTTCATAAAATGATGTTCTCGGACATACATGGCTGTGACGGTAGTTATTATGGTTACAACATCAAAACACATTCATTTTTATCTCTCTCTGCTTCTTGCTGTTTCTTGCTGAACTTCAATATCGCCGGTTTCTTGCATCAGGCTTGTATAGTAAGGCGCGTCAAAATTCACCTCCGAATATTTCATACTTTCACGTTCTATATTCGTGTCAGCCCTGGTAAGGACCTTTACATTGGCAGAATGAATTGACTACAGATTTTCTGAACATAAAAATCGATTTAAAAATTGTAAAACAAAAAATCGCGATACTTATGTGAATCGTTTTTTTCTCCCACCCCTATCAAGTTACTGGCCTGTTGAGACAAGAAGAGAAACTTTGAGTGGATCTTTTAGTTCCTGTTATTTGCTTAAACCCTTATATTTGTAAGACAAAAACATACCTGACAGTTTGTGATAATGTCAGAGCATCTTGTCTTTTGCCTGGTTTAGATGTAGTTCTCACACCATGGAGCTATACAAAGACAGAGAGGAAGAGTGATTCAACAGAAGGCTGTAAATTACAAACACCTGGCCTTTCATTTCTGAATGAAAGAGTTTCGTAGCTGTAAGACATTTTAAAAGTAAAGATTTTATATGTAAAACTAGCTGTAAACTAATGTAACAGCAGTCAATCAGGCAGAGAAGCACCCAACGGCTGTCAAGGCAACGTTGTGGGCGTGCTTTACACACACACACACATATGGTTATACATAAAGGAATAACGAACTTCCACAGGTAGTACAGTACGTTTATGACCCTCTGGATGACCCAAAGCTGGACAGACAGACGCTTTGGCCGCAGAAGTCTGTTATGCATCTCAGTCCAAAGTCCTCCCTGTCTCCCTGGGCTGCAGGTGATAACCTCTGAATTACAGACCCAAGCTCGCCTGGCTACCGTTAGCAACAACACCGCGCACCGCCATTTAACTGTGAAATATTTATATTATCTGTAAACAAAACGCCTTATAATTACCTGTGTCATAGCACTCATGTTCCGTTATATCTTTGTTCATGCAAATATACCCACAAAGGCGCCAAAGTCAGAAACGAAACTCATGGAGTTACAGTTGACTAAAGCTAACAGGGGTTGCTAGCCAGTACCGTGATGCGTTCAGGACATGCTGAAAAGATAGGTAATTATAACTTCACCGAGGTAAAACGTTCACGCACATGGTTTGCTTACAAACTGTATATATCGAATAATTCTAAGTCTTGGTTAACTATAGCGTTCTCTTTGAATGGATGTTTGTGAAATTTGCAGCGTTTGTGAATGTGCATCATTAATAGTAGTTTGAGTCGTTCAATTGTTGTTTTTTACTGTTTAACCGTAAAAAACTGGCATTTTAGTGACCTTGCTACTATTATTTGAGAACTTTTATTTTACGTCCAAGCAGAAGTTTGGTCAACCACAAAGTAGCGTCAGTTATCGCACGTTTCATGTTTCCTAACCCTAACCGTGCATAATAACACTAATCTGACGTTTTTGTACCAGCACTTTGAATGCAGCATTGTTATTAGATGCCACTTGAAGAGAAACCAATCAATAAGCACACACCTTTAAAAAGATACAGTCTGTGACCTTTATTTATTCATTTATTTATTTATTTTCAGAGATTCATTGTAAGATTTTTTATTAGGGTTTTTTTAAGGTTTGGGTTTACAGACAGTAAAAATCAAAACTAAACTAAAATATTTTGATAAGAAATAAATTCATTTGTGCATCAACAGCATCACATAGCATTGCCTTTTTAGATTTGAAATCAAAACTTGTGCAACTATCAGTTTCCAGTAAACAGCTAATGAATGAATCCTTGTAGTTAACAGCTGTCCTCTTCGTCACACTGCATGACTCATGTTTCTGTAAAGCTCACCTGTTGATTCTTTTGGTTTCAGTTTGTGGTTTTGTAAATGTGTACACATTCAAAATATGAACGCACACATTTTTCATAACACAGTCAGATAGTTTGTATGTATTTCGTTTGCTCAAAAGCTGTTTTAGTAGAGTAAAGTGAGTGATGCTGCATGTGTGATTTTTCTTTCAAGTTAAAGCTTCTTAAAGTTAGGAGTTTTAACCAAGTTATGAGACAGACTAGAATCATAACAACTGGCAAAAAGTCTGATTAGTTCTGTATTGTATCTTTAACCTTAGCAAGGGGGTAAGCATCAGACCAGCCAATTCACACAAAACAAGGCCCATTTAAAGATTTTCTACTGCAAATATTCACAGTAAGTGATACATTTGAGATTTTTGTAAATGACACAATTTGCACCGTCCAAAAAAAAACAAACACAGTTATCATTAGGTCTACAGGGGATACCGAAATTGACACAAACCGAGAGATCCTCACAAGAGTTTCAATTTTGTGACCTTCAAATAACCCTTTTCCAAAAGTCTTTTTATCGTTTTTGGCTCGAAGTCTAAAGGTGATTTTTTTCAATTGAAATAGTTTAATCTCAGCAGGATATCTTACTTTTACAGTCATTATACAGAACTACAGTGGAGGTGAGACTGATGGCAACAAAAGGAAGTGAAAAGAGGGAATTTAAAGCCCAAAATTGGAGCCCTCAGTGATAAACCTGCTGAGAGTTCAGGGATGAGTGTTGGTGTCACTGCTAACAAATTTTACCTTACCATATATTACCTATCTAGACCATAATAAGTGATCTGTGTCTTCTGAGCATCACAAGAGATGCAATAATACCTCCTCATATATATAAATTCAACTGAAGATAAAGTGATGCATAGTTTTCTTTAGAGACCACAAGATTAAACTTTTAGTCCTTTTAGTCCAGTGGATAGAATCAAAAAACTGCAATACTCTGTAAGATTACTAGATGGAGCCATATCCTCACAATTCATATCACCCTGTCTCCTCATACACTTGTGATTGAATATTATAAGATGTTATGTTTTTATTATCATTCCTATTATAACCTTTATTTAACCAGGTTAGTCCCATTGAGATCCAACATCTCTTTTGCAAGAGAGACCTGGCAAAGAATAGTGCATATAGAGTCATATTAATCATAATTAATCAAAATAAAAATAACAATTAAATTTAAAAGATTTGTTAAATAAATTGACAAGATTAGTTAAAAATAAAACACTTGTACTTAAACAACAATTGCACTCCTGAAGCCTGGATGTAATGGAATTTATCATGGCCTTAAATACAGTCAGAGATACAAGACTTTGGAGTTTGAGCTCTGACCGCAAAAATGTTCCATGAACTTGGAGCAGAAAATCTGAAAGATAAAATAAGGTAAGATAAGAAGAAGTAAGCTAACTTACCTTCTTATCTTAAAATAGAATAACTTTTTCCCCATTTCTGTTCTTAACATAGGAATAGTAAAATATAAAAAGTCCTGAGAGCAGAGACTGTTGGCCCTATTATTCAGGATTAAAAGAGATGATATATAAGATAGAATCATCTCAAGAATAGCCTTGTATATCAAGACATACCAGTGGCTGAGCTGGTGCACATATAAAGATGGTCAGTTGACTAAGTTGATTAAATAAAACACTTAAAACACTGGGAAAACATAATGGCCACATAAATTATTTGGTTATATAATTAATTAAGGAGAAGTTGAGGAAAACATAAGCATTGTTTTAGTTTGAGGTTATTAGGATGTGGAACAAAGGCTGTTTCTTTAGCATACCTATTCTCTCACAGCAGTCAAATGTACAGTGCAAATTTCAATATAAAAAGAGTTAATCTGGTCAAAAATGGTTCCTTTTGCTTTCTTACATTACAGAGACACACATCACAGCTCATTTCAGCCTGTTTTGTCACCAATCAGAGCTTTAAAGAATACCACCCAATATTCACATTCATTAATGTGTAAATCAACCCTTCACTCAGTAGAAAAGACTCCAAAAAGTGATGTATTTCATTTTTGTTCTGCTTTTTCATATTTCACGTTACTGACACTGAGCCAGCAGGGGGCGCCATACGACCAAAATCAAGCCGTCTCCATGTCGAGATGAATTGAACAAACAATAAAACATTACCTGGTGGTTCACCTGCGAAGAATGTTGGTTTCTATCTACTGCTGTCTATTTATAGCAGTCAGACATTTCTGTAAACCTTGAATTTTACAACACAAGAATATAATTTCATACGCTGAACGAGACAGAACAACAGCAGGCGTATCTGAGTGTGTGCCTCTCAATTTATTTAGAGATTTGTGTCATTATACTGGCATTTCCTAAAGAAAGAAAATTAATGTTTTACTTTCATTTCTTCATTTTCAGCACAATTGTGTTGACTTAGTTGGTTATTCATTGTGTGTGTTGGAGTAATGTCATTATTTGTTTTTGTTCATAACCTCAGTTTTAGTGACTATTTTTGTTTTTTACCATTTATTAGGAGTATGTGAAATTTGCCTCTACATAAATAACTATTAATTAACTGAATGAAAGCACTAACAATGACAAAGTAATCCTGCACATCTAGGAGAGATTATGCAGATAATACAACTGCATGTTGAGGTAAATGGGAGAGACGAGGAGGAATGGTTGTTTCTAAAGATGAGTGGGGGGATATTCAAAGGAATGGTGTGTAAATGTTGATTTATAAATATGATGGTTTCCAAATGATCTAAACTCCAGATTTGATTGAAAATGTTGCAAAGATGACACATCAGAGCGAGCATTTTATAAAACAGATATCCTCATTTTTAATTTGATTCCAAACCAACAAAATTTGTTGATAACAACATTATACACAGCGTCCATCGCTTTGGGAGTTGAAGTCGTACGTATTCTCACAGTTCTGGGGAATTTAAATTCTCAGAAGCGGCTTCTCAGTGTTACAACAAACCGACATGAGGTTTGTACATTTTTAGATACTGTATTTTAAATCTGTGTTTCATTCAGTGTTCTGACGGTGTATTCTGGCACTATTGCACTGAATGTTAAATATAGAGGAGTAAATTACCCAAACTGTCCGCTGAGATTATTACGCATCACAGGGCCTGACCAAACCACTGTGGTTTCCCAGGTCTGACTCTGTGAAGACATTTGCAGTGATCTGGAGGCCGCCGCTTGCTCAGATGAAGCTGCTTTAGTATGAAAATGAACTTCTACTTTTCATAGACTTGATGCTTAGGATCCATGAGTTCTTGTTTATCTTTCTATTTATTTTAATTTCATTATTTTCTGGATTTAATCTTGATTTTTTTTCAATTGTTTGTATCTTTTTCCTGTTTTTTAAAAATTTCTTAACATGTATCTCCTTCTTTTGTTAAACTCTCCTGAGCTTTGTAAGACTTTAAAATGCAAAATAAATGGCATATTGAAACTGAATAGAGAAGAATGGTTAATGTTGCAAATGCTGTGTGAAAATAAAAACTACATTAAATCTCCACATCTTCACAGAGTAAGATGTTAAAAAAGAAACCTCATGACTGTCATGAACTGAATGAACATTACTTTATCATTCAGCATCTCTGAAGCATTAATGTTAAGATCTTTCCTCCAGAAGCAAAAATATAATTGGGGATTTCTGCAAAAATATGTTTATTACAGTTTAGAGGTCTGAAATCCTCCTCTGTGACTCCTGTGTGAAACAAAGAGAAGCATCAGTCTCATGTTTTGAAGATCTCCGTCCTGCTGAGGGGGGTCCTGATGAGCAGCTCCGAGCTCTCCTGCTGGTTTAGAATAAGAGCATCACCTCCTACACACACACACACACACACACACACACACACACATAGATGTGGCTCCTGCTGCAGGTAGTGTGTGCAGCTGTCGTACGTGCACGTGTCCGCTCCGTCATTGACTCCTATATAAAACAGAGGAATGTTTGTGTAGGAGTGGGCCTTTTCTGCACACCAGGACGATCCCACCGACACACACTCAGTGCTGCTGTCCACCTCACACTCTCTTCCTTTCTTCACACTTTCTCTCTCTTGGCCTTTGTCCTCCTTGCTGCTCTTGTTGTCTTCTTCTTCTATGGTTTCTGCCTGGCTGGCTGTTTTGCTGACAGACTCCAGCTGGATGTCAGGCTCGGAGGGGGGCGGGTCCTGAGTGTGTAGGCTGGTCTTTAGAGCCCCTCTGTATGAGCAGGGCCCACACAACACTCCCACACACCTTCCACACACACCCAGGAGGAATTCCACGCCGCACAAAAGCCACTTCCTCCTTTAGGATGGAGGCATCATTCAAACGTAGCAGATTCAGGATTTCATTTTAGGCCAGGGGGGTTAAAAAAAAGCTTGAATCAGCTGACACATGTCCCACATCAGGCCCATGATGGTCTGTTAGTTTAACTGTCAAAACAAAGTCCAAGGAAATCCCAAAACTAAACTGTACATCTAAACTGTACAAAGGTGTGTTCAAGCTACAGGCAGCACACTCTTCAGATCTAAAATAGGATCATGGGACATTTTTCTTCATTTCACAGTGAAGTCACAGTCAAAGAACATCTTTGCCAAGACAGGCTGCACAAATATTTCTAACAATGAAGTCATTTACACAAACAAAATACAAGATGCATGTCTGCAATACTTTAAAAAAAAAGACACAATATGTGAAATCAACAAAAATTTGTTGTAAAGCATCAAATAAGTCCAGTTCATCAAGTTTTAGGGGTTTGCTTTGGGAGTTATAAACTCAAGGACTGTACCACCAACTATAGCAAAGTGAAAATAAAAAAGTAAACAAAGACTATCTTCAGTTTTTATCAAAGCAAGAGGAGGAATTACTATATCAGTGGCAGATCGATCCACATTTGGTGGTCTTGAATATAAAGGTCATATTAGTCTCCTTTGGGATTGAATGCATTTTTAGTTTTAGTTAGTTTTATTTTTCAATCGATAATTCAAATGGTATATAAAAAATGTGGGGCAAATATAGTGATGTTTAAACCGACAAGAATATGCATTGTTTCATTATGTGATTTCAGTTTGCAGGCCAGGCTCCAAACTCTTAGTTTTTACTTTTTTACAAACAGTTCTATTAATATGGCAAGTATCTGGTCGCCAGGCATGGAGCCCCAACCCATGACATGGATCTTCTTTTGGGCCCACCTGTGTTGGGGTAGCTACTTATAAAAAGTTTTTTTTTTTTTTTTCACTTTCACTTCACTAGTTACTGGATTTGAAGTGACTTCACTACTTATTACTTTACTTTCCCGTTTCTTAATTTACCATGTAGAAGTACATGGACAAACATCACGGCCCAATCATCACTGTGCATAGTCCGCATCCTTTTGTTTATTATATAAATGCATAATCTCCATTTCGATCTCTCTCTCGCATCAGTAGCTATGTCACTCAAACCGATCTCTCCATAGGTTTTGCTTGCTTCTCTAGTTATACCAACTTTAGTAACAACCGCACGATAGCAATACACAGTGGTCTCAGATGCCATTAACAAACCTCAACCAAAAAGCCACTCTATAGCCACAAATAATGTTAAGAACAGAACCTAACTTCATCAACAGTACAAATAGGGTCCTAGCCACAATACTAGCCACCAAACATTTTTTTAACTTTGCCTAATTTCTTTAGCAAAGAGACTAAACACAACTCACCTACTCTCTTCCAGCAGCCAATTGATTGTAGCCAGACCTCAGGCCAGTCCATTGCGGGGTACTGCAGGGGGGCGCAGTTCTAGGAAGAACATTTATGATCATTACTTTATCATTTCCTTGAAGTCATAATCACCATATTAATCATTTTGCACTGCAGACGTGGTAGTTCTTCTGCCTTGGCATCTCGGTCTGATTGCATTTCCATGAAGAAATGAACATAAATGTTCTTCCTTGAGCTGCGTCACCCCACTGCAGTCCATCGGCTACAGTCAGCTTGTGCAGGACAGGGCCTTGTTGATCTGATTTCCACCAAAATACATGTTTTTTTAAATGTTTTTTTTTTTAAATAAGGACAACATTTCTTTAAACTGCTGCTTAATTTTGACATAGCAGAGACTTTGAGACTCAGAGACTCAATCTTTGGCAGAATTCAACACTATATGTGTGTGTGTTTGTCAATTTCACAGGCTTTTGAATGCCTCTCTTTTATAACATCGTCACAGACCTACAGATGAGCTGGTATTTGACCCGTCAGCTCTACATGTATTTTCCCAGGACACCTCTCTGTTTGGATCCACAGTCTGACTTCCTGCAGAAACCTCCGTACATGAACGTTACTGCTGCTGTGTCGACGTTCCTGTCTCGTCCTGAGAGACGGAGACAAAGACAGACAGAGATGGATGAGATGATGCTGTCTCTGTCTGACGACACTGACAGCTCCCCTCTGATGGAGAGAGAGGAAGAGGAGCTGCTGCAGGAAAGATCCGACTGAATCACTTTGAGTTTAGTCACAACACAGACAGTAACAGGCATGAAATGCGGATTTAGTGGAACCATGCTGACTATATAAAAACCTCACATTCTGTGTTTCTGCATGGCTTTGAGCGGAAACGTTTAAGATAGTTCACTATCCAGGGACTTTTCACAAAGAGGTAACAAACATATCACCTTGTTTCCTCTGATCAGGTTGCTGAGTAAGAGTCCTGGGGTAGAAGTGAACAGGAACAGCAGGGGGTCTTACACTATACTATGTGACTGTTAGGACCCATGCAAAGGCTATGTTTTTTTATTGCCCTTAAGTTTCACATGCATCCCCCTTAAACATGAGTCTAATCCCAACAAGGAAATTAAGAGAGAAGAGAGTGATCAAGGAAATTTCCTTTCAGAAGCGTGACGTGAAGTGATCAGCTGTTAGTCAGCTTTCACAGCTGTTTCTGTCTGCACACGTCTCCTGTACCTACTCCAACAACTTCACAGTGTTTTGTGTCTGTGTGTTCAAACTTTTGAAAAAAAAAAACACCTATCAAACTAAAAACTCTCTGCACTTTGTTTATTCTGCTCAGAGTGGGATGGATGGAGGAGAGCTGCAGGGGGGAGGAGGACCTGCTGGGAAGAGGCCTGGTGGAGGAGTCCCCACTGTCAGCTGAGTGATGAACGACCCTCTCCCAGTCCTTCCAGTCCTCCCACTGATCCCGTACACCTGAACTGTAAGGTCAGTCTGCTGCTGAAATCAAACATTATATTAATTTAGTGTGTGATTAAAACTGCCATATCAGAATGGTGCGCTCCTCTACTCTCATTCATTGACCCATTAATTTATGTAAAAACTGATAACAGTTGGGATTGGGATGGGGGTGTGTGGGGTGTGTGTGCCTTCCTGCAGAAGCTCTGCATCGTTTCCTGTGTGTGGTTGATCATTAACAGTCTCAGTCTCAGTGAATGGGAGTGAATGGGGCTCCTGCTCTCCGCTCATCCTGAGGCCTGCTGAGGAGGACAGCGGCCCGTCAGCGTGTCTTCATCACCGAGCCGTTCAACAGGATCCTCTGTCTTTGTCTGCATGACGGGACATGACAGGAATGACGATACGTCGGCCATAACGGCCTCGTCTGGAGTTTTCTCCTCCTGTAGAAGGAACTCAGTCAGCTTCCAGGCACAGAAGAGAGGAGGAGGAGGAGGAGGAGAAGGAGATGCTTACGGCGTTTTCCATGGTGGTGTTTGATGTGGTTTATGCGGTTTGCATGTTTGAAAGCACTGTTACATGTTTGAGTAACTTTAGTTCTATTCTATGATTATAATAATAATAAGTGATTACACTCTAGTACTAATATGATTTTAAAAAGTGAATTGAATTTGCACTAAAACATAATTTTAGACTTTATCATCAAGACGAGGAGACAATTTTGTTTACAAGCCAAATGATTTGTAAAGTTGGATCAAAAATCAGACAGTCTTTTGCTCAAAGCTCCTATGAGGAGTTTTTACATGTTTGCGATATGGACTGAAATTCACATTGATAAGTTTTATAATGTTCAAAGCAAACAAGAGATAAGACTGGCCATTATTTTAATGCCTGGAACCGGTGTGAGGGTGTAGATGCCAGTCAAGCAGCTGAAGAAACAGTCTTATATATAAACATGAACTCAAAAGTCAGCTGACTTTTTGACTCAAGATACTATTCAATCATACCGAGGACAAGACAAGCAAAGAATGATTCATCCATGATGGGCGCAAAAAATTTATCAGAACCAAAAGTTTCTTATAGGAGCTTAAATGAATGAAAAATGAAGCTGAACAGCATTTAGGATACTTATTCTGACTGATTAATAATGTCATACACAATAAAATCCAACATCATCCTGTCCTTAGAGCTGAATATTTTCTTAACAGTTTATTCTGTTTTAATTGAGGGGCAGCTTTCTTCAAAGTAAGTTTCTAATCGTATCGAACACTATCAGTCTGGTTCACCATATATTTAAAGGGAAAGTTATGTGTTTTTATTCGGAGTGTGGTTATACAAGGTACTTGTCCGTGGTGAGTGTATTACTCACGGGGGATTTCGGTCTGCTCAGCCTCCTTGATCTGAAACCCACCAGATATACAGAACTGATGCGAGGCTTTCGGAGGACAAACTAAACTAAACAGACCAACGGACCATCAGGACCTTTCTGAATCAGAGGATATATGTGGCTCACATGCAGCTGCAGTCTGCATCACCCATCATCTAGAGGGTCCTCAGCTGTTTACCCACTTCCTTCAATTTTCAGTAGCCAAAGCAAACACCAGAAAAGCCGAGTGGAAGAGCATCTCCAAAGAAAGTGTTCGGACACAACCCATGATCCACGGGGTGTGTTTGACTTCTTAAAATGCACTGTTAGCAGCTAAAGGAGGTGACTGAGCTGAAATAACAAACTCTGCAGACATTCCTCCTCATGGCATCTCCAGAGTATGAAATTTGGATATTTATGCTTTTTGAGGACTCTCTTCATGTGTCTGACTCATCTCTATCTAACACACACACACACACACACACACACACACACACACACACACACACACACACACACACACACACACACACACACACACACACACACACACACACACAGAGCTCATCCATCTCCCTCTGTCTTTGTTCAGTAGACGAGTCATGACAGGAGCAACGAGTCGTCGGCCTTAATGGCCATGTCTGTAGTTTTTACTCCTCTGAAGGAGGAAGCAGCAGAGAGGAGAGGAAGTACAGAGGAGGAGGAGGAGGGAAAAGATGAAGATTCAGACACAAACAGGTGACAATGAGTTTGCTGAGTCTGCAGAGGAACTAACATGGAGCGGGGACGCTCTGGCAATTTGGAAATAAGGCCTGGGAGTACAGAGGAGAAAACAGTCTTACTGAAGTGATAACTGTGAGAGTGTAAGTCTACAAACCACTTCAGGAACAAAAATGACCAATTTAGAAATCTATTTAAAAAAAGGATAATTATAATAAATTGGAATTAGTTGTAAAAATAAACTCTCTCTTTTACTCATGTATCTGTAATTGATCAGCTTTTGAGCGTACTCGTCCTTTTTGAGTATAGTTTAAAAATCAGAACCTTTTTTATGAAATGTTGTATTTCACTGAAATTTAAACCCCAAAAATAACTGAATTTTAACAAAATGTCAAAAATACACAAACTTCCTTTTAGCTGCATGACAACGAGCTGATTGGGTGATGTCTATAATCTCAAATCTTACTGAGTGAATTTGTCTCAATTCCAGTCAAATATCTCATTAAACTCAGTGAAAGCATTATCGACCTTAAAGGTTAAAATGTAAAACTCATTTGGACAGATTTCAAGCCAATAATGTATTGATAGTTTTCCTAAATAACACAGGTATTAGATCTTTTTGAAGAAATGCATCATCACTCAGGTGAATGTTACAATTAACTCACTAGCAGTCTTTATCTTTGCCTTGTTTTCATTTAGGACCACGACTATAAACTCATTGTTTTAATGTAAGCTAAACTTAAGCCTGATATCAATATTTCATTTTTAAAAAGACCAATAACGCCAGTACCTATACATACCTGTACATCAACCCCAATTGTCATGGTCTTCTAATCTAACTGAGCTGATCTGTTTTTTTTAAAAGACTGAAGAAATATCAGAGCCTGTTTAAAAGAAACGTGGGCTGCAGATAAAATAAAGGTTAGCAGAAAGCCCAGAGGTATTGATTGCTGATAAGTTATGAGCAGAGTGTATTGATCCAGCAGGACAGATGTCTTCAGCAGAGAGACACAGAGACTCAGAGCAGCCCTGACTGTGAATATTTCAGTAGGGAACAAAGAGCATTTCAAACTGCTCCCTGCACCCATAAATCCCATCACTATTTTCTTATTATTACCCTTTTTATCTATTTATGCACAAAATTGAATTAGCTCAAGAAAACATGCACCGCTTAGTTGGAAAAATCTATGTAAAGATTGACCTCAGATAGGACTGTTGCAGCAAGTATTGGCAGATACTGTCTTGTTCAAATGACATACTCACACAGTGCAAAAAAAAAAAAGCATTCAGTTATACTGTGAGTTACACTGTTTGAAACATATCATAAAACAGAGGAGATTGATGTTAGCCCATGTGTCTCCGCGGATTAATTATCAGGTAAAGATCTACACTTATCCTTCTTTTAAAGACCCACTCCAAACGAAAACCTTCTTTTTTTTGTTGTCTACATGTTCATATGGCATTTTTCTGACGCTACAGGACGTATCATGAGTAAACGAGGAGCAAAATTGCATTTCTGAGAATTTCTGAATTCAAATCGCTGTGAATCTCTGACAGACCCTAACGGCAGGTTCAGACACAGTGAGATTTCTGACGTCACAAATCCAAGCTCCACCCTGGAGCCCCGCTATGCAGGCCACACTCAGAAAAAAGAGAGGACGATCGCAAAACAAGCGTGTGCGTTAGCGGACTGCAAGGCTTGTAAGAATCCTAATTATGATATTAACTTTCATCGTGTCCCTGAAGACATTGATGTCTGAGAGCTGAATAGCTCCTTTGTTACCTGCTTCTTATACTACACTGGCAATGTTAGGCTACAAGCTAACGTGACGAGGAGAAGAAAAGTCCAGGTGTCGGAAACATAGACAAACTCTTCTGTTTCACATGAGTATTCTGGGATGTTTGACTCCAGAGCAGTCAGGACTTGGGGGGTCTGCCCACAGGCTCACAAACAAGAAAAACTACAGTCTCTAATTGACATCAGGTCAGGTGTCATTTCAGTAAAATCTCTGACAGTCACTCAACAAAAGAAAATCTATCCACTGTGTATCCAACCACAAATGTGGAGTAAAAGTGTGTGAAGGGGTCAGTGAATATTAATCTCACATTAGCTCAGCACACATGACTAAAGAGGTGACAGGCTGACTGTGAGATAAGAAAGAGTCAAAGACTCTGACAGACAGTCACAGATTAGATCTGTGTGTGATCACCGAGGTCATGTTGATTCAGGCTTAACACACAGTCCTGTGACGGTGTACATACTCTCCCATCGATCATTTTAGTCCCTCTTTTTATGAGCCTGATAGAAACCTTATATGATCCATTTAATAACTGCTCACGCATAAAAGTTACAGCAGGTGTTGTTACAGTCACATAATGTGTGGTTAAAACCCTCAGAGTTAACCATGAGTATGTGCACAATCTCCTTACGGCTGACCAAAATTTCCAGAACCAACCCAACTTTTTCAACAGCCTCCTGGAGAAAAACTCCTACATCTATGCATATTTATGTTTAATGGGCCAGTCACCCAAAAAATAAAACTGTACTTCCCTGGTGCCTTGATGCCTCATTTCCACACGCGTGAATTAAGAAAGATAAACCACTTTTCTACCAGGAAACTCAAGGTATACTGTCAGGTGAAACTACAGCATCCCTGTTTAAAAACAAGCTCATAGAGTTGCGCTTTTCTGTGGTAATTGTCAAAAAATTATTTTTAGGTGGAGATGCTTGTTCTCAGTGAAGTCAAGCATGAAGAACTGGACACTGAGTCTGAAATATTTATCTGTTTCAAGTCTCAACCTGTAAGAAAAGTTGCCCAGAAAGATTATTGATGTTGATATCAGTCAGTTAAACAGCTTGCACACCTCTTAAAGTTTCGTAGCTTTGCAAGACTGTCAGTTATATCCATTATGTTGCAGTGAAAATTATATTATGTAGTGCTGTTTTTGTCATAGGACCAATCATAGTTTCTTTTTCACATGTTGATATTTGTTTTGCTTAATTTTTCATGTATTGATCATAGAGAATACAAAGGTAGGTCAGAACACTTTTTTTTTTCTTGTTAAAAGTTAAGATCATCTTTATTTCTGACCAAATCAGACATGAATACACAAACTGAACAGGACTCTTGGAGCATTTCTCAGTTTTACCCTCAAAACACTTTTTGTTTTATTTTGCAGGATAGGCAAAATCCTGGGCAACTAGCCGGGTGAAAATTCTCTTGCTTGTGTTCACACATGCTGCTCCCTTGGAGTATTTTTATGAGTGAGGTGCACGTGTGAATAGAGTTTTGCACTTGTAAATAGGACCCTCTTTATTCTCCTCCCTGAGCTTTCTCCTCCTCATGACTGAGTTAAAAGTTTCTGTCTCTCTCCCTCAGTGATTCACGGCCCAAATGTTCCCGCAGATGCACATTAAAGGATATTATTTGCAGGAAAAGAGGATGCAAATTGAATAACGACAAAACTAATAAGGGAAATGGTTGAAGGAGTTTCTGTGCATTCCTTCATTCTGCAAAGAGAGGGGGGTTGGGGTGGGGAGGTCTTCTATTTTTGGGGCCCATCACCCTCAGATCACATCACTTGCATGGTTCAATATAACGGTAAATACATCAGCAGGGCTCGGAGGCCTCTGAGCAGCTCACACTTACACACACACACACACTTACACACATGCACGCACTCGTCTCTCTGTGTGATTGTTGATGATTTTCTAACAGGGTTTCTTCCTCTCTCCTGTCATTAGTCAAACATGACAAATCCACCTGATCTCCTCGGTGTGATGTTATCTGAACTTCACTGGGGGAACTCTCTGCTCGGCTGCACACATGAGCCTGAAACATGAACCCTCACATTCCCGTTTCTGCTTAATTGAAGCATTGAGAGGCAAATTAAACAATAGGCCGGTGTAATTAAATCCCAGCTATACCCTGTTGTGGTGGGTTTGATGCTGTAATGATGTGTCTCTGCTGTTTCTCACCAATTAAAAGCTGCTAAAGAGCGCACAGACAGCTGGATCGAGTTCTGCTTAATGCTGCTGCTGAGCTTCTCCGGCCGTCCCCCCGTGGCTCTGAAACCCAATAAATGCTATAATGGAGCTTCTTAATGACAGACGCAGGTGCAGGTGATTTGTTTGTCTTGATTTGGTGTCAGAATAAGATTTACACAAGACACAAAGTTGAAGTCTGTTAATTGCTTTAAAAACAGTCAATAATGTGATTCGGATGTGAAGAAGTTTATCCAAGAGCATTAGGAGCAGATATTTATTTGCCAAAATCACAATTCAGTGAGTTTTTTTTTTAAGACTTTTGGAATGTATGAGCCGCAAATTAATTTATGCAAAAATATGGAAAAATTTTAGAAGATTGTTTGAGCATCATGGGTGAAAGAGAGCTACGGTGAATGACGGCCATCTTTTGTGACTTTGTAGTAAGACTGCCTCAAATAACAGAATACAGTTAACTTCCTACAGAGCTGCTCCTAAAACAACAAAGCAGAACAAAATGAAAAAAATAAATAAAAACATTTCCAGATTGAAGTTATGTTACAAAAATACGAGTCTTTATACTGAAAGAATTAAGTAATGTGATGACGATAAGAGTTTTAAAGTTATGAGAAGATAAATTGAACTGTTATGAGAATATACACTCACCAGCCACTTTTTTAGGTACACCTGTTCAACTGTTTGATAAAACTCTCATCTCTGAACACACACATCAAACCTTGAGCAGACGGGCTTCAGCAGCAGAAGGCCACACTGGGTACCACTCCTGTCAGCTAAGAACAGAACACTGAGGCTACATTTCACACAGACTCACCAAAACCGGGCTATAGAAGATTGGAGAAACATTTCCTGGTTTGATGAGTCCAAATTCAGCTTTTGTCAACAGCATGACAGCATGGATCCATCCTGCCTTATATAAGTGGTTCAGGCTGCTGGTAGTTTAATGGTTTTGGGGGATTTTTTTTCTTGGCACACTTTGGACCCTTTAGTACCAATTGTGCATTGTTTAAAAGCCACAGCCTACCTGGGTTTTGCTGCTGACCATGTCCATCCCTTTATGACCTCTGCGTACCCATCTTCTGATAGATACCTCCAGCAGGATAATGTACCGAATCTCGAACTATCTTAAAGTGGTTTCTTAAATGTGACAATAAGTTCACTGTACTCTAGTACAGGTTTCAGAGCACACAGGAATCAGAGCCACTGCAGCTTTTAGTCTTCTACTGTCTGTATTTTATTCTACTGTTTTTAATGTTTAATTGTTATCCATCTATTTATTTACTTCTTTTATTTATCCCATGTACAACACTTTGTTTGACTGCTGCTTTTAAAGGTGCTTTATGAATAAACATTGACTTGACTAGTGGCCTCCAGTCACTAGTCACGTACAGTATATTGTCACAGCACTGTTAAAAACCCAGATTTTCTCTGATAAGAGCATAGCATTATGGCTGAATGGCTTTGCTCAACATCTACAGTATTATCTGCTGTATCACATTGCTCAACAATTTTAATTTGTCAGATAGACTAGTAGCTTTAAATCTGTGATTGAAATACAGATGAATGAAAAATCTTCTTCCTTTTTTTTTCAGCATAAGCCTGATGAGCAACAGTCCCTTTGTTGCAGGTGGTTATCCAACTTTGATGCAGGGATTAAGTAAAACACACACAAACAACGCCACTGTAACTATAACGCACTAAACATGTTAACTTAAGAGCAGGTCTGGACCATACTCTTTGTTTGTAGTGTATTCATTAGTGATAAAATGACATTTAAATCTGTTCCCACACAATGATTTGTGGATGCTTCAATTTTTTTGATATCTCTGCACCATATTTCTGCTATAATATTTTTTCCTGAACCAGACTAACATATCTGGTATTAATAGGATTATCAAATAAAATGTTGTTTTTTTAATCATGCTTACAGCCCATACTTGGTGAGAACATCAGTATGACTGCTCTCTATGTTGTCGTCGGTGCCCAGGCCTGCTGTTTAACTGGTGTCTGTTGGACTGAATGGCATTCAATTATGAGCTGTGTTATCAGCCTGGAGGTGAGGGCCTCGTCTAATTCACTCCTACTCTGTTGTCACAACATTAGGACCCCCCAAACCCTCCTCTCGCCCTCCCCCTCTGTTATCTAAACTACACACATCTGATAATAATGCTTGATTATGACCCCCCTCTCCTCCCCCTGCCCTCCCCCAGTGAAATGAGAGTGTGTGAGTGTCTCCTCTGCTGCTGTAACAGCATTAAAGAGCTGGGACAGGTACGGTTTCCTATCAAATTTATCTGCAAGAAATACGACACTCACGGCATCATTAGTGAGCAAACATAATGCAATCACTCAGGAGAGTGTGTGTGTGTGTATTTGTAAGTATGTGTGTGTGTGTGAGCAGTGTCTATATTACACTCATCAGCAGCAGCCATTATTAAAAGTGAACTTTTTGGACTTTTTGTGTTGGATCCCATCTGTCTGTTTGTGTGTGTGTGTGTGTGTGTGTGTGTGTGTGTGTGTGTGTGTGTGTGTGTGTGTGTGTGTGTGTGTGTGTGTGTGTGTGTGTGATTTGCATGTTAACATCAGCCCTGGTAATTAAAGGTGAACTTGTTTAAAGATTGGCGCATCAGGAGGGCTGGAGGTCAAAGGTCACACATTTATCACAGTTACACGTCAGATATTCAGAGTGAGTGGGAGGCAGCAGGAGCATTTGGTCTGTGTGTGTGTGTGTGTGTGTGTGTGTGTGTGTGTGTGTGTGTGTGTGTGTGTGTGTGTGTGTGTGTGTGTGTTACTACAGGATGATACAAGTTATCTCTGTCAAACTGTCACTGAAGATGTGTAAAAAGGAAAGGAAGACAGAAGAGGTGGAGGGAAAAGGAGAAGGTGTGAGGAGAGGAGAGGAGGAATCAAATGCAAATTAGGAAAGAAAAAAAGGAAGAAGTACAGCAAAGGTGCAGAAAAGGGGGGATAGAAAAAAATGTTTAATAAAGTAGGGAAGAAGAGCAAATGAGAGGAGAGGGTGAGATGAAATCAGAACTAAGGCAAGAATGCTCTATGTATTGTACAAATCTCTGCAACAGAAAATGTAGAAGAGATTGAAAATTGAAGG
This sequence comes from Xyrichtys novacula, assembly GCA_962446985.1. NCBI lineage: Eukaryota > Metazoa > Chordata > Actinopteri > Labriformes > Labridae > Xyrichtys > Xyrichtys novacula. The sequence continues at coordinate 9,651,809 of OY660882.1, read as the reverse complement.
GATAAGAGGAACAAGAGTAAAGGGTTAGATACTACAGAGGAAATGGAGAACTAATAGAAATAATGCAGAAAAGGAGAGAAGAGGGAGTAAAAAGAGAAAGAATGGTAATCAGAGGAGGAGATGAGAGGTTCAAAAATGAGGTGAAGAAGAGCAAAAAGGAAGGAAAGGGATAAATTAAAAAAAGAGCAATCGAGGTGTAAATGCATAAGTTAAGAGGAATGATTCAGAGTAAAGATGGAGATGGAGAGAGGAAAAAGAGGAGTATCTGGAGAAAATAATGAAGAGATAAAAGGAACAGAGAGGAGGACAAATAAGGATGGAGAAAAACAAAAGAAGATCAGCCAAAGAGGAAGAGGATGGATTCAAAGAGAAGAAAGGGTGAGAGAGAACAGGAGAAGAATAGATAAGAAGGCAAGAAAGCAAAATATACAGATGTATACAGATGTTAGGAAGTGGAAAAGATGAGGAACATGAGAGAGAAAAAAAGAGGAGAAAGAGAAGGAGGGCAAAGATGATAAAAGAGATGAAGACAGGAATAAAAGGGGGAAGATCGAAATGGAAAGAAGACAAGAGGAGGAAAGGATGAGAGAGAGGAGGGAAGGAGAGAGGACAAAAGGGGAGGAGAAAGAGGAGGAGAGGTGATGATAGAGGAGAGGAGCAAAGAGGTGTGAAGAGAGGAAGCAGAAGAGAAGTGGAGGGCCTCTTTATGTATGACGCATCAGATCATCATACATAAAACCTTTCAGTGCTCCATTATACTCCACTATGTGTGTGTGTGTGTGTGTGTGTGTGTGTGTGTGTGTGTGTGTGTGTGTGTGTGTGTGTGTGTGTGTGTGTGTGTGTGTGTGTGTAAGTGAAGAGCCTGTTCACATGTTCCTGCAGTAATTTTGTTCTTTTACTCTCCTCTACGGGTGTGCGACTGTTAGATCATTTTTGAGACCTCCATTGTTGAAATATGATCCAATTTTTAAGTCTCCAAAGCTGCAGTTCCTGATGTGTCCACTAGGGGCCATTACCGACAGGAGGTCAATCCCCATAGAGTTTTTCTATAACTCACCTCTTTGAAATATAATATGGATGGTCCAGCTTTAGACTGGCTCTCCTCTCATCCATCAGCCAAGACTTAGTCTGTCACAGGTAACTACACCTCCTTAAATAAAACCCTAGTGGAGTTCCTCAAGGTTCTGCTCTAGGCCCCTTACTGGTATTTCCTGGAAGAAGAAGAAAACCTAACCCTAACCCTAACCCTAACTTTATAATAACCATCCAAGTAATGTTTACAGGTCGTTTATAAACCACTTATCAATAATTTACAAAGTATTACAAACATCAGTTGCAACTTTACAATAACCATTAGAGTAATGTTTGTAGATGGTTTAAAAACCAAATATCAACCATTTATAAAGTGCTACTGTCACACAATTAATCTAGATGTTTTACAACCAATATTTAAACCCTATATAAACCTTTAATAAATAGTCTGTTAATAATTCATGAACGTTATTAATCATAGTTACATTGCTTGTTAATGGTAAAGTAACTATTAACTTACATTGATAAACTATCTATTTACCATTTATAAACTATGGTTATTGTAAAGTGTTACCATGTTTGTTTATCTGCCTCTGTTAAACCTCCAATCCCTGTTTCATTGGGCCAGTCTTTGTGCCTTCATCACCATGTTAACAGTCTAGTTCGATCCTGTTTTTACCTGTTGAGAAACATTGCTAAACTCAGGTTCATTGTGTCCACAGCTCAGAATAAATGATCTTTTATGTATCTGTTACCCTAGTTCCCTTTTCACATGTCTCAGTTGTTGTTACATAATCATTATTTTCAGGAAAACTTTTTTTTTTATTCCTGAATACCCCAAACACAAAGATCCTTATTTATGAACATCTTAACAATGTGTTTATGAAGACTGAAAGATGCAAAGTACAGATAAAATATGCAGACACATGTAAACAGGATGTTAAAGGTCTGAAATAAAGCATGAAGACAAAGGTCATGTGTACTGCTGACAGCACAGACAGACAGTGAGGATCATTTGAATGTCAGCTGAGGATCAATAGGAGTAAAATAATGGCTGACATGGACAACAGTTGACTTTAATGTGCTCCATTAACATGCTGTTACTGATGGACAATCAATGCAGATAAAGAGAAACTGATCCCAGATCAGAGCTGATCTACGATGCAGGTCTGTCAGCCACCAGACAAACACAGTGTCAACTTCTGCAGAGGTCTCAGCGGCTGGAAGTTCCTGTAGACTCTTTGCTTGTTCTATCTCGGTTGTTTTAATCCTAATTTAAGAGTAATTGAAAGCTGCTGCTGTGTTTTATTAACTAACTTCAGTAACACTCTATATCGCTGATGAAGAGGAAGAGGAAAGAGGAAAACCCCAAGGTCAGAACAGACGCTGCTGCTTCGGTTTGCTGAATGTCAGACACTCACAAACACTCATAACTGAAGCTGTGGAATATACGGAGGGGATTTCTTATCACATCAACCTCTGCCTGTGTGTGTGTGTGTGTGTGTATATGCAGTGTGGTTTTGTGTGTGTGTGTACAGAGGTGAACAGTAAACATCCACGCGTTTCTTTGTGTATTGGAATTGTTCAGTATCTGGTTTTCCGGCTGAATTGTGCTCCAAAAATAAACCATCGATGGCGAATAACTGAGCCGGTTTTTAGCCCTAAAGCAAAACGGTGCTTCTGAAAGATCCACTTTTTATTTTCAAACCTTTTAAACACTTTTTAACTGATTCATGGTCTAAAACTTATCTGGTGTTGATGTGAAAATGAATCCCCCTCAAGGTGAGACAAAACCCAAACCCTCAGCTGGTGAGTTCTTCTCTCACCCTTATTACGGTTGAAGATAATACTTAGTTTGCACTGGTCTGAAGAGAAGCTACAATCTTTGGATAGCTTTTTACTATGACTGTATTCTCATGAGAAAATTATCATAGTATATATTTTGAAATCTTTTTCAAAAATGATGTTGTTGTATGTCTGTCGTTATTTATCCATTTAATTTATATAATTTACTCATGTATTTTCATGCTTATTTTATACAGGACAGATATACATTTCATGGATATTGCTATTTACAGTATTGATTTAATGTGGACAGGGTGACGACATGAATACGGTTTTAATTTAAAGGATATTATTTTTATATACTAAATAAACCGATACTAGAAACCCCTCTCTGTTCCCACTCTATATGTCTCTCTTTTGCATTAATTTAGTCATTTTTTTCTTATTCTTTAAAAACCCTTTGAAATATTATTGTTTTTACCTTTTGATTTAATCATTTATTTGACCTTTTTTTGTTTTACTTTTGTAAGTATGTGTGTATGGATGAATATAATGCATCTGTGAGTGATATGTCACTGTACATGTAGTTTTAAAAAACCTTAAAACCAGGGCCTGAGATAATAAAGTATTTCCTCTTTAATACATAATATGACTATCTCTACATGTGAAATTATCCCAGAAAAAATGAACACACTCATTTCTTCTTGATTGTTCTGTAAAGTTCAAAGTTCAAGTTAGAGGAGGACAGTGTTGTAATCTGGACAGTGTGATACATTTATGTTGTATTGTTTTCTTTATTGATGAGAACGATTGATCCAGCTGTCCTCAGACTAAAGCTGTGTTAGGAAGAGTCAGTTTGAGGCTCCCAGACTGTATATAAAGAGATATTTACACTCTATTATAGCTCTACACAATCTGTTTTCATATCAGATTTATTATTATTCATGTGTACGCTGAACGATATCTTTATATAAATGTTTCTGCACATTCATCCTTATACAGTGGAGTCAGAATTTAGAAATATGGACTCAATATTCCCTCTGCTGTAGTGTCCTCCTCGTCTCTTTCCCTGCCTGCTGTCTTTGGGTTCTCACACAAACATGATTTATTTCCACATTTGGATGACAATCAGCCTTCATCACATTATGTTTATTTGTTTCATTCATATCATTTAACTGCTCGCTCAGTCTCTGGATTTCATCTGCTGTTTCATCATCTGGGAATAACCAGTTTATGTTAAACCAGAGGAGGGAGCAGCCATGCGGTGATGCTGATGAATGGTGCGTTCAGGGTCTCACTGTGTGTACTATAACACAGGGTCTGTTTTGGGACTGAGCCGGTTCTGACAGACAGGGTCAGGGTTTTGGTTGCAGGGTTACTGGAGGTCAGAGAGGAGTTAAGTTTGTTCACCTTTGACCTCTGAGTTCAGCCGATCATTAGTAACTGTCCTCTGCCGAACGAGGGGTAATAGTCCTCACGATCACAGGCTGACATCTGGACCACAGCTTCTTTAGGTTTTCATCTCTGTTAAAAAAAAAAAAAATCTTCAATGAGTTTTCTATGCTGGAATTATCTTGGGACACTCACATCTGAGCCACTGATGCTAACAGAGGACTAAAGATGTATCTCAAGGGTGACAAAATCATCTGAAACATCTCCCAGACCAACTTTACTCAAGTCTGTCCCGAAGCTGGTGTTGAAAATTGGTGTTTACAAGACTGTGACACCCTCTCTGGCTCCCTCAGGTGTTATTACAGGTAAAAACAAGGTGATATCACTCTAGTAAGACTCTGGATAAGAAATTAGTAAAGCTGTCAGGCAGATCACCTCAAAGAAAAATTGAAACTTACTTTAAACTCTTCTTAATTTGACACCATCTTTCTCTTGCCTTTCTGCGGCCTTTTAAAGCTCCCATGAGAAACTTTCTGCTTGTGTCGGCTTTGGCGCCCCCTGTGGACAAAGCAGTTTTTTATTTTGTCCTCTACATGTTCAAAAAGTGGTCTCAGGCAAAAATGTTCATCCTGCTGACTTTGACAGTCATATGAATCATTTATTAGAAATATTGAACATGAAAAGATTTGACAAAAGTGTTTCTGGCATTAAAGATTACAAAATAAAATTGAATTTGTCTTCATTAGCAATTTAATCATATTTATTATTTTATCTATTTTTAATGCTTCTATTTTTTTCTGTTCTTTGATCCTTTTGCTTTTGTATCTTTTGTTCTTGTTTCATCTCCTTTCAGTGTTTTTATTTGTTTTTCAGTCATTTTTTTCTTCTTCTTTCTCTCTTCGCTTTTATCTTTATGTAGGTTTTATCTTTCTAATTATTTTACCTTTTTTTGTTTTTCATGGTTTTTACTCTCCCTTAATGCCTTTGAATTTTGTTCTTCTCTGTTATTGTGCCCGTCTCTTAGATTGTTTTTATGTCTTTACTGTTTTTCCACTTTTTCATTAGTGCTTCTGTCAGGCAACAAAACGTTACATGAGATTATGTGAAAAGAATTGACAATCACTAATATCATTACACACTGCAAAGAAATTAAAACAATGAAACATGGAAATACAAAGTTTCTGCCCAGCGGTGATGTTGTGTGAAAGTGTTTTTACATCTTTCATCTCTTTTTAGCGTCCTCATCCCTTTATTTTCCTTTCATTCACTTTTTATTGTTTAAATCTCTGTTACATTTGCTTGTATGAGCCTTTATTGCTAATAAATACAAAAATCTGCTGCCAGTGCGACACGGCACCAGGGATCACTAACTGTTTTTGGTACCTGACACTGAAGAAAACATCATAGTGGCCTCTTCTACTTCTGCACCAGTTTCTCTATTTCCACACCCACAGACACTCAGACTATTCAGTGATTGATCTTATCCCTTCATTCATTAGTTCCCAGCCCCCACACCATTGGTGTTATAGCTCTGACTCTCTGTTCGTCTGGTCCATTAACGCTGTCAGGTGGACTGATGAAAGCTTGAACTGGTGAACACTTTCACAGTTAGCTTCAGACCTGGAGAATCAGGTGGTGTTTTTATTCAGACCCCCTTTATTTCTTTAGTTCCAGCACTGATTTATCTGAAATAATAATAATAAAAAAAGTCTCATAAACTATTCCAAGTTATAAAGACATCAAATTGTATTTTCTTTTTAATGATATTAAACTAGAGCTTTCAAACTCTTGTTTTTATTACACTTTCATTTGTGAAACTCTGTTATTTTGCACTTTTAAACAGTTTAAAACTTCAGATGTTTAAGATCTTTATTTACAGTTTGCTGAGTTTATTTTAACAATGTAATGCAATACTTAGCAGCATCTTGATTTGATTAGCAAACAAAGGCAATAAAATGTTCTTCATGGTCTCCTAAATCTATTGTTGCTGATACATAAGTTTGGTCTGAAACCATGACTAAGGTTGGTTAGTCAGTAGGAGACAGGTCTCAAGTGTTTATTTTGTCAAATATTGGGTTTATTTTCATTTTTCTTGCAGGGATGCATGTGGATAATGTCCAAACAGTTTTGAGTGTGCAGTCCTGTGATTCCCTGTCAATGTAACATCATTTGAACTTTTCAAGAGATCCATTTTGAGTGCCTTTTTTTTTGTTTCTTCAGTTCAGTTTCATGAGATGATTCACAGACTCTCGATAGACAAAATAGAATGTGCAAAGCAAGCAAAAAGGTCACATTAACATGAGCAGCCCTATTTCAAACTTAAAGTAAAAGTGAGATTGTTGTTTCTAGTCTCTGTCCTTGCACACACACACACACCAGGTGGGGTCTGTAACATCTCCATCAAAATTGTGTGTGGTAAAGGTTTATGCCTTCTTAAGACAAAAAAGTCCAATCCAATTTATGCTGTCTGATCTACTAAATGTAAAAATGCCCAAAACACTTTCTTCAAACGTACAAGAATGCTGTTGAGGAGAATGGAAACAAATGAAATTGTCAATCGTGACTTTTCCCTGCCAAATTTATGTTGAGCTAATGTTAGAACAGCCAGAAGTATATTGGAAAAATCCCTACAAACAAGAGACTACGGGTGACAACATTAATGATATGTGATTGGTGCATACTAGGAAAGGGGATTCATAACAGGGAGAAAGTAAACATGTGGGGTTAAAGGTGAATCAATCTGAGCAGTGGAAACATCAGCAGATTTGTCTGTTCACACCTCACTATGTGTATAAATGTAAAATTTCTCTTTATATTGTGCAGGCTGCTATTGCTTTGTCCTTCATCATGTTGGTTAGAACAAAGAGTGTCCACTGATACCCAGGCCATTTGTTTTCCTGACATCCTCCCACACACACACACACACACACACACACACACACACACACGATTAAAATCACATTGTAACAGGGCATGAAATGATGAGAGTAAAAATTAATGATCAGATTTCAGATACCTGTTTCAGAGAGCAGAGATACACATGTTTAATACTACTGGCCTCTATTTAACACACCGTAAACTTTGTGTGTGTGTGTGTGTGTGTGTGTATGTGTGTGTGTGTTAATAGGTCACCTGACTGGTAATGATAGTAATGACCCGGGCCATTAGAGAAGGGCTGCTGTAGTAATGTATTAATATATCTGTGTAGATTGGACAGTTCTGATTGGCTGTCATTCACCTATACTTAAAATAATAATTACTGATGTATTTCAGTAATTGATAGGATGTAACAACCCCCCATTCCCCACCCCCTTTATTTTTACAGTGCTTTATGGATAAGATTGTTTTTATTACTATCATTAGAGGCATGCTTTCTGGGACCACTGTACACTAGTGGGACAAGTTGCATCCACTCGTACCCACTCGTCTTCCATGTGGTTGTCCGTCATGGTGGTGGCTTGGTCGCAGCATAACTTCTGAACAAAGACAGTAAAGAAGTGGTTCTCGCTCTGGCTAAAGGAGGGAGATTAACAATGCTACTACAAACTGATAATGATAGTTACTAGAAATCTGCAGCACATTGATTCACAAGACGGTTCTGCGGCCTGGTGTGGCTTTATAGGTGGAGATGGACGTTGAAACAGCAGCACTGACAAAAACGAGCATCAAGATATAAGTCTCTACAGTCGGCTGTGATATATGCATGATGGTGAAATAATGACCCCTCTATAATCTGGAGACACTGGTAAATTATAACATCTCTGCCAATGCAACAGGACCAGATATTTCCAAGCTACAATCCAAGGTGGAACCTCTAGCAGTGGAAGCTCACGACTAGCAGAGCGGCGATTACTATGATAAGTGAGAGTGATGGAGACGTCCACGAATTTACTGATGATGCCCATGAGGAGAGCTGGATTGAACTGCACAGATTAGGGACTTAACCTTATGTTAAACCTTAAGGAAGGTAGGAGTGCACTCATATTCATATACTTTCACTCCTATATGTTATTTGAGTTTTGTTTTCGGTCATCCTCCAGTCTAGCAGCCCTGAGAATTTGGAAGTGAAAAAACAACCTCTGCATTTTTTCTAGGAGGTGATTTGAATTTGCTCCTGTGGTGACATAAAGATGGGAAAGAGTTATATGTGAAACCATTCCCGCTCACACTCTTCTCATAATTGGCCTCCTCCTACATTGCTGTGGTTTTGTTTGGGTGTTGCACAGTCAGGATTTTAAATGTTAGGGCCAGACACACCGGCCCCTCTTATTGGTTGAAAACACCAGCACAAATATCCACATATTCTACCCAACAGTTCATGTCCAGACAACAGCAGGCATGCCATTGATAAATGTTGGCGCTTTCTGATTTTATAGTATTTATAATTTATTATGAGAATATTTATAACTGTGTGGTTTCTTCTGGAGTGCTCGCCATGCTGATTTTGGTGTTGTTTGTTCTCTGCATCTGTCTGTACCCAACCCCTCATTCAACATCCAGGTAGCGAATCAGAGTGGCACTTTCTTATGCTACATCCCCACCTATTTAGACCACTGCATGGTGATACTGAGATGGCAAACTGAGAAGAAGCAGAAGTTGTGACGTATTTTGCAGCTGAATTTAAAACAATGCTTAAAAGATTACTAATACATGCTGTAATTTCAAAAAGAGACTTGTTATATAATTTAACCACTAAAAAGAGAAGAAGGTTCCTTGAAGTGTCTCTTAGTCATCCCCACAGCCCCCACAGGAGTGTCAGTTTGTGATGATCTTTTGGTGGTAAATCCTAGTTTCTTTGTTGGTTGCACAGAGGCACACATTGGGTAACTTCAGCAGTATGAACCTAAAAAAAGAAACTGATTTTCTTGTAATTAACTGGTGGATTATGGTGTCTTAAATTTTTGGCAGAATTGTAAAAAGTAAAAGTAAAAAGCTCTGTCTTCAAAAGGAGAGGAGAAAATATCTTTTAGATATTTCTAAATGGAGGTCAGATCACTTATTTGTGATGCATCTCAGAAAGTGAAAAAGTTTAAACACAAATATTAGTGTAAATGTTTTGTCTGGAAGAGACACACCTGAGGTGTGTTGGAGCAGGGAAACATCCAAAACATGCAGGACTGTCGAACTGTTCTTTTAACTGTTTTCACTTAGTTTCACAACTTACGATCTACTGTCAGTAGCTTATACTTCAAAACAAAAGCATGAGGAACAAACATCTAAATCAAGAAATCACTCTCAGGGTTGGTGATGTGGATAAATCACATATTTGAACATCATTAGAAATTGATGGTGACATATTAGATAATGTGATATGATGTAGAATAAGTGGGTGAAGAGTAGAAACGGAAAAACATGTTTACTTCTCACAACAAACAAAAGGTTGACATCTGCACATACACAGCTCCGACCCTGATTTAAAGTCATTCCTCTTATAAAAGTGTTCCCATGATGTGTGCGAGACTTTAAAGGAAAAGGCTGATTCTGATTGAACCCTTGTGGTGTGTGGTCATTATTAGCTGCAAAACAACAACAACAACAACACAACACTATGTAGACAGCAGTGAGTGAGGCCATGAGTCTGATGTGAGACATTAATTACTGCTGCTACAGCGCTTAATTATTCTGATGGACAGCAGATTATTACTGAGAAAACCTCCATGTATGATTAATGCTCTCTCTGACTAATGGATCAACTTTAACTGTGTTTTAAAGACACACACTCACACACACAGGCAGTGGTTAGCTGGACTCTAGCTAGCGTTCAGACAGTGACTGCTGGTAGTAAATTAAAGAGCGATTAGTTGAGGTCATTCATCAGGCAGACTGACGGTGGACCTGCTCCTGGGAGGTGCTGCTGGGAGGTGCAGGAAGATGAATGAAGCGCTCCACAAGTATGAAGTCAACAGGTGAAGATTAACAGGCTTTAATGAGGCCATTTACTTAATGTGTTTGCCATTCTAGGTCTGTCTGTCCGTCCATCCATCAGTCTGTCTGTAGTGGTGAAATGTTGCTCCAATACTTTCTTTGTTTGTAGTTTGATACCCGCTGACCCTCAAATGAGTCATTTTATTCCTTCAAAATACACCTAAAGGAGTGAAGTAAATTTGTGGTTAAGTCTTTACATACCTGCACAGTGAGAGGTTAGCAGTCACTCATCACTATGACAGGTGGAGGAAAGATGGAGTTACACAGTGATGAAAGCAAAGTAGCACAAAAATGATGTTCATGAGTTCGAACTAAGTTGCTCAGTTTGCTGTATACAAAAATAGTAGTGTGTTTAATTCACACTTTAATTTCAGTGTACTGACACAAAACACTGCAAAGGTACGCTCATACAGACATCTATAGGATTAACTGGGGGTTATTGTAAGTTTGGAGATACCGCAAATACCATAATGTGCTATTTTGATAAATTTTGATCCATCTAACAAACATCCTTCCTCCTTTAATTTGAATTTATTTTTTCATCCTCTGTCAAGTTTTTTGTCAGTCTTGAAAAGGGGGTTTATCTATGAATTAATTAATTGACTGGGTAACACTTTACAATAACCATCTTATAAATGGTAAGCAGATAGTTTATTCATGTTTAATCATCATTTATAAATAGCATATAGACCATTGATAAATTGTAAATGTTAAAATTTTAAAAACCTAACCCTAATCCTAACTTTATAATAACCATTTAAGTAATGTTTATAGGTGGTTAATAAACCACTTATTAATAATTTACAAAGTATTACTATCAGTTGCAACTTTACAATAACCATCTAAGTAATGTTTATAGATGGTTTTCAAAACCAAATATTAACCATTTACAAAGTGCTATTGACACACATTTTAATCTAGCTGTTTTACAACCAATATTTAAACCCTGTATAAATCTTAAATAAATATTTTATTAATAATTAATGTAAATTATTAATCATAATTTCATTGCTTGTTAATGGTAAAAAAAACTATTGACTTACATTAATAAATTATCTATTTGCCATTTATAATTGATCTATATGCTGTTTTTAAATGATGATTAAACATGAATAAACTATCTACTTACCATTTATAAACTATGGTTATTGTAAAGTGTTACCACTGATTGTTTTGAAGATTTATGAGATCTGAGATCAGAGTCACAGCTGACTCTACTGCACCTGGTTTTGCCACACGTCCCAGGTTGTGGATGAGCGGTGTATTAGAAGCTATGTCACCTTTAATTCTGGTTGCCTTTACATGTTTTTGAATGGAGAGGCCCCACTCAATGTGTTTTATCACACAAAGCAGTTTCGGGATCAGACCGCTTCAGGTCACATGATTTTATTTGATGGATACCAATAAATCTACATCAGACTTAGTTCACACCATCACTCTTTCTCTCTGTTTGACCTGAAACTCTTCAGAGCTTCCATTAGATGCAGCAGAGCTATTATGACACACACACACACACACACACACACACACACACCCTGCTCCGGTCTGATCAGAGCTCCGAGGAGCGTTTTTATTGCTGCTGCAGGAGATTAGCAGTAATGTTTTCTGATGATGATGTTCAGAAGTCAAATGTCAATGATGGAGCCGGCTCGGTCTAATGACTGAGGCAGAGGATCAGTCTAATGAGAGGAAACGGATTCACTGTGACCTCTCTGCCTGCTCCCCTGTGATCGGGCTGACGGCTGCTCATGACGGATGAGAGCATCTCAAATGATGAAGACGACGCAAAGACCAACCTGAAAAATTACCACAGGCTCAGGTTCATGAGAGAAGATTCAGGAAATTTGTACTTTTTTCTGCTTTCGTTGTCCTGAGACCCAGTCTTCGGCGTTGGATAGATTCAATAAAAGAAGTTTAAGACTTTTTTTTCTGCTGTTCATACATCTTTGAATATTTCTCATGACTCTTTCAGATTGTGAACTGCAGCTGAACGGAAAGAAGCCGGTGGAAATTGACACATTTACTTGAATGGTTACGATCAGCTACGACTGGCGGATACGGCCTTTTCTTTTCGTAGCCATTCCGAATGCGGTGGAAATTGGGGGTTACCTGTGACACGTGACTCATACAACCTCACTTCAAAACTCCTGGACAATGCCTTTAAAGAGATATGTTTTTCAGTAAACAAGCTCTGGTCTCATTAATTTTTGACTCATTCATGTCCATGGAGAGAAATTATCAGAAAGCTTTTGCTGCTTTTTCTTCAGTTCTTGACACTGCGAGTTTTTCATATAAAGATTGATGAACTGGTGAAGAAAACAGGGAATCTTTCCTCATGCAGAGTCTATGATTTGTCCTCTCTTTCCCTCTCTTCTCCTCTCTTTGCAGGTTTTCCACCGTCGCCCTGTATTATCATATCATTTCATGTCTGACCTGAAACACAGGCTCTCCTCTAAACTATGAGTGGATTATTGCGTGGAGTGGAGCTCAGAGGGGACAAAAAGGGGGATTTTTTCTCTCTCCTAAATAATGTTCACACATATTTTAATGCGTGGGTTTCAAGTTTCTCTGCATTTCAATGTTTTTTTATTTTAGGAAACATTTTCAAAGTCACAGAGAGCAAATTAAAAACCACCTGACAGCAGAAGCCTTTATATCTCTGACACACATATTTGAAATGAGTTTGAATGAGCCGTGATGAGAAAATAAAGAAAACAAGCAGGACAACACGGAGCTTTAAATCCCAAACACTTCATTCTAGCGGTGGAATAATCCAGTGCAATAATCTGAATCAGTCAGATTATGTGGCTCATTCTTGTCCCGAGTTTTCGTCTTTCTTTCCTCTCTTTGATGGCCGCTCTGAAAAGAAAAAAGATCCTCCTACACCAAATCACAGAGAGACACACAAACCTCCCACGGCCCAGAGGATAAAGACCCTCTGCTGCTGACCCCCTCCACATGGCCAGCAGCCTCACCCCTCTGTGGGGGGGAGGAGGGGGAGTCTGGACCATGTGGGTGGACAGTGAGGAGCCTTCACAGGACAGGAAGGTAGAGAGACAATGAGGGAGAATGAGGAGAGAGAGGAGAGCAGGGTTTAGACCTGTTTCATTGATATGTTTGTCCCTGCAGTCGGCACGCTCTGACAGAAACATCCTCTCAGACGAAAAAGTCTTAAAAAGAGCTGAGCTGGAGGTGTTCATTTTTAGGAATGTAAAAAAAAGTCTGAACTAAAGAGACACTGTAGGTAGATTTCCTGCAAACTGATTCAAATCAGAGTACTTCATACCGCACACATACACTATATCTGTCCTCAAACATACGTACAGTCTTTATTGGTGCCAAACTGGAAGACCTGAGCCACTATCTGAAAAGCTGCTCACTTAATTCTGTTACAATATCCGGTTTGTTTGTTGCAATATTTCCACTATTTCACGTGCTGCTTAAGAGGTACAATCAAGTCAGTTTTAAAAGTGTCAAATTATGCCTTAGAGGATGCTACAACCAGCTCGCTAGCAGCTGCTGCTTCTTCTTCCTCGTTGCTTCTTTGTTTTATGCCAACCAGGCAACTATAGACTGTATAATTTTGGAGGAAGTCTTGACAATCATGTTTCATTAGACTTACTGTAAGCGTATCTTCGTTGATTTATTTATTGCCCGCTTTAAATCTCCCAGAGTTGATCATTATGAAAAAAATCTGAATAACTTTGATTTTCTTCCTCAAACTTTCTTACCTCAGAGACTCAGAGATGAAACAGAGCAAAATAAGATTCAATCAGCAGATCAGGGCTTTGGAGTTTATTTCTCTCAAACACTCAGGGATCAGAGAAATCAGAGCAGTGTGTGTGTGTGTGTGTGTGTGTGTGTGTGTGTGTGTGTGTGTGTGTGTGTGTGTGTGTGTGTGTGTGTGTGTGTGTGTGTAAAAGATGTGAGCCCCAACTGAAATAAAAGCCTGGTAATCGAGCGGACGGCGTGGCGTGGGCGGACCGAGTGTTCGGCCATCAAACCCCAAAGGCCTCGTCAGCAAGCCTCCTTCCTCCTTCCCTTCCCCCTGCTAGACTCCTTTTCTCCCTTTCCTCCTCTCCTCAAAATTGGATTCTTTCCTTTCTTTTCTCCCTCCTTCTATGATTTCTCTTTCTCTCCCCCTCATCTGGGTATTTTTCTTCTTTCCCCTTCTCTTTTCCCTCCCATTCTCTCATTTCATCTCCTCCTCTTGTTGGATTCCTTCTTTCCTTTTACCTTGTTTCCCCTCACATTAGACACCTCTCTTTTCTCCTCCTTCTATCCTTTCTCCATCTATTTTGGATTCCTTTCCTTCTCCTCCCCCTTTTCAAACTCTTGTTTCCTACTCTCCTTCCCTCCTCTCTATATTATATCTCTATACTCTCTTATCTCCTACTCAAAGTGGTCCCCTTTTCTTTTTATGTCCCCTTCTCATAACTCCACGCTTGATTCTTTTCCTCCTCCCTCCCTGCTCCCTTACTGGACTCCTTGTTTCCTTTTCTCTCTCCTCCTCTTATTGGATTCCTTTTACATTCTTCATCCTCTAAATTCATCCACTTCATTCTCTCCTTCTCATCTCCTCCATATTGGACTCTTGATCTGCTTTTTTCTTCCCTTCCTCTTTTAACAGAGAGCCCCTTATTGCCTCTTTTTTTTTAAGATTCCTACTCTCCTTCCTCCTTCCCTCCTTTTATTGAACCCATTTTCTCCTTTTTCTCAGGTCTTTCTTTTCTGTGTCTGCCTCCTCACACTCCCTTCATCCTCAATTTTCTGTATTAGTCACCTCCACTCTTCCATCCTTTTCCTTCTCTTGTCTTTTCCCTTTTCTTTTATTTCCTTTCCTCTCTCTTTCTCTTCCTTTCCTTTTATGTTTTCCTTCACTCTCATTTCCTCTTTTTCCTCCTTCCCATTTCCTCTTTTCTTCCCGGTCTTTCTCCCTTTCCATTCCATTTCTTTTCTATCATCCTTTCCGTTTCTTTCTGCTTTTCCTTTTTCTCTTTTCATTTCCCTCCATTCTTTCCCTTTTTCATTCCTTCTCTTTTCCTTTGATTCCTTTCTTTTTCCATTTTCCTCACCTCCCCCTTTTTTTCCTTTTCCTTTACTTCCTCAACCTCTTCTGTTCTTTGTGAGAACGTTCCCATGTGCTTTATCTCACTTTATTCCCCTCTGCCTTATTTTGGTCTTCATTTTGTCTTCTTGTATCCTTAACCTCCCCCTTTCATTTCATCTGCTGTTTTTTCGTCCTCTTTCCTCTTTTCTTCTGATGTTAACTGTTTCCCATTCTCCATCCCACTCATTTCCATTTTTTCTTGCTTTTTACACCCGCTTCCCTCGTCTCCTTTCCTTCTGTCTTTGCCCCTCTCATTCTTTCCTCCTCTTCTCCCTTTGTTTTCTGCTTCCTTTCTCTTCCTCCTCTTTTCCTCTCCTTGTTTTAACCCCTCTCTCCCTCTGTTATCTGCCCGACCCCTCCCTCTCTCTTTCTGCCACAGTGTGCAAACATTTTTGCGTCTGTGGGCGAGCAGGGAGAAAAACAGGCATATTATCTGAGGACGTTCCTGCAGTCGAGCCGTTTCCTCGTCTGAGTTTGAGGAGGCGTTCGAGAAACATTCCTGAAAATGTGAAACATTCAGACAAGGCTGATTAACGCTCGCAGGCTTCAGCACAAACTCAGCTATTGTCAGCGGAGCGCCCAGACAATCAGCAGCCTCTGTTTTAACTCTGAGCACACAGAGCTGTCAGAGAGACACTGTGTGCACACATCATACGAGCAGCATTGTTCAGGGATCAGAGCTTACTGCTCTCATACACAATATGATGATGAACAAAGGCCTGATGGGAAGATACACAGCAGAGCATTTGTTTTAAACCATACTGAATGATGAAATGCACCAGAAACTTCAGATATGATTCAAGTGTGTCACGATAACAGAATAAATTTACGCTGCATGGTGGAGGAACACAGAATTGTACGTAGAAATAAAACATGAAGAGATATTTAATTCTGAAATTTGTAAATTTATCAGCATAGAAATCCAAGAAAGATTTTGCCACAGGAAGAGTAAATAAGAAAAATCTAAGATACAGCTTCCACAGCTGAGAAATGCATTGGCTTTAGTGTCCGTACTCTACAAGCTGTGTCTGACAGTCCCTTTGAGCCCTGCATTAATACGTCCAACTCCACATCAGAAATAAGCATGTTTACAGCCTGGTACAGAGACTGGTTTGATCTTTATGGTACATTTTTCTAATCAAAACAACTACACAGGGTTGAATTCATATGTTACTCACTATATGTACAGTTATACATAAGGGGGATAAGGGGTGTGGCTTCTTTGAGTGACAGGTGGGAGCTACTTAAGCGGTCTGCTAGGTAGGGCTGTAAAGTCCTGGTCAACGGGTTGACTTATTGGTTGATATGTGGTGAGTCAAACAAAAGTCTTATTGGTCGAGTAGATTTCTTCCGCATCACTTTACAGTCTATGGTTCATTTCATCAGGAGGAACGTATCAGGTGCTAATAGGGGTGTCCCTGTCTTAGAACATCCCCCTTGTTTTCACCATTTTGGATTCGCCCAACCAACTAGAGATGAGCTGGAGACAGAAAGATTGAAGCGTGTCCACATTAATCAACGTCCGGTGGTTTGCTGAATATTTATATTTTAGCCTTTTGTGTTTAATTTCCTTCTTGTGCTGATATCAGTATATTTTCACCCCGCCAAGCCATGCTCCGCCAAGCCGCGTCCTTCCCCACCAATTTCCCCCAATTTTTCAATTTTTGGTCGAAAATTTCAGGGTTTTAGTCGACCAAGAATTTCTTTGGTTGATTACAGCCTTACTGCTAGATATCACCTCAGCTACCTTGATCGGTGAACTGGAATGAGATTCACTCTACTTGTTTTCCTCCTTTATCATGTCAGTCTGGGATACTTGGACATTAGCTCCCTGAAATGCTTCATTATAGCTGCTTTACCACTGATGTCAAGTTAGACACAGCTCGTGATCATTACTTTTTACACAGCTACCTGTAAGTTTATGCCGTCACAGAAAAGGCCTGTAGACCATCTTAGTGCCTCATTTTGCCGCATTAGGATACCATATCTTACTTAAAACTTGTGCTTCTTAACTTTCATGGCTTCAATGGATCTACTGAGAAGTATAAACACTCCTTCACGGACTTCTTTACAATCAGACTGATTCTTACAACAATTAGTGGACAAAGTGAAAGACAAGAACTTCTACAGGTATGATGATATTAGACCTTAGAGTAACATCTACCAGTGTGTTTGATCAGTCCTCTGAGTGTGTTTGTGTGGGTATAAGTGTATTTTTGTGTGTGTATTTTAATGAAGACACACAGTTAACTCCCTGTCGTCTTCAGGACATGTCAGAGGCAGCAGATGATCTACGGTGAGTGACGAGGGACACAATAAATACGGCCTGTACAGAGGGGGGAGGGGCTCATTAGTCACAGGCGTCATTATGGTGTGACAGCGTGTGTGCGTGTGTGTGTCTATATTAATGTGCTATTACTGCTCATTCATGTATGTACATGTATATTCAGAGAGTGTGTGTGTGAATCTGTCACATGAATGTGTGTGTGTTTAATGTCTCTGTCAAACACTGCTGCCACTTATTCACACACTAATTATAAAATAAGAAGAAAGGAAACATTCAGCTGTGTGTATGTGTCTAAAATGCTGTGTATTTAATGTCTTGTTGGATGTACGGATAAATGTGAACCTCTGGACGTGCTGAAACCATCACTTTACACCTAAGCTGTTGTTCAAAAAGCCCCGCAACCGTAACTGTACCTGTTGAGGAGGCTTATGGGAGTCTTTGCAGTCCAGTGATAGTTTGCAGCCAGGCAGGAGACACACTTGATGTTATAGCAGAGGCACCTGATAAAACAAACTCTGACTGTTTATAAACCATTTTCATTTATTTAAACAGAAACAATCTGTGAACTGTCATTTTACTCATGATTACTCATTTACAATACTCAAACTAACAAAATGTTTAAAGTCAGTTAGTGGTTTGAAATCTGATGAAATGTGAGGACAGGAAATGAGAGAGTAAAATTTTGCTTTTGCTATGTGCTATTTTAAAGGGTTTTCATTCACACATGCAGCTCACCCTGAAAATTTGTTGTCAACAGAAGCACTAGAAAAAGTTTTCTTTGTTTTTGAAGACTGTAAAGAGTAAAATGTGACTCTTGTACTTGTAAAATTAACAATAAAATACAACATAGCATGCACAAGTTGATGAGTGTGCAAAAAAGCTGATCAGTGTGGAGGAATTTTTTACTGTGCTGGCTTTATAGATATGAAGATAGATATGAACGTCAAAATAGCGCTGTCAACAAACACCCTTTCTGATTGCAGGATATTTAACAGGATGACTTGGGCACCATGAAGACAAATGCAATGACTGGACAGCCTTAATCTTTCTAAACCCTGGGAAATGATGAGAGATATTGCTTAAGGTCATTACACATGAATTAGTGAAGCAAATATGCAAGGCGAATAATTCGCTCATAAAGTCAATGCAAGCCTCCACACTGGCTACGAACTTAGCAGAGCGAAAAAGCGACTGTAATTTTTTCGCCCCTGTAGCAAATTTTGCGAACTGCTATATAAATCTATAACTTAATATAAATCTTACCTCAGACATGTGGCAAGCCGATGCTCTGGATTGATCAGCTCTCTGTAATTTGTCCTCTCTTTCTGCAAACGTGGAGTCAGCTGATGGAGCAGTTCTTGAAATTGTCCGAGGGACATTCCGAAGTATCCTCCTGTTGCGAGGTCGGTATTGGAAGTACCCAGACACTTCGATTCTTCATTTTCTTTTTATTTAATAGGCTTACAACCATGACCAGGTCATCATCACTTGAGGATGTAGTCACCATAGTTTCTCCTTCTCTCTCCCCCCTGTTCTCCCGTGGCGTGTTCTTGTTGAATATGCTAATTTTATTCTTGTTGCACCAGGTGTGTATAGAAAAACGTGAAAGCCGAATATTTCCCATTTTTGTGTCACTAATTCGCCAGTGTGTAACAACCAATTTACTCTCCTATACCAATACGTGTTTTTGGTTTGTAGTGCTGGTCAGTGATCAGGCATCTATGTCTGTTCAGAGCTCATGTCTGATAGTTGCTCTCTACGATCTGAATTCTGTAATGTCACTGATGGTCAGCAGAAAACACAGGCTGCCATAAAGTCGGTAAGCTGGACTCATGGTCTCCGTGTTGTTGTCCACTCTGCAGCACTTCATTGTAAATTAAAGCTGTTACACAGTGAAGGGAAACCATGTGTGGGCCTGTTGTGACATAAATAATTGTGTCCAGGCCTGTTTGAGTCTGAGTGTGAGAACAGACCAGCAGGGGACTAAGAAGGAGGAGACAATCATACCCTAGCATTGTACAAGCTGCTGGTCTTAGTTTGAGTGAATCCCTAAAAGCCTGGAAAAACTCACCATGGGTTGACGTGACCAATATGACATCTCTGCATCCTCTCTCACTGATACTGTGATTGCATCCAATTACACAATCACTAAAAAAAGGCAAGAACTGTCATCGCAGAGTCAGACTGCCTCACCTACTTTCTTGGACTTCTCATCTTCTGATAAGAAAAATATCTTCCTGTGGGGACCATGTGTGAACAAGGGGGCTGGTTATTAACTGACCGGGCAGGCAAACGCTTGGGCCCAAACGGCCATCTCACTCTAAACCACAGTAGTGACTCAAAATATGCATAGTTTGCCATGACAGTTGGAAACCTACCTTGAAGGGACCGATCTGACAGCACTCAGTTTTGTGGTGTTGAAAGGTGTTGCATGCACATAATTCCTCTGCAAGAGTTTCTCAATGAAAACCTGCAGTGAGAAAGGAAAGACACAGAGACAGTGTGAAAGAGATATTCCGGCGTAAGTTCAGGTTATGGTCAAACACACCATGAGTTAGACAACCTCTTGAGAGATAAATGTTACCGACTGCTTGCTTCTTTATACCAACTTTAGTAATGACCGCATGATAGCAATACACAGGGGTCTACATCTCCATGCGCAAACCTCAACCAAGAAGCCACTCTATAGCTCAGAACAGCAACTTCATCAACAGTACATATAGGGTCCCAGCCATAGTACTAGACATCGAACATCTTTTTAGCTTTGCCTGATTTCTTTAACGAAGAGACCAAACACAAATCAACCACTCTCCTCCAGCAGCCCCTTGTTTGTGGGGGAGCCCTGACGAATCAATCACAGAGTGCGACAGTTCCGCAGCTGAAGGAAGAACATTTATGATTATTACTTCATGGAAATGCAATCAGACCGAGATGCTAAGGCAGAAGAACTATCGCATCTGCAATGAAAAATCATTATTATGATGATTATTACTTCATGGAAATGATTGCATTTCCATCTTCCTTCATCTTCCAAAATTGATCTCTAGAGAGGGTGTCTAACTTGGCGTTTCGGTGTGTTTGCCAATGACTTAAACTGAAGCCGCAATATCCCTTTAAATGGGACAGACTATATTCTGCTAGTCAAGCCTAAAGGGAAGAGACATTTAATCAACAGCTTCTGATAGCATGATATCATGGAATGTTTTTTCACATGAAACATAGTTAGCTGGTGTGTCCAGTGACTGGGTTGTGGGTGCACTGTGGGGGGTAAAGGTGTGTCCAGAGGGATGGCTTAGAGTGGCCTGGCCCCTCCTTGAAATCAAGTCTGTTTTCTTCAATTTGGTTGACGTCTCTTTCACTGAACTACTTGTAAATTTTAGCTTCCCTCACTAGCATCTTGTTGACTCTTTATCTTCTTTTCTCCACTGTAGACTAGCCGGCCATTAACCACCAATCTTAAATTTTGTGCTCCCCAAATAAATTGAGAGTAAGATCAAGAATATCCTCCATGTTGTCTACAGATGTTATTAGACACATTGTCAACAAGAAGAGCTGAAAACATGAATAATACACTGGATCAGTTTGTTGCTAGCATTGCCTTTGCTATCCAAATTTAATAACTGCTGTTAGGGGGTGCGGACCAATCAGAATCAAGTATTTATATCAAAGCTGGGTGATGAGTAGGAAAGCTGGGTAACAACAAAACTTTTATTTTAAAACCTCCATTGCTTTGAATGCAGTGTGAATTCACAGAGTGGGGTTTCCACAGTGGAACGGACCAGAGAAGTCGAGTCATCAGACCACAGCAGCTCTGAGAGGAGGGGGAGGAAGATGAAGATGACTGTACCCATCAGGCACTTCACTGTGGAACTTTACAGAGGCGGTTCAATGCTCATATGAGCGCCATTCACGCTGAAAACACCTGATAAAATCAGCGTTTAATCCTTCTATCAGTTAATCAATTACATCACAAACATGAGTTTTCATTCTTTCTTCAAAGCGTCAGTTTTAGAAACAGAAAGTGTGTTTGCCTGAGTGTTTCTGTGTGTGTTTGTTCTTGTGGTGAGGCTGTGGTCTGTATGCATACATGGTGGTGAACCTCTGCTGTGTTTGAACCCCTCCTTGTGTCGGTGTGAGTCTTAAAGAGGTCAGAATCATCAGAGGAAGTGA
The DNA here is from genome assembly GCA_962446985.1 of Xyrichtys novacula. Classification (NCBI taxonomy): domain Eukaryota; kingdom Metazoa; phylum Chordata; class Actinopteri; order Labriformes; family Labridae; genus Xyrichtys; species Xyrichtys novacula. The sequence continues at coordinate 9,630,108 of OY660882.1, read as the reverse complement.
GCATGATGTGCACCAGATTTATAGACAACATAGAGTCAGGTTAATGTCTCCCACTATAAACTGAGACCCTGGAGCCAACATGTTTTCTCCTTGTGCCAATACACTTTTTCCAAGACCATGTCTTGAGAACATGCTGGGTGGTCCCTGAACAAACTGGCGAAAAATGGTGAAAAAGGTGAAAAAGGCTGGCTCTGTGGTTGGATTCAAGCTGGACTCAGTAGAGGATGTGGTGGAGAGATCTACACTGAGGAAGGTGGAGACTATTCTAAAGAACATGGATCACCGATTTCACAACACCTTAATGAACCAAAGGGCCAGTGGTGGTGGACGGCTCCTCTCTCTTCACTGCAGGACAGAAAGATTCAGAGGATCTTTTGTACCAACAGCCATCAGACTGTACAACAATTGAATTTCCCTTCACGGATTAATAAAGTTCTTCTTATTGTTATCATTATTGTTATTCTTAAAGCAACTGAACTCCGGTAGATCTGATATTATAACCATTGGCCCTAAATCACTTATTAAATCAGCTCAGAACCTCTGCCTCAATTTTGATACTTCCACCCTCACTCCATCATTCAGAGTCAGAAACCTTGGAGAAATCTTTGACACCCACCTCACAATCCAACAACATGTTAATCACATTACTTGGACCACATCTTCCATCTCAAATATATTGCCCGTCTTCGCCCTTCACTCTCCCTCCCTGCCGCTGAAATGCTGATCCACGCTTTCATCACACCAGAATCGATTAACGTATTAGTATCTTCTATGGTTCATCCTCCAAAATGATCATTAAATTACAATGTCTTTTTCATCTGGTTTTACTGTTTTTACTGTTTTTATCCACTTCACTACTGTGTTTTTTCTTTGTGAAGTTTCTTTGAGTGCCATATATGTATACATCAGACTTCAAATACAGCACTAAGTCCCGCCACATCCAGAAATACTCAGATGACACTGCTATCGGCAAGTATCAGAAATGGACAAGAAGCTGAATACAGAGATCCGTCAGTGACTGGAGTCATATAAATTGCCCCCTACTCAACACCTCAAGGACAAAGGAGATGATCATAGACTTCCACAGATCCAAACCCCCTCAGCCAATAAACACCTGTGGCGTGGACATCGAGGTGGTGTCATTATATAAATATCTAGGTGTACACCTGGATGATAAGTTGGACTAGTCTAAGAATGTAGACTTTATCTGCAAAATGAAAATCACAGAAATCCTCCCTTTAAAACAAGCTGAGCTGATGTTATCAGCAGCCCTGTGACCTGTAGATGGTCAAACAGTCATTCTGAACATGTAGCTGCTGATTCCACAGTTTCTTTCTGACTTTTGAACCGTCCGAATAGCGCAGTATTGGTGTGGTCATGTGCAGAACAGTAACAGTTACAGTATGAATGAGCGTTAACCCCACAAAGCTTCAGTTCAGACCCTCTGGTACAAAGAGCGCCTCTGTTTTCTCCTCTTTTATCCTCATCCCTGGTCTCTCTCTTTTTTCTTCTCCTCTGTCTTGGAGCGATATCAGAGCGTTCTCGCCGTCTTTCATGTTTCACACAGCGAGCGATAAAAGCTGTCCGTCTATGATGTGACAAAGCCGACAGTCATGGAGGAAGGATTGCTGCTTTAAAGAGAGAGTCACAGATTTAAGAGCACTGACTCTATGCTTTTTGGGGTAGTGATCTTCCACCTCAGGAGAAAGACACAAGTCTGTGTGACTGTCGGAAAGACAGGGTGTTGAAGTTTCTCTGAACAGGACGCTGGAGGACCTTCTGCTCACCTCTGGATCAAAGTGATACTTCAAGTTCTGCATCTGTTTCTGACTTTGAATGTTTCTACAGGTGTAAACAGTAGATCTTTTAAAAAGAGTTATAAAACATAACCACTTAAATACTAACAATATATTCATACATCAGCACATGGTTGCAAGGTCACTGAGAACAGATTGTGTCTCTGATGGAACCAAATTTTTTCATTTGTTTCCTCTTTCTGCTTCATCTTAAGGTACAATTCTCAAAGCATTTTGGAGTAGAGATCTTCAAAAACAAATCCGCCCATAAAATTTTGCAGCTCTGTGTGCTCTGTTTTTGTTTTATGTCTGTTTGTTGAAAAATGAACCTTAAGCATCTCCACTTATCTCTACAGAGCTGCAATTTGAACTCTCCTGACGCTTGACAAGGAGGAGGCACTTTTGACGTTGTACAGTTTTCATGTTTATAATAAAGCTTCCTTCCTGAAGCAAGTCAACAAGGAGGAGGAGGAGGAGCTCATTCAGGTATACAAAATGTGACGTTTACACATAAGGAGAATCATCTTGCATGGATAAGGTTAAGCCATCACATCCCCAACCAGACTTATTTAATTTGTGATTATTATACTAGTGGTAATTTCAAAGTTACACAAACACACTTTCAAGATTTACCTGTTTGTAAGTCATCCAGAAGTGAATTATCATGGTCACTGGGAAGTTTGACCCCTTGTGAATGTCGAAATACAATTCCCACAAGCTCTTTGCAAACTGCACACGGCTGTTAGCGCCTGTTTCTGGAAATAAGAAATAAGGTGTATTTGCTTTTAAAGGGGACAATCGTGCTCCACATGAATGCATAACAACTCACAAAAATGAGTGCAAATTGAGCAGTCTGGGGACCATTTCATCCATTTGCGTGTCCTGAAGCACACAGTGTTTTTTTGTCTCCAAATGACTCAAAAAGCAAGAAATATCACAAAAACAATGAAGGTTTGAGCTTCTTATTTTGAAGGTGTGTGACTCTTGTATATTGTCCCATCCATGGTATTCTATGATATCTGAGAATGTAAAACAAAAACATCCTGTAAGAGGATCTGTATGTGCATTCTTGTAAGTTTCAATAAAAATTAGTGTCAGGAAACATCCCTAAAAATATGGTTTTATTTGGCAAACATCCTCTGAAAGGATTCATGTGCTTTCATGAATGTTCTTCAAGAGAAGATGCATTGTTTCATTCAGGATTAATACTGCTATTGTTGTTTGTAGGATTTATTCTCCGGTCCAGGACTGTTTTTATATTGTTGGTTTATTAGAGAGTATGCTCTGACAGGACTGGGAGAACATGAGTGAGGTAGGAGTGATGTGGGTGAGGAATTATCTCAATAAATAAAGAGAATATGTTTGAAGAGTTGATTCACACAATGGTGCGCACAGGGTGAACAGAGGACAGGCAAACACAACTGTAACACCACAGTCCACAACATTTAAGAATGCTTAGATATATCTATTAACACCAATAATCCACAGAATGATTCAATGTATGTATGAGAGATGTTTTAAAATAGTATCTATTCATACTCTATGACAAGGTTTACCTACTTAGTAAAATGCAGCCTTGTGTAAGTTCTAGTATAATCAGTGCATTTATCAGTAACGAAAGTCAGAGTAAGTATGGGGTAAAAGATATCAGTTGATCTGTATTAAAAGAGAGTGTATAAGCAAATAGTTTAATAATGTCACAGCAGCAAAGAATTTGAAGATTTCATCATCTACAGTACATAACATCATTAAAGGGCTAAATGGGGCTAAACCAACACCCCGAAAATTCAAATTTGACTGTATGCAGATGACACTGTCATTTATATTCATGTTAATTCTCTTCTTGTTGCCCCTTTAAACCTAACCTATCTTTAAAAATCCTCCAGAAGCACCCTTGTAATGTGAAATTGGCTCTTAATTGTGCAGTGATAGTATTGCTGTTGCTTCGGGATGCAGGAAATCTTGACAACAATTGTACTAAAATATGTCAATCATGTCATTGTTAGCAATAAATAGTTTAATTTTCATATAAGAAACACAAAGCATATATTTTTTAGCCTAGATCTTTAATTTTGGTTTTATTTTCTTAATATCTAGACCACTGTCCAGCTGCTCTTAACGTTCACTCTTGTCATGCCGGATCTCTGAGCCCTTTTCTGTCATCTGATGAAACACGTGATAATTTGTGTCAGTGAGCTGCCCACACAGGATAAATAACAGTCACACAATAACACAGAAATCAAAGCTGTAGAGTAGAAACACCTATGTCCATATGTGAGGTGAAACTCCTGTTTTTATCAGTGTGTATAGGTGTGTTTGTAAGATGATGTAGCAGCTGTTCCTGGATCAAAAATCGTCTCCTTTTTAACAAAAAGATGTTATGATCACAGTGAAGTTACTTTCACTTTGTTTGTATCACTTCATGTCTTGTGTTTCCTGGTTTATTTTGTATCACTAACCCTTTTCTTTATCTCCCATCTGCCCAGCCCCTGTCTTGTCACACCTGCCCCCTGATTGTGCCTCCCCACCTGTCTCCCATTACTGTTTCGTCACCAGTTCATTGAACCGCATCATCATGAACCATCATTCTTGTTTTTACTCGACTTTGATAGTGTTATTTGGACCTGCCTTTTGCCTAGCATTTTGTACCTAACTTGGACTGATGAATATCCTGATTTTTGCTACACGGAAGAGGTCTTGAGTCCTGCATTTGAGTTCCTTTTGTTAAGCCTGTTCTTGACAGAATAATCTGGCCACAATGGACTTAGCGGACATAAGGCCTGGTCACCAAGCTCTGCACCTCCAAGGTCTACCTTTACAAAATATATTCAAAAGCTTGTATGAATGAAGATCTGTGTTTAAAGAGAGTGATAATAAAACCACAGACAATCAAACAAACTGTGGTTTCAGGTACTCAGGTAAGTCCAGGATGAACCTGTTTCACACTGTACGGCAGACATGACATCATGTTTGGCATTCTGAGTCCTCGGTTGACCTTTCGCTGCCATATTTGGTCACTGAGAGTCACTATGTGTGCATGTGTGCGTTTATGTGTGAGTGTGTGTCTGTGCGGGGGCAGCTGCTGGTTGTTTGTTTGCTCATCAGTCAGTCGAAGATGGGTCAGGTTTAAATTTATACCAAATTAGCTTTCTCACTTTGACAGTTGCACACTCATCGTCTCTCTCCACCTCCCCACACACACATCAATACACATTTGCATGCACACACCCTAGTTGCAGAACTCCCACACAGAGAAAGTGTGTGGGCACCAAGAGCAAACTATATCCACTGTGGGTTTATTTCTCCACGTCTGTGACAATTAAACAGACAAGAATATTATTCTGTACTCTTTCGAGTTAATCTCTTGTTAATACTTCAAAGAAAACCATCAGAGTGTGTTTTTAGGAAGAAAACCAGGGTGCTACACTGTGAGTCAGGTATTTATCCACAGAAACTACACAACTTAAACTCTGTAGCTTACACTCTCTAACTCTCTAAAACCCCACCAAATTTAGCTAAAGCCAAGAACAGATCACTGGGCCAAATTTTCGACCAATTCCCTCCTCCAACAAAAGTCAGCAGCCCTGAGGTTTTGATGATTAGCCTAAAGATTATCTGTGGTTTAAATAATGCAAAGGGAATGACAAACAAAGGCACAGTAGTAAAGATAAAGTATTAGGTTTGACACCAGGGGCCTGTTCTACGAAGCAGGATTACTCCTTAGCGAGGTAACCTTGAGGGTAAGTTCGGGGTTTCCTGTTCTACGACGCTGGTTCACTTCTTAGCAAGGCGAGTCTCCATGGCAACATACGCTGAACGGCTAACCTGCTCCAGGGCAGCTTAGGTTCCAGATTGAACTCACTGAGTATAAAAACCCTGTCCAGTGATCAATGAGCTCTCTCGAAAAATGGCTTGTCCGTTCTTGGAGGATCCTATAGACCTCGGTGCTCACGTTGTCCAAGGAGCACTCCGACGCGCGAGAGTTTTCAGGGATCGCACGGACCCACTTACTTTTCCGGATGACCACCTTTATGAAAGGCTCATATGGCCTACATATCACACAAAAAATGTAAACACGATAGGAATGAACATATGAATGAATTCATCTTGGAAATGAATTAGACATGTCTGGTATGTCTTTTTTGCGCACTATACTTACTCATTGAGACTGTCGGCAATTTTCTGCCAGCATTTCTTCCGTGCTTTTGACGCGGTGACGGTGTTGCTTTTGAGGTTTATGATAGATTTGAATTCTTCATACTTTCTCATGATCGTCTCCTGCTCCTCGTTTGTAAAGTACACGGTCTTTCGCTCTCCGGCCTGTTTTGACGCTCCAGACAGGTCCATGTTTGCGATTGGTCAGATGCGGCGGGCTCCACCTTACAGGCGTGCACGAGCTCATAGCAAAGCTGGATCCACTTACGAGGTTGATAACCAGCATCGTAAGACCGCTTAGCGAGACCGCTGGCTACCATGCTAAGTTGAGCGAGGTAGCTCCAAGGCTACCTCGCTACGTTGAACTTGCTTCGTAGAATAGGCCCCAGAAAAGGATGGCCTGGTTGTTGATTCATGGTGGTTACAGAAGCCTTTATACAACTTGTCTAGCGAAACATGCCACCATGGTCATCACATGTGTAGATGCTGCTTAGACTGGCTGGATCATACATCGCCGTCCCCGCCATCTTGGTCAGGGCATCCTGTAAAGAGAACACTCACACATTCGTAGAAATCTACCTCCCAGTTGTTGTCCCAATTGTACTGGTTTAATTTTGACTGATGTGGTTATAAGTATTGTATCGTGTCTTAATAGGGTTTACAATTTCACCATGAACCCCATTTACTGTAATGATAAAACAGGGTCAAACATGAGGACCATGCAGCACAAGGATGGCCTTCAGCTGAGCAGGAGTTCTGGTCCGGGACCTCACCGGCAGGATGCTCCCATTTCTAATGGTGAGCTTCGGAGCTCTTAGATAGGTACTTCCAACTCTTAAATCCCATCAGGTCCTATGGAATGGGCAAAAAACCCAGGTTGGGAACAAGACCTCAGACCTTTCTTTTCTTTGTTCCCCGTCCGCTTTCCACAGAACAGTGGAAAGTGTGAAAGGAACCACATGTACCAGTGTCCTGAGGCAGAACCTCGGTATATAAGGTGCTGTGTAGTCTGCTAGACCAGCAGACCAATACGCTCTAGTGCTGTGCAAAGACATATAAAGATGCTGTATTGACTTGCTTGTTCGTTGACCTTGACACCACATTAATGAGAGGAATCTGGGAAGACACCAGTTGATTTGACATCACTTCCTTTCAGTATTTATTATAAATGATACCAACTTGGTATTTAGTCTGATGATAAGAGAATGAGTGTCTGTCTGCTGATCTTTAATGACACTGCAGGCTGACTGTAGGTCAGGATGTTGGTTTCAGGGCCTGTTCAGGGATTTCCCCTGAGCTGTTGCTGTTGTATAACAATAACTGTGGTGTTGATGTCAGGTACAAAAAAAAAAAAATATGATGTCTCTGATGTCTAAAGATCATCTTAACTTCAGACTCATGAGATGTTATCAGCAGGAGACGCTTTGGTCTCAATAACCTCAGAGTGTAAAGACTCTGTAATCCTCCTGAACCTGACCTGCTGCCAGTCTAACACCTACAGATTGAACTTGATCACTGCTGTGTGAAATGAATAGACCTGTTATTGATCAGGTATATTAATGAGTGTGTGATAAATGTCAAGTTTGTGTTTACCACTCTCATCCCTCACAGAGTGGGTCAAATGTAAACTCACAGAGACAGAGGTAAAGTAAGGTAACTGTGGCTAAGGACGGAGGGGGGATGTCCATGGACCACATGGTTCTTTGTTTTGACCCAGATCCTCAATATGGTTGGTAGGACACTTTCACTACCAGATCTATTGTACACATTTTCCCAGTCTATTGTTTAATAACTGCATTAATGTGGTCCAAACAGGGGGAATACAACAAGACTTTATTTTGTCACTCTGACTCAGCTGTTTGTGGAAATCCTGTTCTGTCTTCTACTTCCTTTGTCACTGTGCTGCACTCTGTTGTTTCATAACTTCATCTTTCTGTTATTTCATAGGTCGGTTTCTTGGGGAATGGATCTGGAAGTTTCAAGTAGACCATATCTCTTTGTGGCATTACACTCAGGATGGTAAACTTGTATATTCTTGTAAAATATTATCAAAATGTTTCAGATTGTAAATTTATATAAAATTCCATGATCAGACCAAGTTGAGTCATTTCACAGCTGTTGATTGATGGTGAGCCATGAAAACAAAAGACAGCAAGAATGGCACCACATTTTTACAGTAGAGTATATCCTGACCATATCCTGAATCCCCAAAAAGAGGACACTATTACGCGGGGCGGAGTCAAACGCAAAATTTTGAAGGTTTTTTGGGTCGGGTTGAGTGTTTTTTACACCCTTCTAACTCAGTAAGTCCATGCTACACAAATTCTAAACTTCCATACAAAACCCCGGACATTTGAAGGATTTTATAAACTCCCCCGGACAGGGCGCACAAGGCTGTACAGCTCCCCCAAAAAGAGGACATGTTCAGGTGAAAGAGGACGTATGGTCACCCTATTTTATAGTATCTCCCTGAACAATACTATTACTTTCCTGTATTTTCCAGTAACGTTCTTAACAGTATTGTCGTGTGTTGTCAAAGATACTACTTCTTGACAAAGTTTTCTTGTTTTTTTACAGTTCCATGTCATTATATTTCAATTTTTCTTACAGTTCAAAAACTGTGAAAACTGTTATTTGAAGTATTTAGTCTTTGATCCACAACAGTCTTGCTCTTTCTTTGAATAAAAGCATCTACTGTATGACACTGTAACATTAGTCAGTCTGAAAGTTTGGAAATGAAGACTTTCTGAATCTGCTGTGATTGTATCTAAACATTCACAATATTTGGTTTAGTATGGTTAGAAATAAATTTTTGTTCGGTGAATTTGACCATTTTATTCCTTTATTCTTTATTTGTTTGTCAAATTGTTCTAAAACTTTTCACACCATACTAAACTGAAGTCTTTTATTTCATTGAATGATCTGCATCACTGCTCACTCAGCAGAGTCCGCAAATGTTTCGGTGACATTTACAATGAACGTTTGACTTTTCAGAAATCTTTCATCAATAATACAACTATTAATAGATCACAGAGCAGTATGAGAGCAGTGCATTACAGACAAACACACACAGGCACTCACAAACACACAAAAACACACAACATGGAAACTAGATTCCACCGAGTGCCCGATGTTTTCAGTTTTCTGTCTGTCAACTTTCTCCGCCCACGGAGGGACAGTCCACGACTCTCTCTGCCTCTGTGCGCGTGTGTGCGTGTGTGAGAGAGAGAGAGAGAGAGAGAGAGAGAGAGAGAGAGAGAGAGAGAGAGAGAGAGAGAGAGAGAGAGAGAGAGAGTTCCCCCAGAGGCCACAGGAGGGCGCACATCTCTGCTGAGATGTTAAAGATTTCTTATAGGTCATTTAATCTGAGGACCTTAATGGCAAAACAAGACTCTACCAGCATCATGGTTTTACTTTTATAAAACATTCAGAAGTATGAATCTTTGTAAATCTGTATTTAAGTAAATTTACATTGTTTTGAAATGTTTATTTCATGATGGAAGCCTCAAAGTTGCGAAACTGAAACATGCTGTGAAACTTTTCAGCTGTAAGAATATTATGAACACAGGAAGCCATGGTCCTTAATTTACACCAATAGATTTTCACTTTGTACAACCCCATCATACACTTAAACTGTTTATATTTTTTCTTTACAGACTTGTTTTTTTCTTCAAAATTGTACCATGGTCACCCTTATGAATCAACAGACTCCCACCAACGATATCTAACAACAGCATTTTAAAGCTCTGCTTTAATCATGGTACTTTAAAGCTCCAGTGAGAAGTTTTTTGATGTGTATGAGATAGACTGAAATTCATAATTTTGCCTTTTGATGACAGCATCTGGCATCTTTGTTTCATGATTGAGGTGTGTTAGTGTAAACTTCACCATTCAAGGCCGACTGTATAGGTGTGTGGTTCTGGGGACTTTATGAGTTGTTTCAATTTCACAGTTATGTGTTTGTACATGAAGACTCATATGTGTGTACACTGGTATGTATGACATATACTAGGACTGTCACAGTATCAAATTTTCATCTCATGACTATCATGGCCATGAAATATTGCCAAAACAATGTTAGTGTGATATCTAAGAAAATTCAACAACACATATCTTCAAACTGGGGAAATACAAGGCAATGGTGGAGCTACACAATACCTCATAAAAATGGATAAAATGCACTCGCCTGCGACACCATTATTATTTTCTAATTATGTTCAAATGTATGATTTATCATCAGCCCATGCTTTTCTATTTATGTTTTTCTGTTTAGTGTTTTGTCTTTATATCCCATGTTGTAAAATTATGCTTGCATTCTGAACTGTATTACTACTGGTAGAGTTACATTGGAAGAAAAGTATGAATGTTCACTTGAACTCAACCTGAAGAAGCACAAACTCTGACACTGTTGGAGAAGATGGAATAATTCTTGAACATCAGTTTTAAAAGTACCAAATCATTTTTCCATGGGCTGCTACAGCTAGCTCACCAGCATTCTGCTACTTATTTATGGTCAATCCTTAATTTAAAGATGTGTAGCAACCAGAGTAAAGAACCACTATGAGACTATGAGACACAATGCTATGAGAAGTCTTTTCCATATGCTTATTTCTGAATATTTTGTTCACATTAAAAATATAAATATATTATAAACTAATAACTTTTGGTCATTTTAGCATTATGGTATCATGTAAGAGATGTGTTGGTGTAACTTTCACCATTATCGATCAACTGTAAATGTGTGGGCCTGGGTATTTTTATGAATGACTTCCTGTTTATGGGTTGTTTCATTTTCACATTTATGTATTTGTGCACATGTGAAGGTTCTGGTAGGTATTATATGTGGTAAAATTTTGGTATTTTCCCCACTTTTTTCTCTCTCACGTTGATTGAACTAAGTTGTATTGTTTCTTTTGATCAAAATACATGCAGAATTTGACAAAAAAAAAGTTGTAAAATGTATAATATTTGAGTGTTCCATCCGAAACACTGATAAAAATATCAAACGTCTGGGTATTCAAATCGACCCCCACCAAACACGCACAGACATACACAAACACACACACCCCCGCCTCTGTAAATAGCAGATTTTCCTCTCAGTAACTTTAAATATCTCTGAGCGTCTATATTTGACTCCTCAGTGAATCTTTCCTCGAGCATATTCAAATGAGACAACTTTCCGAGCGCGTGCAGGAGTAAATTCCGCTCCTCTGTCCGCGCGCTCTCATTTGATTGCGGCTTTCTCTCTCTGTCGTTCTCGCTCCGTTCGGCAACTCTCGTCACTTTTCCGATGAGTCCATTCCGGACACCAAATATGGAGATAGGGGACGTTCCCCTCTTACCGGAATCAACCTTTTATGGGTCACAAAGAAGAACCGGAATTCCTCTTTTGATATTAGAGCGAGATTAAAAATAAATAACAGATAGGAAACGTGAAGAAAATACATAATACATGTTAACAAGTCACTTTTTTGTGTTTTTATGGTGTTTGAAAAAGTGTTGTCATGTTTTGTTTCAGTGTGTCTCGCGCAGCTGGGAGTGGAAACAGTCTGTGTTTTCTCCATTCACAAGTGATTCCCTTTCGAATCGTCATGGACCCTCAAGCCAATCAGCGTCCTCAGCGCCTCTCTCCCCTTCTACTCGCGCCACTCCTCCCACTCCTTATATGGACAATGACGTATGGTCGCATTCAAAAGATTCCCCTTATATACAAACCGGAGCCCGGGCCCCCGTCCCTCTGAAGTTTATCAGCAGAGCCGACACAACTTCACACACATACATAGTCTTAGAGACATGCAGGGGTGACACACACCGTGGGGGTCACACACTGCAGGTCACACATTTTCTTACCTGTCTCAGTTCAGAGGTTAAAGATCCCAAAGACGCTCATTCCTCCATCATGACGGCCAAGACTCTGGAGAAGGTGCCGGTGAATCTCGGGGGGTTCGTGCACCCTGACAGCGTGTACTCGGTGGATGATATCAGCTCCAGCCTGCCGACTTCTGTGGCCATCTTCCCCAACAGCGATCTGGGAGCGCACTACGACCAGATCAATGTGGCAGGTAAGAGAAAAAACAGAAAAATACTACTTAATTTTTTTAATATAATAGAGCGTTAAATGACAAAGAGTGGTTGATTACTCTGTGAAGACTTGCTATATCGTGGAACTTGGAATCAATACATTTTCAAAGACATTTAAAATGATAAAAACAGGAAAAAGATAATTGAAATCTTAATCTTCTTCTAGAAAGAGTTATATATTTCATCTCTCGTGTCAAAATGTTCTTGTGGGACTATTTCAGTCCGTGCGTAATTGCGCGTAATCTCCCCTCCTTACTCCATAAACGCACTCTTCACATTATCCTCTCTGATTTATTTTGTCTTCTGTTGTAATAATCTGTTTTGTTTTTGTTCCTCTCTCCGCAGACAGCCTGATGAGCGCAGACATGAGCGTAGAGAAGCGCTCCCTGGACCTCTCCTCTTACCCCGGCGGCTTCTCTCAGCCTGCGACCCACCGTAACCAGACCTTCACCTACATGGGCAAGTTCTCCATCGACTCCCAGTACCCCGGAAACTGGAACCCCGAGGGAGTCATCAACATCGTGTCGGGCATCTTCAACGTGGCCCAGCCGCCTCCTCCTCCTCCTCCTCCCTCCTCCTCAGCGTCCTCCTCACCGGCATCCTCAGGATCTCCTCATCACTTCTCCAGCGGAAATCTGAGCTGCACCATGGCGGCTCAGACCCCGGCTGAGTTAGACCACCACCACCACCTGTATTCCCCTCCGCCTCCCTACTCCACCTCCGGCTGCGGGGAGGTGTACCAGGACCCCTCCGCCTTTCTATCCACCTCCTCCTGTCCCATCGCCTCCTACCCTCCTCCCTCCTACTCCTCCCCCAAGCAGCCCGGCGGCTCGGACGCGCCCGGGCTCTTCCCCATCATCCCGGACTACGGCTTCTTCCAACCGGCCTGCCAGAGGGACATGCACCCGACCGGGATCCAGGACCGCAAACCCTTTGGTCCGTGTCCGCTCGATTCCTTCCGTGTCCCCCCACCCTTGACCCCACTGAACACTATCAGGAACTATACACTGGGGGGTCCCGGTCCTTGTGGCACAGAAGGGGGGGCGCCGAGGCTACCTTCAGCCTACAGCCCACAGAACCTGCCTCTGAGGCCCATCCTGCGACCAAGAAAGTACCCAAACAGACCAAGCAAGACGCCCATCCACGAGCGGCCATACCCGTGCCCCGCGGAGGGCTGCGACCGCCGCTTCTCGCGCTCTGACGAACTCACGAGACACATCCGGATCCACACCGGACACAAGCCTTTCCAGTGCCGGATCTGTATGCGCAACTTCAGCCGAAGCGACCACCTCACCACGCACATCCGCACGCACACCGGAGAGAAGCCTTTCGCGTGTGACTTCTGCGGCCGAAAGTTCGCGCGCAGTGACGAGCGGAAGCGACACACGAAGATCCACCTGCGGCAGAAAGAGAGGAAGTCCTCCACGGTCTCCTCCTCATCCTCCTCCTCCAGCAGCTCCGGGGTGGAGCGCAGCGCAGCCAGCGGGATCTGCTCATAGCTTCCCGGGAAAACTTTGTTGTTGCCATGGCAGCGTGACGCGCACTAACCCCTTCAGAAAAGACTGAAAGAGAAAAAAGACTTGAAAATTAAAAACTTTGGTGCAGAAAGGCAGCGGGACTGAAGGAGGACTTGTGTACAGCCGTGCGTAATTACGCACATCCATACGTTCACGGTACACGGATGCACTTTCCCCCCGTCTGGACAGTGAAGTTAACACGGTCATGTCACGTGATCATCAGAGTTTCTAAAGGGGAGCGTGTGCACACAGTGAGCGCGTGTCAGTGTGAAATAACTGCAATAATGTTTGAAGACAGAAAAGCTTAAGTTATTGACAAAGTGTTTATAACATGAGTGTGCGTGTGTGTGTCTGTGTTTCCTCAGTGCCTTGCTGTGTGTGTGTATGTGTGAGTCTGTGTGAGTCTCCCCAAGAGGCTGTAACACAGTGTGAACATCGTCTTTAATCTGTACAGGTCAAAATCTTTATTTTTGTACTCATGTGGTCCACTGTAACTCAGAGTGTTTTAATCTGTTGAACTCATCTTGTTGTGATGTGTGTTTGACTTATTAAATGTCCAGAGATGTTAACGCTCGTGCTCATGTCTGTTCCTTACTCGCTAAACACCGTGATGCGTTCACGGAACATTACAACGCTGTATGATCAATGACAGTTATGGGAAATAGAGGCAAATGTAACACACTCAATATCTCCAACAAGTTAGAGTAAGGGCACCGTCTGCACATGCTCAGTTGAATTTCTCTCTGCCTGCTGAAAAGGAGTGAAATCACTTCAACACAGCAAAAAATATAAACAAAGCAGGATTTTTATGTGTAAAAGGTTTGTTTTGTGGGATTTGCATTTCTAATCTGCTAGCTAGAGTGAAAATAAATTAAAAATTTAATAAATCTTTTATGAAAGCTTTTGGTTAAAACAATAAATAAAAGTAACATGGTCAACCTGCGCTAACGAGAGTAATAGTGTGAGGTCTTTACATGCTGACCAGGTTAGGTTGATAACTGAGAATAACATCAAAATTTGTTTATTAGCAATCATTAAAAAAAGATCTTGTACATGGTTATTTACAGAGTTTTATAATTATCATACATTTCTTTATCAAATTGGTTAGGGACTTTCCTTGACCTCGAATGAAATTCAGACGCGACGCAATTCCTCAAAGTCTAATAACAGCTGGAACATTCTTAATCTTATTAAGAGAGAAATCACGCTATGACAGTTTCTATCAGACTCAGTGGTTAAAATACAGCATTTAAATGACCACAGTAGATGTTTCCGTAGATGACAAGTTTATTTCAAGTAATTTGTGGGCTCCAAAAGATGATGTGAAAAATGTCACTGTGGCCCCGGTCTCCTCTACTTCCTTCCCGTTTATTAAAAAAATGAAAAAGATATTGGAAACTTTTTTTAAAGGGTAAGTCCCATTTTACGTCACTCAAGACTTCTCAATCTGACTCAGTTTTTACCCACTCACTTTTTATGTAGGTCTTATAAACAGACTGAGATCAACACGCACAGTTTGTACCAGTGAGGGTGAGATTGTATAGCGATAAAGACTTTGAGGGATAAATCTGTGACCTGAGACAAAACTTTTGATCAGGTCAGAGATAAAATATATAAATTTAATATGTTTTTTGTTCCTTTAGTTTCAAAGGAAATAACAGCATAATTAACACAGACAGACTGCTGAACACTTTATAAACAAAGACCACATGTCTGAAGGTGACTTTTTCAAATGTAAGATAAGAGTGCATTCACGTGTTCTTATTCATTGAATAACCTGACATAGAGCGGAGCTTGAATCAGAATAAGTTTACACCTTATTGACAAGTAGGTATCTGTTGCAGCATTTTGGTTCTAGGAAAACAATGAAAACAGTAACTAGAGAAATAAAGACAGAAATATGTAGACGTAGAAACTCTTAACTCTAACCCTAAAATAGAAACAAAGAATATAAAGACTAATAAGTCTATAACTGAAGCTGAATAAATTTATACATATTCTGCAAAGAAGAGCTGTACATGTGCGCAGAAAGGTGCAGGATGATACGAGTGCAAAATCCAGAAGGGCCAGTTGTGAGCTTTCCCAACGCTGAAAGAGAAAGATGAACTAATTTATTTGTTTCTATATATACGCAGTATATATTTTAAATTTTGGCCTGAAAATGAAATAAATATGTGGGCAGAATATGAAATCCTCTCAAGCTGATCAGTCACAGATTTTCAGAGTAAATCCAGAGGACAGGACGTTCATGTATATGATATATTTGTTTGATTGAATTGACAGTAAAACATCGGTGATCATGTTTAAATGTCACTCCCTCTTTCTTGTTTCATCACTATTATTAATCAACCTGATCATCAATGTTACACACAATGTAGTTTTCACGGTAGGCATAATTTAATCTCTGAGTCTGTTATGTTCACATGTGATCAGAAAAAGACAACTTCAAATAAAAAAATAAGAAAGAAAAAACAGAGAAGTGAGCATCTGTGAGTCTAGGTCAGACTGTTTTAGCATGTTTCCGTGTGGTGTTGTGATTATATACATGTGCTACAATGAAGTAACCAATTACTCACACAGGAGGACAAAGTGAGGCAAAAACAGACGCATTTAAAAACTCTCATCATATGACAAAGGTAATCGGCATGTGATAACTTAACAGATGTACAGTGACAAAGATTTAGACGAATGTTCTGCAGTATTTTCAAAGCACAGAGAAAAAGATGCATTTAAAAAAACAGAAGATTCAAGTCTTTTTTGTCGTTGTCAAAAACAAAGAAACAGCGGAGCTTCTCTCTGAGCTGTCCACTGCAAGTAGAACAACAATGAGACAGAAACACTGAAAAGATTTTCAACCCCAAATAATAAAATAGAATAAAAAAATATATAAATGTATTTTAAAAGTGTATTTACCTGCTATAATCTATTGGTTATTTCCCAAATATGATCTTAGATTTATTCCAGGTATAAAGTTCATGATACAAATCTGCAACATTTTCATAGAAACATTTTCACCATTTGATTAAAAACTGATTCAGTTGACGCCAGGTTCAATTACTTACAATAATCAATCACAAAGGGACTTTAATTACTCTGTGTATCAATGACAAATATAATTATGGTGAAATGTAATCCTGCTGTTTACTTTCATTTACATATTAAAAGCAGCATCATGCAGACACGTTAGTTTGAATTTCAATTAAAATCTCATGATTTTAAATTTACCATCATTTTAACTGACTTTCAGAGATTTTAATCAAACATTAATTTTATTCATTCATCATTACTGTTCATGAGTTTTCTCCCTGCGGTTGGCCGTCTGTGTCCGTCCGCAGATTATCAATCTGGCGGCGTTTCATTCAGAGGCTGAAGTGAAGCGTTTTATCAGCGCGCCCTGACACTGTGTGGGAGCTCCTCACTCTCTCTGCTCTCACTCTTTTTAAATAACTGGTTCAAAAAGTTTCAGGGGGATAAATCAACATGACAGGCCGATGGTTCGTTTACCCTAAAATAAGGAGATTGTGTCCCACTATATATAGGTGATATATAATTTAGAGAGACGTAGAGGATTGTGCATAATTAAATGAAACACAGATGCAGAGAAGTAGGGGCACAATACACCAACCAGAAATTTAAAAATTTTTAAAAGGCTTGAATTAATCTCTAAAAAAACATGTGTTTATTTGGTATCTTCTTGATCTGATGGTTTGTAAAAGATGACAACCTCTCTCTGCAGTATGTAAACATATGATGAGTTTGTAGATTTTATCGGATTATTATATTATATATATCCATTATAGGATATATGAAAAAATATCATACCAAATCATGCCATACCATACTATACCAGAAAATACAATACAATACAGCATGATTTGATTGCATAGGATAAAAAAATGATACAACAATACAACAATGTGATAGGATACAATCAATGTTATTGTAAAGAAGCTTGCCAGGACTCCATTGCTTAACAATGTTAGTGCTTCTACACTAAAATGGACAAAGAAAAATAATAAAGACAAACTAACACCAGAGGTTCCAAAAACTAATTCCATGAGTGTCCACTAGAGGTAGTTTCCTAAAGTCAGTCAACCTCCTTAAAGCCCCATGTTGAGAATAAACATGTTTTCAGTCTGGGAAAAAAATAACAGTTTGGGTGTATACAGCTCATTTCTCTGTTCGTGAAAGCTGTACAGGGCTGGATTTACATATAACTGACCTGTTTACATTATATTAGGGATTAAAGTTATACATGTAGGCAGAACTAGGGGGTTGTCTTATTTGGCTTCATAGCACATCTTCAGAAACCAGAAGGTGACAGGTTCATGCAGTCAATGTTCAAATCTTTGAACATTTCCTCTCATTGATACACTCAGAGCAGCAGAGTCAGAACAGAGGGAGACAACCAGACCTCCTCCTATCTCAGATCTCCTCTGACGGCTGCAGACAATCAGCGCCTGTAGTTCAGACCGTTTCCCTCCCTGACACTCTGATCTGATAGACTTTAATCTGAAAAATTAAGTATAATTATATTTAATATGTGCCACAGATGACCTGACCCAGCCCAGTGACAGCATGTGAAAGTGTGAGCATGCAGACATGAGAATCAGCTCTTTATTATTAACCCACATTTTACATGAAAGAGCACTGAGTGGACCGGTCTGTGTGACAAAAGGTAACAATCTGAGGTTCACTTCAGGGGTGCTGTAGTTCAAAACACAGTCAAGTACAGATGATTTAAGTCAGTGATCTTAGCTGTTGATCTGCACCAGCTGTGTCCAGAGGAACTACGGACTGTTTCAGCTCAGATTTTCCGCTTCCTCCTCCTTTGTATTCAAACTAACTGTGAATTACAAACAGGAGAGAGTCCCCAGAGATTGGTTGCAGAGGATGTTCTGTATGAGAAAGGATTTTGCAGACTTCTGACTGAGCATTCAAATTAAGTTTCACTTTGTTTCTCAGCACACATGAGAGTGAAATACTGTCCTCCTCCTCAGATCAGGCACACTTAAAACAGACAACTTTAAAGGGATATTTCAGTATTTTTTAAGTGAGGTTGTATGAGTTACATATCACCAGTTAGTGTATGAGCTACAGTGGATAACAGTCAGCTCAGCCCCTCTCCTGAGAAGCTGCTGAAAAGAACAGGACAGCATTACCATGTCATTCAGAACATTTTAAGAGACTCTGACCCAAGCTCTCATCTTGCTGTAAGTGTTGACGTTACAGTTTGCAATTAAAAAGACCATTTAATTTTTGACATACAGGCATTGCACAAAAAAAAATCCATACTCCAGAGAAGTCCAAAAAACTGCACTTTTCCACAATATTCAAACATTACAGATGGCAGATCTTTGAATTTCCATGAGCTGTAAGTCATAATCTTCAAGATTCAAACTAAAAAGTCTTGAAATATTTCACTCGAAAAAAAATGGAAATTTCGATTTTTGACTAAAAGTATGGGGAAAAAAATGAATTTTTCTGGGACACTCTCAATTTTTGTGCGGCACCTGTACATGGTCTTGGGTTTATGATTGTTTGGTCATGTCTATGTAATGGATTTTGTTACTTTTGCGTCTCTGTTTTGCATAATGTTCAGCGTGAAATGCCTAAGATTACTCTGTAGACACTGTGTTGGGTGGAGAGTTGGCTATCTTAGCTCAGTGTCAAACACGGAGTACTTTGATAAGGTAAACATATCCTGTGCACCACTGGTTGTCGGTATTAGCTCAAAGTTTGTATGTCTCTCCTGCTCTCCAGTTTACAAAGAAGTTTATCCACTTTTGACAATGCTTGGGTCACTTTTTTCCTTAAAAGTGACTTCATCGGCACTTCAACAGCTAAAATTTTTCGGTAGTGCATACACTTAAAACTGAGATGAGTGCCTGGGCCAAGGTCTCTCAAAATTGGCTAATTTATGTGGTGGACTTGGTCCAATCTGCAGAAAACTGTGGCTGAGGTAGTGTCTCTATTCCCCTGGCAGTTTCTCATTAGAGGAGCTGGGCTAACTGTGGACATGTAACTCATACAACCCTGCTTAAAAAATGTTGAAATATTCCTTTAAGCCTCAACAGACAGCCCTGGTTTGTTTTCAGCCTGTGGCTCCTGCTCTCTCTCCACAAAAATCCCAGAATGAGGGAATGTATTTTAAATCAGAGAGTATTAATGCATAACTAAGAGCACTTCACATGTTTCAGAAGAGTTTATGTTTGAAGAAATGCATCCTGGGGCATGTAGGCACTCCACATTCAGGAGCGCTCTCTTACACCGTCATTGGCAGCCCTGATAAGTTTAAAGAAAAAGCGAGGAGAATGATCCCTTAGAGAGAACTACAGAGTAACAGTAATGTTTAGGTCTGTAAACAAAGACTGCTTTGTGCTGCAGAGTGGGAGAGGACCGGGTCTGTCCGGGCGTTGACCTTTCTTCTGTCGGTTAAAGTCGTCTGAGTCTGGTGGAGGTCTGGGTATTGCACAGAGCTGGATCACTTTGTCTTCAGACCTTGAAAGCTGTTACTTTTGCACCTTGTTTAAATCTCCTCTCAATAAATACATTTCACATAATACAACAGCAGAACTTCATGATACTTTGGCTCTGCTCCTTTGTCTCTGAGATCTCCTGTTTGACACCATACTTATATTGCCTTGCATGTTGCTGGAGTGAAAACTGTTCTTTATCCACCATGGCTCGCTCACTCTTTTGAATACATAGCATCAATGATTCACAAGGATTGATTCAGATTTAAATTATTCCTAATCTGGACAGTTTACAGAGTTGACACAGCTAATGTTTACACTGGCTCGGTCATGGCTGCAAGGAGATCGCTCGTACAACCCTACCAGTTTGAGTCAGAGTCTGACCCAGAGGGAGAAGCTCCGGAAGAAACTCTTAGCCGCGTTCAGACCAAACGCGACTTGAAGCGACCTAGTCGACACATCCTATGTATTATTCAAAGCCGTCAGGAGGGTCACGCTTAAAGAGGAAGATATGAATGTAGAAAAAAATACAACCAGAGCTCTGCTACAATGTAAGATTGTGGTGCTCTAAAACTTCTCTGAAGCCTTTGCGAATTAATAGGATGGATCCAGCATTAGCCGGGACGTCCCGTATTTTAGCCAAAAGAGGCGCGTCGCCAATGCTAAAGCTACATGCTATGGATCCGGTAAACCGGCGCGGATCCGGTGTGTTTATCAAAGCGTGGTGGCCGTGCCGAGGCACCGGGGGGAATTTAGGCTAAACAGTAAGTCAAAATAAAACGTTCACACTTACAGATGCCACGATTGTAGTAGGATCACGGATAGTTGGTACGGATCCATTCATTATCTTCAGACATCTAGCAAATCCAGCGTTGAACTGTCCCTCGTCGATAAAACAGTCCGAAGTGAAATGGTACACACATATGTACAGATATGTTGGAAGTGCCGCGGGTACATTCCCATTATAAATAAAATCCACCCATTGAGTCCTCAAATCCTCCGACGAGGGAGTTTTCAAGAGTTTTGTGCTCGTTTGTGCAGCCAACAACAGAGCAAACGCTGCCTCCTCTTTCAGATCGTACTTCCGCCATGGTTCTAACCGGAGCTATGGGAGCGAGCGGCCGGAAATAATGGCGGTGTTTTGATAATTTTTTGGGCAGGGCAGTGGGCGGCTCCATGGGCAGTACCATCAACCCGCCAGCACTGACATGACGCCATGTCAGTGGAGTTTTCAGAACGGCCAGGTGTTGTGCCGTAGAATGCACCCCTGCCGTAGAACGCACCCCCGACGGGAGCGCGGTTGAAAGTACTTAACAAGGCGAAAATAATCCAAGTTTTCCTTACTATTGAATGAATTCATAAGCGTGTGCCTTTATTAATTTCATTCAGGCTATTCAGATAAGTCGAAAAAATAGCCCTCTGATTTGGAATATTTGCTGTCCCGAAAATATAATGTTCGCTAGCTTGACAGCTTACTGTATAATTTATATACCCAAGCACACCTCCATATGTGCATTTTTGAGACACATTAAAACAGAACAAAAGTTGTCACGATCAAATACTCGTAGTTTTTACAAATATGAGATCATTTTCTGCCACTTTAAGAAGCTAACGAGTGTATGGAATGCAGGGGATGCATTCTACGGCAGGGGTGCATTTTACGGCACAACACCTGTTCTGAGCACACAGTTCCTAAATACAGAGATAACCAAAAAACGACTGGATGGAATTTTGTCGAACTTGGGGGGATTGTAGCGGTTTTCTATCCCTGATATGCACCCCCTCCCATCAACAAAGTCAGGTTTTCATGCCATGGCCCCTTTAATGGGCTGGACCAAGGTTTATGTCCTTAAAGCTCCTGTGACTCTTTTTTTGCCAGTTAAAACACAGACTGAAATTAATGACAGGGCCTCCTTGTGAGCTGAAAAAGCAAATGAGACCCTTAGAAAAAAGATAATTATTTCTAGTACTGTAATTTTTAAGGATTTAAGCTGCTGTGAGGGGGGTAGGTGTCAGACCAAATGATTGACAGCATTGTAACAAAGCCTTTTAAAGCTCCTGTGAGGAGAGTTTTTCAGACAATCTCTTAACAAAGTGTAAATTCATATTGATGTTTTTTTATGATACAAATGTGCAAAAGAAGACCATTTTTATGTGGTAAATTTTTATGCCTGACACTAATGAGAGTCACCAAGAGTCGCCAGGATGAGGTTTTTGTCAGAGACATGCAGGGGGCAGGATAGGCAAAGACAGCTCTGCCCACAAGGAGCGCCAAAATGCACCTTTTTTCCAGTTAAATTGGTTTTCCAAAACTGGAAAGATCTGCAATGAATTATAGAACATGATGTTACTGTCATTAGAATTTTTTTTTTTTTTTTTTTTTGGCAGAGTACACAACTTCATGCTGCGGATAGAATATGGAAAGAGATAAGAGGCACAGTTCCTCACAGAAGTTTTATGGTATATCACATTTACCTCATAAGCCGGATGTTGAAGTAGCGAATGATTTCACAGCTGTGCTTATTTTGGCAGCTTTTATGGATTTAAATTATTAACCTTAAATATATTTCCAATTCAAATTTAAATGGCATTTTCTTTTTATTTGATGTCTTTGCATACATGTTCGAAATAAATAGATTCATTCATTCATTCAAATTTTAGTCATTTCTACTCTTAGAATAATACTTCTAGCCTAGTTTTAGTCCATGAAAAGTCAAAACCGTAAAAGTCAATAAAAAGTCATTAGGTTTAAGTCCTTACATTTAGTCAAAACATATTCTGTCTTCAAACTAATCTCATCAATCAGAAATTGGCATCATGGCTGTGTTTAAACAACTTGGCCTCCTCACTCACTTTATTTTTCATGTCTTTTCATTAACTTTACATCCAAATCACTTGTGCAAATGATTAAATTTGAGTTTGGTGTGAACACAACATGAGTTACGAGTTACTTAGGTGGGCAACAAAACCTTGATGAAAGAAAAGGAGATGTTACAAAAGATGAAGTTATAGCATGCATACGAAAAGTACGTTTGTAAAATAGACAGTGTTTTCACCGTTGGATGAATAACCTGTTTGCCACTTGTAAATTAGTGATTGCTTCAGGATATAGTAGGTCAACCAGGCATCCTACCAAAGCAGAGGCAGACATACTTTGGCCCATAACTCGATCCCACCCAGTGCTTGTAAACTGGGACATGAGCAGTATTCCAGTTAGTCCGACTTTATTCTCCAACCTGTTACCTGGTGACCTGCAGTGAGAAAAAATAAACTGCACCTGACACAGGAGCTGCTCCATGATAATTCACATGTATTTTATTGTTGTACATACATTCAACATGATCAGAGTAACAATCTTTGTCACACAGACGAGTGTCTGATATATAAGGCTGACGGAGAATAGAGGTGGAGTGAGAGATAGTGTTTATAAAGCTACATGTACAAAGCTTAGTGATCACAGAGTCAGAGTGTTAGCTTGAAAGGTCTGACTGGCACAGGTCTGTGTGGGGTATCAAGACTACACTTCATCTGGGAGTGGCTGAACATCAGCTTCATCCGCGTCTAAGGTTCAATCTTGTACTTTTTAACTTTTGAATATACTTTAGACTGTCAATGACTAAAAGTGACCCAAAAAAGTCTGTGAATGTCTCCTGTAGATCTAGTCCAACTCGCTTCACTTTTTCTCTGTCATTGATCTCTTTTTTTTTTTGCAGCTCTAAGCAGTTTTAGGTTTAGACTGTCCAATGTAAAAATAATACCAACTGTATATTTTTAGAGCACATGCTACTAAAATGGATCAAAGTATCAAAACAACAGCCCTACTGGAGACACTGCAAACCTTTTTGTTTTTACCTGTTAGTCATTAAGATCTAAAATAGGGTAAATAGTTTTCTCCTTTAAGTGATCAGACCTGAGTAGAGGCTGGAATGAGTTAAACACAAAACATACAAATAATAGTGTATAAAGAGTAATATGTGCTCTTTGGAAAAAGAGAAAAGTGATCAAACAAAAATGACACTCTAAGTAGTTTACATTCAATTTTCACACATATAAGGCAGGTAGGAATGGAGTCACAGCAGGGCTGGGCAACGCAGCAACTTAGTTCAGGATCCTGATGGAAATTTATGTCAGAGATCAGGATCAGTTCTGGATATGTTTTACTCCGTGTGGACAGATCTAGCAGCCAATTGTACTCCAGTCAGTCTGTAGTGTTTAGCTTGTGGCCATTTGAATATTACATCACAAAAGAAAAGCTAAAAAACATTCAAGAAACACCAACTCTCCTGTTGAATTTCCACCAAGCTGTCTGGTTTGGTTCCATACGGTTTGGTAGACCCTGAAATTGGTTGTGTTTCAACAGCCAACTGTCCATTTGGAGGGTTCAGACCACTCTGGAGCACAGGCGCTTTGTCAGTAAAAAATTGGTCATTATCACTACATTTGGAAAGAATGTTAATTTTGATGATCTTGTTTGTTTGTTTAACTTGATTGCATCTTTTTTTTCTTAAGGGCTTTGACTGGGGGGATACTATACTAGAGTAAAAGACCTCTTCATATGGATTCACACATCTGCCTCCTCCTGCTTCTCTCTCCACCTCTTGCTTCTCTCCCTGCTCTCCTCTCTCCACCTCCTGCTCTTCTCCTCCTGCTCCTCTCCCCGCTCTTCTCTCTCCACCTGTGGCAGCCTGACATTTTGTACTGCTGTTGCACAACTATCATGGTGGGAGATATCACTTCCTGGCGCTCCAAAACATTTATCCAAGCTGCCCATGTTAAAGTGAAAGTGAGAGCTGTTTGGGGGAAGGATCATGTCCACACTCTGCTGTGAAGGAAGAGAGGGAGGGTGAGCTTAAATCAACAAGAACTTCTCAATAGAGCCAAAATTGAAATTCCATTAAAATCCCAGCTCTACTTGATAGCCCAACAGTAGGATGGCAAAAAGATCTGTTATTTTGGCATCTTTCCCAACTCTTGACACTGGAAATGTAGGTGGGTGCACTAGACTGAGCCAGACTGCTTGGTGGAAATGCAAGGTGAGGGTCAAGCTGTTTTCTACATGATTGTGCAAGCTTGAAATGACAGTTGTATTTGTGTTGGCGGATCAGTGTTAAGGCCTCCTTTCTTATCCGTTTTCTTTCCTAACTTCACAAGATTTCATAAGATGCTGCTGCTGCTGCATGGTCCAGCCCTGCACAGTTACAGGCTTTGGCATTAAGACACGTCAGGATGTGGAGTTTTTCTGCAGCAGAGAACAAGAACAAATATCAGCTAACATTCACAGAGCATCTGGATCATCACAGTGAGGAGTTTACCCTCTGGAGACAAACACCAGCAACAAATGTCTCCGCGGTGCTGACAGAATAAACACCAACAAAGAACAGCTTCTGTTTCTCAGAGTCGGCAGCGGTTTGTGGAAGATTGTCCTTGAAGCTCCTGTTTCTATCAGCTGCTGCCCTGCTGTAGAGTCCAGGTAAATCCAGGTACAAAAAAAAAAAGACTCTCCTGTGAGGCGGGGCAGGACAGATCGCCCCCCATGGATGGATGAAATCATGTTATTGCCATCACTATCTGCAGTGATCAGAAAGAGACTGTAGGCCCAGGGTACGTCTCTCCACCACACCAGAAGTCCTCAGGCTGGGGGACCTCCAGCAGCCACGTCTCCTCCATCTCCTTCTCTTCATCCTCCTCTCTTCCCCTACTCCCTGCCCCTCCCTCTCCCACAGTGTGCAGGACTTTATAGTAGTGACAGTCCCGCCCGTCATCCGGGTTGTAAGGAGGAGCCAGGATGTCGAGGAAGGCGGTGGGTCCTTCCACAGCGTCGATCTGATGGAGGTTATCCCGCAGAGGAGTGAGGAGGCACGGCCCGCTGCTCTCTGAGTACTCCGCAACCGAGCGAAGTACGGCGCGCCGCACAGAGGCCGTCTCAGGAGGAGAGACAGGGGGGTCAAACTCAGGCGGGGTGACCGACAGGTTATCCTCCAGCTTGTCGAAGCAGCGGACGCTCACCTTCCCGTACAGAACCTGAATGTCACACAAGACGCAGACAGACAATAAGGTTACCACTGTTCATTTTACATGTGCTCTTGACAAAAAATAGTCACCATACTTCTTCTAACACGAGCTCTCCTAATACAGACAACTAATCAGCCCAGTCTTGTCTACTAAGCATCATAAAATAGAACAATGCCATGAAAGCAGTGAGCACCATTAAGTGTTTAGCTTCAACGTGGCCAAAGTGCAAAAAAATCTGGATGAAAGAGGTATGGTGCTTGTGGTCCCTCGTTTGCCAGCTGCTGGCCTGGTGATGCTGTTTCTCACTTCAGCGAATTACTCAAGGAAGTGATTCGGTTCAGTATGTTCACTTGAAAGATTCGGTTCTTTTGAGCAAATAGTTCATAAACGACACAACACTATAGTGCTTTATCATTATTGGTCCCTGCAGCTCACTTCCGTTGTGGCTTTTTTTATTTGCATCCTTTTATTCTGGCAGAAAGTAACTTTTTTTTTTTTTTTTTTTTCGCACTGCCACTTTTGCAGCAGTGGCAGTTCTCGGCCACTGTAAAGAAGTTTGTCCTAAAAAAGGTCGAACTGCATGGGAAATTAGGTGTTTATATAAAGCTGGCTCTCTTTTTTACCTGACAAGATCATCATCCTAACTTAGTTAGAAAAAGCCTTTTTTTGTCTCCCCTCACATCGGAGAGAAAACCCAAAATAAGACAGTCAGAACTAAACCCAACTCCAACTTTAAACCATCAGCTACTCTTCTTTACATCACTTTCTCTGTATCTGTCTCCAGAGAGAGGAGAGGAGGAGAAGAAGGGAGAGGAGAGGAGAGGAGAGGAGAGGAGGAGAGGAGAAGAAGGGAGAGGAAGAGGAGAGGAGAAGAGAGGAGAAAGAAGAAGAGGGGAGAGGAGAGAACATGAGAGGAGATGAGAGGAGAGGATAAAGAAGAGGAGAGGAGAGGAGAGAACAGGTGAGAAGAGGAGAGGAGAAAGAAGAGGAGAGGAGAGAACAGGAGAAAGAAGAGGAGAGGAGAGAGCAGGAGAGGAGAGGAGAGAAGAGGAGAGGAAGAGGAGAGGAGAGGAGAGCAGACCTTAAGCATCCCGTTCATCCCCGGGTGGTCGTGCAGCGGGATGGAGGCCCCGGCTCTCAGCAGGAACACCCCCATGCTGAAAACCTCCGTCTCACAGATGTGCATGTAGGTGACTGGGGGATTCTGGGGCCCCGCTGGCCCGGGGTTCGCTTGGGGTTTCCGGGGGACGATTTTGAGGTCCGCTGCTCTGATAGCAGTCACTAAAGAGACCAGTTCCGAGTGTCTGTCCAGATTGTTGTCCCCGTTGGCCTCAGATTGAAAGCCCTGAAAGGTGATATGGGCCTGCTTTGCGATCTTCTGGATCAGAGGGGTCTTGTTGTCCCGCGGCATCCTGAAAAACTAACGGCTCTCCTCTCCGTGTGTCCGTCTCCGCTCCGCCGGTGTTAAAAGCGTTTTAAATGTCTCTTTAAAAAACCCACAGTCAATAGATACCTCATACAGATGCCCGATACAACTTTAAAAAAGACAAACTAGCGACTTTACTAAAAATAAAACACGATTCATGGTGATAAAGAGTAAAATTAGCATCAGATGACAGCTTCCCTCCAGTCATTTTCCACCGACTCGCCTCCTCGGTACCCCACGCTCAATGCGCCTGCGCATCAACCACAAGCTTTCAGGGAGTTGTAGTTCAAACAAATCACTGCGTCTACGGCATTTAGAAAAATGGAGAGTAAAGATCTAGAAAGTAAAATCACTTAGACGAAAATGATCTGAATGGATTTTGCAAATAAGAACATACACTGAATTGCGTACATAATAAAACAACAAGACACCTAACTTTTAGTGACACTACATTTCCCAAACTTCCTCGGGGGTGGTCCTGGTTAAGGAGGGGAAGGCCAGGCAGGGCATTGAACTCCTGCAGCCCTCCCACATCCTCCTCTCTGTACATCCTCTATAGGGCAGGCAGCCCCCCAACATCCTCCTTCACTGAGACCACATGGTATATTTTACTAAGAGGCCAACATGTTACTGCTGCTTATTTTAAAAATGCACACATTATTAGTGTCAACCTGAGGTAATTAAGAAAAGGCACTGAGAGCAAAACACAAACTGCAATGTTTGTTCTTTTTTCAGTTTCTTTTCATTGTCACCACATTATCACAACTTTGATCTGGATTTCTTCTTTTGCTTCCCATTTCTACAGTTTTCTTCCTTCCTCAACATTCAAACTTAAAAAAAACATTAATGCATCCGCCATATTACATTTAACTTATTTGGCTTTCTAGCAATAATGTTCAAAAACAGAACTATTTAAATCTGACATTGTTATTTTCATAGCGTCAAAATGAATAAATAAAAATAGGTTTGAGGGAAAATTAAGAGCCACTCCGATACACCCCCTCATGGGTTTATTCTCTTTTCCCAGTACACTCTTAAAACCCAAATCCTGGGTTATACGTGTTGAGTTAAATTTCTGGGTTATTTTTCAGATCCATCCCCATTTCTTGGGTCATATGGATTCTATTGTAACCTAATTTGAGGGTTTTTTAAAATGGGTTAATAATTATGGGTTATTTTTCTCAGAGTAACCCAAGAACTGGGTCAGAATGTTGGGTTCGATTGACTCTACGTGGTTTTAAGGCCTAATGGCAATTAAAGTGACCTGGTGACCTTGTGAACTTTGGGCTAGCTCGGCGTAGCTACCCCAGGATGTACAAGGCGGCTGGGGTAGCTCAGCAGGTAGCGCATCCAGTTCCCAACCAGGGGGTTAGGGTTTAAATCCCATATGAAACACATCTGTAAGAAGCGAGCCATATCCACCAGTGTCGGTCTTTAGGCAAGACTCTTAGCGCTATGGCCTACAATCCGTTAGCTAAAAGTACATGGGCGAAATAGCGTACAAGCAAAGCTCCCAAAAAAAAAGCTCCTCAAATGCATATTTATTTATTTATTTCAACCAAGGTCATAAGTCAAATCAACTCAAAGATAGGGTTAACTTGACCCTTAAAAAGGGTTATTGTGTCAACCCAAAATTTGAGTTAATTTGAATAAGCCAACATTCTGGGTCAAAATAACCAAATAAGTAGTCGGTCTCTTTTCACCCCTGGTGTTGAAAAGAGGGTATTTAGAGTGTAGATGTCTCCTTGGCCCCTCCTACCGTGTCCCTCTCATGTTTTTTACCCATTGTAAATTGACCAGTAAACAAATAAGAGATAAATACATAGAATACACTTAAAACCTTAGGTAAGCAATGACAGGTGCCCATAAATTAGGAACTCCTCCATTCTCACCTTCAGTTGCTGTTGTCTTTTCCATCATGTACAGTAGATAGAAATTCAGCTAAATGTGCTTGCACACACTTACAAAGATTTGACACTACTTTTCTGAAACTTTTTTCCTTCTTTACTCTTAAATGAAAACTATTCTAGTGGTGTAGGTGATTGTTTGAAAATATTCCTAACTATATGACATAAAATAACGCCTCAATTGTAAATATCTTTGCACCTTACTTAAATTGATCTTGCAGCTGTTTAAATGACCTTAAAATTTCCCCCTAAATATATGGTTAATAGTTATTACTCCTATCTCTGTCTATATCTTGGACCCAGCGTCCAGTTGATTTGGTAGGAAGTTTGTGAATATTTCCACTACTCTGGATATTGTTAAAGGTGCACCTATCTTTTTCCTAACAAGGGACCACACTCTATGAGACCACTTCATCCATTTGTTTTTAATCCTAAACTCTCTCTCATTTCCTCTGCTCCAGAAATAGGATGGTCTCAAGGGGCACAAGTGGGCATGCATTTTTCCCTAATCCAAGCCAGTTTTGTACCACCCACTCAACCACACCATGGAGCTGTGCTGCCCAGTAATACGACCTCAGGTCAGGTAGAGTAAGACCACCCTGTATTTTTGGGATTGGGTCACAAATTCTGGGTTTCCTATTCTACTTTATGCAAACATTCGAACTTTAAAAACATTGGCGTTTGGACTTCTTGAAATTTGATTTCTTTTTTTCCTTTTCTACACATTTTGCCCGTTTTACCAAGTGCATACTTAAAAACTCTCTTCTCTTACAATCTTTTCTTATCCCAGACACTAATAATCTATTTGCGACATTAAAGCTCCTGTGAAAAGTTTTTTGAATCAACTGGATTCAAAAAACAGCCTCAATTTGAGAATTTCTTCATAAAATATTTACAGTAAGTGTTAAGTTTGACTGTGAGAATGAAATCTACTCATGCATATGGAGAGCAAGGTAAGCAAAGACAACTCTGTCCACAGAGGGCGCCAAAGGGACACAAACAGAAAATTCCTCACAGGAGCTTTAACTTTGCAGAGATCAATTCATCTGAGTTATTTTGTCCTCAAAACTAGGGTTTGTTTTGGCATCTTTTGTGCCCACGTTTCACGGCTCACCCTTCATACCTTGATTGTTTATCACTCCACTCTGCTTTTAAGGCATATTTCCAACAACAAGTAAGTAATTTTAGTGGTCGTATTATTTATGTATTTGTATTTTATTTTGGGGTAAAATTGGATATCCGTCATTGTATAAAAAAATCATATCATCTCATCTATCTGTTTGCTTGGTCAGAGACAAGACTTCTGTTACTGGCTGGTGTTACAATATAAATGCAATAATATACCTCAGGCCACCCCAGCAGTGTCAATGCTGAGACTGGGCCACCCAGACTAAAAGGTCTGGACACTCCCCTGCTTATTGGCATGTGCCTCACCCCAAGTACTTTACTCTTTTGCA
Source organism: Xyrichtys novacula (assembly GCA_962446985.1). NCBI lineage: Eukaryota > Metazoa > Chordata > Actinopteri > Labriformes > Labridae > Xyrichtys > Xyrichtys novacula. The sequence goes on along the minus strand of OY660882.1, from coordinate 9,599,281 downwards.
ACAGATGGATCAAAGCTAAATAGCAGGCTCTGTTGATGGATGACAGTGAATGACAGGGACTTAACTCACAGGTAAAAGTGAGACAACTTGTCAAGGATGAAAGTCCATGCAGAGCGCTGCTGTATCTGCACTCTCTCTCCCACCTCACCATCAATATAATCAAAAAATAAGGCCATCCATATACATTACAAAAGAAGTATGGAAGTTGTTCACTGAAGAAACATCAAATTGACAAATGTGTAAAAAACTCACCATCACCCAGAAAATATTTACAATGTAAATGGAAATATCACTCACAGCATAAGGCAGAGATAGAGCTGCTTTGAAATGGACACACAGTCATGAATCAAAGCTCGTGTGTTAATGTGGGTCAGAGCCTGTGTGTGTGTGTGTGTGTGTGTGTGTGTGTGTGTGTGTGTGTGTGTGTGTGTGTGTGTGTGTGTGTGTGTGTGTGTGTGTGCGTGTGTGTGTGTGAAGTTCTGAATGAATCAGTCAGGTGTGTCAGTCTGTCCCTGCTTCACGAGCAGGAGGAAGTGAAGATGGTTAACCCGACAACAAAACACACACTGAGTCACCATGTCACAAACACTACAACAACGGCTGAGTCACCAAATCACATACACACACACACACGCACACACACACAAAGTCAATGAGCTGTGTGTTCACATGTAGAGGACAGTTGTCATGGATGTTAGTTGGTTCGGGTTCGAGCACCTCTTTACACGTGTGTACTTTTTATTTTCTGCATGAGTAGCTGAGTGTGTGTGTGTGTTGCATTGTGTGTGAAGCAGGATGAGTGAGGGAGACACAAAGAGTGATATCCTCTTGAGAAATAATGAGGCCAGTTCATTAAAGGTTTACACACACACTCACACACACTCAGCTCTAAGATGAGACAGTGTTGCTTAGAGACCTGTCTTCATTAGGCATTACATGGTTTAAGTCGTATAATTCATTTATTAATTCAAGTGCAGACAAACAAGTGGACTATTTCATCAATCATCATTTAGTGTGCATGTTGATATATATACCTTGGATAAAAATGTTCCTGATTGTATAAAGCTGAATTTAACGCCAGACTTTATCAGCTGATAGCTTAGCATGGATGGGGATGGGAGACAAACCAGCAAGCAGGACTATGACCTCTGTATGTGAGACATACGCTACAATCACTAGACCAGCTGTGCCTCTAGCTATATAACCTTTTAGAGGCCTATGCCTTAAGGAGTCCTCGTCACGACAGCATTTTGAAACAAGAGAAGAAACAACAGATTAAAATAAGCAGACAGGCCTCTCTTTGAGCACAGTCACAGTCAAATCTCTGCAGATCCAAAATAGAGCAATCTGGCCTCCAGTAGAAGCTTGCATTAACTCTCCTCCTGTGTGATGGTCAGCACTGACCTGTTTTTGGTTTTAAATGCATTTAAAAAAAATTATAATAATCTACTAAATTATAAAATGCTCTTATTAAAATTATGGCACTTGGCTTGTCAGGGTCGCTAAGATTATAAAACAATAATTAGAGCCAAAACTGAAATCATATATGCACTGTGAGGCAACACACTGACAGCCAGATCCTCTTCCAATCATGTGAGATTTAGGGGATTCTCATTTTGCCAAGATGTTCCCTACACAAAAAAACAACAACAGGCATGTCCAGACATGTGAGATCAAATCAGTATCGATGTCTGTATGAGGGGTATACTGACAAAGAAAGGCCCAGAGCCCAAACCAAAAAATACTATAAACAATATTTTCATGGATAATGAAGCCGAACAAGGTAACCTAGAGATGAGAACCAAATTGGATGATAAATAATTGTTTTTAGTGTAATTTGCAGCTGATTTAAGACACAGTGTCATGATGTGTGCTGTTTGAGTTAGTTTTTCTCTGGTTTTGTGATTTTCCCTCGTGTTTCTGTTCCCTATTGTTCCTGTTCCCCTGTAGTCCTGTCTTGTGAGTTTTTAGTTTGTGTCTGACCCGGTTCCCTCATGTCCACAGTGTTTTATTTATTATCAGTTTTTAGTGTTTCTTGTTTTATTTTGTAGTAGTTTAGTCCCTGAGTCTCTGTGTCTCACCTGCCTCTCGTTGCTCGTTTCCTTGTGTGTATATATACCCCTTGTCTTCCCCTGTTTGTTGGTTGGTTCACTGTCAGAGTCTCTAGTGTCTTGTGGATTTTCCCCCAGTGTCCTCTGTTGATTTTTTGCCATTTGTGTTTCTTGGATTTTTGAGTTGAACATTTAAAGTAAGTTTTTTCGGTTTTCTTTTAGTTCTTTTTGAATAAATCATTTTTGTCGTCCTTCATTTTGGGTCCTTTTTCTGTTTTCAACCTCGCACCATGACACACGGGTCAAAACCAACCAGTTAACATAGTGCGTCGTGAAAGCCAACACAGGAGGAAGGTAAAATATCAAGACTTACTTCTTGCCTACAAAACAGCAACAAAATCAGCTCTTGCCTTCAGTCCCGCAACTGATAGGCGCTTGAAGCTCTCGTCATGACAGGGCCTCAAGTCTCCAGCCAAACTCTTCTCCTCTGTTTTTCCTCAGTAGTGGTAAATTACAATCTCTATTTGATTTGCACAGTCCTGAACAGCTTGAATAACACATTTTTTGGCATGCATGTATGACCTCAATCTTTGCAGTTTAGGGTTGGATTAGTCACTTGGTATCCAAACGGTTGAGTGCCAAATAAAGTAGGAGGGGAAAGGTTAGTCCCGAGTCTACACCTTACTGGGAGCATCTGTATCTGCAGAGAGGGCATCAGAGCATCCTGAGTTTAAGTTGCATAGAACAATATTGTTTGATTGAATGTTCACTGAGGACAAAGTTGTAAGAAAGACATTTTGTTTGTGTGACATCTTATTAGCATCCTCTGACATAAAGCCAACATTATTCTCTGCTGCTTAAAATGTGCATGACTGACATTTCACAGAAGTCAAACCAGCTTCATCAGAGCGTCCTCAGAGCCGCCGCCAAGGACTCTCAATGGACCGAGTCATTCTCAGCCTGTACACAATCTGCATATAAACACACACACACAGAAGACGCACAGACACACAAACATACTGTATTAGTCTAACACAAAACCATGGACATGTACACCGGTGCAGACTTGCACATGAATAAACTGCACCCATTCTCTAGTGTGCATAATCATAAAAGTGTGACTGAACCAGAGGTGCACAAACACACACTCACACACACATAATCACACACTCATGCATGCACACGCACACATTCCTGCATCTCTGGAATCAGCATATTGAGACAATGCTAACAGCTGCTTATGGATCACTTAGCGGACCGTCACTGTGCTCTTTGTGTTTGGGTGAATGCAGCGCCTGTTCTCTGTCTTCAGAGTTGTCATTATTTGTCGATGTGTCCGAGAACATGAGGTCTCTTTCTTCGTTGCCCCCCGTGGCCTCAGTGAATCAGGCCATCACTGAGAATGAAGCCCACTCTGCTGTCTGTCAAAGAGCGCTAACATCCCGAGCCAAAGTGCAAAATTCATCAGCATGCAGGGAAAAATGTGTGCATAAGTAGAGTGGAAACAGGGGGGGACAAAGCCATGCTAATGTTTGTTCTCTGTGACACACACACACACACACACACACACACACACACACACACACACACACACACACACACACACACACATACACACACACACTGACAGTCTTTACATCCAACTTCATCACAACCAAGAGATGTGAACTGTTCTTGTAAAATCATCTCAGGTTTATCATGATATGTAATTTATTGACAGTATTCATTCAGCAGAATAGTGTTGTGTCATTCGCGAACGATTCGTTCAAAAGAACCAAATCTTTTAATGGAACAAGCTGATTTGAATCACTTCCTTGAGTGATTCGTTCATTTCTCACTTCAGTTGAGCTAAAGTGAGAAACAGCATTGCCAGGCCAGTAGCCAGCGCACGACGGACCACACGCAACAACACCTGAATCACTCGGTGAATGAATCACGCATTGAACTACACTCTCTGGAATCATTTTTGTCAGATCAAACTAACTTTTTTTTTTCACTGCTAAATTGCCACCACAACAATTTTCATACAATAGGACCTGGTAAGTAGCATACCATAGGACAGTACACTTAAAACATCATGACTTTTAAGCAAATTCATTTTTACAACAACACAGCCAAACACTCTCGTCTCCCGGTCCCAGAAGTGGAGATCTGAACTGACTCCTGAAGCATTCAGCTGTGTATCAGTTCAGGAGGTCGGAGTCGCAGGCTTCTTCTGCTAAATGATTCTGTGATTTGATGAACAAATCTTTTGAATGAATCTTTTTAGTAAACTGATCGTAGTGATTCAGTACATCTAAAAGAACTGCTGTGCCCATCACTACAGCAGAGACAGAGAGCCAAAAGCTGATCATGCTTATGTGTTTTTAAGATTTTATTTTCCTACAAATCAACAAAAGTTTCAGTCACAGTAAGATAATCATACCCCTCAGTGTTTGATTTACTCTCAAGTGCATGAGGCGGGTAAAGGTCCTGCGGCTCACAGTTATATGTCAGACTGTCCTCAGCACTATTCTCACAGGATTACTATCATATGGATAGTTCATACTGTAGTCGAACAGGACTTGTGCTAAAATAGGATAATGTAATAGTCACACTATTAGACAGTGACAGTGAAGACAGTGAACACAGTTTTCTTCACATTTGATCGTAAAAATAACTGTGTGTGGAAGCAGGGGACTTTTTCTGTATAAAAGAAATAACTTCTCTGAATCAGCAGTTGAGTGAAACAGCTTTCCAGATTTACACCGCTGAGATAAAGATAGACATCAGCTACTTACATCATTATTTGTTGATGTGCAGATTATTGCTGATGTAAACATGCATATAAACTTCTTAAAAATAATAAAATTGAAATGAAAACTTGATTAATATTGGACTCAATAAGAAGAATATAAATCAGAGTTGGATTCAGAGTCAGGATCACTCAAATTGAGACCTTTTTTTTTACAATTATTCACTATTTATCATTTGCTGAAGGTCCTTAAAGTTGAAGGTCCTTAAAGTTAGAGGTATTGAAGTAAAGTGATGTGATTTCAAGACTTTTAATTGACAGATAAAGAATAAAAAAGCAGACACAGAAGTATGTAACATGATACTTCTAATGTAAAGACATACTGTGAAGTTTGTTGTTAGAGTGACACCATCTGGACGAATGAAAACAAAACTTGGTCCACAACACCCACCAGGTGTGAAGCTGTCACAGTGTGAACACACAGTGGCAGAGATTCAACTCCAAATCAAACCTGTGTTATATGGAAACAAGTGTCTGATGTGATGAACTTTGATTAGGCAAGAAACATTAAGAGATAATGGTGTTTCACAGCAGACACATGATACTGTCTTATTTATCACACACACACTGAAATACACACAAACACACTCACAGGGTAAAGAAAGCTGATGAATTGGTCCACTTTCTGTGTTCAGGGGAATGATCCGTCATTTAGCTGAGATGACCCGGTGTTATCACAGAGAGCGAGGAGACCATAACAGATCTATAACCAATATTTCCACCTCACTGAGTCTGGATTAATATCAACACACACACACACACACACACACACACAAAACCACTCACATACAGACACACACATTGCAGCAGTCTGCGGGTCTGTTACGACACAATGCGAGGCGTTCGATGGTCAGAAAAGTTCCCCAACACGGGCAGGGCATCAAACCAACATGCATCATATCCACGGTGTTACAACACTAATGGAACACTTTAAATGTCAGAGTTTCATCATGTTTGAGGTTCAGGTTCAGGGGGACATCAGGGTCAGTCTGTTCTGTTTTATTAAGCCTGATACAAGATTAGGGCCAATGTTGAGCTGAGTGCATGCAAAGACAGACAGGCTTGTTTAATTGTTTCATATTGTAGAGTAAAACAATTATGCAGCCTAAAGATCATCAGGCTGGGTCTGTGACCATCACATCAGCACTTGGACAAATTTGGGTATGTGAGAAATTTAGCAATGGAAGGACTTAAGTTCATTACCTGTACCAACTGGGATCATGTTGGACCCTTCAAAATTGTACCAATTCATATCAGAGTTTTATACTGCACTGTTTTATTCCCTATCCAAACATTATGCTCTATTCAATTGAACTCTGTTGTACTGTAACATATCATATCATATCATGTCTTGTCATATTTCATATTTCACTTGATTGTAATATATAGAATTACATGGTATTGTAATACATCCTATCATATCACATCATATGATATCACATTGTATACTATAATATCATATATCATCCTACTCTATCAAACATACCATGCTGTATTGTCCTGTTGTTGTACATTGCACTGTGTGTCTTTTGTTTGTATTGTAGCATTTAGTTGTATATTTTTCTGCACTTCTGTACTTAATTTTTTTTGTACTTTATTGCATCAAAATCTATTGTATCTTTACTTATTGTTGTATACTGAACCCTACAGTATCACATGGTACTGTATCATACCATATGATAAATACCATGAAGTATTGTACTTCATCGTACTGTATTGATTTGCATTGTTCTATGATGTTTCATGTTTTTTTGTATGTTACCATATCCTCCTACATTGTCTTCTTCTATATTGTGTTTTCTTATTTTGCACTTCATTGTGTTTTAGCATATTGTTCATAAAGTCTTGTTTTGTGGAGAATCGTATAATACTCTCTCACACCCTGAACTGTCTGTCCCCTTACTTTGTTTTCCCATGCGTGTCACCAATACACTCATGTAATGAAACATTGGAATAAAAAGATTATATTTAGCAGCATGACTTTCAAAATCAGCTCTGACACACACACTTGCTGTGTCAATCAACCATGACTTATGAGCTGCTCGCTTTCACTTCCTTGTTTTGGGTGTGTGGATCCCCCTCATGAGACACACACTGATTTGTTTACATCAGAGACTAAATTGAAATGGAACAGCATGCAAAGTGAAAATATCTCTCCATTTAAGGCAAATGAAAGACTGATGTATCTCCTGCAGCCCCACTAACAAATAGGCTTTATAAGATACTGAACAACCATGAAGACCCATGACCTCTGACAGCGCTGCACAGAACACCAAACTTAGTCACTTTGACTGGGAGTGTCCTAGTCTTAGAGTTCATCACACATGATTTTTTTGGTTTGTTTTATTGTTTTGTTTGTTTGTTTGTTTGTTTTTTTACAATATTGGACAGAACCAAGCAAGCTCTCTCTCTTTGTTTCCAATCTGTGTGCTATGCTGGGCTAACAGTATCCTAATAAAAGACAGTAGAAAGTATAAATCAACTGTGAAGTCACCTTGGGAGGCAGCAGCGCAGGAGGTAGAGCAATTGTCCAGTAACTGGAAGGTTGGCAGTTCGATTTCCTCCTATCCTGAGTCTGTCTGTTGTGTCCCTGGGCAAGACACTTTACCCACCTTGCTCCCAGTGTGTGTCCTCCCCTCATGAATTGGATGGTCGGAGAGGCCGGAGCTGCAAACTGGCAGCCGTTTTTGTCAGTCTGTGACTGTGTAAGTGATGAATGATGTATCCAGTATACAGTGCTTTGAGGGTTGTTGATAAAGTGCTATATAAAATCTGATGCATTATTAATCTTGGTATCTCAACAGCATTAATGAAGCTTTGAGTTTAGATACTGCTAATGAGATGTAAGTCACTTACAGAGGCCACGCCCCTGATTTAACATAACTTCAATTTTAATTCTAATGTAAACAAGAATATTATTTGCACTAATCTCACATGAATAAAGAAATATGAATAAACACTTATTTCTACCTGGCTGTTAACATCTTTATTACGACTGTAAGAATTGGACATTTTAACGTGGGGCTCTATGGGGAATGGCTCACTTAAGGGGACAGCCTCTAGTGGACACTCTAGAAATTACAGTTTTTTGGGGGGACTTTTGCAGTGGCATTATTTGCTCCTCGATATCAGCCCCCACTTTGTACTCAGCTTCAGCACTTAGTGTGTTTTCATGCACAGTTAAATGGAGCTACTGTAACAGCTTTATTAGGCGATTGAACTGGACTACTGTCTTTACCCCAGCTTACAAACACTGCGCAAGAATCAAGTTCTTCTTCTTCTCTGTAGTTCCCAGTTGACCTTTTAAAGGCCTAAAACAATTAACAGTGTTAGCAATGTATGTTCAGCAATTGGATGACTTTTCCAGCTCAGTACTTTTTCCCTTTTTTCATGCCCATTCATGTAAAAAGGATCTCATTGATCTTAAATCTCTTACAAACTGATGGTGTGTTTTTAATTCATCTCTGCTGAGTTTTTTCTTTTCCTCCAGGTATGGATCTCCTCTTTAATGAATATGTATATGTGTGTGTGTTATTGTTCGCACAGGAAGTGATTCATGGCAGATATCTGTGTGTGTGTGTGTGTTTGTGTTTGTGTGTCGGTGCACATGTCCATGTCTTTGTGTGAGGACATTATTCACATATTATACTGTATTATCCATTCAATAGATGAGCCTCCATCTCTGAAAGATCATAATATCTGTTTCCTGTCTGAGTCACACACACTCAGACACACACACACTCACAAAGCATCTAAACAGCCCCTCTCACTAGCACTCAGTTCTCTCCTCCACCTGTATCTCATTCAACTCGTCTCGCTCTGTCACTTCCGGCTTTTTCTCCATGTGGTCCTTTTTTCACACATCTCCTTCCTCTTTGCTTCTTTCAAAAACTGGACTCTCAGACTGATCCAGTCTTTTATTTGTCTCTATTCAGAACAAACAAATTAAAACTAGTAGCAACAATCATGTCTACAGCTGAGAGAAACGCTTGCATTACATCCTTTATAATTTTCAGTTCCTGTTTTTTTTCTATTTATATGCAGCCCCTCGGCTAAATAATTCAGCATCACAAAGTCTCCTTTCATTGCTTTGCAGACGACACACAGATGTACGTCCCTTTGAGATCTGGGGACCCTAGAAGCCTGGCTGCTGTTCAAGACTGTCTTGTCAACATTAACCGTTGGATGGTTTGTCAACAAAAATGGTTCAAAACTTCAAAGCTTCAAAGTCCCATTCCAAACTATTTTTTCCTACTTCAAGTGTTGTCAGTGGTCTTTGAATTGTGTTTATAAAGTTTTTAGCCAAAATCACATTTCCTGTGTCATTTCCAAGGTCTTTTCTTCTGCAAAGCTCCAGTAGCTCATTAGCAATTCTCCTCTGAGTCGTGGGTGGGGACAGCGCTGCTCCGCACACTCCTCTTCATGTTAGCTTGCAGCCTAACATTGCCGGTGTAGTAGAAGAAGCAGGTAACATAGGAGCGATTCAGCCCTCGGACACTAATGTCTTTGGGGGCATGTTGAAAGTTAATATCATAATTAGCTTTCTTACAAATATCTCAATCTTCTAAAGCACACACTTGTTCTGCGATTGTCCTCTCTATTTCTCCAAGTCTGGCCTGCATAGCAGAGTTTGGGGGGTGGAGCTTGGATTTGTGACATCAGAAATCTCACTGTATCAGAGCCTGCAGTTTAGGTCTGCCAGAGATTCACAGCAATTGAAGCAGAAATACTCAGAAATGCAATTTTGCACTTAGGTTTCTAATATGTCCAGTAGCATCAGCAAAGTGCCATATAAACATGTAGACAACAAGAAAAACATGATTTCATCGGAGTGGGTCTTTTAGACAAACAAAAACATTCAAGTCCAACATTTGATATGTTGTCTTTTTTCTATTCAGTGTCTATTAGGTTTGCAGGATTTACACACCATAAAATTATGTTGTTAACAACACTGTACACAGTATCCTTATTACGATCTGGAATTAGGATTGTGCATCAAATCTAAACTCAATTTGTAATGACACCTTAGACACAATAAGCCAGCTCTTTTCTGTATTTGCACGAAATGTCCTGACAGTCTATCAGATTAACCAGGTACTTCTTTCTGAACAAAGTGAAACACTCACAGAAATTTAGATATTTGTAGGTATTTGACGTACTTCTGGTTTAATTTATGCTCCACATTACAAAGTCTTAGTCGCTACTGTAAGGTCTTTCTGAAGTTAATTCCTCTCCTTCAGTGTGACATCTCCTCTCTCAGAAATCAAACCTCAGCTGACACCTTCAGTCAGAGCTCAGAGGAAATTCACCTTCGCTCAGTCATCTCAAGAATGTCCAACAGGAACCAGAGGACCGGGACTCCCTTGGTCCACAAAGACCTGCACAGGTCCCCATCCATGCACCCTCCCTCCATTCCCTCGTACGTCATCCGTCTGTCCATCCACCCGTCAGGCCGTGGCGGGACCCAGCGCGGCCGACAGACGTGAGCTGCCTCAGGTTGACTCTCCTCCTACGAGGGCCCCTCTCAGAGCTGTCTGAGGGCCTCATTGGACCCCGCAGAGTCCCGCCAACTCAATCTTAGTAGTGAACAAAGTGGAGGGAGCGGGAGCCGTCCCATCAGTCTCCATTATGGGACAGCGTTGTTGCTGGGCTGTCATGTTCCTGTGGTACTCCAGGGGAGATGCTGTCTCATACATCATCAGGGAACAAAGGCTCTGACCGGGGGGGAGGAGGAGGACGGGGGGAGGACGGGGGAGGTGAGTCCTTCCTGCCTCAGAGACACAAAAACACACACTCAAATGCACACACTCCCACCCCCACATCAAGTTCCTCAAGCACAGACCTCCTGTAGGGGGGTAGAAGGGGGGCTGATGGTCAAGATGATCAGAAGAGGAGAGGGAATCTTCACTAGGGCTTTCAGACATGCATTCTTGGAAAATTGGGGGAATTTCAGGGGCTCTGACCTGGAAGTTCACCTGGCTGTACTGTTCTCACACACAACTTCACTGTGAAGAGTCCTCATGCTGAAAAAAGGTGGGCCGGGAGGGTTCTGGAAGCTGAACATGAGGTCAAGTAGACACTTTGATAGTCACAACAAAATGTTTTACAATCTTATCCAAGATTTAAACTACTGATCCTTTTCTAGGGGCACAATGAGGAAATATTTAAGGCTCTTAAGCTTTCTGCTCACATATACAGCTCTACTTCAGGGTAACTTTTGGAAATTTTCAGGAACTTTGTACCTACCTACCTAGAGGGGGTGCATACTTTTTCTAAAATAACTACAAAACTGCAGAAGATTAAAACATTTCTGTGTTTTAAGTATCACAACAGCTAACAGATACCAGGTAACTTTTCATGACTGGTTTAAAGGGATATTCTGGCGTAAAATTAATTTAGGGTCAAACACAGAGTTAGACACCTCCTCGAGAGATGAATGTTGCTGACTTGCTTCTCTAGTTATACCAACTTTGGCAATGACCGCACAATAGCAATACACAGCGGTCTACATCTCCAAGCGCAAACCTCAACCAAAAAACCACTCCATAGCCACAAATAATGCTCAGAACAGCACCTAACTTCATCAACAGTACATATAGGGTCCCAGCCATAGCACTAGCCACCAAACATCATTTTAACTTTGCCTGATTTCTTTAGCAAAGAGACTAAACACAACTCGCCTACTCTCTACCACTTGTTTGTAGCGAGACCTCGAGCAAGTCCATAACAGACTGCTGCGGGGTGACGCAGCTCAAGGAAGAACATTTATGATAATTTCTTTATCATTTCCTTTAAGTAATAATCACCATATTAATCATTTGGCACTGCAGACGCGGTAGTTCTTCTGCCTTAGTGTCTCGGCCTGATTGCATTTCCATGAAGAAATTATCATAAATGTTCTTCCTTGAGCTGCGTCATCCCGCAGCAGTCCGTGATGGAGCGGCTGCTGGAGGAGAGTGGGTGAGTTGTGTTTAGCAAAGTTAAAAAGATGTTTGATGGCTAGTACTATGGCTGGGACCCTATATGTACTGTTGATGAAGTTAGGTGCTGTTCTGAGCATTATTTGTGGCTATAGAGTGGCTTTTTGGTTGAGGTTTGTTTATGGCTCCTCAGATCGCTGTGTATTGCTATTGTGCGGTCGTTACTAAAGTTGGTATAACTAGAGAAGCAAGCAGTCGGCAACATTCATCTCTCGTATCTAACTTGGTGTTATGACGTCTTTTAACCTTAATTAATTTTACCCCAGAATATCCCTTTAAGCTGCATGAAGTTGCACAAAGAATCTCATGAGCAGACTGTAATCTGTAAACATTAGCATAGCAATGACCAGCTCTAGAGTCACCACAGCAGCTCTGCCCCTTCGTTCCCCCCACCCTAACCCTGACGGTATAACGAGAAATCAGGATAAATTTATCCTCCGAGCAAACATTGCGGGTTGTTCACTCTGGGAAAAGTAATAGCAGAAGTATTTAAAGTGTCTAAAGGTCACAGAGCTCATGAAAAGCAGAGATATCAGCCTGTTTGTCCGTCTGTCTGAGTTCTCAGGGTAAAAACATTCATCTGAGAGGACTCCAGACCAGATCCTGAACTATTAAACAGAGCTTTAGTAGAACTGAGTGCTCAGAGGGGATGGTCTATTTCAGAGCAGTACCAGCAGTGATAGATGACTCTGTTCTGCCTCATTGTTTTACACTTTACTCCTCTGAACCCTGACTGATAGAGACACTGCTCAGTCTGTCACAAAACACACTTTAACTTACTATCGCACCGGGGGAAATAATACACAACATTTACTATCACAGGAGGCGATTGAGCTCTACCAATCAGAGCCTCCATACAGGTCAAACATGATGATAACACACTTTCATCCTCAGATATATGATCCGCTTCCAATGAGCATCAGGCTGGTAAAGACTCTACTTAGAAAATCACCTTTAACTACTTACTTTTACCCATGTTTCTGTGACTGGATAGCTTTTGTGTTCCTCGACTTTTTAACTTATTTTTCAAAATCTATACTTTTACTTAGATATTTTTTTTTGTGAAAAGTATTGTACTTAACTTCATTTACACTGTCTATGTTTGTCCTCTGTCCATCTCTCTCTTTCTTCATCTGCCTTCAAGTGTTGAAAGTGTTCATGTGGTTAGAGATGGGATGGGAGTTGGTCTGATCTTACAGGATGGGACTCTCAGTTTGATCCCATTTTTTACACTGGGTCATTGTAATTGGAGCATGGTCCAGACTGCCTTTTAAGTGTCTTGGGATAACGCTTGTTGTGAATAGTCGTTTTATAAATAAAGATTAATTAATTGATTGATATAAACTGCATAAAAAGAAAAGAAAATATAACCATGTTAACCAACTTCAGCCTCAGGTTAGCTGAAGTTGGCAGCTCATCTTGCTCCAGACCTTTTGGCTCAAACAGTGTGCCATCAGTTCAGAGCTGGCATCATGCTAACAGTATATACCATAGACTGTATATAGAATGGACGCCATCTGCCTCCTCGCTGGGTGAAGCCACCATGAGAACAGCACCCTCTGTTGACGGGCTGCAGTATTGGTTGTAAATCCCGCCTTCTCCAGCAATCCCTATGGAGCTGTGGACAAACTTTAGAAATTAACTACACAGATTATAACATTTTATCCCCCCTTTTTTGACAACAAACTTCCATAACTTTATTAGTAAGCTCAGACTGGAGGTGTCATTGATGCTGTTTGCAAATAAGGCAGAAGTGAAGGTTAACACAGCTCTCCTGTTAAAGTAGTGTAAGAGTAACGACAAATGCAAAACTAAAAACCACATTCCCAGCTGACATTGTAATTGGAGCATGGTCCAGACTGCCTTTTAAGTGTCTTGGGATAACGCTTGTTGTGAATAGTCGTTTTATAAATAAAGATTAAAATCTTTGTTTTGATAATGAATGTCAAAAAGTACCACCCCTTATATTAAATAAAAATTAAAAGTCAATATTTGTTAAAAAAAAAAGTAAAATGGTGACACACCAGTAAAGGACATATTCAATCCATCATACAGGTACTTGTTAAGCAAATGTACATAGACTGTATATAGAATGGACGTCGTCTGCCTCCTTGCTGGGTGAAGCCACCGCGAGAACAGCACCCTCTGTTGACGGGCTGCAGTATTGGTTGTAAATCCCGCCTTCTCCAGCAATCCCTATGGAGCTGTGGACAAACTTTAGAAATTAACTACACAGATTATAACATTTTATCCCCCCTGGTTTCGATGTTGACATGTACGTAGTTATTGTAAGTCTGGTTTGTACTCAAGTCCTCTTTTTTCTGTGCAGCTCCATTTTTAAAAGTTATTAGGGGGTTCATGTTTTCTATGATTGACACTTGATACAGCCTATGGAAGATTGCGTAGCTCACCCAGGGGATACGCTGTTTGAGCCACTGGCATCACAGCGACTCTTGGCGACTCTCCCGTACAATGCGTACAATGCTACTTCGCAAGTGGTGGTCCCAGGAAGTGGAGAAAATCCCAGAAAAACCAAGAGCAATTTGGCTTCAAATTCGTATAATGACGGATGGCGGAATCAAGTTGTCCATAGTATACACAGCCTATGGTATAGACTGAAACTAAACTATCTAAAGCACTAACACATGAGTGAAAGTTTTTAAAACTTGTCTTTAATTGTCCAGACGCAAGAACCACGATTCTCTGAACATGAAAAACTCACTTTGAACCATGAAGTCCCTGCGAAGAGTTTTTGACCTTTATGAAAAGCACTGACATATCAAACGACAAGCATGTGATTCAAAAAGGAAGTATAATACTAATAACAATAACTAGATAGTATTATTAGTAATAACCTGTGATTGCTAACTACATCACAGTCACAGAAATGAAAGTGCCCATGAAACATATCAGAGTCAACATTGCTCCTTGGTTCTCTCTCTTATCAAACATCTTGGACAGACTGCATGAAAAAAAGTTGTTCAGAAAAAGAGAAGAGTGTTCCTGTTTTCAGTTCCTCAAACTAAGTGAATCGGATGGATGGTGGTTTTACCAGGAGCTGGCCCTAATCAGTGAACGAGTCCTCAGGGTAAATACAGGAAGAGCTGGGTCTGTTTCATTCTGAATAAACACACTCTCCAGTTCACACACGCAGACAGAGATGGAAAATCCCTACAGACACACTGCTGTGCAGATAAATGTTACACAATACACGCATCAGATGTTGAAGACAGACTATTTCATGCTGCATGGTGGTTGTTTTTGGTCCAATAAAGATTTATTCACAGTTTGAAGTTTGTATCCAGAGATTGTTAAAGGTGCATTACAAATACAAAATTATTAAAAGAATTAAGACAGAAAATTAATTTGCAAACCCTGGACCCTGGGATTTAATATCACACTGTTAACTGTCTCATGTTGACATTAAAACACACAGCAAATGAAGTCTTCAACAGTCATTTAACACATCATACTGATGTGGTATACATAAGGAATTCAAAACAAGAACTGGTAATGGAAGACATTTGAATGATAGAAAAAAAGAAAGAAATATGCCAGGGTGTCAGCTGGCCTACTGGTTTGGGTGTGTGCCATGTACAGATGCTGTGGTACTTGTTGCAGCAGTTACTGGTTTGACTCCGGGCCATGACTATTTGTTGCATGTCTTTCATCTCTACTCTGCACATTTCCTGTCTCTTTTCAGCTGTCCTATAAATAGAGACAGAAATGCCTAAAAATGACAACTCTGGGCATTTGTGTCACAACTTTGCCACAAACTAGCACATTAGATCAATAAGACGGCAGTAGAGGAATAACTTGGCTAATAAATATGTAATCAATAAGTAATAACAGGTAATAACTAAAGAATTTCTTAATGATATCGGAGCATTTATGGGGGTAATAATCACTGACATTTGGGGAATAAGACAAGAATGGGCATAAGTGTAATTTCAGTGATAATTACCCTAGAGATTATTTTAGTCAAATTGATGATTGTATTTGTTGATCTTGTTAGTATGAAAAAATTGCTCAAATGTGACTGAGAGTCTTTCTTAAAAGAGTGTTTTCAAAACCCGCAGCTTGTTTGTTTTGTTTTGACTCAATGTAAAATCACGTCTTTTGGATCTGGTAAGTAGAACAGTGAATGTCAGCTGGTAACACACATTAACATTGATTGTGTTGCTTTACTTTGAACATAACTACATATTGGAAACCTGTTCCCTCCTCAGTGGCTTTGTGGGTTTATAAAAACTGGATCATGAATGGACCATTGGATTTCTCAATAAAACCTAAGAAAGAAATAATGAGATGTAGATTTAACCTACAAACAGGTGAGTCATCTGCATAAAAAGAGATCTTATTATTATTTTTCTTCAACGCTGGAGCTCAGTGCTTCTTCAGACTGAACAGAAGTGGGCCAAGGTATCGTCTCTGAGGTACTTCAGACTTTTAATATTGTTCTCAGGAGTAAATCATATCACTAAGACCTTGTAATTGCTCAAATTTTACCTTAATCTTACCTACCTAAATGTTTTTGTCCAGGTCAGCTCAGCATCTCTAAAATGGCCTCCCTTTTGCTCATCTTGGTGCTTCTTTGATTTTTAACTGTAGTAAGGATATAAACACTTTTTTTCCTTCTTGTAGAGCACTGACAAATAAAAAGGGGAGCCTCTTTCAAACAGAAGATATTGAATGTTCTTTGTAGATTTGCGCTGGTTGCTGCTTTTGAAGAAAACTTATCTCAAATAATGATCTTTATCATCAGAAACATAGCTTAAATCTCTGTGCATGGGAGGAACGTTCCTCGATACCAACTTGCATAAAGCTTCTTGTTTTCCATTTCCCATCAACCGTCCTCCACCCTCTGTCTCACCCCTTCATCTTTCCTGTAAATCTTGTGGTTCTCACCCTGCAGACTCTTAGACTGTCAACAGATGTTTACTCACAAAGATTTCGGACAGTAAATCAGATTTTATGGGGACACTTTAGATTCTATGTTGCTGCTCTGGTCACAGTTTAGGACCATCCTAATTAAGTCAAATATACCTAAATCTATACTGTATGTATCTCACAACATGTGATGTTTACTTCTAGCATGTGTTGTTCTGTACTACTGTACTGTGGTGGACATTTCATTGAGGAAACATAAAACGTGTGTATGTTTGAGTGTTTCTGTTTGTGTGTTAAACTCTGTGTTTTTAATGCTCCCACTGGAGTTTTAAACCGATGGGATATAAACAGAGTGAACTATTCTCTTTTTATAGACGATGTTTATAGACACATACACACTCTTTGGAGGGTTACAGTATCTCTATTGCTGTAATAGACATTAAATGTTCCTTCGAAAACTGTTTTTACATTAATTAGTTTCCTCAGGGTGTTTCTGTATGTCTGTTTTGATTTTAGAGAATCTATAAATGACAGCACACGTTTCAGTATTTGTTAGCAAGCAAACTCCACATGTGCTACGTGGGTACAAACAGCAGCAGAGTCCAACTCTATTGATAACCTGCAGAATTGACTATTGTAACACTTTTCTTTCTAGTCTTCCTGAAAATAACATCTCCCAGCTTCAATTACAACAAAAATCAGCTGTAGAGAAGCTGATGAAGACCAGAAAGAGAGATCACATTACACTTCTTTTCAAAGTCTTTACATTGGCTTCCAGTATCTTTGAGAATTGATTACTTATTTCTCAAATTTGCTTTTACCATACGAGCCTCTGAGAGCCCTCAGGTCTTCAGGTAGTGGTCTTTCAATTGTGCCTGAGGAACATACAAAGACTCATGATGAGGCATCTCTTTATTGTTATGGTCCTCATCTGTGGATCAGCCCGCTTGAAAACGTGAGGGCTGCACATCTCAGTGTTTTTAGAAGCAGACTCAAGACCTACCTCCTGAGTTTAGCTTTCATTGATTTTTCTCATAGGTGAGTTGTTTTTAGTCTCTTTGCTAAAGAAATTAGGCAAAGTTAAAAAAAGATGTTTGGTGGCTAGTGCTATGGCTGGGACCCTATATGTACTGTTGATGAAGTTCGGTGCTGTTCTTAGCATTATTTGTGGCTATAGAGTGGCGTTTTGGTTGAGGTTGTGTATTGCTATTGTGCGGTTGTTACTGCAGTTAGTATGACTAGAAAAGCAAGCGACAAGCAGCAACATTCATCTCTCGAGGGGGTGTCTAACTTGGTGTTACGGTGTGTTTGACCATAAATTAATTTTATGCCGGAATATCCCTTCATTCTTAAAAGTAAGCTACTTCCTGTAAGTGAATTAAGGAACTAAATGGAAACAGAAGAATAGTCTGAACATATAGACAGTCAATTAATAACTCTTTGAACTCATAGTATTTCCATTTGATCCTTTTTAGCACAAAATCAATACGATTAAATTGATATTAATACTGGTATACAGTGACAGCCCCACTCGAAAGTTTGTTAGCAACAGATTACAGAGAGGTGTAAAGAAAATGACGCTCTTGTCTTGGTGCGTGAATTTAAAAGGTCATTGAGAGGTCCAGGTACTAACAGAATGAAAAGAGAGTAGGTGATCATTAAATCGATTCCTGCCTGGTGTTTGAAGACTAGCTTCTCAAGCTTCAACTGGAGCTCGGCTTAACTGCACATTATAAGATATCTATTTGTGGTCAGATGTTGTGAATAACGAGCTGGTCTGATGCTCTGAAGTTCTGTGTGTGCTGTCTATGACGAGGCACATTTCTTTATTTACAAATCATAAAAAATTGCTTATTCTGTTATTTAAAGATGAATATTTATACTGCTCTTAACTGGCATTTTAACTGCTTTTAGTGCCTAAGGGTTCGGTAAACATTCCCCAAACATTACAGGTAAAAAACATGAAAAAAACCCAAAAACAAACAGGACACTTTTGAAGGTCATTTAGATGTGTAATTTCTGCAGAGGATGAGTCCTTTCCTCTGTGATTTTGGCCTCAGTCATATCCCCTCCTGATTACAGTGAATAAAATGTCTGGAATACGTTCAGATATGATATAGTTTGTTGATCATGACAATCATATATCAGACTTAGACCTCGGCGCTCGGTTTCTGCACAGATTCAGTGTTCTCAGACAGCTGGAGCTTAAACAGCAGCTGTAATGAACTGGATGATGATAACAGTAATGATACGATTGATAAGAAGGTGAGAATGGATCATCAGAGAAACAACAAACACTTGATGTTACTGAGAGGACGTTCAAAGGAGCTCCGCTTTGTAAGACTCTTCATGATGGGATGATAATGATGACAGAGAGGAAGAGCAGGAGGATGACGGCGAAGACCATGACGTGGATAATGTAAATGGTTATTCGATTAATGGCAAGACTTGACACCTTCATTCACACAAATATCAGTGTTTTATTTGGTGCTTTAACCACTAAGCTTTTCTCTTTCTTTACATATTTACACCCACATCGAACATGCAGCACCTCCTCACTCACTATTTTTGTAATTGCAGTTGTAATCCAGACCAATCTGGGAGTTCATTTGCTGCCAAACATCTGCCTTTTTTTTTTTTATTCAAGCTGTGATTTATTTACTATCTGTGTGACACCACTTTTAATTAATAATGTAGATGACCTGTAGAGCACTTCTGGAGTTTGCAGCTCCTCCTGTATGAGTATGGATGCATTACAGAGATTAACCAGCTGCACAAATGACTGATACAGTCTTCAGAAGTGGACCAAGAATGTCTAAAGTGTCAGTAATGTTGCATGAAAAGATGCACTAAAACTCAAAATCCTGTACTGTAAACACCGCAGTGATGATGTCTAATTTGTTTTTCATTCAAGATTTTACAGATTAAATCATCCAAGTCTGATTCACTTTATTTCTGTTCAGAATGACGCAGACTGATTTGAAGGACCATGTTTATATTGTAAACCTTTTCTGTAAAAGAAGAATATGATCCTCTGTCTTTTGTGACCCAGAATTTAAATCTACTCTCCATTTAAGCAGGATTAACCCCAAGATCGCAGGCACACCGTTGAATAATTTATAATTTTTCATGTAGTTTTTATTGTTTTTTTCATTGAGTCTTGTTGTGTTTGTTGTTAATGATTTTGTTGTTCTTTGTTTTACATTGATTTTGTTTTTTTTGCTTTATATTGTTGTTGTTGTTTCCTCCATCAGTCCTGTCAGTGTGTGTTTCATTCCATGTTAAGCATATTATCCATTTTTCTAGCACTACTTAAAAGTTTAAAAGGTTTATATTTTCACATTTGCACACTGGCTTACATTATATATTGTTGTAGCTAAACAGAGTCTTTGATTGCTGAACACTTTCTGTGATAAAACATCACTGGGTTACTCTATTGGCTGAAGCGTTGTAGAAATGAAACACATAGATCAATCCAGTGGCGTAGACCTCTTCTTTTGATGAATTGTTTTATCAGTACTCTCAGTTCTCATGTAAATAGTGTAGCTCAGTCAATTGTCTATTATATTCTGTCAGCAGTCTGTAGTCTAAAGATGATGCTGGAGCCTTCATGGGGTGAAAGTCTATATGTTGATGCCATCTAGTGGTTACATTTGTTACTGCAGCTGAGGTCAAAATTACAGCTGAAGTCGTGTGCTGTTACGAACACGTCAACAATCTACTGTAACAACACAGCTAATAGAACATCAAAGATATGCTGAACTTTCAATATATTTGTTTATTTTTTTCTCGTTTAGTCACTGTACCTCCTCTTTGTATTTTGGTGAGAAGATAAGACAATAAGTAAGTGGAAAGGTTATTGTTTAATTTCGCTTCGTAAACTTTCGTAACCCCCCCCCTTTATTAGTAAAAGGACTAAGAGTCAGGACTGGATCCCTTTTTCTCTAATTATCCCTAAAAAAATACAGGCTGTGTCTCATTTCAGAGACCGCATCGACCTAAGTGCCCTTCTGCACCGTCGAACGGTGCATTTGAAGTGTGCATGACGTCACGACGGTGCGAACGGTGTCCCATTTGGCACGAGATGCTAAAAAATGCTAAGCGCGCTTAGCATGTTTTCAAGCGTGCATTTATGCACGCTTTCCTGCCGTCGGTATCCCAGAATGCTTTGCGTGCCGCTGCACAGCTGCGCATTTCAGGTGAGAGGCTGGACTCGCTTGGAGACACAGCGCGTCTTCAAAGAAAATACAAGAAATCCAAAAACCGCAGACAGTCATCTCAGGCTGTATGAGAGCATGATCTCTGAACTCACTAAAATCTGTAAACCAAACATCATAGATTTAGAGACGAACTGATCCGCTGTGTTACAACTATCAAAACATTAGAAATAAGAAAGCTGACAAAACTACAGCAGAGTATCAGGACAACATTGAGGTTTTTTTCTTTTAAGATTTAGAGATTAAAGTTGTAAACTTAGGAGAATAAAGTCATAAAGTAAATAAAGTCATAAAGCTGCTTTTGTGGAGGGGGAAATGACTGAAGTTGGTCATCTGCAGGGTTATCTGTGGATGTATCAGTGGGTCATTAAGAGAGATTTTGTGGTTTCTGAAGAAACAATCAAACTGATGATGATCAACATTTGTGATCCAGAGGGAGTCGAGCTCCGACGAGCACCATGTCTCTGACACCGGCCGTAGCCTACACCTGCAGAGACACCAACACCTTATTATGGCATATGGATTCATATCATAAATTAAAGCTCAATGTCATTCACGGATATTTACGGCTGCATTGACAGATATATCCTCAGCATATTCATTTATGCCTCCACAAAAGCAGCGATTTCCTTCAAGTACACCAGTTTTTTTCCCCGTGGAAAAGACGTATTTCTCATATATTCTTTTTTTTAAAGTCTTTATACTTATGACAATGTGATGCTGATGTGCCAGAGGATGAAGTATCTCCTATCCTCCTTCTCAATAGGGCCCTCATACTCCTTCATACAAAACAATCATTGGATGAATTTTGTGGGAATGATCTGGGCTTGTATGTATCTACTATTTTGTGTCTGTGCAAGGTCGCACAATTAAAACAATACATGCTGCGCTCCGCAGCTTTTTTTCTAATCAGTCGTGACGTAAGCCTGAGGGCGGGGACATTTGGAGACCTTCGGAGGGCTTCCTGGTGGAGTTGCCAAATGTCCCCGCCCTCAGGCTCGCGTCACGACTGACTTAAAGGAAACCCGCGGAGCGCAGCATTTATTGTTTTAATTGTGCGACCTTGCACAGACACAAAATAGTAGATATATACAAGCACAATTCATCCAATGATTGTTTTGTAAGAAGGAGTATGAGGGCCATATTGAGATTTAAGACTTTAAGGACTTCGAGATTTAAGTCGTGAATTTACGAGAATAAAGTCATTAATTTATGAGAATGAAGTCATAACCTGTTATTTCAGAGAGACTTGTTAAAATTAGGGCCATGAAGCATTTGAAGGAACTGTGCTTCAGTATAGGTTTCACAAACAAGGAGATACTTCATCCTCTGGCACATCAGCATAACATTGTCATAAGTATAAAGACTTTAAAAAGAATATATGAGAAATACGTCTTTTCCACGGGGGAAAAATATTGGTGTACTTGAAGGAAATCGCTGCTTTTGTGGGGGCATAAATGAATATGCTGAGGATATATCTGTCAATGCAGCCGTAAATATCCGTGAATGACATTGAGCTTTAGTTTATGATATGAATCCATATGCAGTAATAAGGTGTTGGTGTCTCTGCAGGTGTAGGCTACCGCCGGTGTCAGAGACGTGGTGCTCGTCGGAGCTCGACTCCCTCTGGATCACAAATGTTGATCATCATCAGTTTGATTGTTTCTTCAGAAACCACAAAATCTCTCTTAATGACCCACTGATACATCCACAGATAACCCTGCAGATGACCAACTTCAGTCATTTCCCCCTCCACAAAAGCAGCTTTATGACTTTATTTACTTTATGAGTTTATTCTCCTAAATTTACAACTTTAATCTCTAAATCTTAAAAAAAAAAAAAAAACCTCAATGTTGTCCTGATACTCTGCTGTAGTTTTGTCAGCTTTCTCATTTCTAATGTTTTTTGATAGTTGTAACACAGCGGATCAGTTCGTCTCTAAATCTCTAATGTTTGGTTTACAGATTTTAGTGAGTTCAGAGATCATGCTCTCATACAGCCTGAGCTGACTGTCTACTGGTTTTGGATTTCTTGTATTTTCTTTGAAGACGCGCTGTGTCTCCAAGCGAGTCCAGCCTCTCACCTGAAATGCACAGCTGTGCAGCGGCACGCAAAGAATTCTGGGATACCGACGGCACGAAAGCGTGCATACATGCACGCTTGAAAAAGAGGCGGGGGTAGTGTGGTTTTGAGACCGAATTTGAAGCGCAATTAGTATTTTGTGCCAAACGGGACACCGTTCGTGCCGCGTGGTGACCTCACGTACGCGTCAGATGCGCCGTTCGATGGCTGCTGTATCTGAAATGGGACACAGGAAGGGCACAGAACGGCGCAAAACGGCGTAAAACGGCTCAAAACGGCAGTGCACTCAGCTAAGCGCCGTTAAGCGCGCTTATCACGATGCGGTCTCTGAAATGAGACACAGCCTAAGACTTCACTGTGTTTCTCGTGTCGGCCTGCAGGAGGCGCCGGCGTTCAAACTCAGTCACACTGAGCGGAACGTTAAGTTTCCCTTTTGTTTCCACTCGGATTGCTACGAATAGACGCTACCGTAAACTTCCGGGTCGTGGTTAGTACACACATGTGAGCAGTGAGAAGAAGGATCTGTGGGTGATCACACAGGTATGTTGCTGTTTTTCAGGATTTAAATGATCCAGACTTTAAAGAGAGGGGCTTTGACTCGTGTTAGGTTCACTGCTGCTGCCTCAGGTAGAGAGACAGCTGAGGGTTTCAGCTCATGGCGGAGCAGCACTGACCACACAGGGGGTTATAGCTGCTATATTCAACATTTTTGATTTTAATCGTTGACTGGGGCAGCTATCAGCATTTAAATGTAGAATTAAAAATAACCTTTAACAATTGAGCGAATAAAAAAGGATCAGGACAACATCTGGTAGAGTTTATCATGATACAGTATGGTACAGTCAGATTAAATATGCGAGAGATAATACATTTATGTGTAAATTAGGGCTAGGCGATATGGGAAAAAGTTTATCCCGGTATATTTTTTAATATCAGTTGATATCGATATATATATCAAGATACAAAAGTGAAAATTAACAGTGCTTATTGGGAGCATGTCTTTTGCAATACAACAAGCTACTGCATCTGGATATCTCTTCAACATTTTGTCGTAAGGCGTAGCGCTGTTAAAATGCAATGGTTGCGTGTAGTTGCAGCCTGTTACTACGCGAATTAGCTACTTAGTGATAATTCAGCACATGATTGGTTCAGCGCGAAGTAGACCTGGAGAAACTCCCCTTCTCATTGGCTCTTCATTAGCGGTGGGAGAAAATTTTTTACGTTCAAAAGTTGATCTTTTTTCTTAAATGTAAGAATGACTTTAAAAAACTGACTTACATGTCGTGTGTATTTTTTGTTGAAATATGGTTCCTGGAATAGTCAGTAGACAAAAAATCCCAGAAGCTAAATTTTCAACTTTGGCCTCTGTGGAAAAAGACTTTGTTAAACGTGTCTGTGTTTTAGTTTCCAGGATGGATGGGAAAGTAAAGGAACAGAAGCGACATCAAAAGAAGCACAGCGGGCCGAAAGCAGAGAAGAAGAAGCTCAGGAAGCAAGGAGGCACCACAGAAGAAGATGAGCGCAAACGAAACCCCAAAGCGTTTGCGGTTCAGTCCGCTGTGCGGATGGCCAGAACCTTCCACAGGTCAGAGGTCACAGATGCCTGTCTCTATAATCTGTACTGAGACTGTTAACCGAAAACGTCTCAACATTTACTCTTCACTGAATTCTATTTAGGTCCCAGGACATTAAGGCAAAGAAACATCACATCCCCCTGGTGGACAGGACTCCTCTTGAACCCCCTCCCATTGTCATTGTTGTAGTCGGGCCCCCTAAGGTGGGAAAGAGCACCCTGATCCGCTGCCTGATCAAAAACTTCACCCGACAGAAGCTGGGAGAGATCAAGGGACCTGTGACCATTGTTGCAGGTGAGCCTAAAACCTGCACTCACATGGGGCCCCTCCAGAATGAATTTTATCTTCTGTCTGTTTATGTTTTTAACTTGTCTGTTTCTGCTGAGCTGATCTCCCCTCTTAAGGTGTCCTGTCATTTTTGAAGTGTTGAAGTGTTTTTGAAGTCATTGTTTCTGCATTTCCAGGTAAAAAGCGTCGCCTGACTTTTATGGAGTGTAACAACGACATCAACACGATGATCGACCTGGCCAAAGTGGCCGACCTGGTGAGAAGACAAAAACATTTTAAACAATGAAAATAAGTTAATTTACAAACCAATTCGATTATCTTAGACAGCTAAACATGCTTCAAACAAATCTAAGAAACATACTTTTTCCCCTCTTCAGGTTTTGATGCTGATTGATGCCAGTTTTGGCTTTGAGATGGAGACGTTTGAGTTCCTGAACATCTGTCAGGTGCACGGTTTCCCTCGTATCATGGGCGTGCTGACTCACCTGGACTCCTTCAAGAACAACAAGACTCTGAGGAAGACCAAGAAGAACCTAAAGCACCGCTTCTGGACTGAGGTCTACCAGGTAAACACACCCTCATCAACTGACCTGAGGCAGAAAGGTTGAGTGAACACAGGAAGCTCATGAGCAGATTTGTGGTACATTTTATCTCTTCATGGAGCTTTGGACTTAAAGCCAGCTAACTCAAAACAAACCTGTCAGCTTTCATGGATTAACCCCCTGAGCTCTGTGTCTGTTTGACCCTGTGATCACAGCCTGTGTGTTTACCTGTGTCGACCTGCAGGGGGCGAAGCTCTTCTACCTGTCAGGTATGGTGTACGGAGAGTATCAGACTCAGGAGGTGAAGAATCTTGGCAGGTTCATCTCAGTCATGAAGTTTCGTCCTCTGGTGTGGCAGACGTCTCATTCTTACGTGCTGGCTGATCGGTGAGTGAGGACTATGGGTGATGTGTGACAAAGTTTAGGAGAAGGAGAAAGCAGGAGGAGAGGGGAGAGGAGCGGAGAAGCAGGAGGAGGAAAGAGGAGCAGGAGGAGAGTGGAGACTAGGGAGAGGAGGAGAGGGGAGAGCAGGAGGAGGGCAGTAAGAGGAGGAGAGAGGAGAGCAGGGAGAGAAGCAGGAGGAGGAGGAAGAGGAACAGGAGGAGAAAGAGCAGGGACAGAAGCAGGAGGAAAGAGGAAAGCAGGAAAAGGAGAGCAGGGAGAGAAGCAGAAGAAGGAAGAGGAGAAGGAGGAGAAAGGAGAGTAGGGAGAGGAGCAGGAAAAGAGAGGAAAGCAGAAAGAGGAGGAGAGCAGGTGGAGGAGCAGGAGGAGAGAGGAAGGCAGAAAGAGGAGGAGAAAGGAGAGCATGGAGAGGAGCAGAAGGAGAGAGGAGAGCAGGGAGAGGAGACCAGGAAGAGAAGTAGGAGGAGGAGAGAGGGCAGCAGGGAGAGGAGATGGTAAGAGGAGAAGCAAACAGGGAGAGGAGCAGGGGAAGATAAGAGGAGAGCAGGGAGAGAAGCAGGAGGAGAAGAAAGTAGGAGTGAGGGGAGCAGGGAGAAGGTAAGAGGAGAGCAGAGAGACGAGCAGGGGAAGAAGCAGGAGGAGGAGAGAGAGGAGCAGGAGAAGTGAGGAGAGCAGGAGGAGAGAGGAGACCAGGAAGAGGAGCAGGGGGAGAGGGGAGGGCAGGGAGAGGAGCGGGAGTGTGTATCTCTGTGTCTGAAAAGCTTAAGGACAGAGTTAGCATGAGTGTTTTTGAGAGTAAATGAGGCTCAAGAGAAACCAAATCATACTAAAATGTGAGTCCTGTTTCTTAATTTCCCAAAAATGGAGGCTTACAAGGAACAAATGAAATGTTGGATCTGCTGCCTGTGGCTAACTATAAAAGGTAGAAGAGTGACGAGTAGTTTAAGAACTTTAAAGCTCTGTAAATAAACGTGTTGCAGATATTAAATTATGACAAAAAGGTCTTTTAAACAGAAATGAGAACTCTCAGTGGTTATTTTTGTCATACAGCAGAGAAGCATGAGTCAAAAGTGACAGCCCTCTCTTGTAACTGATATTTTATCCCAGCATTCTCACAAACTGAACACCACAGCTTTATTTTACCTGCTCTTTCTCCGCTCTCTCAGTATGGAGGACCTGACTGACCCTGAGAAGGTGAGGACTGACCCAAAGTGTGACCGCACAGTTTCACTCTACGGCTACCTGAGAGGGACATATCTGAAGAATAAAGGCCAGGTCCACATCCCAGGTGAGGGATATATCCTATCTGTCCTAAAAAAGCTTGTTTAACATCTCTGCATACATGAGCACTCACAGGTGATGTTTCTTTGCAGGTGTGGGAGACTTCCAGGTGGCAGACGTGAACTTCCTTCCTGACCCGTGTCCACTGCCCGATGCTCAGAAGAAGAGAGCGCTGAATGAGAAGGAGCGCCTGCTCTACGCTCCCATGGCGGGGGTTGGAGGGGTTGTTTATGACAAGGACGCTGTTTATATCGACCTTCCCGCTAACCACGTCAACCAGCAGCAGGTGCGTGGGTAACAACTGAATAATCTTTATGGGTTTATTTTCATTCAGGTGTAAAAGTGTCTGAATATGTGCCACAGATTTCTTCATCCTGCAGCAGGTAAACTGGCTGTACTGCTGCAACATGATCCTTAATGGATCAGACTGTGACTTTGAGAATCTGAGAACATTACATAGAAAGTTCCTCCAGAGACAGACCTTTTCAGTTAGGAGGAAGATGATTTTTGAGCCAGAAACAGCTGTTTGCAACACTCTACCGTGACTGTGAGAAGTCATTACACTTGATTTTAGCTGCTTAACTAAAAGCAGACACTTAATCCTGTAAATCTTCCTTATTATTTTGTCCAAGACTTAAAATTGAAGTAGACTGATAATCGGCTTTGACCAATAAAAGGGGCCAATATTCAGCATTTAGCTGATTTTATGAACATTTGTCATGATTTTCTAAGAGACCATGTCGGCAAATAGGCTTGTCAAAATTTGGCCTCTGACGCAGATGTGATTCCATTAGGTTTTTGTGACACATACATATAATAAAAATGTGTTGATTAATCAATGACTGTGTGAAGGATAGATAGGATTGTGATAAGCCTTTCTGGGTCATGAAATTATTCAGATGGACCTGACGATGGACCTCATCAAAAAGCCGTCGGACAACTTCAGGTCCAGATTTGAGGACTACTCCATCCCAAAAAATATCAGACTTTGTCCGCAATCCAAGGCACTTCCTTTTTAAAATGTGCTTAATACATAGATGAGGTCACATTTCAGATGCAGTTCATTGATTTTCAAACATGCGCCCCTGGTCAGTGATGCGCTCCAAAGTGCAGGGTCTGTGAGCACTTTTTGGGTAGCAGGCTCTGAAGAGTACAGCACAATCGAAGCACTGGCAATTTTATGCGCTCACAACGTTCTCCTCCACGTACACATGCGAATCGAGCTTCTCTGTTATTCGCCTGATTAAGACCTAAGAGAGGAACCGCCTGGAGAACTGCCCTCAGGTTAGAGTGACAAACATATCCCCAGACATTCAACAAGTTGTAGCTGAGGAGAAATGCCAGTTTTCAGTGTTCATCACTTTTTCCTAAATTCTAAGAAACTAAAGCATTTTTTTTATACAAGAGGACGCTGCCTTTGTTTCAGCAGTGAGCACTGTCCGCTGTCTGCAGCCCTGCTCATACCTTGTTCTACGGCGTAATTGTTTGACTTCACCAATGACAGCTGTTGTTACGAAAAATATATGAATCAAATTCATTGTCAAATCGATTTCATGGGTAAGATTTTATGTTTGGTGGGCCTGATGTAGAAGGTGTTGGGTTCAAAATTTCACCCTTTTGTTTCTTCTCACTCAGATTGTTCATCTTCTCTCTACCTGCTTTTTAAGTGCATCCTTGTGTCATGTTTCCTGCAGGAGGAGGGGCGTCCCACCACAGAGCTGGTTCAGTCTCTTATTGACACTCAAGCCACTCTGGATGCAAAGATGGCCGCCAGTAAAGTGTCGCTATTCAGTGGCTCGACGATGCTGGACTCTGCAGAGATGGAGGAGGAGGAGGAGGGAGGAAGAGGAAGAGGAGGAGAGCGGGTGAGACACAACAGACACCCTGATTTTATTTAATGCTCTTTATGGAGGGAAATATCAACAACTCACTCACGCTGTGTGTGTGTGTGTGTGTGTTAGAGAGGGGGCTGGCATTCAGGAGAGTCGCGTGCTCGACCCGAACACCCAGAGAGAGAGGAGGAAGGTGATCTTTACCAAGGAGGACATGATGAGGATGATGATGGAGATGACGATGATGATGATGAGGAGGAGGAGGAGGGGGAGGGTGACAGTGATGAGGAGGAAGATGAAGATGAAAATAACCTGTCCATGTTCCTGAAGAAGACGAGAGCTGAGTCCGCTCCTCCGCTGAAGAAACAGAAACTTGGGGAGGTGAAGGAGGGCGAGAAGGAGGGGGCGGAGGTGCCGGCGTTCGCTGACAGTGAGGACGAGCTGGAACGGAGCGAGGAAGAGGACGAGAGCGATGAAGAGGAGGCGACTGGGAGAGCAGGGGACTCTGGACACTGCTCTGAAGAAGAAGAGGAGGAAGGGGAGGAGGAGAGTGAGGATGAAGAGGATGAGTCAGGGGAGGAGAAGGAAATGGAGAGTGAAGAGGAAGAAGAGGAAGAGGAGCAGGGTAACAAAATCCGTTATCACATTTTAACTCTGTGTTTGTAGATAAGAGTCATAATCCCAATCAGCTTCATGAATTCATTGAATTCTCTTGTTTTGACCTCAGGGGCTCTCAGGTGGAAAGAGGATCTGCAGCAGAAAGCATCACAGGCGTTTCTACGGCAACAAGAAGCTGCTCCCAACTTAAGGAAACTGGTTTATGGGACAGGTAAGAGAGACTCTGACTTTATCTGCACATAAAAAAGGATGTTTGTGAATATTTTACAACTATTTATTTTTCTACCTTTCAAATATTTCTGAAAATCATCATATCCTGTTTTTATCAACATTTTACATCAGGTCCCAACTCTAATAAGATACAGAATTTTACTACAAGCAGTGAGCTATAAACACTTATTTACCTTCTTTTACTCTTCGAAATAGTTTTTAATTTTGTTTAAACCTGAGAAGTTTTTTATTCAATCACAGACTGTCATATACTTGATAGTGTGCTTTCTGCACCTGTTTTTGACACACAACACTTCTTTACCAGCAAGTGACATTTTATAGAAAATATCGCTGTGTTTTCAGACTGATATAGCACAGCTGTGTGTGTCCGTGTGTTCTGACAGTCAGTATTTGTGTTTTTAGTGGTAGAGGCAGATAAAAGTGACGAAGAGGAAGAGGAGTTGGGGGGTCTGTTCAGAGTCAACCGTCCTCAGACGAGTAAAAAGTTCACAGCCGATGCTCTCGACTGTTCACGCTTCAAACCTGATACGTCACATGACTGGGACCTGGAGGAGGTACACACACACACACACACACACACACACACACACACACACACACACACACACACACTTTGCATCATTATGTTTGAATAAGGCTCACAGGTGTCTGTGGTTTGATCCTGCAGATGTTGAACTCCATCAGAGACTGTTTCGTGACAGGGAAGTGGGAGGAAGGTCAGGATGCTGCAACTCTGCTCAAAGAAGACGGTGAGAGAGGAGGGTCAAAAACTCACACTGACATTAAACACTCTGAGTAACACAGTGAATAATTCTGCAGAGTGTGAACTCTCAGTATCAGTAACAGTACCTGTTGTCTCTCACAGTGGATCTAACATTCTGGTTATGTGTTTTTTGGTGTGTGTTTAGAGGAGCTCTATGGGGACTTTGAGGATCTGGAAACAGGGGAAGTCCACAGAGGACAGGATCAGGATCAGGTGAGTCCAGTCTCAGTTGTGCAGAGTTTAAACGGACAAGGATGGACTTTTTTTGAAGAGGTTTAGTCCGTCTAACTAGTTTATGAAGCAGACTGAAAAACAACCAAAGTGCTGCAGGTCATCAGGGGTGTGATCCTTCCAGCTGGAAAAACACCTTACAGGATAAAGGTTTCACATCTTCCATCAAGACAGTTGTGAATTTTGAGTTTTCCCGTCCTGGAGATGATGTTAGTCTTGTCTAACCTTGCAGAAAAGTGAGGATGAAGATGATGATGATGATGAGGAGGAGGAGGAAGATGCTGC
This sequence comes from Xyrichtys novacula, assembly GCA_962446985.1. Taxonomy (NCBI): domain Eukaryota; kingdom Metazoa; phylum Chordata; class Actinopteri; order Labriformes; family Labridae; genus Xyrichtys; species Xyrichtys novacula. The sequence goes on along the minus strand of OY660882.1, from coordinate 9,568,220 downwards.
AGATGGTTTGATGAAGGTAGATGAGGAGGCAGCTCAGAAGAAGAAGCGTCTTGAGAAGAAGCGGCGCCTGAAGGAACGGTTCGACGCCGAGTACGATGACGGGGAGGCCACGTACTTTGACGACCTGAAGGAGGAGATGCAGAAACAGGCGGAGGTGAATGTTTGTCCCGTTATAACATCTATTTTCTTCATGTCTAAGGAGAACATGCTTACTCCTCAGTTATCGTTTTTCTAATGAGAGGCTTGTTTGTGCAGCTGAACAGGGCGGAGTTTGAGGACGTGGACGATGAGACCAGAGTTCAGTATGAAGGGTTCAGACCAGGGATGTACATCAGGATAGAGATCCCCTCCCTGCCCTGTGAGTTTGTCTTGAACTTTGACCCCCAGTATCCCATCATTCTCGGCGGCCTGGGCTCCAGTGAGGGCAACGTGGGATACCTGCAGGTGTGTGGCACCGGTTTAACCGAGTTTATCAATCTGAAGGCTGATTGTATTTTCATGTGTAGAGTTTGGATAGAAACAGGTTAGATTAGAATTGTGCTGAAGTTTTTCCTAAACCTCCTGGTTATAACAACATTTGTAGATATCTGTTAAAATTATGTACACCCCTCCCCCTCTGTTTAGAGAAAAATTGTGTCTTTAATTGAATTTAATTTTAACTTTTATTCTTTTACAATGATGCACAAAGTTTTTATGATCTGACTTGTGCTCAGATTAATATGAATATATGAATAGCCATATATGCTATCAACCAATGTGTACCAACAATAAATAAACAAATGATTAGTATATTTTTTAGTATTAATAAATTCACAAGTATCTTAAATCATCATTATGGTCATGTGTTGAGAGACAGCGCATCCTGCTGCCCTGAGGTGGAGAGAAGAGAGAGAAAGGTTTATATTTAGTGTCTAAGGCTGTGGAACTGTCTTATCGTTTAATTGTATATATTTTATTTGTTATTATAGAGAGAAAAGATTAAATAAAACAAGATGAGACAAGAGGGACATTTAAAACATCCAGTATTCAACACATAAAATGATCTGCTGGTCTATATTTACAAGTTAGGCTTGTGCAAAAACAACATTTTGACTTCAGCATGTCTGATAATATTAACCGTGTTTAAACTTTAATAAAAACTAAAACAAGGTGTGTATAAAAATAAGATTGAACCTTTATTTATTAAACGATATAAACTGAATTTCAATGAAGTCTCAGTACAAAAATTCAAGTTTGGTGCTTGTAAAAGAAAAAGAGACACTTGTAAAATGACAGTAATGCTTGTTTCTTAAAAACAACTCCTCCTCCTTCCTCCGACAAGCTCTTTTATTGTTCATTCCCCTCTTTCTGCCAGTATGAGAGTCACCTTTTTACTGGGCTTTTTTTTTATTTTATTCAGAGAAGATTTCAGAGTATTTCTGCTGCTTTTGTGGCGCAAACTTGAAGGCATCCAGGTCCTGTTTTCTCTCTTCAGCTGGGTCCATGTGACATGTTGGAAAAATCAGGGGCTTCACTGAGCCGTTCTCCTGCCCATGCATGAGTAACTGTACCATGTCTGAGTGTGCTAGGTCAGAGGAAGTGAACCATGTTGGTAGCATGGATGAAATAAACTTTACCATCGTTGTTGTCTTGTGTTTGTCTCAGATGCGTATAAAGAAACACCGCTGGTACAGTCGGATCCTGAAGACCAGAGACCCCCTCATTCTGTCTTTGGGGTGGAGGCGGTTTCAGACCCTCCCCCTGTACCACATTGAGGACCACAACGGACGCCACCGCCTGCTCAAGTACACACCGCAGCACATGCACTGTGGAGCCTCCATCTGGGGTCAGACACACACTTCATACACACTGAGTCAGACCTTTAGAGGTTCACTACATTGAAAAAGGGTTTAAGTTGTTTACTGGCTCTGCTGTGTGATTGTAAAATACTCTTAAATCAGGTTTTATTTGTTTATTTTTGGGCTTATTTAAAAGGAGATCTTCCTCTTTCAGTGCAGTCATGCTATGTATTATGATCAGATCTCTGTCATGATAATATAACTAATAACCTCTCTGGTCTCTCTGCAGGTCCGGTCACTCCTCAGGGTACAGGCTTCCTGGCTGTTCAGTCAGTCTCTGAAACTAAAGTAAGTCTGATATTTACTGAATTCACAGATCAGAGCAGTACTTAGGAGGCATGGACGAAAACAGAAAGAATTGCTTTATCCTGCGAAAAACTTTTTGGTTCAGTTTATTTCCTCCATTTGATCACAGACTCAGAAAATCAGGTTGTAGCTTTTGATCTGCCTGAATATGAATGCCTTTGCCTTCATTAAGACTGATTATGAAGAGCAGTCAGCCAATGATAGTATGAGAGCTGCCTGTAGCACTAACTTTGCTCACTGTTACGGCCTCTAAATAATTCATTTGAATTACCAAGAAAAAAAAATATGGCTCACAAAACAGACCAGTAACATATGCAAAAGGACACAGACCGAGACCCTCAGTAGATCGTATGACAGCAGTTAGATTTGGTTTAGTTGTTAGTAGTTCTTGGTGATATTATAATTACTAAGATGTTTCTGTTTTTGTCCTTTCAGACCAGTAATTTCCGTATCGCAGCGACAGGAGTGGTGTTGGATTTAGATAAATCTGTGACCATCGTGAAGAAGCTCAAACTGATCGGTTACCCCTACAAGATCTTTAAAAACACCTCCTTCATCAAGGTGAGTTGGGATCTTTGTCTCTCATTTATCACCAGGCTGTCCTATATTTATGTCCACAGCTTCTCCCTCTATGAGAGGAAGCTCAGTCACAGTGAAGCCTAAGATTATTTCATGTTTGTCTTTTCTGACCAAGACTCAAAGTTTGAAGTTGTTTTGAAGGATTTTGTTGAAAGACAGCACAGTCTTAACAGTATATTTGAGTATTTAGGCACATTTTCCAACTACAAGCTCTATAAATGTGAATGCTGATTGGAATTAAGCATATCAGCTAAAACGTTTTTTCCAGAATCTGTGAGGTCTTCATGTTGGATTAAACTGAACAACATCAACATCATGTCATTTCCACTGAGCTCTCTCTCTCTCTGTCTGTTTATAGGGCATGTTTAACACGGTCCTGGAGGTGGCGAAGTTTGAAGGAGCTTCTGTACGAACGGTGTCAGGGGTCAGAGGTCAGATCAAGAAAGCTCTGTCCTCACCTGCAGGAGCCTACAGAGCTACGTTTGAGGACCGCCTGCTCATGAGCGGTGTGTGTTTGCTCTGCTCTCTCTGTTGTCTTCATCATTGTGTGTTGTGATCAGTAAAATCACATCAACAGCGCTGTGTTTCTTCTCTGCTGTCTTATCTCTGGATTAACGTGTTTCCCTCTCTGTGTGTTCAGACATAGTGTTCCTGCGCTCCTGGTTCCCGGTCTCTGTCCCTCAGCTGTATAACCCTGTCACCTCTCTGCTGCTTCCTGTGGGGCAGAAGGACAGCTGGGCTGGCATGAGGACGCTCGGACAGCTCAAACACGAGCTCGGCATCCGGAACAAACCCAACACAGACTCACTGTACAAGGTGAACAGCTGAAATGACAGACAGTTTCACACTGATGATGGAAACTTGAATTGATGTTAAAAGACGACTCCTGAAGAAATCACCTTAAAATTGAAACTTTTTCTCAACTATCATCAGCAAAGAAAGTTGTTCTGTTGCTGAGCTGACTTGCGGCCGAAGCCTCTTTAAAGGTAAAGTCTTTCATTCAACATTTATCCTGACTCAGTATCTCCTTGCCTTTCAGCCGGTGGTCCGAGGTAAGAGGCGTTTTAACCCCCTCCACATCCCCAAAGAGCTGCAGAAGTCCCTCCCCTTTAAGAGTAAACCCAAACAGCAACAGCCTAAAGGGAAGGTTTCACGAGACCTGCAGAGACCCACAGTGATCCGAGAACCGCACGAGAGGAAGGTGAGTGTTGAACGAAGCAAACTTGATGGAGATTAAGCGTGCATGGGTGCTAAACATTCACACAAGTAAAGGTTTCTACTTATAATGACAAAAAAAGAGAAGAACAGTGTTTTCAGTGTTGTCTTTCTCGTCTCGTCCTGCAGGTGGCAGCGCTGCTCCAAGCTCTGGGCACAATCAGCAATCACAAGAGACAGAAAACATACACAGTGCAGCACGCCAAACACAAGGAGTTCCTGCAGCAGAAGGAGAAACAGGAGGAGGCCAAGCTGAAGAGACAGAAGGAGGCACGCAAAAAACTGTACCGTGTCATGGGCCAGATGGACAAGAAGAAGCAGAGGTCCAGTCTGAAGGGGGCGACGCAGGACGACTAAGTCCTCGATTTAGACTGTATGCAGGTTTATCCTGTTGATGATGAGGACTCAGGACTCAGCAATCTGAGATGATCTGTGGACTGTCAGTGTGTCACTGATTTAAAGGAGTATTCTGATGAATTTTTCTACGTGTGTGAATTTTGAAAACCAGCTGTAGAGAAAAGCTCTATCACTGCTTGAAGTTGTTTTAATAAAACACAATAATGACACAGGAGTCTGTTGTTTCTGGATCAAGTTTTCACATTAGTTTCCTCCTACATTTGTGGATACGGGGACAAATTGTGTTCAAAGACACTGGTTTTTGGGATGTGAGTTTGAACCCATGCAGTGATTTAAACTGATGAGCCATGTCTGTTTTTCATGTAGTGCCGCCTGAGGGTTATATTGAGAGCATACATTTTTTATAAAACGATAACATCAAGCAGTTTGAAAATTGTAAATATTTTTGCACTATTTTTGATTAATTATAGTGTTTTGTGTGCAAATCATTAAAATGAGTATTCAGTCAACATTTATTCAGGATCTCTGCTCTACAAATGAGGATATGGGTCATTTAAATGTCTGTATTTCTTTTTACTGATTTTCCCCCCAGAATTCTGATATTACAGCCAGAAATCTCAGAAAAAGTCTGAATTCTTACTTAAGCCTCAGAATGGGATTAATGTTATGATTCTGACTGTAATACAAGAGTTCTGACTTTGATACCATTTTTCTGAGATTGCGGTTGGAAATCTGACCTCATCTCAGATTTCTGAGAGAAGAAAAAAGTCAGAATTGGAAGATAAATATCACGATTATGATTTTAAAGAAGAATTCTGTCTTTAATCCAAGATATCTGATATAAGAGTAAGGATTCTGATGTAACACACAAATCTGACCTTTTTTTAATCTTAAAAGTCCAGGATTTAAGTCCTTAAAGGGATATTCCAACGTAAAATTAATTCAGGGTCAAACACACTGTAACACCGAGTTAGACACTCCGTCAAGAGATGAATGTTGCTGGCTGCTTGCTTCTCTAGTTATACCAACTTCAGTAACAACCGAACAATAGCAATACACAGTGGTATGAGGAGCCATAGACAAACCTCAACCAAAACGCCACTCTATAGCCACAAATAATGCTCAGAACAGCACCTAACTTCACCAACAGTACTATGGGGTCCCAGTCATAGTACTAGCCACCAAACATCTTTTTAACTTTGCCTGATTTCTTTAGCAAATAGACGAAACACGACTCACCTGCTCTCTTCCAGCAGTCGCTTGTTTGTAGCCAAACCTCAAACCAGTCCGTTATGGACTGCAGAGGGGTGACACAGCTCAAGGAAGAACATTTATGATCATTTTAGAAAATAGGTGAAACCATATCGGTAACCAACAGCTAATCACACAATTATGTTGAATTGTCCATGGTTTCTATGTTTTTAATGGATTACTAATGAAATGTAAAGTTTTGTTGCCGTTTGGTTAGGTAAAGCGGAGATTTGTCGTGTGCTTTTATTGTGAAGGGCCCTGGGCGGAAGTGTGTGTTGGTGCTGGGGGGTCAGAGGAGGACTGAGAGTGTCATCAGCCGGCTAGTAGTAAAGCATTGAAGTTCTAGCAGCGGTGTTTTACAGAGGGATTCAGCGGACAGTGGGACTGTGTTTAAGGCTGGCTCTGAACCACATGGGGCCCACAAACCTCCTCCACCAGAGCCCCAAAAGAGCGGGTAAATAATGCTAACTATGCTAACTCTCTTCAACTGCCTCTAGCTTTAGCCGTCAGCCAGCGCTTGCATCATGGAGTGTGTGTGTGTGTGTGTGTGTGTGTGTGTGTGTGTGTGTGTGTGCGTGTGTGTGCGTGCGCGCGCGCTTGCGTGTATGTGTGTTCCCTGGCTGAACCCTGTGCTGCCCAGTTGTCCACTTGTCATACCACGTGTGTGTGTATGTGTGTGTGTGTGTGTGTGTGTGTGTGTGTGTGTGTGTGCGTGTGTTTGTGTACTCTAAAGTTCACTGGAGCAGCCTGCAGGCTCTATGTGCTGTATGTGCAGTTAGAGTAAATCTATTGTTGTAGTGTAATAAGATGGTGGTGTATTGACACTATAGGCTGATGACATGTTCAGCTCTGCAGACTGACAGACTCTGTTATACACAGATTATTATTACTAGGATCACAGAGAAGCCTGCCTGCTTTATTATCACAGTTTGAATGAGTTAGTACTACAGTCTGCAAACTTGAGTAACCTTTTAAAGAAAAAGTTATTCTGCTTTTCTGTTTGACATCAGAGTTGCGTTTGCTTGATATAATTAAAAGTCAGTGTATGAATGGAAGCCATCACATTAGTTATTACAGTCATCAGAGTTAAGCAGCTGTTTTTATCAACTCTGGGGCCCCTGTGGACAGGACAGTTTTTGCTTAACCATGTTGTGTCTCCTGACAAAAAAGTCTCATCTTGCTGACTTTGAACAGTCAAAAGTATCTTTTCTGTCAACATTTAATGTGGAAAAGTATAAAAGAGCTGATTCTCCAGCAGCATCATGGACTCCTACCCTCTAGTTCTGAAAATTACTGTATAAAGATGGTCTGTCTTGTTGCTGGTGGTCTTGTTTTCTTTAATATATCATTAAAAGGCAACAAGATGAATTTCAGTTGATTGTTTGATAAAAAAGGAAACATCATCCTGTTTTATTTTTTTGTGAATATTTATCAGTTGATGTTTTTTCATTGTCTCACTGTACATGTTATTAACCTCCACAAGTGTGAACAATTTCCACTACTATTCCCACAGTATGCAGGAGTGCGTTAGAATCAGAGCTGCGAGCTGTGCTGCAGCAAAGGATCATGGTCCTGGACGGAGGGATGGGGACAATGATCCAGCAGCACAAACTGGAAGAGGAAGACTTCAGAGGAGACGAGTTTAAGGACCATCCTCTTCCTCTGAAGGGAAACAACGACCTGCTGAGCATCACACAGCCACACATCATCTATAACATACACAAGGTGAATGAAAATACACAAAAGATACACATGAATATACGACAACAACCCGCTGAGCACCGTAAGTTAGTAAGACACTTAGCCCCAAACTGCTCCCAGTGAGACAGTCATAATCAGTGCACAGTGTGTGACCTTTGACCTCCTGCGGTTTCAGGAGTACCTGCTGGCTGGCGCCGACATCATTGAGACCAACACCTTCAGCAGCACCTGCACAGCTCAGGCAGACTACGGGCTGGAACACCTGGTGAGACTCAGTCTGAAGCCGACTCTGAGACACCTGCAGAACACGCATACACACCTATACACACACCTATACACACACACACACACACACACACACACACACACACACACACACACACACACACACACACACACACACACACACACTGATCATCTTCTGTGGACAGCACACAAACAAAGATCAACAGTAGGCAGGTGTTTAATAACTGCTGTCAATCATCCTCCTTCATCTGACCCTCAGGTGTTTTCTCTTCACCTCCTTCTTCATTGATTTTATCTTCACCTGAAACATGACCCCCTCCTCTCCCACACTCAGTCTTTTGGTCTTTACGGATATAGTTATGTCAGTTCAGGAGTTAAAGGAGCAGTACGCACAATATCTACAGTATCTGATCCTAAAATCACCTTAATACATCATCTGAGCCTCAGGAAACCTGCTCATTTGAAGTACTACAGCTGCCAGCATCTCCTCCTCCAAAGATAACACCATTATTAACATGTTATCTGTTAAAATGAGCATCAGGTTGAAAGGATCTAAAAAGAAGCAAGTCTGGCAGTCACTCCACAGGTGAAGAGAGGAGAGCAGGGAGAGGACGGTGTAAGAATACTTATCTTGAGGTGAAATCTTGGATTCATTTTCGTGAGTATTATCAGCTTAAAAATTAGGTCAAAGTGAAGTGATGCAGGGTCCCTTTGAGAAGAGTACATATTGGCTGTCTAAATATTGCTGCATGCTTTAGTAAACAAAAAAAAAGAAGGCTAAACTGGTTTTCTACTTACTGAGCTTTTGTAACAGTTTCCAAGTTTTCAGAGGTTTTAAGGTTTTTTTAGACGCTGGCATGGACACATAGACTTAAGGACAACAAGGCACGTTACATAATAAGGGACAGGGGGGCACACAGGACATCACAGTACCAACAATAAGGACAAAGCACACAGGACAACACAGACGCAGATGAGGCATGTGTGACATTTATGAAGAAGTCAGGAGAATTATTCCCTACACTTACTGGTAATGCTTTATATTAGGCTGCATATATTAACACCCAATTAGCTTTTTATTAGCATGTTAATTAGTATCAAGTTGGCTCTTGATTAGTCATTATTAAGCGCTTACTGAGACCTTATTCTCCATGACCATGAACTAGTGTGAGCCATTAAGGGCTCATGAAGATAAGTGAACCACAGATTGTCATTTGTCAAAGTGTGTTCTTAAGTCTATGACATCTTTGTGTGTTTGTATGTATGTGTGTGTGTTTCAGGCGTATCGTCTGAACAGAGCGTCTGCCGAGCTGGCGAGGAGGGCAGCTGATGATGTCACCAAACAGACTGGTCTGATTTATTCTTACTAATCTGTCAGAGCAGAGTGACTTTGATGTTCAATGTTTTATTTGGGCCTGTCATGAGTGTCTTCATGTCTGTAACATTAACTGTAATCTGTATGTGTGTGTGTGTGTTAGCAGGTTGTAAACGATACGTGGCTGGAGCGGTGGGTCCGACCAATAAGACACTGTCTGTGTCCCCGTCTGTGGAGAGACCCGACTACAGGAACATCTGTAAGATGGGGAGGGGGTCTCTGCACAATAATGGAGTGTGTGAATAAATGATTAGAGGGGTGTAGAGGGACAAGACAGGGCCCTGGAACATGAATAAAAACACAACATGGTTCAGGAGACATCACAGTATATATGTTATCCTGCCAAAACGGACACACAGTCAGTTGACTTTAATGTGGTAGTAATGGACATGTGTATGTAGTCAGAAGAGATAGTTTTGAGTTAAAGTGGATCGTTTAAAAGGGAATAAACAATGTCCCCGCCTCTGTGTAGTGAATTTCCCATTATACCAGGCTTTACCCAGATGTGTTTTTGTGTTTGTTTAGCCTTTGATGAGCTGGTGGAGGCTTACTCAGAGCAGGTCAGAGGGCTGTTAGATGGAGGAGCAGACATCCTGTTGGTAGAAACCATCTTCGACACCGCCAACGCCAAGGTAGCTCTCACTTGATTGGTTTGAACCTGTTCACCTCAAGACAGGAAGAACAGGAATGCTAAAAACAGACACCAAGCTTGATTTATAGTCATACAGAGCATGCAATAGTAGTTTTGGTGCACTGATTGGTATTGGCCGATAAATTATAGTTTTAACTCTAGTTTGCGGTAAAATTGTGAATTCATGTTTAACATGTAAAAAAAAGGACAGATTGACTGAAAAAACTAAAATCTGTTCATGATGCAAACAGACTTAAAGTGCTAATAAGCAAATAGAGTGATTACCTACATTATATGTCAGCTTTGGTCTTTTATAAAGTGATTGCTCTCCACACTTGTATGCGTTTTCTCTACAGGCAGCTCTATTTGCCATTGAGCTGATGTTCGACAAGAGCCATGAAAGAAAACCCATATTTGTAAGTCACTCCTCGGTTCATCTCTCTCTTTCTTTAACTCCCTCTATCAGTCTTTCTAAACCCAGCTCAGTCTCAGTAGATGACTGTCTAACATGAGTCTGGTTCTGCTCGAGGTTTCTGTCTGTTAAAGCCATCACCCTGCTTTGATTCTCTGTAATAGTTGCAGCATTACCTTATGCTGCACAATATTTATCAGCTCTAGCTTAAATATATTACGCTCTGAGTTAGTTGCCATGGTTTCCTGTACACAAACAAGCTGAGAACATTGACTTGAAACTGTTGATATGATGAGCTTAGACATGGCACTGCTGACTAGCGTTTAGGAAGAGTGCTGCAGAATGACACGGACACTCCAACACAGGAGTGTGTAGTGCTCTTGAATGTGTAGGTTCAAGGCAGAAGCATAAACCAGTCTTCAAACATGGAGGAAGTGTTTTAAGTTGTCATTGTTTTCTTGCTTGTTTTTTCTCAGCTCAGATTTATTCATTTCTGTCCGACATTATGTCAGTATGTCAGGGACAACTGTTGACTGCAGTTTACAACATGAATATGATCTGTTTGATTAGAGTATTCAGAATAAGATGTTGTGTACCTGACAGACGCTCTTGTCCTTGACCTTGTTTCAGGTGTCAGGGACCATCGTGGATCGCAGTGGACGCACTCTATCGGGTCAGACAGGAGAGGCTTTTGTAGTGAGTGTGTCCCACGCCAAACCTTTGTGGTGAGATACTCTTCACTATCACGTAGAAATACTTTTACTTCTACTAACTAAATTACACACAACTACAGTGAAATCCACAAATACTCTTCATACTTTCAACACTGATTGGCTTTATGTTCACTCCAGAGAGACTAAGTTTGCCATATACTGTAAATCTATAAATTCAACATAAGTTCACTTGTACTAACTTCATGTTACTCTCTCTTTATCATTGTTTTAGTATCGGTCTGAACTGTGCTCTGGGGGCCACAGAGATGAGACCCTTCATTGAGGCTATTGGACAAAGCACCACAGCTTTCATTATCTGTTACCCCAACGCAGGTAAAACACATTAAGAATAATTATCAAGTTGAAATATTAGCAGAAAGAATAAAAATGTTTAAAAAAAGAAAAATACAGTTTTTAATGTTACATTCAAAAGTTGAATTGTTTATAAACTGATCCTGACTGAACATTACAGAGGTCTATGATAATCTTAGTTCTCTGACTTAAGTCAGGTTTCAACACCTCTTCAAAATAAAAGCATGATTTAATGCGTGTGTCTGTTCCATATTCAGACTCATAAATCAGAGTGAACATGAAACATGAAATCCTCCTGTCAGACATATACAGATTATTACAAACCGCTCACTTGAAGAATAATCTAATATGATTTATCAGACTACCTGGATGATGTCATGATGAGGTGTGTGTGTGTGTGTGTGTGTGTTTGTGTGTGTATCCTCAGGTCTTCCAAACACATTTGGAGGTTATGATGAAACTCCACAGGTCACAGCTGCACATTTAAAGGTCCTTTTCTACGCTTGTCACGTTTCATTTCATTTCATTATTTTACTTTTTTATTTCAGTTTTTTATTTTCTTGTTTTTACATCTTATATATATTTAATTTTTTCATTTATAACAGTGTTTCATTTTTAAATTTATTCTGTTGTATCGTAGTGATTTAGTTTTACCTAATTAAATTTTCTTTAAAAAGTATAATTTTGGACAAATTTAATGCAACATTGTACCTTATTATTTAATTTGAAACTTTTTAATCTTTACATTTTATATGTTATCTTACTTTCGAATATGTTAATTAATTTTGTAGTTCTTAATTTGCCTTTTTATTTTTGTTGTTTTTTTTTTCTTTATACTGTATTAATTTTATTCTCGTTTATTAATCTTCATCAAAAAATTATTTTATTTACTTAATTAGATTTATTCTGCCTGAGCAACTTTCTGAAAAGGCAAAATGATGAACAACCACCATCTTACACTCTACATACGAACACAAAACAAAATAAGAAATTAAAAACACACAGAGAGTCTTTTAATACTGTAATGGCAATAATCATTAAATGAGTTAACAGGAAAGGAAAAAAAGGAAAAGAACAAAAAAAAAAATCTGATGTCCCTGTTATAACGTTTACTGGAGTCAGGGCTTGGTTTGTTTAGCTCAACAGTTTAAGACTGGAAACAAACTGAGACTCCGAGCCTGCTCTGCCTGAAGAGCAAAAACAACCTCTGCACTTAGATCTACATTGACTTTGGTCCAAATGAAACTGATCTATCACCTCTCAGCTGCAGCTGGTCCTCATTTTGTGTATATTGTGCAGGAGTTCGCTGAGGACGGTCTTGTGAACATTGTTGGAGGATGTTGTGGGACGACTCCAGCACACATCAGGTTTCTGACATGTTTCTGTTGATCTCTTAACTTGAACTCAGCGTGAAGCCTTTCAGTAATAATTCCATTCAACTCTGTCCTCACACAGAGCCATATCAGAGGCAGTCAGACTCTGCAGACCCAGAGCTCCCGCTGCTGATATTTATCAGGACTACATGCTACTGTCAGGTCAGAGACGTGTGAAACACAGGGGAGGGCTGTATGGAAACTTTGTCTTAGATGTGTGGGTGAAGGGTGAAAGGTACCTCAGATAGAAGAGCTTTAGGGGGTGTTAGAAATAAATGTGAGACCTGGACTACTCTGCATGATGACTATAATAATAAGAAGCTTTTTCAGTGAATGCATGATGCCTCTGCTTTTGTTTGAATTCCATCATTAATTGACATTCATGGTCTAAAATAAACAGTAACACATATTTATCATCTGCAGGTCTGGAGCCGTTCAGGATCGGTCCTTACACAAACTTTGTAAACATCGGCGAGCGCTGTAACGTGGCTGGATCACGAAAGTTTGCCAAACTGATCATGGCAGGTAACTACGAGGTGAGACTTTAAGTGAAATGAATTTTATCTGTTTATGTAATATGTTAACCTCTGATTTTAAACACCTTTGTGCTCTGTGTGTGTACCTCCAGGAGGCTCTGAGCATAGCCAAGGCTCAGGTGGAGATGGGGGCTCAGGTTCTGGATATAAACATGGATGAGGGGATGTTGGAAGGACCAGCCGCCATGACCCGTTTCTGTAACTACATCGCCTCTGAGCCCGACATCGCACGGGTACGTGGGCTAAAGATGGGAGCATACACTTAATCAGAGAAAAGATTTGGTTCAAACCCCTTTATTCGTAATTAAAAGCTGACTACCAGAGGAACATGCATTGACTTTGACAGCCTAAGAACTGGTGACTGACTAACTAAACTGTATCATTAAAAATCTGTTATTAAAACAGCGAACCCCTGTCTTTCAGGTCCCTCTGTGCATCGACTCGTCCAACTTCTCTGTGATTGAGGCGGGTTTAAAGTGCTGTCAGGGGAAATGTGTCGTCAACAGCATCAGTCTGAAGGAAGGGGAGGACGAATTCCTGCAGCGAGCTGCCACTGTCAAACGCTACGGAGCTGCTGTTGTTGTCATGGCGTTCGACGAGGAGGGACAGGTAAGAGAAAAACATGCAGAAAGACACTTCATCAAATAACAGTCCAGTTGGGCTTTAATTGTTTGTTTTTGCAAGAGTACTTTCGTCAAACAATCATTTTTACATGTGATGTTCTCATGTGAAGGTGATCACCTGGTGGTCGTTTCTTATAAGCAGGTCACACCTACATTGTTGGTGAAACGGTGATGAAAGCCAAGAGCTGAACGCTGCTGTTTATCCCAATGATTGAAGTTTTTGGACTTCATTATGACACCTTCTTCCTTTTTAAATCGCCCATAACCATAACCCTCATTTTCCACCACATCCGAAACGGTGGCGAAAAGGCCGTCAGCGCCGATTACCACTGATCATTTCCATTCAAGTTTATGTGTCAATTTCCACCGGCTTCTTTCTGTTCAGTGAGGTTCACAGCTGATCGCCAGTGTTCTATTTTTTAAACACGCCACAGCATGCCGCATAAATTCAGCACAGGTTAGCCGATGCTTAAAAGGAAGTTGGGCACAGACACAAAATAAAACTACTGCTTATATGGTCATGTGGCTGTCATTATAGAGACAATTTGTTATCACGTGGTTGCATGTGGATCCACGGGTTTTGTGGTTAATGGAGGACAATACACTCAGTCTTGTTAGGCTTTTGATAAGATAGCAGACAGCTAGCTAGTTTTAACTTCCTACCAAGACTGTCGACAGACCTAATACTGACATGCACTTAAAAATCAGTCAATGACTACTGTGTGTCAAAGATGAATGTTGTCCTCTGTGAGCCTCAGACACCCTTTAATAAAAAGACCCACTCTCACAAAAAAGCACACTGATCCTTTTGATAAATCATCTGCAGGCCACAGACACGGAACGTAAGGTGGAGATCTGCACTCGAGCCTACAACCTGCTGGTCAGTAAAGTCGGGTTCGACCCCAATGACATCATCTTTGACCCCAACATCCTGACTATCGGCACGGGTATGGAGGAGCACAACGACTACGCCGTCAATTTCATCAAAGCCACCAAACTCATCAAGGTAACCCATCCAAAGAAAGACCGGTGAGGGTGTTATAGTTAAGATTTGATTTTTCTAATGCAGAAGAGAACAACAACAACATCAACATGTTATTGTCATGGTATACTGTTGAAGAAGTGACATCACAAATACCCTTAATTCATACTTTTACTGTTGTGTGTGTTTCTGTGTGTGTGTGTGTGTGTGTGTGTGTGTGTGTGTGTGTGTGTGGGTTTGTGTGTGTAGGAGACGTTACCCAGAGCCCGGGTCAGTGGAGGTCTGTCCAACCTGTCGTTCTCATTCAGAGGGATGGAGGAGATCAGAGAGGCCATGCACGGAGCCTTTCTCTACCATGCCATCAAGGTACACACACACACACACACACACACACACACACACACACACATTAAGTAAAGTAAGAAAAGTAAAGTTAGATGAAAATACACTCAGAACTGATCAGCAGTATCAGAGCGCTGTATCTGAATGAATCACTCTGTCTGCCTGGTGGTACATTACACATTAAACACACAATAAACTCTGTGGGGAACTGTCTATAAGTCTGTAACACACCTCCTCACTGTGTGTGTGTGTATGTGTAGGATGGTATGGACATGGGGATAGTGAACGCTGGGAATCTACCTGTGTATGATGACATCGATAAAGAGCTGCTGTTACTATGTGAGAACCTGATCCTCAACAGAGACACCGAGGCTACAGAGAAACTGCTCAACTACGCTCAGGTAACATGTTCAAACTCACACACACACACACACACACACACACACACACACACACACACACACACACTCAGTGCATCAGCCAGTATTTTTGGTGCTTCAGTTTCTGGATTTCTACTTGATTTCTGTCGTCTGCAGAACCGAGTGAAAGGAGAGAAGAAGGTGGTTCAGGCAGACGAGTGGAGAAGAGGCGACGTGGAGGAGAGGCTGGAGTACGCTCTCGTAAAGGTAAACAAAGAGATGGATCAGAGCTGCACCAGGAAACTCCACTCCTCTTGTATTTGGAAATGTTTTTGTTTTTTGATTAGTTTGCTGCCCATCCTGTGGTAAATAACCAACAATACGTGCTTTATGACATCTGTTCTTCTTCATCTTCTCCTCCTTGTATCAGGGTATAGAGAAGTTTGTGGTGGAGGATGTGGAGGAGTGTCGAGCTCAGGTGGAGCGTTACTCTCGTCCTCTCCACATCATCGAGGGGCCTCTGATGAACGGGATGAAGGTGGTGGGGGATCTGTTCGGAGCGGGGAAGATGTTCCTGCCTCAGGTGAGAGAAAAACTTTCTGCTCACCTTCTTACTGTATTTTTTTCGTGTTACCAAAAATTTTTCAAATGTTTTCAGCTTTCTTTGTGGAAATTCTAAAATACTTTAATATTTTAATATTTTGTTTATTTAAAAAAAACTTGTTTCCAGCTTTCTTTGTGCAAATTCTTGAATATCTATTTGTTTTTAGAATTTGTGTTTTCAAAATAAAACTTTTCGTTCACCTGAAATGTTCTTGTGTTTTTTAAAATTTTTGTCAAGTTAAGAAAATTTATTTACACTTAGTAAAATGTTTTTGTGTTTTTTTTTTATGACGTATTTAATTGCCTGTCTGAAATATTTGTGCCACTGACCTTCAGGGCCACCGTAGTAGATCTAGATCAGGATATTGCACTTTTTATCTTATGCTGCATGAATAAAAACCATTTTTAATTACAGTCAATATTTAATGCTGCAGAAATATCAGACGTTTTGATTATTTACTCTCTTTTCTCTGAAGCTCTCGTGAAGAACTTGATACCAAAACTCTTTAGACCACTTTTCCAAGTGTTCTCATCCAGATAGATGCTTTTTTCCAGTTCTGATGTGATCTCAAATATCATACGTGATGTCCAAGTAAATATGGTCCAAAGTACTAAAATGCAGTTGTGTGTGCGTGTGTTTGTGTGTGTGCAGGTGATCAAGTCAGCTCGTGTGATGAAGAAGGCGGTGGGATATCTGATTCCCTTCATGGAGAAAGAGAGAGAGGAGATGAAGGCTCTGTCAGGATCCACAGAGGATGTGGTCAGTCTGCGGGTCTAATAAATAGACTGTATATATGAATATGATCAGTATTACTCAGTTTTACTGGTGGAAACATGTAGGAGATGTCATAGTTCTCTATAGATGTCACGGCACCACATAGACTCAGCACATTTCCTCTGAACTCTAGAAGATATGATCTCATTTTTACATCCATCATCCTGAGAAAACATGTTGATTAATATGTTTTTGAAATAAAAGTTGATAGATGACAGAAAAAAAGCTTGTATCAGGTTAGTATTATATAAAGAAACTCTGGTGAATCATGAATTTCCTCCTCCTGACGTCAGTGTTGGATAAGCAGTCCGTGATTTACAGACATTTATGATTGAAACTACAGAAGAGCTGCACAACATCCACTTAGTTTCTGAGGGCAGCATTACACTCTTCAGCGTACAGCCTGCTGGAAATTGATGATAAGAAGTAGATATGTACATCTGGTGAACTTCAACAGAGTAAACAATTGTTTTTTTTCTGTAGGCTAAAATCAACTAGTGTCTTAACATTAAGAAACTAAAAACTGAAACTCAACAAATCTGACTTTTTCAGCTATCATTTAGCTGAACTTACACATGTGATCACCTGCTATGGGACGATATGTTACATCTAATAATGAAGTGTTGGACAGTCTTGTTGCGTACTTTTCTTTTTTGTCTGATGTTCTGCTTTTATTTCACAGTTATTCATTCAATCAATCAAAACATTCAATCTGGTCCACAGCTTCATAAGGCTCTTCAAGAGTCACTTCACCAAAGTGTCTCTTCATCTTCAGAGTAGATTTAAAAGATTAATTGTGGCTCTTCTTGACAGCAGTGCTTCACAATCAGAGTGGCGCTGAGCATCAAAGGTGGTTAGAAATCTTTATGTCTTAGAGCTTTAAGTGAAAGTGAGTGAGTTAAAGTCTTAACAAAGTGAAGAATAAAACTCATAAAATCCATCAAAAATGCCTTAATTTAGTCGCTCATTCTACCGACAGTTTCTGTGTTTGTTCAGGTGTGAAGCTGATGATGTGACAGTGAATTCAAAGAGATGGTCACAGTGTTTCCAGCTTCAAAGTTTATGAATTAGATAAATGTTGCTCCAAAGTTTCCCCCTCTACCCCTCAGGATCCGTATCAGGGCACCATCGTCCTGGCTACAGTGAAAGGAGACGTCCACGACATCGGGAAGAACATTGTAGGCGTGGTGCTCGGGTGCAACAACTTCAGGTCAGACCGGTTCACTGCTGCAGGTTCTTACAGGAGCATCAGATGGTTTATATGACACACTTTTACCTGTATTTCCATCAAACAGCAGTCAGAGCAGAGTTGCATGTACAATCTGATGTCAGACTCTCTGTATGAACGCTACAGCATGTTATCATCCTCTTTGTGTTTGTAAGCTCAACTTTAAGCCCTCTGAACGCTTCACCTCACATCGCCTTTTCATCCCTGCGGTGATGCATCATGGGAGAAAAGGGGCAGGGTTCATTTGTTGCCGGGCCATGTGTCCAGGCTGAGACATGGTGCTTTTATTTTGAAGGATATTTGACCAAAACACTAATAGTGTCAGCAGTGGGATGTGCTGAAGTCCATATTTATGTCAACTTTTCATGATCAGAGTCAAAGAATCAGTTTTGATTCTTTTATTTCTTCACAGTAAATATAGAAAAAGAAAAAAGGTACAAAGTAAAAACAAAGTAAAACAGCGGCACTACTGTCAGGAAATGTAAATAAAAGATTAGATAATCAATGTAAATGAGAGAATATTCTGTAAATATGGATAACAGGTGTATCTAAATAAATGGAAAAACAAGAAATGTCAATATTTTACATGAAACAATAATTGAACTTGAGTTTTTCTCAACTCATTTTATGTAAACTTAAATCTTTAAGGTGTTTTTCTGAAGTAATTTAGATAGTTGTTGTCAACTGCTCCAAATTTTAAAATACAAACTCGAAAATTAGAATATTTTATATCAATTTCAAGGTAAACAACATTTAAACATTACAGTTATGAAGTCAAGAACTCAGGGGAGCTTCACAAGGAGTGGACTGAGCATCACAAGCACAGAATCAGAGTCCAAGTCCAGCCTGAAGTTTCCACAGTCTGTGATGGTTTGGGGTGCCGTGTCATCTGCTGCTGTTGGTCTACTGTCTTTTATCAAGTCCAGAGTCAGTGTCTGAGATTTAGATTTAAAAAACAAAGAGAAAATTCAAAAGCAGTAGCTTTTCTCTGTAGGGGGAGAACCTTTTTTTTAAATTAAAACACCTGATATCTGTTAAAGTCATATGAACATTGTTTTCTGATGTTTCAGGGTGATCGATCTGGGTGTGATGGTTCCTTGTGATCAGATCCTCAGAGAGGCCATCAGGCACAAAGCAGGTACTGTCATCACTTTGATTTAAAGGTACAGTGCACAGAAATGTGGATATTTAGCAGGGTCCAGCTGCCAGATTCCAGATCAAAATGCTCCCCCTGTTCACCCCGGTGAAGCAACAGTGGCCTTTCCCCTGTTTGACCATGTTAACACACACACCCTCACTGTTTAGTCATCTATTCTGCATCATCTTCATCGTTTATAAATATCTGTCTTTGCAGATATCATTGGTCTGTCCGGTCTGATCACTCCATCTCTGGATGAGATGATCCATGTAGCCAAAGAGATGCAGAGACTGAACATGAACACCCCTCTGCTGATAGGAGGCGCCACCACCTCCAAGTAAGATACACACTCACACATACACACGGGTGGTGTAAGTTCAGCACTGCTCTGTGTTTAAAGAGTCCTGAAATAACCTCTGATCATATAAAGAATGATGAGTCAAACTGTGTTAAGATATGCAGCAAGTGTCAGCTCACCTGTGGTCTCACCTCTTTATCACTGTGGAGTCAGAGCAGCTGTCAGAGCTGAACTCTGTGAGGTCAAAGCAGGAGAGAGCTGACAGTAAACTGAAAGTTTCATGGAATAAAAAGATGGTAGTTTATTAATATTTGTATAATAGTGACAAAACAGCAACCCTGATCCATAACCAATCTATAAACTGCATTTAGATGCTTGATCACACCTGGAAATGCTAACAGCCGTTACTTGCAGTGTAGCTGCAGCACGACTTCTACTACACCATCTGTCTTGTCGCCTTTTCCTCAGTCTCATAGTCGCGTCTCTCAGCACCACCTTTATCACGCCTCTTGTACCTTGAGATTTTCTTCGTTTATACTCGTGACTTTGGAAGGACAGAGCGCTCTTTGCTCTGGGTGAGGGTGCTCTGTGACGGAACATATTTCAGAGAGCAAAAAGAAAAATCAACCCTGCTGTACTTTCTGCTGGGAGATTGTGAAGCGTCTGAAATGTGATTCTGCTTGTTGTAAAATACAGCACTGTACTCAAGACAAAATGATCAGTATTTTAGGCCAGCAGGTCCTGACACCTTAATCTGCCCGATCCAACTACAGTCATGTTTAGAAACTCCACCCAGCCTACTTTGTCCCCAAAACGGAAATGCTGATAAGTGTTCATAAGATAATAATTTTTTAAAGCAGCAACATTGAAGAATGGCTAATGAAAACAAAGCTGTGAAACAAAGATAGAAGATGTTCTTTTCTTCCTTCGAAGCTGCAGTGACCTTCCAGAGAATTAGTGAACATGATCACACATGCAAGGAGATGCCAGATTTGAATATTTGGCTTTTAAGTCTTTTAAAATTAGCTGAATTTTATACTAAATGAAATCTTGACATTGTAACTCCCTGGATGTTTTCTTATTCTGTCTTCTCTGTGAAAACTCAAGCTTTACTGTAGAAAGAATCATCCTTTAACAGCTCTGTGTGTGTGTGTTTTGTGCTGTTAGGACACACACAGCGGTGAAGATCGCTCCTCGGTACTCATCTCCCGTGATTCATGTTCTGGACGCCTCCAGGAGTGTGGTGGTGGTGAGAAAAAACACCTGAGATATCTACCTGAGACTGATGTGTAGTCAAGATTAATCTCCAGTGATTAGAAACATATTCAACATCAGATTATATCAATACAAGAATAATGACATCAAGGTGTCCTCACAAGCAGTCTGACGGACCCCATTTCTATAGAAAGAAAACCACCTAACAGGGGGTAATGAGACAATGAGACAATGACAATTTTGTAGAGATATAAGCGGCGTGTGTCTGTGTCCCTCTCTCTGTCAGTGCTCTCAGCTGCTGGATGAGGTGGTGAAGGAGGAATACTTTGAGGAGCTGAAGGAGGAGTACGAGGAGATCAGACAGGAGCACTATGACTCCTTGAAGGTGAGGAGAGGTCACACCTGAGGGCGCACCAGTCCACGGAGAAAGGTCAGAGCTGTGTCGTCACACGGCAGCTGAATGTGGAGGAGAAGGATTTAAAAGTTTTTAATTGCTGAAACTGACAGAATGATTTATTTTACTACTTTGTAAAAAAAAAAAAAAAAGGACAGCCAGAGGTCACAGAGCGAGAGGGGGAGAGAGTGTCCCTCTGAAAAAGCTTTAAAACCACCTAGAAAAATTTGAATACATATGTCAGTCCACAGCAGAACAAATCCTTGAGTGTAACTGAAGCAGACACTCATGGTTTTGGAAAGTTAAACGAGTTTTGTGATAGTGTTCATGTGTTCTCTCACCATTCCTCTCCTACTCTAACAATCTGGTGCACACAGTGCTGGCCATAGAGGTGGTGGGCTTTACTGACCTATACTGCTGCTAGTCAGCAGGGGGAGCTCTGAATGTTTTAGTTTCACTTTTCAGAGAGTGTCATGTCCTCAATATATTTGTACAGACCCTGATGTGAACACATTCAGATAACTTCTGATTAAACTGAACTCAGCTCTCACTCCCCTTCCCCTCCGTGTGTGTGTGCCTGCGTTCATGTGTTTGCATTTGTGTGTGTTTGTGTTCCGTAGGACCGTAGGTTTCTGTCTCTGTCTCAGGCCAGAGAAAAATGTTTACACATCGATTGGACATCTGAGAGCAGACCAGGTCAGTGTTGTTGGATATAGTATGGAACACATTTCTATATAACAGACCGTAGATGTATTGTGTAATACTTAATCTGTGTGTGTGTGTGTTTGCTTATGTGTGTGTCAGTGCGTCCTCAGTTCCTGGGTCCCCGTGTGTTTGAGGACTATGATCTGAACCGTCTGCTGGACTTTATCGACTGGAAGCCGTTTTTTGACGTGTGGCAGCTCAGGGGGAAATACCCCAACAGAGGATACCCAAAGATCTTCAACGACAAGGCTGTCGGTACGACCTCTCACTCTGTACATGATACTGAAGACATTCACTGCTGTCTTACTCCAGCTTTACCTTACATTACTGTGTTGTAAATTAGTGTGAATAATCGTTAAGTTACAATTTCAATGAAAAACGGGGGAATGAAGACAGGAAGAGTGTCCACGTTATCAACGTCCGGTGGTCTACTAAATATAATATTTGTGTTTAATTGCCTTCTTGTGCTGATATCAGTATATTTTCACCCCGCCTGTACTGTATCTGATGCAGGCTTTGGCTCACAGAGCTGCCCTGGTCACAGCAGCTGTTGTAAAACTGATACTGGTTCAGATTCCAGTTCAACTCACTAGTTCAGGTTCTTATCTTCTGATTCTGATTTTTTAACATAAAATACTGCATATTACATTCCTGAATGCTGGTGACTCAACAGAGGCAAAGAGGTGTAAGTACGTCACTAGCTGCACTGTTACCATACAGGGACCCTCCTCCACTTCCTCCTTCTTCATCTCGCCCTTCGTAGATAGGGTGTGAGCATGATTTCTTTACCTCTGTGTAAATGCAAATGTGAGATGAGAATTGATTTGAGCGTGACATTAGTCCAGCTATAGTCAAGGTGTTTTAGTGAATAAGAGACTGCAGCACATTGAATCAGTGAAAACATTAAATTTACTTAAATTCATACCACACTGAAATAAAGGTTTTGTCATTTTAGACATGCCTCTTCCCTCTTTTCAGCCAAACTTTTGGTCCCTGGCTGGTCTGCGATGATCCTTTTCTCACAACTTTGTTTATGGACTGAGACACAATGTTCATCAGAAAAGGTGTAAAGAAGAACCAACTGCAAACACCAGGCTAATGTTTGTTCTTGAAATATTTGGAGGTTTTTCTCCCCAAAAATAACAAAATCAAGAATCAATAAGAACCAGAATTAGAACTAGAGTCAATGAAAGTGAAATGCTCTGCAGCACTCACCTTCTTCTTCATGTTTGATGTCTCAGTTTGGGGTCTGACTCTGAGGTCTTAGCAGACCTATATGTGATGTTTGGTGTCTGCTAAGCTGTTGAGTGGTTGTTTCCGTTAAATCCAGCTCACTAACCTCTCCCTATCTTAGGTCAGGAGGCGCGGCAGGTCTTCGATGACGCCCAGCGTCTGCTCCATCAGATGATTGACAGCGGCAGTCTGAGGGGGCGTGGCTTGGTGGGCTTCTGGTGTGCACAGAGTGATGGTGATGACATTCATGTGTACAGAGATGATGTCACAGTGAACAGAGATACTAAGCCTATCGCCACCTTTCACGGGCTACGGCAACAGGTGAGGGTTAAACACGGGTGTTACACAGGCAGAGGTAACAGTGAATTTGATATGATATAAACAGGTGAATTCTGGGTAAATTCATGAATAGAGAATTGACCTTTAGAGTTCTAACCCGTTTTAGCGCTGCTTTAAAGTGAGACACAGCAACATGAGGCTCTATGGGGATTGACTCACTTTAAGAGACTGTCTCTAGTGGACACTAGAGGAACTGCAGCTCTGTTTCTGACTCATTATTTCCAGGTCTTACTTTGGTCTCTTGTATTACTATGTGATGAATCAGTGTTACTCTGTTTTTCAGGTGGAGAAGGCTGATGGCTCCGGCCCCTACCTGTGCATCTCAGACTTTGTGGCCCCTGCAGACAGCAGGGTGGAGGACTACGTGGGTCTGTTTGCTGTGGGGGTGTTTGGAGCTGAGGAGCTGAGTCAGCAGTTTCAGGATCAGGGCGATGACTACAACAGCATCATGGTCAAAGCCCTGGCTGACCGGCTAGCTGAGGTACTTTGAGGACTGGTCAGACCTGTACAGAAAGGCATAGACCGTTCTGGATCGCTGCCTGGCATGCTTTAATTTCTCTTCCTGTCCTGCAGGCGTTTGCAGAGGAGCTGCACTGTCGAGTCCGTCGGGATCTGTGGGGGTACAGCACCGAGGAGGAGCTGCAGACCTCAGACCTGCACAGACTCCGCTATCAGGGCATCAGACCAGCAGCCGGATACCCAAGTCAGCCAGACCACACAGAGAAGACGACCATGTGGAGCCTGGCCCAGATCCAGGAGAGGACAGGTGAGAGGCTCACTGAGATGTCTCTGCTGGAACGGTTGAATGATCTGTAGAATAAGACGCAGACTCTCAGTCTCAGCGGGTCGGTTTGGTCTTTTCTGTTCAACAGGTTGTTGTTCAGCTGCTCATTTGTTTGGTTTTTCTCTGATTTGTTTGTGAAAAAGAAAAAATGACCTTAAACATCCACAAATATTCTGTCTGAAAGATTTTACTTTTATTTTGATGGTGTTTGTTATAAATGGCAGTTTCATGTGTAATGACCGTGTGTTTGTGTGTTAGGTATCAGTCTGACTGAGTCCTTGGCCATGTCTCCTGCTGCGTCAGTCTCTGGACTTTACTTCTCTCATCCTCAGTCTTCTTATTTTGCTGTGGGAAAGATCTCCAAGGAGCAGGTAAGCTCATCCTCATCTCTCTTCTAATACATGTAAAACCTATACCATTATTCAGCAGTTTTTAAGTACATAATGAAATTGGGGAAGTGATTCTTCTCATATGTGTCTTGGTTTGTGATATGTACTGTATGATCTTAACTTTTGCACACACTGTGATCTGTTTGATGACTAATCTCAATGTCTTTGTTTGGGTCATTTAAAAAGTCTTACAAAGTCCTAAATTTTCATTTCATTTTATTTATTATTTCTTAAATTTCGATCTTTGTTTCTTTGTTTTTAGATTTTAACATAAACCTCCAGTGTTTCCTTATCTTGAGTTTTAAAATGACGTTTCCTCAGTGCGCACACTCCTGTTTCCATGAAATCAAGCCCTTTTTAAGTTTCTGCATTTTAATACTGTTTCTGTTGCATTTAGATCGTGGGGTCGGAATGAGGGGTTGGGCAGGGGTTGATTTGGGTCTTCTTTTAATCTTGGGTTGGGGTAAATTTGGGTATTCTTTGTTTCTTTTATTCCTTTTTCTGTGTGAAGCACTTTGTGCTACTTGTTATGCTATGCTATATAAATAAAGACTGATAGATCATTACCTGTGCAGCAGCCCTGGAATAATACCCGTGAACAGTGATGGTATCCAGATCAGGATTTGTGTCAGATCAGGACCTGGCTCTGACTCATTGTGCTATCTCTGCTCATACTCAGGTGGAGGATTACTCCAGGAGAAAACATCTGAGGGTGGAGGAAGTGGAGAGGTGGCTGGCTCCTATTCTCGGCTACGACGCTGAGGAGTGACACCTCTACAGGAACAAAGCGGATCAAAGCTGGGTCCAACTGGACCAGAACCAGGTCTACAGTCAGACCATCAGAGAGCAGCCAGCAGTGACCACAGTTTGTTTATGAGCAAAATCAGGCCTTCATTTACTGCAATACACTTAGAGTCATGGTGTCTTAAATTATAAGTGCTCTTTAAAAACATTCCTGTGTCTTTCAGGGTCCTTGTTGTCTTTTACCTCTGGCTGCTTTCTGCTATATTTCTCAGCTTTGTAGAATGAATTTAGTAGAGGCTGCTGTCATTTTTCCACTGGTGTTTTTAGTTTCTTAAATTTATAGTGATACTCAGTTATACTGGTGGTGATGAGAGGTTGTTTTTACTCCTCCCTTCGTCACAGGTCCTTTGCAAACAGCCTCTTTACCATTTGTTTTTGACACTTCAAAATGCTTCCATACAGCTGACATGTGGAAGCTCGTGGTTGATGCACATAAGCAGCATCAGTGCATCACTTTATCAGCTGTGCATACATATGTGCAGGAATTTTCATATCTGCTGTTACCGTTAATATTAATAACCTCCTTTGCCATGTCACTGATGTCTTGATCAGTGAAAATCAAACCGATTCCAGTGTGTTTGTAAGATCAGGAGTTTTATTTTGTTTTATTTCAGTTTTTATTATTTTATTTAAATGTTTGAACATCAGGTCATTGACACTGAGTGAGGTATAAACACATTTCATATTAATGTTGATTACTTGAAATTTACTTTTCAATGATGTTTGTTGTGAAAATAATTTGGTCACATGGTGCAGAAAGGGTAAAATGTAGAGTTGTTTACAAAAAAAAAACTTAATGATTATTTAACCAAATAATCAATTAAACCCTCCAACAGCTTCATACTGCCATCTTACATTATGTTTAGGTCAGTTCAACAGATTTATCATCAGGTTACCACAGACCTGCCACACTGTGTAAATATAGATACTCATCATAGAATACAAGGCATGTAATGCAGAAAATAATCCCAGAGAAATGGTGTTAGATTAAAGATGAACACACACTGAAGAGATCTATTTTTACTGCTGATTACAGTTTCAAAGTACCAAAAGGTCCTTTTTAATGCCTAACTAAAGTGTCTTAAGAAAACCCGGAAGTATTATTTTATATCAAGTTTTATGAAACAGAGTGCCTGTTCATCTGTTTTTCAGGGGTATTCAACGGTCAAAGCTGGAGTAATACCACCTAAACACAACCAGAGCTTTATTTTTAAAGAGCTTTTAATCAAAACGAGTTGTTTTGAAGAGCTGTCAACCAGACAGAAAACAATCAGTTTCATATCTGCCTTCAGTATAAACACAAACTAATAATGACACTAATTATAATAATAATTGTTAGTATAATCTCTACCTTAAGTACAATCACAAACTGAATGTAACTGGATGGTTTCTGTAAATATCAGTGAGTTTAAACTGATTGTTAGCCGTTAGTGATACAAAGGTTCACATTTAAAGCTCCTGTGAGGAACTTTCTGTCTGCATTGACTGGTGCGCCCCTGTGGACAAAGTTGTACCCCTTATTTTGTTGCTGATTTTGTCTCCTTCTTGCAAAGATGGTGTTGATTCGCATCAAATCTACTGTTGTCTTTTTCCATTGAAGGCTGTTTTCCATTTGAAGGAGATACTTCTGTAATTCATAAAGTCTTATTTCTATGATTGTTAACATTGTTAACCCGATTAACCTGTCATCAGTGATCCAGAGTAAATCTGACCGCAGGTCTGTGTCGTGTACTGATATACATTTCACGCAGGAGTGTCTTAACGCCCTGAAGTGCTGCAGCTCAGCTCAAATCAGCTGAGTCAGAACTTTGTGTTATTTTCTTAAACTGTAAAGTGTGTGTGAACCATGTTGGCACTGGAACATTGTAAAAATAAATGATACAAAGTGCTGTTGAAAAAAAATAAATCATTTTTATCATGTATCTGTTATCTAAGAGATTTGTCCGATCTTGTCGAAAAAAGAGCGGAGCACAGCAGCAAGCTGCCGCTGTCGCCTCTCCAACACAAATAACAGAATATCTTATATTATCTTATGTTAACACCCTGTGGCGCGGCCCGTTTAGTGCCGCGGTAATGGCAGAGCTGCCAGGCATCACGCTTTGAGTGTGACAGTCATGCAATTTGACCCATTCTCACACCATGCGCCACACTTGACATTTCTCACGCTTATTTTTCCCCATTCAATACTCTATCTTTTTCATGATAATAAACTTGGCTTGCCCTAGTTCAAGTAACTGTGATTGACTGACCGAGATAACCAATATACTACGCAATAGAAACCAATCAGAAGCATTGTAAGGCAGGTCTTAGCGTCTCTATCTTTCACACGCAACAGCGCAGACATTTAAAACCCTCCCCACATAATACAATATTGACAAAAAATGTATGTCAAAATTCTTGTTACAATTTTAATTTCTAATTTCTAGTTAATGAAGACTAGCATTATGGAGAGCAGCTGGCATGGAGGTGAGGACATAAGATATAAATCAACATTAAAAATGCCAAAGAAAATTGCGCCGCCGACCTATGGTAATCCTTAACGGCCAGGGTCCCAGAGGCACTCCCATTGGCTAAATTAACTGGCGCGCAAGAAAGGCTGGGTTCCGATTGGCTATTCTTTATAGCCAATCAGAGGCGAAGGAGGCGGGACCTTCCCCTACTAGCCTACGAAAAAAGTATCGCGGGTACCGGATAGGTCTTGCTAGCTCTGACTGAGCTAAAGGAGCTAATGTACTGAATTTAGGTTACAGTTCGTCACGAGTTGTGAAAGTAGTTGGTCTTTAACTATGGTGTGACTCAGCACTTAACCATTTGAGCACAAACCACAAATGAAACCCCTTGGACATCGGCTGAACGACCTAATCATATCTCAAGAGGAAAACAGAGGACAAGAATATTCAACCGGGAGTGGGTGAGAGGGAAAACCTAGCCAACTGCTAACACCGAGGAGATCGGATTTTAAAGGAACTCCTCAAGACTTTTGTACCCATGATGATACTCATTATTCAAGAAATGAACACTGGTGAGTTAAATTTGTTTTTCCTTGTGCTCTGGAGTTACTCAGCCTTGAACTGAGCTCTTGCTTTGACACAGTCAGAAAACAGTTTTAGTAAAGTTTTTTCTTGTTAATGTAGTTAGCATACTGTGAACAATTCAGTCTTGAAATCTACTGCTCTAAAATGCCCTCCTTGTGTATTGACTGCCATGAGTTTGCTGTGTACTGTTCACAGCATCCTGTTTGTATTGTGCTCATATTGGTGTGGCTTGAATCTCTCGGGTCTCTGGCAGTAATGTCCAGCTTGTCAGTGCATGGTCTCATACATAATGACATACTTTTCTGTAGAAATTTAAGTTTAATTTGTTGGGCTTCTCTTTATTTAGCATATTTAGAGGTTTTTTTTGCACATGGACAAAACATGACTTCCATTCACATTCAAACACAGTGTGCTGTAGATAGGGCTGGGCGATAAAACAATAGCGATATATATCAGAAAATTAAACTCCATCAATACCAATTAGTGTTTCCCCTAGAATATTTTTCAGCAGTGTGTGTGTGTGTGTGTGTGTGTGTGTGTGTGTGTGTGTGTGTGTGTGTGTTACGCTGTAACATTCACATTATGTTATCCGCGCTACCCGTATAAGCTTAAACATTACCCTTCACATTAGTGGAAGAGGGTCCGACAGGATTTGATGTGCTCGTTGATTACTCAAAACAAGTCGAAAATAATGGCATGTGTTGTTATGCTCACACAGTGCAGGTAGAAATCATTAGTGCAGCATTGATAATAATGCTACTAATCTTATTAATGCTACTCACTATATAGACCGTGTATAAGCTTGAACGTTATCTTTCACATTGATAGAAGAGGGTCCGACAGGATTTGATGTGCTCCTTGATGACTCACAATAAGTCGGACATATCGTTGTGTGTTGTTGTGCTCACACAGTGCGAGTAGAATCAGTAGTGGCGCATTGATATTAATGATCATGTGAAATTTCAAAAGTCAACGTAAACGCACATTCGTCTCGTCACATTTTAGTCATCTAAGACTTATGTTTAGCTCGTCAACGTCACGTCTTCGTCGTGGAAAAAAAGGGGCGTTGACGAAAACAACACTGCACCCGGCGGAGCATGCGCAATGTGAAAGGTTACAAACCCTGAGCGGAGCAAGGAGCCCATGGCGCCTGTGCAGCTGAAACAGCCAACCATTCAGTCCACTTTCTCTAGCGCAACGCCTTACAACTAAATGTCAAAAAGACAGTAAGACCTCACAGATGCAGTAGCTTATTGTATTGCAAAAGACATGCTACCAATAAGCACTGTTAAATTTCATTTTTTATATTGTGATATTTTGATATCGACTGATATGTAAAAGATATATCATGATAAACTTATTCCCGCATCACCCAGCCCTAGCTGTAGGTTAGAGTTTGGAGGTCCTAATTAATGTACACTTTTAAGAAAAATAGAATGAACATATAGAATTGGTTTATTTTTATATGTATATTTCCATCAAGTCTCCACATAAAAATTCCACCCTTTCTCATTGTATTAAAGGTGGATAGGTGTAGGCATTTATTGCTTTCTATCCTGTCGAAGGTGAACTGAGTTTCGAACACACACACACACACACACACACACACACACACACACACACACACACACACACACACACACACACACACACCTGTGCAGCTCCTCCCTCGGTGTACGCGCGCCATCCAATGGGAGAGCAGGTCCACTGCGCGTCTGTTTGTGCTGCTCAGACACACATCTTTACACACTCACTCACAGTCACACACACATACACACACACACACACACACCGCCCGCTCTCTGCACACAGACGCCGCGCGAGCCTCCGAGAGACCGCCGACATGTCTGACGGAGGAGAAGGAGAGGACGAGATCCAGTTTCTGCGGACTGTAAGTCATCCTCCGTCCGCTCTGCGTGCGGGGGCTGCGGGGCACTGCGGCGAACTGCTACGCTCCCTGTCCCTGTCCGTGTCCGCGTATGCGAGTGTGTGTGAGTGTGTGTGGGCAGGCGGGGAGTTTACCGCATTAAGGCTGACAGCTCCTCCTCACTGTCCGCATCCTGCAGAGGATGGAGGAGCAGACAGGAGGAGGTGCAGGGAGGTGCTGTCAGGGTGTCAGAGAGGAGTTCAGCCGCATGCCACTGTGTGTGATCGTTCGCTGCTCGCGCGTTTGTGTGTGTACGTGCGTGTGTGTGCTCTGCTGCGTGTGTGTGTTTTATAGCGGGCGCAGTGCGGTGCTTGGTGTCTGCGTGAAGATTCTGCATCTGCTGCACTTCGGCTCTGAGACGATGGTGTGTGTGTGTGTGTGTGTGTGTGTGTGTGTGTGTGTGTGTGTGTGTGTGTGTGTGTGTGTGTGATGATGATGATGATGAAGTGAGAGCAGCCTGTTTGAGCATCAGAGGAGGAGCTGTGGTGGAAAAAAGTCACGCGTGGATAATCTCCCAGTGAAATGAGTGCGCTATGTCTCTGTAAGGGAGACCTACTGATGTCTATGAAACATCTTCATTAATGAGTGTGTGATGTTAATGTGTATGTATGTGTGTGTGTCTGAGGTCTGATCCTTTGTTGTATTTCTCTGACAGTGTGTATGTGTGTGTTTGTGTGTGTGTGACAGCAGCAGGTTGGTGCAGAGCTTTGCAGAGATGTTGGAGTCATCAACATGTTGAACATGTCGGAGTGTGTGTGTGTGTATCTCAGCTCAGACTGCACTTTAAGGCTGCCTGGATCAATATTTGTATATGTATTAATGACATATGACAATGACAACGTCTTATCTGTGGAAGTCCCCACACTGACACACAGTGATTTGTTGTCCTGTCAGCCTTTTAGCCTCCTTCAGCCGCTTGTTTTGATCTGGAGTTTATGGCCTTCTAAATCATCTTTCACTGCTGTCACTTTATACGCTGATGTCTTATTTTCAGCACATTTATAATGCTGCATAGTTTTTGGTTTCCATCGGATCAGTATTAATCATTTCCACTTTCTTAGTGAGCCATACTGCAACATAGCATCAACCTTTGAATGATTCAGACTGAGTCCAGAAATCTGAGTTTTCCTGAACAGGCATACAAACCATGATATTTGTAAATAAATACCAAGATTAAATCAGTTTGAGTCTTGTGGTAATTTGAAGGGGAAGCAGGATAGAATTGTATGGTGTGAGCAAAGTCTGTGTAAAACCCAAGCAGCAACCCCCCAGTCTCCAGATATGAAGACAATGTGTAGTGCTAGAAGCTGCAGTTCTTTAAGTGTCCACTTGAGGCTGTATTCACAAGCCATCAGATGTAGCCCGACTTTATAGTAAATTAAACATGTTTACAGTTAAATAAATCATTTCTATTAATGCACACACAGTATAGGGATGATTTTTCTTATACCTCATCAGTTTTAAAGATAACAAGGTTAAGAGTTTTGCATAAAGGGGCTTGGCATATTTGGCTGACAGGCCAAGGGCTCACCTCAATACCACCTCTTTGACCTGGTTGACCCAAAGTCAGATTGAGCCAACACATTCAATATGGCCTGATATGACTGAGACTATATCACTGTTTTATAGAGCCTGCTTTGATAAAACTTGCTTGTCATCTCAGTAACATCATCCATTGGTTTTGGAGTGGTTTTATAGTTAGCAGTAGAGTAAGACGGAGTTTCACATTAACGACACAGAGAGAAGCCCTAATCTAGTGGTGCTAACTGGTACTGCAGCTATATTACATTTGAAAGACATACAGGCTGTATAACAAACAATGCAGAACATGTGTGTGTTAATCGCACATTAAAAATGTATTTGGCATTATATCCCTTGGAATATCCCTTTTAACAGTAAAAATGAGGAACTATCTGTCAAGTTTACAATTTAGAATATTACAAACTCCAAAACAAAAATTTGCTTGAATGCCTCTAGTTAAACGTTCAACAAAAACTAAATCATTTAACATTCAGGAGTTGATAGTTTAACATGGTTTAACATGTTAAACCTACAGCTCAGATATATGACACAGTCGGATTACATCTAGCCAATCAAACTCGTTGTGAGTAGCACATTTGGTGAGACGGGAGGGCAAGAAAACAGACCCAGAGGGGAAAAACAAACCAGCAGTTGAGCCAAAGTCACTCACTTTTTAATTCATTATCAGCATCAGAATACTTTATTTACCCCGGGGGGAAATTAATTTTATTGGCCATCTGTAAAATAAAAGGCCAAATGCCAATATTGCTCCTTATAATCGGCCAGTGCTGTTAATCAGTATACCCCGGAGTGGAACACAGCTACACTGTTGGTGTATGGCAGCATTGTTTGTGTTAGCATATTGTTTGTGTCTCGTCACTCTGTCCCTGAGAAATGTTTTCACTGGACACCACACACACACACACACAGCTGTATAGTGGACATCTCTCATGCTAATTTAGAGTTCAACATCAGACTCCATCATGCTGGCTGACTGATTTTTCAAGACAGCTTATCATCTCAGTGAGGAATATCATCACACTTTGATATTGTGAGAACTTGAAATCTTGCCTCACCCCTTCGATGATCTGATGGTCCTCACTCAGGACAGCGTCTTCCACTGTTGGCAAGCTAGTAATTATTCAAATTTACTTGTAAGCAAACACTGTGATGCTGTGATACGTCCACATCAGCTGATGATTTTGCTGTGTCTATTTGTAGTGCAGCTGAGTTTAAAGCAGAGATCACCTGTGTCTGAGCTCAGATGTCTGATCCAGCTGCCCTTATTTCTTTTAGGGGGGAGGGGGTACTTGTACATGTTTGGTTCTCTGCAGGTGAAGCTGCGGATAACAAGGTCTTAAACTCTGTTAATACCTTTAGGATTCAGACTGAACACTGAAAAACAACCACTGACCTAATATCTGTATTTTCACAGTCAGAGGTGAGGGCAGTCAGCGCGGTGTTGGATTGTGGGTAATATACAGGCTGTTTTCACTGAGCATCCTGCAGAGAGATGTTCAGGTCTGATAAATCACACTGAATCAGAGTTATCTCTGATCTATCAGGCATGCAGGCTGTCAGTCTGTCTGTTTGTGACCTTAATCCCTTACAAAAATAGATATATGCTGAATTCATAGAGAACAAGACACAAACAGAAAACCAATTGTATTTTAATATTTCTGATTTTAGGCCAGAGTGTAATCTCATGAATAAAATGTAGCTCATAAAAATGCAAAAACTGTCTTTCTGCATGGAAATTGTCTCAAAACATCAACAAATAATGACAAAAAATAATCAAATGACATGTTGGCTGGTCATGTTTTTGAACTTTTATTTGCAACAGCATATTTAGATAAGTTAAAGATGAAAAACACTCTTTAAAATATCAGTTTCGTGGATTAAACAAGCCTTATGTGTGCAGATTGTGTTCACAGAAACTGCAGATAGATGTTCATCTGTGTAATGCTGATAACCCACGCAGTCATGCTGGTTAGATATTAACTGAGTACAACTTGAAGTCTAACACTTGCAAAATAAATTTGAGTTTATAACAAACTGAGGGATGGTAGTCAGAGTGACCTCTGACTGTCTGTTTAAACATCTGCTCTGTCTGAATATTTGAGTCACTGGCACAGTCAGTTTCCTGAAATTCACCAGAACAGATGATCATTTCATAACTGTGATATAAATACTGCAGAGGAACATGAAGCCACATCCTTCAGAGGTGTTTTTATTAGCAGTTACAGATCATAGTGGCTTAATTTGGTCTGTTTTTGATTCTAAATGTGTAATAATATGGACACAAAGTCACTGAAACCTAAGAGGATCTAAAGGATTTATTTAAAAAATCTCTCACAGCCCAAGTAATTCTGGCCAAAACCTGTCGATGATGGTCAAATTCTCTGTAAAAGATTCAGAATTTGAACCTAATGAAGGACAGTTAGAGCTGCAGAGGAAAATCTATTAAAATAGAAAAATGACTTTAGTGGTGTTAGTGTGAACACTTCAATTATTCCGTTTTAGTGATGCTAACCGGCAGTGATCTGTGATCTCCACTCCGTGTGCTCTGGCATCATATTTTGAAATGTCCCAACATGCTCTGTAGAAGGTTTCAGGAACAGATCTTGTATCTGGAGATGTCCCTGTTTAAGGATTTGTTAGCACCATTCTGGATTAGCTCCAGGTCATCCAGGATGCACTCCTCACATGCACAAGAAAAATTTAACATATCACTGTGCAGGTTCCCCTTTCAACAGAGAATCACTTTAACAAATCTTAATATCAGTGAATGGTGAATGTGAATGGTCAAGCTTTTCAGTATATTTCTTACCTGATCTCAGACTTCTTTCTACCCAGAATCAGATCAAAGTCTGGTGAAGGTGCCTCTCGTTACTTTCGTCCCTCTCTGGGGAGGCTTGAGGTCCATCACAACTGTCTCTACTTTTAAAACTAAACTAAAACTTTTTATTTTCCAAAGCAATTAAATAGTTTAATAGTTATGAGTGTGTCAATATGACGAGCCGTGGGGTTGGTCGCATGTGCAGCATTGCTCCCAGGTATTTATTATCTTTACACTTGAAAGTTTGATCGCCGTCTGGTGTGTTTGGTGTTTTTCTCTTTTCAACTCTCAGTGTACAGCACATTAGGCTTCCCTGTGATGAGCTAAATGTAACCAAGCTTCCTGGTTGACAGGTCGAGATGTTACAAAACAACTAATTTCCCAGTTATTTAAACAGAAGATTAAATTCCGGCTAGCTGAGTCATCTAAAATTGGGAGAAAAAAACCACAGGATCACAGAGTCTGTGGGTCAGAAATACCAAACTGGTCAGTGTAGCTTCTGATGGCATCGCTTGCACTTTTAGCCTTAAGTCCTCCCTGCAGATTGTTGACTACATGTCTGTCAAGTTAAAGGGATATACTGGTGTAAAAATAATTTAGGGTTAAACACACATGCGGGGTGACGCAGCTCAAGGAGGAACATTTATGATCATTCTGAATCAGACTGAGACGCTAAGGCAGAAGAACTACCATGTCTGCAGTGCAAAATGATTAATAAGGTGATTATTACTTCAAGGAAATGATAAAGAAATGATCATAAATGTTCTTCCTTGAGCTGCGTCACCCCGCTGTAGTCCATAATGGACTGGCCTGAGGTCTCACTACAAACAAGCGGCTGCTGGAAGAGAGTAGGTGAGTTGTGTTTAGTCTCTTTGCTAAAGAATTTAGGCAAAGTTAAAAATATGTTTGGTGGCTAGTACTATGGCTAGGACCCTATATGTACTGTTGATGAAGTTAGGTGCTGTTCTGAGCATTATTTGTGCCTATAGAGTGGCGTTTTGTTTGAGGTTTGTTTATGGCTCCTCAGACCGCTGTGTATTGCTATCGTGCGGTCATTACTAAAGTTGGTATAACTAGAGAAGCAAGCGGTCGGCAACATTCATCCCTTGAGGGGATTTGTAACTTGGTGTTACGTTGTGTTTGACCCTAAATTAATTTTATGCCAGAATATCCCTTTAACCAGACACAGCCTACATACATCTATATTTTCTCGTATAAAATACTGCCGAACTTGACCACACTGTGCTTGTTTACTCCTAGAGAGTGGAGCATTATTGTAATGTGGCAGTCACCATTAGCTTAGGCTCCAGCTCCAGCTAGTGCTCTACAGCTTCTACACAACATATGACAGGAATTTCAAGAAATAACCTACAAGTTATTCTTGTGCCAACTGGCAAGGGTGACAGTGTTACACTCAGATACCTTTTTGTTTTTCGCTTTCCTCAAATAAGACTCAGGTCTGTTTGGAACATGAGTGTTTGCAGCCCTAACCACACACTGTCTGATCTTCAAACCTTTTTCATATGTGCTCCTGATCTGGATCTGTGAAGCCTCCGTGTTTATTTTAACAGGTTAAAGTTGCTGCAGCGCATGGATGAGCAGCGCCAATCAGTCACAGTCACTGCAGCTGCAGAGCAGAATCTGCAGAGATGAGGCCTCTCACAGATTGTGACTGTGAGCCATGCAGGAAAACGACGGCTCTCACTGCAGCTTTAACATACGTATTGGTAGAATATGTAATGATGGATACTGAAGCGATTCTTTTTGTTTTCATTTAATCGACCTGCATCTGTGCTAAATTTCTGTCCAGCTATGCTGACGTGATGTAAAACATCACATTTTTCATTCCTCAGCATGAACCTTCGACCTCCATCCATAAACATTTTTATTTTTATACATCCTATAGGATTGTCCTCTATGCATAAATCAGTGGGCAATCTCTCTTTTTTATGTGTACTCCTGGTGTACGTGTGAGGAGTAGTGTCTACACACCCACTCTGCAGATCAGCTCACCTGCTTCAAGGACAGAGACAGTCACTGACACCTGGGAAATCTCTGCTTCATTAAACACTTCATTACCTGTAAGTGGCTAACAATCAGATGTTCACCTTCATCTTTATCATCAGTCACAAGGTCCCTACGCTGAAGAAAAGGCAGTTAGCTCAGCATTACAGACTCAGCTGGACAGTCTATGTCCAGTTAGCATCTCTCTGCTCTGCGAACACTCCGCTCACGTCTGGCTCACTGTGTGCATGGCTCTGTCATGTTCTGTTTCTGTGCTCAGGCTGAGTGATTGAGGAGAGGAGAGGTGTACGTGAGAGAGCTGCTGTCAGCTGACATTTAGGAGACACTTTGTGGATTCAAAGATATGATCTGTAAAATTTCCTGTGTGTGCTAAACCCATCAGAAACAAGATACCTGTCTCCAGCTCTGCCTCTGATCAGACGCAGGACTGCATCAGCTGATCTGTCCTGTAAATGTCTCATAATGTAGTCTGACTACTGTGGCTGCAGAGCACCTCTGCTCTCAGACGAGAGACTGAAAATGCAACACCGAAGGTGAAATACACCGGTTCATTTCCAGAGAGCAACACTATTGCATCAGGTGTCAGCAATCTGCTATTTTTTTTTGTTTACCTATGATTTCCAGGTCACTGTTTCACCTGGTTAACCCCCAGCAGAGGTTTCAAGGATGTGAGATGGCTAACTTCTCAGTTAGTTAGCGTAAACCAATGTTCATCCAGCCTCAGTGGTCACTTGTTGATTTGGCATTCCTCCATTAATTTTTGTCAGTATTTGATATTAATTAATCACCCGAATTAAGCGTGCGACATTGGCTCTGTTGCTGAGGTGTCTCTCCCTTTGGGCCCGTTTTCTTCCTCCACTCTTAATGGAAAGATGTCATACAACTGAGGGATATAGGCTTACTGTGAGAGGAGCTGATTAACAGTTTATAATAGTTAAAAAATGATCTTGTGGATGCATCATATTTTATTTTTCTACCAAAATGTCACAATAACCTCATTAGATGTCTTTAATGTAAAAAAGAAAAAACATTTGCAAAAGATGCGTTTGGCTGAAAGTCACTAGTTATGACGGTCACAGTTTTCATTGAAACACTAGCAGCATCTGTTGCTGTAAGCTATAAAACTGTTTCCAACCTCAATTTAATCCGCTTTTGACCACAAGGAGAAAATGTTGATGGCTAAAGATCTTATCCAACTTTTCTGTGAAGATCACGAAAAGGTTAGTTTAGGTTAGTTTACTTAATTTGGCTACAACATCCAAGTAGGCTGTGGCATTTAAATGATGGTCAGTTAGAACTAAGGGGCCTAAAGTGGACCAAGTAGGGCTGGGCGATATGGGAAAAAATTAATCACAATATATTTTTTTCACATCAGTCCATATCAATATCACAATACAAAAAATGAAATTTAACAGTGCTTATTGGTAGCATGCCTTTTGCAATACAGTGAGCTACTGCATCTGTGAGGTCTTTGTGTCTCTTTTGCATAAGCATATCGACCATGTTTCATATTGATAAAGAGGGAAATTAATTTTTTATATATATCGTTATCGTTTTATCGCTCAGCCCTAGGACCAAGAAAATGTCCCCCACACCATTTACACCACCACCAGCACTACCACTGTGGTCTTTCTATCATCTTAAACCAGTCTGCCCATTCTCCTCTGACCTCTAACATCAACAAGGCATTTTCATCCACTCAGCACAGCACACTAGATATTTTCTTTTTTTTTCAGACCATCCTCTGTAAACTCTAGAGATTGTTGTGAGCTACAATCCCAGTAGATCAGCAGTTTCTAAAATACTCAGACTGGCCCATCTGGCACCAACAACCATACCACATTCAAAGTCACTTAAATCCCCTTTCTCCCCTGCTCTAATGCTGGATTTGAACTTCAGCTTGACCCAATCTATGTGCCTAAATGCATTGAGCGGCTGACAAGTGATTGGCTGATTAGCTGTTTGTGTTGACAAGCAATTGAACCAATGTACCTAATAAAATGGCCAGTGAGTGTTTGTTAGCGAGCAAGCCAAGAAGACAGAATGATTATGACCCTGATATGCGGGTGAAGTTTGCAGTTTGGAAATAGTTTTTTGGCTTGTCTATTAGAAGTCAGGTCTTGTGCTTAGTGGTCTTTTGTACTTGTCTTTAGTTTGAGGGGATTTATCATCTAGACACAAGTTTATACCTTAGTAACTAAAGGCCTGTCCACGTGAGCATTGGGTAACTGGCATGCTGCGATTCTCTCGAGTATACTTGCTGGGTTTCTCCCGAAAATATCTGGCCTCTTAATATTTGCTCACTTGCTGCTGTCTTCTAGCCACTCATTACTATCACACACTTAGTTTCGGTAACCCCCAATTTCCACCGCATCCAGAACAGCAACGAAAAGGCCGTTTCCACTGATCGCAGCTGATGCTAACCATTCAAGTTCATGTGTCAATTTCCACTGGCTTCGTTCAGTTCCGCTGCAGATTGCTGCTAATCGCAAGAGTTCTATTTTTTTCTGGACGCCGGAACATGCCAGATAAATTCAGCACAGATTAACCCCTGCTGGAAAGGAAGTCATGCACAGACACAAAATAAAACATCCGGCTTCTTTTCAAAGTAAAACTCTCCGTGTTTCAGGCGGATGGTATTTCACACCATGCAAACGGGCGGAGACGAGGAGACGAACAAGTGAAAGGATTATAGACAGCATTTCACCCTGATGACACCATGGATGAGGAGATGCTGATTTTAGAAATCTAGAAGTAGATTTTCTCTTCTGGAAGGACACAATCTTCTGCTTTTATGGTGCGCCTCTGTGGCTGTCTTTATAGAGACAACTTGTTATCGGGCGATTGCACATGAATCTGCGGGTTCTTGTGTATTCTAGCGATTACCACTGTCCGTAATCCGCCACGAAATTCGCCTCATCAATGGATCTGGTAGGAATTGGCGGACAGCAAAAACCGCTGCCGTTCCGGATCAGAGCCGTTCTGGATATGGTGAAAATTGGGGGTAACAGTTGTGAGTTTTGGTGGTCAATTCCCATCGTATTACTATTGTACTCTATTGTACTTCTGTTGCACAAATAGTTGTGCAACTCTCATTGTTTGTAAAAATTAAAGCAGTCAAAGGAGTTTGATTAACTGACAACCTCAAGTGGACGCTCTGGGGACTGCAGCTCTGAAGACTTGAGAACCACAGAGACTTTTTAAAGTCCTCCAGCAGAGACCTCAGGCAGTGACAACATCTGCACATCAACATCATGTTATCTAGTCCTTACTTTTTAACAGCAGCTGATGTTTATTTGCTTGACTCAACCCCAAAGTAATAATCTGAATATGAAACAGTGGCTCATTATAATGCAGAACATGCTCAGTCCTCTGCTGCCCAGCGAACATGAATAATGTGAGTAATTCTTTTTCAAACAGCTCAGACGTTGGGTTGATTTAACAGGTTAATTTAGCAATAAGATCCTATAAATCAGTGTTTGTACCGCTGACCCTTCAGATGAAGCTGTACCCTCTGTGTGCTCTGTGTGTGTGTGTGTGTGTGTGTGTGTGTGTGTGTGTGTGTGTGTGTGTGTGTGTGTGTGTGTGTGTGTGTGTGTGTGTGAGTGTGTGAGAGAGAGGAAGTAACAAGAGCTGACTCTGTATTGATCACAATCAATACTGAGCTGAACTGTGATAAAGTATTATGATAAACAGTCTGTGAAACACGCAACCACACACACACACACACACCTTTATTCTGAGGAAGATTTACAACATCAGTACACGCAGCAGCAACACAACAAAACAAAACAATCACACACAATAACAACTGTCTGTCAATGATGATGATGGTGAGGATGAAGATGATCTCCTGTCAGAGAGAGGTGTTTGTTACACTCTGTGTGTCTCCATACTGTCTGCCCCTCTTGGATCCCTGCAGCCCTCCACCCCCCCAGCTGTACAGTTGTCTCTGAATGCAGATCAATACCTGCTCAGTAAGCCTGCTGATGGCTCAGCATTAGTGTGTGTGTGTGTGTGTGTGTGTGTGTGTGAGTGTGAGTGTTTCAGAGGAATGCAGACTGTGGAAACACATTGAGCAGAGACACTATAGTTGCTTTAAAGGGGCAGTTCACCAGAAATCTGAATGTTAAACAATCTGCTCATTTTAATAGAAAAAAGAAGAGATATGTTAAAGAAGTTAAAGGGACATTTCCTTTTTTATTTATTTTTTTAAAATCTTTTTTAATGATTTTTTGAGCAACAATACAGATAAATAATCAGTAGTACATTGTAAAAAAAGAGATGTAAAGTGCCTATAATAACCCCTCATCCCCTACCCATCCCATCCCACCTCACGTTGCCCACAACATCACAAAGACAAGAAATTGGGATACAAATACAAATATACAAATAAAGTAAATTAATAGATGAGATATAATAAAATATATACATAAATATACATATATTCACACATTCACATAAATAACAATAAATAAATGAAATAAAATAAATAATCAATGAAAAATAAATAAATGAAAAGGGAATATCTCAAGTAGCAGAACTGTCATCTTCAGGTATTAGGTTGAGGTTATTTGCATAGTCTACAAAAGGTTTCCAGGTTTTGTTTAAAGTTGTAAGGGACCCTTTTAATGAGTACCGCATCTTTTTGAGTTTCAGACAGCTTTAAATCTCCTGTATCTATTTATTATGTGTAGGAGGAGAGGCATGTTTCCACTTAAGAAGAATGGCACGTCTGGCCTGAAGTGTTGTAAAGGCAATGGCACGTCAAAGGGACATTTCTGTATTTTGAAGGGAAGTTGAGAGTTTCATGTCATGAGTTTGTGAAAAAGCCAGGATAGATACCGTTCAGATGGGCCCCTTTAATGTGAAACTGCTGGTTGAAGCAGGACGCCAGGTGTCGTACAGTTTTCTTAAGACTCTGACCTAAACACTCATCTCAGTTTAAGTTTAGGCTCAACCCAGGACATATTTCAGCACTGTACTTTGCCATCAGGAAGCCCACTTGTTTTTGTATTATTCGCAGACAGAACTCACATCCATGTTCTTCTGAATGCATGGTACTGATCAGCTGTGCCGGTCTGTGGGCTTCAAAGACACAAAACTGCAGTCTGCCACTATCACCGGCCAGAGTCCACTGCTGCTGAACAACGCAGTTTTTTCCTGACATTCCACAACATTCAGGAGTCAAATCAGGAAAACTAGAAAAGCTGAACTTAGCTGCTGCTGGGAGAGACTGAGCTGAAATGATAAACTCTACAGACATTTCTGTGTCTGCTGGGTAATCGTAGGTATTCGGTTCTTAATATGCAAAGCTGAGATGCAAAAATATCTCAATTGATGGCCTATCAGTGACTCATAGTCCTAGACCCGATTAGCTGATTGTGTTGCATGTGAAATAATGCATATATGCAAACAATCAAACCCAGATGAGCACTTAGTCAGCGAAAATTCCTGGCAGAATTGGCTGTGTCTGCAGAAAACTGTGGCATAGCTGACCCACTGGTTCATGTAGCAGTTTCTCAGTAAAGGAGCTGAGCTGACCTGCACTCACTGTGGCTAATACACTCACAAGTATTGTTAGATCCACGAATCAGGCTGATTAATGGCATTTTGGCATGATCATCATATCAGTACAGCCCCCTTAAGGCCAATATCACCATTATCGTTTCTAAACAGCAGTTCAAATCTAGAAGAGTCACTAACTGGTGTTTTAATGCTGTATTTATACTGGGAATGGATGAAATGTAACTGACGCTCAAGCAGCAGAGCCTGCAAACGTTGTATAACATGTTACTGTGAGAATGTCCCAGAATAACTAAAGCTGACTTTCAGAAGTTTATGTTTTATTCACGTGTTAAGTCCACAGTGTTTTTTTTTCCTTTGAGGGGACAGGACAGTGGATAGAGCAACAAACTAGGGGAGAGAGCGAGGGATGAAATTCAGCAAAAGGCTGTGAGATACAGCTGAATCCAGGCCTCCCAATTAGAGGGCTGTAGCCTCGGCACATAGGACGTGTTATTTAACTGCTAGGCCAAACTTGCGTCCCGAGTGCCCAGAGTTTAGAAGAAACACAGTCCTCAGACATGCAATAATGCTGATATTTGAATCAATGAATCTCTCTTTCTGTGCCGTCTAGTGAGCAGCTGGTGAGAGGACTAAAATTGAAACTGGGTTTTTATTCTGGAATTAAATCCTGCCTCTCTTTTCAGTCCAAAAAAAAGGCTGTCTTGAACATGCACGCTGTTGCCCCTCATCGCTTACATACTCCGGATGTCGTGTATCATAGATTACAGAGGTTTCTCACAAATTTTGAAGCTCTTACTCATCGCTCTTGTTAGCATGAGCGTGCCAAATGCTCTTCCTTTTCTGCTCCTAGGCTCAAA
Source organism: Xyrichtys novacula (assembly GCA_962446985.1). Taxonomy (NCBI): domain Eukaryota; kingdom Metazoa; phylum Chordata; class Actinopteri; order Labriformes; family Labridae; genus Xyrichtys; species Xyrichtys novacula. Next base: position 9,525,431 of record OY660882.1, on the reverse strand, counting down.
CCCACGTGTATTTTTATTTATGGGTACACAATAGGTCTGCTCCTGTCATACCTTCTAACCGTCAGGTCAGGACTAAGGTCGATTTAAAAAAAAAAAAAAAAAAAAAGGCTTTTGAGATGCTCCCTTTTTTGGAATGAATCACAAAATGAGCCAAAACTTAAGTAGGTAAGTCTAAGGCATCACCTCCTATTTAAACAAAACTCTCTAAACGTTCAGGAACCCAAGAGACCAGTTCCTGGAGTTTGAAAAGTGAAGTGTTCCTTTTCCTCACGATAATGGATGCTTAGATGCCCAAAGTTCGGAGTCTTAGTTGTATTTTAGTTCCATGATGCTCCAAATATTTCAACATGTGACAGGTCAGGATTACAGGCAGGCCAGTTTCCCAGCAGGACTCTTCTACTATAGAGCCATGCTGTTGTAATCCTCATTGTCAGAGAATGAGGTTTGTCATTGTCTTGCTGAAATATGAAGGTCCTTCCTGAAAAAGTCATTGTCTGGACTGCAGTATAGTTGCTCTAAAACCTGGATGTTGTTCCACATAAATGAAGCCTTCACAGATGAGGAAGCTGCCCATGACAGGAGCACTTCTGCATACACATACCATCATGAACGCCAGGCAGTCTCTTTCTTCTTTCTTTTGAGCAGAGGATGCAGCACCCACAGTTTCCAATAAGAATGCCAAACAGTAAATTCCCTCCTCACTGCACCTCAGTCAATCCTAAATGAGTTCAGTCCCAGAAAATCACTTTTGGAAGTGATTTTGAGACCATGCAGTGATTTCCACCTCAGAGTCATGTCCGCTTTTGATGCAGTGCTGCCCCGGGGCCCAAAGATCACCGATATCTAGTATAGACTTTGGGCCATGTCCCTTTTGTACAGAGATTTATCCATTTTCTATCCAGATTTATAAAACTGTCTTATTTTTGGGGGGTTTTAACTTTTGATATATCAGTGTATTGTTGGGTTGTAGTATTTTTTGTCATTAACTTGGCTTAAAAAACTGCCAAAGTCCTCTGAACTACATGACAATACCTGTCTGCATGATGCCTCATACAGCAGTCTCCTTTAAAACAGCTTAAATCTCCTCCCAACGATGGCTGTACTGACTGCTTCCTGCTTTGGTCAATAGCCACCATAAAGGTTGGGTCACTCTTGGGAATTGGGGGTTGGGGAAAGATGGAAGATAGTTTATATTTAAAACACACCTACTCTTGTTGGGGTCAGGTGGTTAGTGTTAAAGAAAGAGCGGTGCGGTGATGGTCAGGGAAACCAACAGCTCTCTTAGTCCTACACCTAGTTAGATCAGCTGCAAAAAAGGGTCTAGTTTTAGCTTTAATTTAATGTCTTTATTCTTTTGGAGAGTAGCTTTTCATAATTTTCTGTTTTACAACAAGATGAATTTAGAAAAACAGACTAAAGATTAAAAAAAATAAAAAAGGAGAGACAAAGGGGTGAAGGAGCCAAGCCCTCGCTGGCTTTCAGGAATCAGGTTACTGCAGAGAGAGGAGAATAATCTCATTTAACCTGAATGTGAGGGAGCTCAGGGGCTGTGTATGTGTGTGTGTGTTTTAGCTGAGGCTATGTGTGTGTGCTGATATGTAAGGAGGGGAGTTTTGCAGAGTTGTTTGTGAGACTATAAAACTTGGTGCACTCATTCTGCCACTGCAGCAGCGTCCTGATTCATCAGAGAGCTCCATGTAAGGACACCAACACGGACGCTTTATTAAACTACACTGCTGACCCAGTACACACTGTGACACACAACAGTACACACCCTTGGACTGTACACAATTCACAGTTATACTGCGGAGACTGAGGGAGGAAGATAAGTGCTGGTTAAATGAGATGAAAACAACATGAAGAGAAAGAAAAATTAACACAAAAACAGTTTCTGATTGTAAGTTACCAAACACAAGAAGCTCCTGATCAGATAAACTGATATAAGAGTGCTGATGCTAACAAAAGACATCTTGTTTCTGAGCAGAAGTCTCAAAAAGTTGCAGTTCTTTGAGTGTCCACTAGAGGACCTCTCCCAAAGTGAGTCAGCTCCTATAGCACCTCATGTTAAAATTTCAAACGTTACAGTAGAAATAAATATGTTTACAGCCTGGTACACATGACATCTTTGGCCTCTGTAACTTGTTTCTTTCTGCATGATGCATGTGAATAACTCTGCCTACATTAGATAATGGATTGAAGTTATGTCGAATTAGGGGCGTGGCCTTTTTGAGTGATAGGCTGGCTGCTGGCTGACTCCTAAGTGTCCCCTTGTCTCTAATAGAAGGTCTAGAATTGTAAACAGAATACTTTGATTTAAAGCTGGTGTCATTTAGGGTCTGAATTTGAAGGGATTCAAGATGGTGGTATATGTAATAGTGTTTCCAACTGAGATTTGCCACTAAGAAGTAGCTCGGTCACTTAATGTGTACTTTTGTTTATTCTACCGTTACTGGCATGGCTAACAGTATAGCAAGGCCAATAGCAGATGGCTAACTCTAACTTTAGCTTGCATATTACATGGTGTTTCACCGTAAACTCGGCGTGACCGAGACCAGCACAGCCAGAAACATTGTGAAGTGGGTTGAACTGAAACTTGTTGACTTATTGTGTATTTCACAAACTGGTTTATTTACCGTTTAGGTGGACCACTCTCCTCCATGCGTCCCTGACCTGCCTGCTTCAGACCCGTCACTCTGCTGTGCTAAGTCGGGGAACTTTTCAAATGGCCGAACATTTTCGAAGTGAAACCGAATCTTACTCTTTGCATTTTATTTCTGAAAATATCGGCAAAAATTGGCAACTTTTGGCAGATAACCGATTAGTCGATAAATCGGTTGGGCCCTAATCTCTACCATGCAAATGAAGAGAGTACTGATGTGATTTAAGTACAGGGATTCTGTACAGGGAGTGTTATTAGGAAGGAGATAATGAGGCACTGAGATATATTATTTTCCTAAAATCTTTTAAAAAAGTTTCATATTAGTGAAAAAAAAACATGCTGTCTTATTCTTACAGGGAACATTTCTCTGTTTATATCCTGAAAAAAATAGTAAACAATGCAAACTGACCACCTCTGATTGATTTGCTCAATAAAGTCAGGGTGAAAAACTCTGATGTTTCTCTCCACAGCTCACCCACAGGGTAATTTCAGGATATTTTCAGGAACTGTTTGTGTGTCTGACAGGGGCTAAAGTGGTCTGAGAAAACAGACATAGAGAGAATGACACGCATGCAGCTGAACCAAAGTAGTGCGCTTTTGAATGAATTGATTTGATGAGCCATTTCTAAAGATTTATACAGATAAATGGTCTAATGCTGAATATCTGATCTGATAATCTGCCAGGGCCGATAATCGCTCTATGCCTATTTACTTCATAAAGAACAGCTATTGTAGTCAATTCTTTGTCAGACTCAGTCATAATCCAGAATCAATGGCTGTGGCTGTTGGATATACCCAGGCTTATCCAGGATGTGAGTCGTTTTCAGTGTTTCTACGTTGTTTTGTTAAGTATTTTTGGTTAAAAGTGAATATTAAGAACACAGAGCAATTTGAGGGAGAAAAATATTATTAAAAACAAACTTTTTCAGTATTTTTCTACACACACTTGGGTGTCCAGGGAATCTTCTGTCCCACAAAATTTGAAGGAATTTACTTAATGGTACAAGTTACAAGTTTTTACGAAAGGGAAAAAATAAGTTCAGCAGTTCTTTTAGGCCAATAACAATCAGGAGAACTGTATGTGTTCTCTTGAAACATGATTTTAGATTGATCCTTCATGTGTTTTAACTGCCAATCACACAGAAAACAACCTGAGAGTGTCAAATAGAATAAATCTGAAGTTAAAGTTGAGGTGAAATGTTTTGTGTGTCAGTGACAGGAGGAGCGTTTGATGGTCTTTATCAAAGCCTCAATTTGTGTGAAATACTCCTTTAGATAATAGAGAGAAGTAGGGGGTTTAGGGGGTGGGGGAGGTCACATTAAGGAGAGTGATGGTGGTGGAAAAAGCAATACTACTCCATCAGCTGAGAGCACACACACACACACACACACACACACACACACACACACACACACACACACACACACACACACACACACACACACAAAGTGATGAGCTCCTCTCTCTATGAAAGTTTAATGAGTTCCTCCCACTTTCATAAATGTTATGTCCTCTCTCTGAGCGCACAATTCCCCCAGCATCCATCAACACTACACTCTGTGCGTGTGCATGTGTGTGTATTGGGGTGGGGGTTAGAGGGTATTAGACTCATCATAGAGTGATTGGACCCTCCGAGGACAAGTACTCTCAGTCCTGCAGATTATCCTCCTTCAGCAGGGTGTTTTCAGTCAGGGTGTACAAAACATTTCAGGCAAGTGATTTTAGTATTCCTTACATTTTTAAGCAATCAAAAGTAACTTTTTGCCTTTATTTGATTGGATAGCTGCAGTAGGAAAAAAACTGTTGGGAGTAGAGAGTGAAAGACGACATGCAGCAAATGTTGGAGGACAGGAGTGGAACCAGTGACTTATTGGGGCATTGCTTTAAACCATTAGGCCATCCATCACCAGGAGTTTGTTATATTTGTTGATCAAGACTGTTAACATAAGTTCTACTGTATCCAAAAGAGGTCTGTTATTAAACAGTCTGATGTGACACTCTATTAAACTCAAATGATGCTTTAATACAGTGTTTTATAATGCCTCTTTTATCATGTTTTCAGCTTATAATCATCTTGTCTGCATGAGATCTTACCTACTCCATCTGAGCATAGTTAGGGTGCACTCACACTGGGCGATCCGCGCAGTACTCAGGCCCATCTGACCCCTAATGACCCTAAAGTTCAGCTTGTTTGGTCAGTGTCAGTGTTTCATGCTTAAGCACATTAGCACATTATTGGTGTTCATGTATGCACACAAGCACTAGGGTTGTCACAATACTAAAATTTCAAACTCGATATCGATACCCAGGAAAATACTTCAGCAGTCTGAACACTGGTGCATGAGGGATCTCTCTCTCCTCTCCCTTTTAGTGTTGGATCCTCCGGCTCTCAGTGCTTGATCATATCCATGATAAAACACATAAATCAACTAATTATTCAAAGGATAAAATGTTCTTTTCTGGATTATGGTGTTTTTGGTTCTTATTGCTGGTAAATGTCTGTTCTCTGTTGACATTGTAGGCTGTGAGACATGTCTTTAACTCCTTCTGTCAGACTAAAGTGAAGCTAAAATTACCCCCAACAGGTGCTGACATATTGCCCTGATAATGTTTTTAGAGTCAGAGTCTGTGCAGAGGAGATGGAGCTGGCAGAGCTGTGATATTGATGCGCCTGCCTCTTCTCTGATCCAAACTTAACCCACATTTACCCTCTTGATAAAGCCTCAAAGCTCCCTCCGGTGGGTTCAGTCCAGAGCAGAACAGGTTCTTGAGTGGATTTGAAGTGGTGCTGATAGTGATTGGTATATATTCTGACAGCTGTATTATAACCTCGTGTTAGTTAACCAACAGTGAATCATTTCTGCCCTTAAGCTTCTTCCTTAAACTGTTTTTGTTTCTGCGTTTTTAATCTTTGTGTCTGACATTTAAAGCAGAGTGTGAGAGTGTCTGTGTGTAAGTGTGTGAGTGTGTGTTTGATTCTCCTCTTTAAATAACTTCCTCTCTTTCTGCTTGTGTCCTCTGATAGTTCATTTTGATGTAATTTAATAAGCTCAGTGTTTCTGATGCTGTGTTTGATGTGATGATGGTGTAAATACAGAAAGATGAGTAACCTGAGGTTATTTGTAGTATACATACTGTATTCACACAGTGTACTGATGTGACTGGTAAGCTCCTCAATTTTCGGCATTTAAGCTGTAGCTGCGCTGAAGTGGCCTACAACACCTTGAGCTCTACATAGTCAGGCGGTGCAGTGTCCACGTCGCTCTGTTATACTCCACCTAAACACTAGTTGGCAGTGCAGTTTCTGTGCTTGGTTAATTGTTAGCTTCAACAACCGTTCTCTGCTTTTTTGTTTACAGGAAACTGTGGCGACTGAATGCATAATATGTTAAACTTGTCACTGTTTGCGGGCATCAGCAAATGTAAAGCACACAAACCATTGTCATATGAGAAATCAGACACTCTGATTTTCCACAAGTTGCTCTTCAGGTCATTATCTTTGTAATGTTTGTGTCTTTTATCAAAAAGCACTCTGTTCTCCGACACGTAAACAATCAGCCGGTCGGCCATGTTAGATATACCGGTAAATCAGACGTCGCAACAACACTAAATCTGATTGGTCAGAAGTGGACACACAGTATGCAAAACGTTAGAAAATTTGACTGTAATACAGAAAAATAAATGCCGCAATATCGCAGGACGGCAAAACGTTGTTGATGTGAACCCTTGTATTGAGTACGGGTTCGAAAAAAAATATTGACGTCCAAAATGGTTGCACAAAAAAAAACTCTCTGGGTGTGTAAGGACCTTTACACCGACAGACTCAGTGCTGTCAGGCCTGGTCAGTCTCATTAAGTGTGTGTGTGTGTTCTGCTGCTGAATAATGCAAGCAGAGCTCTGATTGGTGGATTCATAATTAATGTTAAACATCAAAATGTTGGTGGGAGAGTGCTGTGATTGAAACCCATCCATTACTGTGTGTGTGTGTGTTTGTGTGGGTGTACACACTGACATCTCTATGAGACCCTCCCTTTGACTCTTGTTTCATTTTAAGGTTTAAATCACAACATTGAAGCATGTTTTACTGTCATGTGCACAAGAAACACTTAAAAGTCTCTATGGGATAGATTTCACACAGTGAATCCACCAAGTTACAGTTTTACCAGATTGAGTGTACCCACTGTTAAGTTGAGTAAAGGTACAGTCCATCACACTGAACAGTGACTTTAATTAACAAATAGGTGTTGACAAAAAGCAGATTTTTACATTTGCAAACAGTAAACTATGGACTTCACTCTTGAAATTAATTTGGACTTCTTTTTTTTTTTACATTTTAGCTGATATTGCAAAACTGTATTCTTCATATTTCTAGTTTATTTTTCTGTTTCCTCAAAATTTGGTATGAAAACAAAACAAAAAGAAATCATTTCTCACTCATCCTTGGCCCTAAAACTCTTCTAAAAGATTCAGTAAAAATTCAAATAAATTGTAAACAACTCAAAAAGAAATCCAGTCCAGTAGTTAAAAACTGTTGCTCTCCCACACACTCATTTGCAAGTATTCATAACTTTTTTATTCAGTTTAGTTTAGTTGGCAGTAGGTGTATTTGATCAAATGTTTGTTAAACACATCTTCAGCAGAGCTGCACCCCTGCTGAAACCACATCACAGAGATTCACTGTTTCAGATTCACAAATACGCTGAGCTCTTGTGACACATATAGATCCATCCACTGCTGAATATGGTCTGTAACAGTTGTAGAACCATCTTTTTTCCCCTCCAGATCACCCACAGTATTAACTGCTGTTCAGGGTTTGGGATTGATTAAAACAAGATGTAAACCATGGCCATCAAGATAAAAAAAAAAAAAGAATCATGTTAGAAATAAAAGTAATGATTGAGCACTGTTGGCCGATTAAAGGGTCAGACGGTGTGTGTTTTTAACTTTAAAGTAAAGCCCGCTTTGAAGGTGGCCTTTAACAGGTTCAAAGGATGAACAGAGAGAAGAGGAGGAAGAGGGGGAGGTCTGACTCTCAGCAGGGAGGAAGGTTTCCTGTTTGATTCAGCTGTGACTGTTAGAGAAAAAAAAACACAGACGATTTCACTTAGACCTCTCTTTCTGTTTGCTAGACTTCATTTAGTAGGATGAAGCATTATGCTTTTTTTTTTAAATCTACCCCTTCTCCTTTACTCAATAACAGTCACTCTCCAGCAAAATTTTATTGTATAAAAAAAACATTAAAAAAATTTTAAAATAATAATACAACATAAATAAAAACAAATACAACATAAATAATAAAAAAAGAATACAACATAAATATAAAAACATTAATTATAGAAGTAAGACAACTGGTTTTAGTGTATTAGAATTGTTTGAGATGCTTATTTTAGTTAACTTGACTGATTTCATTATTTTAGTAAGCCAGACTTATTTAAGTAAGCTAGACTTATTTTAGTAAGGCAGAAATATCCCAGTTTGTCAAACCTTACTTTACCTTAATCAGACTCTTTTCACTTAAACAGACTTAGCTCGTTTGCAAGACTTTTTAACTAGCTTGACTTATTAAAGTAAAATCAACGTATTTTAGTCAGCCTCACTTATAGTAGCTCTTTTATTAGTCAGACCTTTTTGGACCTTTTTACTTGAATTAGTTCAGTTTGTTTCAGTTAATCAAACTTACTTAATTTAGCCAGACTTTGTTGGTTTGACAGTCGGTTCAGTTTGTGATCAAAATTAGTTAGACTTGTTTTAGTAACCCATATTATTAAAAATTAAAAAAAAGGTTGGTTTCATTTGGTCCAACTCTTAGTGGATCAGACTTTTTCTCAAGATCTCCTAACTTACTCTGGTCAGTCAGATGTTTTCAGCTGACTCATATCCAGACATATTTTAGTTGTCATGACTTATTTCACTTTTTTAGACTTATAATGATAGGACACATTTTAGTGAGTCAGTCTTGTTTCAGTTAGCAGACTTCAAGCAGGTATATAGTCTTGTATAAATAACTAGACTTATTAGGATTCAGACCCATCCAGGCTTATTTTGGCTTCAGTCAGACCCATTTCAGTGACCCAGACTAGCTAACCATTTATTTAATGTTTCTGCTTTAGATGGCTAGCTTTACTGCAATGACCCAGGCCAACTTCAGCTCGACGGGCATCAATATTTTTTGTTAGAAAAACTCACATTTGTTTAGTAGTCTATTGTTTCTTGAGACCAGTGTTTCCATTAATGTCCTCGACTGGACACAGTTTTCTACAGTTTGCTCCTCAGTCTATCAGTCCAGATGTTCACTGATTAAAAGTGAACATGTCTTATGAGTTAGAAGCTGTCTCAAAGTCTGCAGGATGTGGGGATTAACAGTGAAGAGCCCAGGTTTGTATTCAGTATTACCATAGGTCTATCATACATTTATATTCATTCATCTTTACATTACTCTATACGCTCATATATAGCCCAGTTACACACTGACTGTGCTGTATATTCCTGCTCACCTGGATTACCTGGTTAAATGTAATGCAGTGTAATACAGTACATCCTTATTTTATGGTAGCTGTTATATTGAGTTTGTGTGATTCAGCCGTATGATCTCTGTGTAGGCTGTAGGTTTCTGCTGCTGTTGTGTAACACTAACATATTTTTAAATCAATGAGGGCAGACTGAACGACTCTGACACACCTCTGTATGACACAGTGCTGGTTAACAACAGCATAAACTGCAGCCTACAAAGCCCTCGCTCAGCTGAGTCATCCTTGATGGATCGTTTTCATAACAACAAAATCAAATTCTCAACTGTCTCATGAGCTGATCTATTAGTTAAACTTTATATTCTGTTGTGTGGAAGAAATTCAGTTGAAACAACTTAATTATACATTTTCATCAAGAAATATTATTTTTACAATTATATCTACTTAAATACCAAACAAGCTGAAAACATGCTTCTCAGTACAATTTATATACATTTGGATGTTGCAGAAAGACAGAATTTTTTCCCCTGAAAGCTGCTGGTCTCACATATGAGTGGATTTCATTGTAATTTGTTGCGTTGTACTGTTCCTTTATTAGATCTGATATCGTAAACATGACACAAGCTGTGGGCGATATAGCTTCAAAATGATATCACGATATTTCACGGCAATTTGCGATAACCATATTAATGACAACATGGAAAAAAAATTAAAGGACATATAATTAGTGATTGCTGCTTCTGAACACCACCATTTTTATTATTGGTGTTAAAAAGAGGTTAAATTATGAAAATAAATTCATATTTGCCATACATAAAAAGGAAACGAGTTATAACCCCCCCCCCAAAAAAAATAAATAAATAAAAATAAAAATAAAATAAAATAAAAAAAAACAATAATGATAATAATAATAACTCTTCCCCATGTTTTTAATTTTTAAATATACCCTAAACTGCAAAAGTTTGACATTAGCTCCGTTGTCTGTTGTTACACACACCTGTTTGTCCTCTTGTGGATTTCACGACTTAAGAAACTCCCTTAATCCACCCACAATATTTTCTCCTATGTGATCCTTGGAAAAGTACCTGTTTTCAAGACAGGAAGAACATTTATGATCATTTCTTCATCATATCCTTGAAGTAATAATCACCATATTAATCATTTTGCACTGCAGACGCGGTAGTTCTTTTGCCTAAGCATCTCGGTCTGATTGCATTTCCATGAAGAAATGATCAAAAATGTTCTTCCTTGAGCTTCGGCCCCTCAGCTGCAGTCTGTAATGGACTGGCCTGAGATTTCGCTACAAACAATGGGCTGCTGGAAGAGAGTGGGTGAGTTGTGTTCAGTCTCTTTGCTAAAGAAATTAGGCAAAGTTAAAAAGATGTTTGGTGGCTGGTGCTATGGCTGTGACCCTAACTTAATTATTTTTGGCAACATCCTCAATATGATTCATAATAACAAAGTGTAGGGAAACTTGAGCTAATTTTAAAATAGAATAACCAATGTTTTCTTGGGTTCTAGCCTAGCAGGTTCAAGAAAAACAGAAACTTAAGGTAGCTGCTATTTATCATGATTTAAAGGTAAATCCTGGAGAACCTAGAGTCAGAAAGGTCAGGAATGCCACCTGCTGGTCTTCAAATGGGTGAGGCGGGCTTGTGAAGCCTCCATAACAGGCATGAGATTGTAACAAAGACACTGTTGTCAATGACCTTCAAGCATCACAGAGCCTGCATCACTGCTCACTGAGATGTTTCTGTAACAAAGTGAGTCTTTAATGCTGAAAATTAAAGATACAGACACATCACATTTTTTCTTTAAAGTTCTTCACTGACACTTTTAGACTTGATCAGTGAAAGATGTCCTTGACTGAAGTATTAATAGAAAGTTCACTTTATTTGTGGTGCTCACAGATATCAAATCAGGTCATCTGCACATAATGTTTTCTCTTCATAAACATGTTGTGCTTCATGATGTTTGAGATTTGCTGTGAGAAACAGCTATAAACTGTATTTACCTTCACTTCTCCTTGACACACACACACTGTGTTTTCTATCAACTATGTGTTTCTAACCTCTGGTGTTACAGATATAGCCAAAACAGAAGTCTAAAGAAGCTGTTGTTCCTAGAGTTGAAGACATTAACTGTACCCAAACACCACACCGCACATTCAGTGATGGATAGCAGGGGCAAAGAGAAACCAGTAAGACCTTGTTACTGTCTGGCTATCAAGTTAGCTCAACAAAAGCTGCGTACAAAGAAGTTGCTGTCAATTGTAAATGTATGAGAGGGAAAAACAGCTGAAGTTCAAACTTCTGTACAGGAAAGACAGATCGGATCCGGTGGGCGTTGTATGCTTGCATTTCTGATCCACCTGCCAGTCTACAGTGGAGCGGTTCCGGATCCAGTGGGATTCCTGGGTTACTCTAGGCCTGGACGATATAGAAAAAAAGCATATCGATAAAAAATAAATCATATTGATCGATATCGATAATTATCGATATAATTATTATAATTATTTAACATATATTTTAATTGCAGCCCTGGATGTTTTATGCTATTGCTTAATTACCTACTTTTAATACAGAACACACAAGCACTGAATTCAAATTCAACCCTTTATTCAACCACCTTTTTTATTTTACCACAACTGAAAGTTTTTTAAAAAAGAACTAAAAAAAAAAAAGAAATCAACTTAAGTGGCCTGAGTGACGTCAGTAAATACTGACAAACATAAAGACTAAAGTGACCAGAAAATCTGATAAATAAATATTTAAAAAGTCTTTTGATGAAAATAAACAAAACAAACAAATATATAAATAAACAGAATAGCTTTAGGTGGGAATAGCATACTACCAGTTTTAACTGTGTGGGAAACTGCCCACAGCCTGGTGTCTGAACACTGAAATATTTCTCCCGGGGTCGGGAGATTTATTTATTTTAATTATCATGTGATTGACTTAATACACAAACTAAGCACGAGAAGCAGGACTTATCCACGCCGGTGTTGTGTCGTAGAATGCACCCCTGCCGAATGCACCCCCTGCTAGTAGCCATGATCCAAATACTCGCGTCTTTGTAAAATATGAGCTCATTTTCTTCCACTTTAAGAAGCTAATGAGTGGACGAGATGCAGGGGTGCATTCTACGGCACAACACCGGAACGTATTTCCTCCGCACCCTTCTCACCTTTTCAACCACTGACCCATTTTCATGCCTGAAGCACTGTGTTTGAGAAATACTTGCGGCCGGGCACTTCATATCGCGGGTCGAGAGTGGCTAGAAGCTGGTCGAAGCCAGGCTTTTCAACGGTAGTTATTGGCAGTTTGTCCCTCGCTATGGAGCATGTTACTGGATGGGTGATGTCCTTATGCCGCTCGGACGCTTTGTCGTATTTTGGCAAGAAACGAAGTCCAGTTTGGTCTGCTTCACATGCTTTGTGCTGGTGCTGGTAGCGGTTCCAGAGGATTCCTCCGACGATGACGTGGAGCCGCGGCGCGGCCGACACAGCTCGTACTCCTGCGGGTGCGACCGGTTTAGATGGTAAAACAAGTTGATTGTGTTACCAGACTTGGTTTTTACTAATTCTCTGCAAATTTTGCAAACGACCGCTGTTCGCTTTTTGTCAGACTTCTAAAAACCAAAACATTGCCATGCTGGTGAACTACTGAAACCTTTTTTCGGGACAATGTCCTCCGCTTCTCCTTGCTGTATCATTTTTTCTGATACACGTGCTGTCTGTTGTGGTTTGATAGGGGCTGGGCTTGGTGCCGTAGCGTACCTGGGTCTGCGTTTATGATTGGTTGGGAGGAAGTAATGACTGTAGTAAAAGCTACATGATAGGCTATGATGAAAAAGAAAGGGAAACTGTGTTTTTCTATCGAACTTTTTATCGACCCGTTTTTTTTCTATCGCACCACACGTCTATCGATCCATATATATTGTTATCGAATTATCGTCCAGCACTAGGTTACTCCCCCTTTTTTTTTTACCTGTGGGTTAGCCAGGTAGCTAGCCACTTACCTGCTACAGGCAACATCCAGGTGTCAACCTTGTCCCACTTGGGAGGGGGCTTTTTGGATCCAACCATTATCCAACAACTTCAAGCCCCTCCACCGCTATTCCAGTGCTTGGTGCTAACATTGGCTGGCTAGAAGCTGTGGAGACGAGGCAGCATCCCTCTTGGTCAGCATGGCTCTCTGCTACTCCAGCTCATAACTCCGCTGACTCAACCCCACAAATACTCTTGGACCCATCATCAACAAACTTGGACTTCTTCGCTGCCCTCATTACATTCATAGAGGCTCCGGTCAAAAATTCATCTACCACAACCAGCCAAGCTGCTTGGGCTACAAACACCCCATCTCTCTGGTCATCTGTTGCACAGGCACCACTGAGGAATGCACAGGTCCAGGTTTCATTCCACCGTCATCAATTACAGCCCTGGTAACTCCAAGGCCACCCTGGAGAGGTGTAACATGCACATGACTTTTTTTCAGAGAAAAAAAAAAAAACATCCGCTCACATTTGAACCCTGAGCAAACATAGACAGTGTATTTATTCTGCTGCATTGATGATGGAGCCCACGAACATCCTGCTCCATAACAGAAAGGCAGCTGCATGACTTTATTGGTGGTTGTATGCGGGAGGTTTACTTGATGCGTCTGGAGTGAGAGGATGTTAAACAGCAGCGGCAGCTTCATCAGCCTCAAACACTCTCCGTGTGTGTCTGCTGTGAAGCTGATTCACTCTGATTTTTCTCCTTCTTCAAGCTGTCCAACAGAAACCACCTCAGTCTGACCCTCCCTGCAGTGTGTGTGTGTGTGTGTGTGTGTGTGTGTGTGTGTGTGTGTGTGTGTGTGTGTGTGTGCGCGGTGTGTGTGTGTGTGTGGCAGAGAAATAGAGAGGAGTAGAGGTGTAAAAGAGAGAAAGTGAGATGGCTCTCTCTGCTCCTCACTGCAGTGCTCTTATGTAATCTGAGTGATCACAGCAGAACCTTCCAGAGGAGAGGGGGAGAGGAGGAGGAAGAGGAGGAGAAGAGGAGAATAAGGAAATAAGGGAGGGGAGGGACAGATGGACAAGGATGAGATGAGGAAAGGAGGTAAAGAAGAAAAGAGGGAAGAGGAAATGGAATGGAAAGAAGAAAAACAATATTAGGAAAAGAGGAGGAGAAAAGGGAAAACAGGAGTATATGAAAAAGATAGGAAAAGAAACGGGATGGACAAAAATATTAAGAAAGGTGGAGATGAAGATTAAAGGAAATGCAAAGAGGATGAAAAGAGGAAAAGGAGAAGAGAAGGGGAGTTGGCGTCTGGAGGAATGAGAGGGAGCAGTGGATGAGAAGAGGAAATGAAGGAAGGAGGTGGTGAGAAGAGGAAATGAAAGAAGGAGAGGGTAAGAAGAGGAAAGATGGGAAGGTATGATAAGAGGAGAGGAAAAAGGAATACATAAGTAAAGGTATAAGAGGAAAAGAGAAGAAAAGGACAGGGCGAGGACAGGAAAAGGAGAGAAGAAAGAAAGGATGTGGAGAAAAAAGAGAAGATGCAAAGGATAAGAAGAAGATAAGGAGAGAAGGATAAGATGATGAAGAAAAAGAGTGATGGGAGGAGAGGTAGAGGAGATGAGGGAGAGTAAAGGAGAAGAGAAGAGAGGGATTATAGAGGAGGAGGAGATGGTGATGGAGAGGTGAAGGCAGCTTCAAGTGAGAGGAGGTGACGTCACTGAAGTGTCTGTACAGGAGCTAAGAGATGCAAAAATTCAATTACACACACACACAGACACACGCACACACACACACACACACACACACACACACACACACACTAGTCCACAAGTTGGCACACTAGGTAACAGTCAACTAGTCGTGGACAGAGTGAGGGATACCATGAAGTAGTGTGAGCTGATCTCCACTCTGGTATATGCCGGAGGCTCAGTCCAGCTGAACAGGCTCAGAGTTTATATGTGGGGAAGTACTTCACTGACAATGACAATAACAACTGACATGAACTACACAATGAACCCTCTGCTGACAGCTAACACCAGCAGTGACGCTAACACCAGTTAGCAGCAGTTTAGCTGTTTGCGTCACAGAAAACAACTTTCTTTGTTCTTCAACAGTGCAACAGCACTTTGGATAGAGTAAAGTTAATGTTTAAGATTTCCACAACATGACAACAGAGTCTTTCAAACAGATGTTACAGATCATATGAGGACATTCAGTGATGATTTAAGGGGAACAGCACCGGTCAGAAGGTTCATCACCAGAGATTTAAGCACTGTGACCTTTCATTTCCTGCCTGAAAGGGGAACATGTATACTAGTCCTTCAGTAAAAGAGTCCTAACTCTCATTTGTCTCATTATATGTACTTCTGGCACACTTAGGTGTATTCCTCAAGCAGCTCTGATTTTACACCCAGCATGCTTTGTTTACACGATCACTTGACAAACACATCCTCAGGCTCTGGTCCTCTATGTTAGCTAGTAGTTTCAACACTATTTCAGTCCAAACATGAAATTATACAACTATATTTGTGGTAAACTACTTGTATTTTACATGAACCTTATCAATGTACCCCCTTGCACTTGGAGTAATAAAACTTTGGAAACAAACTCATCAGTCTATTTACTGATGTGCTTGTTTGCTTTTAGATATAATGAAAAGACACTAGTATGAATTTCAGTGGATTTGTGAAAAAGCACCTTAAAGGAGCTATAAGTCATTCTTCATTCCCTGACAAGATTTAAAGATGGAGACTTGTTAGTTGCCATTTTTGTTTTTTTTTTAAACTGAATTATACAAAGAAAAAACTTATATGTATAAAACTTGAGTTCAAGTAGTTTATGCAGATATTCTTGGACAGAAATAAGTAAATGTAGTTAAAGCAAAAAAAAAATTAAGTGCCCCAGTTTGCAAGGTCATCAGATGGTGCCAGTTTAGATGGAGCCGTAATGATACACTCACAGAAAACCAGGTAGTGCAGTTGGGTGAACAGCTCCTGAGCTGACTATTAGTTAAACTCTTGGGATATGAACCTGTGGTCAGCCCATGTGTGTGAGCCTGTTGTACTAACTCAGCTGTCTGTGCTGTCCTGCTTGTGAATACCAGGTAAAGTAGGATAAAGTTTACTCAGTGACCTGAGCTGCAGCAGCAGCAGCAGGTGACTCTCAGAGGAGAACTGAGCATGCTCAGTGTGAATAATGAGCTGCCTGTGTGCAGGGCTCATACATCATGCTGCGTGCTGTATGTACAGAACCAGAACACGGTGACAGGTTCTGCTGCGGTCTGTCTGTCCCCGAGGAGCCGAGTCCTCTCAAAGACACTAAAACTTTAGAAATTCCGAGTCTATAAACGGAGTTAAGAGTACGTCCTGTATATGTGGGACAGCTCTGCAGAGACAGCTGCTGATGCTGCTGTGACTCCTCCCACTATGCAAGGCTCCTCCCCCTGGTTTGCAGGTTTTATGCCCCACATTCATGTCATTGAGTTAGAAATGAACTGTGAGTGAGAACTGGTCTCTTCATAGTTGAAGTCAAACTGATTTCTCTGGATGTTTTAAATCGATTCAGTCAAAGTTAAAAAGTTTCATTATTTACAAAAAAAGTTGTTCTTCCTCTGATGTTTCTATTGGTAACTTAACAACTTCAGGAGCGTTTCCAACTTTGACCCAGTTCACTTTTGGAATTAATAACCGCTCTGGGTGATTGGATCTTTGGATGGCATATGTCTTAAAAGTCTAAAAACTTCACCCGCAGCCACATAGATAACAAAAACTTCGTGATAATATGGCTTGATTCAGGATTTTACAGGATATGAGTCTCCATCTGCTGTTGAATTGACACTGTGGTACTTACTGTTTGTTTGGTGCTGCTGCCCTGTATTACTTTGGCACATTTATTGAATTATCAGGTTGATAAGTGGCACTGTGACAAAATCGGCATCATATCAGCCCTCACAAAGCCAATATCACTTTTTTTCCATCCCAAATGACAGCATATCAAATCAAATCTCTAAATGGTTTCTAAGTAGTGTTTATATATAAATTCTGTAATGGCGCACAGAATAATGGGGTTTAATACTGTCATAAATATTAGCACAGTTATAAAAGTTAACATCATAACCCTAACCCAATGTATTTCTCTTTTATGTCAATTCATAAAGGATACTACCTTAATCCTAAGATTGTATTAGATTTATTCATAACTTTTTTTCGTTTGTTATTTTAACCCTTTCATGTTTTTTTTTCTTTCTTAACAATCTCAGATGGTTGGACAGAAATCCAAAAGACCTTGTGGCAATATTTTACTCGGACTCATATTTTTCTGTTGACATTTATTCAGTCAGTTGGTTAAAAAAGCTTTTCTGGTCCGAGTTTGATTCATGATAAATATGCAGAATATTACTGAGATGATCAGTCGGTCTCTCTGTCGGCGTGAAGAGCAGTAGCCTACAGTATATCGAGTGTTCCTCATTTTTTATGATGTATGTGAGTTAGCTACTACAGTTGGTGCTGCACTTGTTCTCTGTATGTCAGATAGATTTCATACTGCAACCCACAGTGTAAAACCCACAGCGAAAACAACTAGTATCAGTTTGTTTCATCAGATAGAATAGTAAAATATGATTAAAGAGTAAGACTTCTCATTTTCAGGCAGACATATTGAATATCCCTAATATTAAGTTTTCCTGTTTTTATCTCATTCACATAATTGTGTTGAAACTCTCTCAGTGTGGGCTGAGCTCTAATAAAACAGGAGAGCTGAGAATATACTGTTAACATACACACACACATACACACACACGCATACACATACACACACATATAGTGCTGATGTCAGCTCATTTGCTTCTCTACCCTGTTGACCATGGAGCTGTGATAATTGTTGTGGCAGGTTGCCAGCACACACACACACACACACACACACACACACACACACACACACACACACACACACACACACACACACACACACACACTTATATGCAGTACAAACACACACATACTTACATACAGCACACATAGACACATACAAATGTTTAGATAGCTAGTCCTTATTTGCAAATACTCACATCATATGCACAGAGATATAATGAAGTTAAAACATTTGTCTCTGTATATTGTGTTTACCAGGCATGAGAAATTTAAGGCCCAGGGGCTGGACGTGGCCCGCAGTATAATTATCTATGGCCTGTGAGATAATTTCATTTGTCTATTATTGATTGCCCGCTGGTAAAAAGTACTCCCATCAATCATACTACAAGTCCCACAATGCATTGCAACAGCTGCCGCGGAGGTCAAGACCTGTGCATCAATATAGCCACAAATATATATCTTTTTAGCTCTGCCTAATTTCTTTTTCAAAGAGACCAAACACAACACACCTACTCTCTTCCAGCAGCCGCCTGTTTGTACAGAGCGAGTCCATCGACTGCAGTGGGGTGACACAGCACAAGGAAGAACATTTATGATCATTTCTTCATGTAAATGCAATTAGACTGAGACGCTAAGGCAGAAGAACTACCGCGTCTGCAGTGCAAAATGATTACTATGATGGTTTTTACTTCAAGGAAATGAAGTTATGATCATAAATGTTCTTATTTGAGTTAAGTTGGTGTAACTAGAAGCAAGCTGTCAGCAATATTCATCTCTCAACAGGGTATCTTACTCAGTGTTACAGTGTTTTTGACCCTAATTTGATTTTATGCGGGAATATCCCTTTAAAGGGACAGTTTAAAGACCCAAGTTTAAAGAGGATATAAATGTACTAATAACTAGAATAAAGGAATGAAGTTCATGAACCTGGACTGCTGCTTATAAAAACGGTTACAGGAAGCACAGTATGAGAAACAAATAATCATAATAGATTGAGATATTGAAGATCACACAGTCTCCTGTTTATCTGAGAGCTGATCGTCTGATCACAAAATATGATCATAAGATCACCTGTTTGTTTTGGAGTTACTCAGAGGTGAACAAAGTACAAACTCACACAACACACACATGATTACACATGTGGAGTGTGTGTGGATGGGTGTGAGAGTGATGAAGAGCTGCTGAAACATGAACTCTGCTGCAGGACCATAGCTGTGTGTGTGTGTGTGTGTGAGTGTGGGCTGATCACAGGATATTGATCCATCTACTCCATCTGCTTTGCACACACACACACACACACACACACACACACACACACACACACACACACACACACACACACACACACACACACACACACACACACACTCAGGTTTGATTCTGCAGTTCATAAGTGGATTGTTCCCATTTTTGAAGCTCCTGGAAGAGAGAAAAATAAACCTGTGTGATTGCATGTGTGTGTGTGTTTGAGTGGTGAGTTAGTGTGTGATTGAGGGTCCTCAAGTGTGTCAGAGTGAGAGCTCATCCTCCCACCTGTACGAGCAGAGATCAGGGTGAGAGGTTTGGAGTGAGAGTGGAGAGGTTGAGAGATGGAGCTGATATAAACAGAGACAATGACGACGATGATGATGATTATGATGAGGGTGATGAAGTCCTCTCAGCTCACACAGGAGGAGGAGGAGGAGTATTATATTGTCAGATGATGTAAGAGGAGTGAGTGTGAAATTATATAAAGAGTTATTTATCAGAGATGTGTTGTACAGTAGGATCCAGGAATAACTGCTCTAGTGTTTTAGATATTGTTAGATCTCACTGCCTTTATTCACTCAACAACTCTTGTGGTCATAGTGGTGAAATTAGGGAGACAGAGGATAAAAAAAAAGGTCTCATAAAAACATACAAAAATAACTCAAGAGTACATACTCTCTGAAGTCAAACCACCACATTTTTAAGCCTCTACACAAACAGCAGCTGAGTTCAGAGGTTATTGTGTTTGTTTGAGTGTGTCCCCTTGAAAATGACTAGAGAGATGTTATTTCAAGACATCAACACAAGAGGATGACAATATCATTGGTCATCCAGTGCACTATGCCTCCTCACTCATTTCAACAGTAATCTGATTATATCAAATAAATCAGATTATTGAAGATCTTGACATCAGGTGGTCCAAAAATTGAGATCCATTCAATCAAATCAGAGAAGACAATCCAGCTGTTTGTGTTTTTATTCTGGTCATTGCTCCAATTTGTGTTCTTGAAAACTTTCAAACTGAATTGAGAAAACTTAGATCCAAAAATCTGGATTAATCATGACTCAAATTCTCATTGATTTTAGAAAGTCTGCATTTATTGTCCTTTAAATCAGGGCTCGAGACTAAGGATGTCCTGAGATAGGTAAAAAAAATGTGCTCAGGACAATGAGAGATGTTCTTTTGTATGTGTGTACTGTATGTTTCTTTAAGCCTCTGATGCTATTGAAAACTGAATTATGCCTTGATATGAATAGAGCACACACTGTATTATGCCACCGCTTACCACACTTGCTATTACTGGCTTGCAACTCTGCATGAGATCAATGGAGTTCTTAGCATGGCCACGGCACCTTGTCCATCTACCCCCTCTGATACAAACAGTTTGCTAGTCTGATGTGCTGGTTCAAAACATGAGGGCACTGCTGCTTCACTTTCAGCAAAGCCAGATACATCTGAGAACTCCATAACTGCAACTTAACTGAGATATTAAACAGATTAAAAGCCTTGTACTTAATTGACTTATGATCACATAATGACACGCTCATGTGTTTCTCCCCAGAAGGTGCAGCAGTAGATTCAACTAGAAGGCTGAGTGATTTATTGACTGACATGTTAGGATAAGATTTCTGGTCTTTCTGTCATTGGAGAGGACTTGGGGAATAGTCTTCTGCTGCTCAAGAACCAGGCCAGACATGATCTGCTGTGATCCCCACCCGGCTGGACGTTCAGTCTATAATAAGGGGGGGCCTTCTTGGAGACATTTTGTCTTCATGGTAAAGTCTATGTTGATATAATGTAGCTTGAAGTTTATGAAGACTCCATATTGCGGCTCAACCTTGGATCTGTCACAATGTTAAAATATTTTCTGGTGGAGATATCTCCCGTGACTTCCCCTTTGTGTGATGTAAACATAAAACACTTCTCCAGACTGTGTACTCTTTTTTTGGACCCTAGGTTGCCAACAGTGTTGATGGAGCACATGTCTTAAGCTTGCATGAATGTGACAGTGTGTTTTTTTCTGTGCCACTGGAAGCTGGCTGAATAAGCTGTTGCATTCTCGAGTGTCTTTAACAGCTAAGTGTGTCGTAGTGTCAGGAGTGGAGTGGTTAGATGCTGCTTTTAGCTCTGAGAGTTCGTTGTCCCTTTCTTGCTCGGTTATTCACCACTTTGTACGTGACTTTCATAAGAGTGAATATTTGTCATGTTGCCCTGAGGGAGAAGCTAAAACTGTGACAAATTCTGCAAATTGTTTCGCATTTTCCAAGCCTGACTCCTCCAAACCAAAGTGGTTTCAAGTAACTGAGGTCGTTATACCTTATTTGTTGACAAGTGGCTGCCTGTGGGTCGTGGGTCTTTTAAGTCTATTCAAACCAACCTCTCTGCACCCTGAAGTAGGAATTGTTTGAGGGGAGTGAAGAAAGGGTGCGGTCCATTTGCTGCTCAGCGGATAACAAGTGCAAACTGGCATGTGGCACTGTCATTATTTAATGCCGATTGTTCCATTTTTATGGTCATGGTTAGCCGAAATCATAATTGAGACTCAAATAGGATTAATTTCCCAGCCCTACCCTGATCCCAGCAGATGGCTAGATTTAGACGGGATGACAGAAACTATATAGAAGACAACTTTAAAACTGGTCAAACAGAACATAATAATTACAGTTTTGAGGATAGTTTGGGTATTGTTTTACAATATATCAGTTTTTCCTTTTAGCTTTTCACAATAAGAAATAACAGACATTAAATATATGAACACAAAACAACAGCCCTTCAGCCTGGAGTGAATTTGTTCGTAAAAAGTTCTTTTATGGAGTGAAGCAAAAAGACATTTCCTAAGTGAGACCTTAGGTTATTTAATGTCCTTTATTGTTAAGTTATGCTTTTATTTTGACACTTCTTGCATAGTGTTTATGTCATCTTTTCTTGTATTGTAAAATGTATGATTATTTTTAAACCACTGACAGCATTTCATTGACACTGAAAAACTGAACTCTTACAACAGTCCATCCTGAATTGTCATTGTAGGGTTTCAAAAGTCCCCCTTGTTGGACCTATTTAGAGGTTTTCTGATACGTCTCAAACTCAGCTGAGTATTTTCTTTTACATAACAGCTGGATAACCTCTGTGATTTAACCCACACTCCCCCAGTCCAACCCTCCACCTCCTCAATGAGCAGCTGGCAGTGTGGGCTTTTTTTTCTGCCAGCGTCCTTCCCCAGTCCTCCCTCCTCCCCCTCCTCCTCCTCCTCATCCTCTCATCATATCAGTATCCTCCTAGTCCAGCTCACAGTGAGGCCAAGAGCCGCTCTGCTGTAATTACACACACATTAGAGATTCTGCCAGGACTCTATCAGTGTGTGTGTGTGTGTGTGTGTGTGTGTGTGTGTGTGTGTGTGTGTGTGTGTGTGTGTGTGTGTGTGTGTCAGAGAGAGAGATAGTGGAGTGTTGTGTTGATTCAGCAGTAAACCAAACATGTGGCTTTGAACTTCATGTAATCTGACTTTTCAAACCAAACACACAGTCTGTGTTAACGGCATTTTCCACGCTGTGCACACACTGCACATGTGTAAAAGCACATTAATGCCACAGAATGTCATAAAGGAATAAAATGCAAAGTAACACAGAACTGGAATAAATAGATCAGCCCCACCTAAGAATCATACCTGATCTAGCTATCAGAGTCAATATCAGACTGATATCAGATATTACGATCACTGCATCCTTGCCTTTCTGTCATACTTTGTTAAATTAGGAGATTTTGACAGTGCTCTTTTAATAAACTTCTAAAGGTATCAGCTACTTTCGTTCCTCCAGCAGGTCATTACAGAGTTTAGCACTGAAAACGTTCAGTCCAGTAGAGTGTCTGAAATGATAAGAAAGCCTAAAGTGTGTACTAACGTGTTGGGGATTAAAAGGTTGGTGATCTAACTTGGGCAGAGACCATTAAGAGTTTTAAAAGTAACTAGTTTAATCTTAAAATCAGTCCTGAAACATACTGGCAGCTAATGTAAAAATGCTAAAACAGGTTTAACGTGCTCACAAGGGAGTTTCACAGCTCAAGGAGAAACAATTATGATTAATACTTCATGGACATGCCATCAGACTGAGATGCTAAGGCAGAAGAACTACCATGCCTGCAGTGCAAAATGATTAATATGATGATTATTACTTCATGAAAATTATCTGCTGCACTCGGTGATCAACTCATCAGGGCTCCCCCATAAACAAGCGGCTGCTGGAGGAGAGTGGGTGAGTTTTGTTTGGTCTCTTTGCTTAAGAAACGAGGCAAAGCTAAAAAGATGTCTGGTGGCTAGTACTATGGCTGGGACCCTACATGTACCGTTGATGAATTTAGGTGCTGTTCTGAGCTTTTTGGTTGAGGTTTGTGTATGGAGACACAGACCGCTGTGTATTGCTATCCTGCGGTCGTTACTTAAGTTGGTATAGCTCGAGAAGCAAGCGGTCGGCAACATTCATCTCTCGAGGGGTGTCTAACTCAGAGTTACGGTGTGTGTTTGACCATATCTTAAATTTACGCCGGAATATCTCTTTTATAGCTCAGTTTTCCTTTTTCTGTACGTCTTTCACTATTTTTTTGTTTAGATGTGACTATTGACTGCGTTGGATGTCTGATATCATCCTCTAATACATGTGACTGATTTAGCGCTTCATGTATATCTTGCTGGTATCTCAATTTAAAAAAAAGATCGTGATTAAAAAAACATCCTTCCCTGTCCTATGTAACAGGTCAGGACATGTTGAAAACTGTTCTGCATGTACAGGAGCTAAGCCACAGACAGTTCCTCTCAGATTTAACCTTGAATTCTACCAATCAAACTACTATTAGCAGACTGTATGCACCGATACATAATTTCTAGGTCATCCAGAGGTGAATTGTTGTCCTGGAAAGTTTTAGCCTAACAACCCATATAAATCCTGTGGTGCAGTTCAGAGTAGAAATTCCACTCTAAGTATGGCTGTTAGTGCCAGGTGGTGAATTAGGTGTTTCTTATAATGAGGCTTATTTGCATGGAAAGAAGCCTTTTTAGCCCCAAATAGATGCATGAAAGCTCATCTAAATTCATGCAAACAGTAGTGGAGCACACAGATGCCATTTACTCTGCAGCATAGTTCATGGTGCATTTAACCCTTTGTGTGGACTCTTTGAATTACACCTTTTTGTTTTTTTTTTTTATTTCATGTTCTGGTTTAGAGGGAGCAAAATCTGCACAATCTTTTCATGAACCTAGTTATTTCCAACATAGACGGTGTCGACAACAAAGACAATATTATATGAGATGAGAGCAAACTCATAATATCTGATTATCTGTGAATAAAACGCTGAACCACATTGGTTTACAGATACACATAAATAAGAAACCATCTGAACAAACTGAGGAACACTTTGTCCTCTCTGCTTCCTTCTACAGACACACAAACCTGCACAGAAACAAGCGCGCACACCTGCACACAAGCCTATACACAGGCACATAATGAGAACATAATGAAACTTTATTAACGCATAGAAATCCATGACTCAGCAGCAACATTGTGTCTGACACACATGACCACATATCCAACAGCATAGTGCCTCTGCAGCTGCTTACATGCAGGCACTCGGGGAAATTTCTGGATAATTTCAGGAGCTGTCTGGAAATTAATGTTTAGCAGAATGGAATGTTTAAACACACACTCTCCCTGGCCATTGACTGTATATAGAATAGATGCCGTCTGCCTCCTCCTAGGGTGAAGTCACCACGAGAACAGCACCCTCTGGTGACGGGCTGCAGTATAGGTCATAAATCCCGCCTTCTCCAGCAATCCTTATGGAGCTGTGGACAAACTTTGGAAATCAATTGTGTTGACATGTAGCTACTGTAAGACTGGTTTGTGGTCAAGTCTTCTTTTTTATTCAGTTATCAGGGGGTTCATGTTTTCTATGATTGACACTTGATACAGCCTATGGGTGTAGGAAGATTGGGTAGCTCACCCAGGGGATATGCTGTTTGAGCCGAGCATCATCACAGCAACTCTCTCACCAAATGCGTACAACGCCACTGTGCAAAATCCTGGAAATAGCGAGAGCTCTTTGCCCTCAAATTTGTGTAATGATGGCAGGCGGAGCCAAGTTGTCCATAGTATATACAGTCTGTGTCACAGGCTAAGGCCTCTTCTGTTGGATAAGGGTGATGGAAGCTGTCGGTTTATAGTGTCACTGTGTTAAATTTGAAGTCATGGTGTGATTGCAGTAAAGTTTATTTTCAAAAGTTGGCAGATAAAGTGTGTGTCTGCCATGACTTTTGCTTGTACACAACCAGCAACTGAACATATTTACAGCATCAAAAATCAGTAATAAAGAACAAACTGGAGGAGAGAGACAAAGATACTTTCACTACCTTTTAAACTCGTTTCTGAGGCAGCCCTCTGAGAGATTAATCAGCACTTCTAAAACTGATGTTCAAGATTTATTGTGAACCCAACAACAATGTTAGAGCCTGTGCCTCTTTGGTTTAATAATAAATCTAACATTTTAAACTTTCTAAATGTTCCTATAACTGTTTTCACTCAGTTCTGTTACTTATGATTTACCAGTATTTAGCTTCAAAATATAAGCATAGTTTTACAATGCAGGATATAAAGCAACCTTTACGCAAGATAGAAGATATCAAAATAAAAGCATGAATATTGTTTAATCATTATTATGAATGGATGAAAATCTGATGTCATGACAGCCCTAGTTTCACAGTACTAGCTCTAAAAATATAACGGTGCAAAAATGCTCCCACACTGTAAAATCCACTTGCTTCGTGAGACCACCAGTACTCAGGTGATACTTAACCCTGTTTTTCTGCAGCATTCAGGGGCTTTTCTATTTCCCAAAGGAGATTAGTGTATTTTCAAAATCTGTTCACGTCCGATCTCTTGAAAATAAAAGTGATTTATAGTAATTTATGTATTTTTGTTGGCTGACTTTGCTAGACAGACTCTGCCATCTTTTGTTTTTGTCTGCTGACCAATCACAGGCTGTATCTGCAATAAGCTTACCTAGAAAGGTCCAGTCAGGAGCCAGACTTCCCCTCCTCAGCAGAGCAGTGAGTCTGCACCAGCTGGTAGAAATGCAGCAAATTCTTAGATATGACGTTCATTCCTCTGGTCCTGTATTTAGTCTTGAGGGTCAGGTTGCTGTCCTGCATTAGCAAAGGCATTTTTATCTTTTCACAGGTGTCTCTGTGATCTCATAAAGGATATAACAGCTGATAAAGACGAGACCAATATTTAAATGTAATATTTCCTCAGACTGCAGCTGAGAGCTTCCTGAGAGAGCATGAAATCACAGCAGAGAGCAGCAGCTGCAGAGCAGACCTAAACAATTTCACACAAATATAAGATTTGTGATAACTTTGTTTATCTGTAAAACATGAAATGTAATCAATAATCAAATATTAAGGAGTGCATATTATCTGTACCTCACAATGTCTGTATCTACCTGACTGCAAGCTCTTGGCAACATGCTGCTCTTGAATCCAACAGGAACCCTGACACAATTATTTTCTCTTCACTAAATTACCACATCCATCCTACAGGTTACGTGTATACCTTCTGAGTGAAACAGGCATTGACTCATTACATGAAATAATCTCTCTTATTTATTCAGATAAATTCAGACATATTTGATGTGTTTGGTTAATTTTGTAACTTTGCTGTGTATGGCTGTAGGTTTTCAGATCATGATTGCTGACAGAAACTAACGTTTTCCCACAGTGTCAATAAGCAAAGTTGAAACGTGACACACACTTATCTGCAGATTGATTCGATATGATGTGTTTGATCAGATACTCTGGGCAACACTTTGCTATCCAGGGAAAACACGCTGTCTCAGAGGGACATTGGCCAATCAGAGACCAGTATTTAACACAGTCAGGTGGTCATCCAGGGATTTATTATGCCGAGGATACAGCTGCTCATTGAGGACAGGTGAAAATGGTTTGGTTTATCTTCCACTAACCTAGTTTCATACACATTCCTGTGTATGAAACAAAGTAGTACAGGCCGTCCTTTTCTTGAGATGTGTAGGTGAGCTGGGCGTTTATTTCAAGTTATTATTGAACCTTCAGAACACAGAGATAAGCAGCAAATACTGCCACTAAGGAAGCTTTTGTTTTTGTTCTTTAAGCCAGAGAAAGGCTTGCTTTTTAAAGCTCCTGAAAGGAACCTTTGGTTTGTATCCATTTTGGCGCCCCCTTGTGGATAAAACAAAAAAACTCCAGGCCTGTAGGGGGCACTGCATAACAACCTGTGTGTGTTATGAAGTTGTGTTTGTGCCGCTTAGTCAGGGAGGCGCCTGGTCAGAAAAAAAGTTTGTTGTCTTGTCTCTTTTAGTCTTTCTTTTTAACAATAACATGTTTCAAACAGCTTTACTGAGCGCCCCCTACTGGCCTGGAGCACCCTCTGTAGTCATGTTTGTGTCAGTGTCAATGTCTGTGTTTCTAGTGTTGCATTCCTTCAGACTTTCCAATGAAATTGCAGTCTCTATGAATATGCATCATGTCACTCCCAGTGAAGAGTTTCCAGGCTGGAGCAGATCAGAAAGCCTTGTGGTTCTTTGTGTGATTATCATGTTTGTTGTAAAGATGTAATTAAGTCTGCGCTCTGCTTTATATATGAAGCTGTGATCAAATATCTCAGAGTGAAATACAGCACTGAGTATCGCACTGTCTCCTGTTCTCTCAGATTCTCTCTGATTACATCATGATGGCGATACACCCTCCTCCACCCCTCCTCCACGTCCCCCCATCCTCTTTCCTCACCCTCTCTCTCTGTGCCAGACTTTAAACCCTCCTCCTCCTCCTCCCTCTCCACTCAGTCACTGTATTTCTCCCAAATCCTGCTGCATATTTGGAAGGCACACATTGCCAACCCCCTACACACACACACACACACACACACACACACACACACACACACACACAGTGTTACAGTACATGCTGACACACAGCAGGATGATCCTGCACAGAAACAGGAGCTGCAGAGATCATTCAGTCAGAGTTTAGATTTAAGGCCTTGAAGATAAATGAAATAAAAACCATCAATAATACACACACACACACACACACACACACACACACACACACACACACACACACACACACACACACACACACACACACAATTAAAAATAAAATAAAGAGTGGTAGTGGCACCTTATCACCTGACTATAAACAAGATGTACTGTCTCTCTGCTCTATTGTGAAGCCTGGGATAACCTTGCTAAGCCCCGCCCTCTATGGTTACTGTTGCTATGTCTCAAGTTTTTCAATCACTCCCTGCAGCTTACAAACAGCTGTGTGAGTTTCAGACTCTTTTTATGCCTCATATCAGTCTTTACGGTGGCAGAGTCTCTCAGTGGAAAGATTGGAAGAGGTTCAGCAGCACTCTGTGAGAGACTGTGTGAGCAAATAGCAATTTCAGCATAATGTTCCTTGGAGAAAGACCACTAAGAATTGGGGGATTACATCCTCTACAGTGCATAACATCATGGAAAGACTCAGAGAATCCAAAGAAACCTTTGTATGAAAAGGACAAGGCACAAAACCAACACAGGATGGTTGTCATCCAGTTTGATCTCCAGATTAAAGACCACGCTGGTTTAGATGTTGTTGTGCTCTCAGTAAAAATGATGAAGCATCATGGGAAACTTTTCTCTGGACTCTGAAGTTGTTGGACTCGTATAAATCGTCTTTGAATTTAAATTAACAAAAGTCCTCAGTCTCTCTTAGTCTTTTTTTTGTCTGAGGATTTACCTTTTTACTGTTTCTCTCCTAATAACACTGTTTAACCTCTCAATCACACCTCTCCATCTCTCTCTCTCTCTCTCTCTCTCTCTCTCTCTCTCTCTCTCTCTAATGTTTCCTCAGGCTAGAGCAGCAGTTGAATAATCTGTTGTGTAACTCTGTTTTTGTGTTTTCAGCTCTGACCATTCACTCTAATGTGCTTTTAGTGTGTGTGTGTTTTTGTGTGTGTGTGTAATATGGAAGACATTGTGATTCCTGTCAGTTTATTTCTGTGTGTGTGGGTGGGTGGAGGGCAGATGCAGCCTGACTGACGGAGTGTTTTTATCAGGCGAGGAAAGCCTCTCTCTTGCTCTCTCTCTCTCTCTCTCTCTCTCCTCTCTCACTCACAGACACTGTGCACACAGGCCCATTAAATGATTTAAAAGTCAGTGTATACACGACAGAGAGGCAAACAGTTAGTGCTTTTAGTCCTCATATGTTCAACTGTATACACAGATTTTCTATATGTAGCTGATATATTTTTATATATACTGTTGCTACTTTTTTTGTGTGTGCAGGTGTGTTAGTAGTGAGTATGCTGAGTGTTTTCCAGCTCCCTCTGCTGGCCATTTAGGAATCACTTGTATCACTCTGTGTTATAAATGTATAGTATATGTGGATGTAGATGCAGACACACTGATTAAACCCATTGAAAAAAAGGCTTACAGGCACATTAAACACAATGCAGGAATATATAAGACAGATTTCCACAGAGCAGCACGCTGTTGGACAGTCTCTGGTATTTTAACTCCATTATCTGTTTTTCTGCAGCAGATAAACCTGCTCTCTGCCGGGGGTGTCACAGTAAAGTTAGCTCAGTTTGAATTTCAAAGAACAAACCCAAAGAAACCCTATTACCAGAGTTTGATGGCTCAGTTATCAGCAGCGTACAATCTGCAGCACTAGTACCGCTCACTTTTGCACTTCAACTTTGAAAACAACAGATTCGAGCCTTCACACAGCCAGCATTGTACAAATTTAAAGGACAGGAGAGGAGACTCACCTGTACTTACTGTGAGAGGTACTCAGCTAAAACTGACAGTCTGTTGACCCTGTGTCACCACTATTTATGTCTACATCTGTAGAATTTGCCATTTCTGTACAATATTCAGAAAGCAGTAATACTTTTGTGGTGTTTTTCAAAGTAAAAGTCCCATCAGAAGCTTTTTGGTCTGGTTAGGAGTCTGTATACAATTACTGTCATGGTCTGTACAAATTAGGCACCCATCTCAATGTGAAAGCATAACCCACAAAACTAGCTCTGTATATGTAGAAAATGAATAACGTAAAAGAGTGATTATTATACATATTTCAAAGAGATTTAAAGCAGGGCTGTAAATATACTACACTATGCAGTGTTATAACTCTTTTTGAGCTAAATGATCCGAATCATTAAAAACAGTCTGTATTACCATCTCTAGCTTACCTGAGAATGAAGAAACCCCACCTTCACAGACTGTGGACGACTTCTGCCAGGTTATGCATCCCTAGTATTATTATATACTAACATGATAACATCTGCTGGAGTTTATAACTGAACAAAAACCTCTTCTCCATTCATATATCTATCTTAATGAGATGTATTCAGCCAAAGAGATGATCATAATTGAAAGTAGATGAATGAAAAGACACTGACAAAGCTAACATGTGGCCAGCATGGACATACATCCTAAATCAGCTGAAATGGAGCTGACATGTTGTCAACACGCAGCCTGCACAAAGCTGACATCCATGCAACATGCCTCCAACAAAATGCTGACATGCAGCTAACATTAAGATGACAAGCAGCCAGTACACTAAAGACGTGCAGGTAAAGAAAATTTATACACGCCTGCATTTGGTCGAACATGAGGTTCATCCTTTCATTCTCTTTGTCTCTTTCTCTCTCCATAGAAGGCTGGAAACTCTGCTACTGAGAGACACCAGATGAGTGTGTGTGTGTGTGTGTGTGTGTGTGTGTGGTGTGTGTGCGTGGGTATGTGGGTTATGAATGTCACAGAGGCATTTCTCACACTGATGATAGCCATAATAAATATTCCACAGTGAGTCTGTGAATGTGTGTGTTTTAGGTGTGAGATATTACTCAAATCATTAGGGCATTACCTGTGTGTGTGTGTGTGTGTGTGTGTGTGTGTGTGTGTGTGTGTGTGTGTGTGTGTGTGTGTGTGTGTGTGTAGATAATGAAGCTGCAGTGTGACTGATGATGAATCCTCAGGAGGACTCAGTCTGACAGCAGCTCTGTTCATGATTACATCTCTGTATTAAACTCGTAGTTTATATTCACTGACACTCTGCAGGTGGTTTCATATCAGACACCTGTCTGTCTCTGCAGTCATTAGTATTACTCTTGAGAGTCTCTGCGTGTAGCCCCTCCCCATCCCCATTTAAACTCTGCAGACCCACCCCATGTATATCACAGGCTGCAATGGTTGTTTGAAGAAAATGCACTTCTTTGCTTTATTATTCACATTTTGATCAGTCAGACTCAGAAGAAGCTTTGGATACATTGATCCAATCAGTCACACTCTTTGACCAATTAGACACAGCCTCAGCTGAACATCAGCTCCCTGGTGAGCAGGAGGGTGCTTGTTATTGACTGTGACATTAGCTGGTGAGGTCATATATAGTTGTGACCATAGACTGTACATACTATGGACAACTTGGTTCCGCCTTCCGCCTGTATACGGATTTGAAGCGGAAAAGTGCTTGGTAATTCCACGTTTTCTCTCCATTTCTTGAAACCAACATTGCGCAGTAGCATTGTATGCATTTGGCGGGAGAGTCGCTGTGATGGCACTCGGCTCAAACAGCGTATCCCCTGGGTGTGATATATTTTTTTTTTGTAGGACGGGAGGGGAAAGTCCCGCCTCCTTCGCCTCTGATTGGCTAGAAAGGTAGAAACATCATCACGCGCTCAAGCCAAACGCGGGCTGTCGGCTCTGTACATCGAACAGAACATTACAAAACATTATCGCACTTCTGAATCTCCTAACCCTAACCCTAACCCTAACCCGACAGATGATGACGTTTCACAGCCATTAGGAATAACCAATCGGAGCCCAGCACTTCTAGCCAATCAGAGGCAAAGGAGGGCGGGACCTTCCCCTACCATCCCACAAAAAAAATACAAAAATAAAAATCATATGGAAAAACTACTGCCAAACATAATTTACTGCATCAAAACTTAGATGTTATTGTGATCATGATACAAACTAAGTGAGAGAATTGGTGTGATTTGTACCCTCAAATAAAAACTGGCTCCGTTACTGACTGAGGATTATTGTCAAAGGTGAAAAAAGCAATGCAGATTACACCACTGTGTGTGTGTTTGTGTGAGAGAGAGAGACAGTGAGTGAGTAGCAGCTGTTTAACAAGCATGAGTAGCAGATAATGTGATCTGATTTGTGTGTAATCCAGATTAGACAGGCTTGTTTTTGTAGTGTGTGTAATGTTGCTGTGTGTATGGTGATGTTGAGCCGAAGAAAACACTCCCTCTAATAGCACACGTCAGGCTTCCTAAAGATGTTTGTATTTGTTTTCTTGATGTTGCATCAAAGATGAACATTAGCTGCAGCTCACTGTTCATTTCTGCGTCTCTGAATGAGCAGACTGTGAGAGAAGCATCATTAGACCGAGGCTGTTTTACGATATGGACCCACCAAATTAAAAAAAACTCCCCCCAGTCATTGTGTGGTGGAAACAGTCGCCTCACTGCGCAAAGCTTTATTGGATCACTGGCATCCCGGTTATGGCTAGCAGAACCGATTCTTATCAAGTGTTTTCCTCATTTTGTTACAGTCGTCTAAAGCAACAGTGATATGCTGCGAAGTGCGACATGAATAAAAAATGTGGAGATTCAATTTTAATGAAATGAGTCTGAATTTCAAAATGACAAGTGACCCCGGCCCTCCCTGGTGGGTCCATATCGTCATGAAGAGCTATAAGAAAGCTGTGTGATCCTTTGAATCAGGAGTTTCTCTGTGCTGAAATGTTGTCAAAGATGTGTTAGACCAGTGGTTCTCAAGTCCAGTTCTCGAGGCCCACTGTCCTGCATGTTTTGGATGTTTCCCTGCTCCAACACACCTGATTCAAATGATTAGCTCGTTATTAAGCCATTACAGAGCTTGATAACGAGCTGATCATTTGAATCAGGTGTGTTGGAGCAGAGAAACAGCCATAACATGCAGGACAGTGGGCCTCGAGGACTGAACTTGAGAACCACTGTACTATAGTGTCTGCTCGTATGTATGTATGTATGTATGTGTGTGTGTGTGTTTATTTGCAGTTTCTAATTTTCTCCTCTGGCTGACAGCTCGGAAAATCTGACTGACTTTGCTTCAGTGAAACTTCTAATAGCTTTTTTTCTTTTTTCTGTCTGGGTATAGGATGATGAGGTGGTCCTGCAGTGTTCAGCCACTCTCCATAAGGAACAGCAGAAGCTGTGTCTGGCTGCTGAAGGCTTCGGGAACAGACTCTGTTTCCTCGAGTCCATCTCCAACTCCAAGGTACAAACTCCACCACACATACTTATTTTTGATTAAGGTTTAGATCAGGATTATCAAACAGGATAATCAGATGATGTGATAAACTTTAATAAGTGAAAAATAACTGATGTTTTTGTTTACCTGACTCACTGTCTATGATCAAGTTTAATCAAAGTCATAATTTCAAAGGAAAGGGACTGTCTTTTAATTCTTCACTCTACTCACAGGGCTTTGACTTATTTTGATCAGAGTACTCACTGAATTAAATACCAGACTTTCACTGTTTGTCTTCAAAAGCCAAAAGCATGTGAGCTCTTCCAGCACCTCCATTTTATCATAGCCTGCAGATCCAGTATAACATTTTGTTTTTTAGACAAAATGTTAGTCGATAAAGACTTGGGCTTAATTCAGACCAGATTCACTCGCCGTTCAGGCACACAGCCATTAGTTCAATAACCCTTTTCTTTCTTGTCATGTTTACTCTGTCCAGGCACACACACTTGCTCCTCTCCCTGCTCTCCTCTCCTCACCTGTCACTGATTGATTGTTGTTCGGCTGCAGCACTAACTAGTTAAAGATACTGTTTTCCACAATGGATTTGAGTGAAATCTGGAATGTCCTTTTGCTCCCAAACTTTGTTGCACATTGACCTGAGTTTGGGATGAAGTGAAACAAAGAGCTATGTGAGGGGAGGGGTGGAGCGAAGAAAGGCAGGATGCGCTTCATTTCCCCAATGGGACAAAATGAGCGCAACATGGCTGGCAGCAAAGTAATCATTCAGTCTTGATTATCAGAGTGGAGTCATAATGGTAATTGAAGTTTGATAAACTACAAACCATTTACGCCCTGTGTTTCATAAAAAATAGTGCAAAGACAACACATGAAACTGTATTGTTTAATTAAACTTTAAACGAAGCTCATTTTTAAAGCTGATTGGGAAAATATTGGGAATTGTGTTCTTTATCAGCGTTTAAAATGGTTAGGATTTGGATTTTTATATAATACCTATGCATTATCAGGACTCTTATGAGAAAAAAAACACATGTACAAAGATTGTTCAATATTATATTCAACTTAAATCCAGGATTTTCTCATGCACCAAACCAAAGATTGTAATACCTGACAGATGATCACTCTGCTTCTTTTTTCTTTGCTCCTCTCCTGTCAAGACTGAGTCTAACCTGAGGTTCACCTCAGCTGGAGCACTCAGAATTAAATTAATGCACAAGTGTATATTGGTATGTTTTGTGTACCTTGTGTGTACAGTGAGTCATGTTGTTGTTTTTGTTGTTGCTTCAGAATGTTCCTCCTGATCTGTCCATCTGCACCTTCGTGCTGGAGCAGTCTCTGTCTGTACGAGCTCTGCAGGAGATGCTGGCCAACACCGAGGACAGGAACGAAGGGGTGAGTGTGTGAACACACGTACACATACTAAACACACTGTGCACACACACACACACAGCATGTAGGGGAGGTAATGCACTGTAGGTGAGACTGCTATCTCAAGAAGAGGGGAGAGAGGAGGGGGATGCAGACACATGAGAGGAGGCCCTCATCAGTTTGTTTTTTTCAGACTTCAAAAGAAGTGATCTCCATAAAGAGCTGATTTAGCACAGTAATCAAATCTAACGCCCAGTTATGTTGATAGCTTTTGAATGTAGCGAGTCTGTGGTGGGTGATTAAAGTGGGTCCCTGGGAAATGTCATGAGTCCATCATAAATATTTTGTGTCCTGTAAATTGTAGCCATAATAAATATATTTAGGTTTATTGAAAATGCAGCAGAAATTTAAAGAATTATTTAAAAAATGCATTATTTTATTCGTAGCTTTGATTTTTTAACTGCCTGTGTGGATCAAATTCTGACCCTTTAATATGGACTCTCAGTTTCCTACAGTGCATTGTAAAAAGTAATGCAGACAGATGGTCACTAACTAAGCAGTAAATGTCATCATGTATAGCAGTGTCAATGAACAGTGGACGGACGGGACTGTTTGCACCATTAAACATTTAGAAACAACATGATTAGATGAAGAAAAAAAAGATACTGACCAGAAAAGAACCATATCAAAAAAAAATCACTCTAAAAATGAATCATCATGAAATAAATAAAAGTCAAATTAATACAAATCAGACACAATAAAAGTGTGATTAGCTGTCTGTCTGATTGTGATGACAAATATCCCTCACATAAAACAAAACAATTATGAAGATGATTTTTTATTAATTTTAAGGATTGAAGGACTTTAGCAGGCAAACGTGAGTTTTTCCTCATGGTGATGATGACAGACAGAAGAGCAAAGTCTGTCAATATGAGATCAATAAATAAACTGTGTTAGAAATGATGAGGGATTTTGGTACTGCATTAAAAACATAATAACTCATAAGTATCTCTGAAAATTGGCTCAGAATGGGACTTTTTTTTTTTTTTTACAGCTGAGTTGATTCTGTAATTTCTCACTTACCTTGGGCAGGTGTTGAGCAGGTGATGTTATTGTTCAGTGTCCAGCAGATAGTGTCTGTGATTTTTTGAATATGCTTATCAATGATCATCTGTATCCCACTTTAGTGGGGTAACAAGAACCACCTCAGCTATCACATGATCGGCTGGCTGATGGCAGCAGTCTTGCTCAACAGCATGTGTTCAGACGCTTTCTGAGAAGCACTTGGATCAGCTAAATGACAATAAACTGAACTGGCTTAATGCACACTCCAACCAGCTAATGCATGCAAGCTAACATGGGCAAAAAACCTAGAAAAACAATAATTTTGGAGAAGTGTATTTTGTTTGCAGTTATAAAAAGTACATACTACAGATAGAATTACAACTAGGGTTGAAATTGTTGCTGCTGTTTTTTTTTTCATTTCTTCCTTGTAAAAAGTTTTTAAATGTTATTTTTGAAATTTAAAGATGTCTCATTCTGTCCAGAAACAGTCACATATTCAGCAGTAACAGCAACATCAGCTCCATCAGAAACATTATGGTCTGGTGTTTTCTCTGAATTTCTATTCCTGACAGAGCAGGCTCTGTGTTTCACCTTGCTCTTAGACTTTTTGCTAAACTTGGCTAACCAGGTCCTTCCGTCTCTCTCTTTTTCTCTCATAAAGGAAGGAAACTCTTTTATTTCAACAGAAAACTAAACATAATGTCTGGGGTAAAAAACGTGGACTTTCTCAGCAGTCATCTCCTCCTGATCCAACAGGCTGCTCTCTGTTGGATGGATTTATCTGGTTTTAACTGTTTTTATGTGTCTTTTTATGTTTTTCCATGTTTTTTCCTTCCGTTTATTTCTCTGTTTTTCTTTTTTTATCTCTGTGTGGTCTGTGAAATGACTCAGACTTACTCTGCTCTCTCTCTCATTTCCACACAGCATGTAGATGTGGAAATCTGGGTAGGTGTTCTTCACCTGATGTCTGTGTGTGTGTGTGTGTGTGTGTGTGTGTGTGTGTGTGTGTGTGTGTCATGGTGCTCACCCTCAGTGTGTCGGTCCTCGTGAGTATCAGTAAGAGATGAAACCCAGACAGAAACCAGCGCCCACATCAGTGACTGTGTTGAGTGCTCACTGTGACTCTGTGTGAGATCATGTTCATGTATAACCTTAACACTGTTGGGTCTTCACGCTGAAACAAGAGTTTATTCAGGTCAGGAGCCTAGATGTATTCATTCGCCAAAACAAATAGTCCCCACAGATGTGTTACTTCATTTGTTTTCCAAGTCTTTGAGGTGTTTCCATGTTGTGCTGATCACAATTCCCAAAAGCCTCATTAGATACTGGTAGAGATGGGGCTTTTTTCTTAAGTGTGCATCTACTGTGGAAACACTTGAATTGAAAAAGATCTGCTTTTGTAGAGATGATGACGTCTGATTGAGTTGGAGCTGTATCATATCATTGACTGTAACACAACAACAGCTAACTTTGTAAACAGTGACATGGCTACCTCTATTCCTGAGACCCCAGATAACAGGACAGCGACACCCAAGGCACACAAAGTGAACTGCAACGCATGAGATGAGAGAGTCTTTTCATTCCGGGCGGTTGTGAGTGTTCCTCATCAAATCTTTACGCTGACCAGAGTTCCCACCAGGTCTTCTTGCCGCAACTGCGACTTCATCACCTTCCTTTGTTTCCCCCGAGACGTTATGGTGGACTCTTAAGCAACACCTTCACACAATAGACCTTGGACTTCTTCTCAGTGGAACTCAGGGGAAGTCTCAGTGTATAGGTATCTTTGAAGAGGGTGATGTTGCTTCAAGGGAAACCAAACATCCCCTCTGATGGGGACTTACCCACCCCTTCAGGTCTGTGTGGATGGAGACCAGCAGAAGCTTCTGGATACTCTGTAGATTCCTGTCTTGGTACTTCGTGTGTTAATACCCTGTGATTTTCTTCTGTCAACAACACCATCATTATAGTCCAAACAGTAAACAGATGAGCGTTAAAAGGTCTCACAAGACTACAGCACAATGAGGTTTCTCACCAGATGATAAACTGTCTCACAAGACAGGTACACCCTTTGACATCAAACACAGAAACCACATTAGCTGTGTTCTCCTGATGCTACGATATGTCAGTGAGTCCGCCATACTGCTGAGGGTTAGTCTGCCATGTTAACAAACACAAAAACATATGAAAACTGGGTTTTCTGGATAAAAGTGCAAATATAAACTTACAATCAACAGTTTTTTGCTGTTGAAGCTTAGCAGTAAATGGGGTTTACAGAAGACCGTAAACACTGAGGAACACAGTACTTATACACACATTTGACAACATGGTCATGTAACAACAGTCAGAAGGCGTGTTTATACAGACATACATGTGATTGTCCTCAGCAATATGGCGGCAACATGGATGTATTGCTGCGTTCGAGTTACCTCGGAAGTCAGAAGTCTGAGCTGAAAATGACATCACACCGGAGTTACCAGCATTTCAGTTACCAAGTCGGAAAAAAGTAAAATTGGAGGCGGACACAAGATGGCTACATCTACGAAAGTTATTTTAGCGCTTGCCTAGTCCGAATATGAGGCAAAATAACTTTCGTAGATGTAGCCATCTTGTTTCAGGCTCCCGATTTTACTTTTTTTCGACTTGGTAACTGAAACGCTGGTAACTCGGGTGTGACGTAATTTTCAGCTCCGACTTCTGACTTCTGAGGTAACTCGAACGCAGCATTAGATCAGGCTAGTCGTTGTGGTGCCTACATATATGGTGTCTATGGGTTAGATTGTCATTTTTAACTGCAGTTATTGTCTTACATCACCCTCTCAAAGTCAGTCCAGTGCAGCAGAGAAGGTGCCCAAAAGGAGTATGATCCCTGCAGAGTGTGCAGCTTGTGATGCTGTCTTTTATTCCTCAGAGGTATCTGTGTTTTTAAATGTTTGTATTACTATATTATTGAGATGGAACCAGACATGAATACATACCTGTTTGTTTCTCAGCTGTTTGAGACCCTGAGGCTCTATGTAGTCTAAATCTGGATTCACCTGGACATGACGAACAAAAAATGAACCACAATCTTTGACATGTTAACAAGTAAAAGTCATAATCTCATAGTGGTGATCATACTTTCAGAGGGAGTGTTTGTTTAATGGTCATTTGTGATGAAATAAATGTTTTGACCTCTGTGTGGAGACACAGGTGATGTTACAGGTAAACAAAGGTTTGTCTAAAGGTTGAGATAAACTTTCTCTCCTCTGTTTGTGTCTGTTTCAGTGATCCGTGTGTGATTGTATTGGTATTTTTATCTCATTGATGTGTTTGTAAATGTGTGTTTAATAATCCATCTCTCTCACTGACTCTCTGTTCTGTTCTGTTTATAGATAACTGTCTGATTATTAATTCCCCCATTAGTGACCGCCTGTTGATCAATAAATCTGTCATATTAACTGTATTTTCTCTCTCCCTCTCTCCTTCTCTCTCTATGTCAGACGGCTCAGGGAGGCAGCCATCGAACGTTACTGTACGGGCATGCCGTGCTGCTGCGACACTCATACAGCGGCATGGTTAGTAAACACACACGCATGTACACACACAAACACCCAGGTGATGGGTAGGTTCGAGTAATGCGACTCAAAGACACAAAGATTGTTCAATCAGGAAGAAAGGATGCAGACGGGTCGAGGTTAAGAATGAGCAGGAAGGAGAGGAGGATAAATGCAGCGAGTCCCAGGATTTACAGGTGGTGATTAGAGTGGGTTCATGGGAAACTTAAAACCTCAAACATTTTTGTGTGTTTGAAATGCACAAGGAAATAGAAGAAGGATATTCACTGTAGCAGAGATGGCATATTGAAGTAATTAGTGTTACATCAGTATCTGTGATACGATGCTGATTTGTGTGATGGAGTATTAGAGCCAAATTAAGAAAACAAAAATAAAACTGAGAAAATTAAGACTTTGAGATTAAAGTCATTAATTAACAAGAATAAGTCTTTATTAATGAAAATGAAGTCATACTAAAATCATTACTTAGGAGAATAAAGACGTAATAAAGTAATCATATATTTGTCATTTTGATGTGCATGGAATTATAGACTTCAACATGAGTTTCCTTTTTTAAAATTTTTACCCATTATTTACCTTGTAGTTTTTTCTTTTTTAATAGTTTCAGATGGCTGAATGGAAAATCCAAAATTCTCCTCTAATAGGCCAAATATCTGTCCACCTACATTTATTCATTTAATGACTCAAGTTCAGCCTGTTTTCTTCTTTTATTATCAATAGTGACGAATCAGCATTGTATAAAGAAGTTGATAAGGTTTCTAATCAGTTCTATTGATTTTATTGATTGTCTTTTTCTCTGTAGTACCTGTGCTGCCTCTCCACCTCCCGCTCGTCCACAGACAAACTGGCTTTTGATGTTGGACTGCAGGAGGACACAACAGGTGAGTCACCCTGTCTGAATGACTGATTAATTACTTTTTTTCAACTATCTCGACATGAAGAGATGCTAAAGAGATTTTACGGCGTGACTTCAGAATCAGCAGCTCTAAAGTTCTGCAGGTTTCATAGTCTACATGCTGTTCTCCACAGGGAGGTATTTCACTCTAGGACACAGCCAGGACAGGTGCACCTTCACCTGTCCTCCTCCTTTTTCTGACCTGCTTCTGTTTGCATGATGTAGAGAGCTCAGCTGCTGCAGGACAGAACCAGGCTAAAAACTGGTTCACTTATACAAAACCAGCATAAGAACTGGATCACTAACACAGAATCAGGCTAAAAACTAGATCACTTGCACAGAACCAGGATAAAAACTGGATCACTGACAGAGGACCAGGCTATTTATTGGATTACTAATACAGAGCCAGACTAAAAACTGGTTCACTTACACAGTATCAGGCTAAAAACTGGATCACTGACAGAGGACCAGGCTATTTGCTGGATTACTAAAACAGAGCCAGACTAAAAACTAGATCACTTACACAGGACCAGGCCAAAGGGACCAGACTAAAAACTTGTATCAGTTACACAGGACAAGACTATTAACTGGTTCACTAATACAATACCAAACAAAAAAACATGCAGGCTAAAAACTGGATCACTAACTCAGAACCAGGATAAAACCTGAATCACTGATACAGGACCAGACTATTTAATGGATTACTCATACAGAACCAGACTAAAAACTGGGTGGTATGTGCAGAACCAGGCTCTTCACTGATTACAAGAGAAGGTATTACACTAACCATGATTCACTGATTTTTGTGTGTGTGTGTGTGTGTGTGTGTGTGTGTGTGTGTGTGTGTGTGTGTGTGTGTGTGTGTGTGTGTGTGTGTCTGTGTCTGTGTCTGTGTGTATAGGCGAAGCGTGCTGGTGGACCATCCATCCTGCTTCCAAACAGCGCTCAGAGGGGGAGAAGGTCAGAGTGGGAGATGATCTCATCCTGGTCAGCGTCTCCTCAGAGAGATACCTGGTCAGTAAACGCCTGAGGAGGGCCAGGGGTGTGTGTGAGGGGGATAACAGACACTTTGAGTCTGTCAGTTGCCCTGTCTCTTTTTTTGTCTTTCTATTCTTTACCATCAACAACTCACCTACTCTCTTCCAGCAGCCGCTTGTTTGTAGCGAGACCCCAGCCAGTCCATTACAGACTGCTGCGGGGTGACGCAGCTCAAGGAAGAACGTTTATGATCATTACTTCATGGAAATGCGATTAGTCCGAGACGCTAAGGCAGAAAAACTACTGCGTCTGCAGTGCAAAATGATTAATATGGTGGTTATTACTTGAAGTAAATGATAAAGAAATGATCATAAATGTTCTTCCTTGAGCTGCGTCACCCCGCAGCAGTCTGTTATGGACTGGCCTGAGGTCTCACTACAAACAAGTGGCTGCTGGAAGAGAGTAGGTGAGTTATGTTTAGTCTCTTTGTCTAACTCAGTGTTACGGTGTGTTGGACCCTAAATTAATTTTACGCCGGAATATCCCTTTAACTGGTATGGGGTATGATACAATACAACACTAAATGAAATCAGTGAAGTCTGTGTGTTGACTGTATGTGATAAAGAAAACATGTTGTGTGTCTCTCAGTGATGAGTGTGTGTGTGTGTTTATGTATCAGTATGAATCACCGATTATGTTGTGTCTCTCTCTTTTAGCACCTGTCGTATGGAAACAGCTCTCTGCATGTGGACGCAGCCTTCCAGCAGACTCTGTGGAGTGTAGCTCCCATCTGTTCAGGCAGTGAGGTGGCTCAAGGTAGCAACTCCCCTCCTTACCTGTCTCCTTGTCTCCTTGTCGCCTGTCTTTGTCTCAGTCCGTCTGCTGGCTTTCTCTATGTGCTACATGTTTTACAGTGATAGTATGTTGAGGATAAGCTGTTCCAGGAAGCCTCACACTGTAAAACAGTTAATCATTGTATAAACGGCTCATCCAGTCTGTCCTGATTCAGTTTGTTCAGTTTATTTTTATGATCTGGAGATCTGAGACGCTCAGTTTCCTTTGTGGGTGAATAGTGATAACCAACTGTACAGGCAGAACTATTTTTAGTCGCACAAAGAGTTTCTTTTTCTCAATTTTACTTTGTTTTGTCAATCTGAAGTGTGAGCAAGTATCAGATCAGAACCCTCTAAGAATAACCCAGAGTGAAAAGCCTGTCAGTCTGTAAGAGACTACAAATCCCAAGATTATGTGACAGACATGATTTGAAGGCAGAAGTCTTCCTCAGGTCTTAATGTGTCTCAGAGGTGTAGAAGGTGTAGAAGGACAAAAGGAGTACATGCTGAGTAAGTTTGCAGCCTCCATTGGACACATGAACGTGCTTTATTTATCTCTAAGTATCAGGTACATCTAAA
Organism: Xyrichtys novacula; assembly: GCA_962446985.1. Classification (NCBI taxonomy): domain Eukaryota; kingdom Metazoa; phylum Chordata; class Actinopteri; order Labriformes; family Labridae; genus Xyrichtys; species Xyrichtys novacula. Next base: position 9,482,587 of record OY660882.1, on the reverse strand, counting down.
CAAGTTGCAAGGAAGCTTGGTGTAGGTACTATTAAAGGGAAGGGGTGGGAGTTCATAAGTTATTCTTCCTCTCACTCCTTTTCGAATATGTATTTCTATGTTTAATGTATAAATGTTTTGCCTTACTTTTCTTGTTTTATTTTTACATTTTTGTTTGCACATTCAAAATTAACTTCAGTCCATCAATCAATCACAAATCCAGGATACAACACAGAAAAGAGTACCTTTTGTGTTCAGCCATCGTTTGCTAATTTGCTATGGTGCCGAAAAGTTACTGCTGGGGTTGTTTACATCAGTCCATGAACACCAAACGTGTCAGAACAAGTGTGTAAAGATACACTGATGAAACACATTTGTTAGATATTCTTGGCAGGTGGGCGGCTCCATAATTGTGTGACGTTATATGAGATTACTGAACAGCATGAACAGCTGAACCTGACTGTGTCTCTGCAGTCTGTAACCTCCTCCTGCCTCTCCCGCTGCCTCTCTTTTTTCATTCTGTCTGTCTCTTCTTTCTTTCATTGTATTAATTTCATGTGTCTGATGCCCTCCCCCTTTTTCCCCCCTCTTGTCCTCCCTCTGTGAAGGTTTTCTGATAGGAGGAGATGTCCTGCGCCTCCTTCACGGTCACATGGACGAGTGTCTGACAGTCCCATCAGGGGAGCACGGGGATGAGCAGAGGAGGTGAGGACATCTGATCATCACAGCTCGATGATTTTATTTCATCTTATTTTACATGAATACACTTCCACCTGCAAGGGTTCTGTGAGGTAATAGATAATTTATGAAGGAGTTTACTGTGAAATCTATCGTCCTAAACCAGTAAACAACAGCATGGAATCACTGTATAAACATGTCTGTAAGTAAGAACATCATCCAGTATAGGAGAAAACACAGACACACACTACAAACCCAGACTGAGACTGAAGAAGTGTTCATAGTTACAGTTTAACATGTTCTCAGAGGAGCAGCCGTATTGTTTCACAACCCCAGAGAGAAACAAAGAGGCAGATAGAAACAGACAGAGAGCGAGAGAGACAGTGATCTGCCCGCTGAGCTCTGGTTCAGACTCCTCCTCAGACTCAGTGTGATGTATGTTCAGGATCAGTCCGGATTAATCCTCCTGTTGTTGATGTCAAGCAGCTTCAGAGTGATGGGATACAGGCTGAGGAGGGTTCATATCAATAATGCATGTGTAATAGTGTCACTGTCTGTTTTCAACCCTCAGGACGGTGCATTACGAGGGCGGAGCAGTGTCCAGTCACGCCCGCTCTCTGTGGAGGCTGGAGACTCTCAGAGTGGTGTGAGTACACACACACACACACAACTACTGTACGACTGTTAACGGGCCACTATGCACAACTTCAGCTGACTTATAACCCTTATTTCTTATCAACTTTGCTGAAGGTTGGTAAAGTTTGGTCAGAACGGCCACAAGATAAATTCAAATATTAAACCAGGTGTGTTCAAGCCTGTAATTTCTTACATAAAGGATTTAACTGATGGTACTGCAAAGCTACAGAACTGATAGAGGTACAGGCTCAAAAAACTGTCTCTTTGGACGGATAGTTATATAGTGAGAGGCTAAATGAGTGACTGCTGCAACAACAGAAGTGGACAGAATAGTATTTTAGTCTCCCGGTGTCCAGTTTTCAGCATCCCCGTTATTATTGAGAAAAATGTCCTCAAATTTGGGTTGAGTGTCTCCATTGTGTGCAATACCTTTAGCCAGAGGGATCACATTGAAACATGCTTGAAGAGATATTCCAGTTTCAAATTAATTTAGGGTCAAACACACCTTTACACAGAGTTAGACAGCCCCTGTAGAGATGAATGTTGCCGACCGCTTGCTTCTCTAGTTCTCTCCAACTTTAGTAACTAATAAGTGGATAACTAATAAACTCAGCGTGAATGAGTTCGTTAGTTAAAAATGGTTCCAACAATTGTGTATCAACTGCTCTGTCTAAGGGTCCAATTCACAAAACATGTTCCACTCATGGGTCTCTGCAGCTCTGTGCAGTCTGCTGGTGTTTTGTGTCTGATTGTGGAGACGAAACCTTCAACAACTCCACTCTCGGCTGCTCAGAGCTGTGCTGTGAGCTCTCATTCTGACGGGACTCACACACGTACTACATACAGATGATGAGCCAGTTTATCGTAGAGTTAATTTACGTCACAGTTTGTGGTACCAGTATCTTTTAGTCCGAACAGCTGTGTGAAAGTGCGTTGATGTGTGTGCTTAGGTGGAGCGGGAGTCACATCCGATGGGGTCAGCCATTCAGACTGAGACATGTGACCACGGGAAAATATCTGAGTCTGATAGAAGACAAATCCCTGCTGCTGATGGACAAAGAGAGAGCTGACATCAAATCCACAGCCTTCTGCTTCAGGTCCTCTAAGGTAATCTCCAAAAGTAAACCTATAATAATCTGTAAAAAACGAACCTACAGCCTTCTACTTCAGCTCCTCCCAGGTGAAACCTGAAAACATCTCCTCACATATAATCAGCACCTATCTCTCTAGATGTTGATTTTCTTTGTTTGTGTCTGTCTGTCTGGTTCAGGAAAAGTTGGATCCAGGTGTGAAGAAAGAGGTGGATGGGATGGGGGTCCCTGACATTAAATATGGGGACTCTCTGTGTTACATTCAACATGTGGATACCTGTCTGTGGCTCACCTATCAGACTGTGGACGCCAAGTGTGCTCGCATGGGAGGAGTCCAGAGGAAGGTACCGCACTCAAGCTTTACCGCTCAATATCACACACCTGTTCTGCGCATGTTTGAGCTTTGTGGAGTCATAGTTAAGCTTTGGATGTTTTTATAAACTGTAAGTTGTAGATGATAAATTAAAATCTGAATGAAATCTAGAGGTATTTAAAAATGTTTGTACCAGGCAGTCATTTTGACCCAAATTATGTGAAATCCTGGAGCTGAAAGTTTAAAAGCAGCAGAAATGATTTTAAAGAAGGAGGATATTATGAGTTCAAGTCTGTTGGTAACCCTGAAGTTCTGTATAGTTAGAGTCATGAGTCAGTGTGATATTCAGTGTGAATCATCTGTTTTAGGCCATAATGCATCACGAGGGTCACATGGATGATGGGCTGACCTTGTCCAGATCTCAGCACGAGGAGAGTCGGACTGCACGAGTCATCAGAAGTACAGTGTTTCTCTTTAACCTGTTCATCAGGTGGGTCACATATACATACACTATTATGTTTTTTGCATGTTTTTAATCAGTTAGCCTAAAAAAAAACACACTTCGCAGATGAGGTTCCAATTGTGTGCCATGAAACAACAGTATTTTAATTTTATTTTTTACATTTATTGCATAAATAGTATCACTGACTTTGGTCCTGATTTTTTGGACTTGAACAGTTCCTATAAGAGACTGCATGTTTTGATGCTGTATGGGCCACATGATCAAAAAGCACAGCTAACATGACTTGAAATGTTTTTGGGCCTAATGAGAAGATGATTATTTTGATTATGCAGAACACTGTCGGCTTATTATAACAGAAATAGTAAATAATAATGCATCAGATTTTTAAAGCGCTTTTTGTCAGTGACCTCAAAGCGCTTTACATTAGATACATCAATCATTCGCTCACACAGTCACACTCTGGTGGTGGTAAACTACTGTAGTAGTCACAGCTGCCCTGGGGCAGACTGATGGAAAAGTGGCTGCCAGTTTGTGCCTACAGCCCCTCCGACCACCACCACACAACACTCACATTCATACACCAGTGGAGGACACACACTGGGAGTAAGGTGGGTCAAGTGTCTTGCCCAAGGACACAATTGGCAGACTAGGGATAGGGCAGGGTTTGAACCACCAACCTTCCAGTTATTGGCTGACTGCTCTATCTCCCGAGCTACTGCTGCCTATACCAACCAGTTCAAATACCAACATTTACAAACAAACATAAAAAATAATCAAATCGCCCAATGACAGGCCATTGAAAAAAATATCTTGACAATAAAAACACACAAAGAAACCAACTAGACCTGAGGGTTGATCTGGGATTGTACTCCTGATCCTCATCACAGTAAGTTTTGGATGCTCCTGTCAATCATTCCCACGTCTACCAGTTTGTTCTTCAGCTCAGAAAAGAGCAGAACTCAGAGACTATATTTCAGAGAACTCACACTTAAACAGTTGTTATAAGCAAATAAGCACTGATCAGTCACTTTTTATCCAAACGAGCTTTAAACTGAACTGAGGAGGTGCTTTCTGCTGCAGAGAGAACAGCAGGGCATGGATGATTTCAGTCTGCACATGTGAATCCTGCTGCAGCTCATTTAGCATGCTAGAAGGAGCAGAAGTCAGTGTGTATATATTTCAGAAAACAGTCTGTGTTTCTCAGTGAGTGAGAGAGCAGCTGCTGTCTCTGCAGAGGGAACGTTAACACTGAGAATTAAACAGACTTTCTGTGCAGGCTTTGTTTTAAGTATGCTGCAGTTTTCTTCGCAAAGAGGAGAGCAGAGGTCAGTATTACAGAGGGAGCAACAACATGACGGAGCAGGCAATCTGAAGCTTGTGTTGAGTGTAATAAACATAAATCTGAGGAGAGCTGCTGCCTGCTGCAGAGGACATTAACCCTGATAATTAAAAGACCTTAATGCAGTCAGACAGACAGAGCTGAAGATCATGTGACCTCACACTGCAGAGCTCCATACAAAATCTCTGCATCATGTGATTTATATTTATGGAGCAACAAGCAGCTGTGTTTCAGTCTCTGCAGCTGATCAGCATGCATGTGTGCAGAAAACACTCAGTGTGTGTGCAGATGTGGTATCCTGCAGAGTTAGAGACGTGCTCTCTACAGCAGCCTGAAGGCTCAGCGGGGTCTGCACTGACTCATTTGGAACAGTGAAGAACAAACAGATGATACTTATGATTGTAAAGGAGACTATGGACTTAACCAACAACAAAATTCATCATCATGTGAAAATACCTGCTGCTTTTATAATCATGAAGTTATAATGACGACTGCTGTCTTTACCTGCTGCAGGGGGCTGGACACTCTGAGGAAAAAGGGGAGGAGCTCCACTCCAGATCTACCAATAGATTCAGTCAGTCTGAGTCTGCAGGATCTGATTGGATACTTCCAACCACCTGGAGACCACCTGGAACACGAAGAGAGACAGAACCGACTGAGAGCGCTAAAGAACCGCCAGAACCTTTTCCAGGAGGAGGTCAGAAACAAGTATTTATTAAATCAGTCTATCTTTATCATGAATATATATATTTATTGTTGAAAAAAGAGTAAATTGTCAGAACTTCCAAAAAGCAGGTCAGGATCCCCTTTTAAAAACGATTAATAGACAAAAGTTTTTTGGGTAATTTTAAGTAGCTATTGTTGGGAGAAGATTTGACATCTTCCTCAGTGATCAGTAGAAGCACAAATAGAGGATAATATTTTAGTTCATTTCAGTTCAGACGACTTTATTTATCCCAAGGTGGCAATTTGGTTTCGGCAGTCAACTCAAGACTGAGCAATATTTGAGCATATGTTCAAATATTTTGTGAAAAACTGACATTCAGATGTGAAATAAATATTCAGACATTTGAAAAAGAAAAATAAACAAAACAAAAACGACACACAGCTGTCCATCATTAAATTATTACATCTCTGTCAGTCTAGCAGGTTGGCATTTGAGCCAATAAAAGTGATAAATAATTGAAAAAAAATAGACATTCAAATGGTTCAAACCTTTGTGTTTCTTTTGGAGTGAACATTTGAACTTTTTAACAGCTCTATTTCACACTCTCCAAAGTGGTGCCTCATCTCAGTTATTCAGGTATAATCACAATATCACATGGAAGCAGTTTGTTGTTTTGGTTGTTCATCTTTTAAAAATCGAACAAATCATGAGATATGTATGTGTGTTTGTGTGTGTGTGTGCGCGCGCGTGTGTGTGTGTGCAGGGGATGATCAGCCTAGTGTTGGAGTGTATAGACCGTCTGCATGTGTACAGCAGTGCCGCTCATTTTACTGAAGTAGCAGGAAGAGAAGCAGGAGACGCCTGGAGTTCCATCCTCAACTCACTCTACCAGTTGCTGGGTACAGACACACACACACACAATAAAGCACAGACATAGTAACACACACACACATAGCTGGTCTCCAACAAAAAAAAGAAAACAAAAAAAAAAAACTTAAGAGTTATAGTCACTTATTCTATTCAGGGTCCCTGCAGACCTTGAAAAAGTCTTTTCAGATCCAGATATATCTTTAGTACATGCTTGAGGAATTCAGAAGCTACTCAGCAGTCTGTTAACAAACAGATTCAACTGAATTTATTTAGCTTCTCAATTAAAATCAATTCCAGCTTCATCAGCTGACACAGTAAAGTGATGACACACTATTGCATCAAAAATTACAGCCAAATAATGTAAGAAACAAATCAAAGTGGGACATTCTGCAGAATGACACTATCTTTCTTCATATGTTGAAAATTTATCTATTTACAAATCTATTTACATTATGACTTTAATTGCTGAGATTGATTGTAAGGGTAAACTGAGAGAGAAGTCAAGGTGACTTATGAGAAAAGGCTTTGAAACTTAGGATATAAGGCTTAATAATGTGTAAATTGTGTGCCTGTGTAAATTGTCATTATTTGTTTTAATTTTAATTTTTTAATTTTAATTTTTGTGTGCGTCAACCCTGCTGTTACTGAAGACTATAAGGTAGAATCGAGGTTTTAACTTGTTATCCTAGTCGTACAGACAGATTAACAGATGATGTTGAATAAAAAAACTATACCATTTTAGTTTAACACAGCAGAGACTTCTTACAAACAGGTGTATATTAATGTCATGTGTCCCTTCCTTCACCTGGTTGCAGCGGCTCTAATCAGAGGAAACAGGAAGAACTGTGCCCAGTTCTCCGGCTCATTGGATTGGCTGATCAGCAGACTGGAAAGACTGGAGGCGTCCTCTGGTAGGCCAGCTCTCCCCTCTGATCACCATTACACCCTCATATATCCATCAAGACTGAAAGGTTGGAAATCATTGATCAGACAGATCACAATGTGTTCAGGCAGAGGGCATCACCTCTGGACCCCATGAATGACAAAAAACGGTATACCTCAGGGCTTTGTCATGGGACCTCTGTTGTTTACAGTTATATCGACTGATATGAAAAAATATATTGTGATAAATTTTTTCCCATATTGCCCAGCCCTAGGTAGGCAGCTTGCAGCTTGGAAAATGCTACAGGGGGGATTTGGGTCTGAGGGAGCTTGTCTCTATAAATGTGTTTTCAAAGCTGAGTGAAGGCTTCAGAGGAAGATGGATCAGGCTGTCGATGCTTTGGTTGGGGATTTCTGTTATGTGACGCTGTTTTTTTAGTTCTGTTTCTCTGTAACTTTGTTGGAACCTGCTGCTGTTGCTGTCTTGGCCAGGACATTCTGTAAAGAGATTTCTAATCTCAGTGAGACTTTCCTGGGGAAATCAATCTAAGTAATTGAAAGATTGATAAAGACGCTCATACGTGTTAGCCAGCCAATAGTACAACGTTAAGTCCCACACGGGTGGATTTTCAGCCCGTTACTATGACAACCATGGAACCATCCAGGTGAAAGCCCGTTGTAGGCAGGGTTGCTGTTTAAATTATGACAGCAGTCGTCTTATCCTCATCCTTATAAACCTCGACCCTCAGGCAGGATGAGAAATCTTCAAATAAATCAACCAATGATAAATTTTATTAATCTTATTCAAAATAAAAGATGACTAAAGAGCATACAGTTACTTGTTCAAAGCTAATATCCCTGATGTTAAAAGTAAGAGTGAACAAATGTGTGGAGGATTTAAGACCTGGAACATTGTAATAATACATGATAATTATAATTAAGTTTCCCACTCTGGGCGTGACACTACAAGCAGACTGCTGGCCTGGAAACAAAGTTGAGTAACTAGCAGGATTAGCTGGGTATTAATAAGAAGTTAACACTTGGACATAGAAAAACAAAACACATATCATGTCAACTCTATTACGCCAGAAGATAGATGAGCCTATTGCAAGTTTTACAAATATTTCATTAAAAAAGTGTTGCACATTAAAGGTGAAGTCATTAATTCTTAAACTGGACTCATAGAGCGTTAAATATATTTTAATCAGACCATTAAATTAGCTCTGGATTTATTGGATTACACCTTAGTGGTTACCTGCTGCATCCTTTAAACTCATGCTCTTTTTAAAGCTTAGGTTTCTATAATCCCAGTCAGCTCAGGATGAGTCACACCTTAATCTGGTGGTCTTGATGTTTCCTGTTCATCTGTTGTCATGTTGTTTCTACATAAAATATGTGTGTGTGTGTTTGTGTGTGTAGGTATTCTGGAGGTCCTTCACTGTGTGTTGGTGGAGAGTCCTGAGGCTCTGAACATTATTAAAGAGGGACACATCAAGTCCATCATCTCCCTACTGGACAAACATGGTCGCAACCACAAGGTCCTTAATTCCTCTATACACACAGGAATACAAGATCAACATATAAACAAACTGTGTGATTCAACCTGTGAGCTGTTTGTGTGTAAATAAAACAATCCAGGCCTGCAGGAGTTTGTGTGAATGAGAGAGAGAGAGAGAGAGAGAGAGAGAGAGAGAGAGAGAGAGAGAGGGAGAGAGAGAGAGAGAGAGAGTGAGAGTGTGTGTGTGTGAGAGAGAGTGTATGTGTGTGAGTGTGCAGAGCCTGAGGCTGCTGAGGATTAGGGGATAGAAACATAAACATTTATATCACTGTGTCACTGTTACTCCAGAGGGACTTATTCCAATAAACATCACGTGACATGGAGCTGTTTGTGTGTGTTTGTGTGTGTGCTCTCTGTGTGTCTGTGTGTGTATTCAGGTCCTAGATGTGTTGTGCTCTCTGTGTGTGTGTCATGGCGTTGCTGTTCGCTCCAACCAGCATCTGATCTGCGACAACCTGCTGCCAGGACGAGACCTTCTGCTGCAGACCCGCCTGAGCAACCACGTAAGCAGGTAACACACACACACACACACACACACACACACACACACACACACACACACACACACACACACACATATTTACACTAAAATGAATGAACAGACTTGAACATAGAGTCACAAATAGTGTTATTTTTGGATCATTTGTGTCAGTCACTCCTCCTTTCCTCTTCTTCATCCTCCTCCAGCATGCGTCCGAACATCTTCCTGGGTGTCAGCGATGGCTCGGCCCAGTACAGGAAGTGGTACTACGAGCTGATTGTGGATCAGGCGCTGCCGTTTGTCACAGCAGAGGCGACTCACCTGAGGGTGGGCTGGGCAAACACCAATGGCTACGCCCCTTTTCCCAGCGGTGGAGAGGGCTGGGGTGGCAATGGGGTGGGGGATGACCTCTACTCCTATGGATTTGATGGACTTCATCTTTGGTCAGGTGACGTATGGGTGTATTTTTGTTACTCTGTATTGTCGTATTTACTGTCTTTCCACATGTGTACAGAGTATTATCATAATAATGTCCTCTGGCCTTGCAGGCTGCATCGCCCGCACAGTGAGCTCTCCCAACCAGCACCTCTTGAAGGCGGAGGACGTGGTGAGCTGCTGTCTGGATCTGAGCGTGCCCAGTATCTCCTTCAGGATCAATGGGCAGCCGGTGCAGGGCATGTTTGAGAACTTCAACTCAGACGGCCTGTTCTTTCCAGTGGCCAGCTTCTCAGCAGGGGTCAAGTCAGTGTTTCACAACCTCAGTTACCTCTGCCGTAAAACTCACTGTAGAAACAGTTCAATGTTACAGTAACGGTCTAGAAAACTAACTCTACTGACCATATTAACATATTAACATCAAACCCTCTCTGTCCATCCTCCTTTGCAGGGTGCGTTTCCTCTTGGGGGGTCGTCATGGAGAGTTTAAGTTCCTCCCACCTCCAGGCTACGCTCCCTGCTATGAGGCGGTGTTACCCAGAGAGAAGCTGAAGCTGGAGCCAAGCCAGGACCAGACTGGAGCCAGAGACCTGCTGGGACCCACTGTCACCCTGAGCCAGGCAGCCTTCACCCCCACACCTGTGGACACCAGTCAGGTACTGACCAGGTCCAGACAGGGTTCAAAGATGTTACTGACAAAGTTCAGACCTGGAATCGAATCACCGATGGACTGTGGAGCTGTCCAATTACCTCTTTCTCTGTGTGTTTCATTTGTTTGGTAAACCGTACCACATAACATCCTTTAAATGACAGAGTGAAGACTTTAGCTTTCTGCACCTTTCCAATAATAACAGGGCAGAGTCCTTTCTGTGCCTGCTGTGATTTAGCGTGGAGTAAATTTACCCAAAGTTCAGCCTGAAAACACACAGTGACACATGAAATGAGATGGGTCGTTGGTTGTTCAAACCCTCCCTTTCTCTCTCTTTCCCTTTGTGCAGATTGTGCTACCTCCTCACCTGGAGAGAATCAGGGAGAAACTTGCAGAAAACATTCATGAACTTTGGGTGATGAACAAGATTGAGCTGGGCTGGACCTTTGGGGCTGTAAGTATCTTATGACATATCAGTAATACCATATAACATAAGATGTATATTATCTATTTTATTAATCCTTATTTGTTTTAGATCTAATTGATATTTAACATTTTTTGTGTGGCACAAATCCTCAAATAAAGATGGTATTAAATATGTGGCTGAACCCCTTCTAATGACAGAGATCACAGCTTTTGTTTTGCTTATTAGATCAACTACACATCCATCAGTCATCATTGACTCCTGCTGTGAAGTGATTATGACTGTAGCTCTATCTGTTCATATTCAGATGACAGCTTGTTCTCTGTCCTTAACACTGTCATTACCTGTGCAGGTGAGAGATGATAACAAGCGGCAGCATCCCTGTCTTGTGGAGTTCTCCAAACTTCCTGAACAGGAGAGAAGCTACAACCTGCAGATGTCGCTGGAGACGCTCAAGTAATCGTAACAGCAGATCACAGATATAGAACACATAGATATGACAGTGAATGTATTTGGTCATGTATGTCTTGGTGGCGTGTGTGTGCTAAAGTAGATCTGCATGTGTGTGTTTCAGAACCCTGCTGGCTCTGGGCTGTCATGTTGGTCTGGCGGATGAGCACGCTGTGGAGAAAGTGAAGAATCTGAAACTGTCTCAGACGTGAGTGAACCTCAGTCAGTGCGTTTACATGCACAGTTTAATCGGACTAAGCTTAGAATTTGGGGGTTTTTTTTCGCCGAATCGGACTTCTCTCCTCCTATACATGCAGCTGAGAAGATCAAATTATTGTCGTGAACGTGTCCTCCTCCCCAAAACTAGGGGGCAATATGGGTCTTTTCAGCAACGCTGTTTCCAGACCTTTTTTTTAAGATGTCTCCGTTCCTCGTTTTGCAACCGTCCATGTACTTTAAAATGTCCATTTCTGTCAGGACGGAAAGCATAACGGCATTCATCTCATCATTCCAAAAGTGGACATTCCTTCATGCTTCAGCCATGTTACAGTTGCTTCTGATGCGAAAGTTCTTTGAAAGATAGTGCCACTTCTTCTCTAGTGTTTTTGTCCCGGGGTTACAGAGGATCATACTCCGACTACGCTGGTTACATGGTACAGAAAATCGAGTTCCAATGGCATTATCTGGGTGTCTTAATTGGAGTTCTCACACTCCGATTGTAGTTGGACTAAGGTGTTTACATGCACTTCAGTTGTCTGGTCGTAATCGGAGTAAGACAATAATTTTGTTCTCTCAAGTGTCATGTAAACGTTCTGACTGCAGTGAAGACCTTTGAGATCACACTGACAGAACTGGGGATGATGGGCAGTAATGTTGATAGCTTTTTAATCTCGTGAGTACCCTGGACCCACAGGTCTAGGTTTTGTGCAACAGCCCCCTTTAATGGGATATTCTCAGAGGTCATCTGACTGTATGAGGAACAGCATGCACAGGTGTATGACAGTCCGTGTTGAAGACCTTATTGGAGAGAACATATCTGAGTCTTAATCATGACTACCTGGAGCTGTTTGATTAACCTGCTAGCTAACGCCTGAGTGATTGGACTCTATCTGTGCAGCTATGAGTTATCCAGTGGTTATAAACCTGCTCCTCTGGACCTGAGTCACATCAAACTGACCTCCACCCAGGAAGCCATGGTGGACAAACTGGCTGAGAATGCACACAATGTCTGGGCCAGAGACCGCATCCGCCAGGGCTGGACCTACGGCATCCAGCAGGTAGGGGAAGGTGTCAAAGACTGGTTAGACCGGGAACAGGAGACAGAGGTGGACCACCGTAAGTCAGTTGTCCTCTGTCCTTTGTGTGATCTCAGGATGTGAAGAGCCGCAGAAACCCTCGTCTGGTCCCTTACGTTCTGCTGGATGAGAGGACCAAGAAGTCCAACAAGGACAGCCTGAGAGAGGCCGTCAGGACTCTGCTGGGGTACGGGTACAACCTGGAGGCTCCAGACCAGGACCATGGTACGAGTGTACCCTTCGAACCATCACAGCATGTTGTCTTTGAAAATAAATCCATGAAACTGTTACTTGACCAGCTCTTTCCCTTCCTCCAGCAGCTCAGTCTGACCCCAGCAACATGTCTGCTGAGAGGTTTCGTATTTTCAGAGCAGAGAAGACCTACAGCGTGAACACCGGGAAGTGGTACTTTGAGCTGGAGGTATGAAAAGATGGGATGAGGCGATGACAGTACTGATCCGAAATAAAACAGCCAAAAATGGAGCCTCATTTTACCTCTCTTCCAGGTGTTAACAGCAGGAGAAATGAGGGTGGGCTGGGCCAGACCTGGTTGCCTCCCGGACCAGGAGCTGGGATCTGATGACCAGGCTTTTGTCTTCGATGGCTTCAAGGTGGGTGCACATGTCTTTGCTCTGCTACCTTTGTCTGCACCAGACAGTGTTGTTGACTTTAGTCCTGAAGGGTTAGCGGATCTGTTTGTAGGTCCAGCGCTGGCACCAGGGGAACGAGCACTTTGGTCGGGCCTGGCAGACGGGGGACGTGGTGGGCTGTATGGTGGATCTGAATGAACACACCATGATGTTCACCCTGAATGGAGAGGTGCTGCTGGATGATTCTGGGTCTGAGCTGGCCTTTAAAGACTTTGAAGCTGGTGAAGGTCAGTTTACAAACACAGTGGTATGACCAGTTGGTACACCTTTAGGAGAAATTTGGGGTTCACTGTCTTGCCCGAGAGCAGAAATGTAGACTGCAGAAGCTGGGTATACAACCACCAACCTTTCAATTAAGAGACTTACTTCTGAGTCACAGCTGTCCTGTAAAAGAGGTTATTCATGGCTGACTGGGTAAAAGGCTGCTCTGAAATAGACAGCAAACTAATGTCAGTCTGATGACCTCTGTTTTAACCTTCTGTGTTTGATTTGTTGCCGTTGTCTGCAGGTTTCATCCCCGTCTGCAGTCTCGGAGTGTGTCAGGTGGGGAGGATGAACTTTGGTAAAGACGTCAGCTCTCTGAAGTTCTTCACCATCTGTGGACTGCAGGAAGGATACGAACCGTTCGCCGTCAACATGAACCGAGACGTCACCATGTGGCTCAGCAAGAGGCTGCCTCAGTTTGTACCTGTGCCCCCCAACCACCAACACATAGATGTGAGTAGAGTCACCCGTAACATAATATTAAAAAAACATAACATTCCAGTCCTGCTATAAACCACCACAGTTTTTACTCCTCATTATAAACCATCAGCGCAGATGAAAGCAATATTTTCTGATCTCCTAGGTGACCAGAATAGACGGGACAGTGGAGTCATGTCCGTGTCTCAGGGTCACTCAGAAGTCCTTTGGGTCTCAGAACAGCCACAATGACATCACCTTCTACAGACTGAGCATGCCCATAGAGTGTGCAGAGTCTTTCTCCAGATCCTCGCACAGCGACGGCCTCTTCTCTCCAAAGAGGGTAACAGAACCAGACCCCCAAATGATCCAAACATATGCGGATGACATGTCCACACTCAGGTCTGCTGTATGTCTGAGAGTCTGTGTATGCTGGTTTCCTCAGGATCTGGAGGACTTTGAGACCGTGTCAGACTTTGAGGTCTTGATGAAGACTCCTCATGGTCCCAATGGTCCTGAAAAAGACGAGTTCAACAACCACAAAGATTACAACCAGGAGAAGCCCTCCAAGCTCAAGCACAGGTAAAGACCGTCACGTTGAATGTGAGCAAACTGAGGATGAAAACTATGTTGAAATCACTTTTCAAAGACACTCTGGCGAATAACAATAATATTTAAAAGCTCACTCTGTAGCATCACAGATTGTTTTACTTTGTAACCCAATCATTAATATGCATAGGTGTGCCACCACCTACGTTCATCTCCTGCATTACCATTGGATGATTCCCCACCTGGTGCATGTTGGAGGAGGACCTAGCTGTACTTGGATCTCAGATGTTAAAAGGACCCTTATGTCATCACTTTTTGAAACTTCATAACTCTTAACGGTCTGATCCCACAGGTTCATGCTGAAGAAAAACAAGCCGGACAACAGCTGTCCAACGTCCACTCGGCTGTCAGAGGAGGTGACGCCTGATGACAGGGATGAATATGAGTTCCTCATGCACGCCTCCACGGTAAGACAAACTCAGACTCATTTGAAAATGATGATGAGTAGCTTCACACTGAAATAAATTGAGTAATGCTTAAGCTACAGATGCACAGAGGGCTTCTGAAGTTACATAAGTCAGAATCAATGGATGGTGAAAGACTGCAGGTCCAGAAGAGTTCAGCTACATGTTAATCCTGATCCCCTCTCTCCTTTTCTCTTCACCCAGCACTACTACTCGGTTCGAATCTTTCCCGGTCAGGAGCCCAGCTGTGTGTGGGTTGGCTGGGTGACGTCTGACTTCCATCAGTACGACCCCAGCTTTGAGCTGCACAAGGTCCGAACCGTCACTGTAACCCTGGGAGATGAGAAGGGCAAAGTTCACGAGAGGTGGGTAGAGCTGCAGTCAACACAAACCTACAAGCCTCCTGTCTGTGTGTGTTCGAGCTGTTCTCTGTCTGGAAACGGAGTAAACCCCCCTGTGACCACAGCACACCTGCTGGGCTCCCATTTTGGGCCAGACTTGCAGTAATTCAAAATTCTGTGTGGACACCTGCAATCCTGCTGCGAATTTCAAGCCCTGGCGTTATTCTGCTCTGGCCCTGGATTATTGAGTTTTTACTGCATTACAAAGTGCAGTAACTGTTTAATGGTGTATGTATCCCCATATACAGCACAGTAGGTGTCACATGATGTGTGTTTTCTGCACCA
The DNA here is from genome assembly GCA_962446985.1 of Xyrichtys novacula. Taxonomy (NCBI): domain Eukaryota; kingdom Metazoa; phylum Chordata; class Actinopteri; order Labriformes; family Labridae; genus Xyrichtys; species Xyrichtys novacula. The sequence continues at coordinate 9,467,347 of OY660882.1, read as the reverse complement.
TGAAGAGCAGTAATTGTTACATAGTGAATTATTTTCCCCTGTAGTATAAAATGCAGTAACTGTTTCACCATGTGTGCACTTTGTAGTATACAGTGCAGTAGTTTTTACATGGTGTGTTTTCGTCCTGCAGTATAAAGCGCAGTAACTGCTACATGGTGTGGGCTGGAGAGAGCAGCAGTCCTGGTCAGGGGAGGAACAATAATGGTTTGGAGATCGGCTGTCTGGTCGACACGACGCACGGTCTGCTGACCTTCACAGCCAACGGGAAAGAGCTCAGCACGTACTACCATGTAAGTATTTAATTACAAGGTCTTCAACTCACCTTTTTTTAAGGTTCTGCATCATCCATCAGCTTTTTGTAACATGTGGCGATAATTTGGAAAGTCAGGGTGAAATAATTACTTTTTTATTTGGCTGTTTTGCATTAACTGCTGAGGAACATAAAGCTACAGAGTCTAAAATATAAGAATAAGAAGAACTTTATTTATCTCTGACGAGGAATGATGTATTTCTAATGCCAATACAAGGCATAGTAAAGGTGTTCAGTAACAGCTCATCTCTGTGTCGTCTGCAGGTGGAGCCCAGCACAAAGCTGTTCCCAGCTGTTTTTGCCAAAGCCACTAGTCCCAATGTCTTCCAGTTTGAGCTTGGACGAGTTAAGGTGAGGACACATGCACAGATCATCATCCATATCATTCTGACAGAGTGAGGAATCTGGTTCTTAAACAATGCTGCATTTCCTCTTGGTGTTTCAAAATAAAAGCCCTCCAGTTTTACAGAAGTGAAGAGAGCAGCTGAGGAAGTATTCATTGAAGGAAAACAGTTTTCTCCCAGGATAGATATGTTCAAATATTACTCTGTTTAAGGTGCTCAGAGAGAAGGAGTTTTAGTCCACCATAGCAGTCTTATATAGAGTTTAATTTGTCTGTCTGCTAAATCAAACAGCTCAGAATAGTGGGAATTAAGTTACATGTTAAAACAAAGGAAACCTCACATAAAAATCCTACAGTTCATACTGGTTCGTACTGATTATGATGTGTGCTGTATTATGTTGCCCATCAGAACGTGATGCCTCTGTCAGCTGGTCTGTTCAAGAGTGAGAAGAAGAACCCAGCTCCTCAGTGTCCTCCCCGGCTGCATGTCCAGTTTCTCACTCCAGTCCTTTGGAGCCGTGTCCCAAACCACTTCCTCAAGGTAACACCTGTTACCTCTTTACTCATGAAAAGCTTTTTTTTGGTGCTTACAGGACTGTGTTTAATCTTCCCTCTGCTGTTCAGGTATCAACGTCTCGAGTAAATGACAGACTCGGCTGGCTGGTCCAGTGTAACGAACCTCTGCAGTTCATGTCTCTGCATGTACCTGAGGAGAACAGGTACAACACACACACACACACACACACACACACACACACACACACACACGCACACACACACCTTGTCTTTGTCTTCTCCTGTATATATTATTATGATACGGTGCGCCCCAGGGGTCAGTTTTTAGGAACATTTATTTTCTTGATACATTCATGCACTAGATACATGACACAAAGATAGGGTGTTTTTTCTATTTTTATGCAGATGATTCACCGATGTGCTTGCTTGTAAGAGCCAGTGACTCTGGGATGTTAAGTGCTTGAAATGATTATTTATATGATGTTGGAAACTGGATCCTCAACATATAACGATTCTCAACATACAGTATATTCCATGTATACATCCACTTATTTCTATATTTTAATCTAAAACTGATCAGTTCAGAGGCAGCCCCCAAAACATCTAAGTAATAATTTCAATTAGCTTTTCAATATTTTTTATTCTGTCATTTTTGTAAGCTGGCATGAAAAAAAAATCGTGGGATATTCTTCCAAACACATTTTCTCCAAAAGAGCGAGCCTGTTGTTTCCATTGTTGCTCTTTTACACCATCCCACTCATTTTGAGCTACAACAGTCTTTCTCCCATTTGACTTCCACACAGAGAACGCTCTCCTTTTCGAACTTAAATACACAAATATGTTCATAAGATTAACCCGACTCTGATTTAAATGCCAAGAGAAACATTTTTGCTATCCCTATTTTGACATCCTCTAAAATGTCCCTTGTCATTGTAAGGCATGTTTATGTCTTCCAAGTCTTAATGAAGTCCTTCACGTGTGTGTGTTTCAGGTGTGTGGATGTCCTGGAGCTGTCGGAGCAGAGTGACTTGTTAAAGTTTCACTACCACACCCTCAGACTGTACTCGGCGATCTGTGCTCTGGGGAACAACCGAGTGGCTCACGCTCTCTGCTCACACGTGGACGAGTCCCAGCTGCTGCAGGCTATAGAGAACAAATACATGCCAGGTAACAAACAATAAACACATGCCAGGTAACACACAAAAGAGACATGCCAGGTAACACTCACTTAGTGTTTCCCCTAGAATTTTTTTAAATTAATTTTTTGTCATGAGATGTTGACCCGTATTCATGTGTGTGAAAATTATTTCAAATTAAATGACCTTGGAATCCTTATAGACAGGACTATACAGGTTAGTATTTGTCTCAATTTACAGCTTTTGACATTTATCTGAAGAAAATAGAAATAATGTCACAACACAGACATTTACTCACACCTGTTATTTACACAGCCTACACCCAGCCTGTGAACATTTAATTTTTCTGGCTTTTATAAAAAAAAAAGCTCAATATTCAGATGGCGAGATGCTCTTCTTGTAGATTGTTCCTCAGGTCAGTCTTCACCCAGAAATTTTCACTGTTACCGCCACTCTCTTGCCGCTCAAGGAGCTGTTACGTTCACGTTACGTTACGTTACGCTACTCGCTCTATAGACTGTGTATAAGTTCGACAGGGTTTGATGTGCTCGTTGATGACTCAAAACAAATCGAAAATAATGTTGTGTGTTGTTGCGCTCACACAGTGTGAGTAGGAATCATGATTGGCACATTGATATTAATGATCATGTGAAATTTCAGTGGCGGTGCACGTAATTCAGCAGCGGCGAATGATTGTAGGAATAACACTGTGTACTGCAGAGAGATGCACACACCTGAAGGCCAATAGTATCAGAAAACAGCCTGTTTATTGTCTGTTTGTCAGCTTTGTGTTAGTATTGGTCATGATCTGTGGTGGAGTCTCTGTGTTCTACCAAGAACTTTTTCAACACTCGTCATCAGAAAGCCCCTTTTGTTTTTGCACTATTTGCGGATGCGAACACACTGGATACAGTCAAACTTGAACAAACTGTACACAGACTGGACATGGTAAAGGTTCACTCAGCTGTCTGGGCGAGTGTGTATGATGATAAACAAACCTGAATGGACTGCCCTTGTCATCGTTATGTCATGCTGGGATTGAGCAGTCAGTACAGCTAAGTGCTTTTTGACTATTTTTGGACCTTCCAGCCTGTCATTCAACTTGCTCAGCTAAAATAACTTCAGCTCACGTTTAAGCCACTAGTTCAACTATCCTTTTTATGTAAAGGCAAATTTAAGCCGCTGATGTGCTCACTACATCTGTTAACTGTGTTTGCATCCCTTCAGGTTTATTGCGCGCAGGTTACTACGACCTGCTGATTGACATCCACCTGAGCAGCTACGCCACAGCTCGCCTCATGATGAACAACGAGTACATCGTCCCCATGACGGACGAGACCAAGAGCATCACTCTGTTTCCAGACCAGGATAAGAAACACGGACTGCCAGGGATTGGCCTCAGTACATCCCTCAGACCTAGAATGCACTTCTCCTCGCCCAACTTTGTCACAGGAGGCGGACCGAAACACCGTAACCATAGCAACAATGGGTCTTCATCAGGAGACTGTTTCCAGTACAGCCCTGAGTTCCCCTTAGAGATCTTGAAGGTGAAAACCATTGAGATGCTGACGGAGGCAGTGAGGGAGGGCAGCATGCATGTCAGAGATCCTATAGGGGGCAGCACTGAGTTCCTGTTCGTCCCCCTCATTAAACTGTTCTACACCATGCTCATCATGGGAGTGTTCAAGGACAGAGACCTGAAGAACATCCTGAGGCTGATCGAACCCTCAGTCTTCTGTGAGAGAGGGGAGGTGCAGCAGGAGGCTCACAGGGAGCAGGAGCTGCTGAAGGAGGTGGAGGCTGGAGGGAGGGGAGAAGAGGGAGGGCGGAGCATGCCTAAAGAGGGACTTCTACAGATGAAGCTACCTGAGCCCGTCAAACTTCAGGTGATAGCTTCCTTAAAGATCCCCATCAGGAATATTTATGTGAAGGATCAGCTGGTTTTAAGACAGTTACACTCTGCATTAAACAACGTGTGTGTGTGTTTGTGTGTAGATGTGCCATGTGCTGCAGTACCTGTGTGACTGTCAGGTGCGTCACAGGATTGAGGCGGTGGTCGCCTTCTCTGAGGACTTTGTGGCGTGTCTCCAAGATAACCAGCGCTTCCGCTACAACGAGGTGATGCTCGCTCTCAACATGTCCGCTGCCCTCACCGCCAGGAAGACCAAAGAGTTCAGGTCACCTCCACAGGAACAGGTATGATCACACCTGAGGGAGGGGTACAGGTAATATCAGGTGTATCTGATCAGCAGATACAGAAGACAGAACCAATAACTGAGACGCTTCGACAAAAGGAAATAGGATCAGAAACATTTAAGGCTAACACATACAGGATGCATATTTGGGGCGTGGCAGCAGCGTCGCGACCCCAACAGGACTTTTAACTGCTAACTCTGTCTGAAGGTAACAGCACAGCATAAAGGAACATAGTTAACTTTATCAAACACGAGTAAACCTGCAAAAACCAAAACTTTAAAATCACGTTGGTTTCCCACATATACTAGCGGCTCAACGGTCACTGAATTATATCCAAATTAGCAAGAAATCGACCACAGAAAGGCAAAACAACCTGCTGTGAGCATGTTGTTTCCTCTATACTGGGTCCAGCTGACTGGGGCTGCACTACGCTGCTGCTATGCTCCAAATATGCATCCTGTATGCGACAGCCAATGCTGCTCTACGTGGCAAATACAGAACGCGCTAAATACGGATCCTGTATGTTTTCGGCTTGACTTGTGGTATTGAGTTCTGACATTTGCATGCGCTTTAATACTTTCTAAAGAACATTTCTTTTTTTCTGTTTCCTCAGATCAACATGCTGCTCAACTTCAAGGATGAGAAACAGGACTGTCCCTGTCCAGAGTACATCAGAGAACAGCTGCTCGACTTTCATGAGGACATCATGAGACACTGTGGTACAGCACGAATACTCCATCTGATCAATGATAATAACTCTGATGGATCATTTACACACTGTTACTAGATACAGGTCTGATCAGCAATAGCACTGATCAACAGCCAATGATATGTGAGCACTGATGAGTCCCTGCTGTCAGGTATAGAGCTGGACGAGGACCGAGCAGTGGGCGGAGACAGTGACTTCACCATCAGAGGTCGGCTCATGTCATTGGTGGAGAAGGTGTCCTCCCTGAAGAACAAGATGGCCAACCTGCCTGCAGAGAAGAAGGACAGGAAGCCAAGTGAGTCCTTCACAATAAAACGCTGGAAACTTTTGGAATAATATTAAATACTGACCCCAGAGACGTCTAAATGTCGGCCCCACACTGATTCAATGGATCATATATCGCTGGCTCATTGGTAGGGGCATATTTACCTTCCAGCCCCTTAATCTTATTTTGACTTATTAACATAATGTTCAGTTCAGACAACTTTCTTTATCCCAGGGGGGCTAATTGGTCTTATGAACAACATTAAACACCTCAGGGACAACAAATCAAAAAACAATAAATACACAGAGGTGCTCCAGCACTTTGCACCCCTGTGGGACCGCTTCAGATAATGACAATGATAATGAAAGTCTCTGCAGTGTCTCGACAGTGTTTACCTTTTCAACCCTCATTCACTGCATGTCGAAACAGTGTGTAAAAGCCTTATTAGAGTTCATTAATGCAGCACAGTTGATCCTTTGTGTCTGTTTCCTCTCTGTCATCAGAGACTCCAGTCTGCTTTATAGTCATATTATCAAGAGAAACTGTACAACTGTAGTATCGGGAAAATCTGTCTTCATAAAGGCAAATCAATCAAAAGTCACTCATGGTCCGTGATCATCAACCCTGCTCTGCTCAGTGTGTGAAAGAACAGGAAGAGCCTCTGACTGTTGTCTGTTTTTATTGCCAAGGGCTAAGTTTCCAATGAGCCACAGCCGTCTGCTTCTAAAGCTGAGAGTCAAAGCTGCTGACAGACTCAAACAGTTCATACAGAAGAAGTTTAGAGACAGAGAAAACAGATCAGTTTATCAGAAAACATAGAGTTGATCACTGTTTTCTGTGCAGGTACGTTACAGCAGCTGATCTCTGACACCATGGTCCGCTGGGCTCAGGAGTCGGTCATCGAGGATCCAGATCTGGTCAGAGCCATGTTCGTTCTGCTGCACCGACAGTACGATGGCATTGGAGGACAGGTACTGCTCTGTGTGTGTGTGTGTCTGTAATCCTGTAATACAGACATCATACTGAGAGAAGCTGTTTATCCTGCTGTGTTGAACATGTCACTCATAGAGTAACCAGGAATTAAGGTGTAAACACAGAAGTGAAACACCTGTGAGGAGACAGGTGCCCCCCCCAAAGGTGCCAATATCAGAAGCTGCCAAATTTAGTTTGAAAATATCATCTTATTGTAAGTCAGGAAAACACAAATATAGTATGCATCCCTAGTTTTTACCTGTGAAGCTGATACAAGACATTAAAGCTCCTGTGAGGAGAATTTTGACATCTACAAAATAGACTGAAATTCATATGGATAATATTTTCATGACATAGTAATGCAAAAACAAGATCATCTGGGACGAGACTGACAGTTTTGTATGCTTTGATTTTAATTGTCTGAGGGGGGTAGGTGTCAGCCAAGCAGCTGCTGTTTTAACAGTCTCCACGAAAAATGTCTACAAGAAAACAGACATCCAGATTTTTTTTATACAGACTCAACTGAAACATTTAAAGGACCAGATGATACGAATTAAAAGTCCTTTACAGGGGCTTTAAGTTTTCAAATACAGTTAAGAAACTCAGCAGAAACTCTTTATAAAGGAGAGTTATTCACTCTTACAGCAGCTTGTGCACATGGTAAATAGTGAGAGATCTCTCTTCCTGGGATCAGGTCCAGGCTCTCCCAAAGACCTACACCATAAACTCCGTCTCCATTGAGGACACCATCACCCTGCTGGCTGCTTTAGGTCAGATCAGATCTCTGCTCAGCGTCCGCATGGGCCGCGAGGAGGAGAAGCTGATGATACGAGGGTTAGGGTAAGAAAATAGCCCTTTGATTTAACCTGTTTGACTATTACATACGCTATTCCACAGCTACCTGTATACCTGTAATTATTAAGAGAGAAGGAGAAGTTCATGATACGAGGGTTAAGGTGAGAAAATACATTTGATATAAGCAGCCCTCTGTACAATAAATAAAAAGAGAGGAGGAACCAGGATCCAGTCAGTTTCTCTTGTAGTATAAAGCTGAGCTGTGTACCCATGCAGGGACATCATGAACAACAAGGTGTTCTACCAGCACCCCAACCTGATGAGGGCTCTGGGGATGCACGAGACCGTCATGGAGGTGATGGTGAACGTGCTGAGTGGAGGAGACTCAAAGGTGGGACACATGACTCACCTGCACACACAGATAGTAGACCTATTAAAAAACTCTCACCAAGATGAGGATCAGATTCAAACTGTGTGTGCGCATGTGTGTGTGTTTGTAGGAGATTACCTTTCCTAAGATGGTGGCTAACTGCTGTAGGTTCCTGTGTTACTTCTGTCGGATCAGCCGTCAGAACCAGAAGGCCATGTTTGATCACCTGAGCTACCTGCTGGAGAACAGCAGCGTGGGTCTGGGTGAGTCTGGAGGAGGGGAGGGGTCTATCACCTGGACTGTTAACTGCCCGCTCTTTCACAGCTTGAAAAGTTAGAGAGGATTGTATGTTTGAAACACTCAGACCTACTGCTCCTTTTTATCCCGTCATCACTGTTGTTGTTGTTTGAGGGCTGTGGAGTTGTTATCTTCCTGTTTGTTTCTGTTTGTACAAAGAAAAACTTTTGTTCTGTCAAAGTTAGTGTGTGTTTTAACGCTTTATCCCTCATTACTCACAGACGTACGTTTTAAAGAACAGACTCTCTTAACTGAATGCACTTGAACCATCTCCTCCTCCTCTTCTCTTCTCTCCTCTCCCTCAGCCTCCCCCTCCATGAGGGGCTCCACTCCTCTAGATGTGGCTGCAGCCTCAGTGATGGATAATAATGAGCTGGCTCTAGCTTTAAGAGAGCCTGACCTGGAGAAGGTGAGCCCTTTGTCTGTGCTACATCTATATGCTAATTCAGGGTGGGAATCCCCAGTTATGCCACGATACGAATTTATCACGATACTTGAGCCGCGATACGCTATTATTGCGATTTTTAACATTTTGTAATACAGTGAGTATTGGGATACAATATAATGTGATCTATACAATTTTTCAACTGTTGAGCTAATTCAGCATTTGTCTTTCCTTTATGTTTGTCTTATTTACACTGTATTATATTTTCATGTTGCACATCTTGCAAACCTTATGTGTCAGGTCCATCTCATTTGTGCCCTGCTTGCATTCCTAATGTCTTTCCCCAGTTGCTGTTTGTTGTACTTACTTTCTCCTGCTCTATGATGTCACCTCTGCCAACCTCATTGACAAACAATTGATTGGTTTTATTTTTCCATTATCATAGATTTGACTTTATATTAACAATTAATTTGAAAAATCGAAACTTGGTAAACGAGACGGTATCATATATCAGCAGACAAAATATTGTGATACTATGCTGTATCGATTTTTTCTCCCACCCCTAATGCTAATGCAGTCTCAGCAAACAGAGTCTTCATAGATGACTCTGTATACTCTTCTTGTGGAGGTGTGAGTCATGTTTCCTAATCTGCTCTGTCTGACCTTCAAAAGGTGTTTCAGACAAACACACAGTGAACACAAAAGCAGTTCCTTTAGTCAGAGTAACATCTGAAAAATTGTGTCTGTGCACCTGCAGTATGACGATGTTTGTGTACCTGTGCAGGTGGTTCAGTACCTGGCAGGCTGTGGGCTGCAGAGCTGTGTGATGCTGGTGCATAAAGGTTACCCTGATATCGGCTGGAACCCTGTGGAGGGAGAACGCTACCTGGACTTCCTCAGGTTCGCCGTCTTCTGTAACGGTAAAAAAAACCTCCTAATGTTTACGTCATGACTTTATTTTCCTGCTGCAGGTGAATTTGTCGGCTGTGTTTAACACCTGTGCTCCTCTGAGGACAGGTGAGAGTGTGGAGGAGAACGCAAACGTGGTCGTGAGGCTGCTGATTCGTCGGCCTGAATGCTTTGGCCCCGCCCTCCGAGGTGAAGGTGGAGACGGTTTGTTAGCAGCGATGGAGGATGCCATCAAGATCTCTCAGGACTCATCCAGAGACGGACCATCACCGTCCTCTGAGAGCAGCAAGACCCTGTAAGACACCTTCATCATTAATACCATCATCGTCATCACCACCACTACCATCATCTTCATCATCATAATTCTGTATTTCTGTGTGTGTGTGTGTGTGTGTGTGTGTGTGTGTGTGTAGGAGTGACATCACTGAGGAAGAGGAGGATGACACCATCCACATGGGGAACGCCATCATGACTTTCTACGCTGCTCTCATCGACCTGCTGGGACGCTGCGCTCCAGAGATGCATGTGAGATTCACACAAGAGGACGTGATCGTTACAACCTTAACCTGTGCATTACACACACACACACACACACACTCTAACCTGGCCCTTCTCTCTCCAGCTGATCCATGCAGGTAAAGGAGAGGCGATCCGGATCAGAGCTATCCTGAGGTCTCTGATCCCCATCGAGGATCTGGTGGGAGTCATCAGCATCCCATTCTTCATGCCCAACCTGGGCAAAGGTGAGACTGAGCTCAGGTTCACATTCCTGTGTTAGGATCAGCTGATGTACTGTGGGCTGAGCTTGTCTCTGTGGCCTGCCTGAACTAACACTGTTCTCACTTTATGTGCAGACGGTCATGTTGTGGAGCCTGATATGTCTGCTGGTTTCTGTCCGGACCACAAAGCAGCCATGGTTCTGTTCCTGGACCGAGTCTATGGTATTGAGGACCAGAATTTCCTTCTTCACCTGCTGGAGGTCGGATTCTTACCTGACCTGAGAGCTGCTGCTTCTCTGGACACAGTGAGACAGATACTGTTTAATTATCTACCATGGGAGTGTAGATTCTTCCTCCTAATAGTCCCACTCTTTAACTCATGGTCCCCTCTCTCTCTCTCTCTCGCTCTTTCTCTCTCTCTGTCCATCAGGCAGCGCTGAGTGCCACAGACATGGCTCTGGCCCTGAACAGGTACCTGTGTACAGCTGTCCTCCCTCTGCTTACCAAATGTGCTCCTCTGTTCGCGGGGACCGAGCCCTTCGCCTCGCTGATTGACTCCCTGCTGCACACCGTCTACCGCCTGTCCAAAGGCTGCTGTCTCACCAAGGCCCAGAGGGACGCCATTGAAGAGTGTCTGCTGGCTGTCTGTGGGTAAGACTACATGGAGGACAGTCTGTCTGTCAGTCTGTTTGTACAGCTAACGTGTAAGTCTAAGCCGCTAAGAAGCTGTTCTCTTTTTAGGAAGTCCTCTTTGTCCTTGTTTCACTTTGGTCTCAAGATCTTCGGAGATTTAACCCATCAGACTGTTGATGTTAAAGTGTGTCTTTAAATGCGTACTCAACAAGCACTAACTATTTGGGGGGTTAGATGATGTCCTTGAGATTTTCTTTGGCTCCTGGTTTTTGAATCTGATGGTTGCTCTTTGTCAGTCACACCTCCGTTTTTTGTTTGTCATCTGTGATGTGTGTCATGTGATCAACCTGCAGAAAGCTGAGGCCATCTATGATGCAGCACCTGCTGAGGAGGCTGGTGTTTGACGTCCCGCTGCTCAATGAACACACCAAGATGCCTTTAAAGGTCAGACTCAAAAGCCCCAAATTTCCCTGATCATCTGTGAAAAACTGTTTGAAATAGTCATGTTGATAAAGCTTTATTGCATCCACAGTTGATGTCATCAGTTACAACCCCAATATCAGAAATTTTAGGAAACTTTGTTGATTAAAAACAGAGGTTTGCAAATTATTCAAAGCCTATATTTGATTGAATATAATTCAAAGACAAGAAATTAAATGTTGACACTGATAAAAAAGGAAATGGATTGTTTTACAAGCAACAGGGCAGGTAAAACGCTGAGAAAGACCTGAAGGGAGAACGCTCTCTCAACTAATCAGGTTAATTTGCAGCTGGATAGTTTCATGACTTGGTATTAAGTGTCACTCCAGAGAGGCTTAGTCTCTCAGAAATACAGCTGGAAAGAAGTTCATGACTGTGTGAGAGACTACGTGAGCTAATACTTCTACAATTTCATAATAATGTTCACAGATTGCAAAGATTTAGTCGTGTTCATCATCTACAGTACATAATATCATTAAACGATTAAGAGAATCTAAAAAAATCGACATACTTAAGTAATACTGACTAGTTGTGATCTCTAGGCCCTCAGGCACCACTCCGTTAAAAACAGACATGACTCTGTAGTGGAAATAATGTGTGGAAATGCATCCACAAATGCAGGTTTAAAGTGTTCCTTGCACAAAGCAAACCTCATATCACCGTGATGTAAATTGTAAACACACTCAACAAAAACATGAGAAAATCTTGTAGCCTCAGTATTGAGCGCTGATGGTCGTCTTCCTGTCTCTCTCCAGCTGCTGACCAATCACTATGAGCGTTGTTGGAAGTATTACTGTCTAGCTGGAGGCTGGGGAAACTTTGGAGCAGCCTCAGATGAAGAGCTGCATCTCTCCAGGAAACTTTTCTGGGGGATCTTTGACGCTCTTTCACACAAGGTCAGGCTTCAGCTCATTTCTGTTTCTATGTGTAAAGTGATAAATAAAGGGGTTTTCACTATTTTGAATTTTTGTTACAGGAGAAGTCAGAACTGAGACAGTAACTGAAGTCCTCAGTAGTTGGACTGTAGAAACAGATTCCCACAGACAGCCATGGTGTGTTCTTGTGATGAATCTCTGTTCTGTGTATGTTGTCCTCTGCAGCGGTACGATCAGGAGCTGTTCAAACTGGCTCTGCCGTGTCTCAGCGCTGTGGCCGGAGCTCTTCCTCCAGACTACATGGAGTCCAACTACATGGCCATGATGGAGAAACAGTCGTCTATGGACTCGGAGGGAAACTTCACCCCACAGCCTGCAGATACCGCAAAGTAAGAAGCACATGTACACACTTAAACACAGACTTTAATGACAACAAGTAAAGAGCAAGCTTAATTATACTTCATTTAACGTAATCAGATTGTGTGTCGTGTATGTTTATTCCACTTGTATTTCATAAGATGATACAATAACGTGTTGCGATGCTTTAAAGTACATTACATGGTTAAATTATCTATATTAAACACATTTATATTGTATGGTCTGCAGATGCAGCTTCAATAACAGTCATTTTATTCAATTCTTTTCAAAGTTAAAACTGAAAGTTTGACTTTCCTTCCCCTTAAAGAAAGCTCCATACGGTGTCAAAGATACTCAGTGTTCTGCTGAAGTCTGGCATTGGTTCAGGTTTTGAACTATTAAAAAACTTGAACTATTAAACTCCTGCAAGTACCCTGAGCACAACCCCTATCCCCAATCTGACAGAACCACCAACTTGCCTGTAGCTGAGCTGATAGCTGTTGTCTGCTTTGACTCTGCTCCACTGCTGTTGTTCCCGTATTAAGCCCACCGTGTGAACCCTGAAAAAATAGTCTACTGGTGTCTCTTGATAATGAATGTCTAACAGATGAACTGGCGCATGTCAGCTCTGACTACATGTGTGGTTATCCTTAATTTAAAATCATGTAATGATTATTTAATCAGTTTAGAATCTGCCAGCTGCAGAAACGGCACACAAAACAATAATAATAATAATTTTTCATTTATTAACAAGTTTTATTTCCAGTACATGATGCTGTCCTTTCTCATGAGTCTGATGTGTATTTAATGGAGTGATCTAAACTCACTTATTATTTCCTGTATTTGAAATGAATTCAGGAGAGTTTGATTTCAGTCTGTGTCTCCTCTCTGTGTCCATCAGTGTCTCTGTCCCTGAGAAACTGGATTATTTTATAACCAGATATGCCGAGCATATCCATGAGAAGTGGAGTATAGAGAAGGTAAAGGAAGAGAGAACTTTTTTGATTTAATTTAAAATTATATCATTGTAAAAAATAATGTGTGGTTGATTTCAACATGTTTATTTGTCAGTTTTCCAGCGGCTGGTCGTTCGGAGATCAGATGTGTGATGCCTCAAAGAGTCACCCCTTTCTAAAACCATACAAAGGACTGTCAGAGAAGGTAAAGGTGTGACTGGGACATCATGATGCACCTGTTTAAAAAAACTGAGGCAGCGGATTCAGAGCTGTGTCACCATCAGTCTTAGCAAGAGAAGGTTCATGTGCAGGAACAATCAACATCAGACCAGACCCTTTTCAGTTGGAGACATGACTGTATACGTTAACTCATAAACCATAAATCCTGGTTTCAGAATAAAACTTTCGAAGTCTCATCTGGTTGATGGTTCAGTTTTCATCTTCAAACAGCAAAGTAGGAAATGTGTGAGAGCAGCAGCCTGAAAACAGCTGCTGCTGAGATAAGCCATGTTTAATTAATTAGATCAGTGGTTCTCAAGTCCAGTCCTCGAGCCCCCCGTCCTGCATGTTTTGGATGTTTCCCTGCTCCAACACACCTGATTCAAATGATCAGCTCGTTATTAAGCCATTACAGAGCTTGATAACGAGCTGATCATTTGAATCAGGTGTGTTGGAGCAGGGAAACATCCAAAACATGCAGGACGGAAGGAGGGCTCGAGGACTGGACTTGAGAACCACTGAATTAGATCAAGAGCTGAGGTAGTGTGTGTAACTCAAAAATTCTTATTTCACATCATTATTACCCGTCCTGTAAAGGAGCTATAAACCCAGATTGAAGTCTCAGGCAACCCACACTAATCTCTAACACTGATGGTGTTTTGACTTTGAATATCATCTCTGTGTCTGGCCTTTCGACCTCTGTAAGCTCTGTAGGGAAGTTTTCAGAGGTGTGAAAACCTGTTCTCTTTAAGAGGCAGTGACACAGTTACAAGAAGAATGGTTTCAATGTATTTCTCTGCCTGACAGCTTGATAACACGACTCACAATGTTGATTTAAAAAACAGAGAAAGCTGTCAGGAACAGTTTTCTCCTAAACTCCCTTTAATATGTACAAACTTAGGGCCTGATTGACTAAGAATGGATTGTGTTTACAGGCAGTTTACTTCCTGTAGCAAGCAAGAGAAAAAGTAACTTTTTCAGATAACAACAAATAAGATAAGATACCCCTTTATTGACCCACAAGGGGAAATTCCCAGTTTTCCAGGTCATCTTTTCCAAGAAACATGAGGGGGGCCAAGAAAGCGTTGAGTTGGAGGGTGTGTGTGTGTGTGTGTGTGATTATTCTTCATGTGTGTGTATGTGTAAGCCTGTGGTATTGTCTCCATCTCAGTCCCTCCCAAATGTCGCAGCCATCTGATGACAAGAGACGGCCTTGGAAAGTTCTGATCCAGAAACAAAGTTCACCAGAGGAGGAGGAGAGTGGGGGAGGTTAGGGCCAAGCATCAGCCTGCATAACATCCAAGAGAGGAGCCATAACAGCCTTTTCAAGGCCGCTGTGGGAAGCTAATGAAGATAACAATGGATTTGGGAACTTTCAATAGATGAGGAAGTTGCTCACTCCAAACAGAAGAATGCCTGTTATCATGATTCCAATTATGTAGACATCTTCAATAGCCTCAACGGAAAGAATCGACATGCACATGGCCCTCCACTTCTCCCAGGAGTCCATCGTGTATCCAGCTGCAAACGTTCAGAAAAACGTTGAGAGACCAGCTGATGAAAAGCATGATTTTAGGTTTTGGAGTGAAATGCAGAGAGAGGCTGCGGCATTTCAAACAGAGACAGCACAAGACATAGAGGAGCAAGCAGGGCAGATAAGGGTAGGGAGGGAGCGATAAGAAAAGCTTCCGCCTTCGCTGAAAGCTGGGAATAAAAATAAATGCAATAAAACCTTCTGTTGTGTAGTAGCACAATCTGTGTGTGTGAGAGTTGAACCACAGTTAGTCAGGATGGTTTAACCCTTGAGTATTACCAACATAGTCATGTCACAGGCATACAGACAGAGTTTCTCTACAGATGTGTTATTTTCGGGGCATGTGGAGGTGTTTTTTTTCACCACTGCTGTAGAATTTGTGCATCACTCTGACAAAAAATACTCTTGTGCCATAACCATCAGCCCTCAGCTGACAGCCAACATTTCACTTCTGCCGTGTGCGACTTTTAGCGCCAGTATTTGTGACTCATTTGTTCAGGTTTAGTGGATGCAAAAGCAGTGCAATCTTTTAGAGAACCGCATGTGTGTATGTGTGTTTGTCTGTGCTGCAGGATAAGGAGGCGTACTGTCTCCCGGTCAGAGAGTCTCTGAAGACGATGCTGTCCTGGGGCTGGAGCATCGACCGGATCAGAGAGGGAGATCCTGCAAACCTGCACAACAAGTCCAGGAGGATCTCACAGGCCAGCCAGGTGCACACACGCTCTCACACACACAATCACACACCTGCAGGTAATCTGATCAGTATAATAAAATAGTGCATATTAATTCATAAAAACCTGACATCACGTGTATGTTGTGTCTTTGCGTGTCAGCTGTCCTTTGAAGGAGCTCCAGCTTTCAGTCCCCGACCCATCGACATGAGCAACGTCACCCTGTCCAGAGACATGCAGGTTAGTCACTTTTTACACACTCTGATTTTAGACTATATATAATGTAGAGAACCAGGATTAAAGTAAAGTATTACTAACAGAAAGAGCTGCATAAACAACATCGTGTCTGACCTTGTGTTCGTTCAGTCCATGGCAGAGCTTCTGGCGGAGAACTACCACAACATCTGGGCCAGGAAGAAGAAGAGTGAGCTGGAGGCTAAAGGTAGAGAGACAATATTAAATACAATGAACTGCAAAAGCACATTCATGAAGCAAAGACAAGGATCGGGGACATGATGGTCACGGTTCTAGCAGTACTTATGTGTCCCAGAGACCACATCATTAACATCAGGCCATAACCACCAGATGTAGATGTTTTAATGCTTTGGTACAGGTGTGATCAGTCTAAGCACAGAGTGTATCCTTCTCTCCTGATGTGTGCTGGTCCTGCAGGAGGAGGAAACCATCCTCTGCTGGTCCCCTATGATACTCTAACAGCTAAAGAGAAATCTAAGGACAGAGAGCGGGCTCAGGACATCCTCAAGTTCCTGCAGATAAACGGATATACTGTCTCCAGGTATGACGAACACAACCTCCTGTCATCTGGGAAATAGGGCTGTTTTCTGATTTCATGTGAGTTCGGAGAGAGTCCCAAGAAACTTTCTTCTAAGTTAAGATAACCACATCATAAAGCTTTCTTTCCTGGATGTGTTGCTATTAAAAACTCAGGTGTCACACATCAGTAGGAAACATCACTGATTCTCCATTCAGAGCCTGTTTTTTGTCTCTTGTGTTTCACACCATAGCCATAGGGTCTGAACCGCAGCAGGATTGTGATGAATTTGTGCCCACTCAACCTCAGCAAATGACAAAAAACACACTATCTTATTCGTAAAGCACACACAAGCGATTAAATACTCCATTAACTGCACTGGAGAATAACAGCGTCATTGTGTGCCAGCTAAATGATCCATTATCCATTCACTGGGGCTCAATTGTTCAGTTTCTATGTAAATGAACCTCATTATAAACAGTCACAGAGCTAACAGCCACATACGGAGTACATTTTTAAGTCTGTTTACACGACTGTTACATGAATCATATCCCAGTTTCCTGTGCAGTTGTCTGGCACAGAAAGATTTCATTGGCTAAGACAGGAACAACTCCAGAAATGATCAGTCTGAGTATAAGATGTTTTATTGGGATTGTCTCATTGCAATGTCTGCACTTTTCCATGCCAGTGAAATGAAATAGACTATCTGATCATTTTACTGTCACCCAAACACCACAGGACACATTTAGTGATTAGTAGGAGCAGCTGAATGGTTAGACTGTCAAGTTTGCCAAAGTAGAAGCTGCAAGATACCTCAGCTTTCTGTCAACTATCTTGTGGATGCTGCTGTTTCATCCTTCATTTTCATCGATAAAGGCACACAACAGTTTATCACCAAACTGGACCAGCTAGGACTCAATACCACACTGTGATACTGGTTGCTGGACTTCCTCAGTCAAAGGCCATGAGCAGTGCAGGTCAGCAGTAACGCCTCAAGCATCATTCAAGCTCAGTTATGCTCATCGTTACATACGGATCCGGATACGGACGTGCTTCGCATTCTTTTTGTCCGTATTTCTGCGCGTATCTTTGAAGTTTACGCATACGAGCCAGACGGAGCAGTACCACCGGAAAACTGTGGGGGCAGTGTTGCTGCTGTCACTACCCGAAGAGAGAAAAGAAGAAGACAATGACAGGGCTTTCTCATCGGTATTACTAGAGAAAAGAATTCTCCGTCCTCGCACCGTGAGGCACAGGAGTACAGGAGTCACTTCATCATTGTACAGAAATTTGAGTTTGGTTATGTTCCCTGTTCATCCTTTGAAAATAGACAAAGACGTGTTGTCCTGTTACTACGTAGTTGAGAACTTTACAGCCTGACAGCGTACAGATCTGTTGTACTGATCAGTTCCCTCTGTGATAAACAGCATTCAGGTGAAAGTAGAAAGATGTGGTATTACACTGCTCTGTTATCAATACCTGTTGGTATGAAAGGAAGTAGACTTCTTAGAAGGAGTAATTCAAGGTGACAAACATCTTATATTCAGGGTACAACGGTTCTGATATCTGGCATTTTTCTACCAGGTGATATCGCTATCTGTCAGACACCTACATGTGAAACCATCCAAAAGCTGGGATGTACTGACTCACCCTCTTAGCAGCTCAGTTACTGTGTGAAATCTCTGCTGTTACATTCATATTTTCATAATTGTCAGAAGTGAATGATAGTCCTCCTCCAATGTGGATATGATTTAGCACCATCATGGTGACACACTGCACAGCTCTCTTTAGTAGAGATGCTGACAGCTCATCTGACTCAGGACTAAATGCAAAACTGGAGCAAACTGCAAAGAGCTCAGAAACTTTGTGAACTGGACCTTGAGGTGGAGCACACAGTGACATGATAGGAGCAAATAAGGCTTCATTCTCAGTGCTGTTTGCACCCACAGTTCACTCTCGGGGAGTGTGTTTCAGAGTGTGTGAGTGTTTTATATTTGTTTGTGTTTCAGAGGAGTGAAGTCTCAGGAGCTGGACACTCCAGCCATAGAGAAAAGATTCGCCTACACCTTCCTGCAGCAGCTCATCACTTATGTGGACCAGGCTCACCAGCACATGATGGAGTTTGGTAAGGCTCCTGTTGCAACAATCATATCATCAGTGTGCATAACAGGTTGTGTCTGTAGGTAAACCCCTGAGCCTGCAGTATCTCCAGGATAACAACCATCTGCAGCTACAGTGTGAATGTGAATGGATCAGCTGTTTAGGTTGAGTCCATGCAAACAGTCATTCTGTGTCTCATCTGCTCCTCCATCCTTTAAAGGTGCTGTAGACACTGAACAGTACACTCTGTATTTGAACACGGGTGATCAGAGCTCTCTCTGCGCTCACAATACTGGAGTTCGCGTTAGTGTTATCAGAAAACAGGTTACAGCTAAAGCAGACTGCTCTCACTATTTATTCAGGCATTTATTATTATCAGCACCCAGGGTTAGACTGTCTGCTGTTTGAATACATCTCTACAGCTGCAGACACAGTTTTAAAAGACACTTTTTAGGCTCTTTGTGCCACAAGCTGAGATGAGCTCCTGGCTCAGTTTTTATTGCTGACTTTAATTTGTAGCTCGACCAGCTGAGGCAGCATGCAGCTGTCAGGTCAGTGTGGTAGTGTAAAAATAACTGCGTCGTTTTTTGCTGCGAAGGTGAGTTTAGTTCAAGAGCCCGACATCACAATTTATACAGTGTCCTTAAGAGTGCTGCTTTCAGCATTCTTAAGGAGGAAATACAATAATTTGAAATATGGAAGTGACCCCCCTCCTTCACTCCTAAGGATGACCAAACAAATGAATATCTCTAGTCCAAAAATCGTTATTTTTAACACACAAGAGCAAACGTCGAAATAACAAACAAAGCATCTCTTTCCTGACCAAACTATCTCACCTCAGTGGAAACAAGAATGAAGAACAGAATCAGACCTTAACTAACTACAGTGATGACAAATTCAAAAATACAAGGATACTCTCCTTTGCCACTAGCAAATACATGCAAAATACCTCACTGGCAGTCGCCTCCAAAACTCTAACAATGTAAGAACTACACTGGTGTGTTGGAAGCTGAGAAAAAGGCGGGGCTAAGAGTTCCTCTGTGAGCCCTGCACTCCCTCTGCTCCTGTCCAATCACCAGTGAACACAGAGTCAAAGTGTAGTGCAGTGGTTCACATTATTTTACCATCACATACTGTATGTAATAGTGACATTAAGATGTGGAATAAAACAGTATCTGGATCATGTGTGTCTGACTGTGTTCTCTATCGTTCAGATTTAGGAGCACGGCAGAAAGGAGAGAAGATTCCTCACGAACAGCAGATCAAATTCTTTGGAAAGGTCAGAAATGTTTCCTCACTCAGTCAGGTGTTACCTGTGCGATCACTACAGACAGACAGGTAGATTTGACAGGTCCAGGTAATCACTCTGAGTCTGTGCTTTTGTTAAACCCTCAGGTGGTCTTGCCTTTGGTCGATCAGTACTTTAAAAACCACCGGCTCTACTTCCTGTCTACAGCCATCCATCCAATCAGCAGCGGAGGCCACGCCTCCAATAAGGAGAAGGAGATGGTGACCAGGTAAGAGGGGCAGACCACACCTAAGACCACAGACATGAACCCTGGCCACCAGACTGTCTGTTTTTCTTTCCTGCTCCTTCTTTGTTCTTACTATCTGATTGATTTTCTCTCCTCCCATGCTCCCTTTTCCTCCTGATCTCCTCCTCCTTCTCCTCTTTCTCCTGCTCCTCCACCTCCATACCCTCTTCAGTCTTTTCTGCAAACTGGGAGTTCTGGTCAGACACAGGATCTCTTTATTTGGTAAGGATGTTCAGGCTGAAGCCTCGCGTCTCTGCTGTTCTGAGTGTGTGAGCATGATTCCTGGGATTCTTCATGTAAAAGAAGATTGTACCAAACATAGATTTCCTCTCAGCTCTGGGGGATTTGGGGTTTTTCAGCTTTGTTCAGAAAACCAGAAGGTTAACAGAGCTGCTGTGTTCATTTGTGGATGTTTTCTGCATGTATACACTCAAACACACTTGTTTCCATTTCTGTAATTAGTATTAAAGAATATTTTATACAACGTTATACTTCTAATTTTTCTTTTTGTTAATCCATAAAATGTCACATTATCTTCACATTTTCTTGAAGTCAGCAAACTCATCACTTCCTTTATCAATACTCAGCTTTGAGTTTCTCAGACTATGTAAGTTTATTAAGTGTATGTCATTTTTTATAGAGGCCTGAAAAAGGCTCATTTCATTATAGCCTGTAAATTTAATGTGAATATTGTTGTCGGCATTGCTCACAATCACATAAGCAGTAATAGAAGTGATGAAGCTCTTCTCCTCATCATCTGGAGAATTCTAACAGTTCTCATCATGGCTGACACTCAAGGACTTCTGGGTAATTTCACACTGTCAGGAACCTTCCTAAACAAAAAACGACCTCTTATACTGGCCTGCCTTTGTCAGGACAT
Source organism: Xyrichtys novacula (assembly GCA_962446985.1). NCBI lineage: Eukaryota > Metazoa > Chordata > Actinopteri > Labriformes > Labridae > Xyrichtys > Xyrichtys novacula. The sequence continues at coordinate 9,446,413 of OY660882.1, read as the reverse complement.
TCATGTCACAAAGTTGTTATACTGCCCCCTGCAGGAGTAAAACTACAGTCTCCAGTTTGGATCCCATCACAACAGAAGTCCTCATGTGTGCTGTTCATGTACAGTACAGGCCAAAAGTTTGGACACACCTTCTCATTCAATGTCTTTTATGTATTTTTTTATATGACTATTTACATTGTAGATTATCACTGAAGGCATCAAAACTATGAATGAACACATGTAGAATTTTGTACTTATAAAAAAAGTGTGACTTCAGGCACTCCTGTGAAGTAAAAACCATTTCAGGTGACTACCTCATGAAGCTCATTGAGAGAAAAGCTAAAGTTTGCAGCGTTATCAAAAAAGCAAAGGGTGGCTACTTTGAGAAATCTAAAATATAATACATGTTTTCAGTTATTTCACACATTTTTCTTAAGCACATGATTCCACATGTGTTCATTAATAGTTTTGAGAATCTAAAATTTAAATAGTAATGAAAACAAAGAAAATGCATTGAATGAGAAGGTGTGTCCAAACTTTTGGCCTGTACTGTATACACAGCTCCACTGTGCCATCAGAAGACACTAAACAGATCCACAGAAAAAGTGTGTGCATGTGTGTGTCCATGTGTGTGCATGGATGCATGGCACAGTGTGTTTGTTGTGTTTTTGTTGTGCTGTTAAGTAAAAAACAAACATGATAGATTTGATTTTCAGACACTCACCTTTTACTGATCTGATGAGGTGTGTGCGTGCGTGCGTGCGTGCGTGCGTGCGTGTGTGTCATTCCAAAGAAACAAACCCTCAGACCAGGTTCAGAGTTTTGTTGATCATGTGACCCTCTCACTTGTACAGGTAACAATGCTACCTCCATAGTCAACTGTCTGCAGATCCTGGGGCAGAGTCTGGATGCCAGGTGAGGAAACACACACACACACACACACACACACACACACACACACACACACACACACATATACACACTCAAAGACCAGTCTGGATTTGGTATAGCAGTCTGTATTCTGCATCATTACTTCTAACATAAAAACCTGGGTTGTGATGTAGGACAGTGATGAAGACCGGTCTGGAGTCAGTGAAGACGGCTCTGCGTTCATTCTTTGTAAGTGCGGCAGAGGATTTGGAGCGGACTCAGGAGAACCTGAAACTGGGTCAGTTCACTCACAGTCGAGATCAGCCTCGAGGTGTCACTCAGATCATCAACTACACCACCTTCGCCCTGCTGCCCATCCTGTCCTCACTGTTTGAACACATCGGCCTGCACGGCTTTGGAGAGGACCTCATACGTAAGAGCTCACTGTTTATTTATCAGTGTTTGTAACTCAAGACTGATAGTACTGTTTTTTTTTTTCTTTCTGGAAAAAAAGGAACATTTTTCAAACTTATCATTTTTTATAATCAAAAAATTAGAAATCTTTATATTCCTTTCCAAGGACAGACTTTTCAAGTCGTCTTTGTCCCTTGTCTTCTTCTAGTGGACGACGTTCAGGTTTCCTGCTACAGGATCCTCAACAGTCTTTATCTGCTGGGAACCAATAAGAGCATCTATGTGGAAAGGTACACTGTTATAAATACTTGATTCTTATACTTACATCAGATAATAAAGATTTAAAATGGAAAGAACAGTTTGCATACTGCAAAGGAGGAAAATAAAAATAAATAAGTGTTTGTTGTCAAATTTCTCACCCATAGTGAAAGTTTAGAGATAAGATGCATAATAATATTTAAATACTGATAAGGACTGTGATAACCTCCGACAGATAACAGGTTTTTAAAACAATAAATTAAATCACTGGCTGATAAAAATTGTCCCTCATTTCTCCTCGTCCTGCAGACAGCGTCCAGCCTTAGGAAAGTGTTTAGCTGCGTTTTCTGCAGCATTTCCTGTTGCCTTCCTGGAGCCGCACATCAACAAGTTCAACAACTTCTCCGTCTACAACAACAGAACCCAGACTGACGTTCCAGGTACACACACAGAGACACTTCCTGTGCACATACACTGATCACTACAGGTATACACACACAGACTTTACAGGTATATTGACAATATTGACACTAAAGCTTTACATACAGAGACACAACCATTACATACACAGTTTTTACATGTCTCTGTTCTCTGTATCTCTGCTCTTTATATCTCACTTTTTAAATTGCGCAGTGTTCAAAGAGAGATGTGTGTGTTAACATGAGTTATAAAGCCTCTCTTGTTCTCTGTCTCTGTCCACCTGTCTCTAACTCTGTCTCGGTGTCTGTTACTGTCTCTGTCTCAGCTCTGGATCTACCTGAGCAAGTGGGAGATGTGTGCCCTTCAATTCCAATTCTGGAGAAGTCTCTGGAGGAGATCATGGAGTTGGCAGAGTCTGGCATGAGATACAATCAGATGCCTCACGTCATGGAGGTCAGTTTATATCAAACGAATGATTATTTAAACTAAATATCAGGATGACTCTAACCTCCTTTATTACCTCTGTTTGCTTCATATTTGTTCGAGGTTGAGAAACTCCTCAACCATAGAAATCACAGATTTTCATTTTTTTGCATTGTTGCATTTCTAATAAAATGTCCCATCTAATTAAGTGAACTGAAAATTTCCTCTGTGTTGTTAGAATTAGGCAGGTTTTATTTTATATCTTATTCCAGACATGCAGTTAGTTCTGACTTATTGCCTGACTGTGTTAAATAGTTGATTCTGATTGGTCAAAAACCCTGTGACAAGAGTAATTCATTCTCACTTGCAAAAGTAAGGCAGGGGACAACCTAAACCTGCAGCCGCTCCTCTGCCTGTAGGTGGTGCTGCCCATACTGTACAGCTGTATGTCTCATGGGGTCAAAGATTGATATAACAGTAGTTTGATAATGTACTGCTGGTCTCTGCCTGCAGGTGGTGCTGCCCATGCTGTGCAGCTACATGTCTCACTGGTGGGAACACGGAGCAGAGAGTCACCTGGACAGGTGTGATAGGTGCTGCACATCTGTCACGTCTGAACACATGAACTCCCTGCTGGGAAACATCCTTAAGATCATCTACAACAACCTGGGCGTAGATGAGGGGGCCTGGATGAAGAGGCTGGCTGGTAACTATGCCAACGCACATCAGATATTAGTCATGTAAACCCCTGTTTTTGCTGGAGAGCAGATATGGTAGTAGAAGTAGAATTAACAATCTCAGCTCAGGTAGACGTTGTTTTTTTTTTTACTCTGATGTCCATTAGTGAAATCCTGATCAAGACTTGAACTCTGAGTCCTTTTTCAACAACGTGTACTTCTCTCCTCCTCCTCCTCCTCCTCCTCCTCCTCCTCCTCCTCAGTGTTCTCTCAGCCCATCATCAGTAAAGCCAAACCTGAGCTGCTGAAGACTCACTTCCTGCCTCTGATGGACAAACTGAAAAAGGTCTGTTTCACCTGTTTTTTATCAGTCAGTTTTACATCCTACTGCTGCATCAAATCAACACAGGAAACAGACAGGGCACACTTGTACTTGAGCCTCAGAGCCTCTTTCTGGTCACAGTTATTGATAATGATACACAGACACAGCAGTGCTCTCTGATTTATATGATATATGCATGTTATAATGAAATAGTGAAATGTAGAAATAGATATCTAGAATGTGGTCTGAATGGAGTTGTTGTATTATAGAAAGATGATGAAGTAGATACGTTATAGAGCAGTTACGAAGGAGCACTCTTTATTCTTATTTAAATCTCTATAAATTTGTGTTTTAAATAAAAAGTGTATTTTGCTTTACTCCGTGCAGAAAGCAGCGGTGGTCCTCCTCGACGAGGAGCAGAGTCGGGCGGAGGGTCGGGGGGAGATGTCAGAGACAGAGCTTCTCATCATGGACCAGTTCACTGTGCTGGTCAGAGACCTGTACGCCTTCTACCCCCTGCTCATACGATTTGTCGACTACAACAGGTACCTAAAGCTGATTGGACATTATGAGTTAGAGCAGGGGTGGGGAACCATGTGCCATGGAGAGCCGAGAGGCTGCAGGTTTTCTTTCCAACCCAAACCTCCACCAGGTGATTTCACTGATTAGTCCCTGCTCTCTGCTTGGAAGTAAGGTAATCAGTGAAATCTCCTGGTGGAGTTTTGGGTTAGAAAGAAAACCTGCAGCCTCTCGGCTCTCCATGGCACATGGTTCCCCACCCCTGAGTTAGAGTAAACATGGAGGACATAGAGTGAGCACTGATTTGTCCTGACTGTCTAAAACACAGAGTTCAATGGAAAGGTTCCTGAGGAGGTTTAATAAAAACATCTGATGTAGTGTCATAAATAAACTCCACTCGATCTTATCTCCACTCTGTCTTGGTGTTTTACCTGCAGTCATCTCATTTGTTGTCTCTGGTGTGGTTTCAGAGCTCGCTGGCTTAAGGAGTCAAGTCCAGAGGCGGAGGATCTCTTCAGGATGGTGGCTGAGGTCTTCATCTTCTGGGCAAAGTCTCATGTAAGAACCAGGAAAAACCACAGAACCAGAACAATCCTTTAAACTCTAAGTGAGGGGTCAACACCAGAGAAAATTCTCTTTCACATTCAGGGAAGCTCTACCTGTCTGTGTCACAGCGAGACTGAGTATCACTCTGCAGCTCCACCTGCATCTTTACACACTTCTCTTCATCTCCATCTCCTTTTTACACTCCAATCGCACCAAACCATCACAGTGGAGCTACACATGTAAAAGCTGCTGTAGCATCAGTGTTGTAGTCGTGTTTGCAGTCTGATGGATTTGTGTTTGTGTTTGCAGAACTTCAAGAGGGAGGAGCAGAACTTTGTGGTCCAGAATGAAATCAACAACATGTCCTTTCTCATCACAGACACCAAGTGTAAGATGTCGAAGGTCAGAGCGGTTATTTTCACTCATTCTTTATTTAAACATAAGCGGATTGAAACTCTGATGATAGCTGAGATGTTTGTCTGATACCTGGTCTGTGTCTCAGGGCATCGTGTCGGACCAAGAGAGGAAGAAGATGAAGAGGAAGGGCGATCGCTACTCGATGCAGACCAGTCTGATTGTAGCCACTCTCAAGCGTCTACTTCCTGTCGGGCTGAACACCTGTGCACCCGGAGAACACGAGCTCATCGCACTCGCCAAGAACCGATTCAACCAGGTGAGACACACCACACCTGTCCTGTGGGCAGATCTGTTCTCTGATTTTAAAGAGGGAATATTCAAACATCATTCTGACAGCTTTGACCTGCAATAACTCGGCTCTATTAGTTTGATTCATATCTGGATGAAGATATTCATTGATAAGAACAGATGATGTTTCGTTGTTTGTCTTTTCAGTTTGTTCAGATAAGGGTTTCAAACCCTAAAAACATGTTTTATCATATTTTCATACAGATATACGGTTATTTAACATTCCAGTTTGTCTCATCGTGAGTTGTGTTTTACTGTGTGAGCAGAAAGACACAGAGGACGAAGTCAGAGAGATCATCAGGAACAACTTACACCTGCAGGGAAAGGTGAGCCATGTGTTTACCATACCTTTATAATGACACTGTGGTTAAACTTTCCACCATATAGTTAAAAAAACACTGAAGAATTTGTATTTCTACTACTTTTACATTCATGTGTTTCTCCAACAGCAGGAGGACCATCTATTTACTGCTGTACTATTATATACTAATAGTTACATTGTTTTTCAAATAGCTTGAGGATCCAGCCATCCGCTGGCAGATGGCTTTGTACAGAGACCTTCCTAACCACCAGGAGGACTCGTCTGATCCTGAGAGGACAGTGGACAGAGTCCTGGACATCGCACACGTCCTCTTCCACCTTGATCAGGTGAGCATTTAGCCTTACACATACTATCATTTAAAGGTGTTAATTTACACTTCTGTTACTCCTCGTCTGCATAGAGTAACATTCAGAAGTACGATGGCTGGAAAAAGTCACTGTGTCAAGCCCCAGTGTGTCCCAGCGTGTGCAAAAGCTCACACACTGGGACTCCTAAAACTGCACCATTTCTGAGTTCAATGTGTGTGTGCAGGTTGAACACCCTCAGCGCAGTAAGAAGGCAGTGTGGCACAAACTCCTATCCAAACAGAGAAAGAGAGCAGTGGTGGCATGTTTCAGGATGGCTCCTCTCTACAACCTGCCCAGGTAAGCAGGTGTCACGCTACAGCTGATAAACACAGACTCTGTCTGTGTGTGTGCTTTAGTGTGCGTGTGCTTTTATAACACTGCTGTCCTCCTATCAGGCACAGAGCGACGAATCTATTCCTGCAAGGTTATCAGAAGTTGTGGATAGAGGCAGAGGAGCATTACTTTGAGGACAAACTCATCGAGGATCTTGCTGTGAGTCCACAGAAGATCTGGATCTTCTTCTCTGGTCTTAAAAACTGCAGATTTAAGAGGATTTTTTCCACTCTGGTGGATTTATCCTGTTATTTAATTTCAGAAACCAGGTGATGAGGAGTCGTGTGAGGAGGAGGAGGGGATAAAGCACATTGATCCTCTTCATCAGCTCATTCAGCTGTTCAGCAGGACCGCTCTCACTGAGAAATGGTCAGTGTTCAAATATGTACAGTTTATCGGGGCTGTTAAAACAAATAATCTGCTGTTTTACATTTTAATAATGTGTCTCATCACAGTAAACTGGATGAAGATAATCTGTATATGGCGTATGCTGACATCATGGCAAAGGTAATAAACCATACCTTCATAACTTACAGTTTAATACCTGCTACACACACACACACACACACACATGCACACGCACACACACACACACACACAAACACACACACACACACACACTGCATTTCACTGTCTGATTTCTTTTCTAATCTGTCTGTCAGAGCTGCCATGATGAAGAGGATGAGGATGGAGAGGAAGTCAAGAGCTTTGAAGTAAGTGGTCTGCCTGTTTCGCCTCTTTTTATGAAATCTGTCTGTATCTCTGTAACCTGTCTGTGCGTGTGTGTCTGTGTGTACTTACAGGAGAAGGAGATGGAGAAACAGAAGCTGCTGTATCAGCAGGCTCGCCTTCATGACAGAGGAGCAGCAGAGATGGTGCTGCAGACCATTAGCGCCAGCAAAGGTACACCTCCACCCGTCTACAACCCCTTCAAGGGATATTCCGGCGTGAAATTAATTCAGGGTCAAACACACTGAACACTGAGTTAGACAATGAATGTTGCTGACTGCTTGCTTCTCTAGTTATACCAACTTTAGTAATGACCACAGGATAGCAATACACAGCGGTCTGAGTAGCCATCTCGAGGGAGGGTCTAACTCTGTGTTACGTTGTGTTTGATCCAAAATTAATTTTACGCCAGAATATCCCTGTAAGTAGACCTTTCACCCACCATACAGAACCATTACACTACAGGAAGACTGGCTGAATATGTTTGGATGTGTAGTTCATGAAGTAAACACTGATCTCATTAATGAAATGTTAGTATCTTTATGTGTAGATTCACACTAAAGAGTCTTCATTACTAAAAAGATACTCTAGATACATGAATGGGGTGAACAATCATACTCTAAAGAAGGAAATGAAAAACCCTCTGCATTGTTATAGCAGCCCACCTGGAGAGGAAATGTAACTGTAGTCTGAATGTAGCTCCAGGCCATAGTCTGATCCTGACAGTCTGTGCTACCAGTTAATAGATGAAGTAATTAAGGTGTGTGTGTGTGTGTGTGTGTGTGTGTGTGTGTGTGTGTGTGTGTGTGTGTGTGTGTGTGTGTGTGTGTGTGTGTGTGTGTGTGTGTGTGTTACCTGTGCATAGGTGAGATGGGTCTGATGGTGGCATCTACTCTAAAGCTGGGCATCGCCATCCTGAACGGAGGAAACTCCACCGTACAGCAGGTAAGCACTCACATTGATATTTACATCATCAGTCCAATTTAAAGTTCATTCACATGCACCTGCCCAGGCATGGACATGAATGTTGTGTATGGAGGTCCAGCTGAGCAGATGATTCTGGTCTGAAATCTGACTCTTCTTTGTCATGTGTGTTTGTGTTCTGAAACAGAAAATGCTGGATTATCTGAAGGATAAGAAGGATGTGGGTTTCTTCCAGAGTTTGGCTGGTCTCATGCAGTCCTGCAGGTACAGACACACTTTCTTATGACAGGGCAGTATTCAAAACAGGGGGTCTCTATCCCCAGCTCCCCCCCCCAGAAATTCAACAGGTCAATCCAGATGTCAATCGGCACTTTGAAGTTTTTCATGAGTTTGTGTGTTTTTGTCAGTGTTCTGGACCTGAACGCATTTGAGCGTCAGAATAAAGCAGAGGGTCTGGGCATGGTGACAGAAGAGGGATCAGGTCAGTACAAATACAACCACTTTTTAATGGTTAATTTTGTTATTATCGTGTTGTAGGACACATCTTTGTTTTCCTTTATTGTGTTGCTGTTTAAATCTTTATTTTCTCCACTGCAGGTTACACTCTAAAAGTTAAACAGTCCTAAAATATAATGAACCTCATTCAGATATCACAGTTTGACATGAAGAGGCTGATTTAGATGGAGGCACAGACAGAAAATTAATGTCCATGTCGCATGTTGATCATTATGCTAGATCCAGTAAAGGTGTTTTTTCATCTTCAAACTATCTTTATCTTTGATCTATCTGTCCTCTCATCAGTCCAGTTCATTAGTACGACCAGCATTTACAGTATCTACCTGATCAACTAATACTACTCTAATATTATGATGTAGTATTTATGTGCACGGCCATCATTAGGACTTCATTTGTGCAGGAGTGAGTGTTAATGATTTCATGTTTTCATGTTGATTGTGTGCAATCATCTTTCAGATTACACACTGATTCAGTTTCCTTCATGAAGACAACCTGAAAAAGTGCAGGATATTTTACTTCATTGTTTACTGTTCTCTGTTTTAGATTTCAAAATCAATATTAACCGATACTGGTATTTTCTTATGCATCCGTATACTACAACAGGTGCAGTATTGACATACCTATTGACTAATTGCGAATAGTGTAAACCTGTAGTTTACATTAAATTTTTTTGATACAAAATAGGTTTCAGAGCCATGAATGAAACCTGTGATACAGCTTTTTCCTTGGACCTGTCATCAGGGCTGTGTAGATGTTGTAATGGAAGAGCTCAGTGGACATGTTTGTAGGTTTCCACTGTTTGTGTTGTTTTTTTTAACTTCTCTTCCAGAAGCAGAGACCACACCTATAACAGAATACAGTAAAACGAACCAGATAATGATGATTATGAGGATGAAGATGATAATGACTTATCAATAATTATACATAGGGTGATAATGATGATGATGATGATGATGATGATTGTCATTTGGATGATAAAACTGATGCTTGTGAGGATAAAGCTGATATTTACACACATGAGGCTGGTATAAATATGGACAATGATGGTAAGTTTTAGATGATAAACATAATTATTAATATGATAATGGTGTTAAATAAGGATGATAATGATGGGTATTAGAAGCATGGACATGAGAATGATGATGATACTGATATTGTTAAGGATTTAGAACAATCATGAAAATAGTGTGGACATTTAAGATGATAGTGATCATAATTGGTTGGTTATGGTTATCAGGATGATAAGAATCGTAGGCAGAAGGAAGATTAATAAGGATAATGATGTGGATGCTGCACTGTAGTGGTTTGTTATCAACTGGACTGGACTAAAAACCAGCAAAGTCTAGAGCAGCATATTGCTGAACAGATCCAACAGAGCAGTAATACTATGAACTGCCTCTGACCGCTGTAAGCAGAAGATGCTACACTGAGGAGGTGTGGTCCTGCTCCTGAATCATCAAAAAATGAGTCGTTAATAAAACTGTCTTCAAATAAACCTTTACTGCACCTACTGTAGTTTAAATGGAGCTCCTCATGATATTCTCAGTGACTCTGAGTAATTATCAGACCTAAAACCTACAGACACATCATGTGGATGGATATCACTGTTAAAATAAGTCTTGGTGTGTTTTTGTTTTCTTATACCTATCACTGTTTCTCTTACCTGTGCAGGTTTATTCTGTCAACACACTTTATTTTCATGTTGGCTAAAGTAAATTTGGACGTTTTGAAGTTTCTCTTTTCCCTATATGTGATCTTCAGTTTCTTTGTTTCTTACTTTCTTTCTCTCTTTCTTTCTTCCCCTGTTTTTTCTTTTTCTCATTTCGTTTTTTCTGCACTTTCTTCCCCTCCTCAGTCATCACTCATGAGCGTGGTAATTATGCCTCCTGCCATTTTCCTGTGTGTTGGTTGGCCTCTCTCTGTTTCTCTCTGTTTCTTTGGGGTTGGTTGGTTAGTTGTTGTGTCAGTTCTGTCCAGGTCCTGAGTGTAGACCTTCAAACTTGCTCTATTTCCTGCTCGTAGCTCCTCCCTTCCCTCCCTTACCCACCTGTTCTCTTTATTTAAAGTGACTCATACTCTGGGTGTCCTTTTATTCTGTGAAAGTGTCAGTCTCACCTCCCTCCCTGATACTGTCATATTGATGAAGGTATAGTTGTTAAGGTTTTACCCCCTCATATGTTCAGGCAGAATTGGAGCTGTAGTGTGTCTGCCTCCCTCTCAGGATTTGTACAGGATCTGGCACAGTCTAAAGACCACTAATATGACTGTTTACCTCCCCCACCCTCACCCTCCCTCCCCCACCTCTTGCTCATGTAGTCGACCTGCAGTCAGGTGGTTGTGGTGTCTCGGTGATGGAGGTGGTTCTTGTGATGGATGTTCTCTGTTGTGAAGTCTCTTCACAGCAACTGTCTCAGTCCTCCTCTTCATCTTTTTCTCCTTTTCTTCTCACTAGTATCTTCTCTTCTTTTTACCCCCACCCTTTTTGTTTTGCCCTGCATTTTAATCTTTTACTTTTTCTTCTTCCCGTTCTTTTTCTTAAAGTTCTTTTCTTCTTCTGACTCTGTTCAGGCTGCAACAAATAGAGCAAATACAACCAGCAACTGTCTGATCAAACATCCATCACAGCTGATAACTGGAGCTGTCCAATGATTTTTATTCAAATATTAATGTTTAACCGATAAATGCAATCAAATGTATTTAATAATTTTGACTTGTAGATTTATTGTTAAGTATGATTGCTGCACTGCTACTCTAGTGTGGTCTGAAACCATGACGCAAAAGGAGGAGACACCGTTAAAGTGTTTATTCTGTCGTATACAGGATGGTTGTTTTTTTACTATTTTACAGGATAACACTTGAACACATTAGGAAATGTGCAGGAGCTTATGCAGAAGAAGCACAAAATGTCCAATCAGGTCCCTGGTTAAAGGGATATTCTTGCGTAAATTTAAGTTATGGTCAAACACACCGTAACACTGAGTTAGACAGCCCCTCGAGAGATGAATGTTGCCGACCGCTTGCTTTTCTAGTTATACCAACTTTAGTAATGACCGCAGGATAGCAATACACAGCGGTCTGTGGAGCCATACACAAACGTCAACCAAAACGCCACTCTATAACCACAAATAATGCTCAGAACAGAATCTTACTTCATCAAATACATATAGGGTCCTAGCCATAGCACTAGCCACCAAACATCTTCTTAACATTAACAATTAAACATCATTGCTTTATCATTTTCTTGAAGTAATAACCATCATGATAATCATTTTGCACTGTAGATGTGGTTGTTCTTCTGCCTTAGCATCTCAGTCTGATTGCATTTCCATGAAGTAATGATCATAAATGTTCTTCCTTGAGCTGTGTCACCTTACAGCAGTCCGTAATGGACTGGCCTGAGGTGTCGCTACAAACAAGCGGCTGCAGAAAGAGGGTAGGTGAGTTGTGTTTAGTCTCTTTGAAGAAATCAGGCAAAGTTAAAAAGATGTTTGGTGGCTAGGACCCTATATGTACTGTTGATGAAGTTAGGTGCTGTTCTGAGCTTTATTTGTGGCTATAGAGTGGCGTTTTGGTTGAGGTTTATTTATGGCTCCTTAGACCGCTGTGTTTTGCTATCGTGCGGTCGTTACTAAAGTTGGTATAACTAGAGAAGCAAGCGGTCGGCAACATTCATCTCTCGAGGGGGTGTCTGACTCTGTGTTACAGTGTGTTTGACCCTAAATTAATTTTAGGGTCGTAGACAGGTAGGGGTGTACCTTTGCAACTTACATTGGAAAGCCCTATAGTGTGTCATAGAAGATGTTTAAGGTCCCTATACCAGACCAGAGTCTTCCTTTATACAGTGTGCTGAAAGGAACAAAAAAAGTGCAAGATCACGAATCCGGCATTTGAATTCTACCACTGAATTTCATTGTAATTAACATACTACCATTGACAGCCATAAGATCATGTGTTTTTTCAGTTGCATATCTAAAATTTATTTGCACATAAATCAGAAATTTCCAGGTGTTGCAGACCTGATCCTTCACCTCTACCTGTCTGCTCTACCTGTCCTTTTTTTAAGTGTTGCACTTCGGAGTGTCTGTGTAACCATGATACTCTGTGAGTGGAGGGGGTGAACTGTGTGTATCCTTTACCTTGCCTTCCTTCCTTCCTTCCTACCTTCCTCTTCCTTCCTTCCTTCCTTCCTTTTCCTCTCCTCTGTTTCCTTGGCTGAGCTGTGTTCTGTAGTCACTGTTTTTGTCCCCCATGATTTAATGATTTAATTTAAATGACTTCTTTTTTTATGATTTGGTGTTTGACTTATTTTCCCCCGTACTGTAATTTAAATTCATGATTTGGTTGTGTTTAGTCATGCATTTTACCCTACACTGTTAAAAAAAACCTCAAATCTTCTGATGGATTAGGTGAATTTTCAGGTTTTTACTTTGTCCTGTATAATGTCTAGAATATAAAGATGAACTTGTTTAGAGTTTCAGAGTAAAAGTTAACTCTTTTTTTCCAAACTATGAAAAACTGTACCCCCTCACTCAGTTCAATGTGTTTGGAATACGCCTGAAAGTGCTTCAACACAACCATTGATCAGTTGTTAAAGTTTACATCATCAAATGGAGAGAGAAGAACTTTCTTTCAGCAGGTCCTGGAGAACCAGCAGATATCGCAGCGGGGGGTACAGACAGGTGTAAGTAGGACAGGTGATGGCCATGTCCTATGGTAGTGAAGAAACCATCAAAATGGACTTAAACCAAATACTGTTTTATCACGTACAGTTTGTCCATAGCGGACTGAAAGATTACACTGTCTGATCTTTGCATAACTGTTTAAGATTGAGTTAAAGGTTAACAGGATGAGACTTAGAACCTCTTGATCTGAAACTCTAGTAACAAGGTCATGGGGTGAAGCCAGGACCCTCAGGCTCTGAGGAGAACAGGAGAGATGTCCAAAAGATGAGTGGAGGCTGTGGGGGGAAGGGGAGGCCAGTATGTTTACATGGTGTTCAAAAAATTATTGTCCTAGTCTGACTGAAATAAAGTTAGTACGACTAAAATTGCACTGCGCAAAATTCCTCATAGTCTGATTAACATATCTAGATCATGCAGTTGGGGATCAATTTTCTCTTGCATGCATACTCCTCAAACAAAACCGTACTGGCTTTAGCATTCTGTGCATGCTCCCCAGTTTGCAGTCCAGGCTATGACTAAATGTTGAACAGCATAAATGAGCCAAAGGAAGCCAACAAATCTGTTCACGCCAAATGCTTTTATACTGAGGACAAGAGCAGATTATGTTGCTGAGACTTGGAGCAGAATGGAAAACAGTCAGAAACTCAGAGCCCGCTTGGAATTTTGCTGCAGCTCAGCGTAAACAGGTGACTATTTCAACAGCACAGAGGCGGTTTTGGGGATTTTTTTAGCAGCGACTTGGCTGAAATAGAGGTTTCCTTTGCAACAAATCCAGATCAGGTGGAGAATTTTAGGGGACCTTCAGGAAGACTATAACTGAAAAGGAAAGAACAACTGCGATGACTTAAACACAATACTTTACATTTTTCAGCAGATGCGATAAGATTCATATCTATCTGGCACAGTCTATGGACACCAGCTTCAGTCATGTTTGGCTATGAAAGAAAATAACCCTCTGTCCTCCTGCTCGGACCAATCTGAAAAGAGGAAAGTTTTTCTCTGGCTTTAAAAAATGAACTGCACTTTCAGTCCTGTTTCATCCTTGCAGACCACTCCAGTCTGTTGTCTCTCTATATGGATGTTTCTGTTCATATTTATGTTACAGTATAAGTTACTGTGTCTCATCTTCCTCCTCTCTCTGACCCTCTTTTACTTTTGCACTCCGTGGTTCAAAGCAGCATTTATGCTCAGTCAGAGCAACTGTTCCACCTCTTCAATTCAAGACCTGCATTGGCTGAAAAGGGCAACAGCCAAGAAGATTTTCATCAGAAAAACAGGGTGCAAATTCAAAAATGTCCAGACAAATAAAACAACAGAAATGTGCTGCAAAATCAAAATTGTTGGGACAGCGATACATAAAACACAAAAACATGATTGATGCAGAAATGTAAAAATACGCGAAACCAGAAAACAAGGCCACAGCATACCCAGTCATCACAACCAAAGTGCTGCAGGCCTGTAGGAGGTGCTGAAGTCAGGAGTGGGGAACTGTTGATCCAGACTTGAAGATGTTGGGCAGTGGAGGGAAAACTCTAAGGAGCTCTTGAACCCAGACGTTATATCCTCTGAAAGGGAGGCTAAGTATAAAGGTCAAGGGGGAGACTTTCTGTCATCCCTAGCAGAGGTCATTGAGATAGTTCAGAAGATCGTCAACAGGATCTGTGGGGAGTACTGTGGGGATTTGGATATGGCCCCTGTATGACCAAAGTGAAAGCTGTTTTCACTTCCTTGGCACAAAGTGAGACACAACTACTTGTTGGCTTCTTATGGGATTGTCTCTTGTTACTGATACTGTTTATGATCTTCAAAGGCACAAGGAGGATTTTAGGTTTGGTGGTTCAAATGTCACGTCTGTTTTTTGCAGATGATGTGGTTCTGTTTGCTTCTTTAGACTGGGACCATCACAGTTTTGATCCTTGACAAAAGCACTTCCATCCTGATACTCCTCTGGTTTTACCACTTCAACTTCAAGCTGTTTGGTCTGTTGGACTAAAGTTGTGTGGGATGTTTCTGCAGAGTCAGGGTCAGAGTCGTGGTTTTGCACAGAGAAGCTTTGGGAAACTCCTGCAGTGATTGTCATTTTGAGCTCTGGTCCAGTTCCCCATCTCTCCCTCACTCTGGTAATAAAGCTTAGCGCCCCCTTCAGTCCTGAAGCACCTCTGTCCTGATGTTATCTCTGAATGTGTTTTCAGGTTTTGTGCGTTTTTGCCTTTGCATTATAGACCTGTTTGTAGCCCGTTTTCTGTAAGTGTATATGTTCCACATTTTGCAGCACCTTACTGTAAATGAAAATCTTTTTGACCGTTGAGTCTACTGTCCTTTTCAGGCCACCGTACAGACCTGACTGTAAAATGCTGCAGTGTAAAAACCAGTTCACTTTTGTCCACCTCTGAGTGCTGTGGCTGCCCACTGCTCATCCCAATGTGTGTGTGTGTGCGTGCGTGTGTAGAGGTTGTGTATTACTGAGAGGAAACACATCTGTTTTTAACTTTTTGTTCCTCTCATCGTCTCTCCTTCGTGTCGTCTGCTTCTGTCTCTGACTCTCTCTGTGTTTGTTTGTTTGTGTGTGTGTCTTTATATGAATGTGTGTGTGTGTGCGTGTGTGTGTTTGCACGTGTTTGTGTTCTTGTTCTTCTGTATGTGCTTGTGTAAACGTGTGTCTGCATGTGTGTTCGTATGTGTGCATGAATGTGTGTGTGTGTGTTTCTCCTCTCGGCCAGGTGAGAAGGTCATGCAGGATGATGAGTTCACCTGTGACCTTTTCCGCTTCCTGCAGCTGCTCTGTGAAGGACACAACTCAGGTGTGTGCGCACTGTCAAGTGTTTATATAATTCTTGTTGTATATAATCAGTTTAATGTAAACCTCATTAGGCTGGTTATATAGAGGATTCTGGTTTTACTAACAATCTCTGAGACTGTGTTTTAGGTGTGAACCTCTCAGGTAGAGTTTCATGTTTGCCCTGATGATTGTATCTGTGTGCAGAGAAGGTTGAACAAAAGTGGCTGTCACTACCTGATCCATCCCTGAAACCCGATTTGTACTGCACATGTGCGAAATGTATGTCACTTCCTCTACTGGCCATCTTTGCGACAGCTCGGCAATTCTTTGCCCCTCACGGTTTTCGACAGCTTCGACACTTGTGAGCTTGCTTCAGTCAGAATGGATGCTTCGGTTTATCACCAGCCACACGCTTTTCTTTTCCTCCTGAACGGAGTGCTTCCCCAGACTGAAGCAAAGTGCCGGAAACTCAAGAGAATGGCACCCAGTTTTACAATAACTAAAAAATAGTTATAAAAACTGTGAATATTTTAGTGTTGAAATTGTACGCTGTATAAAAACGCTGAAATTCATTGTCCCTAATGTGTAGGCTTCTTGTTAATAAATTTAACTTATAAAATAAATCCCCCCCTTGATACTTTGAAAAGTCAGAGAACCGTGAATTTGACCGGGTTGTGACGATCTCTGTGGCCTGGGAAGGATGCACAATTGGTGGCCACACACCTCCACCTACTGTGAAATACATTGAAATGCCAAGAGAGGAAGTGACGTACGTTTCAAACATGCACAATACAAATCGGGTTTCCGGGACAGATCGGGTAGTGACACCAGCTCTGCAGAGAAAAGAGAACATTTTTAATATTCTCACTGAACAGAAGTTACTCATTAGCTTGAGAACTATGAAGCCATGAATTCGATATTGAAGGCGTTTCAGCTAAGTTATCGTCTACAGTTACAGGTGCATTGAAACTTAAAGCCCCTCTGTTTTGGCGCCTCCTATGGACACAGTAGTCTTTGCTTATGGTTAAAAAAAAATGTTTAACAACGACTGTTTCTTCAGCTACTTTGGCTGACACCTACTCTCTCACACCAATTTAAAAGTATTAAAAAATGATAGATAAAAAAGATAGTCTTTGCTTCTGATTAGACAAACCTGTTATACAACATACCACTGACATATTCATCATGCTGTGTTCGTTAATTTGAAGAACAAACTGTATTATCTTCTGACTTCCTCTTTCAGATTTCCAGAACTACTTGAGGACTCAGACAGGAAACAACACAACAGTGAACATCATCATCTCTACTGTGGATTACCTCCTCAGAGTGCAGGTATGCAGTGACATCCACCTGTACTGAGGGTTCTGAAATCAGATTATTTATATTGCTCCCAAAGTTGAGTCCATCTGTCTGTTGAAGTGCTCTCTTTTATCATGTTTGAAAAATGAATTATTAAAGGTGATTCTGACTGTAGTTGTATTTCACAGCCCTCAATAAGAAACACATGACTTCAGTACAGTTCAAGTGTGGACCATTTCCATTTTTTAAATCGAACTGTTGCTTGTTTTTTTTTTTGTTTTACTCAGGTTTACTGATTTTATTAATGGTGTTATGGTTGTATCTTCTTGCTTTTGCACTACTAAAATTATAAATATCTAAACTACACTCACACAAGTCCAGTTGCCTTTTCAATGATGAATTAATCATGACCTAGACGAGAGAGAACCAACACAGATATCTGAACTACAGTATCATCAGTCTGTTCTCTCATGATTTATAACCAAGGCATTTTCTTCCCTCTGTCCTGCAGGAGTCCATCAGTGATTTTTACTGGTACTATTCTGGTAAAGACGTGATTGACGAGCAGGGTCAGAGGAATTTCTCCAAGGCCATAAATGTGGCCAAACAGGTGTTCAACACTCTGACTGAGTATATCCAGGTAAACACACCTGCAGTTCTCACAGTCTTCTCTAACATCATGAGGAAAAGTCATTTCAGTGTGCAAGACAGTTTCCCACTTGACCTCTGTCCATCTTAAATGGGCTTGAACCCAGAGAAGTTAACATTTCTGTTAATCTGCATTGATGGATGCAGGTGATTTTAAGTCCATGCAGTGATTTCCACTACAGAGTCATGTCTTTTTTTTAAAATGCTGTGCCGTCTGAAGTCCAGAGATCAAAGTCATCCAGTATCAGTGATCGGCCTTGCTCCTTTTCTACCTTAACATTATTTAACAATACTTGGAAACTTTTGAACTGTGTGCTCATGCAGTCTCTCACAAAGTGGTGACCCTCTTACAGTCTGCACCCCTGATAGACACAGCCTCTCTGGAGTGCCTAGTATAATCTATTGATTCAGACATGGTGATAAAAAGAGGGAGCACTTCCTTCTATTCAGACAAATATTTCACATTTGTTAGACAAACTCGTTGCTAACAAAACATCAATTCACAGGAGGAAATGTTTTTAATCACAGTAGTTATTCCTCTATATAAACTTGTTAATAAGAGACATCCAAATAATCAACATGATGGCTAAATTCTACATTTAGTAAAAGCTGTGACAATAATCTGATCACAGGTTTTTGTGTCAGGATGAGGCTCAGTCATGCGTTGATGATGTCTTAATTTGGCTTTGGTGATGTCGTAGGGTCCGTGTACGGGGAACCAGCAGAGTCTGGCTCACAGCAGGCTGTGGGACGCCGTGGTGGGATTTCTTCATGTCTTTGCTCACATGCAGATGAAACTCTCTCAGGTGAGTCCATGAGGATCTGCCGTACTCGTCCTCCTGTCTTTCCTTACTGATTGTTTCAATTCACCGTCAGTCATTAAACTCATAGGGTTAACAAGCTCTATCTCACAAACCACACACCTGATCTAATGACATTGAATATGTTACACACCTGCGTACATTTACCTAAGTGTGGATGGAATTATTTCTGTGAAGTAAAAGGATGATTGGTCACTTAAATCCAAATATCATCATCTATAACACATTTTTTATAAAGTCTTTAAAAGTTCTCTATTGTCATATACGTTTGAGTTTTCTGGTTTTTAAAGGGCACAGTGGATGTGGTTGACAAAATGAACGGAGTTTAGACCAACAAAGCTTATTATGTCCCCTAAATCACTCTCACATTAACATTATAAGCTGTTCTTTTAAGATGGAAAGGAAATGATGTGAGGGAGATTGTAACTTTTTCTACTAAAAATGTTTGTCAGGAGGAGTTATCTGTTAAATTCTTTATGTCCCTATTTTTCTCACCAGGACTCGAGTCAGATCGAGTTACTGAAGGAGCTGATGGATCTGCAGAAGGACATGGTGGTCATGCTGCTGTCCATGCTGGAGGGTGGGTTTATATAATATTGTATATGTGCATTTTACAGCATTAAATGGGGGTAAATTGATTGACAGATTCCATAAATGGTACTAAACACACCTATCACAGTGGAAGTGCTGTGTGTGTTCTAGCTAATGTGGTAAATGCTGCTTGTATGTGTGTGTGTGTTTGTGTGTGAAGGTAATGTGGTGAACGGCACGATCGGGAAGCAGATGGTGGACATGTTGGTGGAGTCTTCAAACAACGTGGAAATGATCCTGAAGTTCTTCGACATGTTCCTCAAACTGAAGGACCTGACTTCTTCAGACACCTTCAAGGAGTACGACCCCGACGGGAAGGGTAAGCGTAGAGAAAACTCTGTATCATGATCAACAGATAAAACATTATCAGAGGGATTATTAATTAATGAAACAACCCTCAGGTGTGATCTCTAAGAGGGACTTCCATAAAGCCATGGAGAGCCACAAACACTACACCCAGTCTGAAACCGACTTCCTGCTGTCCTGTGCTGAAACTGACGAGAACGAACTTCTGGACTATGAAGAGTTTGTGGAGAGGTTTCATGAGCCGGCCAAGGTAAACAACAAGAAGTTCACAGATCTGTCAGAGTG
Organism: Xyrichtys novacula; assembly: GCA_962446985.1. Lineage (NCBI taxonomy): Eukaryota > Metazoa > Chordata > Actinopteri > Labriformes > Labridae > Xyrichtys > Xyrichtys novacula. The sequence continues at coordinate 9,426,698 of OY660882.1, read as the reverse complement.
ACTCAGAAGTACAGATTTCATCATTGTAGAGCTGCCAAACTCTTTGGTTATCACAGCTCACTTTAACTTTAGTGAGGCAGCTCTGTCAACAACTGTTATGTCTCCATTTGTCCGGATAAATGAATCGGACTTTAATTAAAGGGATATTCTGCTGTAAATTTAAGTTATGGTCAAACACACCCTAACACCAAGAGATGAATGATGCAGACCGCTTCCTTTCTAGTTATACCAACTTTAGCAAAGACCACACGATAGCAATACGCAGCTGACTACGTCTTCACGCACACACCTCAACCAAAATGCCACTCTATAGCCACAAATAACGCTTTGAACAGCACCTAACTTCATCAACAGTACATATAGGGTCCCCAGCACTAGCCACCAAACATCTTTTTAGCTTTGCCTAATTTCTTTAGTAAAGAGATGAAACACAACTCACCCACTCTCCTCCAGCAGCAGGGTCATTTTCATGAAGTAATAATCATCAAAATAATCATTTTGCACTGCAGACGCAGTAGTTCTTCTGCCTTAGCGTCTCGGCCTGATTGCATTTCCATGAAGTATTAATCATAAATGTTCTTCCTTGAGCTGCGAAACTCTGCTGCACTCGGTGACCTGAAATTTACACCAGAATAGCCCTTTAAGTTAAAATGTTCGAAAAGAAAAGATTCCTTGAGTTTGACTCTTTCCTCACCAGATGTCATGGAAAAGTTGATCAATTTTAAAAAACTCAAAAGTTCCTGGATTTTTTTTTATCTGATGAATATGTGATAAATGCATCGACACTGACCATCTGTCACTGCTCTTTTAGGACGAGTTCTTCAATCATTTCATCATTATTATTTGGCTCTAAAAGGTTATTGATTAATGATTAGTTTTCAACTTTGACTGGGACTACAGTCATCACTGGGAAACCAGAGCAAATCAGTGTTTGATTTCATCCTGCAGATAGTCTTACTCCTGTGATTCTCATCAAGATGATTCAACACCATCATCAACACCAAGTTCTACAGACATCTTCAAAATGACCTACAATGTTCTTGAAATGTGTTAGATTATAAACAAATGCTCCCATCTTCCTCAGGAACATAAAAACCTTGAGTCTGAGATGTAGCTTCCACTCTTTCACTTTACTGATAATGTGTCTCCTTTGTTGGACAAGAATGACATTAATCTAATCTGTGGTTCTTCAGGACATCGGTTTTAACGTGGCCGTCCTGCTGACCAACCTGTCAGAGCACATGCCTCATGACACCCGCCTGCAGACGTTCCTGGAGCTGGCCGACAGCGTCCTGAACTACTTCCAGCCTTACCTGGGACGCATCGAGATTATGGGCAGCGCCAAACGCATTGAGAGGGTCTACTTTGAGATCAGCGAGTCCAGCCGGACACAGTGGGAGAAACCTCAGGTACACACGGCACAGCAGATCATATTTAAAGGGTTGTAGGGACCAGCAGTAACGGCAGCTCCTTATGTATCCTGCTCTCAGGTGAAAGAGTCCAAGCGTCAGTTCATCTTTGACGTGGTGAATGAAGGAGGGGAGAAGGAGAAGATGGAGCTCTTTGTGAACTTCTGTGAGGACACCATCTTTGAGATGCAGCTGGCTGCTCAGATGTCCGACGCTGGGGAGAGATCGGCCGTCAAAGAGGAGAGCGAGCGCGAGAAACCCGACGAGGAGAATCCAGAGATGGGCTTCTTTTCCATCACCACTGTTCGCATGGCTCTGTTGGCGCTGCGCTACAACGTCATGATGCTAATAAAGGTAAGAGATAGAACCAGTAAAAAAACTCTAACCAGCATAATTTCCATAGACTTTGAATAAAACTCATACAGATACACGGTGTCTTCTGATTATTTGACCTTCCTCACCCTGATACCTCCTGAAAATCCTTTGAACGCTGCCTGGAAGCAGATCATGCATTGCTTCATAGATTAATGGTCAAGTTTTAAATCTTCCAGGCCAAACTATTTACGAGTTTTGAACCTGAGGATGAGTAAATCAGTGCAAAACCGACTTCTTCTTCATCATCTTTCTGGTTCTTTAACTCTCTTCAGGTTCTGTCGATGAAGAGTGTGAAGAAGCAGATGAAGAAGATTAAGAACATGACGGTGAAGGACATGATAACCACCCTGATGGCTTTCTACCTGTCGGTGCTGCTGGGTCTGCTCCACATGGCCTTCAGCGTGGCCCGCGGTTTCTGCAGGATCTTCTACAGCAGCTTCATGGGGGGAGGTCTAGTTGAGGGGGCCAAGACCATCAAGGTGACCAATCACTGAAACTTCAACAAATGATAATGAAACATGGTGAGAGCTGTATGTGAAAATATTCAACCTGTCTCCTTCCACAGGTGTCCGAGCTGCTCGCCAACATGCCTGACCCTACTCAGGATGAGGTGAGGGGGGAGGGGGAGGACCGGGAGAAGAGACCCTCCCCTCAGGAGGACCTGGCAGACCTGGCAGTGAACACCAGCGACACTGAGCTGCTGTCGGACATCTTTGGACTGGACTTAAGGAGAGAAGGGGGACAGTATAAAATCACCCCCCACAACCCCAACGCCAGCCTCACTGAGCTGCTCAACTCCCCCGTACCATCCCCGACTCCCCCATCTCCTCCTGCTACAGCCCCACCTACAGCGCCCCCTACTGAGCTCAGACGAAGGCATCAGGTCAGTCTCATTGTCTTTTCTCATGTTACAGTTTATTTTAATTAATTTTCAAAGAGTGGAGTTCATTAACCAAATATAGGGAACATTGAGCTTGGTGTCATTTAGGACTAGTCTCTAAAACCAGTTTATCAATTACAACCATAAGACAGAAATGATTCAAACCCTTGAAGTCATCAAACCAAATCGACCCGAAGTGCAGGAAAAATCACTTTATTGTTTAAAAACATAGATATCAGAGGTCTGAATAATGTCTTAAGTACTCATCTGAAATAAACAGTAATCTTAACCATCCAGTGGTTATTGAGATGATTCACTATGGACAGGCTGACGGTGACTGGTTGGTTTTATTTTTGGTGGTTTATGAAGGTTGTCTCTGATGGGTTTGGACAACCCTGATTGGTGCATGTGGATTTGTATTGTCATGTTTGTGCAGAAGTCCTGCTCACTTCAGACCAACAATTTATTGATTGTGCCTTTTGCGTTTCTGTGTGTTTCAGTCCAAGAGTTCTTCCTGTGAGGAGAAGGACGTGGCACCAGAGACACAAACTGAACCTGAGAAAACATCAGAGTGAGTTTTTGTTCCTGTCATGGTATCTGATCACCACAACCAAACATATGCTGAATTTACAGCCAAAGGAGCCGACTGTTCCTGTATTTCAGTGTGTGATGATTGAAGAGCTGACGTTCGTGTGCTTTCAGAGTTGTGGAGAAACAGGAGAAGCAGGAAAAGAAAGAAAAGATGAAACCCAAAGTGAGACGGCACCACACATCCAAGTCTGATGAACCCGATCTGCAGGAGTCTGCTGTCCTCAAGAAGATCATCGCCTACCAGAGGAAGCTGCTGGTACTACAGCTGTCTTCATTTTTACTTAACTCAGAGTCAGCTTAGGACCAAAAATAGATCTCTCTCTGAGGCTGCACAGTTTGCATCGTGTAAGGAGGACAGAGGGAGGAAGAAACGTTTCCCAGTGAACTCATAAATGTGAACAACAAAAATCTGATTTTATTAAAGGTCATTTAAACTGAAGAAATTTACTGTGACAGTTCCAAAACATGTTTAGTGTGTATGTCCATTTTAGATACGACATTTTGAAGGATGACAAACTTTCAAGAATGTCACAAAAAAAAACCTGGAAGATCCTATCTTAGCTAATGAGGTTAATTTGCAACATAACAGGGTATAAAAAGGGTGCTTCAGAGAGACAGTCTAGTTTAAAGATGGGTAGAGGTTCACCACTTTGTGAGAGAATGTGTGAGCAAATAATTCAACCATTTTAAAATAGCTTTCTTCAGCATGAAATTTCAAATGAATTTGGTATTTCGACCTCCATACCAAACATAATACCACAACAAGAACTGTACTAAAGGGGCAAGGCGTAATATCAATATTGGATGATCATGATCCGGCAGCACAGCATCAAAACAGACGCGCAGGGTAACACTACACCACACACAAAAATAAAAAAACTGGTGACACTTCTCAGATTCACTCCCTGTTCACTTCGCCCATTTAAGGTGGACTGAAATAAAGTGGAAAACTTCAAATCAAGCAGATCATAAATTAAATCATTGTTTTTGTCAACACTCATCCTTTTTTCTCCTCTGTCTCTCTTTTCACCTCCTCAGAACTACTTTGCCAGAAACTTCTACAACATGAGGATGCTCGCTCTGTTTGTGGCCTTTGCCATCAACTTCATCCTCCTCTTCTATAAGGTAATGTATTCCATTATATTAAAGCTAATTACATGGTGTTCCAGACACGTCCCACCGGGAGGAGACCTCGTGGCCGGCCCAGGACCATGTGGAGGGATTATATCTCTCACCTGGCCTGGGAGCGCCTGGGAATCATCCTGGAGTAGGTGGAAGTTGCTGGGGTGAGGGCCGTCTGGGCTTCCCTCCTGAAGCTGCTGCCCCCAGCAACCTAGACCCAGATAAGCGGAAGGAAACGACGACATGGACTTTTTTACAGGACAGACTATGACATAAATATCAAACTGTGCTTTGTACTCTTGACAGTAGTTACAACAGAGTGATAATATAAATATAAATATATATGTTACAGTGTTGTCACTTTATTCATCACCTGAGTTTTCAGGTGACCAACACACACTCTGTCTTGCTCTATTCCTCTGCTCTGAGCTGATCTGAAGATCTGATATCTGTATGTTCAGGTGTCCACGTCCTCATCTGTGGTGGAGGAGAGGGAGGTAGTGTACAGCAGCAGCCAATCAGAGAGCAGCGTCCAGTGGGACCCCCTGGGAGGAGGGGAAGGTGTGGAGGTGAAGGAGGAGGCTGTGGAGGAGGTGGGGGAGGTGCTGAAGCCGGTGACGGTGCGATTCGTCCTGGAAGAGAGCAGCGGCTACATGGAGCCCATGTTACGGATCCTCGCCGTGCTGCACACCGTCATCTCCTTCTTCTGCATCATCGGGTACTACTGCCTCAAGGTCAGACATGCTCCACGATTAAAGAGGGCTTCAACCTTTTTTTAATACTCACTGTGTTAATAAAACTTATAAATCTTTCCAAAAACAAACTCTATACAGAATATTTAAAAACATTCCAGACTTTAAAGTGACACAGGCCAAAACTCTTCAGACTGACTCCAGGACTGTTGGTTTACAACAGCTTAAAGAGTTCAAAAGTATGCCAGACTTTGATTCTTTGATGATACCCTGAAAAAATTACTAACAGCTGGATTTGCTGAAAGAAAGTGGACTGTTCTTGTCTGAGGAAATCATTCAAAAATATTTCAATGATGCCTAAATGATTTTTAAAAGGTCTAAAAATGTTGGCGACAAGTGGACAATCCTGGAACTTACCAAGAGTCTTTGAGAACTTTTTTCATGCTCTGTTTTAAAGGATGGTGTTGTGCCTGTTAACTGCACTGTGGTTTGAATAATCTGTACTTGGATATGACTCAGAGGTCAATGATTATCATATGTGTGTATATCGTGTAGGTCCCTCTGGTGATCTTTAAGAGGGAAAAAGAGGTGGCGAGGAAGCTGGAGTTTGACGGTCTTTACATCACCGAGCAACCATCAGAGGACGACATCAAGGGACAGTGGGACCGACTGGTCATCAACACACAGTAAATACTGCATACATGTACATGTACTGGATATAGGTGTAGTGTATTTACATAAATGCATACACCTGGAGATGAAATATTAACATTTGAAATGACTCTTTTCTGTTTGTCAGTTTTAAAACACTTCTTCTTGTGATTCTTTTCTTAATTATTAGGTCTTTTCCAAATAATTACTGGGATAAGTTCGTGAAGAGGAAGGTAGGTGTCACTGTTTCAAACAGACTCCTTATACTCAGATCAGCACAGAGCAGATAAACAGCTCAACAGAAGGGCCACTATTGATAACCAAGATTATAGAATAGAAGTCATTATCGTTCAGATCTGTGTCTGACCTCACTAAAAAAACAAATCAAAACTTAACTAGGTGGAAACGTATCGGAGGATGAGCGTGAAATGTTATAAATGGTGTTGCTGTTTTTCAGGTGATGGATAAATACGGAGAGTTTTACGGACATGATCGGATCAGCGAGCTGCTCGGGATGGACAAAGCTGCTCTGGACTTCAGCGATGCTCACAAGAAGAGGAAACCCAGGAGAGACAGCTCGCTGGCTGCTGTGTGAGTATAAAATTAGCAGTACAAACTATCATTCAGCTACAAATGGAGAGACGAGAGCAGGGAGAGAAACAGAGGGAGGCAAGTGTGTGTCTGAAAAGCCAGGGGACAGAATAAGAGAGAAGCTGTAGAGATCATGCAGCCTGCAACTGTGGAGCTAAGTGAGCAACATCTGACAGAATCCTTCATTTCTTTTTCAAAGTATTAAAGGTTTTAAGAGGTTTTAGGTTTAAGTGTGTGTGATATAGATGTCAATAATGAGAACTGTTTTTTTAAAATATCCGTATAAAGATTTTTGCCAGCAGCTGTGGTGGTCACATGACCCTCTGCATAATCTGTGTCTCTCCTCAGGTTGAACTCCATCGATGTGAAGTATCAGATCTGGAAGCTGGGTGTCGTTTTCACTGACAATGTGAGTAACAAGAAATGAATCATCTCTCAGTGACCGTCTGTCTGACTGTCTCTAGACACCGTACACTAATGAAAATAACACTTTAGTTTTAAGAATTAAAATCTTATTTTAGTGGAACTCCTCAGTCTGTGAATGTTTCAGCATCCTAACATAGAAGATCCTGTTCTTTGTTTTTACTGTATTAGGTGATGATAAATTTGAATGATACCCCCTCCTGTCCTACCCTTGTATTAGCAGCTCTCTTTACACACTGTACAGTATGTATCCAGCATGTATCTATAATGTAAGCCCTCCCTCGCCCTTCAGTCATTCCTGTACCTGGCCTGGTATATGACCATGTCCATCCTGGGTCACTACAACAACTTCTTCTTTGCTGCTCACCTCCTTGACATTGCCATGGGCTTCAAGACACTACGCACCATCCTGTCATCTGTCACACACAACGGAAAACAGGTACACACACTGCACATAAACACAACAAATAAACTACACACCTATGCACCTTTATATACACACTTACGTGTTCACTTTTACTAATAACTATAAAACAGTTAACACAGACCTCAGGGTAAAAAGGCAGAATACCATCAGTGACATCCCTAGAATATGTACAGCCTACATGAAAAAACAGCAACTACAGGCAGGAATCAGACTCATCAACTACGTAACTGACGACCACTCAAACCATTGAGCTCACCTGCTACTTAGAACAACTTATATGCTACTAAACATCTATAAAGCATATTGTGTTTAGGAGAGAGTGGAGACTTTAGGAGACTTCTTGAGAGAGTGGTGTTGCAGGATCCATCTACATTGGGCTCTATTGTCATGCCCGCTGGCAGCGCAGCGGAGGGTGGCGCACCCCACGCAGAAGTATTTTCGTGAACTGGCGGAGCCCGGCACACAGCCAGTTTGGTATTTTCGTAGACTTAGGTGCACCGAGGTGACGCGGTAGGGGGAGGTGTCGACAGAATCAGCTGGCGCAGTGACATTTTCGTGCTCGCCGGCAGCGTGGAAAGTGCACTGAAAGCTCGTCAATTTAAACCTGGTCAGCTTTCAGTGCAGGCGAAGCGCAGCTGGTCTCCTCCAGTGGTAGGAGCTGTGTTAGGGAGGGTGGATACTTACACCGGGCTGCGACCTGACTTTTGCCACACCGCCAGCGAGGCACAAAATAGAGCCCTAAAACCTGAAAAACACACACAGAAATGAAGACAATCTACTCTTGTTTTAATGTCACAACAAAGTTTTTGAGAGGTTTAATTTTGACCTGATAACCCTGCCTCCAGCCTCTAACTTAACTGATTGTTTCCTCTAGCTCAGTAAGGAGTTGCTGCTACTCTGAAACCAAGTTTTTCTGACTTTAAGACACACAAGGAACTGGTTCCAAGTTAGGAACATAGTCTGTGGTGTCCTTCCGATTGTTGTAGATATTGTATATAAAATTGTATTGTGTTCCTGACACTGGGTCTGTTGTGTTGTTTGTTTTCCTCTAACAGCTGGTCCTGACTGTGGGTCTGCTGGCAGTGGTGGTCTATCTGTACACGGTGGTGGCCTTTAACTTCTTCAGGAAGTTCTACAACAAAGGAGAGGACGGAGAACTGCCTGACATGAAGTGTGACGACATGCTGACTGTGAGTACAGCAGAGGAGGAGGGTTTAACTGTGTTTATGTGTGGGAAACATCAGTGTCTGTAATATTAGTTAGCCGTTATATTAATGTGTGATTTATACTGAATGCTTGAAAAAGTTTAATGTTCAGGATCTGACAGCTAACCTAACAGCAGAGTCACACCATATAGTGATAGCTAGCCAGATAGTGTTAAGAGGTGTGAGAAATCAGAACTCGAGGGGAAGAAACAACAAAGTAGAGCACCTTTTAATCAAACTATTTTATTTGTAAAATAGAAAGGTGATGCAGATGATCAGCCAGATGCTAAATATTGGCCCCAATAAACAAGGAAGGCCAATGATCATTCAACCTCGAGTTTTTAAAGAAGCTTTTTATTACAGTATTCAGGAATAAAGTTCACAATGGGTTTCCTTCAGTTCCATAAATTTACCAGTATTGTCATATTTATAAACAAAGTCCATCGAAGTTTGTGGGTCAAGTTTAATCACAAGAAGCCAGAGCTAAAAAGTGCAGAGAGCTCTGAGTGACTGAGAAATACTAATCGACACAGCAGCAGCATCTGCTTCCCTGAGACTGAGGTCACGTTTGCACCTACAACTGTCATTTACTTTTGTCTTAGATCTGACTTTATGCTCATCAACAGATGGGTCCAAAACAAACTTTACAATGAACTCATGAACACAGATATCAACAACTATACAAGCAGTTCAGTACGAGATCCGCACTTTATTAAAACAGACATTGAATATGCTGTTTGAGTGCAGTGACAGTATATGAAGCACTAACAGCTAAACCGTGGACTCACTCTGAGGTTAAATCTGCGTTTTAAAGTAAATAAATCATCTCTTCTTTGCAGTGTGTTGCAAAATTTGAGGGTCTTAGGTGGATTAAACTCTGTGTGAGTGAAAATCAGAAGCATCCTGTTCAGTGTGTCAGCTCTGAGGAACCAGCTCCATGTATGGACACGCCGTCATGGGTCAGAGCTTTTATTCTGACAGTCTGTTTCCCCCCAGGCTCTCTCAGATTACTCTCTCTCTGCTCCACATGTTAGCTTTAATTATAGCAACACGTAGCGTGACATTAACAGAGAAGAGACTCAGATAGCAGCTAGAAGTGTTTATCATGAAATAGGGTCATCATCAGGGTCTGTGAGGGTCCATGACCATGGGAGTCTGCATGATCCTGCACTCAAAGAGAAACTGGATTCCAGTTTGACTAAAGCAGCAGGTTAGCTTTAGCATACAGCAGTCTGTAAACATTCAGCACCAAAACATAACTAAGGTCAAAAGAGCACACACTTTGTTTTAGACCACCATGAATCCACCACAAGTCAGAGAAAGTTCCTCTAACACTGAAGACCAGGTCTTGACTCACTTGACTACAGACAGCTTTCAAAGCCTTTCGCAGTCTAAGCCTATAGGCTTATAAACTTGTAGCAGTCTAGCTCCATGGCAGTACTACCCTATGTCAGTCTAAGCCTATGTTAGTCTGAGTCTGTTTAAGCCCTAAACTTTGTCTGAACCTATCAGTTTAAACTGAAAGCAGTGTAAGCCAGTCGTCTGAAACGTTATCAGTCTTAGCCTATAGCAGTCCATTTCTTTCACAGTCTAAATCTTGGTTAGTCTAAGTCTATGGCAGTCTCCTGTAAACCAAGTAGACAGTTTAAGCCTAAAACATTCTAAGCTTTTTGCAGCCTAAGCCTTAAGGAGTCTTAGCCTTTAGCAGTCCATCCTAGAGAGTTTAAGTCAACATGTGTGTGAGCCTATAGCAGTACTAGCCTATAGCCTATATCTGGGAATGTATTGTCCTGGAGAGGTTGTGCATCAATACCATAGACTGTATATAGAATGGACGCCGTCTGCCTCCTTGCTGGGTGAAACCAGGTCATCCACAGTATATACAGTCTATGGTCATTACAAGCTCTTTAAGATATGAGTTTCCTCCATGCTTCTGAGACAGGGTGAGTCTGAATTTTGTGATGGTGAAAAAAACAAAGCCCTTAAAATAAGTTGTAAGAGAATTAAAGGACATATCTAACTGATGGGATTGATCCTGGTTATAATGGATGTGCTGTTTGAGGTCAGAGAGGAAGGACTCGGGTAGAACCAGTGTTGATTAAACTTGGATTTATGATTTTTTGATCAGTTTGAATGATGAAGGAACCAAAAAAACTGAACCACAGCTGTGAGAGGAAACCCTATATAAGGCCCCCACTGTGTGTGTGTGTGTGTGTGTGTGTGTTTGTGTGAGTGTGTGTTTGGGGGGGTCTTCTGTCACCCGTAAACTTCAGGACTCTCTAATCCTCTGAACTCAGCCACCCAGAACATTCCTCACCCATCCTCTGCTTCCTATTAAGGACCAGCAAAGACCTGCTGGGCTCTACTGGTCTGACTAGGTCTGAACTGGTGTGCTGTGTTCTGGTCTCGTTCAGAGGATTGGTGTGATGTGGGGAAGTGCAGGTGGTGTGTTTCTGCCTTCAGGCAGTCTCTCGTTTTGTAATCTGAATGAATCTGTTAGACTAACAGGCAGATGAGGATCAGGATCAGAAGCAGATGATCTGATGTCTCTGCAGCCTGTTTTCTCTCTCCCTCTTTCTCTCTCTCTCTCTGCTCTCTGTATCGCTCTCTCTCTCTGTTCTCAGCATTCCACTCTCTCTTTCTAACCATTGTGCATGGTTAAACATGCACCTGTTGAAACTCTTAAGAGGTAATTCAGTGGATACTAGAGCTGGGCGATTCATCAGGTTTTAATCTCAATTACAATAACTGCTCCCTACGAGTAGTTAAGCAGTGTCAAGCAGCACCTGGTTCCAGCATGCAGAGTCCATATAATCACAACAACAGTGTGTAATAAGGTACTAACAAAGTAGCAAGGAGTAGGGTGGCAGTATGTGGCAGTATTTTTCATTCAAGTCCAAAAAAGACGTTGCAGCTGAGTGCAAAAAACTGTCATGCACAAGTTTGTGCTAATATCAGATCAATATCGGTATCAGCCAATACCAAAGGCTCCAGTATAGGTATTGTATCAGAAGTAAAAAGTTGTATGAGGACATCTCTAGTAACTGACATTCATTAATCCAGAGGATAAACAGCACAAAGGTTTGCTCCCGGTACAGTATTATTTCATGTTTATAATGATAATCATCTCTCTCTCTTTCTCTCTCTTTTTTTCCTCCCCCTTTTATTACTCCCCCCAGTGTTACATGTTCCACATGTATGTGGGGGTTAGGGCAGGGGGTGGAATCGGGGATCAGATCGAGGATCCAGCAGGGGACGAGTATGAGATTTATCGCATCATCTTTGACATCACCTTCTTCTTCTTCGTCATCGTCATCCTGCTCGCCATCATCCAGGGTCAGACACCCATACACACACACTCTGAATATGACTTACCCCTCACTGTGATGTATGTGCACTTACAGATGGCTCCAGGGCCAGTGGGAATACACTGTTTTAAATCCAGCCTCATTTAATCAGGCGTTTGTTGGGTATCATTGATGGCAGCAGTGCTATGGCTTATGTCCGTGTTTACATTCTGCAGTCATGTGGCGCAGATACAGACACTTCCTGTAATGCGGTCAGTTCTTTGTGTTTAAGTGAGGAGCTGCTGTAGAGTGATATCAGACCGACAGTGTTTGGTAAAGTACTCCTGGTCAACAAGAAAGTTGACATGTTTCAGGTCCTGCGATGTGACTGTTGCACATGTGCACATTGCAAATGTAATGTTTAAACTGTATATTATGAAGCCCTTTGGTCAATCTTATTATCAACAACCTGAATTTCTAAAAGATATTATAATATTAATTTATTATAGACTCATATAAACTGGTTATTATAACCTGTCTATCACACCTGTTTAACCTGTGTGTGTGTGTGTGTTTAACTTGAAGGTCTGATTATTGACGCCTTTGGAGAACTCAGAGACCAACAGGAACAAGTGAAGGAAGACATGGAGGTAACACACAGACATTTACACTCACACTCTTACTAAGCCAAATGTTTGATATTCTTATTGTATCCTCAGTCTTGTTGAACAGACTTACAGAGCACTGTTTCTGCAAGATTTTCTCGATTTATATTTACAACTATAAGTAACCAAAGCAATCAGCTTAGTCATACTTACTGTAAAGGCTCTAGTCTAACAAACCTTTTAAATAACCATCCTATTTTAAGAACATATAATCCCATCAAACACTGACCAAAGCATACAAATACAAATATTTGTGCTCTTTCCAGCGTAATTTATTATCAAATAGTACTCCAAGGATTTTAAGTAGATTGCCTACTTTTTCAAGTTCGACCACATCTGTCATGAGTTTTCTGAGTCAGCCACCCTTTACATTTATTTTTTCTGAAGTTGGTTATTAATCAATCAAGCTGTTCATTTTCTTTAAGTCATTTTCCACAGTCTCCAACAGTTTTTCCACCGTGCAGTAAATTTGTGTCATCTACAGTTAAATTGCTCTCATTGAACAGAAGACCTCACAATACACAAAATAAACATCAGTGGCCCGACTCTGAACCTTGGGGAACGCCACACTTAATCTTCAGCCCTCCTGAGTGTAATACATCTCTGATGTAACTAAACTGTGTGTGTGTGTGTGTGTGTGTGTGTGTGTGTGTGTGTGTGTGTGTGTGTGTGTGTGTGTGTTTGTGTGTGTGTGTTTCAGACTAAATGTTTCATCTGTGGGATCGGGAACGATTACTTCGACACGGTGCCTCACGGCTTTGAGACGCACACGCTGCAGGAGCACAACCTAGCCAACTACCTGTGAGCACACACCGTACTCTGACTGTGTGTCTGCGTGCATGCGTGCTTGTGTGTGTGTGTGTGTGTGGGTGTGTGTGCGCATTTTCCTACCTATCCAAGAGGGGAATTTGGCGTCATAACACTTCCACCAAGAGGGGACTGCATAGCCAACAGGGGACATTTTTTAGGTCCCCTGGTGGTCATGCTTTAAATCGTGCTAAAATCGTGTGTAACCCACTCAGGTGAAGTTTTTTTAATTTTAGCCAAGTGGGCACCTGAAGGTGTGTGAGTGTTTAAGTCCATGCGAGACTATCCCCCTGTAGGCTGGGGCCGGAATTACAACGACCCATAAACACACACTCCCTGAAGGTGTGAATGGTTTGCATTGAAGGCAGCCTTTCAGACCGCAGAGGGGCTGTTTAACGGGTTACTGGCTGCGAAAATTGAGAATAACATGTTTTATGTTTGAGTCCAGAGAAAACCGGATCCTTAAGTTTTATTGGATGAACCAGTTCTTGTTCTAGCATCTTCCAGGGTGAAGCATGTATTGTACTTCTAACAGTAGTGTCTGTTTTTGTGTTTCAGATTCTTTGTGATGTATCTGATCAACAAAGATGAAACTGAGCACACAGGACAGGTGAACCAGCTCCTCTCCTTCTGTATCTGACCATAGTCGTGTCTTGTCTTTTCATGTGGGCACACCCTCCTCACTGCTGTCTAACAAGATACTGACCTCTGTGTTACAATCCATGATTTCACACGCCTTCTAAGCCCCTCCCTCTTTCTTACAGGAGTCGTATGTATGGAAAATGTACCAGGAGCGCTGCTGGGAGTTTTTCCCTGCTGGAGACTGTTTCCGGAAACAGTACGAGGATCAGCTCAACTGATCCGTTCTCTGTCATCAGATTGTCGCTTTCATACTGTAACCAGGTCCTCTAAGCCTCGCCCCCATGCTCCCACCCCGTGAGGAGTCAGGTTCAGTCCTGAGCCTGCACCGTCCTCACAACCAGCTCTCTGTTTGGAATGCTTCAGACTCTGTACATAGATCAGATTATATGCTCTACAGTATAATCTGGAGGCACGTCGAGGCTCATAAAATGACTTCTACATCGCTCTCTACGTTCACAGAAACAAGCAAAAAAGAAAAAAAAACACAGTTTGACTGAGGACAGAGGAAGAGGGAGGAGTCGGGAGACAGAAGACTTTGATGATCCGTAAAGAGCAAACATTGTCATGATGATGTTTACGACCTTTCATGTGTTCACTGCACGCTGCATGTTGGTGCAGGAGGCGGGGCTAACACAGAAACACCTGCAATACACCTGGCCTGCTGCTCAGACTCAAACTCTGGTCAGTCTCTGCTACAGGTCACTGAGAGGGATGAAGAAGGTTCCTGATCAGAATAATCTAATCTGATTATCACAGAGCTGCTCGGACCTCTGTGCTGGATTTATGGGGAGATGACAGGTGTTCATGTTGTGTCTGCAGCCTGCATGCTCCATCACTGTGTGTGAAGGGCTCCTCCACTCAGAGGTCACTGGGCTAGCTGCAGTGTACCATCTACAGCCTGTTGAGGTTCACATTCAGAGGAACTGGAAACTCAGCCGAGTGTGGGCAACAACACTTTCTTATCTTATTTCTTCATTCAGAGAATTTACAAAGATTAAAAAAGTCTCCAGAACCAGAATTCAGAATTCACATAATCTGACCCCAAAACCCAGATTGGCATCAGCCTCATCAGTCCGATGATGGTGTATCCTCTGGGAGCAGCTTTTTGGGGCCTCAGGTGTATCAAGCTATCAACAATGAAGGACTCCAGTTAAAGGCTTTTTTTCCTTGCAGTCTAGAGAGAGAGTGGGGTCAGAGATTAGAAACTATATCAGAGAGCAGAAAACTGGACCTGAACATAGACACCTGATCAGACAGATCCATTACAGCTGCATTTACCACAGGTGGGCTCTAGACTACATTGTTTTCTGCACACAAATGTCCGTTCTGCTCCACGCCAGCTGAAGTTACTCTCTGTATTCCAAGCCAGAGCCCTGAGAGATTTCACACACTCATGTTGAATCAGTCTCTGAACACACTCACACAAACTTCACAGGATGCTCCACATTTAGCATGTCTGTTCAGCCCTGCAGCACACATCACAGCCTTTAGGTGTCACCGGTGATCACCTTTTTTTAATTACTGCTCGCTTGCTCGCTACATTTGTTTTTCAGTGATATAGTTTTAATGAAAAGCAATACCAAAGCAGCAAAAAAGATTTACGCAGAGAGGGTTAGCATTAGCCTGTTAGCTGGGGATAATACGTACCATCAGGTGAGACTGCACAGAGGATCAGTGGGGAGGGGGGGGAGAAGGATACAGTGCCTTATGAAGCTGGGGGAGGGGGGAGTATCAGAGAGAGAGAGGGGAGAGAGGAGGTGAGACACTGAACATCATCGTTTCTGTCTGAATAAACAGGGCTGTCAGCAGATCATCATCAAGTGTTCTTATTGAGTGCAGAAACTTCAGATGCCACACACACACACACACACTCATATGAACAGGCATTGAATGTGCACTCATGTTTTACAGGATTTCATTTGGGCTGTCAGACCTGTCCAGCTGCAGAGAGTGAGTCTGTGAGAGTGAACACATGGATCAGAGAGCATACTTGTATCAACCCACCACTGATAATGCACATTATTAAGGCTTAAAAATGCATTTATTCCTGGTTGCTGCTCATAAAACAGAGGATAGACAAGGAAGAAGTGAGCTAACTGAAGCAGTCGTCTAAGAGATGATTTAGCACTTTTAGAGCAGATGTTCTGGACTTGCAGTGAAACCAAAAACAAAGTAAGAGTTTAGGTATTATTAATACTTTCTAAACATTCTTTTTACAGTTTACATGTAGTTCCTCAATTTATAATCTACCAAAAACAGCATACTTTTAAAAAAAAAAACATAGTTTGACCTAACACAAAAGACAGAAGAAGTTTTGAAATAAAGGCATGACAAACAATCTTAAATCTTGGTTTCAAAGTTTGATTAGTTGAGTTTATGAAATAATGTTTTCTCCTTCTGCGTCTTGTCTTGTTTACCACATTTTGTTATCATGAAATTTTATGTCAACACTAATCCAGAGGTGAGAATCTGATATTGTGACAGCCCTGCAATGAGTATAATGCGTCATGAGTTTTTAAGTCATAATCCATTTTATCTCAGTGCAAAACCAACAACAGTTGAATCCCTGTTTTCCTAACACATGACAATCTAATCCAAAAACTCATTCCAGCTATAAAGATTAATAAGGAGATCATTCAGTGTGTCATAAGAGGTTATAATTCAATATTTCTTTAAAAAAATATGATTACTAACTACGCACTTTTGAATGACTTCGGCCCCTTAAAGCTCCTGTGAGGAACTTCTGCTGTGTGCCAATTTTGGCGCCCCCTGTAGACAAAGCACTCTTTGATTATCTTCACATTCTTTAAGAAGACAAAAATCTCATCCTGCTGACTTTTGACTGCCAAAAGATTCAATAGTATTGAATATTTAGATGGATGTTTCTGTATTTGATGGGCTGACACCCTCTCACACCGGTTTAAGACCTAAAAATTTAAGTGTAACAGAAACTCTTGTGGCTGATGTTCATGACTTTTGTTGAAGTAGGACAGTTTTTTTGAGTCAAAATTATACTATGTGAACTTTTAAAACAAACTTTTACAATTGAAAAAATTTGTGGGAGTTTGAATGTGTTACGAAACCTGGAATTAAAACTGGCAGTTGTTAGTTTTGCGTTGAGGTATAATGACTCATGAATTATACTTAAATAATGCTTTACAAACATACACGGTATTAAATTCTTATAATCTCTTTATGAATGCATTTGTAAGGATTATTATAAATGCACTGTCAGTGGTTGGTTTATGGAACTTATTGCTCAGCCTCTCTGTGCAGCCGTTTTAAGACTCTCACAGTTTGCAGGATTTCAACAATGATCTGATGTTTGACAAATGACATAATTCCTTTGACACATCTTTATTATTTATATTTCCTGTTTCCATAGCGACAGGTGGAGTTTGTGATGATAGAAGAGCTGAGAGCAGGTACATGTCAACGACAGCATCTGATGTTTCAGTTACTTTAATGATGACTTTATGCAATATCACACAGAGTTCCTCTTTTTGTACAGACAGATTTAAAGTCGTTGCATGTTTATGATGCAGTTTAATGAACAAATATAACAGACTTCAAATTTATGTCAGCCATATATTGTTCAATAAGATCATTTACGATAAGTTAAGTTTTCTGTGATATATTATAAACGTGGGTTTTGCTGTATTTCTATTTGTCATTCATTCATCCTTTCTTAAAATATCATCAGGTTTAAGTTTCATTTGCTTTAAACATCAGAAACAGTCATGAATCAATAATGAAATAATAATGAAAATACACCTAATAAAAGCTTAATTTTCTTCATCTTGAGTTAAAAAAAAACAATAATTTATTATCTATATATGGATCTAATTTTTTGATAAAAAATAAAGCTGAGTTTGTTCTGTTAATTAATCTAACACTTAATCTTAAAGGTGCAATATATTGTATATATACATACATATAGATAATGTGTTTTTACAGATAACCAGCGACAGGTCTGGATGAACATCATCTCTAAGGTTTCTAACAGACTGGTCTGTCTTATTTTGTTGAATTCTCCTCTGCTTAGCCGTTCACTCTGAGTTATCTCAGAAATTAATGTCAGTGCAAAGTTTCTGAGCTGAAATTTAAACTGAAATACAATAAAACTGCATCGTACAATAAAAAAACACAATTAAAACAATGTATATCCATTAATGTGAAGTAATCGTTGACGGTTTTGAAAGTAAGAGCATTGTCGTGAAGTGTTAACTAATCCAGCTTTCTGATTGGCTGTCCTATCTTCCAAACAAAGCAGCAGCCAATCATATCACTGGCTCTGACTCGTTTATCACCTTTATGAAATGTAAAAAAAAAAATGCCTTTGTGAAAGGAAACAAACTTGAAACTATCATTTCAAACAGCGGGGTTTCAACCAGCTTCATGCCATCGAAGCTAGCAGGCTAATGTCAGCTAGTAGGATGTGAAACTGAAACCTGGACGTCGATCTGTTATCTCAGCTGAGCTTTTGTACAGGGCTCTATGAACAAACTTTAGACCGAATTTCTTTGAGCAAAAAAGAAATTATGGGGTTCATACAATGATGCTGTTGTTTCTTTTGTGTCCACCAGGGGCTGCTAAAGAGCTATAGAGCTTTTTTTTACTGATTGCACCTTTAATGTTGAGTGAGGCTGCATGAGCAGTTGCATAAGCACTGATTGTACAGGTGAGGCAACACAATGATGTTATTGTGTGTTGTATATTATTATAATCTCATTACTCCATGCTTCTGTCATATTTCAGTTCTTATTGTTTTGATTTAAAGCAATTGGCTGAAAAAGCTGTCAGAGAGGAGCTCGTACAGACTGAATAAACCTGTCAGAGAAGAGCACTAAAGACCGAATAAAGCTGTCAGAGAGAAACTCGTACAGACCGAATAAACAGACTGAATAGTGCTGTCAGAAAGGAGCTCATATAGACTGAATAAAGCCGCCAGAGAGGAGCTTCGATAGGTCCACCAATTAAGAAAACCTGCTGTTCGCTCAGAGGGGCATGTTGAGTGTTTCACAGTATTCAGACTGTCTGCTGTTTCTGAGAGCTTCATCTGTAAAAAAAACTGAGTCTATGAGTCATGAATGGATTTGCATGATTTTAAAAATAAAACTTTATTTATCAACTTGTGAAGAGAGGACTTGTCTTTCATTTTATCTGTAGGACTTATCTGTTGAATCTTCAGTAGAAATATTTAAGAACTCTTACTTTACCATGTTGGAGAGGGTTGTGTGTCCAGACCAGAGCCTGGAGGAAGACCTGAAGGGGATGCAAGCCAAGTATCTGGTTACTGGGATTGCATCCCTGCTGCTCCAGTCAGATCCAGACCAAAAACTGACATTGGGCTTTCATATTGCGGGGGATTTATGGAGGCAGGATGGTGCTTGGCTGACCTTGGCTGACCCTCTGCAGCATAGACTGACCTCAGACTAGGGGTGTGGCAATATACCAGCAATGATGATTACTGAAAGAGTTTAAAAAATCATAAACCTACATTTCTGGTGGTGGTCCTTGTGGCTGATTGCCATGCATCATAAAGGAGAGGACAGACCAAGAAGAAGACGCAGACTACTAGTGATCTAGCTGCAGAACAGTCACAGTCATTTACTGCTCAGAAACAGCTCAACATTAAAGCTTAAAATAAGAGTTCAAGTGAGGTTGCTCTGGTAAATATTTGGTTTAGATCTGCACAGGGATTTCTGAAGGTAGCTCAGATTCATAAAAAATCTCAGTCTATGACCAGAGTGCTAAAAACTGTCCAACCACAGACAGCATCACTCTTACCTCGGGACACAGATGGTATAGAAGAGCAATCACATGTGTTCATCATCGTGCCCTATACTCTGTACAATGACAGTTCAGGAAACAGCAGAGCAGCTGATTAATGGAAAATGTAGTGAGTTTATTATGCAACCATATACTGAGCCAAAACACACAGAGCAGCTAATGTGAGACAGACCAGCACCAATCATGGACATTAGAGCTGCTTTGTTTCTCTGATGGGTCAGTGAGGCTCAGCAAAGTTCAATCAGCACCATTCTTACTCTTTTGCACTTTTTCTCTCTGTCTCTCTTCTCGCCAAAACATCAAACTTCAGGAACAGTAAGTTCTGCTGCAGAGTTCATTCTTTGTGTGCAAAGGGCTGAGCCAAAAAACATCTGATTTCTTAAATCAAATAACATGAAAGAATCGACTTTTCTTGGTCATCATAGCCTGAGACCTTAAACCTATGAGTATCACTCAGATCGTCACTTACTGTATCCCTTGTGTTTGGCCAATACCTGCCTTGGAAATTTGGTCCCTTGTCATTGCTGGCCTCACTCTTTGATTTCAGAAGTCATCGCTGGCCTCAGTGATGCATGTTATAGTCATTGCTGGCCTTGGTTATTAAGATTGGAGACAAAGCCGTTTGTTTTGATTTTAGACATAATGTAGCTGACCCCTCTCAGTTTGATTGTAGTAGTTGCTTGCCTCAGTCACTAAACTTCAACTTATTGATCATTGCTGGACTCAGTCAGTAAAAAAAAATGTCTATGCAAGATTCCAAACTGACTACGAACTTCCGCAGAGCAAAAAGGGACTGTAGTTTTTTCACCCCTGCAGTGAATTTTGTGAACATTCATATTTAATGGCTTACAACCATGATAAGGGCTTACATCATCACTTGAGGGTGTAGTCGCCATTGTTTCTTCTTCTTCTCTCTCCCCCAGTTCTCTCGTAACGTATTATTATGCAAATATGCAAATTTTATTTGCGTCACACCAGGTGTGTATAGGAAAAGGCGTAAGACAAATATTTTGCATTTTCACGTTGCTTCGCTAATTTGCCAGTGTGAAACGACCTTAAGTCGGTAAGTTTGTAGTCATTGCTATCATTGGTCAGATTCTACAATCATTGCTGGCTACAGTGATAATTAGTTAATTTCTAATCACTGGTGGTCTTGAGAAGATAGTCTGTGTTTATTGTTTGTCTCAGTCGGTTGAGTTTTGTTTTTTTGTTTTTTTTTTCCATATCATAGCTAGCATTGTTTAGTTAATTTGTAGCCATTGCTGGCTACAGTCAGTTAGACCCATGTTATTGCTGCCCTAAGACTGATTCATGCTTCTGAGTCTGACCTATGCTGTCCCCTACACCAGAGGCCTCCGTAGGTCTCCATAACCCTGTACCCTACACAGAAGCCTATGTGTGAAGCCGACACGTGCCTCAAAAACAACACAGACTGCAAGCCCTGTCATTGGTCTGCCGGGCAAAGGACATAACCAGTGTCCCCTTAACTTCTCCTTCCTCTTTCCCTGTAGCTGTATCCCCCCCCCATGTCCACTCTCTTCTATGCAAAATGTGCTCAAACTCAGATTCAGTTGCCATAGTTTCCTGTATACAAAAAGTATGTTGTGCTTATGATGGCGTACGCAGCTATGGTGTTGGTCCGACACCGATCTCTGGTCATTGCTGGCCTTAGGCAGCTAGTTCGTATTCACTGCCAGCCTCAGTCAGTCAGATGAGAGTTGCTGGCATTTTTAAATTTCTTGTCATTTATAGATTTCTTTCCAGTGTCTATAATTATTTTGTTTATAATCCATAGAGGATCAACTTCTCTATTTGTCTGTGTCATTATGTCTGTTAGTTATATTTAAACACTTCACCTCCAATTACTCTTTACTCTGTCGGAGGTCTGAGACTGATGTGTAACTGATGTCCTCAACAGACACTGTGTGTGTGTGTGTGTGTGTGTGTGTGTGTGTGTGTGTGTGTGTGTGTGTGTGTGTGTGTGTGTGTGTGTGTGTGTGTGTGTTGGGGTCATGAGAGTCTGACCATTAGTATTACACACTGCATTAGAGTGACCAATTATATGTCCTTGTTTGGTCAGAGAGCTCCTGAAGAATTCATCAAACATCTTTTACTGGTCAATCTGTGTGTGTGTGTGTGTGTGTGTGTGTGTGTGTGTGTGTGTGTGTGTGTGTGTGTGTGTGTGTGTGTGTGTGTGTGGGTCGGGATTGTTACAGAGAAAGATGGGTTGGTAGTTTTTTTCTGAAACTCTCTTCCAGCTCTGAATCATCATATTACCCGTCCACCTTTCTGAATCCATGCTAAAGGTCTGTCTTTGTATTTTATCTGTTTCTTTTTTTGCTCATCACACTAACTCTGACTAAAGAGAAAAATGCATTTAAAGTGCAAAAAAGAAAAAGGATATTTGTAGCCAGGTTATCTAAAAGAGACCAAAGAGACAAAACACAACTCACCCACTCTGGGGTAGCCCTGACGAGTCGATAACTGAGTGCAGTGGAGTTTCGCAGCTCAAGGAAAAACATTTATGATTATTACTTAATAGAAATGCAATCAGACCGAGATGCTAAGGCAGAAAAAATACCGCGTCTGCGGTGCAAAATGATTATTACTTCATGGAAATGATCAGCTGCACTTAGTGATCGACTCGTCAGGGCTACCCCCACAACAGGCTGCTGGAGGAGAGTAGGTGAGTTGTGTTTAGTGTCTTTGCTAAAGAAATTAGGCAAAGCTAAAAAGATGTTTGGTGGCTAGTGCTGTGGCTGGGACCCTAAATGTACTGTCGATGAAGTTAGGTGCTGTTCTGAGTATCATTTGTGGCTATGGAGTGGCTTTTTGGTTGAGGTTTGAGTGTGAAGATGTAGACCACTGTGTATTGCGATCATGTGGTCGTTACTGAAATTGGTATAACTAGAGAAACAAGCAGTCTGCAACATCCATCTCTTGAGGGGGTGTCTAAGTCTGTGTTACAATGTGTTTGACCCTAACTTTGATTTACACCTGAATATCCCTTTAAGTTTCAGGTCATCCTGCAATAAATTCAAGGCTGACAGTGCAGGAAACAAAAACTTTTATCAATTTCTGTTCAGGTATTTGGAACACAGAGTATAAATAAGTCCTTGGGGAACTTAAGAGGGGGAGATCTTTGCAGTTATATTGAAAAAAGGACACAGCAGGCACTTTTTAAGCCTTAACTTGGTTGATATTTTTAACCTAAACTTTATTCAAAGGACATCCACAGTGCTTTCTTTTACCCTGATTTTACTGCAAGGGCATCAAGACTTTTTTTTTTAACTTAATTTTATTGAAAGAACACCCAGGGGGCTTTGATCACTGTAATTTTGTTGGAGAGATATCCAGAGGGCTGCTTTTGTCTTAATAAAGTGAAAGCACATCCAGAAGGCGCTATTAAAAGGTTATATCTCGGTGAAGATCATTTTTTACATTCTACTGATGGGCCTTAAGAGAGTATTTGGGTTTATTTCATCTCTGCTATTTTAGAAGAGCAGCATATGGTCAATGTGGTCCAGTTTCTCACGACTGGAAACTTTCCTTCTTTTTTTTTTTCTTCTCTCAGACTGAAGAAGGTCTGGGTATATTTCTCTGCCTCATGGGAAAAGGTGAACTCTCTGTGCTTCAAACTATGAACAGATAGATTGCATTATCACAGTGTGGTCTCATCCCTGTGACACCCCCTCCTCAAATAAAAAAAAAAAGAGAAAGAAAATTGAAGAGCCGTGTCCTCTCTGTCTCCTCTGTGGTGAAGCAGACCCACAGAGAGAGATGAGGAGAGGAGGAGTCTGAACAGTCCGAGTCTGCAGACAGAAACATGAAGCTGCTCGGCTGAACTCTGAACAGCACGTCTGACTGTGGAGTGAAATCTCAGCCCACCGGTGAGTCAAAACTTTGACTTTTTTTTTTTCCGCTTTTCTTTGAAAATATTCTGCAGGGAGAATACTCACACAGGCAGACACCTCAGATTATATTTACATCCTTAATATTCTGGATTTGTTCAAACTACAAAGTACTGCTACTGCTTCATGCTTCTTTCACCAAACTTTTCATCTTATCCCTTCAGTTTATTGATCGGTGCCGTTGGACTTATCAAGTTTTTTGAGGTAGATTAACAGCTGGTCTGAAAATAATTATAATAATAGTATTAAAAATACTAATAAGAAGTAAAATGAAAAGTGCCTTCAGGTTACTTTGGTTCAAATTTTGGGGCAGAAAAATAAAAACTGGCAGATAACTAAAACTAACTTAGAGTAAATTAGTGAAACAATATGAATATAAATGAGTATGAATTAATGCGTATACCATGTTTTTCATGTTGTCATTCAGTTTATTTATTTCACATTCATCAAAATTGAGCAAAGAGCTCACATCTCAAAATTCATCATGTTCTTTTTGCATAAATCAATGCTAGTGATAATCTTTTATCATTTTCTAGCCTTCATATAACCTGTTAGTCCTACTGAGTTTGAAAATCTCTTTTTAAGGGAGACCTGGCCAAAGACAGAAAGCAGCAAGCCACACAAATTTGCAGACCCAGATCCACAGGAGAGTCCAAGAGCACTATGATTTGGAAGGAATAGAGTCCAGCTGTGCCACTTTGTATGCGAAATCCAACGTTATTCAGAAGAATCTGCTTCAAATTCTGTCATTCAGGATCTAAAGTCATTTAAAGATGTGAGCTCTATGAGTTTTGATTCATTCTGCAATAAAAAAACCCAAAAGCCCTTTTACCAATTTTTTTACTGTCCAGCAGGTTTTTCTCTGATAAAAACACTAAAGTAATGTAACAGCACGCCAAAAACAGCTATATGGATGAGGGTGTACCAATGTTTGGATGGTGTGATTTTATTTTATTGCAAATATTAGAATAAAAATCAAAAAATAAAACAAAATGGAGACAAAAGTGCAAAACGAGATAGTCAAACACTTTACATGTATGGTTGGAAAAGAGGGGGAGGAAGTTCCACGCACTGTGTGGAATAGCCTATGGGCCAGCATGTTCATCCGTCTGTGTGACAGCTTTTTTTAATGTTAAACAGATGACAATTATGTGAAAGCTTGTGGAAGATATCCAACTCTGTTTTATTGGTAATAAGCAATAATCAGATATGCCTCCACAGATCGTGCAGAAACATTGAACAAACAGGAGTTTTTTGATAAACCAGGTGAACATATTTATTAAAGACTTATTCAAATGTTTGATCATTAGATTTTTAACCGAACCTTCTCACTCTTATTTTAGATCTTCAGAATAAAATGATGACATAACAGAATATCTGATTTAAACAAGGACATGGTTTCAGTCTTATTTTATTGATCATTCATGCAGACAGAGTAAAAACAGACACAGTGATAACTCAGGAGGAAAATTTACCTTATTTGGTCAAAATTATACTTTTTATCTTTTCTCTCTATAAACTTTAAAGATATTTGTCCACTTGTCCACTCTTATTTATTATGTATTAGCTCAGCGAGGACTTTCTCACTCGAATAAGTTAAATTCATGATTGATTTTTCCTCAATATTTTCACAAACACAGATACAGACTCATTTAACAGTACAGAAAACACGCAATGGCTACACAAATTAATACAACACGTACAGCAGACATTAAGTTTGAGTTATTTTGCAGCATTTTTACACATATGAGAAACAGTCAGTCAACTATTAGTCCAACCAACAGTGAAGCGTCTCTTAAGGTATGAAAAAATACCTTTCAGTCGCACTTAACCTTAGAGAGCAAAGAGCAAACCGTCCTTTCAGTGATGTTTGTTTTCATGTATTTTTGCCTCTCGGTTTGTATCCACATACTTTTGTTGGCTTATTTATGGAATTCAGGGTCTTTCAAATGCACTTTACCTTTTTTGGAAGAAAAGTATAAGAAAATAAAAGAAATTAATTTGTAACGCAATCACTCAGAAAAAAAAATCTTCCTTGTTGCTACTGCCAAGTAATAAAACCTCAAAAAATGTATTTTTTCTGAGCGAAATCCAAAAACCTTAACTCCATCAATCTGAGGTAGACTGGTAAGTCAGTTTTTTCAGTGTAGTAAAAACTTAAAGACCAGATCTGAGTGTTTTTCGTCTGATCAGAGCAGACTCCAAAACTGAGAATGATACCACGTGGAGTTTGATGGTTTGTTTCTCCACTGGTTAAAAGGTCTTCCTGGTGGTTTATGAGGTTCTTTAGAAACTTGTAGAAATTGTCTTTAATTACATAATTCACTTTGGATTTCTTTTTTATGTATGCATTGCGCTGCAGCTGTTCTGATGGAGTTAAGGTTTGTAATGGTTTGCATGTTTTGATGGTCTGTGGTCTGAGATATCCATGGATCTGGTGGTTCTGTTTTCTGGTTTGAAGCTCTAGTGAAGCTTATGAATCCGATGGATCTGTTGGTTCTAATAAGTCTGATGGATGTTACTAATCTGATGGTTTTAATGGACTTTATGGATCTAGTGTGACTAATGGAGGTGATGGCTCATGGACATACAGGCTCTGATGAATCTGAGTTTTAGATGGCTGTGATGGATCTGATGGTTCTGGCTTTAATTAGTACAGCCTGTATTAGTAATGTCTTCTATTCTTTACAGGCTATGCTAATCTATGCCAGAACCAGCAAAGCACAGAGCCTACAGACTGACGGTGTTTACTTCCCATACAGAGTAAAATTCTCTGTAAGTTCCATCCAGAGTCACTCAGGATCACCTGGTCCATCTGAACAATGAAGGATTACCTTTTCAACTCTATACCATGTAGTATCACCTGTGCCTGTTCAAATCATGGATCACACAACAGTTTGGGACCATCCACATTCACCCGTTCCCATCTAAACATTTCCAGGATCACCAGTTCTATTCAAACTATCTAGGGTTCTCTATTGCTGAATGAACCATCCAGGATCATCAGTGCAGTCTGAATGATCTTAAATCACCTGCCTTGACTGAACCATCCTGTCCTGTCTGAACCATTCAGAATCAGTTGTTCAGTCTGAACCATCGAAAACTACCAGTTTTTGTTGAACTCATCCAGGGTCAGTGGTCACATCTGAACCATCAAGGCTCTCCTCTCCAGTATTAACCATCCAATATTCCATGTGACCAACTACACCATTGAAAATGCCTTATTACTCCTGAAAGCTTCATGAGTCACCTGTCCTGTAAGGATCATTCAGAACCTCCTGGGATCAACTCAACCTCCACTTCCTATCTTGAACCCCAGCCACTAATCAACAGCCTTATAACTTATCAGGACACTAACACTACTCATGACTACTCATCAGGACCGATGCCAACCATGACAGCCCCCACAACTCACTGGAACCTTACCACTCATCAGCAGGACACCTACCAACCATTAGGACTCATACTGACCATTAGAACCACCACCTCCCATCAGGTCTGCTACCACCCGTCAGGACACCAACCAACCATTTGAGTTCATAAAAACCACTAGGACTACCACCACCATTTATCAGGCCCTCTACTACTCATCAAGACCACTACAGGCCATCAGGATCCCTCCTGCTTAAAAGGACAGCCACCACCAAGGAAGATCCCTACTAACCAAAGATGCCCCAAGCACCCACCAGAACCCCCACCCATCAGGACTTCCACCATTTATCAGGATCCCATTACCACCCATTGGGGTCTACAACAACCAACAGGACCCCTATAACTCATCAGAACATTGCTATCACCCATAAGAATTACACCACTAACCAGAATTCCTACCACCCATTAAGACCCTGGCAACTATCAGGACCATAACTATTCAACGCAACATGCACCAACAATTGGGCTCCCACCCAACAATTAGGACCCCTTTCGCTCATCAAAACTCTTAGCGATAGGATCTTCATCAATCATTGCCCTACCACCCGCCTGGACACCGACCATTAATAAGATTTCCTCTTACCACCACCAGCATTTCTCAGAACCCATCAGGATCCTTCCCCACTGTCAAGACCCCTTACCATCTATGAAGATCCAAACCAACCATCAGGACCCACACTACCGCTCAGGATCATCACCACCCATCAGGACCCCTTCCTTTCACCAGGACCCAAACCATCCATTATTCTACCATTCATTAGGATCACCACCACCTCCATGACACAAATGTTCCTCCCTTAATGGTTGATAAATTTTTTAATTTTCTTTTAACATTTTGAAGTGGTTTTAATGCCATTGCTGTTGTGTTTAGAGGTTTTTTTAGGACATTTATGTTTGTTTGTTTTTTTCTTTCTTTCTTTTTTTTTTTTTTTTTTTTTGTATTTTTTGATGTTCTGGCTGAGGAGCATTAGACATGGAAGAACAATACAAATCTATGAATATTAAAAACTTGATTTAAAGTCTGCTACTCCAGAGGAAAAAGAAGAGTTACTCCTGGTTAAAACCAAAATAGAAGACACTGTGACAGAGCTTAATTCTACAGTACTGGAAGATATGTAAACATGAGAATCAGAACCAACAGGCAGACTACAGAGCATCTTTGCTGAAGGTGACGTCTGACGGTTTAATCAATCAAAAAGAAAACAGAAGAAAGAAAAAGGCAGAAAATCACTTTTTATAAAATGTAAGAATAAATGTGGAAATTTGTAAATGCTGCTCTTTTCTCTAATTTCTTCTCTTTTCTTGCAGATGTTTTATTTGCCACCATGAACCCGACATCCAGCTCTGACTCTGTCCTCGTCCTCGCGGGAAGCTCCCCTCCTGGTATCACAAACCTCAGAATAGAAACAGGATCCAAATCTGAGAGCTTCAGAAGAACAGAGACATGCAGATAACTTTTGAATATCATCACTATTTCTGTGAAAGCTTGAAATAAGAAAAGAGGAATCATGAAGCCCTCAGTTTAAAGATACTTGAGTTTCTTAAAATTTAGACACTGGGGAAAACTTTATTAAGAGACAAATAAAAGAATTAAAAATCAGTTCAGCCTGATTTGCTGTGTGCTGCTGTGCTTACCTGTCTCCCAGGTGTGTCGTATCGGGAGCTGTCAGCTCTGTCAGACAGCGTTGGTGGGTGGAAGCTTCATAACGTCAGTGATGTCATGATTTCAGGAAATGTCTCTGCATCTGCAACTAACAGCACGCTTACGCTGACTGAGGAAGAGTTTGACCCTTTAGGAGGACACACGGTGTGGCAGGTAAAAAAAAACAAACACCAAGATTGTGTCAGTTTTATTCTGTCGCTCTGCCTGAAATAAAGACCAGGCATTTTTTGGGCCCATCACAAATTTACACCCAAGAAATCCCACATGTGCAGAGTGTGCTGGGTAATTTGAGGCCTGGCTCAGTGAATTCCAGGCCTTCAGTAGCGAGGAATGATAACCATCAGACAAACAGAAAGCTCTCTCTTCACATGGCCGCTCAAAGCTTCAGGGATTTTACGGCTCATTTGAAACAGGAGCTTATCTTTCCGTTCCAAAATAAACTCTGACTCCGAGGACGCCCTGAGAGCTGTTTCAAGCTATTAATCACGTTATTCATTTTAAAACAACACAGGAAATCATATCTGCGGCACCATCTGACTCCCAGAGAGCTCCTGTTATTATTCATAATGAAAAAAATCACACAGGTGTCTTCATTTAATGCTTAGGTGTGATAATGGTAATGATTATTATCCCGCAGAGACCACACTGGGTCAGTCTGTATATTCTCCTTTTTCCTTTATCTATTTTCTTTCTGATTGTCCTTCATAATAATCTGATGGCTGATACTGATGAGATTACATATTCTTTCAAATGTTTTATGTGGTTTATGCAGAGAGCTAAGATTTTTATTTATTTTTTAAGTCTGTGATAAGTTTCTTACTCCAAGTAAAAATCCTAACCATTCTCTGGATCTTTCTCATCTTCCTCATCAGGTGATTATCATCGTCTTTCTCACCGGGTCGCTCTCTCTAGTCACTGTGGTTGGAAACATCCTGGTGTTGGTGTCCTTTAAGATCAATAAGGCCCTGAAGACGGTGAATAACTATTACCTGCTCAGCCTGGCGTTTGCAGACCTGACCATCGGGACTCTGTCTATGAACCTGTACACCACCTACATCATCATGGACCAGTGGGCTCTGGGCCCTGTCGTCTGTGACCTCTGGCTAGCTATAGACTACGTGGCCAGTAACGCCTCAGTCATGAACCTGCTGGTCATCAGCTTTGACAGGTAGAGTATTTTTTTTTGTTGTTGTTTATAGAGGAGTCTGAGTTTTACACCCTGCAAACCCTCGGATCACATCTGATATCAGGCCAAACTATGAGGTTCATCTTGGGGCGGCAGTAGCTCAGGAGGTAGAGCGGTCGTCGAATAACCGGAAGGCTGGCGTTTCGATTCCCCCCTATCCCAAGTCTGTCCATTGTGTCCTTGGGCACTTAACCCACCTTGCTCCCACTATGTGTCCTCCACTGGTGTATGAATGTGAGTGTTGTGTGGTGGTTGGTTGGAGAGGCTGTAGACGCAAACTGGCAGCCATGTGTCCATCAGTCTGCCCCAGGACTGCTGTGACTACACAGTAGTTTACCACCACCAAGGTGTGGCTCTGTGGGCGAATGAATGATGTATCCATGTAAAGCGCTTTGAGGATCTCTGATAAAGTGCTATATAAAATCAGATGCATTATTATTATCTCCACAAGCAAATAGTTACAACACACATTTCGGCATGATGGGTTTTAAGACGGGATTGAAAATAGAAAGAGTTGATGTTACTGAAGTCTCGAGAGAGGGAGTTTCAGAGTCAGGGAGTAGGGGGACTAAAGGTTCTGGAGCCCACGGTGTTTAAACTGTCTGGTGGGACAGTGATGTGGAGGGAGGAAGAGGACCTGAGAGAGTAAAAGGGGGTGCTGATGTGAAGGAGGTGGGAAAGGTATGGAGAGGCGAGATTATGGATGGCCAAATGGATAGCAATGAAAATTACCTGGAATTTATGGAAGATATGACCAAGAAGAAGTATGTAGATAATGAAGAGAAGGGGGCCAAGAACAGAACCTTGGGGAACACTGGAAAAGACAGAAGAGGAATGGCATTGGAATGATTTCAGTTGTCAGAACTGAGTGGACCTCCCACTCCAAACCAAACTCTAAAACTTTCATGCCCCCCTGCCTCTGTAAACCCTCAACAGAAAAAGGTTTCAGCTCATACCAAACATGCAGCAAGAAACTGACTCTGCTTCTTTATTTAGTGCTCTAGAGCCAACATGAGGTTGGAGTTCAGGCGTCAAATTAGTTAAACACGCATGTTTGAGGTACAGATATTATCTGAAATGGACAAACACACACCTGAAGCATTAGTTTTGGAGTGCATCAAACTGCTTTGACACATGATATCGAACACTGTTTCCAGTTTGGAGGGTCATAAGAGGACCTGCTCACCACAGCACCTTTCTGATTTTCTCCCTTTTGAAGGCAAAGAAAAGAAACAAGGAAATAAAAGGACAAAATGCAGTGAGTGAGAGGAGAGGAAGGGGGGGTGGACAGAGAGAGGCAGAGAGGTCAACACTGAGGTGCTCCACTCTGCTTCTCTCTGTACCTTCTTTATCCCATCAGTGAGGATCAAATTCAATGTTCTAGGAAGTATGATGCTGGTCACTTCTTTATGATAACACTATTTAAGAATTATTAAATAAAGTAATCAAGCACAAATTCTGCATTAGTCATGTGAAGGAAACTCGCTAGAAAAGGAACGACATGTCGGCAGGAGAGCTGTTTCAATAAACCCTCTTATCCCCGAAAAAAAGTTAAATATTGATACTGCGCTATAAATCAGTGTACAGGTATACCCAGAGTTCATAGTGGTGGTTCTTTATGCTTATTAGATGATGTCCTAAAACAGAGGATGGATAAAGAAGCAGCAGACTGCCAGAGAACCAGCTGCAGCAGTTTTTAAAGAGACAATAAGGCACTTTCAAAAAAAAGCTTACTTCAGCATTTTTACTCGCTAACCATTTATTTAGTTATTTAGTTCCCTTGGACTGGCAGTAAAAAAGTGACAAATCCTTGACTGAGGAAGCTGGTATCTACAATCATTTGAAGATTGTGTTTTAAAAATGACCAAACAATTCTGTGTTGTCCTAGTTCCATGCCCCTTCATAAATTTTGGGACTTGCCCCTCTTTAAGTCTCCGTTCAGGCCTGCATACAGTCTCAGTTTCAGGTTGATCTGGTTTCAGGTTGGCATTGTGTTGTGAGCTGTCAGGAACAGGAATAAATTTGTCGTTTGTAAAGTCATTATTTAAAGGTGATTGTTGTTGGTACAGTGAAGAAAGTTTTTTATACTTTATCCTTATTGTCTGCTTTCTCTCAGGTATTTCTCCGTGACCAGACCTTTGACCTACCGGGCCAAACGTACCACAAAGCGAGCCATGACGATGATCTGCTTGGCCTGGTCCATCTCTTTTATCCTCTGGGCCCCAGCCATCCTGTTCTGGCAGTACATTGTAGGCGAGCGGACAGTCCAACCCAACGAGTGCTACATCCAATTCCTATCAGAGCCCATCATTACGTTCTGCACCGCCATCGCCGCCTTTTACCTGCCCGTCACTATCATGGCCACCCTATTCTGGAAGATCTTTCAGGAGACAGAGAAGCGTGCAAAAGAGTTCCAAGGTCTGAAGGGATCAGGAGCAGGAAACAAAGCTGGTCAGGCTCAGACTCAGGGGGGTGGGAGTGGACGAGGTGGAGGGGATGTAGCGAACAACAGCCAGAAGGATTCTTCAGCCATGCAACGCCAGATGAGCTCTCAGAGCAGCAGTAGCTGTGAACTGAACCAGACCAAGGACAACTCCAGCATCCCAGGAGGAGGAGGAGGAGGAGGAGGAAGGTGTGCAGCATTCTGCTTCAAGTGTACATCACTGCTGCCAGGGCGTCACGCCTCCAAGAGGTCCATCAACACCACTACGACCACCGCAGGTGAGGCTGAGCACAGCAGCTGTGACAGCCTCAACAACAATGAAGAAGAGGAGGAAGAGGAGGCCGATGGAGAAACAGGTCTGACATCACACACATAACTGCTGCTATTACAGGATATTTAAATCATTTTATAACTGCAAAAATAAGCTTTCTCTTGGATCAACTTATGGAAAGTCAGTTAGCGAGGGGGTCAGATGAGCCACAAGGGGAAAAACTGCTCCTCCCACAATATAAGTTAAACAGAACTTTTAAACCTCACATCCTTCTGTCAAAGCAGGACAAACTCAGCACATCTTTGAGGTTTTATTCAAAGATAAAGATTACAACTTTACTTTACCAGGTCTATTTCCAAACTAGAACCACGTCAAGCTCAAACAGCTACTATCATTTCTATAAACTGAACAAAGGGGGCAAATATGATCATATTTTTTCATGTTTACCTTCAGCCACAGGTGGTCAATCTGTGTCATGCAGTAGCTCAGAACTGGAATCATGCTCATGTTCCGGTCCCCAGTTTTAATTTTCTATAGCACTAACAAGTGAGCAAAAGTTTTTTTTTAACTTGTTTGCAACTGTAACAAGGTTTGAGGAAGTTAGTAAAATAATAATCTACTGGACAAACGAAACTGGTGGGTGGGCCTGTCATTCTGACTCAAGCAAAAAGCTACAACGACTGACTTTCAGACCTTTGCTGAGGTAGATAAGACCGGTGGATAAAATCGGTTTTATGTGTAAGGATCAGCCGATCACCGATCCCCTAAAATTAAGGAAACCGGCGCTGATCAATTGACCGACCGATTTATCGGTGCATGTTAAGTTACTGCTTAACATTCACATAAGGTACTGCTTATTGCATGTGCCTCTCTCTATCTCAGGGTAGGTCATATAGATAATCACATGACCAACTTTGTCCATGGTTTACTAGAACCAAGGGGTGGCTCAACCTTCCCCACAGACTCAAATCTTCCCCCTTTGTTGACCAAAAATGAAAGGGTCCATCTCATTAAAACAAGTTATATTAATTGAAAAACCACTGACATCTATCTATCTATCTATCTATCTATCTATCTATCTATCTATCTATCTATCTATCTATCTATCTATCTATCTATCTATCTATCTGCTTCACAGAAAAGAAATCTAAGAAGAAGAATAAGGATAAACAGTCGTCGTCAGTCAAAAGTGGAAAAGGCTCACAATCAGACCCAGTGACATCATCACCAACAGACCAATCAGCCATCACCATGAAGGATGCCGCCATGGCCAAACGTTTTGCCTCTAAGGCAAAGACGGAGATCAACAAGCGAAAGAATGAGAAGAAGGCGAATGAGAAGAAAGCGAACGATAAGAAGGCGGCGCGAACGCTGAGCGCCATCCTGTTCGCCTTCATCACCACATGGTTACCGTATAACATCATGGTGCTGGTCAACACCTTCTGTCAGGACTGCATCCCAGAGACGCTGTGGGCGCTGGGATACTGGCTTTGCTATGTCAACAGCACGGTGAACCCCATGTGCTATGCTCTGTGCAACAAGACCTTCAGAAACACCTTCAGGGACATCCTGATGTGTCAGTGGAACCAGAAGAAAAACAAGCCTCAGTTCCAACAGAGGAAGAACGTTGCTTTCAAAAAATAAGAACCCGTGTTGATCAAGTCTGTGTGAATAAATAATCAGAGCATGAATGCAACAAAAGAAACATCCTGAACTGAATCATTCAAACGAAAATTCATTCGAGCCAAACAGAAAGCCATCAGAGGAACCTGAAGCTGCTCCCTCAGTCTGCACACGACCTCTGCTCTCTGATTCTACACACTCACAAACAAAAATATATTTATAATTGAGGGTTTGGGTTTTAGTCTGTGAAGGGTTCTGGGTTTTTTCGTGTGTCCAAGCAGGGTTGATCAATCAGGTGTCTGCAGGTTTTGTTGTGTTCATACAAAACTGTCTGTGTGGAGAGCAAAAGCAGGCAGACCACAATCCATTGTAAGAACATCCCAGGTACCATCAGTGGTAATTCCACAATAATTTATGAATATAAACAGATGTCTGCATACAAGTGCAGGTAAAAATCTTCTCTAGACCAAACTTACTCTGAGACACTAATCTGCCTGATATTGAGTCACTAAAGACAGTCAGTGTCTGGATTTCTTGACTTGTTTGAAGACATGAGTAATTGTGGATCTGACCATAACTATCAAACATTTTAAACGTTTATTTTCTTCTCCTCTCAAAGCTTGACGTTTAACTTCATATTTTCAGCAGCCAGAGTGAGTCAGTGTGTTTACAAACATATTTAAAGCTCCTGTGAGGAGCTTTTGGTTTGTGTCTATGTTGGCACACCCTGTGGACAAAGCAGTCATTGCTAGGTTTGTCCTTTATATGCTTAAGTAGTGATCTCTTTTCACTGTCAGATGTGTCATTTAATGTGAATATTTTTAGTGTAAAGTAGGACTGTTTCTTCAGCTGCTCGGGTAACACCTTCCCCTTCATCCCAGTTTCAGGCTTCCAAAATTAGGATGTAAAAATCATAAAATGTGTTACTGAATGTCATGTTTGCTAAAGAAAAAAAAAAAAAAAAAAAGATGCAAAGAAGCTCTAAGTTGAGCTAATGTGAGATTATTTAGGTAATTTAACTGGACTCCTGCTCTTGTCCTAGATTACAAGAACGAGGTTCATTTTTAGGGGTGTTTGACTTAATATGACTTAATATTTACTCTCACTGGTGTAAAGTGAATGTGTTAATTTGGATGTAGAGCACAGCAGTTTGAGCTCAGTCTATCCAGTTTGATCATTTTAGATTTAGATCACAGACTTAAAGTCACTCAGTATCCTGTTAAAGTGTGTCACAGAAATGTAAAGTCTGTTCAGGAGGTCACGGGTGATGATTACTGACAATGAAAAAATAAAATGGTGAAATAAAGAATCTGAAGTTTCAGGAAACAAGTTAATGAAAGCCATCAGTGGGGACAGATTCCTCAGGTGTGGTCCCTTAAGTGAGTCAGGTGATCTGTATTTATTGACTATTGTTAAGTTACTGTGGAGTTTAAATAAAGATGCTGACAGAAACACTGTGTCCCACCTACTCTGAATACCTGCTCAGAAATAATCTAAAGGAAGATGACAATCTCAATCTGAATTTGGAGTATCCTGTGTCATCTGAACTCATCACACTTCACCAAACATCTTTAAATGTCAACACACTCCATCACATCCAACATGTCCTAATAAGTGAATACACATCATCATACATCATCCGATGTCAACGCAAGCCATAGCATCAATTATGTCGTACATTAACACACGTCAGCATGCAGACAATTGTCTTGTCACGATAACACACCAAAAGTTATCAAAAGTCACCAAATGTATTTGAATGTCACCAATGCCATCACAAGTCAATACAGTTTAGCACATATTAATAGACTTTCAGACACACCGTCGTTTGTATTCAGCTGTCCTAAGTCAATACCATAGACTGTATATACTATGGACAACTTGGCTCCGCCTTCCGTCAGTATACGAATTTGAAGCCAAATTGCTCTCGGTATTTCTGGGATTTTCTCCATGTACGTTGTACGCATTTGGCAGAAGAGTCACAGTGATGATGCTCGGCTCAAACAGAGTATCCCCTGGGTGAGCGACGCAATCTTTGTACACCTATAGGCTGTATCAAGTGTCAATCCTAGAAAACATGAACCCCCTAATGACTTTAAAAAATGGTGCTGCACAGAAAAAAAGAGGACTTGAGCACAAACCAGTCTGACAGTAACTACATGTCAACATCGCAAGCAGGGGGGAGAAAAATTTATATTCTGTGTGATTCATTTTTAAAGTTTGTCTAAAGCTCCATAGGGATTGCTGGAGGAGGCGGGATTTATGACCTATACTGCAGCCCGTCATCAGAGGGTGCTGTTCTCACAGTGGCTTCACCCAGCGAGGAGGCAGACGGCGTCCATTCTGTATACATTCTATGGTCAATACACATTATCATACACAATCATTTCATCACACATCAACCTACATAATTTTATGTCATCACATCACCAAACGTCATACCACATCATACTTAATTATGAGTCTTTACACAAAATCTAACAAATGCATCTGTATCACATGCATGGGTAAATGCATGTGATACAGATGTCAAATCATGGGTTATTATATTGAATAATAGTGATTTCATTACTAATCAAAGTACTCATGATTATACTGTAATTTTTGCCATAAAAAGTACACAAGCACTTTTGATTATTGTGATGTGACTTTTTCTAATTCTGTGTTTATTTAATTCTCCTTCGGACAGAATCTTATACTAGCTGTGCATGTTACTTTGCAGGAAGAATCAGTTCTGAGAGGAGAGAACAGTTTTTGAGTGCTGTTTCATTTGACAGAGATCTGTAGAGTTTTGACAGAGCACTTCAGCTCTTTCCAGTCTGTGTTGAGAGTTTTGAGAAACTGAGCCAGATTTTCTAATAATGTTTTAAAACATTCGGGAGGAACTGAGGGAAAATATTTATCTAAAATTTTGTGTTCATGTCCTCATTCTGTCAATAAAATTAATGCACAACACTGCCCTCTAGTGGCCCTAGAATTTTTTGATTTTTCTCTCACATTGACTATCTTGGCAATGTTTTGCCTGTAGAGGCTGGTGATATCAAGTGTGCACAAATGTCAACAAGCTAAAATTTGCCAGGCTGAACAGTAGCTAATATCAGTCCATATCATGATAACATATCGTCCTAATTCTTGACTTGAAGAGTCTACATGATGTATTGGATATGCAGCTTGTAATAAATTGTAGGTGGTGGTGGAGGAGCTCAGATCCTTTAGTTTTTAATAACACAGAGTAAAAATTCGACCCTTTTAAAATTTATAATGTCCAGTCGGAAAGACAGACATGCTTTGGAAAACAGAAGAAGACTTCCCATGAATCACTGTTAATTTAATTTCTCATTTATTTTTTATTTTTAAAAGAGCTCAGAGTGTTTTCGTTTTAAAGCTTTTCAAATTTCTGTGAATGTAAGTATTTCAGATGTGAGTCCATCAGTATGCCTAATCATGTTTAAAGATCTTAATTTCAGTATAAATAACAGTGATTATGAATTTGCCACAATCAAACTTTCATTTTAAGATTTTACTTCTTTAAGATTTATCCTCGGGCATTTTGCCTTTATTTTTGAGAGGGCTGGACAGTAAATGGAGCTGCAGGTTGGAGTAGAATCCCAGCTTTCCCATGTTGAATGTAAGCTCTGTTTATGAAGCATGGGTAGACTCCTACACCAGCAGTGCCTCAACACTAATACACGTCCCTGCAGGTTTCTCTGTCTGTTATTTTTCCCACGCTAAGACCTCTGGGTAATGGAGTCTATGCAGAAGCCGCATCTTCATTCCTCTCAGGGCTGTTTCCCATTTTCCCAGTGTGCTCAGCTCTCTCTCTGTCTCTCTTGCTCAGCCTATCCCGTTCAGCAGATGGAGAGGAGCAGGAGGTGGGGAGAGGAAGAGGAAGAGGAGGAGGAGGAGGGGGAGGGTAAGACAGAGGGAGGGTGGGAGGAAAACGAGCTGTATCGCTCTCTCCTGCATCAGCGTCAGCATCACAGCCACGCCAGCCTCCGTCACCCGACACCAACGAGGAAGAAGGAGCTAAAAAAAAACAGCAGCAGCTCCTCCTCCCCCTCCTGATCACGCTCCTCACACAGACGACTCCTCTCCACCTTCGGGATCAGGACCAGTGCTACCCCAGGCAGGAGGAGCCCCCCCACCATGACCTGAGAGCACCTCTACCATCATCCTCATCTTCATCCTCATCATGGGAAACCAGGAGGCCAAGCAGAGGAGAGCTGCAGCGGCAGCAGGGAATGGCAGCTACCCATCTCTGGATGAAGGGTGGAGAGAGGGAGGAGGGGAGGTGACAAAAAAAGGAGGAAAGAAACACCACGGTAAGCACGGGGGAGGAGGGGGAGGGCATGGCTCGGCACCAACGAAGAAGAAAAACAAATCAGAGTCCAAGTCGTCCGTTTTCTCCCTTCGCAAAAGGAAGAACAACCTGAGAGGAAGAGGAGACGCTTCTTCATCAGTGAATGGGTCCAGAGAGGACGGTTTAGAGTCCCAGCATGAGGATGGGACCAAGACCCCAGACCTGTCTGCTGATGAGCTGGACCCCGAGCCCCCCATCCCTGAGAAGAGACCAGAAAGAGGAGTCAAGGAGGCAGGGAAAGAGGCAGGGAAGGCAGCAGGAAAGGATGGAGGAGAAAGGGAGGCACAGAGAAAATCCTCCACAGCAGCTACATCTCCCGCTGAGGAGGGAGGAGGACACCGGGGGGGCAGCTCGGGGTCGGACACGGACATCTACAGCTTTCACTCTGCTGCCGACCACGAGGACCTGCTCGCTGACATCCAGCTCGCCATCAGACTGCAGCAGCAGCAGGGAGGCGGAGGCTGGGGGGGAGGGGAGGCGGGCAGGAAGCAGAGCAATGGGGGGTTGAAATTGACTCCCCCTGAGCCGCTGGATCTAACCCCCGAGTTAGAGCTGGGCTCTGATGCTCTGTCGTTCCTGGAGACCCCTGTCCCTCAGCCCTCCTCACTCACAGGACCTTGCTCTGCCTCTGTAGACCCCCCCTCACTTATCCAACCTCCCCATGTCTCCGTGGACCCTTCCTCACAGCAGAGGGAGGAGGAGGATCAGGGAGAGTGGGGCATAGAAGCCCCTCTTTGTGCTGCCACAGGCACAAAGGACCAGCATGCTTTGCTGCAGCAGCCCCCTCACGCGGTTACCATAGATACAGGAGGGGTTGCAGCAGTCAGTGCCGTTTCCATAACGACCAGTGGTAACAGCTTTCCTGACCTCCTGATTGACGATGCTCAGAGACCCAAAAGTGAGGAGGGGGAGGGAGGTGAAACCTGGCAGGAGGATCTGGGGGGTCTGGAGGTGGATCCGGATTTGAGGTCCCCCCCTGTAGACCACGTCAGTCTGGATCAGACTGAGCAAGGCTCTGAAAGTAATGGAGCTAAAGACAGAAGGGGTGATGATGGGGGTGGTGAGGAACAGGGGACTCTGCTAGACTCAGGTACCAGTGCTGAGTCTCTGGAGGACTATCTGAGTCCTGGATCTGACCCTGTCGCCCCACCGACTCAGAGTGGGAGGAGCAGTGTTTGCTTTGTACCACCCCAGGAGAGCCCCCCAACAGCCAAACGCTTCCTCAGGTCCTCCCATGCCTCCCCTTCCTCTTCCCCCACAGTGAAACCTTACCCCCCCATCTTCCCGTCTTACATCAAGACCACCACCCGTCAGCTCAGCTCTCCCGGGGTGTCCCCAGCCCTCAGCCCCCTCTCCCCTCGCAGAGCCCACCATCACCTGACCAGGTATGTTAGCATTAGCAGCATGCTAACACTGAGTTTTACATTAAACAGGATATTTGTGGTTTACCTGTCAGCAGGTCATACTGTTAGTCTTAATCATGAGTCCTTTCAACAGTCCTTCACAACTCTGATGGTCTGGTGCACACAGAGCTGCAGGAGCCACAACAGAGCCAACAGTCAAGGTTAAAAAAGCATGACAAGAGCTACAATAACAGAATCCATGTTTGAGACTACAGGATAAAGAGTCAGAGGCTGTTCTAATTTTTATAACTGAAAGTGAGCAATTTGATAGATTTATGAAAAATATTGATCGATTTAGGTTTGATGTCAGTAACATGTTTTACAGTTTTTCTCAGCCGCTTTGGTGCATTTCTCACATCATTATCAACATTTGCACAACAGTTGGTGCGTTTCTCAGAACAATTAGTACAAACTGCAAAACCTAGTGGATAACCTGCAAAGCGCGTCACTTGCTCAAAATGAATAGTTGATTCCTTAAAAGCAAGTATTCATGTCAATGATACTGTCTGTGTTATCAAAATAATTAGTCCCAACACCATTGTGCCATATGGCTTTGTCATGTTTTCATTATGATAGTTCACTCCCTCTGTTTTCTAATGCAAAAAAGTCAGATCTTGGTGACACTACCTGAAGATGTTCAAGACAGCACTAAAAAACTAATAAGAGCATGCAAGAAAAATATAAAGTATAAAAGGCTATGTACAATAAATATAAAGGGTATTTACGACTACACAATACAGAACAACAGTGCAATGGGAGGAGTGCAATTAAAAACCCAAGGTACATTAAACTAAAGTGACCAGTGATAAAGTTCCTCTGCCCCCGTTGTGTCCCCTTCCTCTCTGCATTCTCACCCCTCCATGAAGCTGACCCTCCATTTTTGTGTCCCAGAATTGTAGAAATGGTACACACTAAGTCCTGCTTGGTTCATTTTTGCTTGCCAAGTGAAAGTTCATGGGATTCAGCTGTGTGTGACTGTGGACAAGTGGCTTGTCATTGGTTACAACTAATGCTTCACACACCTCCTCATGGGTGAAAGCTGAGGTTCACCTGAGAGCAATTGTTCAATTTAGGAGACATTTAAAGGAAAAACAAATGATAAAGGAATTTATAAAATCAGCTTAACAGAAACTAGTTCAACAATTTGACTCGATGAAATAAGGACTATTAGTTTCATAAGGAATGACCATTCAGCATTCAAAAGTATAGTTCATTTTGACTGACATGACATAAGCAAATGGTAATGTTATAAAACAGCAGAGAATTGTATGAAAGTAACTGATACATGTCCAAGAGCATTTGCAATTTGTTCAGAGGAACGAGAAACTGTTACGACGATGTGTACAAATGACTCAATGTTGTGGAGGTTGAACTGATAGTTGTGAGAGCTTTCATTCTGATCTGAGAAATTCACCAAAGTGACTGAGAAAAACTGTAAAAGGGGGCAACAAAACACTGACAAACTTGTGTAATAGTAAATACACTCATAAGAACATCTCCTGACTACATTATTTTGCAACAGGCTGGTAACATGACTGGGTATAAAAAGGGGATTTCAGAGAAGCAGGGTCTTTGAAAAGTAAAGGTAGAAAGCAATTGTCACTCTGTGAGAGACTGTGATCAGGTAGTTCAACAGATACATATTCATGTTCTTCAGCATATGATTGAAAAGAATTTGAGGATTTAATCAGCCGTGGATTAAAATATTCTGAACACCAATGACTGAATGGATGTGGTATTTTACAAATGGTTAAATCTCAAATAACTTATTAGTTTCAAATGAAGATTGCTGTATACATGTTTAAATCTTTAATAATTTCTTAGTTTATAAGAAAGTTCCTTAACAGTTGGCATGATGTCTTTATTTAGGTAACCTGAAGATTCAAATGGTTGAAGTAATAATCAATTATAACACGTGCAAAAGTGCTGTAGAGATGTATTAACTAGAACAGGTGTCAGGTGCTGATGTTGATTTTTTTTTTTTGCACAATTGTGAAAATGAAACTATTGGCTGAAGTAACATATTAAACATTTCATATACTGACTTTAAAAGGGATATTTCATTGACAGAATGACCGTAATTATGATCAACTGTATATGATCAACAGATTGACCTTTCTAAAGGCCTTAAATCTAACCTCAGTTTTTACCTGTCCTCAGAACGTTGGGTGGGGCTCAGACGACCAGCAGGAGGCGCTCTCGGAGCCTGGCGGGCTCTCTGAGTAGATCGGCTGACTGGACGGAGGAGCTGGAGAGGAGGATGAGGGGCAGAGAGGAGGACGGAGCGGATTACCTGCTCACTTTCAGAGGAGGAGGAGGAGGGAGCCAACCGCTGTGCTCTACCAGGAGGTCTTCCTGTGGACAGGTGTCCTCCTTCCAGGACGTTTTTACAGGTGGGGAACCGCCACTGCTGCAAATAGAAAAACGAATAAAGGTGCAGATTAAAAAAGCCATAATGGAAGTGAACGATGCAAAAAAAAAAGTGGCAATGGAGGAAAAAAAGTTACCTTCGAAAGTTACAAAGCGAAATTAAACAATAACCTTTCCACTTACTTCTTTGCTCGTCTTCTCACCGTCGTCTTCTGTGCCTAGTTCGTAAAACACCCGTGCATCATCATTATTGGTCCCCAGCAGCTCACTTCCGCTGTGGCTTTTTTTATTTGCGTTCTTTTATTTTCGCAGTAAGTAATTTTCTTTTATTTATTTATTTTTTTTCTTGCATCGCCACGTTTTGATGTGTTGGTAACTTCCGTAGTGGGTCTTTTTTTTTTTTATCTGCACGGTTTTTTTTTTCTTGTTTGTTTTTTGTTTTGTCGTTATGCAGCAATGGCGGTTCTCGGCCACCGTAAATCTCAGCCTCTCAAACTTATCTCAAGGCGACAGCAACGGCCGCAGCGTGTAACGTAACGCATAGCAACAGAGGCGTAAATACACGGCAGTTGTTTGTTCCTCTTTAAAACAATATTTACCATCCCGTTGAAGTAAAACTTATGCCGTAGCGGATTCAATGGACCTCCCGGCGCCGGAAGCTGCCATCTTGGTTGTTTACAAATAGCTTCTGTTAAAGAATATCTGAGGCGATGGACTGGGTTTTGGTCGGGATATCTGCCAGCCGAGGTAAAACGGTTTGACTGTCAGCGTTTCATGACCCACTAGCTCACGAAAATGAATAGGCCTAAGTTGATGGGCCTGCCAATGCTAGGTTGCAAGTACCAAAATTGTTGGATGAGCCATCTGAATCTGTTCCAGTTCATTGTAATGTTACTGCTGATTGTTATTATGTCAGTATCTGGCTTTATAGGCAGGATATGAGCTGTAAGATTAGAGTACAGAGAGATGTAATGACTGAGTGAAAACACTATATTCAACATATTCGACATTGATCCTGTTATATATTCCACAATGAGCTGAGTATAATTACCAAGCAAGCTGACTCTTCATGGTTGTCATGTTTTAGGGCGCACCCTGCTGGAGAAGTTTTTCTTGCAGCAGCAGCAAGAGGAGCCCGAGGAGGCGGAGAGACTCTGCTCGAGGATTTTGGCAATGGGTCTTCTGCTGCCATTCACAGACTGTTTCAGAGAACAGCTGGGAGGGAGCCCCACCCACATCAGCTCTTCTGGACCAACCAAGTTTGATGTAAGTAGCCACATCAATAATTGTAATTACAATGTCATTTAGCAGACACTGTCATCCAAAGTGACGTACATACATACATTCTAGTCTTTTACATATTCAAAGTTAAACTAAACCCTCCATTAAGAACCTTGACCATGTCTTATGAGTCACACCAGTATTTTACTCACCTGGTATTTCAGGTATTTATCAAGAGTCTTCACTTTGAATCCATTTCTGTCTCTCAGCAAGAACAGCTGTACACCTGGGCTGCGGTAAACCAGCCACCTCAGACTCTTGACCCCCTGAGAGGACTGTGGACAACAGCCAGACCAGGACCAGGAGAA
This sequence comes from Xyrichtys novacula, assembly GCA_962446985.1. NCBI lineage: Eukaryota > Metazoa > Chordata > Actinopteri > Labriformes > Labridae > Xyrichtys > Xyrichtys novacula. The sequence continues at coordinate 9,382,887 of OY660882.1, read as the reverse complement.
CCAAGGAACAGACTCAAGTCCTCAGAGACAGGTGAGACACACACACACACACACACACACACACACACACACACACACACACACACACACACACACACTTGCTTTCAGTATTGCATGAGTTGTTTCTGATCCTCAGTCAGTTTTATGTTTAATGATTTTTGTGTTTGTCTCCTTCATGCTACAGTAGAGGACAAAGAGGGTGAGTTTTACTTCCTACTGTCACGGTCTGCAGTCACAAAGTTACAGGAAAATGAAACAGATTAAAATCATTGATGCTGTTGATATGTACAACTTTTTTGATCCAGGTACAGCTTCTCTGAATGTCGCCTCTCTGGTTTGATAGTGAACTTGATTCTACTGATACAGTAAAGCTGTAATGTGTCTACACTGTCTGGCAAAGAAGCCTCCTCATAGTCCTGTTTTTGCTGCTCTCTAGAAGTTAAAGTTCTCACTGGATTGCAGTGATGGGCAGGTGATAATGTCACTTTAAACTAATGAATTACAGAGTAGATAATATGATTATATGAATGGGTGGATTGGCTATTTGCTGTGAAAGGATGAAGAGATTATGTTGATTAGAAACTGGATGTTATTAATGGACAGAAATGTTGGTGTATAATCCATGTTTGGATAGAATATTGATATGAACAGTTTGTTATGAATGGATCAACGGGTAGTATAAGGCTTTACCATTTCTGATGACCGTGTGAATAGATGTTGTTGGTCTAAACTATTTGTTATTGCCAGATAAAGAGATTATGTTGTCAATACTATTTGTTATAAATAGCTAAAAGGATAATGTTGGTTTAGACAGTTATTCAGACAGTTTTGGTTTACTTTGATAGTATTTGTCTGGGATTATTGTGGCATCAGTTCCAACCAGCTTTTAGACCATCGGGATGAAACTGTTTGTGTAACTGTGTGTTTCAGTCTGACCTGCTGTTCTTTCTGTCTCTTCAGAACACCCAGCAGCCATGTTGGATTTAAAGCAGCAGCAGCAGCAGCAACAGCAGCAGCAGCCGGAGAGCCAGGAGGTTGGTCACTTGATTTTTGTCTAGCTAAATGGATCTGTAGATACAGAAAACAATGATAGTCTCTAAAAACTGAGAGTTTTTATACTTGTTGAAGGTGTTGGTTAAAGTTTTTGTTTTAACCATTACATCGCAGCCTACAATAGAAAATGCAACTTCACAAGCTGAACTCAGACCCACATTACCTTAATCTGAGGCTAGTGTTTACCTCCATCCTCCTCCATCAGCCTCAGGGTCTCTATCTGAGTGACTTTAATGAACTCCCTCAGTGTCCACAAGTTGTTCTATTGTTCCAGTCAGAAAAAGTGCCTGAACATACTCAGTTCTCTTTTTTTCTCCTTCTGTGGGAGAAGTTTGAAACTTCTGCCTGTTTGCTGAAGAAAAGTGGCTCTTTCGCGGCCCCTGTCCCTGGTCAGGCTTTGTAAATGGGAATAAAAATGTCAGAATATTGAATATTACAGAAATTAAAAACATACTGTAGGATCAGTGTGTGATATAAAACATTTAAAAAAATTGGCAACAGCTCAAATACAAACAAACAAACAAACATAAAACAGTTACACAATGACCACAAATACACAGAGGGTGCGCAGATGCATTTGTATGTGATTCATGATTTATACTGTGCAGTTAGTGTTCACAGAATTGCTTCAGTTTCAAACTTTTTACAGTGTGCAATAAAAACCATAATAAAAATGATTTCATATGATGTATAATAATATCCCATTACATGATATTATAGTAATACAACAAATTACATTGTGTAGCTGACAGACAGATATGATTGGAAAGGTACAGGCAGGTACAGGCAGACGTTAGTCAAAGGGGTCAGGGTGAACTGAACACCTATCAAAGAGTCGAGTTTATAATATGGATGAGGTGAGCAGGACACTGATGGTCTGTCAAAACAGTGAAAAGTTGTGTAGATGAAAGAAGTACAAGAGCCCCCTAGTGGACAAGATAGCAGGTACTGATAAGAAACGTGACTAAAGCAAAGGAGAGTGAAGACTGTGATCAAAGTTATTCACTCAAAAACTTTTTTCAAGTTTTACTCATTTTTGATTTTGTTTTTCGGGACAGTCAGTCAGTTTCTTGTTTTTCTCCTTCTTATCAGGAGAGTCTTGTGTCTTCGTCCAAACTGAAGGAGAAACACGTGAACGTGATCCAGCAGCTCGAGCAAACCATTGAGGACCTCCGAAGTAAGATCGCTGAGCTAGAGCGACAGCCCCCTCTGCTGGACAGAGACACGATGACGGCTCCCCCCTCCACCACTGACAGGGAGTGCGGGGGGGAGGATGGTCTGATGAAGTTGCTGTGTGACGCTCATCTGCAGACCTCCACCCCTGACCTCCTGGAGGCCAAATCAGTGCAGACCTCCCCACTGGAGGAACCCTTTAAAGTGCCTTTTGTGGAGGGGAGTGGAGTCAGGGGCTCTATGCAGCCTCCACCCATGACGGAGGGCTTCCAGTGCTCATGTCAGCTGCAGCAGCCTTCTCAGACTGTAGCTCCTCCACCTCCTCCTCTTTTACCAGGGGGCTCAATGCCACCGCCTCCTCCTCCCCCACCACTCCCTGGTGGCATTGCTCCACCTCCACCTCCTCCACCACCTCTTCCTGGAGGCTCAGCCCCTCCACCACCTCCTCCACCCCCGCCTCTCCCTGGTGGCGCAGCTCCGCCACCACCACCTCCTCCTCCACCCCTCCCCGGTGGTGTAGCTCCACCTCCACCACCACCTCCTCTTCCTGGTGGCATTGCCCCTCCCCCACCCCCTCCACCATTACCTGGCGCAGGTGGCCCTCCTCCTCCCCCACCTCCTCCAGGCTGTGGTCCTCCTCCTCCTCCACCTCCACCAGGGGCCATCTGCGCTCCTCCTGCTCCTCCTGGTTCTCTGGGCTCCCTGCCTCCTCCTCTCCCGTTGGGACTGTACGCTTTGGGTATGACTCAGGAGAAACCCCCTAGGAAGGCCGTGGTAGAGCCCCCCAGACCGATGAAGCCGCTGTACTGGACCCGGATCCAGCTCAGCACCAAAAAGTAAAGATGAATCAGAGTTAGCTCAGGGTGAAGCTGCTGTCTGAACAGAAAAACAAAGGATGATCTAAAAGTGCTGTTTTTGTCCTCAGAGACCTGCCCTCGGCGTCTTTGGTGTGGGAGACCATCGAAGAGCCAGACGTGGACTTTGAGGAGTTTGTAGAGTTGTTTTCAAAAACAGCCGTCAAAGTGAAGAAACAGCCGCTCTCTGACACCATCACCAAGTCCAAGGCCAAACAGGTCTGAGGCTCTGTACCTTTTTTTTTTACATGATTATCAGAGGATCGTTACGTGTACGCATGTGTTCATGAGGGGTTTGTGGTGTGGTTTTTGTAAGGTGTAAGGTTGTATGTTTTTTTAATACATATGATGTGTGTAACAACTGTATGGTTGTGCGCAACGGGTGTATGCTTGTGTATTTCAGGTGTATGGTTGTGTTTTTTAGGGTTACGGTAGGGTTTTTTTGTTGGTGTATTGTTGTCTTGTTGTGTGCTTTCAGATATAGTATATGGTGGCATTTTGGCTAGAGTTAGGTGGTGTTTTTTTCAGGTGTAACGTAGTATGTTTTTCAAGGATGTAGTAAAGATATTTGATTTGATTTTTTATTGTTTTGGCTATAGAGTTGTGTGCTTTCCAGTTGTGTACTTACATGTTTAGGGATATGATGGTTCATTGGGTGTCTACCTGTGTTTTGGAGGTATGAGTGTGTGTGTTTTTTAAGCTAGGTGGTTATGTTTAACAGGTATGTTGCAGTGTGTTTTAGATGAATGGTTGTGTATGTTTTGTGGATCAAGCCTATGGATGTGAGTTATAAGTGTATAGTGTATGGTTGTGTGTGTTGAGTGTGTGGGTTTAAGTGACAGCTGTGTGTAAAGCAGTGGTTCTCAAGTCCAGTCCTCGAGGCCCACTGTCCTGCATGTTTTGGATGTTTCCCTGCTCCAACACACCTGATTCAAATGATCAGCCTGTTATTAAGCCATTACAGAGCTTGATAACGAGCTGATCATTTGAATCAGGTGTGTTGGAGCAGAGAAACATCCAAAACATGCAGGACAGTGGGTCTCGAGGACTGGACTTGAGAACCACTGGTGTAAAGTGTATTTTTTGTGATATAGGTGTATTAATGTGTATTTCAGGTGTACTTTTGTGACTTACCAGAGTAGGTTTGGTTTTAGATGTGGTAGTGAGTCTCAGTTGTATAATTGTCGTGTGAGATGTGTTGGTGTACGTTTTCCGGTGTTCTGTATGTTTCAGATATTTGTACATTACAGTTGTTTGGTTGTTTGATCTAGGCTTTTAGTCATTTGCATTCAAGTATACAGTTGTGTATCAGGTGTGTTTTGTTTTTTCCATGTGTATAATTGTGTGTTGCATTTCTATGGTTGTGTTTTGGTTTCATTGTTTGTATAAGGTGCAGGTTGTGCATTAAATGTACATTTTTATGTTGTTTTTTTAAGGTTGTGAAGCTGCTGAATAACAAGCGTTCTCAGGCTGTAGGGATCCTGATGTCGTCTCTGCATTTGGACATGAAGGACATTCAGCACGGTGAGCTCACCTGATTTACTGTCAATGTGGATGACCTAAATCATCCCCTAAAGTAATCAGCTAATCATAGTGGCGTGTGAAATATTGATCATGATTATAACGTTAGAATGAAGGGATCACTTGTGACCCTTGACCTCTTTCTTTCTCTCTCTCTCTGTCCTGAAGCCATCCTGAACTTGGACAACACTGTGGTGGACCTGGAGACGCTGCAGGCACTCTATGAAAATGTGAGCAACTTCATACCTCAGCAGAGCCAAATATTTAGAGGTCTTTAGGGAGACTTCAGGGCACCCACATAGTTTCTGAGATCTTTCTCGCTGACATCTAAAGGAGTCCTGTGTTTGGTTGTAGTGAACTCTGTTTCTTTGTGTGTGTCCTTAGAGAGCCCAGCAGGACGAACTGGACAAAATTGAAAAGCACATCAAGTCCTCCAAAGACAAGGAGAACGCCAAACCTCTAGACAAACCGGAGCAGTGAGTCTCTGTTATACACACATCAGGCTGATTGTGTTGCATTATTAGAAAACAATGAAAAGATTAAGAGAGGGACTGAAATGTGTGTTAACTCCTGTCCTGCAGATTCCTCCTCCAGCTCTCCCTCATCCCAAACTTCTCCGGACGAGTCTTCTGCATCCTATTCCAGTCCAGCTTCTCTGAGTGCATGTCATCTATAAACAGGAAACTGGACACACTGCAGAAAGTATGCAAGGTAAGTCCAGCTCTTAATTAACACCAAATAGAGACTTAAAGGTGAGACTTAAATGTCAAACTTTGCCGAGAGCGTTCAAGAGCCCATTATTTTGAACATCGCAGAAACTGAGGGAGGTCTAAGTGATAAATTAAAGATGACTCTCTCTTTTTTTTGTTCTCTGCACATTTATCTACCTGTACATCTACCTTTAGAAGCTTGTGCAAGCCTTCTCCTAGACTCACCTGCTATGCTGCTGTTTGAATTAGTTTCATCGAGAGCGAGCTTGAGCGTGGCCCTAGTGCTGCCGTTTTTCCTATTTTAAATATGATGCTGGTCTTGGGACTGTCCAAAGTGGAGGGAGGCAATGCTTGCCTCTGAAAAAGTGACGTGTCTTTTGTGTCCCCCTGTTACATCCCAACTGCAGAGAGTGTGAAGATGCTGCTGGGTGGAATAGGCAGGAAGTAAAACAGATTTCACTCTCTCTTTTGAATCTTCAAACCTAGCCTTTGAGATTACAAATTCTATAAGTGTTTTTCATTAAAACACATTTTTCTTCTGCCAATAAGGAATATCACAGCCTGATGGGGTCTCTAATGAGAAAGCCCATCAGCGGCCTTTTGTCTCTACAGGCAACGTCCAACTGTAAGCTTCCACACTTTAAAGTTTGAACAAAGCCCAATCAGATCTATCTCAGGATGAGAGGGAAAATCCCCCCTGAGCTCTGAGACATCCAGCTGCACATCTGAGGATGCTAAAAAGTCAAAATCAGTCAATCACTGATCTGGGACTGAGTCTTGGACTGGGAACACTTATTGCCAGCAGAGTGTCTAAGGATGGATGAAAATGGATAAACCTTACTGTAACAACAATCATGGTTCCAGCACAGGGCTCCATGACAGAATACAGAGCCTGAGTTTAGGGGATGACAAAGTAATCAGCTCGCTTCAGGGAGAAACACTGAAACACAACCATGCTTGCCTCTGCAAACTACAAACTGCTTGAAGAGGAGATCTGGATTGAATGTTGTCTCTTTTCTGTGTGTGTGTGTGTGTATGTGTGAGTGCAGTCGCAACAGGAAAGTGAGAAAGTGAAGCAGATTCTGGGTCTGGTTCTGGCTTTTGGAAACTTCATGAATGGTGGGAATCGTACCCGCGGCCAAGCAGACGGCTTCAGCCTGGACATCCTGCCCAAACTGAAGGACGTCAAGAGCAGCGTAAGACAAAACACAGAGACACTAAGAATAATACTGGAGACAAAGACATTCAAAACATTAGTTTCCTTAACACTGTTGGAATGACACATTAAAAGAGAGGTTCCTCTTGACCGTATGTGATAATAAACGATCAGAACATGATTTATAAAGAGCAGCTTTACTTAAGCATGTCAGTCGAAACATTAATAATTCAACATAAAGCTATTATTGTTGTGAGTGTCTCAGAGAAAGATCTCAAACTCTCTTCTTCTGACTATAAATTCAACTCCTAATGCTGCTGCAGAGACTGAGCATAAGGACTCTCAGTCAGGGCGTGTGTCAAGGATGAAAAACAGACGACCAGATTTCCTCCATGATTTTATTATATTTCAGTCCATTTGAAAACATGCAGTACAGTTTTAGTCAGATACTGTTTTTTAAAAGCCTTGTTATTGTTTTTATTTGAGTAAATATAAGTGTTTTTGACATTTCAGATGTTATTTCATTTGTCTTGATGAACTGTGATAACCTTGGACCCCACAAACCAAAACTTATTATAACTTATTATATTATATTATATTGTTTGTCTGTATGATATAAAGGTTGAAAAGTTTTTACATAAAAGTTAACAAAGTTATCTTAACTTGAACTGCAACTTCATAGTGAGTGGCAATGATAACTAACATTATAAGATCTTAATCATGGTTGATATTAACTCTAAAAGATATCTTTTATCTACAGTTACTGTTTGGTGTTACTGTAATGGACCCAAACACAGACTCATGTATCAGGAGGAGTTATTGTAGCTTGATGTGAGCAGGAGATGGACCGACAGACAGACCTCACAGATCCTGTATCTGCTCTGGATCCTCAGATCATTTTAGACTCAGACTGATGTGTGTGTTTCTTGTTCTTGTTTCTCCTCATCAGGACGGAGTGAGGAGCCTGCTCTCCTATATTGTATCGTATTACCTCCGACACTTTGACCAGGTTAGTCTTTCCTTTATCTTTATTTTTTATGTTGGTTTTTAAATCATTAAGAGCCTGTAATTGATTAAGGTAGTGCAAAGAAAACATATTAGATTCATTGATGCACACATCAAAACTGATAAATAGTATTTTTTATGAAAAATGTCTGCTCAGCTTTGATGTTCAAAAAACACCCAAACAGAGCCCTATGAACTATTTTAGATTGCAACAGGTTAGTGAAATGGCTAATGACTCTCTCTTTCTCTTTCTGTGTGTGTGTTTGTCTGTGTGTATGTATGTGTGTGTGTTTGCAGGATGCTGGCAGAGAAACATGTGTGTTTCCTCTCCCAGAGCCTCATGATCTGTTTCAGGCGTCTCAGATGAAGTTTGAAGATTTTCAGAAAGATTTGCTCAGACTGAGGAAAGACCTGAGAGGTAACACGCACACACACAGACACACAGACCATTGAGGTTTCTGTTATAATGTCACTGATGTTATTCTTGAGATTTCTGTCAGTGCTCTGATTAACACATTGACATGATTGTGTGTGTGTGTGTGTGTGTCATCAGCATGCAACTCAGAGGTGGAGAAGGTGTGTAAGGTGTCGGATGAGGAATACCTGCAGCCTTTTAAAGAGAAGATGGAGGATTTCCTCACACAAGGTGACTTATGAACACACCATGACTTACATCAGACTCACCTGCTCACAGGTGCGAACACCTGAAACAGTCTTTGTTTTTCTTCATCTGTGGACATTTCTGTGTCTTTGATGCATTGGCGCCCCCTGCTGTCCATCTGTAGTGAAGTATGTTTGAGTCTCTCTGAGTTAAAACTTTGATTTTATTCACCAACATCATAAAGTTTAAAAACCATTTTCACTAAAACTTGAAAGATCTGCTCATTAAGTTTAATCTGTGATTATTCTTGATGATTAATCACAAAACATGAACTTCTTATTTTTAACATCTATTTCTTTTTCTCTATCAGCTAAAAGTGAGCTGGAGACTCTGGAGGCTGATCTCAGCAGCACACACACACTGTAAGATTCAAACAGCTGTCTATACATCCTATCCTTCATTATTGATATTATTATATATTATTATTTCATATGATCGAATCACTGGTGAACTCTGAACAATGTTAACAGTTAACTTCATGCATCAGCTGCATTATAGGCCAGTTAGACTGAGCCTTGTACAGATCTGGATAATAATAAGCAGATAGATTATTACAGATATTGATTAGATATTTATGTGTTTTCAGAGATTTTACGAATTAACTGATGTGTCATTAAATGTGTTAATAACAAGCTGATTTTTTTAGAGATATTCGTTTTCTGCTCTATGCTCGCCAATAGAAGCAGAATGAATCCTCTTCAATCATGTAATACTCTTGTTATAATACGGTGTGTGTTATTGTATTTGTCCTCTCAGGTTTGTGGAGCTCTCGGTCTCGTTCTCGGTGAAGGCAAAAGCTGGAGAAAAAGAAGTTTCTCCGAACACGGTGTTCAGCGTGTGGCACGAGTTTTCCTCCGACTTTAAGGATCAGTGGAAGAAAGAAAACAAAGTGATTTTAAAGGAGAGGTGAGGATTTAAAAAAAAACACTATTATCCAAATATTATATTAATTAATTGAGCGTTTAGATCACACATTACATTCTCTGATACAAACAGGCTGAAATGAAATAATAAAACATGTTTTATAGTGTTTCAGTTTTGCATAAGATATCAGAAAATGTACATTAACTCAACATTATTGTAACCCCTGTTGTGTAAATAAATGTGTGTTTTCAGGTTAAAATCAGCAGAGGAGTCTTTCAGGCAGGCCAAGGAGAAATCTTCGTACAGCGTCAAACCCAAACATGCCTCTGGCATTGTGAGTTCACCTTTGACCTTTACTTATATTAATCATCTGCATGAATGTTCAGTTATTTTTTGAGCATTTATGAACTGAAGGAGAGAAGATTTAGACTTGAGTTGCTCTAAAGGTCAGCAGAGCTCTGACAGTTTCCCTAATCATTTGTCCGCTCTTATCTGAAAAATCCAGTTTTTATCCAAAGTATTTATTCAGAAGTCATTTATCTTTATTCAAAGCATTTTCCTGATACTTTGAATAAAGCCAGTCATTAGCCAGTCATGTCAGCCTTTAGGGTGGTGGAGCTGTGTCACTCAAATACCTCAGATCCTTTGGTGCTAGATTTCTGGAGCCATGGGCCTCCGACAACCATCCTCAACAGGGACCTTGCATCCATGTTTAATATCACTCGGGCTCCCAAAATATGTTGTGCTTTGTTATTACCCTACATGGACTCTCCTTTAGGTCAACAAGATGCAAGTGGAATGTTTGGAAGCGTGGGCGACTATATATACTTGAACAGTCTCAGACCAATCTTTGTTACGCTTAGGTTACACTTGTTTTACACTTGTGGCATGATGAAGCTGTAACCCAGATCTGCAACCAGTAAAGCCTGTCAAAATGATCATTCATGTAGACCATCCATTTTTTAGAGTGTGAACATGGGCTAGGCATCCTTACAATTGAATAAACCAGATGTTAAACCTCTGTTTGTTTCCTCCCCAGAAAGCAAAGCTCGGCATGAAGATTTGACCTCACTGGAGTCCACTTTTCTGGACTTCAGACACCAGCAGAACCCTGATAAGGACAAGGATGAAGACAAGGATTATTATTAAAACAGGTGTATTGACCAGTAAGAGGCAGCAGTCACTTTTTATGCAGCATTCAGTCGAATATAAAACAGAAGAAGAAGAAGAAGAAGAGGAATTGAAAAGGACATAAATTTGTCATATGAAAATTACAATGGTCACATCCTCTGGATAACCAAGATCAGTCACAACCTCTCAACAGGATCATTGCCATTTATATTCACAATCTCAGAATTATAAGAATTACTGCTATATATGGTCATATCACAGGATCACTACCAATTGAGGTCAAATCCTCTAGACAATCAGGATCATTACCATACATGTCTGTACCCTCTGAACCAACAACCATAGAAGGTCACAACCCATGAAAAAACAGGATAATTAGCATATAGGGTAGCACCATCTGAAATAAAAGCATCTTTAAGACACAGGGTCACAACCTCTAAAAAACTGGATCATTACTTTGTATGATTAAAACCTCTATGTAAACAGGATCATTGCTCTATATGATTAAAACCTCTATGTAAACAGGATCATCGCCATATGTGGTCACAACCTCAGAAATGAGGCCATAACCATACATGGTCACCTCCTCTTTAATATTGATTGTAATGATATATGGTTGCATCCTTATACGGCCACAGCCTTCAGGCAAACAAGATCATTAGCATCGATAGTGAAATCCCCTGAAAAATCAATATCAATACTATGAGTGGTCACATCCTCTTATTCAAGCAGGACCGTGACCATATTTGGTCTCTTCTTCTAAATATCCAGGGTCATTTACGTCCTTGGAATAATCATTATCAATTGACCCTTCTATGGCTGTTGTAATAATGCATAGTGGTATGAGCTGGAGGCAAAATAAATGTAAACAAACAAAAAAAAAAAACGTGCAAGAAAAACACAAATAGTCACCACAGGGGAGTCACAGTAAAGCAGTCTAAACTGATGTCTGGTTGTGTTGTCAGGAGCTTGAAGAGTAAAATCAGTGTAAATGTCTTAAAGAATGTAATCTGTTGGCAAATTTGGTTTTTGGTGATGACATGATGGGGCGACATAGCGGTGCACTTATGGTCTACTTTTTGTATGGATAATGACTTTCTGTAGATCAAGGATTATCAACAACTGCTAATTAGAAATCGGACTGTCATTAACAGAAATACTGTAATTCTTCATGACATTTCCTTCTTGGCACAAGCTAACATGTTGTTAGCAAAATGAAACATAGTACAATGTTTATATGCTGCCTTCCTTTGTACAATTGTTGCAGTATTCAAACAGATATAGAAAGGCATCATTCCACATTTGGCAGTCCTGTCACATCATCTATCTACTGAGCGTACAGGTCTGCCATGCTGTTGGTCAGTGTTACCGTAATCAAGCAAGACTCAGTCCCTGAGAGGAAGTGACTTCATATTCAAAGACCAAAAGCTAACGTGTTGAGAGGATTGTTTGCCTCCAGCTAAGCCCCGCCCACAAAACAATTCACATGGTTTAAGACACTAAAATGAACATTAAAACCTGATTACTCATTGATCATGACTACTTTGTGATAAACCATTGCTCCATAGCATGTCTCAGTGAACTTGATGTGTGTGTGTGTGTGTGTGTGTGTGTGTGTGTGTGTGTGTGTGTGTGTGTGTGTGTGTGTGTGTGTGTGTGTGTGTGTGTGTGTGTGTGTGTGAGAGAGAGAGAGAGAGAGAGAGAGAGGACAGTACTCCTGATTGTATAAATGTAAAGTTATTAACTGGTATTGCACATGGTCTTTGTTTCTCTTCTTCCTTTCTGAACAGGAAGTAAACTTTGGACAGTACCTGTGCAATAAAAGTCGTCATGTAAACATGTAAATGGTGGAGTGTGTTGGAATGTAATTATGTAAAATAAAAACGTGAATTTCTTTGTGGAAACTCTTATTTAAATTATAAGACTTGTAGTTATCCATAAAGCCAAAAGAAACCAATCAGCTAACGTATCAAGAACTGTCCCTTCAAGAAAAAAAGACCTGGATTGACAGAATTTTAACTGCCCAACTCAGACTGATTTTTAGCCCCAAATAACTCAGGTATTTTCTCATGACTCTGATGATTCAGAAGCATTCAAAACAACTGTTAGGAATCTACGGGTTTATATAATCAGGATTTGTCCTTCAACTCCCACATACAACAAATGTCAAGAACAGCCTTTCTCTCCTTTACAATACAGCAAAATCAGAGAAATCTCATCTTAGAATGAGACCTAGTCCATGCAATCGCTGCCTCTATTCAAAGGCCCATGGTAGCATAACACCACGGTACAACAACGTCAAAAGATCAGATCAACAATGACAAATACCATGTAAAAAGGTTGGTAAAATAGGAAATGTGTGCAAATACAGAAAGGAGTTTGTGTGCAAGTGATGTGTGAAACTGTGCAGTTAGAATGAGTCAGTCTGGAGTCCAGTGGTAGGGTGGTGGGGCTCCTCTGGCTCAATTAGAAGAACAAACTGCCTGTTGCACCATCTATGCATAAGTTGAGTCTGAAGTTAGGGTGTTAACTCCACAATAAACTAAGCATTGAAACTAGTTGTGATTTATGATGTATCTTTGTTTGACTGCACCATGAAGATGTAAGGTTTATCTTCACTAGTAGACCGTAATGTCCAAACTAAACAAAGTATTGCTGTTATTATTGCATTACAGATCTATCCTTTAGCCTAGTAGCCAATCAGAGAAATACACCTCCCAGCATGCACCACTCACCAGCATCCAGGTGGAATGTGCGGTCTGCAGCTGTTTTACATATCCCTGATAAAAAACTTTAATCAGTATCCATGTACCTGTACTGCCTACCCCACCAGTCCCAACATTAACCTCTCAGTATATTGTTCATATCCATCCAACAGCTATAACTGACAGAGTAGCAGATATTATTTTTAGTATTATTTGATAAAAATTTCCCTATATGCACCAAGGTGAATACTGGGTGTATGTACTGCTGTAATAAACATGATAAAATCACTTACCAGGGTCATTCAGGAAAAAGTTGAAGATCTATGGGAAATTATTATAAATCTTTTCCTGGTCTAAAATTACTTTGTCATAATGTTGGCAGCTTCGTATCAAAAACATGGATGTGGATTGAATGTTGGTTAAGTCACTTGAAATTGGTATGGAATCTGAAATCTGTTAGCAATAGGGACAGTTACACTGATGGTTACAGAGCAGACATACCATTGAGATCATAAGTTGTTGTGCAGGCTATTGAACACTTACAAATTTAAACATACGACTTTATCCAGAACAAACTGCTTCAGCTAAAACTTGGTCTAAATGCAGAGAAAACGAAGTTCGTTACCAACAGATTAGTTTGGTTGTGAAGACCTGTGAAGCTTCTACCAGCTGAGACTTCTGGGACAGGTAAAGGTTATCATCCTCCAAATAAACTTCAGACGTTCATGCAGTTCATACATTGTGATCATCACAACTTCTTTAGATTAACTCTTCATATTTTGGTGCTGACCAGTCATCTCTGGGTCACCTTCAGCTGGTTTAAAATCCAGCTGCAAGATTAAATCACTCCAGTAATGCCTTCCCTCAACTGTCAGCCACACCCTGTGTTTCTTTTTTAAGGTAAGTAAGCACATTATCGCTGCAACTTTTTTTACCTCTTTTGAATTACAGACATCTCTTGTGCATGCATGCCCCTGCCCAGTCTATTCATATGTTTGGTACAGCTGGCCATGCGTCCTGGAGGCATATTACAAATTGGAAAGCTTTTCCTCTTTATTGTGGGTTGGCTGACCTGAAGGCTGATACACTGGTAAACCTTCATATCTTGCTCTACTGTCTCATGTTTTTGTGTTTTTTTTATCACGCAGAGAAGTGCTGGACAGTATTTGTTGCACTCCTTGAACTTTCTTATGTCCCAGAAGCCTAAAGGAATTGTTAAAAGCGTTGTTCCCGCCAGGACTTCTTTTAAAGAGAGATTTCAATCTCAATGGAACTAATCTAGTTAAACAAAGGTAACATGAGGAAGATACTCCAAGACAGTGACAAACCCAACAAAAAACTCATATGTTTCTCAGTTAAAGAAGGTGCACCATCTTCAAGGAGTCAAGAGAAATACATGGACTAAGAAGAGTGGACTGGATATCAGGGGGTCTGTTGTTAATCTAAAAAGTATTTACCATCTATCACATTTGTCCACTCATTGTCACCACACAGATTTTTTTTTTAAACATATGGACTTTGTCTTCTTGACATACCACAATCAGGCTGTCATGTGCCTCCAAGTGAGAAGTGGCCACTCTGCAATAAAGGTCTGATTGGTGGAGTGTTGCAGATATGGTTGACCCAGATAAGGTTTTCCCACCCTCAGAGCGGAATCCTGGAGTTTCATCAGAGTAACCACTGGGTTCTTGGTCTCCACCCTGACCAAGGCCTTAACCCCCAGTCACTCAGTTTATCCAGAACACCAGCTGTAGGTAGAGTCGTGGTGGTTACAAACTCCTTTCACTCATGAATACTGGACATCATTGTGGTCTTTAGGACCTTCACTGCAGTTGAAATGTTGTGGTACAATGGTAAAATGTTGTTGAAATGTTGTGTCTTGATACAGTCCAGACTCTGAGGTCTATTGTGTCAGCTGTGGGACCTTACATAGACCGGGCTTTGCCTTTTGTAATCATGTCCATCAAATTGAACTGACCATCAGCCAACATTTTCATATCTTAATAAGTTGTAATGTAGAAGTGTGAGTACTTTATGGATATTCTATGTACTGAAGTTGGTGATTTAAATCGTTGACGTGCCTCAAGCCGAGAACACATAGAAAACAGCTGGTGTAAATATTTGTCCTTCTGTCTGATTTGGCTTTAATGTGACACTGACAACAGCTGCTGAGGATTATTTCTTCAGCGTCTTTGCTCATGTTTATCTGGTATGTTTTATGCGCTTGTGCTCAACTACCGATTGCATCTGCGTAGACATTAAAGTTTTATAATCAAAGAAAGTCTAAGTCCATCTGCACCTTCTCCCAACATACCTTGTCTCCTCAAACACAAAGACAAGCAGGTTTAGATTTTTAAAATGTATGTTTTTTTTTTGTATTTCTCTTTATATTAACATTTCAAACAGCTCAGTTCTTCACAGGGAGAAACTCCAGCCCTCTGAGAAAAACAGAAGTTATGAGCAGCTATGTTAGACCTGAACACAATAGCCTGATTGTAATGTAATGTTTAAAGGTGACATGAGTGACATCACCATAGAAAGTGATGGGTACAAAACAGAGCCGATGATTTGCAGATGCCCAGGTAAGTCCATGTGCAGTCATGTTACAGGCTTCTTTAACAGGCCCTGTTCATCTTGGTGTATTTTCCCTGTTAGCCTTGAACACACCCTGATCAAAGTAGGTCAACCCCTCCCCTGGTCCAGGGTATTTAGAGCACCTGTAACATCATGGTTGCTTTCCCCTTTGTCTCAGCCATGATTGTCACACAGTCCCCTCTCTACTTCAAGCTCCTGCTATTCAGACTTGATTGAGCAGTATAGGTTGGTGTATTTAAAGTAGTCTCCTGTCTTCTGAGCTGCCTGGTTAAAATGATGTTAATTCAGGCAGGAGGTTCATATTCAAGTTCTGGGTAAAATAAAATTACAATACTTAATCAGTTTGTCTTTAACTGGATTCTAGGGACCTTTTCTGTAAGATCGAGGAGGTAGACTGTTTTGAAACAGTTTAATCTGCAGCAGCGCCTCCATAAGCAGCACTCTTTCACAGACTTTAATCGCAATCAACAATGTACAATTTTTAAGCAACTGAGCATTTTTTTCTAGAACCATCCAACCCTCCCAGCTACCTGTATGGTGGTTGGACATAGCCTACAGTGGCAGTGAATATTCTTGAATCCTGAGTGCCGGTCTTGGCATCTGACTGGACTGGTGACACCTCAGGTAGGACTTGCGTCTGGCAGGCCTGGCTGTTCAACAGAGTGTTTAAAACAGGACGGGAACCTTCGGCAACAGAAGACAGAAGAGAGAAGACACAGGACACAAGACAGAAACCTATCAAAAGAGGACAGCTCTGGAGAGCTCCTCCCATTCATGCAGCATGGACGAATAAAGTTAAATACAAGTTTTTGAATCAGATCAAATATCACTTAATATGAATATTATTTATATTTATTCAATAAATCATTCGATCATTTATGTCCTATTGTTGTCATTATAATTCAAAGAGTGTTTGCCAGTTTTACTAACACTTAAATATCATTTCTCCTTCCCACCTGAGCAGCTGTGTGCCTCTACACACACAACAAGTATGAGCTTTTGAATCAGATGAAATGTTATTTATTGAATAATAGTTTAAAGACTTTCTCACTACCTGATCTTTGTCGTACTTCTCCAGGACACAGAGGAAGTATAAGCTTCTAAATCTGTTTATCAATTATTGAATAATAGTTTAAAGACTTTCTCACTGACTGATCTTTGTCTGATCTCACTTTTGTCTTACATGATCTCCTGAGCTCCTCCTGGTCACTGATGACGAAGAAGGTCAGTCCGAGTTCATTTACCTGGATTCGTACTCTAAAGAAACCTTTAAAAACAGCTTTCAAAATCAGCGAAGCTAGTACTGGTGTCTCAAATCTGGTTAAACAAAGAGCAGAGAAGTGATATTGGTTGTTAAAAACCTGAAACTCTTTTTATAATGCTGGTTTAAAAACACTGATGAGTGCCGTTAACAGCAGTTGAAAATGTAGAGACACTAAATTATTCCTGCTCTTTTTTGTTGCTCTAGCAAAAATACATTTTATCAGTATTTACAAAAGGTATTAGCAGACTTTAGATATCATGATCATTCAAAGAGTATTTGTGAGTCTAACAAACCATATCCTCTTGTCCGTTCTTGTACCTGAGCTGCTGTGTTTGCCTCCTCCTCCTCCAGTGGAAAAAAGTAAGTATGAGTTTTTGAGTCTGATATAATATCAGCAATACTTGTTCTTCAAAGACTTTCTCTCTAACTAACCTTTGTCTCACTCTTTCCAACACCTGAGCTTCTCTTGGTCCCTGAGGACGAAGAAGGTACAGAGCAAAAATATACATTTGTTGTCATCTGTTCCTGCAGAACAAATATACTTGTCATTTTGTTCTGTCATTACATACAAAGGATAATAGGACATCACTGATCACTCTCTCTGCGAACTGAGCAGCTGTTTTACTCTAGAAACTTACTTCAACATCTGAGCTTCTCCTAGTCACCAAGACAGAAGAAAGAAGAGAGAAGGGTCTTCAACTGCTGTCTATCCCGAGCTCGCCTGGTTGTGGGGAAGCCCTTCAGTGGAGGATATACAGGCGTGCCATCGAGATCCATACACATGTTGCAGAGAATGTGTGACAGCAACCTGTGTTCTCCACAACTACATATGGAGGTCAGCTGAGGCACCTGCAGAGTTGGGGAGCAGTGAGGTGCAGCCCTGCCAGGTCTGGGTAGAGTTGGTAGAGTGGAGTTTTACAGCACTGAGCCACAGCATGCAGCCACACTGTTTATGCCTGCAGAGGAACTCACCAGCAGTATACTCCATCTTGTGGCAAAAGTGGGTAAAAACACTGTTTGTGATTCTTTTTTCTCTGATCAAGTTTGGACCAGGGGATGGTTAAAGTAATACACAGTCATATTATAGCTAGTGTTAAACTCAAATGACCATTAGGGTTGAATGTGAAAGTGCTCTGAAGTGTTGTGATGCAGAGACAAATCTCCATCAGTTTGGATGAGGGGGATCTTTATTTTTCTTTGTAATCAGCTATCTAACATATTTATATGGTAAAGCTGATAAAGTCACACCGCACCAGTGATATTACTCTGTGATGCTCCTAAACACACACCTAGTTTCAGTGGAGGTTTTTGATGGTCTGAGGCGAGGACATTTACTGCTTCCTCCAGGTAGCGACACCTCTTTACGAATTATTACCACATTCACTCAAGTGAGCCCAAGTTTGCTTCCTTTAGCAAAAAGTACTATTCTTAAAGTTCATTTTAGTTTAAGTTTACAAAAGTATCCTTTAAAGTAAACTTCTAGTCCCCTTTTTAGTTTATAAAAGTACACTCTAAAGCATACCTTTATTTATTTATTCTTTTTTTTTTTTTAGGGGAGGGGGGAGGGCAACGATTTGGACAGAGTGGCAATGTGGGAGCAAGGGGGGGCAGGAGCACATGGTTAGGACAGAAATCAAACCTGTGGTCCCCAACGTGGGGCACGCCTTTATCCACTCAGCTATCTCCACACTGACTCTGAAGCATAGTTAAAATTACCTTTTGGTATACAGTTGTATGTATTTGTATACTTGGCTTGTACTGTTTATCTTTTTAAGAGTATACTTTTAGAGTATACTACGGGTAAGGGTAAAGGGTATATGGAAGTATTCACTGACTAAGTAGGTTAAATATATTTAGACTTTGAGTATAATTCTTAGTACAAGCTAAGTATACTTAAAATTAACTTTGTTAAGTATGTGTCTGAAAAGTTCACAAAAAGTAAACTGAAAGCATACTTAGTTTATAAACAGTATACTTGAAGTACACTTCAACATACCTCTTTTTGGTAGGGGATAGTGTTACACCTTGATCTTTTTTAACTGTTACATTGTTACAATGGCATAATTATATTTTAAAATGTCTGTTTAAGAATGTAATCATGTTAGTGGTGGTAACATTGTATTGTTCATTCAGAGTGTATTTGTACGCGTATGTGTGTGTGTGGGTCAACAGAATCAGCCCAGCTTCGAGCAGTTTAAAGAGGAAATGGCGTCAATCCGCCATTGCTGCTCATTGCTTCTTCTTCTTCCACATCTTACATACACACACAGGGGCATGCACAAACAATCACACACAAACACACACGTTGATGACGTATTGCTGCGTAAGTACAGAGGGCTTTTCCGGTCGTGTTGTGAAACAGGTTTTAGGCTTTTCTTTTTCGGTGAAAGTTGTTAAAGTATAATTTCAGCGGGGTTGGGGTTGAGTGCCGGGACTAGTTTGGTGTGTTGGAGGGACAGTCTGTATTCCTCCGCTTCTGTGTGAGTGTTGGAGCAAAAAGACCCGGATGGACTGTCATGGCCGCCGTGGCTGTGTTCCTCAGAGAGGAGGAGGAGGAAGACTGTCGGTGAAGCTGTGTGTGTTTCAGCCGCAGCTTTAATGTCCGCCGCTGACGGGACGGAGGATCTACCTGTTCACACTTAAGGGTATGGCTCGATTAATTTACTAAAACTTTGAGCGTGTTGGCTCCATTACGGTGTGAGATAAGTGCTCATTAAACTCCATACACACTCTTACACACTCACAGGGAGCAGCATTGGCTCTCAGAGCTCAATGTTATAACATACACACAGTCTCAGGTCAGTTTAACAGACACAGAGTGAGTTTGCTTTAACTACGGTCAGTTTGAGTGTGTGTGAGGCGTTTACTGACGCTGCCTTCAAACGCCTTTAAACTTCACACACTCACACACACACTCACACACACGCTCTGTCTGCAGGATGGAGGGATGGACACCCTATCGTTACGGTCCACACTGTCTCTGTGTGTTGTCGTCTTGGACTGGGACGGTCCCGCATTGTCCCCGAACTGGTCTGGTGTCAGTCCTGGCGCTTTTAGTGTTGGTTCAGTGTTCAGGTTCTGAGTACAGATGCGTCGCAGACTGTCCAACTTTTCTTTTACTCTGCAGCCTCGTCTGTTTTTGAGCGTGGTGCAGTTTACCTGTGCAGGTGTGCACCCCTGTCCGTGTGCATAATGTTTACTTTGATGGTCATTAAATCTCAGAGCTGCAGTTTAATTTTATTAAACAGTGTCCTGCATGTTTTTTTTACAGTGAGATGTTAAAGTCATTTAAAATAAGCTATTTGTAGCTTTTATGACTAAAGTTGCAGCAGAAGGGATGTTGAATTTGTATCTCAAACGATGTTGAATTAAACGTTGTTACAATGTAGTTAAGTCTGATCTGTCATAGTCACGGCAGCCATTTTTTTCTCCAACATGGCCGCCGCTGTGTAGATAGATTACAGAGAGCAGTGAACTCATAATCCCTGATGAAGACTATTGAGGAGGAATGATGGGAGATTTAATGTGTTGAAAACAAAGTGTGTGTGTTTGTGTGTGTGTGTGTGTGTGTGTGTGTGTGTGTGTGTGTGTGTGTGTGTGTGTGTGTGTGTGTGTGTTAAGATAAACATCAACTTTGACAGAAAGTAGTTTCATGACATAAACACAGAAATTTAATTTTTTTGGAGTCTAAACCTTTAATGAACTATGAGATTTTACGCTTGTGATGTGTTAATGTTCCCCTCAAAACATCTAGTGGACATGTTCTACAAAATGCATATTGCTGATCTTTCTCTGAGACCATGTAATACTCCCCCTCTGCACACTTTCATCCATGTTTGATCATGAGAATAATCAGTTTGTTGAGCAGGACGCTTCTGCCCAATAAAAAAATCTCTGGATTGGTTGTAAAGGTGTAACAGCTTTCCATATTTACATCACTGTGATGAAGATAGTGATAGGGTGCTGAAAGATACAGATAAACATCAGCTACCAGTGTGATGATGTCTGTCAGCAGGGTTAAGGTATGCTCATACTGATGTTCAACCATCTCTTGGTGCATCCCCAATTAAAGCTCCTGTGAGAAACATTTGGTTTGTGTCAATTTTTGTGCCACCTGTGGACAAACCAGTCTTCGCTTAGCTTGTTCTTCACATGCTTAAGTTGTGTCTTTTCACAGAAACCTGTTGATAGTCAAATATAGAGCGAGATGATTAATAAGCTCTGAATTTCAATTGTAAATTTGCCCCCATGATCATAAAAGTATTGTCATGGAGACTGAATGATAATTGTGCTGCCTTCTTTGATGCCACCATTATTTCTCGTTCAACGCATTCTCTCACTCTTCCAAGCTCCGATAAGCTTTAATTAATGTTAGACAAAGTTTGGGAGTATGAGGATGCTTTGGCCCCTGCAAAGATTTATGGTGGACTGCTTTATCTTCAACATGATGTGCAGCAGCCATTAAAAAGGTGGTGAGAGGAGAGGAGAGGAGGTAGAGGAGCAGAAAGAGGAGAGAGAAAGAGCAGGTTGAGGTGCAGAAGGGGGAGAGGAGAGCAGGTAGGAGGAGAGAGAGGAGCAGAAAGAGAAGAGAGAAAGAGCAGGGAGAGGGGCAGGAGGAGGGAGAGAAGAGCGGGAAGAGGAGCAGAAAGATAAGAAAGAAAGAGCAGGAAGAGGGGCAGGAGGGGGGAGAGAAGAGCGGGGAGAGGAGCAGAAAGAGAAGAGAGAAAGAGCGGGAAGAGAGGCAGAAGGGGGGAGAGAAGAGCAGGGAGAGGAGCAGAAAGAGAAGAGAGAAAGAGGAGGAGAGAGGAGAGCGTGAGAGGAGGAGGGGGAGAGCGGAGAAGAGCAGGAACAGAAGAGAAAAAGAGCAGGGAGAGGGGCAGGAGGACGAGAGAGGATAGCAGGGAGAGGAGCAGAAAGAGAAGAGAGGAGAGCAGGGAGAGGACAAAGGGGAGGTGCAGGAGAAGGCAGGTGGAGAGAGGAGAGCAGAGACAGGAGGAGGAGAGAGGACAGCAGGAAGAGAAGCAGGAGGAGGAGAGCAGGGAGAGGAGCAGGAGGAGAACAAGGTTGGCTGCAATTCTCCAAACTAAGCTACGAATGAACAATGCTGCAGGGGAATATGAACTCATGCTCCCTTCTGGTTGAACCACCAAGTCTTCGTGGTTTGGGTAGTTTCTTGAACACATTCATCTCTAGGGATGGTTCAATTTTCTTTAAATGTGGAGACTGACTTTCCATCAACAATTCTTACCTTTAGTTTTCATTCTTGCATTAAAGTATAGGCTTTTTATGTTTTGATTTGTAAATGTTACTGTGCACATTGTGAATGTTGCACTGCAACTTGATTTGAAGAAAATCGTGAATCGAATTGAAATGGCAATTTCTGCCAGAAAAATCGCAATCCGATCTTTTCCTAAAATCGCTCAGCCTCAAGAAGAAGGGTGAGCTTCCTTCAAACTTAAGGACCTAACAGGGGCAACACAGCAGGAGGCAAAATAATTGATAAGAAGAGCTTTGTCATAGTTGTTATTACAATTAATTGTCCAGCTTTAACATAAGGCAAACGGGTATTGCCATCAAAGTGTATGAGGTGACGTGGGTGTCCTCAAATGTTGTTTTTTAATGTTGCAGGAATAGGAGGATTAATAGGAATGTTTTAAAACTACAAACTGTACACCAGATGCCACTGCCTGTCAATAAAAACAAAGACAACTTTAGTGAAATGTGAAAAATGACAGAACTGCAGGGAAACAGCAGAAATACTTGTGCATGCAGGGCACAGTTAATCTATTAGGTATCTGAATTCAACAGCCACTGATGTGTCGTCTGTTTTCATAACTCTTATCTCTGCACCTAAGGCAGAAATAAACAGACCATTGTGTTTTTTGTCTGTCTCTTTTTTTTACAGGTTGCAGGTCCAAAGTACCAGCTGATCTTCCTCAGACTCAGAGGGCATAAATGATCCTGACTATCCTGGAAATACACAGGTAATAACTTTGCAGCTAATAAACAGGGTTAGCAGTCCGAACAGTAAATCATGGAGGGATTAAATACAAAATAAACATAATTATTCCTTTTGATCACAGGTTTTTTATTCTATCTTTTTGCTGCTGTGTTAAAAAACAACAATGCCACTGCACTTTTGAACAACACATTTCTCTTGAAAAAACTCCCTGACAGTCCAGTCAAAAATAGCAGGAGTCAAACAGAATTAAAATAACACTTAAGTTGTTTGAACTTCAAACTACAAACTAAGCATGCAGGTGTTAGTAATCAGACCGATATTAAGGCAGCCACTAGTGCTTAGCAATTTTATGGATTCTGGACATTATAAATCAATATTTTTTCCCCAGAAAGTATAATTTTTCAGATGCAAATATCGATACATTAAGTCTTATTAAAATACTCCTTGTTCCGCCCAGCACTCTGCTAGCTGTCCCCCCTTCCTTACCCTGTTTGCTTTGCAGGAAGAGCGGTAAGGTCAGCCAGCCGCTGGTGTTGCTGTAAAGCATTTCTAGCAAGTATCCCATCTAGATACTGTCTTTACACAGAAGAAGAGGACATTCAAGAAATGGAGGGGAATATAACTCCAGCACTGTTATGCTCAAAAGTAGGAACGCATCGAAAATTTGGCCACCAAAAATCTTTGGCTGAAGATGGCCCAAAAGTGCATTTTCGGTTTTCGGCTGAAACACTTTTCTCATTGAAACAACATGGCCGAAACAAATGTAGTGATGACACAAGCAAAAACCGCAACCAGCATGCACTTGTCTGGATAAGAGCCAACATGTCTGTGGTGTGGATGTATTCCAATGTACCTGAGAACTTGGATAGCAATTAGCAAAGCGTGTACTGCAAACATTTGTAGAGGGGGTGCAACGAGTTTCTGGTTTCAGGTGATGAATCAGGTTTAATTCACCACCTGAAATCCAAACATCCCAATCACCATTCTGAATATGAGAATGCTGCACAGAGCAGGAAAATTCCTCTGAGCTTGCCCACTCCGTCTGCGGCAGATGTTGTAGCCATATACACAAGCGGGCATTGGGGGAAGTTTAACTTCTTATTTATCACTTTTATCATAACTTTAACAGAAATCAACATTGAAACACAAACTCATCAGCTCCCGCTCTCGGCTGCCTAAAATTAAAAACACTGACACTTTTTTCCTCTTCTTGCTGCGTCTCTACCGCTCACAACACTTCTCTTCTTAAAACTTTGAGTTGTTTTTTGCTCCTGACTGGCAGGTGCCATCTTAAGTTGTAAACCACTCAGAACATGCAGCAACACACTGACCTAAAACCTCAAAATTCACCTTGCAATTGCATAAATTAATATTTATTTGATATTTAATATGAATTTATACGTTTGCAATGCCTTTATTTTATAAAGATTAGTACACAGTCATAGCCATAAATACAATGGTACTAATAATTAGCATAATAATTTCTTTTGGTGTTGCGGTTTTCGGCCATGGTTTCCTCATTTTCGGTTTCGTCAGAGAATTTTCATATCAGTGCATCCCTACTTAAAAGCAGATGTGTGGGAGCACTTAGGTTTTAAAAGGAAGAAGGAAAGCGTTGATTTAGATAAAAGTTTGGCGGTTTGCAAGCTGTGTCATACAAACGTGAAATATTCTGGAAATACAACCAACCTACGAGCGCACCTAAAACGTCACCACCGGACAAGGTAACACACATTGGCCGAATATTGTGATATATATTGTATTGTATCGGTGATGACACCGAAGCTAATTGCTTTCATTAGTAAAGTCTATAAAGTAATGGTATCATCCATGTTTATCCACCATAAGTGAAACACTAAGCAGCATTTAACAAGTTACTGTGTTACTGGAAAAACTTTTGAACAGGCAGAAACTTTGAGTCAATTTAAAACATTAGCATGCTTATATATCGATGATTTGACTGGACATTTTTATTGGCGATTACTTAAGAAAACTTTTAGAAAAGTGATAACTTTAAAAAAAAACTCCTGCAGGAATATTTATGCCTGCTTATTTGTTTGGGTTGGGTTGATTCACACTAAATTGAACATTGGCATCGACCTTGACATCAGGTTTGACAAAAAGTCACACTTTTTAACATTGTTGCTATTATCAGCTTTTTGTGCTGGTCCAAAACTTTTAAGATGCACTCATCAGCTCCTTTGCCGATGCCTGGATCAGATTTTTAAACATCTAACACTGAGATCTTTTAATGTTTGAATTTTAGATCTTAAAGCTGTTGTTTGAAAGTTGATGATTGAATCATAAAAGTGGAGAGGATGTTTCCTGTTTTCTCCTACAGTCACTCTGCTCTGTTTAAAAACCCTTAGCAGCAGTGAATGATTATTATTTATTCTTATCTAATGACTGATAAATATCATCACTTCTGACTGAGTAACACACCTTAATTGTTCTTCTACAGGTATCTGCAGCTTCACAGCTATGGAAGAGGAACTAAGTTCACCTCAGGACTTAGCCCAGTGTTACCTACCAGCAGCAGAGGATGAGAAGGAGAAGGTGAAGGACTTTGTGTGTAAGCACCTCAGAGAAGTGACAGATGGCTCCCTCTTCGGCTCCATGGAAGAATCTCCTGTTAAGGATCACAGCGTTTGCAGCAGGAGGGACAGGCCGGCTCTGAATAAAGCTCACTGTAAGATCCAGCAGGGGGCGGTGTTCTCGGGGAAGATACTGAGTTTTGAATGCTCTGTGTGTAAAGATGGTTCCACCTACAGCCCAAACGACCTCCTGAAACATTTCCGAGCGGCTCACAAAGGAACTCTCCCCACGTATCCATGTGATCTCTGCAGCTTCTTCACCAACGAGTTCCCTGCTCTTCAGCGCCATCGCATCGAGCACAGGAACACTTTGGTCACATGCGAACTCTGCAACGACGACGTTCAGTACTCTCTTCTCCTGCTCACCAGGCACTACATCATGTGTCACAGTCTGAACGGACAGTTTTACTGCGACTGGTGTGAGTTTACAACAATGGATGCGGGTACGTTCGTCCAGCACATCCATCATCACAATGAGAGTCCGTGGAAGTGTACAAAGTGCAGACACATCAGCTTGAGTGAAGAGGACCACCAGAAGCATATGAAAGCTCACTCGGGAACATTTCCCTTCACCTGTCAGATCTGTGGGTATGGAGCAGCGAGGAGCGAGTACCTGAAGAAACACACTGCAGCTGTGCACAAAGAGGAAGCCGACAGGAGAAATGCGTGGAGGTCTGTAGAGGACAACATCAGTCCAACAAATTCATCAACAGGCTTTAAACTACTGCTAAAAAAGAGTGAGTCACAGGAGGCTCAGAGGATTTCTAAACTGAACTGTCTCTCCGGGACTTTATCGAACCAAAACGGCCGCCTAATCAAACCAGAGATATCCTTGGATGAGACCCACTTTGTAGATGGGACTGGTGCTAAAAAGGACAAAATCTGGAGCAAAGGCCCTCATAACATAGAGCAGTCAGTGCCGGTCATGCTCCAGGACTGTGAGAACTCTGCAAGCTCTGAAGCCACAGCTCACACCAGCCCAAATGGACTGACTGTCCTGATGGTGAAGAACAAAATCTCTCTCCCTCCAAACTGCACAACCAAAGTCATGGGGTTCAAGATGGTTGAGGGCAAAAAACATTTGGTCCTCAAAGTGATCCCGACAGCAAAGCAGGACCCATCCACTCAGAACGGTTCCCCAGTCGAAGAGGTGGGTTCCTCCGCTTTAAACCCAGCACTGGACAAAAGTAAAGTTGTTGTCGAGAATGGGGAGGGGTCTCACAGCAGGAGCTCAAATTCACACTGTTTGGGTGTTTCGCCCAGAAGTGGATCTATGCAGATGGATCAGGATGAAATCATGACCGTAAAGGTCAAAATAGAGGAGGAGGAAACTTCTGTTTCCAGTTTAGATTGCACTCCAAACAGAGAGGAAGTTAGGGCACAAACTAATCCCTCACTAAGCAGGTCGTCTACCTGTGCAGACACATTAAACCCCGTGACGAAAGAGTTTGACCAAAGCCACCTGAGTCAGACCACCTGCTCAGAGAGAAGTACGCCTGATAGTTTCTCAGTTTCTGATGCAGCCAGCCACAACGGCTCCAAAGTCAGCAATACTTCAGGAATATGTGCAGGTAAGGTCACTGGTTTATCTTCACCTTCAAAAGTGTGTCAGAAAAACTTTCTTTCCAAACAAGCCACCAAAACAATCGTGGAGACCTGTGGGACTGCTGAGGAGTTTTCACCGAATTATACAGCTACTGACAAACACAGAAGGAACTCCTTCAACACTACAGACAATGACAGCCGGTCCCCTCAAAGTCCTTCAGAAAAAGACCACCCTGAGAAGATTAGGATTGAGATTCAACATAAAAACGACCAACAAACAGAGTCATCCCCACCCTCTTCAGGCCAGAGCAAAGAAAGTGTCCTGAGCCCAGAAAACTGCACGAAAAACTCTTCCCCAAACCAAGAAGTATTTTCTTTTCACAATTACTCTAAGGAGTCATTCAGCACTTCCACTAACACTACTCACAATTCTGACTGCATGCCCAAACGTTTAGCAGACAAACACAGTATTTCAGAGTCATCACCGCGAAGTCCAAGTTTAGAAGAATCTCTAGAAATGACAGGGAATGATTCAGAGGAAGACACAAGTCTAAGAGAGAATCAGGAATTAGGAGACAGTGACAGTGAGGTAAATGAGTGCATAGTCGATTATCCTCCGTCAGAGGATGAAAATCCTGAGTCAGTGCTCCAGGACTTCAATATAATCAAGATAGAGGAGGAGAACATTCCTATTTCCAAAACCCAACCAGAAACGAAGAGCAATCCAAACTCCTGTGGCAGTTTTGTCGAGGAACACTCCGATGCAATCATCACCCAGCAGCTCAATAAAGAAAGAGGGGAAAGAGTGAAATCCTCAAGTGCCAGCACAGATTCCCTAAAACAAACCAAAACTACTCTACGGATCCTCCAGCTGCCTGAAGGTAAGCAGCCGGTCCTCCTGAGGACTACTGAGAACCGATACACGATGCCAGTGCAGGTCAAAGCCAGTCCGGGTTTTAAGCTGATCACCAACTCGACAAACCCTCAGATCAATGTTTCCTACATGACTCCAGGTTCAGAAAGATCGCGGAAACCTGCGGCCCTCCCTCTCAGTCCAAACAACAGGGGGACGGGTGCATCAGTACCAAAGGGAGGGTCTTCTGAAAAAGGGACAACACTTCTCTCTGCTGTCCAACCAGGTCTTGGCACCACCTCCAATCACTACTTTATCAACAGCCCAGGATTTAAGGGGCCAGTACTCCTCTCTAGTACACCACATAATACTCCTACTGATAAAACTGCAAAGACACAGCAAACTTGCTACTTACTGCAAAGATCTGTCCCACTCGGTCAGACCCCAAGTACTCCTGGCCTCAGACTTGCAAGCACTCAACTGCCCCTGAGCTCACGGCCAGTCCTTGCCATGCCTGTAAACTCTGCAGACAAACCCAGCACTCTGCAGCCCGGTCGTCAAGCATTCCTGCTCCGATACATCTCCCCCCCTAAATCAGGCCTTCGACTGAACAACCAGGAGGCTCCAAATAGCCAAACCAATGAAAGTGCTGGAAATAAAGTCATTTTTAAAATCGTCACCCCCACTGGTAGCCTTCTTACGAGTGGAGCTCCTGCCTCAAGCAGTCAACCTTTGTTTTTAGCCACCAGACCGCAGACACAGTGTTTTCTTGTTTCATCCAACAAAACTAATGCAAGCACTCCAAATGCAGTAAAGAAACTGATCACTATACAGAACAGTTCGCAAAGAGAGGTCAAAGACTCCTTCATTTCCACCGGTCAGGTGAATGTAACCGCACCCCAGTGTGACGCAGAGAAACCCATTCTTGCCCCAAGGCCCATCCGACCTCCGAGCCAAAGGAAAAGGCGCAGGAAAGCATTGTTTGACGAGCTTCCAGAGACGGCGCACAAAGTTAGGAGGCTCGCTAACAAAGTAGTAACTGAGAAAGAGACCCCTGTGTTATGGAAGCCTGTAGCCAAAGACGTTGAGAGGACGCTGAGACTTGCCCCGTTCAGCTCTCTACAGCAGGTTAAATGCCCCCGCAGGTACCAGCCTGTGGTGGTTCTCAACCATCCGGACGCTGAGATCCCTGAGGTGACCAGTATAATGAAAGTGGTCCACAGGTACAAAGGTGCTGTTTCTAAAATCTCTCTGTCTCAGCAAACTGTCCAAGCACTGTCTGAACTTGGTGCTAAAGGAGAGAGCTCCTTGACCAAAACCGGGTCGTATCGCAGCGACGATCCAACACCTCGGCCAGTTCGGAGCTCTGTCCGAGAACGATTCCTCCTGAAAATGAAGCTAAAGAAAAAGAGCAGGAAAAAGTACCAGGTGGTGGCCCCATCGTCAGGGTGCAGCCAAGACCCGGTGGTGTTTACCTGCTGGTTCTGTGGTCGACTTTTTAACAGCCAAGAGGATTGGATTGGCCACGGTCAGAGACACCTCATGGAGGCCACCAGAGACTGGAATAAACTGTTCTGAAGGTTTCCTGTGGGTTGGTATCATGGAACAAATGGTTGAAGTTGTATATTTTTATAGTGACCTTCAACTTTATGTTTGTAATATTTCAGTCCTTGTAAATATATATTCTTAAGTGATCCATAGTTTATCTTTCATAGGTGCTTATTCTGGTAAATATGTACAGACCTTCTACACACAGGTTAGATCTATCTGTGAAAATGGTACACTGTAATGTAAAGAGCATACAGCAAGGAGGCGATGTCAGCACAGGTTAAAAACAGAGTCAGAGTCAATAACTCAGGTGATTTATATTAATCTGCTTTGTCATTTTTCTGATGAAACCCTGCTTTGAGGGACTTTTGTATTTTTTTTTCCTGCCCATGAGGACAGGTAAGTGTACAGGTTAAAGCTTGTTGTTTTATTCAGTCCTTTTGTGCTTGTGACAGAGAGAAGTTTGGACCCAAATAGTTCCTTTTTTTACAATCTTTTAAGTAAAAGAGAAATAACTTTACACTACGCTACAGTCAGGAGGAGTTTACAGTCTGTCTGTCAGGATTATGTTCATGCATGTGTCCTTGCTAAAGTAGATTTATCCACTGTTATCTCCTCATTCTGTTCTTATCAAATACAGTTTTCTCTTAATACATTGGCGGGGACGTCTCATGGCTGTATTTTATGAAATATTTAAAGGGATATTTCAGTATTTTTTAAAGCGAGTTTGTATGCGTTAAATGTAAGTGTATTGGCCTCAATGGATGTTAGGCTCCTATAATAAGAAAACCCCAGTAGTAACAGGAGGACACAAGGTGTGGTACATTTTTCTGCTGACGTGGCTGGATCTGTAATTTAGCTAATTTTGAGACACTGACCCAAAGCACTCATCTCAGTTTAAGGACACAGACTAATGAGGATTTTTTCAGTGCTTTACTTAGTCATCAGAAAGTCCATTTGTTTTTGCTCTGTTTGCAGATGCAACATGCAGAAAGGCTCTTCCACCTGCAGCGCTCTGATCAGCTGTTCAGGTCTGCAGGCTTGGATGGTAGGATCACACTAAGTAATGAGTGATTCTGACAGCACAAATGACCTACCATTAGTTACTGAAAATTATGCAAAACTAAGATGCAAAAAGAAGAAAAATCCTCCTTAAATAATTCCTGAATGGGGAAGGAAGTAGGTATCAAACAGCATCTAGTGTTCAGTGCAGCAGTGGACTCTGATTGGTGATGGTCTCAGACTGCTGCTGTACTCAGATCCTAAAGATCCAGAGGTGCTGTTCGTATCAAGTCTCACTTGAGTTTTTCTGTTTTGGGGGATCAACTCACAGTTTACACATATGAACCACTAGGTAACCCTCCTGCTCTCCAGTTGACACAGAAGTTTCTCTGCTTTTGCCTTCGGTGCAGAGTCGCCTTTACCTCTGTAAACCCTGGTTCATAGAGGTGTCCACATGAGTGTGCAGCAAACAGCTGATCAGTGCTGCACGTCTGTGTGTTTTATCTGCAAAAAACAAACAGGCTTTCTAATAGCAAAGCTCAGAGTCGAGAATTTTCCCTGTATCGTGCGCTAAACTGAGATGAGTGTTTAAGTCAGAGTTTCTCAAATTTGTAAAATTATGTAGCAGAGTAAAGCAGCTGGGCAGACCGACATCCACTGTGGCTCCAAATCCATAAAATGCGACCCATACAACCTACTTTTAAAAAGACTGAAATGCCCCTTTAAGCAGGGACGTCTCATAGCTGTCTGTACTGGAGACAGAATACTCATTTCCACAAAGAGCCCCGCTGTTGTTTTAGTTTTCTCATTTTGTCTTTAGCTGTTTGTCGTCTGATCCTGTAAGTCATTTAATCCAAGTTTTACTTATGATTTCTCTCTTGCAGGTTTTGTACCCAGATTTTACTTTTTGTTATTTGGTTTAAAGTTTGTAATTTGACATCAAAGTCGCTTCTGAACACCAAATAATGTCCGATATCATCATGTTTCAGAAACACCTCAAACACACTTCAGCCAGGTGTCGGATGACTTGCAGTATTTTTTCAAACTTTTAGATCAGCTGAGGTCATGGCTGTTTTATTTCAACGAGTTTATCCAGAAATTTCTAAATGATTAACTTTGTCACCCGTTTTAATATCATATCATTAAGTTTGACCATTTTTCATCTAATCATGTTTTTAATCTCTGATAAATACTAGGAGGGCAAGGTCTTCAAAGGTCTGTTCAATTTTTGACCATCCAACACCAACACATTTCTCTCTAGAATGAATACATTACCTTTTCAAATGATGACATTTTCCTAAAATAAAAGAATTCCTCTTGAATTAAATACCCTACCATTCATAATGAAACTGTTACCATATAAATTTGAAACATTACCTCTATGAGGAAGACATTTGTTTTCAAAATTTAATACGTTACCCTCTAAAATAAATACATTTTCCTCGTAAATGACACCAGTTCTATTTTAAATAATTTCATGACCCTCCAAAAGAAATGCATTATCATATCTAATATATTATATATATTCCCAATGGAATGGAAGTGCATAACTCAGAAATTACAACAGTACCCTTTGAGGTTATTCCATCATCCTGCCCTCAAAAATAAATTCATAAATTTACAGAATATTTCCCCACATTACAAAACATCACAACCATTTACATTTGATGCATTTCCTTCAAATTATGTTGAGCTGTAGCTGTCTGATAAATATTATGACATAATATTGTGAAAGTGGGTTGGTCAGTGTTGGTGCAAAAGGAACAGCTAACAAAGTTTGGGGAAAGGCAAAAGTTTACACACAAAGATAATTCTTCATTTCAATTTCAGTTTGTCCAATCAGTAGTTTCTGTTACGAGTCAGTCATTTCAGGAATGATTTATTGTTTTATCCTGTTTTATTCTGTTTTATTCAGTAGAGTTTGAAACTGTCCTTGAGCTCTGAATGTTACCTGTGTTTGAACTCGTCGTCACCTTTCATGAAATCACTGTTCTACTGTAACCTGCTTGCTGTTTTCAGCTCAGTGTGCTCCACATACTTTATCAATGTTACATTGATTTTATTCTTCCATGTGAACATGACTTTGTGTTTTTGTCTTCATGCTTTTAATAATTGCATTAAACAAAGAACAAACATTGAACTTTATGTTTTAATCTGTTAAATATGCTGCAGCAACAAAATGCACCCATGGTATCTTTATTTTTGATTTTTACTGTTTTAAAGGTTCCAAAAAACAAGCTTTTAGCAATGTTTTAGTATTTATTTCATTGACAGAAGGAAGAGGGTGAACTTAGACATCATGTCTTATTGAAAAAATTCAAACATATTTGAGTTTACTCCTAAAATAATGGGAATTGATGATTTTATGTTGGTTTATTTTACAGTTTAGCATAGAAACTGAAAGCAGTTAACTCTGATTTAATCACTTGATGGAATTTGACTAATGTCCCTAAAGATTATGTGAACAGAATTAAGATTCGTCTAGGGTCAGCCAGAGTATGGCTGGTTTAGTGTTATTGTGAGGTACGTTTATTAAGTGACGATGGGTCTTGTAGCACTTTTCACAAATAACTGTCTCATGGTGCTTCACATCAAATTAAAAAGTGCAACGTATAAAGTCAATAAAATGAATAAATCAGAGTTTCATAAGGTAATGATGAAACTTTTAAAAAACAGCACAACATTAACCAGTAAAAGAAAAAAGGATTGGTGTATGGTAGGTTTAAATTTTCTCACATTAAAGCTAATTTTCTTTTATAATAAATTCATGTCAAACAGAAATGCTGAGTTACAAACCCCCTTGGCTTCAGAAAACAAGTTTAGGTCTCTGACAGTGAATTAAGTTTTGATTTTCAAGTGTTTTCTGTAGTATTTCAAGTTGCAGTCAGCTTTTATTGTCCTTTATGTGTATTAACACATTATTAAAGGGGTGCCATAATGTGTGTATAAATCCCCTACCCCACAGTCCGTCAAAACCATGTTAGCTGCTGTCTGGTCTGTGTGGTTTAAAAGGATTGGTGCCCTTTCTGAGTCGGTCTCCTCTCTGTTAGTAATACCGGAAACACCCAGAAGAGAGCAGCACTATCTTAAACATCTCTGCCTCCTGGTTTGAGCTGATGGAAATGACTGTTTTCTTCAGGTCCAACAGAGGAGTTAGAGATGGACCACTTAATTCTGAAGGGAGGACACCCGGCCATAATGTGTAATATAGGTTTACAAAATGTGTAATACACCCTTTTCGTCAAACCCCAGCTGAGTGCTGCAGTGTTGGAGTGCCCCCTGAAAATAACCAGCGGTGAAGGAGAAAGCTCTGACTTTGAGAAAATGCATTAAGTGGCAGTTTGAAGTAATGTGTGTCTAAACCAGACAGAAATTATGGTCAAATATTCCCTCTTAAAATACGAACGAACAATATTGCTGCTGTTTAGTGGTTCATTTCCATCTGGAGACATCACTCCATCCTGGTCATCTTGTGGGAGACTACAATGCTGATCAACGCCGTACACTGTGATTGATAATCTTCCCCTTTCAGCCAGAGAGCAAGAAACTTCTTCACTGTCTTTGTTCAGCAGTTTCAGTTTGGTCTTAGTTTTCCTCTTAGCTTTTGAAAATAGACAGAAATGTGTTTTGATGAGCAAACTCCACAGCCTGAGATTATGACGGGGAGCGTTTGACCCTTTGCTGCACTGTCCTCGTTATTCTGGCATTAAAGAGTGTGGACTTCACATGTAATTCAAGGTGATACATGTCATATATTCAGACCATTATGATAACTAGTCATTTAGCATTTTTCCATCAGATATCTTGATGTCTTAACCTGCCATACAGCAGTAAGCAAACCATCCAAAAGCCAGGGTCCAAGTCGGAAAGGCTCTGATTGTCCTCCATGCAGATTGAAGGAAGGAAAAAATCACTCCCTACACGCCTCACACTACAGGACAATCTGGCAAGGTAATCACAAGAACCACCTGATAGTAAAGCCTTTGCTGACTTTTATTGGAAGGCGGAATCGGGCCAAAATCACCACGATAACATCAAAGTGTGTGTCTCGCTTCAGCTCCCTCTGTAACCTTTACTGTGCATCATTGGCTAAGGTCACTGCACCAGTCAAGAAGCTCATCAGTGGCAAGGTGCCAGGTGTGGAGGAGATTTGCCGTGTGATGCTAAGGGCTCTGGACATAGCTGGGCTGTCTTAAGTGACATGCCTCATCAGTGTTGTATTGAGTTCCTGTGGAAGGAAACTCCAGCCAATCCCTGTACTTTGACCACAGGAGGAACGGGGAGAATTCTGTTCTGGAAATTGCATGGACCAACTCGTTCCTCCTGAGGGGTTAGTCTGGAAGGTGTATGGAAGTTGGGGTTTTGGTTCATATTGCTATGAGCCATCTGGTCTTTCTTTGACCAAAGGGAGATCTGTGTCCACACAAACTCACACACATTCCTGGTTTCTTCCAGGGTGCTCCTAGTTGCTGGTTCCACACGATCTCAAGGTGCAGCCTTGGGAGCATGGTTTCAGTTTGATGGCCCCAGAATATCACCTCAGCTTTTGCAGAAGATGTGGTTCTGTTGGCTCCTTCAAGCTTGGACCTCTATTGGGCTATACTTGCAGCTGAGTGCAAAACAGCTGGGATGAGCCTCAGCACCTCTAAATCCATGGATCTGAGCTTGAAAATTGCGGCGCTTGCCAAATCGGGGAGTGATTCTCTGGACTGTTGTGGTGAAGGGGGAGCTGAACCTCCAAAGCTACGACTTCAGTAGTTGATCTACACTCTGACACTCACCTGTAGTCAGTCATGAACGATGGGTAGGGGCTAAAAGACCCAAAGTTGATCTAAAACATTGGGAAATGTCTGTTCAATTTGGCAAATTAACAGTTATTTACTCACATTTTATTTACTCTAGTAGCAGGAGTGTTTGGAAATCAGGGTTTACCTGATCTAAGACTGACTTTGCTGTGAGGCCTTCTTGCTAGAATAAGGTAAAGGTGCTTTAGTTCTCACAAGACATCTAACAAGAGCTCACAAGCCGATCACTGAGTGCAGCAGATCATTTCCTTGAAGTAATAATCATCATAATAATCATTTTGCACTGCAGACGCAGTAGTTCTTCTGCCTTAGCATCTCGGTCTGATTGCATTTCCATGAAGTAATAATCATAAATGTTCTTCCTTGAGCTGAGGAACTCCACTGCACTCGGTGATCGACTCGTCTGGGCTCCCCCACAAACAAGCGGCTGCTGGAAGAGATTGGGTGAGTTGTGTTTAGTCTCTTTGCTTAAGAAATCAGGCAAAGCTAAAAAGATGTTTGATGGCTAGTACTATGGCTGGGACCCTATATGTACTGTCGATGGAGTTAGGTGCTGTTCTGAGAATTATTTATGATTGTTTTCAGTGTTTGTGCATTAAGGATAAAATTTAATCTGGTCTTGAATCTAAAAATTACCTGGCGAAAGAAGGAAATGGATGGATGGATTTTTTAATATTAGTGTACACTCTATTTTAATTGTTACAAATAGTTTAAATTGAATGATGTTGAATACTTACATTTTATTAAAAATGTTACTCAATACATTTTTAAATAATCTAATAAGAGTTGATCTGTTGGTGTATATTCCTCCCACTGGCCCAGTAACAGGTCATCCATGTAGTAAATATGTAAAAATGGGTTTATTTTACACAGTAAAGGAGCACAGCATAATTTTAAGTTTATTATTTTCATCATAAATATTGTTAAATCAAATGCATATACCACAGGGTTGTGCATAAATTTGACACATTAAAACACTCCCACAGATGTGCAGAAAAGCCTTATTTATTCATAACCCTATGAATACTGATTTAATTAATAATTGTTAAATAATATTAGGTCTATTTTTGTCTTACAAACCCTGGCAGCAGTTATTTTAATGTATGTAAATGTTATTTATTGTCATGAATATTGTTAAAACAAATAGATGCATAATAACAGTGTTTGTCATCCAGGCCCAGGCAGCAGAAACACAGTTTATTTATGCATTAAAACATTATTTAGAGTCATGAGCTGTTAAAATAAATGGATGTATGATAATAGTGTTTGTCATACAGGCTCACTCTGCAGGAGCTCGGGCAGGTCTGCAGGCTTCTCTGGGCTTTAAAATAGGTCATGTTCACATCAGGGACGTCTGAATAATTTTTCTGACTCGTGTGCTGCTGAAGTGGTTCAGGCCAGAGGCAGAGGAAGAGGAGGAAGAGGAGAAAGAGGAGGAAAGCTGAGTGTGGGGGGAGGGAAGGGGGTCTCTCACAGTCACAGAGGTTAACACACACATGAACATTTAAAAAAATCTGATTTAAAATCTTTCACTGTGTGTTTGGTTAGACTCCACTTAAAGACAGCTCATCCATTTCTGTCACCACCACACAACTCTGATGCTGCCAGGGCTGTAGGGGGAACAGGTCCCTCAAGGTTAGGGCTGTCACAGTTTATAGATATTGACAGTAACCCCCCTCCTTCAAAATATGAATATTGATATCGTGCTTAAATTAAGCATTCGGTAATGCCATGAGTCTAAAGTAGTGGTCCTTGTGAGCTCACTTTGAGCAGCTAAATTCCAGGTTTTACTCTGAATCCAAAAGCAACGTTTGAGCTTGTGACTTTTTTTAGATTACCAATCAACTGAAAGTTTACTCTGTTTAAACACATCTCTAACTGTTTTCATTCAGTTCTGCTAAAGCATCAAAACATCAGATATTCACTTCAAAATATCATGATAGTGATATTATCGACACAATGAGTCAAACTGAGGAAACGCGAGAAAAGAGTGAAGATCCAGGTTACTGATAAACAAAATGTTGACATGTCATCATTCATTTCCAGTGATGTTTAAATTTATTATTCATTAATCATTGAACCTTCTCTGAATGTTGCCTCATTAGACCAATTTTTTATGCTTTTATTTTGAAATATAAGCTAATAAAAACAAAGAATGATTTGAAAATATAAATGGATTGATTGGTTATCCAGAGACACTAGCGCTAATGTTTTTGATTGCAGTAAATCTTTGACTATTACTTTTTAAAAGTGTCAAATGGGCTAGCTTTTTTTTTAATCTCTCTAACTAACCAGTGTAAAAAACTACCTCTTATTTTTAGCCTGATTTTAATGTTTCATTTTTCGTATAAGACAGCTATGGCCATTTCTGGCTCAACAA
The DNA here is from genome assembly GCA_962446985.1 of Xyrichtys novacula. Lineage (NCBI taxonomy): Eukaryota > Metazoa > Chordata > Actinopteri > Labriformes > Labridae > Xyrichtys > Xyrichtys novacula. Next base: position 9,345,506 of record OY660882.1, on the reverse strand, counting down.
GACTCAGCTCTTTCGGCTTCCAATGGCTCATACCACCCACCTCAGATGAGGTAACGGTTGCTGCGACAGTCCGTGTTTGCAGTTTCTCCTTCTATTTCTGCTTCTGCTTGCCGACTTTATTCATGCGCAGATGCAATAGAACAAAAGAAAACAGATTATACCTTAAACATGCACCGAATAGAGCAGATTATTGGGTGTAAACCTCTGTGATCTCATTAATACTCCAATAATGACCTTTATCTGGTAATGAAGATCAAATCATGCTGTTGACATGACGACTTGAGCAGCAAGGTATTCTTGTATCAGATAACAACAGGTTTATCTGTGTGCATGAAAACACACTCAATCATTCAATCATATACATATAAAAAACACATATTTATATGTATATATTTGAATGTGAGTGTGGTGTGTGTGTGTGTGCTGATCAGTGAGCAGTCCTGCCGTAGAAAATGACCTTTAGATGAAGCAGAGGGAGAACAGTGAGTCATGTTCACAGTTAGTCTTTATTGGAGTGCAGACGACACACAGTGCTCACACTGACACTGACTGTTTAAAGGTGTCGCTTTGTTTCTCACACTGAAGGTGACACACATTTAATGTCACATCGAAGAATGTCTGTGTGTTTGGACAGAATCAGTGTCATTATCACAGGTGAACCTACCCCACCCCCACACAGGAAGACGCTTAAAGCTGTCGTAACGCAGAAACACAACAACACGTCACATGACGAAAATTGTCATGTCAGCTGACCTCAGGTTTTCACACCGAGAGACGTCGACTGATTGTGAATGCCTGTGTTTGACTGACAATAAAAACGTAATGAGTCAACTCTTCAATATTACACGGATACTAAATCAATGTTTACAATAACAACACAAAACTGAGGTGAAATTTAAATCAAAGGTCTGACGAAGGAAATCAAACATCAGTGACTTTAGCAAAGCACTGTTACTCATTCTTAATGAACCATAGACCAGTTTAACCACTGTGCCGTACTTTGATAAACCAGGTTTAATCAAACCAGGATTAAACCTGGAACCTGGGTCTGCACATTAAAAAAAGGTTGAGATGTTTATGGTATATTGAGTAAAACAGTTAAACCCCTGTTTAAAATGAAGCCTGATTTAAACTTCATGAAGCCTGTCTTAAACCATTGTTTGTCTGGTTTAAACCAGAGTTGGTCTAGTTGCTTGTTTGGTTTCAACTAAAAGCAGTTTGGTTTAAACAATATGACATCAGTTTGAACTACAGTGAGTCTGCGCCAAACTGTTGCAAGTCTAAAATTGACCATGATTAGTCTTGTGTAAGCTTTAAATTATTAAGTAATAAATCCTGTTCAAACTGCAAAAATCTTGTTTAAGTAGGAAGTCTTGTTAAACTTGAGATAATCTGGATTAAATTGTAGAAAATTTGGTTGTCATTTTTGTAAATTTGGTGTGAATTGTTAGACCAGGTTTAAATTGTAGAAAGTCTGTTTTTAACTTTTGTTAGTCTACTTAAAACCATATTTAGTTTGGTCTAAACTGTGTAGGTTCTGGTTCAAACAATATTTTGTCTGTATTTAACTTTAGCAAGCCTGGCTTTAACTTCATCAAGTCTGGTTTAAAACATTGTCAGATTGATGTTTCCTGCAGTAAGTCTTGTATTTTGTCTGGTATAACAAAAAACTTTGTTTAGTCATTTTTGAACTTAAGTAAATACAGTTTAAATTGAAGTAGGCCTGGTTTAACCAACATTTGGTCTGACATAAGAGTAGTCTGGTTTAAATCATAGTTAAATCATACAAAAAAAAACAACAACAGAAGGCCTGGTTTAAAATGTAGTAAGTCTGATTCAAACTGTGACCAGTCTGGTTTAACTGTACTTAGTCTGGTTGAAACCAGAGCTTGGTTTAACCATAACCAGGGTTGAAACAATTGTTAGTCAGGTTTAGACTTAAATTAGTTTGGTTTAAATCAAAGTAAATCTGGATTATACTGTAGGCAGTCCAGATTTGACATCTGTAGACCTTGTCAGACAGTCATGTTTCGTTATATCACTGCCCTCTGGATAGAAAAATGGAAGTTTATGGAATGACTTGAAATGTTGCTGATGAATGTTTTTAAACCTGAGTTCCAGTTTGTGTGATGCTACAAACTGTGTATAGTAAGTGTTGTGTATTTTCTCTCACAGTGAAAGCTGGCACATCATTTTGGCACAATACAAAGTTTGTTCTTTGAAGCACTAAGCATGTTTATAGTTTTACCTCGACGGGCGAGGAAAATCAAAGTTTGTTAGTGCAACATTTGTCATCGAGATCCTTTTTGGCAGCAAACATTAAGTGTCTCTATATAAAATATTCATAAATCTTTTTTTTATATTCATAAAAGGTGAATCTATCAAAATAAATACAGGTAACAGAAACACATCACATCTGAATGAACCTACTCATGCATGGATGCACACAAAGAAAACCACATGCTCACACTGATTCAAAGTGTTTCCACATGTGTAGCCACTCAAAAGAAGTCATTTCATGTGTAGAATAACATTAACAAATATAGATATTTTTAAATGATCAATCTGTGAACCTACACTGGCTCTTTGCATTAAACTGTAAATCACCATGTTGATGATTAATGCCCATATCCCTCAGGTCAGAGCTGTCAGCTGTTTGGAGAGAGAACCCTGCTTTATCACTCCGTTTAAAACTGTCTCAATGTGCAGAACTATAACAACATGTCAGCCCGTTAGCAAGAGGACAGGGACTACTTTAAATATTTCCTATGCTAATTAACTTGATTGATTAACCACACGCCTACAGACTACAGCATTATTTAGATGTAACCTGAGGCACGACAGGGTCAAAATTCAAACAGGCTCAAGGAAACATTTATGTAAAGTTAAAAGTGAATATATCCAGGTGAACTAATCTGGATCAACAGAACCAGATTAACAGAACCAGAGTAAAAAAAGTGGACCCGTAGAACTGGATTCATAGATATGGATTAACAGAACCAGATCAGCAGAATCGGGTCAATACAGCTCAAATAACATAGCCTCATCAAGTTTTTGCTAAAAGTGGAGAGGAACAATTTACACCAGCATGCATCATCTTTGGATCACACCCAAAAGTCCATTTTGGACTGTATTTCAGAGCTTATGAAGACCTCCACTCACTGACTCAGAGTAACTGCAGCATTTGTGAATGAATGGAGCTTCAACTGGATTTAATCATAGACTGTATATAGAATGGTCGCCGTCTGCCTCCTTGATGGGTGAAGCCACCTCGAGAACAGCACCCTCTGTTGACGGGCTGCAGTATAGGTCACAAATCCCGCCTCCGCCAGCAAAGCTTATGAGGCTGGGGATGAACTTTAGAAATTTATTACTCAGAAAATATTTTTTTCCTTCCTGCTTGCGATGTTGACATGTAGTTATTGTAAGACTGATTTGTGCTCAAGTCCTCTTTTTTCTGTACAGCTCCATTTTGAAAAGATTTTAGGGGGTTCAAGTTTTCTATGATTGACACTTGATACAGCCTCTTGGCGTACATTGATTGTTTAGCTCATGGATTGAATTACCGAGAGCTTTTTGGCTTCAAATCTGTATACTGATGGAAGGTGGAACCAGGTTGTCCATAGTATATACAGTCAATGGACTTAACTGACAAACAATTAAAACTAAAACTCAGGAAAAACTGTTGGACTTCGAAAGGCCAAACTCGCTGTAACAATGTTCATTCTCCATCCTTTTCTATGAAGCTGCTGCAGTTTCTGACTGCTGTGCACCCAGGGAGGCACACAGTTCTCATAGCAGCTTTGTAATATCAGTAAAACAGTAACAGAACCCTTTCATTCGGTTTTTCCACTGATGATCAACAAGAAATACACTAAAAATCACTTTGTCAAAAGGAGAACTGAGGCCTCACATGGAAGTCTACGTGTTTCAAGGGCAAAGCTGAGGGCACTAAGACCCAAACACTGACAGAGGAAACTGATTACTAGGCAACTGAAGGTCTGTCAGGTGAACAGGTGAGAATACTATACAGTGGTTTCATTCTTCCAAGGTCCAGTCCGTATGTTTCCTGTTGCGTCTGAGCCGAACAGGCCGTCTTCCTGCAGGCTGCGATTACGGCCGATGGCGGCTCGCCTGCTGACAGTGGCGTGAGGCCGGGGTAGAGTGTTACGTGGGTAACATTTGGGTTCTGGCTCCACACACAGGGTGTCCTTTTCTTTGTCTGCTGTCTTTGATGGGTACATATCTGAGTCTTGCTGGTACTCAAAGGTGAAGGCTTCAGGTTTCTCACAACAACTGGCGGGAGAGGAGTGATCGGCTGAGCTGTACAGGTGCCACTGGCAGGTGTGGACCCCGTGAGAAGGCAGGAGGAGGCTGTGACAGGAATTGTTGCTGTCGTGCATGTTGTGGGCGTGGCTGTGGCAGGAAGTCAGCGAGTCTTGCATGCTGTGGGAGGAGGTCTGGCGTTGCAAGCCGTGGCAGGAAGCTAGCTGCTTGTCCAGGTGAGGACTTGGGCAAGGCAGCTGGAGGTCTGGATGTGGGCTGCTGGGAACCAGAGATGAGACATCCAGGTGAGGCACAGCATGAGGGCTGTCTAGGTGAGAGCTGTGCACGCTCCCGTCCATGCTGGTGGACGTCATGTGAGAGCGGTAGTCCTGCAGACAGGGGCGTGGACGGTTGAAGGAGCGGGATTTTGCTCTGTTGCTAAGGCAGCTCTGGAGAGGCAGCACGGGACGAGGGAGCTCATCAGAAAGAGACTGTGGGCGAGGTAGGGACACTGGCTCAGGGAGAGGGGACATGGGGGCTGGACTAACAGGGCCCATCACAGTCACACAGCAGGGACCTGCCTGATTGGCTGTGGGGCTCTGAGGAGACGATGACAGTTTGTAAGAACTCTGCATTAGATGAGGGGAGAGAAGCGGCTGCTTCCCAGAACCAGGGGAGCTCAGCTGGCAGTGGGGCTGGTGGACCTCCTGTAGGTGGTTCTGCCCATCCCCGTTCACTTCCTCAGTCTTGGACTTGGACGGACAACATGCCCACCAGCGATGCCACACATCGTCCCGTTTGGCACAGTGCTGGATAAGGAGGAAAAGCCCTAATGTCACACAAAACGCTCCATACAGGCAGCTAAATATCATGTCCAGGAAGTGTCCCAGAGAGACCGCCAGAGCTCCGAGGGCCCAGGTGGACATGAACAGGAAGAGGGTAAAAGCTGTGGCCCGCAGCTGAGATTTAAATGAGTGCTCATTGGCAAGAACCGACACACCGGTTGCAAATGCTGGACAGTCCCCGGCAGACCCGGAAGCGACTCCGGGGTCCGTGTGGCAGTGATGGTTGGAGTCACTGGATGAGAGCTGCTGCTGTTCCTCACTTAGAACTCGCAGCTCGTACTTCCTCTCTGGGTGGCGTTTGAGCTGGATGAAGGTGCACAGGAAGTACATGCACATGATGAGGACCAGGAGACCAACAGGGGCGTAAAAACCTCCCAGACTGGGCTCCCATGCCATCCAGCAGCTAAGACATAGAAAGATGCATCCAGATGTATTAAACTGATGTGAAAAGTCTGTGAAACTCAAAAATGATGAGTACTTACTAGAGAGCGTCATCCCTGCTGCCATAGTTATCCAAACTAAACGCTGCTGTGACTCCAACAATGATCAGAGGGACTCCATCACTGACCAGGTAAAACCTGCAGAAAGGAAAACATCAAGATTCTGGTTTTCATCTGAATGAAAGTTTTTGGACTCAGAGTTCAGGATTTGTCAAATTAACTAATCTGGTGTCATCCATCTTACATAAAGTGACTCACTCACCTGAGTACGGTAGGTTTAGAGCGGGTCTGGGCTGGTCCATTCCGGTCTGGTGTCTTCAGGGGGTCTTTGGACACGTCTTTACAGATGTTCCTGGCAGTGAAGGTCAGCCACAGCATGGTGGACAGGGATGCATAGTGGAGGACAATGCCAACCTGTCACAGACCAGAGGTGATAAAGATTATTTAGAAACACGTGAGTCAGTGAGTGAAGTCCTGTGTATGAGAGTGTTTATCAGGAGTTTGTACAGAATCAACACAAACTGACACTATCTTATTTCTTCATCAGCAACATCATCAGTTGCTATGGAGAACAAACCATTGCTATGGATGTTGCTGCACTTTATGCCTTTTCTTATCCTGTGCTCCACCCAAACTGTCATAATCTGTGTCTTGCTGGTCTCATCTGATTTCTCTTTGCATCTGGTCTTTTTGTTTCCTGTCAGCTCATTTCATAAAATGATTTGTCTTTTACCTGTTTTTTGTTTGTTTGTTTGCTTTTTTAATTTCTCTCCCAAATGCGGATCTAAATTTTAATTTTCCTGAGTGAACTGTTGAATCTCGTCTGTCCACGATGTGTGAATGCAGACGGAGGCTTTGTGACACTGGCTTGCTTGTATAATAGGAATCTATTATATTCCTGTTATATAGGGTTAGAGTTTTAGGTCCTCCTACATCATCTCTTTGTCTCCAAGTTATCTTCCTTTACCGTCTGATTTACACCTAGCTTTGAAGTATGACCTGTGACCTGCAAAACCCCCAACATCCAGGATGTCTGGACCAGGTACCATAAAAGAGACACAATGCCCAAATTCCATTCTCCGGTTATCTCAGGCTATCCCTGGGAAGTATCTCAAGGCATTGCATGTTGGTGCTGTACTCCAGATACCACAGAACCTTCCCAAAAGGATAAAGTTGTATCTTCGTGACTACATCAAACCCAACAACACTGACTATCTTTAAGTTGTTCTGGTCACTTTAACAGCTTGTTTGGGTTTGACACCAAACCACAGAGCAGAGTACTTTATTCTCAATGAGCAAGACTACAGCCAAACACCTTCAAGTGGGGCTCTCAAATCCTAAAGGTGGGACTTTGTGCTGCATTCGAGTGATGTTTTACATGTTTGCTCCAGCACTTTGTAAACTTTTGTTTCAATGTGACGCTCTCAGTGTCTCTGTTGAGATAGTTCAACATCGCTGTGCTTATTATTAACAATTATCAATTATCAACAATCAGAATCAAGAAGAGGTGGGATTTCTGATAACAGTGTCCAGGTCTAGCGCTACCTCAATGCTATAAAATAATTTTCAACCTCTTTCAGCTTGTTTTTTTAAATGATACTGAACGCAAACATGAAGCAGACAGAGAAGTGGAGTTGCTGTAGGCCAGCTATCGCTACAAACTAGGGAAACCAATTTTTTGTCATCCTTTTTGTAGAATTATCATCGTAATCAATCACAAATACATGAAGACATCTAAAGACATATAAGGCCTTAGTTTGTTTTAATATATCTTGGTTTTCTTACCAATTCAGTGTAGCAACCCTGCAATCGGTAACCCTGTCAAATCCTACATACACTGAGAGTAGCCTACTTGTCTGTCTCAGTGTCCGCCTCCATTTAAATATCCAGACAGACATTTATTCCCTTCAAAAACAGCTTGCTAGCTCATGCTGGTTTACTGCCTCCAGCTAAGCCCTACCCACCCAAAAAATGTCACACTGTTCACGAACACTGAGAGGATCTTTTCTTATGGTGATAATAGTGATTATAATTCTTACATGAGGACGTGTGAGTGCTATGTTGTAGAATCAAAGCAGTGAAATCACACTGAGAATGGAGAAAAAAAAGCAACTCACGATCTGACACACGAGGGGTAACTTGATCTGATTGATGCCTCCGGCAAAAACTCCAAATGTCAGCCCGGTGTGGAAAAGGAAGTTGAGGAGTGTGTGCCAGCCGTTTCTGCTGATCCGAATCACGCTGCGAGAGGAAAAAAGAAAGAAAGGTTTTACATGTGGACAACTTCCTACAAACATTGGTGTCTGGTAAACCACGTTGTTTAAACTTGAAAAAGAAGCATTTATAATATGTACATGTTACTGTAGAGCTCACTAGGGCTTCAGACTGGCTGTACAAAATGCAAATGAGTTATTTACAAGGGCTTGATACATGTGTTTGATTCATGGTGAATAATAATGAAATTATAATTCACAAAGAAGTTGGAAACATGCACTTATTTGGAGGATGGAGCAGTGAGAGGGGGCTGGCTTATCGTTAAAGAGGATAAATGCAGAGCTCTCTGAGTGTCAGGTCAACACACAATAATGACGTGTACACATATGCAATTCATGCATTTGTATTTGCATTTGCATAAATTGTAAACCCTACTCAAAGATTTCCAAGTGGCTGATTGCCTTTTTTTTCTTTGCTCTACATAGGAGTTTTTGGTAGAGACCAGACTGATCCATGTGACAGAGGTTACCCACTGGAGTCGTGGCTTAGAGTAAGACTCTGCTAGCCCACTACGTACAAAAGAATGAAGCCCACACAGCGACTCAGACCGTTACAGAGCACACCAACTGTATTTTGGAGTTCAGAGTTACATCACTATTCAGAGAAATTTATCTGAAAACAAATTTGACTTCTACAAGCAGGAGCTCACTGTTAACTAAAATGTTCAGTATAGGATGAATAAAGTATTCAGTAAAGTAGTATTTTCTGCAATAGGCAAGGACTCAAAGGTCAAACCTACACACAGATTCACAAATGTTTTACAAATGTGATCTTTTTTTATTTTTTAAATCATGAAGAACAACACTAAAATATTTTGTGCTTTTAAATGATCACTTTAAATGTATGAGGTTATACGTTGTTGGTGTAGGCTTGCTGTACAATATTCAAGCCTGCAGATGGGGCTTCTTGAACCAGGCAACCGCTTCACTACACAAGGCATGCTTGGTCATAGAGGGAGGGGGAGCAGACCCTGTCCTCCTATGTTAGGCTATTGAAAGATTACAGTAATTTGATAGTGAGTAAATAAACATTGTGTAATGTTAGACAACGTGACAAAGCCGCACAGTAAATGCAGATTGTAAACTTTGCTGCATGCTGTGGAAATCATGGCACAGGGAGGCAATTTTTTAACCTTTTTCCCTCTGAGAGATTGACAGACACTTACTCAGTCTGATAAACCAATGCACCTTTAACTCAGGTTCTTATTGCAATGTTATAAATCCGTATTTTTTTTTTTACTAGAGCCTCCCTAGTCCAAAGACTGTCACAGTACATACCAAAGTGTTGGGCTAACAGCAGTGGTAAATATGACAGGCTGATAAATGTTTTCTCACTTGTGGTGGACGATGTATGTCATGATGGAGACGAGCAGACAGAGCAGCATGACAGCTGTGCAGGCGTACACCACAGGATGCAGGTAGTCCCCGGGGTACGGTGGGAAGGACAGAACCCTCTTTAGATCCTGCAGAGATGCAGAAATACAAACACAGAACTTTAGAAACAAAACAAGATATCAATACTCTTTAGTTCAATAAAAAAATAGTTTGATGAATCTTGGGCTGGACACTTGGACCTGTGCTGATCCTCTCATGGCTTGGTCACACCCTGAACCTGGACCAGCAGTTACCTTCTTTATCCATAGCCTGATATTAGCCCTAGTCTACCTTTTTAAGGCTGTACAACCACACAGCCAGAATAATAAGCATGTCAAGGCTTATAATATCCTTGTCTAATCATTAGTGCACTTAGATCTCTGACTTTTCCTGCCTTTGAGCTACTCAGTACATTTGCATATTGGTCTAAGAATAGATTTATGGCTTTAATCTGACTGTAAACATTTTAGTTCGAATGAAACTTCACTGAATCAAATTAGTCTGGATGATACTTTTGGGGATCCATTTTCTCAGTCACATATAATCTTGTATCTGACTGAAACTGGCCTCGGTGTTCACAGAGGCCAAAGAGTTTGCAGGGCAATCTTTTACTCAGTTGTTAAAAAGCATAAAAAAGACGGTTCAGAGTCACTGTAAAAGTCACTGTGTTTCTATGGTTTCACGTTCATCTCATTGGTGTCCTGCTAAAGTGCTTTGTTGATTGTTTTGGTACATTTTTAGTCAATAGGAGACAACCCAGTAGTACAGAGCTGAAAGGGGGGCACAGACGAATGTGCTTATGTCACTAACTTGACTCTTGACTGGTGTTTGTAAACCGAGACAAGGACAGTCATCTCCTAAACAAGCTCTTACAGCGACTCCACTTAACTGTGCGTGTAAACTTACTGTAGACCTGCTGCTGAGAGCTCAGGCTGAACCCAGACAGTTTTAGGTCAATCTGCAGGTTACAAGGTGCTTCTGAGTGGTTCCTCCAGCCCCAGTCTGTCTCATGCTGGAGAGCTGACAGATCTGGTGGTTGACTGTCTGTTAAACTTTAACCTGTTCATCACACGAGTGAGGTTTGGGCAGTTTATCCGTTTGTTCTCCTTCTACTGAATGTGAATCTAAATTATTGAGCCTTTTATTATTTTTATTTCTTTTATTCTTTTTCATTTGAACATGAACATTGAGCTCTCTGTCTGACCCTGATTCCTATGAGCCTCTCTTTGGTCCGTGCAGACACTCAGAACTGACACCAACGATAAATCTTCATCACTGATCTCATCCAGCCTCCTCCTTCTCCTCCTCCTCTGCTGGATGAGCTGCATGTTAATGAAAATCTCGTTACACTTGGAGGATCTGCACACAAACACTGGCTGCACCATGACGTCCACCTCCAGTCGGGTTCATGATGTTGAATTATTTTGTAAACGATGACGTTTCAGACTCAAACCCTCTGAGCTGGATGGAGATCCACACACAGAGTCCTGTGCTGCCTCTGTGCTCTGACATCATGTCTTAAAATAACTCACATCATTAAACATGTAAAACACGTTAACATACCCGGCCTAAAGCAAAGAAAAAAATCATCTGAGCAAAGAATCGATTTCTCGGCATTTAACTGGAATCAAATTTACACAGAAGAGTCTCTGAGCTGCTGCAGAAACAGGATTATTACATTAAAACGGTTTTATTATATCACTGTAACATTAACACAGCATCATGACTGCAGCACAGTGTGGTTCATTCATGTCAAAATACACGAGTGAAACATGTGGAGGGCAAGGTAAGCAAACGCCCAAAAACTGACCCAAACCGAAAGTTCCTCACAGGAGCTTCTACACTGACCTGTGCTAAAAATAAGCATTTTGTAATACTCTGACTTCATTGTAGTAATCCTGTACACTGGCTGCTGTGTGTCTTCAGACAGAGGATAGAAGAAGAAGAAGAAGCAGCAGACAGTTGGCGAGCCAGCTTTAGCAGCCATCTAAGAGATGATTCAGCACTTTAAAAACTGATGTTTGAGATTATTTGCGAACCCAAACACAATGTAAGAGCTTGTGTCTCTTTAGGTTACAACTTAATTTCGTTTCAGGGATCAATAAAGTTCTTCTTATCTTATCTTGATTAATTGGACTGTTGAAGTATAACATAATTTCAGAATAACTTAAAGCTTTCATTCCGTTTCCTCTGATGTAAAATCACACAGTCAGCGGAGGGTCCTGTCAATCTACACTCTGATTGGTCAATGGGCGGGGGTTTTATGCAGACTGATCTTAAAACAGGAACATAACCAGCTTCAGAGCAGGTCAGGTGTTCAGCATCAGGTTGCCATGGTGATGAGACGTAACAAACAAAGAAACAGAGTGAACCCTCAAGTTACCCCGATAAACGCTTACCCTGATTAAGAGACCAGGTTCAACAGGGAATGAGTGGGGTTTCTACTGCGTGAGTGTGTGCGTCTGTTTGTGTTGTTTGTGGTTATGACTAATTAAGGAGTGTGTGTGTGCGTGCATGCGTGCATGTGTGTGTGTGTGTGAGAGAGAGAGAGAGAGAGAAAGAGGCAGCTGTGTGTAGGAGGCTCACACGCATTTTTTCACACAACAGGTTGAGTTTCTGTTCACACACACATAATGTTTAAAAAACAACAATTAACTCCTCGCCTTTTTCTCCTCCTCCTCATCTGCCTCATCTTTTTCCTCCTCCTCTTCCTCCTCTTTTTCCTTCTCCTCCTCTCTGGTCTGATTATATGAAGAAATCTCAAGTTTTCTCTGCTTCGTCTTTTGACAGCGTCAACTCTCTTCTTCTTTGTGTTCATGTATTTTAGAGACACTGTCTTCCTCTCTCTCTCTCTCTCCCTCTCTCTCTCTCTCTTTCTCTCCCTCTGCAGGACAGCATGCTCGCACACCCCTCTCGCTTCACTGAACAACAGTTTATTACACAGAGCATGACTGATTAAATCGTGTAGATCCCAGGAATGAAAAAATACAGAGCAGTCGGAGTAGCTCCATCCCTGAACCCAGCACCGAACTCTGCTAAACAACTATGATCAACCCCAGCTCAGGTTTTATATGATCTTCATCATCTACAACATTAACATCATCATCATCATCATCATCATCATCATCATCATCACAATTATCACCACTGTCAACGTCATCTCTATTAGCATAATCACCAACATCTCAACAATCATCACAAACACTTTAAATATCACCACAAACACATCACCATCATATCATTGCCACTGTTGTCATCATACCTACCATCATTACTACAAACCTCAATCTCTATAAAGTTTGGACGTTAGTGTAAAACATGAATAGAAACAGAATACAACAATTTACTAATCCTTTTCCACCTAAATTCAACTGAAGACACTACAAAGATATCGATGTTCAAACTGATAAACCTGATTGTTGTTTTGTAAATATTCACTCATTTTGAATTTCATATCTGTAGCACGTGCCTGAAAGCTTGTTCAGTGTCATGTTTCTCTCTGTTACATCACCTTTCCTTTAACAACACTCAGTAAGCCTTTGTGAACTGAGGACACTAACTGTTAAAGCTGTGGAGGTAAATTCTTTCACAGTCTTGATTGATGGGCCACTTCAATTGCTCAACAGTCCAGGGTCTTTGTTGTTGTTTTTTGTGCTTATAAATGACCTGTCAGTATAAATGTGCTTATAATACTTAACACATTTTCAATGGGGGACAGGTCTGGACTGCAGGCTCAAGTCTACTACCTGGACTCTTTGACTCTAAAGCCACGATGTTGTACCCCATACAGAATGGGTCTCTGTGTTTTCTTTCTGGAATAAGCAGGGACATTCCTGGAAAAGACAGGGCTCTGATGGAAGCTGATGTTGCTCCTAAACCTATATGAACCTTTCATCATTAATGGAGCCTTTACAGATGTGACAGTTAGCCATGGGCACTAACATACCCTCAGACCATCACAGATGCTGGCTTTGACCTTTGACCTGAGAACAGTCTGGATAGTCCTTATGTTGGAGGATACCAGGTCCATGATTTTCAATCTGAAATGTGGACTTGTTAGACCACAGGAGACTTTTCCACTATGGCTCAGTCCATCTCAGATGAGCTCAGGTCCAGAGGAGCCGGTGCTGTTTCTGGCTGTTGTTGATATCTGTCTTTGGCTTTGCATGGTATGATGATTTTACAGACTTTAGATGATGAAATCACTAGAAGTGGTGAACCTGTCCCCATCCTTGCTTGTGAAGGACTGAGCCTTTCAGGGAAGCTCCTTTTATACCCAGTCATGACCCTCACCTGTTTCCACTGAACTAGTTCACCTGTGAATGACCCAAACAGGTGTTTTTGGAGCAGTCCTCAGTTTTCCCAGACTTTTGTTGACCCTGAACCAACTTTTTAGGAACTTGTGAAATCAAATATTGAGGGAATATTCAACAATTGGGTTGATGAATTTCAACCTTTAAATATCTTTGTAGTGTTTTCATTGAATATCAGAGGGAAAAGAAAATATATTCTGTTTTTATTCATGTTTGATACAAAAGTACCAGAGTCTCTGGTTGAGACACAACTTTTACATGATGCATGATTTATTTAGTTATTTATGTATTTTATTGCCTTCATACCTCTTGTTTAACCATGTTAGTTATTTATATTATTCTATTTTATCTGCATACGTATTTTAGGATTACTTTTGAACTATTTCTTTTCCTGCTGTTTTTAGTCTCCTCACTGGTTTCTTATCATTTTTAGTCCTTTTTTCATGTTTTAATATACGCCTTCATTTTTCATTATTACTGTTATTTTACCCCATCTCATTTAATTATTTACGTATTTATTTCTCTTCCTTTCTCTTTTATCTGTCCTCTGTCCACCTTCTTCTTTTCCATCTTTCTGATGTGATGCCATCAACCATCAATTTTTAACTGTCAATTTTCCTTTCAAACAAAGGCAGAAACAAACACTTAAAGCACTTAAAAGCACTTTTAAAGCACTTTTTAAACAGCTGTTTTAGTGGTACTATATAAATAAAGTTATTATTATTATTATTATTATTATTATTATTATTATTATTATTATTATTATTATTATTATCTTCATCATGACCAAAATCAAAATAATCATAATCATCATCACCACATAAACAGAATTACTATCACTGTTATTAACACCTTTTTCCATTACTTTGAACAAAATCACAATAATCACCATCATCAGCATCACCACCATCATTATCAGCATGACAATCATCACTTCCATCACCTGGTCTCCATTGAAACCATAATATCTTTTTCCCCACCATCTTTTTTCTATTATCACCAGCAATCACCATGGCTGCAATTCACATCTTCCTCACGACGTTATCATTATCCTCATTGTCATCAGCATAATTACAATCCTTACAAATATCACCATCCCTATTGCCAATTTCACAATGCCATCATCATTGCATTATTTACATTATCACCATCCAACTATCATTATCATCATCATCACCATTTAAGCATCATCATTAATTATCACCAATAAACCCTCGTCACAACAATACTAACATCATTATTTTAACATATTGACCCCTGATCAATATCTCTATGATTACATCACATTCATCATTATCTTTGTCCCCATATTTATGCTCAATACATTCACCATCACCATTATGTCCATCAGCATTATCAAGATTATATCATCATTGTCATCACCCTTACCAGTTGCTGTCCTTCTAATGTCGAATATCGTTTTAAACCCTTTCTCTGACGTACAGAGCACTTAAAGGTCAGGCAGCATATCTTCAGGAGCCAATGGTGCCCTATTATTCCACAGGATTGCGCGTTGTACTTAAAGTCTCTAGAAGATGCGTGGGAGGTAGAGCCTTTAGCTTATGGACCCATCAGCTTTGAAATCCACCAGTCAGAGTCCCAGAGGCAGACAGCCCCCTTTTTATGCATAGGATTGAGAGTTTTCCTTTGGTAAAGCTTTTAGGGTCGGCAAAGGCATGAGCAATCTCTTGGTAATGATGCTGTAGGCCTAGCCTGCTTTGGGCATAGGTTGCTATAGGCTTAAACTGCTGTAGGATTGCCATAGGCTCAGACTGCTATAGGCTAAAACTGCTAACAGTTTAGACTGTCTGCAGTATGTGGCCCACTGAGCTCCTGTCTGTCACACTCCCTCTGCTCTCTGTCTACATTTTAGTATCTTGAAACCTTCATGGTTCATTGAAGTTCAACCTCAGACCTTTCTGGGAGTCCCTGAGCTCCCTTTTCTCACAGCTTCCTCTTGACAGTTGCAATTGCTGGCCTGCTGCCCTGGACCTCTTGACTCTTCTTCAGCCTTATCACCATTTTTAGTACTATCATCATCATGTCTATCATCATTATCATCTTTATCACCATCGTAATTATGAATGCACAGATATACAGACAGATGTGAAAGAGGTGTATTAGGTAATAACAGTAAGATTTCATAAATAAAAAGGTGTTTTTATCTCACCATGAGCCCCGTTCAGGTTCAACTTCTCTTCAGGTCTGGATCTGGACTCTCCTCGGTCCCTAACCCAGACCCTGCAGCTCCATGAAGGGAAGGAGGACTGTGATGATATTGGAGGTCTTCTGTGTGTCCCAGTCTCAGATTCTGTCTCAGGATGTGGTCTCAGTTTCTGATCTCCAATTTTGGTCCAGCATACCAGGTCTTTTTAGCAGCACTGACAGGTGGTGTCCTGGACCTGCATCCATCTGGATCAGATCAAAGAGTCAAAAGCAGTCAGTTTAACTGCAGTGGTAGTTATTTTCTTAACCTTCCTCCTGTGTTAGCTTTTACTACGCACCCACCAGGTCGGTTTTGACCTGTGTCTTAAATCAGCTGTAAATTACACTAAAAACTATTTTCTATCATCCAATTTGGTTTTCATCTCTAGGTTACCTTGTTAGGCTTCGTTATCCATGAAAATATTGCTTATAATATTTTGTAGTGGGCCTCTGGGCCTTTCTTTGTCAGTATACCCCTCACACAGACATCTATACTGAATTGATCTCACATGTCTGGACATGCCCGACGTTGTTTTTTGTGCAAGGAAAAATATGGCAAAATAAGAATTTCCTAAATCTCACATGATTGGAAGAGGATCTGACTGTCAGTGTGGTGCCTGACAGTGCATTTATGATTTTAGTTTTTGCTCTGATTATTAGATTGATCTAACCAGGTCGACAGCGACCCTAACATGACGGGTGCCATAAGTTTAATGAGAGCATTTTATAATTGAGTAAATGTATTTATTTTTATTTTTATTTTGTTGAAATAGAGGTTCCTGAATAAGTCCAAAAGTCTTGATGCAAAAAAGTTAATTTAAGTGTCTTTTTTAAGCATTTAAAATCAAATACGAGTCGGTGCAGACCCTAACACAGGAGGAGGGTTAAAAGCCACCTAAATTAATAATAAACTTTAAACAAACAGTGTTGGAATGTCTTTCAGACTTGAATTTGGGATCCATTCATTTTGTGTTTAATAAGATTAAACTTATAATTAAATGCTTTTCATTGATCAGTTACCAAACACAGGGGTAAAAAAGAGTTTGTCAAAAACCACACATATACATACTGTTGGTTTCACACTATTTAACAACCCAAATGTAACAGGTGACAGGTAAACATCAAATCTGTAAAGGCATGCCAGGACATCATAAAAATATGTTATTAAAAATGGACAGGTATGTGAGGAGAGATGAGATCTAGTCATACACTTTTACTCAGTATGGTGAGAAAAGGATCCAAAAGCCATATTTCTGATGGATAATTATTATTTTACCGAAATATTAATGTGAAAGTCACCACCAGTCCTCCTACCTGTAAAAATAACCACTATACATGTAAGAGTATGACAATTATTATAATAGTTTGTGCAAATCATTAATCTTATTTTAGTCATTTTTCTCAAAATCTGTCCTAGAAAACTCTGGTGATGTTATTTTTAATGATATTTCAATGTGAGGACTGAGCTCAGCATAATAGAGGCTGAGCCCCCTGAAGCTCTGATTTTATAATCGGCCCTGCTCCGACGATAGCGTTTTTTAACAAACTGGAAATCACCAGTAGTGTGTGTGTGTGTGTGTGTGTGTGTGTGTGTGTGTGTGTGTGTGTGTGTGTGTGTGTGTGTGTGTGTGTGTGTGTGTGTGGGCGGGCGGAGGACGGGGATCACGGATCAGTAGTTCTGTATAATCTACAGATTAAAGAGAGTCAGATTAAATTGAGATGCAGGTTGTGGATTAAATCTCAAATCATTACTGTGAATCTGTTTGATTCTGATCCGGTCATGTTACCTGTTAAATTCGGTTCTAAGGCTGTAATATGGAGACGGGACTAATAATAAATCTGACTCAGATTTTACACAGAATAACTCAGTTTTTGTCAGTCATTGCAGAGCCGTTAACTGGTCACGCGACAGAGAGATGATAAAGATCAATTTATGAAAAGTATTTTATAATAATGAAAAAAAAAACACGAACCTGCAGCGGAGTCTTCTCACACCAGGATCCGGATCTTTTTAATCCAGGTCACTGAAGATCGTGGCTGCGCTTCATTTCTTCACCGCGACGTGCCGGTGACGTGATGTGTGGCGTCATGAGCAGGGCGGGGAAACCCGGCTCATTAAAGTGCAAGCGGCACGTGAGGATGGGAGAAAGTGACTGAATCAGCAGTGTGGTAGCCATGGTAACGGTTCTTCAACAGGAAGTAATTGCCACAGTATAAAATCAGATAAATTCGTTTTTGACGCACATTGATAAAGATTTTATTACTAATTAACATTAGTCGTCTTTTACAGGCTGTTACAAATCACAAATTAATGGCAATAATTATTGATAACACTCGCCAATGGTAAAAAAATAAAATAAAATAAAAAATAAAAAAATGAAAAAATAAAAATCGTTTTCGTTGAATTGTGTTTTAAACTTAAGTATGAGTCAGAAAAATACAGAAAAAATAAAAATAAAAACACTCCGACATGTTGGTCACATGATCGTCAGTCCGCAGGTGTAACTATGACAACAAGGAAGACGCCAATATGTCTGCGACAGGGACACATCGGAGAGAGAAACGGGAAGAGAAGAACGAGAATCTTCAGGTACACAAGAACATTTCGGGATAAAACCCTGAATTAACTGAGGTTTATTTTCTAGTTTAATTCGATGAAAATTGGATGAGTTTTCAAAATCGTACTTTTTAATCGTTTTTGTGTCAAACAGCAGCCTGTCCTGACTGAGCAACTGATCTCAGAGCTTCTGGAAAAAACTGAAGACCAACTCCTGACGTAAGTGACATCATCCGTAAAAAGACGCAAAGAAGGACGTAAAACTAAAACAAAAATCTTCATTCCTGCTGTAAGAAAGGAAGGTTCCCTCGAGGAAACGTTTACAGTTTTTCTCAGTTGCTTTGGTGCATTTCTCAGTTTAGAATGAAAGTTCTCATAACTATTAGTTCACCCTCCACAACGTTGAGTCATTTGTTACCATCATAACAGTTCTTCTGAACAAATTCCAAATGCTCTTGGACATGTATCAGTTACTTTCATACAATTCTCTGCTGTTAATAATATTATCATTTGATTATGTCATGTCAGTCAAAATGAAACATACTTATGAATGCTAAAAAGTCATTCCCTGTAAAACTAATCGTCCTCATTTCATTGCTTGAGTCATTACATACAAAATTGTTGATCTAGTTGTCAAAAAAATTTCATACATCCCTTTATCATTTGTTTTTCCTGTAAATGTCTCCTAAATTGAACAATTGCTCTCAGGTGAACCTCAGCTCATGAGGAGGTGTGTGAAGTCAGAATTTTTTTCTTTCTGGAAAGCGGAGCAGATGGTCACATCTTTTAGATAAACTATGCTCATAAAATATCTTTATGAGCAACAATCTTCTTAGTTAAATAAGCAGCATGAGTGGCTGCCCATATAGTAACACAGTGCATAATGTAAGAATCAATTAAATCTATACAAAGGATTCAGATTTCTCTCTACTCAAAAATACCAGCTGACTACCAGTTGATTCTTCCATCCTAATTTTTCATCCTCTGCTCTCAAGAACTTGATGTAATGGATTTGAGGTACTGCCATGTTATCTGTGAATATTTTGGTTTTTCCTTTTTAAACATTCATAGTTTTGTGAAATTTGACTCTTTTACATTGAGAGAGAAAGTTTGTTTCTCTGCCAAACCATTAAAAAAATTGATGGTAGCTCTTTATTAGCTTCCTGAATCAATGTAGAAAAATGTTCATGTCAAGCAATAATACAGGTGTCATCAGCAAATAATAATAATAATAATAATCTACAGACAGTATGGATCATAAATGTGTACCAGCCATTTAAAAGCAACACTATGTAAACACAAAAGATGTTGAAATCTTTAATCCAGGTTTAGACTGCTAACGTGGGCTACTAGTCATCAGTAATGTAGATATTAGAATTAAATCAAAGAAAGGGACCAAGTCTGAGCCTCTGTGGAAAAAGGATTTATCAGGATTTTTTGCGCTAGACCCAGAGAATCCATGCGAACCTGTATCTCACAGCACCTCCTCATCAAGACAAATGCAGTCTCAGAGAACTATTCAGTGGCATCACCTGGACATCACCTCACCTGGACTCTGTGGGGCTGGACCGAGCAGAGACCAGCTGGGAAGAGATCTAAGAGGGGGAGGGGGGCTACAATCAGCCTCTCAAACAGAGGAAACAGGGCTGCTGCCTGCCATCTGCTACCAGGCTGACATCAATGAATCAGTGAGTCCATGTGCAGCTGGGCTGAAAGTGCATAGACTACACATGACCTGTGGGGTCATCCCCCGAACACATGGACTATTTAAGTGGGAGGAGAGATAGTGTCTGTGCAGTACAGGAAATGATTTACTCTAACAGACTTTAGAATATCACGTTGCATGGTGCAGTCTTTGCAATATTAACAAGATAACATTAAAGCTCATGTAAGGAGTTTTCCACATGTATTGAATGGACTGAAATTCACATTGGTGATTTTTTATGATATCCAAAAGCAAACAAAACTATAGGCGATAAGACAGAGGATATAAATTATCTGATTATTAATGAATGAAGCTGGTGTGAGGGGGTAAGTGTCAGCCGAGCAGCTATGACAAAAACAAACAGCTTGTTTTTATCATTTTACACAAAATACTTACAATAAAAGATGATGCTCAAAAGTCAGCAGGATAAGATATTTTTGTGTAAAACCTTTGAAGCATGTAGCTGACTAGATTAGTTAAACTGCTCTGTCCACAGGGGGGCGCCAAAATGGACACAAAACAAAAAGTTCCCAACAGGAGCTTTAAAAAAGTGTTTATGATGTTCACACTGTTTGCAATAGTAAATATTATTTATGTTGTCAGTGCATCTCTTGATTATTATGTTGTTGTTTTTTTTGTTGTTGTTTTTTTGTCTTTTTCAGAGAGTTACTCCAGACGTTTGGCCTCATGGATCATGGTTTGTGTTTGAAAGAATCGTCTCTGCTGGATTTTTATTTTTGCGGGTTTTCATGGACAAAGAAGATGAAGTTCAGCCTCAGACAAACAACCTTCATCATGAGTCTTTTTCACCTGATGATCACTAACCTGCGAGGTGGGCAGACTCTCAGTCATTCATTCAAATAGTAAAAGAGTTATTCTGTTTTAAGACAAATAAACATGTTTGATTCTTTAAAGAGCTGTAAGGAGATGAAGTGTTTCAATCAATCGGTCAATCATTATTGATATCGTTGGTCATATTTCAGATGGTTTTGTATTTTATGTTTCAGATCAGCAGATGGACTTAAAAGAAAACCTGATGGAATTTTCCGAGGCGTTAACCCGTCAATTTTCGAGATCAGAAAAAGAAACTTTAATCTTAAACACAGAGGAAGTGTGCGCTCTGAACAATTTCCTGGAAAACAGGTGGGATAAAAACTAAAACTTCTTTAGCTTTTTTAATGTTCAGGTAAAAAACGAACTTGATTGTACAAAAAATGGACTCATCATGAGATTCTAACACAAATTCAAGCCAACACTTCCAGCATATTGCACACATTCAACAGATCTAACACAGGAACAATTATCAGGAATAAAATAAATCACAAAAAAGAAACAGAGACTGATCTTAAATACCAAAGACAAGATGAACACAAAGGTATTATTACCACAACTTAACCTGAGCAGCAAGACTGAATCAGAGGTGTACGAATACATTTATGCGTATAAATGTGCAGATGGGCGTCCTTTTTTTCATTTACATCAACACTGTAATTGTTTGCTTTGTTTGAACAGACTCCTCCGTTTCAAGACAGTGAGAGAAGCAGCCCGAGGTTGGCGGCACATCTTTAGGCGATCTGACAGCATGCAGACCGTCTGCTCTGTCAGCTGATGAGCAGGCTTGTTGTGTCTGATAGTTTACAGCTCTTTAAACAGAAAGAGAAACAAGCAAACAGAGCTCACCTTCAGGGGCTAAGTCAGTCAGTCATGGGCAAGGATAACTCTCCTGTACAAAACCTCCAAATACACTGGGTCTCATTCAAAAATGAGTGCGAGGGAAGACAATGAAACTTTATTTTTAATTCCACTTCAGCTAAAATAACATAAATCTCTGCATCTAAAAAGTTTTTTCTCTTTCTTTCTCTACACCTTGAAGTACTTATCCATACCTTCTTATATGGTGTTCCTCAGCTATTTATGGGTACTGTCTCTTAAGCTTAACCCTTTAATGCCTAAAACCACAAATTATGGCCAGAAAATTCAAACTTTTTTGGGAGATGAAATGTTTATTTCACTTACTACTGAAAACCAAAAATATCAAAATGTCCTTAAAATTTAACAAATATATTCATTTATCTTGTTTGATACATTAGATGTTTTTGGAAACTGATAAACCACAAGAGGACATTTTTATCATTTATCGGACTGTATTAAGGTGTTTTTTTTTTAGTAATTTGTTGATCATACTGATTTGATATAAGTATCATAAAAGTCAATCAAAAATGAGAACCATGTATGAGTTTAAAGTGGACAAGGGTAACATCTTGAAATGTTTGTTTTCTTCAGTCTGTTTCAGAAATATAAAATCTATCAGCTCATGTTCAGAACACAGAGAGAGGAGCTGCTGTCAGGAGCACAGGTAAAACTGTGTGAAGAGTGAGAGTGTGTGTGTGTTTGTGTACATGTTTGAGTGTGTGGTATAAGACCTACTGCGTTCTCACACATATGCACACACACATATGCATGAGTGACTTCAGAGGCCCCACAGGAGTGTACGTATGTAATATAAATAGTGCACACAATTTTTTCAGACTCTCTTCAGGCTCTGTTCTTTCTTTATATCACCTATTTTCATATATTTTGTAAACCAGTTGGTGGTGATGTTTTGGGCTTGTGTGTCAAGATATCAGGGTTCAAAACTTTGCCCCAGATGAATTATTATGTGTTTCATGAGGTTGGACAATCAAATGGTTCCTAATGAGCATCAGGCGGCCGATCCTTCTCTTTGCTTTGGTGCTGCTTGATTTTTATTATTGTCTGTGCTGAAGTGTTTCTTATTATTCAGTGAAGTGTAGGTTTGTTGTTTCTTTAATTTTTTGATATAGCACCAAATTTTCTCTAAAGGGAAATTTCCGTATTTTTGAAGTGAGGCTGTATGGCTAACATCTCTCTGGTAGGTGTGTTAGCCATAATGGATGCTAGTCAGCTTGGTCCCTTAAATGTGAAACGTTGAGATTCCTCAACCTGAACATTCATCGTGGTTTACATGTATGCTCTACCCTGAAAATTTCCAGCACTTAGCTTTCAGAAAACCCATTTCTTTTCGCACTATTTGCAGATGCACGCTGATGTGCTCTCTGCTTGTAACTCATGCAGCTTCCCTTCACTGTTATTGTTGGATGTTGTATCTGTCTGTTGTAGCGTGTTTTCATTAAATGTGAGTTCATGAATGCTGCTGCCTCAAGACTTTCTGATGCACAGATGTTTTTACATTCAAAAATATTATCCTGGTGTTTTTCAGAGGGATGTCGAGATCTTCAACTGTTCATCACTCTTACCTTTGGAAGAGGGACTTTCTGCTGACATGCGCCCCCATGATCTTGAGGAATGTGAAACAGATAAATAAAGGTGTGAGGACGTAAAAGGATCAGTCTGAACTGTCATGTTTGTACAAGTAAGAGGCAGAGTCAGCTCAGCCCGAAGGAAATAGTACCCTAGCTTATGTAGCAGTCCTCCAAGCAGTTCCTCATGTAAGAAGCAGAGCTGGCTGGCATCTATTGTGGCTGATACACTTACTAGTGATGTGTAACTTATACAATACCAAGTGATAAATACAGAAATGTCCCTTTAAACTGGTTTCAGGGGGGACATGAAACGTGGTTAAAATAAGTGATGAAAAAGTGAAATAAGAGTTCAAAACAGTCTATCTTTCGATCTTCATCTTTTCAGTGAACGAGGATTTTATAGAAACTTGGTCGAAGTGCATTTTATTTTTGTGTTCAATAAATGAAGACCTCTTTTTCTGTCCTGAGAGCTTTTTTTATTTGCCTCCATCACAGATTTCTGCTCCATCTTTGTAAAAGGAATATAAGCCTACCCCCGTAGTTTCTGTAGAATAATTACCCCTGTGTTTTATTCATGAAGCTATTTCAGAGGCACAATCTCAAATTGCCTCAAAGAGGAAAGACTCGGATATGAAAAGCTTTCTGCGTGAGTGTTTGAGCTCATCCAGGCATGGACTATGGGTATGCATATAATGTCAAAGTGGGCGGAGTCAGTAGGGTTTCAGTCGCTGAACGTCAGCATACAGATTCAGTGGACGATGTGGAATTAAAACTGTTTGCAAGACATCCCACATTAGTTTCAGTCATGTTAACTTTTGTTAAAAAATGTCTGTTTGGCTGAGTGTATGAGGCATCTGGTGCTTCTGCAGACGGCCCCAAGTGGACACTCAGGGAACTGCAGCTTTTAGCACTTCAGCTTCACTTCTCATGACTAGAGGATGCTGCTAGGTAATAAAGCTGGATTACAAAAAAAGGCACCTCATTATTATGCATTAGAAAGGCTTTCAGAGGGCCTTTTGTGTACTGAGGAGACATCTAGAGGGCACTTTTTAATGTTTTATTTACAGGAAGGGCATCTAGAGGGCAGTTTGTCATGTTTCATGCTGTAGAAGAGCAGCTACTGATGCTGCTGTTATGCATTTTCTGTGGAAAGGACAACAGGCAGGACATGATGGTTTAGCTCAGGAGCATCCAAGCGGGCACTTTGAAATTTCAAATAGTATATATTTGCAAAAAAAACAACTAAGTTTATCAGTTTGAACATTAAATATCTTTGCAGAATGTTCAGTTGAATATTGGTAAAAAGGATTTTAAAATTGTTTTCTGTTTTTATTCACATTTTACACAACGTCCCAACTTCATTGGAATTGGAGTTTGTATTTTTGAGGTTTGTGAAATGATGCCAAACAGAGCTTCTATCTTTGTCCCCCAAAGGACCAATGAGGAGCGAGGACAGACTGAGGTTTTGGTGTTATTTCTTCAGATACAAACACTCTGACTTATTGTGAGCTGACTACAGTACACCAAAAACCTCTGTTCTGTCTTTTTACTCCTCAAACATCACTGTTTTCCCCTCAATAACCAATAATCCCTTAAAACACATCTACGTAAATATGAGCTAAAGAAATCCATGTATATCACATTTCACTGAATTTGTTGGCATCTAGGAGATTTGAGCCTCAGATGAGGTTTAATTAGACTGAATGCTTGTGCTTTGTACATGCTCAGTTAAAATAAAAGTAATAAATCATCAAGAGTTGCAAACATGCAGTGTGAAGTGTGTGTTGGTGTTCAGTGACAGCAACAGCTTCATCCTGCACAGCACCATTGGAACTGGTATGTAAAATGTAGCAGTGACTGTGAAATGACTGGTTTATTGGTAACTGTACACGAACACACACCTGAAGACCGTGGTTCTATCTTAAACACTGACTGTCAGCATTTTTGTGTTTTGGTATCAAGCAAGCTCAGTGAAGATGTTGTGATTGCTCAAGTCTTTAAGTATATATCTATGTAGTTTTATTATGTATTATTAGGTACCATAAATGCAGAAATGTAGCTGCAGCACATCTTAAATGAATTTAGACATGCATTAAGAAAGAGCCAAACAGCGTGTCTGGATATCCTCTAATATCATAAGGGAATTGGGGAAAAGCTTACAGTGTCCTTTTAAAGATGAGAATAATTCAGACAGAGGCACTTAAGGGAAAAAGCTGAGCTTTATTTTATGAAAGTTTTTTTTTTGTTTTTACATCTGTTAACAGGACAAAAAGACTTTTGCAAAGCTAAACAGGTACAATGCATGATAATGAACGTTTGATATTTTCAAAATAGAAGTCAGTCTGAAAGTTTCTTCTGCCACAATCGATGAACAGTGTTTTCACAGTCTGGGGATTGCAACTGTACAACATATGCATATTCTACATTTATGAAAAGCAGGTTTGACAAATTCAGCTGGCTGGACTCATGGCAGCCATTATCCTGTCCGATTTTACGAGGAAGTGCTCTCTGATAAAGGGTAGCTGCACACTTTTAAAGTCCTTGTTGGAGAATCGGCTGCTGTCAGTGATTTTTTTTCCAAACCAATGAAAATATCAATTTGCTGAAACACTAGCTCCAAGCTATGAACGACAAATACTGAGTCTATCTTTGAAAAATGAAAAACTGTATTTTTGAAAGATGTATTTCTTCACTTTGAACCAATGTGCTCAAAGCTGGAGCCAAAGGCAGTGGAGTGAGGAGTGAAGGGAGAGGAGTCAATTTTTGCATCTATGAGTTTTTCTCTTGAGTAAATATACATCAGGCTTTTCCTTTTCTGCAATAACAAATATAGAAAGGTTGAAGCTTTCAGGACGGCTACAGTAACTTTCACGTTCCTCTGAAATACTTGTGGTTACACTCAGAGCTGTGAAACCTTTTAACACTCTCATCGGATCAAAAACAGCGTCAGTGCCTCATACATTCAATTGAACTTCACCCCAAATTTGAAGTTCCTGAAACCCTTACATTTCATCTGGTCATTTATTTTCCTACCGATCAAAACAAGGAGGTCCTTTTCACACTTTAATCCTGTTTTCAGGGTTCTTCTGTGTAAGTTTCACCAATCAGAGTCTTGAAAGGGGAGTTGTAAAATTATCTTTCTGAATTTGGTAAAAAAAAAAAAGTTGCTCTGTTGAACCTACAACTTTTTGACTTTCATGGTTAGAGACAAAACAGGCCTCGCACTGCCTTGAATCATCACATCTCTCTCTGTAGTTGTCAACAAACACGTTTCACCCTCCTCACTCAGTAATTGAACACTTCTTATTTCTTCTTGGTAGTCCTGGTGGTTTTCGCAGTGGTGCTTTTTTTAGTTTGTGAAGTTGTTTTGGACTTTCCTGCAGCCTTCTTTACCGGTTTAGCCTTAGCCTTAGCTTTAGTTTTAGTTTTGGCTTTAGCAGGGGTCTTCTTGCTCACTGCCTTTGCTTTAGCAGCTGCTGCTCTTTTCTGGGCAGTTAGCGTTTTCTCTCTGATCACGTCTTCTCGTCCGATCTCCACCATGTGCTCCTCCCAGGACTTCATCTCGTTCTTGTAGCGAATTTTGTCGTCTTCAGCCAGCTGTGTGTAGACCTGGAATAGTGAAAAAATAGACTCTGTCATTTTCTTGTTGTACCTGTAAACGGCTGAATGAAGACGATGCAAGTGAAGAATAAAGGCCCAACGTGTTTCTGATGACTGAACAAATTCCTCCAGTCGTCCCTCAGTGATGTCAGCTTTTCCTGAATAAAACAGCGGCACAAACATAAAATTAGTGACTGCTTTGCAAAAACATACACATTTTTCTTTTTTAATTAAAGAAAAACAACACAAAATCATTTTTACACCATTTCTTTGTCACCTTCACAACAGCTGTTCCGCACTAGTGGTGGGTGGTACACCAGTTTCAACACCATCACTGACGTCACATTCAACATCACTTTTGAAATATTTGACAGCTAGACTTCACCCTGATCAGAGCAGCAACTTGCACACCCACAGAGCCCCTCAGAGCACGTGTCAGTGTTTATAATGAGAGGTAAGCTACTGCTGTGATTTTTATCTCCTTTGAAACAAGTCTACCTGCTCTAGAGTTGTCTTGAGTACAGTCCTTTTGTGTTTGTGTAATGACTATATTTGTGCAACTTCATTCTTGTTGGCCCAAATATTCTGTCATGAAATCGTTGGCATAATCCAGACAAAGTCTGTTCATAAAATTCTTGTTTTTTTACCCACAAAATTCAACTTCAGCTTCAAATATTGTCTTCTCTCAGTCTGAACAGAAACTATTTATACATCTCAATCTGAATCTCACTCTCACACCACCTTATGTAGAGGTATTTGAACTATCCCTGTAAATGTTCTGTCATGCGGCTGTGTGTGTTTCTGACCGTCGTGCTGGTCCCTCTGGCCTCCTCGAAGTGCTCCGACATGAAAATGTTGAATGGGGAGCGTGGACGTTTGGGTTTCCCGAGGTTGGTTAGCTCCTGGATCACAGAAGAACACACAGAGGGGAGGCATGAGAGAGATGGACTGATTGAGTTTAGAGCTTACTGAGCTTCAACAATTCAACTACATCATATTTGATTCCTGCAGCAAGACCTGCTACATGCACACACACAATTTTGATAACAAGTATATTACAGCCCCTGATAGAAGAGCCTCCATGACGCTCTCTCTCTCTCTCACTCTCTCTTACCCTCTTTTTGCGGATGGCTTTCCTTTTGGCTAGTCTCACTTTTCTCTCCAGGGTCTGTTGCTTGATCTGGAATGGGGTCAGCTGGGCCTGGTAACGCTGGAAATCCACCTTAAACTGCTCCCTGGCCAGCTGAGAGGCTTGTTCAAATGGCTTCAAAGAAGAGACCAATAACATCAAAAGACTGACAAGCCATATGCTGAGAGGACAGAGGGGAGACAGATGATTTGCCAAATTTGACCTCACTGTGGCGGTCAGGGTATGTATGAACACAGATGATGACATGTAATATCACGTTGATATTAACAAGTCACATGTAGTGATCAAATAAGTGTATTTATTCAGGTTAATTAAAACAAGAAAATACAATACTTTAATACATTTTTTATTAGATTACTTAATAGTCAGAATAATCAATTAAATACTTGATCACTATAAAAATTAATTACTACAGCCTTACTGGCATGCACAGTTGCACAGCCTGTATGTGTGGGAGTTAAGCCACATACTCCCTGGCTGTTACTCTAAAATTAGTCATGTCAAAGGGATGTTAACTGGTTACATGTACAGGGATACTATTCTTAGGTCATCTACAGGTGGTGCTGTTTAGCTGTAACAACCCGCATAAACACTCCAGCACAGTTAATAAGTGAATTAGAGGTTATCTGCAATCCGGCTCCCTCGCATATCAGGCATGTTCTTCTCCAAATGAACGTTTCACAGCTTATTTCATGTGTTACAGAAACTCTTGTGCACAGTGACATTATCCGCTCTGCAGCACAATCAGAGGACCTAAACCCTGTGTAATTGCTTTGTGAATAAGACCAATATGTTTTGTTATATGCACAGGTTAAGTGGGTACAAAAGCCATGTAACCCTTTTACGAATTAGTTTGAATACAAGTTGGATGAATATCTTCAGTTTATAATGTTTAATGAGTGAAAGAATGAAATACCCGTTTCTGGTCCGGGCTCAGGAGTCTCCACTGCTGGGCGATCTTCCTGATGACGTCCACTGCTTTAGTATCTAAAGGTAAAAATTAAAACATGATCAAGATGATGCAGCTCTCTGATGGAGCACAGGTAACTGACTTTTATTTGCCAAATTTGACCTCAATTTCATTTAACTTAGAGATGACATGTAATATCACGTTGATATTAACAAGTCACATGTAGTGATCAAATAAGTGTATTTATTCAGGTACATGTGCACATAGAAAAAAAATAGCCAGGGCAACAAATGTTATTATTAGATTACTTAATAGTCAGAATAATCAATTAAATACTTGATCACTATAAAAATTAATTACTACAGCCTTACTGGCATGCACAGTTGCACAGCAGCGTGGTTAAATCTACTCAGCATCCTCGCTGTCAGTGTCAGGTGTTAAATAAGGGACCGTCAATAAATTACCAGTTGATGTTCTCAAAAATGGCTGTTTTCCTTCAATAGCTTCCATGTCATAAGACTAATTGACCTAAAATTGTTTTCTGATGATAGTACTAAGGTCGGACAATAAGACACACCTCTTCATTTCCCTAATTTGTCCTCTAAAAAATGTTTGTTAAATTTTTTTGAACATTTTCTTCAATAGCTTTCATGTCATGAGACCAACTGACCTAAAATTGATTTCAAACAATAGTACTTGCATCGACCAATAAGAGAAACATTATTTGATCATTTTTCATGTTGCCCCTTAAGTTCTTTGTGTGCTCCTTACTTTTTCAAAGTTAAGAGCACATGTGCCCCCTGGGAAAAAAGTTAGCATCAAGCCCTGGGTCAGCTCAGTCAATAAGTCAATACAATAAGAATGATATGATTCTTCTTCACTGTGTGTGCTTTAGCTCTTATTGGTGGATCATTGCCAAGGTTCCTTAAAGTACTAAACTTTGATATTCTCTAACGCACATTATATGTTGCAGAGTTACCTGGGTATTGTCTGGCCACAACTGGCTGCTGCTGCTTCACATATCTCATGTACCCGGTCAGAGGTTTCTTTGGAGGACCAGCGGTCTGAGAGGTCAAACATCTCACTGGGTTGAAGAATGCAGCTGGGAGGACACTGGTACACCTACAACGTGTAAGAATGCACACATTTAGAAAATTAGCATTGAACAGAGCCGGAGAGGGAAAGCTAACTTAGCTTAGCTCAGCACTTATATCAGTGTTTCCAACGTTACATTAACTTAGTGATTATATGAAGCCCGAGTAGATATTACTTGGGTATTGTGCTGTTGCTTGATTCACAAAATTAAGTTAATAAATAAGCGACATCATGAATATTAAAAAAATCTCTGGTTACAGCCTCTAAAATAAAATGACCTATCATTTCTTTTAATCATGTATTCTGTTTGTCCACAATATCAATCAGTAATACTGCAATATTAAGAATGTCCAACTTGGCCCTAGTAATTGTAACAAAAAATAAGGCCAGAACTAGTTGTTAAAAGTTAGCCATAGTTTCAACAAGAAGTCAAAAGACGTGATTTTATCAGCAGCTGATGTCAGAGTTAGAGGCTAGGTTTTCTGATAGCTGATAACGCTGACATGACTAATTTCAGCTTTTACTTAATTTGTTTACATTATGCTCTTATGTTTGTATTTTTGCTCTTAAAGTTTTATGATTGCTCTTGTATTGTATTGCATTGTGCTTTTGGCTTGGAAACGGACCTGGGCACTAATTTTGTACCACGAACTGTAAAAAGATGTGGGGTATGACAATAAAGTTCCTTGAATCCTTGAATCACATCGTGTGTAATTCCTCTATTACATACATGTCCATTTATGCAAAGGAAGGTTCTGGATTTCTCTACAGCCATCACCAATTATCATATCATAAACTGAATATTATAAAATGATCTTTTTTTAAAAAGGGGGTGCGGTGGAGTGGGGTATTCTAGTTTTTCATGCATATTTTGTACTCTAATAAACGTACTTTGGCCAGCTACTGTCATATTGCGTCATTTTTTTTATTCATATCACGGTTGATTTTTCTAAAGTTTCGCATACTGTGTGTCCACTTCTGACCAATCAGATTGCGTATTTTTGCGACATCAGATTCACCGGTATATCCAACATGGCCGACCGGCTGATTGTTTATGTGTCGGAGAACAGAGTGCTTTTTTGATAAAAGACACAAACATTACAAAGATAACGACCTGAAGACAACTTGTGAAGAGTCATAGCGTAGGATCTCTCATATGACGATGGTTTGTGTGCTTTAACAGTTTGCTAAACATCTTTGTTTAAACTTTCATCTGTGCTAAGTAACTTTAGCCCCTGGAAAGTCGCAAAATTGCATCGCACTTGATGTGTATAGTCAGGCGCGTCACAATTCGCCTCAGAATATTTCGTAATTTCGCGTCATTCCTGGGGTGTAAGGACCTTTATTCTTAATATGAAGAAAAAAAAGATTGTTCAACATAGAAATACTTATGTTAATCGATTTTTCTCCCACCCCTACTGGTTTGACTGTAAAATTACCAGAAAAATACAGATTTTCTTATGAAAAGACAGGAACAGACTCTAAAAAGTATCAAGTTTTACGGTAATAAGTTGCTTGAATGTTAAAATAATTTAGTGTATCATATTATTGCACAGACTAACAGACAGAAGAAAACAGACCTTTTCTGAAACCCAAAAATATTTCATTTCATCCAGTTCGCTTGGACACTATTTATGATGAAAACATATGTCCATAATAACATATAATTTAGTGAAAGATCGAATTACATAAAAACTTTTGTAAAGTGTTCTAAATAAAAGCGTCAACATTAAACTGATAATTCAATAATACTCAGTGAGAACATGTGGGTCTTCAGATATTTCAAATAAACTTTTCTAAGCACCTGTGTAATCGTAACTGGTATATTAAACCTTGCTAAATATAAATATTACAGCAAAACACGACAGGAAGCACTAAAAGCGGAGCAATACTACATTAAATCTAACTTTTAAATAAACTAACTTTAAGATAGATGTTTTAATGAGTATAAAAGAGCACATTAAAGTAAAATAAATAAGTAAAAACGTGGTCAAATAAGGTCAGGTGAGTAGTTACCTCTGCAGGGAGCTGGTGCAGGAGAAGACTGTGAAGGACTTAGCCAACAAGCTAACACCCGCTGACATTAAGCTGAACGGAGCCATGTCGGGAGGAAGAGCCTTTAAAGAGCGTCAGACAGAGGAGCGACACACAGACTTATTGTCCAAGAATAACACCGACTGTTTGTTTTCATGCATGCGATGGTTTTAATTCACGTACAGACTTCTTCCCTGCTCCTACTTGTTGTCATGCAGGCGCTGCAAAAGGCGCCTTGTGTCCCTCCCGGTGCATTGTGGGAAAGTTCTTAGCTATTTACTTCCGTTTCCGAAGTAGTAAAAACACTTTAACGTAAAAATGAGTCACAAACATTCAAAACAGTGAATTATATGAATTTAATCGTTAATTGGAGATATCGCGCTGAGGGGAAAGTCTATGAGATCCCTTTAGGAGTTAAAATAAAAGTTTAAATGTTCTCTATTTTAAAGTGTGAATAAAGAATTTCACCCATAAAAACTGGTTACTTTCAGTTTGGTCAGAGGCCTGCTCTTCATTAATATTTAGGATTTTAAAATGCTCCTCCTTTGTCCAAGGGTTTACAGGAGAAATTCAGGAGCTTTATATATATATAAAATAACTAATAATTTTCATATAAGCTCTACAGTTTTTCCGCATTTTTCAAAATTAATTTCAGATATTTGCAATAAGAGCTCCCTTAAAAACTTGTGATAAAGGTTTTGTCTCCATACACTGACATGTGGGTCTTCAAATATTTCAAACAAACCTATTTCTAAGCACCTGTATAATCGTAATTCTGGTATATTAAATCCTCTGCTATAATATAAATATGTACAGCAAAACACGACAGGAATGTCAACCAATGATACATCAGACCAAATTTTAATAATATTAAGAAAGATTTCCATTTTTACCTCC
This sequence comes from Xyrichtys novacula, assembly GCA_962446985.1. Classification (NCBI taxonomy): domain Eukaryota; kingdom Metazoa; phylum Chordata; class Actinopteri; order Labriformes; family Labridae; genus Xyrichtys; species Xyrichtys novacula. Next base: position 9,312,561 of record OY660882.1, on the reverse strand, counting down.
CAAATTATACAGTTATTATTTTGAAAGTTTGTCTCAGGAGTTCACCAGAAACATAGACATTGTTAAAAATCTGAAACACACTTCTTTTGCCTCTTTAGGTTGAAGCAAATGCGTGAACATCATTCTCTCTCTCTCTCTTTTTGAAATGAGTTGAATAAATGTGTGTGAAGCCGCATTCTTTCTAAACTGCGATGGAAACAATGACAGATTAAACAATTAACTGATCCCTAGTAAGCTGGGGTCTCTTTTGTGTGATTTGAGTTAAGTGGATTCCACATAAGCTGATTTAGGGAGCATGTCTCCCTTAAGCATTTAAAGTTCAGTAAACAAGTTTCAAAATAGGTCCAGAATTTTTTTTTTTTAAGTTTAGTACCACCCTGTGGAGAGACATGGTACTATCACTTAAATAGTCAAAAGTAGCTTCAAAATTTCTGACCACTGTCAGGGCCAGAATGCAAGAAAAGTACATGCTGAAACAAATGAAGGTAGTTGAATAAACAGACTTCAGTCCAGCTGATTTAAAGAATCACATTAAAACAAAACAGCAGATACAACCAGACCATACAGATCAGCATGCACAGCAGCTCCACCTTGTACATTCAGATAGCCATGACTAAATCTGATATTATCTCCCTTTCTAAGTGTGTGGTATCCATCCCGTCATGGTTTGAATTACTATTTCTTTATGTATGATTAACCATTACAAGCTGTTTTAATCAGACAGCAAATCAACCCTTATTTAAAAACATTTTCTCTTGATCATGAATAAATCAATGACAGTTTTATCTTTATTTACAGAGCACCTTTAAAAAATACACAACAAAGCACGTCACAAGTCAGCAAACCCAAGTCAACCCTCTTGGATTATATAACCAATACTACACAAAATCAGGTCACTGTGAGAGACATTTCAGATGAGATAAAATCACTGAAGACTCTTCCATAGAAAAATTGTAAAAAGCATCCCAAATGAGAGCAGTGAATCAGCCAACCTTCTATCCTCAGGCAGAGCTTCAGGGTCAGGACTAAAAATGCTCTGTCCCCTCTTTGTTCTCAGCAGAGTGCCTTAAAAGGTTGGAGACATAACTAGGACCAAGATCACTGAGTGCTTTAATCAATAAAATGTTCCAAAAAAATCCAAGATGCCAAAACAGGTGTAATGTGATCAAATCTATTGGTTCAGCCAGTTGTTTATGTAATGCTCCTGCAGTACCACATATCGCCACACGATGGTACTGACTTTCTGTAGGCAAGGACGACTCTCTTGCCCGTGTTAGAAGAGTGAATACCTTACATTATGGCAGAGAATAAAACTGTCAAACTGTCTGTCATCTGTAAACTCCCTGTCCCAGGATTGTTGCTAATGTGCTTCACCTAACAACACCGGCCACATAACAGGAGGTTTGATTAAGACAAGTAAAAAACTGTAACATTAATCCAGCCATGATGACGTAAACGGCATTTAACATTGTGCCTGTGCCAAAACCAACCAAAAAGCCAACATATGAAGTATCCTCAGAGGGAAAGAGAACAGTATCATAAAAACAGACATCAGATGACTCTGATTTCAGTGAAACAAAGTGAAACAATAACAGAGTTCCAGAAGATTTTAATACTATACAATTATTAATAATAATGATAATAATAAAACAATGATAATGAAAACAATAAGAGATGAAGAACACAGTAATACATGACTTGTAATTGCTCCCATTTCCTCATTTTAACTGCAACAGTACATCATTTTATTCAACTTGCTACAAAATGCAAAAGAAACAAGATTGCCAACATCCATCACATGTCAGGAGTAGTTTTTTTTTAAGAGGGTCATGAGATGATACCTTTTACTATAACAGGTGTCAGAGTGACAAACTCACGTCTGGCCCCATTTCAGCGATTCGGTGTGTAGGAACGGAAAGGACGTATGTGAATCTGTTCTCTGGATTTATTCATCTGTGTACACAGCTCATATCTGTCCGTAAATTCGTGAATATAGTTTCAATGAATAAACTATCTTCAAAGAGAATGCATCAATTTATCTTCAATAAGATTTAAAGGTACAGTGTGTAGAAATGGGAGCAATCAAATGCCCCTTGCTCACCCCTCCAATCGGTGAGGCGACGGTGGACGAGAAGCTCCTGTGATGCACAATTCATGTGATCCACCACTTGTCAAAGTTTTACTACTACTTCACTAGTTTAAAAACATCTGCTACATGCACCTAACTATCACTGACTGCCCCTTTAATGTCATATTGTGTTTTGTGTTCAACTTCTCCCAGCTTTCACAGTTAAGTCTGCATTTTTATCCAGATAAACTGGAGTAAATTGGTAAATGTGGTCGCATGGAAGCGATTGACCTTTTGTTGTCTTTTGACATACCCACAGATTGCAAATTAGTGGGTACGGAAACTGTGTACACAGATTTGTATACTAAGAGTACAGATTTCAACTGACACTGCGGGGCTCCATGTGTGTTTTCCTGGACTAGATTTTTTCAGGCATGAAGCAGCTTGTTTTACATGAATGCTATCATGCTGCACTATTACTCAGGTCATTTATAAGAGAAAGGACTCATTGCTGACAAACAGATGATGGTTGCACAGTCTATATTACACTAGTTCAACTTTAAAAAAGTAAAATTCTAATAAGCCATTTGTAAGGAATGTGTACGTTTTAAATAAAATATCCTCGATGCAAAAAACAACATGCCAAAATTTAAAATGCCAACATACCAATTCAATGACTATCTCTGGAAAACCTTTGCTTACTTTTAAAAACAAGTAACATGTATGTCATGAAGTCAGACTTACAATAATGTTGATGAGGGTTAAGTTTGATGGAAGTTACCTAAGATTACTTGATGATTTCATACTTTAATTTACAGTGTGTTGTGACTTTAAAAAATGAAGGACAAAGAAAAAAATCTCAGCATATTTTTGTTTTTTTCTCTTTGATTATTTCTTTTCTTTACATGGCGTACTTGTTGGTCCATTCTTTTGCTATTCTGTTGTATCTGAGGACAGAAAACAAAGGAGTTAGTTAGCAGATGATGGACTCTGACAACCACACACTGAGATCAACATTCAAAACTCCTATGTTGGCATTTACATCGATAACGGTGGTCAGTAAAGTACAAAGTGAGTATGTGTGTATTCTGACCTGAGTTTGTCGTTCTTGTAGATTTGTGCTATGTCTGGGACTAAGGGGTCGTCTGGGTTGGGATCACAAAGCAGTGAACATATAGACAAAAGAACTGCAATAAAAAAAAGAAGATAAAAAAAGATCACATCAGCTACTGTGTTGATAAAACATGTTTAAAACTGTCTGGACTTCATCACAATAGATGATCTCTGTTTGAGGGAACATCAGGAGTCTGCAGTGTTCATACATAGAACTAGAGGGTTTGATTATCTTTTTATTATCTTTTATTCATCTCTTTGATTATGAGGCTTTATTACTGTATAAAGCTGCACAGATGCTAACAAAGACCAGAAAGAGAGATCACTTTGCACCAATTTTAAGATCTCTGCATTGGCCACCTGTCTCTTTTAGAATAGATTTTAAGGTAGTTTTACTGTTTTTTAAAGCTCTTAATGGCCTTGGCCCATCTTATTTATCTGATCTGCTTTTATTGTATGAGCCCAGTAGAGCCCTCAGGTCTTGAGGAAGTTTTCCGTTAACAGTACCTAAAGATAAAACTGAAACATACGGTGATGTCTCTTTATATTACTACCATCCCCATCTATGCAACAGCTTACCTGAAGTCCTGAGACCTGCACCTAATCTTTATGATTTTAAAAGCAAACTCAAGACCTTCCTTTTAAGTCTTACCTTTAACTAAATTTTATATCAATAACTTAATTTGTTTGAGTGTTTTAGCTGTTGTTTAAGGTCAAAATTGCTCTGATTTTAGTATTGTTTTTTTTTTCTGTTTTCATCTCATTTCAATTTATTATTTCTTAAAATTCATTTTATGTTTCTTTGTTTTTACATTTTAAACTAACCTCTAGTGTTTCCTCATTTTGAATTTTAAGATGGCGTTTCCTCAGTGCGAATATTGCTGCTTTTACTGAATAGACCTTGTGAATGGATTTGAGCTTGTTTAGCTCTTTTCTAGTCAATGTACTTTATAACTTACCACTACTGTGTTTAAATTGCTGGGTGGGGATGAGGGGACAGGGAGGAGGTGGGGTAGAGTCCGGTATTCTTTCATTCTTAAATTATATTTGTTTTCTTTTTGTAGGTAAAGTATTTGTGCTACATTGTGTTGTATGAAGAGTGATATACAAATAAAGACTGGTAGATTGATTACCAAACTAGCTCTAAAGACCTCGTTTTGTCACTGTTGTTCCTTCATTTTCATTTACTCTTATTTAGCTCCTGTGAAGAACTTTCAGTTTGCGTTGTTTGGTTTGCATTTCTGTGGCTGGCATCCCTTGCATGCCTCTTATAATACTGAAAACACCCAGAACTGAACGAAGACTTAATGAAGGACATCAGAGCTGCTGTTTTTTTTTGTTTTTTTTTTTTGTCATAGTGAAAACAAGAGGACATGATATTTACCTTTAGACACCGTTAGTGCTGGAGACCACTGTGACCGGAGGATATCCAAACAGATGCTCCCATTGCTGTTTATGTTTGGGTGATAAATCTTTGTTGTGAACGCTACCTGTAATAAGAGTTAAACAACAGTCAACTTAAGTTCAGCCAAGTCACCTTCAAATGACAAAGTACAGTGTGTTTCCATGGTCATTTTTTGTGGTACACCTGAAGAGGTTAAACTTGGTCCAACTTTCTTGCTAGACCCTAGCTCCTTAAATTCTAGTGAACTACTCGATTCTTGTTTTGCTTAGGGTTCGTTGGTTTACCATTTAATGTGCTTTTCTACTTCTCTTGGGTCTGTGTTACTTTTTTCTTTCAGACAAGTTATGGAGAAATAATTATTTTGTATATGCTTGATAAATTGCCCTGATGATAGGACAAATCTTTGAGAAACTACAGAAGCTCTTACCTTTGGTGGCTTAAATGGGTAGTCGGTGGGGAAGTGGATTGTGAGAAAGAAAACTCCTCCTTGGTAAGGACTGTCACCCTGATGGAGAGACACCACGAACATTGACATTATTTTAGAGAGTATAACAGATATAGAGGTTAAATATCAAGTGTAAAAACATGACAATAACACACCTTTTTCAGTCAATTAAAACCAAGTAACATGTCAGCCTCTGTGTTACACATTACACTGAGCTTCAGTACTTCAAGAGGATGCAAAACAATTGAAAAGCAATGCAAAGTTGACTAAACGTATCCCAGCTGCGAACTGAAGGCTTATGCAAATACAAGGTAAATGCTCCAAGTAGAAGAAACAGCTAGGAAACCCTCTCTGATGCAGCACAGGCACACCAGTCAATATGAGAGGACTGAAAGTTTGAAGTGATATTGTAATACTCACCGGACCCATTATGGTCGCTTGCCAATGAAACACTAGAAAGAGAGACACAAGAGAGTGTAAGCTCTACACATCACAGATACACTGCTCATCAGCAGTCAATTACAACTCACCGGCAGACTCTGACTACTTTGTTTTTATTCATACTTTGAATTTAAAACACAAGCTCTCCTGGTGCTTCTGTCTATTATTTAATCCATGCCTCTTCTATCTTTTACCTGCCTCCTGAAGTCTGAAATATTAACTGAATCAATTGAAGTAGAATTGAAATAAAGCTCCTCTGAGGGATTATTTGACAATTATGATACAGACTGAAGTCCAAACCGAGACTTTTACATGACATACAAAAAAAAACAAAAACATTTGCGATAAGATTGATGGTTTTAGTTTTGTGCAGCTTAAGGAACAGCCCTGTTTTTACGGTTTCCACATGAACGCTCAAACAAATCTTGATTCTGCATCTATCCAGGTGCACACAATTCATCAGTTGGCTATGCATGGAGCCAGAAGGAGTTGGGGCTTGACTTTGCTTGAAACATCTTGACATAGAGTTTGTATTTGGACCTGTCACGTCAATGTAGCTTAAGCTAAGAGTAATAAAATAATCTGAGCAGAATTGAGGAATATTTAGACCCTAGATATCATCCATTCTGATGTTTGTAGCAGATAATGGATACATCTGATTATTTTAGTGATCTTTTAACTTTGGTCACTGGTGCTTTGTTAGATGTAGCAGTGTACAATAGTTTCCAAAAAGTAGTTCCTAGAGAAGACACTAAAGAAAAAGTAAGAGCCCTGCTTCAAAAACGAAGTGAGGTAGTACAAGTGTGAAACTGAAGCAGTTTGCTATGAGACGAATTAGTTTTGTCAAGTTTATCACCGTAAAATGATCCACAGGCAGTACGGTCGACATTCAAAAACATTATAGTGGGAATTTGTGACATGATATGCATTTTTGGGTGTGTGTACTCACTGTCATCGCCCACTGGTCCAGCAGAGCACTGAGCTGGAGGGTCTTTCTGCAAGTCCTGAAGTTCCTGTTTGACACAACGGAAAAACTGTCACAGCAGGTACAAGTAAAACAGCTTTTTGGCTGAGGCAACAAACTGAGTTAGATAAGCCTCTCTTGAGTTTGCCAAGATACCATGACAAATGCTGTAGGCAAATTTCAACGTATTCCATGGTGCAAGTAAAAAAAGGGGGTTCTGCTTTAGGTTAACGTCTGTTAAGACTGTACACTTTCATTAAAGAGTTATTATAGTAAACTATAGAATGCCTCTCCATACAAACAGCCACACATGTATGAGAACTAATCTTCATGTGTATGACAATTTAATTTGTTAGGATCTCATTATGTGTAGTGCATTTGAGAGAATTACCTACCATATTAAAAAAAAGGGATTCCATTAAGAACACTGTAGGTCTACTGGTACTGCTGGTGTCAAAGAGTTTTAAAGTGGAAATCTCTATTTTTTTAAGATGAAGTAATTGACTTTGAGATCATAACACTATTTCCAAAGCATGAAAAACACAGCAGGCCTTCACAAGAATGAAGATGAAACTATTGTGTATTTTTTTTTATCTTTTATTGGCAAACATTGGGGTAAAAAGAGTATGGTATGTTGGTACCTAGGTGCTGAATTGGCATACTGCTAGGTCAAGACTTTTCAGTCTCCTTCAATAAAACACTCATTATTGAGTCTTATGGTAAATAAAGGATGGATGTTTGTTAGGATTTGTGGGGTTTTTGCAGCATAGATCACACTGGATCACCCAGCTGTCATGCAGGATGGACAGTTTGTATGTTGTCAAATAATACCGTGTAAAATGTGGTGAAGTACAACATTTTCTGTAGACGATACTCAAAGTATAGGGGAGAGTGGGGTAAGATGAGCCACTTTTCATATTTCGGATCACTACATCAAGGCAATCATAGTTTTGTCTCTAACTAGTGTATCTGCCCCTATGGTCAACTTACCCTGTGTATGGGGTAAGTTGACCATAGGAGCGGGGTAAGTTGAGCTGCATCCCTACTACCCCCCCCCCCCCCCCACCCCCCCACCCCCACTCTCCACCCCAGCCCTCCCTCACCTTCTCTCTCCCTAAATAACAGTCACTTCTTCATATTCATGTGTATTTTTATCTATTGTACACTATTCAACTGGTTCTTTCTTTTTATTATGATTGCATATAACTGCTAAAAAGCTGTTTTATAAAAAGCCATTTTAACATGAGAATGTCTTTAAGTGATTCAGCACATTCACAGCTGTATTTTTGATAAGAAAAAGTCAAACATTTCAACAATCTGAACTGAAACTCTGATCCTCTCATCAGACTTATTTACTTTCTCAGTTGAACCAATGACTCAACTCACCCCTGAACTACTATTATGACTTTATTAGTCCTCTAATCTAAAATGGCGGACTTTTATGTTAGGTTTTGACCTCTTGTTGTAGCTCATAGATACCACAATTGATGTATAAAACAAATTTAAAATGATCTTCTTTGGTCTGAACACAATTCTAATAAAACTTGTGACAGACTAAATTCACTTTCAAGAGTGAATTATTTTTTTTTTTTATCTAACCCCTTCACCCATGTGCTTTTAACCTTCACAGACTCCATGAATTTATGCCCATCTCCTAAATATTTGGTCACATGATCAATTTCTTTGACCATTTCCAAGCAACAGGGGGTGGCTCAACTTACCCCACTCTCCCCTAAGTTCTGATTCTGCAACATACTCAGAAATGTTGAGTACATAGAATCCTGTTCAATAACAGTCTAATGTGAACATGAAGTTTGCTACCTTCCCTTTCTGCCAATCAGTGGATCTTCCTATATGATGTATTGATTGTAAGTAACTCGTCTAATGCAGTCTGCACTCTCTCCCTCTCCCCTCCACTCCTGTCCTCCCCCCTTCCTCACTTACTTCCTGGTTAGTGAGGAGTGGCGTAAATGAGAGGAGCTCTTTAGATCTTCGCTAAGAGCTACACCCATTATAAAGCATTTAGAGTATAAACGAGGAAGCTTAATCACTCATTATGTCATTTACTACCTCCTGTAAAAACCTGACCTTCACTAAGAAGTGTAGTTCTGGAGAAACAGACGACACTGACCGACTACAAAGCCGTAGAAACATAAGAAATAAAAGGGAAGTGTGTGGAGATGTACTTGTCCAAGTGCTATCAATTGTTGTCTCATGAGAATAGGACAATATATCAGCTACTTTCACAGTTCTGTCTGGTAGTATAGAGACATATCAAACTCAGGGTGTGCAGGTGTCACAGAGACAAGAGGAGTTACAATGCTAACTTAGGCATTTGTTAGCAGGTTAGCTCCAAACTTTGAAGTTGTTATTCGCTATTTTATCTATTCTGGAGTGTGTCAACAAACACCATGTTTCCAAAAATGTACACAAGTTCTTCTTTCGTTGTGCCACAGCGCGAATGTTGCTGAAATATGTGGTAATGTGGGGTTTTAGTGTGTGTAAGTAGACGGAGTTCTTCCGTTAGCCTCTGTTGGGCCAGTTAGCTCAGATTAGCTGTAAGCTAGCCGGTGAAACTTACCTTGTTTATTCTCTTCAGTGCCATTTTCACCGGTGCAGTTTGATCCGCAGATGACTCAACTCTTCCTTAACGTAAGTTTTAATGTTATTGCAGGCCAAGTCAGTGACTGTTGTTTTTTCCCTGAGATCGACAGCCGGGGATGTGTTTGTGTTTTTATAGAAAAAAAACCCTTTTGTTTCCGCTTTCTTGTTTACGGTCATTCTGCCTATGTGCATCATGGGAAATGTAGTTCTGGGTACTGAAATTCAAACCAACGAATATAACAGGTTTACCAAGTTTCCTTTTAGGGTAAGCTCTATATAAACAAATGAAAGACGCAGTAAATGTACCTGAAAACCGACCTTATTCACGGGAAGTCAAAATTTCAGTCACAGTTTGTACAGCATTTTTGAATTGTGTGTGTAACCCCCAATTGGCCTCCTAGTAACAGTATTCCAGTTCAAAATGAGTACTTAGCATTTTCATTGTTTATTACCAACATATTCAGATATTATCAAAGTGTAGCCTACTTTGCTGCAGCAAACACTTTACTCTACAGTCTTTTACACAATGCAACACCATTCATTTTTCCATAGTTTAATCCAGGGGTTATAAGCAAACAACAACATTTATATAAAGCATTATGACTGAGCAGCTTTTTCAGTAAATTTTAAAATCAACACCTTCACTGTTCATAAAGATTTTTTCTATGGAAAATATTCTACTTTGCTACATTTTACATCGCACCAGTAACGGAGTAAAATATCTGCTTAAAACATCCACACTTTCTTATCAGCTGCATGACAACCAGCTAATTGGATGGTATCTGGACTTGGTGGCCATGAAATAAGAGTGATGCCAAATACTAAGCGGATAGTAATGGAAATCACAATTGTCTTGGAATGAGACCAGTTATCTCTTATGTATAAACTGATGGGTGGCAGTGGACATCATGGCAAACATTTAAAAAATAGGGGACAAAATGCAGTGATAGATAGATAGATAGATAGATACATACATACATACATACATACATACATACATACATACATTCTGTTTATTTCTCCCTGTTTCCTCATGACTCGGTGTGATAATCATTATGTCCTATTAGAGACACTGATACACAGTCTTTCACTAAATGCATCAGTCTTAGTGTGTTACATCGCTCATGATTGCTAAAGAACTTTTTTGACTCTTTATTTTTCCATTGTTCTAATTCTAGCCCTTATTATTAACAGTAACCACATTATTTCAGATGTTTTCACTGCTTTAACTTCAATAGACCTGTTGACTTCAATTGTCTAAGTTAGGTCTTTAAGTGTAACCACACTGTTCCTGTAAATAGTAAAATGGTCAATGGACTATGTTTATATCTCTGTCTCAATGGTTGCCTGACCACGCAAAGCTTTTTCACATCACATGTCACATTAACGCCACATTCACACGCTGAAGACAGAGGCTGCTATGTATAGAGCCCATTAGTGTAAGACTTATTCCATTCACACACCACTGGGTGCAGTCAGCCATTTATAAAATAGACTGAAATTCATACTGATGCCAATTTATGGTATACAAGAGCGAATGAAACCATCGATAACAAGAATGATGATCTTAATATTTTTATTTTGAAGGCCCGGTGTTCGGGGGTAGGTGTCAGTCAAGCAGCTGAAGAAACAGCCCTGTCTTTCCCATTTTTCATAAAATATTCATAATAAATAATAATAGTGGAAGGCAGTGTCATTTATAATTCATGCAGATTTATTTTTTTCAATGAGTTCTATAAGTTTTTCGAAAAATTGGTGAGGTAATTTAAACACAGATGTATTTTTTTTTTACCCAGAGTTGGTATCATGATTTAAATAATTTGGGGAGACTGGCATTTCGAGGTATGAGCTTCTTTATCTTCTAAATTACAGCACTAACCATGTTGATAATCTGAACAGTCATAGCATCATTGTACATTATGTAACTTTGAATTCAAACATACACTTATGTGGTTATGAGTGAGAGGACAGCACTTTATTTCACTGTAAACAGAGCAGCACTCTGTTTACTGATCCACTTTCTGTGTTTACAGGACTTAATGGGAGTGATAGCTCAAGCATCCCAACACATTAACAATGTAATTGTTGGTGCTATTATAGACTCCTCTGGGTGCTGGATTATTTGGAGTAAGACCCTCCCTACATGTAAACGTTTAAACAGACTCCACCTTTACACACCGATTGGGACATTAATATGGGTTAAATGAAGAACAACTTCTCTTTGATTACAGTAAATATGATATTTTTCTAAGGGAAAAAGTTGTCTGCTCCATTTGTTTGGTGTTGAAGTCTCTACAGTGACACAGCACTATCAACACTTAATTTCTTTTCTGGGCCCGACTGTTAATCTGGATCCATGAACTGTACAAATACCCGTGGGTGCTCCTCTTCTGTATTGCAACTCACAGCTTTTTGAGGCCTGATGACCCAGATATGATCCCCTCTGAGTCTGAACTGTCACTTCTCACTTGATTTGCCTTAAATATTTCATTTTTGAACCTGTCCAGATTTGTTAGTCCATCATCTGGCCTGCAGCTTTGCCAGAGAAACCACTCATTGATCATATTCTCCCATATCTAGCTGCTGTTTACCCCTACAGCAAAGCTCCAGGTGGTCTGAGGTGTTCTTAATATCTGTTTGGAGGTTCAGTTGAGTCCCTATATCTCTACATAATGATGTCATAACTTGTGTTTCTAACAAGACCACCAGAAACCAACAGCATCTTTGACCATAAAAACTACTTTTGAAGGTGCTTTAAGGGGTTCACATTCCCCAAAGACTTTATATCTAAAAAAAATAAGCACCAGCCCCATTCATAAAGGTACTTTGGTGGTGAGCAGTCACTGGTGTTATGAATCCTGGGGTCCTATCGGTCCCTTTTGGGGATCTGCTCATATGCATTCAACAGACATTGAACTTTGAAGCTGTCTTTGCATTTGGGTCCGATGTCTTGGTTCAGTGACCCATACTATTTTACCATTGCAGCAGACAAAAGATGACAATGCTTGTTACATGGATTCAATTTGGAGGCAAGGCTTCAAATTTGTAGTGTCAGCTAATTTCCAGCAGGTGGTGCCATTTGCACATTTAAGTCTCTAAGGCCAAAGAAGCAACTCTTCAGATAACCACTAAGAGTGATACTCAGGCTACAAAAGAACAATTTCCCCTTATGACTCAAAAGGTCAAAGTTCTGAAAATAAATGTATTATTTTCAATTTATGAAAAGAGTTGAAGTTGATGATAAAATCTCAGATGCAATGAGAGCAGGAAATAACATGAACATAAGATAAATTTCTGGCACTTGTCTGATGTATCCACTTTTAGACTAAATGTGCTAAGAGGCTTCCTTTTTAATCAGGGACCCAAGGGTCAACCCTCATGTGTCCCTCTATTAATGTATGCTTAAATTTTCTGGTTTATCACAGAAGCTAACACCTTTGCTAACCACCTAATGCCACTAAATGACAACATCTTAAGCTAAACTACAATACGAACTGGCTAGAATTTGATATAAATTATATAACAATGAAAAGAAAGCACTATTTTACATTGCTGCTCAAACAAACACTGGTTATGTTCTGAAATCATTATGTTATATTCTGAAATCAAAATGGGGTCATTCTTTTGAATGACCCCATTTTGATTTTTTATTTTATTTTCATTTTCATTTTCTATTTTAACAAATCTGCTGAGACCCTTTTTACCAACTTGTCACTGACTGAATTTATCATGAGGCCTTTATTCAATTTTGATGTAAAGAGTGACTTTGTTCTCTTTTGCTAGTATTACAGTAAATTGTTGCACCTCATGGATACCACAATTGATGTATAAAACAAATTTCAAATTATCTTTTTTGGTCCAAACACAATTCAAATAAAACTTATTACACACTAAATTCACTTTCATGAGTGAAAAATGTTTTTTAAATAAATGTTTAACACCTTCACCCATGTGCTTCTTACCTTCACAGACTTCATGAATTGATGCCCATCTCCTAAATATTTGGTCACATGTTCAATTTCTTTTACTATTTTCAAGCAACAGGGGGTGGCTCAACTTACCCTCTGACTCAACTTAACCCACTCTCCCCTATAGACAGGGGGAAAACTGATAGAGGGAGATGAAGAAAGAGGGAGAGGGACTGAGGAGAGATTGATAAGCCTTGAATTAAATTTCAGATATGCACAGGAATGAAATGTCTGCCGTAAAAGTGCTGGGATACGTTTTACGACATTAGAGGCGAGTGTCGCAAACGTGTGGGAGGCTTTGGGCGCTGTTCGTTACGTAGAGGCAGCCGCCCACACTGACCTGGATATTATGGCTGAGGAGGACTACGCCGACCTCTTTGAGTGTCATGGATTATTGGACCACAATGTTCTGCCTACGTGCTCATATTCATCAGAGAGGACAGGGTCTCAGGGGCGACAGTAGGCAGACCAGGAGGCTCCTCTGCTCCGGACTCGTTTAGCTGCTCACAAGACAATGTCGATAAGTAAGAAATCATAACCTGAACTAAATGACATACTTATAAATTTCTACGGCTCCCAGGTCTTGATTGATTCCGCTTGTTGCTGTGATAGACACCTGGAGCTGGATATCACATGTGAGTGGGTCATAACATCACCATTACTCAGACACAACAGTATTTACTTCTCTGAAGTGAGGAAGTAGAGCTGTGTCAAGCTAACGCCAGTCTAGAACAGCTTACACAGGAAGTAATGGAGCTATGCCTTCAAAATAGAAGCGTTCTTTAAATTCGTTTGACATAAGTTGCAAGTACAAAAGCCGTAACACTTGGACTTAACAATGAAAGAGTTTTTATAAGTAAGACTTATCCTCATCTCGGAGTTAATCGTCGGACTCTGCCGTTTATAGAAACATCTATTTGTTTTATTGTGGAACCTAAAGCGGAAGTAGTGTCCTCGCTGTCCCTTATTTGACACTGGTTGCGAGAGGGATGTGGCCAGGATGTATTTATGCTGCAGTTCAAGATATGAAAATCACTGAATTAGCTCTGCTCTGGGAGCTCTGCTTCACTACGGGACACACCAGGGGCAACGATATCGCTGCCATCCGTCAGTGCGGCTGTTATCGGCGGTCAGAGACGGAGAGCACGACCGAGGCTGCCGCGGCTACGCTGGTTTCGTCTGGACTGGACCATTTCCATGAAGGCTCCTCAACCTTACGCCCAAACAGTTTTTGTGCGGGGCTTTACTCTGTGTATACTGACATAATGAAAGAATGTGAATCAAAACTGTCACATTCTTGACTTTTATTTTTTGTTTTTTTGTAAAGACACTTTGTGTTTCCCCCCCTTTTTATTTTGAACACATGTCAACAACTCAGCGTCAGGTGATGATGGAGTCCTCTCTGGCACTTGGCAGACTGGAGCTGACCCCAAGTTCAGCAGCGGTGGGTGTCAGCCTGGCCCCGCGGCTGTCCGGCGGGCCCCCCGCCAAAGAGAAGTGCGGTCAGCGGCAGCTGGGGCCGCAGGGGCAGGCTCACCTGAACGGCTGCGTCCCGCTGTCACATCAGGTGGCGGGTCACAAGTATGGAGTGGATAAAGTGGGTAAGCACAATTTAAAAAAAAAAATTACTATTATTTTTTTTATTTATATATATTTTTTACTTTTATACGTCTTTGTGATACATGGAGGAAAACTGTCAAGGAAAACCACAAACTCACTTACACAACTGTCACTAAATGTGAGCAAGCAAAAGTAACAGACAACTCACAAGGGTGACCACAGGTATCTTCACAGGTACATTTCTCAGCACAGATTTCTATTTGGAGTTTCATGCTTTATTGTCCGCTTGATAGCCTTGTTTGCGGCTTTATGCAATTTTACAACACAAGAAATTGTGTTTTTAAAAACCTACACTCTTGCCACTATCTCCATAAAGCACTCTAGAACCCCCCTCTGCTGTTGCCATGCCAAAATGTCAAATTTCTAAGCCTTAATGAGGAGATCACTCAACCTGTGATGTTTTGTTTTAAGCCAATTTTGTTACATCTCATTTTGTTCTTATGTGACTACTTGAAAATTTTCATCCAGTGATTGCTTCACTGTGTGTTTGCCTCAGTTTAAATTCTTACCTTTCAATAACTTTAACTTTGAGTATTATTATCTAACAATCTGACCTTAACCCCCTCCGTAAGATGAAGAAGCAATTTTATGCGCCTGATACAACCCTGATTATCCATGCAGTCTATCTTCTGTAAGGGCGCCATGAATCACATATCTCTGGTCAGTTTTGTTTAATCAAAATTTTGGTTTATTTTTTTGGACTGGCTAAACAAAAATATATTTGTAGCTTAAAGTTTCCAATTCAAACTTTGTGGATGTTAAGGCACAATGAATTACAGTCCATTTCAGTTACCTTTCTCATGCTTGTGTAAAGTCAGTAAAATAGAAAGAGCGAATCTGTTTTTGTCTGATATGGTGATAAATTTTCCAACCATTCCTGGATCATAAAGAGTCTAAGCTAGAGCTGAGCAGTGTATCATTTGGACTTCACAGTTGCAATGTGTGCATATGTAGTTGATACATCAGAGGACATGCAATGTCAGTCCCATGACCAAAACGCATCTTGCCGCCACCACTTCCTCGTCCAGCATTTATCTATGATAGACATCTATGTGAAATGACTCTAATGCGGCCTCTCAATTATAGAACACACAGTGAAACTGAAACCTGTGCATGCACAGTCTGTATCTATATGAACAAAGGCTGTAGAATACAAACATTCATACAAGCTAAGACACTGCTGCCACCAAAAACTTGATAAAGTGAGGCAGATTTTGAGACAAGGTTGTCCTCACACTAAGTGAGGATGTCAGAGCTGCTGTTGTAGAGCTGAACACAGTGTGATAAAAGCAGGAGGAGGATTCATTTCTTCTGAAAGCAGAAAATACACTGAAAGATCCAGATAATAAAAGTTGGATTGTGTTATAGATTTTTTAAAAACTACACTGCATTTATCTGCTACCATCAACATGTATTTTTTCATATCACACGTTGTTCTGCTGAAGGGGAAGCTTTTTCGTCATCTTGCAGACCAGCTGTGATCTTGTGCACCACTGAACTCCTGCCACAAAACATGACACTTGTTTAAACGTTCACACACTAGCTCTTGTATACTCCTTGTCACAATTGTATTTGTGTGCATACATTATATCAATTGTCTGGGCCTATAAATAACTCACCAAACTGTTACCGACAAAAGCACACACAGAGCTTTTTCCTCGCACTGCTCACGCCTGACACCCATGCTCTGTTGTTGGAGGACGGTTGTGGGAGTTTCCATGAAAGTAAAAGATGAAACAAGTTCTTAGTTTATTTCTCTCAGCTGTGTAATGCATCCCCCAGTGAAAAGCAATGATATTTAAAATGCTCTACCATGATTGTTTGCAGCAAGGCAGTAAATTTTAAAGTTTTGATCGAGCTGCATGCATATGAGGAAAGGTTCATACATCTGTTTCATCTTCAACTGGATAAACAGTTTTGTGTCTGTGACCCACAATCTAAATGGTCTCTCTAATAGTCATGCATGTTGGATACCACCTGACATGATGAAGGCCCCCTTTAATTGTTATTTGGTGAGGGGTTGAGCTGATCTGATGGTTACGTTCATAAACCTCCTAGAAGATGCATCTTTAAAAAGACAGTGTGGAAGGCATACAGTAGTCAGCCATGATTAAGACATTACACATCTGTCCACTCACTAGAGTGCTCAGCTGAAACGTTACTGTTTGACCTGAGATTGTGAAGCATTCTCAATGCTTTCACTGTTGGTGTGATCCGACAGTTGCAGGGCATTTTAGGTTCATTTGTAACATTCTAAACAATGTGATCATCAGGATTATTTTTTCTATATCCATGCCACAACATTAGGTACACCTGAGCAACCTAATGCAACAGATCTGCTCTATAAATTCTACTGATACAAAGCCTCTACAGTTTAAGGTTTCACTGACATGGTCATGAGAGGGACAATGTTCTTGAAAGCTCCCATGATGATTTTTTTTTGACAATTTAAACTGCTGCCATTTCATGCAGAGTGAACACAACCACCAGCAACAAGGTCCTGGGTTCGAATCCGGGTCAGGTCGTTTCTGTGTGGAGCTTGCACGTTCTCCCTGTGTCTGCGTGGGTTTACTCCGGGTACTCCGGTTTCCTCCCACATCCGCAAAAACATACAGAAGTGTGGTTAGCTTAATTGGCCACTTCCAAATCGCCCGTAGGTGTGAATGTGAGCGTGGATGGTTGTTCGTCTCTATATGTCAGCCCTGTGATGAACTGGCGCCTTGTCCAGGGTGTCCCCTGCCTTCGCCGGAAGATGCTGGGGTAGGCTCCAGCCCCCCGCGACCCCCAACGGGAAGAAAGCGGTAGAAATGGATGGATGGATGGATATTTAATGACTTTACCTCACCAGCTAAGATAACCCATGTAACATGTCCAAAGACAGGCCTTCCCCCCTCCAAGACATACAGATGTTATAAATAACTTAAAAGAGAAATAGTACGTTCATATGCTGACATTCTGGTTTTGGCTTTTGCAGCCCATAGTGAGGCATTAGTGTTAATTAAAAGCAGAGGTACAAGTTGGAGTGGATCAACTGGTCCTTTGAGACATAAAGGAGGAACATGTCCCACATGTGCTCTGTGCAGTAACATGAGTTTTATGCTTTCCGTTTGTTTACACACTGATATTTCTCTGACATTATCCCAGATATTCTCCCACTTGGCCTCCGTTATCACTACACCCAGGTCCTACTACTTCCAGGTCCCTCACAGACTCTCATAGAAGGCACTAAAGGGAAGCAATCCACCTTCAGAAAGAAGTTTTTGTTCTGGCGCTGTGGGCAGGTGGATCCTCTTGGGTATTATTGGAGTCGAGGTCTCTCTTAAAGCTCTTTCAGCTGGTCTGTATTGTTTTCTCTGATACTTCAGAGATCCTCTATGGAGTTCAGGTCAGACCAGTTAGCCAGCCAATCACATACAGAAATCCTAAGGTCAGCAAACCAGTTTCTGGTAGATGTGGTGCTGTGGGCAGGTCTCAGGTCCTGCTGGAAAAGGAATTCTGCATCTCCAAAAAAGCTTGACAATCTGTGTGACATTGATTTGGGATGCTAGTGACATGTCTTTTGTAAAGAAATCTCTCATGTAGCAATACTGAAAAGGTCCTTTTTGTTATGTCATATTTTTCTACCTCCTGATTAATGGTCATGAGGACAGTCCTGTCAGAGAGATCACCTAAAGGGGAAATGATGTCGCTGTCCAGCAAATCCTGACTCACAGGGGCTTTAGATTAATGAAGAATAACTGGCTTATTATGTTTTTACCAGGAGGGAAACTCTAATATTACTGCAACATGACATGCTTTTTTTAGTTGTTATGTTTGCATGTTTGTTATCTGTTATCTGACACCTGTGATCACCTACTGATCTCAATAATGAACACATCAGGCTCAGTTATGTGCTGATGAGCAGCTGTCGGGCTGTGGAAGCTAATTTTCCGCTGTTAATTAGTCACCAGGAGGAGAAAATAGAGCAGAGATGAAGATGTATCACTTTGTGGTGAGTAAATCACTCACACCGTTTCCAGAAAATTAATCAGCAACTCCTGAATAATCAGTCACACACTTAAGTAAATATTCGAACATGGACAAAGAAAGAGGCATTGAGTGAAGCAGTGACAGAGTCTGTTTGACCGTACACTGTAATAATCTTATCTCAGCCCCTCCCTGGGCTTGTTTAACAATCATTAACACTCAGGCTACATGAGTCCAAGCCCACAGGAAGAGGATGGCAGTATTGACACAGTATTCAGACTCCACAGCAGTGGAAGAACAAGCTCAGGAATCCAGTTCAGCTGGTACTGCTGCTGACTGAGAATGATCCTGCTCGCTCCTCCTCCCACGGCCCTGTTTCCTCTGGCCCTCAGGCTACCGCTGCACTATAGGGCTTTGTTTGGATGTATGTTAGCTATGTGTGGGCTATCAACAGCTGAAACTGAGTGTGGAGGTAATCACTAACTGTCAAGGGTCCCAAAGTCCCAAAGTGGTGGTCAGGTAGACTTTTGATGGTCAAAACGTGAACTTAAACCATCAAAACATGGTGAAAAAAGTGCCTTGAAATAACTGAAGTGTTGATACTTCTTCAAACTTTGAACCGGATAGTTTACTTTTTAATCCCTCTGTTACCTCTTCTTTATTAATGTCACCTGTTTTGTTTCTTTTCAAATCATAATGAGGATATTGAACCATTTTTAAAGTTTCTTAAAAGAATGTATTTGGCTTTTTTTTTCTTTTAATCGATTGACACGCCAGTAGTCTACATAACTTCTTCCATCATTGAGCCAAAGGGCGTTAAAAATGTTCTGGTTCCTTGCAAAAGCATGGTAATAACTTGATTCTGTACTTTTATGGGTTTATTTTTGATGTTCCTCTTGATGAGCTAAATTCATCAATACATGCCAAGAGGTCTTTTTTAAGGGTTTAGAGCTCGATAACTTTTGATGTTGAACAGTCCACTTCAGAACAGAAAATAGTATTTCACTGCAAATCTCCTTCTGTATGGTTAATCCAACTAAAGGTGCAGCTCAAAACATTTGAATACCCTGAAATAAATGTCCTTTTTTTCACCATGATTTAATTCAAAATGTGAAACCCATGACTCTGACAGTGTGCACTCAAGTAGATAAAGAGATGCATGTTTAAACTATAAGGTCCTTCCTTGAGCTGCTTCACCCCGCAGCAGTCTGTAGTGGACTGGCCTGAGGTCTCGCTACAAACAAGCGGCTGCTGGAAGAGAGTTTTGCTCACATGTATAGAATACATCAAATTTGTACTTTTCTGGTCACTGCTGGAAAGTACAGATTTAATTGTTTCTTTTTTTAACAATTGTCTAATTATTTGAGGTGTACCTGTTTGCAGTTTACATCAACATGATTATGAATTCTCACATTCAACTTTACTGACCAGAAAGAGCCTAAAGGTGACACCAGCTCTGCAGGAAACTGTGTGTGTGCGTGCGTGTGTGCGTGTGTGTGTGTACTAAACATAAAAGTCAAAGGTGAGAGTCCAGCTCTATTTCTTCACCTTAAAGCTGCTCTCTGAGAGTCCTCGCTCAGGGCTTGACAACCTTTTACCTACAAACTTATTTTCAAACCTGTCATTTTTGTGTTGATTATTAAACAGCCAGCATCGAAAGGTTTGTGACTTTGATTGTAAGTGATACAAAGTTGAAGAACTTTTGCCTTTACTTTCAAACCAATACTGCTGAGACAGATACTTTTTATTTTGATCATATGTCAGGTTTTATAGGCAGATAAAGCAGCAGTTGTAGCAGATTGTCTGTAAAATCCTGCAATGATTTCCTCTACTTGGAGGTGGTAAACATTAACACTGCCCCTCTGTAAACTTGAGGTAATCTGGAGTTCTGATACGGTCCCTTTACTTTTAATGTTGCGTAGTTCAGCAGAGCAGTACACCATCAAAGTTTTAATCAAACGCAGATTATTAATAAGCTCCTTCTGTTATCAGAGTTTATTAGCCAGGTGAACACAGAGCTAATATAACACGGATCAACTGTGAACTCAATGTTAACTGATCTTACTACTATGACTACATGCAGCAGCTCAACAGCTGATTGGAAATAATCCTTGGCTTTTGTATGGGTGCACAAATCCACCCGAATCACATCAATATGAACAATAAACATATGTGTTAAAGCCTCACATGGATCAGGTGTTGCTGCTCATGTCGGATTTTACTTTCTTTAGTATGTTTTATTGTGTGTGTGTCTATGTCTGTGTTTTCTGAAGAGAATCTCGAGATCAGCAGAGTAATCCTTTCAATCTGTACTCAGCTGTGGTCAGCATGCGATTATGTAACAGGACACTTTTCTTCTCCTCCCAGTATCTCTGTGTTTACACTGGAAACAGACTTGAACAAGGAACGACATGTGGGGATAACCTCCCTCTCTTAGTGTACCTCCAACACAAATCAGATACAAAATAAAACCAAATAAGCGTCAGCTCCTGGGTGCAGCTGATGACAACCAGAGCAGCTCCACATTAAACACAGCTCTCAGTGATTGACTAATGCAGAACAAACATTTCTGTGTTGTTTAGTTCAACTAAGCATTTCACACTAGTTTTCAATTCCCCTTTAGTGCCTGAACAGCTGTTATTATAGCCTCTGTGGCTGTGATCAACCCCCTGTTCAAAACAGGACCACTGTGTCTCTGTGAATGTGGACTCATGGTAATGAGTCTGATTATGATCATATCTGGGATGCGGTATTTACATGCACACACAGAAACCTGGTTATCTCTATCTATGTTTTTTTTATGTATGATTGAGAAGAAGAAAAATCACTTCACATCTGAATCACAGTCCTGAAATTCTGAACTTGAAACTTGAAAAGTCAAAAATGTGATTTAAAAAAAAAAACATTTCCCCCATTTTTTTTTAAAGATTTTATTGAAGAACAACAATTCCAGGGAAGCTGAAAGCAATCAGAAATAGAAAATAACATTTAAATTAAGGCTTGGAATAATGTATCTTTATAAAATCACTATTATAATGATCATTATGATAATTAATTTCAAATCCAACCCAGTTAGGTAACTTCTTTAATAATAAATACAGATGGCTGGACAGAAATTTAAATGAAGATACTGATATTGTGCTAAAAATAAGCACATTGTAATATTGTGAGTTCATAGTGGTGATCTTTTACACAATACAAAAGACAGAGAGATGAAGAAGAAGTAGCAGACTGCTGACAGATGATTAGACATCCAAAAACAACGTGAAAGCTCAAACCTATTTGGGTTACTGATCAGTTAAAAATTTGAACTTCCTAACCCTTCTTTTGACTGTTTTTTTTCCCCCACTTCAAAATAAAAGCATAGTTTTACCTGACAGGGAAAAAGGGACCTAAAATAAAGAGAGAAAAAATTCATGAGGCAATGTCAGCTCTGAAGAAGTTTCCGTCATTGCGCTGATGATAAAGCATAAATGTAAACATCAGTGGAAAGAGATGTGAACAGCGATGGATGAATATGTGTGGAGAATTAGTTTTTTTGTAAATCAAGGTCAAGTTAGGTTGATAGTGAAGGGTTGATTAGTTACATGATGTGGGAAAGCGAGAAATCTGAACAGTACACTTGAATAAGAAAGTCATAATTCTACATCAGTAAATGATATAGAGTGGAAGCACAGCAAAATGAGTATTTTTTCTATGTACATTTTACAAAACAGACGATTTACATCAGTATCTTTTCCGAAGTATTGTAAGAATAATTTCACAGTGATGAAAACAGTGAATTATTTTCAATTAAAGGGATTTTAGTTTCACGTTTTGGTTGCTGGCACTGTTTGCTGTTGTACACTGCTGAAGCAGGAGTGTCAGTCCTGGCTCCTCAGTTTTAGTGCTGACGTTTGTCGTGAATTTGTACATGGAGCAGCAAAAAGTTGGTCCAGTCTGGTTTCAGTTTCAGGTCTGCATTTAGACACCTCCTCAGGGGCTGTACTGTGTCTGCTCATGAGCCCACCTCTATTTCTTATTCATCCTCCTGTCCCCTTTTATCTCCTTCCTCTTCATCCTCCTCCTCTTCTTCTTCTACCTGAAAATGCACAGACCCACTTCAGCACAGCTGCTATAACAGCCTAAACATTTCCTCTCCTACTTATCTACTGGGAAGGCTGTGCTGAAACAAGGCTCTGAGACTAATGAGGATTTTCAGGATTATTTAACCTGTTTGACCCCCACAGTCTTGGATCTTTACTGCTGTCTTTGTGTGTTTCAGGTATTTTGCAGCATCCAGATGGAACAGTCCTGAAGCAGCTCCAGCCTCCACCAAGAGGTCCCAGAGAGATGCAGTTTTACAGCATGGTACCATCACTTGATTCCATCTGTTTTACCTTCACACCCTTACATACACAAGAGGACAATTTTTTGTCTCTTTATTCATGCATTTATGTTTGGAGGAGGTTTAAATGAAAGTAGTCAGGTCTTTCTATTGGCAATAACTGAGCCTTATGCCACCACTTCACATGCAGCCCAAGAAAGAAGGAAATATTTGCACGGTGAAAAAAATCTCTTCTTTCAAACAAAAAATAGTTTTTATTTAAGATGTGATGCTAGTGATGTCAACAGTTAAATGAGTGTAGAGTAACTGATGCCCAAAATGTACTTGAACACGCATGTTATTGTTAAATTTTCCATGAGGAAGATGAGAACAATGCATAATCTCATTTTATATTGGACTACCATTTGCCATTTTAAGTTAAAAGCATACTTCAATGCAAACCAACATGGCTTAAAGGGATATTCTGGCGTAAAATTATTTTCAGGTCAAACACACCGTAACACCGAGTTAGACACCCCCTTGATGAATGTTGCCGACCGCTTGCTTCTCTAGCTATACCAACTTTCATTTCTTCATGGAACAATCAGACCGAGATGCTAAGGCAGAAGAACTACCACGTCTGCAGTGCAAAATGATCAATATGGTGATTATTACTTCAAGGAAATCATAAAGAAATGATCATAAATGTTCTTCCTTGAGCTGCGTCAACCCGCAGCAGTCCGTAATGGATAAGCATGAGGTCTCGCTACAAACAAACGGCTGCTGGAAGAGAGTAGGTGAGTTCTGTTTAGTCTCTTTGTTAAAGAAATCAGGCAAAGTTAAAAAGATGTTTGGTGGCTAGTGCTGTGGCTGGAACCCTATATGTACTGTTGATGAAGTTAGGTGCTGTTCTGAGCATAATTTGTGGTTATAGAGTGGTGTTTTGATTGAGGTTTGTTTATGGCTCCTCAGACCGCTGTGTATTGCTATTGTGCGATCATTACTAAAGTTGGTATAACTACAGAAGCAAGCGGTCGGCAACATTCATCTCTGTCTACCTCAGTGTTATGGTGTGTTTGACCCTGAATTAATTTTACGCCGGAATGTCCCTTTAAGGTGGTGTGTGCACCTCAGAGACACTCAGTAAGGGGAGGCAGCCAAGCAACAGGTCTCTGCAGGCTGGAAAGCTTTTTACCAGGGCATCAACCTGTGACTGGACACAGATCTGGCAGGGTGGAGAAAAATCAATAGAAGATTTCCCAAACTGGCAAATCTGGCACCTATCTACACACCAGGAATGTCAGTGCTTTCAAGGCATGTGCTCTCTGCAACCGGACTAGACAGTCAAAAACACACAAATGAGCAGTGACATGTGGCATCATAGCTGCAAACAACCAACAGCTGACTAAAAGAGCAAATGTAGAGAAAACTGGGCACTGTGAGTCTGAAATGTTTTTGTGTTCAGTTCTCTTGTGGCAGAAATTCTACATTTAGCCATCTGAGTCTCACTCTGTATGACTGTGTGTCTGTGGAGATCAATCTTTAAGCCTGCTCTGTGTAATGATATTTGGCGTGTCTAATAACTTGGTGTCTTTGCACTTTTATAGCTTTGCAGTACAGTCAGTCATATCCAGTGTTGCAGTAGGGGGAAAAAACACCATGGTATTGTGGGTACAGTGTTCATTAGTAAGCCAGCTGAAGTGCAGCTAATGTGGAAATGTTGAATTGACACACTGAGAAGCAAGAATGATTTGGTAAATAAGAATATGTAGTGAGTGAGTAGGTGGGTGAAGAAATACAGAGTGGTTACATTCAGTGAAGACATCAGACGTCCCATATGGTGCTCGGTGGTCTCATGTGCGTCTGCTGCTTCAGAGCTTCAGTGTTTGATTTGGAGCTTAGCTGCTCTGTCAGCCTCAGCAACTCTCATACAAACAGGAATGAGTCATGGCAGCACGTCCGCCTGTGTCTGATCTAACCAATCAGACCTAATCCTTGTGATACACACACACACGCACGCACACACACATCTCACATTTCCTACACTGGGTTAGACGTCCAGTCACAGCTGGTATAAATCGTCATCAATCTGTGTCAAAGATTATTGTGCAACTTTATATAACCAATAATGGGCTGGGGTACCACTCTTTTTGAACTGTACTATATCTTTATTAGACCCATACTGCCACGCCAAAATAAAAGCCGCCATGCTCTCAGAATCATTTTTTTTTTTTCCTCAGATGTTTCAAATGTAAATTATATTGTACGAATAGATCCATATAAACGTAAAGTCTATATTTGCGCACTTTTACAGACCATAATAAGAGTGTGGAATTGTACTCAGGAAATGTGACACTGCTCTACAAATAACCCTCCCCCACAGTTTCAAAAAAATCCCAGAGGAAACCCTGAGACCTGTTGTGTTATTATGGTAATAATCCTGTGTGGGGCTGTAATAAATGTCAGAAGAGAGGCAAGTGATCCATCCAGGAACTTCGCCTTCAAACTACAACCCCGCCCACTTTTGGATTAAAGGGTACCTGGCACTTTTCTGGCGTTAGATAAGAATATGGTGCTATTTGATGGCTATTGAAAGTCCAAGTATAAAGCCAGCAAGGCAAACATGTAAATCATGACTCAATATCAAAGTCTAAGGGTTTACATCGGTCCGCCTCCATCATACTAAACAAACTTTCCCATCCTGTGGGTGTAGGCGTCATAAACTGATGTCACACCACTTTAGTGAGAATTTAACAGCGTTTCCTTGGTACATTCAGATCATATGTCTTTGTCATCATTTCTGGGCTTCACAAAGGGCTGTCATGTCGGAGTACATAGAGACTAGAAAAAAACTGTCCAAACACTTGCAACACTTGGAGCAGTATGCTCCACCTCTTGATTTCAACCATTAGAAAATACATTAAGGGAACAGTTGATGCTGTTAAAGGTATAAAAAGGTATTAACTACAGAAGCATATTGCATTCACCAAAAAAAAGCTCTGTTTTTCAGAGTAATTTTTTTCTGTTCTGTTCTTCTGACTTTTCTTTTTTCTTTTTTTCAGAGTAATTTTTTTCTTTTCTTTTGTTTAGGCATTTTTTTTCTTTTCTGTTATTCTGAATTTTTTTTCTTTTCTGTTTTTAAGACAATTGTTTTTTCTTTTCTGTTATTTGGAATTTTTTTTTCTTTTTTTTTTCGGAATATTTTTCCCCTTTTTTTCAGACTAATTTTTCTGTTTTTCAGACTGTTTTTTGTTTTTTTTATTTGTTCGTTTGTTTTTCAGACTAGTTGTTTTTCCTGTTCTCTGGGATCATGATCATTCAAAAACAGACGCTTTTATTCCCCTCTGCTTGGAAGCAAACATGGCCCACTTGTTTAGTTTAACCAAGTTTTACTTTCCTTTGGGTTTGACACACTGAGAGACACTCCTTTCTTTAAGTCAGATGGATGGAATCGTCATAAGTCTGTCTACTTTGCGCAGGCATCTCAGGATTTGCAAACCCTATGTTTAACTAATAACATGCTTTACTCTCATTGAACCCGTAGTCGAAGTTATCTAGGAGCTGGAGAATCGGTTGGTTTGGAGCAGCTACAGTGGTTAACGTTATCTGATTGTATGAGATTCTTGCAGGATTTTGAAGTATCTTGTTTAGTCATGAAAAAAATAGTCCAAAAAACAGAAAGAAAAACAGAATAAAAATTTTTGAAAAAATATCAGTACAAAAAAACCCCAGAAAAAGCAGTCAGAAAAAAATGAGTCTGAAAAACAGCAAAGAAAAAAAATCTTTAAAAAAAAAAAACGGTGAAGTGAATGCAATATGCTCAGGCATACTCATCATCAGTTTTACAACCTGCTGAAAAGTCCTTATAAAGACTTGACAAATACTTATTTGAGTTAGTGTGAACAGCGATGTGTGCTTTGGTGTGTCTCAGGTTTATTCAGAAGACTGCAGTGATCCATGCCTCCTGGAGCTCCAACACCATCTGCCCAAGTACTACGGCACCTGGTCTTCTCCTGACAGCCCAAACGGTAAAAAGAAGATCTCTCTGTCGCCAAAATCCAAGTAATCTATGAAACTGTAAACAGAGCAGAGTATTCAAACTCATATCCAGCTGTAAGAGAAGAACAAAGCTGCTCTATTCTGCATCGGTTTGCCTCACTGGTTCAGCAAATGAAGGTCAGGAGTCACACAGTGAAGCTGTCATTGATTCTGAGGAAATGTAGGTCGAGCCAAAACACAAACTATTCAACAAAACTGAGTGGTATCGATGCCACAGAGTTTACAACCCAGCTTTTAGGAGCAGCCCTCAGTTTCAGGATATGTATTCTCATAGTGTTCTGTCTGCATACTCGCTGTCCAGTTTGGCTGTTAGTCTGTGGGGCGGGCTTATCTAGTAAATACTTGAATTACAAAGCGAGAGGTCGAGTTGATAAACAGAGAAATATGTGACATATAAGACCCAGCTTACTCACTAGAGGGAGAAAGTAATCTGTTCAGAAATAAATCATATCTCAGCTGCAAAATCAGGCGTTCTTGTTTCTAATAACCAAACCCCACATCACTCATGTAAATCACTCTTGTCTCGTGTGTTTGTGCCACTTTTTCAGACCTGTACCTGAAGCTGGAGGACGTGACTCGACGCTTCGTGAAGCCGTGCATCATGGATGTGAAGTTGGGACAGCGGAGCTACGATCCATTTGCCTCGCAGGAGAAACGAGAACAACAGATACGAAAGTATCCTCTGATGGAGGAGATCGGCTTCCTGGTCCTCGGCATGAGGGTGAGTCTTACCTGCTTTGGACCCCTGAGTTGGTCAAATGGTTGGTCTTCTTACCAAGTGAATAGTTCAACACAGACTCACACTTTCAGGCCCCGCGAAGGTTTTTCAGTTCTAACAAACAAAGCTGCTGCAAAATACAAAGTGCAAATGGGTTTTTCCAAGTGTCAGAAGTCTGAAGAACTAACATCAGTCTACAGAAAATAGCACTTTGACTGGAGAGAATTAAAATCAGGAAAACAGACCAATAGAGGAGGATTGTTGTACATTTTTCATCTGCTTGGTGCAGGTTTAAGAAAAAAAAAGTCAAAAAAGTCTGGAGAACAAAAAAATCACTCATCTAAAGACCCTCAAGACCTTTCTTGTAAATTCTCAACACAACATTTCCACATTTTTCAGAACAACAGAAGAGCAGTCATTCAGAGGATTTTATTGACTCACCACAAATGCTGGAAGTTAATTTCAGGTTTTCTCCTCGATTATTTGACCTTTCCTCACTTGACTCTTTACTCCTTCAGGCTATAGCTGCACAACTTATCGCTGTTTTATCTGTACCCAAATATGAGCAGCTGTTACAAACACGTCCCAACAGTCCATAATTCATCACAAATACATAAAAAAATGAACAATTGATGCCCTCTTACACAGGGTGTTCACTGTTGAATGGAAGCCTGTGTGGACTTTTGTAGTGAGATGAGGCTTAAAGCTTCTGTAAGGAGTTTTTGACATTTATCAAATTGACAGAAATTCATACTGATGCTGATTATGGTATCTAAGAGCAAACAAAACCTTAAGCAAGAATACTGATGATTTTAATGTTATCTTTAAGGCCTGAAATCAGTGTGAGGGAGTAGGTGTCAGCCAAGCAGCTGAAGAGGTAATTTTCATAAAATATTCATCATAAGTAATAAGAGGTGTAACGATTTATTTGAACATCAATTCGATTTGTTTTATGATTCGTGGTTGCCAGTTCAATTCAAAGACGATATTGGTTCATTTAGACCTATACAATCTGAAACCATTGAGTCATTTGAAATTGATTCAGTAACTTTTTAGCCAAAAATTCAACCAGTGTTACTGTGAAATAAATACTTGGATACTGGATTCCTAGATTCCTGTTGTTCCTTGTAAGGGACTCAGGTATAAATTAATTATGGTCATAAACAAAGAAGTAAACAACAATTAATAGCAAATGCATTCACATTTTATTTGAATAAAGTGCAACCTCCACTCCAGGTTGAATTAACAGGAGATTAAACTTTTCTGTACAGTAAGTGCATCCAACATTTTTGCTACCTCTGCATTTCTTTTTCAACGCAAAAATAATCCAGTATTGATATCAAAAATAAAGTGCAATCAACATCTCTTCTGGTTGAATTAACAGTAGGTTTCCCTGCTACTTCTGCTGTTGTTTTTTAGCATAGAAATAATACAAATACGACATACACTGGACCACAACAGTGGCTTGATTAAGTTTTGCCCTTAGAAAATAATAATTTTGACTTTCAAAAATTAGCAGGAAGAGATATTTTTGTGAGAAGACACTAAATCAGCCTGTAAAGCACGATAGGATAAGACTGCATTGTCCACAGTGCACGCCATAATTAACTCACGCTGTCTCAAGTTCATTTGTGTACACAGTGTAGAGAAAAAAAGGCTTTTATTTTGTAATGTTTATGTACTCAGGAGGGACATACTGTGGAGAGGTGGGTATAAAGACTTTGAGTTATAGCTTATATACAGTCTGTATATTTGTTTTTATTTCACTCTACACATTATTCCTGTAGGTCTGGTATGTATGTAAAGCGTACACTTCATTGAATTTATCTGGAGTAAGTTTGAGTTATTTCTTATCTCAATACATCACCAAATCAGTCTTTGAGTACCAGAGTCTAGGGCTCAAATAAGAGTCGAACTCTTGGACTTTTGGCTTGACCTGAACTCCTTAAGCTATTTGTGAAGTACATTACAGCATTCAAATCTCTCTCAGCTATTACGAAAACAACAACAGTATATAAAGCAGGTGCAACGTCTGAAATATCTGCATGCATCCATGTGCACTCTGCCACCCTTAACTTCAGTCTCAGAGATCCTCATTTCAATCAATGCCACCATCCAAAGCAGAATGAAGTTACACAGCTGTGATTTATCCTCCAGTCTCCTGATTAGAGCCCTTCAATTTAATTTCAAACAAACACAGTTATTTCAGGAGAAAATTACCACTAAAAGTAGAAGAAGCACACATAACACACAGTAAGAAACCACCGGACCTCCTGAAATGACTCAACCTTTATCTTTATGTAATGTGGGAGATGTCCGGTTTATTGACTGGGCGGAACAGAACACAACCCTGTCTTTTTCACACACACTAACATTGAGGAAAAGTTCATCTCCACCCATGTAAATAACTGCTGTTTATCTGGAGGAGTGTGTTGACTCTCTGGAGGATCCTCTCCCTGACCGCAGGCTGTGGAGGAGTAAACACGTGTCATGTCAGCGCCTCATTAGTCTGTTTGACAGGAAGGAGTTGAAGCACTTCTTCTCTGCTGGAAAGGAAGAGAGTCGGATAACAAAACCTTTATCACTTTGATCAGTTTCCATTGCAAGCTGCTGTCAGCATCTTCATCAGAACATGTTCTAGTTTGAGTTTTCCTTCTGCAGTAAGAGGGAACAGGCACCCACTGTCTATATCCATGGCTCTCACAAAGTCAGAAAACTCTGGGAAAAGAATCACTATTACTGTCGTATTTTTGAAGACTTGCTTGAAAAATTCTCAGATATTTAACATAATCTGATGTTATAACAGGTCAACCGTAGCATAAGTTTGAGAGCACAAAGGAGATGCAGATTTCTGCTAAGAGAGCAGGAAGAGGAGCAGGAGGAGGAGAGAGGAGAGCAGGGAGAGGAGCAGAAGGAGGAGAGAGGAGAGCAGGGAGGGAAGCAAAAGGAGGAGAGCGGGGAGAGGAGCAGATGGAGGAGAAAAGAGAGCAGGGAGAAAAGCAGAAGGAGGAGAGCAGGATGAGGAGCAGGGGGAGGATAGAGGGGAGCAGGGAGAGGATCAGGAGGAGGAGAGAGGAGAGCAGGGAGAGGAGCAGAAGGAGGAGAGAGGAGAGCAGGAAGGGAAGCAAAAGGAGGAGAGAGGAGAGCAGGGAGGGAAGCAAAAGGAGGAGAGCGGGGAGAGGAGCAGATGGAGGATGAGAGAGGAGAGCGTGGAGAGGAGCAGAAGGAGGAGAGCAGGAAGAGGAGCAGGAGGAGGAAAGAGGAGAGCAGGGAGGGGAGCAGAAGGAGGAGAGAGGAGAGCAGGGAGAGGAGCAGATGGAGGATGAGAGGAGAGCAGGGAGAGAGGTAGGAGTAGGAGAAAGGAGAGCAGGAAGAGAAGCAGAAGGAGGAGAGCAGGGAGAGGAGCAGGAGGAGGAGAGAGGAGAGCAGGGAGAGGAGCAGGAGGAGGAGAGAGGAGAGCAGGGAGAGGGGCAGAAGGAGGATGAGAGAGGAGAGCATGGAGAGGAGCAGAAGGAGGAGAGCAGGTAGAGGAGCAGAAGGAGGAGAGAGGAGAGCAGGGAGAGGAGCAGATGGAGGATGAGAGGAGAGCAGGGAGAGAGGTAGGAGGAGGAGAAAGGAGAGCAGGGAGAGAAGCAGAAGGAGGAGAGCATGGAGAAGAGCAAAAGGAGGAGAGAGGAGAGCAGGGAGAGGAGCAGATGGAGGATGAGAGGAGAGCAGGGAGAGAGGTAGGAGGAGGAGAAAGGAGAGCAGGGAGAGAAGCAGAAGGAGGAGAGCAGGGAGGAGAGCAGGGAGAGGAGCAGAAGGAGGCAGGTGTGTGTGTCTGAAAAGTTAAGGGTTAGAGTTAGGTATGATGAGAGAGCTTGAAGCAATCATGAAAGTGCACAAACTGGTACTGTTACATATGAGATCATGTAAGGTTTTTTTTTTTTGCCTTTGCATTGACGGATAAAGAACAGCTGGTAGAGCAAGAATCATGACCATGTTTGCTTTTGTAGGCCATAAAGAGGCATCACCTTCAAGGTCAGTCTGATTTTATAATTGACCTCTAACCCCTTCATAGGAGTTTTAAAGAGGTGATATAACAGTAGAAATAACAGAGTTGATTGTTGGACAGATGAACAGCTCCCCTGGATGCTGAATGGTCTGATGGTGTTTGTCTTACCCACCCCCGTAGGAGGCGACTGTTAGTGACAGTTTAAGGTTGCCTGTCTACACCCTTTGTAAACCGGTTGTATAAGTTCTTTGTGCCGGTGAATATTTGCTAATGTGATCTCTGTGGAAACAGATAGAGGTCAATGCAAGCATGTTCAATGTTTAAGCAGCACTGCAGAACAAAAGGCTGTAAAACATTTGACTGAATTTGAACAAATATTTGCATTCAGGCAGTCTCAGGAGCATTTTTCAGTGGGTTTAAGATGAACAATCAACCTGATCTATAGCTGGATAAATCAGTGTTTGCAGTTGTTAATGGATCAAATACCTAAAGAAGTCTGGATTATTTTGGACTGACAGTGCACAGATTTACTGATGACAAATGTTTCTCCAACATGGTGTTTTTGATGGAATGAAAATAAAACTTTTCTTTATGGATTGTTAACCAAACTCACATTTTCTCACTACAATGTAATTGAGCCTTTAACCCTTTTAGGAAAGTGATGTAATATTATTTTTTATAATGCAGAGCATAATGGAGCTCATGTAGGGCCATAAAGCCAGTTAGTTGTCAGCAAAAGTGTAGTTTTTTGCATCATTCATTATGGAAAAACAGAGGTTAATGTCAGGGGTATTTTGAGACACATACAACAATGAAAGTTTTGTCTTTTATAGGCTCACAGTAGCCGATGTTGCAAAGTTTTCTAAATTCATCTTGATCACATTTTAAAAGTTTTACTTTTTCAGCATGTTGACCATTAAACCACTGTATTCCTCTAGTTCGACAAAACGCAAACAAAAAAGATTTTGTGTTTGTTCGTATAGTTTATGTAGAGATGTGTTGCTCGGCCTGAACTCTTTCATCCTCCTCTTCTTCATGTGGGTGTCAGAGCTGCTGTCATAGAGCTGGACACACTGTAATATAACTGTGAGGGGGATTTGAAAGACTAAGTAAATCCATATCATAATTTTATTTTTCAGTATCCTGCAGCCGTAAAGTCATTTGCCACAGACATGTGGACAACATTTTGGAGCTGTCTGCACCTCATAGATCACAGCAGAGTTTATTCCAGTAATAAATCTAACATTTAAAATCATAATGTACATTTCATTGTAATAATTGGTCCTTTCAAATAAATGATTCAAGTGGAAACACTGGTACCACTGAACCAACAAGAAAAGAGGGTGATATATTCAGGTTATTTGTTCTTATTTGCAGCCAGTTTATTGATTCTTTTTGGAGTTTAATGAACTTTCAGAACATTCAGCTCATAAAACAAATTAACTTTCAGAAAACACATCAACTTTTGAAAATCCTCTATCTCTGTTATGATGCTTCAAACTGACACTCATGTGAGGTCTAAGTACTTCTAACTTTGTCCTATACAGGTTTAAGTGACTTGTGCACTTGGACTTTCAGTTAATTTATTTTTGTAGATTTGAGGTGACTTCTCTCACTTCTCATCAGTTTGTTAAAACAGACTCAGAATCGATGTGAAGAGAGTTAAAGAGGTCAAAGGCAGCTGTTTGTTCTGCTTTAATCCAAACCAAAGCTGTCGTAAATTTATTTGGAAAACAAAAAAAAATCAGCATTTGAACTTTTCCTTTTTTGTTTATCAGAGAGTTAAAAACAGAGCATGTCTGGCTCTGAGCTCGGAAAATTCCTGTGCTAATCTCAGCGATGTGTTTGTTTAGATACAGAGGAAGCTAATTAGTGTTAATGATCCTCCTGATGGAGGAGTGATAGCTGGGGAGGAGAGTTAGAGAAACACCAGATGAAGAAGATTAAACAGATGAAGCAGAAGTGTGAGAGGACAAAATCCTCCCTGTTTAGTCTGGTCACAGATACATGGACGCTGATTTTAAAATGTAGCTTTAAAAAAAAATTCTAGCTAATACACCTGTTCACATTTGAGTTGATTTGTTTACTCTGGTAAAGTGGAAGGTCCCCCAAATAAACATCTTTTAGAATAGAATAGAATAGAATAGAATAGAATATTCCTTTATTGATCCCCCATGGGGGAAATTTTTTTTGTCACAGCAGCATCACAGACAAAGAGTGCAAAAATGCAGTTATAAAAATAAAGATCCTAATATTAAGAACTTAAATAGATGTAATAATTAAGAAAAAAATTAGAAAAGGAAAAAGGGAGAAGAAAAATAAAATAAAAATTATTAAAATAAAAAGTTTTTAGTTTTGGCCACTAGATGGAGACAGAGTACGATCAGTGACGGAGAGAAACTGAAGAGACGCTGCTGCTCTCTATAACAAAGTTCATCTTCTGTGCAGTACAGATGATAAGAGTTTTAGATGTTATAATTTAATTTAATACACACCTTTGAACCTGATAACTGATCCTGAGTACGAACAGAGGATGTATAACCACACAAATACAGCAAACGACACCCTGACATGAATCTTCCTGTGTTTCAGGTGTACAAGGTGTGCAGTGACACGTTTGACTCATATGACCAGCACTATGGGAGAGGACTGCTGAAGGACACTATTAAAGACGGTATGTGTGGGTTTATATAAGTGGGTTTAATGTGACAAATGATGGTCAAGCCAGTAATTAACAGTGATACTTTTTATTTTGCTTGAATTTTTATTTCTATAACTTTGTCGTCCTCTCCTCTCCTGCAGGCCTGGCTAAATTCTTCCATAACGGAGTCAGTCTGAGGAGGGATGCTGTATCCGCCAGCATCTGCAGAGTGCAGCGTATCCTCCGCTGGTTCGAGTCCCAGCAGCAGCTCACCTTTTACGCCAGCTCCCTTCTCTTCGTCTATGAAGGTGTCCCTCCCTCTTCTTCCTCACCTTCTCCTCAGAGCACCCCTGCTATCAGCCCAACTGCAGGGAAAACTGGAAAGTTAGAGGGTGATGGCGACAGAGTCGTGGAGGGAACAGCGGGACAGGAAGAGGCGGGACAGAGGGAAGAGGTGGCTGAGTACAACAATAACAACATTCAGGTGTCGGTGCCCTGGGACTACAGCCTGGCCACCATCTATGCCAACCACACAAAAGGGGGCCACCATCACTGTGCCAAGGGTCATCTCCATGGCAACAGTGGAGCTTGTAACACCATGGAGACGACAGTGAGCATCGTCCCTGGAGATAAAACCTCAGCACTGTGTGAAGAAGACAACTCGGCATGGA
This sequence comes from Xyrichtys novacula, assembly GCA_962446985.1. NCBI lineage: Eukaryota > Metazoa > Chordata > Actinopteri > Labriformes > Labridae > Xyrichtys > Xyrichtys novacula. The sequence goes on along the minus strand of OY660882.1, from coordinate 9,277,578 downwards.
AACGGACAGGTGAGTCGCAGCATGCACCGAACGGAAACGGAAACAAATCGCAACTGGAAGGGAAGGACGAGGACGAAGACGACGAGGACAGCAGCAGAAGAAGAAGAGGGGAGGAGATGCAGCAAGGAGGTGACACAAAAGAGGGGAGTGGAGGAGAGGCAGGGGTGGAGGTCAGGATGATCGACTTTGCTCATGTGTTCCCGAGCGAGAGCCCCGATCACGGATACGTCTACGGCCTCAAACACCTGCTGACGGTGTTGGAGCAGATCCTCTGTGACTCCACCTAGAGCTCCCCCTCCTCTCCTCTCCCTCCGCTTACTCTTTACCTCCTGACCTTTTACCCCTTACTTCTCCTCCTGTCTCCCCCCCCATCAGAACCCCTTCACCTGTCTTCTCAAGAAACTTTCAGACAGGAGAGGGAAGAATCAAAGAAGTGAATATGAAAACAGATCCATCATCGTCAACATCATCATCTCACCTGGGTTTGATGGTCTGCCAGTAGTGTGTGTGTGCGTGCGTGCCTGTGTGTGTGAGTGTGTGTGTATGTGTGTGTGTTAGTAAAGCAGAGGCAGTAGTGGCTGACTGCTGTATGTTCCCTGTGATCAGCAGCGCTACATGCACTAATCAATACATGAAGGCATTCGGACCTGAAGTTAAACACAACTTCTTCAGTTTCGTGATTTACTCGAGCTCAGACTCACTCCACAGTTTCTAACATTACCCACAATTCACCTCGGAAAGATTTGTAAACAAATTTCCGGTAGTCGTCTTTTAAAATCGTTCATGTCAACTTTGGTAGTTTTAAACTCTGTTTTATTTATTATTTTAACTCTTTTGGAGGTTTAAATAACTAACCAATGGATTTTTGGAATAACCCGGTTGATTGCTTCATCAGACGTCCACAAAACTGCCTGTCATGGCTGCAGCTTCGTCTTATAAAAGTCTCAGATTGCTATAATAAGTTTCTGATAAAATGACAGTTCTGCTGTTTTATGAAGAAGTTAAATCTACCAGAAAGATTTCTTTAATCAAAGCAACCGGACTTCCTTTACAATTCTGTTAATTATATTTTAAAGCAGGGTTATTAAACCACTATATCAGTCTGCGACACATATAGAGTAGATCTACATAATTTGCCTCATATTGGCTAAAATGAAGCTAGAAAAATGAAGCTATGCAGCCGGCTAACAATAACTGCCTAAACCTGCAGACTTTGAGTAGAGCACAAAAAGGAACTAAGCTCTTCAAATGAGCTCAAAACTCTAATATTCAGCCTCCAGTTGACGCTTATCATGAGCGGTCAACTGGATTTGGTCCATTAGGATTGAATTTTTTCATTTTTGAGAGGAGAGAAAATAAAACTGAGGCTGAGATGACGAGAATAAATCATAGCAGAAAAGTCTGAATTTGGTTGTAAATGAGGGAAAACAAGAGTAGAGGCATAGGAGAAATAAAGTTCCAGTTTGTAGCATGCTTATCATTTCAGCCTCTTTTCTGATCGCCCCTTTCAAAATAAAATCAAAGTATCTGTATTTATATCAATACAATGACACTATTACTGTGAGATCAGATCTAGAAAAACCTCTTCTTTGATCTGATGTGAGATTCTGGCTTCGAGTAAAACAAGAAAACCTGGAGGATGTCGTGTTCAATTCAGGTGGCCATCTTGTTTTGTAGTTTTTACCACTGTCTACAGGTATCTAACTCAGGTAACTCTACTGTAAGAAAACATAACTACTATTACCCTCTCAGCTGGTCGATGGTCATGCTGTCTGGTTGTTTCATTGAGTCTTACTGTGTGTATTTTATCTCATCGTTGACCTTATCTCATAAATGTTGGAGTGTTTAAGCGCCTATCCTTACTTTCTCCGTACATGTTATCTTTGACCATGGCTGTTTTTAACTGTTGTACATGTTTAGCTGCCAAATCACCCCTCTCCTCCTCCTACTCTTCCTCTCTGGAGCCGTGATCTTTGCTGTGTTTGTGCAGTAACTTGGTGCCCTCGCCCCACACACACCTTCACCTGCCCTAGTTTTAGTGACAGGATTATAATGCTAATGTCATAGCTTATACTTCCATTATTTCCTTTTATATCAAAGGGTCGTGATTGGTTTGACTCGGTGCCATTGCTTTGGCATTAACCATGTGTTATGCTATAATTTATTTTATTCCTATACGGGCCAGAGGAGGAGAATCAACCTTTTTAATTCGGGATTATTTCTATTTTGATTTTATGGCAGAACTTGCTCGACTGTCAGCCATGTGATGTGCTAATATGAATCTGAGGGTTTGAAGATTGTAGTAAAGGACGATGTGAATCATGCTGCTTTAATGGGAGTTGACTGACAGACTCGACAGACAGTGACAGAATGCTTCGGAGAGATAGACAGCAACTGAATGGTTTCTTTATTTGTTTATTTTATCACTTGTTTTTTTTGGCTGAGTGCAGGAATGAAGATGGTTGTTGAATGAAGAGAGTTTAGCCAGTCGACTCAAACCAATCTGAGACGAATGGATCTTGATGCTGCTTTGTAGCGTTGGCTAATAATCTGTGGCTGACACGGACTGACTGTTAATCCAAGTCAATAATTCTAAAGACTGAACATAGGAAATGGTTGTAGCCTGTGGTTTTGGGGGCAAACCAGTGATAAAGTGCCTTTAAAATCACAGACTGTTTAAAACATAGTCTCTGCTAGGTTGCCAGTTTTAAAGCCCAATTAAAGTTTTGGTCAAAGGCAGGCACGTTAAATAAACTTTGGTAACAGTTAATCCATAAATACTGTTATAAGTTTAGAGAAGGTAACATTAAAACTGTTAAAAGTCTGACAATCGACCCCCTCCCTCCTCCTGCTGCAGTGGAAAGGGACTCAAGAATCCAAGTTCGGCAAAAACATTCATCTCAACACAAAATATCCAAACAGTTTCTTGGATTACTTTAGATCTGCAGTGGCTGTATGTTCTTGATCAGTTTCTGTTATCCATCATACTGCAGCAGGATTCTTTCTCAGGTCAACAGACTGACTGAGGGTAAACCCAGTATGCCACATAGGGGGCAAGAGGTTTAACTGTTAAAATGCTAAATGTCGATATTGAAGTAAACCAAATATGTACCCAGCTCTAACTGTGGTCACCATATTTAGAATACTTTCACAACCTAACTTTCCACAGACAAAGAAGGAGGGCTTGAACAACCCTGACAAACTGCCCCAACAGGCTTACCTGTCTGTCATTTCTGCGTAACTCTCAGCGTTTATGACAGCTCCCTGGATTTGTGAAAATAAGTTTTTGCTCAGCTTTTGCAGACAGCCTCAAGTGGTCACTGCCAGACATGCAGATTTTTTTGTCTTGCTTTAAACCTGAATCCCTTTTATTGAGCAGCAGGAGGTTTATATACCAAAGATTTGACCACGATCGAATTTATGAGAACAAGGCCGGCCTCATAGTCCTGCATAAAAGGAAAATCAAGGATCTTTATGGGGGTTTTGACTTGTTGCTGCAACAGGAATGATTAAAAATCTGACTTTTCTTTAATTAAGGGAAATGTGCATCGTATATCTTTGAAGTTTACCATACAGAAAGAGCTTTGGATGCCTAAAGATGACAAGGTGGAAGAAGAAAAAAAAGCTCAGCCGTAAAACATGTGGGCACTATCATTTTGTCCAGTAAACCGAACAAACATAGCGAGGGAAAGAAATGCAAATGTTTAGTCTTGGTCTGATCTGCTGTCAGTCCTGAATATTAGTCCAACGCTCCTACACTCAGCAGCTGAAACACTCCATCTCACAAATATAATACAACAACCATTTTAAGATTGTTTTAATTCAGCTGAGTTGACGATATTTTATCATTTCCTGTGCATCGATTCTACTTTATCCCCCTGAGATGCTCAGCTGTTTCTTTTCTACACCTCTGCTCTCCACACTAACTCTGGAGCGGCACTGCTCCTCTTTAACGTTAACCAACATCATGCGCAGGCCTCTTCACTTGATGTAGCTTGTACTATATGAATATAATGAACAATATGAAAATCCTGATCTTTTGTAAATCAACTCAATTAGTTGTAAGATGATTTGTATCTGAACCAAAAGAGACGAACTATTAGAATATTATATTTTTCTCTTTTTAATAAACTTGATCATTTCTTTGGACTAAACGATATAAAAGTTTGACAGGATGTTTACAGGAATTAGCGGACAGATTTGAATCACTGCCTTATGTTCTGTTGATGTCTCCATGTTGTCTCTGTGTTGGAAATATTGATTATTGATAAATCAGGCAGCTTTGTGAATCTCCTCTCTGGGTTTTTAGCCTGTTTTTCTCATGGCTAACTCACTAAAACCATATCATGCATCATTGTACACATACAGGGCATTGGTTTGATGAATGACTGGCTCTTTGCTTGAACTCCTTTAATCAGTCAGTGTTACTGAGACTTTGGATTTCAGGGCAGGTGGGCTGCTTAACAAACATGTTCTGCTTTTCTTTTTCGGACTTCTCTTGGGCAGCTGTTGGTCTTTGTCCACTTTTTCGCTGCTTTGTGGTCCATGAACAAGCCAAATGACTCAACTATGATGTGTAAGACGACAAAAAGTCTCAGAAAAAGCCGGGGAAATACAAATATGTTGAGAGAATATGCAATACAGTCAGATTATAATGAGATTAGAAGAGCCATAGTGATTTTGTGAGGGATGAAAGGCTGTCCGTGAGACAACACTTTGGCTTCAAATAAAAAAAATAAACCTTTGCTATGCAGATGAAAAACTCTAGATTCACACTTTTGAGGTTCTCATAAGACTGCATCTTTAAATAATGTTTTTAATGACGTTTGTTTGATAAGGACGATGCAAATTTCATTGAACAGCAGCTGCACAAACTAATGTTCACAATTGCTAGTTTCCAAATCTTGTCTCTAGTTAGGTTTTTAGTAAATTTAAAAAAAAAAAAAATCCAGATTACTTACAATGAAAGTCTTAATAACTGTTAATTTTTTGTGTGTGTGCTGCAGATAGTGCAGAGAGGACTGCTAACTGTGGAGTCAGAGCTCCCTCTGCTGGACATGTGGTAGAACATCAAGAACTACAGACGGTTGGCTACTCCTAAAGTGTCTGTCAGTGTAAAATAACATTACCAGGACATTTTAATTCTTCATATAGACTTGCTATTGGCTTACTGTTGTTTGTTGTTGATTTAATCAGACCAGTTAAAGAGTGGATATGCCATCCTTTTTCTACGACCTTGAAACATTCAGCAGGGTCTAAATGAAACACGTGACAATCTGTGATCAAATAACATTAGGAAAAAACATACTGAATTATTTCTAAGGCTTTATTGTAAATCACCTTGAATAATATTGCTTGACTTGCTCACCACAGTGATACAGATGGACAACAGCAGCTACCCACAGAGATAAAATACATCAAATAGATGCAGAAAGTTTCCAAAAAATGGAATTAATTATAAAATGTAAGCTCTGTAATTTAGACTTTTATTGGTCAGATTTTTTCTTTAAAGTTATGAAAGAGTTAAAGTGCCCACCTCCTCTGTCTGACAGCGTCTTAGTGCATGTCTGAAAGCACCTTTAATCAGACTGGAAATCACTATGATGCCATGATAACAGCACACAGAGCGGGGAAGAGTCCAGCTGTGCTCAGCAGATGTTCTCTAATGATTAGGATGCAAACGTCAAATGACACTGACTCTGTTTTGCTTTTTTTTTTATATGTTCTACTCATTTGTTTACATGCAGTTTTATTCTGTATTACGTAGAGAGTTCAGTCAGAAGCCAGAATAAGATTTGTATCCATTTATTTTAACTCGTTTTCAAGTTCAACTTGTGATCTGATTAGCAAATACTTTTTCTGATGTGAACACAAGATTGAACCAAAATCCCTCAGACAGGATCAGAGAAACATTCACCACCGCTCAACTGTCATGAAAACAAACCTGTAGGAGGATTGAAAGAGTGCAGCTCCCTGTGTTTGATGTCCAACACGAGGAGTTTAGTGAGGAATTGAACCCGGTCCGCTCTGTTGAGCCCTGTAACAGAAGCTGAGCTCTCTCTTCTCATTGTGGTTTTTGAAGCGTGTTTGATTTTATAAATACTGGATTTAACATGTCTTATAAATGAGCCTGAAACAGAACAGAAAATATCATCAGTGTACATAAAGAAGAGGAACTTCGACAGCTATAAACCTGATACTCATTATTTTTTCAACAATAAAAATATTAATCAAACTCTTTGTTGAAAGGCTTCTTTTTTCTCTTCTAGCTGTTTGAAGTGTAAAGGTTAGTCCGTCTCTTACTTAACTCAGGGTAAGGTTCAGTCAGCTGATCTGTGAATGAGCAGGTAAGGGTGAGTGAGTGTGGTGATGACATCCTCAGCTGCCTTTATGTGGCATCTTTCCCTCTGATATCTCAATAACGTCCAAAGATACAGTATCTCACATTAACTGTCAGGACCGTTTCTTCAGAAACTCTGGTTTATGTGGATCTTGTTTGACTTAAACTTCTTGTTTAATCCACTGCTCTGTGTAGAGCTACATGATCTGAGCCTGACTTCTCATCACTGGGAGCATCACACTGAGTTCGTTTATCTGAGGAAGACTGCTCTTTCATGAGAAGATGGATCATAGACGACTTGAGAGAGAACATACAGACTTTGTCATTCAAAGTTATCCATGGATCTTTATGGATATAATATGTTTGAACTGATTTGACATTTAACATTTTTAATGGATGAACTGTGAATGAATGGTAAACAGGGTTATATTTCTGATTAACTGTGCCCATCTCTATCTCTTCATAATTCTTAGCATCTGTTTTTCAAATGTCTCATAATTGACCATAAAAACGAAGAGTTGCTCCAACAGGTGACGTATGCTGCCCAATAAAAACTCTATCTCTGAATCTGCAGTTTTAGGTTAATGAGCTTGACGGTGTTATGCCAAACTACGTATCCCATTATAAAGTGTGTCTGACCATTCAGGTGTATTGGGTCATTCTTAGCTGCACGTTTGGGTCGTGTGAGGCGTACAGGTGAGGTTAGGTTAGTTAAAGTTAAGGAAACACTTCTTGTCAGGTTGCTTAGGCACAACTCTGGTGTAAACTGAAGCAACATTATTGCGCAAACACTGAACACAGACACGACACAGATCTGCGGAATAAAATCACTGTATTAGTCACAAAGCTGCAAGACTTTTATGACATGCCTGAGATCAAGAATCAGTTTAACAAAATACAAAAACATTTATACAACAGGAAAAACAAAACTGTGCAACATCAAGTGTTGGTTGGCACTTTGTGATTGTGAGCTGTGTTCATGTAGTGACTACCAAAACACAAAAATGATCCTAATATTCATCCTAATAACATTTTTACCTAAAACTAGTTTTGTTTAGATTATAAAACTTCAGGAATCCACCTGAGATTATTAGGGCCGGACTAACAATAGAAAGATGAAGAGAAAAAAAAAAGTCAGTAAATTTCAGTTGAGTAGTATCAAATTGACGGGAACAAACTTTCTGGATGGAGGCAAGGTGTAAAGAGAAATAACAAGAGAGAGACTTTTTGCAAAATGTTGAGAATAGGAATGATAGAAAATGACAAAAGTCCTTATTGTTAAACAGACCTTTTAACAATAACCTTAATATCTCACCTGCAGTGTGTGGGGATAGAGAAATTAGTTCATCAGACTGCCAAACAGGCTCTAAACATGTTGACTGTAAAAACAGGCTTTCTCAAGTGGGTGTACATGCGACATCCCCAGCTTTTGGGGCTTGCCTCAAGTGGACCTTTGAGGTACTGCAGGATTAAGCTCAAGAACTTCTCAAGACCAAAGACTGTTGCGGGGCAATAAAATACCATCTGTCATCTTGACTTGATCCAAGTGATACAGTATGATGGCAGTCATCATTAACTGTAGCTGAAGCCACATGATCAAAAATCTTACCGTTTTAGAATATTGTTGAAATATGTCATGTTTCAAAGGGAATATATTAGATTCTATAATTTTGTCAAAAATACAGGAAAGCTTCCTCATTGTTATTTTCTCAATGCCCTGCTTTACTCTGGTTCAATGGTAAACCAAAAGAAAACCACTGTAACTCATATTCAAACATGTGTAAGAAACTAAGTGATTTACATGTAAAATGTCTCAGATCAAAACCTCAATGAAACCGTACAAAAATATATTATTTCGATTGAAAAACCATCATAGGACGACAGGAAAAAACGTAATATTCTTCCAGAACAAGAGGTCAAGACTGAACTATTTATGGTTGAAAAATCTTTGACTAGATGTCGATGTGTGATGGTGAAATGTCACGGACCATTCCAGCATGAAATTTTAACTTGAGGAGAAAACTGCTACAACCGATCAAAGACATCCAGACTGCATGGTGATTGTGATTTATACATATATATGTATTTATATATACATGATGTAGTACCCTTTAGACTGTACTAAGTGTGTTTTCTATAACGTACTTAATTGAGTCTGAAGTCCTGCCCATTACAAATACAGTCCTGTCAGCTATTTCACTTAGGGAAAAGAAGCACAACCTCAAAACATTTGCCATTCACTGTGATACAATGAGTTGAGTGTTTGGTTGCAAGGTGTTTAGACTGATCATGTCTCATGTCAGGATGTGGTTTTCCCTGTTTATCAAAGGCTGGAGGTAAAAGGAAGCTGTTAGCCTGGCTCCGTCAGCTCATTTTCATCTCAAAGACTCACCAGTTTAGTGGCATGAAAAACCTTTTTCTGTCATGTTTGGTGAAAATATTTTAAGACATCTACTTCTCAGCATACATATTGGCACATGAACATACATCCAGGTCGTCTAAGTCCTTTGCTAATAAATTCCTGTCTTCAGAATTGTTTTTCAAACGCTGAATTGCAGCTTGAAAACGACACTGCAGCACACAACCTCCCGATTTTACATGATAGAGTGACTTTTATCCAACCCGTGCTTTAAAGAGAAAGAGAGAGAGAGAGAGAGAGAGACCAGTGAGAGAGAGAGAGACCAGTGAGGAGGGGACAGCAGTGAAAAAGACTGTTGCAGACACACAGAGCAAAACAATTATTAGCTCTGCTTGACTACCGGGGCCTATACTCTGCATTTGACTGATTATCTGTGTCATCCTTTTATTTTACAGATGGCCAGTAAGATTCACTAATGAAAAAGTGCGCTACCTTGGCTCTGCTGCTTCTGAGTCTTTCCCTTTGAGTCTGTTTTCTTGTACCACTTTGTCCAACCATAATCCGCCGTCTGTGGCTCTATCTGATCGGCTCTACGTCACATTATACGGTTAAGCGTATCATACAGAAATTTGGGGGGGCTCATGTTGATGGTGAAATATGACTCATCATGGTTTCTTGTTGTTGTTTTGGTAGTTGTGACGCTCATTATCAACCTCAGATCGAACTGAAAGCCCTTTCAATAAAGTTAGCCACGCTTTGTTAGCAGTGCAGAACTGTGTTCACTGATTTACGCTGGCCTGTAGAAACTCTGGGCCCCCCAGTCTGGGAATCAGAGCTGTAGCTGATGCTGTCCTCTGGTCAACAGGAGTGATGCTAAAGGAAAGAAGTCAGACAGTTTATATGCACTTCTGCTGAAATCCAGACCCACTTTGTGCTGAAATGATCCAGCAAAATGAAGAATACTAAACCGCAGACTTCTAAGGAAAGGCAGCAAAACATATGTTAACTCTATATTGACCTGCTGGGAACATGAATAAATATGGTTTTACACGAAAACGCCCCAAAAACTGTCACTTTAGTGTTTCTGCGTGCATATGAAGCAGGATCAGAGCTTAAGCCAGGTTTTTAATTTGGACCAAGATCACTGATTCACCCTGCTCCCAACTTGGCATATCCTGGTTTCTGCTCAGTACCTAATATACTCCATTCATGTAAATCTTCTCATTTTAATCCCTGGATTGTCATTCTTGGTGCATCCAAATGTACAACTTCAATTCCTAAAAAGCTGGACTGCTGTATAAAATGTTGACATCTTACATAATTTAGTGAAAATGGTGCAAAGACAACTTATCAAATGTTAAAACAGACAAATTTTATTGTTTGATTAAAATCTCTGATTTGATGCCAGTAACATATTTTTTAAAAATTGGGACGGAAACAACAAAAAAAGTTTAATAAGTGTAAAATGCCAACTGCAGCAACCTTCAGAAAGACAGAGATGTGCTACTGAGAAGACAAGGCCCCTGACATGTTTGGCATCCCCTCAAAGGGGCCTTAACCCCCAAGTCAGTTTCATTAGAAGATGAAGAAAATCTGAAGAATCCCCTGGTAGTTGATATGTTGTCTTTGCACTATTTTCAAAGAAATATAAAGTTAGATAACTTGGAATAAGTTTTTTGGAAGTGGGGTTTTGGAGTTTTGAGTAAAAGAAGAGTCAAAAGAGCCGGACAAAATCTACATCTCATAGTGTCCTCACCAAGTCAGAGACCCTCTTCTGTTTCCAAGGTGGACGGCTGAAAAATCAGTCAGTAATGCACTGTTTATGACTCTCTTTTGCCATCCCATGCATTTAAAAGTAAAATAAAATGCATTATAGCAACTGTGAATGAAAATATGGGACCAATCACATCTCATCTCATAACAGAGTAAAGGGAAACGTCAACACCAGACAAGTGTATGTGGAAGTAAAAGGGCTTTAAGTCGTGGTTTCATTTCCTTGTATACCATAAGATATTAGTGGATATTTGGTCATTGTAAATAAAAAATGAAAATCCTCGCAGAACTATCGAATACTGACTTCCCTACAAGTACAAAACAGATTGTTCCTGTAACTCAGGCAGTAAAATTTTCTTTTGGAAAAGCCGCGGAGAACCGGAGGAGAAGGTGGAGGATGACATTCTTCTTGCTGCAACTTGAGAGGAGTTTTTACAGAGCGTAGTCCGTTCACTATAGTCTCTTTAAGGCCTGCGGGTAATACTTGAGGAAGATCCTGTAAGCTATCTCGTACGTGTCTCCATGAGGCTTAGTCGGGTATTTCCGTCTGTTATAAATAAATCCCTTCTCTACTTGGAAAACTGCGTGGTTGAACATGTCCTGCTTGAATGGTTGTCCGCTGTCCAGACACTCCACCAGCGTGTGGACGAAGAGCCCCCATCGCTGGGCGTAGTAGTCCTCCATGAGACCTCCCCACTCTTTGTTTGCGTAGTCGATTATCTCACCGTTGGGACCCCAGAGAGTGAGCTGGTTCCTGGCGTTCATGTCGTAGAGGTCCGCCTCCTTATCATCGATGGCTAAGGATCGAGCCCGTTCCAGCCATGTCCCCAGCAGAAAGTTGGGGTCACTGCTCAGTAGGCGATTCAGCTCAGGCAAGAGATCGTAGACCAGGACTCCACCTGCAGTCAGCAGCTCTGGTAGCTTCTGGCTGTGGAAGGCGTCTGAGATATCCTTGTAGAAGGATGTCGTGAGGACTTGTAGGACCTGTCGAGTCACATCAACAAGATCGTACCGGAAAGTCTCCTTGGACATGAGAGATGGAGCTGCTTCAATCATCATTTTCCAGGCTTTGTACAAGTCAGCAGGGTCATACCAAAGGTCAGTGTTCATACGAAAAGAGGGCCGGCGTACCAGCGGGCTGTGGTTGTGGTTCTTGTAATGAGGCACCGTGCAGTTGTAGACGCTGGATAACAGGAGCCTCCACGCAGCGGTGAGGTTATTTTGTGAGCTGCCGTAGCGACGTACTGCATACAGCGAAACCCAGTTGGACAAGTTCACCGGCTCCTTACGCCACGCCAGCTCACTCATCAACTCGTACATCACAGGGTTCTGTTCGATGCCCTCAGGTGTCATCCCAATGCCCACTAGAGTGGAGTTCGGGAAATGCAAGGCTTTGAAGGGCCCTGAATTGATGCTCTCCACCGTGCCAAAGAACCCACTGTTGCCCCCAAAGTTTTGCAACATGCACCAGATGAAGGGCTGCCCATAGAAAGACTCAGTGTAGGAGAAAATTGGCTCGGTCTCTGCAAACAGGTCCAGCACGATCATTCTCCCCAGGGGTACCCCGTGTAATAGGGCCTGGATCCGGGCTGGCTTCCAAAAAACTGCATCACTGAAGAACAGCCAGCCTTGCATCAGCCAAATTGCCTGAGGATCAACTGGGGAGAAAAAATGAGATCTGGATGAGGGACAGGAAGGTGACGGTTCTGGAAATAAAGGGCAGCAGGGAGCATGAGCAGAGGGGGGGGGGGCTGTCTGTGTAAGAGAGTTGGACAACAGGTCATCCAAGGGGAATCTAACTAGGGCAATTATTGTACTTGTAGCCCAGAATAACAGCATTCACACAGGAACTGTTGGATTTAAAACAGGACGTTAGACACCCGGGTGACTGACCTGCCGTCATAGAGGCAAAGACGGAGCGACTGACTGCAGACAGGTAAGCCAAGTCAGATGAAGGTGGAGTCATCTCATTGAAGGTGTCAGTGTTGTAGATGTGATCTGTGCCAAACTGTTTCACCACCTGGGATAGATAGAGTGAACCTATCTGGAGGAAAAGCGGGTCCTGAGGGTCTAGGATATAGGAGCACGAGAAACTGCAGTTGAAGTGGGCCCAAGGCCCAAGTCTGGTTACATTGGCTTCTGGATACAACCTGAAACACAAGAAACACTTCAGCGAGTCTTTCCTTGCATCCTAGTTCACTAAAATGTCACAAGCCACATCCTCACACACCCGTTACCTGAAAATAATCAGTGAGCTAATATGTTTTCAGGTCAGAGTGTGCTGTTTTTACAAAGTAGTGTGTGACAATACTCCATGATAATCCACGACAGAAGAGCCCCTCCAAAGGCTGTGAGGAGGCACAAAAAGATGATTCTTTTTAAATTTCTGATGGGTTAAAAAAGCTTTTGATAACATTATCTTATTATCTTTTCATATAAAACAGGAGAATATTTATCATATTCTTAACCCCAAACAATGGTCTAACTCGAACTGAAAGCATCAGTGTTTTCCTGTCGGTGAGTCTGAGCACAGGGGACATACTCTGCACTGACTGAAGTAGAATAATTATAGGTGTTCACCTGAGGATTCCCTTAGGGATGTTTCCAGAGAAGGCCGGCAGCACAGGAATCATCCCAAAGGATCTCATACGCTCCAAGATTTTAAACTGCAAAAGGACAGAAAATGTTGCAAAATGATTCATGGCACGATTCAAAAACATCACCTTCCATCTAAAGTGGTTTAAATAACTCAGCTGACTAAAGTGGTTTCAGTAAGCTGCTGAAAACTGTCCTATTTCTGAAAACTTTGTCCCTTTATGCCCTTAAACACTTGATGAGAACTCTGCAAGCTGGAATCACATCATCAGTTCAGGATGACTTGTAGGTGATTGATTCGTAGCTCCTCTGGGATGTTACTGAAGCAGCTGGTCTCTATGTTTTAGTCGAGCGATCTCACTGTTCTCATCTTAGTCTCAACTGGAGATGTTCCTGCTCATACAGTTGTAGACAAAAGTTTGTGCACCCCCTTAAAAAAGCATTTCATGTATCAGAAAATTTATATTTACAGTCACTGGTATTTTTTCAAAAGAGAAAATATTATCAGGAAACGTTCATACATAGTTACTTTTGATTTCATAAATTGAAGAAAAACACAAAACACCATTTTGGTATTTGCAAAACTTTGTGCACCCTACACAGTCAGTACCTTTAGGCAGTTTGCATTCCTGATCAAAATTTTAAGACCAGTTGAAAAATTGTAAGAATTTACCTTTTTTCACTGTTGGATCTTATGAAGGTTCAAAGTAGGGCTTCAAAATGCAAAAAGAAGAAATGGGAGTGAGAGAGAAAAAAATTGAGGAAGCAATTTATTGCAAACCATCATTAAACTGAAATAGGCCGTTCATCAGCTGATCAAAGGTTTAAGACCACAGCCTTTAAAAGACCACATGGCTGCACCACAACCCCAGCGCATGACTGATCCACCACCATACCACCAACAGTTGATGAGGTGTTTTTGTCATGAAACGCTTCTCCTTTTTTTCCCCAACTTTGCTTATTGTGACCTAAAAGTTTTATTTTCACTTCATCAATCCAAAGCACTTGTTTCTCAACTCATCGGGCTTGTGTCAATGTTCTGCTGTATAGTTTTAATGTTGTATTTTATGAGGGCACAGGTAAGGTTGGAAACTACAAGCTGATAAGGCTTTGCTGTCTTTTTGTAGTCCTCCCCCTGCATTGTGGGCATCAATAACCTTTATTTTCACTGGTTCACAAGGTTTATGGAGTCATAAAATTTAAGAAACTCTGGCACCAGCTGCTGCTCCCTAATAACAATTGTTGACACATACCCCAGGCCTACAGAGATGGTAAAGGTCTTAGCTTGTAAAAAGAATGGGACACTTTGAAACTCTCAGGGTGAACAAACTTTTGCAAAGGCCGAAATTATGTTTTTTTTTAATTACTTTTGTTCAATATATGAATAAAAAGTAACTCTGCATTAAGGTTTCTTGATAATATTGTCTTTTTTGAAAAATACCAGACTGTAAATATAAAAATGAACTTTATAATATATAAAATATGCAGTTTTTATGGGGGTACACATAGTTTTTCATACAGCTATATACTTCCCTTCAGAGTTTGATTCTACCAAAGTCAAAGATATCACAGAAGCCTTTAACTGTGTCAACAAGCACAGTTTCATTACTTGGAGGTAGAGCTGGTTTATGTGCCAGGACTGTGGCAGAGGCCCTCCAAACTTAAACATGTTGCCCATACGGTTCCAGGCGAGGAACGCTGGCCCAGAGAAGAACTCCTCGATCTCCGACTGGTTCAGCCCAAGAGCACGGTAAACCTAAAAACCAGAGAGATAGAGTGATAGAGTTAAGAACATGCAGTATTGAGGTATGCAGCGTGTTTCAGATTTCACAAGTGAAGGGAGAGTGTTAATTCAACACCCTGCAGCTTTATCAGAAAATGTCCAGGTGTAGTCTCACCTCCTGCCACAGGGCTTCTTGGCCAGTAAAAGCCAGAGGAAGATTGATCCCATTGAGGGCCATCCAGTCGATCTCCCTCTCCCATCTTGGCCAGTCCCACCACACGGAGGAGTAGCTAACTGTGCAAACGTTCTGGTAGTACCTGAACCTGGATACAAACACACAAATATAGTTCACTCTAAATTCAACTTTATTTTTATGGCACTTTTTAGACAAAAAAATGCAGTTCAAAGTGCCTCACAGAGGCTAAAAACAACAGTTAACAACAATAAAACCCAAACCTCCGACCCACACACACACACACACAAAGACACACACCCACCCTCACTCACCAACACATACACACACACAAGCGCACACAGTGTGAGAATTTAAGATATATTGTTAAAGGGACATGGCCTGACACCGAGATATTAAGTGAGGAAAGAGCTACCTTTGGGATCTAAATCTGAAAAACGACCAATACAACCAAAAGAAGCTGTTACCATGGTAACACAAGCCAATGACAGATTTATTCACATTATTTTTGAAGTGCCATTTAAGACAAACTCTTGGATGACATCTACAGCGGGGGACAATGTTTATGGAGATTTAAAAAACGTGTCACTGCAGAGCACACTCAAAGAAAACAGCTTGAAGGACTCTCGGGACTTTCTGCAGTTGATGTGGAGAAATATCACAACAGAGGAGGTTAATGGAGGTTTGGTTGCAGCATCAACTGATAGCAAGCTAAAGCAGCAACACATGCAGCATCAACTGTTTCAGCAAAGAAAATAAATAGGTGCAACGCTGTGTAAAAATCATTATCAAAGGGTTTGTGAATCATTTAAAGCCTTGGTTTATCTGAAAATATTACAAAGTCAACATATCAGATGTTAAAACTGTTAACTCTTAGTGTTTTATTTAAAGTATATACTCATTTTAAAGCCACCATGAGGAGTTCTTGGCTGATAATGACCCAGATTGATACCAACAGTGATGCCTCTTCATGGCCTAAAACAGCAGACAAGGCAATCCAAGAGTAAACTGACACTGATATGTAGAGGTGGGTGTCAGACCAGATGATCAAAAGGACAGTAAGGATTCAAAACAAGTGACACATTGCTGCCAAAGACAGTAAGATATGTTATTTTTTCTTAGATAACAAGTACAAGTACAGGGGGAGTCAAAACTGTTCAGAAAGTTCCCCACTGAAGCTTTAAATAAAAACTGAAGACAGGGGCATGTTTACCATTTCCTCTTCTTTTGACAACGCCCTAAAAACATTAAGAAAGACCAGTTTCAGGAGTTTCATTCTGGCCTGATAAAGGATTTCAGCTGCTCAAAAGTTCAGGTTCTCCTTTCTCATTTTTGTTGATTCAGCGATGTGCCAAATATTTCATCAGGACTGCAGCTCGATCATTTTATCAGCAGGACTCCTCGATTACAAAAATCCCTGGAAGCTGTGGTTCGTCATTGTCTTGTCACCACAACAGCATCACATGACAGTTTCCCACTTCCCCCTCAGATCACTTTCACTTCCTCAACTTTCTGGACAGTGGTTTATCAATGGTTCCCTTTTGCATTTTTGGATGCAGCAACAAACTGTGTTCAAAGATAATGGTTTCTGGATGTGATCTAAGACATGCAGTGATTTCAACGACAGAGTCTTGTCAGGACATGTCCTCCTGTCCTTATGGAAAAATAAACCCTCAAATGGAGTGTAGTGAAGTCTGTCTGTGTTTGGACTCAGTTAATTGCTTCATATTAATCAGACATGAAACAAAAGCTTTAAGTGATGCAGTTTATCAATTAACTAGATGAAGTTTGATTTGGGTCAAATATTACAATACTCATTAATCAGCATTCTTTACTTAAACACAAACTGATTTAAAATCCAAACAGGCCCCACTGATCCCTAAACTCCTGGACCACAACCTGAGTCACCTTCAGCCTGTAAATCTCTGAAGCCTCGGCCCGCTCACTAAGAATCATAGTCATGGGAAAACTAAACTGTGCTATGCTTGCCGTGGCGTTTTCAATCCAGCTTCTGTGCACATGACATAACTGGAGTGAGCCGATGCGGGTCTAATGCACAACAGATAATTGAAAGAAAGGTCCTTTAAAGGGCCAGGCCGCATTTACAAGTGTTCATAGCGCTCAGAGTAAACAATGAAAAATAATGTGTGACAACGCTCCATTATCATGCACCCATGGGTTTGGCTGTGTTGTGTTGCAGTGGGGAAGGGGGGGTTGAGGTTACAAGCCCACAAAACACTGCCATCATAGAACACAAACACATAGACATGCCATGCCTTCTTTCTTGTACAGTATGGTTGTACAGTCACTTTATTATGATGCTTCTCGTTCGCTGGATGACATGGAAACTAATAGTCCTGGTTGCAGAGAAAATACACAAATCATCTCAGTAACTCGCCAGCTCTCACAGTCACTCAGGACAGATAGAGTCTATCTGCTGAAGCTCTGTAGCTGCCAGTGAGAGGAGCTGGCACGCATCCAGTGTACAGCAGAGTGAAACAGATTCGGTGGGAAAAAGGACATCTCCAGAGTTGTTGTTGTTGATGTACATAAATTTGCACAGTCAGTTGATTCGGCTGAGCATTTACATCAAATTTGCAACAGAAAGATTGAGAACGAACACAGCAGGAAGGCTTGATTCTTAACTATTGACAGGGGATGCATGATATCAGCATCAGCAAATAATCGCTTAAAGCTTCTCAGAGGAGTTTTTGGACCTTGACAAAATAGACAAAAATTCATTCTGATGCTTTTCTGTGACGTACAAGTTAACCAGACCAGCAGCGATAAGGCAAACTTTTTAATAAAATAAGTGGAATGGAGTAAGTGTCAGTGCATTGTATAAAGAGATATGACATTTGCACAACTAAATGACATATTTGACTTTGTGAAGGGCGCCAAAGCTGACAGAGTTCTTTACAAGACCTTTAAAAAGTCAGTTATTGGCAGATATGAATATCAATTATGTGCACTTTATGAAAACTGACACATGCTGGAGGCTTAGAGGTGCTTTAAAGTGTTTGAAACAGACAACAGATGCAGTATTTCTATTGTCTATGTAAGAAAAAACTTAATACATTTTAAACTATCAGGTATAACTCTCTATGATTTGTCCACTTCCATGTCATGCCATGTTGGTCACTCAGAGCAAGGTGTAAGATTTAAAGTTTTGACATGCTGAAGTTTAAGCTAGAGCTAGACCGATTGATCTGGCTTATTATTGGCATTTTGACATAATTGGCATTATATTATCATCAGCCCTTACAAGGCCAATATCACCATTGTCTCTCCAAATGAAGGAAGCATTTGACAGTGTGTCAAATCTAGTGTTCAGTATAAATCCTATTATAATGCTCACTCAAGCTCTTGCCTTTCATGTAGTATCATTATATTAAAACCCACAAAAACACAACATGATATCAGCATCAATTGTCAGCCATTGGCCATCCTCTCTCATTAATGATATTGGCCATTGAAAAACTGACATCAGTTGATAACTAGTTAAAGCGACGTTCAAACTAGGCAAGGTTTGAATGTACTCACAGCTGGTGTCATTCATAGAAATATAGTAACTGTGAGCAGATCTGACACTCTTGTTTAAAAATTCGAACAAAGATTATTGATCTCGATTTATCAGAGGCCATCCTGAAGACCATCGCCACCCTCTTCATGCTGAGTTGAGACTTTTGCCAAAGGGTGGAGTAGGCTCACCTTTGCCAAATCAAACAGATATCTGAGGTCATTTGTTTCATCAACTGTTTTTTGTTTTTTTAAGTTGATGCTGTACAAACAGTCAGGTCTGTTGGACTTTGAGTCGGTGCACAAACATCCTCATGATATCCACAGGAGTTTTTAAACTTCATGTATGGACCCATGTTTGTCTTCTGTTGCAAACCATGTTTTGAATCCCTTACAGCTGTTATTCAGTGAGGCAGCGGTGCATTATTAATCACTAAGCTCTTCTTGCATGTGCAGCTAAGACTTGAGTAGGAGATCTCAAAAATTTGCACCTTTTTTGTGGATTTTACTTCATGCAGTCACAATGATCTACGTAGTCAGATGCATCAGTGTGCATGCATCATGTTGCAACAAGAAACTTTTGGATTTCAGTCCAGCGATGTGAAATTTTTATTCAACTTATAAAAATAGAATTCGGATTAATACACAAGCCAGTGAGTAATTTAGATTTAATATGCTCTTAATGCTGATCTGCTGTTAAGATGCATTCTCAATTGGCAAAAAGCAACAGTGATGTCGTTCTTGTGAAGACCGATGCCGATATGATGCCAATTACATCAGTGCCAAAAACCAGTCTCGTCAAATACAATAAAAAGTAAAACAGAAACAAAAACAAAACCATCAACAATAATGCAATTATCTGCAGTGTATAAATTCCAGTGTCAAGAAAGTTTGGACATTTGTGTAAAACATGAATAAAGAACAGAAAACGATGATTTACAAACCATTTCCCACTTAAATTCTAAACACATTACAAAAGATATTTAATGTTCAAACTAATAAACTTGATTGTTTTTTTTTTGTTGTTGTAAATATTCACTTATTTTTAATTTGATGCTGCAACATGTTCCTAAAAAGCTGTTTCAGGGTCATGTTTCTTCTTGTTACATCACCTTTCCTTTAACAACATTCAGTAAGCCTCTGTGAACTGAGGACACTAACTGTTGAATCTGTGGAGGTGAATTCTTCCACAGTCTTGCTTGACTGTGACTGTGATGGACCATTTCAGATGCTCGACTATCTGGGGTCTATATTGAAGTATTTTGAGCTTCATAATTCTGCACATATGTTCAATGGGGGACAGGTCTGGACCGCAGGCTCCAGTCTAGTCTACCTGGACTCTTTGACTCTGAAGCCACGCTGTTGTAACTCGTGCAGAATGTGTCTCCATGTTATCTTGCTCTGATGGTAGCAGTTGTTGCTCCTAAACCTGTATCTTTCAGCATTAATGGAGTCTTTATAGATGTGACACTCACACAGTCCATCTCAAATGAGCTCAGGTCCAGAGAAGCCTGTAGTGTTTCTGGCTGTTGTTGATATCTGACTTTGTCTTTGCATGGTAGAGTTTAAACTTGTGTTAACTGACAATGGTTTTCTGAAGTCCTCCTGAGCTTATGTGGTAAAATCCCTTACAGAATGATGTGGGCCTGGGGGTTAAATGTCACAGTCAAATAATGTTGGTATCGGGCCGTGCTGCTTACATGCAGAGATTTCTGTGATTCTCTTAATCTTTTGATGATTTTATGGACTGTAGGTGATCAAATCTCTAAATTTCTGCAGTTGTACCTTGAGAAACGTTGTACTTAAACTGTTGGACTGTTTGCTCATGCAGTTGTTTGACAAAGTGGTGAACCCAGTCCCTATCCTTGCTTGTGAAGGACTGAGTCTTTCAGGTATGCTCCTTCTATACCCAGTCATGACCCTCACCTGTTTCCACTGAACCTGTTCACCTGTGAATGACCCAAACAGGTGTTTTTGGAGCAATCCTCAGTTTTCCCAGACTTTTAGTGACCCTGAACCAACTTTTTAAGAATGTGTCACAGCATTTAAATCAAAATGCGTGAATATTTACTAAAAACAATCAAGTTCAAACTGATGTTTAAACTTGAATCGGTTTCAACATTTAATATCTTTGTAGTCTACTTAATTGTATACAGGTGGAAAATGATATGCAAATCAATGTATTCTGTTTTCAACTACCCCATGTTTCCCAGTAGGGGAGAGTGGGGTAAGATGAGCCATTTTTCATATTTTGGATCACTACATCAAGGAAATCATAGTTTTGTCTCTAACTAGTGTATCTGCATATATTTTAAGATGTTGTGCATCCCTGCAAACCAACAATATGAGTGTAAACATAACTTTCTTGATAATATAGCATGCCAAAAAAAGTGGTCTCCTATGGTTACCCCATGTATGGGTTAAGTTGACCATAGGGGTAAGTTGAGTTGTATCCCTACTACTCCCCCACTCTCCACCCCAGCCCTCCCTCACCTTCTCTCTCCCTAAAGAACAGTCACTTCTTCGCATTCATGTGTATTTTTATCTATTCAGGTAAACCTCCGAGTGAGTCCGCTATAAGACTGACCTGTGCTGGGTATTGATGCGCAGAACTCCGGTGAGCTTTGGCAGCGGACGGGGAAGGTCCATCTGGTTCCCGGACCACGAAACATGGCAGTTACAGAAGTATTTCATGTAGTTGTAAATCCCAGAAGCCACGGCCACTCCAGAACTGCCCGTGGCGACTATCTTGTTATTCTTCGTGGACCTCAGCTCACACACATCCAGGCTGTCATTGGAAAGGCTCTTGTTGACTGACACTATAAACTCCGTGGACCTGGTCCCGAGGAGACGCTTCAGCAGCTCCACCACAGCTCTCCCCTGAACCTTATTACTAGCTTTCGGTTTGATGTGGTCCAGAGTGGGAAACTTACAATAAGCGGTCACAAAGAGACACAAAACGATGAACAGAAGAAGGTTAGAGCCGCTTC
The DNA here is from genome assembly GCA_962446985.1 of Xyrichtys novacula. NCBI lineage: Eukaryota > Metazoa > Chordata > Actinopteri > Labriformes > Labridae > Xyrichtys > Xyrichtys novacula. The sequence continues at coordinate 9,256,086 of OY660882.1, read as the reverse complement.
TGGGTGACATTTTAGTCCCGAGTCAAAAGAGGACCAGTTTCCCACCGCAGCGCAGGTTCAAAAACAACTTCAATTGTCCATTTGCAGAGAACCAGGAAGCGCTGTGCACCGACAGGCTACGGTCCAATCAGAAGGAGAGCTGCTGTCTCGAGCGAAAATCACAGCCACACAAAAACCCATTTAGATGTCACGTGACTACTCTGTCACATGCTGGTGAGGTTAAAGCAGAGTTCAGGTAATATCTGATGCACAGAGTGAGAAGCTTACTCTTTTAAATATATTTATGAAAGTTCGCCCACAAACTTTCTCACAAACCTTCACCTTTATTAGTTTCATTGACTGATATAGGTGAGAAAGATTTGGAGAACAAAAACTTTACCAAGGCTTAAGAAATGTTCACGTTGAGTATCATATCCAATGACCTTTCCAAAGAAAATCCATGAAAAAACAAAAATAGCTGAACTTCGAAATTAAAAAGCATGATGGAGTGATCTGTGGTTGCCATACAAAAGTTATAAAAGATTAACAAGTGCCCTCTTGATGCCTTCCTTTAAGTAAAATGTTGATAAAAGTACCCCCTGGATGCCCTTACGGATTAGAAAACCTGAAAAAGTGCACCCTAGATACCCTTCTAGTTTATAAAACTTAGGGAGTGCTGTCTAGATACCTTTGTAGTGTTAAAAAATGTAAAAAGAAGTTTTGTTTTGTTTAAAAAAAGACCTTCTCTCTTAGTATTTTAACTATTTAAAAAATACCCTCTGGATGCTTTCACAGTAGTTAAACCTTTTTCTTTTCTTTTTTTTTTAAAGTGTCTTCTAGATGTACTTCCATCTAAGTAAAATGTTAAGAAGTTCTTTTTCGATGTCCTCCCAGGATTCAAATCCTCAAAAAGAACCATCTGAAAGCCTTGTCATTATGTAATATAGAAAAATATCCTTTCTTCCAGTATATTAAAAAGTATTAATTTCCTTTAGATGCACCTAGTGCTCTCTTCTAGTATAACAAGCAGTGTAAGTTCCATCTGAATGCAACTGCTGTAGCTTTAAAAAGAGTGACATCTAGCTGCCATTCCAGTAGTTATAATATAAAGAGTTCCCTCTAGATGCCTTTAAACCATTTTAAAAGAGACTCTAGGTGTTGTTCAGTGTACAAAACACAAGAGAGGGCCTTATTGATTCTCTGTCAGTATAATACACTTGAATAGCCTTTAAAGGATATCTTAAGATTCAGTTGGAACTTTTTTTTTTATTAAATAATGAATGAAAAGAACCCTGTAGATGCTCTTCCTGTTGATGAAATGTTAAATGTGCCGTTTGACCTTTTGGTGACATCAACAGAAATTAACCCCCTATGAATTCCCCTTTAATGGACTGGTACAATTTCAGTAATTAACCTCACGTTTAGTTGACATGCGAGGTTTGTGTTAAATTTATTACTTCAGAAACTATTTTTAAAACTAAACTTTGTGTTAAATCAGTTTGTTTTATTATTTGATTTACTCAATTTGAAATTATGTTGTGTAAAATAACAAATCAATAGATGGAAATGCAACACAGGAGGTAGCACTAGTTTTTTGTTAATTATGTATTAATGATTTTGTATTTTTTCTTTGAAATTTTTACCATAAAAAGTTTTGCAAATATAATTTAGACGGCAGGGAATGAAGTGTCTCATGCTCAAAATTTCCTGGTGGAGTATAAACAACAGGTAGATAGTGTCTTCAAGTGTTACCTAATCAGCCAACAACCCACTCAGCTGATAGCACACAATGTGCAAGTGAACACAGAGCAGCTACAAACAACTAACTGACACATCATCGCTGCTATTACATTATAACTCCATGTGTAGTGGAAAATTCCTGCTTCAACACAGCTATGAACAAGAGGAGATAAGAGAAGATAATGTGAGGTCTGATGATTTAAGGATGACAAAATCTACTTTTAAACTCCTGACATAACTCACTCAGTCAAGATACCAGAAAAAAATGGAAACAAGTCTGACTTAAAAATAAGCCTCTGGGGGTCCTTTTGGTGAATATTAAAACTCACCATCTGGATGCTCTTCCAGGGAGTTGGCAAATTCTTCTTCTTCTTACAAAAAAAACCCCAACTCTCTGGATGCCCTTATTGAGAACAAATCACCAAGTACCACTTGGAAACCAATCCTTTGATTGAATCCTAAAAGAACCCCTCAAATGCCCTTTCAGTTGTGTTTCAACAGAGTAAAGAAATTGAATTTAGTGTGCGGATGTATAAAGTCTATATTGGTTGAATTAATATTGGGTTCAAATGAACATCTGAGTCATTATCATGATGCAAAATGTTTGCTGCTTAAGTTCTTGGGTCTAAATGACACATTTTCTCACCTATTTCCTTAATCATTATAATTAATTTTTAATGTGTATCATGACAGATGTATCCTTGTATTGTAAAAAAGTATTATGGAGTACAGTACATGTAAATCAAACTTTGACTTAAGGTACCCAATGATAGTCTGATGACCTACAATGTTAATACCAGGCAGTACACTGACATCCCCTCTTGTGACCTTCTAGCCTATGAAATGTTCAGGGTATATGTAATATAGATAAACTGAGGCAATAACTCATCAAATAAGCAACATTTTAGTAAGAGTCTTGATCTTAGTCCCTACCCCGTCAGGGCACAAACACCCACACAAAAACACACACATATATACACACACATGCTCACACTGAGTCGACTTTAATCTTTGTCCCTTCATTGTGGATCAATGGTGAAATGAGGGAAATCCCTGGTTCTGCTATTGGCCAGATCTTGTTCCACCTCTCTTAAAGTTCCCATAAATACAACAAAGAGGAAATCTGAGGAAGTGTCCAACATCCAACTCAGAGAAGATGAGACAGCTACTGGTTTTTCTGGCCTTGCTCTGCGCTGGTCATGCTACACAAGAAGGTGAGAACATAACTTTTTAAATTATTGATCGAGAGGACTTGTTTGAAATTATTTGGCTAACAGGGATGGGAGTACATTAGCAATAGAAAATAAATGATGATAAAAAGTAATTTTCCCTTTTCTGGCTTATTGATCAAATTTTCGAAGACTTACATGAAAGAATAACACAACCATGTCTCTCTTAGTTTTAGGTTTTAGTTCAGGCTAGTCTAAAAGACAGAGTTCATCCTTGAAAGACCCCTAGAAACTGCTCAAAAAACATTTTTTCATTAGTTTTTTTCACCTAAATTTGTGACCTTCTGATTACAAAATTTAGAATCTTCTATTTGCTTTTTTAAGTTTTAGAAACCCAGATATTTGTACTGAATTCCATGTTTTTTCAGTAAATGTGCCAGTAGGGATTGGAGGCCACTTTTGAAAACTATGAGGGGGCACAATAGGGTCAATTTGGGATGCTCCTGTCCAAAACCTATGAATAATCGAAAATTTAAAAGACTTGATGCACATAAATTTGTTTGTGAGTTTTTGAGCATGTTAAAGCTCTCAGGAAAACCAAACTAACTACACAAATAAGAAAACAAGTACAGAGTTATAATACTTCGAAATGGTATAGCAAGACTACACATCTCCTGTACTTTTAAACCAAGATTTGAGTAGATTATATCAATCACTTAAGGAGTTAATCCTTGAAAAACCCCAAGAGATAGCCTTTAAAACACCCCTTTTACCTGCTTTTTTTTGGAATATGATGAAATGTTTAGACTTAAACATAAATTCAAAGGATTTTTAGTTTACGTTTCTGTAACTGTCTTTGAGGACTATACTTTTACAAACTGCTTGGGGGCACTATTGAGTCCAGAACCCATAAACTGTTCAATAATTGCCAGGTTTGATGCGCATTTAAAGTTTAGCAAGTTACTGAACATGTGATGGTCCTCAAGAACTCAAACAAATTCTAAATAAAGATGAAAAAAAAAACAAGAAAAAGCAGAGCTGTAACACTTTAAAATTATTTGGGAAGACTTCACATCTCGTATCGCCTCAGACCAAAACTTAAGTAGATCAGCTCAATTCATCCCAGGACAAATTAAATCTGAGGAAGATTCTTGGTAATGGCCAAAAACAAAAATTTTTTTTTTTACAAGGTTTTTCTAGGAGACGTCAAGGTATGTCTTTAATTATTACAACAGACAAATAAAACGCTGTCTCTTGGATTACCTTTCCCCTGAAGAGTGTTAAGTTAAGCATGTAGAGAGGGTGAGATGAGCCACAAGGGGATAAATCGCTTCTCTCTTCGTTTAGTAAAAGTGACCTTTCTTTTTGTTTTTTTTATTTTTTGTTTTTTTACCTTGAACACTGCTGTACCAAAGCAAGAAAAACCCAGCATGTCTCTGGGGCTTTATTTAAAGATAAAAGGTTTCAACTTCAAATGCAGGTTTTTTTTTTAATCAGGTTTATTTCCAAACTAGAATCAAATCAAGCTCAAACAACTAATGCCATTTTGAATAAAATACAAGAAAGAAAGAAAATTGGATCAATTTTCCTTGCTTTAGCCGCTGGTGGTTGTGGTGAATGTCCACGTTGAACTGGGATAAATATAAAAACAGGTGTGCACAGGTTTTCCTTAGCTAAGCCATTGACTCAACTTGCCTTTGGGCCCAAATGATCCCATCCCAGACATTTGTCAAATTTGTGTCATTGTTTTGGAGTGAACTGTTTGGTACCTTTCTTTTAAGACCAGCGTCAGATTGCCCTGGTATCATAACCATCCTTATGTGTCTTTTCTCACTGTGGTTTGCAGATCTTTCAGAGAAGGTTTTCATTTTCCCCGTCCAAAGTGCAACATCTGCTGTTAAGCTCGTTCCCTATGGCCAGGGGCCGTTCAGCAGCTTAACCATGTGCATGAGGTTTTTGTCCTCCACTACCCGAGCCCAGAGTCTGTTCTCCTTTGCAATCCAGTCTCAGCACAATGCCTTCCTGCTCTACAAGCCCTCTGTTGGTACATATAGGATGCATGTCAATGGAGTGGCTCTTGACATCACAGGGCTTCCTGATAAAACTGATGAATGGAACTCTGTCTGCTGGACGTGGGACTCCACTAATGGTCTGACGGCTTTGTGGATCAACGGGGAGCGTAGCACTCGTCGAGTCCTGGGAACCAAGGTGTCCCTCGAGGGTTCTCCCAGTATCATTTTGGGTCAAGAACAAGACAGTTATGGTGGAGGCTTCGATCAGAGCCAGTCCTTTGTTGGGGAGATCACAGATGTCCACCTGTGGAACAGCGTCATCTCCCCCTGTGAAATCAGGGCCTTTATGGATGGCAGCACCTTCACTTCTGGAAACCTTCTTAACTGGAACAACATGCAGTACACCATCACCGGCCCTGTGTATGTGGAGCCCAGTGACTTTGATAAACTCACCTGCTTATAGACTCGATAACCAGCAGCAGATTTTTATAACCAGGTCATTGGAAATGTTAAACACCTGTTGTTGTTTTTTTTTTTTTTTTTTAAATAAAAGCTGCCTGTAACTTTGGCCTTGGTGTCTCTTCTTGTAATTACTCTTTTAGAAAAAGTTATATCAGCTACATAGTCATACATGATCGTGTATATACTCTTTTTTACTTCTTAAAGTTGACTTCTTGACTGTATTAAAATAGACCTAGAGTGAGCATCTGGTTGGCCTAGCTTAGCAGAAATACTTGAAACAGCCAGCTGGGCTTCTTCAAAAGTGCAAAAATACATTCACCAGCTGGTCTCAAGTTCCCAATCATCATGTTGGGAACAACCATCGAAAATTTGTTTCTATCAACTTTTAACACAAAATTTTGGCATTAAGGTTGTATACAGTATGAATAAAAAGAGCATGAGGGAGGAATGACCCAGAGACATACAATAGATTTATCATACAAAGAGAAAGACTATTTTTGTGAGAATCTTGATGTTTACATCTTACAGCTCATGAAAATCATAAATCCATTCTCTATCCAAACACCAAAGGACGGATTTATCGAACTGAAATGCTAACCTTCTGGAAAACAATATTAATTCATGCTCTCAGTTCTCGGTCGAGGTTTCTTCTGCATGAATTCCTGCCCCAGTATGACATGTCATGGAGGTGATCAGTCTGTGTCTCTGCATTTATCCTACTAACCCATTAAAACCAGAACAGCATGTACGCATTTAAATCTTCCAATCCGGGAGGCAATTTTTTTGTTGTAGGCCATTAGGGGAAAGTCCCGCCTTCTTCACCTCTGATTGGCTAGAAAAGCTGGAAACGTCATCACACACTTGAGTCAATCGCGGGCTGTCGGCTCTGTACATCGAACAGAACATTACAGAACATTATCGCACTTCTAGATCTCCTAACCCTCATCCTAACCCTAACCCTAACCCTAACCCGACAGAAGATGACGTTTCACAGCCATTAGGAATAACCAACCGGAGCCAGTTTTTGGAGCTGTTTCTATGGCTGTGGTAGATGAGTATCCTGAACTAGTGGATAGAACAGAACACATGGCTGTCACTTTGATGTCAACAATAATGTTTGAGTAATCAATGGATAGAACAGAGGTCTTAGTGCACTGTAGTCAGTTCAGGACTGGTCAGAGTGTTTATACCTGAAGACAGGAAGCATCTCAGTCTGAGCTTTTACAAACTTCAGCTAAAGAAATGATGAAATAGCCGCAGAGGACAAATGACTTTCTTAAAATACCAACTGGTAGGACTCAACACAGTGTCTGAAAATGATGCTGAATGTTTGTGTACCTGTACCAAAGAGTCTGCAAGACAGCCAGCCCACAGCAAGACAGGTATGCACAGAAACACTTCAAGTCAACGTGTGATTTTCTTTCTTTCTTTCTTTCTTTTCTTCCACTTTCAGAGATCTGTAATATCATGGCTTGTCAAATATTTAATCCTGACTCAATCACACCTGTTTAGACGGGCATATTTATGTTGAATCTGTCTGTATGTTCTTAAAAATGTGTTTTGATTTAATGATACTATAGTTACATTTATATATGTAAATATATTTTTTGCATTGCTGCTTGCTTTTAATTTGCTTTGTATGGTGACCTTGATTTTTTTTTAAATGCGCATAAAAAAAGTGTAATATTTTCAGTATTAATATTTATGCTGGTAGACACTGGTAATCTGACCAAACTCGGGACAATGCCTTGGCTGAAATTTCACAAAGTCTAAATTTTGTTTTTATCCATACTTCACAGTTTTCTGATCTTCTGTGTAGTGTATTTTATATTCATTTGTCTTATTTAACATTTATGGTATATTTCTTTTAATGCTCTGAACATGAACAGAGTTTTGTTATCAGCTCTGTGAAGCTCTTTTAAGCACTCTCTGTATGAATTATGAATTATAAATATATTAAGGGCTGTGTTTTATTATATTAAGTATATTAAGTGTTGTGTTACCCTCACTTCTCTTTTTTGTATCATACATCAGTACATCAGGTGGCGCCATTGTCTTGGTGAAAGGTTTTATTGCTTATCTACTGGGGTTAGGTTTGACGCTCCTGAAGGCCAATATTTTCAGCCTAAAAACAAACTTTAGATGAGTGAGAAGTTTGAAGGTTTTTGAGAATCCTTTTGAATTTTATTGACATAAAGTTTCTCTTCACAGTCACTTTACCCTCCAAAACAATGCATGTATACTTGGCACAGTGAGCTGTGGGTTTAACTGAAGCCCTCTCTGATAAAACACTGACACAGAGGTGTAAACAAGACTGACAATGTTACTACGATCTCTTTACTTGTTAGCATGCCTGTGATCTCTCGAGCCTTTGCTGCTGCCACTTGAAGTTTCTTAGGATTGTAGAAAGTTGAAACTGAAGTTCGCTGACCCCTAGTGGATTTGATTAAGATCTGGGTACAACTGAATCACAGATGGTGTTAAAGCTCAGGACCCAGAGACCTTTACAATTAATCCACTCAACTCAAGTTTCATCCTGCTGTACGACCTGAACCACAGCTGAACTTTGGACAGAGCGACAATGGACCAATACACCTGACTGGAAGACATGTCTGTTGTTTGTCTTGTCATCCCACCCCCTCACAGTTTGTCTAACAAAGAGCATCTGACTTCAATACTGGTTGTCTTCACAGTGGCTGATGTTCAGCAAAATCCATTAATTCTCATTTTTCATATTTAGCAGAAACTAGTAAAAAAAAAGTTTAAAATAAGATTTCCTGTCATAAGAAGAGGGGATTTGTTACAGTCTCTTGAACTTATGTTGACTGTGTGGACAGAAATCCTCTACAAGAAATGAAAAAATCATTTTCATACAGAAGTCCCCTACTGCCAGCTGAATGCTCATCGGGCATTTATTAATACGGGGCTGACATAAAAACAAAGTTCTGTATCAAAATTCTATTTGCCAAATCCAGTTAGCCCCACACAACAACACAGAGAAACTATGGCAAGAGTAAGAGGACATTAAATGTGGCTAACATCAACTCTTTCGAGAGATGTACCTCCACATTACAGTCTAGACCTGTCTCTGAAGTCCTGATGTGGATCTGCCACAGCGGCAGATATAGGCGGGACACTGTTCTGTGGGGAAGTCCGGTAGGTATTACAGGTGTGTGTTTGTATCAGGTAAGACCAAAAAGCCTGAAAGTTTGCAAGAGGGGTAGCTCCAGCTTCAGGACTGCTGACTGCTCCACTGGTTGGCTATCGGCCGTCGGAGCAGCTCCTCCACGTGGCGAGCCACATCCATTGTATCATCCAGGTCAAAGTCTCCATCTGGATCCAACATGGCGTCACCCCTGAGAGGACAGTAACAGAGAAGGAGGGCGCACTTTAAGGAGGTTCCTGGGGGATGCTTCACAAAACAAAGATCACAGTCTAGTGCGGGATTTTCTACTAATTCTGGCTGAACTTAGCCCCGACTCAGCTGCACAAAAGCAGGGGCACATTAGTTACCATGGAGATTTATTCTATGGCGATGACCTTGCCTCATGGGGGATAGAGGTTGTCTAATAACTGTTTTGCATTTACATAACATGTATACATTATAGTGAACACAGAAAAAAAGAAGTGCACTTACATCGGAGGATAGACGTTGAAGTTGTTCGGGTGGCTCACTGAGGGAGAAGCCGTCTGATCCATGAAAGCAGGAGTTCCTCCACTGGATTCAGGGTTCTGGGTGGTGAATCTGTCACAGACATGTCTCACATTACTTCAGAAATCGTAAAAAAGACTGCTACAACACCACCAACTGATCCCTCATAACCTACAGGGGAATCTACAGTCAGATAAACCAGGAAATACTCTGGGGAAAATCTAATCTTTAGACAGCAGAGATGGAGGGATAACACAATAACGCAATCCATCGACAACTAACCTTTAATAGACAACTTTTTCATTTTCATACCAAACAAGGTGGGGTGTGGCATCCACTTTAAAACTGCTCATAAGATCACCAACTTTCTAAAAATGCAAATAATTTCACTCTAACTTCGTGTAGCTCAGCCACAACCTGATGTCTGGTAATACTTTAGGATAATGCTGAAGGACAAGCTCACCTGGCAGCTCTGTAAAAGCATGCCCACCATGAAGCTGTAAAGTCAGTTTCATTGTTTGTCCTTCTCCTCAGCTCTGAACTTTGTTGTGAACTTTTGTTGTGTTTCACACTGTGAAAAGTTGCCCTACAGTGTTGTTTTGTAATAAAGTAAAGTCACGGCTATTTTGTCTTTCCAAAGATGTTGCTGACAGTGCTAATTAGGGGGTTTTAACTAAAGAGCTGTGTGAAAAGTAACACTCAAATGCCATGTTCAGGTGCCTGTTTGTAAACCTTTAGTAGAAAAGCAGCCCAAACAAAGTCTGAGAAGTGGAGGCTAAGTGAAGCTGAAATAAAGGGAAAATCATGCAAATCTACTTTGTAAGTGTCCCACTTCATGACAACGTAAAGTTTTGCTGCTCTTTGCAGTCTGCTCTGGTTTTTCAGGTTGTGGAGATGAGCTGTCAGCATCATCACCCCTGGCTGAACTCTGTGTGTTCTCACCTTGATTCACTAAACAAAAGGTGTGACATAAATGTAACAGTTTATATTCCCACAAATAAACCGGCAAAGAGGAGCATGTTCATATTTAACAAATACTACATTGAGATTAACAACACAGCCAGTTTGTTCAGGGGTTGAGCAACAAGACAGTCCCAGACTAGTTTAACCCCTACTTATCGTAATGTTTATGTCAAAGTAATATCAACAGGCTTACAGTCCTGGTATATTCACATTTAGGTCATCCAGCAGTAGATTTGTCATAATTACTGAGATGTTTGAGCACATCACCTCTTGTAAATATTGTGGATTTGTATTATATTGTGGCGCAGCTATTTCCAACCCCCAGCAGATGGTTGAATTGTCCCTTTAATTCTGTTTCTGAATCAGGAGTTTTTGCAATTTGGCTTCCTCGCAAAGAACATTAATTGCTGCTGTATTAATTCATCGTATCTCATGTAAACAAGACTGAAGGTACCTGCTCTGGAGCACAGTTTGTGGTGAATTAAACCCTCAGCTCATGCTTTCTGAATCAAACTACATGTTTTATCTCGTCTGCATGTTTGGCAGGAATAACAGCTCAATGATGGAGAAATGTTTTTTACTCATCGAAGGTAAGAGAAGGCTTGGGTATGAAAAAGTCTTTTAGCCCTTGGTCCTTCAATAGAACAGAAGTGGTTGATGCTTAAATTACAAGAACAAATTGAAGGCTGGTTTCCATTTCTATTTAGCTGTAGACTTTTTTTAAATGAATTCTAATGACAGAGCGACATCAAACTGAAAACAAGCTTCATGATTATTCCTGTAGGTGATGATGGTTTCCCGCTGCAAGTTCAGAGGAAAGAAAATGTGCAACTTACTCTGGCACAACTTGTTTGATCTGTGGCTTGACATATCCATCCACGGCTTTTGCTGCAAGAAAGACACGCTGCCTTTAGTTTTTCATCCATGCACTGATGATACAACTGCACCACACTTTGATCAAAGCTGGCAAAGGCACCACAGAGCGAGATAAACAACAACGTCTAGAAAGTATCTCTGGGAGGATGGATCTTTCATGGCACGAATTTACCTCATATATTTTGTTATTGAATACATACAGAGAGGAGGGGTGTAGTACTTGGCGAAGACCTCGTCTTTGGGCCGGTCAGGGTAGAGAAACAGAAGATGGTTGAGGTCACTGATCCGGTCAGCCAGAGAGCGGATGGAGAAGTCCTTTGTGGTGTAAGGCAACAGATTCCAGACCAGCCGTTCACCTTGTAAATGACAGGAACAACCAAGCATTGAAACCACTGTACCACTACACCTGTTAACAGGAGAAAAATACACCTGCTGCGATAGAAGTCGCATTAAATTGCATGCTATTTTATCTGATTTTTTCTGCATTACTTCAAAGACCAAGACAGGGAAAAGGTTTTCTTTTCTATTCTATTCAAATTTATCCCATTTCATTTTATTCTTCTCCTTTTAGTTTTCTTTTCCGTTGCATTTCGTTATTTCACTCCCTTTTAATTCCTTTATACTCTGTTTTTTTTCTCTACCCTCTTGTCTTCTATTTTATTCCACTCCACTCTACATAACTCTATTTTTATCCATCATATTCTATTGTATTATCTTCTTTTCTGTTCTAGGAAACCAATCTCAGATCAAGCTGATCTGATTGAATCCGGTGACACATTTAAACCCTCTAATATAAAACCCTGGTTCTGTGTAAAGCAAAGCTTCTCCCTGAATGAAACTAAGACCACGTTGCTCACACAGCTACGGTTTAAACCTGCAGACCTCTGAACGGAGTTATGTTTCATTGCAAGTTTCACCATCTCTCAGTCCATGTAAAAACAGTCTGCAGTTTGGTACCTGGTTTGTTGGGATTCTCAGCTACCCAGGCGATGGTGATGCCTCCAATCTCTGAGTCACTGAACCGCAGCAGGAAGGTGCCATTGGGTTTGGACAGCAACATGTCCTGTGCTTGCTGCTTGTTGACAAAACCCAAGATAGCCCTGGACACAAACACACAGATTATGTATGATTATTAGAATCACTTCATCAGCCAGTGGACTAAACTTAATTTTCAATCACTAAACATGGAGTACCACAAGGTTCAGTTCTGGGCCCACTATCGTTTACATCACAAACTCTGCACTTCACTTCTACTCTGTTGATACTGTAATTTACTGCAGTGCACCTAAGATGACTCAAGCATGTGAAATCTTCTAAAACATTTGATTTAGTACAAGATCAGATTTGTCACAGCAGCTTGTTCTAAAATCAGTTCAAATGAACTGGTTTCTTACACTTTAAAAACAGTTAAAAGTCTTTTCTGGAAAATTCTGATAAGAGGCGGTTTTAAAAATGGCGCTGGTATCTACTTCCTTATGACAGCTTGTCTTTTCAGTCTGTTCCTATGAAGCTGAAGGTTTTACTGGATTTTACCACAGAAAAAGGTCCTGCTTTAACTTCACCATGACTTATTTATCTGTCTTCGATTAAAGTGACGTGTTGTTGAACATAAAAGCCTTCTCACATTAGTCAGACTTCAAGAAACACAACTGTGTGCAATTTCAGTCAAAGACATGTGTTTTCATTGGACTTAGTCAAGTTTCAGTCTGACTGATTCTTTTAACACCATGAAAAGACACTGTCCGACTACATTAGCATTTTTACCTCTCTGTATATCATACTTTGAGTTTTTCAAGATTCTCAAAAAGAAACCAGTTTCTGTGGCTGAGACAGCATGAGTCATTACCCGTCGTTCCAGTGAGGTTTGAGATGTTTCTTCATGAGCTCCACAACTCCATCAAACCACTGCCAGAAAGTGAAGTTACGTCCAGGCAAGCTCTCCTGTACAAAAAGACACTTGCTTTGTTAGCTTGGTTACATGTACACAGGTCTGATCTGTAGTTTGTTTGTGTATCTGTGTGTGTGTAGGCCTCTGTGGTGATTCAGGGAGTGGGAATAATAGCTTGGTGTTTATTTACTATTAACATTGATTTGAAACATGAAAAACCTTTCACTTCCACTTGAGTTTTATTCAACGTTACCATCCTTGTGTTTCTGCAACGATGGTTACATTCGATTGCAGAACTGTGGAAGTTGTTCATGTCTGGGTTAAGGTGAGTTTGTGTCTGTGTGTGTGTGCCTCACCCGGTTAAACTGGGCCCAGGATATAGTCATGTTGCGGTATTCTTCAGGGTTGTTGCTGCTGCTTGTAAAAGCTTTCTGGGCCAGGAAGACCAGGTTATCCTCTGACAGGCCTCGCCCGCTGTGCATCTCTGCTTTGTACTTCATGTCGAGGGCCTCACACAGCTGAGGCCACAACACCTTGTCTGGTACGATGAACGGCACCCTGCCCTGGGGAGAGAGGAGGCAGAAACAGCATGGGTAAAAAGCAGGGCTGTAGACCTGTAAAACCCAAGATTTTATTAAAATATATCTGCAGACCTTTCAGCTAAATCAAATGTGAGAAATCTCTGTACAAAAGGCAAAAGGACCAAAACCGAGACAACTATTTTGGAGATGGGAGTCGTGTTCTTGGTTGGTTTGATTCTTAAAATCAAGTTTTCTTGTGCCTGTCACTGTGTGAGGTTATGAGTAGGGATGCACGATATTTATCGGACCGATAAAATATCGGCCGATTTGGGGGGAAATTACGTCATTTTTTATCGGTCCGATAGGTGCATTTTTCCGATAGAAAGATCCGATATATTAATGAAATTACGAGTAACGTTTGCAGGCGGAGTAGCCGCCCGTCCGAGACGCGCTGGTTACGTCATCTATCGCGCCTTACTCGCAGGTCCCAAGCCTGACCCCGTCACTACCTGACAGATAATAAAATGTCTTCACCAGCATGGTCGTTTCTCTCAGTGGCAGAAGATGACAACAGCATTGCAATATGCAAAACCTGTTAAGCGAGGATTCCGAGAGGAGGAAAGAAGACGTCAAGTTTTAACACAACGAATCTGATAGCTCATCTGAAAAGTCGCCATCGCGGCGAAGCGGTAGTAAAAGAATATGAGACAGCCGCCGAAGCTGCTAGCGGTACTAAAGCTAAGACAACAACACTACGGAGGATCGATGTCCCCATTCAGCAGGCGTTTAAAAACTGCAAAAGCTTCTCAAGAGACAGCGAAAAGGCTAAAGCCATTAACGACAAAGTGATGGAGTTCATAGCGGTCGACGACCAGCCTTTTTCCGTCGTTGAGAACCCGGGTCTTCGCAAGTTAATAGCACACTTGGAGCCACGTTACACTCTCCCAAGCCGCCGCTTCATCTCGGATGTGTCTCTTCCTGCACTCTATGATATTGTCGCCACATACATTAACAACCTGATCGACAAGAACGGACTACACGTGAGTTTTACCACAGACATATGGACGTCAGATGTTAGTCCGGTCAGCATGCTAAGCCTAACGTCTCATAATAGCTCCTTTACAGTTTACAGTTCTGTTGAACAGTTCAGGGGATCAAATGAAGTTCTGCTTTTTGCTCTGTTATTGTTATTTATAGCAAATGACCACATTTGAAGAGCCAAAAACTTTTGTTTGTTGTTCTAGATAGGCCAGAGCAACAAAAACATCAGTTTTCAATCGCTGCATCCTGCACAAACTGTAGATTATATGAAGATTATAATAAATGTAAAAATATGAATTTATCGGTTATCGGTATCGGCCATGAGAAGAAGAAAATTATCGGTTATCGGTATCGGTTGAAATTTTTCATATCGTGCATCACTAGTTATGAGTAAATACAGCTTGATAAAGGCACCACCGATCATGGAAAAGAATTTTTTTTTTAAAGTCAACTCACAGGCTCAGCAAAAGCGTTGTCCCACAGAACTGTTGCTGTAGCGTTGTTGTCCTGACTGCCATGAACGATCACCACCACAGGTAGAGATAGGGTCTGCAGGTTACACACACAACGAGAGGGAGAAGTTGATTCTGATTCATAGAAATGTAATGTTACAATAACAGTTTTTTTGAAGTCATAAAGTCGTTACTTTGACATGAAAGACCAGCTCGTTTCCTCCAACACTGAACTGCGACTCAAACAGGACTGTGAACTTCTCCTCCGTCACTGACTCTGCTCCACGACGGTCTGAACGCTTGATCCTCTTCAGTGACTGCAGACACAAATGGGTAAAATGTGAGATGTGGTGAGAGACACACTGTTTTATTACACAGGTAATAATAATAATGATGATGACGTCTTTCAGGAACCCTCTCAAAAGTACATGCATATCAAAATCTAGACCTCGATTTTTCTGTGGCTAAATATTTAAACTCAAAGCCTGTGAATGGAAACTAATCTGACCGTCTACTGTATCATACAGATGTTAATCTGATTATTGCCAGTCATTGGATTAATGTGATCACGCAAACACACTCAGATATGTTCATGTATGTCCCTGTATTGTCTAGAACATTGTTGCTGTGATTCTATGATGACTTTTATTGGCCTGCTTTAGATGTTTTCGTTCAGCCTGTTGAACAATTAATACCTCTCTTTAGTTCAGTAACTATAAAATAACATCAGTTACAGCCACATTTTATTGGAGTATAACACATGATGAACAGTTTTTTAGATTAAAATTAAATGTATGGCCCTTTTATTTCTGTGATAAAGAAAACACAGATCTCAGGGTTTGACAATAAAAATGGAATTTTGTTGTGAAAAAATACACAATTCAGGGTTAAAAAACATGGGGTTGTATTCTTGTTATGGGGAAAATCAAAATTTTCAGGGAGTTATCAACAATTAACATTTTTAAAGATGGGAAAGTTTTGAACTTGCATTTCTATTCTCAAGGATTTATACATTTTTCTATCTATACATGTACGTACAGTTGTCATCCCCTTTTCATTCCACCTTAAAAATGTGCTGCCTATCTCCTTGTAACTTGTTTGTATCTTGTCACAATTTCAAGCCCTGTATTTAGAGTTTCATCTACAATAAAAGTGTGTTGTTGTTTTTTTGGTATGGAGTTATTTTTCCATCCAGCCTGTTGCTGATTATTAAAAAAGAAACTATGAAACTGGCAGCAGAACTTCAAGGTTTCACATTCAACTCTGTTGTGTAAGTTCCTGTTCATTCACAAAGTACAGTTCAGTTGGTTATAACAAGTATGACAATGTATCATATTCCTTTTTTGTGATTGTCTGTGTGTTCATTGGAGTAAGAGGGAGTTGTGAAAGGGGAAGTGGATGTGTCCAAAGCTGTCAGCTACCTTCCTCTTTCAGGATTTCTGTCTCTGTGGTAAGCCTCAATTTTTCCCTCACCGTTGCTATGCTCCAGATGCTTGAAGATGAAACATCAGCTCAAGTGATAACCAAGTGGTTCAGGTGCTACAGAGGCTTTTCCTCACTTTGTTAAGACTATTACAGAAGACAAGGAGAAACTGGTGAGATGAAAGATGACCAATCCCATCACCAGAACTGATGTTTATTCAGGAAAACAAACTCAAATGGGATTGTCTTTGCTTGGCCTATCTGTCAATGGAGAAGTCAATGACTGAGGTTCAGAATGGACGCAAGAGCAACAAGAGGTCCTTTAGACAAAGCGGGTCTCATTCATGAAAAATGAGCAGAGCAAACTGGTAGGTACGGCTGTTGGTGAAAGGAAACTTACAGGTGATCCAGCATTCATCAATATTTTAAAAGCTTTGATTAAGTTTGAATTCACAAAATCTGCACCTGCTCCTGACTCTCTGTGGAGTTTTTGTAAGTGAGGAACACATAAAAATGTCACTTAGATGTCACAGATACCTTTGAAACACGTGATTTAAATTTGATCAAAAACAAATATGCAGATGGAAAAAACGCTTCAGAATAGGTTTAAAAGTTAAGCGGGTTATATTTCGTGTTTTTTATAAATTCATTTGAAGTAAAGCTGCAGTCACTGGCTATTCAGGGGCGGGGTTTAATGCTGATTGTTGACTTGGAAGGGCACACTGTCTCTTTACATTTCATAATCTTACACACCTTCCGACATTCAAATCTTAGTCCTCTGTAGCGTTCACAAACCTGGTGTCAGTGTTTTCGCACTGAGGACTTAAGTGAGCAAATCTACACAAACATTTACTGACGTCTTATGAGTGAGACCTGATGAACGTGACCTAGTCCATTTTTAGGACCCTGACTCTGAGCTATTTTGTTTTCACCTGTGTGAACTCAACTCTGAGCTGGCCCAGTTTTAGTGTAAACCTGCACAACACTGTTTTGGACAGTATGGCTAAAAGTGAGCAAACAGAGCTTACCATGTTTCTGAAGTGTGCGCTGAGGGTTCCCGTGGCCTGATGATACTCCATCACACAGTTGTTGTTGAGGATTTCTCCACTGCTTTCACTACCAGGGCCAAAGGAAACAGAAAGAACTAGCATGCAGATTAACCCCCAACTCATTTTATTTAAGACCAAACAAAGCAAATGTTCCCGTCCCCCGTTATCTATGAGCTTTGTATCTCTATTTATCACTTAGTCCTCACCTGTGTGTGCTCTCGTTTTTCAGCAGAGCTTTGGCCTGCTGCTCACTAACAATCACAGCTTTGACCTGAGGCGGGTTCATGTGGACGTTGAGCTTCCCGCCCACCAGGAGGCGCACTGTTGCTGCAAACTTGGTCTGGGTCTTCAACACCTGGGGGGGCTGCTTTTCAATGATGAACGTACTAAAAGAAAGAGAAGGGAGGACAGAACACGATGTTGTTAGGGATGGTCCCTGATAGGGGTGTATGAGCTTGTGTACAGACAATGCAGATCAGGGTAAGAAATACTGTACAGTGACTGAATTTGTGGGATTATTGGAGGAAAAAGTCCAAAGTTCTTACGACAGAAAAAGCTTTCAAATGCAAAAAACAGAACTAAGCATTTTGATGAGACTTTTACTTTCCTATAGAATAGTGACTTTCAAAAGCAGAGTCAGGATGCAGAGAGAAGTGAAACTGTGACCTGACCTAATTCAGAGAATGCACAATGGGTTACTGCTGTAATTCTGTGGTTGAGCAGCAGCTCAGATATGGACGTGCACTCCAGACTGAGTCAAAAAGAGAAGTCTGGTTCTCACCTAGTGACCAACGCAGAGATGATATCAGTGATGTCAGCGTTGAGTTTGCTCAGCAGCTCTTCCATTGGACCCGGCAGAGGAAGCTGCTGAGTGAGGTGTTCGCAGCGTCGGATCTGCTGCCGGTTCTGCCAGATCAGGTCTGCGAGCTTCTCACACCTGATGTTGATGGAGAGGAGGTGGATTTAGTGGTGGTGGAAAAATGTGGCTGCATTAGTCCATGCAAGTTAATCTGATATATTTACAGTGTACATGTATGCAATGACAAAAACAGAAAACAACACAAACACAATTCCATAAAAGACACAAATGAAAATGGTTTGAAGATAACCTAAACTGACATTTAATACAAATCATTATTAACAGTCAGAGTCATGTTGAGCAATGTGGTGCATCACCTCTTCTTTTAAATCTCTCTTTTGTATGAATCAGAACTAACAGATCCTTCCCAGATGTGTGAACTACCCGTGCCATGGGAACTCGTGTATCCCACACTATCAGGGACACTGACTTTTAAACTGTACGCTGATACCAGGCTCCTTGTTTTCTTCACAGCATAGAAAGTGGCGTCAAAGATTTTTGATTTCTTAAACTGCAGGACAGTTTTCCACTTCACCTCAGTCAGTCATGAACGAGCTACCACCCTGGTAGCACATATCCAGACTTTCTGCATATCTGGTGTCCTCTTTGTGTCCACTTGTGGATGCAGCAACAACTTCTGTTCACAGACAATTGTTTGTAGAATTTACCGCAATTCAGTAGAAAACAGCCTTTGCTTCTTAAGTGCTGACAGGGTGAGGAAACAGTCTCACATCTGTTCTGGATGAACATGATGTTCTTGACAAATTTCAATCTGGCTTCCACCAGCAGCATTCTACAGAGACTGCTCCTCTCAGGGTAACTAATGATTTGATGATGAAGGGTGATGCTGGGGAGTGTTCAGTGCTGGTCTTGCTGGACCTCAGCGCAGCCTTCAATACTGTGGACCACAGTGTGTTGATCCAGCGGCTCAGACAGTGGGTGGGAGTCTCTGGAACAGCATTAGACTGGTTTTACTCCTACTTGTCTGGTAGATCTTTTTTTTTTAGCTGCGTCTGGTAAATATGTCTCTGCAGTTGGGAAAATGGAATCCCTCAGGGTTCTGTCCTGGGTCCTCTGTTGTTTTCTCTGTACATGCTCCCTCTGGGTTATCTGATGAGGACTTCTGAAGGAGTATCTTATCATTTAAATGTTGTGAAATGATGCCACCACTTGGTTTTAAGTTGCCCGAAGCTCAACATCATCACATGTTCACAGGTGCTGACTGGGTATCAGAAGATCAGAGTCAACGGCAGAATAAGCTGTCTGGCACTGGCAGAGATAATGTGGCGACTTTTTCATGGATGCAACCCACAATCTCAGCTCTTCTGCTCATCTCACAAATGCATGTTCCTCACAAGTGTGGCTCCATTTAAATACAGCAGGATACAGGACATTCAAATATGACTTTCCTTACTTTTTTGCTAAGTTGTACTTAACACTTACCATGACTGCAGAACATCTAGTGCCCCCTCATGTGGACCCCCATTCCCTGCCAGCTGCTGCCTCCTCTTCCACTGGATGAGCTCTTCATCGAGGATCAGGGTCTGCTGCTTCCTCAGGAGGCCCAGAGTCTTCTGATGTTGTTCTGACAGATCCTGCAAACACACCACCGGCCACACACTGACAAACACGTTCACGTGTAAAAACAGCGTTTCCCCACACATAGACTTTACCCGACAGGCTACCCAAGTATATTTACGACAGTTGACGTATTTCTCTCTTTTGCAAGTGTAAGATAGATAAACTAGAAGCTCTCCCTTCACTCATGTGTGACAGGTGATCAGATTGACAGAGAGCGAGGAAAGTTACTGTAAATACATAAACAGTGGTGCAACGTCTCAAGTTTGAAATAAAGCTTGTGAGACTTTTAACAGTTTTGTGTATCTTGTTGCTGCCAGTGTTATTCTAAATTCTTTGTTTGAGACTGTCTTGATACACAGAGATTAACACGAAAGCCTGCAGACATGTTAATCACCTCCTGTGATAACAGATTATCGAGGTAATTCCTTTTCCCTGAATATCTTAATTCATTTTCTACACTCTGTGCACTATTTTATAAATTAATTTCCTGATGATGATTGATTGTGTAGCTGGGAAACTGAATTTCCTTCAGGATAAATAAAGTATCTATGTATCTTTCTATCTATCTATCTTGATAGATTGATTAAATCTATTAGTTAGATTTAATTAAACTAAGAGGGTCATTCATTTTTTAAAGGTCAAATAGACCCCCTGTGGTACAGCCACCAACAGTCCAGAATCTTCCTGTGAGAAACACTTTATACCTGAGTAAAACTATCTGATACAGCATATGATCAATAACAAAAGCACAGCGTCAGTGAGAAGGACAATGATGAGGAAGTTACTGTCAATGTGGATCAAAAGGAGAACAAACAAAGAGCCAAGAGTGGGCTAAAAAGGATGGTTCACAGCTGTTAACACCTGCTCGGATCACGTCTCCGGATGTGTCTGCAGTGATCACTGATGGGATCTTCACATTCAAAAACATACAGAATCTGTTAATTCTCAATTATGAAGCCTGATGCTCCTTTTACACTTTTGTAGTTCTTTATTTGATTAAAAGGATGTCAAAGCAGACTGGAGACTCTGCCTCAAATAAACTGTCTTAGACACACCCAGAACCACTTTATGAAACTTGCTTTATTACCAAAATCTACAGAGAAAT
Organism: Xyrichtys novacula; assembly: GCA_962446985.1. Lineage (NCBI taxonomy): Eukaryota > Metazoa > Chordata > Actinopteri > Labriformes > Labridae > Xyrichtys > Xyrichtys novacula. Next base: position 9,235,315 of record OY660882.1, on the reverse strand, counting down.
AGATCATGCATCTTATCAGGTTATGCAAGTGGTAGAAAGGGTTTAAATTAAGACGTTTAAAGGACAAGGAACAAACCGGTAAAAAATGACAGATCTGCCTCTCACCCCTCAAATTGTTCTAATTATGATCCACATCCAGTATTACTTTGGTGTTGTCCTCTTTAACAATAACAAGAGCACTGCGTTTTTGTTGTTGAAAAAAGCTCAAAATCATCACATGTAGCAGTTTAAGTCCAACAACTCTCTGCATTTACAATATCAATGTCAGCGTATGGCTGAGTTACATTTTTGAGCCTTCTCAAATTAAAGAAACCTGTCATGTTTTTTGGTACCGCAGACGTCTTAAATATATCAATCTTAATCCAATAAGGTCAGCATGTTTTGTTATACGGATTTTCTTCTGATTTAAGCAGATGGCTTTTAAAATGGCACTTAAGTTTTGTATCAGGCTGTCTCAGAATACAAACTAACAGAGCTCTAAATGAAGACCTGTCCTGTTTCTTTGTGTGTCTGTGTGCTTCAAAAGGAGTGTCCTGTCCTCATACAAGCCTGTATTTCTGTAGTGTGCTGGCCTCTCTCGTGAGCCAGGCCTCCACTGTGGCTCTTTTGCTCTGTAAGGAGGTCTCCCGTTGGGTGCGCTCAGCTGGAGGCAGAGACGAGAGGCTGCTCAGCTGGGCTGTCAAAGCAGGAAGCAGGAGAGAGGAAGGATGTCACAAACACTGTTTACTTTTGGAGAGCTGTTCCCTTCAGGAAAAAAGCAAAGTAATCGGCTGATATTGCCATGTTTGAACACAATAAGCCCGACACTACCTTTATTCCTTTTCATATCTACAAATGCAAATCAAGTCTTTACGCTTACAATAAACGTGAATTAGCTTTATAATAGAAAAAAAAAAAACAGAAAAGGATTGTATCATCGTGGCAGGAATAAATGTTTTCTCTCAGCGACTCATTTTTTTATTTTGAAGCGAGCCAAATTCAAATTAAGAAATAAAATTTTAAAAGGTAAAAATATTTATTATATCAAGCTAGCTGTATGAAAATGCAGTAAAGCATTAGAGAAGGGTGTACAGGAATAATCATGTCCCCATATTGATTCAACAAAGGACAGTGCATTATTTTTCCAATATGATACAATCCTGTGCAGGAACGAGAGGCTGGACTGACGCTTGGAGGCACAACAGAGTTGTGACCCAGCAGGCGGCCATAGTTTGTCATAATGCAAGGAGACAGGAGCCAGTCTAACACAGATCTGTGTATTTTTGCTATGAACAGGGTCTCCATCCTGCACTGAGGTTCATTTACTACTGTGTTAAACCAATTTACAGTATGACCACATTAGGCTTCATTATCAAGAGAAACTTAGTGGTGAAGGTGGTCTTTATTTGCCCCAGGTGGGAACAGAGCCATACACTAATGTTGAAGCCCTGTGACTGCGCATGTGTCCCCTGTCCTCACCCTGTATGCGCAGGTTCTCCTGGTACTGGATGATGAAGTACTCCTGACTGTGCTGCAGCTTCCTCAGTTCATTCTCCGTTTCCTGTGTGGCAAGGCGGAGCTCCTCGAAGGCCTGGTTGATCTGCTGGTGGCGCTGTGACAGGCTGTCCATGGCTTGCCCCCCACTCCCACAGCTGGCCTGAACACAAACATTGAAAGGGTCCAGATGTTGCTTTTAAGCATTTTTTCCCTTCTTTCTTCTTCATGTACCAGAGACACTTATAAGCATTATTTATCTTATTGAGATAATTACTACCAGTAAGTTCTCATAAACTCTTCCCTTCTCGTTAAATTAATCCCTGTACACAATAAGAGAAGAATGCAGACACATCTGAAATAAATAAGAAAGATGTGGAGACAAAAGTGAGCAAATTTTACAGCAGGGAAACTTAACTATCTGCTGGCTGCGAAACTCTAATTCCTCCGTGTCACACATACATAAAACCAGCAGAAAATAAAATTAAAATAGCCCGAGTCTAAAACCGCTTTAATGTTCTCTCATACATGTCCTACAGATGATAGCATTATCCTCAGTCTGTGTCATAGCCAGAGCTGTTCTGGATTTGCTCTCAGTAGATAAAATGAGGCCTCCATGTGAAAACAATTATAAAGACATACTGCTCATGAATGTAAGTCTACAGTGTTTGGCTCTTTCACTGAAAATTCTGCTTCAAGATGCAAAACTTCACTGTTATCAACATATCAAAGAGATATTTCAGTGTTGTATTTGGAGAGGCTCTCACCCGAACACTCATATCAGTTTGTGTACGCTCTACCTACACCGTTTTTTTTTTACTATGCCATCAGAAACCTGTTTGTTTTTGCACTGTTTGTTGACGCAGCACACAAAGACGTGTTCTTCCACCTGCGGCAGGATCAGCTAATCGGGTCTATGATGTAAAAGTCACTGACATATCATGAATGTTGATATTTTCCCTTTAACATTACCAAAATATTCACAGCAGTCCCTATTTATGACAGTCAATTCAATGAAAATATCTGTAAAGAAAACTACTCCTTCTGTGGTTGTGCTGTAATAACTCTTGCTCTCTATTTCTTTGCCACTGTTAGTGATAACCCCCTGACTAAGATGCCATCAGGACCCAAAATAAGGGTGCAGTTTTTCTTGATATTTTGTCCCATTCAAAAGCACTGTGGTGGTGTTATTTTTAGATCATCCGTAGTGTCTTCCTGCTTCCCTCTGGAGTCAGGAAGGAAAATACCAACACCACGGCACATTTGAGCAGCACAAAAACTTTCAGATTTCTTGGTTGATAAGTCAAAAGTACTAAAGCCCAATGATGGACACCACAAGCAAAAACACTATAAGATAATCACTGGGGACAAGTGCGTAGCTGTTGTAGACTTCTGTCTGCTTATGTAGACTTTTCATATGCTTATTTGACCCCTGTAGAAGGAGATTCTGGAAGAGAAGTCTAAAGAGGCTGAAACTCAACAACAAGTTCATTCATAGACATCTGCATCTAAGCTTGTAGCCTTAATCAGTATCATTATAGCACATACAATTAGCACACAACATTTAAGTTCAAGCGAATGCATCTAGATGAACGTTGGCCAATGGGGGCGCCACCTTTGTGGATGCATGTGGATGTTTTTGACTGTTTCCTGTTTCAACTTTCTCTATCTGAATGTTGTTTGCTGTTGTATGTGTTATAATAACTGTGATTAATCCAAATGCTTATCAAACCACGCAAAGACCTTAATTTTAGCTCATTTTTTCATACTGTACTTTTTGATGACTGGCAAAGTCTGCAGTTTTTTTGGTCTCAAATCCCACAGGACCACAAATGTCATACTGGTAACTTCAACAGATGCTAACCTCTTTATTCGTTATGGACGGGCAGTTGGCAAACAGCTTCCACAGACACTGTGTCTACCGTTGCAGCCAGGCGACTCCATGAAAGTCATGTTAACCATATAATTTTTTTTTTAAATATCGACTATTTAAAAACCATATAATTTTTTTTTTAAATATCGACTTTTTAAAAATCACGACTCATCCTTAATTTAAATCAACAGCAGACTGTGTGTCAGAAGTACTTTGAACCATCACCTGAGCTAAACATACAGGTGCTGCTGATTTGATTAATGTCCCTCTGCTGGCCCATTGTCTCTGCTGTCAGTTCAAACTCAAACACATACATATGTCTGTATGTACTTGTGTATAATATACATACAACTTGGCCAAATCAGGTGGACACTAATAACTCACATTTTAGAGCAATTTAAAAATGTGTAAATAAAGTTGATTTTATCTCAACTAACTTATCAAATTAGGAAAATAATCAGTTTAGAGCCCCTGGTATTGACCTGTAAAGAATACTTCTGGATATGTTCACTTGACTCTACTTCTAGAGACAACCTGCTTCCTGTTCATGTGTATATTTAAGGTGCTGTCTTACTCAAGCAATACTTTATTTACATTCTCAGTGTTCCTTCAGATGCTGACAGAAACTTTCAATGCTCACATTAGTTGCTTCTTGAACCAGCCTCTGCTCCGAGTGCAGGATGTGTTTGATGCATCGCACAAGCTCCAGAGGACATCGATCATAGGTGCTCTGCAGAGAGATCACATAAACACAAATTTAATTAGGTCACTTTGCAGCACATCACAAAGAATAACATTCTACCCCTGACATGCCCTTACCGTTACAAGTTCTTGCATCACTGACATTAACCACCGATGTTGAAATCTGCTTTTCATTGATTGGATTTAGACAGAAATGCAGCCCTAAGAGTAGGTTACATTAGAGTACGCACTCACAGGGACCCAAGCCAACCATTCACAAGATAAAAAGGTCAATCCAATACATTAGCACAATTCTGTTAATGTTAGATCCAGAGCTCTTTCTGTTCAGCTACCCTTATGAGCTCTGCTCTTATTCAAAATACGGAAAAGGGTTAGAAAAGGGTCCATTATTTAGAGCTTAAATATCACTGAAAGAAAGGCTCCCAAACCCTAAGCTGTGGCACAGCACTGAAGAGCCAATAATCATAATAATTAGAGTTACTATTGAACTGTAATAAGTTTCACAGGCTTTTCAAATCCAACCCCAACTCCACAACAGACTGGACACTGTAGAATGTAGATTTGAACTGAAGTTGATGGGTTACTAAGCATTTACGCTAAATGTTTAATTGAAAACAGGTTAAAGATCGCACGTTAAAAGTTGAAAAGTTGGGACATGGATAAAAAAAAAAACTTGAGTTACTTAAAAAAAACCTAGAAGAGCATAGGTTTGTACCAGCACAGAGTATAAAGGCAAATCCCATAGAGGGCAGAGTCTCTCAGGTGTAAAGATCAGGGAGGTTCACCACTCTGTGAGAGACTACGTGAGCACATAGTTCAACAATTTTCAGAGTAAAGTTCCTCAGTGAAAAAGTGCATTTAATTTGGGGGTTTCTTCAAGCAAAGAAGAGAAACAGGGCAGAAGACAAAAACTGAAAAGCCTTCAGGCTGCACCACGTTTAACTGCATCCACGAACACAGCTCATCACTGAATCCATGAATGCTGGTCAAAGAAGAAGCCACATATGAACAAGATCCAGAAAAGTCTGCTTGTGGAGAACTGTCTTGTGGTCTGAGGCATGAAAATTTGAAATTCCTTTTGGAAACCTTAGACCCCATGGCACTTGTCCACAGGTGAACTAAGCTGTCTTGGTTTCGTAAATGTTTTCCATGAAGATCTCAAAATCTTTGTGAGGAAAACAGAAGCTTGAAAAACTGTCCCGGAGTTTGACAGATCCAATAATGACCTTTGTGGAAGTCATGCACAGCATGGGTTACATTTTTCATAAGACCAAAACTCTTAAGTTTCAGTATCTAATGTGTTGTTTTTGAGCTGTTGTCAAGTAAATACATGGTTTAAAAGATCATGTTCTGTTTTCAATCTTTTTCTGAAGTGAATTTGTCATTGAAACCGGACATCTGTTCTGCATCTGTGTTGAGTATTTGTTTAAAAAAAAACAAGATCACACTAAAGGACACCAGTCAGTAGAAATGTTCAAACAGTAAATGGTTTCAGAGTGTGTAAATAAATACTGTGACAGACGATCAGAAAAACTCATGAATGACGGACTCCTACGATAAAAAAATGAGGGTATGTGGTAGCTGACAGGTACCTTGAGCTGGTTAGCGCAGTGACCCAGCTTTATTTTGAGCAGGAAGCCATCCTCTCCCCCCTGGACTGTGGCTTTCCTCTGCAGTTCAGTCACCAGGTTGTCGAGAAGGCGCTTGGCCTTGACCTCCTCAGCTGGGTTGTCCAACTCCACAGAATCCCTGTGAATGGCATAAACACATTTTTAGATAATCAACCAATCCAAATCCAATGTAAAGCTCAGCGTCTAAAAGCTGGTGATCAAATCTTTGAGTGAAAAATCACCTTGTCTGTGTGGCCTGCGCCTGTCTAATCTGTCACAAAGAGAACTAAATGATAACACCTCTCATTAGTGTTGACATCCATCCAGCCAAACTACGGAGAGGTGAAGCGAAACAGTAAGTCTCACTTACTCTCGTCTAATCCAATCATTTTGCCTTCATATTTCTTTTACACACACACGCACGCACGTACACAGCATCAGGCTTTTTTAACCTGTAATGAGATAAATCAGATGTGATGAGATAAATCAGATGATTTAGTTGCCATGATACTTTCACGACAAAAAGTCACGTTACAATAATCTGTCTGTATTCACACCATGTGAGGGTGCGATTTTAGTTTGTATTATGATGATGTGAACACAGCTAGAGCTTCACTCAGACATGCAGCAGTCTGTAGGGGGGAGCAGGATGAATGGTTTAAAAAATCTCTTTAATGGTCTAAAAGGTTTGCATGCAGCTGTTTTTGGTTGTCTTAAGGGTGTTCATTAAAACAAGGTGTCCTTGAATGCCCCTGAACTGAGTAACACTCTTTCCAGCCAATGGGAGACACACAGGATCAACCATGGACATGTAAACTTCCCCACTGTGGGATAGAGAAAGGTTTATCTTGACTTGAAGGCTCACCACACGCTTTATTTCAGTTTAAAAATCTGAAGCAGCGCAGGAATAGTTAAACCTTGTCAACTACTTATCAAGAGACAGATGATTGATCATACAGATTGATGGCATATTGAAATAATCAGAATATGAGAAGGAGAAAAGAGTGATGTTAGCGTCCTGCTTTCGCCACAGCTGGAGACTTTAAAGAGGAGAGGGTCTCAAACACAGATACAACATCCCAGCAGAGACAGAGGAATGGTGGATAGTGGTCCCTCGGCCACGCAGCTGCTTCCCAGCAGGCTAAGAACTCAACTTGGTCCCACCTCTTTGTCTTTTCTAGGCTGATGGAAAGTTTGGTTGAGTCAGAACAGCGAGCTTCATCACTTGGCTTCAAACTCCTCTTCAGAAAACAACATCTAAGAGGTATGTGTGGTTTTCATACTGTCCAGTCTATGGTTACCGTCTTTGACACCAGGAAAGCAGAAGTGGGCAGCAACACATCATCAGGCCTCTTTAAAATTCATATTGAAAGTATCACAACTGTAAGCCACTTGGTAGGAATTAATCTTTCAAAGGCTTGGCCCGTTCATCCTTATGAGTTGTGCTGAAGTACTGGGTTATTTTATAATGCTGGCACATCATAACATCATAAATCATTTTTACTGAGCGCCAGACTGGTATCTTATTTCATTTTAATGTACTAATTTCTGGACTGGGATGAGGATGGAGTAGGAGACAGTCTGCCCAGCAACCCTAAACAATCCTAGAACCTCTCAATACAGTTTCAGTAAATCCTGCAAAAAACACTTTTTAGGGCTCCTGAGGGACAGATTAGAATTTTAAACCCTGCAACCCTTCCTTGCCTGTCTGCCTGCAGCCCACCTCCTCCCCTGGTTATAAACTCAGAGATTAGTAAAAGCAAAGCTAAGAGAAGTTTAAGACTAATGTTTTACTTTTTACACTTAAAAAAAAAAAAAATCAGGCGAGGCAACAAATGTTTTTTCATGTAAATACCGCAGTGAAGTTAGTTTTAGGCTGGATATTCAATTGACATTCACGGCGGATCTACCGGTGTCTTCTCGCTCTCTCCATAATTAGGAATAGCAACAGCAGCACGGTTAAATCTACTCAGCACCCCCACTGTCAACATCGGGTGTTGAATAAGGGACCATCAATAAATTACTGGTTGATGTTCCCAGAAAGGCTGTTTTCCTTCAATAGCTTCCACATCATGTAACCAATTGACCTAAAATAGATTTCAAATAATAGTACTAAGGGCGAAGGATAAGACACACCTCTTTTTTTCCCACAAATTCATCCTTCAAGAATGTTTGGGTTAAATTTAAAAGCAATTTCTAGTGTGCCTCTATAGTTCTTTGTGTGCTCCTTACTTTCTCAACTTAGGGGCACATGTGCTCCTTGAGAAAAAAGTTAGTGTCAAGCCCTGCAGTGACTCTCCCGCCAAATACTACTGCGCAAATGCAGGTTTCAGGAAATGGAAATAATCCTGGAAAGCAATTCGGCCTCAAATCTGTACAGGAACAGGAGGCGGAGTCATGTTGACCATACTATCTACAGTCTTTGAGATAATCTTCTCTCATAAAGTTTTAATGACAAACTGTGCAATAAAGGTTGAAAACAGACTTTGACATCTCTGATGATACAAATGTGGTGCTGTACTGAACACATAATTGGTTAGGGGATATTTCAACACTCCGAGACCCCCAAATAAAAGTTTCATATTTGTGTACAAAAACATACTGCCTTATTCTTACAGTACATGTATCTTGTCTGTGACATACAATCATCATCAAATACAGTGAGCAGACCACCTCTGTTACAGGTTTGCACAAAAGAAGCATTTTTCAACCAAGAAGCAAAACCAGGCAGAACACCTGCCAGAAAAGATCCTCACCCCACCCCACCCCCACTACTCTCAGGGAATTATCCAGAAGATTTGCTGCAGTGTTCTCGCATGAGCTCACCCAGACTCTACCCCGAAATGATACTAAGGAGCTGGCCGGAAATATTCTGAGTAAAGTCGGAGTGAAAATCTCGGCTGTTTCTGTTCACTCGTACAGCTCACCCACAGGGTCATTTCGGGGAATTTTCAGGAAACTTTGTGCATGTCTGAAAGGGGTAATAGTTATTTCTTTCTCCTTGGACCTGAGCATTTAGAGAGAGAAAGAGCGAGTTTTATAAATTTAACTGAAGGTTGACATTTTGCATTCAAAGCCTTTTTTTAAGGTTTAATCTTCAATCTATACTAGAGGTGCCAACATCTGATATGGTGATTCTTTCAAACTCGTTTTGGTGGAAGCAGAAAACGCCAAGTCTGTCCTACACTACAGTTAATCTGCTACTCTACTTAATAGTCATTTAGTTTCAAAAATAGAGAAACAACATTTGATTCTTCCACAAATCATCATTGTAATTTCCTTCAGGTACAGATTCACTCCAGTAATGTGTCTGCTGTCTGTTTCTGGCACTTACAAAATTCTTTCATAAAGCCGACTTGTTGAAGCTTGTTGTTTGTGCGTGTAAGCTGGCACCGTAGGCAAATAACTAATGCATAGCTTAACGGATCAGCAGAAGTTTCCGATACTGCCTATACACGTAGTTAATTATGCCGTATTTCATAACCTGTGTGCGCTCTGAAACCTTCAATCTATTTGGTTACATTTTTTTCAGGTTTTTAGAGCAGCTGGGACAACAGTTCCGAGGAGCCACTTGAGTTTTTTCCACCCTGGCAAGTTCAAACACATTTTATTATAACGTTTAGGAAAACTCAATTCATCAATCAAATCAATTTAATGTACAAAAAAACAAAACAAAACAGTGATAAAGATTTATTGCATACCAAAGCTGACCCTCAATCCACTGGGCCAGGTAATGTCGCACCTCGATGGGGAAGTGCTGGCCATATAGAGCCTGCATCTGGTGTAAAGCCTCACCCTGCAGCTGCTGGGCCTGGATCCACATCGCCATGGTGCTCCTGGAGAAGCAGAGAGATGGTCTGAGAGGGATCGCAAAACAGTCAACATAATCTTCTACTTAATAGCAGCCTCTTGCTCGACCACATGGAGGAACTGACCGCTGCAGCAGTGTCTGTTTGTCATGACTGTAGAATGTAAACACGCACATAAGTCAAGAAACCTCTACCACCACAGATTACCAGGAAATGCTCGTTGTTCTGCTCGTCTCGCTGCTCATTAACATTCAGTATGTTTACGCTCATATAGCTAAGTTAAGCTATGGTGAAAGCTTCATTCAGCAATTTTACTAGACTACTATTCTTGTTCCAGTTTACAAGCATTAGGCAAGAATGAAATTATTAACAGAGGCCTGCCCCCCTCTGATTTGGTAAGCAGTAACATGTGCCCTTTCAGCTCCCCATTACTAGGTTGCTTAGGCCAGTTTCTTATAGTTGGACAGAATCGTCTACACATGCAGTCCACGTACATCTTAGTGAGGTGAAAATCATCTATAGAAGACGGTGAGTATTTATTCAAAAAGGAGTCACCATCACAGAGCTTGTGACGCAGATTTAACATCATTTTTAACTCTGACAAAAAGTACAGATTACGAGTAAATCGTTTCTGTTGATTGATATAGTCAGGGTCTGCAGTGTGTCAAAGCGAGTACTTTAGTACTATATACTATATACAGCATGAAGAAAACAAAATGCTGTATATGTTTTTTCCCCTGTATCTTGCAGTCCTAGTAGTACAACATAGAAAGTGTGTATAATAGCTCATACAACACTAACAAACTTCTGTCAAAGTTTTTCAACAAGACAAAGTCCTGCATGGACATAAGAACATCTCCGACAAAGTCCTGATAATCAAAGATAGTTGAGAAGGATCATGTTCAGAGCTAATGTGGAACATGTGCATCATCTAAGAGTCAGCTGACTTTATTTGATGACACGCTTAAATGTGACTCAAAATAAATCAGCCCAGGAGAAAAGGCTGGGCAATCAATCAATTAATTTCAGCTTCGCTTTTGGTTCTCTATGACGATGAAAAGAAGATAATAAAGACTAAAAACTGTGTCGACAGCCAAGTTGTTCTTATTTGAAACCATCCTGCTAACACAGGAGGAGAAAGATAAAGCTATCAAAGGAAGGAGTGGGTGTGTGTTAGTAAAGCAGATGGACAGAGGGAGCACACAGCTCCCTATCAGGAGTTCAATACCAATTCCAATAGGGCTGCAGCTATCCAACATTTTAGTAATCGCGAAACAATTGCAACAAGCATGTGCGTAAGCGGATTGCAATGCTCGTCAGAAAGCTAATTACGATATTAACTTTCATCATGTCCCTAAAGACATTAAAGTCTGAGAGCTGATTAGCTCCTACGTTACCTACTTCTGTTACTACACCGGCATTGTTAGGCAGCAAACTACCGTGAAGAGGAGTGTGCAGGGCAGCGCTAACTCCGCCCTCAGAGGCGAAGTGCTAATGAGCTACTGGAGCTCGGCAGAAGAAAAGCCCCTCTCATCATTCAAAACCGTGCTTACTCCTCCTTCTATCGTGGTGACATAAGTGCGTTGTGTTACCTTGAAAACAATCCATGCAAAACAGTGGCGATTTGAGCTTATAAACGAGTACTCGAGGCAGAGAAAATTCCTCGAACATTTCTTGTAATCAAGGTACTCGAGGAATCGTTTTAGCCCGAAATTCCAATAACTGTGATGATGATGATATCCGCCATAATCCAGCAGCTCTACCTGAAAAGTAGTTTTCGCCGCATTCAACACAAAAGAAAATAAACTGAAACTGCCATTAAATGAAGAGAAAAGGATGACCTTCAACTGGTTACAGTTGTAAAGTCAGATGGATGTCGTGGCAAAGAGCTACTTTAAAAGTCACTGCTTTCCAGCTCTACTTTTTAACTTATAACTAAAGAGTGTATTACCCCAAACTGAACCGTTTTTATAGAATAGGCTGCAAAATACACAATAAAACCAGTGGTGGTCATTGCAGCTGCCCATAGAAGACAGAAAGAGTTTAAACAGGGGCTAATCCAAGCTAATCCAGCTTGAACCCGGTTGCTCTACTACTACTTCCAGCTTACAATTGGTCACAGGAAAATGGATTGGGAGAAATGGGAATCAGGCTGATCCAGCACTGAGAAATCAGAGATGGCTGTGCCAAAAGTACAGAGACCTTGCTCCATCACAACAACCTTTATCAAGATATCTGGATCATACTGTGAGCCAGCAGAGAATAAAACACAGATATATTTGTCAACATTCTGCAAAAACCTGCTCCTCAAAAACTCTGCTGAGCTTTCCTCGTACATGTTGTTGTCCACCGTGATGGTGGCTTTGTACTCGTGCTCAACAAACGCCATTAGCTCAAACGCCAAAGCCTTCCTCTTCCAAGAAAAATTAATGGGAGCATGTCACCAGTCCCCATTTCCAGATATTCGGTCTTGTCCTATATTTTACCACAGCTTTACAATTGTAAGTCAACTCTATATCCAAAGATAAGGTAATGTACTAAAAACACTTCAAACACTACTGTGATAGCTGGATGTAAAATGAGATCACAAAATGTTTATCTCTTCCTCAGAGAAAATTAACAATCAATGACTCACATATGGTTGTTCAAAGTTGCCTGAATCAGCACAACATCAAACCTCTGGATGCACCGATGTATCAGTTGAACACTGGCACTGACAAATATCGTCCCTGCTGACAGACATCAACCCATCAGCAAGTAAAAGTGTCATGTACTGATGCCAGCAGCTGATATCTCTTTCGCCGAGCATCCTGTTATTGTTTTCATCACACTGATGTAAATCTGGACAGCTGTTTCACCTCACTGCTCTTCCAAGGAGTTTTACCGAGCAGAAGAAGTCCCCTGCTGGTCAAACTCATTTGCTTTGGGAGGGAAAATTGGCATCAGCTGTATTGATATTTTGAACATCAATAGTAGTATTGGTACTGATTTTCCCAACAAAATCTCTATCAGCCCTGAAAGGTTTACTATCTATCAGCTGTCTCAGTGCTGTGAAGAGCTCTGATGCTTTCCAAAGATGCTTTTTTCATACACACTGTCAAGAAGTTGAGACGCATCACTTCAGACAGGAAAGATGATCTAACGGGAAGTCCAGGAGATGAAGTCAGGGTATTTTTTTTAATGTTTGATATAAAAAGGAAGAATACCAAACACCCAGCTAATAATTGAATGGAAGCTTTCCAGTCAGTGTTGAAGTGATCTTATCTGCCTACAAGTAGAGCCTGCTAGCTGACTAAGCTTGCAGCAGGCAATCTTATTAAGCATTATCTACACAGCAGCTGTCCAAAAACAGTCCAAAGATGACAGCAGGTGATCAAATCAAAGTGCGTGCTTGTCAGTCAGGAGCTGCGAACAACAAAGGTCATTTTTTATTTTTGCAAATATGAGATAAATTCCTCTCAAAGCACGAATTTATGCAAAGAGCCCCCAAGTCAAAACATACCAACTTCAGACCTAAAAGAGGTATTCTTAAAGCACAAAGACACGATACTTCAAAGTCCTACTTTGTGAAATGGTGGCACATGGTATATATATATATTTTTTTCCAAGTTTGCCATGTAATCCAGACTGAAAAGACAAAGACTTTTTTTTTTTACAGTTTTTCACAATTGTTTAAAATTTCTGGTTGTCTGACCTGAATCAGAATCTTATACCTGAATCTTCCGATCAATAGACATCTGTAGTAAGATGCTGCAGATGTTTTATCAGTCTGTGGTGGCAAGTGTTCTGTTCTACGCTGCAGTCTGCTGGGGAGGAAGCATCAAACACAAAGATGCAAGACGTCTTAACAAACTGGTGAAAAAGACTGGCTCTTTGGTTGGACTCAAGCTGGACTTTGTGGAGGATGTGGTGGAGAGATCTACACTGAGGAAGGTGGAGACTATTCTAAAGAACATGGATCACCCACTTCATAACACCTTGATGGACCAAAGGGCCAATGGTGATGGACGGCTCCTCGCTCTTCGCTGCAGGACAGAAAGATTCAGAAGATCTTTTGTACCAACAGCCATCAGGCTTTATAACTCTTGTGTAAATAGTAGATAACTTTTTTAGACATATTACATGAGACAACAGACAATTGAATTTCCCTTTCGGTGATCAATAAAGTTCTTCTTCTTCTTCTGAATGATCAGTGGCCTGAGCCCATTTATTGAGCTGCTCACTCTGAAACACTTTTACCCGAGTATACACTGTTGGCAGATCAACTGTGATGTATACAAGTAAACAAAGGGGGCAGTCATCGCAGAAGGATGGAGACAATCTGAGAGGGAGAGGAGGAAGAGTGTGAAGGACCAAAAGGAGGAGGAGGAGGAGAGGGCAAGGATGACCAAGACCAAGACTAAAATCAGACTGTCCTTTACTATATTAGACTTATTAGTGAACATCATTATAAACCCTGATGATGAATCAGCATGAGCACCGCAGCCTAAAGAAACATCAGACTATCTTCAACCTGTAGTGCAGACCAAAGCGTGAAGTAGCCTTTTTATGTAAGCAGTAGGGCCTGACCGATTCATCGGCGATTTTAGCCCATTTGAGACTAATCGGTAATCGGCCAAAACTCACTGATTTTCGCTGATATTTTCAGAAATAAAATGCGGAGAGTAAGATTTGGTTTCACTTCGAAAATGTTCCGCCATTTGAAAAGGTTGGAAACGCTTTTCTGGTCCGAGTTTGATCAGTTGGTCTTCCTGTCAGCGTGAAGAGCAGTAGCCTACAGTATATATATATTTTTATAACTTCATAAAAATAAAAATAAAAAAACGGCTGATTAATCGGTAATTGGATTTATTTCCCGCCTAATAGTCAGTATCGGCATCGCCCCCCAAAAATCCGTATCAGTCGGGTCCTAGTAAGCAGTGTGGACTCCTCTCCACCTGTCAAACAGGTATATTAATATTTCTTTTTCTGAAAATTAAAAACAATTTTAATAATTGAATCATTCATTATAAAAAAAAAAACCTGTACTCTTTCGATTGCTTCTATGGGTTAAGTGACTGACAGCCTTGCCATGTATTATGTTACTGTTTTTGCGATGGCAGCATATATTAGGAAACACGGTTTTATTGTGATCAAAATTAGAGAGCACTTGAAGATACCTCCCAATAATTGATGTTAGTCTGGTACCTGGTGCTGAATTCCCTCATTATCTGACGCACCCTATTTTACTGGCACCTAACTTTAAGTTCTCACTGACCTCACACGATGCTGAGCCATTCTCAAGTGACTAAAACGCTTGTGCAGCTGGACAGGATAACACAGAGAATATCAGTGGAAAATTGGTTCAACACTGCAGCTGGAAATGCTCACCAGTTCAGTGCTGAACAGGGTAAGACTCTGTTTCGCCATACTGTGTCTCGAACCTCTCATTTGCAGAGAGAATCAAAAGGTTTAACATTTGCAGAGGAACGTGTTGTGTGGACAGAAGAAAACTGGTTTTAAGTTCACTTAAGTGATGAGAGCAAGTTTAATTTATTTGGGTCCGATGGAAAACATTGCGTTTGTCATCAAACTGGATACAGACTGCACCCAAAGTGTGTAAAGAAGTCACTTTGTGTAACATGTGAAAAAGAAGTGAAAGGTAGGGGAGGAAAAGTCATGGTTTGGGGAATGCTTCCTGCAGCAGGAGTTGGGCCTCTGACACAGATACATGGCCGAGTGAATGCAATTGTTTATCAGAACCCTCTTCAGCAGCATATAATTCCTTCTCAGGGTTCATCACTCAGTCAGCCAGCAATTTTCATGCGGGACAATACTCCCTGTCACACTGAAAAAGTAAAGCAAATCCTTGAAACTGAAAACCTTGAAATAATTAAGTGGCCAGCTCCGAGTCCTGATCTAAACCCAATAGAAAGTTATAGTCATGGCCACAAACCGACTACAGTCAGCGAACTGTGGAAGAGACTGGAAGAAGAGTGGACCAAAATCTCACCAGAGCGGCGCGAGACTGGTGATGTCTTCTGGCCGCAGATGTCCACAAGTCATTAAAAGCAAAAGCCTGTGCACTTCCTACTAACTTTTGACCGTCTTAACCTTCTGAAAATTTTGTTGTAATTTTCTTTTTGCTAAAAGCATTGCTTTTCTTTGATCATCGTGTTTTCTGCAAAATAAAGTCTTTTTTTGTTGTTGAAGTTCCTTGTTTTTTTGTAAAACACTGTTCTAGTAACACGGTATTGCCACAACAAAAAAAAAAAATCCACAAAAGCATTGAGCAATGAAGATTACATTATTTAGGAATGAATCAAGTGTTCAGTCATTGTTCTCTAATTCTAATCTCCACTGCAGTATTGATAGTGTTCATGTCACATTGTTGCAGTTTTTGTTTCTCTGTTGTTCATGCTCTTTTGCTTAAAAAAAAAACACAGTGGTACCATAGTAATAACAGAGCTTTCTTTTTTTTTCATCTAAACCCAAATACTCTTGTATTTTTTCCCATTTTAATAAGTACAGATGGCTGGACAGAAATCTAGCAGTCCCTTGAGGCGATCTATATCTGAGCCAAATATTTCTCTGTCTACATTTATTTAAAGTTGCTGTAAGGAATTATTTGGATGTCATGATATAGAGTTCAGTTCATATTTCAGACCTTTTATGGTTTACAAAAGCAAACAAGACCATCAGCAGCATGACTCAAGATTTTTATATTGTAGCGTTTAATGCCTGAAACTGGTGTGAGCAGGGTTAGTGAAGTAGCTCTAGAAACAGTCCCCCTTTTTTACACTGTCTGCGTGAGATATGAACAATAAATGATCTATTAGACCATTTATTTAATTTTTACATGGGGCCACATAAGAAACCAACAATAACTTCAACTTCAAATCAGGGGGGTTCACACATACAGAAAAGCAAGCCCAAATAAGCAACTACGAGTTAAAAACAAGCCCAAAAAAGCGCACCCGCGATTCACAAGTTTTCATAGCAACTTCTGAGAGAAACAAGCTTTAAGTCGTTTACAATAAGTGGACTTGGCAACTCTAAGGCGTCTACGAATATTTCGCCGATGTTTAAACTTGTCTCTGTTCACGAATGCAGATCTAGGATGTACGCACATGCGTCCAAACAGAAATAAAACAACAGCTAGGTTTTCAAGATAAAAGTGACACCCTTTTATAGCGTGTTGATGATTTGATTGACGGACCTTACGAAGGGCTGGGCAGGGACATCCAAAGGGCCAGATGTGGCCCTCGGGCTGTAAATTGCCCAGGTCTGCATTAGACTGTCAAAAAAGGGATGATGTTTTTGTACGAAGACACTACTTTGAAAACAAGATTAGCAAAGACTGCTTTGTCCACAGGGGGCACTAAAATTGACATAAACCAAAAGTTGCTCACAAGGAGCTTGAATAAAAAATGTTTGTTCAAGTTCAAAAAATTCTGTGTCTTATTTGTTAAATTGTTGTATTTTTCCATAGACTGTATATAGAATGGACAACGTCTGCCTCCTTGCTGGGTGAAGCCACTCTGAGAACAGCACCCTCTGGTGACAGGCTGCAGTATAGGTCATAAATCCCACCTCTGCCAGCAAAGCTTATGGAGCTGTGGACAAACTTTAGAAATTTATTACACAGAACATAAATTTTTCTCCCCCGTGCTTGCACTGTTGACATGTAGTTACAGTAAGACTGGTTTGTGCTCGTCTTTTTTTTCCTGTGAAGCTCCGTTTTTAAAAGTTATTAGGGGGTTTATGTTTACTATGATTGACACCTGATACAGCCTATTGGCGTTCAGGGATTGGGTAGCTCACCCGTTGGGATAGCGTTATCACAGCGACTCTCGGTGACTCTCCCGCCGAATGCGCACAACGCTAATGCGCAATGCTGGTTTCAGAAAATGAAGAAAAATCACGGGAATACCGCGAGCTTTTCGGCTTCAAATCCGTATATGGGCGGGAGGCTGAACCAAGTTGTCCATGATTTTCAATGATTTTCCAGATGCAAATAAATAAATAAATATATGACAATAACTTAATATCTGCTTTATGATATGAGCATCAGCTCTCTCATAATCAGCATAATTAATTGAAAAAACAATATCAGTGGGGATAATGACTCAAATATGAGTATTGGCGCTAATATATACACATTATGTCTCTCCTGTTATAGAATTTGTTTACTCTTAGCTAATATTATCTGTTTAAAAACAAGACAAATCAACCATCATAGTTCTCTTATTGAAATATACAGTAATGTTCATATCTACCAATGCTGATATTGAACTTTTTAAGCTATGAGCTGCCAATACTCACAGTGCTTCCCTAGATATCAGTCAACCACGATTACACACCATCTAGTAATTGCTTTAATGTAGACATCTGCTGATTCTGAATTATTTTAAATGCTATTGATTGTCTCCATTGATTGGCTTCTTTAATTAGCCAGCCGATTAATCAATCCATCTCTAGTTTCAAGTCACAGAATCAGAGGTTTTGTAGTCTGGAAACTGGGGTGTTGTGTTCAGATATAAAAAGGGTTACATTTAGAGAAATGTGTCTTACTTAGCAGATGTGGGAAAAACTGAAAAGGGAGCACAGTAGTGACTCATTTGTTACACAGCAGACTGGATGTGTCTCGGTAGTGTTTTTCTTCAGGTTTAAGTGAAAAAGCGGAACGCAGTAGTGTGCGGCTTTCTCTTTCGCCAAGTTGGAGGAGCAGCTTGGCTTGCAAACTTCATGCCTGATGAAGGGAAATGAGGTTTCTATGCATTGAACTTACAAAGGGCGATCTCGAGAAAGAGCTTAACAGATGTAAAGCTGCACAAGCTTAATGTGAAGGTTGTACATTCACAATACATTTCTCTGAATGATGAAACCACACGGTGCAGCCTTAGCTAGCTGGTGAAGGTAACGTTAAAGAAGCTAGCAACACTCGACCAAAACTTCACTTTCATGCGCCACAAGTAGTAAACAGCTAGTCTCTGTGACGGTTTTAACTTACCTTAAAAGAGACTTCAGCCAATGTTACAGCAACACCATGAACAAGCAGCGGACAGCACGCTCACATCCAACTTTTAAAGCCAACACAGGTAAGTTAACGTTCATGTCACATCGCAAACAACTTTAACGCCTTCTGGTTTACTGGCAAAGCAGCTGTTGTTGTAACGCGTCAAGCTAACGGTGATTATACAGCACAGCTTCCGGTTAGGAATTTCAAAATAAAGGATATGCATGATTATCCCTGTTTTTGAATAAAATATAATCTAATTATGTAAAATATAAATAAAAGACAGAAAAAGAAAATTCAAATAAAATTTATTTGTTGATTTTCGCTTTATTTAAATGAAAATGTAAAACCTGAAGTTACAATATCGCAGATTAAATACCGGAAAATCAACATTTGCGGTTAGATTCATGCTAACTTTATGGATCTTGAACGCTCTCGTATTTCCGCTAACAGCCCCACCTCTGTGATGATGAATCACAACCACAAAAGACTGCATTTGGGATTTTATATGCTGTTTAAGGAACTTTTAAAAACAATTGTAATTGCACTATAGATAAAACAATGAAGATATACTAAATATTCCCTAGTTTCTGCGATAACTTTTTGTCATACAGTGGCGTTGTCAGGCTTGTTTGAGGGGCTGAGGCTGAGAGTGTGAAGGTTATCTTCTGTATGACATTAGGCTTCAGCACACAAAAGCTGTAGTAAAACAAACAAAGAAAAACTGACACTACACTTACAACCAAGGTTTCTTTTTTCAAATACTAGTGTACAAGCAAGAAGAAAAGAGTCTCAGTGCTCTCCCTTAGAAAAACTTGAGCATCGAATGTATCTTTTCCTACCAATAATGTGTGGTAGAAATCAAATTTATGTTTATGAAAAATACAAAATTTTATTTAATCAGGTAATAAATAAACTGAAATATATATATATATATATATATATATATATATATATATATATATATATATATATATATATATAATATCTTATATAAAGAAAAAGAGCAGGTCTTGACCACACTTATTGTTTGATGAATTATCAAGACCCAACCTAAAATGGGATCCGGCCCATTTCATCTAACATGAGTGACGGTGGCAAAATTAAGTTATTCATATTCTTAAATAAATGCAACTTCCAGTTCTCATATATTTACAAATCTGTGGTGTAAAACATGCACAAAATGATGAACTGACCTTATCATCTGTGGTGGCCTCTGCCATTTTCTATGGGGGGGTCTGCTGGAGGAGCAGCATCACAGCAGCTGACAGGAAGAGGCTGGACAAACTCATAAACTCATAAAGAAGGCCAGCTCTGTCCTGTGGTGCCCTCTTGAACTTGTGGAGGAGGTCAGGAAGAGGAGGATCACAGCCAAGATGTCCTCCATGCAGGACAGAGTCAACCCCTCCAACACACACTCACTGCACTGAGGAGCTCCTGAAAAGACAGGATGCTCCACCCGAAGCGTGTGACGAAAAGGTATCACGGGTCATTCCTTCCTGCAGCTGTCAGACTCCACAACAGAAACCTCAGTGTTTAATAAATTATATTTATATGTATATGCTGTACACATTTTTATTGTAAATATGACTCATTTATATATCTTTTTTAACTTTCTATTGACTGATTGAATTGAAAAACAATACAAGACTAAACATAAGTATGAAACTTAAGCCACAAACATGGCATAAAAACCACATACAGAAATAAGACAGTCAAATACACAACGAAGCACTTTGTTTCCATTTCAGTAACTGATAGAGCACCCAGAGGGCACTATGTTTACATTTTAGTAACTGATAGAGCACCCAGGGGGCACTTTGTTTACATTTTAGTCAGTAGGCAGGAGAGGGCATGTTTCATGCAAATGGCAAACACCTGCCCCCGTTTACTCCCCCCAAAATAAAACACTATTCTTCTTCTTCTGCTGTGCTTCTCAGTGTTATTATTATTATTATTATTATTATTATTATTATTATTACATATTTTTAGAATAAAAGCTCTTTATATGTTATGGTAACTTTATTCAACTTATCTGTGGTTTACCTTTTGTTGATGATGTAATGATTGTCCTTTAAAAGATTATCTGACAGTGCTTTAACTCAGTGTGAGAGACTGAATAACATTTTGTTGTGTAGGTGTCGTGTGTATATTTAACATTGAATGGCAAATGGAGCCTTGGCTTGGTGTTGCAGCCAGGTGTGGAGGCAAACAAATGTTTAACCATGCTGGTTTACAGTGTGTTTGAGTTTATTTGTTGTATGTTATTAGAACCCAGGACCAGTTAAAGGTAGGCCTAAATTACTGCGTAAATAGATGGACTACCTTCTATATAAAGTGCACACATCTACTTCTTGTTGAGCTGAAAAGGTGATTCAATCAATTAGACATTTTTTGGACAGAAACAGTATAATATTTCAAAAATGACCAGCGTGAATGTCACACAGGTCAGCTATATGTCATTAAAAGCGTATCCTGTGTTCATTTATTGTGTTTCTGATGATATTTAAAGAAAACACGCAAAGAATCTGTGAACCAAATAGCTTTTATTCATTAAATCATTAGTGGTTAAGTAATGAAACATTATACAGGAATCAGTTACCAACAAAACAAAAGCAAGAAACAGATAAGTGTGAACTACATTTTGTGCTTGCTGTTTGGGGCCCTAACAGAGCTGCATGTTGTTTCTACTTTCACACACATTTTTAATCTTCTTTGAACGGCAGACCATTAAAACAATAAAGAAACATGTAATGTTTGATCACTGTTTACATGCAGGAGTGTGGATAGCACATGCTGCACAGTGACATTTCTGCAAAAAAAAAAAATTGCCAGAGAAGCTCTAAATGTAGAAGAGGTGCAGGCAGAAGAAAGCATAAAATCATAATGCTGATGATCTGCATTGGCAGTGATTCACATTATATACATAAAGAGAAAAAAACAAGTAAAACTATCAGTCATTTCAGACAGAAACTAAACTTTAACAGCAGAAATAATATGGCAATAATGCGGTCTTTGGTAACTGTAAATCTCATATTTTATTTCACTAAATTCTCTTGAGTCTACCTCTTTGCTCTTTGATTGACTGCTCATCAATGCAGGATGAAGTTCCCATCATTATACTTCAAGGTTTTATCACCCTGACCTGCATTTGTTCAGAAAATGCATAAAATCATGCAAACAGAATGTGCTATAAAAATGCAGTCAGAGCAGAACATTCAAGAGTGACAATCATTAGTTCTTGAATCAATTCTTCCACGGCACTTTCAATAAATCACCAGAAATGGTGAAAATACAAAAAATATTCATACATCTTGTTACACATCTAAATATGTGGACTTTTTAATGTATCAATTGAAAGAGAGCCGTTAAATACCAGGTACTTTTAGAGTATTAGTATGATGGTGAGATGATTGAACACTAGGGGGCAGTGTAACACCACAGCTTTGGCCTACACGTTTGGAAATTTCTGCACATACACTGGACCCTAGAGAGTCTTAGCTGGTTCTATCAAAGACTTGCAGAAAGAATTGGTCCTTATCTCAGTTAAATGAAAAACATCTTTAAAATGCAAAAACTCGCTGAAAGAGGATGAAAGTGTCACCACTAATGAGTGAAATGCTATGGACCTATGCATGAGCTATCTCGGCCCTATGATTTGCAGACCTTCATTTTCATGGGCGCTGTTTAGTCTTATAAAAAAAAAAAAAAAACTGGCTGTAAAACAAAAGCATAAAACAAGGTGAGCTGACAGGACGACTATTCAGCTGCAATCTGTATGAATAAAAAGGAGATGACATCAGCTGTGTGTAAATTATAATCACGTACAGAATTATACACAAATATTCAACTGAGAGCTCCAAAATTAGACATCACAACAGACTGGATGTGCTTCTAAAAAAAGAGGAAAGTACAATAACACTAGTTTCAACAGCTGAACAATGAATGAGTTGGAAGGAATAGGTTTGTGTCTGTAAAATGTGAAATATTAAAGACTTCTAAAAGATGTACTCAATGTGTTATTAAAAAGTTGGGAATCTGCAACCCCCCTAAGATTTACTTTCTTTATGTTAGACAAGACTAATATTCAGTGGGCAGGATGATGAGTTATTTCCATATTTGCATGCAGGGGCGTGTCCAGACAGATGGCCAGGGTTGCCACAGCTCCCATATTCTGATTGGTCACCCCGGGTGCTAACTCAGAAAATCCTAAAAATCTGGGCTGTAACCATTTAACATTTTCACCTCAAAGTTTGACCAAAAGAACTCACAATAAGGTATTTGCAATATTTATGGAAAATCTAAAAAATTAACAGTTAAATTGAGGAATGGTAGAGCATGGGTGGAGCGACACATTACTTTAAATACTTGACTGGCAAAAGCAGTTGTCTTACCAGTCATTAGAAAGTATAAGTGTCAAATAAGTTGAACATCAACCCTCCAAAGAAGCACAAGCTTTCCAAAAGATGGTCATACACTGCTTCTTCTCTGCCTCCACCCACCCAATTTTTTAGCGGTGAATAACCTGACCACCCCTGCCTTTGTCAGTGCCACGCCCCTGTTCACATGCCACTGATCATAAGTGGTTAGTACTTTGATTTAAGAAATGAAATGTTCAACAGAATGGTGAAGTTACATTTTCCTACAATAGTCTTGTCCTTGTGATCCCCCGTCCCCAAAAATCATCCTCACCCGCCCTCCCCTTCACTCAAAATAAAGTTGTTGTACGTTTCCTTTCCCCGTATCATTTTCTTCTTTTAATTCATGATCATCAAACCAAACCAAGAATCTAAACAACCTTTGAGTGCTTTGACAAATACAGTAAGATTTTTAATAAGCCCTTAGGTATGGATATTTTTAAGTAATAATCTTTTTTCCCACATTGGTCTTTTTTTGTATTGATGGCCATTATTCCTTAAGTTAATGACAATAACACTGGCTTGAAGAAGTTATCACTGCTGAAATCTGGGATTACTGCCATTAGATAGGCTACTGACTTCTTAATCTTTACTCAAAGATCACAATAAAGGGCTTCGTTTGCATTTTTATTTTGTGGTGTTGTTATTTCAGCAAATATAACACCTGTAAAGTGTTTCTTCTTTGGACTCGTGCTGCTCAGTAAACCAGTGATGCCTCTTGATCTGAGACTGATCTTAAAGAGATAAACTGGCAGCAGTGATGCTGTATTCCCACATCTATGCAATACTATTCCTCCGCTCATGGTTTTTATTATTTACTAAAGGAATAATGGCCAAAATCTAAAAGAAAGACCAAGTCATTCTTTCAAAGACCCTCAGGGTTGGTGCAATGTTGGTGATCTCTTTTTCTTTATCTAGTCGCTGTCTCTATCTCTGTCGTCATCCTCCTGCAGGACATCTTGGCTGTCCTCCTCTTCATCCTCATCAGCCTCCACCTCATCCTCTCCTCCATTCATCATCTCCATTTCCACCTCCTCTGCTCCCTCCTCCACTTCTGCATCCACCCCACTGAAGGGCTCCTCCACAGGGGACACCTCAACCATCTCGGTGCCTTGGACCACCTCGACTTCACCCTCACGAATTTTCTTGACGCGGAAGGTGAAGGGCGGCACCTTGTACACGGCAGTCTTGGACCGGGCGTAGACTACATGGTCTGGAGTGAAGGCCTTCTTCACCTTTTCACGGGATGTCTGCATTTTCTGCTTGCGGTCAGGGTTCATGCTCATGCGGGTTCCCAGTTTTCCCATCTTCTTCTCAATGTTATGCTTGGTCTTCTCGATGTTTTCCTTGGTCTTCTGTTTGGTCTTCTCGATGTTTTCCTTGGTTTTCTGCTTGGTCTTTTCCAGATTGTCTTTTGTCTTCTGCCTTGTATGCTCCAGGTTCTCCTTGGCTTTCTGTTTGGTCTTCTCCAGGTTCTGTTTGGTCTTGGCTTTGGTCTTGTCCATCTTCTCCTTTGAGAAAACTGTTTTCAGGTTTTGTACGCGCTGCAGGCTGCTGCGCTTGATTCGCTCAGCACGGGTCTCCATTTCGATGACCTCCTCCACCTCCACTCCCTCCTCATCTGAGGAGAGGTCTACATGAGGTTTGTCTGCCTTCTCGCCCTCTCCTCCCTCCTCTGCAGGTTCTTCATCACCTTCTTTGAGCTCCAGCAGACTTCCTCCTCTACTCCCTGACACTGTTTCAGACACCTTCATTGATTTGGAGACGCTGAGTTTGGAGGGGACCTTTACTTCATCCTGTGGAAAGGAGAACAGAGAGGCGATTAGTGTTTCTTCATGTAAACTAGGTTAAAAATCAAGTTTGACACATAGAAACAGAAAGAAAACTA
Source organism: Xyrichtys novacula (assembly GCA_962446985.1). Taxonomy (NCBI): domain Eukaryota; kingdom Metazoa; phylum Chordata; class Actinopteri; order Labriformes; family Labridae; genus Xyrichtys; species Xyrichtys novacula. The sequence goes on along the minus strand of OY660882.1, from coordinate 9,210,544 downwards.
TAATATAAGCGGAGAGCAAAAGGAGCAATGGTGACATGTTTGTGAATCTTAGTCCAACATTTTCTTTCTTTTTGATTTGATTTGGTCTTTATGGACAGTAAAATATCCCCTGTGTTTGCTCCTAGAAACTGAGCTCTTATTAACCTCCTCCACCTATAGCTTCATACTTTATAGATGTGTGCACTGTTCTTGCCTCACTCTTGTGTCTTAAATCGAGCATTTTATCTTTTATGTTTGATCATCACATCTCACTTTCTTATGGATTATGTGGCTGTGTTAAAAACTTCATTCACATGGGCCCAAAGCCCACAACAACATACATTTATTCTCATTAACAAAACCAGATCACACTTCCTCACACTCTGGAACTGTGAACTCTAGATGCCTTCTTTACCGTTGTCATGCTAGAAAACTGTCCTCATGGATAGGCTGTTCCTCTGCTAAAAATTACAAATCGTGAAATATGTTCTGGACCCGAAAAGTTTGAAGGCAACATAAAATCTGAGAAGAGCCGGGCGATACCAGTGGAGTAAAGTTGCTCTTTTTTGTTAATCACATTGGTCTAAAAATTCTGTCCATAAGGAATGTAAAAAGGCTGCTATGTGCTATGTAATGCTTTGACAAATTCAGCTCAGGGTAAGTCTCTGTTGCTTTTGCAGAGTGAAGGCAGGGATGGACTTGAACTGGGCTTGTATTTTTGAGGGTTACAGGATTTGGCCTGAGAGTTATTGGGATTGTGTTATTGGCAAAAGACTGGAGTGAGGCAGCTGAGGCGATTATGAAATACTTGTGTGTCTATTTGTGCAGTTTCCCTTTCTTGTCCAATGTGCACATGCACACACAGGCAAAACAAAGTGTTAAACATGACTCACCAGCCAGGGGTTAGCTAGCTAGACAATGAAGGCATAAGAGCCCAGCCTAAACAGAGATGTGATAACATTTGTCTGAGACTGAGAGCATGCAGGAGGAATCTGTAAGGAGACTCCCGGGTTTGTTCATTTCTGTCATTCCAGAGAAAATGACAGAGAAAACTGTGACAAAGGAATGAAAAATGGAAATGGAAATAGAATGGGAGGGGTTCTGTTAGTGAAGTCTTACACAATAAAACCGCATAATGAGTCAAAACTGTGCATATCCTACCTTTCATATTACTTAAATATGTAGACACGTACAGTACAGACACATTCGCACATTCATAAAAGCAAAAGCTGAAAAGACAGCTCAAGGACAGTTATCACAGCCAAGGTGAGATGAAGTTTTGTGGTCTATTGTGTTTTTCTCTGCAAGTTAACACATGCTCTGAGTCTGAACAATGAATAGGTTTCATACAGAGACACAAGCTAAAAGCACCAGAAGAGAAATAATGTAACACTGACACCACCCAAGAGTGAAATCCATGCTTCTATGAGAAGAGGCAGAAACCAAGATCAAAGATTTCTACTAGCTATGGTTTATTTAGTCAAGTTACTGCTTAGAAATGACTCATTTGGTCTAGCTATGAATGTTTTGAGCCTTGCTGTTGCTGCTGTTCTGTCCACAGAAATGCTGGTGACCTCTCTGGGACTGAGCCCATTAGAGATGGACCAATGAATCTAAATTTGACACTGAATTCTCCCCCCTAAAGAGAAGGCTTGCTACCTGCACACAGTTCAAAGCCAGCATCCCTAATGGACTGGGGATCATCAGAGACCATGCCTTGGGTATCTTCAACATCTGTGAAGGCTCCATTAATACTGAACAATATCTACAGGTTTAGGAACTACATCTGCTGCCATCCAGACATCCAATCACTTTTTAAAGGAAGACCTTCATATTTCAGCAAGACACTGGAGCACCACTGCTCAGAACATCTTCTGATGCAGTGGCCAGTGTTGAGAGTCCCCAGCTTGACTTTCCATCTTTGTTTCAGAAGTATAGGCCCATTCAATTGTGGAAAACCTTCCCAATAGCACAACCCACACAAGACCACGTTAGATTTCCTGTGCAAAATTCCATGCATTGTCCTCCTGGGATAAACCATTTCAATTTGAATCACCACACAACCTTCCTCTACCACTCCCCTCTGGGTAAAGTAACACTTACGACTCCAGGAAAAGCCGTTTCCTCACAGTTAAAAACTTTTCAGCCAGTGTAGGCAGTGAAGTTTGGATTTGGGTGTTTAGTTTTCTTACATAAATGTTTTCCACAGCTCAATTTTTACACCTCCTACACAGATCATGAGTGGACTCCACCTGACCCTGACCAACCCTGATAAAACATTCCTGCGCAGCAACTCTCAGCCTATCGGTCCCTCTTTACCTCTGGCTCCTCCATCCTAAATCAACCTTTTTTTCCTTTCTGTCATACTTGTATCCCTGATGAGGGAGCCTTTCTTTCCAACTCTCTCATGTGCCCCCTTCACCTCGTAAATACAATGCTCCGGCTTCTAATGAAGGGGTGGAAGGAGAGGTGAGAGGAGGGGGTCTTCCTCTTTCCATCACGGCAAATCCTCATCCAATTGGGCTCCTGAATGTCTGCATGAGGGCCAAAACTTGTTGTACGTATTGTCTTTTCCTCTCCCTTTACGCAGCTTTTATGGTCAAAACAGGAACACAGCCGAGCCCGAACAAAGGACCTCAGGGAGAGGAGGGGGTAAGGTGTGGAAAGGGGAGATATTTTTTCTCCACTGCTGCATGAATCAAGTAACAACAGAAGTGGGATGATGCTTCAGAGTCTTGGAAAAACCATCTGCTCAGCAGGAAGATGATAGCATCAAAGTGTTGGAAAGTGGAGGTATGTATGCAGAGGGCGGGTGAGGGGGGTCTCTCCTCTATTGTGTTCTGGTGGAGTGTGATGGAGGTTTTATAGGGGTATTGTACTGCAGTATCTTGGGTAAACTTGACCTTGGATGGAGGATTTGGGCTTTCCTGAACAGCTGTGTGGGCAGGCGGGGATAATGGAAAATACCTGTTCTACAGTTACGTCTTGTTTCAACCTAGAGGACAATGCAGAAGGTGTTGAAAATCGGTTAAGCACTGTGTGGTCCAAGATATGTCTCACACGGTGCGTCTACATGCACAGTACATGTACAGCTGAGATCTCCTGGTCCACACATGACATGCTTTTATGACGAGACTTGGTGACCTGTCCTGCCCCATCTAGTTTATGATAATTGCCCGTAGCTACAACACAATCACCCTGTGAAATACTACAGTTTAGCAGCTGAAGAAGCTAATTATATGCTAAATAAACACTGTGAGCACCCCAAAGAAGACACTGGGTGCAGTAGTTTCTCCTTGTGTTAAAACATGCTGCTTATTATGCGCTCTCCATCTTAGCGACGGCTCTGCAAAAGCTCAACTGACTTGCGTGGCGCTCAAGCTAACTGCTGCTAATCTTTATTTATGTAGCACCAATTCACAGCACATGTTACCTCAAGATAACACTAACAAAAGGAGCTGGTCTGGACCCTACTTTTCATAATATTCACAGGAAGACCCCAGGGTATCTCTATCTGCACAATCGCTAACATAATACAAATGAGCGGCTCAGAGCTCTGCTGTTTTTAATGATCTAAACGCTCATAATGGTGGAGCGTAAATATTTTTTAAGAGTTTGGAGCTGTGACTTTTTCAGCCAGTAAACCGGTAACTGGGCTGTGCTTTTGTGTCCTCTTATGTCCAGTTGTGTGGGGTAAATTATCAGTAGTTCCACACTCTGCTATGCAGAGCTGCACTGCGCACTCTCATCCTCAAAGACCTCATGTTTGTTCACATTCAGCTGATGAGAAAAGGCCTCTGCATCAGGTGAAAGCATTTCAGCTTATTCAAAGACATGCAAACAACATGGGAGTATGACACACGCACAAACACACACACAAATGTTACAAAAATAAACACATGTGTATTTAATGTTAATAGTTTTGGCCCATCTGTTTACATGGAGGAGGCGAGGTTAATGACTTATGCTGTAGTCAGCCAGTAGAGGGAGCTCCAGATATTTTGGCCTCACTTTAAGGAAGCTGCTATATCTCCCACCTCATTATGCAGTCATGATAAAAAATGGCATTGTTTTATTAGTTTTATTACCAAGATATTAATTCTCAAACATTTTTATATCAAGTTTCTTAGACTTCTGTCGACCTGTGACCTGACCTAGAGCCACAGAGCATTTGCCTTGTTGTTGCATAGAAAGTAATCCATCTCAGTCCCATGGATTACTTGGGGAATGACGTCTTGATGTAAATGATGGCGACCTTGGACCACAGACCATATAACTGTGAATTCAGAAGCCTTGGACAGACAAATCTGGAGTCTCTTTGTGGAAACTAGAGCTATAAACTTGAAGCTATTAGTCAAATTAATGTCTGTTGGGTCTGTGTCCCTTGCCAGATAACTTATTGCGATGGTAATGGAGCTTATGACCAGTCGACGAAAGCCTTAACATTTGCTGCTCTCTTTGTATCACAACTGGAAAAAACAGCATGTGTGGGAGAGAATGAGTGTTTCTTTTCTGGTGTCTGCTTGATTACAAGCACATGGTAACTATGGGCAAACAAACAAAGAAAAGATGAATCACTACCTGCTGTAAAACTTCTAAAAGATTTGGATCTGGAGTTAGAGAAACAGAGTCATCAGTCAGACAGCAACAGCCAGTCAATGCCTTTGGTGAGGCCCCAGAGTGATTTGACATCTGGGGCAAAGTACTAAGCATATCGCTCGGTATAATCCACCAAATGAGCTTAAAACAGCTCAGTGAGGTCTCCCCCTTTTATATTTGAGGAGCCAAAATGATCAATACACCATGTAGTGGCTGCCTGGGAAAGCCTGGTCTGTCAGACAGGAGTGTGGGAGGTCAAAGCCGATGTGTTTGCACAAGAAATATTCGACTGCAGCCGGGCTACAGGAGGGAATTCTGAGCTGCGTGCGTGTTTGTGTGTGTCCACAGTACATGGAAAGAGCAGAGGGGGAAGTTGAGGCATTCACCTTAGTGTGTTGACTTCCTGACCCTCCTAATTTAATGGGACATTGTTCTTCCCTCAGGCTGCTGCGCCTAAGACAGGAAGGTACACTCAGAGCCATGGAAAATAGACCAAAGAGGTATGTAATGCTTCCATGAGTAAGTGTGTGTTTGTGTGTGAAAACATATGTGTTGCTTTAGCTCTCTGAAAACACTCACAAGGATGTACGTAGCTTTCATATCTGGTTCGTACTCACAGAATAACAGTCAGGAGGGAAGTTACCACACTGGACTACAATGAGTGTATCTGTGTGTGTGTGAGAGAGACAGACAGACAGTGTGTCTTGCTTCATTAGCATTCGGCGTCTTGTAAATTGGCCGTAACAGGCAAGATGGGTAAGTTGGTGGCAATCGATTTGTAAAGCGTTTTATGACTTTTAAAAGCCTCATAAATAAATGCTACAAAGTCATGGCACACCCTCCCCTGTTTGGGATCAGGCGGTCAGGCTGACATATGACTGACAAGGATTGGTATTTAGTCAAGGCAGGACATAAAATAAGCCCACTGAGCAATACACGGCAATTAAACGTCTCGAATTTTTGTAGACCTAATTTCAACCGTCTAGATTCTGTATATTTTTAGACATAATTTAGACGTTGCGCTTTAACCCATTATTCGAACTATTTATTTCAAAAGCAACTGTGAGTTGATCTCCAAGTACTTAACCAAAATAATTATGATAGCTGTTGATCAATATACAGTGTAGTATAGAAATAGCCCAGATTTAGACTTGGTCTAAACTTGGTCGAAATTTAGACATCTAAAAAAAAACTTTCATTTTTAGACCTGTGGTAGCCTGATTTTAGACCAGCCGTCTAGGCTACATTTAGATATCTATTAGACCTCTTTTAGACCAAAAAATGCTCAGTGGGAGACTTATTCCTGACACGAAATGAAAGATTAGAGAAATCTGACCCATTTGTAAAACATGATGACATCCGGTAACCCTGTTTAGCAGTTTTGCCCTCAACCTAAAAATCTCAAAGTCTCACATGATCAAACCTGACTTCATCTTAGATAACGCTCCTGTGAGGAGGTTTTCGACCTTTATAAAATTGACTGAAATTCATACTGCTGCATATCTATGAAAGTATGGAAGATGTCTGTATTCAAATTCAGTGGTCTTTTGTGCATCATAAAACAGAGGAGAGGCGAAGAGAAAGCAGCCGTTGCTAGCTCACTAGCTTTAGATTCTCTCTGAGAGGTGATTAGACGTTTTGAAAAACTGTCATGAATCCATAAACAACGTTAAGAGCTGTTGCCTCTCCAAGTTCATACTGTCTATCATTTCTTTTAACGGTTTTCTTATGGTCTGCCAGAAGTGCTGTACTTCAAATTAAAAGCATAGTTCTACAGTGCAAGAAATAAGGTTACCTAAAGCAAAACTGAAAAAATATCAAAATAAAAGCATAATAAACAAAGTCTTCTCTAAAGAAATTTCTGTCACAGGACTGCAGGATAAATGAAAAATTTGAACCTAATTAGAAAAGGATGATGTTTTTATAAGTAATATCCATCTGTTCTCACTTTGACTGGTTGTGACGTTTTGATTTCAAGTTTTCCATAAATATTTCAACAGTATTGTAAATGTTCATATGTCACAGCTACAATAATCTAAAGGTGAAAACATGATACTGTGACAGTCCTATGGGATGTGTTTCATAAATTGTGCACAGCCTTTTGCTCAGACTGAAGCCTATAAGTGTGTGTGCGTGAGTGTGTGTTGCTGAACTCAGCGAGTTGCTGCTCTGTGTTGTCAGCATATCTGAGTCTCTCTGTTACGGTGACCTCAGACTCATGAAGCCTGAACCTTTCACGATGTGTCACACTTTAACTGGTTTTACAGCTTCAGACTCTAAAAGATCCTCTTACAAAAAAATAAAGAGACTTATTTCATATTCAGGAGATGTGTAAGACAGCATCTAGTGTGGACACAGCATTACAGCTCATTACAGCTCAGCTCATCAGCCCATGGTTCAACAGTCTTTGGTCCTGGTTATTGGTTTAGTTTGAGCAGCTGGAGAACTTGTTTAAACTTTGTTTTTATACACATTCATGGTGTATTATATAGGATTAGATGAAAAGATTATGTATGTGGTATGGTATGTGTGCACATAAGTTCCAGGCTGCGTTTCGTGACTTAATTGACACATAATCATGGTTTCAAATGTTTCTTTATTTTACCTGTGGGTTCAAACTGCCCAAAAAAACATGATCAGATTACTGCCCCGTATTGAGGCAATATTGGCTATTTTTGTCCAGATTTTTCGAGATTTTCAGAGCACAGTTGTTATACAACCAGAATGAGGTCGTAAGAAATTGAAGTCCTTTTTATAATAAGAATATTTAAGTGATATAAGACAAATGTTTTCATACTATAAAGGGAAATTTCATATTTGTGGAAAAGGGCATTTTCCTTCTTTGCATTTTAAGTATCTTTAATGTCTTGTGCAAAACTTGCCTCAGATGTGTGATCTGTGTGTCTTCACTCATATCAGTCACTGTGTCATCATTTTTAAAGACATAATTCTTTGCAGACTTTTCTAATTCATCTGCACTTTTGCACCATCTCTGTTGACAAATATCCCTACACTGCCAAAATTGCAAAATACAAACTGGATGTTTACTGACAGATTTCAAAACTCAAGCGCTTTTCTGATTATTCATGCCCAAGCTGAGATGAATGGAGAGCAATAGTTGCCTGGCATCAAAGTAAACAAAGTAAAAAGGAATGTCGAACTCAGTCTTGCAAATGTTTGGCTGTTTCTATACAAACCAGAATCCCCGCCCCTGAAAAAATAAATTGGTAAATGTTACTACAGTGATCCTCTTTCACTGATAAAACACTCCTTTGAGAAACTCTGATGATTCATACTCTGCTGGAAGGCTTTTAGCTAAAAAGAAATAGGGAACATGTCACTTCTAGCTTTCCTCATCAGGCTCAGATTTGTCTTTTGGGAGGATTATGAAGTTATTTTCCTTGTTTACTGAGCTTTTAGTGATTTGAGACAGGCCCATGTTATTAAAGAGAGGGCTGATAATCTGATTTAGATACACTTCTTGTTATTCTGGTTAAAATTATCTTCATGTTTCGATGGCAATCAATACATGATGTGTTCTTAAAAAAGAGCAAAACATAGCCACTATATACAGCAGGAGTAAAACTGGGAAAACACCAACCAATCACATAATGTGGGTTCTACATTTTTAAACCAATCAAATCCCATGCTCGCCTCCTGCTCATACATGTCTACCTATACCCAGATTAATGGTGCACCTGCAAAAAAGAGCAGGAAAATAAAGATGGAGGCTAGACGAAGTCCTGAGAAAATGCTACATTCAAATTCATGCTAGTTTGCCGTTATTACCAACCCTACCTTTAATTCTTTAACATTTTATAACCATCGACAGACTTATCGAGCCTTTGTCTGAATACAGAATCTCTCAGAAAGAACAGATCAGAGTTCATCCGTCTAAAATTATTCACCAAGACAAAAAACAATTAAAAAGTCCAATTAAAAATGCACTGTTTGATGTCAAAGGTTTGTTTTGTTTGAACAAAATTTTAAGAAAAATCCATTCAAAATTGGAATGCTCCCCAGCTCAACAATAATGATGATTATGGATAAGAATTGTTATTACTTCTGTTGTATTTGACATTGATTATAAGTCTTATCATGATTAAAAACTTTATTACTGTCATTAACACACACACAAAAAACTTGCACCAATTACTGTGTGTGTACAGTTTAAGGTACTTTTGCAACCACCCTCAAGTGGACACTTAAGGAACTGCATTTTTTTATGCATTCAAATTATTAATGTTTCTTAACATATTAAATGAATCATTTTTTTAATTTATTTTTCCAGTGTTATTATTTCTTTGTCACCTAATGTATACTATTTGTAGTTGTTGAAACAGTAGTGTTTGTTGTATGTTATTAATGATATTCATACATTAGGTTATTAAACAATGTTATTATATTTTCACTGTTAATGAAGTCACTTATTGGTTTGTAATTTTTGGTTTCCTTAGTAACAGACTGATCTCCTGTTACTGTCAATCCTCACAGTAGAACCATTAATGCCAGAGGGGTTACCTCACCCATGACTGAGCCAAGTGTGTGTGTGTGTGTGTCTGTGATTGAAAACTCTTCACTATAATGTTTATCTGAATTATCTGAATCTCTTCTTAAACACATCATGTCTTTGGTATTAGTGTACAGTCTCTGTGAGTGCTTTGAATAAAGTGTTCTTGTAAAAATCCTGCCAGGACAAACAAATTTAACGGCCTCCTCTGGTGGTGAAAAACATTTAGTTGTAGTTTCGTCTCCATAGTAACAGTGGTGAGCCTGACGGGAACTATAATGTTGTGCAGATGAAAGGAAAAAGAAAACAGACGAGTCACAGAAAAGCTCTACCGTGTGTGTGTGTGTGTGTGTGTGTGTGTGACTTTGTATGAATGTGTGCAATGTGTGTATGATCATATGAACATGTGCTCCAGGGTAACAAAGTCCTTCAATGCACATGTGCAAACGGACATTTCTTAAGACTGTGTCTGTTTGGTTGTGTGTGTGTGTGTTTGTCTATGTGTGTGTGTGTGGGTCGGTTTGTGGACGAGAAGTACACCATGAAAGCTTTCCACTCGGAGCCCACACTGCAACCACTCACTAGCCTGACGTAGAGAAGGAGAGAGAGAGTAATCCTGCTGTAACACACCCCTCTCTGTTTCTCTTTTCCTGTTTAAACTCAAACCACCAAGAACTCCCCTACTGCTGTGGAAAAGACAGATTCATACACACACTAAACACACTCACACACTCACACACACACACACATACAGAGGGGATTTTCCAGTAAATCCAGGAAAACGGGGAATCCTCACGCTACGGCTGCTGATGTAAAGAGGAACTGAGACGCTCCGAGAGGCAAACGAGGACACTGAGCTGCTTTTTCTGGAGCGGAGGAATGACACAAACCCGCTCACTTTGGAGGGAAAATAATCTCACCACAAGCTCCATTAAGCAGCAGCTCTTCAGCTTTCATTCAGAGAAAATTATGTCTGTCCATTTATCAAGTTGCCGTGGAGACACGATTATGATAAACATTTAGATGCAACCTCTTACACTAGTGTTGGTAGAGGGGAAATTAACATGTGTTGACTTTATAAATACCAAGGCTTTAAGGCCGCTTTATCTCCAATAGTATGGTAAATACTTGGCATACATTAATCACGATGAATTATTGATTATAAATACAGAAAATATTGGTATGAGTATTTCACCAATCCATTGATTAAACAATTCTTATGTATGTTTAAGAGTTATCTAAGCTGCAGATCATCAAAAGCCACGCCATAGGGGTCCAACCTGAAGAGAAACACTGAGGAATAAAACTGATATAAACAAATGTTGAATTTCCCTTCAGGGATCAACTAAGTTCTTCTTTAATGGACCATCAATGAAGACCAGGCTCTACTGAGTATTAAAGATACTTTGTGATTTTGACACAGCAAAACATGTTGTCAACAATCATTGAAAATATTTCCTGCCAGCTGGTTACACTGAATATCCACCACACAAGGAAGCAGTGCTGTGAGAAAGTGAAGAAACTCAAACAAGACTAGAAAACCAAAGCAGATCTGACAGGAAACCAGCAAGAGGTATGCTAAACTGGACACTCTCCTCAGGCAATGACTGGCGCGCACTGGTAATATGCTCATTAAAGGGATATTAAAATTAAGTTAGGGTCAAACACATCGTAACACCGAGTTAGACACCCCGTTGAAAGATGAATGTCACCGACCGCTTGCGTCTCTAGTTATACCAACTTTAGTAACGACCGCAGATAGCAATACACAGAGCCACGCGCTCAACCAAAAAGCCACTCTATAGCCACAAATAATGCTCAGAACAGCACTGAACTTCATTAACAGTACATATAGGGTCCCGGCCATAGCACTAGCCACCAAACATCTCATTTATGATCATTACTTTATCATTTTCTTGAAGTAATAATCACCATATTAATCATTTTGCACTGCAGACGCGGTAGTTCTTCTGCCTTGGTGTCTCAGTCTGATTGCATTTCCATTTTAACTTTCTTTGGCTTTCTGTGTCTTATTTATTGTCTGAATTAAACATGCACTGATCTCAGTGACATTATATAGTTGTTCTGAAAGTAGGTGACAGTTATTGTTGGTGGTGGTGGTGGTCGCTTTATTGGAAACGCATGCCTCTAAATATCTTTAACACAAATGATTTATAACAATTTAACCCCCTGTGAAGTGTGTACGGATAAAATAATTTTCTAACCAGAACCGGATAGTTTTCTGAACTTCGCAGTTAACATGTTAATTTTTGATGTTAAAATGGGCTGTTTAGAATGAGTACGTATGTAGTTTCAGGTGTTTTTTGCAACCAGCCTCTAGTGGACACTTAAGGAACTGCAGGTCTAAATGATTTAACATTTAGCTTTGCTGACACAAAGTTATTTAAAGATGAAGGCTGCCAGTGTTAGATGCGGGATTTTAATGCTCTGTAATTTCACTCTACAATGCTGACGGTGTCTCATTTCCAAATAAACCTAAGATGGCCTTCATTTGCATAAGCCAACAACTCTTTTATTACCAAGAAACCCTCTACTTAACAAACACATGGCTCTTCATTCTTGCTGTTTATGTTGTTGTATGCAGCGTTGCTATGACTACTATAATGCCAGCCCTTTTATGTCCATCATGTTCCTATTGGTGGTGAAGGTATGTAGCCTGTGGAGCTCCCCAGTGGGCAGTTCCTGTATCTGCCCTCCCATACATCACCCTGACCTTGATGCCCGTTCTGCCAGACCGGCTCTTTTAGCTGATTGATGTTTAGGCACACATTACTCCAACCAGCCGTGAGACTGTACATGTGTGTGTGTGTGTGTGTGTGTGTGTGTGTGTGTGTGTGTGTGTGTGTGTGTGTGTGTGTGTGTGTGTGTTTTTAAGTACATTTCTCATGTGAGCGCCATGGGAAAGAGTGTGATGGTCACACACAGCATAAAACTCTGGGGAGAGAACTCCCTGCTCTCCTCCAGTTTTCCACTCGTCCCCTTTAATCAGAGAGAGGGAGAGATTTCTATATAAAGTGATGGCATGCTGCACGTCCCTGAGGGGGGAAGAGAGCGATGAGTCACCAGGCCTGCTGTTACACTGAGCACAGAAACCTTTTTCTTCTTTGCTTTCTCTCTTATGATCTCTCTTTCCATTCTCTCTTCATTCTTCCTCATTCTTTGTGTCTCTCTACTGTCTGTGGTTTCCTCACAGTCATTTTTAGGAGGTAAACTTCAATCCTCAGATCCCCCAGGAATGAGACAGATCAGCGTCACAGCTCCATGGAAACCAAACAAATATTTCTGGGCCAGTAATGTGCCAGATCTCACTCAATTTCATTGAGGTTTTCAGAGTCTTTGACCCAGGGCACTAAAAACAGGGTACTCAGTTTACTCAGAGAGCTGAATTTAAAACCCCTCCTAAAGAAAGCTTTTACATTAAAGTGAGATTATTAACTTTTTGTTTAAGGTGTATTTCCACAGTAGACAAGACTGGCTTGATTTCTAGTGTGCATGTGGATAAATCAGACTGTTCAGACACTCTTTAGTGACATCCGATACATCTCACCTATATTTTTCAACAGGCCCCATGAATCTCTGCTAGAAACACACATGAAATGATCAACTAAAGGCTCTGTTTGCTCTGTAACGGCTATTTTTATGTGGCAAGCATTAATAATTCACCGTGGTTGTACTTCTGGAAATCTTTTTCAAACAAAAGCCCCCTTTTTTTAAACACAAGGCTTTTATTTTTAAGTTGTGTCCAGGAGAGTTATTAGGCCAAGAAGTAACTTTTCTACATCTGTTAACAATGCAGACTGATAAACACTTACGTTAAAAATTTTAAATTCATTGTGATTTATAACAGTAAAGCAGCCCAGTGTTTAGACATGAATGTGAGTATTAATGTTAAATTCAGTGTTAATTTGGCTTAGCCTGGTGTTGCCAGACTTTTCACAGTCAGCACACATTCATTTCTGTCGTCATTATAAACATTTACCCTCAGCGTCAAATACACCGGACCAATCACAATCCTTTATTTATTTAACCAAGATGGAGGGTACACTGAATCTACTATGGCGGCTGTTGTAATTGGACTTGCCAAGAATGAGCAGCGACACCAAGTTTCCGCAAATAAACAACCAGAGTCAAAGAGTACAACCGAAGACGTCAGCAAAAACAGGTGCATGCAGAGAACCAGGCTTCCAGACTTTTAAATGGGGATTTACATAGAGTCGGACTAAGTTTTGCAGCTTAAATCAGTCTGTAGATTGTTGTAGTTGGTAGCCAGACAGGAAAAGACCCTTCTGCAACCAGTCAGCTGTCTGTTGTTCATTATCCCTTTTATGCACACGTTAGTATAACTAATCCTTTTCATACCTTTAAAGTTTTGGTTTTCTGACAACTCGCTACCACTAGTTAACGCGCTAGTGACAGAGTTCAGTTTGGAGTTTTTATACATATTTTATAATACGGAAGATTTATGGTACAATACCAATATGGGAAGATGGTGGGAAACAGAGGTAAAATACTTTAGTTTCCCAAAACGGGATACTTGACAGCTATGATCCTTTTGAAGATGTTCAGACTCAGACTTTGATAGATTAGCATAAATAGGGTAGTGGCAGGGTTCAGCATAAAAACTTGAAGCAAAGCTAGTCTGGCTCTTTGCGAAGCTGAAAATTACACCCACCAACATCACCCTCCAAAAGTTTATTGTTTGGTCTGTCTGAGTAATGCTGGATCTATTTCTGGTCCAGGTGCAGGTCCATCCAGGTGCACTGACTGCCTGCTGCTTCCTGAGGATATGTCATCATTTTGGGGGTTTGCAGGTTTGGTAAGACTGTCACAACTAAAATCCAGCAGATGGAAAAACTGATGTCTGCATGAAGAAGGCCCAGAGGGCAGCTCAGAGCTCAACAAAGCAAACCTGCAACATGAAAAAGCCTTAGGATCTTTTCCACGCCTTTATGCTAATCTAACGACATCCAGTTGTATGTTTGAAATCCAAACGTGATACAGAAACAATCAGGAAGCTCACTGTTCCTTTAAACGTGTTTCGTCATGTCCATCCTCTCCCCTCCTGGCAACATGTCTCCACATTGTGTTATTCTGTGACGACAATATTTCCTACAGCGCTTGAAGGCAGCACAACATGTTTCTTTGTGAATCCAGGATGCGGAGCCTCAGGTTTGCACAAACTGCTTTTCAGCGAAACATTGGAGCTTTGTGAGGATGGACACATGAATGTGGCAGGAATAAAGATTTCTGGAGGAGTTTCCAGGGCTGCAGACACATGTGTGTGAGGCAGCTCTGCGCTCACTCCTTTCAGCTCCCACTGCAAGACACAGCATGCCATTGTTGACTATCACTGCAGTTTCTTCTTTACGACATACTTTGGTTTGCGGGTATTCTAATCATGTACTTTCATGTAGGAGCAGCTGAAATTCACACACACACACACATGCACATGCACTCTCTTTGTAGTGGGTAAACTCTAAAACCCATCATTATTAATCCCTCCTGTGTGTAATAACACCAGAATAAGCACCATGAACCACCCAGAGCCGAGACCAGACAATAACACAGAAACACCACATACACAAATCTGCTTTTTACTTTCACACCGGTTTTACTTTCTGCCTGCTCCCTCTCTGCTGGGTCTGTGTACAGTTCCCCACGCTCGGCTAACACATACTTTTGGACAGCCAGGGATGACAGTACTGGTTACCATGGCTACCCTCTGTTACTCTTTCCAATAACAATGGAGGAGGTTGGTGTTTGTGGAGAGATTTATGGAGCTGCAGAAGAAGTGGCTTGTTCCTTTGCTGTTTGCTCCTGTCCACTCCCTCCACTTCAAACCACAGGAAGGTGAGAGCACCATCACAGAGATACAGTCCAGTCTTACTTTTCTGTTTATAATAGCACCAGCTCAGATGAAGCTCGGTTCACTCAACTATTATAGGGCAGTGACTTACAATCTGAGGGGGCTGACCCTTAAAGCCAAGCACACACTCTGCACTACAATGGAGCAAAGTGCAGGTTTTTTCTGGAAAATTGACTGGCAGCAAACATCACAACCACAAAAAAACAATGAGAGGAAATGACAATCATCTCACCCTTTGATTGACCTCCAACAGAGGGCTACACACTTGGTAACATTAGAAAGCTGCACTTCATTGTGTCACTTTGTTCATCCAAAATTAACAATAGTATACTTTTTTAGTTTAACATATGAATCTTTCTTCATTTTTTCCTTATTATGAACTCGTGTTTTATCTCTCTCCATCCTTTGCTCTTCAAAATCTTATTTATTTTGTTGATTTCTTGTATTAACTGTAAACACAGATAAGGATTCTGATTATTTTAATCTATTTTCTGTTTACGTAGAGCACTTTGTGCAACTTTTTGTATGGAGGGTGCTACACTAACCAAGTCTGACTGATCCATAAACTGATTTCTAAAAGTGAGGAGGAGACATTGTAAAAAACTGTTTTTGCAGGATGCAGAGTGATGACACAATGTGTTGATTTTCAGATATGCAAAATTATGGAGCCTGCTGTCACGTAACATTACATAACCTAACTTTACATAGTGTAAATCACTGCAGTTTAGAGCAACACAATGCAACTTATTTTATGAATGCATTTTACTACTATTGCTATCATTTGTTCTTGCTCGGTTCTTGTTCGGTTCTGGCATTTATTTGTTGTTCATGCATTGTCATAAGGGCAAACATCCAAATTGAGTTTTATTGTGAAATCTCACTAGATGCAAGCTTGACTGCAAGCTGTGTTTGTGCAAAATGGATGCTAAAGAATTACTTGCTTAGAGAAGTTTTAAATATTGAAGTTTTTCTGTCATTTAAAGTACCAATGACGGATAATATCCCCCAATGAGATACAAAGAAGCTACTATTAGCTTGTTAAATGCAGTGGATGTCAGTATAACTGGAGCCCCTGATAAGACAAATAGCCAGACATGCTTTAGAGAGAAACCAAACAAATGTCAACCAAAGCTCCCATAAGTCACCATATAAGAACTGCAAATACAGGAGCTAAAAGTACTCATCTAACAGACTCCAGAGCCAAAAGTCTGACTGGGCTGCCACTCAGCATTGTGTGGCTCATTGAGGAAAAATGCAACACCTCCTGAAATTCAACAAATTGGGTGTTTTGGACTCACCAATGGAACAAGTAAAAGATTTAAAAGAGCTGTTTCGAGCGAGGGAGGCAAGAACACAGACTGAAAATGAGTGTTTCCAATTTTAAAACACTGAGGGATAATGAGAGAACAATGAAGGAGGCCATTGTGGTCCAAAGTACAGAGATGGTCCACTAAAACTGCAGCATTACAGAAATCATGCACACTATAATGTTTTCCATTCGCATCATTAAGAAGTGAGTACATTATGAGGTAAGTGTGCAGTTACAGATGTTAGTGGTTCTTCAGTGTGTCATTATGACAGAACCAGGGGGTCCAACATGGAGTGGTCAGCCTGAAGACAAAGATGGAACAAACTGAGCGGGGGCACAAAAGAGACAATTTCCCTCTTCATCACACAGCTTTTCCTTTGCCCTTCATCCAAACTGTTTGTGACTCTCTTCGTAACAGAGACCAGTACAGGACTGGATTTACATCTTAGATGTTACTAAAAACCTAAATCAGATCCATCCAAAGACCTTCAATGAAGGCTCAGAACCACAAGCTTTAAATGACATTAGAAAAGCAGCTAACGTAACAGGGGAACTGAGTGAGCACTAACAGCTTCATCAAAGCTGTGTAAAAAGTAACACCCACAAGCTGTGTCTAATGTTATACTTATGGGAAAGAAGCCAAAATTAAGCATTTCAGGCAGACTAAGCAGTGCTTAAATGAGGTTATTTTTTCAGAAATGCTTTTACACTTAATGCTTAAGTAATCTGAAATAATCGAGTTGCTCTTGGATGCAGCACTTTTCTGTGATTGGAGTATTTTCACAGATGAATATCAGTGCTCGTGTAAAGGATAGCTTCAACGCTATCCCCCTGTTTAAATCTACATTTCTTTATGTAGCGAGTTAGCCGTTACACCCTGACAATGAACCATCTTACAACTATCTTGAATTTACCTTCGGGGATCAATAACGTTCTTCATCGTCTTTAGCTTACAATTAGCTCAAAATAATTAAATTTCCCTTTAGGGATCAATAAAGTTCTTCTTATCTTAATTAGGGATGGGAATCGAGAACCTGCTCTAACAAGCTTCAGCCATTAACATCGTTCGCTCTCTTATGGATGCTTTCCTCTCAGTTCCACACGCCCTGTTAAAACAATGACATGGTGCATAATGATTGTGTGTTTTATGTGAGTTTCTTGCATTTATAATGCGTATACATGCATGCCTTTATCTTGGTGCTTGCAAGACTCAAACTTCTGAGTTGTCCAGGCCCTGTGTGTGTGTGTGTGTGTGTGTGTGTGTTTGTGTGTGTGTCTCCTTGTTGAGTTCCCCCCCCCCCCCCCCATGCTTTTTATCCACAAGGTTTGTTGCTTCTTGTTTGCACTGTTGTCCTCAGTGTTCACATTTTTTAGAGTTATTTGTATGAGTCATCCTGACCGCATGCCATCAATAGAGGAAGGAGACCGACATATGGCAGCCCTGTCTGAGCTTCACACCAAACAACTGGGACAACTGGAGTGAAGTCAACCTTAGAAACTCTCTCTTGAGAACTTTCTGTTGTTGAAAATTGTCTCTCAGTTTGAAAAAGGAAGTCTCCAGAATTTATTTTTGGTAGTCCAAAGTAGCTCAAGGAAGCGACTCACACTAAATTGATTTTGATGTCCTCTGCATGAATGTTGTGCATGAAACACACTTCATTTACATGAAATTTTAGAATATAGATTTACATGTAGGCTGCAAAAACTGTCCAATGCACTCTGGGTAATGATGCTAAATGGCTGCATGGTTGATTCCTCCCACACTCTCCTTGTGTCATCCTGAGCCTTATTATTTTCTGCACAAGTGAGGAGTAAGAGAAGACAAACAAGAAGATTTTTGAAGGACAGCTAACTAGCCGTTTGACCTCTCTACCCAGAGTGCATTGCACAACAACAGCAGCAGCAGCTACATGTGATTTTTATTTCTCCAAATAAGGGACTGTAGTGTGTTTCACTGAGCAACCAACATTTCACAGACTCTCATGTTAATTCAATAAGATGAACCCGTCCTGATGTGCAGAACTGTCTTTGAAGCTATAAGACAGACATGAATTCATTTATCAAATTAGATTACCAAATCATCAATGAAAATAATTATGAAAGCTGGCAATTGTTACTGAACACAGGGAGTGAAAAGATCCTGTTCTGAGTGATGACCCAAAAACTGGGTGATAAAGTTTGTTTCTGGTCTAATAACAGACGTGTCATCACAAAGGGCGGCTGACAAGAAAGCTTCCTCTGTTCAGGACAAATAAAAATGTAACTATGACTATGAGAGGATCTTAACTGGCATCTTGTGACTGAGGGGATCATATGAGGATCCAAACTAATTTTTTAATAACTAAAGCTTTTGACTCTGAGTCATCATCATCTGACTCATGTGGAAAAGCTTCATTCTACCAAAAGAACAGAGTTTGGGTAGGACAAAGCATCTGAAATATCATGTCTCTATTGATGTCAAGTGAGCAACAGCAGCAGCAGGAGAAGTGTCCTGGTTTTTTGAGCATGCAAAGGTTTGAAAGAGCAGAAACTTTGACGCGTTTGCCAGAGTTCAGTCTGTGCAGAGGAAACCTGCAGCCTGAGTGGTAAACAAGCTCAAAAATTAAGAATGACATAACCTTCTTGCACCACATCCAAACTGGGCTGGCTTCAAGTTAGAGGACAAATGTGTTTCCAACACTAACTTTTAGGAAAGAAGTGATGTAATTCTGCAGCTACAGCAGCTCCTGGCAGATTAGGGGTCCGCTGAAACTAGTTTTTGGGGCCAACTCTCTTAGTGGAGATGAATGGGGACACAGTCTAACATGACCACCAACCGATATAATACAATACAATACAAGAACTTTATTAATCCCTAAAGGTAATTCATTGTCATATTTGTCATAAGTCATAAATCGATGATGACTTTATTTTGTAAGTAATGCCTTGATCCAAAATTTATTTTGTGAAATATTTCTGTCTTTATGAAACTGTATCATGTTTTAGGACATATCTAATCATTACCTTCCTTAAATTTGTGCCATTGACCTTCATAAGAATCTATAGCCATGGCAGTGCTCCTAACTGTGGACTCTGTGGAGTTGCCTTTAAGCTAAAATTTAGTGTGAATATATATAGATGGCTTTGGTTGGTAGCATCTGCTTCATATCATGGTCTAGTCTCTACTAAGTGGCTCATTAGACCAGTAATCGATGTTCAGAGCCAAGGCTGGTAACCAGTCCATCACTATGGCAGGTTACAGTGAAACTTCTGTGGACTGTAAGATTCTCACTAAGGTTTGATCTTGGAAGATTTATGTTGCTGTTCGAGACCGAAATCCACGTGCCTTCCACATTTCTCAGAAATTTAGAACTGGTTCTCTGTCCCCAAGTCAACTTGAGGGGAGAAATTGGTTCACGGCCATCTCTCAACAGGGTCTGACAAAGCCATGTCGTGAACAGAGAAAAAAGCCCATCGTTATCTCAAACCTGGGACATAAGTCTGACTTTTTTTGCACTTAAAAATAAGTCAATGTTGCAGCCTGAATGTCACTTCTGACTACTCTGAGCCAAACAGGAAGACGATCTCCTAAAGGCCCCTTCCTTCTCACAATCAAACAAGTATGTGATAGTTGCTATTTTTAGGCGTCTCTCTCTCTTCTCTCGCATAAGCCCTCTGTTACCTCCTCTGCTGTGCACACCGCCCGAACAGACTGTACCAGAGCTTAAACCACTCCACTTGGAGGCTTTGCTCCCAGCTGAAACAATGTTACACACGATCTGGCTTCTAAACCGAGCTGGGAGCAGAGATTCTGCCTCAAATGTCCTTATATGGAGCGGCTTCGACCTGTGTGACCAGAATGGCTTCACTCTTGATGAATTTATATGTTAAACATTACTGAGACTCTGAGCGCTCTCAGGCCGAGGTTGAAACATGGACTCTGCAGAGCTGCAGATCTGGTTTGAATCTCTGAAATATTCAAAATACCTCATTTGTAAACCCTTTGGATGAAGACAGGGGCACAGTCAAGGATGATGGCATATCAGAACAGTGTTTTGGGTTTGAGTTAAACGAGGCGGGATAGAGCAACATCTGCTCTGATAGGTAGTTTGAGATGATCTGTGGACTGACCAACATCCTGATTTCTTCAAATGTCACAGGAAAGAGTAAGAAGACAGAAAGCTGCAGTGAAAAAAGACAAAAATACAGATTTACAGTGAACAGCGTGACACTGAAGTCTGCCGTACAGAAGGAGAGGCGATGGTGGGACAACAGCTGGTCGACATTGATGAAACTCTTCCCAGTGGTTTGAGTCGGAATGTTCTCTAACCCCCCAAAAGCCTACAAGAGCACATATGATAACCATATTTGATGACAATGAATAACATCCATATTGTGCTAAAATTAGGCAAATGGTAACACGATGAGTTCAGAGTGGTCTTAACGCTGGTTGCAATGTGCCATAACATGGAAGAAAGACAAAGAAGACAAGACAAAGAGCCAGCTGTAGCAGCTTCCTGAGAGATGATTAAATACTACTGACGCTTTAGATTTTTTCTGAATTCAAAAATCCTTTTAGTTTGTAATTGTACGACTTTATGACCATGATACACATAAGCATAATAACTATATAACACAACTGTGTTCTTGTAATGATGGGGTTTTATTCTCATTCTCTTTGGGTCCAGTCTTGTGATATTACTGCTTTATTATCTAATTCAACATAATTTATTCCCAGTTTTTCAAATTCCCCTAGTCCATCATTGACTATAACGAATGAATGAAGACAAACTCTATCTAAATAAACACATTAGAAAAGGTTCCAGTGAAGGGAGAAAGAGTAGAGAGAAGGAGTAGGGATGTGCCCAGGGCGGGGCAGGGTGAGGAGGACAAGATGTGGAGTGAATTATCCATGTGGGTGGAGGAACGGTGAGGAGGGAGGAACAGGGCTGTGACTGGTTCCACATGGGGAAGAGGAGGAGGAGGAGGAGGCAGGAGGAGGTTAGCCTGGAGAGCTGTGGATGCCTGCGCTATGAATCAGCTGTCTAAATATGTTCCCTGCTCTTCATCTCAACACACCCATCCACTCCCTGTACAGAGATGATGGACATCTCCTCTTCTTACAGTTTATCTCTGGCTTTTAGCCTCCCACATAGTACATTATTCCACCTTCAGGTCAGTCTGTCAGAGACTCTCAGCCTGCAGTCTGTCTGCAGTGTCAGTACACAACATGCACAAACATATCCAGGGTCAAAAACATGTGCAGAGGGCATGCACCTGATCATCTGAGTCATTGCTTCCAGAGCTCCTCGGTGCATATGCTGAATTCCAATATTGTTTGAAAGTTGCACAACATGTAATTAGATCAGGCCCAATGCAAAAATGTCTTAAGCTGTTCCAAATGCTTGTCCTCATGGGAGAGATGCACAAATAAAGACTGAAGGACAAACTTGTAGAGAGTTTGTCTGTAAAAAAAGTGCAGGCAGAGACCGACATGAAAGAAACGAGGGAAACAGTGGTTTCTAAGTCGGCAAGAAGAACGTCTGCTTTGCTCTCCTCTCTTTTCGGTTTTCCAATCACTGGATGGACAGAATGAGCACAGTCAAGAAATATACAACAAAATGTGTGCTTCTGAAGCTGATTTATCAGAGAGGACCAAAGCTTTCGTATTCATGAAACATGACAAGTCTTTTCTTAGTGAGATCAAACAGCAAAAACCACCCTCTAAAAAAATGAAGATGTGGAGCCAGAACAAGTCTTTACTTTGTTCGTTGACATTTGGCCACTCAGAGGCAGCAGACCAAGTTTCAAGCATAAAAGAAAAAGTCAAAATGTCAAGAAGAAGAGGCAAAATAACGCGGTTGCTGGGTTGTGACAGCACGTCCACATCAAACAGTTTGCATTGCATCATGTCTGTTAACTACAGATGAGCATTTAAAAGACCTTCATTTGTAGTGTTCATCAATTTTCATGAGATGAGGAAGAAAAAAAAAGTACTGACTGGGGTCGGTACTTTCAGGAAGATTCATAAATGATTGAAAATAAATCTTGAACTTGTTGAAGATAAGAACTGAAATCAACAAATGAATTCTCCTTCAAAGCCAACGCCCTTAGCTAAATTTGTAAAGATGTGTATAATGAGATAGAGAGGGTTGTTTTTTTATATCTGAATATAATTGTTATTTGATGGGCATATTTAAAAAAAAAAGTTAATATGTTTAGTGATTCTAGAGGCAGCATGTGCCATATAAAGCCTACAGCTCGGGTCGTCTTCCTCTTCCCCTCCTTGCTGAGACTTATTTTCAGTCAAACCTCTGCTGGCTAAGCTGTCACTACTGCAGGATGGGTTGGTTTCCTTCATTCATAAAAAAGCACCAGTCAAAAACTATTTCATTTTGTCTGCATTTGTTAAGTTATTAGCTAAATACTGTTGACCTTGTCTCTCCACTCACAGGCAGCAGGCTGCACACTAACAGTGTACCTGTCTATCACCCATCTGATACTGGAAGGGGAAGCACACATAGTTAGGTAGTCAAAGTCTTGTAAAAGATTTCTTTAACAGCCTGTAAACTATAGGATATAATGTTTATGTGTTCATACACCGTGTCATGTCACAATCAGGTCAACATGTCCATCTGGAGGATCCATTACCTCTGAGGTTATCCTGGAGAATTTTTCCTGACAGGGTGTGTTGTTGTTGTTTTGGATTGTTGCAATACTGGTTTCATACCATTATACTACTTTTCTACTTCTATTGCTGTTGATAATTATAATAATACACTTGCATGAAGAAACTCTATTTGATACTTGATAAATTTTACTTTAAGGTAAATTTTCAACATTTTTAAGATGTGAGATTTGTTTGTGATTAATCAAATCAACTATGGATAATAAACTATGGATTATTTAGGATTAAAAAATAATTATTTGACAGCCTTCTTTGTTTGTATTGATTATTCATTTGAAGTAGTGCATTTTGGTAAGAATGTGAGTGCTCTAGCTGCACAAACAGTAGCTCTTTAGACCGGGTGCAATGACCCTGAGAGATTATTCAGCAGCCACCGCAGCTGCACTTAAGCAATCTCCTGAAACAAATCCAAAAGTTTTTAGACCTTTTAACCATTAAAACCTCCAAATCAGTTGAAAACGTCCCACAGTTGACATGTTGCTGATTATCAGTGTGGTTGTCACCTTTACGCTTCGCTCGGGCTGCAGTATTTTTCCGTCACTGGCATATTTCAGGTACGTGCAGCAAGCATTGTTCTCTGGCAGCATATGGCTTCAGCTGCCAGAGAGCTGAACACAGATGTAAGGGAGTAAATCTCAGGCTAAACACACACACCCGAAACACAGACACACACACCCACACACAGCTGTTCATGCTAACAGGGAGACACATACTTCCCTCTGATGTGCTGACAGAGCTGCCACTGATTGGCTTCCTCTTACACATCATACAGTAGCCTGAGCCGCCCCAGCATACCAGCAGCATCATGGCTCACTGTCTGCGTTGTTGAGATTAATCACATATGGTTTTGTTTGCATTGCATAGATATGAGTCTTTTTATCGATAGAGATGGTTCGTGCCAGAAAAAGTCAAATGGTTTAATGGTAAACTCTTTATTAAAACCAGAGGGCGGTGAGCTGAGTCACTAAATCTTCCTGAACCAAAAGGAGGCTGTAATATCCATCCTATCTGAGTTTGATGGGATTATTGTTCCATGAGAAAACAAGATTAACAAAGTCATAAATCCCCTGGTCTGAGCCTTGTTAGGACCACACTTGTGTAGGGGGGCCCAGGAGGGAGCAGGTCGAAGACTGGCGGGTCGACAGCCGTTAATAAAGCAGAGATTAAACAGCCAATGCTCCACTACAAAGCCCCCGTGCTGTGTCCTCCCAGTATGAACGAGCCCTCTCTGACAGTAAACACCCCTCACTTCCAGTCTGCTTTATTATCAGCAGAGCACCAGGGCACGGCTGCTTCACTGGAGTAATCCCATTTTGCTTCACTTTGACTTCTTTCTCTTATTCATGTTGGATACTTTTTATAACTTTCCTAAAACTCTTAAAACTTGAATTTAGTCTGTAGACCCTTTTTAAAACTCCTATAAGGATATCATGTGGTTTAAGGTTGATTTCCTCCTGCATTTATAACCTTTAATTGGACCCAAACTGACCTAAGCATTGCACATGCTCTGTAGTTCACATGCTGAGTGTTGACCTGGGAGCTGAACAACATGAATGTGTTTTAAAAAGCCGGGTTTTGGTTAAATACTTGTGGCAAAGAATTAACTCCAACAACAATCAATAAACGCAGATAATATCTTCAATGATAATTCATTGCTAATTATACACTAGCTAAAAAGTTACTTTGATAGTGATTAAACAGATGTGTGTCCTGCTCTGATTCTGTTTTAGTTAGTTGATTTTAACAAAGGTACTGTCTCTGATATGGCTCGTCATAGTTGGGGATTTTGAGATGGTAGTGCCATTGGTTGGATTGATTGACATGTCAAGATAGATGGGATTAACTGTAGATGACTACTCTGACGGTAAAAAACAAACCCAAAATCAAATTAATAGAAAATTTCGCTTTTAGTCCAGAGTGGGCACAGCACATTCGTTGGGCGGGCACGGCCCCCCAATGCCCACCCATGCCGCTGGGTCTGGATGGTACCTGAATCGGCCAATCAAATAACAGAAGGGCCACCACTTTTGATGCACCTGTGCAACATGCACAACTTTTATTGAGATTACGCCTCAAAATTTGTCACTGAAGACGTGATTTTATTGCAAACCAACATTTTGGGGTGAAATTACTGTAGACATATTTTCAATTTCATCTTCAGTAGTTTCTATAGTTTATCTTAAAATACATACACTCATAAAGTTTTATATACAGTCCCAGCCTGCTAATATAGAACTTTTCTAATCAAATTAACCTGAAAATTTGTTGCTTTAACTGAGAGGTTCTTGGGCTTAAGGATCTTGAGAGGAAATTTTTCGGTTCCTATCAACTTTGGCGCCCCCTGTAGACAAAGCAGTGTGTCCTTCGGCTTTAGTTGTGTCTGTTGATTGGAAAAAACAATTCCTGCTGACTTTTTGACTGTCAAATGTGTCGTTTACTGTTTACATCTTGAGTGGGAAATTTAAGAGGTTGCTTCTTTAGTCGCTGAGCCTATTTAACTTTTGGACGAACTGTAGATTTATAAAAGTCTGTTTTTTGGTGAGATCGGGATACTTTATATTTGATTTTATTTTGAGGTTAATGTTATTCCACTGTGCTCTTTATATATAATTCCCTTGTGGGAAAAGAAACATGTGTTTATCAGAATAAAGTAGGGTCAACCAGAGAGAAATCCTGTTGTTATGACAACCTTCCTCTGTTACCAACAACACAGAAATCTACCATTTACTTTGAGATTTACATCCAGATACAGCTGCCAAAGTTCCTGTTTTAATTAAAACGGAGTGATAATACTGACTCAGTGTCCCTGTAATTAAGAAAACTGTAATCAGGCTTATTGTTTTTACTTTTCTAACTGTGTTGACTCTGCTGCTGTGCGAGGCCTTGATTTGATCCAGCATAGAGATATAAAAGATGATATTTTGACTCCTTACAAAGGCCAAGTGGTTAAATGTTGACACACTGTTTTTGCAGTCAGATAACAAGGTTACAGTTCACTGGGGGAGCTGGTCCAGTCTTTCTCCATCTACTGCTGATTTTGGAAGAATCTGCTCTTAAAGGGCAACAGAGAAGCACAGAAAATTGAAAACAGAACAACACGTTGTGGTTTGCTTTTTTAATGAAGATGAATCTGACGTTATGTCATAGTTGGCAGCCGCAAACAAAGCCAGTGTTTTGAGTTAGCGAGGGAGCCAGAGATCGGCATTTCAGGGGGAGTTTCTGTTGCCACAGGGCCCGAGCTGTTGGCTAACACAAGCAAAATCTGAACCAGTTTTGTTTTTCACTATGTGTTACCTCAAGTAGTGGAAAATCTTGCAGCCCGCAGCTTCTAGACTTTATTATATACTAATTAAAAAGATGATTGATGATGCTTTCAGATTGTGAAATGTACAGTCATCGAATTCCTCCTGTTGTGATGATAGGGATTCGCTCTTTTTCTTGCTGATCACTCTGCCCCGCTCATCTGCGGGTCATTAAAATCTTGTGCCAGAACAAGAGAGCTAGATTTATTGTGTAAGACTGTGAGAATATTATAAATGCAAACCACTCTCAGACGGCGTGGTCTGCCTAAGATGGCGATCTCATTTGACTTCTTTACAGCTATTACAGAGAGAGACTGAGAGTGAGGTCGCTCCAAGCCGTGAAGTCTGAGTCAGGGGTGGAAACTCTGAATGTTCTCGTACCACTGTGCAAAAAGCTGCAAGCTATTACACATCACACTGCAGCCTTACAGGCTAAAAAAAGAACCAGGGCTCCCCTCAGCTCCCCTCAAAGAAAAAAACCCTGCTGTCTCCCTTCTCTGGTGAAGCATCTGCCTCCTCTTTGCTACCGCTCCTCTGCCTCACACGGGACCTTGAGCATGCTTGTGGTATTTTCCATCTTTGTTTAAAAAAAATTAAACGGAAAGAGTGAAAATGACTTTCCGAATGGGTTCCTCATGACTTAGGCAGCGAGCAGTGAGCTGGGCTAGCATGTGAAGGCTTGTGTTCTTATACATGGTGTGCTGTGGAGGGGAGATATCTGGAAGCCACCTGTGATCCATACTGAGGACTGTAGGGTTGGGGTGGGGCAGGGGAGCAACATCTGGACAGAGATAGAGACACTACCTAATAAGAATGCCACTTATGTGCTTTGCCTTAATCGACACCATGAAGTATGCCTTGATAAACTTAATAAATAATAAAAACGATTATAAGAAATCAGCAGAAAATAAAATTATGTTTGATTTTTTAGTAGCACAGCTGGAATTGCTGTATTGTGAGCATGATGAACTATTGCAATGTCAAGAATACAATTGTAAGCTACAAGAATAAAGTTGGTAGAAACCATAGTTATAGTTTTGTTTTGTTTAGTTCACTAAACATAATAATAACTTTGTTTTATCCCCGAAGAGAAATTCAATATGACGACCTAATTCTCGTAAGACAACAGCTTTTTTCTACCAATATTTAAAATTTTATTCCCTTGACGTAACAACTTTATTCTTATGCCATCATGACTTTTTCTAGCAATATTATCCTCATTACAAAACAGCTTTGTTCTCTTCTCATATTAAGACTTGGTTTTCGTTACATTTTCATCTTTGTGATGTAACATTGTGATTCTTAAAAAAAAAATTTTTTTTGTAATGTCATTCACTAAATTATTGACTTTAACCAATTATAACCAATAAAAGTTTATTTTCTTCACCTAACAACTTTTTCCCCATTAAGTAATATTTTTATTTCTGTTTCCACAAAATTTGAATTTATGGCAGAGCTGTTGAAGCGGATTTCATTCCAGTTATGTAACAACTTTCCCTCACAACATCATGGTTTTATTCTGAATTTTTTTTTTCTGTTTCAGTGGCCTTTCTGCTGTCGCATCCTTCGACATGTGCTAAACTTTTTAGAGTTAAGTGTTGTGCATATCTTTTAGATACACTTACCTACATTTGATCAAATGTACCTACCTTTAGAAAGTTTTTTTAATCCATTCATTCGTCTTTGCAGCTTAGTGAGGTTTGGGTGAGTGGTTTGCAGTTTGACATCAGAAAGTTGCCCTCAACCTACGTGTGGTCACGGTTCCCTCTCAAAACCACGTTAGTTTAGGTTAAGGATATTTTTGGACTTTTTTTTCACTTCATCTGTATACATCATCAGACCTTTATGATATATAAGGTATACAAGCACAGAAGCCATACTGCAAGAAGACAAAGAATCAAAAGGTGAGGAGGAAACTTTTTCTTCTTTAAATGATCCCTCTTACTTTCTGAGTGAAGGTTTTCATTGCCTTAGGAGAGATAGCACAGCCTGTCACTTGGGCACTTGCCAGCAAGACTTTGAGGTAACCTTTAACCACTCCCTGCAATCCTCAGCACCTCAGCAAAGTGAGGAAAAACATCTTTGGCAAACCAACGCCTTCCTGTTCCCTCCAATTAAACCCTCACTGATACACACCACAGTACTGCAGTTTTTTTTTTGTTTTTTTACAAACTGATGCCGACGTGACCAGAGCCAGTGGGCCACACCCATCCCTAAAGTGAGAAGGTGTCATCTTCACACACAGCCTCACATCTCAACCACACCTTGCTGCATACATTTCTACACACAAACACTCTCTCACCTGGTAAACCATGACTTTAAAGTTGCGTCTCTTGAGCAGCTCAGCCTCGTTGTTCTCCAGCTTCTTGATCTGGCCTCCTTGCTTCTCCAGGGTGGCCCGCACCGTCTTCACATTGACGCTCACCTTCCGCACCTTCTCCATCATCTTGTTGACGCTGTTGGACGTGGTGCTGTGGCTCTTGGCCAGTTTGGTCAGCTCGCCCTGGATGCTGGTCACCGTACGCTCCATGTCCTGCTGCCTGGTCTCCAACCCATTCTGGGTCTGCTGGATCTTGTCCACTGCTCCGATGATCTTGTCCAGCAAAGTCAGCACCATGACCCCATTCACCTGCTGGTCCCCTTTCGAAGCCTCGTCCTTCTCTTCAGCGGCGTCCCCCTCAGTGCCCATGGTGGACAGCTCTTTTTTGGCTGCAGCCAGGGCATCGTCTTCATCATCTGAAGGGGGGAGGTTGATCTCATCGTCTGAGATCTCTTTGAAGGCCTGAAGGTCTGAACTTGAGGGCTCCAGTGCTTCCATGGCTGCCATGTTGGTGGATTTTAGTGGACAATCAGCTGATCAACCTTTCTTCACTTTGGATTTTTCACCTGCCGCTCTGTTTCTTCTCTTCCTGAACCGTTGAGCTCTTTCCCTTCTTCTAAACTCACTTCTCTCTTTCTCTTTCAGGCACACATGCACTCTGTCTCTCCGTCTCTCAGTCTGTCCGGTCTGCTTTCAACCCCTGGAGTCAGGCCAGTGTGCAGGAGAAGCCAAGCGATGCTGGATGTTACAACATGAGCGTTAGGATGTGAATGCCACACCAGGCAGAGAAACCCTCCAGTCAAGCTTCAACCGGCAGTTTTTTCCCCTCGAGCCCCCCCTCCTTTTTTTCCATGGGACTCTCCTCCTCTCGCCGGACTCCTCCCCCATCTCCTCCCTAAATACACACACACACCAGCAGGACTCCACCTCCAGCAGCCAGCTCCAGCCCCTGGGTGATTCACGGACACACCCCTCTGGTGGAGCCGTGTCCCAGCAGCATGGTTGGAATAGTTAGCAGAACTGCACTGATCTGCTTGTATACAAGCTCAGGCACAGCAGAGGGAGGAATGTCAGGCAGGATCTGTCCCTGTTTCCACTCCTCTCTCTTTCTACGTACAGTATGTTCACTTTATTGAAGGCAGGGCTGTCCTTATGGTGGAAAAATAGACACCTTGAGGACATAAACATCCAGGACCTAAGCTTCAAGACAAACTAATCTGCTGATAGTTCTTAGAGAGGTAAAGACTAGCCATGTGTTTGGGTCTTCATGTGGTCTGAGGACTCAGCCGCAGGCTTTTGAATGACATGGGGCTGTCCTGTCTGTTAAGATGACTTGATTATCATAGTTTGATTGAAAAGGCAGACAGATTAAAGATAAGTTTAACAAAGAACAAACGAAAACAGAGGCAATAAGGCATCAAAGTTTATACTGTAAAAACACAGAATCTTACAGATATCAGGAAGAATCTCAGTGGGTAATCAGTCAGTTAGTTAGTTAGTTAGATAGCTAGTTAGTTGGTAAATTAGTAGGTTAGTCAGTTAGCTAGCAAGTGACATCTTCTCCCTGGTGGATTGCAGCATTTTTAATAAGTTAGTTTGTCAGTCAGTTAGTTATTTAGAGATTTGGTTCGTCAGTAAGCAAATGACACAGCATTCTTAATAAGTCAGTAAGTAACATTAAAGATAAATCTTATAGGCTTTTCTGTTCAATGTGACAGCCTGTTTAACTTTGATGTCCTGCTAATTCAAATATTCTTCAAACTCTTTCAAATTTTATACACACAAGATCAAGGCTCCCCACTGAACACATCTCTATAATTATCTTTTAATTACAAATTTCACAGTTTTGATGATTGGTCCAGTCTGAACTCTTCCACATGTATTTCTCAGTCATAATTATAGCGCCATCTGTTGAACACAAGTGGTGAGAACTCATGTATACACTTTAAACAGGTTTGCAATAGTAACTGTTTCCTAAATAGACTCTCATGAACATATATGATGATAATAATTTTTAATTTCAGTCAGAGCCCTTCCTACTGGTCAAAGGCAGAACTACAATATCCACTCTGTTCTTGTAACGACCAACAACTCTCAAAGGGGTAAAGGAAGTAACATAAACCAGAAGGTAAAAGTTAAGGTAAGGTAAAGAAGTGTTTTAATAAAATAACAGGATAAATGGAAAACCAAGGATTTCTCTAGGTATACAACACAAATCACAAAACTCCAAACAAAATCCATTCACAATCTAGGGACAAGCACCAAATACAGCCAGGTGTGGGAAACAGGTCACATTAAATGCAGTCGCCCTCAAATGAAATGCCAACTGGAATTTTAAAGGAGCAAGCCACCAAGTTGCCAGTCCCCGATTGGTGAACGCTAGCCACTCAAATCACCAGATGCTCCAATCACCCATCTCCATCCGGCGGCCTTTGGGGAGGGAGCAAACAAAGCATGCATGCGCACATACCCATACTCTCTCTCTCACACACACACACTCTCCACAACCTTTACAGGTGGGCCGTAATAGTTCTTTAAATTGTATGCCGACAGTGTTGGTCCTGGCTTATCTACTGCCCAGTGTAAACAAAGGCATGAGGACCAGTTCATCGCCACTTATGACTTTAATTCTGAGGTTTTCCCTTGGATGGTTTAATTTTGAAGCTCATGCTGATGAGTCATCTTCACAAGTATCACTGAGTTAGTTCCTTTGACGTTTTTTGTGCATCTTTGTGATACGCTCTGCTTTGCCCTCTGCACAACATGCAAACTCATGACAATCACAAGGAACATTCGGATGCATACAAATTATGAAAACCACATGGCGGCATGGAATGAGGCACACAGAACTATCTTCAGGCGCGTGTTTCCAGCAGAAATCTGCCACCATAATTTATGTACATTAAAGGAGTTCCAAGCTACTAAAATTGCCTGTTGGCAGCCAGCCAGTGTCCTGGTTTAAACTCTGCACCCTGTACAACTGAGAGGGGGTGAAAATCTACTCTGGCTGTTTGTAAGAGGAAAATTTCAACAGGATCTTGTTAGTTCTGACTCAACAGTTGGCCAATTGTGGACTATTCCGCCACATCTGGTAGACCTTAATCTGAGGACATTTTGAGAGGGGGTTTTGGTAGCACACTGTTAATGGTTCAAAACAAACATTAAATTAGAGGTACAACTGAGTACATTATTATCATCTACTCTGAGCTCGATACTGCGCTGACTTGAGAAATAAAGGGGACTGACATTTCAAAACTCTTGAGAAATTCAGAATAAAAATGTTGCTGTAAATATATTTTGATGTATTCATGTGTCTTATGCATTGTTTTGTTTTTATCAGTGATTTGTTCCTATTGTGTTATGCAGCCCTGTATGTTTCTTTGTTTGAAGGAGTGTCGTATCTGTGAGTGTGTGTCTGCCTATTAGGCACTGATGCAGTTCCTACCTTTGATTGGCCAGCTTGGACAGACTGACCGCTTCAGGATTGGATGAAGATTGTCTTAGAGGCACCAGAATAAACCAGGAAACATTATCGATCAGGATAAATTTGGGGAAAAAAAAGAAAACATGACCTGTAATGACTCCACAGATTCATTATCATTTATTTACTTTCTTTTATTCTTTGATTTTAAGACTTTTATTTAATTAACTTTTAACGTTTTATCACCTTTATTATATTTTATCATGGTTTTAATGTTTCAGTCCTAGATCCAGGGTTTTCTCATCTTTTTTAACTCAGGATAGCGTTTCCTCAGTCATCTGTGGCAAGTTAAAAAGTCCTGGTCTTTTGTGTATGCATCTGTGTGTGAGTGTGTGAGCACTGTATGTGTCGGATGGGGGTTGGGGGGTGGGTGGGGTTTGGTATTTGTATTTGTATTTATTTTGTTGTTTTTTTAATATCCTGGGCGAATGGACAGCACTTTGTGCTACATTCCATGTATGAAAAGTGCTTTAAAAATAAAGTTTGATTGATTGATTTAAAGACAGTTGTTAAGCATTAAGCTTTAAGAGAGAAATATATATTTCAGTCATGGAAAAAGGCAAAGAACATAAATATGTGCTGTGATAGATATGAAATTTACCAACAAAACAGCAGGATGATCAAGAAAATTGAAGTGAATAAGGTAAAAACTTATTACACACTCCAGAAATGTTAAAATCTCTGGATGAATGGGGTTTAATACAGTTTTTTTTAAATAAACAAACATTAGGTTAACAGAAGAGCTGGGGTTTATGCCATGTCATTGATAATCCTTGATTATCCGCGTCAATTTATCGGTGGCCATATAAGCATCCGGTATTCGTTTCCAAGATAAAAGTACTGACACGTTAGTGAACGTAATCTAGAGAAACTAAAAGCCACAAAATGGTTGACAAGATAAAAAGATGTTTCCAAAAAGTAGAAAATAAAACTGTAAAGGTACTGGTTTCATTAATGATTCCTAACATGCTGCCAAAATAAATCATACTTTTATTTTGAAGTCACCGCTTTCTGTGGCAATTTCCGGGACAAGTCTCTCACTTGACGCACCGCCCTGCTGGACCACCGCAGCATCCAGCATCCAAGGGGGGTTTGACAGATCAGGGGAACTGCTGGTCACTCAGGTGAGTAAAGGGATGATTTGAATGCAACAATTTAGCTTTTTCAATATATTGCAGTGTGTTTTATAGTGTTGTAAAGCATACTGAACCTCGGCCCGGGTCAATATTTGTCGTTTGGCCATTGAGGACGGTGGTAATATGACACCATCACCTGCCTCTGTCACGATAACGTCTGTTAACGGTTCATCTGTTACGTTAAATATGAACCTTTTTTTTAAAAAGAGGATATTTGTTATTTTTGTGTAATAATGGTGTCTTGTATGTAAAATCGGACATATTGAATGTGTGAGAGGAGGAGACAGATAGGCCGGATTACAGCAGCATCATGGCGTCCTTGAGCAGTGAAGGGCAGAGCGGCAGCAGCAACGGAGGAGGATGCTGCGGCACCAGCATTGCTCTGATGCACGATGTTAGATTGTGGAGAAATTATTATATGTATACACATATATAATTACTATATGCTTAATATCTGAACGGTGATGTCGTGTGTTACATTATTGGAAAGGCTCGTCCATCTTCAGCCAATAGGCGCTCCCTTTTCCTGATCACTTGTCATGTGATCATCATACAGAAGCCTACCATACAGTTCATCATGGAGTCTACAGATGAGGAATGAAGCACTTTACTGAGCAAAGAAGAAGGCACGACTGTTTATAATTATCAGCAGTATATGAACATGTCTTAAAATGATTTACGTTTAGTTGGAGATGGACTGATAAATGGGTCAGGTTATTAAATTTATTATTAAATTTTATGATCGTCTTCTGCAGATACCTATACGCTATATGCTGAGTCAGCCACTTGATAGTTGGTATAGGTGTGCTAGATTTCCTTTTATTTTTATATTTTACATAAGTTTGTCATCAAAAATTAACAGGAAAATATGTCTTGTAGTAGTTTTGGGAAGGTGGTGGGATTTAAAGGGATATTCCGCCATAAAATTAATTCAGGGTCAAACACACCGTAACACTGAGTTCGACACCTCCTCGAGAGATGAATATTGCCGACTGCTTGCTTCTCTAGTCATACCAACTTTAGTAAAGACCGCAGATAGCAATACAGAGAGCCACGCGCTCAGCCACAAATAACATGTTACTGGCTAGGATGGCTTTGGGTATCAGGTGAAACAGAGGAGCTATACCTCACTTGTTTCTCATGTGTTGTCATTAGACTGTCAGAATTTTATCAAATGCATAAACCAACTACAGCTCCCAGAATTCTAGTTATTTGCATCAGCCATTGAAAAAACAATCAGCTGACTCCTACCCTGTGGCATACATGTGAAACGATAATGTGACTATAACCATTACCACTGCTTGATGTTCTGTTGGGCTTTTTTCCTGAACATGTTTAAGATCTAAGTTTGATACGGGACCCTTCATCACTCACAGTATACACATATAGTGGTCCTAACCAGCTTTTTTATGGCTGCTGATCCTGATCCAGTTTATTAGAATAGAGAGTATCTGCTCATACCGAACTTGTTTCTGAGCTGCACACTGTCACTTGGTTCAGCTGAAGTAACATTAACCTGAAGATGTCTTCATCTTGGAGGACCTTATCCTGTGTGCAGTAAGGCTCCGCAGCAACATGGAAAAAACATGCGAGCATTCAATGTCTGTTTTAAAACTAACAGCAGTCCCATTATGTTTGAAATGGCCTTGTACACTAACAGACGTTTTTAGATGTTGTTTCAAATTGCTAGTTTTGAATGCATCTCTCAACTGCTCACAACAAGACAGTATTTGTTCTTAGAGGCTGTTGAACTCCTTTATTTTCACTTTCTAGTTTCTAGCTGTCATTTTATCCGCAGGGTTGCTAATGTTAAGATACTCTTGAGTGTGCGATTGGTTGCAAATTGTGCTTGGTTAACACGCATGTCAGTCAGACAGCTAACATAGATGATGGGGGGGTTACAATCCTGATCCCTGGTCAGTCAAAACCATAGACTGTATATACTATGGACAACCTGGTTCCGCCCACCGCCTGTATACGGATTTCATTTCCTGAAACCAGTGCTGTGCAGTAGCGTTGTGCGCATTCGGCCGCGCAGTAGCAGAGAGTCACTGTGATGACGCTCGGCTCAAACAGCGTATCCCCCCGGAGATATGTTGTAGTTATTGTGAGAATGGTTTGTGCTCAAGTCCTCTTTTTTCTGTACAGCTCCATTATTAAAAGTTATTAGGAGGTTCATGTTTTCTATGATTGACACCTGATACCGTCTATGGGCGTACAAGGATTGTGTAGCTTGGGCGATTTTTTTTTTGTAGGATGGTAGGGAAAAGTCCCGCCTCCTTCGCCTCTGATTGGCTAGAAAAGCTGGAAACATCATCACACGCTCAAGCCAAAGGCAGGCTGTCAGCTCTGTACTTCAAACAGAACATTATCACACTTATGAATCTTCTAACCCTAACCCTAATCCTAACCCTTACCTGACAGACATTGACGTTTCACAGTCATCAAGAATAACCAATCGGAGCTCAGCACCTATAGCCAATCAGAGGCGAAGGAGGGCGGGACCTTCCCCTTACCATCCTAAAAGAAATATAACCACCCGGGGGATACGCTGTTTGAGCTGAGCGTCCTCACAGCGATTCTCGGCGACTCTCCCGCCGAATGCATACAACGCTACTGCGCAATGTTGGTTTCAGGAAATGGAGAAAAATCGCGGAATTACCGAGCGCCTTTTGGCTTTAAATCTGTATACAGGCAGAAGGCGGAACCAAGTTGTCCATAGTATTTACAGTCTATGGTTGACCCACCGTACACAGTACAATTTGTTTGCCGCTTCAAAGTTAGCAGAAGACAAAAGTAATTTATCGTTTCACTTATCTGATTCTTGCTGGTTAGCGGAAGACCGGTGAAGCGCGTCAAAGACGGGCACTCGGGTATTTCTCCTCCATGAATCCTGAGGTGTTTAATCATGTTGGTCGTTCACCCTCCTTTGCATGATATAACTGTGTTGTTAATGTTGCACTGGGATAAGAGTTCATTCTTCCTGCTAAAGTTAGCCAAACTTTTGAACGCAGCCGCTGTGGGCTGCTGTGTACTCTCTTATCTCTCTGTGTGGCTTCTTCGTCTCATGCGCTTCGGCGTCTTCTTGTTCGTTGGTGTTTGGCGGCGTCTTCCTCGTTCGTGTTGGCCGGCTATTTCTTCCGGTCGGCGGACCCCAGCATCGAAATAAGGAATCGAACTTTTAAAATTTGTAAAAAATTAAAAAAAAACGGTTCCGGGAGAATCGGAATGTTAGTCCCTGTCCCCACCGATGCTCGAGACTCAATGCCCAACCCTAACTGTATATTAATATTGCTAGTAAAAAGCAGTTTCTTTATTTGTCCTTTGACCTGACTTTTAACTAAAACCTCTATTTTTCTGTCACAGGTACAGTGTTTCTTTGTTGTAGTCGAAGCAGACTGAGGTTTTCATCATGGGGGAGCTGTTCAGGAGCGAGGAGATGACCCTGGCCCAGCTCTTTCTCCAGTCAGAGGCAGCCTACTGCTGCGTCAGTGAGCTGGGAGAACTGGGCATGGTCCAGTTCAGAGATGTGAGTATGACACCCTGAACCCCTGCTTGGTAAACATTATCATATTCATGAAATGACAGACAGGTTTTATATCAAATTAAAGGGCATTACTGAAAGACAGAAGTAGACAAAAAGTGCAACTGCATTACTGAGTTGAAAGTAAAGATGCTGCTGGTCAAATATAACCCCAAACAAGCAAAAGATGTTCAGTCTGATTATTACTTGAGTTGAAGAGCTGGGTACTAGCTTTTAAAAATACTCAAGTATTACAACGCAAGAAAAATACACTCATTAAATGTCTATTCTGCTGTGCTGTGCTTGTTCTGAGAACATTATCTACATGTTTAAACTCAGATGAAATAGATATCCAGATTTGCAGATCTAAAATAATAAGAACAATTGAACAACCTGCCATAGAATAAAAATGTGCACCAAACCACTCTAAGCACAAGAAAGCTGGTTTGAAACCTGCATTTACGAATTTTGTAGCCTACCAAATGGTTCCTACTGTTGCACCTACTTATTTGCAGGGTTCTAAGAACTTTGGCAAGGCTTTGTAATAATTTTGACTTTTTTTTCCCATCACAGCTGAATCCAGATGTGAACGTGTTCCAGCGCAAGTTTGTGAATGAAGTGAGGAGATGTGAGGAGATGGACAGGAAACTCAGTAAGTAACAATACAAGGCTCAGCTAAGGGTACAGTACAGCACCTCCCAGTGATCAGTCCAACCTGAGCTATTGAATAAAAATGCAAAATATCCAAGTTTCTTTCTTTTTTTTTTTTTTTTTTTAAATCAAAATTTCAAAGAAAAACTTGATTTACAGATGAACGTATTTACAAAAGGTCTTTCCTGTTGAACAGGGTTTGTGGAGAAGGAGATCAAGAAAGCAAGCATCCCAACTGTGGACACCGGAGAGAATCCAGAGGTGCCTTTTCCAAGGGACATGATCGATCTGGAGGTAATTAATCTGCAATCAGCCTCAACATAAACAAGTGTTGATAAAGCACATGATGAGAGCTCCAAACAGGAGATCTCTGGTTGTGAATAAAATATTACCAGGTGTATGGTAGAGGGCTTTGAGTTCACTGATGCAGGCTGGGTTCTTGGGGTAGTTTTAGATAGCTGTGAGTGGAAATGTGTCTGTGAAGAGATAAATCCATAACAGTGTGTTTCTTTCATGCGACTGCCAGGCCACTTTTGAGAAGCTGGAGAACGAGCTGAAGGAGATCAACACCAACCAGGAAGCTCTGAAGAAGAACTTCCTGGAGCTGACGGAGCTCAAACACATCCTCCGTCGAACGCAGCAGTTCTTTGACGAGGTTTGCTTATTTCCATATGCATTTTCAGAATGCATTATCAGACGGTTTCTGTAGATGAAGAAACAATGGTCTCTGTGATTTCTTGGACAGATGGAGGATCCTAACCTGCTGGAGGAGTCATCAGCACTGATGGAGGGCAGTGAAGGAGGCCGAGGGGCTCCACTGAGGCTAGGGTAAGACCTACTCTGAATCATATCCTCTTATTTTTTCCTGAATGTTAGAGGTTATCATGTCAAATGAAAAACTGCCTTTTACAATTTGAATTATCACATAATAATTCCGTAAAAGACACATCTGATGGTTTTTAGATCAGATTCTTTTATCCCTCTATGATCGTAATTTCATACTCAAGCAATAAAAAAGGATTAGTAGTTTATTTCTGCATTTTTTGGCACTTGTTGAGATGTGAAAAGGCTCTAGATGGTACATGTAGTTTTGAGTCAGCATATGAGAGCATTTCCAAGCAGTTTATAAATCAAACATTCAAAGCATTGATTTACCACACTACTAGAGGTCAGAAATCCCAAAGACATACATTCCCAGTTATATCTTATTGATGAAGACGAACTATGAACACACTGTGGTATGTTTATTCCTCTTCTGACTCTTTCGTCTGGTTTTGCAGGTTTGTGGCTGGAGTGATCAGCAGGGAAAGGATCCCAACCTTTGAGAGGATGCTGTGGAGGGTGTGCCGCGGTAACGTCTTCTTGAGGAAGGCAGAGATTGAGGACCCTCTGGAGGACCCCACCACGGTATGTATATGTAAAAAAAAAAATCACAAGTAGAACTTTTACAAATTCACAGAAATAGAGACATTACTCTAGTGTCAGTGTAGGGTCTTTAACAACTTTGTTTTTTCCAACAGGGAGACCAGGTTCACAAATCTGTGTTCATCATCTTCTTTCAAGGAGACCAGCTGAAGAACAGGGTGAAGAAGATCTGTGAGGGGTGGGTTTCACAGATGATGAATATGAAGCCTCAGATTGAACAGTTTATGCTTTCATTGCATTTTCTTGGCCTGCAGTAAAGTGTATTCAGGTTCAAGAGAGAGAAAAGGAGAAAAAAAGAAGGTTTAGACGTCATGGGCTGACTGTTGGATTCTTTCCAGGTTCCGTGCCTCACTTTACCCGTGTCCAGAGACCCCACAGGAGAGGAAGGAAATGTTGGCTGGAGTCAACAGCCGCATTGATGATCTCCAAATGGTATGTTTGTAAACAGTTACTTAGTGAACTCCTACCACTGCACCATTTTCTATCATTGAATTCAATGGTACATTTCAAATAATAGAAGTTGTGACCTGCTTCTCCTCTTCATTTTTGTGGCACTTGTCTCTGTTCATATTAGGAGCATCATATGACATCCATTGTTTGTTTGAAGCCTTTGTTTAAATTCAGACATGTGCACATGATGTGCTTCACTGGCTGTGTTTATAATTTCAGCCATCCATACAGTGGCACAAGGAGCAGAGTCCTCCAGTCCCTCCTGTCACTCAGTGTTTCATGAATTTCTTTTATATTTCATCCTGATCAGTTTGTGTGAGACTGTAACATTGATCTGTTGTGTTCACACAGAGTTGATTTGCTCATGCACATTAAGCTCCAGCTGATTGTTAATCTGCCAGTACAGGAGTCACCTTTTTACCATTGGTCTTGAACAGGAGTTGATGTCCTGCTTGGTTTCCTCTCGTTCTTTATGAATCAGATGATAGGTGTCAATAAGAGCTTTAGCCTGACCACATTCAGACCTCACTGTTTTCTGTGTGCTGCTGTACGGGGCTGTGTCCTGACTTTTTGATAAGCTACAGCACTATTCTGAATTGCCAACTTTACTTCTGTGTTTTGTTTTAGTCACTATTTTCCCAACCAATATTATTAAAGCCCACATTATTATTTTGAATGTTTTATGATTGTTCTTTATTTAATAAATGATGCTCTAATTAAGGTTTTGTAAAAAAAATAAATCTGCATATTCCTGTCATGCTCTGATATTGAGTCAATAACATGCACAGATATTGATCAATATCAAATCAAATTGTGCCCCAAGGAACAGAAACTGAATTGAATTGTGAGGATTTTGACAATACCCAGTCCTACTGTTGTATGCTGTTGATATAAGGAAAATCTTCCTTATTCAGTCACCCTTCTGTAGGCTACAGCTTTATCTTTACAGCTCTGCTGATAAGCGCGTATGTATTGTTGTTGTGTTATCAGCTCTGGCCGCCTCGTCACTGAGACGTAGTCATGCCCTGTTAGACGTATGCATGAGTCCTGCTCATTGTTTTGGCACTAAACCATTAGCAGTGCAGTTCTGTTTTTGCTTTTACTCAAAGGGGACATTGTGCTCTTTGTTGCAGTGCTGCTCAATAAAAAAAAAAAAAATCATCCAAAACCATGCACGACAGGAAGCCTGCTCAGGGTCATTTTACCTCGATCTAATTTATTTCTAATCAAACGACAATGGCCCACATATTGCAGGGAGTTAGTTTTCTTATCTGTGAAAGACCTTTGTCCTGACTCACAGTGTTGTGGTTCCCCAAAGTGTGCCCTTATTAAGCCTGGAAAAAAGCCCTGGTTCTGCTTGAGAGGTCTGCTGGAGTCTGAGCCTGCCAGCCAGATGTAATGAATTACTCTCCGCTACAATGGAGTATTTTACTCAGGTTTACAAAGAAACTCGAGCTCTGTGCATAAACATGTCAGAGTCCGCCAGTGTTGTTGATCCATTCATCAAATCTGACAACATCTACTCGTGCATGAAAATGCTGCATATTCTATGTGTTTAATAAAGATTATCGTATATAAAATGACCATATTTGATGATCAAACCACTGCAAAGGGAGAAAAAGACTGACTTTCAATTGATGGAAAGAGCTTTGACTTTTTTGTCCTCTAATCAGCCTTTATAAAACCAAATATTCCACATTTCCTCTGAAGGTGCTGAATCAAACAGAGGACCACCGTCAGCGGGTGCTGCAGGCTGCCTCAAAGACGATGAGGGTTTGGTTCATCAAGGTGAGGAAGATGAAGGCCATCTACCACACACTCAACCTCTGCAACATCGACGTCACCCAGAAGTGTCTCATTGCTGAGGTTTGGTGTCCTGTCTCAGACCTGGACTCCATTCAGTTTGCTCTGCGCAGAGGAACGGTGAGTTTGTTTTCTTCTTGTAGTTATTTATGCTTTTCATCAGCGCTGTTATTGTAATGTTTACGTCAGCAAGGCGAGCATCAGAGTCAAACTTTTCCCTCTGCTCTGGCAAAGTTAAAATCTCAGAGTCCCTCTGCCAAACAATAATATGATACCTTATTATCAATATGTTTTTATACTCCCTGAGTAATAAAACAACACATTTAAGTTAGATAAATGTAGTAGTTTAATGTGCAGTAGCAGTCCAGAAGAGTTCTTGTTGTATTAAGAAAACTATCGACACTATTGGCCTTGACAAAGGGTTAGTTGTTCACAATTAAATCTCAGTTTTCACCTGTTTCCTAAAACTCTGTATATCTCCTGAGGAGTATTTGGTTTGTGTTGATTTTGGCGCCCCCTGTAGGTGAAGATGTACAGCTTATCACCTCGCTGATCTTGTTGTTTTAATCCTACAAAAGTATTTTCTATGTACTTGTAGAAATGTGTAAATAGTGTTTCCTCATCAGAAATCTTGTGCTGCTATCTCTGACAGTCAAATATACATTCCAGTGAGAATCCTCGCCATGGAAAATGTTAAAGAGAAACAGCTGCTTTTCTTAAAGAGTGCACAGTTCATCACTTTATCTGACACCTACCCTCTGGCTGTGGTTTCAGGCTTAAAGAATAACTCTGTAGTAAAGAGTTATCTTATCACTGTTCATCGTGTTTATTTTACTGGTCATACAAAGATATTGGTATGAATTTCAGTCAGCTGGAAAACCTGCAAACAACTCCACAACTTTAAAGGCCACAGAAAACCTTGAACAGCAACACTGGGATGTTTTCTTTTTGTGTGAACTATGAAATTACATAAATTCAAACAGGATTTTAAACTATATTTTAATTCAGGGTGTTGTTTTTTTTACATAGATATAATCAGAGCCTTTCATTTCACAGGAGAGGAGCGGCTCAACTGTGCCGTCCATCCTCAACAGGATGCAGACCAAGCAAACTCCACCGACCTTCAACAAGACCAACAAGTTCACATCAGGCTTTCAGAACATCGTTGACGCCTACGGCATCGGGAACTACCGGGAAATCAATCCAGGTTTGATTTGAAGCTATGACTCCTCCCGTTGTCTCTCTCTGGCTGTCCTCTGAAGAGTCATTGATGATATGATTCAATTAGAGTCGTTAGGATTGTTGGTTGACATTCTTCCTCCTCTGTGTTCCAGCACCGTACACCATCATAACCTTCCCCTTCCTGTTTGCTGTGATGTTTGGTGACATGGGTCACGGCCTGCTGATGACCTGTGCCGCCCTCTATCTGGTCATCCGAGAGAGCCGCCTCGTTGCCCAGAAGAGTGATAACGAGGTACGCTAAACTGAAGACAAGTGAATCCCATAAGCAAGACTCGAATGGTTTAATATCAAGGAGAGAAATGAGAAGTCGTTGTCTGTCTTTGCAGATGTTCAACATGGTGTTTGCCGGTCGGTACATCATCCTGCTGATGGGGATCTTCTCCATGTACACTGGCCTCATTTACAATGACTGCTTCTCCAAGTCGCTCAACATGTTCGGTTCTGGATGGAGCGTCAGACCCATGTTTAGCACCAAAGGAGCCAACTGGTCGTAAGTAACATTCTGCTCGTGCTATCACATGAGCTCCTGCTGTCTGTGTACTTAGAACAGGATTAGAGGGAATGTCAGAAATTCACACAGCCAATGAAGCCAATGAAGAAATGCTTTGAATCCACCTTTTGACATATGGAGGGAAAACTCCACAGAAAGAAGCAAATGTTTTCCCTGGAGTTTCTGGTCTTAAGAATGGAGTCCTCTGTATTTAGACAGATTTTTATTATGTGAATGATAGTCCTCTTCACAGTAAGACAGGGTTTGCTTTCAAGGGTGGCTACTTAGATTTGTCATGTCACGACCACAACAACTTTGTTTTCATGCATTCACTTCCTGCTGCTCTATCCAAGGTTTGAGACGCTTGACGGGAACGCAGTCCTTCAGTTGGATCCAGCTGTCCCTGGTGTCTTCAACGGGCCCTATCCACTTGGAATCGATCCGGTAAAACCTCTTGGCTTCCCAAACCACCTGACAAAATTCCTGAGTTAACAGCTGACTACGTTATCTCATGTGCAAACTTGACCTCGACTACATACATGTGCTGGTTATATGTTACTGTTTTTCAGTGTGTTCAACTTAAGTAATGAAATGAATAACCAATAGAATAACCACAAAAAACATCTCCTGTTAAGTCCCCAGTACTTTTGATTTACAGATGTGCACCTCAAGGTAAAAAAAAGAGAAAACTGACACACCCTCTTCTGCTGGTATTAAAGG
This sequence comes from Xyrichtys novacula, assembly GCA_962446985.1. Classification (NCBI taxonomy): domain Eukaryota; kingdom Metazoa; phylum Chordata; class Actinopteri; order Labriformes; family Labridae; genus Xyrichtys; species Xyrichtys novacula. Next base: position 9,167,050 of record OY660882.1, on the reverse strand, counting down.
TTCATTCCTTTTGTTCATCTCTGCAGATCTGGAACGTTGCCTCCAACAAGCTGACCTTCCTGAACTCCTTTAAGATGAAGATGTCTGTGATCCTTGGCGTCATCCACATGATTTTTGGAGTGTCACTCAGTCTCTTTAACCACCTGTAAGATCTGAGCACATGCACCTCAAACTCTGGTCTCACTGATTGATTTTTTTAATGGTTACGACAAAAGCAGCTTTGTCTCTGTTGTGGACTGTCCATCCTCAGGTACTTCAAGAAGCCTCTGAATATCTTCCTGGGCTTCATCCCAGAGATCGTCTTCATGTCCAGCCTGTTTGGATATCTGGTTTTGTTGGTCTTCTACAAGTGGACGGCCTATGATGCCTTCACTTCCAAGGATGCTCCCAGCCTGCTCATCCACTTCATCAACATGTGTCTGTTCAACTACAGTGACCCTACTAACAAGCCCCTCTACGCAGGACAGGTGCTCCCTCCCTCATCCTCCCTGCTGCCTCTCCTAGCTTCCTACCCCCTCTAACATTGCATGGTTGAGCCTTGTTTCAGAGATTTACACCAGCTTAAACTGAACCAATACACAATAGTGATTACATATAATATATTCTCTACCGATCAGGGCAGCACAGTTTGAGTGGTAGTGTTTTTTGATACTTCTGTAGATGTTTTTCCTGCTCGTAGAGACGTGATTTGAGGGCATTCAGTGACAGGACTGACTTTCAAACTCCTGAATTTCCCTCTCTGGTGGCAGAGGTTCAGGACCATCGAGGCGTTTGTCATTTTTAAGGTCAATCCGTACGTTTGAAAATGTTCTGGCAGAGTGTGTTGATGTACTCAAATACCAACTCAAGGCTAAGTTATGCTCTACGTTAGATACACATACGGATAAAGAAAGAGCCTTCCATCTGTACTCTCATTTCGTTTATGTTTCTGCACATCCTTTCCAAACTTGAGGATACAGACCAATCACTGTAGTAGCATTGAAAACTGTTGGGGCAGTAAAGCTGATATTTTTAGGTATTTAAAGGGCGTCACAGACCACTGTCTGCAAACTGCCTCTGATTTGACCTTCCCTGACAGATACATTATGAATATCTCTGCTATTGTTGCCGTGTTTGTTGATGTCCTAAACTTTTGACTCTTTTTTTGGTAAACTCTCCTCGCAACACCATAAAGCAGATGTTGCAAACAGCTTACAGAAATGTGATTGGCTGCTACGATCACACTAATCAAAACATATGGCACTATTTTTGTAATAAGGAGGAGCATAAACGAGCCCTTAACAATTTTAGTTATACACTGTCCATGCAGTGCAAATGTGTACCAATATGGATACATGATGAACTAAATGTAACTCAAATCTAAGGTCCCCATATGCACCATAAAATAGGAAAAACTCCACACACACAGCGCATGTGTCGCCCTTGTTATAGGATAGTGAGACAGTGATCTCAGTGACTTTCTTAACAAAATACCTCAAAAACGTAGAGTTTGAATTCTTTTTTTTTGTCTGTGATGAATCTAAAAGTTTTTCAGATTCCATAAAATGTAACAAAAGAAGTGTTAGGTGAAAGGTTTCTTGAAAAAGTACCAAACCAGGTTTCAAAACATTTCGTACCAGTACCCTCCGGGTTCTGACTTTGCTGTTGCTTTTGAAGACTTTTGGCACAGCAAGTTTCCTGATATGTACCAGTTTACCAAAATAAGTTGAAAGATTTCAGTTTAGAGTTCTTGGTTAGAGGCAGAATAGGATAATGGGTCCAGAATTTGGTTTGTTACCTGCCAAAATATCTTCCTACAAACAGCCTCTTTTTTTCACATAACAGCAGCTGAAGCAATCGGTGGATATGAAGCTGCCAGTTTCTGTGCTAACAGTTCAGCAGAGGCGAAACTTACTCATCTTGACCTGTACCAAAACAAAAGCATGTAGTGTGCTCAGCCCCTTCGTTTGAGATGGTCTGTCTGTTCTCTATGCTAATTTAAAACAACAATTTGAAACTATGTGAAACTATTGACCCTATCAACATTTAATCAGAGTTTGTATTCTTCTGTTCCTATCACCAAACTCTTATCAGGAGCCTGAACTTCTCTTTTTTTCATAGTAGAAATGCAGGAATGTAAAAGTCGGCCAAAGGAGGGACCAGCATTCGCTGTTGTTACTACTTTGTTCACCTTGTTGCCAGATGAAGCCCAAGATTGAAACCATAGAAATACTCTAGCAGAAAGTGTGCAGTCTTGGCTTGCAGGTCATATCAGCATTGAACAGTTGCTGGATGAAAACAAGGATCTTTTTTTAAGATTTTATTTATTGCACAATAGCAAGACTAAAGAGACGTGGCGTTTGCAGGGTTTTCTGTGGTCGTAGTTTCACAATAGTACTTAGTGTAGTGTTTTCTGACCACTGCTGCACATCACCAACACCTTGTTAACCTCTCTCTGTTTGAATCTGTAGATGGGGATCCAGGTTTTGTTGGTGCTGATTGCCCTTGCATGTGTTCCCTGTATGCTGGTTGTGAAAACTATGGTGCTTCGGCGTCAGCACCTGTGGAAAAAGCACCTGGTATGTGAATCTGACCCCACCTTTAACCCTTATTTCTACGTCTGAAGAAAAAAAAGTTATAACCTTTTCTCTCACCTCTATTTTTGCCATTCATTTCAATGCACATTGTACTGTGTAATGTGGTTGGTTGTGTTGCCATGAAAACTGCTTAAAGCCAGCCTCAGAAACGCTTATATTTGATGGACAGTGTTAAAAAACTCAAACTGAGGGCACCTTAACAACTTCTTAATCGAATGATCTTGTCCAGCACACATAGAGCATAAAAGTGAAGTAGATACAGTGAGGGAACTTATCATGACTAATGCACTATGGTGATATTCCATTTTGTTGTCAGTCCCAGCTCAAACATCACAGCCTGATTGGTGTCTGTGTACCTTAAATGACAAATTTAGGTCGTATTCAGTTAGTACAAGCCTAGTCCATGAGACTCTCAAAATAAAGCTTACTGAGGAAAACAGTCATGCTTTATTAGTTTTAATTGTGCATCAAAAATGCACTCAAGATAAACTATATAGAAAGGTTTCAGGCATAAAGAATCGATTGGTTATGTTTTCACTTATGTCCAAAGTTACTCCGAATAAGAGCTATACAAATAAGAACATATTTAATTATGTAGTTCAGAAAATTCACTGTTAGGAGTTATTAATGTAACTGTAATTGAAAAAGAAAAGCCAAACAGTTCAAAGTCCTCTGAAGTTTTTCTCCGATTTTAGTATTACTCTCAGTATGTTTATACAATGATAAAAAGATGAAAGATATTGTTAAAGTTAATTTTTTTTTAAATTCATATAATAAACACATTTGTTTACATACCTTTAAAACGCAGCCAGGGATCCGTTTTCTTTTGTGTGTATTCACTTCAAACGGACTTAAACTGTTAGAATCATTCTGTGAATACCCCACAGTTTGCACATTCAGCTTTCTTCTTGAGTTGAAGTTGAATTAAATAAACACATAAATAGAAGCCAAGTAGAGCATAGGGATGAACAATTTACTCAATTAATGGCAGCCAATGCCTGTGTATACGAGGCGCTTTAAAATATGAACAGATAATATCTGCAGACTCTGCTGGCAGCTTCATCAGTGGGCCTGCTGTTGGACAACAAAACCATGACTTTCCCATCTGAAATGAGAGTCACTGGCTAGTGTTTCATGTAAATTCTGTTATGATGCATAGAATACTAAAGTTTAGTGTTGCCTCTGACATAAATATCAGTCATGTCCTTAATAAGGAGCCCAACTCACCGGGTTTTTCTATTTTGTGAATTAACTACAAATCCATCTTGAAACATAATAACAGCAAAGATAAGCATTTAAATTAGATATATGCACTATTGAGTCACCTGTTTTTAGTTATTGCTTTCTGCATTGGCTGTTTAAAAAAGTTTTAAAAAAGTTTAAAAAAAGATTGTTTTGGTATGTGACTCAAAAGGTAATCCATGTTCAGCTGAAAAAGGCGTATCACCTCCCACCACCTTAGAGGAGGCAGACATGCCTCTGTCGTGACTTGGACTGTTATTCAGTGCTTCTATAAACAGCTCAAAGATGTTACTTTGAGAATCTAAATTTAAACAGTTAATTTTTTTCCTGATTCGTCATAAATCTCACTCTGGAAAGATCGCCCTCACTGTCTTTGCTCGGTGCCCTTACTTAAAGAACCAAATGAAAAAGAAAGCGTTCAGTCTGAGGCTTGCTTTAAGCTAGACACAGCTCTTGTGGCTTTTGTATCTAGTCCCAGAAGAGGGAAGAAACCCCTGCAGAGAATCTAGAGCAGTCTTTAGAGCAAACAGGCGTGTCCTCATCATGCACCGGACTCACCCAACAGGGCACGCAGAAGTTCGGAGGGGTGCGGGTGGGCAACGGACCCACGGAGGATGAGGCTGGCATCATGGACCACGACCAGCTCTCCCAGCACTCAGAGGAAGGAGATGAGGTAGATACTGATTTTTATTTTGACTTTTCTCTGTGATATCTGTGTGGCTGAAGATGCCATACCCCAAACAAGTCAATATGATGCAAAGTTTTTTTCCATTTTTACAGATATTCTAAAGGCATAGTGAGGAGTTTTGAAAAGATTTTCAATCTGTGCAGCTCTAAACACAGAGGCCTCTTTCTGTTTCATATACATATACTGCCACTAAACTCTCTATTGCATCTTTGTATCAGAGAGCAGAGTTTCTCCTGTGTAGTAACATGAGAAGTGGGTAATGTGGGCACAACAATGTGCAGAGAGAAGGAGAGAGTAAGAGCAGGGCTGGAGGGGAGCAGATAAGAGATGGATTTTCCATTTCAGAAACATAAACAGAGAGGTGGTTTTCATGAGAACCAGCGAGTGGAATTCCTGAGAATACCACCCAGTTTTTTTCTATGACTCATACTCCTGGTGTCTCCTAGGTCTCCTACATAATAAATCTCTCAATATTTATTCTGGGATAACAAATTGCATAACTGTCATGTGATAAGGCTGCTTTATTTCAACATTATTCCAGGCATATGATACTTCTCAGTGACATTACCTATCAACAGGGATTTGGAATGTGATATTGCAAAATTAACGGGAGTATCAAGTGAATCAAGCAGGGCAGCCCACTGTAAATGTTATTGTTCAGGTACATTGATATTTTGTCTGACTCATTCCTCTTGTATGACATCATAAAAACACTAAAATTGGTGTTTTCTGGCAGCGATAGCTCTTAAAGAATCCAAATTTGTGGTGCTGTGGATAAAGCCAAAGGTAGTTTAGGATCTGAGGTGTTCAGAGTTCTGCAAAATCCTCAAACCGAGACCCAAACCTTGCATGGTCCTGCAGTATGATTTAAAAGTTGATTTTCAAATTAAGCTCAACATAAAACTTACATGCCTTGTGTTAGAAAACAAGAAGAAACCCAAATTTAAAGTGAGTTTGTGTCTAGAGATTAGGGGTATGAACTGCAAAACATAATTCACAGTTCCAACAGTGAGGTCTGGATTAACCCAGTTCCTAAATTCAGCCACTAACCTTTGACCTTCATTTACTTTTAAGCACGCAGAGGAGGAGCCGGTAAGAACTCATGTTTGGTATCATCATAGCATGTCTATACAAAGTCTTGTTTTCTTGTTTAGTGCATCTCGTAGCAAAGGTGGTTTTCTTTGTTTGACCCCTGGTTGACCCGTCTAAAACCGTCTTCTCCTGAACCGTCTACCCTCCTGTAAAAGGCATGTCTTGTGTGTCGGACTGTGAAAGTGTTTGTGAAAGAGGTTTAATCGTTTAGAGAAATGTTTTTAAGTTTCATTTTCAATGTAATTTACAAGTGTGAAAAATGAAACTGAAATCATGCATTTTCATGAAACGTCTGATTTTTGAATGTTTTTTCATTTATTTTACTACAAGTGAAAGTTTACTGACGTTTCGGCAGATGTCAGTGTTGTGCAAAATACATGAAACAAAGAGTTTATTTGTATTTCTATTACTTTTCTTTTTCACTCTTTATCATTGTTTTTACACTGACGTACACGTTCAATCTCATTACTCCATTTTCCTTTGCAATGTTCTGAGTCAAAGTAAGCAAAAGGGTTAAAAGTTTCCTGAATTTTTTCTCACTTCATAGAAAGGAGATAAAACTTTATAAAAAGAGAAATATCTTTTACCTTCTCATCTTATATAATGTAGACAGCCATTTGCTCAATCCTCTGAAATAGTCTCCAGGCCTCACGCCTTAATGGTAGTGTTGCACAGTATACCAAAATGTGAGTACATTATCTTGACTTTAACACTTGGTGGTATAGCTTTAGAATTTTCGGACATTCTGTACTTTATATAAATCAAATGGTTCAATATCAATCATGTAAGTGACTGAGAAAGCAGTATTTTTTTATCTGAGGCCACTGGCAGAAAGAAAAGCAATGCCTCTGACACAGAATGTCCACTACTGACAACAACAGTGGGTCATCAAAAAAAAAACCTCCTCACTTTGAACCAAACTCACTTGTCAAAACCTGTGTGCAGAAAGATGGTGCAAAGTAATGCCATGCAAGGGGAGGAACACTTCAAGCCTCATCAAGCTCCTCACTGACAGGGGTGTTCAGATAGCCTAGCGGGTCCCTCATGTTGGGGACCATGGTCCCTTCTAGGCAGTTCAAGTCCAGCCCTGACCCTGTGAGGCATGTCATTCCCTTTCTTTCTCTCTATCTCCTACATTTTCACTCTGTCCTGAACAGAAAAGGCCAAAAAAAGGCTCCTCAGAGACACTCAAGCTCCTTAAGGACACCAAAGTCCATGGATTGCTTCTGAAGCATTTAAGAGGAATTGGTCTGTTAGTTGAATCAAGTTTTGTTCAAATATAAACTCGAAACATGAGGTTAGGTTTGTTAGCTTCTTTAGAAATCAGAATTTTACCAGCAGGCTAACATACCAAACCCTGAGGAATTCTAGTACCATATAGGAAAGTGGCAAAAAAGCACAACATTTCAGTGTGAAACATTACTTTGTTCTCCACATTAATGATCCTGGAGCAGCAGATAAACAAACTAACGTTAGACACTTGAAATTTTAAGGCAAACCATTAAAAGATAAGTTTTCGCGACACAGTTCAAAAGAGTTTGAATCTTACAAGTTTTTTAAACATGTACTTTTATGTTTTTCTTTGTAAACTACTTGCTAATGTGCAACATGTAACCATGGTTACATAAAGTTCCTGTTTTCAGGGGCATGAGGCAAGTTTGTCCCAAAGCTTTTAGCAGTATCTGATCCATCCACCTTGATGAAGGGCGATTCAGTCAACTGTGGGTGTGACTTCAAACAGAGAGCACTTTGTAGCAGAGTGGAAGTGGGGAGGGACCAGTTCGAGCCTTGGATCTCAATAACCCAAGACTGAATCAAGTTTAGAGTGAAGTGTATTGATGATGTCCAATTAATGAGAATTCACCCCATATTTAAGACTCTCCCTCTGTCTGAAATAAGAGTCTTTCTTTGGAGAAATCTGCTTAGCATCGTGAGGCAGGATCACAGGATCGATTCCCAGTCCCAGGATGATTTGGTGCATGTCACCACCCCCCGACCAGAAAGTGCCACTTGTGTTACATGGTCAAGCTTTTACAGAACCAATGCAGTCCATTGCTTGTTATTTCCTTTACATATTGGTTGAGATTTTAGCTTGTAAAAAAAGAAACAGTCAGACCATCCACTCTCTAGACTTTAAGCCTGTGAGATGGACATGACATTAACTGCTCACTCCAGGTCTGACAGGCAGCTCAGATGTTACCAGGGTACAGCTAGTGTGAAACTGCATGCATGATCAGGGTTTACTGTGCCATACCAAACCAAACCGAACCAAACCAAACCAGATTACTTGGTGGAAATGCACCTTTAGTATTTTCACAACAACCAACCTCTGTCTAAATGTTCCACACAAAAGCAAAACCAAACCAAAGTCTCAGAAAGTAGCTTATCTAATATTTATACCTCATCTTTACGCTCCAGCATGAGTTTATTCTGAAACATTTTTTAAACACACCAAGTGAATTAGAAACTTTGGATTGAATTTAATCCAAGTAGAGACTGGAGGTGAGGTGTCCCACACAAACCCTTTCTCAAATAGTCTAATATTCAAACCAGTGACTGATGCTAAGGGTTCTCATGCTCTAAAAAACACAGTGTAGCCCACATCTGAAAGTAGGCATATTCATATAAAACCTTATGCCAGTAGGTCTCAGTAGGACTTAGTCTGTAATCCAGTCCAAAAGAATCCATCTTCTACTCTGAAAAGTAGCATTGACTTGAGTTTTGTTTGGTATTTATAAGCGATGAAGGTGTAGCAAACATAAAGGTTTCCCATCTGTGCTAATAGATGGAATCTTATTTATTTCCTGCACTATAATCTGTTCAAAACAGCATCTCTAATCAGAGCCCCTAGCCTGTGTATATTTTGCCATTACAGCATGCTAGCCGGTGTTGTTTTCATTAGCCGCTCTGTCCCAGACCCTTTCAATTGGAACAATAAGTGCTACTTCCATGAACTCTATTTCATGCGTCCAAGGACAAAAGGCAAGCATGGAAAGAGGAAACCAGATCAGTGCCAAGCCAAACCATACAAGAACAGTACAGAGCAACAGGCTTCCATGTTTGCCCCTCCCTGCCTGTTCCATACAGGAAAGGCTAGTTTTGCTCGGGGAAGGAGAGGACGGAGGAACTCTGTTGACTTTACAATACACAAACATGCTGCTGCTCTGTGATCCTGCAGGGAAAGAGAAGAATCAGACTCACACGACACAGACATTTCATCCTTTTTTTATCTGTTCAAACAGAGATCAGTGCTCAGGCAGGGGTCAAAGGTCAGAGGAGTCACTCATTAAGATGATGGACACTTCATTCCGTGTAATTTCCTCTCTCCACGTTGCCCTGACACCTCAATTGTTGTTACTGGCCACACTGTGAATAGCAGAGCTGGGTGATAATCATCTCTCAGTGTTAAATAGAAAGCTTTGTTTCACATGCCTCAGCTGATAAGTTATGATGGCTTGTGTGTAGGTGTTGTGTAATTTATGTGTCTGTTTTTACCGAAAGAAACAAAACTTCTCTAACCAGAAAAAACAGAAACGATTTTACTGCAATATTTATGGAAAACATGTAAATAAAACAACAAGCACTCAAACTGAGGAAAGGTGGAGCAACACTTCATAAACTAAATCAAAGCAGAGAAAGTCACTCCCATGTCATCACCCTTATCTAATTATATTCAGATTTATTATCCAGCAGAAGACATCACTGCTTAGATCAATTTTTTGTTATGATTTTATTTTAATTATTTTTTTGTCTTGTGTTAATGATAACTATTTTATTTATAATACACTTAAAAATGCGCCGGATTGCTTTATTTTCTGCATCATCACAATCTGCTGTAATTTTGAATTTGACTATTTCCTGTAGATCTGAAGTCGCAGAACTGAATGAAAACTATTAAAATAAAATTGTAAATGTTTGATTGATCAAAAACCTGAAGAGTCACAAGATCTAACACTGTTTTGGATTCACAGTAAATCTTGAAATATCAAATTTAGAGTCAATTATCATCAAAACCAGTCTGCAGTAAACTGTAGTTTTTACTACAGTCATGTGACATCAGTTACATCTGCTGAATATAAAAGTAGTAGGAAGACAACACTGTGGTTGGCTTCCATATCCCTCTGATGTTTTCAGTCAGGGTTAAGGCAAAGAGGATAAGAAAGGACTTAAGAGGCATGATTTTACTTTACACCAGTAATCATTTACCTTTAAATGCAGGTGATAATGAATTTGACACACCTTTAAATGAAATGTCAAACTGAATTAGTTATGAAAAGATAGTTGATTATGGTTCATCTCTCTATGACTACAGCTAAGTTTTTCAGATGCCAGTGCTCTCTGGATGAATGATATCATGAATGCATCTGTTTTTATTTTTATCAACTGCTAAAGTTATTGAAAGTCAGCCTGTTTGTGTGTCCAGCATCACCTCCTCCATTTCAGAACAACTCAAACTTTTTTTTGCCTGGAGTCTAGCATGAAGTTTGCTGTTGAATTTACACATTTCTGAAATCTTTCTCCTTTTCTTTTTTAATCCTGTGTGATTTCTGTGTATGTGCTGCAGTCTCATACTTATGTATGGGAAATAAAGGGGTGTATACCTTTTCTAATTGGAAACATCAAACACAAGCTTCAGACTTATAAAGACATGGAACTCACTAATTTGAGAACACTGGGAAGATGTTGGTGGATGACTTTTTCAAACTCCTCCTCTAAAGCCTTATAGACTCAGTAATAAACTATGAAGCTAGCAAGGCAGCAAATCATCTTTTTATCTGCTTTACATGATTTCTTGGTATTTCCTCATAAGTTTAAAGGAAAAACTGTTATGAGTCCACTCACATCTGTACCTCAAGACTTTTCTTTTCAGCGCTGTATCTCAGTGTCCCTGTTTGTTAAACAAAAAGATCATCAAACATCAATCTTTCTATATCCATGCTGCATAACATCTTGTCTTTTCACAACAGTTTGACTTTGGTGACGTAGCTGTACACCAGGCCATCCACACCATAGAGTACTGTCTGGGATGCATCTCCAACACGGCCTCATACCTGCGCCTGTGGGCCCTCAGCCTGGCTCATGCACGTGAGTGAAGTCATGCAAACACACACTCAAAGCATGCACAGTCTAACAACACCTGTTCTGCAAAATCATATTCAAGTATGTGAGAGTAAAACAGCCTTTCTGCGCCCTGCCTGATTTTGTGTTACACGCTGTGATGTAAACTTTGTTATCACCACTTTGTGTTTGTGTGCAGAGCTGTCAGAAGTGCTCTGGTCCATGGTGATGCGTCTGGGTCTGTCCTCACGGAGTGGGGGCGGGTTCTTTGGCCTGTCAATCATCTTCTCAGCCTTTGCCACACTTACTGTTGCCATCCTGCTGATTATGGAGGGGCTGTCAGCCTTCCTGCATGCCCTGCGTCTGCACTGGTGAGACATGAAAAGACACACACACACACACACACACACTCATATTCCAACCACCTGCACACATTCAGACCATTTTTGCAGCCAAACATGTTTGCGATGTGATGCACCGCTTGCTCTGCACATGACAAATGCAGAGAACAAACTCTACCACATGGCTGCACAGTCAATCCTGCGTTGAGCAAAAGCATGCACTCACCAGGAGGTCTTTCTTCAACTGAAGCTGCAGCCTTACATGCACACAAGTTTTTTCCAGCACATGAAATGTAATGATCCCGGAGCATTCAACTAAACGTTCAGTGTACAGACCTCCAGATAACCTCGCACCCTCAAACCCCATCGCCTCCTAGCACCACCTGCACCCTGCTGAACCAATCTGCACAGATGTAAACTACACTGACACATGGAGAAGTCAGTCATAATTAGACATACAGGATGTTATCCAGAGTGGAGAGAGCACAGACCATCAAAAACACACCATGATGAGTAACACTGACATTCAGGCCTGTGGTGATCACTATGTGCTGTATATATTATTGAAAGATAAAGGCTGCATTCATGAATCATTTTAATGCATGTATTTACATCTTCTCAACTATGTCAGAGATGTGGATCCAGAGTAAGTACTTCAGATAACTATGAGGAGGAGGTGATGTAAGGCTAATGATGATAAATGCCGACTTTCCCAGGAGGGAAACATCCCCTTCAGAACATAGTAGAGAGTTAAGTACATGTAGTAGCTTTTAAAATCACATATGAAATCAGTCAAAGGGTATAGGAAAGGGTATTGTTTAAACTGTGTGAATGCACAATGGCTTACTTAAACACCAGTGCACAAAAATGCTATTTGACCCGCAGTGGAGTTTGTGGTGCGTTTAACTTTTGGCATGTGGTTTGCAAATGAGTCGATATAAATCAGACAAGACTTACACAGGTTTTGCAGCCACAGAAGCCATGCAGTTCCTTTGTGAATCAGGCTGGAGATTATAGAGTTTTTCCATTTATTCATAATCTTCTAAATGTGCTTTAGGGAAATCAGGATCGCTCTTGTACTGAGCTGCATCCCTCCAGTGAGTTAGGTTGCTCTTTTCCTTGGTAAATTCATTCATAAAGTAGTCCATGTGCGTCTGTAATAAACTGGGTGGCTCATTTTTTTAAGTTTAGGTGTATTCTTGTCTCCTGCAGACCGAACAGCTGATCAGAGTTCCTGCAGGTCACTCCAGCCTAGCTTGCGTACCAGCTCTCTGTAGTTTTATCATCAAAGGAGCTGACTGGCATCCATTGTGGCTAGTACACTTATAGTTACATGTTCCTCACAACCACACTTCAAAATAAATACTGAAATATCCCATGAAGAGCCATTCTTACAGTTCTGATGTATTTGTTTTCAACTAAGAAGTGTTTTGCTGTTAACCATGCAGTCAGCGTGGTTCATTACTCTTACAAACTACATGATTGTGGTTCTGATTTCATGTGAGCAGCAGTGGCTTTCTCATGGTAAAGTTCTGTAGAATAAATACGGTGCACTTTTACTTTCACTAAGATTGCTGTTTGGGTTTAACTTTCTTAAAATAAGTGAAGTTATGTTGTAAAATTGGCCCTGTCTGCAGCTGTTAGTGGCCTTGCACCCTTCCTGGTTCTCTGCGTGGTTTCCGAAGGGGCCAAAGCTGACCGGGTTCCCCTGTGGGTAGTACATTTACTGTACCACATACAGCCCCACCCCTGTGTGGTTGACTGACTTTGAATGATGCTAGGTTTTCAGACTACTCTGACTTTCATGATCAAAATTTTGAAGAATCACAAACGATTTGAACAAGTTTTATTTACCTTATCGTGTCTGATTTGGTTCCTGGTCTGATCACAGAGCATTACATAAGGGTTTAGAGATGAGCAGATAAGAGAGGGAGAGTGTTTTCATTGGACAGAGGTATGGTTTCCCCTCTAATGGCTGCTCTTGGCCGTACTGTTGTAAGCACTTTAAGAACAAGCTGTCCGTCTGTCTGTCTGTCCGTCCTCAGTCTGCCTGTTTCTTCTGTAAACTCATGGAAAGTTATCCGACCACCTTTCAAATATGAGCCCAGCTGTTTTTTATCCAGACCGTGTTGTTCTTCAAAGGAGCCTACAGTATGTGTTGTATGGACCCACCTCTCTGCTGAGGGCTGGCTGTATGTTCCAGGCAAGAGGTCATGTTGTACCTAGCTTTAATGCAGACCAGACCCCTATGGAAGAAACTGTAATCAGCTGAAAGGATGCAGAACGGTATAGACAGACTAGAAAGAGCAAGATTAAAGGACCAAACAACACGCCTTTGTTTGTGTGATTGCTCAAGTTAAGTTACTTCAGACGAATAATTTCAGAGCTAGTATATTGAACTATGGGAATCATTTTTGGTTTAAGATACTACAGACCTAGTCCTATTTATGTTGATTTGGACTGAGATAGACCTCTTGATGTTGATCTAAAACACCATTAAACCCAGCTAAATTCAGTACTCTAACAGTCTCAAACATCAGTAATAATGTTTTCAAAATTTAAGTTCCTAGAATTGCACTTACAGACCGTTATTTCAAGGCAAGAGATAGGCAGGTCTTGTCTGCAGTGTGTAACGCTCAGAGGTGTAATGATGGGATGAAGTCGCTCCTCTTCTGATGGTCCCTCAGAGGTAGTAACAGAGGCAGAATGATGGGGAAAGATGTTGATTGTGTGTATGTGGATGATTCAGTGTGTATGTATATGTGGAGTTCTTGATGTGTGTTAACAGCCCTGCCTCGAGTGGTTCTGCTAGTGATGAGTAATCAGACACTGGCACACCAATATCACGGCAATTTGAGGAGTAGTGTGTAAGTACAGAAATGTGATAAAGGTGGAGCTCTGTTCCAGCGCTGTTGCAGGGTTGCAGTGTGCAAGAGGCTTGTTGAAGTCTCAGTTAGTAAGAGGTCTGAGGGTAGAGTAGTAATTATATTGTGCTCACATGCTATTTTCTTGTGCACAAAGTTTTAGTAATTTTAATGTTTTTTTTTTTTTTGATGAATTATCTTGGGTGCCCGGCAAGAAACAGCGAGCAGGACCAAATTACTAGGCAAGAAAAAATAATAGACTTTGCTGTATAAAATATGCTACATGCAGTGGAGTGTATTCATTGTGCAAAAATGTTTTGTTTTTACCATAGACTGTGTATAAAATGGACGGCGTCTGCCTCCTCACTGGGTGAAGCCACCCTGAGAACAGCACCCTCTGGTGGCGGGCTTCAGTATAGGTCATAAATCCCGCCTCCTCCAGCAATCCCTATGGAGCTGTGGACAAACTTTAGAAATTAATTACACAAAATAAAAATTTTTCTCCCCCCTGGTTGCGATGTTGACATGTAGTTACTGTAAGACTGGTTTGTGCTCAAGTCCTCTTTTTTCTGTACAGCTCTATTTTTAAAAGTTAATAGGCGGCTCATGTTTTCTTTGATTAACATTTGATACAGCCTTTGAGCGTACAAAGATTGCATAGCTCACCCATGTCATCACAGCAACCTTTGGCGACTCTCCCGCCGAATGCGTACAATGCTACTGTCCAATGTTGGTTTCAGGAAGTGGAGAAAAAATGTGGAAATACCGAGAGCTCTTCGGCTTCAAATCCATATACTGATGGAAGGCAGAGCCAAGTTGTCCATAGTATATACAGTCTATGGTTTTTACATGTCTTAAAAGGTCTTGAATTTCATAAATTTTAGTTTGAGAATCATCCAGCAGCCCTGTTATGATTCTGTGCTAAAACCATTCATCATTTCCTGCTCAAAATACTTCTGTAATCTGGGCACCCTTTGGTCTGACCATTGACCATTTGTGTTCTAGCTTGAACACAGAATATTTACAACTGGCCTTATTTTCATGATTAAAGTTTGTAATATCAGCTGAAGCCATTTAGTCCCAGGACGGGGTCTCAGTGTCTGTGTTCCTTGTGGACTACTGAAGACCTTCAAGTCTAACACTTAGAGCCTTTGAGAAATTAGTGAAGTAAGGCAGAGTTAAATGTTGGGAACAGCTCAAGAAGCAAAAGAGCATCAGGAACGATGTAAAATCACAGTTCTCCTCCTTTGAAACACTCTAACGTGACATTTATTTGTTTAAAAACTTTGTGTTTGTAGTTCTGTGGTGCTAATGCAGATCACTCCAAGCTGAGGTTTGCTTCACTGCACCTCTCAGGCTCAGCTGTGTGTAGCTGTAAGAGGGTGACGCACCTTCATAATGCAACAGCATCAGCAGCAACAGTGTGTGGGCTCGGCAGGTCTCTGCTAAGGTTAAAAGGAGTAGTGGAGTATTTTTCACAGAGGAGAGTGAATGGAAAGGTTCAAAGTAAACAGCAGTCAATCTCGACCCTCTGCTCTGCTGTCCACTCTTCACACACACGTGCTGATGAGTTGTCTGCACACACAATCACACACGGCAGAGTGAGCGAAGCGAAGTGTGTGCTAGGTACCAGCATTTTTTCCACCTCCACAGCTGTGTCGAAAAAACAGACCAGAGGATTTCTCTCCTCGTTTTACGCGTTGCCCTCTCACAGCTCGGCAGGCCAAATATTTGCCACGGCTGGGAGACATTCCTGGGCACTCCCCGAGCTCACTGAAGCCAGGAACCAGCAGGAACCGAGAATCTGCTCTTATTGTTTTCCTCCTAAATGAAGACATCAGTGGCTGTCATGATTTCAGAATTACAGCATTTGAACTGAAGATACGAGTACATACCCACGGCATATCAGAGTAAACATGGCAGATGAACTCATAAATGAAGAGCAAATCACTGGTGGGGAAATCTGTAATATTCTGGTCCTGGTTTGTATTAACTCTCAAGATTGTTTTCATCTGGCAATGGCTTCTTCAGTGCTGGATTTATTTATTTATTTGTTGTTTTTTTTATATAAAAATAGTGAGTTGCATCGAGTTGGCCAATAATTGTAAATGTTTAGTGGCTCTTAACTTACAAGACTAAAACAGAGATGTATGTTCACATAAAAGTTCCAATGAGGAGCTTTTGGTTTTCGTAAAGTTTGGTCGGCTTAGTTCGACTTTATTGGCAAGAAAGTTAAAACAATCTTGCCAAAGCATCAATAATATTACATATTGATCACTATGCAGTAATTAATTTAAAAAGCATAACAGTCTGTGATTATCTTGTGTTTTGACATAAACTTTATCCTGCTAACTTTAAAAATTTAAATCATCTTAATCTTATGTGTTTATTTCCTGCAAGGACTATATAAAGACTGACGCGTTCATTGCTTTTATTTTGAAAAGAAATGCACTGGAATTAACAGTAGAGAAACTGCTCAAACAGTATGTATAATCTAAGGAAAGGATCCCTCACAACGATACCATAAGTGGTTTTCTCAGGTTTAATATGGCAGTGTCTGGGCGAACAATGACACTACAACTGTAGTGTTGGTTGTGGTTAACGCAAGAAAGCATTGAGTTTGTAACACGTGTGAATCACTATTTATTTCATATACGATATATGTCAGGCTTATGTGGAAAAGATGTCCAAAAAGATGTTTTTCATGTTATTTGTTCTAAAAGGATTCATTTTATGTGTTCATTTCAAGCTGATAATAATAAGCTGAACTTGGAGTTAAATTCATGAATAGATAAACCAGTTCAATTTATAATTCCCCAATGGTTTAAAGATATGTATTATAATGGCATTTAAAACTTCGAGTATTAAGGATTAAGATGCCATTTCGTCTGACAGTGGCTTTACCAGGAAGTTAGACAGATGGAGTGACCCTCAAAGACTTACAACTCTTGATCGGTTGAGCTTTGCTAACAGTGAAACAGTATGAATTATTGTTTGGTCTCAAAGGTCGTAGAGTTTACTCCCAAATTTAGGATACACCTTCACTGAAAAACTTCCAAATCCAGAGAGGATGTACAGAAACTGTATTTTTAAAAGTGCTTTAAACATTCAGCATGTGTCCTTCTCCACAGTGATCCAAACTCTGGTTGACATTAGCAGATCAGTTTTCTGAAAACACTTTTTCAATTCATAATCTATGCTTCTCAATATCTCAGGGGTGCATGCAGCACTCAGTATTGGTGGAAATGCGGGGAGGTGTCAGATAGACTCTCAGCAGCCATATTTGGTCACATAGCAATCTGAGCCTGTGCAGACCATCAGACTATTGCTCATAAATGTCCCTCTCACCGACTCTCACAGTCCATTTCTATGTACTGATGTCATGTCTGCATCTTCGAACTTTGGAGCTACTGTACATTACTGTGTGTAAGACAGAGTTTAGGCTGCATCCTATACACCAGTGCAACACAGCACTGGTATTGAATACAGAGGTATTTTATAGTGTCACAGTAGATTACTCTGGAAGTGACGCTCAAAGTTCAAGTGACCACTTTGCTGCCAAAGTGTGCTGGATACACAGAGAGGAAGAGGAATGCAGCAGCACTTCATTAAATCAGTTTTCCTTCTCTGTAAGCTCCTGATCACGCATTCAAAGAAAAGCGTGGTACACAGTTTAGACAGTCCTTTATGTGCAGGAAAGACTCTTCAATTTGGAACCACAAAGACCAGCTGGGGAAGGACAGGAGGCTCAGCAGCTTGGCTCATGCAAGTAAAGCTGAAGGAACTCCCCAAAACACTAGCCATTCATCACTATTATGGAAGCATATTAAAGACAGGAAATAAGAAGAGGGGACTGGGTCTTAAAAAAGGATACTGAGAGGTACAAAGTCTAACATTTGAGAAAATAAGTGTGAATTATGAGAGAAAAGGTGATAAATATGACAGGGGTCATTAATGTGAGAAAAAATATAAGATTTTAAAAAGTCTTCATTATGTCGGTCATAATGTCGACATAAAAGTTACAATAATGAGACATTATTGAGATAAAAAAAGTCATAACTCTGTGGAAATAAGTTGAAATTATAAAATAAAAAGTCACAATTATGTTTTTTATTTGAAATTATTTCTCAAGAAGTCATAATCTTGACCTTTTAATACCGTAGTTCTACTTCTTTGTGTCTCTATTGTGATTTTCTATCCATAATTATTCAATTTTATTTCATAGTTATGACCTTTATCTTATTATTATGACTTTTATCCCATACTTATTGTCTTCTGTCTTCACTTCCTGGAACCACCACTTGCGCAATAGTATTGTACGCATTCAGCGGGAGAGTTGCTGTGATGACGCTCGGCTTAAACAGCGTATCCCCTGGGTGAGCTATGCAATCTTCGTATGCCCATAATGCATCAGATTTTATAGTGCTTTTTGTCATTCATTCGCTCACACAGTCACGACCTAGTGGTGGTTAACTACCTTGGTGGTCACAGCTGCCCTGGGGCAGACTGACAGAAACATGGCTGCCAGTTTGCGCCTACAGCCTCTTCGACCACCACCACACAACACTCACATTCATACACCAGTGGAGGACACACACTGAGGGCAAGGTGGGTTAAGTGTCTTGCCCAAGGACACAACGGACAGACTAGGGATAGGACAGGGCTCGAACCGTCAACCTTCCAGATATTGGACGACCGCTCTACCTCCTGAGCTACTGCCGCCCAATAGGACCATAGGCTGTATCAAGTGTCAATCATAGAAAACATGAACCCTTTATAACTTTTTAAAAAAGAGGACTTGCGCACAAACCAGTATTACAGTTACTACATGTCAACATCACAACAAGGGGGGAGAAAAATGTATATTCTGTGTAATAAATTTCCAAAGTTTGTCCACAGCCCCATAGGGATTGCTGGAGGAGGTGGGATTTATGACCTATACAGCAGCCTGTCACCAGAGGGTGCTGTTCTCGGGGTGGCTTCACCCAGCGAGGAAACGGATGGCGTCCATTTTATATACAGTCTATGGTTAAATATTATTACTATCAGAATTGCAGAAATTGACTCCAGGTTTTGTTGTTTCAATGTGGAATAAAGATTATTCGGCTCTTTAAAACAGGAACTTCTGGATTTCTGTTCAGTTATCTGTAATTATCAAAATGGAAAAGAAAACTGTCTCTCTTCTTCTTAATGGTCCTGTTTACTTCTTTAGATCATAAAGAGACATCAGTATCGCTTTCAGCTTGTTTTATCACCAGCTAAAAACTCCTGACTAGAGCTTTAAACTCAGTGTAGAGAGGTCAAAGGTCATCATTTAGAGGGTCTAGTCAGTCACATCTGCTGTTGTATTCTGTGTAAGGAAGTGGATCCTGACTAAGGCTGCGACCTGTTGGAATAGTTAACAAGTCTCTGAAGTTCCTCTGTTCCCGGGCAGATTTCCTGTGTTGTGTGGGAGGATTTTTCTTTGGTCTGTGAATTACTGTGTTGGAATGTGCCCTGCCTCAGAAAACAGTACCTCCAAAAGATTTTATCAACCTGCACTAATTCCAACCTGACAAATATCTGATTTATGTCAGAGGATCTTTGATACTACAGCTCACATTGAAACGCTCTAATGAACTCCTGGACCTCTGCTGTGCTGTTGTTCTGTTTCATCAGATCAGAATTTAGTCACAGCAGTTCTTCTCCTGCCTGTGCTCTTGTGTACTGCACATACACTCAGACTTGATGCCATTGCTATTAGCTTCAATCAATCAATCAATCAATTAATTAATTTTTATTCATATAGCGTCAAATCACAACAGTCGTTATCCCAAGACGCTTCCAGTTTGATGTATTACAAAGACCTAAGCTAAAGATGGTGCTTCAGCTGCACCTTCTGCTGAGAGCTGCATCTTCTGCCCTGAAATAGTCATGAACAGATTTGTGCTTTTTTTGAAACTGGGGTTTGAGCTTCACATCAAATAACCCAAGAAGAGGTTAGAGTTGCAGTTAGACTATTTGTGAATTAAGCTACTTTTTTCTTTTACTGCAAGGACTCGCTGCTGCCTCTCTGCCCCTGATCAGCTGAAGTAATATTTTAAGTTTCATGCATTAACAATCTAAGGATACGCTTTGCCATGAACCTTTTACGCACTTACTCATCACTGCTTCATGTGGGCTCCTGTCGGCTGGCCTGCATCTTTATCCATACACTGAATCACTGGTGTGTCCAGGGCTGAAGTAGGACTCATTTTCAGTCCTAGAGTGTTGTGTATTTATTACCGTATTTTCTGCACTATAAGGCGCACCGGATTATAAAGCGCATTAAGCCAAAAAAAAACAGTCAGATAAGTCAAAATTTATTTAACTCATTCAATAACTCCACGAGGCTACGGTAGCTGCAGTGCTCCGACAAGCCAGGAGGATTTTAAGTGTGCCTTATAGTGTGAAAAATGCGGTAGATACACAACAGAATAAAGGGAGGGTCTTATCTCCACACCAAAGTGATACTATGATGAGCTGATGGGGAGCCAAAGAGCTGGGTTTTGTTGCCAAGCCAAATGATCAGGGATCAGTACATGTGGAGGAACAAATGTAACTGCAGAGCCGCTAACCTAAACTTAACTGTCTGCTAATAATGAGCAGCCTACTCATACCCCTCTTTAATGAGTGCAGCATATACAGTCACTTTAAACCAGCTCTGGCTACCCTGCTACCAGCCCAAGACATTCCCTGGTTCTTCTGATTGGCCAGTCTGGACCTAAGCGTGTCCTCTGTAGCTCCTTTTCACTGTCCAAAGCTCTCTTTCCCACATAAACCATGTGAGCTGACAGCTGAATCCTCCTCTTCATTCTGACTAAACTGATATCATTCATATTGATCATGTGATTTACTGATGTCTCTGCTCTTGTCGTCCCTCTTCAGGGTGGAGTTCCAGAACAAGTTCTACTCCGGTCAGGGCTTCAAGTTTGTCCCCTTCTCCTTTGAGAGCATCCTGGAGGGACGATTTGACGAGTGATCAGCCCTGAGCTCTTCTGTCCCTCCTTCTCCTCCTCTGTGTTTGTGTTAGTGTGTGTGTGTGCATGAGCCCAAGTGCAGCCCTCTTACACCCTCTAGTGGTCATTTTTGTAACTGTTATTGTGTGTGAGCTATACTGTAGTCCTTGTCAAAGGTTTTTCCACCCCACATGTGCCAAGCTGTACTCATACTGGAGCTTCTATTGCTGTGGCACAGTACCATGACTGTACTGGACCGGGTTTGTTTGCACCTCCTCCGCCAGCTTTCCCCCTAACATATCCATCACTCAGTGCAGCTGCTGAGGTCTGTGTTCATGTAGATGAATCTGGAAAGAACCAAGCCGTGTAATGGTGATGGTAAAATCACTCCTTCACCGTAGCTTACAGAAACTAATGGCCTGACTTATCCTCACCTAACCAGCTGCACTACACCTTCAGAAATATAGACACCAACTGCAGGGCATCTTTAGCTTATCTACATGGAAGAACTTGTTTCAGAGCAGCACACTCCTTCTGCGAACCAAAACACACATTTAGCCCTCTGATGCGACGTCTGAGCTCCCTCAGGTCAGCAGTGAATAGTTGGGGGTTTGAAGAGCACATTCATTGACTTTTCTAAAGAAGAGCGTTGTTTTTAAAACCCACTCACCCTGTTTTTTAGGAGATTGTGAAAAATGTTCCTGTCTCTTTTATCCTGGCCCGGACGCACCTAGACAGGTGATTTTTTAAATCTCTTGTCTATGTTGATTCTGGCACCCCCTGTGGACAAAGCGGTTTGTCCTGAATGCGTCTGAAACATGTATTTTTCACAAAAAAGAATCCCATTTGTCACTCAGTGAAAATCTTTGTCATGGAAGATGTTTTTAAAAAGGTCATTTCAGTGACTTCCTGTCAATAATTTTGACCGAGACCAACACGCCCTCTGAGTGTGTCTTTAAATGGATGCTCTTCTTTGCTTTTTGAAAGGCATAAAGACACATTATCATTTGTTTCAGTCTGTTTAATGGTAGACCAAAAACATAAGCTTTAAATAAAAGTAGATCAAATAAAAGAAAATCTGCATGATAAAAACTAACAGTCAGAATTGTTGACGTGTGTTTAAATTTTATAGTTTGACTCTGTTCAATCTATAACAGGAAAAAGATAACTTTATGACCTTTACTACCAACGGTCACCAGGGGGAGCTCCAAATGCCCTGGCTTCATTCTGACAGCTGAAGAACGCCAGATTCCTGTATTTCGCCCACTGTGAGACTCTTATTTCTAAAGGTGTGCTGTTTTTGAGGATCAGGGTCGTATCCGTGTTGTTAAGTTGTGTCCGGTACAGTCTGGCACAGTGTGGATGTAGGAAAACCTTTAACTATTCATCAGGCTGGTGATAAACTCTGTCAGATTTACTGACATTTTTCTCCTGCAGAATCAGAATCAACAAACAAGCAGCCTGAAAATCTCAGTGTTCACTCCCACATGTAGACCTGTCTCTGCAGCCCACATTAAAAATATGTGTTGGTGATGATACCTGACTGGGATGACTCAGTGTTTGAAAGTACGTCCAAAAAATCCTGCCAAACAGCTAGTAGAGTTAAGAAATGAAATAAGTGTATTGGTTTGTGATGATCTGACTATGACACAGTGTTATATGAGCGCTCTTGAATGGAAAAATCGCAGCCTCCAGATGATGAGATGAAGACATATTTACCTCTGTGCTGTGTCGTGAACCCCTCTGTGCTCTCTCTCTGTAAATTATTGTGAAACAATCGAAGGTCTGAACTGATTATTGTTAAATCTAAAAGTTTGAAACATTTCCAACTGCTTCAGAAATGTTAGAGGAGTTTGTGACACACATAAAATTCAACATATCAGAGCTTTAATTAATAAATGGCATGAATGTGCAATATTTACAACAATCAGGACACAGCATCTATCAGAGCTAAGGAAGGATGTTGAGTTTTACTGAAACTCAGAAAAGTAATCAAATGATCAGAGTCGTAAAAGTTCATAGAGTTTGATGTCAGTTCACATAAATTTACAATCCTACACAGCTGATGTTGGTCTGTGACTGGTGAAGTGAACGGTGATGTGTCTGTGATCAATAAAGAAGAAATCTATTGGATCATCTTGTGTCCTGTGTTTTGTCTTATTTTAACAGCTGCAGTTCAAAGAGTTCAAAAGTCCTGAAAAAGTTTATTTGTTCCCATAATCTAATTTAGAAAGTGAAACTTTCATATACTCTGGATCTGTCTCACACAAAATGAAAATTTTCATGTTTTTTTTGTTTGAGTCCTGATGATTACGACTGTGGTAGAAAAATTTCCTGTGGGACGTATTCCATATAACCCTGCCGTTGTTTTGTAGGGAAGAACACTGGTGAATAACCACTGAGAGTTATTGTTCAGGTCATAAAACTGAAGGTCAGTGGTGAGAGGAGAAGTATTGCGTGTAGAACTGCAGATGTCTGATGACCAATGAAAAGACTGAGAATGTGTTGATAAATATTGTCCAATGAAAACATGCATGTAAAATATCATAAAGAGACAATGATGTTAGAGAGTGTTTAAATAGGGGAAATGCCTTAGCTTCTGTGAGACCTCTCCATTTTATTCACTCTGTTAAGATAGGTCATTTGCTTGAATTTAGCTGATAATATACAGCGTGCGTACGACTTTTATTCTGAAAGACATCACCGGAAACAGTATTGACGTTAGCTTGACTAAAACTTTAGCTAAAGTGTTTTGTAGATTCTTCGGTGAATTTGGTTAAGTCGACAGTCGGTGTGGCAGTGAAAGTTATTTCATGGCAGTAGTCTTTTAAAGTTTTACTAACCCGAGCTTAAAGTGAAGTTAAATAACCGGGGCGGGTTAAAAGTAACTACAAGAACTAGTCACGGCGGAACAAAAAGGTGGACCACAAGCCGAGTCCTGTGGCATTTAACGCTACCTCGAGTTCAATCTTCACCGTCGATATTGGTAACCATTTCAGTAAGCTAGTTGAGATTTCATCAAATCTGCATGTTTCCCTGTGTTTTTACGTGAATTGAAGCCGTGGGATCGGAGAAAACAAGTGCAATGTGGTCTCCAACAGTTAATGGTAAGTTCTGCAGCGACCTTTTTCATTGAACATTAAAGTCACCAAACTCCGGTCAGAAATATTCTGATTGTTTGAGAAACTTTATTAATAAAAACTGATCTTTGTCTCTAAAAGAACAAAGGTAGAATACTCTGATTCAAATAAGTTTCTTTATACTCAAATCAGCATTTATTTTTAATAAAGCTGTACTTCTGTAGGGGGTTCTCCTCCAAACAATCCTGTAGCAAACATGGACGTACTTCTTAAGTAAAACTGGAAAAGTTTGATGAATCATTCGTGGCCGAATAATAAAGTGTGTCTTTTTGACTTTATTTAAAGGCTTCTTGCCTGAAGGGAAGGTAACATTACATTTAAAAAAAACTGCTTTAAGTTATTTGTATTGTGAACTGCTCAGTGGTTTGGTATAATAGTTCGTAAAAGTAATATCAGGAGCAAAAATCAGAGTTTTTTTTCCTGCATAGACATTTTGTCAGTAAAAACTTAATTTCATACTTTAATAAAGTGGAAACATTGGTGTTTTTGGATAATGATGAATGAATATCTGCATTTGCACCATAGATAAAAAGATAGTGTTGTTTAGCAGGGGGGATGAGTACTAAACTTTTCTACTGAAGTAAAAGTACAGCGACTTTATTGGAGGAAGTTAACATACTCGTCTGGTAATCTGGTGAAAGTATTTTATTTGAAATGTACTGCAAGTTTTGAGTACTTACTTATAACCCATGGCAGTGAGGATGGAGGGAGTAAGATATGGTCCACAAACAGTGTAAAAGCACACTTTCCTGTCTTATTGTTGTGATATAAGGAACAGCATTAATGTGTACTATGATCTAAACTCTTTACCTACCCAGTTTGAAGCTACTAATTACTTTTGCAGCAACTTAATCAGTATAGCACCAAAAGTAGTTTAAAGTCATGGTTGGTTGTGCAAAGAGGATTGGCCTTAAATATGTTCAAAGTAGATGAATATTTATATTCTATTATTGATTTTATTATATCAGGAGAGTAAAGTCTGATATCTAAATACTGAATCTCTTCGCTCATCTGCCCCACATGATTATAATGTCAGGACTCTGAAAAAATGTGTCAAATTGTTGCCTAAATTAACAAAGTTTGTCTTTAACATAATGAATTAAATCATAAAACCTTGATGTATTTTTTCCTGTGGCACTAATACTCGGTCAGATAGATTAATCACAGTCCTTTATTGATTTTTCGATGATGATTTGATCACTTGATTCTTCGAGGGCGTTCTCCCTCCTCTGCCCTCTCCTCTCTCCTCACATCTTTGTGTGGTGTTTCATTTGCAGATGGGGGAATGAGTGAGTTGTTGAGCTGTCATAAACAGAAACCACTTTCTGATGTAATCTGCAGAGAGGCCTCTATTGAGCAACATCCGTCATTTTGAATGTGGATGATTGAGTGATTGAATTGGACCTAGACTGTCATGTTATACAAATACTGCATAAGGTAGAAGCACAGGCCTGGTGGTCGCCTGTCAGGCTTGATCATGTTCTCTGAGCGTATGCAGACTCTTCAGGCCTGTTTTGATTGGTGTTTGCAATATTAATAATAGTATTGTCAATTTTCTTATTGTCAAAACATAAATTAAGCGATTAGCGATATGAATTACTGTTTATTACACACCCCTATGATCAGTAGTCCATGTCTCTGCAAAGTTGTCATGTGTACAGTGGAGCCGTAGGTGATGATTTTTAGACATGTAAGCCTGGACTTAATTGTGAACTGGATCTTGTGTGCTTTTATTGTGAAGGAGAAGTCAATGTGCAGCCAATCAAGCATGAAACCCCTTCTTTTCTCTGGTGACTGGTTGACCCCAGCAGAGAAATTCATGCCATATGGTCTTTAGAACAACCACACCTACTCTCTCCACCACCCAGAAAGGCTTGTGATGTGGTTTGTGTTTACGATGCTGTATTAATCTTAATCTCTGCCTGTGAATCTCGCAGGACTCCATGTGATGGTGTGAGGATGAGACAGGGTGGTGCTAGCAGCGGCTGCAGCCCTGGAGGCTGATGAAGCCGCTCTGTCGGCCGGTCAGGATGCACATAGCTTCAGTGGGTTTCAGCAAGTTCTGCTTCCTGCTCTCCCTCGTGTTCTGCGGCCTCCTGCTCCTGCTCATCCCTGCCCTCCAGCCCTCTGCGCGCCAGGCAGACCTGCCCCAGCCCCGACCCCAAGTCAGGCCCGCACAGTTGAGCTCATCACACTACAACAGACTGCCAGCAGGATCGATTCACGAAAGAGAAACAGACTCTATCACAAAGTTAAAAAGGAGCTCGATAAGACAGGGGGCATTTAGAGACACCAGGAAGGACAAATATGATCCGAAGAGGAGAACAGACCCCAAAACAGGAGCTCTTACTGGAGGAGAGAGTGATGGACTCGCAGGGTTCAAGACTCGGGACCTGTTAGAGTTGAAAGACATTTTTATTGCAGTGAAAACGACAAAGAAGTACCACAAGTCCAGAGTGGGGCTGCTGACCCAGACCTGGGTTTCCCAAGCTCAAGAACAGGTGAGTTTAGCTGTTTATTATTTTTTTACACCATTTCAATCCATTTCATGATTCAAACAGGAAGAAGTTTCTCCAGAAGAAAGTTAACGTTACCCAACCTCTAGATTGCTTCCTCTTTCAAAGTATTGGGGAGTCAAAGTAAACAGGTATGTGACAAGATCTGAAGCCAGAAGATCTTGCAAGACTTTAGTGTGACACAAGTTGACATTCATGATGTGATGGTGGTGGTGGTGGTGGCTGTATCAAAATAGCCAAAGAAGAAGAGGAAGAGTACGTTTACTACTGAGAGCGTCGGCTTGTTCATGCTGCAGATGTTGGCGTCACTGACCACAGCTTTGTCCAAAATAATCAGCTGATCTCTTGGCAAATCTTCAACCTGTGTAGGGATCCTTCATTTGAGACAGCTGTACGAATTTGATAAGAGAGACCTGAGATTGGACTTCCATTTCATATAACAGAACTCATAAATAGAGCAACAGCAGCCACAGTGATCAAATGTTTGGTTTAACGTTTGCACTGATATTCACATTCATTTCTCTGGCAGAGTTGGAGTGTAACACTAAGTTTGATTATTAGCTGAATGAATATTTAGCAGCACCCTCACATCTTGGTTACAGGTGGGCTCTCCCTGTCTTATCAGTAATTATGACATGATAAACTATAGTGAACACGTCTCTAAACCGTCTCATAACTTAGCATACACGTTGAGAACAGCTTAATGCAAACTGAATACGATAACAACCCCTGTGGGAGAGAAGTGTTGCAAGAGCCTGAACCTCTGTTACCCAAGACCCTCACCATCCAGTGTGGGGTGTGGTACGTGGGCGAATCACCCTCTGTAATGAATTCACATTTCGTGGTCTCTGAATCTATGTGCTGCACACTGACAGCAGCTCAAACACTCCGAGCTCATCTCTTATATCAACACATTCCTGCTCCATGTCCTTGTTGACATTTCGAGGAACCACAGGACGTTTATAGGAAAATAAATCTCGACTTCGCCCCTCTTTGCTCTGTAAGAGTCCCCTCTAACAGACCAAGTTGGTTATTGAGGTCATTTGGGAATTATTTAACAATCTCAGACGCCATATGTTGCTCCTCACTCTGAGTCTAACACATCAGATTTAACTTTATGAGCCTAAACCTCATGACCCTGACCATAAAACAGAGCACTCTTTTCAGTTTGATCTTCCTCTGTAGTGCAGATTGTAGGAATTTGGACTGTACATCAGGGATGGGCCGTATGGGCTGAAAATTTATCAAAATAAGATGTGCCATTTTGTCGATAACGATTAAAGTCCCATTAAAAAATATTATAGCTCTAATCTATATTTTTGACTCATTATGTCTTGAGAACACCAGTTCATAGAGTATTAATATAAGATACTTGGCCACAAGTTTGAGTGGTAGGTTATGAAGAAAACTAATGACATCAAACAAGTCTCAAATGTGAAAACATTTCCAACATTTGTTAAAAACTCTTATTGGACAGAGTTAACAGCAGCAGCTGATCCACTATCCAATGTCAGGCATACCTGATTGCGCTCGTCTAAACCCCGGTCTTGAGGGAAATCCCTCATGTGGAGCCTTGTTCAGTAATGAGCTGCTCAGAAATGTCTTCTTTATTACCTTCAGCCATGTTTGTTTGTTATCCTGCTCTGTGTGGGCTATGGCTGCGTTTCATCAACCTTACCACCTAACTTCATCAACAGTACATGTACTGTTGATGAAGTCCGCTTGTTTGTTGCGAGACCTCAGGTCAGTCCATTACGGACTGCAGCGGGGTGACGCAGCTCAAGGAAGAACATTTATGAACATTACTTTATGATTTCCTTGAAGTAATAATCAACATTCTAATCATTTTGCACTGCAGACGCGGTAGTTCTTCTGCCTTAGTGTCTCGGTCTGATTGCATTTCCATGAAGAAATGATCATAAATGTTCTTCCTTGAGCTGTGTCACCCCGCAGTAGTCCATAATGGACTGGCCCGGGTTCTCAAACAAGTGGCTGCTGGAAGAGAGTAGGTGAGTTGTGTTTAGTCTCTTTGCTAAAGAAATTAGGCAAAGTTAAAAAGATGTTTGATGGTTAGTACTGTGGCTGGGACCCTAGACCCTGGAAGTTACTCCACTCATAGACATGACTTTGACTTCCAAAAATTGACTCACACCCATCTCTGCAGTCCACTTCCTGTAGCAGGCTCAGTGTTATCAGTGTTAACCCTGACCTTCCAATAATAGAATCACACAGCAGGTATATTTCTGTGTTTATATTTTTGCCCTCATAGTTACTCCTTCAGTACTAGCTTATTTCCCAAGAGCACACAGAGCGACCAGGGAGATGTCAATCAATCTGTGTGCGTAAGTGTGTGTGTGTGTGTGTGTGTGTGTAGCCTTCAGTCCTCTGACTTCATGTGAACTGAATGTACTTGTCCTAATGCTGTGCAGCTGTAAAGCAGCCTTTGCAGAGGCTGTGCATTCAGACAGTCATCCTAAAGCAGGAGAAAAAGCCTCTCCACCCACTTTAACAGATATTCGATGTAGAACTGATGTGTGCTGTCCCCCTTTTCTTTTATTTCTGGGCTTTTTTTAAACTCTTATTAAGAGTACAGGACATGAACAGGAGGAGAGAGCAGGGAAGGACATGGAGAAAGGAGAAGCTAGAACTGAACTTGGGTTGTTTGCATGAGGTTTAACCTCCATGCTTGATCACGCTTGAACTGCCAGGCCAGTGTCACCCTGGTGTATGCTAAAGTACTCAAACAAACAACTTATTAATAAAGAGGCCAATCCTCTGATAGGCTACTGGACTAATGCTGCGTTCGAGTTACCTCGGAAGTCAGATGCCTGAGCTGAAAATGACGTCACACTCATGTTCCCAGCATTTCACTTACCAAGTCTGAAAAAGCAAAATCAGAAGCCTGAAACAAGATGGCTACATCTACGAAAGCCAAGCACTAAAATAACTTTCGTAGATGTAGCCATCTTGTTTCCACCTCCAATTTTGCTTTTTTCCAGCTTGGTAACTGAAACGCTGGTAACTCGGGTGTGACGTCATTTTCAGCTCGGACTTCTGACCGAGATAACTCGAACGCACCATGAGACCCAACAAAGAACAGCCTCGACTAAGCGCCTTAGCTAACCATACATACTGTGTCCACATCACTGTGGATCACTGTGCATTTTCCACATTAAATATTTAGTCTGTTTTCTAACTTAAACCAGAAGCTCCAGACTGAAGTTAAATTCTTATTTTTCACTAATAAGAACTGTGAAGAAACCCTCACGTTCATGGACTGAGTTTGATTTCTCTTTGTCACTTCAGTCTGTAAATATCCTCCACTCTGCAGCTCATGCACTTGACCTCAGCTCTCCTCTTCAAAGTCTGCAGCTCTCTCATTTTCGCACTTTAAGAAAATAAAACATGAATTGTTTTGCTCGGTTTTAGAAAGGTCCTAAATATTCAGCCGGCTTTTCACGAGCAGTCTTCACTCTTGGCTCTACAGTGGTCCAAACCGCCGTCTGTAAAGTTTGACGTGTCGGACACAGAGAGCACTGTGACCAGCTCTGTGTTAAGAGCCGTTTAAGTAATTAGTAAGTCCTTCTGCAGGACAAAGAGCCCCACTGTGGAGGGAAGGAGGTTTAACTGCAGAAACACTTCGCCCCACTTCACCCAGAAATGTCCCAGTCTGAGAGGATGGAGGAGTTCCAGTTCAGCTGCTGCTCCCAGTACCAACAGCCCGGCTCTGAGTCCAGGTCTGCAGCGAAAGGGCTCCACTGTGAGTCTGCTCTGTGTCAGCCGTCCACTTTAAGGAACCATTTAAGGTTTGACACCAGAGCCGTTAGAGGTCAGGCTGTTAAATAAAAAGCTGCTCAGACCAATTAGAGTCTTAAGTTAATATATCAGTGAAGCTGCAGTTCGAACAGGAGTCTTCACATAAAGAGACAAACCACTGGTGTTTTATAAGTGAAGGTGTACTTAACCATGCTCTTTGACTCAGTGAGTGAAGGTTAAAGAGTGTCTCTGAAGAGGCTCTATGTCCTGTACGCTCAACATGACTGACTGGATGCAGAGGTCTGCAGAAAAACAAACTGGAGTTCACCGATCAGATGTGGATTTATTTGTTACCCTTCCAGACATGCATGAAGTTCCTGAAAAAGCTTTACCTTTTAATAACACAACTAATGTGATTCAAAGGTTTACCTTCATGTACAGAAAATCCACCCATGTTTGGTGCTTGTACTGCACAGCCCTGTTTCCCACTGTCACTGTTGACCCCTGCAAACAGTTTTCCCACTGTCAGGAAGTAAACATGACTTTTACAGCTTTTAACCTCTCTCAGCTTCACACATGTCCTGAATAACCGGTGAGAACAACGAAGCTCTTCATGGACTGGCGGTGTGAGGGCTTCATTGTATACAGATCTTTGCTGAACAAACAGTTTTCAACAGTGTGTCTTTCTTCTTTTTCAGACCTTCATTTTCACCGATGGTGAGGACAAGGACCTGCAGAGGAGGACGGGTAAGACATGAGTCAGAGGAGTGGTTTCCCAAAATGTGACTACGTCTGTCTGTTTAGTAACCAATCAATTACTGAGAAACATCGATAACTATTACTTAATCAATAGGGGCGTATTCTTGATTCTTTGGGTCACAATTTGATTCAGTTCAAAATCAATGTGCATCAATACTCATTAGTATAGATGACAGAAATATTCAGATGTCTCATTACAGTGACATCTAATACCTGTATAATTATCAGTTCAGCATCGTTTGTAACAAGTTCCCTTTGTTGCTTCCATGGTTTGGTGTGGTACAGTACAGTCTGGTTAAGGTTGGTTCAGTAAATCCTGACATTTCAATATCTTTGCTGCAGAGCTGTTTGGTTTTTGACGTGCAGATTCGACCTCACTTGATTTTTTTTTTTCCCACAAAGCTTCAAATCTGGACCAAAAACACTCAGTGAAATGATCAACTGAAGGCTGTGTTTGAAGGACATCAATTATGTTTTTGTCACAAGTGTGAAAAAAAAATACAACAGTTGCATTTCTGGACTTCTTTTCAAAGTAAAAGCCTGATCTGTTTTTGTCCTTGGATGGACACCCTTCTCTGTGTCTGGGACTGTTGTTTGGTTACAGAGGTGACTGTCACAGCTCTTAGGTTTAAGCTTTAGTTAAACATTTGCTGTCTTTGGTCAGGTTGGCTGCAGGCAGGCCCACAAACAGAGACTTGATTTAACGGTCAACCTGTGGCACTCGTCTTTAAATGATAACCTTTTCTTCTTGTTCAATATAAGAGCGTGTCAAATCTATAACATTTGGGGGCAAGTGTATGGTATGAATAAGTTCATGATGAATGAAACAAGCAGTTTATTGACATAAATATCAGTCATGTTTTCAACCCAGCTTTTCTTCAGCTTTTGTTTAGTACCAGTGAACTGAATCCAGGAACTTTTAGACTGTACACAGCTGCGTGAAACTAAACTTTGTTGTCCTCTACTGTCTCTCTCTCAGGAGCGAACATCATCAACACTAACTGCTCAGCAGCTCACACCCGACAGGCTCTGTGCTGCAAGATGTCTGTTGAGTACGACAAGTTCATCGAGTCTCAGAAGAAGTGAGTGATCAGAGACCTGAACCTGACCCCAGCAGACGAGTTCAACCACTAACAGTCAGCGAGTTCAGCAGGCTGACGGGGAGCTCTGTTTTTCTCTTGCAGGTGGTTCTGTCATGTGGATGATGATAACTATGTGATCCTGCCCAGCCTGCTGCGACTGCTCTCCTCTTACCACCACAGCCAGGATGTGTACCTGGGCCGGCCCAGTCTGGATCATCCTATTGAGGCTGCAGAGAGGGTCAAAAGTGATGGATCGGTGAGTCTTCCTGCACCGTCTTGTGGATTTCAGAAATTTGACTTTGTTTGTAATCTCCTGATCTTTATTTTTTATCCTTATTTCAGGTGTCTGTCAAGTTCTGGTTTGCTACAGGTGGAGCAGGTTTCTGTATCAGCAGAGGGCTGGCACTGAAAATGAGCCCATGGGCCAGGTAGGTCATAGTCTCACCTGGGGCCTCAGGCTGTTTCTCACAAGGACTGTCTCTGTTTTGGATTTCACCTCACGGTTATTGTGGCCATAAAATATCACACGATAGTTTTGGAAAACTAAAAATAAAACAGTAAAATTAGTCAAACTGATGCATGCTCCACACATCTTCATTGGTAGTGTAAGAAGATAGATACTTTATTGATCCCATTCATTCATTAGCTGCTTTGCTTCGACCATCTTTGGACAAATGTGGGCCAGTAGGGTCCAGAATATGAAGCTGATCCAGGTGTGCTGATCACCAGGTGGATCATGGTTCATAAAGGGAACAATGTCTGAAACTACAGGCACATCTACACACGTGGATTATATTTCATTCAGGCCATTTCTGCGTCTTGAGCCCCCCTTCAAACAGTGGTATGTTAGGAGGACAGGGTACTCATGCTGCAGCAGTTAGAAAATAAACCTCCTTGTGGTGATTAATCTGATCAGATTTTTAGTCACTGTCTGGGTGCAGGAGTGAGGTGTTTTTGACGCACTTCTAATACAATCCAATGACCAATCCAAGGTTATTCTTGAGTTATCTTTATGCCATTTATTGATCCAATGAAAAACACAAACAAAAAAGACAGGTACATTCAACTTACTATGATGGTGATGAGGATGAGGGTAAGTGTGGTGTTTGAGATTAGCGGTAAAAACTGTGTGCTCTCCCTGTCCCTGGATCAGTGCTTCACCTGTGTCCCTTTTGTCACATTTACCTGCCCATTTCCCTTCAAGTGCCGCTTGTGTTGATTGTTCTAGTAACAAAACAAAACCCAAAAATGGCTCATACAGTTTTATGAAATCAATGAAATACCCTCTTTGTAACCACTTAGGTATCTGGAGAATGATATGAGAACGAGTGTATGTAACTCTCAGAGAATGTGCCTGAACTTGTTGCCGTCAGTCTCAGAGAGAGAGAGAGACAGAAATAATCAGTGACGGTGAGGTCAAGACAACGAGTGATGGAGAAGGTTTTCATTATGAGCCGTCATGGAAATCCCCCTCTGCCTTAGCCTCTTCAAAGTGTAATACCAAAACTGAAGGATCTGACAGATAAGACCGAAGCACGCTGGGTCTAATCAAGAGTTTTGGTCCTATTTTTTTTTATCTGCACCGTTTCTTTTTGTAGTTGCAGCGGGCTTCAGTTTTTTTTTTTTTTTTTTTTTTTTTTTTGCATGTGTAACATCTGTTGTGGCTTCTTTTTTTTTGCATTCTTTTTTATTTGCAGCAGTGGCGGTTCTTGGCCACCATAAATATAAACCAAATAAATGAAAAGAGGTCCATAAAATAGAGAGATTGATAAATGTCAGAAAGCGCAGGTCACTGATTTCACTACATCAGAAGGAGAGAGTTTGAGGGGGTGAAATCTCAGTGATGAACTCTGAGAGCGTGTCCTCTGGTTTCAGTTTGGGGAACTTCATCAGCACCGCAGAGAAGATCAGACTCCCAGACGACTGCACCATCGGTTACATCATCGAAGCGCTGCTGGAGGTGATGCTGACTCACACACACCTGTTCCACTCTCACCTGGAGAACCTGCAGAAGCTGCCCACCGAGACAGTGCTGGACCAGGTCAGTGTGTGTTTGTGGAGAGCTCAGCCTTAAATCAGCTTCACCAGCAGTGTTTTTATCACTTTTGTGTTTGTCGTGCCACAGGTGACCCTGAGCTACGGAGGCTTTGAGAACAGGAGGAATGTCGTCAGCATTGTTGGAGGCTTTTCATTGGCTGAGGACCCCACAAGGTGAGCATATAAATGATGAACACGGTTATAATCAACTTGTTTGCCCCTAAATACTGCACACTTTCACCATTCTGATCAACCTTCATCATACACTGTATCCATGTAACTTTAAACTGAGTTTAGCAGAGGTACCTCCCTTGATAGCTCAGGTTTGAGTTTAGGTTTAATCCATTCCACGACTTTTGCCCATAGATGTGCGTCACTTCCCCCCAAATAAAGAGCTCAAGCTCAACCTGATAACTGTCCCCCAGCTCAGTTCACTGTAAACATCGACACCCACTGTTCCACCAGAAGGAGGCGGGGCTCCTAGATGAGTGTCCTGGTAGTGACTCTGCACTGACCAGGATGTGGTCTAGTCCTTGTTGGTCACAAACCCCTTCATAACTCTATTTTTTAACCTAACTCTTTGTAAACCTTTGTTTGATAAATCAGGTTCATGGAACCTCTCTAACTTGTCATAGTTTTCAGAGGCTCACACTCTGCAAACCTGAATTTGAAATGACCCTGACTCAGTCCTCTTCTTGTCCTGCAGGTTTAAGACAGTCCACTGCCTCCTGTATGCAGATACTGAGTGGTGTCCAAAGCTCAAAGCTCGGCACAAACACTGACAGCTCCTGAGGTTTGACCCTGCAGCACTGGTTCCTCCTCTAAGTCTCTCTGCCTCAGTCTCAAAGATCATCCAGAGCAGAGAGCTCACCATGGAAAATGGACTTCACTCATTGTGTCAGTAATTAGCAGAACCAAAGAATGACTTTAGGGTGAAGAGAGCAGAGGATGCATCTCTTTGACTGTAAATAAGATTTGACAGTTGACTATTAACATGAGGGTCAATGTTGGACAGAAATACAACCGTCTCTATCGTCCCAACACGACTCTGTGATGATATGAAGTAAAGCAGTGTTCATGATGTTAAATGGACTTGAAAGAACGTCGTCATGCCAACCTTTTAATCATAGTTTTGGGGCGTCTTAACATACCAGGTGTCAACAGCAGGTAGTTTCCTATGATTCAGAAGGAAAGCATAATGAGTGCATTAGTTAACTCTGAAATAGAGCTGTCACCATATCAGATTTTTATCTCGGGTTCATCACAGCCAAAATAATCACAAAGACATTATTGTGATTAAAAACGGGAGACTTGAAGACACTATCAGGCAAGACAAGAGTGGAGCAACACGCTACTTCAAAAACCTTACAGAAACACCCGATGTCCTACATTTGCCTCATAAAACGATTGTCATGCTTTTATTTTTTCTGTCTTGCGTTGAGGTTGCTTTATTTCTTGTATTGTAAAAACTATGCTTTTATTTTGAAGTATACTACTTCTGGTAGGTTAGGAGGTGTAAATGTTAAACTGATCAGTTACATGAGGAGTATGAGCTCTGAGGTTGGTTTTGGAGTCACCATAAACCTCTAACATCAGTTTGTAAAAGCTGGATCATCTCTCAGAGGGATGCTACAGCTACTGCGCTGGCAGCTGCTCCTTCACTTGATGGCATGTGGCTATCTGCTTATTCTGCTTATCTGCGTTATGAATATTTTACATTTTAAATAGATGGTTGTTTTTTTTTTTTCTGGTATATTGTGACAGCACTGATCTGAAACTCTGACCCTTTGGTCCTCTTCCTCTGAGTTTGGAGCCACTTTAGGTTAATGCTCCTATAAATGAAGGACAGTATCAGTATTAGTCAATCTTACTCAGTCTGAGTGTGTATTTCCAATGTGAGCTTTTAACTCACATCTCTTCCTTGTTTTTAATGTCACTATTTTAGTCTTTTCTGATGAAAGAAGTGTCCTAAAAAGCAGTACAATTTTAGAGTGAGTTGATTACTGAGGCTAATTTTAAAGGCACTGATTATTCCTTAGTCTCGACATGGACCGGGCTGACGTTGGATAGAACCACAGATGAGAGACTTGTAGTTTTGCATGTGATGCTGTAAATATCTGCCACAAACCTTCTCCTTGTATTAGCTCATGTCTGGCTTGCCCATCTCTGTGGTTTTGCACTATTTTGATCTAAACCTGTTCATTACTGTGTGAGTGCAAATATGAGTGAATTTCATGAAGAAATCTGTCAATATGTAGCTTTGAGTTTATGTCCACTTGTTTTTAAAGAGTGTGCACTGATCATTAGATTGTTGGAGCCAAATGAATCTGCACCATACTCTTATACTGATTAGATGTGAGCACATATAAAAATAACAATGGTAATTAACCAAATTAACATTTAACAAATCTGTCAACAGTCTGAGTTTCAAACTTCAAAATGTAGCTGCTTGAATATTAGTCTTCAAAGTATTATCACAGTTATTTTAGCTACTTACACTTAGCAAATCTGCAACAGTAACAAAACAAAAGTTCTGCCACCCTCATGCCTTTGCACTTAAACATCGGACTATTTAAAGGGATATTCCAGCGTAAAGTTAAGTTAGGGTCAAACACACCATAACACAGAGATAGACACCCCGTTGAGAGATGTATGTCGCCAACCGCTTGCTTCTCTAGTTATACCAACTTTAGTAATGACCGCAGATAGCAATACACAGAGCCACGCGCTTAACAAAAACGACACTCTATAGCCACAAATAATGCTCAGAACAGCACCTAACTTCATCAACAGTACATATAGGGTCCTAGCCACTAAACATCTTTTTTTAACTTTGCCTAATTCCTTTAACAAAGAGACTAACCAAACTCACCCTCTCTCTGCCAGCAGCCGCTTGTTTGTAGCAAGACTTCCGGGCGAGTCCACTGACTACAGTAGGGTGATGCAGCTCAAGGAAGAACATTTATGGTCATTTCTTCATGAAAATTCAATCAGACCGAGATGGTAAGGCAGAAGAACTACCACGTCTGCAGTGCAAAATGATCAATATGATGATTATTACTTGCGTCACCCCTCTGTCGCTGATGGACTCCCCCGAAGTCTCGCAACAAACAAGCGGCTGCTGGAAGAGAGACAGTGAGTTTGTTTCGTCTCTTTGCTAAAGAAATTGGGCAAAGCTAAAAAGATGTTTGGTGGCTAGTACTATGGCTGGGTCCCTAAATGTTACTGTTGATGAAGTTAGGTGCTGTTCTGAGCATTATTTGTGGCTATAGAGTGGCGTTTTGGTTGAGCGCGTGGCTCTGTGTATTGCTATCATGTGGTCGTTACTAAAGTTGGTATAACTAGAGAAGCAAGCGGTCGGCAACATTCATTTCTCGAGGGGGTGTCTAACTCAGTGTTATGTTGTGTTTGACCCTAAATTAATTTTACCCCCGGAATATCCCTTTAATGGCACCGATTCAGTATAACATTGTGGGATTTTACACACAACAGCAGCTCAGGACACATGCACACTAAGACATGCATGAAGATAAGTAACCACTCAGTCCTCACCAGACCAAATATGGAGACTGCACAAATATTCAACTTGAAACTCAGAAGTGTTCTGAGCATCTTCTCTTTTTTTCTCTCGCTCTGTCTTTGCTGAAGATATATTTTTGGGCTTTATTCAGCGAGGATGAGACAGCAAGAAACCAGGAGAGTGAGAGCAGGGAATGGTGGGCAGGAAAGAGGTCTGATGCATGAGGACTGTAGCCTCAGTACACGGAGCACATGACTTAAAACCACTAGGCCAAACAAGCATTCCAGAAACATCTCTGAGTAGACAGTCATGTTTCTCGCTGAAACTAGTCAAAGTTTTTACTCTGAATGAATTGATCAATAAATGTCATCGTTAAATTGACAAATGATCTCCTTCTGTAGATATCAAAACAACTTGTCCGTCTTTTGGCTCCAATAAGCTGATTTTCAGTATTTCAGCTTGATAAGCGCTTCCCCGTGTCTGGGTCCCACTGCAGGTCAGTGGATGAGACTGAGAGACGTGTTTTTGTAAACCTTTTCACCGCTGACGTATTATCTGATGTTTCTGTAAGAATAAAAAGTTTCTGCTTTCTTTGGCATTATTGAAACGGAAAACGCTGTGAGTGGCCCAGTACTTTGGCAGGGTTTCTGTTGTTGCTAACAGAATGACGTCTGGTATAAGTGACTCACAGATCTATAGGAGCTTATTTCATTAACCCTCCTGGGAGCTGTCTCTTTGAGATCAGTCGAACCCTGTTAGACTGCTGATGAGCTAAACTCTGACATATACCGTCTATACACAATATATGGTGTATAGGATGAAGTGCTCTATGTGACTCAGCTGGGTGGGTAAGGAGGATGAAGAGGCTACGGCTTGGGAGAGGTCTTCTCCTAACTGTGTTTATGGAGTCAAAGGAGTGTCCAAACAGAATAAATCTTTACACCCCTGCTGAAAACTGCCATGGACAATACAACAGTGGCGATTGCTCTAAGACTGCAAGGGAAGCTCGGCTTCCCTTAAAATGTCACCCCCCAAAAAAAAGAAAAAGTGGTGAAATACGTACTGCTGTGTGTACATTTCATTAACTAAATACGCACTAGAAAGCCTTCATCTTTTGTTCAGACACTGTGATAAGAAGCTGATAATTATAGGTAACCGGCATAACTTCGTTCTCATTCATCCTCGCAGCGCCTCAGCGCTTTAAACAGCCGGACGCTGGGCTTCTGCTGACTTCAATGTGGAAGCTAAAAGTGGGTTGTTTCAGCAGCGAAACTAGACGCTCATTGGATAAATGCTGGGCTTTGTCCCGCCCAATGGAAGCTAAGCTTCACTGGAGTTCTATGGCGAGAGGGCGGTCCCGACTTTCTCCCGGACTGCAAGCTTCTGCATCCATGATTGGATGAGCTGTCTGAGGCGAAATCCTTTTTTGATTGACAGCTAAACAAGCGAATCAGCGATCTTGAAGAATAAAACATCTACCAGAGCATTTTCCAAGTCATTCATTCCGTTGTTCTTAACTGCTCCGGAGACTTTACCGATCCTCAGCGACTTCTGTCTTTATTAAAAACGACTGCCGTTGTGTTTGGCGACTCTGTTCTGTTACATACTAATAAACAAATACAATTATGATGTAGGCCAGAAAAATGAGCTTCCCCTCCTTGAAAGACCAGCAGCCGCCACTGCAATACAACCATCTTATGAAAACAAGTTACAGCCTTAAGAGAAAACACTTAATACACACAGGATAGTAACTCTGAAGACTAGATGTCTTGTCCCTATAATGAAAAAAAAATAGCTTTTGGCAATGAGTAATTGTCCTTTGCTCAAAGGTTATGAGCTATAAGAAGGAGACCTGAATTTTACACACAACAATTTCTGCAGGATGACTTCCACAGACAAGATACTGACCTGTTCTGACAAGATTAGATTATTTTGTAAGAACAAGTCAGTATCCTTTGTTCCTAGACAAAAAGATAACAAGATGACTAATGTGCACAAGAAATTTCCCAAACACATGTAGGAAAATGTGTTATGTTCTGATGAAACCAAAGTTGAACTTTTTGGGCATCACTGCAAAAGGTATATTTGGCGCATAAACAACACTGCTCATCACCAAAAGAACACCATACCCACAGTGAAGCATGGTCGTGGCAGCATCATGCTTTAGGGCTGTTTTTCTTCAGCTGGAACTGGTGCCTTAGTCAGGGTGGAGGGAATTATTAACAGTTCTAAATACCAGTCAGTGTTGGCACAAAACCTTCAGCCTTCTGCTAGAAAGCTGAAGATGAAGAGGGACTTCATGACCCAAAGCACACATCTAAATTAACAAAAGAATGGCTTCACCGGAATAAGATTGAGACTTTGGAATGGCCCAGCCAGAGCCCAGACCTGAATCCCATCGAACATTTGTGGGGGTGATCTGAAGAGGGCTGTGCACAGGAGATGCCCTCGCAATCTGTCAGATTTGGAGCGGTTTTGCAAAGAAGAGTGGACAAATATTGCCACATCAAGATATGCCATGCTGATAGACTCCTACCCAAAATGACTGAGTGCTGTAATAAAAGCCAAAAGTGCTGCAACTAAGTATTAGTTTAAGGGTGTGCATATTTATGCAACCAGGTTATTTTTAGTTTTTCTATTTTATATTTTTCCCCTTCAAAGGTTTCAGTTTGTTTTTTAACTGCATTGTACAGGTTATAGGTCACAATAAAGGTGGAAAAAGTTGTGAAATTATTTATCTTGCTGTCATTTTCTTACAAAATGAAAACCTGGCAGTTGAACAGGGGTGTGTAGACTTTTTATATCCACTGTGTTTTTCAATGTGAGCCATTAAGATTCACCCCACACATAAAGGTGATTTTTCCAGTTTTTTTCTTTATTTATCTGTTATAGTTGGAAGGCATGTGTCAAACATGCTCTCCTATAGCATTAATTTCGAGTGAACTTATCATTAAACATTGATGAAAATGTTCCTGGTGCTTTCTGCCTCTTCATGGTGACTGTGCAGGACTGACCTGGAACAAAAACAACTTTTTCCCCCCTTTAAACTTTGGTGGAAGTTTAACCTTTGAGTCCTGCAGAAGAGCTGTCGCTGTTCATCATCCTGTAACCTGCAGCCTGAAACGAGACCTGAGTCTGCTGCACAGTCGGTAAGAACATCCACCTTTTCCGTGTTTATAATGTTAGCAGTTTGATTTCATGGAGATAACGATGGCGGAAGATCAGCACACTATTGTACAGACTGTCAACATGAAGTAGTCACGTGACTTCCCCATGTGACTAGTGTGCGGATTTCTTCCTGTAGTTCATCCCTCGTCTCTCCGTCTTCTTGCGCACTTTCACGTCCAGCTGATCTGTGCACGGAGCGAACATGGAGATCTCCTTTGCAGGGAAACGAGCTCTGGTGACAGGAGCAGGAAAAGGTAGAGAGATCACTTCACAAACACAAACACACACTCACTTAGCCCGCTAGACACACTTCAGAAACACAATGTGTGAGAACACGGCTACATGAGCTCTACGTTTGTTAAATACACATAAAGTTCAATATCTTTTGTCAGCGAGGAAGAATAAAAAAGTTTTGGCTGCAAATGCTAAGTAACATTTATTGTTTATTTTACCAATAATAATTCAACACCTTCGACAAACCCCGCCCCTTTTCTCTCCTGAACACTTTGAAGATAAAGCCTGAAGATACTGGTTGATAGGCTTACTGATAAAAGTGATCAGAGAATTTTTGTCTTTGAAATTCTGGACAATATTACATATTTTTGGTTTATGTTTGACCTGTAAAAAAGGGTTGACTCTTAGCATCTTTACAGTACTTTTTTGATGTTGCATCTTCTGCAAGTAAGTTAAAATCAGGATGGGAAGCAGCAGCAGTAGTGGTTGTAACAGTGATAGTAATGTGCAATGTCCATAGCTTATAATCTTACTTTTTAAATATTGATGCTTAAATTTAGGCCTCAGCGATTTGGCAAAAAAATGATCACGATATATTTTGTCATATCGTCCGATCTCGATTATTATCAAGATTTTTTTTTAACTGCCAGTTTTAAAGCATCTGTACTAAAAACTAAAGAAACTGAAGATTAGTTCAACATTTTATTAACATACAAAGTAAATAACAAAGCAAATTGAATAAGGTACACTGAGAAAAATATAAAAACCATTTTAACTCAACAGTACAACAAATGTAGATAAATACTAAATAATACAGTGAATTAGTTCACAGTGTTTTTGAATGTTTTTGCAGGTATGCAAGACCCAAAATAAACAAATCGCCCCCTCAGAGATAATGAAGATGCCTTGAATGTAAACATTAGATGATTTAAACGTAGATGATACGATTTATTATCACAACTGATTACGATCATATGATCGCCCAGTCCTACTTAAATCATAAAAACTCTTCTCTCACCCACCCTGGGTGATATTGTGTCTCTTCAAGCTCAGGTCCTCTACCAGAGACCTGAGAGCTTGAGGGTCCTGCGCAGTATCCTTGCTGTTCCTAGGACTGCACTCTTCTGGAGTGAGATGTCTGATGTTTCCCCAGGGATCCGTTGGAGCCACTTCTCTAGTGTGGGGTTTACTGCCCCGAGTGCCCCGATGACCACGGGCACCACTGTTGCCTTGACCTTCCAGGCTTTCTCCAGCTCCTCTTTGAGCCCTTGGTATTTCTCTAGTTTCTCGTGTTCCTTCTTCCTGATGTTGGAATCGCTTGGGATGACGATATCTACCACAACAGCTTTCCTCTGCTGATTGTCTACGATTACAATGTCCGGTTGGTCGGCCATTACCATTTTGTTGGTCTCTATCTCGAACTCCCGCAGGATCTTGGCTCGTCATACTCCATCACCTTGGGAGGTGCTTTCCATTTTGACCTCGGGGTTCCCAGTCCATATTCTGCACAGATGTTCCTGTACACTATACCGGCTACTTGGTTTGGAGACAAACTCAGGGTACTTTAATAAAGGGCTCATCAGTAGATATTTATTTATAAGTGCAACCAAAATAACAAGAAAGATGCGAAATAACATGAAACAGGTGCTCTAAACATAAGAAACTGAGAAAGAACTTAAATTCTTGGTGTTTCTACCTGACTGTTCTCCCCTGACTTCTACGTCTCTTAGTTTACTTGCAGATCTTAAAACAACGTTTTGGTGTAACCACCTACTGTACTGGAGTGTACAGCAACAAGACTGCTATACTTCAGGTTATATTGTGAATACTACAAAAATTAGAAATAATCTCTCAGCACCAGGGAGAGAACGAGTGCTACTTGATCCCTAGTCATGTACCATCATTTAGAGTTATGAAGCTTTCACTATATGTTTTATTTGTTGGTATATTGTGCATAAATCATATGATAAAATATCCTGAAGGAGTCAGAGAGTAGGTTTTTTGTGATACTCTTTCAACATTTATATTATTCATGAAACCAGCCCAGTCAGCAGAGTCCTCCTCGTTCCTCCTGTAAGTCACCACAGAGCAGATTTCTCCGAACTTTATCCCGATCAGCTGGTAGGAGAATGTGATCATGCTTACCTCAAGATGATTCACTTGGGCTCGTTATGCTCTCATTGGTTACTCACCTCCTGCCGTGAGTCATCCTTATACAGTCTTTCTATTACTTTGGTTGAGTGAACTTGACAGGACCTCCTTTTTTTCCCTCTGTAACACTCTGTGATTATGATACATGAAGCTCAAGTGTTTATTTCAAATGCTAAAGGTGTGTCAGTAGTTCCTCCCTCACACAGGACAGTAACTTCAACCACCGCAATGACATCATAGAAAGCTTAACAGGAGTAAAAATGTGAGGCAAGCTCCTTTTTATTTAGATTTCTCATGACAGATTAGTCTGTCTGTTGACAAAGTAACTCACCCCTGACTCCAAGACTTGAGATGAAAGAAAGTAACAATAGAAGTAAGTGAAATTATAACCATCTGTGTTTGTCATTGCTGTGCAGTCTTCTTTTGGACCTCAGAATGTGCCAAAAGAGTCTGCTGCTATAAAACAGGAATGATTGATGAGATGTTTTGATTAAACAAACAAATAAAAAAGATTAATTCTGAGCTAACATGAAGGATGATTATTTCTAAAATTCCTGTCTCTGATGGAGGAAAAGAAGAGTTTAAAGGGCTTTGAGATGGAGTGGTGCGAGGTGTCAGCCTGAGACGTGAGGAATGTGCGTGTGTGTGTTTGTGTGTGTGTGTCAGCTCTGTTGTCACAGTAGCTCCTCGCTCTATAATCACTCTTTGTCTTTATGGATGTTTGCTGTCTCAGGCATTGGCAGGGCCACGGCTCTCGCTCTGGCACGCTGCGGGGCAAAGGTCACAGCG
Source organism: Xyrichtys novacula (assembly GCA_962446985.1). Lineage (NCBI taxonomy): Eukaryota > Metazoa > Chordata > Actinopteri > Labriformes > Labridae > Xyrichtys > Xyrichtys novacula. Next base: position 9,123,060 of record OY660882.1, on the reverse strand, counting down.
GTCACACGCACGCAGGCTGACCTCAACAGTTTGGTGCAGGAGGTAAGAAATTCCACCCCCGCCCACTCACCTCTGACCCCTCCATATTCCTCTCTGTTTCATCTTTCTCATTGTTCTCCCATTCCATCTCCTCACTTGTCATCATCTGATGTGTCTGTGCTTGCTTCCACCCTGCTGCTCTGTTCTTCTTCTATTGTTGCTCCTCTTCAGCCTCATCGCTATATGTGCAAATGAAGAGACTCAGCCAATGACTCAACTACTTATTTAGATCAGTGGTTCTTAACTGGTGGGTCCCGACCCAAAAGTGGGTCACGGCGACATTCTGGATGGGTCGTGAACAGCTGGTCAAAAAAGTAAATTTTTAATGCGCATCTGATGTTTGACATTTATTTTACTTTGAAAAATAGCTTATTTTGAAAGGCACGCCCTACGTTGTAGGGCTTTATATTTAGGCTGCTACTGGAAGTCATATGCTGTTTTAAGTAAGAAAACCAGATGGGCTCATGGATCATCTGCAGAGGAATTAATGCTCCTGCCAGTAAAAACTTGCAGTAGTAAATGTGTGAAAATACAAGAGCCTGTGAAAGTGCTTTGTCAGGTAGGGTCTGATCCTCCTGATGTTATAGAGGGCAAAACGGTCCTGCCAAAAACCTTCAAGGTTTTCCTTTAATGTCTGTAACAGTTGAACTACTTTGTGTGTGTCGGTCGTCGGTTTCCAGAACGCATCCATCACTCCAGTGTGTGTGGACCTGGGAGACTGGGAAGCCACAGAGACGGCTCTGAAGGATGTTGGTCCCATCGATCTGCTGGTGAATAATGCTGCATTCCCCTCCTTGCAGTCATTCCTGGAGATCACACCTGACCATTTTGACCGGTAAGACAAATCACAGGGTAATACAAACCAGAAATAAACAGTATACACCAGTTTACAAACTGTAAGAGTCTGAGCTTGAATTCTCACCTGTTGTGTGTTTTCTGTCCACCTTTAGGTCATTTAATGTGAATGTGAAAGCTGCTCTGCAGGTCTCTCAGGTACATGAACAGCTCTGTACTTTTTCCTCTGTTTTATTTTTTTTGTGACCTTATCAGGTGAAATGCAGATTCTGTCTATGTGGAGGATATTGGATCTGTCCATACATTAGCCCAGTGGGAAGTTGGCCGCCTGTCCATACTCCGCCTCTTGTCCAATGACAGCTGAGATAGACTCCAGCCAGGATGCCCCAACATCTGAGCTTTGATGTTAAACTTGTTGTGTTGAACTAACAGATCGTAGCTCGGGGTATGAAGGCCAGAGGATCTGGAGGCTCCATCGTCAACGTGTCCAGCCAGGCTTCACAGTGCGCCCTCAGAGACCACACAGTCTACTGTAAGAAACACCGTAAAGCAGCTTTGTGCAAACGCTGACTCACGTCTCTTATCTTCAGAGATGCATGCAGACTAGTGCAAAAGTGTCTCAAACTTGGATTATGTCTAATGACTCCATTCGATGAGAAAATGGCTCTACTCTGCACTTACTTTATCCCTTTTGTAGGCATGACTGGTCTGTGTAGCCAAGTTGTCCATAATATATATAGTCTATGGTTTCTACGCTGTATTTCTCATTTGTTTGTTTGTACCTGTTGTTGTTCAGGTGCCACGAAAGCAGCCCTGGACATGCTGACTAAGGGGATGGCCCTGGAGCTGGGACCCTACCAGGTACACAGCATCAATACTTCCCTTTAAAATCTGAAATGTACTTCAGCCAATGAGACTTTACACCAAGAGTTTTATCCACAGGCAACAGCTGATCTACCCCAAATATTCTGACACTAAAATCTATTAGTTTCTGTAGTTAAACTGTTGAACTGTTTGTGTTGTCTTTTTAGATAAGTTGATATTTACATTTTTTAATTGGTTTATTTTTAATTGTCTTTTCTATTGATTTCACATATAAATATTCCATTAACATTTTACATATATTATTATTTTTTTTACATTTTTTTTCCAACTGTACAGAACATTCGCACACTTCTCCACCGTGGAGCAGAGACATAGTTAGACATAAATTCTCAAGTCAAGTTACAGTAGAATAACTGTGAAGTAAAATAAAACACTTTTCACTCATGTCCTTATTTTCACACCTCTCTTGCATTGTCCTTTTTCTCCTAATAGAGAACCCTAACCCTGAACATAATAAACATAACAATGAACAAATTTGTAGCCTGAACCAATGGGATTAATAATCCCTTACTGGACAAAGTCTGCTCTCAATGGAGACACAAAATCAACCTAGTTTTTCCAGTATTTTTTAAAAGTATCTGTTTTTAGTCTAGATGAGAAAGTCAGCCTCTCCATTCTATATTTATCAATCATTACCTCTACCCAATCCTCTATTTTTGGTGCATCTGTTTTTAGCCGTTTTCTGGTGTTGGCCTATTTAGCCGCCACCAACATTATTTGAAATATGTATTTTTCTCCTGACATTGTTATCTCCTGGTTCTCTTTTCCCAAATATAAACCTTTTTAATTTTTACCATGAATTGGAAGCTGAAAGTTGGGGTGTTCAGTTGTGAGAAAGTTCCTGTTTGTTACCATGGTAATTTAAATTCTGCTTATTTCTTTCAGCTGAATATGGATCAGGGTCATTCTGGTTTCTAAGCATGGCTAACGTTAGCATAGCCAGCACCATAATCCTTTAGTTCTCCTTACAGGTTGATGTCTACATGTCTGTACATTGCTGTGGTTGAGATTAGATGGTCAGCCGACAGACAAGAGTGATACCATTTTCTAGATCAAAATACTGACAAACAGCACCGCTCAACTCTGCGTGATTCATAGCATTAATTAACAGTAGCTTTTAACCAGAGCTACAGCTCCAACTAGTGGTGGGTGGCAGGGCTACAGCTGAGCCACAGCATACAGTATGATCCACATTTAAGGCCAACAATAATAAAAATGATCAAACATTTGAATTCTTGAAGATTAAAAGTTAATGTACATGGTGTTGGTGTTGTGTTCAGATCCGTGTGAACACGGTGAACCCAACAGTGGTGATGACTGACATGGGCCGACTGGGATGGAGCGACCCTGAAAAATCCAAGAACATGATGTCCCGCATCCCCCTGGGCCGATTCGCAGGTAAGAAACTATGGACTTCTAATGTACCTAAAGTTAAGTGACTGACCCACTGACTGTGGAGAGAGGAGAGCAGGGAGAGGAGCAGGAGGAAGAGAGAGGAGATCAGGGAGAGGAGGAGAACTTGTGTTTTTAACAACAGTGTAAAGCCCCTCTACTGTAATTGAAAGTTGGGCATTTAATTCAGTTAAGTCAGCTATGTTAAGCTCTGCAGGTGAAGATTTAATGCAATGTTCCTGTTAGCATTAGACCAAACTGATGCTAGAAGAGTACGATGTTTGATATTTGAGGCTTGGGACCATCAGCTTAGGACTGGTTGTTCGAGCTCAAAAATGCTGCATGCTACTCTTTCACAAAGTTTAATGATAGACCACCTCCTCTCTGCACAAAAGAAAAAACAACGTCCTAAAAGTGCCATGCCTCTTCAGATAGTTCATACCAGGCTGCTGACAAGGAGACAGATGGTTTATTAAGATTCAGGAATGTCGATTCAGTCCTGCTTTTGAAACAATGGAGCGACTCTTCCCCCATGGCTGAGTTTGGAGGATTCTGAGGATCACTGAGTCCTCTTGTATCTCAATGAGAGTCTCAAACTCGGTCGGTACTATACTACATCACTGTTGCTCATGTTTTCATGTGTGTTTGTGCAGAGGTGGAGGACGTGGTGAACAGTATTTTATTCCTCCTGAGCGATAAGAGCAGCATGACGAATGGCGTCGCTCTTCCTGTGGATGGAGGGTTCTTGTCCTGCTGACCAGCCTCGTCTCTTCACATTCAGCCGTCTGCTGCAGCGGGAAACTATCAGTACTACCTGTTCTATCTGCTAACAGTGATGTACACACAGGCCACTTTTATGACCATTAAAATGTTACTTTCCTCTAACCTCTTCTTCTTCTGTCTTCTTGAACTAAGATCTGCAAGCTATAACTACATAGTTTTTGTTTGGTGAGTTATTTCTGGTATTATTAATGAGGGTAACTCATTTTAAATGATAAAAAAGGGAAAAAGTAAAGTCTGTTCAGCATTCAGTACCACTAAATACTTTTTTTTGATACACTCTGATCAACAAATGCCTCATACAGTCTGAACCCTTATATTCAGGAGCTGTAAAAGGAAGAGGAGAAGAAAAATGTGCACCTCTGTGCATGAACAGAAGGGTATATAGTAATATCTTAATTGTTGTTTTAACACTTTGCAAAAGGACATTATTGAGTATGGCACAGATCAAAGCGAGCCAAAGCTAGCATAGGTGCATTACTCTGAGCTTCTCCTGTAAAGATCCCTCAACTCAGTCGATTCCAGCTCTTCCTGAACAGAGCTCCTCTCGCACGTTACTTTCATCAGCTTCTCCTGCACAAATCTTTTTTCCAGGGCTTCCTATAAAACTTTTCTGACAAAGATCTCCTTTCAAACAGCAGTATTTTCCACCCCGGGTTGGCCAGCCAGAGTTTGAGACAGGACGGTGGGGGTGGGTACACATATTCGGTTGAGCCTGGATTTTTTATGCTAATTCATTTTTGCAGGAACACAGAAGTATTATTGTCTCTTTAGGGACCAGTTTAAATCCAGGAAAAAAAGTATAATGGGTATTTGCATCAAAATTAGTGTTTATCAGAAGGGGTAAAACTACAGAACTCAAAGTTCCCCATTAAGTGTCTTTACCAAGAGCTTGATATCAGTCGCTGACCTGTTTTTGATTTTGTGTCCTTTATAACTTAAAGAAGTTTACGAGGAACAAACCAGCAGAGACCAGAGATTTCCTTACATATACATTTGTATTTAGTATACAAAAAATTGAAATATTTCACCACACAGACATGTGAAGTAATAAAAAATAAGACAAACAGTTGGAACAAGTATACAAGTCATCTTACATTACATACGTACATGGCCAATGCATTTCATCATACAGCCTCTCCTAAGAATTACAGTGGGTCAAATAACCAGAGAACTTCCATGCAATAGTAGATTAGAATTTTCGCTGCGTTTCTCCGCTACATTTGGACACCTCAGCTAGTAGGCAGGACCACAACACACGAGTCGACCACACAGTTTGCTATGCCAACCAAAGACAGCGTGACGGAGTGGACTGCAGTGCTGCGTCTCGCCACAGAGGGGAGACAGACACACTGCAGACCTGCAACCATACAGAAATGCATGTCATAAAGGTGCAATCTGCACTGTTTGCCACGGCGACAAACTCCACAGAGATTGGCTCCTTTATTGTACACCGTTAGCAACACTTCTAACTTCAACATGAGCGACTAGAATCCCTTTAGGTTCAATTGTTTTAGTTTTAAGAGCTAAATATTCAGGTACATGTAGATAGATATTCATAATGCATTCCTTTTCTAAGGATTATTCTGTACATCACGGGATGTCATTAATATCCATTTTTTCTTTCTTTATGTCCACAGATTATTGAAAAGTCTCGTGTTTTTTTTTACTACAATACAATATGAAATCGTACCAAAAACTGGACACTAAAAAACTTGGCTTAAAACAATACTGTCGTTTATGCACTACCCCAAACTGTCAAACAGAGCCGTCTCACTGACACCGACATGTGCTCATCCACACACACAAACACACTCACACCAGTGTTCAGACACACATGTACTCACGCACACGCACATACGCTCACACAGAGGAACAGAGACAAGATCTAAACAATGGGATAAATTAAGACAGAATATTTTAAGACCCATGCAAGCTCCTCCACCTCCAGAGGCAGAACTCAGGCAGCAAGGTTGTACAGCCTCCACGTTTGGCATGCTCGTCCGTCACATGTTCACAGTTAGATGAAGTTACCAACAGACTCCTGGCTGAGATCAGATGGTTTTTTAATGCGTTTTTATGTGAAGGAAGAGCCTCAGTGAAGGAACAGACTGGCCTGCACATTTAGAGGAGCAACACTGTGAGGGTTATCTGACAGAATGTTCTGGACTAAAAGATCTGTTTTTCTCATCGGAGGATCAGGGCCACTGTATTCAAAAAACAAAACCAGATTTTGAGATTAGAGCTGATATCTCACGAGAATAAAGACATTATGTGACTGCAATAAAGTCAAAAGATTAGAGGAACAAAGTCATTGTGTTACAAAAATTATTCATCATATTGTCACAAGAATAAAGTCAATTGGTGACAAGAATGAATCAAAATGTCAGGGTTCATTATTATTATGTTTATGCTTTTTTTATGTTGAAGAAGTGAAGTTATTGTTATAATATAAAGTCATTGTGCTTTGATAATACAGACGGAGATGTTACAAGAATAAAGTTATAACGACTGAATTAAGTCTTAAGGTATCGAGAATAAGGAAGTGAAGTTACAAATATAATAAACCGTATGTTATTGGAATAAAGTCATTATAATACGAGAATACAAGTTGTTAGGCAACAAGAATAAAGCTACTAATAAAGTTATGTTTAAGGTGGTTAATTAAAAAGTTACAAGAATAAAGTTGTAATGATACATGAGTAAAGTCGTTATGTTCTGAGAATTAAGTAGTTAAGACTCATTAAAGATTAAATGTTATAGATTAAGTTGTTCGTACTGTTATGTAATTCAAGTCTTTTTGAACGCACAATGTCAATAGGTTATCAGAATAAAGTAGTTATGTCAGGACTTTATCAAACATTATGTTACAGGAAGAAATCATTTTGTTTTTAAGACAATTAACTGTAATGTTGTCGTTATGTTGGGGGAACAGAGTCGTTCTGTTACAAGAATTAAGTCCTCCTATTATAAGAACACAGGTGTTATGTTACGATTATACTGAGGTTACCGAGGTGTTACAAGATTTAAAACAGTTCACTTAGGTTAAGTAACGTTTTGATAGTGAAACCGTCATTACAGTGAATTTTTAGCATGTATGTTTCTGCTGTTGTGACAGTGGACACCTGATGAGCAGTCAGTCGGTAAGATGGTGTGTCTAATATTGAACATTAGCAAAACTTTTACTTACAGTTTAGAAATCCATTCCTTCAATAATATGAATTTGTATTTTTGTAACAATATGACGTTATTCTCCTTTAAAGTTATTTTTGTACAACTCTTCTCATTATTCTCATCATCTTGATCTCTTTTCTTCCCTAATGTGGCCCTGATCCTCTGTTGTACTCTCTAGACTGTCTTCAGAAGCCTAACTCACGTCTCTTCTGTAGCAAAGATGACCCAGAGGAGACACAATGAAAGGTCCTCAGAGCTATGAGAGCAGAGAACAGGAGCAGCCAGAAGCCTGGCTCTGATCTTCTCTGTTTGAGTTTGATTTACTGGGAGGATTTGGCATCGTTGAACATTTCAGACTGTACAAAAGAAGTGTGAAGAAAATCTTTCAGCTGGTTAAAATGAAGTCAGAGCTTCACGGTCTCAGATAAGCAGACACTGCTTTTGGCCACCAGGAGGCGAGTTAAGTTAGCTGGCTGTGAGAGAAAATCATCTACATGTTACAGGACTTATCGCCACAAACTTTTCCTTATCTATTCATGGTCTCAGTCACTAATTCAAAGACTTTGTCATGTATTATGGTCCCATTAAGAGTACATGACTCTATTAAGTCTTTGTCTTTTTCCATGAAAAACTAAAAGGAGGGAGGTGCTCATTTATCAGTACGTATATTGAGTAAAAAACTTTTTCATGATCATTATTCTTTGCCATGGTGATTTTTCAATCCATATAGAGGCATAAGAATTCAAATATGCTCTTCTCTTCAAGTATCATCATCTGTGGAGATCGGGAGCAAAGTTAATTTACTCAACTACAGTACTTGAGTATCTTTACTTTTGTGTTTTTCTTTTTAGTGGGTAGGAGGATTTATTCTCTTTAATTCATTTGCATCTCTGTTTTCTCTGTTTCCGAGCTGTGAAAAACAAGTTGAGGGGTGTAACCGAACATCTGTTAACATTTCAAACCAGGCTGTCTGTGCTTCTTTTAACTTGATAGCTGTTTTTTTTTCTGTTATTGTTCCTGATATTCTGCAGCTGAAAATCTAGAGATCAGCAGCGTGTTAATTAGTACTTGTTAATTAATACTACTGCAGTTTTTTAATAATCCAAATCAGACTGAGAACTTTCACTTGGACCAGACCAATATTTATCCAGGAGTGTCTTTGACTTTGACTTAAGCAAAAGTCCAGTTCTTATATACAGTCTGTGATTTTGACTTAAAGCCCCTCAGTTCACGGGCTTTAAGACGATTGAAAATCAGGAGCTGCTATGAAGCACTTTCCTACATTTCTTGGCTCCTCAGACGTTGTCTTCACTCGACTTGGTGATTAAATTTGTGAGTACGACATCTTACTGATTAGAAAATGGAGCAGAAACACAAAACGAATCCTACTTAAGTGGATAACTGGAGTCTCTATTCAATATCAAGTATCGCTCTCACGTCTAAATCACAAACTATTTTATTTCCGATGTAGACAACATGCTGGATCAGTGAAGTTGAGTGAATGCTGGAAGTAGTGTTCAGCTTTTAACTGTGTTCATGCTGGTACTTTGTGTTCACATGCTGACCTCAGATCAGGAGCTGAGGGTAACTTCAGACCTGAAGGCGTTTTCACAGTTCACTTTCTACTTAAGTCGACACTGCATTAAATCAAGCAAGCATGGCTGAGAAAGAAGAGATGATGTGGTATGAAGACGAGTAATAGAAACCTTTGTCAGCCCTCATGGCAACTTGATGTAGCTGGATGAGTACAAAGTAGGTGGACAGTAAATGTCTTTCACAGAGAAGCTATGAACCTATTCAGTAATGGTAAAAAAATCCAATTGAGCATTGGCTCTTGTCACCAATATCGCTTTGAAAAAACATCAATATAAAGAAAGCAATCTCAGCAGTGCACACTCACTCTCACTAGTTTCTCGCTCATCCTCTCAGAGAAGTAGTGGTTGTTGTTGTTGTTTATGGTGATGTGGTGTAAGTGTTTCAGTAGTGTTTCCTCCTCAGAACATGGTGCACCTTTTGCCCCTCTTCTTCACGGGCGGAGGGCAGAGCACTGCTCGGATGGCCTCGTCGAATACCGTCTTCAGACCTCGCTGGGTCAGAGCCGAGCACTCCAGGTATTTCACCGCCCCTGAGGGAAAAAGAGGCCAGAGAGGAAAGAGATTTTCACAACAAAGCTGTGATTGGCTGATCCACCCTTCTTCTCTCAAGGTGGGAGAAGAACGGTGAAATCAATCAGTCTGATCATCACACTTCTAAAAGTAATTATTAAACTCTAAATTTATATTCAATGTCCAAGATCAATCTAAAGATGGACTCATTGAGACTGATAGGTGTTTGAGTCTGTTCCTGTAGGTCATAAATAACTCTTTAGCCTTTTTAAAGACAATGTCCTCCTCTCTCCTCTCAATAGTTTTCCACTTCAGGAGCTCTCTCGAATGCTCTGTGAACAACTTACATTTCAAAAATCTTGTTTTCAGCTTTAAGGGAGACTCAGTATAAAGAGGATACGTTTCCATTTACATCCCCAACTAACTGAGGCTTGTCTTTGTGAGTACCGGCACACTGGATCACATTTAAAATCCTTTAGATCACGGTTATTACCATCAACAAACACTAGCATAATGAATACTAAGCAGTTTGCTTAAAGATTTAATGTTTTAAAACTAAATAAACTTATAGAGAAAATGTCTGTAGATTTCATTTTTAACACAAGCACAAAGACACAGTCCTCATGGAAGTTCAGCTTATCGTGAGACCTCTCATCAGCAGAAGTTATTTTTACCCTTTAATACACAACTCTATTATGAGGCCTATTTTGAAGAGTTTGAGATCTTTCTTTGAAGCAGGACTGAGACAGCTGTTTACTCACTGACTACTCGGATTGATGCACGACAGAAAAGTTGCTCTCCAAAAATAATACCTTGTTCATTTTTGGCTGCCTATGGTGGATAAACACACATCATTGTTTTAAAAGTCTGCAATTCAAATTTGGTTAAAAACGCTCTGCTCTGTCTGATGATCTTCATCGTTTAACATATTATTAGTTAATATTGATAATCAAGCCTGAGAGGGGTCACCAATGAGGGATTCAGACAGACTGGGCCGGGTTACTGATGTATGCAGCGGTGTTATGATGTAGTTGGTATGAGGTAGGCTTAGAGCATTTATTATTGCATGTTTGTAGTGTAGGGTGACCATATGTCCTCCTGGGGGGCTGTCCAGGGGGGAATTTATAAAATCAAATTTCCGCCAGTGACAAATTTTTTTTGTCACTGGCGGAAATGGGCTTCCATAGTTTTTAATTTTGTGTAGCGTGTACTTAATCTTCACATCAAGGACCATTGTATTTACTCTACATGTTCAATGGTTCATTTGGAAACACACTCTGAGCGTGTATTTATTCATTACAAAAAAGTGCAGCACATCAGTGCTCTCTGCTCCTCCACTCAGTTCCATGCAAAGCCACTGATGAGACACATGCCTGCACTGTCTGCCAGTGAGCGAAAGAATAGGGAGAGACATTTGCATGTGACTGATAATTTTGTTGAGCAGAAATGCTTTAGATAAATGAATATATTGTTTGAGTATTTTCAGTATCTCCAAGAAGCCAGGTTAAATGTCTTTTTGGTAATTCAGAATATGCGTTTAACTCAGTTAGAAACACGTAAAGCACTCGACCCAACCTGAAAAACCATCAAAATTTTGCGCACACAACTACACCCTATGTGGTAATGTCCTCTTTTTGGGGATTCAGAATATGATCACCCTAATGTAGTGACTCTTAAACCCTGTGGATTATCTTTTGTGGATGATTGTGGAGGAATACCTTTTGTGATTTTAGTTTTTTCAGATGTCACAATGTTTTTAATTTTTTTGGGGTCTGATCCCTGACAAAGATTCCATATTACAAAAACTTCAAAACTTCTTTAACCTTGTTATTATTGTTCTACTTTTCTAGTTATAATGTCACAGATACGCAACATCAGCTAATGTTTTTAAAAATTTAAGCATGTATTTTTTCATTATTAATTTATTTATTTATTCTCAACTGCAACCTGATGTAATGACTACATGCAGAATCTTGATTAGGATAACAGGTAGAAGAGGACCGTCACTCAGAGAGAGGCAAAATCGCAAATGATTATGACATAATTGGATGATGACTAATAGAGAAGCTGAGTCTCAACAGGTTCCCCTACAGGTCGCCTCCATTGTTGCCAAAAGTAAACTTAAAAAGTAAAAGGTATAAATGAATCATTTTTCAGACTTTAGAGCTTGCATTATAACACGCAGATGTTTAGTAAAGATGCCACTGCAGTAATGACAGCTGGTTCACTTCTGCTGATTTGTTGTACTGATCTAAACCAGTTTATGTGACATGAGAAATGAATCAATCATATTCACTTGTTTGATCTCTGAATGGTCACTAAACACCTCCTCATCAGAGAAACTGTACAGCTGTTCATGCAGCACACAAGACCTCACCGATCTCTCTGGCCATGGCCAGGCCCTGCGGGTAGGTGATAGGGGACAGCTTCTTGTCTCGCAGCCTCTCGATGGTGTCCTTGTCATCTCGCAGGTCCAGCTTAGTGCCCACCAGGATGATGGGTGTGTTGGGGCAGTGGTGTCTCACCTCAGGGTACCACTAGGGCACCCCACACACAAACGCACATTATATATGTATGTAGAGAAGACAAAGTCAGTGGGAGAGAAGAAAGAGTTCATTAGCGTCTTTACATGACAACATGTGGTGGAAGAAGAAATAAGTAGACTTTAATAGATCTGTGTGAATGGAGGCACAGAAACGGAGACATCCTCGGGCACAGAAACCCCCAATCCCATGACACAATGAGAAAACCTTATCAGACCAGAAGCTACAGACTCTGCAGAGGGACGTCAGACCGTCAAAAGTGTGATTTCATCCAAGAGCGTCTCATGATGCTCACCAGACCAAACCACAGCCGGCCATCACACTCCCCCTGCAGAGTGCGAGACCCGTTCAGACCTCGATTCACAACAGGTCTCTGTGCTGAACCCCCCCGCAGGAGGGTCAGCTCAAAACCCAGACCCTTCTGAGTCGAGGTCAGAGCGGTTCAGGGCGCTGTGATAAACCAGGTGGAGCCAAAGATGTGCCTCCTTGTGGTCAGACTCGGCGTGGAGAGGAGGGGGTTGGGGTAAAGGAAGGGGAGGTGGCGGGTCAGCGTACTGACCTTAGCTCGGACGTTCTCAAAGGAGGCCGGACTGACCAGGGAGAAGCATATCAAGAACACATCCTGGGAGAGAACCAAAGAGACGGCGAGTTGAGATCTAGGTCTATGTGTGTGTGTGCCTGAGCGTGTTCGCTTGTGTGCGTCTAATCCAGACTCAGTTAAATGTTTCGCTTAAATCAGACCAGGTTTGACCATAAACTCGGTTGGATTTTCTGATTTAAAGTCGACTTTCTAAAGATGAAAGCATATCTGTAACGTCCATGATGCCAAGAATAAAACTTCAAATCACTTAATTAACAGGGATGTAAAAATATCGCAATATCACGACACCACAGGACCGATATTGTGTTGAACCTGTGATGGTTCCAGATCCAGGAAGAGAGTGTAGTTTTGTTTCAGCCGCAGTGGATCAGAGTGCAGGGAAAAGGGAACAACAAAGACCACGGTAACAAATCCTGATCCAACGTGGTGTTAAAGATCGCAGGAAACTGGGCGAGGTAAAACATGTTTACATTATGATGCTGTCAAGATCTGGGCGGGAAAATCCCTGTCCAGAAAAGCCATACACTGTGGAGGAATTGAGAAAACATCATAATGATATGCTGAGAAAAAATTAAACTCAGGCTTAAAATTCTAGAAAAAGGAAAGACAGAGAGAGAGAAAGAGAGAATAAAGTTAGTTTAGCCTGAGCTAGAAAAAAAGCATTTTAGGATCAAATTCGTCAGGCAGTTACACAGAGCAAATGTTGTATGTATCTAAATATTTATCTTTTTTAGATATTTTGATAGTTACATCCCTATTAATTAAATGAAAATATAGTTGAAGCTCCTGTGAGGAGATTTTACACTTACTGAACAGGCTGAGATTTGTATTCATATATTCATGTGTCTTTATGAGCCACAGCAGGGAGTGAGATCACCAGAAATAACCTTAACTGTTAGGTTTATCTTTTTCAAAGTGCTGCTGTCAGTCAGTTTTTTTTGCACATTTTTGGTGTTAGCTAACATATTTATTTAGGGCACCAAATTCCACACAAACTGGCAGTTCCTCCCAGGAGCTTTAGTATTATGCTCTTTGTATCTGTATAAGAGCTGGCATCATGATATAAATATGTGCACTATGGTTTGTTGCTTGTCTTCCAATCCTCAATTAGCTAGTTTGACTGGATTTATAACTAAGTCAAGTGTTATATTTTCTGTATTTCCTGCCCAATCAGAACATGAACATTACTGAGATAAATCTTGACTCAGACCTGACGGTGGTCTACAGGCTTGAAATGCTTTCAAGGTTTCAGAAAGGACTGAGCGAGTGTATGTGTGTGCGCGCGTGTGTGTGTGTGTGTGTGTGTGTGGGAGAAAGGGTTTGAATACCGTCTGTGGGTAAGACAGTGGTCTGAGCCTATCGTAGTCCTCCTGTCCTGCTGTATCCCAAAGGCCCAGGTTCACTGGTTTCCCATCCACCATGACATTAGCAGAGTAGTTGTCAAAGCTGTGAAGAGGGGACACTGAGCTCAGTCAAACACCTCCATGTTGGTTTGGATTACTGAATATTGAGCACAGCTTTGGGGACAGGATTGAACTACATCATCTGGATTCTCTTCCAAAAACCAGAAAACCCAAAGCCAGCCCAGGTGTGACCTAGGGGTCGTGTTCACTAAGGCTTTTTCACGCACTGGCAGAGACCACAACATTTATTTCACAAACATTAACTGTTGCTAGGCAACAGAATAGTCCCATGACACAGCAGAGACAATGCGCTAAATGTTTCATAGTTTCTTAAGTCCTTTTTTAAAGAAAACCTAAAACCGGTTTATAGAAATCATGTCAGAGCATGAGCTGCAGCTCTCAATCTGGAAACTCGTACCTTCATAAAACAAAGTTGATCAGTTCATGAGGATGTTACCTAATAAAGACGTTACCACAAGTCCCGCCCTTCTTGATTCTGATTGGTCAGAGGTTAAGATTTGGGTTTGAATGGAAAAAAATAACTTTGATTTCAGTCAGACTTAAGTGTTAATATGTATTTAAAAGGTCCAATTTCAACCAGACGAAAACAATGAGGTAATTATTTTGACATCATATAAACAGTCTGTGTGGCTTGAATTCAGTTTGACACAAAATAATTTCTGATTTATCATCTAAGAGGTTTTTTTTTAAAAAGTGAATTAAATCATTCAAAAGTTATTTTTCACTATGATGTCAGCAAGAAGCAGGGTGACACTGCAGCTGCTGAACTATGGTGTGCAGAAAGGGACAAAATAGCACAATTGAAAGAAAAAAATTTCTTCAATTAGCTTGACTGCATCCTAATGAAGGTATGTAAAATGACAGCCCTAGACACAAACCAAAGCACTACAGAACATCACCACACACTTGTCTGATTCACTGAGTTATCACTTCAGCGTCATGCAGAGGTTTGAGACTGAGAGCAGTGAAAGTCGTGTTGGGTCACAGCACTCAGCCTTAAATACGGAGACGTCCTCTAAAATTAAAGCACTAGCTCTGTCAGGTGACTGCTTGTGTGCAGTGTGTGCTGTTACTCACACAGTGGGGATGTATTCACCAGGGAAGGCATTGGTGGTGTAGCTGATCAGCAGACAGGTCTTACCCACAGCCCTGAGGAGGAGGAAGAGGAGGAGGAGGGACAACAGAGGACACAAATTTATCATACAGCTCAAAAATGACACAAGTTTGTCATATTTTCTATATGGAGAGAGTGTGTGAGTGTGTGTTTGTTTGCATGAATCCATTTACACTGTCAGTCCAAAAGCAGGCCATAGTCCTTTTCACTGTGCCACACAGACACTGGCCTACATTCATGTTGCCTGAGGGACACAGTATCCCCCCTATGATACCCCCGCCCTCCCCCACTCTCTCACACTGACACACTCACATGCACAAGCCAGACCTGCCTCTCCTGCCCACATGCAGAACATGTAACAGCCCCCACACACTCTCACACTCACAGACACACACACACATACAAACACACACGCACACACACTCCTCCTGTGCTGCACTGTACTGGCTAAAGCTGCAGGGTGCCACTCAAATAGGTGGTGGCATGGATGGGTATTGGCTGTGTGCTCATGCGTGAGTTATGAGTAATTTTGTGTGCACGTTGCCATGGACACCACAAATGGTGGTGACACACAGTGCCAATATGTGGGAGGGGCCCATTAGGCTGATTTGAGGTCAGCCAGTGAGCTTCACTGTTCAGAATGAAGGGTATGACTAAAGAAGAGAGGACATGAAGATATGTGGGCAGGATGTCTTTAGATTGAGATATTATAAAGTTTATTCTCTTTACTGACACAGTCCTGTGATTCAGCATGACACCCTTATTTTATCAGATTTACAGAGACAGGTTAAAGGAAGAAAATACCCTAACCTTTAAAGCCCCCAAAACACTTCACACAATTCTCATAATGAAACTGAGATGCTAAACTGATTTGCATTTATACACACACTGTAAATGTTGCATGATGTAAGGTAGGTTAATGGTCAACAGGAGCACAATATGCACCGGGGAAATCATGGCACATCAGCAAGCAAACATTGATCAGCGTTACAGTCTCCCACAAGCTGATCAGCATGAACTAATTAACTCCATGGAAAAACTCTATGTTTCCTCTTGTATTAGTGATCGAATGATGGCTGATAATTTCAAGAACATGGCGAATACTCTGAGTGAAGGCGTACTTAGTGTTTAGTGGGAATGTTTCCTCTGAATCTGTTTTTTTTTTTTTTCACCAACTTAAAGGAATATTCCAGCATTTGTACAGAGACCGGTCGTCATGGAAATGCAACCAGACCGAGACTCTGAGGCAGAAGAACAACCGCATCTGCAGTGCAAAATGATTAATATGGTGATTATTACTTCAAGGAAATGATAAAGAAATGATCATAAATGTTCTTCCTTGAGCTGCGTCACCCCGCTGTTGTCCATAATGGACTGGCCCGAGGTCTCGCTACAAACAAGCGGCTGCCGGAAGAGAGTAGGTGAGTTGTGTTGAGTCTCTTTGCTAAAGAAATTAGGCAAAGTTAAAAAGATGTTTGGTGACTAGTTCTGTGGCTGGGACCCTATATGTACTGTTGATGAAGTTAGGTGCTGTTCTGAGCATTATTTGTAGCTATAGAGTGGCGTTTTGGTTGAGGTTTGTTTATGGCTCCTCATACCACTGTGTATTGCTATTGTGCGGTTGTTACTAAAGTTGGTATAACTAGAGAAGCAAGCGGTCAGCAATATTCATCTCTTGAGGAGGTGTCTAACTCTGTGTTATGGTCTGTTTGACCCTACATTAATTTTACGGAAATTAATCCAGGAATCCATCCATCCATTTTCTACCCCTTATTGCTGTTAGGGGTTGCGGAGGGGGGCTGAAGCCTATCCCATCATCTTTGGGCGAAGGCAGAGGACACCCTGGACAAGTCGGCAGTTCATTGCAGGGCTGACATATAGAGATGAACAACATCCACGCTCACATTCCCACCTACGGGCAATTTGAAAGTGGCCAATTAACCTAACCCCACTTAGGGCATGTTTTTGGGATGTGGGAGGAAACTGGAGTACCCAGAGTAAACCCACGCAGACACAGGGAGAACATGCAAACTCCACATAGAAACGCCCTGAGCCGGATTTGAACCTTAAGCCGGAGTATCCCTTTAAATACAATGTTGGTAATCATAAATTACTAAAGGTACTGATGTCTTCAGGCCTACACACCATTCTCACAGATATCACGAATATGTCCACTTCTGGCTTCAATAAAAACCACATGAGTTCAGCTGAAGTGCCAAATTCCCAGCTTTAAAGAGAAGTCTACATGATGACCCAGCGGTGTACTCAGGCTGTTTGAAAAAACAAATGAAAAAAACACCTGCTCTATGCCACGGGCCACTAAGCACACAAAAGCTGTGATCAACAAAGTCCTGATAGAGACAGCAGAGGACTCATTTAAAAATACCGAGGCACAAGCAGTATAAGAGAGGGTCTACAAGTCCTGCCTCAGGACCTTTAGAGCATTAAACACATCGTTTCCTTCATTCTCATGAGTGTTTATGCAAAGATTTAAAAGGAGAACACAAAACCTCTAAAACATAATTAACAGTGAGATGACTATGACTCAGCCTGCAGGAATATAAAAGAATTCAAATGTAGAAATAAAGATATCCACACACACTCAGTCGGTGTAATTTTCACAGTAATGTGCGAAGCTCTCAGCCTGTCAGAGCTTCATCAGACGAGAGTCGAACAATGAGCAGGTTCAAACCTTAAAGTATTAATGTCAGAACCTGCCTCTAAAGAAGTGAATTGAACAAAGACAGTGAATAATTCACTGCTGCACCTCTATAAATCTATAAAAGGTTGTTTTTGGTCCATCAGAGTCTACCCTGATTAGTTCATAATCCTTCCTAATAAACACCGTGAACAACATCAGCCTCCCGATTGCTCGCAGCATCCATACCAAATGCACACACTCAATGCCGTAAATCTAACCTCAACTGCTGTAAAACCCAGACCTCAGTATCTGTCAGCAAAACATGAGCGCGTTCAATAAACACATTTATTTTAGCACATTCATGCTCACGCTGTTGGTATATCAGCCCCAGAAAACCTACACCAGATGATTCTTAAGCCATGCAGTAGAAGTCTATTGGAGTCTATCAAGAGTCATCACACTTTAGTCATTACCGTGAGGCAAAATCTTTTCTGTCCTCCATCTAATTCAATCAATTAATCATGAACTGGTACTAGTGTTTAAATCTGTGGTGTTTTACTATCTTAACACTTAACCTTGTGGAGTGTCTGGATTCCTTTCCTAGGACTCTCTTACCAGTGCAATGCTGCTGTGCTGCCTTTGCTGATCTACTGAGGTGCTACAGAGGATTGAGCCTTTCATTGTTTCTGTGTGTGTCCCGTCATGTCTTTAAGTCGTTCTTCAATAATTTGCAGTTTATCATTTATCATTTAAATTTGTTCACTAGCGTGTCTCTAAACTAGAAAAAAATGAGGTTACGACCTTAGACTATATCATAGTATATCATGTATTATACTAAAATACAGATGAGTGACTAAATGAACTCTGCACCCTTCAACTCCTCATTCTCTCATTTATGAAACAAATCTATATACGTCAGAGTTTTTATTATTAGTTATGTAGTTCAGCAGGTCATCGTCTCTACTTCGTTAAAAAAAGGGTCATTGACGAACATTCATCATTACAATTTTTGTTAACAAAATTAACATTGCGGGGGCTTTTTCTTTACATTTTTAACACTGCACAGGCATCCTGAGGGTCCTTTGTTTACATTTACAACCTAGAAGAGCATTGTTTACATTTACACACTTGCAGGGCATCCTGGGGGTACTTTGTTTACATTTACAACCAGGAAGAGCATCCTGAGTTCACTTCGTTTACCCCTACACGCTGACAGGGCCTTCAAAGACATTCTGTTTGGATTTTATTCCCTAGCAGGACACCAACAATGTCAGATTTTCAAGTAATTTATGTTGCCAAGGTGTTTTATAATGTTTTATCTACCGCAAAGACACTCAAGATGGCACTTTTGCTGCATGTTCATAAGGACACCTGCAGGTCGATTGCCTCCCTTTGCCCGCTTTATGTACTCCACTGGGATGACCTCTTTTTTTGCTGCTTGCTCTGCGCTCACAAACTATATTTGTTGGCCGAGAACTGCCACTGCTGCAAATAAAAAAAAGAAACGGTGCAGATAAAATTCTTTTTAAAAAAGCCACAATGGAAGTTAACGATGTGATGCAAAAAATATAAGATAAAAATAAAAAAGTTACTTACTGCAAAAAAAAGGATGCAAATAAAAAATAGCCACGACGGAAGTGAGCTGCTGAGGACCAATAATGATGATGAACTAGCGTCTCACGATCCAGGCACAGAAGACGAGCAAAGAAGTTAGTGGAAAGGTTATTGTTTAATTTCACTTAGTAAACTTTTCAATGTGTCATTTGGTTCGGCCATGTAGCGCCTGAGACGCTGTGAAGTTGAACTGGAGGATGCCAGGGTAGTATTCGCTTCAGTTCAACTTGATATCGACTTAGGCGCTACATGGCCTAACCAAATGACACATTAAAAAGCATGCAAAGCGAAATTAAACAATAACTTTTCCACTTCTTTGTTTATCTTCTCACCGTTGTCTTCTGTGCCTGGATCGTAAAACACTGGTGCATCATCATTATTAGTCCCCAGCAGCTCACTTCTGTTGTGGCTTTTTTTATTTGCATCCTTTTATTTTCGCAGTAAGTAACCTTTTTTTTTTTGCATCGGCACTTTTTGTTTTTGCATCGTTAGTTTCCGTTTTGTTTTTTTTAATCTGCACCGTTTCTTTTTTTATTTGCAGCAGGCTTCGGTTTCTTTTTTTACATTGGTAACATCCAATGTGACTTCTTTTTTTTGCATTCTTTTTTTTTTTTTGCAGCAGCAGCAGTGGCAGTTCTCGGCCACCATATCATTACATTTCAAGACCTTTTTTCTTGGAAACAGCAAAACTCTTTCTAACTTGACAGCCCTGTTTTGTAGGCTGCCTCTCCTGAACCTGATGACATCACTGGTTGTTACACAGATTTTAGACAGCTCCCTCCACAGCCAGCTGAACAGGACTCTATATTAAAAGTGCATGAATGACATTACAGCATTTCCAACACGCTCTTTCTGCACATGCCATCAAATTCTGCATCAGTCTAATTTACATCTGAGTAAAAACCTCATTAAAAATCTGAATGAACCACACTGCAAACACACCCTGAGGCTGAAATGCAGAAATATAACATTTACTCTCAGTTAAAATTACATCATTTTAACAGTCATATGACTTTTCTCATTAATCTCACCAGCACTGGCATAAATGGCAGGGTTTTAGTCCACACCTTGCAATGCTATTAAGATTTTAACTCTGACATGAGGACCATCTTGAAACATATTTAGAGCACATGAAGCCTGAAGAGGTGTGGATGCGGTAAGAAAGGCGGTTTGAGCAGAACTAGGGCAGCGGGGCCTGTTTGCCACTGACAGGGCCACAAATTCCTCAGCGTGCATCAGCACTTCAGCCTGCCTCCAGTGGCCTACGAGGCGTGTAGGTGTTCCCCAATAGCATCAGGAGGCGCCCCGCTCCCACCAGCGAAATGCCTCGAAGAGACGCCCGAGTGCTGCTGGTGCAAACACGAAGCAAACAGCAGAGAAAATGTGCCGTTTGCACCGGCGAACAGACGACAGAAAAGCAGGACGAGCGACAGATCGCTGAGCCCAAGCCCATTTTCCTACATAGCATCCTCCCATCATCCATCCACCCGTGGACTCTCCACTGACTCCCCGTGTAATAATGCTGCTGCCGCCGTGTTTCTGTGCTCTTACCCGTCGCCCACCACCACACATTTGATCGCCTGCATTTGGACCGGATCTGGAGGCTTTCAGGGAGCCGGCGCTGGTGCTTCAATAGATCCGACAGTCGGAGCTGAGGTCTCGGATGAGAGCAGCGGGCCAGTCCGCTCGGCGATGGAGCCGCAGTGAAAGGGGTCGATAACGAGCAGCGCCGAACGATGACGGAAACTGCCGAGTGGATTTAAAGGGGCAGAGTCCGAGTAAAAGACAAGAGGACTCACTTCATGTACTTCCGTCTTCGATTAAAGTCTCTCACTCTGTTTCTATAACCGGTGTTTACAGGATTTACCTCCCAGAAAGGTGACTCTCCATATTTCTTATTTAATTCATTAAAAGAAAGATAATATGTTGTTAATCATGACAATAATCCTGAACATAGGTCCTTTGATGACTACATTTCAAGCATAGGTCAAAAACATGCTAGCCTACAGTTGTATTATTACTAAAAATGGTATTATTTATATTTGATTAAGAACTTTTAAGTATTAAACCCCTGATGTCCCAAAAAAGTAACTTTTAAATAAAACAGGAAAACAAGTTCTGCAAACACAAGATGACTATTTTGTGACCACATGATAATAAACTTGTTCCTACAAGATAATCTTGTACGCACAAGATGATTTACAAGAATTTGTCTTGTGCAGTTAAGATATAAGTTCATATCTTGTGCACACAAGATAACTGTTTCCTACAAGATAATCATATGATGTTCTTGAGATAATCGACTTTTTTAATTTTCTCTTGGGCACACAAGATAGTTGACTTATTTCCAATTAAATAAACAATTAAAGGATCAGCAAGATCTTTCATGCAGCACAGACACTGAGAGGGTTTCTATACAGTTTTTAGACTCATGTAAAATGGAACAGGAAAAGGTATCTTGATTTCCTGGCTAGTTTCCCTTTCATGTTCCATTCGACTGATCACATTTTTCAGAAAAATCATATTCCACTTTCTTCTTTGATTTGAAATTCCTCATGTGCCCTGTAGCTTCTCAGCAACGCACATTTTTCCCTAAAGCTAGAGGTGTAATTCAAGTAGATATGACGATTTTTCTGATAGATGTAATATTATAAATGATCTAAAAGGACTCAAACTGATATCTGTCACTATTAACAGATATCAGTAAAAATATTGAAATCTCTGTTAATGTCAAGCAGTAACTTCAACCTCAAATCCAGTCTGCTTATGAGCCTCTGGAAAGAGTGCACAGGGCTCTACTGTGTGTGAACTATCTTGACCGTGTTAGATCTTTGGCTATATTTTAAGACCCAGTGACCTCATGCATCCCCACCCCACATTTACAGCAGCTCTGAATATACTGTAAATGCACTCAAAAATGGACCAATCCAAACCAGCCACCAAAACATCCACAAATCAAAGAAAAACACATTTATTTCACAAGTAGACACATTATATTTAAAAAAGACAACAAAAACTGAGAAAAATGGTCAAAAAGGCACAAATACATTGTTCATCTTTGATGAAATTCAATGACAGGACTGTCGCTGACATTTAGGTAATAGCTGAGATTTTGGGCATAGCTTAAGAATCTGCATGTGAGCTACAGAGACGACTCCTGGTTTGACACAAACAGTATGAAGGCACACGGTATCCAGACCGGAGCAGAATGATTGAGACTGCGCGGCGAGGGGTTCACTTTTTCATGACATATCTCAGTGCCAAAGATTTCTGGCAGAGATCTGAGCTTATATGAAACACTGAGACTGTTAGACGGAGGTCGACATCTGTTTCATATCCAGCTGTCAAATATTTCTTCACATACAACACCCGTATGCTTCTGGATATGGAAGAACCAAGAGCCCTTATTATTTTGTTTTGCCACCTTTTTGATGGACACTTCAGACAACTGTTATGTTCTATATATCATTTTTCTCATTTAATCTGCACCTCTTTGTCATAATCAGCAGTAAATCTTTAACGGTTTGATCGTAAATCCTTTTGTCAGCACCACATGAGGTTCACACTGTTGTGGTTGTGTGTCGATGTAAATGTAAATGTGTTCTTATCAGATCGAGTGAAAAACCCGCTCATATACCCTTTACTTTTCCCCGAAAGCTTCTTGCCTTTCATTTAATACGATCATGTAATTTGTGCATATGCTCAATGACCAAATATTTGAAAACTGACATCAGCCCCAGCTGTCCTCAAAGCTCCTAACTTGCGTGCTACAACCTTATCTGGGGTGCTTTGTAACATTTAGATAAAAATCCTTTTTTATCTCAAGCTTTATTTTTGTGAAACTATGCATTTGTTAAACAGGACAGCTGAATGGAGACAGGAAATGAGGGATAGTAGTTTTGTGTAGTTGATGAAAAAGTCGGTTTGAGCCCAGTGCCTTTAATCACTCATGTGACCTTCTGTCTCTCCAATGTCGCATTTACACTTCTATTTTCTACTTTTCTTCTTTTCAGTTCATCCTTCATACAGTCCTCACCTGTGCAGACACACACTAAGGCCTCAGAGGTTGTGCTGGTGGGGTCCAGGTCTCGGGTCATTTCTTGGGGCTGCTCAGGTGTCCCAGAGGAGAGCCCTGGACATAGGTGAGGATGGCACTCTGCAGGTAGCTGGCTCTGTTGGCCTCATCCTCCCTCATCCTCTGGATCTCTGCGTCTTTCAGCCGAAGCTTCTCCAGCATGGAGGACATCTGGCTCTCTTTGTCCAGGAGCGCCTCTCTGTGGTTACTGCTCAGTGCTGCATGAGAGCCACGGGCAGAGAGAGCAGAATGAGTACTAGAAAAATTGCATTTCCTTGCAGAAAATGCGTGGAAATGCTGAGGTGCTGAAAGCTGAAAAAGCAATGCAAAACTGCCATTAAAAAATGGAGGAAGGTATGAATGGAAAAACTGTTGAAAAGGTGGAGTAGAAGAAGAAATTGTATGAATGGAAGAATTGTAGTATAGCTTAAGGTAAATTAGTTGGATTAATGTACAAATTGTCTGATAGCCTAAGTGAAAAATGTATATGATTGATGTGAATAAACAGAACTGATATGGATAATTGAATTTGAAAAACAAATGCCTTTAAACAATGTGTAACAATGTTCCTATTAAATGTACAAATAGTAAAACAGATTTTTGCAGTCTGCAGCATCCAACCATAGTAACTTGAGAATGCAGAACAGCACCATCTATTGCCCTGCTTCAGTTACTGCCCTACATCTGAATGTAGAAAGTATGAAACAGCTGAAGTTAAATTAATTGTATAAATGTAGAAAGTATAGAAAAGAAAAGCAAAAGTAGAAGAAAAAAAAGAAGTTAGTATGTTAAAAGAGTTAAAGACAATAACTGTAAAAACAAAGTTAATATTGGGGGTGTATTTTCTACTGACAGAGAGACAGTAATGCACACATGGAAACAGTGTGTGTGTGTGTGTGTGTGTGTGTGTGTGTGTGTGTGTGTGTGTGTGCGCGCGCACGAGCGGCCGAGCCCGTGCGTGTGTCATCGAAGCACACAGCCCATGACAAGTGCAGAATCTCTGGCTCTGAACGAATGTATTCACCTCTTGGGCAAACTGTACAATTTGATGACTTCAGACCTATTTTGTGAGAAGCAGGACGAGTGTACCTCCATTTTGATGTGTTTTTTATCGCTGTGGAGTGAAAATTGCGGCCGTGGCTGCAAAATAATCATGCTTGGTCTAGTGAATCCAAAAGGCTCCGCCCGCATCTAGTGATGACGTCACACGCTGTAGCGTGAGTCAGGCTGAAAAAGGCTGAAAACTTCATGTTGCTCCAAGCGAAATTGTGCAAAAACGGTAGGAAATAGCAAAAAGGAGTGAATACAACATTTGTAGCAGACACGTTGCTGAACATTTTAAAGCAAAAATGAGGTCTGTAGGTGAAAGTATGCAGAAGTTATAAGGGTGAGAAGGTGTTATAGCTTTATCTCCATTCATTTGTAATGGAACAAATTTTGCAGAAAAAGTGAAATATTGCAAAAAGTATAAATGGTAGAAAGGTGAAAAGTACTAGCAATAATGTCCTGAAGGAGTGCATTAGTATAAAGTTTGAATGGTAAAAATAGCACAAAGTGGTAAGGAGTTGAAAAGGGCCAAAAAAGGTACGGAAGAATAATAATAAAAATAATAATAATAATAATAATAAAGAAATAGTAGAATAACAATAAGTGGAAATGCTGTGTCAGCATTTCCACTTAATTACAAATTTTTAATGCATCAGCAATCAATGAGGTCTGACTTGGATAAGATAATATCTTCTGTGTTTTCTTTATTTAAAATACTGGGGATGGTTGGTATTTTATGGATTACTTAAAAAATAATTTCTAAAATAAAAAACATGACTCAGTGTCAAGATAAGCAGCCTGCTGACTAGTTTGAACAACATTTCTGATATAAAAAAAACGTGTGACTTC
The DNA here is from genome assembly GCA_962446985.1 of Xyrichtys novacula. Lineage (NCBI taxonomy): Eukaryota > Metazoa > Chordata > Actinopteri > Labriformes > Labridae > Xyrichtys > Xyrichtys novacula. The sequence goes on along the minus strand of OY660882.1, from coordinate 9,097,982 downwards.
CTAAATCCTGAACTGTAAGGATTAAAATAAGCGATAAAATAAGACAGTAGCAAAGAGTGTCACCTTTGATTTCTCTCTCCAGAGCACTGATCTTCTCTTTGAGTCCCCCCTGAGCCGTCCTCTCGGCCTGTAAATGTCCGATCTGCTCTTGCAGCTCCACCCTCACCCGGCTCACCTCTGCCACTCTCTCCTGGTCCTTACCTGACAGCTCCTGTGACCAAGAAACCACTTTATGATACAGTTTTTATCATGTGGAAACACAGCCTGAAGCAAATCGATCAATCAGCTGACCTTTATTTATACACCAATCCCCATTTATAATGACATCAAGATGAGATAAAGTAGCAGTAAAAAGACAGAACTGCTACAGACTCTCCATCTTTGTGCTTATGCTGTCCCTGGGCTTTTCAGACTCACACTCACACCTGCCTCCTCCTGCTCTTCTCTCCTCTTCCTGCTCTTCTCTTTTTTCCTCCTCCTCCTCTTACTGTTCTCTTCTCTCCTCTCTCCTCTCCCTGCTCTCTTCTCTCCCTGCTCTCCTCTCTCCTCCTTCTGTTACTCTCCCTGCTCTCTTGTCTCCTCTTTTCTCTCCCTGCTCTGCTCCTCTCCTCCTCTCTCTGCTCTCCTCCTCCTGCTCCTCTCTCCTGTTCCTCTCTCCTCGTCTTGCTCTCCTCTCCCTGCTCTGCCCCTCTCCCTGCTCTTCTCTCTACTGTTCCTCTCTCCTCTCCCCTGTTCCTCTCCCTGCTCTCCTCTCTCCTCCTCCTGCCCCTCTTCCTGCTCTCCTCTCTCCTGTTCCTCTCTCTGCTCTCCTCTCTCCTTTCCCTGCTCTGCTCCTCTCCCTGCTCTCCTCTATCCTCTTTCCTCCTCCTGCTCTTCTCCCTGCTCTCCTCTCTTTTTCTCCTCCTGCTCCTCTCTCTGCTCTCCTCTATCCTCTTTTCTCCTCCTGCTCCTCTCTCTGCTCTCCTCTCCCTGCTCTCCTCTCTCCACCTGTGGCTGTCTGATAATTTGTATTGCTGTAGCACAACTTGTTGGCACAAACTCGTGCCACATGTTTGAAGTTAATAAACTTCCTTCTCACATTTTAGAGCAGAATCTTGATCCACTTGATGGCTGTCTATAATCTCTGTGTGTTTTCTCTACCATCTCCGTAGAAGAATAAACATAATATATATCTGGCTGCCAAATGCTCTGTTATGTTTATCAGCAGGTGTGCAACTGTGTGTGTCTGCTGTTTGGCAAAGAGATCAAGCATTAGGCAATAAGCCAAAGAAAAAATATGTGGACCACCACCTAGAAGCAAAACGTTTACTCTGAGTAAAAAGTCACACAGTGCAAACACTTTTTCACCTGCGGTCTCTTGTTGAAAACAGTACAGAAGGTGTGATTTTACCTGCTGGAGCTCCTCGATCCTCCTCCTCAGTCCATCCATCTCAATACTCTGCTGGCTGTTCTTGGCCTGCAGATCGCCGATGGTCTGTTTCTGCTGGGAGCAGTGGAGCTGCACCTCCTGCAGGGAGGAGCGCACCGAGCGAAGCTTCTCCTCCAGAGACGACACGTGCTCCTGCTGCTCCAAAGAATTCAAGGGCAAAATAACTGATTTATTTTCATCAGGATAATCCTCTCTGTAACTGTGAGGCTTTTCAGAGAGTCATCAAAGTGTTTGGAAAAGAAAGATCTGTAGCTCCTACAAACTTTTACAAATTTCTAATACCATATCTTTGAGTGGTCCTTTTACTCGTTACAAGAAGGAGTGGGCCCGGCCATCACCGTTTTGAAATGTCATCAGTAAATTAGAATTTATCACCATTTTAGGCACATTGAAATATCATTTTTTTAGTTTTTGAAAATATAAACACTATAAAGGAACTCATTACATGTTTTAAATGAAATAAATGCAGTGAAATGATTTTTATGATCTTGATTTTTAGATTTATCATTCAAACAACTGCTGCACTGCTACACCAGAGTGGTTTACTGGTAAATCTGGACTCATTTGGGTTGTTTTCTTGTAATGTTGCAGTTTTACAAAGAGTGAGGGGTAAAAAAATGAAGAAACTTGATGACAGTCCGAGAAAAGTTTAGCCCTGTGTATTTATTGGAGGGCTTGTAAACATTAACTGGCCCTCTAGCTCTGTGCAGATCCTCTTTTGTAAAATGAGTGGAGGTAAAACTCCTGGTTTTTGGTGGAACTTGGATTAAAGGTGTAGATGTTTTTAACCCACCTCTTCTAGGCGCACTTGAGCTCGAACTCTCCCCAGTTCCTCCTCTGCCTGGGCTCTCTCTGTCACACATGCTGCTCGAGCTTTACTCAGTTCCTGCAACAGATTTGAAGTTATAACCTCTTGTGAAAGCAGTATGTTTTGACTTTTCATGATGCTCCTGGATCCAAAACAAACAAGGAACATCAATGAATTGATTTGACAGCAGTGCAGGCTCGTGCCAGGATGAACGCAAGCTCAGGCCTGACCCCCCTTTGCTGCATTTCTCTCTCTCTGTGTAAAATAAACCCTGAAATCTGTCTTCACACCTTCCTGGACATTTCTTTCTTTGTGTCCTTTTTGTGCAGTTGATGTCGAAGATGGTAAAAGACGCCAAAATTTGAGGCACCAGTCCAGTCAATTGTAGGTGTTGATGCTCGAAGTAAAACTGCTTTTGTTACTGTGTCGAAATTAAGAGTTTATTGACAACAACAGCAGCAGGCTTTTTCAAAACAAATCCAGCATTACAGCATTTTACCTTGATATATAATGAAAACCATTAAACGGTTCAAGTCTCCTGCCTTGAGATGAGCCTCAGCGGCACCTGAGACGTGGGAAACCACTGATTCGCCCACTCGTAGATTTGAATAACCGTCCATCATTATCTGTAGTTAGAAGGAAATAATCAGGTAGCACTCCGTTTTTTGGCCTCAGCCCCACCAGCTTCTGTTGAATTTTTGTTCAACTGAAACTGAGCAGAGCCATAAAGTTAATCCCGCGGTTGGTTTCTCTCATCTGTGTACAGTTTTCTGTTTCACTGATAGCATCATCTGCACTAGACTAGTTTTTGCATAACCAAAAAAAACTTCTCGCTCTCATTAAATTTTGAGTGACAGTGTTTGCCATGGGGCTCAAACTTGACACCTCCATCACTCTCCCCCCTTACCAACAAAAGGGACCATGGCTTTCAGATCAGCACCTGCAGTCATTTTCATTCCATTTGCAATACAACATTTCGATAATTTCACACAACCTACTGTATTCATTGTCAGGTAATAATTATCTCTATATTATGTACAATAATATATATAATTTCACATACAATACTACTTGCAAACTCTTTATGACTATATTTCTTTTCCAGCACTGTAAGGCGCTTTCACAATATCATTTTCCATACTAGTTAGCAACAATAGAGAGTTAGTCCTAACATTGTCACCACCTAAATGCAGCATAGGTCTGGGTAAATGTTGCAAAAACTACCTGTGAACATTACTGCAAGACTACTATCAATGGTGACATGATAGCTGCCTTTGTAATTTATCAAAACTGGGATCTTACGTGCAGCTCAAGCTTCTTTTCCTCTCAAGGTTTCGAGTTACTTAGATGAGTGGGATGCAGACGTTAAACCACGGGTAACCGTTTTTGATAATGGTGATATCAACATCAATCAAAACAAACATGACTGAGTTATTGTGTAGCCCTGCTTCACTGATGAGTAGAGGGCACGCTTGTGTGAAACTAAAAAAGATCTGAGAGCTGACCGTGTGTTTTCCTCTACACACAGAAACATGCAGCCGTGCTTCCACACATAATGAAGGGCTACAAGTGTTTTTGCAGATACAGTAAAAATAACTGCATTTGATCTATGTTTGCTCCTGCCTATGGGATGGAGAGTTGGTCCACTACTGCCAATTATGTGGTCCGCAGTCAGGAAACAGGAGGTTGCCGACAGTGGGCATGGCATGAGGTTGGCAGGTAAGATCTCGAAATCATTCCTGTAGAAGAGTCCCATGTGGGAAAGCCCAAACCTGAAGTGGTAGAACATTTACATTTGGGCATGAAGCAGGGCCATCAGCACCCCCAATCTACCAGTTTCTGATCGCTGGTGAAGCTGAGTGCTCAGCTTGTACTATTTGGGTACCACCAAAGGGGTTTGAGCTTGAAGAAGCCACTGGAAAAGGGTGGCCTTTGACCCGCAAGGGTAAGTATAAGCAGACATGCCGACGTGCAGGTGCACATGATTTCAACTGACTCTACCATTGAGTCATAGCCACCCCCAGAGAGTGTGTGCCATGAGTCAGACACACCCCGATTCTCTTGGGCAACGCAACTTGGAGCATCTTAATGAATTTGAATATCATAAATGTCAAGCTCTATTGTGTTTGTTTACTCAGTCATGTTGAAGCAAGATGGTACCAGAATTTGCATGGGATTAAAAAAGGTGGCTCTTATTTAGCCTTCAAATACTAAATAATCAGTGACCAGGTACAGCAGCAGTTGCGCCATAAAAACTTAAGGTAGAAAAAGGGGAACAACGATTGTTAACCCAAACAATATTTATATTTGTTATCAGTTGCAACTTTTTATGACCTGGTGCAGTGATTCTCAAACTTTTTCTGCCCCCGTCTCTAGATGAATATATTTTAAGCCCCTCAACTTCTTACCGTAAACGTTACACAGCACATGTCTAATGACTATTTTCACTGAAAAACACAGACAGACATGTCCTTTGATGACAAACCTTATTTTTGGTAGTCGTAGATTTGATGTAGATTCATTATCAGCCTTAAATTTACCCAACAGTCTCAATACTGGCCATGCTTTGTAAGGGGTGTGCACTAACTTGACGTATGTAAGTCATAAACTACAGAGTCATCTCTGAAACTAACTCTGACCTCCTCCTGTTGTATCCGCTGTCCCTCCAGTTTGAAGATGCGTTCCTGAAGCGTCCTCTCGCTCTCCTCCAGATGACGACTCACCTGCTCCACCTGTGCAAAAATTTGGACTTCAGTCTTTCATAAGGAGTCAAAACAGACCACAGACATAAAGTGGAACCCACACCTATGCATTAAAAGGTAAGTAAATCGCAGACTATCACCATTGTAACTCTCTAGTTACACAAGTTTAAGTTAAAGGAAAACATTCTAAATTTAGACTTCAACCTCAGAGCTTGATGGTTCAATAAATTAATTCCAAACTTAAACTGAATTCTCACAAATTAAAGTGACAGACCCAAGGACCAAAGTTACAGTAAACTTAGCTGTCTCATTGTATCTGGACTTGAAAATATGTCCTCGAAAACTACATATTCATATAATAAATACACATGTGAGAGCACCTCCTTCTGGCGAAGACTGTCCATGTCCTCCAGACTCTGTTTGGACCGTCTCTTCTCCATTTCAAGACGATCTGTCAGGAGGTGACACATAGGACATGTCTGTTGGGTTTCATGTGAGACCAAACGACTTTCTATTTGTGTATCAGAGCATAACAAGTGTTGCTGTCCAGGTTGTGTGTGTTTACCTTCTGCCTGAGCCAGTCGCAGCTTGAGCTCTGCTGTGCTGTTGGTCAGCTCCTGCTTCCCTTCAAAAATCTGCTGCTGCTGAGTCTTAGAGCGCCGCTCCGTTTCTTCCACCTAACAAACACGAAAAAGACAACATTTTCTACCAGATTCATAAACCAAAGTAAGGATCGCAGTTTTTCATTGTCTTGTTGAAATAGAAAGGTCTTCCCTGAAAAAGTCAGTGTTTGGACGAAGGCAGATGTTAAGGTTAGGAAACAAAACCTGTTATTAATGGTCCATGATTTCCAAAAGAAGTGTCGAATTTTGATTTAAAAGACCATGGAGCAGTTTTTAATTTCTCCCTCTTCATTCAATGCCTACATCCCACCTGTTAAAAGGAACCAGCACCAGGTATGTGGTCCATCAGGGGATGAACCTCTATGCTGATGATATGTCATTGTTTTTACTTACGACTCAGATATTTGGAAAATGTTGCTGATTACAATATAACAATCAGAACACTGTTGGTGTTGTTGGGCCAGAAACCTCAGTAGAGCTGACGGTCAGCACAAGGAACTAAACTCTGTTGATCTTACAGTAAAAAAAAAAAAAATTAAGTTTCGAGTTTTTATATGCACACTGTTCTGCACAAACTTGACTCTTACCTTACTGCGGAGCTGGGTGTTGGTTTCTGTCAAGTTCTGGATTTCTCTGAGAAGTTTGCCCTCTCTTATTACACTGTCCTGGAGGATGGAAACACATTACTTTGTGAAAAAGCCATATTCTAATACGCAAAAGTGATTAAAGTGTGGTATTCTTTATGTTTTTAGGTTTGGCTGCATCGGTAGATTGTGATCTGATCTTTTTAGCATTAGTTTACTTCTGACATTTTACATGATTTGTTTTTTGTTACTGAAACATATATTTGTTGTTATTCATACATTTTATTTCAGCTACATTACCTGGGTCCATTCAAGTCTGAAGAAGATGAGATTGTTAAGTGCAAACAAAATGTTATTGGTAGATGAATCATACCAATCCGTATGTCTGCTTACGCTCCTACATATTTCTTGGAATCAGTACATCAAATATAAACAAAATGTGTACCAGATGAAAGACTAAAGTCTCAGGTATATATTTCATATTCATGAAATTTTCATATCTTGTGTCAGTGCAGAGTTATAACCAATCAAATAGAGAGTGTGAATATGTGACATGTTGCCCCACCATCGGGTAAGTAGTCTCACTACATGGGATAAGATGTCACAGTGGATTTTGCAGCTAATAAAACAAGGACAGCAAATAGTATCTCTTATATATCTTTCATAGCATTAACATCGGATTAAAGTTAACAAGTGGTCTTTAAAATGTTAAGACTCCTTTAAGTGCTGAAAGAGGAATGTCCATGCAATAAACATGTTTGTTGTGATTTAAGTAAAGGCTCTACTGAGTACATTAATGTAAATAAAAACCTTGTTAAACCTTTAAATTTGTCTGTATGCTGTTATTGGTGATAAATTATCTACAAGTGAGTTAAAAGCTATTTCTAAATACAATAATTAAACCGTATATAGGCTCATTATTTGAATAAACATCCCATTGATGTTAAGGGCTTTAGAAAGTTTCTGATAAAAACCAATAAGTATATTAAAAGTGTAGTAAATGTGTTTATTATGCTTTTATCAACATTCATTTATGTTACTATAAGGTATTGACAGCCGTTTTGATGCTGCTTTAAAAGAAGAATGTGAAAGCAACAGACAAAAACATTCTTTATTTACTTCTTTATTTGGCAGGACAAAGCTGCTCCACACACAGCTGGGAGTGTGAGCTCAGTTTGTTGTTCAAATGGAGATTTACTTTGTATCAACAGCCTGGAGCGAGTGGGGGTTTCCCCTTACTGTTGTTGGATCAATTTATTTCCTTATCTAAAAGCTACATTAGCTAAAGACTGAATCTAACTGTGAAAAAGTGGGTTAGGCCGTTTGTTTGAAGTTTGTTTCCTGATCAGATCAGATTTGAGATGAAACTTGTTTTTGTCTTCTGCTCCTCTCCTGTAAAACATACCTCTTGTTCTTTCTTCCTCTCTCTGCTCTGTCGTTCCCTCTGCTCGTCTTTTTCGGTCTTCAGTCGTGTCAGCAGCTCTCCCATGTTGTGGTTCTTCTGCTCAGAGAGGGCAAGGGCAGCTTCTGTCATCTGCAGTCTGAACAACACAGAGTGATGCATCATGGGATCAGTGAGACTGCATGTGCATGTCACCATACTGTAAGACACTTAGGGTGGTGATGACGACATTTAATGCAGTCTAAATGTCAACGTCATCTGACGTGCAAAAAAAATAATGAAAGGACATGGCACATCTGCAAAAAAACTGAAGCCTAGCTTGCATGTCAGGAGGAGAGCAGGGAGAGAGGAGAGATGAGAGTAGGAGGAGGAAACAGGAGAGCAGGGAGAGGAACAGGAGGAGGAGAGAGGACAGCAGGGAGAGGAGCAGGAGGAGAAGAAAGAGAGGAAAGCAGGGAGATGAGCAGGAGGAGGAGAGAGAGATGAGAGCAGGTAGAGGAGCAGGAGGAGGAAGTATGTCTGTCTGAAAAGCAAATGGAGCAAGCATCCAATCCATTTCACTTTATTTATATAGTAAATTAAAAACAATTGTGTTTTATTCATTGCTCAAAATAAATGATCAAGTTAGGTCTGACTGTTTGATTGTTTCTGCTGCTTTTTATATATTTGGGCATATGTTGTTTCACATACTGCTCCATACCACAGCTGCATCTTGTGGGACTTAAATCAAAAAGTGAACAGAAAAGAAATCAAGAAAAAGTCCTGAGTTACAACATTTCATTTCTAGTAATTTTGGTTTACCTGTCCATTTTCAGCAGCGTGCTAGGCTGTCTATGAAATACATACGTATATGAAATACTGGGTCGAGGTGAGTGAAAAAGAGTTGTGAGTTAAAGTCTCCTGCTAAACTGAGAAGGTTTCAGTAACTTAAACTGGCTGCACTGATGAAATATTCAGAGTGTTTCAGGAAGGCTGAGTCAGTACAGAGGTATATCCAGGGCTCATACTCAAGTCTTTGTGTTTGACTGGTCGATGATTAAAATGTCTCACACTCTAAACAACAGCTGCTCGCTGAGTCGCTCACTGTACTTCTCTTTCTATTGTGAAACTGGAGGAAAGGAAAATGAAATGCTTACTTGGCAGTGAGAGAGTTGACAGCTGACTTCCTCTCATTCAGAGCTTCCTGGAGCTGGCCGATCTGTACGGAGGTGGACCTGATCGCACAGAGGAGAGGTCAAAAGGTCGGCACTATGAGGTCATGGTTACAAAACTGAATGGCGGGGGGAATTAAGCCAACAGAGGAAAAATATGCTGCTGTAGTACTCTACATCTCTCTGGGTTATTTGATTTATATTTTATTGAATGTAAAGTTTTATATTTATCTGGCTCACCTGGTGGAGTGTCCCATCTCCTCTCTCTGCCTGTCAATGGTTTCCATCAGACTCAGGAACTAAAGAAGAAAGAGAGCAACCAAACTTTTTATTCAGTCTGGGGAATTTCATGAATAACCCATGAATAAGTCCAGACTCTAAAACAATGTTAGGTGCTTCAAAAAGAGCCTGAAAGTCTTCTGAGATCTGTAATCTTTGCAGCTGCAAAAACAGAGTCAAGATTTTTATTTTCATTTTAATTCAAGATAGTTCGAGTTGAAGTTTCTATAGATACTTATACTTATTGACATGACATGAGGCCTGAAAACTGGCCTGTATTTGAACCCATTAGGACTAAGCAGAGTTGATTTTCTTTCTCTTTTACTGATAACAGATCTGAGCGAATCTTTATTCTGGTACAAAGTCTTACCTGCCGTCCCTTCTCCTCCTTGAGTTTATGGATCTCTTTGCTGAGCACCTGCGTCCTGCTGTGGCTCTCTCTCAGGGTGGACTGTCTGTCATTGTTGTGTCCTGTGCACTGCTCTTTAGGGGTTCAACAACAAAAGAAAAGATGAGAGAGGAAGAATATAAAGGGTCAAAAGTGGAGCACAGTATGTAAAAAGAAAAGGTGAAGCAGCATGGTTAGTGCAGTAAAAAAAATCATCTTGTGTTGTTTCACAGAATCAAAATTTTGATCAACTGAAGGATGAGAAAGAAACAGGGGGAGGGATTATGTTACTGATGGTCTTGTTTGCTTTTTTAAAGAGATATCACTGCTGGTTTCATAACCAAAAACTCCTCATTGGAGCTTTAAACTAATACATTTCATCTGAATTTTTGTGGTCCCACAGCAGAATGGTCCAGTTTTGTGCAGACTACAGAGACTAGACTAGATTTTACCAAGTGCTCGGATTGTGTCATTGGGTATGTTGTTCCCCGCTGTCTCCAGCTGAACTATGGTCTTGTTCTTCTGCAGAGCCTCCAGCAGAGACCTGCCCCCCAGAAGACCAATGCTGTTCCACCTCAGATCTGTGGAGAGTCAGAGAGGAAGGTCAGGATGTGCCATTAAAACAATAAAACACTGATTACATTTTTTTTTCTTCATATTTCACCTTCACACGGCTTATTCTCCATTACACATTAGTTGGTGTGGATTTTAAACCCATACCCCACCCATCCCTGAGTTCTGAGCACGTAAGGCAACTCATACTGTAACTGCTTTTACTTTGATTTCTGTTCGACAAAGTTCAACTGAAATGCAAATTTCATTTAGAGATGAAAGCTTTGACCTTTCAGTTTCCCAGTCACTTAAACAAAAACAAAAACTACTGGCTGGATACCAATTTTCAAAAAGTTTATACCTAGAACTTTGATGGTGTTGTTACGTTTGAGCGCCAGTGCCAGCTCTGACGCTCCTTTATGGTTGATCTGGTTGTTGCGCAGGTCCAGATGTGTCAGCACGCTGTTTGAGGCCAAACCTTCACAGAAGAGCGAGAAAGCTTCATCCCACACCCCCAGAGCATTCCACTCCAGCACCAGCCTGCAAACAGTGTTTCAAGTCAGTGTTTAAACTTTCAAGTCAGATAGTCAGAAATGAAAAGTGTAAAACAATATTTAAAAAAAAAACATTGAAAATATGTTGGCTTCATCTTTTGTTTTATGGCCAAAGGCTGATTTAATATCTTTTTACTGTTGCATTTTTCTTGCTTTATTTTATGAAGATAAAATGTGTCAGCTGACATACACCACCCCAGCTGTCCTCCTCCTACAGTTAAAATAAAATACTTTACATTGAAAACAGAGAAATCTGTAGTGTGAGCTGGTTAAACTTCTTCAGTTTGGAAGTCCAGCACTGTCACTCAAACATGTACCTCAGTGACTTCATATTACTAAATGAACACATTTACTTTTAATTTCAAAAATCCCGACAGGAGGAGCATTTTTCTCACCTGCGCAGAGTTCTGTTTCGTGCCAGCAGCATTCCTAAGGCCTCAGCCCCTTTTGACCTCAGATTATTCCCCTGTGCACAAGAATTTACATCAATTTGCCATTTAGATAGATTTGCATCTTTGTAAAATATTGAACCCATTTACCAGAATTAGAGCGTTACCTTCAAATCCAGGACTTTTACAGTTGTGTTCTCAAACAGCCCAGACAGAAGTACTTTGACATCTGAGAAAAACACATATATATCACTGTGGTATATACCGTATACAGTAGCATTCATAAACTGTATTTTTATGTTAATGTACTTTATGTGTTTTCAGACTTACCCTCCTCACTGAGCAAGCAGTCACTGAGGGACACCTCAGTAAAGACGGTCTCATTCTGGAGGGCTTTGGCCAGCACAGAGCAGGTTTCTGCAGACAGATTCTGTCCGTTCAGATCCAGTCTGGAGCCCTGAGACCCCCTCATCTCCTGAAGCTGAGCCACAATGCTCTCCTGAGGATCCACCCCCAACTCCTTACACAGACGCAGGTACGTCCGCCTGAAATCCTCCATCTGGACTCAACGGGCCCTGCTGTTCATATGAGAGCTACAGATCCGTCTTCCTCTGAGTTTTATCCTTTTGGCTGGAGACAGAAAAAAAGATTGGATTCATTCACTATCAGTGTGTTCATAAACACTTTGAGTCTGACACAGCTTATAAAGGAGTGTATTCATTTGCAGTGTTTGCTACTTTTCCTTTTTTTAACTTTTCATCATTTTCAGAACAAATCAACAAAATTCAAGGTTTGTTTTGAGTACAAAGCAGATTTTCAGACAAAGATATGCACTGTCACTGCTTCCCCCTCCAAGAACAGAAATGATCAGTCAATCAGCCAAAAAAAAAGGAAGCAAATCAGCAAAAATAGTCATTTAAGTCTCAGCATTGGCCACCAGTATCTGTTACAACTGCTTCATGAGATAATTGAATCGGTTTTAAGCTCTGGACAGTCTTGCTCTGACCCAAATGTCAAATTTGCTCTTATTATATGAGTCTGTGAGACCCCTCAGGCAGTGGTCTTTTCATGGTGTATGGGTGGTGGAGTGTTCATATTATCATTTCGTTTTTTTCTATTGTATCATCATCACCACAGCAACTGAAACCTACCTACCTACCTGCCTACCTACCTACCTACTTATTTATCTATCTATCTCGTGAGTGCAGGCTTCAGCTAATGCCAATTGTTAAAAAATAAAATAATTTTAATCAACCAAATGGTTAGTTGGACTTTATTTTATTGACTCATTTACAGCACTTTTTGTTGTGTAATTGTTGTATGGACAATGGTTTATTAAGTCTGATTGATACTGAGACAGAAAAACACTAATTGTCACTGAAAATATCTTGATAGACAAGATAGATGAGTTGAATTACAAAGACATCACTACAATCAGTTCACTACAAGTCTAAGTCTGAGTAAAATACAACTTTACACCAGCTACAGCAGGAAATGAACATGGCTAAAATCGCAATAAGTTTGAATGAATTATGATTCCATGAAAATGAAACTTTTGTTAATACACTTAAATCAGCCTTTTAGTTAAAAGACAAACTTCATACCTTCAGAAGAAGTTAGATAAGAAACAGAGGAAATCATGTGAAAGCATTGGGCCTAACCCAGAATCTCATGTTAATATATTTAAAGCACTTCAATCTTATACAATAGTTCTGTGAATGAGAGGCATGCCATGATTACTGAGCACATCTTGAATGAGTGTCGAATAACGTTGTAGCTGCTCAGGCGCCGCACGAGTTTAAGGTTCGTGTTTTTTAAGTTGTTAACTAGAGTGCAGATTCACCAAGTGTCACAGAGAGTGTTCTGGAAATATTTAAAAACCACAAACCTCAGACAAAACCGCTCAAACATCTCCCTTGCAGTTATTGTTGTTGTAGAAAGCACAGCTGACAGTTAAAGGAAGCCAAGCGGGAACGTAACTAGGAAGTGAATTCCGCGCGTTGCATGCTGGTCTGAGTAGTTTATAAAATTCAAGCATCTGCCTCATTTTCAGCAACGAAAGCTGCTTAAATTAAACTGACATTGTTTTTAGGTATCTTTGTGTACACATTATTATTCAGTAACATGTGGTTAAATGTGTGGCTCATTTTGAACCCTAAATAAAAATCGGTATTTTCGGTTTCAACCGGCAGATGGCGGGATATCACAACAGCAGGCTTAGTAGACACCGTAGAAGAAGAAGAGTGTTCGCTGGAGAAGAGAAGCGAGCATGGCAGGAAATATCACCAACACCACTGGTCCAATAACCAGCTGTCTTTCTAAACTACAGTCTATTCATGGGCTGTTTGCAATATACAAAAAGAAAGGACCGACGTCTGCGGACGTCTTAAACACGCTGAAAGTAACTTTACTCAAAGGTAAACATAAGAGGTTATGGAGATATTGAGTGCTTATCTGAGACAGTGAGATGTTGATGTCATTTTACTTTTCCATTTTCAGAAGCAGGAGAGAAAAACCCCAACCCGAGGAAGAGGAAGAAGCAGAGCCTGAAGATGGGGCACGGAGGGACTCTGGACAGCGCTGCCTCTGGGGTGTTAGGTGAGCATCCACGTGCTGCTGCTGCTGCTGTCCTCTCAGGTGTGGCTGGGGCAGAAAAGCTCCACAGAAACACTTGATGTGTCTGTGGCATGGTTCCCACAAGTCCAGGGAATCTGCTGAACATTTTCCAGACATGGGAAACGCATCAAACCGAGAGAAAGAACCTCATGCTGCCCTGAAAATTTCTCCTGATTTTCATATCAGAACTGATCCCAAAACAGATGACATTCTCATTAGAGAAGGCTAAATGATGTTAAAGATCATCTCAAGTGGTGATAGTAGTTTGGTGGGCAGCGTAAAGACCAGGCCTCATGCTGTAAACACCAGGATGGATGATATTGAGGTAGCATTAAAACGGTGGTGAATGATGCCTTAAGGAATGTCAGATATCTCTCTCTCTCTCTCTCTCTCTCTCTCTCTCTCTCTCTTTCTCACCCTCCTTCTCTACTCTCTCTCCCTCCCTCTCCCTTGTTCTCTTTCTCTCCCCCTGCCCTCTCTCCGACTCCTCTCTCTGGCTGTCTAGCATGAGTCTGGTCCTTCCCAAGGTTTCTGCCTGTTAAAAGGAAGCTTTTCCTCGCCACTGTCACTCACGTTAGATGAGATTGGCCAAATCTATCCCATCTTAGGTTGGGTCTTGATAATTCATCAAACACTGAGCGTGGCCTAGACCTGCTCTTTTTCTTTGGAAAGCGTCTTGGGGTGACGACTGTTGTGAATTGGCGCTGTATAAATAAAATTTGATTGATTGATTTGAGATATATTATTGTATGTTCTGAAGAATGTGAGTGTCAGGCTAACTGCTGACTGTCATTGTTTTACATGTGTAGATCAACATTGCTTGATTCTCGTGAAAGTTAAACAATGTGAAAATTGACCGTATGGTTGTTCCAGTTCTATTAAGGCTGGATGATGAATCAAATTTTAACTTTGATTACAATTTTGGCTCCCAGTGATCATAAAACCAAGAAAATGTAGACTAGTTGATTACTATGCTGCATGCTGTATTGTGCTTGTTTGGTCCCTTTGAACCCTTTTTTTCATTCACAGCAGAGCACAAAGCAGAGGTGTTTATTGTTTTGATTGTAGTGATATGAGTTACCTGGGTAATCTGTCCCACCCTTTTTGTAGCCTCTAGAATATGACTGGTTGGCTGTAGCTGCAACACCAGTACCTTGCAGAACAATCCAGGCTAAGATGCTTAAGTCCAAATGCTCTGAGCAGTTGAAACATACACTGAACAAACTAGTGTGTTGTATTTGGCAGTGTTACTGGTCGGTTGTTGTTGTGGTGTCCACCCACAGAGGATACAAGCAGGATTTGAATAGATTCATTCCTTATCACCACTAACATATTCTCTTTTCAGTTGTTGGTGTTGGGAACGGCACAAAGATGCTCAGCACGATGTTGGCTGGTTCGAAGGTCAGTCTCTACAGTAAAGTTTGTCAATTTAAAAATCAAAAATCTTATCAATGAGACTTACTGCGACCCGTTTGCACTCTAAATCAAAGCCTGACCATGTGGACATGCTTTTATTTCATCAAAAAGAACAATTGTGCAGAAAACTGGACATTGTGAGTCTGGATTATGTTTCTGTTTAGTTCTCTTGTTGAACTTGTTGTTGTAAGACACTCTGGGGGCTGTTTTGGCCCCTCATCAGCTGTGTCCCTGCCACAAGACTGAAAAGTATACTGTCTGGGTAGTGCCTGAAAGAATTTCATAGTAAAAGCCCGGTGTGTTCTTTTTGTGGAGAGACTACCCTTGTGATCACACAATGCTTTTACTTTAAAGATGTAGTGCTGATTAATTGTTAAAAAAGTGACTTTCACAGGATAAATATTTGGCATAGGAACATAATCCCAGTTAATCTTGCATTGATTATATTTCACAGCAGATTAAATGTCTCTTCACCTTTTCTGGTAAAGATTAAATCCTGATGAGTTATGAAGCCTTGACATTTGAATAAAAGGTAGTTTATGGTCTTAAATTGGGTTAAAGTTTATAGAGAAACAAGGCTGGAAGCAGCAACCGTGGCAACTGTTACTGGAACCCTGATTTGTCCTTGTAGATTTTTATTAATTAACTGGATCCACATGTTAATATAAGGCATACAAGTTTGTACAGCCTTTATATTCTTTGGCTTTGCAATATTGTCAAATTAAATCTATTATGTTGGTGTTGAGAATGTATAACACAAACATTTGGTATAGTCTTTGGGAAAAATCAAACTTTCCTTTTTACAAATCATCAAAATTGATTGTCGACTTAAGAAAGACAGATCCATGCACAGTTTTGCATTGTTTTAACACTCTTTTATATTTTGCTGTTTTTCTTCCAGAAATACGTTGCAGTGGGTGAACTGGGAAAGGCCACAGACACTCTTGATGCCACCGGCAGTGTGGTTCTGGAGAAAGAGTTTGGTAAAAACTGAAGCCCTTTTGACATAAATTCATCTGTGTAGTCCAGCAGTCTGATTTGTATTTATCCCATCTGTGCAGTTTGTGTCAGATGAAGGGTTTTATTTGTCCTTGTTTCTGCCCACAGAGCACATCACCAGATCAGACTTTGAAGAGAAGTTAAAGGGATTTACTGGAGATATCATGCAAGTTCCTCCACTGTGAGTATAATCTGAACCTGAGAAATAGTCAGTCTAGGTATTGAACACATCAGGTCAGGGTTTTATAAACTTTCCCCCTGATTGTAAGCCTGTTTCTGTTTGCGTCAGTCTTTGCAACGAAGAGTCACTGTTGCTCCAAAAGTCCTGTGACCTGTCTCCTGTCATCTCAGCTACTCAGCTCTGAAGAAAGACGGCCAGCGTCTGTCTGTCCTGCTGATGAAAGGTGAAAAAGTTGAAGCCAAACCAGCCAGACCAGTGACTGTGTACAACCTGACCCTGCAGGAGTTCAAGCCTCCCCACTTCACTCTGGGTTAGCTGAAGTTGTTTTATGATCTTCATTCTTCTTTTCTCAATGCAATACTCACTGATGATTCTCCTGGAATATAAATGTAGTTCTGCTGTCTTTATTTAGTCCAGGAGTTTAAAATTGTGTGTCTCTGTCTCAGATATCGAGTGTGGAGGAGGATTTTACGTTAGGAGCTTGGTGGACGATCTGGGAAAAGGTGAGACTGACTCAGGATCAATGAGAACCTCTTATGACTCTGAACTCTGACATTAACCTGTCCGTGTCCTGCAGCTCTGTCATCCTGCGCCCATGTGAAGGAACTGACCCGGACCAAGCAGGGCCAGTTCACCCTGGAGGAGCACGCTCTACCCGAGGAGCAGTGGACGCTCGAGCACATCCTACGGACTCTGCAGCCTTGCGTCGAGGCTGAGCCGGGTGGGAAGAAACCACCAAAGGCTGATACCTGAGAGTCAAAATGGTAATTCATCCAGGGAGAGAGAGAGAGAGAGGAGCGGGACTGCATGATGAGCTGAGATAAAAGTCAAAGCACTGCTGTTTGAAGCTCAATGGACCTTATGATTTCATGTCATTTTGTTTTATTACTGCTCTCCGATGATATCCCAGGCTGAGTTTGATTTGTAAATAATTCTGTATTTAGAAATAACAGACCCTCTCCACACTGAACCCCAGCTTCTGTTGCCATCTGTTTAAATCCCTCCTGGCGCTGCAGGACACAGTGACCAAAAAGTGAACATTCAGGATTTATTTTTACTGAATTAAGATTACAATATGTGCTTAGGAAGACCACTGCCATACACTTTGTATCATTATTTTTTATACTGTGAAGAGAATGTGATATTTTATGATACATTATTGGTACTCAAATTAGTGTCTTTGAGCCTCAACCCTCCAAATAGCTCTGTAAGTATTTTCTTGATATGTGGTATTTTTAGTGAGCACATATCTGAAGTGCTATTTCCAACAGTATAGAGACAGCTGAATGTTTACGACACATCTCTGCACCTTTTTATTGAAAGCACAGTGTGAAGTAAAGGGGAATATCTAGTGATAGATGGTCACTTACATCACCCCTGCTCACCCCTCCCATCACTGCAGCAATGGTGGCCGTAAAGGTCTAGAAGCTCCTGTGATGCCTGATAAATACCCTTCATTTGTTGAATTTTTACCATCAAAAATGTCTACCTATATGAATTATTCAATACACCACAAAAAAACACATTCATTAGTAGTTTGTCCTCTTTGAGCCATTGTAGAAACATGGCAGTGCAAGACGGTAAGGGGCCCATTCCTTGTATAGATAGAAAGGGCTTGTTGTAAGATAATAAAAAGAATCAATTCATAACCAGGTAATTATACACTAATTTAGAAAAATTTATAGATAAGATATTTGATTTCTAAATGAGTAAATGCCACGAAAACTTCCCACTGCACCTTTTAAAGCTGTAAGCGATGAACAGATCACTGCACCTGTGCTTGCCTGTAGCAAGTCAAATCAAATGAAATAAACTTTAATTCTCTGCTGTGAAATTCATTTGGGTAAAAGCATCACTGCAAACATGACACATTGATTGACAGATGTGACAAAAGGATTTAGAGTTTATTATATCTAAATGAGCCCCATACTGTGCATCAGGGATAGCAAGAACTACTCCAGTGCTGTTACCTCCAGGCTGTTTGCTGTTACCCAAATGATTTTTTCCACCTACTTACATGATGGTTAAGAAATGCCAAGAAGAGACAGAAAACTATAAACCATCTTTAAATGATGCTGCCACAGAACAATGCTCATTAATCACAGTGCATTGTGCCTTGATGTCCACAAGGCGGCGCTGTTCAGGCTGTTGAAGGGCCGATGTAACCATGTAACACAAGTCAAGAGTTTAAGTGCTGAACACATACATATTTTTTTCTTTTTAATAAACAATCAGGATTGTGCTAGTGAAAGAAACAAATAAGGTGAAAGTTTACATTAAAATGAGTGAATAATTTTGTAGCACTTTTCTCATGTGTACACTTTAAGGACTTCTATTCAAAAGCCACCAAAATCAGTCATGCTGAAAATTGCTGATATATTCTAAACTGTGTTGAGCCCATCACTAATAACGCATCATAAACTCTTTCTAAGCCTTATCTTTGAGGCTTGATAATGTACCAATAGCTCATTTGCTCGTGGGGAGTTTTGTATTTTACTCCAAAGACATACTTTATACTCTGTTCCCCGCCATGATCAGCAGAATCCATAATTGTGTCATTTCACTCTTTCGTTGTACAGACCCTAAAACCTAAACCCAGGTCCCCTTGAATTGCTGGGTTGGGAGCAAAGAAGAGAGAACAGTTAAAGCATTTATGAAGTGTTACAAGCAGGGAGCTTGTGCCTTAAGAAAATGCATTTTGAAACATTGAATGAGTTCTCTCTATCACTGGAAAAAGTTGTGGTAGTTTACCCAGAATTCAAAGGTCCCTCCCTTTTGTTCATTTTGCATGAAGATGTAATACATGATCATATGAGGGATTAACTCTAATGTTTAAAACACTTCATAAACATTGCTATAATTTGTTATGAATGCTGCATATGAAAGCACTAATAAGGATTATATGAGGCCTTATAAATGTGGGTTTAGGCTACAATGAATATCTACAGATTTCCTTTTTGCATTTGTATTCAGTAAACAAATCATTTTCGTGTTTTATTCTTAAATAGAAATATTAGTAGCCTTACGTGCATTCAGGCTGAAATTTTAATAAAGTATTTTATATTCTTTATTTCGTGGATGTTGGTGAAAATATTTGATGCAGCGAGAGCAGAACAAAATGAACAAATGTTGTGACCTTTTTCTGAGAGGCCCACTTTTGTGACTTAGGGGAGAGTGGGGTAAGTTGAGCCAAAGGCTAAGTTGAGCCACTCCCTGTTGCTTGGAAATGGTCAAAGAAATTGATCATGTGACCAAATATTGTGCTATAGAATTGTGTTCAGACCAAAAAAGATCATGAGCTACAACATGAGGTCAAAAACCTGGCATAAAAGTACACCATTTTAGCTTAGAGGACTAATAAAGTCATAATAGTAGTTCTGGGGTAAGTAAGAAAGTAAAGGAGGCTGATGAGAGGATCAAAGTTTCAGGTCCGATTGTTGAAATGATTAACTTTTTTTTTCAAAAATACAGCTGTGAATGTTCTGAATCACTTGAAGACATTCTCGTGTTAAAATGGCTTTTTACAAAACAGCTTTTTAGCAGTTATATGCAATCATAATAAAAAAAATTATTGTACCAGTTTGATACCGTATAATAGATAAAAATACACATAATTGACAATCTTACCATTAGGTAACACTAGGTTTTCTGGGGGCCCCCCCAAAACTCCTCATACACTTACGGTTAATACAGGTTTTACTTATTTGCGCACATTATGTTTGTGTGTCTCAAGGCCCCCCCTTCGGTCACCACTACATTGGATTAGTCCATTTTACTGCGCATGTGCAGAAAGGATTCAGGAAGACCTGCAAAACATACAAAAACAAACGGCGCGATCCTCAAGAGACAAGAAGAGAACAGAAGAGAAGAGAAAATAAAGAAAGAAACAATGCAAAGAAGTTACTCCAGTAGTGCCGAAAAAAAGGAAAAAGAAGGAGGACAGAAGAAAGCTGATACCACCGAAAAAGTTTTTTTTTCACAGGCGGCAGCAGCGGAGTAAGTAACGCGTTGTCGACACCCATTAAGGAGGGTTAGTCGCGTGGGGATGAAAAACGACTAGTGAGTAATTTATTTTTTCCTGCATTGAAAAGTATTCTGTTAGGTTATGCATTAACCCTAACCTTTACCTGTGGCCATAGCGCCGGCGCTATGCTTTCAATGGCCTGAGTTTTATTACCGTAACTTCGTCAAAGTTTGTCCAGTCAGGAAAATTTTCAACGGTGTTGGAAAGCTGAGAGTTGTGGGCATGCGCACATGTATTATTCACTACGGTAGTTGTAACCATAGATATATAAATAAACGCTCGATGGATTACGACGCTTTTAGCCAATGGAGAGCGACACCCGCGCATGGCGGCCATCTTGCTTCAGGCAGGCCGCCTACTCATAACATTACAGTCTACGGTGCATGTAGCATTTAAATAACCATACATTGCTTAATTTTCAAACGATTTTCAAACGCTTTAGTTTGTAACAAACCTCGGAGTTTTAGTTATGTTCCTACTTACTAAAGAGTAATTTAAAGAGAAATTTTAACCATGAATTTTCATGAATAAACATGAAGCAGATAGGTAGAGCAATAACTATAGGCCTACACAAACAAGGCACTTATATTAAATCATTTATATATAAAACATGTAATCATTCCATGTATGTTATATTAGTAATATTTCTATTATAGGGATAACTATAATAACATACAGCAAAAACATATATAAATATTTATTTTCAATATAAATTTCTGCCTCATGTTGGCCATTTTAGATGTTTTTAACAAACCAAACAACTTGGAAATCATGTGCAACTCAAGTTATGTTGAATCAAAAGAGCATTTCTGCCTTTTCCACTGATGTAAAATTGCTTGGTCAACTTTGTAATAGGTGGTCTCACTCACAGTGAGCCTGTTTAGCCAAGTTAGACAGCTGATAAACACAGCACATCCACAGAGACCGTCACTTAAACAAAAAAGAAATGCTGTCATACAAAAAAATAAAATCTGGATTGTTGTCTCAGCCTTGATAACTCGCGCAAAGCAACTCAAAGTTAGCAATTGCGTCCGCAAATAGCCATGTAACAACCGTGCTGCATGATTAAGTCTTTTTTTTCTCAAAGAAAAGCTGGCATTTCAATATGTCCAAGCATCCCAACTCATAGCCAAGTTATCAAGGTATGTAATAAACAAAACCGTTTGTAAATCTGTCAAGATTTCAGTGAGTTAAGAGAATTTTTGATCATGCAACTTACTCACTCTCTGTCAGCTACCATGCAATGTAACAGAATGGTGTACTGAAGTAAGATGGCCGCCGTGAACGGACGCCGGTGGCTACTTCTCAATTCATCTAGCCTTTCTTATATATGTCTATGGCTTCTCAATCAATACCGTAACTCCTTGAAAGTTTGATCAATCAGAAAAATTCCAATGCTGACAGAAAGGTGAGAATCTGTGCTTTCTGTCATCATATGATGTATGGTATATATTACGGTAATCTTGAACGGTACCATCAAAACCGCACCTTCTTTGACGGAGCGAGGGAGAAAAAGAGAGCGAAGTAAGACAGAGCAAGCAACAGCTGACAATTCCATATAATTTGCAGTAATCACCAACCAGATGTTGAAAAGTGAGGCTCAATTACTCCTAGAAAAAGGGACCAAAGCTCTCAGACTTTGGGGCATTTTCTGACCATTTTACTGCCATAATAACCAAAATATCTCCAAATCGCTATTAGTAGGGAGGCTATTTTTCTTGTTACAGAGTTATCCTTCCTGTTCTCTGCACTTTATTAAGCATTCCTTTATTTTCAACAAATACCCTGGACTGTATGACTGATCTGCAGTGCTTATGGAAGAGGATGAATGTTTCTCAGTTTTTCTGATTTTCAAGGAGAGCAGAATAAATCAACTGCAGTAGATTAAAAAGTTGTATTGTTGGAAAACAACATCTGAGAATAGTTATCAATGTAGTCCATGTACTTAGCTTATCCTCTGAATTTTTGCTGTTTCACATTGCTGTTTGGCAGAGGTAGCTGACATAAATTGATACAAATGACTTAATTTCATTTTTTTTTATTGCAAACAAGCAGCAGCATTTTCTAAAAAAAATCAGTGACCTACTTTAAAGAGCTAACTAAAACATTTGACTGTAAATATATATTTAATTTTTGTTAAACAATACATAAAGACATGCTTTGGAATTGCAAGTTTTATCCTGTTCACTATATAAAAAGAGCACAGCTTTTCAAACACTACAGACTTAAACACTGAAGTTATGCCAGGACTGAATCCATTCCTTGCTTACACCAGGATTACCCACGTACAGGACCCTGAAAAGCAGCGGAGAGAAGCTCCAGTACTGTCAGACCTTCAGACAGGACAAATATTACAGACAAAGTCTAATTGTTATGAAAATCTCATTTTATTTTCTCATAGGATCTTCATGATGCAGACTCCTTGGACATCCTAGTAGGCATTCTCTGCTTTGAGGAAAGTGGGACCCAAAATCATATATTATTTTATGTTTATTGTGGCTGTTGCTACGCCCTGTTTTGGGCAAATGTCAATAAAGTTTAATGACAACTTTTGGTGTAATATATTTTTGAGTTGGCATAGCTTAAAATTTTGAGTTTAGTGAAAGTCAAATACAGCTAAATGCACGTGATAAAATTAGTTATTGTCACTTTAAATAGTGAGTTGAATACGTATGAATTTTAATACAGATTATGATAGTATAAATAGTATAAATAACTTTTCTTTCAGTGTATTCAACTCAAATAATCTCTTCTATTCCCTTTGGCATTTGTGTTGATTCTACTTAGTTACTTAATTGATGCACTCATTAATTAAATCATTTAAGTGCAATCACTTGCTTCCAATTTTTTTTTAAGTATACTCAACTTATCTGGGTTTACAGTGTATGCAGATACACTAGTTAGAGACAAAACCATGATAGCCTTGATGTAGTGATCCGAAATTTAAAAAAAAAAGGCTAATCCTACCCCACTCTCCCCTAATTCGCTTAGTATGACTTTTCTAACAGGAACCTTTAAGGGTCCAGAATACAGAAGAATACAGCTGGAACAGGCCCCCAAAGCCTGTCAGGATTTAATATGAAGTTGTGTTCATGACGGTATTTGACCGGACATAACCGGTAAAGCTGTCACCCTGACTCTTGGATAGACCTGATGGGCGCATGCATGGCGCCTCGAGCTGCCTCGGAGCAGCACGAGGCCTCTTGAGGAGTTATCAATCGTTTTTTTGGACAGCAGTCTGACGCCGAGAGGAGCCGAGCGGATCAATGAGCTGCAATGATTGTCTCAGTCCAAATATTAGCCGTTTGGTGATTTCTTTCATGTCTTCAAGGCTGTTCATATCCCTGTTTGCTCTCTGCTCGGTCTTATCTAAATGACAGCCGTTGGAAAGTTGGCAGCGAGGCGTCGCGCGCTCTAGGAGCCCATCAGTGCGCGCGTTTATCAGTGCGGATGACCAATGGGCAGCTCCTCTAGGTGACCGTATCATTCATGGAGTCACCTGGTAATAAAAAAAATCAGGCTCCTGTGTTCGTGGTGTCGCTCTGAAACAGAGAAGTTATCGGTTATTGTTTAACACCCTTTGCGGAAACGTGTGTGAGCGGATAACCGTGCACTAAGTGAGCCATTAAAGCGATTTGCAGTTATAGTCATTATCACCTCCACCTGATAGGCGCATTTCACAGGAAAACATTCAAATTATGAGTTAATCACTCGCCACTGAGCTGCTCCTTTGGGGATGTGGATTGCAGTGAACTCCTATTACATTGTGAAAGATAAGACTCAGAGCTGTTTGATCAGTCAAACACCAACGTTAAGGCCTGCGTAAAAACGACCCAGAGCCAAGTTTTGACTCTCTAGTAAAGTCTTGTGGATTTGCTTAGGGAAATTAGAGGACTTTATGAGAGTGGACTCTGGAGGGAAGTCCTTTTTGTGCCTTTTAGACTCACTCCAGTGTTATTGTGTGGGCTTGCCTCTCTGATGTAGGGAAAAGAAATTAATCAGAACTATAATGAGCTAATTTGATGAGCGATGACCCTGCTTGACCAAAGGCTGAAGTTAGTGTAACATATGCGCACCTCGTGTCAACCTGGAGAGGAGTTTAGGACTAGGGGAGAGTGGGGTAAAATGAGCCTTTTTTCATATTTCCGATCACTACATCAAGGCAATCATAGTTTTGTCTCTAACTAGTGTATCTGCATATATTTGTGCAAGATGTTGTTCATCCCTGCAAACCAACAGAATGAGTGTAAACACAACTGTCTTGATAATATAGCATGCCAAAAAAGTGGTCTTCTATGGTCAACTTACCCCGAGTATGGAGTAAGTTGACCATAGGAGTGGGGTAAGTTGAGCCATATACAACCCCCCACTCTCCACCCCAGCCCTTCCTCACCTTCTCTCTCCCTAAATAACAGTCACTTTTTCATATTCATGTGTATTTTTATCTATTATACGCTATTCAACTGATACAATAATAATTTTTTATTATTATTGCATATACTGTAACTGCTAAAAGGCTGTTTTGTAAAAAGACATTTAACATGAGAATGTCTTTAAGTGATTCAGAGGAGCTCCTCTTTGTTTCCAGCTTCATGAAAAGCTGCTGCAAAAAGAAAGAAAATTGTGCATGTACTTGAATAAGAATCTCGATTAAAAAAAACATCCATTATTGCACTTTGGTTATTGAAGCATCATAGTAAGGTGAATATCTCAGTAAGGGAGTCTACTGTAGCTGCACCATGAGGCACCAGCACACAGAGAACATTGTGGGGAATGAAGCTTTGCCTCTATAGCAACAGTTTAAATATAGTTTTCTTTACTTCTAACCTTCTTTCGCATTTCTCCAACAGGCCCAACTCCAACATATCAAAAACAGGACTGGTGAAAATGTTTCAGTTGTGGGTTAAACTTTAAAAACCCAGAGTAGGATTAATGGAAACATACTGAGGCACAAGTCATGGAGGGTGTCCAAATGTTCACTCCCAGTCCTCTGTTATCTGTCACATATCTCTGTAGCAATTTCTGTTGGATGTTTAATAATATAAAAGAATAACACAAAAATTTAATTTGATCAGTTTTATGTTTTTTATTTACCACACAGATGTCACTTTTCTGTATTTTATCTAAAGAAATGCCACACAGACTGGGACTTTTTAATGTTTGGTGTGCTGTAAGATCATGCAGGTGGCACTTTTTTGTGTTTTGTTCACCGGGGGAGCATCTAGTTGGCATTTATGAGCATCCATGTTATCCACTGAATGACAATAACCTAAAACTGAACAATTTAGATAAAGCATTGAATACAGAAGTATACATGGCTTTGCAGGATGATATAGACAAAAAAAGCATTATTCTTGTGAGTACATTTTGATATGTATGGAAGTGTATGATAGCGGAAGAGCACAAACAAAAAAACCCCACAAAAACAAGAATAAAACAACACAAAAATAGTAAACAGACATACAGAAGACGTGTCAAAAGTAAATAAACGTGATGGTGGATCAGCATGACACAGACACAGATCTCAGTTATATTTCTCAATGTCAGCCAAACCATCTGGAACTTAATCAGTACCTCTTCATGAAGTCATGGTAATATCCATATTTCTATTAGTACTGCTCCACCCTGTTTATCAACCTGAAGGACAGCCTTTCTAGAGCAGCTAGTTGAACCACAGAGAAAGAGCAGGAACAGTGGAGGCCCTCCAAATTAGTACCAGAAGTTTTCTCTCCTGAACATAAGAGCATTGGATGGAGTGAAATCCCTCAAGGGGATTTTTTTTTCATCTTTTATCTACTGTAAAAACACCCAGATGGCACTTTTTGTGTTTTATTTCCACCCAGAAGGTGCATTTGTTCAATTGAAAGTCAAACCAGGCCAGTTTTGTGTTAATTCTACTGTAGGGGCTTATAATTTTACATTTAATTCACTGAAAAGGCAGTTAAGGGCACTTTATATGTTTTAATAACTGGAAGGGAATTCAGAAGGAAAAATGTTTTATTTCCTAGCAGGGCATGCAGATAGCATTCATTTATGTTCCATCTACTCACGGCATTTAACACTCACCCTTACATTTACTTACTAGAGGAGCACTTTGGGTGATTTTTGGGAATGTTCTTTTCACTCTAAGGGCAGCCAAACACCCTGTTTTGTGTTTGATTCACTGAAGTGGTCTTTAGAGGGCACATTTTTGCATTATATTTACAGCACATTTGACATATCAAATACTGGTAAGACAATCTTTTTCATGAAATTGCCATCGACATGGTACCTTTTTTTTGTTTGTTTGTGTTTTTCTTAAAGACAAGGGAACCTGGCCCCCTTTGACCTACCTCTAACTACACCCCTGCATATATAAAGTGGATTAGTTAAATTGATATATTTCATCATTGATGGCTGATAAAAACACACAGGACTGTAAAATCCTTGTGTCAGTATGAAGTATGATTTTATTTTTTAACTTTCACGTCATATTGAGATATTCTGCATTTGGGTGTCATGAGGAGGATAAATGTAAATCTGTCTGTAAATGACACTTAACAGAAGTAACCAGACTTTTAAAAGGCATTTTATTTTGTTTAATCTTTTTTTTTCAATTATCATCATTAATAAGTGCTGATTAATCACAAAACATCTTTAAAAACTCAACTCATATTTGTCTGGTTGTTAGGTGTTTGTTCAGTCAAAAGCAGATTTTTGATGATACACTTCCTCCTCATTTTTTAAATAACCCGGTTTTTGGAAACTTTTTCTGTTTCCAGATTGATAATAAAATATATCAAGAACAAAAAAAAAACATGATTGGATGGCCGTTTAGTCTGAGCAAGAGCGACCTTTTAAAGGAGGCATCTCTAACCACAAGCCTGCTATCAGTCTCATCACTGACACAGTTTCAAGTGTCTTTTTTTTTTCTTTTTGTTTTTCGCCAGTCACCAGATGATTGAATATAACGAACTGATTCTCCAGAAATACTATTATCTCCCCTCTCATGTCATCTGATCGCTGTGTTGCTCGAACGGGGCAGCGTGTAAACCAATCAGAAACGGCCGCTGGCCACCTGCAGGAAGTTGGCCGTCCACTTATCTCCTCCCTCCTCTGCCTGCTGCCAGATAACAGCCCCAACAGTTGGACGAAGTGCCACCTAGTCCACCACCGCAACCTGATGGACGCCAACTCTCTCTAACGGCCTCAAAGACTCAGATCTCTGTGGACGTAAGTTCGAGGTGGAAGTTTCAGTTTGAGCTGCTGAAGTTCTGCTGTGGTTAAAGAGGAAGGCCGTGAAGAAAAAAAGAAAGAGAGGAGGGACGCAGCCTTCCGTTAACTCAGCCCCAGCGCGCACCGGCGGCATTAAAGAGCACAATGAGCGTCCCGCTTTACGCACCGACCCCCATCCAACCGGCTCACCTGACCCCCTTCTACATCGAGGACATTCTAGGGAGGACTGCCACGGCCTCCTCCTCTCCTTCTTCTTCCTCATCCACCTCCTCCTCTTGCTCTACCCCGGTCATCCCCACCCCGACTCTTCCTTCGCCCAACTCCTCCTTCACAAGTTTTATCTCACCGTATCGGACCCCGATTTACGAGCCCACGCCGATCCACCCGGCGCTTTCTCATCACGCAGCGGCGGCACTGACGGCGACGTATGCCTCCACCGGGACCTTCCCCGGGTCCATCTACCCGTTTCACCACCAGCACCACCGCTCCATGGGGGACTACGCGCAGGCGTTGCTGAGACACGACCCTCTCGGTGAGTTTACTGATTGTGCGCAAAAGTCTTTTTAGACTACCTCTTAAAACCCTCAAAAACAACGTGAGCTTTTATTTGGCATACCACAAATTTATTTTAATCACATCTCTGAATCATAAGACGCGTGTCTAGTTCCTAGATTAGTCCCTTGTGTGTAAATGCAGATGGAAACATAATGTGGCGATCAACAGGAGCGACTTTTCACTCTTTGCATGGAAACTTCTCTATCTTCACTCTATCTTCACAAGCCTTGTTTCAGTGCCAACGAAACCGTTTTTGCATAAGTATATCACGCTTGGTCATGCATGCATGTCGGACTGAAGACAGTCTGCAGCAGCATGAGGCCAAGATAACTAACACTCTGGAGAGTAAACGTTCCTGCAGCTCCACTTTTCGGAATGATGTGTGGCTGTGCACTTATGAGTCACGATGTTATTGTGACAGACCAGACATGTTTGGGGGCTACAATAGCAGCACTGAGAGGGTGAGGGTGAGTGTGTGTGTGCGCGAGAGAGAGGAGGGGGGTAACCTTGACTCCTTTTCCTGACGCCCATTGTTCTGAGACATCAGAGGAGCAAGTCAGCCAGTGACTAAAACATAGCTGAGCTCTAAATCACTTATTATTGAGTGTGTGTGTGTGTGTGAGAGAGAGAGAGAAAGAGTGTGTGTGCGCGTGTGAAAGAGAGTGTGTGTGTGTGTGTGTGTGTGTGTGTGTGTGCACGCGCGCTCATATGCCTTTGAGCACCAAACCTCCCCTAATTGGAAGGAAATGGCCATAAAATAAATAAGGATTGTAATGTGGATCAGAAAATCCATCTTTACGCACGCGTCTCACAAGCTTAACAGTCAACCCAACACTTGTTCAATCTATCCAAAACGTTTTAAACATTTTAAAGTTCAAGAAAAGTCAGATGTTGTCATGAAAAACTCAGTGGACACTTTAATGTTTTAGTTGTACTCATAATACTCTGAGGATTGTGCGCACGAAACCAACATTTCTAGCCTGAGCTGGTTAAGTCCTCGTCAAACTGTAGGTACAAAGAGTGAGCGATGGTCCTCTTCAGTATGGTGTGACAGGCGGACCGTCTGGCTTTGTGTTGCGGCTTTTTTTCCGTTCCTAGCGGAAGCCGTGAGCCTGTCGATAGGAGTAAATCTGGTTTCAGAAGCTGTTAAATGTTTTCCTGGCTCACCCCGGCCAGCCGCTTCCTCGGGAGCTCGCTGCACGCTGCTGATTATTTTATCGACATCCTCAATACAGACATATTCAGGAAACACTCGGCCTCTGATAGCCCGGGATCCGTTTTTCACATATTGTTGCACTTCCTCTGCCTGGCCAGCGAGGATGTGGCTGACTTTCTTTATGGTCGGCGGCGAGAAGAAAATAAAGCAAACAAGGAGAGCACATCAGGCCCAGAGGGAGCTTAGAAGAATAGATAAAGAGTCATTAAGACAGATTTACCGAAATAGAAAAAGACTGAGCTTTAAAATAACAGGTTAGAAACAATGTGCTTTTGAGTGTCTGCACTGGGACTAAAAATGTTTAGTCTCCTGACTGTCTCAAAGCTGTGACTGCATTTGAGATTAGTAATGTTTTTATTTCATAGTCGAACTTGCATGTGTGTTGAATTTTTTACTGTTCGTTTGTTTGTTTTGTCATCAAACTTTTTCCTTTTTTGGCCAAACGGGATGCGAACCTCAGGTCTTCATAGGTCTGCAGCAGAGGATTTAGATCCTGTTATTAGTTTTTACGCTTCAAATAAAAACGAGATTGTGTTCACACATCCACCACTCAGAAATTCCGCGCAAAAAAACTGTTGAGTGCATGAACTAATAGATAAGAGCATAAATCAGTAGGCTGGGAGCAAAAAATACAACGAAAAAGCCTCCCACGTTATAACTTTGCATGATAGGATCCTCCATGCCCTTCTGACTCATATTCAGTTGAATAACATTAGTTGGAATTATTTAAAAATTCAGTGTTTGTTTATCACAACACCCAATCTGAGGTGTCATTCTTAAGTCTGGGCCCCTTAAAAAAACAGTAGGCCTTTTCATCACGGCCTAGACCACCCTTACACATTCATCATAACCACATGTCCAGTGATCCATAAAAACATCTAAGATAATGACTTTGTGTTGCACAAAAGATCAGGGTAAACTGTAAGAGGAGAGCGAATATGACATTTCTTATTTCTATTCTTACTAGGGCCCGACCCATATGGACTTTTGGGGGCAGATGCTGATACCGATCATTATGGGGGAGAAAAATCCGATTACCGATTAATCAACCGATTTAAAAAAAAATTTTTTATGAAATTTTAAAATGTTAATTTAAGTAATACATCTACATATTTATTTTTTTTAACAAATGGCTTTTGAGCCTTTCAAACACTTCTTCAAAGAATTAAAGGCAGAAAACTCATTTAAAATCCTTTTTATTGCTAAAACAACTGAAAAAGAATTATTACACAGCAAACATGTCTTTTTTCAGGCTAAATCACATAGGCCCGTCATGGCCGTAATTTAACCCAAAAAAGACGCTGAAATCTGGGTTTATTTAGGCGGTCATAATCCAAACGTTGTTTAGACATATGATGAAGACGTCTTTTCAACCACTTTATGCTGGGTGGGTATGAATTAAATGATAATAAATGTCATTTTACGCACACTAATAGTGCTTTTAAGTGTGGGCAAAATTATAGCTGACTTCAACAAAAAGAAGCAATAGAGGTCAGATAGATTTAAAGCTGCACAAAAACTAATGTTTTGAGAGATTGTAACAAAATCACTAATCAAATTGATGTTTTCTGTCAAATCACTAATAAGGACAGATTGAGGTTATAACTGGAGTAGGAAGCTGACCTGAACCCGCTTAATGTGACAGGAAGGCAGACTCAGTCAGTTTGAAAACATCTCATCCTGCTTTTTGAGAGGATTTCAGACACTTTCCACTGGAGGTTAAAAACAAAAACTAATTTGTCACCATGGCAACAACCCATTTAAACAAGACGTGTAGAAGAGGCCAGAAGAAAAAAAAATGGACTATGGGATGTGGACCATAAGGGGACATGAAGATGCACAGTGCGCGCAGTGATATTTGATCTTATTGTCGATCGAAGCTGTAACGGTTTAATTATTACGCACCAGCTTTTGCTGTCCAATTCAGTTCATTTGATCATAATGTAGAATGTTTTCAGCCCTCGGCAGCTTTGCAG
The DNA here is from genome assembly GCA_962446985.1 of Xyrichtys novacula. Classification (NCBI taxonomy): domain Eukaryota; kingdom Metazoa; phylum Chordata; class Actinopteri; order Labriformes; family Labridae; genus Xyrichtys; species Xyrichtys novacula. The sequence goes on along the minus strand of OY660882.1, from coordinate 9,066,923 downwards.
GAGTTCTCTTACTTTAAATTAAAAATCTTTTACACATTTCTTTAAAATCAGCAGCAGTCTTATCATGTTTATATCATAGACGCTGATGAGGGCGCCCGTTTGTATCAAAGAGGGCCCAGACTGAGAGGATAATTTCAGAGGATCATTGCCTTTGTCCAAACCTTTTTTAATCGTTTTTTAAACATGTTTGAATTTCTGTACTGTTCCACACTCTGCCTCTTTGAGGACATGACAGTTTACTTCGATTTGGTCTCAGCATATCAACATTATTAATAACAGTATTAATAATGATACAATTCAATCGCAACGAAAAACACAACTGGAAGCCTAAAACGCGATTTTCTCTGTCTATGGTTCCCATTTTGTACTCGTTTTGAGTACTTTTAATAAAAATGTGTGAATATTTAAGAAATTCCGGCTATAGGAGGGATATCAGTAGAAGTCCCGGAGAAAAGAAATCACCCTGAACTGTCAGTCCTCACCGATGAGCTTTTTATGGTTGTTGAAGTGCCTTTTTTCCAGTAATGATTGTAGTCTTAGTATATCGAAACAAGATTAAAAAAAAAACTGGACAGTAAAAACACAGTGAAATAAATGCGCAAACAAAGTGAGCTGCGCGTAAAACCGAGAGTAACCTCCATACATTTGAATATAAATACCTTAATACTAATAACTGCACAATACTTATATTAATACCATTTTAAAGAGACAATTTCTGCTCTGATTAATCAGTGTTGAACTGGTTCGCATCATAAATCAAATAAAGTTAATTATCCTTTAAAACGAATCCATTTTTTCATCTGCGTCTTTTTTCCACGGTGCGTAAAGATTCATTTTGTTGGTTTTATTCACGAAATCAACCACCGACTGTTGCAAGATCTCAAAGTAAACATATTCGTTTTACTTATGGAGGTCATTAACTACCAAAAAAATAAAAATAGAAAAAAAAATGCCCGATTGTGAAGCCGAGGAAATGGATCTGAGAACGGTTCTTTCAGTTAATTTATGAGATAAATCCACATTTAGACTAAATTTAGACTTAAACTGTTAACTTTTAAAACATTTTTTTTTCTTCTTTTCTGGATTGACTAACTTCCCGTGTGTGGAGCCGCCTGAGAAACTCTGTGTCTGCAGTTTGTCCTCAGCAGCAGCAGTTGTTCTGTATTGAGTCAGTGAGAGCAGAGGACACAAGCGTCTGTCGTTGGATGCCATCGCCTATAATCACACCACAAAGCAGGAAGCACATGAAGCGGATATTTGGCCATAGTTTTCACTCTGTCACGACCTTCCTCAAAGACAGCAGCAGCAGCAGGGCCGCGTGCAGCAGGCCAGCGTGCAGCTCTGCTATTGTTCCTGCAGGTCATTAAGAGGAGGAAAGGAAGAGAGCCTGATTACTGCGCTGCACGGACCATCCTCCCAGAATGCATCCGCTCAGCAGGCGCGGGATACAACATAAACACTTATTTATTTTGTTGAAACAACCGCGAGGGCAATAAAAGTCTTACATCCTCCCAAAACCAAACTGCCATTAGTTACAGGGAATAACCCTTTAATCAATAATGGTGAATATATAGGGTGTCAGAATAGTGGAGACTTTATTCTCATCTTCCACAGATGTTATAGGATATTATTTGTATTTCTGTATTTTGGATTTTGAATATTCTCCGTTTCCTCCTCCAAAGGCAAGCCTCTGCTGTGGACCCCGTTCATCCAGCGGCCCCTGCACAAAAGAAAAGGGGGTCAGGTTCGCTTTTCCAACGACCAGACCATCGAGCTGGAGAAGAAGTTTGAGACGCAGAAGTATCTCTCCCCTCCGGAGAGGAAGCGGCTGGCAAAGATGCTGCAGCTCAGCGAGAGACAGGTGAGACCACCGATTCTGGTTCATTATAGAAAAAATAATCATCTATATCCGTGTTTATAGCCTCTTAATCCTTTTTAAGATCCCGTGTAACTGCTCCCGGTGCGCGTACGCACTGGTAAACTACTGCTCGAGACCTGAATTTTATGAACCCACATTACGACCCCCTTAAACTACCATGACACGAAGCGATATTTGAGATTAAACAGCTTTAAAAGCTTATTATGGTCTTCATCTGAACGGCGCGCTCTGCGTAAACTCTGATTTCTCATGACTGATCTGATGCAGGTGCTGCTCAAGCTCAACCCACACCGTGAAATGGTCAAATAAATGAAATATGATTGAAATTAGTAGGATAAATGAATACAAATAGCTGCACCAATGAATTGCAAATTAAACGTTTCTATTGTTGCCCTTTTTACAGCATGTCATGGTGCAGGTAAAAACTGTGATATTTCTAATTTTCAGGGTATAGTCAGATACTGACCAAAAAAACCCAACATGTATCTTCTGAGATGTATTTTCTTTCCTTGTGCCCTGAACTGACATAAAGGGCCTTGCAACATCAAATGACTTCAAACTGTTTAAGTGAATGCAAAATATTCAAGAAACTCAAAAGCAGAAAGTTGCGAAAGTGTTACGCAAAATGAGCAATCATTACAAAAACTTAAGAAATATTTCATGAAAGGCAGAGTGTTTACGGAGTTCAAAAATATGTCACAAAACAAAAAACAAAACCCAGGACAAAAAAAAAAAACAAAACCTAAAGATAATTACTTTATTATTCTAATACTCACTGAAATACTAGATTAATCCCCAAAGGCAAGTTTCCCTCTTAAACATAATTTGTATTCTTTCAAGAATTTCCTACTATACCAATAGTTCGTGCCAATTTTAGCACCCCCAATAGGACAAAGCAGCCTTTGCTTATTCTGTCCTTCACATGATTAAGTGTCTTCCAGCCAAAAATCTCATCCTTTATTAGGAAAATTGAATCTGGAGATTGTAAAAGCTGGACTGTTTCTTCAGCTGCTTTGCTGACACTGACCCTCTTGCACCACTTTGGACCATAAAAAATTCTCAATCTCATCTCTGATGGTCTTGTTTGCTTTTGTATATCATAGAAAGAATTCAATATGAAAATCAGTCTGTTTTATTACCACCAAAAACCTCTTCACTGGAGCTTTAATTGGCCCAATAACCACAAAGTTATTGCAATGGATAGCTTATGTGAATCAGAATTTTACCTTAAAGAGTTCCCTGTCTTTGGTGTCTACAGACCATTAAATGTATTTCTAAAAAAAGTGTATCTCAACAATAATCTGTTTGATAAACCTCAAGATGACTTTGATTGATCTTATTTATCTTCACTTTTCAGGTCAAAACTTGGTTCCAAAACCGACGAGCGAAGTGGCGAAGACTGAAACAGGTGCGCTTTCACTGATCCCTTTATCAAATATTATTATGATTAACATCTCTGACCTCTTTATTTACATGTTAATCACTTTTTTAAAATCCTAACAGGAGAACCCACAGGGGGGAAAGAGGGAAGTGGAGGGGGACAGCTCAGCCGGGAGGACCAACAAAGCAGAGGAGACCACAGAGTCCCCCGAGATCCAGAGCCCGGCACACAGACACTCTGCAGCGACCTCTGAGCTGTCACAGAGCGGCCGATGCGGGCGCTCCGTCTCCCCCAAACACTCAGAGCTGGACTCTGAGGTGTCAGAGGACACAGACCAGGAGCTGGACATAGAGGACGACAGTGAGTTCCCTCTGAACCCTTAGTCTTGACTGAGCCTTCACGGGGTCCTCAATGATACTGGATCCACTGGGACACTAAGGAGCTGGATGATGAAGATCTCTGGATCCCCTGACACTCATCACTCAGCTTTATCGGACTCTGTCTGTTCCACAAAGACACCCATGGCGGACTGGCTCCTGGTACAGATCAGACATTTCAACCTGCAGTGCCTTTTTCCCCACACAGGACAGTTGTCTGGTTTCTCTTTGTGTATATCTCTGTGTACTCTGCTGTGTTGTGCTGATGATCTCTGTAAATAACCTGAAGGCCTTTCTCTTGTACTGTATGCTGTTTGAATGATGAATGCTCTTAAGACCATCCACATGTGCCTTAAAATGGGATATTCAACCAATGAATGAAGGACTGATGATGCTCTGTTGAGTCATGTGTAATAAACTATGTTTGTGTTACATCTGCTGTCACTTTGGGCTCTGAAGAGGGAAACATTTACTCAGATTGAGAGTTTAAACTCTGACTTCAACTTTAACCAGGATAGTATGATAGTACAAGCTTGAAATGAAAGTGTACTAAAGAGAAAACCCTCAGATAATAGAAAGAGGAAAACAACAGGGTTTAAAACAAACCACAAACAACCCAAAGTCATATTTGCAGTTTTTATTTCAAAATTTGTGATTTCAAGACAAAATGTGAAAAGAAGTTATTTCTTATTTTTTATTACTTTTTTTTGTTTCTTCAAATTCACCCCAAAGAGTAAACAGACATTAAATAGAACAATTATGATCATATACAACAAACTATAAAAACAATAAAGATCTAAGCAAAAAAGTTTTAATGTTACATGTGTGTTAAGAGAGTAAAGTCATATTATAACAAATAAAAACACGATTTTACAAAACTAATGTTGTAATGTAAGGAGAATTAAAATAAATATCTGATGAGAATAAAAAAGACATGGTGTTACAAGGACATAGTATGTTTATGTAACCAAATAGAGTTATGTGAAAAGAATAAAGTCATCATGTACAGTAAAAAAGTTCCAAAACAGAGAAGATTTATGATTTGATATGAAGTGTACATTTGTTACATACACACTAGTAATCAAACTTTGACTTGAATTTAGTAAAAGTGATCACAGTTTTTCTTGCTGTATCAAATACCCTTTAAAATATGACGCTACTTCAACTACTACAACAACTATAGAAACTACTATAACCACTGGTATAACTCTGCAACCTCTACAACCTTTCCTACTCTTCCTCCTCTTCCTTCTCCTACTACCACTGCTTGGCTATAGGCCTGGTCTGCAACTGTAGCCTAGCTTGCATGCAGGTTTTTCAGCCAACTTCAACAATACCAAACTACCCCTTTAAACATTCATTTTTATTCAACAGATATAGAAATGCTTTTTTTTTTCTTTTTTAAATAGAAACTACAAAGTTGCTGTTCGATCAATGAGTCTGTGAGAAGTGGCAAAATGTTGCCTCACTGAAGTCCTCAAGGAAGACTGGGATTTTTCCCAGTCTGTCATTTTTAGTTTTCCCTAACTTTGGCAGTGACCGTGGTGTCTCCAAATGTGCATTTCGGGCTACTAAAAACCAAACTGTGTCTCTTACGGTATTTTTTATTTTCATTTGCACTTGAGGTAGTCCTAAATAAATAAGGTTACAAGAGAAAAGGAAAGAATCTGAAGCAAAGATGCAAAGCCAGCCACTACAGTTCACTGAGCTGTTTAACAGAGAAATCAAAGGCAGCCACAGATCAGTAAACAGTTTAGTCCATGTCAATAGTCGTCCCATCACCACATTCAACTTCAAATAGCTTATCATTGAGCTCTCATGCAAACACTGTGAGTGGGAGTTTTTCAGTAAGTAGATTAAGTTAATGATTGAGTGAACCTCAGAGCAGCAGGGACAGCAGAAAGATAGCAGAACACTGATTGATCGCCACACAAAATGTTCACAGTCCTTCTCAATATCAGACACAATTACAGGTGTTTCATTACAGACTGACGGTTTCCCTGGTGATGTAGGCTGTTCTAGTTAAAATCATGAGTGATTTTTTAAAGGGTTAGCGCTTATTGACTCATTACCTTGTTTGAGTTTCAATTGTGAGGTTCAACGGCCTCACACATACAAGAGGACGAATCCAAAACCAACAGTATGCACATTGATCTCAGCCTCTGTATTGTGTAATGGTTCACAAATTGTGCTGGAAAGAGTCAATATTAGACACGGTTGGTGGGTGAAATGTTCTGCAGATAGCCGGTTGACTCCAAAGTGTCTGACTGATCTGGACAATTCAAACACACACACACACACACACACACACACACACACACACACACACACACACACACACACACACACACACACACACACACACACACACACACGAACTCACACACACAATGTCTGAAAAAAGTTTGTGAGGACAGCATCTGTAGGTTCTTTCTTGCATTGTTTCCAGAGTCTTGAGTTGAGAAATGACCAAGAAAAGAATTTTTAAATTCTTTTCTTGGTCATTTCTCAACTTCTACTTCAGCCTTGTTCGGACCAAATCCTGTATTTTCTGCGCATTTAATCTATTTTCCCCTCATTTTGCCAGTAGGACTGTCTCAGCATACCAATAACACGTATTTGGTGAATGAGCTAAAACTAAGCTTACAGTGAAACTGAGAGCTCATAGTAGTGGTCTTTCTAGATGATCTGACCTGCCCAGCAGTGGCAAGGCAGTGGATCTACATACAACAGATCTAGGGTTTTGCTTTCTCTGGCAGGACAGTTAACAAACCTCGTCAGGTGAGAGGACAGGGTGACCTGGTTGAAGTCATCTGATATTGTTATTAGTGCCTCAGGGTGTTCAGTCTGTATCCTAGCAACAGTATCATCTAAAATATTGCATGGAATTTAAGCCATTGGCTTGAGTGAGATGTGAACAAGTATTGTTATGATATGACTGAACTCCATTAGAACATAATATGGCCAAAGAGTTCAATATCTGGACAACACAACTTCTCCTTTACAGTTATGTGTGAAGAGTTACACCATCTGTGGTTAACAAATAAAGCCAATAAACAATGAATATATATAATAAATATTGTGTGATAAGCACAATAAACAGTGGTTTTATGAGGTAATATCTTTGACAGAGACTGGAGATATGGATAAATCACAAATATGATCATCACCAGTACCTGGAAACGACTTGTTTATGATGTGTTTATTAGCTTAGTTTTATTGTATTTATTGTCTTTAAACCTACAACTTTCTGAGCAAGTTAATACATTATTGTTGAGATATTGCTGTGTTTACAATGTCAGTTAAAAAGGCAACTTAAAATAACTTAGCTTATAACTTAATAAGATTAAATTCTCTCATAATAAACAGTGTGTTTCTGCAACATTAGGGGCTTTCCTTTCTCACAGAGAAGATTGCAGATACAGCCAATCGGAAGCTGTATCTGCAATCAGCTAACCTAAATAGATCTAGATAGAACCAAGTCAGCAGGTAGGACTTTTTTTTAAACTGGATTCATCTGATTTAGTTTATTGGTATCAGTAGATCTGCATTTTTTTCTGGTGTGCTTCACTCACACACAAGATTATGTTTTAAACTCAACTACTTCATTGAAAGACATTGGAAACATTTTTCAAATTTTCAACTGCAAAACATAATTTTATATAATGTGTCTGTTTTTGTTGTTTTAAATTAACTCTCTTTTTGTATGGAAGAAGTTGGTCTAAATTAAATATTTACTGAAAATTGGTGACCATCTTGTATTGTTGAACCACCATCATAAATATAAATAAACACCTAATAGTATAATATGGCATGTGCAGCTAAACTCTTGGCCAGGTCACCCTTGTAAATGTGATCCTGATCTCAATGGGACTTATTTGGTTAAATAAAAGTTAAATAAAAAATAAATAGGGTTCTTAGATATGTTGATATCAGATGCTGTTGCGTTGAGTACTTTAGTTCTCTGTAGCTGTTATCACAAGTTAATCATACCGACATGGAGTCAATATCCTGACCTGTATCACCTCTTCAATAAAACACATCAAACCCTCACAGTCAGGACAGTACAACGAGCCTACTAACAATCTATGAGCCCTGTGTGTGTTCATGTGAGTGTGCTCCTGTTGTATTGGTGGGCATGAGTTAGTGAGTCTTTATATTTGAACGACTGAGGAATGTGTCGACTGTTGACCTTGGCCAAATGGAAGCCATTATCTCCCCCCTCCTCTGCCGAGCTGATAAATTAATGAGAGAAAACACCGCTCACATCGATACTGGTGTCGCCAGCACGCAGAGACACAGAGACACAGAGAGGGGGACAGAGAGACACAAATATCAGATTATTAGAAAAGCAAATATCTTCATTAAAGGAGCTGTTCAGATAGAGATAAGCAGGTAGAAAGCAGCTCTTTTTATTGTCCATTGCAGGTTGATGAACTAGTTTCAAAGTCATGATCCTATTGCTTGAAGTTTTACTGTCTTATCCCCCCACCCTGCTCAGTGTCATCAGTCTCAGACATTGAGGGTATCAGCACCTACGTGAGCAGATGTCTTTCCCTGCACTACATGAAGACTCTAAGTGTCCTTATACACACACTTACCAGCTATAACACTGAAGGTTACTGGATTAATTTTGCAGGCTGGGACCATTTAGTCATTTAAACTCTGCTCAGTGCTGAAGATCAGGAGTGAAATTGGCCATGAGCTGATTTGTGGTGAAAGAGAGTAAACAAAGGTTCATGTGCTCCTGTGGGTGGCAGGCAGGTTTGTATGTGTCTATGTGAGGGAAAAAGAGTGAGACGCACGTTAAAGCTTCCCCCTCCATTAACCAGCCATTAGGACATTTTGCTACTTGTTTGCTCGCCTGTTCCAGACCCCTACCTGTTTTTCGGAGAAAAAGGTTGTGGACTTTTTTTAATGTTATGTCTGGAATTGTGCTTGATTGTTGTCCAGACAAACCATTAGTAAAGGCGCAGTGCATAGTACTAAGTGAGGTTTATTAAAAATTTTAACTTGACTTAGATTTTTACTTTTCATCTTAATCATCATGTTATGAATATAAATACCTGTAAGTCAAGGTTTCAGACCACACTGAAGAATCAATGAATGGTTAGTTTAACAGATCTAAAAATGAAGATCAACAGTACATTTCAATGCATTCACAGAAGTTTCTAGATCAACATACTGGTAAGAGTTGCTTTAAATATTTAAATATGGACTTAGAAACTGAAAAACACCAAAAATTCAATTAAAACTCATATGAGGGTTTTTGGCATTCATTAAATCAACTGATACCCTATAAGAACAAAGTTAAACAAGTCTATCAGTGACAAGACTGAAAATTTTAATATTGCAATTGTAAATGCCTAAAACTGAATGAGTGGGTAGATGTCAGCTGAGCATCTTAATAAAGAGCCCTATTTTTACATTTTCCACATTAAACATTCATATTAGTTGATATGATTGTCAGTCAAAAGTGAGTTTTCTTTAAGAATGTGAACAAAAAAATAAGGACTGACTGCTTTGCACAAAAGACACAAAATAAAAGTTCCTCAAAGGAACTTTTAAGATGAACTATTTCTATTCTGCAGCCAGCTTCTGTCTAAAACACTTTATTACAACTGTAAAGTTTATTATTAATTCTGCTTGACTTTTTAAAACCAGACAAAAAACAGGGAGTATTTTTTAGTCTTGTGCATAACAGAGTGAGTAATAACTGAAAGACTTTTCTTAAAAGTTGAATTGAATATGTATATATATTGCTTAATATGTGTTTGAATAATGGATTTACCCATTGTTGACTCTTTTGTTGTGTAAAGCAGGTCTTGAACTGTTCATCTGTTCCTAGCTTATCAGATCACTACTTGATTACGTGATAAACTTAACCTATAGTTCTTTTCAATCATCACCTCATTACCTTTATTACATTATAAAGACAAAACCATTCCAATATAAATTAACCTTCAAAGCAAGTTGTCCTGAGGTGATTATATGATATCATTGTTATCTTCAGGGAACAAACTCTGTTTATGTCAAGTTAATGACTCATTACGTCCCATTGTTTTAAGATAAATGGATTTTGTTCTTGGGTTGTATTTTAGGCCTTATCACAATAGTCTTGTCATGGAGTCATCCTGCTCAGTTTGGATCCATGAAAGGTTAGTCTGTTTTCAGGCCTTTTATGCCTTCCAACATTTAGTAGCTTCACATGATCACAAAAAACATTACTTTTTCAGGTTGGTTCTAATTCCAGCGTCTGTCTTGCACCGACACTTTAGAGCCCTCCAGAACAAGGCACAAATAACCCCGATTTTTGGACATTAGATTTCCAATACTCCCAAATCCCATATTCTGAACCCCATTGTGGCATTATCCAAAATTCTAGAACCTAGCATTTAGATGCACAATTTTCCAGAACTCAAAACACAGCATTCAAGAACGAAGCATTACAGAGCCCTGCATTCTATAATCCAAGACCCCAAATTCAGCTGTCCAGAACCCACAATACTAAGAATCCTTTTCAGAGCCCAGCATTTTAAACATGGTATTCCCGAACCCAGCATTCTAGAACATAACTTTCTAGAACCTGACTAAGGATTCAGCATTCTGGACATTAGTCTTTAAAATTCAATATTATGAAACCCAAATTCTATAACCAAGCATCCAAGAACTTAGAATTCTGGACCAAAGCATTCCAGAGCTCAGAAATCTAAAACCCATTATTCCAGAGCTCAACGTCCCAGAACACTGCATTCTAGACCCCAGAAACCCATAACCCAGCATTCTAAAACCTAACATTTTCTAATCCAGCTCAATGGAACCTAGCGTTCTAGAACATAGCATTCCATAATCCAGAATTTTGGAAACCGATATCTTGATCCCAGCATTGTCGAACCCAGCGTTGCTAAACTCAAGGTGACATAGCATGTATATCTATGTATACAGAAAGTTCCAATAGGACTTTATTTTTTTTACCATTTCATTCTCATAACAATATGACTTTATTCTCATAATCATAACAATTATATCTTAACAACTTTATTTCCTTATAATTTGTTTTGGTAATACTTTGACTTAATTCCAAAAGTATTTTCAGCTTCATCATTGTGGCTGTAATCCACAAATCAAATTCATCACTATTTTCAGTTTGTGATCATTAGTTGCTCTGAGTTTTAAAAACCTTTTGTCACGTTTTCCGTGGAAGTTAAGTGCCAGTTCATCTTTTTCCTGTATCACATCTGGTCAGTTGACAGTAAGGCCTTGACTCATCCTAGGAACCTCTCACTTTGTGTGGGAAAAAGATCCACACAGAGACATTAATCCCCAAAACAATACTCCAAAAGATAGAGCGTGACGAAGGCCATTTGAAGCAGTGGAAAACAGGGGAGGGGACGGGGGGCAGGACAGGAGAGATTCATTCCTGTGACAGCTAAGGAGAAATCACTCACCAATTCACGAGTGCACTCAGGTGTACTATTTGCTTTTCAATTAGGCCATATCCAAATGGAAGATAGGGAGGTTTTAAAAGTATTCACACACCAGTTTAAAGAGTACAGGATTTTCTGCCTCACCATCCAATTTAGACAGAGCCCATCTCAACGATTAACTGCTCAAACAAGCCACCTTGGCAGAACACACACACAGATAATAAATAGTTATGGCCAAATGTTGCAAACATCCGACTGAATTAAGCTGCTATTAGGGAACAAGTGGAGCAATAAGAGAGGATAAGAGGTAAGACAGATGGCTGCTGGGAAATGGAAACAGACCAGGCTCTCTATGGAGGTGTTTTGTTCCCAATTACCACTTAATATACACATATAACTTTAAGATAATGAACAACAGCTTTCCTCTTCTGTGTTGAGGTGTGGAAAGTTGCAAGGAAAGATAAAGCTCTATAAAAGAGGATTCTTGTCACATTAATCTATAAATCCTCAAATAAAGACCAGTATTCGATCTGCAGCCAGACCCCAGGCTAACCAGGCTTTATGGTCACAAGTGAATAAAGGCCAGACCCCAGTTTTGCCTTGGTCCCTTTTATAATTCTATCATAGAGAATAACTTAGCGATGAGTTTATTACTGACCACATACCAGCTACCTGCTCTGTTCATGATAACAATGCCAGATTTGGAGCCCTGCACAGAGCTGCACTGTGAGCTCTCATCCTGACAGTGCTGCACATATATAACACATGATAATCTGGGTGGAGGGGTCCTTTCCATTTTATTGTAGAGTCAATTCATCACAGAGGTGACACATTTAGTGGTTCATATCCATCTTGGAGAAAGCTAGAAAAAAGCAGTTTGTTTAAGAATTTAAAAAATTAGAATAAAATAAAACTGTCTCTTATACTGCAAACAACATGAATGCGCAGAGAAGCTGTTAGAAAGCCACAGAATTATTTTACGAATCAGACCCTCATATTAACTAAAATATGAGCACTAATTATCATTATTTCTATCAAGTTATATTTTGAAATTCTTTATTAAATAGTTTCACTGTAGATTAATGTATTATTTTTAAGGACACATCATCAAAACCAAACAAGACAGAAAAAGCACTCTATGTTAAGTTGGAGCTACAATTGAAACTACACTTACAGAAGAGAGCCTTCATCTTTAAATAGACAGTATATAAACAGTGAACTTACTCTCTGTCAGATAGAATTGTCAATAAAAAGTTGAATAATGATAAATAAAAGTTATTTGTAGCTGTTCTACTTTGTAGTTTTCTTATATTATTATATATTATTAAAGTGGGAAACTTTTTCATAAGAACGTAACGTATTGATGAAAAGGAAGCAGCAGCGTGCACAGACTGCGCCTCTGTATCCCCACTTTGTTGCATATCTGACCTGTCCCTGTTTAGTAATACACTGTTTTCAGACAGGAGTCATAGCTATGACACACCCTGGATCAATTTGGTGTGTGCATTCTTCTGGTCAAGCTTTTGAAAGACGGTTCAAACCACCTGCTGAAGGCACAGGTGAATCAGGTTGTGTCTTTGTGATGTGAGTTTGTATGGTTCAGTCTTGTTAGTGACTGTGTTTCATCATGATGAAGACTATCTGGCTTTAACAGGTCAGTGCTACAGAGAAGTTATTTATAAGTGAGACCTCTGCAGTCTCACCATAACCGGGATATTTGCCATGAAAAGCCCCAGTTTACAATCACCACATTAACATGAAATCATAAATCTCTCTCTCCCTCTGTGAACACAAAGCCTGTATTGTGATGTCTGAGTCATGGTATGTCCACCAGGAAACTGATCAACCTGTGACTCAAGTCTTATCAGCTGGCCCCACTGTGAAACTTTTCCTCAATAAGAACTAGGGGAACAGTCCAAATTCTCATGTACAGTCACAGGAATATGTGTGACGATTTTAACACGAACTGCAAAACACAAACAAAGGCGGGTGATAACAAACTGAGCTCACTAATGATTAAAAACAAGGAGAGAAATGTACTAACGCTTATCATTAATGAACTTCAGGTCAGCTGAATAATACTCCAGTTTATTACGTAGTGATGGAGAAACTCTCAGAGGGAAGGTATAGCTAAGCCCTCCTGTCACATGGAATGATTTTTGAGAAGGTAATTTCCTTCTGCATTTTGACCTCACACCCTGTCTCAAGTGGAAGAGTTCAAGTATCTTGTCACTCGTGATCTTGTTCACGAGTGACGGTAGGATGGAGTGGGAGATCGACAGGTGGATCGGAGCGGCGTCAGCAGTAAAGCAGACGCTTAACCGATCTGTCATGAAGAAAGAGCTGAGCCGTAAGGCGGGACTCTCAATTTACCGGTTGATCTACGTGCCGACCCTCACCCATGGTCATGAACTTTGGGTAATGACCGAAAGAATGAGATCGTGGATACAAACGGCTGAAATGGGTTTTCTCCGCAGGGTGGCCGGGCTCAGCCTTAGAGATAGGTTAAGGAGCTCGGAAACTTAGGAGGCACTCAGAGTAGAGCTGCTGCTCCTCCATGTCAAGAGGAGTCAGCTGAGGTGGCTCGGGTATCTGGTTAGGATGCCTCCCGTTAGAGGTTTTCCGGACATGTCCCACCGGGAGAAGACCTTGTGGCCCGCCCAGGACCAGGTGGAGGGATTATATCTCTCGCCTGGCCTGGTAGTGCCTGGGAATCCCCCCCGGAGGAGCTGGTGGAAATGGCTAAGGTGAGGGCCGTCTGGGCTTCCCTCCTGAAGCTGCTGTCCCCACAAAAAAATGATGACGACCCATGTGTGAACAAAGTTATGAATCTCTGAAAACAGATTTTGGAAAAACCATCCAGTGTGAAAATGCAGAGGTGCTTGCACATGCCTGCATCTACATGGCAGTCTACTGATTTGCTTGGGTTTTCAGAACTGTTTGGTGTCCATAAATGATGTGGGTTAATCTTTTGCCCCCAATCTCTGCATATTTCCTCACCTGTAAACTGCAGGTGAGGAAAGTAACCTGAGCAGAGCCACAGTGCAGGGGGATGTCACAGTCCTGATGACTGCTGTAACACAAGCCTGAAGGTCTGCTGAAACAGATAAACATGGAAGTCCAAAGGTCTGTCCAGTCTTGCACAAAATCAAACTTCTCATATTGTCAGCGAATGATCTTCTCAGTTGTACCTTTCTATAAAACTGAAACTGGCCCGAGTGTTCTGAGCATACCCAAGAGTTAGCATGCTAGGCTCAAACCTGGATATTGACTATCACGAATGTGTGCAAAGCCATGCAGTAAATGAAACCTTGACAGGAGAAGAAAAGACCTAAAAGATTTGAATCTGATGTATCATACAAACAAACGTAACATGACGTCATGTCACCACCAACTGTAGCAGAGCCACACTTGCTTCTGTCAATCATTTGTTTCTTGCCTGGTGTATGTAAACAGGGAAGAGGACGGTAGCCCAGTTTCATTGCCAAATGCAATGATAACCTTAGCAGTCATCATGTCCATATTTGAGTCATGTCTCTGTACTAATCCTGAGTTCACAGACAAGTATGTAGAGGTATGTATCACCAGATGAACCAAGACTGACCATCTGGTTACAGTGTTGAACAGCAGCTCTTATCGTCCTCTGAGAGGGACAAACAGACCAAAATGATGCAGTCATAAACTTTCATTGATCTGCTGCAGGTAGTTTTATGACCTGTTGTTCTTCTCTTTTCACACCACTGATTTTTACTGTCTGTTTAAACAGACCTCAGGCCTCATGGTTCAGCTGCGTCAGCCCACAGCAGTGTGCCTGTATGTTTAGGTTAAATGATTTGGTGATAATCTCAGATCAATAAGAGATCTTGATTTAGGTTTTACTCCTCCTTCTAACATATGGGAGCCTTGACAAACAGCAATAAAATGTTTAACTTCTGTTTAGTTTAGCTTAACTAAAAACATCCATTTATCCTCCCTGTTAGAGGACCCTACTGCTGCTCTTTTGATGAACTCTTTAGAGACTAAAACCTGTGAAATCCTGTCTGGACTATGAAGTTAGAAACACATTTTTGATATGTCTGCTATTTTTACTTGGTTATACTGCATACAGAGTTCTCTCTTGTAGCTCTGGATTGTCCTCAGTCTGATTTCCCACAGTTTTAAAAACTTAATGTAAAGCAAAAGTCATGACTTGGCTAAGATTAGCCATTTACAGATAGCTGTTTAAGGGGCAATATTCGTGACCTCTTTCACATCTCACCTCAATATGAATGTCTTGGAGTGACAGTGGGACCAAGTGGTCCTGCTGCTTTTTACTGTGTCTGAAAAGACCTCTGGGACTGTTCCCCTGCAGAGCCCTCAGAGTGCAAATGTAAGTATGAGCCGTCTCTTTCTGGTGTGCGGGACACTGGCCAGCGTGCCCCCTCCCTCAGCATTCCTTCATCTATTAATGTCCTTTCCTGTCTCTGTGGCCATCACTGTTTTTGCAGCCCTTTGCCGGAAACCAAACAAATTAACACCGCATTGTTCTGGCCAGTCACATTATAGCTGGAAACATCAGCACAGCAATAGTTTCCTGAAACCACACATTAATAAGCAAAGGCCAGCGCTGATACATGTGTGTCTCTATATTCATAACCTCTGCCTGGTCTTTTGCTTTATATTCACTGCAGAGAATCGCCTTGTGTTTGACTTCATTTTGCCATCATCCAGGAGCTAATGTAGAGCAAGACTAAATTTTTCTCAAAGAATAAAAGAAGGCTTAAAATACATAAAACAATCTGGTCCCAAACCCCCGATTAACCTCCAAAACTGGAAATATAAATAACTCGCACCTCTGCAGCTTAATGTTCAGCCCCTCTCAGTCTCGGTTGCAGCTCATTCGTATGTTACTAAAATACACTGCAGAAGAATACACATTGATTAAAGGATAAAAACACTGCAGAGACAAAGGCAAAGCATAACACATAAAGCAGCCAAACACAGGCAACAGTGTACTAACTACCAGTTACTTTGCCCTTATATGATTGATTTCCTGCCAATTTTTAATTTTTTCTACAATTGGTGGCTTCCATCAGTAGTTAAGCTACAAGTTGTGTTCCTGCAAGTATTTTTTAATTGTTTTTAGTATATACAATAATGCTGGATCTCTGTTGCCCATTTGATTGCCCAGTGAGGTCAAGTGGTGACCTTTAAACTGTGAGATAAATACAACATACATGTGTCAACAGAGTGTATGCATATGGTAAATCCCCCACATTACATTCACATTTGAAGTGTGCAAGTTCTCCTGTAGCGTGATGTAAAAAGGATCACTTCAGAGAGCGTGGGGATTTCATGTCAGAAAACCAGCTTTCCATGGACCCTGTGGCATTCTTCTATCCATGGAAAATGTTATCTGAGACAATGTGGGCAACAGGATGTGCAGTTTTATCACTTCCTCCCAGTCCTGCTTTGTGTAGGACTGCATCGCAACAAGTGAAGGAAAGAGAAGGAGGGGAAGAGAAACTAGAGAACTGAAGGGATAAAGAGGAAGATGATTGAAAAGTTGCCAAATAGATTTAACATCTGAATGCCGGACATTTACCAGGAATTTAAATGTAGCTTTGATTTATTTTAGGTCTCCGGTTTGAATTTTTCACTTCTGTACCGCAGAGTAGGACCAGACCAAGAGACAGAGATCAATCAATCAGTCTTTATTCATATAGCCCCAAATCACAACAAGTGTTATCCCATGCTTAACAAAAAAGCTGGTCTGTACCAGACTCTCTTTACAAAGACCCAATATAAAGATGAGATCAGACTGAACCATGTATGATCAAACCAACTCCTATCCCATCTTCAACCACATGAGTGAAACACTTTTCAGCATTTATCAAGTTAGAGTGGAGAGGAAGAACTTCCTTTAACAGGCAGAAACCTTGAGCAGAACCAGACTCATGTAAGACCCAGCTCTGTTCAGACTGAACTGGATCTAGATAGGAGAGATAGAAAGAGAGGTGGAGAGAGAGAGAGAGAGAGATAACCAGAGGAGAGACTGATAGAGGGAGATGAAGAAAGAGAGAGATGGACAGAGGAGAGACTGTTGCCTGTAGTTGAAGAAGCTGGAAAGCAGGCAGGTCTACAGCTGCAAGATTGCTGCTGCTGGCTTGATGTTGATGGCAGAGCTGGACCAATCAATAAACCCATCAGACTTTTTTCTTTAGCACTTTTTGTACAACAATATGCATAAAAATTAAGTGTTTCCCTTAAACAAATGAAATGAAAGGAAAAAAAAAACCTTTGTCATGGTTTAAACAAACAACAACAAAAAATGAATAAAATAGAATAAAATAAAATAATATAAAATAAGAACCAAGGACTGAGGGACTGAGGAAGGATATCCTGTGTTCATGAGGAATAATTGGAGGTAAACTTGGTAAAACCTAAGAATGATAATAATAATAAATAAAAAAACTGCCAGATAAGACTTACAAATCAGCCTAGAAATAAATAAACTGAGATAAGACACAAAAATGTTTAAGATAATATTTGTATATCATACATGGATGAATAGAATAGACTGTGTTATAGGATAAAAACTGTGTAAAATAAATTAAAATAAAGTGATAAATAGAGTTACCTGAATGAGGTAAAACTCAGACCAAAGCCAGACTAAAAAGTAGATTTGAGTTGCTTTTAAAAACACTGAGACTCTGTGCCGTCCTCAGGTCCTCAGGTCCTCAGGTAGGCTGATCCACAGACATGGGCTGTAATAGTGAAAAGCCGCCTCTCCATTAGTCTTTGTTTGTACTTCAGGCACTTTTAAATGACCACAACCTGAAAACCTGAGGGCTCTCAAAGGCTCATATGGCAAAAGCAAATCTGATTAAAAAAAGTTGTTGCAAGATCATTAAGAGCTTTTAAAACCAACGAAAGAACCTTTAAGTCAATTCTGATAGATACATCTGCGGACAAAAAATCTGTCTTCTTATCATGATACAACTTTAGACGCAACTTCTGATATGTCTTCCTCCTCCCATCACAGTTGCAAGATCACACAGGACACATAATCTAGACTTCATTCTTGTAACATAACTTTTACCTGTAACATCAGGACTTCCATCCATCCATTTTCTACCACTTTTCCTGTTTCCTGCTTTTCATCGCAGGGGTGACATATAGAGACGAACAACCATCCACACTCACATTCACACCTACAGGCAATTTGGAAGTGACCAATTAACCAATTAACCCACATTAGGACTCCAGTCTCATAATTTTATAACCCTATTTCTCTCAATTTAATCCTGCTTGTAGTTGTACTAGAATGTCAAAAACTATGAAATTCCTCATACACTGTTGTACCTTTCTCCAATATAACTCAGAACTGAACTTTATTGGGTCTCAGCGTCATTGTCAGTGAACATGTTTCTGCCGGGTTGCATCAAAGCTCTGTATCCACAGTCTGCAGGCCTGATGGCACCCAGAGGATTTGCCTATCAGCAAACACATATGTTCCCCTGTTCAAAAACAACAAGCTATCTAAGACCACACATGTGTCTGCTGGAGCGTACGACTGCACTGCTTTACTGAACACACACACACACACACACACACACACACACACACACACACACACACACACACACACACACACACACACACACACACACACACACACACACACACACTCGCACATCTGTGTGTCAGAGTGTATGAGTATGTTTGCATGTGTATATCTCTGTCTTTCTTTCACTTCCTACTTTCAATGAACTGGAAGCCGATTTCACAACCACAACAGACAGACTGAAGAGAATACACTTCAAACACACACACGCACACACACACATACACACACACACACACACACACACACACACATGCACACACACACACATGAAGGGTACTGAACTTTTTGGGTAATTAAGAAATAAAAAACGTTGGAGTCATGATGAGGTTTCACTGAGCAGAGGTCAGGACCGGCCTACAGGAAATGGATGTCAGTCAAAGTGTTGTCCCTAAATGTTTAAAGATTCTCCTCAGTCCTTTTCTTTGTCTCTAATCTAGATCAGTTCGTTGATGGTAGTTTGGTCGGCTTTTTGAAGCCATGAGCACCTGTTTTTCACACTTTCAAGATTTTAAACTCAAGCCTACAAGGTCACAGCTTTTTGGTATTTATCCAGATCACAAGCAAGATGATTGTTCGACCGTAAAGGACCTGTGATGCAAACATGGACACCTCGTGGGACACAATGTGGAGCAGCCCAGGTATAAATTTTTACCTTATTAAAATTAGATCTTAGATTAACTAAAATGCTTCTTCAGTGGTTCCCAAACTTTTCTGGCTCGTTCAGCTTGGCAGATGAAAAAAATTCTGTTGTCCAACCAGAGGCTGTGTCTGAAATCAGCTGATCTGAAAAGTCCAGTCAGAAGCCAGACTTCCCAGCAAAGGTAAAGAAGGTTTCTATTCTTGACCGAGCCAAAATGATTCAGTTTAGTCCCCTACTCCACCCAATCACATGACAATGAACCATCGACTTCTCTTACGAGGGTTAAGGTTCGGGTTAAAAGGGTTTTAAAATCTTTATAAGAACTTGTTTTCTAATTATTATAATCAAACATTTCAACTTTTCATTCTTAAAGCTGTTGCTTAAAGACAGATATTTCAAGGTCTGTTTTTCTTCGAGATGCAAAAAGTACAATAAAGCCTAAGTTTTCTTTCTTTTAGTTTGAGTTGATTGGGACCTGGTGTGCACTTATGACAAATCCTCATTAAGAAAAAATTATAAACATGTATGTAAATCTCTGAAATCATCCACAAATTACTTTAATTCACAAAGGCTGTATGATCCTGGTCAAGTTGTTTGTGATCCATCTCACAGACAAATAACCTGGGTGTCGACTCTCCTATTGATGTGGATTCAGACTCTTTTGGCTCAGCATGAACTGGCTCTCTTAACTCCCAAACATCATATTTATTGCTGAAAAGAGCTGGCTTTTTGGTGGTGAGTTGTTTGTGACCAGCACTCCTCGTACTACAGGGCTGCGTTCCTACCGTGAAGTTAGGCAACAGATTGGCAGCTCGGTATACGCTGTAAAAACTTATCAGGTGAATGCAGTTTAATTTAAGCCTAATGTGACTTTTTGTTTCTACAAGAATTTGAAAAAAAAAACAAGATTACTTTTTTTCACGGTGTAGAGGAAGACCTTTATCTTTATTTGTCCTTGTCCTTTTAGTGTTTGCTGAATGTAAGCAGCAGGATGAGCTTGACCTCTTCATTCAGAGGTGAAGAGGAGTGCAGACAGAGAGACTACAATGAAAGACCCACATGTCTGTCTGCAGGTGATGAGATTATCCAACATGCACACTAAGAATACGTTTCGTGTCGTTAAATTCAGACAGGCAGAGAGGTGGATAAAGGTAGAAGAAGTGTGTGTACATATGTGGACATTCCTCCTGCTCTGCCTCCTCTTATAGGAGCCGGCTGACAGCTCCTGAGAGGTTTATGTCTGCTGAGCAAAAACCACCACTGTTTCATATATGTGTGTGTGTGAGTGTGTGTGTGTGTGTGTGTGTGTGTGTGTGTGTGTGTGTGTGTGTGTGTGTGTGTGTGTGAGTGTGAGTAGTAAATGTGGCTGAGTAAACCAGACTCTCAGAGATGCTTAAAGACCCATCAGAGCTTTTTGTCCTGCTCACAAGAGCTCTTCATGCAGACAAACATCCTCAGAGTGGAGTCTACTACTGTTTCCTCTGACAGCAAAGACCGACAACTCTTTAAAACTGAGGCACACTCAGACTGATGCACTAAAGCTGTTTAGTAATGGTTGTTTTTAAAGAATCATATTCATACCATCAGCTACTTTACTCATATTATGTTTTTAACAAATAATAAATGCATTGATTGAATAGTTTGTTTGATTATCCTTAAATAAAGCAGATAGGGGAGACCACTATAGTTGTCTTCAGTTTAAGAGCTCTAACCTAATTTGGATGATAATACTCTATGAATTTAAAGTCTGATTTCACCGACAGTAAAGTCTTTTTACACCGTGTCAGAAAAACTGATAGATTTTCGCTCTTTTACTGCCTACATTTTAGGCATCAGATCATACAAATCACTGTCTTTTCAAGCTTTTATTGGCATCCTTAATAACATCAAGACTTGAAGTGTTTTTGTTTTATTCAGAATGATGTCTCTTACTAATCAACCCAGCTGATGTAAGCAGTCTGCAGCCTTTCTCTCTTTGTGCTCATTCCGTCCCTTGGCTTTTCAAACACACACCAGCCTAGTCCTGCTACTCTCTCTGCTCTCCTCTCTCCACCTGCCTCCTCCTGCTGTAACTGCAGCTACCAGAATCTAAGTGGGTCTTAACTGTGGCAAGTATCCAATATTACAAAATACTAAAAATTAAAAAAACACCAAAATAAACCAAAAACAGCAGTAAAAACAGGACAATACTAAAATGGACTTAAAGTGAAGAGAAATAAATGACCATCTAACATCTCTCACAGTGCAAAATGTGCTTCACTAAAGTCAGTTTGAGCAAAAATAGGGGGGAATTTTAGTAATGATCATTGAGGAAAAAAACATCCTGATAGGACAGAGAAAAAGATGAAGTTTGTGTGTAAGGCATCAGTGAGAAAAGACAGGGCGACTGGAAAGTGATTTAAAGTTTATTGATATATTCTACAAGAGTTATTTTATTTTCTGTCTAAAGGATTTTACATCATGAGGCTTAATGGAAAGAATCTGAACTGAGTGCATGAGTGTGGAGAAAGAAAGTGAATGTTTTCTCTTTGCTTCCCTCTTCAGGTTACTTATCGGTACTGCAGCCACTGTCCTGAGGCGTGACCTCTGTATATGGGCACTGTGTCGTCTTCTAGGCCAGCAGACCAATATGCTCTAGCCTTTTATTAACCTGCCATTTTCAGCCCAATCTCCCTGGTTAAAAAACCTGGAAATGTTTTTTTTTTTTTTTTTTTTTTTTCATTTTACGGGGGGCATCAGAAACAGTCATTACAAAAGTTCTCCTGCAGGGATTGTACAAATCTACAACCGATCAGATCTGCACAGCATGCAGTTTCAATTGACCTTTTTGTGGCAGAAGCGGCCATCTTGGTTGTTTACAAAAACACTGAGGTGATGCTCCTGTGTGGTGATTTTACTTAAAGGATTGTAATGGGTCTGGTATATCTGACACCACAGGTTAACATTTACAATGGCAGCAGTCCCAGACCCTCCTCAACAACCTCCTTGGAGGACTACATAACGTGTTGTATTTCTACATCTGAACTATGTGTTTAGAAGAAATACTTGTTTTAAATTCACAAGTTAACCCAGACTAAGGGCTGCAAAGAGCAGCTGTTCACTGGCAAACAAAATAGCAGTTCCAGTTCCAGCTAAAAGGGGGCCTGTCACCACTGACGGTAACAGAGGTGGACATGTTTCTGTCAATAATTGATTCTTGTCGAGTGCATCTAAATTGGGACAAGGACAGAAGTCCGGTTGAATTGTTTAATCCAGCTGTGACTGTAGCTTGAATTTACTGTGGATGTAAATGTTCTGACTGTTGCTTGTTTTTAGACCTGGCAGCACTGACTGGGATCTCTGTAACCAACACACTAAATGTGAAAAAGTGCCTTGTTCAACCCCGAATAAGAAAACCAAGCCTTCCTTTAAAGGCTGGAGGTTTTTTTAAATTGGGTACTTTACGATGGGGGCTGACAAATTAACTCATTCTCATGCTTTGTGCATATTAAGACACCTGATTGTTGTGTGTTTACTTGCAGAAATTTGTCCATATCTGCTGTACATGCATATTGGTTCCATATATCAGTCATTGATCTTATGAACAAGTAAAAAAATCTGTATCCATATTGGTCTAGGGAAACTAGTATTGGTCAACTCTCATTGGAAGTGTTGCTGCTCGGTGATAACCAATTTAATACCCTCTGTGGTTTTAATATCTGTCAGCTTTCCTCTCTTTCTCCTGTGCTTGTGTAAAATAACATGTCCCCAATTATGAAGTTTTAGAGGATATTCATATGATCTTTTCTGGGCAGATTTTTCCTGCTTTCAATCTTCCAAAAAGTATCTGTCCCAAAAAGCCAGAATGAGATCCTAAACCGGGTCTGAAAGGTCTCTGGCCTTGTCTGAAACATCTGGACAGCCTACCTGGCTCTGACAGAGGCTTGTTCCCATTACAGGATGTCCTTCAGAGCTATTTGTTTGGAGTGTAGCTTACAATGGAGGTCAGCAGTTGTATAGCAGCCGGTGCTCCGGACAGACACAGGAAGCTGGCAGAGCTTTGAGAGGAAGAGCACATGGACAGAAGAATGGGAGCGGTGACAGTTCACAGTGGACACTGCTGTGATCCATACATCCTCTTCAAAAGGGGAAACATGCACATGGTATTATCACATTGAAGGATTAATACAGCGTAATTTTCTCCAGTGTTTACAGAGAGCTCTCAGATGGAGAGTACTGGTGTTCAACACAGACCTAAACAAAGACAAAAACTATCAGAGTTTGTTACACTGACAGCGATTACATGATCAAATTCATTTGATTCCTGGGAATAATCAGCCAATGGTAATAATTTGATTTGCACTTACACTGTCTCAGATTTCGTTGACAGGTGGATCTGAATCAGTCGTTGTTTTTAATGATTTAACATCAATTTGGCATTTGCTACAGGAGCTTACTTTTTTAGTAATTTGTCATCATGTTTGGAGTCTCTGACTGTTTTGAAATAAGTTAAGATTTTAATAATCTTTATGGTGTGTGCTAAGCTTTACTGGATCAGAGATTTCTTGAGTTGTTTGAGGCAGAGACTGGCTGGGCAGTGGAGCTGGGAGTTTGATTCTGGTCGACAGGTTACATGCAGATCTTGACGATCAAGGAGAGGCAAAGTTAGCGGGTTGCAAAAAGTACTGTCTAGTTGGCCTGAACAGAATACCACACTTGGTAAACCAACAATCTGGAAACGAGTGAGACAGAGTTGTGTCTTTGTCCTGCAGAGGGTGTAGGTGGTTTGACTGCAGATGAGCAGCAGGTCAAAAAATTGCAGCAGAGAGTTGATCCATGTTTAGCTCCAGGTAAACAGAGGAGACAAAGAACTGGACACAGACATTCTGACCTTGATATGAGGCACATGGGACATGAGTTACCAGAAGATCCTATTTGACTCTGTTGTTGTGTCCTTGGTTTTAAGTCCTTGTACTGTGTGCAGGTCAACACATCTGTTAATTTGCAAAGCCCCAGATAGTAAAAATCTTTCTCTGGCATTTGACCTTTATTTTAGTCACTTAAAGCTCCCAATGCACAGACTTTAAAAAGGGAAAACTAAGAGAGAGAGAGAGTGTGTGAGGGAAAGATTTATAGGTATTTTCCACCCCTCTGTCTGTCATGTTATATCTCTGCATACATTCCTGCCTCTCTTTCCTCCATTGTATAGCATCAGGCCATCTGTGTGTCTGTTCCTGCAGCTCGGACACATTTCCTATATATATGTGTGTGTGTTTGTGTGCGTGTGTATGTGTGTGTGTGACCCACTTCTTGTTTTCAGTAGAGCAATAAGGAAACTCATAGTCAGGGCTTTTGTGTAGACTTTATTGTTAACCTCTACGTCCACACTCCTAATCGGCCAATCCATTCGCAGAAGAATAGCAGGAAGTAGAAAGTGGTTGAGTAAGCGGCTCAGGGCTCGCTGTATTACTCAAAAAGCTGCTTAAGAATATGTGGTAACCTTTCTATGGTCGCATTTATTTTTATCTGCTCTCCTCAAGTGGCTCATTGAAACAGTGACATCATGGGACAGGTGTGCTGTTTATTTTTGGTAAAGGAGAAGTACTACTGCAAGTAATAGTAATAATAAAAACTCTCTGATAGGTTTGGTGTCCCCACAAGAAAAAACCTAAAGCTAGTAGAGTTTGCATTACTGTTTTAAAACACTCTCTGTGAATGTATTATGGCTTAAAAAGACATGCAGGAGAAAAACAGAGTACAAATTTGAAAATCCTTTTCTTACTGTATTCAATTGAATATACTACAAAGATATTGAATGTTCAAACTGATCTTTTTTTTTTTTAGTAAATATTCACACATTTTAAATTTGATGCTGTGACACATTCCTAAAAAGTTGGTTCAGGGTCAACGAAAGTCTGGGAAAACTGAGGACTGCTCCAAAAACACCTGTTTGGATCATTCAGAGAATCTGAGAAATCTCTGCATGAAAGCAGCAAGACCTGGAACCAACATTAAATGACAGTGACCTTTGACCCTTAAGGCCGCTCTGCATTAAAAAAACCCACATCATTCTGTAAAGGATTTTTAGGTTCAGGAGGACTCCAGAAAACCATTGTCAGTTAACACAAGTTTGAACTCTACCATGCAAAGACAAAGTCAGATATCAACAACAGCCAGCAACACAGCCAGCTTCTCTTGACCCAAGTTCATCTGAGACGGACTGAGTTAGTGCCCACAGCCAACTGTCACAGCTGTAAAGGCTCCATTGATGCTGAAGGATACAAACAGGTTTTGGAGCAACAGCTGCTGCCATTAGAGCCCCGTCGTTTCCAGGGGTTACAGGAGTTACAACATCATGACGTCGTATCTAAAGAGTGCAGGTACTAGAGTGGAGCCTGCCTACAGTCCAGACCTGTCTACTGTTGAATGTGTGGAGCGTTATGAAGCACAAATTACCTCAATGGCGACCCCAGACTGTTGAGCATCTGAAGTGGTCCATCAATCAAGACTGTGAAAGAATTCACCTCCACAGCTTTAACAGTTTGTGTCCTCAGTTCACAAAGGCTTACTGAGTGTTGTTAAAGGAAAGCTGATGTGACACAGTGGTAAAAATATTTCCATTTTAACCTTATTTATTCAATTTTTTTGTCTCTTCAGCACTTATACTGATATGCAGATGCATATTTTAATCAACATTTTATACAGCTTTCTGGCTGTTTTAAAGACTTAGATTGTTTGATTCTTTCTTGATTATTGCTGTTGTCTTTGGGACAGAAAGATGCAGAAAATTAGCACAGAAACTGAGTGTGTTTACCCCCCCCACCCCACCAAAATTATTAAAAAGACTTGTAATGTCGGCTGTTGATTACAATATTTGTCCCATATTAAATATAAACCTCATACTGCTGTTGTTAAGGAGTTTTGAAGCCTCTCGGCCATAATGGTATTACAGTTGGTCAAAGTGCTGGTACAAGAGGGATCATGGGGTGCCCCAGCCCCAGGGGTGCCACCCCAATATACCCAGAAATCCTTAACTATGGCTGATAATTTTTCTTAACATAGCTCGGGTATTTAATCCTTGGTGTGCTGCTTTCTTTGCTTTTTGGTGTCACACTTTTTCTGTCAGTTCTTGAAAATGTGACTTTGAACAAACATCTTCTGTTGAGTCCATCAAGATTTGGATTAGGAAGATTTAACTCATATGTTGCTGCAGTGTTGTGTAACTTTTTTTTATACTACTGATATTAATATTTAATTTGTGTTTTTATAATTTTTATATTTAAGTTGTTATTTTTTGGCACCATGAGAAAAGTGACCTGTGCCCATCTATGTAAAGTACTGAAAGTCTGCGTCTGCAGAAGGCATTTAAAATTCACAGATGTAAATGAAGCCTCCAGGCCAGGTTTCCTCATGGTGCTTTCTTCTCAATTTACAGTATCACTAACATGAATGTGTTCACAGAGAACTGCTCCAGTCAGTTTTGTTGGCTACAAAGTCCGGTGGATCACAAGGTCCCTCTTTCCTGTTGCTCCCTCTTTTTCTGCTGACCTTAGCAGGTGCCATGGTTTTCACTGCAGTCTCACAGTCTCTCGGAGTTCTTGGTGTCCTTCACTGTCACATAACAGTGTGTGGAGACTCCATCCTAGTGGGTAGAGTCTGAAAAAGAGACATGGCTGCTGACAGAGTCCACGCTGCTTTACCTGACCCTCCACTTCAGAGTGAAGATGATGACAAAGAGGAGGAGAAGACTTTTGGGAATATCTTTGCAGAGTTAGAGTCTGTGGACTTACCCCTGGGAACCACCTTAAGGTAAGCTAATGGAAACAACTGAAGGGTTGGTATCATGTCATCAGCTGATCCAAGAGAACAGAAAGCTGTTTTTTTGTTGTTGTTTGTTTTGTTTAAAGGGAGATATTCAATACCAGGTTCTTATTCTTGTGTGCATTTTTTTGCATCTGCATTTTTACTTTATTTACTTAAAAAAAAAAAAAGCTTCACAAGAGGAATTTAATTTCTGGCTTCAACCATAATAATTTTCAGACATGATAATTAACTGCATATGTTTATTTACATTCCATTTTGTGCAATAATCTTCTTTTTTAGCTATTAATTAAATATAAAAACCAAAGACATGATTCTTTGTTCCATTTGAGTAAGACTGCAATTACAAAATCATACTTCAAAAATATTTTTTGACCCAAATAAGTACAGGTAATAAATAAATGGTGACATATTTACAAACCCTTTCTAATCATCTTACTTACAACATCAAAAATAGCTGCTGTGTTGTCTTAGGCTACATTTTAAACATGGGTAGGGAGGATTTGAGGATTTGAAGATTTGTGAACATCAGCAGTGATTTTCATCTTTATATTGTGTTTTTGATGCTGACAGAAATGTCATGTAGAAATGTAGGTCTGCAGCTTAAATTTAGCAGAGGTAGAAAGATATCATATTCAAGTACAAGTACAGCAAATCATGTTTTACATAAAGCTCCTCTGAGGAGTTTTTTTTACACTAAATAGATTGAAATTCATAATAATGCCTTCAAAAATATTTTAAACCAAACAAGATCATCAGGAACAAGATTATCAGTTTTATACCATAATATTTAATAACTAACACTGGTTTTGGGGTGGGGGGTATTTGTTAGCTGAGCAGCTCTGTTTTGACAATATCCACTTAAATTTTCAGCTATCAAAAGTCAGCAGGATGTTGTTGTTTTTTTTGGCAGGATGGGGATGTCAAAAATTGACAGCAACCTTTTCCCTTTGCTTTCACTTTGAAATGATCAGCCTTTTAATTTCCCCACTGAGGGATGAATAAAGGAATATCCAATGTAATGTAATATTTTATGTACGCATTGAAATAAAAAACCCTACCCCCTTGCCCCACTTTCAGAAACTCAATATCATTGTAAATTTCAGTCAAAAAACTCTTTAGCTACATTGAGATATATATATATATAATTTCAGTGTTTTTCCTACTTGTGTAGGAAAAAAGGGTTTTGTCAACTTAGATATCCACAGATGCAGGATTTTCTTTAAAAGATATTATTTCAAGAAACGTGTCAAAAATATTTTGCTTTCTGCTTGTACAGCCATTTTGCAGCCAAGTTCTTATTTTTGCCTTGTTCTAACAATTCCCTGTAAAATCTTCCAGGACTTCAGGGTGCAGGGAGCATCTAAAAAGTGCAAACCTGACAAAAATGCAACAATAGATCTAGGCTCTTAACATCTTAGTATGTTAGAACAATAAGTATGGGAAAATATGCTTTGACATTATGTTAGGGACATGAATCACCCCCACATCCTCACTGCCATTACAACTGAACTAGTACTTTTTAATAATGGGCTTTCTACAACTTTTGAACCCACGTACTTTTACAGACTAGGTAAATTTTTCTGTTATATTTAAGCTGTCGTTTGTATTTCTGAACAAGTTAAAAGGGTGGCTATTTTGAAAGAAATTTTTTTTAAGTGCAAAAAAGGTGCCTACTATGTTAAATTCATCCTTGATATCGTCAAGTTTACAGACACGTAGTTCTCTTATTTACATCAGTTGATACAGTAATATGCATTTTACTGTCGTGCAGCGGCCGTGCGCCCCCTACAGGCCAACCCTCACACTGACCTGAACTCTGCTGTAGCTGCAGTCAGTCACAGCCATAACACACACATACACATAACAATCATGGCGGAGAATGAAACCCTGGAGTGTATAACGGAGCACGAGCGGATTTTACAGGAAATAGAGAGCACCGACACGGCTTGTGTCGGTCCCACTCTCCGGTAAGAATTAACGCCCTTGTAGGAAGCTGTTGACGGTTATAACGGATGTGTGTCTGTTTGCGTCTCTTTCGTTATCAGCCCTTTTGTTCATAGACTAGCTTAGCTGCACCGGTAGGCTAACATTAGCATCATCAGGCTGTTGAAATGAAGCATGAGCTCAGAGCTAACAGGCCAACACTGACCACTGTCTCAGCTCAATGCAGCTCTGCTAAAATGCTGTTCGAGGGGCTTTCTCGGACCCTCGGAGTGGATGGACCTGTCAAATGTAACCCAAACATCATTTGTGGGTGTGGCTGTGAGACTCACATCTTCTTATCATTACACAGCTAATCTAAGCTAACGGTGCTAACAATTGGTGCTAGTGGTTTAGCAGTGAAATGTGAAAATGAACCCAGCTGTCAGTCCGTTATAACGGTACCAGGTGCGTCACATTGACCCCCCGGTGCTGTCTTGTGGTTGTCAAAGAGCTGGACTGAAATAGGAAGTTCAGATGCCTGAGCAAACCGCCCCATGACTACCGCACTGTTAATGTTTGATAGTCTGCTTCAAGGCCAGTATGACATTATAATGTCAGGCTACAGGCGTGACTGCGCACCTGTGAGTGTATTTACTGCTTGATACACACACCTGTCCCGTACACATGCCTGCAGGCGGTGTTTCTCTTGCAGCATACCAGGAAAAACAAGGCCCTGAGGTAACATGAGCTCCTCTGTCAGCTTGTTCTGGGTGCAAACTATGGTACTAAAATAGATATGATATTGAGTTGTCAGACCTGTTGAAGATTGACAGTCTTATCCTCATCTAGAGCAAAGAGTCTAACCTCTTAACCAGAGACACTTTTGTTTGTTTTCAGAAATTTGGCCCCGTCCTTATCTCTGTATTTCCTGACATGATGTCATCTTTGACCAGTCTACCATCAATAAACAACAAGCTGAGTGTGTATCAGAATCAGGACCAGGCTATTGCCAAATAGGTGTACACTTAAAAAGAATAATCTTGATGTTTTGGTGCTTCACAGTGAACACAGAATAACAACAGAAATGAAAAACGAATTATATGAAAGAAAACATGGATTATTGTACATGCATCGAAGTAAACAGCTTTCAGCAGCAGTGCTTGGACTGTCAAAGAACCTTCAACAGGAACATATACAGTGAATGAAACAGTATAAAACCATACATCTGAAAAAAATATACAAATTTCCCTTCACTTGAACTACTTATGGTTGTTAAAACTGAAATGCATTGTTACTGTTTAAGAGCTCATTGATAAGTCTCATTAAAACATTTACATTGACCTACAGTCACACAGTTGAAAATCAGTGTGACTTCCAGCCTCCTGATTCCCTGCCTCTGTTCACCTGTAAATCCCTCTAGCTGCACGTCTCTGATTACCGCCTATGCTCAGGTGCGCCGGTGAGGAGCAGCTGCAGCAGTGTTTGCATGCAATCCAGCTTCTTTGTAGAAATGACAGGGAATTTCCTGCCAGTCAGTAGTGTGACCTCAGTCAGCATGATAAACATGAGGTGGACACCAAAATCGTTAAATATGTTATGAGTTATCTATGAGATGGGATATGTAGATTATCTGTTAAAAATGAACAGTAGATATAACTCAGCTCACATTAATATTTGTTATGTTAACAGTTAATAAATTTACTCATACCAAATACAATAAATTATCAAACGATACAGCACTCATCATGCTTATTTTACCTTGTAGAAAGATGCTCTCACACCATTTTGATGCAGTCAAATGAAGTTTGAACCACTCTCAGATTTCTTTGTGATAATTTAGTGATAAAAACTGATGTTGGATGTATCTTGGATTCAAGAGATACTTGTTGCAAACTAAAGCATTGTGCAACAGCGCAAAGAGAAAAGAAATTGAATTATTTGGCTTATACAAACTCTATATTATTACTTTATCTTTAAAATTTCTGAATGATATCACATGATGTTATCATATGTCATGTTTTTCCATATTATGCTGGCTTCGTGTCAGGTTAGCTGGTAAAAGAGTAATCTAAGGGGTGAAAAATATTATCTTGGTATAGTTTGAAGAAAATAGACTTAAGCTCTCAATGTATAAGAGACTAATAACAGTTTTTTAAGTGTATTTCTTAGAGTAGTTACGTTTTGCATACATTTGACCATCACATTTATGGTTTTACAGTTGTTTGTACATTAAAATAAGAATAAATTGCTAATGTAGGCACTTGAGGAGAAAACACAAATAACATAAAGCTTAAGCTTTTTGACCATTTATGAATGATTGCATTGTGTTTAAAGACAGGAAGCAGACAATGATGATCAGCAAATACTTTTCCATAAACATTAAAATAAATGAGAAGAAAATAAAAAATAAGAACCAACCAACCAACCAAACAAACAAAAAAATTGTATTTGTGTGCATCTGCTGTTCTTTATGCTTGAACAATCAGTGTCTTTTTTAAAATGTCAAAGTCTCCCTCCTAAATTGAGAATAGATTCAAATAGCAGGGATTTTTTACACCTATGATTTGGTACCATTTAATCTGCTGGCTATAGATCTAACTGCATCAAAAGGGTGTGGAAGAAAGCCTCAGCTATTAATCTAAAAGGTCAAATGTGAACATGCTGAGTTACGTAGGATGCATCTGTTCTTTGCTTTAAACTGTTTTATTTATTGCGGTAAAGTTAGACTTTTGTGTTTATGGAGAATGCTCACAGTGCAACAGTGATGAAATTTCAGTTCATTGTGCAGATGGATGGTTAGACTGACGGACTGATTCGCCACAGTCAGTCAGATGACTTATCATTAAGTTTGTTTACAGACTTGTAGTACCATAGTTGAATCCAGTCCTTTTTTTCAATGTTGCTTGTATCCTTCTGTAAGGATCATAACAGCACTGCACATTTTGGAAGATTCAGCTGTGAATTGGGACCAAAACCACATTTTCAGAAAAAGGTGTCCGTAGTGTCTATGACCAGGAATGGGAATAGAGAACTGGTTGTAGATTAGAACCAGTCCCAACTAGTTCAAACCATCAAAATCATTTGCCTTTGTACTTAGCGGTTCCCTTCTTGCTGTTGTGTACAGCTAAATAATATTGAGCTTGCAATATCAGCTCCAAATAGAACAGTAAGATGTACCAACATCCACTCACTGTGTGAGACCAGCAGCTTTCCAGAAATCCACTCAGTGCTTTTATGACATCCAGGGGCTTCTCCATCCCACAGAGAAGATCAGTATCTTTTCACAGACTATGGAGGTAATCTGTAATGATTTAGGTATTAATTTAAGTCATATTGAATGATGTCTGATATTAGCTGACTGTAGTAATGGATGGCTGCCATATTTGTAATGGTTTGTTGACCAATCAGAGGCTGTATGGTAAAGCAAAGGCTCCTTTTAAAGGGAATGAATGAAGAATATGATTGTAGAATTGATAATGACGTCAGCATTAATACAAGTTTATTGATCCCCATCTTTAAATATGACACAGTGTTCTTACTTGTGTAACACATCTAAATTTTTGATATGAGAATCAGGGCTCATGCAGGCTGTTGAAACAAGCATCTGATGTTTACTTTGAAATCACAAAAGCAGGATATTTAAACAAAAGTCTGATCGGGACCAGGATACGCAGCACGTTAGCACACTCACTGATGTTCAGTCTACAGTCAGCACTGTTCAGGCCCATGTGATCATGAACATATTTGCTGACACTCCTGAGCCTGTTGACAGAGTCAAATCAGCTTAAACCGACTGTCTTTTAGCAGTATGGTCTCTGAAGTCTTTGGACTACTGAACTTTGAATAACACAGGTTATAATATAGATGTTGTGGTAATGAGGACTTGTTTTTCCTCTTTTCAACCACCAGTTCAGTCTAGTGATTGCATAAACACCTTTTTACATTTGTGGAGCAAGTCTATGTCTGTGTCTGTCACTGCTCCCACTCCAGTGCCACAGGGACGAAGTTAGTGATAGGTTAGATATTCAACAGAGAGAGGTGAAAATGAGTTTCATATACAACCATGGACTTTACTCCTCAGTACTGCTGCAGCTGCCTCGCCTGTACTTCTCTATAGTGTCATTTTCCCTGCAGCCACATAGAGTTGCATGATCATTACACTGTCTGAAGACTGTCCACGCCTTTAATCGTTGCAAAGTACATCACCGCTATGTCCTCATTTCACTGAAGCTCTGCAGAAAAAGTCTGATGAACTTTATTTTATGTTGTTCACGTGTAACTGGGATTTTGGATGTTGTTGAAGAAATTGTCAGAAGAAAGTGTCCAACATCCCTCCCACCTCAGGATGACCCACTCAGATTAACTGTGATTTGTTTCATCAGTACACAGAGGACACTCTAATCGAGCTTAGACTCCTTTCCTGGCAGGAAGCAGGCAGATAGTGAGTGATTTGTTTCAGTATGTCCACCTGGTTTCAATTATTAATGAGACAAAAGAGGAACTGATCTTTACTGTGCTGTATGATGTGCTCATGTCCGGTTTGCATGTGCAATGCTTATTCCTCTGAAGTGTAGTTTTACATTCAGGGAAGTTCTTGAAGAGTGGCCAGCCTTTTAGCAGTTTTTAGAGTTTATAGGTGTAACAAAACTCCTTTCCTTACCAAGTCTTTATAGTTATTCATTACTTTGCTCTGTTGATGTGTAGAAATTGACCACTTAAAAGTATATTATTAAGTGTCAAATATATATATATATCCTTTTCCACATGTCCTATTCAAACCTTTCTGTACAGCTGTGTAGAAACAAGGCTGAACATTTGTGTAGGTGAAGCCGAATCTAATTTGATTAACAAAAATGTCTCCAGCTGGTGGCGGCTGAGGACCTCCAAAGGTTATGAAACAGACAGGGTTTGTTGGCAGTGTACTTGTTGTCAGTCTGCAAAAAAGGGTTTGAAGTATTTGGTCTGTGAAGAGGAAATACTGTGTGAAAATATGGGAAATTGAACCATGTGTGCAAAATGTATTGAATGACACAGGAATTTCACATGTTACTGTCATTGGAAATCATAGTATCTGATATGCACACCCCTGCCTCCTCCTGCTCCTCTCCCTGCTCTCCTCTCATCACCTGTTTTATAGCGCTGATCATTTTTACTGTGTTATCCCTCATACAGACCTTAGAGAAGATTTCTCTAAGGTATGCAGTATGCTTTCAGTGCAACAATCAACTTTGCATCCTACTATGGAAGTTGTTTGTCTAGTTTGATAGAGGAAAACCAGGATTCCCTTTAACACTGATATAAATGATGATTCTTTGGATCAGCATGAAACACAAAAACAAAGTCAGTTCATGACCCTATTTTGTAAGCAGAGGTGTCAAAAACCAACATCACTTGACTTACTAGTGTATTTCAGCTGTGCCTGAGTTGTGTCATGACTTTTAGAAAGTGTGTTTATAAGCACACACCAATTATGTTTGGTAAAGTTTTCTTGTAAGCTCTTACTCCATCTGTACTCTACCTTCACTTTATTTCTGTGTGGGAGTCAGAGCCACAGCCAGTGGCACAGAAGGAAACTGTGTGGATCCTGGATCCTGACACAAGCTCACTGGACAACCATATCTAAAATTTAACCCTGCATGCAATCAGTTTGAAGACTGAACACTGCAGAGTGAACACATGAATTTATTACAGACTTCGAACCAAAATATGAGTGAGTCATTTTACAGATGTGTGAAGCAGTGTCTTACTGTTGAATATAAAACAGTTATAGCATGTGCTCAGCTGCCCCTCAGGTCATAGCTTGTTTTTTCATTTGTCTGCAGCATTAACTGAAATCTGTGCAGTTGCTGTGCGGCACTCATGTTAAGAAGAAGGCTTGACCTCCTGATTCAGTCGATTTCTATGAATGTTTGTTACTATGACCTTCAGTTCTGGTTAAAAACCTTCTGCAGAAGACTGTTTATGATGGTCTTCTTGAGCGAATCAACAGTTGGATCTGAACAAAACTACCATCTTCACATTTATCCTTGACTGTTGGACAAATGATGGCCATGCAGATAAACTATGATAATTAAGTACTGTTAGATGAGGGTGGAGCCTTATTTATTATCCCATCATGTTGTTAACAGCCAGTTTCTTTTGGGTGTTGGTGGTTTAACAGCTAAATGTTGCAGACTGAAAACACTAGAGTTGAGTGACCAAATATAACAAAGTGCTTTACAAACCAAAACAACATAAAGAATCAAAGAAAAGTGTGAGGAATAAAATGACCTTCGGTTTAAAAAGTTATGATTCAACAACATAAGAGACTTAAGAAATAACTGAATAGAAAGAACATACACACACACACACACACACACTCATACGTCAGCCAGGACTATTGTAGAGAAGTTATTATCAGGGGTTACTGACACCTCAGAGACGTTCAGAATCATACCATTGCAACAAACTATCTGACCTCTCAATGACTGTATGAATTTAGTACTTCACTCCTCTGTCACTGGATGGCGCTGTTATCTCCAGCTGAAGTGAAGTGAAGAGGGTTCACAGTGTCATCAGATCATTTCCAGAGTCTAACTTCATGTGAAAAACCAACTTCTGCCACGTTTGAACCTCAGGTCTTTGCTCAGTAATGAATTTGATAGCTGAATGGATTAGTCATGTAGTTTGTCCTTTAACACGGGGGGCTTGTTGCTCACTCCTGTAAATGTTAACCATTGTAAAGGAAGGTGTTTTTTTCCAGCCCGCTGTCCTTCCTCTGTTCTGACTTATATACCTCACAGTGGTTTCAAGCTATGAAAAAACACAACGACAACCTTGTCAGCCTTCTTTGCTCTTGTGGGTCACAAAGAGGAATTTATATTATTTTTTTGACAACCAGTTAAAAAGTCTGGTTTGTACTTTAACAGTGAGGGAATAAACCAGATATTCATGAGAGCTATAATGAGTAGGAAGCAGCTTATTGAGGTGAGACTGAAGTAAAGAGGGAAAAACTATTTACTGCTATTTCTATTGAATGATTTCTGTTAATTTTCCTTATCCTCTGAATACCACAAGATGGCGCCAGTGATACACAAGCTGTAAGAAGTGCACTACCCCATAATCTCAAGGATACAGTCAATCACATCAGCATGTGCCACTTTCTTTTCACTCGCTCCCTAAAGCTGAGGCAGACTGTAAACATGACCTGTATTTGTGTACCTACACAGTGCTGTTATCTTCCCGGATAACAGTAAAGTCAATTACGTCAGAAAATCTGCAGCGAACTTGAAATTTCTCCTCTTTCCAGGACATTTCTAAGATCTGTTCTTTTTACCAGAGGAGGAGAACCTAATCAGTGCATCAAACCAAATGAGACTATAAGATTTAGTCATATTCCAGAGCTTTAGTAGCAAACAATTGACCACCCCGCCCTAGTTTACTTTGATCAAACTGGGTCCTCAAAAATCACATAACCCCTCTATACAACTAGTAAGAAGGGCTGCCAAATACACACCTGATATCATAGATAATATCTGAAGCAGTCAGACAGATGGCAAGATGATTAGGTGTGTGTTAGTGAAGCAGAGGGATGGGGTGAGCTGCTGAAGCATTAGTAGGCATTTATGTTTGACTTCAGACAACAGTGTTGTCAAAGTCTGTATATCAGCTCTGATGCTGTTTGATCATTTTTACCAGATGCTTGAGGTCAGTGTGGGCCAAAGTCTTTCTGTCCCAGTCCAGCCCCAGCAGCAGGTTAGATACTGGATACTGTAGAACTATTTCTAATTGTTGAGCACTTTTTGAAAATCAGTAGATGAATAACATGATTATTATTTTATGCACAAAGTTCCCTCAACAATCAGAGCGTTTTACAGTAGGAACATGATAACAAAGTGTGTGTTTCTCTTTTGCCTTGAGCAGTAATGGGAGGGTGGGCAAAGCAAGTAGAGAGAACATTATGGCGTGTCCTCTGACATAAAAAAAATATTATCACACCTGTTGGAGGCCATAAACAGCTTTAACTTGCCTGCAGACTGCAAGTTGAATAACCATGTTGAAGCCCTGATCGTATCAAGACTGTTTGCAGGTTAGCTGAAGTACCAAACAGGAAACAGTGGCGCCTGGCGCAAGGTCATTAAGTCTACTCCAGCTTTTATATTCTAGGGAGACAACATCAGTCAGTCTCAGTTATCATGTTTAAGCGTAAAAAGACTAAATCATAATCCAAATCCGTGCTTTTCCCTTTTTGTGGCTTACATCGTATGTGTGCTGCTCCTCTGCTGTCTGCATGTCAGATAAGACACACACAGATATACTTTGCATAATGCACTCTGATAGATTCGGCCATGTCAACATCAGGATGCATCATAACACAAAAATGCTGCCACCCACTGCTGCAAAAGCAGTACCACAACAACTGCTGCAGTTACCATTAACTGGAGCTACAGCCCCGGCTGGTGGTGAGTGGCTGTGTTACATCTTAGACACGACACACAAACGGCAGGCATTCAGAAATCAAAAAAAAAAGTAGTTTGAATGATTATAGTTTTGGTTCCAAGTTGTTCGGGTGAAGACGTTCAGTGTAATCCTCTAAAGGTGTACATTCCTACCAGATACTCATATGTATTTCTCTCTTTCTATACATCTTCACAAGCACACACAGACACACACACACAAACGCATGTACAGTTTACATTCTGCCATCTGTCTGTTGAAACTTGGCCAGGATATGACAGCGGTCGTGCGTGTGTGAGTGCGTGCAGGATGACTGGTAGTGATTCATGGCGTGGTTCTTTGCAGTGATGTGCAAACAGCTGGTCATCTCAGTCTCACAGTCGTGTTGATTTTCTTTTTTTGTCGGGTTGTTGTTCGGCGTACAGGTCAGATATGTGTCATGTAAATATTCTTTTCTAGACTCTTAGATATAGTTAAATATGAATCTTTGTTCGTACAGCAGTGTTACCCATGATTCACACTGGTCATATTTTACAATGCAGGTCTATACAGGTTAGCTTTATTACTCGAATCAGAGTTAATGTTTTGTAGCCCCAGCAAAGATGTAGTGTAGTATAAGTCAGTAGTGCAAATGTGTTGAGTCAACTCCTCCAAGATGCTAATTGACAAATAAAATATGGCCACTTTGTTTTTTTGCCCTCTTTCCCTCCTTTTCCTTCATCACATCATCCTAAACCTCTGTTTTTCTCTGTTTTTCTTTGGATCAGGTCCATTTACGATGACCAGCCCAACGCCCACAAACGCTTCATGGAAAAGCTGGATGCCAGGATAAGGAACCATGACCGTGAGATTGAGAAGATGTGCAATTTCCACCACCAGGGTTTTGTGGACGCCATCACAGAGCTCCTCAAAGTCCGAGCTGATGCTGAAAAACTGATGGTAAGAAAGATTTCTGTAAAGAGGACTACACCAGGGACCAGAGGAGGCTGTAAAAGGCCAGTGTGGTCTATAAACTTGGGTGACCACATTAATGTGAGATTTTTTTTCCCCTAAATAAGCCATCACGTCTACGAAAGGCTGAGTGATTGACCAACATCCATTTTATTTAGATATTGATAAATGAATGAGAAGGTCAGCTGATGTGCAAAAATCAGGCTTTCATGTCATTTCCTGTACGGTCTTCACACCAACATGACCTCCTGATGGCAAAGGCAAAAAGACTTTCTGTCTTTGAACGTGGCAGGATTGTTGAGCTGCACAAGCAAGGCCTGCGAGGTTGGATGCTGTAAGACAGTCAATTCAAGTCATGGACCCTGAAAAATTACACCTGTACTGAGCCTAAGGATCTGACGGGCCGTCTGTAAAGACACAAGACCATCCTGGACCCAAATTAAGGCCCTTATTGAATCCAACTGCAGCCCAATAACCATAAGGCAGCATCTGCAAAAAAAGGACTCTAAGTGAAAAAACATCTTAAAAGGCCACATAATCTAAATCCCATCAAGAATCTTTGAGGATGAAGGGCAAGGTAAGTCTACAATAATGGACGCCAGTTCCAGACCACGGATGCCCTTCCTGAAGCCATCTTCACCACATGGGGCAAAGTTCCCACCAGCCCTCTGGAAACACTCCCATCAAGCATGCCCATCCAACAATTTGAAGTCATCAACAAGAACGAGAGGGCGACTCCCTCCTGAGTCCTTTTTGGACACTTTTGGCTCTATTTTGTTTTTTGTTTGCCTGTGGTCTTAAACCAAGGGACAAAGTAACCATGACGACAGAAAGGCTGGAGCTATTACAAGTGTAAATGTAAATGAACATTAAACTGACATTGACATCGGTCCTTATCAATAGATATAATTGTGATTTTGATTTTCATCATTATCAAGCAGGCCTTCTCCATCCCGGTGGACTTGAAAGTTTCAGAGACAGCGGAGCTTTCAGCGTCACTGTCTTTGCTTTCGTGGAGTCCCTCTGCGGCATTGTTGCGCTGCCGCTCAGTAAAAGAAGAGACAGTGATTATGTAGTTGGTCCTGCTTGTTTGGAAGCTCCGCTGTTGAAAGGATTGTCATCAAAAAGCCGACTGGTCATTTGGGTCATGGCTCTCAGCCGTGTGACAAGAGCCGAGAGTTCAAAAATCCTCATCCAGAATCGAGAAGTTTGTCACTGAATCTGTGAGAAAGAGCCTGTCACAAGCCATTAAACCCCATGAAAGGCCCAGTGCACCAATGATGGGTTCAGGTCCCTGCTGCCTGGTTAATCTGAATTTGCCTGCTTTTGTCCCGACCCCTTCATGGACAATGAGCTGATTTCAAGGCTGAGCAGCTGCGGTGAGGGAGGTAGAGAGGGAAAAGAGAGGGCAAGAAGAGGGGGAGCAGACAGGGAGGAGAGGGACGGATAGACATGTGACAGCAAGTTAGCTGAACCAAGACCAAGGTTTTTATACTTTGACTGAACGCTTTTAACCTCGACAACATCCTGGTTTTCACATGCTCCTTTGGAAATGTGGAGACTAAAACTACATTTGGGACAGAAACCTCAAAAATTAGTGATTTGATCTTCAATATGCTGCATGTACCAGTACAGCTTTAAATATTAGGCTCTTAAATTTAACTAGATTTTCTATTTTTGTCAGCAAATTCATCACTCTGTTACTGTAATGTACCATTATAGCCTTTCACAGTTGGACATATATTTTCTAATGTAAGAAACATCCCAGAGCTCATTGAGATAAGGATGAGGGGGTTTTGGAGATATCGGAGATGTAAACTGGGACATCTTATCAGAGGAGAAGTAAATGTTAATATCTCTGATTGTAAAGGTTCATCTGGAGTTTTTCAGGTTAAATCCCAAATATAACAGTATATCATATGGAGTCCTAGAACAGTCAAGTTTATGAAAGAGTTCAGAAGTTGTGTAGTTTGGGGCCCAAAAGACCAAATAGCTCAAATTACAAGGGGCTGCTGACATCTGTCACATTGGTCCACGACATAAAGATATGTCTCAGGTAGTTACTAAAGTCAAGACTGTAAAATATCTGCTTCTGCCTTGTACCATAAATCTAATGGGACTCTCTCATTTTGCTCATTTTGAAAATGTCCTTTTGTGCAACAGTTAGATCCACTGAGGTGTTGATCTAGTTTTTTTGTTTTTTTAATCTCTGGCTCAGAGGGAAACAAAGCGGAAGATCTGACTCTCAGCTGTTATTTTTTAAGGATGTTGTGAAGATAAATCCTCAGGCTGTGCAGCTAAACATTTGTCTGTGTTTCTTTCAAAGTGTCAGGTGACGGACACTAATCGAAGGCTGCAGGAGGCTGGACGGGAGGTGAGTTCATGCATGCAGACAGAATCTTTAATCCTAATCTCAGGGGTGAGCGCATGATGGCAACAGGACTGGACCTTACCAGTCTCTTGTTTGTTCTCTCAGGTGACAGCTCAGACAGAGGAGGTGATTCGCTGCCGCATCCAGCAGAGGAACATGGCCACCACCGTGGAGAAACTCCAGCTCTGTATCCCAGGTACCTCAGCAGCTTTGATGACCACCTTATCTTGAATGTTAATGAGACAGCCACCTGAGTGACCTCAGAGACAGATGATGCATCTGAACCACATTCAGGCTGGCGACTCAAGCCCAGATGACTCAAGAGTCAACTGGGCAGATGCTTGAAACACTGGATAGCTACACAACTGTGCAACTAAGGCACTGTAAATTCAGAGGAATGAGGGAAAACATGATTTTTGATTCTGTAGTTTTCACACAGAAGTTTGCTAAACACTGTCACTCCATGCTCCCATAAACTGCACTAAAACTTGAAATAGTTCAGAAGTTACACAAAAGTTTATGTTTTGTTTTTCATGACTGTGTCTTTGTGAGCAAATGTTAATAAGAGCAGAAAAGTGTGTGAAATGGTTAACAAAACAAACTCCTGTGTTGTTGCTGGCTGCTGCTGATTTCTTTTTTTCTGTGCAGTGCTGGAAATGTACAGCAAACTAAAGGAACAGCTGGAATCCAAAAGGTAACCATTTCTTCACCATATGTCTGAAGTTTAACTGAGATCAACAAATAAAATCCAGCTTTCACAGGCTCATTTTTTCAACACATGGCAATGATGCAGTGATGTATTTTGATGTGGAAACTAATGACACCATCAGATTGTGTCTGTGGTCGCAGGTGAAACTGTAGACCACTGAAGACAGTGAAAGACTGCTCTGTAACAAAACTCTCAGTTCCTTTCAGTGTGAAGAAAAATGTCTGAACAGAATTATCTCGTTCATTTTTCAATCCTACCAAACCATCTGCAAACTTTCACATGCCTGATGCAGGTTTAGGACCCCATCTCTGCTGGTCCACTGCTGTCGAAGTTAGTTTGAACTTCATTTTTACCCCATGAACTTCATGTTTGGCAGTAAATGACATGCCTGTCTGTATGAAGTGGAGAGGGGGGCTCACTTTGAACAGGAAAATAATGACCCTTTCTTGTTCATTACTGTGTACCAAAGGAAGCAGCCATTCACTGGCAGGACAATTGACCCTCAGTGTGCCCTTGTTCACAACAAGGCCGCCTCTCTGCGGCTCTTTCACAGCCCTCAGCCAATCCAAGGCAATTAGACCATGCTGACTAATGACATGGTCTATACACACCCTATAAATTAGAAAGGGTTGGTACCACAAAAACGCACATTTTATCTGTACTCTATGTGCTGGTGCCCGGGACACATTCCCTTCAATGTCCTGCCACTTGCAGCTTTTGTGTCCTCCGTCCTGGAGCTCTGCACTCTGACAAACCTTTTCACTGTACAGTTTATGAGACTGTCTTCTGTTCATGTGTATACAACACATTTTACACTCACTGACCGACCAATTAGATCCCTTCACAGCCTGCCTATCAGCCTAATGATGGGAGCTCAGCACACTGACCCCAGGCTGAACCCTTGTGTTGTGTGCACACTATGAAAGACCTCAGAATCTGTATAACTCAGGTGGCTGAATAGGCATTGAGGATAAGCTGTCCGGCAGTGCTGCATGCAATGCATCAGACTTTCCCTTAAAATGCAAACGATTGGTCGGTTCGCAGGGAGCTGAAGACGACAGCACCGTCCCTCCAAGAGTGGACAAGTGCTCAAAACTAAAGACAGTGTCTCCTCCTGAGCATCATTGAGGTGTCCTGCTGTTCATACAACGACCCTTAGTTTTAAGAAAAACAAGCAGACATTAACTCAAGATAACTATATCTACAGTATATGTCTAATCCGTTCAATTAGCAGCAATATAGCAAAAAACGCTGATCTGACAAACCTTAGATAAACTTTAAATTCATGAATTTAATTATTGATCTGACCTTGTGTGAGACCAGGAAAAAGTGCTTCAGTTGTTGCTGTTGCATACATTTTTTTTTCTTTTTTATATATAACATTTTTTAAATAGTTCTAAGTAAACTTTTTTTTAATTATCTGTGTAATTATCTGATGAGTGTACTTATTCTTCTTCTATGTTTGCTCTGCTCAACCTTTGCTGCTGCAACACTGCAAATTTCCCCACCCTGGGATGAATTTAGGTTTATTTTAAAACCTGATTGTGTAGTGTACTTTTTATGGTGATATTATTGTATAATTAGAGCTATACTTTTTATCTCTGCAGATACTACGCTGCACTGAAAACCATGGAGCAGTTAGAAAAGGTCTACATCCCCAGGTAAGGTTTGAGTTTCTACAATCTTTAAAGAATATTTCAAAGATTGAGGGAAATTTGTTAATGCTCTGTCTGTATGTGAGAGTCTTTGCAGTTGGTAAATCAATGAAATTATTAATGTGATGTAAAAAATGTTGATTTTATTGATAACCTAGCTTTTAGGTTCAGAGCCGTGAGTAATGCCTCTTTTCTGAAAGCATGGCTCAAACATTTGGGATTAATTATAAAGAAATGAACAAGATTTTCTCTTAAATATGTAAAAGAAGTATGTTTTTCTCTTTTACGAGAAGTTTGTCTCACTATCTTATACTTAAGTTTAAATCAGGTAAAGCGTTTACTTCACTTTGTTGTAGTTTTGAAAGCAGACTGACGTGAAGTTTTCATGTCTGCATAAAAAATTGTTCCGTTTTATTTAACCAGACATGTAGAGCTCTACTATCAGTACCGCTCTTATTTTGTTGGCCAAGGCTAAGATCTTTTCCTAAGTCTAACAAAGTGGACTGGGTAAATTACAGCACACTTTATACTTGTGCTTGTTTTGAGTTTTTAAATGGAAAAGGCCCAATATAATTCCAAAACCAAAGAGGAAATGTTTCCATATTCCTATAATGCTCCAGTAATGTTGTTTGAGCTTGGAATGATCTGTAGGTGGCGTATTTTCTTTATTTTTTATGTTTACCTGCTGTAGTCCTGCATTTCTCTTCAACAGGAGTTTCAGTCATGCTGTTTGTATGTTTTAGCACATTTCAAAGTGGTCCAATCATGATCCATCCCGCTGTGTTTCCTGCAGGGTGAGTCAGTACCGGTTCTGTCAGATCATGGCTGAAAACCTGCCCAGACTCCGTGAGGAGATCAAAGAGATCTCCATGTCAGACCTCAAGGACTTCTTGGAGAGCATCAGAAAACACTCCGACAAAGTTGGAGAGACCGCCATGAGACAGGTGCGAGCATTGGTGTTTTTAACAAATCCCCCAACGGCTGCAGAGAGGTCTGTATCAGCCCAGGGACCTGAGTCTGTGTTTGTCCTTTCAGGCCCAGCAGCACAGGACCTTCAACAGTGCTGTAGCCAAACAGGCCAGCACAGGCCACTACACCAAGCCTGTGTACTCCCTGAACGGACGGACACACACACACACTCACAATGGCCTCATGATGGAGGAAGACTCGGGAGAGGAGGAGGAGGCTGACGAAGAGGTGAGGGAGCCCTGAGTGTAGATTAGTACGACATGAAGTGATCTTAACCAGATATCTTTCCTCTGAGTGTTTACACCCTGTATCGTTGCTGATGCTAAATTATTTGAATCGTGTTGAAAAAGTGTCAAAAGCGTCCTTTCAAACATGAAAACATTATTTTTCATTCGTGATGAATCAGTGGGATCATGTTTCTTCATCTTCGTTGACAGGTGCTCACGGCTCAGGACCTGGTGGACTTCTCACCTGTCTACAGGTGTTTACACATTTACACAGTGCTGGTAGGTGTCCTGCAGTCTGTCTCACACACTAAATTACCTTTTCACAGGCCAATTTGCATGACCTCTGCTCTTTACTGATGGCTTAACCAGAGAAACTTAAAAGGTTCAAATTCAGGTCAAAGAGGGAGCAGAACAGTCAGTTGGTATCTAACCCTGACCGATCTGAGGTTGTGCTGAACATTCACTGAGTGGATCACGTCCCTGCGTGGCTTACTTAGAGACCTATGCTGTACCAGAGTAAACACCGTCAGTGTAATTAGCTGGCTTGTAGACTGTCAACTATGTTTTCAGGGTGGCACCATGATAGTTATTTACACTCAAACAAAGTCGT
Source organism: Xyrichtys novacula (assembly GCA_962446985.1). Taxonomy (NCBI): domain Eukaryota; kingdom Metazoa; phylum Chordata; class Actinopteri; order Labriformes; family Labridae; genus Xyrichtys; species Xyrichtys novacula. Next base: position 9,021,956 of record OY660882.1, on the reverse strand, counting down.
CCAAAAATATCTTCAGATTCTATCTTTGGGTGCATGTGCATAAAACAAATTTCTGCACTACCTCGAGTCCTTGTTTTTTACATCATATATTCTTTATGGAAATGACTAAATTGTAGCTTTTAAAAGCACTGGGACTGCAGCCTTTGTGGAGTGGGACTTAACCACAAGGTCAAACTGGTGTCAACTGGCATGTAGTATTTGTAACTCAAAGTAAACTGTCTACTGATGTAAGGCCTCTTCATCATTACTTACACATCTCTCTGTTCATCCATCCATCCTTCATGTTTACTGGTTTTCTCAGTCTGGGTGTTGGGGGTCTGGGGTCTAACCCTGATGCTATTGGACAGGTTTCCAGTTTATTACAGGAAGACAAACAACCATTCATGCACACACTCACACCTAGGGGTAATTTAGAGTGACCAATTAACCTAACGAGCATGTTTTTGGACTGTGGGAGTAAACCGGAGCGCCTACAGACAACTCACGCATGCAGCAGGAGAACATGCAAACTCCACACAGAACGGCTCCTGACTGTCTGGGGGATTTGAACCAGGAACCTTCTTGCTGTGAGGCAACAGAACTGTCCAGTGTATCACTGTGCAGCCTCTATTTGCCTGTTCATATAAATTAATCTGACATCTCACAGCTGTATCGATCACTTAGCTGAATCGACTAATATTAGATACACGGCTTTAGTTAAAGGATGGATTCTGTCCTGTAGAGGGCGCTGTGGGCACATATTGATGAAGGAAAGATGTTACTCTAAAATTTTGAGTGGATTTTTCTCATAAATGGAAATAGAAGATTAAAGATTAGATTTTTGAAAGTAGTAAAATCACACTGTTATGTTTGGGAACACAAAGAGAATCCTGAATCTGCTTGGATTTTTTCCCTCGTTGTCTGTAATTTTTGTGTCAGTAAATGGAGTCTGTTGTATATCTTTGGGGTCTGCAGGGGGACCGGGAAACATTTGAGAACTACTACAGGAAGCAGAGGAAGAAACAGGCCCGACTGGTGCTGCAGCCACAGGCTAACATGGTGAGAAACACTTCAGGAGATGGTGTTTTTGTCAATTACTGATCCAGAAATGTGCCCGTGTTGAATATTAATGAAATCTAAAGAGCTAAGGCCCTTCATGCAGCACAAGATTGTCATGATTATTCATTCTCTGTGATTTAACATGCCTTTTTTGTTTGTGTTTGTCCAGCATGAGACAGTGGAAGGCTACAGGAGATACTTCAATCAGATTGTAGGGTAAGAAGTCCTTTTCAGTTTGTCGTCTTTTTTAGCAGACATGAAATTTCCAGCCCCTGATTTATAGTGTTTCTTATACCAACATCATAAATAGACACACCGTATGATTCTCTGTCACCATGTAACAAGGTTAGATGCAGTATGCATGCACCTACAGACTCAACATGTTTATTTTTAGAGTGCACAGAAAGCTTTTTGTAGAAACACTGACACGAAGCGTCTTAGAAGTCTCAATCAGAAATCCAAGCCTGTCGCCTGTTTGCCTAACTTCATCAATTGTTTATGGCTTTACACTTTTAAAGAAAAACTACGATTGTTGATGACGCCGGTGACATCTTTAGGTCAACAAACTGGAGTCTAGAGTTTGCAGTGTTTCAGTCTGAGTTAAGTTTGAGCCACCAGAGAAGATTTTTGAGTCTCGTCAAAGTCCTGACTGTAAATGCGATCATTGACAACAAACAGGTTTTGACTGTAGGGACTTAAAGTGACAGTTGGGGACATTTTTGGATGTGCAGCAAACTAATTCCTTACATTAGATTGTAACTGATCTGTCGCTGTGGTTGGAGGTTTAAATAATTAATGATGTTACAGCTCTTTGTGTGGTGTATAAATGCCCACCAGTCTACATCATTGAATAAGTGGGAGTCCTCCTACTCCTCCTTCCCAGTCCTGAAACAGTCACTTCTCAAGTCTGGGTACAAATCTGAGTCATCTTTGTTCAGCTCTAGACCAGTGCAGTAGTATTTAAGTCTGAGTCCTGGACTGGAAAACAACAACACTGGATGATGTAGAATCTTGACATGTAGATGTGATTGGGCTCAGTTAGCACCTCACTGAATTATGACTGACAGGACGGGACAGTGATCAGGTGCAGCGTCTCTTTTTGGAGTGTGATGCAGAGGAGCAGCAGGTTAAAATCACTGAGGTATGTTCTCAGCACTGCTGCCTTTGTTCTGTGCCCACCGTGGTTTTCCTCTGACGCTGAGGTTTTCTTTCTGCTGACTCCGTCAAACTTCTCTTTAACCTCACATGCTGTTCAAGTGTTGTGTTAAATGAGTGTGTTTTTGTGTGTTTATTTTTTTCAGTTTCTTTGTTGTGGAAGATCACATCCTACACGCAACTCGGGGGCTGGTGACCAGAGCGTTCACCGATGAGCTGTGGAACATGGCGCTGTCCAAGATCATCGCCGTGCTCCGAACGCACTCTGTAGGCCCACGACACACACACACACACACACACACACACACACACACACACACACACACAGCCAGCAGGGAGTGTACTGTGAATGAGGAGGTGGCTGTTAAGAGTTAATAGAGATAATAGAGCCTGCTGTGGATCTATTTATCCTAGCTGAAACTTCACTCACTGCTTCACACACACACACACACACACACACACACACACACACACACACACACACACACACACACTCACACACACACACACTGCTGCAGAGGTCAGTGCACCTACAAACACACTAATGATGTCACTCTCAGGAGGAGAGGTCAAAACACACATACGCATGCGGCCGTAGAGGAGGTCATTGGGGCCTTAATGAGAGACAGATTGCAACAATAACAGCAGATTAAGGAGGCATATTCCTGACCGCTGGGCTCCACTCAGTTGTAAATGACCCAGAGGATTATGCTAACAGGCCAGAGAATGGGCTGCACAGCTTGGGGTGAGAACACTAACAAAAGCCCTGGTGCCCCCCCTCCACCTCTCGGTCTCTGGCCCCTCTGCTGGGCCATGACACAGGCAGCTCCACTCTGCCGGGGTCCTGCCCTTACAACTACTGCATGAGCGACCCACAGGGGAAAGTCTTATCCAAACCTGCCCATGAGTCACTGAAAAGCTACCAGGAGGTCCAAAACCTTATGGCACATAAATCGTGGTACTCCAGATCACAGCTGGTTCAACATGCCAGTTCTCTCAAACGGACTCATAAGTGTACCTCTACAGGAAATGGATTTTTAAACAGCATGTGGACGAGTGAGAAGAGAGCAGCATTGAAGTTTGATGTTAGCCCGGCCTTATTAGATTAGCTGACCCTGATCAATTGGTCTAGAATAACTGAATGTGATCATCCAGACCAACCAATCAGATTGAAGCAGCACATGATGTAGTGCATAGCAATAGAAAATGTGTATAGACAGTGACATGCAGAGGAAGGAAGCACATTTTTGTTATCAGTACAAGCTGTGAGTGCAGTTTTAATAAAAATACACCCTTTGGTACAATCTCTCTGATCAAATCCCCCTGACCTGTGAGGTGCGCCGTGTCGTCCGTCTCCAGCTGGTAGTGAGTGTTTTCTGTGTTTGTGTCTGAGTAAACAGAGAGGCAGGCGGCCGCTGCTTTCCGTCAGATCTCAGCCTGCGTTCATTTACTCTGTTGATTTACACACTCCAGTGTTAGCAGGATCCCTGTGTCAGCTTGTAGGACTCACTGTGCTGCTTTCAGGGTCATAAATCACTCTGTACCCTCAGAAAAATGGAGGGACCTTGTTGGTGTTGATTGACCCTTGTTTGAGTCCCCTTCCCCCCATCCTCTAACTCCCCTGTTCTCTGTCATCCTTCTCTGAAGCGTATTATTCTGTCACTTTATTCACATTGTTATAAAGACTTAAAGATGGATTGATAAGTCTTGATTAATGTGCAAATAATGCTTTATAAGTGGTGGGTTCAAGTCAAATGTTTATTTTGTAGTTGGAGAGCAGCTTATAATACGGAGGGTGAAGATTTGTACAAAATAGGAATGTGTTTTAAAAAATAATGCTGACATTTCATTGTAACTTGGTATGGCAGACCCTTTCTCTAAGGCATGGCAACATTATACACAAACTGATGATGATGATTTTCTTGTCTCCAGTCATACTGTGACGACCCAGACTTGGTCCTTGAGCTGAAGAACCTCATCGTCATATTTGCGGACACACTACAGGTTGGTTCAGATCTTTTCTTCATGAGCATCTGAAGAGCAAAAAGCAGCAAGATTAGATACAGTATTTGTCTTTGTTTGTGTTTGTGGTGTGTGTGTGTGAACAGGGTTATGGCTTCCCCGTGAACCGGCTGTTTGACCTGCTGTTCGAGGTCAGAGACCAGTATAACGAAACCCTGCTGAAGAAGTGGGCGCTTGTGTTTAGGTGAGTTGTGTTGAAATGTCAGTGTGTGACATTAGCACCAACCTTAAACTACAGGTATAAGTCCACAGTTAACAACCACCGTACTGAAAGACAATGAATGACGAATGTTTGCCACAGTTCAGTATAGATATCTCAAATTATAACATTATATTTATATATTAAAGTACAGAGCAGCGTCAAAGTTCGTGTTTGATAAAGTGAAAGACATTCAGGTTTGCAGTAACAGTAAGTGTCGTTCTTTTCCACAGGGAGATTTTTGAGTTGGATAACTACAGTCCAATCCCAGTAGAGACAGAGGAGGAGTATAAACTGGTGGTCAGTCGCTTTCCATTCCACGATGCTGAGATCGAGAAGGTGAAAACCTGAAAATCACAGTCCTAAAATTTGACACCCTCTCCTCAGTATTGAAAGGTTTATTTTGCATGTAGAGGAGAGGCTCCTTCACCAAAAGCATCATTTTCTTCAGTAATTTCTCATGCCTCTGTCAAAGAAATTCTTTGAAGTTATGAGATTGTGAACAAAAAGACAAGGTTTGATTGTATTTTGTGTTTTATGTTTGTGTGAGCAGCAGGACTTTCCAAAGAAGCTGCCGATGTCTCAGTCTGTCCCACAGATCTACACACAGGTCAAAGAGTTCATTTATGCCAGCCTCAAGTTCTCAGAGTCGCTACACCGCAGGTTGGTCTCTAGCAAAGGTTACTCCATGTGGACCACAACACTCAGCAAGCAACCTGCTAACCACCATTTTTTTTAACATTTTCAGTTCAACAGAGATCGATGACATGCTGCGAAAATCAACCAACCTGCTCCTGACGAGAACACTCAGCAGCTGTCTGCAGAACCTCATCAAGAAACCTCACATAGGACTGACTGAGGTACAAACACCCCACTGACACAGACCACAAACACCCTGCAGGACTATTGTTCAGTCTAAAACATTCACCTTCTCTCTGCAGCTCGTGCAGATCATCATTAACACCACCCACTTGGAGCAGGCCTGCAGGTATCTGGAGGAGTTCATAACAAACATCACCAACGTCTCCCCTGAAACAGTCCACACCACCAGGCTCTACGGTCTGTCCACATTCAAGGTAAGGATGGGTGGAGCATGAGGCCTCTTCTGGGTCTCTGGTGACACTTGCGCAGTTTGTTGATGCCTTTTTTCTGATTTTCAAAGTAAAAGCCTGATCTGCTAGTGTCGCTTTTATTCTGAGGGCTCATTTTGGATAGGTACCAGAATGAAGTAACTGCTCTTTAGTTGACCCCCTGCTAGATTTTCTTTGACTCTCACCCTTTTCCTTGTGGTCTCCAATGTACCTGTATATGTATTTGTAATGGGACACATGACCTGATGGACTATAAACTCCCAAGACCGAATTACAAAGTAACAGAGGACAAATGGTTTTGAAATTGGATGTAGTGAAGTTTGAAACCCTAGCCATCATATCTTGATGTGTCTTTTTCAAATGCTTACTACATGCAGGATGCTCGTCACGCTGCAGAGGGGGAGATTTATACCAAACTCAACCAGAAGATTGATGAGTTTATCCAGCTGGCAGACTATGAGTGGGGCATGGCTGAGTCGGACGGCCGGGCCTCTGGATACCTCATGGATCTGATCAACTTCCTGCGTTCCACGTTCCAGGTCTTCACACACCTCCCGGTGAGTCTTATCCACCTACCAACCTCTCACCCATCAAGTCAGCCACCTCTCCCCCTCCCTTGAACATTGGTTTGTGCTTCCTCTAAATCTCATGTGGGTGTTGATTGTTTTATTTGATTGGCTAGGATGCGATCAATCCACCCATTGATTTATTTCCTTTTATTCCCACCACACCTCTCACCTTTTTTCTGCTGCTTCACTACATGCTTCTCACGTCCCCAAACAAAGAGTCTGCAGTTTAAAGCGGATCTGCTCCACTGCAGATTTTCAACTTAAACTGAGTGTGGGCGATTCATCGGTGGTCTGTATGTTGTATGCATGTGAAGTGGGATGTGTCTGAGCTGAAGGCAGCTTACGCACACACTCCAACATTGATTCCAACACTTGGTGTAAGATCAGAGTGTGGAGGACTTTGAGTGCTCTGGCCCTCATATCATCATCTTCAGTCTTTTGCCTCCTCTTCTTTTGAACATCTCTTGTCGTGTCTTGAATGAGCTCCAGTTACTTGATTTGATTTTTATGTGTCCTGTCCCCCGTGCACACCCCCTGTGATTAACAGCAGCTGATTTCTTTTTACCAGCAGTTTTACTCCTTGATTCATTTGACTTGTCAAGCATGCAATATATCTTTAGCTGAATTTACCTCCTCCTGTCCATTTATTGTTGGCACATTTCTTTTCCTTTCCTTTCCCTCTTTCCCTCCCCCTCTTCCATTTTTGGTTGGTTTGGGGGTGTCTCTGCTCAGAATAACAACAATGACCATGCATCGATGTCGGTGAGTATTCCTGCCTGGCTGTTATTTTACTATGCTGCCGACCTGTCTCCAGGCAGAGTGGAGATGAAAAAGCATGCTGTTGTTTGACTTCTCCAGGCTTGTTGGATCTTCTGGCACTTTGTCTAACTGTTAGGCTGAAGATTGAAGAATGTGTCTTCAATCATGAAGGGGTCACTATTATAGAGTCAAAGCTGGAGAAAAGGTCTCAGAGGAAGACCAGATGCTGGCTAAGAATCTTATTTACTCATCTCACCTCTCTGAAATATGGATAAAATTAGGGGATCATTAAAATTAGATCATGAGTTAATTATGTTTTTTACTTGTAGACACATGATGAAAAAGAGAGAAAGTTGGTTGAAGTTCATTCCAGTTACATTCGCAAACAGGGGAACTTCTGTAAAGTGCCCTAAAGTCAGAACATGAACTTTGATGACAGTTCATTAGTTTTTGTTATGATGAAGACGAGCTGAAATACTTCACTGATAACAAAAACTTAGAAAAGACGGAATTGTTTGTGAAATTCTGTCGGACATTTAAAATTTGTCAGTCGTATTTAGATTTTCTCCGCTACAGATCGAAGTCATCACCTAAAATATGAGCGATGAAGTTAGCTGAGAGGTGCAGTGTTCATTTTGTACTGTAACCCTCTCTGCCTCAGTGCTGCTTTATCCTTTTCAGTTGTTTCCAGCTGTATGTTATGAAGACATAACCGGCTACTGGGGCGACATCAGCTTTAGATTTGCTGTTTGGCATTTTTGCCTCTATTAACATAAACGTCAAATTATCCTTACTTGGAGATTCAATGAAAATGCGACTGAGAGAGCGGTGATCTCAGTGCCTGTCCAGGGGCGTTTCTCACTCCTTGTTGACATTGGAGGCTGAACCCAAATCCCTCGCCCTCCACCCCACAAAAAGAAGAAATCAAAGAAAATAAATATAAACTTGGTAGCCACAGAAAGACTGTTTGACTCAAAGTCAAGATCGTTTCTCCACAGCCTTAGCAGATCAGCTCGTCAGATCAGATCCATTCTGTCTCTCAGGTAAACAACCTCAGCTCCTGGTGATGGGAATTTCTTGTTTTTTTTTTTCAGTGCTCCAGATCATTTGGGACAGCGTTTAACAGCTCTTTTGGTTCTTAAATCTACTTCAAAGTACATTTTGACTCCAAGAGTCAGCTGTAAAAGTCGGGTCATTTATGACTGACACATGATCCCCATCTCAGGTGTATACATGTATGAGCCAAGTGACTGTGTTGTGTTTGCGCGGGTACTGGCTGAAGTTACTCTTCACAACCTCGTATCCAATGGTTTCTTTTTACAATAATTCTGACTCCCGCTCTACCACCCTGTGTGCAAATACATGCAGACTAAGGCTGAATAATTTAGATTAAACTGACTGCAATATTAACTATATTCTAAATTGTAATATAAATAGATGGAAGTTGGAACCATTGACAGTTTTAGCTTATTATATCTGAAACAAGCCTGTACACTTCTGTAGCTGCATGATGGGAAGTCTGAATGAGCCTCAGTGTTGGTGAGAAGCTGTATTTGACAAATCATCTTCTCTGTCTCATTTTCTCATTTTCCATTCCTCTTTTTGACTGAAGGGTCGAGCTTTCTTACTTTGAGGATTTCTTCAGAAAAAACATTCAGCTGATTTTCTAACTCTCCCTGGCTGATGGCAGTTCTGGTGGCCTGGTCCGAAAACTTCTCTACTTTTGCTCTCAGTGATCAGACAAGAAATCCCACAAACTAGTTAACAACCCTGTAAAAGTTAAAAATGCTAAGTTTTCACATTTCAAAAAGCGGCAGCTTACAAAGGACAAAACCTTGAGGTATACAAAGATACTTACTCACCTTCTGTACGGAGATTTGTTACTTTGGCAGCTGTTTTACGTTCAGTCTTAGTCTTAGCATGAGCATGAACCTCTTGTGGCACATTTGTGTTTGAGTGGTCCGCAGGTTGGCTTCCAATCTGTGCAGAGTCAACAGCTGATGTGATGTGACGTATCTGCAGCCATCAGGCTAAGCTGTGATACATGCTCAGTAAATGTCCAACTCCTATTTCTGTCACTACATGTACCACTGCCCTGTGACAGTCAACTGTCAGCATGAAAAAGGGATGTTGTGGTCCTCAGACACAGAGAAGCCATCTACAAACTGCACACAGCACATTTATACACAGTATACATATATATGTATGTGTAACCCTTGTATTATAAACATAGGGCCCCTGTTCAAAATGCTCATTAAAACTGAATTTTAAAGCCTAAAATGAATTGGAAATAGTGCAAAGACAACAAATAAAAGTTAAAACTGAAATACTTTCATGTTTTATGCATATATGAAAAGGACTGTCTCTTTGCACATTTATGTGGATGCTGTATCAAAGTACGTTTTCAGACAGTGGTTCTTGAAAGTTATTTGAGTCCATGCTGTAATTTCCTCTCCAGAGTCCTGTCTGTTTTTGATGCAGTGCTGACTGAGGGCCTGAAAATTTGCACCATTCAGTCTTGGTTTTGGTCCTTGTCCCTTTAGTACAGAGATTTCTCCAGATTCTCTGAATCTTTTAATGATATTATGTACTATAGATGATGAAATCCACTCATTCTTTCACATTTGACACTCAGGAACTATTTTATTCTGAAACTGTTGAACTATTAACTCACTCAGTCTCTCACAGAGTGGTAAACCTCTCCCCATCTTTCCTTCTGAGAGACTCAGCCTCTCTGAAGCTCATTTTCATACCTAGTCATGTTACTGACCAGTAGCAGATTAAACTCATTAATTGGGAATTGCTCCGATAGGTGTTTTTTTTTCAACATCTAACAATTTTTTGAGTTATGTGTTGTTGCTGTCTTAATTTTTCAAGAAGATGTTGGGAGCATTAAAATAAGCCTTTGAAAAAAAAAAAGAAACATTGATGTTTCCGGTTTCAACATCTTATGTTTTGGCTTTGCTCCATTTTCATTTAGAACATGTTTTTAATTATTTGTGTTCCACCAAAATCTGTCTTTAACATGTCAGCTTTTCTGGATTCGAGCTGCATATCAGTCAAACTTTTTTCTATCAAGCACATGTGACTCTTTATGGTCCATATAACTATTTTCTAATTTCCTGTCACTGACTCATCTTTGCTGCCCAAAACTTCATTGCAGAAATTGATTAGCTTCAGTACAGTTTTTAACTGAGGTTTCTCCTTGTGTAACTTCATAAAACTACATCATCTCAGACAGTGGGGGGGCACCACATCATCCCAGGGTAGAAACCTTTTCTGCATGAGTATCTGTGGGAGTGGGTTGTGTTGGTCTGCCCTGTACTTTCTGTTCAGCACAAACACTAACTGAGACAAACAGCTCCATTCAGAGTTTCTCTTTCAAAGTGGGCTGTGAGTGAAAATCTACTCCCTCACAATCCTCTGACCACTTTGTGGTGAAAATGCTCACACCTGTGTTGTAAACATGAGTCTGTGGATGTTTGTGGTGTGTTCATGTGTTCATCATTGGTTTGTTGTGCTCACATGCATGCATTTGGGGTTCAGTGGTTTTTGATTCATGTGATGTTTTCAATGAACACATGATTGGAACTTGAAAGCTCTCTGAATGATCTGTTCATTGTCACTGTGATTGATTGTTACCATAGAAACTTGTATCCACATTACATGTTGATACGGATCACTGCTCTGTAGTTTCATGCACACTGATGTGAACCTGAGGATACCTGGTACAGGGGTGTGTGTGAGAGCTGGGCTGTCATTTATCTCTGAAAGTCACAAACTATGTATCTCTCTGCTGTTCAACTCTGTTTTGACCATTTTCTGTAAACTTGATACAGGCAGACTAAAGAAATGTCCCCAGTGCCCAATCCAGCTGTGTTGGTCAGAAGTGGACGGATATTAATAAGTATCTTTGCATAATGTTCTAGACACTGGGTGTTTCCCTACCAGTGTTTGGTCGCATTGCTGCTAATGCTCAGGGAAATGGATCTCTTGGTTCATTTGCAGCAGAGACTCACATCAGTTTTGTTGAAGATCAGGTGGATGTCTATGCATGTTGCAGTACCAGGTGTTCCTCCAGGCACATGTGCACTTTTTGTTGCAGGGCTCCTGAAATTGTCCAGAATTTTTTTTTTTAAACAACTCTCTTTAAACGTCACCGTTATGGGTTCGGATTATTGTGTAAAACAGTTTGGGAGTGTGCTGCAGATGCCTGAAAATGAGTCCATTTTCATGAAGCTGTTGAGCTACAGCAGTACAAACCATCATGCAGCCACAGGTGAAGAGAGAGGAGAGGAGCAGGAGGAGCTGGCGTGTGTTAGTAAAACAGAGGGACAGCGTGAGCACGAGAAGGGAGATGATATATCGATAACTCTTTTATGAACTTTCACAGTTTAAAGTTTTCAGACTGTTCACATGCCAAAAGAGTTTAAGTTCAGTTAAAGCATCTGACATAGGAGTCGAATCATGACGAAGTGTCTTTAATAACTACGACCTTAGTGTCATCATTAATAACTGTGATTATCATCTGGAGTAGCCCAGCCAAGTGCCCGTTGTGTTCCTTAAATGATGCTTATTGACACTTCAAGGTGGAGTTAACAGTTTCTTTTTGTGCCTTCTTGTTCTTTATTCCCCAAATCTGTTTTTACTTCTTTATCCTTGCATCCTCCCTCCCTCTGTCACCTCCCTTGTTTCCTTTTCTCCCTCTCTGTCCTTTCTGCAGGGTAAAGTCGCCCAGACTGCTTGCATGTCGGCCTGCAAGCATTTGTCCACGTCATTGATGCAGATGCTGCTGGACACAGAACTCAAACAGATTAGCATGGGGGCCATTCAGCAGTTCAACTTAGACGTCATCCAGTGTGAATGTAAGTGTGAAGACAGCGGGGGGTTTTCATTTTCAGAGATATAATCATTACATGTCATCTGCAAATTGTGCAAACTAAGTTGTCAGACTGTGAAACTTCAACACTCTTCTGCAGCTAAGATCAATACAGCTTTCTTTTGTCTCCTACAGTGTCATTTATCATATAATCTTGACATGTTGGATTATTTTCTAGGACTAAATATGTTGGGGTATCCTGTCCGATCATTGTGGGGGGGTAAATCAGACCCTAAAAATCTGGCCTAATAATGCAAATGTATTGGCATGTATGACCTGATACAGCAGCACTTCCATTTAAAAGATAAAGTCGTGTTGAAATCATGAAGTTTGTTCACCAGTGCAAAATCATATGTTTTAGGTTGAACACAAAACTGACCTCTAGTCTCTGTCCTACCAGCCTGCAGGTGCAGCATGTGCTGTTTTCTCATCATTGACTGTTGCCTCTCCTCAGTGTTTGCCAGTTCAGAGCCGGTCCCTGGATTTCAAGGAGACACTCTCCAGCTGGCCTTCATCGACCTGAGACAGGTAAGCTCTCTCACTGAGCAGCATGAAAATAGGCCTCATCTGTGTTCACAGACTTGAACCATATCAAGACTTTTTCTATGGACTAATGAATCAATCCTGCAGTTCACATCTTTACATGAACAGGGTTTGTTTTTTTAACAATCTGTTTATTGAATTTTCAACCGTATCAAAAATAGCAGACACATTAGATATGTATGACTGTCCGTGAGAGTCCATTTTTCCAAAAAACATATGAAAACAAATTTATATGCGAATGTTGAAGGAGGATGGCTCAAACATACATCATGAATATTCAAGATAAATGGAGATAAACACTTGTAAACATAAACATATATGTAAATTAACAAATAAAAGTGGTAAAGTATAACCTGTATAATTAAACAACATCAACAGCAAAAAAAAATAAACAAATTCCCCATGGAGGCGACTCTTAAAAACCTACATCGTGTACCATAAGATGCTTTGTAAATATCAGTAAAGAATTAGTTCAATTGCAGAGGTAATGACTAAACTTCCCTAGCTATGTCCAACATACTAGATAAGTCCTTGTCTCCAATTTATAAATGGGCCCCAGATGTGTCGAAACTGTTCTTGCTTATCTTTAAATGTGTATGTGATTTTGTCCAAAGGTAAACATCTTGACATTTTCTTAAGCCACTGTCCACTTCTTGGTCCATGGGGACTTTTCCATGTTAATGCTATTGATCTTTTGGCATGTAAAAGACAAAAGTTGACAAATATCTGTTCTTCGTGTTTAATTTTATGTCCCTTTGGATAGACGCCAAGAATGACAGGAACAGGGTTAAAAATGAGTTTCTGTAGCCTGACTCTTTCCTGCGTCACATCCAGCAGTGTTCAGTTTCATCGGCATGTGTTTGGCGACCTTTTCAACTTTCACTTGTCCTGTAGTTCACCTGCTCAAGAAAATTCCTATTTCAGCACACACAGGCACAAAGTGTCTGCCTCCCTCTCTGCTGTAAACACCAGTGGTATGTAAAGTGTTGCTGGGTCTCATTAACTTGTTTCTGTGTTGACCTGTTAATCCGAGCCTTAGGGAGGCTCGGCTTTGCCCTCCAGTCCAGGTCACACTGAAACTCTGAGAGCTTGTTAAAGGAGAGACTGGAAAATGAAAATGGGAAGATTTTTTTACAGCCAGAACAACGTGAGCTGAATCGAAGTGGTAAAAACAGCCTCATAGAAGCCATTCATTTTTGGGTTTAAGTCATGAAAAGGCACAAAAGTGTAGAGGGGCTTGCATGTGATGGTATACAGGTGACAAAATAACCCTTTATTAGCCTGAAACTGGTGCCTCATCAGACAGGTGACTGAGGATTAGACATGGATATTAAACAAACCGTACTAGGGTGGGTTTAGAGGCAAACTAGAACCCTCATTCTTAAGCAAACTAGGAGCAGGACCAGCCAAAGAAAAAGGACAATAGTTCATTTTCAGTGGACCAGAAACCTCTGGTATGAACCTCTGGTATCAGTCAAGTCAGCCGTGTTTCTGATTTCCAAATTTACATCCTTATAATCTTCAATACTGATGCTTAAAAAAATTAATTCCCTGTACAGCGTGTGTGGAAAGAGAACTGAGTTATTCAGATCCAAACTGTTTTTTGAACCAGGCTGTAAACATGTTCATTTTTGCTTTACAGTCTGTTTTTTTTTTTTTGGCTTAGTGTAAATGTGGTTTCAGATGCTTCAAACAGGCGCCAGGAAACTGTAGCTTCATCACATCCACGTCACCATCATTGTCAGCTTAAAACCTTCCTTGAAATCCATCAGAGTTAAGTGGGGTCATCTTATATACAGGGTTCAGTAACGCTGTTGTGTTTACAAATGGAATGATGTGAGATACTGAGTTACTATTAAGTCCACTGGCTTTGTGAGGCAGCTATGGGGATAAACTTTGTGTGTTTCTGTAACATCCAGGGACAAGAGAAAGGCTGCCATCTTTGAGTTGGTCTGCAGACCCATCAGAGGCACATGTGATCATATTTTTATCATGTTTCACAGTGAAAATGTCATTTCAAGTTATATAAAACAACATTTTCCATTTAACACATCAGAATCTCAACTTCCCACTTTTTTCCTGATAATTATTGCAATTAATCCTTGTATTCATGTTAACTCTTGTATTCAGATCGATACTATACTTATAGTTTTCTATCCTAATTAGTTGCTATGGTGACCTTTTAAGTAGTTTTCACACAGACCTTCAGCTGATTTTGTCTTTTACAGCCAAGGTTATAGTTCAGTGTGTATAAAGAGTACACTTTAACTATTAAAACAGGTAAGTCAGAGTTAAAACAGAACTTTGTCTTTAAAATCAATTGGCTTAAAACGTTATTGAAAGTTTTATTGAGTGACGTTATTTTTTTATCCAAAAGAGTTTCTTAAAAATAATACAGTTTGTTGACTGTGGACAGTCAAATCCTGCACTGTGTGGCTAAAAGTCCCTAAAGAACACAGCCTGAGAGCCTTACCTGGCTTATTTTCACTGTGATAGTTAAATTTGGTGCAATGCAGCTCATTACACAAAAGATGTGACCATAGTCTTTGTATAGAGGCTGCTGGGCTGACATGTTAATCCTAGCCTAAAGGTAAAGAGGCTGGGAGTCATCCACAGGCCGAGGTTACACAGAGGTCAGCCTCTTACTTTCCCTTTATCTAACGGTTGCTGATTTTGTAGCTATATGTGCTTTTTAGATCCTTATCCTGTGACCATTAGGAGTGATTTAGAGTCAAACATTCAAGGCAAATGATGTGTGTTTTCAACAACGCTGGAGGATAACCAGCAGGCTTGAGGAAAAAAATACCTTGTTAAGTTTGTTTTTCAGCTCAGAGGTCTGTGTGCGATGCTGCTGAGCTGCAGAGTTCATGCTAAGCTGTCCCGACCTGAAACAAATCCTGATGAAGACGCTTCCACACCATAACTAATAGTCTTATATTGGGTTTTATGACCCAGCTGTGTTTTATACTTGATTCTGATTGGCCAAAACTCCTGGACACCCTCTTGACAGTGATGATTAATTTTAAACAGCAAGAACAATATTTAAGACAAACAGAACAGCGTGGATCATGAACATGCTCACACGAGGCACAGCTGCCCTGGACTGTGCTGGAGCAGGATCGTCCCTCCTCCCTCTTCGGTCTCCTGGTCGCCTACACTCACACTTTTTTAAAGAGGGAGACAACAGGAGAGAGTTTGAATAACTCAAAGCACAGCAATACCTGCATTACACCTGTTGTCCATCAGCACAGTCCAGCAATTTATCCGTCTAATATCATTGGTCAGAAGCATAAGTCTATGATTTGAGCAGGGTTAAGGTCTTTAAACACTGGGTCTATCTTATTCAGACACTCCCTGAAAGAAAAAAGAGAACACTCACAACTGATACAAAGTCAGGAGTGAAGAGACTTTCACCTGCTGAGGAGCGGCAGAATTATCCAGGACTCCTCCAGGTATATTTTAGTGTGTTAGTGGTCCAGATTAATACACTTGTAGCAGCACTCATCAGAAGAAGACCATCATCATCACTGATGTACATGTGAAAATATGAGAGTGAAGAACATGGCTTCAAGCAGAGCCTAAAAAAGGCCTCCTGTGATATCTTCTCCACCTCAACATTTCTGCAGGAATGAAAAAAAAACACAGTTGTCACAGCGATGAGCGCAATGTGTTGGTATTGTCAATAAAAAGCCAAGAGTGACTGAATTCTTCTTTATCGTCCAATATTGGACTCAAAAGCTAAAGATATATTCAACAAATGAAACTTAACTACAGACACACGTGTCGGAAAAAAAGGCAGTCAAGTTGTATCGAGAGGTGAGCTGCTGGAATTTGGAGCAAACGCTCGACATTATGTCCTGAAGTAAATCTTTCCAGGACACACTGACCTTTTTACAAGACAGTTACACAAACACACACTCACACACACACACACACACACACACACACACACACACACACACACACACACACACACACACACACACACAAACACACACATGGGCACACACACACGCACAGAGCCTCTAAAGCTGTATTTCCACTGAGCAGTCTGGCCTAGAAAAAGACCTCAGTTTGAAAAGGAAAGCAAAAAGCTGTCTTGCTTTTTTGCATCCTTTACGTTGAGAACTGCTTCAAATATAAGCAAGTCAAGAGGCTTTCTTTCATACACCACGGTTCATCCAGGCAAACTTTGATTCAGTCTGATGCGGGTTCTTTTGTAATCACGCAGAGCCACCATCAAAGTGTTCATGACGGGCCAAAATCCTGTAAACATTACCAACCTTAATCAAGGAGTACTCATTCTCTTGAGTGGGACTGGGTTTGATCCAGACTGCAGTCCATCTCCCTCTTCTTGTCCAAACACAATCAAAAGGCAGATCAGAGCTGTGATTACTGTGCAGATCAAGTCAAGATCAAGAGGGCCCTGCTGCATCTCCACTGATGTTTGTTGACTGCAGAGCACTGGAAAAAGTTCTCACTACTTTGGACACAGTTGTTCAAAGACAACCGGTTGTACTCATTCTTCCTTTTCATGATGTTAGTCTGGGACAGCCAAAGTTTCCAGCTTAATAAACTTCTTATACATTTTAAACTGGTGTCTTTCGGCACTGTAACTGAAACTATCCCTATGTTGTAATCATGCAGGATCCGACAGCCTTAGTGATTACCTCTAATTTGATCATTAATGTCCTCACAGCAGAAGGGAGTGCATGCTCTCCGCGTTATTATGAAGGCTACATTAAAACCAAAGATCTCACACACACCCACACACCCGTGGAAATCTTAAAATCCAGTGACTTGTTGTGAGCTGCTGAGATTTAAGCGAGCGTCAGAGTGAGCTGCGGCTCATCATTTAGCTCCAGGTGAGAATAATGGCACTGCAGCTAAGCCTCTCAGTGTGTCGGAGTCTCACTCAGCTGAATAATGCTATTATCACTAAGCTCTTCTTTCACTGCTCTTTCAACATGACCCAAACACCCAGCTGTTTCACCCTGTGACATTAGCATGCACTGTGTGTGTGGGTGGGGTAGGGGGGTCATCTCCATCAGGTTAACCAGGGGTCGTGTGGGGGTCATTTTAACGTTCCTGTTCACACTTAAAACTCATCTCGTCAAAGCAGAACCCCCTCCTCTCTTTTCTCTCTTCATCCCTCTCTTACTGTCTCTCTCCTGTGTAAGACAGAACCAAAGAAAAACATGTGTTCACCATCATCTTACTCTCTGACCCTGACCCAGACCAGCTCTCACTCTGTTTGCTCGTAGAGGTAAAACATCCTGAAAGGTTTCTGTACTCATGCCAGGATTAGGATTTGCACCACTCAATGGTTCCTGTTAGCTTACAGAATAAAGTAAGGAGGCTCATAATAACTCCCCAGCCATCAACTCTGAATCATTTATTCACTTATACATGGACCTGTAGAGCAGTCAGGGCTGTGCAGCAGCTAACAGAGCTCTGACACTTGCAGATCTGTTTCCACAGTGTTCAAAATGATGCTCAGAGCTGCAAGTAACAGCTTTCGTCAACTTCAGTCAGATATTCACTTATCTTAACCATGCAAGTGTTCAAACTGTTAATCAGGGCTGTTGCGGTAATGAATTTCCCCTGCAGTAATTTAGGGTGGCTCAACACCATGTTAAGAGGTCTGATTGTGGTCAGGTTTGTTTATATTCAACGTGAAGTATCACTCTGCAGTTCACGTGTTTTACAAGACTAACCAGCGGAGAATGTATATACTATCCACAAATATAGATAAGGGGTGCAGAGCAAGTCCACACAGGCGGTTTTTATGACTATTTAGATTGTCTTCTGTGGGGTGCTGACAGCCTGGCCGTCTAATGTTAAGAGTCTATCACCCTCACCGCAGCAGTCGTTGCTTTGATCCCTGGCCACACTCTTGCTGTATGTTATTCCTTATTCTCTGCATTTCCTTTCTCTTTTCTAATAAAGGCTTCAATGCAGAGAAATACAGCTTAGAAGGAAAATAAAGATTGTGTTCTTAGGCATTTCACTGTGACCTCACGTCTCAGCCAAGGTCAGCCCTTCTCTGTGGTATTGACTCTTCCAAAACATACTGGTTTTAGTGGATTAGTAAGTTAGTTTGTAAAATCTGTGGTGCACACTGTGATCAATAAGCTCACAGGTTGCTAATTGGGTAACAATTAAGAAAAAGGTGTGTAGAGAGTTGACAAATGTACTTGGGCAGGCGTAAGTATACTCAGGTGGCCTGTTCAAGTATCGCCTACAGTAATGGTACAGAGGTGTAAAAAACTCACATACTGTCAGAAGACTTAGAACAGAGCAGAGAAATGTGGGTACTGGTCCTTTTTGCAGTGATTTGAAGTATTGTATTTCTCTGTGTGTTTTGCAGCTCCTAGATCTTTTCATGGTGTGGGATTGGTCGACCTATCTGGCGGACTACGGCCAGCCAACTTCCAAATACCTGAGAGTGAACCCGGCCACAGCCCTGGCTCTGCTGGAGAAGTAAGACTTTGTTGCGCTGTCACACAGCTAATAGCATGAGTATTTGTATTTTTAGAAGTCATAGACAGCTTACATTGACAGTGGATATGTAAGGATATGGGTGTGCTGCTTTAGTGCATAAAGATAAACCTTTAGGCTAAATTTATGAACCTGAAACTTGTTTCACTTAGAGTGATGATGAACTCCAGTACTGTTACACTGTTCTACATATTTTTCTGTGTATAGAAAATGTGTTCAGTCAAAACTTGAACATTTAAAAATGATCCACACCGACTGTTCAAACATTAGATCATTCATTATAACACAGGCTTTTTGTGAATAGGGCTGGGCGATAAAACGATAATTATGTATGTCAAAAATTAATTTCGCCCGATATCGATATAAAACATGGTCAATATGCTTTTTCAATAGTCGGCATTCTGCCATGTTTTGGTAGATTACGCGAATAGCAATTGAAAAGGGGAGTTTCTCTGGGTCCGCTTCACACTGAACCAATCATGTGCTGAATTAGAACCAAGTAGCGAACAACTGCGTAGTAGCAGGATGCAGCTACATGCAATCATAGCACTTTAACACGTGGAGCCGACAGCACTGTAGGTGAGAAAACAGGAAAATAAGTGCTACCCCCGGCAGAAATGCAGATGAAGGCCCAACAGATGATGATATCGTCGACAACACTGGCACAAAAACGTCAGTGGTGTGAAGGTATTTTGTTTTTTTGAGGTCAGACATGAAGCAGAGTAATGTGCACTGCAAATTATGTTGAGTACATGTTCTCGTTAAGTCGGGGAATACCTCAAACCTTTTTCACCACCTGAGCAGGCGCAATGCAAAAGGTTACAAACCCCAGGCAGAGCAAGTGCGAGGCAGCCAATGGCGCCTGTGCAGCCAAAACAGCTGACCATTCAGTCCGCTTTCTCGAGTGCAACGCCTTACGACAAAACGTCAAAGAAACACAAAGACCTCACAGATGCAGTAGCTTATTGTATTGCAAAAGACATGCTACCAATAAGCACTGTTAAATTTCATTTAAGAGTAACAGGGAACATTTAAGATTGACAAGTGATTTTTTATATTGTGATGCAGTATATATCGATATCAACTGATATGAAAAAAAAATACAGTGATAAACTTTTTCCCATATCGCCCAGCCCTACCTTGAAATGATTGTAGCTGCTGGGCCTGTTCTCCTCTCTCTCTGCTCCTCTAAACCCTCTCTTCTGTGCTGTTTTTCTGCTTCTGCTGCTGCTCAGAGTCTACAGGGGGTAGGTGCAGCTTCCTCTTGCTTTTGTAAAATCTTTGAAATGTATTGGATTTGTGCAGGAAAAGCAGTGTACTGTTAAAAATAGAGACATTTTAAAATATAGCCTTAGTCATTACTTTGAAATTTTAAGAGTAACTGGGAACTGAGGAGACCAGTTTCTGGAGTTTTGAAAATGCCCCATTTATGACTGATAGAGGATTTCAGCTGCTCAACAGTTCAGGGCTGTATTTTTTATCAGGCCAGTTTCTCAGCAGGACTCTTCTACTACAGATCCATGCCGTTGTAATCCCTGGTATCAGAATGCAGTTTGTCATTGTCTTACTGAAAAATGAAGGTCTTCCCTGAAAATGTTTTTATCTGGATGGCAGCAGATGTTGCTCCTAAACGTGTAGATATTGTTCAGTATTAATGGAGCCTTCACAGATGTGGAAGACACTCATGACATGGACATTTATTCACATTCTCTGAATCTTCTCATGGCATTATGTATTATAGATGATATAAGCTCATTAGTCAGCATCTCTGTAATCTTACTGTCTCTGGGTTTGTTTGTACAGGATGAAGGACACGAGTAAGAAGAACAACATCTTCTCTCAGTTCAGGAAGAACGACAGAGACAAACAGAAGCTGATAGAGACTGTGGTCAAACAGCTGAGGAGCCTGGTCAACGGCATGTCCTCCTAAACATTCAAACACACACACAAACATTAAAGGGAGGGACAAAGGTGTGTGTGTGACACGGAAATAAAGAATGAAACATGCATGCAGTCACAAGTACACACAGAACTGCAAAGACTCCTGCAGAGGTGACACATTTAACGAAACAGTAACACACAGAGGACAGTGAAATATAAGAGAACCACACAGGGAAGCTACACACATGAAAGGGACAAATACACATCACATAGAGGCACAGCAATACACACACACACACACTGTACAAGGCATGCAGGGAACAGACTCACACACACAAACACACACACACACACACACACACACACACACACACACACACACACACACACACACACACACACATAAAGTCCTATCCCCTCCTTACTGTTATACCTGAATGAATGCTCCATGTAAATAACAAACACACACAAACACGTCCATACAGAGCCGTTTACTGGAGGTAAACACTCAAATGTTTGTATAGTATTTTTAACGGCTATGATAAGACAAACTATGTTTTGTACATCTGTGAGAGTGTATTGATCGCTGCAGACTGGACAGCACAGAAAGAGAAACAAGTACTGGAACTATGAGGTCAAAGGTCAACTCGTACTACAACACTGTTCATCCACAGGAATACAATATTTCAGAAGAACATCAAGTTTTTTTTTTAGTGTCTCGGTTTCTCTCCATAAACTTCCTGTACCATAAGAACATGGCTGATAATTGTTAAGAATTCAGTCATGTCCATTATAAGAAGATTTGAAAACATGGCTCTCATTTTACAACATATTAAATGAGACTTATCGTACTTGGCAATAGACAACATTTGATCTTCTCAGATTGACCAAAAGAAAAAGCTGGAGGTTTGGGTCTGGCCTAGAATGTAACTTTGGATAGATTTATACCATCCTGTGTCTTCGGAGCAGAAAAGAAACCCTTTCTGTGGGGTGTGAGGTTCACACTGGGTTGTTTTTGCCATATTGTATCAGTGTGAGACACCTAATGAGAAGATTCAGGTGATTTGCAGTTTAAAAAAACCTCCTTGAGCATCGATAAAAACTCTCCTTCCAACACTATTCAACCTGTAACTAGCGGATGTTACTTTTTACACATCGTTGTTGCTGTAGAACACAACCTGGAAGTTATGCCTTTACAGAAAACGATTGAGACTTGTTGTCTTTATGGATTCAACAACCCCAAGTTTCAGCAACGATTGAGACAAAAATCCACCTCTAACCAGCTTTTGTTTACAAAAGAGTCATCAACAAAGTGGTGATCACAAACAGCAACAATGTAGCTGCTGTTGTCCCAAAAACATAAAACTTCGCACCATGTTTTTGAGAAGCTGTGATGTTCCCATACAATTTAAAATTCAAAACAAGTTTTGAATCATAAAAAATTTGTTGGACTGTTTTGATAGCAAGCCACAGCTGGAAGAAAGCTGTAGATGTTGAGCAGTACATCAAAGTCTCATCAGCATAGAAGTGAAACTTTTCATTGAGACATTTGGAGTGATGTTCCTGATACAAAGAACAAATGGCAATGGACCCTTAAATGACCCATGATGAATTCTTTTGGTAACTGCTAGAGAGATCAAGGTCCCTGTGGCATGAAAACATTGCACTATTTATAATTTTTTTTCCACCATGTTTCCACAGAACTTTGAGTTTTTAAATGCCACCATTAACCGCTCTGACATGAACTCATAGTTCCAGTGCTTGAATTGTTGTCACTGTGTGTGCATGTGTGCCGAAACTAAGTGATGCAGAGTCATGAATGAGATGAATGGATGATGACGTCTTGAAAGACTGATGTTCATGAAAAGTGAAGTTTAGTTGGTGGTTTGTCTGCTGCACATTGTCATTAAAACACCAACAGTACATCCCTGTCAGGAAGATATAATTGTATGAAGAGACCGGATATGAAGGTAAAACTTTGAGTCAAATCAAAGCAGAGATAAGCTGGCTCAGTGCAGGTTGTTAAACTGGATTTTAAAGATCAGGTGAAAACCCCCCAAAATATAGAGCACATAAAACAGCAACACTTCTGGAGCGAGTACGACAACATACAACTGTAGAGTCACATGGCTGACAGCGTCACATAGTTAGTACTAATGTTAGTGAGCTTCTCCACCAGCTCTTCGTTCGCTGTCAAACTTGTCTTTGTGACTTCAGTCTCATCATGTATCTGTGTCCACGCCCACACACGCCCAGGACTTACAAGTGTATCTGCATCAACATGTGCAGAGCTACACAATAATACATTTGAACTGCTAACAGATATGACAAACAGATGTGACCTGAGTAAAATTTGCACTTGAGGAAGGCACTCAGAGCTGCTTGTGGCACTCTGTTTGTCACGTGACCCTAACCTTGCACGTTGAAACAGCTCATCTCCATCACTGCAGACATTTTTTTGAATGTGCATTGTGTGTTGATATTTTCACCAACTCCACTGAGGGCCTGATTCACTAAGAATCAACTGCAGCTGCTGTAAGCACCATGAATTGTGCGCCATATGCTCCCACAATCTGCCTAGTGTAAATCTAGTCTAATCACAAAGCAAATAGTGCCAACGATTTTCAAGCGCAAAAACACTTCACAAGTTCTGCAGCTGTGTGCAGTTAGCTCAAGTGTTGCGTTTTCATCGTGACTGTCATGAGCCGCAACCGTCTCCTTTGCTGTGCGCTCTAACCCCCAATTTCCAGTGCACCCGGAACAACTGTGAAAAGGCCGTATCCGTGTAAAGTAAAAAAGTTGCACGTGCTATTAGTGGGCGTGTTGTGCGTGATCTACTATCATTTCGTGCGCAATTCGTCGTCGCCAAAAAATGAAGATTGAAGCCATAGAGTTGCACCTTTCATTTTGGGGAACTGCATAAAGGGCAAGGCAAGTTTATTTGTATAGCACCAGTCATACACAAAGATTCAAACAATTTATAAATCAACAAGACAAACAGATACATTTTTTCGTCTGTTCCATGTTTGACCTATTTATTTATGAAAACCGTCATTTACCAGAAAAACAAAATAAATTACAGCTAGACCCGGAGCTCTGAAGCACAGAGTCTGCTGTGTTTTGTGTCATTTACTGCATCCCAATGTGTAGGAACTGGATACTTGCCGAGCTTTCGTGATATAGCATTTAACACTTGGGACAGCACACCAGAAAAACTACTCTGGGAGACGCATTAACTGTGATGGTGCGCTGGAATGATCCAGATGCAGGAAAACACAGTGTCACAAGGCGTTTATCCATAGGTGAAATGGCATGGATCATTTTTGTGACTGGCTACAAATCAGCTCTTAGGTCACCCAGCAGCTCAAAAATGGCATTACTATTACTATCACTCTCAGTCCAAATATGTTGACATGCGTGTGAACGACTCTCTCTCACTGTCGTCTGTTGGAGCAAAAGCTGCACAATCCTTAAGTGAATCAGGCCCTGAGATCTGACCACAGTGTGCACTCTGGCATGTTTTAATAACAGTGTTAATGCCCACTGTCATAACATTTCTCAGATACGGATTAACTTGTTTACACCAGGTGGAACTGGGGTCTGAACACCTCAGATCATCTTGCACGTCTTAAATCTGATGATCTTCATTAGATCAAAGTCTTTACAGATTAAAATTCTCCCAGTGTCACATCTCCTCTCATTCATCGCAGCAGCAGCAGCAGCAGCAGCTCAGTGGTGATGAAGGTGGGTCAGGTAAAGGTGGCCTCAGCGCTGCACTCGTCCTCTCACCTTGACTCCTGTTAGTTTTAGGGTTTAGGACCTATTTCATGTACCATGACTACAGTTATATCTTACAACTCACTCAACTTCATCCATACTTAAACTTCTGGAATTGTTATGTTTGTATTAATTATGTATACAAAACATACTATATATTTAACAGTTCAATAACTTACAGTTTGATTTTCTTTTCGTTCCTCAGGGTGAAATGAAGCTTTAGTATCTCATAACCCACATACAGTTTGTCCACAAAGCACAGCAATAATGAATTGGTTCATTTGATGCTAAACTCAAACCTGCACGTGACTCCTGAAGACAAACGTTTTATAACGAGACTGTTTCTATTTGCTTTACGTTTGGAGTCACTGCTCCACCTTCAGCAGCATTTTTGCACTGAAACTGTTCTCTGTTTTCTTTAAAGGTTTGTTTTTGCCTTTTTTTTTTAAAGTTGCTTGTAAATGCCACTGTATATAGTGCATATTTTGTAAAGAATATTACAGCAGTGTGTCTGCTACAAACAGAACTGGAGGTCGACATTGTGACATGCACCTCTATAAACAACAAAGTAAATACCATAGAATTAATAATACAAGTTTGAATTTGCATTTGTTGCTTACCTGGTGAACAGCTCAACAGTGTGAGGAGCTCAGTGATGTACAGTGGTACCTTCTCTCCACTCATTTGCATGGTTATCCTTCAAAAATGATGTATTCTGTTCAAGCATTAACCCTGTGTAAAAAATGTGAAGTATGTAAATACCAGTCCAGAGGATTACAAATACCTGCTTATTGGTATCATCCAAAATAAACCACCCTACCAAACAACTCTATAGTCAAAGGGTTTCTGTACACACACTTCTGTCCGGGCTTCATCTCATGAGTGTCAAATGTCTCTCTTTGGGTCAGGGATGTACAAGGAAGTAAATGGGTCCTCGTCAGGATACATATCATGGTGAAACTGCAGAAGCATTATAAAAAGTAATGACATACTCATATGTTTTTATCATCTCAACTGATAAAGCCAGTCAAGCTAAAGACATCCTGTTGCTGAGTTGGTTCAAGGCCGGTATAGTTCACAAGTAGGATTACAGAGCACTGGTTTGGCCTAGTGGTCCAGTTATGCACCCCATGTACAGAGGCCTGATTAACAAATGTCATTTCTCACACCCTCTTCCATTTTCTTGCTCTTTCTAATGTCCTCTCCTCAAGATAAAGGCATGAAAGCCCACTAGTGAAACCAAAGGCAACCTATATTGCTCATTTTTACTTATTAAAACTCCTGTAGTGTGAAAACGGATCAAATTACATACTCTTATCAATGTAAATCCTCTTCATGGCACTGTTCAGCCTTCAATTTTGCTGTTTTTCCACTGGTATAAAGTTAGACAGCTTGTAGGTGTTACTGTTTACACAACAACTCAAGAGTTATGCCTTCACAAAAATTGTCCGAGGCCAGTTTTTCATGTCCATTCAGCCATGTTCGCTTGCATTAGTTACTATGATATTGGCCTTTGTTTACTTGGGAGTCATCAGTAAAGTGGTGAGCACTAACAGTATGGTTGTTGTTCCATAAACATAACTCCCCACTTACATTTTGTGTCTTCATGACTGGGAAGGAAAAATAGCTGTGACATTTCGTCACAACAAAAAAAAAAAAACTTATGCCCAACTTCCAGAGACTGATTCAACAAAGTGCAGAGGGAAATTCTGAACCAGCTCTTGGATGGTTTTAGGCTTAAATAAGCTGCAGTGGGTGCATCCTCTGTATTGTCCTGTTAGGACAGCAGAGCCTGACTTTGGGTGCAGATAGAGCCTCCAGAAGATCTCGAATTCAGCCATTCTGGAAACCGTAAAATACAACTAAGAATTTTAATATTATATATTTTTATTACAGTATGGACTGGCCCGATGGGTCTCCTTTAGAGAGGAAAAAGAAAAACCCAAATGCTACAAAGGGTTTTTGTCTTGTTTTTAGCAAAAAAAGGTGTCTGTTTGATTTAATTTAAGCCATATTTTAAGCCAAATCCAGAGAAATGTCTTTCTAGAAACTGCAGTGTACAAAAATTGAACATGGACATGGAACAGAAATAAAAACAATGATAGCAGATATAATTAAAACAGCAGTGTCATTTTCCCTCCGAACACAGTGAAGTAATTTCTGAAGGAAATGTGTAACCTCATGTTGGCGTTGCACATTAGCTCAGCTGTTGTTCCTAGACAGCAGGGTTGTCACTAATAATAACACATATTTGAAAAAATGAGACAGTCTGAGGAAAAGACCTCACTTTATTTTCTTTAAATATAAATGTTTGACTATTTAATATTAGTTTTAAGTTTATCACATTAGGTTAGTCTGTCACATTATCTCAGCAAAAGGGACAAAAAAACTGTTCAGGCACACAGGCTCGTAATTCATTTGTAAATTCCTTCCTTCCTTCAACTGTTTCCTGGTGAAATGTGACAAATTTAAAGTTGAACATACAATACTGGTTTGCAGATAATTATCCCACAAAGAGAACAAACCTGAGATGGTTTTGTCGCCTTCATAGTGGAGAGAGGGTACAGTCTGATATCCAAAGGAATCCATGCTTTCCCTTTGTGGCATCATGGCTGAGATGTTGTTTTCCTTATTTTGCTGTCTTTATTTTGTGTGCTGTAATAAAAATTTATTGAACAGTAAGATCTGCTGGTGAATGAGTCTGTTTGTCCAAATACAGCGTCAGAGGTTTTATAGTAACCATCCTCTCTTTTTTTTTCTTTTTTACATTATTGTGTCTGTGCCACAGCTGAATGAACTACCGCAATGGTCAGAGTCTTTCCTCTGCTCTGATGTTGTTGAGGGTCTGCACAGAGTTTAAGAAGCTCTCTGAAAATATTCAAATATTACAAACCATCAGGCAGCTTCAAGTGGAGAGAGGAGGGCAGCTAGAGGGGAAGGAAAAGGCAGGAGGTAGGTGTGTGTCTGAAAAGCCAAGGGACAGAATAAGCAGGAGGAAAGAGAGGATCTGGAGAGACATTGTTTAGGATCATGATAAAATACAGGCCCAAGTCTTGATGTTATAAATGATATTATATTAATGCTTCAATAGACTGAGTGATTTGTTTGATCTACAGCGTGTGATAAAGTCTAAGCAGTAAAAGAGCTTAAATCTTTCTATTTTTTTTCGTCACTGTTTTAAAAAATTGCCAGTCCTGATCTTGATATGAATAGAAATAATTGTGATTAGGATTTTTGCCATGATGAGTTGCCTAGTTTGGAGTTTTGAGAAATGAATTTTCTTTAAATATTGTAAATTGTAGGTGTTCAAACAGAATCTATCTTGAATTGAAGCCAGGTGAGGGACATTGTGTATTTTTGTTTGAACTGGGCCTTTAAACTCAGTGGGAGTGACTCATATTTTACTGACGCATTGGTCATGACGTGGATGCACTCTCCGCCGTCTCCCACCCTCATGCTCAAACAAAAACAGAAGCGTCACTTGTTCTGTGAAAGTTTTGTCATATTGGATCTCTCCCTCGGAGCCTCGCTGGGTCCCACCACACACACGCTAACTGGGAAACAGCATGTGAACTTTGGCCTGGGTCAGCGCTTGAATGCGAGGATCCCTGTCGCCGCAGATGTAATGAGGCGAGAGACATTTGGAGGGCTCTATTATCACTGGACAGCAGCGACCCTGCCAACACACACACCCACACACACACTCACACCCACACACTCACTCACACACACAGAAATGTGTTTGTTTTCTTCAGAGGGTCACAGAGCGCTCTTAGCTCTACTGTCTTGTTTATCTCTGCCTTTGCTTTGATTTAACACTGTGACCTTTTCTCTTCTATGAAACACAAAAAGAAAAAAGTTTTGTTTTTCATTCATTTAGTGTTTCAAGAATAAAACCAAACTTTTCTGTATTGATGTCAGGTGTTAGAAGGGTTTTTGTGTAACTTAAAGTCACAGTGAGGAGAAATAGTATATCAAACATTGATTCTGTTTTTATGTTGAAGGGATGGTCCATATTTTGAAGTAGAGTTGTAGTACTTGAGGTACTTATCTGTAGTGAGTGTATTACTATCCAGGCCCAGGATCCTAGTCGGTCCCTTGTTGATAAACCAGCCTGGAACTGTACTGAACTGTGGGTACGTGGCTTTTTCTGCAGTTTGTTGTCATGAAACCACTTTGCTCTGCACTATCCATAAAGGCAACAAAAATCATGTTCCTTCTTATGAAATCAGCATCAGAAATCTTATGACTTTTGAAATCAGCATCCTCTCATCCATGGTGTCATCAGGATGAAATGCTGTCTATAAACCTTTCACTTGTTCGTCCCCGCCCGTTTGCATGGTGTGAAATACGATCCGCCTGAAACACAAAGTGTTTCATTTTGAAAAGAAGCCGGATTTTTTATTTTGTATCTGCGCCCGACTTCCTTTCCAGCACAGGTTAATGCTCCGGCGTCCGAAAGAAATAGAACTGTTACGATCAGCTGTGGAGTCCACCGGCGATCCGCAGCGGAACAGAAAGAAGCCGATGGAAATTGACACATCAACTTTGATGGTTGTGATCAGCTACGATCGGCGGATACGGCCTTTTTGTAGCCGGATGTCGTAGAAATCGGGGGTCACCCTCCTCAGATGTTTTGCTGTTGGTATTTTTTGCTCAGTGCAGCTTTGCTCGACCATGTTCTCCATTTTTGTAGAATAAAATTTACCTTATTAGCTTCTGAGGTCAAGAACGCATTCAATTGTCAGTTTACGATGAAAGCGCCCTCTGCTGGATCATACATTGTCACTTCAGGTGGCCTAAAGTGCTGGTTTACTGTATTATTATGAGTCTGAACGAGTCATTACAGTTACGATAATGAACCCTTTTCTCTAGGGTTTGAACTTCAGATAGAGTGACAGTCCTTGTCCAAGATCATAGAACACAAACCTCAGTATTCTGACTGTCTGTGGTCATTTGAGAGAGATGGAGAAGGAGAGAAATCAGGTAATATTTTAAGTAAAAAAAAAACCATTTTGCAGTACTGTGATAACACATAATAATGAGATACGAGTTTCTGAGCTGGAGCCGGAAATGTGTTTGAGAACAGTTTTAAAAACACACAGATTTTTGACGTTCGTTAATCATGATAACCATCAAATGAAGATGCACACCCTGACCCCATTACTCTCCTGTGACAGTCACATTAGATGTGATCCACAAAACTAATCCATCAGACTATATGTAAAGGTAGCTCCAGGCCCTGATATCAATGGTACTTCTCACTGGTTGTCTCTAAAGGGAGCAGATATGACGCTCCTGTGTTAATTCAGTGAGAGGAGGAAAGGTCCTTTGGGGGGGCAGGGTCGGGGTTTCCTTCCTGAACGTCAACAGGAGTGAGAAGTACTTTAGTGCGGGGATCAAACACTTTAACAAGGCAGTAAACAGATTTTACATTCTCTCCAACAATACAGCCGGCAGACAGAGGAGGAAGAGGAGGCACATTCACGTCTGATTTCCTCACTCACTTTACAACCTTACCCGTCTCCTGCTGTCTGAGGGAGACTGTAGCAACCTCAGATCTTTTCCCCAACCTTATCTGTTCTCTTTGTGTTCAACTCAACTTTGTATTACTTGACGAAATTTTAATGTAGTTTTGTTGGCTGAAAAAATCATTTTTAATGTTTATTTTTTAACCTTTATTTAACTAGAAAACACCACATTAAGATAAGAAAAAAGAATCTCTTTTCCAAGTGTGTCCTGGCCAAGACAGGTGGCAGCACAGTTACCAAGACACTGACAGACAAATTTACAGACATTCACAATGGAGAAACATTAGGTAAAAAAAACACAATCCAAACATTAGTCAATCACAATCTAATCCAATCCAATCCAATCGTTAAGACCATGGTCATTTAGATGGAACATCTGCAGACAGTTGAGGCCGCCTCAAGCCATGAGCATTTTTTGAAAAACATTCAAAGATACCAAGTCTTTAAGTTTCAGACTTTACTGAAGTTGGTTGTAGGTTAAAGGGCCGGCAAACATAAACCGGCCCTTTAATTTTATAGTTTGACTAAGATCCATCCCTTGAACATGAAGAAGGCGAAGTTTATGACCTATTCTCCATTTGGCCAGTAGGGGGAGCTCTAAATCTTTTTGCTTAACAGTCAGTAAACTGGAAACTGATCGGTACAAAGAAAATAACAAAAGGAGAACATAAAACTTCTGTATGAAGACAGTAAAAAGGTGATTCCCATACAGGCTGAAGGAGGCGAATTAGTGATCGACTGGAAATGTGCCCCACGGGCAGCACTTCAAAAATAAATCTTTTCTCTGTCACCCATAAGGTACAAGATGATACAATAGCCAAAGACATTTGGTGACGTTATAGTTTGAGAACAAAATAAGTGTAAATGTTGCTGTAGACCCCAGTCAGGAGTTTTGGTACCTTTGATATGTAGGATCACAACATTTTTAAATATATACCAAGCTTTTATTTTGAAAAGCATCTGAAATAAACCATCACAGAGAAGGCTGAATGGGTCTGACAAAAGTTGCTCTTCAGTTGCTTGATGGTGGCTGTGAGATCTGATCTCAGACCTGTACTGAAAACTAAAGCTAGTCCTTTTAGAGACCCAACCGTTAAAAGTAGTAAAACTAAATCAGTGTCTTTTCCTTTGTTAATTTCAGCCTCAGATAAATGTATATGTGACGAATGATGACGTATAATCTGCTCACTTGCTCCTGTTGAAGTCTCCACAGTGAGGGACAGACAGAAAGTGATGTCAGTGGACAAACAGAGAGTGACCTCCTGCTGAACCTGGAGCCTGACACTCTGACCTCCTCCTGCTGAGAAATGCTCCTCAAACTACATGTCCCACAAGTCAAGACAAACGGTAACCATAAACAGGGATGATTCATGTCAGCTCACCTGGCTGCAGTTTTTCTCCACACACACAGAAAGTTAATACTGAAGGAGACCAAGATCGGTATCGGGTACTTTCAAGAGGCGTTTTGTATTATATTATTAATATTTTTACTTTTATTTTTATTCTTATTTCTATCTTTTAGATTTTATATTGTATTTTTATCTCTCAACCCTGCATGCCTCTGAGTTTTCATCCTTGTCATGTTGCTGGAAATGTGTGTTTCTCATGGAATAAATAAGAGGAATAAAGTATCTCTCTATCGAACAGACTAGTTAAAGAATTAAGTATAATGTTCAGTATAAGTGTCAAATATGAAAATAAAAAAAACTTTAGTCCAAACTTTTTGACCTTCTATCTTTGATAACTGGCAGGAACAATGTGCCATCTGTAGAGTTTGTAAATCGACACTGTTTTTACCTTTTATGTCAAATTAAAAATAATCAGTGTTCAAACAGACAAATCAGCTGTTTATTTTTAAATGAGCCTCTATATCTCCTCCTCCGCTCTCTCCCTCTCTTTATCTCTCTCTTTCCCTCTCCCCCTCCCTCCCTCTCTCTCTCTCTCGCTCTCTCTCTCTCTGGTGAACTTGGTTGCACACGAGGGTTCACCGGGATGTCAGGGTCACATGCAGGTCAGCCAGCGCGCGAGCTGCAGGAGGAGGAGAGATACAAACACGCGCCGCAGGACTTGTGCTGACTGTGCTCTCTCTCTCTCTCTCTTTCAGTGTGTGTGTGTGTGTGTGTGTGTGTGTGTGTAGTAACTCTGAGCACATAAACAGATGTGTGAAATAATCATGTGTATCAGCTCCTTAAGGTTGTTTCATAGCAGTACGGATGGAAATGATTTAGTATTTTTATGAGGTTGTATTTCACAGAAGTTAACTTTTGTCATTTTTTAATCCCTTACTGTCACTTAACTTCAATTCAGCTAAACTCCTCGAACAATCAAGAATAGGCAGTATTAAAGTGGAGGCTTCAGACCACCTTAGGGGACAATAAATAATTAAAGGCACAGTAAGGAGGTTTTTATAGATTGAGAAACATACTAGTGTTGTCCCATTCCTCCACACTCACCTGAGTTTGCTTGGTTACACACACTTTGGTGATGTTTTGCCATGTGACAGGAGTATTTGCTTTAGTGTGTCAGCACCAAGCAGCAAAATAAAGCTGATGCAGAATTGCTAAATGCTGCAGTTCTGAGTGTGTCCACTGGAGGCTGTCTGCTGAAGCACTGGAAACAAAACAAGGCAAAAAAACACAGTTTAGGCCTGAGCAGCTCGGGGCCCCTATGACAGCAACTGTACAAGGTGGGAATTTTTTAAAATAACGCGCTTGTTTTAAACTTATTCAGGTTACAAGATTGGCAAACTAATGGCACAGCTGACTTGACTGACAGGCAGGTACACTGAAGCTTCTTGTGAGGAGGCTAAAAACCCGCCTCTGGTAGGGTTGATTAAAAGCAGGGTGAAGTCAACATTACCAGTGTGGCGACTGCTGCCAAAAGGCTTTAACTATGTGTTTCCCAAACAAATGGATGATATCACAGACACTAGATCCAATTATTATACAGTCTATGGTAAATACATATTAAGTGTGGGATTTTTTAAAGCAGCAAGAACACACTATTATTATTGTGCCATAGTTTGAGAAGATAGTTTCCCTACTGTCAAAGAAGATGCAGATGATGGCGCCGGCATCAGCATTTAAATCAACATTAAAATTTAAGATAAGAAAAGAAGAACTTTTTATTTATCCCTGAGTGGAGGTTCAATTCAGGATGTTATAATACTGATACTGTTAGGATACCGTATACAGTATTTACACCTCTGATTTCTTGGTTTTGTTTTGTTTGATTGCTGGTGATTAGATTTTCTGGTCCCACCAACTACAGTGTGTTGGCATAATAAAATACACCAAAATATCATTAATAACATATAAGTATATAAAACACACGTGGCCGCCATCTGATTAAAGGATCATTCAAACTACTTACAGTTCCTGTGTCCCTCAGATCTTTGCAGCTTTTCAGAAGTGCAGACATGCAACTGTTTTCATGCTTATGACCTATATCTTCACAGATACTGAGAGATACTCATTAAAAAACTGAGCCTGTTATTTCTTTCTGTTAATATTCACACCCAAAAGAAAAGCAAAAGCCCTTACTTAGTCACCTAACTTTGAAAAGTGCTGGAGTAGAGTTTGCAAGATTGGAGTTTACTGTGCCGAACCTTATCAAGCTGCAGTGAACCAAACCAGACCACCACCTGGAGGAAACCCCTTATATCAGCCAAAGTTGAACAGATGTTACCCATTTTAGCCCTGATATCATAACGTCCAGATACCACAGAAATTCACATGGGTTGACTCTATTATCCTAAAAGATCAATGAAAAATTCACACACACTCAGCACTCAGCCATATTTGATGACCTGTGTGTGAGAACAGCCTGTCAGAAGTCTCAGAAGATGATAATGCCAGGAGCAGATACATTGAGGACACTCAGGGCTGCACCGTAACACTCATTTATTTTCACAGTCTAAGATGTGTGGGGTGCAGATTTATGACCTGTCCTGCAGGTTTTCAGTGAGTGTTGTGAGGTAAAGGCCTAAACTTGAACTTCCCTTCACCCTCCTCCTCCCTCCTGTTTTATCACACCTGAGCAGCACAATCCTGTTGAACACATTCACACTGTGATGAGAAAAACTCATCGGCTACAACATGAGCAGCTGGAAACCCATTCACCCTGAAGGAGCATCGCTCGCCGGTGTCTGTCTGAGAACACTCTGGAGAAAATCCAGTTTTCCACCTGCAGAGTGAGGCTCATGGTTGATCCCAGCGCAGAGTCAGGGTTTGTGAGGAGAGAGGGGCGGCTGAGGAAAGGCTCGATCTCATACTGATGCCTTTAAGAGCTACAAAAGAATAATATTTGTTTAAATAGTTACTATTAACAATAATAGTGACTAATAAATAGTAATTTTTAGTGTTTCAAACCACTAGCAGAGAGGAGGCACAGGTTAGAATAGACTTTGTATTTTCCATGACAGAGTGAAACATGTTGATGTTTAGGTTTAGCATACAAAAAATTAGAAAAATATACTTGTTCATGCACAAGTTGCCAGGGGGCTTGGAGGAAAGTTGGGTGAGAACATTAGCTTTTACTCTTCACATGTACAACTCAGGTAATTTTGGGAAAGTTTTTGCAACTTTGTGTGAAAACAGCAAGGCTTGTACTTAGCAAGACTGTAACTGATGCTAGAAGACACTATCTCTGCAGCCTACAAGACATCCTACAACTCTCACTCTGTCTAGGTTTGTAGTGCTCATAGCATTTACACCATCTTAAATACTGTACTGTATTGAACACAGGTGATCTTGCGTCCACAAATCTGCGTTAAAGGGATATTCTGGCGTAAAATTAATTTAGGGTCAAACACACCGTAACACGAGTGAGACACCCCCTTGAGAGATGAATGTTGCCGACCGCTTGCTTCTGTAGTTACATCAACTTTAGTAATGACCGCACGATAGCAATACACAGCAGTCTGAGGAGCCGTAAACAAACCTCAACCAAAACACCACTCTATAGCCACAAATAATGCTCAGAGCAGCACCTAACTTCATCAACAGTACATAAAGGGTCCTAGCCACAGCACTAGCCACCAAACATCTTTTCAACTTTGCCTAATTTCTTAAGCAAAGAGACTAAACACAACTCACCTACTCTCTTCCAGCAGCTGCTTGTTTGTAGCAAGACCTCGGGCCAGTCCATTATGGACTACAGCTGGGGGATGCAGCTCCAAGGCAGAAGAACTACCGCATCTGCAGTGCAAAATTAATATGATGATTATTAACTCAAGGAAATAATAAAGAAATGATCATAAATGTTTTTCCTTGAGCTGCGTCACCCTGCAGCAGTGCGTAATGGACTGGCCCGAGGTCTCGCCACAAACAAGCGGCTGCTGGAGGAGAGTAGGTAGGACCCTAACTTAATTTTACGCCGGAATATCCCTTTAATTTCTTGTGCACAGGTAAGATTACCCTTCTAATGGTCAACTAAGGCTTTTATTCTGTCTGCTCTTAGTCAGATTTAAAAATATTTTTTGGAAATCAAAACCCCTGTCAGAGGAGGTGGAAACATCTTGAAGAACCTTAACCAGGGCCTTTTAGATCAGGTTTTTGATATATTTGTTACATTTTTGAATACAGGAGCTCCACAGACATCAGATAAACTTCACTCAAATATGATCAGATAGAGAAAATGAAGAACTATTAACAAAACATGGATTTAGTGAAAGAGTCTTTAGGGGTCCAATTGTGACAGAAATAAACTTTGATTTCTCAAAATGCTGATGACATGACATGGATACGAATCACAGGTGTCCTCTGTGGCAGCTTCAGTCTGTGAGCAGCATGCAGTCAAAGGATCAGTAGGTAGTCGACCAGACTATTAATAATCGATGAGGGATGATGACCGCATCAGTGACAGTGATAGTCAGAGTGTCTTCATGTGGGGGTGAAGCTCAGGGCGCACACACAGTCAGCCAGAACAGACAGATCATCCATGTAATGTGTCGCTGTAAAAACAGCAGCCAAGCTGTCTCACTCTGACCGATTGGCCCTGCCACACACACACACACACACACACACACACACACACACACACACACACACACACTCGACCTGACGTTATGGCACGTCGTAAAAAACATGAGTCCAGACGCGCAGTGAGGATGTGGTGAGATGAGCTCGTGTTTACTTTACATGCGGCGGAGGGATAACCTCGCGCGCGAGTTCGTGCACGCATGTTTATGTGTGTGCGCGCGCGTGTTCCCCCCCGCCCTTCCCAGCTGACCCAAGTTTGAACCCTCAGAGAGAGATATCATTTTTATAACACACAGACTCACAGATGCAGAGGTTAAAGTCTTGCTGTAGATTAGAGAGGAGGTTCAAGTGGAAACAGGCTGATAGAAAGTGAGTCAACAGGAGGACAGCAGACTGATTTTATGATTTCATCTTCAGATTTCCACTCTGACAGAGAGAGCAGAGGATCAGTTGATATCAGGAGAATAAATCAAAACTATAAAAGTCTGATCGTGTGCAGGATGGAGCCTCCTCCTGCTAAATCGAGTCAAATCAATGAAGACTTAGGCTGAACTGTGAATGGCTCCTGTGAGTCCCACATGGAGAGGGATTAGGACATTCTTCCAGCCTCTTTTCCACGTTTTGAAGCGGCTGAAAACGTGCTGCTTAAAAGCTTTTTGCTCTTGAATGCAGGCATGATTCCCGAGCCTACAAGCGGGGCTTAAGCCGAGCTAATGAGTGTGTAAACGAGCTGCCTGCTCTCCAACAAAGGCGTCTTGGGCTGCGCTTCCATTGTCTCGCTTGGAATCATCACCTTTTCTCAGTGAAATCCCCGTGGATTGTCTGCGTGCAACAGGAGGTAGGGATTAAAGATGCGGCCCTTTTCCTTGGAACAAATGGTGAGGCGAGTCAGCCAGTACAGGCCGGAGGCGGAGCCCAACGACACCCACAATTAAAGATGAACTTTGAGTGAACTAATTTATCTGAGGGAGGAGAAGGTAACAGGCTGGCCCGCCGTCCCTGCAGCCTATAAAAGCGCAGGATGGGCAGCCCAGAGCCTCCGTCGCTGACAGAGCTTCACCTCCACCTCACACCTCACGCCTCTCCTGCTGCAAACATGGCTCTGAGCACGCTGCTGGCCACCTTCCTGTGCACCATCGTGCTGCCTATCCTGCTCTTTCTGGTGGCGCTGAAGCTCTGGGAAGTTTACATGATCCGGGGGAGAGACCCGAGCTGCTCCCGCCCGCTGCCTCCCGGATCCATGGGTTTACCTTTCATTGGAGAGACGCTGCAGCTGATCCTGCAGGTAAGCACAGGCACGGCTGCTCAACTCGACTTTCTCATTATTTACATCCACAGAGGGGATGCTGCAGGCGCCACACACACAGAAAACTTTTATCTATAAAGTGTTGTAATCGAAAATCACACTCTATCTAGATGCATTGATTAGTTTGATCCCTTGACTTGATTTGGAGCACCTGTATGACTTTTTCCCATGATCAGAGTTTGTCAGTCTTTAACTCCAAGTGTCTGTGTTTGCAGAGGAGAAAGTTCTTGCGCATGAAGCGGCAGAAGTACGGATACATCTACCGCACACACCTCTTCGGGAATCCCACGGTGCGCGTGACAGGAGCGGATAACGTCAGACAGATCCTGCTCGGGGAGCACAGGCTCGTGTCTGTGCAGTGGCCCGCGTCTGTGCGCACCATCCTGGGCTCGGACACGCTCTCCAACGTGCACGGAGCTCAGCACAAGAGCAAGAAGAAGGTCAGTACACTCAACTAAAACTTTTAAATCGCTGTGGATGGAGACTCTTTTTCAATAATACTTTGAATTACTATGTTTAGAAATCTGTCAACTTTTTAAAATTTATCTTAAAGATAAAACATAGGAACCAAGAGTTTTATTCTCAAATGAATGTCAGCTATCAGAGGTGAAAAACAAGGACATTTTCTCACATGATTACAATTGAGCAGCTCTTTGTGAATTTGTACTTTTTTAAAGTCAGTATTTTTACATTTACCTATTTTTCTTCTGAGGTAATGATTTTACTTTAGATAGCATGATTTACTTTGTTAAAAGAGTCACCAATACATGCAATTTTTCTCTCAACTCTATCAATCAATGTCCAGTCCTAAATATTGGCTTGTGTCAACAATCTTATGTGCATAGCCAAATGTTTCTGGAGTTTGCAGAGATCACCTACAACAAAAAGTAGGAACTTAGTATATTAAAGCTCCTGTTGTGAGTTTTTTTTTTTTACCTTTTATGAAACAGACTGAAATCTATATAGATGACACACGGAAGCAAATAAGACCATCAGCCAAAAGATTTGATTTTTTTTTTTTTTATCGTACATTCTCAAACCTAACACCAGTATGAAGGGGTAGGTGTCAGCCAACAGACCTATTTCTAACAAATATTCACAAAAAGGATTTATTTGTTCGTCCAAAAGCAGCGGGGTGAGATTTAAGGAGAAGATAAACAGGCTGCTCTGTCCACAGGGGGTGCTAAATTAAGTACAAAAGTGGAAGTTTCTCACAGGAGCTTTTAGATGGTATTAATCTGAAGGAAAGTAGAGGAGTTGAGATAAACAAACTAGTAGTTTTACATCTTAAAGTAACTGTACTTTTACTTTGGTGGAATATTTTTGTACTTTTCCAACCCTAAAACATTTTCACTGTGATGATGAATCATCAATATTGTATTGGGTCATTTAAAGCAGTAAAAGCCAATAAGTTGCCAGTGTAGTAAGTGAAAGGGTGTAGATCTTAAAAGAATGCACTGGAAAGACCTTGGGGAAACCAAACTTCTGTTAAAATGACTTAAAATAACATAAAAGCATTTGGTAAAGTTAAAGTGAATACTGGCAGATTGTGCATCACTATGAGAAAAGTAAACGTAAGAGGTTCAATTACAAAAAATTGTTCGATAAGCATCTTTTTTGGAGCCATTCAGATACACCATGATAATCTATTGCAGTCATCTGCCCTCATGGCGCTGAAATGACTGTAATTTGTTTAGATACATGGATGTCAGTCTGAATAAGTCCCTCTTGTCCTTGTCAGGCCATCATGCGGGCTTTCTCCAGAGAGGCTCTGGAGCTCTACATCCCTGTCATCCAGGAGGAGGTCCGGGCTGCAGTCAAGGAGTGGCTGGATAAAGACTCCTGCGTGCTGGTCTACCCTGAGATGAAGCGGCTGATGTTTCGGATAGCCATGAGGATCCTCCTGGGCTTCGAGCCGGAGCAGATCAAGACAGACGAGGAGCAGCTGGTGGAAGCTTTTGAGGAGATGATCAAGAACCTGTTTTCTCTGCCCATCGATGTGCCATTTAGCGGATTATACCGGGTAAGAGAGGGAAATCTCCTCATGCTTTCTCTGCGATAAACAAATAGATGGTTTAAAGTCATTCAGCCTGAGGAGTACACATAAAGAATAATATCTAACAACACAGAAACAGACCAGTCAGAACAATTGATCAGATTTTTTACCCTAATGAAATGAAAAGGCTAACTCATCGTAAAATAGATTGTATTAAATTGGCTAAAAGCTCAAGACTGATATCTCCAGTCCTTTTAATTCACAACAAGCACATCACACAGGAAAAGACTTGAAGGATTAATGTATTTTAACTTCTGTTTTCCATCCTCTTCTGCTTTAGGGTTTAAAGGCGAGGAACTTCATCCACTCCAAGATCGAGGAGAACATCAAGAAGAAGATGCAGGAGTCGGACAAAGAGTCCAAACACAGAGACGCTCTGCAGCAGCTCATTGACAACAACAGGAAGAGCGGGGAGCCAATCAGCTTGCAGGTACTGAAGTGATCATGACAGACTTGACTGTATGATAGTGTCAGTTCTTCTCCTCTGAAAGCTTGTTCTGGTCTCACTCTGTCTTCATTTCTGTTATCAGGCGATAAACGAGTCGGCCACAGAGCTGCTGTTTGGAGGTCATGAAACCACGGCCAGCACGGCCACCTCTCTGGTCATGTTCCTGGGCCTGAACCCTGAAGTGGTGGGCAGACTGAGACAGGAACTGATGGAGAAGGTAATTAAAACCACCTCAAAATTAGAGCTCTGGAAGTTAGGTTAGAGTCTACCTGGAGACATTTATGTCACTGTAGATTTCTACAACCAATATTTGAAAAGTTCATTCAAAAAACCATCAGATTGAATTACTGTAAAAGAAGAAAAAGGTCATCAGCTGTACAAACTACATGTTCTCTGATACAGTTTTGTTATTTCATTACCAAGAACCAAAACCATAGAAATATGAGTAATATAAAGTGTCCACGTATAATGTGATTTACAGTTTTTATGTTACAAAAAAATAAGCTGATATGTTTTTTCTGGGCTGACAAGTTCTGCTACCGGAGCTCTTTATCGCTGACAACATCTCCTCATGGCCTGCTGTTACCTACAGTAACTCACTGTTACTCACAGCAGGGTTGATGTAATGCAAACGTTCCCTGGAGAGAGTTTGTCACATTGAGGCTTTCTTGGTAAAGCTCATTAGAGTCAGACTGTTAAACCCAGATCAGGATAATAAGACGTGTCTGAGCTTGGAAGGCCACCAGGGCTAACAAGCTAATCTAAGGTAAACAAGTTAAGTATGGACTGATAGTTTTCACTAATTAAGGCTTGAGTTGACCTTTGAAACCGTAGCTGATATTCAAAGCCTCTGTTCCAAACTTTTATCCTTATTCCTGTCCAAAGATGATCACTAAGCTTTAGCTTCTGCACCTCCTGACATGTCTCCTTGTTTGTCTGCAGGAAGAGCAGGGGATGGACCTCCACAGTCTTGACATCGAGTCCTTGGAGCAGTTGAAATACACCGGCTGTGTCATCAAAGAGACTCTGAGGATTAACCCTCCTGTTCCCGGAGGCTTCAGAGTGGCTCTCAAGACTTTCGAACTCAATGTAAGTATAAAAACTTTTTGAACCACACAAATTTGAAATCCGATCGACGCGTACTTCTGTGTTGAATCTTTGTTGTTGCATTGGCTGTAGGTTTGTTTAGCCCTAAACCTTCCCAAAAGCAATGCATGTGGCCTGACATGCACCCCCAAAAGAGTGTAGCTACTGGGTCAAAATAGAGCAGACTGTGATTGGTTTGACGGGTTGCGTCATATTTTATGCATTTGGAACATTTCCAATACCCGAGTTGGATCCTTTTCCTCCAACTTCTATACCCAGATTCAGTTCCTGTGCACAAACAAACAGAAAATGTTGCAGAAACTAATTATATGACTGGCATAGAAATTGTACTGTAGACATTCAGAGTCTGTCATGCTCATGAGAGTATAGGTCACGATGGTGTAGACTTCAGACTGCAGAGACGTTATTGAAAACAGTCTTCTTACAGAATATTTCCTTTCATTGCTTCAGGGTTACCAAATCCCAAAAGGCTGGAATGTCATCTACAGCATCTGTGACACCCACGATGTGGCTGAGATCTTCCCCAACAAAGAGGACTTCCAGCCCGAGCGCTTCATGACCAAACCTTCCGGCGGCGATTCATCCAGGTTCCAGTACATCCCATTTGGGGGAGGCTCCAGGATGTGTGTGGGGAAGGAGTTCGCTAAGGTTCTGTTGAAGATCTTTCTGGTTGAAGTGGTCACCAAGTGTCACTGGACTCTTTTAAATGGGCCGCCCACCATGAAAACAGGACCTACCGTCTACCCTGTGGACAATCTGCCAACCAAGTTCACCAGCTATGCACAAAATTAAATCCTAGGGAGTGTGGAGCGAAATCTGAGGTCTCCCAAGAGTCTGAAATCATGAGCGCAGCAGTATAATCCAGATACTTCAATTTTGGAAATAGACTCATGAATTCATACTGAAAATAAGCTTATCTTTCAGTCCTGTCAGTATGACACTTGGTATAAATTGTACATACTGTAGATTCTTTATTGTTGTATATCAAGATGTTAATACGTTGGATTTGTTTGTGTAATTTTTGTTTTGTTGAGGATGTGAGCAAACTAAACGAGAGGCACTATACACAGACAGGAACACTTTAATCAACTCAGAGGTGTATCTATAGGATGATGTACATATGTAATGTAGAGACTGTTTATATAACTTTTCTATCTTACCCAAACTTATTTATGTGACATATGTTATAATGTATGAGCTTTTTATTTAATAAAGCTGTTTTACTGAAAATCTGTGTGTCAGATCTTTGAAATAATGAAGGGAAACAGTCATTTATGAAGAGGGGAGTGTGGGAGTTAGCAGCATTTAGCAGAGCAGACAGTAAAAACTTAATATAATATCCGTAAGTATGTTTGAATAAGTGTATAATCACGTAAATACAACAACTATTGAGTCTTTTATATTATAAGAGTGGGAGAATAAAAGATAAAAATGGCAAGTTAAAGTAAAAAGGGGTACAGAATGAAACCGTGAACACAGCAGAAAATCAAACACAGTTTTGTGGTCTAGATAACCAGGGTTTGTTTGATTGTGTTTTCAATAAGTGGCTATTTGGGAGAAGTGTAGGAGAGAGGTTGTTGTGTGCACAAAAAGTTACTGACAAAAGACGTTTTTGATAATAAAAAC
Source organism: Xyrichtys novacula (assembly GCA_962446985.1). NCBI lineage: Eukaryota > Metazoa > Chordata > Actinopteri > Labriformes > Labridae > Xyrichtys > Xyrichtys novacula. Next base: position 8,979,487 of record OY660882.1, on the reverse strand, counting down.
TTGACAAATGGAGGATTAAACTTCTCAAGCATCACAGGAGCTTTTTGTACTCAAGGGCCACTGTAGCTGCACATATTAGAGGCGTCCGTTTTTATGAATTGATTTGCTTAAACTGTCACATTCATCTCTATGCTGATGATACTGTCGTTTAACTTGTCTGCTCAAAAGTTCTTAGCTCAGTATTCTTTGCAGACACTGGTTTTAAACCCTTTGAATAAAAATAAAACATGCTCTGTCGCTTTTCATGATGGACTGTGTGCTTCATCTCTCAATGCTGTCCATTACTCTCTCTGTAGATTTGTGTTCAGGTGTCCATACAGGACTCACCTCTGCTTCCTGTATAAATCTGCGGATCTGCTGATGGCAAACACATTAATGTCTGCGATTGGTCAGATGTATCTGTCATCGCCCCGTTAATGTGAACCTGCAGTAACTCAGGGTTTCCTTATTGAGTTGATAACAGGTTTTGTATGCCTGTTAAGTATGGTCTCTTTCGTCACAGTTAGTAAAGCCAGACAAGAATGAGATACAAGGAGTGTGTTGAACTTCCTTCTTGATAATGCCTCAGGAGTTATGACAGCTTGGCTCAGCACAAACACTTGTAGTCGGGGTAAAATCCTTGCCTTGATCTGCCATGCCTCCGTTTTCATTATTCATCATATTTTACCTTATTACAGATCAAGGTCAGTGCATCTACGCAAAGGGCCACTCCTCTAATCTTCTCAACATTACTGAGGGTGTCCCTCAGGGTTCTATTCTGGGGCCCGTGCTGTAGGTGTTTTTTGACAAGGGAGCTGTCATGTTATGAACACACAACCAACAAAAGTTCCCGGTTAGAGTTGCTGTTCAGTTTTTGCAAAGTAGGGTTGTTTCAGTTTTTCACATCAGTCTCTAAAAGAAAATGGTTTATTCTGTGTCATATTTTTATGAAACAGCTGCACTTATTCTGAGCACTGTTTTAGGGAAATGCACAAATCAGAAATCTGATAGTCAGCGTGCGGACGGCCAGATAATTAAAAGCAATTTTAAAAACATTAAAAAGGTCAAATGAGGTCGTTATTAATGTGCATGACTGTTTGAGAAAGAAAGAAAGAGCTGCAGCTCCTTACAGGTAAAGTATGTAGATGACGGCTAATGTATTTACTCTGTGCATACAAAGGGTGGGTGGTCCCCTGACACACACACACACACACACACACACACACACACACACGCATTCCTCTATCCTTACTAAATCAATAAGTTGTGTGGAGAAAAGGAAAATAGGGGAGAAATGTGGAAAGCATAGAGGGAGGGAAATCAAAGCAGAGGGCTGATGGGCTGATGACCCTGGCAGATGAGCAGACGGAGGGTGAAACAGAGTTCAGACTGATCAGTTCAGTTTCGGGGCACTGAACCCACACACACTTCCAGTGGAGGAGTGGAACTAGGCCAATAGCATGGGCTCGTGTTTGCTGCAGGGTCAGAGATAAGATAATTCCTCACTTTTAGGACAGTAAAAGGTTAATGGATCATAGAGGTTGGTGTTAGTGATGCAGCACTTTCAGGGTGAATCTGGTCTATTTGAACCTAAGTTTATAAAGGTATTTTTATAGGGTGAGGCGAGCTGCTTCCTTTCTGCTTGGAGTTCAAATCTAGGTTCACTGTGTCCTAGTCTGTAACTCACCTGATTGTAAAGGTTAGCGCTATTTCTGGAGGTTATATGTCCGTCTGAAAAACTACATAACTAAACTAAATAAATTATCTCTATGATTTATCATGATAGCTAACTTTTATCTAATTGAAAACCATCTACAGCTGCTGTCATGAACTTATTGGTGTCATTACATGCACAGAAGAAGAACCAGTCCACAGCTGACAGGAACAGTTCCTAACAATAAAACACCTTTTTAGTCTTGATGGTTAGAGAAAATAACTTTAGAGACTAAATCTGTATTTTTACTAAGCTGTATACATTCGAAAAAGGCGGTTCACGCTGTAAATTTTGTTTTTTAAAGCTAGAAATAAGACTTTTCTTATTTCGATACACGTATCTCTTACTTAAAGAAACTTTAAAAGTCAGTGTCTCTTACTTCAGATTTTTTTTTGTACTCATCACAAACTACCAGGGGTCCAACTCTGGTAAATATGTTTAATTCTGTAGTTGAATTGGTATATTTTAGTAAAGAGCCACTTAAGGCTTAATTCGTCATACCCAGAGCATGTTACTAAATATCAACAGGTTACCTTGTTTTTATCACAACATCTTGAAGCCGCTGACAGCAATCATTCTGTCGTCAGTTTCATTAGCAATGCAAAACCCTCAGTCTGCATGTTTCTTATGTGTCTTTCTAAACGTCTCCTCCTCGCTCTGTAAAGGAGAGCCTGTGTTTTTCTCGGCTGCAGGCAGCTCTCCTGGCAGATGTGCTTTGGCCTCTTTCACAACTTGTTTCTCTTTCTGGAGCCTTTCTGATTTACACCCAGCCCTCCTCAACTCCACGTCGGCTTCTGAGCTTTGTGCTGTTGTCCCTGGCTCTTGTTTATTACTGTGCGACTTGCGATTATTGGATCCACAAATGCTTAGCTGTGGTAGCTGCTTATTGTAACTCATTGTTGATAAGGGTTGCAGCTAAATGGCCAAATTGTTGGAGTAAATTGTAGCTGACACCTTTATGTCTGACCATCCTATCCCCGCTGGTCCGGCCCTCGAACGATGTGAATGAACTTTTATGAACTTTGCCTCCTCTCCTCATTCTAAAGAGCGTCTGCTTCCCTCCATTGTTCCTCATCACCCAGCGGAGACAAAACTTTGTACGGCCAAGGCCATTTCCAGCTAAATTTGTGACCATTGTGGTAAATTTACAACAGTGTTGAAAGAGGATTGAAACTAGCCTGCTTTCACTTAGATCCTCAGGCCTGAACATGGTCCAATGTAAATCAATGTTATAGCTATTGAAGAGGTGTTATCGAAGGCAGCACTTTATACACTAAACCACTTGGTTGCCATGAACAGTATCAGGGTGAGGAAAGGGGCGGAAACTGGAGGAAGCAGAGAGGACCACAGGAGAGGGAAAAGGGAACAAAATCTAGTCTGCTTTAAAAAGGGTTTGTCTGAATTTGGTGTCTGGATTTTAAATATCTCTACATGTACAGCATGAAAATGACCATTTAGGAGCTAAAAGAAAACGTCAGTACGTCCTCAGATTTGTCCAACATTGTACCGTGTCTCTCTAAAAAGATCCATGTCATGTACCTATGGACCGAATGTTTTGTCTTCAGGTTGTCTAATTCTATTTCTTTCTTTACATAAAGGTTGTGTCAGTGATGTGTAACCTTGACTTAAATGGGCCTGAACCATTCTACTCAATGTGAAGCATTAATTGTTGCTAAGAGCAGAAGTTAAATCCAAGGAAGGTTACGAAGGATCTGTACACAGTGTCTCCATCAGGTTGTCTCAAATGCAAAAGAATGTATGGATGCATTACATTACTGTGAAGACTCCATACTAATAAATGATATCTACAGGTTTAGAGCAACATCTGCTGACATCAGGACAATTACCTTTTTCAGTGAAAACCTTCGTATTTCAGCAGATAACTCACCTGCAGAGACGGAGGTTATTACTACAATGAAAGAGGGGAGTTTAATTCACACAGCCTGCAGTGTAAGAAGAGTGAAGTTTAAAGACCACCTTTTTGCTTTATTTTTCCCCCTCCTAAACACATTGTGAACACAACACCTGTGATCTACATGTTGAATATCTAATGCAATATGGAGTCGCTTTCTTTTCCTTAAATTCTGTGGTCAAATTTTTGATTGTTGGAGCCAAATTCAGATCAAATCAAGCAGCCTTTTTATTTTGTTTAATGACTTAAAATGTAGTAGTTACAGCACAGAAAGCATCTAAACCAAACCCCAAATTGATAGGTCTTGACTTAAGTACAGTTATCAAATGACCAGCCTTTAAGTCTTTATACATTGATGATATCGTTTATTTTTCATTATTCAAGTTTACAGAGCGTGTTTGCTCTCTGATTGGCCCTGTTTACATCAACAAATGGTCTGCAGAAGAAGGGAATAATCTCATCAGAGCAAAGTAGCTCCTTAAATGCTATCTTGTGTGCTTAATCAGGCACAGTAAAAATGCTCTCTGACTTCAATAGGCAGCTATTCAGTGTGATGACCAAGGTCATTGAGAGTCAAATGGCTTTTGGTGTCTCTGCTGGAAAAGTCAATGCAAGTCAATGGGAGCGTTAATTCCTCAAACTGCGTTTGCAGAGCGTCTGCTCGCCCCTCGGCCTCTGCTGTGGAGTCCTGAGTGCTCAATAAGAGATGCTAATGGCATCGTTAGCATGGCTGTTGGTAGCTCACTGTGATTATTCACAATTTCAGAGACTGTTGACAAGTTCAGCAGGTCAGATAGAGTTCAGCACAGCGGGAGAGAGGAGAGATTATTTTATCGACACTGAGCTTGAACAAGGTTTGTTGACCAATGTTTGTAATGAGATGCTTTTATTCTGAAGGTGGTTGTCAAAGGTGATCATTTAAAGTTTGCGTTGTACTCCGCGTGATATGAAAATGTAGAGTATAAAATCAGAAAATCAGAGGAATGCCCCTTAAAATGCCACTTTTTCAACGTTCAGCTTGAGCTTCAATCGACTTCACACAGTAGACATGTTGTAATAGTGTTGATCATGTTGTGTAGACAAAGCTACCTCTGGACTCAGTGCAGGACGACCAGATCTAGCCCGCTGCAGAAATCCACCAGGTGGTCCGGTTTGGTGTGGTATAGGTAAGAGTAGTTTGGATCAGTATCCCCAGATCTTGTTTGTGTTTCCACAGCCCTTCATGCAGAAAGTGTGTTGGCTGCTTTAATTTCAATGTCATCGTGCATGTTACCGGATCACACTGTTCAGACTACCAGCATGACCCGCAGACCAAAACTCACCAATTTTCCATATGCGCCACACAGATCTTGTCAAAAATATACATTAAATGGATAAGTTGAGGTCTTTATCAGCTCTGTATCAGCGATATTTAGGTCACAAACAGAGAAAACATTGCAGGAATCCAAGTCTGGAATGTTTTTCAAAGTAAAAGCCTGCTACCGGTTGGACCAACTATAGTGGAGTTCAAACTTCGCCTAAGTGGAATAGAAATTCTGACTTAGGATGGAGTTTACACACTTGCCCCCAACTTGTCACCTGGTGTCTGTGTGTAAATTCAGCATCCCTTTTTGAACAAGATCGTTTCCTGGCAAGATCATCCCTCATAATAACACCTGAATAACATCAGGCTAGGAGAGCTATGGGTTAATCCAGGACCATCTCTCCTCCCCCTTCTCTCTATATAGGGTCCAGACAGAACTGTGCCAAAGAGTGGGAGTGTATGGATTGGTGACTTTCCCCAACTTTTAACAGCAAAAACATAAACATGCCAAACTGAACTAAGCCATTTATTACATTGATACAAGGTCATTTAGCAGATGCTTTTATCCAAAATGAGGAACATTTGAGAGCAAGAACAACACGAGCAAAAAGCTTGACAAGAAATATCAAGATTAGTCAAAGCCACAAAGTGCTTCAATGTAGGAAGGCCAGCCAATAAGGAGTTGAAGTAGTAAATGTGTGACTCAACAAGAACCTGAACCAGAAGCTGTGCTGCATCTTCTGTCAGGTAGGTTTGATCCTCCTGATGTTAGAGAGGGCAAATCTCCAGGACAGAGCAATCAAGGAAACATGAACCTGAAAGGTTAGCAGGTCATCAATCATGATGCCCAGATTTATCTATTATTTAGCATGCATCCCAGAATCCAACATCAGCAAGAACATGATAACATTCAACACCTGTGAAAATAGAAACTCTGAAGGCAGCTAGTTTGGTTTAATGAACCAAGATCTTGGTCTTTTAACCTTTGGTAGACCACGAGACTAACAGCTGGATGTGGTATGACTCCCGCACCTCTCACTCATACATGTCGTCATATGTTGCCACAGAAATAAAGAGGTCTTGTAACAAGTTCTGATAACATTGATCCACCCTGAAGCAGTAAAATTTAGTGCACTTTCTAAGAATCCACAGCAGGTCAGGTGTCAGCACAGATATGGGAGCTGTAACAGCAGATAGGCCTGTTTCCTGGTACTGGTGAATGACAGCTGCACTCTGCTTCTTTGAATGATATCTTTGTAGAGTTGCAATGACCTAATCTTGAACTGGAGGAATTACAGTTTTCACAGTGAGACATACAGTTAACCTGATAGTTTAGTGGTTGGATTAACAGTGAAGTAGTGTGAAGGTGTTGACTCTAAAATGACAACACTGAAAGGCAAACACGCATTTTCCTTCACTGATGTTTCACTGTAGTCAGTTGGTACTTTTGATATGTACATCATTTTTCACAGGCAAGAGTCATAAAGTGCTTTACATCAACAAAAAGTACCCGAAAACAGACAAATAGAGCCTGATCCAAACAACATAATAGACCCACCAGCCTGCTCAAATTCACATAGCTACATATTTACATGAGCAGTGCACTCCTGATTTAGAAAAACAGGAGAGCACTTGATGGAAAGCTTGGTCTGGTCTGAAGTATTCGGCCAACGCAGAGCGTGTGAGGAGACAGCTATGAGGGTGTCTATGTCCTCTAGCACAATGGTTCTCAACTGGTGGGTCTCGACCCAAAAGTGAGTCGCAGACACGTTCTGGATGGGTCACTAACAGCTGGTCAAAATATTTAATACGATATTTATGAGATATTTGATATTTTCTGTATATGCAACTTCAATAGTTGTCTAGCATATTGGGATTAGCACCACACTGTATCTTGGTATATGGAGATGAGGGGAAACACACACTTTTAAATGAGAGCTGCTGTGTGTCTGTCTGTAACAGCAGAGAGGAAGGGCGTCATAACCTCTCATGGACATCTGACTGTCTCTGTTTCTGTTGGTCTAGGCTGCAGGTGCTCTCTGTATCCTCAAGTTAGGAACAAGCCGTCTTTTTGCCAGATCCCCACCTCATTTCAAAACCAAGTTCATTTGATATTTACATTTCTGCTATTACAAACTAGATGATGTGTTTTCCCTTTAAAAATAAAACCAACAACTTCACTGACAGCATTCACTGGAAAAACAAAGTTTTTCTTTCCCCTGCATGCAGCCGTCTGTTTACATTTTCTTTTGCTATGAGTTACCTCACTCTGCACTGCTCTGATTGGTCTGTCCAGTTAACTCTAAAGGCACCTTTGCATGAGACTGTTGCTAAACCTCCATAATTTTCTGATGTTGATGCTGATACAGTTTGATCAAAGAAATAAATGCAAATATCCGTTTACTCTGAGATGAGAAACTGTGTTTAGAGAGTTTTCCCTAAAGTTACACCACTGAAATGACTGAACTGCATAAATAACATAAATTTTGCCTCTAACAGTCCATATGTAAGGTGAAGGGCAGTCCTCAGATTGAGTTGATCTCTCATGTTAGAAATGTAATGCTGCTGTAATGAGCTTTGACATCCACACCTCATAGTCCTGACTGTTGAGTAAAACAAGAGACTGATTCTCTCGGGGAAATCCTCTCGGTGTCACTGCAGTCAAAGTCCACCAGGATTACAGTCTGCACATTTCCCTGCCTGCCTATTGCCTTTAAACATACTTTGTGTAGTTCAAAAGTTCAGCACAGCACAGCACCGCACTCTGTCAGGGACTCTGGGCTCAGTCCGTCTGTTCATCCAATAACAGCTACTCCCCGTACGGTTCAGGAAATACTGAGGATAACAGGCTGTTGCAACTTAAGGCCAAGGTGAGGGTGATACTAATGAGTTAGCCAAGAGGTTAGCCAGGAGGCAGCGATAACACAAACACTCACATGAACACACACGGCAAAAAGTGCAGACGTAGCTGTTTGTTTCTGCGGTTTGAGCTGTCAGAGAGGTCACGGCGAGTGTTAAAGATTGAACTCTGATCAGCAGCTTCCTCTTTACAGCAGTGGGCATGTTTGTTGTATGTTTGTTATAATGACTCTGTGCTGTAAACACAAATCATTGTAAACTGTCCACCATTACTCAAAGAACACACATTAGATCAATGAACTCCTGAAACTGATGCACTGTTTTACTTAGATGACCGTCTCAGTAAATCTTTATGATCAGAGACGCTAGAGGTCACAGCTGGCTCTCTGCCGTAAAACGACTTCTTCAATAACACAGATCAGCTTTCAGTAATCAATCTGGGATAAGTGAAACCAGATTATCCTGCTTAATTCCTTCTGGCATACAGGGGAGTGTTTACAGGTAAACGGGTTTTAATTGGCTTTAGGAGCACACAACTCCACAACGATAGACATCAGCTGAGCAGGTAAATGTCAGAGATCGATAAACAGAGATGCACATCTTTGTATCTGAAAGCATTTGTAGCTGAAATGAAGGAAATTGTTTGTAGTTACTACCCAGAATTCTTACTAATCGCTTGACTGTATTAAATACTTAATTATGATTAGTCAAAACCTCTTGTTAACAGTTAACTGAGAAAAGCAGATTAGTGCGGCAAATGGAAATATGGAGCGATATGGATGATTTTTTAAATAGCCCTTGTCCTGCAATCCAGGCAAGAGCAGCAGAGCATCTCCAAGTGGCTTGTGCATGATAAATGCAACAGTGATTATAACTATGGCCTTGTTTATTTTGATCGGTGTTAAAGCGATAAAGCTTGAAAGGAAATATTTAGTTTGATATACGTAAGAACAGATACGCAGGCTACCAATCTTGCTGTGGACATCCTGTTCAATGTTCAACTTTAAATGACTTTTTAATGTTAGCATGCTAATGTTTTAACTTCTCCATTAACTGAGATGTTTACTGTGATGTTTGTTTGGAATCTGTAGCCATGGTTACACTACCAAGTGTAGCGTTCCAGTAAACAAGTTGGAAAACCAAGATTGACGGCTACTGTTAGCTGTTGTTAGCTGTTGTTAACAATTGTCAGCTCTTGTTAGCTGTTACTGGTTGTTGTTAGAGGTTGTCAGCTGTTGTAATGCTGCATTCGAGTTACCGTGGAAGTCAGAGCTGAAAATGACATCACATTGAAAATGTGACGTCATTTGTCTCCTCAGATCCACATTGTTATAAGGATCAAGACTGAGCAGAAAGATGAGACAAGCGGTATTCTCCATCAAAACGGCAGTATGAGGCTAAACATTGGGTAAATTCACTTTCTTCTCTCAAGAAAATGGTTTGAAAAAATCTTTAAAAAATAAATCTTGAGTGTGGCTGTAGTACTCTGTCATATGGTTAAACCTGCCTGTTGCTGTAAATGCTTTTTTTCAATGTCAGCTCTGGTTCATCTTGAGCTTGATATTTGAATAAGATAGGTCATGAAATTTAAGCACATTAAATATGATTCTGCAGCTCATACATTTACTTTTGGAGTTTCCTTTATGAATATTAGATAAAGACATCGCAATACAATCATCTGGAGAGGGATTCAGGGATTCAGGTTCTCGCAGCTGAAACTCTGAGCTTGCAACTTTTCAGTGTGACAGAGAGCTGAGCAGGGACAGGATGGAGCAGGTGAGGAGGTCACGAGGGTCACGTCTCTGAACTTTTACAAGGATTCCCCACTTTCATGAGCCCAGCAGCAGCAATCAAAGATCTGTAAGACAATAAAAAGGAAATAAAGACACAAACACTGCTCGCTCTGAAGTGCTGTTAACGTCTCCTCCACGTCATTTACATCCAAATGCCACACCCTGCCTGCCTCATAAACACTGATAGACCTGCAGACTCTGTGGTGTCTGCAGTCAGAGGATGACAAACACACACAAGCACACAAATACAACCAAAAGGTCCTACAGTCAATCTGTGAAGCTCATTTTATTTACTTTTTATTGTTTTCAGCCTGTTATAAATGCGACTCTGTAATTCCTGCACGCAAGGTTAGTGTAGTGCACATACACGTCTTAGCACACTCTTTACAGGATCAGCTGATGTGGTCGGAGGCCACTGAGAGGCCAGAGGATCTCACAGGTACATGTCACTTTTCAGACACCATCAGTCCTTTGAAGAGGAAGAAAGGAATCAAAAGAGAGCCATTGTGTGTGAGCAGACCCCAATATAAGTGTTTCATCAACCTGTCAGGAAGGACCAACACACTTACACACTCATAAAAACACACACGGACGTGTCCTGAGCCTCTGTGAGGCTGGTACTGCAGAATGATTGGCTGCTGAAGTGTTTCAAATCAAATCCATGTTCTGAATTTATGTGTTTTTGATTTCAGTGAGATGGTCATCGTCATCTTATCTCAGAGGTGTAGATCTGATATCTTTTCTCAGACCTCAGTGAGTAAGATAAGATTAGATAAGACTTTTTTTTATTCGTCCCACAGGGGGAAATTCCAAATTTACAACAGCAATAAAGAGAAATTAAAGAGTGAAGAAACTTTGGAGTTAAAAGATATTAAAAAAAAAACCATATATACACAGGAGTGTTACTTACAGCTGTTATGTACATGTTGACCAGCAGAGTAGTGTGTACAGAAGAACAAAGTTTGGTCTGAGTGTTGTTCTCCCATGTTGTGGAGAGCTCATGTGTAGGAGTGTGTTTATGTGAACTGTCCAAAAGTGGGCGAGAGAGTAAAACTGAGAAGGCGTGACAGAAACTCTGGATTACATTTGGAGGCTATAAGGCGAGTTTTTTGCACACAGAGCAGCACAGTGGTACATGTACTGAAGGTGTAAGGGCAGGATGCTGACAGACAGAGCGTGAACATGGAGAATAAGTTTGGTTTAAGCTTACAGTTCAACCACAGAGCACAGGCTGAATGAATAAACAGAATCAGGATCAGTCCATGCTACGGTACATCAGCAGTACACAGAGCAGGAGGTGAGAGTCAGGGCAGAGCTAGTTTTTTCTAATATTGCACCCTGAGCGATATAATTATTGTGTTTCATAAGGGATTATGGAGTGAAATTAACAAACTCAACTCCGAAACCTGTTTTGATCTGCAAGCTATGAACAATGAGAGGAATAAAAGGACCTGCTGTTTTTTAGGACACAGCTTAGACCTGTCGATATTAACATTGTGGTAGATATTGAAAATTTGAAAAAATATGACAATTGTATTCCTTAAATTTAGTTTTCACATTTGTCGACTCAAGGAAGTGAGACCAAACCACCAAGCCGTCTGGGGTGACCTGTCCTCATAGCCTCACCACACAATCTGGATACACCTGCATAGAGGAGTGCAGGTCAGAGCAGGGAGAGCTGGGCAGGTTTCCAAGTCCCTCACACACACACACACACACACACACACACACACACACACACACACACACACACACACACACACACACACACACACACACAGTCACACACACACTCACACATATATGCAAAGCCACCCACCCACACCCACAAATGCACATTTGTGCGAGCACATTCATCACCCAGTTTCACTTTCTGTTGTCTCTGTGTATTCCCATGATCAATCATAGTCCTGGTGTTTGCTCTGCCGGCAGCCATCTTTCATTGTCATCTTCAAAGACTATCTCTACTCCTTTGTAGAGTGATGACGTAGGTGAGGTAGAGAGGCTGGTTTTAGCTGAACCAGATCTTTAGGATATTGGTCTGTTTTCATTTTTCATTCATTTAATTATTTATGTGGCTCAGACCAAACTGCATACTGTACAGATGACAAGATGGCAGCGCAAGAAATTGTACAAGATAATACTTGAGTGAAGACAGGAGCATCTGACTGGTGCGATTACAAAGTTAATAGATAAGTTAATAGTTAATAGATAAGCTTCTGTTACCATGGTGTTGCACCTCTTTATATCATCTGTGTGTTTGAACTGCAGCCGCCTACCTCTCGCTGGGGCACCATAAAGCTCTCTTATAAGGATGTAAACAAACACAGCTGACAGATGGCATCTTCCAAGCATCCAGATTTGATCCAGATATGTCGGCTTATGTAGGATGTGACCCCTTGAGTGGAGCGATGTGTAACCAACACAGGTTTTTCAGCATTAACCCACAAAGACAAAGAGGACCAAACCTCTGCAGACAAATGCGACACAGTTTACTGTCAGACTCAGTGATTGAAGGATTTGTTGTGTCAAATGCATGATGTTAAATTTGAACTGTTCTTCTTTTCATTTTCTGACCTTTAGACAAATTAGTTAGTTGAAATTACTTTTTTTTATTTCAACCACTTGAGGAGTAATGGCTTAGAAACATCTTTTTACAGTTAATTTAAAAGTTTAAATTTATGATATATTGATTTATGCTTGTCCTGAGCATAAATACAGATGAGAAATGTGTTCAGGTTTTTTCTATCCACACAAGATAAGTATGACCTGAGGACCTCTGATGGTTTGTCACAGTTGTGAAGGATGTCTTTGCTTTTCATCGAATTTTAATGATCAATCATGTCTGTCATATTTTTTTTTCCTCTTTTGGATCTTCTAATAATATGAATCCATGACAGTCATTTGAAATAGGTAAAAAGAGTTTGAAGTACGCTCCTCCTGCAGCCGTCTGCAGCTTTTTTGAGCCTCTTCACTGTTGGAAAATAATTGAGGCTTTGTCGGACACTGTAATTAAAGGTTTGGTTGGCATTTGGGGTACAAATTCAGCTCAATCATTTCTCTACAGATGCTGTAAAAGCTGAAAGAGCGTTAAAATAAATGACATGCTTTGCAGCAAGCAGTTAAGGTAATTTTCATTTGAAGAGGGTTCTTTGTCCTTGCTGATTCAACAGTGTGTGTGCAAAATACAAGGTGCACTTTGTTCCTTCTTTGAATGGAATTAAAACAGAGCACACATCTTTATTCATTGTTTCTAGACAACTACTGAATGTATCACACTTTCAACTCAGTGCCTAATTGTTGAAAATAAAGGGGGGTAAATTGGAGATGAAACTGCTTTATTGCATGGTAGTTTATGAACTTCATAGGACAGAAAGGTATGAATTTCATACTGTGCCTGACGTTTTTTTTTTTCCCTTTTTTAAATTTTTTATTATTATTTCATCTTCTCTGGGAAAAGTTACAGGATGTGGACCACAAGTATGAATGTGCAAACACTGACTTTTGGTAATTCACAAACTACCAGGGGTCCAAACCCAGTCCTATGACTTTTGTACCTAGCAGCAAAAATCCCAAATCTCTCTATTCTGAGTGGCATTTTCAAGTTTCGATGTGTCCGTCATCCCTGAGAGTTATTCTACGTCTTGTTTTCCCGTCTGTTGATACTGAAAATGTGTTTGCATTGTTGTTACCTGAAAGTCTTCTCTGTCTGTGAGAGACAGCAGTGGCAGCGTGTTTGCAGGATTGGAAATGTCAACAGACAGACATAACTCGCTCTATTTTCAGAAACTTAAAATGATGCAGTGTTTGAAAAGTATTTGTAAAAGACTTAATACCAGAGACTAATGTTACCTCCTGGGAGGAGCTAAAAGAGTCGACAACACAATGGGGAAGCATGTTAGCAGGAGTAATAGTTCAGTTGAGACAAGAGGAATAAACTTTATAGCCCACACGAGCTCTTTAACTGAAATCAGCATTTGTGCAGAGAGGCTTTTGCTGACACAACTAAAAGGCAGACGCTATGACAGCCCCCTCCCCCTAAAACCTCATACTGTCATCTGGCCTGCACATGAACCTCACTCACCTCCTCACCCCAAAGTAGCAGCACGCCTGGCTCTCTGTGTGTTTCTCTGTTTCTATCAGGTACAAACTGATGATACTCTGTAGAAGTTCAGATATACAATCTACATGAAGGAGAGAGGGAAAAGATCTTTAAAGGGATATTCCGGCATAAAATTAATTAAGGGTCAAACACACCGTAACACCAAGTTAGACACCGACTCGAGAGATGAATGTTACCGACCGCTTGCTTCTCTAGTTATACCAACTTTAGTTACAACCACACGATAGTTACACACAGCGGTCTACCTCTCCATGTGCAAACCTCAACCAAAAAGCCACTCTATAGCCACAAATAATGCTCAGAACAGCACCTAACTTCATCAACAGTACATATAGGGTCCTAGCCATAGAACAAGCCACCAAACATCTTTTTAACTTTGCCTGATTTCTTTAGCAAAGCGACTAAACACAACTCACCTACTCTCTTCCAGCAGCCGCTTGTTTGTAGCGAGACCTCAGGCCAGTCCATTACGGACAACTGTGGGGTGTCACAGCTCAAGGAAGAACATTTATGATCATTTCTTCATAGGAATGCAATTAGAATGCTGAGGCAGAAGACCTACCATGTCTGCAGTGCAAAATGATTAATATGATGATTATTACTTCAAGGAAATGATAAAGAAATGATCATAAATGTTATTCCTTGAGCTGCATCACCCCGCTGTTGTCTGTAATGGATTGGCCTGAGGTCTTGCTACAAACAAGCAGCTGCTGGAAGAGAGTAGGTGAGTTGTGTTTAGTCTCTTTGCTAAAAAAATTAGACAAACTTAAAAAGATGTTTGGAAGCTAGTGACGTGGCTGGGACCCTATAATGTACTGTTGATGAAGTTAGGTGCTGTTCTGAGCATTATTTGTGGCTATAGAGTGGTGCGGTCGTTACTAAAGTTGGTTTAACAAGAGAAGCAAGCAGTCAGCAACATTCATCTCTCCAGGGGGTGTCTAACTCGGTGCTACAGTGTGTTTGACCCTAAATTAATTTTACGGAATAACCCTTTAAATACTGAGTAGCAGAAGAGGACAGGAAATGAGTCAGGACCAAGAGTTTGGATGTAACCCTGATACATGCACTACATCATGTTTTGTTGTTTAAATTGGCCTAGTTCAGAAAACTGCCAGGTGGATTTGGGGGTTTGGGGTCCCTCCTCTGTCTCCGCTGCCACCTCATCCCTACACACCTCCTTTAGGGTCATCAGGAAGTAGAGAACAATAGAAGCAACCAGACGACCTGACTCCTGCCTAATGGCTCACCTCTTATAGCACACACACACACACACACACACACACACACACACACACACACACACACACACACACACACACACACACACACACACACACACACACACACACACACCTGTAAATGATAAGGAAGTATCTAAGGTTATTGCAGCTTTATTACTATGAATACACGTGTCATTCATGTTTATTAATGCTAATAAATCTGTTATTTCACTGCGTCACCTCATCTCTGTCCTCTCCACTCATCCGTCCGTCATCCCACCACACATCCATCCATCTGTCCTCACACCCGTCCCTGTCTTGTGTACCTGCAGCAGGCAGTAAGTGTGTGTGCTGTAGTAACACGGTGTGATGAATCTGCCAATAAATCAGAGTTGTCAGAGTGGGAGTGAACTATTGGCCTTTAATGGCCAATAAATATAGGTTAGCAGGACAGAGGTTGACTGCAGGTCACGGGGTGGAGGTGTGTATGCGTGTGTGTGTGACAGAGTGTGTGTGTGTGTGAGTGTGTTTGTTATATTAACTGCTGCTGGAGTGGGTTAAAAGGGTTACCAAAAGTGATCAAAGAAGAGGAATTATAAACGAAATATAAAATACACTCTTTTCTTGTAACATTACAGCTTAATTCTCAAACCATAATGGCTTCATTAATATAACATTACGATATCATCACATCATATTATTCTCATAAAATAACAACCTCATTCTTGTGACATTACTTTAGTCTAATAACATTATCTGTGCACCTCACAAACATCACGACTCCCAGTAACTTTATTCTACCAACTTTATCGAGGTTACTACACAACTTTATTCTTCCAATTTAACAATGCCATGCTTAAGCATCCACATAACAACTTTATTTAGGTTTAGTTTCAACTTAATTCTCAAAACAGTTTCATACTGGATAAAAACAACACTTAATTCTTTAATATAAACGACTTTATTCTGGTACCGTCATAACATTTTTTTTGTGATATAATGACTTAATTCTTATTTATATTACAAATTGATTCTTATGACACAATGCCTGTATTCAAGTAACATAACTACTTTATTCTAACATCATTACAACTTGTTTCAATCAAATAATGACTTTATTCTGATATATTTCAACTATTTAACAGCAACATCAAAACTGTCTTCTGGATTTATGATGTTATTCCAGAAACATCTCTATTCCATAAACTTCAAACTTCAAACTTCCAATGACATAATGAGTATATTCTGGTAACATAACTTTATTCCAGTAATATGGGGGTGATATTCACTTTCATATCTACTCCATCTTTGTAACATAAAGCTCTTTTTATTTTTACACTGATATTACAACAACTTTATTCTGGAAACACAACAGAGTCCTGGAAAAGTTTTATTCTTCTTACAAAACAACGTATTCTGGTAATATTAGCACTTAGTTTTTTATACATTACATCTTGTGAAGAATAATGTGTTATTCTAACAACATATTTACTTTATATGAGTAACATTACGACTCTATTTCTGCGATACTACAAATTTATTATAGCATCATGGAGGCCTAATTCTGGGAAATAAGATTTTATTCTGATAAAATAACTTCTTGATTCAAGTTATTCCAGTTACAACACAACTTAATTTTGGTAACAAGTTATTTTTATTAGTATTGTAGCATTTGGACTTAATTTTAGTCAAATCACTTTTATTTGTACAAATAACATCACAGCTCCTTCTGGTAACATCTGTCATATTTCTTTAAAATAAAAGTTTTATTCTAGACCTTAAAGAGTTTGTTTTTGTATTATAATGATTATTTTCTCACTATAACTGTATTCTTCCCCCTGTGGGACTAATAAGGGAATATCTTATCTTATTCATGTCACATCATGACCACAGTCGTGTAAATTTTGTTTCTTCCATGAGTCGTTCCTTATTCAGTGTTTCTCATTTTGTCACTTTTGCACCATTTGCCACGTTGGTCCATATAATCAAATCTCTCAGGTTAGAGCTGCTCAGTCTCCTTCCTGAACTCTGGGTATCCTCTCTGACTGGTTTTCCAGCTGGAACCATCAACAGCCTCCTCCTCCTCCTCCTCCTCTCATCTGTCCACGTCTGTCTCAGGGAGACAGCGGTCACCTTTTAGCCCTGTGAAAGGCTCGGCCTTCAGCCCCACCTCCCACAGAGATGACGGGGTCAAAAACAGTCCAACCCAGGAAGTGATTTTACGCCCTTCACACATGTGAGGAGCTTTGAAGGAGCGGAGGCAGAGGAGGACAGGAGGCTGGAGGCGGAGTCATAAACACAGCAGGCCTCAGATCTTCTAACTAGCAGCTATTTAATGAAGACACGTTTTATTCACCTCTCATCACTCCTCCCTGCCATCCTTCCTCCCACAGACCCCTCTTTTCATCCCCTCTCCTCCTCTTTTACCCCAAGAATAAAACAGTCAAACTAACTCAGCTGGTGAATCAGAATTTTGAAAATCTAAAAGAATCATGGACTCACAATCCTGAAGCTTCACTTCTCTGAAATTCCCCCTGAATTTTTTTTATTTGCAGGAGGCTTTGGTTTCTTTTTTTTTTTGATCGGTAACCTCCGTCGTGACTTCTTTTTTTTTGCATTCTTTTTTATGTACAGCAGTGGCAGTTCTCAGCCACCGTACGAACCAGATGAAAGAAATGCATTGCAGTATGACCTTAGGTTCAGTGTTGTTTCATTTAAGACGTATACCGTCTATACAGGAGGCATGCAGGGCTGCTGGTGGTGAGTCTAGTCTGATCTGACTGTAGGATGCTTGAAGCAATGGAAACTGAGACATGAAAACAACTCCTGAAGCAAAGTGAGCAAGGCCAAACCAACTGAAGAGAAACTGCGAGGGTCCATCAGAGGGACGGAGAAACTGCTAATCATGACTCTCTTATCTTAAAACAGCTTCTGAACTCATCAGAGATGCAGCCGCCGTCCTTCAGATCAGTCAACTGTTGGTCTTGTTTTCAGTGAATCACTCAGAAGACACTTTTTTAAAAAAGGTCTCCTTGTCTGTCGCCTGTGTCTGCACCTTTTTTTTCTTCACTTGTTTTCTTCTCCTCCATCCTCTCCACTCTTCCTCTCTCCTCCAGATTGTCTCCCTCTGTTCTTCATCCATCTGTCTCTTTCTTCTCTCGATCCATGCGCTAACCTCCACGTTACCTCTGTCCCTCTGTTACCTTTGTCCAGGGCTATGTATGTTTGGCATGCAGCAGACCTCCACTTCAGTGTGTGTGTGTGTGTGTGCACGTGTGTGAGTGTGTGTGTGTGTGTGTGTGTGTGTGTGTGTGTGTGTGTGTGTGTGTGTGTGTGTGTGTGTGAGTGTGTGCGTGACAGAATCAGACTTAAATCATGTCAGCATTTTCCATGTCCCTTCCTGTGTCTGCCGTAGCGTGCACACGTATGATTTCACACTTATCTCACTCTGCAGATGTATACACACACACACACACGCACACACACACACACACACAGACACACACACACAGAGCAGTGTACGTGAAAGTGAATGTTAACGTGTCAGGACAGCAGGGCGCCACCTCTAGACTTAAACCCCTGAGTGACCCCTGAACGATCATCCCAGTGTTTGACACACAGCCCCAGTCCACATTCCAACCTGCTGTGTGTGTGTGTGTGTGTATGTGTGTGTGTGTGTACATGTTAGTATGTGTGAGTGCATGTATGTGTGTGTGTGTGTGCTACCTCTACACATTATACATGGCTGCATATACTTGTCAGGGGTTATTAAATTATACTTCAGACACTCCGGAGCAGCCCTGGATGTTGTATAAGAGGACTTCAATCATATCACAGTGACTCACCCTGTGCAGAGGAGGGTGCACAGTCACCTCTGAATGAACACAGAGCTTTATATTCGAGCCAGTGCCAATGAAAAGTTGTGACTCGATGCAGGTTTGTGTCAGGCGATGGGAATGACACTTGAAAATTGTATGGTGGCATACTAAGCGAGTAAGCACAAAGTATTGGAGGGGAACTTTGGTATTTGTCAACCTGGACCTTGTTTTTCCACGTGTTTGTGTGGGTTTAACTGATTTTAACAAAAAGAAACATTAAGTTAACAACTGTGAGTAAGGTCATGTTCAATGTCGTGTTTGTGACTTAAATCATTAACTTGCTTAATTTGAGCAAAAATTAGAGGCCTGTATGTTAAATGTTGACTTGCTTTAGTCATGCAAATAACTTGTGCCCAAAACACATCAATAAATAAAAGAGTGGAGGGGTACCTGCTGTTTCTGTTTGGTTACAGCAAACATTGCCGAGGTTGACGACATTGTAAGGATTTGCTTCACCTCTGCAAGTACATCAACATGTCCTCTTGGCTGTTGTTAAAGGGATATTTCAGCGTAAAATTAAGTTAGAGTCAAACACACCGTAACACCGAGTTAGACACCCCCTCAAGAGGTGAATGTCTCTAGTTATACCAACTTTAGTAACAACCACAGATAGCAATACACAGCGGTCTGAGGAGCCATAAACAAACTTCAACCAAAACGCCACTCTATAGCCACGAATAATGCTCAGAACAGCACCTAACTTTATCAACAGTACATATAGGGTCCTAGCCATAGCACTAGCCACCAAACATCTTTTTAACTTTGCCTCATTTCTTTAGCAAAGAGACTAAACACAACTTACCTACTCTCTTTCAGCAGCCGCTTGTTTGTCGCAAGACCTCGGACGAGTCGATCACTGAGTGAACATTTATAATTATTACGTCATGGAAATACAAACAGACCGATACCCTAAGGCAGAGTGCAAAATGTGCAAAATATGATAATTATTACTTCAAGGAAATGAAAAAGTAATGATCAGATGGACTAAAATTTCTATCATTTAGTATATCTTTCATTTTACCCACAACAGAGATAAAGCAGGCACGTAGTGTTTTATTTTAAAAAGAAGCCGGATGTTCTATTTTGTGTCTGTGTCCGACTTCCTTTCCAGCACAGGTTAACCTGAGCCTGATTTATCCATGGAATGGAAAGAAGCTGGTGGAAATTGACACATTAGCTTAAATGGTTACAATCAGCCACGATTGGTGGATACGGTCTTTTTTACCATTACCAGACCTATTCTCTTAATAGGTCTGGGAGCCCTACACTTTTTTTATTATACAGGGGGCAAAAGCAGCAGTCATATATAAAAGTACAAAAACATCATATCTGAAGATAATGCATAGACTACGACCACCACTCCAGACACTACAGCTGATCATGGTGAGATTAGTAACACTATGAACTGCAATCCCACTCTTGGATTCTTCTTGAACACTTTACCAAGGTCCTGGATGACCTTGGGACTAAATGAGTGTGTACAAGTACACAATAAGATGTTAACTGTGGAAGACTTGTGCAACCGTACCATCGACACTAACACTAGTTTTCATTCATTCAGTCCCTACAGCTGCACCTGGAGTCATTTTAATCTAGAGCCAGTCTCAGAGGAGCCCTTCCCTCTCTGGATACTGTATGAGCTTCCTTTTGTTGGACATGTTGTAAAAATAGTCTATTGCTTTGTTTAAGAGCAGAGTCTTAAACATGAGAAATTATGATGTTCCTGTGTTCAGTCTGAAGCCCCGCTGTAAAGTCTTCATATACGCTCGCCGTATTTCTGTGAACACCAACGTAAAACAAACGGGTGACTAATGTGTGGTGACTGCAGGGTCACAGCCTCTGGATCAGCAGAGCAGAGCAGGAACTACCATTTGCTGCACACCTAAACACTCACTTCACATGTGTATAACAACCACACACACACACACACACACACACACACACACACACACACACACACACACACACACACACAGAAAGAGAGAGAGAGAGAGAGGGAGAGGGAGAATGACTGCGGTCGTGAAAAAGGCAGCTGTCCCAGCAAGGGAACCCCACAACCTGCACATGCATGCCTCTGAGTGTGTGTGGACCAGTGTGTTTGTGAGTGTGTGTTTCTATGTGTGTGTTTGTGTGTGTGTGTGTTTGTGACTTTTTCATGACCACAGTCACGCAGAGTTCAGCAGCAGTTCATCCAGGGTAACACAGAGTGCAGGGAGATACTCCACCCTCTCTCTACTGCTCATTCTGTCACACACACATAAACACACACATAAACACACACAAACTTGTTTGGCATTCTGGGATATTTACATGCAAAGAATCTGTATTTACTGGATGTGAAGGATTTGAAAAGTTTGTTTCACATGATTGCAGTAAATGATGATCTGTGAATAAACAGACAGTGAACCACATGTCAAACTCAAGAGAATGTATTTCTCTACAGGAGGATGGTAACCAGGGCTTTTAAAAATATTATGTTGATATTGTGAAACATCATAAATGGACATTTAGAAAGCTATCAGTCGAAGCCCTCTGAGAGAAGATTAAAAGCTTTTAAAAACTAACGTTCAAGATTAAAAATCAATCAAACCATTTTTTAAACTGTTTTCATTCAGGTCTGTAACCACAATCTAGCAGAAGTGGTTTATTTCAAAATAAAAGCATAGTTTGACAGTGACAGACATGATGCTACTTAAACACAGGACAGAAAAGTGTCAAAATAGAAGCATAATAATCAGTCATTTAATGAGCCGGTGTCTTATTTGAATCAGTCTTGGTCCCCAATAGAGACTAAAGAATCTACCTGTAGATAAGGATCATAGTCTGTAATCACTTAGAAATCTGACTGTGTTTTATGTCAAACAGATAAAGATAATCTGAGCATATATATGGTATAACCATGTTACTGTGGTCAGTGAAGGAAACTAAACTAAAAGAAACAGCCTGTAAGCAAGATAGCAGCCTGTTTGTTAGGGTGACCATACGTCCTCTTTTACCTGGATATGTCCCCTTTTTGGGGGTGCTTTCCGGCCTGTCCGGGGGTTGTTTATAAAATCCTTCAAATGTCCAGGGTTTTGTATGGAAGTTTTGAGTTTGTGTAGCGTGGACTAACTGAGTTAGAAGCCCAACCTGAGCATAATACAGTTGCTGATAAAGGAACCTCAATCAGATCATCTCAGTTTGATTTGTTGTTATTATATTAGACATTGGTTACCACAAAGAAGAACTACATAAGGAGAAATAGAGAAAAGAATAAACCTCATACTATTATTCTACCTTAGTTACATTAAACATTTATTTAACATAAACCATCACAGACTAGAAAATATATTTTAATAAACACTCTTTTGATTAATTTGCTACTGCAGCTGGACCACAATGATTACATGCAGCCTTTTGATGATCTTGCTAGCTAGTAGATGAAGACCGTGTATGAGATAATTCATTGATGCCCATCAATAAAGAGCTAAATATGATTAACAGGTCTGCAGAGGAGCAGAGACAAAACTTCTCCTTATTTTACTTGTTTGAAAGTAGGACATTTTTATCATCAACTCAAACCAAACCCTACAGCACATGCACATGTTCTCAGTGACAAATCCTCTGCCTGTTCATCACACACACACACACTCACACACACACTCACACACACCTGTCTTTTCTGGCCTCGCTGCCAGTTGGAGTCAGATTCCTGCAGAACGCTCCGGTAAAACGTTATGAAGCGTGAAAAAGGCAGTCTGCTCCATGGCTGCCCGCCCAGTCCTGCAGGTGTGTGTGTGTTTGTGCATGTGTGTGTGTGTGCATGTGTTTGGCAATGTATACCCTGTTAAGTGACTTTACACAAGCTTCAGGTTTGCTGGGACTAACCATGAACTGACTCCATATTTACATGAATTAGATCTCAATCTGCTTCCTCCTCTCATGTCGCTCTATTTACTGGAACTAAACTGTGGTTTGCAAATGACCCGATCCAACCACACGATGATAAAAACTTCCTCTTTCCATCGGTAAAGAACCGTGTCAGCTGAAGTGATTTTTGTTGTTGTTTGAAACAGCAGACTGCTCACAGAATAGAGGCTGATTACTTTGTCTGTGGTTGATCTTGATAAGATATCTTGGATACTACATTGAAACTTTGCTTGTCCTGTACAGTAAGAGAGCACCCGCCTCTGTTTTATAACAATACATGCATGAGAAAGATGTTTATCTGTGTGAGTGTAGACACCTCTCTCTTTCTCCATTATAAATAAAGACTCAGAATTAAATGTCAGATTTTACTGGTAATTAAATATTTTTACACTGTCTCATAAAAAAGTAAAAGGATTTGAGCTCTTTTGCCGCTTACATTTTATCACAGGCAGCAGATCGAATAAACCATTCAGTCTTTTCAAGATTTTGTGTCGTGTCCTTTTTGACATAAAGACTTTTACAGTGATTCAAAACAATGTCCCTCATTTTTTAGCCCAGCAAACATTAGATTGTTAGGAAAGGCAAAGCAAAGCAAGTTTATTTGTATTGCACCAATTATACACATGGCAGATGCAAGGAAATATATTGGAAATGAAAAAAGAGATTAAAACAATTTAAAATCAAGAAGATAAACAGATACATTTCTTCGTCCGTCCCGTGCTTGCCCTAGTTATTTATGAAAACTGTTGTTTACCAGAAAAACAATAGAAGTTGCAAGCTTTCAGACTCCGAGCTCCACAGCACTCAGCCCGAGTCAGTAAGTTGTGCTTATTCTGTCCCTTGGCTTTTCAGACACACGTGAATACACATACCTGCCTCCTCCTGCTCCTCTCCCTGCTCTCCTCTCTCCACCTGTTGCTGCCTGATAGTTTGTACCACTGTTGCACAGGGTCCAGCAGTGACTTCCTGGAGTTACCAAATTTAGTCCATAATCGACTGGCCCGAGGTGTCGCTACAAACAAGCGGCTGCTGGAAGACAGTAGGTGAGTTGTGTTTAGTCTCTTTGCTAAAGAAATCAGGCAAAGTTAAAAAGATATTTGGTGGCTAGTACTATGGCTGGGACTCTATATGTACTGTTGATGAAGTTAGGTGCTGTTCTGAGCATTATTTGTGGCTATAGAGTGGCGTTTTGTTGAAGTTTGTTTATGGCTCCTCAGACCGCTGTGTTTTGCTATCCTGCGGTCTTTACTAAAGTTGGTATAACTAGAGAAGCAAGTGGTCGGCAACATTCATCTCTCGAGGGGTTGTCTAACTCAGTGTTACAGTGTGTTTGCTAAATTTTTTATGCCAGAATATCCCTTTAAGAAAGAGAGGGAAGGTGAGATTTATTCATCTAATACATGACACAAATGAGTATACATCTTTGTTCTACCTTTGGTTTCCAAACATGTTGGTTCATACAGTGTAGCTGCAGCTGAATGATCACGCTAGAAGACCCTGCCTACAGTTTCAGTTCAAACCCTCAGTGTTAGTGTAAAGAGCCAAAACACAAAGTTATGTCACTGGATAACACCTCCTGAGCCTGTTACACTCTCTGCTTTCACCTGAACTACCTTTGACTGTCACACACACACAAAACACACACACACACACACACACACACACACACACCATACATACATAGACATGCTAAGATATAGAAGCCTCTTGTTCAAGTGTAGAAGTAGAGGGGGTCGTTCAGAGGACAGAAACACACAGGCAGTCTGCCCTTCATGTAAACCCTAACACACACACACACACACACACACACACACACACACACACACACACACACACACACACACACACACACACACACACACACGCCTCCTCTCCTCTCTTTCCCCTCTGCCCTCAACTTAAACCTTCACCCCAATCTTACCCCAACCCTCTCCACGTCGTCTTAACCCCCCACTCGACATCCAACGCCCACTGCCCCATTACCCTGTTACCTCTGCTCCCCCCTTCTCCTGCACATCACACACCCACCCCCACCAACACAAATAGACACACACACACACAGAACAAGTCATTACAACCTGACTTGAAACACATGATTGGTAAAGTCTGCATATCAGATGAAGATAAGACTTTTCTCTCTGCTCCTCTTACTCTGCGGTCTAACCGATATGAAGACTTCAACCTGAACTGGACTCTCTTCAGACACCTGAACTTTCTATTAGTTTGCATGTGAGTCAAAACTGGATCATTTATAATTCAATCCAGATTTATCAAGGGACAGGATCTGATCCTGATCTGATCTGCTGTACAGTCAGAATGTATATGAGCTGCAGGAACTGTTCTCCAGCTTCTGTGGTGTGACTACATTTCCACTGTCGCCTGAAGTCTGGTGAGGTTTATGCATATCAGGACATATATGGTAAATGAAGGTGCTTGCATAAGTCTCTGCTGTATGTGTCCCTGTGAATTAAGGACATGTATTTAAATGTATATGAAATTGTCTCTCTGGACATTTGGAAATTCCAACCCTGGTTCCTGCTATCAGATCAAACAGAGTTCTTCCAAAGGTACCAAGCTCATAGGAGAAGGTTTTGCTGTCAAGAAGCTCTTTAATTTAATCTTCCCTGTTTTTTGAACTGCCCAAAAAAGTTCCTGCTTGGAGATTGTACTTTCAAAAACTACAGGAACACTTTGGGTCAAGTTGGCAATGATCAACGTCTCAATTCAAACCAGTAATGGCACCAAGCTGCCACTGCAGATTATTATGATGCTGGTTATTGTGCTTCCATTCTTTAACGTATAAACAGATGCCAGTTTTAGACAGATATGGCGATGAAAAAATCTAAAGCTGTTCAAGTCCTCTATGCTGAGGAAGATTTAATTGTTACAACTTGTTAAGGTTAGGGACAGACTTCAGTCTCTTTTTAATGAGAGGTGAGAGGTGTCCAAAGAGTCGATTCCGTGGAAACCAACCCATAGAGCTGAAGGAGAACAAAACGTCCATCAGCCACAGAAGAGATAACACTGATGCTATCTCACGCTTGCTATCAAAACAAACAGGTATATTATCTGCAGCCACATCAGTGCTTTTAATGAGGGAGGGGGAGCTACAACGTATTAACTGACCCAGACTTTTCGGTTTCTTCACATGTTGTATCCCCTCCAGGACGACACTGTCCAAAATTAAATTCACACGTGAGGGAGAAAATGGAAGTTTGTGATATTTTTCATGTTTTCTATCCAGACAGCAACACTGGAGTGGTTTGAAATGCCTACACAAGTAAGCCGGGCCAATAGGTGTCAGTGACATGATGTCAGTCTGTCCCAGGTGTCTTTTTGAACAAGCTGTGAGTGTTAACGGAAGGTAAATGATGTATGAAGACATGATGAGTGTGATGTCTTCATTTACACATGCTGAAATATTGTGATGGAGCTAAGTGCTCATGTAAAAACATACAATTTAAAGAGATATTCCGGCATAAAATTAAGTTAGGGTCAAACACACCCTAACACCGAGTTAGACACCCCCTTGAGAGATGAATGTTGCCGACCGCTTGCTTCTCTAGTTATATCAACTTCAGCAACGACCTCACAATAGCAATACAGAGAGCCATGCACTTTATCAAACCGCCACTCTATAGCCACAAATAATACTTAGAACAGCAGCTAACTTCGTCAACAGTACATATAGGGTCCCAGCCACAGCACTAGTCACCAAACATCTATTTAACTCTCCCTGATTTCTTTAGCAAAGACACTAAACAAAACTAACCCTCTCTCTTCCAGCAGCCACTTGTTTGTAGGGAGACCTCAGGCCAGTCCATTACAGACTACAGAGGGGTGCTGCAACTCAAGGAAGAACATTTATGATCGTTTCTTCATGGAAATGCAATCAGACCGAGACACTAAGGCAGAAGAACTACTGCGTCTGCAGTGCAAAATGATTAATATGGTGATTATTACTTCAAGGAAATGATAAAAAAATGACCATAAATGTTCTTCCTTGAGCTGCATTACCCCGCTGTAGTCCGTAATGGACTGGCCTGAGGTCTCGCTACAAACAAGCGGCTACAAGTCAGGTCAACCCTGCCACTGATTGGTCAATCTCTAAACTTTAATAACTTCACAACAAGTGCGTCACAATAACATTTACTTCCTGTACAGTAGCTGCTGTGGGAGCTCTGAACTTATTTCATATCAACTGATGTCAATCACAGTCTTATCCCTATATTAGATTCATATCATGATAGTAGGTTTTTTGTGATATCACAAATTCTGCCAGTAAAAAGCTTGATGTGTTTGAGTGTCTGCACTCTCAAAGACATTAAATATTTTCATGTACTGAGCTCATAGTTTTTACATTCATATCAACTCATGAAAAAAACAGAAATACGAGTATGGACATTGTGGACAAATGTGTTTCTGAAGAGGAGAGGAGAAATAAATGGGTGTGTCAGTCCTGATGAATAGCTGCAGCAGTCAGTGTGGTCTGTCCTTGTTTGTGGGTACCTGGGGGGCGCTCTGTCCTGATGTTACTCAGTGTCTCTGCTGCAGCCTCAGACGGGGAGGAGCAGCATGCTGCCTGCTGTCGACACACTCGATTTATGACATCTAATCTCACTTTGAAAACCGGCTTCTGTTTGTACACACACTGCTGCAGCCAGTCACACACACACACACACACACACACACACACACACACACACACACACACACACACACACACACACACACACACACACACACACACACACACACAAAGCACCAGTGGAGTATCTGTGTTTGAAGGAGATATATTTAGCGTTTAATCAATCAGAGCTTGTTTAACCAAACACAACTCACCTACTCTCTTCCAGCAGCCGCTTGTTCGTAGCGAGACCTCGGGCCAGTCCATCACGGACTACAGCGGGGTGACGCAGCTCAAGGAAAAACATTTATGATTATTTCTTTATCATTTCCTTAAAGAAATAATCACCATAATAATCATTTTGCACTGAAGACATGGTAGATCTTCTGCTTAAGTATCTCGGTCTGATTGCAGGAAGAAATGACCATAAATGTTCTTCCTTGAGCTGCGTCACCCCGCTGTAGTCCGTAATGGACTGGCCCGAGGTCTCGCTACAAACAAGCGGCTGCTGGAAGAGAGTAGGTGAGTTGTGTTTGGTCTCTTTACTAAAGAAATTAGGCAAAGCTAAAAAGATGTTTGGTGGCTAGTGCTGTGACTAGGACTCTATATGTACTGTTGATGAAGTTAGGTGCTGTTCTGAGCATTATTTGTGGCTATAGAGTGGCGTTTTGGTTGAGGTTTGTGTGTGGCTCCTCAGACTGCTGTACATTGCTATTGTGCAGTCTTTAGTTAAGTTTGTATAACTAGAGGAGCAAGCAGTCGGCAACATTCATCTCTCAAGGGGGTGTCTAACTCAATGTTACACTGTGTTTGACCCTAAATTAATTTTATGCCGGAATATCCCTTTAAGACCAGGGGGCTGCTGCACAAAACCCAGGTAATGGATTAAGTCAGAATTTTAAAGTTATCTCAGCTGAACTGAACTGGGACTCAGTTGTACCAAAGCAGAGGCTCGTAGATTATCATGGAGGATCTCTGTACAGATAACCAGCTCCAGACCAGACTTTATGAAGCTTGGTAGATACATGTTTAACCATCGTTACACGCTCGCTCATATTTTGCCCCACCTTTATCAGCCTCCACTTCCTTTTGGCCTGGCTTCTTGTCCTCTCCACTCTTGCGCTCTGTCACCACAGTGACTCCACGTCTTCCTCCTCTATGTTAAACATGGTGAACTTCAAATCAGGTGTCATTACAAATGTATCACTAATGATACAGTTAGATCATTAGAGGTGAGGGTTCGCAGCTGTTATTGGTCTGCGCATCGGTGTCATCAGAAGAAGGGGGCGGGGCTATGATAAAGGCGACCTATGGCTGAACCCTGAAGACACTTCCTCTCGCTGTACTTTGACACGGAGGGCATTAACACACACAGGCATGTATCTGCACATACACATACACACATACACACACTTGCTGGAGTTGCTGGTGAAAGAAATGTAAACAACTTCTTAACATGGGAAGAGTTAATAAGAGGTTAGATGGTACTGTGACAGGAGTGTCCACACAAAAAAGGAGAAAGAGAGGAGAAGAGAGGGAGAGAGAGAGAGAGAGAAGTGAAAGAATGAAAACAGAAGCAGCAGGAAATTAAAAGAGAGAAAGAGTGAGCAGCAGAGAGAGACAGAGAGAAAACAAAGGAAGAGGAGGAATAAGAGAACGAGAGAGGAGAGAGGGAGTGACCTCTGTCTGAACTCCCTGCTGAACTTCTGCCTCAGTGTACTCCAGTTAACCTGTCTCACACACACACACACACACACACACACACACACACACACACACACACACACACACACACACACACACACACACACACACACACACACACACACACACACACAGGGCCAGGACGCACAGTTTCAGCTTATATAATGGAGAGCAGGATGTTAATATGTGTTTCCAGTTCAGCTTTGGAGGTATGAATGGGAGCTGATCCCAGCATTAGTCATGTCAGCACTGCCTCTCTCTCTCTCTCTCTCTCTCTCTCACACACACACACACACACACACACACACACACGTGACCTCCAGATTCTCAAAGCAAACACATGAGGGCAGAGAAAACATCGATTCGGGCAGAAAAACAGAGCGAGTGTCTGTCACTGTCTGAGGAGTGATGTCACTTAAACACAGCGGTGAGCCTGAAAT
The DNA here is from genome assembly GCA_962446985.1 of Xyrichtys novacula. Taxonomy (NCBI): domain Eukaryota; kingdom Metazoa; phylum Chordata; class Actinopteri; order Labriformes; family Labridae; genus Xyrichtys; species Xyrichtys novacula. The sequence continues at coordinate 8,950,026 of OY660882.1, read as the reverse complement.
CTGAAGCCTCAGTGTACAGACAGGATCCAATGAGAAAACACAGACTAATTAATAAGAGATGAAGCTGCTGGTGTTTGACCTTAGTGACACACAGTCTGGCTTTATGAATCCCCCATCGTTCCTGGTGGTTCTCCAACATTAGTAATGATGACTATTCAAGCTGTGGCACAGTTCATCACATTCCTGCACACAGACTTTAAGAGGCTGAGCTCCAACTTTGCAATTCTGACATATTTTATCATGACAGAAATCATAATCAAAGTTGTTTTGACTGATATTTATTCAATGTTTACAGCATGTTTGTGGGAGTTCAAATAAACTGAAGTCCCCCCTGCCCCCACAACAATAATTGCATTGATCCAGCAGCCTGTTGGTCGTCTGTTAGTCAAATGATTTACTTTTTTTAAGCAGTGCTGCGTCTCCTCTGCTGCCTCTCAGGTGAGCCCTCAGATCTGCTCTAGAAATCAGGGTTCGTCTGATCCAGGATGGCCAAACCACCAGAACAGACCTGCATGAACCCAAGGTTAAAGTCTAAAGAGAATGATTTATACCAGTGTCAAAACTCAGCAGGATGTGGAGAAGTGTCACAATATATTATATCTATTGATTGACATTAAAAGTTGTTTTTTTGACAACATTTTTCTGAGCCTAACCCCCGATTTCCACCACATCCGAAACGGCTACGACTTCAACTTAATGTCTTCTCACGATTCCCGCTGTCCGTAATCCACTATGGAATTTGCCTCTCAAACGGACCCGGTAAGAATCGGCGGACGGCGAAAATCGTTGCCGTTCCGTATGTGGTGGAAATTGGGGGTAATTTAAACAATATTTAATATTTTTGGTCGTTCACACCACCATCAGCATCACTCGTACTGTTCTTTTGGTCCTAAACTTGATGTGGTTCAGGATTTCAAAGTGTGGTTTAAACACAAGCAGTGGTTTAAACTGCTCACAACAGAATAAATAAAAACAACACAAACTCACTGAAACTGCTGCGTGACCTCTGACCCCCACCATCGTGTGTGTGTGAGCATCGCAGCATTAAGGTTCATTTGATTCTTTCAACATCACAGCAGCATTTAAACACTAGGAAACACTCATATGGATTCCCCTTGTACCTTTTTGATGAGAAGGTTCACATTGAAGGGCGTCTTTAAATTATCCCAGAGTTTATGGAGAACTTTTTGAAAAAGTGTACCTGAAACAAAAAAGAATAGAGTCCCTGCAGATGCCGATTCGACAAGAAAAATATGCCCAACAGACCTCTCATGTTCATTTTCTCTTTTTGATTTGTAATTAAAGGTTCTGAGATATTGAGCTACAGATTTTGTTAACGTGTTAAAGTGTTGAGGGAAAACTGGGATGTTGATCTTGACTTAGAAAAATGGTATTCAGCTCTGACAGTGAAATACCAGCTCCCTCTTGTGGTGAGTTTTGTATACTGCACATCAAAGCTGGGATAGAAATGAGCGCATGACTCTCTCTGAGGCTTTGCTTCAGTTTGTGCTGAAAGAGTTCAAACTTGAGAGCTTCACACAGCGTTATCATCATGGAAAGCCTTCTCAGTGTTGGTCTGAACTACCAAAACTCATGATTTCAACCTCTCTAAGAACTTTAAAGGAACAGTCTGTAGAATATGACCACATTTCCCCACAGAAATAGATCATTTCGTGCAGAAGGTTGTGTAAACTGAATCGTTTTATTACCGATGGCTAAAGCTGAAGCACTTGCAGGGCATCCACTCTGCACCTTTGATGCATATAACCGAAAGTTTTCTATGTAATCTATCATTAAAAACACAACAGCATATGTTTGATAAATCCATTTTAATGGAAAATGTAAAACCCTTTTGAACTTCAATGTACAAAGCATGTAACACTTGCACTTTAAAATTTGAAATTGAAGCAAGCCATGTTTTAAAAAAATACCTCAGTGAATGTATATATATGTATATATTTACACATTATAGTAAACTTTTTCATTATTTCATATTTTAACTTCAAAAGTTCACCATAGTAAATCTTAACAAAACAAAAAAAACAAGACAGTTCATTCTTTTCTTAAATAAATTACATCTTTTTTTTTCTAAATGTATTAATTTTACAGCAAATACTTATTTTTTTCATAAAATGCTGAGGAGTAGAAGCCATTTTGTTCTTTCTTTACATAATACATCTTTACACAGTCTTTACAATAGTTTGGCAGTTCATTTTCAAAAAAAATGTTTTTATGGCATGAGGACTGGAGAGCATCAACATTTCCCAAAGTTACAGGCATTTTGTGGTGTGTGTGTGCAAGTGTGTGTGTGTGTGTGCGTGTGTGCATGGGTGCGTATGTATATATGTGTGTGTGTGTGTGTGTCCTCCATCACAGTAGAGCCGTATAACAACTGAAAATCACATAGCAAAAGAAAACAACAGAAACTGTACAAGTCACATTTACATTAATGCTTTTTTCTTTCAATAACATCGCATATCATAGAGCTATAAAATAAATACATCTTCACAGAGGGAATAAAACGTCTGTATGAAATTAAGAACAAAACAGCAACAAGTAGAAGAAGAAGAAGAAGAAGAAGAAGAAGAAGAAGAAGAACAGAAGGACGAGAACAGACAGATTACAGAAGGAACAACAAACGAGGGAGCAGCAGAGCTCGTGGGCCGCTGACTGAAACACGGGAGAGATTTTTCTTTTGCATTTCTCCCCTCACCTCTTTCTTTTTTTTTTTTCTTCATCTTTTTAACAGCAGAGATGACAGTTGGGGTCCTGATGCTGCTGGCTGCTGGTGATGCTGTTGTGATTGGCGAAAAACTGTCTGTCCGAGTGGGCTGCTGCTGATGCTGCAGACAGGGATTAAACCTCCTGGCCTTTATAATCTGCGGCAGATTACAGTGTCCCTATCAAACCTGTAAGTGTACCTTTGAGGACTGTCTCCATGGAAACTGGATCCCGGCAGGGTGCACCTTCAGTCACATTTGAAAGTTCAGTTTGGTTTTCAGAGGAGGCTTGTAGTGCACTTCGACTGCAGTGTTGTTTTTAAGGCTGCATGTGTCCTCCCTGTGTCCTGAGTCCGTCAAACACAGAGATGAGGTCTTGTTGGTGCTGGAGGCTCCATCCCTGTCAGCCCAGCGCAGACCCTTTACGTTTAGTTTTGTCTCCTCTTGGCACCGAAGGTTCAGGGTGAGGATGAATGTGGGCGTGCCTGACTGTTCTCACCTGGATAGCTCACACTGTGTAGTCACATGATCCGCTCTGAACTGACCGCCTCCTGCAGTCACGTGACAAAGTCCTTCCTGTGAGGTGGAGGCGGGCGTGGGCAGAGCGAAGCGTTGATGGGAGGCGCGTCCCTCTCTGGAAGCCGCGGACGAGGCCGAGGGGGTGTCATGAGTTCTCCTCCTCGTTGTCTTCCTCGGAGCTTCCTGACTTCAGGGAGTTGACTGCCTCCTTCACACAGTGGTACAGAATGTTCTTCACCTGCGGACGAGGAGGAAGAGGAGGAGAAGTTAGACGGAGGCGCTCAATCTACGAACATTTCAGCTCAAGTTTGTGTCTGACTTCTGAAGGCTGTCAGATGATTGATCACTAGCTGCTGTTTAAAGAAACATGAGGGGTTATTACATCTATTAGTCATGGTTTCAACTTCACATGATCATATACCTGCACACTTTGAAAATAACTTCAGCCCACTAGAACTAAATAATAGCATCAAAGGTGAGTGATGCATCCTGGGAAATATCTGCTGTGAAAATGTTGTGAATGAGAGAAAAGGTAATCTAGTGGTTTTAGACCCATCAGCTGCTTTTATTCCTCACTGCAGCCTACAGTGTCAACTTGCTTCTGTTTCACATTCATACATATGGGGACTCACACCTATTTCACAGTTTCTGTCTCTAGAAAGGGGAATGTAAGAAATCTACAAATGCAACAAAAAAAAGAGAATATTATGAGAAAAATTAATGTTTTCATTATTAATCTCAAAAAGGTCAACTTTCACACCTGCAGCTCAAAGAATAATGTCCAAAAAAGTTTATTTTTCCTCATAATTTCATTTAAAAAGCAAAGCTGCCAGATATTGTAGATTCATCCCACACAAGGGAATAGTTCACAGCTTGTGGAATAATTAAAAATCCACTCTCTCACAACATCAGAGTATTGTTGAAAAGTCTGGTTTCTTGTCAGGTATAAACTGATTAACTCTGAGGACCTGAGAAGTTTCACTGAGTCTTTATTCTCTCAATCTGGTTCAGGACACACAACCACTATCCTCATTCAGACTGCAGACCTGACAGCTGACCAGAGGACCATCACCAACACCCTCCACAAAACTACCAGAAACTGGTTTAGACCATGGGATTACAGTGCTTGATTTGCTGACCAGCTAATCTGACCTAAACCCCTTAGAGTATCATCAAGAGAAAGATGAGAGACACCAGAGCAACAATAGAGAAGAGCTGAGGGAGCCATCAGAGATCTGGACTTCAACAAGATCCCAGCAGAGACACAGAGTGGTGGACTTGACATTCCTCTTTTTGGTGTTTTGTAATACTCGAATGTTCTGAGATACTGAATTTCTGGTTTCCATCAAAAGTCACTGTGTGTGTCTGATAAATCTAGGGTAGATGAAGTTCCACCTCCTAGTTTTGGATCTATCAGAAGTTACTCTGTGGCCTCTTACCTGTAGTTTATCTTCATAGTTGACCTCCTCTTTGTTGGGCCGGAGCTCCTGGGTCAGGTGAAAGGAGTTGGCCACGTGCTCAGGGGACACAAAGTCATTGATGACCTGCACACAGCTGTGGAGGTTCTGAACCTGTCAGTCAAAACAGAGGGAGGCAGTCAGCACACTTTACTGATACCTGAACGACAGCTGAACACAGGGAAACTGGAATATGTCTGGAATCACTACTCCAGTTTACATCCATATGACTGTGCAGGAACAGCGAAACATGTTGAAAAGGAAATGAAATAAAATAATACACCTGAAGAGACTCTGAGAGGGAGCTACTGTCAGCTCAGCTCTCATATTCTGCTGTTTTAGCTGCAGGAAGTGCTGGACTGTGAACTGTGGGGTATAAGCGCCCCCTGCTGGATTAACAACATGACGGCACCAGTCGCAGACTTTCCCTCACACACATAAAAAATGAAAATAAATAAGCCCCTAAATCTAAATCAGTTATAAACCATAACCTGGTGACTGTATCGGACAATGATGAGTCTGTTTGTCTCTCATCTTCTACCATGGTGCTCTGTGTAAGCAGTGTGTGTGTTTGCATGTGTGTATATTGTTCATACCTGGTGCATAGCCCCTGCTGGTATCAGTACAGAGTCTCCCAGGAACTGGACCACAGTCCAGCCCTGAACTCCATGTTCATCAAGCAGCCGTTGACGCTGCTTCCTGCTCAGGTACAAGCCCTGCTCTCTGATTGGGTCCTGCTCAGGTGATACATCCAATCCCTGCTCTTTACAGACCTGAGGGCGTGGAGGAAGAAGAGTAAAGGGTTAATATTCGTACGGAGCACTTTCAGTGATTCGGGGTCATCATTAGGGAGCTGACCTTGTGCAGGAACTCTCGCATTTTATCCATATCTCTGTTGAGGTAGATGTGCCACAGCGCCCCCGGTGTCTCACTGGAGTCTTTGAGCCTCTTCCGAACCCCCTCATCCAAATCCTCCTCCTCCAGGCGCTTCAACACTCCTGCACACACACAGATAAAACTCATTTTTTTTATTATCATTATAATGTTTTCTTTATCTCTGTTCTCCTTTACACACTTGAAATAGTGAACACTTTCAGTTTAGTTCACTTAGTCTTGAAGATTTAAATCGACTTTGTAGAGTCTTACCAGTTTTGGACAGGACCCCGTTTCCTTTGGCTACTCCTACATAAACCAGAACAGAGACCACATCTGAGACTTCCACATGGAGGTTGGCGGTCCCAAAGTCCTGGTCCTGAGACGCAGCTACACCTACACAGACAAGAAAGAAATGATTCATGGGGAAGGCAGGAGTAGTAGGAGAACAATCATGTATCAGCAGTCCAGCAGTGAGAGATGTGATGTTATAGTAAACGGTTATTCAGCAGGGAAACAGCCTCTGCTCAGGTGTTTGTACAGAATGCTGTTAAATGCTCCTAAAACTGCACTGCTGGGTAAACAGCATCACTCTTCGTCAGTGTTACTTAGACTCATTCAAACCATCCTGGAATGAGAAACGTCTTTCTGTGCAAACCAGCCGAACTGAAACAAACACCTCAATCAGACACAATTACAGAGAGGCTTTTCACCAAGTGTGTAGGGGTTTATCAGAAGTGTTGTCGAGCTCAAACTCTGATACCAATTTCCTCCACTGTATGATTCAGAAATAATGAATACCAATGCAGTCTGAGGCGGTCTCCGGCTCAACACCTGCACACACAAGCTGTGCTGTTACACACCGTGAAGCCTTTACTTCCTTTATTCATTTATTGATTCATTTTGTCCAGTGAGCTGCTTTCTGCTGGCCCACTCCAGGAACTAAGCTGATTACAAACTGTGAAGCTGATCACATCTGTCAAGTATCGACTCCAAACAAAGAGAAGGACTTTGCCTTTCTGTCTGTCTCATTCTGTACTGTAGGTGGACGTATTCAGCTCTTTCAGAATGAGAGCTCACAGAGCAGCTCTCAGCCGCTCCAGAATATGTGGCTAGAGTGTGATTATTGTCAACTCATGGGTAAGATAAGCTCACAGCGCTCACCAGTCAATAACTGATGGTGAGATTTGGTTTTTAAAAGGACATGAACGCAGTCGTGAGGGGTCCTGGTCTCTGAGGGTTTTGTTCAGTTGAAGTTGAGCTTGTTTGTTCTTTTTAGAAATCTCAGTTGTTTTCCTTCCATGTGCACGCAGACACACACACTCACACACACACACACACACACACACACACACACACACACACACACACACACACACACACACACACACACACACACACACACACACACAAAAAACAATAACCACCAAAACACTTTGCCACGTCTTTCCTTGCTCTCTACTCTGTATTTCCTGTCTCTCTTCAGCAGTCCTGTCGAATCAAAAGGCAAAAATGCCCAAAAACATATCTTCAAGAAATTCTTTGAATCCTACCGTAGGCACAGCACAGCCTTGGCCCCAAATCCGGCCTGACAAAGAAAGAAGGCAGGTGGGAAGCCAGGTTGAGGTTTCCCTCTGGATCTGAGTACTCGGGTAGAGGCAGGTTCTTCATCAAGTCATCATACCTACAAAAAAACACCTCTCTTAGTGGACAGCCGTGTTGATGTGCATTCTGCATTTATACAGAAGCTGAAAGCCTTTATTTTCAACTTTAAGTCTGAGCTGACAGGGAAGAAAGCATGTCTGTGAGCATACCTTGAGGGCATGAGGGCCATAAACTCCTCTCCTGAGGGCCAGTCCTTCAGTCTGTAGACCATCGGTTCACCATCTTTGGACTTTGGCCGTTCTGATCAGGAAAAAAGACTCTAGTTAGACTGGATCAATGGGTCAGAGTGACTTCATGTCAGATGAAATCCTGTCGATAAATCATGTGGGAAAAGTGATACTTACTTGTGATATCCTCAAATCCATCCCAGAACTCCTTGATCCCAGAGTTGGACACCACCTGGTCTTTGCAGTTCAGCAGGTCTCCCTGATGGTCTGCAAACTCCTGGTTGAAGGAGTCAGCTTTCCACAGAGTGGCGTTGAGTTTCTTATGGATCCCTGACACTAACACAGGCTGAGGGAACAAAAGCAATCACAGTTACCTCACATGGAAAGTCTTAAGACTTGTGCTGCCTGTGTCTCAGTGAGACGGGGACCCACCTGTCCGTGCTTCCAGCACTCTCTGAACAGCTTCCAGTTGTTCTGGTTGCGGTGATCCTTCAGCCACAGTAAGCATCTGTCGTTTAACCAGCAGTGGGGAATGTCTGGATACTGGTTGGTTGATTCTTCTTGTGTCGCTGTGGTAACAGGTGCCAACTTCTTCTTCTCTGGTTTGATGTCCTCAGCACTAGCTGGGGAAGGGCTGTTGTTGTTGTTGTTGCCCTGGGTGACAGGCTCCTGCTTGATAGGCTCCTTGATTGACAGTTTGGTGGTGATGTTTTGGCGACTGGCGGGGATTTTATTCTCGACTACTGAAGCAATGATATCATCAAGGATGTTAGGCATGGAGCGCCCTCCTTTTCCAGTCTGTGAGCAGAAAAACAACAAAAATTAAACAAGAAAAAAGGTTAAAAATCGGATTCATGTCTAAACTGTCGAGTAGGTGATCAAGGATGGTGGTCTAACAGGTGTGATGTTTTCACAACCTATTAATGACTGAAAGCATGTTGCTGGAAAACATGTCAATATTGTGCTTTTCTCCAACTCTTCTAAGAAACTGTAGGTGTAACAACCATCACAAGGCTTAGTGTACCTGTGAAGCTGTAGAGTAGACGGGTGCAAAGGCGATTCCTGCATCAGTAGAGCCCAGCTTCAGCTTCCCTGCTGTGGTGGTGAGCAGATCTCTGAGAGTCGAGCCCTGCTCTGTGCTGTTAGCCACCAGTGAGGTGGCTTTACACTGCTGCAGGACCTCCAGGCTGTCCCCCTCCTTGTCCTCCTTCACAGATTTACCCAGAAGCACTGACTCTTTGTTTTCTGTCAGGAGGAGAGAGACGATACAAATCACAAGGACAAAAGGACTTGGTGAGAAAACAGAGGAGTGATGGATGAGTAACTCTGTACGGATCCTTAGCTCATCATTCTCCTCACCTTTCTTCTCCTCCCTGGATTTCTGCTCTGCCAGGTCTGCCAGGAAGTGCAGAGGTGACTGGGACTCAGGTGGGGTGACTGGAGAGCTTCCTGGGTCGCTGCCTGGACTGCTTCCTCCTCCTCCTCCTCCGTTTGTCTCTGCCTTGGTTCCTACTTGGTCAGAGTTCTGCTGAGAGCCCGGCTCGGCTTTCACCAGTGATAGCTTGTTACTGTGGTTCAGGACGTTCTGCAGAACCTAGAAGAGAGAGGAGACACGTTGAGTTCAGAGAGGGTGAGAAAGATGTGAGTGATTGTTCTTTCTCAGCTCTCCTTTTCAATTCTATCCTCTGCTGCTGTTTTAGTGCAGCTCTTGTTTGTACTGATGTATTCATAAAATGCAAGAAACTCTGACCGATCAGAGAGAATTTTGTCTATGAGCACTGCCAGGTACAAGAAAATCTGATCATAACTTAAGATTCAATAATAATGATGAATAGAGTGAAGTGTGACGAGCTGACAGTACCTGTGAGACTCCGTTGGTGGATGGCAGTTTGTTAAGGAGGTTCTGTTTGTTGGTGCAGGGACAGTGAGATTTGATTTTGTGTTTTTCTCTCAGAGAGTGCATCGAAGACACCAACTCTGTCAACACTGAAACACCAAAAGGACAAAACAGATTGATGTTAATAATCAAGAGGGGAGGACAAGTTAGGATCAAAACTTATAGACACAGTCAGGTACATAAGCATTACAAATCCTAGATTACTTTAATCCACAAACATCACAATCAAACAAAGTCTGCTGTAGATTTGTTCAGGGAATGTTTTCAGATTTCAAACAGACAGATAAAGAGATAGCAGTGGGTACTGTACCTGTGCCAGGTATGATCTGGGTTGGCATTAGGTGTTTGTGATCATGTGGTTGACCTTTCACACACTTCAGCCAGGCGTACAGTTCTTTATCTGATCACAAACAGACACAGAGAAGTTCAGTGCACACATAGACTTCACAGGTAGAGACTGCAGATGTATGCAACCAACAGGCTCTTCACAATACCGTTGATAGTGAAAATAAACTTGATGCAGAAAGACACCCTTTAGCAGTGAATCTATTTTAGTTTCATATCAACATCAGGGACTCAAACTCAGATTTGATGATGTTTTCTAATTGTTGGGCCTAAAACCTTTAAACCTAAACAAATTATACATGCTTCAAAGAAATGGAAGGAAAGCATTAGCGCCCTATTTCAGCATTTCTGGATGTTCTGTTCGACCTTTGAGTCTACCTTTAATCTGCATCCTCTGTGATTCGGCTGCATGTTTGGACCCCTGTGTTAACTGCTCGTCTGGCCTTTCTTTAAACTCCTGACTGTCCAAACAAACAAACAAACTGACAAACAGCTGACCTTTGGAGCTCCTTCTTTCTTTGGCCTTGTAGCAGTCCAAGCAGACCACAAAGCCACACTTCTGACAGACCCAGTGGATGTTAAAGAGTGTTGCCTCGCAGGCGTCACACATCTCTCTGACACCCCTCACGGCTCGCTTCCAGGCCAGTTTGGCTGAAATACAAACAAAATGGTTTCAAACTACAGCTAAGAGTGTTTGATCAAACGGTCTGCTGTTAATGAAATTAAACAGATCCTACCATCCTTCTTAATCCAGGTAGCTGCCGTGTTCTCAGTCACAACCATCTGACAGAATTTGTCTCCTATGAAGCTGAGGATGTACTTGGCAGTGGTTTGGTCGAGGTGGCCTTCGTCCAACCCGCCAGGGATCCACAGGGACAGGGCTTCATCGTCGAACTGGTCTGGAGCAGAGAAGCCATCCATCCGAATGACTCCGTTTTTACTGTAAGAAAGTCTGAACAGAGGAGAGACAGATGTCAGAGCGCGGTTCGTCCAGTGAGGGTGACAGAAATACATTTGTATAACAAGGGTCTTCTATAGGGGCCTCCAGATAATAAAAGGATTATTCTGACTGGTGCAGCATGATGGAGAGGGCTCTGCGCAGCTATGATGACACATGTTTGTTTGTATGCTGATTAGACCACAGTAGGACCCAGGACACCCTAACACAACAAGACTGCTTTATGGCTCTCTTCAAAGCCACCAGACTCCTCTGATAAATGTATAACTTCAAACAACACTGGAGTTTATGCTTCTCTGCTGCTTTTTTGGCATGTATGTCTGTGTTTTTAACAAATACTGGGTTGTATTTGAAGTGGTTATTTCTACTGCTGAGTCAAACAAACAACCAAAATGGGGTAAGATGTGGAGCAGCAACAGGGTTCTGTGAGGTGAGGTTGAGTCTGGTAGTCAACAGAGTGATGTTACTGTGGTTTCATGTTTGAACAAAAATACATTTAGTCTCTGATTTAAGAGGAAAAAAAAAAAAACGAGTATGGTTCAATTCAGTTTCTTGCATTTCCATTTCCAATAGATGGGAAAGTTCCCAAAATAACCAATCTGCCCTACTTTTTTTGGCACACTGCAATCTGTGGATTGATGCAAAGGAGGGAAGACGAGAGATTAAACTGGATTATCTTTTTTTTTAATGTAGTTTCGTTGTTCTATAAGGTAGAGATTTTGCTGTAAAAGAGTGTTGGTCTAATCAGAAAACGATCTTAATCAGAACCGAGTGACTGAGTTTAACACAAACACCAGCTGAGCATTGAGAGGGGCACAGATTGATACAGAGGGAGAGAGAGGGATCTCACAAGACAGAATATTTTCCATAACCTGATTTAGTTTAATAATCAACACGGCTGACCTGCAGCCAACACGATCCATGACAACAGAAGTTCAAAGTCTTGAAGAAAGACACCTCTATTACCGAACATCAGTCCAGGACACAACTTCAAAATAAAAGCATGGTGTGAAAACAGGGAAAGAGAAATTGGGCTTTTCTTTTAAAAAGCATCCAACAAGTGTTTCTGGGTTCATGTTGTGACATACAGCCGACACACAGTCCACTCAACTCTAAACTTATCATCTTCTGTATCTTCCTGCAAGGATCCATGTGCAGCTAACAGAAGAAAAGGGGAACCAGGGTGAGGTTGGCTGTGGGAATGCAATCAAGATCAGGGTTGGCTAAACTAAACTGTATCAAACTGTACCCAACCAAATGCACCAAATCAAGCAAATGCAAAAACTGACTGTTTCAAGCTGAAAAATATCTACTGATGCAATCTACAAACTTTTGTCACCTATTATTCATCTTAACCCTCGAGTCTGTAAAAGCCCAGTTGCCATTGAAATCTAGCCTTTAGTGTTAGTGTATTTATTTTTACACCACTGATTTTGGAGAGAGATTAAAAGAGCAGAAAAGGAAAACAGATATTTATAGTTTTCTCACTTTATTTGAGTCTCTCAGGCTAAAAGAAGTCAGAAAGAGTTCATGACACCATCTTAACTCTTCTTCTTACTTACTGCTGCACATTCAAAGGACGCAGCTGCAAACACTAGACTAACAGAAACATCCTTTTTATCCTGATAAATCTCTATGTTTCTAAGCAGTGTTTACAATTTAATATCTAAAGCACTGTGTGAGTCATCTCTGTGAGAGCACCATGTCAACAGTATCCTTAAAAAACCCTGCCAGCCGAAGTGGATGTTTATGAAATTGCAGTCTACTGGGCCAGACAGAGAGGAGGTGAGATGAGGTGAGAGAGAGAGAGAGAAGCAATTATAAGTGGAGATACAGAGATGGGGAGGGGGAGGGGGAGGCGGGGGAGACTGCAGCAGCAGTTCTGCAGTGAGTCAGTGAGGGAAAGATTATAGAGCAGAAAATCCTCTTTGACAGATTTACCCTGTTAGACCCCAGACTGCAGCTGCTGCTGCTTATCCAACTCAAGAGCGTGAGTGTGTGTTCAATGTGCATTCACAATACAGATCTGTGTTTGACAGAGAGAGGACAGAGACAGAGGCAGCACACTCTGCACAAGCCATATGATAAATGATAGATGTTTTGTATCTAGGGCAGGATGTGATGAAAATAGAGCGCCTCAGCTCTCTGCTGTCCTCAATTCATCTTTGGTGTTACTCTGTTTTGACCAGCAGCTTCTTTGAAAAGAGGCTGCTACCTTTACCTAAGCTGTAGGAAAGGGCATAATAAAACATTTCATGGCTGAGCTGCAGCTGGAAAAAAAGGGATAAACATTTGTGTGTCCTCATATGTATGGAGCTCTTTGGAAATGTCATGAACAACAGAAAATGAAACGATCAGATTGAGGGGAAATGTCAGAGATAAAGAAAGTCGGTTTATCAGGATTTACCGTCTGAAATAGTAGAAGCGACAGAAGACAGGCGAATGTGCCGGCTCTTCGCCCTTCTTGCTTCGGATCACTCTGCACTCACGACACTTCTGCAGGTTGGGACCAATTTCTGAACACGAGTCATCCTGCAGAAACGACTCCCCAGTCTGCTTCAGCTTCTTCACCTTCCTCCAGTCTTTCAGGACAGAGCGCGGGATCCCATCTAAGAGAATGAGGGACAGTTAGTAATAAATTGAGAACCGTACTTTTGTGATGAGGAAAATAACTGAGCTGCGCAATTTATATAGAAGTAAGAAGAAAAATGTGATTATTTTCAGAACAATTTGCCAAAAAATGAAACATGTCTGCAGATGTAACCCTCAGGTCCATTTCAGGTTTTGTTTTCAGGGGTGTTTCTCTATATGACATGTCTTATTTTTACCAAATCCATTTTATCAGGCCTACAGAGCTCAATATAGTCTGAAAACTCACACTTATACTCACAAATAAGTAGATTTAAACCCAATTTCACATATGCAGTTTTGTGTAATATGCATTTACTCTGCTGGCTAAGCTTCAAATTTGTGTTTTTTTTTCATTACCCAGCAGATGGCCTCATTTAACCATTTTAGTCCCCTAGAGCACACGCAAACAGTTCTCCCAATAACCACTAAGGACATAGCAGCAACCTCCAGTCTAGAGAAATAAAGTCAGATAGGTGAATCAGAGGTATGGCTGACTTGACTGACAGCACACATGTATTTATTTCCTTAATATTAACAGTGGGTCAAATATCAGTCTGTGTTCAGGGACTTAATTTCTGTCCCAGTGCCGTGTGCAGGCTGGAAATCCAAATTAAGAACATTTACCACAGGAGTTCATGTGCCGAGCTGCAGCATCAAAACGGGTTCATTACTGTTGAAATTTTACTAGGATCATACTAAAGTTTAAATTCTGGTACCATGACAACCATGCTTACTGGGGTGCCAGGTATGGCTTCATCCAGAGCTAGAAATAGCTCCAAACAACTTTTCCTGCACTATTTCCTGCTCCATGTTTAATAGAAACTACATTAGGCAGTGAAATTTGGTAAAAATAAAACTAAGTAATCATTTTTGTGTGTGGGGATCAGACAGCTCAGGGATGAGAACTACTGAGAAAGGAGAAGGGCAGAAACATTTCAAAAAGATTTTGAATTCATTGTCCCAGATCTAAATGGTTTAAGGATGATGGTCTGAACATCAGTGAAGGTCGACAGTCAGACTTACTGCTGCTGGCCAGTTTGAGTTTCGTTTTCTCTCGCGCTGATCTGAAGATGCCGTTGGGCTTCACATCATCTTCCTCCTTCTCATTGTCTCCTTTCTTCTTGGCCATGTCGTTCTGTTTCTTCTTGTAGGTGGGTTTCGGCTGACGCTTGGCTCTGCCCTCCATTTTGCTCTCACTGGCATCAGAGTCATCTCCACCGCTCTCTGAACCTGACTCATATGTTCGTTTGTTTCCTCGCCTTGACAGGGGAGCTGCTTTCCTCTCCTCTCCTCCTCCTCCTGATGCTCCTCCTGACTTCTCCTCCGGCTGTCTTTCTCTCTCAGCTTTGCTCACGCTGTCTTTGCTCATCTCCACCTCATTGGAGGTGGAGGCACTGAGGTTGACTGTGCAGGGCTTGATCATGTCAGACATGGCGGTGGTGTTACTTGTGCTGGTGCTAGTGACGCTGGGCAGTTTCTCTGGTTTGGAGCTGGTGGAGCTTGTGGTAGCGATGGTGTTCCTGTCCTCCTCTGAGTGCCGTGTTAACCAGGCTTTCTTCAGCTTGTGATAGTTGCTGGGCTGTCCGCTGCCTGCAGAGGATGATCCGGAGGTGTGGCCGTTGGGAAGGGGGCTGGACTTGCCTGGTGTCGTGCTCCCACTAGCAGAGCTGCAGCTGCCGCTGTCGACTGAAGAGCATGAGGCTTGGCTGGAGGAGGGTGGAGGGGGTGAGCTGTGAGTGGGAGGTTTCTCAACTGAGTCCAAAATAAGGGAGGAGTTTCCAGTTATGATGGATGTGGGAGTGACAGAGAAGCTGCTCCTGGATTTGGCTGCAGCCAAGGCAGCTTTGTGCTTCTTAAGGTGGACAAAGGAGGAGGAATAAGGCTGACTGGAGCCAGACATGGAGCTAGGTGTTGGAGTGAGGCTTGGACTGGGCTGCGGAGTCCCTGCTGGGCTAGGAGGAGGCAGTGACCCCCCTGGAGAAGTGGTGCGAGAGACAAATCCGTCCTGGTGCTCCCCTGCTCCTGAGTGGCTTAGCACCCATCCACCCATGCTAGTTTTGAGGGTTGAGATGTCCCCTCGAGATGACAGTGGGTAGCCCAGCTCAGGAATGGGTGCCCCACTCTTAATCTGCATGCCAAATGCTGAAGCACCTGAAACGGCAGTCCTGCACACAGAGTTTATCGTACCAACTCCCATAGTTCCCTGCACTTCTCGCATAGAAGCCATTTTATACCGGATACACATGTCGTCCAGGTTTGAGTTGGGCTGGATGACCCTGCCAGGTCCAGACTCTCGGACCCCGTCTCCTGGTCTTGAACATTCCCCCTGAAGCTTGGACTGGTAGAACCTCCCCTGAGGAAGCTCCTTATGGATCATAGCACCAGATTTGTTAGCACCAACAGGGCTGTCGTACTTCATGGATGTGGATGGGCGCACAATGACCGATGCCATTGCTGATTGTGGCTTGGGCCTTGACACACCTTTCTCTCCGGAGAACGGGCCTCCTCTGTCCTGGATGATCTCTCCACTCCTCCACCCGTCTGTCAGAGCCTCCCCACTGATGACTGAGGCCACAGAGGTGACAGCTGCGATGTTCCCATGACCTTTGATGTCCCTGAGTTCTGGTAGCAGTGTGGGGGGCTTCTGTTGCTCTGCTGATGTTTTATTCCCAGATGCTGCTAAGCTAACCGGCTGGATGGGAGTAAGGGTCGGAGGAGACAGACGTCCATAACCCGCTCTCTCCCTCTCTCGCTCTCGCTCCTTCTCCCTCTCCCTCTCTCTGTCTGCAGCCTCTTTGCGTTCCAGGGCATGCTGGGTGGGCGGATGGAAGACAGGCGCTCGGTGAAGGGATGGCATGGCCCTGAGCTGGAGTTGCTGCTGCTGCTGTTGCTGTTGGTGGTGGTGGTGATGGTGGTGGTTTGACGCTGAGGAGTAGACTGAAGATGCTGAGGAGGAAGGGGACATGGCAGGGCTGCGGCGCTCTATCCTGTCCAATGCTGCGTGGTGCTGATGCTGATGCTGCTGCTGGACTAGAGTTACCTGCTGGTTCAGCTGCTCAGTGATTTTCCCAGCTAAACCCTCCCCTCCCTCTGGCTGGTGCTTTATAAGAGGAGGGGGCTTAGACAGCGAAGATTTGGAGCTGTAGCTTCCCATCGTCAGAGCGCCTTGGCCGGCCACAGCGGCCCCCACAGTGGCAACAACTCCTGGAGTTCCCACAGACACTTTGTCATAGTAAGAGGTGAGTTCC
The DNA here is from genome assembly GCA_962446985.1 of Xyrichtys novacula. Lineage (NCBI taxonomy): Eukaryota > Metazoa > Chordata > Actinopteri > Labriformes > Labridae > Xyrichtys > Xyrichtys novacula. The sequence continues at coordinate 8,933,546 of OY660882.1, read as the reverse complement.
TTAGAGGGGTAAAGTCTTGGAGGCTCGTTCACCACACTGTTAGACAGAGTGGTGTAGTAGTTGCTCTTCTCTGACTGAATGACATGAGGATGGGCGTGGCTGGCCTTGGTACTTGGGGAGGCGAGGGCTGGTATTCGGACCGGGAAGGCTGGGTCTCTGCTCCTCTCTCTGTCTCTGTCCATGCCAGGTTCACTGGAGCGCTGGATCTTTGCGGTGTAGGGTGCGACCTCGATGCTCTCTTTCAGGATTTGCCGATTCTCCTCTTTGTACTTGCTGGCTCGCTCGGCTGCTTGCACTGCATCCTGGGAAACACAATGCCAACACTTTAAAGGACAGATTCAAACAGCATTCTTAGATTAATGTGTCTAATTATCAAACATACAGTGCTTCTCCAAAATCACTGTTGCATAGGTGTCAAATAGCAAAGATTTAATACATGTTGATTTAAATGGATGCAGTTTTTAAACTCTATTTTCTTTGTGAGAAATACTTTAAAGCATTACTTTACTGTTAAAAATGAGTAGTAAGAGTAGTGATGTACCTGTGTATTTGCCAGTCGAGCCTTGCAGTGGGGGTCCATGTAGAGGCGGTGTAGGTGGACGTCTTTCCCTGTGGGAGTTCGACTTCTGTCTGTCTGCTCCTGCTTCAGCTGAGCTAACGTCAACGTCCTGATCGGGTCCACAAAGCCTTTCTTATCCACGTCTCTGCACAAAGACAAGATGAACATTGAACACCTTGTTTCGTTTGATGAAGGCAAGCTTAGGATTACAACAAATGGGCCAGGTCAGCTGAATTTTGATGTTTGTTTAACAAGGGATTCTGATGAGTTTAGTCCTTCTTTCCCTGCCAGTTTTCCTTTCAGGCAAGACTGAAATCTATTAGTTTACATTCCTAGGCCGGACAGAATCCTGTATAACATTTTCCTCAGTGAAAAGAAAACTTTATTTTAAAATCAAAGACAAACAGGAACGCCATAAAACAAATAACAGTGTGTGTCAAAGTCAAAGCACACTTGGATTACACACACAAGTTCAGGCTGTCTCCTGAGTATCATGGTATTTCTGCTTGTTCAGCCAGTTCAAATAAACAGGCTGTATCTGGGCTAATGACAGAAACAAGTGATGTGTAACATTTCCTCTGTGATGCTTGTATAAATTTGAGTGTGGGTGGGTCGGAATAATGGCTGGTAGTTACATAAGCAGAGCACAGGCAGCAGAATAAGAAGCAGTCTGTGTGGATTGCTTTAATATTGGATTAGTCCCACTTCATCTCACTGACCTGGTGCTGCCCGTCTAACTAAGCTCTCTTTGTTCTCCCTCCTCTCTCTCTCTCTCCCTCTCTCTCTCTCGCTCTCATTCTGAATCAAGTGGAAACCTGTGGTACTGAGAAATTAAGTTAAGCAGAAGTGCCAAAAGCTGCACTGTCCACTTCAGTTCATATTCATAGAACAACATTTTGTCGCCCAGAGTGAATATTGTATGATTGAAATGGAAGTTGATCATATTTAAATCTGTTGTTCATTAAGGTATTACCTCATTATAAAGGTGCTAAATTAAGGAAAACAAAGTATCCCATAGTTTAGAATACAGGGGCTCTTGAGTGTCAGAATTTATTCTTAACTAACAAATCCCAAGTAAGAAAACTGTTAGATGTCAAAACGTGCTCAAAAACATTGTACATGTGTATTAAGAGCACATTTCTTTGCAGGAATGACTGCTCATGTGTTTAAAATGGAGTTTTGACGCTGCTGCATTTGTTTGACATTAACCAGCTTTCCGAAATTCCTCAGGTAAATAATCTTCGATATGTTATTATTTCTCTCCTTTATTTAAGACCTCTTGATATCTTGATATGTTCAGGAAGCACTGCCATGATTTTGAGTCTGATGATGCTTTTGAGTATCTTAATGAGTTTATTGACTCCTGGGGTGCCTCAGGGGTTAATTCTCGGGCCATTACTATATGCTTTACATATGTACCCCTTAGGTCACCTGATCTGTCAGTTTGGTTGTGTGTTTACTTTTATCATTGTTACACAGATGATACGCAGCTTTACATGTCTGTTTAACCTGTCTGATCTCTGAAATTGTTAAGTGGATGTCCCGTAGTTCCCTTTAGGTAAATCAAAGTAAGACAGAATTGTTATTTGCCCCAGATCAAATTGTCCCATAACACTGTGGTTCATTAGGCAATGATACAAAATCCTCTGCCAAAAATCTTGGGGTCACCTCTGACCGCCTAATGAAATTTGACAAACGTGTCAGTTATCTAACCCTGTTGTTGACTGATTACAGTTGGTCTGAAACTCTGCAGCGAGACTTCTCCCTCAGACCTCTCTTCATTCACACATCACCACGGTTCTGATATCATTACAGCAGCTTCCACTTAACTCAGGATTCAGGTCAAGATCCTCATCTTTGTGAACAAGGCTTTGAGTTGTTTGGCCCCTGAGTACATGAGTGAACTAATGATGCCTTATACTGCTGCTCAAGCTCTCAGGTCCTCTAAAGGTCTGCTAGCTGTCGCCTCTCTGTTTTAGAGTCAGATCAGCAAACTCTACAGTGTTTGAAGTCACAGTTGCAGACATCTCTTTTTTTCCTCAGTGTGCTGCACTTTGATCTTTAATGTTTCTATTCGTGTGGCTCTATAATGTTTGGGTTATTACTTTTTTTCCACTTTTTTTGTTATATTTTGGAAAGCCCTTTGTACATTAGTTTTGAGACCTTCTATATAATTACTTCTACTATACTTGACATTCATTTTAAAACACTGAGTTGAGTTTCACTGGCATAACACTGCCGGAACATTCTTACTTGAAGCCGGTCCTGCATTGGTGACCAGATCATGTTACTGCTGCTTGTACTCACTCTTTATGAATGTCCATGCTGGCCTTTGTGAGCGGAGGGCTTGCGTGTGTATTGATCTTGACAGGGGGGCGGTGAGGGTCAGCACTGGCCGGGCGCACAGGAACATGACTCAGCAGACCCAGACTGTCACCAGTTCCACCAGCAGGCTGGTGCAGCCAGGGGCTGGCAGTGTTCTGCAAAAACATACACAGAGTTATATTTCCAAGAGGTAACAAATCATAGCATAAGATTCACAGTGACAGAGGGACTTTTATAATACAAATAAAAATAATGCCTCTAACAGGGGCTGTGAAAAACTTAGTTGACTTCCTCTCAAAGGGCCCAAATACAGGACAGTTTTCTGCACTTTGATCACATACAAAAAAATTCAAACACACCAATATTCCGTCTTAAAAAACCTGAAAGAAATTATGTTTTTTCTTAGACAAACACAGCCACAGCTCAGTGGCTGTGCTTTTCTCCCTTTTTTCTCTATCATGCCTCGTCCCTGTCTGCCAAAATCCACCTTCTCCATCCTGCTCATTCCCACTCGTCCCAACACAAACATTCAACTAAGTGTACCACATGCACAAGACCCTCAATGCACACAGGCGGGTATCTGTACACCTACCCTCCTGAGAGAGGCCTCAGAATTCACTGTAACAGGATTTTCAGGGTGGACCCACTTCGTTGTGGGGGGCAGGTTGAGGCCAGGTGGGTAGGAGGATGGTGTACCATTAGGGTACTGCCAGAGAATGGGATACAGGCCTAGACCAGCTGCCCCGCTGTGAGCCTGGGCCAGAAGAGGTGGAGGAGGAGGGCCCTGACCCTGAAAACAAAAGATGTATTTTAGGTTATTTTCAACTTATCACAATCAAATCACTCGCCCGGCTTTACAATCAGTCTTTGTATGTGGAGTCAGACCTGTAGGAATTGCGGCTGGTGTGCGGCTGCTGGGTGAGGCAGAGCGAGATGACCTAAACTGCTGGGGGAGTCCAGCCGAGGGTGGCCTCCTAGGAGAGATGCTGCTGGAGGAGGCATGGCTGGGAGCACTCCAGGTGGTAACAGGTGTGGGTGAGGTAGGGCTGAGGTGTGGGGAGGAGCGAGGAGGTGGGAGGCAGCATGGGGGTGAGATGCAGGGGTAAGGCAGGGGGAGTGAGGAGAGGGGGAATGAAGGGTGTGCAAGTGAGGATGGAGATAGGCTGTCACATGGTTGGCAGAGGCAGAGTTCTCTGCGTCTGAGCGGACCAGTGCTGGGTCCCTGTAAACAGTGAAGGTCTCGTTCTTGTCGATGATCAAGGGGCTCTTGGTGCTACTGCTTGTGCTCCCTGAGTCGGACCGCACTGGGACCGGCTTAAAACCAGACCGAGGAGCTTCTGCTATTTCTACTTTAGCGGACAAACCTCCTGGCGGAGGGGGAGAAGTGTCCGAATACCTCGGTATTTTATGTTTTGACACTTCTGGGGAGGTGTTGGGTTTAGGTTTGGAGATGTCCAGCAGGCCCGGGTGGGGCTTAGCCTTGTGAAGGTCAGATGGGTGTGTGTTGGGAAAGAGATGGCATTGAGAGTTGTTAGGGTGAGGGAGTTTTTGTTTTAAAGAGTCAAGTTGAGCTGGGTTGGGGTTGGGGCTCATTCTGGATTTGGACAGTTCGGGGGGAAGGACTGTGTTCATCTTGAGGGGGGGCGGCTGCTGCTGCTGTTGGCGTTTTCTCGTCTCCTCAGACAGAGACGGGCTCTTAATGCTGGGATGAGTAGATGAGTAGTGTTGTTGTTGTTGTTGTTGCTGCTGCTGCTGTTGTGTGTGCTGCTGATGCTGCTGCTGTTGATGAAGATGAAGATGATGATGAGGGGGGGCAGGTTTCTCCTTCTCTACCAGGACAACATTCTCTGCTATCGATGTGACAGGCCTGCAGAGAAAAAGAACAGGAAAATATAAATTTCAACAACAATATGACTTAAGTTTTATGTGATAAAGGAGCAAAGCTGATGTAATTTCACCTCTGAAGGAATTAATAAAACAGAATCACAAGATATTATTTGTCATAACTGACCAATAACTGCACAATCCATGTTCCACAAACTTTGGACTGATAAAGTTTAGGATTTCAGCTTCTCAAAAAGCAAAAGTTAAGCTCTTTTGTTCTGGAATAATGTAATGAAACATGCAAATGTCATTGAACAAACATATAATGTCATGACACTGACTTATTCCTTTAGCATGGAAAAGATATCCAGGTCCAAGAAGTGTCAGTTGTTTTGAGGTAAAATGACTGGAGCAAAGATCTTTTGTGGCCTGAAGGTTATGAAATTTTTCTTAATTATGAAACATCCAGTCATTTTATCAGGAAAAAAGGAGACTCTGCGGTAACACTGAGAACAAAGCTTGTGAAATACTTGTAAACACAGTGTGAAGCTGTTTGCTCTCACCTGATGACCTCTGAGGCAGCAAACTCAATCTTGTTGCTTAAACTCCTTGCTGCTGTCATGCCACCTCCTATAACACTCTGTTGCTGTTGCGGCTGCTGCTGTTGCTGCATGGGAGGCTCAATGTCCGTCCTGCGGCCTCCTTCTGATGGACAGGGTGATGGAGGGACAGGAGGCGAGGAGACAGGAGAGGGGTTGAGGGGGAGGTAAGGTGATAGGGATGTGGACTCAGCCTTCTCAGAGGCGAGCAGTGCTGACACAGCCTCTGAGCTCTCCTGGTGTACCGTTGCCTGAGCATCATCCGTGATGTCGATCACACCGCCACTGTGGAGATTGGACAGCGGAGGCGTCTGCGATCGAGATAACCCTGAAAACAAACATTTCACAGTCAGTACTGAATTCTTTCGGATGTTTTTCTCAGAGGTGACAAGTGGCATGTGTCTTTACCTTTCACAGTGTTCTTGCTGCTCTCTATAACGCTGCCCTCGGACATCAGGGGCGTCTGCTGTCGCGGAGACTGTGTGATCTGTGTTACTGCGACTAATTCCTCCTCTTCCTTTGAAATCTGTTTGCTTGCTTCCTTTACAACACTCTTTTTGTTGTCCTCTGCCGCCTGAAGCTCCGCCCAAGGGGACAGACGACCAATCAGTGAGGAGGAATCATTCATTTTGGGGCTCTGCTTTAGCGGCTTCTCATCTTCCTCCTTTTTGACAACACTGCTTGTTTTCACATCACTGCCGCGAGTCTTGAGCTCGTTCTCAGAGTTGGGCTCTGACGAAGAGGACGAGGAGGAGGACGATGAAGACGAAGAGGAGGAGGAGGAAGAGGAGCAGGAGGAATGGGCAGTCCTCTTGTTAAGGGGGTTTTCAGAGTCACTGCTTTCAGACAAGTCAGAGGTCATGTCAGTCTTAAGCCTTTTAAGACCTGCCTTCTTCTCATCTTCCTCGCCCTTCCTGCGTTTGTTCAGTGCCTGCTTGGCCTTCGACTTTGAGTCTGCGCAAATGAAGCAAAGAGACAAATCAATACTGTGAACTGAAACACCGGTGATGCTCCACTACCTGACCTTACGACTTTATATTAATTGAGTTAAGTCGATTTAAAGAGACTTAGACAACAGCTGTTTTTGATACAACCCCGATTAGAGCTGGGACATGGTGTTTAATGTTGGAAAGAAAAATCATTTCAACATAATACTTGATTAAAAACATTAAAGGGAACATAACAACTGTTAAAACTGAAAATCATTATTGCATTATGAAATATATAGGCTCCTTTTCAATTTGAAGCCAGCAACAAATGTCAGTGCAGCTTGGCCAGGGACATCAAAACACTGAAGGAATTGTGTAATAGCAGAAAGACCTGGAGAACCATCTCCTCACAAATGAGCTGAATCTGTAACAAGTTAGTAACATGACTAGCTAAACTAAAAAGGGCTTTAGAAAGAGGCTAAGTCTCTCAGAGGGAAAGACAGGAAGAGGACTACCACTCTGGATAAGGAAACACCTCAGCAATTTTGTAATAATATGTACAGAGACTGAGTGGATTTCATCATTTACAGTTCAAAATACCCTATAAAGATTCATAGAATCTGGAGAAACCTCTGGACAGAAAGGACAAGGACCAAAACCCTGATTACCCTGATCTTCAGGCCCTCAGGCAGCACTGTATTAAAAACAGACGGGACTCTGTAGTGGAAGTCACTGCATGAGTTCTAAATCACTTCAAAAACCCCAGTCTGTGAACACAGTTCATCACTGCATCCACAAATGAGGTTCAAACTGAATCATACAAAGAAGGAAACACCGTCTAAACACGCCTGCAACTTCTCAGAGTCTATTTCAGATGGACTGAGGTAAAAAAAGAAAACCATCCTGTGGTCTAACAAATGAAGATTTAGCTTTCTTATTGGAAATCATAGATCCAGCTTCTTCCACTCTGACCACCAGGCTGTGACCTGCACACACTTTAAAAGCCAGCATCCCCAATGGTATGGGGATCATCAGAGTCCATGTCATGGGTATCTTCCACATCTGTGAGGGCTCAATTAATGCTGAAGAATATCTACAGGTTTAGGAGCAACATCTGCTGCCATCAAGACAAAGACTTTTTCAGGGAAGACCTTCATATTTCAGCAAGACAATGACAAACCACATTCTAACAACAGGGATTACAACAGCATGGCTCTGTAGGAGAAGAGTCCTGCTGAGAAACTGGTCTGATGCAGTCCTGACTTGTCCCTCATTGAAAACCTTTGTTGTATATCTGGAGCCCCTCAAGTGTTTTGCAGCTGAAATGCTATAGCTTGCAAAATGTTACACTCAAAAACCCCCAAACTGGTCTCTATGGTCCCAGACCTCTACAGAGTTCAAAGAAGAGGTGATCCCTAACACGATAGATATGTAGCATTCCCAATTTTTTGACATGTGTTGCAAGGATTGAATTTAAGAGAAATATTTACTTTTCATGAAACAATTGATTTGATCAGTTTCCCTGCACTCTTAATTTTAGAATATGCCTTAAATAATAAATTTCTAACTATTGCAACTTTCTATTTTCTTTTTCAAACGTTACACATCCACTCTTTGGGGTGGTGAAATAAGGATCCTTTCATGACAAGTCCTTCTCTGTGAGTGCTCTTTCTGTTCTAAGTTTTTTCCTTCTTTTGGAGCAGCCAGGATGAAAAGATATCAGAAACATGACTTTGATGCAGCTTTGAGGCAGTGAGTGCTCTCACCTCTCCCTGTGGTCTCCTCTCTCCTGTCCTTGTCCTCCTCTGGAACACTGCTGTCTGATCCTTTCCTCCTAGAGGAGCGAGAGCTGCGCTGTTCTCTCTGCTCCCGCCCACTGCCACTGGGGGAATTGTGGGATTGGCTGGCAGTTTGCTGGCTTTGCTGTGATTGGCTCTGCTGTTGGGAGGCCAGGGTCCCCTGGGAGCCTTTTGGGTTGGGGCCTGATGATGTCATTATTGGGCGGGGGCTGTTGGCTTGGGCTCGTGTGTAATGACTCTGTCAGAGTAAATAAAGTCAAACATTAGCTCACACACAGACATTTCTATGAATGTTCAGACTCAGTACTCAAACATTTTGTAAACTTTTACATCTCAACTTCGTGCAGATAGACCGCTCCTCTGTACATTTCAAAGTCTGAGTAGAGCTTCACTCCATTTAAGTCACCCCTAACTGTCTGTTTATTTGTTTAGCAGTGCTAAAAGTGATTCAGTCTTATCCAACAGTCTCAATTAGAAAGGCTGCAGTAAGTGTTTTTTAATCAACCTCATTTTTAAAGTTGAAGTTTTCATGTTTCAGTCTTATTCTTCCCTAGATCAACAAGATTTCTTGCTTGGAGTTCATGAGACCTACACATAATATTATCACAATTTGATGAATGTTTCATAAATCTCATCCAATGGTAGGCTTTCAAACTACAAACGTCATCTTTGAAACCATGTTAGTCCACAAAGGTCAAAGTTCCATCCATGCAGTATCACCCTTCTGTTATCAATCAATCAGTCAGTGAGTTCCTATCTATCTTAACCAAAACTCTCAAGATTAGAAGGTCTGGACTAAAACTACTTCCACCAAATGATGATCATCATTATCACTGATGATATGTTGGTGATATGTGGTGCTCAATATTTTGTTTTAGGAGGAAATTTTACTCTATATCGTAATACAAGACTGGCAGCACAAAGTCTGCAAACATGTCTATGAGGCTGAATCAACGCCTCATATATGTGAAATTGGATTAGACTGCACCAGCTGGAGCTCTGTGCCATTGAAAAAATGGTACATATAGTAGATGTGTTATGAATATTGAGTTAGTTTAAAGTCATGTCTAAAACACAACAGTGTGTTTGAGCTCTCAGCATGGATAAGTTCACATATTTAAATTTCACACACACAAAATGATTGACAGAAACTAGTCAAACACAAACAGTCTGGATGTCCACAGCACAGTCAAAGGTTGATGCTTTTTCTGACTTTGCTCTTGCACATTGGAGTTGAAATGCACTAATGAATCTGGATTATGAGCTCGCTTGCAGCTTCAAGGTTTTCAAAGGGTCACACAAATTTGTTTGAAGTCCCATCCTTCAAGACTGAAATTAAAGTGATGTAGATTTGTTTAAAGTCGTCTGACCAGGAGCCAGCTTGCTGTGTGTTCAAACACTGAAGACAAACATTAAATAAATATGACTTTAAATTTTTATGAATAAATTTTGTATTTTCTCTCTGATTAATACAGCTGGATAAGAGTTGACACGCTGTTCTTAACATCAAATCCAATGTGCAGTTGTACAGAGACGACACAACAACACTGAATGCATTTATTGCATTCTAATTGATTTTACATGCTCATCTGAAGGAGTTCCTATGGCGTGTTATACTGTGTGTGTGTGTGTGTGTGTGTGTGTGTGTGTGTGTGTGTGTGTGTGTGTGTGTGTGCGTGCGTGTGTGCATAATGCAGTGGCTCAGGGAGTGTCTGTTTTCATGCATGCTGCAGAGAACTAGTGTGGGTAATATTCCTTTATGTAGACCCGTCAGTATTGTGTTTTTCCTTTTTTAATTATCATATTTTAATGTGGTTTTGATAGTCAGAGAGTTGTGCAGTTTTGTGTTGCATTGACAGTCTCTTGCCTGTATTTTCATGTCTGTCAGGTTTATGCTTTCATATCTGTGAAGCCTAAATTAACTTTAGTTTCTGTTTATTGGATGTTTGTAAAGGAACTTGTTACAGTTTGAGTCTAATACCTGTTCTCTCATGCAATTATTTTTCAGTGCTACAGTCTAATGTGTGGGCAGGAGCTGAGCGAGGGTAAGAGAGAGTAGCTGTGGAGTAGATGCTGTTGTGTGAAAAAGCAAAAGGTGCCATCATCTTTACCATCAGTGAAACAAATGCCAGCTTTGTAGGCAGATTTTAAAAGAGAAAGAGGACTGGCCACTCACGATCCTGATTAGTTTACTACATACTTGCACAATCATTTGTAGTTTCCCAATCAAGTTAGAAACACCTGCCTGAGTCACCTTAAACAAAGATAAATCAGCTTGGTATCTGCAGTATATCATTGCTACGTTAGAGGCACCGTCAATAATAAATGTGCAGTTGGTTTTATGTAGCTACTGACCTTGTGGAAGACAAATAATATGAGGTTTCACAAGTGCAGTCCGCCTCTAAGGTAATGTGTTCAGAGTTATTATGATGCCTCTTTTGCATCTCACCCACACAAGGTCGGCGTGCCTCTCTGTTAATTGCTGTCCTGTGTTCCTGACCCTGTCTGGGACACGCCAGTCATTTTCAAACATGATCAACATTTTTGTGAACCACCTTGTAGGGCGGCCTGTTAAATGAGAAAACCGTGGCTTTGGCTGCTCTCCAAGCGGAAGTAACAGCAGGGTAAACAGGGTGACAGTTAAATTTCATGGGTGGTTCCAAAAAGCCCAGACAGTCTGCAGCAGTAAGATTAGCTCATCACTGCTGAGCGGCAGAGCAGCCCTCTCACTCTGTCTAATCAAACTTTACACTAGCGCTCCGCCGGGATTCGATATTATGCTGTTCGCACAAGCATGCCAACTCTGCAAAACAGCAGAGAGGCTACTGTTTCTAAAAATGGCAAACTGGACTTGATTTCAGGGTTTGGACTTCAACAGCATCTCCACACAGCACTCAAACCACTGCTGCTCTGACCTCTGTGGATCCGTTCACCTCCATCCACCCCAACAATCCCAGCTGGAGGGTGCTGGTTTGGTCTGTGTGCTCCTCCTAACCACAAGTCTGATAAAGCTAGATTCTTTTTTTTAACATTGTTGACAGTGAGGGAGAAGAAGCCACTAGATGGCAGTGTAGGCAGGATTTCTGACCTTCGAATAAATAATTTATTTTATCCCCATGTCTTTGGCAGAAACAACTTTGATATGATTGTTGTTCTACTATTTTCAAGTCTTTGATTTTATTCAGTAGTTCTCGAAACAGCTCATTCAACTTGTGCAAAAAGTTTTGACCTCAGAGGATCCAAAATGTTTCATTTTTTATGTTTACTTCAGTGAAAAGGTTGTTTGATAGTTCCTGAGGACTTGGACAGAGCCTACCTGTTGGTTTTAATGTCAAAAACTATATTTTAAACTTATGTAATAATCCTAATTGAGAGAGGATCCTTAACCGATCATTTGGTAAGGTATAATCTTTTGTAAAACCTGAAAAAACATTTTTTTTATTTTTTTATTTTTGAAGGTAGCTATTGTTCTAGCGCTGCCAGGGTCTGTGAATTTGTGTTGTGAAGGAGCTCTGGCACATTCAATTGTTTGCAAGGTTCAAAAATCAAAACAAATGTGTTCTGAGAGGTAAAATGGCAGTTTTTGTTAGTTGGATGACTTAGTAAAGAGAGAGGAAAGCTCTCCCTGGTTTAAACACAGACTCAGACCCTGCTCTTCTGTTTTCTGAGGATAACACTGCAGACTTGCACTAATCCATGCACTAATCAAGTTTGTTGGCTTTGAGTCTGCACTTTAAGAGACCTTCATTTACACTGTATTGTGGAAAGTGTAGTTGAGGAGGGTTGAGGGGTGTGGTGGGGGGTGGGGGTTGGGGTACCTGAGTGTTGCCAGTGGTCCCGCCGGGTCTCCCTCCCGCCATCTTTAATGTGTCAAAAACAACAAGAAACAAAAATCAAGAGAAAAATAATAAAATGACAGAAATGTGTGACGAGGAGAGATTCTGTTAACAACTGGGGGACCAAACATGACTGGACGAGTGTTGACAGGCTGGTTCATCTGTGAGCTCCTTTCATGGGGGCTGTCTTGCATTTTTGTCCAAACATCATCAAATACAGTACTCAGGAGCATAACAACAAATGACAGCATCACGAAAACGTTACACATTTTATATCAGCTACTGAAGAACATGATTCAAAACAAAGTTTGCCTTTTCCAAATCAATCATGAACAAAACTAACTTTTCCACAATATTCTGGTTTGTTGAGAGCTACCTGTATTTATATTGTTTTGTTTTACTGCCATCACATCAGAGGAGCCCACTGGGAACCAGTTCAACACTGCGCTGCTGTGTGTCTATGTGTGTTAAGGGTGAAACTAAACAAATAGCTCATAGGAACTTGTTCTATTGGCACACATCGTCACTCAATAACAGAGAGCAAGCAGACAAACGAGACAGCAGACATGGGTCAAACTGTCAGACGACAGAACTCATGCTATTGTCTGATTGTCAGAAACAAAGAGGCTCCATCTGTACAGAATGCAACTTTAAATAATGCAAGATTTTCTGAGGCCGTGTTGACCTGAGTCTCTGAAACAGACAGTTCAACAAACACAATACAAACAGTTAAGATCAAAACCAAAATGGACACGAGACAAAGTGTGTCAACGAAAACACAGCAACAGTGGCATGACATCTGATGGTATTTTATAGACCAACCAATAGTTCATTTAAGCAGACATCTCACTATGAGCTGTCAGCTTTCTTTTCAAACAGCACCACACAATGCTGCCTGATTATTGACACCTTAGTGATTTTTTTTAACAGCATGCTGGTTGAAACTCATGTACACAAATGAAACTGCTGCCTAAATGATGATCAATCCTTTCTATGAGGGTGAGGAGCTCCTAGACCACTCATGAATTTTTCTCTAGTGGACTGCTGGTGTGTCACAGACATATGCCCTCTTAAAAATGACATGTTCCTGTGTCTTTCTGCCAGCTCCTCATTCTTTAAAAATGCATCAGATCTACTGTGTGGTTTCCTTACTGCCCTGTTAGAGGCAGAACATAACTGCTATCCAATCTGTGTTCCTATGAGGGCAAAGCAGAATAATGACCCAACATTACCCCACTGAGCAGGCTGAGTAGAGGAAGCTATTGAATGGATCAAATGATCTGCTTTTACTCCTAAGCTGCACACTTTAATACATGTAATCCATTAAAAATATGACAGTAACAAGAAAGAAGCAGAGGCTCAGTCCAATTAGCAAGAAACTGAATATGTTTGTAGTCACGACTTCCTCTGACTGCTCTCAAACTAACAATTTGCTGGTAAAGTTGTTGTAAATATATATCTGAGCAGTTGTCAGAGACTAATTCTGTCAGCAGTGCGTCCGTCTAATCTCCACTAAAAAAACAAAAACATTTTTGATATTTCAGTCTCAGCTTCCATTACGTTCACATTTTCCAATCATGGCTTTTGTAGTATTTAGGCTGGCTGTCCGATGAGTTTGACAGATGGTGCTGTGATGACAGAATGACATCACATGCATGATTTGTTGTTGGCATATGGATCTTAGTTTTCCTGAGGTTTCACTTGTTCTTATGAGCAGCGTTGGCTTTGAAAACTTCAGATACTTATTTAATCATGACGGCCTCCGCAGTTCCCTGTACATTTTTTACACAATGTCAACATTCAGATCATCACACTGTGGTTACTTAGAAAAACACCACATTACTTGTGTTATTATGTTCCCATATGTGATCAAACTCTTCTGCAGAGAAGTCCTACGAGCTGTGCTGTTTTGTGGGTTTTGCGAGTGTACTCACGTGGGCAGAGTTGTTGTTCTGGCTGGATCGTGACCTCCGTCTAGAAGTGATGCCTATGTTCTCTCCTTTTAGCAGGGAGTGGACAACGTCATCCAGAAAGGTCATCTGGACCATAGATGGATCCACGTTCTGAGGCTCTAGCACCTGAAAAGAAAACGTCAGATTTAATCAGAATTTGTCCACTTGACCTGTTTTTTTTCAAATTATGCTGTTTCACTCCTGCAGGTTATAAGAACAATATAAACTCCTGTTTGGTTTCAAAGACTTATCCTAGGAACTGCAGAGCTCCAGATTTAGAGTATCCTACATCAGTGACAGTGTCTTTTCCCCAGAGGCTAAAAAAACATTTCTTTTATCCTGTTTTTTCCTACAGTGATGCTATTTTGTGTACCAGCCTCTCCAAAAATCCCTACACACTTCTAGCCCTTTTCATGTGGGTCTGCCACACTGAGTGATGTTCAAAACCTCTGAGTGTGGAGTGAGAGTGGGTTGACTCTTTGGCAGTTAGTCTGCTCCAGTGCTGCCTTACTGTCCCTGGTGTAAAGCCATTTCTCGCTCATAAGTTACAATTCTGTTGCAGAACCCGCACAAACAGAAACCTTTGTTATCAAACTAAAATCAAATAATCACACTAATGTAAGAATCTAAAGCTTTGTCTGTATACAGTGTTTGTTCATGAGGTCCACTTCATGAACATGACACCTTTCACTAAAATGCACTTCAGTACACCAACAGCACCGTCAATAATGAATTTAATGAACAGTATTTACCTCTTTGACTACAATGACTGTAAATGTCATATTAACGATAGATCTGCTGAATTTGGCTGCATTAGTAAGTATTACAGCCAGTCAATGTATGTCAGCTGCTTATCACTTGTGTGATAGTCACACTAAGTTCTTGTCCAATCAGATGAATTATTTAGAACTACATGAGGTGTAACAAAAAGGTGTCCAAATTTAGAAAAGACCTGGAGACTAAACAAAAGTAAGCAGGTCAGCAGCACAACCAGGACATGACTAAGAAATGGAAGAACTAGCAGGTATTGTAAACACTGTTCTCAGATGATTGTTCATCCTGTTCTGGAGACAGAATCAATAACACCATGTAACATACTGCTCCCCCTTCATTTTTCTCTTTTACTGGCTCATTTGAAGCTAAATTTTAAGTGAACTAGTGAGTGATGAACAGAGAAAGATTTAAACACAGCCAGAGCTGGGGAATGAAGATTGGCTCTAGATGAGAAGCAATGCTTTTTTTCTGCAAACCTTGGACAAGACGAGAGCAGCAGCTAGAACCGTGGGAGCAATAAATATGACAAGAATAACCAAAGTTGGCAGACAGCAACAGGAAAGTGAAAACTGGGTAACATAAGGAAAATGATGACACAAGTTCTGGTGTTTTGATCCAAATGATCATACGAGCCTTTCAAATGAGCTCTGGGCTTTACTGTCCTTCAAGTTTGAGTAATAATACAACTACAGGCAGACTCAGCCGCCTTATATGGCTCATTTTCTCTGCTTGTGTCCATATCCTCATTCCCATTTCTGTATGAAACTACTTTACCTTACACATTCATTTTAACGTTACGTGTGCTGTTTATTGAGAAAAACATGGTGTGTTTTCAGTGTGTGTGCATGTGTGTGGAAGTACCTGGTCATTCATAACGACCATGTTTCTACTGAAGAGGTCGTGGTGTGTAATGATTCCAGTGAACCACTGGGTGGCCGAGTCTTGTCTGTACACACGAACACGGTAGCCATTCAATGAATAGGGACCTAAGAGAGACAAAGGACAGGTCAACCACAGGCGTATGACTTGGCAGTCCAATAACACTCAACTGCAGGTTCTTCTTGTCATGAGCAGTAAACTGGTTCAATGTTGCCGTGTTTACACGTTAGAATTTATCACGTTTGTGACAATATGAAGTAAGGAATGAATAAAAAGCTTACCTTGCATAAAAATTTCCTGCACCTTCTGGTCTTTCAGCCAGCTCTTCACTTCTTCATGGAGCTGATGGTTGTCTCTTAAAATTGGATTCTGGCTGTCCACCTCATCCTGGAAGACACAAAAATAATATTCACTCTTCAGATGACCCACATAGAACTATAGATTGTTGACTCACAGGCTGCTGCAATTTGTTCCAGCTACTGTTTCACAAAGAGGAGCTTTGTTGGAGAAGAAGTCCACCGAAATGTCAGATTTTAATTTGAATACAGATACTGTTTTGTGTGTTATGCAATAACAAAAGTCTATTAGGGTCAACAGGAAGAAATAAGAAAAAAGAATCCTTTATACTAAAATATGATTAAAAAAATGATCAAAAAGGAGTGAGGCCTGGGTCTTATATAAGCCTGCCTTAAAAAGCCTTTGTGTATTCTCTGCAGCCCAGTTTCTTTCAAGATAATAACACAATAACCTTCTTCATTATGGCGCTGATAACTTGTAAGTGGGCATGTAGGAGGGGGTGACTGTTGGGTTTAGGTCACTAGCATCAAGGCTGGTGTAACTGATGCATACTGTATATCACATGTGAACAAAAGAAGAGAAAAGAATACTGATCATTTAGTTACAAGCTAAACAAAAGTTGAAATTTTAAGTCTCTTTTTTCTTTTATTTTTTCTTAAAATTTCACTCACTCCTGTAAACTGAGCCTCTGGTTTAGATACAGCAGTCATTTGATAACGGTAACTACATGATCAACTCAAATGATCAACCTCTGCCACCTTTTCTTTTCTTTCCTATTACATGGATAAAAGTACAACAATTCTGATGGACGTCTTCCAGACTGATCTGGTGTCAAATACTATTACCAGAGTCACAACATTTGATACTGAAATAACACTTCAAACTGAAACAACACTGGTTTGATACCTGATACTAAATATCAGAGGCAGGGAGGCCCCTTAATGACTGCAAACAGAACTCACGTTTTTAAAATGAAAGCTGGGTCTGTTACTGATACTTCCTACTGGTGGGCTAGCCCACTAGCTCACATGCTAACTTGCATATATGTATTCCACAGAGAAGCCTGGGAGTCTGTTAAAGAGAAGCTAGGAGATGTCTGCTCATGTGTGTCTATCCTTACATGTCACCGTTTTGTAGTTTCTTTTGCACATAAGTAAGTGTGAAGGTGTTCATTAAACAGATTATTGTTGTCAGTCGTGGAGACTGCAGAGGGTAACACTGTATATATCTGACTGAATAACAGACACGCGTCTCCCTGAGAATTCATGATCTGACATGTCCTTTTTGCTGTTACAGCCACCTTACGGAGAAAACATCCTCTCAGTCACTTACGCCACTCTAAACCTTACAGTACTGAAATTCTGAGGGTGAACCAGATGATCACGGAGCGCCTTATTCTTTTTTGTTATGTTTCTAATAACCATGTGAGACTAACACAGTTTTAAATGCAGCTACAGTCTGAGTTTAAGGGGATTCTTACAACATGTGAAGAGTGAAAATAATTATGTAAGAGTTATACACAAAGTGCAAACTGTGACCAAATTTTAAGACTGAATCGATCGAAGACTTTCCAAACACAAGAGCAGCGTTCATGACAGAACAGCAGACTCTCTGTTGTGCTACTTGTACACATAAAGAAAACACATTATCAAATATTGACAATTAATTCTTTCAATGTCCCATCATCTGGAGCCAGGGTAGAATAACAACAATGTATTTGCAATGGGCTACAAGAGGATGAAAGGATGGACAACATGAAGAAAGGAGCAGAAAGGAGCAGGAGGAAGCAGCGGTAGAAGGCAGAGAACAGTAGAAAGGACGGTCTGCATGTGTCTGTGTGGGGTGCACAGCTAATTGAGTCTTCAAGGTGATGCAGCGTGTGTGAATTATGGCCAGACAGAAAAGAGTTTCTTCAGCCTGTCAGGATAAAATACTGGGCCAAACCCCACCCCTGCTTGTAGCGATGTTTGTCCAGTTTTTATGAGATCATTTTATTTTCCAGCAACAGCCAAAAGGAAGAGGACAAAACTTTGGCGGATGAGGTCACAAGTCTGCGTTCATTCACTGCATGATGGGTCACACAGAACAGTTGTTGTTTTTGTTGACAAAAATAAACCTCTTTGTGCAGAGGGAAGTGAAAATGAGCACTTCCTGACACGGAGAGGAAGTGAGTGGTGAACTTGGCTACTTAAAAAGCAATAAATGGTAAATACCTACAGTCTGAATCAGGCCTTTACACTCGTATCCCAGTCAGAGAAATTTAAAGAGAAGCCACATTGAGGTCACAGACTTCAAAAGTGGATGTCCCAGTTATGTTCATCACTTCAAATACACGTTCCTCTCCTGCAGAGGGATCTGCAGTCTGGACGGCTCATATTTAAACAGACATAAAGAAGACACAGCCGAGAAGAAGAGTGTGTTTTCCAACTACATTTGACCAGATTTGTGATCTAAACTTGTCTCAAGTCTCTCCTGTGGTAGAACTGACCACGGATTTAACAGCCTATATGCTGCTGCAATAGCAGTATGTTTTTCTTTGCAACCGCTGTATGCACCCCATACTTCCTGTATGCCTTTGGATTGCATGACCCAACACAGTCCAACACATGATTACTAGCAGAACTTTTTTATGATGCTGGTGTAAATATTTCATCATAAAGCATTTTTTCTGTAGATCTTGCTGAATTGCTGATAAAAGTTGTTCATCACTAATTTCAGATTCCAGATATCAGAAACCTGATCCCTAGTGAGGGGCTGCAGGAGGCCAACAGAGACAGGCAGCAAGCAAACTACATCACTTAACAGCTTGAACTCTTGAAAACCTTTCCTCATCTCTGTATCAACACTATTCAACTCAATGGCTGTGTTGGCAATGTCAAAAACACACCGAGGCCATAGCATTGTACAGAAGATTAACCTCCACCCTAAACAAAAAGCACAGCTGTCACATATATCCAGGTGTAGGATGCAGTCTTGTTTTACGACCGCTCTATACAATACAGCTCTTTGTCGGCCCCGCTCTCTCTCTCTTCCTGCTGCAGTGTTCTAGTTTCTCAGCCCTAAATTAAACCAGCATACACACTAAAAATAGCACCTGGGAACGCAGTGCTACAGAGGTCAGCATAAACTTCTCCATACACTTTTTCAATTTGTCTGTTTAATGACATTTTTTGTCTACAATTACAATGTTACTTAAGATCAGTCGATACAAAGAAGACACCAGAACAAATATTTCTATCTCTTTAACAGCTGAATACTTTCACTTTGTTTCCCTTTCACTAAACTTCTCTCTTATTTTTTTATCACACTTGGTTCAGCCCGTCACCAGCAAATCCAACACTCGGCCTGTGAAATATGAACAAACAATGTGATGTGTGAGACACTGTTTAATCCTGTGAAATCAATATGAAGCAAAATAACCACAGAGTGCTATAATTAGCTATAATCACTCAGTTTCTATCTGCTCGTTGTCATGACTAACTCGTGGACTAATACACACACACTGTTATTTTTACAAGTGTTAGAAGGAACTGTAACAAACAGTCTAGGTTTCTGTCATCCAAGCATATTTTTAGATGATATTGAAGCACATTGATCATACCAAAAAGAATCCAAAAGTGACCCAAAGATGGTCAATCTTTGTTTGATTTTGGTCAATATACACATCAACATCCTCATCAGGCTAAAAACAATCAAAGTTAAGGTTCATAGCTCATATCACTCCACAAAGAAGCACTTTTATGCCTCTTAAAACACTCACTGTCCTGCTTTTTCCATTTCCAAAAAACACAGAAAACACGTGTAAATGAATTGCTGTTGGGCTAAAATACACCTAGATAGCCCATGTTACCCTGGCAACATGGTCACTATGACCACTGATTGGTCTTTTTCCATCAGAGCAGAGAAAAACAGAATTGAAGCAGAGAATGAAGTGGCTGGTGTAATAATGTGTAAAGCGCTGATGACGGAGGTGTTGTGTAAGGTTTTGAGCTGCTTGTAAGGCAGACACCTCCTGCCTGTGATGCTGGATTGAAAGCATGAAAAACACGGTGTGAAACCAATCTCTGCTCCGGCTTTGAACAGACACTTTAGTCCAAAGAAGAAAGAGAAGCCTTTCAAGAGTAAATGGGATTGTCTTGTGTGCTTTACAAAACTGCTGCAGATACTTCACTATCTTCTGATTAAAACACGTGACGGATAAGAGCTCCTGTCATTGTCCTCAGCCTGTTTCTGTGACTCATACCTATTCCTTTAAGCTCTGCTGTGAATATATAACAAAGGGCTGAGGCAGACACACACACTGGTGTGACACAAGGACATCTTCTGCAGATAATTAGTAACCTTAACAAATATAACACACACACACACAGGCTCATATATAGGGAGACAAAGACAGATGGCTCGTTAAACACTTCAAACAGCCCTCCTGTCAGGGACGATGCTTGTTGCCATGGAGATGTTAAGGCTGAGGCAGGAGAAGAGTTTCTGATGTTTTTCTTTTAGCATCAATTGCGTTATTTCTGCTCAGGGACTGAAATGACTTGTTGGAAATGTGGGAGCACGTCGTG
Source organism: Xyrichtys novacula (assembly GCA_962446985.1). Lineage (NCBI taxonomy): Eukaryota > Metazoa > Chordata > Actinopteri > Labriformes > Labridae > Xyrichtys > Xyrichtys novacula. Next base: position 8,913,205 of record OY660882.1, on the reverse strand, counting down.
TGTAAATTACAGTATAGTACAAACACACACTGTAGCTGTAGGCGAGTGTCCATCTGTGAGACTGTGTGGATGTAACACTATGTCCAAAGTTAATTTTAGCAGAGGGTGCATAGATTTCTAGGAATCACTCAGGCTCACAGCCAAATATGTGCTCCATCAGATGCTGCTCACTCATTGTATTCACACCAGAGTCAGTGGGCTTTTCTTTACATCTTTGTCCTTTACTACAAACACCCAATAACGGAGATATGATGGCAGCTTCTTCAGGCTAATAAGATCAAGACGAGAGAAACGCCTGCTGTGTTAGTATCCAAAATCATACTAAAGTGAAAATGATCAAAAGACAACAACATTAAACCACAAAAATCTCTGCCGTTGTGTACAGAAACTTTGCACCTGCTTTAGTTCTGTTAAAACTCATGTCGGTACGCTTTAGTCCATGCCACACTGAGTGTAAGAAGGGTATGATTTTATGAAGTTTGTTGCAGTCAAATATCAATTTCTACTTTAAGACCTCATGGCGAAACGTGTTGCACCAAACAGTTATAGATGGATATTTTACTTGATTAAATAGTCATTTAGACTGTATAAAGTGAGGAAACTGTGAAGAATGGTAAACATTCATCCAAAAGCATCAAATAATAAAGTGTGTTATTTTTCCATGATCCAAAGACATTCAGTTTGCCTCACAGGAGAGAAAGAAACAGAAAATATCCACATTAAAGCTCCCATGAGGATTAATTATTGTTGTTATTGTTAATTATTTTTATTTCAGGAATAACACTGAAATCTTTTAAACTGTCATTTTGAATGCCTGAAACCTGTGCAAGGGGTCAGGTGTCAATGGTGTTGTTTACAAAAAAATTAAACATTTGACAGCCAATAGTCCACAGAACCAGATTTTTTTGTTAGACACGACCAAAACATTAAGACGACCAGATAAGTAAAGACGGCTTTGTCCACAAGGGGTGCCTGACACCACCTGAGAGAGCCTCACAGGAGCTGAAGAAGATCAAATATCAGACTCTGACTTCTATTACACTCATTTCACACTCATTGTATCACATCATTGGCTTAAATTCACATGTGATTAATCCATGTTTAATTGTTAATTCTGATTTAAACCTGTAGTTGCATTTTTCTAACAAATGAATTTCAATTTCAATACGATTTGGTAGTGAGGGAGTCGGCCAATGTCTCTGTTACACAAAGCAGCTCTGTAACCATGCCAAAACAACCAAACTCCTGCTCCTTTGAACTCACACACTGCACACAGAAACTGCGTAACATTGGCATCCCTGTGTGTGTGTTTTATATTGCACTTTGTCAAACTGAGACACACACACACACACACACTACACTACACATCACCACCTTCTTTTCCCTGCATTGTGAGAGGACCAGAGACACAGCAACTCTGTCCTACACCGTTAAACATTCATCAAGGTGTAACAGAGGCAGAAATATCCCACCTCGACATAGCAGTATCCAAGAGCCATCACAATCAACAAAGGTATTCAAGACAAAAACAGCATTTCTTTGACAAAATGGTCTGAAATGGTAGTTGAATCATGTTTCAGTTTCATCATCAACCTCATGTTACAGTGAAGAAACCTCATTTACAGACAGAACTGCAGAGGCTGTGCAAAAAAACACAAGATAACAGATCTTGAGTTAGAATGACTCTGCAGCCATTTCTGTTAATGCAAAGACACTCCATAATGATGGCAGCTACAGGTCCTGTTCGAGACACACGCTGACAGTACCTGACAACTCCTGCGAGAACAAGTGACAGCCTGAAATCATGTGGAAGACGACCCCACCACATCCAGCATCAGAGTGAACTGACACCACAGGTGTCTGACTGAGCATGTGTTGGATGTGTCAGCACATGACATGTTGTCATAGTAACACAAGACTGGGATGAATATATAGGTATGTGACAGCAGGGAGGCGGGGGAGGGCAAAGAGAGTTAGACTGGAGTAAAGAAAGCAAAGGAAAGCACGACTTAGAGAGAGAGAGAGAGGGAGAGAGAGAAAGCTTTGTGTTTGGAGCACTGCAGGGCATTAAGCCATAAAGTTTCACTGAGCGAGGACTGTCAGCTGAACGGCATTAAAAGAGGGTGTGTGTGTGTGTGTGTGTGTGTGTGTGTCTGTGTGTGTTTGTGGCAGCTGCTGCTCCCACCACCTCCCACACTCCTCCCACTCTTGGCTCATGCCCCGCTCAGAAATCCCCTCGTCATATAGACACATTGCTGCTCTGCAGATACAACTGAAAACAGAGTCAAACCTCTGTGACTAAAAGAAAAGGCATGGCTTTCTGAGAAAAGTTTATAAAATCAAATCTTTTAAAAAAATCAATGAGAAAACATGCTTTTGGTACAGACAGTAAAGGCTGTTTACTTGAGGACTCCATGAAGTAAAAACACTGTCTATAATCCCTGCTGCATTTTATATATATTTATAACTCCATATGGTAGAAGAGTTTTCAGTGTTGATCTATATCGATCTTGTTTTACTTTCTGTGACATGATCTCTGATGACTCATCCAGCTCTCAGTGTGGTTTGGACTGATTACCAAACCCCTCTTGTCACATAAAAGCCTGTGGGCTGAGGCAGCTGGAGGAGCAATATGACAGGAAATAGAGGTTTGTTTGGATTACTGAAGCAATTACAGCAAATCAAACACCTGTGAGACCAAAAAGCACATATTTAAACCAACAAAAAGGCCTTGATTGCTCACTGAAGCTCACACTGGGGCCAAGGGATAACAAACTTGTTTTCACTTATTCTTTAAAAAAAAAATCAAATGATTAAGAAATGTCTCAGCACAAGTTTTTACTTCTTGAGTGATTAGCTCACCTCAGTCTATACAGAACAAATGGACCACATGTCTGTTGTACTGGAAAAAAGTCACATCTCCTCCAGCTCCACAAATCATTTGTGTACAGTTTTTCTGTATGTACAGATGAGGGAGGGTTGCTTCAGTAAAATACTCAGACTATGTTGTGCCTACCTCTGTATACACATGGCCTCTATATTATTAGCTATATGCTATACAATGGCATCATTTAAAGTGTGATGGACTGTCCTTGAACCGTGTGTCCTCAGAGAGATAAGATAAGATCAAAGAACTGGACGGAGAAAATCATCAGGAACTTTCTTGTGTGCAGCGTACACTTCATGTTGCAGACTTTACTGTTTTATGAATGTTTACTGTGTGATATACTAACGATATATATCATATCCCTGTAATCAGAATTTAAAGAGGCATGCAGAGGAACTTTGGATTTCTCTGTAACATCATCTTTGTAGCACATTGACTTTCCCACATTAGCTTTGTTACTTTAGGAAAGACGTTTGTTTGCTGCCCTATTTCCTTCTACAATCAACAACAAATATGGAGGCATCTAAAGACTCAAGACCCCCTTGGTTTGTCGGGACTGCAGGAATACATATGATTGGCATGACATTGGTATTGGCAGATATAAAAATTTTTGTCTAATCATTGGCAGTCTGCTCAGGTCTCCCAGTCCTTATTAACTTTTTTAAATAACAGTTGATTTTTGTGAACACAGTGCCATGGTGTTTGTACGAGGAAAATACTGTCTTGTGCGATGTTTACAACTGCCAGTTGTAAACAACGCGCAAGACAGTATTTTAGCCGTTGTTAGCCGTTGTTAGCTGTTGTTAATTGTTTTTTTGCTACACCAGTCTGGTATAGCAAAAAACAACTAACAACAGCTAACAACGGCTAACAGTGGGCGTCCATCTTGGTTTTCCAACTTGTTTACTGAAACGCCATCGACTCGGGTGGAACGTCATTTCCAGCTCCAACATCCGAGGTAACTGGAGCACAGCATAAGCTCCGCCCACCAAAAACCTCACAATTTTCACTAACACGTTCTTTTGTTAGAAATAAGCAGCTGTTTTTTCAGGAGGCGGACCAAGTTTTATAAAACTCTTGTCCTAAAATGTCTGAAAGCGCATGCCAGCTCAGAGTGAGACTTTGAAATCATTAGACTTGACGGGAGGACAATCAACTGAGCAGACCGGGCAGTCGGTGAGTGGAGGTGTGAACTGGCTGACCAGTACCAACACAACACTGTGAAAACTGCACCACTCTATCACTGAGCTCTGTGCGTGTCTGTCTGTGTGTGTGTGTGTGTGTGTGTGTGTAGTTAGGTCAAAGTCTTGAGTCAGCACTAACAGTTTTATTCTCCACCTCCTGTCCCTCAGCCTCTACACACACTACAACTTTCTAGCAACACACACACACACACACACACACACACACACACACACACACACACACACACACACACACACACACACACACACACACACACACTTGAGCAGCAGGCTGGGCTGGCCCACTAAACAGTGACTTCATTGTACAGTTTATGCCAAACAGATTGTAGCCCCCTCCCTCTGCTTCTCCCGCTCCCTTTCCCTCCCTCCTCTTCCTCCCTCCGGTCTTCCTGTCCAACTGGAAAAACAGAGAGGGGAGTGGCCACAGCTTCACTGCTCTGAGTGTGTGAGTGTGTGAAAGAGAGAGAGAGAGTTGGACTGTTTTTACGGCTCTGTGGGGTTCAAAGGTCTCCAGAAGAATAGGCAGCTCTGTGTGGGCACGGCTGATTTAAAATGGAGGAGTCTGTGTGTGTGTGTGTGTGTGTGTGAGCCTGTGTGTAAGTGTGTGTATTTCTCAGCTGTGAGTGGTGCCAAATCGAGAGTAAGGCTCCCACTTTCCTTCACTTCAGAGGGCGGCACTTACTGCTAATGTGGGGTACTGGGAAAGTGTAGATGTGTGTGTGCGGTCTGGAAACAAGCAAGGATTGTGTGGTGTGTTTATTTTGAGCTGGAGCTAAACTATGAGAAAAAAAAACGATGCTGGATGACCAGATTATCTCAGAAAGGTTCGTTTGTTCTTTCATTTATCTGTGATTTAATGTCTCGTAAAGGCACACAGAGTCCATGCATGACAGTGTGTGCTGAAACCAGCTGCAGTTCCTGAGTTGTATTCAAATGTCAGGAGATAACACACAGTTATGCAGTGTGTTTGAAGTGGGATGACACAACCAGCTGTGTAGTCTGCGACTGGCATGTGATCAAACACATCAGAGAGCTTTGGTCTGTTTATCAGGGCCAAAGGGGAATCATTGCAGCTGAGTTTAAGGAAAGATTACTTCATTTACCATGTAAGGGCTTACATGAAGGACAGGAAGGATGGAAGATGCCTCGCTCTTTGGCAGCCAAACTAATAAAAACACTCTGTTACAAATACTCAGCATAAAAACAAGCATGGTGGCATGGTGACACAGACTCAATATAGCATCCGTTTTTGTGACTGCATTGGTGCAATCCCTGTTAAAACAATAACATGGGGTTGAAACTGACAAAAACACTTTAAGATAATGCTGCTCAGATCTGTCAGTATTAGATGGTGTCCTGGTTGATCTACTACGCACCAAATCAATCAACAAAACGAGTTAGCGTGTCACTTTTACAGCTCTTAACCATGGATCATGCACAAAATGCTTACATCAGTTTCAGTTGCACAGCGCTGTAGTCATAAAAGTGAAAATTATTTACCATCTAAATCATCTGGGTATGTAAGTATGACCATAACAAGTTCAATTTAGTGCTATGTCAGCTGAACTTGTGTTTACATACTTTTGAGGTCCAGTTTCAGTTGGACTAATGCAAAAAGTCCAATTTTTGATCGACAAGTAAACATACTGAGGTCCAAAATCCAATTTTAACATTCTTTCTGGATATCATGGACGCAGCATCCTCTGCTCTACAGAGGAGCGGGACTACACGGCATGTTATCAGGGCAATGACTTGTGACAATGACAACTATTAAGTGCCCTTTTATCGAACTCTTACAGAACTGGGGTTTTACAGTTTTCAGTCATTCTATGAACATCATTTAAAACCACTGACAGAAGTTTCTCCAGTAGAGTAGTCAATCATGGCATTGAGGTCCCCTAAGAGACTGTCTCTTAATGCATTTGTATGAACTCAATACATGCATGTATCTCCTGCTGTACAGTTCATGATGTTATTTCTAACCACACTGGCGTGGTAGTGTGGGTTTACACTACTCTACTGGATGTTATGTATCTTGTTCCTTCTAGTGAGCCTGGACTTGTAAATGTTCTGCACTGTGTCTGGGCGGCCATTACATAATGAGCTGTGTTTATCTTTACAAGTGTACCTGTGGGCTATGTAGAGAAAGCTTCTTGGTTATCAAAGTGTCTAAATGAATTCAGCGTTCACACTAACACTGTTGGCTGCACTCTGTGGGGACTTAACATCGAGAATCAAAGACATGAGAAGTGGTATTCGTAGTTCATGAATTCAAAGCCAGGTTGGAAGTGAATTTGTTGACTCACTCTTTAATCTTTTAAATGTCTCACGTTACCTGTTAATTCTGGATGATATAAAATATAAAGCAACTGATGACAGCATGCTATTAGTCTGATATATTAATGTAGAAGACTGAGAAGTTCACTGGATGTATAAACCAGGTTTTCGTATTTATAACATGTAAAAGTAAAACTTTTATACCTACGTGTTACACTGTACAGAAGCACTTAAAACTATCCAACGACAACCACATCTGTGTCTGTGCATTTGTGTGTGTGTGTTTATAAGTGTGTAAGACTCCAGGTCATGCCAGACTCCATGGAGAGACAAATAAAGTCGACAGGCTGTCACTGACACAGATATCAGGTGTGTGTGTGTGTGTGTGTGTGTGTGTGTGTGTGTGTGTGTGTGTGTGTGTGTGTGTGTGTGTGTGTGTGTGTGTGTGTGTGTGTATACTATGATAAATAGGACAGGACACCAGGGATCATGCAGGCGGTATCCTGCAACAGGCCGGGCTATCAAAGCACACTGACACACACCAAACTGCATGGCTGCTGCAGAAGCCTTCCGATGAACTTCACTGTATATCTGTGTTACATGTTAATAAGTGTGTTTGTACACTGCTTCAACCAGCAATGCTCGAGTAATATGAAATAAATGCAATTCCTGGGAATTATAAGCTTTGTTACACCTACAAGTATTAAATAAATGGTTCAATGAACACTAATGATTCGAGGAGGAATCTGTGACTGAGGATATAAGAGAGGAAACAAAATAAAACCGGTAAAGCTAAATGCATCCCACTAATGTAGTGTACCACCTTTACGGATGCTGCCAGCATGAGTTAGGCCTATGTGGTTGATCTCTGACATAAGTCAAACACCATGCTGACCCAAACATAAGAAAGAAACAGAAGAAATTTGAATTGAAACAACAGATCAGACACATTTTGGTACAAAGAACATACTTACACAACAATAAGCCCAACAAGATTCAAAAACAGTGCATCACAACTCTGTCATAAAAAAAGGTCGCCGAGTGAGTAGAAAAAGCCTTTTTGCTTTCCAATAGGACTGTGTGGCATCAAAAGTTAAAGCTCTTTCTGCTTTAAATGCCCAACTTGCTTCTTAACTTTGAAGCACTGTACATTAAAAAACGCTGCTTTACCAAGAATTTCAAATTAATCACATCACAAAAACAAAGCCATCTGCAACTCATCAGACAGCAGCCATTCAATGGTGCTTCAGGATAAATGCCTCAACAGAAACGTAGTGGTCTAGAGACAGTTTATTCAGTAATGCTCTAACCGTGCATCTGAGTGTTAAAAGCTCCTGGACTATTACAAAGGTTTTGAAAACAACAATGTTCATCGTCACTTGTGTTTACAGAGGGTGGAACATCTGCAGTGGCTGAGTGTGACTCAGTCAGAGCCCTGACCACAGCGGATAGCCACAGAGACCAGAGTCATCAGAGGACAAGGCAACAGAGGACCTGACCTGTGATTGGCTGCCAACGAAATAAAAAATATAAATAGAGTCATCTCTCTCTCGTGGTATTTGGAGTCGTCATAAACACTAACCGATGACTGCTGGTGGGTATGCAGTGCCGTTTTCCCATCTGGTTGACACCGAGTGGAACACAGTGTTCCAGCCAGCACAATACACCAAGCTGTGTTCAGCTGCAGAGATACACATACACATACACTCACTCTCAGCACACACAGACCGACGGCAGAAGGACATATCCACATTGTGAGGCTACAGTATCCAGCATGTGTCTGTGTGTCAGTCGGTGTGTAATTCGTGAGTCAGTAATGAGCAGTCGTGTGTAAAAGCACTTAGAGGACAGACTGCAGATTCACGTGTTGGCTTTATATTCACATTAAACTCTGGCACAGTCACATCCATATGGAACAGCCTGAATACTCTCTGGAGCCTGAGGCACCCCATGGCTGCAGGATCAAGCCTACAACTAATTGTGAATGACTAATTCTTTATTAGCCCATGAGATCCACTTACAATGTGTAAATCTGCCAAAAGACAAAATATTCATAGTTGTGTTCCAGCCAGAAATCTATTATTATCATCAAGATAACAGGTCGCTTTGATATTCATCACTTTAACTGCTCTCAAATTACAACCAGAGCCAAAGCACAGCCAAAAAACTCGTTTCAAACCAGCAGATATTTACTGCTGTGCTGTGCAGGCAACACGGCGCTCATCCAAGTGGAGACAGCAAAACAAGCATTTCCAACTTCAAACAATTAAAAAATCACTCCTGTGTAAACACATCAGCTGATCCAGTGTTGACACTTTTATGAGTGGAAAACACTTCTACTCTGAAATCAGTGATCATTTCACAACAGTTTTAATGACTATTGTTTGGAGTGTTTGTCTTTTTTTTTTTATAGAACAGCTTGAGAGAGACGAGAGGAGGAAATGACAAGTACCAAAACATGTTAGGACCAGGAACCAGTCCAAAGACATGGAATCAAGTCTGAGCTAGAGCGGCACCCCTCAGCCAGTTTTTAAAGTAGTCTGTGCAGTAAACTTCTGAATTAACTAGATAGACGTCTTAACTTGAGGAGAATCGGGAGATTCATGATGTGACTTTTGGACAGAGATGTACTTGCAGTCTTTGTGCTCTGAAATTTTGATTCATTATGCTGTAATGAATCATGACTCAAACGACAGGTGTGTGAGCAATAACAAGAGCCAAACTGATTTTAGCAGGTGACATAACCGACCACAGATAAAGTGGCTGATAAACTTGTTCATTCAGATCAAATCCATATTAGAACCCTTAATACCACACAGAAAAAGGCTTACAGATGAATGGCCTGTTACTGCAATAAGCTGCAGAGAAATGCAGAAGAAAACTAAAAGGTTAGAGCTTCAGAAATTCTCCATCGATGAGGAGGGAAAAGAAGAGCTAACATGACTAAATAAGTCAACTTAAAGATTCTTATCATGAATACTTGTATATTGTAACAGTCCTAGTTACAGTTTAAGGTCCTTACACACCGGGAGCGTTTTTTTCGTGATTGATATATTATTTTTTCTAACCCGTTGCGACATCAGATTTACCGGTATATCCAACATGGCTGACAAGCTGATTGTTTACGTGTTGGAGAACAGTGTGCTTTTTGATGAAAAACACAAACATTACAAAGATAATGACCTTAAGACAACTTGTGGAGAGTCATAGCGCCGAATTTCTCATATGACGATAGTTTGTGTGATTTAACAGTTTGCTAAACGTCTTTGTTTTAACTTTCATCTGTGCTAAGTAACTTAAGCTGTTCAGATACAATATACCATATGTATTTTCACTGTCTCAAACTCAATTGCTTGCTGTCACAGCACCATTATGGATTATAGTTTAATGTGCTTATCTGGTACTGGCCCCGACTCAGTACATGCTATCATGACAGACAGCCATCTCAACACTAGTGTCTAATCAGAACTGAAAAACAGTCAGTCTGCTGTTGTGTCAGTCTTCTCGCTTCCACCCGGGACGCGTCTTTTTTGCCCCCTGGAAAGTCGCAAAATCGCATCGCACTTGATGTGTATAGTCAGGCACGTCAAAATTTGCCTCAGAATATTTCGTGTCGTGTATTTGCGTCGTTCCCGGTGTGTAAGAACCTTTAGGCTCTGTTCAATTCTTGTTCGCTGTCACTGCTTTAGTTAATTATCAAACTCGGCATGCAAAAAATATCTTTGTGGTTTGCCATCATTGGTAGTGGTGGTGGTCTGGACTCCTTTGAGAGAGAATGACTTCATTAATAATAAAAAACTTATCAGGGAAAATAAGCATATTCTGTTTTTCTAAAATCTCATCTACACTGTTGAGTTTTAGTCTTATTGTCATGTTCCTCCTCTGGCGCCTTATGTCCTTTCTTGGGACAGCAGAAATACGGTGTGATGTTGGTAACCGTATCATTCAGTGTGATCAGAGCGTGGTGTCCTTACCTGGTATGGCTGAAAGGCTGAATGGTCAGACAGAAAGTCCAGCTGTCGGTCCAACAAGAACTCCACCGCTGTTACTGGAGACAACAAGCTCTTCCCCACCACTGGCTTGAACGTCTGCACACACAAAAATAAAACACAACCAGGTCAGCAAATACAAATGAACAACACAACATCATTGTATCTGTACATGATTCTGTGAGGAATCTTATAACATCACATCACATTTCCAGTTCAGTGTATGTGAGATGTATCACGAGTTTGAGTGTTGAGACTGTGGAATCAGAGGAATGACGGGGGAGAGATGAATGGCTGTGTGGATGAGATTAGAGGGAGGAAAAGAAGAAGTGGAGACATGATGAAGTGAGGCGGAGAGGCAGAGAGGAAGGGATGGAAGAGGAAGAGACAGAGCGGGAATAGAAGAAGAGCTCCAGAGTGATGAATAAATTAATGAGTAGAGGAAGTCTCACAGTTCAAAGGCAGTGCACTCCACTTTGATGTTGTCTTTTCTCACACACACACACACACACACACACACACACACACTCACTCACAGTGTGGTGATGTATCTGTCAGCCTGGGGCTTGTGCTCAGCTGTTATTGCACATACATCACACACACACGCACGCACACACACATGCATGCACACACGTTTCCTCTTTACATCTGTGTGCACCAAAGTCTTAAAGTCACACTATCTTCACAGTGAAGAAGCTGCTTTGAGGTGTCGTCACTCACCAGCACATGACTTGAGTTGTTATTGTTTATTTCAGTGCTTGATAATCAGCCACTCAGTCAACACTAAAGTGAGCCACAGTAACAGATGAGTGCATGTGTGAGTGTGTGTCAACATGTGTGTGCAGCAGGGGATGGTGCTGCTGTGATTTATGGTTACATAACAAGGTCAGTCTGATAAAGAGATGTGAGATTAGAGGTGGGAAACATGGCCGCGCTGACCCCCTCTCATACATACACACACTCACACAGGAGGCAGGAGCATGTTTAGTGTGACAGCATGTGTGGAGCTCTATTTAGGCCTGTCCCTACACATCACATCCACAGCAGGCCACTGGCAGCACTTGTCACTCTGCTGTGTGTTATTCTTGGAAGGATTCAGATTGATTTATTCAGTCCTTTTTGTCCCACTCTGGAGGATTGTTCAAATGCTCCATGGTAAGGTTAAGCACACTAACATTAAAGTTGAGTTCATGCTGAAGGATATGACGCTTAATCTTAAGCCAGTCATCTCTAAAAACCCTGTAACTGGAAATTTTTGCTCATCTGGTGACTTCATGAAACTCTGACTCTCTTTGGACATCAGAGATTGTGACGTGCAGAAGGGAAAAAGGAAATGATAGTCAGTTTCTGCAAATCACACGACTCACAGTCGGGTTTTTTTGGGGAGGAACTTTTGAATCAAACAACGGCCAGAGGAAGAATACCGGATCTTAACTGTAGGACCGATGGATCTTTGACTTTAAGAATAAATGAAACTTTACATACAAGTGTAGTCTGAACATAATCTCTGTTCAGAGATTATCAATGTAAATATCCCTAAGATGAGCTAAAATTTATCAAATACAGCCTCATTACAGCCAAAAAATATTTTACTCTTGAGAGGAAAGAGGAGCAACCTCCTGACACAAGCATTAGACAGACCTATCAAATTCTGATGTCTTTGGAGACTGAGACAGAGTATTTCTTTGGCGACTTAAACCTAACTCTGACTGACATTTGTGGAAGTCAAGTTTTAAATTTGCTCTGCCAGGACATTTTATTTTACTCATGTATTCTGTCGTAACTGTTTTTGAGACTCTGTAATCTTTCAACTTCTTTCTCTGATTGTGATCTTCTATTTTTTAGATCCATTTGAAGTATTTCTTTTTTGTTTTGTAATTTATTTCCCAGGATTATTTCCTGAATGGGGTTAGTAGGAGGCTGTTGCATATCTGTGCGCACTAGTCAAACAAGGAGATTAAACAAATCTACATGAACATGAAGTAATCTAAATTCACAATATTGGCTCACAGAAACATGCACTGCCATCCAACTCAACACTGCATGAACAGGGAGACTCCTTGCATGTCCCATATTGTCCAAATATGGTAAAAACTTAGAATAATGAAAAAGTTGCCTGACAGACGGCTCTAAAACACTGGTCCGCAAGCCAGAGGGTGATGCCACATGAAATAGTTACAATCACTTCACATATGTAATCAGTTTCTTGCTATTTTCATGAACCATCTGCTAACACATTACAGGTATAGTCTTATCATAACAGGTAAACTCACTCATGAACAGCCTGAACATGCAGCATATCGGCAGTTTGACATCACAGCGTCCACATACGTATTTTTTTATTGAATTATTTAAATGTCTTTGATTTCATTAAACCAGGAAAGCCTCGCTGAGATTAAAAATCCCTTACACAAGAGTGCCCTGGCCAACATTTGCAGCAGCACTTCCTAGAAGGAGATCTCAATCCTCTTCACAGTAAACGGAGATTTGTGTCAAAGTGACAGAGTGACTATCAGACAAAGTAAGAGTCTCTCCACTGCACCTGGTCGAGGTGTTTGATAGGACTAAAACAAGGGCTACAGCATGTAAATATACGACACATGAAGGAGCGCTGTTTCCATGGCAACCACTGAGCGCAGAGGGAGGCTGGTAAAGCTCTTTAAAAAGTATGCATGACAGATCTCGCCTGAATTCCAACAATGCAACAGCTGCAAGAGTCACAGCTGAAAGTTCTGGTAAAGGCGGGTTAATGGGCCGTGGGTCGACACAACAGACTTACAGTCATCAGTCCAATCACGTCATTCCCAAAGATTATCCTTACTGAATGTTCAATTCTATGAAACTCTTTTTTATTTGAGGGTGGGGTGGTGTGATAGAGTTGAAGGCTTGACTAAAGCTAAAACAAAGGGATGATGTGACATAACTGTGTCTGTCAGACTGACTTCAATCAAAGAGACACTTCTTCCTGTTAGGATGGCTGCAAACAAGGACATCAAGAAAGACCAATCAAGATTTACTGTGATGTTCAGTGTCAGTAACTCGCACCTTTAAAAGAATACTCTCACAACCAAATTAAGGCTGACAAAGACACAACCACCATTTTTAGATTTATAGGTGAGCTCTAAAAATAAAAAGACTATAAACAATGACACAGCAAGATGATTAAACTGTCGATATAGAAAGACAGACTGGGTTTAGTACAGAAAATGATAGGCTGACCTGTTCAGATTTAACAAGCCCTCACATAAACAGAGTCTATAACAGTTTACAAATGGTGTCAGTTGTAGTATGATGATCTTACCGCTATGGAAGGGGACATCTGCTCTCCACTATTATAAGTGAATATTACATTAGCTGTTAAATCTAGAACAACAGACAGAGCAGTATTGTGTTGGGGGTCTCTCAGAAGGAAAAAACATGTAGGGGCACCAAGTTCTCAAGTGAAGACAGTCTATTTCCACCCAGAGCACAATCACGTTACCGTGTGTGAACAGTGCATGGCTCAAAAAAAAAAAAGAGACCAACAAGTTTCCCTCAAAACACTCTAAAATATGCAAAGGTTTTAATTTGATCATTTCAAATTAACTAAAATAATGTCTGATTAATCTTGATATTGATTTGAGACCATATCACCCAGCACGACAGCCAACCATACAGCAGTCCAGCTTAGCCTACTAGAGCACTGATAGTTTTGAGGTGCAGACAGACCCACCACCCCAGGTTTCAGCAAACCTGCTCTTAATTATTTACTTAATAGTACACCTCCTAGCCCCAGTGTGGGAGAAAAGCTGCTTAAAGGTCACGCCAACAGACTGGTTCACTTTGCTGTCTATCAGGGATTTACAGTGAATCACAAGATAATGGAAATCGCAACACAGTGGAGTGCGCTATCAAGATCTACAAAAGCCACAAATATTCGATTGTTATATTGATATATAGTTAACATTTATAGGACTTATAGTTAAATCTATAACGATAAAATGTGATATAAAACAACATGATAAGGTCCTGTAGTGCTGCAGAAATGTTCTGGCCCTTCAAATTGTGTTCTCCAGATGTAATAACACACATTTGCTAGCTATAGAATCCAACGAATACCAAAGTATCATAATCAATTTTTAGTGAGAATGAAAACTGAGTTTCTGAGCGTATTATGCAGCTCCACTGTCTATCTAGGTATGCTTTGTAAATAAGGTTTTTTTTACTTCTTTTGAGACCATCTTCAGGGTAAAGTACTCTCACACAATAACATTCATTTTGCCCATTTGTCTTTTACAGAAAATTACAGCATATTTCATGTTGTTTAGACCAATCACTGAAACACTTCAGTCTAACATGAAAGAGCAAATACACAAAAGTCAAAAAGGGAAAAAAATAAACCTTTTGTCCTCCAAAACAAACTAAAATTTCAGATAAAAAAATTGTGCCTCAACAAAATAACAACTCTGTAATTCTGTTCTTTGGATTTCATTATGTTGCTTCTATACTGTAATGACTGAAATGTTATCTGCCAAATCCACTGCGATAAACAAAGGACCAATTTGGCCTGTATTTAGCTTCTGCCACACACTGTCTGTTTATTTATCCTCCACTCTAATAGTTTAATTCAACAGAAAGTTCTCATCATATTTCATAGTTTATTTCAACACTTGTTTACATAGGGGGTTTGTTAATACATGCAGTCTACTGCAGTCAACACAGATACAGTTTACATGTTTAATAAACTGATTTTTCATTCTTATCAAAGTGACATGAAACAAAACAACAAGCTCAGGATTAAAAATTGATTTGATAGATAGGTTTAGACCAAAGACATGCATCATTGGACTGATTGTAAAAATCTCACACTTATCATCACTAGATTTTAAATATTGAACATCTAAAAACATAATGCGACTCCAATCTGTGAAGCACAGCACTGATTCCTCTCTGTAAACTGAGAGGACATGACAGTTCCTCTTTCCCCTTGAATATGACTTACACACACACACTCACTCACAAAAAAACACCCACACATCCCACTCAACCACAACTGGGTCACATCTGCCACAGTGTAGCAGAAAAGACATCCTGTCGCTGCGTTTTTCTAGAGAGGCGTAAGGTGAGACAAATTCACTTCATGTCGAAAAACAACACATTAGACGCAGCAGACCAGCAGAGAGACGCACACAGATGTATGGGGAGAAATAGGAGAGCATGTTTAGACACACACAAACACATACACACGCATACAAACGCTTCAAGGCAGCGATAAGATCTACAAACGACAGATATGAGAAAATGCCATCCTCAGAAAGCAGGCCAGTCTCCATGAACGTGCAACACATCATTCACCATCCTTTGACTGTGTGTGTGTGCGTGCGTGCGTGTGAGTGTCAGAGTAAATGTGCATGTTTAATAATTGATTAGAAAAAGTGCAGCAGAATGTAAATGATGAGATGAAGAGGGGGTGATGGAGCTCATGCATCCCTAAGTGACCTAGAGAGGGTGTATCACACACATACACGCGCGGGCACACACACACACACACATACACATTCAGCTGTTTTCTGATGAAGGTCAAAGCTGGAGAAAAGGGAGGAAGACAAATGTAAATCTCAAAAACAAACTTACGTGGAAGAGTTTTGTTAAATTTGTCAAGTAACAGAAGGTCAATCTGACACCCAGTCAACAAACAGCTGAGCCTGGTGTTTAATAGGGGACTGGGGAGGTACAAGGTGTTCTTCCTGAAACTAAATTTATCAAAAGAGTCACAAGGTTAATGAGTGCCGGTTCAGCACCCACCTCAAAGGGTTAGTGAGGAAATTATTAACCTAGATTTCAAACTCTTTCCAGATTTGTATGTTCGACTGATTATCTGCATGGCCAACTATTGGTGCCTGTTACCAGCCTTTTGGCCCTTTATCTGTGTCAGCATGTCATAGCTAATAAAATCAACTAACTAAAAAGTGCACATGGATTTTTTTTTCACTCACCACTCTGTGTCGCTTAATATCCCGCCCATAACTCAATCTGATTGGCCGGCATCACGAGAATGAAGGCCAAGCAACAGTGAAGTCTGCGTGACACTAACATGCACACAGCCAAGAGCTAATGTTAAAAGGTTCAATCCTACTAAATCCAAACCCCAAAATTAGACTGATTGTCACTTTTTCTTTAACTGCAAATCAGTTTCAAACATCAGTAATATGTCATAAGAACTGCTGATAATCAGTGTCCATATCAGCTCTTGAAAACAGATACTGGTCAACCCTGTTTTCTGTGTGCAGTCTTTGATATTGTGTTCCCTGGTATAAAAAGCAACATTATCTGTGTATGCAGCAGGTTGGGGTGCAAGAATGGGTCAAAAATTCAAAACTTCAACCAGGAAATCATCACGGCTGGAGTCCAGAGTGAACCAAAAACCTAACTTTAATAATAAACATCTCTTAAACCAAACCAAGTGCTTTTCATGTCCAAGCTGGGCCGATTCTTTTACGATGCCTCCTCGCCATTTTTGCGTGCCTTCATTTAAATTCCATTGTTGTGCGTATAATGAGACCACACCCTCTGCTACTGTCAGACACAGGGGACCAGGACCACCTTATTTGACGTGTATAATCTCCCAGCCTGCTGTCGTTTCCAAGTTGTCAAATACTGAGGCTTTGTTAAGCCCCTCAGGGTTACCTTGTGTGTCTTTTTAAGACCCTAAGTGTCTTTGCTTCAATCATCTCTAATGTAAACCTGTCTGTGCTAACACTGGAACACTCAGACCAACTGCTCGGCCATCATGCATGTGTTTACTCAGGCGACAAAAATAGAAAATAATTAGCAGGAGTTATTGTCAACAGCAGTTGAGTTTGGAGGAAGAAGTGACACATTAGCTCCAGCCTGAGAGCCTGATGGTGAAAAAAAGACAAGTCTCAGACGCTAACTAGACTGTAAGGTATTCATTACTACATAACAAACAAGTTAGATCCTGAGCAGAGGAGTTTTTTTTTTACGCAGTGCAAGTCTTATTATGGATCTCTGTTTGTTCATGTGGCCTGTTGCTTCATTCATTCGGACTGAGCATGCTTTGTTCACTCTAAGTGGGTTTAATTGCCTGAATTACTTTGCTGCCACTCATGTACTCCAGGACCAAAATTAACTTTTTTACCCAGCAGCCCTGGTGTTCCCAACCCTTTTAAAAGACAGGAGCACAAATAAAACTGCGGGTGTGTCCCCTGAAAATAAAACAGCATCACAACTACAAAAGATATCCTCTCTGAGCTGACATTTGACTATGTCAGCAATAATGCACCACTGCACCACAACAGTTATTCTCACTCGCACAAAAACCACTGAGGATGTTTGATGTTGCTCACATTCAACTTCATTAAACAGGCATGTGTACTTATTTTGCATCTTCTCATAATAAACTGTGATTGCAACAATCATGACCAGCTTATTACTCTCTTCTACCTTCATCACAGCTATATAACTCTGGACCTACATTAATCAACATTGTTTTTTTGATTGTACTAACTTCATGAGTGATCATAAAAGCTTACTGGCAGTTCACACAAATAAGGGTCCAACTTTTGCCCAAAACACAAAGAAACCCTGATTACTGAAGGCAAAGGGCCCAAAGACCCCAAGACAGGAAGGGAATACAAGAAACCCAACAGCACTGCTGGCAATCCAGCTGTTTTAATACATGTAAGTTCAGACCTGTGAGAGGTTAACTGGATCTATTAAGGTCAAAACGGTCACAATGATATGCAGGCGTTAGTGTTTCCTGTTGGCGAACCACACAGTTATACTGATGAATAAGTTTCACTTCCTGCTTCCAATCTACACCCACTCTCTCTCTTTCTCTCTATTTCCTCTCATGAAGGTGAATGACATTTGCATCCTAACTTTGTTTAAATGATTTAATAAAAACCAGAGAAGCCTGATCTCTTGAGCTGATCAGCATCACACCTGCGTCAAAACCAGGAGGAGTGCTGGGAGATGGGGGTGTAGCTGAATGGTTGTTTTTGACTCATAGATCTGATTCAAAGGGACTTATTTGCTTATGGATGTTATGTCAGCTGTCCCCTCTTTGTCTGGATCTCAGTGAGCTTGTATTCACGGCATTTGGATCTTTGTTCATTCACTGATTGCAGCTCTAAATATTACAGAGGGACAGTTTTACAATATAGACAATCCATCTAAAAAAATAAATAAAACCCTTTACATAATTTTATCAAGAACCAACAAACATATCTAGATTTGTAGAAAATTAGCAGGAGAGACAGAGAGAGTGAGCTGTGCTTATGAGCGGTCTTCTCTAAATGGGTCACAGGAAAACAGATCCTTTCTAAGAAACACACACAGACACACACACACACGGAGTGGTTTTGTCCTCATCTGCTTATTGCTTCGATGGTAAATGATCAGCGTTTTCAAAACACAGCTGCTCACACAGGTAATCTATGCACACTGGCTCTAATAGATGAGCTATTGTCTCACACACACTGTCCAAACAATGAGACCTGACAGGCTGGTTCGGATGAAGACACGACACCAGGAACAGCTCCTGAACAAAGTGGACAGACTTAGGAATGATGACTATCAAATAAAAGCAAAAATATGTTTTTATATGGTGGCCCTGAGGGTCAGCTGCATGATCTAGGAAACATTTCACTAAGAGAGTAAAAATACCCGGAGAATTGCAAAATCCTTTCACAAGCCAAAACAAGAAAAACTATTAACATCAAAACAATTTACAAAGAAAAACATATATTTTTGAATGTCATGACATAAAATGACTACTGACTACTATTACTGAAATGTATTTGCATTATGCAATGTTTATGAATTAAGTTTTTTTAAGTGCCTAGTGAAACATTTGAACTTTTTGCGAACAGTTTTTGTGCCATATTCAATTTTAGAGCATTTTTAAGATGTTTTTGTATTTTGTAAAATCATTTTGCTCTTTTTGGGTCATGAAATATTCTTATGGTCTCTGTTAAATCTATTTGTGTAAAATGAAAACGTTTTGCATTTTGTGAAATATTATCTAGTCCTTTAAACGTATTTGAAGCTGACATTTAGGACCAACTGATACTTTAAATGTTACTCAGACACTAGCAGTCCAGGAAGAAAAATAAAGCCTTGATAACAGTGAAAAGGGCTCGATATGAACCGTTAGGATGTGTGGTATGACAGCTCTGCAAAGAAGAAAGCTGAACAATATGTGAGAGTTTCAGTTTGAACTTCAAATGTAGGACATGAGTCTGCAGTTTCATGAAGGGAACTAATCGAGCTCCAAAAACCTAACTCTGCATAACCTCCAGCTTCATTCTCTCTCTTAGACTCCTTTCAGTTTTAATTTCATTTTGTCTGACTTTTGTCCACGCTGAGAAGAGAGGACTTGTTACTTAAGTTACTCCATTAAGCAGCTTCTAAGGAAACTCCAAAAATAACCCCTTCCCCCTTTTTCAAGACCAACTTTGAGCCTTTTTGAAACATGAGCTGTAGATAACCTGTCCTGTTGTTTGCCACTTTGCTCAAGCCATCATCTCTTTTTGTCTGTCACCCTCCTACAACTGGTTCCGTGCAAGACATCTGGTCCCACTCACTTGACATATAATCACACTTTCCACCCTTCCTGACATCTAATCTACTCCAACCTGAAAAGGAGTCAATCTTACTTTATTATTTCTAGAGAAAAACAACTGTCTTTTTGCGGTTGCTTGAGTCATGAGATCAACCTCTGCATGAATCCAGCTGCTATGATCCGCAGCACTTGACAAACCTCACATACACCAGTGTAAGCTTGTACTGTTGGCTCACCCTCCACAGACAAGATGACAATGCTCACATTGTCAGATGTTTCGAGAGGTTTTGGCCACAAACCAACTGGTGGTGTCAAAGTGGGCTGCCCACAGTCACACTGTACAGTACATCACCCAGCCAAGCTCAACAACATTGTACGGTCAAATTATCAGTAACTACATCATCTTGGCAGGGATTTGGCTTTGAGTGCATTTAACAGTTTTATCAAGGATGAAAAAGTATGAAATCTCCAGAAGGGTTGGCTTGGATCTTCAGGGAGTAGGATCCACCCACAGAGTTATTACATAATAAGGGTGCACAATATCGTATTTTTCAAACTCTTTTTTTATTTATTTATATGTGCCTTTATTTGGAGGATATATTTATTTGGTTTAAAAGCAGACACCACACCAGACAAAAAACAGTAGATTTAACCATGAAGGCCTTCTTCTTCTGCAGGAGTTGTCATGGTGTGTACACATTTAATGCAACAGATTCTCAGTAGAAATGGACACATACTGTTTAAACCATTATCTGCCAATACTGCTATCAGGCTGATAACATCATGCATTTCAATTACATATAGTCTTATACTGGACCTTTTGTGCCCCCAGTGTGTACAACCACATCTTCCAAACTCTATGCTCACAGCTACAGTCCATTAAAGCTTGATCCACTGTAACCCCTATGGCAGCACCAGATTGGTTTTGTTGAAATTAAACAACCCACGCTGAACAGTTAGACTGGTGTGTAAAACAGCATTTCTCAAAGTCAAAATCAGTTAAGTTCTTTTTTGTGGGTCTGATGCATGAGAATTAGAGCATTGTTATGAGCTCTACCACATACATAATCGATCTGACCACCCCTTCTCAGAGCTGATGTGCTATGATGTAAAAGCTAACATACTGTAAATCAAAAGTGAAATCCTTCCAGTGAGAAACATCCTGTAAGATTATTAACCTGCAAAAACACCTTGTACTTGGTCCCACTGAATGATTTAGCCTCTTAACTTGGACCATGTCCCCCCAAACCTACATCTGCCACTGCTTAGCTGGGCTAAAAGGACAGAAATAACCCCCAAAAAATACATTTAGGGCCAAAAAAGCACAAACAGCAACTGTAAGACAAATAAAACATGAATCAAGAGGAAGCTCCTGAGGTCTAAAGTATGATAGACTTTTCTATTAATCATCTGTTCCATCCTTTTCCAGAGACTGTGAAACAAAAGACACTACATTTGGCTGAAAGCTTGAACGTGATAAAGTTGTGGTGTGAATTACTGCATTTCTTTTCACTAACTATGTAGTATGGAGCTGTGATAGAAGCAGATGGATTACGAGGCTAACAACACTTTTAGGTACCGCTCCAAGCTTTTCACCCAACTACACACACACACACACACACAGACACACACATAAACTCGCACATTCAAGTGCACATCCAGAGAAATAGCGGGCACTATGGCCATTTGGTCCACAATCGACTCCATTCACTCTCAAATCAAACCCAACTCTGGTTTTGGATGAAGTACAGCAGTGATTCCAACAACAGCAGAAGACATAAAACTGTAACATTACCTCTCTCCTCTGTCTCCAAGCAACCCCAAGGAGCAATGGCTCTGAGGAAAAACACTTGACAAAACTAGCTTTGATCCAGCGATCCAGTGAAAAGCAGAGAGAAATAAAAGAGAGAATCACGAGGGTAAAAAGAAAAAGAAAAAAAAGAAAGAGGCAGAGAGAGACAGAGGAAGAGTGTGGTTTCTTCTTGGGGTAAGAAAAGACAGATGGCCAAGAGGGAGAGAAAGCAGAGCAGAGGACGAGCTACACAGCCGACATTTTAACTGCTGCTGACGCAAGGAGGGAGGCAGAGAGAGAGAGGGAGAGAGAGAGAGGGAGGGACGGAGAGAGGGAGGGAGTGAGGGAGGCAGGGCTGACCGTCTCTCTCTCTCTCTCTCTCCCTACACACTCTCTGACTCACTCTCTTTCACTTCCTCTCAGCTCTCTCTCTGTATGAACATGTCTCACTCCCACTTCTGTCCTCTCTGCTCGCTTCACTTCAGCTCCACATTTCACTCGGCCGATTATTTCAGCTTGTGCTTTCGGCTAATCTGCCTCTGTGCTGTGCAGCTCTGAGCCAATCTGCAGCCAAAACACAGTGAAAAAAACTTTGATCTGGAACTGCCAACTCAGCACTTCAATACATCTACAGCCACACTAACACAAAAATAAGCAGGGACTAAAACAAAACTACAAACATTCAGATACAATGAAAAATATCTGCAGTGAAGCTTTAAGGGAATAACAGAGTGTCAGATAAGACAGACAGACAGTTTACTCCGGCTATCTTTATGGGCATGGATTTATAGACTAAACTATCCCCTACTGTAAGAAATCTAAGGTTATAAAGCTGTCAGATTGTTTGGAGATATAACATCATAAAAAACTAACTTTGAACCGACATAACTTTGTCCATTCGATTACAGAATAAACCACAACAGAGAAATAAGGCCGCCTTATAAGAATATGGGACTGAAGTTGTACATTTTTAAGTAGAAACTTGTAATTTTATTGGAAATAAACTTAAAAGATTGATGAGAATAAACTTCAAGTTCACAAGAGAGAAAGTTTTTAATCTGAATGAAATTAACAGGAAATAATGTATATTTGAGAGAAACAAACTCTTTCATAAATGAGAATAAACTTGCAAATTTATGGGACATAAACTCATAAATTCAAAAGAATGATCTTGTAAATAAACAGGAAAATAACTTAGAAACTCATGAGGATGCACTTGTACATTTCTGAGAATAAACTTCTAAATATGAGGAAAAAAAACACATTTTTTGATGAACTTAAAAAGCTATGAGGATAAAGACATACTGTTTCAAAAGATATAGAGCAGCTTTGTTATGGCAAAAATTCCCAATCACAATTAAATCTAATGATATTATTGAGTTCATGATTATTGAACATGATTACTCATTAGTTTAACATCTTTATCAAAAAAAAATTTATTCAGTTTAAAAATCCTATGAACTCTTAACAATCAGAAATTTTTTTTAAACCACAAATCCATTGAAATAATAACTAAGTAAATAATAATCATTTGTATATTGTTTCTCATTCCTACTATCCTCTTCTGCTCACTTGCTTTCAAACTCGATAGCTACGCTCTCCTCATGCTCACTTTGTCCTTCTGCTTAACTAACACACACCTGCTCCTCACCCTTGCAGTGCTACACAGGAGTTAATATTTCCAAACTTGGTCAAGCGCCATCGCCAGCTCCTGATCAACTCTACATGCTCTGCAGTGGAGGAAACAAAGGTGTGTGAAAAAAGCCAAACAGGGCACATAACAAGCAGCACAGGTGTTGTTTAACCTTGATTATCCAGTTTTATGTTTGTATGATTCTGATAAACCAAAAGTGTCATTGAAATCAAAATTCAATTCATCGTTCAGTCCTACGAGAACAAAGACGTTATAAATAACTCAATATATATTATACTCAATATATTATACTCAAATTCTCTCCTTCCGTAGAAATGTCCCATGACTTGAACTGTGACAGTCTGTTTTAGAAACAGACAAACAAGATCTGAACCGACCAGAAATGATCAATGTCTTACATGTCAGTCCAATGGGCAGTGAGACTCAGCGTGCTGACATGACTTCCACTCAGTGTCCAGGTGTCTGTGGTGAAGCTGATATGAGTAATATTAGCCTGGAGCTGCTCTGCGGGACTGAAGACAAGGCTTTGGAGTTCAGGTAAGGCTACATCTGATGAAAAATACCAGCTAGGAGCGCACCAACAGAGCCCACATCCATCCTCCTGAAAAGCTGGTTACTGTGAGCCATCAATTGAAAGGTTTTGTTGTTCTTAAAGCCCGCCTATGTCACATATCCTGTCTTTTATTTGCATAATAACACATAACTAGTTTTCTGTCTTTCTCAACACTCTGAAAGACTTCCATACAACTAACAGGTCAAAGATTGTCATTGACATTTGCATGCTACCATCCCATCACATTATTGATGCATCGACATATCAGCCATATTTATCAGCCAAAACTTAGACACCTGCTGAAACTGACACGTCACTTTTATCTGCTGCGCTAAATGTTTTTCAACCCGGCCTCTCTAACCTGACCTGAACAAAATGTTTACTGTTGAGCAAAGTTAAAAACAAGGTCTTGAGTAAATTTTGTTTTTGTATTATCTGAGCAGAAACAAGCAGAATCACTAGATTTGACAATGTAAATTGGGTCAACTGTTGAACATGAAATATCAAGTAATTCACAGAAATGTGGGTGAAATCCAGGGATTATCGACTTTTTTAAACCGACATAAGATCACAATCTATTATCAATGATTTAGACAACCTGTCATCGCCATCTGCCTACTGCGTCTGAAACCCTGCAGTTACTCATGCACACTCTGCAAGAAAAAAAGACCTTTCAGTACACTTTAACACACAGATTGAAACTATTCTTGTTCTAGTATTAACTCTCTCATATCACTTTCAAAGTCATGTGCTGATTGCTGCTGATGCCTGAACTTAAAGCGCTACACCATTTACAAGCCTTGTTCACAACAGCAGAATATCAAGGGGAAGATTTCAGATGTGAGTTATGACATTATGATGTCTCAATAAAACATCCTGCTGATGAACATTTTCAAACAATCAGACACAAAGTAGGGAAACGGTAGAGACACTTGAACTGTGTGTATAGAGAGGAAAGCTTCAGGTACGGACTAGTGTTTCTGAACATTCACAGAAAAATTCTGAGTACAGGGCTCTAATGACTGACCTCAGAATAACAATAGATCAATAGCACCTAAAATAAACATCATCATCATTGGTGAGTAAGTCACAACAGGAATGTAGGCTGCAGATTTGTAGTTCAGCTCATATCTTGCTGAGATGTATCAATATTAATTTCATTATTCAATAATATTTTAGTCATCCAAGCTATGATTAAACACTCTTCAAGACAAAATGTGGGCTCAGAGTTGAAGACAGACTTCATAAAATCTTAGGACAGACAGGACAATCTGGGAAAGTTTGAAATGGAGCCACGAAATATAGATCTAGTTGAATCAGCAGCAAGCACCCACACACACATATAGTTTCATTACATATGTTTTTTTATTCTATGACATCAGATTAACATTTTAACCCCTGTGATTTTTCTAAGTGACTCAAATCTCTCTGCGGGTAATTCTTATCCTGAGTAAAAAAGACCAAATCCGAGAGAAAAAGCAGTTAAGACTAAAAGTGTTCAGATGACAGCAGAGTGCATAAAGACGAGCTGGCTGGCCCTTTGGTGAACCACAAACACACACCCTAAAAACCATCACCTTTGAACTCATCAGCTGACCACAAACCAGCTCCGATTAATCTGTTCATCGCTCAGCAGATTTACGCTGCAGCTACTGTAACACGACATCACACACTCACACACACACAATCCCACACACACATATACACAGAGTTGTGCATCATTATCCTGCAGGCCATCTGCCACACTGCTGCAGGATTTAAGCAACTGTACACTCATTCACACACAGACGCACACCTGCCATTAAATCCTGCTTACTTACAAACAGGAACAACAACCACTTTGACCACTGCGGCAGACAAATCCATGTGTGCTGTGATACTTAGAGTAAGACTCGTGTCTTTCTCTGCCCCCACCTCTGCAACCCTCCATCTGAGAAGTCCAAACTACAATGACTTCTGAAGGAGGAGAGAAGCTCCTGCTGTCAGGAGAGAAAAAAAAGAGGCCTGAACTAGTCTTGTGCAGGCAGGCTAATGTTTTTCCTGCAGTTCTGGCTGCCATAAAGGTAAGCTATAATTACACATGCACACACAGATCCACAGGAGGCAGGAGATTACACTAGACCAGCTCCATCTGCTCAGGGGGAGAGACAGAGGGAGAGACAGAGGGAGAAAGGGGGGGGCTGGCATTTTTATTGACCCAATTTCCACCAAAAACTACATTTCACACAGTCGAGTGCTTCTGTCTCTGGCAGGCTGAGAAACCCATGAGCAAGGCACAAGCCCTGTACTGTCTGAGTGGAGGAGTAGATGTACACACATACCATACACATGCACATACACACAGCAACAGAGTGAGAGGCAAGCTGCATTACAGATACATTACAATGGTGGACACAGTTTAGAGAGACAGCTTTCAAAGGAGAGCACACACACTAACACACACACACTATAACACACACACACACGCTCTCTCTTCCTCTCTTGCTCTCTCCTTTGTTCTGCTGTCATCACAAACAGAGCCAGTACAGCCTACTGATATCTATTTGTGTGATTGTACGTGTGTGTACGTGTATGTGCGTGTGTGTGTGCTTGCGTGTGTGCACCCTGTTTTCTCTTTTTTTCTTTTTACAAAGTGGGCCATTGTTGCTAGGTAACATAGCAGGACTTGAGCCAGGAAAAAGAACTCAGACAAAGATATTACACTCTCACTCTTTCTCTCCCTCAGTCTCTACTTTCTCACCATCCATCAATCTGTCCAACTCTTTGTTCACATTTGGATGTCTTTCTTTTGTTTGGCTTTAGAAGGAGAAATCATCTCTAAAATATCTCTAACCATCATAAATGACAAAAATGTGACTGAGGAAGTCTTACTGGTTACCTGTGTAACCAGTAAGACTTTAATTTTGATTCTTGAAGCTACAACTTCAGGCAGAATCGATTCTTGATTGAAGTCGCCTCATAGTTCTCACGTTGTTGTCGTGTAGCCAGCTTTCAGGATTGATGTCAGTCTGCTGTGATTCATGTGTTAAATGTGTCTTCTGCAGCTTCAAAACTACACTGGGGTGGGGGATTATCAGGGCCAATATCACATTTGGTTGATTTTTTGTATCAGCCTTTCATTTTACAGATGGCCAATCAAAGTAATTGATTAGAAAATGTGCTAATTTGCCTCTGCTGCAATCGTCGTTCTCTCTGGCTCCATTTCCATGCTCTCACCTAATGTCCCCACCACACACTAGCTGACTGGCTAGATGTCAAGTGAACTGTCACATCAGAGCAGAGCCCACGTAATCACAACAACAGTGTGTACTTAGGTACTAACAAAGTAGAAAGGAGTAGGAGTGATGTCGGCCGTGTGGCAGTATTTTTCGTTAAACTCTGAAAAAGACATTGCAGATGAGTGCAAAACTTGTCATGCACAAGTTTGTGCTAATATCGGATCAATATCATTATCAGCCAATACTGAAGGCTACAATACCAGTATTGTATTGGAGGTAAAAAAAAAAAAAAAGGTGTATCAGGACACCCCTAATGCCAAGTATCAGCTGTTGGTTCATATTTGCTCCAAATATTTAATCTTAATCTAAGTATCAATTGTGGCAATAGCAACTATAACATCATAAGATCTTGATCAATAATAGGAGTTAGATATGTTAGAGGTGGCAGATCCATGTTTTTTCTTGATAACTTATGAATCAGAAGTTATGTTCCTGGGCCAGTGATCTTGAATAGCACAGAGTCAGTGGCAAATTTGGGTCATTATCAACCCCTGCATGGTCTGAACAATAAGATCATAGAAATGAAATGATGTAATGGTTATTTTCAATAGTGCATTTCTGAAAACAGCTTCAATGAGGTTCTTTTGTGTTTGCTTTGGCTAAAAATAAAAACAACAGACAACTTGAAGCATTTTGCCTAGATAATTGAAAAACCATGAATGTCACCATCACTGTTTGTTACCAACAGAGTCTGGACTTACAGCAGGAAGTAGACATGTTCAAGTGTGTCCACTCTGTACTGACACACAATGAAGTTCACACAAAACCAGACAGCAATCTGATCCGTCTCTGATGTAACGTGAGAGCAGGAGAGGAAGTGATTCTGATAATCCCACAGTTTATGAAATGCTCATCTCCTGGGTGGCTGCTGAAGATTGATGTTTGCGTCATCTTTTTGATTTTTTTTTCTTTTTGCTGCCAAATAAAATGTTGCCATCTTTGTACTATGGCACTGTATGTTTGTTTGATGAAGGTGCCAATATGTGTGGTAAGCAAAGGACAGTGCTATTACAAGGAATGACATCACAAGCAAGTCTACGACAGCAGCAAGGCAGGACTTTTTTTTAATATATAATCCTGTTTCAATTTGTCTAAAATCAAAATCACAATAGCTGCAGCCTGATATACACGACTTACATAACCCTCTGGTTGTACAGACTCGAGGGAACATGAAGCGCTTACAGACTCTCCCAAGAAATTACATCACAGCAGGAAAAAATATTTATTTGGGTACAAGTGAATCATTTCAGAGTCCAAAAAGTTCTAACCTGCAGACAGATGGACAGAAAAATGAGAGTTACTGTAATGATGCCCAGGAAAATCCTACAAAGTAGAGTCTGACTGGTAATATCTTTCCAGCTTCAGAATATGTTTATCGCTTAGAGGAGGGATGGACAGTGTAATGAGATTTAGTCTCTAAGGTAATAAGTTAAGGTTGAGTTTCAATAAATCAGTGCAGTGTGTAGTTTTCAGTGTCACTTATTGGTCGAAGTGATATACATGAGCTTTGATTTGCCATTTCTCAAACTGAAAATAGGACGTCTATTTTTTCATAAAGAGCTGTGCAAAAGACAATGTACTTATAGATGTTTCTGGTGGGGAACACTTGACCCATAGAGCATCATCATCATTACAGGAGCTTTTTGTCCCTGAAGGCCACTGTTGTTTGTGGAGCTTCACTGACAGAAGAATCTGACTGCCAGTTATCACTTAATATTACTATTGTTCCAGGCTGCACATTTAAATAGCATCTTTACCTTTACAATCCTTCATGACTGGATATTAAAAGTGATGATACCCTGATGCAAACAAGGAGAGGGAGAAAAAAATCGCTACAGCAGAGTATCGCAATATTTTGTCTGGCAATATATCGTATCGTCTCATTTACCGAGTATCGAATACCAAGTATTGTGACAACATCATATCATGGCTCAAGTATCGTGATAATATGGTATCGTGGCCCAAGTATCGTGATAATATCGTATCATGGCCCAAGTATTGTGACATCGTATCATGGCCCAAGTATCGTGACAACATCATATCATGGCCCAAGTATTGTGACAATATCGTATCATGGCCCAGGTATCGTAATAATATCATATCTTGGGTCCACCGGTGATTCCCACTCCTAATGCAAACACACTCATGAATACTATTTGTTATTTCAATGAAGTCTGTCTAAAAGTGTAGCAGGTCTGAGTGAATATTTTCTTGTTCTGGCGGAAAAGCCTCTGATCCAAGCTGCAAAACTACAACAGTTGAGATGATTTAAGCAGCACGTCATTGATGAAACGGCAGTAAATCTAACCCATCAGAAGCTGGAAATTAAACTTTCACTGCCTCTCATTTCCCTCCTGTGTTGACACAGCTGTAAAGTTAGGTTGGATTTAGAAAAGTTATGCACCCTGAGACACTGACTGTGTTTATTCATGTTGGTCTGCATGGCTGATCCTGCCCAACTAAGTCCTCTTTCAGCTTTCCAAAACGCCTCTCACAGACAGAGATCAACCTAGCTTTCCTCTGACCCACATACCGCCAAACAATACAAAGTCACCCTGTAAAAAATGTGCAAGTTCAACAGAAGACATGATTGCTGCAGAGCTCCAAGTCAAACAACTTAGAAATACGGTCGTTTTTAAGTTGTTGTTTCCTCTTTGGTCAATGACTAATGAACTGAATGTAAATTTTTCACTGTGCTCACAAACCTCTTTGTTGCCTGATGGCAGAGGCTGCAATGCAAAGCACCAAGTCTAATCAGGGTCCAATCTAATCACATTACCACACACTAACTCACTGACGGGTGAGCATACAGGAGAAACTGATGTTTCAGTATCCTGCCCAGAGACAAGCTAGGATGAAGCTGCAGATTTGTCTTTCTTTGTTGGGTAGTTTTTTTAACAGCTGAATGAGCAATTTATAATTTCATGAAGACTTCAGGATATTGGCTCACTCAAATATTACAAGGATTTTCTAGATTTCTGTCCAGCTAAAAAACTTTAAGATAGATATCTGTGCAATAAAATAGATATTAGTTTAGGGTGGACATTGACAAACGGGCCCTTTGGACTGAAATCCTCTTTTCTACAAGGCTGTGAACTTGTTCATTTTTGAATTGGAGTGTATTTGGTTTCCTGTGCACCTCAAGTGGACACTGGAGGAACTGCAGGTTTTAGTACTTTTGCATCGGCTTCATTTCACAAGCCCAAATGTTGTCACTCGTTTATAACCAATTTTTGAAAGTAATCTAAAGCTCAACAAACATTTTTTATAATAAGTTCAGTGGAAAAAGCCTAATATTTGAAAAAACAGATTTTTAACACAAATATATTGCAATAGACCTCCTTTTGGAGGGGTGATGAAAAATTTCTTCAAATGCAGAACACCTTGTCCTGCATTTTGGTCATTATTACTAAAGTGACAAAGTTCCTAACCCTACATATTCTGTCATTAAGATATCACTGCCACACTGAGTCCAGTCTGTACTGCCTGCTGTCTAAATCACACAACGTCTCTGGAACCAAATAATATACCCAACCAAAATGAAACGGCTATCACTTTATCTCAACTGTGTCTCCTCTGTGACTATCTGCAGGAAAATGAGCAGAGACTGCTGAACAGAGACAAGTGACACGTGCACATGAATCACAGATCATCAGGACTGGAAGGTTTGTTTTGGAGAGATATTTATAGCATCACTTCAGGGATACTGCATCAAATCCTCTGTGCTGGCAGCAGCTTCAGATAAAACCTCCTCAGGAATTCATTTCTAAAAAATATAACACACACACATGCACACACACACAGTAACAAGATCTAACCTTCAGTTCTCAATATAAACAAGATCTGTGAAATTGCAGCTTCTCTCCCTGCTCCAACAGTCCCCCCCTCCTCTTTCTCTCTCAGAAATTAGGACAGAGGAGAGCTTTGCCAGATAATGTAGAAGCAAACAGGCACTCAGACAGAACACAGCATCAAAGTGTGTATGTGTGTGTCTCAGTGTGTGCATGTGTCAGTTAGGAAAGTGTCCCATTAGTTTTAATTCCAGCTCTGCACCACTTGCCTTTGCTGCAGAGGTGGCAGACACACACACACACATACTATCATGTGACCTGTCAGTTGGCTCAGCAGCTTGTTTTTATTCACCAGGGCACCAGGTACAGCCGGCACTCAGAAATCAGTCGGTCAAACTGAATTAAGATGTTTGACATGACGCCTACTTTCAGTTCAGGACCAGACCAAACTCCATACTGACATGAATCTGATGTTTTAACTGACGGAAACACATGAACTCAAAAGATCATATACTGATCATGATGTGGTCAACAGTCGGGAGTTTGCAGATAGCATTTTATTCAGAGATCCAATTTGATCACTTGCGTCTAAATAAACAACTCTGGAACACCTCTGGGCTACCTACCTACAGTCATAGTGACCCACATCTATTTTTTAACCAACCCACCCTCATTCTGTCAGACTAGAAGTGGCTCAGACAAGAGGCTGATTTCTCTATTACAATAACTCACTAAAAGTTCTGTGTTTTGGACGGCAAACTCAGTCAAATATGTCATAATGATCATAGTAAAGCCAAAGTTTTCCTCTGAGGGCAGGGAGGAACCCACAGGCCGACTACTCCATATGTTTGCGGAAAGCCTTGCAACAACATGTGTTTCCTTTAAAAGGACCCCTCAGAGTTTGGCCCAGTCACTTGCAATTATATGAAGAATGAAAAAATCAAAAGCAACCTCTGGAGCATTTACAGAGACTGAGAACAAAATGAGGAATGGAAACTGTGACTGCAGGTGTGTTTGATTCCATCCTACAGTACGTCTCTGCCTTCATTTCCTACAGTGGGATGATGCAGCACTGCCTTTGTTCTCTCTCTCTCTCTCTCTTTCTGCACTTGAACGTTGTCTGGTCACTAGAGTTCACTCTGTGCCTTTAATGGGAGTCTACAGAGAGTGTCTTTAATGAGTTCACACCACACTCCAGGCTCCCTGGGAGATGAAGAGGTGATGTAAGAACTGGATCTCAGATGCAACTGGGCTCACACACACACACACACACACACACACACACACACACACACGCGCGCACACGCGCACACGCGCACACGCACACACGCACACACGCACACACGCACAAAGAGAAACAAAGACACACCAGCCCACCAGTCTGCCTTCGTTCTGTTTCCTTCTGTCTAACATCTTCACGCAGTCCAGGCACCAGCAGTGTTTATAAGTCTTCACAAAAACAAAGACACACACACAACCATTGATTACTAAACAACAGTGGTATTTTTTTGGCTAAGTGGGGAAAAATAGGATCTTTCTCGATCAATTAAGGAAACATCCAACCAATGGGAAAGATTCACTCACACTGTACTCAGGCTTTCATCAGACTCAGAGTCTAAACACGAGTAGTAGCAGGTCTCTAGTGTGTTTTTCCAAAGATGGCTGATGTTACACACACGTGTGCCAACAAGTCATGTAACAGCATTGCTTCATGATTTCCTCTGCTGTTGTGTAATGCTGGCATCCTGCTTCAGTGCTGGAGTCAAAGCAGTGAGAGAAAGATGTTCCTGCTGATCAGAGAAACCTACAGCTGCCGTGTCAGTGAGGGGGTCTTCGACATGGCCCTCCTAACAACAGAACAAATAACTACATAAACACCATCAGCTCTATCAGCCCCACTACACCACTGTGCTCTGTGGGCTATAATTTTAGCCACATGTGTTTGTAGTTAAACAGCATCCCAGCAGCTACTCTGTCAACAAATACAAACTCGGTCCTGACATGCACAGAAACACTGATGGAATATCTTTAACAACACTGCATTAACATTGTGCTAACTACATAATTGTTGTTTACTTTGTTCAAAAAGTAAACTGACACTTCAAGTACCGGATTTTTTTCCCACCATTACCCGAATGCCACATGTCAAAAATCTGCATAGCAGCACAAAGAAAACAGCAGTACCAGGTGACTGCTGTCAAGTTTACCAAACAAAAGCTGTATGCCAACAATTTTCAGTTGATTCGAGAAGACACAAAGGGAACCTCGCTGAAACTTCAACTTTAAGAAAGATGGTAAAAGGTGACTCCTGTGCTGGACAAGGTAAGAGAAAGAAAAAAGGGTCAGCTCCTGAATCTAGAGCAAAAATCAACAATCCAGTCACCCAGAGGTCCACCAGAACCGAGCTCGTAAGAAATTTCAGCACACTGAGTGACAGGAGAGCTGTAGAGGACTCTGATGGAAAAAAAACTCTGAAACAAAAATGAAAACAAATTTCTTTTTCTAATCACCAGGGGATGTTATACAATAAAACATCAGCTTTATCACAATAAACACATAATACAGTGAAATCATCACAGAGCTATAAGGCCCTACAAGTCCAGAAATAGGGATCTGTCCATCCTCCTCTCTCTCTCTCAGTGCAGCAGGTTGACACTGATGCATTATCTCACAGTGCATCACTGATTCAATAGGTGTCTGTGTTTTTGGAGTTGTATTGGTGGTTAATGTAGGTTACCAGGCATACTGCTGTCCTGAACATGTTTCTAAGAGTTGTACCTGTACCTGGTCGGGTCATGCTTGGAGCACAGTCTCCTGGATCAAATTGAAACCACTTCATACAGCCTGTTACTGTAAACTTTACATTTTTCCAGACCATCGGCTAATAGGGTGGATAAATAAAAGACATAATACCATCAGGACATCAACAAACTAGGGCAGAGAACGGCTTTCAAATGAAATATTTGTGACCTCCATTAACACTTTGATCATATTAAAGAATCTAGCCCAGATAATGTTCACTTCAACTAGTGGAACAGCACCAGTATGAACAAGTGAACATGCTGCAGACCTTAATATAGTTCACAATGATCTCTGTATAATGTGAGGATGACTTTCTGCTTAAGTCACCAAACCATGCTTCACACATTGGCTTCTGTTAGATGATCAGAATAGGTATTACTTTCTACCATTGCGGTATTAGATAAAACCTCAGCTGCGTCACGCCGTTATGTCACATCCTGTGTTCAAGCAGCGGCTGTCCTCACAGAAAAGGTGTCAAGGTGTGTGTGTGTGTGTGCGTGTGTGTGCTGATGTGTGTGTGTGATCTCCCAATTACAAATTATAACGTTATTTCTACATTGGTCAGGAGAGGTCTTATCAGACTTAAATGCATGTGTTTAAGAGACAGTGAAGAGTACTGCGCTAAATGTCATTGAATTAAATATTCATTTTAATCAGTGTAGAATCCCTGAACATCAAATCCCTCCTGTTTGTGTTAACTCAAAGTGAGTTGATCCACTGCAGTAACCATGTCTGTACAGCTCTCTCCCATGAGAATCTGATGGTTATATGTTACATAGAGAGCATGCTGTGAAAACCCTCACTTTGTTGCCTGCATGCATGCTGCATGCTGTCTCCAAGGGTGCATTTACTGTGCTTTCTTCTTCAGTCAGCTTGCTTCCCGATTGGATATTGTCTCATTCCACATGACCATTCAAAGAGTACATGTGCATGAGCATGTTTGACATCTAATAGTAACACTATTGTCTCCTCGGCAGATTAAAGGGAGTTAAATTACCTTAAACACACCTTACACCACAGAAAAACTTGGAGGGATTGTCTTCAAAACTATTGGATAATGAAGACCAAATAGATGACAAGGTGTCCAGAGTTAAAGTGGAGGCAACAGTCTGAACAGCAGGTTACATTTGATCAAACACGAGTCACTCATGACTGATTTCCAACATCTTCATTTCAATGAAAAGGCTGTACCATGAAAAGATTTTGGGGACTTTTCCATGCAATGTAGAAAAAAATCCCAAAGTTTCAACACCTAAAGCTAAAGTAAAAACATCTGTTAGAGAGGGAATCAGATTGTGAAGAAGGTAAAAAGAGGCAAGAGTAAATCCAGCCACACTGAACACCTTATCAGTCCCCTGGCAGTCAGGAAACACATAAGACTCATTTCCTCTAAACACACACACTCGCACAAAGACTGAGTGGACTGATCTGGGAGTAGTGAGCGCTTCTTTGCCTACGTACAAAAACAAGAGGAGAGCAAAGCAAGGACGGACTAAATAACAGTGTCTGGGTGAGTGTGTGTAAGAGAAAGAGAGAGAGAGAAGAAAGACAGTGCGTGTTCTGCTTTGGTGTTTAGGTATTTCTGATCCACTGAATTTGTTTTATAAGGCTTTAACTGCTTTTACTCACTTGTCTGATTTTGCCTTCAACTGAGCTTTTATTTACATTCTGTCACATCACTGTCGTAAATCCTCAAACTAACACTAGTAATCAATACGTGGCCAGGCACCTTATTGTGGCCAGAATCAGCCTATAGATCGACCTCTACATATTGGACTGACATGTAGGGGCCATGCACTGTCCGGTCTGTCTAGATATTTGTTGAGCTGAATGGAGAGGGAAGGTCCCTCCCTCTTTATTGTGGAGTTAATTCATGGTAGATGTGACACAAATATTACAGTTTATATACAGCACGTTTCCTGGAGTGAGCTCAAACAAAAGCAGCTTGTTACAAAAAAAAAAGAAAAAAAAAACATCTCATGTAACAAACAGCACAGCCTCGGCTTGAGCTACAGATAAACATACTGATTTAACCCTTGACTGTCATAAATTAGTTTTGTCAAAGTATTATTAACAATCTATATATGCAACTATACTATTTTTAGGTCATTTAGAGGTGGAATCCTTTTATTCAATAACTTAAAAAAAGAGTTTCAGTGTGACGACTACAGAATAATGATGGTGATGATGATTATTATTACTATTATTATCATCATTGTCATTATTATAATTATTATCATTATTATTATTATTATCATTATTAGTATTATTACTGCTATTATCATCATCATGATCATCATTATTGTTGATGGTGGTAGTGGTGTTGTTGTTGCTGTTGTGTGTCATGTGAAGAAGTATAGCCCCATGCGCCTTGTAAACATAAGACCAGAGGCTTGTCGTGACATGCTTAGAGCAACACACTCACACATATGAATGTCAGTTAAAGGTCAGTTTTCTATGTGCTCAGCAGAAAGCAGTGAGACACACACACACACACACACACACACACACACACACACACACACACACACACACACACACACACACACACACACACACACACACACACACACTTTCCCTAACCTCATTTGACTGCCAGGGATTTATAATGATCAAAGACTTTCACCAAATTATGACTAATTCAGGGTTTTTCCTGGCTCTGAATCGGACTGAGGGGGTTCCCTTCTTACTGTGTTCACACACCGGCAGACCTGCTTAGCTTAACACTTTTACCAGCAACATGCTTTCAGAATTTTAATATTAGTGCAACCAGAAAAGGGTCAGCCCAGCTTAGAAGCCTGTTTTGTTTAATAAAAAGCTGTAATAATTATAACATTTAATGCAACATGAAGCTAACATGTTAATTTAAGGTCCTTCGATAAAAACTCTGAGTGTGTCAGATTCTATTCCTTGTATTGCTGTTTCATTCTTAAAGGAAATTTTGAATGTCTGGTACTTCCTGCAGACATTAACGGTTACACACAGTGTTTTCATTTACGTTAGTCTGTTGATTCTCAGTAACGACAGAGGGTGGCTTGAGCTGTCCTCTCTCACTTTCCCAAAATATGAATGATCAGATTGACACATCATAAAGGGGTTCACTCTTTCTATTATTTTACTAGGGTTGGAAATATTTGTGTCTGTTAATGCAGCATCTTTTCTAAAATGATACTCAGGCCTTGAACCCATTGAACTTGGATGTAAAGCTGTTTACATGACTTGACTGTAGCCTGTTAGTCCACCTAAATTATGAATGCTAACCTTGAGTGTTTCTTCTTTAGCGAATAGTTACAGCACAAACATGTCTGTATGTGTTTTTCTCTTGTCAATATGTTTTTTTAGAAAATGTTTGTGCATGCCAAAGACAAAGAAAGAAAAGACAGTGAGTTTCAAATCTGGATTCAGCGTCTACAAATACTCAGAATTAAAATATCACTTTGGGATGGGATGGTGCCTAAGCAGGGTGGGGTCACTGAGAACTTTAAGACACAAAAGACCCTCTAAAACAGGCCGCCTGAGGCAGCAGAACCTCTCTGTCTGCTGCTGTTGAAAGAGGCAGCTCCATTCACAACAAGGATCATCTGTCTCACACCTACACATACACACAGTATATGCTACACACACCAGCAGGCAAACATGACACTATACTCTGACATTAATTTACACAACACCTCTCGCTGACTGCTCATCCCCTCTCTTTATACTAAAAGAAGCCTACATCAGCTCAGAGGACAGCTGCTCTCTCTCACACTCAGACACACACACACACACACACACACACACACACACACACACACACACACACACACACACACACACACACACACACACACACGTTCAGCTGGTCTGGCATACTTTAACAGATGAGTGCTGTCTGAAAGGTAAAGGTCACAAACATCTATGTGTGTGTGTGCGTGTGTGTGCGCGTGTGTTCTGTGTGATGAAATGGGCAGTTTCCATTAGTAAACAGAGCTAAGGTTGTTCCACAGGAGAGATAAATGACACTGCAGCCTTACATCACCTGACACCACCTTTCATTACACTGACTGACACACACACACACACACACACACAGGATCATGCTCTGCACATGAACACACACACAAACACACGCACATAGACACAAATTTATATTGAAAACATGCCCTTCAGTCCTGGACTAAAATCGTGAATCACATATTTTAATCAGTGTTATTAGGATGTATTAGTTTGTGTTTTGGGAGAGTTGATGAATCATTAACTATGTTAGCACTGTTGCTCAAGAGGATCAGCTGAAACACTGATTGTTTTTAAGGAATGTATGACCCTCTTTTTATAGTCTTTGTGCTGCTATAGACACACTCATTTGCTGTCTGGAAGAAGAAGAAAAGAACTACCTCACAATATTCTCCTCTGGGGCTGTACATATCTTCAATCCAACAATAAACACCATTAAAGAACAAACAAGAATATCCTTAACAAGGCATCAGACATGAAGAATCTACTGTCTACAGAGAGTAAATCAAAACAAAGTAGTCCCCTACAAGACAGACAGCAATTGAGAGATGATTAAAAGTATTAACCAATTACAAGTCTCCAAAAATCAACACATTCTCACTTTGATCAAAAGCCCTGCACTCCAAAACATGACAGTTTGGACACAGCTTGAACTCCACTTTGACCCTAACGAAAGCCTGAACGCCACCATTGTTAGTCAACAGCGGATTTATTAGTCATCCAAGGGAGTATCGGCCTGAAATGTGGGCCATGTGTTGTGTCAAAGCTGCGACAGAGCCGCCCACCACTAGCTGAAACTATAGCATAACAGCGGTACCCTGTGTCACAGTGTCAACACAAGCAAAGGTCTGGATGGAAGGAAACAACATGATGAAGAAACAAAAACTGTTGTTCATTTGTGTTTATACTGCTCTAGATTTGGGATGTCAACCAGTACAGATGACAGATTGGAGTGTGGTGAAGCATTTTAGAAAACAGGAATAAAGTTGTACTGATTCATTGTTCACTCATAATCTCAGTAAGCTGTATTAGAGTGTGTTCTATAAATGGTGCTCCATACTGTCTGTTTTCTGTGTTTTCTTATCTTTAGAGCATTCAATAATAGGGGTGGGAGAAAAAATCAATACAGCATAGTATCGCAATATTTTGGTGATAGATCGTATCATCTCATTTGCCAAGTATCGATTTTTTTCAAATTAATTGTAAATTTGAAGTCAAATCTCTGATAATGGAAAAATAAAATCAACTGTTTGTCCAGTGAGGTTGGCAGAGGTGAAGTCATAGAGCAGGGGAAAGTTAGTAAAACAAATATCGCAGCATCTGGGGAAAGAGATTAGGAATGCAAGCAGGGCACAAATGAGATGGACCCGACACATAAGGTTAGCAAGATGTGCAACATGAAAATAAAATACTGAGTAAATAAGACAAATACAAAGAAAAGACAAATGCTAAATCAGCTAAACCGTTGAAAAAAAAATTGTATAGATCGCAATATATTGTATCGCAATACTCAATGTAAAATGTTAAAAATGGCAATAATATCGTATCGTGGCTCAAGTATCGTGATAATATCGTATCATGGGTTCACTAGTGATTCCCACCGATATTCAATAACCTGTTTGAAGGGTTAGGAGGTTCAGTAGCTTTATAACAAATATGCAACATTTATTTAGACTTTCAAAATAAAAGTGTCTGATCCTCCCCCTGTGATACACTACAGAACTGACATGATGACAATGATGTAAATGAGCGTCCATATCTATCAACAATAAGTGTCTGTGTGTATGCATTTGTCTGTCGTCTGTCCAGATTAGGAAGCGGAGTGCAGAGAAGTCATGTGAGTGTAAACTATACTGCAAACAATGACAGATACCATGAACACTCAGTCAGTCAATGATGTTATCAGGCACAATAATAAAGAGATAAAAGCTATCCTATCAGGCTGCGGAGATACACAAAAGCCATTATCGACTGAGTGTTGACTGTCTCAGACTTGGACTGATCCAATCTGAAACACTGAAAGCTGTCTGGGCTCTTTCTGTTCTTATCCTCGGCATCTTTTACTAAACACATGGGGGTAAGTTTGCTGGTTGGAGAACCTACTCTGTGTAAACAGCAGCAGAAACATCTGTCTGTATGTGTTCGCACTTGGACAGTGTGAACTCATAAACCGTAGAGTACATGTTTAAACTGGTGCTACTGGAACAAGTCCAGCTGCTTTCAGCCCTCTATATGGTTTTCTTTTGTAAATCATGAATATCATTATTACACATTGAGAGACTGCAGGCATATCTGATTCACACCAGTTTCAAACATCTGTTTGCTGAGTTTGTGAGGAGTGATGTACAGCAAGTGGATAGTTAGTGTACCTACAGCTGAGCATCTGTTTCACTATTCCTGAGTCCTGAAAAACAACACCGAATCACTCTGTGTTTTATTTAGTTTTGACTTCAGGAGTCCCCTCAAATGTTCCTTATTTCAATCTGTTATTTACAGCAGCAGCACTTAGCTATGCAGATTAAAATATCCTGTACAATCCAATTACCAACCATTCAGAATCAAGTATTCAACAATGCTGTTAGATGAAGTGACAGAAACCCCTATTTTGGTACAGGTTTTTCTCCTGCAGCTGCCAGAAGTGCCTGCGGTCCATGTTCTATTAATACTCTTACTACTGCTCCCAAAACTGCTGCTGTCATTAACTCTGCTGCAGCGCTGATCAATCTTAGACCAGAGGCCAGCAGAGAAAGTCTTTCCTCCCTTTAGTCCTTCCTCTCTGCTGCTCTGTGTTTCACTCTGCCCTGATCAGGCTGCTTCGCTGCCTCTTTGTTCTTCACAGCTAATTTGCTCCAAAAAGGAGGAGCACTGACATAATGACACTCGCCTTGGTGTGGGATTCCCCACTCTCACTTCAGTGACTGATTATAAACCTGGCTCAGGGGATGCAGAGCAGCATGGTTCAAGTCTACAATCAGCTTTTTAGAAGGACTTTGTGCCTTTTAGATTTATTAATGGACTTGAAATGATCTATTAAAACCTAGATGAGCAGATAGAAAGTAGAAAACATTGGATTGCACGTTAAATGACATTATATTTTGGAATTTGATTTTGTTTCTTTGGTAATTTCTTACTTTAACAGGGATTATTGCAGAAAACACAGTTGCAGAACAGTGTATAAAGCTCATGTCTTGCACAGAGGTTTCGGTCATTTTCATTTAACTCTTGTCCTTAGTTGATGTTTTACACCCAGCAAAACATCAAATTTCACAACAGTGTTAATCAAAACAAAGACTATGTTTACAGGCACACTCTATTCCTGTTTAAGTCAGAATAATGATAATAGTCCTGTTGAATATGAGACATGTTGACACAGATCAAGATCATACTGCAGTCACTAAAAACCAAAATAGGACATCATAATATGACCTAGTATTACAGTTTATGCAGGTATATTTGATAATAATGAGTCATTTAAAAATAAAAGAATCTTGGTAGTTTCACTGTTTGGTTGGATGTGGCAGAAAATGGGCAAAATTTGCATTTACATAATTATACACGTAATACATATGACCCAAAGACTGCATATCACCACCTTCATAAAACAACAGAACATAATCCAATGACTATTTTATCACTCTGTCCTTTGCCATTGTTGAGAGTGAGGGTTAACATCAATTCATAGTGTATGATTGTAAGGAAAAGACCACAGCACACGACTGAATGCACCTTTTTTTTTTGTGGACATAGCAGAAAAGAATCCAAAGTCTATTTTGATTTCATGATGTTAAAATGTGTTTATATACCCAAGTCTCATCACTCTGTTGCGTCTTCTTTAGAATGAGGTGTGCTGTAAAGGTGGAGGATGGCTTTTTAGGGTTCTGTGAGAAATCCCTCTAACAGGAAGCACACAGCTTTCTATCATGATCTAGTGCAGAGTATCAAGCCCATAGATGGTAACAGATGACCTGTGAACACAAAACTGTAACAGTCTAGAGACTACTGCAGAGAAAAACATGAGGGGGAGAGGAATGGTGACGTACGAGTTTGTGAATGAATGAATAAAACAAAGACACACTGCATCTGTAGGTCAGAGGTTTTGTTATGTAATTATCAGTCTGCTGGCTCTGCCTGTAAAACCACTGGTCAGTGTTTGAGCTTCCAGGTGAAGGCTGCCACAGAAAAACCAAACAGTCAAGTTTGAAGTCCGAAATAAGAGAGCAACTCAAACTCTGAACATCAAACATGAGGAGGCGTAAAGAAGAGGAACTGTGAGCAGGTCAGACACTCCAGTCAAGGTGAACTTTACCATCTGACGGAGACATGTGGGGCTTGACATGTTTTGATTTCAAAATACAACAATTTTAGCCAAACTGCAAAAGATACTGCCAAAATAGGATCAATAAAGGTCGCAAGGTCTCAAGTTGATGTCATCCAGGTAACTGGTTATAGCTTCGTCACTGATAGACCTCTTGAAAAAAAGGGGCAAAATCACACTTCACCCCTCAATTAATTTAGCATGTCACAGAGAAATCAAGTGACAGCTTAGACACACACAAAGGAAAGTCTCTTGACCACGATCAGTGAGCCACTGGGAGTAGCTGTCAATGTCTTTGGTCTGTGCTGTTTTTAACCTGTCTGCTGCATGTGTCCTGTGTTTTTAATGTTTGTGCATAACGCTTGAAATGCCTCTTTTCAGACTGCAAAACAAATCTACCTACCGGTATCAAAAACGTTACCTTAAACCTTGAACCTTAAAGAATCAAACATTTATGGCTTCAATTTTATTCACTAAATCAACACTGGTGTACCACTCTCCCTCTTCTGTGAAACCGATTAAGGCTGCTTCCTCTATTGACCATCTCCTGCTTGCTCTTTTGAATAAATAATAACAGACTTTTTACAGGTTCATCCTAAAAGCCCTTTCCTGCTCTACAGGTTAATTCAGCAAGAGTGGGCGTCAGCAAACATACCAGTCAAATATCACCGTCGGCTTATCTTTTATTTGTTTTTTGAAAACTCTGATGAGTGCTGTTGCTCACTATTTAGCAAATCTCCTGTTAGTATTATAAAAAAAACAACACAGTGGGTTTTCAAATCACACATGGGACCATTCACTGATTATCAATTCACTGGCCTGAACTCCTCATTAACACCAGCAGCAGAACAGAACACGAAACTAAAAATGAAATAAATCTGCAGTTCGGTCTTTCTCTTGGCTCACAGCTCCATGTGCCTGCTGCATGTCTGTCTGTGCTAGATTCCAACGTTGTTGCCATGACAATAGCAGCAGAGGGGCAGTGTTATGACGAATGTGTGAAAAAAAACCAAGAGGAGGAGTCAGACAGAGAGAAAAACAAGCAGGAAAAACTGTGTGCGTGTGCGTGTGTGTGTGAGTGAAAGTCTTTGAACTCTTATCTTCCAAACATGTGCCAGATGGCGCTGTGCACTCTGCTGTTACATAATCAAAACAGTGAATCACATTTCCATGCACACACTTGCAGACAAGCATGCACACAGTCCCAAACTAAACGTCAAACAAACCCACTCCTTCAAGCCGGGGACAGACACAGAAACAATGGGCCCTGACAGACTAAATATATGACAAACACACATCCACGCTGGCCCCGCGTGAGCATGCCAACACACACCCCTGTCATCTCACATGTGTGTCATACAGACAACTAAAACACCACAGCAACCACACTGCCTCCACACCAAAGCGTTTGTGTGTTTGTGTGACAACAGAGACACCGAGCAAACTCAGCATCAAGGATTCACTGAGAGAGACACACAAACTGATTCACAAAAGCAGACACACATTAACACCACAAAGAGGAAATCTAAACTACTGTCAGGGAAATCCGTGTGGACAACATTTTCAGCCTCACTTGCTTCACAGTGCTTTTGTCACGTGTCCATGGACATCAAATGTCTGAAGCTACCTCTAGGAAATGTTCCCATCCAGGTATAAATGTAGAGCACCAGCGCCCCCAGTTACAGCTGACATTTGACAAGACCAAGCTCTCTACCTATCACTGTAAAGACCAGGATTCACACAGACCAGAAGTCCAGCTATTAGTGAACAAAAGCATGACACTTCATTTGATCACACACTATTATTTCTGTGCTGCCTGTTACTAGAGGTTTGTTTTTAAAATAACTGGAAGCACTTTCAACTCATCTCACAAACATTAACACAATGGAAACACTTTAATGCTCTGCTGTTGGTTAGTGTATAGTTTATGAAGTAAACTATCATTATCATTTCCTTCTCATCATCCATGTGGGGTTAAATACTTGATTTTGATTGGTCAAAATTAAATCAATCTGTGGGAAGAAGTCATG
This sequence comes from Xyrichtys novacula, assembly GCA_962446985.1. Lineage (NCBI taxonomy): Eukaryota > Metazoa > Chordata > Actinopteri > Labriformes > Labridae > Xyrichtys > Xyrichtys novacula. The sequence continues at coordinate 8,869,071 of OY660882.1, read as the reverse complement.
GCGCTCATCTTGTGCATCTCCTGGATTTAACTCTCTCTCTCTGTGTTGAAATATGAAAAAGAACACTGCCTTCCAATAACCATCATGGCGTATTTTAATTTCACTCCTAAAGGAGACCTTTTACGGTCATTTCTCCTTTCATAATGTGAGTCCAGAACACCCAAAGAGTAGCTCTGTTTTTACCTCACACTGGCCATGAAAACTCTTCTTTCAGCATTATTCAGCCTCTGACGAAAACGCTTCATTTTTTTAATGCTTTTCCACTGATATAAACTTTTTGAAAAGCTTTGTAGTTAGAGAAAAAAATGGTTTTGTTTTTACAGAGGCATGTGAGGTAAGAAGTTATCCCTGTTAGTGGTTAGAGATTGTTACTTTTGCTGCCGGTATAATGTGACTTCAAGCTTGTGTTTGCTGGCCTACATAGAAGGTCTTTACTGATGAAACAGCCCAAGGTTTAAGTGAGATTTGAGCTGCAAATGTAAATCATAATAGACTTTTGTTAATCAAGGAGTCCTCAGTCAGGTGACAAGCATAAACAACAACCATACAAACTTCTGACTGTTTTCTGCTGCCTTCTTTTATGGGTCAAAACATATCAGTGACTTCTCTTCTCAGAGATTACGCCACCATCCCTGTATCTCATGTAACCAAACTTTGACAAGCTTTAACAGTGACATCCAACAATATAACATTAGGTGTGTCAAACCATGGACCAGCATCGTAGGTTCCCTTTAATTTATTAGGAGAGTACAGAATCAAGGCTGGTGTTTAATAGCTGTCCAGTCACCAGCAGTGAAAAGAGGCCAAAGGAGGAAAATGGCTTCTAAATTTGTTTAGGATGTCAAAGTACACAAGGAGCCAAGTGAGAGAGTTAGAGACATCAACCAAATTGAAGAAAACAGACTTGAAGCAACTACAAATCCTGACAAAATATTGGCTTTGGCAGCGTTACAGGACATTACTTTGATAGTCAAGGGAAGTAATCTTCACACAAGTACTGATGCTATTTTCTGCATCTGGTAGGACAACACTAATAATCCTGCAAATATGGCTGACTCCTCTCAGTTTATCCCACCTCTGAAGACTACCTGGTAAGTCACACTTAGAACAACAACATCAAGGATAGAGGAGATGTCTACCTGTTATCATATTTCTGATACTTCACACAAACCCGCTCCTTAAGTGTCAGCAGCTACCTGCTTTTCTATTTGACAAAAGCAGCACAGTGTGCAAGGACTAGTGTTAAAGCAGAATCTTGTTTGTAACTACAGCTGCCACAGCTGAGCTGCTAAAGGGTTTAAGCACTAGTTCTTCCAGTGTGAATGCAGGTGAGGTATCCAAGTTTCTAGAAAGGTTCTTTGGTTCCCAGAAGAGTTCATGCTGTTGACAAAGGTTACCTGAGGTGAAAAGTAAGGATTTCTAACTGGAGGCAAGTTAATCACTCAATAACACTGGTTGCCGATGTAGCAAAAAGAAGATTAAGTTAATTGTTACAAAGTAGAAAAGAACTTTCCAACAATGAGAAAATGCCAATGAGAAACAGAAAAACACACTAAATAAATCCAAAATCTCCTCGAAAACAGACTCAACAAAACTGGTGCAGACCATGACAAAGCTGGTGACACATGGCAGGGTAATCACTCACAAAGAGAAACACATGTTACAACACAGCAGGACTGATGAAAGATCCTGAGGTTTTGGATGAAGATGAAGGAGAGCTCAGTCTGTGGTCAGTGTGTAGGCTGTGTTCGTATGGCTGACTCTTTCTTTGACTGCGTCTGGCCTATAAATAGAAAACAAAGATCCTACCAGTGCAGGCCACTGTATGTGTTTAGCCTTGGTTCCCTGCGGCAGGCCTCCTGCTCCTCCTCCCGCCCCTCCTCCTCCTGCTCCCTCCTTCCTCTTGGCCCAGACCAGCTGGTGCTCCAGTAGAAACAGCTGGAAATCCTCATAGACCTTCACCCACTCTCTCTTCTCCCACTCCTGGTCGTCAAACTCCACATAAACCTGCAGAGCAAAGAGAGAGAAAGAGAAAGAGAGAGACGTTTAATAACATCACAAACCAAAACAAGAGGGTGTGCCGACTGGTTTTCTTCGTCTCAGACGAGAGTAAAATCTGCCTGCTGGAATGTAACATTTCCACATCAGCATTTCACAGCGCACAGGTAGCAACACCCTTTAACACCATGACCCACATTACACACCTGTTTTTAACGTATCAGAGGAATGTCAGACAGAGGAGGAAGAGAATGACAGATTGACTTTATTTAATGACATACACCTTTCCTTTCTCTAGGCCCACTCTGTCTATCAAGGTGAAGAATTAGCAGCTACTACATGTTTTACTGTCTATTGTATAGTAGAAGTCCTCTGAAGCAAAACAAACAAGCAAACATCACATCTGTTTCTCATGTTGGTGATCAGGTTTTGTGTTGCTTGTTCTAGAAACTGCTCACACTGGTTCTGGTTCTTGCATTGGCAGGAGGAAACTCTTCAGTTACTACATCATCTCCTTTTTGCTGTACTTCAACGTTTAAAAGTATAAGTGTTATGTTTACAGCTTTCGAGGTGCCACCAGCAACAGTTTTCTTGTGCATTAATAAAGGCAGCAGTAATAGTGAGTAAAACAGACCGAGACAGGCTCTGTAGCTGTGGAGGTAACTTCAGAGTGATCTCCTGGTTTTCAGAAATGCCATGGTGGTTCAATCATCTTGTGAACATATGTGAGATCAGAGGGAGCGAAAGGACACTTGGTCTGTCTGAATGAGTCTACAAATAAAAAATATGAAAACTATTGGTTGTGCTTTCCTCACATCATCTGGCTAACACCAGACTAACTGTCCGCATGGGTTGTAAAATTGTGTGTTCTTATCATAGTCACATGTTTACACCATCTTTTTTCCATCCATACCTTCTGGGATGCAGATGAAATATTAACACACAGCAGGAAGGTATCAGACAAAAAAGCAAACAAACCAGAGTCATCATAGCCAGATCGATCACGCACTAATAATAAAGAGTGACACTGGGAGTCTTTATCTGAAAATGTTTGGCCTTGTTGGTCACAGTCCAGAGTGTGTGTTTGTGCGTCGTTCATATGAACACCTCTAATTTCACAGTTTGTTTTAGTGTAAAGAGTATGTCTATTTTTGATATGTGTGTGACTTGTGTTTGATATGATCCATATATATCTCACATTGCCTAATTCATGTGACTGCTTCCACGGTAACTCAGAGTGACTCTTGAGCTGGTCGAGAACCAAGTCTCAGGATTTGTTAAGCCAAATAACTCGAATGTACCTCGGCTCTCCTCATGTTGCCAGATACTTGTAGCATTTTCCTACATGCCAAGGTCACACATGCAGTCATGTTAATCCCAGCTGACTTCAGAGAAACAAATATCTTTGTCTTGAGCGGTTTAGTGGATCAGATGATGGATGTTTTACTTTCCTTTTTTGACAGATCCTGATATCACACTGTATACACAGCAGAGTTTTAGTTTGATTGGAGTCACTGCTAATGTTAAGGCCCACTCACGTTCACTGCTGAGGCACAGAGCCTTTCTATTTGCCCCATAAATATAGCATGACTGTTCCTTGTGTCTTTCCTTGAGTGCATGAATCTATGCATGCGTGCATGTGCGCGTGTGTGCGTGTTTGTGTGAATACATCAGCCTCTCTGTCTTCATCTCCTGGTTTCATCATGTTCCCTCATCCATCCTTCTATACCATTCGCCCCTCCCCCACCTCTGCCTCTATAGGCAGAGAGGAAATGGGATCAACGGGTGCATCTCTCCTCACACAGCCTCCCACCCTCCCCCTCTGTCTCCCACAATGCACTGCAGCGGTCGACTGAGCCATCAGTCCCAGCAGCCAGCGCACACTGAGGGCAGCATCCCCCGTCTGTCCTCCTTTGTTTACTGTTACTGCAGTCTGTTTCCAACTCCCTCCATCTATCTGTTATGCTTTCATCCATTCTCCACCATTATTGATCAGAGTTTATGCAGTGATAAAAAAAAAAGCCTTTCATTATTCACAGATTTTCTTCAACTCTAAAAAAAATAAAGATTTTTGAACATAAGAGATCTGTTTCTCTCAACAATATATGTCCATAAACAAACATTAATGCATGAAAAACATGGTCCAGTTTCCTCTCCGAGCAGTAAAAAGGACAAAACCAGATGACAGCAACAGAACTGGAATGTCCCTTTATCAACCAGAGGACATCTGTTGAATTACACATACACAGATGTGCATGTATCACATGATGGCTGGCCTGTCTGTCAGCCCTGGCCATTTAAACTCTATCAAATCCTCTTCTGCTGCTGCTGCTGCTGCTGCCCAGAGGCTCTGGGCTAACAACAGGTCTGTTATGGACAGAAAATTATAGTGCAGAGCTGAGTGGGCCAGTGCTAAAAGAGACGACACAGACAACAAACACAGAAGTGCTCATTATCACTGTTTCGAACTCAACTGTGGAACAACATACTCAGTCCAGCAATCACCTTTTTATTGACAACTCCTCACACTGTTACTCAGAGCGCTCTCTAAACACATGGCTGTTAATAGTCAGAGCTTTGGTTGTTCACTTCATCTGCAAAGAGTCAAAGTATCACATGAACAACCGAGCAGGGAAGGGTAATCAGTTTCTATTCTTCTCGTAGTCATAAAAAATGTGGAGTTTATGCAACTATTATCTGGTCTTCCAAGGACATTTTTCCATTGTATGGTACGGTTGTATTGCAGTATTACTGCCAGACGACGGCTGAAGTATATCTAAAAGTTATTCACTAATCGCTGCTACAAAAGAAGTAGAATGCTATGTCCATGAAGTAGCTAAAGATGAAGACTCCACAATGCATTTAGTAACAAGTGAAAGCACGATGATGCCAATTCATAGAGTGGTGCAGCTCAATGAGCAGTCTGCAAGACTGTCAAATGTAAACATATACGCCATGCTGCTGTGTCACAAAAGCACCAACAGAAACCTATAACCGGACCCTCAACTATTCAACCCTCACACTAGTGCTGGTTCAACCTGTGGCTACACAAATGAGTTAGAAATAAGACACTGTCCACACTAGAAGTGTTGTGCGAGTCACTGCTGTCTTACCGTTCTTGTATGGGCTGGACGAGGTAAAGGTAGACTTACTGACCCAAATATAACAGATTATTGAATATTTTTATTCATGTCCCTGAAACACAGTTTCAACCTGCTCTCTTTTGTTTAAAATGACATATAGTTTAACATCTAATGCAAGACAGACAACTATATATCATCAGTGCTCCTTGTGCACAGAGAGCTTCAAATAATGAACCATTCCCAGTAATAGTGCGTGGTCTTTGTGCTCAGACTGCCCATCCCTGTTCTTAAGACTTGCATGTTTCTCATTACTCCTCCGTATTAACTCTGTCCTCAGCTGTTTCTACTCTTACACTGCCCGGCCCCTTTGTTTAGCACACTGGCAGGCATGACGACAGGGAGAGTGAGACATTCCTGTTAAACCTGTTGTGTCAGTCACTTTGTGTCAGTGTGTGTGTGTGCACGTGTTTTTCTTCCTATGGGAGTAGTAACTTTGAAGCTATTAATAAACGAATGGAGCCTGAGTTTTGTGTGGTAGCTCTCTGACTGATGAACAAAACAACCCACTGCATACACAGACAGTGTTTAACTAATATACACACGTGTGCGCGCCTTTGCTTGTGTTGAATTTTCTCAATGCTGATCCACACTAAAATTTGGGATGTGCAGCGTACACAGAGCATTAGGATGAAATGTAAAGTAGAGAAGAAACTGTGTCCTGCTATCAGGGTGATGTCTGTGTGCACTGATGACTATGTGCAGAGAGGAAATATATTTACCAATAGGTAAAGAAAGAATACAAAGTGATGCCTGTGTTTAAGAAGATCAAACTATGTTCATTTTTTATAACAATCAATTTCACATTCATTTATAATGTTTATTTGTTTAACAAAGCAGTCTATTTAAAAAATGATCATGAGCCTGAAGAAACTATGTGTTTGGATGGAGTTTGAAAACACATTGGAGTTGTCTACCACACACTTCCAAAGACAGATTAAACTTGCTAAGTTGAGGTGTTGTGTGTGGTCTTCTGTAGCATTCAACAGGATAAACAGACCATTTGCACATGAAGCCACAACATCAGCACTCCTGCCTGAATAGTTAAAGTGTCGTGTTACTTAGTGTATAGCAGGGCTGAATAAATACACACATTTGCTGCCATAGGCAGTGGGGTGTATTACAGGGAAGGCTTATATATCTGTCACACAGAAAAATACTGGAGAGAAGGCAGAGGTGGATCGCAGCCACACAGGGATTGAAATGACAACCATTACCACTGACATACTGGCTCCTGCGTTTACCTCATAGTATGAGTGATATTATCTGCTTCAGTCACAAAATCTGTCATACATCACCAACATATCAACATCAATTTTCAAGTCTTATCTCTTCTCTAGTACAGTCAAAATGGCTTTACAGGTGAGGCGTTCACCACAGTGACCAATTCAATAACTACATGTGTAGAAATAAAGTATTTTTAATACAAGTGGGGTTGGATTTCTCTCATGAGTGTGTTTGTGATGACCTGTACAACTGCTGGATTATAGAAACCAGTCAGTCCAAAAAAACATATGCAGGATGTTGCACCAGTCTGTCCATGTTCCTCTGCACTCTCCAGGTGACTCACCTCATGCGACATAGCCTGACATTTTTGTTTGGTAGGCTGACTATAATATTACTTCTTTACTGTTATGACACCCAAATACAGCTGGAACAGAACTTTTTCCTAAAATGCGCAGCAGTAGCATACTGTCCTGTAGACACGTGACTGCAGCAGGCGGTAGATAAAAATGCTTTGTTAACTTAAATGGAGCCGTTCACTTCGACATAAGAGCAGCTCCCTTTCTAAACAGGCTGTAATCTTGAATCATCATGTTTCTATGGTGATGTAACTAGTAATGTAAGTGTTTTTGTGTTTAGCGAGCAGCCATGCCAAATGCATCAGTTGGAAGAAAAAGAAGAAAAGAGAATGGCTGCCATGCAGAAGAGACTTTGTATGGATTGACATTTTCAAAAGTACAGACTTGACATCGAGAGGATCAGTTCAGTTTGTACTAACTAAAAAAAAATACTGTGATAAATGTACACCTAACAAATCAATTTCAAGTTAGAAATCTGTTTTTCCTCTATTTTGCAGCAAGGCTTCAGAAGCTCAGCGATGATTTGCCATTTTTTTGATTTCCCATTCATTCATAGGATATAATTGAAAAGAGAAGGGTTTAAACACTCAAAGTCAGAAACTGGTTTGATTCAAGGTCTCGGCTAACAGGCTGTTTTTGCAGTTTTTATCCAATCTAATCTACCGAGAATGCGTTTGTTATCTGTAACGTTATTACAATCTCTGTTTTCATTGTTGTAACATGCGACACTACAAAGAGTATTCAGGGTATACTAAGTACACAGAATACTCAGAAAAGAAAAACATACACGATAGGAATGGAAAAACTCAGTGTCTGGTGAGTCTGTTGCTATAGAAACAAGAGGCAGCACTGAGCATTGGCCACACACACACACACACACACACACACACACACACACACACACACACACACACACAGCTCTGAATCAGTGGGCTTCTATTGGAAAAAGAGACAGCGAGAACAAAGAAGAGCAGATGCTGTACTAGCAGCTCAGTACAGCAGCTGATAGCATCAGTATCACCTCTCTCACTATCACTGCAGGCTGAACATCACTCTGCTTATGGCTGCTCACTGTATTAATTAAACACACTGAGACACTGACCCAGACACAGGAATGGGGCTGACCTCACACACTCCAGCTTTTCAATACAACAATCCTCTTCATTATGTACGTGTGTGCGTGCATGTGTGTGTGCACCAAAATGATTAAGGAGCCAACAGCTGATTAGAGCCTCAAAGGACCTGTTTTAGAGGGTCTCAGAATCAGAGGTAGTACTGAAACTGATACCGAGATGTGGAACCACTAATGACCACTAAAAGAAGTTATTAAAACACATCACATTCAAGGTCCAATTTGTAGAAAATTGGATATCTCAGACTTTACCAAGTTGGTAAAATGACAGTGGCTCAAAAGGACAATCAGTACAAATTCGCATAATAACCACTACCTTCTACACCTTTGTCTACCAACTGAGCAGCAACCTCCACATTAATCTGACTGACAGGCAGGCACACTATAGCTGCTAGAGAGGAGGCTGAAAGCTCACCTCAACTCCGCCTCTTTTTATGCTGACATGAAGTGAGTTGGTGTCAACAATTTCAATATGGAGACTGCTGACAAAAGGGATCCAAATTCTGCTTTGGTAACCAAAGGGCGATGCCACTAAGGCTACATTCATGTTTCTGCTTTCAACTGAAGCAGCCAAAAGCACACATGGCTTTTACTAGTGTGCTCATCCTCTGCTACCGTGGAGTGAGGAGTCTCAACATAGTGATGAAACAGACTGAAACTAATACTGACACCTCTTTATGACCCACTGAAACAAACCACATCATCAGCAGTTCTAATGTTTGGATCCACTGCGAAGGGGAAAGTGTCGGACAAGACAACTCACAGCATCCCAAAGAAAACCCTCAAAGTTTCTCCGTAAGTAATTCATTCAAAGGTCAAAAAACAAAGGTGGTAACATTTAATGGAAGAGGTAATATCAGCTGAGGAAGAAGAGGTACTGCTTTGTCCACAGAGGGCGCCCAAAGTGAACTCTAATTGTATAAGTAATTTTAAAAAAAGTAAACAGTGAAGTAACACTGCTCACTCTCTTATTTCTGAATGATGTTTTCACTTCACTCACTCATTGTGATTCACTTTGTTGTTGTTGTTTTGAAGTGAGCTGCTGAGCTGCGCCTGTCTTAACTGAGTTCAATCGCAACAGTCTGCCACAAATAAGACACTTATCGGAGCTAAGCTCATTGTTGACTTAGAAAATGTAGGAACGCCCAGACAGAAGAGGTGCTGCCGTCTGTGTATGACCTCTAAATATATGACATCTTTCTTTTCTTTGTCATCCAATGGACATTACTTCACCACTCCTCCACATCCACCTACAAGTTTTTAAATCTGCAGCTTCATACATGTTCACTTGATTTCCCCCCTACAGCATCCTAACTGTCTTTCTCTTGTGATGAACAGTAATGCAGGACTGTGTTGGTCCTCTCTGGTTGTTACACGTGATGACAAACAGACCTGGGATGAAAAGTATTAATCAGGACCATTACTACAAACATCCTCTCAATGCTGCTTACAATGATTTAAGTCCACAGTTTTGAGTGATGGTTGGTCATTAATGGAAGTTGACAGCTTAACTGTTATTAAAGTTCACATCCATGTTAATGGATTGACAACTGTAATAGGTTAAGGGAAAATTAACTCTGCCCATATTTGTTCATTCAAGGTTAACCTCAAATCGACAGTTTTCACCTGGGAAAGGGGAGTTTAATAGGGCTCTGTATTTTGTATACTAAGGAGTTTAACGTTTGATTTGAACCACAGAGGCCGTGCTTGTCCAGCTTAGTTGAAGGGCAGACCAGTCCCTCGGTTTGCTCACTGAAAAGCCCAACCTCTAGAACCCAAAGGGAAGTGTACAGGTCTCTCTCCATAAGCACAGCGCTCTCCTGAGCTGGTCGGCTCCAGTCCAAGTCAACAGTCCTGTATTACAGGGAGCTGAATCTCGGTTCTGTTCCAGAAGCATCTCCCTGCACCCCCTTGCTTAAGATATGCGCCAAGACTATATTCACCGACATCTGTGCTGAGCACATGTCAAGTATAACAGAGCAGATTGACCTGGACAGGAAGACAAACACTGTATCAGCAAATATTGTAGAGTTAATTCTGAAATGTTTACCACTGTATGTAAGATCATGTAAATGAGAAATACTTATCAGTGATTCAAAACAGCTGCAACACAGCCTCATATCTAAGATCCATGGTTAACACAATAGCACTCCTAGTTGTTGACTTTGCTGTGTAACATCACAACAAAGTCAAACACATTCATGAATATTGAACAATAAACCAGTACAACACCAAACTGTGTGATTATGTAGCACGGTCAGCCATGAAAGAGGCACAGCAGTCACAGAGCGATATCCAAATGAAAGTCAGTGAACCACAGAAAAGGTAAAGTCACCTGTTGTTAGGATGTTAGTCTCTGTATACTAAGTCCAGCTGCTCCAGGCTGGTCCAGGCTTCAAACATGCATACACAGGGCCAGAATGCAGCCTGTTTGAAACCAAAGTACAACACACATACACAGCCTTCCTGTGGGTTTAAGGTTGAGTGTGTACTGCAGAGAACAACTGCTTACATACAGCCATATAAGACATAGAGGAACGAGTACCAAAGCATGTGAAGATGTGATGCATGTACGATATAGATCGGTGTATATGTGAGGAAATGTGAATATAGTGTAAAGTGGTGCAGAGCTGTATAATCTGCCCATCACTGACGTCCACAGAGCAGCTTTCTGGCTGGCTGCACCAGAGGCCGCCGGCAGCCAATGAGCACGAGGCATGAAAGAAAACGACTAATGCAGAGAGAGAAGGAAAATCTGCCTTTAAAACAGAGCGCCAGAAAAAAAAAAAAACAGCACATGCCCATACAGAATACAGAGTACAGAGGAGAGGAGAACAGAGGCTGCTCTGTGACTGTATATATGTACATATATATACATTAACCATGGAGGCAAAGATGGTTTAAGAATATATATAAGCTGCTAATGAGCCCGTGTTTAGAATTGACATCTGTGATCAGTCCATGAGTGTAAATTTTATGATTAAAAAAACATACTGAAAATGTTTTATTGATATAAATCCTTTTTGAATTGGCTGAGCATGACATGGATCAGTTAATCTCACTGCAGCAAAGAAACCTTACATAGTTTAAGAGACCAATTGTGATGACTTTAAGTTTTCAAGCAGCTCCATGGGCCTCCTGTGTCTGTGTGTCTGTCTGTCAGTACAGCCTTTCCAAGCTCTAAGTCCTGTCCACACACACGTGCACGTGCACACACACACACACACACACACACACACACACACACACACACACACACACACACACACACACACACACACACACACACACACACACACACACAGACACTACATTCGATCCTCCACAAACTCTAATCTGATTTATTGAGCTTGACTGCACAGAAAACATGCAGACTAGCCAGCCTAAAAAGACTCCTTTATCCCCCTCATAACCCCCCTCCCTCACACACACACACACACACTCAACCAAAATTACAACTTGTGGTGTTTTTTAACCAACCACTATTTTCAGCAACAGAAATGCTGCTGGTCCTGCAGGAGGAAATATTAGGTCAGCCCTGACGTCAACACAAACACTCCCTATGTGGACTGGTCCTGCGTTTGTCTGTACAGGGATTCGAACCAACATGGACTACTTGAACACAGATAATCATCATCATCATCATCATCATCATCATCATCATAATCTGCCAGTATTGTTAAGAACAAATCAGGATTACCCACAGCAGGTATTTCATTTCAAATATTTAGCCTACCTCTGTTGATATGGTCTGGGATGGACAACACATCAACACTCTCAATATGAAGTGCAACTAAAAGTTAGAAGTAGCCTCAGTTGGATAATAACTCCAAGAACAAGTCTCCACAAAAATTCATATCAGAGCTATCACAGAAATGAGATTACATGCAGGTCTAGGATTCACCTGCTGTGGTTTCAGTGGTGAGCTGAGCAGGGCTGTACCCAGGAGGACAGATTTGATCTGTTTTCTTAGTTGGCAGCCAGTCAGTCAGTTTGTCTTCCACCTCCCCAATAGCTGTCAATACTTTTACACATTAAACAGAACTAAACAGAAATCCTACAAATTACCAGTCATGTAGCTGATGGTTTTGTTTCCTTGAGAAGCTCATGCAGATTGTCTTAATGTCCTTACACACCGGGGCCGACGCAAATATAAAACGCGAAATTACGAAATATTCAGAGGCAAATTTTGAAGCGCTTGACTACACACATCAAGCCCGATGCGATTTTGCGACTTTCTGTGGGGAAAATTAGGACCTTAACATTTACAAATGTGTTTGGATATATTATTGATGAACTGTAAAAATCATCTGCATCATATCAGTCTACAATATCTCATAAAGATGGGAAAAATGCTGATCACAACTTCAAAAATCAGAAGTGCCATCTTTATTTTCTAAAACAAATGCTCCAAAACCGAAGAGCTGCCCCCCAGCCCCTTCAACGACCATGAAGTTAAAAAAGTGCTGTCATTATGTATAAAATATGTGGCAGCTTATGTTCCTTGAATGTATTGATCAGTTTGTTGTTGCAGCTCTAATGACTCCGCTTTTAAGCACTGGGGTATTTATTGCTCCAGCACATTAGCCTGTGGTTCAGGTACATAGCACAGAGTCCTGGCTTATGTCACTGTCTGAGAGGGATGTACACCAGCAATGCTGCGGTTACACGACATGCATCTCGTTCCCTCAGGAGACAACACATTTAGAACACACAGCCTGTGTTACCAACACAAGCGTGGGGCTTTATAGACGTGGATGTCTAACAGCACGGCGGTGGCGGTGGCAGTGATAGCGATGCTGCTGGCTGCATTATGTGTAGGTAGTTGTTGAAAGGCAGCCTCGGAGCTCATGTATATTATAGTAGCCTGCAGCAAACATTGATCCGTGTGTCTTCAGCTTTAAAGCAGACAGACAGGGTCATGAGGTAAAGAAAAACCAATAATAAACTGGTTGAACTCATTTTGGCTCAGAGAACACTGAGGAGCAGTTAAAGGGTGTCAAAGGGAAGTGAAGAGGACGAGTGAAGACAACAAAACAAAGCAGTCATTATGCAACAAAAGAGGAAAATTAAAGACAACAGAATAGATGAAAAACAAGACGAAGAAGTTAAACATTAAATGAGGCTTAAAAGCATGAAATTATCCAATGAAGAAATAGATTAAACAAAGGTCTGGGAGGATGAACACACGACAAGAGGACAAAAAATGAAGGAAAATAAAATCTGAGAGGTTCAGTAAATAAGAAAGAACTGTTGATAATTAGAGGAACATCATTTGAGCCTTATAAAAATAGATGAAAAAATTAAAAGACAAAGAGCAGTAAATTAAAGAGCAATAAAAACAGCAATGAGGTGATATAAGACATGGCTTCAGTGACACGGGGAGGGAAAAAGACAAAGGAGTGAGGAGCAGAGGAGAACAATGAAGAGGAGAGCATAGGCATTAACAGACAGCAGAAAGAGAAGCATGGAGGAGAAGAAACCACAAAGACAAAGATGAAACAGAACAAAAGGAATGAAGAAACCTGATAGGAGGAGTGAGGAGAGGAACAAAGAGGAGAAGATGAGAGCCTCATCTGCTCTCCAAGAGGAAGACAATGTCAAAAACAACCAAGGAAAAAAACGGTGGATTTAAGCAGCAGGATACTGGAGATGAATCAGAAGGACATAAAGAGGAGAGTGAAACTGCCTGGAAACTGAGTGAGTAACCTACAACAACAGCAACCTGGTCGACAATACCGTAACTAAGGCGCCCCTTCCCTGACAACGGACCAAATGATGCTGCTGCTGCTTCTTTCTACTGCTACAGAATATCAATCAGCGGGGGAGAGAGGGAGAGAGACACACACGATGATGGAGAGATGGTCCCCCAGAGGAACATGAATATATGAGGCTGAGCGGCTGAGTCGCTGGGCGGCTGGCACGCTTCCTCCCGCAATTACCAACAAGCAAGACAGAGTCGGATGGGGGGGCGGGGGGGCGGGGGGGTCATGGTGCAGGAGCAAAGTGAACAGAGAAGAAGAAATCTCATCATGCTAAACAGCAATTCAAGGAGTGCTGCTGTGGGCAAAGACATGTGATGTTTCCTCCTCAAACCCAGAGACTGTTGAAAAAACTGAGGATGATAGGATGAGTGTATAATGTAGGGCGGCCCTGTGACATCAGAAATCACGCTCTTTTGTGGTCATTTTGGTCTCTATTGAAATCACCGTTATTTCACATGATTACTCAGTGATCTTTTCTGGGCTAAACATGCTTCAGCCTGCAGGGATGCTGCAATCACAGGGATTCAGGCAGACTGCAGACAGTAAACCTGGATATTATCTCACTGGACAAGAGCAGGACTAAAAAACACAGGACAAAAGACGTTTGCCTTCAAAGTTACCATAGAAAAAAAAACAACATTTTTGATCTGAGACAGAATGACTGGCAGGATTCTGCATAAAGCTAACCAGCCAGTCAGTGGGTCTGTTTTCAGACTGAAGGATACACTCCTTGAACAGAGGATTTGTGGTTTGGGCACGTGCAATAATCACACTGAAGGACATGGGATGTCAGCCACATGAAAAACTGCTGTGTATGCATGTGTGTCACATGACCGTACAATGTAAGCATACACACAAGGATTGTGATTTGGGGCACATGTATGGACTCCTTTAAGAACGGGATCACAGAGTGTTTTTACTGTCTACACACACTATAGTGATGTGACAATCATATGCAGAGGACAACAATGAGTTTTGATTTCATGATGGTACACAGCAGATCAAACCTTATTTTTAACATCAACAGAAATGATTGTTCACATGTTAGTAAACTGACTGCTCCAGACAGAGCTGCTGTCAGAGGGTAGAAGACAGCATGATAGAAGTCAACAGACATATAGATCCAAATTCTAATAGATTTACTGTGTTATTAAAAATGTTCATTGTTTTTCAGCATTTTAAATTCACTGGTTTCATCTGATATGAACCCTATTAGTTCCTTTCATTATGAAATATACTGCGCTATATACTTGACTTATGGTCTACCATTTATACTTTTTCAATGGCCCATACCAATACTGACAACAAAAAAGTGGCAGATATATAGTGCCAAAATCACCTTGTTGTTTGTCTTTCAATTTGACATAATGCTTCAATTTAATAATACTGATGATATCTATATGTAGATAGAGTAAAAGATGGTAATACTGATGATATACTGTGGTTGAATTAAAAGGAAAGTTGTTTATGAATCCATTTTTCCAAGCATGTTAATATCAAAAACATGAATATCTTAGTCAGTATGAAGAAGAGCTATATAAGGTCATGACAGATATCAAAGCATGACTGCAACCTCTGAAAGGAGCAACACCAAACTGCATTAATCAGTCTATCTCCACCTCACATCACAGGAAATCTGTGATCCATCAGGCAAGCCTCTCCTGACTAAAGTGGAAGAGGGGAACCAGACCAAAAAAGGCCAGATGATCATGGTATTGTTTCTCCTGCTCTAGTTCACCTACATTTATGACTCAATACTAAAAAGTGAACTCCTCACAGTGCCCAAGAATAAACTGAAAATGCTGTCAGCATTCAGAGCAGCTCCAATGCTTTCAATACAGTCCCCAGGAACGGTTTAAAGCAACACCTCACCTCGTCCTCACTTCCCCTTATGAACACCTTTCATCCATACAACCTCACAATTCTACTACTCTCCAAATCAACATTTCAGATGACACTCAACAATTCACCAGTTTGAAGTCAACCAGCTCTCACAAATCAAACATTTAAAACTTCAGGGTTTGGACTTCAAGTAAAACTTTGGCTCATTAAAAAACATATGTCAAAAATAAGGAATTCATAGTGTGCACACTTTAAAAAGAAGCTTCTCTATTTCTAATCACATTCATTTTACACATCAGTCAACTCTCTTTTGTCCTCTTCTGTTGTATTTCTACTGAATACAGCCCAGCTCACTTTGGATGTCAAATATTCAAGGCCTTAATCATAGTTTTTAGCTTCTGCAGGAGAATATTATTATCTTCAGCCTTTTCTGAATGAGCTGTAAACTGTAAACGGCGTCTCTCTCTACAGGAATCAAAGACACTCATTATAAAAACACAGTGAGACTCTGGAGACAGGACACATGACTGAGTGTCAAAGTCTAAAAGGCAACAGCTTTGGAATGAAGCAAGAGAAACAAACACAGCTGAGGTCAGGAAAACATTCATCATGTCCCTGTTAAGTCACCAAACTAATAAAATGCAGTTTAACGAGACTGCGGAGAAGATGAGCTGAGACAGTGACCCGGCCAACGCTCCAACACAACAGAGACAGAGACTGAGACCGAGACAGAGAGGACACAGAGGGAGAAGAGTGGCTCTGTTGTGGAGCTTCACTGGGGTGCAAGTAATGTGGAGAAGAGGGATAGAATAAGAGAGCAGATGAGCTGAAGTAATAGCCAACGACAGCATGAAGAGACATCCCCTCTTCTACAAGGTCATCTCTCTCTCTTTCTCTCTCCCCCTCTCTCCTCTCTCTCCCTGATAAACCCATATGGGAACCAGAGCAGACAGGAGCAGACAGAAGCAGGCAGTGACAACGACAGACAGCTTGGAGACGTGTGAGGGAATTAAGAAAAAGGTAGAAAGAGGAAGGAGAGAGGAAGAAATGAACCTAGCTCACAAAAAAAGAGATAAACTGACAAAAAGATGGAGAGTCAGCGAGGGAGAGAAAAAGAGAGAGAGGGAGGGAAAGTAAACAGCCTTGAGCGCAGTGACGTGACCCAGCTTCCCCTCTCCTTTATTCCTCCTTCTCCTTCTCTATACGAAGGATGTGTGGGCCCAGGAGAAAGGAGGGAGGGAGGGAGAGGTGAGAGGAAGAGAGGGGAGGAAAAGGCACATCCAAAAATAGAACTGTGTTGTTGTCAGTGCAAAACAAGGAAAATACCAACTTCTGGATTTGATCTTTCATTTGCTTCCACAGTTTCTTTACAGTCTGATGAAAACAGTTATTGAAGCTGCATTTTCACCTGAGGATCTGGTTCGGTTTCATCAAGAGTTTGGAAAGGTACCAGAATAACAGACAAATACCATCCTACTTCTGAGGCGATTTTTGTGTTAATATCAATCCTACAAATCCGACTCTAAACTGCAATGACTGAGAGGAGGTAAGAGGAGGAGAAGACTGTACTATATTACATCTTACCTAACCTGATTTTAGCTCAACAACACCTTTGAACTCTGTTTTCTCTACATTAATATTCATATCAGGGAATGCTCTCAGGTGTTATAGCAGAGGTCTGTAAACAGGTGCTGAATTTACATGTTGACACTGACTCAATTTAAAGGGATATTCCGGCGCAAAATTAATCTAGGGTCAAACACATCGTAACACCGAATTAGACACCCCCTCGAAAGATGAATGTTGACGACCGCTTGCTTCTCCACTTATACCAACTTCAGTAACGACCGCATGATAGCAAGACACAGCTGTCTGAGGAGCCATAAACAAACCTCAAACAAAACGCCACTCTATAGCCACAAATAATGCTCAGAACAGCACCTAACTTCATCAACAGTACATATAGGGTCCTAGCCATAGTACAAGCCACCAAACATCTTTTTAGCTTTGCCTGATTTCTTTAGCAAAGAGACTAAACACAACTCACCTACTCTCTTCCAGTAGCCGCTTGTTTGTAGCAAGACCTCGGGCCAATTCATTACAGACTGCTGCAGGGGGACGCAGCTCAACGAAGAGCATTTATGATCATTTCGTCATGGAAATGCAATCAGACCAAGATGCTAAGGCAGAAGAACTACCGCGTCTGCAGTACAAAATGATTTATATGGTGATTATTACTTAAAGGAAATGATAAAGAAATTATCATAAATGTTCTTCCTTGAGCTGTGTCACCCCGCTGTTGTCCGTAATGGACTGGCCTGAGGTCTTGCTACAAACAAGACATAGATAAACATAGATGGTACAGAGAAAATACACCATGATTTTTCAGAGAATTTTGGCAGCCACACGCCTGACTTGTAAAAAATCTGATTAGATGCTCAGCTCTCATCTCTTATCTGTTATCATCTCATCTGATAACTTGTTTCCTGAGGAAGATTCAGGATGGGGTACAGTCTACAGTCTACAGTGGAAACATAAGCAAGAGCAGGGTTTACTGTACCAAACTGAACCATCTGCTTACAACAAGCAGTTGCAACAACTGCTCTGAGTATGCATCTCTATCTCTCCGCTACATCCTTCACTGTAGATCTCCTCATGCTCAGGTCAGCAAATACTGACATTTGTGAGCTCCAACAGCATCTGATAAAGACAGACATTATGTTCATGTCTGGCTCTGGTTACTTTATGTTTTCTGACTGTTGACAAGGAGCTCCACAACACTGTACAATGTTTGGTGTCTGTAAAGTGACCCTCAATATCAATCCACTGATTCCTGTATGTATGAACCAGCAGGCCCTGACTGACTCACAGTCTTATATCACAGCCAAATCACTGCGGTTGTCAGCTCGGACTCAGTGCTCTCTGTCTATTGTTTTACATCAGGGCAGATTTGTTATTTAAGCCATTACTAAATCGGATCATCCGCTCTGCAGACATGTTGATGGCTTGCATTTGTGCCGCTCTCTCCTGAAATCAGTCACACTATAGTCATGACATTTTCCCCCTTGCTTTACCTGCATGTTTTACCGAGTCAGGACTTGTAGAGAAGTCAGTGCAGGTTGGCTTTCTGAACACAGCAGCATGTGAATATCTTGCTTGTTTTAATTCTTTGGACTAAAGCAAATGCCTGGTAAATCATATACTATGAGCAGGCTTTGCTGAATAAAACAGCTTTAGAAACATCAGTTAAAGTAGCAGTGCTGGTGGAAGGTCATGAGCTGTATCAGCAGGTTATAAATTTAACCAACACAAGGCGCAGATCAGTCTTATTAAAACTGATTTGAAACTTCATTACTTTTGACTCATCCCTGTAATGTTAGAGTTCAGGTTTCTGAGATTAAGAAAACAATCAGATTGACTCTTCTTTGACATTCTGCTTTCCACTGAACTTCTCTGAGTACTCATTAGGACTGATAGCATATCGATCTTGATGACTGGCAGATACAGATTTTATCGTCTTTTCTTTATTCAGCACAAAACTTCACATATCCTACACCTATAAGCTGTGCAGTGGCAGGAATATGTCTCTATGACAACCAACAACGACCAGAAGGAAAAACAAGGCGGACAGAAAACAGGAGCGCTCCACACCGCTGTTGTGGCTTACGGTATATCAGCTCTCAACTAACTATGAAATCCACTCACTTTGTAAAACAGGTAGATTTCAAGTAATGAATACTTTAATTTTTTGAGACATACGGGAGGTTTTCTGTCCAACAGAGAAGATCAGTGTATTTTCAGAGACTGTACGATCCGATCCCTCAAAAACAAAGGCCATCTATGATGATTGATGAATAAATTTTAATGTAACTGTGTGATTTCTGATATTATCCAACTACACTAATGGAAGGCCGCCAACTTTGTTACAGTAAGTCAACCTATCAGAGACTGTATTTATAATCAGCTGACCTTTAAAGGCCAAATTGGAAGTCAGACTCCCCCTCTTCAGAGCAGTGGAAGTACTGTAACTTGAAATAAAATTTGTGGTTGACACAGAAAACGTGAAGAGGTCACTTTTTTCACATATAAAACTCACATAATTTGATGAGTGAGTTGATTAAATTAAAATAAAAATCTAATCAATAAGCAGAATCAATAATGGCGTCAGTATCAACAAAATCAGATCTCTTCTCAGAAAGCAAAACAACAAGATGTAAGGGCCAGGTTTAAAATCCCGATTGGAAGCTGAGGTGACAACATCCATCACACTGATGAAAAATAGAAAACAAGCACAAGCCTACATAAAGCCTGCTTTCAAATCTGGAATATTATAGAGAGCAAACATGCTCACGTGTTGGAAGCCAAACGAGACCGAGCGTTGAATATTCAGCAGAAGTCAAGGACACAAACTGGAGAAAAAAACAAGGCATGCTTTTGTTTTCTTTCAACAACTTTTCATCCCCTCTGCATTTCTCCTTCCTCCCTCCTCTCATCCATCTCTCCTGGTAATACAGATCTAATAATAGCTGAGTTGCATCGAGACAATCGTTTGCTGGAATCTAGGGCAGTTGCTGCAGAGGCAGTATGGGAAAATCCCTCCTGCCTTCTCCAGCCTGCACGCCTGCCTACGGACTGTGCATGCATGTGTGTGGGTTAGCATTCAATCCACTCCATCACACGAGATGAAACAGCAGACTGTTGACTTTTAACACCTACAGAGTGACTCTGAGATGGTACTGTTGGATGTTTTTCAACATTAATGTGGTCCCACCATTTATAGATTTGTGCATGTGCTGAAATTCTTCTGCAGTTATGCTGTTCCTATCTTGGGAAAATCTGCAGTACATTACTGGATAGAGTGTCACTGAAAGCTGGATTTAACACTGTGTTCCCTCATCCCTTTCAAAGCACTGCAGAAGATACTGCTGTTTCTTCATGTGCACAATACTGAACATGCATTTGTGCTGAACCGTTTGGTACAGGATGTTCAGTTCAGTATGCAACTTTCTCCAGCTCAGTACGCCTTATCCCTGCAGACCACCAACCCCCCCACCCCTCTGATGTGTTTGCTGCACTGAGCAGCATAAATGTATGTAAGGCTGCGTGTCCTCACTGCATCCCTGAATGAGCCGATGCTCTGTACTGGACAGCCAACTGAGGTCCTGATATCTTCACCCTCTCACTGCACCAAGCTGCTAGACGCACTATCTCAGGATAAACAAACACCAGGATGCTGTGCGTTGGTTCCTACAGCAGGGCTCTGACACAGTCGGAAGGTTCATTTAAAGGGATATTACGGCGTAAAATTAATTTCGGGTCAAACACACCATTACACCAAGCTAGACACCCCCTCGACAGATGGATGTTGCCGACCGCTTGCTTCTCTAGTTATAGCAACTTTAGTAACACCCGCATGATAGCAATACACAACGGTTTGAGGAGCCATGAACAATAAACATCATTTCTTTATCATTTCCTTGAAGTAATAATCACCATATTAATCATTTTGCACTGCAGACGCAGTAGTTCTTCTGCCTTAGTGTCTCGGTCTAATTGAATTTCCATGAAGAAATTATCATAAATGTTCTTCCTTGAGCTGAGTCACCCTGCAGCAGTCCGTAATGGATAGGCTCGAGGTCTCGCTACAAACAAATAGCTGCTAGAAGAGAGTAGGTGAGTTATGTTTACTCTCTTTGCTAAAGAAATTAGGCAAAGCTAAAAAGATGTTTGGTGGCATGGAGATGCCGTTGTCAGTATATAGGTGTATGGTCAGATTTTGAACATTATGGTGAGGTGGAAGAGAAATCAAGGGTATGAAAGAGTACAATGGCAGGATTGGTGACAGGGTTGGAAGTCCACTTCTGTGTGGTAATAGGGCTGAACCGAGAGAACACTAAATTAAGTGATAAAATAAAAAGATTTTGCAACATTTGTCATAACATGACATAGATTTGTCAGAAGCAATGATAAACGGCAGAACAGAAATGAATTAACGTTAATCAAGATTAAATTACCTAGATTTTCTGCCATTGACAATGAAGTAGACATGTCGTTATTTGAGAGGATGTTTCTATTGCTCAAGAGCCAGACAATGATCACTGAAGATCATTTTAAAACACCAATAATCAGCCTAATCAATCAATTGACTGGTCTCTCTCTAGTCACAACCAAAGAAGATTGGAAACCCCGGTTTAAACTAAGTGAAGTCAGCCTCACACACACATGATAAACAGCCTTCACCCAAACACACACACAGGGTGGGCTGAGTGCCATCCATTACTGACATGATTGGTGTCTAACAAGTTGTAAAAAGTGATCTAACAGTCTTGTCTCGAATTGCCAAATTCACTGGCTGTAAGCACAAGTCTGCACAGTTGTATTACCATAATAACATAGTTCAAATCAACCATTTAACACAGTCAGGCCGGCGTACACAGAGCTAGAACCCTTTAAAGCTCCATTACAGTCTTGGCTGTCTTGAACTGGACTGTGTAGAGTCTGTGCAGCCCTGTTATTCTATTAGATCACCATCCGTACTTTATGACTTGAGTGGGAACAATAATGAATAAAGTCTGTTTTAAATGAAACAGTCTGAAGAATCATACGTATAAACACCCAACTCTACCAACGTCACACACACACAAACACATACACAACACTGAGGCTAGTTAGATGACCATCACATGAATACTTGTAGGTGTTAAAGCAGAGTGAAGAGTGAAGGAGAGAGAGAAGAGAAGGAAAAAAGATATATGCTGTATGTTTTTGTACAACAGAGAGGGCTTGAAGGACAGAGGACGTTAAACACACACACACATACACATACACACACACATACACACACAGCGAGCTCTGGGGTTGATGTATTGAACAAAGAAGACCTCTATTTCAGCAAGCATGCAAAAGTAGGTCTGCGCTGGGTTTGCAGAGCTAAAAGAACGAGTGTGTGTGGCGCATGTGCGACGCAGAAGACAAATGGTCTCTGACATCTCAGGCTATTACCGAGGAACAGCCTGGTACAAGGGAGGGGGAGACACAGGGGGGAGGAAGATGGGGGAAAGGAGTGAGAGTGGGGGTGGAGCTTGATGCTGACCTTAGATTCCTCCCTCTCCACATTTAAACCACTTCACACCTCCACTCACACAGTTGTCATCATGCCTATGACAGCATGACTCACACCTTTATTAGCTGCTCTCTCTGAGCTCATGTGGCTCCTCCACACTCCGCTGTGTTCCTGAAAGACTTCAAAAACAACAGACAGCCACATTTTAAAAACCACTATGCCTTATGCTGGTGAGACATTTT
This sequence comes from Xyrichtys novacula, assembly GCA_962446985.1. Taxonomy (NCBI): domain Eukaryota; kingdom Metazoa; phylum Chordata; class Actinopteri; order Labriformes; family Labridae; genus Xyrichtys; species Xyrichtys novacula. Next base: position 8,846,306 of record OY660882.1, on the reverse strand, counting down.
GCTGGTTACGAAGACCAAATTGTTTCCAAATGTTAGACTCGCAGAGCTGTGAGCTGTGCATTTCATTAGAGGGAAAAAAACATTTCAATGTTAAAAACAGTGGGTGTGAAAAGCACTTTTTTTGGTAACTTTATCCATTTGCATTCATCAAAAGAAAGCATAACCAAAATCGTGGCCAATCACTTCACAAGTTAAATAACCTGAAACAACCTCTGCTGGGTCACAGCCACAACAGGAAGCAGCAGGGGTGTAGAAATCACTAACTGTGAAGAATCAACATCAAAACACCAGACAACACACTTTAACATCAGGGATGTAACAGCACACTCGATTTCATGATAGGATGAGGACTCGAGTCTCTCAATTCTGTTGTGGACTTCAGGCAGACAGTACACTTTCTTTTCAGCCACAGTGGGGCAGAGGGAAAGGAAGTGGGGACTACTGAGACCATTGTGCCTGCCACTTGGCAAACCATCACTCTTGCTAAAAGACTAAAAAAAGAAGCATTTGTGGCTTTTCTTCTGAAACAGTGCAAGAGCAGAAGAGCTCACAAGATGTGTACCGTCAAGAACCTTTATAAAATTTTCTGTGGTGGACAAAAAAGAATTCAAAGGGTTAGTAAACACGGTGAAGCCAAAGTATACATCCCCATCACAGCCATACTTTAGTCAAACACTATCAGCAGCTGAAGTTACACAGAGCCTCAAGCAGGCAGAGAGCAGCCCACTCACCACTAACAACAACAGCTACAGGCTAGTGTTTGATGTCAATTCTGTTGTGATACATAAAGCAGGGCTTGACAAGAAGCACAAAGAGAACTTAAGGGGCACAATGAAAATTGATCAAATTGTGTTTATCTTATTGGTCAACATAATTACTATTATTTTAAATCAATTTTAGGTCAGTTGGGCACATGACATGGAAGCTATTGAAGGAAAACTGCCTTTTCTGAGAACATCAACCGGTAATTTATTGACAATCCCTTATTCAAAACCCAACGTTGACAGCAAGGGTGCAGAGTAGATTTAACCGCGCTGCTGTTGCTATTCCCTGTTATGGAGAGTGAGAAGACACCCGTAGATCAGCGATGCATGTCCGCCGAATATCCAACCTAAAACTAACTTCACCGCAGTACTTACATGAAAGACCACTTGCTGCCTTGGCAATGTACCCCTAAATACATTTTACAATTCGCACACATCTATTATTAGTCGCAAATGTGAGTGAAATGGTCCCACTGTCGAGCCCTGTAAAGTAATACTGTGTAGTTTCTCTACTGCTCATTATCATCATCTGCATCAGCCAGTGAAGTATTGTACTGTGGACTTGTTACCACAATGTTATTGTACTGTAAGATACTGTGCCATCTCTAATTTAAAACTACTTATTGTCAATCTATCAAGTCGACAAATTCTCTTCGCATTATCCCTACACAGGCTCCGCAGCCATTCTTTGTCTGAACTATCAGAGTAATGGTACAACACACTGTTACCCTTGCAGTCCTGGACTGTTGAGGGAAACCTGCCAAACTCTGGGCTTAAATATTTGCAAAGTCTGCAATAATCCTTGAGTCCAGAATTCCTGAGCTTCCCTTCCCGCCTCTGACCCCTTTCCTTTGGTTTCTGAGTGAGCTGGGCAGAAAACATTCAACATAACAAGCCTGAGTATGCAGTTATTATTGCCACCAACTCTAAGTGGATTCTGATCACGACTCCTTTGTTTAATTAGGCGGTCGAACCCAGAGGTGATCACTGTAAAAGACAGAGCTGTTAGTAAGGAGGCATTTCACACTCTGAAAGTCTGACTCAGGTGAACAGTCTTCTCTCTAACTAGTCCCTGATGTGCTCAGGGTGTGGAGGGATTCCAGTGTTACCTTTCTGAAACCTGACTCCACACACGCCCAGGAGAGCAGAACAACTTGTTTCCACAGGCTGTTATTCTAGCACTGTTAATTACCATGAATGAGCTGGCTTAGGACACACACAAACACACACGCACACACACACACACACACACACACACACACACACTATCTTCTGTCTCATTGCACGAGACACACAGCTGGAGGCTTTTGTGAAATTGAATTGTCTGTTGTTACCTCTCTCTTTCATGCTTTCCTCTTTTCCTTTCCTTTGGTCAATCTCTCCACTTTGTGGGAGTTATTCCTTGGAGACTTAAGCCTGTCATTACTCCAGTCAGACACACATCACAACCCAGTGAGCAGTCAGTCTGTGTGTAGAAAGTATTCCTGGGAGCAAATCGGTCAAAGGTCAGAATACTGTCTGTAAACAGAAGCAGTAGTTTATCATACAATATCAAGGCAGCAGCCATTAAGGATAAAGTCTGTCATATTTGATTTCATACAAGGTTAAATCATGACTTTGGAGTTTAAATCATACCACATGGCATTTATCAGCAGAGGCTGCATTGCTCAGCTGTTGAGGAACTCTTAAAAAAAAACAAAGGCCTGAAAGTTTGGAGAGGAATCCACGCAGACCCTGGAAAAGAGTTTGAAGGTATAAAAATAGGCCTCGCAGTGAGGTTTTCTGACTTCAAAATTGGATATCTGGGGACTCATTGTCTGTAGTGTACTAGTTACAGAAGATAAGACTAGAATTTCAGGAGGGAGGGTAGAACAAGCAGCAGCAGTCCCCAGTCTGAGTCCATGCAGGGATACTAGAGAGCATTTCAACCGCCAAAACAATCTACATAACCAAGTGAACAACTACAGATCTGATCATGTGATTCCTATCATTATTTTCCTTTGTTCTGATCTCTTCTACACACGCACCATTGTGAATGCAGAAGAGTAAGTGTTTTGAAATGCGTACCTCCCACCAGGAGTGGTTCACATGCCTCCAGGCAGCCAGAACTTTGAATAGAGGCAGAGACAAGTGCAGACAGGCAGGTTTACAACCACAGACACACCAATCCTTTCACCATGGACCATTTCAATTCATCCTGACTGCCGGCAGATTGAAAACAAACTAATTAATGATTTAACGTACAAGGATCTAGAGGACAATAAGGTCAGGATGTCTGTCAACTGCACTACTTAGAGGCAAACTGATGATACACTTTAATTCCAGTTGGCAAGAAACCAGAGTAATGCTGCCAATCAATTAATTTCTTACATGTCTATATCTGTACTGGTGACTTGAACGGCAGCATTTTAGGCTCTAATACGTCTAAGTCATTCTCCTATTTGGCAATGTACTGGTCATACTCCAGCACAGTCAGCTGTGACGGAAAGATAAACAAGAGCCGGTGCTGACCCACTCTGGCTTTTTTAAAACAGGAGGTGCCTATAATAAATCAGTAACTACTTATTGATAATTACTTCTTTTCATATTAATCTGATGGGGATATTTCGGTTTACAGCCATAGATAATTTAACTCTCCAACCAGGAACTCTGAGCTTGAGGTTTTTCAGCCAATCAGAATAGAGACAGTTGAAAGAAACATTGTTTTTTTTATCCTTCATGGAAATTTAAGTTTAGAGTTTGCCAGAAATATCTATTTTCCTTGCCTTTCAGTTAAAATTGCTACAAGACACGGAGGCCGTGATTTGCTCTTCGTAGAGTGAAACCTTCACCATTTCAGCAAAAAAAAAAAAAAAACATAGTGGAGAGCCAGGAGTGTGGAAGAATGAGGGTGTGTAATGTGAAGCACATTCATGACTTGGATCTGAACACAGGGCAACATCTGGTTGAGTATTCAGAGCTGAATGTCTCAAACACACTCAGCTTACAGCGAGCAGACACCACATCAGTTTTCCCTCTCTTCCCTCTGTCTTTCTAATCAATCATTGACGTTGTTCTAGGAGAAACAAGGTCATATATCTGTTCACCCACACAAACACCTCATTTATGTATCTGCTGCCTTAAACCAGACCTAGGAACAAGAGAGAGGAGGGCAAATGTGTGACTCCTCTGGTGAGTGTTGTCATACTTCATAGAAAACATTGTGGTATCATTGGTTGTACATTTAGAGTCTTGGATGAGACCCCTTTGATGGAGCTGTAATTTAAGATGACACTCTTATGAAGGTTTAAATGCCATCATGGCAGTACATTAGTACATTATTTCATTAAAACAGCAAATAAAGCTGAAAGTTAAATCACACATATGACAGAGTGCAAAAAGTCTGATTAAAACCGACATTTTTATTTTTAAATTACTAAAAATATGATGAAATAAGGGGAGAAAATAGCTAGAATATGAAGTTCGGTTAACCCAGCTTTAAAGAAAACACATGTAGGTGACCTACAGGCATTAGCAACCCCTTAACCTTCAATTATTAATGAAGTGAATAGACGGAGTATGTTCAGTCTGCTCAGGCCTGGAACCGGCGCTTTGAACAAGCTGACTGACTGACTGGTGAGCCACTCAATATCACGGTAAGTCACCAGTCTGTGTTCAGGATGTTTAACAGAGAGCACATGTGAAATAGTATTTACAAAATAGCACAAGTAAAACCCACAAAGAGGAAAACCTTTTTCCTCTTTCACCGGCTGTTAAATAAGTCAGTCTAGTGCCATATTAATGAATGTGTGTGCGTGCGTGTGTGAGGTTAGGGTGTGTTTGAGTGCACATGTCTGATAATGGCAACTATCAGCCAGTTCAGACCCTTGAAGCAAGAAGTCAATGAACCTGATGACCCCGCTGTGAAGGCTTTTAACTGTACACATAGATCTTGTCCACGCCTTGACAGTAAACGTACCTACGTCAGGGATCAAGATTCTGACCACTTTGGTCCCAAATGCTCCTGAAATGTAAGCCGTGCAGCCTCAAAAATACCTCGGAGAAGATATTTATCCCCATATAGTTGGAAGCATTCGTGTGAGTGAAAAGAATTATTATGGTGGGGTTTTTTTTTCCATTTCTCTATAAAACATTCTCTCATAAAGGGATCAATGGTTGAGCTGTAATGCCTGCAAAGAGGCATGGTGTTATGACGCCAGTTAAGAGCAACATGTGCCCCTCAGCTGGCTTTACTAATCATCCACTGTTAAGTTCAGACCGATACTTATATAACAAAAAATTAGCTTGACATTCTTCACTTTTAAAACTCATTTTGGATTGGTTATCATCAATCTGAATCACACCTTTTTTATTGTGATGAAAGGATTGAAAACAGAGGAGCTGAAGAGAGAAGATGAAACGTTTTCCTTTTCTCAGCTGTCTAAGGTTATGGAACATGTAACTCCTGAAGCTCGTGCTGCTGATGTGGTTTATGTGGATATATCAGCCTCAAAGAAGAAACCTATTCATTAGAGCATCTGTTCCCTTTGATGCATGCAGGGCATAGATACTCTGTGCGTGCACATCTAGGACAGAAAACGGTGCTTGTTGTGGCATTTCAATGAGTCAATTAACTCTGAGATACTCAGCCTGCCTGCTGTCTCGGTTTACTTATCCACTGGCTTGATAATGAAATCTTTCAGTGTGAAAGACTGCAGGAGCACCTGGAGTAGATCTAGTTACACTAACCTCGCTGATAAATCCTCAATAACAGGTAGAAAAATTCTTGTTTCACCTGCTAAACAATACAATGAAAATTGATGAGCTAAATCATTCAGATCTGTCATTCATTTGAAATGATTTTAATACATCCTTGTTAGGATAATTCACCTGACAAATATTTGAGTAATTGCTGAAACTGACAAATCTTTTTATACATTTAAACAGGCTGTTAAGGTAAGTTATACCCCCCCTGACAGACTTCTTTCAGGTCACATCAGGTCAGACTAATGTCTCAATAATCATCCAAAACAAGCAGCCAGGTTAACCATAGCAAAGGCGCACGATTAAGCCCCAAAACAATAAACAATATATAAACAAAAGCTGCAAAATTTAAAACTATAACACACACGACATTAATTCAGTGACATCACAAAATTGACCTGATGAGGAATAATGCTGAGTCGGTAATGTCACAGTGTTTTTTTAACACATACATGAATGTAGGGAGTGTAACACAAAGGCTAACCAAAGTCCTTTGTGACTGTGTATTCAACAGTTATGTAAGATGTCCCTCTCCAACTCTGCTGTGTTTGTGTGTGTGTGTGTGTGTGTGTGTGTGTGTGTGTGTGTGTGTGTGTGTGTGTGTGTGTGTGTGTGTGTGTGTGTGTGTGTGTGTGTGTGTTTTCTTTGTGGTTAAATTACTGCCCTCCACAGCGCTGCAGGAGTGAAGGCAGCCGGCTTTGAAGACGAGGTATATGGTTACATTAGTTTATCTAACTTGAAAAGGAGGATCAGTTGACACGTGGGTGTGTTTACCTGACAGAGAACTGTTGGAGGTCATGTGTTCTATTTCTCTTCGCACTTAAAAAAAGGTATCACCATTTTTATCTTCTTTGAATATCAGAGAATTCCTTCAAAAATTAACCGATCATCGTCTCAATTCTTCTAAAACTATCACAAAGCTGCTGAGTGTCACATTAAATTTAATGAGATGCTTCAATGCCACTATTCACTGGTACATGGGACACACATTTGTATTGTACCTGTCAATAAAACAGTGTAGTGTGTAAACATGCACTCCATTCTCAATGCCGTCAACATCACACATACCTAGAAAACACTCAATTTAGCAAGATAAATTGATACCATCTGAATGTTTGTTTAAGTCTGAGGCACATGTATATACTGCTAAACTAGCGAGATAACAGAGTTTTTACTTTTAGCATCTGCACCTCCATTACATGTACATTGTAAATATGTGGAAATCAAATGCAGCGGACAGTGAGTTTACTGTATTTCTGTAATATCGTTGACATGCACAGTTCACAGAGCTGTAGTTGTACACAAGTAGAATGTGTTTACAGGTTATATATTACAGAGATGTTCTATGGACACTACTTGCAGACATATGCAGTGGTTATAGAGTGTGTGCACATTAGTTTATCTATAATAGGTGAAGTTTATTAACAAAAGTAAAACAAAAATACTGCATAAAACGTCAATAAACATATACATGGGCAGCCCACCCAAGTACTGTATGTGTGGGAAACACTCAAGAGGTAATGGAAAACAGATTTTTCATATTTCCTGCATTTTATATCAATACAGCACAGCCTTTTTGTTGAACAGTCTAAGCTTCCTACAATGAAAACAAAGTCACAGGATAAGGGCAGCCTCTCAGTGGACTGGCAGAGACATGCAGCTTTTAATGTGGACTGAATATCTACCCTGTATAACTTCAACTTTTCACACAAGAGTCCTATAGAAGCTTTAGTTACTTTATTCCTTTTAGCATTGTTTATGTGTATGAGTCTGACTAACAGCGTGTGACTGAGTATTGTAAAGAGAGGAGCTGAGAGCATGAATGAAACCCCGATCAGAGGCTGACTGAACTGCCCAGTCTCTTCTGTCCCTCCATGCTCTGATACCCCTGAGTCCTGTGAGAGGAAACATTTTCAGAACTGTTCTTTGTTTTGTGACGACGGTTTCCCCTTCACTGTCAGCCACACACACACACACACACAAACACAGACACACACACACACAGCTGTGGGTTACTAGATACCATCTGTTCAATGACAGACCTTAATAGTGCAGTGGTTTAACCAGGCTGTAGCACCAAACATGCACAGACACACACTCACAGAGTCTGATCCACAGGGGACAGATTAAGCAGCTCGACAGAGTCTGTAGTCTGGAATCAGTGCTTTCCCTCCACTGTGGGTTTCATGGCAGTAAACACTGGGGATGTAAACAAAATACTGAAGAGTCTGTCACAAGTACAGAACAGAACTCGGAACAAAGCAAATGTGAGATTCGTAAACACCTGAACCAACCATGGTTGTTACAACGGCTGTAAAGAATTGAGCAGGCACATCCAGAACTGACAACAGACAGGAAGGAGAGGGACATGCCAACGAGGGGCTCAGAGTCCCCTTTCGGTTGACTCAGCAGAGTCTGAACCTAGACCTTCCACTGATCATGGTTTGACTGCATCAAGCCTTTGTCCTGAGGGTTTATCCAGGGTTTATTAATTTTCTGTTACCAAAACATTATGCATTAGAGTCTGGGAAAATAAATGCCACATAAATTTAACATGTCGAGTTAAACGCTTGGTATTTCTCACCATCCAGCAGCACTGCAGCAAAGATCCCTGCCAAGCTAAACCAACTATAGCCAAAAATCCAAACCTTTGTTGCACGTCTCTTTGACTAAGTGCCTTAAGTGGGAAAAAAATCAGCGCCAAGACTCCCCTGATTTACTTGTTGGCGTGTTCTACCTGTGTGCCGCACAGTCAGGCTCCAATCATATTTAGCTTTAGTTACTTTGGGTTGCATTAGCTTACTCAAGTGAGCTTCATGGGATGCTCACAAAGAGATGCAGCTGCTATTTTGAATCACTGAGGGAAACAGTAATAAGCATATGGTGAGGACAAGAAGTATAGTGGCAGCTGAAGACCAGGTACACTAATAAAACGCTCCAACATTTGTTGTAAAAGAGCCATCAATAGACCGGACCAGGAGGCAACGGACCACAAGGGTTGCATGACAAGAGGCTGTAATGCTCTGCCTCTAGTTTCCAACAATTTAATGAAGATAATGACTTCAACAATGCTAACTGCTCTGAAACTGGGCCACATATTGTTTATAGTGAAATATGTCAAAGTAAGACACAAAAAGTGGTTATTGGTGGGGCCCTTCCTTCTAGATTGCCTTCATTATAATGTCTGAAATAATTTGCCTTCAAAATTAGTTGGTTGAGTCAGTACGATACACACGGATATGTGTGCGCATGTCCCCCCCTATTTAGAGCCAGGAAACATTTATGAGTGCAGAGAACCGACATGATCACCAACGAGTGAAAACACTTCCAGTAACACTCAAACAAGACACATCCTGGTGGCTTCACTCTTTCCAGAGACAAAGATTTGGCTCTGTCTGTATCCTGGCTACCGGATTAAATCTCAAAACAGCTCCTTCTTTAGCTCTGTACCTTTAAAACAGAATTGTGAGGCAGAGTGAGCACAAAACACTGCAGCCCCTAAATGATTTGCTCAATGGGCAAGTGTGAGGTTTCATATTCGAACATCTTAAAAGAAAAAAATTTGGAGATGTTTAGAAAATTGAGACTGACGAACAAGCTTGTATGTAAAAGTCCAGTTTTGGTCACTTACCATCACTTAAACTTACTGGTCCTTTCAGCTTAAATGACTCTTTGTGTGACACTTGCGTATGTTGAAAAAAGCTTTCATTTAGCATCATGCAGTATTTCAGTGCAGAGCAGCAGCTAGACTGATCAAAAGGACTCATAATCAGCTGTTTATGTTGCTGCAACTCAAGGCTGATGTCATTTGTTTTCCTCCAAAAATGGTCATGTGATGACAGACGGGGACACAGGGCAGGCTGGCTGACCTTTAGTTTGATGTGTCTGACATCGACTGCTCCACTGTCTCTTTTTACACTTTTGGCGCTCACATGCCTTCAACTCTTCAGTCTGTCCTTGTCATCTTTACTCCTTCCTCTCGTTCTTTGTGCTCTTCCTTCGTCTCTCTTTTCATTACTGAAACAATTTCCTAAACCATGTTAGTGATGACAGAGAAGGAGGGAAAGTTAAAATAAGGTACAGCTCCAGTCTGAGCGTGGCGTTTATTTAGGTTCATGTCAGAAGCACATGCTCTTAACATGGTAACTTTTTATAATTCTGCATCATTACACCTCCTTGTCATGCCTGCTCTCCTATGCTCCCTTTACTTTGCAGATAATCCATTTGTTTACTCCCATTTCACTGCAACAACAACTGCAGCACCTGAAACGTGTCTTATAGAAAAGTGTCTAAGAATACAGCGTGTATAAGTGACGTGTAGGGGCTGCAGTTCTGTCTATGTTTGTTGGCTTGTTAAATCTAAATCACAGTCTGGTTTAAATTTAGTTTCAGCTTAATTACACAGCACATGGGACTCAAACCTCACAGCTCCCAAAAATATGAGAATGGTCCTGCTATTACCAGGCCTGTTTACTGCTGCCTATGTGCAGCCAAAACCATAGAGAGGAACGTCCACATTTCAACACAAGCTCTCTGGTTATTAAAAGACAGAGGCTGACACTTTTGCAAAAAAGTGCGATAGTCCTTTTTTTCATCCGCACCAGTCCAACCACTCAGACTCTGACAGTGTTTCAATGGGAACGAGAAGCAGAGAGGAACTGTAACTCAACCCAAAACTATTCGACACAAACATCAACAAAGTCTGTGTGGGTGTGTGTGTGTATGTGTGTGTGTTTGACATTGATCCAACAGAGCAGCAGGACACATATTCTGCTGTGTCAGGGGAAATGCTCATCTATCTCTCGGCTCTGAACTATTGTAACTCTCAAGTCCCAATTCTAACTCGCCAAACTCTTATTTGAGACGCTATTGCACAACTCATGATGACAAACAATACCTTGAAATATTCCCCCTTCACACACCGCATGTTGACAAGTAGGGCGTTGTTTGCATCATCCTTTTAAAAGCTATCATAGCTTTATATGCTTTGATGGTTTTAGCTTCGTTAGCAGCTTTTCAGTGGTTATATGCTAGAGTCCAAGAACGTAGACTTCAGTTTGGGTAATAGCCAAAGCATAGCTCCAGTTAACTAAAATGGCCTTTTGGTTTTCAGTGCTTATAAATAAAGAACACTTGAGACATAAACTGGAGCAGGCCTGGCATAAAGATGTTTTTTTCTGATGAAGTACTGTTTCAGACGGAAAAACTCTACAACCAAGGTTTTGCTCAGGACTTCATGTTTGTGCCAGTGTGTGAATGCCTCACTGCACTTGGATGACTAAAGAGTTAAACCATGCGCATATTTACATTATTCATACACTAACTGGGACACGGGAGCACATGTCATTACACACGGGGCTGTTACAGGTAACACCAAACCAGTCTGGTCACCTTTTATGAGCTAAGCAACAGTAATAAAGCAGAGTTTACAGGGTCATGTCATTGTTAGGTTTGAGGTAAGGATTTTATATGGCTGCAAATCACAAGTCAGCTCATCACTCTGCATTCTGCATTTCTTTCTGTATTGGATAAGCATGTTTGTCTGTTTATTGGAAACATTTGATTTGGGTATTCTTTATTAAATGTGTGGCATCTCTCTAGGACTTGTACAAATCCAAGACATCACTGAGGTCTGAGGGTAAATAGACTGTATGTTAAGAAGACTGGAGGTTGGTTACTTATCTTTAACTCTATCACTGAAATACTACCATTAATATGAAACATAAACTATTGAAACAATTGTGAGTCTTGTTATTGTTTGAGAGGTGCATTAGTAGTATCAAAGTGTGGTCGTCTGATATTGCAAACGCTACAATATTCTTAAACTATAATTCTGTTTAACACAGATTTATTATTTCCTCATGTTTTCTGGTTGTCTGACAAAGAGACATGATCATCATCAGCGAAAAGAAGCACCGCGACATGAAAGATCACTCAAACTGTGTGCAGACATGGTTACAGGCATGCTCTCTCTCACACACAGTAACACTCACACACACATGTCACATGTTCATGTGAAAGCCAAGAGACAAACACAGCAGGATTGTTGGGCATGTTAATTGAAAGCAGACCCAGTAAACCTCAGTCAGTCTCTCTCTCTCTCTCTTTCCTCTCTCTCTCCTTTCTGCCTGTGGATTCAGTCTGTATCAGTGTCCTCTTCAGGAAGACAACCCACAGCCCTGGCCCTGTTCATGCCTTGCTGTGAGGAACTGAGCAATCATTCATTTAAAGGAGGCATAACATCACTAACAGGCTTTTTCTCTTTTTATCTCTGCGGGTTCTGTCTCCTCTTGTTTTTCCTTTCCCTCCGTCAGGAGTCTCTCCGTCATTTCTTCCCCTCTACCTCACTGTCCTTTCAAAGGTGTCTTCCACTATTTGTTCACCGCCTTTCCTTCTCCCCTGCCCCCCTCTCTTCCTCTCCAACACTCCCCCTCCTCTCTCCCCCTCCTCTCACTCTCTCTCAGAGATGGTTTGAGGTCAACCGGCTCACGTGTCTCCATCTCCTGCTGCAGCATGTGGGCTAGAAATTCCACCATCCCACCGTTTCAAATTGCATGTTTCCTGGCTCGAACGCAGCGGGTGCACACATACACACAGACTGCTGACTGCAAAATGGAGCACTCACGCACATTCTCACATGCATATTATTCACTTACATGAGCCGGTTCTAATGTGCACACAGACAACACAATAGGCATTATAAATTTGCAACAACTCTAATCTGAAAGCAGAAGACAAAGCAGTGAGCAGAAAGCCCACGAATCATGTCTGACGCTATTCACATATAAAGCTAACATGTCACTCCTTGGTGTCTTCTTCACAGTCCTGAACTAACCCTTTTCATGTCAATGCCATGATACCTGACTGCCTACAATCCGTCAGAAAGATATCTGAGATGAGTGAACTCTTAAGGCTCAGTCACCTTGTAAACTCAATCAATCATTACAACTCGCCTGGAAGATTGACAACAGATTCAAACATGTGAGGTCTGCCAACTCAGCTGACTTGAAGGTCAGAGTTCACTTCTATTCAACTTTGACCAGCAGAACAACTTAAGCCTCTTTTACACGTTGTGTTAAAGGTGGGAGTGTTGTTGTTGTTGTTGTTATTTTGCACATGCTACTTTAAATAGATCTAATACAGTCACACAATGGGGGATCATTACCCAGACATTTTTAAGAGCAGAGCTGGCCTCTGTATAAATGAGAGGTCATGTACTAGTAAGTAAGTCTGGAGATACACTTGCAATGTGTACATGTGCGATATTCACACAGCTTGACATGCAATGTCAGTCAAATGGCGGGAAACAGATCATGCTGTCATCACTTCTATGTTTTCTATGATTGATCAATAATTACAGTCTGCCATGTGTCAATCTCATGCAGCCCCTCACTGAAATAAACAGAGCTCTGCATAATGTCTGTGTCACATATGTAGATGTGAACATCAACGTAACACTGCTGTCATCACAGATACTCTAAAGTTGCTTTATTAAGCGTAGAGGATATAGTGTGTATATACTCACTCATTCTAGACTAGACTTCGAGTCAAGAGTTAAATGAAATTGACTAAATGACTAAATTATTATGAGGAATAAAGTACATTCAAGAGAGTCACAGCTGACAAGTCGTCCATTAATGGATGTCAATCTGTTTGCCTCTTGCTAACTTGTTAGTCAGTTGTTTTGGTATGTTATGCAATAGGTCAACTTAGGGCTGGGCGATAAAACGATAACAAAATATATTGAAAATTAATTTCCCTCAATATCGATATAAAACATGGTCAATATGCTTTTCCATAGTCGGCATTCTGCCATGTTTTGGTAGATGATCCGAATCGCCAATGAAAAGGAGTTGCTCTGGGTCCACTTCTTGTTGAACCAATCATGCGCTGAACTAGAATCAAGTAGTAAACAACTATGTAGTAGCAGCTACATGCAATTATAGCACTGAAACATGTGGAGCCGACACCAAAAAGCACTGTTAAATTTCATATTTTATATCGTGATATATATGGATATCTACTGATATGAAAAAATATATTGTGATAAACTTTATCCCATATCGCCCAGCCCTAGATCAACTGCAAGAAGGCCCAGAAGTTAATTGCTTTAGGTGGCATATCTTCTCCCACAGTAGCTTAAACGCACATACTACACAGTCAATGAACCAGTTCCTGGTGTACATATACTAGGACAAGAACAGTAGTCCAGTCAGAGCACCATATCGAGCTATGACTACTACTCGACTTAACTGTGCATGTAAACGTAGTGACAGAAAACAGTAATGGGTCCTCCCTAGCAGCAGCAGCAGTCAGGCAGTGTACTCTGCCCAGAATCATGTGGAGATAACAGACTGCACTGGTAAATCCCCCTTCTCCTGTGTGTCTGTGTGTGTTAGTGTGTGTACTTCCCTTCTGGCTCTCTCCACCCACTAAATCCATCTGTACAGGATCCTCATTCACATAACAAAAGCAAAAGTCAACACTGATTCATGCTGCTCCTCTGTTCTCTTTAGTAGGTTATGAAGTAGCAGCTAAGTCAAATTAGAGGTCAATAACCTGACTACTCCACTATCCATCAAAGGTTTACAGAATCACAGGACCATCACTAACTAAGACATCTTAAATGCATTGTTCTCCTCGTAGCAAACTGCTGTGCACAGAATCGTATTTCTTAAACTAACCAGGGCTATACGGCTGTGCATTAACTGCAGCTACAGCAGTCTGTGCATTTAATCCTTGATGGACATGCTGCAGTACAGAGTAGAGGAGTAACGTCGACTTAAAGGATAAGAAAACAAGAATCAAACTTTTACACTGAAGGTGGATAGGCTGTCCCTCAAAATGTATCATCAGCAAAAGCTCTTATTCTTTAGATTCAGTGCAAACAATAATGACAACAATAATCACTCACAAAGCGCCTGACAAAAGATAAAATCACCGTAATTTAATAGTTTTAATGCTACATCCCTGAATTTCCATTAATAACAGATTCAAAACAGCAACACTGAATTACACATGACCAAAAGAAGAACAAACTTCATGTAGTGTGAAAGCACTGCTGTTTATTTCACCTACCAAACACTGAAGGTACAAACTTGTCCACAAGTAAACCAGTACCTTTACCAAACAGTTAGTCTGAACTTTAAAAATGCACAAAAGCATGATAGTCCAGCTGATATTGCACCAAGTTGAATTTCTCAAGGTCTGATGAACTAAAACAACACAGTTAAGGATGTGCATGCTCCACACAAAGCTTTGACTTGGAGGTCTAACAGCAAATGTGCACAGAAGGATGCCAGGTAGTCAACAAAACCTCTGCATAAGACCAAGGTAAACAAGGCAAAGCAAACTTATTCTATATAGCAAAGGTACAAAGCTGGAGCAGTCCATGTTTTCACTATCAGACATAAAACCAGTCAACCTTCAGCTTACTTTTCTTCCCTTTGACTTTTTTGTTGGCAGATTCTTCTTACTAAACCAGCCCCGTTACACTGCCAAAGGCTGTTGTGGTTTGCGGTTTCTTTGCATCTGTTTTCTTTACTTTGGCTGATGTCTGTCACTGAGCTCGTTGTGCTTTTTAACTCCCTTGCTATTTTTTTGTGCCGTTTTCCCAATTCTCTTCTTCTTCTCTCCACTGGTGGTTCGTCTGTAATTAAAAACCAATCTGAAGTTTTGTGCTCTCAAAAGAAAATTATATATATGTATTATCAGAAAGTTTACTCATGAAGTAATCAAAAGTGTTGGTTTTTGATGCTACCAAAAACTAACATTTTTGTTGCATGATCAATGAGACGTCTAGTTGACTAGTTGTGCTGGGCTCCTTTTAACAGATCACTTTGATGTGTGATATGTGTGGGATCAGGCTGTCCTTAGTGTCTATATTATAAATAACAGTTTCAACCAATCAGAATTAAGTATTTCATACAGCAAGGTGATTAGTAAGACAGCTGTGTCATAAAAACACAAAATCATCACACTGACTTCCCCTCAGAAGTTTATCAATGACAAAACAACAACCGCTGAAGCTATAACAGCTGATAAGAAAGTAGGTGATTGGGTCTAATGTTCATGAGAAGCTTGAACAGAGTGAAACACAGCATGCAAACAACCTTCACTACAGGCTTTATCATCACTCATATCAGTGTGAAGGAGAGTAGGTGCAATTAAATTTTCTCATTCAATAAAATCCTTCTCACTTCTTCCTGACAGTCAATGGCCATGCAAATGGTCTGGGCTTAAATCCAGCCATTCCTTTAGCAAATGCACATAAATAAATAAACCCGAACAGAACAACTATTCAGGAGCTCAAGTACAGCTTGAGAGCCTCAGTAAATCTGCACACTGTGGTGGTAGGAGTGTGTGGGCACAGGTACTGTGTCTCCATCATATTTTTAAATGAAACACAGCCTGGTTTAACCGGGGCAGTCGAAGTCAAAAGCAGTGGTCCTGGCCAAGTCTGTGAATCAAGGCCATAATAGCAGAGCTACAAGTATCAACAGGGGTAATATCAGGACCAATCAGTTTATCCAGACAAAGATTTAGTCAATATTTGGGGCACCTGGTGAAGCCACAGGGGTAAATTCAGAAAACTGGCAATATACACCCTGGACAAAGTATGTATTCCTCCTCTTTGGGGTAAACACAGACACTTTTTCTGCAAATGCATGAAGTCTGCACACTTATGACTGGCCAATACAACCCATAGACTGTATATAGAATGGACGCCGTCTGCCTCCTCGCTGGGTGAAGCCAGTATAAGTCATAAATCCCACCTCCTCCAGCAATCCTTATGGGGCTGTGGACAAACTTTAGAAATTTATTACACAGAATATAAACTTTTCTCCCCCCTGGTTGTGATGTTGACATGTAGTTACTGTAAGACTGGTTTGTGCTCAAGTCCTTTTTTTCTGTACAGCTCCATTTTTAAAAGTTATTCGGGGGTTCATGTTTTCTATGATTGACACTTGATACAGCCTATGGGCGTACGAAGATTGCGTAGCTCACCAGGGGGATACACTGTTTGAGTCGAGCGTCATCACAGAGACTCTTAGCGACTCTCCCACTGAATGCACACAATGCTACTGCACAATGTTATATACAGTCTAGTGATAGTGATACAGTGATACTACCCAATACTACATACTTTGACGACATACAGAAACCAGAATACTTGGCAAATCCCAAGATTACATTCTCAACAGCCTTGTTCTGTCCACAACTTACAGACATTCAGCTCACAATCAGGCTGAAAGAAAGAAGCAAACAAGTACTAATATCCAAGAATATTAACAGACCAGTCGGACCCATTTATCCTACCAAATAACCCAAACTGAAGCGTTGATCATCCAAACGGTTGGCAGTACTCAAATATAAGCTCTTGGAGCGCCACTCCTGAGTAGTTATTCCTTATTTGTGAAACCCTGAAGAAAAATATGCATACAATCTGAAAATTCTCTCTGCCTCCAACATGCTAAAGCTGTCTGAGAGCTGTGAAATACTACAGCAAGGTGACACACTGTGCTCCACTGGCCTTAATGTAACTCTGACAGCAGCGCTGGGAGCAGGAGAACTGTCTCCATGACTGTTTGAAAGCCGCTGCACCCTTTGTCTGACAAAACCAGCAGCAACAGAGCCAGGGGGCCCTCAGGAGAGACCGGCACACTTCCCAGCATGCTTCATCATCCCCTGTCAGCTGATCACAAGTGATTTGTGAAATGTGTGCTCTGTGTTGGATGGAAGCTTATCAACTTTCAAATGTCACATGATAATCCTCAGTGATCATGTAGGAGATTAAGAGTGTCTATGATGGGCACACAGGGAAGCATAGACAAATGTATTGACAGAAAGACACTGGGAAGTAAGAGCAGCATAGTTTAGAACTATACTCTGTCTTGTGTGTGTCTGTGTGTGCGTGCATGTCTTTGGCAGCCATACAGACATCTGCTGTGAAGGTCAAGTTTCAGTCTGTATGGAACCAATCAATGGAGCCAGCAGCAGAACACCCCTCCCTGCCTTCATCTGCTGCACTGTCTGGCACACACTCTCTCTGTCTCTCTCTCTTTCTCTCTCTCTCTCTCACACACACAGACGCACACACATACGGAAAGCAAAGCATTCACAAAACCAAGAAAGGTTCTACGCACAGATACACAAATGTCCCATCATGCATACACAATCCTGGTCCGAACACACAGGCCTGCACTTCCACTGTATGCTCTCAATTCCATACACAAGCCAGCGAACTTACATTTGTTATAAATGTATGCATGCACACACTGACACACACACACACACCGTGCATGTGTGTGTGCCTGCAGAAGGAACCTTGCCCTAGATTCTCAAACCAACAATCTCAAGTTTCATCTGTGGCTGGCTGGCCTCTGTCAGAGCTCTACACAAGTCTGAGCAGCCAGCGTATGTAGCAGAGACAACATCACACTTAGATGGACTGCATGCAGATGGGGATGGCAATTTAGAGCAGAATTACTATCCCACAGCTACTCTCATATGTGTAGTCCCTCAACCCCACTTGGCGAGGTAAGAAAAGAGGGAGACCGGCCCCCAAGATATAACTAAGACATTCAGTGAGTCCATGCAGTCTTGTGTGTCTTGTTTTCTTGTGTAGTTTCCATTTCATAGGCAGTTAAGCAGTGAGTTAAGTGTTACAATCTACGTAATATCAACACAAACTTTAGACCTCACACATTACTTCATCCACTAACAACTCCAAGATACACACATAAATACACATTGGGAGCACATGCTCTTTTTACGGAGTCGTTTCAACTTTTTCACTGACAGCACTGATCTAATAACAGATCTAATAACACGAATCAACAACCGTGGATAAAAACAGTTTTGCAAGCAGGGATTACGAAGTAGGTTTGACAGTCTCATATTAGAGAGAGGGGTCAGTAAGGTACAGTTAAAGCCCCTCCTTGAATATTAATGGCTTGATTCAGAGTCATTTTAATCACATTTAAACAATTAAGCCTGCAGTTTAACTTGTTGAATGGAGTTCTCCTGACAGACATTTTCCGTTCCGACGTTTAAGTCACCCCATGTGAAATCACAGCATGTAAATGAAGCTGCCACCGCGCTTCCCTCTTCATTCACAAGCCTCATTGTGCTGCGGGACTCGACTACTTCAGCTTCACTACATAGAAGTGCATAATGTGAGTGTGTGCCAGTGAGAGAAACACTCCCAGCACACTTAAGTTTCAAGGTGTGTCATGTTGGAGACTACTATTTGCTCTGACTCTTTCCAATACTGTCAGAGACAAGCCAGGCTTTGTGCGTGTGAGTCCATATGTGTGGTTTTTCTCCCCCTGCATGATTGATATCAGAGGACACAGTAGAGAGCTGAGGAGAGGCGCTACGCTGTGCAGACTGACAGGAGAGAAAAGAGCCTGGCTGAATGGCTGCCTGGCTGCTTGTTTGACAAGCTGCGCAGCTTTGTGGCTGCCAGTGCAAAAATATATCACATGTGACAATAGTAGTACTAATTGTATACCATTATGTTTGCTTATTTAGCAATTGAACTAAACAGACAGGTTCATTTAAACAATCCCTGCCTTATTTAATGATGGCTTGTGTTCATTGTTGTTAAATTTGACCTGTATTGGCCACATGTTTCTCTTCCAAAAATCAGTTTGTCCATTACCGAAGTATTTCCAATTATGATGATGGCTTAAGCTTCATTAGACTGCATCAGAACAGGGTAAAAGCATTGCCATAATACCCAAGTCTCAATTTAAGAGGTAAAATGTATATGCTAAATGGGATGACACTGACTAGAGACACTGACACATTCATTTGTTTTTCACAGCTGATGTTCATAACAGGTTTATTGTGATAGTTTAATAATAGGTAACAGGTTTATTGTACAGCTCTGATTCAAATCTCTTTTGCTTCAGTGGTCTAGAGAACAAATGGTTTTTATACCCAGGCCTGGCTGGATGCAAGTGTCATCAGAGCTTGAAATTTTGACTATTTTTACATTTCGCATGAGCTTCTAAAATTTCATCTGGGCAACTTCAAAATGTATTTAGGGCTATTTGTATACCGTCAACCACCTACTATTTGTGATAGAAGGTTGATTCTGTTTAAAGCTCCTGTAAGCAACCTTTGGTTTTTGGTCGATTTTGGCGCCCCCTGTGGACAAGAACCTCTAAAAGCTTAATGATTTCCCACAAAAAAACCTAATCCTGTTGACTTTTGACATTCAAATCTATAAATGTGAATAATTATAGAGGAAATTGTGAAACAGGACTATTTCTTCCGCTGACATCAGTAAAAGGCATTTAAAAGGGACAACATGAAAATAGTCCATCTTGTCACTGATGGGTTTGTTTGCTGTTGTAAAAAAGAACCAATGAGATTTTCAGTTTATTTTATTTGAAAAAATAAATCCCTACAGGAGCTTTGATTTTTCGTGTTGCTCCTGACTTTTTGAAGTTGAAAGTACCAGTGTTGAAGTTTGAACCGAAATTGACTAATTTTAAAAACTTCAAAAAGTTGTACTTCAGGGCTGGAGAGAACCTTGAAATAAATATAAAACATTTATTTAAAAAAAAAAGAAAAAAGACCACAGTTGATGTAACATGATGGTAGATCTTGTCTGTCTGTCCCTGAGGTAAATCTTTCTTCAGACAACTTCTCTTTTTTGGAAACATCAGTTGTGATTAGTGAGATAAGATGTCTTTAAAGGATGTTAACAAGTCTTAGGGCAACAACAAAAAGCTTAAATCAGATCATTTTATAAGATTCAGGAAACTGACAACATGCTAAACAATACAAGTGGATTAAAAAGAGCAAAAGATGAGAAAAGTGTGTATTACCATTGATAAAATAACACACTGTTGAGGTAAACTTATCAATCACTCAATCAACAGAAAAATCAATTCAGTGATTAGTAATTATCTAAGTTAATTATAAGGCAAAAAACATCTCCTCTGTTGATGTGGTTTTTGGATCTAAATCTTCCGGAGATAAAACGTCATCTGACCTGACAGGTGAGATGATGATACTGTCATAGATTGAGGGGCAGTCTAACTACAGACTAGACTTATTTGTAATAAATAGATGCAGTTAGTACACAGACATAAAGAAAGAGCTTTGCAAAGACAGAGAGTCAGACTGAGAGAACGATCACTGACAATGAGAGGATGAGCACTCTGCGAGGGAATTTTTTCTCTCTCAGGTAACAAGAGTTAACTTGTTAAATTGCGGCTCACATTCCGGCTGAGACACGTCAAATACCGAGTCCACTCACACCCGGTCTGAAGCAACGAGAGTTTCAACACCAATACATAAGGCAAAGCAATGTACACTGTTAAGCTGCTGTCAGCATCTTAATCCCAATACTTTATAACCATGCTTAAAATAAGATGAGGCTGACTGGCTATGAGAGTAGTGGAAGATTTTTATATCGTAAGGAAATGCTAAACTAATCATAAAACAAGGAAATAAATAATAATAATGAAACCAAAGCTGTGTTCAAGATTACCCTGAAAAATGAGAGTGATCATAACACATACAACTCATCAACCTCTTTAAATGTCATTAAAAATCACTGAGCATGATCATCTGTTTTCATGGTGATAAATTAAGCGGTCAGAGGTTTTTATTTACAGTGCCTGCACAAAACACTCTCTTGTTTTTCTTGGTGCACAGTCACACCAGGCCAGTTATATCTCCACTGTTCAGGTATATAGTCAGTGAAGAAAAGGAGAGGGGATGAGCAGGGAGGAGAGTTAATTCTAGTCCATCTGGAAAGAGTTAGCTTGCTGTTGAACAAAGAAAACGGAGTGAACACAGAGAGCCTTTTGCTTTACCACAGAGAAATGATCCTCTTAAGTAGAATAGCTTTTGAAGCTGGAATAAATATGTAATAAACTGATGCAGAACACCCTGTTAATGGTCAAAAGTTACATGGGTGACACATTAAAATAAATCTAGCAAAAGTTTTATTCAATTTGTCTATGCATGATAGTTTTTTTCACACTGGTCTGGGAGTGTAGTTTGTTTTGGGAGTCACAGTTTTAATCAAATAATTCAGGAAAATAAATATGCAAACAAATAAACGCTCTGTATAATTGATGACGGGGAAATGCGCATTTTGTTTTCAAACGCTCATTAGATTTATAGATTTGAAAAAGTTGCAAAGTTTGACTTTTAATTGGATTTGTCTGTTTGCATTTCTTAAACTGAGTGAAGTTGAGCAGTGGAGTCAGAAAACCCACAGAAACCAATTTTGTCCCACACTGGCTCTAGTCGTCAACAATCAATCCACTGTTTCATTTTACACAAAACACTGGATTCATTTCACAGTTTCAATTCAATTCCATTTTTTTGATGTATACAGCTAACATACTCTCCGAAAAACTCCCTATTTTACTGTATTATTGAGAGAGGCACAGAGGCTGTAGCTTCTATTTTAAATTTTAAATGTCCCTCTCTTGCCCTGTATATTACATTTAGCTCTGCCACTACTATGCAACATCAATTTTTAATCCATCAGTTTTATAGCAAGAGACTTCAGGAACAAAGCTCTAAAGCACCAGTATGCAAAATTATCAAATACTCTGACAGTACACAAAAAAATATACATGAGAGAAAAATTTGAACGAAGATTTCATATTAGCATGTAAAGTTTTGTTCTTTCAATCTATTTCCAGCTATATGGTGCAGCTCTACTCCTAAACCACAGTCACACAGAGTGTTTTGATCCTGGTTTGATCACATTTAGGATATGGTGTTTACATGCAACCAGAGAACCTGGTTATTCATATCCCATATACATAATTAGCTCTTGTTTCTCAGTTTCTGACAACTGTATCTTGTTTGTGCAGACACCAACCATGTTTATGTTTTACAACACAAACCGTGGCTGTTTTGAAATCTACCAACACTGTGTGGCAGATTTGGCTTATCCCTCTCATATCCCATAACAAGGGAAGAGAGCGGCACCAAATAGTAAATATGTCAGCCTTTTACTGCCACGGCAAAAGGGAGAAACTCAGCTTCTTCATCAATCTAGATGGAGGACAACCTTGTTGCCACTTATATGATTTGATGATGCAGATTTAAAACTAACAAGATAAGGCAAATACATGTCACAGTATCCTATTTTCTTTGTGTTTTGCAGGGTGCAAAATCAGGGTTCTCAAAACCAGGATAAGGGCTTCTTTTAGTTTCTGAAATCAGGATATGATGTTATATGCACAAACACAAAAACAGGTCCCCCTGAAAAAATTAGTTGTAAATGCACTCACTGCACACAGCATATGTGTTTGTTACTTAGACAGTTCAAACCTGTCTGTGAGTGATGCAGAACAACAATCGGCCGCGCCGTTTTCACCCTGATGCCGTGTTTCTTTTTCCATCTCTGCAGTCTGCATGGACATGGTCAAGAGGTGGTTAATTCATAGATTCACTTGAGGAAGATTCCTCCTCATTGCACTATAGAAATCCACACACAGTGCCAGCTGTTTGAAGAAGCTGGGAGTGTTCAATGAGACAAAATGTGTTGATCTTAGAGCTTGTTAGTTATCCCTGATTGAAGTGTTGTGACTTCCACTGTTCTCTATGACCTTCTGTGACACCATTTCATCCTATACTCTCAGGATTGCATTATTTTTGAAGTAAAGACAGACATTCCTCATGTTACCTGATGCAGACAACCTTATATTAGTATAACATTCAGTTTCTGCAGTGAATGCACTTGATGGGAATATTCCAGTTAAGCTCCCAGTTAAGTTCCCAGTAAAGACATCTGATGGATGGTCGTCTTCAGTGCGTTTCCTCTATCTGCAGCTCTCCTCTATTCATCGCCTGCTGTACCCACTTTAATCCAGAGCTGAAGGAGTTAAGTTCTGTGCAGTGGGTGAACTCAAAGGAACTGGCGTTCACGTGGCTAAGCCGCTGTTGCTATGGGAGAGAGGCCAGACAGAGGAGAAAGAAACCCCTCTCTCTCTGTCTCTCTCACATTCCCATTTTCTCTCTCTCCCTCTCTCTCTCTCTCTAACTCTCTCTGTCGTGTTCTCTTTCCCTCCTCTGCTCTCTCCCTCGTTCTCGCTCTCTGCCAGGGAGCCGAGCTGGCTGGAAAACCAAACGACTAATGAGAGTACACAGCTCTCCCTCTCTCCCTCCGTCTCTTCATTTTTCAAATAACATTCGCTCTCTCTTTCACTTCGGCTCTCTGAAACATCTCTCTTTTTCTCCACCCTTCATCTGCCCATCTCTCCTTCATTTTCTCTCCCTCTCTCTCTCTCTCTTGCTCTCGCTCCCTCTCTCTCTGTCTGTAATATCAAAAAGCCAGCCAGTGAGTCATGCAGCAACAGCACAAGACAAGGCTGAATATGACTGTGTGTGCTTTAGACCTTCAGAGTGCAGCAAAGAACTGAAGTCCAGACAGATTTAAAGACCAAATGAAAGCGGCCACACTGCAAAGGAGCATGTATGTGACATGAATTCCTGCTCTGATTAATAAAGCCGACATGCAAACAGTGTGTGGCTGTCACTCCTCTTGATGATCTGAGACAATATTTGGATCTTTCTCTTCATTTTCTTCAAACACGAGGAAGTGCTAAACAGTCACCACGTTGTGTAGTGGAAAGAATATCAGTTATCACCGAATACAGTGAAGAGAGGTCAAAACAATCATCAACCAAGTGTATCCCACTGCTCTTCATGGCCATTTTCAACACAAACATAAACAAAACCATTCACCTTGAGGGATATATTTAAAGCACAAGGCAGACTTTTGTTTTCCAACACCTTGTAATACACACAATCCAGTTAAATGCTATGAATTTGAAAGCACAGGCTGAGACACGACACACAGACAGAAACCAGGAGCAGACAGGAAATGAGAGAACCGGTCAGAGTGGACGAGAACACGCCAGAACTGGGAGAACAGGATCACATAAAAACTGGACAGGGCAGCCAGAAGGGGAACGAGATCAGAAAAGTGTTTGTGCTTCAGGGTTCCGGCAGTCACAACTCAGCTAAACCAGTAATCCGAGTATTTGTCTGCAGGAGGAGTTTCTGTAACACATGCACATACCCCGAGGACACTGGCACACATCATAACATGCAATTTATAGCACTAATCATGAGTTTCACCACCACTATTTAGTCGGAGCTCTTTCTTTTTGTTGCTCAAAGAGAACAAATTGTTCTTGGAGACAACAGGGACCCTGTTTGAAATTCAACGGGAGCCTGTAAGCCAGCCTATTGTCATTCATCTCCTCGTAGTGTCCCACTGGCACAGAGCAACCATGCTAATGTAATGAATTAGTTGATGACAAGATTAAGTGAATTACATTACGGGGTCAACTGGTGTCAGTGAGGACAGCAGACAGACAAATCATACAGGCAGGTGAGGCAACATTCCTCCAGCCCCGGCTTTCTGCAACAAAGAGGGATCAGTGACAATTACAGATACACCTCAGGGATAGGAGGGAGGTGGTAGTGGGGATGGGGGGGCAGCCAGTGTTTCAGTTTCAGATAAGCGCAGAATACAAACAGCAGAAGGTGAGATCCTGTCCTCCACAAAAACAAAACCACACACAGGCCACAGAAGCTCCTTCCATTTGGGAGACGCTCCAAAGTGAAAAAGCACAACCTCCTCATTACCACCGACACCAAAATAGCCTCCCTCGCATTCTTTGGTGAAACAGTCTAGTTAGAGGGCAGACCGGTATTCCCTGACAGCAGAGCTCAACATTCACAAGACAGTCTTGGCTTCAAGACACCACTCAGAGTGACATGGCTCTTACAGTGCAGCTCAGCCACGGACATTTATAGAAACACACTCTGTGTTGAACCCTGTAGAGTCATCTCTGGGTTTTAGGAGATAGTTATTAGTGTACTCTTACAGGCTTAGGTCTCCACTCGAGGATTCCTCTGCCAAATGTGGAAGAAATGCCAAATATGTGTGCAATATTTTAGACCAAAAAACACCAGTTCAATCTAAGGAAGAGTAAGGTCGTGTTCATACCTAAAGGTCCGTTTCCTGATTCGAGGTCAGCATTCACACCGACCCAAACGAACCGCACCAAGGGGGTAAACGCTCCAGGGTTCAGTTCAACCAGACTAATCGAGGGTGGTGTGAGCGCACCGTAAGTTGTCCAAAACTGATGAAAACTGACGTTCAGGGCCCCTAACTAACTATTCTGTGAACACTTGTGTGAGAAAGAGCACATGAGTGAGAGAAGTCTGGAAATCTGGTCGGTTTTGAAATGGAATTATTTTGTACTTGGATAAATCTTTAAGGTGTACATGGATTGAGTCTCAAATGTGCTTACTACGATTCAAAACTTGGGGACATCATAATTAAAATGAGTGTGTGAGCTGTGGGGTTGTGATATACCACATCTCTCTGAAGTCATTTCCAAAAACAGCTGCTGATCCAAACCAAACAAAGAAATCAGGGGGCTCAACAACTCAGGATGTGAAAAAGCTGTGATGTGGTCACATCAGTCCAGCTTTTCAGCAAGAACTGGAGGTGAGATCTGGACTGTCAGTGTTCATATCTATCTATGACAGCTAACTAGGACCACTGAGGAGAAAACATTTCATGGCAACACTGTCACAAGCTTTGTCTCATTGTGCATTTCTGTATTCTGTGTAGATCGTAGGGAATACAGTGGTCCAGGGTTTAAATCCTGGTCATCAAATTTGTGAGAAATCACCAGGAGGGGACTGGTGTGGCTGCAAGCTGTTTGGGAGCTGTAAGACTGGTCCTGTAAACCCCACACATACATCAGCAGATAATGTGGGTCGAACAGCAATCCCAGAGCAGATTTCTCCTCCACTTGTTGGGAGGGATAGTGGCGTATAAATCTGCTGTAAAGCTCAGTAGTCTGAGCTCAGCCTGTGATGGTGTGATGGAGATAACTGCAGTCAGGCAGGCTGAGGTTCGCTCATTCTATATTCAGGACACACTCAGTCTGTCTGGGCCGCTCTCGCTCAGTGTTTTACCCAAATGACTTCTGCTTTACTTTTCAGCATGACTCAAGTACAGTTCAACACAGTGGACGAACAAAATGTCTGATTTACTCAGTGATGGCTTATCGATGAAAAACTAACATCATTCCATGTGAATGAAACTCTGCATCACAGCAGGATAAATCACCGAGCTTCAGTGATTTATCAGTTTACCCTAGATTAAACTCAATGATCAATGGTTTGAGACCTGCTGGAGCTATAATTTGACAGATTGAAATTCATCTTACTCTGACAGATTCAATGTATTTATTCCCCTTCTTTTAAACCTTGACTACATACCTTTAAGTTAGGGTCATACAATCATTTGAGGGCAGTGTATTACTATGATTTCTAACATTTGGGGACCGAAGAACTGAACGCTACATCAAGAAATATATCAACAATGCTGTCAGTGTATGTGAGGTTGGTTTGATAGAATTCTACTCAGAAATTACGTGAGACCTGGTTCAACTGGGACTATAATCTTTCTAGAACTGGGACTGGCCAATGTGAGATCTTGGCAGTCAGTAATTTAGGTCCTTATGTAGCATGACTGGTCTGTTTTAGTTTTTTTTTAAAAGGCGTGGCATATGCTGCCAAAATACAAATTTCCCAAGAGGCTGACAATGGGCCATAATCTTTCAGAGATTCATGAATATAAAAAAGGCATGTGACTTTCATTTCCACTTTTTGGTTCCTGGCAGCAGTGTAATCTTTCAGGATTAAACCACAGTGAGAATTTTGCAATTCTTAAAAGTTGCTCTTCGATGCCAGGACCTTTGAAACAGCCGTAATGCCAAGACAACTGAGGCGCAGCGCATCTACAAAGTAGTGAGAAGTGATTTATTTACGGGAAGCAGCGAGTAGGAAAGTTTTGGTCAAGATAATGAGCAGAGTGCAACAGGCATGGAGAAGATATATCACACAAGAAGAGAGCACATCCAACTGAATTCCCTGAGCATTTACTTCAACACAGCAGGAGTTTAAGGGGAATGCACTGTTTTCAATGAGATGCGGCCTCCTGTTCACAAAAACACACGATACAGCTCGCTGTAGCAGCCATAATGACATCTTAAGACAGAATTATGTTCATTTCTGTAAATTAAGGACAAAAGGAAAAATCCCTGTCACTGCTGAGAGATCACCTCTGATAGCCTGAATCTCCTCACAGTAAAGGCAAACTAGTTTCAGTTCCAGAAATAATATCATCGCTTTTACATTCAAATAAATAATGGCATCAGAGTGTAAAATCATCAAGAACTGGTATCAGCAACCAGAACTAGAAACAGAGTCAGAATCAACTAAACTAAAAGAGCACCCAATCCTAGGTGGCAATGAGGACTAAAGACAGGGATAGTCAATATCTATCGTTACGGATACTCAACAATCCCGGGTCTTTATCAAGCCCATTATAAAGACCACTAGACCAGTGGTTCTCAAGCCCAGTCCTCAAGGCCCACTGTCCTGCATGTTTTGGATGTTTCCCTGCTCCAACACACCTGATTCAAATGATCAGCTCGTTATTAAGCCATTACAGAGCTTGATAACAAGCTGATCATTTGAATCAGGTGTGTAGGGGAAAACATGACTCCACAGTGATTACAAGATGAGCTGTTGTTAACTGCCATGTTAGGAAGCTGAACAGGTTGTAAATTTAGTTCACTCTGTTGGTAATACAAATCCCCCCAAAATAACGGAATTATTCAAGTTTCTCACTAAAAATTTGACAGGCTGGACCAAACATACAGTTAGGTAATGATGTGTTCAACATCATTACCTGACCGTGTGTCCCTTCATTTGGTTAGCTAACTCCCTTTCGTCCTGCAATTTTAACAGGGCCAACATTGGGTTACTAGTTTGGGTGTGATTGATAAAGCTGATTTGGTTGGAGGACAGCAGCAGCAGCACTACATGTTGACAGACTTTTATTAACCTGAAGATGGTTAAAGGTATAAACATCCTTGCAAGGAACTCACCACCAGTATTTGACTTGGGGTGGTCATCACTTGTTGGCTGGGAATTAAATATTACTCAGAAGTGTTATGAAATAATGAATGTATGTTTGTGCATCAGTGATTTCATCTACATGTAGTTTGACACAGAGTTTATCATCATGGGGCCTGTGGAGCTTGATATAAGTATTGATACGTTCAAACGTTATTGAATTAGGGGTTTTAAAAAACAAATTCACGGCCTTCATAGTGCCAGGTTTCAATCCCAGTCCCCTATGAGGACAGAGTATGTGCTCCAAACAGTGCTCAGATCAGAAACAGTCCTACACAAACCACAGCAGCTGTTGAGTAGTAGAGCTGGTGTATTTCTGGGGTTATCTCCCAGCCTCCAAGCCTATAGGAGACTTTATGGCCGGTGTGAGTAACACTGTGATGTAGAGGAGCTTTAGTGCTGTGTGTGTGTGTGTGTGTGTGTGTGTGTGTGTGTGTGTGTGTGTGTGTGTGTGTGTGTGTGTGTGTGTGTGTGTGTGTGTGCGCGCGTGTGCATGTGTGTGTGTGTGTGTGTGTGTGTGTGTGTGTATTTTAAGAGAGGTGGGGGAAGGGTACATCCAACTAGCAATCCAGCCAGCCCATCCAGGCTTCAGATTACATTTTGTTTCCTTAGGCACCAGAAAACAAACCACTAACACTCTGTGTATCCAGTTACGGCACTGCCTAAACACCACATAACCTGGATGACACATAGCTGTCCTGCAACTTACTGTGCAAATATCAACTAGGTAAATAAAGGCTCATTATGGCACCACTCTTCTTTGAAATCCTTGGTTGCGCTGAAATAACAGCCACTGTTAAATGCCAAAATGACTACATGCCACAACATGAGAAGCAGGAGTTTTCTCGCTACCTGTAGACAGGAGCACAAACTGTACTTTACTGTGAACAATGGAATATTCACACACATTAAAACACACCTTCAGGTTATTCAGTGGGGGAAACAAACTCTCTGTAAAAGCAGCCATCAATCTATTTTACATCTAAATCTGTTAACACGACTCTGCCATGGCTGACTGTGCAAGATAAACAGAGGAACATATACTCCTATACTGAATGCAGAACCAGGGGACTAAAACCTCATTACATATCATATCAATCACTTAATTATTTATCTCACTACTACAGGAAGAGCACAACAGCATGAACATTCAATCCATTTCCTGCCACAGTGATTGACAACATTACAATAAACCCTGCCACAAAGTACAGAGGGGTTTCAACTTAAACAAATCACTCCCACTATACACATTTTTAAGGAATTACTTTCATCATCATTTTAAAGACAAAGTGCAAAGAAATGGGAATTCTTTTTCCTCCCTTGCTTGGTCTTACCACCAATACAGCGACAACAGACTTTCAGGACAAGATGCTCCTCTGATGCATGCAATTTCACCACCAAAATGTCTGTCAATTCATTATTTCAAGCACAACAGCTGCTCTCATCTATCTTGTTTTTCAACCGTAGAACTCTGCATGGCCACTCACTAAATACAATAAACACCTGCTACTAGTTTGTCTGTTCTGTGCTTGAATAGAAACATGGCTGTGCGCGGTGGCTACTGCATCTATGTAGACAAAGCTCATTCTTAAGGTTCTTTCAGACCAGGACCATTTTTTACCTGCATTTATTTCGGACGTCAATAACCTGTATCCTGTCAATACAAGCGTTCACATCAACGATGTTTCCCGTCCTGCGAGATTGCGGCATTTATTTTTTCGGATCATGATCGATTTTTCTAAAGTTTTGCATTCTGTGTGTCCACTTCTGACCAATCAGATTGCGTGTTGTTGCGACGTCTGATTCACCGGTATATCCAAAATGGCCGGCGGGTGATTGTTTACGTGTCGGAGAACAGAGTGCGTTTTGATGAAAGACACAAACATTACAAAGATAACAACCTGAAGGACAACATCATATGACGATGGTTTGTGTGCTTTAGCAGCTTGCGCAACGTCTTTGTTTTAACTTTCATCTGTGCTAATGTAAGCAAACGGTTGTTACCATAGTTTCATGTACTTATCTTATCGCCTCTGATTGGCTATAAGTGCTGACCGTTTGGCTTGAGCGTGTGATGACGTTTCCAGCTTTTCTAGCCAATCAGAGGCAAAGGAGGCCCGACTTTCCCTGGGAAAAGTCTTCCCCGGGATGCATCTTTTTCCCCCCGGAGAGTCGCAAAATCGCATCGGGCGTGATGTGTATAGTCAGACGCGTCAAAATTCTCCTCTGAATATTTTGTAATTTCGCATTCTATATTCGTGTCGGCCCCGGTGTGTAAGAACCTTAAGTGAACAAAAACAAAGTCATTTTCTAATCAGGTGATTATTAACTTTTTTAACTAGACATATGAATACTACTACCCACTTCTACCAAGTATATTGTGCTGAATATCACAATATACTTCACACAGTGAAATATGCACCACTTAGCTGACCACTATTATCCAGTGTTTACTGGTACAAACAGTGTGGCTGCAGATAAATGATGATACATTTATCTTTTATTTAGCATGTAAAGCTTCTCTACTACTGTGGTTATTCTGTGTGTCTCTGGTTCGTGTTTGAACTCTGAACAATGCCGCTATTCACAGGCAAACACACATAGCAACAGCTCCGCAACAGCCATGCATGAATCCTGTATGTGGAAGGTTCTTCCGCGGTCACGGCCTGTCGTTTTCTGCTGATTAGCCACACAGAGATGAACCTCAGGCCACAGAACTAAAAACAAACCAGCAGCACTGCTACTGTACAAACACACACACACACACACACACACACACACACATGAAGTGGACTGTAATGGAAAACAAAGGCTCCTATAGGCAGTGACCTGGCTGCCCTGCTCTTTCCATTCACTATGAATCCAGATGAGTGTGGCAGTTTTATGCCTCATGCGCTTCTGCTGCTGAGCTTTTTCTTTTAGCTTGTATCAAGTGTATACTAAGTGTCCGCAAGGGTATTAAAAGCTGTTTATGTATTCACGCACTGCTGCAAAAGATCCCGAGTTTGGGTCGACAGTCTATCCATCCATCCATCTTTTCTGTTGAACTTCTCTTTTATGTTTCTTCTTTTTATTTGAGACCTCTACCAGGTCACTGCAAAGGAATTTACAATGCCATTAACCAAGTTTTCATCACACATTCTCTTTTTTTACCCTAAGCCAAGACCCAATAAAGAATAGTATCTGTCTTCTTTAAGATCCAAGCTGATTCAAAGTACTGTCAGGTTTATTGGGTGGAGAGCACTCCAAGAGTAAGGTCTCAAGAGGATGGTGGGCCAACAAAAGGCAGAGCTACTGTCACGTTTAGCTAGAGTGAACAAAGCCGAACTACATTCTTTAACTGTATGCAAGCCTTTAGTCTAATATGCAGCATAAAAATAAAAAGAGAATAAATAGCAGTTTACAATGGGACTTAAGGTTCTTATAGTTACAACCACCATAATCCTGAAATACGTTTCTTTTAGCCCAGTGGAAAAAAACGTTACAGGGTTATCATCTTTTCTAATGATCCTCTCATCAATTTTTACACTGAAATATCTCGAACCCTCTTTCTTTTACAACAGAAAGGTTAAATCTCCATCTTTTGCACATGGTAAAAATGAGCTGGCAACAAGTAGGCGGTTTGCATATTTCTGCTGAAGAGGAGAAGGATTTGAAGGTTGTCTAAGACAGTGGTTCTCAAGTCCAGTCCTCGAGGCCCACTGTCCTACATGTGTTGGCTATTTTCCTGCTCCAACACACCTGATTCAAATGATCAGCTCGTTATCAAGCTCTGTAATGGCTTCATAATGAGCTGATCATTTGAATCAGGTGTGTTGGAGCAGGGAAACATCCAAAACATGCAGGACAGTGGGCCTTGAGGACTGGTCTAAGAAATGGGGTCTAAATGAGTTGAAATGTTAATGTTGGTCCTGTATGTCTTTTTTCAGTCAAGACTAACACAACACCTCTGCACACCTCAGCTAAAAGAACAGCACACCAGTACCAGTACGAAAAAGAGAAAACATTCGTCAAAGGACATGGCTGATTGCACTTCAGTTCAACAACCTTTTGTTTTAGGTCATGAAGCATTAGAAAAATTCTCCTTGGTGTAACATCACAATCATCAAAATAAACTGGTTCTGCTACACTCTGGGCTCGTTTTTTGCACAGGATACAATGGCTGTGAAGCAGGGAGTTAGAGCTGATAACACTGCAGTTAGAGCGAAGACAAAAGCGGAGAAAACATCAGAGGGGATGGCATCGACGGCACTGAGTCAGAGTAGGCAGAAAATGGGAGCAGCTTACCATAAATGTTGCAAATGCAGAAAATGTGATACTACAGGTCAATCACAGAGCTTAAGGTCTGTGTTGTTCTGGATTGTAGTTTCATATTTTAGGAGAGCGATACAGGACGATGGGTATGTATGGTAATGCCAAGACACAGATTCAGTGCACAAGTATGACCCAGGCTTCTGGCTGCAAGTCCGCTAGCTAAAGCTGCGACCAATTCATTACTGAAGAACAAGATTATATTCTCGATAAACAGATTCATTATTTTGGTTCATAAAATCTAAAAACGCAATGATAAATTTCTCCTCACTTTTTCAGAGCCCAGAGTCCCAAGCTTATTAATATGATTGTCTGGTTTATCAGAAGATGACACTTGAATTGTTTTCAGACCTAAAAACTGCATGACATCTTCAAACAGCTTGTTTGTTCAACAAACACCCAGAGAAAGGAATATGATCGCTCTGAATTAAGAGACAGACAGTAAATCATCCAAGTCGTAAAGATGTGATTTCAGAAATCCCTCTCTTCATATTTCAGCTCAGCGCTTCAATGTTATATGTGCATGTGGAGCTGTGTACACAAAAACAAACCATAATTGTTATAAGCTATCAACCCTTGTGATACATGTCTCAACAAATTAGGTTTAAAGCTGGAAGTTACACTCTATGGATGTGCCGATATACGATTTAATACGATGATGAAATCGTAAGGTACTGTAATAATCGTTCCATTTAAAGACGAGTGTCAGCGTCACTAAGCGGAGGCAAGCGAAGTCGAGAACTTACCAACCTAATTCGCTTGTAGTCTTACCCATGGTGTCAAAGCCTCTGTAGCAAAATGTACAAACAAACCACCACAAAAGTAGGTGTTTGTCGGTATGGATGGTTTACAGCTTCACAAAATAGACAGAGCGGGTAAACCTGACACCAATCTGCAGGTTATGCCGTAAGGAAGTTGTAGCGCCGTTGTCTAACACTTCAAACCTACGTGCCCACCTCCATGAACACCATCCAGCATTGTTCGCCCAAATCAAGGTAAAAACAACCTGACCGCAACAAGTTTGGTCTATACTACTGCTTATTATTGACAACGTTAGTGACGTTTCTGCTAACTTTAGCTCCAAAAAGCTAATGCTCCCAACGTTGCGTTAGCTACCTTTTGCTCATATTGTTTGTACGTGTCATGCTGTGCACAGAGAAGTGATTTCGCAGTTTTTGGCCATTTTTAATAACATTAAAAGCAATGCGCTAATATCGCAATAATATCGTGAATATTTTGGGCCACCAATATCGTGATATCAAATTTTTCATATCGGCATATGCCTATTACACACTGATCTGAACATCAACCTATGGCCACAGTTGATCAAATAGTATCACTTACACATTCAGATTGAGAGCTGTCCACCATTAAGCCTCCCAGTGAGCCCTTGCTTACCCAGTATACTGGTACACTACTGGCTGGCCTGTCTGACCACAGACACTTGACAAAGGCAGACAGCTTGGCTTGACACACTTCTTCTAATCTAATCTCCAATCCCCCTCCACTGTATTCACTCAGCTAGTTAAGCTGCTTGCTAATGAGACTGTGCCCTATTGTATGGCATTAAACCAGAACACTACTCACTGCTTAAATCACATCACACACAGGGACCAATTCTACCAGAGAATTAAGAAGCTGAGAGCACGTTTGTTGTTGTGTGTGTGTGAAATTAAAAAAATGTGCTTGCAAGAAGGAGCGTGCAATCAAAAAGCAAATATAACACTGGAGCTACCTAACTGTTTCTTCGGCTTACTGAGAATGCATGAGTAAAATGCAGAATAAAAAGGAAGCTGTGATGCTGAGTACCCATCAGAAGTGCTACCGATGAACGCAATTAATCTCAAGATAAATGATAGCCCTGCAAGACAGAGATGACCCAGAGATGACGATGTTTACTCGTAGATGACATATCTGATGACTTACTGCCCTGGTGAAATAGCACATATTTGTACACAAGTCACAGCAATAATCCCATCAGACCTGAGCTGGGGTTAGACCAGATATCTGCATAGGCAGAAGGACTGTGAACAAAAGAATATGGGGAGCAGGCACACTGTACAGTCAGACAGAGCTGTTTGTATGCCAGCCAAGGGCTTGTCAGGGCAAATATTTCATTGTTTGCTGCCTTTGGCATGCTACTCCATTATGAAAATAGCTCTTTTTTTAAGGAGGGGAAAATGCAGACCAATACATTGCCAAGATTTTTATCCACCCCGCCTGCCTGCGTGCTTGCACACTGGCTGCATTAATGCAATAATCACACCTCAAACAGGAAATATGTCTACTACTGAAAGCTACAAAAGTGACATGCAACATGGTTTTGTTTACAGTATTTCAGACATTATTTTTTTCAGGGTGACAAACTGCCCATTGTTGAGCCAAGCCAGTTTTATGTTTTTACAAGCCCCAGCATTCCTGCGTCCCTATCCAAGTCTGAGAGGCTGTTGTCGTCCTCCACTAAAATACACGCAGACGAGGCTTTCTGGTCGACCATCACGCTCAAGTAACATGGATTGTGAGCAATAAGCACGGGGTGATGGGGATTATCTCAACCTAAAGACTGTAACGCGGAGTAAATCTAGCAAACTAACCTCACCTCTATCAGCTGATGTGCAGTATACAGCAGATTAAAGCATTTAGCTACTCCACACTCACATTCCTACACATGCTTTTACAAATGCAGCCTTCTCAGAGGACAACAAGATAACAGATTCCAGGTGTTCCTCGGTGACAAATGGATTATTTTGACACTACACTTTGATACCTTCTTGCTTGAGGACATGTCATAAAAATAGATCATGAAGCAGAGTATGATTTTACACTTCTCTGTAGGAACTAAGCATAAAGACGTGGAGGTGTGTTAGCCATAGTAGATTCTTAGTGTGATAAGTTAAAGTAAGCAGACTTAACGTTTCTGTCTGCTCCAATGTTAGCTGTTTGCTTTCCAAACCCCCCTGCTGGCAGTCTGCCTCCAATTAACTTCCCTGCTAAGTGCTCAAATAACAAGTCAAACTCATTCTCCCAAGAACACATATTTTGGTGACACAATAATGAGAATATAAGCGGTGTATGTATCCGTCTAAAGAGCCGTAGCGATCAAGGAAAAGCCACAGAATAAGGTCCGCCTGGCAGTTTGCTGCTCAGCCTCGATGGCTAGCCACCAACCAACCAACCACAGAGATTTTACCGTTTGCTTTGCATGTAACAGACCAGAGAAGAGGACACAATCAGCGGGTTCCTTACCGTCAAGTCGGGATTGTCGCTGTCACGATGGTTTACAGCTCGTATGACCCCGGTCCTCCACGGCCAACGACCGGTGTCGCCGGTTTCAGGCGGCTTGTCCCCGCTGACACAGAGGAACCGCTTCCCGACCAGCTCCGGCCGAGCCTCGACTGCCATGGCCCTGCGCTGGTCAAACCCCCCCCTCGAAAAAACTTCCCAACAACGACGCCCTTACAGACTTGCCATTTACGACATTAAAACAGCTCTGAAGAATCCAACACTACAAAGAAAATAAAAAAGGAAAAGTTAATGGTGGTTAGACGTTGAAAACCGACCGGGGGATTTAAATGTGTGGCAGTCTCCACCCGCGCGAGCGTCAGTCTCTTTTCGCTCTGTATGAAGGAACGGTGGAACACTGAGCCGCGTCACAGCCGACATCCATACTCATGTCCCTCCGCGGGATGGATCCTCAGGCATTCACAGGCCTCAGCACTTCCATGTCCATCCGCTCAACTAGACACTATTGTGAGTTCTATTTTCCGAATAGCAGCACTTTTACCACTGCTATGGATCTGGATTGTTATCTCGGCAGGCAATACTAACTCTAATTCAATTATTTATTTTATAACATTTTTATCACAATTTATTTGGGTTCTTTTCTAATACAAAAAATATGTATAAGTGTATAAAAATAGTACTGTGTATATAAGTGACATGTATAATGTAAGCTTGTACATATTTTTCTAGTATTTTATGTTGAATTTTTGTACATATTTTTCCAGTATTTTCTGTTGAATATTTGTACATATTTTTCCAGTATTTTCTGTTGAATGTATGTACATATTTACAAGTATTTTATGTTAAATATTTGTATGTACTTTTGCCGTATTTTTTGTTAAATGTTTGTACATATTTTTGTAGTATTTTTGTTAAATGTATATACATATTTTTCAAGTATTTTTGTTAAATATTTGTACATATTTTTGCCATATTTTATGTTCAATGTTTGTACATATTTTTGCAGTATTTTGGTTTAATGTTTTTACATTTTTTCTAGTATTTTATGTTGAATGTTTGTACGTATTTTTGCAGTATTTTATGTTAAATATTTGTACATAGAGAGCAAAATCTACTGGAGTCAGTTTCTTTGAATGTGTAACATACTTGGCCAGTGAAGCTGATTCTGATTCCTAAGCACAATTAAGAATAAGAAAAAGAGGAACTTTATTGATCTCCGAAGAGAAATTCAATTGTCCATCGTCTCATTTGTCATGTCTCTAAAATTCATCTACTATTTATTTATTTATCTTCTATTTAATTCTATTTGTCCCTCACATATTCTAAATCAAAGTTTTGCTGCTGCTCCCTGAACACACATTGCATCCCTCAGCACACTATGTTCACCTGGAAGCATTGGCCTTCAAAATGCAACACCATGAAAACCATTTAGTCCCACTCATGTTGCACCTGTGCTAACTCAGTTGGAATAACACTTTAATCACACATCGGAGTATAAAAGGGGCCTCCAGTGACTCACACACCCACACAGATGAATTTGAGGGATGGTTCTATTATGGTAGGGTTTCCCCACTGCTGGGCCAAGGAGAATACCACAGGATCCTGTTTCTTACCAGGATCAGAAACAGGATTCAGACTGATGTGTTTCATTCCAGGGTTGCAAGGTTTTTTTTTTTGGCAGGACTGCTAAACACTAACAGTACATTCAAATATTTCTTTTGTCATTTTGCATCTATGTACTGATTTTCTTTGCTCTGTTTCTCATTATCTGACAACTTGTGAAATTACTTTGCTACATAATATGTAAAATGAACAACATTTGAGTTGCATAGACCTATACAGGGAGTAGACTGTAAAAATCTAAATGCCAAAAAAAAAAACAGACAAATTGGAAAAAAAAAACATATTTCCACACACTTGTATGCATCCAAATACAACATGTTGAAGTCCTGAATCTATTTTTTTAGTTGACAAACTCAGATTGTTTAGAGCTAAAAAGCACAGTTTGACTCAAGAGGAGACATCTTTTAAGTGTTACCTCTAGATTTTTCTCATGACACATAAAATGTCTCTATGTAAGTGCAGACAGCAGGACAACTATGTAGTGTACAGTTAATAATCCTAACTAGACCACCTTGTGCAAATTATATGTTTGAACTGACTGAATAAGTCACATGTAGGAAGTGAGGAAATACATAAAGCTAAAATAAAATAGATATTTTTACAGCATAGATGATGCTAGAAGTTAAGCATGTTGTGAATAATACAGCAAGACTCACTCATTTTTTTCACACTGATTTTCATTTTTTTCTGTACAGTTAAAAATAACACAACCATGACCATCAGTTTTAATGGTGTGAATACAGATTCTCACACAAAAACAGCTCATTAGTACATAAAAACATTATGCAAAATACCAAAATACTTGCCTCAGTGTTATTAAACAGTATATGTATTCTGTATATTCAGGAATATATTCAGTCCTTAAACTCTCTGACAGACAGCAGTGTACACTTTGCAAGTCAGTGCTCACTATAAAGTGTCATGTAACCTCCTGTGAGGAGGGAAAAAGGGTTTCTGTCAGCGCAACTCACAAAAGTTTAAAGGTACATCAAAAATCAATAGCATGTTTGCAAACAGTAGGGAGACACCAAAATCATTTCATTAATGTTTCAAAACCTGTTTTTTTTTTTCTTTCAGTTGTGCTGCCAGTGTCACCACACTGAAAGGTTGTTTCATTGTTTAAGCCACTGATTCTCAAGTCCAGCCCTCGAGGCCCACTGTCCTGCATGTTTTGGATGTTTCCGTGCTCCAACACACCTGATTCAAATGATCAGCTCGTTATTAAGCCATTACAGAGCTTGATAACGAGCTGATCATTTGAATCAGGTGTGTTAGAGCAGGGAAACATCCAAAACATGGAGGACAGTGGGCCTCGAGGACTGGACTTGAGAACCACTGGTTTAAGCCATACTGCATAAAATGTAGAGACACTTTTTCACCTTGATGGTCACACATAACATATTGATTGTGAAATCAGACACAACCAACCAAAAAACATCCTAGGACAATATCCCTTTTTTGTGGCACTGACAGTACAACTGACAGAACAACAGGTTTTAAAGCTTAAAGGAAATGTTTTAAATATTTTACTACTTCCTGAAAATGTGCTGTAGAGTTTTGATTAGCCATTTGACTGTTATACCAATTGTACTTACACTGCAAAGAAAGTAGATATTGTCCTCAAAACTGAGTCCAAATTATTGAAGAAATCTCTTAAGAATCATTCAAAGGCAAATATTGTTTTCTGCTATATACTCTATATGGTGAAAAAGAATACTGCTACCAGCTTCTACTGGACATATTTATGTGATGCGTTAATGTTAATGCAGGTTCTTACAAGAAGACAATGTGTGAGCTTATATAAACATCATGTGAATACAGCTGATGTAGTTTAATCATAACAGTATCTGCACACTTTGCAAGTCAGTGTTTAGTTTGCATAACTGCGTGCATCAATATGTTTAAGTACTACATCAAGAGCTGAAGTGTTGTTTGATGCAAATAAGTGAAAATAGTGCAAATCACTCAGTTTTATGATTGCATTACTGCAGACACTCAAGCAAGAGAGTACAGTCTGCTATTTGATACGATAATATTGGAATGGTAGGAACTAATGGCTGCATTGATTGGTGAAAATATGACAGGAGCATGTGCCAAAAAAGAGAGACTCTATTTAAAGTTGACAGTTATTGGAACAAACACAACATCGAGGTTAAGCGTACCACTAGAGCAGTGAAAACTCTTCATGATTATATTCTCTTCAATCTCTTTGTATAAATTGTGTCCTATGTGTGAAAACATTTAATCCAGGATGCAGCTGACATGTCTGGTCTCTTTCTTTCAGGTTGGATTTATAGTGTGCTCTGTGCTCCACTGTGGCCTGCTGGGCTGTAAAGGAGCAGAGAGAGAGAAGGAGAGAGAGAGCGAGCGAGAGAGAAAGAGAGAGACTGAAGGAGAGAGCAAAACAGGGGAATTGAAGAAGCACAAGAGAGGGAAGGTTTATGTGTGTGTTTGTGTGTGTTTGTGCACATGTGGCTCCGTGGAGAATTGCACGCTCGTGTGCTTTCGCTCTTGTGTGCTTCAGTGTGTGTTTGTGTGGAGAATGTAGGGATCTTAAGGACAGTATAGAGGTTTGTGTGTGAAGCATGTAGAGAGTAATTCGCCTGGAGCGACCTCCAGGGTGGAATAAAGGAGAGGGAGCCACAGAAAGGGAGAGATGGAAGGCTGGAGGATGAATACCAGGGGAAGATGAGAACAGAAATTGTGGAGGGGAAAGTAAAGATGCTGAAGAAACACATTTAAGGACAAACAAGATAAAAGGAAGAGAGAGGAAATAAGAGGAAGATAAAGAGGATCCAGTTAAAGCAGAGGTAGGTCTCAGTGATGAAATAAGAGAATGAAACTAGGGAAAGAAAAGTCATGAAATATGGTGTCAAGATGTAGTACTTTTACTGAAACAGAGACTATCATGTCTCTTGAGCAGATGTATTCACATGATGTAACAATGATATTCTGGTTTAACGCTGAGGTCCCAACGGTCTCTTTAAGCGACATATTTATTTTCAGTTTGCATTTTTTCCCAATAATAGTCCAAGTGGCATGCCAAAAAGTGGGCTATTTTTTAACCACACAGAACCTCGCTCAATCAGACCAGTAACCTCTACAGTCAAACACACTCATACAAGTTGTCCTGTTCATATAAAGCCATGTAAAGTCTCAAAAAAATGCATTGTATTGTCAGGCCAGGTTCAAATATTTACTTTTGACCGTATTCCAGCAGATGGCACAATTGAATAGTTTTATTCCCCTGGGGCAAAAACAAACTAGCTTTGCATGGTTGTTCATTTTCTTTTTCCAAGGGACGTCCATGTTGGCTGCACACTTATTTCTTACCAACGATCGCTGTGTATGCAGCTGAATAGCCTACATCATCCACTTTGTTTACAATGGCAGCAATACCAGATACCAGACCTCCAAGCGGCGGAAGCTGCCATCTTGTTTTTTTTACAATAAACTGAAGCCACCTTCTGTGGAGTAATCCAAAACAAACTGCTCTGTTGTAATTAAATGACTGTGATAGGTGCAGTTTATCTGACACCAAGGGAAAATCATTTGGATTGACAGCGGTTCCAGACCCACCTGCCAATGAAAATGCAACCAAGCTCGCTGATGTGTCCAGCAACAACAGGCCAAAAGCCAACAGTTCTCCTAATAACCACAAGGGACACCATTGAGGCCACCTTGTGTTACTGAGGCTGAAGTGCCTGAGTAACCAAATAAAGGGTTAAAAGTCTAAAAATATATCTTTTTTTTTTTAAATTTACAGACAGGACTGAGGTTGTTGGGAATGTTTGACATGGTAAAAAAAAATAGATGTATCGATATACTGCTAAATAACTTAATTGTGCTTTTCTGATGGGTCAACATTATGGACCTTAATGTGCTAAATAAGACTTTTTTTTAAAGCTGACAGCAAACATAAATGCCATGATGTTTAAAAAGTGGCATCTTAAGAGTTTGAGCTGAACATTACTAAAGGTTGTAAAAATATCTGAAGCAATTAGAGTAGAAAATAATATCGATAAGTCATCATTTTTTAGCACCGTTGTTAATTGGTCCACTAACTTAAGATGGTTTAAGATGGCATTTATGACTTGTTGAGTGTCATAATAACTTCAGAACAGTTGTTGTATGGGTAAAATATATATATTTTTTAAATAAGGTCATGTGTTTAGTGGAGGAAAATATTGCTCACAACCTATGCAGTGAACAATCCTGTTGTTTCAAACCTTGTTGCTGCGTCAATATGAACCCCATCGATAACATTATTAGCATGGCTTAGCAAAATAAACAGATGCAACGCAGGAGCCGCTAGTGTTGTTCTGTTTGGAATTCCGGAGCATCCCCACATTATGTCTCAGGTTTCTTATTACAATTACAAACACAGTCATCTGTTTTTTCTTCACACACAAAAAAGAGTGAGATTATTGACTCATGGTTTGAGGCACAGTTGTGTTTCAGGGCACAATCAGGTCGCAAGACCTCTTACAGGTGTATTCAGGTTGAATGCAAAGAGAATTTTTGGCAACAGAGTTAAATATAACAACAATGAGATCACACAAAAGGTAAATTCACCCTGTGAGGGCATGTTGAGGCAATACATCACATCTGCACAAATTAGCTTAAGTGAATACTTGGTGCTTCGCCAGCTGACGTCTTTTCAGTCACTACACTGGCTGTTTGTAGTGAGTTAACACTGACTCCGCAGATGATCTAGAGGTCAAACTTGAGGGTTTGATTAGATTTGCACTTTGATTCTGTTCTTATGAGAAGTTATTGGAATTTATGGCAGATTTTCAAACTTATCTTTATCAGAGTTAGGCCTACAAGTGTGAAAGATGTTTCAAGTTGTCATCAGTGTTATGTGTTTCTGAGCTCTTTCGCAACCCTGCCAAAACTTGCTGTTCCTCTGTCGATGTTTTTGTTGTCAGTCATGACCCTTCACCTAAGACTCAACAGGTCTGTTATGTAGCTTGGAGCCAGACTTAAAAAGTGATCAGTAAAATCTTAAAATCAGTTCTAAAACCAACAGGAAGCCAGCATAGGAAGGCTAAATCAGGTGATGTGATCTCATGCCTTAGATTCAGTAAGAAGCAGTACTGCTTCAGTCCAGACATCTTTGTGGTATATGTGTTTGTTGTTTATGCTTGTTGAAAGAGAGTTGAGAAGCTGGAGGCATAAATAACTTTTTGAAGATCTGAGTCTGAAAGAATGGATTTCATTTTGGCAAGTATGACATGACACTTTTGACGTGT
This sequence comes from Xyrichtys novacula, assembly GCA_962446985.1. NCBI lineage: Eukaryota > Metazoa > Chordata > Actinopteri > Labriformes > Labridae > Xyrichtys > Xyrichtys novacula. The sequence continues at coordinate 8,803,366 of OY660882.1, read as the reverse complement.
GTTTCAACATAATTCAGAACCAAACCCTACTCCTACATTTCTTGCAGTTGGCTTTATTTTGGTAGAAAGGGCACTGAGGTCACTGTCAATAGAAGAGTAGAGTTTTGTGGACTCAACATTTTTATTTCTTATTTTGAATTGTTGACTTGAAGAAAATCTTGTACCGTCCAACAATTAATGTCAGTGAGATATCTCTGAATAGGGCTAGGTTTGTATATACAATAATATATTTGTGTGTTGTCTGTGTAGCATTAAAAGGAGACATTGGATGCTGAATTATTTGGCCAATTGACATGTAAGTAGGAAATAAAGAAGGACCTAAACTTAAAACTTCAACAAATTGCATTATCAATTATATCAAAAGCTGCGTATGTGTAAAAGAATTAAAATTCTGCCCACCATGTACAGCTGGAAAAAGGCCATTTGTTACCTTCATGAGGGCTGTCTCTTAGCTGTGAAAAGCTGTAACACCAGTGTGAAATTTGAAATAAGTGTTGTTGTTGTGTATTTTGTCTCTGATGTCTTAGTGTGATGAAAATTATATTTTTGGCGATGCTCCTCAGCTCCAAGAACGGCAATGGTGTGTCATCTTCATTTTCATTATACAGTACCTCTGCTCCTGTTTGCTTCATTGAAAACACTTTGCATTTTCCTAACCAGATTTTGCATCTGTTCGTGACATGATACAGTACTGCTAAGGTGCTTTCAGCTCAGCTGTGGTCCTCTGATGGAGTCCCAGACAGGCAGTATGACCAGAGAGGCTCCTCTGGGAATCTCCCTCACATTGCTGCACTCTGCTGCACACTGCAGCAGCCGCCTTCATGAATAACAAGTAGCTATCCAACCCCCCTCTACACTGGCGTACACACATTCTACCATCATATGCACGCACAGGCACGATCCTGCATGTGGTCAAAAGCATCCACATCTGCAAATATGTAAAGACACAAGCTTTATGTGCACACAGACAAGCTCACACGTTTGTGTGCTCTGATATCATTATCTGCACACACAGATGGACATGCACACACAAAGAAACAGGCATGCTGAAGCTCACAGATGGGGTTTGTGCCTGCCAAATGTTATGTATGGAAAACTGTAATGAATATGATTACGACCTAAAGACTGGTGTGGTTTACATAATGAGAAACACAAAGGCATCCGCTGTGTTTGTTCTTCAGTTATCGTCAGATGTACTTCAGTCGCTGTAGAGAAGAATCACAAAGTAAATTTTTTTTTTCCCAGGTATCTTCTCTGTGCTGTCAATGTGCCAGTGGCCTTCGGAAAGAAAGATAGATGCCTTTACGTCTGTTCGTGTTCAAAAAATCAATGCTTTTTTGGGGCTGCATCTTGAATATTTTGGGGGTATGGCAGTACTTCAGACTGTTAGGTCTTGGCTTCGAAGTATGAGGGTAATTGATCTGTTATGGACCAAATTGGAAAACAGACTGGCAAAGAGGAGTGAGTTCATATTGAGGGCACTGCCACAGAGCCCCTGAGCAAGGCATACCGTTCAGGGCAACCATCCATGAGCTTGCCTCCCCACTCATCAGAGCGTGTCAGTAAGATCCTGTTTGAGTATGAGTGTGTGAGTGTGTGTGGGTGAGTGTGTGTGTTTGTGTAGTATGGTCTATACCACAGTGAAAAAATTGGGTATTTTTCTGGGGTTTAATAAAAAATATATGTTCTTCTTTTGCTTTTATGTATCTGTTTGCTTTTGTTCTTTAAAAAAAAAAATCAACCTTCTATTCTTCATAGACTGTCGATGTGTTTTAATAGTCCATTGTACTTAGAATAAGTATCATGTAATACATTGTCTTGACCCAGTGGTAGCTCACTCTGATGTACAGTCATTATGATGCAAAAAGTTCACCAATAAAAGTTGTCTGACAGGTTGGTTTGTTTTATTGAGCCCTCTTACAACCTGCAGCATTTCCTTTGGTTGATTAAACAAGGATAAAACATGGTAAAATCAGAAAAACATGGTAGAAAGAAATATTTAAAAAAAGGTTTCTTGTAATTCTGAAATAATAATCTGGTTAATTCAGACAAAGGAGCATTTTTGTCTAAAGTGAATGCAATATGGTTTCTCAGAGCTCTGACTTTCAGACCTCTGAAATGACAGTTAGAGTATGGAGACTTAAGTCAGACAGCTGGTTTAAATTGGACTCATCTTCAAGATTCTCAAATAATAAATTTCTGCAAAAATAAGGTCAGAAATCTGACTTTGATCTCAAAACTCTGAGATAAAGAAAGAATCCTGACCCAAATCTCAGACTTATGAATGAAAGCTAGAATTCTGAGATTATTTTTGGAATTCTGACTTCAATCTTCGGATATCAATCAATCAATCAATCAATCAATCAATCAATCAATCAATCAATCAATCAATCAATCAATCAATCAATCAATCAATCAATCAATCAATCAATCAATCAATCAATCAATAGATAGATAGATAGATAGATAGATAGATAGATAGATAGATAGATAGATAGATAGATAGATAGATAGATAGATAGATACTTTATAAATTCCAGACGAAAATTCAAATAAAATTCGAATTGCGAGCTGCCCAGATGTAAGACTTTTTAAACAAGATATTCAAGAACTCTGAATATTTAAAAAAAAATCCATTCTATTGTTGTCAACTTTTTCACGCTGGGAAAACGCCTTTCTCCAACAACAACGCCTGGAAACCCAAACCTCACTGCTTTATGCACTCATTGGTTAAAACCCGCCACGAGTCGTCGACTGACCAATCCGAGTACACGCAGCAGAGTTTGAAATGTCAGCGCTTTCATCAAGCCACAGAGTCACATGGTTAATACCAGCCAACCAATGAGAGCCAGTTTTTGTTGTAAACAGACCGAACCGACCAATAGCAGCTTTAGTAGGCCGTTCTTTTCCTGTTGACGTCAGCGGCTATCTGAGCAGCTTGGTGTCAGGAGGAACTGCTGGGTGAAGTAGAGGAGGAAGGAGGAAACAACCTGGAGGGAGCAGAGGAGGCTGTAGGAGCAGAGCGGTAGGAAGAACAGAGGACGGATACTCTGAAAAAGTCTGAGCCGCGACATTGGGCGCTTTTTGGGGGGGATGATATAAAGTAGCTGGTCCCGGATCCGCTCATCGAAGTTTTGGCTGAAGAAGTTCACTACGGCCCGGCTAACAAGGGACGCTACTGACGAGGCTGTGGTCCACTACTGACACAGACCTGCTCAACAAAGAAAGCAAACATGGTGTCCTGGATGATCTCCAGAAGCGTGGTGTAAGTACTTTGACTAATTAAAGAAACAAAAGTGTCAGTTTTTGATAAATACGGGAGGTTTATCGGACAGCTTTTCGGGGATGAGCTTTGTTAGCTTCGGCTAACCTGGTTCCGACGTTCGGCTAACTTACGACTGTTGTTGTCTCCCATATTTAATTTAATTTATTTTTTTTCTCTTCAATCCAGATTTTAACCATATAAACACATTCTTCCACGTCTCCGTAAACGCACTGAGCTGCTAACTTCAGTTTTGACTCTTGTTGTCGGGCCTTGTTGCTGTTGATCCAAAGCTAATGCTAACATGTTGTTTATGAATCATGCTCATGCACAATCCTGATGAGTCAACCTTTCAATATGTGACTCTTTGTCAGGTATCGGTGAGGTGGATTTGTTTAGACATGTCGACGCCGAAGTTTGCATCTTACTTGCTGTCACCATTTTGATAAATGTCTCTTGACCTCTCAGACCTGGCTTAAGTAGTTCCAAAAAGGTCACCGACTCTTTAGGACACAGTTTGAGAAGAGTGAAAACTCATTAAAAGGTCATTCAATTGCTGTCCACACCTCAAGGACAAAGTAAATCCAAGACAATACAATACCCTGACCATTCAGATCTAGATTTCCTTATCCAACAGAGTCTACAATTTCTGATTTGTGGAACCTGTATTTTATTTATTTCTGCAAATTACATAAAGGTTTTACAATTCTGCAACTATTTGTAGTCCTCTTAATCATACTGGTTCACCTCTGTAAAGTCCAGGCATTGTATTTGTGGATGACCTGGTACAACGCAGCCTATAGTTAGAAAAAAGGCGGTAAAATAGACTTTTCTTACATTTCACAAACAGAAATAAAGATAGATACTGAGATACTTAAGCTTTGATATTTTGCTTGGCCATCGAGACCTGCTTGCACGTGGTCTACACAGAAAAAAGTGGTGAAATCATCATTTTTTGCAAAGCTAAATCTGTCTAAATCTAAAATGTGTTTGTAGACTCAGAGCCTTGTTTCTAAAACCTTCCCCGAAACAGCAGATTTGAAAGCCTAAATAAGATGCTAACTTAAGCATCAGCTGGTCTTGTTATATGTGAAGGGGTGTCAGGTACAGCTGTCATCTTGAAGATATTATTAGCCAGCCAGTTCTGCTCAATATAACCTGGCAACCATAACAATGTAAGGACTTAAGAGGAAAAGTGTACTCAAATTAATCTAAGTGGATTTGCATGGATTTGTCTGATTACAAGGTATCAAGTCTTTTATTGTGATGCGGCTGAAATCTCTGTACAAAATATAAACAAAAGTCAGATTTAGGCTGAAGACATTCTGAAGTGTATTTTTTTTTGCTTAGAAGAGGCCCCTTAACAGCATTCCCATTTTTAAATATTCTTGCTGGCTTTTAATACTTTTAGTGCTCCTTCCTCTGTCTTTGTCCAGACAGGAGAAGTAGTTACATAACAAGGTGCAGATGGAGGATAGGAATGTAGTGAAAAGTACAGAAGGGAGTGGTGGAAAAATATCACACGCCTCTCCTTTCTTTCTGATGTTGGATAATAAACACATTCTTTTGTAATAGACCTGTCAGGCGTCACTACATGATTCATGGCTTTTCATAACCCGAGTCTGATTGAAGGAACTGAAGGCTGTTTTTGACTCCTTCATCTCATATCAGCCCCTGAATTGTGTGAATGCTCTCTCTGAAACACGTTGCAGTACAATATCATTGAACAGGAGATTTATCACATCTACATTAACCAAGTATTTTGGCTCTACATTATCAATCCAAAATGTTCAGGCTGAAAACATAATCCTCTTGAGGTCTGAAGGTGCCTTACTGTAAGGAGCGGCATGTCCGCGTCATTAACAGAGTGATGTGGGATTAATCCGGATGATGAGATTGATCTGAATTACACTGAACGTGTCAGGCGTTAACCCTTATTCTAACTCGGAAGTTTCAGACAGCACTGCCGCACGTGTCTGCTCAATTCATGAGAGTTTCATTTTAAATTAGTATTTTTATTTGACTTATTATCGCTACGACTTTTTTTTTTTATTAATAAGGAATAGCAATAGTCTGAATTTATCGTAATAAATATGGGAAAGAGTTGCAATGTGTGAATGCTCTCTCATTCAGTTTTTACGCTGTCAACTGTCTGATTTATTGAAGATACACATGCAACAACTATGAATATGATGAAAACTATGAATTTCAATGGTAGGCAAGCTGATCAATAAGCAGCAGAAACAGTTTCTGTTTGGCATGAACAATAGAAAGTAGGGAGATGGATCAACAGGCAATAACTTCGTTTTTGAAACAACTGGCATCAGCTGATGTCCGAGCTCATGAGGTTCATTACATGAAATAAACAAATCGTGTCTGTGGATACTGCAGACAGTCTTGTCATTGGCTGCTTAAAGCAACCTTCTTTGAAAGGACATGCTTTGGTTGGCTGTTGAAAGTCAATACTGGCCGACCAATAATAGAAAGTAAGTTTAATTGCATGACTGCTTTCAAATGGAAACAATATTTAAACTGGTTTTGCCAGTCTAAATCTGGATCTCTTTATGTAAAGACAGCTGACTAAACAAAGACACAGTGAGAGTTTTAAATGAGGAAAGCTGTAAGTCAGTTTGGCAAGGAAAAACTTTAAATACTTTGTCCATTACTCTTGGGGCTGCAAGTCGTAGATGAATCCAAACTGACGTGGGGGATACAGGGGCACTGGCAGATGCCTCCATGTTCACACTATGTCACCTCTTCAGGTGGGTTATAGTGTTAGCCACACCACCTGTGACTTGTCGAGTCACTTGTCTCTCTTGCTAAAACCTGCAGTGATCTCAGATATTTGATTTGGAAGCCTGCCCTATGTTTGTTTTGCACAGCTCCTACACTGCTCTCCATTACAATAGAGTACACCTGCTGTGCTCACTAATGTAATGTGGGTCTATAAAATCAAAATAAGACATGATCATATTTCTAAATGAATGCAGAGAACATAGAAATAATCTGGATGCAGACACTGAACAAGTGATTCATCTGGATTTCTTTCCAACATTAAATCTAAACATGAAGTCGCAGCATGAAGTTCTGAATAAAGTTCAAGCTAGTAATCAGCTGATAGCTTAACTCCAATGTCCAAGACTTGGTGACTTTTATTTAAAATCATTACATTTGCTGTCAGCTCTTTGCCTTTGTCATCGCTCTGGCATGCCTGCTCCTGTCTTGACAAACACAAATGAACACACACAGCTTCCCCCACCCTAAACATGAGGCAGATAACACCACCAAACATCGACGTTACTCCTGTTAAAGCTTTTTCTCCTGCACGTGTAGGCATATTATAAAAACCTGAAGGTAGTTTTATAAGAGCAAATAGCAATGACAGAGTCTGGCTTCCCTGTAATTACTCACCCATGTTTGTTTTCTTCCTGAAAGAGGGTGAGCCCAACGATAAATCAGGCAGAGACACGTCATGACTGATAAGACCTAATAATCAAGTGATCGCGGGTGTTTTCCTCGGTGTTTCCAAAACTTCCTGTTATTGCCCAAATGACTGAAAACAGGACAGTTTTTATCTCAAACAGGACCTGAAGGGTTTCCTATTTAAGGTGCTACAAGCCATTGAAGTGTCTGCCCTGATTCACCCGGATGGATAGGCAGTGAGGCTTAAAAAAGGAAGAAGTGACACTTATTGTTTGAATTTATTTCATGTGATTGTGGTCTTAAGAAAAAAGACAGCAAGAAAACCAGCAGAGCAGAATCTCTCTTTCTACCTCCACAGATCTTTCCATCGACTCTCCTGAGCGCCTGTCGTGCTGCAGTAGAAATAGCCAGACGCTGGTTTTCAAGTCAGCACTTCACAACCAGCTAATTTTAGGCGTCAGCCTGCAAGGAATGGGTCCAAGATACTTGTCCAGCTCTGTCTCTGAGCTGGAGCCTCCCTTTTAGCACTGACAAAGAAGTATGAGTTCTCTGCCTTGACGCTGAACAGCCACGGAGAAATCGCTTCAGAGAATATGGATGTCTGTGGTGAAAACAATCACAGCAGACTGTAAAAACCCTTCATCTAAAAATGTGGGAGCAGCACAGAAATGAACGTTATCATTTATTCCTGCACAATGTTTAATGAGTAATACAATATTAGCATAAACTTAGAACAGCCAGAAAGCATGCAAAAGCAGCCGGCTGTAGGGGGACAAAAACAGACCTTCAATATTCACTGATTTACTCATAGAGGTCACTGCTGTGTTCTTCTCTTCATAACAATAACACGTTAGTCTGCGAATTCATGCAGGAAGTAATAATAGCAGGTAACACAGTGTTCCATCATAAGTAATAAAACCAAGCAACCCTAACTACTAATTTTTTCAATCTCAATAAACTCACTCTGTATTCTTCTTCTTCTCATTTATTGGCTCTCCGACAAGGGCAGACAGACAAATGATCTGTATCAGTGTTTTTATTTTACGGAGGGCAGATAACATCTCTTTGTTCAAAGGTGTGCCCTGCTGCTGCTAGTGTTGCTGTTGTTGCGTCTTTCCCTCTGGCTTTGTTGTCTTGTTCATCGTTGTCTCACTTATAGTCTCGCCATCTGATTGGCTGGATGCCACATGATGGTGAGATATAACCGTACCGTCAGGTGTAACTGGTAACTGTCGACTCTTCGATGATGATGAATGTTTCACTTTGGTTAAATATTTTTTTAAACTGTCAATGCTGACTGCTCCAAATACCATCTAAGAAATACAAACAAATACAACTAAGAATTGGACTCATATTGGCCCCGGAAAAATAACATGGTTGACCCTAATCTCCAAAATTCACCAGAATACTTGGAAGTAAGTGTGAAATTTCTTATTAATTACATAAAGGACCCTCTTCTCATTACACGTTCCTTGCTTTGGCTACATATTGTGAAACACTCATCTGATTCTATCACGTCTGGGCTACCTGTAGCCATGGTAGCCCATCGACTGCATGTGGTGGTCCACTCTTATTTTGAAAGGTCAGAGCTGACACTGACAAGATGCCCCTTTGCCCTACATCATCAGTCCTCATTATCGTCGACACACTGCAGTGCATTGTTTAAATCAGTTAATATTAAAGCTGTCTTATCTGCTGATATGAAACAACACAGCAAGGAAGGTTTGCTAGAATCACACACTAGAGGAAAACCTGTGATTGTAGCCACTCTTATTTTTGGACCAGGGCAGATGGTAGGGTTGATAATTTGGGCCAAAAATAAAATCCTGATTGTTTTTCTGAAAACTCAATTTTCGATTTTGCTTTTTTATTCAGTGACAACTTCACCAAACTTCACTTTAAAAATAAAAAGTTTTAATTTTTTAAGCTTACCGTTCCTCTGTTGTTTAAGGTTAAGGAAAAGTTCACTCTGCATGTTATTCAGATTGTTTATTCAAAATCAAACTTTGTTTAATGATTTGAGGGCGTATATATGTACTTTTTTAACATGTTAAACATATTTTATGTTATCTGTTAAACATATTTTAACAATACCGTGATAATATTGATAACAGTGATAATTTTGGTCACAATAATTGCGATGTTAAATTTTCATATCATTACATCCCTAAACTGTAGCAGTAAGATGTTTTACGACTAAAGTGCAAGTGTCATGTTAACTGAGTGAGTAGTTTGCTTTGTAGTTTTTTAACTACATGGTAAACTTCTCTGTGAAGTTTACCATGAAGAACAAGCCTTTCAGGATCAGTAGGATGGACGGTACTTTCACTGCCTGAGGCTTGTGGAAGCCTTCATTAGTTATCTCTGAAAAGACCCTCGCAATCAGTTTTTACATGTGAAAAATCTCAAAATCTCCCAACACCTCTGTCTGATAGGGCTGACTTTGCACTGTGAATATGTATGGAAGTAGGTGTAGGTACAAATCTGAGTCAAATTCCTGAAATTTTCCACAACTTTTCTGCAGTGAATGTCTGAAATAGCTCTTATTATAGGTCTGATTTCTTTTAGCTTTGGTCTGCCTTTGTTGTTTTTGTTTCAAGAAAATTTCTGGGGACTTCTGGCATGGACAACAGAGTAATATGTATGAGCTATTTCACTCTGAAGTGCAACATGTTAACTCGATTATTGAGCTTATCTGGAATAACAGAATAAGGCTTTATTTTTATGATTTGTTTGGGAAACATCTTGAGGATTTCATAAGAATTCAGAATAGAAATGGAAACATGTTTCTTAAACTAGTCCAAATAGTCAAAAATGTCCCACATTGCCAGTGTTGATCTTGGCAGCTGTTTTAGGTTTAGTCCCACCCTCCCACCAGTGCAGTGCTGCTGTGCTGCTGTCCCTGCTGCACGAATGATCCTTACTCCAAGTCAAAAAGAAAACACTGTGTCTGATCTCTTCTGTAGGTGGTGGTGGTGGTGTGTGTGGGGTTGGAGGGTTCTGGCTCAGCCCTTAATGTCATCAAGTCCCAGAAATGCCCCTGGACAGACTCTTTTCGCTGTGCTCTCCGCTGCATCTTCATCTTTGTCATTCAGTCTTGATCATTGCTACAAATCATCTCACCATGGTCTCGGATGTGGCTCCAAACTGGGATAAATGGAGGCTTTGGCGCAGAGCTGGGGAGCCAAACTTTTTAGTTACTAACTTTTATTGGCAGTATTTATTATCAGTATTTTTATCAGTAAAAAAAACAAAAACAATTTGACTAGATGCTCGATACAAACAAGCATCCAGGTGCCAATGTCTGCCCCAGTTATCAGCAAAGGCAGATGACTGGTTTGCCTCAACCTGTTACAGCAGTTTCACAGATAAGTAATCAAGTCTACTAACTCAGACTGTTAGAGGAATTCTTTGGTCATATTTTGACAGATTAGACTCACAGCAGAGGAACCATTGTGGATTTAAAATGTCTGACAGTTCACCTAAAACATGCTTATCTCTAGGGATGGGAATCGAGAACCGTTTTTTGTTGAGAACTGGTTCCAAATGGTTCAATCCATCGACATTGTTTACATTTCATCTTAACGATTCCCTTAATGATTCCTTTCTTCCGGTTATCAGCTGCTGCTGCTGCTCCATCTCAGCAACAGCATGGAAGGTACATATGCCCTGTGTTAACATAAGCACAATGCATGTCAGACTTGAAATAACTGAGTTAGAAGCGCGTGAAAAACACCCAAAAAACCCTCAAAATTTTGCGCGCGACACTGCATAGTAATGTCCTCTTTTTGGGGATCCACCCTAATTTAACTTAATGAAGTAAAACGCTGTACCAATAGTTTGTTATTTGATTATTTTTAGACTACTGTTATCAGAGACTCAATACAATTTGAGTTAACAGTGAAAAACCTATAGTCTACTTTTTTTAAATCAAAATTGAATCGATGAGCAGAATCAATAATGGCATCGATATCGACAAAATCTTACCAATTCCCATCCCCATTTATCTCGTTCATGAAATTCAAACATCTTCAGAGTTGGTCTCATCATGTTATCTACTTGTCTTTGTCATGGGAAAAAAGTCAATGTTTGATTGGACCATAAATGTATTATTTCCAAATGAAGATATTCAGTGATCTATCTACTATAACACGTCTCTACAGCCAACATGGACATCATGTACTACATGAAACATACACCTCCTTTTTGGCTAATGGTCATCACTGCAGATATTTTCATACCCTCTGAACCAATAGTAACCCTTTCAAGCTAATATCTGTTGATACAGGTATAAAAAAGTCATGATCATCTTTATTTTCATTTATGTGATTATAACACTGCATTTTACATTAATCTGGTCAACCCCATAGTCCTGCATAGAAGTTTGTCATCTGGTCTAAACATCAGTTTTCAAATGAAGGCACCACGAAGCCTGATATAGATTGTCTGCATCCACAGAAAGTGTCAGCTCTGCCACAAACTTTATACTTTATGTTGTGTTCTTATCTGCACTTTGAATAGTGTGTCATACTGTGTGTACGGTGTAAAAGGTTTCAGCCTGGTTTGTCAGCCTGTTTTTTTTCTACTTTGGTACAGCGGTGTTGCTTTGCTCTGCAAGCTCAGCTATGAATTTATTGGGTCAGTGTTGTTGTCATTAAAAAGTTTTTCTCTGTAACTTTTAGAAGAAGATTTATTCCTGCAGCATAAGTATAAAAACATGGAGCAGCAGCTTGAGCTGGCGGAGTACGTTTTGTAACGTGGGAACATTTAGAGAGCTGTGAGCTCAGTCTAAATGATGTATGTCCTTTGTTTCCCTGTGAGGAAATACTGCGGGGATGAACAGACCTGGACCTGAACCAGTCTCATTTGCTGGAGCAGCAGTACTCCCAACAATCCCCCCTCTGTGTTTTTAGGGGAAAAGTCATGTAATCAAATTCTTATTCCTGAAGCTCAAACCAGATGTTGGAAGCTCAAATATTTTTTTTCTCCCTCCTCTCTTTCTCCCTCCCCCTCTCCTCCTTGGCGAGCCTCTCTGTTTTATATCGCTCTTGTTCTCTCTTTCCCCTCTTGTCGTCCTGTCATCCCCCTCCCTCCATCTGGTTGTTGGTGGTGTACGGTGTCAGGAAACCAGAGAAATTGACCTGGAGCCCAGAGCCACGGCCCATCTAAGAGCACCAGGGCTATTTTCTCAGCTGCATGCAGGCAGAGGGGGGGAAGGTGTTGAAACGGGAAGAAGGGGGATGAAGAGGGAGAGAGGGGAAATGGAGAGATGGTAGTTTTGGTATGAAAAAGGGGCCCTGTTTCTCACTAAATTGTTTCAAGATTATTCCAGTGGACGTCCAACTCATTTTGTGGGAGTTTGCCTTAAGCCCTTTTCTGGTCTTGAGTTACTCTGAATGAGGTAAACGTACATTTAAGACAGTTAAATAGCCTGAAGGGTACATGAACTCAAAAAATCAGCCTGGGCATAGTTGATACTAGATGAATCTGGTAGTATCACCAAATATAGTTAAGAGACTTTCCTGTAATTATTGTGGTTTTGTGTGCGTAGATGCATGGTCAGATTAGTTGTTGACATGCTAGATGTGGCGCCGCCTTCATTAGTTTTAATATAGAAGTTCAGAGTTTGCTGTTTAAGGCACACTTTGAATAACTTGAAACAGTTTTCCCAGCAAGAGAAAAACAAAAGTTTCAAATGACTTCAGATGGTGGAAGTTTCTACATCTGGTCTAGTTTTGAGCCATTTCAGCAATTTGAGTTGAAGTCACTGTGGTCCATTAGGCCTGTGCACTGGTCTCACTGTTTGGTTTGATCTTAGTGGTCTTTTCTTGATATCAGGATGCATCACAATGGGGGCGCCACCTGCCTAGCGATAGAAGCGCACCCCATATATGCAGATCCAATGTCCTGCCTGTCCCCGTTTTCTTATCTATTAAAGGGAGGCAATGTTCATCTCTTGACGGGGTGTTTAACTTGGTTTTACGGTGTGTTTGATCCTAACTTAATTTTACAGAGGAATATCCCTTTAATTGTCCTGTCATGTGAGGACAGTCCAATTGAGCGTTAACCCTTCTTTTACCAGTACTGGGGTCACCTTTTTACAGGCGTTCCTGTACAGAAGTTAAAGTTGGGTTATGTTTCCTCTCATCCCTGGCAAACTTACAGTCACTCAGTTCACTGAATGTGTTCCCCGCCTGCTTCACTCCACCAGATAATGCCATGAAAAGAAAAACCTTGAACATCAGATGATCCCATTTTTTATATAAACTTTAAAGGAAAAAACATCTTGTGTCAAAACCTTTCTGTTTATCATGTACCGATTTTTTTTCTTGCTCAACATTTAGACTGATGATACCTGTGAGACAAATGCATGTGAAATGTAGACCTGTGATTGATTGGTATCCTGAGTATCGTAAAGGTCATGTGCAAACAGAACTCAGCTCTGTTTTTTGACTTGTACTTTCTGCCTCTGAAAAGGGCTTTCCATATGCGCCAGCTGTTTGCTAAACAGTAGAGCCGTCAACGTCACTTGTTGCATCCAACCACTTGTTTGTGTTACTGATTCTAATTTGTTGGTTGCAGCTGGCTTTCACCTGTACATTATAAAACTTCTCTTCTTTGCTTCTTACTACACGCATTTGTTTCTGGGTTGCCCCAGCTGGAGTGTGTCTGTGCACACCAGGATAGAGATGAGCAGACATTGCTGTTTGATAGATATTTCGGCAGAAATCGTTTATATCCGATGTCTTCTGCGGATCTAGACGATTTCTGCCGACTATGCAAAGTCAACTGCGGAATTAACGGCGTTCTGAATGAACGGCGCTTTAAAAAGTCCCGCAGCATGTGTTAGACGTCACCATATACACATGGACCAATCAGGGGCTGCCTTTCCCTGTTGTCCGGGTAACAGTGGAAACACGGTCTCTGATTGGCCCCGTTATTTTCTGATCGGGAATACACGCAATGGGCCAAAGTCCAGACTGTTGTGGGAAGGAACGGCAAGTGATTCACGCAACAGGATGGCCCAACCAGGCTAGAGCAGTAGTAGCTTAATTTCATGCTGTGCTATAGCTGTTGTAGCAGTTCGGTTATTGAAATTTCCCTCAGGGATTAACAAAGTTGTTCTGTTTTTATACAGTATGGCTTTGCTTTATGACACAGCATACTGGTATATTGAAAAGTGTGTGTAATAAGTGCCGTTAAAAAGTACTTATTGAAATCTTCTGACTTGTTAGTGGCAGTTTTACAAAAAAAAGTTAAAAAAATCCAAAAAAGGAAAAGTCTAAACTTGTGTGTTAATTGATGGACTTTTAAATGTTAACTGGAAGTCTACCTCTGCACAAATGTGAATATGTGGAAATGTGCAGGGCGGTGCAGCTACATTGTTTAATATTGTGAGAAAAATACAAAGAGCAATAAATGAACAAAAAGAGTTTGTGTTAGCCACTTCTGAGCCACCTTCACTGTTTGTAACTTATCCTTCCTGAATCTAGAATAAATCCACATTTGATTATTTTTCAGCAGTGAATGGTCCCCATGAAAGGGTAGCCTCTTATGATTGTACTGACATCAAGTGAAAGTGTCGTAGCTATTTTTATGAGGAGAAGTGAAAGAGCAGTGATTGTAGACATCAGATCATTTCCTTATTTATTGCAGCAGATGCGAACGTCTCTTGTGTTTATAAGTCAAGGTGCAGTTAAGGTGAAATTACATATTTTTCTTACATTGCTGTTCTGGAGGATGGACTTCATCCTCTCCTGAAGCAGCTTTCCTGTCCCCAATTGTCCCGCTGTCCCAAAAGAACCTCCCAGAGCCCCTCCCCCATTGTTCTGCAGCGCAAACCATCCAACCAGGAGGAGAGGGCTCAGTGACAGGAGGGGAGCACAGTGGCAGCAGTCATTACTAAAGCCTGTCACGTGATAGGAATTCAAGTCGTCCACTGCATAATTGATCGACTATGTGCACTTGTTAGTGTTGTTGATGTTGTTTTGGGGGCTTGTTTATTACTGTCTTTATTCCTTTCACACCATGAGGCCGGCCATGTGTGTGCAGGAGGCCTTTGAGTTCTCTCACTCTGCAGTCAAAGCTCATTAGCAGCAATTGAGACACAAATACCTGCTATTATCACAGCATCGGCATCACCCTTCATTAGACAGACTAAGATCTGCTCGCCAAAACACTCTGCCTTGAAATTACAGTGGTGTAGTGAAAGGATTTGTATTTTCAACACGTCAAGAGAGAGCAATGTAAACATTTAGAGAGGCAATGCTTCGAACTCTCACCTTCAGGTCGCTTGTCTGGGTTGTTGAGCGACCAGTTTCTCCACCACAAACATGCAAACAAACAAACACTCACAGTCCACGCAAATGTAGAAGAATGAAAACATCACTCACACACACTTTCATTGTTTGAGTGAGAGGCTTCAGCAGTATTGTTCCATACCTGAATCTGTATGCACCTAAAGCACACTGGGGTTGGTGTTATGCAGACGAAGCAGGGAGGCTTTGGCAGCCTAGCTGTTTCCATAGCAACAGCAGGAAAATAAACTGCTGTGTTTGTTGGCTGTAAGCCTGCCGTTAAAGGCACTCCAGTCTGCTCAGAGGGGATATATATACAGCCTGTGTCTGTGTGTGTGTCTGTGTGTGTTTGCAGGTTGCTGTTATTGTGAAATCCTCCACAGTCCACACTTTGATCATTCAACTCTGGCTGAACGATGAGCCACAGTCCCTTAGTTCAAATCTGAACCCAGACATTTTTTCTCACAATAATGATTTTTTTAAATTTATAATATGCTTTATATTTGTGACCGTTCTCCTCAAACAAAAGAATCAAACAAGTGTGTGACCAAGAGGCGTTTGATTTGTAACAAACATAATAATAGTGGAGAAAATTAGCAAATGGGAGTTTTCTTTGTCTAGAGGAAAATAGTTTAGGGAGATCAGAAATCACCTCCTCCGACACATCTTTTCCTTATATCTGTCTCATGTTATATTCAGCTCTAACAACAATTTTTCAACATATTCTTCACAACGCTTTCACTGTTTTCTTTGACTTGCTGAATATGTCTCTTAGGGCGCTGATAGCTGTGGTCTTCTCCCACTTTGTGCTCCCCACATTTCCCGCCTCTCTTCAGCTGCCCTGTCTAATGAAAGCCAGAAAAGCTCAAAAGCATAACTTAAAAAAATAAAAAAAGACATCTTTGATCAAAACACGCCTGATCCAGAGACGATGCCATAAGTCTCCCCTGGGCTAAAATGAGAAGAACTAGACCATTGCACTAACTGGACTACTGTTGATATATAACATACATGGGCTTACAAAGAGAGAGCATTATGGCTGCGGTTATACCACTCCATTTGTTATCCTAATTCTGTGTTAGAGAGTCTGAAAACATTAAAGGTCATTAAGGTATGCCCCATGTGTGACTAAAAGGTTTTGTGTCTACATGCGGGTGAGTTAGAGGACCAAGAGGGCAGGGTATGAAGAGCTTCATTCAAGTGATAACTGTCCAGGATACAAGCAGTGTGAAAATGAGGGCAGTCACAAACCAGAGAAGAAATCAGATCAGGCTGTTACTGCAAAAACATCTGATGAGGGCAACTGCATGTCAAGTTTCATGCCTAGAGAGTTTCAGCCGTGGTGAATAAAATGTCCGTAATGAAGGCAAGATGAACGAGTGTCTTTTCAGTAAAATGACAATCAGAGCTCTGCAATAATGTTTAGGAGCACTGCCTTTAGTAGGAACACGTGAGCAGTTCAGAGCAGACATCGCTTTGTGCAGCAAAACACACCACTGCGCATGTCTCCGGACTCAAATGAGTGCACATGAATTACATAAGTTCCCTAAATAAAATATTTTTGCATTTCTTCTGGGGTGGTGAAGCGACTTGAATTCTGATTTAAGCTCCCGAATGTCAGTGAGTTTTACGGTTTGAATTATGCGCAAACCCAACAGTAAATACAGCCTACAGCCTTGAATTAGCTCAATGTTACATGAGGTGGTTATGGATTCTCACTGGACCATGGCAGGGAGACATGTTTGGTCACATGATGAGAAATCACCTGAGGACACGGATTGGTTTCCAGGTGTGAGCTCTGCAAACAAAACCAAATATGTGCGTGCACTCTCCTTTTCCTGAGTTCTTAAGCAATGCTATAAGAACTCTTAAAAACCAAGTAGGACAGTGATAAACTCCAATAGGGTTTGATATAGTGGTTAGTAGTGTGAGTGGTAAAAGTAGACTTCCTGCAGAAGGAATATTTCATTCCAGCATATTTTGTTCTGTCTCTGCAGTCAGTGTTTGGTCGTCTTTGCACGTCTGAGACTGTCTAATCATGTTGAATACGGAGTGCTATTCAGCCGAGAAGACCAAGGATTACACTTGCATCCTGCGGTTTCCCTCAGCTTCACTTTGTTTTGTTTTCTTTCTGCCATCATCAAGTAACCTGGAGCTGACAGTGGCAGTGCAGAGCTGTAGAGAATCCTGCTGCTTTCAGCATGCAGTCACTTAAGTGTATCAGAGCTCTTTATAGAATCAGCCAGGGTTTCTCTCTCTTCCCTCTCTGCCCCGGCGTCCTCCCCTAATGCCATTTTAAATACTGGGTCAGTTTAAATTCAGAGGCTCAACTTTGCCAGACCATGTTGCCAGCATGACAGTTAAAAGTGAGACCCCTTACCTCAGTCTTTCGTTCCCTCCTTATTTCTGTCCCCTTTGGTCTTGCCGAGGGTGATATTCAGTTGAAAGTTGTTTATTAGATCAAACCAACAACACAAGCTGCTTTATTCTAAGTGCGGTCATTTCTCACAGATTGTTTGGACTATTTACAAAACAGTTTCTGCAACTCGTAGCCACCTCTAAAAACAACAAATGTGAGCACTAAGGATGTTTCAAAGTGTTTTATTTCCCAGGAAGTAGGGCTGCATGGTCAATTGATTTTAAATCATAATTGGATTATTTGACTATGACAATGTCGTAAAAAATTAAAATCGATTTTCCTCTCTATCATGTCTTGCGCCTCCAGGCCAACATAGGCTGTCCCTTCCTGTGGGAACACTCCCCAGTTCCCTCACACACAAGCGAAAACAAACATGGCATTTGCAAAAGAAGGCGATAACTTTGTTGCTAGATAGGGCAAGAACAAGTCAGTCGTGTGAAATTGGTACAGCTTCTTAGTTTCAGATGATGAGCAAACCACTCCCCGCTGCAAAGTCTGCCTGAAGGCAGTATCAACTCGTCCACACGGAAACAAACTTAGGAGAGAACGCAGAAGTTTTTGTTGTATCGGCTTTTAATCCAGATGGAAATGGTGTTTCGGGTGACTGTAACCGGTACTTTTTAAAAATGGGTCAGAGAGTGCAAAAAAATGTAAACGACTACCATTTCATCTCCGCATGGATACCCATTTCCTCAGCAGCATTACAGCGCCACTTACTGGCTTGGCATTTGCACTACATCGTTTTTAGTGGTTTCATTTTAAGAGATGATAGAAAAACTTTTTATCAAAGTGAAGTTTGGTGAAGTTGTCGGGATTTTTTTTCTCTGGCCAAAATGGTGCAGCCCTACCAGAAAGGGACCGATTCCAGATGAATAAAACAAACATAAGTTTTAATAAGCTTTACTAGCTTTAACCTCCGCTACCATTGAGAGTGTCAAAAGCAATGCCATGCCTTAACATGTCCACTACCAACAACATCAGAGAGACATCTTCTGGGCTACCATAGAGGAAGAGAAAAGCAATGCCTCAGCTGCACCATGTCCAATGACAGCAGTGAGTCATCTCCTGTTAAATACCTCCATACTCTGTGCTGGTGATCTGCTGCTGGAGTCTCCTGTGGAACTGCTTTCCCAATGCAACTATAAAAGCTAGTGGGGTAGCTCACCAGGAGGATGCTGGAGTGCTTCATAATAATCTGTATCTAATAATCCTGCTTCTCTTTCCGATCCTAATTAGGTTTTGGATATTGAACCAGTGTTGTTTCAGTTTAAGTATCTTTTTGTCATCATACTAAACTAGGTACATATCTCAAACAGGACAGCAGTAGTGTTGAGAGATCCCATCTCAAGTTAAAATATGAGTTTCCCGTGTTTATCTAAGGTTTGACCTTTTTTAACTGAACTGAATCAGAGTGTCAGTCTTCTGCAAAAATCAAATGATAGGTTTGCAGGAAAGGATGATTGTTTTGTTTTGGTTCTTCTTTTACCGTTGAAGTTTAATTAGACAGCACCAGCTGGCCGTTGTTTAGTAATTTTATCCCGTATAGCCGACTGTAGTCTGTAGATCCTTTCATACAGATGATACACATTTTTGGAGAAAATCTTGCTGAGTGCTGGTGGGGAGGATTTTCTGTTTGCTTGGTTTTCACGGGGCACTGTTGTATATCGCTGTTTGCTGCACGTTCTGCCACTGAAGCTGTCTCTGTAAAGTACAAACATACCAGTGAAGTGATCTTTTTCCATGATGCTTTACTTTTCCACAGTCATCGAAGTGCATTTCCCACTTATTTGATTTGATGTATTTATGACTAAAATATGCTCCTGTTTGATTGTGGATGTGATCAAATGTCTGATTTTGTCAAAGTGTGGGGTTTTACTGTGTTTTTGTCACATTGTCCATCACCACCCTCTGCTGCATTTATTCTGATGCTCTAAATATTCCTCTTACAAATTGCCTAAAAACATAAAAATGCAATAAAAAAGTTCCATCGATCCATTTCTTCTGCTTATTCAGCAACACAGATGTTACAGTGTTAAAGTATAAGCTTTATATAATGTGAATTATCAGTGTTACAGAAGAAAACCAGTTGTAAATGAGAACTGGTTCCAGTCAGTTTGAGCCATGAACATTGTTTACTTTTGTGATAATGGTTTTCTTATCTAAATCTTCTATTTAGCTACATGCCTTGTGATACAATGATGTGACACATCATGGAGGTTGTCAGTACGAACCAAGGAAGAAATCATGATGGATGAAAGACAGGAGAGGTCCAAAGCACTGCAGTATGCAACGTAATACTGCTGAGCTTACAGAATCGGCCTCAAGAAACAGAAGGGTACAACAACTTAGTGTAAAATCTACTAGCTATGTGAGACCGACAGCGTCACGGCTATACACTTTGTGTGTTTCTGTGACATCCAGAGACTTTTGTGTCTCACAGGAGAGATCCCTTTATTTTCAGAGACTGTCAAAAACTAAGGTAATCTGTGATGAATGCTGTGTTCATTTTAGAAAAATAGTGTAATGTCTGATCATAGCTGAGTGAAGGAAGGTTGTGGTCTTTATTAGGGTCTGTTGACCAATCAGAGGCTGTATCTAATATCTGCTGACCTTTGAGGCTTCAAGAAGAAGCCATGTTTCCCTGTCTCAGCAGAGCAGTGAAGGTAATAATAATAATAGTAATAATACAAAGTCAGCCAATACATTTCTGCCCAAGAAAAGACAGGAATAAGTCTGGGAATCAGTCAATAAGGAACTGGATTGAGATCAATGATGACATGGATATCGGTAAAATATGATCAATGCCCATGCCTACTTGTGACTGGTGTTGAAGTATAAGGAAAGCTCTTGAGGTGCAGGAATGAGGGGGCTGACTCCAGAGTCGGAGGGAAGTCCTGCTGAAGAGATCCAGATCCAGCATGCACACTAGGCAGTTCTGCAGAGAACAAACTGTGCTGGAGACGAGCGAGGGGGAGGAGGAGGAAGGAGAATGTAAGAGAGGGAAGGAGTGTCGGGCTATAAATTCATCCAGTCGTTTTTCTTGCTCACACACACACACACACACACACACACACACACACACACACACACACACACACACACACACACACACACACACACACACACACACACACACACTTAGAGCTCTGTCAGGAGGAATATATGGTGTGCAGCTGAGAGCAGAGAGGCTGGACAAACCGCCCTTGTTTCTGTGTGTGTGAGTGTGGGTGTGTGGATATTTATGCTTTTGTTTGCGCCTTTACTCTATATGCGTGTGCATGTGTGGATAAAAACAGCTCTGATGATGTCAGGAGTTTGTGAACAGTAACCTATAGTTTCTGTGTTGTGGCTGTTTGGTGCTTATTCACTGTTTTGACATTCATGTTAGCACTGAGGTGAAAACGACAACTTCATACGCTTTAATCACTACTATATTTATATCCCTGGAGAACTCTGCCCAATGAAACACACTAAGATTTCTAACTTTATACCATATATTTATAAATGAATCCAGTCTATTGGGTCATTTCAGATCGAGGGATAAACACAAACTCAGTATTTTCACAAATCTGCATTTTTTACAAGTGAAAAAGAACACGAGACTTTAGTACATGAAGCTCTGCCGTACACAGGACATGAAATCAGACCCAGCATAAGACTCAAACCACTGCTGCTGCAGAAGATTACAGAGCTAACACTGAGTCACTGCCTTTTCTAGTGGTTTTCAGACTCAGGGGGTCAGGACCCAACACCCGGTCACAGCAGGATATAAATAAGTCCCCAGATCGTTCAGCAGGAACAGATGATGGCTTTTAACTGAAACATCCCAATTCCCCGAGTAAGCCTCAGTTTGCACTCAGGATTACTCTCTATGTGCATTTTGGTTTAAGGATAAAAACATTTTCAGGAGGCCTGTGGCTGAAAACCCCAGACAGTTACGGTGAAGACAAATCTTGAACAGTGATCTCTTCTTCTGGTTTCATGCTCCAAACTTTGATCATTATTACAACAGTCAATCTGCGGCTATTAACAGCAGCATATCCTAACAGCTCTACAAAGACGCTCAAGGAATGCAAATGTTGTCTTAAGTGTTGGGAACATTTCAGCTGTGTGTTTGGGTGTTTGCATGTTTGCGTGAAATGCTAAGAGAAAGCTAAAATTGTTTGTTTAATGTATCCTGTGTCCTCCCTGCAGGCTGGTGTTCGGGACTCTGTATCCTGCATACTACTCCTACAAAGCTGTCAAGACTAAAAACGTCAAGGAATACGTAAGTTCATGAGAATCACACTCACACTCACCAGCTCACACCTACACTGTAATGAACACACCAACGTATAAAGCCTCTAAAGGAGAGACTACAAGGTGTTGCGACGCCTTCTCTCTCTCTCTTTTCACGCAGTTAACTCAGAGCGTTTGTATTAGAAAAGTCACAGTTCTTAATACTGAAGTAACTTCTCTTACCGTAACATTCAGAATATCAAGTTACTCTTGATATGTGGCATATCATTTACAACGGTTACCGTAAATGTTGGAAAACAGGTCCCACCAGTTTTAAGATATTATCTGTTTGTTAATTGAGGAACTGTAAGAAGGAAAGACCTAAAAGGATTCCTTGAATAAAACAGGAACTAAGATTTTGTGTTTTGCTGTGTTTTTATTAAGTGATCCTGTTTGGTTCCTTGCAGTTTGGTATGGCTTGATACTGTAAACCTGGCTCTTTCTTGCATTTCCACAGCAGACTTAACAGGAAGCATGTTGGCTATGTGGTGTCCTCAGATAAACTGTACTTTTGGTGCACACTTTTACCATGGTTGTACTTACAGAATGCTTTTCAAAACAAAAGCCTCATCAGCCTTTTAATGTGGGGGGACTCCTTTTGTTTTCACACGCTGCTTTTAGAAAGTCGCAGAGCTCTTTATTTAAGCAGAACTTTTGCTACAGGAAACGCTGTTATTGTTCATGTGTTGCCGGTAAGCCTTGTGTATTATCGAATCGTATCAATTTTCAGGGAATAGTTTATCTTTTGCGGTCTCTATTTCTATTTTCAGCCACCATCTCTGTGCCCGTCTTACAGCTCAGCTAGTATCACAGTGTCAATTAAGCACCTGTTAACAGTGTATTACACCTGGATGCATCTTAAGATATGAAAAAAACATACATGAACCCAAATCAAAGTTCATTGATTAAATGAAATGAAGTTAGCAGAGATCAGATTATCACGATACCTGGGCCACGATACAATATTATTGGGATTTTAAACAATTTGCAATACAGTGAGTATTGCAATACAATATATTGCGATTTATAGAATTTTTTCAACTGTTTAGCTAATTTAGCGTTTGCCTTTTCTTCGTATGTCTTCTTTGCGCAGTATTTTATTTTCATGTAGCACTTCTTGCTGACCTTATGTGTCAGGTCCATCTTATTTGTGCCCTGTTTGCATTCCTAATGTGCTGCTATATTTGTTGCACTAACTTTATGATGTCACCTCTGCCAACCTCACTGGACAAACCGTTGATTTTATTTTTTTCATTATCATAGATTTGACTTCATATTAACAATTAATTTGTAAAAATGAGACAATACAATAAATCACCAGACAAAATATTGAGATAGTATGCAGTAGCGATTTTTTTCTCTACCACCCCTTATATAAATGAGTACAGTTGCTCCTTCACAGTTCTCTCAGTACCCTTGGTACGGCTCAGTTTTTTTGGTCCTTTCCCAACTTTTGACATTGAAAACACACGAAAGTTGCTTACAGTGTACTTAGTCTGCATTAAACTGATTGATTGTAGGTCTGAACAGTGGCTTCCAGAGGTACTATTGAATGTGACCGTTACAAACACCCTGGGGAAAAATCAAACAAATGGAGCAGCTCCAGACCTGCTCACTGAGGGGATTTCGCTGAAAGTGTCATGGATGGCACTTACTGGCAGCAACAGAAATTCTCTCTTAAAGCTAAAACGTACAGGATGTGTATTTGGAGTGTGGCAGCAGCGTCCAGACAGGAAGTCAAGCACGAAACCGTACGTCATCCGGTATTTCAAAATAAAACACCATATGCGAACTCCCAACTGTGTATCAGTTCGTGTAGATGGGAAATACTTCCTGGTTATGGATTTATCAGTACCACAGAACAATCCGATGGTCGATCTCTGATCCATGTTGACTCCAACTGCTAACTCTGTCTGAAGGTAACAGCACAGCATAAAGGAACATAGTTTACTTTATCAAACATGAGTAAACCTGCAAAAACCTAAACAGTAAAATCACGTTGCTTTTTCACATATAGTAGAGGCTCAACGGTCACTGAATTATATCCAAATTAGCAGGAAATAGACCACAGAACGGCAAAACAACCTGTTGTGAGCATGTTGTTTCCTCTATACTGAGCTCAGCTGACCAGGGCTGCACTACGCTGCTGCTACACTCCAAATATGCATCCTGTATGCAATACCCAATGCTAATCTGCAGAGCAAATACGGAACGTGCTCAATACGAATCCTGTATGTTTTACGCAAATAAACAGTTCATCTTTCTGTGTGTTGCAGCTGCATCCTGCACACCACAAATAAACTCAGGTGAAAGGTTATCATGTGATGTCAACTATGGGCTGGCTGCTCATTTAAGCTATAGCATAATTCATTTCAGGGGTAAAAGGGTAAAAGAGTTTCTCAAACACTCACAGCTCCCCCCTCTGCACATAGGCAGCTTGTGACCTGTGCTGAGGCTCTGCTCTTCCCTCTAACGTGCATGCTGATAAAGTCCTATACATGCATATAGATGTGAGGGCCTGCATGAGTTTTCTTGCAGGAGCTGGCTGATGTAACTAATGTGAGTGAGAGTGAAATCCCAGCGTAGCACATGAGTTAGTAACACATTCGCACACTCGCACACACATACAGAGTGTTAACAGTGCCGCTCACAGGCTCAGGTTCAGTCATCTCCGAGCTTCCTTCACTTTGTCTTTCTCTTTGTCTTCGTTTGTTGCTGATCCCAGCCTGAACTGATCCTCAGGTCCCTTTTGTTGTGTGTGTGTTTACTATTTGGCCAGGTTAAGGTAAATCATTTTCTTTTAACAATGCTGAATTCAAGGAAGACATAGATGGAAAAACAGTCTTCATGCCATCAGTCTAATCCTATTATTTGAACACAATAGCTCAGGAATACCCAGAGGGAGTGTCTTCAGCTTCAACACTAACATGCACTTGTACGCAAGGATGAACTGATGAGATTATCGAGGTCAACGGTCACTATTACCCACGTGTATTATTATGTTGGTTTAATGAACAATCTCCCCTCGCTCCACCTCTCACTCACCTGTTTACTCTGCTGCCATGAAAACGGGTCTACTGACACTCACATGGTCTGCAGAGAAATATAGGAGAGGGAGAGATCTTCTCTGGTATTACGTCTCCCATGTGAGTGATTGTGCTTTAACCTTTCTTGTTTAGTTTTTTCAGAAACTCGATTTCTCTAAACTCCATAATTCTTTGTTAAAAATCAACCAGCATTCAAAACCGTCTCCTCTCTTCTCCAAATGGATCTTTCCACCTACGATTGAGACATATCACTTTGGTTTCACTTACACTTCTGTTTACTTTATCAGCATTTATGGATGATAATCACAAGTTAATGTGCGAAACATTCATGCATCTATGTACATTATCCATTACTGAAGTGAAGGATCAACAATCTGAGAAATATGACATATTATTAATTCAGTAATTACCTCACTATAAATGTCTGGTATTGATTAATAATTCTGTTCAATTATGTGCTCTTCATAATGAGCTAATTACGGTGCTCCACCAAGTGAAGTCAGAACATGATTATATTTCTGTTAATCGTTTCTGGAGACAGAAGCTGATTACGATCCCACGTACAGAAAATAACCAGCAGAAAGTCGACCCAACAATATATCACCTCCAGAAGACCACTCGGGGCATGTCTCTGACCAAAGTGTCTGAAATGGACTCCATGAGGGTGGTATGAGGACCCCACATCCACAAATGGGGCCTGTGCTCACTTATTGGTGCCGTGCAGCCTGATTGATATTTACAAGAGAACACCAGAATGGGCAGATCCACCTCTGGTACCCTGTTCTCTTCATGGATGAGGGCAGGATCACACTGAGCATATGTGCTGCACAATATATCGTTTATCATGCATCGTCATCGCGATGTATGTGTGCACGATAGTCACATTGCAGAGCCTGTGATGTCGGAGGTGAATGAACTCATCTAATTTCAAGGGTAGCTGACTGACATACACTGCATGTGACTCTGCATGTGCTGTGCAGCGATCCAACAACCACATTCATTCTTAACTGCTACCTTGCCAGCTGTCAATCAAAATCAGAGAGGAGGAAACCACGCCCCTGCACATGGAGTGAGTCGCTGGCACTGCCGGCGTCATGCCGAGAAACACGTGCCCGCTGAGATTTACTTTCAGAACATTACTCATCACTGTTTAGCCCCACAAATAACAATTGAACGGGTTTTAAATTGTACATTTCTGTGGACTACTCTACTACAAGTGGTGCGCGTTTCTCAGCACAACACTGGTAACAACAACGATTGCAAAACGAGCAACGAACAAGAGACACCACCGAAAATTGAGACTTGTTGCTAAAAAGAAAAAGGAAAGTGAGTTATCTGGAATTATTTCTGTTACAAGAAGGATGATGACGGGATATATATCGCAGGGTCGAAAAAAATCGTGCAGCCTTGGTCTGTTGGCAAGAGTTATATTATCTGCCTCAAGGCTTTTGATGATCAAGTTACTGAAGTTATTCAAAGAATTGTTTTGGCCCTACCCAGAAAGCTCAGTTACACTAATCAACAGGTGCACTTCACAGCTGATCACCTACGAACAATGACATGCTAAGATCAGCTGATTTGATAGTTGAGATCAGGATAGGGACATCCACAGTTTAAGAACAAGAAAAATGTTCATATTTCACGACCAGATTTAACAAAAGGCTGAAGACCAAAGTGAAGAGTTTCTCTCGAGGAAAGTCAGGGTGATGTGGTTGAGTGAACCTCGTTGGGTGAATGGGTCTAGCGTGTATTGTGTGATGGCGTGTCTCCACCGCCTCTGTCTTCATGCTCTGTCTAGCAGGTTTAGCGTTACGGTCAGACTCAGTGGCTGTAAAGAGCTGATGTCAGGTGTTTTTGTCTTCTCTTTTAATGGAAGGCAGTTACTCACAGACGTGTCCAGTAAATGTCTGCTATTGCCTCAGGAAGGCAAAATGGCTGCTGTATATTTTACTGAGGTCACGTCTTAATGTCCTCGCCACTGATGAGATGAAGGAGGGAGGGACGGAGAGGAAAGAGCTGTCAGAGATGGAGGGAGCGAGCGAGGGAGGAGAGGGAGATAAAAGAGAGAGGTAGAGGTGTATCCAGATTAGATGTCCTCTTCATCTCACTGCCTCTCTCTCTTTACATCTATCATTCCCACGACTGTGTGTGTGTGTGTGTGTGTGTGTGTGTGAGCAGAGGGAGTTCACTGTGAGGTCACCAATTAACCAGACCAGCAGAAATGTTGTGTGTGTGTGTGTGTGTTTAGAGTCTGCAAACTTTAGCCATCCTGCCGGTGTGTGTGTGTTTGTATTCGTAGTTTGTGCATGTGAGGCAGGTGGATATGTGTTTGTGTCCCTCGCCCTTGTTCTCTCTCGTCCAAACACAGACTTTACTCCCTCACTCCTCCACACACACATACACACACACACACAGACTCACAGAAACACACTGACATTTCATTAGCTAGTGTCAGTGTGTGTTCAGTCATGCGGCAGCGGCCGGGTCTCACTAATACCTCAGCCTGCCATGTGACTGTCTGCCCGCCTGCCACTGTCTGCCGCTGGCTTTGATATGGAAATCCAGCCAGAGGAGCCTGGAAAGCCCTGAAGAGGGGACGGAGGGAGTGAGGGAGCAGCAAGGGCAGCAGACAGTGAAAGAAAGCAAAGAGAGAAATAATCAGAAAGCTTCTTTTTGCCCTTCAATAACACTGACCTTAGAGGGAGAGAGGTGCAGGAAAGAGGAAGAGTGAGGGATTAAATGCAAACATCAGATCCCTCTCTGTCTCTGAGACCAGTTTGATTTCATTTGTTTTATCCTCTGCAGAAGTTCCAGTCCTTGATTCTGGTCTGTGTTTACTCTCCACCTCATGCATGTGTAAATGAAGCAACCTGACAGACCAGATGGCAAACAGCCAGACTATCTGCTCTTTGTTTTCAGGGACTTAGACAGTACACTACTACGATTGAAACCTACTTTAACCCCCACATGTTGGAGCTGAGTGTTCAGTGTGATTGGTGTACAGGAGTTTCCTGTAACTATAGGTTTTTAGGCAGATATTCAAATGGTCAACCGTGACCTCAAAATTAAACTAACACAAAAATGTGCTGCTAATAAATTGGAAATGAAAGAGAGACCAAGTGGATGGCTGGGTAAAAACACAGTACTATGGTTGTTGACTGTAAGTAAGTCTCTATATTTTAGGGGATTTTGGCATCATTGACAAGTGCTGATGTTTTGCTGCCTCATCTTTAAAGGTTTTTCTACAGGTAGACTTATCAAAAATGAATTTACCTTTCAGGCAATTCTAGTGCCAACTGGTATGGGTGACGCCATTGAAGTGCATATCTCTAGTGTTGATAACTGAATTTTCTATTGTATTTGGGCACAGTTTTTCTTTGTGTTTGTTTTTGACCCTCCATCACTCAAGTTCAATCCATCTAGTTATTCTTCTTTTGGGAATCTGTTCAACATTTTCTTTGCTGAATGCTTTTGGACTGATCTGCCATCTATTTTGGGGGATCGGTGATCGGCTGATCCTTACATATGAAACCGATTTTATCCATCGATCTTATCTACCTCAGCAAAGGTCTGAAAGTCAGCCATTGAAGCTTTTTAGTTTAAGTTGTGTTGTTAGTTTGTCCTGTAGATTATTATTTTACTAACTTCCTCAAATCTTGTGATTTCCTTTATTTGTAAAAGTAAAATACTACTGTGCACTTTATTTTGGGAGGAGTCTAAAAACAGGCCTGCAGTGTGACCTGCTGCACAAAATGTGGAGAATAATAGACTAAAGGAACTGATATAATTTAGTAGTCTGGACAGCAATATTCTAAACAATTTATTTATATTTGAGAGAACTACCTCATGTGCAGTTAAAACAAACACAAAATGTTTGTATTGTTTCACAAGTATTGTTTAGTGTTTTTCATTCAAATAAGATTGGAGCATCGAAGGTGTATGTTGTCAGTTATTTAAAAAAAAAATCAGTATCGGCCAAAATCGGTATCTGCAGGTCAAATCTTTTAAAGATCGGTGATCGGCCAGAAAATTGTGATCGGTGCTCCCCTAATCTCAGCTCTTCGGCCCTTACATGAATCATTTGTATCTTTTAAAGGCCTCTTTCCTTCACCAGCTACTGTAGATATATGGACTGTAAGCTAATACAGGCCTGTCTGTCTTTTTGTTCTAGCTGTATTTTAATCACTGTCTCTACTCTTTGTGTGTTTTTGTGCAGGTGCGATGGATGATGTACTGGATTGTGTTTGCACTATACACTGTGCTGGAGACCATCACTGACCTAACACTGGCATGGTGAGTTTTTATTAATCAACTCTAAAGCAAATGAAAGTGCGCAGTGTTATCTCTCTTCAAGGATTGTCTCAAACTCAAAGACTGGATAAAACAATTTCAGACAGAAAAAGATCTCTGATGACTAAGAGGCCCATTCTTGGATGGAGTATCAAACCACAAAAGGGAGACTGATGTCTGCCTGTGTGTGCTATTTCAGGTTTCCTCTGTACTACGAGCTAAAGATAGCCATCGTGATCTGGCTGCTGTCCCCTTACACCAGAGGAGCGAGTCTCATTTACAGGAAGTGTCTGCACCCTCTGCTGTCCTCCAGAGAGAGGGTAAGATCATCTACCTCCCAGCCTTTGTTGTTAGAGGAGACCAATTATACCCGTTTTAACCTTTTATTATGTCAGTCTGGGACGCTTGAAAAGTGGCTTGGCAGGATTCGCAGCCCAGAGAAACCTGCATATATCTCATACTGGTGTCCTCATTTTTGCTCTATTCAGCCTCCACCTGAAAATTTTAATTTTTGCTGTTTTCTCTGATAAAAAGTTCGACACAGGTTGTTGGTGTTACTAGTTACACAGCTTTTCAGCCACTAAATGACCTAAAAGTCATGACTTTACAAAAAACATCTGAGGCTAGCTGTTTGAGCCCAGGCTTGTTCCTTATTATACATAAGCTATTATTAAATTAGCTGCTGTCATAATGTTACTCACAGCTTTTGGTCCTGAGCCCTCATGGATAGTCTTTATACCATACTGAACCGAATATGAGACAGCCCCAACTAAAAGGCGACACCCCATTTTTGATTGAAATGATGGCATAGTCTGCTAACAGCAGTGATGCTCTTGACATTCATACTTGAATCACCATAGATGGATGCAGACAGTGGCTGAAATATTCACAAATCATCTCTGTGGAATAGAAAAGCCCCTGAGTGTCACAGAAACAATAAGTTTTTTCAGAGAGCTCACAAAGTGAGTGGATTCTATAGGCCTGATATAAACACTGCGATATTATGTCATAACAGATTTCTAGAGAGTTTAAAAAAGATCTAACCTTCCCCAGTTGAAGACCATCTGACCGTTGTCTAGATGGATTTTTCGGAAGAAAAACTCATCATATCCTCAAAACAGTACTCGAGATGTAAGAGACCTGGGTTTCAGTATCAGAAACAGCTCATGGTTTTAAAGGGAGTCTTCATTGAAGTGTGGAGCACAAACCACTCAGATATAACTGTGGTCCTGAAAAAAGATCCCCTTTGATTTGACAAATACACAAACCTGCCTCCTCCTGCTCCTCTCCGCTCCCACTACTTTCCCTGCTCTCCTCTCTCCTCCTGCTCCTCTCCCTGCTCTCCTCTCTCCTCCTCTTGCTCCTCTCCCTGCTCTCCTCTCTCTTCCTGCTCCTCTCCCTGCTCTCCTCTCTCTTCCCGCTCCTCTCCCTGCTCTCCTCTCTCCTTCTGCTCCTCTTCCTGCTCTCCTCTGCTTCTTCTGCTCCTCTTCCTGCTCTCCTCTGCTTCTTCTGCTCCTCTCCCTGCTCTCCTCTCTCCACCTGCTGCTGCCTGGTAGTTTGTACTTCTTTTCCACATGGTCCAGCTGTAACCTCTTGTTGCTCCTGAACTTTGTTTTGGTTGGTCTGAGCTGCTTATGAAGAAGTGAAGGTGATAGTTGTTTGAAAGGAGGGGCCACGCCCACAATCTGCTGTTGAAGAAGTGAGGAAGGGTGTGCTTTAATTCAACATGAATGAAATCGGGGGGCTAGCTATGCCCAGTATGCACATCCAACACAGTACAATTATATATGTTTGATATTAAAAGACTGATCAGGTGTTTTTAAGCGATAACACATCCATCGATATTGAACAGTCTTGTGTTGATTGTCTCTCTGCAGGAAATCGATGAGTACATCGTGCAGGCCAGAGAGAGGAGCTATGAGACCATGGTCAACTTTGGCAAACAGGGACTGAGCATCGCAGCCACCGCTGCCGTCACTGCAGCTGTCAAGGTACGTCTCTGTGTTAACCTGTGTGAAACATGCTGCATATTAAAGGTTGTATTCTGTTTGATGTGTGTTTAAAGTCACATTTCCATCTGCTACCACCTGAGGAAGTTTTACCCTACACTTCTCCTGTGCATTATTGCAACACCATCCCTCCCTGCTGTTTGCCATGCTGAGGCAGATAAATGCTTTTAGTCATGTTTCTATTTTCTATCAGAGCTGGTGAGAAATGGGGACAGCTTTCCGTTAGATACAACAGTGCCCTCTTCCTGTTGTAGACAGTAAAGCCGTCCAGCAGATTGTTTTTCTCAAGTCTCTGTTTTCCTAAATGCTCTCACACTGAGCCTGTACAGCAGTGGCAGATACACAGAAATGCTGTTTCTGTTGTCTTTATACATGCAGTAAAGTTGCACTAGATGCTTTAGTTAGTCCTGAATGAGATCCAAACTTAAACCAAATAAAGGCTGATCATATTTTAAAACACTTCCTCTATGTTCACATATCCTCTGTGAGTGTGCCCTGGAGCCAGAGCTGACTGCAGAGTCAGTAAATCTGAATGTGTGTGTATGTGTGTGTGTGTGTGTGTGTGTGTGTATGAGCTGGTTTCATCAGCGTTGCGTGAATACCTGAGTGAATCAGATAATCCCCGCTGACCTCCTGCCTAAGGCTTCACTGCACCAGGGTAATCCCGGGCAGTGGGAATCCACTACCGAGCAGAAAGTCAGAAAGTTATCAGTGCCACGTTCACAGCAGGATCCCTCCATCATGCACAGCCCGGGTATAGATCCACACAGGGCTCGAGTCATTTTTAAAGGATGTTCAAAGATCTAAAAGAAATGTCCCTTTTGTCGAAACAAAAGCTTAAAAGTAATGAATGCTCTCTTAAAGTCGATTTTAAAATTGTAGAAATTGACTTTGAAGAGATCTTTAAAGATGTCATGTTGTTGGAATCATCATGAACTGCTTTCCCTAATTTCAATCAGTCTGCTTGTTAAAATCAAGTGAAATTAGTCTCTAGATTATACCAACTAGGGGTGTCACAGAGCACATAAATCACGGTTTGGTTTGTACTTCGGGTTTTGGAGTCACAGTTCAGTTCTTTATCACAACATAAGTGAATTCATCCACCTGTCAACAGAACTGCAAAAGATCAGACAATGTACTTACAACAGCAGTTTTTGTTTGTTCACGAAGACCTGAACTATGGATGAAATTTAACCCTTGGTTCCTACTTTGTCCATTTTGAGGACATTTGTCATTTTTTTTATTTTTATTTTGAGCTGACAGGCACATTTTTAAAGATTGGGGCATCAAATTTGGTGAGCCTTCTTATTTTTCTTCATATTAAAAGAAAAAAACAAAAAAACAAAACTGTGTCACCTGTAGAACTCTGTCGCCACACGCATTTTCAGCTCCATCCACCCTACTTTGTCTGCAAATCAGACCATAGACTTCCATCAAAAACACGTTTTTTTGACCGTGAGTTTATGACACTACAACAACATATTGCAACCTTTTTTTGCAGTCAGTCGATCACCAGGGCTCTAAATTTACTTTCCGACAGTGATGAAACAGATTGAGTCTTCATGCATGGACTGAGAGTGTTTGAAGCGTTACTTCATCCACTAAACATTATCAGAATTGAATGAAACTTTACATGCCACTAGATTTGGATAAATCAGGACTCTTATCATCTGTCAGTGGTGAGATAAAGCTCTTGTAGTAGACTCAGCTTGACAATGTTTAATTGCCTGGTCAAACTAGGTTTTAGCTCATTTGGCGGCTGCCGGCTGTTCCGTTTCCCGCAATACTAGATCGTTTTCAGGAACTGTTCTCCCCATCAGTCAAGCACACACAAACACATGGAAAAATAGGGCCAAGGTTCAAAAATCAAAGTTCCCCCTCAAGTGATCGTGACAAAAGGACAGGAAGCACACCAAAGACTGTTTAAAACAGCTGGCCTTAGTGATGTCTCTCATTGGAAATACTGGATTAAGCTTTGGTCAACCCGAAGTTAAACCCGGTCTCGCTTGCGTTTCGGCAGCAGCCTGAACCCTGGAGCTTCCCACAGGAAGTGTGTTTTGTCGAAACAGTTGTTGCATTTCAAATAATGACCACCGTTGAAGGCAGACCCCCCCTTACTGT
Organism: Xyrichtys novacula; assembly: GCA_962446985.1. Lineage (NCBI taxonomy): Eukaryota > Metazoa > Chordata > Actinopteri > Labriformes > Labridae > Xyrichtys > Xyrichtys novacula. The sequence goes on along the minus strand of OY660882.1, from coordinate 8,770,220 downwards.
AGTCCCGAATGAGCCACTTAAAAACCAAACCACAGCAGAGAAACCAGTATGAATAAAAGCTCAGCCTCAGAGCTGTCGGGAGCCAAGAGGAAGTATTAGGAAAGTCTTGGTGCGATGCCAGAGGACAGGAAATTAAATTTACTCTGATTACTAGTGTCCTCTGGTACACTTTCAAAATAAGTCTTTCTCTTCAATAAGTTTGTGTTGGACTTCAAATATAGCCTCAGTTCTGAGCTCTTTTTTAAGAAACAAAGAACATTCAGTCCCCTCTGGAAGAAACAGAAAAACATGACTGAGTGGAGCCCGAAATATACTGAAACAAGAGGAGTGTGGATCTGAAGGATCGATGCCAAGGGTGTGACTGTGCGAACTGAGGAGAACTGAGCTGTACCTCTGACTGCTTCAGGGCCTTGCTCTCTCTCCACCACACTCTCTGTTTCTCCTTTCATTTAGCTCCTCTCCACCTCTTCCTCGCCTTCAGTTTTTATCGGCTGTGTTTCAGGTCACTGCGCTTTTACAAATCCTCTTCAAGCTTCTGGTATCTTTAGCTGGATTTTGATTGACTTGGCTCGTACGATAGAAAAAAGAAGCTGAACCGTACATAAAATCCATCAGTCTGAACCTCTCTTGAAGACTGAAGCTCACAGCTCACAGAGGAGACTCCAGAGCTGTGGTTGGCTTAACCAAACACACTTCTGCATTTGGATTCCGAGGTTTTTACGTGATTTTATTGAGTGAGAAACTCCAGAGAGCCGCTTATTGAAGCTACAGTATGCAGCGTCTTACATTATGCATGCAGCATACATGCATATTGATGCACATGTAGCCTGAGGCTGATTTAAATTGTATCTGTAAAGCCTACACAGGTATAAAGAAACATCTCCTTCCTTACTGCTCTCTTTAATTAAATGACCACTCCTGATATCAAAGTACACCAGGCTGCCCCCGCTTTCTACTCCACTGGTGCAAACATGAACACAAGTAAAACTTGTCTTATATGCCAGCCAGGGAAGCATTGACCGGTGAAAACACCATCGCTTTTACAGCTCTGTACTTATGGTTCTTACAATATCACAGTTTGATTGTTTTATATGTGCTCTCCAGTAGGGCTGTTTGATAAATCCATTTTAAATCGTAATCGGATTATTTGATAATGACGATGTTAAAAAAATTAAAATCGTCAAATCGATTTTCGTCCACACGGAAACAAATTTAGGAGTAAATGTTTTTCGTCGTATTGGCGTTTCATCCGTACAGAAACAGCATTTTGACTGTAAACGATACTTTTTGAAAAAGGGTCTGAGAATGCATACAAATTCGTAAACAAGTATCATTTCATCTCTGTTTGGATGCCTTTCTGCATCTTTCCTGAAACGATTATGTAACACACAGAGTAACTCTTTAATGGCGCCTGCGTGTGTCCAGCCAAAACAACCGTTTAAGGCATGATCGGCACTCTTCTTCTGTCTTTTGTGCATTTCTTCAGCGTCGTTATAGCGCCACTTACTGGCTTGGCATATGCACTACCATCTTTTCAGTGGTTTTCGTTCTGAGAGATGATAGAAAACCTTTTTATTTTTAAAGTGAAGTTAGGTGAAGCTGTCACTGAATAAAACATCAAAAATCGAGTTTTCAGAGGGAAAAAAAAATTGAGATTTTATTTTGGGCCAACATCGTGCAGCCCTACTCTCCTGGTCCTTTCCAGAATCCTGGTCCACAAACTCTAGAGTATGCACAGACTGCTTTGGCAAGTTTCAGTCCAATTGAGCCATATACATGACAGAGAAGTTTAGTGTGATTTCAGCCAGACTACCTTATTTGCGTCTCTTAAAAGTCCAGAATGGGTTCATAAACATACTTGTAAGCTTAAGGGTTGTCCTGGAAAGTAATATGGTAAATGAAGACACCTGCACAGCAATCCTGTCATAAGCCTATGAAAAATAATTGTACCGTTCTCAACCTCACTGTTCGTCTCTGCTCAGCTGGTGACTTTGTGTAAACTCAGCACCTGTTTTTAATCCAATTAAGACTGGTCCCTGAAAAGACCATGACGGTTCATAAAATGTTCATAAACACAGTCTTTCTTCATGTTGGTTTGTAAATAAATCATTACACTGATGAACGTGGGCGATGTGCTCGCTGTCTTTGGTGTGTCCGCGCTGATGTGGAGTCATGCAGCCACAATGTTTCCAGTCTGAAGCTGCTCTAAGCCTCTTTCTTCACCATAGACACTTCCTGACAGAAAACACTTCCACATTCAGTTTCTTCTTGATGAACTGTTTGCTTCATAAACTGTAGACCAGCAGTGACCACTTCTCTCTATTATTCATGTATTTCCTGTATGTAGGTCAATATGATGCTATGTTGCTCTCTAGCTAACCCTCTTGTGACTTTGTTTCTGCTTCTCTCTCCCTCTCTCTTACTGACATCCGTCTTTCTTCAGGGTTTCTGTGCTTCAGCAGGCTGCTCTGGGAGGTAAACACCAGTCAGTGAACGCAGCATGGACAGAGCGTTCCCTTTCCTTTTCATTTCATACCAGTGTTATCCTCCAGTCTCACCCTGTTCATTTCCAGACACTGATGATCTTTAACTAGAAGAGCTGAAAAAACATCTTTTTTTCCATCTGTTACTATTTTCCCTTTTTTCTGTTCTGTTTTTAGAGTCAAATAAATCAACAAAGACATTTAAAACCTTTAAAACTTCATTCACGTCCTTCTGTTTGAAAGAGGTTTTAACACTTTTTATCTCTTTCTTTCTTGCTTTCTTTCTTTCTTTTTAACTCTTTGCCATTTCATTGTGTCTTCCTTTATCCCAAAGCTCATTTTGTGAACGGTTACCATGATGACATGTCCATCAATGTGATATTTTGTTTTCTTGTTGATGTTGATTATGTGTCTGAGACTTACATATAACTTCAACACAACTTCCGTCAAGCTATTTGAAGGAAATCATAATATAATAAACACACTAATATAGTTTCTAAACTTCTCGAGAGTGTAAGTGGTCCCAGATTGGGGTAGATATTCGGTTTTGCCAGGTGACCCATAATTCCTTCTTATTTGACAGATGGCCAATAAAATGAAGTAATAAAAAAATAATAATAATTTGAGTTCAGAGTTTAGTTTTTTTTTATTTGAGTTTAGTTTTTGCCTCTTGTTCTACTTTCTTGTCTCACCTAATGTCCGGCCCACAAGGCCATCCAATGGGCTGGACCTCACATGAACATTCAACACAATTGTCCCAAAGTAATTTCTTGTAAATGAATCAAGATCAATTTTAAGTGTCAAGCTTTTTATTGTCAGTTTCTGCCGTACGTGAGTTCCTACACCGGGATTGAAAAGACGTTTTCTTTCTGGCCCATGATGCAAAAATACAGAGAATATATTAAAAGTAATAAAGAATAAATCAATAAAAAGAGAAGGGTATAATACAGCAGGAGAGGGGTAAGTGTGTCCACTCTGCCCTCATGCCTACTCTGTCTATAAACATACACACATTTACCCTATGCATACACATGTAAACCTAAACTGTGTTTATGAAGGGGCCGCTGCATCCACACGTGCCGCTATCTTCATCTAAATGATGCTGAAAGTTTTGGTTTAAATTCAAAACTTGCTTATAGGCATTTAAACACAGTTTTACACTGAGTTTATCTGCTACTATTCTTTTTTGACCCAAACTTTTTCAATTGTAATGAAAATTCATAACAGTCCCATGAACTACTGGTATAGGTATCGGCCCTGAAAAACCAATATCAGTCAAGCCCCTCATCCCATTTGTTCTCTTATTGAATGTGCTTCTCTTTATAATGGACTGATGTCAGTATATATTAATTATTGTCTTCATCTGCTGCTAGATTTCAGAAAATGACTGATGTTAATGTTTGGGGCTAAACTACACCATCAAAGAATTTAACACTGTTTCATAGAGCCAATAACTGTTTAAGATTGAAGATGCTGCCATTGGGGATAGGAACAAGTGTTATTGGTGTTGAAAAGCCAATAATCAGCCTGATCAATTTCAATGGTTTCATGCAGCTATAATGCACCCTGGTATCTGACAGGTCTCAGTATCCTCTTCTTTTGTCTGAGTGATGACAGAGCAGCTGACAGAAATAAAAACAAACTCTGACACATCTGATAAAAAGTCAGCTAACTAATGAACAGTTGCCCTTGTCCTGCAGTCACTCTCTGGTAAAGATGCACCTCTTGTCTAAGAGAGGAAACTTTAGTTTGGTTTCATGATACAGACTTTTGTTTTGCTGCTGAGTGTCATCTCAAAAGCTCAGATGTATTCTCATTTACATGCTTCAGTGTTAAGGTGAGGTTAATTTGTCTCAGCAGTTTAAAGACCACAGGAGGAGTGCTTCAAATGTTTTAGACAGACAATGATCTGAGGTGTAACATCCAAGTTGTTGGCTTTGGAAAGTGTCCCCCAGGCCATAGTCTGCAAAGCTGCAGCTTAAGTAAACTAACACAACTAGTTCAAGTGGTTACATAATAATCAGTATTCCGTTATGTAATGAGGCCCTAGTGCTTATTTTAATGACATCTGACACTGATTTTCTTATTTAATATTAAAACAATAGCGGGACAGCATAAGCTCCTCTAATAACCTGGATGTTATGAGTGTGAGGTGAGCAGTCAGAGAGCTTAAAAGAAAAAATCTGATATTATGAGAGTAGAGGAGATTAAAAGAATCAATAACACACTCCAACAGGCTGAAATCCACACGGATATTGTTGCTCGACTCTCACGTTAAATCTTTCAGATATTCACACCTCCAATGGCTGTCAGCTGGACATGAAAATATTTCCAAAGTCACTCCTCAAAGCTTTTAGTTTGCATCTCAGTGCGTCATGAAAGCTGGTGAAGGATTTTGATAGAAACGGCAGCAAATACCAACTTTTAAAACTCATTTTTTTCAGTGTTTAGAAGATTCTTCCAACCATCTGCTATTTTCATTCTCCTCTTTAAGAGCTCTGAGAATGTGGAGGTGAAAAAAACCTCTGCAGTGTGTGTGTGTATAGCCCACCCAATAGGTAAAATACAGCCGTGTCTACAAGGTGGTATGAATTGGTTTCTGTAGCCACAAACAGGAGGAGGGCTTTGCAGAACTAATGGTTGACTGGTAGGATTTTCACAGAGAGCAGGATGGCTGATAATACATTCTGATATAGATAGGACTATAGCAGTTTTACAGTACGAATGATAACACCCATTTATCCGCTATAACTGTAGGAAAAATAAAGATAATTGCATTTAGGGGGGCAGATCAGAACATGTTACAGTCAAGCTTTCAGGTCAGTGTGCCCTCGCATCTTTGAAACCACCTCCAGTTTACTTTTATTGCTGCATCCAGCAAGTACCAACAAGACTTTTCCAACGATAACAGAGACACCAACAGAAAAACTGCCTCCAGTTATGGAGCAGGAAACATCGACACATGTGGACACACATTCACTCACTCACTCCATCTGTCGGCAGGATTTTGTTCTCAGCTTTCTTTTTATGTTATATTAATGGGCATAAATGTGTGTTTCACAGGGTCAGGGTGCCATCACAGAGAAGCTGCGCAGCTTGAGTATGCATGACCTCACACAGATAGGCCAGCAGGATGACAGAGGAGAGCTCTACCAGTACAGCTCCCGCTCCTCCAACCCCGCCATGAGGAGATCTCAGAGCAGTGACGCCGCAGATGACGCTGGTAACACACACACACACATGTATATATTTATGTGGGTGAATTGTATACTGAAACTTTCGTGGTTGACTGTTCCTCAGTCTGATTGTGTGCTTCTCATAAAAGGGAAAAAAATACATGTGTGGGACACACAAGCAGAAAATCAGATGAGTCAGCTGGGGAGTCAGTGGAAAAGGCCTAAAAACACTTTACTTTAAGATGCATTAATACTGCTGCTAATGTGGCTCAAGTATAAACTTTAAAAAAAAAGATACATTTTCAATCAGTGGAAATAGAACTGACTAGACCAGTGGTTCTCAACTGGTCTCACTCTGAAACCCACATTTTCCCATGGTCCTTAAGTCGCAACCCACTTTTATAAAACGCAAACCAGCAAATTTATTTTTTATAAAAAAAAAACCTTTAAAGACTCAAATCTTTAACATAAATACACCCATTTTCTTGAGTAAAGTGCATTTCAGAGCACAACTACTGAACTTGCATATACAGAAAATATCAAATATTAAATTCCACAAAATAATAACCAAAAACAAAAAACATGTATTTTTACTGCATTCAGGCCACATTAATATGGAACCGAGGAGGACCAGTACATTACGCATGCCTTTCAAAATAAGCTATTTTTCAAAATAAAAGACATGTCAAACATCAGATGCGCATTAAATATTTACTTTTTGACCAGCTGTTTGCGACCCATCCAGAACATGTCCGCGACCCACTTTTGGGTCGGGACCCACCATTTGAGAACCACTGGACCAGACTATGTCACTGACATTTATCAATTGATTATCACAGATGACCTTTGTTTCAGAGGTATTGGATCTGAACGGTCTGTAGAATTACACAGATTTGCTCTGTGCGATGGAAAAACTCCTGGATGTCGCAGAAACTCAGAGTTCATTGTGGAAAAAGTATCAATCTCATGAAGCGGATAATAATATGATTTTAAGGTTGCTTTATTACACCATATATTCCTAAAGCTGATATTTTAGGTGCTGATCTTTAGTCTTCAGTTTCCTCACCACCAGTCACCGTGTACCTGGCTGTCATTTAAATCAGCCTTGTCTTTAGTGCTGCACAAATAAACTGATTTTAAAGAAAAATCACTACAATGTGTAAAGAGGAAAATGAGCGATTCAGGCTGAAACCATAGCTTCATGTCTGAAGACTGTAGGTCCCTGTTAAGAAAAGCAAATGGAGACATGAATCAAAGATCAGGAATTAAAGCTAGGAAGAAGAGCAGTGATGGTTATTTTTCTGAGAAATGAGAGAGGGTGAAAAAAATTCCTGAGTCTCAAGGCAGACACTCTGTGTTTTTTCCTGGATGTGACAAAACAGCTCCAACGAGCATCAAGGAACGGTTCATTGTTTCTGCTTTTTTCTTTGTTGTTGTCTTGTTTGCCTGATGAGAACTGCAGGCTGTCTGACCTGTCAATGAAAGCTGTGTGTGTGTGTGTGTGTGTGTGTGTGTGTGTGTGTGTGTGTGTGTGTGTGTGTGTGTGTGTGTGTGTGTGTGTGTGTGTGTGTGTGTGTGTGAGAGAGAGAGAGAGAGAGTGTGTGAAACAGAGCGAGAGTGTGTGAGAAGGAGATGACTTTCCAGCAGACAAAGGGGATGAGATGAGGTTGGGTGGGATGCTACCAGAATGTCAAACACACACACACACACACACACACACACACACACACACACACACACAAAGTCAGTGAGGCATGGAGAGTGAGATAGTAGGGGGTGGAGTGGAAGAGAGGACAGAGATGAATTTATGGGAGCAAAGAGGAGATGTAAGGGATGGACGGACGGACGGATGGATGGATGGATGGAGGTTGGCAGACCCTGTTAGCATACTGAGAGAGGACAGACTGCATTATGAATTCAGCTCAGACAGCCAGCAGAAAGAGAGAGAGAGACAGGTGAAGAGATGAGGAGAGATGTGTTCATCCTCGAACAGCTCTCAGTCATGTGACTCACGCCCTCTGTTGGTCGTGTTCTCCTGAACATGCTACTTAAATACAGAAACATCTTGTTTGATATTTATTCCGCTGTGTTCAGACCAAACTGTTTAAAAACAGACGCTCTTGGCCAGCAGGGGGCGAACTTTCTTATTCCTCTGACTGGAACTCGACACCGAAGTTATCTCTTTAAATAATAGAGAAACTGGTCAATGAACTGACTCATTAATGACAGTTTTTTACTAATTGGCGTCATATCAGCATCGGCCCTCACATTCATCTAAGATCTATTTAAAACATGCTGCTGGCTAAGATAACCATGAATATTTGATTATAATGTGGATGTCATAAAGGGTTTTATACACTACTTTAAAATGTTTTAATTACAATATCTACCTTGGATTCTTATTTCTTTTTTTAATAATTTAAGGTAACTGGAAGAGATGTCCAAATTTCCTCTGGGGCGATGTTTTACTCAGTAAAATATTCCTCTGTGATTAATAAAACATGAACTTGTGTTCAGTAAGCTTTTTTCTTATTTGCTAGTATAACTTAATTGCTGTATAGAGTCAAATGTGATAAAGACGAACAGAAGAATGAAAAACACTGTGATATCAGCGTTATATATCGACCCGCTCTCTTATTATTGGTTGTTGAAAAACTGTGATAGGTATGGAAATGCAACAAAAATTGATTACTACAATTTTGTCACAAGATTAACATGACTGAAATATCTGTTGGCAACAGCGGAGGAGGCTTCTAGAGTGCCAACCATCTTTCTTTTTGCTCTTTGCTGGATTGACACTCATGAAAAAGAAACAATAACACTCAAAGACTCTCCTCCCTCTCCAAGCTTTATTTTAGGTTCTGACTCAGAGACATTTCAGAGGAGAGTCTGACTCTCTCTCTTTGCTAACAAACACAGAGTCCCTCATGGTGCTCAAAACTTTAAATCCTTCTGTAAAAGGCCCCGAGGTTTTAGATTCTCAATAAAAGACCCCGCTGGCCCACCCCCTCCAAACAAAGTGAGGCCCTTCAGGTGGCGCCCGGTTATAACCAGCTTATACCTTCACATGAAACTGTCTGATGACCTAAATCTTTCTCTCTGTTGAAACATCGTGGTAAAATCAGCAGGATCTTAAAGTGCACGTCTTCACAACTCTTTGAATGGAGTCTTTTATGTGAGTTTCAGGCAGTCACAGACAGTCAGAATTCAAGTTTAGCCCAACAGCAGGTTCAGACGGAGCTTTTTCTGCAGAGAAACATTCCAGGATTGTAAAAGCTGCCCCGGGTCTCAGCTCCTGGCTGAGCCCTCAGCTCTCTACATGACAGGAAATTGGAGAGTTATACCGCAGAATAGGCCGGTGAGAGCTGGAATGACTGGAATGACTTGAATAAGTTCTCCACAGTCCAGACAGAGAATTTGGCTCGGTCAAAGAATGAAATTCCTCTCTGGAACATTTCTGCAACACGTTCTTTCCTTTACTCTTGACCAGCCTGGACTGGGAGCCAGCAGACTGGGACACTGAACCGCCCGGAGATAATGAGACCGTTTCAGTATCGGGACTGAATTTTCTTTTCACTGTTGACATCAAAACTACAGCTCTCCTGCGGTGTTTCTGTCTCTATTTAAAACAACCCTTGCAGAATTCAGATGGTATTTCTGATCCGGAGCAGGAATGTGAAATCTCATGTGAAGCTGGCCTCTGTCTCATCCCACCCTGCTTCCTCTGGGAGGGGAAAGGTTGAGTCCAGCTCTGGAGGGTGGGAGGTTTTCTCTTATGGACTCCAGATGTGACAACAATAGCAGCGGCGGCAGGAGGAGCTAGAACCAGAACAAATAGAAAACACATCGCTGTTGTCTTTAAAAAACCCGAATAAAGGCCTCCGACTCAGTCAGTGCCACACATGTGCCGTGAAGATTTATTTTGAGACTTGTTCCCACTAGATGCTGGTAGACATCTTGTGTTGCTGTAGAGAATTTTCTAAGCTGTGCTATGAGGCAGGTAAGTGGAGTGTGAACTGTCTAACTGATGTGTTTCTATGTGGAAAGACAAGCAGGGGCATAGCTGAGTGTATGCTGACCTCTGCTGGATAAGCTGCCTCTCACACTCACAATTCAGAAGGCTCGGTTAACCACAGGTCTGAGGAAACACACTCTATGTAAAGATAAGGATCAGAATATGTTTTACTTTACATAGTGTGGAGAAAAAAACAGCAATACATCTGTCTTTCAACCAAAACCCCTGAAATCAGTGTGTGGAGAAAAATACAGTTTCATGGACGAGACACTGTGAGAAAGTTTTCTATGAGTCTGCATGTGTTCGTACACCTGAAGGAATTGAATCTTTGGAAGTGCTCCTTTTCTCACTTTGATGAAACTATAGATGCCACAAAAATTGCCATCAATTAGTCAGTTGGATTCATACAGTCTGACCCTTTTTTAATTAGCTGTGAGTTTAGAAACTGCAGTTCCTCCAGTGTCCACTAGAGGTTGGCTGCTAAGCTCTGTAAACCACATACACACCCATTCAGAAAGGGCCATCTTCAAAACAAAAATCAATATGTTTACAAAAAATCAGTCTGAGTGTGAGCACCTCGGTCTTACATTGCACATGTGGAATTTTTATTTGTAAGTCGTCATATTTGAAGTTTTCCAGGTTACAAGTTTTGCAGCATCAGAGCGTCAGGTGTCAGTGAGGAGACTGTGATTTTACTGTTGTTTATAGAAGCTACATTCACCTCCGCTCTGGTCTGAATGTGAAAACATATATATATTTATATATCACAAATGTTTCCCTTTTATTTGTAAATATGTCAATGCTTAAGGGGCTGACTGAGATGTGCTAGCAGAACTTGCCTTTACTTATTGTGGTTACTGTTTGTCAGTCCTATACAGAGCACATAAAACATGGAGACAACAGGAAATATAGTGATTAGCACATTATCACAAACACAACAAATACCAGCATGATTTTTCAGGTAATTCTGGTATAACACAGAGACTTCATGAGAGTTTGTGATTTTGTCCACAGAGTACTATTATGACCAGGAGGAGAGGACGGATGAAGAGGCTGAGCCAACCTTCTCTGAGGACGAGGCCGTCACTCAGAAAGGACTGAGACGATCACAGAGCGTCAAAATCACACGATCCAGGGTCCGCAAAGATGTGAGTACATTGGCTGAGTGTGCACAGGATCAGGGACCGTGATTGTTTTTATCATGGATTTTTAAAGGATATTTCAACCACATTCAACATGAAGTCTGAGATACAGCCTTACAGTGAGCATGTGCACAGCCGATTCATTAATTATGCTTTTTCAACAAGCGGTCCAGTTTTCACTGTAATACCCTGATCTTTCTGCAGCAGACAGTTCTCTTCACAAAGGAAGCGTGTGTGCATGTTCAAAGCATGTTTTTCTCTGCAGGCTGCACAGATCTCTGATGGCTGTATTGGCTCTGTATCAGCTATAAATATGTCAGCATGACTAATGTAGGACACTTGTTCTTTAAGATAGTTTTTTTTTAACACAAGAACTCTGCCTGAGAGATATCCCTTTTGTTTTCACACCAACGCTACTGCGCAATGTTGGTTTCAGAAAATGGAGAAAAATCGCAGAATTACCGAGAGCTTTTCGGCTTCAAATCTGTACACTGGCGGAAGGCAGAACCCAATTGTCTGTAGTATATATAGTCTATGGTTATAATGTTTGTTTAGTGTTTCCATTCAAAGTGATATTTTAATGTTAAGTCTTGTTTCCATAATCTGCATATTTACCTCATGTTGTTCAGGTCCAGTATAAACACATTATTGACTGTTTAATCTTCTTCAGGCTCGTTACGGATCCCTGAAGATTAAAGGCAAGAAGAGACCAGCCCTGAGCTCGGTGAACTACGGACTGTGAAGAGACTACTGCTGACACACTCTCATGTTCACACACACACTCACACACTGTTACACACTCCCAGACAGCAGGGCAACCTGCTGATTGGTGGTCAGGTTTTGGTCAGCCTATATTCCAGCTGTTCTTGGTCTGACTTTTAAATCTCCTGAACTCTTTTACTCTTTCGATGATGAGCTTCCTCCTCGTCACATATTTATTATTACAGACAAGAGGAAAACCAGCGACTCTCAGAGACCTGCAGCTCTGAGAGAAAAAGGTCATTTAAAAAAAAGAAAAACAGATGACATGTGAATGATGTTTTTCTTTGGGTTTGAGGCATAAATCATGTTTTCTGGTTAAAACCAAGTTTTCTTTGTAGTTCTTTCATTGTAGTTGAAGTGTAGTTTTCAGGGGTGATGTTGTTATTCTTATGTAGCCGTTTAGTTGTTAAATCTGTCTGGTTATTCGCCTCTTTTTTTTCTGTATTTCTCAGACACCTTTTTGTACCACTTTTCAAACTAATTTAGTTTTATAGAGAGTTCATGAATCAGAAACCAAAGGCGTAACTAATAGTTAAATAATGGAGTAATACTTACTAAGACTGTTATGATCCATCATGAATAACCTAAAAGCACCTGAGCTCAGTTACAGAAATCATGGGCTGTGTCGACTGAGGCTGTTTCTTGCGCTGGCAGCACCTTTTTTCTGCTTTATTTTTTCCTGCATTCAACTTTTGGGATCACCACAGCACCCGTCAATGTCACCTCTTCACCACCGACCAATCAGAATTAGGATTTTTCACGTCTTTTTCAACAACAGTGGAGGAGCGGAAGAAGCCACAGTTAGTTTTTAGAGGTACAGTTTCCAGGTCTCAAGCTGCTGCCGGTGACACAGCACAATTTCTACCCATGGGTTTGGAGTATCTTTTTAAAATACCATTTAGTAAAAGTGAATATGGAGCATACAGGGCATTTTAAAACAGACCCAATGGTCCCCAGTAAAGGGAAGTGGGAGGACTTTAGTAATTTAGCAACAGTAACAGCCAGTAAGAAGTGCTCTAATGGTCGTGGATGCTGCTTGTGCAAAAATACAAAGTGGATCGAACCATAAACTCTTGGCTTTGTGTCAGACCTGCTCTTATCTTTCAGCTCGGAGTAGTTTGAATGCCTCAGCTTTTCTATCACCACGCACTACCTGTTAAGTACTAAAAAGCCGATTAAGCTAAAAACTTGCTTACATTTGGATGATGCATCTTGAGTATTAGGGTTAGGGATTGTTTTTCTGCATTCACTAGGTTTTTATTCAGGCATTCAAGCGACACTGACGGCCTTATTAAAGCTGAGCTTTGATTCATTTTTAAAAACACAGACATAAAATCTTTTTTTACGACGTGGTACCAGTTTTGTTTCTGCTGCCTTCAGGTTATTTTTTTAAAATGAGAAACTTAATCTCAGTAGAGCCTTCTCCACTTTGGTAGGAGTCCATTTAAACCTCCGTACTGCTCACTAGATGAGTGGAGGTTATCTTAATGCTGAGGGCACATGTAGGTTAAAGACACTATGCAACATTCCCTGTCACAGGTGACAGAGTGAGAGCCCAGCAGGACAGCAGCCACCCACAGAGTGGACTCTGTGTCTGTGATGAAGGTGGAGGAGGAGGAGGAAGAGAGGACTGTGGACACCAGAGGAGTGAGAGAGAAAGTAGAAAACCCAAATAATGTCAGAGATCCCTCCAGCTCTGTGTTTGAGAGCTTTACAGAGACTCCCGCTCATCATCAATGATCTTTTCTTCTTCTCCTGCTTCATACATTTTTATGAGATCACAGCTCTGGTTGTATATTTCTTATTGAAGATTAGATTTTATGATGTTGTGTTTGTTTTTGTGTGTGTATGTGTGTGTTATATTTAGATCAAAATGAGTCTTTTATATATTGTAACCACCAGTTTTTTGCACATATACCTCCTCCCAAACCTTTTTATTGATGCTGACGCTGCGTGTCATCTCATTTTTTTATGTACTTTTGCTTTGGGAGGATGCAGCACACAGCTAATACCAGCACACTCATGACATTTAAAGTGCGGCTTGTTTTTCTCCTCAGTGCTTCACATTCGTAGTTGCTGTAGCGGAAAGTTAAACAGAGATGAAACCCTTAAGGCACCTTAAAAAAATAAAAAAACGCCCTGAAATGATCTGAAGTTTCCCCACATATGCACTACAATTGAAAGTCAGTGTCACAGATGAAACTGCAGGTTGTGTAATTATGTTAGACCTTAAAGCTGATGAGCTTTAACAAGCCAACCCTTCTCATGTCATGACGTCCTTCTAATGCTCATAACTGACTAATGATACCAAAGCTTGATGTACTCACATGGGGCTGTGTGGCTGTCGGGGTTTTTCATGTATGTTGGGAAATGTCTGGACTGTGTGTGGTTTGTTGATGTTACACAGTAAATGCTGTATGATTGTTGCAAGAGCAATAAACATAGTATGTCTGTGAACTCTTGTTGTTTTTATCTTCATTTTCTCATGATCAGTCTCCTCCTCTAAGCACATCAGCATACTGATTTTCACCCACTTTGATGCTCAAAGTCACATCCACTTTTTTCAATACAAATTCAATTCTGAGATTCACCAATGTTTACCTTTTTGTTGTTTTTCATTAGAGAGGAGAAACTCCCATTTTCTGTCCTCAAGCTTGATCTGCTTCAAAGAAATGTTTCCACATACTTAGTGTGGGAGCTTGAGGCTCCCTCCAACACCTCAGAATAGTCCGTGCACAAGTCATCAGGCCCGTTTTTAATATTCTTTAATAGTCTTGGTGATCTGGGAAGTTCACAAATTAACCACTTACTCAAGGGGAGGATCTTAGAATATTCCCATAGTGCACGGATAAATGTACCACTTTTTTCCCCACATTTCCAGCATAGATCATTATTAAGTAAAGCCATTCTGTCAAGTCCTGATGCGGTGAAATAATATCTATGAATTATTTTATACTGAATAAATTTGCCTCTGGCTTCTCTTATGTATTCTTCATTGTTGGAAAGAATCCTCTCCCATGTTTTTTCATCCAGTCTATAAGGCAAATCCTTCTCCCATATCGTCCTGAGATTATTACGACCATTATTATTTGTCTAAGGACACATCTCATACCATCTTGAAGCCTCATGATACATTTTGGGCAGTTGTAAGTAACATTCAACCCGGCTTGTAGCTTGACAAATAGGAACGACCTCTTTAACACAGTGTCTTATTTGTAAATACTTCCAAAAGTGGCCTCTGCCCTCAACTCAGTAACAAAATATCGTCAGCATAAAGAAGTAATTTATGCTTTATGCAGATTAGGACAAGGTATTATGTGCACCTGCCCTCACATAGAGGTTTTTAAATCAACGATTGAAATCCTATCAAACCTCAAGTGTGATTTATTGTCTCTCTTGACATGAAATGAATAAAGTGTAGGAGGATGTTTCTCCACGAGGCTTGATCTTCCTTCAAAATTTGGCAGGTTTGCTGATAATCCCACCCAGAACATATCTAAATATACATCAGCTCAGACCCCTACTCATACTCCATATAGCTCAGAGGTGTTAGGGCATATTTCCACCTACAGCTTCATTTAGCATTTCTCAGTTTTCCTGTATATTTCTTGGAACTTAGGTTATTTCATGTAAAACTAAAGTTTGACTAGTAATTTGTTGGCATTAATGTGTAGAGGATTGACATATTAGACATACTCTAAGATGTTTTAGTAAAGATTTAATTATGCGTTTACCAAATTTTCTGAGTCAGTGTGCTAATTGAACAACATTTTAATGATCAAACTCAAACTGTCAGCTTCAAACAAAAGACAGTCTGCAGCTGCTCAGATCAACTCTGAAATTCGCCTTATGTTAAAGGGATATTCCGGCGTAAAATTAATTTTTCGCTGGAACGCGTGGTCTGATTGCATTTCCATGAAGAAATGATCATAAATGTTCTTTTCCTTGACCTGTGTCACCCCGCTGAAGTCCATAATGGACTGGCCTGAGATCTCGTTACAAACAAGCGGTTGCTGGAAGAGAGTAGGTGAGTTGTGTTTAGTCTCTTTGCTAAAGAAATAAGCAAAGTTTAAAAGATGTTTGGTGTCTAGTACTATGGCTGGGACCCTATATGTACTGTTGATGAAGTTAGGTGCTGTTCTGAACATTTTTTGTGACTATAGAGTGGTATTTTGGTTGAGGTTTGTGTGTGGCTCCTCAGACCTCTGTGTATTGCTATCGTGTGGTCGTTACTAAAGTTGGTATAACTAGAGAAGCAAGCGGTCGGCAACATTCATCTCTCGAGGGGGTGTCTAACTCTGTGTTACAGTGTGTTTGACCCTAAATTAATTTTACGCTGGAATATCCCTTTCACCAGATCAAAACTGAACATGATCAAACTGAGCTATTACATAGCTCTCACTCTAGACAGGGTTTATTTTGGCACACATATTATAGATACAAACACCGGTCTGCGGAAACACCAGGAAGATATTTCATGGTCTTTCAGCCACATCTTGTCAGAAAAAGACTTCACAGCACACACACAGAAGGATGATCGTTGAAGCCTTTAATTTCATTTTGCTTAATAACAAAATTAAAAAATGCAGCAATGTGTTTTTTCTTCAACAGCAATCTCAGCTGTGACTGAATCATACTGCACACGATCCTGATTCATGAATGTGTTTGTGTTTGAGTTTGACACAGAGAAAAGGAGATCAAGTTAGTGCCTCGCACCTCTAATGATGCTGTAAAGGAGCAGTTCATCCAATAATACCACACCTGTGAGCTTTATCCTCATGTCACATCAAATGTCTTATTATTCTCTCGCTGAAGGACAGAAATGAAAACACTCCCGCCATGTAAGGTGATTCTAACTGATTCTACATTGGAATGCTACCTTGCTCACCCTGACCATCAGTGAAGCTATGGTGGCCTTTGAGGACAAGAAGCCCCTGTAATGCATGATTCGTATGATCCTCTGTCAGGTTTTTCCATTCACACAAATTCTTGTGGGCACAACAAACATTGCTCTCTTCTTCTTCTTCTTCTTCGTCTTGTATTTTGTGCAGCCTTTAAGTACAAAACTGTCTGTGTTACTCTTTTTAAATTCTGTGTTACCATAGAAACATGGCCTCTGTAAGGCGGCACGACAATGAAAAACTAATATTGCAATTTAATTCCATTCTGCAAATTAAAGTGTGATAATGAACTACAGGAATTGATGCAGTGTGTTTTGAGTGCATTTCAAATGTGGATCTTTCAATCTCTTTTTAAATCAGTCTCCCTCCTGCTCACATTTAGTGGTGTCTAACCCTCTGACACCATGTGCACATTGTAACTGTGATGCGAGACATCAGTCAGTCCTCCTGAGTGAAAATTAAGAGTCATTTGAAGTTAACAAAACAGAAACTTGACATTCAGGTGGATTCAAACCAACTCAGATTACTTTCGAATGTTGTATTCCACATCTTCCTGGTCTGTTCTGGTGAATGCCTTTAAATACCGCATACTGTATCTTTAATTCTAAATTTAAAGACATTAATATTTCTACTTTCTTCAGAACATATAATGCAAAAACATGCTGTGTTTTTGCCTGCTCAAATTAAAAGCTGTCTCACCAGGACTCATTTAATAAATTTAATTAAAAAAATCCATCACAAATCAGGTCTCTAACTTCCCTCCTTTTGATTCCTCCATTATTTACAACAGCATTTCACTTCAGCAGTTTGTACAACTGAATTGACCTTCCTAGAAAGTGCAAAACACTTGAATATTCATCTAATGGAGAAAAAACACAACGATTCAGCATCACGACACACACACTTAGCTGCCGGAGTCGCTTCCATACATTAAGCTCAGCCTCCTAATGCCCACATCAGCTGAATATCGTAGTCTGACTCTGTTGCCATGGAAATAACTCAGCTGTCCTTGCATGAACCAACCGCAGGTTTTGATTGGTTTTCACTGACTATACAGAGGGAGACAGTGAGACGTGAACGAGACACTTAAGCAGCTCTTTCAGTTTGAAGTTTCTCTTTCTGACTTGGTTTTTGAAGACTCAGAGGGAGTTTGATTTACTGAGGAGGACGATCCATTCATGGTTTCAAAGCATCACTCTAAAGTCCCACAATGCACCATTGTTGATACAAAAGAGGCAGTGCAGCACCAATGTACAACTTAGGTTTATAATTGTCTCGAAAGGAAACCGATGATTGTATTGGCGCTGAGAAACTTGGCTATGAGAGACGCCATCTGATTTCAAGTCTGGACGCCTTCTGGCTTTTGTATAAAAGACGTCATCCTCGATAAATCAGTAGCTGCCTGCAGAGTGTGCAAAAGCAAAGTGAAGAACACAATCTTTCTGCTCACGCTTAAAGGTTCGAGGCTCTGTCTGTACAACAGCAGAGCCAGCAGCTGTGGGCAAAGTCTCAGGTATCATCATCCACACTGTTACTCACACTCACCAATGGTTGGAGCTCGGACAAATAATTAGGGACAATAATTGGCATATGATCATAATTAGCAAATGACATATGATATACGACCAATATGGATCAACCCCTAGTCTAAACTTTTATCTTGTCGGCTGTGTTTCTCTTCATGTCCTCATTATCGGTGGGTTGATATCAGTATTTCAACAGCTGATTCTGATGTCACTTATAAAAGGGCAGGTCAACCAGTAGATGAAATATAATGCTGTAATTATGTTGTTGGATTTTTGCATTCGATAAATACAAAAATTTAATCAACCAAACAAATGAGAAACAAAATGGCTGCATTGCATACCAGTTCCCAATGTTGGTTACTGGTTTCATGAACAAGAAATAATCTGCATCAGTATTGGCCCTGAAAACTAGTATCAGCCCATCCATCATCTGTTCATCTGTGCAGATATCTGACTATACAGCGTGGTTGAATTGAAGTCTTAACAGTCTAAACTTTTAAGTAAAGGTTCCTCACACCAAGCTGCCCACACTGCTCAGAGCTGTTCGTTTCTGGATGAACGTCATGCTCATCATCACTGATCATTACTTCTCATCATACTGATCTGAATTGGATATGAAGGCTTTGTTTTGCAAACCAGAGCGATGACTCAAGCTCATTCTGGTAAACATCGGCACTTTGCGATGTGATATACGCAAAGAGCGGCGCGTTAATGACAAGAATCCTGCCCCGACATCGGGAAATGCCAATAACCCTGACTCTGACAGCACTATCCAGGAAATCCAGGTGTTTATTTCACATATAGATTAAATGTTGACTGAATCATGTTGCTGTGATATGTACCGTATCATGATTCGAATGCTTCATTACACTCCAATAATTCACTAACCATGTTTATAACAGCTTAATTTTCTGCTACAGGCTGAGGCACTCTGACAAACACCCTCATATGATGCTACACCTGACAGTATTTGTGGATGAACTCCTCCTTTATCTTGTGTTAGTGGTATAGATGTCAACACTTTCTGTCTGATGAGACCTCTTCTCTTCTCCAGACTGTGTGAGACTGACTGACTGACTCTCCCTTCATTCTGTGTATGACTTTCCCTCCTTTATTCACTCCCAGCAGAGTTTTCTGTCCAGCAGAGGTCTGATCAGACAGATCCTGTGGGTTTCATGTCAAACTTGTGTGCGTGTGTTTGTGTGTATGTGTGTGTCTTTCTGTGTTTGTATGTTTGTGTGAGTTTGTCTCTTATCACAGTTTATCCCTGTCCAGCAGCTCCTGTAGTTCATTCTGGATGTCCTCTGGAAGCTCCAGAGGAGGCAGGTCATCCAGACACAGATCCTCCTGAGCCGGCATCTCCAGCGGGGGCAGCTGCGGGATGGCAATCTCCTTCCCCTTCCCTGTGCTTTTCCTCTCCTGCCCACCCCCTGTTCCCATAGCTCCGCCCGCCTGCGGGAGCACCCAGAGCTCCGACCGCTCCACAAAGTCTGCTGCGTCAGCTGCCTCGGAGCGCAGACGGGCGTTTTCAGATTGAAGTCGCTCGTTATCAGTTGCTAGTCGTTGGTTTTCGTCCATCAGGTGTTCGACCAGGCGCCGCAGGTCCTCAATGGTGGTCTGTTGTTCTTCCAGGCGGGTTTTGTCGTCTTTGGTGGTCTTAGATCCTGGACACGGTGGGGTCAAAACCTGGCAGCCTCCAGTCTGCCGTGTTTGGAGTTGGAAGAGTAAGGTGTCGTACTCTCTCTCCCTGCCTCCACCGTGCTCTGCAGCTGAGAGGCCCGAGGAGCCGTGGGGCTGGGACTGGCCTGCAGGATTGGTTTGGGTTGAGAGGCCGCTGGAGGGCTGCACCTGGCCAGGTCGGGCCTTTGTTGCCTCACGGCGAGCCTCTCTCTTCCAGCGCTCCTGGATGAGCCGCTGCTGTTTGATGTGACTGTCCCTCTGAAGCTCCATGGACAGACGGGCCTGCAGACACACATGATCATCACCAGCTACACTTCTTACAACAACAACAACAACAGTGATACAGGGCTGCCAGGGTGCAGCTTTAACTGTGAGGGCCACCCTGTGTTCTATTTCTAAGACTGAGGTACCCGGAGATCATTCAGTCAGCTGTGTTTTTATACACTAGGTTACCAATGATTGAGATTAGTGTGAAACACGCTGAACCTGTTACCAACTAAATATGAAGTATTTGTTACCTGTCTATCTAAGTGGAATGCTTGACTCTGATTGGTCTAAAACCCTCGACAACCCTTTGACAATGACGATTAACTCAGATCACAAATTTCAGATCAAATCAAACATGTTTTGGCACTTTTTACTCTTGCTTGTTGATACCAAGGCAGAAGCATTAGTCTCCACCAGCATGCTAACTCTCCTGCAATCCAGGCCAGGGCAGCAGAGCTGGTGGGAGCATCTCTGAGTTACTGTTTACAACATAGAGACTCAGACCCTGCGCTGTAGCAGAAGTGACTTTGGACTGATTCATTTTTACAGGTGAGTTCACTCCAAAGCCCAGAGAGGGAGCTGAATGGAGACAAAAGTCAACACTGATATACTCGCAGACTGTAGAGCTTCTGGACAATTTCATGATCTTGACTGTTCTAGGAGTCCAGATAGAGATGAACCATCATACTGTTATATTTAGGATTGAACCTGAACAACTCTAAACTCTTAACCTTTACTTCTACCCTGAGAAGACGTGACATGTAACCCCTCTAATATCTCCTAAAGCCCCTAATCTTTATCTCGATGAGCTCAGGGATGTTAAGACCTTTCTTACATCAGATAACATACTGTATGTTATCCACTTAGTTTTCTTTGTTGAATTTTGTATTAAGATTCATTGGTATTACAGGATATTTTCCACCTTATTAAGTTATGAATATGACTCTAAAATGATAATCTTGTGTATTGAAAAGCTTATTATTAGCAGTAATCTACTGATACAGTATAATCATTAACTTTGCAGAAGGAAGGAGTCTGAGCATAAAGATTACACATTAAAGAGCAGCTGTTTTTAGGGATATCGGTCAGTGTTAGATGACTTTTGATTCAGCTTCTCAAAAGTTCTGATTGTTCGTAGTTTTTACTTGATCCTGATTGTAAAAAGAGCAAACTGGAATGAAAATTTGAACTGAAGCAAAGAAGAAATGCTTCAAGCTGACACGATGACACCAACATTTCCTGGCTATGGTTGTCACAGTAACCACAAAAGTGAAATAGTGTGGCGTCAACAAGCAAACCACACAGCAGGGTAGACAACCGCACCACTGCGGTCCTGATGTTGTCTGTCATCTCAGCCTGACTGATGTTTACGTCCGCTCCTTTGAAAGTATTTCCCCTTACAGATAGATACAATGAGAATCAGCTGATCGAGATGAGGCAATACATAAATCCAGCAGTTAAAGTAGAAGTTAAAGTCAATGTTGAAACCCGCTGGAAATCTGAAGATCCACCTCTCTTCCTTCGAGTCCAGTAAAGGATTAAATTCAAACACATTATATCAGTTAAGATCTGCTGATTAAATCTACGAGGCTGTACAATCTTGCTTGAGTTTGTCTGTGATCTGTGAGGGCACAGTTTGGAAACCTCAGCAGAAAGTCTGCAGTGATGAGAATTCAGGATGTTTTTAAGGATTCAGATCATTTAGCTCCGCAAGAACCGACTGTGTCTGCTCCCCAAACTGCTCTTACAGCTGTTTTCATAGAGCTGAGTCCTTCACAAACGACTCATACTCCCCACCTGATGCTGTCTGCAGTTACAGCACTGTGCTCCTTCAGTGAACTCAAGTAGGCTAATGAGGAACTGAGGTTTTGGTGATCATTTTGAAATGAAAGTCCACTTTAATAATTAATGAAAAAGGCTTATGGACAGAGTTTGATTTCACTTTGTCACTTCTCCTCTCTGCAGCTCATGTACTCGATCTTAGCTGTCTCTTCGTGAGCTGCTGCGTCTGTCTGTTTGTGGGAAAAAAGTCAGTTCATATTTTCAGCCTCTGACCTCTACATATTGAGTGAAGGAGGAGTCAGAGAGCCTGTGTTCTTTATCTAAATATAGTTTTCATCAGCGTCAAAACAACCAAAAAACTAACTATTACTTTTACCTTTAAATGTACACCTGCTTGTCTTGAAAAACAATGAATTTCATTAGCAGCTATTTTCAGATAAAGTTATACATTAATGTTGTAAAAAAATTATCTTTAACTCAGTGAACCCGCTGACCCACAGAATCATGTAGAAATATGTCTAGATGTCTTACCTGATCACATTCAGTTTTCTTCATAGCATCTGTCAAATGATCTAGAAAACAAACAGAGTCGCATGATTAAGAAAGAGATCAAAAAATATTTGCAAAAAGAATCACTTGTAATATTAAATCTATAACAAGATTTCAAGGCTGAAATGCATTCTGGGAATAAGAGGGCTTGAAAGGGCACTAGATGTCACAATGCATTGTGGGCCTTGGTTGCCATTTTGGGGGTAACAGTGTTTGTTTACATCGCTGAATAAATACGACACTAGGTAAGTTTAACAGCTTGGAGAGACTCAAATGTTGTTTCATGTGATCCGCCATTTATTGCATAATATCTGCAAACACAAATAAACGCACAACATCGACGTTTCAACGTTGCGAGCTAACTGTTTAACGAGAACAAGTGAGACATGGGATGCTGGGCGGATGATGCCGCATTCACTGTAGCTCTTCCTTCTGTTGCCTCCGTTTGCTCGGTACTGCCACTAACCTCTGTGTCCGCCACGACCACCACCAGTGAAGCTGTTTCTTCTCCATCAAAACTATGCCAAGCAGTCTGCAGGACACGCTGGTGATTACAGGGAGCGCACCCAAACCTGACCAACCAAATGGAGCGAAAAACTCTGCACAAAATGGTGGTGAATATATGGAAATGCACCCAAACGGATGCACTCTGGCTTTCCTGTCAGCAAGCGCAGACAACTACAGCGATCTGCTACATCTGCTCTCTCTCCGGTATGAGAATAAGTATAAGAAGAACTTTATCGATCCCCGAAGGGAATTTGTCATGTCTCTAAAACTTATCTACTATTGACAGAAGAGTTGTAAAGTCTGATGGCTGTTGGTACAAAAGATCTTCTGAATCTTTCTGTCCTACAGCGAAGAGCGAGGGGCTGTCCACCACCATTGGCCCTTTGGTCCATTAATGTGTTGTGAAGTGGTTTATCCATGTTCTTTAGAATAGTCTCCACCTTCCTCAGTGTAGATCTCTCCGCAACATCCTCCACTGAGTCCAGCTTGAATCCAACCACAGAGCCAGTATAATAAACGGTATCGCAAAGTTTCTACCGGTAGACACTTTTATACCGTCATATCGCCCAACACTACCATCCAGCACTAGATCTAATAACGCTGGCACATCAGATCTGCTGCTGCCCTCACAAGAGTAAGTGTGGTGTAAATGCCAGTATCAGTGAACTCACCAGCTGCTTTTCCGTGGCACGAGATGGCCTCTTCATACTTCCCAGCTGCTAGCAAACGGTCTGCCTTCCTACACTGCTGATGAGCCTGAGGACACATGGAGGGAAGAGTTGGGTTAAGAAACGAGTAGAGGGCGATATGACCTCAGAATTATTCAAGGAAATTTATGACAACAATGTAAAGTGTTTGACATTATTAAAAAAAGATAACTTTCACAGTGATGGCAGCTTAAAGGCATTTTCCATCAAAGCATTTCCTTCTTTGTTGATGATGGGTACCAGCCTCTTCATTTGATCCAACAGTATTGTGTAATGGCATACATTATACTAAACAAGGCTTTTAGTATTTCCACGAAAGGTTGAATTACAACGATTTCAACATTTTGATCAAGCATCGGCATGATCTTTGCTCACACACAAACAGAAAACATCAGTCTTACTTGTTCTAGAGGCAGAGAGTCAGTGTATAATTCTTAAATGATGCCAGTCTACAAGAAGAAATCTCCCATTCCCCCCAAATCAATGCTGCAGTGTAATAAAGAGCTCAGGTCTGTGATTGACAGCAGATAATCGTGTTTTAATCGTCACTGTAAACTCTGTTCTTCTGTTTGGTGTAAAATTGAGTTTCTCTTCCGTGCCCCTGTTGGTTATTTTTAGACATCGCCTTTGTGATACCTTTTGAGGAGTTGTGTTAAATTCTTGCAGCTGAAAACATTACATTTCTTGATGTGACTGTGTCTAAATAAAGGCACTCTAACAATAAAAGAAGTGAGGGCTATCGTTGTGGGGTATTGTTAAGAAATAATCTGTTT
Organism: Xyrichtys novacula; assembly: GCA_962446985.1. Lineage (NCBI taxonomy): Eukaryota > Metazoa > Chordata > Actinopteri > Labriformes > Labridae > Xyrichtys > Xyrichtys novacula. Next base: position 8,745,950 of record OY660882.1, on the reverse strand, counting down.
CCATCATCTCAAAACTACATGCAGCTGTTTTTTTGTACCACTGTAGAGAGTTACAACATTTACAGTCTCCTTTGATTACCTGTCACAGTCACAGCCTGCCTCTTTTGCGAGCGAGTCTACATGCAGGTACAACAATTTCAATGGTGACATTGGTCTCTGCTGTTGTTTCAGCACACCATGTGCCTCAGGTAATTCAAGTTCAAGCGTGTTTACTGACCTTCTGAGTCCTTAGTTGTTGACCACAGAAAATGTCTGTAGGTGTTTAGCTGTAAGTTCTGTACTGACGTGTCTTTTGATTTCTTGAACTCTCGCTCTGTTAAGAGGAAGTGAAGCTGTTGACGCTTTCTTTAGAGTCTTCAGGTCTCGATCTGCTAAGAGGCCCCCCTGTGATATTTGTTTTCCTCACAGTCCCTCATGGTCTGCATGTTTCTTTGTCACCTGTTCTCCCTCAGGGAACTACTGGAGCATCCACAATTTCACAATCACTTCTGAGTTCTGAGAACTATTACTTTTCCATTGCCCCCTTTTTTTTTCGCGTCATAAACTTTCATTGTGGCTTTTTTTTTTTTTATCGACAGTTTATTTTTTTTTATTTACAGCCGGCTTTGCTTTCTTTTATTTGCATCATTAACGTCTGTTGTGACTTCTTTTTTTTGCAGTCTTTTTTTTAATTGCAGCAGTGGCGGTTCTTGGCCACCATACCTTTTAAAGAATTATTCCACAAATACATAATAATTTCAATTAGGAAATAAGGTTATTATTTGAGAGGAATTTCATGATACATTATTTATTTATTCACCCTGATCAACCAATCACGTGGAGCTGAGTCATAACCACACTGAGTCTGAGGTTTCCACAAAAGCCTTCATACAGGAGCAGGTGGGATCGTTGGTTAGTAGTTCTTTCAGGTTTCATTGATACTTCTGAACACACCTGACCTCCTTTAATATGAGACTATTTATACAGACCCCAGATAAAACTCGAGGGACAGGCTAAACCTCTCACACGGACACACGGAGGCTCTTAAATAACGATGAGGAAGCGTTTTCTTTTCCTGTTTCTTTGTGTGACACTTCAAACTAACTCCAACCTGATCCTCAGACACCTGATCTAACACATGGGCATAAATATAGAGCAGTAATAACAGATAACAACCTGACAGTGGCTCAAACCTCTCGCTCGTCGTTTCGAGAACAAACCAGTGTGTGTATGAATAATGTGCAGAGAGTCCAGAGCTGCAGCTGAACACAAACACCCGAGCGGTTTGCTGCTGGAAGCTAGCTAATGTAGCTCACCTCTGCAGTCTGCTAGCTACAGTAACGTTAGCCTGTTATTGCAACATCCTGGGCGAAGACTTACGAGATTTAGCGGGCTGTCCACGACCTCCATGGAGTCGATTCTTCGATGGCTAACACTACATGAAAAGGGCTTCTGTCCCTCACGGACTGTCATCCGCACAGAGTGGAAAACAATCCTGACAAAAACAATCAAAAGGAAATTACTGTCAGGGAAGCACAGTCGCCTCCACTGCCACAGCGGCGTCAACAACGCGTCGTGACGTAGTGACGTCACGGTCGTTGACGTTACGTGCTGGTCACATGACTAGCCGAGTCAAAAAAAAAAACAACCTACACTTGCAATTACAAAAGGAATCTAGAGAGGAATAGACACTAGTTGAAAATAAATCCGACAATTTAAAAGTATATTAAAAACTTTGTGTTATAATTTTATCCCTTTAGAATATTAAAGACACAAAAGTAGGGGAGACCAGGGCTTGTTATTTACTTTGATAGAACTACTACTCATGTTGAACTGCAATGTTAGAGAAGTTGGAGAAGCTCTGTTTTTCCATTGGGCTCTGTTGCTTTGAGTTGTATTCTGGTTTTAAATGGCTAACAGTTAAAGAAATTCTGCTTCAGCCTTCTTTTTAAAGGGATATTCCAGCGTAAAATTAATTTAGGTTCAAACACACCGTAACAACCAAGATGGACACCCCCTCGAGAGATGAATGTTCCCGACCGCTTGCTTCTCTTGTCATACCAACTTTAGTAACCACCGCACGATAGCAATACACAGCGCTTTTAGGAGCCATAAACAAACCTCAACCAAAACACTACTCTATAGCCACAAATGGTGCTCAGAACAGGATCTAACTTCATCAACAGTACATATAGGGTCCTAGCCACAGCACTAGCCACCAAACATCTTTTTAACTTTGCCAATTTCTTACACAGAGAGACTAAACACACCTTACCAACTCTCTTCCAGCAGCTGCTTGTTTATAGCAGGGTCTTTGGCCAGTCCAGTATGGACCGCTGAGGGGTGACGCAGCTCAAGGAAGAACATTTATGATAATTTCTTTATCATTTTCTTAAAGTAATAATCACCATATTAATCTTTTTGCAAGAATGAAAGGGCAGATTTTCTTGCAAAACAAGCACTGAAACACAACATAATTATGGAAATTACAATTAGTAAGTCAGAAGCAAAGACATTAATAAAGAGCAGAATCATGAGTGAATGGCTAAAGTGTTGGGAGGTAGGTAATAAAGGGAGACATCTTTATGGAATCAAGCAAAAAGTGGGTGGTATGGAACAAACAGTTGTGTCAAGACTAAATCTGTGTCCAAAATCCAATTCTCCCATACTAGTATTTTCAAATTGAGCTTACTAAGCATACTATGTACTCAACCACGCAGTGCGCAAGTTTCGAGGGTGCAGTGCTGTCCCAAATCGCATACTGCCGCGCGATGCACTCACCGGGGAATGACAACGCGATTTGCCTCATATCTAACATTTATTGTGCATAACAGAAAAATAACAAACTATTTACATGTGAAAAAATTTAGAACAAGAAAACTAAAGATACCCTATTTATATATTAAACATTTGGAACTCAGTAACTAAAGATAAACTATTTACAAATTAAGCATTTAAAACTAGAAAGAAACTATTTACAAAAAACTACTTTTTGAATATATTGTATATAATATATACAATATAATATAAAATATAAAGGCAACTTATTACTTACATCTGTACAAAGCTCACAGGTCGACTGTCGCCAACCCACTGGCACTACAGCCGCCCGCAGCCATTCTTACCGATGAAGTGAGTGTCCACAATCGCATACTCAAAATCTTGACCGATTTGAGTACGTTATCCGGGTACTTTTGCATACTCAATTTTCGCATACTATCCATACTTTTCTCCATTTTGAGTTGAGTATACTCAAAATTTTAAGTTTTTAGTATGGAAGTATGCGATTTGGGACACACTTTAAGACTAGGTCACTCTGGATTAAACAAAACTATGCATTTAATTGGAAAACATCCAACAGGGAGATGTGACTGTGGAGCTGAGGATGAAACTGTGGAACATCCTATATGTAAGTGTCAAAAGTATGATAATCAAAGAGGAATTCTCCTAAAGGAACTACAGGAAAGTGGAATGAGAATGAAGAATTTTATTAGTCTGGGAAAAGGAGAGTATAGAGCAGTGTTTGAGTATTTAAAGCAAACAGAATTTAGTTTAAAGTAAATATGAATTTATTTTCCTATAGGAGTGGGGATCTCTGGCTCACACTCCTGCATGGTAGGCGGCGGTAATGAACCTCCAACGTTGGTTGCCACCAGCCGTAAACAAGAAGAAGAAGCGGAGGAACAAGAGGAAGGAGAAGACACGGGAAAGAGGACTCTCTAAAGGCATAAACATTATCAAATACAGACAGCATTAGTCTGGGCTAATATTATGTGTGTTGGTAACACAGTGCTGGTTGTCTTGCAGTACTTTGAACAGAAAACTTTAATGTTATTTTGTGTCACTTGCCGCGCTCTTGTGTTGACGTTTAGAGCTCCGCAGATCAGGAAGTGAGCCCGACGTCGATGTGGTTTCTTGTCTTTAGATATTCCCCTGTGTTTTCTTAACATTACAGCACCTAAAAGGATCTTTTTTTCTGCCGCTGGCTGGTTTTGGAGTATCCTGTTAAAGTCTACTATAGTGTCGCTGCAGTGTTACAGTGAACAGAACCAGGACAGTGAACGCAGCAGGACCGTGAACGCAGCACCAGTTTACAGCAGAGACACTGATGTTTGCGAAGAAGAGGAGTCAAACGTGTCTGATTGCTTCCAGTATGGCTACATTAGTGGTGCTCATGATGGTGCTGTACGGAACAATCGGCACCCAGCAGCATCCGGGCATCTCCAGCCTCAGGAACAACTACCCACTAGACAGACCCCTCTACAAACTGGACCTGAGCTGGCCCAGGAACCCAGAGCTCTTCACTGGAGAGGTGTTTGGAGTGGCTGTCAACCAGTATTCTGGAGTGGTATATGTGGCACAGAGAGGTACACAAATGAGTCACTCTATCTCAAGTTTTTTCCTCCTTTTTTCAGTGAAAGAATCATCTTTATTAAATATAACAGCTGCAGACTGTAGGGCCATTCTGTACTTCCCTGAATAAACACCCAGGGTTAGTTGTTAAACAGGAATCTGATGTGTGTTTGGAGTAAATCTTGGAAACAGGTTTATCTGGATCAGTCCTTCAGTATGTGTTGTTCAAAACAGGAGAACTGGAATTCGTTAGATTCAGGTAATCAGGATTATACTGATCCCTGCAGATGGGAGATTCAGCCTGGACTTTAGAAACAATATAAACATAAAACCCTTTTCATGGCTCAAACAGTAATACACTTCTAGGTCTTAATGTATCTTCCTGTGCCCAAGACTATACCTATGACTGTTTGATTCAGTGTTTGTTGTATAATCGAGTTGATTAGGGCTGAGACGAACATTCTTGCCCAATAAGGATTGTGTGATCATGATGCCTCAAATGTTTTAAGAGGTGACAAGTCAGGACTGCAAACAGACCGGTTTCTCAGCAGAGAAACAGAGCCATGCTGATGTAATCCCTGTTGTCAGAATGTGGTTTGTCATTGTCTTGCTGTAATATAAAGGTCTTTACTTAAAAAGTCCTTGTCTGGATGGCAGCAGATGTTGCTCCTAAACCCATAAATATTGTCCAACATTAATGGAGCCTTTACAGATGTGCCAACTTTGTCCATGACATTGGCATCGTCCTCATGGCTTTCAAACTGTGTGCTGATTACAGGCTGAGTGGGCCCTCTCCTCAGATGTTCAGATAGCTTTGTGTTAGTGAGGAGTTATACTAGTAATGTCATCGGTACATTTTTATGTCGGTGTCTTTTTGTGCCCTACAAAAGCAAACCAGATTTTACACTTTGAAAATGACTAAATCTGAGACTGCCACTGTTGTTGTCTAACCGCTGGGTCAGGTTCTCACAGAACACAGATCAAAATAATCTTGAGTGATTGGACAGATGGTTAAACATGTTGCCAGCTCCACAGGAGCTGCCAAAGTCAGCTAAAAAATCAAAGTTGCTCACTGCTGTTTTTGAATTCCTCCTTTAGGTGACAATGTGCCGAAAGTGCTCGTGTTCACCACAGATGGTGAATTCCTCATGGCCTGGAACACAACCACGCTGGAGATGCCCCATGGGATATTTCTTGCAGACGCTGCCACTTCAAACCCCACTGTGTGGATCACAGATGTGGGAAACGGACCATATGGTCACTGCATCAAACAGTACTCGCCATCTGGGAAACTCCTGCAGGTGATTGATTTTTCCAGGCGCAGTATTATTTCTGCAACAATTCAAGTCAAAACAACAAAATAAGAATGACTAAATGTTGAACTGTTAGAGACAATCGATGAGTGGTCTACCACAAATATTTTTGAAAAGCAAATGCTGATAATCAGAGAGCTGGCTGGCTAATGGCTGATATACAGTATAATGTTTTTATTTGATGAAAAACAGGAATCCATTATTAAGTGCATATTTTAATCTAATATACACTTTTAACTTCACCAGTAACATTTTTTATGGATATTTAATGAATTCATGAAATAGAAAAATACATTTGATTATGCTGTATATTTCACAACAAGACTAATCTATGTCAGGAGCAACAATCAGCCATTTTGATCAACTCTATCCTGCTATAGTTCATGACAGATAAAAACAGACTGTTATTTAAGATGGAAAAATGTGTTTTCATGCAGGAAGATGTTCATGTTGCTAGTTACACTGATGAGGTCTCCTTCAGTGTCTGCAGACAGTGTTTTTATATTGTTTCATGAGCGCGTGCAGCAACCAATATCGGTTATTTCAAAATGTCATTAACTGGCCTGGTTAATTAGATTGGGGCTGTATGATATTGAAAAAGGGAATATTGCAATTTCCCTTTCTGCAATAAAATTACAGGAATTTGTGTTTACCAGATAAATTGGGTTATTTTAATTTAAAAAACTATCAAAGTGTTCAAAAACACAATTATAGGATCTCGTAGTCTTTTTCTGCTTTCAAATCAAATCTGTCTCCTACTTTAATCACACTGTGTTGAACCCTTTATTAGTAAAGTTAAAGGGATATTCCGGGTCAAACACACCGTAACATCGAGTTGGACACCCCCTCGAGAGATGAATGTTGCAGAGCGCTTGCTTCTCTAGTTATACCAACTTTAGTAACGACCGCACAATAGCAATACACAGCGCTCTGAGGAGCCATAAACAAACCTCAACCAAGACGCCACTCTATAGCCACAAATGATGCTCAGAACAGCACCTAACTTCATCAGCAGTACATATATGGTCCCAGTCATAACACTTGCCACCAAACATCTTTTTAAATTTGCCTAATTTCTTTAGCAAAGAGACTAAACACAACTCACTTACTCTCTTCCAGCAGCCGCTTGTTTGTAGCGAGACTTCGGGCCAGTCTGTAATGGACTGCTGCAGGGTGACGCAGCTCAAGGAAGAACATTATGATCATTTCTTTCTTTATCATTTCCTTGAAGTAATAATCATCATATTAATCATTAATCATTTAATATCCCTTTGATGAAGTAGGTCATTCACATCATGCGTCCTGCCATGTGACTCTAGTGCACATCCACACTGCAGTTGCTATGTTCAAACAATACGTTGATGCATTGATAACTGTCTTGTTCTTGTCAGGTGGTGGGTACACCTGGGAAAGCCGGTTCTGCGATGAACCCGCTGCAGTTTGATCAGCCGGCTGAGATCTTTGTGCACGACTCTGGAGAGATGTATATCGTTGATGGTGATGGCGGGTTGAACAATCGGCTCATGAAGCTATCCAAAGAGCAGGAGGTGCTGTGGATGCATGGGGAGAAAGGACAAAACCCCGCTCAGTTTTACATCCCCCACAGTGTGACTGTGGACAGTGCCCAGAGGGTGTGGGTGGCTGACAGGGGGAACAAGAGGATCCAGGTCTTCAACTCCATCACTGGGGACTGGCTGGGGACATGGGGCAGCTGTTTCACTGAGGATGCGCCCTACTCTGTCCGCCTGACCCCGGACAAGAAGTACTTTGTTGTTGTGCAGCTCAACACCAATCAGATTTCCCTGCTGGAGGCCCCACCTGTGGGCCAGATTGGTCAGTGCACGGTGGTGAGTGTGATCCAGCTGGCCGAGGAAGTGAAACCACATTTGGTGGACCTGGACCTGAAGACAGGTGCCCTGTTTGTGGCTGAGATCGGCGCCCAACAGGCCCAGAAATTCACCCCCTTCACTCTGAGTGGGAATTTACTGTAGGGCTGCATTAGGCTCAGTCTGAGTGAGATGACATGATTGATCACAAACAAACTCTTTTATCATTCTTTGTGGGCTGTAATCATTCCTGTTTGTCATGTAATGTTTGACCATCTATTCCCCTGTCTAAGGCAAGATCGAAGGTCTACCCTGAAAACCTCCTATCATGATACCTGCACAGAAATGACAGTCTCATAATGTCTGCACTCCCGTAGGGCCAAAATCATAACAAAAGTTAACTCAAGGTACTTTAAAAGAGCAGCTTTAACCGTTCTTATGCCTATATTAAATGATGTGCAAAACTACGTGCAGGAAGAGATACATAAGAGCTCAGTATGCAAGTAGACCTGGCAGTTTAGACCTATAGACCCTTTTAGGGCTGATGTTACGACGACGTCACGTCATCAGCTGGAGGCAAAATGAAAAGGAGACATTGGAGGTTTTGTTGTGTCGTTGGCTGCTTGAATAGAGAGAGTAAAAAACTGAAACTGCACTAAGTACTAGCTGCTACTTCCATTCAACAAAACAAAAAGCCAGCTGTGGTTAAACGTGATGAGATGAAATGACTGGACTCTCTTCATATCTATACAGTGTGTGGTTGGATGACATTTTGTAAATTAAGTCATCATCACCTCTGATAAGAAACTGGAGAGGTATCAAGAAGAATATAGGATTTTTTTTTGCCTCCAGCTGATCCCTGTCATAATGAAACTATTGTCACTTTACTTTTACCACTTTATCTTTATGCACCAACCAGCCACAACATTAGGGACGCCTGATTGATTTAATGCAGCCCAGATATGCTTGGAGTGCTTAATATTCAAGGTGTTCCCAGTATTCATCTTCCCTCATGTTTGCTAACAAAGTGAACAAAATATCAGGAACACCCTTCACAATAACACGCTCCAGCACACCACAGCCACCCACTATGTCCTCAATATGAAATTGCCCAGGTGTTCCTAATTTAATGGCTGGCGGGTTAACATTAGTTTGAGGTTTAGGAGAAAGCTGATGTTGTTTTCAAACACAAACACTCAGCAGGATCTCTTTCCCTTTTTTAATCACTTGGCCCAAACCTGCATCAACCCACGGTTTTTCACAGTCCTTAATCCCCCGTTTGGCACAGCATACAGCTAACCCAGTTCCTGACACGTGCATTGTTGGAACACAAAAGGAGCTTGGGCACCTGCCATCCACAAAGAAAGTGCCCTATTTACTGTTTGTTTTTTTTAGACAAAGGAACAGATATTGTTAGTACACAACCTGCCTGCTGGATTTAATATCCCAAATCAAATAGCTGCTTAGTTTTATCTCTGCCAAGTAAGGTGCATGATAATAGTAGGGTCATGATTATGATTAGCTTGGCAGTATCCATGCTTTTAAATTCCTGTTGTTGCAAAATCAATTCCACAAGAGGACCGAGAGGACTCTGGGATTATATATCCAAACGAGCTGAATGATCTGAGGATACTCGAGAGATTATCTTAAGTAAATTAAAAAAAAATTTTTTTTAGAAGGTATTATCAATAAAATGCCATATTTATTGAAAGCACAGTCAGAGGTGAGAACGTGTTAGTCAAACCAAGAAGTAACATAAGATGTTTCCAGATCTAACATGTCTGAAGAGCCATTCACTCAGACGTTTTCTAAAAACTACACACCATGAAGACTTTTTTGCATTTGCACCGCCAACGCCATGGCTGATAGGAACTTAAAAGTGTTGTAAGCTGGCTGAAGGTTGATAGAGACATGAGTGAAAATAAAGAGAACACCCAGAAGGGAGCCACTCTGCAGGGGCTTTCACCAGCAGACTGCAGCTCCCAGTGCTGCTGTTAGTGATGGTCTCTAAAAGCCTCAATGCTAAACTGGCATGTGCCGGTCTGTGGCTGAGGATGGCGTCAAGCCTAACACCGCCTTTGGCTGTTGTAGTCTTGTTTGAGTTTCTTCATCTTCACACTGCACTGGGAATACTTTATGATGCATAAAGTATGCAGTGATTAAAAAAATGGGGAGGGCTCTTAGAGTTCTTCAGATTTTGAAAAAGTCCCTACAGTCTTAAAAGACCCAATAATAACATTAACACATAACTGTTCCTGCTGCCTGTAAAGACATGTGCTGTTGTAGTGCTTCCTGACTGAGCGTGCATGTTTCTCAGCTAAATAAAATGGATTTTGTGCAGAAAATGAAATAATATCACAGGTCGGTCAGAGTGTTGGTGGGGTTTCTTTGGGTGTTGCGTTTAGTTGAAAACACTCGGTGGTCTGACCTGACTTCCTTTGTTTTAATAATGAAACAGTCAATTATGGTTTTATTTGACACACACTATGATGATCAGTGTCTGCACTGTTAAAAAAAAAAAGCATTTTGGTGACGAGCTTGTTGGCTGTTTGTGAAGTTTGGTGTCATTTTTATTTGCTTTACTTGACGCTGCTTGAGAAGATTAGAGGATTGCACAATTGCAGCTGTGGAGCAGAGCTGCTTCCTGTCAGGCAACATCACTTTAGAGGACATTCCTGTGAAAAAACACATGTATATATCGATGAGGGAGGCTGGAGTTGAACTGTTTTGCACTTTGTTGTCTGTAGCTATGGATCAAACCCACATATAAATATAAATATCGGATTGATTCTTGTAAATTTCAGGTGTCTGGTTTCCTTTCTGCTGATTATCTCTGCTACCAAATGAGCTGTGTTCAACATAAATGTGAGAAATATTTTGTACATTTAACTTGATTGTTATTGACTCTGTGTTGCTTATATGAGTGGTTTCCTTGATTCATGCTGCTGGACTTTCTCAGCACTAAACTCCTAACAATGAAGCTGTTTGTTATTCCAGAGACTTTTGTTTTCAGCACTTTGTTTCTCTGTGATTAGTGAGTAAATCTAGATCGTTCCATCCAAATCTGGCACTGAGTTCCTCCTCTTAAGGACTGAAGCCGGTTTAATGATGTATTACATGTCACTGCGAGGTGTGGGCAAAACTACTGAGAACAAAGACAACAATCAGAGCAGGGTGTGAATGTTGAAAGCATGAGATTTGATGTGCTTGTATTGTGGGAAATGTAGGATGTAGCTTTGTGAGGGGCTGATCAACCTCAGAGTTAAAGACATGGCTTTTCTCTCAGCACTAAGTGAATGAAGAGAGGGGCAATTCTGTGTTTTCTCTTTTTTTCCTGGTAAAATCTGATTGTTTTATTCAGGTCCCCAGTAGGCTTTTCTACAATCAAACCAACACAGGGAGTGAGCCTGGATGTAAGTACGCTCTTCATCTTGTGGGTTTAAATGCTTCGTTTTTGTTTGATTTCATGTTCATTTGTTCAGGAAGTTTACTTTTTTAAATTTTAAATGGTGGCCATTTTGTTCTTCTTTTTGTGTCCATGCTGGCTTGGAACCTAAAGATGAGTAAATAAAAATAAAAATCCTTCATCATATCAGACCGCCTCATCTTTAAAGGCAAGACAAGTTTATTTGTATAGCACCATTCATACACAAGGCAATTCAAAGTGCTTTACAGATGCAAGAAAATACATAAATTAAATAAGAGAGATTAAAACTGTTTAAAATAAAAAAAAACATAAATGATTTAAAAAACAAAAAGAAATCTTAAAATGTAGTAAAATATTTAAATGTAACTCAAAATCATTGAAACTGTTGGAATTGTCAGAACAGCAAAGTAGAAGCAAAAGGCAGAACCAGCCCAAGGCACCTGCTTAGGGCCCTGCGGCCAATAGGGGGCCCCCAAGAGCAAACAAATTAAAATAATATTTTTTATTTTTTGCATGTATGAGTGATGCTTTGTGTCTGATCAAATATATATCACTGTAAAAATGAAATAAAATAAAGTAAAAACATTTTAGTGCTGCTGCTGATGTAGGCCTATGATTCTTACTGCTGATATGTCAAAGCTCCTCTCCCGATTTGTGCCTTTTGCCATGCAATGTGTGCTGAGCATCCAAAGCACAGGTAGTTGTGAGGCAAAAAAATGTCACAAAAAAAGGACATATCCTTCAGGAGCAGAGAAAAGAAAGAGGAAAAAACGCAAAGATAAAGGTATGTTTGCATGTCAGGGAATGTTGAGATTTTCGAAGGTGTGTGAATGATCAACAATCAATATTATTGGCAGAAATAGAGGGCCCCAAAATCTAATTTTGCTTAAGGCCCCACTGAGGCTTGGGCTGGCTCTGGTAAAAGGAAATGATACTATAGGAAAGCTGCAGTAAACAGTAATGTTTTCAGGCCTGATTTAAAGGTTTTCAGGGAGTTTGTTCCACAGGTGAGCTCCATAGAAGCTGAATGCAGCTTCACCCTGCTTGGTGAGTTCTTATACTGATATTCATCACCATAAAGGATCAGTATTTTTGTTTCTGTCACAATGATATCAGCAGAAACAGCCCCTTTTTCCAAGTTGGTATTTTCTAGCACAAACTAATGACAAGCTGAGGTCTGGGTTTGGTCCGAGGCCTTGCTGTTCACATGCTGAAGTGTCCTTGAATGAACAGAAGCTTCTGCTGTATTTGCTCACACCTGATGTAATTTTGATGAATGTTGGATGATCTGCATTGGGGATGAACAGAGAAGGTGTAAAATCCTCAAAATAACAACAGGAAGGGTCTCAGCTGGTCTGCTGGTCTGGGCCCTTTGAGCAGAGGCTATAGTCCTCAATGCAGCAACTACCGTTTCCACTTCTGTCCACAATGCTGAGCTGCGTTTCATCCCTCACTCTTCATTTTTCCTACCTCTCTTCAACTGTCTGGTCTAAGGTTCAAATAATAATAATAATGAAAACAGGAAATACAATGAGTGTCAATTTAAAAAGAAAACTCCATATGCATACGATAACCAGTCTAGTCTTTTATACATTTAAAGATTTCAAATACAACCACAGTAAGAACATCCTCCTCCTGAGCTCGACCCTGCTGGAGATCAGAGATGACAGATAAACACAGAGAGCTGACATGAATACAGAGACCTACTCTACCTAGTGTATTTTTACAACATCATTCAGTATGACAGAGAGTCCCTTAAATCTTGAAATAACTGTGTAGTTACCATGTCAAAAGTTCCTCTTTTGTATATAACAGTACTGTATGTGAGGTCCTCTTTAGCCTGGGATAAAGGAGAAAGACAAAAACATCAGTGGAGTAACAAAAGGCATTAGTGTCATGCACTGAACTGGGTCTGTAACGTTGTCTTCCAATAATGTAACAGTGACATTTGAACATGTTGTGAGTGAAAAAACAATGTATGGAATGTGGAGACTAAAATATTAAGACTATATGCTTGCTTGATGCCTGCATGTTGAAAATAAAGGAACGAGGTGACATGTCTTTCTTTGCACTGCATCACCTCAATTTTAAACAACACTGTAAATGTTCAGAACCTGAAGAGACAAGTTTCTGAATTTGGAAAGTGAGCTGTTGTCTCATTCATGCCTGAGACAGGATTTTAGTTTCTCAGCAGGACTCTTCTCCTACAGATCCATGCTGTTGTAATCCCTGTTGTCAGAATGTGGTTTGCCATTGTCTCACTGAAATATCAAGGTCTTCCCTTAAAAAGTCTTTGTCTGGATGGCAGCAGATGTTGCTCCTAAACCTGTAGATATTGTTCAGCATTAATGGAGCCTATAGAGCTGTGGAAGATACCCATGACATGGACTCTGATGATCCCCATACCATCAGGGTTGCTGGATTTGGCCTGAGAGCTGAGATCAAGCTGGCTAGTCCCATCCCTCTTTCAAGTGGAGAATGTCAAAATTGGATTTGTCAGACCAATAGACTGTATATTATGGACATCTTGGCTCCGCCTTCGGTCATTATACAAATTTGAAGCCGAATTGTTCTCAGTATTTTCAGGTTTTTCCTCCAATTCCTGGAACCACCACTTGCACAGGAGCGTTGTACGCTTTCGGCAGGAGAGTCGCCAAAAGTCACTGTGATGACACTCGGCTCAAACAGCGTATCCTCCAGGTGAGCTACGCAATCTTCCTACTCTCATAGGCTGTATCAAGTGTCAATCATAGAAAACATGAACCCCCTAATAAATTTTAAAAATGGAGCTGTACAGAAAAAAAGAGGACTTGAGCACAAACCAGTCTTACAGTAACTACATGTCAACATCACAACCAGGGGGGAGAAAAATGTATATTCTGTGTAATTACTTTCTAAAGTTTGTCCACAGCTCCATAGGTATTGCTGGAGGAGGCGGAATTTATGACCTATACTGCAGCCCGTCACCAGAGGGTGCTGTTCTCAGAGTGGCTTCACCCAGTGAGGAGGCAGACGGCGTCCATTATATATACAGTCTATGGTCAGACCACAGGGCTATTTTCTACTTTTCCTCAGTAGTCCTTGAGCCAAGAACCAAAATTTCACATATCGGTACCACCTGGGTGGGCAAATTCTAGTTGTGATTTTTTTATTGCTATACATCCCTACAATAAGTTTTTATATGATAGACCTTGGTAACTGGTAGCTTTATTGTAGTTATCACTCATTGAAGTAATAGAGTGCAGCTGTTCAAAAATGAAAAATCGCCTTCCTTCAAAATTAGCTTTCTTTCATTTTAACCTCTCATTTAGGTGTGTTTGAACTATTGGCTAGCCATAGAGACTTGTAATAACCCCCTAAGTAGTATTTCAAGTAATTTATCTAATACAGGTGTGTATATATAAGCTTCAATTAGCCTGAAAGAACTGCTCCACCATCAAATTGGGCCACACCCACTTCATCAACTCATTTAATTAGACACAGGTTTGATTCATTTATAGAAAAGAGCAGTGTGACCAAAAAAGAGTGTGACTTTTAATGTGCTTTTGACTTTCTGTGTTGCTTTTGGAGTTAACAAAAATTCGCCTATTGAGGAAAATAACAAAATGAGAAAAAATATAAAAAGCTACCCCTATGAAAAGTCTATCATATTTTAATTTACTTATATTGACCCTAAAAACAATTTAGTATATGTAAGGTTTTGCCCACCCAAGTGGTACCGACATCTGGTCTGGCTCAAGGACTACAGTCCATCTTAGTTTGGTTTGAACACAGAAACCGGTATTTCTAAATCATGTTTACAAATTATTTATCTATCTAATCATTTACATTGTTCACTCTCAACTCTCATTCGTGGATACGGCGGCAAACTGTGTTTGTTGTTTGGAAGGCATGAAAAATAGTTGACAGATGGCATCACTTTTGTTGATGAGAATTAAATATTATTGTGACTGGGTTTTGAACAATCAGAATCAGTAGTCAACATTTATCTGCATTATAAGATCAGTAACTCTTACCTCTGTTGCAGAAGATAATCGGGCCTTGGTCTCCTCTGGAAGTGTAAAAACTCCTGTTACTGACTCTCAGCGCAGAATACGATTAAAATATTCAGTTATTAATAAATAAGTTTGTCATGTTCTTACTGTGTCGTCTCCAAATAAACCAGAAGGTTATGGCCACAATTAGGAGGACAGTCAATAACAAACTCAGAGGAATCATGAGGCTCAGTGAGTGAATAAAACTTCTGCAGAGACGGATCGAAACACAACAACAAAATGAGCAAAGACAGTCAGGAAATTATTATTATTACAGGAAACAGACTGGAGTCAACAGAGCAACATTCAGTCTTTCCCAAAGATGGTCTACTTTAGTACTCTAAAGAGACTGACCCAGGCGCTTCTGTGTTTTCTTCATATGCAGAGGTCCAAGTGTGAGTCACAGGTTGAAGAGTGCTCGATGAGATGTTCAAACACGTCGTCGTTGTCTCCTGTGTGGCTGTAGGAAACAACATGGAGTCAGAATCCTGTCAACTAGATGTAAAGCTATAAAATGTCCAACTTCCATGTTAGTCGACTTAAATGACATCCTTGAGGATAAACGTTGATTACAAGATGATATTCGTGATGAAAAAAATTAATCAAAGATGATTGTATTAATGTGAGCTATCTTTAGTTATCATTATCAGTTATCATATGTTATATAACTACAACTGTGAGACCAGCTCGGCCCGTTTAAGAGCTACATTCCAGAACACAGGATAACTGTAGAAAAGGGCCGCAGACAAGATACTGACGCAGAGCAGAATGATCAAAATAAGACATCATGATCAAGATGCTGACAACCTTCAGTAAAAGCTGCACATTTCTGAATATTGGACTCATATTTACACACTTGTTATGAGTGGTATTCTACTCACTGGCGCGTGGTCGCTCTTTCACAGTGACATGCACTGGCATCTTTAGGTCCCCTTTAGCAAAGTAATACCAGCCGCTGCTATATGTCCTCAGTCCACTCAGAGTCACTTTGACACCCACAGGATTTTCTGCAGAAATGGTCACGTCTGCTCCGGCTATTGATCCAGATGGCTCCTTCACACAGGACCCTCCCAGCCTGCACCAATGGACTCCTCCACGACTAGTGTAGGGAAAGTTAATGATAATATTTCCTCCTCTAAATCCTGAGACTTTCTGAGGACCGTCAAGCAGACGTGGACCTTCAGAGAAAACAGAGTTTAATGTAACCAGAAGTGTGTGGGAGCAGCTGTTTTATTTAATAACATCTTTTAGAAAAAAGACTCAAACTTTTATACTCCAGATAAAATCACAGTTATTGTAACATCAAAATATTCTGAAAACTTGAACATCTTGTAGTTTTTTTTCTCTAGATCATGATTTTAAAAAAGAAGATTGATGATGTAAAAAGATGTAAAAGCTGACTCAAAGATGAATCCTGATGCTTTTACTCAACATTTACTGTTTTTTCTTAATTCATGTCAGTGTCAGCAAAGTCTACAGATCCAGCAGGACTTTAGTCTGGAGCAGGACAGTCCAGAAGACCATAAAGAAGGACATGAACCTGCATCCATGACCACAGAGATACAGGCTGGTTGTTAAATTTGATGAACTCAGCAACCATCCATGTAAACCTTTTTGGCCATTTTGCTCTCTCCAGGCTTTGTAACCTTTCTTTAAGTTCAAGTTCAAGTTCAAGTTTCTTTAATCGCCACACGGCTAGGCCGGTGGAATTTTTCACAGTGCAGGTGGTAGCTGCGACAATACACCAGATATTAAACAGACATTGAACAGTTTACAGTGACATGACATGACATAACATGTGAAACGGGGTAACATGGGACATATAACATAAAACATAAAACACAGACTTCACACACGTGGACCATACGAGTTGAGCAGTCGTATGGCAAGGGGGAAGAAGGAGTTATTGTAGCGCTTTGTTGAACCACCCAGAGATCCAAACCTTCTACCCGAGGGGAGGAGCCGGAAAAGTTGGTAAGCTGGGTGTGGTGGGTCATCAATTATTTTGTATGCCCTTGTGATGGTGTGGTGTTTATGGATTGAGTCCAGTGTGGGGAGTTCACAGTTAATGATTTTGGAGGCCCTTTTTATCACCCTGCCCAGTCTATTTAACGTGTGTTTTGGTGTGTTGCCGTACCATGTGGTAATAGATAAGGACAGAATATTTTGAATTATGGCGGTGTAGAATTGTACCAGTAGATTCTTCCTGACTCTGTATTTCCTGAGTTGTCTGAGATGGAAAAGTCGTTGATTTGCTGTTTTGAGGAGGTGAGTGGTGTGATGATCCCAGTTCAGCTTGTTGTTGATGTGTGTACCTAGGAATTTAAATGAGTCTGTAGCAGAAATGGATTGGTCGTTGATGATGATGGGTGTCTTGATGGAGGTGTTTGTCCGGAAGTCAATGATAAGTTCAACTGTCTTGCTTTCGTTAAGGATGAGATCGTGGTCTTTGCATATGTTGACCGTTCTGTCAATCTCTGACCTGTAGTCGTCCTCCATGTTGTTGGTGATCAGCCCCACGATGGTGGTGTCGTCCGCGTATTTCAGCAGCTTGACTGAAGTGGAGGCTGATCGGAGGTTGTTGGTGTATAGGGAGAAGAGCCACGGGGATAGAACACACCCCTGTGGCACGCCGATGTTTGTGGTCAGAGGGAGAGAGGTGAGGTTGTTGTGGCGGACAACTTGGGTGCGTTTCTTCAGTGTGTCCAGCAGCCAGAAACAGAGGGAGGGGTCAATGTTCATGTTGATCAGAGTGTGGAACAGTTTGAGGGGATTGATGGTGTTGAAGGCACTGCTGAAATCTATGAAAAGTATCCTCGCATATGAGTTTCTTGACTCCAAATGCTTGAGGGTGAAGTGCAGAGCTAGATTGACTGCATCATCTGTTGACCGGTTGGAGCGATATGCGAATTGTAGGGGGTCCATCAGAGGGGAAGTGATTGTTTTGAGGTGTGACAGTACTATACGTTCCAGGACCTTCATGGCTATGGGTGTCAGGGCCACGGGTCTGTAGTCGTTGAGGTCGGAGCAGTCATTGTGTTTAAACATGGCAGCTCTAGCTTTAGTAAACTCATTGTGTCACATCACATGTTTATTGAGTCATAATCTCAGAATAATTAAATAGTGGTAAAATTATTTCCTCTGCAGATTGAAGCTGTAAGAAAATCAAGCCGTAATGTTGTGAGATTAATTATCATTTCAAAGATCAAGTTGAAGTAAAGTTGATAAGCTCGAAGCTGAAGAACGTGGAGCATCTCCTGAAATTGAACTTCAACTTTTGTTGAATCAGCACCACCCTGTTCAAAGTCTGAGAAGACCTGCTAAAAGCTGTGACATGTGGTATTTCCCTTCAAAACAGCATTAGTCAAAATTACAACTGTAATAATGGAATATATTGACATTGAAAGGTAAAATATGTGTAGTCAAAGCTGTTCTCCCATAAGTAAAGCACACACAAACACTTAGGAAAATGGGGCCCAGGCTGGAAAAATGAAAATAAAAAAATCTCCTTTCAATTAAAACAAAAAAGAAGATCTTAATAAATTCTTTAATGTGGCCTTGATACTCTGCTGTAAATAACACTATAAAGAGGCAGACCATACATTACAGTCTTTATATCAGGTTAAACATAGAGGAGCAAAGAAAAATGTTCTTTTTTTATTCATCTATTTATTTATTTATACTTTTTTTGCATATTTGTTGATAAAGCGATTAGTTTAGATTCATTAGAAAAAAAGTCTTGCTGTGATCTGACAGCTCAGATCCTTTGTGCTAAAAGGCTGAGTTTTGAGAAAGGATCACTACAGATGCAGATTTCTTTAATTTATCTATTTATTTATATCTAAAATGATTCAGAGATATGTCAGATCATACAGTTTAAAGCTGCCAAACTCCTTTGACATGAAGTACTTCTTCTGAAGTAAACTTCTTATTCAATTAAATTGTTATAGTTGTAAGATTTTAAAGTATTTAAATACATGGCTCAAGATGAAAAAAGAAAATCCCTTAAAGGTTTCTTACCTTTGGTAACTGAAAGCTGAAAAAATACCCCAGTGTCATTTCCGTTCTTTATCTCCACAGCACACCAGTAATAGAGGTTTTTTTGACTTTTAATAGTCACAGTAAAGACTCCTTGCTGTTTGTCATCGAAGATCGAAAACTCTGCAGGTCGCTTTTGCTGGTTAGTTTTGACTGCGTACGAGCAGTAGTTCCAATAGTATCCTTCACACAGGTATTTCACATGGTTTTTATACTTGGACTCGTAGAGACATGGGACAGTGATGGAGCCTCCAATCTTCACCGGCACTTTGCTGACCGTAGTTAAGCTCTGAAGTCCTGCAACAAAACCCATGAACATATTCAACCAATAACATATAAAGAGGAGAAATTTAAATCATAAACTCCTCAAACATGAGAAAACGCTAATACTAACTGAACCCCCGACTGACCTGAGAGTCCAGTGAAGATGAGAAGAGCGCTGAGATGAGCGTTCATGTTGGAGGGTGAGCTGAGAAAGACTGAACAGAAACGATCACACTGAGGGAGGTAAGTGTACTTCCTCTTTGTATTTCATTAGTCAGTTTACACCTCATGATGTTTTGCTCTCAGTGGGCCGATATTGTTCTCTTTATATATTACAGAGTAACAGAGCTCAGACCTACTTTTTTTGAAACAACACAGATCCGTTCATCAGTTTTTTTGTCACTGTTATCTGAATCTGCATCAGTTTTCATACACTCCACTATGAAACCACATTAATATCTCCTCACATTTAACAGATATTTTCTTCTCTGCCTCTGCAGCCTGTGTGAATCACAGTTTTTTTTTTTCATGTTCACAGTTTACATGATGATTTAGAAGAAGTGGAGAGGTGTGATATCACAAGTGGTACTCGAAGATGCATCTAAAGACAAGTTTAACATCAAGTGTGAATAATTCTGCTATGCAGATGACCGACAGATATACCCCTCTCTGAGACCTGTGGACCTTCGTAGCCCAGCTGCTACCAAAGACTTTCTCAGTAAACTGTTGGAAGGCCTTGAACTTTCAACTAAATCAGTCAAAATCTGAAATACTAATATTGTTAAACTTTTAAACCTTCAGCGAGAAACATGGGGTTCATATCTGATTATAGTCTGTCATTTGACTAACACATAAGTAAGTCCTGTTTCTTTCATTTATGCACTAACTCCAAGCTGATTTTCTCTTCATTTAGAAAAAATAATCCCACCTGACAGCTTTCAGTCTAGATGTTCACACTTGACATTTAAATGGTCTCCTAGTGCATCTTCACTGACCACATGTGATGTCCCGCCTTTGCTCTTCTCTCAGACAAACATGTCAACTGTTAACTCGACCATAACTGTGATTCACACCTGCTGCACAGTCGGAGTCAAGAAGAGCAGAAAGGTCAGGGTCAGCTCACCCTGTCAGGAATCTATTTCACATAACCACCAGCTAACCATACATTATAGGGCTCTAAGAGTATTTATGAAAAACTGATATTCAGATGTGAAAATTTATATTCAATTCCTGAAAAAAGGCTGTTTTGTTGCAGGCTTAGTCATGGTAGGAAGTCATAACTTCACCAATGACTGCAGGGACTTCATAATGTAGTCAACTGGCCTGCCGAGAGAGTTAACATTAGCATCCTGGCTAATGGCATAAACGATTTATAACTTTTGTACAAAGACAGTAAAGAGGTAACTGGCTAAAGAGGAAGGATTAGGCAGGTAGGTAGGTTTGAGTACCTTACTGTAAAGTGTTACCATTCTGTGATGTTCACAGAAACTGTTGTACTGTTAAACAAAATAACTCTCATCCTGCTCTCTTTAGACAGCTGAATGTGTCACTCACTGAGAATCTCAGCCATGGAAACTATATCAAAAGGCTGATCTGGGAATATGCCTTTTACCTTTTCAACACTTTATGGCCACTGTTTGAAAAGTTCTTAACAACAAAGTTTGATTTTACAACTAGTTAAAAACTCCTCAGAGAAGCTTTAGTTGAACATTCAGTCTCATAAGGGGTCCTGCATTTAAAGAAGGGTTTTCACAATGTAGATGGTTCTGGGTTGTACGTCATCCTCCAAAACTTCTCTGAGTGTTTTTGGCTCATTCGAACCAAACATAAAGGAAATGTTCAGGTCAGAATCAACACACCTCCAGAGTGAAGGGGGAGGAGAGGTGTTAAAACAAACTGCTAAAACCTCTTTAGGTGTACACTGACTAATGAAATACAAAGAGGAAGTACACTTACCTCCCTCAGTGTGATCGTTTCTGTTCAGTCTTTCTCAGCTCACCCTCCAACATGAACGCTCATCTCAGCGCTCTTCTCATCTTCACTGGACTCTCAGGTCAGTCGGGGGTTCAGTTAGTATTAGCGTTTTCTCATGTTTGAGGAGTTTATGATTTAAATTTCTCCTCTTTATATGTTATTGGTTGAATATGTTCATGGGTTTTGTTGCAGGACTTCAGAGCTTAACTACGGTCAGCAAAGTGCCAGTGAAGATTGGAGACTCCATCACTGTCCCATGTCTCTACGAGTCCAAGTATAAAGACCATGTGAAATACCTGTGTGAAGGATACTATTGGAACTACTGCTCCTACGCAGTCAAAACTGACCAGCCAAAGCGACCTGCAGAGTTTTCAATCTCTGATGACAAACAGCAAGGAGTCTTTACTGTGACTATTAAAAGTCAAAAAAACCTCTATTACTGGTGTGCTGTGGAGATAAAGAACGGAAATGACATTGGGGAATTTTTTCAGCTTTCAGTTACCAAAGGTAAGAAACCTTTAAGGGATTTTCTTTTTTCATCTTGAGCCATGTATTTAAATATTTTAAAATCTTAAAACTATAACTATACTCTAAGAATTGAAAAAGAAGATTTTTTTCAGCAGAAAGACTTCATGTCAAAGGAGTTTGGCAGCTTTAAAGTGTGTGATCTGACATATCTCTGAATCATTTTAGATATAAATAAATAGATAAATTAAAGAAATCTGCATCTGTAGTGATCCTTTCTCAAAACTCAGCCTTTTAGCACAAATGATCTGAGCTGTCAGATCACAGCTAGACTTTTTTTCTAATGAATCTAAACTAATCGCTTTATCAACAAACATGCAAAAAAGTATATATAAACAAATAAATAAATAAATAAACAAATAAAAGAAGAATAAGTTTTCTTTGCTCCTCTATCTTTAACCTGATATAAAGACTGGAACATTAAAGATTAAAGATTCTTTCAAAGATCTTTTTATATTTATCTAAAGGAGAAATTTGACATTTTTCAGCCTGGGCACTATTTTCCTATGTGTTTGTTTGTACTTGACTGATGGGAGAACAGTTTCGACTACACACACTGTAAAAAGCAAAACATTAAATCAATATAAAAAAGTTATTCAATTGGTCACATCTAATAAAATTAAGTTCAGTGAACTAAATAAAATTTACTTCAATTCATTCATTATTTTTAATTCCATTGAACTCAATTTTATTTAAGCAATGGAAATGGAAAAAAGATATTTGGAACAACTTAATAAACTACAGAAACTGGATTGAATGAAATTGTTATTTTTAGTTTGATCTAACTTATTTATAGTTAATCAGCGAAATTTTTAAGTGTCTATTCAGATCAACTAATTTTTGTTTATGAGACTAATGATAAAATTATTTTTAATTCAATGTAACATGTTACTTTAAATGCTATCATTTTTCCCTTCAATATGACTTATTTTATTCTTAAACAAAACAATCCAAGTAATAATCCATGAAATTTTTTATTATATGGATCCATATTATAGCAAATCTTATGTAGATAAACATTAACTTGTTTTATCTTACGAGATTCATATATTCCAATATTACAACTGTTATTTTGGCTAATGCTGTTTTGAAGGGAAATACCACATGTCACAGCGTTTAGCAGGTCTTTTCAGACTTTGAACAGGGTGGTGCTGATTCAACAAAAGTTTAAGTTCAATTTCAGGAGATGCTCCACGTTCTTCAGCTTGGAGCTCATCAACTTTACTTCAACTTTATCTTTGAAATGCTAATTAATCTCATAACATTATGGCTTGATTTTCTTACAGCTTCAATCTGCAGAGAAAATAATTTTACCACTATTTAATTATTCTGAGATTATGACTCAATAAACATGTGATGTGACACAATGAGTTTACTAAAGCTAGAGCTGCCATGTTTAAACACGATAACTGCTCTGGACTTTAAAGGAAGGTTACAATGCCTGGAGAGAGCAAAATGGCCAAAAAGGTTTTGACTGTCCTGCTCCAGACTAAAGTCCTGCTGGATCTGTAGACTTTGCCGACACTGACATGAGTTAAGGAAAAACAGTAAATGTTGAGTAAAAGCATCAGGATTCATCTTTGAGTCAGCTTTTACATCTTTTTACATCATCCATCTTCTTTTTTTAAATCATGATATAGAGAAAAAAAAAACTATAAGGTATCAAAGTTTTCAGAATATTTTGACGTTACAATAACTGTGATTCTATCTAGAGTATAAAAGTTTGAGTCTTTTTTCTAAAAGATGTTATTAAATAAAACAGCTGCTTGCACAGAGAGGACTCACACATGTCTGGTTACATTAAACTCTGTTTTCTCTGAAGGTCCAAACCTGCTGGACGGTCCTCAGAAGGTCTCAGCATTTAGAGGAGGAAATATTATCATTAACTTTCCCTACACTAGTCGTGGAGGAGTCCAGTGGTGCAGGCTTGGAGGGTCCTGTGTGAAGAAGCCATATGGATCAATAGATGGAGCAGACGTGACCATTTCTGCAGAAAATCATGTGGGTGTCAAAGTGACTCTGAGTGGACTGAGGACACAGAGCAGCGGCTGGTATTACTTTGCTAAAGGGGAGCTAAAGATGCCAGTGCATGTCACTGTGAAAGAGCGACCACCCACCAGTGAGTAGAACACCACTCATAACAAGTGTGCAAATATGAGCCCAATATTCAGAAATGTGCAGCATTTACTGAAGGTTGTCAGCATCTTGATCATGATGTCTTATTTTGATCATTCTGTGTCAGTATCTTGTCTGCGGCCCTTTTCTACAGTTATTCTGTGTTCTGGAAATTATGTTTGCAAATGCAAGTTTCTCGTTGACAGAAATGTAGCTCTTAAATGGACCGAGCTGGTCTCACAGTTGTAGTTATATAACATATGATAACTGATAATGATAACTAAAGATAGCTCACATTAATACAATCATCTTTGATTTATTTTTTTCATCACAAATGTCATCTTGTAATCGAGGTGTGTCCTCAAGGATGTCATTAAAGTCGACTAACATGGAAGTTGGACATTTTATAGCTTTATATCAAGTTGACAGGACTCTGACTCCATGTTGCTTCCTACAGCCACACAGGAGATGACAATGACGACAACGACGACAACGACGACAAAGACGACAACGACGACAACGACGACTACGTGTTTGAACATCTCATCGAGCACTCTTCAACCTGTGACTCACACTTGGACCTCAGCATATGAAGAAAACACCGAAGCTCCTGGGTCAGTCTCTTTAGAGTACTAAAGTAGACCATCTTTGGGAAAGACTGAATGTTGCTCTGTTGACTCCAGTCTGTTTCCTGTAATAATAATAATAACAACAACAACAACAACAACAGCAGCAGCAATAATAATAATAATAATAATAACAACAACAACAACAACAACAGCAGCAGCAATAATAATAATAATAATAATAATAATAATAACAACAACAACAACAACAACAACAACAACAACAACAACAACAACAACAACAACAACAACAACAACAACAACAACAATAATAATAATAATAATAATAATAATAATAATAATAATAATAATAATAATAATAATAATAATGTAACTGGATTGATTGAGAAAAGTGTCCTGATTGTGTTTGCTCATTTTGTTGTTGTGTTTCGATCCGTCTCTGCAGAAGTTTTATTCACTCACTGAGCCTCATCATTCCTCTGAGTTTGTTATTGACTGTCCTCCTAATTGTGGCCATAATCTTCTGGTTTATTTGGAGACGACACAGTAAGAACATGATGAACTTATTTATTAATAACTAAATGTTTTAATTGTATTCTGCACTGAGAGTCAGTAACAGGAGTTTTTACACTTCCAGAGGAGACCAAGGCCCGATTATCTTCTGCAACAGAGGTGAGATTTACTGATCTTATGATGCAGATGAATGTTGAATACTTGATTCTCTCACTATCCATCACTGACACACACTCCAGTTATCTTCATCAGTTTGGTATTACATATAGCCAGAGTCAATAGTTTTCAGACAATTCAGCTTTTCCTCCAGAAACCAGATTTTTATGGTTTCTGCCCATCTGTAAATAAACTCACTTCATTGCATTGGACGCTAAAGGAATCGTTTGTTTATTTACTGACCTCCAGACATCATGTAAACATGTAAACACAGCTGTACAGACAAAAGCAAAGTCCTTTCATGTCAGTATCAACATTTTTGATCCAGTTTGAAAAAAGACAAAGACAATGTTAGTTTGTGTTTCTTTGTGTGTTAATTGTTTGTTTGTTGATTAAATTTGTTGGTATTTGTTTGTTTTTTTTTTGTTTTTTTTGCATGTTTGATTAAGTTTGAGTTTATTTGTGTTTGCATTGTGTTTTTTACTAAGATTGATTTTGTGTGTTTTTTGGGTCCATTTGTATTTCTTTTTTTTTGTTTGTTTTTGTTTGTTCATTTGTATTGATTTGATCGTGTCTGATTGTTTTTTGTTCATTCACATTTGTGTGTATTTGTGTTTATTTTTTGTGCGTCTACATTTGTATTTGTCTCATTCTGTTTCTATTTTGTGTATGATTGTGCTTTTGTTCTTATTTCATTGATTTGTTTTTTATGATTGTTGTTTTTTTTATTCTATATATCTGTTTATCACATTTTACTCAAATTTGCATTTATTTGTTGTTTTGTGTGTCTTTGTTTGTTTTCCTCCATGTCCCTTTAGGGGCTCAGTAATTTTGTTTGTGTTATAGTTTATTTGTGTTTGCTTTATTGTTTATTGTGTTAATTTTTATTGTGTATTTTTTTCTACTTTTGTGTTAAATTGTTTATTACATTTTACTCTAATGTGCATTTGTGTTGGTTTTTATTGTCAGTTGTTTTGTGATTTTCTGTTTGTGATTGTTGTGTATTTTTGTGTTTATGTTTGTGTTTATGTTTGTGTCTGTTAGTCTTATTGTGTATGTTTGTTTTGGTTTGTTTGTGTGTCTCTGTGTTGTTGATTTTTGACTTTATTTGTTTTTTGAAAAGTTTATTTCTGTTGGCAGAATTATTATCAGTAGATGCTCCAAATTTTTACAGTAACTGTATTATTCTCTTTATTGACTCTTTCCTTTCATTTAGCTGTTATTAATTATTATTATTATTTTTAGGAAATTTGGCATCAGACCCAGTTCAGCCGCAGGACTTTAACGTGTGTTTTTGATCCACTAGCTTTTGTTTTGCCTCTTCATCACAGGCTGAAAAGGAGATCATCTACAGCACTGTTACACACACAAGACATACTGATCACGAGGTAACTAAACATAGTTTTGATTCTTTATTGACTCTTTCCTTTCATTTAGCTGTTGCACTATTATTATTATTATTATTTTTAGGAAATTTGGCATCAGACCCAGTTCAGCCGCAGGACTTTAACGTGTGTTTTTGATCCACTAACTTTTGTTTTGCCTCTTCCTCACAGGCTGAAAAGGAGATCATCTACAGCACTGTTACACACACAAGACGAACTGATCACAAGGTAACTAAACATAGTTTTTAATTAAGGGTCAGCCCTGCCTCTGTCCCTCAGCAGGACAATCAAGGTGATATTAGTAAAAAACAATAATAATAATAATGAATGACTTTGAAAGGTTTTACATCCAAAGATGGTTCCAGGTCTCTGATTGCTCTCCTGGTTTTTCTGTTCCTTCTGTTCCTCAGCAACACCAAGCACAGGAGGAGGATGTTATCTACAGCCCATTAGCTCTGCATTAAAAGCTTGATTTTGGTCATTGTTGGACGAGAGCCGTAATTCACGCAACTGTTGTTTCTTTATCTCCTCATGCTGTTACCCTCTGAGCATTTTTGGTTCAAAAATTGGTCTAACAGACGTCTAAATGTAGCCTAGACGGCTGCTCTAAAATCAGGCTACCACAGGTCTAAAAATGAAAGTTTTTTTAGACGTCTAAATTTAAACCAAGTTTGGACCAAGTCTAAATCTGGGCTATATCTTTACTACACTGTATTTTGCTCAACAACTATCATTATTAATTTTGTTTAGTACTTGGAGATCAGTTATGCAACTCACAGTTGCTTTTTGAGATAAATAGTTATTGAATAATGGGTTAAAGTGCAACGTCTAAATTCCATCTAAAAATATTCAGAATCTAGACGGTTGAAATTAGGTCTAAAAAAAAAAAACTAGATGTCTAATAGCCGTCTATTGCTCACTGGGTACTCTTTTCTGATTTCTAATGTATCTGAAGTCCATGAAGGCTGGACACCTTTTTGGTGAATAAAAACTAAGTAAAACTAAGAACTGTATGAAAAGTGTAGCTGATTGATTTCATGCGTATGATGTGACTCTCTGCTTTTTTCACCCGTTTTAAAAAGACGCCAACACACCTTGCTGCTGGCTGTTGATTTGAGGTTTTCACACCTTCTTCTCTCAACTCTGTCTGTTTGACAGAAACACTGACCAAAACCAAAGGTGTGAACATAAACAGCAGAAACTTTTGATTCTCCTAGAACCATGAAGCTTGTTTGGGCAGAGGGGTTGACGCATCTATCTGTAGTTACTAAAACAGACAAACAGAAGATTAATACTTGAGTTTGAAAAAAGGTAAACCGTGCTGCTTGCTGTTGATTTGAGGTTTTCACACCTTCTTCTCTCAGCTCTGTCTGTTTGACAGTAACACTGACCAAAACCAAAGGTGGGAACATAAACAACAAAAACTTTTGATCCTCTGAGAACCATGAAGCTTGTTAGGGCAGAAGGGTTGATGCATCTATCTGTAGTTACTAAAACAGAAAAACAGAAGATTAATATTTGAGTTTGAAAAAAGTCATTATGTATGCACATAACAATCAGATAAACATGTTCATCTTGGTGTGAGAAGAGCCATAACTTTATGTCATCAACAGGCAGCATCTGTTTCATTTGACATGTTGTCATTTAGGATGTTGTTAATAATAGATGATGGTGACATCAGCCTCATGAGCACTGACGCTAATTATTTCCAAACGCCTAAAATCATTCTAATCAATGGACTAAAATAAATGCTTCATCACCAACCTCTCGCGACACTGAGGTGATGGTGGCTGTCGAGGACCAAAAGAGATTAACTCGATAAAGATGTCATCGTCAATATCAGACACAAGGTAATCTGCTGGTTTGAGGGAAGGCCTTATAAAAAAATAAAATAAAGAAAGAGATTTTTTAAAAAAGATTAAGTCATGAAGTGATGATGAAATTGTATTTTTGGTGTCTGTGATAAAGTGAGGACTGTGGAGCAGAACCTAATGTTTTGTCTCCAGACAGACACACTCTGAAAAGACTGAGCAGAGAGCTGGGACATATCGTATCCCCCCTTCAAAGCCGCATAATGGGGATAATTGCTGATAAACGCTGAGTATTGTAGTTAGTTAGAGGACAGTCATTTGGAGATTCTGCAAGAGAAAATAAATACATGATGAGTTATTGTCAGGACATCTCCTCATAGTTAACTCTGATCATTCAGAGGAAACATCAGCAGGATCTCTAAAAGCAGCACTAACTGAGGTCATTCAGCTTCGTGTCTCTGTAAACTAATGTAATTAGTTTTTTTCATCTATGAAAGGAAACACACATGCTCACCCTGATTTTCTGCTGTCACCTTCTGATCAGGGACATAAACTCAGATTATTGTTCCTGTGAGTTATGGTCATTTTTTTACCATCAAAAATGTTATTAAGATAATAAACACATCAATAACTTCTCACTCTGTCTTCAAGCATCTCGCTCAGCCACCGAGTAAAATGGTTTCTGCTAGTTTGTCCAATTTGAGCTACTGTAGAAAAAACATATCAGCCTCCAGGGTGAGGACCTGCTGCTTGTATAACAAAAACTTTTTCAATATCAAAGTCAATATAAACTTAACAAACTTCAAAGTTTCTTTAGTAAAATGCTGCTAAATTTTACGCTATGTACCTTTAAGCTCCTTTTGAGTGGTCACTGTAAGGGGTGACTACATTACAGGCTGCTGGTAGTTTTTTTATTCATCATTCATTCTTACTTCTGGAAAGCTTTTGGCACTCCAGGGAGATGGTTTTTAAGACGGGAAATCACATTTTTCATGGAGTGTTGATATCCTTTTCTCCTTGCTTCCTAAGTGAAACTAACAGCCATTCTGCTGTCTGTTTACGATGCTTTCAATCTACTTTCATACAGCCCACATGTTAAAGCTTGTAGCTAAATAGCTGGACATAAACATGATCAAAAAATGTCATGTCTGTGGAGACTGAAATGGACATTTTCAGCTTTTTTTATGCAGAAAATATCTCCAGTAGTTCCCCTCTGTTCTGGCCTCATTTTCCCCTTTTTAATGAATTTATGCCTCACTGTTTAGTGGAAAATAACCTGTAAAACATGCTTTCTGATGTCAGACTGTTTGAAAATCACACCAAACGAGTTTCAGACATTTTTCTCTTTCTCATCAAGAATGAAAAACCCATGTTCTTAATAAAAAGGTTTAGTATTTATTCACAGTTAATTAATATTATGTATGTTTACACACAAAAAGGTAGTAAGGTTAAAAATAGACCGATAAAGTCTTACTAAGAAGCAGAAAAGATCATTAAACATTATACATGTTTTAGTGTATGTGGTCATGACGTACAGACAATAAAATCATAAATTCAAACAGGTTGTTTGTTTTAGTCCCAGACAAATTTGTAAGTGACATCCTTCATTTTCTCTTTGTAAACAGCGTCAAAGCGTTCTGCCTCGGCTTCTGTCAGCTGGTTTTTCCAGTCGCCCGCGATTCCTGAAACACAAATGAATGATGGATGACGTAATAGATCATGTTTTAAAATGCAAGCATCCTTATATGAATGAGGTAAAACGACCAAAAGGGCACCTGATCACTCTTACGGCATTGAAAAGGCATCTAAAGGGCACTATCTTTTCAACCTTAAATTTTACTGGGAGGGAATCGTGCCATTCTTCTACAATCACAGACATACAATAGATACATACAAATAGATGTTCAAAAACTATAAACAGCCAAACGCCTTCTGCTTGAACAGACTCAAACTGACCTTTGCGGAGAAACTCTGACTTGGTCTGGTCCATGTATTCGGCAGGAACCAAAGAGTAGTTTGACATGTTGTTCTGCTTCATGTTCTTGAACAAACATCGATCCGCGATCTTCTCCACCGCCTCAGCCTCCAGAGGTTTCTCCAAGAACTTCGCGATCCTGGCCACAGAGTCCTTCAGGTCCTGCAGCACAGAGAGGGGCTCATTGTTTCATCTTCCTGCAGAGTTTAGCACATGGTACTGCCTGAGTATTCTGGTGAGATCACGTCTGTGCAGGAGGGTTATAGATAAATCTCACCATAAACAGCTCCTCGTAGGAGATGTACATGATGCGGTCTTTCTCCTCAGCATTCAGCCAGCTCTTCACATGATCGAACCATGAACCGAACATGACTAGGAAAGAAGCATTATGAATGGCATTTCCATCATGAGCGCTCTTTTCTAGTGTTTCTCTTTTTTGTCTTCTAGAGTTTGAGCGTTTCAACCTTAAAGCATTATTATGATCCAAAAACATGAAAATATGGCCAAAAAAGGCTGAAAAAGGCTGGATTATTCTTTCTAACTTATGAAAGAAAGGATAAATTACAGTTAAAATGGGGCACCAACCAACAACTTTGATGTGTTTTGTTGCATATAAATCCTATATGTGGTAGAGCTACCTTGTCCATCCAGGAACTTGTGGAGGAACTCGCTCTGTGGACCTGGCTTTACCAGGAAAGATGTTGTCCCAAAATAGTGAAAGGCAGAGGTGAAGACATCTTTAGGGTTCCTCATGACATAGATGACCTAAAATAACGACAAATATGCATCAAACCCCAGTCCACTCAACATTCTCTGTCTCACACATTCTGCAGGGTTCACAATACATCCTATCTAAATGTGCGACATTAAAGGGATACATACCTGTAAATACAGGGGCCTAGCCGCAGTAGTAGCCTCCAAACATCTTTTTAACTTTGCCTAATTTCTTTAGCAAAGAGACTAAACACAACTCATCCACTCTCTTCCAGCAGCCGCTTGTTTGTAGCGAGACCTCAAGCCAGCCCATCACAGACTGTAGCGGGGTCATGCAGTTCAAGGAAGAACATTTATGGTAATTTCTTCATGGATATGCAATCAGACCGAGACGCTAAGGCATAAGAACTACCACGTTCGCTGTGCAAAATTATTATGGTGATTATTACTTCAAGGAAATGATGAAGAAATGATCATAAATGTTCTTCCTTGAGCTGTGTCACCCCACAGCAATCCGTGATGGACTTGCCTGAGGTTTTGCTACAAACAAATGGCTGCTGGAAGAGATTAGGTGAGTTGTGAGTCTTTCCTAGTCATGTGTGAGTTGTGATGGTGTGTTTGACCCTAAATTAATTTTACACCGGAATATCCCTTTAAGTCAGCAAATGATTTGATAGTTAGAAGAACTTTTCTTCAGGGTATGGCGGTCATGATTTCAGAATTTAACTTACAGTTACCATGGCGATAAAATATCACAATATCACTGCAATACTGAAAGAAAACTTATACATATACAACAATAAAATCAGTCAAACTGAGAAAAGACGAGACAAAAGCGAAACAACGCATTACTTCTTCAACTTTACGAATAAACCCAGTTACCTTACGAGCCATCATCTATTTCACATAGTGTACAAACATCAGGTTTTTGAACCTCAGTGTTTTTTATGTTTCACTTCAGAGTCAGTTCAGACGGACTGTGGGGCGGACTTACCTTTGGCTTTGTTTCAAAGAAAGACCGTGGCAGCATATCGTATTTGTAATGTGTAGAAAACGTGCGAGGAGACGGCCTCTGGTCAAGGTTCAGGGTGTAGGCACGATTCTCTTCCAGCCAGGGAACTCGGTCCCAGTTAGGAAGAGTCTCCACAGAGGCTGGATCTCCTCCACTCATGATCAGAGGGACTATCTCCTGCATCCAGGTGGTGCCTACACAAAGGAAACGAGAGCTGGAATGAGTGGTTTAGTTCGTGCACATCATTTCCAGATTTATTTTGATTTTTATCGCTGACAAAGCAAGTAAGACACTGTTATCATGTGGCAAAGAAAGTGGGTTTTATTTCAGGGGTTCAAGGTCTCAAACCGCCCTCCTCTGTCATCCCTTTGTGAGGGATGTCATTTTTCTCACCCTGACTGGGACCCTGGCCCAGTCTCGTTGTCCTCTCATCACCCTGAACACAACACACTCTTTGTTTTCTTACAGTACAACTCTGATGGGCTGTGGAGCTAGCATGTTCAACAAACCATCAGACTTGTTGATTGATTCAGATGAGGCTTCATGTGAGTAACCAAAAACAACACGAAGGACCTCACTCATTAACATAACTTTGACACAGCCAATCAGCATCTGTCTCTGAGGTCATGCATGGACCAAGCTGTTTGGAGAGCATCTAATATAAAGGATATCTGATAACAAATAATTAAGTGACATTTCACATAGAAGCTGCACTGCAAAACAGGGGGGTCTAAAAACAAGATAAAAATGCTAAATCAGAGGGAAAAGGTACTAAAAACAAGTGAAATTATTTGTCCGTGCAGCAAGATAATTTCCCTTGACAAGATTTCTTGAATTAAACTGTTAAATCTAGAAATAAGCATGTCTTCAAATGTATTTGGAAGGCTTAAAGTAAGCTAAAAATGCTGTTTTTTTTTTAGATCAGATTACTTAAAATTGAACTTTTACAGCCCCAAAATAAGTTAAATATACTTAATGTAAGCATAAAATAAGTGTAAAATGCTGGTTTTAAAATCAGATTAGCTCACATTTAAGTTTTACAGCCCTAAAATAAGTGAAATGCACTAAATATAGGTATATGGTTAGGAAAAAATGCTGGTTTTAAGATGAGATAACTTAATAAGTAAACTTTTTTTATAGCCTCAAAATAAGTGAAACATACTTATTATAAGCAACTACATATTTGGTTTTCTTACTTTTAGCAAACGAAGCTGCAGATTAGTTAAACAAAAACTAAAAATTTAGAGAAAAAGTATCCAGTATTAGTGAAGAAAGACTAAGCTCTGTCTCAATCCAAGCAGGCTTATCTCGAAACAAGGCTTACTTAATCTTAAAACAATATTCGTTTAGATGAGACTTGGGGAGAAAGATGGAATATAACTTATTTTAACAGTTAATTTTCTCATTTTAAGATTTCGTGCCTATTTGAGACAAAAAAAGATAAGGTTGTGCTTGATATAACATTATAGTGTAAAGTTAAACACTTAAAATAAGAAATTAAGTCTTAAAACAAGAGAAATTAAATAACACTTTTAGATCTAAGTTTTTTTTAGTCTTGGTAAGAACCAAATAATTTGCAGTGTGCAAGACTAAAGTTTCTGTGTTCATTATTTCATGATCGTTTCCCATTCAATTGCATATCTTCCTCCCCCTGCTGGCATTTTTTGAAATCACAAGGAAGCCAGAGGAATTTCCCAACAGCTGTTTTGCTGCCGCTCTCCCTCCCCTGCTGGTGCTTTTATGGAAGCTCAGGTTTACCTGGTCAGTGGGAGGGTGTTGGCTGCTGCTGCTCTCCCTGCTTTGGCTTTTCATGTATGCACATGAAACAGAGGGGCGGTGTACTCTCTCTCTGCTACAGACTTTGGCAGAACAGAGACTAAAATACCTTATAGTTGTAGTCCAACCAGAGTCAAAACATTTGAGTCATTCCTTTTATTTAAAACAGTTTCTGTCTGCGAAGTAATTTAATTAATCCGAAATTAGTACAAAGGTTGTGGTACAGTCTCAAAATCTGGAGTGGATTGCTCTCTTAACACTTTTACTTGTATAACAGCTGGATTACACCTGAAATGATTTAGTTTGAATGCTCCCACAGATGCAGTAGTTCTTCTGCCTTAGCATCTCGGTCGGATTGCATTTCCATGAAGAAATGATCAGAAATGTTCTTCCTTGAGCTGCGTCACCCCACTGTACCATGCCAGTCCATAATGGACTGGCCTGAGGTCTCGTGGCAAACAAGCGGCTGCTGGAAGTGAGGAGGTGAATTGTGTTTAGTCTCTTTTCTAAAGAAATCAGGCAAAGTTAAAAATATGTTTGGTGGCTAGTACTATGGCTAGGACCTTGTATGTCCTGTTGATGAAGTCAGGTGCTGTTCTGAGCATTATTTGTGGCTATAGAGTGGCGTTTTTGGTTGAGGTTTGTTTATGGCCCCTCAGACCGCTGTGTATTGCTATCGTGCGGTCGTTACTAAAGTTGGCATAACTAGAGAAGCAAGCAGTCAGCAACATTCATCTCTTGAGGGGGTGTCTTACTCTGTGTTAAGGTGTGTTTAACTGACCCTAACTTAAATTTACGACGGAATATCCCTTTAACTTCATACAGCTGCTGCAGAGTTTCACTCTTGTTGGGTGGATAGAAACAAGCGAAGGGGAACAACAAGCCTACTGTACAGTATCTATCTATTCATCCAGAGGAGCTGACTGAGTAATTGTCTCATTGTTCATAACCTTGTCATGCTGTCTTGCACGTGATGCTGTGATAAGAGAATATATTGTCCTGGCACACACACATACGTGATGTCAGGGGGATCCTTGCACAGATTTAGTATGTTGATTGATGCTGCAGTTAAAGAACGACAGCTGCTGTTCCTCGAGGAAGTGAATATGACACCAAGGCCTCATTTATTCAATTATGGGAGGTGTTTCTCTGCTCTATTGAAACTGCATGAATGGGTGCTTACTAACCTTACTGACTGGCTTTCTTCTCAGTCCAGGTGAGACTCTTAGGGCTTTACAGAGGGAACAGAACACCTGTTGTCCACCTCTTGGACTTGTCTGTGTGTAGAGGCTCTTGATGTTCTGACTCCAGTCTCAGTCCAGTCTTTGTGAAGGTCCTCTAAGTTATTGAATCTGCTTTGTTTGTCAATCTTGTGCTCATCCCTGCTGCCTGGCCCCCATTTCCTTCCTCACCTTTCAAGACTGAAATAACTGACTTAGAGATAGAGGCTTTTTGATTTTTGCGAGCTGATCTTCGAGATTCAAACAAAAAAAATCTGGAAATATTTGAAGTTTGACTTTTTGAATTAAATTACAGGAAAAAAAAGGACTTTCTCAGGAAATTTTAACTTGTTGAGCTGACCTCTGTATCCCATGGGCTGCAGACCAGTAGCATGAAGTCTGACAATACATACATCAATACAATAGCTACGGTGGCCAAGAACTGCCACTGCTGCAAATAAAAAAAAAGAATGCAAAAAAGAAGTCACAACGAAAGTTAACGATGCAAAAAAAAGAAAAGAAACCAAAGCCTGCTGCAAACAGCATCCTTTTATTTTTGCAGTAAGAAACTTTTTTTTTTTGCGTTAACTTCTGTTGTGGCTTTTTTTATATCGTCACCCTTTCTTTTTTTACTTGCAGCGGGCTTCGGTTTCTTTTTTTTTTGCACTGGTAACTTCCGTTGTGGCTTCTTTTTTTTGCATCCTTTTTTATTTGCAACAGTGGCAGTTCTCTGCCACCGTAAATATCAGTGCTATATAAGTAAAAGACAAAGAGTAGCAGTATTGTCACAACTCACATCCTCCATCTGCCTTGAAACTAGAATAGTTTGTCAAAACTGGTTATCAGAGGTGACAGGTGGCAGTGACTCAGAGGGTGGTAAAGTTGTCCTGATTTAATCTCAGGCTACATATCGATGTGTCCTCAGGCAACACATCAAACTGCCCCTGGGTGGACGGATACGTCTGATTATGAGTCCTAATGTGCAGACCAGCTTTTTGCACAGCAGCCTCTGCCAATGAGTGCAGTGGTGAAGTGGGAATTTCTTCTGTATTGAGATGAAATATGCTGTTATGAAGACGTGTTATGCTTGTGCCATCATGTACCTTGACTCAGTGAACTTTATGACTGTGGTATTTTCACCTGCAGTTCAACAGGATGGGAAGTGAACGGACCGGACAGGAGTGAGCTCAACCATCAAGCTGTTGCACACACCATCTTCTTCTACAGAAGTAGTTAGGTCATAAATCTGGTGTTTTATCTTCATTCTGTGTCAGACTGTTCAGACTCTGTATGTGTGCTGTTCACTCTGACTCTCTAGCAACAGTGCTGTCTCTGTTTTTGCTAAATATTTACTTCATAAACTGGCCAGAAAAATTCAATTTTTTTGGAGCTGAAATGTTTATTTCACTTACTACTGAAAACCAAATAAATCAAAATGTCCTTAAGATTTAACAAATATATTTTTTTATCTCGTATGATACATTGGATGTTTTTGGAAACTGATAAACCACAAGAGGACATTTTTATCATTTATCGGACTGTATTCAGTTGTTGTTTTTTTTGTAATTTGTTGATCATATTGATTTAATAGAAGTATATAAAAGTATGTATCAAATATGATACAAAAAGCATTAAAGGGTTAACTCTGATTCCAGTTTGTTTATTTATCATCAATAATTTCCACAACATGATACCTTACATTTTGTTTTCTCCTGTATTTTACTCCTTCTGCAGAATCGGAGTACATAAAAACTAAAGGTAATTCAGATCCAAGATCCTCACATGGACCAGAGGACATGCACATTCCATTATCTATAGGCTGCTGAAACATAACTTTCAGTACAGGGACTTACTTAACAAACCACCTCAAAACAGACCAAGTTTTTTTTTTTTTGGCCAATGATCAATGTTGCAGTGTGAATCTCATAAAAAAATATATGTATCAAGATGTATCAGAGCGCCTTCTTAGATGCTCCTGTAGTAAGCTAAACATTATGAAATTTCTTAATTATAATTAAATTCCTGGTAATTTTCTCATAGAAGATGCATGATTATTCCTCTCAAATTTGCTCTCCTAGAGAGTGAAACAAAAAAGCTCCCGTGAATGCCTGTCTAGTGGTATAGCCTATGAGGTAACAAAAGTCTTATCTGAATGTTGTTTTTGGTGGATGCATGTAAAAAGTATCTGGATGCCCCTCCAGTAAATAAAAATAAAATAAAGGCCCTCTGGAAGGTTTGTAGTTAAAAAGTGTCCTCTGAATGCCCTTCCAGTACTAGTAAAATCAACATTATTACCCTCTGGATGCTTTTCCTGTAATGTGAAAATGTAAAAGAGTGCTCTGTGGATACCAGCACAGCAGACTCAGTGTAAAAATTACTCTCTGTCATGATACATGTTCTGGTATTTAGTTTTCCCCTGGTTTTGGTCTTTTGAGTGCATTTTCTTTGTGATTTTCCCTAATGTTTCTGTTCCCTATTGTTCCTGTTCTGCTTTAGTCCTGTCTTGTGAGTTTTCAGTTTGTGTCTGATCCCAGTTCCCTCATGTTCTCAGTGTTTTATTCATCATCAGTGATCAGTGTTTCCTGTTTTATTTTGTAGAAGTTCATTCCTTGTGTTTCTAGTCTTGTTTTACTACCTCAGCTTTCCCTCCTCTGTGATTGTCTGCACCTGTGTCTTAATGTCTCACCTGCCTCTCGTATCTCGTTTCCCTGTGTATTTAAAGTCCTTGTCTTCCCCTGTTTCTTTGTTGGGTCATTGTGAATGTGTGTGTTTGTTGTCTCTAGTATCTCCCTGTGGTTTTCGGTTCTTTGGATTTTGTCATTTGTGTTTCTTGGATTTTTGAGTTGGACATTTAAAGTAAGTCTTTGTTACTTTTCTTTTAGTTCTTTTTGGATAAATCCTTTTTGTTGTCCTGCATTTGAGTCCTTTCCTTTTTTTGATTAAACTTCTAAAATGTGACACTCTCTGAACATCTTCTAGTACAAAAAATGTTAAATATGTCCCTCTGGATGCACTTCCAGTCAAAAAATGATTGCTAAATAACATCTGTTTTTCTCCCCTGGATACAGTCATGTAAACATGCCCTCTGGTTGCCCTCTAAACATTGAAACATGAAAAACACCCTCTGTAAACCTTTTTCAGAATATCAACTCGTATCATCTCTCATACGAACATGGATAATGTGTCATCTGAATGCCTCACCAATTGTTCAATCAGGATGCCCTCCTCCTTTTCCTTGGGCCTTACAGTGTTTCAACAAACCTTTTCAGCGATGCAGAGTTTCACAACTAAACTTTCACCAGCCCACCCTTATATTTGGCAGGCTGGAACTGGTTCTAGTATGCAACTGTCCTATCAAACACCAAGGAGAGACAGAAAAGTGCAGAGCTACAAAATGCTGGAAAAAAACAGATCATGGTGTAAGTCCCCCTTTTTTATTTTCCCCCTTAAACAGCAACAGTGTGTAACTACTACTGATACCTAACTGAACTAAGACTTCAATCTCTTCAACCTTTTCTCCACATAATTTCTTTAATAGCTCCTCTGGCTGTTTCAGGCGTGCCAGTTTATACCACATGTAGTTCTTTTAGGCTATTTAGTGTAGGCTACTCTAACTCTTTTTCTTTGGTGAAGAGGGAGAAACTCCAAAGCTCGGACAAACACACACCCTCTGTTCTGCTCTGTGGGGCCTGAGTGGGTGAGTGCACACTTAATTCTGAACGTCTTGTTGTCCACATCACACACATGCAAAACATAGTTTTAAATCCTGAACCCCAGTCTGCAAGAATCCTCCACAAAACCGTCTTCCTTGTCTCATATTGTCCTCTTAATGCAGTTTATCAACTGCACAGCACAGCAGCAACCTCGTATCCATGTATCACACAAACACATGAACACACTCACCTGACTTTGGGTATGTTGCTATGAGGATGTCATCAGGACGGAAAGTGAAGTCTTCATAGAACCTGAGGCTCTCTGGAGGATGCAGAGCCGAAGGTAAATAGATTCCTTTGTACAGGGTGTACAACTCTGCCTCAGTCATAGTAACCCTCTCAGTCGACTCGAAAATCACGGCAAACTGCAGCTCCAGCCAAAGTAACATGCGGCGTTCACTGCCAATCGGATCGTCCCCTTCGCGCAGTTAGTTCAGTGTTTTGTCCCATGAGTTAATGAGCCAACATAATAAAGACATGGTCGTCGAAACTGACAATTCGGCCCATAGTGCCAACAATCACCACAGTCTGCCATGTTTTAAACTGTTTCTCCAACTCTGAAGAAATACTATGGTAATTTTTACAGTAAAAAATTAAATTTCCGATTATTTGGACATCACGTGAATATCCTTACATTTTTAACCCCCCCTCGCTCTCTCCTTCTTTTTTTATTTTTTATTAAAAAAAAAAAAGGTCTCTCTCCTTCTGCCTCTCTCTAAATTTGTTTCACGTTGACTCTTTATTGAAAAATAAATAAATAAATGAATAAATAAATAAACAAACAAAAATATAAAAATTAAGAGATTTTCGGAAAACATGTAAACGCAGCTGCTTGAAACTTTAAAGCTCCAGTGAGGGAGTAATAAAACAGACTGCGTTTTATTTGGTGTCTCTGAATAATACGGTGGCCGAGAACCGCCATTGCTGCAAATAAAAAAGAATGCAAAAAAAGAAGTCAAGTAGAAGTACAAACTGATCTGTTTGATGTCTTTAAAATGTTCCTTATGAGGGTAAGTGCAGTCTGTTTAGTCAGTTTCGATATAAACAACTGTGTTTTGGTCTCATTCACGGAGGGTTTGTGCATGAATGTTCTTCATTGGACATGGATAATGAATTTACAGACCTTGGCATGCAGACTCTCTCTCTCTCTCTCTCTCTCTCCTCATGCCCTGCAGGAACAGGTTTTGATTGACACAGACACGTGAGGAGATTGTAACTCGGGCCTGTAGCTTCATGTGTTAGTTCAGTCCTTCTTTGTCTGCAGTGATGAATCACAGCACTTCCCTTCACGTCCATAAATAAATTCAACAAAGTTTACAGATTGTGTAGGCTAATTTTATCAAGTAAGTGATCAACATTAAAAGAAAAAGTGTCAAAGGTGTGTCAGGTGAGCGCCCTCTGCTGGGCTCCTGCAGACCTGAGCCTGCAGCCTGTGTGTTACCAGCAAAGACTGCATCTTTATACAGTCTACTGTTACCAGTCTGTTCTATTGTGTAAAGTCAAGCCTGTTCTCTGGTAAAAGAGTGCTCTGTTGTCTGGGACATATCAAATAGTTCTGTGAAGTTTTCATTTTGTTGAAGAGTATTTCAAGCTCACCAGGTGTTTATGTTTTTCTGGCTGAACCGTCAGTATCTTTGTGTTGGGAAACCTGGACGAATTCCTAACTGCAAGTTAAAACATCAGCCTCTTTAAGTCTGTTGGCTCAAAATAAGACACGACGAAGAACAACATTAGTTGGTTAGATGGTCTTATTTACTACCAGCAGAGATTTGCTGCAACCAGCTACTCTTGTTTTTTCTATGTGGTTTTGCCCGTCATCTTCAGGGATAGTTTCGTCTTTCGAAATCTGGCTGTGGAGATGTCTCTATCTCTAGCAACTTCCTTGCAACATTCATTGAAAGTCACTCACAAATCGTTGACAAAGTCATGGACAGTATGTAGTGTTGCAGCAACTAGATGGTATGAGATACCAGGGCTGTACACAGAGATGGTACTTTGCTTCATGTGCACTTAAGTCAGACTCTTGCAGAACAGTTTCTATCCCCTTTTACTTATTTGATCAGATTATTAAAAAAGTGAGATGATACCAGCAGATGATTAAAATATATTTATTGCTGCAACAACAGACATTTATGGTACGACTAAAATGAACAGCTCAAAAAACAATCAAATCTGAACCCAGCCTAAAAGGAAAACAAAAACAGTGGTATCACTTTCTGAACTGTAGACAAACCTTTGGCAATATGAACTCCTGAAACCATCTGCTCATTTAGGAAACTTTAAATAAATGTGACGTCATGTTCAACAATATATTTAGCTTTCACAACAGTAATCATGAATAACAAGTTTTACACATCCACTCATTTTTTTCCAGGTGAAAAATCAAAAAGTCGACAAAGAGTCGATTAAAATGAAACATAAGTTAGGCTTTATTTCACAACAGATGAATGACAAAAAGTGATGTATATTTCATACCTGCTCTTACACAGACTCATTGGTGTGACTTAGACATTCATATAAATGGGGTAAGTTAATACTGATAAGCACTTGAGCATCTCAAAGATCACCACAGAGGTAGTTGTGGTCATGTAGAACAAGAATCCAGTGGAGTTTGCAGAAAACAATTTGATTCTTTATATCCACACACACACACACACACACACACACACACATATATATATATATATATATATATATATATATATATATATATATATATATATATATACTGTATATACATATATATAAATATTATT
Organism: Xyrichtys novacula; assembly: GCA_962446985.1. NCBI lineage: Eukaryota > Metazoa > Chordata > Actinopteri > Labriformes > Labridae > Xyrichtys > Xyrichtys novacula. The sequence goes on along the minus strand of OY660882.1, from coordinate 8,704,484 downwards.
GTTCTTGGGGGCCCCCTTCTGGCCGCGGGGCCCTAAGTAGGCGCTTAAACAAAGTTCATGATATAAAATTTAGTTAAAAGCAAGGTCAAAAAGGTACGTTTTGAGTCATTAAGTCATTAAGATGAAAAAGAATGTAGTAAAACAACAACCAAGTAATGCCAGGTGTTGCCTCTGTATTTCAACAAATGAAAATAAGAACAAAAGCCACTTCCATATAGATTCCTGAGTTTACGAGGTGTCCTTGAATGCACCATGAAGCCGCTCACTCGCTTTACCGTACGAGGTGATGTAGACGAGCACTGCATTTTAAAGTGAAGATAGCGCGACCACCGAGCCTTTCCGAAGCGTGGCTGTCGTGACCTCAGTCAGTGTATTATTTAACCAAAGTCCTCCAAACAGCAGGTCTCGCGCAGTCGTTGTTCCTTATATGACCTGCGCGTGCACCCTTCCAAGCATGAAACTCCCTCGCGCCAAATTCTGAAAATCCGACGCAGTGTTGCGCACTCGCCTCGCGTGAATACGGAAAGCTTATGGGTGTTGCGCCACATCCGCGAGCGGTGCAGTCTGGGGTTCTGCTGCACACAACACAGGGCTGGCGCAACTGGCTAGCTAGCTGACCACTTGAAATGGTAACTTTATCTGTATTCTCCTCCGTTTTTGTCGATGTTGACTCAGTACAGAAGAAGTTAATGTTTATCGCTTGTTTATACTTATTCACGATACTATAACGAATGAACCGCCGGGGGAGTATTTATCAGAGTTTGTGTTTGCTCCCCAGCTAGCTAGCATGGATGCTAACGTGAGGTTTGCTGTGTTAGCTTCTGTATCGAGCTATATGGTAACTTATCTTAGCTCTATGGCTAACCTTGGAAATGATGTAACCCTAGCGAGCCAACTAACCCAGTTAGACTCGGCAGATCAGCTGAGCGGGGACCGTCATTGTTTCATGTTCATTGTAATGTAAGAGGCAGGTGTGTTTTCGCCTCTGTAGTTGGAGGGTGGTTCAGTTTTCTGGTTCTGGGTTAGCTCAGATCGACGTCTGTTTACCATCTGTTTACCTCAAGTGTCAACTTCTGCGTTTAAAACGTAGACATTACTAAGATGGAAACTAAAAGGGCCGCATGATTTAGGGATGTTCGTGATTTACGGTAACACTGTTCACTTATACGATATGAAGTAGATTAAGTAAATGCTTAATTATGTATGAAAACCAACCTAAACTTTAGCTTCATGGCCATTATACGAGGCCTGCATATGATGGGTGAAATACACTCACAAGTAAACTTATTTTCTTGAAGTATTTGTCCTACTTGAAACACATTTACACAAGATGGTGGGTTGAAAATTGCCTGATTCATAACTTAACCCTAAATTTAGTAACACCATCACTATCCCCGGGTGATTTTTACCCAAAATAATATACCCAAGAAAAAGTACTTGTCATCATAATATATCAAAATAGGACAATGCATGACAAATTAAAGTAGTTTTATTTTCAACTGTGCAATTTCCAAGGGGAGAAAAAAAAGTGCCATGAGGGGACCATATAAAAATGCAACAAAATAACTGAAATTAGGCATTCATGAACAAAATATTCCTGAAAAATAATATATATAGAAACTGTAAACTCAGATACTTTTCCACCCATTCCTGGGACATGTTAAGACTCAGGGTCCTTGGCACAATAACAGCTGCAGGAGAGAGAACCAAAATATGGCCTATTTTGAGTGAGTAAAAATGACCAGCTGACTAAAATATTTCTTATCACCATATGAATTCCCTTGAAAATCACTGCTTTGTGATAGCTATTCATAGCATGCAGCTATCAAATCCACCCAAATCATTCTTGTGTCAAAATCACCCGAACACGTGCCTGTAGGAAAAGCAGGTTTTGAATCAGGGAAACAAATATGCCTCAAAGATGTCAAAGGCAATGCTGAAGCTACCCAGGGACCCATGATACTCAGACAAACGCAACATAATGAAAATCATCCGGCAATAGTGTTCTAGGGTTAAATGACATAGCCCAATTTAATGTTTCATCAGATAGATTTGTAAATACTTAACCAGCTACAGATTAATTGTTCTCTAATACTGCCATAAAGTCTTCATCTTAAAGATAAAATGACAGATTCATTTGCCCTGTGATATAATTGTTTCTCTGTCTCTTTTCTCAAGGACGTGTTCTTAATGATCCGGCGTCACAAGGCCACAATCTTCACAGACGCCAAGGAGTCCACCACGGTGTATGAACTCAAGCGCATTGTCGAAGGGATTCTTAAGAGAACACCTGAGGACCAGAGGCTGTACAAAGTGAGTTACCGGTTAAAAAATAAGTTGAGTCCTAGAATTCCATCAAAATGATTTAACACACTATCTAGATACTAATAATTAGAGCAAAATCATACAAAGGCCAATAAGAGATTTTTTTAACATCTTTTATTTTCAACTACAGGATGACCAATTGCTAGAGGACAGCAAAACTCTTGGTGATTGTGGATTCACCAACCAGACTGCCAGACCTCAGGCCCCAGCTACAGTTGGTCTGGCTTTCCGTATAAACGGTAAACGGCTTTATCTATATTATTTTCTAACCTGTAAGGGTCAAGCTCTAATTTATGCCTTTTGTCGGATGAATTTGTAAGATAACCAATACTTCCTCCCTTTTTTCCTGCTTTTCTGGAGTGAGGTTAATTTTGTTGTGGAGTTAAATTGAATTTAATAGTTTGACGTCAGTCACTGTGGGCATTGCATATGGAAACAAGAATCACTCCGGGGCAGTTTATCTGCATCGATCACATTCAACCACAACACGCTAGATCTTTTACCGGGTGCTATAGCAGTTTGTAAGTAGGAATCTGTGTTTTCTCTCTTATGTGTGTCTTTAGACATTTTGGTTGCACTCCTCTGTGCAAAAATCTGTGGCGTTTGGCGTCCCTCAGGAGGTGTTTTTGATGAAAGACAGTAGTTTCTCCTACTGAGATTCAACCTTAACCCTCCTTGGTCAGTGAAAAAACAAAAGAACACTGGGGTACGGAGTGTTTGGGTGTGACTACACCATGTATAAGAATCAGGTAAATTCACCTTGAGCCCATTGGTGGGGCTAATGAATGTCATGTTATTTGGTAAGTGGTTTTCATGCATATAATAAAGCGGCTTTCTACTCATCATTATATTCTTTTACAGCTAGTTGTTTGTCGGTCTGTTAGCAGATATATCTGCTTTGATACAAAGGCAAAAACTCTTAATATAGCAGGGTTTCCCCTACATGAAATTGATCGTGTCCCACCGCCACGGCTAAATTAGCTGCCACACCTAAAACAACTAAGTTTTTATCTCACATAGTTCTACTTCAGACTCATATATATCAGCAGTGTTTCCCCTACATTCATTCAGCTGCTAAATAAATTACGTGCGCCACTACTGAAATTTCACATGATCATTAATATCAATGCACCACCAATGATTCTACTCGCACTGTGTGAGCACAACAACACACAACGTTATTTCTGACTTGTTGTGAGTCATCAAGGAGCGCATCAGATCCTGTTGGACCCTCTTTCACTAATGTGAAGGGTAATATAGCGAGTAATGCGGGTGGAGCGGAAGAGAGTGAGGTAAACAACACACACACACGCACACACCGTCGCAGCTAAAAAAATTTCGAGGGGAAACACTGTATAGCATCTAGTAAACATAACATGACTGCTCAAACGCCCTTTTGCTGTCATGTCTTGCCATCTGAGACCCTTGTTCCATCCAACAGGGAAATCCTCATGCTGTTGGGGATGTGTGAATAAACCGCTTTGTTTAAAGAAGACCTGCTGTGACATTTTTACATTAGATCACCCCAAAGTTACAGTTGAGTTATGTAGGCAGCTTGATGATTTTTCCAGCAAAATCATAACTATGTTCCTCTAAATTGTGTGCACACTTCAGTACAAGGCAACATTAGTGACAGCACATGTGGAAAACATTCAGTTTTATTTAGATTTTTACCCAATGCAAAGTTTCTAGTTCAGCCAAAATATCATTCCCATTTGATCTCATTCTGTATGCAACAATGTTAAACAAGGGCTCCGAGTTTTAACATGTATAAGTTAACTCACTGGTGAACTTTTTTCCTAAAGGTAGACTTTAGTAACAGGAGTACTACATAACTGCATGTATCCAGTTACAACCCCATTTTCAGATTAAATCTGATATTTTCTTTTTTTTTTCCAACTCTGTCCTGCAGACGAGATGTTTGAACAGCTGCACATTGAGGCCTTCTCCAGCCCCCCAGAACTCCCTGATGTGATGAAGCCTCAGGACTCTGGTAGCACTGCCAACGAGCAGGCTGTGCAGTGATGAGGGGGGAAAGGATACGAGTAATGGAGAGGAGAACGGACGTGGGTGTGTGTGGATTCACTGCGGTGGAGAAGTAGCAGGGTGGAGGGTGTGTAATATAATTTAAGTTGACAGATGGGGACGTTATAGGTAACCAAACCTACCCATGTTACCTTTATGCTATCATCCTAGCATCACAGCCCCTCCCCTCTCTCCAAATTAGCTTCACAAATCACTTTTAACCCCTTTTTGATTTCCACATCACATCCAGTTCTGCTCCTTGACTTTGCTCTTAAGTACCATCATGCTCAAAGATGTCGAGTGAAGAAGGTGGTTTTCGGAAAGTAATGGTATCTATGTGTGTGCGTACGAGTTATTATGATTATTATCATTAATATTTTGGAAAAGATGAAGGCATAGTTTTGTGTCACAGTGCTCTAGAAGTAACACGTGTAGGTTAAGGAGTCTGGTGTCTGAATCTGCAAATTGCATGAACAAGTTCAAAATAAAAAGGCTTTATTTTCACACCAACAGATAAACCTTAAGTCGATAACTTTCCTTGGTCTGATTCTCCTAGTTTTGTTGTACATTTCTGTTATGATTTCATACCAAGAAAAAAAGTCTTTATAATTATTATATGTACTTTTGTGTTGTCATTTTGTTTTTGTTTTTTTCAGTACGTCCAACTTGTCAGTCCTTTGTTGTATGTTTCATGCACTGAGACCAAAGGCAGGCACCTCTTTGACAACAGAGGGACTTTTTATTTGGTCAAAGATCATTTTGTCTGTGACATACAGTATACACAGGAGACTTTTATCATGTTACAACTTCCTTTTGAGAAAATTCACCACATGTCATCAACATAAATGTGGCACCTTCCCCCCCAATCACAAAAACATAGCCTGTAACTGTGAGCTTGCTTATTAAAAAGTTTTTCCTGTTTTGTTTTTTACACTGCTGGCTGTTTCTTTGTTCAAACCACGAGTTTGTGTCAAAACTCAACCAGGAGTTAAGCACTTTTTTTCTCTAACACTCTGAAAACGGGTATCCGAAACAGCTTGGTTTATTCTGTAAGGTTCTTTTAGAAATTCTGTCATGTTAAGCTAGTTAGAGGGTTTCCACCACCACTAATGCCACTGCGTAGGTTTTCAAATACATAATGATTTAAACTAGTCATAATCTGATGGTTCCTTGAGCATGTTTAAGCTAAAATTATGTTCACACTTGAGTTTTAAATTAGTGTTTTCACATAAAAAGTGGGATTAGGGTCTTTACTCTTCCAATTCTGGTGTGCTGTGTTTAAGAAATAAAGTTAGGTCAAATCTTATTTCCACGTGCAAATATTGGGTGAAAAGGACAATTTCTTTACCAGCAAGTTAGAGGCTGAGGAGGACATTGTCACCCACTAATGAAATCTGTGATACATCTATTATACGCTTTTCAACAAGTGCAATCATTCTTTTTATTATTATTGCATATAACTGCTAAAAAGCTGTTTTGTAAAAAAAAAAAAAAATATATATATATATATATTATGAGACTACCTTTAAGTGATTCAGAACATTCACAGCTGTATTTTTGAAAAGAAAAAGTGACACATTTCAACAATCTGAGCTGAAACTCTGATCCTCTCATCAGACTCTTTTACTTTCTCATTTGAGCCACTGGCTTAACTTGCCCCAGAACTACTATTATGACTTTATTAGCCCTCTAAGATTAAATGGTGGACTTTTATGCTACGTTTTGACCTCATGTTGTTGCTCATAGATACCACAATTGATGTATTAAACAAATTTAAAATGATTTTTTTTTGGTCTGAACACAATTCTCATAAAACTTATGACGGACTAAATTCACTTTCAAGAGTGAAAAATGTTTTTTTTTTTTAAATAAATGTCTAACCCCTTCACCCACGTGCTTCTCACCCTCACAGACTCCATGAATTGATGCCCATCTCCTAAATATTTCTTTGGTAACACTTTACAATAACCATAATTTATAAATGGTTAATAGACCATTTATAAATGGTAATCAGATAGTTTATAATGTTTAATCATCATTTATAAATAGCATATAGACCATTAATAAATTGTTAATTTTACAATTTTAAAAAACCTAACCCTAACTTTAGAACTACCATCTAAGTAATGTTTATAGATGGTTTAAAAATCAAATATGAACCATTTACAAAGTGCTACTTACACACATTTTAATCTAGATGTTTTACAGCCAATATTTAACCCTATATAAATAGTCCATTAAAAAATTAATAATCATAATTTCATTGCTTGTTAATGGTAAAGTAAATGTTAACTGGCATTAATAAACGATCTATTTCCGTTTATAAATTATGGTTATTGTAAAGTGTTACCATTTCTTCCACCGTTTCCAAGCAACAGGGGGTGGCTCAACATACCCCACTCTCCCCTATATGAAAATACAAACCTGAGTATCGTCTGTTGGTGCCAAATGGTTAACTTTTTTGTATTTGTTAAAAACATGATACCAAACAAGTGTCCCCGCCTTCCTGAATATTAGGTCAGCCTAAATTATCTTAAAAATCGTATTTCTTGTCTCGTTTTATCGGTAAATGGGCACATCATCGTAGCAGCACGTTCGGTTGCAGTTTGAGCTGCTCGCGCGCCGCTGAATCCCTAATTTTCTCTCCCAAATATGGACTAGGAATGTCCACGATGACGTCGCGTGTCCGGGGAATGCGGGGTTAGTAACCACATTTATTTAACTACGCCTTCCCCGGTCTGAGGTCCTGGTAGGCATTACACAGGAAGAAAAGCGGTGCAGGGAAAAAGAAACGGGACGCCCTCCTTCTCCTCCTCCTCCTCTTCCTACTCCTCCTCCTCTCTAGGCGGATAACGGTGTCCAAGAAGTTATTCAGGACCGACGCAGACAATAGCACGGAGACTGTGATATCTACCCTTGCTTTGATACTTGTCCATCACTCCTTATTAATGCTGCTCGCGTCCCTATTGTGCCACACCAAGAGGAGAACACTCGGCTGAAATCGTATGATGGAGGATTTGGGTGAGTAATAACGCTGTTCTCCGTTTCCACTGTTGGAAGTGCATGTTGGGATATCTGTTAGGGATCTTTGGGAAGGGGCGGTGTGCCCACACAGAGGAAATAAGGTCTCTGTTCAGTCTGGCAGTCACAAGGGAGGAGAAGCAGCTTTCCTTTACCCGCTGGGCCATGGCTGAGGATGTCATCCAGAGGGTTATGTTAGCTTTCAATGGAAACAAATTAAAGCACAGTAAAGTAGTGTTAAACCTCTAAACATGACTCCTACTTTTATGTTCTTTCCTATCTTCTGATACCACATAATCAAAGTAAGTCTACAGACCATAGTCCTACCTATGTGTTCGCTTTAATGGGCCTCACATACACTCAAACAACTCAATAACTGGTACCCCCTTCACATTTCTATGTGTCTCCCTATCCGGCATATAGCGTTTGGCGCATACTCTGTAAATTCAATCGATGTTAAATTAGATTTCAAGGGGGGCGGCTATACAGAGTGGGCTTTCTCTTCCATTAATTGAAGAGTCAGGGCGGCTGCATGAGGTTCAACAGAGTGTATTCCCGTTTTAAAGACGTCTGGGACTGTGCTGTCTTCTTCAACTTAGATGGGAGATCTCTTGTCTTTCTCTGAACAACATGAGAAGCTGCCTCTTTGTGTTTGGATATAACTGTGTTGGAGAGGCCCTGAAATAGCCCAGGGCCACACTGCTATTTCAAAAAGCCACAAGAGTTCAATGGAAATAGAAAGGCCTTTCTGCCTCTGCTGCCCATTCCCTCTCTTGGGTCCACTACAAAAAAAAATGGTGGATTTATGCTTTTCAAGCCATGCTGGAAGAAATGGTTAGTTGTAGCTGAGCACATCTGGGTTGGACAGCGTAAAGAGGGAAAGAGTGACTGGGTGAGTGGTCATGTTGTAAGTTTATGTATCAGATCTGGCGAGGCTTTTCGGTGAGAGAGACCACTTGTTAGAGAAGCCTTTCGCCAAGACAAACAAGTCGACAGGCAGCTCTAAATATGGTCATAATTCCCATAGAGAGAAGTTCAGCTCCTTATATGTGCAGTTTAGTCTGTAAGAGTGTGTGTGTGTGTAAGAGAGACACACACTCAGCAGGGAGGAGGATGGCCAGTAGTATATGTACAAGACTCTCACCACATGGTAGTACCAGAAGTGTGAGTCATCCAAGGCAGAGGGAACCACAGAGATGAACCAGGGCAGTTTATTGTTTCACTGGGAGGAAAAAAGGTTTAACTGGTACATGTATTTATGAAAAATCTATGATACCAGTTTACTTGGGCAGCTAGAGCCTGAAAATGAAAGGTTTTAAGTCTACTAAGTGTCTACATTCAAAGTAAGAATAACAAAATGAACTGAAATGTTGTCTTCACGCCACCATAAAGGTCTAGTTTTGAGCTCAAGCTAGTGGACAAAAATCCCCCAAAGTGCTCGAAAATTAATCTAATTTGAACATCTGCCACTGAAGGTAATGCGGCATGAATGAAAACCATAGTGCAGCGATTTTCTGAGTCACACAAACTACAAAACCAAAGCAAAACCAGCGTAACCGGTCTATCTGCAGTGATGAGGTCTTTAGCATAAGGTTGCAGTTATAGCTTTTAAGAGGGACAGCACCTTATTAAAAAAGGTCTAACTACAACCATGTGTTCTGACCTCATCCCTGCAGGACCTGTCTGTGCTGTCCTGCCTGTTGTTGTGATGATATAAGTACTAATTTGGCTTGTGTTTGGTGATCCCCTATATACTTGACTTGTGTCATTCTTGACTAGGACCTACAGTATATCAAGGATTCCCAATCATGGTCTCCTCGTGGCCCGGCTGGACACTAGTTCTCAATAAACTTTCATAAGCCGACGGCACAGGATGCACCTCCTACTAATCGGAATCCATTTGAACAAGCTGCAGCTCAAAGGTTATTAAAAGTCATAAATATATAGTTAGACCATTTAGTGTCTCATATTAGGAGAGCAAAGTGCTTACTAAAAAAAAGAGCAAACCTAAACATCAACAGGTAACTTTATTTATCTTTAAATTATTTTCTTTTTACTCTTTAACTATTTTATTTAAGTAAAGAACTCTAAAGAGAGTCAAAGATTTGCCCATTTGGTTTAGTTTAAATTACTTTTAGGTTTCAGGTCACTTTTGTATGTTTTTTGTCTCTAAGGGCCTGTGTCCACTACTACAATTTTTTGAATATTTTCTATGGAGATCAGCACAGTTAATTTTTTCAGTGCTCAGCATCCCAAACAGAAAAACACTCTCTTCTGTGCGGTGTTTCTAAAAATAGTTTTATATTATATTTAAAGATCTAGATTAGTTTTAGGTTTCAGATCAGTTTATATGTTTGCTGTCTCTTAGGGCCTGTGTCCACTAGTACCATTTTTGCATGTTTTCTATGAAGACCAGCACAGTTCAGTTTTTCAGTGCTCAGCATCCCAAGTAGAAAAACACTCTCTTCTGTGAGTTGTTTTAAAAAAAAAAAAAAGTTTAATATTTTGGGTATTTTTGCCATGATTGGATAGAAAGTTGAAGAAAGACAGAAAATGTAGGGAGCAGAGTAAGCAGACTGCCAGGCCATCAGTGCTGTTGCAGTGTTATTCCAGCTTTCTCTAAGAAACGATCATTTTCCAGCCCCCCTCTTTACTTACTATGATTGTGACTTTAATCACAGAGTACAGAGACAGGCAGATGCCATTTAGTGTCATTGTGGAATTTGCAGGATCCAGTGTTTGAAGGATATTCTGCTTTTGTGTATTCTTCTGTCCGCTGCCAGTCTGAAATGTTTAGGAAGTATGATAGTCTGTCTCTGGATCCAGCCTTTGATTCTTCTAAATTATATCCAGTTTAGATCTCTTGACAATAAAGGGACCAAAACCACTGCTACTTCTCTACAACATAAAGTTTTGTAATGACTCATGTCAGCTCCCTTTTTACAAACCCCAGCTCTGCACGTACAAGGATTTGTCAACACTAAATGATGTCATTCAGCTGCGAACATAACTCTTAAGCAAGTGTAGTTTCTCGACAGCTTCCTCTTCTGCAGATATCAGCTGCCACATTCCTCCTCTGCTTCCTGTCTCTATACTGGCATGTCTTTGATATGAATGCTGAAATGTTTGTGAGCTCTAATAATCTCAATGTGCTGATGGATTATCTCTGGGGTTGTGTCACTTCTGACTGGTCTATCCTCTGACTGATGAGTGTACGAGGATGTTTACTGTCCTCTGTGTAGTGTCTGATGTGTGGGCTGATTTTACTGCTGCTGCTGTATTGGTCACATATGGCCTCTCTGTCTTTCTTTAGGAGAGCCTGAGCCACCTAATTACCCTCTCAGTCCTCGTATTGTTGTGTTTGGTACGTAACTGTCTGTGCATGTGTTGTCAATGTGCAAGTACGTCATTTTATCTTCCATCTGCTCATTTTTTGTCTGTCTACCACTGCATGGCCTCTCATCCATTCCTTAAACGCCTCATCAAACTCATTTAATCACTACAACCATGAAGCTCGACAGAGGTGTAAATCTTTCTGTACATCATTTTTTTCCCGGTTACTCTCCATCCCCGTCATCCAGATGCCTTGCTTGCTGATCTGGAGAACACCGGCTCCCCTTTAGCTCGGTGTCCTGTCCTGTTGACCTCTGACCCCCCACAAAACACTGACCTTTCCACCCAAGACACCACCCAAGCCCGCCCACCGCCACCAGCCTATACGCCTCAGCAGGTAAACAGTTCAACTGCAGGGGTGAGTTCAGACTAATATTCTCATGGTAGACTCTGCTCTGAGACATATTCTTCGTAAATTTATGCAGCTTCTGTGTCATTTCTTGCCTGGGAAGCTGAACTGATTTTGAGTTTCTGTTGTTTCTTAGACTGTTTCTGCTGCAATGAAATCTTCCCAGAACTCCAATCCAGACAAACTGTACAGGTAAATCTAATTTTACCTCATGATAAAGTTATACTAGAAAAATCAGGGCATTTCTTTAAACTTTGTTAAGAATAGATTATTTCAGTTGGCCTGTAAGTAACATGACAGCCTAAAACTAGTCGAAACTACATGAAAAACAGACAAAAAGACATTTGTTATTTTCTCTATTTTCCGAGATAAGTGTGATTTAAGCTTCTGTAACAGAAAAGGAGAATATTCAGCAGCAAAATGACTCATTTCTTGAGTGCAGCAGTCACCAGCAGTTCATGACAAAGTGACCACTATGACCCCAACCGCATCATTGGCGTCAAAATGTTTCCTAATCTGTTTTATTTTTGTGTGCACCGCCCTTTTTTGTCCCCTTGTTACAGCACGGTGTGTAAACCACGCTCTCCCCGCACAGCAGATCCTCCCCCAGCCTTCTCCTCCTCCTCGCTGTTGGGAGGAGGCCTGAGTGAACTGGACCATCTGTTACAGGAGCTGAACGCCACCCAGTTTAACATTACAGGTTACTGTCTATATGTGTGTGTATGTACGCACTCCACGCTGAAGTTACTCTTGTCTTACATCATTTCATTTTTGTAATCAGATGAGATCCTGGCCCAGTTTCCTTCTTCTAAAAAGGATGACAGGGATAAGATGAAGGATAAGGCAACCACCTCCTCTTCCAGGTAGATATATTGGTTCGATCAATCAAGATAATTTGACAGGAAATAAGAAAATAGATTTCCAAATGACCCTGAATATATCAGAAAAGACTGATTGCATTTTCTTGCCAAGAGAGCTTTTTTAGAGTGAGTACACCATAAAACCTCCAAACATACTCTTTTATTTATCTGTTTTTGTTGTTGTTTTCTTTGTAGCTCTGCAAAGCCATCAGCAACATCAGCCACACTGGAACTGGACAAACTGATGGCTTCTCTGTCTGACTTCAGAGTCCAGAGCACGGTATGAGTCCACACAACCACTTTAACTGAACCTGACAGATCTGGTCTACAGCTTTTATCAAATTCAAGAGTTTAGTTTGAACCACGTCTTCCCAACTGTTCCTACCACACTGGTAAATGAAGATGCTCTCTTGACTTCTTATTTACCTCACTGTTACTGACCAGAGCACAAGCCTCCCTGAGAAAAACATCATCATCAGACAGGACCTGAAGATGGAAAATTGTCTTGGTGTAGAAGTTAAAGAAGTTGTAGTCCTATTTAGTATGGATTTTAACCAAGTCAGTCCACTTTTCAGCAAGCAAGTAGAGATAATATGAGGAAAGGAAGTGGTCCTGTCGTTTTGTTTGGTTGAAGCGTGCAGTCCAGCTGCTGGTTATAAACAGTTGCAAGGGAGGTTCTACGAATTGAGGCTTGAAAAGGAACATTTGTACTTTTGTAGAGAGCGTTTGTACATGTTGATCCACTCAAAAAAACATGGACTACTATGACTTTTTGTCATTCCTAATCCTAAAGAGGAGCCTTTCTGTCATTCTGTTGACATCTCTGTGTCCAGTGAGGAAGTTTACCTCTCTGTACATTTTTACTTCCAGGCATTATCAGCGTAAATATTCCCGAATATCTCCTTATGGCACAACAAATCAGGAAATGCCACTGCTTTTAGAGAGCTGAGCTGCTGGGTTAAGTTGCCACATTTAAAATCCAGTTTGAGTGTCTACATGATAGGATAGACAACGCCCAGTATTTTATGTAACCTACCATCCCATTTGTTTGTTTGTTTGATCCAGATTTTGGTCTGGGAAATGTTATGATTTCAGTCTGTAATGTCCAATCACATATTAGCAGGCTACAGTGGACCAAAAGCAGACAGATCAGAGCCCACAGAGAAGACAACCAGGCCTCTATCAGCAATAATCCGATTACTATTTATTTATCTCTATATTCAGATGACTGCATGCCAGTGCAGAACATTTGGATAAAGAATTTTATTTACTTGAAAAATCGGTTTGATGTGCTTTATTTAGCTCGTCTAGTAAACAGAAACGATCAATTTGACCTCCATTCACCCAACAATCCTTAAAAAAGTTGTTGTCTCCTTCATTAGATGACAGACTTGATTTATCTTGTACTTTTAATTTGTCCAAATCTGATTCATCATGCTGTGATTTTGGCAAACTTTGGGTTCAGTCAGTGGTAAAGAAATTACCAATAGCTAACAAAGTCATACACTTTGTCGTTATGACTGTGTTAGCGTACTTGTGTTAGCACAAACATTTTTGTTTTTCTTACCCTCACAGCCAGCTGCACCTGTCACTCCAGCAGTGACAGCGCCACAGCAGCCCGCCGTCCCACCACAGCCCTCATCTGGCGGCTCTTTAGACAGTATGCTGGGGCTTCTTCAGTCAGACCTGAGCCGACAAGGGGTTCAAACGTCTTCAAAAGGAAACTGTTCAGCTTGTCAAAAGCCGGTGGTAGGACAGGTGGGTTATCAGAATGTGTCTATGTTAACCGGTTGAATGGACTGAGCTTATTTCTAGTCTGTGGTACTATGATTCATTTACCTGCTTTTGATTCATGCAGGTGGTCACGGCTCTTGGTAAGGTTTGGCACCCAGAGCACTTTGTGTGCTCTGAGTGTGAGACAGAGTTAGGCAGTCGCAACTTCTTTGAGAAAGATGGACGGCCGTACTGTGAGTCGGACTACTTCACCCTCTTCTCCCCTCACTGTGCCCAGTGCAACAAGCCAATTCTGAATGTGAGAAACTTGGATGTATCATCTGATTTTGATGTGAAATGCTCAAATTGAAGTAAAGGTAAAAAGTGCATTTAACCTTATCTCCTCTATTTTTGTTTTTGTAGAAAATGGTCACGGCTCTGGACAAGAACTGGCATCCAGAGTGTTTCTGCTGTGTGAAGTGCAGCCGAGCTTTTGGAGAGGAAGGTAATGGGCGGTGTGAACTGTATCCTGTCTGGGTTCAATACAAAACAGCAAACCTCAGCGAGGCATGCCTCAGAACATTCCTGTGAAAACAAAAGCTAGCACACATACATATTTCTATTGTTCAATTTTTCATATTTAAATATTTGGTATATAATAGTATGAAATCTGTTTGCATTGTATTCAACATTTTGAATGAATCTCAAGACTCTGTAATATTACTTTAAAATCTAGCTGAACCTTTAAAAGCCATTTAACCGTTTGATTTCAACCGTTCTTTAAAGGGGAGATAATTTTTGTTGTAAAGGCAGTTTTATCCTTACAAGGCTTCGGACAAAACATCTTAATTTTGGCATGGAAATGTCCTTTTTTTTTACACAAACAAGCTCAGAAACATAAAAGAATGTTGGTCTCTAAGAAATTAGATCAGCTAAACCTCTAATAACAATAAAAAAGCCTGAAAGTTTGATGTTCTGCAGACCAAAACCACATGGAAACTGTTTATTCTGTGATTTTTCCCTGCATCATCCAGTTAATTCAACGTTTATCAAAGCAACTCCTGGTCTGAGTAAAACTGTGACCGTGTCTTGTGCAGGTTTCCATGACCGTGAGGGCCAGCAGTACTGCCAGCAGTGCTTTTTGACTCTGTTTGCCTCACGCTGCCAAGGCTGCAGCCAGCCCATCCTGGAAAACTACATCTCAGCTCTCAACTCTCTCTGGCACCCGCAGTGCTTCGTGTGCAGGGTAAGTGTTTCCTTTAGGGTTTGAGGGCAAGGTCACTGGCAATGTTTGTTGCATTTGGCAACCAGACATAAGGTGAGACGCACGTTCAGTGCTAAGGAACTGCAGAGCTAACAGTGGCAGTGCACTGCTTGCATTTGCATACTTTTAAATAAATAAGCTACTATGCATGTAGTTTACAAATACTGGAAATAACAGCTACATGTTATTAAAGTTACAATCTTTAAAAAGATTTTGAGAGATAATGACAAAAATTCCAAAACTTATGTAGCTTTTTATGACGTCCTTTACTTTTAATATAATCACAATCCAACAAAAAACAAGAGCAAACTTCACAAAGCTGTGAAACTGAATTGCGTTTGCACTGGAATATTACGGTGATATGTTTTGTCAGTCAGTCCTTGATGCACCTGGGGTTGAATGACACACAATCCTCTGAGCTATCCGCAGCCACAGTCCATTCTTGGTGAAATTACCCTGTGCTACTGCATGCTAAACCATAATTTTGACTTGGTTAATACAATAATGGATACAGTGATTTTAAGAACAGTTAATATTAAAGCCTATGATTTAATTTCTTCATATAAAGATATCCCAAACATAAAAGGGAAACCTTTGTATGCAGATGATGCAGGCGTCACATCACTGTCACAGGTGTTGGTCATGGGGTGATCACCCCTTTTCGTGCAGAATAATACGGTAGTTTGTTTTGCCCTGAGTTGTTTTGCTACTAGATTTAGAAGCCTTCACCCTGCCTCCTCTCCTTTCCACACTTAAAGCATGCAAGAACAAGGCTTTAATACACAAGAGAGCACTTTCTAATGCTTGTATTCGTTTGAAGCAGTGGTGAGTACTTTAAGGAACAACTTGTCACGACTTGTTATCATACATTTAACTTGAGTTAAGCCCTATGCTCCTCTAGGGAGCATAGTTCATTAACAGATGTCTTCTATTTCACTTGGTTGTTGGCAGCATTTACGTCAGCTCCCCATTTTAGCCCACTCCTAGACATTACTACCTTGATACCTCTTCCTTTTAGCGACTTCTTGTCCCTGTTCCCTGTGGCTTCTATTTCACAGCTTGTTGGATGATTTTTGTGGCAGGTTTTCTGAGGATATGTCCAATTTAACTGAATATAAACCCTCTTAAGGGCTACAAGATTACAGTCCAAGATAGTGTTGTATACACTGATAAATCTACCACCGATCCATGAATCACACAGTCCAAACTGTGAAGAGGGGTCTGAATGGATTACAGACCAACTGTGACAGAGTTTGGTTGCTGGCTTGTTAAAAAATGTGTTTTAGATGTTCAGTCACATTTTTTAAATCCTTTTACAGCACTTCAAATAGGTCATGGGACGATTCTGGGAAAAACAGACAGATATTTGATTCATATGATTTCTAGAGCAAAGTACCCAACGAACAGCTACACTGCTGTGATGTTACTCATTACACACAGATGAGACTGGGGTTGGGGTGTGTAATTTTTTAACTTTGTGAGTATGAGCAGCTTGAAATAAACAGTTTTCTTACTGAAACTCCTCCTTTAAACCAAACACTAAAAATAAGTTGGATTATGTCATGAGAAACTTTTCATTTCACATGTCAAATTAGTAATTACAGCTCCCGAAGCCAGTGCTCACTGTGTCTCTGTTTCTCTTTCTCTCTTCAGGAGTGCTACAGCCCCTTTGTCAACGGTAGCTTCTTTGAACACGAGGGAAAGCCGCTGTGTGAGGCCCACTACCACCAGTCCCGTGGCAGCATGTGTCAGGCCTGCCAGCAGCCCATCCTGGGACGCTGTGTCACTGCCATGGGGGCCAAGTTCCACCCTCACCACCTGGTGTGTCACTTCTGCCAGAAGCCACTGAGCAAAGGCTGCTTCAAGGAGCAGGAGAACAAGCCGTACTGCCACCCCTGCTTCGTCAAACTCTGCGGTTAAAGACACAGAAGGCCTCTTCTGTGAAGAAGACGCTGTATGAGTTTGAGTTCTCATTCTCTTATTTTTTTTTTTTACTGCAGAAGTGAGGGTGGAGCTGGTCTCTTTCTTGGCTTTAAGAATATTAGAGTTGAATTAAGAGAACCATCCAACCTGATTACTTTTTTTCTTTTACAAAAAACAAACGAAAAACAAAAACAGACTGCATCAGGACCAAGCATTGCCTAGACAGATACCAAAAGATACCAAATGTTTTTTGTCATGTATGTAAATGTATGTAAGTCTTTTACATACTGTATTGATTCAAATTGAATATGTAAAAAAATATTTTACCAAAGATTGAAAAGAAACAGTATGTTGAGAGATAGTGTACTGTTTCAGGAAATCCCCTTTAATATATTTGCTTTGAATGGTAAACAGTAAAAGTGCCAATGCAAATGCATTTATATATTGTATGCTGCCTGCCATGTAGTGTATGTTTTGCTGTAGCAAACTAAGCTGTTTAATGTTTAATGTCGGATATTGTGCATTATTCTCTCACATCTGCTCTATGCAAATTGCCAAAGACATTTTCAAAGTGAAAAATAAAGGACGACACAGATTGTTTCGCTGGCTCGTGAGTAAAATATCTTGGGCGGGTGCATTTATGAGAAAAAACACCTAATTGTTCAGTTTTCTATTCTGGGAAAGTATGCAAATTACTGCATATTTAATTAGATATTGCCTAATTTACACATTCCAACATAACATTTGACAAAATTTGCAATAAAAAAAATATTTGTCTTAATATAAATTATGAACTTGGGAAGTTTCATGGTGATATCTGTTAGTTAAAGATTTGGGGTGTCTCCCTGGGCTTCCAACCCATCATGGACGCAATCTGGACAATGGCACCTTTCTAGTGGTCAAACTTTGGTAAACTTATGTATGTTATTAAGGACACCTTAATACTATAAAAACAGTTAAGAAACCTTTTGCTAGAATTTTTGGGGGGTCAAGTCATATTTGCACCTTACTATCTTAGGGTCTACTGTGAAAGTTGAAAGAAAGAAATAAAAAGTGGTGTGGAGAACAAATCCAACCTGGACATTTTAAGGTTCTTTCAAGTCTAAAGACTAGCGATCAAGACACGATCAATAGGAGGGGACTGTCATGTTAACAAAAAACAACATTTAGCACAAGTAAAATGGATTAAGTGTAAAGAAAAAGTTCTTATAGAAGGGGAAATATGAATATTGTAAATTCTGGCCTTCTGATTAGTTCCTAATAAAGGTCTGTTTAAAAATAGACATAAAGTTGTAATAGAACTCACTGGAAGGAAACTAATATGACCATATCCTCCTAGAGTTGTGTTTATTCCCATCACTTATAATATGAGGCTAAAAGACCAATCTTGTGGTGTAAAACTTCTATTTTATTTCCCCCTTGATATTCCTTCTAGCCCATTTTAATTAAATGTGGCCTTCATTCACCTCTATCGCTATATGAAAATGTTAACTGAGACATACTGTATATTTGGATGACTATGGCAGATGAGGCTGAGATAACCTCTAGATGTCGCTGTTTGCTCTTTGATTTTCTTGTGGTGACCAGATACCACTCTGGTGTTTTGTTTATTTAAATGGTCTCGTCCTTGTTGAGTTTGTGTTTAGTCAACAACAGAAAACCCCCTTAAGGCTGGCTAACTTAGAGAGTCATTTAATGTCTAAAAGTTGCAGTAAATAAAGGAAGAAGAAAAAAACATACATTTCAGCGTGCTGCAGCGTGCTGACGTAGAGGCCAAATCACGCCCCTGCACCTCACAGGTGAGTTCAATTAAAAGTTAACGAGCCCTGGTAGATGTCTGACCGAGGAAGCACGCAGCTTTCTGAGGAAAGTCACCGTAATCCGTCGGCTTGGAGGGAAAAAAAATATACGCAATGTGTGATTCAGAACAGCAACAAGTAAGTCAGTGTCATTTTGGTGCGTTATTGTAAAATTCAGCTGAGTTATTTCGGAGAAACTACAATCCTAATGCTAGTTCAGGCTCAAGCTTTAAGCATCTAGTCACGAAATGACGTTGGAATGCCTGTATAAAAATCCCATTAAAAATTTTTAGGCCTAGCAGTGATTTGCTGGATTATTATTTACGGTATTCGAGGTTTCTAGGCGTGTCCTGGCATTTCAAAGACATACCTGGTTGTTAGCGTTGTCTCCATCTCCCAGGAGGCTGAAAACGTGAGCGAGCCTCAGTGGCCCGAGAATGGAGATAAATGGAGCGATGATGGTGGGACGAACATGGACTGTGCCCTGCAGGCCATGGCTGAGGAGGATGAGGAGATCAATGTCTACAATGAAGAGACGTTTGGCATGGGTGTGTACATTTACTACATCTCACTGTCTTCACTGTGGAGTTTTTTTTACCCCCAATAGGTTTACTGCTGCTGAGCCTTGTTTCTACACTGTAAAGATTAAATGTGATGTGTCAATTTGACCCCATTCAGCGTTAAAATATAGTTGATTTTTTTTTTTTTTTGCTTCATATTTCATTACTTTTTTCATGGTATTTGTTTTTTTGTTTGGTTTTTTTGAGTTGCAGAAGGTAAAGAGCGACCCTTAGGACTCTGACTGTATTTTAAATTGTGTCTAAATGATAGATCTGGATGCACATGGGACCACAGAGGACCCCAGCACAAGTCTCCTACAATTTGGAGAGCTGCCACCACCGCCATCATCACCACCACCGCCACCACCACCGCCAACTCCACCCCCTCCTCCACCTGACCCCAAACTACCACCTCAGCACAGCTCCCCCTCTCCTCCCAGACAGAGGCCAAAGTATCTGCCCCGAGCTCTTCGAGGGCGGTATGGTAGAGGTCAGGGAACCAAGGGAGGTGGACTGGGCATGGGGCAGTTGTTCGAGGACCCAGCTGTGATGAGGATAGTGGAGGGACGGCCGAGCCTTATGGTAATGCAAATAAACGACTGAACCAAGGAGGTTAACTCAAAGGATGCTGTCGTCACCGTGATCTGCTTTTGTTTCTTTTAGAGTCTGGACAGTGCCATAGTGGACTGTGGGAATGCCATGGACAGGAAAAACTTTGCAGATGATGTAAGTGGGAGTTTTAAAGATACTAGAAGTCACATTTTGTGGTGTTAAGGTTTTCTTTTTGTGCTTAATCTTCTTTTTTCCTCACGAAGTATTTGGAACCCTCTTCGAGAAAGACTAGAAGAATCTGTGGATCAATACTTCAGGTTCAGATGAAACCAAACCCACTTTTAATGACCTGACAGTGGGTCACTTGAAATACTTTCAGATAACCCTATTTCGTTCCTTAGGACCCAGCCATAGTGTGTGTGATTGATGGTCACAGAGGCAGCGGTCAGCACCTGAACTCCAACTACCTGGATGTGCCCTATCCCGTCCACTCATTCAGAGGCAGGAGAGGAGAACCCAGAGGATCCTACTCCAGGAGACATTTTGGCCAAAGAGGCCACAACCAGGTGGAAAGTTGATTTTTACCAGAGTAATTTCTTTAAATGATGGTGTGATTATTTTGGGCCATGAGCTTTTTAGCTTTCTAAAGAGGAGAAGATGGATATCACTCATGTTCGGACGAATAATCATAGGTTTGGGCTATAAGGGAGTGGATAGGATGTCATAAAAAGGTTTATTTTTAACCCTGGGCAGTTGACTCGGCAAGTTTACTTCACCTAGCATCAGTAAGTCTGGTCATTCATGCTAAGCTAACTGTCTGCTAGCTCCAGCTACACTCTAGTAGTGTAAAAAGCTTTGCCAGGAAAGAAAGTGAATAAATGTATGACCCGAAGTGTCGTATTCATCACTGAATCTTAGTTTTGTCTTGCAGATGCAGATGGTTCCAGGTTCACCTATTTTCTCCCGCCAACCATTAACCCCAAGACAACATTTCAATCAGGTTTGTTCCGAATTATCCGAACCTATCCTGATGAATATAAACCAATAGCGTGTACTTTTATAAAATATGATGAAATCTACCTGTCAGTGACTAATGAGGTTGTTTTGTGTTGAATCAGACAGGTGGTTTCAGGTTTCCTACAAATCGTGGTTGCCCCTCTACCCCACAGTCTTTGCCCTCAAAGATGATGCAACTTCGCTTTGGTGCCAACTCACCAAGACCCTCCCCCTTTTACAGCCCCTCATCCAATTCGGTACAGCATTTCAGGTGTGTGAGCATAAAATCAATGAGTGTCGAAATAATGTTTGATTTGTGGTCAAACCTCTTAATCAGCAAAGTTTGTGTCTAAGGCATAAAGTATATTCATCATTTGGCAGTATGACTTTTTTTTTAACAACTCTAAATTTTCGTCTTTAACCTGACATTCATCAGTATTGTACTCCTTACACTATTAATTCCATTTGTTGAACTCAAGTTGCAGTTTGAGGACTAAATTGATAAGATTTGATGTTTACTGTCGACTCGAAGGTAGAATAAACAGACTTTACTGGAAGTCTAAGTAGAGGCCTGAAACCTGACTTAGCCCTTGATGCTTTTCTGAAGATACAAGATTAAAAACAAAACTGTTTTTAAGAGGGAACATGGATTAGAAAGCTTGTCGCATACCTAGAATTAAGAAGTTTTATTCTTAGTTTTTGATCAGTTCTAATGTGCTGATCTGGGCTGCTGTAATCAACCTTTTTGATTTCTGTGCGTTGAAATAAAACTATTTATTTGGTATCCAGATGAGTAATCTTGCTCATGTATGTGAAATAAAGAATATTGTCAAAAAAAAAACGAAAAAAAAGACCTTTTTAGATGTATATGTGTATGATGCAATAGGTTACCGGGTCCTGTCACCCAGCTCCATCCCCAACACAAACGCCTTCTCACCCAAAAACAACGCCTTTTCCAGAGGTGGGTGGTGCATTCCTTTTTTTTGTTGTTGTTTTTGCCAAAGTCAGGTTATTTTAAAAAAGCAAAATAATAAGAGGCTGTTTGCCAAAAAAATATGACCTGCCTGTAGAAAACCAGAGAGCTGGGATCCTTACAGTAACCTCATGACGGCCAAAGAGAAGGAGTGGATCACCAGGCTGCAGATGATTCAGCTGCAGAGTGAGAATCCGTACCTGGAGGACTACTATTACCAGGTAACCAATCTTTGCTAGTTTCCAATCCAGACCTTTTTTTAACGCAGATATCATTTTTTTATGTTTTCTCGATCAGTAAAGTCAGTTCAACTAGCACACTGCGTATCGTTTATATTTTGAACCTATGTTTCTTCAGGAGTACTACCGGCGAATAGAGGCTAAAATGGCAGAAGAGGAGCTGGGCATCCGGAGCAAGAGGGAGCCACTAAAGCTCACCACACCCTACATCACGAAAACAGACTCATACACACCAGGTTAGTTCTTTTTTTTTTTTTTCTTTCACTTGTATGTTGTTACTTAGTGGTATTTCAACTCTGCTCTGACAAAAATGGCCTTTAGAAAACAGGAGTATGCTTCCGCTTGAGATTTCAAAGTCCAAAGTTTCTGTTCTTCATTTCTTTGAACATCTTTCCTATGACTGTAAATCCACAGGCATGCAGATTCAAGATCTAATTTGATTAAGACTTGAAATCTTCATTTGACTCAGTTTACTTTATCACTGTACTTGGTCTCCTGAATCTAAATTCAATTTTTTCATTGTTTCTACAAAGGGTAATGTTGTGTATTATATACACTGGTATAAAAGTTTCTATACATGGTTTCCTCATCTTGTTGAATTTCTGTTGCTCTCCCAGTGGTGCACATTGAGGGCTCTTTGGGTCAAGTTGCTGTGTCCACATGTTACTCTCCTCGCCGTGCCATCAGTGCAGTTCATGCAGTTCAGGCTCAGGGTCCACTTGAGGTAAGCATTTGCTTTGGACGGTTCTTGATATGTTTTAACTTTTTCTGTCTGTCTTCCCTGACTCTGAAATTGCTTTTTTTTTGTAGGAACAAAAAGACATCAGGCAGCAGCGGTTAGAGATCCTCAACAAAATAGAAAAGGTATCTACAGGATATTTTTGTCCAGTTGCTGTGAGGTATTTTTGTTTTTTCAACACTTTCTCCTATCTCATCTGCCCTGCAGTTGTTTTTTGTCTTGTTGGAAGTGGAGGAGACAGAGAGAATGAAAACTACAGTCTTGTCTGAGGCAGAAGAGAGAGGGTTGATGGAGAAGACTCAGAGGAAAGTGGAGCACATCTACTCCCAGCTGCAACACCATGACCCTCTGTGAGCTATATGCATCCTACATTGAGCTGCAAGTCATGAATCATGTGAAAAAGGAAGGATTGATTTATGCTTCTTGTTTCCAGCTCTCCTAAAGAAGTTAGATATCATTGGACAATGATAGAATGATGTGATAATCGTGATGGTAATAATGTTTTGATGCAGAGATCCAGGAGGAGAGCTTCTTCCTTTCCTGCACGTCTCCAAAGGCAAAAGACTGCTTGCTCGTCTACTCCCCTTCCTGAAACAAGACACTGCTGTAAAAATCTTGCACATTGTAACTTCTAAGCTGCCAACTCTGATGAGCAGAGATACTGAAGATGTAGGTTGATTTTCAGTGCTGTTTGAATGCCAGTTTTTTGTTTTCATATTGCCAAAGTACTTTCTGATTTTGCAGCAGAAGTATGATGACCTATGAACCAACAATGTTAGCTAGGAGTGCTGGTCAAAAGATCATGAACAAATTTGGACCTTCAAATTATATGTTGAACAGTAAAAATGAATTAATGTCCAAATATTTCATTAAATTAATTTTTTAGGATGAATAATTTAATGGCAGTTCATCCTCCTTTTTTTTAGGCCCTTCCAGTTCTCTACCCACCTCTTCGAAATGTGATTGGAGGCCTGACGTTTAGTCAGCTAATCGGGGTCCTGAAGGATCTAATGATGTCTGAGTCTCTGACAGCCTATGAGTCTCTTACACTGGCATGTCAAAACAAGGTCTGTGCTTTTTTCTTTTTTTTGCTGCTGCTGTATTTTATGATTGTGAGGAGCTGTTTCCTAAAAACTTTGTTTTCCTTTCAGTTTGGACTGTCGCTCCTGTACGCTCTTCTGTCTCAAGGAGAGAGGCTGCTGTCCTCAGGTGTTCCTCTCGAGCCCAGCATTGGTGACTTTGAAACCTGGTGGGGAGTTTAAGCCTGACAGTCGATAACAGGAAGATGAAAACAGGGGATTGTTTTGAGACTCTGATGTTTGTTCTGTTGTGTTTTAGGACTGACACTATATTCCAGGTGGCAGGTCAGCTGTCCCAGTGTTCACTGGTAGAGCCGCTCCTCCTGCCCTCAAACTTGCTCACTCTCTTCTGTCGTTACCTGGACAAGCGCACAGTGCATCAGCTTAAAAGCAACATGGAGTGAGTCCCTCTTCTTTTGGGAGTGAAAAATATTTGTCTGGGTATAGTGCCCAATAATACTGCTGATTATCTCTGTTCAGGTCTGCGACTGGTTTCCTTGCTCTACCATCTTAAAGACGACAGAAGCTCATGTGACGTTGAGCTAATGACCGGGCTGTGGTGAGTACATGGAACAAAGAAGAAGAGAAATGGCTTGGACAAAAACTCCTTGGTGTTCACTACAGCAGGAGATATGTGACGGACTCTCAGTGTTTTGATTTGTATTTTTTCCCTCCTTTGTTCCCTCACATTATTGCATCTTAACTGTTTCCCTTTTTTATTTCCTTTATCTGGCATTTTTACTCTCCTCCCTGTAGTCTCTGCTCGATCACGTCAATCTATACACAAACAACAAACCCTTTTTTTAAATCCTCCAAAGCAAGAGTCGCCATCATATCCCTAATATTCATATACTGAGTTGGTAGCATGACAGTGCTTTAGCTATCGGACTGAGCTCAGTTTTTTTGTGGCTTGTGCCTAACCACTCTGCATTTGTTTTCTACTTCCTGTTACATTAAAGCCAAACAGCTTCAGACACCTCTGAGACAAATGTTTGATCAGGTATTGGTGACTAGGTTGAGGATTGTATAGTAATTTATGCTTGTACAGCTATATATATGTTCATTATAATAATGATGGCAATCAAATAAGTTGTCATGACACGTTACATCAACATGAGCCATGCAAATTTGTTTTGGTGTAAAAAGACATGCACTGTGTATACAAGTTCAGTCATACAAAATTTGATGTATTTGGTGTACTTTTGCATCTTAGATGTTTCAGTTGTAAAAAGATTTTTGTTTATTGTATTAATTTGGAAACAGGAATAATTTATATTGCACCCTTGTAGAGCACTTGCAACGCAAATAAAAAAAAATCCTTAAAAATGCTTTAAGTGTGCAGAGATCCATCTCTTGGGGATCAGAAGTCACTACTTGTGGATTGGGGAAAAGCTGGAGCTGGAGTACTGGGGATAATGAAAGTTTTATCTCAAACTAAGACTTATTGATCAAAATTGTTTTTAGCATAGCATAAAAAATAAGTCAATTTCAGAAGTTGATATCATTATCTTTTACTGCAGTGATCTGACAGGAAGTGGAGCCTTCTTCATACAAAGATTTATTCAACCATAAATATGCAGTTGGGTGAGGTCGAGGACAAGTTTTGTCTTTTTATGAGTCTTGATTCAGATGCACATTAAACTCCCTGCAGAAGAAAATCGTCAGTCTTTTCTACTGCAGGGAGTTTAAGTTAAATCAAGCTCAACTTTTCTGCTGCAAAATGCCAGCGTGACAAGTCTTTGACAGAGAAACTGGCCGCGGGACACAATCAGACTTGTAACTAAAAATAAAAATGTTGAAGTGGAAGAATGGAGTTTTCACATCAGTTTAAGGATTTTTATCCCAGACTCTAGCCTTCTAACATCCTTATACTGTCAGTAGTTGTTGCGCATCACTTATGGTTTTTGTATACAGGTAGGCCAGTAATTCAAACCTTAACCAGTGAACATGCCATAAAATGTTTTCACAGTATCAAATGAAAAGGTTTGGGTTTGAAATTATTAGATGTAACCATAAACAAAGTATATTTAAAATCTTTAAATCTGACACTTTAGATAGACTGCTAAATTTCAGCTTCTTTGTGCCATAGTTCTTAAATCATTTTGTGCTCGTCACTGTGCTGTCAGCTGTCATTCTTGGTTTGTTTGCAGTGGGATTAAAGCGACATCCTCGAGTGAAGTTGTAATTCTTGAGTTGGCAGCGTCCACCAGCAGAGTCCGCTGGCTGTCATCCAGAGACTAAGCCACAGTCCTGATGGCCAGCCTGTCTTTGACAGACGCACACATCTGGGCAGGAATGCACATGGCAGACAAAACTGTGTGTGGAGACTGAAAATTCAAGTTGAACAGTGCTTTCACTGTAATCCAACTATGAGCCTAGGTTTCTCCATGGGTTTTTCCAGTTACTCAGAGAGACGCAGTGACATCCAGATCAAAATAAAGCCACCTTACAAGTGCAATGAAGTCACCTTTTAACATAATTCTGATACTATTTTACATTATATCAAAGTAGTTTTAGCCATTTTTGTGTTGAACTGGCTCAAGTGAAACAAGGCTAACAAACACAGCTGTCAGTTTACAGCTCTGTGAGACTGAACGTTGGTTTTGGGCCTCAAACTTGGACTGGTGTTAACAAGGATGAAAATAATGGCCCAGGCTACAGCTGGGGCTGAGGGTGTCATTAATTAAAAAAGGTTTGAGCAAGTTAAAAGTTTTAGTTGAGCTGTTTTGTTTTACCATTTAACAGTCTAACACAATTTAACAAGTTCACGTTAATATCAGTGCTACATTTCAAAGCAATCTTTATATTTGAGTGGTTAACCCCACTGTGATGCCAGAATCAAGAGACAAGATTCAGCCTCTGGAGATCATTAATGTCTATACTGAATTTCTCAATCCATCCTATTGATTTTTAGACATGTCAGTCTCGATTACAGTCATAATACAAGTGATTTGAAACTGGTGATGCCTGACAATCTATTGTATGGGTTGATTTTACAGGGACATTTCATATTAATTGTGTTAATATTCCCAATTTTACTACTTTCCACCTGGTCAAATGCTAGCATGGTCACCTTAAATTGGTTCTCAGAAAGTTAAAGAAAATCATTCACCAAGGTCTTTAAACCCGATCCCTCAGGCTGCCGTTGAATGTACTTTTAGCGACTGTCAGCATCATCACATTGTAATTCAAATTTCAGCTTTTGTGACTGACAGATCAAATAGGACATGACATTTGTAACCAGGTGGCCAAGAGTCAGACTGATGGTTTGTCAGCAGAGGTGTGGAGTGTTTGTTGAGAAGCCAAGTATGTGAGAGGTCTGGGTGGGTAGTGAGTTGAGACGTTAACCCCTCCTTGACCCCATAAGAAGAGGATTTGGACTTAAAGTGAGGAATCTGTGTGAATGGTGAGATATATTTCTCTTTTTACTCACTTTTTCCCTTTAAAATAAACAAGGGTCCTCTCTCACTCACTAACTAACCTTTAGATGTATCTGTGTGTCTGTGTATAGGCTGGAACCATGGAAACACGATGGGCTCAAAGTAGTGCAAGTGAGTAATGAAGCTTACTGACAGTTTCCATCATCTCTTTCTCTTGACTGCCTTTTGTTATGTTATTTCTACCATTAAGTCCATGCATAAGTAAAACTTGCTGCTTGCTCTGTGTTTACTTTTACATCAACATCTACAAATCAAAAGAAGCTCAACAATTTTTACTTGTCACAATTTGTTTCTTCTGATGGTGATGTTTACCTTGGCACCTCTGCAGTGGAAGTTTATCATGGCTGATGACTCTTGGTTCCCGATCAAGTTTTTTCTGTTCTGTTTTTATTAGAGTTGTGCCAGTAATGCAAACTGCTTCATTTGATAATGGTCCTTAGAAAGGGATAATGCATAGTGAACTGGTGGCTATGCAAATCAGAATCCTGACTAAGTGAGCAGGTCTCGTGTCACCCCAAAGATTTATAGAAGAAATATGAACAACGTATGGTGAATACAAAAGGATAATACAACAGTATTTATTTGTATCCAATAAGATCCAAGGAGATCATAATCCCTCAGCCTACTATCTGGAAATGTAGTTCAATCACAACAGCAGTTCTAGGATTTAATTTTGGGGATTAATATCATTTTTACATTACATGGGGATATTTTTCAGAACTTTTTAAAGGGAAATTTAATTAAGTTTGACAAATTCTTGGTGGAAATGTCCAGAAGTTTTTAATATTTTTATTCATTTATTTTCACGCAAAATAATGCAGACAAGAATAATAATATAATTCAGACAAGAACTTCCAGACATGGTATGGATTTCGTATTTAAAGAGTAGGAAACATTGCTATTTTGTTTGATCATATTCCTTTTATAGTCAAAGAAAATCCTCAGTGAGTTTGAGCAGTGTGACACTGTGAAATTGGCAATCAGTGGCGCCTGGTGTTGCTCTGCATGATGGTTTGGTTCTTGTATGTTTGAAGTTTAATTTGTATGCTCTAACTGAAATAAGTTGGTGTCAACTGTTTGAGCTTTGATTTGAGTCAAACTGAATGAAATTGTTTCTTAACTAAATTTAAAAAAAAAAACAAATTATAGGACACTTTTCAATCAATTTACTACAGAGATTACCTCCTTTTAAAGATGTGAAAAATAATTGAGGGAGCAGTATGTGATTCTGCTTAAACATCCCGAGTTCATTAGTCAGTGTCCAATGAGGTGACCTCCCTCTCTTTGCTCCTCTCTCTCCCTCTTAAGTGCTAATGTACTTTAAGTGACCAATTATTTAGTGTGCATACACCTCTGTGTGTGGGGGAGGAGTATCTATACGCACACAGAGGGACGCCCCCAGACCAGAGTGTATATGAGACCCTTGAGATCAGAGTATGTAACCCACATCATCCTCACCCTTTCTCATCCTCACTCTCCTGCTGGTTCTGAAATTTTTTGGGTTTTTCCACCAGGTCCACCATGTTGGGACAGCTACTTCTTAAGGGCACGGTGGTCCTTTGGCTGGTGCAGATGGCACACACAGGGGGTGAGTGAGTGCAGAGGTGGAGGCCTCAGATGGGAACCAGTTTAATGTCTAAACTGTGTTAACTGTGATCAGTTCTTTATTCAGTTCTTTAACTTATAAACCAAATACAAACACTGCCTTTATTGGTGAGGCCTTCAATCAGGATGATCAATATAAGAGGAGACACTGATAAATGTAAAAGGCAAGCTTTGTTACGGCGGCTGAAGAGTCCAAGATTTGGGGAAATACAGTAAAGTCTGACAGATTAATTTGAGTTTGTGGAGGAAATTTAACCGTGAAGTTCTGTGAAGGGTAGTGAAAATGTTTGTGAGGTGACATTTAGCTAGAGACAGTCATAAGAATTCAAGACTTAGAGGGGCCTCTTTGAGACAATACATCCTGTGTGTGATAGTCGAATTCTTCTTGAAAGGGGATCATGTCTGGAAAGCGTGACTGAAACTTAGTCATTCGAACTTAAATACCTTTCTTTGTAATTGAGCTTGTTATTTACACACACTTGTACTTTCATAAAAGTATGGTGGGATAATTCACTATGGACAGAGCTGTTTATGTCAAGTCTATTTAAAAGCTTTTCTCATCATATCAAACTGTAACATCTATATGAACTGTCTGCTAGCTGCACAATTTGTTAATGTGGTAGATTCTGTTATAATGAAAGGCCTCTTTGCCGGTCTGAAAGGGTGTAGTTTGTCTCTGTTAGTTACGCATTTAAATTTTCATAGTAATGCTGATATAGAGACCCATAAGAAAACCCATATATTATCATGATTTAACAAATCATGCAAGAATTTGAATAATTTTATCCATTGTCAATTCTGTTGAATGGTTTGAGCAGAAATAATGATCCCACTTCTCTTTCTATTGTTTACAAAACAAGCTGTACAAATATATTCTATGCTTGCATATTTTTTTTATCTTGTCCTTTTTAATAATTACTTACAGATTTGGATTCTATTAAGATTTCTCAATTGTAATAAGAACTGGCAGGACAACCTAAACCCCATGTGCAGAGAAACCGCTCAGATCCTGCAGATTTGAAAAAAAAAAAAAAGATGAGTCGATGTCTTTCAGATGCTTGGGTTTGCCTGTCAAATTTCAAAGGATCCTGTTAAAACGAATCTTTGAAACACTCCTCATATAGCTGGGCTTGGTCTGCGGTCTTTCAACTTTTCTTGTGATGATGTGAAACAACGATATATTCTTTCCTCTTAACTGGCGGTCTCAGTTTGAGAAAATCAAAGGAGGCTCAGCTTTAGTGGCAGCAGGCATCTAAATTTAACATCCCTCTGTGAGGAAAGAAGAGAATAGTTTTACTGCTGGTACACGGCCACTTCAGGGGATAAGCTCTCTTTTTCCTGAAAGTGATCAGCAGGCATCTGTCTGACCAGGACACTCAGTGGAAAATTTAATGAATAGCTGGTGTGATATTCTATAACCTCAGTGCCATAACAGTCGGGATGAGAAAATTTTGATAAAATGAGAATTTTATGATTTACCATAGTGAACCAAAAACTTTTCAAAACAACAAATCAAATGTTGAGACTGTAAACTTCCGTTTTATGAAAAATGTATGCTTATGTTAAATTTGATGACAACAGTATGTTTGGGACAGATGCAACAATACACCCTAACCCTAAAACACACCTGGAGGAACACCTGGAGGAACATTTTCCCCCCTGATTATATCAACTTATAGCAGGTTATTAGTACGATAGAGTATACCAAATGCAATCCAGAGGGGCACTGACTCTCAGAGATAAAGATGGAAAGAGAGTCACCATTTTGTGAGAGACTGCGTGAGGGTTTAGTGCAGCGATCCCAGAATAAACCTCTGGAGCATAATTGCAAAGAATCTGAAGATGGAAAAGGCACTGACTGATACTGGATGGCTATGATCTTCACCCTCAGTTGGCACTGCGTCAAGAACAGACATGCACTGCTGTGGAAATCTGTGTAACATCTTAGCAACACACTCCAAACTGAAAGAAACAGTCATGCACAATCCCCCTACAAAATGACCTCACCTGTGTGAGCAAGCATCTCTTCAGTATTTGATGTTTTTTCTAATTTTACCCATTATAGGAATAATTTAAACTCTGCTGTGTTTTAGGATATGGAGCCTCATCTGGAGTGTCCAATGGACACGGACCACAGCTTAATGGTATACTGATGACATTATGCTCAACATTTTGTCTTTAAGGCGACACTAAACTACAGCATTAGTTTGATTTCCACTCTAGTCTTCATCTCCTGCTGTTATGGTGTGTTTTTTTTAGGGAGAAACGGTGGTGGTGGTTTAGGACAAATGTTGATGCCTTCAAAAGGTAAAGACAACACAATGACAAGAATCTTCAGCTATGAATCAATCTGTGCTACGAATATTTTGTCATTAAATGTTTCTTTCCCAGGTTTGGGTCAGGCCATGGGTGCAGGAAATGGATATGGAGGATACCCCACAAAGGGCATGGGTGAGTGATGTTGACATGATGTCAAATTAAAATATCCATCTTACTTTTTTTCCTTTTTAAATTATCACTGTTGGTATTTAAAATGCAAAAACAGAGCAATATGTATTATAAATGTGTCTATTTTAGGTTATGGTGCAGCAGCTGGTGGAGCCAATGGAGGAGGCCTGAAAGGTATCTTTATCATCTTCACATGTTCACTGTATTTTAGAAAATAAGTCGAGGTAAGGCAAGTTCATCTGTGTGACATGCTTAAGCAACAATGAAGTCCAAAGTTCTTCATGTAAGGATGTAGGATAATAACTTAAAAGATACAGAAAAACATATTGAAAGAAATAAGCACAAAAAACTGATGATGGATTTATTTTATTTTGAAGGGTATGGAGCAGCAGCAGGTGGAACCAATGGTCAGGGGAGCAAAACACAGGGTATGTGGACCTGTGGACCTAACTTACTCGTCAATACAAAATGAAACCAACAGATGGCAGCAAATACACAATTTTAGCATCTGTTTCAATCACCAAACTATACTGTGGTTGAGTTGATCTGGGTGGTTCCCATTTCCTCATACATAGAAAGTAATACATCCATTGCTCTTGTACATTAATTCAACTTAACGCATGTTAGAGTGAAGAGTTTGATCTATGGAGCACAACTATCAAAGTTTCTCAACATGAATTGTTTTTGATCCAGGGGGAAATTCAGCATTTTTACCAAGTGGAAATGGAGCTAAATCAAATGGTAGGTGTTGAATAAACCCCTCCATCAGTTTGTTTCTGTATTAGAAACGATTCTTGCTCCAGTCAGTGATTATTGGCTGTGACAAAGTGGCTCTGTAATCTTTATTGCAGGATATGGAGCACAAGCTGGTCCAGCCAATGGACAGCAATTAAAAGGCAATGGTATAACGCATGTTTTAATTTGAACATATTTGCACTTACACACAGATTAAGCAAAAACACAGTTCAGTTTGATTTTCTATGTTCCAGGTTATGGTGCACAAGCTGGTGGATATGGTGGACAAGGAAATAAAGGCAATGGTACCTTGATTATATAATGTGTTAGAAAGATGAATCACATCTTGGTTTCTGTTTGAGCCATATGTGAAACTGTGACAGCCTGCTGTGTGAAAATACCATAGAGCTGTAGAGCTGTTTAAGGCTATTTTACATCCATACTGTATTTCAAACAACTATCAAAACAAACCTCATGATTCTCGTGTTTGTCTCTGTGTCTCTTATTGGTTCATAGGTTATGGTGCTGCAGCCGGAGTGGGAAATGGGGCAAAATCCAACGGTGAGAGACCATTTGTTGGAAAAGGACTTCTTCTGTTTGTTTTCTCTGAATGAAATATGTAAAAAAAAATTATGCACCATTCATGTACCTGTAAAAATGTTGACACTTTATGATGTGAAAAGATCTGATTTATTATTTACTGTAATAAAGTAACACTGTTGTCTGTGTCACAGGCTACGGTGTCCAAGCTGGCCCGGCCAATGGACATCAGATGAAAGGAAATGGTATGAAATCAGTCTTCTGATAAAGACACAAATGCACACACTGAGCAACAGCGCAGGTCAATTTCATTCATTTTTGTCTCACAGGCTATGGTGCACAGGCCGGTGGGTATGGTGGACAAGCAAACAAAGGCAACGGTATCTAATTGTCTTTATTATTCTAACAGATGTAGAAAATAATTAACACTCTGCATGGTACGAGAGTTTTAAGATCTTCTGTGTTGACTATATTTGTAGGTAATGGTGCTGCAGCAGGTGCACAAAATGGACTTGGGACTAAAGGGAATGGTAGGGTAGTCCTCCTGGCATTATCAAAGAATGTAATTGTATCAGTACAGTCTGACCATATAATAGAGAGTGGGTAGTATCCAAACTTAAAATCATTTTTTTACTTTAGGCTACGGTGCTGGAGCTGGTCTACCGAATGGCTATGGAGTTAAAAATGGTAAATCCTGCAAAACCCGGAGTTTAAAACAAACATTTCAATAATTAGAATAAAAATAGTCTCCAATAATTTGTAATTACAATTATTTCATAGGTCAAGGAGCTGCAGCTGGCCCATCAAGCACCAATGGAGCAAGACCAAATGGTACCAAATTCAAACTGGTTTCTGTGTAATACTTTTAGATTTTGCACCAAACTGTCTGTTCGTGCAACTTAAACATCTTTGTACTGAACAGGACAGGGGGCAGCTGCGGGTAAATCAATGAAAGGCTTTGGACGACCATCTTATGGAGCAGGTAACTCATCATCTTCTGTATTGCTGTCTGGGAAATCATAGATATTGACCTTTACATGATATTTACTCATGTGATGCTCGATTTAAGGCCAAGGTGCAGCAATGGGGGGTTTGGGAGTCCCACAACTTGCAAGAAACAGAGGTGAGTGAAGACGCTGTGACACTGAACTCATTGAGCTGCCTAGTAGACCACCAACAGTGTTGTATTTATTCATCCAGGGTATGGCGGTAATGGTTTTAATGGTCATGGAGCCCAGCCAATGGGAGGTGAGTCAATCTGCATTGACTTTGCCAAGGGAATATGAAAACAAACAAAAGTTCTGCGCTAATACATCATATATTTGTATGTTTATGGTGTATGTAGGCTACAATGGTGGTTTTGGAAGTGCTGGTTTGGGTCTTGGACCTCGGTTTGGAAATGGAGGAATGAAAGGACCAAAGCAAGGTACTCAGAGTCTGTTTTTATTCATGCTGTTATAAACGTTTCTATAAAAATCTTTTGACAATTATGAACATTTCAGGCTACGGTGCTGCAGCTGGTGCCTCCAATGGGCAAGGTGCAAAGACCAACGGTATCTGATTCATTATAAATCGAACATGCTTCAAAAATATAACAGGCCACTTTTAAAATAATCTAAAATCGTTGTGTTTTAAATCATAAAGGTTACGCCGGAGCCAGAGCTCCCAGCAGGAATGGAGCCTCCACAAATGGTGAGTAAAGTAATACTGTATGTACTTATATGATTTTTATTCCAGTTGCAGCATGGGGTTAAATATTCTTGTTTGTGAAAATATTCAGGTTATGGATACCCCAGTGGTGGACTGACAAAGCAAGCACAATCAGGTAAATAAGTGGAAAATAGCTGTTTTTTAAAGCTCCTGTAGGGGGTTTTAATCCAGTTTTGACCCAGACTGAAACAAAAGTGATTCCTTTGTGGATCTCCAAACCAGCTGTGGCATGGATATTTATTTGTGTGCTTATTTTTGTGCCTGTAAATTTTGCTGCAGGGTTGATGTCAATTGAGAGAAATACTTCATCAAAATTAACGTTTTTCATGACAAAGATTTTTGATGAGTTAAAGCATAGAAAACAGGATCAGCCAAAATATAACCTTTGTCCCTGAGGATCTTTAACCACTATCAGATCCAAGTGTAGTATTTCTTTTCCATCCTCACAGGCTTTGAATGCCTCTGTTTTTGTGCTGCAAGTTGTCACAAAATTCCATCTTTTTTGCAAATAGTTTAGCTCTCAGATAAATTTCAACACCAGTTTGTTATTATAAGGAAACTGATTTAGTCAAAGTTGTCTTGACTTTCTTGACTTTTTGATTATAAATATTTTTTAGGTTACGGCAGTTTTCCTAATGGTTATGGTGCCAAGCCCAATGGTGAGACTGTCACTTCTTATTGGAGGAGATCATTCTGATTCAAAATGCTGTTTTGTTTCTGGAACATTTACATCACAAATTAAAGTAGTTTTTCTCTTGAACTGATTGTGTTTCAGGATATGGAGTCAGCAGAGGAAGTGCAATGAGACCCCAACCAGGTATG
This sequence comes from Xyrichtys novacula, assembly GCA_962446985.1. Taxonomy (NCBI): domain Eukaryota; kingdom Metazoa; phylum Chordata; class Actinopteri; order Labriformes; family Labridae; genus Xyrichtys; species Xyrichtys novacula. The sequence continues at coordinate 8,669,374 of OY660882.1, read as the reverse complement.
AGTCACAGTATAGCCTTTTGTAAATATGACATATGATCAAATTTGGCACACACTAAGTGGATGTTTTTTGTTAATGATCTGTTTTATCTCCAGGTTTTGGAAATGGAGCTTTCCCCAATGGATATGGAGCAAAACCTAATGGTAACTGACTTGCTTAATGTTAGTGTGTTCAAATCACCAGTTTACCTACTTAATCCATTGTCCTATCTTTGAAAACAAAACATTTGCACAGAGAGAGAGATGTCAAATGTCATGCTTATACACGGTCATGTGAACTGTTTAATTTATGTAATCTTACATCTTACACAAGGTTATGGAGCTGGAGCAGGAGCAGGAGCTGGGGTCGCCAAGGGAAACGGACCCAAACCCAATGGTAAGAAGAAATGGTCAAAAGTGAAACAATAAATATCTGTCCTCTTGGCAGTGTTGCTAACCACTTGTCTCATCTCCCCTTGAGGTCATGGAGCCAGAAATGGCGCTGTGCTTGGTGGATATGGAGGGGCGCTCAACGGTGAGTTTCAGCTTTGAATGATCTGATTTATTTCAGAACAGATTTTCATTCTCAGCTCACGTTGTGACATGTTTAAACTGTTGTTTGCAGGATTTGGATTCCCGCAGAGAGGCTCAAAACCTCAGAGTAACAAAGGAGTTGGAGCAGTGTCACCAGGAGAAGGAGCTAAGTCACTCGGAAATGGTAAGAGTTGTGCTTTTTATTTCAGCAAAAAGACAGGAAACACAAGATGGTTATACACGCTGGCATTATTTTGCATTAAATGTTGTATTTGACAGGCTATGCTGGTTCTGCTGGTATACCAAATGGACAGTTGGCCAAAGCTGGAAACACTGGTAAATGTTCTTGTCCCATGTATTTCATCACACTTTTATCTTTGTTATATATAGTTTTGCTCCATTGACATTATCTTTGGTTTTCTCTGTTTAATTCCCAGGTTATGGCATGATGCCTTATGGGAAAGGTTTACAGAATGGCGGCACGACTAACGGAAAGGGCCGTAAAGGTGAAGTTCTCTCTCCTGAACAGCCAAGTGTTGCACCAGAGGAGGAAGTTCCCCCTCAACAAGCAGTAACTCAGGATGCAACGCCTGTCGCCCCTGAGCCCACTAGCGGCATCCTCGTCATGGTGACACAAGAACAACATCAGATGCTGCCCTCACCTGTGCCTCAGGGGAAAAGCTACAAACACGCACAATACCTCCCTGTGGCTACACAAGAACCAGGACCAGAGCCTGGACTTGAGGCCTCACCTGAGCCAGCTCCCAAAGGTCCAAAGCTGGCGACATCTGGGCCTGCACCAGTAGATCCCCAGACTGGCACAACAGCACCAGAGCCAGAGGTAGTCCTTCCTCAAGGCAAGTACTCAAAACTTGAATCAGTACGGTGCGAGTGTAGAAGAATTTGATGTGAATACATGACAAAAAATTCATTGTTTGACAACCTGTTGACCTCAGCTGAATTGTTTTTCATAATGTTTGTTTTACTTCCTCTGGTCCTCAGTGAGATAACTGTTCTTTTGCTTGAAGGTCATTTTTGTAAAGTGGGAGTAGAAGGCTGTGAAAATATACGATTATCAAGGGTTTGTTTCTTTGGGCCAGCATAAAGATAGTCACCCCAATTACATACTGTACACTTACTAGTACCAGGGGTGTGTCCAGAGGGTTGACCTGGGGGAGCATGGGCCCCATCTAAATCTGACTGGGGTGACCAGTCAGATTTAGTCAGATTTGCACTTCTTTATTCCGACCTAAAAAGAGGGGGATTTAGTTGTGTTATTTCTTTAACACTTTCTGCTATATGGTGTACAATATTCACAAAATGTCACTGTATGCTTGCTGGAAGGATACTTAGACTTGACTCATGAAACTTTTATTTTGAGTGAAACTCTCACATGAAGAGTGTCCTTCTGACAATGTAATATGCTGTGGGGAATCTACATCTGAAAGAAAAGCCGTAATTTCAGTCATTTTTAGAATTAAATAATGTGTCTTTTTAAACAGTTTAAAGGTTTTGGTTTGGAAATCAACAAATACTCTTTTGGATTTCTGTCAACTGTTTTATTTTGATGACTTAAGCAACCTGTTAACGTACTTACCTACATTATGTTTGGGAATGAAATGATTCACACGATGTTTCTTTTGGATATGTCATCTGCACATTTTACATTTATACCTACTCTGTGTACTTGCAATCAGATTTTAAGTCATAGAAAAAAATGGCTTTTTGTTGTATTTCTATAGATGTGATAATTTTATGTTTCTGTTTTGTAAAAGTCAACGATAGCAGTACAAATTTGCATTAATAACGTGTTGTTATAAATGTCGATGACCTCCAGGTTATGTGACTGGGGATGCTGTACCTGAGCAAAAAGTTGCAGAGACAGATGTTGTTTTTGGGGGGGACGGCGACAGTGAAGGGGACGCCGCACCTAAAACAGACAAATCCCTGAAAACCAAACCTGAACCTGAAACAGTGTCAGCTAAAAGTACAGATAGCATCACCCCTGAAGAAACACTGGCTGTGGGTTTACCTGAAATTACGCCAGAGGAAGCCAACGTCAAGAGTCAGCCTCAGGCAGGACCTGCAAACCCTGGAGTCAAAGGTCAACCTGGAGGAGACACTGTAGCAGCTGGTAATCTAAACTGGGGTTTAGATGACTTTAGAAGTGCTTGACTGCATGTGTAAATGTTGACTGTATCCACTGTTTGTCCTAACTCTCAGTCTGTTCACTGTAAGTGTTTCACCCTGCAAGACTTTTACTGTTGTAATAGTTTAATGGCTAGGATTCACTCTCTGAGATCTTAAATACAGTCTTGATATTAATATTTACCAACCATCTTGGCTCAGGAAGAGAAACTTTTAATGAATTCTGCAGGTATGTGTTAAAATGTAGAAATAATCACCACAGATGTATTTTTTGAGAGTGAATTCTAGCCTGTGCTCGTGTTTATCAGTGTACCGTACAGATATTTGTGTTTTTACATTTTGTTTGTCTGTGTTGCATGTTTTTGTCAGAGTTGTGATTTGACTTGTTTTTTTTCAGTTGCTTTTTAAACCTTGGTCAGTCTTTCATATTTAGAGATTTATGTTTGACACTTTTAAAGTCACATTTTGGGAAATAAGCCATTTTACTACACTACAACCTGCCCTTTCTTGTGCAGCTAGCCAGTACTGATAAACTATTTCTGTTTGCATCAGTCTTTAAGCTAGGCTAACAGTCTCCTAGCTGTGGCTTCACCTACTGCAAACACAAGTATTTTCCAAAATGTCACTTGAACAATTTCAACAAGTGAAGAATTAACAAATTCAACGTGTTTACGTCTTTGTGTAAAGTGTGCATCACTGTCTTTGTGGTTTGTATAACTACCGTCTTCTTCAGTGCTAATCTGGTTCATTCAGGCCACGAGTTACAAAGTTTTACCCATTTTTTTTTAAGTAATTGTTTGAGGACAAACTGTAACTATCATTTCAAACCATGCTTCAATGTTGAGCCTGTCACTCTGATTTTCAGGAAATGGAGGAGTACCTACGATGTCAAAGGGTCAGGGAGCCAAACCAGCCACACCTGGTAAATAACCATCTCTTCTTTTGAACACTACAATTACCTGAGAGCTGGTAACTTCTTATTTAGGTTCAGACATAGTTTTCCTCTTTGGGCTAAATTATTGTAACAACACAACTTTGGATATCAGCCACATTTACTCGGTGTGGCACTTGTAAGCAGTGTTAGTTTGAGTTTTATTTGATGGAGTTTAAGTTATTTAAAACTTAAAACTTGTTGTTAGCATGTAAATGGGCTAAATTAGCAATTAGAGAAAAAATAGGTCTGAGCCTGACTCTTCAAAGGAAAATTACTGTGGTGCACAATACCTCTAGTAACAAGTATAAGCTGGGCATGCTGGCTTTCAAAGATTAGAAAAGTAGTAATCTTGAGTGTGTGGCTTAGCTATGTGGTTTTACTGTGTGTTTAAAATAGCACAAAAGCTGCTTTTTTTGGACTTGAATTCAGTGTTAGGACATATTAAAGTATTTGGGTTCATCAAACATGTTGACATTGTTGCTCTAGACTGTGGACCATCAGGAGTCCCAAATGGACAATGGATGAAGATACCTCGGCCTGGTAAAGAGACAGATTTCAGTGATTTCAATGTGCTTATATCCTTGAATGTATACGTTTTTTTATATTCACTACAGTTAGACTGTATTAAAAAACAGAGATAGTTGTGAGTTGTTTTGATAACAGCAGGTGTTGTTCTGTCTTTTAAGGTTATAATGGAGGCGCTGGAGCTTCGGCTGGCTTGAACACCAAAGGTACAAGAGTGAATGAACTGATGGCCCAACACAGAGTATTTTTGCAGAGATTACATGTACATACATCTTTAAATATCTACCACTAAAGTGATTTTTTTTAATTTGATGAAGGTTTTGGAGCTGGGGCCGGTGCTCCCACTGGATACGGCTCCAAACCCAATGGTACTGTTATTTTCATTCACTGTTTTTTTACCGTGTATTTGATGAAGTATTTTTGTACGAAATCATTTTGATGTTGGGTCTTTGTTTAGGGTATGGTGCCAGTGCAGGGGGGTATGCAAATGGAGGAGGAGCGAAAGCAAACAAACCAAGTAAGGGGCATAATAAAAACTATAAAACAAAATATTTTGAACATTTTCTGTGAAATCCATCAACATTTAAACTTTTTCCTGTTTTCTTCAAAACATAAAATATTTCTAAAACCTGTGCTGATACAGCAAGATGATCTACATGATGTCAGTTGCAGAAAGTGATTTAAAGATGAAAGTCAGGACCTTATGTGTCTACATCAAGACTTTTTTTTTAATATCTAAAGGTTATGGAGCAGCAGGCCACAATGGATGGGGCGATGGATATGGAGCTGGTAATATTTATTGTCAATGTAAATAAAATCTAAAATTAAAAAGTTGCTTTGAATGTTTTTTGTATTTTTATTGTTTTATGCTACGTCTACAGGACCTAGATATCCTTATGCAGGGAGACTTCAGCAACCTGGTAAGCACTCCTTGACTAAAAACCTTTTTTTTTTCATAAACTATGTCACATGGGTTGTCATGATTTGGACAGTGGAGTGTTTTTTTATATATATATTTTGTTGTGCGCACTCTCAGGTTATGGACAAGGAGCATTCTTGGGAGCCGGATATGGACGTGAAAACTCATATGGAGGTGAGCTTTTTTGTGTAAAGTTTGGTTTTCAGCACCATTTATGAACTACCTTTGAATTGTTGTGTGTAGTTTACCGTGTGCACTCAGTATGAGAAAACCTGAATTCATTCATTGAAACGAGGAAGTGTAAGAAATCTTTGTTGAATGAGGAGAGAAAACTCAGAAAGAGGAAAATAGAAGTGCTTCAAGAAGAAATCCTGCAGTTCCGGTGTGCTGAGTTTGGATTCAATTATGCTTTTTTTCTCTGGTTTTGCAGGTCAGGGTGACCCAGGCAAATCCAAATCAGGTAGGCCCCAGTGTGGACACTAACTTCCAAGAAATGCCTGTAAGCTCAGCCTACATGAAGTTTTTGTTGTTGTTGTTGTTGTTTACAGGGTATGGAAATGGAAATGGCTATGGTGCTGGATTACAGCCAGATTTTGCCAGTAAGAACCTTTGTTTTATTTTGAGTATTTGGAAAAAAAATCATCTTCACACCAATTTTATTCTTATTGAAAAACAACTGAAATCAACTGAACTGCTTTTGTTTGTTTGTTTTTTAATTCAGATCTTGGCCAAGGTGTACCCACTGCTAATGGTAAATCAGGTATGTCATGGGTTGCAAGTGAGGATACAGAAGAGATTAAATAACTTTCAGATGTGTTTAGTAAAACAGTGAATCATTGTCTGATTTCTGCTGATTCTTCAGGTGCCAAACAAAGTCCTTACAGTGGAGCCCCAGTGATTCCTGCTTCACTAGATGGTAAGAGGATGTAAATATATGACTCGAGCACGAGTGAAAGGTGAGATTATCCAGTAAGAGGGATAATCCAGAGTATAATCTGCAGGAGAAAAAAACAAAGCAAAACAGTAACACTAACCCAACACAAGTAATAATTTTACTGTTTGCAAAACTGCAGGAAAACTGCCATTAACATGAGATTATTGTAGTTAAAATCCATAACCCTGATATTCAATTTACTTGGTTTGTTAGAAAATATCCCTCTGAGCATTTTTTGGTCTAAAAGAGGTCTAAAAGACGTCTAAATTTAGCCTAGATGACTGGTCTAAAATCAGGCTACCACAGGTCTAAAAATGAAAGGTTTTTAGACCTTTAAATTTAGACCAAGTTTAGACAAAGTCTAAATCTGGGCTATATCTATGTTACACTGTATATTGCTCAACGGATATCATAATTATTTTGGTTTAGTACTTTGAGATCAGTTATGCAACTCACAGTTGCTTTTTGAAATAAATAGTTATCGAATAATGGGTTAAAGTGCAACGTCTAAATTCCATCTAAAAATATACAGAATCTAGATGGTTAAAATTAGGTCTAAAAAAAACTAGATGTCTACTAGCTGTCTATTGCTCAGTAGGATGTCAAGTATATCTTGTATTCTCACGCAGGAGTGAGTCAGTTTGAGCCTCAGTCTGCTGGTCTCGGTCCGGGTGGAAAAAGCAACAGCATGTATGGTGGTATGTATATCAATGTCTCTTAAATCTTTCTTTATTCTTAAGAACAGAGGAGGCATCTGTTTAGAAATCACTCTGAGAAGAGATGTACTTATATAGAATTAAATCTGTTATGCCACAAGAACTGTCTGTAATGTTTCAGGGATGGGAGGTTTGCCTAACGGTGGTCAGCCGCTAGGAATGGGTGCAAAGAAATCAAACGCTAAGTACGGTGAGTGTTCCCAGGCTGTATCGCTGCATGAAGTAGCTTTGAAAGGAAAAAAAGAGTCATTATAAGGACTTACACTAATGCAATACTTCCATTCAACTATGAGTATCCTCAAAGTATGACTTAACTCTCTGCTCATGGACTGGCCACTTTCTTTCAGGCATCGGTGGGTTGCAGTTTGGTGGGCAGCCACTCAGTCGAGGGACTAATGGTGCAGGAAATTATGGTATGTGTGCAATAACTGAACCCTGTCCTTTAAGTCAATTTATTTGATCCTACAAAAGTCTGGTTTAAGCATGCGCATCCATGTTATCTTTGCTCTTGTGTGATGACTGACCAACTTTTAAAAACTTGCATCCAGGATATGGTGGAAGCCCCTATAACCCTGCCGGTAATGGCAAAATGTCTGGAAAATATGGTAAGTCTTTTGAATAAATAGTCATAAAACCTAGCAGAAACTTGCATTTGATAAGAAAGCGCAGCATCGCGAGTAGAGCTTCCAAAACAACAAGCATCTAATGTCTTATCAGTCTAAAGAAATTAATGATTTGCTTCATTTTTCAACATTCTTGAAGGTGGCCAGGGCGCCGGCATGGGAGGGAATCCTTCACCAGTGAACTACAGTCAGTTTCTGTTCATTCTAAATACAATAAATAAGAAGAAATGTAAATATTGGTACCCTTGACTCATGAGGATAATTTTTTTCACTCTGAGCTGTTTCCCCTTCTTCTCTTCTCAGGATATGGTGGACTGCCTCTCGGTCATGGAAGTAATGGACATACAGCTGGCACATATGGTGAATAATCTGTATTTGTCATCAGGATTTGTTGTTTAAGTTCCAGTCCCTCAGCTGCTTATACACTGTTTATTCTCATCTTCTTGACAGGTTATGGAAGAATGCCTTATGAGGCTCAGCCAGCTGGACTGAGCAATGGGGCCAAATCAAGTGGCAAATATGGTGAGTGAGTGAGTGAGTATGTATGTAAAGATCTTTTATACTGAGCCAAGTTATCTCAATGCTGGCAGTGGCTTCATACTTACTTTACCTACATAAGAGTGGAGTGTAAGAAGTCACAACAAACATGAAAATCATGATATCACAGGCTGGTTCTTCAGGCTAACAAATTCAGGCAGATGTGCACTTGTTTTATTACTTTTCATGAATTTTTCTGCTTTTTATAATTTTCTCACAGGACCAGCTGCAGCACAGTATCAGCCTTCATCTTTAGGGCTTGGACAGAATGGGAAACAAACCAGCAACTATGGTGGGATTCTGCAAATATGAGCTATCCCCTCAATGTCGTTTCTTGTTAATTGTCAATTTTTTTGGTTTAACTTGTCATCTCCATTTGGTTTGAAAGGTGGCAGTGAAGTTCCCTATGCTCCTCAAGCTCTCGGCTTTCAGAGTCAAGCAAAATCCTCAATGAAATACGGTGCAGTGCTTTGTATTGGTTCCCATACCAATCTTTGTTTTTCATCTGTATTCAAACCCTGTTTTATTGAACAGTTTCCATCCATCTCTCTGCAGGTAACCAGGGGCTGTACCCCTCACAGCCTCTTGAATCTGCATCTGAAGTCAGACCTGCTGGAGAATATGGTAATAATGAGGTTTATTACCACATCAGGTGTGTTATAACTACTAAAAATATACAGTTCATTAATTTGTTCTGCTGTCTTAAATAGAAACAGCTGGTTTGTCTTATGAGCCTTTACCTGTGGAGCCAGATACAGCGGGACAATCCTTTGGTAAGTTGAGGGAGAAACACAAACATAAAATCATATGGGAGCCCCAAAACAGACATGCATCCTTATGTTTGAATTTTATTTGTTTTTGTTAGTCCACACCAATGACAAAAATTAGTTTTGTGTATATGTGTGTGCTTTTGTAACTCGGTGTTCGAGTTACAATCACCTGACATGATAAGAAATCTGGTACAATAAAAGGTGTGGATGCACATCTGCACAGGGCTTCTGTACCATAGCTTCATTATCTTATTCTTCTCCCCTGTTTCCCCCTCTTATCTCTTAGTGAAGGGAGGGGTACCAACCCCGACAGTTGCAGTTGAAGGCGAGGGGATGTCTGTTGAAAGATATGGTCAGTAAATTTCTGCATGTCTGATCCTTTTTTAATGTTGTTGCAATAAGTTAACGTTTGACTGTCTCTTTCAGAAAATGTGGGCTATATAAATGGTCAAGTGCAGCCAGAAGGTAAAACTAAGAACACTAGACTAATCAAAACTTTTTTAAGTATGTACAGTATATGATTCATTAATGTTTCTTTTCTGCTGTTTCTTCAGTTGTTAATTTCCCAGCAGCCCCCACTCCCGGCCCCACCCTGGCTTTCCCTTCCGCCCCCTCCTATCTACCTATAGAGTCCTCCTACACCCCTGATATCTTACCTGGATTAAACGTCGAGGACTTACCTGACCCTGCATCAACTACTAGCCTCGCCTTAGACTCTGCGCCCTCTACAGAAAGGCATGGCGAGATTCAGGTGCCTGATCAACCAGACGATCAACAGCAGCTGCCACGTCAGATCCACATCCAGCAGCATCTCAAACTGCATTTTCACCAGCAAGGCGAGTCCAGGAGAATTTGATTTCTGCTGTCCAAATTAAAAATCTCCTCAGCATTGTTTTGGGTGAGAGAAAAAGGTTGGTTCGCTAAAGGAGGACAGGAGGGAGAAAAAAAAGTTGAATTTTAAACAAATATTCAACAATCTCTGGTTGTATTGATTCACAAGGGTGTGTCCAGAGGGGCTCTTCTCTTTTGGCCACCCTCAAAATCTTTAGTGTTGTTCGGCTATTCAGAGTCAGGCTCCAAGTTTTCTTTGAACTTAATGTTACAATTTACTTTTTTTTACTTTAATTTACTTTAATTGGAGAAAAATACTGAACACATTTGAGGTGTGTGTAGGGTAGGAATCAAACAATCAAATATTGAAAGTAAACTCATACACAAACTGCCAAAGATACGTGAATTGGTAATGTTTTGGTACTTTTTTAGGTACAAACATCTCAACGGGGGTTTTTGTTGTCACACACAAGGAACTTCAGCTGTGAGCTTTTTAAAGGATTTGTGCAACTTTAAAGGAAAGTTTTGTGAACTTTAAAAGTCTGCTAAGGTATAGATGAGAAAAACAACACTGCTGGTCAAAACTAGAGTAAAGAGTTATCAGGATTACCTTACAGTTAATAAAATTAGCTTCCAGCACTTTTAATATCTTGTTTGCACACAAAACGGTAATCTGTGATTGTTATAAAGGTTTTCTTTATTTTAGTCGTTTAGTCCAAGCTGAGCTAAGAGTTTTTAATCACTTACTCCATTGTTTTTATTATTTACTGTATGTGCAAGCAGTAATTATCTACCATAGGGCCAAAAAAGGTACATTTACCCAAATGTCAAATTATATGTTTTGTGTACATAAAAGAACTGTGCAACTATTGCACACAACTTCCTACATTTAAAAGCCTAATAAAGTTGTTAATTAACTTTCATTGTCTCTTTTTCTATCTGCAGGGGCAAAGAATGGCAAATATGACTTGAATGGCTTCTTTGGAAATAGTGGCTATCAAGGTAAGACTCTTCACTGGTTTAAAATACTATTTTCAGTTTGCTGTGTTTCTCTCTATTATCCCACTCATTGTTATTGTGATGCATTTGTTTCTCCACACAGGTTAACCTTGAAGGCCATGATGAGTATTATTTGCCATTGTGTGTTATTTTTGTCCTCATTTGTATATTAATTTTCTTCTCTTTTGTCTGAGAAATGGTTCTTGTACTTTGTTATTTTGTGTTGTAGAGATGAAACATTAATTAAGCACGTTAGTTTTTTTATGGATGTTTTTCTGTATTCTGCACTTACTGTTAAGTGTACATGCAATCATTTGTAAGTGGAAAAATGGAGACGTTGCCTGATGCTGTCAGCTCAAAGTATTCCTGTAAAATACGAATCAGTGTAATTTATTATGCATGGAAAATACTCCTTTTTTTTTTACTAATTTTCACAAGCATCTGTTTATTATTGTACAGAATCTGATTTAATAAAACCATCATGAGTACGGACAGTGGAGGAAATATTGCTTCACTTATTTATAGTCTTGTGTTCATGGATGGCAATCCTCTGAAAGATGTAATCCCCAGGTCAGCGTGACTTCAGCACTGTTGCAGACCCACTCAGGGAGCATAAACTTGTTTTTAGTTTGTGATTAGGAAAATAGAGAATAAATCAAGATAACCATGAAGCTGAGGTGTGTGTTAGTTATGGGCCATGGCGAGGAGCAGCTGCCACAGTGCACATGCCTTTTTGTGAGGATTAACCCCAGCTTAAGGATAAGAACCCTTTACTGATTGGTCCTGCAGAAAGCATACCACTTCGCCAGCTCAACAGGTTGCTTGCTTGGAATAACACCTGTCCGATGATGGATTTCAGGTAGCAGAACTTCTTGCTCTCTGCTGCCATGGCCATGGCCATGCCCGGGTGTCCTCTGAGCATGGCCTCGTTCAGGATGTAAGTGCTGAGGAACCTGAACCTTTATCTAAATGTGAGGGCATTTGGCAGGAAGTCGTGATGGTGCTTTACAAAGGGCCGCGGCTACTGGAGTTTGCCAAGACCCCGACACATCTTCAGTTCAACAAATACGTCCTGACAGGTTACCGGCCAGTGTCCTCGGCTCAGGAGTGCATGAGGAGCCTCTTTTACATGCACAATGAGCTTGGAAACATCTACACACATGGTAAGTCTAGATGTTTGCCATGCATTTGTACGCTTTAAGTAATTTTGAGAGTAGCTGAGTACACTGAGGAGTAAATGTAAGAGTATCAACAGATGTGTCTGACTACACTGAATTATGTGGAATGCTTAATAATTCAGGGCACATTCTCCCTATCTTTTTGTTTCATAAACCCATACATGTGGTGTGCAACTCAAACAGGACACAGATATCAACTACTCTCACTCATGGCCTGTAGCAAGCATGACAAGAGTGTGTAATGAGGATATGGGGCATTAGCTGTAATCTGCCCTGGGAATCCCTGTCCTGGAAATAACCTTCAGGTAATTAGGTCTTTCGAAGGTGTGTGACACTTTTCAGTTCTGAGTGCTCAAATACACTTTAACAAGACAAGCTTCCAGGAGGTTGCACAGACGGCAGGAAGATTCAGAATAGTGAAGGGGAGATCAGTTTTACATAAGTTATCTTGACATGAGGATCACAAACTTGTCTTCAGTTTTATTTAAACATGCAAAAATGCAAATGTCGCAATGCACCAGGGTTTCACAGCCTTCAACTTTCAAAGCTATCCTCTTTGCTCCGTTTTCCCCTTGGATATCCCATAAGTTCATTAAGGCTAACACTCTTACTAAGAGGAAGTGTGGGGTATTATCTGTAGAGCACTTCCCAGGAACTTGTAGCCAAACGCTATAAATTTCACATGGTTCCTGGCACAGAAGCATAAGGAGGAAGTAATGTCAGACAGTTCTCCAGACATGTTCATTTTCATTTTCCTCTTGCATCTCACCTCTCTCCCCTATTTTCTCCAATTCTTCTGGTTACCTCAGGCATCCCTTTTTTTCTTTTCCTGGTGCTGCTGCCTTTCAGTATCCCCTGGGAGGAGGTGGACAGCATTTGGATCTGTGTGGTCCACTACCTGGCCTGCCTCAGCCCCACCATAGGCTCAGTGGTCTACCATGTCTTCATGAACCATGTGGGTGGAGAGCATGTGTATGACACCCTGCTCTCTCTAGACATGTTTGGGGTCTGCCTGGTAAACACCCTCGGTAGGTAGTTGATGCCTGTTAGCTTTTCTCTGTTTTGTCTGAATCAACACAGCTGCTTTACAGCTAATAAAGAAACTCCACTTTGTGTGTACTTGTATGCTTTCTAAAAGGCTTTGGCTACATTTCTCAGATCAACACATGGAGTTTGTTCAGTGGTTATTTGAGGACACCTGTTTAGGTAAATAGCCAATAAAAATTAAGTCCTAGTAATGTTTGCGCTGTCATTCTCAGCTCTCCCTTTTTCAAGGATTGCTAAGTCAAAACACTATGAGATGATGAGTCTGAACATCTCCAGGAGTGCAGTGTTTGCATTGAAGAGGCTTGTTTGAGTAATATGAGTACTTGGGCGTCTTCTTTTGGTAGCGTTTCACCAGAAAGACTAATATAGCCTCAAGTCCTTCTTGCGAATATGAAGTTTAATTCTTTGCTGATAAACTCAGGCTACAACAAGGTTAATTTCAAGTCCTCTTTTTTAAATTTATTAATATTGTCTCTTCACTGGTATAAATTCTCTCTTGTCACCAGGTGCACTTCCCATAATCCACATCACCCTCCTTTGCTACCCCACCTTGCAACAGACTGCCCTGCTGACGTACGTCCTCCTGTCCACCTATGGCATTTACTGCGCCACCACAGCCCGCACAAACGTCCTGCGCTTGCGAGCGTTCGTGTGGCAGGCCCTGTTCCGCTTCAGCTTGTTCCTGTTCCGGGTTTTCGGCAGCGGGGTGGGCAGCCCTAACTCCCTCAGGCTCTTTGTCATCATGGACTCCCTGGCTGTGGCAGGAGGACTGGTCAACATCATCCAGATCCCTGAGCGTTTTGTTCCAGGCTTGTTTGACAACTGGGGGAACAGCCATCAGATCATGCATGTCATGGTCATTTGCTCTATTATCTACCTGCACTGGGGCACACTAGAGGATTTGGCTTGGATTAAGACCTACCAGTGTCCTACTGAGTGATGCAAAGAGTATCAAGCACAAACAGGATGCACTCAGGGCTACGCTGATAGCAGATTTAGAGCTCAGTGAAGCAGGAGTTAGGCACAGAGAAGCAGAAGATGGTTGACGATGCACTTTAGTCCTAGCTGCTGAAAGGGAAGTTTGCAATTTGACATTTTGCCTGAACACAACAGGAGCTCCCGGTGTTGAAACTGTGGACCTCCAACATGAAGATTTCAGATTAAAAATCCTGAGCATACTTGACTTCTAGTTTGTTGAAATGCAGCAGTATTGGGTCATTTTGCCCATTACGAAAATAGCTTATAAAATGTACAGATATATTATTGAATGTAATAAATTATATATTTTTATAACCTGCTACACCTTGTGTTTTTTCATGTATGATGTGTGTGAGAGAAAAGTGCAACATGGCCATGGGTAAATGCGTCTGTTTAATTAAAAGAAATCTGTATATACATTAGAGAAGAGGAAGTATTTTCTATTGCTGAATAAGAGTCAAACTTGAAGTGATTTTATTTGGGCCTGGCAACAAAAGGTTCCTGAATATTGGCATCCTTACAAATTTCACCCACCTTCAAACCAAAAGCATCACAGCACCAAAACCTGTATAAGCTCATTTTAAGGTATGGTCACTTTAAGGAAATGATTGTTTAAATCAGACTTGAATAGGTTAGTTTTTGCAGAGGTGGAAAATGTAGACCATAACACTGCAGCTTTTATCATTTTACAACACACTGAGTCAATGCATTCTGGCGAAATCGCTGAATGACCTTCCTCGTCGTTTCTCCCAGCTCGACTTTTTTCTCCGCTGCACCTCTGTGGATCAGTCGTCATCAGAGCTGCTGCCATCCTCCGGCTCTGATAGGTCAGCGATGGGAAACCGCAAAATAGCAGCCACCCCGCTCAGCTGAGTCAGTTCTGAGGAGACAGCCAGCGGGATATATCAAAACTTGACAGTACAGACAGAAATAATGAGCTGTGAATGTGATCAAGGAGAGAAGAAAAGGGGCGTGAATCAGTGTTTGCTGAGAGTGTAGACTTTATTGGTGTCAGTAACCTGTAAACACGCTGAAATGACACCAATAAAATCCTTCTGCAGTTATAGTCATCAAACATTTACAACTCGGACCTGATAATATGTTGCTGGTAATTAACTCTTATTTAAAAATAGCTGATACAAGTTTTCTGGAATTATGTAACAGACTGCGGAAAAAAATGGACACTAAGAAGTACTACTTGAATCTTTTGATTAGTGTTATATTCATAGATCATTTTTTAAGAGTGGGTTATAGCGTTGGAGTTTTCACAAAGATGGAGGCACAAGGCAGTGCTCATTATTCTTCTAAATGACAGCTAGTGGCAGTAATATGCGAAGGAGGGGTCTGTGGGTTCTTAATCATATAAATAAATACTAAAGATTTGTCATTAATCTTGAGAAAAAAAGCCTTGAATTTGTCCTTGTGAGGGTTATTTTTGTCTGAATCCGATAATTAACTCTTAACATCTGCAGAGGTTTACTGAGCCTTCATTCAGTCACTGTGGTTCAGTACGCACAACCACAATCATGGGGAAGACTGCTGACTTGACAGTTGTCCAGAAGATGATCACTGACACAACCCACAAGGAGGGTAAGACACAGAAGGTCGTTGTTGAGTCTGTTCACAGAGGGTTGTGTTGACTGGAAGGGGTGCACAAGCAACAGGGATAACTGCAGCCTTGAGAGGTTTGTCAAACAAAGCAGATTCAAGAACTTAGGGGAGCTTAGGGAACCAGAGACAGCATCATAAGCTAAGAAAAAAAAAAGGACTATTCCTCAGTGGTCCAAAGTCCTGTTTAAGATGAAAGTAAATTTTGTATCTAATTTGGAAATCAAGGTCCAAAAGTCTGGAGGAGGATGAGTGAGGTGCGGAATCTAAGGTGCTTTAAGTCCAGCGTGAAGTTTCCTCAGTCTATGATGATTTTGGGTGCCGTGTCATCTCCTGCTGTTGGTTTTTCAGCAGTTATCAAGATTCAGACAAAACAAGTGTTGAAATATTCCACTATGTGTGTAATGAATGTAAAATATATATGGAAGTTTCCCTTTTTGATTTAAATACAGGAGGGAAAAAAAAGAACTTTGCAGGATATTCTAACTTTTGAGCTGCATCTGTAATAGACATTTTTATGCATCTTGAGTTTTTCTAATACAGACTAAAAATCTTAAAATAACTTACGTTCACCAGACACATGGAGGCTTGAGAATATCCTGCATTAAAAAAAGATAAAACATATCAGCCCAATGCTTGTCCAAAGATAATACACCAGACACAGTAAAATAAATATGAAGTACCTGACATTGCCGCCATTGTCTCTTACGTTGTCCACCAACCGGACATAGCGGCTTCTTGTGGGAACGTCCTGATGTCTGGAAGAACACATAGAAACATGTGAAAACATGGGTAAAAATACACATTTATGGTTCCTGTCATACATGAAAAGCTGGTGATAAGATTCTCTCTGTCTCTGGTTCTCATGTGATTCTGTAAACATAAATTTCAGCACCAGCTTGAACACACCACTATTCCGTCAGTAAAAACTCCAAAGTGCATTTAAAATCAAAACCCAAAAGATCCGGCCGAAGTAAACAGCATGTACCTGAACAGCTTATCACTTATCAACAAGGTGTCAATGGCAAGCGCGTCAGCAGCTCTCTCCACATGCGCCAGTCTGTGAGGATACAAGGATACAAAGGTTGCTTGTTATCATCGTGAGTAAATGCAGACCCAGTATTTACCGCCTGAGAGCTGTGTCCTGGTGCTTCATCACTTACCCATAGAAGGCTCTGTCAGGCTCGTGCTGCAGCATCTTATAGAAATCTTCCAGGGCTCTGACCTCTCCTGCTGCCTGTAGAAACATCAGTTGGTCATATTTTTCAGTCTTAATTCACAGGATGATTAGCATGTAAATCACAGGAATTGTCGTCACCTTGGTATCAGAAAGCCTGCTTGTCACAGAGGGATCAGAGAGGATTTCTGCGGAAAATTTAAAAAAAATCAATAAAATGTCACCAACTAACTTAACTTTTTAGCAGAACTCTTGTTAGTTTATTCTTTCTTTACCAGCTTGTACCTTTGAGGGAGTATTTATGACCTGATGATGAGTGAACCAGCATGAATTTGGGTCGATTCTCCAGCAGGATCTTGTTGTCCTGTCGCACCGCCTCCTTGAAGAGGTAGGTCATAAACTGGTCTCGCACAAACCCCGGACTGGCGATCAGGATGCATTTCACCACTAGGAAATAAGGGAAAAAAAATCTGTTTTAACGAAGACAAAAATGGGAAACAAGCAAAGAAATTGTTCCAACAATGCAATAAAATGAATATAATCGAAACATCAAATAAAAAGAGAGAAGTACAGGACACAAAACAGGAACATATGGTGTTTATGCAGGTGTTTGTGTGAGTGTGTCATGATCATAACAGAAGTAATACCGTCAAAATTGATGTGGCGAAGAATTGCCTGCATCACAGCCTCGTAGAACCGCTCCAGCGCCTGCAAACGAAGAGAAATGTGAGGGAACGTTACAAAAACACCAACACTGAGGGAGTCTGACATCCAGTTAACAGAATTGTGCTGCAGTTTTTCTCCTCTGATAGTATGCAGAATCTAAATAATCCATTCTCTTTCCTCTAGCCAAGTTCATAAAAGCCAAGTAGTTACAGAGTTCTTCTACCTTCTCGTGCTGGGTGCAGCTCCCCCGTCTCTTGCGGGGAATGGTCACCTCCACTTTAGCACGGAGCAGGGTCATGGCGGGGGTCACCAGCACCAGGTTGGCCAGACCTTCCTGCATCACCACAGCTGCTACGTCCGCCTTCTGGGTCGCATCACATGCCTGCTCTGAAGAGCGACACTAATTAGTATAGTTGAGTGCTTTCTTTGATAGTTTGAACCACGACTGATAAGCTTGGTTTGTCATGATACCAGATTTTCAAATTTCACTTCAACCACAGCAGCTCTCTCTAAGACAGTATCTTGACTGTGGGTCTGTTTTTTTGTACTTTTCAGTATTATTTACTGTGAAAATATTGCAGACTGTGTCATTCAAGTGTTGAAATTTTGACTAACTTTTAAACATGAGCGTTGTCATTGTAAGAAATAAGTACACGGTGCTTGTAAGTGGGTTTACTGCTACAGATTTATAAAAACACTTCAAACTGAAGCAGGAATGACTCAATAGACCTCCACCCCTTCAAAACATGAACCCATCTGTCAGTTACTCTCCCTCTTCTGTTCCCATGGCAACTCTCTCTCTTTGTTGGCACTGTTAATAAATCAACATCAGAGGACTGCGCTCTTTTATGTAAAAGACAACCAGCTAAAATGCCATCCTGTCAGTCAGGCAACACAGTGCTAAACAGTTCTTAAAATACACTTCTGACGAATGATTATTGGTGTCTGGAACAAGTCATCCCGGGCTGCAGTGAAAGCAACAAATGTAAGCCTGTAGCTGGAATCAAGATCTTCTTTAATCTCACAGAGCAGTTTTAAGATATTTGGTTCATTTCACAAGTATTTGTTTTGTCTTCAAGAAAACATGTGAAGTCCCTCAGTAGTTTAATTCAATTTCTTAGATGCCAGCTGTTAAAGATAGTGTTAGAGGCAGTTAAGAAAGATGCATTAAGAAGGTGACTCGGGGTGGTAATCAATTTCTACAGGAATGGAACCCTTTGTGTAAACTGTGTTTTAACAACATACCGATTCTTTCCAGCACGATGCTGTCCCAGCTCTTTTTAGCCAGAGTGAACTTCCTGTTGAGCTCAAGCTCAATAGTGTGGTACGCACCCATCTGAGGAGTAAAAAAAGAGATCATCAGCTTCTCAAATAGGAGTGGACACTGAGACAGACTGAATTCAATGACAAACCTTACAGCTATCTTGATGCATAGAAATAGAAAAATGACATAACTAAAATTGTCAGGCTGTATTGACAATTCAGACCTTGACATACTGGTTCTCCTCTATGTTAGTGCCCTTTACTCTCAGCTGGCAAGCCTGGGAGTCAAAGTCAATAGTCTCCACACATAAGGTCAGTGTCGTCCGAACTCTGGAGCTGCCAACACTTCCAGTCTGAGACTCTGTCTGCACCTTTCTGTGGATACATAGGACACAGACATTTGTTTTGACTTATCTGACAAGTTCCCTGTAGAATTTTAAAACTGAAACAAAATACAGCATGAGAAAGAGGAGGAAACACAATCACCAACAGCTGACTTATTGATCTTAATAAATGAATATGTAGTTTTTCAGCTTGGTTTTTTTTATCAAATAAGAATAAGAAGAACTTAATTAATCCTCAAATGAAAATTAAATTGTCTGTTGTCTCACATAATATGTCTCTAAAATTCATCTACTATTTACACAAGAGTTATAAAGCCTGATGGCTGTTGGTACAAAAGATCTTCTGAATCTTTCTGTCCTGCAGCGAAGAGAGAGGAGCCGTCCACCACCATTGACCCTTTGGTCCATTAAGGTATTGTGAAGTGGGTGATCCATGTTCTTAAGAAAAGACTCCACCTTCCTCAGTGTAGATCTCTCCACCACCACCTCCACTGAGTCCAGCTTGAGTCCAACCACAGAACCAGCCTTTTTCACCAGTTTGTAAAGACGTCTTGCATCTTTGTGTTTGATGCTTCCTCCCCAGCAGACTGCAGCGTAGAACAGAACACTTGCCACAACAGACTGATAAAACATCTGCAGCATCTTACTACAGATGTCTATTGATCTGAGTCTTCTCAGGCAAAAGAGGTGGCTCTGAAGTCCATATTCTTAGGCCAGTCCAACTTATTATCCAGATGTACACTTAGGTATTTATATGACGTCACCACTTCGATGTCCACCCCACAGGTGTTCACTGGCTGAAGAAGGGGTTTGGATCTACAGAAGTCTATGACCATCTCCTTTGTCTTTGAGGTGTTGAGGAGGAGGCAGTTTTGACTTAGGTGAAACCTTGACCATAAGTTACTTTAGCTTAAAGGTACACAAATACAACAGAGTTGCAGGGGGAAGAGTACATAAACTAATCACTGATAGAGGGATCTGCATCTATACCTCTGCACTGCTACAAGATCAAGCTTCTCTATGGTGCAGAGAAACTATGTAATAGCTGGGTGTGTGCTACAGGAGTATGTGGTTTAACTGAGTGTTTACCTGATTGTGGAGGCTCTCAGGCTGTCGCCCACTTGCAGCAGGTTGTAGGTATGCCACATATCCTCTGCCTCCTCTGGCATCAGAGTCACCTGACTGAAGATAATCATAACATTAACAAAAACAGTCTCTGCTCATATATCTCTTAGCTCTGTAAGCCGTCTGTTTTCCTTTCAAATTTCACCAGGGATTATTCACAACACAAAACTCCCTGCGTCAATTGCGAAAACAGGGTGGATGCAAATCACAAATGGACATTCACTACGACTGAGTTGACACATGTACAGTCAGCTGCTAAATAGCATGCTGATTAGCTCGCTAGCGTGCTAACAGTCACTCACCCGGCATTATCTTTTTCAATATCTTTGTGGAGTAACTTCATGGTTGAATGGTTGTATAATAAAACAGAAGGAATACTGTCTTAAATTAGATTATTTAACGACATCCGAATGGCACTCATGTTGAATTTTTAGTGAATTAGCAGACTAGCTAAGCCATCTCTCAAACTTCAGAATGAATCACACTAGGTGCGGGTTGCCAGGCGCCGGGACATTGCGTCATTCCGAAATGCGTCGTCGATTCTTCCCACCGCGGTCACTTCCGTGGGTGTCGCTGCGCTGCGCAACGAATTAAGAGCAGTAGAAATGCAACAAGTTGCGCAGACTAGCGTAAAAACACTTAAGCGTGCGTTGTTTGGTGAATTATTCAGTTTGGTGTGAGATAAAACTTCGGATAGAAAAGAAAATCAAGATTCTTTCACAGAGTGGTTTGTGATGTGTAAATGCTGACCGACAGTGAAAAGAACCAATCCGCAAGAGCATATCCCCTCAGAAGCCCCGCCTATTTAAGAAATGGACCAATAGGAGCTCTTCCGTTCGAGCTCGCTTTGAGCTGAAGCTCCTCGAGCCTTTTTTTGTCGATGGCATGGTGCTAGCTGCTACGGTAGATTTACGGTTGTCACGAGAAAATACAACTAAGTTATGCCGAATTAAGAAACCGTATCCAAATTGCTTACCGAGTTAGTTTTTAACGTATATGACAGCCATCGCATCTTCAACAAGTCAGCAACGAGCCTCATTTTCTGAGGTGTCCATTTCTGCCCCCAAGGTTAGCTAGCTTAGCGGGCTAACGGTAGCCGATTAACGCTAAACTAGTCGAGCTAACGGTCACTCGGCTCGAGCTCATATTTTTGAATTCACAGGGATTAATAGGGAACCAAACTGAATAGAGAGGAATAGCATGGCAGAAGCCGACAAGCTGAACATCGACTCCATCATACAGCGTCTGCTGGAAGGTAAGGCTCGATATTTATTCACCGGGGGGAGCCATTTTAGCCGAGAGAGGCTAGACGACGACGGCTACCTGAGCGCTGCTAGATACCATTGAAGCCCCACAATCTGGTTTAGAAACGCTGTTAGCCGCCACTATTGTTTGGATAGTAGCCTCTGTTTTACTGCAAAGTTCCATCTGAAACACATTTCTGCGTTTGATAATTTTTCAACCATTTAAATACAAATCTGAGTTCACGTAAACATTAGTCATTTTGAGAAATTACGTCGTTCAGTTGGAAGGATCATTTTAAAAGGGGTCAGATTTAACGATCTGAACCACATATAGTATTGATCTTGTTTTTTGTAACCAAAATGGGGTTTCTGTAGTTTCTCAAGCTATGATGTGAATGCGATTTTGGCGGTCATTTAATTTGGCTAAACTATAGATAAAACTGTAACGCGGTAGAAGTAATATACTTTGTAAACCTGTGTTTTTAAAGATGATTAATACATACCAAGTGTTTTCCAAGAAGTAAACTCATAACCGATAAAGATGGGGAACAAATATGTGGAGTAGATAGAAAAGCAGAATTGATTACCACAGTAAAATAATCAGCAGTTCACTACAATAATAGAAGTAATAATCATACAGGTAAAGTGCTAAAACAGCAAAGCATCTGAGCACCTTAAATTGTTTGTTTATTTATTATTCCATCTATCTGTATTCATTTTATATATTTAGTGTACATATTGTACATACTTCTTGTATTTAATTTTATTATGTGTTTTTATTGCTGCTGTTACATGGCAATTTCCCAGTTTGAGATTATCTATCTATCTATCTATCTATCTAAAGGGGAAATAAAAGTAGGAAGGCTATGAAAGCATGCAGCCATTAAAAGCAGAAAAGCAATCATTTTGTCCAACCATGAGACACTGGGTGGGTAGCATGAGATGTCCTTCTGCAAAATATGTGGTTAGAAGCTCACAGAGCAAACATTGTGCTGATACTTAGATAGGAAAAATATGAGATGTGCAATTAATTCTGTTTTTTATCACCATGTGATGTATCTATTTACATGCATAGGGTTGCAAAAATAGAGTTGTTAAGAAGTTTTCACTGACCCAGTAACCAAGAATTATGCCGTAACTTGACCTTTTAGCATTTCTTTTTACAAGTAGACAGTTAAAAGATTTATAGCCCTGTTTTTACAATGGGAGACCACGAGGCTGGAAGATTTGAGCACAGAAAATGAGAATTCTGTTCTGCACATTTTACCTTACTATACAAAAAGCGATTGTTATAATTTCAGTGTAAACTCAAGTGCACAATTTTGAATGGTGTTGCTCTGTCGTTCAACTCAATAGCATGGGCTTAAAAGGTAAACACTGCTGTTAAATGTCCCCTGTTTCCACTGTGCTGTTTATCACTGTTGCTTCACTCTCCCCTCACAGTAAAAGGCTCCAGACCGGGTAAAAATGTTCAGCTGACAGAGAATGAAATCCGTGGCCTCTGCCTCAAATCCCGAGAGATCTTCCTCAGCCAGCCAATCCTGCTCGAACTTGAGGCGCCCCTCAAGATTTGTGGTGAGGCTTAGTTGTGTTCTTTAGAGTCGAGGGAATTTGCATGTGAGGTCACACAGCATTTACCAACACTCTTAGACTGCTATCTTAGCTGTTTATGCTATTATGAAGATACTTATGTTGACAATCTGCTTTAACTCCTCATTACTAGATTCCAAACTACAGGTAATGTTTTGTTTGTAAAGCAGTCTTAGTCAAAGGAAACAGTGCTTAAATCCAGAGGACAGTACAGTGCGTGGCTGTGACCTTGCCACATAATTACACAGCTATATGAATACACTGATAAGATGGGCTCTCCGCTGCAGCGCTGGTGCGCTCTTCAAATCTCCCTGGAGTCGTCATCCGGGGTCATTCTGTTGATGCCATTGAAAGAGAACTGCAGCAGTGAAGGACCAGCCTGCATATTTCAAGAACATACTATGTTGACTCTGCAGCTAAAACCAGCAGTGTCCTCACACTACACACACACACGCGCTTGCCCATTCACCCCTTTGTCTCAGTTGCAAGAACAAGTGGAGCAAAGCCGTCCTAACATTGTTTATTTATAGACATATTTGACCGATCGTGGTATGAAATGCTGTTTGTTTGCAGGCGCCAAGTGTTGTTGTACCTCTATGCAAGTCACACTCCTTTTTGTTGTGCACATACACACTACATCATAATCACACTTACAACTAACACACTGCACATTTCACCAGGTGATGTTCATGGGCAATACTATGATCTGCTGAGGCTGTTTGAGTATGGGGGGTTCCCACCAGAGAGCAACTATCTGTTCCTGGGAGACTACGTCGACAGAGGCAAGCAGTCCCTGGAAACCATCTGCTTGTTGCTGGCTTACAAGATCAAATACCCCGAAAACTTCTTTCTGCTGAGAGGAAACCACGAATGCGCCTCAATTAACAGAATATATGGCTTCTACGATGAGTGTAAGTCACACGGCAAGCATGCAGATACACACATAAATGTCAACATTATCAGCTGTATGTTAAAATTGTGTGCACAAGCATCTTAGGGTTAGGGTCGTATGAATACGCTAGTGCAGTAGTTTTCATTCGGATATGTAGAAAGTGGTGGAAAATAAACAGATTTGTTTGTTAACAAGCACTATTGCTAATAGTCATCAAATGTGCTTTATTCGCTTTTATTTAATGATGACAAATGAACTGCTCAACTCCCCAGTCGAATCATCTATTCTGCAAAGTCACTGGCTGAAGTTTACTGGCACTACTCCTTTGTAGTGTCATATGATCATGTTACAGATTTGTGGAGATGGTCTTCATTTTCCAACAAAAATGGTGACATTGTATTTTAGTGACTACCAAAACAACTGTCAGAAAGAGTTGCTCTTTAAACCTAATGGGAAAGTTGGCCTATAAGTAGTAACAAAAGGCCACAACACAGATAACCTCCTACAGCATGCTCGGAGCTAAAGAGCATGATCAGGCAGCAGTGATTAATCACATGCCGTTCTGTGCTATTCACAGAGTCAGGATTATGTAAAATGTTTCAAATATGATGCAAAGGGTGCAGCTGCAAGGACTTAATTGGTCTCAAGATAAGATTGCGACTAAGTATCTGCTTGTTTGCTCCAACAGGTAAGAGGCGATACAACATTAAGCTGTGGAAGACCTTCACCGACTGCTTTAACTGTTTGCCTGTTGCAGCCATTGTTGATGAGAAGATCTTCTGTTGCCATGGAGGTATCCTCATCAAACAGTTCATTTGGCTTCCATCCAACTGCACACACACACGCAAACACAAATACACAAACTCGTCCCTGCACTGTTGGTACTGTCAACATGGTGGTCAAAGACCTGCAGGACTGTGCCGAAGCTTGATTTCTTGTTGGACCTTATGTTTACATTCTTGGCCTGTTCAGCAACCTTGTTAGAATTCTAAATGCTTTATTGCTGACAAGTAGTAATACAGTAATGTTTTTTATTTATTTTTTACCAGTTTTCCAGTAAGTGTACGGCCAAAAGGAGAAAATAAAATAGATTCCAATCCTTTAGGCAGTGTGACACAGACAGCTATGTCTATGAAACCCACAACACAAATCATGTTATCAGGCGCTTATACCTGAAGGCGAAAACAACCTCACTGTTAATAGCACAAATTATATAAGACAGAAAACACTGAAAGGACATTGTGTCATTTTTAGAGTTTTTCACCCCCCTTGTTCAAAACATTGATATAATCAGAGTTTATGTCAGCGAGTACCTAGTAACCGTCTGCTAGTGTCACCTCGAGTCCTTCAGTGGATAAAGAGTGTGGTGAAATAAAATGCTAAACGTAAATGACCACATGGGCCTGAATTAAAGATGTTTTTCCCCTTTTAAAATACATGTGAAATAGTCATCAGACGGGTTCTCGGCTTTTAAGTGCCAACATATACACTCAGCCCTGTTTTGGAATGCTTGATAGTTGGTATGTTGGAAAAACGGCAAGACATTGGATGCTGCCAGACAGTCAAATTTGCTCAACAAACAAGTTTTAACTATGAAACCAAGGCACATTGCCAAACCTCAGCTTCTGTCTGAGAAAGGGTGTTAGAGAAGTGATGGCATACTGACAAATGGAGGATGACGGAGGACGATTAACAATCAACTGGTAGTGTGATGTGCACGGATCTACTGGAAACAGGCATAGCATTGATCAGCATTACAGTTTTTCCCACAAGTTAATCCAGATGAAGTCTGGAGAAATTACACTTTACTCAGTGAGGAGAGGAATGAGGAAAACTCTCGTTCCTCAGCTAGCTTTATAAATTGGAAAGAAATTAAAACAACAATAAAAACCAACGTCCTCTTTACTGTCACTGTTACAGTATGACATACAGTGTCTACCCCAGGACGGGACTTTGTGGCAGTATGTGATTTTTGGGCGGTTGGGGGCTGTATGTTGAGTGACTCAGAGAGTGTCGGGTGGGGGTGGGGGGTTATTGATCGCCTACGATAACTTACTCAGTGCGCATGCACTCTGCAGTGCTGCGCCTGTGTGCGCCGTATATACTGATAAATATGAGTCTAAGGTAGCGCCATGTAAAAAAAAAAAAACAGTTTTAAGCTGTGGCGGCTTTTATTAAGCTGTGGCGGTGCACCACGATCAACTGCATGTAGAGGAGACCCTAACATGCATTACAACAATAAATAAAACAAAGCTTTATAGCCCTACATGCCTGGAAACACTGGTAAACTATTATCTATACATGAGCCACTCAATGTGCAGCAAGTTGGCATTGTATCATCTGCTAGTGATTGATTTAAATGACGAAGTAAAATAGAAATTTCAAATTTAAACTTAATTTGATGGATCATAGCTCTAGTGTTTGTGTTTTACTGCAGGGAAATGTCAGTAATTAGGTGTATGGCTGTTTTCAGCTTGTTTTTCTGAAAGGCCAGAATACTTGAAGTTTACTAGCTAAATTGGCTGACAAAAAGCTTACCCTAAACTTTGACTGTGATATTGTTAATATTGATGCAACACTTCATACCCCTTTGATTAGGATTGATCCTTGCTGTGCATTATTTTGACAGTACTGATTGATAAAAGTGAAAAAAAGCATCCAAAGCCTCTTGAAAACAATATTACAGATCATAAATCAATATTTTTTCTGCTAACAAATAACTGTACATGACTTTACAGGCCTATCCCCCGACCTCCAGTCTATGGAGCAGGTGCGAAGGGTCATGCGCCCCACAGACGTGCCTGACCAAGGCCTCCTCTGCGACCTGCTGTGGGCCGACCCAGACAAAGATGTGCTGGGCTGGGGCGAGAACGACCGCGGTGTGTCCTTCACTTTTGGTGCTGACGTGGTCACAAAGTTCCTACACAAACACGACATGGACCTCATTTGTCGGGCCCATCAGGTCAGTGTACAACCCTGATTGTTAGGTGAGAGATGTGTGAGCAGCAGGGAGGAGAAGCAGAAGAGAGAATCAGAACAGGCAGATAAGTTAACACAAGTGCTAGCCTTTTTTCTCACTTCTAACTCATCATTTTCAGGGGTTTTTCATTTGGTTTTTGTTTGTGTTCGATTATTCTGTATCTGTCTTTCTTTTCAAAAGCTCCTCTTATATTTGTTACAAGGTTAGCAAACAGGCTTGTCAAGCTTTACAGATTATTTGAAGGAAAGCGAAGACGAACAGTTGATTTTTATGGCTAGCCCCTGACTTCTTCAGCACGGTGGGATTTCAGCTCAGTTTTGCTGGTTACTAGGTAGGCAGACAAAGTGCTAGATATGTCTTAAAGTTGGATTTTAAAACACTGTTTTCATACAATCATTCTTACATCCGCACTCCTTACAGTTTGTTAACCTGTGAACTGTTTCCAGGTGGTGGAGGATGGATATGAGTTCTTTGCAAAGAGGCAGCTGGTGACGCTGTTCTCTGCCCCAAACTACTGCGGCGAGTTTGACAACGCTGGAGCCATGATGAGTGTAGACGAGACTCTCATGTGCTCATTCCAGGTAAGAAAAACCCGACCTCTCCGAAAATTCACTCTAATAATGCTGACTCTACATATTCAAAACATTTGAAAGAGGGAAAAAAAGCTTTCTAGTAGCTATTCAATGTGAATATCAGTATGAAACCGCAACACAAAGTTTCATTGAGGAAATAATCTGTGAAAAGAAACGAGAATGGATTGTCGGGATAACAGCGATCAGGAGACAGCATCAGTGACGCTCAGATTGGTGGAAGCATGTTGTGTCGAGCTCTCTTGCTTTAGGAGAGAGAAAAAGGAATGGGAGTAGCTTGAGGTTAAGGATGATAGGGTTGGTTAAGCAGTTAAATTGTTCCGACGTTTGCACTTTTGGTCCCGCCGTCCAGAGGAGGGTGCAAATTGATCCAGATCTAATCATGTAGCACTTCTTCTGAAACCAAATCCTCTTTGAACCACAGCAGCCGCTTCAACCGTTAAGTATATTATTGCTGTGAACAACAAAGATGGTAGTTTCACGGCAGGGCCTGATTAACAATGCAGGGTTCCTACACAAGAATGGAAATAAATTTGATCAATTTCCAAAAAAGTATTGAAACATATTTATGTTTTTAGACTCTAACCATAGTTCTAAAATAATGTTTTCTAAAACAGAAAAAGAGGTATTTCCAATAATAATTCCAAAAAGTAGGGTATGGAAAAGTATTGAAATCCAAACTGTTTAGGAACCCTGATAATAGCATCGCACCAGTGCATTTATTTCATATGGTTTCAGAGGAGATTTTTATTTTGTATTTGAACAGCTCTTAAAAAAGTCCTGCTAATGCATTTATTTTGTCTTCTTTTGACAGATTCTCAAGCCTGCAGACAAGAAGCTGTTTTATGGTGGCGGGGGCATGGGCTCAGGCCGCCCAGTCACTCCCCCAAGGAAAGCTAAGAAATGACACCCGTAGTTCGCCCTCAACCTCCAACCCATCCCTCCTCCTGCCCTCTCTACCTCTCTTCTCCTTTCTTTCACCAAACAGCCAGAAATCAAACCTATACCCAGGGCTTTTTCCTTTTTTATCTGTACTTCTTAAAACATTTAATGTTACGAATTGTCCGAGTGAGTGCGTGGATGTGTGTGTGCGTGCGTGCGTGTGCGGCGCAGATGACAAATGCATCTCATCTGCAGGTGAGCATTCAGATCATGTGTGCACGTGTATATTTTGTGTGAGAGTATTAGAGATTTATACTTTTCCCCTCTCTCTTACCACTCTTCCCGTGGAAAGGTTGAAACCACAGTGTCTGTCTGTACAGTAATTTTGACTGAAAAGCATGGGGTGGGAGACAGTGGGAGATGCTGTAATGATGAATTTAGCAGCAAAGCCCTGCCAGCAGGTGATGCGTGTGTACTTGTGGAGGGGGGAAGTATTTTGTTTTCCCTGTCCTCTGTACTGTAAAATCTCAAACACAGGTGTGTGAGTGTGTATGTGTGTATGCGCTCGTAGTGTTATGCCTGTCTGAGCGTGGCGCCTTGTATCCTTGAAACGGGGAGGAGCTCGTCACCTTAAATGACCAGAGCAAGCACTTGCTCATCCACACACACACACTCACACACGCGTATGACTCTTCAGATTCATATGAGCCAGAACTGTAAAAACCCCATACAGTTTAGGTTTGTACAGATTTGATTACTTGAAAGAGATTTTTTGTGAATTCGTTTTGTAGTCTTTCATCAAGTTGACCAATAAAGCAAGAATCTGAGCTCCAATGTGTCCTGGCCATTTTTCACTGCCATCCTGTTGTTGTTATCAAACTGTATCATTGAGGAGTAGAGGGATGAAACTGTGTTTTTCTTAAAGATTTCCTGTCAGAAAGTGTTTCCTTTTCCTAGTGGTTGATCTGCTGTTTGTTAGATAATTGTTGGAGTACACCTAGAAATGGCATGTGCATACTTGACAGTTTACTTTGGGCTCTTATTCCTCAAAAATACTTTTTAGTTTAAGTTGAACTGATTCAAATCAACTGATGTACTCTCACATTTGTATTTAATATACATCTGCAGTTATTTTATACAAATGTGAAGTTAACTGAGATGTGTTTCAGCCATCTCCACTGGGCGGCGCTGTTGGGCTTTTGATTCCTGTTGTCAAAGGAGCCATGTACAGTAAACCTGAGATGAAAAAAAAGTGTAAGAACTTAAAGTTTAAAAAAAAAATGCATTGCCTCGCACTTACCAAGCTAAAAGTTAACATTGCAGAAAAAAACTTAAACTAAGCCTTTCACACTGCTTCTGTTTTTCACCTGAGCAGTAATAATAACTTTATTTTTAAAAATTATTTCACTACAAATTGGGAGTGATCAAACATTTAATATAAAGAAGGGTAACTGTCATTTGAAGTTGCGGCAAAGCTATGTTAAAACTCTGAAACTCCTTTTTTACATTCCTCTGTCTATATTTAACAGATGAGGATCCAGTTTCTTTCTTAGGCATTTCTCTGGCTCTTGTGCATTCATTCGTCTTCCTGTCATCAACGCACGTCTACAAGATGCTCAGTCCATCATTGCGGTCCTAATAAGACCACTGAGTTAATGGGTGAAAGGTACAGATAAGGACAGTAGGTTAGGATTTTGAATGGTACATTTAAAAAAAAAAAAAGAAAGAAATGAATCACCTATTTTTCCCCAAGAGTTGTACATGAGACATTTTGTCAATTGGTTTCTCTGCATTTCTTCAGGATGCCTCTTTTGTAGATTTGAACACCTAAAAGTCACTCTTGGTCACCCCACTGTGCCACTGACTGAGGCCTCAGAGTCTCACTGTGGTTCTTCTGTTGGATTACATTTTGATTTTTGTTCAGTGAGTCCTTGAGATCCACGTGTGATTTCCTGCATTCAGTATCATAAGTTGAAGTTCTCTCATGGATTTTGGGGTCAAGTCCACTTTTTATGGGTGCGTCATGCCCCTCAGTGATAGCACACATCCTAAGAATAGTGTCTTGGTTAGATAACTGTACTTGAAATAGACAAGACACTGAAGATGTAGTAGAAGTTCATCTTTCAGATGATACCAAATACTGTACATACTGGTTCATGCAGCTATGCTTCCCTGAAATACTAGGCTGCTGATTTTATGACTGCTATTATGAAACTCCAGAAGGATTTTGTTCATGTGCAGACTTTCAAAAAGGAAACTATCGATTGTGTGCTGCCAGCAGTAACTAAGATCTTCAACAGTGCAACATTATACTGTGTTTGTGATGTCATTTCTGAAATCTAACCCAATTAATGGATGACACTGCGCCAGTATGTGTACTATGGGACTGACAGTCTGATCTATGGTGTTTCAGGGTTTAATAAGTTCATCAGAGGTTAAACAGAGGTGCTCTCAAGTAAAAAACATTTTTACTATTTAAAAGCGTAGATTAAAACCAAATTTAATTTGTCTATAGAAGAAGTTATTAAATGAGGAAGTATTAAACAAAAGAGTTGAATACACGGCTCTACTGTGACATAATAACACTTAATTTGCAATTTAATTAAATGTGTAACACTACGCCATTGTTAAGCTTTCAGGTCTGTCAACATCATTAGACCCACAGTGGTTCGCTGTTTACATCTTTCACTCTGCAAAATGTGAATTCAGATCATAACCTTGCTCACAGCCTGTTGACTGATTTCTCTGCTCAAAATGTGTGCCTTTGTATAAACCCATTTTCTGCGCCATTACTATTCAACACTACCCCTCAGTAACAAACCCAGGTATAATATAATCCTAAAAACTCTGAGGCTGAATAGGAATATTAGCAATGTCAGGGGAACCACATTGAATCTCATCTCTGTTGCAAGTGTTCAGCAGCTTGTTATCCAGGACAAATTTCTCACAAGCAAACTCGGCAAAACATCAGCTGATATAGAGTCCCATCCAGCTGGTAAATTTGAGAGCTTGTGATTTGCAAACTTACTCAGCTTACGTTATGAAGCAACCAGTGCCAGATTCATGCTCTTTGGCTCAGTAAAGCCTGCACGCATGCTAGCTAATGTTATTGCTGGAATAATATTGTCTATATGAATATGTGAGAGTGACAACACGCCGCCTCACCTGCTAATGTGCCAGGGATGCTTGTTTGCGTGTTTTGAATGCTAGCACAAGCAACAGAGTTCAGGATGCAGTTCACTTAACAGCCATAGATGTAAGTATTTATTATTTAAAGAAAAGAAAAGGATTTATTCATGGCAAATGGAGACAAAAGTAGGGATTAGTTAATACTGCCAAGGCCTGTTTTATACACTGAATCAAACAGCTGTGAATCTCATCTGAAGTGACCTTAGCCAGTAAATCCTGTTTGTTTCTTCGGACCTTAAGTTTCCCAATAAAACTTCTCAGCCAGTAACTTAAGAACACCTGCCTCTAAAAAACGCAGAACAGGTCATGCAAATGACACCCCATCAGTAAAATGAAAGCCACTTTTGATCAACAGGCTCACTTTCCTGACAGCTCCCTCAAGGCTTATATAGTATAGCCCTAAGTGTGAGGAATGGTGTGAACAACCTGGAACTCTTGGTCCCAGTGTGCCACATGGATACTAATGACACAGTGCAGTCCAATGTGCACTTAAGCATCCCATCTTTCTTTTTTTTCTCCTCAAAGCGAGACTTACAAGCCTAAATTAAAAGGTCTAGCATTCTGAAATGAAAAAGCCGCAAAGCTGTGGTGGTGCCATGCCAAGCAGCGAAGTGTCACCTGCTCTATTTATATCTCATGAGGAATTCTGGATTCAGAGACTCAGCTGCCACTTCTATTATTACTATTAGCTAATGCTGTAACAAGTACCCTGCTAACTCAGATGCTATAGCTTCTTCATCCAGTTTCTCATTGCCCGGAACTAATTATGTACTCGCTGTCAATACAGCACATGTCCTGAGCTATTTAATTTCAACAATGCTTTGGAAGGCTTATTCATATTTCAGTGATGCTATTATAGTCTCATCACTTATTATATGAAATCAAGTCTTTCTCCAATGGAGAAATGTTTTTGTCTTCCAGCTTTCCATTCAAGTGAATACAGTCATATGAACTTTCCAACATACAGACTATCAGTGATAGGAGGACCAGGGTAACTCGCTATGTTACTTATCCCAAAATATTCCAGCAAGATACAATAGAATACAATACCAATGTGATATGACACCTGCTACAATATCAGATAAGATACAGTATGAAACAATACTCTTGGTCCATTATGATACAATCGGACATGTTACGATCGGTCCATTATGATACGTTACAATACAATACCAAAAGACAAGCTGCAGTATAATACGTTAATCGGTAACAGATTAGCAAGGATACAAGGATAATGGACATTAGGATCGGTCCATTACGATATTATACGATACAGTACAATATAATACGATACGATACCAAAAGACAAGCTACAGTGTAATACGGTACAATACGTTAATCGATATCCGATTGGCAAAGATAATGGACATTACAATCAGTCCATTATGATGCGATACAATACGACACGTTACGATGCGATGCAATACGATACAATACGATACCAAAAGACAAGCTACAGTATAATACGGTACAATACGATAATTAATATCAAATTGGCAAAGATACAATACAATGCCGTGCCAGACAGGGTAGCATCTAATAGGATTCAGTACAATATGATATGGTATGAAAACTATACTTTTCAAAATTGTGTAGTCTACATGATACCATTAAATTTGATTTGAGTCAATACCGTACCCAATACCTGATACACTATTACCTTTAATATGGCAGAGGAAATTGTACAATAACTGTGAGACTGCAAGACAATCCAATACTCATGCATTACAATGTCAGATTAAGTGAAGAATACAAATGCCTTCAAAAATTCAAGTGTGGGATTAATGTCATTAGTGCCACTCAAGCATAACTTTTCAGGTTATTTCATTGAAACGCAAATTTGTTCACCTGAACCATAAATTCAAAATAAAGACACATTTTAATTTTAAATGTATTTGACAATATTTTACACAATCATTTAGGTGCTCATCATGAACATAGTTAAAGATGTTTAAAAGACACCCAGAAAAGACTGAGTCTTACTCAGCATTACAGTCTGCTGGGTCAACTAAGCACAAGGGTCACATTGCTCCACTTCACTAAAATAAGTCAAAGTGGCCTTGATGAGACCAGGTAAAAAAAAAATTGTATTTGTGGACAAGAGTTACTCCACATTATTATACCTCCACACTCTGAAGGAACTGAACACCAAGACTGCAAGACACGTGCAGAATTTGTGTTTATGACAATAACCTCTTTTAGGAGATGTGTCGGTCTACCCTGGCTCCATGTCTTTAAGTGACAAATGTCTCCTTGTCCCTCTCACTTTGCTTGTGCCGTGCAAGTCAGCAGAGACAGACTTAGTTGCATAAGATAGCCGTGCGTACAGCTGCACCCCTACGGTACTTAACACTTGTACAGAACTGGGAACACGGATAGAGTTCACAAAAAGAGGAGGGAGGGCTCAGTGGGTTGCGGCGGCACATGGTGATCCCTCAGACTGGCATGAAGGCGTGGCATGTTAGCGCCGTTGAGGGAGCTGAAAGCGATGGGTGTCCCAGCTTGCAGGGGTTTACGCTGTAGTAAGTCCCCTGCACCCACAAGCTACTGACACTTAAGTGATAGACCGAAGCGGAAGATAGAGGGGAGGGAGAAACCTTATACTTCTGGGATATTGAGTTAAATGTCACAGCTCTGCCCTGAGGGAGACACTGACAGGCTGACCCCTATCACAGCCCCCAAATCTCAGAGGTCAGAACGGCTGCACAACAGCTGAGACCTGAGAACAGCAGGGTGAAACAGAGACGGGGACACTGGCGGGACAGAAAAAGTATAAAAGTTTCAGCGAAATGCCTGAAAACAAAAAAAGAAAAGGTGTGAAATATAAAACTAGTGCTGCATGTTTGTCCATTTACATTTGACTTACTCTCCAACCATTTAGAGTGAAGGGATAATCGGAAGAAAAATTCAATTTTTACAGTAACCCTTATTTCAAAATTGTTCACATATCAACAATGTAGAGACACACTTTTATGCACTTCGCATCCTGTTTTCTTAAAATAAAGTATGTTTAAGTTTTGACTTAATGGCATTTTAAGAGCTTGTAGAGTATTTGAAGTTTATAAATATTACACAAAGCCCCTCTCTTCTATTGTGGAGGGCTCGCTGCACCTTTGGGAAAGAATTTGCCCCTCAGCTGCAGGCCACAGGGCCAGGTCATTTGGCCACCAGCAGCTGATTGGAAACTTAAAAGCTGCTACAAAAACACTTCCTATTTTAGAAATTCTCTGTGAATGAGCAGCAGAGAGCATATATGTACATACTAAGAGCTACTGTAAATAACTCTGTAAATACTCTCATTCATGACATGTAGAAAAACAATCCCAAAGTTTGTATAAAAGTACATTTTACTGTAATTATAATATTTATTAATGTGACGTTTAACAGTTTTGGGACACACCAACACATAAAATGTCCACTAGAGATGTAAGCCTGATAACCGTTCTCAACCTCAAAGCTATGGAAACTAAAACTTTTTTTTGTGTGTGATTTAAATATTAAAATATTTACAGGGTTGGAATAGCATTCACCACATTATTTTGTAGTGAGAAGTAGCACAGGGCGCATTGTGGTCGTTTGCGTCATGATGTGAGCAGTTGAGGTTATGCAAATCATAGTCAGTCGTGAAAATCTTCACCTGATCTAAAGTATATATAGTTCAGAGTTAAATAGAAGTTCCTTTGAGGAACTTTTTGGAACCTCTTCTGATTAAGGTAAACAAATCTGTCTCTCTCCTCATTTTTTCTTTTAAATATTAGTCTTGATTCACAACAAAAAATGTCATTTTTGTTTTAAGTATTTTGAAATGCCATGATTTATTTTTTAAAGGCCGTTTTACAGCATACTGTAAATCTCCAATCTCAGTCGTCTCTCTGATAGCCTCTGTTGCTTCTGGAGGTTATCAGTTTTGTTTGACTTAGTTCTTGACCTGATAAAACCTCTTTGCAGAAGCTTTAAACACAAAATTGAATATCAGCGAAAGTGACTGTCAGCCATAAACATTAATAGAATAATAAAGAAAAAAAATTCAAAACCTCAAGTATTTTAATGTTAGCTCTATTTTTATGATTTTATTTTATTGTGATCTGTTGCTCATATGTGGGTTATCTACATAGATAATCAAATACAAGGAAAAACACAGAATTGTTTCTGTCTGCGCAGTTTTTGACCTGGTTTTATGAATTTTCAGACTTCTTGGGTTTACTTTGCAGATCAAACTTTCAGTAACAATGGCATAGTTTATCTTATGTTATATATTATTATTGACATCAGCTGCCATGGATTGTTAAATTAAGTCTAATCCGAATACAATATAATACAGTAAAACCAAAAACCAATATGATTCTCCTCATGACTCAGTTAGTTGGTACTGACGGTAAGTACATTTTTTTGAGCACTTTGTTCTAAATATAAACTTTTGACTACACAACGTCTGATGCAATATCTAACTTTCGAGTAGTGCTGAGTTCACACAGAAAACAAACCACCACACTGTGACATTGCTCAACAGCAAAGTGCAGCGGTGAATAGATTGCAGCAACAGTTAGTCCTGAGCTGTCAAACCTGGTGATCAGCGACCACTGCTGCTCCTTCAGGGACACCTGTCAGCTTATTGATAAGCAACAGCAACTTGAATTCCTGTTTGAAAAGGGCTGTGCACCTCCCAGCAGCCTGTTTACTGCTGTTCAAACAAACTGTAAATCAACACAGCTTGCCCAATAGTGACTTGGATTTTTAAGGTAGAATTTACACTTTAAATGTTAAAGTCTCTACTCGCCTGAAGACGCTTTCAGGAAAGTGAGAAACCTTCAGTGAACAAACAGATGAAAAAAAATGCTCACAATTATTAACCCAAAAGTTGAAAAGAAACACGTTGTTATATTTATTTTTGTGGCCGGTAATTCACTACTCTCAATTCACCACAAGAGGACATTGCGCATCACTAAAAAGCCATTTACAGCCGGATCATCTTTTGTGCATCTACTTAAGCCGTGCCATATCTCCCTGCTGCTTTCCCTTCCTCGTAAATAAAACGAGAAATAAAACTTGATCCTCATCTATCTGCAGCAGGGCTTCTCCTCTGCTGTGGGGTAGTGTGACAAGCCGGCTGGGCCTTTTGGCATTCCTGTCCAACCATGATTATTCCTCCTCTAGACTATCGATTTCTCTATTCTTTCATCCTCCCAATGTGGTTAAGAGTTGATTTATCATGTCTTCTTGCCATCTGTACATACATGTTGTTATCGGCTCAGCAGTGCACATGTTGGCGACATTAAATGATATCTGCTGCTCAGGATTGTGGCTTCAGTTTTGAGAAGTTTGTACCTTCTCAAAAATGCTAATGCTCATTCTTGTTCTGAGTTTATCCTCCACCAAGTCTCTTCTTCAGACCATTGCTCTTCTCTTTCTGGCTCAGTCACCTTCCTCAGCAGAAACCAGTTGAGCCGTCACTCAATGCAACCCCCCTCCCTTCTCCCCTCTGGATGATCTCCTGTCTCACTCTCTCACCTTCTCCCTTCGTCTTATTCCACTGACCATGCATGTTCCAAAAACAGATCTCATTTTCATCCATGGTACAACCCCCCGCGCCCACACTGCACCCCCCACTCTCCTGCATTACCTCTTTTCCAAATTCAATCCCCATCCCCAGTTCCTGTCCAAGTCCACCATCTCACCTCCCCATTGCTCCACCTCGAACCCCACCCGTAGCCCCCCCAAGTCCCCCACACCCCCCCTTAAACGCCATATCCTCCCATGCTGGAATTTGTGGGCGTGTATCAGTGGGGTGTCCACCAATCCTGACCCATTTGGTGGTATAAAACCTTGAGCGTGTGTGCGCCTATTTGCTCTTTCTGTCAGTCCAGCACTCCTAAATTGGAGGGTGCCACACTTCATAGGTGAGGGTGGTGGAATAAGGGTAAAAAACTGCAGTGAACAACAAGAAGTCAAAAGAGCGTGGATAGGAACGGTTAGACAGGAAATCCCTTGTCTATCCAGAAAGGATGGAGAACGCACACACAAAGACCCCGCCAGAATGTCTGGCTTTCTTCGGGGTGAACGAGGTTTCTGGTCTCACCCCAGACCAGTTCAAGAAGAACCTGGACAAGTACGGCTTCAATGGTGAGAGAATGGGCATCATGGGATGGGGAGGGAGGCCTGCTGACTGAAGAGGCTCATGAAGTATTTGTTTGATCCAAGGCCACATTGAGAAACATCTCAGTGTACTGATAAAGAAAGATCTTGAGCTTTGCACTCAAAATATTCCAACAAGTAGAGAGAGCACAGATTCTCAGATTGTTTCCCTGAGTGGACATACTCTGTGTATGGCTGGGTTGAGGGATGCTTTTTTAGAGAAGAGTTGCAACAGCTGGTAGAAATGCAGAGAGACATTGAGAAGCAGAGACTTTGAGGGCTTTGAAGAGCTATTTAAAGACAGCCAAAGAAGATGGCTGGAGAGCGAGAGAGACAGGTGATGGCTCAAGAAGCTTCCTGGGTGATATTTGGGGCGGGCGTTAACAGAAGGGGATGGATAATTTTAGGCCGGGTAAAAAGGGGGAGGTCCTTAGAAGGCTTATGGCTAAATGATCTGTAATATGATTGCTAATCAATAACCAATGGAATGGTTGAGTAGATGACAAATCTTCTCAAGGGTGGTGTGAAGTTTAATAGCAGCAGTTATCTTGTTTTGTCAAGTGATGTTTCTGTTGCATCAGAATCTTGCACTAGGGTGTCATTTGGCATTGGTTAGAAGTCAAAGGAAGTGGATTTAGAGCAAGACAAGTGAAAAAATAAAAAAAATCATAGTTCTTGAGTTCACATTGACAATCTTTTTACAAAGAAGTACAAGTTTTCTTCAAAAGATTTGTTGAAAATGTTTCTTAATATACACCTTTTCTTTACTGCTATCATTCACTGTCACTAACCAATCTTTTCCCCATGTGTCTGTTTCCCTTCGCTTTCATCCCTCTCTACCTCTGTGACCGACTTCAGAGCTGCCCGCTGAGGAGGGTGAGTGTTTGTCCAGCCACATTCACAAAAAAACATCTAAGGAGAAACTCCCAGACACCTCTGTAGCATTTTGGTTGTGTGATACCCACATGGTGATGATGGCAGACTCTGGCCACGTAGTTGAACTGTCAAGTGTTGCGACACACACCACCAGAACACGCTCTCATTTTGAACAGTGATGCAAATTT
This sequence comes from Xyrichtys novacula, assembly GCA_962446985.1. Lineage (NCBI taxonomy): Eukaryota > Metazoa > Chordata > Actinopteri > Labriformes > Labridae > Xyrichtys > Xyrichtys novacula. The sequence goes on along the minus strand of OY660882.1, from coordinate 8,630,979 downwards.
CATAGTCATGGTTAATGATGTCATGATAATCATGTTGTTTTCTTCTTTTGTGTCACTCAGGTAAGAGCATCTGGGAGCTGATTGCTGAGCAGTTTGAGGATCTGCTTGTCAGGATTCTGCTGCTGGCTGCCTGCATCTCTTTTGTAAGTTTAGGCATCAAAGTTCTCAAGAACTGTGCCACTCATTGTAGACTTTGTATTTATTGGCACAATCGTCTCAAACTCAAGTCATAGAAATTGGATCTGTAGGAGACGCAACAGCAGGCATAAACTCAGGGAGACCCCAACATTGAGTTAGTTAAAAGCGCTGAAAGAAAAATACTTGAACAGAAATAAACTCTCCAAGTTAAAGTTTTTGCACTTTAGGATTCTTGGCACAATAATCTCTGGACCCCCTTACAATTTTGATTGCCAACCACTCCTCTCTTTCAATAACACAAACTCATGCAATAAACAAGCTGTAGTTCACATAAATTCTGACACTTTGTGAAGATGACTCCTCATCCCTCTCTCTCTGAGCCCCTCTGTCCCTCAATGTATTTTTGAGGACGACAACTTGAGAAGAGGGAGACGGATTGCGAGGGGCTTGTAGGAGGTGTATTAATTCCTTTGCCCAGCTTTCACCCCTTCAGGGCAGCTGTCACTATGGCCTTAGAAGGCGAATATTGAGGAGCCAGTAAGAGACGGGGGGTCAGCAAAGTATAGGGGGGCTGAGGGTGAGGGTTTATTTTAAGAAAGGTCCAAGCTGAGGAGAGAAACTGAATCCTTCAGGAAAGGTCAGGCGTGAAGAAAGGAACGAAGATCCTCCTCAGAGAGAGGGGCTCGAGTCAGAAGGAGCAAAGAGTTATGGGACATTGAGATCAAATTAATGACAATTATGTAATCGTATTATGACATGTAAAAATATTCTAAAAATAGCACAGCAACATGAAGGAGCTGATTAAGAAAAACGAAGACAAGGCCTTGAAAGCAGCCTGTAAAAGCTAGCTTCAAAGTGTACACTGTTGACATGTTATATTGCATGTATTCAAGGTCTGAGCAGCCTGCGAAACCCAGATAATTTCCCCTTTAGCTATCAGCACTTGACATATTATACACAAATGTTAAATTCGTGAGGTATCTCTCTCATTTAGTCCTATTATAAGTATCTTGATAATGTTTAAACCAACAAACATGGAAGATTTGGGTGCTTTTATATCATGAAAAGAACATTCAGATGTCATTGCTGCCTGCCCGTCAGAGCTCATTTTCTCACTGCTTTATACTGTGTCTCCATGATTTCAGGTGCTGGCCTGGTTTGAGGAAGGCGAGGAGACCGTCACCGCCTTCGTTGAGCCTTTTGTCATTCTTCTTATCCTTATCGCTAACGCCGTTGTTGGAGTGTGGCAGGTTAGTGAAAGACTCAGCCTAATGAGCAATACGACACATCCACTGACAGCACATGGCATCCACTCACCGCCATGTTTTCTACCCAGACATGATTGCCTAACTGTAACATAATCACTTTCTGAATCAAAACAGTAACAGTGTGTCATGGTTGGATACCGTTGCAACACTGAGAAAACCTCAAGTTAGCGATATGCTCAGTGATAAATAAATACCCGGCTACTTTAGCAACAGGTTTCACACACCATGCCCAGTGTCTGTTTGGACTGCAGGGGCTGTTTTGTTCACTCATATTATGCAAGCCATGACATGAAGTAATCGGTGCTGCTGTCATGCATCAGTCGCCATGGGGACACTTTTGTTGTGACATCCCCGCCAAGTGTTCAAATCAGCTGCTTGTTCATGTTTCCTCATTGAAAACAGAACTGACTGTGGCTCATTGCTGCTGGAGGATCACATTTTATTACTCAAAATCTGATCTCTAGCTATTTAGTTTGTTCCCAAACTTAGATGTAAATATGATCTGATTTACACTCAATAGTTTCTGTTGGTAAAAAATGAAAAAACAACATATGATAGAAAAGTGGACCTAAAATTATTTACTTGATGTATCCGGATGTTGTTAGAAGGTTTTATGTCTATGTGGAGGCCTAACATGTGCATGTGAATTTCTTTGTTTTTTACCCACACAAACCTTTTTTTCATCACTGTTTGTGTCTTCATTTTTTTTGTGCCATAGGAGCGTAACGCTGAAGATGCCATCGAGGCTCTCAAGGAGTACGAGCCTGAGATGGGCAAAGTTTACCGTTCTGACAGAAAGAGTGTGCAGAGGATCAAGGCCAGAGAAATCGTCCCCGGAGACATTGTCGAGGTGTCCGGTAAGACACGTCATGATTCATGTCTCTGTAAACTACAGCCTGTTTAATCATGTAGTCTTCACTGCCCCTCTTAGTTAAATCTTTGAAAAGACAGAGCTTAAATTCAGCTGCAGCATTGTTGAGGGGAAGACAGACACACACAAATTCAGCATGTATGCATATGAGGTACAGGCTGATGGCAGAGCCTCGTGTCTTTTTAAGGCAATGTGAGCACTGCTGTGAAAACATGCTGACTGAAGGAAAGCAAAATCAGGAGTATAAATACCCTCAGCAGCACCTGCCACACCTCCTCTCCCCTGTCTGCCATTCCTCGCTTCTGTTCATTTGTCAGTGCTCACCTGTTGTCACATTAACCCCCATCCCTCCCCCAACATGCGTGATTAGGTCTCATTGGGCCTCTCCAGTCTTCCAAATGCCACTGATTAATTACAATAAAACATTTCTAATCATTTTAAAAATATTTTACTAAATTTAAGATCCTTTTAAAAATCATTTTCAGTCACAGTTGACCTCACAGATGGCTCTTAATATACTGCAGCCTTCTAATTTTATGGGGGTGCAAAACAATTTAGAACAAAAGTTTTAAAGAGGGAAAGTGTTTCACTTTAAAAAGATTTCACAGCTTCGTTTCTTTTCTGTTCAAAGTAGATATACACGCCTGTGATCATAAGAAATCAGGAGAAATGAATTTGAATATTTGCTTCTGTTTGATTCACACAGTTGGTGACAAAGTCCCCGCTGACATCAGGATTGTTTCCATCAAGTCCACCACCCTGCGTGTTGACCAGTCCATCCTTACTGGTACGCTGTCAAGAAACCCTAAATCTGCTCATACCTGTTGTGTCCTGTCAAAACCTCTTGGACAGTTTTTCAGTAAAATTTCTCTTTTCTCCCTCAGGTGAGTCCGTCAGTGTGATCAAGCACACTGAGTCCGTCCCTGACCCCAGAGCCGTCAACCAGGACAAGAAGAACATGCTTTTCTCTGTAAGTACCATCATGTTAATTTGTGGATATGTTTGTCTTGTTTTTCCTCTCTACATCTCTGTCCTTGTTTGTCCTTTTAACTTTCTTCTGTCCTTGTCTTCTGTAGGGTACTAACATCGCTGCTGGCAAGGCCATCGGTGTTGCCATTGCTACTGGAGTCTCCACTGAGATTGGCAAGATCCGTGACCAGATGGCCGCCACCGAGCAGGAGAAGACTCCTCTGCAGGCCAAGCTGGATGAGTTCGGCGAGCAGCTGTCCAAGGTTATCTCTCTGATCTGTGTTGCTGTCTGGGCCATCAACATTGGCCACTTCAACGACCCCGTCCACGGTGGCTCTTGGATCCGTGGTGCCGTCTACTACTTCAAGATCGCTGTTGCTCTGGCTGTGGCTGCCATCCCTGAGGGTAAGGGGGAACCAGCAAGTGACTCTATATTTCCAAAGGGCTTGTTCAACATGCTTACAGTCCTCACCTTTGATTTTCAGGTCTGCCCGCTGTCATCACCACCTGCCTGGCTCTTGGTACCCGTCGTATGGCCAAGAAGAACGCCATTGTCAGAAGCCTGCCCTCTGTGGAGACCCTGGGCTGCACCTCTGTCATCTGCTCAGACAAGACTGGCACCCTCACCACCAACCAGATGTGTGTGACCAAGGTGGGAATCGATCATTTTTCACTCTCAGACAGGAGTTTTTCTACAGATCTAGCTGACGTCAAGCTTTATCAAAACCTCCCTGCTTCTTTATCCACAGATGTTCATTGTCAAGACCGTTGAAGGTGACCATGTTGACCTTGATGCCTTTGATATCTCTGGCTCCAAGTACACCCCCGAGGGCGAAGTGTAAGTTGCTTTACCATTATCCCAATGCACTATCATGCGTGTATTAAAATGCATTCAAACCTTTAACGTATTTGTAATTTTCCCTCTGTCTTTCAGTTCCCAGGGAGGCGCCAAAGTTAACTGCAGCGGATACGATGGCCTTGTTGAGCTCTCCACCATCTGCGCCCTGTGCAACGACTCCTCTCTTGACTATAACGAGGTAACATCACAAAATCACTCGCCAAATTTCAGTGAATGAAAACCTGCAGCTTTGCAAGGTTTAACCTTCATCAACCTCTGCACTGTTTCTCCAGGCCAAGAAGATCTATGAGAAGGTTGGTGAGGCTACCGAGACTGCTCTGTCCTGCCTGGTTGAGAAGATGAATGTGTTCAACTCCAATGTGAAGAACCTGTCCAGGATTGAGAGAGCCAACGCCTGCTGCACCGTGAGTTTCCTCTTCCTGTTCGCTGGATGTACAGGAAAAAAAAAAGCACATCAGTATCTTCTCCATCTCTTTCAAACTGTTTAGTAACGGAAATCTCTTTTGCTGAACAGGTGGTCAAGCAGCTCATGAAGAAGAACTTCACCCTGGAGTTCTCCCGTGACAGGAAGTCCATGTCCGTGTACTGCACCCCTGCCAAGGGTGATGGTGGTGCCAAGATGTTTGTGAAGGTTTGTGTCTTCCCTCGCCTCAGAGCGAACACTGTCAACAGGCCAAATTCAAGTGGACATTGCTGTAACGCACCTTTTTTGCTCTGCAGGGTGCCCCCGAGGGTGTGATTGACAGGTGCGCATACGTGCGTGTTGGCACCACCCGCGTGCCCCTGACCAACACCATCAAGGACAAAATCATGGCTGTCATCAAGGACTGGGGTACCGGCCGTGACACCCTGCGTTGTCTGGCCCTTGCCACCCGTGACACCCCACTGAAGGTTGAGGAGATGAACCTTGAGGACGCCACCAAGTTCGCTGACTACGAGGTGAGAACCAAAGACCACGTTTGACATGAATCTGAGTGTGTGGACGATACCAGGACTTTATAGACAAACTCTGAATGATCAAATCTGTTTTCTCCTCCTTCCTCAGACTGACCTGACCTTTGTTGGCTGCGTTGGTATGCTGGATCCCCCACGTAAGGAGGTCACTGGCTCCATTGAGCTGTGCAGAGCTGCCGGAATCCGTGTCATCATGATCACTGGTTAGTATTATGGAATAGATGATTGATTGGTACAGAAATCTCCTTTTAAAGATTCTTCAAAAAAAAAAGCACTTGAGAGGTCTGGATTTTAATGTTCTGATTTCCATCTTTTCAACATTTCTCATCAGAGACGTTTTGTAGTATCAGACATTCCCATCTACAGGGATCTGATGAAAAATGATCAATTTGACCTCTAATCAACAAGCAGAGAGCGGTAGATTTCTTCTCCTTTTGAGGGCAGTAAACCACAAGAAATATGATTCTTTTTTGTGGCACAAATCGTCAAAGTGAAGCCTTTGAAACTGAGACTGCTGAAGCAGGTGTATGTATGGATGCAGGCCTAAGGAATGTAATGACGAAAGATATGTCTGAGTTACATTTGCCAACATATCTGGAGGGCCTGCTCTGGCTTTGCTTTTCATGTCAACATAGGATTGCTTCTCAAGTTGCTAATTGGACTATAAAGAGTGCAGAACACAGCATAACAAGTCTTAATTAGAAGTGCTAAATACTATCTGAACCACAACCACTCAAAGTTGTGTATCAGGCAATAGCTGATTTACAGTCTCTATTTACCACGACAACCACAGTAACTATATTCACTCCATATATCAGATCAGACAGACCCTCTTCCTAACTCTCCCTCCTCTATGCTTCAGGCGACAACAAGGGAACAGCCATTGCTATCTGCCGTCGTATTGGCATCTTCACTGAGGAAGAGGATGTTGAAGGCAAGGCCTACACCGGACGTGAGTTTGATGATCTGCCCCTCCACGAACAGTCTGAGGCTGTGCGCAGGGCTTGCTGCTTCGCCCGTGTTGAGCCATCCCACAAATCCAAGATTGTGGAGTTCCTGCAGGGTTATGATGACATTACTGCTATGGTGAGGACTTAGCAGCTCAAGGAAACAACCCGTGTTTGTGTCTGTGTGTAACTTGTAATCAGTCGAACTCATTCTAATTGCCTCCTGCTCCAGACTGGTGATGGTGTGAACGATGCCCCTGCCCTGAAGAAGGCCGAGATCGGCATCGCCATGGGCTCTGGCACTGCCGTTGCCAAGTCTGCCTCTGAGATGGTCCTGGCTGACGACAACTTCTCTTCCATTGTGGCTGCTGTTGAGGAGGGCAGAGCTATCTACAACAACATGAAGCAGTTCATCCGCTACCTCATCTCCTCCAACGTCGGTGAGGTCGTCTGGTGAGTGGCCTCCGCACCTAAAAGTCACAGTTCAGCCACATTTCGCTTCTTCCACGATCTGACTTGAACCCTCTCTGTGTTTTTTTCCTTTCTTCTCTCAGTATCTTCCTGACTGCTGCTCTGGGTCTGCCCGAGGCTCTGATCCCCGTCCAGCTGCTGTGGGTCAACCTGGTGACTGACGGTCTGCCCGCCACCGCTCTGGGCTTCAACCCCCCAGATCTTGACATCATGGGCAAGCCCCCACGTTCCCCCAAGGAGCCCCTGATCTCTGGCTGGCTGTTCTTCAGATACATGGCTATTGGTGGTGAGTAGAACTGAGGAGATTGGGTTTGTTAAATTTGGAACAAACGCAGGAAAAGTACTTGCCTACACTCACATGCTGTTTTGCCTCTCTTATAGGATACGTCGGTGCTGCCACTGTTGGTGGTGCTGCTTGGTGGTTCTTGTACGACACCACTGGCCCCGGAGTTACCTACTACCAGCTGGTGCGTGGTTAGCCCTTTTCTATGTTGCCTTTTGAAACACTCACTTGAGTAAGAGACCCTTTTAACATTCCTTCCTCTCCGCACAGTCCCACTTCATGCAGTGCTGTGATGAGAACGAGGACTTCGCCGGCATTGAGTGCGAGATCTTTGAGGCTGCTCCTCCCATGACCATGGCTCTGTCTGTGCTTGTCACCATTGAGATGTGCAATGCCCTCAACAGGTAAAACAGGGCATGTGTTGTTTGCGTTTATAAAAGACCAAACATCAGATTTAAGAGCTGCCTTTTATTCATAAAGTACACTGACACCTTTTTTCTTCATTTCCAAAGCTTGTCTGAGAACCAGTCTCTGGTGCGCATGCCCCCATGGAGCAACTTCTGGCTGCTTTCTGCCATGACCCTCTCCATGTCTCTGCACTTCATGATCATCTATGTTGACCCACTGCCCGTAAGTGCTCCATGCTGAACATTTCTCATTTCTCGCCATCTCAGGAAATGAAATAAGTCACTCATATTCTCTTTATGAGCGAAGCTGGACCAGGACGTTTTTTGGGTAGTAGTTTTCCTTCTATTCTAGCAGCTGACTCTTTCTCTTTTGCCCCGCAGATGATCTTCAAATTGACCCATCTGACCACAGAGCAGTGGATGATGGTCTTGAAGCTTTCCTTCCCCGTCATCCTTATTGATGAGGTGCTGAAGTTCTTTGCTCGCAACTACGTTGAAAGTAAGTATCTTTGTTTTTTTCCCAAGGTTGAGCTGTCTACCTTTTATCTAAGAGTAACCCTTAACCTGTGATGAAATTTTCAATAATACATCATCTTTTTGTAATAATTCATTTCAATTTTAACAAGGTCTAATTGTTCTTCATCATTTTAATATAACTCATCATCACCTTATCAATTGACAAACCCATTCGTTTTTTTTCTGTTTTTCTCCCTCTCTCATCTCTCCCTCTTTCTCTCCATTCATCATTAACTCACATAACCTTTTTTGTCGATTTGCAGAGTAAACTCAGTTCCCCACCACCATTAGTCTGTACTAAAGACAGGTACTTCCCAGCTTGCACTGCTCTTGTCATCACTGTCAACGTCAGTCTGGAGTTTGTGTCTGTGTTTGTCCAATATTCATTTTTCCTTCAGTCATGGAAATCTGTCTTCAGTCGTGTTCTCTGTCCACAATTTCCAGTGTCTGTTTGTGTCAAACTCTGGGTTCTCTCTACCTCTGAATGATCATTGAAAAAATTCAAAATAAGCGTCACGAATGTTGAAGCAACATGGTGATCAAAGAAAAAAAGGCCCTCCCAGAGTGCTGCTCCGTACCTAGTGTTATTCCTGAGGAATAACCGTAGAAAGTGTTTATCGCCTCTGAGGTGCTGCTGTCGCTGTTTGTTGGGTAGTTTCTCTCTGTTGCCACTTTTGCAATATGAGTTTGTATTTTGTCTGTTTCTCCATTCAGCATTTATAAGCAGTACACAAACATTGAACGGATGATTAATGACACACTCTTCTGGCAGTTCATGAATAAATCTGTGAACATGATCTGATAAAAGTGCTTATCAAAAACAATATCTCGTGAAATATGAAGATCTGCTCATAAATTACAGCATCGCTTGACAAAATGTGTGAACATACTGCTTATAAATCTGATTGGTCAACTTTTTCGTTCTATTTTTTGAGAATCTCTGTGTAGTTGGTTATTTTTAGGTCTGAAATTTCTATTCACTAAAAAAGGATCAACTCTGTAATAAACACTCAAGTCTGGCAAATTTACACGTAGATATTTTTCAGATTTACTAAACAGGATGGTGTCAATTTGTCCCTGATATGGCTAAATCCATCCCTGGCCACTCATGTTAATTGGAGCTACACCCACCCCGAGTGGACTTAAAAATATTGATCAGTTTCAAGAAAGTTTGTCCTGTCCCCTTACCCAAACACAAAGACAGAGATGCTTTGCTCCTCTAGCTTGGCCTGCAGATAACAGCAAAACGATGTGATACGCTTGCTTCTTTCAGTAGTTTAGATTTACAGAAAAAAAAGCTTTAGCCTTTGTAGCCTTCCTGTAAATCGTCTGTAGTATTAGTTCAAGCGCTTGTTTCAGTGTGGGTCCAAAAACCCTTTCTGTGTCTAATTTTGCCTGTTTCCTCTTCCTCAGGTACAGAACATAAATATTGATGTAGAGAAGGAGGATCTTAAGGGTTGGAAGAGAATGAGACGGGAAAGAACAAGAAGATGATCAAAACCAAAGAGGGGAGCCGTAGTGCGCCAACCAATAGAAGAGAGAGGAGAAAACACAGGAAAATACGATAAAAAAATTAATAAAACTTGTGAAAACTTTACATAAACATAGCCTCTATATAAGGAAGGAGATTGAATTCAAATGAAGGGAAGTATCCCTACCAATTAAGTATTAAAATATTTAAGATTTTATGCTCAGAAACAAAGAATGTATAAAAAGTGATTTTTTGTTAAACTTGGATATTGTCAGCAGTTGTGTTTTTGTGTCCTCTGTCCATTTTCATATGATTGACTTTCCAGCTCGTTACTTTCTAGTCTTTGTTGCTCGTGTCTCGTGCAGCCTCCCTGCTTTGGCTGGGCTCTGTACAGTGTGGTGTAGGGTTGCAAAATGACTTCATCATATGGGCAGAAGAAAAAAAAATAAACTCCACATGCCTGCAGCTGCCAACGCGCTCTAAAAGCTCTATGCGCTCAGCGGACTCTGTTGGAAGTCTCATGACGTAAAATGGGCATGTCTCAGTCACAACACTTTTGGTCTTATATATTGTTTACGTGATAAGCTGCAATAAAATGATGATTACAAACTCATTGACTGGTATTGTGGAGCACATTTTTATTAAGCACACATTTTATGGCGGTGCTGCGAATCAAACATAATGTAGTGATTACAATTTTTAACTGGAGAGAAATTTATTTGTTTAAATCATTATTATGAGGTTCTGAAGCTGATTCATATATATGTTTATTTTTCTGCAAGATATCATTTTTCTTTGGTCCTGAAGAACTGAGGAAACATTTGCTAGATGTTGGTCCTGAATGGTATATTTGCCTCCTTCATCTGTTTCTCATAGTCTTCATCAAACATCTTTGATTGCTCCGCTGTGAAATGATTCATCCAATCACCCACTTCACCTGTGAATAACAGGAAAAAGATTAATAGAATAGATAGGACATATTTATCTTTTTACTTGTTTTCATGGATTAGATTATTGGGATTAAGGTAATAATGGTTTTATCTTTGAAGCATCTTTTGAGTCCTGGTTATTCTAGATCCACTTTTTCATATTTAAGACCATGTAATCCAGATCTTATGTCCTGATAAGAACCAGACTGTATCAAAGTATCCTGATGCACATTTGTTAGGACCTCCAAATCCAGATAACCTGTGCTCTGAATGGGACTATTTCAAATCCTGTCCACACAAACTGGAACATAAACTTGAGTCAAATTCATCCATTTATTATGATTAATATTTTGTGAATAACACCACCAGGAAATGAAACCTTTTTATAATCCCAGTGTCTATGGAACCTGCTGTTTAATGACAGCGAAACAGCAATGAAAATGTATAATTCATCATATTCTGTAAAAAAAAAAAAAAATTGTTGGCATGTTGGACTAATTTACATTTACTTTTAACCCGAGTTTATTTGTGAGCGTTTATGACAACACAGAGGATATGATAGGGCAGCAAAAGGAGGAGAGAGAAAGAAAGATGCATCACGTGGGCCCAAAGTGAACCCAGGCATCCCACTCAAGGACTACAGCCTCGGTACGTGGGACACATCCTTTATCCACTAGTCCTAACCAGAGCGCCAATTTAAAATTTGTTATCAAATCTTGTCAGTATAATCTTGTGTGAATCCAGCCCTCTACTGGATCAAGATAATAAGTTTTTTTTTTGTTTTGTTTTGTTGTTTTCCCAGTCTCAGTCAAAGGTTATGAATGACACAATAAAATTGGATTGCTTTTCTGATTTTGAGATATTTTTTCTCCTTTTAAAATTCCCAACTTTAGGAGTAAATTCTTTCCTGTAGCACTAATCCAGTGATCTAAGTGGCTGTAAATAATCACTGTCCTTATTGACTCATCTAACAAGGATTTTGTGTTTTTTTTTAATTTTTATAAATGAATAGAAGAGCTAAAAGTTTTTTTTTCTTTCACTCTTTTTCATTTTATCGGTTTTAGTGGATCTCTTTAGGGGATGGAAACTAAAAAATTCAGCAAAAGTTTGAGAAAGAGTAATGAGCTCATGACAAAATCAAGATATGACCCCAAAAAATGTTAAAGGGTAATGTATGAATAACCTCTAGTGGATGGCAGCTCTCTGTCATCAGCAGATCAGCCATTTTCATATGACTTTACCAAAATACATTAATAGTCCTCACTTCTATGTGTTTAAAGAAGTTCACCTTTTCTCATGAACGCAGAGATGGACTGATCGAAAACAGGTGTTGGGATGAAGGTGTAGTTGGCCATCGGGTTCTCCTTCATCTTCTTAAACGATGTGAGCTCCACGATTCGATCGATAACATCGTCGGAGAGAGACAAGTCCAGGTACTTCATGATGCGCACCACCTCGCGCCGAGGATTCTGGAGGGAAAGAGAGTACATATCTGAACAACATGCTGGTAATAATAGGTCTGTATGTGAAAAGTAGGTTACTTATTTTGTTTTTACCTCTTTCATGTCTTCATAGAAAAGGTAAAGGATGTTTCTTTTCTCTCTCTCCGCCCAGTAACCTTTCACATGATCATACCAGGAGCCCCAGGACACTGAGGAAACATTTCCTTATGAGCATGTGTATCTTGCAGCCAGTCACAGTTTATCACTCAAATCCATTCAGCTAATAAAAGATAAACCTCCCAGGTACCTCTTGAGCGGATAACTTGTACTAAAAGCCATACAGCAGAATAACAAGCTAGGGGATCCAAAATCCAAACATCTTCATGTTCAAAGTCATCACTTCCTTAGCTCAAACATTATATACACTCTATTCAAAGGCTGTAAGAGTCAAAAGGCAAATGAATTACAGGCCACATTTTGCAAACAGAGCTTCCCTCGCTTCCCAGATTTTTTTAGGCTGCTCTGTTTCAATAATCATCATGATCAGATGCTGAGAATCTACTAAAACTCAACAATCTATTCAGTGCTGATAAAATTGTGTCAAGTTTAATTAATCATTTCAGCTGCAGGTATGATATTGTCTCCTAACAGGCAACTTAACCAAGAGAGAAGAGGTGTCACTCTGTCTGCAGGGGGTGCTAACATCAACAGATATCCAAACTCTCTCAAAGCAGTTGTGAGTAAAAATTTAAAAACCTTTTAAGTCCCTGTTTTTTTATTTCCATAAATAACATAAAAATGATATAGTTTTGGCAATTAAAGCTCCTTTAAGGGACATTTTGCGTTATATTAAAGAGAAATTAATATTGAACTACAAAAGAAAAACAAGACCTTTAGCTTAAGAGACTTAATATTATTTCACTGTTACTTCTAATACCTAAAACAGTGGCCAGATGAGGCTACAGAAACAGCTTTTATTATCATTTACACTGCACAGATTTTTGGAAAAAGACAATTTATGTGTTTATTTGTTTATTTACTGGTTGGTTGGTTAAAGTACTAGTTAGGCTGCCAAGACATATACAGGATAAAAACATGTAAGGTATCACCTATTTCACAGCGGGGCTCCAAAATCAACACAACCCAAAAGTTCTCTTGAGATCTTTAAAAAAAAATTCAAAAACATACTAAAAAACATCCTAATTCTAATGTAGGTCTAATGTGCATGTAACACTCAAGGATTAACCATAACTACCAATGTTAAGGTATCTTAGTGGGAAGGTTCGGACTTTGTGCAAACAGGTACAACAAGTACAACAAGTGTTTGTGATTTTATCTACTTACACTCTCCTCTCATGAACTTATGGATGTATCCCTCCCAGGGTCCAGGTTCAGGCTGGGTCAGATTCATACAGTCGAAGTGAAAGTAGCTCACCATGTTATCTTTGGCGTTGCGTGCCACATAGATAGTCTTTACACACGAGAGGGAGGAAGAGGGGAAAAATAAGTGTTTAAAAACAATATACACAGAAGAATTACCTTGTTAGCTGTATTATTGTTCACCTCTAACAACTTTTATGTGTAATCCACGGGTAAACTTTAACCTGAACATGCTTTTATTGTTCAGTGTGAGGCAGTTAAAGTAGCTGCAATGTTTGTTGAGTCTTACCTTGCATTTGTTTTCCCAAAATCCAAGAGGCACCAGCTGAAAAGGGAGATGTGTCTTGATAACTCTCGGGGGTGGCATTTTGTTGAGAAAATCAAGACCTGATACAAAAGTACGGGAGGAAAGATTTGTAACAATATCAGGAGCTTTTCCTCCATGTTGTCTCACTTTTCATGTCGTGTTTGTGAAAGTTATAACAAATGCAGATTAGATTCCTCACAGGGTTTTTAAATTCAGCTGACAAGAAGAACTATATCTGAAAGTTTTAGGAACTTGAAAACTTCTTGACCTGTCGGGATGTTCTAGTGTGCAATAAAAATGCCAGTAGCTAAATAGTACATCTTTTCACATGATTAACAAAAGCAAAGGTCAATTTCAGCACCATAACCAAGGAGGAATAACTCAACCTTTCAATGTTGCAGTCTGTCCTAAAAAGTTTTCCCTCTCATACTTTATCTGCCAAAAGTTTTTTTTTTTTTTTCAAGCCACATGAAAGATCATGTGGTGTCTGGCTGATTTATAAACAGAGCAAAGCATCTTGAAAAGTCGACGATGGTGGAAACCAAGGTGTGTCTTCAAAAGTTTGTTTTAACAACAACTTTAAATACAGTGTTGAGTCACTGACTGTGTATCAGGAGGTTTTAACTGTTTTGCAGTTTTGGTATTTTTCAGACCCTTACTGGCCTTGAAAAATGTCAAGCAGCTGTTAGTTTAAATGTATTCAAATGCTGAATTAAGTGAATGCACCATAAGGTTATGGAAGCCCTAAGTGGACATGTGTTTGTGCATTTTATACACTTCTTTATTTTGGAGTTTTCTCAATTTTTTTCTTCCTTACAGAAAAAATTTCATGTGGTCTGACATATATATTATCATCTTAATTGCAAAAAACTTTTTCCACCATCACCAGAAAAGAAGTTTGATATCTTAAAATAATGAGATAAGTTAATCCGTTGTAATGGGAATAATTTTTTCTTGAGGTCCAATACAAATAAGTCTAGACCTTGAGAAAATATCTTAGATGAACTCATTACCACAGGGAAAAGGAGTGACATGGATATTTTTAGAAGTAAATCACGGTGTATATCTGACATTAAATTAGGAACTGCTCAATCTTTACATTTGAATCAACTTCAGGTATGAATTACCAATAAAAAAAATAATGTCTTTGACTCTAAATGTTTTTATATGAATGTAAATATAACCATGTCAGACATACCTGAGGGGATGGGTGGTGGGGAAAAGATCTCTAAGAAAGGACTGCGGACAGGTGTGGGGGCTCGTCTGCAAGCTTCAGCATCTCCATTGTGAAGTAGCAGGTCCACAATCTCCTGAGTCCATGTGGTGCCTGACGTCCCCAAAAAACACATCTCATTCAGTTACAGAAGTAAACATAACACCAAGGTATTGTGTCTTACACATCTGTACCTTGTCTGCATATTCTTATAGAGACTGAACATTGAATCAACAGCTAAAACTGTGTTTGCTTCAAAAGTTAACAAGAGCTGGAAAATATCTAACTAACTTATAAGCTAAACCCTGTGGACAAATCAGTACATAGAAGTGCTCTTAAGATGCCCTTCATGGATATATTGTAAATTGGAGCAGTCAAATAAAATGGCTGGGATTACAATAAAATACAAATAATGTGAAAGGTTCAACCACGAGAGCTTCAAATTTGTGCAAAGCTATTTTCACAAAAGTTTTCATTTGACACAAAAACCGTTTCAAGTCCTGTAGATGTAGCTTCCGTACCTGCTTTGGGATAAGTGGCGATGAGAAGGTCTGAAGGGTCTGGACAGAAAGCCCAGATGGAGTCCCAGTTCTGGGCGATGTAGTTCATGAGAGGAATTCCTCTGATCGGAATCAGAGGGAAGCGGTGGATGGAGGCTGAGGCCTTCTCAATAGCTTCACCGTAGGTAATTTCTCCTTCCTGCGACATGACTACAGTTGACTTTGGAGACCAAGGACCAGAATCCGAGACCTGATCTGGTTTGTTCCTTCCTGTAGTGTTGCTCCTCTCTCAGCAGGCTGCTGACCCTTTGTTTGACATTCACTGCTGGTTTGCTTTCCTTAAATCCCAGCTGGTTACAGTTCAAGCCCGCAGACACATCCTGGTTAATCTGTCTTCATCATTTCCCTGAGTCTTTATCATCAGCTCAAGAGTCCTGAAGTCATTTGTTTAGCTTAAATCCTCTCAAACATCTGAAACTCTGGGAAAAGGATCCACCACAAGCCCCTCCTAAAGACTGAGTCCTCCAGCCGCCCCAAAATGTGCTTCTGTTTGCCCTCTTTCTATCTTTGTAACCTGGCTGTCTGATTGGTTGTTCCAGGTTCTTGTCTGTCTGCAGTCTGTAGAAGTTGTACTGGTAGACCTACACCAAAGTGCCCTTATGTAATGTTCACCGTTACGTACGAACTCCCCTTTTACTGAACTTCCTGTGTGTTTTCAGGGAGATATGGGAGGGCCTAAGGGGAGCTCCAGGCACGGGGAGGGAGACACACAACGACTTCCTTATTCACAACAAAAGCAGAACCTATGTCCCAGTGTGAGGCTCGTTTGACCAGTTCCTGTCCATGACAGGGAATTTGTTCTCCAGTTTAAACTCACCTTTGGACTTAAACTCTGAGTGAACTCTCAATCAATCACATGTTTCTGCTGTAAAAGTGCATATTTGATGTGTGATACACGGCTGAGTAGTTACAGATGATAGTTTTATGTGTGTTTAAGGCTCAGCTCAGCCAGAAGCAGCTGTTTGGATTTGGACACTCGATATCCCAACAGGGGCAGAAACAACATTTTCACAGAAAATAAGCTGCCTGTTTCACCAGAGAGGAGCCTGGTAGCAATTGAAAAGGTCATCTCTGGACGAAGAGTGCAGAAATTTAAGAGGATAAATGCAGCGATTAAAGAAAACAAGATTTTGACTCTTCACGCCTTACAACGAAAGACAACAATATTCTTGTATTTTCACTGGAAGGTGACAAAAGTGCAAGAAAGGTAGAAATTGTTGCATTAAACTAAAACTCAAAATGTCACACAGAGCTAAATATGATCAGCTACAGCAGATGTGCACACTGAGACCGATGTTTTTGTGTTATCAGGAAAGAATAAAAAAGGAGATATAACAAGGAAGAAAACACAGAAGTTTCTTTTGCGGCAACTTACAGGAGCCTACAACCTCAAATCATTTTGCAAATTTAAGGAGGAAACAGGGTGTGTTATTGGCTGGAAAGTACTCATCACAAAAGGAGACTCATCAAAGGGATCATTGCGAAAATGTTGGTATGAAATAAAAAGACATCTTGAAATGAAAAAGTCTGCTGGATAAATGTTTGCACGATATCCTCTCAGAAGTCTGAATTACCAGGTTTCTTATTAATCATCACCTGTCTGTGGAGTACTTGATTCTGAGTGGTCAAAACTATAAAGGTTATTAAATCAGCAGTACTGATGTATAAAACATGAACAAAAAGAGTGAGTGAATTTGAGGTCAAAGCGTTCCCCTCCCAACAGCTGCAAATCTGCAGCAGAAGAGGGCTGTGAGTTCACTGTCTGTATCCACCCTTACCTCTAACCCACTTCTCATTCTGCAGACAGTGAATCACAAGAAGATACGCCTGTTTTTCACACTGGGTTTTGTAACTACAATACATGCCTAACCTCTAATTTCCTACTGGTATTCAATGGGACCCACATGTTAATTGTCCCTGAAGCCAAAATCAGAGCGGTAATTGGAGATCAGAGGGAAACTGTGTGTGTCAAGGTAAACTGTAGTCATGAAACCAGTAGAAAGTGCTGATGAAAGAGGGTTCCTCATGTATTTAGTGGTTTTAAAACTTGGTCAAACAGAGCTTCACATATTTCCTGTATCGATCAAATGCTAAGGCGGTTGGCGCATCTCTTAACTAATTGGCTAACAATGTTAGTTTTGAACAGCCTCTGAAAACAGAATGTTTCATCTGAATTTGAGCTAACTAAACTTTCCTCCTGTGTTAGCTTTTACTACACAACCACCATGTTAAGGGTCAGTTTGACCCATGTCTTAAATCAGCTGTAAAATACACTAAAAACATTTCTCTATCATCCAGTTTGGTTCTCATCTTTAGGTTACCTTGTTAGTCTTCATTTTCCATGAAAATATAATTATAATAGTTTTTGTAGTGGTCCTCTGGGCCTTTCTTCACACAGACATCTATACTGAATTGATCTCACATGTCTGGACATACCCAACGTAGTTTTCTGTGCAGGGAAAAACATGGCAAAATGAGAACTTTCCTAAATCTCAAATGATTGGAAGAGGATCTGACTGTCAGTGCACTTATGATTTCAGTTTTTGCTCTAATCATTAGATATTGATCTAACTGGATCAACAGCAACCCTAACCTGACAAGTGCCATAATTTTAATAAGAGCATTTTACAATTTAGTCAATTTAATTTTTAATTTTGTTGAAATAGAGGTTCCTGACAAAGTCAAAAATCTTGATGCACAGAAGCTAATTTAAGTGGTTCTTTTAAGCATTTAAAAACAAAAATGGGTCAGTGCAGACCCTAACACAGGAAGAGGGTTAAGCTATGTTTAAATCCTCAAATATATCTGATGAATCCTTTAACATAAAGCGAGATAAACATGTTTGAAAGTTGAGCACAATAGTATCAGCTTAGTAGTTATGTTTTTATTTGAAATTGTGTCAAGATTTTTCGCTCTTTTACTTTTGCTTTTATCATTCTTACAGCTTGCCCGGTGATCATTTGTAGATCCTCTCCAAATCATAGTAACCTTCTGTAATCTTAGAGTGCTTTTAGGCAGCTATAGCAGTTTGACATGTACTTTAGGTATTGGTTTGCTAATGGGAGTGAAAGTAAAGGTAGTATCATACATAGTCAACAAAAATGAAAATGTCCTAAAGGGTTTGATTGAATAATCTTATTATGTGTTTTAGGTCTCTATGAAGATTTTATTCACTCTGATTGTCATTCAGTGCAGTATGCAGCCTGCAGGGTGCTGCTAATCTCATCACAGCCACTGGGGCATACTAAGTATGTCAGGAGGAACAGTGAGGGTAAAACTCGTCACCTGATGATGAATTTCTGTTGAATGTGCTATGTTGACAAGTAACAAAGATTCCCTCAGTTTTTTTTATCTTATCCATACAAACATTAACAACCTGCCTGATTAAAGTAAAAAGGATAATGAGGAGCGTGATTTGACCTACTTTACATTCTCCTCATGTGACCTTGCAGATGAAGCCTCCTATGGTCCTCCCATGGCCAGATCAGGTTCACACAAAGGTTTGCACACTCAAAGTTGGAGTAGTTCACCAGGTTCTCGTTGGTGAACTTTACATCATAATTAGCAGGGTGGATTGAAGTTTAGATTTAAACAAACAACATAAGAGCGGGTAATTTGATAAGACTTTTGTTGTGAACAGTTTTGTGAAACTCAATCACTCTTGAGGTAGCTCTTATTAAAAGATTAAGACTTTGATTGAAATTTGAGTAAAGTTGCACATAGTGTAAAGACAATTATTGCAGAGTCTGATATCTTGAGTTTTGCTTGTTCATGGGTCATTAGATTGTTTTGTGTTTTAAACTCAGTAGCTAAGCTCAGTTATCACATCAGCTTAAGTCTAATTTATATACACGTAGTTTCACAAAAAGTCAATGTTTTGCAAATGCACAAAGAAGGCAGGCTTGATACATCCTCCTCTGTCTTTTTCTACACTCATTAGTAAAAAGCAACCCTTTTTAAAGATTTTGCCTCATAGTATGTGGTTTTTAACAACTAGAAGATGTTGCTTTTGACAACTCTTTTTTTTTTTTTAATCCTCAAACGAAAGATGCTACTATGTAAAATAAAAATGAAAGAAGAGGATTTGTTGTACGAAATGTCAAATCCACCGTTCAATTTTAATTTTCCTTGTCTTTAATAATGTTCTAGTCTCTCCAAATGCCTCATTCTCGCCACCTTTTCTCACACAGCTATTATTAGTTCGGGGGAATCATCGCCTGACTATCTTTTACATGTTTTACGGTAACATCTTAGAAACGGAAGTACAGTGACATCTTCCTTGGCAACGAGTAGCGGCGTTAACATGTTTAGCTAAACTTACCCTCAGCCATGATTTCTGTTTAACTGACTGAGTTTCAGCTATATTTTATGTCACCGTGTTTACTTTTGGTCTATATCGCAACAGGGGTACATATTACAGATATAAAATAGTGCACCGTTATGTTGGCATTAGCTGTGTTGTTAGCCAGTTAGCTAAAACCTCATCCTGTTGACTGTATGGTTTCGAGTCTGTATGGCGGTATGAATTCCCGACTTTGGTTCTGTTCGGTTCAGATATTTATCCTGTTGTGTGGACGTTCAGCTCACACCGCTACAGAGTCAGGTGTTACTCTCACTGCCGCTCCCGGTTCAACATATGGGGAGTCTTTCAGCTCAACAACCGCTCCTCCATCCGGCGGTTCAGGTACAAGTGAGTCAACCGGTGTCAGCTCCACGGAGACCTCCACTCTGGTACCCACTCTGGACACCATGGACACTACGACGCTGACCGTGTCTGAGGCTCCCACTGTGGTCACTAAAACCCCCTCTACAACAACCAGCCAGCCTGAGGAGATGTCAACAGGTAACATCCACCTACTGCGCAATGCGACGTCGAAATGACATCTATATGACGTAATTTTTCGACGTCTAAATCACGTCTCCTGAGGGTACAGAATTAAAGTTTTTGACGTCTTTTTAAGGATAATACAGATATTGAATTCTTGACATTCACTGCTGTTTTACCTGTGTCCTAATATAAGTCTTCTGTTGATATCCAGGTTGTCTCTGTGACTTGACCCCTGATTTCTGTGACATCGGCTGCTGCTGTGACACAATTGACTGTAATGTTGCAAACTTGAGCACCGTCTTTACTGGATGTCCACAGAAAACCATGTAAGCTTTTAAAGATAAAACCACTACAGGGCACATTTAAGGCACATCTAAGGCATTAAAATGATTTGAAATCTGTTATTTTACAGATCAGGAGTCTGCATTGAGAAATGGCTGATGTTCAAGGCAAATGTGGATACATCTCTCGTCACTGTGACTGACTCCTTGTTTTGTGTCCGGCCTAAAGGTACACATTTGAGATTATGCCAATTAATAATGATAGACTTTATGAACTAACACTTAAATCAAAGTCACTGTCTGATTCAAAATTAAAATGCCACAATAATCTTTATATAGATTAACAGTTTTCTGCATGATCATAAGGGGGATTCCAACATCCTGGTTTAATATCAAAAGGAGAACACACACACTTCTTCTTCTTCTTCTCTTGCTTTGTATAATCAGTTTTAACCTCTTCCCTGTAGATACTGCACCTCAGTCCCTCCCGGCCCAGCCTCAGTTTCCAGCACTAGGAGATTCATACCATTTCTCACCACCAGCACCCCTGAGCAGCAGCTACAGCAGAGATTTCTATCGGGTAAACGCACATGTTGTTGTCCTACTTCTTCTTAAATCATATTCCAGGTGTAAGACAAACACTTTTGAGACCTAAGCCTGTTAGGCAGCACTGATGCTGAGTTCAAAATTATACTTTTAAGTTTAAAAGAATGAGAATTTTCTTTTTCTTTTCTTCTAGGCTGATGATGTCATCCTGACATATTTTAATAACTCTTCTATGAGGGGTTTCCTTCGTCAGCCATCTCCGGGGCCCGCTGCTGATTTCTGTGTCAACCGTAATCCTGCAAGTATGTTAACAAACATGAAATGTAGCAACAGGCAAGTTGTATATCGGGACATTTGCAGCTTTTTCATGTCACAAGTAACTGATGATGTTCTTAATGAGAAAAGGCAACATGTTAAGACAGTCAGCAAATTTATAGAAAGGTAAAGATTATGCTT
This sequence comes from Xyrichtys novacula, assembly GCA_962446985.1. NCBI lineage: Eukaryota > Metazoa > Chordata > Actinopteri > Labriformes > Labridae > Xyrichtys > Xyrichtys novacula. The sequence continues at coordinate 8,609,883 of OY660882.1, read as the reverse complement.
TTACATCACAAACATATCGGCTGCTGTAACTTTCATTTCTGAACTCTTTCCGTCTTCTTGCAGAGTTCCTGAGGTCTGTGTCTCTGTCTTGTACCCGAATGTTGACGCCTCAGTCATGCTCCACAGACCCAACTCTCAATGCCAGATCCTATTTCTACGGCCTGAGTTTGATCAAGGTTTGCCAGGCTGTCTCCAATTAAACTGTCCTGCACGATATTTCTTTGTTTATAACTTGAAAGAACTGGTTAACCTCAGCTCTTTCATTACAGATTCCAGTTCGTGAGACCGTAGAGGTGTCAGATTTACTTGTAAGTTACAGACCAACCATCCATACATCTCAAAACTTTCATTGCAACCTGTAGAATCATGTTAAGATCATCTTTATGCAAGTTTATCAAGTGTTCAAGACACTATCTTTAGCAAGAAGAGACTGTTTGGTGTTTTCAACTTGTAAGAAAGACCTCTCAAGTGTTGTTTTTTTTAGTTTTACCCCAAATTTTAATTCGATTGCTAATTCAGGATTTGCTCTGTGCTTTTTTTATCAGGTTCCAGTCATTCCTCTGTCTAGCTGGCCTGCACCAAGTACACAAAACAGCACTTGTGTCAATGTGGTAACAAAGGTGAGGGGATTAAAGGGTTAAATTTTGTTTTTCTTGAATTACAAAAAAGCTCAAATTCTCTTTTTATGGACTCCTCTACAGGTAGAGTTTGTGATAGGGTTCACAGGCAGAGGGGAGGTCATGTATGCAACACTGAATGTAGCAGTGGCTGACGTGGATCCAAACCAGTTGCTGTTGCAGACTCACTCTGTGCAGTTTCAGGTATCCTGTGAAAACTAGTCTTCATCACTAATCAAGCAAGGATTCATATTCTAAAATCTATGCTATTGTTCTCCCTCAGTTAGAAGAACCCAGTCCAACTCCAGCTGCACCAGTCCCTGCTGTTGGACTTCCCACTGGATCTCCTGTTGTTGGTCGTTTTGGTGAAGAAGTGATGCCTGTATCTTTAAAAACACAAGTTCTTATTTTTTTTTGTGAGTTTGTCAGCTGCATTTAAGTCAACAATAAGTCTTAATTCCTTGACTATGGGCCAGCTGACCACTCTGGGGGTGTTGCAGAGTGGGGAGTGCTCCTCTGACCCTACCAGACGAGCACCTCTCCTCTTCACACACAACACCATCACTGGCTGCACATTCAGGTACACTCCTCTGCTGCTTCTATGTCATTTCTAATTCAGTAGATAAGTGACAGTGAGGCCCTCATTTTCCTTTCTGTGTGCTGTTTAGTTTCCCGTCCAGTGACTGCACAGAGCTGCGTTCCCACATTTATGGAATCTTGCAGGGGCTTGCTACTCCTGATCTGATCGCCATGAGCTATGGCTCCCAACCGGACTGGACCAGGGTCATCACCCAGGAGTGTCCTGTCAGCCTGCAGGTGCAGCTCAGTCTGAATATTAGCTAATACTGACCCTGCAGAGTTTGGCCTTTGTACAGTAGACGTGGCTTGAAGATCCCCATATGTGGAAGAAAAGTTCTTCAAAAGTCTGTTAATGCTATCTGTGATGTATTTAAGTTACTAGTTCTTTTAATTTCTAACTATTTGCACATTTTGAAAAGGAACAAAGCCTTGTGTTTTTTTAAAAAAAGAGACCATTTACACCTGCACCTAAACCTGCATTCTTGCAACTGGCCAGCAGGGGGCAACCCTACAAGTGACTAAAAGAAGTCCAAATGATAAGAACATCACCCTACTTCTTGTTTGATTAATTTACTTGGTATAAGCAACCTCCATATAATTTAATGGTTATAATTTCAAGTTGAAAGTTTTAAAACTCTTTCAAAGAAGTTTGATATCTACTGTGATGAAGCTCAGCAATGTGTCTCCACTGTTTTTGATGCACAGCACTTCCGGTTCTGAATATGAAAGATAGCAAGGATTACAAACCGCCCTTCCTCCTGCTAATACACTTTTTTGTTCTATCTTTAGGAAACATGTGAATCCGGTTGTTTCCTCCCCAGCTCTCTATCTATCCGTGTGCTGTGGGCTCGCCAGGGTCTCTTACACCTTCCCCAGAACTACATCCTCGGGGCCAAGTACATTTTCCACTGTCAAAATTTTAAGGTAGGCTGCATAACAGGCCGAGTTTTAAAATTCCATTTTTCTGTGCAGCACACACATTAAACATCCTCTCCTCATTTTTTTCAGTGCCCAATGTCGTCTCCTGTTCCTCTGACCACAGAAGTGAAGTTTGTGGACATTACAGTTTACCCAGAACCCCCCTTGGGCTCGCCACAGCCTAACTGGAAGTTTCCATTTGGTTTCTTCACCAGAGGCCTTGCAGAGCTGGATGGACACATTGTTACTGACAGCAGTGACAGGGAGAAGGTCACATGGAGTTTAATGCTGTTCACAGGAACATTACTAACAGGATTAGAATTCTTCTTCAGGTAGCTGGACCGAGGTGGGGAACTTAGTTGTAGAGACAGAACTTTCAGCAGCTGGTTTTATTTTTAAACTTGTACAGCATTAAAATAGAAGCTACATTTATTTATTCTTTTGTACACTTTATAAATAAAGAGACTTTTACAGGAAAATTCAATGAGTCATCGTCTCACTGAGGTAAAGATGCATTTCTCGCACACAGCTCCTCATCTGTCTCCTCTTTTTGGTCCTTTTTGTTTCTGCGCAACCTTTCCTTCCGTTTCCCGGGTCCTACATAGTTAAGGAGATGAACTATTGCAGCTGGAGTTATACCCTGCAGACGTGTTGCAGCACCCAACTGAAAGATAAAGCATAGAAGTGGCTGCATGTTTATTTTTTTTTTACATAACAACCAAATTAACTCAAAGACTTTTCTCTCATAAATAGGGTTGTTAAAGCTGCTTGTTTATACTCACAGTGCTGGGTCGAACTCGGTCCAAAATCTCTCTCACTTCCTTGGACAGTGACACTGGCAGAGAGAAATAGTCCAAATCCTGTGGAAGGGCCATGTTTTCCTCTCTCTGAATTCTTTCAATCTCTGTTTTCTGGAGGTCACAGTGAGGTCGGTACACAGCTAGAAAACCAGGAAGCACCATGTTTATTGAAATAATCAGCTCCAGTGAATTGTTGTGATATTGTATTATTGTAACAGAAATGAAATGCAGGTGAAATGAAACTCAGATTTTACCCTCTATTTTGAGTCTCTGTGCAAACTCCATGTAAGGCGATAAGCACTCTGGGAAGACAGACGCCAACATTTCAAAGGTGATATCCTTGTACTGCAGCAGATCTCCACCTCTGAAAAGGAAGTCACAGCAACTGTAAGGACCAAAAGTCAACCATAAATAAAACTCTCACTGTACTTTCAAAACAACCACTCACGTCAGCATGTTCCTCTTGGCCTCACTTATACGGATGTCTGGGAATTTTTTCCTCCAGTTTGAGGCTGACAGTTCGAGAGCCTGCAGAGCTGCCAAAGCATCATGCAGGGCGTCCCTCACTCTCACAGCCTCCTGGTAGCGGAAGGGGGACACACATCCCACCTCCTCAAACCCTGAAAAAACAATGCGTAGGACCTCTCTTGAGTCTACACGATTTTTAGAAGGATTTTCAAGCATGGACACCAAGCAGACAAAAACAAAACACAATGAAGAAAGCAAACACCTTCAAACTGTACTCACCTTTTAGAGTGAGGCGGAGGTCTGCGTTGTCTGGCCTCAAAGAGGCTCGAAACTCAGCCCTGCTGGTGAACATACGGTATGGCTCTGTGACTCCCCGAGTTACTAGATCATCGATGAGAACTCCGATATAACTCTCCGTCCGTGATAGTGAGAGTGTGGGCATAGAGAGGGCCTGACGAGCAGCGTTCACGCCCGCCCACAGACCCTGGGAGGACAGAAACAATTTGACATTAACTTTTCTCACTGACTCATAAAGACTATTAAGTGTAAATGTGAAGATGCACCAACCTGTGCAGCTGCCTCCTCGTATCCTGTTGTGCCATTGATCTGACCAGCCAGGAAAAGACCCTGAGTGCTTTTCACCTGGAGGGCAGGACTCAGCTGAGTAGGACACACAAAGTCATACTGAACACCATAACCTGGAGGAAAAAAAGACCCAATCAGAAAACTATTAACCTTCAGATCTTCTTACTTCCTCTTTACATATGGGGCAGCATTGGCTCAGGAAGTACAGTCTGTCTGTTGTGTCCTTGGGCAGGACACTTAACCCACCATGTTCCCAATGTGTGTCCTTCACTGGTGTATGAATGTGAGTGTTGTGTGGTGGTGGTCGAAGAGGCAGTAGACGCAAACTGGTAGCCACGTTTCTATCAGTCTGCCTCAGGACAGCTGTGACTACAACGGTAGTTTACCACCACCAAGGTGTGACTGTGTGAGCGAATGAATGATGTATCAAATGTAAAGCGCTTTGAGGGTCTCTGATAAAGCGCTATATGAAATCTGATGCATTATTATCAACAAGAATATAACTACTGTGTAAGATAAACAAGACTTATTCAGTGTACCAGGTGTGTGGATCTCAGCTCTGTGCAGAGGGGGGATTTCTCTGATGAGCTGGAGCTGCATGTCAGGGGGCATCGTCATGGAGAGGCCCTGAGGGTACACGAGGTCAGAGGTCAGCCCTTCAGGTTCCAGCCACACCTGGTGCTGTCTGCCTGGGAAACGCAGAACTCTTGACTCGATGGAGGGGCAGTACCTGTTAGAGTCAAAGAAAGAGAGTTTCAAAGCTAACTTTGTACAATTTCTCACGCTTGTGTTTTGCGTGTGCGCGCGTGTGTACCTGGGACCCTTGGTGTCTTGCTGTATATGACAGTTGAGATGAAGACTCTCCTGCACCACTCTTTCTACTCCAGGTGTTGTTAAGGTCAGGTAGCAAAGTAGCTGCTCCTCAGGCTAAAAAAGGAGGAAGTTTACATTATTGGTTAGAGGTGCTGAAAATAAAGGTTATCATGGTAAACTTTTAGACCCATGTAGATCTTCACATATAACAGCTCTGAAAACACTGTTCATTTTAAATCAGTTCACATAACTTGTACCATTTTGACCCTATTGTTACAGAACAAGCAAAATATTCAACAATTGTTATTTTAATGTTTGCAAATGTCAAATTCAGCAACTTTTACATCACTGTGAGCAGAAAAAAACCTAAACACTTGGAAAGAGACTGGGAATGAATGTTTCACCTTGCAGTGTGTGTGAGTATTGAGGAAGCTGAACGGAGTTGGTTGAGGGTCAGGAGGGTGAGAAGTAGCCAGATTAAAATCAACTGAATCTTTCACAATCCTAGGGGGCGTCCCAGTCCTCAGTCTGCCGATCCTGAGCCCGAGCCTCCTCCTCAGCGTGTCTGACAGCCCAGAGCACGAAGGGGCATCTCCAATCCGACCCCCAGGGGATGTGGTTTGGCCCACGAATAAAGCGCCCGACAAAAAGGTACCAGTTGTAAGAACCACAGAATGGGCTGGGATCTGGTGGCTTCTGTTTGCTGAGAAAAAAGTGGAAAAAGGTTATTGAGTTATGTCAGAAATAATTAAAGGTGCATTTTGCAAAAGTGAGTGAAACACAAAAGCAGTCATTTAAATGTCACTCAGCAGATTCAGTCAAAAACATTTTAAACTGGTAAAAACACTAGCCATGATTTATAGGCATGTCTCTGTTTCAAAACTAAATTTACCAAAAGATCATTATTGACTGTCTGTTTTGATTTGATCCATACCCAAACGTATCCCTGTGATCTTGTGCTGGCCTGGCTCCTCAGGGTTTGGCTCTGACACCAGCAGATCCTCCACTGAGCCCTCCACCACTGTCAGCCTGGGAGTGGACAGCAGCTCCGCCTGAATGACAAACAGCAGCCACACACAGTTAATGTCAGTTATTCATCTTTAGTTCAGTTTCAAACTATCCAACGTGTGTATTCAAGATACCTGAATAAATTCTCTATAGCGCTGGCGGTCCAGCTGGGCCCTCGGGCCCCACACAGCAGGGCCCTTTCTACGATTCAGAATGGAGAAATGGATCCCAGCCCAGTCTCCTGCTCGACCACATAAACCATCCAGGGCATCTACTTCTTTCACCAGCTGGCCCTTTCCTACCCCACCCAGAGAGGGGTTACAGGACAGGGCACCTAAGAGGGAAAGAAGGAGGTTTAAAGGTTTACCGTGATAATTAATGATCCCTGGGAGCAAATGAATCCCATCCTCTTACCAATGGTGTGAATTTTTTGTGTGACCAGCAGTGTCTTCGCTCCCACCCGGGCTGCTGCTGCTGCAGCCTCTGTCCCAGCGTGACCCCCACCCACAACAATGACATCATACTGCTGTTGGGCAAGGTGACTGGCACACCTGGAAACCCGAACCAGGGAACTCTGGAGAAGGGGGAGCTTCTTGGTCAACATGTAAGATGCGCACCTGTGGAGTGAGAGTCATATTATCAGATATTTGAGGGTTTTTTCATGGGAACACGGCAGTGATTAACCCCTTTACAGAGACTCAAATTAATACTTTGATTTTGGTTTGTGACACAAAGGATTTAGCAACCCCCCTTAAAATCTGTCTCACCTGAGTCCAGACTTATTAAGAAACTACACAAATTGATAGTTTTCTTGACAGATTCACTGCATTTTTGAAGAACAAAAAGGAATTTAAAAAAAATACAGTGTGGTCTACCTCAATTTCAAGAAGATAACAGTCATCAGTTGATGAGGTTGTCAATAAATTGTGAATAAAACATTATCGTAATATTTGATCATTTCCGTGCGTGTTTTTAATGACAAACATTTTTGTGATGCAACATTGAATGTGTTGGAATGTTTTTTTTTATTTTTGGAAATTAATGTCTAACCCCTTCACCCATGTGCTTCTAACCTTCACAGACTCCATGAATTGATGCCCATCTACTAAATATTTGGTCACATGATCAATTTCTTTTACCATTTCCAAGCAACAGGGGGTTGCTTAACTTACCCCACTCTCCCCTACAGTGCGGTCTTCCTCAATTTCGAGAAGATTACGGTCATCAGCTGATGAGGTTGTCAATAAATATGCATAAACTTTTACTGTAATATTTGATCATTTCCGTGCGTGTTCTAATGAGTAACACTTGTGTGGGGCAAAACTGAGGGAGTTTTTCACGTGGGTAGGACAGTAAACAGCTCATTGTTGTGTGACAGTCTTGTTTAAGTCATCATTAAGTGTTAGTTTCAGAAAGTCATCTATCTTTACATTGACTCAAACAAGCTTGCATTTCCCTTTCAAAGCATATATACGTCTAGCACAGTAATCCAACCACCTGAGCAAAATAAAACGTTACATATATATACTTACAATTTTTGCGGAGAACAAAAAATGTCTTTATTTGTAGAGCAGAGCTGTATCTACCAATGGACGAAGACCTTTGTTGAAATCCCTGAACTCCTGCTATGTAACATTAACGCTGCCTTTCTATGGAGGCTGCCATGCTGTCTGCAACATTTAGTCGTAATTACAGTAGTATAGGCGCACTGACAAATTTGTTGTGTTTGGTTTAGGTTTCGTTTGGTGAGAAACTGGATAGTTGCGCCAATAACTTTGTAAATGTCCCATGAATTGAATCAAAATATGAATAAAAATCTATTTTTTTAGGTTTAAGTCAAAATGTGAAATGGGTAAATCGTTGGGATAGACACTGAAAACAAACAATGTTGATGTTTTCGTGAATTGGCTGCCACGTGTACAGTAAAACACCCGTGAGTAGAGGAATCGATCATTATGAATCAAATATGCACATTCAATGTATATATGGTCCACGTACGCGCGCTCACTAGTAGGTCAAAAGCGCACGCGCACGTCAACGCCCCCTCCCCCTTCCAGCCGGTCTCCAGTCAGCCGCGCGCGGATTGAGTCAAGTGAACCTACCGAGAGGTGGTGTTGACCGACCGCAGCAGGTTTTCCACCGAGAAACCTGATAAATATCACTTCTTAAGGCAACTGACAGCAACACTAGGACCTTACATTACTAACGGAAGGGTCGGCGGAGCCAGAGTTTGAGGTGAAGCGGCAGAGAGAAGAAAGTAAATCCCGGAGGGAAAGCGCCCGAAGTGAGCTCTAGGATACAAGCTAATGCTAACTCTGCTAGCTACTGCTACATAATTTTACGGAAACTCGTGTCATTTTATCAGTCACCTGCTTTGACATAGCCACTGTGGTCACATAGTAGATAGTTGGGGGGGAAATTATTAAGTTATTTTTGTTTACTTATTAAGAATAGTGAGGTCTGTTGCCTTAACACTTTAGGCCATAAGCGACTGGTACTCCATTAGCCAGATTAGCTCCTCCAGCAGCCGGTCTGATTGAGGTTACACCGGCTCTGCTGGGCTCAGGACAGCTGATACTGCTAAAGATAGTTCGCTTTCAGGACCCACTATCAGTGTTAATAAGTTAGCCTACGTTTGGTACTGTCTAAGCCTTGTGCTTCGCAATGCTGAAACAACAGCAGCAACCCGGCTCAGGCGGGAGAAAGGCATCTAACGGAACCTCGGGCCCCGGCGGGATGTCTTCCCCGGTCAGCGGCATCAACAGCGGCAGCAGGACACCGGCCGGGAGGTGAGTTGATGCGGGGTTTCCCAACAGGACAGGCCGGGGATTGCCCTGTAACTCAAAGGCCTACCGGTTAAAGCGCTGAATCCAGTGGGTGTGTCTGGGAAAGAGAGCTGTAATCCAGACCAATGGGAAAAGTCTGTCTTAGATTGACAGGTTGTTGGGCCTATCAGAATCCTCAAAGTGAGCCTCAGCTCGATAGTGTGGTGGATTCAAGTTTGGTTTAAGCGAATTAGCATACAAGGGAAACAAAGTTTTTCGGGCCTGTCAATACAAGAAAAAGGACAATGTGTTTTAGAAAAAGGGCATATTCTCATCAACACGTGGTTTTATCCGAAAGTAACTCAAAATACAGCTCCTTTGTTAATTACATAGAATATTTTTGGCCACCACAAGGTCACATTTTATCCTGAAGACGAACGTGTATTTGCAAATACATCGCGTTCTTTTTAAAAATGTAATTTTATCATTGACTTTAAATTCATATCCCTATCTGGGCAATGCAGCATCTATTTGGAAAAATCTTCACACATTAATTGCGAAAAATAAAGACTAAAATCCAACTCAATTGCTCTTAAAAATTAGATAAATATTGCCATTATGATTATGATGCACATCATGTCACTCTTATATGACCCTTTTGTAATATTAAATTTGCATTTTAGGTTTGACAAATGACAAAACATCCCTCATGTTTTTATAACTGAAGACATAGATCTTTAAATTCCTGTTATATATGTTTTTTGGCTCCTTTAACTGAAAGATTTTCGACATCTGAGTTTTTTGATAATATCCTGGATTAAAGTATGACAAATTATATGCCTGTGTTGTGAGCTTTAAGGTTTGTAGGTTAAATTTTGGTTAGAGGAAGAGTTGGAAGTGCCTGTCAAGTACAACTGGGCGATTTGGCCCAAAAGATGATCACAATACACTTTGTCATATTGTCCGACCTCGATTATTATCCCGATTTTTTTTTTTAACTGCCAGTTTTAAAGCATATGTAGTTCAAACTAAAAACTAAGTAGATAAATACTTAATAAGACGTTAAATAACTTTTCTTCTCCACAATAACATCTTTGGAGGATGACTCAAAGTCACGGCTGACATTTCTTTTACTGCCCTCAGCTCCATCACTCTGTTTACTTCTCCAGCAACTTACAGAAGTGAGCAGGAAAAGCTCGACTCTGATTGGCTGTCGTGATGCACATTTTTGCCAAGTTTGATCGAGTAAATAAGCTTGCAGCTGATCACCGTGATCGAACTGAAATTTATCACGATCATTAATCCCGATCATATAGTCGCCCAGTCCTACTATGAAGTATGCATTTTCAACAGTCTTCCTAACTGCTAAGGGTTCACCCTTTGAGCTTCTTTCCAACTAGCAAAATTCTATATGAAATGATGAGCGCACACCTGCTCTACCCTGGCAGATTTCAAAACAAATATAACTCCTTAAGTTTTTGACAGAAAAACACTTCTTAATTTTGATTTTTCTTCCAGGAATCGCCCATCTGCAAAGCCATCATTCCAGTCATCTTCTGTAAGTATACTGATTGATACATCAGCATCAAACACACTTCTAAATTATGCGCTTTTTGATGATGCAAGGAGCATTCAAAAGTCCCATTTGAACACATTTATCAACGAGATATGATGTAACACTTGTAAATATAAAGACAAAATCAACATGCTTGTTTCTCAATTCACCATTCATTGAAGTGTAAGGATGTCTTACTCTAACGAAGTTATTGAAATACATAACAAGAGTGACGTATGTTGTGGTTGGAGTGAGCTGTCACACTGTATCACAATGGCATTGATTTAAATGTTGAAAACATGGCTTTTTCATTGGGACTGATGGATGGATGTTCAAACCTTCTCCAACCTGCAGGGGTTTGATGGTGTGTACAACAATGCTAGAATGCTTCATTTCCTCACAGCTGTTGTGGTGAGTCATTTGTCTTGTTACTAATTTTCCTCTCATCAGGATGACGGTTTCATGATGCAAACATTTCAATCTCACCATTGATTATAGTTGTTAAGATTGAGATATGTCTTACCTCCTGTAGAGTAATGTTTTCTCCTTGATCTCTGTGTCATGTTTTCATTCATTTTGACTTTGACTTTGTCGTTTCGTTTATATCCTGTGTAGTTCAATGGTTTTCTCACATGTGTTTTATCTTCTTTCTGTCCTTAGGGTTCCACCTGCGACATTAGAGTGAAGAATGGCAGTGTATTTGAAGGCATTTTCAAGACTCTCAGTTCTCGGGTAAGAAGCTCATGTTGAGCACAAAGAAACGCATTTCCCTCCCCAACCAAATTAACGAAACACCGCAAGAAATCCTTTGGTAATCTGCGTATAATAGACTCATTAGGAGAAAAAATTATGCATTTCCTTTGCTTGTTAAATGTCTGCGCTGCAAGTTCATTCAGTTCTCTGCTGCCGTTCAAATATTTGTTCAGTGTGAGTTGGCTGTGGACGCTGTACACAAACGCACGGAGGAGGAGGGCTCGACATCAGCTCCGCCACGAAGGGAAGACATCACCGACACTATGATCTTCAGCCCGTCAGACCTGGTCACTATGATCTGTCGTGATGTTGATCTAAACTTCGCCACCAGAGGTACAAACTACACACAATGCAAGCTATTTACAGACATGCAGTTCATTTGAAGCAAAGATGTATTCTGGTGGATCTTCCTTTTAAAAGACAACAGGACCTTGTGTTTTACTTAGCATTAGATTGTGGGTAAGCTAAGAGCATTATTCATATATAGTAGACAATGATCAAGTGCAGAGTTCTCTGAACAAGGAGTGAAGTGTTTGAGTCGCCTGAGCAAAAGCCCTGAATGGTGTGATTGTTTCGAGCTTGTGGGGAAAAGGAGAGAAAAATTACTTTATTCAAACCCGGGGCTTTACTAGGGTCTATTGTTGTTCGAAAACAGAAAACGGTACTAATATTTCATGATTTGAGATCAATCTGGCTGTAGAAAGCAAGATTTTTATTCATGTGTTTATTCTCTTTGATTTAGACACCTTCACAGACACAGCCATCAGCTCCAGCCGCGTCAACGGGGAACACAAAGAGAAGGTTCTGCAGAGATGGGAAGGAGGAGACAGCAACGGAGAGAGCTACGATCTAGAAAATGATGCAGTGAGTTCATAATATAAAGAAGAACACAATTTATTTATAGTTACTGACACCTCTGAAGTGAATTAAAACCATAACATGCTGCTTTTGTTGTATGCGCTCTAAGAATTTAGCTTCTTATTGAGTTGAATTTTCATTCCTCTGTATTTTGCAACAAGTTGACCAATAATCTGATTTGGTTTGCAATCTAATGTGGTGTAAGTAATGGTATGTAAATCAGGAGTAATAACTTGAGGTAATAATTAAGAAGCATTATTAGGTTTTCATGATTTCCTCACTTTCAATCCTTTCATCTCTTTTTCTCTTTGTCTTCAGTCTAATGGCTGGGATGCCAATGAGATGTTCCGTTACAATGAAGTGAAATATGGAGTCACATCAACATATGATTCCAGCCTCGCCATGTATACGTAAGTCTCTGTATTAACAACTAGTAAATAATCGCTACAATAAGTCTAAAATAGAACTGTAAAAAAAAAAGCATAGATTAATGAACAAAAGTGAATGTGCTCACAAATATAAATGATAATATCTCAGTAGTTTTCTGACAGAATATAATGGTTTTAACTTTTACCAAAACACTTGTTAGATTCCAGATGATCTTGGCAGTCAGAAAAACTTAAACTTGAGCATAAAAGAAAATGACTTTAATACAGATGATGTCTGAAACTGGACAGATAGAGGGTAAACCTGGAGTCTGAGTTTATAGAAAAACTGTGTGTAAAACAATTACCTTTACTTAAAGCAGATACTTTTTTGAAATAGGGTTATTTTAATTTTGTTCTACTTTTTTGGGCTTGCTGACCCTATTTTGTTTGCTTGCACTACTTCTCTCCTGAAATCTAGAGTTCCGCTGGAGAAGGGCAACTCCGATGTCTATCGTCAGAGAGAGGCAAGGGCTGCTCGCCTCGCCAGCGAGATTGAGTCCAGCCCACAGTATCGCCATCGTGTCAACCTGGAAAATGACGAGTGCAAAACGGAGGAGGACAAGTACAGCGCTGTGGCACGGGACAGCAGCGATCGTGAAAGGGGGCGTGATAGCCCCCGTGACAGAGAGCGTGAAAGAGGCCGAGACAGCCCCGGGGCTGGCAGCAGGTGAAGGGGGGTGGGGTGATTTGTATGGCATGTATATTGTCGTGTTTCTCTCTGTATAGATTGTAGAAAACAATCAGTGCAACATGATCCGCAGACAGTTGCCACTAATAACATTAACTTTTGCTCATTTCTATCACGGTGTCCCAGAAAACCACGACAGAGTGACAGTGTGTCAGCATGCTCTAAATCTAAGACCCTGAAACTGAAGCATCTGAATGAAATATCGTCTACGTGAACAAAAGTCTCTGCTAAAAGAAACTGTAACATTGTGATCTTATTAGTTACACAAGCAAAATAATTACCTCAAAACCATGATTGTCATTGTTTTTTCTGCCCTATTAAACCGTATCCAAGAAGTCTTGAAAGCCAGCATGTATGTTGCCATGAGAGCCGGTATCCAATCAGTGTTGAGTGTTATAAAAATGAAACCTGTGAGACAAACCAGAGGGAGCCAAACAAACTGGAGATTTTTGAAAATACAGGAAATGGCCCATTTATCAGCAGCTGTTTAGAGAGAGAGAAAACAGTGTATAATCTTGGGCAATACTTTGTTTGCAGCAGTATGTAGAAGATCTCTTGTGTTTAATTTCTGAGAATGCCTTGAGTGTTTTTCACCTTTTAAGAATCCTGGTCTTGAGAGTTCAGTTATATCACACGCTCATTTCAAGCTCTGTGAACTCCAGAACAGCTCTTAAACTGAGATCACTTTGTCACTGCTGCCTGTGAAGAATATTTCTAAAAGTAAACTAGTTCCTTCAAAGTTTTGCTGCATCTTTAGGTTTACGTTCTTTTACCTGTTGAGTATGTGTTGACTCTGTGTTTCATCATTGCCCTCTTCCAGGGAGGGGAAGTATATTCCATTACCTCAACGTCAGAGAGAGATGAACCGGGAGCGAGCTGAGAGAGGTCCCGGTGGGCCTCCATCTCACAACCGACTGAGCGGGGGTTATCGCTCCAACCCTCCATCCTCCTCTTCCCCCAGACCCCCACTCCCCTCTGCTGCTGGACCTCAGCCTGGTGCCTCTCCGTCAGAGAGGAGCAGCCCTCTGTCAGGCCGTGGAGGGGCGTTCGCTCCGCACCATCCCCAGGGGAGCGCCAGCCCAGGTCCAGGCTCTGGCCCATCAAGCCCGTACACACCTGCCTCACCAGCCACGGCTGCTACTGCCGCCCCATCCTCAGCCAGCCCCCCTGCCCCACATGGACACACAGTCCCTCATTCCCAGTCACTCCCACACTCGCTATCTGATGCTGGCCGGCCTGTAAATGGAGGTTAGACTGTAAAATGTGATTACAAAGAGTTTTAATAGCAGCTGCGCAACAGGGAAATGAAGGTTTGATTGTTTTTGCTTTTCAGTTTCTGCCAGAACGTCTCCCAAAACCCAAAGACCTCCACAGTCGAGCAGAACAGTCCGCACTTCAAACTCACATTCTCAGTCTACAGGTTCATTCAATTAACTGTGCCGTTACAAGATCCCCTTCTTCATTATTGATGGTTTTTGCCACAGACTTAACCTTCTCCTTTTTTCTGTCCTGTCCTTGCAGCCACCCGCTCTCCTAAATCAGGTTCTTCCCAGGACACGCCTTATTTGGACACGTCGTCTGTTTCCCTGCCTGCACAGAAGACGTCTGGCCCTGCCCCTCTTTTCACCGTTGATGGTAATGTCTCTCGTCTGCTCTTTCAAATAAAGTCAAAACCATTATTTTCTAACATGATGTGAACTTCATTCTTCGCCTCAGAGTAATCAGTCACAGGTACTAAAGGTGAGATCACATGAAGCACTGCAACTAATTAGTTTCTTTTGTCTTTACAGTAAATGAAATCCTCGGTGAGGCAGCAAAAGAGCGTTCCGCTGCGAGCCCGAGCAGCACAGAGGAAGGGAAGGGTAGTAAAGGTGCGGACTATAGATTGGTACAAATCAAAAAGTGCAAACAAGTTTATTTGCATTCGGGTCTTTGAAATCACATTTCGCCCACTTCAGCGTGTACAAAGTTGCACGGCTTGTTTGTTTTCAGTCACAGCTCCCAGTAAATTTACAGTTTCATTAACCTTTGTTTCCCTTTCCTTTCCACCAGCTCCCTCTGTTCAGCAGAGGTCGCAGATTGAGGAGCTGCGGAAATTCGGCAAGGAATTCAGGGTAAGAGTTCAGTCGCCTGTCCATCAAGCGTGAAATGAGAAAATCTGTGAACAATCAAGACAGTGACTGGAGACAACACTGATGTTTGGTGACTTCTTTACCTCGTCAAAACCACCGGCCACTCCTGAAGATAATTTCTAAAAGTCATGCTATTTAAAAAAACAAAAAAAAGGCTAAAACTAAAGCTACTATAGGTAGAGCCTTTAGTCTTTGCTGTAAATCTAAGGTTTTATTTTGAACATCATGACAATTTAAGTTCTGTGGAGACATTTTTACATCATGTTTGCCATTTTAGAGCAACATGTTCATCATGTACAGTTTCAAGTCATTTTCCTCAAATTGATACATTATGCGCGTCTTCATTGACTGTTTTGAACTTTAAAAATGTCAGCCAAGGACATGTAGAGTCAAAGGACAGGGATGTTTTAAAAATAGACATCATGATAAAAACCTGCGTCTTTTAACTTTGACTGCAAATATTCCAGTTTAGTTCATGTGTATTACTTTAAAGACCATTCAGGTCAGGATGCTCTCAGCGTCTACGTTAAGTGTTGTATCAATCGATATATATTCAGTGTTGTGCCTTTTTGTGACTCTGCCGAATAACAGGAATTTCAGGCATAAAAATTCTGTCTCTCCATTTTGAGTGGGCTACATCAGTGTATTGACTGAGTGCTGTTGTCACCAAGTCTTAGTCCTGTTTATGGATATCAGCCTTTCTGCAAACAATCTGGCCTTCGCTGATTGTGAAGCAGATTTATTTATGTGTTTTGTCTCAAAAGTTTTAAGTCAGTAATCCCATGAAAACAAAGAAAGTATTTTGTTGAATTATAACCCTGTTGTGGTTCTAAAGGACATGTTATTTATCCTCTAATTTGTTTTATTTCTTGTTTGTGTTGTGAGAATATTTAAGTTGAGTGTGCCAATATTGAAAACAGCTTCACTAAGTGTTTGGTTGTGAAGCTAAAGAGGCCTTTGAAGAAGTTGTAACATGTTGAAAAAAGGTGTGGAAAATTTGCTTAGTAACTTTGAGGTCCTCTCTATTATATTTTGATCAAAGATGAAATGAAACGATATGTGTTTTACCACCTCTGTTCACCTCTAATCCTCTCTCCCCCTTCTTTCTGCAGCTCCAGGCAAGTGGTGGCAACTCCAGCTCCCCAAGCTCCCCGGCGGCAGCAACTCCTCCCGCCATCAGCGAGGTCGCTCAAACAGCTGCTGCCAAATCCTCGCCATCAGACGCTCACCCTGCCTCAGAGTCCAAACCTCAGCCTGCAGCTCCCAGTCCTTCTCAGCCCCAACAGCAGCCCTCACCTGCCCCCACAGACGACAACACCAAGGAGACCACAGCTTCACCCTCCACCACAGCGAGCATTTCAGACAGGCACTCGCCAGCAACCCCACAGCCGGCAAGGACCCCGGGAAGCGAAGAGGTCAGGTCTGAGACAGCTGAGAGGACAGAGGGCGTGACAGAGTGAGTGGAAAAAAACAAACCTCAAGACTTTGTTTATAGTCTCCTGATCACCACTTTTGTTAAAATTCATTTGGCCTTTTTTAATTAATCTTACAGCCAAGTGAAGAAATCAACGTTAAACCCCAACGCTAAAGAGTTCAACCCCATCAAGACTCAGATGCCCATGGTAAGCCAGTTTATTCCTGTTGGAGTCGCCACAGTAACATTGTTAATGTATGTTTTTCTTTACTTGAAAATACAATTTACGGAAAATAAGCCCTGACTTCTTGTTGTTCCACAGACAAAGCCCAACACTGCGCCCACCCCACCAAGGCCCACTCCTCCGAGCCCTGTGGTCCTTCAGCACCCAGGTGGACAAGGACCCCTCTACAACACCCCCTATCTGTCCTACGTGTCACAAATCCATTCTGTGCAGGTATACATGATTAAATCACAGGTTTTCATTATTCTTCAGGTTGAGGCCACAGTTTGACTTCCCGCTAACCTCCTTATCATTTCTGTTTGTCAGCCTCCTCCAATGTACCAGTACACAATGTCTACAGTCAGTCAAGGAAAATACCCCAGGACCAAAGGTAAATCAAGCTTTTTTTAAATAAATTTATTGTTTTATCAAAAAGTGATGCTGTGAACCAATATAACTGTGAAAATGTCCCTAATCCAAAGTTTTGCTTATATATCAGGGCTCGACAGTGCCCTGATATATAAATGTCAAAGCTCTTCTTTCTTAATGTACTCTTTTTTTCCGATTTTGTCAGCCTTAACTCTAAACTACGCCTATATGTGCATAGAAGGAAAAGCGGGTCAGTTCAGGACTAACTTGTTCACCCAAAATGTGATCTGGGTCACATTAAAAAAGAAATCTGAACAGTCCACCAAAAAAATCTGATATAAGCAACAAATCGGAGCCTGAGGGACTGCAGTGTGAACGTAGCCCACTGTTCAAACAAGTGAAGTTTAAAAACAGTCTCCTTCTCTCACTGTATTTGTATGTTGATGTTTAATCTGTTATTTTTCTTCCTCCCTCTTGTCTTTGGGGTTGCTCTCCATCAGGCTCAGTTGTAGCTCCACGATCTGACCACGGCACTTCAGCACCTCCCATGTTACAGGCTGCAGCATCGGCAGCCGGGGCGCCTCTAGTCGCATCGCCCTACCCTCAGTCCTACCTCCAGTACAACCCACAGCAGTATGGCCAGCAGCAGGTCATCCAAGCCATGACACCTTACCCTGGACAGGTAAGACCTTCTTAACTCTTTATTAAACCTGTTTGGAAGAATTTGATGGTGGGGGTTGAGGGTTTACTTCTTAAGCTGAATAAAAAACGCACCTGTTCATTATTTATATCTGTAGTTAATTCGCTCTTCTTCTCTCCACCCTGCCAGCCCATGTACTCCATGCTACAGAGTGGAGCCAGGATGATAGGTCAAGGTGGAGGTCCCCACCCGCAAGCCTTGGGGCCCGGAGGCCCTCAGTTCCCTACACAGGGAGATGGACCTCAGGGACCACAGCAGGGCCTCTATGGTGAGTAAAACTAGTCCTGCGGGTTTGTTCAAAACATAAAACATCTGTAAGATTTGTTTATTCTAACCTCTCCTGTGCTGCACATCAGCCGTTCACTACAAAAAACACGATCAGCATCACTGTTGGTTTGACAGTGAAGCACGAAGGTAAAGCATAATCTTCCCACTGATTATCTGATGTTTTTCTGTCCAGCTCCGCAGTCCTTCTCCCACCACTCGGGTGCAGTTCATCAACCCCAACCCTCCAGCACCCCCACAGGCAACCAGCCCCCTCCCCAGCACGCTGCTCCTAGCCCTGGACAGGTGAGATAACAAGACACAGTTTTTCTTTCAAATTCAGAGGAAGTACTCTGTAATCTATAATTTAACTAATGTGTGAAAGGCACAAGAACCTTCACTACAATGTTAGTAGACTGTTAAAATGTGTAAAAATGGCAGCCGCTCTGTTTGCACTGGTTAGAGAGCAAGATGTAGAAGATCTGTATCACTGTGGACAATCATTATAGATTCAATGCACTTATGATGTCAAACTTCATCTACAGACTAAAATGTGATGTACTTCTTTACTCACAAGTATTCACACTAATATTTGTGTTGAGTTTGACCTAGGCCTGTGGTTTTTTAAGTCGCAGTGCTGACCCGTGAACAGAATCTCTGTCTCTCCTTTAGTGTCTTTAGCTGAAACTTTGTTGCGATGTCTTACTTTGTCCTGTTTCCGTTTTATCCCCATGCCAATCACAACCTTGAATCAGTTGGTCAGTGAGAAAATGTTTAAGCTTTGCATGTCATCTGTGAATTCAAATAAGTCTTTTCACATAAGTACATCCCAGGAACCATCTGTAATCTCTGTGATTTCTGACACTCCTTTCAGAACACCCAGTCAGGCCCACAGCCACAGTCTTTGTACCACTCAGGTCCCCTGTCAGCACCCACCCCACCCAACATGCCGCCGGGCCATACGTCTCCACAGGGCTCCTACTCCATCCAGGGCTACAGCATTCACAGCCACCAGGGCATCCCGCCTACATACCCCCTGGGACAGTTAGCACAGGTATGAAACTCGTTATCCTGAAACTCATTCATAAATGAAACACACATTTGTGTACGACTTGAATCATGTATATATATATATATGCATATGTTAATCATGGATAAGACTATGCTAGTAAGTGAAGTATGACAACAGACTGCTTTACCCTCCAAAACAAACATCCTGTCTGTGAATTTAACAGAGTACAACATTTCCATTGATGAAATCAGTGACTCTCTCCTGCTCCTATGCATTTACAGGACATCAGGAGAGTCTGCAAAATAAGATGCAAGTGTATTTGAAAGTGCAAAGTTGGGTTTTATCTTACAATTACTTCAATATTTGCTATTCGTGAAGGTTTTCCCTTCTTCAAAACAAACACTGGGAAAGCCATTTACTTAGTTGTACAAGCACGCCCTTTATACTGAAACTGAAGTCCTCATTGCATCACCATGTCTCTACCATTTGACACTAAACAAACTAATAACATGATCTTTGAACTAAGTCAGTGGCGGCAGAAACACACGCCGTTTCAAAGCAGAGTGTAGTGGTGTTTGTGTGCCAAAGACTTTGTGCTGGTAAGAATTTATGATGGTAAAAACTTGACAAATAGAGGATTATACTTCTGCATCAGAGCAGCTTCATGTCCTCATAGGTCATTAGTGCTTCACCGAAAAGAGGGATGAGCATCTGACCTAGATATCACTGTATATTCCCATTTCCACACACAATAAATGATAGTTGACAGAAAAGAGCAAGAATACAGAAAACATTTGTCGTGCAAGGTGTTTTCTTTTGTGAACTGCTGTGTTTCATTTCTCTCCTGATCAAAACTTGGATTTCTAAAATGCCAGGCCCATGTACAAGGAGCCATGTCAGGTCCCCACCACTCGGGGAGCCACGGTCAGCCCCAGTTAGTAATGTTGCAGCCGCCCCCTCAGCAGGGTCCCGGCTCGGTGCCCCAACATCCGCAGCATGGACCTCAGCAGGCAGCGCACCAACATTTTTACATAGGACATCCACAAGGTAAGAAACACAACACCATCCCTTCTTAGTCTGCTCACGATCAAGTTTTGTCGGTATATTTTGAGTTTTAAAGGCGTAGTTTGTTTTGAACAGTTTCTTTGTTTTCCTTCCACAGCGATGCAGGTACCAACACACCCTGGTTCTTTCCACCCACCTGGAAACTAACCCCCATCTGTACCCTCCCCTCCTAACTCCCCAAAAGTGTACCCAGGAATGAGTCTGACATCCCTCTGCTTGCTGGAGGTGAGACCCAGACTGAACGCGACTCTGGGTGGGGGGGGGGACTGACATTATCATACACAGGAGAGAAGAAGACAAAAAGTCTCAGCACCTTATCCTCCTGCCCCACCTGAAGGGGACCCTTTTAATTCTGAAGTTGAAGGTTACAGAGGACAGCAGCGGCGCCTCAACTCCTCCTGCTGCCGCTGCCATCCTGCTCCTCTCCAGTTCATTCCCGTTTCAGAGACATGGGGCACCTCGCTGGGCGGATCAGTCACAAAGGAAAAAAGAAACACCAGAAGACTCTTAAACCTGATGTGGGGTTTTTGCCATGTGAGGTTTTGCAAGTACTATGACAACAGTGGGAAATAAAGACTCTGCAGGACTTTTATGAACACAGCATGAAAAGCAGGGACTGAAGAGGAGGGGAATTTTAGCGAATCATTTTTTTTAACTCAATCCTGTAGTTAAAACCACCCCCTTTTGCCCTTCTTCTCTCCTCCTGTAGGAAAATATAATTAATAAAAAAAATGGACAAGACAAAAAAAATATTAAAATAACAATGACCAAAAAATAAAGTTTTCAACTCAACTACAAAGCTTTGTTTGTTGAATTTTATTGCATCAGCGATCATACTTCTCCGGAGGTCTGGAGAAGAAACAGTTAGCAGCTTTAATGAGCCACAGAAAATATATTTTTCACTGGTAGATAACAAGTGCACATTTAATTTGAAGCCCGCTAAGAGTTAGCTGTAATGTCAGGCTGACAAAATGAAGTGAAGTTAATTTTAAACTGTCACTAGGGGGACCCCTCTTTATGCACTAGCCTCAGAGTCAAGAAACACAGTCCTTGTTGTGGCACATATGGCTCTGTGGGTTAGTGGGACACTGTACTTCTCCTTCAGGCAAGTATGACAGTACTCCCGATCAATGTACTACTGAGCGCACCAACTAGCTCTATGTCATCGTGTCAGAGTGCATGGCCTAGTTCCTCCCAAGTGAGCCATGACGACTATCCTGTCAGTGCAGCAGGCGGTCGTAGCCTCAGTGTGACAGGGCATAGAGCTGCTCGGCACAGCGCTCCAGTCGCTTCTTGTATTCCAGGTTGCTGTAGTTGCACTTTGGGACCCCCTTGGTGCCGTAGAGGAGACCCCAGCAGCAGCATGCAATCACCGCAGTGCTGTCACTGTCACCTGAGCAGGAAGAGAGGAGAAATAAAAAGAAAATAAAGATGTGTGATGATGACGCTGAAGAGAGTTTCTGCTTATAACCTCAGTAGATCTTTTTGGACTGTCATGAAGCTTGAGTGAATACTTTGTATTCATGTGGTCACTTCCAGTAATGAGTCTATAGACAATTATTGCCCAACTGTGTGGTTCTGAGCTTGAGAGCTGGTTTAATGTTTTTCAGTTAATTGGTGTTTACTATCTCATTGCTCTCCCACTGCTCTGCACTTCTGAACCTCATTTCAGACAAAGTAAGCAAGCAGCAGGTGATCACAGCAGAGCAGTCAGCTTTATTCACAGGATTTCTTGTCTTTCATCAAGATAGACAAAGTAATTTGATGTGTACAAATATGTTACCCTACTAACTAGCGTTTGTTGCTACCGTATCACACATTTAGGGCATACAGGCATAATTATGGTTTCTATAATAAGTTTTTTTCCTAAAAAACAATCTCAATATTTTCAGCAGTACATGATATCTGCTACATATCTACCTTGGTTTGTGCCTTGCAGTTAAACCAACTAGTTTTTAAGTCGAACTTGAGTTAAAGAAGTTCAGAGATTACTGAGCTATACAAGTAGGGTATGCTAGGACCAAAGACCAAGCTTGATAGTCAGGTTCAGGAAAAACCTGACAATACTTTGATGTTTAATCTTATAAGGGTTTGATTAAACTATGGTAAAGTTAATCTCCCCCCAAGCTTTAAAAACAACCCCAAACTTTTCTTTTTGTGTGATTCTCTGACCTCCATGGAAAGCTGCTCTGCTCATTAGCTCCTCCCAGTCTGAGCCTGCACCCAGCAAGGCATCCAGGGCTATCATGGGAGAATCATGGCCACTGTCCCCAGCCCACCCATACAGGCTGAAGCTCTTGTAAACTTCATCTCTCTCAGCTGGGCCGTAGGCAGAAGGCCAGATCGCAGGGCCAACCCCGTTAGAGATGCCCCTCATGTCCAGGTACCTGTGGATGAAGGTAGGAAGGAGATTCTCTAGATGTTGGCATACAGTGCTCCAAAATGTGTATATTTATTCAGCGTTATCTGTTTTTCTTAACACTTCATACAGTATAGTAGAGGCTGACTTGTACCATTGCCACTTCTCAGTGAAGTATCCCCAGTCTCTCTCTGTCTCCTCCACAGCGTAGCCTTGACCCTGGATGAAACTCTTTGCTATTGGACAGGCCTCGTTGATCAGGCCGAGCCCCCACGTTGTGATCGGCCTGTGCTGGACAGCGTACGCAGTGAAAAGGGCTGACGCTACTCCACCCAGAAAACCTGTGGGGTGAGGGTGGGTCATCCTGCCTGTTTCCACAGCAACTGCCACTAATGACTCGAGCTGGTCAGGCTTTGGGTACCTGGTGAGGACAAACATTGGACGTCCATATTAACATTGAGTCTCTATCCATTAAACTAACAGAGTCAATCACAGGGTTGAGCAGAATTTATTCTGTATTCTGTATTAGCTCTAT
Source organism: Xyrichtys novacula (assembly GCA_962446985.1). Lineage (NCBI taxonomy): Eukaryota > Metazoa > Chordata > Actinopteri > Labriformes > Labridae > Xyrichtys > Xyrichtys novacula. Next base: position 8,586,975 of record OY660882.1, on the reverse strand, counting down.
GTTAAACAAAAATATAAATATTAGGAGTAATGACTTCTTTTCATGCTTTAATTGAATCTACATACCCTTTTTACTGGCTGTCAGTCTCTATTATTTATCTATTTGTCATTTTCTACTTAACGCAAAAATGAATGTATTTCACTATGCATTTGCTTTTAATTATTTTGGCTAATCTGAGCGGCAGGAACATGCCTCATGTTAATTTAAATCGAAATGTTTATAGTCATTTCTTTTTTTTTGACCACACCACAAACCACTGTCCATTTTATACAAGAAAAAAAAACATAATCCTAAGTGACATTAAAGAGGACGTGTCATGACATTTTAGGACATGTCAAATCCATCCAAATTCAAAGCCCAACAATATTTTTATATAGTATGCATAGATGTTTGTAAAATGTGAATATCAATCACTAGGACATAAATCACAACTACTTTGTTACTCTTTTTTTCCTTATTTTATAAACCTAGAGTAAAAATGTAGGATTTAAACCTGGCTTAATTCTTTCATACCTCTGGAACACGAGGAAAGTGTGTTTATTTTTTTAGGATCTGAGTCTTACCTGAGACCTATACACATGGACCTCATGGCGGCTCCACAGCCTGTCCCCCTAGGGTTATAGCGCACTCTGTAGCCTCCCTCCTCACCAGGCCTCAGCTGAGAGACTCCTAAAGATGGGAGGAAAGTCAGATCGTCAACACTTCTGGAAATACAACATATGACTTTTAAATTTAAACTTTGTCTCACCTACACTGGTCGCATTCCCTGGACTCCTCCCCTCCATGTCTTTCATTCCCTCTATATATCGAGCAGCCACCTCATGCAGAAGCTCTTCACCTTCCTTTCCTACAGAGGAGAAACTTTATAAAATGCTGTCCATCTTTGAGTTTTTAAAATGTGACAGATCTTTTAACAAGGCCTTATCAAAATAAAGGTTGAATAGAATTACTATAACTTTCCTTCCACTAGTGCGTAGCAGCGGTGGAGCAGCAAATCAAAGCAGGATTGGAAACTAGATTAAACCTTCCTCCTGTGTTAGCTTTTACTACGCACCCACCATGTTAAGGGTTGGTTTTGACCCGTGTCTTAAATCAGCTGTAAATTACACTAAAAACAATTCTCTATCATCCAGTTTGGTCCTCATCTCTAGGTTACCTTGTTAGGCTTCATTATACATGAAAATATTACTTGTATTATTTTTTGTTGTGGTCCTCTGGGCTTTTTTTGTCAGTATACCCCTCTAGTGTTGTTTTGTTCGCGAATGATTCGTTCAAAAGGACCAAATCTTTTAAGTGAACATACTGAACCTAACCACTTCTTCAAGTGATTCGTTCGTTTTTCACTTTATTTAAGCTGTCGGCAGGGCAGATGCTATTGCACGCAGCATTGCCAGGCGAGCAGCCGGCACAAGGGATTGCATGCACTGACGCCTGAATCACTTGGTTAAGGAATCATGCATTGAACTACACTCTCTGGAATCATTTCTGTAGGACAAAACTAACTTTTTTTTTTATTTCTTACTGCTAAATTGCCACCACAACTAACAAGTAGTAGATAAAACCCACAGCATCCTATCATTGCAGCGGTTTGCGGGGGAATAATGCATGTTCAGTGTGAATTCTTCTAAACGTTCAGTGAACGAATCGCTTACTGAGCCCAATTTACCGAGCAGACCTGATAAATAGCATACCATAGGACAGTACACTTAAAACATCATGACTTATAAACAAGTTCATTTTTACAAACCTGTTTGCCAAAGCAACAATCGAATCCATATGACCCAAGTAATGGGAATGGATCTGAAAAATAATCCAGAAATTTAACTCAACACGTATAACCCAGGAATTGGGTTGAAGAAATAACCTGAGTCTTTAGAGTGCACCAGATCAATCCAGTCAATTTCAGGTATGAGAAAAAATGAGCCTGGATGAGACAAAAATCAAACAAAACAGCCTGATGTCATAATTTGAGCTCACCAGTCGCAAGCCCCTCAGCTGTCGCTAAATGCAGAACTGTGTCGTCGCTCAAGGGCCAGTCTGGGAGTTTAACCTTGATGTTCTTCAGACCACCAAGATCCTTCAGCTCCTGAAAGATGTAACCAGACATTTGAGATCAAATACACTTTTGGCAGTGTTTCAGATTTGTCACAAATTTCAGGAGTGTGTGGCACTGACCTGGTGGATCGCTGGTCCTGATGTATTGAACTCCCACATCGAGTCTCTATATCCTAAAGCATCACCGACACCACTCAGCAACATTGCAGCCTTGTAGTGCTCCATAGTGGCAGATCTGCCTCAGAAAGACACAAAAACATCACTGATATCATATTTAACTGTAACTGATATGGCACTTAAGAAGTATCCACCACTTAAGTGTCTGACTGAGCCATTAGTATCTCAAGATGAGCCCTAAAACCTTCAGAATTTTAACTAAGTCAGGTCCGCCGCGCCAACAAGGCGTTCCCAAGCACAATTTGGTATTTTGGTGAGTGGCGCAGCCCGGCATAAGTATCTCCCCTCCCTAACTCAGCTCCTCCCAGCGGCGTAAGTCTTAGGGAGGGAGGAGAGAGGGCGTGGAGTGGGTTTAACACAGCCGAGACCTGTATTGACCAATAACATAAGCTCCTCTCCTCGCCTTTCAATCCGCCACCAGCGAGGCATGCTACAATTTTCGTTAAGTAGTCAAAGAGATCAAGAGATGTCTGAAGATAGCTATGCCACACGATGGCGACAGAAGGCAGCCCCTAAACAAGTGTCCCTGTAAGCGCTGCAGAGGGCGTCCTGCACACTGTCTCATATAAGCACAGATGGATTTGGTGTGTGTAATGTCAGTCCACGAATATACCAAACTGGCTGTATGCCGTGCTCCGCCAGACGAAAATACCACTGCAAGGGGTCCGCCACCCTCTGCAGCATCACCGGCGGACACGAAAATAGAGCCCTTGGGATAGAAGTAACCGGCTGAACATCCTTTTAAGTATAGGCCTACACTGACTGACTGAACAACAAAATCAAATAAGTTGTAGAACAAAGAGCAAAGCAATGCCTTGAATGACTAAAAAATTACATCTTTTCCTGGAACATTTAGGACATTTTGACAGGTTTTTTTTTTTTCAGCTTTTCTTCCTAGACTCCAAAGTACTGTTTGTTTGTAACTGTATGCAACCACTATTGTGTGTGTGTGTGTGTGTGTGTGTGTGTCAGTGTGTAAAATTAGGTAGAAAGGTAGCCTATGTGTAGTAACATGTAGATACAATGGGTTATCCCACCTGTCACCATTGTTGCCGGTGACATGTTTGTGAGTTCTATGACCACATTAAACAAAGTTGAGTAATTGCAAATGCATATATCAATACTAGACACCTTAAACATGATTTGTACCAAAAATCTATGTCCAATCTTTATGATAACACACTTTACAAACCCTGTCTTTGGGAGCTCTCTTTCTGCCATCCTCCTCTCTTGGCGCAATCAGGAAGTAAACAGTTCTGGTCATGTGAGAATTTACAGTAAACGTGACACTGCACGTATTTCATTAAGACCCTTTATTATTTCAATATGTGCTGGAAATGCATTGATATATAATTCAGTAACATTTGTATAGCCTTAGAAATGAAACGTTTTTTATTGGGATTAAATAGTTGAAGAAAGTGCGTGCCACGCGGAAGCTAATCAAATAAAGTAGTTATACCGAACAGCCAATCAAAAAGTAGCATTGATGTATCCGGGTAGATTTTAAAGACATGTTGTACATGCTCTTCCGTATTGTTTCCCCTTTATTGAAGTGTTCATTTTGCAACAACCACTGTTCAAATATAGTTTACAGCTTAAAACGACCTGAATCATCCTTAAGTATAAAATGAAAGTATCAGTCAAGTGTCTGAGAGGAACAGTAGAAACACAGGACAATCTTCGGATGTCTGGAAACGTTGGACAAATATAGAGAACGTGGACCATTAAACTACGGAAGACTGCCACGCGGAAGCTATTCAAATAAAGTATTTGTACCGAAATGGAGCAGGTTTCATAAGCACGAAAAATACCCAGTGATTACCCAGTGACACCTACAGAGCCCCATCCACAGTCCTTGTACCACTACGGTCCCCTGTCAGCGCCCACCCCACCCAACATGTCGCCGGGCCACATGTCTCCACAGGGCTCCTACTCCATTCGGGGCTACAGCATTCACAGCCACCAGGGCATCCCGCCCACATATCCCCTGGGACAGTTAGCACATGTATGATTATTGCTCTCTTGCGTTGTCCTGAAACTCATTCATAAATGAAACACAAATTTTGGTAAGCTTCTTGTATGTCTTGAATCATGCACTGTATATTTATACATATATGCATATATTAATCATGGATAAGACTATGCTAGTAAGTGATGTATGACAACAGACTGTTTTACCCTCCAAAACAAACATCCTGTCTGTGAATTTAACAGAGTACAACATTTCCATTGATGAAATCAGTGACTCTCTCCTGCTCCTATGCATTTACAGGACATCAGGAGAGTCTGCAAAATAAGACGCAAGTGTATTTGAAAGTGCAAAGTTAGGTTTTATCTTACAATTACTTCAATGTTTGCCATTTGTGAAGGTTTTTCCTTCTTCAAAACAAACACTGGGAAAGCCATTTACTTAGTTGTACAAGCACGCCCTTTATACAAAAACTGAAGTCCTCATTGCATCACCATGTGTCTACCACTGCTTGCTGGAGGTGAGACCCAGAGGGGAATTTTAGCAAATCATTTTTTTTTTAACTCAATCCTGTAGTTAAAACCACCCCCTTTTGCCCTTCTTCTCTCCTCCTGTAGGAAAATATAATTAATAAAAAAAATGGACAAGACAAAAAAAATATTAAAATAACAATGACCAAAAAATAACGTTTTCAACTCAACTACAAAGCTTTGTTTGTTGAATTTTATTGCATCATGGATCATACTTCTCTGGAGGTTTGCAGTTACAGCTTTTCTTAGCACTGCAAAGAACAGTTAGCAGCTATAATGAGCCACAGAAAATATATTTTTCACTGGTAGATAACAAGTGCACATTTAATTTGAAGCTCGCTAAGAGTTAGCTATTATGTCAGGCTGACAAAATGAAGTAATTACCTCCTGGGGGACTTTTTTGTATTCTCTCCACATTCTCATTAGCAAGGATTGGTTCCACTCAGCAGCACAGCCCTGCAAGTTAATTTTAAACTGTCACTAGGGGGACCCCTCTTTATGCACTAGCCTCAGAGTCTAGAAACACAGTCCTTGTTGTGGCACATATGGCTCTGTGGGTTAGTGGGACACTGTACTTCTCCTTTAGGCAAGTATGACAGTACTCCCGATCAATGTACTACTGAGCGCACCAACTAGCTCTATGTCATTGTGTCAGAGTGCATGGCCTAGTTCCTCCCAAGTGAGCCATGACGACCATCCTGTCGGTGCAGCAGGCGGTTGTGGCCTCAGTGTGACAGGGCATAGAGCTGCTCGGCACAGCGCTCCAGTCGCTCCTTGTATTCCAGGTTGCTGTAGTTGCACTCTGGGACCCCCTTGGTGCCGTAGAGGAGACCCCAGCAGCAGCATGCAATCACCGCAGTGCTGTCGCTGTCGCCTGAGCAGGAAGAGAGGAGAAATAAAAAGAAAATAAAGATGTGTGATGATGAAGCTGAAGAGAGTTTCTGCTTATAACCTCAGTAGATCTTTTTGGACTGTCATAAAGCTTGAGTGAATACTTTGTATTCATGTGGTCACTTCCAGTAATGAGTCATGCCTTGCGGTTAAACCAACTATTTTTAGGTCAAACTTGAGTTAAAGAAGTTCAGAGATTACTGAGCTATACAAGTAGGCTTTGCTAGGACTAAAGATGATGCTTGATACCTGGGGACATAATGAACGGCACAGTCAGGTTCAGGAAAGACCGGACAATACTTTGATGTTTAATCTTATAAGGGTTTGATTCAACTATGGTAAAGTTAATCTCCCCCCAAGCTTTAAAAACAACCCCAAACTTTTCTTTTTGTGTGATTCTCTGACCTCCATGGAAAGCTGCTCTGCTCATTAGCTCCTCCCAGTCTGAGCCTGCACCCAGCAAGGCATCCAGGGCTATCATGGGAGCATCATGACCACTGCGCCCGGCCCACCCTGACAGGCTAAAGCTCTTGTAAGCTTCATCTCTCTCAGCTGGGCCGTAGGCGGAAGGCCAGATCGCAGGGCCAACCCCGTTAGAGATGCCCCTCGTGTCCAGGTACCTGTGGATGAAGGTAGGTAGGAAGGAGATTCTCTAGATGTTGGCATACAGTGCTCCAAAATGTGTATATTTATTCAGCATTATCTGTTTTTCTCAGCACTTCATACAGTATAGTACAGGCTGACTTGTACCATTGCCACTTCTCAGTGAAGTATCCCCAGTCTCTCTCTGTCTCTTCCACAGCGTAGCCTCGACCCTGAACGAAATTCTTTGCTATTGGACAGGCCTCGTTGATCAGGCCGAGCCCCCACGTTGTGATCGGCCTGTGCTGGACAGCGTACGCGGTGAAAAGGGCTGATGCTACTGCGCCCAGAAAACCTGTGGGGTGAGGATGGGTCATCCTGCCTGTTTCCACGGCAACTGCCACTAACGACAAGAGCTGGTCAGGCTTTGGGTACCTGGTGAGGAAAAACATTGGACGTCCATATTAACATTGAGTCTCTATCCATTCAACTAATAGAGTCAATGACAGGGTTGAGCAGAATTTATTCTGTATTCTGTATTAGCTCTATGTTAAACAAAAATATAAATATTAGGAGTAATGACTTCTTTTCATGCTTTAATTGAATCTACATACCCTTTTTTACTGGCTGTCAGTCTCTATTATTTATCTATTTGTCATTTTCTACTTAACGGACAAAGGAATGTATTTCACAATGCATTTGCTTTTAATTATTTTGGCTAATCTGAGCGGCAGGAACATGCCTCATGTTAATTTAAATTGAAATGTTTAGTCATCTCTTTTTTTTTTGACCACACCACAAACTACTGTCCATTTCCTACAAAAAAAAACAGATCCATAATCCTAAGTGACATTAAAGGTAGGGTAGGCAGGATTCTGTTAAAGAAGCATCTTTTTTTTGTGCTGTATACACAAAAAAGCTTTTAATATCAGTCAATAGCTATTAGTTATTGATGACATTTGGTAATATAACAATATCAATGTGTTTTGTTATGTCTGTGTATTCAACATCTTACATTTTTTGAGCGGCCTGCTCTTTCTGACTGTAAACAAAGCCGTTCTCCACCTCCCTGACCTGATTGGTTGTGAGGCGGATGCTGCTCCCCCCGCGTCGTTCATGAGCCCAAACAAAGTTAGCGTGCCACAATATCGGACAGAAGAAACCAACCAGAAAGTAAAGAAAATTGTCTGAATCCTCCTTTAGCCATGACTGCCAACCCAAGCAAGAGAACGAAGTAAATACCGGAGACTGTGGCGGAACAATGGGCGCTTAAAAAGGAGGTAGACCGGACAAGAGCTAAGAAGCCGGGTCAACATCAGCATAAACGATGGGGGATCTTTGGGATCTTCCAGACCCTGTAACCTTTCTGCTGGACAGGTAAACCGCTTTAACAAAGTAAGCTGTGTCTGTGTTGTTGCGCCACTTAACTGTTTACCTCTGGTCCTGGACTATGTCACTTTATCCCAGTTGTAGAAGTCCTGCAAACATTGTGTTTGCTGGTAGTCTGTTGGCATCTACTGTAGCACCAATGCTTTTTACTTTCACATTGACTCGGCCCCATTTGTAATTATCTGAAGTATTTATCTGCATTATATCGGAATTTAACTGGAACAATACGAGCGAGCAGGAGCGTCTGTTTGTGGGCGGGGCTTGCTGGAGCAGAGAGGGAGGGTAGAGGAGGAGCTGAGGGGAAAGTGGTTGGAAGGGGTAGTGTTTACGTTCAAGATTTCTCCCAAAAACTGGCACTTCCTCAGATCCTGCCTACCCCACCTTTGAAGGGGACATATCATGACATTTTAAGACATGTCAAATCCATTTAGATTTAAAGCCCAACAATAGTATCACATAGTATGCATAGTTTTGTATAGATGTTTGTAAAATGTGAATAACAATCACTAGAACATAAATCACAACTACGTTGTTGCTCTTTTTTTCCTTATTTTATAAACGTAGAGCAAAAATGTAGGATTTAAACCTGTCTTAATACTTTCATACCTCTGGAACACGATGAAAGTGGATGTGAGCCTTACCTGAGACCTATACACATGGACCTCATGGCGGCTCCACAGCCTGTCCCCTCAGGGTTATAGAGCACTCTGTAGCCTCCCTCCTCACCAGGCTTCAGCTGAGAGACTCCTAAAGATGGTACGAAAGTCAGATCGCCAACACTTATGGAAAAACAATATATGATTTTCAAATTTAAACTTTGTCTCACCTAAGATGCTCGAAGGCCCTGGCTTCCTTCCCTCCATGTCTTTCATTCCCTCTACATATCGAGCAGCCACCTCATGCAGGAGCTCTTCACCCCCCTTCCCTACAGAGGAGAACTTTATAAAATGCTGTCCATCTTTGAGTTTTTAAAATGTGACAGATCTTTTAACAAGGCCTTATCAAAATAAAGGTCGAATAGAATTACTATAATTTTCCCTCCACTTGTGCGGAGCAGCGGTGGAGCAGCAAATCAAAGCAGGATTGGAAATTAGATTTAACCTTTAGCTGGAGGGTGTGGTTTAAGTCCTGATGAGGTTTCATCAGAACGGCACAGACCACCAGATCAATCCAGTCAATTTCAAGTATGAGAAAAAATGAGCCTGGACGAGACAAAAATCAGACAACAAAACAGCTTGATGTCATAATTTGAGCCCACCAGTCGCAAGCCCCTCAGCTGTCGCTAAATGCAGAACTGTGTCGTCGCTCACGGGCCAGTCAGGGAGTTCAGCCTTGATGTTCTTCAGACCACCAAGATCCTTCAGCTCCTGAAAGATGTAACCAGACATTTGAGATCAAATACACTTTTAGCAGTGTTTGAGATTTGTCACAAACTTCAGGAGTGTGTGGCACTGACCTGGTGGATCGCTGGTCCAGATTCATTGTACTCCCAGAGCTGGTTCCTATATCCTAAAGCATCACCAACACCACTCAGCAACATGGCAGCCTTGTAGTGCTCCATAGAGGCAGATCTGCCTCAGAAAGACACAAAAACATCACTGATATCATATTTAACTGTGACTGATGTGACACTTAAGAAGTATCCACCACTTAAGTGTCTGACTGAGCCATTAGTATCTCAAGATGAGCCCTAAAACCTTCAAAATTTTAACTGATTGCAGCTTTCAGGAATCATATAGGGGAGAGTGGGGTAAGATGAGCCATTTTTCATATTTCAGATCACTACATCAAGGCAACCATAATTTTGTCTATAACTAGTGTATCTGCTTAAATTTCAAGATGTTTGCGCATCCCTGCAAACCAATAGAATGAGTGTAAACATAACTGTCTTGATAATATAGCATGCCAAAAAAAGTGGTCTCCTATGTTCAACTTACCCCATATGCGGGGTAAGTTGAGTTGTATCTCTACTACCCTCCCACTATCTACCCCAACCCTCCCTCACCCTCTCTCTCCCTAAATAACAGTCACTTCTTCAGATTCATGTTTATTTTTATCTATTATACACTGTTCAACTGGTACAATAGTTCTTTTTATTATTATTGTATATAACTGCTAAAAAGCTGTTTAGTAAAAAGTCATTTTAACACGAGAATGCCTTTAAGTGATTCAGAACATTCACAGCTGTATTTTTGAAAAGAAAAAGTAACACATTTCAACAATCTGAACTGAAACTCTGATCCTCTCATCATACTGCTTTACTTTCTCAGTTCAGCCACTGGCTCAACTTACCCCAGAACTACTATGATGACTTTATTAGTCCTCTAATCTAAAATGGTGGACTTTTATGTTAGGTTTTTTTTTTTTTTTATGTTACAATTGATGAATAAAACAAACTTAAAAAGATCTTTTTTGGTCTGAACACAATTCTAATCAAACTTATGACAGACTAAATTCACTTTCAAGAGTGAAAAATGTATTTTCTGGAAATACATGTCTAACCCCTTCACCCATGTGCTTCTAACCTTCACAGACTCCATGAATTGATGCCCATCGCCTAAATATTTGGTCACATGATCAATTTCTTTTACCATTTCCAAGCAACAGGGGGTGGCTCAACTTACCCCACTCTCCCATATGTATGTCCCAAAAAAGTAGGCTACTGACGAGGCTAAAGGTTCACTTTTTGACGCCCCTGGGAGGGTGTTATAGGCAGACGTTTACTTGAAATCTATTAACTACAGATTAAATTTATCTTAAGTAACATGAGCCATGACAGCATAAAGTAAATGCTTAAAGTGTATTCCAGGTGAAAGCATTTCCCTTTATTGAGGACTGTTCAAAAGGCTTTAGTCATTATTTTTCGGAGCAGCATGGTCAGACCTGGTTCTCATCCATAGTCATATTTTAACCTCTGTCACACAAGGCAGCTGAAACGTTAAGCACCTCTCTATCTGGCATTGGTGGAAAAAATCAGCAGAAATCTTGCATTTACTCCGGCAAAGTCCTCCATGCTTTGGTTTTCTCACCGGTCCATTGCGACGCGTCGTCCCCAGATATCAGGCTTCACGAGGCGGTCACACACATACGAAGACCCCGGGGCTGTGAGCTGAAGTGCAGCGATTTATACCACCTGCTAAATAGCTTTGTTCAGGACGGTATATCGCGAACACGAAGCTTTCCCTCCCCGGGGTTTCTCCCAAACTCAAGAGAGAGGGTTGAACGCCGAAAAATGTGGAGGCTAAAAAAAGACGAAGCACCAAACCAATTTTAGAAGCCCACTTCAAGATGGAGATCTACTATAACAATGTTTGCTGTAACACCGAGTTACTTCAAGGGTCGACTGGAGTTCACACAGCTGCAGCAGCAATTCTTACTTTATGCATATAAGCTGTAACTGCGAATCACTCAAAATATATATATATATTTATAAGTTGCCCATTGAATCCTTATGTGACCAGCTGATGAAACTTCTCATAGTGCTTCACATAATCCACCAAATTTTATTGAATTCTTAAATGATAAAAATAAATCGACGCCTGCATACATCAAATACATAGACTGTATACTACATATATTCTTTATACAGTCTATGATCAAATACTGTATATTTAATGAGTATCAGTAATTATTTGAACCTATGTACAGATCTGTCATTTAAATTTTCATCTTGGACTAAACCTTTTATTGCCTAAAACACAAAATTTTGCATTATATTTTGAACCCAAATAATAATTAAAAAAGAAATTACCTAGAAGCCATTTATATTTATTCTGTTTTCCCAGTACAATGAATAGCACTTTGTCACTTTATATATCATTACAACTCGGGTTTTCTCACAATAAGTGAATTTCACTTATTTTTTCTATCTTTTATCTAGCCACTAATGTCAGACAGATCTGGAAGCTGTTTTCGTTTGTCAAAATCTGTTTAGGTACCAACTGGGATCATTGATGGTTAATCTTCTCACATGGAGACTGAAAAATGATTGTTCTCTGTAGATGGGTTGCTGCTGTCATGGAGACCACAAAGTAGTCCAATTATCAAATCAAAAGACTTGTAAAATACACACACAAAAAAAAACCTTTTTCTTGGAGTAAAATTGTCTTTCAGGAATCAATTTTTTTGTGCAACAGAAGACTTTCATTCCTTCACTCTGAACTGGTCTAAACCGTCTTACCACTTTATCGGAAAAAAAGGCAAGTGTTAAACCATTACATAGTTATTCCTTAATTCTATATAGTTGAAGCGTTAATGTGACTGCACTGATGTCTACTCCACGTCTATAAACTTAACAACTGTTAAAGATTTTATATTTTTAAGACCAGTGTCTTAGTTATAATGTATTTTATGGGATGTTGGGACTAAAGTGTGGTTTTATGGCAGTTTCTAGCAAACTTTTGACATTTTAGAGACTAGTATCATTTTTTTGTAGTTACATCTTCAAGTCAAATTGACCATATGGGCATTAAAAGCCTTTCCTGACAGTGTAGGATCCAGTTTGTGCGTGTCTTTTGAGGATATTTGTTATAGGATTTCAAACTTTTTATATTGACTTAACATCTGCAGAGTAACTGTCAAAATGTCACTGTATGTATGCCTGATCATGGTTATACTTAAAACACAAACTGATATTCAAAACATTTTGATATCCTTTTTAGATCTAGTTGGAGGACATGTATGAAAGAGGAGACAGGAACGGCGCTGGTGGATATTGTTCAAACTTGGTTAATTGTTTGGCACAGACATCTCTGATGTTCTTTGATGGTCTTTTAATGTTTCATCTGTCTTTTCAGATCCAGGATTTCAACTGCATTTTCTTCAAGAAGGTGATGTGCGACCAGCGAATCCACTTCAGCTCAGGATTATCGGCTAGATGGAATCCCTTTTTCATGATGCATTTGGGGAGGCTGGTTTGATTATTTTGGTGGAACTGATTGATGAACCTCATCAGCAAAATGATGCAAACAATGATGGAAACCAAGACAACCATCAAAACATTGACAACCAGGGCAACAATCAACAAGAAGAAAACCCAGGCAATGTTGAAAACAACAGTGATACAGAAAGCAATGACACTGATGGGGATCATAGTGAAACTGCTGAAAACAATAGAAACAGCAGCAGTGTTAGTGACTTAAATGGCATAATTGGATGTCACATAGACATTTTCAATGATGGCATTGTTGAAAATAGTGGGGAAGGGGAGAAGACCCCCTGTCTGAAGTGTCTCAGAGGAGGTCAAGAGACGAGGAAGAACCAGAGCTTGAGGAGGGGGACAGTTGGTGGAAGGACCTCTCCGACAGCAGCAGTGACAGTGACAGTTCTTACCACAAAATTACTAACAAGTATACTGGAAAAAGTCCTGTCAAACATCAAGGTGCAGGTCCAGATCTTAGAGAAGAAGAACCGCAGCCAGGTCCTTTCAGGAAACGATCAGGGGGAAGTGCTAGAGAACAAGATGAGGGCCGCAAAAAGTCCAGATGGAGTTCAGAGAACACCATGAGCAACTCTGACAGTGTCGAGACTGGAGCTGAACATGATCCTGCGCATAGTGGAAGCAATCTTGATTTGGCCAAAGATGTAGATGCTGTGGAAAAGATGGAGAGGGAATCAAACCAGCAGGGGAGGGAGGAAGACCCGCAGCCTTTGCTACCCTGGAAAGAATATAGGAAGCATGAAGGAGCACAAGAGGAGCGACCCAAGTGGCCAAACTGAGTTTGTAGACAACATACACAATAATTTTGCAACCAGAACTCTAGGCACTCTGGTTGACGGAGGCAGCATTAAATCAAACAGAGATGCTGTACAAAAGGTGGGGGATAAGGCCAACCAGGAGGTGGAGGAGGAGGACCAACAACCAGGAAGATCAGGTTAGATGTCAAGGGATGAGAAAGAAGACATGAATATGAATCACAATGCTGGGAAGACTGACAGCATTAGTTACTGTGACCAAATACTGTGGTGAGACTCTTTCAGATGTGTACATTTCCTCCAGGAGATGATTATAATGTTTAACAATCATAATAATAACAACGACATGTGCTCCTTTAATTCCCAGTCCTTGTTGCCTCTGCAGTAAAGTCTTAACCAAACTTATATTGTCCGTGTTATTCCTGTTGAAACCAAGCAATAAGTGACACAAAGAGGAGGACTTGATGAGTAGCTCACTCCTGATATCCACTAGCCGATCATCCGTGAGAGGGATTTCTCTCAGAGTGGTCCTTCCAAGCTTCCTTCCCATTTTTGCCACCTAATCAGATTCTGATTTGTCCTTTGAGGACAGTTCCCTCGCTCTCTTTGCTCTCTCAAGCATAAGTCGGAGCCAGTTCTTGAAAATGTATTTCTATAGATATTTGATAAAAGCAAGACAAAAACTCATTAAGTCATAAAGGCATGGCAAAAAAAGACAGGGAATAGGCTGTAAATGTTTGCATGGGAAACTCAAAGAAGATAAATGTACTTGACTAAACAGGAAAAAACAACAAATCCTCGATGCTAGAAGAGGTTAGGATGCTGTTAAAAGGGTTTATATACCAGAGTTCATAGTTTTCAGAAAAATTTAACTCTGTAATTGAAAGTAAAAAGCTCCATTATTGTTCCTTTTCCTGAAAGCCAAAAGAAAAAAGAAGAACAAGGACAAAGACAGAAAAAGTACCGATCTGAGTACCAATTAGTCAGATTGGCACTACCATTTAATCTTATTAACAAGAAGTAAAACAAGAGTTCTTAACCAGGAATCACTGCCTTATAAAATCTTAAACTACACTGAGTTCCTTCATACAGTGCAGTTGTACATAATGTTCCAGTCGTCTTAGCCCCAAGCTCCATTGTCAGTAAACATTTGTTCTGTTTTTATGTCCTTGAGTGAGATGCTGTTTGTATGGGAGCAGGCGCTCTGACTGAAAGGTGGAGGGAGACCAGTGAAACAGCAAGTCTTCTCTAGGGATCAGTAAAGCCCTGCATCACATTAAACTCTTCTTCTCCATCCCAGATTCATGTCCAGATGTAGTCTAATCCTCCCAAACCCGTGATCTGCACATCAATGTGGTCTGCTCTGGGGCTTTTTCCCTCCACAGGGTGGCATGATTTCACTGCGGCACACAAAGACACTTGAAGACTGACGATGGCAGCTGGTGGATCCTGATTCCAGACTCTGATTCACAGTAGCTGATTCACATGGTCAGTCTCCGCTCGCAGACGATTGTCAGGAAAGAGGAAGTGCAGATTGTGAAAGGGGGCTGAGGTATCGGGAGGGGAGCGGCCTAAAGGCTATTTGTCACATGAGTTGTCAAGGGCCATAAAGGCAGATGGCGAGCAGGGTCAGAGATAGATTCAGAGCGGTGAAAGCACTGAAACAAATGGTCCATGTGCAGATATGCCTGGGTGGACTGTGACAGAGGCTCTGTATTTTTGTAGCTCAGGGAGCTTTACTGTATTGTGAACATGTCTCTTTGAGTAAGAGTGCTCCAGAGCAGATGACAAACCATATGACTGCATCAGTAACCTCAAACAGATCTTACACAAACGCTGTTGGCAACAGACAGGAAATTGCTGTTCAGGCGGCAAAAAAGATCTTTAACAGTCTGAGGTTCCCATGAGTTATGAGTACATTTATGAAGTTTTATGCGCACATGTCTTGCGCTGTTTGTCTCTTGAACAACAGTGTTCTGGTCCATCATTGTTCGGCCGTCACCTAGAAAATAAATCAACTTTGCAACAGTGAACTCCCATGAGAGTTTGCACTGATGTGATGAACCCCTTACCCCAAAAAATCAGAGAAAACCTAAACCCTATCCAGCATGTAGCTTTTAAAACAATAGCTAATCTTAGTTCGCCCGCGTTTTCTCCAT
This sequence comes from Xyrichtys novacula, assembly GCA_962446985.1. Classification (NCBI taxonomy): domain Eukaryota; kingdom Metazoa; phylum Chordata; class Actinopteri; order Labriformes; family Labridae; genus Xyrichtys; species Xyrichtys novacula. The sequence continues at coordinate 8,571,529 of OY660882.1, read as the reverse complement.
GTTTAACAAAAAATTATGTTAATCTGTGTTTATTATTTACGACCTAGAAAGGCGCAGACAATCCTAGTAGTTACCGGTCTTCATACTCATTGATACCCTTTTAATTTGACATAAATGGTCCCTTTGACCTTAAGAGCGAACATATTATCAGTGAGAGGGTTATCTGTGTGAATGGTTCTTTCAAATGTCAATGAGTCAAAATCAGGTTAAGTGACTGAAAATGTTCTACTTTTTCCATCAAAGTAACAGGGTAGCTTGTTACCTGATTAAAGGAAGTAAAGTGTAGAAAATACTGAGCCCATGTACGGTACATAATCAGAAGAGAGGTGAGAGTTCCTCATTGATCACTGATGCGGGCCAACTCACCGCTGGCTGAAGTCATATTAATTAATATTGAAGGTTTAACTCAATTTCAAAGGCAGTTCATATAATAGTCATCAAATTACAATTAGTATTAGAGGTTGACAGATTAGAGGATGATGCCTAAACCGATAATGTAAGAGTCAATATCACACTGTTGTGTTTCTTCTTTTTCAATAAAAATGTAATTCCAGCTGTCTTAAACAATTTAAAAACGAAACAAATCCAAGCTAAATATTATGATTAATATTTAAGGATGTCATATATAGATCCATTATTTCCTGTACATTAAAGTCAAATATTCACGGGTATCTCAGTAGCATATTTAAAATAGATGTTCACATAATGCTGTTATTGGCTTTGTGAGGGCGAAAGCAGAAATGATGCCAATTACAAAAAAAAAAAGAAGCCATTAATCAGCCAACCCATAAATCGCTCTTTCTCTAATCATCATATTATAATATAAATAATTGCAGTGTGCGACTCTGATGATGTATTGTCTTGTAGCTTTTCGGAGTCGGCGGTGACTTTTGACAAAAATCTCATCCTCTTCTCCTTTACCTGTTACATGTATCACACCCTGCAAATCTCTTCAGAGAAAACTACTTATTAAAAGATGGGGGGATACTGTATGTGTTGGAGCTGTAAATTGCTTCATCTGGCACAGACCCAGCGGCAGTGCAAACAGGGATAAAAATAACAGAAAAAAACTGAATCTTCCTTCTGATAGTTGTGTTTGCTCATGTGGATCATACAGAGGTGTCAGTAATAATTTGAGGCAGAGAAAGCTGCTTAAAATGGACACATATTAATAGGTTGTAATTTCACAACTATTTTATACACTACTGTAAGACACGTCTAAAAAAACTCCTTTTTCTAAGTTGTAAAGATACATGTGTTCACTGAAAATGAAGCCATCCATGGTTTATCCATTAAAAAAAAGAGTTGATAGCTGCAGTATTGGAGCAATATGTATGAAGGGATGAGCCAGCAGAAACAACAAAGCTACACAGTCACACTTCCAGAAAATACCATTACCCAGAAATCTGTATGAATGTCTGTCTTCCCTCACTTCTGAAAGGACTTCACAGGCAGCTGGAAACAGGATAATGATGAAACCCATTTTGCTGTTGCATTACAGCCAAAACAAACAGCTTCAAAGATATGTGCCATTCCCCACTACTAATTATCGAGCCAGAGACGTTTGTGCTCATGTGATTATAATGTTTTTTTAAATTGCCCCCTTTGGCATTGTGGAGCTCCAGTGTTGCTTCTTTAGCAGGGTGGCTGGTTTAGTGCTGCTTGGCGACAGGCTGAAGGTACAGTCAGCTTGACTAAACCTGACAAACTTGCTCCTGGGTTGCCTCTTAGGGATGGAGTGAAGAGAATCTCAAACGGGTGCAGGGGTGATGTGTTGGCAGCAAACACTGCCTGAAGGAAGGATGGACGATGCAGCTTTACAGCCAAATCCAACACCCTCCCTCCAGCTGGATAGGACATTCTGTCCTTTTTTTCAACGTGTCTTTGCTAAAACATCACTCATTTACAATGGATGTTATTTTTGTGAGAATTAAAGATTGTTTGATGTTTGAGTGAGCCCAAACTTGAGCTACAATAACTGTTAATTAATGACTTCATTCTCACACTGATGAATTAATTCATCAATTTTCCTTCCTCATAACAATTATCTTGAACTTCTCAGCGTGAGATTATACATTTTCTCTCTTTGCAAACTATTAATCTGTGATTTGGCCTGTTGCTCAGACAAAACAAGAACATTGAAACTGAGTTAGTAGTTTTTACATTAAAAGTTAAGTTAATGAATGAATGTTTTAAGTGAATTATCACAGAAGACCAGCAGTAATTCATATTTGGATGCTGAAGCCTGAGGACATTTGGCATTTTGTTTTTTCTTGTAGATTTTAGGTTTACAATTTCCTCTAATGCGTATCACAGCAGCAACTTAAGGGTAAGAACTATTCATTCTAGCATTATAAACAGTGGTGCCCTTTGAATAAAACCAATTCCAGCACAGCGCTGAGTTTCCTCTCTTCATCTCTAAATAACCATCATGTAAATAAGCCTCTCAGTGGGATGAAAATATAAATATAAGTCATCACCTCTCCTCTCCATCCAAAAGATTTATAAACAAATACATTTTTAATCATCAAATTAAGCTTTCAAAACACACTCGACTTTAGCACTTAACCTTTTGCAGCAATACTGGTAGCAATATTGATGCTATGCAAAGTTATACCTCTCCCATTGACTCAGAGACATGGGAAAATAATTCACATTTTTATTTTAAATCTAAACCTTCTGTGATTTGATCGGAAATTCAACATCAATGAATCTATGATAAAATCAGACTTTGACAGCTGTTATCAGAGGTGAGCTCGAGTTAAACAGACCTGTCAGCTTGTTGATAACAACTTGTAAAATGTGTTTTTTGAGAAATAAAATTGGAGCAAATACACAAATGTTGCTTTATTTTCTCTGTGAAACTATGTTGCAGGAAAAATCAATTTCTCTCTTAGGCTGAACCATAGACTGTACATAGAATGGACAACGTCTGCCTCCTTGCTGGATGAAGGCACTCCGAGAACAGCACCCTCTGGTGACGGGCTGCAGTATAGGTCATAAAACCCGCCTCCTCCAGCAATCCCTATGGAGCTGTGGACAAACTTTAGAAATGTATTACACAGAATATAATTTTTTTTCCCCCCTGGTTGCACTGTTGACATGTAGTTACTGTAAGACTGGTTTGTGCACAAGTCCTCTTTTTTCCTGTACAGCTCCATTTTTACAAGTTATTCGGATGTTCATGTTTTCAATGATTGACACTTGATACAGCCTATGGGCGTACAAGGATACGCGGGATACGCTGTTTGAGCCGAGCGTCATCACAGCGACTCTCGGCGACTCTCCCACCAAATGCGTACAACGCTACTGCACAATGTTGGTTTCAGGAAATTAAGAAAAATCGTGGAATTACCGAGAGCTTTTTGGCTTCAAATCCGTATACTGGCAGGAGGCGGAACCAAGTTGTCCAGAGTATATACAGTCTATGGTCTGAGCACATTATTTCCAGCTGTAGGAATGTACTTATCTTGTATCAGAGTACTCTGTTTAATCTATTTTTAGTTTTAATTCTTTTATTCTTTGCAATATTACTCTTTATATGTGATATTGAAGGGGAAATGTTCTCATTTTCCGCCCTAGTTTGTTTATAAAAACCTTTTCAGCATCAGCCCTTCCTTCTCCTGCAGCCAAAACACACAGTACCAAAAGAGAATAAACAGGCATCTCAGGAGTTTTCCCTGCCTCTGCCCTCCATCTAACATCCTCCCCCCTATGAAACACTCCCTGTCTGAAAAAGCATTAATGCTGACTGCAGGGGGGTCCCAAGACGGTTTAAGAGATGGTTGGGTGGTCAGATGAGGAGATAACAAGTCTCCATCAGAGCAAGCCAGTTTGAGCAACCACCATCTTCCTCCCCCCCTAGAGACTCCCTCTCAAAGAAGAGCCCTTCCAACCTCCTCACCAGGCTCCCCCATCACAACCCTCACCCCCCAACCCCCACCCGCAGTGGGCCATGATACCCGAGCACTATCACAAGTTCCATTGTCGCCTAGCAACTGGCTGGGAGATTACAATTGGGGCTGTACATGCTGGAGATTTAACACTGTTTATGGGAATGTGTGTGCCTGTGTGTGTACCTGTGCGTGTGTGTGTACCTGTGTGTGTGTGCATGCATTTGTGTATGTATGGGGGCAGAGGGACATAATGCCTGAGTGAGTAATGTCTATACGCGTGTGCGTGTGTTCCCATAATGGCTGATGTGAGTGTCTCTGTGTCACCTGCCTGTTTCCCCTGCAGCTCACAGTAGAGGCTAACTAGAACAGATAACAAGATGTCTACCTTGTTTATTTTTTGACACATTTTACTTCGCTGCAGTGGGATGATTTCAAGTTTCATGCCAAAATTGGACATTTCAAAAATATACTTGGTTTAGACTCTTTTTCTGTTCATTGAAGCGATAACAGAGACGCAGCTCACAGACAAAAAAAGAGGCAAAATATAGTCTGGCTTTTTTTTAAAAGGCTCATTTCTTAAAGTTATGGCCTTCTCCTTCTACCGTTTCTCATTCTGTCCATCTGTCAGGTGGTGATATCTTACTCTTCAAGGAAGAAGTGCTGCTGGTTAGAGCCACAGACTGTAAAAAAACAACTCTGCACTGTCACTTATTGGTTTCTGAAACAGGATTTTTAGGTTAAAGGTCCTTACATACCGGGAGTGTTTTTTCGTGCAATTATTTCGGACGTCAGTATTTTTATTTCGAACCCATATCCTGTCAATACAAGTGTTCATTTATTTTTTCGTTTCACGGGAGAATTTTCTTAAGTTTCACATACTGTGTTTCTACTTTTGACCAATCAGATTTCATGTTGTTGCGACGTCAGATTTACTGGTATATCCAACATGTCCGACTGGCTGATTGTTTACGTGTCGGAGAACAGAGTGCTTTTTAATAAAAAACACAAATATTACAAAGATAACGACCTAAAGGACAACTTGTGGAGAGTCATAGCGTTGGATCTCTCATACGATGATGGTTTGTGTGCTTTAACAGTTTGCTAAACGTCTTTGTTTTAACTTTCATCTGTGCTAAGTAACTTTAGCTCGTAAGCTAACCTGTTCAGATACAACATACCATATGTATTTTCACTGTCTCAAACTCAATTGTGTTGCTGTCACAGCACCATTAGGTCTCGGTTGTTACCTTACGTTTATGGATTATAGTTTAATGTGCTTATCTGGTACTGGCCCCGACTCAGTACATGCTATCATGACAGACAGCCATCTCAACACTAGTGTTTAATCAGAACTGAAAAACACTCAGTCTGCTGTTGTGTAAGTCTTCTCACGTCCACCCCGGACACGTCTTTTTTTACCTCCGGAAAGTCGCAAAATCGCATCACGGTTGATGTGTATAGTCAGACGCATATCCAAATATTTCGTAATTTCACGTTGTATATTTGCGTCGTTGCCGGTGTGTAAGGACCTTAACAGTGCTAGTGTCAATATCATAAATGCTGACTCAGCCTAACTTTTGGTTGGTTTCACAAGAGGATTTTTGCTTTTGCTTTTGCTTTTATAGAAACGTATCGAACGACAGCTGTATTAACTCCAGTCTATTTCATAACTAGGGTATAACTCCTGACAGTAGCTGTGGACGCTTCTAAAGTGAAGTTAACATCTATTATGCACTGTATTTCATAAACTTGCAATAACCTAGAATTGATGAATGAGCCGTACAGAACAAGATAATGAGGAAAGCGAGAAAAACAGTAATTAAAGATAAAGGGGAAGAGTAAAATAAAGAGTTCAGCTTCAGTCAAAAGTGGAAGCAGAGTATGTTTATCATAATTACACATGAAAGAGCTCGTCAAGGTTATTTCGATCAGTTTTATTATTAGTTCTTTTTCTCTGTGTTTTTATCTGGTCCAAACTCTTACTTTGGTTTAGCTGATGCATCAGTCCTTGTTAACTTCTTTCCACTAAAAGCTAGAGTAGCTTCAGAGGCAAAGAAATCCGGTCTGCTACCTCATCACTATTCAGTATGCACAGACATGTATGTCACAGAACATATGTGCCTGAAATATAAGGATGTCCTACTTTATCCTGTGACATTTTGCAAAATGAAAACCTGCATGTTCTCATCAAACATCCTTGTCTCGGCGGAAGAAATATCACATGGATGTGTTGAAGTTTAATGTCCCAGATGTTTGCCTGCAATCTGTGAGGGAAGCTGCAAAACCTTGATAAATGCAAATTTCCATAAATATAGAAAGATAAACAGCCCTGTGAAAAAAAAAGGTTGTTAAATTTGTCTCACCTTGACGTGTTGCCCTGTAAGACAATTTGTTTAAAGATGATACAGTAGGGGGATGAATTCTGACAGTAAGGCAAGTTGCTTTTCCCTCGTTTCGATCTGTACTGTCGAGCCAGACTAATGGAACTACATACTCAGTGGACATTTTTCCTAAAATGTCAGACTTCTCCCCGATGCCTTTTTGTCACACCTACACAGCAGAGCTCTTTTGCTTTCTAAGCTTCCCTCTCCTCCTGACATCAATCTAATTTTTTTAGAGCTCTTTTTGCAGTCTGCCCAGAGTTTTGTCCTCAGAGCTTCCCTTCAAAGCACAAGTGCACTACTGGATTATGAAAGAGCACTCTTGAAGATAATATTCCAGGCCTCACTTGACTTGGTTGTCATCTGATAGACGTAATTCAATTGTTTCTGAAGAGCCACACGTACACCGACTCGAAATTTGGACTGCAAAACATCTCCGGATGAGATAGTGTTTTGGTTTTCATGCTCTCGTCTTATCTATATCTGTTTCTCACCCTTAAAACAGACACTTGAACTGTCATTAAATGTCTTACAGAAGGTAAATAATAGATGAGGGTGAAGCGTCGAGAGCAGTAAATGCAGTTTTTTGAATGGAGGGGTAGCACAGATGGCTGCTAATCCTTCCAGAGATTGTTTTCTTTTCAAAGTCCAGTGAACTCCACCAAACTCTTCATATCTCAGTCTTGAGTAGACACATAAAAACTATCTCTAATTACCAAAATTTCTGGAGTTTTATGGGAAATCTCCACAAACTTGCAGTAACTTTAGTCTCTTTATGACTAATTTTCTAAATGAGCTGAATTTTGGACTACTTTGAAAGCTCCTCGTTTGCTGAATCCAGTCTTGGAGATATTAAATCCTCTGGAATGATCACCACAGCTCTTGAAATGTTGATTTTTGTCTTCATCTTCTTTCTCTCATTCTCTTTCCTAATCCTAACATCTGCTGTATCCTTTTCTACCCCGTCTGTTTCCCCTTTCAGATCCATATTTCACTGACCCTACACTTTCATACACTTCAGCAAACTTACTGATTACAGCTCCAAGCCTTCGTCATGTTGCAAGGATGCATAATACGTGACATCTCATGTCACAACATGCGTTTATTAATTATTGTTTTACATAATTGTGCCCTATTTCATGCTTGTTACTCTGCTGCCTGTCTGTCACCCTCTCAGTCGACAATTAGTATGTGTCTCATATTTCCATATACAGTTCATCCCACCGTATCCTCTGATCAGAGCCGCAATCTCTGAGTCCCACTCATTAATTTCCAGATAAAATTGAAAATCAGTCAGATAACAAACAATTTTGATCTGTTGTGGGCCCTAATAAAAAATCAAATAGAGTCTCACATCACTGCTATAATAAGGTCATTTAAAATAAGATGTCATACTTTCATTTGAGCACAGCAACTAATTTCCTCACACTCCACAAAGTGAATAAATCTTGTGTTTGGCAATCAACTCTTCATTTTTAGTAAATTTCCACTTTTTCGGTTTCCTTTGAAATCTTGACGTGCACTGTCTCTGTTTTTGCAGTGACTGTGGTGCACTTTTTTTCACAATAGACCAAACACCAAACCACAAACAAACCTTCATTTCCAAACACCCTTTTGAGCCCCTTTTTGCATATCAGTGCACTTTCAACAAAACAGAGAGGTGTTTTTAATGTGTCTGTCTGTAGAAACACCTGAGGCTGGGTAAGAGAAAGAAAAAAGAAAACAAGCGCATGTATTTGAGGAACATTTCAGCTTTTACACTTTGGCTCAGATTTAGACGTTGCTGACTTAACAGCTTGTCAGCTTGTGTTTTCAAGGCAAAAATATGCAAAGCTGTGTGAGATTCAAACGATGCAGCGAAAAGTCAAGATTCTCATGAATATCATTACTGAAGTGGAAATGCTATGTTATGATTCTTGAAATATTAATTTGAAGTGTTTAATTATAAATACAAGGATTAATTTGATTTGAACACATCACCCCACTAAAACCTCTACCAAAGGAGCTTGAGGAAAAACATCACTTTTGATTGAGATCAACAAGCTGAATGAAATATGCATTTTTCAAAATAAATAGATGATTAAAGAGTTGATTAGAGTTTGTGTCACCTATTTCTGTTTGCTTACAGGAACTTGTTTTGTTTTCACTCGATTTACCAAAGGTTTGGCATTGTGGAAAGTTTTATCACAGTAAAATTTATAGGTTTGTGCCTGAAGTACCTCTAAAAGAGATAGGAAGAGATAGGATAGTTTGGAGGGGAAAGCTGTGGTTATTTTTTATGTCATATGTCTTCCTCAAGCAAATTTCAATACTTCTTCGATCAGTACTTTTTATCTGAGAAACTTTCTTAGTCGCAATAAAACCAAAATTACTGGTACAGCTAATGCTAACCAGACCTTCTTCTATTTATGATGCTGGAAAATCAAAACAAAACTTAGACTATGAAAACTGTCCAACTCAGCAAATAGCATCTTTAAATCCTCTTGTAACTCGGGACTTAAAACTGGGGCCAAACTGAAGCATCTGTCATCACCTTAAGCCTGTATTAACATCAAGAGTTAACATGCTCTGGTTGGAAAATATTGGCAGCAAGTCCAACTGGCAACAACTCCTAATAACGCACGGATGAAGCCATTCTACAAGAAAAACACACACCCACTCAGAGGATTTAAACTCAGATCATGAATCCTTCCTCTCCATTATTACCCTCTTAAATGCTTGATTGGAGAAACCCCCAAATCCCAGTATTCACTTTAAAAACTCTACTGCGACAACAGAGTATGCACGTCAAGACTGAGTAATGAGGGTGAGGGAAGTTGTTGTCCTTGAGGCTGGTCTAAAAGGATGTACAGAGGACCTTGAAGATTTACAGTAATGATAGAGGTTCTGTCTCAGGTGGTATTCTGTCTAGACTGATCCCAGCCCTCTCTGTACCTGGAATAAGACAGGTGGGCAGAGGCGCACACAAAGTTGATAAGGAAGGGATGAGGAGAGAATATGAATGGAGGAGAGGGAGGATGGCTGTGTAAAAGAAAGCTTGACGGGTGACAGGACGTGGGGTTGAAGCGTCCTCCTGTGCATTTAATTTCACATTAATTCACAGCAGAGAGAAATACACTAGGCGCTGGATGATCTAAAACGGCATATCAAATGAATCCATGGGAGAAGTCAGGTTTATTTAATCTCTTCCTGTTGACACTGTGGCAAAAATGTTCATTTTCATCCCAGGCTGGTCCTGAAAGTCAGGAAACAAAGATAGTGATGGGGCGCTCACACCAAGCATGAGTAAAATCATCTACTTGCTTAATTCGCACAAATCTAGACGCGTGGATGAATATTATTTACTCGCTGCATTCAGGCCTCAATGATAATTTCAATGGTAATCCCTGCCAATTCAACCGGCGGGATTGAGTGATAGACAAAAGTGTTTTACAATTTACCAGGTAATCCAACCTCCTCACTCACTTACCTTCAGGCGAGCTCCTTTTTATTGCGGTTTCGGGGGCCCTACATTCCGACACGATCAGTTTGTCCTCCATTTTAGATACCAGTGAACAACCGTCCGTTTTCATGTGTCACCCAGCAACCTTCATGCTGATTAGTCATCATGACATGAATATCCGCTCAAGTTCAGACATTTTTTTGGCTTCCGCCCAGTTTGTGTCATTCGCACCTCCAGAGTGGTAGGAGTGTCCAATCGCGTCTTTTTGTTGACTTAACATGAAATTCATCCGTGAATGATTTTACTCGCCCTTGGTGTGTGGATACAGTAAGACAGCTGGTATGGACACAGATGTGAGAACAGCGTGAGGCCCAACTGGGTCCCAACCATCTCTGACAGAGAAAACTGAGGCAAGATTCTGTTGTGCAATCTGTGAGATGGTAGCAAAGCTAGTGAGAGCACTTCTGAGTGCCCAATGACTGAAAAGTGATTCACAGAGCGGTTTCATCTTGCTGGGATTTACATAGCTGCCCATTTACTGTACATTATCCCCCATTTGGAAATTATTATACCATTATAACACACTTTATGATTATTGTTCATATACTTGTGCATACAAAAGCTTAGGAATTGTCTTGAGGCCATTACGGCAGTCTCAGGTTCAGGAATACGGTGATAATTAGATTGGGTAAAACAGCTAACTCACTCTGATTCAACAGTTTATAGTCCAAGTGTTTAATAAAGGTTTTTTAACAGCTCTAAACACAGTAACATGAAAAATACCCTTGACTCTGACTAAGACATTGTTTTAATTTCAGTCATCCATGGAAGGTGAGAAGCTATTACTATCCTCCGGTGCTGGGCAATACAATAACCTTTAATAGCCACGGCCACTCCTCACTAATTTCCTCATCTGGTTCAATATTCAAATTACTGAACAGAAATCACCTGTGAAATTGTATTTATCCCTGGATTTTCCACCAAGGTTATATTACCCATTACAGCCTGCAGGCTTGTGTATAATACAGCATGTCTCCATTATAATAGCTACTGCAATACAATATTTTATTAAATAAGTCCTGAGCACTGGCAGACTTCCTTTTTGCACATGACTGTCTGCTTTAATCCTCATCATACTTTTCAGAGCATGGTTATATCAACAGGCAGAAGAATCTGTTGAAACACACGCTACAAACTACACACATTTACATGGCTTTAATGGGTAAAAGTACATACACAGACACACGACTTTGTATGTTGTGTTGTTGCCCACATCAGGCTGCAGGGTCTCTAAGCTGCAGAACACTAATGTGCACATGTCACAGTCGGTCATGCTCCCATGTAAACTTATTCTCTGCCCTCCATGACTCTCGCATGGCTCGTCTCTGTGCAGACACCAAGATCTCCTGCTGAGTGACTTCACTGTCAAACATTTCCGGCTCGGTTTATCTTCACATAACATGTCTCATTTGGAAAAAACAGGATTAATAAACAACTTCAAATGAAACAGCTTCTTAATGCTTCATTATGTTTTGTTCCTTCTTTTGGTGAAACCAATTTGCACCTGCATGAGTGGATGTCTGATAAAGCCTCCCCTCATCAGGTACAAAAAAAAAAAGAAAAGTCAAAAACACCCGGTGAGCAGAAAACACTATATGCAACAATATAACACAATAGTAAGCTCAGTTTGATGTTTATCTCAGAGATGCTTGAGGCTGAGGCTTTGTGCTGATTTTATATATTGTTTCTCTTCTCTAGCCTGGAATTATGAGGCAATGAAATAACAGGTTCTATATTCTTTGCCTACAGCGAGTCTATTTTTATGGATTATCTAGACATTTGAAATACGAAACAAACCCTGCAAAAGCATACCTTTGATAGTTTGCTTCAATCTATCTAACACTTTGGTAAGATCTCTTGATGTGGAGAAAAATATCAGCAATGTTACTATTGTGAGGCTTAAATAATTGAGAATATACTGCACAAGTACTGGAACAAAAGACTTTAATAAACACGTTTCATGAAGTGTTTTTTAAAAGCCTGCTTTGTTATTTGAAAGCAGTAGCCTCTCATATCTGTCACTCTCTGTTCCCTTGCACTCCCAGCATCATGTCAACAGCTGTATTTCTTTATTCCATGTTGCTGTGAGGCTCTTCCCTTTTTACTTCTTACAAAATAGGGCACATTCGTACAACTAGCATTTCCATTTCACAGGTTTATGGCTCGCTGAATCTAGCAATACATCAGGGTTGTGTGTCTCATCGGGAGATAATACTAAAGAAACAGTGTAGAGCTGTGCCATGAGAACTCCCTTTCTTCCCCTGAAGTACACATCGACCTTGCAGTCAGTAGACAGAGGATCAAAGAGAAGAGGACCTTGGTGTTTCCAGATATATTTTTGTTTTTATTCATTCTGCATCCCTGTTTCCTTTTGTGCTAAAATGAGATACATATGAGAGTTCATCCCCCATAGAAATGCAAAGGAATCGTGCACAGCTTGATGTCAGAAGCTTTACAGTTGTAGTGTGCTATCTTTAATGACTTTGTCCCATATAAATATGCAAGAGCTTACATAGTTTTTACTTTTACTCATAAACCCACATAAACAAGCATAAACACGCCCATGGAAATGAGAAAAACAGAAACAACAGTCATAGTAATATAAAGCTATAACTCTGATGTGCTGAACATATCTGTGGGGAATAATCGGCATGAATTGCTGCCAGGTTGTCCCATGACTCCCACTTATTGCATCTGCTCTGTTATAATGTGCACGTTTTTCTTTTCCAGTTGCAGTTACATTAAGGTTCTGTTCCTACTAACAGCATGTTTGGCACTGTTGCAGCTTCTATGCCACAGGCACTCAGTCATGTTAACATGTGTTACAATTTCTAGATCCGATTAAAATGAGAGGGATCGGATAATTTGAATCCACTGTTTATATGGGTGCAAAACCAAATAATCCGATCATGACATGCGTGTACACGCACCAAGCTTTATTCAGATTGGACATGCGCAGAGTTGTCTGATTTCGCTCAAACGACCGCTGAAGAAGAGCTGTAGATAAACCACCAAACGCGGTAGTGGCTCACTCCTCCATAGTTTTCCCCCGGTAAAATGTTGTCACTAGGTGGCGCCCTTGCTTACTAATTTTACTGTTCTGTCTAAGGTTGCACTGTGCGTGCAGATGTGACATCATTACGCTGTATGCACGTCTTGTTACCGGAGGAGCAGACATGGCACGTGTGGTTGTGTTTTATGCCAGTGTTAATAATGAAACCTCTTATACAGGCCTCAATATAAACCAAAGGCTAAAGAGTGAAGATCAAGACAGGTAAGGAGCCTCGATTGGAATAAGTGTTTACATGGACGCGTTTCGGAATAAACCAACGCTATTGATCGGAATACAATTTCCGAATCTTCCGATCGACATGTTTACGTGATGCGTTTTAATTCCGATCGGCCATTTATTCCGATTATTTGTGTCCATGCAAACGCAGCAAGTGTTTCTAAGTTGTCTCACAGCACTTTCGCTTCCAATCATTAAGTCCGTATTAAACATGCTCTGGGAGTTTCTTATACTCTCCTTTAATGGCATTGTACAAAGTTTAAAAACAATTGACAGACATCTTGCTATAACACCTTGATGTGGAGATTAATCACCATGACACCACAACTCTGAAATTAACAGGTATGAGCATGTTGACGGGTTGTCAGGTGTAATTGAACTTTACGTTTATAGCAACTGAGTGTGTCTGTCAGAGTGTGTGGAAGTGAAGTAATGTTTTTAAATGGCAAAGATTTTTTCAGTCACAGCAGGTTTATTGAAATGTTTATTCAGAGGATAATGATAATCTTATGGCAATAAAAAAAAAGAACTGAGTCAAAGTCTGTACATTTCAGCTGATCTGGCACGAGCCAAGCTCTTTCCTGAGCTAAACACAGTCTCAGATCCCAAAGTTGATCTCATTTGGCTCTTTTGTCTTGAGTCAAATTCTTATGTTGTGTTAAGAAAAAAACTCAAGGAGCACAAAAAAAGACTGGCACCAAGGACATTGTTGGACTGAGGCTGGTGCGTGCTGAAAATAATGAAATGGAATATTTTTACACAGAAAACAGGCGCTACCAGCACAAAAAAAGCCATTCATGAACACAGTCCCGAACTCATGTTTTATTAACAGAATCTCATTTTTTTTAATTATAATTTCTTTAGATTTGGTGCAGCATGGCTGAGAGCTGTGATTTTCCGACTTTACAAAGTTTCAAACTACTTTTTGAACATTTCAGCACAATGAACATTATTGGTTTTTAATATTTTACATGATCTTTGTCTTATTAATGCTGCTCTGTGGGGTGCCTTTAGGGCTGAGAATAGAACAACAGAAAGAGTAAAGGTCGGTAAAAAGGTTTTAATTTTAAAAGGATCCTTGGAAATGAACATTAACACTCATTGGGAAAACTGTTTACTTTTGGAGTTGACTAAAAAACAGTTATCTAAGACTTAGAATAACTCTAAAATCAACCCTTCATGAGGAGTTCTGGTAATGAAACAGGCTGGAATTAACAATGATGGCTCTTGATGATCTTCAGAGGCAAAGCAGTGTTACAACTGAGAAGAATAACAACTATTAACCAAACTTTAACGTTGTAAGTCTTGTGAGAGAAACCTTTCATTTGGCTGTTTCTTATTGTGAGTGTGTTGTGTGTGTGTCTGTCTGTGTGTGTTTGTATCCTGACCGACTGGCTCACTGATGTCATTTGTTCTTGTCAGAGCCATTGTGGACTCTGTTGCGGTCAGCTGTTTTCACTGAAGCACCAGCATCCTTCCCCGACATAATTGGTGTGAAGAGCGCATGTAACGACTGCATTCATAACGAAGAAATGTTCGTCTCATAAATCGTTCTGAGGAGGGAGGGGATACGATAAGGAAAGGAGGGGAGGAATTGTAACAAAAGAAACGCTGATATGGGAAGTGACGGGTCTTTTGTCTAAGTTGGTAGCATGTGTGGTTGCTGTACTGGGCTCTATGTGTGGTGTGTGATTGTGTATGTGTGTGTCATGTGCAGTTTGCATGAAGTGGGAGTCATCTTTCTCCGGAGGCTTGTGTTCATTATATTGCTGTGTTAATGCATTCATGCATCTCTGTGCCATGGCATCAATTTAATGGCAGTGGGTGTATATATGAATGTATGTTGATATATTTGCAGCAGAAAAAGAAGAGGAGTGCAAACTAAGGAGGGGGCATGAGATAGGAAAGGATAGGGACAAGGATGAGAACACTGTTGAATAAACACGTCAAGCTTTTTTTTTTTTTTTAAATAACACAAAACGCTGCAGTAAGTCTATTCATCAGCCGGTCCCGTGTGACAGCTTCCTGGCTTCTCTTCTTGATAGGCACAGAGATCTAGAGAGTGTGGACATTAAAATAAAGCGACATAAAAAGAGTGAGACAAGTCAGATAAAAAGAAACAGAGACAGAGAGAGAACGACGATTTCTGTCCCTTCAATAGACATGAGGGGGAAATAGCATGTTTCCCCATGTCTATCATTGAAACAAGAACCATTAGCTTAATTATATGGAGGATCTGAGACTGAAGAGGGAGAGTGTGCCAGTGCGTTTGTGTAAGTGTTTGCAAGAGAGAGACTTAGACACAGATTAGTAGTTTGGAATTAAATAGACTGAAAGATGGAGAAAATTAATTGGATCTCATTTTTTACCCTTTGAGAGTAACACAAAGCCTGAGTTCAGCTGTGTGTGCTTATGTGTGTGTGACTACTTGTGTAACTGACGACATGAGGACTCTCACCAGTGCACAAACTGGTCCATTAAGTTTTAGGGTTACAGCTTCTCCTTTTTTTCAGCAGGGATGAAGGTTACAGTTTTGGGGGAGTAAACCAAACAGTCCTTGACAATGAAGCCCATGTGAAAGTCCCAAAACTGCAGTTCCTTTAGTGTCCACTCGAGACAGCCTGGTTTACAATCTAGTTTAAAGAGCATTTCTTAATAGATAGTTCATTTCATTATATATGCACAGTGTGCAAAGGTTAACTTCTTTTTTATAACACATCTGTTTTGATTTTATTAAGGCTGAGAGTTGTTCATGAATTTATATGACAAATGGGCACATTTGAGTTGACAGACTGGTGGACATTTTAGCAGTTACCCAGAAGGTTTATAGTGACCTCAACATCATCTCTCGCCTGTGTTTCGGTTGATCAAAAGTTGGGTTGAATCAGGCGCCTGCCATTAAATACAGTCACAGATATAATTTGAAGACTCTTGGAAAAATGTAACAGCACTCTCAAGTCAGCTAGGAAGGGATTTTTATTCATGCACCATCATGCTAAGAGTCTTGGGACAGACCTGTATGTGAAGACAATGTCCTTTTTTCAGTAGTGATGGGCACGGCAGTTCTTTTAGATGTTCTGGATCATTAGAATCAGTTCACTAAAAAGATTCGTTAGAAAGATTCGTTCGAGCCTGTGACTTTGACCTCCTGAACTGATACACAGCTGACCGGGAGACACAAGTGTTTGGCTGTGCTGTTTTGGCAAACAGGTTTGTAAAAATGAACTTGTCTAAAAGTCCTGATGTTTTCAGTGCTCCTATGGTATGCTAATTATCAGGTCTGCTCGGTAAACTGGGGTCAATGACTGATTCGTTCACTGAACGTTTAGAAGAATTTACACTGAACATGCTTCGTTCCCTCGCAAACTGCTGCAATGATAGGATGCTGCTGGTTTTATGCTCTCCTTGTTACTTGCTGAGTCCAATTGCATGCAAGTTGTTGTGGTGGCAATTAAGCAGTAAAAAAAGGTAGTTTTGTCCTACAAAAATGATTCCAGAGAGTGTAGATCAGTGGGTGATTTGTTAACCAAGTGAATCAGGCGTCGTTGCATGTGGTCCCTCATTCGCCGGCTGCTCGCCTGGCAATGCTGCGTGCTATAGCATCTGCCTTGCTGACAGCTCAACTGAAGTGAAAAACGAACAAATCACTTGAGGAAGTTATTTTGAACGAATCGTTCGTGAACAACACAACACTATTTTGTAAGCCAAAAGTTACAAACAAAGTGAGAAACGTCAGCTCTCTTTGAAGTTGCTGGTTTACTGCTGTCTAATAAATATTCATTTATTCATATTGAGTCACATCAAAACAGTATTTCTCTGTCAAATCTGTAAAGCTCTGTGATGTCTAAGCATTATACCCGAGTCTCTTGGTGGCAAACATCAACACTTTCAGTGAACGTACTTTAAAAGAGGGAAATGTACTTGTTTAACAATCCCTTTGTGTTTAAGCACAGAAAGTTTATGTCCATGGGTTTTCTACCGGAATGTCATTGAACCACTTCTCACATTGATCGTTCCTGCCTAAATAGTACCTGTGGAGTCGATAGTAATCCTTATTTCTTAATCCTTTATTGGCAAAAGGCAAACGTATGACCACTTCTCTCTCTCTCCTCACAACTATGTTGGGATTGGAGCGAGACAGATGTTTGTCTCGCATGTCTCTGATTCTGCTCAAGGTTTCTGCCAAGACCTGCTTATTTGTGTATTAAGATATTTGTTTTGAATTGGCTCTTCATTAGCTGAGATTGACAGATTGATGGATTAATAGCTAGATTGATAATGAGTTTTCTTTCCAACATGTTTAATTTCCAAATTAACCCCAGAGAAAGAGGGTCAGCGCCCTTTTATTTCAGGAAAATGACAGGACAAATTGAATGTTGCACTGATCAGTCGGGCGAGAAATCAAGGGGTCTGGAGATAAAGAGGATAAATTATTCATACAATGCTGCCCAACAAAAAAAAACCCTGCACTAGTATTTCTATCAGGGTTTATAAGTTATTGAAGCAAAACCAAAGAAGAGGAACTTATTCAAGAAGGAAAAATAATTTCATCAGCAAATACAATGGTGTCAGAGTTGGGTTTTTTTTTTTCTGTGTCTGTGTGCATTCATTTTTTTCTTGAATCTTGACACTTGTGGAAAAGTAGTGCATCATCCGTCTTTTCCTTTCCAGGAGGCTGAACTCTTCTTGGAATAAATGCAACTCAATGAAATGGCCTCCAAAGTGACAAAAACAAGTGTGTGTGTGCTTAAGTGTGTGCGCTGGGGGGGGATGGTGGGGGGAGCGAGGCGAAACAGTCACATGCACAACAGAATGTCAAGGAATATCTCCCCTCGCTTTCTCTCTCTCTCTCTCTCTCTCTCTCTCTCTCTCTCTCTCTCTCTCTCTCCCTCTCTCCCTCTTGACTCCATCACTCCTCATCTTCCTCCTCCTCCTCCAGAGTGCCGCTCTCTTCTCCCCCCTCTCTGCTCCTCTTTTTTTCATCTCAACTTGAACTATTCGTGCATTTAATTTTTAATGATATGCGTACAGCTCCCCCCCACTCTCTCCCCTCCCTCTCTCTCTCTCCCCTCTCTCTCTTTCTCTCTGTTCCTTCCTCTCCCCCCATCTCTGTCTCTCTATTTTCTGCTCCTCTCTTCGCCACCTGTTAGTTAGTCTCCCTCTCCTCGCCGCACTGGAATTCCCTCTTTTTTTATGAGGAGTTTCACACTCACACTAACAGTGGGGTAAGTCACAAATTTGATTCTTATTTTCTAAAATGTTGACGGCTAGAATTGTTAGTTTTGTGCTTTGTGTATTTACGTTTTCTTCTTTTTTTCTCTTTTTCTGTTTGTGTTGAAAAGTGTTTCCCACTGCTATCATTATATCCTCACTTTGCCGGTCTGTACTTGTGTATTTTTGTGCTCCTCTCTCACAACTGATGCAGCAAAACCAGACTTTTAGACGCACGCATTAATTCAGCATCATTCTCACACGGCTCACAGGTGCAACATGTGTCCTCTTACCTGTTCCTTCACTTTATTTTCACACCTTCTAATACACACTGACATGTGCGAGACACACACTCACACACATTGAAGTTTACTCATCCCTGAGCTGTCTGAAAATAACTTGGCTCTAATTGACAAGTGCTCACAGTCACCGCGCTTCGCCATAAATGATGGGCTGACTGTCAAGCCCTAATGAGTAGCTACAGTGTGCTGCAACTGTACTATACCATCTGCCATCAGCCAGCAGCTTGTTATTTAAAGGTGAACGGAGATCGCCGCAGGGGCCCTATTGTATGTAGGACAAGAGAGAAGAAGAAGAGGAGTACCAGCCGAGAGGGAGAGCCGGAGAGAGAAAGAGAGAGAATGAGAGAGAGAGAGAGAGAGATTCTCCTTCTCCTACAGGTGGAATAATGGTGTCTAAGAGAGACTGAAAGTGAAGAAATGACAGAATTAGAGAGGGGGAAGAAGGAGTAGGTGGATTAGAAAGGTTGAGATGAGGAGGGGATTTAGAGGAAGGGGTGTCCATGCTGTGATGTGACTCTAATTTAAAGTGAAGGAGCTGTAAAAAGAGGAAGAGGAGGAGGAGGAGGAGGAGAGGTTGAATGCTGCACAAAGATATTCCTCCAAGCAAGCTTCATTTCTCGCTCTAAAGCTTTAAATCTATAAATCTAATACATGTACAAGCTGGGAAAAGAAATGTAATGTATGTTGTTGCGTAACTAACAGCCATAGGGCTGCTGTATCCTACTGTATGTAGCTGTTCTGAACAAGTTGGTCTGAAGGAATTATGCAAAGTTGCTCCACCATGTGCTCCAAGGCTAAGAGCCGTGCTCGAGCTTATACGCATAAAAATCAGCAGAATGTGAGGTGAGAGCTGCACCTCATTACTGTGTGAGCATGCATTGTCACTCTCGTCAGCAACAAGCGGGTGATGAGAAGAGAAGATGAGAGAGAGATTCCAGCTGGCAGCATGAGAGCGATCAATCATGATCTCTCTGTGAGCCCCTGCTTCCCCATGAGCTCCAGGCCTCCGGGCTGTGCGTGCACGGACGCCGATGCTGCTGCTGCTGCTGGTGCTGATGCTGGGTGGTGCTGCTGGTCCTCCAGCTTATAGCCACATCTGCCAGGACTGGGAGGCGACTGGCTGAGCGCATTATACAGGCTTGAAAGCAGATGCACTCTCTGCTGTATGTGCGGAGAGATGAATTAATCATCTGAAGAAAGTGTACCTGCGATTGCACTGTATATGTGTGTTTCTGTGTGCGCTTTCAGGGATTATTGCCTCTCATAAGAACAATCGTTATTATTGACTCAGCCGTTAATATCTAATCAATTCTTGGCACAGTTATCTTCATCAAACGAGGGTTTCATTTACTTGTTTTTCACCATCTGCTCAATGTTTTGCAATCTTCCACTTAACCTGATTATTCCTCCATGTTGGAAACTTTGCTGTTCTTTTATTTTTAAAGCCCGGCGGAGCTGACATAAAGCACTAAAGATATGATAAGAGACACGCTTTCATTAAGACAGTGTCTCTCCTCCTCAAGTGTTATCTCCACAAAGCTTAATTGGCTAGTGGTGAACTCTGACCTCTCAAGAAGTCATTATTTTGCTACTGTAGGAGTCAGAAGTGGTGCAGTTACTTCAAAAGGAAAAGATGTCCATTAGTTTACGCAGCAGAGCCAGTGGTCTGTCAAAGTCCTTTCGGCCACATGAGCGGAGGAAGTTTTCGGGGTTGGCAGGCAGCAGCGTGTTTTAGGAGTTTGTTTCATCTGCAGCCAACAGAAAGCTGGATGAGCTGTGGTGGGTATCGCCTGCTGCTGTTGTGCTCTCAGCGGAGAGGCAGGACCACACATGACAAATAACCCTCGCTGCCTGTAATTCTACTGAAGGTCAACACTCAGAGGCAGCAGTATCAGAGCCACTTTCTGCCACAGCATCATTGGTCATAGTGACTTTATCCTGATGGCTGAAGCGCCTGGAATTAATCTGTCCACTTGTTTGAAGCACAGAGAGAGAGAGGTCCACGGTTTATCTGCTGGTGATCAGATTTAATTTGAAGGGCAGATGAACTTTAACTTCTATTCAAAGCCAAGTTGTTCCATGAATGTGCTCTTGATTTGCTACTTTGGCTCTGAAGTCAGGGGGTGAACTTTACTTTTTAATTGCTAGATGGAAAGAAAATTGTGTTCATGTAGTTCTCAGTGTTATTGGAGATAGTGTTGCTGCTCTGTTCGTTTCATGTCTACGTGTGAACATCAAACAAATGCAGCTCAAATGTCTCTTAAATCTAGCGGCTCATGTTTTAGTGGAGATAATGGCTGCAGCAGGGAAAGATGTGCGTCACCATGTCTAAGGTTTTTGAAATGGTAAATGTGCTCATGCATCGTGAAAAAACAACATTTTGAGATTTGAAATGCTTAAAGCTATTGTGAGGAACTTTCAGTTTGTGCAAATTTTGGCACCTCTGTGGATCAGTGTTTGCTGATCTTGTCCTCTACATGCCTAAAGGGATAGTCCAGCGTAAAATTAATTTAGGGTCAAACACACCGTAACACCGAGTTAGACACCCCCTTGAGAGATAAATGTTGCCGACCGCTTGCTTCTCCAGTTATACCAACTTTAGTAACGACTGCAGGATAGCAATACAAAGCTGTCTCAGGAGCCATACACAAACCTCACCTAAAATGCCACTCTATAGCCACAAATAATGTTCAGAACAGCACCTAACTTCATCAACAGTACATATAGGGTCCAAGCCATAGTGCTAGCATTCAAACATCTTTTTTACTTCGCCTGATTTCTTTAGCAAAGAGACTAAACACAACTCACCTACTCTCCTCCAGCAGCCGCTTGTCTGGAGCGAGACCTCAGGCATATCCATTACAGACTGCTGCGGGGTGACACAGCTCAAGGAAGAACATTTATGATCATTTCCTAATGGAAGTGCAATCAGACCGAGACGCTAAGGCTGAAGAACTACCGCATCTGCAGTGCAAAATGATTAATATGATGATTATTACTTAAAGCAAATGATAAAGAAATGATCATAAATGTTCCTCCTTGAGCTTGAGCTATTTTTAAAATCAAGAACTCTGGGACTTGAGCTTAAGTACTCACTTGACAGAGCAACTTTCACTTTCAACAAAACAATGACATAGTCTAGTGTATATAAGTCTATGATGTACAAGTCTGAGTACATCGCTCCTTCTTTGTAGTCTTACTGTAGTCAATGTTCATGTCCGGGTCCAAGCTGAGTCACAAGTGGGACTCGAGTACTACACATTGTACTGTACAACAGACTGTTGAATTTCACACTGAGAGAGAGAACTGTATTTTGCCAATCCATCTTTATATAAACCCTTCAGCAGCAACAGTCTGTACTCAGTTTTTTTTCCTTTCAAACTCTCTTCTCTAATAGTTCTGACACGATTGATCTGCTCTGTTTGATCCATCCATCTGTTAGATGAAGATACACTTAATGAACATTACTTTATTCGATGTGAGTTTGAGATCACTCAGTCTTCTAAAGAAACCCAAAACAGCCTTATGGTTTTCACTTCAATCAGCTTTCTTGGATATGTTCAGAATCTTTCCTCAAACCTCCCCCTCTGCGTCTCCTCTCTGATTTTTCTGAACTTCACAGATGATCACCTCACAGACAACACAAAGAAAGTGCAAAGATTCACAGTGCAAATATCCTCTTCTCAGTTCCAATCGATGACTGCAGAGAGAGCAGAAGGTAGTCCGAGGGGGGATTTGTTCAGTATTGAGGACAGCCCGCCCCCTCAAGGCCTGCTGTCTTTAGAAAAACAAAAGCTGTGCGATATTTGTAATCCACCCCCCTCGTTTTTATTTCAGGAGCAGAGCAGACACATCAGCCTTGTGGTCAACTCCACTCCCCCCTAACACAACTTTATATAATCACCTGGACTCTTCAGTACTTCCGAGTGTGATGAAGAGCCAGTGAAGACTTCATCCTGTAATTACTTGTCTGTCTATGGAGGATTGTTGGGCACTCAAGATCACGTGTGCATCAGCTTCTGACACACTGCAATTTGATCAGGATTGATGAGAATTAGAGGAGATACCTATTCTCCGTCATCTTTTATCCTTCCAATCGGCCCGACTTTATTCAGAAGTATTCAATTGAAATGCAAATTTGAGCGCATATCTGCTGTATTATTCTCTGTTTATGCGAAATGTCTTTCTTTCAAAGAGTCCTTGTGTTTGCGGAGGTTGCTGTATGAGATAAAAGCTTCAAATCGTGGTTTCTTTCTTTTATACAGCAAATGAAAAACTCCTATTTTGCCTGATCATATCCCAGAAATTGCCAGACACAGGAAAATACCTTATTTATCAGCAATCATCTTACTAAGCTCCCCCTGCTTTGCTTTGAAGAGCAGAGGTGAAATTGAAGAAAACAGGTGAAATCTGAGGATCAATGTCTGCCGAATTTATTCTGAAATTGGATTTTTGCTGTATCCTTAAAAAGTTTTATAATTTGATCTAACGGTTACTGTCTCTTCTTGTTCTTTCTTTGCAGCCCCATGACTGTGCGAAAAGGAAAACCTTTAGCTATCTCCATCCAGGAGAACATGGCTATCGATGTGTGTCCGGGCCCGATCCGCCCCATCCGTCAAATCTCTGCCTACTTCCCCCGCCTGTCCCCAACTTCCTCCTTCTCTGAACCACTTTCACCCAATCATATGGCAGCTCCCACTTCGCTTAGCCCAGGTGGCACGGGTCAAAGTGGTGGAGCCACAGGAGGTGGTGGCGGGACTGGTGGAGGCGGAGGTGGAGGGAGCAGCCGCCTGCTGTCACCGCTGTTACCAGGAGCGGGTGGCGGAGGGGGGTCACTGTCAGCCATGAGCAGCATGGATACCTCCATCGAGATCGACAGCTGTGACAGCGATGACAGCAGTGAGTCACCTGGAAATAATGAACTTGTTTCACTTTAGCTGCCTGAGACCAAGAATGAAATTAACTCAGCGCAGGTGTGAATTCTTGAGAAAAGGTCAAGAATGCCTCAAAGAAATGAGAAATAACACTTTGATAGATTACCCTTACTGCTTTTCTCCTATTAATTGTGCGTAATTAAAATTTCATTCTCCTGACACTATAGGATTTCTTGGTTAGGGGGTATTGGCTAAAGGAAAAGTTCACATTTTTTGGAAGCAGGTTTATATGAGGTACTCTTCACACTTAGTAGGCCTAAGTGTGATCTGGAACGGCGGCGATTTTCACTGTATGCCAATTCCTACCGGATCCGTTTGTGAAACGAACTTCGTGGCAAATACGGAAAGCGGTAATCGCGAGAACTCACAAGAACCCGCAGATTCACGTGCAATCGCGCAATAACAAGTTGTCTCTTAGCCACAGAGGCTAACCATATAAGCAGTAGATTGTGTCCTTCCAGAGGAGGAAATCCACCTCTCGACTTCTAAAATCAGTATCTCCTCATCTATGGTGTCATCGGGATGGAATACTGTCTTAAAACCTTTCACTTGTTCGTCTCCAGATCCGCCTGAAACACAGAGTGTTTTATTTTGAAAAGAAGACGGATGTTTTATTTTGTGTCTGTGCCTGACTTCCTGTCCAGCACGGGTTAATCTGTGCTGAATTTATCCGGCCTGCTGCGGCGTCGGGAAAAAAATAGAACTCGTGCGATCAGCTGCAGAGTCCGGCAATCCGCAGCGGAACAGAATGAAGCCGGTGGAAATTGACACATTGACTTGAATGGTTACGATCAGCTATGATTGGCGGATACGGCCTTATCGTAGTTGTTGTGGATGTGGTGGAAATTGGGGGTGAGTGTGTTAACCACAGGAGGACCTGGAAAGCCTCAGAGTACTGAAACTGAAACTGAAACTAGGCCATCATCTGCTAAAGACAGGACCACCTCTACCACCTACCATCTAACAAGTTAGGTAATCTAAACAAACTGCAACCAAAGCGCTACTATCTGTGTAAGTGTTCGATCTATTTAGAAATGACCCAGCCCTTTACTTTGCCATTACAAAGCCATACTGTTTTCATGCTACCCCCAGAGGCTAACGCGGGTGTTTGCCCGCCTGACCAGCACCGTGATCAACAAATGTCGTTTACAATGCGTAAATCATTTCAACGGTGTGAACCTTAATATTTCTGCACCTCAGTTTGACAAAGTTTTAAACTCAAGATTATCCAGCAGACATGGAAATAGCATTGCCATTCAACACTGCATGACAGCACAACAACAGCCACTGGACACCACGGGTTGTGTCATTATGCAGTGAAAGAACATGAAAGCTAAACACTTAACTTTGAGACGCACTTTCATTCAGCTCTTCTGGTTTACTCATTCAACTCCTGAATGGTGAAGAAAGTCTGTGACAAACAGAAGTTTCTTGGCAGTTAACACACAGCCCCCACCAGGTATCTTTCCTGTCGTTAGTGTAGAAGTTTTTCCCCACCAGGTCTTGCTCATCCTGAGTAAACTCCGGCTCTTGTAGGTGTCAGTGTGTGCTCATGTGTAAATGACATATCAACTTGAGCTGTCAGATTCACTCACTGTCTAGTCTGGTTATATTTTTGTCTCTTTAGAAGTTGGCAGACCCAAACAGATCTCCTGTGGCTAACACACTTTCTATTGATGTGGACCTCATACAACCCCTCTTCAGAATAAAAAACCAAACCATCCCTTTGATCTGTGATATCAAATGAACATCCTTAAACCAGACCTTTAAAGGGGTCAATAATAAAATATACCTCCATTTCCTTTTTCATTTCACTGATTAAATATAAAAAACAGCAGTATAAAGGAGCCATAATGTGGTTTTAAACAAGACCATAAATTGAAGCTTTGTCCTTTTGACTCACCGTCACTCTCCCTCATAGTAGGGTGTATGAACTCAGATGTCTGTGTTTTTAATGAAGAATTTTCATTAACTTTTAAAGCAACCAGGCCAATTGTTTCTTTTTTTATCCGGACTACGTTATGCTGAAGATTGTTGGCTGTCAAAAAACATTTACCAGACAAAGATAAGAGATCAGCCCTCAAACACTTGAGAACAGGGTAACGCAACAAAATGGGATATAAAACGTCTGTCTTAGTGCTCACAAGGCAATTGACCTGACAATCCATATTTGAATCACCTCAAATCTTCACACTCTGTACAAGTAATAAAGTCATCTGTTCATGAGTATAACCAAAGTCACTAACATTTTTATTGACCTTTTCCAGCATCTCTGGGGACGTTACAGTTTGACCTCCAGTATGAGAGAGCTACCAGCTCCCTTCACTGCACAGTCCTAAGAGCAAAGGTAAATGCTGTCCTCTAAAAAACTCATCTACACCGGGTAGATTATATGAGTCACTTTGACAGAAATCCTTTTTTTAATTGGGTATGGCAGTGTTTCTAAAAATTGGACAAAGAAAGTGTTCTCTCAGTCCTGACTAAAATTTAAAAACTGTTTTCCCCATGCTAACAGCAGGTTCTTTGTGAGGCAGTCAGTCAGTCTACCATGATACAGACTTTTCCTCTATAGACGCCCAAAGGCTGACCGTTTTTGGTACATGATCAATATTATGCAAAGTAACAATATAAAGTTGGTCAGAGAGATGTTTAAACTTGATCAACCATGCTCATAGCCCCAAGGAAAATAATCACAAAACAGTAAAACTTGTTGGTTTGGATATTTATCAAACAGTGATCACTGTATGGGAGCTCATTAAACTGTCATCCTTGGTATAACAGTGCAATTTCAAGCCACATTTACTGAGGACTTTCTCCAGTATGGAACTTTTGGTTTGAGTCTGGTCAGGTGTCCTCTGTGTACAGAGCGGTTCTTCTTATCCATTTGCTGAACCATTTATAATTAAAAAAAATCTTAAAGGGCTTTCTCTTAACAGTCAGTTGAAGTCACTTACTTTCTAGAATCAATATTAATTCCAATCAAATAATCATGTTATAGAGGTAGGTCCAGTTGCTACTGCATAATTATACAGTGCTGGATGTAAAAAAGCACATATCATATCTCACTGCAAGTTAGTGGTGCTACTTCTGTTAATGTTAGCATCACTCTGCAAATTAATTAGGCCGTTTTTACCAACAGGCTCCAGGATCCTGTGTTTAATAAATTGTGGTCAAGTTCGTTTTTTTTTTTTTTTTACATCTATTTTAAATCTTTATAGACTGGATAGGATAAGACTGTAGATAGACAAGGGAGAAGAGAGCAGGGACTAACGTGGGAAAGGAGCTGCAGGTCGAAATCAGACTTAGGCTGCTTATGTGAGGTATTAGACTGTGAGGCGGGCAGCACCCCAAGAGTGTTCAAGTCTGGTGGTTTTCTTCCTTTACTACAGCTGATGAATTTGAATTAGAATTTCCAATTAAACTAGTGTGAAATGAGTTGCTTTAGGACATCCCCATTCTTAGCCAAGTCAAGACTTTACTCAAGAGTCAAGCTCTGTTTTTATTACAACCTTTAAAAAGAAAAGAAAAGAAAAGCTGCTTCTGAGGCAACTAAAACTCTGACTTATTGCTCTCTGTTTTCATTATACAGTGGCTTTAAGTGTTAGGACTGGAAATGTCACATGAACACTTTTCTACATCTGAAATTCTGTCTGAAGCTCTTCCATTTCAACATCAGAAACACAGCTTTGATTTTAGGAGAGTGAAAAAGTAGGACAGGATTTCAGTTTTCTTGCTACATTCACATCGTTTTCAAAACCAACCGTGGGCCTCTGCACTTCATGCTGCTCACTGATGAACAATCTGTCAAATTAAAAGCCCCTTACCTCCTCTTAAGCTCAGTGTATTCAATTCATTTTGTAAATGAACCCTTCACCTCCCTCTTGGGCAATGTTCTCACAATTCATTACTGGTGTTGCCACGACTTAATTTTAAGCCCTCCCTTAAGTTTCCTCTCTCTGTCTTTATCAGGGTCTGAAGCCGATGGATTTTAACGGGTTGGCTGACCCTTATGTCAAGTTGCACCTGCTTCCGGGAGCCTGCAAGGTTTGCTGTCATTATCAGAACATGATTTTAATCAAACAATTTTCTGCAGCTAAAAGCTGCTACTAAAAGGGCCTTTAGTAACATGTTACCATGGACTTTAGTTTGCATTATTACCTTGCTTTCTAGGACTGTTAAGCTGCATCATGAAAACAAAAGAGCATACCAGTAAAACTGCTTTAAAATGTCTGTGTACTCATGAAAGTTTAATGTTTTTCCTCGCTGAAGTTGTTTGCTGGAAAGGCTGTGTTTGTTTTTCCCCCTCTTTATTTTGATGTACAGGCCAATAAACTGAAGACTAAAACCGTACGAAACACTCTAAACCCTGTGTGGAATGAGACGCTCACCTACTGTGGCATCACAGAGGAAGACATGCACCGCAAAACACTCCGGTAACTGTTTGATTTAGAGGCTTTCTTGCTATTTCTGGCTCCTTCACTTCAAGTCTTCCTGATCTGTCTCACCCATCAGAGGGCGGACTCTTACTTACAAAGGATTTATTATCAGCTATCTCAATCTGAGAGTGTCTCAGCTCTGTGTTTATAGCCCCTTATCTTCTCCTGGTTTCAGAGTTGTCTTTCTCCTTCTATCTCAGCTGATTCTTTGATCCTCCTCTGTCACCCCACTTTCTCTCCCCCTGTCCTCCCATCCACTCTATCCAATAAGATCAGAGGAGCTTCCCTTTCTCTTCTTAACCCATCCTTCTTTCTTTGTCTTTCCATCTGTCCTCCCCTCTGTCTCCTCTCTCCAAGTTGTCCTGACAGATTAAGGCCAGACTAAATTCTGTGGGGTGTTTTAATTTCATTTACCCACTCCAGAGCAGAGGTGACAAAAGCTGCAAATTGTTGCTGCCTGTGACTAAAACTTTGCCATGTGGGAGTGGGATTTCAATTGGATCGACAGTCTGTCTCTCAGGGGAAATTAGAAAAACCAGCCCTACACTGGCCTATGATGGCGTGTTCAATCAAAAGAGGTATTTAAAGATTAAGAGACGGGGTGTTTAACATATGGAAACACAAAAACATGTTGATACCTGGCCTGCCCTGGCATTAAAAACTGTCACATCTGTGTGAATCTCTGAATTATTTAAGGTCTGAATTGAATATCACTCTGAGATTTTTGGACCTGGAAGAAAGTGCTTTGAGCTTCGCAGTCAGAGTCTCTCTAAGAGCTTCAGCAACAATGACTAAAACAGGAGTTTTGTCCTGATTGAGCTGCAAAAAATTCTGTGCGGTGCGTTACTTGACATCTAAAATGGGAGGCAATAAAAAGAGGCAATATAAATCTACAAAGCTGTGAAAGTTAATACCATGCCTCTTGATGACATTTCCAAGCAGAAACATATAAATGGATAAAGGTTAAAAAGTGCATGACCCAGTATTGATCCCTGGGGGACACCACATTTCATTAGCCTATATAGTATCCAGATGACATTTCAACCGTACTCATTTAAAATTCCCCTGTCTGCAAGATAAGATTAAAAACAGTTAAAAACAGTGCCACAGATGCCAATAACAATGCGGGAATATTGAAGTCAGCTGTGTCAAGGCTGCCAAAGATTTCCTCAACTAGTGTCTAAGAGCTAAATTTTACTTTTCAGGGCTCACAATATAGCAAATAGTTGGCAATGACATGGCATGGACTTTTCTGTCCATGTTTACATTATGACTACTGACCTGAGAATGGACGATGTAATTGGCATTTAAAAACAACATCTAAGAAAGGATTATTAGCTACACTTGCATATTCATATCTGCTTAAGGCTAGGAGAAAGCTCAATTTTCATTAGATGACTGCCAGTGAGTTGAAGGATTGCATATGTGAAGCTTCAACACAAGTATGGTTTATGGCTCATGTACAGGAAAAAAAAGGTAGTGTCGGCAGATGGATGTTTTATCTGGCACACATGCAAAAGTTTTTAAATGGTCACTTTGCCAATAAAACGAAATGGTTGTACTGCAAATGTAACCCTGCTTGGTTGCACTCTGCTGCAGCTCGCTGGTTCAAAAACCCCATGACTCCATGCTGTGTGCAGAATGATGAGGAGGTGGCTTGTTTCTCTGTTTGTGTCGACATTTTATCTTTAAAATGGACAGAATAAGAAACATACAAAAGGGAGCAGTGGGGGATATTAGCACTGAGGCTAGCAAGCTTGCTAATGAATGTACATTGTTGTCATGTGGACGTATTAGCACTTTTTAATCAACAGTTACCAACTTAGTTCCTATCTCAACAACAGTTGTATTAATTACTTCTGTCTTTCTTTATCTCAAACTTTATGAACAACTACAACAACAAAAAACTAGAAACAAAAAAAAACGAACAAAATAATACATATGTGCACCAAACAATTGTACATGTCAAAGGTAAATTTACACAAACATATGTATGTCAGTTGTATTAATTAGAGTGTATTCTGAGTCCATAGGGGAAAGGGCTGTTATCTAGTGTTGTGTCTTTCGCGAACGATTTGTTCAAAAGAACCGAATCTTTTAAGTGAATGTACAGATTCGAATCTCTTCCTCAAGTGATTCGTTCGTTTCTCTCTTCAGTTGAGCTGAAGTGAGAAACAGCATTGCCAGGCCAGCAGCCGGCAAACGAGGGCTCACATGTACCGACGCCTGAATCACTCGGTGAACGAATCACGCATTGAACTACACTCTCTGGAATCAGTTTGTCGGACAAAACTACATTTTTTCACTGCTAAATTGCCACCACAACAACTTTTGATACAATAGGACACAGCATGTAACAAATAGTGCATTAAACCTACAGCATCCTATCATTGCAGCGGTTTGCAAGGGAACAGTGCATGTTCAGTTTGAATTCTTCTAAATGTTCAGTGAACGAATCACTCACTGACCCCAATTTACCAAGCAGACCTGGTAAAAAGAATACCATAGGACAGTACACTTAAAACATCATGACTTATAAACAAGTTCATTTTTACAAACCTGTTTGCCAAAGCAACACAGCCAAACACTCGTGTCTCCCAGTCCTATAAGCTTTGAATTGAACTGAATCCTGAACCGTTCAGCTGTGTATCAGTTCCGGAGGTCGGAGTCGCAGGGTTCTCCCACTAAATGATGATTTGGTGAACAAATCTTTTGAACGAATCTTTTTAGTGAACTGATTCTAGTGATTCAGTACATAAGAATTGTCGTGCCCATCACTACTGTTATCAGATTTTCATCTCACAGTCGTGGTGGCCATAGAACATAACAATGACGATACAAGCACAATTTTCAAGGAAAAGTCGAAAACAAAACTGTAATAAAGAGCTTACATTGTTGAGGCTCTCCAACAGCATCATTCCCATCACAAATAACAGATAAGAACAGAAAAGCACTCAATCCATCACAAAGTTGATATATCGAGTGGGTCTCATGGTTTCACACTGGGATATTCTTTTCAGATCAAACATTAATCCTCCGCTGAGAAAGCTCTTGGCAACAGTGGCAAAGAAAACTTCCTTTGACAGGCAGAAACTTCACGCAAACCAGACTTATTTGTAGACAGCCATCTGCTAGGACCAGCTGGGGCACGTCAGTAAAATCCTTCCTAGTCTTTCTTTCTGAAAACTGACTCTTTAACCATTTCTGTAACAGAGTTTTGAATCACAAGTCTGACACGAGCATTTAAATGGATAACAGCATGTTTGATTACATTTACCATCCTGCTGAATCACCGTTATGCAATCTTTCTTGATAATGTGAATGAATGTGAGACTTCACAGTGTGAATACATGCACCTTATACTGTATACGTGTAGTATCACACCAGTCTAGTATGACAACAGTCACTCTGTGCAGCACGTCCTGACCTATTGTACTGTCACACACTGTCCCGTCCTCGAGCTCTATTGGTCACAGCTGTTCTTTACTCATACATCCTCTTCACCTCTCATCTCTCCTTATTTTCCTCTGCTCCTTTGTTCCATCTCTTTTTCTGTCTCACTCTATCATTCTTATTTGTCCTGAGGGGTTCAGGTCTCCTTTTTTTCAGATCGGCCTCTAGACTAGGAATTACCTCTGCTGATGCTGAAACATATCAGGTCTCCTCCAGGCTATTGAACTCTTGCACCCTCTACATCCCCACAATCTCATGTTTTATTGCCAAAACTTGAATACAGCAGGTGTTGGTGTTGTTTCATTCCTGCTGTTTGTGAATTCTTCTTTACCCTCTTCGAAGATGTGTGTTTCTCCTTTGAAGGGTTGCTTTCAACTTTTAATTTTCTTCGCATGTTTTTCACTAATTTTAACATGAGGCTCATATAAAAAGCGATCACATATTTGTGGCATACTGATGCTCCACTTCTGCTTATAGACGTGCACATTTGCATGCATAAATGACTCCTCGCACACACTCGCATTTGAATAAATTCTTGCGGGTCTTTATCTCTCCCTCTCTCACCCACATCACTCCATCCTTAGCTCAGTGTTTTTTGATTCCAACTCTTCTCCATCCCTTCCACTCCTCTCTGCTGCTTCCACCCACTTATGCGTTTCGGTTGACATAATAGCAGGTGTAAAAGTTTGCCAGGCCTATAAATATGGATTGGTTTAGCCTTGCATGATGCACTCTCGCACTATCTAAATTCCCAGAGGGGGAAAAATGATAATTGCTTGTGCAGTGTGCATATACAGATGCTGGATCTATTTGCAGGAGGATGTTTCTGGTTAGTTTTGTGTCAATTATAATATCTCTCTGTCATTAAGATGTGTTGAAACATTAGAAATGATTAAAAGAGTTGCGATATTTGATGCATACCCCGCAATATGACTCTTTGTTAAATCCTGTAACCCTGTTTCTGCTCTCCTGATTTCCCCTGTGTCTCCCTCTTTCGATTCCTCCATCCCTCCTCTGTCCCTTCACTCTCAGGGTGTCTGTGTGCGACGAAGACAAGCTGACACATAATGAGTTCATTGGGGAGTCGCGGGTGGCCCTGCGCCGCTTGAAGCCGGACCAGACAAAACACTATAACATCTGTCTGGAGCATCCACCTCCTGTGAGAAGATGAGAGGGAAAGAGTTGAAGAGGGGATGGGAAGGACAGGCTAAAAAAAGGGAGGAGAGCAGAAAATTAGAGTTTATGAGGGAAATGAATGACTGGGGGGTGCAGTAATATCCACGGTATTGAGGCTTCTTGCGTGAATCACATCCTCATCTATTACAGTCGGGAAAATAAATGGAGGAAATGGCACATGGGGGATGGAAGAGAAAATGCAGGAAATTGCTTACAGATCAACAGGAGAGGTCTAAAAATGTCGATGTGAAGTAGACGAACCAATCAGCTGCAATGACGACCACACACCTAGATACAGGAGAAAATAAAACGCTCATGTGTTCATAAAAGCTCAGAAGTGAAACACTCACAAACTCCAGGATCATTACTTTTGTCAGAGAGGAAAGACTACAACTGATGTCTGACATAGATAGTTCAAAACAACAAGCAAAAAGGCTGTATAATTTTACTTGTCTTAAAAAAAAGAAGTTAAAGAGAGCAATTTTAAAACATAATATTAACTTTTGACAGAAATGACTAAAGATGTGAAATGTCATGAAAAAAATACAATATAAATACAACATCAACACAAAATATATTCTCTGGCAGATTAAGAGTCAATAAGATCATTACTATACTTACAGGTCTGTGTCTGGTTACTAAATATATCAAAAAACAGGCTACTAGAACATTCGAGGATCAACTAAGAGCCAAAAGCTAAAAAATGACACAATGTTTTGTTTTTCTTTTAATTGAAAATAGACCCCAGGACATCACTGCCTCTAGATACAAACCCTATAAAATATAGTTTTCATTATAAACCTGGGTTTTTGTTCACAGGATCAACAATATGCAAAGTACCAATGAGTAAGAGACTGCCAAGACAAGCAATTGGTCTCAAAAATTCTCATTGATGCCAAAACCACTTTTTTTTATTGTTAAACTCTATTTGTCCCTTACAGCACACTGTAGTAAACCTGCTCTTGCACTTTTAAAGCAAGCAGTTCAAACTATGGAAACTAAAATAGGACAAACAGCCGCAGACTGAAACTACCTAAAGGACAGTGGTGTCCACATGCTTTTGGCCAAATAAAAAGAAAGCCAGTATCAACATCCCACTGACAAAATGAAGATGATTCTTGCCTGAAAAGAAGAGTTATTACGTAAACATGGAAGCAGAATATCTATTCTTGTAGCCCACAAATGGCTTTCTGTGCAGGCTAAATGTCAGCATGGGAAAAGGGTACATAGAAACTAGGAGAATAAAGGGAGAGGAGAAAGAGCGAGAGGAGGGGGGTCATCGATAGACAGAGAGCAAGTGAGGGAGATGAGAAACAAATGGATTAAAAAATAAAAGTGGTGCCCGGCAGGGTGTATGTGTGTGAAAAGGGGCAGCAGGGTGGTGGGTTTTTGTTCTTCATGTGTCGGTATTAGATTGGCTCTCTAAGGCTGGTGGCCACTGAGCGATCGAATGCTAAAGCCTCTCTGTCATCCTGTGAGCCAGACACCGTGTCAGGCCTGTTATTTTTTAAGTGGCCTCACCCTTGACTCGATAGATCTTACCCTTTCTCTGTTTTTCTTTGTACAGCTCTTCTGTCAGTCATATCCCCCTCACAATTAATGCTGTTTTTTCTTATTTTTGTCTCCTCCGCCTTCAGCTGCCCTCACCGACAGCTATGAGCACAGCCCTGAGAGGAATCTCCTGCTACCTGAGAGAGGTAAACATATAAGTCCTTTGAGCCAAAATAATCCTTCCTCTCTGTCAGTCTGTCTGTCATTTTACATCGTCTTCAAACCTGTCAACAGACGCAGTCTCACTCTAGTCTAAAACAATGCTGCTATTGAGGAATCACCAAAACATCAAGTTCTAATCTTCACTTGTGACTTGAGATCTAGAAAATGCTAAAACACAAAATCATACTTTACATAATTAACTCTGTAGTGACTATGCTGACCTGAATTTTAGTCACTGTCTGGGTGTGGGCGCTTCTAGTACAATCCAATGTCCAGTCCAAGGTTGTTGTTGGATAATATTTTTGCCATTTATTGATTAAGTGAAAAACAAACAAAAAAAAGATACGTCCAAATTACAATGATGGTGATGTACGTGATGAGGGTAGATCACTGCTTCACCTGTGCCCCTTTTGTCGCATTTACCTGAGGTGCCCCTTGTGGTGATTGTGCGAGTAACAAAACAAAACCCCTAAAATAATATAGATAAAATGACTCAAACAAACTCAATTAAATCACAAGGTTTGATAATGACATTCAGAGAAGCTCTCTGTTTAAGGAGCATTCATTTCACCTATGATTGATCATGTCAGTGTGGTTTGCTCAGTTTCCAGTTTCTATAAGAGTGACGTTTGTTGATGCAGCGGCCTTTTCTGTCTTCCCCTGGCTGCCTTCGTGTTTCCTGGATCTCCTCGAGAGTTTGTTTTCTTGTAAGCTGCTCAGTGGGAGTGATTTATCTAGCCTAAGGGAGCATGTTTGTCTGGGATCAATATTCTCTACCTCTTGGTTCGTTATCGTGCCCTACCCCCTTTCAACAGGCAGATTTTTTCCTTTAGCATCACAGTTAATCAATCAAATCATATATTTGTTGGAGGTAAACTAAAATGTGTGGTTTTTATCTGTTAGTCAGATAATCGAGGTACCCTCAAATCTAATTTTTGACATCCATACAAATTTCTGAATTTTCTAATTAAAGCTAGCAACAGAAAAAAAGGTAGCCACGTTGCTTTTATGGGACAACTTAACATCTGGCATGGTAATAAATGTAATGAGCTTTGGACAACGCTTGAAGGAGTGACATTTAAACTCCTGTGCTCAAGATCCATCCAGCTACTAATGCATAATTTATTAAGACCTTGCCACGCTGTGAGATCCATGTTAATCCATTGATATTTATCACACAAGGCTTATGGGCTGTTACTAGTCAGTGGGTTGACGAGGATGATCAGAGTTTTGGCATGAGCTCAAGCCAGAACCATTTTCAAACATGAAGAGTTTAAGGAAGATCTACTACTGTATGCTGGGGTTAAAAGAGCTCTGTAAGTCTGGAGACACACTGAAAATTGTTGTGCTTCTGAGAAAATGAAGTGATGAATAGACAAACTATGAACAACTTTGCATCTTCTTTGTCTTTTTATGTGGTGTCTTAGTTTTGATTGTGATTGATACGTTTCCCAGGAGCAAAATTTCTTAAGCCTGCGGTTTAGAAAAAATACCCTGAGCTGACAGGACACTTGGGGAAATTTTCCTGAAGTTATCAGACAGCACTCATGGCTGAATCAGTGTATTTTTCTTTGAGACTCTGAGAAGCTTGTTGCCGGAAATATGTTCAGGCAAAAGTGGAAAAAATTGAAACATCATTTGATTTGATTATTGGACGGCTTACAGAACAATCCTGAATTCTTCAAGTCTTTGTCAGTTTCTGAAACCTTGTCAGATTTTCATCTTTTTAAAACTATTATGTGAAAAATGTTTAAATATTTTTTGGAAACATTTTAAGATTTAAAAAGAAATATTGCAGACACGATTACCAACCATTATAATATTGTCCAAAACAGCAGAATTTTACTTAAAATTTGGCTATTTATTGAAATGCTTTGGTCAAATTGGTCACAAATGCAAAACTTTTGGGACTTAACATTTAAAAGCCTCTTTCAACTTTGCTCCCTTATAGCTTGTTTGCACTAAAAAAATTTTGAAACTAAAGTAAATTTTGGAGAAAATTTAACACAAAATGTTGGCATTTTTATGAAAACTTTACAGATATGTTCAGGAATTCTTCTGTAGAATTTCTCAATTCCTACAAAAAAAAAATTTACAATGAAAATTTCAATGCAAATTTGAGAAGAAAATTTTTATTATTATTTGGAGAATCTTTTACAGTCAGATGTAAATGTTCAGACAAATTTAAGGCCTTGTATTGGTTAAAGTCTTTGAAGAACTGTTTTTTTTCCTCAAAGTAGTCATTAAAATTTTTTAGAAACCTGCAGCTATATTTTCATTTTACTAATTTTGTCAAGTTTTCTTAAAACTTTTGAAATATTTATGTGAAATTTTTTATTGGAATATTTTAGAAACTTAGGGGGATTTCAGGATATTTTTGATGGAAAGATTTTTATACATTCAAAAGGAAGGGGATTCATTTTGTGACTTATTAAATCTTAAATTAAAAAGATTAGTGTCTTTTAACTTGTTTTTGTAACATTTATTCTTTATTCAGTGCTGTCTTTAGCTCTTAATGTCTCAGCGTTTCTCACTTCAGACAGAGCTGATCCTCTCATTATGTGTTGGATAAATTAACAAAGTGGCTTAACTGGAGGGTAGGTGTGGACCTCTGAGTTTATCAGGATAACAGGAGTGACACCGCTGCCTCTGGGTTTCTCACCATAGTCCAGGTTGTTTAATGTGCCTCTGCTTTTCTTTAGCCCCACAAACCCACCCACAGATGTATCTGTTTCTCATCCGTCTGTCACTGCATGTGTTTGTAGCTCCACACTAATGCATGTTTATTTCCTCCAACCTTAATGAGTTGCTCTCTATCGATCTGTGAAGGTCTGAGCCGTTCCATTACCAGATACCTGCTGCAAATTATTCCCTCTAATTGCGAGTTTTAAAGTCGGCTACTCAGTCACGGCAGATGGTGAACTGGCTGCTGGCACAAATGATGATTTCCCAAAGAAAAACACAGACAAGGGGAGGAGGGGAGAGAGAAAATTAGAAAAAGGATGAAGCAAGCTGTTGAGACAATTAGTGAAAGGAAAGGGAGGAGAGTGAGATATTGATGGACCTGGCAGTGTCCACCTCTCGCTTGAAGATAAGACTTAATGAGAGATAAGATTATCCAAAAGAGAGGAGAGACATTCAGTTAAAAAAAAAGGTGTTCAAAGAGTGATGGAACTTATTTTAAATTCAAATTACATTTTATACCAACATGAAACCAGCTTTTTCCCACTTTCTCTGGGGAGACATCAAACGTTGCTTTAAAAAGACGCACCTGCAGTAATAAAAATCCTGAAATAGCCAACATGACTCTGGACTATAAATAACAGAAATGTATTGGAGCTGTCGGCCGTGAGGGTGAGTCATGGTCCTGTAGATCACCATCCTCCATTCCTTCCACGCCCTCTGTTGCTGCTTCCTCACTTACTTTCATCTGTCACTTTGAATCTGCTCTGTTGATCCGCTTGTTGTCAGATGATTCGGTAACAGCTTGATGTTGTCGAATGAAAAAAATACTTAAGCCAGGAGCAACCGAATGTACTTATGTGAGTCTGAGGGTCATCTGAGACAGGTCTTTGCCGTCAGATCAACTCCTTTCCTGCTTATTGTGATGGTGGTCACAGTTTGTGTCTTTGCTGTGGCAGATGAGCTCAAATGAATGTGAGTGGAATCTTGAGGAACGTCTGCTGGAGGGGAACGAGGGGGCGAACTATGTGAAGCAAAGGACTGAAAGTTTAAAAGTACATGTGGTGTGTTCGAGTTACCTCAGAAGTCAGATGTCAGAGCTGAAGACGACGTCACACCCGAGTTCCCAGCGTTTCAGATACGTGAAACAAGATAGCTACATCTAAGAAAGTTATTCTAGCACTTGCCTTATATTCAGACAAGGCAAGCGCTAAAATAACTTTCGTAGATGTAGCCATCTTGTTTCCACCTCCTATTTAGCTTTTTTCCGACTTGGTAACTGAAATGCAGGTAACTAGGGTGTGACGCCATTTTCAGGTCAGACTTCTGACTTCCAATGTAACTCGACCAAAGCAATATTCTTACCCCAAAAATGGTTTAAGCTCCTATGAGGAATTTTTTGACATTTCTGAGGCAGACTGAAATTAATATCAACACCTTTTTATAATACACAAAAGCAAATAAGACCATCAATTTTTTGTAAAGCATCTGAGCACCTGTAAAAGCACGCTATAAATAAAATTTATCATAATTATTATTATTAATAACAAGACTGACTATTTTTATCGTAGTTTTATATGCCTGGAATTTGAGTTAGAGGTAGGTGTCAGCCAGGCAGCAAAATTAACAACCCTGTTTTTACATTTTACATACGGAACATTCACAATAAATGATGAATAGATTTGGCAGTAAAGTTGAGTTTTTTTGCCAGAAGATGCTACTTAAAGCTCTTGTGAGGAATTTTTGGTTTGTGTCAGTTCCCTGTGGACTAAGCTGTCTTAGCTTTTCTTGTCCTCTACATGTCTCCTGAATAATAATAATAAAATATATATATCACCCTGCTGCATTTTTTTTCTTTTGCAAAAATTTAATATTGAATCAATAAAAATAGGACTGTTTCTTCAGGGAATCCACAGACACCTGCCCTCTCACATCAGTGTCAGGCGTTAAAGATAAAACTTGTCAGTCTTTTCACTGATTGTCATGTTTGCTTCAAAGAAAAAGACAGGAATATGAATTTGAGTCTGTGTCATTCACATCAAAAACCTCCTCACAGGAGCTTTGAGTATTTTTCTTCTCTCTGTTAAGATTGAATCATCGCTATAATTCAGCTCTGCTCTGCTAGATAAAACCTAATATGGCTTGAAAGGTCGTGATGATTGCTGAGTAACATTTCTATGAAAAGTACGGTAAAATAGACAGTAATGAGTCACTTCAGTGCCCTCAGATGACTCTTTTGTATTTGTTTTATCTTTTAAATATATGCCAGATGACCACAGCACAGGGCTCCAGACAAATTGCCCAGTTTTTGATGAGGTTCGGTCTGTTTGTTGTGTTTGGAAGCGAGTTTCATTCGGCTCAGCTTTCATTATCTTTAAATTAAACTCCCCCTGACTGTATAGTTGACTGACTGCAGAAACAAAGCACATCTACTTTTTTATCCAACTACAGCAGAGTTTCCGGACCAATTATTCTAAATACTCTTTGCCTCCTATATATTTTACACAAACATTGTTTCTCCTTTCTTTCCCCAAACAAGCGTTGTTACTTTGGCTTTAACGCATGCCAGGGGAACAATTGATTAATCAGAGAGGCGTGTAGTGAATGTGATGTTCATTCCCAAATATTGATCAAGATGTCAGACCAGACTCAGAGCAGCAAGACCCGCTTCTTCGGATTGATTTGCACATTGGTTTTAAATTAGTGATCATTAGTTTCAGCATAGTATGTTATTCCACTCAAAAATATAGAATAATAAAAGTTTAAAGTTGTCCAATTAAAATAACAAGCTTGGTTGAAACAGCGTGCGTACTAATGACTTAAATAAAATATGTTTTGGCAAAAATGAAGCAAAGTTTGTTCTCTCGCCACCTCTGGCTTATAGCCAGTAAATAATGAAATCATCAATCTAAAGCGTAACGCTCAGTCTTTGCTTCGTCCTTGGTATCAGACTTGTCTGCTCACTCTGTTTGGCTCTGAAATACACAAGGGAGAGTGGCTGGAATCAAGTTTTTGCCTCAGGACTGTAGAGAAGTATATTAAAGTGATTATATTTTTTCTGGCTGCACTTGTTGCTGCTCTGCAAAGGTTACCAAAGATTGCTTTGATTTGTGCCGTGCCGCTGCAGGAAGATCTGCCCTGAATTCCAGAGGTTTGTTCTCACTGCAGCGTTAAAGCTTTCCTCTATCATATTATTGACTTTGTTGGTCTCGGTAAACCACACTGACTCATTATCACTTCATTGAGGCGGTATGGTAAGCATGTTAGCAATGATCCATGTCTAATTTATACAATCAACAGACATGGAAGTACATTAGTATTCATTTGAAGTTGTGTCTCAGTCAGCATGCCAAATTGTCAGTCTCCTTGTTGCCTTGTGCTGCTCCTTACCAAATCCTAGGAGAAATGTCTGACTATTTAGCTGCTTAATGATTCCCTTTGTTTACAAGCTCACTGTGTACTCTTTCTATCTGTTTGGTGCTGAGCAGGTGGTGTCGTTCCATTACAGCTTTTTATCAGAGCTCCTTTTACTGGAATCGGTTGCTCTGAAAGGTTAACTTAATTCTGATGAAAGATCACAAACTGAACAGCGGCTACATCTTAACCAGTTTTGAAAACGTATGAGACCACACATCGAAGCTCACTCTCTAGATGGTTCCATTAGAGCACTACGCCACACACGTCACAAGATCTCACAGAAACTTGTGTAACCAGATGTCTCTCCATGAGACCTTGACCTGGCTTGGTCGCTGTTTTGTCTAGAGTTCACTGCTATCTTTGTGAGCGGCAACAATTGAACTAATTAACTATCACAGGTTTTTCATCAAGGCCTCCCGCAGGTCAGGGAGGTTATGACTCGGCAGGAGCGTTGATATAGTCGTATTGACTCCACTGACTTAGAGAGTACAAATAATGAGACACAGCCAGCCTTGAATAAGCCTCGTGGATCTTTAGGGATTGCAAATCCAGCCTTAGATCAGACCTAGAATTGTCTTTTTTGTGGTCAGCTTAAAGCCAAACACTTGTGTGCGAAAGTTGTTGGTGCCAAATTCAAAACAGAGAACTTAAAGTCACTAAAATTTGTCTTAATTCAATTTTCTGGTAATAAAAAACATCAATTTCAGAGGCTTTAAAGAGCAAATTGAGTCTTGTTGCCTGTTCATCAAGTGGTCTTGGAACAGCCCTCGCTCGCTTCATTCTCAAGATGCGAAACCTCCTGTTAAACTCTCAACCTTATCTCGCCACTCGCACACCTTCTTCCTGTTTATGTTTTTCCATTTCCATCTCTTTTATTCC
Source organism: Xyrichtys novacula (assembly GCA_962446985.1). Lineage (NCBI taxonomy): Eukaryota > Metazoa > Chordata > Actinopteri > Labriformes > Labridae > Xyrichtys > Xyrichtys novacula. The sequence goes on along the minus strand of OY660882.1, from coordinate 8,530,258 downwards.
TCCTTCGCTCAGTGGGAGACCGAGCAGCACAGAAGTCTGGAGGAAAGAGGCCGCCTGCTGCTCTGCCTTCAGTTCCTTCCTCCGGCCAGCGATGACGACGGGAAGGGCGAAGCCAAGGAGAGGGCGCGTGGCGGCTTGTGTGTGGGTGTCAAACGCTGTGCCCACCTGGCAGCCATGGACGTCAATGGCTTCTCAGACCCCTATGTTAAAACGTAAGTATGATATCAAACTACTCGCATGGAACAACACAACAAAATTTAGTTTAGCAACAGTTGTACTTAAGCTCCCGTTTCAATAACTTTAGGTCCTCTTCAGCTTTTCTGGGGAAATGTTAAAGCAAGATTTATCGATCATACAAAATGTAAAGGTCAGGGTTGTTGTTTTAAGTCCTGCATTAGTCTGTCACTGTGTCCTCTCAGTCATCAGACATCACTTTATTTCTACTCTTGAGTTTTGAAACAAAAAATCACTTCCAGAGGTGCAGAAGCATTTAAGAGAGTCACAAATTACAGTTACTTAAAATCAAACAATTACCGCTAAACTTGTCAAAGAAAAAGATCACTGTGTGTGTTTGTGTGTTTGTGTGTGTGTGTGTGTGTGTGTGTACTGATGCACCTATCTAAGAGTGGACCTCCTCATAATTGCTCATTCACCAGATGGGGACATTTTTTAGATCGCTTTTGAACATGTTTTAAATCATCCTAAAATCACTTCAACTTAACAACTTCTTTAAATAAACAATATAATTACATTTGATGTAATATTACAGTTTAAGACCTTATATGTAAGTTTATTATTATTTTTTACACTTGCAAAATGATCAGAGATAGAAGTCCACACTTGGCTTGTGTGGCCTCACAGTCCGCTGTTGCTCAGGTAGGCGTAAGTGTGTGTGTGTGTGTTTGTGTGTGTGTGTGTGTGTGTGTGTGTGTGTGTGTGTGTGTGTGTGTGTGTGTATTGACAGCCTTCAATCCAGACAGAGAAGCTCTGACATGATCAAATGTTATGGTCAGACCGCATTACAGCTTGGTCGGTGTCATAGAGGTCCCTCTGAGTTTCATTACTCAATGATGAAAGAAAAGCAATACTTTGTGTTTGAGTGTGTGTGTGTGTGTGCGCGTGCGCGCATGCGTGTGTGTGTGTGTTTGTATTAGTGTGTTTCTGTCAGTGCCAAAGAGGGCAGGAGGGTTGAGTCATGATCTTGGCAGGAACTGGACAAATGAGCTATAAAATCCCGCACCTCTGTACTCGGTGTTCGTCTGATGGCTGGTTCTGGCTTAAGGTTTTCTTCAGCAGCACTGGAAGATTTCTCACAAACACACATACGCACATGCCCTCACAGTACACACTAATCTTCCTTCTCCTCTCCCATCATTCCTTAAACTTAAGTTTTCTCTCTCCTTTTTTTACACCCACTAAGCCGAAGCGTACACATCCCTCAAACACAGGGCACCTTGTTTCATTTCACATGCATGCTTGCATCTCTGCCCTTTAGCGGTAGATTTTTTTTTCCCCAGATGCTTTGTTGTGTCTGAGAGCGAGTGGGAACATACGCTGTACGAGCTGTGGGTGGTGGGTGGAAAGCAAATGTGAATAGAGATTTTGCCACGCTCCTTCCAGCTGGCTTAAAATATCCTGAGAATTTAATGACACCCCGCAACGGCATGCTAAGCTTGTTCAATCTGTGCTGCGCTGGTGAAGGTTGTACTGGTCTCACTCACACTGCGCTGGTTTTTACAAACGCTTATTATCAATCCTTTTGGAGAATTGTTCAATATGAAGGAATTACAGGATGATGACTCACTGTTGTTTACAGACAAGAGGATTAAAATCAATGCTATTCTGATTATAAAGGTGTAGCCTCAAGCTGCTTAGCTTTTCTTTAAATACAAACTTTCATTAGGAACGAACAGCTAACTGAACTCTGTCCAAAGGAGATTGTTTTTCCTTTAGATTGTTTTATTTTTACCTTGTTTAGACCAAGATCCGCTTTCCACCCTCTTAATACAATATCATTATGCTAACTAGGTTGACTGGCAGCTGGCCTTCAGGTTCATCTCTGTCCAACAGTGAGATGGTCTCATTCACAAAGCAAAGTAAAAAACTTAATTTAAACTTTATTTTTCAGTATAGAATGGTTCAAAACAATAATTTCTTTACAACCATTTTTTGCTATTTCTCAAAAATAAAGACAGAGGGAGAAATAAATAAGGAAAAGGGAACAAAGGAATACAGGGGACAGTTCTTACTCCTTATTTTCCCAGTGCCTAACAAAGAGGTCCATATAGTCTATTTATTAAACTTAAAATGTCCAGCCTCAAATGGTAAGTTAAACTTTTCATGGTATAAATTTCGCCCATAATGTCCATCCACTGTCCCAGTAGTGGGCGATCAGTTTTCATCCAGTTCCGTGTGATCGCCTTTTTTCATGCAATAATCAAGACCTTAAATAGATAAACATCTCTTGTTCTATTACTCCCAAATACATGAATTTGGGATCTTTTTGAATACTATATTGCAGGATTTTTCCCAGAGTCTCGTTCACTTCATCCCAGAAAGGTTGTATCTTTATACATGACCAGAAAATATGAGTATGAGTATGAGTGGCGTCTCCATGGCCACACTGCCTCCAACAGTGTTGTTTTTTGTCCAGATATTTACCAGTAATATGTGGTGTTAGAAATATTAAAGATATTTTAGTTTCATAACACTTAAATGTTTATACTGCCACCTAGTGTATGGGTGTGTGTAGTGGATGGCGTGGGGTGAATTGCAGACTGCTCACATGGCACCGTGTTGGTGATACTTATTTCAAAAACATTATCTACTTATGCTGATGACACGCCTTTGTCCAGCTCAGTGTGTTTACCAAGTTTCAGTATGAAATATTTTGATCATCTACTGGTAAAGAAAAAAAAATAATGAAGACTGAAGACGAACAGTAACATGACAGACTCATTATATATAATTAATGAACGAGAGATGAAATGATTGACTGTAAGCATGAACTTACCCTGACCTGTTCTCCACTCTGGTGTTTTCACACACCATTAGTGCGTTCTCCTCCATTCCACACGCCTAAAACCTGTGAATGAATATGTGATGGTGTCCCCTCTCTCCTCCACCCCCATAGGTACCTCAAGCCAGACGTTCATAAGAAATCCAAGCACAAAACGGCGGTTATAAAAAAAACTCTGAACCCAGAGTTTAATGAGGTAGACTTACACGTTTGTGCATGACAGCTCATTTAGACTCGTACTGTTGTCAGAGATTTTACACTGCATGCAAAGTTCCTGCAACCTATTCAACAGAGGGCCAATTACTGTTTGAATATTATTATGAGCTGCCTCATTAGCTGCCTCTTCTCAGGAAAGTTTGTTGGATGTGACCTCCTGCCCTTTGCACCCATCTCCATGTCGCTCCTCTCTTTATTTATTTTGCAGGAGTTTTTCTATGAAATCACCTTCTCAGAGTTAACCACCAAGACCCTGGAGGTCACAGTGTGGGATTATGACCTGGGAAAGTCCAATGACTTCATAGGTGAGAGGTCAACAAACACACACACGGCTTTTCACTTTCTGCTGGTGCTTTATCGATCACAATTAAAGCAGTTGGCCACGTTATGAAGAGTTTGATAATGTTGTACCCATAGCAGACGTTGCCAAGGATATTTTAAAGTTTTGCTTTATTGTCCTTCTGATCCAAGCACCGCAGTGAGTGTAATTTGTCATATTTTATGGGCCAAAAGGGTGGCTTTGACATTTTGGCTGAAAATGAGCTTTATCATTTATGTGCTCTGTAAATAGGATCATGATTTTATTATATCCTTCCTCTGTTTTCAAATAACTTTTGTCCTCTTCTACTTTTCTCTGAGTTCAAAGTCAAATCTGAAGGTGTTATTTACAAGAAACAGAAGAAACCGACCACGCAGTGTAGTTTCTTTTTGCATCACATCTACTTAAAGCATCACCTTAAGCCCTGTGGAGTTAGATGATTTACTCGTTGGTGTCTTAACATTTTCCTACACTCTGAAGGACGCTCAGATTTGAGCATTTTTATTTAGCATCAACAAAGCTTCACATATTGTTGATCGTTTATTCCAAAAACAACACTACCCTTGTAAAGGCCCTTTCAGGTTGTGTTGATTTTGGTGACCCCTGTGGACAAAACAGAAATAATTCAAATGCTGTCTTTTATTCATGTTGGTGTTGTTTCGGGCAAAAATATGTGTCCTTTTATTTCAAATGTCAACTAACAATGAAACCTTGGCTCAGAAATGTAAAACAAGCTGTTGCAGCAGTGAGCTTTTTAATGCCGCCTACCCCCTGGCATGGTGTCAGGCACTTTTTTATCACACTATAGAAACAGTCCATCTGTTTATTATGGTCTTGTTTTGCTTTTGCATATCACACAGAGGAATCAATATTTAATTTGCACTGCTATACTACTGACCATAAACTTTTTACATGAGCTTTAAACAAACTAGATTTGAATGCTGACAGCCCCTTGAATTTTTTTAGGAGCTAAACTACAGCTTTGATAAAGCACGTGTGATTACTTTTTTCTCTTAAATCTAATAGAGCGATTTGTATTGTCCTTGCAAAAAAAGAGGCTAAAAATCAAAGAAAAAAGATTTTATTCTAGTAATGATGTGAATGAGGAAGAGGATTACTAAATAATCTATGCAGAAGAAAACAGCCACATCAGACATCGTGGAAGATTTATTGTCCATAAATAATGTTTGCATTAAAGCTATAGTTGTTTACCATCCTTATTTGCTGACTTTATCTTTTTTCCTTTGTTTTGATTTGAGAAAATGTGCAGCTAAGGGTCTCTCCCATTACTGAAAACCTATCCCACCTCTGCTCTGATTAGGGGGGGTGTCTTTTGGGTGCCACTCACAAGGCGACACTCTGCAGCACTGGATAGACTGTCTGAAGAACAAGGGCAAGAAGGTGGAGCGCTGGCACACGCTGACCAACGAGCTGCCTGGATCCACCCTGCCGGAGTAAGATGATCCTCTTCCTCTGCGCTCTGTCAACAGAGAGATGCCTGAAGACTAGAGACGAGCGACGATTCATCGCATGCTCTGCATGAATATGATGAGGATTCATGTGCTGTTTACTTTGTTTCATAAATGAGATCATGATTCATAACAACATATCCAAAGGGGGTCATGGTCAAGGATCAGTACCGTAATCTTGCATTTGAATAGGCTTGATGCAAATGTGAGAGCGTCCCAACATAAAGCTAATATTATGAGAATTTTTCATAATCATATTCATAGAGATTCATGTCCCTTTCGTGGATTTTATGTTAATCTTAAATGCTCCTCTGCACTGGTACAAGCTGGTTTAAATTTGATGGAGAGGAGAGATTGAAATCGTGCCGAAATTTAATGAGGGTAAAAGCTAAATTACTCTGTCATTTTCATTAAAACTCATCCTCTGTCTCTCTGCACAAACACCTCTCCTTGCAATAATGTTTTTTCTGAATGCTTCCAAAGATTTTTGAGTGGTCTCAATAATGCCGATTAGTTTGTGTATTGATCTGATCACCAGATTGTCTACAGAACGCATAGTTGGTTGTCTTTTTGCATGTTTTGGTGTCAATGATGCAAACGTAAGTGAGGTAAGTGTGCTGCAGAAGGAAATAATTACTGTAATTTATTCCCCTGAGGATAAGAATTTCATTTAATGCAAGGGTCAAACAGTTTTTTAGTATATAATCTTGTTCAAAGTTCAAAGTTGTTTCTTGTGTCAGCTCTGTATAACAGTGTCAGTATCTTTTGGTGACACACTGATGTTGACATGCTTTTGCTTCATAATCCCTGACCTGTGTGGAAGGGTACAAATATGTAATTATCAAGAAGGTCCCAGAACAGATTGATTTTGTTGTGGACAGTTGTGCATGGTAATAAAATCATCATCCTCTGTTAAATATCTGATTTTGCTGAATGGTGTGTAGAGCGCAGTGTCGTGTGATAGCTCTCCATGTTGCAGGCTGTCTCTGTGCTGGGTCTCATGTGGTTGAAGAGACATCCTGGAATCTCTAATGGTGTTCATATGTATATATCTGTTGTGTTTGCTTTGGGCGTTTGTCTTTTGGAACATCAGGTGTGCATGACTTTATTTTATTTTTTTCATAAAAAAAATTCATACCACTTGTTGTGTTAGTCTGTGTTCATATTTAATCCATGGTTGAGAGCTGGGCTTGTTTCTGGAAATTAAGTTTGCACACAGCTCAAAAGCCAACACTGCCACTCAGCCTTCAGGATCTGCAACCGCAGCCGGATGAGTCTGTGCAGCACACGCCAAGGAAACATTTACTAGCAGCATTGACATTGTTCAGACACAGACCAGAGTGAGGACAGGACCAAGCTTTGATTCAGTTATGTTTGGACAGATCAAAACATAAACAAACAGTTCTTTTACTTTGTAGATCGAGATATAAAAGCAAGATTCAGTGTTTGCTAGAAGACATATTTCCTCCGTTTTCTATCTCATTCATCTTTATCTGTTAAAGATCCACAAAAACTGACACTCAAAACATAAATTTTTGTCTGTTTGTCTCCTAATCTCAGCTCGTAAATTACAAAATAATGACAGTTCATTCAAATTTCAGAGCAAGTGTGTTTGTGGCTACACTTGCTGTAAGTGTTTTTGAATCTCCTTTGTGACCTCATTGTATCTGTCTATTTTTTAACTATACTATGACATTTTTATTTACCTAAATATGACTTTTACCATAGTATACTATAACATCTTTATAATATTCTCATATTAAGTAGAAAAGAAGTTAGTATAGTTTGATCAAAATCCACAACATTATGACATTATGTCCTACGTTTCATCTAATTTTTTGACAAAATATGATTTTCATTAAACATGTTTTATTGTATATGTTGTCAACGCCATTAACCCTTTCACCCATAACATCCAGATTTGACTTTGACGTCTGAAACAGGTCAATATAAATCTTCAAATGAGGTACAAATGTAGACATCAATTTAATATCTAAAAGAGGTCCATGACATTTTTTAACACACTATACTATGACTTTTTATTATAATAAAATTTGAAATTTTTATCATAGTATACTATGACATTTTTTACAAACCATACTATGGCAATTTTATTTTACTAAAATTAGAAATTTTTATCGTTGTATACTAAGACATTTTTTATTAGACTTTACCATGACATTTTATCATGCTATACTATGACATTTTTTTAAATACGTGACTGACTTTTTTTTACACTAAAATATAGAATTAGTATACTATGAAGTTTCTAACATACTATACAATGACATTTTTTATACTATAATATAAAATTTTTGTCATTTTAATATTCAAAATTTTTTATCATTGTATAATATTACATTTTCATTATACTTTTTATGACAGTTTTAACATACTTTACTTTGATACTCTTTTTTACATTTAAAAATATGATTTTTTTATAATTCTATACAATGACAATATTATCATACTATACTATGAAATTTTTATAATACTATACTATGACATCTTTTTCATCGCAAAATGTGAAATTTTATTTATAGTATACTATGACAATTTTCACAAGACTATACTATGACATTTTTCATCATACTATACTATGACATTTTTTTCATACAAAAATTTTTAATTTTTCATCATACTATACTATGACATTTTTCATAAGTCTATACTATGACCTTTTTTAACCATACTATGACAATTTTATTATACTAAAATTTGAAATTTTTATCATAGTAAACTGACATTTTTTATTAGACTTTACCATGTCATTTTATCATACTATACTATGACATTTTTTCAATACTTTACTATGACATTTTTATACCAAAATATAACACATATATCATAGTATACTATGACATTTTTAACATTTTACAAAATGACATTTTTATACTATACTGTGACATTTTTATCATACTAATATTTAAAAATTTTATCACAGTATACTTTTACATTTTTTATTATGATTTTCTATGACAGTTTTAACATTCTTTTCTATACTTTTTTTATTCCAAAAAGTTAAAATTTTTATAATTCTACACAATGACAATATCATCATTTTATGCAATGACATCTTTTTCGTACCATATTTTTTATTTCTATTTTTTAACCATACTTTGACATTTTTATCATACTATACTACTATGTTGTTTTTTTGTTTGTTTTTTTTCAAAATTTATTTTAATTATGTTATGCCTGACTTGGATTTGAACCACAGACCTTCTTGCTGGGAAACAAGAGTTCTTACCATTACACCACTGTGTCAAACATGTCACAGTAGATCTTTTTATCATACTAAACTATATTTTAATACTATTTTATTAACATACTAAACAATAGCATTTTCTTCATACTTAAATGTGAAATTTAATTATATCCTACTATGATTTTTTTTTTAATCATACTATACTGTTACTTTTTTTATACTAAAATTTGAATTTTTTATCGTAGTACACTATGACATTTTTATCATACTATACTATGACACTGGTTAACATACATTACTATGACATTTCTAAGAAAGGAAATTTATTATCATTCTATACAAAGACAATATAATCATACTATTCTATGATATTTATATCATGATTTTTTAACATACTGTACCATGACATTTTTCATCATACTTTGCTATTTTTATAATGCTACACTGTGATATTTTTATTATTCTATACTATGATAATTTTATTAAACTATACTTTGATTTTTTTTTTTATCAAACAATACTGTGACATTTTTATCATACTATACTAAGGCCTTTTTATCATACAATACTATGACAATTTATAATACTATACTATGAAAATTTTATCATACTACTGGCGCAATTAAATGTCTCAAATAAAATTAAAATCTGTAGTCTTGCTATAGATATGCACAGCCATTTGAAATTTAGTATACAGATCTTCAAGGCAATCCTCCTGAGGGCTCTAATCTCAAATTGTAGATTCAATTTGAATTGGCTCCATTGTGCCCCCTACAAAATTTTAAAAATAAAGCCCCTCCCCTGTGTGTGACCTACAGCTATGAAATCTGGGACACTTATTAGGGACCTTAAGACAAATAAAAAAGCCTCTTGGACCCAAAGGCCACACCCAACCAGAAGTCTGCCATATTGGTTTTAAAAATTGCGTTTTGAGATTTTCGCCCATTTTTAAAGCTCCTTTTAAAAAGTATCACCTCCTTGCGATTTATGAATAGAAAGCAAAAACTGCAGTCAGAGGTACCCACAGTAGTCTACTTTAAGACTGATGTACAACTTTTTGCGATGAGGCTTGGTATGGCAACAGCGCCCCTCCAAAGACAAGTAGGGTTTTTTGCAAGCACCTATAACTGGCCTGCTCCAAAGCAAACCATTTACACTTTTGATGTTATTTCCCTTCAAGTCTGTTTGATAAACCTTGAGGAAGACCATATCAAAAAAATCATTGTTTTAGGTCAAAGGGTGTGGCTATGGCGTCCTTTCAAACTCTGACGTCTTTTCCCAGTAAATGACCTACAACTCTCAAAGGCAGTCACAGGTACCAACCATCGTGAAGGTTAGGGCTGCTGTGGAGAGCATCGCACCGAGGATGGCAGGAGGTACGAAATGGTGGCAGTGCACCGGGGATGTGGTTTACAGAGATAGTGGCGTGACACTGCTCGGGCCCGTTATTGATTTGCTCCCACTGTGCTGTAATAACCAACTGGTTTGAGCACCAGTTATTGATCTTGTTCATTTTAACAGGGAGGTCAGAGTTCATCTTATGTGTCAGGCCATTGGGATGTTTTGGAGAGAGAGTGATGCTATGAGGCTGAAGTGCTAGCTGAGTCACTGAGTCACAGGCAGACTGCAGGACTGAGGTTTAGATTTTAAAAAGGAGAAAAAAGGGTCACATCAACAAATGGAGCTTTTTTTCAACTGTATAGTCGTGTTTTTGATTATTGTGCAGTTTCTCTATACCCTGAGTGGGAGAGAGGCTCTCCATGAAACCAGAGAGGGTTTCTCCTGTTTCCTCTTAGTCACCATTTGTGGTCACAGTTTGTTTTTTTTAAGGTGCCCTTGGCGAGGCCGAAAAAATGCACAAACAACATGTCGGATTTAATGTTACTGCTCTGTCAAATGCAGTAAAATAAAGGGACAAAGACAAACAAAATATCAAGCTGTGCTATCTGCTAATGCAAAATATCTCGTGTACTTTAAGACTGACCATCAAAGGTTTTGGATAGATCCCCTCCATCTCTTCCCTGTGGTTCATATTTGTGATTTTGAGAATTTCGAATGGCTGGAAATGAAAGGTACTCGCATTTTTTTCTTGACTTTTATTATTTCACTCTTTTCTTATCATCACAAAAGGTCTGGGTTTGGGTTTACTTTGGTTAATTACACAGTGATTTGAAACTAATAAAAAGCCCACCAGTGTCCGCCTACCTTGACAGCAAATGATGGCTTTTCTAACACAGTAAACAAGATCAATGTGATGTTAAAGGTACAGTGTGTAGTGTTTAGCAACATTACACGTGGTCAAAATTGAATATAAAATTGTAATTATGTTTCAATCGGTGAATAATTACCCGAACATAAAAATCTTTTAGTTTTTGTTTACTGATAATGAGTTTTCATGTTTCTACAGTAGTGCTGAGTTAGTAACAATTAAATAATAAACAAATTTTTGGTTTTGTTGAGGGAAATGTACCAGTTGAAAAGAAGTTGTATTTAAAAATATTTTAGATGGTGAAAGCTTGACAACTCATTGAGGAGTTTCACCAAAAAAAGGTATCATCCAATTGAAATAATGATCAGTGCAAAAAGCTGAGAGAGCATCTAAAAGGGAAGATCTACCAGACCTACTGATGACATGAAACGTCAATTAAGGAAAGACCACTAAATATTTTTTCATTTATTTTAAAGTAACGCTCTATAAATGCATAAAAGTTCTTACAAAGTTACCAGCGGAAAAGTTTGTGATGTTTGGACCGGGTGGATTGTTCCGGAAGTTAAGCAGATTTGTGTGAGACCACAAACATTTATTCAAACTCAGGTCTCCAAGCAGGAACAAGCCGAACATTACTATTGATTGAGAAAAAAAGCTTTATAGCTGATAATAACAGCTTTGGTAGCACAAGATGTCACTGAATAGCCATTTGGGTGCCTGATGCTGTAAAGTTGTTTGGTTCTAATAGACATTCACAAAAAATATGCCTTTAGTTTTGCCAAAGTCATCAACCCACCGCTCGTGCTTCTAACTACAAATATCCCAGAGTAGTCTTTTCACAGTGTCTCAAAGCAATAACACTGGCAGCATAATAAAACTCGTGGCTGCTGAAGATAAACAAGGTAAGAGGAGAGACTGTGATATGAAATCATTCTGTGAAAATACAAACCAACTTAGAGCCCAGAGAGAAATATGACCACAATATTTTTCCACAGAGTGACAAAGACATGAACTCCCTCGGAGATGATGAGTAACTTCCTCTAAAATGTGACAATAAGGAGAGCACTGCTGCCACCTAGCCTCAGCTGTGATGACGGGTTAGCAGCTGGCAGGGGGTGCTTAAGTGTGGCAGTGGGTCTGAGCTGTAGTAATGAGCCAAGTATCAGCCTGGAGCCTGAATCACACCACATCAAATTAAACTGATATTCAATTATAACCCAGTTTAAAGGTTCAATTATGAGCTGTTTTTCATTGATTAACTACATCATGTTGGAGCCTTTCTCTGAATACCAAAAAGAGGGGAAAAGAGTACCACTATTGCCAAGTTTGTGACTGAACATTGAAGATCTATATTTACAAAGCTTGTACATGTTTCCTGTTCCTTTTCAGGTCCTGTGCTACTGTAGTGAATATAATTTTAATACTCTTACTACATGCTGTCATTTTGGCCTAATGTCACTCATAAGACTTCTTAGGGTGAATTAAAGTTGATAGATCAATAAGAATAAAATGTACATTAATATAAACAGATGGATAAGCATACGTGGTAAATTTTAGGGATTTGTTTTGCAGACGTGTATGAGTGCATGACATACTCTCAGGTATTGAGGAGGCTATGTGGGGACAAAAATGTAAAAATGTAATCCCATGAAGACTGATCATATCTATTACGCAATACAACTAGTAATTAATCAAACACACAGGCTTATTTTTAATCTGTTTCAAAACCAGATAAAGTAATTACAATCGTCATAAAGTTCACTTAATAAAATGAGGAAAGTAAATCCTTGTTTTAAATAAAAGAGATTTATTCTCATCCTCTTGGTTTCAATAACAGTAATCCATCTAAGCATTAATTCACACTCAATGGTTTTTATTTTTAGCTCTAATTCTCTCAGAAAATTAAGCAGACACCAACAGTGCAGCGTGGCCACAGGTCAGTGTGTCTCATTACGCTGTTATTTGTTGCTCAAACTGACAGGATGATCACGATGCATGCAAACGCTGCCAGGCTGACTCACTGCCTCAGTGTTTATATGACCCAGCTGGATTATCCCTGACCCACTTACTGCAGCTGGATGTGACCCTGTCTGATGTGCTGATCCCTTTTCCCAGCCGTGCTCACTGTAGACCTCCTGTTAAATTAGCTGAGTACAAAATAAAATACCTTTCGCTGTCAGAACAATATCATTGGCAGAGAGGGATTTGCAAATGTCAGACGTTTGCTTTTATATTTCCGCTCTGGTGTTGATTTTTTAAGGTGACCTTTGAAATCTTGATTTATAAAAGTGTGATAGCATGTAAAGTTTTTGTAAAATGGGTGAAGATACTCTTGCAAGGCCTTTAAATGTTTTCTGTGGTGATAATCTTACAACCATGTAGCCTGTAACAAGACCAGATTTGGCTTGATAGCAGGATGTACGTGTGGGTCACTCTACATCCATGAGTATTAAAGGAACCACAACAGGTGGATATATATCCAGAATATTAACTGGTTCAAGAAGATTGATCTCTGGTATTAGCTTTTCATGGCGAGCCACTTGATTATCGGACACACTGGATTGGTATTGAACATCTCAAAAATTGATTGATGGTTGTATGCTTAAATGTGGTATAAATTCATGTGCTGCTAAGACACTTGTATTGTTGCATGACATGTTGTACCATCACCAGATTACACAGTAATTTGATCCCTGCTTTCCTTTCTTACAAAAACATTAAAAAACTATTAACCTGATATTTATCAGTCTAAGCTGCACAACACATATTGTTCTCCTGCTGTATTTTATAGTTGGAATGGAATTGGAATGGAATTTAACGTTCCTCTCTTAGTGACTGATTTTTAATGTCACTTTGGCTCATATAAAAATTCACAAAATACTTAGCTTTCAGACCAAGTATCATATAAAACTGTAAGTGTGTTTTCAAGAAATGCTTATATGCCAAACTTTGATTATATGTTTCTCCTCAATGTAAGGATTTTACGATATGCATGTAGAATTCAGATGTTTAGCAATTCAGCTCCAGATACTGCTGTACACAAGTGCAGCCCTAAAAACTTAAAACAGAGAAGCTTTAATTTGTAAAATAGTTCATAGGCTGGCCTCTGTGTAGGCCCTGCATGTTTAGAAGAAACAGTCATGGCTTCAGTGTAAATTCAAATAGGCCAAACTAAAAATAACCTTCTATGTATGAATGTACATCTGTATTAATCTTTGATAATGGCCTTCAAAACCATCTAGGACAGTGAAGGATAAAGGGGATTTTGCAAAGGATCTGTTTCTTTATTTTTGTTGAACATATCTGAAGCTTTTGCTCTCCTTACCGCTGATCATACAGTCTATCTATGCTCTTTGCTGTGTACTTCCTCAGCTCAAGGCCTGGGCTCACAGCTTTCTGCTCCTCCTGCTGTCCCTGCTCCACTGCCTTCCAACAGCATGTCTTTAAATCCCTGCAGTTTACACTCGATCACTGCACAAACTACTACATAAATACTTTACTGTGTGTCCTCCCTTTGGCTGACATCTGCTCAACTGTAAAAAGGGCAAAGTTGTCCTCAGTTGCTAAGCTCATCAGATAATTCTAATTTTTAATAAACCAACAAAAACAAAATCTCTTTATTCTCCAATGCCGCACTCGACCACTTTAAAACACCAATGAAAACTGCAGTTTGCATGCATTGTGACTTTATTATGAATGTGCTGCAGAAGAATAATGTTCCAAGTGCCAGCTTATCTTTGTCTTTTTTTAACTCCTCTCATTTTACAAGAATAAAAATCCACAACATGCCGTTAACCACAAAGATAATAGAAGCCCAGTGGTGATACAATGACTGTCAGGAGGACAGTTACCGTGCCTACTTTAGATCAAAACTACTCAATAAAGCTAACTCATATCAACTAGAGAATTATCACAAGAATAAGATTTATATCTGCAGAATACATCAACTGTTGATTATAATCAAATTTACATAGTAAGTACTAACAGAGGGAGAAAAACGCTGTATTAATCATTACAAAAATTGTCTGCAGGTGTGGCGAGACTTTGAGGTCGTGGGATTCCTGTACATGATTCAAAATCAAAGACAAAGCAAATAAATATCATTTGTTCAGTTTTTGATGTTTCAGGTCACAGTGAGAATAACAGGTAGATAAAGATTAGAGGTTAGTTAAGGATACACAGGAAATATAACAATAGTTATAAACCAGATTCACACCATAAAAGCATGTTACCCTGAACCAGTGTTTTACAAATTCACCATGTAAAGTTAGTGTCCTATTCTGTATGGCAACAAATGGGCATATTAAGAGTGGTAATAGCGTTGTATGTTTAAAGGAATAGTACACCACAATCACAACCAGTGTGCTTTAATAGCACAAGGTACCTACACTCTGAGGCCACAGCCACTACTCTGACTGCGATAACAAACTATTTCATTTGTTAAACAAATATTGATGCCCATGTGCATACAATCCTACCACCACCTGTCCTCAGCAGTGCAGCTCCTCCAAAGCTTCACATTACGTCATCTTTTCAAAACATTTTACAAACGTTATCAAAAGGTTAAATAGATGATGTAGCATAATTAGCTTCCATGTAAAATGTATGACGTACTTTGCTACAGTGGGTTTTTATGTGCACATGTACCCCCCCTCCCCATCTCACAGTGGTCATAGGTGTTGAGCAGATTGAAAGGAAAAGGTGCAGCAGAGTAAAAACACTTCTGATGTTCCTATCTGCAACAACGATTCTGTGATCAGAGTTGGGTCTTTTCAAAGCAAGAACATTTCCCTCTAAATTCCTTTTTGGCACAGGTTTTTCCTCGCAGTGATAACTGTGCCGTGTGTGAGAGACTTTCCATAATCCCTTCTGTTTTAGCACCCATAGCTAGTCCTTGGTAAGCCTCTTTTTCATGCTCTTTTGCCACCCGAACGCTCCTTCTCAAGCACAAGATGTCATGGGAATCAGGAAAGAGTCTGAAACAAGAGGACGAACAGTGATTCAAAGTGTTTCTTCTGTGTGTGGGATGAATTTCTGCTCTGTGATTCCAATGCGACCCCACATTTCCAGAGCCTCTCCACAAATCCAAGGGGATTTCGCTGCAAGATGAGGCCCTGATGGGTCCTGTCGTGGCGGACATTTTGTCGGAACTTAATGTGGAGCTGTGGCTGGGAGGCCATCCTGCCTGTTCTGTAACCACCTCCATCGGTCTCTTTGTGTTCTAGTCCACCTCTGTCTGAGTCTCATCTGGGGATGATGAAAGGATTCTCTGAGTTTTTGCATCTTTCTTGAGACTTGTTCTGAATGTGTTGACCAGAATATAAAGGGACATATTAGACTGTCTTCTTCCCTCTCCATCTAACACCAGACTGACAACTCCCTCCCCGTCCCCACCCCCATCAGACTCTGTGCAGCAGCATTTGAATATTTTATTTTCCTCCAGTTAGCAAAAGGGATTTATATAGATTACAGAAATATAAGTAAGCACTGTATATCGGGTGCATATTTGTCACACATCCAGGTAATGACTAGGCGGTAAGACGGTGGTGCAGGTGTGGGCCGGACAGTCAGTTTTCAGCCTTATCCAGTTTCATCCTGGGATGAAACTCAGGTTTTCACATTGACTAAAAAAAGAGAAGGAAGCGTATTAGATGACAAGCTTTACATTCTGCAACTTAATATGGATGCATAAAACTTCACAGAGGACAGCTATTCAACATAAACAACAAGGATTGTTGAGTCCAAGAGTCCTTTAATTCAATTTTAATGTCTGTTAAATCTCTATTCTAGTCATTAAGGTAATTAGTCCATCTCTTGACTTAATGAGGCCCAACAGACTGTTACAAAAAACTGCTTTAAGTGACAAGGAAAAATATCATTTAACTGACTGACCCTTGGTTTATGTGTTTGAACGAACTGAAGTAATCCAAAAGACAAATACTGTTCCCTCTCTTTAAAAGTTCTGTTATGAGAATTCATTTATTTACCAGGTACAATAAATGTACATTAGTAAACAGGTCAACTCACACACTAACATTCACATTATATAAGAGTACATATCATACAGGAACAACAATGACTTAACATTTTATACAAGCAAACAGAGCAAGGCGTACAACAGACAAAGACTACACACATTTCACTCTGCGGATACACACACAGCAGTCTGGGTCATGCAGTCGGTTACAGCTTGAGGCCGCCCGTGCAAATGGAGAAACGTCAGAAAATGTAGATTTGACTGGTGCAAATGTGATTAATGTGTTCTGATCTTTGTGCAGCGTTAACATAGTTCCTGAAGGATAAAGTGCTGCAGTGTAAAAAGACTCGTGCAGGCTTTGGAACTAGTGGAAAATTGTGCAAATATGGTAGTTAACAATATCAGTGGTTACAGTCAGACTGTGCTTACACAGCTACATGTCATGTTGGGATAATATTAACGGAGACAGTAGTAGGTTTTTGGGACATCTGGATCAAGATTCAGGAGAACAAGGAGAGTTCAGGAGGACAGATCAGCTGTGCACAACAACACAGAGTGTAAAGAGGAGAGGTGTAAGTTTAAAGGTCAGATTTGGGACACTCACTGGCCAGGTTGACAATGCAGGCGATGATAATGACGGTTCCTCCTACTAGTGACACCATGGAGAGCATCTTGGCCACACGTCCGAGACGCACGGCCCCATCAAGGTTCCCCTGCTCCAGACTGTTCTTGGACTAAAGTAGAAGATTGAACCATTAACATGGATACCTTTTTTTTTTTTTAATAAATTCACCAAAACATCGAATTATACATCCTGGCTTCTGATATATGGGTCGGCTCATCAGCTGATATTACCTGGCTAATATAAGCCGATGATAGATACTGACATTGGTATAAACGTTTTAAAATATGCATCAATATGAAACCATTTCAAAGAACATATTCTCTAGAAAACATGTCTTGAGTTGATTTATAGGCACTGCAGTATTTTCATGTCCTGTTACCATTTTGGATAAAATCAATCACACTTCCCATGTGCTGTTGTAAAGAGACAAATGCATGAAGTTCTGATGTTCTGTTCAATTCTACTTTTCATTGTTCAAGATAACTTATCCATTGAACAAGACTTTTGAACTCTGATTTGTTAAAGTTATTCAGCTACAAAGAGTGACCAGACATTGCCGTGTGAATGATATGCGCCTTTATGTCCCATTAGTCCCTGCAAGTACACACACTGTTTGACCATTTGTCTTCAAAGAGCAGCGAAGCATTCACACATCAGCATAGAAATTAAATCCTGTTCACGTCTTTTTTACTCTTTCACCTATCAAAGCCCTGAAAAACTGAACTCTGATTGGAAATGTGTGCCTTTGGGCTAACCCTGCTTCAGTATCAGTCAAGAATACACGACGTACTGTAGAAAGAAAATCAATGAAGAACAGAAAAGCCTCTCGCTTGCCAAGTTACCTACACTGAAACTTCTAGGTGAGTACTGAATATGGACTTTTCTTTCTTTGCTGAAAATCCAACCTGAACAAAGACACCTAGATTTAGTACAAAGACACAATAAAAAAAATTACTATCAGTGCCTTTAAAGTGATACTATGCTATGGTTTTTATAGGAGAGCTGGCAGAATCACAGCCGAGCCTTGGAGGTATCCTCACCGCAGTTGGTTGACAATGATAATCATGCATAATATATTCTATTAACGTGTTACCTTAAGACAACACCCTCCTGAGCACATGTGCATAAACATCCTGGTGCAAATCTCTCAAAACTATTAAATGACTGATTCCTCCATAAGTTTTCAGTTTCTGTCAAATACATACTTTCAGAATCCTACAATATGACATTTTTTCACACATCAAATTTAGCAGAAAACCAACTAAAGGTGATTACGAAACTGGTAAATGACATAGCTTGTGAAAAAGGGGATAGTCTGATACATTAGTTTATAATACTCTCAACACAGTCAGCAGCAAATGAAGAGTCTCAAAGCCAATCATACACTGGTCCTCTCTACAGCAGTACTTAGAGTAGTTGCTTTTAAATAGAGGAGCTTCAGGGTGTAATGTTCATTTTGGTATCCACATAGCAGCGATTCAAAGGTTGCCCTGATCAGTTTTAATCACTCAATCCCAGAACTATTTGGCTCTATAAAACAGACAGTGGTTCTGTACTTACCATGATTGAGTAGACAAATCCCACTATGTTGATAGGCCATACAGGACAAAAGCAGGCCAGCACGGACAGGAGGAGGTAGTCTTTGACTTTGGTGCGGTCCAGAGGTGGGTTGGTGGCAATGCTGGAGTGGCGGGAAAGCGATGGCCTGGGCGAGAAGGCAGTATAACCAATGGAGCTTGCCCTACTCCCCTTTCTGGTCTTGCCGTGGTGGGGGTAAGAGATGGAGTGCTGTCTTCTGGGAGGGGAGGAGATGACCGGAGAGGTGCTCTCTGCAGATGGTTGGTGGATCCCATTACCTACACATGAGGGACAAAAAGGACGGGCAAACATTAGAAACAGCTAAATGAGTATTTTCTCTCCCAGGAGCTACGTTACGCTCTACTGTTTCACTCTCCCCAAGTGAGCTGACTTAGCAGATGTATGACCCCCACCACAACCAGCCCGCCCTCCACTCAACCTGCTGCTTGGACACAAGGTCAATCTCAGTTACTTACTGTTCTTCAGCTTCTCGTTGATCACTATGACGAGCTCTCCTTTGGATTTGCTGCGGAGGGGTTTTGTGCTGGCTGGGCTACTGTCGATGAGCTGTTCACCTCTGACTGGTTGGCATTGCACAGAGGCAGGGGCTTGGCTCGAAAGAGAGGGCTCTTGGTCGAGTAGAGAAGGCTGGTCCTCTCCGGGCCAAATGGCGGGACCTGGCATCATGTTCACAGCCATACCGACAGCAAAATCAAGCCTCTGTTTGTGGTCCTGTTCTGTGTGAGCAGCCTGTAGTCACACCTGGAGACCAGAAAAAAAGGTTTTAACCATCCTCACAGAGAAGCTGCTCTTTCTAAACTGCTAAGGCACTGTATCTGAATTATTGAGATGGAGAAGGAGGGTGAGAAAAGATAGAATTTTCTATCTTAGTTTTGAATAAGGTAAGTATCCTTGAGTTTTGGAGGTTATTTATTTCCACTCCAAAGTAAGATTTTAGATGCATTATTTGGTATATTTTTCAAACTCTGCTTTTTATCAGAGGGTAGGGCGGTGGATGCAGTGAAAAACTAGGAAAACTGTGGGGACTGACATGCTAGAAAAGGGCAGCAGGTTGGAACAAAACCAGTGCCGCCCACTGCATGGACTATTGCCTCTGTAAACAGGGCATCAACCCAACCACCAAGCCAAAATGTGCCCCAGACAACACTCAATTTTCATTAAGGTTAAAAATGTTATTAAAAATCAAATTTCCATGTTTGCCATATAGAATGAAAGATGATTTTTTTCATGTGGACAATGTATCAGGGGATCATTTTCAAATCAAATGTAAATAGGTTAGGTTAATTTAAGATGAAATTATACAGAAACAGACAATTTATTCTGTCTTCAGAGTCAAAGAAGTAGCTACTATCTTCATCTGAAGCTTTTATGCATTTATAAAACTTTAAAAGTACAGCAGAATTTCACTGCTGATCCAAACTTTTTTTTTTTTTTTAGGTACGCTAAGTAATTTTACAGCTATGGGGCCTTGAAAACAAACCAATACAAACCCTTCTCCTCGTGACCAGGAAAGTATGTTGGATTTTGAGAGTTAATTAATTTTAAGGTCACGCACTATCAATGTGATAAAAAGTGGTGAATAACACTAGCTAGCATACAAAGTGTGTTCACCGTCTTTCTCACTCTGACATATTGTTCGTCTCTTTGGAGAACCAAAACATGAAACACACCATAGCCTTGGGTAAAATTAGAGACATTCTGAATACACTGAGTATCTGGGATGATTTACATGAAAGAAACGTTTGCTTCTGCTATCTGTGAAACATTGAAAGGGTGACTAACATTTTACAATATTAGAGTTACCGTGTGTAAAACAATCTGTAAGAAGTCAGAAAGTGTTGTGCCACTAATAAGAATCTCTGATGTGAAAGATTTTAGAGTGCATTTCAACTATCTCTTCTTTAGTGTTGAAAATGCTGAATTGGAGGGACTTCAGGTTTTTTCCATAGAGAATTTTACACAAGCCAAGGTGAGGCGTGTTATATTCAGATAGGTATGGGGGAGGGTGTTGCATTTGTTATTCCAAGTTAAGGTGAGGTCCAAGGAAAATGGAGGGTCATGCTTTCTTTCATCACCTTGTTCTTACTGATAATCAACAATATTCCTCTTTAGCAGGTATGGAGTTTTGATCCAAGTTCAATTTTGTAATATGCCTTTTAAAAATCCACTTTGACTGCTTTTCAGATTTATCTTTTCAAAACACTGCTTATGTCCTGTTAGAACAGTAATTACAATGGCTTAGAGTAAACACATTAAATACACACATTTTCCACTGTAAATCAGGCCTTCATTGTGCCCACAGCTAAAATTAAATCAGCCGACAAGCTATAGAAAGGTAAGAACAAAAAGCAGGTCACAATGACACGAGGAGTACAAAGGCATGGCAGATGGACACAGGGTACTTTGAAGCGACGGTCCCCGTACAGGTGTGTACATACTACATTATTTCATCATGTGTACACAAGCCCTAACCGACATATGGCAGCGAGCAAAAAAATCAAAAGGGACGGGGCAGAGAAAGGGATGATGACAAAGGAAAACACTCGCACAGACGGCTGAAAGAGGAGAATTAATTAGCCTGCTGCTGCTGCTGGGGATTGTAATTCAGTGGATGTACGCAGCCGCATCGTCTTCAGTGTGTTTTTAACATTAAATGACTGAAATGCAACACTTATGCACAATGGTTAGTTTTCGAGTCAGGAAAAGTAGGTGAAAGAAAATCATACTGACCTTTTTATTCTCGTCTCGTCTTAACACAACCGGGGCATCCGTAGGTTTTGCATCGTGGTAACGTATTTTTCTTAAAAACAGTCAAGATCACGCATCTTTGCCGAAGCCAAGAAGGTGAATATAAACATGCAATGCACGTCTCAATTCCGTAAAAGAAAAACCCGTTATTATAGCCTGAGATCGCCGTGGAAGGTTGTTGTAGCACCGTGTTCCAGCGCAGTGTGTTGGGAACGATGGATGGAGGAGGAGGAGGAGGCTCCTGGATGTCAGGGTGGATCAGAGAGGAGGGGTGTGTGAGAAATGGAAAGTGAAATCCACAAGAGTACGTGATGAGAAAGGAAGAGGAGGAGGAGGGGGTAAGTGGGGCGGTTTGTGACACCCTCTCCTCCACCCAAAACATACTATAAAACACTATTTATCCTGAGATGCTACTGAAGACAACAACAGGACAGGCCTTTGTTCTCCTCCATGTAGAGCTCATAATAAGCCAAATTAGGCTTTCAAAGTGAAAATGGGTGAAATGTCTGTCAGGATTATCTTTGGGATGGTCCAAAGCAGACGTCGATAAAGCCAGATGGGAATCAGACCCCGAGATTAATGCATGACCCTGAAATAATCACTCAGTCAATGACATTTGAGGAATTTATTTAAAAGAAATGGTACGCCATCAGCTGGTACACATTAGTAACTACAAAAATACCATAAAAACAAGCATTAAAAAACAAAAGCCTCTGAGATACAGTACATATACAATACAAACGGTTTAACAAAAAGGAAAACTCATTTCCCCATGGCGCTCAGGATGTTTGCCTGTAAAAAAAAGCAAAAAAAAAAAATTTAAATGTGAGAATTTGCAACCAAAGATCCCACAGCTTCATACAAAACAGATGAAACCTCTTTTTTGCATTTTGATTCTCTACACTTTCACGTCTCCTCTTGAAAGCTGGAAATTACAGGATTTTCTTTTATTTGGGAATAGTGGCGACAGAGCAAGAGACTGTATATCTAACAGAAAAGTTATGACCAATGACTGTTAGCTCGCTTGTGGACACTGTGCATCATGTGGGAGGTTCATAGAAGCTAGAACACATCAATGAGTCAACAATTTCTGTTGCTGTTATGCACAGGGTGAACTTTGGATATTCCTGTCTTGCAGCCGAGTCGTCACTGTTAAGATATTATAGTCTAGAGCAGCTTTGTTTAAAGGGATATTCCGGCGTAAAATTACAAGTTGGACACCCCCTCGAGAGATGAAGGTTGCCAACCACTTGCATCTCTACTTATACCAACTTTAGTACCGACCACAGATAACATTACAGAGAGCCACGTGCTCAAACAAAATGCCACTCTACAGCCACAAATAATGCTCAGAAAAGCACCTAACTTCATCAACAATACATATAGGGTCCTAGCCACAGAACTAGCCACCAAACATCTTTTTAGCTTTGCCTAATTTCGTTAGCAAAGAGAGTAAACACAACTTACCCACTCTCTTCCAGCAGCCGCTTGTTTGTAGTGAGACCTTGGGCCAGTCCATTACAGACTACTGCGGGGTGACGCAGCTCAAGGAAGAACACTTATGATCATTTCTTTATGGAAATGCAATCAGACCAAGATGCTTAGTCAGAAGAACTACTCGTCTGCAGTGCAAATTGATTAATATGCTGATTATTACTTCAAGGAAATGATACAGTAATGATCATAAATGTTCTTCTTTGAGCTGCGTCACCCCGCAGCAGTCGATGGACTCACTCGGACAGGGTGCCTAACTCGCTGTTACGGTGTGTTTGACCCTAACTTAATATTACACCGGAATATCCCTTTAACTCCTGAAGTTATGATGGCTGAAATACTCAATGTTTGATCGTGTTGTGGCTTACCTTCATAAAAGAGGAAAACCTCTTCTCTGTCATGCCTTCAACTTTTCCTAGATCTTCCAACTGCAGAAGAAGTCATTCATTAAGTCAACATGAGACTATGAAAATATTCTCTTATCTAAAGTATGAGTTACCAGACATGGTGTTGTGATGTTAGTTAAAGACTAAATCCTAGCTTGTTTGTGTTTCTACCAACCTTTGTGAAATGACCGTGGATCTCCCTCCAGCCAAGAATGAGCTTTGCCTTCTTGTCACCGATCTGCTGCAGACCCTTCAGGTCTTTGAGGGAGCCAGTATTGAGGACGAGTAGGATTTTCTGTTTGGACTGTTCTAGCACAGATGTGTCAAGCTGGGACTCCCAGCCATTCTCCATTATGTTTTCTTTGCCATCTGGGGCCTGAGAGAAAAAGGATAAATATATCAGAAAGGAGAAACTACATTTCCATTTGAATTTTTGCACAATTGTAAAAAATGAACAGTTGATATTTTATGGGTCAACATTCTTTGTTCCTGTTGGTCTGTAAAAGAGGCTAATTTCATCATAACAAATCAGATCTTGCAGCTCTTGTCAAGTGCAACAACAAACTGAAGCTGATGTACAGCGTCAGCTTATTTGTGACGCTTGCAACTCTGCTGATGTGTCAAGCTAAGCACAGCATGGATGCTGACCTCAACCTGGTCTGAAAGCTTCCTCTCCTTCTTCTTGACGCAGACGGACTGTTTCCTGACGACTGCAAGCTGCTGAAGAGGCTGGAGCTGGGACACTGGTGGGAAGAAAACCATGTAAACAATAAAATAACATGAGGATAAATTTAAGTAAAAGTGTATGACGGGAAAATTTCCCTCTGGTGGGAAAAAGTAGCTACAATTAAACCCAAATGTTAGTGCATGAGACAGGCGCCCTGGAAATTTATCTGACTCCATCCCCTGGCTGCCGATTCTTGTAAAAACAATTCTGCTTCACTGTCATTTGATATATTCTGCAACAGTATTAATGATTGGGCTTTTGTATTGGCATTGCACCCCATTAATAGGTGTAATTATACAGAACAGAGTTAGTGAAAGACTACTTTTTAGTGAAGGCTGAGCAAGGATTTCAACATCCAAAAACTTCATCCAAGGTCATTTTAATTCCTGTAGATCTTGTTCAAAAGGCAAAAAGGGGTCACTTCTGATCTGCTCAAAGTTATAAGGAGGGTGATTCTTCATTCTCTTTTTAGCACAGGAATGAGTGTGCCTATATGCATATTGATCTTCTTTCTTGAGAAATTATGAAAACCGTTTTTTTAATTCCCAGCTATTCAGACAGATACATTCATGAGTATGGCATGGGACAGTGTATATCATGGCTATGACTGGCACTGCAAACTACTGCTTAATCAAGACATGATCTTTGGGCTTTTTTCTAAATTATCAAACCAAATCAGTGCACAGACTGGCTTGCTTGTACTGCAAATACAATCTTTTTGAGTAACAGTTGCTGTTATACTGACCTTGCAGGGGTTGCACCACAGCCTGCTGCTTATTGGGTTTTGTTGCGGCTGACTGTTTTCTCTGCAGAGGAGCTGAAGTGTTTTTGAAAACAGACTCCTGTGTGGCACCAGACTTTCCCCCTGCCAGGCGACTGAACAGCATGGCCTTGCTCTCAAACTCCTTCTGCTTCTCTTTGAGCTCCTGCCAAAACAAAAACAGCAGTGTGGTTGGCTATCAAATATCCATGAAGAAGAGGTGATCGATTGGTAGAGAGATCAGACAGCATCAGCATCTGGTACGTTTCACACAGACAGAGGGAGACTAAGGTTAAAGCAGGTGTTCAGACACCCATGGGGATATAAGTTTAGCTTTTATGTAGGCGTGTGTCATCACCTGAATTTCCTTGCGAGACTGGGCCACATCTTTGAGCATGCCGAGTCGATCTTTTTCCTGACAGTTCATCATCAGCTTTTCTAGAGCGATTAGTCTGTCCATCACCGATGGTTCTGATGGACTAAAACAGACAAACAAACAAACATTTTTCAAAAAGGAGGTACAGACACAAAAAAGTAGGGCAGCTTTATGATCAGGGGATTTGAAATGTACTCAGAAATCAGTGGGTCGCCCAGGCTGAATGAATACAAGTTGATAATATTCAAGGCCCAGACACACTTTTACACCTGGTAACAGATGGTGAAAAATCAGTGCTTGCATCTCTCTCCAAAAGGGATCCCACTGGGCACAGCAGCTGCAGCCAATCAGAGCTCTGCAGAGAGATGCTTTGAGGCTATGGCCTGTTTGAGGTGCAGCTGTACAGAGCAAATTGGATGTGGTAGCTTAGAGCGCATGTACTCTCTTGACAGTCAAATATCACAGTTGCCGGGTCTGATAAGTAAGTTGAAAAATTAGCATGATGGTGTGGTTGCGTGCGTGATGATGTTAACCTGTGACAATGTGTGGAGGGTGAGGAACCATCTTGTTCTGTTTTTCTCTCCTCCTTGTGTCTCTTCTTCTGTGGCTCGGTGCCAGATCCCCTTGCCTCGCGGTCCTCTCTGGCCCGCTTCACTGGAGATGAAGGCAGGAAAGAAATTAACAGTTTAGTATTCAGTGCATTCAACAAGCAGAGTTCTGGGGAGGGTCCTCTAGAGTGTAAAGTGATCAGATGGAGACGGCATCGGTCAAGGCTGCAATGCAGTGCCTGATTTAAAACCAAGGCAAGAACAGCATTGGGATTTCATGACAGTTAATTGTAATAGAAATGCATATAAATGCAAATTTGAGAGGTGTTATAGGTGAATATTTACATCAGGTCCATTGTGACACCCAACACCACACAAGCAGATCCAGCTGTACATTTTCTCTCTCTCTTCATCCACACAATGTGACGTTAGTGCCCCCTGTTGGCCTCCAATCAATCATGAGAACCTCTTTTCTCTGCCTGGTGCATTTTATCTGTACTCAAAAGCCCACAATATAAGATTCATTTTCACTTACCTGGCGGCACAGGCACAGCCACTGTTTCACGCGTGAAGGGCTTGTTCACAATGAGCTTGGATTTGGCTGCAAAGTTCAGAGCACTAAAGGTGTCA
This sequence comes from Xyrichtys novacula, assembly GCA_962446985.1. Classification (NCBI taxonomy): domain Eukaryota; kingdom Metazoa; phylum Chordata; class Actinopteri; order Labriformes; family Labridae; genus Xyrichtys; species Xyrichtys novacula. The sequence continues at coordinate 8,503,948 of OY660882.1, read as the reverse complement.
AAATAGTACTTGTACTCAGGCGCAATGTTGGTGATCATGACTGAGTGAGCTGAGCCACCCAGAGAGTCCTGCAGCAGCCGTGTCAGTTTACTGTCTCTGTACGGTATGCGGATTGCGGTGCCAGAATTGAGAGAGTCCACCACTTTGCTGAGCGTGAAGAGAGAGAGGTTGATCGCACCACTTTCCTTCAGGCGAATACCCTGGTTGCCGGTGCGGCGGTTGTCCTCTGACCCAGCAAGGTCAACCAGGTAGAGCTTTCCTGTCTGTTGTCTTTGGGTCAGGGCACGTTGAGTCCGCACCACCTGGATCATTGAGAAGATTGAGATTTAAGAAAAGGAACAAACACAGAGGTGAAGAGTGGTGACTGGTGAGAAGGAAGTGGAGAGAAGAGACATAAAGGTAGGCAGACATAAAGCCCCACGTTGTTCTCTGATAATGAAAGTACAAAACAGGAAGAGACATGTTGGTAAAACAGACAGATAAGACCCGGTTGTTTCTCTCCCAGAATAGTCCCAGAAAGCCCACAGTTGCCAGCGGGAGTGTTGCGAGAGAGATTTGATCTTAGCACCAGCTACCAAATCCTGGCCTACCGCTCAGAGGCCACGACCTGTTTAAGATGCTGTTTGACCCACACCAGACACTGAACATGCAGAGATAACATCAAAGTACACCCCAGAGTGACCAACGATGCAGTTATGTTGACAAAAAGCTCTACCTTGATGAGAAGGATAGCATGACTACGGCTGGAGCGCTGGTTTAGTTTGGTAGAAGCTGTGGTGCGATTGAGGCTGGCAGGGATAAAATGTTTGTCAAAATCTGAGAAGGAGGAGATGGTTGTGTGGGTAAGACCAGGTATGAGGATGTTTTTGTCCTTGTCCTCTCTTATTGGCAGATCCTGTGAGCCTGGGGACAGAAGATCCAGCACCTGAAAGGCAGTAAAAAGGAAGCACTGATGACCAGAGAGAATATACTGATAAAGGATGCTCTACATAGCTGAGAAAGAAACATTAGTGAACACCTAAACAAGAAATCAATATATGTCACCACAGAGCTGTATACACTAGTGGAACAAGTAAGAGCCAGACCAGGGTGGAGGCACATGATTGGGCCCTTTAAACCCAAATAATAAAGCCCATCATAACATTGTCTTCCCTGGCTGTATATAAAGATATATTCAAGTTAAAAAAAAAAAGTGAATTTCGTAATTTATTTATAAAAGCAGAGAGGCTTGCCATGCACTTAGTTCTGGGAATTAATTGTTAGATATTTTTTTCCCATGAATGCCAATTCACTACATTAAACTAATTTACCTTTCTGAAAAAGTGCAGAATGGGATAGTTAATTTGGTCGTGCTGAACTGTATTTACAGCCCGCCCGTCATACCTTCTCGTTATAAATTTCCAAATAAGACATGCCAATGCTGTAGTCCCATCCTTCATCTTCTTCTTTAGCTTTGACCAGATTGAACACCTCACGCACAGCGCGGGGGATCACACCTGGCTGCTCTGGACTTCCCAACATGGTGTGTGTCTTACCTGTGAAAGGGGACATGGTGGTTAAGGAAGTCAAACAACTATCTTGATGGAGAGAAAAAAAACATACTGAAAGTTGGTAAATTTAAAAGGGATATTCCGGCGTAAAATTAATTTGGGTAATGATCATAAATGTTCTTCCTTGAGCTGCGTCACCCCGCAGCAGTCCGTAATTGACTGGCCTGAGGTCTCGCTACAAACAAGTGGCTGCTGGAAGAGAGTAGGTGAGTTGTGTTTAGTCTCTTTGCCAAAGAAATTAGGCAAAGTTAAAAAGATGTTTGGTGGCTAGTGCTGTGGCTGGGACCCTATATGTACTTTTGATGAAGTTAGGTGCTGTTCTGAGCATTATTTGTGGCTATAGAGTGGCATTTTGGTTGAGGTTTGTTAATGGCTCCTCAGAACACTGTATTACTATACTGCGGTCGTTACTAAAGTTGGTGTAACTAGAGAAGCAAGCAGTCAGCAACATTCATCCCTCAAGGGGGTGTCTAACTCTGTGTGTTTGACTCTAAATTAATTTCACGCCTGACTATCCCTTTAACACAGCAGTTTCATACCAGCTCCTGTTGGCCCGTAGGCAAAGACACTGGCATTTTGTCCATTCAGAATGTGAGGCAAAATGGGCTTCACTGATGAGCGGAAAACTTCTTGCTGTGTGGTTTGCTCCCCATGGAAAACATCAAAGCTGAAACAACACACAAACAGCAGCAGTCTTGAGGATTTTACCTTGGACAATGGTCATGTGCATTGACATTACCATGAGTTAAAAGGAGATCACAGGACACTGACTGGTATTTGACTGATTCTGTGGCGTTCCTCCAGTTGACTATCTCGAGATTCTGGGAGTCTAGGCCTCTCACACACGATCCTTCGTCCTTGTCATCTTGTTGAGTCATGTAGGGTCTCAGACGAACCGCCACCCGAACTCTGGACGGCTTCTTGTTGCCACTATCTGATACTGGCATGCGCTGCGCCATGTTTGAGCTTTTGAAGGGAAAGATCGTAACAACGTTACTAACGATGCAACTACGGACACTTTAGCATACAAACCATTATAAACTTAGACTGCAAGTAACAAATTAACAGTAACATAAATATATAAAAATGAAACAGGTGGCTGGGGTTGTTATTTAGCAGACGGAGGGTTTAAAAGGCTACGGCTAATAACAAGCTAGCAACAGCTGCAGCTCGAAACGAACGTAACGAAGGCGGTTACTTTTCCGCCCACCGTAAATGTGACAGATTCTTACCACACTTATCGCGGACCTTGACTTCCACAAAAATTCTGTTATCTAACGAGTCTTACTTATAGCCACATAGCAAAAGCCCAACTTTGAACAATGGCGACAGAGCTTTCTCTGCCAACCAACCGAATATTTTTCAAATGGAGAGCGCTGCAACCGGAAACGACGAGGAACCAATCAGCAGCTCTGGCGCCTGTTCGACGTATGTCGTCCTCATTTATAATATTCAACCGTACATCGAAATTTATCGTTAACGTTATTGTTTTATTTCATATTCGCCATATATACAGAAATCGATACTGAAGTATTTGTCGTAGCGTTGTGGAATCCAGACTAATATGCATTAAGGGCTTAATGAGTTTGGGAACTGAACAGGAAGTCGTTTCATCAGTAGATCCCTTCGCCCGTTCCATACATAGATATATATAAGAAAGGCTAGATGACTCGAGAAGGACTAACCCCGCCCCTGCACGGCGGCCATCTTACTCAAGTATACCATTTGGTACGCGCTATGGTAGCTGGCGGGAGGTGAGTAATCTGCATGGTAAAAAAAAATAGAAAAAACTCTTATCTCGCTGAAATCTCGACATATTTACAAATGGTTTTGTTTATTATATACCTTAATAACGTGGCTATGAGTCGGGATGCTTGAGCATATTTAAATGGCAGCTTTTCTTTGAGAAAAAAAAAAGACTTAATCATGAAGCACAGTTGTTTCACAGCTATTTGTGCACAAGGGCTAACTTTGAAACCACAATCGAGATTTTAATTTCTTGTATGACAGCCTATTTTTTATTTATTTATTTTGCCCAAGTGACAGTCTTTGTGGATGTGCTTGTGTTTATCACATCCACATCATCGAACTTGGCTAACAGGCTCACTGTGAGTGAGACCAAGTACATATTACAAAGTTGACCCAGCGAAAGGCAGAAATGCTCTTTCTATTCAACATAACTTAAGATACACGATTTCCAAGCTGTTCAGTGAAAATGGCAACATGAGGCAGAAATTTATATCGAAAATAAATATTTATATATTTATTGCTATATGTTATTATAGTTATCCCTGTAATAGAAATATTATTTATATAACAAACATGGAATGATTAAATGTTTTATATATATATATAAATGATTTAATATAACTGCCTTGTGTGTCTAGGCCTATAGCTATTGCTCTACCTATCTGCTAAATGTTTGTTTATGAAAATCCATGGTTGAAGTCATTCTTGAGTATGCAGGAACATTACTAGAACTCTGAGCCAAAATTTCGCAGTTTATGGTTGTGTAAATGCTACATGCACCTTCGACTGTTATGTTATGCGTGGGCGATTATCCCGTAGCAAAATGGCCGCCATGCGCGGACGTCGTTCTCCGTTGGCTAACAGGAGGCGTAAGCCATCTAGCATTTATATACATATATCCATGACCCACGTGACCAAGAATCAGCGAGGACGCGCAGCTCGGCAGGACCAAGCAGATCGTCGCACTGTTCTTGGAGCCAAAATGGCGCTATGTTTACGTCTCTACATGGTCGTATGGTATCCCTAGCAAGTCTCATGAAGACCTTCGGCGACTTCACTCACTGGAGAAGATAACTTGTCTTTGCATTTACCTACATCACCAGTGATCCCCGAACAACTCGACATTTGGTAATGATAGTTTGAGGCTGTTTTAGGGTGTCATTGTAGTTTGCCTTTTTGCAGTTACTGGCAGATCGGTACTAGGTTTGCCAGCTAGTGTTCTGTCAAACGAAGACAACTATTACGTTAAGGTTTCTGATTTTTCTACCACTAGCTATTTTGTTGCTATCTCTTTCCAGGTTTTACGGTGCCATCTGTACCTCAAAGACCGCTAATCTCACAATTCGCAACTCTGATTAATTGTCCTATTGTCCCAAGATGTAATGTTCATAATGTCTTTGTGCAGATCTGTGGCTGTAACCATTACCAGCAGCAGGAAGGATGCAGGCTGAGGCCGCAGACTCTTCTTTGGCAGAGGGCGTAGAGACTTTAGGGGTGAAGGACACAGAAAAAGCTGCAGAAAGCCAAGGGGAGGAGGGCAACACAGAGCAACAGGACACAGAGATGACTGCTGCTGCAGAGGAGGACACAACTGCTAAAGATGAAAAGGGTGAATGCATAAAAGAAAAGCAGACGGTGCAAAATTCAGTGTATGCAACTTCACATAGTCATAAAAATGACCTGCCTATTTTCCCTGCCTTCACAGATGGGGATATGGATGTAGCAGAAGCAGAGGAGAACAAGGATGAAGCTCAAGCAGACGCAGGAGTAGAAGATGACCAGGGAAAGCAGTCTGATGTGACAGACGGTGAATGGGAAATAGCATACAGCGATGAGGAAATAGAGGATCCCAAAAACTGGATGCCCCCTCCACCTGAGATCAAGAGACTCTATGAACTTCTTGCAAAAGGAGATATGCTGGAATTGAACTTTGTGCCTCTTCCCAGAAGGCCCCCTACACCTGAACGTACTCCTTCACCTGAGAGAGATGATGAGGAGGAAGCCGCAAAGGAGAGGGAGAGGGAAGAGAGAGAGCGCAAGTCAGTATTTGTTTTTTTTTTCCAAGGTCTGGTTTGTGTAAACATTGTGTAATTGTAGACTCATAAAATCCCTTTTTTTCCAGGCCTCCAACTCCAACTGAGTTTGACTTCGATGAAAAGGAGACACAAGCGACTCCCAAAAATTCCTTCCTTCCTTCAAGGCGCAGAACACCAGGTCTGTCAGTCAAGTACTTAAAATAAATGAAAACATGAGTTTGGTCCTATCAGGTAAATCGAACTGATGTTTCTTTCTCTCCCTCAGGATCTTCAGCACGCTCCTCAGTGAAAAGGGAAGCTCGTCTGGACAAGGTTCTGTCAGATATGCAGCGCCACCGCAAAATCGAGGAGCACATCATGCGGACGGGTAGGGACCTCTTCAAGACAGAGAAGAAGCTGGAGGAGGCTCTGTCACCAAACAGCCAGAAGGAGCGGGAGAAGGAGAGGGAACGAGACAGCAACCCAAACACCATCTTCTCCCCAAGACAGAGGAGATACTGAAGTATTACTGATCCAGAACTTGTCCTTGGCCAAGAGCTTTCAGAGGCTTTCTCAAAACTTGAATTTTTTTAAGTAACGAGTTTTACATGTTTTTTTTAATGTGTTTTGTATATTGACAATAAACATTTTAAACCCTGGATAGTCGTAACAGGTCTATTTATTAGTGTGCAGGATGAGCACTAAAAATCTTAAGTCACATCATAAAGTTTTACCTCTGTTAGGCAAAGATTAGTCCGCTTTTGAATACTTGAAACTGCTAATATATGAAGTGCTGGTCTGGCGCCATCTAGCGGCTTATAGCAGTGAACTTAAAAGTAACATGGTGTACTTCATGAAATTTGTTTTCAACACAGGAAAAAAAAACACTCAAGGCAGACTCAGGACAGAGAAGTATATTTTAGCTAAGTTTGAGTAACAATACAGCCTTCACATAAGGCTCAGAAGCATATAGTATAATATGTATGCATAAATATGCATTCAAAACCACAACCCAAATAAATAAATAAATAAATACTTACAAATAAATAACGAGCATTTTGTGGAATATACAGTACATCAGTTGAAATGTTTTAGTATTGTCAAGAAGCAGTACCTTATGAGTTCATGGAACAGGGGAATGGATACTCTGTGTTCAACATGCCCACAGTTGACCATATGGTTTTTTGGCACACACTGCCCTGTCTTAATGGTTTCTGAGCTTTGTTTTCTTTTTTTTTTCTAGACCCATTATCAGGATACTGAAGCTGCTTTAAACAAGAAAAACGGAAAAAAAAAAAAACTAAGTAGTTTGTTCATAAAAGGTTCATAGAACCAGTGGCTCAAATAAATACGGCTCAATGATCAAAAGCAAACCATAAAATGTAAAACGCTAAAATGATTCATGAACTCAGGAGTGGTTAAAAGACATGTAGAAATCATGGACACGTGCTGCATGTCAATCACATGGGAACGCTTCCCTGGATTGTTTTGTTTCCCTTCAAACTTAGGAGGCTCCTAACAAAGCTAGAAATATTCCAATCTCATGGATCCCTTAGTCAAGCCAATCGAATGAATGTCCTGCGATTTACACAAGCAACAAAATGAACCAAAAGACATCACTTTGAAAGCGAGTGCTGCTGTGCATCACTTCCATGATTGCAAAATGCCAAAAAACACTTTGTAATAGTAATAAATGGAATGGAGTCGTATCTACACTGAAACAATAAGTGGATGTCGGGAGGTCTGAGGAGGAGTCGGCATACACTGAGAGGTAAACCTAAAATGTTTCGTTCACTGCTAAGATGTTGATGAAAAATGTGCGGCAGAAATTAGACAAAAATAACAAAAACAACGTCGACCTAATACTGAAGTGGAAATGAGGACAATTTTACATTGGCTATGTACACCTGTCACATTTGTCCGTCTGAGGGAGCCTCTTTCTTCTTTGCAGAGGTTATAAATAACTCAAAATGTAAAGAAAGTGTGAGGAATGGGAGAAAAAGGGATAAGGCAGCAGAATACAGTCTTGTGAAATTATCTCCCTTCTAAAAAGGTGAGTCAGTCTGCAGGTTGGTTACATTTTGTTAGAGTGACAGTGACTACATAGAGGATACAGATAATAAACACTAACAAGTCAAAATACTGCTTAGCCGGGATTTTTTTCTTTTTTGAAGGTCCTCTTCATTACTAAACTGAATCAGGCCTTCCATCTACAGCAAATGTACTAACATACAATATAATACATTCCTATTTTCCTGCTCTTCCTGTACAGTGAGGCAGAGAGGACTGAATTTGATCTACATGAGGGAAATAGCCACCTATGCTTGCTATACATCCAGGCAAATTCCTCTCAGGTCAGTGCATGTTCCTATCTGTCACAGTGCCGGATGACATCTTTAAATACTGAGTGCGCTTAACACCCCACACGCTTCATACAAACTGAGAAGCTGAAGTGCTTGAAGGCCAGCAAGCAAACATTTGGCGTTTAGAGTTTGACTGCTGGCCGCAAAAACTTCGGCGCTGTTTGAGGCCATTGTCTGTAGCTTTCTTCATATTGCTACTTGTTTCAAGTCTCTTTTTTTCCCTCAAAGCTTTCCTTTCTTTACATACTCATTGGTACATTCGCCTTCCTTCCCTCCCCACCCTCCCCCTACACCCTCCTCAGTGGGTGGCCAGGTCGGACTCTGTGGAGCGTGCGCTGTAGCCATTGGCGGGCTGCGGCAGCGCATTGCTTTCTGTCTGGCGCTCCTTAGCTGCAGCTGTGCTGGAGCGCGGTCTCTGAGAGCGGGAGGAACCTGTGAACAGTCGCAGGGCACCCCTGCAAATGAGGGAGAACCAATAGAGCTGAGGGGCCATGAGCAGGGCGGCACCGAGGTTGCAGTGCCACGGCACCGATAGGGGAACCATGTGGAAGGGAATGGACGCGTACCTAGATCCAAAAGGAGGAGACACATCGGGTTGTAAAAAAAAGTGTTGCGAGCCAAATATCCATTAAGATAAAAATCATGTGCAAGTTGCCGACCCAAGCTCAGCGAGACAGCAGAACATGAGAAAAACAGAGATGGAAAGACAGACATACCTTCCATAGACGTAGTAGAGGTAAGGGAAGAGGAGGACTCGACAGATGAAAAAAGTGATCAGCATTAGAGCCCCATTCACTTTGTGCAGGAGAGTGTGTTGCTGTTTGTACTGAGAGCGGAAAAAAACAGAGGGAGAGGTCCAGAGTGAGGGAGGAAGAAAAGCAAGCAGTACAGTTTGGTGAGAGCTGACGAAGTTAATCTTACCTACATTGTTACATTGTTAATACTAATATTGTTATATTTGCTAATAATATCTGCATGAACAGACTGAGTGATGATGGAGAGCACAATATGTCATGCAGCTGGTTGAGGCCCTGGTGCTCAGTGGTCTTCTTGGTTTTCAGCCAGTGACAACTTTTATCTGCTATGGCCAACCTGCTCCAGTGAGATAACACAACAAGCCTGCCTGCGTTTCTCTAGAGGTTCACCTCATTACTATTCTCTTCTTTCCTCCCCTTTACCTCCATGGCATCTCCTCAATAAATACTGATGTTTTTATTGCACATTTATTACCGACTATTCCACAGGTTTACAAAGCCACAGCTATTAGCCTGCTATTGTTTATCAAACGGCAACATGCACTGTTGTCAGGGACAGGCAGGGTGCTGAGTGATTGAGAGTGGGGGGGGACAAGCTGATATTGTATCTGCAGAATATCCCATCTAAATACTAAAGGGCTATATTGAGAGACTAACAGCTGTGGGAGCCTCAGAAGGGGAGACGAGCAGAAAGCAAGGAAGGGGCAACCTTAACCTCGACACTGACACACCGAACACAACACCACAACAAAAACGGAGGGGGCTGCATCTTCTACCTATCAAGCAAGCAGTGTTACCAACTTAATGAGTGATGTGTCTGACAGTGCTGCTCATGTGAGATACAGCCGATGGGCATGAACAAGCCGCATGCTGGGAGTGACCAGAAATATTTTTCCCATTGAGTGAGAAGGTGAAGGGAAAAAAGAGAAGTGAAGAGTGCAGAAGAATTTTAGTGTGACAGATGCACATGCAGCGATGCACTCCGGTCCTCTGGAAGCTGAACCTAGACACTCACCTGGATGAGAATTTTTCCTAAGCAGACGGATGGAGTGCTGAGCTCCGCCATGAACATTATACCTTGGAAATAATCTCCCTTTCCTTGTCGCCAAAACTAGAGAAAGGAAAAGAGGTTGATTAACCATCTAGAGTGTAATTACAGCTTGTTCTTATGTGGTCATTAAGAAAGATTTTCAGTAAATACCCCTCTGTAATTAAATGATTAGCTGGAGCTGGCAAAGAAAGCTTTTTAAGGCTTAATTCCTATTTCTCCAAACATGTGCTTGGCTCTTTAATACTTTTATGAGTAGTCTGGATATATGGTAAAACGAGACCTTGAGATGTCTCTGCGATCAAATTTTATCTTCTTTTTTTTATTTCGCAAATCTGAGATTACATCGCATATATAATGCACAGCACACATAGCTTGTTGAGCAGTGCAAGGACAGATAAAAACTGTGAGTCTAAACTTGTAACTGTAACTGCAGGTGGACTGATCAGAAAAAAGGCATTAGTTTGGATACTCTTTGTTTAATTGTGGCAGAAATTTCCTAACAACTAATATCTTAAAGCTCCAGTGACTTCTGGTTTGTGTCATGTTTTGAAAAAGTGTGATTCCACTGCAATGCATTAGTAGCAACAAAATATTTCTAGAAAACTGCAAATACAGGGGTCACAGTATTATCAATTCTTTATCTAACCCAGAGATTTTTAGCAGCATTGAACAAACTATACAATAGTATACCAGCACAGAGTGGGTAGTTTCATTTCCATAACCAAGGCTTTCCTTTTCCCCCTAAAACTTCAGTCCCACAGAAAAAGAAGGAAGTGAAAGTTACCACAGAGACGGGGAAGCAGACGGTGACCATGACAACATGGTGCAGCACCATGAGGAACTCGCGACGCAAGTAGCTGGTCAGTGCTGAGCTCATATGTTGGGGCGCTGCCGAGGCCTCCTCATGCCCTTTGACCCGTAGCTTGTACCAGTAGCACATGAACATTGCGTAGATGTCGTAGACGAAGTAGGGAACGGCAAACATGATGTAAGTGCTTGTCAGCCAATGCCTGGGTAGGAGGGGAGAAGAGCATTATTTTTAAAGTGAGGCCCACAGATGGAATCGAATCTCTAATCTAAAAGAAAGAGCAGCTATCACGCCTGAAATGGGAATGACTTTTCTTCAACACAATCCTAGAAAACTCAATGGAACCAATCTCAACTGAACTGAAAACAATCTGAAGTACTGAAGATGAAATGGCAAGAACAGATAAACTAAAAAACTGCTCACATACATAACACCTTAAACTGCAGATACTTTCCAGAGAATGAAGATTGTGGTTACACCACAGTAGATGAGAGTAAAACCCTGATATTAGAATCTGATGGTTTGCAAATCATTTAAAGCTTATAGTTAAATGAAAATAGTGCAGAAACAATATACATAATGTTCAAACAGAAAATTTGTTTGATGAAAATATACATTTTCATTCAAATATGGTGCCATGCTGTAGTAATAATTGTAAAATGATGTTTGGCATCTTCTTGCTGCAGTATGTAAGGTCTCCCCTAAAAAAAGCCATTGTCTGGAGGGCAGCATATGTTCCTCCAGAACCTGTTTATGATGTTCAGCATCAGTGGTGCCTTCCCAAGTGTGCAAACTAGCCATGCCATAGGCACTCATGCATTACTATTTCATTAGGGTTCCATACCCTCGGTTCAGAGCAGAGGATTTTGATTTTACACGTTTCCTCTTTGCAAATACAGACTTAACCTGCACATGTAGATGCAGCAGCACACTGGGTTTACAGACAGCTTTTAGATATGACTGAGCCCATGCAGTGATTTCCACATTCAGAGTTATGTCTTTTTGGTGCAGTGCCACCTGGGGGTCTGAAATTCACAGTCATGTGGTAACAGTTATCAGCTTTGTCTCTTCTGTATGGAGATGTTCCTCCTGGTATTTTTTTAAGCATTACACAACTGTTTTGAAGATTTCATGTCCCTGTCCAAGATGAAACTTGTTACTGGTATCAACATTTCAAATGAGCATATCAGTTTCAACATTTAATTTTTTTTGTCATTCCACTACTTTCAACTCAGTCTAGGATTTTAATGATTTGCAGACCATCAAAATTAGTTTCATTGACAATGTGCACAATGTCTGGACTCTTATAGAACAGGGGTTATGGATTTCTTGTTTACATTTTGTGTCTAATGTTGAAATAATGCATTTTAATAGGATTTTTTTAAACTTACTGGTCCTCTATTATGTCCTCGCAGGAAGAAGCTATGATGTAACCAGCTGAGGAAGCCATGACTGCTTGAACTGATGACACCAACCTGACAGCAGAGAATAACAAGTAAACAGCAAATAATGCATTTCTTAATAGGCCGTGTGGCGAGAGGTTTAAACTGTCTATGTAACAAATGGTAAGTCCCCATATGCTTTTACGCAGGAGCAATACATCTAAAAGCACAAGGGAAAAACACATTACGAATGCAGCAACAACATTTCATTCTCGAGTCAAAGAAAAAAACTACGTGCAAGCTTCAGTCCAAAACTACTTGGACGGTACAAGAACTTTTGGGAGGTTGCTGTTGCCACAGAGAAAGTGTAATGTGCACAATTTGCTCACTCAAAAACACCTTAAAAAAACAATACCTGGCAGATACAATGACTGCATCTCCTTCGCTCCACCTCAGTGCTGGGATCGTCTTCAGGCATTGTTTGGACAGAAGGAAAAGGCCTGGAAAGAACACAGACCCAGCAGCTAGGATGGTCAGCATGGTCCCTGGTGATCTGAGGCGAAAAGTTCAGTAGGCAATCTGGTCCTTGAGATCCGTCTCTCTTTCTCCTCTCTGAAAAAGAACAAAAAAACAAGAATCAGTGAAGCAACAGTCTGTATTGATCTCTCTGACTTGTAGCAACTCCCACATGTATGCATTTGGCTGCATTGACTGTGATTACAAACAATGCAGACTATCAAAGTCCAACATACTGTACGGATCAATGCTGGACTTCAGGTCCAAAAGGTCTCTGGGACGTCTTGCCAGATTCACAATAAAAATAAGAGCAATACGGGAGGGGGTGATGGACACGAGTTGGAAAACAGGTTTGCAATATCGGGGAATGGACGGTGCATGGGGACTATATAAATGCTGAGTACAGACAGAAGGCCCCTTTGTGCAGCATGCTGCCCTGTCCATCTGATGACATTGAAACGCGTTATTCACATTAATTCCTGGGGCAACCATGTGCTAGTTCCATGCGGTTTAGCAGTTTGCTTACACTACACTAGCTGACTCATTAAAAAGTTGAAGTCCATTAGCAAAATACGCATTGCGCTATTTTTAAAATCCTGAACGTCGAAACTATTGACACAGGCACGGCTGCTGGAGCTCACAGACCCTGACATTAACGTTTGCCAATGTTACCTGTCTGACAAACGATTTACGGGTCGAGCTTGACAGGTAGCACACCAAGTACCTCAAACGAGACCGGCCTTTGGTTGACATGTTGGTTAACACTATGGGCTAAATAGTCAAGCATTAAAAACAGCGAATCCTTTTCTACATGTATTCCTGAGCTTTTTTGTCTTAATCGTGCTCTTCTGTGAGCACATATATCACATAAACTTGGAGTGAATTGGCGCTTACATATCCAGCGCTGCAGATTAAATAACGTTCAACCTGCTAGTTATGCTAAAATTAACGCCAGCTGGTCAAAAGTTACACAATTCAAGTGGCTTTATTGTCAGGATGACTCGTAAGCTGGAAAACTGGGTCACCAGAGTGTAGTAAATGAACAGACAATGCTGGTCGCAGTACATGTCACCCCTCGCCTAGGAAAGCATGACCGACCGTCTGCGGCGTTCAACCGCTAGTGTTGTGCCGTGAAATGTATCCCTGCCATATAACGCACCCCCTGCATCCCAGCCACTCGTTAGCTTCTTAAAGTGGAAGGAAATGATCTAATATTTAAAAAAAAAACACGCGTATTTGATAAGGACAAGATGTTAAATGGAGCAGCAGAATTTCGTTTTGTTTATGTGTCTGAAAAATGCATATATAGATGTGTACTTGGGTATACAAACTGTACAGTAAGCTGTCAATGTAGAGGAAATAATATTTTCGGGACAGAGGGCGATTGTTTTTGTCTTATCTGAATAGCCTGAATGAAATCGTTAAAGGTACACGCTTTTGAATCCACCCAATAGTAAGGAAAACTTGTATTATTTCGCCTTGTTATGTACTTTCAACCGCGCTCCCGTCAGGGGGTGCATACTACAGCGGGGATGCATTCTACGGCACAACACCGGCTAACAATGACGCTAAAACCGTTAGCATCCATGAAATGTCGATGTGACCACACTTAAATAAGGATAGTTAGCGAGATGGTGGCCTCTTATACAGCATAACTAATAACTTACTAAACAGCTATCCACGGTTTGCCAGACATTCATGTTAACGTTACACTGACATTAAACTCTTGTGTTAGCTTGTTATTTGTTTGTAGCACTTAGCAGTAGCCTCAACGCTAGCTTACCGACCCTTTGAGGCTAACAGGCTAACAGACAGGAGTTTGCACATGTGTGGAATAAATAGAAAATCCTGAGTGGCATTTACACAGAGACTTTGCAGAGTCCGGTCAGCGGCCAGTCGAAACTCGTGTCCTGCAGGCAGCGTTTAATGTTAGAGATGTCCCGGGGGTGTCAGCCTCGACGATCCGCATGTTTATGTGGCCACTTCGATGTCTGAAGGATAGCAGCAGCGAGCTAACGCTAGCTTGCAGCAACTTAGATCGACATCTATGAGAGGAGAGCTCGCTGAGAGCATTGGTAAGCAGCCCGAGATGCCGCTGGACAGCGAATTAAGACACTGCTAACTGGTGAAGAAATAATATCAGCACGGTTCGATCCAGCGGTTCAGGTGACACAGGCTCGCCCGGTCGCTATGTCATCTCGTCTGAGTCCAGTGATGCCGCCGCCGCCGCCGCCGCTGCCTCAGCCCCGCAGATGCAACGTTGACTCAACACAGAGGACTGCTGCGCCAGCTGCTTCCTACAGGTCCAAGCGGCAGCAGCTCATGACATGACGAGGAATTTGCACCAGTCTCTGCATCCCATTTTGCAAACAGTTTTTTTTATTATTATTATTTTTTTGTTTGTTTTGTTGTTTGTTTGTTTGTTTGTAGGGAATAGTTGAATGCCCCACCTCACTGTCTACTGCTGCATTCATCATTTCAAATGTAGGGGAGAGTGGGGTAAGATGAGCCATTTTCATATTTCAGATCACTACATCAAGGCAATCATAGTTTTGTCTCTGACTAGTGTATCTGCATATATTTCAAGATGTTGTGCATCCCCGCAAACCAACAGAATGAGTGTAAACAGAACTGTCTTGATAATATAGCATGCCAAAAAAAGTGGTCTCCTATGGTTTAACTTATCCCATGTATGGGGTAAGTTGACCATAGGAGTGGGGTAAGTTGAGCCATATCCCTACTACCCTCCACTCTCCACCCCAGCCCTCCCTCACCTTCTCAGAATCAGAATCAGAAATACTTTAATAATCTCAAGGGGGAAATTGCTTTTGTCACAGTACTCCAGTGCAAATACAGTAAAAGAGGAGATAAATAATAGATAAAATAAAAGATAAAATAGATAAAATAAGTAAGAATATAGAGATAATATACAAGTATTTACACTATAAACAACACAAATAGTGACATCGTATGCATGTAAAATGGGCATCAATTTATTAAGTCAGTAAAGGTTAGAAGCACATGGGTGAAGGGGTGAGACATTTATTAAAAAAAAACATTTTCACTCTTAAAAATGAATTTAGTCTGTCATAAGTCTGATTAGAATTATTATCTCTCCCTAACAGTCACTTCTTCACATTCATGTGTGTTTTGTAAAAAAAAAACAAAAAAAACATTTTAACATGAGAATGTCTTTAAGTGATTCAGAATACTCACAGCTGTAGAAGAAAAAGTAACACATTTCAACTATCTGAACTGAAACTCTGATCCTCTCATCAGACTCCTTTACTTTCTCAGTTCAGCCACTGGCTCAACTTACCCCAGAACTACTATGATGACTTTATTAGTCCTCTAAGCTAAAATGGTGGACTATTACGCTAGGTTTTAACCTGATGTTGTAGCTCATAGATACCACAATTGATGTATAAACCAAATTGAAAATGATCTTTTTTGGTCTGAACACAATTCTAATAAAACTTATGACAGAGTAAATTCACTTTCAAGAGTGAAAAAATTGTTTATATTTTTGTAAATAAATGTCTAACCCCTTCGTCCATGTGCTTCTAACCTTCACAGACTCCATGAATTGATGCCCATCTCCTAAATATTTGGTCACATGATCAATTTCTTTTACCATTTCCAAGCAACAGGGGGTGGCTCAACTTACCCTTTGGCTCAACTTACCCCACTCTCCCCTACAAATCGAAGGACCTACAATTGATGTATTTAAACCAGAGAACAATGGTACATCTGATCAAATGCCACACACTGAAATGCAAATCATGGCTGAGTTAAACAAGTGATTAACACTGACAGGTGACTGACATGACCTTTGAATGGACCCGCATTTGCGTAACAGCCGATCAATCATCTATCCTTAAATAATCAAAGACGCTGAGTTTGATTAAGGGCTCGAGGTCCTGACATTCTGAGACCTTTGGGAACTTTGACTTATGCTGGAGACTTGAAGATTGCACAACGATCAATACATCACTCTCCAGGCTTTTGAGTGATTACCCAGCTTTGTCTTTGAGTTTAGCACAGTGGTACTTTGACAGTGGCTTCACATGCCACTGCTCTAGGGGACAATGCAAGGATAGGCTTACAAGAATCAGTGAGAAAAATATGTAATTGATAAATGAAAAAAAAAAACTTATTACAATAGTTCCAAGAAAGAAATTAACAAGTTAGTTTCATAGAGTTTTATAGAAGTGTGATAAAAAGTAAGTTTAATTGCACTTCGCCCAATGTGAGCATTTCCATGTTCCTCCAGGTACTGCTCTAAAATCTGCAGTAAATATGTCTGAACTTGTTGTGTTTACATCTACAGAGATAGTGCCAGTAATAACAGATGAAGGGCAACATTACAAGTTTGTCAAGAAGAGAAACAGAGATGATCACGTGTTACTGCCTCACTCATTTTTATTTTGGATCAAGTAAAGACGCAGTGGGTCGTGTGTTTAATCTGTTAAGATGTAACTTGTAAGTGTTATTCCTCTCACACTGGTATTCTTGAAAGTAGAAGGAACAAGTCTGATAAAAATGTCTGATCCTTCACTATGAGAACACTGCATGTATTGATCGTCCTGATTTTTGGCTTTGTAAGGTATTTCTTTTGTTGAGTTATTGAGTGTAGTCATAAGTGCTGAGAATGTGCAGGAAGTCCTTCCCTGTAGAAAGAAGGCTCTTACAATGAATTAAAAACAAACTCTTCAGGCAAAAATTGATTCTTTAATGTTTGCCGGGAAATAGGAGGCTGTGCAGGAGTTGTATTACTGTTAAGTCACATCAGCCAGAAGTGTGATTATTATTTATCCTCTGGAATCATGTGTGGGGGCCAGGTTTGCATTAGCTGAATATTTCTATCAGAGTTAATAGTGTTGGGGACTGATCAAATGCATGGCCCTGAAATGTCAACTCTTTTTAGGATATAAAAATTAACCATGAATAATCTCTCATTAAATCATGAACTTATCAAGTATGCTCACGACTGAAGCATTAGTAAATGGTGCAGTCTGCATTATTTCATGCACCAAATCACCATGAGTCATGCATTAATTATGAATTACTCAAGCATGTGTTGTGTACCCTTGTTATTAAGTGTTATCACCACGGATGACAAAATGGCTGAGCAATATTTTGCACAGTAGAGCCCCCTTTATATGCTCAGTGATGAAATCGACAATGTAGCAAAATGAGGAACGGATCAGTACACGAGTAACACCCATTTACTCTTTTTACTTTAAATTGTCCAAATTACAAAATAACATGAATTCTACTTCATCTACAAAATAACATATTTATGACTGCAGTAAGCATCATTGATTTTTTTGCTCTAACAACCTTTTAGACATGCATACTGTTGAGAAATATAAAAATATAAATATAAATACATCCCATTATTATTCTTAATGAATCCATGACTAAGATCTGAAATATTTTATCATAAAATAATTAAAATGCAGTTGAGTACAATAAGGCATTAAGATGTATCACAAGAGCTGTACAGAATCCTAAAGTAGAGGTATTATTTTTTTCTTAGTGTTATGGAGAAAAACCTAAAATTAACAGTTTTAAGAAATCACTACTTTTCTCAACAGGAAGAACACATCTCCAAAGAAAAAAAGAAAAGAAACAAAAGAAACAAACATCTACCAATTTCAGGGAAACATATCAACACAAAACTGAAAAAGCACTCCAGTACAAAACCAGGATTTGTTAACAGCAAACCAAGTGGTGTTTTCAGACTCCAAATGTATGCATTATTCCTGACTGGTGACTTTGTAAGCCCTTTCTGGACACCACGTCACTCACAATACAACTCATAACAACCTAGAATATCCAACGGATGTGCGACTGACCGTTTTTCACATGATTAATGCAGAACGATAATGACTTGCGTTCAGAACATGATGTGCTATACAGAGTTAAATGACTAAATCTAATGTATAAATTTCACTCATTAGACGGGTACATAGAGAAAACGGAAAAAAAGGACTATGGCGATGACAGTTACAATCAAATGAATTCACCAAATTCACACAACAGCCATTTTTCTCTGACATCACGCTGAGGGTGACGGGCTCACACGCTGCTATGGTGTCATATACCAGTCCTCTTGTTGTCTCATTCTGCTTTGACGTACGAGCTTTTGTCTCCTCAGATTTTTACCCCACAGTTGCTGATTGATCATAAAGCAGCAATATGACCCACAGATAATCTCTGTCATGCAAAGCACATCAATACAGTATTCAATCAGTGCTTCAGCTACCACCTTCGCATTACTGTAGAAGAAACTGGCCACTGTGTCAATCCGGTAAATGACCAACAATGTCTTAATCAAATCAACACTTTTATAAATATTATTGTTAACAGCCAACTAACATATTGGAACTGCTTAGTGTTTCTTTTGTTGTGACAGCTCTCTAGCAATAAGCATGACTCAGCTAGCTTACTTTCATGCAAAAAGTTTTCAGGTGCAGGAGTTGCCATGTCAGAGGCCAGGAGAAGAGCTGATTTGCAGTTATATTTTCTTTCTTCTACTTCTTCTTCTTTTGTTATGTATGATGGCTGGACCCAGAGAGGAAGACTCAGAGGAGGAAATACTTCTCAATAATTCTCAAACCTGTTTCAGTCCTCACTGAATCAACAATAACAATTTAAGGTGCTTGACACCCCTGAACGCAACTCTATACCTTTCTCTGTACCTTAAAAAAACAACTAAACAAGTACATCCAACGAATCCATACTAACCACGACATGTATGGCCTCCTGTCCTAACCCTTAAACTTACAGCTTTGTAAAATCAAATGCTGATTTTAGTTTCATAATGCTAACATGCTAACACACAACTTCCCTTCCTAATGTGTTACTTAACTTCTACTCAATCTAGCCTCTCCCTACTTCTGCTTAACGCAAGCCATTTGGATTTTTTTAGTGAGAGAGCTGCAAAATGGAGGTAAGATTAGAGCTGGTGTGAGATATACAGTACTTGGTGCACTTGCAGAGAGCAGCTGACGCCAGGGGTGAGGGAGGGGTGGACAGAGAGGGCAAAGAGAGGAGAGTGATACAGTAGATGCTTACAATATCTCAGATTCCTATAGGAATTCTTCCTCAACACATCCATGTTTGCTTTACTGCGTCTGCAGCTTCAAAGGTTTCTCCTTTTCTGTCATATTCAGGCTCTTTTTATCCAGCTTTTCCGTTTGCTCCTTCTCTCTTCAGCTTTAATGGGATGCTGCCCTAACTGCTGTTAATCTCCTTCACCCTTAATCCAAACGTTACTAGTAAGTGCGGTCTTCACAAAAGTGAAACCGGATCAGCATCTACGTGTCACTTTCACCCTCTCTAACCCTCTGTAAGGAGACAGAGGTTATTATTGCTGAGCTCTGTCCTGCTAACTGTGGGACTGTGGTGCTGCGATGCTAGAGCAGTCTGTGACAAGCAAATCCACCACTGTGTTACCTGTGACGTACACTGTAGGTGCCGTCACCATGTTGCTAAGGGAGACAGAGCTGCTGGCAGCCACATTAGAGGTGATGGGGCTTGGGGCACCCTGATTGTTGTTATGGGTGCCCATGTGGCCTTGGAGCTGGGTGGGGGTCTTGCAATGGACGCCACATAGTTGGCAGACAAGAATCCCGCCACTGGCTGTACCACCAAAGCCCCCAGGACTGTCCTTCCATTCCTGGCCGTGGTGCTTCTGGGCGTGGACACGGAGATACGTCAGAGTTGTGAAGCCTAAGAGAAGGAAAGTGTGAAAATGATGCTGTCATTTGGAGGTGAAAATGTTCTAGTTCATTCAGCTCCAAGCCAAACACAGATCCACACTAATGCAAATCACAAGTGTAATAATAAACATTTAACATATCAATGCACATTAGTACACAGGTATACAACCCCACTTCAATTATACCAGTATACTAGCAAAGATTTAACGCCGTAGGTGTAACTAACTACTGTTGCTTTAAATCTTCACTTTAGTGGTCCAACACTTGTACAAACTTCCTGAAAACTTTCCAGAATGATCCCTTTGAGTCATATATGTGGACATAAAGAGCCACATTTACAGCATTACCTGAATAGTAGTTAAAGACGACAGTAAAAGGAGGATAGTAAAGAATAAACCATGACTACTGCAGTGTCTATCTGGTTTCAAACCAGCCTTCTGAGAACCAACAACCCCCCCCCCCAGAGCGCCTGAAATTTTATAAACAATTAAATCATTCCATTGACACTTACTGCGGTTACACAGATGACAGGCATGGTGCTGTGATTGGTTGTGCACCCTCATGTGATCTGTGATGTAAGCGGCAGACAGGAGCTTGCCGCAGATGTGACAGGGGACTTTTTCCTCGTGGCGAATCATGTGTGCACGCAGCCGATCCTTTGTGGCGAAGCTGGACTCACAGGTCTGAAAAAAAGAAGAGATCTATAATTAAATTCAAAGAAAATGTCTGCAATGTGGGATCTTTGAAAAGTATGTAACAGCAAAAAAAGCAATCTTTTTAAGAACACGGAAGATTAACCTAGTTACAACTCTGTGACAACTTGTTTGATCAACCAAAGTACAAAACTGTACAATACCAATACTGTAAACCAAAATAGCATATGCATACAGCATATAACATATAACATCCATTATAATAAAGACTGCCAGCCACATGGTGACAGTGAGATGACCTGCTGTGTTTTCAAAAACCCATGTGTTTTGTCCTGATCTGTTGCCATGGTAATACTTTCAATGTCAGAGCCAGAGAAATCTTGAGTGAGGCTTCTGAAGACAGATAGGTGCAGAAAGACCTGAGCCTTTTCATAAAGAACACAATGCAGGTAAAGCATACTATAAGCATAAAAGAACAACAAAAGGAGAGCTGCTTAGTCAGGAGATAGCAGGGTTGCCATGACGCACCGGGCATTTGAAGGGTCGCTCCGAGGAATGCACCTGTCTGACATGACTGTTAAGATGATCCGGCCTTTAGCAGAAAATGAAAGATACAGTCAAGTAAAGGTAACGCTCATATTTTTACTTGCAAATCAAAGGTCAATACTACTGGGAATATTTGTGGCTTAAGTTTAAACACCACCTGGAGAAAGCCTTGCCGCAGTGGGGACAGATGTAGGGTTTCTCCACCCCACCCTGGTGCGAGCGTACATGGTGGCTCATACGGTCCTTCCTCTTAAAACGCTGCTGGCAGATCGGACAGGAGAACGGTTTCTCATCCGAGTGGGACAGGCGGTGGCGGTTGAGGTGGTAAACGTCACGGAAAGCCTTTCCACACGTTTCACAGGCATGATTCTTTCTTACTGGGTTTGGGTTGGGGTTTGAGGGCCGCTGAGTCAGGAAAAAAGACATGCAGATAAATGGATGGAAAGTGTTTTGTACATTAAAAACATTGAATCAGTTAGTTAAATATTTGAACACCTTTCTTTTTTAAACCATGCACATAAACAAAGATGTTTTGGCTTTACTACCTAACAGCTTGTTATGTGTTAGGTGAACTACTTTACTCTAAATTTAAAGTCTTTTTATGTTACAGAGAACATGCAGGGGAGCGTGGGGGGCTTCTAGCACTGTGTTTCTCAAACTGGGGACCAGTGCCAAACTCTAGGATGGACTTATCAGGTCCCAGAACAGATTCCTTTTTGTCAAATTCACATATGTGACTTTCTGTCAAACAGGAGGCAGTGCTATTCCCTCCTGTGGCCAGGCAGCTTAAGAAACGACATGCTCGAAAGTTCGAGGTTGACGACAGCCATCTCCACGAGGCCCTGACCCACCTGTACTGTCGCCCCTGTGGCCAAAACGACAACAGCAGGAGGCGGAGCGTGGGGGTTAACACTAGCCATTACGTTTGGCATGGCCACCCCGTCACCATCCTGACTACACAGGGGAGGCTGCTGGGACCCTGCCAGCAAGCCGGGAGGGGCGAGAGGAGGTGCAGAGAGGTGTAGCAAGGAGAGAGGAACTGTTGGCCTCTCCACTCTCCCTCCAGCCCCAACCGCCATCGCCGACGGGGCCGCCACAGCCACCTGGCCGGTTGCTCCCTCCTTTGCCCCCTCCGCCTGCTCTCTGGCCCTGTCCTTCATGCGTACCCCAGTGTGGACAGACTGGTGCCGCCGCAGGTTGTAGTTGTTCTTGAACTGTTTGTTGCAGATGGCACAGATGTGGGGCACGCGGGTCGGCCGAGACACAGGCTTCACTGGACACCACAGGCAGGAGGACAGACAGGAAGAGGAAATGTTATCATGAGTATTTATAACATGTTGGAGGACAGGGGGTTTAGGAGCTCATAAAAAGTCATGTCCAAGTCAGCTCTATTCTGGGGTTGTGCAGATTAAATGATACAAGTAAAAAGTGACCAGTAGATTTATATACAACTAAAAAACATTGTTGTAGAGAATAGTTGAGGAATAGTGTAGATAATATCTTCAATTCAGACCAAAAAAGTTGCTCCTTCTGTTATTATTATTATCATCGAATTTCCCCCCAGGGATAAATAAAGTTCTTCTTAGTTTATTTCTTCAAAAAACTGACTTTTTAAGACTGTTTATCATCTTGTAAAGAAGGTAGCCAACATGCGCTACACAAATTTCTTTAAATTCATTTTCTAGATTAAGCGGCTATTTTTTGTGACTTTAATATAAACATTATCTAAAGGCCTGCAGCCAAGAGTTATTCTATTTTGGATTTAAGTCATCTTTTAGCTCTTGGTCCATAAAATCTTTAAAGATAATAAGTCTCACACTGGCGACACAAGTTGATGTTTTTATGTCATGCCAACCTCCATTCTTTCAGGACTTTTAAAAGTATATGAAAACTATCAATTTACAGCACAAAAATGCTTAGAATTGACATAACCTACCTTTTTGGTCTGGCTTTGAGCTGAATTTTGTTTTAATCTTTTAATCTGCATTATGTGATTTTACGCTATTTTAGTCCTGGAGTAATTATTTTGTGTTTTAGAACCTGTTTTTTTAATTCACTCTCTTTTATTGTTTAATTTATAGACTTAAGACTTTTATTTAATTAACTTTCTACTTAAATAAAAGGATCCTTTAACTATCGTTTAAGTCCTTGATCCAGTGTTTCCTCATCTATTTTAACTCAAGATAGTTTCCTCAGTCATCTGTGACAAGTTGAAGAGTCCTTTGTGTGTGCATCTGTATGTGTAAGTGTGTGAGTGCTGTAGGTGTTGAATGGGGGTTGGGAGGGTGGGTTGGGTTTAGTATTTGTATTTTTATTAATTTTATTTCAATGTTTTTTTAAGATCCTACTTTGTGCTACATTCAATGTATGAAAAGTGCTTTAAAAATAAAGTTTGATTTGATTGATTGATGGAGGAAAGATAACGAAGCTATATTGTTGCCTGTAATTTTTTTTGTTTGAGTAGATTTTGAATATCGAGCATCTTAAAATCGAAAAGAACAAAAACTAAATTCAGATAAATGTATGTATCCATACATGTCAGAGCAGCACAGATTGAGCTTCAGTTTTAAATATTTAGCAGTTCATATTATTCAATTCTTCAAGACCATGATTTGACCATGACCATGATTGTGTTTTGTCACCTACAGGTCACCAAATTAAAAGTCACCTTGTCTTGAGCACCTGTCTGTCTGACCGACTGAATTCTGCAAATGAGAGGAGCACTGTCTCCTCAGGTGAACTGCAGGGAGCTCCACAGGTGTCAGGTACAGTGTAGTGTAGTGTCCCTCACCAGGCAGGGGTTCCTCACTGAGAGCAGCAGTGTCCACAGTTGAAGGAGGCTGAGCTATGTGCTCTGTGGGTGGGGTCTGGGGAGAACTCGTATGCACGGGCATGAGCTCTGATTGGAGGCTCCCCTCCACTTGGTTTTGGGTGGGAGTATTCTGGAGGAGCAAGCAGAAGGCCATCACCAAATGTAAACACCAGTCACAGCTTTATCTTCAGGTGTAAGACAGCACGTGAGGGGCTGCGGGACACACACACACAAGCACACAAAAGCACACATGCACTGGGAGAGCCAGAGAGAGTGTGAGCTGAGACAGAGGCCTGCTCATCGAGCCTACCTGGAAGAGAAAATTGTTCCAAGCAGCATCCATTTTGCGCCACAGCGATGGAGATTATAAAGTCAGCTCCAGATAGAGATCGGGAAGAGAAAGCTTTGCATGGTTTGGATCTGCCCACTGGTGATCGTGGGTAAAACCGGATACCACTCCTGCAGCACAAACGACGGGCTCTCGGATTTGCTTGAAAAAACGTGAATAAAGTCGTCTGCAAAAATATGTTTTTCTCATTGAGGTAGCCTAATGCTGTCTATTAAAATGCACGCACTCACGCAGGCTGCAGCACGCAGGCCAGCTCCAATGATGGCCTGTTTCTATTTCACTTTGGTTTCTAACTTTAATTCACCCAACACTTCTTTGACTAAAACGCAAGAGCACATAAGAAAACTGCTTCCACAAAACAATAAAAACGCATTTTACAATGTTACATTTTAGCAAGAAACAAAACCAAGCCTACAGGAGAAATAAAATGCATTTGTACGCAAGAGAGCAAATATTGATTATAATAGACGTATCTGGTAGCACAGCAGGACATGCTTTGTTTTTAATTTATGAATCTATTTTTCCCGATTTCCCCCAATAGGCCAATCGGGTGTTTGTCGAAGCCTCGCGTTGGATTCAAGCCCTGACCCCGGCGAGCGGCGCTCTCGCCGGGCCGCAGCCTCTCGCTCCACCTCGGCCGTTCAGCTGCGAGGATGTCATCTTTCTTTTTTTATCGCCCGCTCTCCCTCCTCCCTCCCTGTCTCTTTCTTCCTTTTCTTTTTTAATTCCTCTTTCTTCTCCCCCTCCTCTCCTTTTCTCGCACCGCTATGTCCCACTTGCTCTTAAAGGGATAGGGTTTCCTCTCATTTCCGTCTCCCTTCGGCGGAGCCCGTCCTCTCCCCTTCCTTCCTGGGTTTGGTCGGCCGACACAAAATGCGCCACACAGTGTGTGCGTGTTATTTTTTTCCCTCCCCCCTCCTTCTACTCCTCGGGCAGCTGGAGCAAATCTCCCTGCACCTCCTGCACCGCGGAAAACAGCCGGAGTGACTTTCCATTAACGGAGAGATGACAGACGCATCTTAAAGGGAGGTGCGCGCAGATCCTCCCTGTCGGCCAATAATAATGATGTCAGAGACAGATATAGTACACAATAATAACAGCTCAGCATGCACAACAATAGAGGAGATTAATAGACGACATTGTGTAAATACAAATACTCTGTCTGTCTGGGTTTGACTTTGAGCTCATTTTATTCATATGGTACTGTACGGTGTACTTTATCATTTCAAATATATTAAATTAACTTTTGATACTGCGAATATATGGAGACACAAACGACATGAATAATGGATAAATGGTTAACTTTAAGGTTAAAGTTATCCAAATGTATCGGTTTTAGCTTCCCTAATCTTAATATAGGGTGGGTTGAAAATGATATTAACATTCATTAACTGTTGGATTGAAAACTAATGTTTTTTTCCCCTTCATACTATATTTTAATTAACTGAATAAACAAGATTGTTTCAATATTAAAAATGGTATGGGCTGCAAAAATTATTTCTAATAATGATTCTGTTGATAATTTCCTGGTCTATTCCTGTAACGTTTTGGTCCATAAAATCGTACATGACAAAATTCATGTCTTACTGTTGTTTTGAGTCTTAAACCAACATACAAATATTTTAAGTTTAATATTATACAAGGTGGGAAAAAAGGCAAATGTAACATTAATTCTAACAAACAACTAAAATTATTTCTATCAATGATTCTGTCGATAATTTCCTGGTCTATTCCTGTAACGTTTTGGTCCATAAAATCATACATGACAATATTCATGTCTTACTTTTGTTTTGAATCTTAAACCAACATACAAAAATGTTAGTCTAATATTATACAAGGTGGAAAAAAAGGCAAATATAAAACTAATTCTAAGAAACAGCAAAAATTATTCCTAACAATGATTCTGTTGATAATTTCCTGGTCTATTCCTGTAACATTTTGGTCCATAAAATCCTACATGACAATATTCATGTCTTACTAATGTTCTGAGTCTTAAACCAACACACAGTCCCAGACTAACAGGCCTGAGTTTAGTCACTGTTGGAGGATGTGTGGCAATATATCTGCTGGACATTTCCACATTTTTTGGGAGTGTCCTGCACTTTAACCATTTTGGGAATGTGCGATAAAGGAAATCACTTCAATCCTAGGTGCTGATATACAGCACTCTTTCAGTCTTATTTACTTGGGGGAATTTACCAAAAACCATGAGGAAACAAGACACGTACTTGATACAGATTCTCTTGGTTGGTTGCAAAAAAGCAATAACCAGAAAATAGCTCAGTGAGGACCCACCATGTATTTTGGAATGGACAGAGATCATAGGGGGAGATTTATATTATGGAGCATTTGACATTTTCCCTGTGATATGCCAGTGCTAAGTTTGAGAGGTATTGGAAACCTGGAAATCTTATACAAATTTAACAAACTGAAAATGCTTGTCTTATCCTGCACAGATGTCACATTCTTCAATTTGTGTTGGATATGATTTATAAATTAATTTGCCCCCACAGTCCAGCTTTGGATTTAAATTTTGGAAACAAACATTTTTGTGAGTTATTGCATTTTAAGCCTGTAACAACCCTGTCTGCTACCTTCTTTGTTACTTTCCTTTCACTGCTTGTTTAATATAAAAACATCTAATCATAAAAACAAACACACACAGTATGTTAAGTCTGATATTATACAAGGTGAAAAAAAGGTAAATATAACATTGAAGGCGTTACAGTGAAATTTTACATATTTTAAGGATATACTGATTGTTATTTTAGAGGTTAATCATTTCTGACTGTCAAAAACATATTTACTTCTTTGGACAAGTATGAGGAACATCCCAACAGTGTAGTTATTTGAATGAAGTACATCAAATCAAGACCAGTTAATGTGTTAATATCAATTTATTATCTTTTTTTAAATTACTTTTTAAAGCACCCCATTTCTTTACCAATACATGTGTTAACACCCTTTGCCCCTCTCCTCCTCAAGCTTTAAATTACTTGATGTGAATATTTAATAAGGATTTTAACCCCCACCCACACCCCCATCCACCCCGCCTCCCCCCACTAACCCGCGAAAACTCTGCAAAACACAGTCGAGTCTGCGTTGCTTCTTCGTCTTCATGTTTACACCAGGCAAGAGATGAGATCATCTGCTCAGACACAGACAACAGCCCGTCTAAACACACTACCACGCTGACTTCCCCAACACAAAGGCTGTCCCCCGAACCCGCCAGTCTTAGTTTATATAAGGAGTTTCATGCATGCACTGAGATTCCAACCAAGCATAAAGTAGTAGGTTATACAGGGAACTGTCTTGAGCTGGTGTTTCTGAGTCATACAAACAGCAGGGTGATTATCTTTTTTTGTTTGTTTTCTCTTCAAGTAAAATAATAATAAAAAAAAAAACAGTTATTTCTGATCCCCTTCAAGTAAATGACCCAAAAAAATTGAGGAAAAAAAGCCTTCAGGAGCTTCATGTGCACCAGAAAAACACTGATCGGTGTCTTTATCCGTGAGGACAGGCTGCTGCGGTCACTGCTGCTGCACACTCACAGCAGCTCAGTCGATGCCTGTCCTCTCACTTCTTCTTCTTTCTTCTTCACACGCTTCCAGCTTGTCCATACAGTTTGCATGCTCAGATTTTCTACAAAGATTGTGCACGTCTCTCTTTTCCACCCATTTTTCCTGTGAGAGGTACCGCTTTGAAAGGTAAACCCCCAAACTGAAAAACACTTAAAAAAAAAAAAGGTAAACCAGCATTTACATTCCGGTGCCCAATTGTAAAATTATCTTTTTTTCTCCATGAGAGTCCAGAGAAGGAGGTCAGAGTTCATGTGGGGTGTCCTTTAAAATTCACTTTTTTCAGCATAAAAAATGTGGCAATATAACCAGACTTTACCGCTCGACACATACATACATAAACCATTAACAATTATTAATAAAAAACCCTTATTAATAATCATTAATACCTTGAACACACACCATACCTGACAATGCAACAGTTTTTTTATCATCTATTTTTTACAGTCAAAAGTGGGCCCTTTGTGAACATGATTACAACAACAACAACATCAGGATTAGTTATGGTAATATTGACACCTATAGAAAATGCAGTTGGAGTTTGTTGCCTCTAAATCTTGAATTCGATACTCATTTGAATATATCAAAATTACTATCCTTATCTTCGTTGCTCTATAAAACCAATGACTTGTTCTTTGTTTTTCATATTCTCATAACTATGTACAGTAAGAGATCAAAAAATGTGGGACGAGTGATCTGAAATGCCAGTGAAACTTGGACGGGTACGGTACATTTCAAATGTGTTTGATCATGTTTACAAATTTTTTTTTTTGTACATCTATTTCATGCATTGGAGTGACTCCTGTAGACACCTTTGTTTGTTTAGATACTCAATATGTCATGGATGCTGGAAAGCTCTTTTTTTTGTATTTGTACATGTCCACAATACATTTCTCCTCATCCCAGCTGCATGTTGAAACCAAAGTCTCTCTCCTTTACAAACATTCGGTGTATTTTTTGTGTTTTTTTAAATCATCTTGCAGTCATCAAATAAAAACTTTGATGGCAGGTCTTCCCTTTAAGAACCCCTTAAAGGCATTGGTGACGTTCCAAGCAACTTGTTTTTTGTGGTTTTTTTTATACACTTAATACAAAATAATCAACAGTTGTAAATCAATAAAAAGTGTCAGCAGGAGCTGAAGCTTGAGCCAACCGTGTTTTTTGGGATTCTCCCCTTTTTCCTGGTGCTTCCAGATATAGTCTGAACACTACCAACTACTTACAAGAACAAACATAAAGCAAACAAAATGAAAAAATCTAGTTATCTTCCTCTTTTTCCTCTGCCCTGTCCTCCATCTTTCTCCATTCCAGTATAGAACATCATAGAAGAAGACATGGCCGCTGTCCTAATCTCACCGTCTGCAGCTCTGGGAGGGAAAAAAAGGCTGCTTCTTTCACACTTCCTGTCTCACTTTTTTTTTTTTTACAGGCGGTAACAAAGAATAAAAACACTGAACACAAACCCCCTTTTTTAAAATCTAATGTCTTCTAAATCCAATGGTTTCACAGGTGGTTACATTCCTCCCTCGTTTGTGTACACCTGTGAGAATGCGAGAAAACCTCTCAACCCACCCTGAGTCTGAAGAAGCAGGGTGCAGCTCAGCACTGTCAGTTGTCCTCTTTTTGTCCGTTTGTGCATGAAGCAGAGAGGGAGATAACTCTCTGCAGTTGAGCTAACCTCAAAGTTCAGATCAGCCAAACTAAAGGGCACAAGGTGAGGTGTCAAGCTGAGAGTATTGAGACGCAGCCTGTGATAGCTACCTTCCAATAACACCCCCACACCTCCCTGCTCATCTCCTTCTCCTGTCTACGAGTAGGAGAGGTGAGAGCCGTTGGAGATGTGTGAAGTGACTGAGGTGCTTCTGCTCAAGACACCATCGCTGCCCCCAGCACCTCCAGGCCCCCCACCGGACGCCGTCCTCCTCAGAGGCTGGGGGCTATTCCTCAGAGCCATCAGACTGGGGGCACCACGCACACCCAGCCCTCCGCCGTAAATCCCCCCCTGTGAAGAGGAGGAGGAGGAGGATGAGGAGGATGGACCAGAGATGGAAGGGGGAGCAGGTGGTGGGGGTGGTAGCATTGCCAGGGACTGGGAAGAGGAGCGCGAGGGCAGGTGATGGGAGAAGGGCAGGGGGTGTGGGTGGGCCAGGTCGCCGCCGGAGCCCCGCACTCCAGCCCACTCCCGCTCCCTCTCCTTCTCCCGCTCCCTCTCGCGGTCTCGATCCCGCTCCCGCTCACGGTATAGCTGTGGCGTGCTCTGGTGGTGGTAGTGCTGGGGCAGGTGGTGGCGCTGATGGTGGGAGGAAGAGGAGGAGGAGGAAGAGGAAGAGGAGGCAGAGGAACGGGACGAATGGTGCACATCCCTGCCATCTCGGCCCAGGCCCAGGGCCAAGCCCAGTGCATGGGAAGAGGAGGAGGACTCGCTGCGGCGGTCGCTGGCGCTGCCAATGCCACTGCTGCTGCTGCTGCTGTTGTGACTGCGGCGGGAGTGCTGCTGGGAGGGAACGTTCTGTGGGTGCAGGCCGTGGCTCCAGTGGCCAGCAGAGCGGGAGCCAGGGGGCGGGGCATTGGAGTAGCCCTGCATGGGGTAAGCCTCACTGGGGATACCTGACAGAGCCATGTTACTGAAACCAAGGCGCATACTCTCCGAGTCAAAGGCCTCGATCTCACTGGCCTGTCGCTCCAGGAGGGTACGGATACGTTCGGAGCGCTCATTCTGCAGAGACAGCATCTCTTCCTCGATCTGGAAAAAAACAACAAAAAAGATTTTTTTTTAAATAGGAATATAAAAACGTGCTATATTAAAATTTCCTCTTCAAAAAATTTTCATTTACAAGTATGAAAGTCTATTTAACTCAAATTGATCATTAAATTAATTAACATTAAAAAACTTCAAGGAATATTTCAGCGTAAAATTAATTTAGGGTCAAACACACCATAACACCGAGTTAGACACCCCCTCGAGAGATGAATGTTACCGACCGCTTGCTTCTCTAGTTTTACCAACTTTAGTAACGAACACATGATAGCAATACACAGCGGTCTGAGGGGCCATAAACAAACTTCAACCAAAACGCAGCATAGCCACAAATAATGCTCAGAACAGCACCTAACTTCATCAACAGTACATATAGGGTCCAAGCCATAGTACTAACCACCAAACATCTTTTTAACTTTGCTTAATTTCTTTGGCAAAGAGACTAAACACAACTCACCTACTCTCTTCCAGCAGTTGCTTGTGTGTAGCGAGACCTCAGGCCAGTCCATTAAGGATTGCTGTGGGGTTACGCAGCTCAAGGAAGAATATTTTTTATCATTTCTTCATGGAAATGCAATCAGACTGAGATGCTAAGGCAGAAGAACTACTGCATCTGCAGTGCAAAATGATTAATATGGTGATTATTACTTTATGGAAATGATAAAGTAATGATCATATATGTTCTTCCTTGAGCTGAGTCACCCCGCAGCAGTTTGTAATGGATTGGCCTGAGGTTGAGGCTATTGAGTGGCGTTTTGTTGAGGTTTGTATTGCTATCGTGCAGTCCTTACTAAAGCTGGTATAACAAGAGAAGCAAGCGGTCGGCAACATTCACTCTCGAGGGGGTGTCTAACTCGGTGTAACGGTGTGTTTGACCCTAAATTAATTTCACACCGGAATATCCCTTTAAGAAAATCTCTCATATCAGGTTTCTTTTAGGCTAACATGGATGATGAGTCTTTAAAAGCAATAATATTTTGCAATAGAAAGCTTCAGAACTGCTTCTGGAAAGACTGTGGTAAAACAGATCAGTTAAGGTGTAGCTATGATTGTATAAAGCAATATGTTATAACTGAGCCTGCTGTGGCTAGTGATATGACAGCTGAAGGCAGCAGTCCACCTAACTCTGACAAATGATCCAGCCTTTTCTACTTCCACTTACTAGATACTAAAAGTCACCAGAGGTCCTCCCTGTTTTTTCAATAACTTTTATTTCTATATAAGTGATAACCAAAGGCTTCTAACCCTCTGCTCCAGCAGCGCACGGCGGATGGACACTCTCTGCTCCAGGTCCTTGACCTCCCTCTCGTGCTGGGTGTCAGTATGGATCTTGATCTTGCTCTGATATGCGTTGAGCAGCTCCAGCTCCTGCTGCAGCTGCATCCTCAGCACATTGTACTCTGCCTCCTGGGTCTCATCCAATCGCAGCTGAAAGGGAGAAAAACGAGGAAGTGTGATGAAAAATGGATTTAGCACAATTGTATGAGTGAGAAATTGTGATTTAAGAGTTGAGGGGAGAAGAGGAAGAGTTTGAAGAACATAGAAAAGATGAGATGCAAAAGAGAGAAGAGGGTAAGGTCCTACGTGTGAGTTGCAGATTGTTCAGAGTGATGTTTCATCAGATATTTGTCCAGGTTTGATCAGCCTTGGCCACAGAAAGCGTTTTCACACGTTGATATTAATGTAAGTGAAACAACGGACAATGTTTCACAGCCCCCAAACTGACTTGACCTCTGTGCATGTATGCGTGTAATAGCTTGCTTCCAGGAAACAGATTAAATGTGGTTTCAAAAAACAACCATTTTCATCTAAAAACATATATTTTTCTCTGACCTCAGGATGGAGTTTAATCAGTGAGTTGGAAACGTTCCCAGAGGAGACTTTAACCACAGCAGGAGTGGATGTGCGGACAAACAAGGGCAGCAGGGATTTGGCTTACCGAGCTTACATGGCTTTCTGCCATGAGAGGTAATTAAAAGTAGCACAGTGTGTTATGTCATTGGTGAGAAAAGATGGTTTATTATGTCCCATCCACTTCATACTGTGTTTCAATCATTTAAAAGCCCAGGATTAGGGTGTGAAAGCGTCCTAATGTCAGAGGGCAGGGGCTGAATCAAGAGTTTGACCTTAAAGGACAGACTTTTTTAAAGGTATGACCCCTCGACGCTGTACAGGAATGTGACTTTAAAGCATTTACTCAGGTACAAATCTGAGGTAACATTGTTAGAGCGCGTTTGATGGTTTCAATTTTGCAAATGTGAGAAAATAGATCAGGGGGCACGGCTGTTCTCCTTCGCTTATGGCACTGCAGTATTTTTATGATGTTGCTGTTCAAATACTTGTAGGTTATAAAGGGGAAACTGAGCTGTTTAGTGGTTATCAAAGTCAGATATTATGCAATGATTTTTAGGACCACAGACCTCATGTTGAAATAATTAAAATTGGAGGAATTATGCTCATACATATATCTAGGGCCCATGATTTCATAAAACAGAGGACAAGAATGGGACATAGGACATCTAAGCTGATTTTTTTAAACTTATAAAGTAGATTTATTTGTCTTCAGCGTAGGGTTGCTATTAATGCTCAAAGTCCTGAAACTCTGTCTGAACCCCAAAGTGAGAGAAACATTTTTTCCTCTCACAAAACCTCCCCTCAAACTATAATGTTGGGTTTTAATAATTTAACCATCCCTCTTTAGTCGTCTTCTCTGAAGGTGAGTGATATAAATTTTAATAAATCAAGGAGTTCAAGGTTTTTTATTCCAGACTAATAAATCTTGCTTAATCTGTCTGACATCATCTAGTTCTGTGTCATGTAATCTTCATATTTACCTGTTATTCCAGCTGTTGCTGGAGGAGCGACTGTGCGAGCAGTCACACACTTAAATGAATGATTCTGGTTTGACAATAAAGTGCCTCAAGATTTTCAGACAGAACTCCAAAGGGGAAACAGGATAGTGGACATCATCTGGTGTAAAACAGGTAAATGTGGGTTTAGGTGGAGATAAACAGGAGGGAGCAGGAGCAGGCTTGTTGGTGGGCAGACAGGAGGGCAAGCGGGCAGGAGGGCCCCCGGGCCGGGCACAGCTGTGGTGGTGTGGTGCGAGTGTGAAGTGAACGACGTCTCTTGCCTTACTCACAGCCTGTGTGGACAGCATGTCATTGATGGAGTGGTCATACTGCTCAGCCAGGATGGCCAGCTTACGAGTCTGCTCATCCTTCAGACGCTTCAGCACAGCCTTGTGGTCCGATTTGGGAGTATTCTCCAGTAGGTGGTTCCTCAGAGCCTTGTACTGACGGGTCTGGATCTTGCAGGTGTCCTGGAACTGACGCTTTATCTGCAGCTCTTTAGACTGGAGGAGAGAGAAGTGAGATGCAGGCAGCTGGGCTAAGAGCTTCTAGTTTTTCATTTATAAAAGTAACTCAAAAGTTTGGTGGTCAGAGAGATAGAAGCCTCTTACATGTCTTGTGATCTTATAAGTATGTAAGCAGTTTTTCTAACACAATAAAGAAGCCATCTTGCTTTCTATCACAGTCAAATACCACATTGTAATGAATATTTGAGGAGAAAAACGTCAAAAAGTTCTCTTGACTGTGCTTTTACTTTTTCTATTAAATGCTGACAGCCTGGAGCTAAAATATGTTCACCATTATGGCCATAATTTAAAACATAAATATTCTCATAAAATTGAATCTATTGAATGCTATTTTCAGCGTTAATGTTCTTATACACATATTATGGAAACATAATAAATCACTAATTCATAGATACATTAAAATATCTGTGCCTCGATGAGATTAGCTTTTGAATCTTAATGTAGGGAAATTCTCCAGATTCTTAATTCCAGTTGCAAGATTTCAATCAGAATTTTATTTATTTTATTAAAAAAAAGTTCTCTTCATATCTCAAAAATTAAATAATTCCTGCTTCTCTTTCTGACGGTGCTTAATCTGTGTTAATCTTAATCTGTTATTACCGCAGATTTATCAGTGACTTCAAAATACTGCAGACTTGTTTTGATTTTCACCTTTTTCATATGAAGCAAGATCAAGTATTATCATTTTAACATCCAAGGACCTGTCGACTACAGGACCAGTGGTTTACTACAGTATGTATATACTCTTAATAAAGGGGTAACCCCAAAGATGATAAAATACAAACCTGCCACGTTTCAGTTCATGAAGAAAAACTTTCCATATCTTAAATGACTTCTGACAGAATTATGACTATGTTGTGTTGGCTTTTAGATAAAAAAGGACTTGCATTGTTTGTTCTTAACAGTAAGAATTCATGTCTGGCCTTTAAACTAATTCAGACCCTTTTGTAACTTTGAGTTTTTCAGGGCTTAGAACAGAGTTTTGCTTCAGATTAAACAACAAAGTGTACTCCTCTTTACCTGAGGTGTGTCAATGCCTCATTATTGATCTGATGACAAACCTTCACGTTTTTCAACCTTGTATGTTGATCAGAAAAATGACCATAATTAGAAACCCCGCCTCTGTCACATCTGGTGAGTTGAAAACAAAGGGAGGGAACAACATGACGATGGCTGAACAACGTGCGATGGTACAGTAGGGAGTGATGAACAAATCAAATATATAATCAAACTGACTGATAACTCAAGGGAGAAGTAAACAAATGAAGGAAAGTGGAAATAATGGAAACAAAAATCATAAAAACAAACAAGACAATGATTTCCACACAAAAGAATTTATTTTTCTGTAAATAAAAATCTGGAAGTAAAAATACTTTGCTATGCTTGCGAGCACACAGCCATACAGTACACAAACACTCATGCCGCTAAAATGAGGATAAAAGGAGAACAAATGGCTGCCAAACACAATGCAGTACTAATATTATAAATACTGCATAAATTAAATAGATTAAAAAAAAAAAACTCAGGGTGATAAAACTCTGACGGTGTCACAACAAAACAGAATACAAACATGTAAACATACACAGAGGAACAGGAAATAACTGGAACTCGAATGGAAATCAATGGCAAAAATAAGTTACATTCAAACAAAACAATGTTTGGAGTGAAATGCCTTTTTTTTTTTTTTTTAAAGCTACACTTCCTGAATGCAGGTCAACTGAGAGAAAGCCCTTCTTTTTTGTTCCCCCTGGGTCAAATACAGTAAACATGGAGTGTCCTGCCCAGTAATAAACCTCCATGAAAAATGGCTCAAATGCTCTCCTTCTTTTTACAATCAGGGAACTTAATCCCTGACCAGAAGCATCAGTTAGCAGTTATTGATTCCTCTCCTCTAAACCAGGTTTCCGTTGACAATAGGCAGATCTTCAAACCCTGACTCTGTCAGATTTATGCTTGTTATGCAGCTAGTCCTTGTTCGTTTCACTTCATTTAAGAATACGTCAGAGCAGTTTGGTGTTCTAGTCTTCAAATATGCACACGAGCATACGATGATTAAATAAAACAGCAGACTCTTTCTTGGTCCAGCTGATGTAATGCTGACCCTAACTGATAAATCCACTTGTAAAAAATATTCAAATGTTTTTGGTTCAAGCTTCTTAAAGGCAACGATTTGCTTCTTTTCTTTTTAAACTGAATTTCTTTGGGGTTTTGTTGGAAGAGAAACAGACACAGTATCTGTATTATTTTCAGTGAACTTTTCCAGGTAATAGTCCACTGTAGGTCTGAACCGCAGCGCTCTGGTCAGCCAAAGGCTCTTCTGTATGGCTCTTCAAGTATCGGGGCAGTGCAAATTAGAATTCGATGATCAGATGTCTACAACTACAAGGATATCATCTCTTCATATTAAAGAGATCTTGCTCAATCTTTTTCACATTCAGTAGTTGCATCAACCTTTGGACTGATTTTATGATTGCATGTCTCAAAAGATTGGTTTTATGGCTTCATATAAATTAAGCTTCATTAAAATATTTTAAAAGGATATTATAATTATATTATATACTTCTCCATGCTACTACTGTATATTTAGGATATGTCTCTTCACAACATACTATCATTTGTGCAAACAGTTGTAACTAGGCACTAAACGGTTGTATTTTTATATGATTATTAAATGAACATCTATCTAAATGTTTACATGGTAAATAATAAGAATATTGCATAAAGTGCAATAAAAACTATATATTGAACTAAAATATCAAAGATAATGATTGAATCTGCTGTAATTCTATTCAGGTATTTTTTCTACTTATGCCATAATGAAATAACCTGAAACAATAAACAGGGTGTGCTCAAAGCTTTGATTGAAAGTCCTTAAAACTAGACTTAACCTTTCAACTTCGTCTTTGAAACGCACTGCTTCAAATGTTATCAAACGTGATATTTATTGCACTTTCATACTGACTGGGAAGGCTAGTGTTTATGGTGATATCAGTGAAATTATCTCTGTTTTCACAGTATTAAGCTTGGGGGAGTGAGATTGTGGCCATGTAGCTAAGCAACACTGTATTTGATATTTGTTCTGAGCACTGATTTAACAGCGCACCCTGTGAAATAAGACCACTGTTAAAGAAAAAAACAAAAAACAAGGATTGCACAAAAACTGGTCTCAAAAATAACCATTAAAGTATTTGTCTTACAAATTAAGAGCAAAATAATAAAATAGGATAAAAAATAACTTTTACAAAAAGCAAAATGATAAAATGTTCACAGGGTTTTTGGTAGTTTGGTTTACAAATGCAAAGCTCTTTGGCTTAACAGTACAGCTTGTGTGTCCACACTTTTGGATCAGCTTTAACAGCCAAAATCACTTTCAGCCAGCAGGTCATGTGCAGGGTAAAGTCCTATCTTTTAGACATGAGACCAGAGACCGGGTTTTGGAAACTGGTCTAAACAAGACAGACATGTGGGCCTGGACCAAAGGACACACAGATAATGGTGGAACAAGGGAACATGAGCATGGAAACACACACACACACTCACACCACCAGCACTTATTTCTCGCTTTCACTCTCGTTTGTCTGCTATCTCCAAGGTCGAATTTTCCCCTTGACAAACCTTCCAGATGAGGTCCGTCTTAACCCACACTCCCACCTCGTGTCCTCGCGATACATCCTCTCCCTCTCCTGCCTCTTCTGTCTCTCCCTTTCTCTCCTCCTCCTCTCCCTTTGCCGTCTCTCTCTCACCTCTCTGGGCAGCAGTCGAGGCAGCCTGCTCGGAGCCTCCTTCTTTAAGAGGCCTACAGTCTGGAGTTTGATCCGGACATTTAGTGGCAGCTTTTTAACCAGCTGTGCGGCTAGTTTTAGCAAGATGGAGTTAGCGAGATCTGCCAAGACCCCAAGGGGGCGTCTGCTAAAACGCCTCACCAACAGAAGACCCCTGGCAAAGGGCGAGGTTACACTGCAGCGGGCCTGGTACTCTATTGGGAGGCTCCTTAGGAGAACAGGGATTCTGGATTGACGGACGCCCCAGTTGCGCCCCGCTTTGGGGAACATCTCATAGAGGTTTCGTTCAGCCATGCCACCCAGGACTGACTGGCACATGGCAAACAGGGGGCGGGGCAGACGGAAAAGCACACGCATACAGAGGCGGTTTACTTTACGAGGTGCGTGCTGGAGGAAGTCCCGGGCCGGCCTGACAACCAGCACAATAACCAGGTAAAGCGAGAGGAAGAGAGAGGGCGAGCTGAGGAAGGACGCTGAGATCAGAATCATGGGAACATAATAAATGCCTAAACTGAAAGAGAGGCCTAAACTGAAGAGGGCGCTCCCCCAGAGACTGAGCGTCAGGTAGGTGGAGAGGGACAAGGAGCAGCAGGAGCGAAGGAAGAGGTACGAGAAGAAGAGCGCCAAAAAGGCGAGCTCGGCAGAGAGGAGCAGCGAGGCCACCGAAGGCAGAGGAGGTGAGCGCCGGAGAGAGAGGAGGAAGATGGAGAGGAGCAGCAGGGTGAGATTGGAGGGCTGGGCAGCAGCAGAGAGGGAAAGGAGAAGGCAGATGGCATGAGAGAAAAAGGAGGGGAGGGAAGTCTGGGCTGGAGGAGGAGGAGGAGGAGGAGGAGGGGAGGAGACGGGCTCAAGCTCCGGAGCGTCAGGGAAGTAGAACTCAGACAGCTCGTCAATATCTCTCTCACGAGGTCGCCTCTTCTCGGGGGTCAGGGATGAGATGAGTTCTGACGGACAGCCGTCAGCCACGCCCCTCCCCTCTTCCTCCTCTTCTTCATCTGTGTCCAAGTGTGCGGCTTTGCCGGGGCTATCCTCATCCTCCCACTGCACACCCTCTACCTCCCTCTCCTCTGTCCCCTCCTCACTGATTGGACCTTTTTCTTCCTCTCTGTCACCCTCTCTCTCTGGCTTCTCATCTCCCTCATCTTTGATTATTTCCACCACAGGTTCACTAAAATCCTCCTCCTCTTCATCTCTGACCAGCATAAGCTCTCTCCGAGCAGACAACTCCTTAGCTATTGCTTCCCTCTCTATTGCAAGCTCTTCTAACTCCCTTTCAATTTCCCTCAACGTGCTGCTCTGACCCTCGGCCGTCAGGCTCTCCCCCTCCTCAGGAGACCCCTGGCTCTGGCTGCTCTCACTCACTTTCAGGCTCTTGGGCTGCTGGCGGACCTCCATGGCGTGTTTCTGACGCAGCTCCTGCTCGCGCCTCTTATTGTACTCCATCTGGTTGGTGAGCTCGGTCTGGTGCTGCGTGCGGATCAGATCGGCCCGTGTGCGCTGCACCAGACCCAACTGGCGGAACTCCAGCTCCTGGGTGGACTCGTGGTGACGCAGGAGCATGGCGCACTCCAGGTCCTTCAGAGTCTGCTTCTTATTCAGGTCCTGGAGGAAAGAAACGGATGATTAAGAGGCAGAGAGGGAGCTGTGACATGGTGAGGATGGGAAACTTATGACAGAACACACTTTTCTGTAAATCTGACTTTGCTGGTATAATCTGCAAAAAGTTCTCCTAATAAGAGCTGTTCTTATAGTTTTAAAGCCAGATATCAGGCAGCAGTTGGCAGCTTGGACTTGTTAGAGCTGTGGTTGATACTACTACTACTTTGGAAAAGCAAATTTCTCACCAGATAGAGAGTGTTTCACAGAGAAGAAAACACAAAGATCGAACAAAACCAAACAAAGGACAGACAGAAAAACTCCACATGATCAAGAACTGATAAAAGTGTTTGCGGGATTTGTAAGAGTCTACATTTTATTCAAACAATATTTTTACATCATGATACAAGCAGCTTAAAATCACATCTTGTTAAATTTAAAAAACGATACCTCTCGGAGCAGATCTTGCTCCAGGTTGTGGCGAGCCAGCAGCATCTTCCTCTTGTACTGGCGACACTGCAGCTCGTAGTACTGCCTCTGCCGGCGCAGCAGGCCGGCCTCTTCCTCCGCCTGCAGCTGCTGCAGACACTCCTTCTGGTGCACCAACCACTCCTGTTTCTCCCGCTTTGGTGTCGACTGGTTCTCATTCAGTTCCTTGAGGAGAAGAGAACGAGAAGTGATGAAACAGTTAAAAAGCTGTGTCAAAATATCAAGCTGAACTTCAGCGCTGTTTGTACAGCGTTTAGAGGTCTTTAGTGTCGATGAAAGCAAAGAGCAATTTGTGTTAAGAACCACAAGATCATTTTCTCATCCATCTGAGAATAAACCAGAAAAAATGCCATCGAAAGACAGAAACATGACAACTTACAACCTGATGTTCTTTAAAATAAAAAAAAAAATGGTATTTATTTATCGGGTACTGGCCTTAATGACTAAAAACTTCAAATAAGCCCCCTGTGTTGGAAATAAGCCAACAGTCTGAAGTTTGAAAACATATTTCAGCCAACTTCAAATTCACCTAGAACTGCTGTGAACCCTGACTAGAGCAGCAAAATGCAGGTTTTTTATGTGAGTTGGAAGGTAACTAGTGAAATAAATATCAATCTAATGGAAACTAAGTGTACGGCAGAATTATGACCAAGATGCCTCTGTGGTCATTCATTAAATGGACGTGTTGTGTGACCAAAACCAGCAGCACCTCTTTGAGCTGCTCCTTGCGTTGGCGATACTGCCGTTTCTGGGACTCCAGCAGACCGGTCAGCTCCTTCTTCTGCTGGGCCAAAATGTGCTGCTGGAACTTCTTCTCTTCAGTCAACACCGCCTTGGTCTGCAAAAACAAACCCCACAGCCACATCAAAATCAGGGCTGGAGTTCCACTTTCCTCCTCTGATCGGTCCTCATTCCTCCTCCATCCAGCTGCTTACCTCCTTCTCCAGGATGGCCTGATGCTTCTTGCCCAGTTTTTCTCCCTCCATGGAGAAACTATTCCTCTGGTTCTCCAGCTCTTTATCCAGCCTCAGCTGGTGCTCATCCATCTCCGCCTTCAGCTTGTTTTCTAAACCCATCAGCTGCTTCTGGTGCTGCCGCCGCATACGCTTGTATCTGCGAGGAGACAGAAAATTAACAATAAGGAGGAAACACTCAAACAATTTAAGTGACCGCCTACCCTGGAGCTCAGACTTTAAAGGTGTCTGTTAAGTTTCCGGTTTTGTATCTAAGGCCATTTTTTGACTCCTGAACCTTACCCAGACATCTGTTCCCGAAGAGCTGAGCCCTGCTCGTGTTCCTGAATCTGACGAGTGACCAGTGAGGCCGTCCTGATGGTGGCGAAGTGGTCTCTGCCTCGGCGACGCCTCCCTCCTCCACCTCCTCCACCACCGCCGCCACCACCTCCAGCAGACGAAGCCTCTCGTTGCGACTCAACCTCCGGCTGATAAGGGTCATCATAAATGTTGTCATGGCTCTGCTTGGGGGGAGACAAAAGAAAAAAATGTCAAATAACAAGTCTCAAAGCTGAATGTTACCTACTAAATGATAAATACACTGGTCATAAAAGTATATCTGGGGCTTTAGCTTGAATTTTTTTTCAATAAATATTTGAGCTTTTGCAGTTTTTCTGGTGAGTTGTTTCGCCTCAAGAGGTCTCCAAACTGCAGGTGGATGTGCAGGTCGACAGTGTGCTGCTATTACCTCTCATAGCCTTTAGGTGGTGCAAGTCAGTGTGTGCAAAACTAACCAGACAGACAGAGCAGTTTTGCAGGTACAAAGCTAAAGTGGTTTGAT
Source organism: Xyrichtys novacula (assembly GCA_962446985.1). Classification (NCBI taxonomy): domain Eukaryota; kingdom Metazoa; phylum Chordata; class Actinopteri; order Labriformes; family Labridae; genus Xyrichtys; species Xyrichtys novacula. Next base: position 8,462,293 of record OY660882.1, on the reverse strand, counting down.
TACACTGTGTGGATTAAGAAGATGTTTTCTACGGCTCTCATTTTGGTTATACACACTCGACTCAAATGTGACTTTAATTTGTTTGTAAGAAAGGTGCTTTTATCAAACTAAACAGGTACGACAGAAACAAATACACACTGTCATTCATCTCTTTTGTAATACAACTAACAGACAGGGTGGTAAAAGGGGCTTTAAGGGGAAGGAATGACCCTACAGAGGGGGCAAGACTTGTCCTGACCAGGGGCTTGTGCAGGACGGAGCTGTTGGAGGTGACGGTGTGCTCTCCCTCCTGCATCATGGCCATCTCCCCGCTGTCGTCGGAGCCATCTGCCAGGCTGTTGACCGAGCTGCTCTGAGAGCTGGCGCTGATGGACATGGAGGGCAGAGAGTGGGAGCTCTCCATGCTGTTGACTGTGCCTGTGCGCAGCATGTACTGCTCCACGTCCTGCAAGGGAGGAGGAAAAAGCTCAGTGGAGGAGAGAGAGTCCTGGATAAATAACAACATCAGGATGGGATCATTCAGGCTGTCTGTACTTTATGGAGTCAGAGTGGCAGTGGTGGGACTGTGTTGGCTGGTTTATGCTGTGCGTGATTGAACACCAAAGACAAATATATAAGGCATACTAACAGTGACACATTGGCCTACTCTGACTGAGGAGAAACACAGCCACACATTTTCTAAATTCCTCCATTTCCTTCTAGGGGAACAACCATCTGGAGTTCAATATTGCTGGAAACAAAGGCCTTTGTACGAGGAGGAAGGGGTTCTTAGTTCACAAATATATACAGTGTAATGACAAGTCCAGCACAAAGGCAGGATGGATGCTAAATGCAGCATTTGTGAAACGGGCTGCTTCCTTTTCAAAAACTACGGCTACTCTGAGGGCCCATTTTGTATGTAGCTTTTACCTCTTTAAGTTATTTGAATGAATTCCTACAAACTGCATCAGTTCTCGAAACTCAGCTCTGCAGAGACAGATTACTAACTAAATACTTACTTCACATTTCTGCAAAAAATGAGGAATCAAATCGATGTTCCTTATTTCGTGAATAAAGCAGAAGTGCAACAAAATACTGTATTCTATGTAAGAATGTCTGAGGCCAATCTTCGTACAATTTAGTGCGTTTGTTTATCTGCATTCAGGATGGCCATTATATCATAATTCAAGATGAAGTCAACTTCATGTTGAAAATATAACCGGCTTCTCAGTGAGGCTTGGTGCTGCAGCTATTTTATGCAGCTTGTAGATACTCTTGGCTGCTTTTCTGTTCGAGATCCTGGAATAAATTAGTTGAGCTGCTGCTATTAGTTGCCAAAGACTTTGGACAAATGTTGGAGCCGACAGTGGTGTGCTCCAGGTTGGACGCTGCAAAACTGAACCACTTCCGGACAACTCAGGGGGGCTTTTCAGGACAAATCTGCTTTTACCGAAGCAATCTTTTAGGAGAACAAAGGCAGGAGCACGGGAAAAGCAGTGGCGGCTCTAAAGCTTAATTAGCTAAATTGAAGTTTAAAACTGAATCCTTCACAAAAATAAGTGAATGAACTTCACTGATGTAAAACACACTGAACTGTGATGATTCCTCTCCTTCCAGCATATAAAGTAGGGCTGGGCGATATGGCCTCAAATCAATATCACGATGTATTGAGCAGTTCACCTCGATAACGATAAATGGACGATAACTACTCAACAATCTGCTCACCCCCTCCCACATTAACTTTGTCTACTTCAGCCGCCGCTCCAGCTGCTACAACTTTTGATCCGTCCTCCATCTCCTCACCTGTCTTTCCCTCTTTGTTACGGACTGGATAGGGTAGAGTCACATCTCTGAGGGACATGAGACCATAGCCTACCTACACACATCCAAAACCAACCTATATTTATTTATTTTGACACAGAATATATTGACACGGGCAAAATGATGTTGGTTACTTTGGTAAATTTTCGGTTATCGCCCAGCCCTAACATAAAGGCAGTGCAAATATCTCTGATGGCCTCCTGATTCTCCTCCTCCTCGCTCTTACCTCTTCTTCATCGCCTCCCTCTGGTGCAGGACCATTGTGTGCCTCATGGAAGAGGATTTTCTTCATCTTCCGGTACTGCAGGTTGTCCAGCTCGCGGACTGCATCCTTAGTGCGTGCGATCAAGTCCATCACCACCGTCATTGGACGCTCTCTGCATAGGAAATGGTGCTGGGTGGACAGAAAAGTTGAGAGACATGATGAATAAATCTAAATTCCTGGATGATTTTAACTCTTTTGAAATTTTAATCAAGTAACACTTTGCTAAAACTGACCTCAATACTGTTAACTGACTTTATTGCTGAAGATGAGTGATGAAGACAGAAAAAACGCATATTCAAATGATTTAAATCTGACAGTCAGGAAACTTTTTAACTATAAATCACTCAAATCGATAAACCCGTCATGTAAATGTTTGTCTTTTAACGACATATTTTAGATCTCAGAGATCAAAATCACTTAAGTTACATCTCCTCTTCCCATTTTCCTTTGAAGTTCAAGTGTTCAGCAAATCTTTTGTGTCTCTGATAAACAAAGCTGTCCTGCTTGTTATGCCAGCATATGTGTGAGCCAACAGGAACAGAAGATGTAGCCACAGAGTACTGTACTATTTCACCGACCCAGAACAGCCTGCTGCTGTAGACTAAAGGACTTACTTTAGGGCTGTACAGTTTCTATGCCTCAGACTTTCTTCTTCTGATCATGCAGACATCCCCAAACAAAGACTGATCACTCATTTCTGCCCGGTCTGAACAACGACATCAAACACATCTTTTGATCTATTGTACCTTGAGCAGCACATCAGAGGTAGGTCTATCCTGGGCAATCTTCTGCAAACAGGAGTCCACAAAATTGCGGAAATAATCCGACCTAAAGCGACAGGAATAAGTTTTTAATCATGATCAGTAAAAGCAGCCAGTCAGTGTAACTACAAAAACAAACTATCATGACAGCCGGTCTGATTTAAAGCAGGTTTTTAATCTTTATGTTAAAGTGTTGTAGTAATTCTCAGTCTTATCATCTAGTTTTCAGGTGTAGATGACCTGAATTATTTAGTTCAAGGGTAAGAATCTTCTCTGAGTCTCATCAGTTTTACAGTCTTTGGTTTATAAAATCACAAACTCCTTAAATCCTTTAATTCTTGACATCCATATACAGGGTTCCTACACAGTTGGAATTTCCATACTTTTCCATACCCTACTTTTTAGGAATATTTTTGGAAATACTTCGTTTTCTGTTTTAGAAAACAGTATTTTTCTTTACTGTGGTAAAAGTCTGGAAACCTAAATATTTTTCCATACTTTATTTTTCATTTTTGATACATTTTAAGACCTGGAAATTGACTCAAATTACTTCCATACGTTTCCATACTTGAGTAGGAACCCTGCATACATTGAAAAAGCCTTAATAATACTGGCTGCTCCTTAGTGAAACCAATTTTTACAATACAATCTCCAGCAACAGAACTCAAGAGTCATTTTTGCCAATAAGGTCAAATTAGCGAGTCTGACCAGTGATTGGACTGCAGCACGGGGCTCTCATTCTGGGCGATGTGATATAAGGCACTCATAGCATTCATGTTGAACAGAGGAGGCTTCCTTTCCGCTGCAGACGGAGGCAAGAGAAGAAAAAGAGAGGGAAGAAAACAGAGACAGTGGTTGGATTCTTCCGTTTTTCTGGATATACAATGAAAAAAAAAAAAACACAAACTTCTGCTGTCCCTTACCCAGCTCTATGCAGGTAATGCCAAGTGACCACACATCCACCTTCCCATCGTACTGACCCTCGTCCATGGCAAGGATCACCTCGGGGGCCATCCTGCATGAAGGAAACAACAAAGCAAGTCAGCCATTTTCAGCTCTCTTCCTTTGATCCTGGACCAAGAGAGAACAGCACCTAAGGGCGCACAGTCAGCGCCAACGTCTACGACTGCATAAATAAAGCAAAGCCACAGACAGACAGACGGAGGCGAGTGGTCAGATATTTTAAGTTCTGTGAAACGGATGGAAACTAAAGCTGCCTGCATGACTTGTTACAGTTATTCTGCGAGTGACACGACGTCTTCTCTGGAAGTGAAGAAGTGAGATTTAAATATCAAATTATGAGATTGAAAAATAACAAACAGACACGTTTTCTTCAAAAGAGTCAAGGGGTGATGAAGACATGATGAGCAAATGATATGTAGTGTCATTTTATCACTTTGATAATGGGGATTGGAGTCGTTACTCATGTCTGTTTGCTCCAGACTTTAGGATTTCTTCCAACTGTACGGACCCTCAGGGGATAAGAGTGAGGTTTGTTTTTCATTGAAACATAGAGGGAAAAAGTGGGATCGTCGTATATCTACTATTCATTACAACAGTGGACAGTATCATTTAACTGTAAAGCAATTATAACCTCTCATGACTGAGGTCAGTCATCACTCACAGTTACAGTTAAAGGGGAGTGAAAGACAAAGAGAGAGCAGTCACCCACAAAACAGAGTAAAAGCAGCAGGTCTCTAAAATCTACCCAACAACCACAAAATGTGCTGTCACCCAAGTAAAAATACATCAATCATTTCAAAACATGTATGTTTGTTTCTTAAGAGCTGAACACGCTCATTATCAGACCTGTCATTTATCTACAGGACAGGCAGGTTATTTGAATCGTCATGGTTTTAAATACTGATACTAAAGTGCTTTATTTAGACTCACTTGACCAAATTTTATTTTAGCTGAACGAGACAGTGTCATTTAAGAGGTTTTAAAAATATGGTTTTATTTAGAGGGTGTTTAAAACAACAACATCCTACCTTGATTAGTACATGATGTAAAAGAAGTTTTCTTTACCATCATTCTTGATCAAAAACAAGATTCAAACAGTCCTGAGAATTAGTCTTGAAAGGAGGAGTTGTCTAAAATCATGATACAGCAACAGCATTTCACATATTTTAGACTTGAAATAGAGAACGGCACATTTCACTTTACAGAAGTCCCTGGCGGGCGGCTCAATTGAAAAGTCAAAAGTGATGTGCGCTTCACATCAAAGTACTTTGTAGAAGTTTGCATACAGGTGCAGCTTATCAGACCTGCAGTACCCACATCACAAAAGGTCTGCAGAGCTCTACTTCAGAGTGTGCGAATGGCCAGAGACCTGTGGGTGAAGCTGAATTTAACTTCACCACAGCGCTCGCTAAAAGGGAGTGAGCTGACCGGTGAAAGACTCGGGTCTGAGACACGTTTTCTCTCTTTGACCTGAGTCCATGAGAGAGGACGGTATGAAGTGCTTCACGGTGTTATTATGGACTTAAAACAGACTTAAGACAGGAGGTAAAATGAGACTAACTAATCACAATGGTGCGACAGGGCAGATCTATTTGTAATTAGCAGCTTCATACTAGTGTTTGGCAGGATTTTGATATAAAACACATAAAAATATATATGTGTGTCCTAACATTTGTGTCAGTATGAAATAAGTGACAAATCTGATCATTAAACAACACCAGGAGAAAACAGAGGAGAGAAGAAAAAAGCAATCTCTAATCATCGCCCTGTTGTCTTTGTACAGGAGAATGCTTTTATTGTTTTCTTACTGCTGGCTGAGAAACAAATTGCCCTTCATGGGGATAATAAAGTTTCCTTGAACCCTGATCCCTTTATACATTTAGCAGTTTAAGTATATAATGTTGAGATGTCACCAGATCAGACATCAGCCGGCTCTCAACAAAGGAAGCTGTACTGAAGAGATTTATGAAATAAGGAGACTTATTTCGCTTGCGGTTGCTTGCCTTGATGACGATCTTATCTGTTTGGAACATATCTGCTGTGTTAAATACATACTACCATTTACAACACAGCAATTTAATTCCACACAAATCTCCCAGAATGCATTGTGTTTCTTTTGAGGTGCACTTATATTTTTGAATGAGTTCACATTTTACTCTTGCAACCCATGACACTCTCTTTCTCAACTACTGCTACTTTCTAAAATAGGAGCTGATGTATTGAAACACCTGGGGCTTTTATTTTGAAGGGGACCCTATGACCGTGTCAAGTCTAAGTCACTGTGGTCATCACCAACTGTGATCCTTTACCAAAAAATGCGTTTCATTTTCAATACAAATTAGCTTTCATTTTAAAAATTGCTTCTCATCATCCTAATACTGTTTGGAACTGTGGTTTTAACCCCACTGGCTGTTTCTATGGCAACAAAGACTGCAAAATTTCACCAATTCTACCAAGATGGATTTCTGTAGGATTAAAACTTGACAAACATCTTGTAGGTAGATTAATGTGATACATGGACATACTTGGGAGTTCATTAGCATTTCCCTCAAACTGTCAGTAACCCTCTTCTACTTTTACAATCCACCTACACGGTGTAAGCTCCAGTAGGTCAAAACTGTGTGTAATTCTCATTAATCCTCTGGAGGTAAAGCTGCTAATATAATGAAGAGGGTGATGGTGTTGCGAGTTCAAAGTCTTACCAGTAAGGGGTTCCCACAAAGGAGTTTGCAGGAGCAACGATGGAGGCCGAGCCAAAATCTCCCAGTTTGACCTGACCTGGCTCTGTGAGCAAGATGTTTCCTGCCTTCACATCTCTGAGAAAGAGAGAGAGAAAAGCAGAGACACGGAGTAGGAGAAAGGTAGAAAAGGAGATGATTAAGGAAAGAAAATGCATGGTCTGAAAACGTTCTACTGGAGGATGGGGACTAAAATGTGTTGCTGCACAGTGAGAGTGTTATCACATCCACTGTTGCATAATCTTGTCCTGGACAGCACATTTTGTGCTTTCTCCCCACTATTTGTTTCGTCTCTTGTCAGGAGTGTGGGTGTTGGAAATAGACAGAGATAGTGAGAAAAGGGACGGGGGTTACCTGTGAATCATATTGTGAGAGTGAAGATACACCAATCCCTGCAGAGCACCATGGGTTATGGCCGCTATTTCCACTTCCTGGAGGGGTTTCTTGTGAACTGAGAGAAAAGAGGCATTAGGAGGAACTGAAGCATCATATACTGTTCCTCATTTCCTCCTGAACAATAGTTAAAAACAGACCTGCTCATACTAACCCTATGATATCAATGTTTATTGTTCATTTGAGGACGAAGTCTCACTATTTTGCATGTTTTGTGGTTGTCTTACCATAAATGATTATGTCTGTCTGACATATAATATCATAATTGAGTCTGACTTCATCACTTATTTCCTCTTACTTACCTTCTAAGAGGTCTGAAGCTGAGCCCAAGCAGTACTCCATCACCAGCTAAGAGACAAACAGACAGGCAGATTGTTACACTACATGATGTTTCAGGAGCTCACTGCAGCAGCAGGAGAACCTTCTATGATAAGCTCTTGTTCAACCATCGACCCAAACGGAAATGGGTTTTATGAGCGGGAGATCGTTCTGCTTCAGAGCAAAAGGTGTTCAGGTAGGGCTGGTCGATATTGAAAAAATTTATCACAATATATTTTTTTAATATCAGTCGATATATATCACGATATAAAAAAATGAAATGTAACAGTGCTTGTTGGTAGCATGTCTTTTGCAATACAATCAGCTACTGTATCTGTGAGGTCTTTGTGTATCCTGGATGTTTTGTCGTAAATTGTTGCGACTAACGAAAAGCATATTGACCATGTTTTATATTGATATTGAGGGAAATTAATTTTCTCTATATATCATATATCATATCATATATCGCCCAGCCCTATATTCAGGTCATGCTCAAAATGAGGACCACACAGCCATGTTCTGTGCATTGCAGATCTTATTAGTGCCTTTCACACATGGACTCTTTGTGTTTTCTTCTAATTTCAGGTCATTTAGGCCCCGAGGTTTTTTGGATGGCACATACACAAAGAGTTTTCTTGTTTAACTGTGTGTGTTCCTGTATTAATATCACCACAGCTGTTTTGGTTTTCGAGTCAAGGACTCAAACTCAAGCCCCAGTTTGAAGGACACACATCTTGACTTGGACTTGGGCTGAAGCTTTACCAGCATTGGGACTCAGAAGATGAAAAGGAAGACCCTGACTTTTAACTGATGATTTATTTTGTTCGCTTTTCAGTTTAAGACTCTAAAAATATTCTCAGTTCTGAGTAGGGCTGAAACGATTACTCGAGTAACTCGAGTAACTCGATTAATAAAATTCCTCGAGGCAAATTATATGCCTCGAGGAATCGTTTAAATCCGGAACCATGTGCAGCGCACGGTGTTTGACACGGACGATTATTTCTGTTGCGCAGAAGCGTGCTCTTTCCGCTCCTTCCGCTGCCGCGCGTTTGGTTCAATCATGGAGGGAAACGAGGACAGACAGAAGCTGTGTCCGAAATGGCATACTGCCTGCTATCTACTTACCTACTCAAGCAGTAGCTACTGCCTACTGACTACTCAAAGATGATTTGAGTATGCCGCGGCTGCCCGAGCGTTTACACACATACATACTAAATACCCCAGAATGCATTTCGTGCCGGCCGGACGCAGCGCCGGGAAAATTTAAATAGTCCTACCACAAGCTACATAGAACGACTGCATTCCGGACAAATCATATAAATTCATTCAATAATAATATTTTTTCTAGCGAGAAAGTAAGTGTTTACATCACGATTATGAGCCCAGTTGTTTGAAATAGTGGCTGTTTGTAAATTTGTCTCGGCGTTTTCGGAGACCGAAGCGTCCACTTGGTCGGTGTTTGCGTCTATTTACCGTAAACACCGGGCAGCAGCAGCTCCCCCTTCACGTTTCCAAATTATTGCGAAGTGTTTTCATAATCAACATCTACACGACACAAACCGGGCGGCAGTGGATGAAAAAAATCACACAAACATCCGTGTATCCATGGTGATAATGCTATACACCACCTGCTAGGCGTGTGATGAGCAGCAGAGGGCTGCAAAATGACCAACACACAACAACATGTAAATAAAAATGTAACACTTTTATATATTGAATAAATGTACATTTGCTTGTCAAATTATGTTAGTATCCAAGAATTATATTATTTCAGCCTATTAATTAAACAAGTAAAATTAGATCCAAAGCCTGGAAATAGTTGTGACTGGTTTAGTGAAAACTGCAAAGATCATTACCATAGCAATTAAAAGACCATCTGCAGACCTTGCCTTCAGTAGTTTCATGTGAACTACATGGTAAAATGTAAAACTTTTGGTTCCTGATTTATGCAGTAAAAATATTCATTTGAAAGACCTGGCCTATTTCAGTTTTGTGTGTTACTGATGGTTTTTAATGAGGCAAACGTGATTCAATGCAAAGTATTACAGTGAGAGCAAAACATTTCTTATCCGATTACTCGATTAATCGACAGATTAATCGATAGAGTACTCGATTACTAAAATAATCGATAGCTGCAGCCCTAGTTCTGAGTAAGAGCTGTCATCTTTGCTCACTTGCACGCATTCGTTCGACAACAATTCCTGCCAGGATGCCAAAAAAGGTCCCGCTTAACTGCGAGTTTTGCTTTCAAGTTTTAACAGACAAGACGAGAGCAACATGTGCGTCTCATTTAGCAGCATGTTATTTTTTTTTAGAGGAGAAGTAAATGACCATAAAACACTCAGCAGATTGTTCAGTGTGGAGACAGAAAATCTGGAGTTGTCGGTTCCCCTTTCCTTCATGCCACAACAGAGAGAGCGCACACACACCAGGGCTTGACACTAACTTTTTTTCACAAGGGGCATATGTGCTCCTAAGTTTAAAGGAGCACACAAAGAACTTTAGGGAAATTGATCAAATAATGTTTGTCTTACTGGTCGACTTAAGTACTGCTATTTGAAATCAATTTTAGATCAATCAGTCACATGGCATGGAAGCTACTGAAGGGAAACAGCCTTTTCTGAGAACATCGACAGGTAATTTATTGATGGTCCCTTATTTAACACCTGACGTTAACAGCGAGGGTAATGAGTAGATTTAACTGTGCTGCTGTTGCTATTCCCAGTTATGGAGAGTGAGAAGACACTGGAAGATCCGCAGTGAATGTCCGTCGAATATCCAACTCAAAACCAACGTCACCGCTGTATTTAAATGAAAAAACATTTGTTGGCTCGGCTAATTTTTTTAATGGGCCCATGTGTCTCTAAATTCATTTCACAATTTGCACACATTTATTTTTAGTCACATATGTGAGTGAAATGGTCGCACTGTCGAGCCCTGCACACTCATAGACACACACTCACCCATGCTGTGTGCTCTCTCAGGTAGCAGCCTCGGTACTCCACGGTGTTTGGGTGACGTAGTTTCTGGAGGAACTTGACTTCCTTGATGATATCCTGCCATTTCTTTTTGAACATTAGAGAGGACACAAGCATTGATGAAATGAACCATACTCAACTGATCTGACATCTGTGACAGGGGAAAGATTCAGAGTTGTTGTATTTGTTGTTGTACCTCGTTGGACTGTTTGCCACTGTAGGACATCTTCTTGATGGCCACCACCTCATTGGTGCGGATGTCATGGGCCTTGTGAGAGACGAGACGTGAGTCAGTGTCTTTTTAAAGGTTCTCCTGTTTTACATTTCTGAGAGCAGACATAACACCCACCCACCCAAAAGAAGAAAAAAAAAACACTTCTACAGAAAACAAAGATTTCTGCAGAGCCTCCTTCCTCTTTTCTTCCTCTTGATCCCTTCATCCATGACTAGCTCCTTTTCACCCTTCATTACACAGGCCTTCTCTTCCAGCACATCCACAAGTCATCTTTTGTCCTTTTACCTTTTCTTCTCCTCTCTCCTGACACCTTTCATCCTCAGATTTCACCTTGTATTCTTATGGCAGTCACATCATCACCACCTCCATCCCTTCTGTCTAACAGACACCTTCTGACACCCCCACCCGTGTCTGTCAGCTATTCTCCTCTGCTGTGCCTACCTTTTTTATTTCATTCCATCAGCCACTTTGACACAGACCAGACTCAGCACAGTGGATTTATCTCAATAAGCTTGAGCTGCTATGAGTAATTATTCATATTCTTAAGTTATGTTTTAGTCTGGTTAATATTTTCTACATGAATTATACAAAAACAGTCACAGACTTCCATGAAACATGAGTCAGCAGAGCCTAAATCCCAATGTAGGTATCAACAAGTTCAGTTGTATTTTGATCTAAAAAAGCAAGATTAATGATCTAACACCTCACTTGTAAGCTTCACACCCCCGAGAGCGCAAGATATGAACAGAAATCAGAACCAGAACAGATCTTACATTTTTAACGAGTAACTACCACAGAGCTACATCCAAAAGCTTTCACTGGAAACAGTCATTTTATTGTTCGCATCCAAGAGCAGTTTTTCAGCATTGTTGAGAAAAAAAATCAGGATCCATTTTCACACTTTATATCAGCCTCAGACTTCATGAAGCAGCTTTATGAAAGATATACTTTTGTGGTAAATTACTCGACATAAATTCTCTTTTCTTCCTGCAAAAACTGAACCTAAAAATAGTTCTGCATTTGTAATTAATACTGCAAAAACATGAATTCTTCATTCTTATTATATTCACTCAGCTGAAAAGAGAAGTAGCACAATTCAGACCTTTAGGAGGTTTCCAACATCATCATTCAAATTAGGTAAAGGCTGCGACAATGACGTTGGGCCTGTATGTGCACTGACAAAAAAAAATGATGCCCAGTGGCTACACCACAATATCTCGACCAGTATACCAAAGAAGTTGACTCACAAAGTAGACCGCTCCGAAGCTCCCATGGCCGATCTCCCTCAGGTCTGTGAAGAGCTTCTCAGGATCCTCCCTGAAGAAAAGCTCAGCCACCTCCGGGTCCTTCAGGCTCCCGGCCCGCACACTCGACGGCATGGCCAGCGCCTGGAGATCATGGAGAGATGCGATCGAGTGAGCGTCCATCAAATGATAGGACTATTTGAACAGGAAGCGTAAATGTCACAGGTACTTACAGGTATTCTTTGTCGTGTTTTTGAAGAAATATGCCTGCATTGTTTAATTGAGATTTGCTTAAAGACTAGGAAATTATCCACCTTCTCCTTCTTTTATGCTGAACAATATCAGCAAACCGTTGTGTCTTTCAGTTAAAGCTCCACTAAGGGACTCTCAGTTTGTGTCAATTTGGCGCCCCCTATGGCCAAAGCAGTCTTTGCTTGTTTTGTCCTCTACATGTCTAAGTAAAATAATCTCATCCTGCTGCTCTCTGACAGTCAAAGGTCTCATTTATTGTGAGTATTTAATGACTAAATGTAAAAACAGGAGTGTTTATCTTCAGCTGCTCTGCTAACACCAACCCCCTCATGACAGTTTCATGCATTAAAATGTACAGTTTGAAAATAGCCAGTCTTGTCACTGATGGTCTTGTTTGCTTTTGTATATCATACAAAGGCATCAGTATGAATTGCTGTCTAGTTAATGAATGTCAAAAACACTCTACTGAAGCTTTAAATATAAAAATGACAAACCTAAACACAAACTGTAACAAGGTTTTAGCATTTATAGACTCAATGTTGAACAAATATCTTTTTTTTAATCTTTGTCAGGAACCAAAAGCCTCATAGTTTTGTTTGTATTTTTCTCACAAAGCAGCTCTAGCTTTTTTCCCCCAAGAGTTTTTGTCTTCTCCCACACTTGCATAAAAAATCATCAACAGATGATTGATGAACACAGAAAAAAATCCTCTCTAAAAAGGATTCTGACAAGTCTTCTCCTTTATCAGCCTTTCAGTAGCCTACACATACATAGACAAAACATTTCTATACTTTTGTGCATATGTGGTGATGACGATAGGTCTTGAAATTGAATGATTGCTTCCTTGTCGATGTTCCTTATTTCTCAAAATAAAAAAACTGTTCACTGTTGTGTATTTCTTTTAAACTGTGTGGCAGTACCTGTGTCCAAATATACTTGAAGCACTTATTCCTCTTACTAATCTTGTTTCCTCTTGTCTCGATCTTTGCCTGTGTTGTTCTCATATGTATGTTGCTTTCGATAAAAGCATCTGCTAAATGACATTGTAACATGTGTGTATTTGATCACACAGAAATCTCTCTTCTTGAAGAAAATGGAGTCTAGCTTATTTCGGTATCTAGTTCACACAACTAAATATTGAATGTTAGCTGCAGAAACCGCAGTTGCTTTTTTCTCTTACATTCATTTTTTTTCCCCATTTGCATTTCTCCTCCAAAATCTGGACTTGTGTCACTTGAATCTGTTAATAAGCATTTCTATTAACCAACACAGACATATAACATGGTATATTTCACATGAGTTAAGTGATCTTACTGAAGAAAAAACAGAAATCTTCCCATACAGCAGCACACCTCAATAAGCATCAACAAATATCCTCACTGAAATTTAGGGCCAGGCCCATGAGTCACATCATCTCTCATAACAAATGTGTTACATTTGTCTTAACTTAATGTGACCTGTCAGTACTGTTAAATTAAATCATTTTATTAACCCTTGAAGGGAGTTTGATTGCACACTGAAAAAAGGGTACACGGGTTTTCTGACTAGTTATGGAAATGCAGCCATAGAAGCCCCCACGTTTAGCAGTATAACGTGCCATAGCTCTCACTTGTTCCATCCAGCAGTCACTCTGCTGTTCAAATTTCCATCATGAAGCTTTTTAAGTCATGTCTAATCATCGTGAATTCATGAAAACTGCAAGATGATAACCAGAGTAGTCTCTGAATGTTGCAACAGAGGCCTTGCTCAAAGAAAGACAGACTACCTGTGTGTGCAAAGATCCAACATTTTAAAGGAGAAATTAAAAAAGAAAAAAGGACACTGATATAACGCCAATAATGTCAACAGTGCAAACAGGAATTCCTCATTTTTCGCTGACTGTCTGTTGGGTAACTCTGCAGACATCATCTAAGCCAGTGGTTCTCAACTGGTCTCTCTAATCTCTAATTTTAAAAAAACCTTTAAAGACTCTAATCTTTCACATAAATCCACTTGTTTTATTGAGTAAAGTGCATTTCAGCGCAAATGAACTGAGGATGACAACTACTGAAGTTGCTTACACAGAAAATTTTGAGTATCTAATAAATATCACATTAAATATTTACTTTTTTGACCAGCTGTTTGTGACCCATCCCGAACGTGTCCGCAACCCACTTTTGGGTCAGGACCCACCAGTTGAGAACCACTAATCTAAGCATACTGATAAAGAATTTCTTTGGAAACATGACACACCTCTTTGAAAATGTGGTTTTTATGCATGTATTTCCACTCACTTAAAAATGAGACATTTCAATGCTGTTCAGAGGGATGCATGAAGAAAATAAGGGTTTCTCCAAATCTTTCAGCCAAGCCTAAAGGTCCCTGTATTTTCTCCAAGAACCCATCCGAGCCATTTTCAGTACAGACAGACAGACAGGCAGGGACAGGCAGCAGCTGTATCCCTGTGATTCCACTGTAAACCATCTTAATTCATGCCATATAATTTTTCCAACTCTGTATCCACCTTTGGGAAACACCTGCACATCTAAATGATGGTAAAAACTGTTGTAAGCATTAGATCCGTGGATTCACAGTGTGGATCAGCTGAGCAGAAGCTCGATGGCTGCATTTGCTTTTTTGCACTTGACTGATCAATTAGGCTATATTTGCTCATCCTCGCTGAATAAAATGAATGTCATAGATACAAGAGGAGACAACAACTCGGGGCTGCTTGGGTGTTAAAGCTACAGGCCAACAACAAGCCTGCATGTCAATGTCAACGACTTGAAGATGTGAAAATGGATCCGAAAACCTGAGGTATCCACCCGTTTCCCTGCGAACAGAGGCAGAAAATCGCATAGGGCTGCTTTAGCATGCTAAATGATTCATAAGAGGTCTTACCGTGGCTTTTGGGATCCACTGTAGCTAGCTGTGAAGCTAGCTAACTGGCCTGGCTGGAAAATACTGGTCTCAGTCCCCCTTTCCTCGACACAGGAGTCTATTCAAGACGAAGAAACCACATCCTGCCTGTCGATGATGCTTTTTCTCGGACTCCTCTCCATCCTGAAGCTCACAGTCAAGAAGACAGCTAGACTTGACATGAGAGTGAAGAGCCCACTCAGTTTCAGTGACAGCTAGCGGACTGACGGCAGGATCCAGGAGCACAGATGTGCTGAAAGCTGAGAGAAAATGAGGGGCCAGCTCCGGCTGCTGCAGGTAGCAACGATGCTAACTATATAACCTAACGACAGGAGCTGCCTGCGACGCTTTCAGTGGGAGGCAGATTCATGAATTTCGGCGGGTCCGCTCCCTGCTCTGCTGTGCGCTGCTGTCATTATGTTAGTGTTGTCGGCGGATTTCTTCTCCAGTCCGTCTTATCCCCATTTTGCTTGACTCCCGTCCGTTTTTTGTTCAGGACTTCATGATGGCGGAACGGGGCGGGAGCCGAAAGGAAAACGGAAGAGCTCTTCTTCGACGGATCAAAAACAGGCACACGAGCTGCAACGACGACCCCAAGTGGCCGAAGATTGACGTATAAAAATTGAGTTTTGCTGCTCTCTGCCCTCGAAATGTTTTACTTTTCTTTGCCCCCTGCCTCTGTCTTTTTTACGGTGGCCGAGTACGACGGAGTATTAGGGCCACATAAAAAAATATATATTTAAGACTTCAGGATTAACGTCATTAATTTACGAGAATAAAGTCGTAGTAAAGTAATCACTTACGAGAGTAAAGTCAGAATAAAGTCCTTACATTCCAACCTGTTGTTTAAGATGACAGTTTTTAAAATGAGAGCCATGGAGCATTTCATGAAAATGTATTTCAACATAGGTTTACCATACAAGGAGATACTTTTGGCAAATCAGCACCACATTATCATAAGTATCATAATGATTTTATGACTTTATTCTCGCAAGTAATTACTTTATTACAACTTTTTTCTTGTTAGAAAGGACTTTTTTTCTCGTTAGTAATGGCTTAATTGGGCGGCAGTAGCTCAGGAGGTAGAGGGGTCGTCCGTTTTGGCTTTTTTTATTTGCATTCTTTTATTTCACAGTAAGTAACCTTTTTCTTATTTTTTGCATTGCCACTTTTTTTTTGCGTCATTAACTTCTGTTGTGGCTTTTTTTTTAAAATCTGCACCGTTTCATTTTTTTATTTGCAGCAGGCTTCGGTTTATTTATTTATTTTTTTTCCATCGGTAACTTCCGCTGTGGCTTCTTTTTGTATTCTTTTTTATTTGCAGCAGTGGCAGTTCTCAGCCACCGTACTTTCCCCCTTATTTTCTTTCCACACTTTTCTTCCTTCCTCCACACAACCCTTGCTTAGGATTTGAACCAAGGGCACTTCAGTCAAAGGTAATAGCCACAACCTCCCCATCACAGGCCTGCCTTGTCTTTTTTATTTCAAGATTTTATTATGACTACTCAAAAGCTTGATTCAGTCTGCAGCGTGAGGAAAGCATTTCACCCCTGTCAAGGAAAGTCTCTATTCAGGATTTGAACCAGAGACTATCTCTCTCAAAGGCAGCAACATTGATCTGCCCCACCATAGGCCTGTCTGGTATTTATATTTGGATCTTTTCAATTCATCATTTTATTGTTTTGTTTTTTTCAAAAGCCGGGTTCAGTCTGGGGGCAGTGCCATGAGCCAATACCACCAAATGCCAGCTTGGTAATCCTTACATATTTAGTCTTTTCATTCCCCATGTCATTATTGTTTTTCTTTTTTTCAAACAGTAGGATCAGACTGTAGAGAGGGGAAAGAATTATTTCTCCACTCACATGGGAAGTCCCTTTTCAGGTTTGAACTGTGGACCATTTAATTCCTCCAACATGTGAAAAGCGTCCGCTCAGGACAGAACCCAGAATCATTTTACTCGATGAGGTGGTGCTAACTGCTAAATTCAAGAATCATGTTACTGTGCACCTTTTTTTTTAATGGTAGAGAATTCCAAGTACTGTCCAATAGTTTAAAGTCTTTGTCCTTTGTCCAGTGGAAGGAAACCAGGGCACTTCCACACAGGATGATGTTTGTTAATTCCTCCAGTGTCGCTGATTTAAACTGCATGTAAGACAGTTGTTGCTTCATTTTGAGATTGCACTCATGAATGTATGTTCACACGTAACACGCAAAGCCCTCATTCCCTCCTCAAGCAAGCCTGCCATGAGATAATCAACTCATGCCCATGTGAATTGAACTGCTATAGTTTAAATGGTTCCTGCTATAATCCCAATCCTGCCCAAACAGGATTGGATGCCCTATTGATGACATTGAATCAGAGGGCTCCTATTATGTCCCGTTAGCAGGTGTTGAGCATGCTGGGGGGGTCATGAACCCTTGGGGATTTTACGAGACATTTAGAGAGAAGAGAGCAATATTTAATCTTAGGGAATATATATATATTTATTTACTGTAATAGAACTTCTTGAATTCTCATGTAAATTGAATTTTTTCTCTTCTGTCATGTTGATTTAATGCCATACAGCTTTTTCACAAACACACGGACAGACTCACACGTCATCACAATCTCACACTCAGCCTTTGCTTCCATAATCCACTCAGATTAATTCTACAGTGTTGTGCACTTTTGGCTGACATACCAGACTGACAAAAACACTCAATAAAACCGACATTTTCTCTCTACAACTTGTAAAAACATTCTTGTCAGCCTGCAGTCAAGGACAGAAATTGAATTACTCAATAAGGATTCGTTTCAATTTGTTGCAATAACATCTTAATCCTCTATGTAGAGTGAACTACTTCTACCTCACTGATATTGTTTCATTTTAAAAAATCGAACACACCCTTAACTCTCTCACTTTTCATGTACACTTTGCGTACTTTTAAATGTCCAAAGTTTCACTCCACAAACATTTTGCACAGCTGTTGCTTTGACTTTGCATAACCCCTCAGCTGGTTGAAAAAAATGATAATAATAATAATGTCTACTTCCTGTCGCATGGCTCAGTGGATTATAGCTTTAATGTCGCCAGATTTTCTGATGAATTTACATAACAGGGAGACGGGCAGAGGGGAGGTTTAAGGGAGCAGAGGACAAACAAAGTGGAAGTTTCAGTCAGACTGGAGGAAGTGAAGATCGTCCCAGAGGCTTTAATCCCCAAACATTGTCATGATCAGGGTAGTTCATGGAAATATTAATCCTTTTGTTTCCATGCAAATGTAAGCAATACTCACACAGATTATCACACATTCGGGTATTAGCTGCAATTTGTAGTTTCAGGCAAAAATAACCAGTTTAAATGTCTCATTTATCATTTAAAACTGTTTAAATAACACACAGAGAATCTAGAGAGAAATTTTCTGGTGCAAAAAAAAGTGATACAAATGATTAAGTTTTACAAAATGTACCAGTTAGAATTCTAACTTTAAAGTTTTAAGTTAAAGTTTGAAATGTTAAGCTTTTAAGTGTCTTCTAAAGATTTTTAAAGTTTTATTATGCATTTCATTAAATCTACATTATATTATTTTTATTACTCTTTTTATTTGTAGCCATTTTTCCACTTTCATGGTATGTATGGCAGCATATTCAATCACAGAGAAAAGTGAGAAGAAGAAGAAAAAGAAAAAGAAGAAGAAGGATAGGAAAATAGAGGTTCATTTACATTCAGTCTCAACAAAAAATAAAAATAAAAAAAATAATAAAGGAATGGTTGAAACTATCATGAGGTGATTTACAAGATTATGAGAAAAAGCTTTTAAAAACAACTTAGTTAAATACATCAAAAATGTTTGTTGTTTGTTCTACCAGGAAAAAAACAAAAACAAAATAATATATTTCCTCTTTTATATGGGTCTTACAAAAGGTCTCAAAAATTCTTAAACTTTATTTTAAAAAGTGTTCTGTAAATCTTCAGTTTATTTTAAAAAAAAAAACACTAAATAAAAAATATTGATATTTGTGGTTAAGACTCTAAGAATTAAATTTCTCTACAGAGACGAACTTTGACTTTAATCAACCAAGCATAACTCTCAGCATGCCATGACCTACCCTGAGACCTACCTCGAAGCAGTGAGTGAGTGAAGACATTAAAAATAACTGTAGAAACAGTCAGTCTTTATTCTGATGATCTGGTTTTCTTATGTGGGTCAGACACATTAGTTTCAATTTCAGTCTGGTTCACAACCAGCAAAAAACTCCTGCAGGAGCTTTGAGACCATGGAGATGATTGATTGAAAGACAACTACTGAACAACTTGACTAAAAATGATGGTCTTATTTCTCTATACTTTAAATAAAATACTCAGACTCTGTTGTACCTACTGAATAGGACTGAAAATTACTACTCTTGTAATTAATTCACAGCAAACAATAGAACATGAACTGTTTTCATGAAATTCTACCAGTATGCACTCAAAGTCTCTAGTGTCGGCCTCAGGTTCAGATGGTGGTCTCGTTTACAGCGTGATGTCAACACAGTGCTGACTCCTCCCATCAAACCTACACCCCTGTGTGCAGCCACACCTCCCTGTCATTCAAACTCCTGCAGCATCCCGACAGGCAGGCCAGAGCAGGGCCGTCCTGAGGAGGGACCAACAGACTCACAGAGAGGAGAGAGAGCTGCTTCAGGGCTCGTGTAAGAAACGACGGGCGGATGATAAGAAGTCAACAGAAGACGGTAAGCAGATAAATCAAATTAAAAAAAAATTACCTGGAAAAATTATAAACTGTAAAATCTTCTATTCTTTCATGTAATCCTTAGAATATTATCTATTATTTGTGTTTATGTGGAAATGATTTTAAATGGGTTTGAATCTGTGCAAGATATTAATTTTGAAAGAAAACTTTAAAAAGTATTTTAATAGTATTTGCAAAAAGAAAGACACACATAGAGTAAAAATTTATGTTCCAACTTTGGGAATCTTCTCTTTACAGTACCATGTGTCACAATTAAAAAGATTTTTTTTTCTTTGTCACTGCAGACATGAGTTTTGGGGCTGCTTGCATTTTCCTACGAGGAGGCAAAAACATTGTGAGTACAGCTGTGATGGTATTTTCCTCTTATAAGTGGGTTTGCAATGATATTTGCAAACTGCTACATGTAGTTGACTGGATTATAATCTGAGAGATGACAGTATGGAAAGATAAAAAATGTCAACCTGTAAAAGCAATCGCACTTAATCATGCTTTATCATGCTACTGTAAAAGTACTGGACACTAAAATGTACAGTTTTTGCTATAAATCTTTATCTCTGCTTTATTTCTTACAGACAAGAGAACTGGCAGATGATGAAATTGATGGTGAGTTAATTTCAGTCGTATCTTTGTGTGTTTTTTACTCCAAAATTTTTTACTATTAGTTTCAAAACTCTTACACAACCTGGATGCATCTTATCTCTTATTTGCAGAGCTGCGGGATGCGTTCAATGAGTTTGACAAAGATAAAGATGGGCTGATCAGCTGTAAGGACCTGGGGAACCTGATGCGAACGATGGGATACATGCCTACAGAGATGGAGCTGATTGAACTGAGCCAAAATATCAACATGAACCGTGAGTCCTGGACTGAGTGGAGTAAACAAATTCTAAAAAATAAAACATAAAGGACTTGGTGTGCTTCAACTTTTTCATTAAGAAATAGCAAGACAAGCGTAAGATAACACAGATCATATGGTTGAATTTAACCATCTTCAATGAGTGATCATGATCCAAACTGTATATATCATGTGACTTTTGAAGATGAAGTCTTTATGGTACACCTTGGCATTGTAAAAACAACTTTTCTGATTTTTTTGAGCTGCTATGTGTGTCATGAAATTCAGCAGTCTCAGGCTTATTTAGTCAAAAATAAGTCAATCAAAATCTGTTATTGTTTATAATTTCTTAGTTTTGTACTTAGTGTTTTTTTCATGCTTGAAAGAGTTGATTCTTAAAAGATAGAGGGGGACGAGCACCTTTAAGTGTGTCATATTCAAACTGTCCTCTCAGGTGTTGAATCAACACAATATACCAGCCACAAAAATACTTGATTAGAGAGTGATAACTGTTTCTAAATGCTTATTTTTCTTGTTTTATTTTTTCCCAGTTGGGGGCAGAGTTGATTTTGAGGATTTTGTGGAGCTCATGGCACCAAAACTTCTGGCAGAGACAGCGGGGATGATCGGCGTGAAGGAGCTGAAGGATGCTTTCAAAGAGGTGAAGGTCACTTTCTTAAATCTTTAAAGCCCGGGGATCCTTTCAAAACTTGAAGTTGTTCAGTTTCTACCTAAACTAATTTTCTGTGGAGATGAACAACATGCCCATCTAGCTCTTCTTTTGTCTCCCTTTCTTTAGTTTGACATGGACGGGGATGGAGAAATCACAACAGCAGAGTTACGATCAGCCATGATTAAGCTGATGGGAGAGCACATGAGCAGGAGGGAGATAGACGCTATAGTAAAAGAAGCAGATGACAACGGAGACGGCACTGTAGACTTTGAAGGTAACTGTTTGTAAACTGCACTGACATCAACTCATAAACTTCACAAAAAAATTCACTGATCCTGAAACCCTTCTTCTTCTCTGCTGCAGAGTTTGTCAGAATGATGTCCCATCAATGACAGCAGAGGAGCATCAGTGAAAGAAGTACCTTTGCACCTCTACAGACATGTAGCAGTCCTGAAGTTGTCTGTCAGTGAAGCTCTTTGAAGGATTAACTTGTACATAACAATCATAATGTTAAAACTCAAAGAAGTCCAGCAGTATGAAGCTGCCCTCAGAGATGATTTTACAGCTATGCAAAGTTTGACCACTGTGTGCTCAGATGTTTTTCTAAGATGTAAGATAATCCAAAAGAAAGTGTGAATATATTTATTTATTTAATCATGTTTATTGTGTATACAGAGAAAGTTATGGATTATTTTGTTGGACTGGATTGAAGATGTTTATTCTGACACTGTTTCATTGTTTTTATCTCTGAAACATTATAAAGCAGAGAAAATATTTAAAAAGCTATTAATCTTCTACTATGTATAGTGAAAATACCTCTACAGTATTTAGCCTGGACTTGTAGTATTGTGTAATAATAATGGATATATTTCAACAAGTTCGATCTGGAAACAGGTGTGTGCAGACATGAAATAAAAGACAATGACTTACTGACTCTCGGCACAAGAGTTTTGTCTTGAATCTATTCCACGCTATGAACAATGTGGGTGTTTTATTATTGAGAAATGAATCTGCCTGAACTCGTCTTTGGCATTTTGATAAATGATGGCAAAAGCTGATTTAATATTTTGGCAAAATCAAAGCACAGAGACTTAACGGTTTGTGCGTGACAGAAAATCTGTGGCGGCACATTGTAATTTAATCCAAAGTCATGCACGACTTTCATAGTAAATCAACTTGCATAATGACACAAAACTCTCCGGTTGTATAATAAACTAAAGCAGTGATTTGTGGATTTTGTGAGCCCAAAGAAGGATTTGGGAACCGAAAACATCTGCGACGCTACTACACTGTGGGGCGGATATGTGGAGGATTGAGTAACTCCTGCGCCCTGGCTTTGGGAGGACACAGGGATAAAGAGATTTTGAGACAAAAACGGAGCGGCTACTGATTCGCTAAGAGAAGCAACATCAGCTCAAAACTGTGACATCACACAGACAGATTTCTTAGTATTAAGTGCAAACAAGGGATTAGGATGTAGTCTAGTCAGAATTTAGCTCTTTAAAAGGAGTGCTGGGGAATCTGCACACAAGTTATAACGATCTTGTAATCTGAGGTTAAAAAAAGACTTAATTAAAAGTTTTTTTCAAGAGCTTGCCCCAAATTTCTAGTAATTTAAACATTTTAATTGTTGAACTAAGATTTGGAGCAGAGTTGTAAGGACAAATAACAGGGGGCATTACTGTTTGTTGCCTTATTTACATCCTCTAAAAACAATATTTATAGGTTTTTAAAGATCTTGCCCCAGAATTTTTATGATCATTTTCTTTTACTAGCAGTTATTGCTGTTAAAGTCAAGTTAGAGGAAGAGTTATAAAAAGACAAATTACAGACCAAATAATCCAGAAAAGCATTTATGGTTCACATTGTTCATTGTCCGCATTTAACGGGGGCGAGAAAGATAATAAAGACTGTTAGGTACACATAAAGAGAAAGACATGCAGCAGATTGCAGTAATGTATTAGGCCTAGAAGTTCATCACTAATACACTTGATACAGGCTGTAACACTTAAGATGTTTGCATAATGACTGTTCTTATAATTCACACAGACACTGCAGTATAGTATCATCTAAGTGGACAAACTGTTCTGAGCAGCTATTGATGATTTAGCAAATTTCTATGAGGCACAACATTAAGACGACAGGAAAAATGAAGACTAATAGATCAAAAACTCATTCATTCCTAATGCCATCAGGGTACTGAATGATAGTAGGCCCATGTCTCGTTAGATCTGCCTGTTATGGACAGTACATGCAACTGTTATCCTCCCTCTTTTGCTGCCAAGATGTTTCGTCTGTATTTGTTATGTGTCTGTTGCTGCTGTCCTTGTTGCTGTTGATCTGTTTTTTGTACACAATGAGACTAAAGACAAATTTCCACTTGTGGACAATAAACTAACTAACTAACTAACTAACTAACTAACTAACTAGATGTTACTGTGAAAGCATTCTTTTAGATAATAGAGTAACTAAAACTTTATCAAGTTAAAACACTATGAAAAGCACTACAAACCATCACTAGTCTGCAAAGTTGCCAAAACATGCATTTTTTTTTTTTTAATAAAAATCTCACCTAACTTGAAAAACAGACGACAACTGAATAACTGAATGCATAACCTGTAAACACACCCCAAAGGAGTCCAACCATTTGATTTTTAACACCATCTGCATTGTGTGGGTCACAGGACGGTGGCAGGAACAATGTCACACTAACCTTTAGTTAGCTTCACAGAGTTATTGCATAAAAGCTGGACCAGAACCGTACTGGACAGGCAGATGGGCCATGACTTTGGGGCTTATAGGCCCAATTAACAAAAGTGAAGCTTTTCTCTGTCTGAAAACACTGATCTATTAAGTAAACATCTGCCAGTGCCACTTCACAGATTGGATGCAAAGGATATCTGTGTCAATAAGATTAATGAAAACATTTTCTGTAGCTTTTCTGTAAATAACTGCTCCTTTGTGTGTGTGTGGTGTAAGTGGGAGTAATAATAAGGAAGAGGAATGTCTCCTTTCATTGCTCTGATATCAAATAGTGTGATTGAAAACGGGGTCCCATTGAAAGTGAGAGGTGCCGTGCTCAGAGAGGCTGAGCGGGCCAAAGGCGGACTCAGATGATGTAACGCTGTCTGCCTGGCCTTTGCCCTGATCCTCCTGTGATCCCTCAAACATCCAGCATCAACCTTTATTGCATTAATCCACAATAATCTCTCTCACTCTGACTCAGTTCCAAGGCAGAAACTCTGTCCAGCATCTTGCTGTCAAAGTGCGCTTAATGAGAAACTACGGTTTAAATAATTTGCAGCCGTCCTCTAAATGCTGATGGGCCTATCCCCTTCTCTGTGTTTGTTTTCCTGCATGGATTTTATTTCCTAACTCCCAAAATACCAGTAATCCTTCTGAGAAGTAGCAGATGCGTCCTCTGGGTATCTACTGTCTGACCACCTGTCTGGTGAAAGTTAATACAGCCTGTCAGTTATCTTGTCTTTTGTCTGTTCACATTCATTTTTGAGTTAGGTTTATATTGTTTGCATCTATTTTTCTGAGCTAAAGAGCTGAACTGAATAGTGGCTTTACAAGTTGCTGAGACACCCTTTTCTATATAACACTTTACTCAGAATTTTTATCAGAGCTCCTTGTTAGCTTTGATTATTTTTGTCATTATTCCATGCCCAATAAATTGCTCTGCCTCAGCTCAGGTTAGTTTGCTAGTTTTCCTGCTTTGAACTTTATTTTCAACTCTATTTTTTTCATCTCTATTTTTTAACTTATCCTAACACTAGCTTAAAGTTAGATTAAAACAATGACTGAGGTATGACAGGATGCCTTAATCTCTCCTCTAACAAGTCCACATGTATCACTGCTTGGATTTTTATCTGGAAGAAGCTCATTTTAAAATATATAAAGTATTTTTTTTTTTAACTTTGGGTTGTGTGAAATGGTTAATTGGTGCTCATCAGCTCACAATGTGTCCTTCTCTTCTCAGACAGGACACGACCCCTGACCATGTAAAGGAAGAAAACTAGTGTTCCACTTTTTAGTTGCGCCCTCTAGTGGCAAAGATAATTGCAATGTGACAACTTACCCATGTGACAACAAGCCCCGGTCTCCCCTACTTTATGTTTTAATAAACTGAGCTTCCCAACCCCCCAAAAATCGTAGTTTATACTAATTTAACCACAATAAGGTTCAAACCCACAACTCTGCTCGTAGTCTTATGGCGGTTTTTATGACCTAATGTCAATACCTTACATTTTATAAACAAAACAGCGCTCATAGTGACGTTTCAACCGACCAATCACATCACTGCATCGGGAACGGAAGCCGGAATGGGACATTCTGCTGGGTGAAGCGCGATATCTGTCACTGCAGGTGAAATGTGTTCGTTAACACACCCTTAGCTGTCCGTCTGAAGTGAAAGGCAAGCGAAAGTACGATAAACTTACTCACACGCATTCGAATGTGTCGATATCCTGTTTATAGCTTTGTTGTGTATGTTAATAGTGTCATAGCTAACTGTAGATAGCTGACTAGCTGCCTCTGTTCTTAGCTGCATGCTTCCCCTGCCTGTCTCATCTTACAATTCAGATCAGGTTACACCTGCATATAAGGTTTATAATAGTTTGATTTTATTGCATGTTGTTCGTACAAAAAAAAATCAAATAGTTCATTTTTAAAAGTCTTGACTTTGTACCTCAGTGTTTTAAATATATGGCAAACTTTCCAAAATAGTTGCAGTTGCTGCTTTTTGGGTCACGTCTGTCCTTGTATTTGGATTAAGGGGTTTTCATGTTATTCGTTTAGGAGTGATGTTAAGGCAGAACATTTAAGGTGGAAATTAACCAACCAAGTTGGAGATTTTAGTTTTTTATAATGTCCTTGTTGTCTGAACAGGGATGGCTAGTTTGTAGGTTTGTATCAGCACGGGTGTCATTTCAGAGTAGGTGTTGTCTTCTTTCATATAGTATGTGTTTCTATTTGGGTTTTCTTCTGGGAGTATTCTGCCAGGATAGAAAATGTATGACTGCTAAGAACTCATTGGTCTGTTTTTTCCCCAAACAGGGCTCCTCTGATGCTGACCGCATGCAGAAACCTTTCTCGAACCTTTCTCCCCCTCACATATAGAAGACTTTGTACCAGAGGGAGCTGGACCCACCAGGCTGCTCTCTCTACAGCCTCATTCAGCCCTTTATTTCTCCCTCACAGTCACATCTTCTTGACAAACCAGGCAACCTCAGCCCTCCTAAACTCATCTATCCACTCCCACATCTTCTGCCTGTCTCACTCCACCTTTAGTTCAGGTGTGATGGAGCTAAAAGAAGTCCTGCAGGTGCTGGAGCAGCTCGCTCCTCTATCTCTGGCTGAGTCGTGGGACAATGTCGGCCTGTTGGTTGAGCCCAGCAAACCTCGCCCTGTAAAAACCATCCTGTTAACAAACGATCTCACAGATGCTGTCATGGCGGAAGCGGAGGCCATGAGCTGTGACCTTATCATCTCATATCACCCTCCACTGTTTCGCCCGTTCAAGCGTTTGGTCCAGAAAGATTGGAAGCAGAGATTAGCCATCAGGGCTGTCGAGGCAGGGATAGCCATCTTCTCCCCGCACACATCGTGGGACAGCGTTAAGGGGGGCGTCAATGACTGGCTGGTTGGTGGACTAGGTAAGGAGTCACGCTGAGTGGAAAGTGTGTTGCACATGTCTACAGTACCTGCATATTTAAAGAGGGATTTGGCTGAAATGGTGCGACACATGACACTAACCTACTGGCCCTCTTTCTTGACCTAAAGTGTGTTTTTTTTTGTGTCTCAGGTAGTGGTCAGGTGTCAGTGCTGAGTGAGGCCAAAGGTGATGCCTCCCACAGCCACAAACTGGAATTCATGGCTAAAAGCGCAGGAGAAGTACAGGGTATCTTGGAAGAACTTAAAGCTTGTGACAGTGAAACGACACTTCAACATGCCATCAGCAGGTTCTGTTTGCTATAATAATAATTATTATTAAATCGATTCATATTAAGGTGTTAGCTATTGCATTGTTTAGCAATGAAGGGAGTTCTGAACTGATTATTAAACAATCTCAAGTCTGTGTCTACTGACATGATTTGCTGCATGCAGACTAGAGAAAGCTTGGTTGTGTTTTTCCTTTTAGTCTCAGTGTGACACATGAGACCCTTAAAGTCCAGATCAGTTACTGTGTCCAGTGTGCCTTGTGTTTAATGGTCTCCAAGATTAACACAAAATGAAGATCTGATGATGATTTCACATGTGTGCAAATTATATCTAAACACTTTAACTAGAATTTCCCTCAAACTCCTACTACAGTACACTACTCTCTACAGTATACTATATCGTGATACAGTCTTTGGTTTTACTGCCGCAGGGAATCAACTGTAAGACACCCAAAATAGCTACAGATACTCAGACAGGTTTTTATTAATCTACCAGTGTCCCCAGACTTTTGAAAACTGTTACACAACAGTTCAACTGAAAATCTTAGTGTTTTTTTTTTATTCTGTGTGTCTTTTTTTAAGTCTCCAAGCTTGAATGCAATGCATTTTGGGAGTTGACTTTTCACACCATAAGTATTAAAGCTTTTAAGCGCCTCACTACCACAAGCCGGTATTGTAGCTTTGACAAAGTGAAGGCTAAAAATGACAAACTCAGTCACAATTTAATGCTTTGCCAGACCATTTCACATCCTTCAAGCAAAAAATTGATGTAGGCAGGCTCATGAATATAGTCTGGCAAAACCAGAAGAGTCTAAAAAATGATTTTGACAAAATAACACAGAGAATAGAAACCAGTCATTTCTCTACAAGGAACAGACAGTAGTAATATGGAGTGCACAGAATTGGTCTTGTGTGATTGTGAATAATAGTTTGTCTCCTTAAATGACAGATCAGACAGCAGTGGGATCCATGTCAGTGTGACCTGCAGTGACTCAGCGCTGACCCCCAGTGTTCAAACTCTGCTACGACACAACGCCCCCAGCCAGTCCCTCTGCATCCTCAAGTTGGAAAAGGTGAAACATAAACACCGCAAAAGAATGCACACACTCCCATACAGGAATGGCTTTTACTTACCCGCTCCGTTCGCTGAAGAGTATCATGACAGGTTCTCTATAAATGTTAAAATGTTAGTTTAGATGGAAACATAGCTCTGTTTTGGTTCATTTAAAGTAATTGTTTAAGTCTCACAAACAGGAGTCAAATCTAGTTTTAGTCTGATATACTCATAACTTCCTGTGTTTCACTCCCCGCAGCCTCCTCTTCCAGGCCACGGCCAAGGGCGACTGAGCATTTTGGACCAGCCAGTAACCATGGAGATGGCTATCCAGAAAATGAAGTCCCACCTGGGTCTGAGTCACCTCCGCTTGGCCCTTGGATCGGGGCAGACACTTGGTAAAAAAACATCATGCAAGCAGAAGAGCTAGCAATAATTATATGTATGCACATTGTGTACTACGTGAATGATGTGCAGGAAAAAAGTGAATCACTGGCAACTTTTACTTTTGCACAACTTTTGCTTTTTTACTTTAAGAAAATGTGTAACATATCTGAGATCAGAAAAAGTTGAAAACTGGCACAACCAAGGATTAAGTTACACTGTTGTCTTGTAAACCCTGACACAAACCAAACCATAACATTTACAAGACATATCATCTACGAAACCAGATGCAGAGTATTTAGGTTTTGTCACTTTGGGCTCAGCGGGCTGTGGTGAACATCTTTTCACAACTTTTTAATAAAAAGTGAAAAATTACTCCCTGACAAACAAAATGATAAAACTGTTTGTTGCAGTCTTGAGTAAACAGTATTTTGCTATTTTCAGAGTCGTCTGTGAACTCAGTGGCTGTGTGTGCTGGATCCGGAGCCTCAGTGCTAAACGGAGTGAAGGCAGACCTGTACATCACAGGTAAACATCTGATGTTTCACTGTTTTTTTCTCTTGTGTTGGTTTGGCCTTGATATATAATCATTTTAACCTTTGGTCAGGTGAAATGTCCCATCACGAAGTGTTGGACGCTGTAGCCAAGGGAATGAGTGTCATCCTCAGTGACCATAGCAACAGTGAGCGGGGATATTTGGCGGTGTTCAAGGAGAGGCTGGCTGTTCGTCTTCCCGAAGGTGTGACAGTGGCGGTGTCTAAAACTGACAGAGACCCTTTGGAGGTGGTCTGACCAAAATTGGAGCCACACATTAGCCGCTTTAACACATGTACCCCTGACATTTTCTAGATAATAAACAGCTCGAAATACTCTGTTGTGTTCAGGTGAGGGGGAGGAGTCATCTTTCATGATAACAACAAATGTTTAAGGATGTTTTTGCAAATCAAACTGGAGAAATCTATATAATGGCAAAGAATCATTCAGCTCTGTGTCCTGAAAATGTTGGAAAATCTCTAGGAGTGCAGTATTTGTGTGAGGGGCCTTGTAAAAAATCTTCACAGTTTCAAACAGATGGAAATTAATCTGATTTCAATACAAAAAATAACATCTGTATTTGGAGTTCTGAAACAAGTGTGACATGGTTGCATATAAAACCCTGTTTTCTCAGCCTATCCAGTCACTATAACAAATCAGCACATTATTCCTCATGTATTAATTAAAAAAAGTACTTCACAGATCATGTGTCATCTATTCCTGTCAATATAAAAAATGGAATCAGCTAAAATACTCTCTCCTCAGAGTCAAAGATTAAGGATGTAATCTGAATGTGGTCTGTAAGCAGAGGGTCTATTTACAAACGACAAGCGATGTTTCGACTCACATCAAATGCTCCTGTTGGTTTTCAACATGCAGACAACATGTGTCCTTATCAGATTCATAGTTCGACTGTCTCTTGTTTTTCTTGAGACAGTTTCAACAGTTGAAACATCAGCTCCAATACAACCAAAAAATAAACATTTAAAGGCAAATACAAAATTCCTCTAACTAAATCAAGTGCTTTAAAAATTTCCTGACCTTTAGACCTCAGCGAGAAAACAAAAGCGAATATCAAACCACTTAGCACATGCATGTCAAAGAGCGAGCCTATGCTAATAGTTAATGCTCTGTAAACAGCACACATTACCTTCCCCCCCTGCTCCAGTTACAGCAAACAAAAACAACACAACAAGTAGCAATCCTCATCACAGGCTGTAACAGAGTCTGGTGCAGCACACCTGTCTGCTCGTAAAAACATTAAGAGACGTCACACACACCTCACTGCCCCTATCAAGGTAATGACCTCTTTCTCAGCATGGCGTTAACACCTCCGCTTCCTCTCAGTCCACGCTCGCTTTTATCCCTCTCACAACACACACACAAACTCACAAATGGAGAAGGAAAACAACAACTAGAACAACAGACATGCTTTTAAAGAGCCTCCAGCTGTCAGAAGCTGAAACATATTTGAACAGGTTGATAAGGAAAGACAGCTTTTTGATTCTTTTTCTCCTCACATTCAGATTTCCTCATAGTTCATCCTGTCTTGATTCAAACTGTGAAAGCCTTGACTCATGATGTAACATTGATCATCAGCTGGTCTGTTTACAAGCCCTCAAAAAGTATCAGATTATGCTCATAGGAGGATTTTCTTTTTAAGTTGTCACTTAGAGGAATTAAGTTGAACATCAACAGAGTAGAAAACATAAAAAATAGTACGGTCACTGCATGATAATAAATAAATACAAGGTCTCTCAAGTATTTTCTCAGATCACTAGACTTTGCTTTAGTAAAACAGTTACTTTCTCTTTTTGGAGATCATGAATGTCTTGTCATCTGCTCTCAAGAGGAGGACCACCGGACTTGTTATCAGCCCTCATAGTACAGAAATGCACAAGTGCTCATGGCATTGGTATCATACACATGTGGGACAGCACCACTCATGTCGAATGATTTCCTCAGCTTCTAAAGCGAAACACTGCCACTCAGATAATACTATTTTCAGGAAAGACCTTTTATAATACAGCAAAGATGCCTGTATTACATCAGCATGGCTCTGTAGTAAAACAAATAAAAAGTCTGATGCTAAATTTGTCTGTAGTCCCTAATTTTTCCAGGATGAAAACATTTGGAGCATAATGAAACAAAAACAAGTGAGATCCTTAGCTGCTGTTGAGAGAAGAGGTGATGCACCAAAAGAGGTTTGTCTGTGTGGTCTAGGATTTTACTGTTTTGATGAGAAATCCTGTCTGCCCAACAAACTTTCTTCACAAGACTGAATGAAGGTATGTGAAAAATTCATCTAAATTCTCCTGATTATGCTGCACAAAAGTCTGCTTTGATATTGATATCTGAATTCATCAACTTCTAGACGCTCCTGTTTGTGTTTTGGCCAAATTGCAGCTCTGGACCAACTGTCTTCCTCTCCCACCTTCATTTAAGAGAGACTCCCTGCTGAGAGGCCTAACAGGCAGACCGCTGAGAGGAAGAAGCATGTCATCAAGTCGTCAGACAGCCACAGGGGAGCTGACAGTAAACTACCGACATTTCTATTTGTGTGTAAGAGAGGTAACAGAAATATTAGATAAAAACAACACTGTAGTCCGTCTTAGATCACACACACCTATAGTCACTGCATCTGCACATGAACTACTAATAAATAAAACTAAACCATCATAACAACAATTAAACATTATTTATTTTATTTTTTCCTGTTTCCTACCTAGAATCCTATGAATTTCAAGGTAAAGTCCTTTCAAATAAAGAAGTACTGCAACAAAATAATCATGTATTAAAAATTTAACTTTTCGTAAGCAGCATTTGTAGTGAGGAAATCAAACTCTGTTTAAAATGTCGGGTTAGGTTTTTTCTGTATGTAGCTTTTGAGTAAGGCTGCAAAATAATCAAGATAAAGAAAAATAACTTCTGAAATAAAATAAAGTCAAAGCTCCACAGGACTAGTATACTTAGTGCTAGAGCAAATGCCATTAACAGCGAATAACCTTCCTTACATCTCATTAAGTTTCCTTATAGACAGACTAAAGCTAAAGTTAGAGCTGCTGAATTAACTTTGAATCTGTGTGTTTGTGTTTGTGGTGCAGGGACAGAAGGGGAGATGGGGGCTCAGCTGAACCATTTGGCCTCATGTGTGAAGCTCCACACACCTATATAACAGAGCCAGTCAGTGCTGTGAGCATTTGAAGCAAAGACCAGCACCAGGATAGGGGCAGAATCAGGGACAAGAGAGAGCAGCACATGTTAGGAAAAGGTCTCCGATACAGCAGAAGACATCTGGAAATCTGTGCGAGGAAACAGAAAGAACCGGAGAGAGAGATGTTACTTTGCTGCAGGTGAAGAAGAAGAGTGAAGAGACTAACACAAACAAGGAAAATGCTCAGTGTGGAAATGTACCCCAGTTTGAGTCTGGGACCACAAAGGATGGGAGACTGCTTCTACAGAGGTAAGAGACAGAGTGTGTGAGAGAGAAGCAGACAACACTTTTAGACTTTCATAAATGTTCATCTGGATTTCAGTGGTGAACTTCTTGCCTTCCTTTTAATGCTCCTTTTTTGCTACTGCAGACCGGCAGCCCCCAGCCCACATGCCGCTGTTCCCCTCACCGTGTGACGTAACCAGCAAACCCCTGCCCCCTCGGCTGCTGGCCCCTCCTGCAGGACCCAGTGAGCAGGCCGCCAACACCCCAAAAGATGAGGTGAAGATGGAGCTGGAGAACGTGTCTTTGTGGAAGCAGTTCAGCTCAGTAGGAACAGAGATGATCATCACAAAAAAGGGCAGGTAAGAGAATATGGTTGGTGATCTTTGACCCTACTCTGTCTTTAACCATGTGGTTCTTCTTGTTAAAGGTAATTTGTGTTATTTGTGCTTTATAAGGGTTAAAAGTGTTGAAAAGTGCAAATTCATTCAGGATCAAGCTGTAAAAATGTGAACTAAATATAACTCTATCTCTCCCTCAGACGAATGTTTCCTGGTTTGAGGTTAAAAGTCTCAGGCCTCAACCCGTCTCTCCGTTACATCCTCCTCCTGGACATCATCCCAGCAGACAATTCCCGCTATCGCTTCCAAGGAGGTGGCTGGCAGGCTGTGGGTGGAGCCGAGGCGAGGCTTCCAGACCGGGTATTCATCCACCCTGACTCGCCTGCCACAGGTGCTCACTGGCAGGGCCGCACCATCTCCTTTCACTACGCCAAGCTGACCAACAACACTCTGGATACACAGGGACATGTAAGCACTACAGATTGACTGACTAACAGCCTCTAACATGACAACAAAACGCAGACTGTTTTTCTTGTTATTTTGGTGCATTCTGATTCAGAGTCTTTTGTTTCATTTCCAGATTATCTTGCACTCTCTGCATCGCTACCAGCCGAGGGTTCATGTCATTGAAGCCAGAGATGTGCTGCGATGGGGCGGAGGGCAACACTCCTTCGTTTTCCCTGAGACCCAGTTCATCACAGTCACAGCCTACCAGAACAACAAGGTACTTAGACAAAACAAGCCAATTGTGCAATCCAAAAATCACAATTGGTATAACTAAAGAATCAAATTACAATCTGTTTTTTGTTTTTTTGAAGATCACAGAGCTGAAAATCAACTCAAACCCATTCGCTAAAGGCTTCCGAGAAGATGGCATGAACAGCAAGAAGTAAGGCACAACAAATACCACCACATGCGTACAAGTATTCAGCTCAAAAAATTTTCTAAAAGGTCAAAAATAAACTTTTTTTTCTCTCTGCAGACAAAGAGATGCAAGACAGAAGCGCAAAATATCAGAAACTTTGGATATCGGTGAGTTAAATACCAAAATGTTTTCTGCTTTTATTTTGAAATAACAATTTCTTCTTTTCCTTATACGTCCTTGACTTAAATCTCTTTTTTCCCCTCTTTGTCTCTCAGTGAACTGCGATCCATGTGACTCCACTGAGCTTCTGCCACAGCCCATGACTTCCACAACCACCACCTCTGGAGCAGACCTGCAGGCCTTGGCTCTGGCCTCTCTGCCTCCCCTACCTGACCCTACCTGTGGGTTTAGACCAGAAGAGGCGACATACCAGGATGAGCTGGTTCCTCAGCAGCCGCTAGACCTCGGTCAGACGTTTATGGCATCCCAGATGTCAGATATCGGCCTCTCTATGTCGAATGAGCTGCAGGACACGGCGGGGAGGGAGATTGCGAATACTATGATTGAAAGGTGGGTGTGCATTATAGGAAAATATTCAATACTGGGTGCATGTTCATGACTGTATGTGCTGTTACTAATGCAGATATATATGTCTGAGGTTAGCAGTGATCAACAACACTTTTCTTTCCTTCCTTCACAGATCAGACACTTTGGGTGAACCAGCATACACTTCCACCTTCCCTGCCGCTGATGATAACTCCCCATC
Source organism: Xyrichtys novacula (assembly GCA_962446985.1). Lineage (NCBI taxonomy): Eukaryota > Metazoa > Chordata > Actinopteri > Labriformes > Labridae > Xyrichtys > Xyrichtys novacula. The sequence goes on along the minus strand of OY660882.1, from coordinate 8,427,878 downwards.
CTTCTCCTCTGCTCCTCTTCCCCCCTCATCTTCTCCCTTCTCCTCCCTCCCATTGACCAACTCTTTAGATACATCAGATCCTCATCCTCCCATTGCCCCGATCAACTATCCCACCATCCTCTCCTCCTCCCCCTCTCCCACTCTCTCCCCTCCCTCGTCCACTACTACTCCATCACTGCAGCAGACCTCTTTCACCTTCCCTACCCCTCCTCCTTCAAACTCCTCCTCTCCACAGCAACTCCTGTCCTCCTCTTCTCCTCCCTCTGTCAACACCTATCACAACATCCCAGAGACCATCAGCCCGCACACACCCACAGACGCCACTTTTTCTGCTCCGTCAGGTCTGCAGGAGCAAATACCAACTCATCCACATGATTTACCCAGTGATCAAAGTTCAGCTGGATTTATCTATCCAAATATCCTCTCTGCCAATCCTGATCCCGCTCCAGTAACTGCTCCGCCTCTCCTCAACCAAAACCACCCACCTCCTCCCACTCTGTCATGCTCCTTACCCTCTCATGGTGCTCCCACATCTTTCGCCCTCCCCTCTGTCCCTTCACACATGCAAAATATTTCCTTTCCCAATGTGCCTCCCAGCTCTGCCCATCCTGCCCTGCACCTCTCAAACCAACCCCCCTCCCTCGCTCCCACCTTCCCTCCTTCCTCGTTCCCTCACCCAACACCTTCCCTTCCTCACCCTCCTTTTCAACCCTCTTCCTGCTTGGCCGTCTCTTCCTCTTTCCAGCAGTCTGCCACCTCTGCTCCCTCAGTCCATCCTCCAAATCTCCACAATCCTCCTCCCTCCTCCACCTCCTCCTATCCCTCTCTTGAAATTGGTGCCATCCCTCAATTTAATGCTGCTGCCCCCTACCGCCCTGATATGGTACTTCACCACCCATCGCTTCTCCCTCAGCTGGACCCGTCGCACACCTCCAGCCTTCCCTCCTCCACCCCTCCCCAAGCCCTCTACCCTGCCTTTCCATCATATCCTCTTCGCCTTTGTCAGGACCCTCACTCCTCCCTCTCCATCCCATTCAGGCATCTGTACAGACAACACCAGCATGGCCACACCCTCCCCCAGGGGTCCTACCTGGATATGGGTACAAGACCGGTGTTTTAAAACCTTAAAAGAGGACAAAATGTTTTAGTTTAATGGCGCTTTTAGGATTTCTTTCTTTATTAATGTGTAGATTTAGTTCAAGTAGCTCAATACTGCCAATGTGTGTGCGTGTGTGTCTTCCCAACATTTCAGCTAATAGACTGAAAAATGAAATTCAGTAAAAATTTGTATATAGTTGTGGAAAATTGTCTTTCAGATGTCCATTCCAGTGTGAAAAATAAAAAAATCTTATTTCTCAGTTTTTGTGATTTGATTTTTTGATTTGCGGGACTGTTTATGTTCCCCAGCATCTTTTACTTTCTCTCAAATTTTTGTTGTAAGAAAAAAAAAACACAACATTCTAGCTAATTTCCATACCTTGCAAAGAAGTTTGGAAATTATTGGTACTGGCTAGGCCAACTTAGTTTTTGTCTGCAAACCCTTGAGCTAGCACAGTCAAAATATATAGGGGAATTGTGTTTTTAGCCATACCCTCTTAAGCTAGCTGTCCTTCCTCCTGCTTATTGTGTTCTGACTCTTCTTTTTATCAAAAAAAATAAAATAAAATAACGGACCCATTTTTTAAATTTATTTTCTCCCTTTTTGTAATCTGTAAAAAGTCTTGTACATACATCTTCTCCAAGCTGTTAGACATTTAAGTGTAGTCTGAACTTTGACTGATTTGAAACTGAGTTTGTGAATACTCTAGCTTTCTTTATATTTCTGCATGATTATTTAACAGCTAAAAAGTCCCCAAACCTTTGATTGCAGATAATTAAAGTATAAATCAATTCTATATGCAACCTTTTTTATGTCCATGCCTGGCTGGTCATGAGTACCAGTGAAAGAAAGACTAGCTTGTGTGAAGTCAAGGGTCTTTAAGGACAGCAGCACATGATAACAGCAGGCAGCAGTTAATCATTTTCCCTTCTTGCTTTGCTGTGTCTTTTTGAGGGGTAAATTTGGATTAAACCCACCTCCCTCTGTAAGTTACTGATCTCTCCAAAGTGTTTGTTTGACACACTTTTTTTTTCTACCTGAGTCACACCAGGTCTCATCTTAGCATTCTTTAATTAACTTTGTCATTTTACAGAGAGACAGTTCATTATGTAAACATTACTCATGTTGGAAAAAAGGCAGGAGGCACCTTTCCATCAGTAACACCTAAAAAGATGAGAAAAAAATATCAATAAAGTTATTGTTTTGAACATGCAAAACTGTGACCAAACAAAATTAAAGTATATGGGACTATATTATTCTTATTTTTTTTTTAAATCTGCAACAAAAAAGCACATATTGTTAGACAAAAAATAAGGGAATATTTATATGTTCATTGTCACCAGCTCCCACAATTGTCAGAACTGGTTATAACTCATTTGCGATGTTATTATAACAGCCCAATTGAACTGCATCGAGTTCAAACATCACTAAAAACAGAGTTGGATATCTTTATCTGTCTCTGACCGACTTGTGATCACTATCTCAAATCCCCAACATGGACCTCTAATTTGCATTTGCAGCCAAATTTATTCTTTTGGTAAAAAAATAGAAAAAAGGTCAAGAAATACAACAAACTCTTTAATACACAACAAAGTTATTCTCACTTGGTGTCAAACTGAGACAACACTTGTAGACTGATGCTAAGGGTCAACTTGATGTTTACTCAAATTTCTAGAATAGTCACTCATTAACAAGTCAGTAAGTCAGGAGAGGGTGAATTTAACTGGTTCACATGAAAAACTTGAGTCGCACCTGCTCAGCTTTTTATCATCTGAGTGTTTTCTGAATGAAACCATACCGGTGGCGGGTAAGAGCTGACTTTCTTTACTTTCTTTGTCAGTTTCAGACACGTTTAACACCTATGTATAAAGTAACATGCTAAATTTTTAAAATGTGTTAAATTATGAATGTGGGACTACATTTCTTTGCCACTTTGATGATTTTTTCTTGCGCAGATTTGGTACTACATTAATCAGGTTTTGGGAGTTTTTCCATGCAAACAACCTCTGTATGATTTCTGCTGTGAGATGAAAGAGACAAAGTTTAGTCCCACCACGTCCAAGCTAAATAATCAAATCCATTGCTCAAAATAAAACTTTAAAGTATGAAATTCATTAGAATATTCTCAAAATGCTGAAAGTTAATGTAATCAAATGCATAAATGGTTAAATTTTTTGATCATTTTAATGTTTGCAGCACCTTTACGTTGTAATTGCACGTTTTATTTTAGCTTTCATAATAAATAAGATAGATGGATTGAAATTTTTTCCCACATTAATACATTATCATCTCTGACACCTTACTTCTCCTCCATCAGGGTGTAATATGAGAGATTTGTCACTCCATACTTGTCCTCATTCACAAAAACACTCCTAAAAACTGAGACTCCAGAATACACTCAGAATACACACTTTCCAGGGACAATGTTGTGCTCTCGTCTGCGTCCCTCACTCCCTCGTCTCCTGCCGCTGAGGATGTCCAGCACTGCAGCCTGCAGGACTGTAGACGTGAAACAGCCTAGCCTTTCTGATGCTCTAACTTTTGAAGATCCCAAAGCCTTCAGGGTCAAGAGTTTAGGTGAGCTGCTGAGAGCTCTCGGAGTCTTCCGCTTGTGCTCCTTCCCAGTGCTAGTTAACAACTGTGGCAAGGTAAGTTTAAGTCTTTCCATGATCATTTCACAGATGTGAATGGAAAAATAAATTCAGAGGGCAAAAAGGGGGAAAAGAAATCATTTTTTCTTCATCACTCTTCTGTCAATGTAACCGTCCCCCTCTATTCTCATTCAGCTCATGGCGATAGCTCGCACCATCCTGGGGAAGAGGGGGTTCTCTCTACTGCTGAGGCCCACTGTGTATGCTCAGTTTGTGGCTGGGGAGAACGAGAGTGAGATCTCTCAGTCTATGGAGAAGATGAGCCTGCTGGGACTGAGGCCCATGCTTGCTGTACCTATCGAGGAGGATCTGGGAGAAAGCACGGGGTAAGAGAGAGCAGTTCGTCTCGACTTTTACCTAAAAATATGCAACTTATAAAAATATGGCCCCAAGTTGCAGGACAAGTCACTTAAAAAAGAAGACAGTAAATCTAGAAAAATCTCAAAATCTCTGGGGAAGAGAATAACATGTATGCATGAGGATGTTTGACTGAATCTAGAAAACCTTACTCAAGATTTTGAGACAAAGACAGAGCTGGGTTCAGAGGTCAAAGAAGACAAGATTTGTTGTTGCATGAAGCTGTGTTCTTCAGTTACTTTGTTTTGTATGTCTCAGGCCATAAGACATCCAAGTCTAATCCTGTTTTCTGTCCAGAGAGAAGAGATATGATGACAACATGGAGGCCATGCTGGAATGTGTACGGATGTCTCACAGCAACGCCTGGAGCAAAGACCCCATGATGCAGCTGAAGATCACAGCCCTGCTCAGCCCAGAGCTGTGTGTAAGGTCACCAAAAATTGTATTTGGAAAGTCTTTTGGCTGTCACCATCATGTCTGTCTTGAGCCCGGAAAGTGAAAAAAATTGGGCGAGAGCAGCACCCAGGTAGCAGCACCCAGTCGTAGCTCAACGCAACTATGCCTTTAATTAGCCAACGCTAATTAAATCTCATGTTAATTTCAAGAGGACAGTTTTTCAAGCTAACATTTTTGAAGTTATATCATGACTGTGACGTTTTCGTCTGAGACTAGCTCAAAGCAGTTTAAATATAATACATGGGAAAAAAGATAAGAACACATGCTTCACTGTTGGATTGGACAACAGCTGTCCCTGGTGTGGACTCTCTCTCTTTAAAATGGGTCTCTGTTTTGCTCAGCACTGATAACTCTGTGTTGTTTACATAAAGGTCAAGCTCACGACCCTCATCGCACAACAACCATATGACCTGAATCTGGTTGTCCGGGCGATGGATGGAGAGGTACAACAGCACAATTATAAATAAAAGAACAATTTTTAGTCTTTTTTTCCTGCTCATTTATACATTTGTTTCAATGACTGTTTGAAATGACTTCTTAAACTCTCTCTTTCAGCTAATCAAATTTCCCGGTTTAGATGAGAGTGAAGTTGCTCATTTCCTCTGTAGCTTACGACGGTTCAACAGAATAGCAGAGGTAATGGCATGAAGCATCATGGGAGTTTGATGATAGAACTGAGTAAAAGTATCTGAAAACGTTTATTATCATTTTAATGAAGATAAGAGTTTTTTTTTAGGCAAGTGTGAACAAAGTCAGAGTCCTGGTGGATGCAGAGTACACCTACATGAACCCCGCCCTGTCACTTGTCACTATGGCGATGATGAAGAAGTTTAACAAAGATGGCGTCTGGATTTGGAACACATATCAGTGTTACCTTAAGGCAAATATATTTTGATTTTCTGTTTTTTAGCGCCAAACACCAAAATAAATACAACAAAATTAGTCTTACTGAGGAATTAATGTAAACTCCCCCCTCTCTGTATCATTCAGGAGTCACGGTCTCTCCTGTTGGAAGCCTTACGTCTCTCCAAGGAGGAGGGTTTCTGTCTGGGAGTGAAGCTGGTGCGTGGAGCCTACATGGACAAAGAGAGGAAGCTGGCAGAGAAAGAAGGTCGTCAGTCGCCCATCCATGAGTGCTGGGAGGACACCAACGCCAGGTGGGCTTAATCCCAAACTGACACATTAATCCCAGAGATCAACAAATGAAGGAGTACAATGAATGAAATCTCATACCTTGTCTGAGCCAAGTTTTATCAATGAAACTGGATTTCTCTGTAAGCCCTTTATGTGGATCAAATCTATCTCTGCACTAGTTTTGATGTAGGATTAAGGTTGTTGCACATCATTCAAAACACTCTCTGTTTATATCAATGCAGCTATAATGGCTCTCTGGACGTGATGTTGAAGGAAATTTCCCAGAAACCTGAGCGCTACAGGATTATAGTGGCCACTCACAATGAGGAGTCAGTGAGAATAGCTGCTAAACGGTTAGTCTTCAAAACAAATCAGTTTTTTATAGTTTTAATCTTTGTGGAACTGCTGACATATAATACAAAACAATAATATATTTTGTTGGTTCTTGTCAGGATGGAAGAGTTGGGGATCGACAAAAATGGAGGTTCAGTGTGTTTTGGTCAGCTGCTGGGCATGTGTGATCACGTCTCCCTCACTCTGGGTGAGATGTGCTTACAGGCTGTTCTTCACTTGTACATTTTAAGTGATTTGTGTATTTTTAGCTGAAAAGTATTGAGTATTTTCTTCTCTGTTTCATGTTCCTCCAGCAAAAGAGGGTTATGCCATCTACAAGTCTGTGCCATACGGCTCAGTGGATGACACTCTGCCGTACTTAGTACGACGGGCTCAGGAGAACCGCACAGTGCTGCAGGGAATCCGCAAAGAGAGAGACCTGCTGAGGAAAGAGTTTTACAGGAGACTGAGTCGGAGAGGAGACAGATAACAGGCTGAGGAGGAGGATGTTAGTCTAAACCCTGCTGCTGAACCACTAAACACACTCAACCTCCATGTATGGAGGCCAGGAAGAGCTGTGTGTGTACGAAAGCACAGGAAGCATAATGTACAAGTTTTTACTAAACAACTGGTTCATCTATTATTAGATATAAAACAAAAAAGGGCTGATTTATTGTTTATTTTAATTTATTGTGATAACACTGTCATCCTGAGAAAACTTTTTTTGAGATCATGAACAATAAAGAACATTAAAGTCATGGAAAACAAGATAAAATGGGGAAAAAATAGATTCTTTGGTTAGGACATTTAATAATCAACTATTGATGTTAAAGGGATATTCAGGCGTAAAATTAAGTCAGGGTCAAACACACCATAACACCGAGTAAGACACCACCTGATGAATGTTGCCGACCGCTTGCTTCTTTAGTTATACCAACTTTAGTAATGACCGCACGATAGCAATACACAGCAGTCTACGTTTCCACACGCAAACCTCAACCAAAAAGCCACTCTATTGCCACAAATAATACTCAGAAACGAAACTAACTTCATCAACAGTACATAGTGGGTCCCACCCATAGTACCAGCCACCAAACATCTTTTTAGCTTTGCTTGATTTCTTTAGCAGAGACCAAACACAACTCCCCTACTCTCCTCCAGCAGCTGCTTGTTTGTGGGGGAGTCCTGACGAGTAAATCACCAAGTGCAGCGGAGTTTCACAGCTCAAGGAAGAACATTTATGATCATTTCTTTATGGAAATGCAATCAGACTGAGACGCTAAGGCAGAAGAACTACCGCGTCTACAGTGCAAAATGATTAATATGATGATTATTACTTCAAGGAAATGATCTGCTGTACACTATTTCAGGCTTTTTACGCACTGTCTATTCTATTACCATTTGTACTGGATTTTTCCTCTGGTCTGGACAGGACCACTCTAGCCCATTTTTCTGTACTGCGGTTTATTTTAAAGACTCACTCCAGTTAGTAGGATCAGAATCATAACCTGTTTTCTGCTTAAGTGTGTGGTTCATTTGAGCAAACTGTGTATTTTGTAAATCAACTGTAATGAAGACCAAAGACTGGCTGAGAGAAATCATCTAATATCTACTTTTGTAACTTAGATCCATCAAGTATGTGTTAACTATCAACTTCAACCTTTATATGCTGTAACTCAAGGAAAATCCAGTAAAAACCTCTGAATCGGTTACACAGCTGTTGGTAAAATCACTGGAAGAGCAGATCTGCATGTTTTTCATGGGTGTGTATTTAAGTAGGAACAGGGCTGGATTATTATTGACTGATTTTTGTTTGTTTGTTTTGCTGTCTTGATAAATTTTTACAAAAACAAATAAAGCTTTCAGAAACAAAACTCAGATCAGTGTTATTTATTGTTTATTAGATAACTTGAGATGTTTGTCCACTGACAGCACTGCTACAAACCATCCACACTACAATGCCTTCATTTTTCAAAATTTCTTAACTCTTCAAACCTTTTACTGTCAATCAAATAAGCAATATTAAAACACTTAACTAGTTGCAGCAAGAATGGTTTGCACTGCTACAATGAAGGAGAACAGCCAAGTGCCGAGCTCAGACACACAAGTCATTGTTGTTTTTGTTGAAGTTATGGAATGAAGACTAGGGAGCGAAATCTACGTGTTCAAAGCTCAGTAGTTGCTTTGGTTTTGATTTCTGTAGCCGCCTCTCTGGTAGCCTCCTTTGTTTTGCTGGTAGCCGCCTTTCTGATCTGTAAACATGGAAAAAAAACACGATTGTTTTGATCAGACAACAACATGTAAATGCTTTTCACTGGCTGAAACACAATTTCAAATGTCATGGTTTTAGATAATCCTCAGGTAAGCTTCTTTAGGACAGTGTATCAGTATGTAAACCTGTAATAAACACCAAAATAGGGGTGCTGTTCAAACAATATCCATACTGGACAAACTTCTCATGAGTCCTTCACTTTTCATAAGAATAGATCAAGTATAATCGTGTGGACATCACGTTTATCAGACTTGATCTTACAGCGCCGTTATCTGAACATTAAACTCCATTTTCACTCCAAGTCCGGCTGTGAGGAAAATTGTGGACTTTTGGTTGTTCAACACTACTAATGGCCTACTTCTCTTAGGAATAACACAATCCTTATCCTTAACTGAACTTTTGAATACATTACAAGTTAGCTGATGATTAAATGCATCCGAACTGAGTCAGCAACTAAGTCAAAACAGCAAACAAACAACAAGAGAGGTGAAGCCTGCTGGTGTGGGAAGGTCACCATGTGGTCAGAGTATTTGTGTGTAACCTCACGTACCTCTCTGGTAGGACTGCTTCTGTTGGTAGCCGCCTTTCTGATCTGTAATGAGAATAATAAGTTTGCATCAAGCTTATAGGATACTCATAAACCTTTGATAGGGAAGAGTACAACGCATGCTACAAGTATTAAACGGCTTAATGTGACGCTAGCTTTCTGGACTCACCTCTGTTGAAGTAGCCTCCGTAGACGCCCTGTTTGAGGTCAAAGACGCGCTCATTATTCTCTACTAAGCTGCCCAGTTTCTCAGCCAGCTGCAGCGCCATGTTCTGCAGGGAGGTGGGCTCTGTGCGGTGCATCACCACCGTCTGTGTGGGCTGGTCGAGCGATGCCTGTTTGGAAGAGGAAACATTCAGACACTCAAGCATATAAACAAAATGATGAAGCGCTAAAAAGGAAAGAAGACATCAAACCTACCATCAGTTCCTCGTTGATGATCATCTTGCTGATGATACTGTGAACTGTGGCGATCTCCAACTCAAACATCTCAGAGAGTGTCTCCATGCTGGAAGAGAGAAATAACACCACCACTGTCTCATGAACTTGGAATCAGACACACACTTTAAAGACTGCTCAGGCAGAGACAGGAAACTGCACTGAACAAACAGTTCCACGTTGTGCCTGCCTACCTGATAGAGTCGTAAACACTGCTGTACGTGAACAGGTAGGTCCTCAGTGACTCCTCTTGGATCTTCCTGTATAAAAGGAAAAACAATATTTGTAAGAACTAAAAAAATAGTTACATTAAGTCATCACTCATGATAAAAATATAAATCGAAACAGTGTCATGGATGCCGACCTGACGAGCATCTCGCGTACTCGCTGCGTCTCAGGGAACAAATCCCACACTTTACTGTTCATCTTCTCATTGATGATAAATGAGTGACAGGTACGCCAGTCGCCCATCTTCATGGCCTTGCTGGCTGCAACCACATGTTCCCTCATGCTCTCTGGGGGTCCTGCAGCAAAGACACAAGGCTAAAGTTAGCCTCTTTGTTTCACTTAACTTGATATCCTGAAGCCACGAGTTGTTGCTTACCCAGCAGAGGCTGTCTCTCTCCCACCCTGAGCTGGTGGTGGAACTGTTTGCTGATCATCCTGCGGCGGGCGTCAAACTCATGGGCAGCCATGTAAGGAATTTCCAGCAGCATGGCGGACACCAAGTATACACACTCCAGCAGCTCCAGGTTGATGTGCATGTGGAAGGGCACCTGTGAGGGAAATTTAAAACAAAGTTAGCCTGGTCTTATAATGATTCAGAGTCAAGAAGGTTATACATGACACACACATGTTGCAAGTCTTAGCATCTGTATACAACAAGCTGTGATGGTTCTTTCTTCTGCATATGAGATCTCATGTTTGACTTACTTGTCGTCTCTTCTCAATCTTCTCCTGCTCTGCATTCCTCTCCTGCATGTTCCTCATGAGCAAACCCTGACCCAAGAGCTCCTTGGCTCGACCAGAGGACTGGATGTCCAGCAGGGCGTTGTGGGCGTCTTTGATCATGCCCTGTCTGAAGGCGCAGATGCCAAGTTGCACCATGGTTCTGTTGTACAGGATCTACGAACAGAAGAAATATGTACTCAGGAGTTCATTCAGGGTCACTGGATATCAGCATGTTATTCTTAGTGTGTGTCTGCTCACCTGAACAGGTGGATCAGCATGCTGGATGTTGTCCTGAAGGTGACTCATCAGCATCAGATCGCGGGCCTGATACCAGCGGGAGTGCAGAGCGTGGTGGTAGATGTGGCAGAGGATGGCGCATGTGCGGATACGGTCAGTGCGATCCTTGGCGTAGATGAACTTGCAAAGGCGGTCCATGATGACGGCACTGTCCTCTCCCTCACTTTCCTCCTGGTCCTGCTCGGACTAGAAAACAGCAGATGGACACGTCTTAGCACATCACACTTAAGTGACTCAAACAAACCATATCTTTTCAACACACACCAACACTTCCAACCACAGTATCCTCTGATATGAGCAGTAATACTCTTTTTTACTTCTCACCTTGGTCTCTCCCTGGAGCCCCAGACTACGCCGGTGGGCCTTGTAGTCAAACTTGTAGTAGGTGTGCATGATTCTGCGCAGGTAGATGCGACAGATCTCCTCTGTGCTGCCTTTGGTCTCCAAGTAGTCGAGAAGCCGGTCAATGATGCCGCAAACTCTCCCCTCATCTTTCAGGTTGTCCACATATTCTAGAGGGGAGCAAGAGGGGAAGAAACAAATTAGTTAAAGGCCTTAAAACAGGGATACAAAGAACTTCAGGGATTCTTGCGACAAAATCATATCATTATTTTAGATATGTCTCAATTTTTTTTGTGGTACAGCTCACCTTGGGAGTGGGGGTCAGTGTTCTGCATGATCTTGGTAAACTCTTCATCCATCCTCTCCACCAAAGTTAAAATGCATCCACGAACCCTGAAGGGCTGAAAAAAGCAGTCGAGGTATTGACATTAAGTCAATTGCCATCTTCCTCAAATAAGCAGTTTGTGCAGAATATGAACTATTTTAAGAGTTAGACATGCAGACTGTAATATATCTGTTGTTTTTAACAAGCAGACAAACTCAGACAAGACGTTTAAACACTCCATTCTTTGAATATTAAAAAAAAATCAGATATAAGTCTGATATACATGAGTCTGGTCCTTTCCAAGGTTTCTGCCTGTTAAAGGAAGTGCTTCCTCGCCACTGTCACTCATATTAGATGAGATGGGCCAAATCTGTCCCATCTTAGATTGGGTCTTGATAATTCATATAAATAAATAAATATAAATAAAGCGATATCAATAAAATTTGATTTGATTGATTAATTGATATAAGATGATGAGATACCTGGTCTGATATTGCTAGACTCTCACTGTCCTCTGCGATGTTCTCCCCAATGAAGATGTTGTTGTTGTCAAACAGGATGTCCAGCAACTCATCAATACAGTCCAGACATTTCTTCCACATATCAGGCTACAAGGAAAAGAGGAGAAGATGAGTTTTTAAACAACAACAGAGTTGTGTTTTGGACTTTCAACAGTTAAGAAAACAGTTAGCAGGCAGAGAGCAACATGATGCATTCTTCACTTCACATTACCATCATTGTAGAATTTTGCCAATACAAAAACATTAATACAACAATGTTGGAACTCAGAGAAAAAGCTCTTACCTTCATGAAGGCTGCCAGGTTAGGGTTGTAGTCGTACAAGGAGGCAATGATATTAAACTTGATCTTGACCATGATGCCTTGGCCTAAGTTGTTTTCATTAGCGATGGCTGCCAGAGCGTGGAGAAGTTCAATCTGAGCAGCTCTGTCCGAGGAAGGAAAAAGGCAAAGAAATTAGATCAGAGAAAAAAAAAGTAAAATGTCTCAAACAACAATGACCCTCATGTAATTTGTGTAGTTATGTGGGTCACAACTGAGTTTTTCCTTCTCTGAATTTCTATGATTTGTTCAGACTTTAATTTGTAATACTTCTGTAATTGTGATTTATAAATTCTTGCAAGGGAAGAAATGCACAAGTTAGTCATGGTATCAGACTTTCACCTTCTGCTTATCGTGGCTCAATCACAAATATTAGCGCAATATTTTTGGAAACAGTAGAATCAGTAAAATTTAGGAAAGGCAAGACAAGGGGGAGCAGCACAATACTTCATAAACTTTACTAATAAACAAAATACAAAAACTTCTTTTAAAATGTGTTTAATTTGACTTTTTTTAAAAAAACTGAACATGTAACCGAGACTAATCTGTGTTGTCTTGTTGTATGAATTTAAACATTAGTTCATGTGGTGATCTTACCTGTCCGTGCCCTTCTTGCCTCTGGCTTGCAGGATCTCATTCAGCTTCTTCACCACGACTGGGATGTTGATCTCTGTGCCTTTGGCAAACATCTTGGGTTTTTCCTAATGGGCAGAAAATACAAAAAACTAAACAATGACAGAATTGTTTCATCAGCTTCATGTGATAGCGGACTGTCAATGTGAAAGGGCTTTCATCATATCCCTCCCTTACCTTAACCAATGGGGCGCCTCCCTTCACCTTCTCCCAGCCTCCTTCCACCTCCTCTCCTCCCTCCTCCTCTGCCTCTTCCTCCAGCCGCTCTTTCTTCTTGGGCTTCCTTTTCTTCCCGAGCCTCTTCTCAGACTTCTCAGTGTCTAGGGTCCTTGAGCAGAAAAACACAGAGCGTGTTGTTGAGCATCAGATTTGAAATTCAGAAATAACTTTCAAGCAAACATGAGAGACGTCGAAGAGAAGACTCACTTCTTGAGGAAGACCACAGCCAAGGAAGAGGTCTTCTCATCCCCTTCATCAGAGCTCTCACTGCCGCTGTGGACGGAGTCAGAGCTCCAGTCTTCATCATCATCATCTTCACTAGAGGAGGACTCATCCTATCAGAAGTTTACAAAAAAGAAAAACTATCAGCACTTCGGCACAACCCACTCTCACAAAGTAGGAAGAAAAATTGGGCAAACATGATTTGGGCCCCTTACCCCGGATCCTTTAGCAGTCTTGAGGAACTTGCTGGCCTCTGGGGTGGGCTCAGGCTTTTTCTTCAAGAAGGATTTGGCTGTAACGCCTTCATCACCTCCCTCGTCATCGCTGTCAGAGGATGAACCTGGTGACAGAAAACCAAATATTTAGAGATGATGCTTCGATGTGTTTAATCATAGATTTCTTCTCTTACCAAGCACATATAAAAACGCAAATCGAACCCATGCATCCAAGCTTCAGCAAAGTTCGAACAACTTTTATCAGATGTGACTCTGCTCTCATTCTCTCAAACACAATTTGAACCATCAGACTTCATAATGCAGCGAATCATACATTGTTCTGACTAATGTGACGATGTGCAAAAGTATCTGGTACCTGCAAGTAATCCAGTCTAATAAACATGTGTGTAACATCTCATGCCTCATATGCTTTGATTTCGGGGTGAATTTGTGCTGCTTTCTTCCGCTCTTGTACATTTTATACAGGTCTTATAAATTCAATGAAAATATGCACAAAACTCTAACTTACCAGAGTCCCCTGGCTCCTTCTCCTCCTCTTCATCTGCAGACTCCTGTGGGTTCTAATACAGAAAGAGAAAGAGGACACGAAGACACAGTCAGGTGTTTTGGCAGAAGAGCACATCCACTAACATCTGCTCCAGAAGTTATCAAATTTTCATTAAACCCCTTTTTTTATTGAGATAAGAAAATCAGAGAACTGCTGAGAGAAAGATTTTTATTCACCTCCTTGTATGCGGCTATTTCTGTTTCATAATCTCTGTTGTACTTGCGGATCTTCTGGCGAAGGGTACTGAGAGCTTTTGCATTGTTTTTGTTCATCTTCTTCTTGCCCTCCTTATCCTCCCATAGCTGCAAAGATATAGATAATGGTACATTTGTTTTGCAAAAACAAAAAAATAAAAATAAAAACATAAGCTGGGAGTTGCAAGAAAACATTAAGCCCAGCATGTTCAATTTACTGCTGGCAGAATTACTGCAAATTTGCATTCGATTTCTCAATCTCTGACCTGGTTCAGGTAGTCCTCCAGATCAGCCAAAAGACGGATGTAGAAAGGGGGAACACCCTCTTTGTCTACTATATTCTTGCTTTTGAGGAAGGCTCGACATAACTGCTCAAACTCTTCAAGACATTTAGCCATGTCACGAATCTTCATTGCATTGCGGATCGTCTTGATTAGGTTGGTCAGCTCCTCAAACCTAAGGACCAGGATTAAGTTCCATATTAAAAACAAATCTGAAAAGAAAAAATGCTGGGAAAAAAATATATATATATATATGTGTGTGTAAAGATGTGATGCACACTTACCTTTTGTCTTTGGCGCTGCGCACCACTCTCTTAGTGTCCTCCTCATCATCACTGAGGAGCAGCGACCTGTGGAAACAGATGTGTAAGATACCAACAAACAACAATGAGAGTTGAATAATTGGGGATTACAGAGCTGCACTGACTGCTTGAAGGTTGTCCCGGGTGCTTTGGGGGTGATCTCATCGGCGGATGAGGACTCCTCTGACTCACTGTCAGACCCGGTGGCAAAGAAACGAGACATTGCTGAAGGAAGCTGTCAAGCTGGAAAGACAAAATTACAGATGTGAAAACAAACATTAAAAGGGGACAGGGTACGGGTACTGTATGAAATTTTTATTTATGCTGGTATGGCGTGCAGATCGAGATAGTTGTCAATAGGGCTGGGCAATAAAACGAGAACAATAAATATTGAAAGATTATTATTCTCAATATCATTACAAACCATAGTCAATATGCTTTTCAATGGTGGGCATTCTGCCATGTTTTGGTAGACTATACAAACAGCCAATGAAAAGAGTGTTGTTCCGAGTTCGCTTCACGCAGAATCAATCATGTGCTGAATTAGAGCCAAGTAGTAAACAACTGCGTAGTAGCAGGCTGCATGCAAACATAGCACTTTAACACGTGAAGTAGACAGCACTGTCTGTGAGAAAAAAAAAAGAAATGAGTGCATCCCTAATGTGCACTGCAAATTATGTTGTGTACATGTTCTCACAAAGTCGGGGGCATACCTCAAAGCTATTTCACCACCTGAAACAGTGCCAAACAGCAGAGCATGCACAATGCAAAAGGTTAACAACCACGACCGGAGCAAGGAGCCAATAACACCTGTGCAGCCAAAACAGCCGACCATTCAGTCTGATTTCTCCAGCGCAACACCTTATGACAAAACGTCAGAGACACTAAGACCTCACTGATGCAGTAGCTTATTGTATTGCAAAAGACATGCTACCAATAAGCACTGTTAAATTTCATTTTTCATATCGTGATATACATCGATATCGACTGATATGAAAAAAAATATCGTTATAATTTTTTTCCCATATCGGCCAGCCCTAGCTGTCAATAGTCCTATCTGTCTGTGAAAGCTTAGCAGAGGGGGTCTTAGCTCACTTAGCTCATCTAAAAACCGCTTGGATGGACAGTGTGTGTATAAATCAAACAATCTCCTGCTGTAACCACATGAGTCAAACATAGTGCCTTTCATATAATCTTTAGGATAACGTGCATGTTGTGGCGTTACGTTGGTAGCCTGCATTGATCCTTTTTGGTGACATAACGTGGCGCGGGGTTCATGCTAAGCTAACTAGCATTAGGCCTCTCCGCACGTGAAGCCGACATACACACTCCGCTGAGTCGATACAGTCCTAAAGTTAAATATATTCTGAAGGAGACTCACCTACGTCCTTGAGAAAGTTGTACTACGGTGTGTCTGTCTACTATGACTTGTTATAAAATCCAGTTTTGCTGTACAACGGCCACAAATAAAGGCGTGAGACAGCCTTGCCGGGCAGTGGCGTCAGAAAAGGAAGTCCGCCGTAGATCGACAAACAACAGGGATGAACCTCAGCAGAGCTACATGTTACTTTAGCGAGAAACTCCTGGGTTATACTGCCACCTAGCTGACGAAAATATCACATCCAACTAAACACAGTTTATGACCGGGGCTGTACAGTGTATGCTTATGGGAGTGTCGCCACTCTGTTTAAATCCACTGCTCTGGGTTGCGGTATCTAGAATGGGACACAGGAAGGGTACATAACGGCGCAAAACGGCACATAACAGCACAAAACGGCAGTGCACTCAGCTAAGCGCCATTAAGCGCGATTATCCTGATGCGGTCTCTGAAATGAGACACAGCCACGGGATAGTTGTGCATCCTGCAAAGACAAAGACAACAACAGCCTAAGGGTTATGAGTTCAATTTTAATCACATTGTACGGTGGCCGAGAACCGCCACTGCTGCAAAAAAAAAAAAAAAAAATTAAATTAAAAAAAAAAAAAAAGTAAACAAAAACAAAAAAAGAAGTCATAATATAAGTTAACGGTGCAAAAAAGAAACCCAAGCCCGCTGCAAATGATTAAAAAAAACAGTGCAGATAAAAAAATGTAAATAAAAAAAAAGCCACAGCGGAAGTTAAAGAAGCAAAAATGAGTGGCAATGGCAAAAAGTAGCAGTAAGAAACCATTTTTAAAATTTTATTTTTGTATTGCCACTTTTTTTTGTGGCGTTAACTTTTATTGTGGCTTTTTAAAAAAATCTTTACCGTTTCTTTTTTGTATTTGCAGAGGGCTTTGGTTTCTTTTTTTTTTTTTTGCATCAATAACTTCCGTTATGGCTTCTTTTTTTTTAAGCATTCTTTTTTTGCAGCAGCAGTGGCGGTTCTCGGCCACTGTACCAAATCAGACATAATTTCATTAAGTATTTATTTCAGTTACAAAAGACAAACGCACACATAAAAAATAACAGTGACATTGGACTTTATATTCTTGTTATTTCATATAACATAAAATATTTATAAGATACCATACTTTGTATTATAGAAGCTAAAAATTACACAGCAGGTGAAACAAGCCATAGCTTTAATGTTTCATTCCTATTAATATACTTCTGCATTCACACAGGTAGTGAAGAACATTCTGCAGTTGCACCTCATCACTATCAAGGACTATATTAAATAAATATATACATCATTAAATAATATCTTAAAGCATGTGCTCATTAGCCCCGATGTTCAGCAGTCAGGTGAGTTTGACAGATAAAAATATTTCATGATAATATTTCACTTTTAATTAACTATTAATACATTTATTTATGTATTGACACTTTTAATTATAAATGGTACATTTATGCAATCATTTAACGATGTATTTGTTTATTTAATTTTGTCACTTTTAGTCCTCCATACATCACAAACTACACAGTCTTTTGTCAGTTCTCGTAAAGGTTTTATTGCACAGTCTTGTGGTGTTTCTTTTAAGGTTAATAAATGCAGTAAAATTCCTACACTAGGTAACAAAAACCAGCTCACAAACATGCTTTAAAAGCTTCAGAAAAACTACACAGCTTTTTAACTGCAGAGGTAAAGATTGGCAGATTTATCAATAGATCTGTATTTAGTATAAAGTTAACAGTGAAACTGAAATTGATCAAAAATGTGATCCCCTAACAGTCTTCTTTGTCTTTGTGGAACTTCTGCAGCTCTGAAAAAAAAAAAAAAAAGATTTATTTAAACTCACTAATACACATTTTTGAAATGAATAAAACTGTAATTTTGACAGTTATACCACACCAAAGATGCATCAAAGTGCAAATTTTGATATCTCTGAAACTTAAGTGTATCGAACTACGTGACAGCAATGACAATATATCCTCAACAGACAGAAATATAATTTCAATAGACTCATTACACTAAAACCAGTGACGTCATACCTTCTTTCAGTCTCTGTATTTCTTCTGATTTCATTTTGAGTTGCTGTTCAAGTGCAGCACAGTTGGCACAACCTGTAACGTATTTCAATCATTAAGTTACAAAGAACAAGATCAGATTCATGATTTCATCTCAAATGCGAATGAACACCGTTAAAGGGCGCTGTGTCTGTAAATGTAAGCTGGGGAAAGAGTGCAGTCCTTAATGTGGCCAATCACACACACAGGTATCCACAGCATTGGAACAAGGTGGACAAGTGCCTCCCAGACGACCTCCGTATGTGGACTGCGTGACCACATCTCAGCACATAATGATTAATGTTTGAACCTGAAGTTAAGGCTTGTCACTTGTGAAAAGATCTTACAGACACCAACTTCCAGATTTCAAAATACTTGACATGGCCTGACATAACCCACACTTTCTGGTTTTCCTTCAAATCTTGAGCACTCAAACAATTTCTGGTATTGCTATTTTCATACATATGGGTTCTTCTTTTAGGTACATCCAGATACACATGCAGTAGATAGTAGAATCTTATATGAAAGGTTTAAATATAACCCTTTGAATACCCGAGCTGTGCATTCCTTACTTACTGTGCGCTTGAGGTTTAACTATCAGAGCTCTGTGACTGGTTGCGGGCTGTTTCAGGACTCTGGCTCTGCTGACAGCATCACAAGATGTTGAGCTCTCCGCTGGCTGACTGGCTGCTGCATCTAGAGGTACGTCATGAAGAGCAAAACATGTAACAATCGAGTGAATAATGAAATCTCTGTTTGGCTTAAACAGAACAGTATAATACCATCCCAACACACCTTTTTTGTGGGTCTTAGCTGGCAAAACTCTCTGACTGGTTGCAGGCTGTTTCAGGTTTTTGGCTTTATTTGCAGCATCACAAGAGGAAGTGGAGGCTTCAGCAATTTTAGATGGTACTAAAGCATCTGAAAGTGTGAGATTAGAGTGTGAAACAAATACTAAACATGTCATAATAAAAGTCTGAAAACGGCGAATTGCAAAAACTCAACATTTACCAACTTTCCTCTTCTTTGCGCCTGGCAAAGCTTCAGCTTTGTTTAAGGGGTGCTTCTTTGCCTGTGAAATCTTGGTCACTGGGTTGGAAGCTGTTTGTAGAGCAGGAAACAAAACAAAGAATTACATTGAAATGATTTTACCTTGTTTTAGAAAACAGAAATTATCAAAAACTCAAATCAGTGTTAAGACAGCACTGGATACATTAAGATAAGATAAGAACTTAATTTATCCCTAAGGGGAAATTTGATAATCGTAAACCAATCAAACACTTAGCAAAATCACTTATGTCATACTGCTGTTCCAATGTCAGTGGGGTTATGAAACCCACAATCTGGGTCAATAGTAATAAATTGAAACGAAGGTCAAATAATCCTTTCGAGGTTTTATTTCTGTGCCTATCTGGTGTTGCCGAGGGTTATTAGTCACTTGATGCTTTAAAATAAACTTCTTTTCACCCTTCATTTACTTTCTTTTAAACCAGAATGAACAAAGAGAGATGAGAAGGGAGTGTCAGAGCCTAAAAAAACATGAGCTGTGATCTTTATACATGTTTCTTCTACTGGTATACATGTTGTCACTTAGACAAACTTTTGCTGGATACAGTATACCATTTGTTGACATTTAAATTTACATTAATCTTTACAGGTATTGTCACTTTATTTGATATGTACTGCTTTTGTTTGTTCACTGTTTCATGATCATGACTCATAAACATTTCCACATATATATATCAGACATGTACATGTGATCATATCTGGCCTTGGGCTCTCAAAACGAGGGGAAGTTGTTTTACAAATTTGTGGCTGAATATCAAAATAAACAGCCAGAGCATTGATAGTTAGATCATAACATGAGTACCTAATGGTGCCCGCAGTTTGTCAGTGCTTGAAGAGGATGTCGGTGCATTGCTTCTTGCAGACGGGGGCCTGAGACCCATTGCAGGTCTCTGAATGCCTGACGGTAGACCACTCTTCTGTGGTTTCCGCAAGCCGGTGAAGGGCTGCTTGGATCCTGTCATCAGCAGAGAGAGAAGACATTGTATGAAGGACACCACAAACACACACACACTCACTTTACAATTGTTTTGTGAGCTATTTCAAACTGTGGTTCATGTGTTTTCTATGATGATCATATTGTATGTATGCTGCCAATGGAAACCTATTTAAGTACAATCACTTTGCAGAGCTAAAAAAAAACCTTACTCTTTTTTTCAGTATATAATATTTTAAATAACTCAAGAATTACTCCATTGTAAGGCACAGAACAAGCTGCCCCACCTGTTGTTGTTGCCCGTAAGTTGTAGGAGCTTGTTGTTTCCGCAGGCTTAAATAGAAACAAAGGATATCAACAACACACTGTCAGTGCTATTCTTTAATCACTCAAAAAAAGCAGAATGAATAGATGACACTGCAAAAGCTGCTTGGAGAATTAAAAACAAAAAAACCATTATCATTGAAACCATACCACTTGAGGTGCATCAGAAGTAGCGGTACTTCTCAGAGCTTCAGCTTGGGTTCTTTGTCTTGTCATGGGAAGGCCTGACGTCAGTGTGGAGGCGAACTTGTACTTCAGCAGGTTAGAGGCAGGATCCAACGAGGGCAGGAGGGATTTAGCAGCAGGTTTGGTCAGGAATGTTTTTCTGTCACAAACTATGTTTGAGGGAATCTCTGATGTTACATGATCATCAGGTTTACAGGGAGCATCCCCATACAGCTTCTTTGTTACTCCAACGATTTTGCTAGTCTCTCTTTCACTGTTGAGGTTGAACATATTACTGTTTGGCATCGGTGTTGAAGTTATCAAAGCGTCTGCTGCTAAATCTAGGGTGCCATCTAGGTCAAATGAGCTTGCTTTGTTGCTCTCTAAATCTCCTTTAAGATGGGTAGAAATGTCAGAAAGACTGTCTGCCATGGGTAGACCTAATTGAGAGGGATCCTTTGTCTCACTTTTTGTCTCACTTTGACCAGTTTCAAAGGTTTTCTGTACAACTGGATCAACTTCAAACGTGTTAGCCATCTTGGCATTTGGATCTTTACTAGCTGTTGACTCATTATGTTTGGAAACTTCAGAAAGCAGAACTTCAGGAAGGGTGTGGTTAGGGCCACTTGTTGCATCACAAATCTTAGCGGCAGGTGTCTGGTTCCCAGTGTTGTGGTGGGAGTCGCTGGAGCTTGTTTCCGACAGAGTTATTGTGCCGTTCTGCTGAGGAGTAGGTCTGGTATCAAAAGTGTTGTTCTGAAGGCAAAGGGTTGCAGCTGCAGCTTCCTCGAGTCCCGAGTTGCCGCTGGATTTCTGAAGAGAATTCCTGTCAAAAGTGGCATTCCAGGCGTCACATGAACCACCGGGTTTAAGAGCTGAGGAACTCGGCACAGTAGAGTTTTCAGATGTATTCCCTGAGAGTGAAACAGACATATCTTTTATCTCACTCTGTTCTTTGGGTACATCTACATCAATTGCAGGAAGATCCAGGGTTTTATTTTGAGGTGTCTGAGACGTACTGCTTGAGTTGATTGAAGAAGTCAGGTTGGCAGGCTGGGCAACAGTAGAAGTGTTGTTCAAAGAAGACTGTTCACTGGAGGAGCCAATGGTATGTGTGGCGTTACCCTCCAGAGTACTTGACAGGTCCTCAGTTTTATTGATGTCCAGTGTGCCAGGCTCTGCCACAGACTCTCCTCTGAGCTCTGAAGAAGCCTCATTCGGAGCATCTGATGGTGGAATGTCCAGCGTGACATTCATGGAGGATCTTTCCGCTCCTGGTGATACTTCTGAATCTCGTGTAACATCCAGCAGAGTAATTTCTGGGAAGTATTTGTCATCCAGCCAACGCAACGGAGTAAAAGCACTCTCAGGGTAGTCATCTGTTTTGACAGTGGGTGTCTGAGCGGTTATGTTTGAACTGTTAGAAGCATTTACCTTGAAGGGTTGCGGAGTGGTAGAACCATTTAACTTGGGGGGTTGCACAGAGGGGAATGAGGAGCATACAGACCGGGTTGTTACAGGTGTGGCAGGAACGCTGTCAGGCAGAGCTGAATCATTCCTGGTCACTTGCATTGTCGTATCACAGGTGACGTCAAGGAGAGTGATTTCTGGCAAGTATTCATCCTCCAGAAAGCGCACAGGAGCATTTATTTCACCCAGTGGTCGTCCAGAATGGCTACTGGTAGACTCAGGAGATTGACATTTATTGCCAATTTTTAAGTATTTTAAAATCGGTGTTAGAGCAGATGGGAGGCCAGAGAGCCTCGACTTTACCCTTACTCCTCCTTTGGCACTTGCTGGAGCTGGGGTGGAAAAGGTGCAGGTACGAGAGGAAGGCTGATTTTCTCCACATGGCTGTGTGGAGGAATATTCAAGCACATCTCCTACTTGGACTTTGGGCTCTGATGTCTCATCTCCTGCAGAGTCTTGAGGTGGGATGTTTTCCCAACCTTCATCAGCTTCGTGACTGTCCTGAGTATACGAGTTCTCCACTATTGTCTCACTTGCCATGCTGGATGACAGTTTTATTATGTTTTTTTACCCAAAGACTTTCCCGAATTGAACGACAGGGCACAACACTCAGACCTTTGAGCACATATCTTCCATGTGTCGTCTCAGATGCCTCTTACCTGCAGGCAGGGGGTATAACAATGGATTAGTGCCAAAAACAAAGTACAAGTAGAGTTGGGCAATATAGGAAAAAGTTTATCACAATATATTTTTTTCATATCCGTCGATATTGACACGTATTATCACGATATAAAAAATGAAATTCAACAGTGCTTATTTGTAGCATGTCTTTTACAATACAATAAGCTCCTGCATCTGCAAGATCTTTGTGTCTCTTCGACGTTTTTTCGTAAGGCATTGCACTGGAGAAAGTGGACTGAATGGTCGGCTGTTTTTGGTGTTAAAGTGCTATGGTTGTGTGTAGCTGCAGCCTGATACTATGCAGTTGTTTGCTAATTGGTTCTAATTTAGCACATCATTGATTCAGCTTGAAGCGGACCAGGACACTCCCCTTTTCATTGGCTATTTGTATACTCTATTTAAACATGGCAGAATGCAGACTATCAGAAAGCAAATTGACCATGTTTTGTATTGATATTGGGGGAAACTAATTTTCAATATATACCCGCTTAGCAATAGACGGCTATTAGACGTCTAGTTTTTTTTTTAGACCCAATTTCAACCGTCTAGATTCTGTATATTTTTAGACGGAGTGTAGACGTTACACTTTAACCCATTATTCAATAACTATTTGAAAAAGCAAATGTGAGTTGCATAACTGATCTCCAAGTACTTAAACAAAATAATTATGATAGCTGTTAAGCAATATACAGTTAGACCTCTGTTAGCCGGCTAGTCTAAACCTGGTCCAAATTTAGACATCTAAAAAACCTTTATTTTTATACCTGTGGTAGCCTGATTTTAGACCAGTCAGCTAGGCTACATTTAGACGTCTATCAGACCTCTTTTAGACTAAAGAATTCTCAGTGGTTATTATCGCCCAGCTCTAAGTACAAGGAAAATAATAATAATAATAATAATAATAATAATAATAATAATAATAATAATGATAATAATAAAAACCAGACCGTATCAACACCAGAACTATCAAACAAAATCAGTCCCTATTTTCTTGAATCATGAATGAATCATTTCAGGTGTAATTCAAAATGTCATGGCTTCGCTGGTTTCAGACTCATAAAAGTTCAGATTTGCAGCTCTAATGATAATTTTTCACAGTTAATGAGTCTTTGAGTAAACTTTGGATCTTCTCATTAAATTATTTGACATCTGAGAAATTTTATGATCTGCAGAAATTGACAATCATGACATCCACTAGTGTGAGTATTACCAAAGAGGCCTAAAGCACACATAAACATAGTCATAAAGTAAACAGCACTTGTTCGTAGCTTTAACAAAGTAATCAGTATAAACAGATACATTTAACACAAATGTAAGACTAGTTTTAAACTGACCAGATTTATCCACGTTTTACCATGTAGCAGCAGAGACAAAACGTGAATGTACCGACTGAGGATTTTACCAGGCTCTTTCAGTTTAGTCATTTCTTATCGCTAAAATGATCGGAAAGGTGTTAGTTCACACAAACGCTAACATGGTGACATGAAGACAGTAAAGTCAACGTTCGCGTAGCAACGTCTGTCTGTTGACTAACCTATCTGACTTCAGCGAGGAGGTTTTTATCAGATGTAGATAGAAAATAGTTTGTCACTTACGTTTCGAGTCAGAATTCTCTTTCACTAAGTTGACTTAGATGTCAAACAACACATAAAACTTGACAAAATCCCAACAACTGGAGCGCCGCTCTGGTTCAAACTACACCGGAACACAAACGCATTGGATGTTTCTAACCAATCACAGGGCAAGATTTATTCTTCTTCTTCCTCTTCTTCGTTTGATTGGCGGTTGGCAAACAACTTAGGGAGCATTACCGCCACCTACTGGATTGGAGTTGTTTTATTTATTTAGATTCAGATTCAGATTCAGACTTTTATTGTCATTGTACGAGGCATACAACGAAATTAAAACAGCTCGGAGTGGTGTTTTCCTGAGAAAGTGGAGTAAAAAAAAGAACAAAATATGAAATAAAATAGAATAGACAATGTAAAAAATGTGTACATGTGTAGTAGTACAAAACACAAGACATCATGTAGCAGCAGTTCAGCTTCTTTAGATTCATCTGCGTAAAAAACTACCTTTTGCTGATGCTGTTCCAAGTGTTCCTGTACTATTATCCACTGTAGTATTAATTTGGATGTGTTTCTTAGTTTTTGTTGCAAACTGGTGTCTACTGACGGCACTTGGAATTTCCTGGGGGGTACTGCCGAGGATGGTACCCCTCGGCCAACAAGCAGTTGGGATAACCCTGCTATCTGTGTCATAGTATTTCCCACCCATCCACAGCTTGTAAAGTTTGTTCTGTTATGCTCCCAGCATTCTTGCAGCACTGTTTTTGTCAGGTGCAGCCTGCTCTGGCCTTGCAAATTTACCCAATACGCCAACATTAGTTTAATTCTTGTGATACATAGAGGCATTTCTCTAGTTTCTACTTGCATCGCAGAGACTGGGGATGTTTTTAAAGCTCCACTGCAAATTGGAAGGGCCTGGGCCTGCTATACATCCAGCTTCTTTAAGTGTGTGTCTGCTGCAGACATGTAAGGTACTTGCCAGATATGTGCCATTTTTTCTCTTTTGGTTCATGTAAAAAAAAAATCTACCAGTGCCAGGTAAAAACATTTGTTTTTGCAGACAAGCTTTATTACAATTATATACATACATAACATTAATCAAATTAAGAATATTTTATCACTGTATTTAATCTGAAGTGTAAAAAAACAAGGACATTTACATAATACACTCAAATATTTACAAGAGACATTAAAAATAATTTTCTTCTCAGTCTTGAGTTGGTTTTTTTAGCTTGGTCTTCAGCTCAGACATCAGTGGGTTTCCAAATCTTTGAGACATAAAAGAAACCAAAGATTAGAACATTTCTGAGTGCAAGATGCATCTTCTGTGCGAAACAAAACTTGGATACTTTACCCTGGATGTCTCGGTGGCATCCATTTAGGCTTGTGTTGTATCTCATCTTGTTTGGGAGCGTCACTCTTCTCCTCTGGTTTTCTCTCAGGCTCCTGTTAACATTGTGAAACTTCAGTCATGTAAGTGCTTTAAAAAGAAATGATGGAAGTGCATGATCATTTAAAGCACCTGCGGGTTATTTTCTGGGCTGGAGTCATCTTCCTTCGGTCTTCGTGTCTTTTTTAGAACAGGAAAACCAGCTCCAAGCCCTACATGAAAAACAGTGTAGTGTTATTTGCAGATGATTAAAAACGTTCTGAAAAGCTTCTTCTAATGTGCTAAAGACCTACCAGGCAGTTTGATTCCAATGCCCATGCCTCCCAAAGGCATAACTGCAGGGACTTTAGCCGGCTGACGGGGAGCAGGTGTTGGATCCAGAGAGGGCAGGTGTATCAGGGAACGTGGATCTTTGGGTGGTCTGACAAGAGGGTTTTTAACGGCAATTCTTGACCTTTGGGCGGTAAAGTCCAGCCCAGAGACATCCACCTAAGAAGGACAAAAATTCTAAGTTCAAACCTTTCTATAGGTTATCAAACTATCTGATTTGATCTGAGATATCACTTTATGGTTAAATATGCTTTGTGTAACAATACCTCAGTCTGATACTCGGTTGTTGTTGTTAGCTGGTCCTCCGGTTCTTCATCCTCATTTGGATCAGAAACTGAGTCATGAATGTCTTCGGCACACTCGGTCTGTAGTTCGTCTGGTGATGGCAAATTCAATGAGCTTCTTTCAGGTCCTCTCGATGCTTCTTCTTCTTCTGAGCCGGATTCATCGAACAAAATCCCCTCCTCTGACCAAGCCTCTAAGGAACTTACTGTTTGGACTGAATCAGCATGTTTGTTTTCATCATGTGGGTCTGGCAAATTTTTATCAAGAGCCTCTGCCTCAATTTTTGTCTCCTCAACTTCAAACAAAGTGTCCACTTCTGTCAGTGGATTGATATCTGCTTCTTCAGTGTTTTTCAACACAGTTTGACCTAATAGACCTGTTTCCTCATCATTTATCTCTTCCCATGATCCACTTTTCTCGTCTGTGTGTTCTTGTGGCTCCTCAGATTCTTGAAGATACCCAACTTCTGCTGAATCAGGGCGAAATCCTGTCTCTGATTCCTTGTCTTTCAGAGAGGACTGGTCTATCTCATATGTTCCCCTTGTCGATGTATCCGGAGATTCAGAGTTGTGTTGTTCTGGTGTGAAAGCTGAGATATTTACTAATTCTGACACATCCACCAGTGTGTCAAATATGCTTTTGATTGGCCCAGTGCCAGTTGATCTTTGTAGCTGAGGGTCACTGCTTTGTGTGCCCCATTCACTGAGAGACTGGTCGGAGAATCCAGATTCTGTAGTCGATAAGGACATCTCTGTGTCACTCACAAATTCAGACTCCCCTGATTTTGACTCGACGAGCTGCTCCACAGTTTGTTTCTCACGAGATGAATCTACTTCAGGCCCTTCTTGTTGTTTTTCGTTGTCCTCTGACAATGTTTCCATCCACATGTCAAGGATTTCCTCATCAATTACATCTTCACCTCTGTTCACTGAGCAAAGTCTTTCTTCATCATAGCTCTCCTCTGACTCTGTCACATGCCTCAGTATCTCTTCTGTTGATGTCATGGTCACAGCCTTTGGTTTGGACTGGGTTGTCTCTGTATCATGAGCTGATTCAAGGTCTGACTGTGCATTTTTTGTCTCTGGTGATTCAGTAGCTCCAGACAACACCCGTTCTGCAATCAAAGAATTTTCCATTTCATTTTCTTCTGTCATTACTTCATCTGCCTCTCCAGCGACCTCCAGATCTGAAACTTCCACTTCTCTTTCAGCTGCTTCCTGCACATCGCCATAACTTGCCTTTTCCGAATCTTTCCTTGCATCTTGCTGTGTAAGAAATCCTGTATCGGTAAAGTCCCCTATTAGAGTAGAAGTCTTGTTTTGCTCAGAGATAACTGTATCTACTGGTTCCTGAAGGCATGTCTCTGTCATCTGCTCGCCAGCTTCCAGGAGTTTTACAGTTTCGTCTATCTTCGCAGTCTCAGTCATCATAAAGCAATCCTGAGCAGCATCAGCTTCTTTGAGATCAAATAATCCGTCATCTGTTTTATCCAAAAGTTCCTCCGTCTCATCTTGCAGATCTGTCTCACTTATTAAGCTGAAGTCTGACTCTGGCTCCTTTTCTGAGTGATGGATTCCTGTCTTCATTAGGGCTACAGATAATTTTTTGTCCTCTTCCACAGAAAAAGGTCCTGCTTCTTCTGCGATTGGTTCAGAAAGGGGTGTTCTTGTTCCTTGATAAAAGTCTCCACTGAACAAATCAAAGGTACTCTCACTATCTCCGCTACTCTCTTGTTCCTTCTGCTCTCTCACTTCGACTAAGTCAGCTCCAGTGTTTCGGACACTGTTTTGAAGGCTCTCGGTCTCTTCGGTCTCCACCTCTTCTGGAAATTGGGTGGTCTGGACTTCCTCTGAGTCCATAACTTCCAGGAACCATTGTGTTGTATTCTCATCTGGCTCTGGTTCATTGTTGTTGTCAGGAACTCCCTCTTGTGTTTCCTCACATGTTGGAGGTATGGGCTCCCACGGCACTTCAGACCGGCCTTTAAATACACTCTCTGGAATATTTTTAAACTCCAGGCTTTCTTCCTGTCCAGCGTCTTCTTCGGGTGTTACTGTAAATGAGGAGGCATGTTCCATGTAAGTTTCTTTGTTACCTTCTTGGACCTGATCTTTATCAAGACATCTCTCCTCTGCTGGAATGTTGGACAACTGTACACCAGACTCGTCACTGATTGCTGCATCATAACCTTCTATTTCCACATCATCTGTCCCGGTTACTTTAATTTTCACACTGGTATCCTCGACCACATCCTTTTGCCTTCCCTCTGTGAGCAGCTCAGTTTCAACAGTTAGCAACACTTCATTGCTGCATCCCGTTCTTTCGTCATCATCAGAGTTTTCTTCTTCTTCTTCTTCTTTAGCTTCTTCTCTAACTGTTTCAGTCTCATCCTTTTGCTCTGGTACGTCATCTAATGTCCGTTTTTCTTCAATCTTGTTTACTTTTTCTTCCTTAATTTCAACCTCCTGTTCTCCCTCTTCTCCTTCACTCCCATCTTTCTTTTCTTCCTCATCATCAGATTTATCGTTCTCATTTCTAAGAGCTGTCACCTGCTCCAGTTCTGTCACTACCAGCTCTTCATACACAGGGATACTTGTGTTTGAAACCATTTGTAACCTCTCGTTCGAAAGCTCTTCACAGTCATTTTTTACTGTTCCCTCATCTGGCTTGTTTTCGTCATCAGAGGACAGAAATATTACATGACTAATGTTTTGTACTTCTGATGAATCGGCCTTGTTCCTCTGGGTATTTGTCTCTTCCTCTTTAGGGCACAGATCTGAAACTGTGTGCAACTTGATCTCAGTGTTGTCCCTCTCAATTTCATGTACTTCTTCCTCATCCTGGATTTTCATCAGGGTTTCCTCCTCAGTACCACCCATGTCTTCAGTAACAGGCCCGGTGATCACGTTTTCACCATTCTCATCAGTTTTGAGCATCTCAGTGTGTCTGTTTGTGCGCAATTCCTGATTCACTTCTTCGTCTTCCTTTGCGTTTTCATCTTCTGCAACAAGCAACCCTGGCTCATGACCTGCTAAGGCTGAATCTTCCACGCTTATGTCTTCATCTCTTTCAGATTCTTTTACTTCTGATGAGTTTTCTTCATCAGGCCCCAGATCTATTTCTGTGGTGCAAACATCCCAAGCAACAGATGACCGAGATAAGCCGTGGAGAGAGGGTGGCATAAAAGTCTGTTCTCCTTCAGCTCCTCTGTCACTTGCTTCATCCTCTGCATGGCTATACTTTGCAGGCTCATGGTCAACTGCAGATTCCTGGATGGAGTCAGGGTCGTTGCTCACGGTTTGTGCTGGGTCTGGCCTAAGAAATCTATTCACAGCTCCGGTGATGTAGTTCTGAGAATGAGATGGAGAAAGAGAGGTGAGACTTAATAACTAACTTACAGTTCTTTGGTGTCTTATGCTGATTTTACAGATCTGTGTTGATCGATGTGTCACTCTCTCTCCTTATTATAAATACCTTGTACGTATCTTGTCTTTGTACAGAAAAATACCACAGGCTGCTATTTAAACTATATGGTCAAAAATATGTGGAAACCCCTGTTCACATCTATTCTCAAATTTTTTGTCTCAAGTGGTGATTTGTTTCTGGGGAAGTGGTATTTTTCAACATCAAACAGATGTCGATACCATTACGTCCTTCCAGCTTTTGCAGCAATGATTATCCAGTTACAACAAACTAATGCTCACACGTATCATGATGCAATTCCCATCAATGATTTGAGGTTTATTTGTCTTACAAGTGTTCTGTTTTACACTGCAGTCTGCTGGGGAGGAAGCATCAAACATAAAGATGCAAGACATCTGAACAAACAGGTGAAAAAGGCTGGCTCTTTGGTTGGACACAAGCTGGACTCAGTGGAGGATGTGGTGGAGAGATCTACACTGAGTAAGGTGGAGTCTGTTCTAAAGAACATGGATCACCCACTTCATAACACCTTAATGGACCAAAGGGCCAATGGTGGTGGACGGCTCCTCTCTCTTCGCTGCAGGACAGAAAGATTCAGAAGAACTTTTGTACCAACAGCCATCAGGTTTTATAGCTCTTGTGTAAATAGTAGATGATGTTGAGAAAAATGACAAATGAGACGAAAGACAATTGAATTTCCCTTTGGGGATCAATAAAGTTCTTCTTATTCTTATTATGGTCCTGATCCCAGTTTCCAACAATGGTCTCTGGCCTTGTTCACAGCAGACCCAGTAACATCAGTTCTACTTCAACCTAAACCTGCACTATCTGGTTACTTTGCTCTCTGAGGTCTGTCATCTCTGTGAACACAAAAGTGGTTTCCTCTTGACCATACTAATTAAAGCCACGGAAGAGCAGCATTTGCTTGCAGTTATATTTGAAACCCAATGAAAATGTGTTTCACTCATTTCATTTTGTTTTTCTCCAGCTCCACACATTTGCTGTTTGTAGGAGGGCAGATGAGCGCTGTCTACCTGGTTTCCTGATTTCAAACTTGGTGACATAACATCTAAATAAAGAAAAAGAGCAATAGAAGTTCCTTTGGGCTATAGTCTTGTTAACTAGTCTTATCAGAGTGTTTTCTCTCTTTAAAAAAAATGCTACCTGCTGCAACTTGAATTAAAATGCTATGTGCACCAGTTGCGGTTGCATGTTGGTGTGAAAAACTGCATAGATACACAAATAAAACTCCTATCAGTGTGATAACATGAATGAGCACAGCCTCCATATTTTCAGTGTTGTGTAATAATGATGTGTAAGATCTGTCGAATTTTTTGCATCTAAAAGTTTCCACTAGGTCAGTGCGCAGCAGATTAACATGGAAAATGTGCTATACGTTCACAGGAAAGTTTACAAACCAGTATATTAAAATAGTGAAACTCCACAAGTGTTTTTAACAAAATACTAAAGGACTTAATAGCCTGTCTGATAAAATACCATAGGAGAGAGTTGGGTAAGATTAGCCATTTTTCATATTTCAGATCACTACATCAATGCAATCATAGTTTTGTCTCTAACTAGTGTATCTGCATATATTTCAAGATGTTGCGCATCCCTGCAAACCAACAGAATGAGTGTAAACATAACTGTCTTGATAATATAGCATGCCAAAAAAAGTGGTCTCCTATGGTCAACTTACCCCAGAACTACTATGATGACTTTATTAGTCCTCTAAGTTAAAATGGTGGCCTTTTATGCAAGGATTTTGACCTCATGTTGTGGCTCATAGATACAACAATTGATGTATAAAACAAATTTAAATGTCTAACCCCTTCACCCATGTGCTTCAAACCTTCACAGACTCCATTAATTGATGCCCATCTCCTAAATATTTGGTCACATGATCAATTTCTTTTACCATTTCCAAGCAACAGGGGGTGGCTCAATTTACCCCACTTTCCCCTATCACAAAAATAGCCCACTTCAAATTTCCCTAAACTTTTTGGAAATTTTTAACATTACAATTGATGTTTAGGTTTATTATTATTGTTCTCACAGCACTATAGTCAGACTTTAGACAGACTTTAAAGTGCACAGTGAGTGTAAGCCAGGAACACAAACAATGGGGGGGAAAGGGGTCATATGTGTGAGAGAGATGTAGAAGCAGAGAGGATGAAAGACATTACAATCAACCTCATCACACAGGCCTTCCTGAGTTTTGGATGATGCTCACCCAAACTGTCCAGAAAGTCCTCTCCACCCTGCTGACAATGGGACTGTCGGAGTCCATCTTCAAATCTTCCTCCTGGTCCACTTATGTTGTGATGATCTCCTCAGGATTTAACCAAACGGTCCAAACCAGCCTTTTGGTTTTATTCCGATATTCAAGCAGAAACTCGACAGCAAACTCCAACCTGACGCACCAGGTTCGGGTCTGGACACCTCCGTTAGCTGTCAGTCAGTCAGTCAGTCAGGGTAGAGTTCCTCAAACTCATATGTCCGGTTTACTATGATTAAATAAAGAGGAAGCTGATTCACACAGCTGAGTGCTGCTGCAGGGGGGCTAACTCATGTATTGCACATGAGTACGGATGTACGTGCACAGAGTTCATGACAACAAGTCCGGCCACAAAAGTGTGTGAAAGTTTCGGAGAAGGGGTGTGAAAATAAAGTCGATTTTAGAATAAACCCACGGCTGACTTAAAGGTCCTTGTGGCGTTTTTCGCAGAGTAAGATAGACTCGAAATTGTATGTGGAGGATTAGCCTGTTCATTTAAAGCCCAATTGATGGCTCCAGGTGAGTCAGAAGAAAACGAGACCATCAAAAACACGGTTGTTCACAGGTATATGCTGAGGCCACACTGATATCTAGTTTGCCACGCCCAGTAGGCCTACCACCCTCAAGTCTCACGGTATTTGGGCTTTTGACCTGTCAGAGGCACTGCGTTGCTAAAATTGGATGTTTAGACTGTGTTGAGAAAGGCTGGTATTTGTAGATTTATTTAGTCCATAGGGGATTGGCATTTCCACATTTATGGGTCATCTCCCCTTTACAGGTTTGTGTAAAAACTATAAAGGGGAGAGTGGGGTAAGATGAACCATTTTTTCATATTTCAGATCACTACATCAAGACAATCATAGTTTTGTCTCTAACTTGTGTATCTGCATATATTTCAACATGTTGTGCACCCCTGCAAATCAACAGAATGACAGAATGAGTGTAAAAATAACTTTCTTGATAATAAAGTATGCCAAAAAAAGTGGTCTCTGATGGTCAACTTACCCTGAGTATGGGGTAAGTTGACCATAGGAGCAGGGTAAGTTGAGCCGTATCCCTACTACCCCCCACTCTCCAGCCCTCCCTCACCTTCTTAGAATCAGAATCAGAAATACTTTAATAATCTCCAGGGGGAAATTGCTTTGTCACAGTTCTCCAGTGCAAATACAGTAAAAGAGGAGATAAATAATGGATAAAATTAAAGATAAAATAAGTAAAAATATATAGATAAATAGAAAAAATATGTAAAATAAGTAAGAATATAGAGATAATATACAAGTATTTACACTATAAACAACACAAATAGTGACATCGTATGTATATAAAATGGGCATCAATTCATGAAGTCTGTAAAGGTTAGAAGCTTATTGGTAAAGGGTAACACATTTATTTCCAAAACAAAAACAATTTTCACTCTTGAAATTCACCCATGTGCTTCTAACCTTCACAGACTCCATGAATTGATGCCCATCTCCTAAATATTTGGTCACATGATCAATTTCTTTGACCATTTCCAAGCAACAGGGGGTGACTCAACTTACCCTTTAGCTCAACTTACCCCACTCTCCCCTACTGGGAAGCTGGGCATACCATTGTAAAAATAAGATTAATGCAATATGAAATTAAGCAGTGTAACAGTTACTGTGGTGCTGAACATGATATAGATTAATCTAAATGTAAAAACTGCAAGTAAACACCAAATGTATAGTTACATACATGGTAGAAATCTTTGCTGTGTGAACTGAGAGGAAGAAGTGCTAAACTAAACATTTAAATTACCCAGCAAACCACGCAGCACCTCCTCTCAGCACCATGAAGTGACATCTCTGTGGTCAGTGAGCAAAGCTAAACCAAAAATGCAGAAGTTAATTTTGAAATGAGAACTTGTGTGCCTGTGGTTGACCAACAACAGACACCAAAACACTGAGCAGAGGAGAACTTTTCCACTGACTTATGTTCTTTGTAAAAATTCAGTAACCAAAAGAACACCTCCTCAAATGATTTAGATTTTATTTTTTTAATGCAGATTTAGAAAAAAATCCAAAGTTGGATCATCTTGTAAATTCTTAATACAAAAATATGGATATTTGTAAAAATCATGGAGCACTGAAACAATGAATGGATGGCAGATCAAAAAAAGGTAATAAATAAAGATAAAAAATGTTGGTATAGCAAAACCAAAGTTCTTGATCATATTAAAGGTAGTTGAATATGTTAAACATGACTACAACTTAATATCTAATAAAGAAACATACAGTGTATTCAGATGTAATAAATGGAGTACGCAAAACATGGAGGAGCTCTGGCATACATCAAGGCTTTCATGCAGAGGAGGAGTTTTCATCGTTTGGCTCTGAAAGAGAAGACAAGAGACAGATAATAAGATGGAGCCTGTATGACACACAGGCTTACTATTAGGAGTGTAGACTTTGCATTCAATCCCCAGAAGGGGGCGCATTACACCCAAGAGTTGATGCTGCATCCGGCCTGTGCAACACTGAACAGCAGGTGAAAACGTACTCAGAACAAACTGCAGAACATAGAGGCTTTAACCGCAGTTAAAAAGCTCTGCATTCATGGTTGACTTTTGTGAAATAAGCTTACAAGCTCCTTGTAATGGGAATTTAAACCTGGTGTTGATAAGTTGTTTGTTTTTGTGTTTTAACAAAAATTATAGGCTAACAGATTTGGCATCAACAAGGTACAGAGCTTGGGGGTGAGCTAGGTAGTCAATTTTTCTGTGAATACTGCACAGAGATGTCATCTTTATTAGTATTAATGTTTCTCTCAGTTAAAATCTAGATTCTGTTGAAACAATTAAACATTTCTTTATTGCATCGCATTTTATAGTTTTCTAGTTTATTTTGTCATTGTTGTTATTTTTCAACAAACTGTCTGGAGCCCTATTTCCAATCTTTCACTCAACATACTTTATGAGAATTTTCTCGTAAAGTTTCAGTACTGTCTTTACTCACCACAAACGCTCTACAACAACATGAGTGAGTTGTTTGTCATATCTTACCAGTCCAGGTTCGATAGGCGGGAAGTTTTAGTGCAGGGTGAGTGATTTCCACACACACTCTCAAGTTTGCTTTTTCACTTTCTCGGGGTCCCTTCTTCAAGTTGACTTTGTTGATGTACAGAGCTCCTGGTTCTTCTTCTAGTTCTTTGTCGCTGTCCTCATCCAGGTCTGACTTAGTTTCCTCCTCTCTGTCGGTGTTGTTGTTCTCTCCTTCGTCTTTTTCATCGATGTATTCGATCCCTTCAGTGTGGGGGTCTGTGACTGCTGCTCTTGTTTCTATAAAAGAAAAAAAAAACAAATAAAATGAGACAACAACACTCAGCAAGGAAAATAAATGCTTCATTTCTGTAGCTGTACCTAAAAAAACTAAACTGGAGCTTCAAGGCGACAACTTGTCTTCATATTCTACACACAGGGTTTAAAAAAAGGATCTAAAGTCTTCATTTTGGCAAAAATCAGGTTTTATAATGAAAGAAAAAGGCCGGGTACTTATTGCGTGTCCATTCTTTCGCCTCTCCTGCTGTTTGCTGATGGGACTTGGAAGGCTTGTGGACCTCTCCAGAGCACACAAACTCTTCAGCTCCCTCTGTCCATCATCTCCTATCTCCTCTGTCTCGTTGGACACTAGTGGCGAAAGAGTGGCTCCTCCTGCTGCCCAGGCTAGTTTGGCCTTGGGGTGACCGCCCTTCAACAGCAGGGAGAACACACCGACCCCTTCACCGCTCCAACACACAGAGATCGATGGGGGGATGGAGGGAGCAACTAGGGGAACACAAATAAGGTGTAAGTGGATTAAAAATGTTTAAAAGCAGGTAAAATAGTATGTTTTTAGTGCCTGTAATGATCCCTACCGATGTCAACATTTCTCCAGTGTCTCTCAATCGGCTCATTAAGGGAACAGTGCTCCACTCTACAAATAATGCCCCCTCCTCTCTCCTTCTCTTCATTTGTTACCCTCCTCTTTAGCGTAGCCGTGGCCTTGTAGAGTCTAGGCTGAGTGTGCAGAGGGCCCCACATCTCTCCTCCCTCTATCACCTCATCCTCTCTGTCATCCCGCTCTCCCTCTCTGAGCTTCAGCCAGGTGACTGAGATGTTAGGAGGGTAGAAGTCTGTGATTTCACAGCCGAGCGTCAAAGGCTGTTCGTGTGTGGAAACAGAGCGGATGATGTCGGACACGCTCGGACTCTTGATGAAGCCTATGTGGGTAAAAAAGGGACCATTAATCTGTGATTTTTCTGCATATTTAAGACTATAATCTTAAATTTCTCCTGTTTTTGTCTCCTTTTACCTCGTGTCTCACGGGTGACGGGCTGCTTTAGAGCAACATGATGGACACTGACCCACACTTTGGTGCTCCCTCTTTCCAGTTCACTCTTGGGCAGTTTACACTGGCTGGAGGCTGAAAAAAAGCCTTCAGAGTTTGGTCGAGGAGAGGACGAGGCCTGAGAGGCAACAGGACTCAGCTCGCTCCCCTCACAGAACCAGCGGAAGGTGATGACATCTGGATGGAAATGTGACGCCCGTACCGTCATGCTGATAACATCTAGAAGACAGAAATTGTAGAGATATAGTCTTTAACACTTTGGTTTTTACATCGTATCAACAAGAAAATAAGAACAAAACTCACCTGGGTCATTTTGTGTCTCGGCTAGCTGGATTTCTGATACTGATGGAGCAGCTACAAGACAACATTTTAATCACATGAGTTATTCAAACGTAAGGAGAATTTTAAAACACCATAAAAATTATAAATGAAAAAATCTTACACAGAATTGTAAACTTCTCTGACACCCTCTCTGCCACAATCTTATCTTTGCCCACATAGGAAACTTGACACTTGAACACCGTCCCCTTGTGGATGGAAATCTGGGGAATGAAGGTGAGCGAGGAGATCAGCTG
This sequence comes from Xyrichtys novacula, assembly GCA_962446985.1. Classification (NCBI taxonomy): domain Eukaryota; kingdom Metazoa; phylum Chordata; class Actinopteri; order Labriformes; family Labridae; genus Xyrichtys; species Xyrichtys novacula. The sequence goes on along the minus strand of OY660882.1, from coordinate 8,390,935 downwards.
TTGAATGCCACTTCCGGATGAGTGTAGAGGCCCTTGAGTGTGAAGCTTGTAGTAACCCATCTCGTCTCTGGAGGGCAGCAGGCGGCCTTTCTCCGACACTGGGGAGGTGAGAGTTAGACCATAGGGCAGGTGGATGGTGGTTAGGGGGTTATAGAGGCAGTTAAAGTTAGATTTAGAGGCGTCTATGTGCACGAGGTTGTAAATTGTTAGCAGAATTAAGGGTAAAAGAGAGACATAAACAGTTGAAATACAAATAAAATGGATATGTCATAATACCTATATAAAGTATTATGATAACAATTTAAACACATTCACAAAACTTTACTTACCAAGAGGTGTGGAAACAGAGGGAAAGTGCCAACCTTGCCACCCCCCAAAAGGTGACCAAAAACGCCTCCAGAGCTCACTTTTTCACTCATTACACCTGTGGTGGTCTATGGTGTCATCTATTCTTTCCATTGTTTGCATACTTTGTGGTTTGTAAATTGATCATCAGATACATCAAAGAATTCTTGTCTGAGTTTGACTGACAGCACACGCAGTGATAATAATTACCTCCTCTACAGACTGATGTATGAGTCTGACATTTCATACTAGTAGTGTGGTGCAGAGGTGCCACTTATAACCATAGTGTAATTATATACTGTATAATTATACACTAGTGAATTTAATGTAGCTGCTTTGAGCTAATATTTCAGTGGTACTGATTTACAGGTTGACAGTCATCTTGAATATTTTGTATCTTTATGTTTTTTTCCAGCTAAACCCAACAATCCAATGATTTTTAAAAGATATTTTTCATTAACTGTGAGGCACATTTCATCCAGATTAAAGGGTGTGAAAATTACCGCTGAGTAAACATCATTTATGTGGATGTGTTTTAGTGGTCTTACCTGCGACTGAAGTGTCTGAGATAGGGGTGTCATTCAGGAACCACACAGTCTGGACTCGGTCCACCCGTCTGCCCTCAATGCTCACTGTCACTCTGCCCTTTTGACCGACTGTCACGCGTGGAGGGAGGATAATCCCAGACACATTTAGAGATTTCTGTTTCTCTGTGAAGATAAAGGTGTGAGTGAGAGGAAAAAAGGGGGGTAGAGGTGTAAGAAAAGGATTACAGGGTTTGCAGTTTGCATTGTTTTGAGATAGTAACACACCTTTCCCTTTAGAGTCAATTAATTTTGTTTAATTAAGTGTTTTTTCCACAATTAGCATAATAGTTTATAGTATTGTCAAAGAGTAGATTAAAGCCCCTGTGAGGAACTTTAAGTTTATCTCAATTTTCACGCCTCCTGTGGACAAAGTAATCTTTTCTCAAATTGTCTCCTACAGGCTCAAGTACTAACCTCTGACAATGAAAAAATCTCATCCTGCTGACAACATGGAAACTGTAAAAACAGGTCTTTTCTGTAGCTGCCTGGCAGACATACCCTCTTAAACTAGTGTGAGACATCAAAAATTACAATTTAAGAAATGTTGTCATTTTCTTCCGCTTATCCAGGTCCGGATCACGGGGGCAGCAGCTTCAGGAGGGAAGCCCAGACGGCCCTCACCCCAGCCACTTCCACCAGCTCCTCCAGGGGGGGATTCCCAGGCGCTCCCAGGCCAGGCGAGAGACATAATCCCTCCACTTGGTCCTGGGCGGGCCATGAGGTCTCCCCCAGGTGAGACATGTTTGGAACATTTCTAATGGGAGGCGTCTAGAAGGCGTCCTAACCAGATACCTGAGCCACCTCAGCTGACTCCTCTCGACGTGGAGGAGCAGCGGTTCTACTCTGAGCGCCTCCCGAGTGTCCGAGCTCCTTACCCTATCTCTAAGGCTGAGCCAGTCCATCCTGCTAAGGAAACTCATTTCGGCTGCTTGTATCCACAATCTTGTTCTTTCAGCCATTACCCAAAGTTCATGACCATAGTCGAGGATCGGCATGTAGATCGACCGGTAAATCGAGAGTCTCGCCTTACGGCTCAGCTCTTTCTTCACCACGACAGATCGGTTAGCCGCTCCGATCTGCCTGTCGATCTCCCGACCCTCAATTAAAGAGACATCAGTCTCATTACTAACGGTCTCGTTTTGCTTTTATGTGTCATAAGAAAGCATCAATATCAATTTAAGCCATTCCTCACAGGAGCTTTAAGTTAGTGGCAAAGAAACTCTAATCAGGGGCAGAGTTATTGCAGCTTCAAGCCCTGGTGTTTGGCCTTAAACAGACATGTAAACACCAATGATAAAAAGCTAAAGAAAATGTTGTTCTCCCAGTTATACACCAATGCTGTTATTGCAGTGGCTTTTCTGACTCACCATCCCTTCTCCTCCAAGAAAACCCAAAGCAAAGCAGGAACACCAGCACAATAGAAATGCACATCATCGCCACTGATGCTTTGGCGGCTTTGGTCAAAACTGGTGCCTCATCTAAAAGGAAACAAAGGCACAAACTAAAAGTATTGTAACAAGACAAAAACCTTGGAGAAATGGAGAATGAATGTAAGATATGGGTGTGATCTTGTGTTCTCTACTATGAAAATATAACATCTCTGAATATAACTAAAAACCTCACCTCTGGGATCAAGCTTCTCTAGAAATGCAGAGCCACTAACAGGCTGAGCTACTCCAGGCTGGTTTACTGCACACGCCACCTCCCCACCCAGGTCCCTCTGATCTGCACTCAAGGTATAAAAACGCCTGGTCCTGAAGGTCCCATCAGGGTTCTGGTCAGTGTTGGGGAGTTCTGGGAGGACTGTACCATTTTGAAACCATGACACAGACACGTCCTCGGGGTAGAAACTCTCCACGTCACAGTAAAGCGTGAGGGGACTGTTATCAGATTTGGACGGCACCACGTGAAGCCTGACAGAAGGTTGGTCTGGGAAATGATGAGAAACATATCATTGAATCTTCGGTTGCGCTTACAAGCTTATTAAGATTAAAACAAGACGCATTCTTGGCAGCTGTGAGATGAAATGATCGATGGAACAAGCTATTCCAGTCCTTACCAGAAAGAGAAATGTGATGACTCATTGTGGTCATGATCATGATGTCAGATGCCTTATGTCACTCACATGTAATATTAAGCTGAAAATCCAGCTCCTGATCGCTGCCGCTGTGTGACACCACGCACCCAAAGGTCACGTTTTGATCCTCACGGGAAGGATAGAAGGTCAGATTGCCCACCGCCATGTAGTACCCATGTGGGGTCTGCTCCCCTTCAACTTCATAGGGAGGTTGTATCACTTGGCCGTCTCTGATCCAGGAGAAAGACACAGGAGGAGGGTAGAAACCATCTGCATGGCACTTTAGATGGCTCTCTTTGTGTAGCACCACCCACTGCTGAGGGATAGACAGAGTGGGAGAGGCTAAAAGGGAGACAGAGGGTAAGATAAAAGAGTCCAGCTTGAATGTGAACATCAACTCTGACGGAGGACATACCTAGGATGTTAAATGTAGTGTTACTAGAGTGTTCCATTGTGGAGTCGTAGCTGACGGTGCATTCATACACCCCCTGCAGGTCAAGACTGGCCCTGAGGATAGTCAGTGAAAAGTCCCCATTGATGAAATCAGCAGTTTCCCAGCTGAAGCCTTCCTTTATACGCCCCTCTGATTTAGTGAATGAAGCGATTTCAGAGCTGTTTCTGGTCCAGCCGGCTTTGATGAGAGACTTGTCTATTTTGTCCGCAGAAAGGGGGAACGTCACGTTGCAGGGGAGGGTGGCATTTGTGTTTGGGCTGGCCTGTATTTCAGATGGAGAGGCTGAAGAGGAGAGAGTAGAGGCGGTTTTAGATGAAGTGAGAAAAAGAGCCTTTACCAAACAGTGCTCTGATGCTGCTTTCTGCACACACATACATACATATACACAGAGGAAGGTTTGTAACAGTGTGGTTCTGATGTAGAGGAAAGCTCTTAAAATACAGGGAGGCTTTATGTTTGTAAATAAAGTCTTAAAGGAAGATTACATCTAGGGATGTATCGATCGATATTTGGAAATCGGCTCCGATATTGACAAAATAACTGGATCGGATATCAGATGAATGACACCGATCCAGCGTTCCGATCCAGTCTTTTTTTCTTTTAATCAATTTTTCTTTTAATAAATGTAAGTCTTACTTTTTTTGCTAATGTGCAATTTGTTATTTGTTAATAAATAATATTGAGTAAATTTACATCTGTGTTAATTTGTTACTTTAAAACAAGGCTAATGTCAAGCCTGATGCCTCTACTCACAGGGGGAGGTATACAGTTCAGTATACAGTAGTATTGGATCGGTATTGGATATCGGCCGATATGCTCAGGTATTGGTATCGAATTGGATCGGGAAAAATGGATCTGTGCATCTCTAATCACATCCTATCATGCAACAATAATCTAAACTAACATGTTTCCCACAACTACATCCCACTTAAAAACAAATGACAAAGACCATAATATTGAACCCTGGACTTGGGAAATACTCCACTACCCCACCCTCAGCACTTTGGTACATATTGATAACCCTGAGGCTAATAACTTGTGTGGCTAATGCTAATGGGGCCATTGCTACACCTATAACAGATTTTGTCTCAGGAAGAAAGATGTGAAAGAATTCTTTACTTACAAATACAGTTTTCCTCCCTTCAGCAGTATTTCGCAGTCATTTCCTGTCTTATTTTGGAAGTTCTCGCTCCTCCAGTGTCATGTCCTGTTTCAATTCCTGCCTTGCATTATTCCCTCTAATTCTTTAACTCTCTGTGTCTTGTTTGTCACACCTGAGTTTAATTACTCCTGGTGTATTTAGTGACTGTGTACCTTCCTTTTGTGTCAGTTTGTTGCCTCAGCTCTCCTTTTTCTCTGCAGGTTCTCGGTGGTTTTCCCTTCAGCCTGACTAAGTAGGTATGCTTTGGATTTCCTGTCTTTTTTTTGTATGGACTCTCTTTAGTAGTAAGTTTTCCCCTGCTTTTTTGGCCTTCTGTGTGCCAAATGTTTTCTTTCTGTCCTTCTTTCTGTGTTGTGTTAATAAACCATGACAACCTCGTCTGTTATGTCAAATTGGCTAGCTTCTGTTATCAATCAAACGTGGCTGTAAAACTAACTTTTTGGGTCAAAATGATTCAAGATTTTTATGATATTTTTAAATAAAAAAATACACCAAATCACAGTTTTATTGTCACTGTAACTAAAGAACTTCCTTACACTGAGGATCTTTTGTTACAACTTAATTTACAACACAAGAAAAACACTTTATAGGAATTCATCTCTTAAAATTCACCTTAAGCACAATTTTAAAGACTTATAAATGCATCTCCAAGGCTTCATGACAACCTTGTTGAGTGATAGTAATGGCTTATAACAATGTTTATAAAGTCTAATGAGCAGTAAATATGGTGGGTTGTTCATATGAAGTGTTACCAAAAACTACAAGCCAACTGCGAAAACATTTCCTGAACAGAAAAAGGGAAAGAGTTCATTTCTTGAAAATTTCCACTTGAAATTCTTCCTTTTCAGCCCCAGTTATAAACAACAATCTCTGTGTATTTCCTTTAAACCGTGTAAATATATCACCTTTCAGTCTTATCTTGCCACACAATCAGTTTAATTAGTAACTCGTACAATAAATACTTGTTGGCAGGTATAAAGCCAAGCTCTGAAGAGTTTCTTTGGTGTGAAGTGTTTGTGTTGCACTTCTCGAGTGTGATAAATGGGTTCGATCACTGCGAGGTGAAAGGATGGAAAAGAACAAGGGCCAAATAAACAGTCTGCTTTGGTGAGTAAGTGTCTATTTTTGATAAAGGTACAAATGGGTTCAAGCTGTTGGCAGATCATATCAAAGTAAACCAACATTAAAACAAGACTTATCACACTAGATCAACATTGAGATCAATTAAACTTAGTTCAAACTTACAGTTCAGATGTTTGAAGTCACATGTGTAATTTTTAAAACGGTCTAATTTTCTATATTTCTCAGATTTGAAAAATAGGGTCAGGTACAGTATGAAATGTGCTGACCTACATTACACTTATCTCCTCTATACTGGTAAAGCTGTAAAAAAAAACAGTTAATACAATGATCAGTGTATGTATGTGTTTATATGTTACATTTCTAAGCTTTAAAATGCATGATGAATTTTGCATCTAACAGATATTTACTGAAAGGATAAGTTTGGGGAAAAATGTCCACATTGAACAAATATTTTGGCCAGTTTTCCTGAATTACAAACTCAACGAACAACATATTCATTTTGGAAAATCCAGGGAGTTAGACATGTGCGTAAATCTGTTTCATGACAGAGCACAAATGCTGAGTAATAAGTTTGTCTGAATCTGTTTCATGGTAAAGATAAAGCCCAACACCTGCTCTAATTCTTGTGTCACTCTATGCGTTTGTCATTAATCCCCTAAAAACAAGATTGGGTGAATTTCGACACTACAATGTCTGGACCAGACTGCACTGCAGCGTTTTTTAAACTTATCTAAGTTTACACTAAATAATGCGCAAACAAAGTAATGATTTGCATTAGGTCTGCAAAAAGCCCCTGTTACCGGCCCAGATTTCAAAGTCAACCTGAGATACCTGACAGTCAATATTCCCAGACCAACCTGGTCAGCGTGAAGTGAAGAATCAACAATGCAGCTTTTGTGACCAGCCTGTGAATGTAATGACAAAATACTCACCATGCTTTATGAGAGTCAGCAGGACGGAGTAGACGAGGACTTTACACCGCATGGCCAGGCTTGTCTCGAAACCAAGTTCTTATCATCGGGCCCTTTTGCTGTCTTATATAGAGCTATGAGGTGAAAGGGGGCGGGTTCGTCCAACCACATGGGAAATAAGAAATATTGTCCCTGGGCCTCCGAGGAGTGAAAGGAGGCCCTTGATATGTGTTAGTCCTCTTAAATAAGCAAGCCCTGGAGGACTGATAGAGCTAGAAGGGAAGGAGGGAGATGTGCCGGGACACACAAGTGGGCAAGCAGGTCACTTAAAATTCAGACGGGCCTCTGGCCAAGGTTTGGGGGCTACTTTACATTGGTGCAGTGTTGCCATGAACAAACGGAGAGGGTAATCCTGCTGAGCTTATGTGGGCAAACACTCAGACAAGACTACAACTCTTTTTTTTATCCGGGTAAAAAGTTAGGGGGGTGGAATTTGGAGAAAAAGAGGATAAAAACATGAGAATAGTTCTGCCCCTCTTTTGTAAAAGCCGTATATCTTTCCACTCTGCTCCTGCTATGATCTCTTCCTCTAATTGGAGTTAATTTTTAGCCAGAACAAGTGTTTGATCTCTGGCGGAAATGGTGGTTTAAGTTTGCCCCCCTACTGAATATGTATTGACTCGATTGGTTGTTTAGCTTGTTTGACTTTACTCTTCAGCTGGTCACAGTGATCATGGCATTTTCCGTTTAGGAGATCACACAGGGTGTCTGTGTCTCCAAGCTGAGAGGATGTCCCTTTCTTTCTCTTGCTGCTTTACTTGACCTGAAGGCACACAGCTGTGACTCAGAGGGTTTAAAACAGGTGATTAATGTGTTACATTTCACTGTTTGTGTTAGGTACTTTGTGCTTGAACAGAGCTGTCTGATTCAATGTCTTGTTTTCTCTCCTTTCTTTATCTCACACCCTTCTTTCTTTCATCGGGTTGAAAGATTAGCACTCTTCAGGAGGCTCTGGTTCATACTTTGATGGATCGCACACCAGCCGACGGAAAGAATAGAAGGAACTGTACCAGAGTTGATTTGAATCTGAAAATGCTAAAAGTTCAGTGCCTTAGACTTGAGGTGAAAAAATGTGGTTGTATTTCTATTTTTGTTCTCTAGAAATATATCAAAACCTGTGTTTGATTTCAATGCTGTGAGATTAGATAAGCATGTGTGGTACATTTTGTAATATGCACACAAAGTGGACATGGTTTCAGTTCAACAGAGGGCGGATTACACTAGCTCTCACGACAGCAGTTTCTTGCATGCTGGTAAATTGTTTCCTTAAAGACATTCAAAATGAAGATTTAGTATGCGAAAATACCTTGAAATAACACAATTAAGTGAAACTGTGTGTAGTGGCGGAGTAAGACAACAGGAATTCTCCTCTTGGTTTGTTGGTTCAGCTCTGTTGTCTAGAGATTTGAGTTTGGATATCACCCAAACAAATAGCTGCGAGTAGTGTCAGAACAGGATTTCTTTTTCAACCATCGCCTTATTTTCCTGTCAATCAAAGATTCCAATCAAAGACAGGGTGGGGTTGTGAGAGCGATTTCTTTAAGCCGAGTTTTCTTTAAATACTAAAGCTCACTGAAGTCTTTTTATGCATCTTAATAAAATGAGAAAGCTGTTTCGTCTTTTTATTTCTTCTTACAATACTTTAGAGTATCGAAGTAATGAGAATTTAATGTAACAGCACCAAAAATATTATTTGTATATCAGGAAATGACAGAGACAAAATACAAACCAACACCCTCATGTGGGGCCTCACATACACTTTAATGAATCCCCTGGGGACCAAACCTCACCCCGTCTGTACTTCTACCCTAAACCACTGACCCCAGAAACCGGCTCTTCCCCACTGAGGAAGACATTTGTACTAAACCACTCAAGCCATCTCTGTGGTATGGTCTGCAGTCTGGGAAGTGTTGCTAAAAGCAGGCTCAGACACACTTCACACATCCGCTCATCTATCCTTGAACCAAATTACAATTTAGAGGAAAGAAGTTTTTTATTTTGTTACTTTACTGTCAGTATTTGTAAGCTTTTAACGTTTCTCTGGAGACTTATATTGAATGTGTAGTAAATGTCGTCCAGCAGTTTTTTAAGTTATTTAAGTAAGCCCTATATTATCCTACTGCAACATAAAAGCACTTCATAAACCATCAGTACTCATTACCCACAGGTGTCTTTTAAATGTTATATTTGTTTTGATTTTCTTGAACATGCAAAGCACTAGAGCAGGAACCAAATCCAACAAAAACAAAACCTTTCCTTGAAACTATCAAGAGCAGAGATCAAAATGAATGTACACGTGAAGCCCAAAACACACCACCTGATCGACGTTGCAGGAAGAAGGAACCTTTATATCGAGTTACTTGTCATTGTTTGGCTATATAAAAGGAATGCACATGCAATCTAATCATTTTTCATTTGATTAATTTTTAATGCTAAAAAGTTTGTAATTGTTCGATAAAAACAAAAAAACTTCCCCTTTACTTTAGACCCCAGATTAAAGAAAAATCATAGTAAATTGCAAAAAGTGACAGCTTTACGACATTAGATTACGTTGACACTCTAGAAGGACTTTCCTGGATGAAGCCAGCAAATGCACCTGAGGTATCTAGTATAACAGGTCTGAGCAGGGAGTGGGTGATATAAATACAGGACAAGCATAACTGAGGACAAAGCAAGTTTCCTGAAACACTGCATGTGTCTACAGAAAGCAAAGAGCCGGTGTCAGGACAGTATGGCAGGCTGGACTGTGTGGATCCTCGTCATGTGCATAGTGCTGACTGGGATAGGTGAGCTATCGTGCAGAGCTACCATTTTATTATGAATAGTGTTTGACAGTTTGTCTTGTTTTAATCTTAATTTGGTATTGAGCATTGAAGAGATTCTCAACAACCTTCCTGTGGTTTCACTTGGCTATTTTACTAATTCATAAAATAGCCGGAGACAAAGACATTTTCTACTCGAGAAAATCAATAACACTTGCTGATATAAGAGACAAAATGAATCATACTTGTTATCCAAGTAATGCTAAACTGTTTAGAGGTGTGTTTTCCTGTGGTCACTTAACTGATTTAAGGAGTCTAGAGTTTCATATATGGAATTTAACAGTTGTGCACATTACAGGACAAAAGACTGAAAAATGCCTTTTGTGACTTCCATCAGTGTTTGGAGGGGCAAAAGTCACTTTTACATACATTATATTAGTATTATGTTATATTTACATATATTATTATTGATACATGTATGCATGTATACATATGCACAAAGTGTAGCCACAGATTTTCCTTTAATATACCCAAGTTTTGTTCTGTATGACTTTGAATTCAGATATCTAGTACATTCACAGCCGTTAAAAAGATGAGATTTGAGTTGGACCATCCAAGTATAAAAAAAACACATACCTTCCTTATAAATTGGAATATCTATGTTTATTCACACCAGTTCCCCCTCTTCTTTGTTAGGGGTTACCTTGAAAGGCCAAGCAGTAAACCCCTAATAGTTTAGCACAATAGTAAAGTAGTTTCTGACAACATACCGGTCCTGACAACATAACTGCGTTAATCTGTTTGTTGTCATGGTCAAAAGAAAACATGGTACTGTGGTCTTAAGACTATGAAGTGAGAAGAAAGATGCAAGTTAACCAGTCAAAAAACTGAAGCACACAAGTTAAGTTAGGTCTTAAGTCGGGCCTATGACCTCAAGTTTTCACCAACATAAAGTAAAAATAACTTTTTGCACTCTGAGCATAGTGCATGTGTGCCTTGGTTTGCACTGTAGAGCATTGCAAACTCATTTCATTTGTGTTAAACTCTGTTCACCCATTAGCGAAACCATTTTAGCAGCACTGTTCTTTGTAAAAACCTTTGCAAAACTAAAACAAGAATATGCCCTGAATATGAGTAGAATATGTGATAGTGATCTATTTCAATCCATCAGACAGTACGTACATTCAGTAGGGTTTGAAAAAACTGCTTCTCTCAAGCACCACCTTGTGTCCATATGCACTCATTTCACTTTTCTACACAGCATGATTGACTTAAACATATAAGAAACACAAATATTAAGGGTTTAAAGATGGAAGTAATACATGTGTTCCTTTTTTTTTCACAGGGTCAAAGGCTCAGGGTAAGTTTGTCACAATTCACTCCACTTGGCTATGTAGTTGCCCTTAGTGATGAAAAATACCAAAACTTGCAGTGCAACGACAATGAATATACAGAAGCAGCTCAGAAAGATTGAAATGCCCCCCAAAGTTTTTTTTTTCAATAATTTAATTAAAAGAGTAAAATTTTCATATATTCTACATTCATCACACACAAAGTGAAATATTTTGAGACTTTTTTGTTTGAATCTTGATGAAGTCACGTAAATCAAAAATCCACTTTCTCAAAAAAAAGAAAACAACTATCCAATAAATAAAAAAATTGTGATGTAGCATGAGAGTGATCAGTCTGTGTCTCTGCTGAGGTGTTATAGAAGTCCAGGTTGCTTTAATATCTTCTTCAGCTTCTTCAACCAAAGTAATATCATGGTCAGTAAACCAGTTTCTGGTAGTTTTGGCAGGTACCAGGAAAAGAAAACCTAAACCTCCATGAAGCTTCCCAGCAGATACAAGCATGAAGAGCTCTAAAATCTCTTGGTAAACTTCAGGCTGTGTTGACTCTGTACTTGATAAAACCCAGTAGACAAATAGAGGGAGATGACATGGCACTCTGAATTATCACAGACTGCAGGGACCTCATGCTGGACTTGAAGCATCTTGAATTCTGAGCCTTCCCTATCTTCCTCCTGGGACCTTAATTTCCAAATGCGATGCAAAATTTACTTTCTTCTGAAACCGGACTCTGGACCACTGAGCAACAGTCCAGCTCTTTTTCTTCTTCGCCCAGGTGCGATTGAGAGAATAAGTAAACCTTTGCAGATGTTCAGAGTACATCAGCTGATAAGAGCTCTCTGTTTTGAGAAAGTGCTTTTTTTTTATTTTAATGAGTTTTAAGCCGAAATCCTCAAGATTCAAACAACAAAAAAACATATGAGATGAATCTAGAATATACGGAAGTTTGACTTGCTGAATTAAATTAAACTTTTTCGGGACATTTTAATTTGTTTGAGCTGCGCCTGTTTTATCATAAATGCAGAAAATCAGCCTGATATAGATTTCTATGTGCTCTGACAGACTGTGGAGTGGCTCCCCTGAACACAAAGATAGTAGGTGGGGAGAATGCTACTGCTGGGTCCTGGCCGTGGCAGGTCAGCATGCACTTTGGATCAAGTGGTAGTCGACAGCACATCTGTGGAGGGACCCTAATCAGTGACCAGTGGGTCCTCACAGCAGCTCACTGCATCTTTACGTAAGAGAAACTCATCAGATCCTGTTTCATTTCTTGAAAAAAATACAATTAGGATGCTTCATAAACACCAAGTTTAGAAAATATGCATCACATGCACATGCACCTGTGTTAGAAAGCTTTGTTAAAGGTGTGAAACCATATGACTAAAAACACTTTGCTAACACACATTTGGAAAGTGTAGTAACTCCCTAGTGTCAACAAGTCCATGTTTAAAGTAAAGAAAACTCATCGACCTCCACTTGAAAAATGGATTTAAGGATTAAATACTTTTACTTGAGTTGAAGTGAGGCTTTATACGGTACACTCGGGTAAATGATTGAATGATATTCCTGGTTCAGAGGGTTGAAAGTGTTGTATGTGAATAAATAAAGGAGAATAGGTTAGCTCAGAACGGCAATTTGTTATGCTTATGATGTTTGTTTCGAGATTGTGCTTCTAATAGAGACCTTATGAGCCCTTTAAATACATAGAAAGTAATGGTAATCTGATAGCCATGTTAGCTTAGAGTGTACTGGACTATGTTTGCACAGGAATCAAACAGGTGGGTTCTCCTGAAACACAGTGCTATGACTTAACATGGGTTTATTTCATCCTTTACTCAGAACCTCAACTCCTCCATGGGTCCTCTACATGGGGAGAGAGACTCAGAGCGGCCCCAACGTGAACGAGGTGAGAAGCACTGTGTCCCAGATCATTCTTCACCCTGACTACAACAACACCTTGTTCAACAATGACATCGCCCTCATGAAGCTAAGTAGTCCTGTCACTTTCACCGACTACATCCGACCTGTCTGCTTGGCGAGTAACTCCAGTCAGTTCCACAACTCCACTTCCTGCTGGGCCACCGGCTGGGGCAGACTTGGAAAGGACGGTGAGTTTCAGGCCATGCTGAGGTAGAATTAGCACTCTAGTTCGGAAATATCTCATGATCTTTTGTTCTGACATTTCACCGGAGTAAAGACACAATTCAATGTTTAAAAATTTGAAGTTTCTACGTTTCTCCCACAGAGCCCAACCAAGCTTTTGATAGTCTCCAGGAGGTTCAGATTCCTGTCATCGGAAACAATCAGTGCACTTGCAACTACATCCCAGAACCAGCAGCAAACATCACAGACAGAATGATGTGTGCCGGGCAGGAGAACAAAGGAGTCTGTCAGGTTGGAAAACAACATCTTATTGCGCTTTTCAAATAATAGATGGACAGACTTACTAAACTTCTATTTCTCCTATAATTTGGAATTATTCTCATCAAGCATAAGATTTCTGTTCTAATCTCATTTTTAGCCAATATCTAGTTATAATGTAAACTTTGTTGTTTCCTACAATAATTTTATCGTCACAAAGAAATGTGGCATATCAAGTTTTGGTAACACTTTATTTGAGGCCTATCTCTATAACGCATTATAAATATATGTATAATGTGTTATAATCACATTATAACACTGTATAGCTATAGTTACAAACACTCATAAATGACCATAATGCTTTATAGCAATAATCATAACACATGATAAGGCATTTTATCATGACTTACAAGGTCAGGTATTATAATGTGTTATAACTGTTCACAACATTTGATCATTTATGAGTGTTTATGACTATAGTTATACAGTGCTATAACATGATTATAATGCATTATACATATATTTATAATGCGTTTTAGTGATAGGCGTCGAATAAAGTGATACCCAAGTTTTATTCTGTACAGTAATTTTAAATTTTGTTGTACACTAGGGGGACTCTGGTGGACCTTTGCAGTGTAAACAAAGTTCAAAGTGGATCCAGGCTGGCATTAGCAGTTTTGGAGTACCTTGTGCCTTGGCTGGTTTCCCAGAGGTTTTTGCCCGAGTTTCTGAATTCCAGGAATGGATCACGGATAATGCGGCGGGGGCGACTATTAGCTTTGTGACATTCACTTCCAGTGGCACTGACCCAGACAACAACTTTTCGTGTCGAGTTGATACAAGCTCTGAGACATCAAGAGCTGCTGGTGGGGTCACATTGTTTACCATCATCACTGCGCTCCAGCTCCTCAAATGGCTTCTATAGCACTGTTTGCACTCTTCATATTTTTATATCTAAGATTCTTGTGTTGTATCATTTGAATGATTTTATATGATCTAAGCACTAATACACAGGAGCTATGGAGCCCTTGAATGTTTGAAGTTGTTTTTCTGTTGCACTATACTTCTACGTTGCACTATAGTTATTGTTATTACCCGTTTACCTGTTTTAATAATGTAACACTATTAAAACGGGCATCTTGTATAACTTGCCTTTTATTTGTTTATGCTATGTGTCAACAAACTAGATAGTTTTGTAACCCGTAATGATAAACATGTATATACATGTACAGTACATAGATATATAGCCAAAGACTTGTTTTGCCCAATCAGTGACAATAGGTTTACTGAAAGAAGATTTATTACCTGATTAAAATAAAAAAAAATACAAAAAAATAGCTCCATTTGTGAAAGAAGTTCTTTATGTGATAATACTCATTAGTAACATTTATTAATGTTCTAAATGTTATCCTCTGTTCTGGTATTGAGCCCAAGTCTCCTCATAAGGAAGAGAGCTGGTCTACAAGCCCCTCTCAGATTTGCTTGTTTTGAAGGTTGTTTTGAAGGAAGACTGACAACTCTGTTGAACTTGCACGTCCACCTTTCTTTGTTTCCCCCCTTGATATCTCTTACAGGTGCACACAAAGATCTACCTGACTAAAGAAAAAGAAGACATCTGATGTACAGTCCAAAGAGAGACAGAGGCTGTCAAAGTGTGTTTTGTTGTCATTTAATTTACAGTACATTTTGATGATAGTAAGTTTGAAATACATGATTCAGACTTACAGCCATAGAGAGATAAGATTTCAAAATACACTTTTCCATGTGAAAGACATTTTTTTCATCCTGACATTGGGGTCTCTGACATTTGTGTTGCTTACAGACAATATTAGATGCTGAGAAAATGACAAACATGAGAATTCAGGAGATGATCAGAGCCTTTTGCAGAGACTATCCCCAAAACATGGATGTTTGATTTGGTGAGGGTAGCAGTCCAAGCTTCAAGAGTTGAACTTATACATGCACTAAACGCAATCTTTGTGTTGTTACATTGTGATTTAGTAAGGGGTTTATCACAGTGAATGCAGCCAGTGTCAGGGAATTTCAGATTCATTAAAAATCTATGATGTTAATATTAAGTCGATGATCTGTCACTTTCTACAATTTATATATGTATGTTGAGTTTTGAAAAGATGCATGTACATTTTATTGCCTCTCATATGGAACGATTTTTATTATTAGGGTGCTTTAAAAACAGATTATAATCATACTTATAGTCTAATTAGAAGTGTGATAATCTTCAATGATAGTGACTCTTACAGTAGATGCTGATGAACTGATGTCCTACTGGGTAGTAGCCTATAGGAAACACACTTTTACATTCAGAGGGTTCTTGAGATACATTAAAAGAGTACTTAAATTTTGACATAAAAGTATATTTGAATGTAATTTGAGTTATCACCATAGACTGTATATAAGATGGACAACGTGGTTCCGCCTTCCGCCTGTATTCAGATTTGAAGCCAAAAAGCTCTCGGTAATTCTGGGTTTTTCTCCACTTCCTTGAAACCAGAGCTGTGCAGTAGCGTTGTGCGCATTCGGCCGCACAGTCGCCGAGAGTCCCTGTGATGACGCTCTGCTCAAACAGCGTATCCCCCCCAGAAGAGCTACGCAATCCCTGAACGCCCATAGGCTGTACCAGGTGTCAATCATAGAAAACATGAACCCCCTAATAACTTTTAAAAACGGAGCTGTACAGAAAAAAAAGGACTTGGGCACAAACCAGTCTTACAGTAACTACATGTCAACATCACAAGCAGGGGGGAGAAAAATTTATGTTCTGTGTAATTAATTTCTAAAGTTTGTCCACAGCTCCATAAGCTTGCTGGCGGAGGCGGGATTTATGACCTGTACTGCAGCCCACCATCAGAGGGTGCTGTTCTCGGAGTGGCTTCACCCAGCGAGGAGGCAGAATCTATCCATCTTATATACAGTCTATGGTTATCACAGACAAAATACAACAAAAAAAATCATCTTAGTTGTTCCATTTTAGCACAGTTAGGTATATTCAAACATTTCAAATATAGTTGAGCTCAGACAAATCTTAAAAAGAGCACGGCTTAAGTTATTCCAGAATAACTTGTTTAGTACAGTACATTAAGATATATGAGTAAATTCAAAGTTAGATCAACTTTAGTCTAGTTTTTACTTTATGGAAGACAATTAGATTTTAGCATTTATAAAAAAGAAACTACAATATTTTTTGTATTGATTTGTCTCTTGCAGAAAATAAAACTACATATTGATATAATGCCATTTATGAGTCTAATGAGCCTCCCTTTAACTATCTGCTCTCAGGAGACAGTTACAGAGCTTTGTTAAGTGTCCTTAGGTTGGTACTGATACCCATTTCTGGAAGCAGCCTTCATATAGAGGCTTTGAATGACGTCCCCTCAGAGTCCATGGGTGTAATTCTCAGAAGTTCAATAAATTCTTTGGGAGGTGTGAGATAAAGACTATGCAGACCAGAGCTTCAACCAGATATTCCCAGTTCAGACTACATGGAGGGTTTTTGGTTTACCAAGTCTGGACAAAGATAGAAGTCCATCAATGATCTTTGGTCTGGAGTGTACTGGTCAGGTAACATAATGTTTGATGCAGAACAAATCCATGACTAGCATAGAGGTCTAACGACAGCACTCCTCCTAAGATTACTCAGGTACTTGGAGTGCATACAGAGGTAACATACTGTATATTACACAAAAACCCCAACCCAGAAAAACTTTTGAGGATGAAGACAGTAAAAATGTGTTTGCTCACACTTTGGCTTCATTTGAAAGGACCTCCTCAAACTGCAAAAACACATTCATGAGGAAAAATGGAGTTTGCAGAAAGAGGACAGAAAATAGAAATACCCTGCATACATTTTTATGTTTCTATATTTTAAGATTATTGTTTGTCTCCTGAGTGTGCGTGCTTATTAAAACAATCCTGTAAAGTGTCACTTCACTGAGTTCCGTTATGGTAGCACTATGTCTACTTAGGTATCCTGAAGCAGGTTTCACAGAAGTGTAGTTTTTTGAGTAACCTTGTAGGGTATTTTGGCCTTAGATGGACAAGACAGCTAAGAAGAGACAGAAATGCTGATGCGGACTACAGTACATGGAATGTGCGCTTAAAGTCTAAAAATCTGTAACACTGGAGTTCATTCCAGATTCTTCTACATGAAGTTGAAAATGCATAAGTTTGGTATTTTAAACAGTTTGACTTCAATAGGTCTGCTCTGAAACACACACAATTCAAAATACTGAGTGTGTGTTAAATAACAGGAGTGGTCATCATTGACAAAAACTAAACAAACAGGTCTGAGATCTGGTTTGAGGTAAGTGATGAAATGTAACTGTCCGGTGTGTAACATGCCAAAATGCAGTGAACAAATCTGTCCTTGTTTAAGTCATCACAGAGGGTCCAGATCCTCTATTTGCATCTTATTTGTTGTCCCTCAAAGAGGTAATGTACCTGAGGATGGCGTTCGGGACATCCAGAGTTTCATCTTTCACCAGAACAATGTCAAAGGAGTTGATGTATGACTCTTTCCTTTCCTCAACCTGAGAGACAGAAAACAGAACTTTTTCACAAAACTGTCGGAAAAGGGGCTACAAATGAAACCCCAGGTTAACACTAATGTATTAGTCTGACCTGGTCATTGAGGAACCCAATGGTAAGGATGTGCTCTTGCTCAGGAACTCCATCTGCCATGGTCAGGTCCCCCAGAGAGTCTCCCAGCAGGAGTACGTTGGGTCTCCCCTGCAGCTCTCTGAGGGTGGCCGCACGTGATAGAGCACCTTCTCTCTTATTAAAGGTGTGGATCAGTTGACCTTGAAAGGCCTGCAGGGCCCCCTGAAGGACAAGACAGAGCTCATTTTGACTATGACTCTGAGAGATGGGGGAAGAATTTAGATCTTTAGAGGTAGACAGTACGACTCTGCAAAAATTTGGTTTGGAGTCAATTCTTTTGATGGATAAATCAACTGAATATGAGTGAATGTCAAATAATTTTTATTTAAAAAGGGGAAATAAATTTTAAAAAATGATATCTAGAGATCCAATCCTAATTGATTTTAAAAGAAACTTTCTGTCACAGAAACCTCAAGCAGAACCAGACTCAAACAGCCATCTGCAGACCTTACAGACAAACCTTTAGGGATAATGGAAGATCAATATTGAAACAATATAAACTGCATGTCATACATTAAAAGCAGTCCCAGAGAACAAGGTGTGTCAAACTCACTGTTTGGTCAAAGTCCATGTAGTTAGAGATGATATGAACATTGGGATGGAAGACTTGGTTCTGCTGAATCACCTCCTCTAGGATGTCTCCAACACCAGCTGAGAAGATCAACAGTGGGATCTGCTGCTCCTCAAGATGGTCAAAAAAGGCTTTATAGCCATCCCTGAGGGAGTACCACAAATACTGCCCATTAAATCAAAAATATCAAGTATGCTGGAACTTCATATTCTCAGAGGATTTGTGTTGAGTTTTCATCCTGTTTTTAAACCATAAAAGTGAAAGAAATGATCAAATCTAACTTCTATACAATCTGATTGATCAATATCAAGTGTCCGATATTACTTCCAACTAATTAATACTAATGCACTGTATTTTTAACTTTCAGCAAATGCTGTTATTTATTTTCCACAATACATTTTATGGTCTTCTTTGTGTATTTCAGTGGACCTTATATTACTTTCTTATTTTCCTGTGGTGCCACAGTCTGAAGGTGTATAATAATTGAGCACAGTGTGTACCTGAGCATAGCCTTGGATTCCTTGACAGCCTGGGCCAGCAGGTCTTTTCTGATCCTCTCTTGTATCAGCATCTGATGGACCTTAGTCCACCTGCAGAGAGCAGCATCAGAAAAATGATGTTTTGAATTTGATTCCTAAATTTCTACTTTATTTTGTAGCAACTTTTGAGCGTCAAATAAATGACTGTACATGAACTCAGAATGGAATGGACATGCGTTCTTAGTTTCTTACCACTCTACCATAAGGGGCAGCTTTTCTTCAATACTCCTGCTGGGATCAATCTCAATAGGGTAGTAGGTGTTCAACAGCTCCCGCATCTACCAATGGACCAATAAAAAACAAACATACTTTAGGCTGCATACAGTGTTTAGATCTGAATAACAACATTTATATAGCACCTCACAACATCCGGAAAGATGAAAAAAGTGCTTTACACAGTCAAATACACAAACACAGGAAAAGAAAATACATGGCAAGTGACAAATGTCACAGGATATCATAACAATAAAAATGCGAGAGAACAAAGAAACAATCAAAAAGCAAATGGCAAATGACACTAGATATTAAAAGCCTGTGTAAATAGGTGAGTTTTAAAAAGAGTCAGGTCATTGATAAAAAGTAGTTCAGGGGGTAGAGAGTTCCATAATTTCAGGGCTACTATTAAAAAGGCACAATCCCCCCACCAGATTTTAAGAACCACAAACATAAGTTTATTCAGCAGCTGCAGAAGGCTTAAAATCCCCTGGGGACTAAGGACATTATGAGTCCATTAAACTTACCTTTTTAGTGCCATCTTCACTGATCAACAACCGGTTATCCAGGATGTCTAGAGGAGGACAGGAAAATGAGCTTAGGACTGATTCAGTAAAACTAAATAACTGTTACAAGTAAAGGACAAGGCAACAATAATGACAAAGTAAGTTTGGCCAAGATGCATATATTCTTTTTTAAATGATTAATTGTGTGTGCCTTGCTGTCTTACTGTGTGTTGTAGGGACTCTCTTGCCCTCATGGGCAAACTTGGTCAGTGTCATATCAAAGTCGGAGATCACCTGAGGAAACATATTCAACTCAGAAGTTAGATTTATAGTTACCAGCCATACAACAATGCTGAGATACAAAAGATGAGGACCTCATAACGACAGTTTACATTTTAATGATTTTACAAATGTAAACTTAGTATCAACATCCACCTACTCAAACATTATATATTAGTTCTTTAAGATAAATCTTACTCCTGGGTTACTTACCTGCAGGCTGCCTGCACCTGCTCGCTGCATGGCATGGATGGTCTCCTCCACACTGCTGCGATCCCTCATCAGCACTGAGCACTTAGAGAGCTCTGGGACCTGAAAAAAAACAAACAAACAAACAAACAAACAAACAAACAAACAAAAAACAGAGATATGGGTTACATTGCATGTTCATCCAGATGCAAGGTTAGGGGAAGAGAGGGGTTGTGTCGAGAATGGCTCAGAGCAGGAGGACACAAAGGCAGACACTGAAGCAGAGGTCAGAGGCAAAAAGGGTTTAATCAGAAACAAGCAGAGGTCAGCACATGAGAGATCAATCCAGACAGGCAGTGGTATCAAAATTGGCAGACAAAAAAAGGCAAGATCCAAAAACAAGCAAGGTTCAAAACACAAGAGGCTATGACTGTGGCTGTGAAGAAAAAGAGTGGAACAAGGACTATAAAGTGCAATGGACTGGCAACAAGACAGTGAGATACATGGGGTTAAATACAGGAGGTAATGAGGGCTGATGAGGCACAGGTGTGGAGAAACAATCAGGGAGCAGGTGTGACAAGACAGGGGCAGGGCAGACAGGAAGCAAAGCAACAACACAGAGACAAGGGTTAGTGATTTCAAAATAAAACAGAAAAGACAAACCAAACATGAATGTGCAAAAAATAAAGTGAACCTGACAGACATGACAGGTTGGAGAGAAAGGAGAGAGTTTTGTTACCTGGGATTTAGTTAACTGGTTCCAGATTGCTAGAACAGTCCTCGCCGGCGTGTAGATCCAGGGAATTTGGTATATCTGCATAAAAAGTGGAAAAGATTACCCATTCAAGTGATGAATTACATTATAAAAGTCCAGCATTTCCTAAAAGTAAACCAAGAAACAATTTGAAATCAAGCCCTTTAGGTAATGGAGACAGTAGGGAAATGTGCAATCGGTGCAGTTTAGTGAATTATGAAATTTCTGCACACATAATGCCTTAAATTCAGCTGAATTCAAGGCTGAAAACACCAGAGCTCAAACACTACAGAGCATCTCTGCAGCAGCGCAGCACAGACTCTGATCAAGTGACAGTTCAGATCATGTAAATAAGCGATTGCAACCTAACTTTCAGATGACTCATGATCATTTTTGCAGACCAAATGTGCAAATAATCTGAATGTATTTGCTTCTTTGGCTCTCTGCTTCATTTGACTGCCATGATTATGTAACGATCGGCCTCTGTTACCTACCATTTTCAGACGGTTCACCGGCATGTCAGCGAGGCGTTCACGGCTGTTCGCTGCAGCCGTCAAAAGAACATGTCGGTGTGAAAACTGTTTATATCTTAATATTTGTGATACAGTGTTTACAAAAATGAACAGTCGGCTATTGGTTTCAGCTATTTGTTTACATCCGCGTCATTGGTCACACTGAAATCATTCCCCATCTCTACGTATTACACATAAGGTTCCGCTATACTTTAGTTCCTATGTTGTGACAACTTGTATCTCTGCCACAAAAAAAAAAAAAAAAGAAAAAGAAAAAAGAAAGAAACCGAAGCCCGCTGCAAATAAAAAAAGGAACGGTGCAGATTAAAAAAAAAAAAAGCCACAACAGAAGTTAACGACACAAAAATGTGGCTATGCAAAAAAAAAAAAAAAAATTACTTACAGCAAAAAAAAAAAAAGGATGCAAAAAAACCCCAAGTGACACATTGAAAAGTACACAAAGCGAAATTAAACAATAACCTTTCCACTTACCTCTTTGCTCGTCTTCTCGCCGTCATCTTCTGTGCATTGATCAAAAAGCACCAGTGCATCATCATTATCATTTTTTTGCATCGCCACTTTTATTTTGATTCATTAATTTCCATTGTTCCATTGTGTGTACTGTTTCTTTTTTTAGTTGCAGAAGGCTTAGGTTTCCTCTTTTTGCATCGGTAACTTCCTTTGTGACTTCTTTTTTTTGCATTCTTTTTTTATTTGCAGCAGTGGCGGTTCTCGGCCACCGTAATTTTGCTTTAGTGTCCTGAGAATATGTATTGTTCACAGCAACATGCAACAATTGCAGATATTTCATAAATTAGTTATTGATAGACTTTTTAAAAAAATAAATGAATAGCCTGAAACTAAAAACTTTACATTCAGACAAACAGAAGGATTGATAGATTTATTGACTCACTCATTTTTTGATTAGTTGGTTTAAAATTACGACAATGAAAACAAAACCTCTCTTGGTTATTTATTGTGTTTATTTGTACAACAGCCTTTCATGTGCACAGACTGGCAATACAATGAAAACAGTGGCAGCGTAAATGGAAATACCCAAAATATATAAACTCAACCAGCATGATCTTCTCCACAATCAAATATGAACAACAATCTGATCCCAAGACCCAACCTCTGATGTGGAAGTTATTTACTGCCGTTAATCACTTATATCCACTTGTAAATCACTTTTGCACCATTGTGCTATAATCCTGTGGTAATTTATGGTCCTCATATTATAAAATTTGCAAAACAAGAAAAAACAACAAGAATAGATAGAAAATAAAAATAAAATTCCCCACATTTTGTATTATATCTCTCAACAGAAAAATATAAGTCTCACAAAGCCAAACTTAAAAATACCTTGAACAGCTTGGCAAGGAATACCACAGGTCTTACCAATTTCAAAAGCAGCAGAGAAGTGCAACAAGCTCAGCAACAGCCTTTCACTCAGAAAAGCAACACAATACAAGTCAACATTCAAGATCCTTATGTGCAAGAAATACTAGTTATTAACTGTATCAATAAGAGGCATGAGGAATTTTATGGCACATTTGAGAATATTGAGAGAACTATGCACAAAAAGCCTTCTGGTCCAAAATGTTTCACATACTTCAGAGGTTAAGAAAATACTCAACCAAAATCACTCAACTAAAAGCTCAAAAACTCAATCAAATCAGAAGTGAGACTTCTGAAAAAGAGAGCTGACAATCTTTTCAGTGGTTGAAATGAGATCCTTTAAACCAGGGGAATCAATGCCATTTAAGACAAGCAGAAATATTTACTTGAGAAATAATTCCCATCTCTGGAACAGTAAAAGTACTCCTGAATAATCTATGTAATCTACTTTACTGCACATTTTAAGTGTAACATTTTACCAAGTCTTTCACTTGAGTGAGGGTGAAAGTTAACCAGCTTGTCTCCTGCTCAAGGCGCAATTCTGTAACCAAAATTCTAATAACTGATTGTCTTACTTAAGAGGAATACCTCGTGTGCACAACTTAAACAACCCATTTTTTTTCCTGTTTTGATTAGGTATTTCCTCTAAGTGACATCATTATAAATGTAGACATCAAGAGTCACAACACCAACAATCTCAGCAGTGCCACTAATACCGGTTTGATTATAACTGTAAGCTGACAATATTTCCGAACAACCAAATCTTAATGAGCAATACAGTTTCATTTGCAAAAAGAACACGTGTCTTGAAAAACATTTGCTGCATTACAGTAAAATGAAGTAGAATAATGGGCATAAGGCAACAGCTAATGTAAGGCCAAAAAGATTATGGACAGCCAGTTTTCCAGAAACCTGTTTTAAATTTTTTTGCTTGTCAGAAGGTCAAACACTTCAGCTTATATGAAACAGCCACAAATTACCCGCACAGATATTTCATCTCAATGAAATCTTGTCTCAAGGCATATTTATCACAACAAAAAAGCAATTTGCCGATTAAGTGCTGACCAGTCAACATTCAACATTCAATTTGAGACTGTAGCTGTCTGCGTAGTGTAAGAGTGCGACGGTGGAGCTGCTGCATCTGCTGCATTCGTTCTCTCTGGCGTGCCAAGTTCTGGGGCATGGGGTAGTGCTGATAGCCGTACAAATACCGGTATGGGATTCGAACATGGCAGGCTGCAGCGCGGCAACGTGGCTCAGGTAAAGGCGGCAGCAGCATCCAGCGCTTCCTCTTGGAGCAGTAACGGTAGGCCTCTTTGCGATACTGCTTGTCCATGTGGTTACTGTTCCTCCACCCACCGATGATAAAGATGTCCTCGTCTAGGTAGCAGACAGCTGCGCCCTCAATGCTCAGGACCTCTGGAGGGAGGCTGTCGAGGATGTCGTCTGTGAAGTTTCCGCTCATTTTCTCCTTGGCGACCTCTGCTGTTACTTCGTAGTTCTTGGCGCAGCAGGACGCCGTGTGGTAGAAGTTGGTTGCTGAAACAGCCATTTGAAAAGTGCAGTAATTATCAATGAGTGGTAGGGAGTCTACTTCCTGCCACTTCTGAGTCTCTGTATCATAACAGGCGGCCACAGTGCTCAGCCCATCTTCATTGTCCACATCAACAGGCGTCCTGGCCGTCACATACACGTAGCGGTCTTCCACGCTCACTGTTTTAACATCTCTGAGTATTTTTGGTGCTGGGTCGAGGTTGTGCCACTCCTCCAGCTCTGAGGAGTAGACTGTAACATCCTTGAATCCTGGGCTGAAGTTGCCATGACCTCCAATGCAGTAGAGAACATCTTTGACACATGTGAGGCCAAACGAGTGCTTGCGTGTGGTCAGACTGCTGAATTGCTCCCAGGTGTTCTGGCTAGGGTTGTAGCGCTCTACCGTCTTGGCAAAGCCTGGTTCCATAGACCCTGCCACGTAAACATGACTGTCAGTGACAGTGATCGCATGTCCATCAAGGTGGTTGTGAATGTGTGGCAGGTTAACCCACCGGTCCTCAGCAACGAGGTATCCCACACACTCGCTCAGATATTCCCCGCCTTCTGAAACACCACCAACAACCATGATTACATCCATGTTCTGCCCAAAACGTGGCTGTATTTCTGCCGTAAAGGAAGAATAAGGCGGTAAATCCGCTGTCTTGTGGCTCATGGAGCGCATAGCAAGAACCTCGAGAGCATCACACACCAGCTGACAACAAGCTGGACTGTTTGCTACCAGAGTCTCCTTCCGCACTGTCCGTGTCAGGTAGGTAGGAGAGATCTGAGGCAACCGTAAAAGTCTGAACAGCTCTTCAAAATACCTCTCTCGCTCTTTTGTGTTTTGGTGCACCCAGTTGATGATCGCCTCAAACAGCTCCTCTTCTGAGTCTACAGTGATTTCAGAGTCGGAGAGCCAGTCTCGCACCAGGTGAAATGGCAACGTGAAGAATTCTTCATTGTGGATAACTTTGTGGAAGTTTCTCCGGATTGTCCTGGCGGCCCCCTTGGCAAGCTGGTCCAGGGTGTACATGTGTGCGAGGCTGTGTACTGCGACACAGTTTAACAGGCTCAACTTCTTCATCAGAAACTCTCCACAGAAGCTCTTCAGCTGGGCCAAAAGGAACCTGGACAAAAATCAAACAACAGTTAATGGATGAAAGAGGAGATGAGGCACAGCTCACAGCTCAGTAGGTGGTGATCCACATAAGAAGGGTTTTCTGAACAAAACTAAGAGGTTAAAAAAATAGCTTTCTCGTTACTTTGCACTGGTATTCTGTAAACACATTAGTAGATATTCCACAAAAACTTAATAATCTTGGCACAAGGTGATTTCCCATATGGCAGCAACACTCTTGTTTTTCATTTTCACATAAAATATGACTCAAAACAGATTTAAATTATTTTGTTTTTAAAGCCATTATATGGGTCTAATGAGATTCAAGAATAGTTAAGGTGTAACAGATGCAACAAAAGAAGTTTAAAGTAGAGTTGTCTGTCAAGTTACTCCTTTGTACAATCGTGATAATAAGACCAATCAGGCTAAGGTGAAAACACCTGTATGGGTGTACCGTGGTTGTATTCACAGTAAACAAACAATATGCACGGCTTGCAAACATCAGGTCTATTCCCAGGACACCATGTTATTAAAAAATATAATCATCCCTTATTGCCTTTTGTATCATATTTGTTACATACTTTTATGATACTTCTATCAAATCAATATGATCATCAAATTACTAAAAAAACAACTGAATACAGTATGATGAATGATAAAAATGTCCTCTTGAAATTTGTCAGTTTCCAAAAACATCTAATGTGTCAAACCAGATAAATAAATATATGTTAAATTTTAACAGTAGTAAGTAGTAGTATTTCACTTCAGTAGTAAGTGAAAAAAACATTTCAGGTCCAAAAATTTTGAATTTTCTGGCCATAATTTGTGGTGTCAGGCATTAAAGGGGTAATATTATAAACATTTAGATGATTAAGAGTTTGGTTAAGGAGTAAATATTTATTGAACTTTGATAATAACTAAGCAAACTGGCTTTATTTCTATCTTATAAGTATAACTAAGGGTCTTTGGGGTTAGGGCAAAAAGCCAACTTACTGCATCTCTTTGTGGAGTTTTATGAATAGTGAATCCTCTAATTTACAAAAATAGCAAATTATTGTTTCTTTCAGCTGTCCTAAAAGAGCAGTTTAGGCTTAGCTGAGAATTAGGCCAAATTTACTGACAAAATTTAATACCAAGAAAACAAAGATCTGTAATCTGTGTATACAGTAAAATGGCATGCAGTGCCAAGTTCAACACGTACATTTATTTTAAACGAGTCACACCTGTTGATACAGTCGAGGTGTGGCTCCTTGAACACCAGCAGTTCAAGCCTGTACCCAGTAGTTACAAAGACAATGTTTTTTATTTAATGTACCTGTCAGCAAGTTCCAAAACTTCATCCACATTAGCAGTAGATACCCTGATTTCTCCTGTGTACATAAACTGTATGACCCTCTCCACTGTGTCTGGGTCCGGTCCTGTGGTGGAGCTCCACTCTCTCAGCTCCACTCTCCCGGACACGGACTCGGAAAACTGTCCGCCCAGCAGAAGCATGAAGTACTGCGACGCTGCGGATAACACCGAGCGGTGGGCGGTGAAGACGTGGACCCTCTCCTGGGACACCCCACCAGAGCTGAAAACCAGCGTCACGTCGCAGAACAGCCCCGCCTTCCTCTGCTCGTTCTGCCGCCGGGAGAGCTCCGAGCAGTAGGCCGAGCAGGTAAACTCCTCGGCCTCCTCAGGTTCCCCGTCACCTGTCCGCGCACCCGGGGAAACGCAGCTCCGGTCCTCCTGTCCTCCTGCTGCTGCTGCCGCCGCCGCCATACCGCAGCGGGAAAGACTCGGAGGCAAATGAAAGCGCTTGACTATCTTTGGGAAAAACTCATAGGCATATATCACACACGTAAACAAACAATCAAAAACGGACATGCATGCGCCGCCTTGATCAGCCGTGATCTGTATACAGGAGTGATCACTTCCGTGTTGGAGAATATTGTACTCGAGTTTTCAAGCTGTGTCAGTGGGATGCTCTCAGATTTAAGCGAATATTTGTGCCCCCAGCACTGACTAACGCCTCTGACGGAAATACGAACGAAACAATAGGATTTTTGATTTTTTTAAATATTACGGCGCACCTACGCATCCATATTTAGGTGAAATTCAACTTTTTTAAAGGGAGCGTTCGTCCATGCGCATGCGTGTTGAGAGACTGTATGTGGCGTGCGTCAAATCTGTGATAGACTGTAAATAGAAGTATAGTATACAGTCTATGGTCCACAGTTTTATTATGCACTGACATGAAAAGCACAAATTATATTTACGTTTTAGAGTGTATTCTAATGAATACATATATATTACTACTACTATAACATTTCAACCAACAACAGTGGACTCTTGGTTATTATCCATTACAGAGATTATTTAGGATTTTTTTTTGTAACTTAAAGGGATATTCCGCCGTAAAATAAAGTCAGGGTGAAACACACCGTTACAGCGCGTTAGACACCCCGTCGAGAGATGAATGTTGCCGACCGCTTGCTTCTCTAGTTATACTAACTTTAGTAATGACCGCACGATAGCAATACACAGTCACGCACTCAACCAAAAGCAACTCTATAGCCACAAATAATGCTCAGAACAGCACCTAGCTTCATCAACAGTACATATAGGGTCCTAGCCATAGTGCTAGCCACCAAACAATTTTTTAACTTTCTTTGCAAAGAGACTAAACACAGCTCACCATCTCTCTTCCAGCAGCCACTTGTTTGTATGGAGACCCCCGGGTGAGTCCATCGACTGCAGCGGGGGGATGCAGCTCAAGGAAGAACCCTCATATTGTCTAACATTTACAAGTCATATTTAAAGTTTCTTTAAATGCAGGTGGTAAATTGTTTATTTAAAACTGGGAGAAAATGAATTTTAATGTAGTTCATTCTGTGTGTGTAGTTGATGAGAGTTGACTATGGGTTTCTCCTGCATTTGTGTTGAACAATGAAACAAAATATTACATATCTGAAACAACTCCTTTTACCAGAAACAGACTTCGACAAAATACACCTCAGCCGTATGAGAAGTAAAACTATGTTATTTATTAATATACTACATTATGACAGCATATTACAAAAGACAAAAGCATTTTTTCACATTTAAATAAAAACAGCAAAAAAGATGGAAAACAACAATAGCAGGCCGTACAGTAAGCCGTTACGAAGTGTTTTTCGAGTTGTGGCATCAAGTCTTATTTGTCCTACAGAGTAGACATCTATCATACCGTCATATAAGATAATCATTCCCCTCGGAAAAGCAAGCTGCTTTCATGGCCCCTCACCAAATGATGCTTTCAAAGACTCACTGGGTTTATTCATGAAGCATTTTTCCCCCTCTCTTTTTGATGCATCAAATTTAACAGTTATTCAGAAAACCAACAGAAGTAATTCCCATCATTATTAGTGTGTGAAGAGACTTGAACACGCACTAACTGCATTGATATACAGTAACTGAAGACTTCCAGCAACTAGTTCAAAGAAAGGCAATGGTGGAATAACACTCTCATTATCACGTGTTCGCTGAATTCCTCCTGCCCATTTTTGTTCTTCCTTTTCAAAACATTAAGATCTAGATAAGCTCTGTAAAACAACCACTGGACCCTTTTTTATTTTTAAACTAAGACAACGTACACCTAAAAATTACTTTGGTTTATTATGTGCTGACAAAGACAGTTTTTTCTTGAGTGGGAGTGAGAACATAGACAATTTAACAGATATATCTAGTGTTTACCTAAGGTGCAATACTCAAAGTCATAAAAGTCATTTCTTGGGGTGTGAAACAGGCAGATGAAAATAAATCACTCAACTTTTGTTAACGGTTTTAAGTAGTATAAAAAAGACGTTACTCTATTGCTAAGCTCGGACACATTTCCCTTCAGTGGGGGTATAAATAATTGGGTTCTATTGCAGGAGTGACTTCAATCCTGAACTCGTAACCAGCAATGAGAAACAGACTTTAGTGCAGTTTTTCTTAAGTAGAGTTCGATGTTGTGCTTCCATAGCTGCTGTAGCTTTTGCATTGGTTTGGTTCTTCATTTAAGTAACACCTTGGACTTTAAATAATTTGACATAACAATATCTGAAATAAACTTCCCCTTTTTAATCCGTAAGAACTAGATCGAAAACTTCTACCGAGATCCCTCAGTCAGACAGTACCTTCACTTTCCATAATCATCTTAAACTAATCAAGGCAGCTGTTGTTTTACCTCTAAAGTGTCAACTGGATTTAAGCTTGGTGAGATGTGTAAATGCTGCCCGACCCAAGTGGGAAGTCACATTATGAAGTGTGTATCATTCTTTGACGTGGAGATTACATGGACATGTGTTCAGGGAGCACGTAGGAGATGTCATCCCATGGGTGGCGGTACAAACCCTGTTTCAGCCTCTTCTGGTCCAGGTAATGTCCTGATGAGGGACAGATACAAGTTAAAGCTCTGACTAGTCTAAGAGCAAGTGTCATGGCGGTGTCATGTGACTGCAACTCACCAATGAAGCCCATGCTACGACCGAGCACAAAGATCCCATTTAACGCTCCGATCTCCACAAACTCGTCCGCCTCGTCTCTGGAAACAGTTTAACATTGATGTGAAAAACAATACTGAGCAGTGTGCCATCAACACAGAAAGGAGCAGCACAGTCTCATCTGGCATCTCATCTATGAATGATAGTTTGTTCATACTTTCATAGAGGATTTATAATCCACTGAAACACTGCAGTGAGCTGAAAATAGATTATTAACCAGTAATTAAAGACTAGTTAAGACATGTGACCAGTGGAAGGGAGTGGCGCAAGTGTTATTAAATTAAAAAGTGGAACTGGGTTTGCCTGTCTCATAATTATCAAACACTGGTGTGACTATTCTTCTGTATTAACAATGGTTGTGTCCCTTTAGAAAACCTTAACCTTACAATGTTTATTTTCTGAAGGAAAATCTTGTAACAGCAGAATCAAACTGAATTAAATGGACATAAACAATCAGGAAAAGTATAAAATAAAACTCTTGCTGGAGTTAGGAACTGTTTTACGCAGCATTTTGGTATCCTTACCGTGTGAAGCCTCCACACGTCCTGAGCAGGTCCACAAAGGCAACACCGATAAAACCGTCAACATTTAGAATCAGATTGGGTTTCTAAAAATGAGACAAAAACATTAAACTCTCAAACATCAGTCACTAGAAAAAGGTCGGCATGGTGTGCAGAGATATCACACTGAAATGGTTGGATTTTATCAGTGAAACAGTGGGTTGATTTGATCCTGGTTTTGGTGTATTTTGTTCTCTTGCAGATTCAGGGGATAGTTACCTTAGAGGTGGTGATCTTTTCTACATCTAGAGCGTAGTCAAGGAGCTGTGTGGCGGAGAAGTGCTGTTTCACAAAGTCCTTCAGAATCTGCACCCTCATGTCTGGGTTATTGACCTGAAAATAGAGACAAACTATGTCAAATGTTCTGACTTTGAATCTTAAAATGTGTAACAATCTCATAATCTCATCTTTTGTTTATTTTCGTTTTGAACCAAGTAAGAAATATAGTAAAGGGTTATTTGCATGGCACTTCTAGATAGGTATAGGGATAAACTGTAGGTAAATATCAGTGTGAAAGAAAGTGCCACCTACAGATTTGACTCTGTGTCCAATGCCCATGATAAGCTTGCCGTCCTTCTTCATCTTGTTGACGAACTCCATGGGCAGCATGCCGCTGTCAAAGGCTTTACTGAATTGTTTAGCAGCAGCATCCAGGGCACCTCCGAAACGATCCCCCTTCAAATATAAAACAAGTCATTAAAAAAGTCAGTTTCAACTAACTGCAGATTTTGGCTTTAAACTACAACCAGAGGTCAATTTTTCTAGATCAGGCTGGTGTTTACTTTTGCTGCATGTGAGTGTTTGTGTGTGAGCGGTACTAACAATTGTAAGCAGGCCAGAGGTGAGGCTGGAAATGAGGTCCTTTCCAGCTCGAGCGCAGACAATAGTGTTGTGAGCACCGGACACTGCAGGGCCGTGGTCAGCTGTCACCATCAGACACATCTCAATGAACTGACAAGCATAGCGTGGCAGCCTGACAGAAACACAACATATTTCACTTTTAATAGACTGGTCGTGAAGGGAATCAAACGATACTTGTTCAGTTGTGACACTAACCTGCGCTGGAACCAAAGCAAGCCCAGCACTCCTCCTAAACCCATCTCCTCTTTGAACACCTCAGTGATGGGCATGCCGGCATAGATGAGCTCCTGCCCTCGCTCGTCACAGATGCTGGTCATGAATGAAGCTGGTTTACGAATCAGGCCCAACTCCTGCAGGAAAAACAGTCAAAGAGAAAATACATGAAAATACAAATCCACTAAAGGACTCAAGGGTGCCATTACAAACTTTGTCCAGCAGAGGGCGCCGACACTCTTTGTTTCCTGAATCTGTCCTACACATTTCATACCAAAGTTATTAAACAAGCAAGTTGAGGCGTCTTTATTAATGTTTGTACAATATGTAAACCCTAAAAATCTTGATCAGTGATCTAAATTATTAGTATTTTTTTCGTCTTATAATTTTTTTGCTTTGACTATTGTTATTTTGAATATTCTCATTGGTTCTGATTGTTTGTTGTCAGTTTACTTTCTTGTGTTGCATGCACATGTTCGAAAAAAATTATGTAAATAAATAAAATAAAAAAATGATTTTCTGTACTGGCTAGTTCTTCAAAATCCAGCATCCCTTGACTTACTGCTTGTTAAATTTTTTTAATGAAGAAAACACTTAAAATACAAACTCCTACAAATGTTACTGCTATGCAAGACTGAACAAATATCACTTTTCTAAAAGGTTAAGACAACAATAACATTAGGTAGCTTTTGGGTTCACTAAGGATGAAGGATGTGGGTTCTTACCCTGGCCCAAGAGTAATCCATAGGTACTGTAGGTGGAGGCACCTCCTGGGCAGGAGTGATGGTCCCGTTGGCCACCAGTTCATCATAAACTGTCCTGTTTCAACATATATACACAGCATTTAAAGACAAAACTTATAAACAGTCCAATCTGGTAATAATGTGATATGTTCTTGTGGTGAATGCCTCACTTGATGACGTCTCCAAGCTCGTCGAAGCTCTTTGGTACATAAGCTCCGGCGTCTCTCAGGGCCTGGTTCTTGGCCACTGCTGTCTCTGAGGCCTGGTTTGCACAGGCCCCTGCATGACCAAACTGAACCTGAAGATGGCAGAATTTAAGATTGAGTTAAAAGTGAACGAAAAGTGGGTGAAAACAAAATAAAATTCCAAGTGAGAGCTGACCAACCTCTGAAGCGAACATGGTGGCACAGGTTCCAATACACCAGCACACCACAGGCTTGGTTATCCTACCCTCTCTGATACCTTGGCAGATCTTGTATTCTTCTGTGCCTCCAATCTGTAGCATCAGAGTAGAAGAAATATACAGTAGTGAGATGATGAATTTACTACATACACAAAATACCTAAAACATAACCAAAATACACCATGTTAAAAAAAGATTAAGTTTGTTCAACTCCCACCTCTCCTAGCACCACAATCATCTGGATCCCTGGAGTGTCCTGATACCGGAGGACGTGGTCCATGAAGGTGGAGCCAGGATATCTGGACAAAGAGGACAAAACACAAACACACACAGCATATTTTGTAAAAAGAGTGATAAATACACAGCTAACTAAATGCTTTAGTGCAACAACTGTATGGTGAACCAATAGAAATAATTTGCAGATAAACTGATGCACACACCTGTCTCCTCCGATAGCCACCCCTTCATACACACCATCTGTGGTGCGGGAGATGATGTTGTTCAGCTCATTAGACATGCCTCCGGAGCGTGAGACATATGCCACACTACCAGGACGATAAAGTTTAGAAGCCAAGATGTTGTCGAGCATGCCACCTGTGTTACCGATCTTAAAACAGCCTGGCTTAATGCCACCGACCTGGAGGCCAGAAGAGAACAGGTTTCACACAAACGTCCAAGTATAAAAGACTGCCTTTAATTACAAGTCTATAAAACATGGCTGCATACCGTAGCAGGGCCGATGATAGTAACGCCTCTCTCATCAGCCATCTTGATCATCTTCCTTGTCTGAGCTTCAGGGATGCCCTCAGCTATGATGGCGATGGTGTGGATCTGAAAGTTACGACAGAGTTTGAAGCTGAACTTGAAGACTGCAGCGATACACATGGAAACTAAACTCTAGATTCTGTCTTTGTACCTGTGCATACTGCATGGCCTCCATTGTGCTGTCGAAGGCTGACCGCAGTGACGCAAAGCTGATCAGGACGTCCACCTCTGGGTGCTTCTTTGTAGCGTCAGCCATGTTCTTATAGACCGGCACCAGGATCTCCTTGTGGCCCCAGTAGAACTTCTGCTTATGATCCCCACTGAGCAGCACAGAGATAAATAGATAGAAGAGTAAAATGTTTATTCATAGATCGTATGTGTTTTTTTTTTTTTTACCTTTTCACAATCAGGTTTGAAAATTTGTGAATCTGACATGACTGATGATACATTTCATGAGTAAAATTCTTTGATTTATAAAAGAGCAGGATAATGAAATAATGTCAACTACAAGTCTAGTTTTAAGATCTTGTGTTTTGAATCAGATTAAAGCACATTGTAAAGTTTCCTTTTTTAATTAAGAAGCTGGAAATTTAAGGTGAACACAACCAATGAAGAAAAAATCACTGCCAATGGTCATGAAAAACACTACAACTGTACTAGTGTTAATCTAATAGTGTTCATTTCATCTTAATGAACATAATCTGCATCAAAACTCTGTTCTTGGACTCAAAAGATGTCTTTAAACACTAGAGTCTAAAGATTTTCCAGTCAAACTATGGATGCTGTGGGACCTACGTGAAGGGGTAGACCATGGCTGCCACTGAGGGTTCCTCTCGAGAGCAAACGTAGTCAAAGTCCAGCATGCCCTGCACGGCGCGTGTCTGCATGCCCCACACCATGGCCTTGGTGTGTTTTCTGAAGAGCATGGTGGCTTTGGCTGCAATAACAAGAGGGGAACAGAGAGAGGAGTCAGGGCTGAACGCTGGAACAAAAATAATCACAGGCCAGTGAGGGAGGTCAGGTTCAGGAAAAGAGCAGGAATGAGGATGATAACAAAGAGAGCATAGAGACCTCACTGTGAGGACACAAGCACTGGAGGGGGGAGTCAATAACTCCTCAGAATTAACACAAAACCGAGCTGCAAACGCTGAAACAAGAGGGAGGTTTTCATATGCCTCTGAAGTTTGCTCAAATCAGAAAAATCACATACTTCCCTCTTGACATTTTTACTCGTTTTGTTTGTTGTTTTTAATAATCAGGCCTCGACACGCTTGTTTCACAGCTTATTAATGATGTTATTTCATTCAAACTCTGTTAAATTTTCCACCTCCAAGCCACACTGTTAAAAATGGTTAATTTGGGGTGTCCTGATGGCATTATTAGCGGACAGTGCAGGAAAAGAGTTACACTTTCTGAAGCTAGATTATAAAGGCTTTTTCTTTCTCATGTGACAAAGAACTTTAAGTTGTGTTAGAAGGTCATCTGTCAGTACAGCTCTTCCAAACCACCTTCATATTCATGTGGGATCACATAATTAACCCTTTAAGACACATTTAAAGGAGTTCAAAGGGGATTCTGAGAAGCTTTTCTTCAACCTTTTTGTAATAGTTTTTTTTGCCCATCACAAAGTAGAAATGCCACACAAGCTTAACTCAAAACACACAACCACTGAGTGCTGATTACACAGCTGTCTCCCAGTAATTTGATTAACACAAAGCAGCACCCAAATCCTACCGAGGGGGAGAAAAAAAAAAAAACATTCTGAGCGCCTGATTATAAGAGTTTTCTGTTAGAAATCTGGTCTGTCATGTAAGTTTGTGTGAGTTACTGCATTGTTTGTTTGTTTAATAAACCACAATCTCGCCACACATTTGTTCCAGTCTTTCCAAAATTCTCCTCTCTGTCCAGAATCACTGCCTTCTTTATTCTCTGATCTGATGTAAGGAAAAGTGAGCTCAACATCAGTGTGCCTCTTGAACAGATGGCTGATCGTTACAGGTGATATTTTAAAGGGTTTCTGCAGGTTTCAACAGGTAAAATCATCGAAAACAGATTAAGAATGCAAGTACAAACATGTGAAATGAAGGTCAATCTTTTGATCTGTGTTGTTATGATTACCAACACTATAGACTGTAGGGCTGGGACAATATGCTTTTCTCCCGATTCGATTCTTCTACGATTTTTTGGATGCCGATTCAATTTAAATTGTAATTCTACGATATTGTCAATTTTCTCGATCTTTAAAAGGTCCTTACACACCGGGGCCGACGCAAATATAGAACGCGAAGTTATAAAATATTCGGAGAATTTTCACGCGCCTGACTATACACATCATGCCCAATGCGATTTTGCCACTTTCCAGGGGGAAAAAGACGCATCCCGGGGAAGACTTTTCCCGGGGAAAGTCCCGCCTCCTTCGCCTCTGATTGGCTAGAAAAGCTGGAAACGTCATCACACGCTTAAGCCAAACGGTCAGCACTTCTAGCCAATCAGAGGCAATAAGATAAGCACATGAAACTATGGTATCAACCGTTAGCTTACGTTAGCACAGATAAAAGTTCAAACAAAGACGTTTAGCAAACTGTTAAAGCACACAAAACATCGTCATATGAGAAATCCGACGCTATGACTCTCCATAAGTTGTACTTCAGGTTGTTATCTTTGTGTCTTTTATCAAAAAGCACTCTGTTCTCCGACACGTAAACAATCAGCCGGTCGGCCATGTTGGATATACCGGTGAATCAGACGTTGCAACAACACGCAATCTGATTGGTCAGAAGTGGACACACGGAATGCGAAACTTTAGAAAAATTGACCATGATCCAAAAAATAAATGCCGCAATATCGCAGGACGGGAAAACGTCGCTGATAAGAACGCTTGTATTGACAGAATATGAGTTCGAAAAAAAATACTGACGTCCGAAATAATCGCACAATAAAAAAAACGGTCCCAGTGTGAAAGGACCTTTAATCTGCATTTTTAATTCCAGGAACCACACTTCCCCAAAATATACACATCACATGTAAGTCAGTTTTTTAGATTTACTCTTAAATTTAAAAAAAAAAAAAAAAAAAACAAAAAAAAAAAAAAGATTTTTGAACATAAAAATCGATTTAAAAATTAGAAAACAAAAATATCGCGATACTTTTCGTGAATCGATTTTTTTCTCCCACCCCTAATATACTGATAACCCAAATGATTTGATTGGTTCCTCCGTTTGTTAAGACTTGCAGAAAGGGACTCTAAGAAGATTAGAAATTGTACCTGACAAAAATACACTAATGCTGATCGCTTAATAAATCCACGTGGAGATCTAAAACATCTATATTTAGGTGAGTACTCCACCTCAGAAAAGTAAAAGTGGAACAAGCATTAGAAAAAGCGTCAACAAACAGACAAAAATGGAGAAGCAGGTGGGCATGGACAGAGGGCGGAGAGGGCAGGAAGACAGGATTTTCACACCCTTCCATACCTCCGCTGCAGCCTGAAGAGGCTTGTGCTTCTGTGACCCATGGAGACGGGAACACAAAATACGACAAAATGAGCACCAAAAAGAAAAGGAGAAAAGAATGAGTGCATCTTTATCTCGTTCATATACACAGATTTCAATGCAATGATTTCATAAACCACTCTTTAAAACGCACACCAGAAGAAAGCCCATGCAAAGC
Source organism: Xyrichtys novacula (assembly GCA_962446985.1). Taxonomy (NCBI): domain Eukaryota; kingdom Metazoa; phylum Chordata; class Actinopteri; order Labriformes; family Labridae; genus Xyrichtys; species Xyrichtys novacula. The sequence goes on along the minus strand of OY660882.1, from coordinate 8,353,774 downwards.
TCAGCTGCTACAGATCATGCCTTTACGGAGCTGCTGTGAAGAGCAGTTTTAAAGTTCAGACTTAGAATAGTTGAAAGCTATTTAACATGACCTCTACAATCAAAACTAAACCTACAAAAACACACCACTAACAAACAGATCTCATCTAAATCCCTTCATTTATAAGTCAAAGTATTATATTAATTCTTTTACAATTAATTCAACATTGTAATTCCAATGACTATAAATCTAACTGCTGAAGAATTAACTGTACCCACTGGACTACTTAGGCACTGAGGTGTCAGTTGTCAAACACAGACACATTTCCACCAACATCAGGAGGAGGATGAGAGGACAGAAGAGAAAAGGGGCAAACAGTTTGTGAAGTGTGTGGGGAAGCTGACCGCAGAAGTGGGCATGGCACACCTGTAACTTACCCTTCCAATCGGCTGTGACCACATTCTTCAGAGGCCACAGTATAGAATGGAGAGAGTCTTAGAGAGACAAGCGTGGAAAAAGACGAGGGTGAGTGGACAGTTTGTGCAACAAACGACAAGAGGAGGAGGAGGAACAGGAGAGACAGATCATAAATTAAAATGCAAAACAGCAGTTGCATTTGCAGGGAGGGTGAGAGGAGTAAAGTACGCAGGGAGAGGAGGAATGAAAAAAGCAGAAGTGTATGAGCACAAATGGAGTCTTGCTTACAAGAAGCAGAGCAGAGAGAAGTGCTAGAGAGTTAGTTACCTGCTGGAAGACCTCCTTTACACTTTTTGGCTGGAGTGGCATCATTAAATGTCCTGGGCTCAGAGAAGGAAGCAGTCCTTGTTGCAGCTGGAGTCTGGTCAGGAAATAAAAAATTTAGTTAGTTTATAGCAAGTTTTTTCAATGATTCATCAAACAGAGATAAGCTACCATAAGGAAGTTGTGCACCAAGTTTTGGTTTTACTTTAGAGGGCAATTAAAGGAAATCATTCCATGCCGTCTGATGTCCTCCATATCAAAAGATGGAGACCATAAGTTAGAGCACATGAGCTACATAAACAGAAACTTTATTTACAGCTTTATAATAGGAGATACTCAAGGAAGTTACAAAGTCCAAAGAGTGTTTGAACAAGCTTGACTCAAGTGTACTCAACACCCTTACTTAACTGAGAATAAAAGGTGCATTTGAGCACGTCAACCCTAATGCTTTAGCAAGCTAGAAGGACTCGACTACGGAACAGTCTTAGGTTCAAACACTGGAGAAAAAGGTGCCCTTCACAGACTATCCAGAATCTGTTCTGTGTTTAAAAGAGTGTCAGGGTGCCTGTACAGTACACAAATCCTTTCATGAATGTTTTAGTAAATGGAAGTACCGCTGCACTGTTGCCGGCATTGAGGAGGAAGTTGGCTGTATGAGCATCCATCGGGGGCTGGTTCGGTATCGGTCGGTGGCCCAGTGCCATCCCGACAATAGCTGTCATATGAGTCTCAGTACCAAAAACGTGGATGGGGATACCTGTGGTCTTCCCTGCAGACACAGGAACAGATTTCAAAAGCAGCATTATTCAACTTTCCACCAGCTTGACTGGTTCCGTGCTCTCATATAAACACATTAGAAAACGTCATCCCTGTTTTCAAATTATATTATTCCCCATTTCTATGATTGAGTCTTTCCCTATGGACTCACTCACCAACTTCTCCCATCACCCTCAGCCCTTCCTGGTAGTTGGGCCCTCCACGTCGAACAAAGATGGTGACTTCGTGCTCCTTCAGGGGGCCTTGGTAGTCTTTGATAGCCCTTACAATGCCCTGAGAAGAGACAGACACGAGTCGGCTATTTAATTCAGAGACTGTGGAGTCTTCTCCACAGGTGTGTCTGGCAGTAAGAGCGGTCGAGAGACGCAGGAAACACTGGTGTTGCTTTAAATAAAACTGCTTATTAAACCAAAGAAACACAGAAAATTGCTCCGGTAGGTACCAAGGTTTGCTGCAGACACTTGGCTAGAAACCAAAGTTATCTTATATTTAACTAAAGATATTAAAATGCCAAAAATGTTTCTGCTATAATAAAGCTTTGAACTGTTAACTACATAACCCAAAACATTACAATGAAAGCAAAAGGGTTCTTAATCTATAGATAATATGGATAATATGCATTTTAACAACACTATGAATTCCTAAATTGATGTATTGGACTGTTTCTGGTGAATAAATGAATCTGTTCACCTTAAATGTGGCTGCTACATTGGTGAAGTTGGCAATGCTTCCTCCGATGATCAGTACCTTCCCTGTAGGAGACAGAGGAGGTGATTTAAGAAAGACTGAAACTTGACACTCCAGGAACACAATCTGGTGACAACTACAAACTATAACTGGCGACATTCAAGCAGCGAGCAGTTGGACTGTGGATCAAACTAACAGAGACCTCCTGACTAAAGACAGAGCTGATGTGGAATTAAATAATTGAGCAGACTTAGCAAGATAAAGTTGTCTCATTTACATAACAGGAACAGGATTGTCGATCAGACGCTCGTCAGGTTACTCTTCTCACTTTTCCCTTTGACCTACTTTTACTACCCAGCGGAGGAACTCACTGACTTACTAATGCAGTTGTTGACTTTACCTACCTTGTGGATGTTTCTCCCGTGTCATGAGTGAGAGGATGGTTTTAGCGTAGTCGTATGTCTGCTGTTCACTGGGCGCTCCAGAGTACTCGCCATAGTTAGCCAATTCATCCACACCACCCAGGTCACAAATAGTGTCACTGAGGAAGAGGGCAGATCCATGGTTAAGTTCTCTATCTGGACTTTATTACTATACTGTAGATTTCCTCTACTTCAGTGGTTCTCAAGTCCAGTCCTCGAGCCCCCCAGTCCTGCATGTTTTGGATGTTTCCCTGCTCCAACACACCTGATTCAAATGATCAGCTCGTTATCAAGCTCTGGAATGGCCTCATAACGAGCTGATCATTTGAATCAGGTGTGTTGGAGAACCACTGCTCTACTTTGAGTAGCTTCTGTTGGCTGAGAAGGTTTAGTATTCAGACAGTGTTCAGATTTAAAGTCAATGGGGTACCTGTAGACCACTGAAGCCCCTCCTCCGGCCACCATGGTCCAGATCCGTCCTCGAGGGTTCAGTAAAGTCAGTTTAAGACTGGCGCCGCTCTTTGCATCCAGATCAGCAATGTATGCCTCCTGCAAAAGACAAAGAACAATCTGGTTACTGAAGGCGTGAGATGGGCTGAGGGTGTAAACGTCAAACGATGTGAGATCTCTTCAGTTCAACAATCTACAAAACTGGATGACGTGAATCATGATGAACTTATCCTGTTAAATCTTTAATCCTGTTACATATTTCATGAGGACTCACCTCTGGATATGCTTCTCTGCCAAAGGGTGGTGGGAACTCCACATCCCCCCATTTGGCCTTGCAGATATAATCTGCTGTGGCATCAATTTTAGCTGCCATGTCGATGACGTACACTCCATCTTGTGTGACAACTGGCAAAGTGAGACAAAGTGTATTTTAATCTATAATTTAGACGTTTTCCTCTTCAGCATTTATCACAGGTTAACACAATAATTTATTAATCTCTAAAAATGTGCGACTTGTTTCCCCTGATAATAACAATTCCTGGCTGAGAACTTGATTGATGATCTTGAATTGATTACGCACTTATTAAGATGCAAAGAGCGATAAGAAAGCTTTGATTTTCCTTTACTTAGAGTTAAAGATAATCATTAATTTGCATACAGTGAGCATCACAATAAGCATATGCATATATATATGGTGCATGTCAAGAAAAGAAAGAAAAATACCAAGAGGGTTGATCTCGAGGTAGGTGAAGTAGAGGTCCTCATATAAATTGAAGAGGCCGACTATAAAACTGGCCAGGACTCTGCAAGAAGAGAAAAACGCAACAACCAGAAAGTAGAATGAGATCGACATATCAAAAATGTCATCACAAGTCTAATATTATTGAATTTTTAAAGTTTTTTCTTTTTCTTCTTCTTGTTTTTTCACTGCTATGGGTTGGGAGGAACCAAAATCATTTATGCAAGAAAAGAAAAAGAGCCTAAATCTTAAGATCATTGTTGCCAGAAGATGAGGCAAAGTGGTGTTTGCTGAAACCACAGGACAACAACGTCATGAACCACAGTTGATAAAACTTAGATTCCATGGGAGGAGGTTGTGGGAAACTCGTCTCTGAATCTAAGTTACACAGTATAAATGAGACCAGCATGTTCTTTGCTCATGGGGAATGGCATTTGAATAATTTGGAGCTAACTCAAACACACTACGCAAGGTCAGCCAAAGAAGGATGACCACACTGACTCCTTTCAAGAACATTTAACAAAAACAGCACAACTAAAGACTTGTAAAGTAATTTTTTCATGAATAAAATGGAATAAAAGAATGAAAAAAAGGTTGTGTCCGTACTCTTTCCTATCATCAGAAACATTTGTGAGAAGCTGCTCTGTGACCTGGTCCTCGCTCAGCTTGTCATCCACTGCGACCATCAGCTTCTGCGCCTTGGCATCCACATCCCCCACCTCCACCCCTCCCTCATGGTGGAAGAGCACATGGTCGCCTTCACGGGTTGCATAAATACACACATAAAACTCCTCCTCCTGGGTTAGCCAGTGGAGGGATATGAGAAAGAGTATTACGCACAGGCATGTTATCACAGATTTAGTTTGCTAACAGCAGAAAGTGCAGACTAACTTTTCAAACGCCTGGACTGCAGTGTCAGCGACGGTTTCCTATTTCAACTTAACATAGACACTGCAACACTACCAATACTGAGATGAACTAAGCCATGTAAGCACTGGCAAGAAGACAAAACACACATGTTCACTTTGATGTGCTTGCCTGGATGATTCATTGCCTCGCTGAATGGGCTGAACCTCTGTTTTCTTTGTTAGCACAGGACTTTCAGTCTGCCTTTACAGTCTAATTAAAGGCTACACAACTTCAATGACATGACTTCGCAAAGTTTTAACAGGGTTTGGCACAATGAAACACATCAAAATGTGCAAACGTCACCTGAGTATGAGGAACAAAAGGCTCAACAAGGAAGTTCTTCAGCACGCCCTTTGCCTTCCCCACCTATTAAAAAACAAATACATGTAATGACACGTGTTCATCTAAGTTTTTTATATTCAGAAGTGAACAGAACTATGGAAATAGACTCATTTTGCAAAAAGCAAGAAGAAAAAATAAGACATGATGAAGAACATGTTGGTACTGGTTGAGTTGAGCCCAGGTAAGAGTGGAGTCTCAGGTTTCCTGCTGTTTCGTTTTTACGAGTTTTAAATTTGCATGTTCTTTTTTTAAACACCAAACATATCATAATCCGTTGAGGAAATACCAACTCACAGCCCGCTTTAAGTATGGCAACAGCCTGTTTGAAGTGCAGCATATTTAAATGCTGCACCAGAATAGACCGACTGCCCCCCACTTGCATTACATAACCTCTAACCTGAAGGGTCTAAACATATGTCCGTGGCTGCAGGCCTGGTCACAACGACCTTCTACACATTTAAACTCCATTAGCTGGAGCTTCTACGCAAGAATTCATAACCTCTTCAGATGTCTAAATAACAAAACATGATAGTCGTGAGATTTTAAAGTTGGATTAGACAGCTGGGCTGATTTGTTATCTATGTTTATGCATGATAAGTCTACATTTCAGATAGACCATGAAGAATTGTTTTTTTTAAGTTAATGTCTTTATAATATTGCACACAGGCAATAGGACCATTTTTTTGGTTGTAATACTCACTATTACTCACTTGTTATGATTTTATTATCATTATTAATATCGTCTTTTTATATTTACTATCCTGTTTCCTGCTTTCTACCCCCTTCTTTATTACATTTCTTTTTCTTACCTATTTTATGTTTTTATTTTGGTCCTCATGGTCTCATTTTATGTTGTAGGGTTCTTGTACTGTCTGGGTTCCTTATGACAAATAAAAATGGCCTCCAATTTAGAGGCCTTGTTTTTAACTGAGCTTTTGTTTTTTATTTGTTTTTATTTCCACAAGCTGATGTTCTGTGCTTTACGACTATTTATCAAAGCACTTTGTACACTTCTGTTTTTAAAAGTGCTGTAAAAATAAAGTTATCATTATTACTAAAGTAGACAAAAAGCATTGCAGTCAACTCACAGTGGTCTCCTTCATAAGGCGGGATTTTAGCCACTCTTGGACACCCTGCAGGTCCAGGTTTATTCCCACCAGCCCGAGCTTCCCGCGCCTCTTGATTAGTTGATCTGGCTTTACCACCAGTCGCTGCAGAAGACAAACCAGTTATAAAAGAATTACGTCAAACCAATATGAAAGTGTACTTAGAAATGACGCCAATTTATGTGTTTAAAAGTCATGACTAACCAGCTAAAAGAAGTCCCCAAATTAGAGTAGAATACCATGACAGACTTCCCATTTGCAGATATCACATCTTAGTCAACTTACTCACTCAATAATTACTCGGACAGGGCGGGCTCATTCTTGTTTTTGCCATACTGTAAATACCAGAGCACCTCTTGTCCTGCCATTTACATGTCGGGTTAAAAATAAACTGAAAACATGACGTGTGTGGTATTTTTCAGTGCTAACCCTAACAAACACTGATCTAAATTGGACGCACAGCGTATCTAATATCCAACCATAACCATCTTGTAACATAACAGAGATAACTCTGGCAAACACAAAACTGTTTGCCAACAATTAATGATCTATGTTTTCCTCTCGACACCCATGGACATAGTTTCTTTCACTCACTCAGTAAATCTTGTCACATGACTCTTTGATGGTAACTGCATCATGCCCTGCCAATCATGTGCACACACAATTCCAGTGACGTGCAGTTTGTTATTAGTCTCATGGTTCCAATAATCTCCTGCCATCTCAGGACACTCGTGCAAGTGGAAATCTCTTGAGGTTCTTGCAGCAAGTCTATCTCTGCTTTTTTTTTTACCTCTGTTAGCAGCCAGGGATGCTCCTGTGTGAGGCGGTCCCAGTCAGTCTCGGCGGAGACATTGCAATAACGGAAACGGTTCTGCACCGCGGCTGAAGTGCAGATGTATTTGTACAAGAACTCTTTTCCTGTCTTCTCTGAGATGGCTTTTGCCGACATGGCAGCAGCACTGGAATGCACAGGACCTTTGGGAAAGAAAGAGAAAGAAAACCCTTAATATATATTTTGATTTGAATACAAATCAATAACGATAAATTTGGTATTATGTGATTGATATACAGTATTTGCGTTCATGCTAAATGGCCTTCGGTGGAAGTATTGATTAAATGTACTGAAGAAAAGAGGTTTACAGCCACAAGTCCTTTTCTAAAAGGTAACATGTTTCATGAAATTCCGACAAAGTTCTCTCAATAAGCTCTCTGATCGTCAGAAACTATTCTTTTTCTCAATGTGTTGAGGATCTCCTCAGCGACTCATCTATGCAAGCTGCACTCTGAATGTTAACCTGAAAACTTGTTTGACTTCTTGCCTCATGGACACATTCTTCTCTTATTAATCATTATCATTATCCAAAGCAACTTAATGTTGTGGTACAAGAGCAGCAAGCAATTTTACACACCAAAACTGCTCAAATGGAAAAGGTACAGATTAAGCTGTTATACTTCTGGGGTTCTTGTATGTGACTGAGTTACTCTTTGTTTCTACCCTTACAGAAAAATGCAGATACTTAGTTTGTTCCTCATTATGATCATCTCGGTCATATTTAGCAGAATGTTGTCTAACTATAAGACAAAATCAATATTTTCATTGAAAGGTTGAAGTCATTTTAAGATGGGGTTTGTTCTTCTTTGTCAATATCAGCCAGTCACAGGTGCCTGTGTACACAGTGTTCCCTTACCTCCTGCCTTTAATCAACACACCAGCCTCGCTCTGATGTTTATGTAGAAGTTAAATGTAGGGAAAAAAACCCAACATCCACCAGGATACAAACATGAATGAAAACTTGTTCAATGGACATTAGTGTAATGTGAAATGATGTATTCTTCAAATGGGTTTATTTAATAGACTTAATTTTCTATAAAGACAGCAAGATTATGATTTGACAAAATCCACCACTCACTTTTTCCAGACATTCTTAATAAAAGGTATTATGTAAAAAATAAAGAATATCACAGATCTCTATCTTGGTTTGTGATTTTCAGAGATGACACATTGGATCTTTATTTGTACTTTATAGAAACAGATATTGAAAGTTAATCAGTGAATGGATTTATTGATCATATTAATGTGTTGCTACATCTGTACCTGTTAGTATTCAAATCAACGTTTCAGCCTCAGTTCAAATGATTAGTTCATCAAAATATGCTTAATCTGCTTTATTGTTGCTATTACAGATTTGCATAGAATAATACTGCATGCATTTGGGTCTGATAATCCAAACAGCATGATATCGTCGATACATCACTAGATTAGATGATGAATCAAAGGAGGAGTGAACTGAGGCACACCATTTAGAAAACACCTCACATGAATCGATAAGTTTCTTCAGTTACAAATACAAGATAAGTTCCACAAAGACTGGCAAAAACCCTTGTGGTGGAGATAATCTCCAATGAAATACTTAAGCAATCGAGCCCTGCCATCTCACACGTTTCACAACAACAGGCGTATCTCAGGAAACTGATGATCTTCAAGAAAGACAACAGGTCGATCTGATGATGTTGACATTCCTGTTTCAAACTTCACCACTTGTTGTCAGACCTGCTCCGCCAACCCACGACTGAAATAGTTGTTGAAGTGAAACACACATGCATCCATGTAGATCTTACAGGTTATGATTTCTCTGACCCTTCTGGAGCTCAAACTAGCCTATAAAGTGACTTTACCTGAATAGCCACAAACCAAACAAAGATAAGCAGTCATTCTATCCACTCTGATAAGTTTTTATGGAGCTTTTATTACAGCTTCTGTGTAAGCTGCATGAACTCCAGACATAAAGCCACTCTGCAGGGTGACTTACATCCAACCTGGGGGAGTTTTAGCTTTTAGAGGACTATCTTCACATGCTTTTAAAAACAGATGTCCATGTATTTAGCTTCTCATAATCCATAGATGCTCTTCCATTGTTTGAAGCAAACAAAGCGTGAAATGTGTCTCTGGTAACAGGCTCAGAAGTTAAAGGAGGGTGGATTTTGAGGCAGTAGCAGCAGCATCACAGGGGCCAGTAAAGGGGGGGGGGACTCCTTCAGACACAGCGAGAATCCTTTTCCCCTCATACTAAAAGCCCCATGAATGAAGCCCCTGTATCACCCACCACACCCACTCCACAGTCTGTGGCCTGAACTCGCTTGGTCACTTTGCTTATTGGTGGTGATGAATAATGACCACCTTCTTTTTTAGGAGGATACCAGTCTGTTTAAGGATGATGTAAGGTTGACTTATCCTGAGTGGGTGACTAATACTGAGTCAACTATTCAACATATAAAGCCCATTTAACGAGTCATAAAATGTCCGTGTCTGTAACAAGTTATGAAGGAGTTAAGTAAATGATTTGTTCCTCTGACATGATGACAGGACTGCAGCAGCATCATCACACATCCGCTAAACTGAAGCCCTGACAGGCTAGCTGCTGACTGTAGCCCCACACTAACAGCAGCAGCGGCTAGCTAACTGTGCTAGTTAACGTTAGTGTCAAAATAAAGAATTGAGACAAACTTCGTACCTTTTTTAAAAGAAGAGACACCTCCTCTGAGTACCGGGACCGCTGCTGGACGATAAATTACACAGCGGAAAAAGAGTCACCTCTCCTCGTACCAGAGTCCGCTTCTACCAACAGCTCACTACAGCACTGTGGCACCATAATCTGGTGAGTCCTCACCTAGAGCGTGTGATTGGTCCAAACGGAGTCATGTGGTTTCCGCCACGCCTACAGTGTATTATAAGGAGAAGCCAGCTGTAATAAAAAAGGATTGATATTCGTATTTAAAAGACATTTTGAGTGTTTGATTTTGAAGTTATTATCGGTGGATTGAATGAGATAAATGTTCTTACTTACGGTGGCCAAGGACCGCCACTGCTGCAAATAAAAAAAGACTGCAAAAAAAAAAGGTAACTGATGCAAAAAAAAGACAAAAAAAAAAAAAAAAAAAACGAAGCCTGCTGCAAATAAAAAAAAGAAACGGTGCAGATAAAAAATAAAAATAAAATAAATAATAATAATAAGCCGCAACTGAAATTAATGACATAAAAAAGTGGCACTGCAAAAAAAAAAAAAGTTACTTACTGAGAAAATTAAAAGGATGCAAATAAAAAAAGAGTGAAAAAAAAAAAACGAAGCTTGCTACAAATAAAAAGAGAAACAGTGCAGATTTAAAAAACAAAAGAAAAAAAAGCCACAATGGAAGTTAATGATGCAAAAAAGTGGCAATGCAAAAAAAAAAAAAAAGAAAGAAAAAAGTTACTTACAGCGAAAATAAAAAGATGCAAATAAAAAAAGCCACAATGGTAGTGAGCTGCTAGGGACCAATAATGATGATGCACCAGTGTTTTACGATCCAGGCACAGAAGACCACAGCGAGAAGACGAGCAAAGAAGTTAGTGGAAAGGTTATTGTTTAATTTCGCTTTGTGTGTTTTACAATGTGTCGTTTGGTTAGGCCGTGTAACACCTGAGTCAATACGAAATTGAACTGAAGCTAACACTACACCAGCATCCTCCAGTTCAAATTCATATAGACTCAGGCACAACATGGCTTAACCAAATGACACAATCAAATAAAAAGCACTGTGTTGTTTAGTGCTGTGGTTCTCAACCGGTCTCCCTCTGGGATCCACATTTTCCCATGGTCCCAAGTCGTAACCCGCTTTTATGAAATTCAAAATGAGAAAATTTATTTTTTTTATATAAAAAACCTTTAAAGACTCAGATCTTTAACATTAATACACCCATTTTATTGAGTGAAGTGCGTTTCAGAGCACATGAACTGAGGACGACAACTACTGAAGTTGCATGTACAGAAAATATCAAATTGAACAAAATGGAGACCTGCAAAATGATTTTTTTTTAAAACTTATTTGCATTTCTGCATTCAGAGCATATTCACATAACCTGGGGAAAACCATGCAACAGCACGGAGAAAAGTGAATAAATATCAAATTGCACAAAATAAAGACCATAAAAAAACACGTATTTTACTGCATTCAGGCCACATTAATAAGAAACCGAAGAAGGACCACGACATAACGCGTGCCTGTCAAAATAAAATACATGTCAAACATCAGATGCGCATTAAATATATACTTTTTTGACCAGCTGTTCATGACCCATTCAGACTGTGTCCGTGACCCACCAGTTAAGAACCACTGTTTAGTGAACCTATTTTTATGTTAAACAGGCTTAAATATCTAATGAACTAGGTGTACTGTAATTTGTGTGGATGTCATGGATGTGTAAAAAATAGTCAAAGCCGAGTTTAAGCAGCACTTCATCTTGGTAAACTTGACTTCATAGTTTGGTAAAAGATTTAAACAGACTTTAGTCAAGCCACAGATGAATTAAAAGACAAAAGTCTGGCATTACATTAAAAGAGGAGCCTTTATTGTTGCATTAAGAAAAGCATGTCTTGTTAATACTGTGACACGTTTTAAAAAATAATACACAGATCAGTGAGAGAACAATTAACAGAAGCTTCCAACCTACTTTCAGCGCCCCTTTAAAACAGGTGGAACAGGTAGGGGAAGGGTTGTACTGACAGAACATGCATGACAGGTATAGGTGGAGGATGACTTGGTGTGATCAATAGCATGAAATTAAGTCTTTGATATTCAGGGTATGAAGGATTTAAATCAAATTTTGCATACTAGCCAGATCTCACAAAGGTTATTCTATAAAAGAGAACACAAAAACTTGTTATACAGGTTCACTGTTGCCTTTTGCAAACAGGACGCTGCTCGCTCTGCAGCTTTTCAAGAGGGTCAAGTTTGATCTGCTTACTCTGATAAGGCACCACTTGAATTTGAATGGGTCAGTAGGACAGATGAGTGGTCCGCGTTTGTAAGAAAAGAAACATCATCTGCAGGTGTGTAAAAACTGGTTTTGGCCTTTCTCTGATAAAGAAGACTTCAACAATCTGAGAGTAAAGGGGGAGATGTGAAAACATGAACAAATGAAGCTTGCAAAAAAAGAGAGAGGAAGACAATGGACACTGGCATTCTTCTGTATATAATACACCATATACAGTACAATAAATATAAATAGACAAAGAGAGGACTGGAAAAAAATTTATAGACACAAAATGATTTACATTCATGTCAAATATACAATGCAGCACAGACAAATGGTGAAGGAACAACAAAACCCTGCAAAGTCAATTTGGCAAGTGAGCCAATAAAACCTGGACACAATTGTAAGTGGCTAGAGTTGTCCTAAACAGACTGTCCTGAGGTCAGTTTTTGACATTTAATTCGAGACTCTGGCTCTTTATCTGCCTAGATGAGGCTTACAGTTAGAACCACTGATCACTTCAATGAATGTTGAACCAGTTGTACAAGACTTCATTTAACTGCATTTTGATTTTGGCAAAGGGGGCACATTCTTATCAGCTGATCTTCAAAAAGATTCTGTATCAACATGTTACGAATAACTTTAGCTCATTACTGAAACCTTTGAACATTTTCCCAGTGTTTTTAGCAACAAAATAAACGGAGTAAATTTGGGAGTGAATGCAGTACTCAAAAAACCTCTTATAAAAAGACAGGTAGGGATATTTTTGTGTGATACTCAGGAGTTGGAGCATCTGGAGGTGACTGGGTCCAGCTTGGTTGAGTCAGCTGCAGGGCTTCAGTTTTCTGCATGCTCTCCTTTAGCCGAATTGGAAAAAGAAATTCCCAGGTCCATTATCTTGGAAAGAAAAACACAAGACAGTAAATAAGATTCACTTTCAAAGGTTGAATCTTCTAGTTTTCTACGATCTGAAGAAAGTCCACACTAGTAAAATGAAAACATACCTGGACTGGAATCAAAACTAAATCCTCCTCCTCCTCCACCGCCGAAGAAAGCCCTGAAGATGTTGTTTGCATCGAAATCTAGAGAGGGGGGAAATGCAAAAAAGAAACTTAAACCAAAATCTTTAAACCAAACAGAGTAAGGAGGCAGATCAAGGTGTTCAACACACTCGCCATACAGAGAGTATTGGTGCTTTTAACAGAGACACAGGAAGTGTTCAAAGGGAAACTGGGTTTTTCTGGTTTCAGTGTAGTGCTTGACTTGAAAAGAAACTGTAGGTTACAATAAGCATGGGGAAAAGCTCAGTTTTGTTTTGACTGTTTACACAGGCTGAAATATAGATCGACTGTGTGTGGGATGATTAATAAAACAGGAAGTTTAGACCCACACTGGTTTTGTAGGTCATGAAGTCATGATGCAAATGATGGTTTCCTGAGTGCAGCTTGTAACCTCAATTAATCTAGTTTGTAAATAATCATCTAAATAAGTTTGGAGAATTCAGCAAATTCAAGCACAGAAAAGAGCAACTTCTCATGTAATAAATCATTGACGCTATGAGCAGACTCATATTTAATCATACTAAACTACTGATGGACACTGTTTTAGAATCTTCAGAGTGAAAGATTTGAGACAAACACACCTCCTCAGCTTCATCGATGACAACCAATCTTACATGCTGACTTCAGTATAGCCTAGGTACGTGGGCATTACTCTTGGAAGACTCTACATTGAGTGCTTGAGGAAAACTTGAGGACCTCTGGCGCCCCCTTGTGGCAGGAAACCTCACAGCTAGCATGCAGACATGCTGCATTTACCACATGCTTACTTTTTTTTTTAAATAGTTTTTTGTGTCTAGTTCAGGTGTGTCAAATGACAGTGCTGTGTTATTTATTTCTTTGGTCCAAAAGTTTTTGCTGTATCTTAAGATCCATCACTAATTTCACCATTGACAACTTTTCCTCCAGACTTAAAGGGATATTCTGGTGTAAAATTAGTTAAGGATCAAACACACCGTAACACCAAGTTAGACAACCTCGTCTAAAGATGAATGTTGCCGACTGTTTGCTTCTCTAGTTATACCAACTTTAGTTTAATGATCAAAAATGTTCCTCCTTGAGCTGTGTCACCCCGCAGCAGTCCGTAACGGACTGACCTGAGGTCTCGCTACAAACAAGCGGATGCTGGAAGAGAGTAGGTGAGTTGTGTTTAGTCTCTTTGCTAAAGAAATTGGGCAAAGCTAAAAAGATGTTTGGAGGCTAGTGCTGTGGCTGGGACCCTATATGTACTGTTGATGAAGTTAGGTGCTGTTCTGAGCATTATTTGTGGCTATAGAGAAGCGTTTTGGTTGAGGTTTGTTTATGGCTTCTCAGACCGCTGTGTATTGCTATCGTTACTAAAGTTGGTAAAACTAAAGAATCAAGTGGTCAGCAACATTCATCTCACGATGGGGTGTCTAACTTGGTGTTACGGTGTGTTTGACCCTAAATTAATTTTACGCCGGAATACCCTTTTAAGCTGTAAGAATGGTTAATAAACCATGAATAAGGCCTGTATGTTAGCTGAGCCCAGATGTTCTTACCTCGACCATCAAAGCAGCCGTCATCATCCAGGTCGTGTCCGTTGTCATAGCGGACCTTCTTCTTTGGGTCAGAGAGCACAGTAAAAGCCTCCCCCACCTCCTTAAACTTCTTTTCCTCCTCCTTCTGCACTTCAGGAGTTGCTGCACTGTGACGATCTGCAGACCACAGGTATACCAGGAAATTACTTAAGGAACTATCAAAGTAGTATACTGCATGTCTGTTTTAGGACCTGGGGCGATACCCACCTGGGTGGTGCATGAGGGCCCGTTTGCGATACGCTTTTTTGATCTCGTCGTCGGTGGCGTTCTTACCGACCCCGAGCACCTTATAGTAATCTTTCCTTTTGCTCTTCTTTAGCTCCAGCTGTGCCGTCTTCAGCAGGTGTTTGTGATCTAGGGGGAAAAATGAATTTAAAAAAAAACAGAAGAGCATTCATATCTGGTATAAATGCAAATAAACAAACACGCAGTTTACCTGAAGTTTTTTCTGTCTGGTACACTTTTTCATAATCCCGCACTGCCTCTTCGTACTGCTCTGTGTTCATGTAACTGTGGATAAATCAAAAACATTAAAAACTGCACAATGCTCATTAACAGGGTAAGAGTAGTCATACTGATTGTACGGCGTACCATTGAGCTCTTCTTAAGTAGGCCTTGATGTAAGTATCGTCCAGTTTGATCGCACTTGTGCAGTCTTCTATAGCTTGATTCACTTTATTCAGCTGTAAATGAGGCAGGATTGAAGACAGTTAGTCTCTACAACTCAGCCAGAAGTTGTGAAGAAGAGCACATTTTTAACAAAAAAAAAGCACAAGGCCTTGGTTGCTTTTTTTTTCACCTTCGCTCCTGCTGTGGCTCTGTTGCAGTAGAGTTTAGCGTTGGTCTTGATGTTGTTGGGGTCTATCGTCAGGGCCTCTGTGTACAGCTGGTATGCCGCTTCGTAGTTGTTGTTCTTGAATGCTTGGTTGCCCTCGTCTTTCTTGGCTTTCAAGGCTTTTGCATTCTGAATCAAACGAGAGAAAATCCTCATGGTTAAAATATGTACAATAACATGGTGGAATCTGAATAACTGAATATTTCTGTATGTCTTAAAAACTGTATTAAGCGCTCTTGTCATCTCTGAATTTCTGTTTTTCAGTCCATGGTTCAAAATCTGACTAATCTCGTAAATGAATGAAGGTTTTGTTGAAATCAAGAGTTTCTTACCAGAGAAGTTTCACAAACAATTTCTGTCTGAATTCTAAATTAGTATTATTGACAATGTTTTTTTTTTGCTTGCTAGCAGTCTTCTGTACAACTTCTGTTAACACAAGCTGTTCCTGTTTTCTAAGAGACGAGAAGCGGATTTGCATTGTTTGTCTATGTGTGCATGCGCCCTTACTTAACAACGTTTGCTGTTTCATAGTGTTAAAAACTCCATCTGCTGTCTTTAGACATAGGTTGTTTGAGCTCTGAACATATTGGACATTGGTAAATGTGCATTCTGTCATTCCTACAATTCAATTAAAAGACAGACACGACATCCCAGCTGATTAATGGCATTTTGACAGTCTGCATTATATCGGCATTGGCTGTTGAAACAGTGACATGAGTCGACCACTACAGCTGATTACAAGCTCAGGAATAATTAGTTTTTTATTTAGGTGTCTGTTTGTTCTGTTTTTCATCCGTCCAACGCAGATGTAAAAACAGTTGTTGGTTTAGGAAGAGATAATGAGAGTTACCCTGCAGGCTAGCCGGGCCTTTTCGTGGTCAGGTGCCATGCGTAGAGCCTGGACAAAGAACTGCACAGCTTTATCAATGCAGTCCTCGTAGTAGAGACACAAGCCTCGAACGTACAGCGCATCTGCATTTGTGGAGTCCATTCGCAAGATATCACTGGAAGAGAAAGTGTTTATGAGTTATCTACTTAGTAAATCTGCAAATACAGCCTGCTAGTTTTATTCAAAGTCTTGTACAACAAAATGAAGACAAAGTAGATAAGTTGCTTCAGGGAGTCAAAATAATTAAATAAAAACTCGTTGTTCTTACCTTGCTACAGACTGGGCCTCTGGGTATCGTCCCAGCAGAGCTAGACACTCAGCCTTGAGGATTTTGAAGCGGTGGCAGGCAGAGGCAACACCCAAGGCCCGATCCATACAGAACACCACCTAGATCAGGAGAAGAGCCAAACGAGACAGAAATTTGACTACATTTTTATAATGACTATGACTATCAGTTAAAGAAGGAAAAAAAGGTGAAGTAGGTACCTTTCTAAAATCGCGCTTTTCAAAGCCAAAATCCGCCATACGTTCGAACTCCAGTAAAGCAACCGCATTCTTATTCTGAAACACAAAAATCTGCGATCAGAACTTCTTTCAGTTTAAGTTGATGGATATTTGACCCAGCCTTTGACTCCAACACTGTGGTTCGCATGGAATTCAATTAGATGCAATTCTCAGGTGATCCTCACCTCCTGCTGGGCCTCTCTGTTGCTGGGCTCCAGCTCCAAAACCTTCTGAAAGCAGCGACTGGCCGCCATGGCATTTCCTAAAGACAGGTGACACTTTCCTTCACGTAGGTGACCCTGCAAGAAATGAGAACACACTCTTACACATCACTCTTTTGTTCTGCAAGTTTTACAGCTCTTTGACACAAACTGTTAGAATGGAGGTGCAGTTTTTTCTTTTTTTTATGTCGAAACAGATCGAACTGACCTTCATGAAACAGTCGTCAAGACGCACAGCCTGCTGGGAATCTTCAAGGGCCTCTCTGAAGCGGCAGAGCATCATGAGGGTGGCTGCCCTGTTGCCGTAATAGCTGGCATTTTTGGGGCTCGCATCTGGAGACAAAGACAAATGAATGTGTCATAAAGGCAAACCAGGACATGGAAAGAAATAAGAGTAATAAAACTAGAGACTAACATCTTGTTGACTTCTCGTAGATAATTCTTAAGAATAATCTGTTACTCAGTCAGTCTGTAACGCCAGCAGACAGTGACAATTTTCTGTTCTCCAGTGTTCAAGTAGACATTGAATCAGGTGTCTACAATAACTCAACAATAAATATTAATATCCAGATACAACATCCAGATCTTCCAACAGATACTCAGATTGATCTTTCTCATGCCTAAAGAGTGTTTTTGAATAGTAGAAATGGATGCAGCTGATTTTAGGTTTACTGTAAATAGTGTAAGTATTTCTTCTGTTGACTTGATGTCACAAAAGGAATAACAGTGTTTTTAAACAGGAGATTATGTGCAATCATTCCCTGTGTACATCTACCCATCCATTAACTCCCAGCTATAAAGTGTATTCGGTGGTCACAGATAGCTCACCAATGGCTTTAGTGTAGTAGTTGAAAGCCTCTGAGTAATCTTTTTGGCTGTAGAACACATTTCCTTGCTCTTTGTAGCCTTCAGCTTGCCTGTAATAAAAAGAGGAAAAAGACATTAACATCAAGCTGGATGAGGTACTTTAGGAATGAGAAGAAGGTTTGGGTATTTTAAAACATCATCTGGTCAAGTTTAGTGTCGAGAAAACGATTCAGAGTTCATCAACTTGTTAAGGTTGGCTTGTCAAGATAACTCAAAAAGGAGCAAATGTAACAAGTATTTTTATGATGCATTGTATGTTTTTAAAACTGCATAACTGAACAGCTGTTTTTCATAACTCATGTCAGAGAATATCCTATAAATGAGACAGAGTTGGTGAGTTCTTGCCCCCATGGACAAGACTTCACACGCTCTGCCTGTCCTACCTGGAAGTGGGACATGAGAGCAGAGTACACTCAGTCCAGAACTAAACTTAGCAGTAAAATTCACCTGCTGCAACCCTGTAAAAAGCTCTGAGCGGTACGGTGTAAATGAATACTGGTGCTGCAGAGTTGTCTCTGTGCTGAAGCATTCTGAATTCATGTTGTAATACCAGTGTGAAACACCAACTCAGACATCACGAACAAAAGTCTAGGTCAACATTAAATATCATTCATAACCGCCTCTGTCTCCATCTGTGACTTTTTTTCTTTTCTTACACAACATTCACAGGCTTATGGCAGCAAAAGAAACTGCATTTTTTCAGGCTATTTGATTTGTTAATTGTTGTATGAATGTTAACATTAGCTATGACAAATATTGCACCTAAAATCAATCATTCACCCTTGCGTTGAAGGGCCTTCCTGGGCAGACATTCGTCAGTGTGATTTCATATTAAAAAGCTGAAGAGTGAGTTAAAAGTTCAGTCAGGGCGCAGCTCTAACATCTCCCCCTGATAACTTTTTTCATCATGTCATGGCTATTATCGAGCACATTCACCCCTTATTTGCTGAACTTCACATGAACACTGAAATAATGTCGCCTTTACATACAAACAAAAAAAAGAACAAACGTATCAGTCCTTATCAGAACAGGATGCTTCCATCAGAATAAAAAGAGTGCAAATTTTTCTTACAATCCTGACAAATATTTACGTTTTAAGGGTGAAGACCATAACCTGGCACTAAGTTGGGGCAGTTCTTATTCCTGAATTTGTAAACTTGTTCTTGATTTTTGACAGACAGGAAAACTTTCACTTACAGGATCCCCTAAATATCATTTCAGAGTCATGCAACAGTGATGTTCAAAAACTTTGAGCCTTAACTACTACTTAGTTTTTTTTACCCAGAGTTATAGAGCACATTTACCAAAATTATTACCCTGCTTAGCTCTACCCGGCACAGCACAGCCTGCACAGTTTTTAACCCTCAGAACTACCCGGTGCAAACAGTTTTTAAAAAACAGTAAATTTAACTATTCTGTGACTCAAATGTGACATGGTGATACAAAGGCCACAAACTCTACACAAAATGATAGACGACAAATATATTAACAATAACATTTCTTCTCATTTAACCAAGAATAAATGCGATTTTTTATGAACAAATTAACATTACCTTCAATTTTAAAAATAAGGCTTTACTAAGAAACAACAAACTGAAACTGGTCTGCAGCACAGTCAAGAAGGACACATCCAGGCTGGAAAAAACTGATCAGACAGGCTCTGTGGTATGCATGAAGCTGGACTCTCTGGTGACAGTGGCAGATAAGAGGACTACGGACAAACTACTGGATATTATGGACGATGCCAGTCACCCTCTGAAGGAGCCTGCTCAGTGACAGACTGCTCCTACTTTCCAAGTGCAGAACCAACAGACTGAAAACCCTTTGTCCCTCATGCTATTAGACTGTACAACTCCTCTCTGGGGAGGAAGAGGGGTAGCAGGAGGACAGAGGACTGGAATAATTGAAGAAGTAGTTTTAGTAATAATAATGTGCAAATGTTTATGGCTTTATATCTTACTTTTTATCAAATTCAAATTTATTTTTATGGCACTTTTAAGACAAAAAAATGCAGTTCAAATTGCAATTAACAACAATAAAACCCACCCTTCCACTTACACAGCCAACCATGGACCCTTACACACACAAACAAAGACAGACACCCACCCTCACATACACACACAGATGCGCACACAGTGTGAGAATTTAAGATATATGGTTAGAGAGACATGGCCTGACATCTGCATAAAAAACAGTTCAGGAGGTAAAAAGTATGAAGCTTGATCTATAATAACAATAATCATAATAATAAGAATAATTATAATAATATACACCATATGCTATCAGAAACTGTTATCTTCTCCTGCTTCTCATTTTTATTTCTTACTTACTGGAGCTTTCTGTTTTTTTTTCTGATGCTGACACTTTGGGAATTTTAATTTCATCCAAAGAAACCCAAAAGGATCAAAACAGTCTACTTCTAATCTAATGTAATAAGACATAATGATAAAAACAAATAGATATAAGTTTTTACTTAAGTACATTTTTTTTTTAATGGTATGATGACTGGATATTATATGTGTTTTTTCAAACCCTTTAATATCTTAACTTGGAAAAATAGTATAAGTAAAAAGAAAAAAACAAAACAATCAAAGACTGGTAGCAAAGTGTTGCAGGCTTATGTAACAGGGGTCACAGATGTGACGGTACATGCAAAGTGCTCTGTCAATGAGGATGTTTCATCCCGGAAGGAACATTAAGCTATAATCACTGATTCATGATAGTAAATTTGTTACTTAGGAATCACTTTTTGCTCGTGTGTCCCCTCAGCTTTTTACTAAAGTGTCCGTAAGTTGGAAGAGTTATCTTATCTGTGAAACTTTATCTGGTGAGCAGTATGTTTCTCTGGCAGCCTCACACGGAATCTTCCAGAAAAATAAAAACACCAGCTGCTGAAGAACTACTATAATGCAAGAGGCCTATTTCCTACGTTATATTTGAAGTGTCTATCTAAAAATGTATGGCTTTGTTATTTCAAAGAAGAACAAGTTTCTCTATCTGTAGCTCAATATTAACCAGTGGATACTAAGAGGTTTCGTTTTACGAGAACTGTAAATGTACTGAGGGTAAAGCGAAACTAAATATATATAGTCAGTGTAACAGAAAAACGCCTGCTGTTTATAAAATAACTCATAAAATGTAATATTTCCTCCAAAAAGCTTCACTTTTCTTCACCGACCCTCATGTCAGGCTATCCTGGTTAGCTTGTCCCCGTGTCGGCAGCCTCATTGTGCCGGGGCCTTGTCAGCTAACATCAGTCAATTTTAGGAAGAAAAAAAACGGTCCATTCAGATTAAAATACACCGAAAAACGAAACACTACGGGCAGCTGTCTATTTACCGTTCAAGGTCCTCCGGAGTACGGATTTGGGCTTCAGTGTCCACCGGCACGTCGATGTCAACAGCTGCCATTTTTTCTGGAAAGGACGAACACGAACTGACGTCATTTCCGGGGAACCAAAAGCTTATTTTTTTACAGGTCATGAAAAAGTGGGACAACGCTGGACTCAAAAATAGACATTCACATGATTTTGTCCTGAGTTGAGGTTACTTAGACACAATTTTATAGATGTATACCTGTGGGTAAAAACGTACACCAACACTTTTCAGTCATTTATGCCTGAGGAGATATATTTTTCAGAATTAATCTACAAACACTACCTTCAACTCGTTGTTAAAAGCTTAATTTTATGTCGTTACCTTTATATTAAATGTATCTGTTGTTATTATATCCCCTTTAACTGCTCATTGTCTATTCATCCGTTCCCAGCCTTTTTCAGATGTCCTACTCTTAGCGTCCTTTGTTTCGTCTAGTTGTTATTATGTCCTTGTTAATCTTTAAATTACTGTTCACAAATCTCTTAAGCCTCTTTTTGTTTAATATGATTTTGATATTGTCAAATTTTGCTCACATTGATCGATTTTACATCATGCTGTATTGCAATAACTTAATTTCGCTATCTGAATGCTTTATCAAATGACTGGCATTCATTTTGTCGACCTTGTATTTTGCATTTAGGTGATTTTTTTCTGTTTAGCTTGACTTAATTTATGTTTTTCTATTATTTATTTCCAAGAATCCTTACCTTTGCTGTGTTTGTCGACCCTTGACATCCGTCCCAAAGGTGGAATATCAATAAAGTTATTCTTATTATGATCATGGACCTTGAGTCTGCATCATACACTGACGTTTGAGTATTTGCATGCTTGTACCTTCTCAAAACAGCTATTCAACAAGCAAGGAAAATTAGCAGTACTGCTCAGAACCGTCTGCATATACTATGTAGTTTAGTTACAATAATAACTCGCACACATACAGTCATCATCGTCTCACCTGACAGGCTGCAGCTCCACCTGCTCGTGTGCCTCCTCGTTGGTCGGATCACTGCTGCCTCCATACTTTTACATAAAAAAGCATTCAAGAATAAACAGTTGGACATGCTGTGAGTGACCGACTTTTCATTCAAACAGTGTCCAAACCAAGAGCTGAAAACCCCTACCCCCCTTACAGATGAAAAAAAAAAAGAGAAAAAAAGAAAAAAAATATGTCTGTCTTATTTACAGTTAATCTCTTCCTCTAATCCACCACTCAGAAAGAGATTTAAAACTCATTTTTATTTATTTATTTTATGACCGTTGTGATGAAAAAACACAACAAAATCAAAATGTTTGGTCTGTGAGCTTTATCTAAGAGAAATTCCTCAGACGTCGACATCTCTGACCTACAATAGCATCCTGACCCCCCCTTGTTTGAAAATTACCACTAGAGGGCCCTAGAGTATAAGGAGGTGTTCAATGTACTGGTTGCCACATTACAAGGGAGAGATGATCCAGTAATCATTATCATTAATTTTAAATATCAAGTAAATGATTCACTAAAGATGTCTCTTCACTTGTTTTTATCTTCTAAATAAATCCCTCAGGGTTTTTGAATCTTCAGTTCACTAATTCAACACTCATACAAGCAGACCTACAATTTTTGTTTCATGAAAAGGTCTTTTTAATTTTCTACTTAGTTGCTTAATTTGACTGACCTGAAATAAGAGCAGTGGGTTAAAGGAGCTAATATTCCTTAATCAAAGCAATCATGAAGGACTTATCGACTAATAACTTATAACAGAAATCATGAAAAAAAACAGCAACCACAAGATATGTAAAAAAAAAAAAAGAGTATTTTTATAAGTTGGGTTTTTGAATCTTCAGTTCACTTATTCAAGCAGGCCTACAATTTTTTGTTTCAAGAAAAGGTCTTTTTAATTTTCTACTTAGTTACTCAATTTGACTGGCAGCTGAAGGTGGACCTGGGGAAACAGCTCAAATTTCCAACTTCCATCGCCGAGACCTCACTCAGGCCAGACATATTGCTGGTGTCTGAAACATCCAGACAGGTGGTAATGTTGGAGTTGACTGTTGCTTGGGAAGACCGGATGGAGGAAGCCTTTGAAAAGAAGAGGGCCAAATATGAGGAGCTGGCAAGCGAGTACCGACAGAATGGATGGAAGACCTGGTGTGACCCCATTGAGGTGGGGTGTAGGGGCTTCGCGGGTCAGTCTCTCTGTAGGGAACTGAAGAGGCTGGGAGTGAGAGGGCTGCACAGCAGGAGAGCCATCAAGGCCATCTCAGATGCCACATAGAGTGCATCAAGATGGCTGTGGATCAAGCGGGGTGAACCGTGGACCATGAAAGCTACTTAGACACAAGTCAGGGCTTGATCAACCCCGGCTGGGTCGCCCAGGTGAGGGTGTATGATGTTGAAAGACCCGAAACACCCGAGGACCCTGGGTTACATCACTGGTGATGTGTCCAAGTATGCATCGCAAGATGTCTGAAAGAACCTGAGTGACGTGAAATAAGAGAAATCATGAAAAAAACAGAAAACCACAATATATAAAAAAAGAGTATTTTTATAAGTTGGGTTTTGAATCTTTAGTTCAACACTCATACAAGCAGACCTACAATTTTTATTTCACGAAAAGGTCTTTTTAATTTTCTACTTAGACACTTAATTTAACTGACCTGAAATAAGAGCAGTAAAAATGCGAGTTATTGGAGCCAATATTCCCTAATCAAAGCAATCATGAGGGACTTATCAACTAATAACTGATAACAGAAATTATGGGGGAAAAAAACAGCAACCACAAGATATAATTAAGAGTATTTTTATAAGTTGGGGGTTTGAATCCTTAGTTTACTAATTCAACACTTACATAAGCAGACTTACAATTTTTGTTTCACGAAAAGGTCTTTTTAATTTTCTACTTAGTCACTCAATTTGTCGAAATCTTCAAAATCCAGCAACTGGACTCTGTGGAGCTGCCAGATTTGGAGATTTCAAGAAAAAACCATGACCTGGATGAATGAGAATCTACATGGATGTCAATTAATTTGACTGACCTGAAATAAGAGCAGTGCAAATGTGAGTTATTGGAGCTGATATTCCTAATCATATCCTTAATCAAATCAATCATGAAGGACTTATCAACTAATAACTGATATTAGAAATCATGGAAAAACAGAAACCACAAGTTATAAAAAAAGAGTATTTTTATAAGTTCATATAAGTTAC
This sequence comes from Xyrichtys novacula, assembly GCA_962446985.1. NCBI lineage: Eukaryota > Metazoa > Chordata > Actinopteri > Labriformes > Labridae > Xyrichtys > Xyrichtys novacula. Next base: position 8,329,331 of record OY660882.1, on the reverse strand, counting down.
AATATTTACATGTTCAGCACATAGTTATTTACATTATTGCAGTTGATGCACAGTTACAATAGTCATTAATTTAATTGATACTCAAAAATACATATTGCTTGAGATGAACAATCAGATGAAAGGGGAGGTGAAATAATGTTGTTTATCATACAATTCTTTACATATAATAGGATTTTTTTTTCATTTAGATTTGGGAATAGCACACAATAACTTGTCTCTTCATATTGCACAGACAGCATCAAGCTGTTGAAAACCTGCTAACTTTTCCTCTTATCTTTTATAACTACTATAACTATATGTGCTAAATTAAACTTTTCTCCATTCAGTCAGTGTACTTGGTTGGTGGTTGATTGTCATCTCTTTACACAGAGAGAAAGACACAAAAGTACAATAAATTCATGTCATTATTCTAAATAACAAAAGACAGGGGTCCAGACCAGACAATGACGGATCGTTTTCATTGTTCCCAGTAATCCAAAGGCAGGGATCTCCTTTGTTTGCCTTGGTAAAAGTCGATGGCTTGATGGAGAACCAGCTTTTTTCTGGCTTTACTTGATTCAGATTTGGTTATGGACTCAAAGAATAGTACTTGTTCTCTCAGAGAGAAACTCTAAAAGTTTTTAAAGTAAAAAAACTGAAGCAACAAACACTTGACGTTTAAATACCCTAGTGTATTAGCCTGTTATTGTCATATAAATAAATCGAAGAGATGCTTGTCATTATGGCTTCCAGAGGGGTCCAGACCCTTCGGATCATGCACTCAACAGTTTGCTGTCCAGGGAAAACAGCTGAGCGATGGTTCTTCCTTTTTTAAGGACAAGGGCACTGGTCAGTCACTGCTGAAATCTCAATCCACACCCGGGGATTTGTGCATACTGTTCCCGTGATTTGACAAGCTGATATTCTGCCCCTGCAGTCACAGCATTGTGTCCCGGTCTTCGGCAGGGTGCTTTGTCTTCATCAGCCAAGTTAAACTTTTCTGCTATACCCGCCTTGTCAAGGGTAGGTCTTTTTCATGAGGTTCTTCAGTCTGGTTTGGCCCACTGCTAATAAGGAGAGAAGATGATAGGTGTGTGTGTGGCCCGCAGGGGTCCAGGAGCAGGCCTAAAGAGGGTGGGGCTGATCAGAGGACCCTGAATGATGGCTGTAGGACAAGGTGGCAACCGTAGCGCCAATGGACCAGAGGCCATGGTGCACAAGGCAGCTTGATTAAGGGGGCTGGTCAGGAACCCTGCCGGCAGGGCCTTGGATAGCTGCTTCTGCAGGGCCAGTTTAGTCTAAAACCAAAGACAGTAGACTGTTAAAAAGAGCTGAGAGTCTGCTGGCAGATCTGACAGAGTGTACCTATCAACTAAAACCAAAGTGGTGAAGCCAAAGTCTGATATTATAATCCTTTCTGGCTGAACAAATACATTGAAAATCTATTAAATTTAAAAATTTGAAGCCTTCAATCTTCAAGCAGTAACCTAGAGCTCTACCAGCTTATTTCCACTGTAAATTTAGAGTGTAGGGATTCAATAAGCTTCATTTTAAGGCCTCCTTGGCTCTGAAAATGGGACACCAGTTTAAAAATAGCACAGACTTATCACCTAACAAATAGAGACATTTAGTTATTAAATGTATCAACAACTTGGCAATCGCTGGACATGAAAATATGGCGGCAGGTGCCAGGCAGAGTTTGCTATTTGTATCCATGGAGTGTATTTATGTAAGCGTTTTACTGAATATGTTCTTCAAAGACCATGTGTGATATGAGCGGAAGTAAAAGCAACAAAATCAATGTGTTTTTTCACATGTTTGACAAACTCTTACCGCTAAGATAGTGCTGGGCTGTAGTTTATTATAGGGGGTGAACTTGACTTTGACAGGCTTCCCTGCCAAACGCTCTTTGTGTCTCCTGCTGTTCATGTGCTAAAAAAAAAAAACACACACATACAGAGCTGTGATTCAGTCTGACAGATAAACAAACAAACAAAAGAGATGACGACTGGGATAGTTGAACTTTTAGGCCCTTTTAAAAGTATTTCTTTTGGACAGAGGTCAGTTCCTTATCCAGCAGTACAATGAGCTGTAGATATGACATTAGATAAATCAACATACCTGCTTCAGCTGTGACTCAGAGTTGACAGAAACCTGGCACATTTCACAGTAAAAAGGTTGGCTGGATCCACCAACAATCGCTCTGGTCTTACTGCCAATTCGCTGCTTGATTCGGTAGTTGGGTCTTGGGGATAATGTCATCTTGACCCTACGTTGTGATTGGTTACTGTTATGACCATCAAGCATCTGTTTGTGCTTGGAACCTGAGTCAAGAGAGACCAGATGTTAGAGATGTCTTTTGTAAACCAATAAAACATTATATTTAATTAACATTTTCATGTCAATCTTATGCCAAAAGACATCAAAATATGAGTATTGACAATTATGCTGTGTTAACAGTAGTATTGCAGTATTTACCACTGCAGTGAGCCTCAAGCTGGGAGCTGGAATTAACCGTCACTTTACACGTGGGACAGTGGAGATGTTGCTTTTTGTTGCTCTTGGCCTCCTTACTCTCCTCTGACTTGACATCCTCCTCCTCCTCCCCTCCTGTGAGGACCCTGGAGTCAGAGTGTAGGTCCGATCCTGTGGCTGGATTGCAGTCTTCCATGGCTGGAGGTTCGGGAGGTGTATCAGGGAGCTGAGGACCAGGGGAGAACTTCGGGGATAGCGGAGGAGAGTGGAGCGAGGAGGAGGAGTCTGTGGATGATGGCTGCGAGGGGGTAGTGGACGCTGGCGGGCTTCCCAGGTCCATTTCTTGTTGCTGCTTAGAAGGCTGGGAAGAATCTGGGCCTGTCGATCGATAAAATAACACAGACGATGCACTATGAATACACTTTTATACAGTTTTATACATATATATGACTATATAGTCCCTTGTCTCATAAGCAAATGTATTGAAAGAAGAGACTTGTAATGTTAAACCTGATTTTGGCCACTTAGGGGCAGTTAAACAAGCTGTAAACATATTATGTGTCTATATTTTATGTATCTGACATACTATAAGGTTGACATTTGTTGATAATTATTTCAGATCTCCAGAGAAAAAATCAGGCTCTCTTGCTTTGAAATTATCTCCAGGTTCAAAAGTTTGTGTTGTCCTTCTCTGTTTGAGCAAAGCGTTCTCATTGCAAACATGCTCGTTTCAATAAAGCATCTCTCCCTTTTTTTCCTGCCTTCTCAAGTATTTTTTCCCCGTCTCTCTGTAATTTACTCTCTTTTTATACCGAAGCTCCCTCCGTCACATCAATCAACCACCATGGTAACCGTTGAATGTAACAGGCTTATCACTGTGTGGTTAGAGGGAAATTGATAGGTGCTTGGAGAAAATGACTGGGGGAGGATCAATAAGAAGAAGAAAAGCTACACAGAGTACAGAAAAGGAGATGGTGAAATTTGAAGTTGGGCAGAAAGAAAAGATGAGAAATTACTAAATGAGAAAATACATACAAACGTCATCCTCTTGTTCCTCTTTTGAGAACACTGTTGTAAAAACATATAAATAGAAACCTGTTTATGGCTTACAGTGAGCTCAATTACCTCCTCTCTATATACCTGTATATAATATAATAAAAAAGTCTTGAATTGAATTGAACATTTTAAGATGTTTTTGTGATAATTACACAGTTTCAGAAAAAGACTTAAAAGTCACTGCACAAGAATATCAAAGGCAAACAGAAAATCTTAAATATTGTCCATAAATTTTTATAGTCAAATAATAAACAGACTTAGTTTATGCTCAGACCCGATGATAGCCTGGTCATGAGATATTTGATCCAACTTCAAAGACGGCTTCACCAAAACACCTACGTCCAGTCCTATGATATCTACTGTGTGTGAAATAAACACTTTCACCTGTTTCTCATCTTCTTTAAAGTCCTGCTCTGGGCTTCAAAGTATTAAAATAACCCCTGAACTTTTTTTTTCAAAAACATGATTTCACTTCAAAGTTGAAGCCAAATATTAAACAGAAAAATCTAATCAATCTAAACATGAGTTGGGTGTTTAAGAACATCAAAAGGACTTTGAGTTTGTTGGTTCCAGCCTCTAAAATGTTAAATTACAGCATCTTGATGCACATTTGAATTTTGGACTTCAAACCTAATAAGACATTTCAGGACATCGCAACTTCTAAAACCTTTTTATTTTTTGTTTTTGATCATATATTTCACACATTTAATAAAAAAAAAAAAACGCTCCTTAAAATGCTACTTATAAATCCTCTTATCTTTTGATAAGAACCCTTCATTTTCGAGTATTTCTTTTCTAACTTGTGGTCATAACTAAATAACTCCTCTATGACTCTACTTGAGTGTTTAGGTCCCCTCTGCTACAAACTCCTCAGTTTATTCCGGTGTATTCCTGTGCACACTGCTGTGGTAATAAGCTTCCCAATTAGACACTTCCTTCAGCAAAGTGGCAACCCGTTTTTAGTTTCTTAGTTGAAGAAACTAGGAGTGGGAGCTGAGTCAAGCCCCTGCTTATTACCTGTATCTAAATCAAAGGTGCTAAAAATCTGTACATGCATCTTCAGATGTTCTTTAAGTGCTTCTTATCTTGCAGAATGTCTTCGCTTGATGGACGTTAATTATCCATCTGGTGGAGCCAATGATGGCAGGACAGGTAATAACAGGTAATTAACCAGCCGAGTGTCAGCTAACAAGCCTTAATGCTCACATCACTGCAATTACGGCTAATTTCTTAGTGCGTGAAAAGAAGGGTGCGTTTAAAAAAAGATTCATACATGTTTTGTCTTTTGAATGCAGGTCTATTTGCAGTGCCCCCTTCTCTCTGTCTTTTCCTGCTGCAGACGGACTGTATCCGTTCTTCTGCCGGTTCCTCTGTGTCTCCAAAGCCTTCAACTTGCGGGCATGCTTGTGACCTTTGTAGTGTGCTTCTGCCTGGGTCTGATCATGACACACACACACACACACACACACACACATACACATACACAGACAAACAAACACATGTAGGGTTATGCCCACATGAACAGATCAAACACAGGAGAAAGTCAGTGTACAGTATAGAATCACTGACATGATTAAATTAGCAGCATGAAACCAGTAAACTGTAACCTTCCCATCTGTTTCATCCCTCTGGCTTCACATGCTGCTATCAAGTTATCACACTATTTAGCATTTGACTCAGAGGAAGAGTCGCACCACCGTTCTGATCATCATTATCATGTACAAATGAGCATCAGAAAGACTCCTGGCATTGCATGAACACCCTCCGAGCTCACCAGCTAATCTTTGCACTGATTTGTTCTGACTCCAAATAGCCCCTGATTGTTTTTCTGCAGTAGAAAAAATGACCACTGGGTCTTTCATTGTGGAAGGAAACACATCTGTGGCAGTGTGACAACAGATACATGCAGATTTAAGATCCCAGAGTGGTTCTGGATAGATAATAGATAAAGCGAATTGTACTGTACAGAGAAAGATCGGCTTTAACTAGGAAGTGCATCATCAGTGAAACAGCTGAAACCAAATGTACGCATGTGGTCATGCTAACACATACTTCAGTGCATCTAACAGGTAATTAATAGGAAATAAACACAAGCAACAAAGTCTAATATCTTTTTTACAATGTAATCTGTATTTATAGCTGTTATCTCTGGTATTTGATCACATTTTCAGTCTGTTATCGATACAAGAAATATGAATACAGTCAAAATCATGTAAATGTGTCCTGATAATTGGCAGAGGCTGAAAACCAATCTACCCTACTTGTTATCCACGAAGAGAAAACTGTAATCACGTGAATAAAAAAAACATTCAATCACCGCTGTTGTTTAATTTGCTCCTTCTCGAGAAAGGCCAATTTTAATTACAGCCAATCTTGTCCTGCAGTGGAGCTACGATCACTAAGGAGATCGAAATATGGATTAATCTGCCAAAGAATATTTCAAATTTATTAGCAACACATTGTGAAAAATAAAGGACCGGATTGATAAATATTGTTAAATTTGACAGACAGGGCTATTGGTGAGAGATTTAGAGATTTGAGATTTAGAGATTTGTTGACACGAAAAATATGATATAACCAGCACATCTTTTTGCAACACTTGTGTCTTTCTGTAGAAAAGCGGCTTTGTCCATAAATCAACCGAGCATCTTAGTTTGAAACAGTGAAACAAGACTCCAAAAACCAGTCTCCACATGAGGCTGTTTGATAATTTGTTAGTGTTCAAATTATCTGTATTATTTTCCATACACACACAGTGTTACAGCACAGCCTCATTGTGAATGCTTGATCTTTACACACTGAGTGCACAGAGCGGAGGGCTGCATGTCCTACCTCAACAAAGCTCAGGCTGCCACACAAACAGAAAGGGTACCAAAGAGGGTCAAAGTGCGTGTGTGGGGGAATCCGTGGCTGAGCAAAGGGTGACTGTGCCCTTTGGCATTGTTGAATGTCAGTGCACACTAACCATTCAGTGTGACTTTCAACTGAGTCAGAGGGATGAATCTGTTTACAAACCACCAGTACAGTATGAGGTCACTATGCTCCACCATAGTGACTTAAAGAGAGAATAACACAATAATAGGTGTCCAATGGTGGCCAAACAAAGATCGTCAGTAAAAGACATCTGAGGGAGTCCGCCATGACCACAGCTTAAAGCATTCTCTGTCATCAGTGATGCCCTTAAGTGTCACAAAAGAGGGCATCAACCTAATCTACAGACAGGCAGCAAAAATTAGAAATCAACATCATTATGTGTGATCTTTTGGACTCAAATCTCCCATGCTTTTTCAGTGACTTTAGCAACAATGAAGGAATAGTTTTCAAGTCTTTTTCCTTTTTATACACCCCAGCAACGTCAAACACAGGTTTAATTTTCACAGCAGTAAACCTTTGTTTTCATGCTAAAAAAAAAAAAAAAATACAATTTTAAAAACAGAATTAGACACATACATGAACAAAATTTTAAAACATTGATACATGTGGTTTGACAATAAGACTAATATTCCTCTATGAGTTCATTAATTTGCTTCTTACAAGGCTTACAAAGTGTTCATTTTCTGCTGTAAAATTGAGCTTATTTTATATGATGTCAATTGAGATCAACTCACTTATGAGCCAGCCTCTAGTGGCCACTCATTGAACTGCAGTTATTGGAGCTTGTGCACTTGAGATTATCCAGTTTGGTTAAGTTTTCATCTTGATCACACTGTAACATCTCTAGAGTTTTAAATTGTTACATGATTTTGGAAAGACATTGTCCCTAGAGAAATAAAAACGTTGGTGATTATCAATGTCACTTTACAGATCTATAAATAAACAAGAAAATAAAATACAGTCGTCTTAAGAGTTGTTTGAAAATCTTGTAAATTGTTCTGAGGCTAATCAGTAGCATCAGGTTTTATACATACAATCTATTTGACCAATAAATCATGTAAGTGCCTGATATAACCACTTGTATTCACTGTAACAGCCCACTATCAAACCAAATCATAACTTGTTTTGGCTCTGGATGCATTTAAATTTTTTGTATTGCTTCATATATGCTTCAAACTTTGGACAGCAAGCAGAAGACAGAGTGACTGGAAAAATTAAACATTTACAAAGCCAGAGTGTATAAAATATTAAAAGACTTGAAATGATCTTAACTATTCCTTCATTCAATCTTTTTTTTTAATCAATGCAAATGCCAGCTACTCAGTAGCTGTTGGGACCCGGTACCTGCCTGCAACCTGGCATCCAACTCCTGTGTCAACCTGCACTCTCAGCCTGGCCGCGATAACACAAAGAGGAGGAGGAGAAAGCCTGTTAGCTAGAAAACAAACTCCTGACAACAACATCACTGAGTGTCCAAAAGTGCAGAGCAGAGATAGAGGAAAAGAGCGAAAAGAACCTGGAAGAGGAAGATGAGACAGTAAGGGAATTATATTGGCCTTCATGTGTCTCCTGCTTCCTTCAGGTTTCACTGCTCATGGAACGAAGAGTCATTGTCATTCAGCCAGGTTCCCCCGAACAATTTAAATGCAAATATGTTTAAACGAACTCTATAGTGGAAGCCAATTGCATATGAAAAGGGACGTGTGATAAGGAGTATGAGCAGCTGACTGGTCTCCTTTAAAGAACACAATAGCTGATTAAAAAAAATGGAACCTGGGGAAATATATCGACCGGACTTGGAAGAAAAAAAAACTCTCTTCATGATAATTTTTTAAGCTATGAGATGTAAAAATGTGTATTTGTTGTTACAAGTATGTGGACAACTGACTGCACAAATAATGAGAACATGACACAATGAGTCATGTTTGTGTTTTATATTGAAAATTGTTGAAAAACGGATGTGGTCAGCATACATCTAGCATTCTTACAGGGATATTCTGGCATAAAATTAAGTAACTTAGTTTTACGCCGGAATATCCCTTTAAGACTTTGTCCCAATGTCTATTTTACACTGATGTGATTATATTCTGCTGTGCTCTTCAGTCAAAGGTTTTTCCCATTTTCCTGCAATCATCTGTTATACTTTTTTATACTTAGTTTACAAGGTTAAAACTCAAGTTTAACTAATCGGTCATTGGTATCAGAAAAAAAGGAGTGAATAGGTGGGAGACATACGGTGGAGTTGAAGCGCAGGTGACAGATGTTACAGGAAATGATGGGTTTCTTCTTGGGTGGACCCACACCAAACGTGTGGTTGATCACTGCCTTCTGCACCGGGTCCATCTACCGCACAAATGAAGAAATTAAAACAAGATCAGGATTAGAATCAAATAAAACATCATTTTTAGCATCACAGAAACATGCAAACTAGGAATTAAGATTAAAACAGTGAATGCGAGATAACATGATATTTTTCAGAATACATCATTGTTCATATTTTAATCCCCACGGTGCTGCTGTGTTTGTTGACTCTTATTTTTAGTGCTTGGTGTCAGACAGGATTCCCTCCCAGGCTCCGACATGCCTGACACATTTAACATGTTCCTTTGACTTGTCTCATTAAGGGTTAAAGCTAAATGTGGACTCTGACACTCTGCTGCTTCACTGTCCAGAGTCAGACAGAGATATGATAAATAAAAGATTCCTCTCAAGCTATTAATGGGAGCCTGGGATGTAGTCTTAATACAAATTCTCATTTTTCTATGAGCCAAGGATTAGTGCAGCACCTTTAAAGTAAAACGTAGATGTTGTTGATCAAGTTGACAGTTAAATATCTCTACATAAAACCCAGGTTTAAATTTTAAGGATTAAATTGACTTTTTAGTGCACAAAACTGAAGTTAAGAGTTGAGTATAGCATCAAAATAGTTATAATTTTGTGTCCATGTTTGTTTTACATACACTGTTAATATGGAGAAGATAAAAAAAACAAGAAATCCCCGGATCTTTTTCACTGTGTAGAGAAAAGTTATACAGCATCTTACCGTGTTGAAGTTAGGGAAGAGGCTGAGCGGCGAGGAGCTGTTGACCCTGAGCGGCAAGAAGTGCTCCAGCTGGGCATGAGTCTGCGGCTGTAGGGGTCGACCCGGTAAAGGCAGGGAGCCCAGGAGAGGGTGGACCTGGCTCTGGGAGAGGGCACCTACAGCAGAGAGGATGACAACCAAAGCACATCAGACTTTTCCTCCTCTCCTCCTTCGTCCTTTAAAGAAACTCCGTGTAACTCCCCTTTTTAATTCAAGACGACCGCAGCCACACACCCTCAGACACAAACAAGGATGATGACCAAATTTAGCATCAATAGCTGTTTCCCACAGTGAATAATGTACTCAGTAAAGCTTCAATCACTTCAATTATAGCGGCGGATAAATGATGAGAGGCTTTGTGTGGCCTTTTCCAGCTTTACAAGTCTATGGCTTATCTTGACAAATGTCTCTGGCCTTTAAATGAAATACTAGTGTGTAATTGTGTGGTTTTGTTTGTCCTCATCCTGCAAACGTGTCAGTAAAAAGGATGTCAGAGAAGTCTACAGTGAAAGTTCGTACAAATATTTCCATTTTTTCTGTATTTCTTTCTTACGCGACCCTGTTTCATGATGCTTAAATTTGGTTGGCCTTAATTCCTTCAGACTGCTCATGCTTTAAAGAGCAGCATGGCACAATGACCTTTTGTCTAGACCCACAGTAACATCAGTGCACTCAGTGTCTTACATAAGCTAAATGATTAACCACTGTTTTTAATGCGTCTATGCTCAAAGTCCTGGGGTTTGATGGGTAAAAAAGGTCAAATGTAGATATCGGAACACAAGCCAGAGTAAAAATAAGACCGCAATTATTCTTGGTTAAGTTTTTACTTGAACTTTGTGTTGCGTTTTTGTTTGTTTGTCATCAGATGTAAAAGGAGATGGTTGACTTCAACAGTTGTGGTTTCTTTTGCCAGACACCCTGCAACAGTTATTGTAAAATTACGACAAAAATTGTGTATGTACGCGCTTAAGATTTTGGTTAAATGAACTGACACCAGAGGAGAGATCATACTTTGTTGACATTTTTAACATTATACAAAAGCTGCCAGATTAGATGTGTAAATTGCAATGCGATCAATGAAGTCTTGAAGTGCAGCGTCTCTTTGCTTCCTGCTGCTGTTGTGGTGGAAAATAACATCTCTGTGCTATTAAACGGTGCATTTCACTTTGAATAACTCCCAGACAGCCATGTTGACTAGTTAGAGTAATATGTTCTTTATATCAGGTTATTCTAATAATGCATTATGAATGCTTCTGTTCTGTTCAAAAAGCAGAATTTGACCTGATACGTATTTAAATGGTTTGTTTGTTTATTCAGTGAAAGAAATTTGGCCTTAATATGAAGGAGAATGCAGAAAGAAGCACTAGCTGGTAGGAGGAACATTTTGTATAGAATGAACTTGACTGATGGAGCCAAATAAAAAAAAAAAATACACCAAACAACAAAGGGAGGATGAGGAATTAGATAAGACATGCTAAGAGCCCATTAAAACCAAAATATAGATAGTGTTTTGTCGATGAGAAGCTAAACAATTCTGTCGATACTGCATTGAGAAAACAGTCTTAATATTCTAGACGTACAATAAAGAGTACTTCAAACAGAAAAAACAAAGAGGAGAGACTATTTCACCAGTTTTTCTACCTCTTCCACCTCTGTATTTCAGGTTTTATCTTATGAGATGAGACAAGGTTTAAAAGATCTCTATTATTAGCATGTCTTTGCTAATCTGGTCGTATACTCAAAATGTCTCTCAAAGCCTTTGCTGAAGGAGAAGAAGTGGAGGGGGAAAAGAAAAAACTGCCATTTAAGATTGAATTGTTCTCAAAATAATTTACTGTTCAGTATTTTAGGGGGAAATATTTCATACAGGCACATGATTTCAGGTTAAAGGGGTTGCATATGGAAGTTCCCAGGGGTTTACCACAACAAGAGCAGCAGCAATCGATGAATTACTTTGATTACTTCATACAGCTACAAATGCTTCGTTGAACATTGAACAAGGCTTCATCATGCTGCATACTCTGAGATGCTATCTTCCTACCTATATGAAATACTGTATGTTTATTCATAATTCACAAAGTGAGCATACCGCACCATCATCATTCCAGCTCATCATAAGAGATGGAGAAAAACTCGTCTGTCAAACTGTCAAAATAAAATCTTCAGATCTGAAAATTGAATAGAAAAACAACTCAATCCCCGAATTCTCTCAACATTGACCAGCTCGATGACACTGAGCACTTCATGAGGGATTGAACCTCGGTCTAGCACTGCTTCAAGGCCCAGAGAGACAACAAACTAAACAAACTGGAGCTGCCCAAATGAGGCGACACTCACAAACACACACAAAACAAGATTGAAAGTTGTGAAAAGACATCAGCAGTTACATCTCATTAGATTTGGGTTACGGTTAGGATTAGGGTTGGGTCAGGATAAGACATGAGTAATTTCTGCACCACAGGTTTCTTGAAGAACACACACACACGAAAGCACAAAGAAGAATCACACATTTACTGTTTTTTGTTTTTGATGAGTTTCAGTTTGGTTAAAATGCCCCCCTATGATGGTATGATTTTTCCCACTGAAACCACTTTCCACTGAATCCAGAGTAAATGACAGAGAAGTTATAAATGAATAGAAGTAAAAGACAGACAACCACAGACTGATTAAAGACTGTTTTCCTTCCTCTGCCAGGCTGTTGTGCTTAATCTGCATGTCAGTCTGACTTTTGGGGACATTGATTTTCCCTCCAACACAAATCTGAAATTGATCTCAGTAATCCCATATGCACGTACCCACAAAACACAGCAGGGCGAGACATTTAATTAACTTATCTATGGGCTCGGCAAACAGGGGAGCGCCACCACAAGTGAGAATTTCTTCAACATATAAAAAAAAGAGAGGGAAATGCGTTAAAAGGACCTCACTCTCAAGTTACAGATTTGGTTTGCATGTGGAAAGTGAAACAAAAGCTTCAAGGAGGACAAATACCGTGGTTATATGAGTTTTATCCAATCAGGCTGGGAATGTGTCAACTAGCAGGCTTTAAATAGTCCTTCATCACTTCAGAGCTTCATGAGCCTCGAGTCAATTACCAAACCCATGGCTAAAAATAAAAACGGATAAGGATAGACATGATTGTCCAAAAACGACCTCTCATACAAAAGCAGCAAAAAAACTATCGCTGGATAAACTCAGAGTCAACTCAGTAATGTTTTAGTAAAAACTTAAATCTTGGCGTCAACAAAATTTCCTTTTCCTGTACTCTCATGATTGTATGTTTGTTTCAATATTATTCCTCTGATACTGACTCTAATACTATAGAAGGTATTAGTGAAAATGTGGCTGGTTTATTTTAATTAACTTCTAAGGTATGCAACTTATCTTTTGAGCTGACAAGTTTTATGAGTGAATCTGTGAAACACAAGCTGCCCTCCAATATAGGGATTAGGGTTTGGTGTTAGTCTTTCTCAAAGCTCCTGTGAGTAACTTCAGGTTCTGTCGATTTTGGCGCCCCCTGTGGACACAGCAGTCTTTCCTTATCTTGTCCTCGACATGCTTTTGACAAAAAAATCTTACCTTGCTGACTTTAAACAGTCAAATGTATCATTTATTGTGTGTTTTATGTGAAAATAAAAAAAAACAGGGCTGTTTCTTCAGCTGCTCAGCTGACACCTAACCCCTTGTAGCAGTTTCATTCATTAAAATTGCTGCTAATCAGACTTGTCCCTAATAGTCTTATTTGTTTTTGAATATCATGAAAAGACATCAATATGAACAATATGGTAACACTTTATTTGACGCCTGTCTCTATAACGCATTATAAATATATTTATGACATAAATACATAAATTTGAAATGCATTATAATCACATTATAGCACTGTATAACTGTAGTTATAAACACTCATAAATGATCATAATGCTTTATAGCAATAATCCTAACACATTATAGGGCATTTTATCATGACTTACAAGGTCAGGTATTATAATGTGTTATAACTGTTAACAACAGTTGTATTGCATTATCTATGTGGGCATTGTCCGTTGAGTTATTAACAGTTATAACACATTATAATACCTGACATTGTAAGTCATGATAAAATGCTTTATAATGTGTTATTATTATTGCTATAAAAGATTACGATCATTTATGAGTGTTTATAACTATAGTTATACAGTGCTATAATGTGATTATAATGCATTATACATATAGTCATAATGTGTTATAGAGATAGGTGTCAAATTAAGTGTTACTAAGATTCCTTATAGGAGCTTTAATATTTGTATTGCTCACTATGTCGTTGTAACCAAATACTAATATTTAACAGAAGACGTATACAGATCTACAAGGAGAAGCATTCTTAAATGGCAAAGTGGGGCTTGTTTAAATGTTCAAAAAGTCATATAGATGAGAAGTTATGACAAATATGTATGATAAATGTTTGTCTTAACTTTCTTCAGCTAGCCAATTAGCAAGACAAACAAAGTACCAAAAAGGACGTTTCAAGTTTAGAGCTTTCTTTCTGCAGTGATTCAGCACAAAAAGTCAGTCTAAATGGAGAGTTAATTTATGCCATTTTTGGCTTTTCAAATCTCTGCTGCAACCATAAGAAGAGCAATTTCCTGCCAAATAATCCTCTCCATCCATTTTCAGGCTGGAGGATAGCTTCCTGATGGAGGCTGGGAGCTGAGGTCACCGCAGAAAACCTTCCAGTATTGAGAACGGATAAAAGATTATCAGCTTCAGAAAATTTGGCCCCCTGAAAAATTGGGGGGGCTTAATCTCTATTATTTACTGGATTAGTCTCTGGCTGATTCAACATCACAGCAACCATAGCAGGAAAGAAATGGCATAGGGACAGAATTACACAGGAAAAGCTATACCGGCTCCTCTGATGATGTATATAATTCCAAGAGTCCTCTGATCTAGATTTGTGGATGTGGAGGCATTTCGTTATTTCTGACAACAAACATCCTGATGTAGTTTTCCCTTGATCTAAACAAGTCAAGATTAATTTCCTTCATTATTTTTTCTACATAATATCATCCGATTCATGACACCTTGATGGACCAAAAAAATAAAAAGTGTTAGATGTGAGTGATTGGAATAAGAACCCTGACAGGGTGAGGAGAACACTGATACAACATGGAATGATGATCAGGTATCATCCTGATGTTCCTTTTCCTGGATCAACAACCTGCTCACTATACATAATCCTCCCTCAGAGGTTTTAACAGAGGTGGAACCAATATTATGCCTTCTCAGGGTGCAATGTGTAAGTTCAAATATGACATGATGGTAAAACTCTGTATCAGTGTTGTTGCAGAAGACTAAAGAATCAGCTCCACTAGCTTGTCCTTATTCTGACTTCATTATGGAGTGCAATCTGCGTGAAAAAAATCAGCTGTTTTTTCTGCCGTTGGTGAAAAACAAAAACAAAAAGAACATACTTAATCTTTGAGAGACCCTAATCTTTCTATTTGCAGAAAAGCAGCAGGTCATTACACAGAGTTTCATCAAACAGGCAGGATTAACCGCTGAATGTGGAGCTGAACTGTTAAAAAAAAACACTCTGCCCCAGCCCTCAAAACACATTGTCGAATGATAAAAATTGAACAGCACGCCTTTTCCTCTATTAATGCATGACACACACACACACAGATTTCTGAGTCATAAAACAGAATTGGTTAGTGCACTGTGCTTTTGCAGTAATGATGCTATTCATTGCTTACACAACAGGCAGAGAAGCAGGCAGTTATGATGAGCTCTGGAGGATGAATTAGCATCCATTAAAACTGCTATTGACAGCTCCGCTTAGCTCCCTCCGCTGGAAACTAAACAGTGGAGTGAAAGCCTAATTTCCATGATGGCTTAAAATGCTAACCCTGTCTTACTCTGTGGGGTTTTATAATAAATCATCTTTATTGTGACAAAGAACATTTAGGCCACGACTGGCGGCCAACAGACAAAATTCTCCTTCTGGCTGTCACTGCCTATTTAAACTCACAAAGTCACAGCTGGCAGAGCCCACAGCGTCATGAGAATCTCTACCTGCGGGGCGACATGCTGCCTGAATCAGGCTCCCTGCAGTAATCTGTCCTACTTTCAGCTGGGGCGCTGAGGGCCTGTTTTCAACCTAGGGTGCACTAACTATGATCGAATTTGTTCAAGGTGAAACCCAGGACTTATGTCCTCTGGTCAAAGGAAAAGTCACAAGACTCAGTGAGCAGAGTCTACAGAAGTACTTTAAATCCTCACAGGGGAATTTAACTCTTAAATCTAAAAAAATCAGGCACAGTTTATTCTAATTCTCTCCATACTCATCTCCTTTAATCCACAATAATGTCATAAAAACACCAGATCAGATCAGTATAATGCATTTCCAGGCCGCTGGATTTCTCTCACTTTATATAAACACTATTTCTTCAGTTTCCACAAGGCTTCATGTTAGTTATATGCTGCACTCGCATGATTGATTCAACAGTCAACATATCTAATACTGATAAGTTCCTGTACCGTGGCAATAAAGGATAGAAAATACTCTGAGATAAGGCTGATCTGCTGGCAAATGTGCATAACTGTGCTATCAGTGCGGCTCAGAAAATGCACTTTTCTGTGTTGTGAATTGTTTCCTTAACCGACCTGCCCTCTTAAAGCATTGCAGTTCTGTATCAAGCACACTCAAAATAAACTGCCACCATCTGCTTCAATTGAGATAAGCCTCAGTCCAATCAGAGCAGCCGAAAGGCAGTCAGCAGATGTGCAGCACATACTTATTGATATTTAAAGTCTGTCGCAGCTTTATCCACACCATGAACTCGGTAATTAGCAGCTTTCTGTCTGGATGCTCCTCTCTGGCTGTCTGCCTGCTGAAGAGAGTTTGAAGGATCGTACATTAGCGGCTTCAGAGATGAGAATCACTGACAGGCTGCTGAGTGGTTCATCTTGAAAGATTTTTATCAAGGGTACATATAGAGGACCAAGTAGTGTCAGCAATTTTGTTACAGAGGTCAGATAGAGCATGTTCTCCAGCTCTCTCAAGTTGAGGCAAAGTTAGTTCAACATATAGTTCTGGGAAACAATGCAGCATCAATTTTGCTAAAACTCTTGTTTTCATGGGATTTCAGCACAATAGGTAGTGATGAGAAAGTTAAAAAAACAAGTGTGTCTTTTGTTTGTCCTCCAAAAAGCAAAATGGTGAGATAAAAGTGTTTGCATATTTAATTTAGTTAACTACTTTGATGGGTGACCTTGTTTTGGAGCTCACTTATTTACCTCCAACTAATCATAAACTGACTAAGGATGGGAATTGATACGATTTCATCGACATCGTTGCCATTAAAGATTCTGCTTATCAATTCAATTCTTTTACGATTCCCTTATCAATGCCTTTCTTTGATTTTGAAAAAAGTAGACTATAGGTTTTCAATGTTAACTCAAAGTTTTAATGAGTCGTTGATAACAGAAAAATTTGTAAGCCACGCTTGGTGAGAGTCTGAAAATAATCAAACAACAAACTATTTGTACAGCATTTACTTGGTCGGTGTGAAGTCAAATTAGGGTGACCATACTCTGGATCTCCAAAAAGAGGACACGGCTACACGGGGTGGAGTCGCGCGCAAAATTTATAGGGCTTTTCTGGTTGGGTCAAGTGTTTTTTACGCACTTCTAACTCAGTTAGTCCACGTTACACAAACTCAAACTTCCATACAAAACTCATTGTCGTCTTTCTTAGTAAAATGAAGTATCGCTTTAGATCATTTCTGCCTACTTTTCATACAAGCCGCCATGTTTTTTTTCCTCAAAGTCTGAGTTCTCATTCGCGTAGACCGCCTCCCACAAGACTGTTTTCCACAGCACCCAGAAGAAAGGAATCGTTAAGGGAAACATTAAAATGAAATGTAAACGATGTTGTTGGATTGAACCATTTGGAACCAGTTCTCAACAAGAACCGGTTCTCAATTCCCATCCCTAAAATTGACTAGTGTAAAGTGCGTTCCAGTTACCTCGGAAGTCGGAGCTGAGAATGAGGTTACACCCGAGTTGACGGCGTTGACCACTTTCTAATTTCTGGTTAATTGAGAATAGCATTAGTTGGCCACAGTGCAGGGAGAGACATCAGTCTTAAGGTATAAATCGACGTTAAAAAAGGCCAATTTTTTTCCGCCGCCGGCCAAACACATCATAGTGCTTAAGTCTCACTCTTGTCATTTTCTGAAACTTGGCAGCCCTGTAATACATTATGAGAGCTTTTACTGTTACTCTTTACTGTTGATGCACTGCACTGCCATCTTGAATTATGACGCTGTCATCAAGTCGGGGTTGGCGCGGATCGTCCAACTTTCCAAGCCGAAAATCCGACTTCAGGGGGGCGTTCCAGATAAATTTCTGATTCAAAGCTTGGAAATCCCGACTTCTAACCGAAATGTGCGTATTTATGGAGAAAAAGGTTAAATCTCCAAAGAGACTTTTATGAACTAAACTTCAATGGCTGAAACTCACTGATCTTCTAATTAATCAATGTTTCCAGGGAAAATTTATCGCACTGATATCAATTAGCACACTCGTTAATAGCCAAGGGACTGATAAGTCAATTTTAAAAAGCTGCTCCACATACAGTAGGTATACCATATCTCACCCTGCCTGACTGTGTAGTTTAGGTCTTGACAGAGTGTGGCATGAATCCTAATCGTGAGCACTTTTATTTGGTGTCAACAGTTTTCTGGTGGTGTCATATCTCCTGGCAGCTGCATATTTCAGCAGGTTTGCATTTCCTGCTTAATCTACAAAGCACGTCACCAGATTTTGAGGCACAATATTTTCATTCCAGTCAGCGTTTCAGAAGATACCAGAACGTGAATGCGTTTCGCTGACAAGAGTGTGTGGTTGGGGTGCATGTACCTGCTTGGGTGCAAATGTGTTCGTCTGCATATATCAAGCTGAAGCCTGTGCAAAAGGCTGAGTCTTCTCAAAGTTTCTGTAACGGTCGACTTCAATCATTAGCTGTCAATTTAAATGCAGGTTGACTCTCAAGAACAAAACTTCCTCAGTCAGCAGACAGGAGGTAGTAAAACAAGATTAACTTACTTCTTTCTGACTTTTTGGGTAAACTGTTTACTGACTTTTTCAAAAGCAAGTATACAAGCAGAGGAAAGGGCAAACAACTCCTGTATAATAAACAGTACAGCACAGTGGTCTTGAAGTTCCCGCACTCAAAATTGTGGTACTTAAATGCACAGAATTTCAAGAAACAAATACGGGACAGAAATCATGAAAATTTACACTTTTAGATTTAGACGCAGACTGACAGAGCACCAAAGATAAACTACATTGCACTTTGCGATATGGAACAATACAACACGGTTTATCACAATATAATGATGAACGTGACCTCAGGGGCACCTCAGACAAGCTATCTTGCACTTTTTGATACAACATGAGAAGATATGAGAGGACACACTACAACGAGACTTGATAAAAAACATTACGATACAATCCAATATGATGAAATATGATATAAAAAAGGATAAGGCAAAATTTGAAATGGTACACTGTGATACACTGTTTTCCTATATCTTTGTCTGTAGTATTGTAATGTACTTAAAACAATAGAAACCGGAAAGTCAGGGATGATTGCTTTTGCTTCAGTTTATCTTCCCTTCTGTTTCTCACTCTGAGCTGCAAATGCTGCTACCAGTTAATTTATTCAAACACCTTTACAAGCTCTCTAGCTATTAGGAGCACTGGTCATGCCCAAAGTCAATGCAGTCTGATATATGCACTGAAGGCCTTGACTGTGTACCCAGACAGAATGCAAATGGAATTTTATTCACAGTGTTATTTCACACAAAAAGACGTGCACGTCTCTAAAGTTTTACAACTTGAGAACCAAACTAACAACTTGACAAAGATGAAAAAAGTCTCTCAGTTTATGCAAAAAACAGTAACGTGTATTATATTACTTCCATGCTGAAATACAGAAGAGGTTTGATTTGCATGAGAATCTCTCAAGTGTTTTTTGCCTGATTTAAGTTCCTTTTTGATAGATTAATCATTTCTGCTATGTTTCGGGTCCTTCGAAGAGCATCAAAGTGACTTCTTGAGTAGTGGACAGATTGTCAGCAGTAGGGGAGTGAATAAAACGGGACGGTGCAGGGAATCAGGGTGATAGGGTGCGTAGCCTTGGGAGCCAAGAGTCAAAGGGCCAAAGTTAAACTGCTGCACCCTGTCCTGATTCTTTCCTTATGTAACGACCAACAACTCACAGTTTCTAATAAGAACTTGCTCCCACTAAACCCTCTGATTAGCAGTTTATTTATCTGAAAAGTGATCCCTTCACTTGAGTTATAGAGGACACAAATCAGGTTATTTTATGAAATAGGTCTCCCACTGTCTGGTGACATTAGTACGGTTTTGATGTGCAGCAGATCTTTAGTTACTTAATACTATAAAACCACATGAGCGTTTGGAAAATCCAGAGTGTAATAGAAATCCTTGGCATGTGTGAAAACCATTAAAAAGACTCTCAGTGTAGTTGGTCTTGGCAAGCGGCTCAATGATTTGGAAAAATGTGTCCTCATTTTGATGCAAGATATGAGTCATTCATATGAGTTCTTACATGGACAGCTATAAGTTTGAAACGCTTTTTTACAGGATATCATAGCATGAATCCTCATCTTTTAATTCATTTTAATATATTAAGACTCAATTATTTCCCTTTTATAATGTTTGTAACAGATTCCCATGATCAGATACATGATCAGTCAAACTTGTTGTAGCAGACTGTAATAATACTGATGCCTCCATTTAACCCTCAAAAGCAATAAGACCATCAGCAAGAAGACAGTGAATTTCTATGATGTAATTTCAAATGTTTGTAACCACTGCTTGGCATCAGAGGAAGTGAGTTACAGCTTAAGGCTATTTTTTCAAAGAGATAATTGGTACCGCTTGGTATTAAATTTGGTGGATACTTAATTTTTATTCTTAGTCTTAAAATAGAGATGCCTATTAGTATTATTAATCTGATTTTAGTCTTTTTCATTCTATATGTTTCAGTATGGCCTTAGTCAACAAAAAACTGACAGCATTACTTTGACACAAATCTATTAAAGATAATATCAGCAAAAACGGGTCGTCTTTTATCAAACTGTCATCACCCATTTGTGTTTTTGTCGCTTAGTAAAAAAATAAACTGTGACAATGAGAAAGATGCATAAAGGGAGTGAGAACATGTACCTTCAGCACACTTATTTTAAAATATAGTTAAAAGGTTAAACACTGAGGGACTGAAGACAACACAAGGTCCTCTAAAGACAAGAAGAAGTGTTTATGTGTATTTTTATTTATAAGATATTATGAGGAGAAAAGTCAGTCAACACATCAACAGGAGGACTCTCCCATTTTATTTTTACCTATTTTAAAGATTTAGATTGAGGTTAGGGTTCAGCATAAAGTATACGGCTCTGGATAAAGGAAAGCATTTGGGCTTTTTAGCATTTAGCAACTCAACGCCCTCTCAAGATGGAAAGAATTGTGTGTGTGTGTGTGTGTGTGTGTGTGTGTGTGTGTGTGTGTGTGTGTGTGTGTATGTGTGTGTGTGTTTGTGTGTGAACTCCTTAAGTCATTACCAGTCAGGCTAATCAAACTCACACTGTCAACACTCTGCAATGACTGATTGGAGCTGTCAGTCTCTGTTAGCAGGGCTGAGATAAAGGAAGGCTTGTTATGATTCAGCAGAAGCTCAAGTTTTTGAATGACAAATAGAAAAACTACAGAGGTGACTGCATATGCCATTCAGACTGCACAGTGTGTTTAAGAGAAATAACTTAAAGAGTCCAGTTGACATGTAACTCTTAGGTCTTGGGAAAAAAGGTTGCTGGAAATTCTATCAGGTGAGTTTTAAAGACTGCCTTTTTTACAGGATACCTGAACAGGAAGAGGGGAACTGGAGAGAGAGTGGGGGTATGGCATGTACTAATGAGTAACAGGATTGGGTGTCAAGTCTGTGGTAAGTGCAACCAGGACTGTAACCTCAATTGTACAAATTACAAGTTGGTTTTGTCATCATCAGAAAGTTTGGTTTCCTGATTTTGATTTCAGAAACTTACTGCACTGAACCCTGAAAGTTGCCCACACACTGATGACTAGAGTTTCAGACCCCGTCGAGGCATAAATACATTAAAGTGCACCCAATGACACAAGGAAGCATTGAGTCAAAGTACAGTAGCTAATTAAATTTGTACTCCGAGATAATCTGCGCTGTCAGTGTTGCAAATAAAACCATACTGCTCTGTACTCATTACCCTTCAATTAGAATAATGAGTCATTAACACTGTTGGATAAGGAAATGAGCCCAACAGGCAAATTAATGGTCCCATCTAAACCCACTCATGAACTTGCATCTTCTTAAACAGTTTTAAAAACTTTTACAGAACATCAGAAAAAAAACAACAACAACTGCTTCTTTTCTCTTTCTTCCAATCCTGATGAAACCCAAATTAACATAAAGTAGCTTGTATGACACGCGAGAACAGGAGGTTGTTTAAATCTGAGTAGCCATGTTTACATGTGCAAAATTTCTTGATCTGATTAAAAATTTGAGGGATTGGATAATCTGAATCCACTGTTTATATGGGTGCAAAATCAAGTAATCCAATCATGATGAGCTCTTCCAACTGTAAAAAAAAAAATGTTGCTGCTTTAAGTGTTTGTCTTCAGTAAATGGTCATGATTTAGCCACCTTAGCCATGGATCTCTTGGCTGAAGATCAGTTTGGCAAAAAAAATGTTTCCTGTTGGCAAAAACATGAACAAAGTGACAAAACAGATCACTAACGCAAAAGAGGGTTGTTTGTAACACGAATTTTGAACCGCTTTGGATAAAATAAAGAAAAAATACAACATGGTCAGTTTTAAATTTATTAAAAAGAGGAATTTCTGACTGCTTATGTGAAATTTCAGTGACGTGGAACTAGCTAGATGCTAACATTTGTAGCACCTTAAAATCCTACAGTGAAGTTTTTTTTAATCCCTGACAAATTATTATAAAGAGGTTTATTTTTATGAGAATACACTGCAGGTCTTTAGAAACCACATGCAGTGATTGACATTTTAGGAAAACAGGTCCAAAAGTATTTTTACAGAGATTTAGACCAAGACTTGGTTGTACACCCCCGAACACAGTTCATTTCAAATGAATTTGCAGTTGTGCTGCACCTTTGACAACGCAATTACAAACCAGTCACCCCTTTGCAATGACTGCAGATTTGCCTCAGTGAGCCATGAGGTAAAATACGACATGCAAGCAGCACACTACATGCTTGTTGTTTATTTAACTAAGGTAATCCAATGTTTTGAGCAAAGAACTGGCAGAAAAAAACCGACACAAAAGAAAATCTGTCTAAAGATGTGGAGAAAGAAAAAATTTCAAAGACAAAAGGACAAAAAAATAAATTGTGCTCATTCGTTTATCACTCGCACATCACTGTGTAGAGTTAGATTTACATACTGTATACATGCTGTCACTGTAGCCTCCAAACGGAGCTCTCCATGGGGGGGTGGAGGGGTTCTGGGGGTGGGTACAGCTGCAGCACAGCCAGAGGGCAAAACTCAACAGTTATCTCTCTCCAACTGTTTTCTCTTTGATCTCTCTAATCTGCCATTTAAAGAAGAAAGCATCCAGAGCCGCTACACACACTTCTCAGGGTTTCTAACAAGGCACACACACACACACGGCACAGTGGGGATGTATCCATAAGCTACTGAACCACACCATAAAACACATAAACATTATTTAAAACAAGGTATTAAGTATGTACCAAATATTCTGTCTACATAGTGTTAAAAATATCATTAAAACTTCACAGATGTACGGAAAAAAGCTACTTTTGAAGACCAAGTTTGGCTAATAATCACTCACAAATCTACACATGATCAATCGAAGGTCATAAAAATAAGAGAAAATCAGACAATTCTCACATTTAGAAGCTGGAACCTCAGCGGTTTTGCTTGCAAAGTGACTGAAACCATTAAAACAACGATGATTGACAAACTGATTATTTGACATAATAAACCAGCTTTGTACAAACACCTATTTTAGTGCCGTGAGCTCGTAAGTTTTCCATCACACTAAGTTGCTAATCACCTTCATGTACCGCAAAAGTGTGCTAAGTTAACCAGACACATCAACAGTAATTCTAAATTTCCAAAAAGATCTAAATGCAATCAGCATTTTCCAGCCTTAGGTGAAAAAAAAACACAAAAGACTTGAATCCCCCACGCTGCCTTTATCTTTAACAGGCTCCAATTATACGAGCTAATCTGGGCATATTTCCCCGGGGAGGCACAGACATAATTGCCAGCAATCTGCACAGTGATATCAGCGCTGTTCTTGTGTGGCTTTAAAATGACTTGACACATCTGGGAGCGACACGGTCGTATCGGTCTGAACTCACTCCGCACTTGGCTTCATCAAAAGGGGTCAATTAGGAAAACAAACAGGCTGGGGACTCATTCTGGATGCAGAGGGAAGGAAGGAGGACAGATGGTGGGCAGGGGAGCGAAGCTGCCCTTGAGCAAGGATGTTAAGTCATTGGTGTAGAGTGCACTTTGGAAAGAGAGGAAAAAAATGCATATATGTGCAGTTTGATTCACAAAACAGCACTTTAAAACATATAAAACCTTTTAAACTTTTTCAACAGAAAGAGAGTAAACAACAAGCTTACCAAACAGCATCTCCTCGTGTTTATGGTCCTTCCTCTTGCTGCTCTTGTCTCTGTTTGGTTTAGATTTCTCCTGCCAGTTTAGCTCCCATCAGAGAAGTTGTGCAAAAACCATCAAAGTGCTTCCTGGTAGATAACCCTTCTATCTTCCCTCCCTTCTCGCTCAATGACACATATTTGTGGCCGTGATCCAAACTGCCACGGCTCAAGAACGGCACATGTGCGCCTCAAATTAAAAGCTCCATGCTCGGCTGATCACGCTGCCCTTTTATGAGACGAGCGAGAGAAAAGGGGGCGAGGCGGACTGAAAGAGTGGGGGTGAGAGACGAGGAGAGAGGCTGAGAGGCTGAAGAGCAAGAGAGCATTAGTGTGTATGAGTGAGCAAACGAGTGAGTGGAGGAGAGAGAGCTGGCACAGGACTGGATTTGAACATCCCACCTCCCCACTTCTGCCTCTGCTTCTCAACACCATTTTCTATTCAGGGTTCACACCTGCACGCTCCTTTAGAGTACACTCAAACACATTCCCCCCTTCCTGCCTTTAAATTAGGCACAATACAAATCATTTATTAATCTACATCTATTCTGCTCTTAGCTGGTTATGAAGCAGCCTGAAATTAATATTGATGCCTCTTTGTGAGCTTCAGAAGCAAAGACGATGATCGCTGAAAAGACTGATTATTTATAGTGCGGGTAGATATCAGAAACGGCCTTTGTGAACATTGACATATTCATAGTGAGTGATACAGATGACTGTTAAAGACACGCAATATGAGAATTTTTGATTGAAACACATCTGGAATATGTTCAAAAGATCTGCAAAGAGACAGAGCGTACTTCTCTGTCCACAGGGGGCGCCAAAATTAACACATAGCACAAGTTCCTTATAAGAGTTTTAAAATGCTGCCTATGAGCTGTTATGCTTGATTCAAGTTGTACTCAGAAGTCAGAATTTCTAAGCTTGAGTCGCAAATTCATCTGAAATGCACCCCTGAAGTCGAATTTTTGATTTTTGATTTTTGATCCTCACCAACCCCGACTTGATGACAATGTCATAATCCAAGATGGCAGTGCAGTGCATCAACAGTGAAGAGTAACAGTAAAAACTCTCATAATGGATTGTTTATTAGCACTTCTGTTTTGTTTTGGTAAAATTAAATAAGTGGTATATGTTGTACTGCCTAACTTCTACCTGTGAACACTGTGCTATGATGTTTGTACGAGTAACATACTGTGTTATGTGTTGTTTACAACTGGTATAGCTAACAACAACTAACAACAGCTAACAACAGCTGGCAACGGCTAACAAAAACTGACAACCGCTTCATTTCCAGCTCCGACATCTGATTTCCGAGGTAAATGGAATGCAGCATTTATATGCAAAGGACAAAACTGAGAAGCTTCCAATCCACTAAAAACTGGTACATTGAATATAATACAGTGTATGAATAATGGATATATAAAACGTTTAAATGAAGATATCAAATCCATCTTTCTTACTAGTTGAAAAATAGTCAAAAGCAAAGTCAACTCAGCTCAATTGATGCAAGATGGCCAAAATCCAGTTGAGGTCAGCCAATCCAATATGGCTGCCACCACGGTCAGGCTTCATCACGCCTCTTCTGAAACCTATGAATGATGTCAGTAAGACCATAACCATGTTTTATATAGTCTACGGTTTCATGGTTCTCATCATTTTTCTTTGATAAGAAGCTCTGGTCGAGATTGTTAAATGCTGTCTTGCAGTTTATCAGCCCTACAGAATATTGAGTATCTTAGTCATGATTATTTCTATTTCCAAGTTGACCAGAACTGAAAAGATCCTCAAAAATACAAAATATTCTGATGGCAATATTAAAGCATAAACAACATATTTTGTAACCTGCTGTCTTCCTTTAGACAACAGCTGAGGTTCAACATTCAGTCTCTTGTTTACATTTCATCACAGGGAATTTAGACCTTTCTCTTGCTATCATGCAGTGTGTGGTTTTTAGATGTCGACTAATTCAGCTGATGGCTAATCAGGTATGTTGTTTTCACTGTTTATTGATTTTCCATTTTGTAATCCAGATTTCCATGATATGTTTTTTCTTTATCAGTAAGTTGATTTATAGCCTAAATTATCACAAGTTAGAGCCTGTTGCTCAGTGGTATAGAAAGTAACTGCCTCTTAACTTCCCACAATACAATCCGGTTCATTCTTGTAATTTATTCTGCAGGTGGGTGTTTCAAATGATTGACTGCTAAAAGTCCAGTTTAATTTGAATCTATTATTTTAACACTCGTGTTTACATTTCCAATAGGTTGACTGTGCAGGGGTTTCAATCAAAATACTCCAGTCAGTCATGCAGCACAAAGCCATTACTCGCCACACCACATCTTCACAGTGACTGACACAATCTCTATCATGATTAAACAATAGTCATTTCATATCAGCCTGCAGGAGTCTGACTGATAATCATTTGGTTTTACTGTTTTCTTCTGTTTTGCTCTGAAAATGTCATCCCTCTTCTGCCTTTCTAATCCCCTTGATACCCATACTCTCTAATTTACAAACATTTTCACTCCTTTGCATTATAATTTCCACTGGTAAATGGCTAATGAATCCCATACAGAGTTATAATTGCTACACTAAAGCAATAAGAGAGAAAAACCATGTAGATTCCAGTGCGAGAAAAAAGGAGATACAGACTTTCAAAAATGCCAAGAATGGATGACCCAAAAATGGACACTGGGCTTATTATATTGTTGCATCCCTGGCTAACAGTGTTCTTTGTATGAACACACAACTGAGACTCTCGTTTTCCCAACCGGTCTCCAATTTTTCTGAATTATATCAGAGACAGAGTTTGAGTCTGTTACCTTCTCTTCATTAGTCACGATTAGATTAAGATCCGAAATTAACAGGTTTTTTAATCACACGCTGTTTGCACAATAATGTGAAGCTGCTGAAGAGTCTCCCGGCTGATGCTGAGATAGAAAATAACAACACTGCTGCACTTTTAAATAGTACAATTCACAACCAGACGGCTCAGGTTATAAGTCAAAAGTTTCAACAACGCTGTGTCACAGGGAATCAAATACTTAAATCCCCAAAATACTTCAAGTTTGAGCCCCTACTTATGAGTTAAGCATGCAGATGTACCTGTTGTGGGTTCAAGAGTTTCACATAAACAAGAACGAAGAATAAAACAGAAAGCAGCCAACCTGGACCTCCTCAAGTGCAAATGGTGTCATATCAGTTGGAGCTCACCAAACAATCAAAGTTATCTCAGAATATCCGTACATAAACTTTATATTTCTTTATGTGCGACCAAAATTCTCAAAAAAATGAACACTATTTCACAGACACAGAACTTTAAGGCTGTCTCCTACCTCTAGGTCATGGTTTCAGACTACACCAGTGTAGCAGTGCAGCATTTATTTGCACAATAATTGTCTAAGTAGAGAACATTAAATATATTTTATTGCATCCATTTGATTCACAAATTAAGACAGTGGTAAGAATTGCTTTACATTAATTTGACTTGAAAATGGAAAATGATGATATTTAAAAATGTGATTTACTGTCACAATTTTGTTTCAATTGCATTTTAAATAATGTGATCATTTGACGGCTCTTAAAGGGATATTCTGGTGTAAAATTAATTAAGGGTCAAACACACCATAACACAGAGTTAGACACCCCCTCAAGAGATGAATATTCCCGACCGCTTGCTTCTCTAGTTACATCAACTTTAGTAACGACCGCAGGATAGCAATACACAGCAGTCTGAGGAGACATAAACAAACCTCAACCAAAACACCACTCTATAGCCACAAATAATGCTCAGAACAGCACCTAACTTCATCAACAGTACAAATAGGGTCCCAGCCATAGTACTAGCCATCAAACATCTTTTTAACTTTGCCTAATTTCTTTGGCAAAGAGACTAAACACAACTCACTGACTCTCTTCCAGCAGCCACTTGTTTGTAGCGAGACCTACAAACTTAATTTTACACCGGAATATCCCTTTAAGAATACAGGTGCATCATTATTCACTCCACAGTCACTATAATCACTTCAAATAAACACAATCATTCTCAGTCTCCACCCTGAAACCCTGACCTCAAATATCACGCAGGAGTGTTGTCTACACACAGACACACACACACACTGACACTCACTGGCTCTGTCTGCTCTTTGTGCTCCATGCTGGCTTCTTGTCCACTTGAATGAGAGCCGCACGGAGGCAAAACACTGACACATCCTGACAGTTTTACACTTGATTTCAGGCTGCAGCATTCAAAAGGAAGTGTGAGGAGACGGCCTCGAGCAGAGGGCCGTACACAGTATGCTTTCATGAAGCTTTTAGACCAATTAAACCATAGCTGAGTCCACATATGGAGTCTGTACAGGTGAGTGACTGACTCATCATAATTTACACCTTAACCGACACACCGGCACCTAAATGACGTTGCACTGAATTCGTTACATGTTTTTTTTTTTTTGTACAGCACTTCCTTAAACATTCAAGATATCTACCATTTGCTTTACTTCTGTTGCCAAACATCCACAACATTGTTAAAAAGTGACTCTTGTGCTCCCAAGAGAAATCCTGAGTTTCTCGTGTTTGTTTCTAAGAATCTGAATATATTCGCTGACACTTCAGGCCACACGATGTTGCTTTATATGCAGCATAGTGACTCATGTTCTCACACATAAAACTCTAAAGCACTGCCATCTGGAATACCAGAAAGCTGTTTCCCCTAAAATTTAGGTACAGTTCCTTGTGTTAGTCTAAGACATGCCAGAACTGTACAGTGGATGACACAGCTTCATGGTGCACTGAAAGCCAAGTGTCTGCTTTAACACTATCAGTCCCTGAGGGGTTTGACACAATAATTTTCCAACCACAGACTTAAAAAGAAAAATAACAAATATTCAGGATCAGTCCTTGTGTTTTTGCTCTGTATCTCCTGCCCCGAATCATGCTCCATCTTGCAGACCTTCAGATTGTGCAGAATAGCTGTCAATGACGAATCGAGAGACATCTCGAAAATGGCTGCTTTCTCTGCGCAGCTTCTCCTTCGTGAAATGAGGCCATGCAGCTTCAAACACCATCTGATAAATGTCCCATTTCACACCTAACACTGGGTTTCAACATGCATGTGCATGTTTCCTTTTGCCCGCAGTCCTACCATACCACTCTCTCATGGCTGATTTTGTCGTGCCCTGTATCTACAGTACTGTGCTTTAGGTTGGTACACAGAGGAAGAAAGGATTCAGCTGGAACGAAAGGTACAAAACAGGTCATGTGTGGTAGGAAGGAATGTAGAGATTTTTCATGAAGGAGGGAGAGACTTAATCCTTCCTTTTTCCCAAATTGTCATGTTGCTAAATAAGATTTAATTTAAAAAGGCATTTTCATTCACTGAAATTAGAGTTGATCAAATTGGTTAAACAAAGACTGTGTTTTTTCCAGGTGTGTAATCGTGAATATACAGAAGTAAACTGTACTGTAAACCTTCCTAAAAACAGCCGGGGGCAGATATCAGTACTTATCTTTCATGTTAAATGTGGTGGTAACTCTCCTACGGAGGCTTTTGTTTATCTCCAAAGACAAATTACCAAAAACCATTAACATACCTTTATAGAAAGCAGCACTAAGGCTGGTAGGGAGCACAGAAACACCATGATTAAATGTCTTTTCCCTTACAGATTTCCATAAATACATACATATTTCCTTTAAATGTGAAACAAATATTATACTGTATAAAAGTGTCTAAAAAGAGGCCATTGATAACAGTGAGGGGATCAAAGAAAGGAGCTTCTTAGGAAGGAGAGGATGACGTGAAAATACAGTTTCAGGACTTTACAGCTGTGGTATCTCAGGGGACAGGAAGGCACAGTATTACAAAATGAAATACATTTTTGGTTAATGCTTAGTATTAAAACAGTCAGGCTGAGGAAACAGTAGCTGTAAGACATATTAAAAAGAGAGGAAGGAGATAGAAGTCAAAAATCTTACACAAACTGTTGTTTTATATCCCCCACAGTCCTTTTGTTTATATTCTTTGCAGTGTTTCTGCCAGTTGAACATAAAATAGAGCATGTCTGATTACATCTATGTACGTAACAATGTGCTAAATTTACCACAGAGGAAAAACAAATCTGGGGCCAAATGTGACTGGTGTCTGAAAAATGTTCCTCTGATGCTGAACTGTACAGCTCTGTGTATTTATGCATTCACAGTGTTTACTTACTGATAGTATGATACTGCATGTGGCATGTATGACACAAACAGAGTCTCAAACCCCCTGACATGAAGCTACATTAATTTTCTGTATCTCAGTGTTGTGTGCAGGAGGAGGAAACTGTTTTGGCCTGCTCCTCTGTTTATAAGGCGCCCAGTGAGAACCAGCCTATTAAAATCCTTATTCATTTGAGCAATCACATCATGAGGCTAAATAAAGGGAACGCTAGTTCAGCTGCAAGAAGGCAGTGAGTATTATTAGGCAGCACAGACGGGATTATATCAACAGTCACCTTAATTGACTCAGCTCCTCTTCCTCTCTTATCCCTACAGCTGAACGGGAAACAGAAAGACGTTATATAAAACCTGGCAGGATCTTGCGTGTAGGAATCATCCTTCCTATTTGTTTACAAGGTTTAACACAAGATCTGCTTGGCTGCCATATTTTTGGACAGAAAGCTGTTGTTAAGTCCACTAATGAGTCATGCTGTTTTGACAAAATTATCTTGTTTATCAGCTTCAACATGAAGAAACGCTCAGGGCTCCACTTTGGGGAAAACTGCTCGTTTCCTGCACAACCACTGATAAGACAAAAACCTTAATGGATTCGTTATTGTGCCTAAGCATAAAGAGATAAACGTCTCTGAATGTTTGAGTAGGAGAACACTGTGAAGATGAGAAAGAGCTCAAATCTACCTTTCTCTGTAGCAGCTCCTCCGCTCTGGAATAATCTGCCAGAGGTCATGAGTTAAACGAACTCTGTTGAGGCTTTTAAGAAACATCTCCACACCTGTCTTTACTCTCTTGCTTTTAATCCATCTTAACCTTTCAAATGTTATTCAAGAAAGAACAAGGACAACTTATGGGCTGTAGTCCTTTCTATGAGAGTATAGGGAGCTAATATCCCTCAAAACAGACCCACAGGATGACATGATTCACGGTGCACATCTTTCTGGACTATCTAAAACAGTTACCCCCAATTTCCACCGCATCTGGAACGGCTGATCCGCTGATCGTAGCTGATTGTAACCATTCAAGTTAATGTGTCGATTTCCACCTGCTTCTTTCCGTTCTGCTGAGAATTGCCGGAATCCACAGCTGATCGCAAGAGTTCTATTTTTTTCATGCCAGATAAATTCAGCAAAGATTAACCTGTGCTGGAAAGGAAGTTGGGCACAGACACAAAATAAAACATCCAGCTTCTTTTCAAAATAAAACACTCCGTGTTTCAGGCGGATCATAGTTGACACCATGCAAACAAGCGGGGACGAACAAGTGAACGGTTTATAGACAGCATGTCACCCTGATGACACCATGGGTGAGGAGATGCTGATTTTATAAGTCTAGAAGAAGATTTCCTCCTCTGGAAGGACACAAACTACGGCTTATATGGTTAGCCTATGTCGTTAAAGACAACTAGTAATCGCGTGATCGCATGTGAATCTGCGGGTTCATTTGAGTTCTCACGATTCCTGCTGTCCATACCTGCCACAAATTCGCCTCACAACCGGACCCGGTAGGAATTGGCAAACAGCAGTAATCACAGCCGTTGCAGATCAGTGCCGGATGCAGTGGAAACCCCGGGTTAGGGGTGTCCCGATATGATATTGATATCTGATAACAATATCAACAAAAAAATCAAATATCGTTTTATATTAGCCTGCGTCTAAAATCTCAGATATCAGCACTTCGATACAAGTTGTCCATTCCAGACTCCGCTCCAGCACCTCTATCTAGCAGCACCCGGATCCAGCCTGCAGAGCTCACGTGATCACAACAACAGTGTGGACTAAGGGACTAACAAAGTAGCAAGGAGTAGGAGTGATGTCGGCCCTGTGGCAGTATTTTTCATTTCAGTCTGGGAAAGATGTTGCAGCTGAGTGCAAAACTTGTCATGCACAATTTTGTGCTCATATTGGATCAAAATCGGTATCGGCCAATATTTAAGGCTACAATGTTGGTATTGTATCGGAGGTAAAAAAAAGTTGTATCGTGACACCTCTATGAAACAGTATCACAGGGTAGCAGCTCATCTACTCACCAGCTTTTCACAGAGACTGATATTCGATCAAGTAAAGACACATTGTGAAGCGTTTGTGGCTATGCATATGCAATTATAAATATGAGTGCACACCTGTGGATCAGAGTATTTGAGCCTTTGCTGGTTATAAATCTCAATTGTGAATTTGAATATGACTTTGTGTATCTGTATTTGTGGACTCACATATGCATTTCCAGATCTGCGTATCATCCTTAGTGCGGTTTTTGGATTTGTTTTCCATTCGACTGTTATGCAAAAATTTTAACTCCATATTTTTTTTCAACTTTAACCATTTTATGCCTGTTTTCATTTCACAACATGATGCCACACACAAAGGGAGAAGTGCAGTTGGGTTTATTAGACCGGCTCAGACATGGCAGGTGTGAAATCATCGTGTGCCCTGTGGAGAGAAACAAAAGGTTCCTGACTCTGAGGAGGTGACACAAGCTGCCCATGAGGAAATCTCATTTTAACTCTCAATTAGAGGATGAGGAGACTCTGACATTGAGGCCTGCAGCAGGTTGGATGTCTGAACTCTGTCAGTAATGATGCTGTTGATGTGCATGTCTAATAAAAACATCAAGTGTGAAAAGTTGGCGATCAGGATCATTTAACAAAGACTTTGTGCAATGCCCCGCATCAAAATGCAAATGAGCATCTTAAGCACAATTTGCACAATTTCCCCCTCTTGTTTTAGAGAAATGAGGCAGCAAGGGAAGCATTTCCATCTGAGAGGACAAATCCCTCTCTGCTGTCTCTTTGGCAAACTGGAGCAGAATGGAGGTCACATTCAAAAGACCATACACAATTTTCTCAGTTCAGTACACTGTGGGACATGCATTTCATTCTCTGGATGATAAATCGCTCTGGTCACATGAAAAATGCCTGCACAAACTGAATTATGGGCTATAGTGTTCCACCATCAGACATCGGCTGTGACTGAACTCCAATCCTCAAACTAAATCCGGACAAAGAGGATGCTGTTAAAATGAGAAATGATCAAATGTAGAGTAATATAGTGTGCAAATTCAAAAAAAATATATATTTTTTCAAACAACAGCTGGTGATTAAAATATTTGTCCCAGAGCTGGGACGTATGGACAAATCATGGATGGTGGTAAATAAAAACACGACAGAAACTAAAAAGACATGATCTGAATTTCCTGTCACTGCCAGAAAGATATATGAATACATATCACATATATAAATGCAAATTTAGAGGTAAACTAACAGTAGAATCTACCATTATCATGAGCATATAAAAGAAAGTCAGTCAGGCACACAGTTTTTACAGATCTTGACCAAAAGTAGCGTGTGACCCATCCTAGAGGAAAAAATCTGCTCAAGGACTTGAAAAGTCATCTTACTTTGCTCTTTCTTCTAACAAAAAAAAAACCCTTTTACTCAAAATCACATTTCTTTAATCCTGAAATTTCAGAGTCTTAAAGTATCTCACACCTTTATTAGATGTGGAAATATCTTGACATGTTTTTATATCATGTTTTCTCTAGTCCAGTTGACCACTCACAACACTTCATGTCTCATTCACTCATTCACGCCATGTTCATACACGAACTTCAGAAGCTCCTAAAATTAACTACTGCCATTTACAAACCACTCGCACAGCCTCTAGGGGAAATGTCTTGCCCAAAGACATTTCAGCACATGTGCTGTGGAACCTAGGATCAAACCACCAACCTTCCACATAAGAGACCACTGACCTTATCCATAAGACACAGCTGCAACATATCTAATGCCAGCTTCAAGAGCTAATGGATGTTTTTAAGTAGGAAAATAATAAAAAACCTCCAGCTCAAGAGCACCAAGTCTGCATGCTGGTACCCTTAAGACATAAAAAGGCCAGCTTTTATTGGATTTGGATATGGCCAGAACTACCACTAATTATCATCACAGTTATAGGTTACTTCACTGATAGATAGACCACTGATATAATGAGGAAGTAACTTTGAAATAAATTTTCTCATCTTTTTTCTCTCAAACTATCACCTGCAAGACTCTCTGACTGCTTAACAGTCTTGTACATTTATTAATGTTCCTGCATTGACATTATCTAGTTACCCTTGAGTTAATAAAAGGTACTACAACTTCTATAAGAGCTCCTGATCAGTGAATAAGGAGATATAATTTGATGCTGGATTTTGTCAAAGTCAAAAATACAAGAAGTTGGAAGTTGTGGACTAAATCTGTCCTCTGCTCCAGATCACTCTCACACTTAAAAGCATGAAAGATGGTCTGAAAATGCTATTATCAGACAACGAAAAAGTCAATAACGGTCTGATGATAACAAAATGAGAAGAAATTAAACAATGGCCACTGTTGTAATTTAATTTCGTGTGCTGGGTTGAATTGGGGACAGCCAAAAATGTTCAGCGAGCCTGTCGAGACAGACAGCCTCATAAATCATCATTAAAATGTGCCACCTTATTGGCCAGTTGTTCATTGGAACCCGTTTTTTCCCTGAGTTTTGATTGATCAAGCTGGTCAGTGTGGCAGAATGACACAGGTGCTGTAGGCAGGTGATTAATGGCCCCTCGTCAAAGCAGGTGTGCAGAAAATGCTCGGAAATGGTGAGGGGGGTTCTGCTGGAATAGTAAACATATACTGACTGCATTAAACCTCCTTATGGTGTGCAGATGTGAATATTTGCAGGGAGACAACAATATAAGTCACAATTAATTGATAAATGATTAGATGGTTTAGAGGTGTGGTTAGTCTCAGGATAAAGAGTCTAACTGAATTCCTGAAGCTGAAAATGTGAAAACTTCTCACATTCTGCTGAATATCTAACATTTTCAATCTTTATGGTCTGTGCAAAAAGAGAGAGAAGGTTTTCCTGACATTTCATAGAGTCCCTAAGATCTATATCTCTGTGTTTTTGATATAAAATCAAGACCTAATACTCAGAGACTACTGTAAACTAGGGTGACCATACGTCCTCTTTTACCTGGTCATGTCCTCTTTTTTGTAGTGTTGTGTTGTTCGCGAACGATTCGTTCAAAAGAACCGAATCTTTTAAGTGAACGCACTTCAGTTGAGCTGTCAGCAGGGCAGATGTTACAGCACGCAGCATTGCCAGGCGAGCAGCCAGGGAATGAGGGAACGCATGCACCAACGCCCAAATCACTTGAGGAACGAATCACGCATTGAACATTGAACACTGAACATAGGACAGTACACTTAAAACATCATGACTTATAAACAAGTTCATTTTTACAAACCCGTTTGCCAAAGCAACACAGCCACAACACTCTTGTCTCCCAGTCCCAGAAGCTCTGAATTGAACTGAATCCTGAACCGTTCAGCTGTATATCAGTTCAGGAGGTCGGAGTCGCAGACTTCTCCCGTCAAACGCTACATGATTCGGTGATTTGGTGAACAAATCTTTTGAACGAATCTTTTTAGTGAACTGATTCCGGTGATTCAGTACACCTAAAAGAACTGCTTTGCCCATCACTACTTTTTACGGGGTTGTCTGGCTTGTCTGGGCTTGTCCCAGGGAGTTTATAAAATCTTTCAAATGTCCAGAGTTTGTATGAAAGTTTTGAGTTACTGGAGTTACTGAGTTAGAAGCATGTAAAAAACACTCGACCTGACCCAAAAAACTCTCAAAATTAACTACGCACGACTCAATGACTCTGCCCCACGTAGTGGTGTCCCCCTTTTGGGGATTCAGAATATGGTCAACCTAATATTTGACCATCACGGTCTGTGCAAAAAGAGAAACAAGGCTTTCCTAACATATAAATTCAAGACCTAATACTATGAGACGACTGTAAACACCTCCCTTGTTTAAAAAAAAAAAGTTTCAGGCAAATCTTTGTCCTCTTCGTATATCAAACTGCAGCAAAAAGAAGCAAAATGCTGAAAACACAGAACCATATATATTGACCACTTGTAAACACGCTCACTGTGGAGGTAAAATTGATAAGGAGCAACGGATGTTACACGAGCTCTACAGTAAACATCAATTTTGAGAGGCTCATAATGTTCTGTTTTTGTTCAGAGTTGTTGATTAAACTCCGGTCATTCTCAGTGTCGTAAAGCAAACAAGTTTATGAGTCTTTCAGTCAGTGTGCGACTTCTTTATTACATAATGCTGCGATGAGACCAAAGAGTCACAAAAGACATTTTTTATCGCACTTTAACATTTGATAGAAAGCACAGGTGTAATTTATAACATAGGTGACAGGTTGGTTTAGTTTTTGGCGAACTTGATTAGTGCGAATGGACTCTTGTTTGCATTGTTTTTACTTTTCTATATCATTTAAACAGTACTTTCCTCCTAGTTATCTCATCAGGCTGAAGTTGCTAGTTCAAGTCCAGCCTCGATCCTCTGCTGCATGTCATCCCTCACTCTCAACTCTCAAAACTTCCTGTGTCTCTTGAGCTGAAAAAGGAATCTCACAACACTCAACAAACTAAGTGGACAACACTAAGCTCTTTGTCACGCAGTATACAGCTTACACAGTATGAGCAAGGAAAACCTTCTTATTTGTTGTTTTTGAGAAGTAGAAACCTTTTCTGATGTAGTTTTCAGTGATAGAAAAGATGTAATAAAAATACCTCAAAATAACACAGAAGCAAACTGGGAAGTAACCCCACGCTTCTAACTGTAAAAAAATGAGCTAATGAAAACAACAAATTGAGTGTCCTACCTGAGCTGACAGCCTTGGCTAATCTACGCAGCCTCCTCTGGTGAGTCTTCCCCCTGTAGTGGATCTGGGCCTGGGCGCTGGAGTTCAGCTGAATGTTGCACACCTGACACATCGTGGCAGTGCTCCCACCGCTGCCTTGACGGCGCTCTCGTTTGGCCCTGTGTCCCGTCGACACCTTCCTCTCCTCTTCATCTTCTTCTGCCTCTTCGTCCCCTCCTTTTCCCTGCTGACTCTTGGGAGGGGGGCTGCTGTTCGGCCAGTCGGGGCTTTTCGGACGCTTCATATCTGGAATAAGAAACACAACACATGGGATTCAAAATGTGTGATTTGTTTGTTTTTGGTGCGCCCACAAGAGGGCGACAGAGTAGCATATTTGACATTTCTAGTGTAACTAACAAAGAGGGAATTAAAGGCAAAGAAAGGCGGCTTACAATTTGAATTCATCTACATCCCTTGACTGCTCACTGTCAGCATTTAATAAGTCCAAATTCATGTGTCAAAAATCTTTCACATCTTATTATAGACTCAAATTAAATGGTCAAGACTGTCAGAAGGTATTACCGCTGTAATTTTATACAAACGGAGTCTTCTCGAATATAACCTGAACCTTAGACATCCATTAACGAAAATAACAATGGCCTCCCCCTTCCACAAACATCACAGAGACGTGTACAGTCTGTAGATAAGTATCTTGTTCCTGCATCTCTTTGTTGATCAGATAATAAAAGCCAATTCCTCAGGGAACACAAAAGCCATGTGTTTCTTTGTGAGGGCTTTAATACCTGTAATGGCCGAGTGATTCCAACAGCATAAATCAAGCCGCTGCTCAACGTGAGCATGTGCAAATGTCACCAAAAGACTGACTGAGTTCTTTGTTTCGGTGCTGTTTATATGATAATGGAGTCAATTAAGCCCTCGTGGTGATGGACGCTTTATCTCCCGCCTCACTGAACACGCCAAACAGAAACCATCATTTGGAAAATCTTTGCTGTTCTGAAAATTCAATTTGACTGGTGGGGAGATGAAAGAGGAATGGAAATGTGTTCGCTGGAATTCATCAGCCTCAGACCAGAAACATCAAAGCTGCAGCCAGCCTCCATGATGATTTGAATGATGTTTTACTGCGGGTTTGGCAGCAGAGGAGATGTGGGCTACAGCTGGTGACGGTGGTGATGAAACAAGGAGTGTTTAGACAAAATCAAGTATGTACTATACTCTTGGACACGACAAACACATGCTTAATCATACAAAGTGACACAAAACAGGAGGAGAAAAAGAGCGGGATGAGGGAGGATCCCTGCTGTTTGATTCTGAGAGGCCCAATACTATCAAATATAAAAACATAAAAGGAAAATACAGTGTCTGGCTCGGGTGCTTTGGGAAGATTATATTCAATCAAGAGAATACAAAGTGAAAAATAATGATAGCCACATGCATCAAATCAATTTGACATAGTTTACCCACAGGCTCTGTGATCTTGGGTTTAGACACGTTAATGACCTCTGCTCAGTTTGGACTGTTTGATCAGACCTTTCAGAACATCCTTGAATCAAAATATGAAATCCAAATAAAACAGAACTTTTTCATCAGTCTGGAAATTTCTGTCTACAAAATAAAAAATACAAAAATACATTTATTTATAAAAACGCAAAACCAAATATTCTAACTTACTGCATTATGATTAGTTTCAGCACTTCATCTACTCAGACTAGAGGTGTCCTGATACAATTTTTTTTACTTGCAATACGATACCGATATTGTAACCTTCAGTATCAACCGATACCGATATTGATCCAATATTGGCACAAACTTGTACATGGCAAGTTTTGCACTCAACTGCAACGACTTTTTCAGACTTGAACAAAAAATACTGCCACATGACCAACATCACTCCTTCTCCTTGCTACCTTGTTTGTACCTTAGTACACACTGTTGTTGTGATTACATGGGTTCTGCATGCTGGATCCTGGCGCTGCTGAATAGAGGTGCTGGAGCGGAGTCTGGAATGGACTGCTTGTATCGGAGTGCTGATACCGCAGATTTTAGATGCAGGCCGATATAATCTAATATGTAATAATAATAAAACTAATAACAAGGCATCAGATTTCATATAGCGCTTTATCAGAGACCCTCAAAGCGCTTCACATTGGATACATCATTCATTCGCTCACACAGTCACACCTTGGTGGTGGTAAAATACCTTAGTAGTCACAGCTGCCCTGGGGCAGACAGACGGAAACGTGGCTGCCAATTCGCCCGACCACCACCACACAACACTCATATTCATACACCAGTGGAGGACACACACTGAGAGCAATGTGGGTGAAGTGTCTTGCCCAAGGACACAACAGACAGACTAGAGATAGGGGACAACCGCCAACCTTCCAGTTATTGGACGACCGCTCAACCTCCTGAGCTGCTGCCGCCCCTATTTGTTTTATGGCTGATATCGGACCAATATTTGATATCAATATTGTATCTGGACACCCCTAACTTAGACAGAACTTTTTATTTTTACTCATCTGTGTCTATGCCCTTACCCAAAACTTTTTGCGTTTTCAAAGAAGTACACACACACGTCCTTTTTGCATCCGGACACATTGATTGTTTTGCAGCCAGACTGCTGTGTGTGTCTCACTCCTGTTAGTCAGCAGCAGGAGAACAGCTCAGGACTGCATCTCTTGTCTCAAAAGTAGTGTTCTGTTTGTAACCATTTTACCTCAGCATTGATGAGAAAGTAGACAGTTTAAGTCAGACAGGAGGAGTGTGGAAGTGCTGTTTTAGTCATTCTGAGACAGTTTGAGTCAACAAAGTCTTTTTATGGAGACAAAACAGAAAGTTTTAATAACCAGAGCTAGTCAGTTCAGATATAAATGAATAAGACAAATATTTTACCAATGATGTGCTCCTTTTTTGGTATCAAAGTTGAATTTCAGTCACCTAATGAGGAGACCACAGCCCACCAAGCAGACTTCCAATAATATTTTTAAGGTAAATCTGTTCATCGTACAACAACACAACTCGTATCAAAAGGTAATTTCATCAGAGCTTGTATTCGTTTGTCCTCTTACAGAAAAAATGACAGTTTTGTTTGATTTCTTTTCAGGACTACTTGCAAACTTGACCATTACACTCCCCTTAGAGGAGTAATTCATTTTAATGTTGATTATATATTATTCTTTAGATGCTTGGTTTAAACTCTGTGATAGGGCTGGGCGATAAACCGAAAATTTACAGATACCGAAAATTACGACAATAACCCATGTCAATATATTCAGTGTCAAAAAAATAGATAAATAAAAGTTGGTTTTGGATGTGTGTAGGTAAGCTAATGTCTAATGTCCCTTTAAGATGCTGTCCTATGTCAGAGACGTGACTCCACCCCTTCCAGTCCATATTAAAGAGGGGAAAAACAGGTGAGGAGATGGAGGACGGTTCAAAAGTTGTAGCGGCTGAAGTAGACAAAGTTAATGTAGGAGGGGCTGAGCAGCTTGTGGAGTAGTTATCGTCCATTTTCCAGGTGAACTGCTCAATATATTGTGATATTGATTTGAGGCCATATCGCCCAGCCCTACTCTGTGACACTCCTGACACTCATGTTGGCAACTGTCTAAAACTGCCCATCAGTTTAAATCCTCTAATAAACTGGAGGCCTCTTAACTGCAACTCTCACTCTACATTATGAAGTCAGCTGGCATCTGACAGCACCATTAAAACCCAACTTTAAACAGGTTACATGTCCAGCCAACAGCAGCTGCTTTCTGCTGGATCACTGTACCACAGCCAGGGCTTCTCTGTCTGTCTGGCACCGGAGTTTGCAGCTAAAAAGCACCTGAGTCTTTTTGCTACAAGGCTAAGTTGCGGGTACTCTGCAGAACAAGCTGCTCCACCTTGAAGCCTGCAAGTTGAAAAACATCCTGTCCTTCAGAAAACTTACTGCTGCCAAATCAATTATAATAAATCAACCTCAAAATTCATCTAAGTTGCAGCTGACCCCTAATTGATTCATGGCAAATTATTCATCTAACATATCCTCAGTGTCCTTTATCAGGTTTGCCTCAACAGGTTAGGGCTCGCAAAAAGACGAGAGTAGATGATGAAAACGTTTTTGTGGATTTGACATGCATTTAAAATCATCTGACAAAACACATCATGTGCAGCAAGACTGAAAGAAAACAAAAGCAGAGAATTTAACACGACATCTGGACTGTATGAAGGAATTAAACATCAAAAAATCTCCTGAATAGAGGCCTCAAAAGACGAATTACTTGGCGGTGCTCATAAAGATAATAAGACCTGATACAGCATGACACCGAGCAAATGAGCAGGTGGGTGTCACATAAAAATCTAAGTACGAGCCGTAAAAGATGTAGAAAACTTTCACGTCACGTCAGAGTCAGAGCACTGTGCTTTTCTCTAAATACAGTCAGGGGACGTTGGATCCTTTCAGGTAGTTTTATCCACGCAGGAGTCATTGGCTAAACTGACGGACTCTGTGGTTGGAGATAAATCCAAGTGAGTACGCAGTCCAATCTCTCCTCATCATGGAGCTTTTCTTTTTTTATCTTGAACAGCTTCAGGATGGAGAAAGCTCTAAGAAGGGAGACTCAGTAGCTTTATCTGTGAACACAGTATCTCTTGTGCTGTCCTCTTAGCGGTGAAGCTATCTGGTCTTGGCAGCTCTTAAAATACCAACACTCATCAGCCTGTCAGATGAGGAGAGAAAGCCAAGTAAAGAAACGCAAGTCATAAATGCAGTGTTATATCGCTGTTCCTGACCTACTGCTCCTTTTAAAGTTAAATTTAAAATGAATCAGCGTGACACGAGGCGCTCAAAGTTGGTTGTTTCTCTTTTTTCAACTGAGCAGATGTAATATGTAACAGACTTCTTAAACGTAATAACATGTAAAAATAACCGAGGTGCTTCCTGCTGCATACTCTTATGTAAATACACTTAAGAATTTCACACATAACCCTGCAAATTTTCACGGCCAGAATTGCCCTGTAGATAAATTAAAACACTGTAAACTAAGTTTCACATGTGCTGTTTTGGTGAACGGTGTAAACTCTGAGATAACTTTCGAGTCTTGGAGGAAAAAAGAAGCGTATATAATTATACCCACTCAATGATATTTAGTGCCACAGTCACAGTCATGCAAAATGTCCAGTATTCTTCAGCACTAAGACTTTACATCTCGTTAAAGGATTCTGGGTAATGATTCATGTCGGTGGTCGAACAACAGAGCAGATATAAATACTAATTCACCTGCCTGTAAGTCCCGTCTCCCAGTCGAATACTCCTCTAACTTTCCCTGCCAACTGCATGCCCGACATCTTTGCTTTATGGCCTGAAACAGCTGCAGGGAAATGACCCGTCAACCCCATAAACAACTCCATCAAGAGACTCACTTGTTGCTACAGTGTTATGATCTCCACACGGGCACCTATAGCGAAGAGGAATTTGTGACCATTCTCCAAATGGTGGTTCTCAATATGAATATAAATCAACATATATAGTTTTGGGGGCTGTATAAGAAAGGCCAGAGTTATCTTACTCACACATCTGGTGACAAAAAAAACTCTGAATTTATCGTGTGTCAGAATATTCACAATATGTCCTCAAAAAATCTGTAAATAAAGTGTTTGTAACAGTAGTTTGTCTTACTGTTTAACTCCATTTCATAATTTCTTAGATGTCATGAAACTATATTGATAAAGAAAAAGGTCAAATGATGCATGTGTAAACTGAGAACTCCTGCTACCACTTTGTAATTAAACCTCTTTCTTTAATCCAACCTGACGTCTTTGGCAGAGGTGAGAGCCTTCAAGGCTTGATTACAGGGAGTGAGTGTGTGTGTGTGTGTGTGTGTGTGTGTGTGTGTGTGTGTGTGTGTGTGTGTGTGTGTGTGTGTGTGTGTGTTCGTGTGTGTGTGTGTGTGGACTCTTATGGTATGTTTTGATTGGCTTTTGCAAAATGAACATATTAACCCTGTCATCTCACATATCGCTAAACCAACAGAAAAGACACACACCCCTACGTGACAGTTCCCTCTTGCCTCAACTTGGAATCTCTGTCAACACGTTGTAACGTGACTTAAAGAGCTGACATTCAGTGCTTGGACTTGGACAAGGTACCATCTATCAATTTGGCTTGTGCCGATGACACCATCAGTACTCAGACTTGCATTTGACCTTTATCAGGTATCCCTCTGATACTTTTGCAACCAAAAATAAATGGATTGTTGTTGTTCAGAAAATCTGATTTGATGACATTTGCTCGGTGTGACTTTTCTCACTTTCTCTCGTGCCTCACATCGGTTATTGTCTCACAACAATTCGCATGAAACTGGTCACCTCTGAGGAAGGGGGTTGCTATTTTGTCATGATATGAAATCTGTGCACTGTCTGGCATTCTCATTGGTGCTGATGCCAAAACTAATACCGATACAGATAAATATAAAGACTCAAAAACCAATACAAACAATTAATGCTGTGCAAGTGAACTTCTCACTGCATCTTCAGATCAAAATGGATGATGACACTTTTACAGCGCTTACACCCTGTGCATGTCTTTCACTGCATTGGGTCATAAAGTCGAGCTGAAGAGACATTCATCATAAGATAATTATGAATGAGCACACTTCAAATGGTCCTGGATTGTTTTGTATCTAGTGACTTTCATTTGAATTAAATCATATTTTTAATTATACATTTCATCAATATGGTACGACGGAGTATTAAGGCCACATTAAGGAAAAAAAAAGTAAGACTTTAAGATTAAAGTCGTTAATTTACAAGAATAAATCATTACTAACCAAACTAAAGTCGTAATAAAATCATTACTGATGAGAATAAAGTCGTAATAAAGTAAATACTTACAAGAATAAAGT
The DNA here is from genome assembly GCA_962446985.1 of Xyrichtys novacula. Classification (NCBI taxonomy): domain Eukaryota; kingdom Metazoa; phylum Chordata; class Actinopteri; order Labriformes; family Labridae; genus Xyrichtys; species Xyrichtys novacula. Next base: position 8,285,296 of record OY660882.1, on the reverse strand, counting down.
CGTGATGAAATCAATATGACACTTTCGATAATGTGGTGCTGATGTGCAGAAAGATTAAGTATCTCCTCGTTTGAGAAACCTTTATTAAAGTACATTTTCACGAAATGCTCCACGGCTCAGGTTAGAACAACAGGTTAGAATATAAGGACTTTATTCTCACTTTATTCTTGCTACGACTTTATTCTTGTTAGTAATGAATTAATTCTGATGAGTTAATGACTTTAATGTTGAAATCTTACTTTTAAGATTGAAATCTTACGGAATATATTTTGTATTCCGTCGTATTAAGGCTATCTTAAAATTGTCATCAAAATTTTATCTTTTCTTGCTCTGATTAACTCATTCAAATGTCTCATCATGCACCTACTTTGCACTCATGTTCTCCACATTAAAACCAACTTAAAAAGTACAACAATCTAAAACGAGATGACTTTTTAATCATTAAGGCACCATTATGCAAAGAGGGAGAATATAACTTTATCTCAAGGTTGCTTTTAAAAGATCCCCCACCCAAAACAGGTGTTTTCACCTGTCCTGATTAGACTTCAGTAGAAGATATTTTTTCCTAATGAGCGCCAATCTCTATGCGACAGAAGAACGAGTGACAAAGGTGAAGTTTGTCCTCATCAAGCCATCAGAGTGACAGAAATGTCAATCTCACATGTATTGCAGACAACTGCGTACTGCGACAAGCTCTTGTCACCCAAATATATAAAATGACACATCTGTTTTACACCTTACATGTGTTCAGTCAGTCTGTCTACCATTCAGGTCCATGCTGGATGGTTTCGAATTTTAACCCCCTTTGGCGATAATTTATGTTTCCTTTAGTGCCATCAGCAGGTCAAATTTTGGTCCAACAGATCCATTAATCCATCCATTCAAGTTAGGTCATAGTATGGCTATGCGGTGTAATAATAACACTTTTGTATCCCTTGTTTTAATAACAGTTAAGGGCATTATCATAACTGGGGTACAAATGATTAACTGTCTAGACAAATTGTTTTGATGGAGACTAACTGTCCAACCAGGGGGGTCCTGAGGTGACAGGTGGCTATAAAAACCAGGACCTGATTAGACAACTCCCAGCAACCTGCTGTCCCCGTCTGTATGATGTACTGCCTTATGCGCTCTAGTTACACACAGGGAACACTTAGTCAAGGCCAAGCTTTGAGGTATGAGGGGCTGCTGTAAGAAAACCTTTAGCAGTGAGGAGTGACAAAGATGTTTGGAGTATTAAGCCATCCTTGTCTTCGGGACATGACTTATGTTTCCTAGTGGCACAGATTTCTTTATAAACCTGTTGCAAATTAAACGATGATCTAAAGAGTTTGGGTGAGGTTCAATTGCATGCAAATCATTGTTCCCCCAATTTCCCAAGTGACCAGAGTTGAGCACGGCATCTCTATATATAGCTACATTTAATTCCCCCCTGCAATTGTATATCTGCATCACTTTAAAGGCTGCTTGACTCTGTAATGTTTTTTCTTTCTATTAGCGTCATTGCCGGACAATCTGAGCAGTTTCTCTTGAAGCCAAAGCTTGTTAAGTACAAGATCATCAGCTGCAAGAAGTCTTAGGAGTGTATTCCAGGCAGCCAGGTTGTCTGTTTAGACTACCAACCCAACATAAACAAGATTTTAATCCACTTAAAGCGGTGTATTTTTATGACTCTTTCATGTCTGTGATTTAGGAAACTTCCTGGAAGGAGCGGGTCTAATCCAGATGTGTTAATAGCTGGACAAAGGCCTTCAGCATTCACATGCAGGCAGCTGTTATTGGGATGTTTCAGCATATGCTCCCTAAAAGATGGCGTTGTTCCAGACACTGAGGTCAAGACGAGTTCCCCTCTGCAACACCTGTCATCTCTGTTCCATTACGTGGACAGCTGATAAAGCCTACAGCCTGACATGGAAAAAATTGCCAGCGGAGGAATATGAGTAATATATAATTTGACTTTCTAAGAATCACCAGCCCTGTTATTATAACGGAGTGATGAGTGAGTCACAATGCGAAAAAAACCCAGACGAGATTAACTTTCAAAGGATAGAGACCCCTCACAAAAACACCGACACCCACTGTTCTTTATAGTCTTGACGGTCAAAATGACGACTTAACAACTGACTGACAGGTGGACTACAATTACAGTTGCGTTGCTAGGCAACCCCACACTGGCTGTGAAATCGTGAATTTGAACCATTTCAACACAAATTGCAGCTCAATTATGCTGCAATTTTCTGCAGAGAAGGCAAAGAAAATGGACAAAAAGGCACATCTTGCTGGATGGTGGAAGTGGAAATGTGGGCAACACAGAATAAAATCTGCAGAGAGCTGAAGCTGAGTGGTTCTGTAAGAGAAAGCCAAATTTAGTCAATGATTTATGTTTTAATTCCTCTGCAGAATTAACTATTATGAGAAAACCTATGAGTAAAAACTGTTTATATTTCGATGATGTGTTATCAGCCAAGTCTTTAATATGTATTCATGTCTATAAGGTCATGTTTTAATTCTGCTTTCCTGGATAAAGTAGGATTTGAGAACTAAATGGTGATATTGGTCGGCGGTGGTAGATGCTGTTATCTGTTTCTGTTCACTCATGTGGACTGAAAAGCAGAAAAAAACAACATCCTGACCTGAAACCTTGGCAAACAGTATTAAGACCAGCAACTTCAAGAAAAAAAGGCATGAACTATACAGCTGAGAACAACCAGAGTGAAGCATATAGAGCAGGAATGGAGAGAACGTACGTGAAGATCAATATCTGAACAATGAAATAGATGAAACATGTAATGTCAAATGTGATTTCTTGAACAGTTTCACACAGTCGAGGAGCTCAGCCAGGACCACATCATGGTCTTTTTTATGGGAGCAATACACAACAGCCCACAGCGATACAGACACGAATGGTTGAGGACTTTTTTCAGGACATTACTCCACCAATGGATACAAAGCCAGCAGACTGGTCCGAAAGTCAATGCAGAGCGATTTACCAGACTGGCAAAGCTGACATGCCAGTATGTCTGACCACCAGAAACTCTGATGCCTTCCAAGCATACTTTCTACCGCTGAACTGACTATGACACAGTGGCACTCCCAAACGACACCTGGCCATTGTGGACACGCTTATTTTTCTCAATAAGACCACTGGACTGGACACTGTGGGTTCTGTTCAGTTATCTAGTCGCAGCGATTCCACACTTAGTGGTTTGAGCCTCCCCCAATGGCTGTAAGCCCACTGAGATTATTTTTATGAGCCTGCTCCTCATGTTGGTATTTTGTGCTAACCAGTTCATGTGCCTTGATACAGCACAGTCTGTGGCTTCGCAGAACAAACAGTTTAGTGCTTATGTTGCGATGGAAAATACATAATAGAGGGGTGGTGCAATTGCTCTTGTTTTTTTTTATTGGAAAAATAACATTTGTTTACAAGCAGTACAATCAGGACTTTCAGGCGCACAACTCCTTGAGCATCTACAGTCCTAACTTGCCGTCCTTGCCGACTCTGCTTCATTGTGGAGATACAGGTAAAAATATTTCCTTATCTTGGTCCAGAAAATGCTGCTTTTCAGTCATTTCTACAAGAACTGAAGCAATAAATTTGACCCCCTCAAAGTACCAACATCAGGAACTTAAGATACTTGGAGCTTGGAATTAAAAGTATCACAAAAGTGCAACAACATAAGCATACATTGTGGGTTAAAAGTTGGTAATAAATAAGTAAGAACGGATATAAAACTTCTCTTGAATGTGTTAAGATGTTTCCATTGCTGGTCAAGTAAAACAAATATTACAAAGAGCTCTTTATTTTGAAAGGAGGCCAAGGAGAAACATGACTCACCTGGACCACTCAGTGAAGTATAAATACACATTACTAAGAAACACACGCAGGAACACACACACACAATTCAGACATTAACATTCACATGACCTTCAGGACAACACTCAAGTGCATACTCACACTTTACTGTATGCTGTTTGTACACAAGACAGACACAACTGTGTTGGCATACACAAACCCACAGCGGGAGTGCTATTTTGTGTGTCAGATCTGTATGACAAGGTCATTTGCAAATGCTCCTCTCATACAGTGATTCACTGTGTTAGGTAAGTGAGTGGGAGCTGTGAAGAGGGGAATATTTTTAGCCTCCACATTTTCCTTGGACTGAACCGCGACTGGGAACATTGGGGAAATGCCACTCTGTATTAGTGTATGATTTTATGCAATATGAAGACAGTGACACACACTTTCTGAGAACATGTAGGCGCTTGCATGCTTTCACCGATCAATCAAGTTTTGGTTTCCATCTCGTACATCTTTTTCAAGTATTAAGTTTAGACTCAAAGTGAACTTGGAGGGAATAATTGGCTGAATTCAGAAGTGTCTGAATTTGGTAATAAATCTGAATTAAGAGGCAGGCCATCTTTCCTTGGAGGACTGAGGTATTACTCTTAAAAGAATAAGACTGATGTGGAGTCATAGTGAATTTATCTTTGGCGTCCCAAAGCTTAAGAGTTCGTCCTTGGGTGAAAGTGGACAAAAGTGCTAAGAATGGTGGTTCCCCTTTAAGGTGTTTCCGGGTAATCGCATTTACAAAACTGTGACAGATGCTAAGAAGATCACGGCTGTGCAGATGCAAAAAACTAAAATGAACGTGTCTATGTGGTAAATAATGCTGAGAAATATTGACAAAGGTACAAAACCCCAAAAGCAGCTAAAGGCAGATTCAGTAGATCCATGGCTTGATGTACAATCCCATTAAAGAGATCAAGTTACAGTCATGCAGGTGAGCATCATAACAAGATTATGTCTCAAAATTTAGGCCAACAAATTTAGGTTTGCTACAAGCTTTATGATTGCAGTATTTGGGGTTTGGTCAAAATAAGCTTCCATGCATTCAATTTCTCTTCAAAATGGCTTTGTATGTTTGTGAATCACCTCGCAAGGATGGGGAAACTCCTCCCTTGAGTAAATATTCAACCATTATGCAGTACCCAGGAGGAGGAGAGACAATGTCCTGCTTTAATCCAGGAGCTAGAGGACAGGATTGGACCAAATGTGTCCACAGGGGCTGTTTAAGTCCACAGGCAGAGGGTTTGCCAAGGACAGTAGAGAGACTATCAGACAAAGCAGTTGTGACAAGTCAGTGGATGTGAACGAGGAGGAATAATGTCAATTAGGAGGCAAATTAAGGATATGTTTATCTCCTTTTACTTTATTCAATAATTTATTTATCTTCTTGCAATTATGGAAATTGGGGAGTAACAGGTGTCTCATCCTTACTCTGCTTTTCCTGCATTGTTTTAACATCCAGCTTCTGTTTTCTCTCTCCTCTCTTCTCTCAAGAGGTAGGGCGTGCAGCCCGGTCCGGCGGGGATAGATTCTCGCCAAAAAAGGCTACTTTATATAATCTAGCTACAGACACCTCTCTATAATGTGTTTTTGGTTTAAGAAGCTTGGTGTGCTGTCACTTCCTGAAGTCTGTTGAACGTGGCAATGTAGTGCAATGTAAAATGATTCTGATTGTGGATGTGAAGGACAGTGGGAGCAGGCATGGAGGGGGACGGCTCTGGGGGACACAAGAGCTTCCCTGAGGTGTTGTGGACCTAATTTAAACATTCAGGAGGATAACACGCACAGCTACAGAGACAGCTTTATCAGGCGATTTAACTGGACTTCTGTCCTTGTCCCAGTTTTCAAGTCAAGAACAGACTGATTGACAGAAACATGTCAGCCTCTGCTATGAAACAGGAAAATAGCGAGAAATTCACACAAATCAAGAAAGTGAGCACAAAACAAATACACACAAGACACATCCTGGGGAAGACTTTTCCTGGGGGAAGTCCCGCCTCCTTAGCCTCTGATTGGCTAGAAAAGCTGGAAACCTCATCACACGCTCAAGCCAAACGGTCGGCACATATAGCCAATCAGAGGCGATAAGATAAGTGCATGACACCATGGTAACAACCGTTAGCTTATGTTAGCACAGATGAAAGTTAAAACAAAGACGTTTAGCAAACTGTTAAAGCACACAAATCATCGTCATATGAGAAATCCGACGCTATGTTATCCTTCAGGTCATTATCTTTGTAATGTTTGTGTCTTTCATCATTTAGCACTCTGTTCTCAGACATGTAAAGAATCAAGTCGGCCATGTTGGATATACCGGTGAATCTGACATCGCAACAACACGCAATCCGATTTGTCAGAAGTGGACACACAGTATGCGAAACTTTAGAAAAATCGACCATGATCCGAAAAAATGAATGCCACAATATCGCAGGACGGGAAACCGTCGCTGATGTGAACGCTTGTATTGACAGGATAAGGGTTCGAATTATTGACGTCCGAAATAATTGCACGACAAAAACGGTCCCGGTGTGAAAGGACCTTAAGGTTTAAACCTTTCCTCATGCTATGTTAATTCGACAATATCTTTTGGGATTATTTGCACAGGTTTAGTCGGCGCAAAAGCTGCGCAATCTTTTATTGAGTCAGATTTTCAGCAAACATATGAATATACACAAAACACGTGGGCCAGTAGACACGCAGTACCATGCACACATATACACACATACATACACAATCCTCTGGGATGACTTGGATGGGTTCCCAACTAATGTCTGTACTGGTTTGTCATCCATCTTGTATACACCTCATGGCTATCAGCAGATAACACACACACCGACGATACTCTGTACTAAGAGATTAGACCCAATGTTTAACAAAGAGGGAGAGCAGGCTGACATGCCAGCTCTTTAATTAGACCACTGCTATCTAAAGACCGCCACACACACACACACACCTTCACACCCACATTTAAACGCATAGTATTCAGATGAGCTACAGAATGAATAAAATCACAGAATATGTCACATGGAAACACCATCCACTCAAACATAAACCTGAGTAAAGTGTGTGTGATTCACAAAGTCTGCCTGTCTTGTGTTTGTCGCAATGGTGTTGTTTGCAGTGGTGTGAAAACCAGATCAGGGGTGAAGCAGCCAATCACCTGTCACGTCTCCTGGTGGTCAGGGAGACTCAACACGACCAAGCGGCCTCTACATGCCACCCCTTTGTAATGCAGTGTGTTTGCCCACACAGGCTACAAAAATAATCCAACAGGGTTACTGAGCATTTAAATTAGAGCGAAACTGTTTCTGTTTGTCATGATGGGGCTGGTACCAAACAAACTCCTATGTACACATGGCCATTCATTAATATCAGCTGTGTAAAACCAATCACTTTAAAGTTTAAGTATTTATTCTCATCGTAATGAAGACAATGTTGAAATTGTCACAGCTTTTGTAGGCATGTACGCACTCCTTTGGCCTGATCTTTGCAAAAACCACAGAAACACTGGTGTCTGTTTATAGTAAATCCCTGTCCTTGCACCTACTCTACCTCCAACATAAATCACAACACTTCAAACAAGCTGATGTTTTTTTTTTCCACTGTCAGGAAGGACAAAACGTTATCTCCGTCCTCCAGATGGAGTCTTTCACACTGAAGTGTCTGTAGCATATGGCCGGGCCGACAGACTGGAAACAGAATAAAATTACTGACACGCAGAAGAATTTAATTATGATGTTTTTATACTTTATTTTACGTTATTGCTTGTTTTGGCTTTTTTTATAAACACAATAGATTTTCAACTTTTCTAAGCAAACCAAAATGTTATTGTTTGTTGGACCACATTAAAAGAAGTTACTGATTTTAAGTTCTCTCTACAACGCTTTATATGTATAATGCATTATAATCACAGTATAGCACTGTATAACTATAGTTATAAACACTCATAAATTATCATAATGCTTTATAGCAATAATTATAACATATTATAAAGCATTTTATTGTGACTTACAAGGTCAGGTACTATAATGTGTTATAACTGTTAACAACTCACTGACAATACCCATAAAGATAATGCAATGCAAACACTGAATGCCAAAAATGCAAATGCCGCAAATGCACATATTATGCATGCATTCATGTATTATTTCAGAGCAAGGTTGAAAAACATGACTCATTTTTTTTTTTTATCCAGTGACAAGACATAATAAGTACTGTGAGAGGGAGGACACTCATTGTGGCTAAAACCCTTGGTAAGCATCCAGGTTCGTGATAGAATAGAGCAAAGGACATCAGATCAAGCCAAGGACAACGACTGGTGCAGTAGGAGAGGAGGGGAGAGAGAAGGAAGGGAAGATGGGAACTAGAAAAGACCTGCTTTTTCAACAAATAGAAAAGACGAGTAACTCAGGATGAAAACAAAGAAATAATAAATAGTGGTAATGACTATTGGGCAGGAAAGAAATCAGCCTGACAAGCAGGGGAAGTGGGACACTTGGGGGAAACTTAGTAAGGACCGTTTATATATTTCTTATCTGGAGGGAGGGAATGAACTCCAACCAAGGGCAACAGCAATTGTGGGCATCTGTCATCGGCCATCTGGGAGAGGCCTGAGGCCGCAGTGGGGACCAAAGCAAATGTGACCTATGCATGAGTGAAAGTAGAGTACTGAAAAACTGGAAGGGCTGCAGAACTACAGATGATCATCTTTAACTTTTGAGTACAATTCAATACCTTTTCTGGTGCTTTTTGATCTTACCTCTCATCAAGAAAATACAGATAAAAATTAACTCAAAAAATTCAAATCAATTATAACCTTAGAGGAGATCCTGCTGTGCAATAGTTTCATTCGCTTAAGCAATAAAGGGAAAGGTACAGTATACATAAGGATATAGTTGTTTAACACACTCTGCCCCAGTGCTGTTAACTGATACATAGTCTAACAGCAGAATAAAATATGTTATTTGAGCATCGCAGCCTCGTTCGGGCCATCGCAGATCAGCTGCTCTTGTCAGCCACCATGTGTACCTGTCATAGCACATTTAGCCCGTTACGTTAAAGAGGATGAAGAATCTGTGACAGACAAGACAAGAAGAGAGGGAAGTAATAATGTGTGACAAAGGTTACAGCCCAAAATTACAGGAAATGTCTGGGTGCAGTCTGTAAGTCATTTGTTGCTGCATGAATGACCTTTTGATAACCAAACTGGACAAATCACCTCTGTGAGCTCCTATTTTCAAATTACAGACACATCAGCAATTGCTTTGACTGCTTAAAAGCACCTAATTTCCGGAAATTTTCCACTGTCAGTGAAAAGCTTGAAAATATGGAGAAGTGCTGATTATGATGAGATGGATGAGGTACAACTGTGCTGCTCCGTGGGCTGTTGAAGGGAAGCTGTCGGCGGTAATCCTCATTCTTCCTCTTCTTCTACGCTCAAAATAGGACTTAACCCACATTCCCTCAACAAAGGGGGATTTATTGTAAGTGTTAGCATTGCAAGTGACGACAAAAATGATGTGTAAAAATGGTACAGTACGCTGAAAAAGAGTATGCTTCCCTTACTGAAGGCAAGAAAGAAGCGAAATAGCTGTTCGGAGAATTCAGCAGAGGCTCTATGAGATGTCACAGAGGTCACTTTAAGGACTTTTTAACCGCCTGTGAAACAGATTTAAAATGATATAGATACCTTTTTAAAAATGCTTTCCTACCAATGCAAAACAACACCAGCAACAAGAGTGGAAATTTCTACAATGCATGTTTTACTGCCTGAAATTGGTGTGAGGAGGTAAGCATCAGACCACAAGATATAAAAGGGATATTTCTGTGTAAAATTCAGTTAGGGTCAAACACACTGTAACACTGAGTTAGACAACCCCTCGAGAGCTGAATGTTGCTGACCGCTTGCTTCTCTAGTTAAACCAACTTTAATAACGACCGCAGATAGCAATACAGAGAGCCACACACTCAATCAAAACACCACTCTATAGCCACAAATAATGCCCAGAACAGCACCTAACTTCATCAACAGTACATATAGGGTCCCAGCCATAGCACTAGCCACCAAACATCTTTTTAACCCTGCCAAATTTCTTCAGCAAAGAGACTAAACACAACTCACCTACTCTCTTCCAGCAGCTGCTTGTTTGTAGCGAGACCTCGGGCCAGACCATTGCGGACTGCAGTGAGGTGACACAGCTCAAGGAAGAACATTTATGATCATTTCTTCATGGAAATGTAATCAGACTGAGACACGAAGGCAGAAGAACTACAGTGTCTGCAGTGCAAAATGATATGGTGATTATTACTTTAAGGAAATGATAATAAATGATAAGTAATTATCATAAATTTTCTTCCTTGAGCTTCGTCACCCCGCAGTAGTCCATAATGGACTCAGCTGAGGTCTCGCCACAAGGTGAGTTCTGTTTGGTCTCTTTGCTAAAGAAATTAGGCGAAGCTAAAAGATGTTTGGTGGCTAGTACTATGGCTAGGACCCTATATGTACTGTTGATGAAGTTAGGTGCTGTTCTGAGCATTATTTGTGGCTATAGAGTGGCGTTTTGGTTGAGGTTTGTTTATGGCTCCTTATACCGCTGTGTTGCTATTGTGCGGTCGTTACTAAAGTTGGTTTAACTAGAGAAGCAAGCGGTCGGCAACATTCATCTCTCGAGGGGGTGTCTAACTCGGTGTTACAGTGTGTTTGACCCTAACTTAATTTTACGCTGGAATATCCCTTTAACATTTCCTGGGAAGTGACTATGATGTTTAAGGGTTGTACGAATCAGCCCTTTTTTTTTTTTACATATTCAGCACCAATGCATAGTCCTGATCACATATTTACACTTAAAGGAGAAGAGCAGAGCAGGGTTATACCACTGCCTGTTTGTTCTTCCTTTGCTTTTCACGCTCCATAAAGTTCTCAGATCTGAGACTGTTCACGCTGATAAAAAATGGCTGCAGCACTCGTGACATCTCAGTAACATCACAGTGACATGTACCATATCAAAGTCCGTCTTCCCACATAGGTGCATTCTTGCCATTTGTCAAACTTCAGCAAAATGCAAATGTTTTGATGCCAGCTGATGGCGTGCCAAGTACAAAGTCTTTCAATGTGGAGGGCAAACGTATGCTTTCCATGTGGAGTGATAGCAGAATGTGGGAGGAGGGATATAGAGGTGAGGATGACTAATGAGGATGACTAAGAGATGTGTTCAGGGTGGGTTTCCGTGTCATTTGTCTAGCCCATGTCTAGCTGCTCAGATGATGAATATACGTCGTATAAAGGAAGCCCAGTATATCTAGAAACAGGCAGAACTGACTGTATGTAGTAGGAGAAGCTTGCAAAGTGTCTGGCCTTTCATAACAGGTGCAAGTTTTTTTTTTCTTTTTATGGATGAAATGGATTGTTGTACAGTATATACAAAGCCATTACATCAAATGTTTAATATTGGGTTGAACAGTTTATCAGATGAAGCAGCCACCTTATTAACTTGAAGTATCCCGAAGAGATACTGAAGATCTTTATCAGAGCTGATCCTGGAGAATCTTGAAGGAAGAAATGAGCTCAAATAAAAACTAACAAACGCTGATCCTGTCTTTATTTTACTCTGCTGTTATGTCAAACTCACCCTGCCAATTTTAATTCACTCTCTTCCAAATGAAAGTCCAGCTCAGCACTGCTGCATCAGTAAGTAATTGAAAACTAGTGTTTGAATGTAAAGGGAAAGAGAAACAGCCAAGAAGGCTTTGGCTTCTCTCCAGTTGATTATCCGCATGTTTCTCATCACTTACGGATGAACACAGGTGCAAAAGCACCGTCATGAAATTTACGGCGCAGTCTTAAAAGGATCCTTCATGTGAAATTATTCAGAAATTAAACTCACATTGACCTCAACCTATCAAAACGAACTAATCCAAGACCTACTGTCAACCATTGTCTATCATTGTCTGATGAGGAGAGGTGATACATGTCTCTGGAAACAGATGCCAACTTTCAATTTATTTGTCAATGACTTCCAGCCAAGACTTCCTCCTCTGTGCTGTGTTTACATCTGCAACACTGTCATCAACTGCATCCCCCACAATACTCCTCGCACTCTGGCCTAATTTAGTAATATGAACCCAATAAAGGAAGCTAGTGAGATTCTTTCGCAATTTACTGATCTTAAAGGGATATTCCAACTGCTTGCTTCTCAAGTTATACCAACTTGAGTAACGACCAAACGTTAGCAATACATAGTGGTCTGAGTAGCCATAAATAAACCTCAACCAAAACGCCACTCTATAGCCACAAATAATGCTCAGAACAGCACCTAACTTCATCAACAGTACATATAGGGTCCCAGTCACATCACTAGCCACCAAACATCTTTTTAACTTTGCCTAATTTCTTTTGCAAAGACACTAAACACAACTCACCCACCCTCTTCCAGCTTGTTTGTAGCGAGACCGCGGGCCGGTCCATTACAGACTGCTGCGGTGTGACGCAGCTCAAGGAAGAACACTTATGATCATTTCTTTAAGGAAATGCAATCAGACTGAGACGCTAAGACAGGGCGTCTATCCTGTCTGCAGTGCAAAATGATAATCATGGTGATTATTACTTGGAGGAAATGAAAAAGTAATGATCATAAATTTTCTTCCTTGAGCTGCGTCACCCCGCTGTTGTCCGTAATGGACTGGCCTGAGGTCTCGCTACAAACAAGCGGCAGCTGGAACAGAGTAGGTGAGTTGTGTTTAGTCTCTATGCTAAAGAAATCAGGCAAAGTTAAAAAGATGTTCTGATTATTATTTTGGGGTATAGAGTGGAGTTTTGGTTGAGGTTTGTTTATGGCTTCTCAGACCGCTGTGTATTGCTATTGTGCGGTCGTTACTAGAGTTGGTATAACTAGAGAAGCAATTGGTCGGCAACATTCATCTCTCGAGAGGGGGGGCTAACTTGGTGTTACAGTGTGTTTGACCCGAAATTATTTTTACACCGGAATATCCCTTTAAATTTGTCAAAACAACAACATCATGATTTGTTCATAGTAAAAATGCTCATTTTTTGGAAGTCTGCCCCCAAGGTGATGACTGCTTTTAAAATATCTGTTTTGAATGAAGACGGGATCAATTATTCCTGACGTATCCCGCTGCATACCGCTGATGGACTTGTGCAACACACAGTTGAGCAGATTTCTTTCTTATAATGACAATTTTCATGAGTTGGTAAACATTTAGATATTTCAGAAGGTTTGTAAAACAGAATCTTACGTATTGTTAGGTTAATTATTAGCTACCTGCTGTAGTTACTTTCATCCAGTCTTTCGATTAAACTACCTTTTACCTTGATGAGAATTACTGATGTGTAAAATCACATTGTGAGAAACTCTAAGGTGTTTTATTCCTGGAACAATCCTCCTAACTCTAACTGATGATGACTGCAGATAAAATCACTGCGCATCCTCGCTCACACTCCCCCCCATCATCCATCCTCAGAGTTCTTATCTGTGCTGACTCCTATTGGAAACCTGACACGCTAAATTGAATCGACTTTTAATTAGTCGTACTCCCGGGGTAAAAAGGGTTTAATTGCCTGTGTTACCTCACTGGTTCATTAAGGTGGTGGGGCAGAGAGAAGCATCTGGGTACCTTTTTATACAAACAAACCAGTGTGACAGCCAGTGGTGGTGGTCTGAACCAAACTCTTACCATTAAACTGATAATTAAACCCATATAGAATCCCCACAGCAGTATGGATGATTAAATCAGGCTTTATGGTGCTTTAATTATAGCCTGCATACTAATTTTGTTTTTATTCTTTCATTTAATTTTTACTCAAATTCGAACACTCAAGTAATAATGTCTGTTTCGCTTTGTCTCATTTCTAAACAGCCCAATGACTTTATGTGACCGAGAGCTCTGATTTCACAGTTTGAGTCATCAGGCCAGTTTCACCTCATTTTTATGTCCTCTTTTACCTCCACTATACTCTTTTGGTTCACTCTCAATATGTCCATGTTGTCATATTTACAGCAATAAAAAAACAGTGTGGTCAACAGAAGTCAGTCTACAGATTGATCAAGATCATACTTGAAGGTGTCAATCTGAATTAACTGTCCACTCTTTATTCCTCGGTAAAAAAAAGACTTGTTATGAACTCAAATATGACCGGTGAAGACTACATCTGCAGAGATACCATTCCTGTGCATTTGTAATGTATAAACTAGGGATGCACGGATCCCATATTTGGATCGGATATCGGCTCTGATATTGACAAATTAAGTGGATTGGGTATCTGATGAATGATGCCAATCCAGCGTTCCGATCCAGTCCTTTTTTTTCTTTTAATTAATATCATACACAGCAACACAACAATTCTGTTTGTTCTATATTCTATGTCTGTCTATCCTTTTGCAGTAACTGTTTACATGGAAGTATTACTTCTTTTTCTGTGTGCTAATGTGCAATTTGTTCATTGTTAATAATTAATATTAAGTAAATTTATATCTGTGTTAATTTGTTACCTTTTTTTTTTAAACAAGGTTAATGTCAAGCCTAATGCTCTCACTCACAGGGCAAGGTATACAGTTCATTCATTCAACAGTAGAATTGGATCGGTATCGGATTTCGGCCAATACACTCAGCCCAGGTATCGGATCGGATCGGATCGGAAAAAAAATAATCAGTGAATCTCTAGAATAAACAGCACCAAATGGATTCAAAATATCACACTGACAGTTTTTTTTTTCCTTTTAATCTTGAAATACATCTGGGGAATAAAAGTGTGTCGTGTATTGTGAGACTAGCACTGGCCTGGTCTTGGTTTAATCTGACACACGCCTAACTTTGACTTTCTAACAAAGTAGAGATTATACTGCTAACACTGTCATGAGCAAACACCATCAAGGGGCTTTAAATGAACCATTACTTTTACTCAAAATCACTACATTTAAAAGACATCTGCTTTACCATCTAGATGCTTGTGTGTCACTAAATCAAAGGTAAACTTCTCACTCCACTCAGTATAAGATTCAATTTTAGGTTGAGATTTTCAGATGTCACAATAACTTGATAAAATACACGTAACTTTTAAAATCACCCAAACTGTTTGGCTTTTTTTTTTTTTACTTGGTGGCAGAAGATGATTCATAACGTTTGGCTTTGACAGTAAAATGGCTTTAAAAGTGCTTTCCAAATACTGGGAGCAAATGTTGTCATGTAAAGTGACAGTTCCTACAAAACACTGAAGAAAAAAAAAAATCTATCAGCTTTATGGAAAAACAATTGTGAAATTTTTGAGTCAGTGTGGTGACATAAAAAGTGTTCATCTGTCCCCATGAGGTGGATGCTGGAGATAGAAGGATATGAGCATTTCCATGACTGAACAGGTAGAAACAAAACAGTAAACCAGTAAATCGGGCCTCACCAACTTATGGTTTACTTTTTTGAAACAGCATCTTGGACTCCTTTTATCTAAACGACTGATGATCCTGACTTTTCAGAGGTCAAAACAGACCAGAGGCTTCACCATCAGCTCGCTGTGATTCAGTCACAACAGAAACAGACGGCAGCACACGAGCAGCAGAGCCACGCTGTAATGACTCCTTCAATTAACGACCGTTTAATTTAGCCCGCTTCACTGCCCCTTTGTGTTCAGCAGTAATAGCCATTAGAGGGAATATAACGCTCCATTTAATGAGGGAACAAAGAGCAAAATTATTCCAGAATAAGAAGCTGCATGAGGATTCAGGTGTGAAGCATAACTGTATGTTTGAAGGACAACAAAAGAGGGCAGGAATGACCAAAACTGAGCTTTGTCCGCTAGTATTTGCAGAATGACTGTGTTTTTGCTGGGTTTTCACTTCAGCTGTTATCTCTCTATGCCTGCAGGAAAATATAAGACTTTTATTTTGTCATTTTACGCGTTTTCACAGAAAAATTATCCCCCAAAAATATGTTTCTATAACAGGTTCATTTCTGTGCAATTGATTTATGATGATAAACTGTTCTGGGCACAAACATGCTACAGCTACTGAAAGGGATTTATAAACATATCTGAATGAGGATTGTTTTTTTTTCCCTCTTTCAGTTTGGGACGGGTTCATAAATGTTGGATGTCTATTTCTCCATGTTGGTTACTAATTTATCGCAACAGACAGAAATGGTTTAAGCCCACCTCCAACAGATTATACCGTATTATATTTATGTACCAGTTATAGTTCAGTTTTAACAAAGACTAAATGATTAGCTGTGTCAGACATCGCTTAATTATCAGCTCCCAGTGGACTGAAACACTTGAAACCAAGACTTCCAGCTGAAGGATTAACATATACCCACTGATCGCTTAAAATAAAAACAAAGAAAGCTCTGGATACTCAAGCCAGGTGATGAAAAAATTACTCCACAAGTCGTTTAACTGCATCTCAACAGCACTTTAAGTTTAAATGTCTAGCTAGCTGCCAGCTGTTTTAGTCTGTATTTCAGTGAAAAATCTGAAAATAATGCTTCTGTAAGTGTTTATGAGACAAGAATAAACCCAGAACCAGAATTATATCGTAACATATATTATCTTTAAAAGAAGAGAAATAAAATTAACTTTTACTTTCTATTAAATGTAAGGTTTCAAATCCAAATCTGATTGACTCAAAAACAACCTGCCTTGCAAACAAAGTCATGCTTTAAAATAAAATCTAGCAAACTTGACTGAAAAAGAAATCAATGTTTTCTGTCCATAACCATTACAGAGGATATTTTCTCTGCAGTCATGTCAAAGGGATACATCTCCCATATTAAACTGCTTTATTCTGCATATCATCACAAAATTTACAGTAACTGTATTTAAATGCGATATGCTGCCATTTAGGGTGTTAAAACATGTCAAAAAATATGATGGTGACATCGACCTCATGAGTGCCAATGCTGATGTGAAGATGATTATTTCATGCCATCATTATTTTTAATTTATCAGTCTATCTCTACCACAAATGCAGGTATATATTTCTATAAATTTGACTTATGTTCAGATATGTGGGCTTTCCAACACCACACATACAGACAAATACAAATACAGACACACTGTCACTCTGCTGCCTGCTGAGTTGAATCTCTACCTGAAATACAGCCGCAGGAGATTGGAGAGGGAATGGACCGTACAAAAATCCTGCTTCCCACACAGCCCTCAAGGTGTGTGTTCACCCCCCCATTCATATGAACGGAGCGTACTATCATCAGTGCCGCTAGGATACCGACTTTTTGCAAACATCACAAGAGACATAGTGTTTTCATTAGAAAGACAGAAAAATAATTGAAATGTAAAGCAATTGTTTGACTGAAACTGAAATGAAAATGCATGATATCAAAATAAAATAGATGATTGTTTGCCATACTGAAAATTTCTTGCAAAAATACTCCAACAGCAGAATTTGGCTAAAGGGTGACAAAGATTTCTCCTACATATTTTAGTGCTTTCTTGGTGGATATGTCAAAACAAGATGTCAGACGAGCCAATGTTTTCACACAGAGGAGTTTGGTGAGTTTGATCTGTGTGTCAAATTTTTATCTTGTCAGATTAACTAAAATCTTTTTGTGTATTTTTCCATATTTCCATGTCTTGTAACTGCTGGTCCATCCAGCCTCTGTCACAAAAGCACTACACTCCTGAAAATTTCATGACTTGTTCAGGTTCGCTGAATGCGATTGGCTAAATTTGTTCTGACCAACTTTAAGAGTTTTTCTTCTGGCAGTCCCTGAGTGAAAAGTACACAAACCATATTTTTTCAAGTAAGAGAGCACGGCAACCATCTCCCTAGTTTCTTAAAAATACCAGAGCCTAAATGTCCTGAAATTGTCTCAAAATATTTCCAGAGTCTTATCTATTCGCACTTAAGGTCCTTACACACCAGGAGCGTTTTTTTCGTGCAATTATTTCAGATGTTAATATTTTTTTTTGAACCCATATCCTGTCAATACAAGCATTCACACCAGCAACACCACCTGCGATATTGCGGCATTTATTTTTTCGGATCATGGTTGATTTTTCTAGAAGTTTCACATACGGTGTGTCCACTTCTGACCAATCAGATTTCGTGTTGTTGCAACATCAGATTCACCGATATATCCAACATGGCCGACCGGCTGATTGTTTACGTGTCAGAGAACAAAGTGCTTTTTGATTAAAAACACAAATATTACAAAGATAACGACCTGAAGGACAACTTGTGGAGAGTCATAGCGTTAGATTTCTCATATGACGATAGTTTGTGTGCTTTAACAGTTTGCTAAACATCTTTGTTTTAACTTTTATCTGTGCTAAGTAACTTTAGCTCGTAAGCTAACCTGTTCAGATACAACATACCATAATGTACCGAAAGTCGCAAAACTGCACTGCGCTTGATGTGTATAGTCAGGCGTGTCAATATTTTCCCCGAATATTTTGTAATTTTGCATCATGTATTTGTGTCGTTTCCGGTGTGTAAGGACCTGAAGAGTTTTTCTTCTGGCAGCCCCCCCTGAGTGAAAAAGTACACAAACCATATTTTTTGAAGTAAGAAAGCATGGCAACAATCTCCATAGTTTCTTAAAAATACCAGAGCCTAAATGTCCTGAAATTGTCTAAAATATTTCCAGAGTCTTGAGTATTAGCACTTAACCTACAGGTATGGGCAGAGTCACTAGAGGGAATTGAACGCTCCAATTGTTGACAGAGTCTCTTGTTTTTCTTTGGAGCATATCACAGCCCAGTATTGACCTGTCTTGTGTTGTCATTACATGTCTTTATCAATCTTGAGTGGGACATTTTTTTAGCACCTTAAGGGTGTGTTTTTGCACCGTCGTCTCCAGCTGACAGACCTTCCTTTGAGCAGGGGGGGTAAGCGAAGTGTCGGGGAGGTGGGTCTGCCCGGTCTTCGCTTCTAAGCAGCCAAATCAAGATGACAGTTATCAGTACAGATGCAGGTTTAAGCCTCCGCTATGTGAAGGAGAGAGTCGTCTGACTGGTAATGACACAGCCCCACAGCCATTACAGCTTTGATGGAGACTTAAGCAGAAATCCATTTCAGAGTGTCGGAGGTGAGGCAGAGTGGGGAGGGGGGGTTCAGGGAGGAAAAACCTGATGTGGGTCTGTTTTGATAAGGTGTTCACTGCACATTTATCGCTGGGGGCGTTCTCTGAGGGTGACTGTGGTTTGTTATATTACCGACAGCCCATTTCAAATCATTATTGATGCCAGATTATGTGTTGCTTTTTCTTTTGTTTTGCATTTGCAGCTGAACAGAAACAAGACAAAGTGTCTGGCAAAAAAAAAAAAAAAATGTTTTCGCTGTTTCCATGCGACTATCAGACATCTGCAGAGGAAGTGTGGCGACATCACAGTCGAGGGGTACAACAATACACTCCTGGGCAGAAAATGGCCGCCAGGAGCTCTCTGGTGCATGAAACCACAGTGCCCTGAATGTGGGAGGTATTGATCACATTTACTATTAGTAATATTTTCTCTTATCCACCTTTACTATGACACCAAGGTCTGTTCAATGAAGCTGAAATGATTACTTGTGAATTCGATTCCCCTTAACGCTGACAAAATTAAATGCAAACTACTTTGGTTATTAATTTTAATACGATTTTAAGGCTCTTTTTTAGATTTATTAGATCTTTCAGATATAAATGACCGTTTTCTTCATATTGCCATTAATACAAAAGTAAATGTATTTACGGTTTTCAGACAATAGGTCAGACATTAAAAGAGTGATTTAATAAAATGTGGATAATGGATTATTTTTATGGAAACAGACCAAATGACTGGGGGAAAAAATCACTAAAATTGTCTGTTTTCTAGAAGGAGTATGTTAATTTTTAAATTAGAACCACAATAATAAAAGGAGGTATTCCTCAAATACAATACTAGCAGGTTAATCAAAAGGAAGTTAAAACTTGAAACAACAAGTTTTAAAGTAGATATTTAGTTGAACTGGTGACTGGCTTTGATAAGTTTTCAAGTCTATCAAACAATGTCATTTTTTATTGAGGTTACCTCTTAATCAAACAGGAACCTTGAGTGCAATATTGAAGCCAAAAGATGTTATTTATTGAGCTTCCACTTGAGACTGACTACAAAAGCCAAGAAAACGCCATTCAAACTCAAAGTTAACCACAACTACAACTCTAATTCTATAAGAATTGGGACAGTAGTAAAATTTCATAAAGACATATTTTGATTATCTGCATATCACTGAAAACCTATATCTAATTGAAAATAACGTAAAGCCAACACATTTATTGTTAATTTTGTAAAATTTGTTTAATAAAAAATGTGTTCCCATTTTTAATTTGATGCCAACAGGAAAAATTTTATCAATTTTTTAATCAATATTAATCAAAATTCTTGTGAAATTCTGCTGGGTTATTAAGGCTAAGGGTTATGCATGAACTGGCATATTCAGGAGCTACTTTAAATGTAAGATATAATGGTTGTGTTCATATTAATAGGAATAAATTTCCCATGTGTAAACCTATTATTTTCTGTCAGTGGCAGAAGTTTGTGTTGAAACTAAGGTATCTTGTTTGTCTTTATACACCATCTATACTAAAGTTTGAAGTATGATTATCAGCCACACAGATTGCTATTGTACCACACATTTTTAAAGCCATGCTATTTCACTGAGTTATAAATGTCAGGATATTGAAGTCAAAATAGACTGATCACTTGATTAATTTTACAAATTCAGTCTGGCTTATTTAACCAAACCTATCTCTACAGTGTTACTTTAAATGTGGTTGCTAAATGTGTTGCTCCACCTTCTTTGTGTGCTGCTCTGCTGGTTTTATTCCAAGCTACTGACTTGAGACCTTTATGTACTCTAGCTTTGTTTTTCTTCTTTTAATTTAGAGTGTGAGGAAAAGGTCATTCAAAGAAAATAATTTTTTTATTTTTTTTTATAAATTGAAGGTTTGCTGATTAGGTGTCTGATTACAAAGTCAATAAAGGTAATATCAAGCCTCACAAAATAATCTGAGCAGGGACTCTAAAGACACGTTAGTGACAACAATAAATCAAAAACCCATTTTGAACCGATAGTCATACTGATGACAGAAAAAATAAATATATTCTCTGCACACCTCAAAAGCATTTTTGTAGTTGGTTGTTCATTTCTTGGTGAACTTTATCAGCAGGAGCCATGAGTTCATTGACATTGAAGGGCGGGAGCTCAAGCTGCTCCCATCCCAATCTCGTTCCACATGATTATTCTCAATTTCACAGCTGATGGTTTTTACTGAGACAGACGGCGGCGGCCAAATGGCAAAAAGAAGAAAAACGCTCAGAGGTAGGGGAGACAGGGGGGAGGGAGAGGAGGGAGATAAAATGGGGTGGTCACTCAGCTTCATCATCAGTGTTAGGGATAGAAATGATATGTGAGCCTGGCCTCGTGCCGGAAGGAGAGAGCTGAGATTTTTATAAATCATTGAATTAATTCTTTATATTTGAGTTAATGAAAAGTATAAACAACTAATTAAAACAATGTAAAAATTAAAAAAAAGCTGGAGCTGAAACAATTTTTTTTATCAGGTAAAATATCTGCATGTATTGTAGTCCTACACAGATGTCTTACTCTATATTTAAATTCATGAGACATGAGGGAACACAAAGGGCCTAGAAAACATCTAGAAAACACCTAGAAAACACATTTGTATACTATTTTCGCTCAAAATGAAATGCAAGAAATTTGACTTTTCCTACTACACATTGACTCGCATCACAAATCTGTTTAAATAATTTCAGTATGTGAATATTTGTGGGTGAATATTTAAGATCACCCACTTATAGAGCTTTAATAATTAGTTGAATGGAAACTGGATTCAGAGTATTTTTCGCTGTTTGCAGAACAAGCCTCTGAGCCTCCACAGATAAATAAATATTAAACTCAGAGCAGGAGACAGGTAAGACAGGTAAGGTCCCCTTATTACTATGCAGCTCTTGTCGTCCAGTGCTCCCTATAATTTCCTTTTTTTGTCCACAAAGCATCAGGCGGCCTTGCACCACAATATGTTGTATGTGCTGGGACCTCTCGTGTCATTCTGCACTGATATTTTCACCCTGAAATTGTTTCTTTGTGCCTTAAGATAATCCCAATTTCTTCAAATTCATCTTTAAAAGCAGTAATCCTTTTTCTTTCATTACGTAAGCAGTTTTCTTGTTACAAAATTAGAGGGCTGTTAAAATAAGGCACGGTGGGCTTAATTCTGTATAAATAGCCAGCTTTGCCTGTCTTTGAAAAGCTCCTTCTGTTATTCTATGTCTTCATACGGCATGTAGAGCGAGTCTGACCCTGTTTTGGTAGCCACCAAAATGCCCGAAAAGAATCACACTAGGTGCGCAAAAAATGGCCAACTCTCCGAGGTTCACACAAGGGGGGGAGTGCTGGTGAAAATTACAGCATCACCCAGGAGAGTGAGCTGTAGGAGGCGCGGGATTTGATGAATCAAGGACCTTTTGTTCACAGTGAAAATGACTGCTTGCATGCAGTTGGAAAGAACATCTCTACATCTCTCGGGCAGTGCGGCGCTGCTTGGCAGGAAGGCGAGCAAGCGTTATTTGGAGCCATTTAGGTATGACGCTGACGCAGAGGGGGACAGAGGCAAGGAAGGTCATTAAAGAGGATGATGATGATGATGAGGTGGACAGTGCTGGGTGTCTAAGTGGGGCTACTTTGATTGGAGTAGAGGCTGAGTATGCCAATGCAACACTCACAGTAATGACAGTGTGAAAGACACAAATCTGCCGAGACACACGCTGACCAAAATGATACACTACAAGGGAGGTCTAAATGTGTCGAGCTGCGGCTGAAGACCATCATTTTGTTCATCAGAATATTGAGCAGCAATAATCAATAACATGTAGTCATTTCATTTTGTATCAAGATAAATATTCAGTTAAACCAGGCTGTAAAATGTTGACATTTTTCTTTGTGAAAGGTTCTCATGTAGTTTGCTTCATTTAGTCTTTTAAGAGCTAAGAGGTTTCAGCAAAATAAAGGTGAAATGCTCCAAAAGGCAAAAACAGTTTTAGTAATCGGGTCTGTGTGCTGATTTCTTGAGTCAAATCTCAGTGTAGTTTTGGTTAGGGTGTGGTGGTCCAAACAAAAAATTGAATCTAGGAAAATTCGATGGAATTTTTCTTTACATCTTATATTTCACTGATCAAATAATCAAAACTGTAACCAAGAAAACTCCTTTCTCCTTAATAGTAGGTTTGCTATACTGTACATCAATTTGTCAGATAGTATCATCCAACGCTATTTACATCCTTCACCACGGATACAGCAGAGGTCAAACCGGCAATGCGTGTGGCAAACAGAACATAAAAACACAAACAAAATTACAAAAAACTTAAGAGTAAAATTAAAGCAGCAGAATTTTAAAAGATTAAAAATCCATGTGTATCCTTTACTGGAGGAACCTACACAAAGACTGGTATGCGTTTATGCCGCAGAGAAGCAAAGGGGAGAGCCCGATAATAGCCGGGTGACACCATTATTGCTCTATAAACAGGAGGAGACTAAGCCAAAGTGTATTCGTCTGATATAAGCTACATATAGAATAAAAACAATTACTTGGGGTTCATACTTTTTTCCTCTGCTGCAACAAACAGGCTATCCTTTAAAATATATATATATATTTCAAGGCAGTGAATTACTTCAGTGACCCTGCCTCAAAAGAAAAAGACACCCTCATGATGAATTACATGACAAACGGCATATTTGTCATCCTCCATGAAAAATCCCACAGTCTTTTTATGCCCTTATCAGTCTCAAATATCTGATTTTCTACCACTATAAAACACACACACACACAGTTACACAGTTCTGCAGTGTGAAAACATTCATGAAACACTAAAAGGTAGACACACACTAACTGAGACTTTTGTGGGCTGGGCAGTTTTTTAACAATTAACCTTCATTACTAAACATTATATTGTGATTTTAAATGAAGCAAAGCACATGTATTGTATGTATTTGTGAGTTAAAATGTAATTTAAATCCCAATATTTACACCGAAAACTAATTGAAATTGAAGACATGCCTTCAGAGGCCTTTAAATTGTCAGCATCCTCGTGGGAAGGTCTGTTGTACTGTGAATGAGTTGCCTCAAAGGTAAAACGACCGCATGACAAACTAAATCACACACAGGAAAAGTAGTCCTGTCAACCTTATCAACGACACGACCCCAGAAAACTGCAGACTCACTGACTTTTATTCAGGATGAACCGAGCTCAGCCAAGTGACCCGCAGTTACTGTGAGCTACAAACAAAACATATTGGAGCAGCTTTACAACCAAACAACCTGAATTTCAACCTCAAGACGAGCATAAAACTGCTCCCTATTTGTCGAACTAATGTTTCAACAATTAACCTCAGAGCACGACGTGACACGAGATCAAAGAGCGTCTTCGACAGGTGAAAAAAAACACAACAGTATAGATTTTCCTACCTGTGAGAGACGACTTGACGGCTACTCCGTTGTTGCTGTCCATTTCCAGCTGTCACAGATTACCGCTCGAGCTCAGCTGCAAGTCTTTTTTTTCACTCCCGTGAGCGAGTCCAGAAAAGATAAACCACGCGGGTAATGTGCGCGCACTGTGCTGTATGGAAAGCAAACCGTGCCAATATTTACCCGTCACGTCCCACGTCTTAAAGCAAAATGCCTTCATCATTCTGCCTTATATTTCTGCCATAGACTGTTTAAACTATGGACAACTTGGTTCCACCTTCCGCTTGTATATGGATTTGAAGCCAAAAAGCTCTCGGTTATCTGAATTTTTTCTCCATTTCCTGAAACCAACATTGTAAAAAAAAAACAACATCTAAAAAAAATTTGACATCTGAAATAATCTCACGATAAAAACGCTCCCGGTGTGTAAGGACCTTTACAGTAACTACATGTCAACATCACAAGCAGGGGGGAGAAAAAATTATGTTCTGTGTAATAAATTTCCAAAGTTTGTCCACAGCCCCATACACTTTGCTGGCGGAGGTGGGATTTATGACCTATACTGCAGCCTGTCACCAGAGGGTGCTGTTCTTGGAGTGGCTTCACCCAGCGAGGAGGCAAACGCTGTCCATTCTATATACAGTCTATGCTTAAAACAGATAAACTGTCTCTAGTTGCAAAGTGAACCCATATAGCCTTTTTTAAATTTTTATAACAGCAGAATTAAAAATGTTTGCACTGTAGTACAAAAAACAAATTAATAAGTAAGTCCTGTATCTGTTAATTGCTTGTTTTTTATACTCAACAACTGTATGTGTTCTGGGGGCCTAGTATTGGGGGTTACATATTGACTACATTTAAAAAATGTTATAATTTGTATATTTATGATGTTAAAATATTCCGTAAAGCATCTGGTGGTCATGGTTAAATATCCTGAATGTACTTCCAAAGTTTTATTAGTTATAATGTAATATTATAACAGAGTTTGTGTTCGAAGCTACTGCGAAGAACTTCAGGTTTGAGTTGACTTTGGCACTCCCTTTGGACGAAGACATCTTGTCTCCCTTCTGATCTGGTCCTGTAAAAGTCAAGACAGAACATTCCGACAAAAAGTATTACCGTTCTTTCTTAGTCAAGCGTTTACCTATTGTGAATGTTTGCCGTTCAAAATGTTAAAAAAGAAAGAAAGAGAAAAGAAAAAATATACAGTGACACCTACTTGGTTACAATGGTTAGAGACAAAAAAATATATAGGACTTTTATTCATGGCACAATTTTTTTTTTCCTGCTTTTGTGGGTCATACAGAGAAATCGGTGTTGATTTCAACTAACTGAAAACCTATGCTTTAATTAGCTCCTTCTTTAGCATTGACTAGAGAAGTCTTGGTGCTGGTAAAATACAACCGATATGCCTCTTGGGGAAATTAGCCATTCGATTATAAGCTAATGGCGTAGATTCTTGGTTTGTTGTGAGTTGGATCTGGTACCAGTGTCATTATTAATGTGAGACTGTACTTTAATGTAGGTTTTATTTACCACACTAACATGTAAACCAACATTTTCTGCAACATCGGAAATCGGTAAATTGTGGCACTAAATGCCTTCCATATAACTGAGAAACCAAATCACTGCATGCAGAGGTAAATGGACAGAAAACCCCTGCTGTTGGGAAATAGATTTAGAGAAATTAAACAGAAAATAGACACAATAAAATGATGAAACGTGTTTGAATTAAAAAGACTGAAAAGGGAACAGAGCAAAAATTTCAAGAGGCGTAAAAGTTATTTTCCCCCATCACAACCGAACAGTTATTTTTGTTGAACATAGATTAAATAAATAGTGTTTTACAGCTGATGCTCATGATCAAGCTGGAAAAAAAGTGAAAACTCAAGAGTGACATTGTATACTTATTGTGATTATCATAGTCAAAGAATATCTACACATCATATAAACAGATAGTGATTACAAAAGCTGCCATTTCTAAGATTCCCCAAAAGTCAAAAGCATATAGATTTTTTTTACGCTATGCTAAATTAAAAGCCAGCAATGGAGTTTACAACAACAAACTTATATTCATTAACATTTTGGGGAATTCGACATTTACTGCATTTGAAATCTTATGATCAATCAAAACGTTCTTTAATCCTGCATATTTAATTTGAATTTTTTTTATATTCTATTTTTTTTTTCCTGAAACCACCGTGTTCAGTGATGCTAGGATACTGTGTATTGACTTTTTTTTCCCAAAGCTAATCTCAAAGTTTATACCTCCAGTTTGTAACAAATACTCTCTGTTGAAGAAGAAGAAGATCATGAAGAAGTGATCCAAAATAACCCATGGACATTATTTTTCAAGACTTCAGGCTCCTTTTAGAGCCATAGCAGACAATTTATAACACGACTAGTAAACTAGTCTTTGAGTGTGAAACTGATAAAGCACCTCTTAAAAACAGGCCTACTCCTGTTGTCATATAAGCTGCAGTGTTAAGTCCTCGGCCTAGAGAAAAGATTTAGCCTTCTATTATTTGCCTATTAGTCCAGTGAGAGTACATTTTAGTATGACCTTACTTAAAGTCTTTGTAAAACACCTCCTGGCTTTTGTAAAACTTTGAAACAATGCAAATAAACATCCTTAAATTCTTCTAGTAAAGACCTTCTGCCACATTGCAGCCACTTGAAATAAGGCAAACTGGTCAAGGGGTCGAAGGAAAATGTTGTATCACATTGACATGTCAAATCCTTTCAACCTTTAGGTCCTGTTTGTTTGCTGGGGGGCCTATCACCAGGCATCATTCTCTAATCCCTCCCCCTTTAGTCCCCCTCATTAACATTGTTGGGCTATGTTCAAAAGCAGATGCCTGCACATGAATTTGGGAGTACAGTGACACGGGCACATGCCTGTTTGTACTGCAGCCAACTTGGGCGGTGCTCATTTTTGACAGTTGTCAGCCAACTGGTGATGGATGAGTGGTGGAAACATACTTGGACTTTAAGCTATGTCCTTCTCATTGAAGTCCTCTGGCACCCTGCTTGACCTCGCCACAAGGCAGCCGCCCTAAAAATAAAGGTGCACATGTGCACATGCAAATACAAGAGGAGACAAGGGTGTAAGATATCAAAGATCATCAAGGGATGTCTCTGCTTGTTTGTGTGGATACTAAAGGGAACACACAAGTGCAGATACACATGAACAAAATGCTAGGTCAAACGGGATGCCCCAACAATAGACTTTATATATATATATATATATAAAGTCTATATATATAAAGCCCTCTCTCACACACACACACACACACACACACACACACACACACACACACACACACACACACACACACACACACACACACACACATTGGTTGCTCTATTTCGAAGTGTCCAGCTCTAGTCTTCTAACATGTTCCTAGCATGCTGCTCAGCTCAATCATCATCCTAAGTGCTTTCATTAAAGGCCATTTTTATTCCCTTGGTCTTAGAGCTACCAATAACCTACGGCTGCCTCTCAGACAATGTCAGTTTAACCTGGTCACCATGGCAACCTTTTATCTAACGCACTCACCCAGTCTTTTGACAGCAAAAGTTTGATTGAGATGGCACTTAAGAGGACACTGAAGTGGGTCATTTAAAAAGTCTTGAAAATGTGGAAGACAAGAACAGCAGTACTGTGAGAGCTGGTACGAATCATGACTGCAAATCACAAACTGAAAGATTATAACCCAACAAAGAGGCTTTGAGAGTGAAAGAAGTTCTCAAAGAGACTTTATCTGACATACAGTAGGTATGAGTGTTAGTGCACCTTTTCCAAAATGCAATTTGAATAATTACCAGAAAGTAATTTAGTTTTTGGGTTCGATTGATCTTAATTATTGACTTCTTGGCGATTTATGACCTTTCCAGTTCACTTGCCAGGTCAATAAAAATAAAGCATCAGGCAGTGCGTTTACATGCGCGGCTTAATCGGACTGAGCTCATAATTCTTTTTTTTTTTTCCGCTCAGTCGGACATCTCTCTTTGTCCACGTATACATGCAGCTAAGAAAATTGAATTATTGACGTGAACGGCCTCCTCCCCAAAACTAGGGGGCCAAATGGGTCTTTTCAGCGGCGCTGTTTCTGACCCCATACAACCGTCAACAACAACAGCAGGTCTGTGCCAGAGGTCAGAAGTGGCTACAACTGCTGCTGGGCATTTTCGAGC
This sequence comes from Xyrichtys novacula, assembly GCA_962446985.1. Lineage (NCBI taxonomy): Eukaryota > Metazoa > Chordata > Actinopteri > Labriformes > Labridae > Xyrichtys > Xyrichtys novacula. The sequence continues at coordinate 8,256,786 of OY660882.1, read as the reverse complement.
AAGAAGATGGAGAATCGTATAGTTTGTCGTACATGATGTACATGCTACTTTTTCTGCAGATGAGGTGCATGCTACTCCTCTTCTGTGGTGTTTTTGTTATGGAGTTGCAGGGGCGTGGCGCACGCGTACATGCATTGTCCGATCATACTTCGACTACGCTGGTTACATGGTAGAGAAAAGCGAGTTCCAATCGCATTATCTGGGTGTCTTAAGGGGAGTTCTCAAACTCTGATTATAGTCGGACTAAGGTGTTTACATGCACTTCAGTTGTCCGGTCTTAATGGGAGTAAAGCAATAATTCAGTTTTCTGGAGTGCCATGTAAACGTACTGACTGATGATTAAGGTGCATTATCATCCTGAATGTTGACTGAAAAGAATAATAATCTTGTATGTCGCTGTCAGCTTTGGGTTTAAATACATTTAGTTTGAATATTATCCTGTTAACAGCTATCTGCTAATGTTTAGAGCTCCTGTAGGAAATTTTTAATAGGTGATGAAATGAGCGGAGATACATCTCCAAGAGGTTCAAAAGCAAATGGAATCATCGACAACAACACCGACAGGGGATATTGTAATTTTTAATGCCTGTAACTGCTGTGAGGGGGAGGCACGGGGTAGAGTTTTTCGTCAGGTAATACTACTTTCTAAAGGATGATACAAAATCATCAGGGATGTGAGAGTTTTCACTTTGTCCTCTGGGGGCACCAGAGTCAACAAAAATAGAAAGTTCCTCTCAGGAGCTTTAAGTTAAACTGTAGGCCTTCCTACAAGACGTTGCTCACGAGCTTCCTAATATAAAAAGCAGAGCTATGTAGCACTCTACGAGTCCTTTAGGGAAGTAGTCTCCCTCTTAGTCATGAGCAAGGCCTACTAGCTAGCTAGTTATATGTACTTTAGTTCTCTTTTTATCATTCAGACATGAGAGTCCATCTCGTTTAATTGGACGAAAAGGAGAGGGTGGGGTTCCCCTGTTTGCTTGCCTGGTGAAGCCCTATCATGAAAGCAGAGACTTTACATCTGCCTGTCCTGTCACATTTCAGCTTTCACTGTCAGATACAGCTAACATCCTCTTAAAATGAACAAGACAAAGTGAATAAACCCAGCAAAGCCATATAGCCTACAGCACAGCATAATGCAAGATATTTGAAAAATAATTACCCTTTCAAGAATTGTTTATTGTGCTTCTAGTTCCCGCCTAGCTGCCATGCTATCTGCCTGCAACACACAGTTTGATGTTTCATTTTAGATAAGAGACAATTAATGTACCGCGTCAGCCATGCTATCGCTATCAGCAGCAATCTCGAAGCACAGAATGCAGTCCAGATACCGTGTCCCTGTGCCCTTGGTATTTAATGACATTTCTGTCTGTCCAAGAAGATAGAAGGAATCCATCGGAGCAAGCATTTGGTAATATTTTGGCTGTTCTCTGTCTTATTCAAACCATGCAGTAAATAAAGTATGTTGCTTTTCAAGAAAAACACATTTACAGCGCTAAAGCTAATGCAAAAAACCCTGTTGTTATAGCAACCAATCCATGCCAGAGCTTTTTTCCCTTTTTACCTGTTTCTGATTTGTTATGATTAAGAGAGAGAATAAATTAACATAAAAGCATTGAAGGCTGTGACTGTGTTTCTTTTAAGGGAAGATTTCTTTTATTCTGAAATTTCTTCCTCTCAACATAATTTCTGCCTGGCTTTCACCAATATGATTCATAGAGGCCAAGTATGAAATTAGCTCCCTTTTTTCTGACAGAGCATGTCTTGACTGACAGCTCAACAAATGAGAAATCATTTACTGGGAACTAAGCGGCCGCCTGCTTTTTGGCAGGGAAGCTGCTATCTCTAAGGTAAGGGTGCGTCTGTGTGAACACATGAAAAACCTTTAAAATCAGATTTTTTTCAACAATAGAAATCAGTTTACACCAGTGATTTTGATTTAAAATGTTTCTCTTTCCTCTGTTGAAGATAGTCTCCCTTAAACTGCACTCTCATCCAGAGACTGTCATATTTTCTCTCCCATTTATCAGCCTTTCAGACCACATACCTTATCCCACACACTGATCCTTACCTCAGCTTTGCCATCCTCAATTCTCAGAGTGTCTCTGCCAGAGTCTAGCTTCGTGTCTGTAACCACCTCTTTCTTGTTTTTCTAACTGTAAACATAAGCTGTTTTCACACATGCACTTAGCTCCTGAAATTTTCTGGAAATTTACACAGTGTATACAAACAGACAAAATGTTCACCTTGACTCTACCTGGAGTTTTTTTTCCTGCTAGCTCCTGGGTGTAATTTATGCAAAAAGTTGAGGTGGGTTGACGTGAGAGTGCAGCAGGTAAGTGTCAGTAAAACTCAACCAGTAGGTGGGAGAGGTAACATTAACATCATGTGACTGGTTGCAATCTTTGTGCTTGTAATGATGTTGCCTCATCCTTCCATCAACATACCGGCAGACTCTGCTTCACCTGCCACCTGGGAAATCATGTAGTCAGGACAGGGTGACTACTGCAGCATCACTTTTACACCAAGCTTTGCCTCCCCTCCTTACCCATCCCCACCCCACCCGAGACACCCACACACATCTGACAGAAGTTCATGTGGATAGGCAACTTTGGAAAATTTCAGGGTAAGTTATATGCACCAGTTGTGTCCTTAGAAATGGTGGGCTGTTGAGAAAAACAGACAAAATTTGCATCTCATGTTGGAGGGAGTCTCGTCCGCAGGGTGCAGGTAACTTGATGGTAACACAAAATCGACGAACCAAACACTATCTTCATACTAGACCTTCAACGAGGACTTGGGAAGCAGCTATGGTGGTTGCAATCTGTCACTTGATTCTGGAAATTTCAGGCATCTTGAAATGCGCAGTGCAGCTTCAGTTCCACCAGTTAGTGAGAAAGGTTGGTGTTCAATCTGTGTGCCGTGGATGGTAATATTTCAGTTTTTTAATGCAAAGTTTTGGACATTTGTGTGGAGTTTCTGCAGCCTTTGATGATTTGCGTTGCCATGTCATCGGCTGGTTTTGGTCCACTGTGTTTTTTTTTTCCAAGTCCAAAATAAATGCAGCCTAACCCACTGTGCAATGCGACGTCGAAATGACATCTATTGAACGTATTTTTTCAACGATGAGGTACAAATGTGGACGTCATCTCAGCGTCTAAAAAAATGTCCAATAATGACGTCTAAATCTTGGATCCATTTAGCACGTTGTGCCGATGTCTAGATTTGGTCTTCAGATGACGTCCAAATTCTAAACATCAGAGCGACGTCGCACTGACATCTAGATGTGGTCTTTGATAGACGGACCCAATACTGACTTGATCTGCACGTCTCTTTGACGTCTGATGTTTGGTGGGAAAGTCTACCAGGAGAGTTTAAAGCACTTATATGTGCCGACAAACTTTATAAAGATGTTGAAGCCATTTTTCCTGGACTTAGCTCCTGCCCAAAACTACTACCAAATAGTTTGCTGGATGATGAGGTTAGAAACTGAGAGACAGCAGAAATTGAATTTGTGTTGTTAAAAAACTTGCTGCAGACAACCAGCTCTTGTTGTAAGCAGCTTAAAAATACCATTATCAAGCAATTTAAAAAAAAGGCGAATGTCTCTGGGCTTCAATAATTAGTTTATGTGATACAAAAAATACGGATAATCGGTTTGTTTGGGTCCAATAAGATAAGGCTTTAGCCAGGCTTCAGGCACACAGCATCCTCCACTATCAGTGTATAGATATGTGGAATGGGTGGAACCAGCAGTCAGCGATGCAGGAATTACAATCCAACTATAGACTCGAAGAAGGTATAAAAAAAAAGATCTAAGTGCAGTATGTAAGCCACACTTGCAATATTATAACAAAAACATTTACATTTGAATTGAAAACATTGAATTTTCCTTTGGGGATAAATAAAGTTCTTATCTTATCTTCTTAATAATGCTGCTGTAAACTCAACATAAGCCTTTAAAATAACCTTTTAGTGAGTGGGATAGGGGGTGGGGGGTAGCTTTTTGCATATTTGCACCAGCTTTAAATCATATTAAGTGACAGAGTGACATTAGTGTCTGTATTTTCAAAGTACAGTAACTATTTTATGCAGTAGTCCAAATATAAAATGCTGCTGCTCGACCAGCTCGAAAACCTCTTTTGCATATATTCCACTTAATTGATAATGGATATATTTATCTTAAAACCTCGAAGAGCTCCAGGTAGCTCTATTCAAAGGTCAATGTTCAACACAACAAAGTGAACTACTGCATTAACCCGGAGAAACCCTGCTTTAAGAGAGCGGTAGAATAATCAGGTGAGCACTAATGAAGCATACTCATACTGTGCCATTCCTCTTCAAGACAGCAGTAATGGCTTTTTGCAGAGACAATCTGCATACTGTTTGCTTTCACACATACACTGTTCGGCATGTGAGAAAATGAAAAGACAGAGTGTGTGATGAACATTTCAAGCCATTAAATTATTACCTTGACTTTGCCATGCTGACAGATCAATCCAGCCACTAATGCACAAACAGTATTAGTAACTTAAGCTTGAAAATAACAAAGACTTAAAACATTAGCAAAATAACATAAGACTTAATCAATATCAACTTACCTTTAACCCACATTTGTGCCATCTGGTGACACCCCCTTTCCCAATCTTAACCATCAAAAATACCATACATTGTTTATTTCCCTTGACCAGAATGAATCCAGATTGAGATGTGATGCTGCCATCTAGTGGTTGAAATTCGTTGCGCATTACAGGATATATAGCCAAAAATGTAGGTTCAAAAATGAGGTGTACATCATCAAAACGATTGACCCAAACCGAACCAAACCACTCCAAAGCAAGTCAAACAAAATAAATCTTGCATGTTATTTATTCTTTTTTAGATTTACAAGTTATTTTCACATTTATATATATTTTTTTTTTAAAAAGGCTAACAACTCTCTGGTGTTACAGGTATGGAAACACAGTGAATGCAAACAACTGCATTTGTTGCACAGCTCAGAGACATCTCCAGATGTGTAGCCTATGGAATCACGACCTGCTTTAAGTGAGCAAAGTCTGGGGCTTTCCTAATAACTGTGTCATGTTTAGGTCCCATTACAGAACAAAATGTTCCGATCTAAAACTGCAGTCAGACAGGAAACCATGAAGATGATTCTGTCATTTGCAATTTCCACGTTAGAAGTTGGGTATCTTTCATACTGTTGATCAATGTAGAGGGAAATGACAAGAGTAGAAAAGGAAACTGCCAGTTGACATGTATGCATATGTACTACATACACAACACCGACACACACTCAGCAAACAACCTCAGCATCATCCTCCAGAATAAATCACTTAAGACTATTTAATCAACTGAGACAGAGGCTGAAGATGAACAGGGAGGTAGATAGATACACAGGGGGGAAAGACAGAAGAGAAGTAGTGAGGGACCTTGGGGATTCCCTCTAGCTTATGATTCTTTTTTAAAAAATGTTCCTTTAATCAAAGAGGATCCAGATAATCTCATCTGTAATCTCAGTTTTAAGTGCAGGGGTGGCGAGTGGCTCTGCCTTCTCCTGCCTCTCTGTGTGTTTTTTTTTTTTAAGCTACGTGTGTCCTTAAATCAATGTTCAGGGCTCGCTCACTAAGTTCTCTGTGTTGTACTTGCTAATTGCCTGAGCTGCAGCACGAGCTGCGGCCCTGGGGAGCTGCTTCCTGTAGATCCACCCCGGTCCTGGTCCGTCCGCCTGGTCCAGCCCCACCCTGAGCATCGTTCTTCGGCAGCTTTTTCGCTACAGGGGCAAGATTACCAGTTTGAATGAAACTGCAACATTCATGCTTTGTCAACATGCCTACTTAATTATAGGAATACAATCCATGATATGAGCTTCCCACTATTAAAACATCACTTTGGACTTTAGAGGGTAAGAGTGAAAGAAAATAAGGGATGGCAGATTTTAAGTGACTGGCCAAATGTTATGTTCAAATACTTTTTTGTTTTGTACTAATATCTTTTTATTTCTTTCACACTTGAAGTTTACTCATAATACTTTTCATTCAACTAAAATAAACATGAAAATATCACATAGTTCTTACTCAGATGCTATATAAAGAAAGTGAACTTACCTATTGCCATGAAAATTTCATTGACATTCATGGCAGTCTTGGCGGAAGTCTCCATGAAGAGTAGACTGTTGTCATCAGCGTATGTTTGTGCCTCCTAAACACAAAATTTAGACATAAGTCGAGGGTTATAAAAACATTTACTGCACTGACCAATATCATACAATTTTGTCATGCAGTACATCTGAGATAAGAAATTTAATATGTGAAATCATTTAGCTGTCAGTGCAATGTGAATTTATGAGTTTTTATCTACATACCTGAAGCTCCACAGCTCTTTTGTTTGCAATGTCTGCCTTGTTTCCAGCCAGTGCAATCACTATGTTGGGACTGGCTTGTCTCTGCAGCTCCTTCACCCAGTTCTTAGCCCGTGCAAAAGTATCCTGATCAAACAATAAGCATTATCAATACTGCTCACACTCATACTTTCCAATGACAACTGTAAACAACACTGGTGGGACACTTTTATGTAGTTTAAAAGGTAAAGTGTGCAGTATTTTGCACCATTTAGCAGAACAGGCTTGGCAGAAATGAAATGTAAATGAAGGTCTTAGCCATAGCACCTGTCACTTTGAACAGCCACATGTTGAATTTGGGTAGGATTTCATTTTTGAATCAAGACCCTTGCATTCTCAGGTTTCAATTACAACCAACACCTTCACGAGACATTCTAAAACTCAAAACTTACTGTGATAATCATCATAGTCCTGCACTAAATGCACCTTTACTGTCAACAGCAACAAAGCTACAAAGACAGAGGGCTCTATTTTCATGCCCGCTGGCGGCACGGCGCACAGTGGCGCACCCTGCGCAGTGGTATTTTCATCTGGCAGAGCCCGCTCACAGCTAGTTTGGTATTTTCGTAGACTGAGGCGCACCGAGGTCCGCCTAGCTGGGCGTGGTGGCGCGGTAGGGAGGAGGTGTCAACAGAATCAGCTGGTGCAATGACATTTCTGTTCTCGCCGGCGGCGTGGAATGAATGCTAAAAGCTTGCCGATTAAAACCTGGTCAGGTTTGAATCAGGTTAAAGGTGAGGAGAGGAGCTGATGTGAATGGCGAAAACAGGTCTCGGCTGTGTTAAACCCACTCCACGCCTTATGCCTTCCCTCTCTATGACTTACGCCGCCGGGAGGAGCTGAGTTAAGGAGGGGGGATACTTACGCCAGGCTGCAGCGCTCACCAAAATACCAAAATGTGATTGGGCATGCCTCGTCAGCGCAGCGGACCTGACTTACACCACGCCTGCGCCACGCCGCCGGTGAGGCACGAAAATAGAACCCTCTTTTTCTCAATCAGTGTGTTGCCTCTGACTGATACGACTCTATTCCTGCTCCTTCCTCCATGGGTAGGACCTACTGTGTTGGTGATGTCGTAGACCACGATGGCAGCCTGAGCGCCTCTGTAGTACATTGGTGCCAGACTGTGGTAGCGCTCTTGACCTGCAGTGTCCCAGATCTCAAACTTCACAGTGGTGTCGTCAAGGCAGACAGTCTGAGTGAGGAAGGCAGCTGAAAACAGAAGTAAGATATTAGTGCCAATCACATTGATAGAGTCATTTCATATATGCAGTAGCAGCTTCCTTTATAGCTGTATATTAAGCCTGTGCAGAGCTGTTTGACCTGCTGAGTGGAGATACCAGAGTAAAGTCAGAAAAATAAAATATAATAAAAGAAACACACTTTTAAAATAGAATAAAAATCAAGATTGGTTGAATATGTTGACGTATTGGACTAGACTATTTTTTATTGTTGGTGCAATAACCACATTAAACCACAAATGTAAACTGTTCTTGTCCTGATGCTAAGTTTTAATTAAACATCATTTCTTTTAGGTATTTAGATGAATGTAAGAGCAAGACTAGTATAAGAAAATCATCAACATTGGCATCTCTTTTCTTGTGGATGCAAACAACATTTCAGAAAATTCATCCCTTCACAGTCCAGAACCACTTCCGTCCCTTACCTCCAATTGTGCTCTCCTGAAATTCATGAAACTGGCCTTTGACAAATCGCAGCACCAAGCTGGACTTTCCCACTGCCGACTCCCCCAGCAGCACCAGTTTAAACTGGCAGATTTTATTTGCTGCTGCGGCCCCATTAGGCCTTGTTGATCCTCCACCACGTCCAGCCATTTACAGAGACAGAGACTTGTTCCAGACAAAGAGGCTTGAGATGAACTGAAACTGCTGGTTCGGGGCACAGGGTTAGAGACGGGAGCTGTGTCAGGCAGGCACTGGTGGTGAGCAAAGTCAGAAAGCAAACTCCTGCCAGATGAAGTTGATCTTAAAATGGTAGTGGAGAGGTGACCAGGTCTATCCTAAAAAAAGGAAACAAAGGAAACAAATGTAATTAAAGTAAAGTGTTTTTTTTTTACATTTTGAATGTTATTTACTTCTACTACATTAGAACAATTTATTCAATGTACTAAGCAGCAGTTGTAGTGGACTAGGACTGCAACCTTTTTTTTCTGCAAAGTCTTGATTCCTTTCAAATGAATGTAGCTACCCTATGTTCAATAATATGTATTTGTCATTGCTGAAGAATTGAAATAAAGGTTTGGGGGAAAAAAATTCATGTATTAAAAATAATCTCTGTTCTTGGCGTAAATCTCCGACCTTGCCCTCAGATTGCTATATTTGGGATTCCTGACCCCTCACTTGTACTCAACTCTACACAAAAGGATATTTTAGCTTTCACATCCTTAGTTGCAAGACGTTTATTAATGTTACATTGGAAGTCTGCTAAATATCCTCTATTTACCGGTGGCTCAAATACGTAATGTGTTTTGAGAAAATTAAATGTACATTAAGAGGATGTAGAGTCATATTCTTTCACAAATGGCAACCTTTCATTTCCTGTTTCACTAATTTAGAGGTACTACCTGATTGAATTTCTGCCTATTACTGTGGTATACTTTATATTGCATGAATGACCAATCGAATGTGTGTTCGTGTTGGTTGTGGTGAGCCGAGTTGGGGCATGAGTGGGGGGCTGTACACTAGTTTATTTTTTCGGTTGTTGTTTTTTTTGTATGTGTATATGTGACTGTTTACATATGGTGAGGCATCTTTTTATTACTATGGCCCCATCTATGGAACAGCTTACTTGAAGACCTGAGGACTGCACCTAATCTTAAAGATTTTAAAGCAAACTGAAAACGTACCTTTTTCGTCTTGCTTTTAACTAAATTTTATATCATTAACTCTGTTTAAGTGTTTTAGCATTTATCTATTCTAGTTTTCATCACAGGATCGTCTTTTATTGAGCTATTTTGGTGCTCTTATTTTAGTATCTTTTACTGTTGTTTTCATTTCATTTTATTTATCATTTCTTAAATTTCGATCTTTGTTAATTTGATTTTAGATTTTAACCTAAACCTCCAGTGTTTCCTTATCTTGAGTTTTAAATGACGTTTCCTCAGCCCTTTTTAAGTTTATGTATTTTAATAATGTTTCTGTTGCATTTAGATCGTGGGGTGGGAATGAAGGGCTGGGCTGAGGTTGATTTGGGTATCCTTTTAATCTTGGGTTGGGGTAATTTTGGGTATTCTTTGTTTCTTTTGTTCCTTTTTCTGTGTGAAGCACTTTGTGCTACATGTTGAATATGAAAGTGCTATATAAATTAAGACTGATTGATTGATTGATTGATTGATTGATTGATATATGTATCAAATATAAGAAAAAGTTAACTGTATCCCAGCACTTGGAAATATCTCATTGTATTTTTCAATAAAAACATTTTGGGAGAAAAAAAAGAAAGAAAATAATCTCTGTTAAATTTAATATGATGCCACTACTCCAGACTATGTAGTGTTACATCAGCGCCTAAACTAGTAATCGACAAAAACTATCATTTCAAACGTTACATCTTAGACTCAACCATGTGTAAGAAGTTCAAACTTGTAAACATAAAAGCATGATGGATGTCAGAGACTTAGCATGGTTGTAAAGTTCCCTGTAGATTGACTTGGATCACCCTGCTTTGTTTGTTATTATTTATCTGAGGGCAAATCATCAGCTAACAAACCAAAACTTACAGCTTAGCCATCTTAACTTAAGACACAACAGTGACAAGGTGCTGGCCATCTGATTTCTTGACCAGCCTGCTAAACCTGCCGACGTTAACTTTGATCGGCCAGCAGGACAAAAACAGATCAGCTGCGTGTTAGCTTCAAAGCTATCTGCAATAAGGACGAGACGGGCCAACGCTGCTAGCCTCAGCTAACGAGTATAAACACCAAAATCTAAACCACAGCACGTTGTTGTTCTTACCAGCAGCGAGAACTAAAGTCCACGACGTTCGGGGAGTCGACACCCGAAAACGTAATGCTTCTCGTCAACGATGTTTTCCTCCGAAAAACACTTTTAGGTTTTGGAAATTGTACGCTTCCGCCTTGTGTAACCAAAACACTTCCTGGTGTCGTCTGTCATGTGATGCCGTGTCACAACCAATCACAGAGCCGGATAGAAGGGTCGTCAGGAGCAGAGTCAGTTGACTTCAGAGCAGCTCACCGCCACAATAAGAAAGATACAGACCCTTTCCAAAACATTAGAATATCATGGAAAAGTTTTTCTGTTTCCAAATTCCATTCAAAAAGTTAAGCTTTCATAGATTATAGATTCAGGGCCCACAATTTAACGATTTCAAGTATTTATTTGTCTATTTTGACGTAATTTGGGCTTCCAGCTCATAAAACCCACAAAAACAGAAATTCAAAAAATTGGAATACTGTGAAGAAATCCCCATTTACGTCAGTTTTGGAGGAAAAAAAGAGAAAGAAAAAAGATGGAAATAGATAAATAACTTTTACTTGATATCCTATTTCTTTGGAAAGGGTCTGTATATTTAGTATCTTTATTTGAAAGTGCTAATTACAAAAGTGTATTTCATTCACAGGAAAAAGCTCTGTTTCCCTAAATTGACGAAATAAATATATCATGAATCATAGGTAAAATATCTACTCTAACAATATAATTAAGCTATCTTAAAACTGCAAGGTTACATTTTTGTAAATTAAAAAAAAAACTGCAGTTTTTTCTAACATAATGAGATCATAATTTAGGAACTGAAAGGAATAAATTATTAATTAAAATGTTTCTTATTTTCTAAATCAAGAAGATAATTATCACATTAACTTAGAAAAACAGGACAGAGGTTTATATTGACAGAAAGTTACCCCTTTATAAGAGTATTAACTTGTTCATTCAGGAACACAGAGTGAACTTGTTTTTCTGATTATATTAGAAATAAAGAGTTACAGATACAGGAGAAAAACAGTTCAAGTCTCACAAGAATAATGATGTTATATGAAGAGAATGCAGCCATATGTTAGAAAACAAAGATGTAATTTTATAGGAATAAAAGAAATATAAGACTAAATATGTAAGATCAGAAACTAAGAAAAGGAGTCTGAATTGTAACAGTTGTGATATTATAGTTAACATTACAACTATTTATTAATATGATGGTCTAAAGTTTTCTTGACATAACAAAAAAAAAGGTAATTTCGCTGGAAAAAGTCATATAAGCCTAATCACAGACACCTGAACCACTCACATCTTGTATCAAACTGATATTCCTGTGTTAAAACTTCAGCAACCAAACAGCAACATTAAAAAAGTAACAATGAAATACAAGCCGAGTGCAATTTTACAGCTTTTCTCAGTGCCACAAGATGGCGCAGTAACATAAAGAAATAGAAAATTCAAAGAAAAGGCCATACAAGTAGTATTTTTTCTGTGTGTGAAACTGAAAGAAACCTATCATTTAAAATTTAGTTCAAGAGGCTGAGAGCACACATGGAACATCTGTAAGTGTTGGAGAAATGGCCTGAAAAATGGCATTGTAACCATGCTTAATATTTGATCTGTATGTTTCTCAATAAAACTTGACTTTTACCCGATGTTTTTATACCTGAAAAACCAATTACTTTATGATTTATTTTGTTCTGGAAAGAAATAACAAATATGTACACAGAGAAGAGAAAAGTTGCAAGCGACTGAACTTTATTTAGACAATGCTACAGTACACAAAACAAGGGAGAAAATCATTCAGACTTCACTAAGAAATGAATCATAGTATGCATTGCACAAATCACGGGTGCAGCAAGTGGCCTTTATGAAAGGATTATTCAGCCCTCTGCACTCCACTGGTTCCATGCAGCCCTGGAAGTAGAGGCCCGCTGCAAAAAACAAAACAAAAAAAGATGGATTATCAGCCGACTTGTGTGAGTTTTTTAATCAGAGAAATGACTGACTGAATTTTGAACTTCTATTTTACAGCCATCCAGTACATTGAAGTAACACACTTTACTTACGGACACCAGCAAGGACTATATTGCCACAGAAAACATGTGAAGGTTGGCAAGTCTCGATGACATCAGGACAGTCTCGTGCTGTACCTCCACACTTACACCTCAGGGACTCGCCTGAGAAAATAAGAAAAAAAATCAAACATGTATTCAAACATGCAGTCTATCACTCAATAGCCATAAAATGCACTCAGAATTGTCAAAATACAAAGAAAATGATCAATATAAAAATTATAATCTACTCTTTTGGTTCAGAGAAGGATTTCATTTTATGTTTGTTAAAGAGTTTGCAGGATTTTTGGTACTTGAACTCACCATGGCTGATAACCAGAGCCACCAGAAAAGCAATGATCACAGTCTTCATGTTGTTTCAGTGTTTCTTATTCAATCTCTCTATGAAAAAGAAAAGCCACATATAGAGTCAGATGTTGATGGAAGCACGGTCAGAAGCGCAGTCAAAACATACCTTACCTGGTCAAATGGGCTGCAGGAGTTGACAGTGTGCTGTGCTGCTAGGCTGAGTCCTTTTTATCAGCACTTTGTTGTGCAATCAGTGAAAATCCTGTGTTACGTTCAGGCCTCTGGGATGCAACACTATTATCAACACTACATTTACACACTTGTTTACCAAGTTCAACTGACACACACAGTGACAAACAACTAACATGAATGCTAGGAAAACCAGCCATGACCCAGCTGATAGTTAAAACACAGCTTACATGAAGCCAATGTTGCATAAAATTGATCAAAGATAATCAAATTGAGACATCGCACCACAAAACTCAGTCGTACTTACACATATTTCCCAACAAGTGAAACTTGCAACTGAAAACCACCAAATTAGTTGTAACTCTGTTTGACAAGTTCTTTGAGTGCTTTTAAAAATCTTTTCATGATTATTCTCCTGAAAAGTTAACCTTGAACTTGGGAGACTTCTGCCAAAACCAGAGTGGCTACAGGTTGAAAAAAAAAAAAGAGAGAGAGAATCAAAACAAGCAAACATAGACGGGAAAAAACTATGAAATTTGGAAGTGATGCAACTGAGTAGAAATAAGGCTGAGGGAAGGATCTCTGAAAATACCGGAGGAGGTTCATAATTAAACAGGCCAGGCTGAGACAGTGATGCATGAAGATCCAAATGTCAAATGTAGCAGCGCCATGTTCCTACCCGTAAAATCAACACTATGGTCTTTTTCTGATGAACTTTTGAGTTTCTACCTACATTTGAAGACTGTATGATTTTGACAGCATCCTCTCCCCACACGGACAACAATGTAATTGAGGGATTTTGTGATTGCACCTTTTGAAAGGACTCACTACACTGTCTCTCTACCTGCATCTGATTTTATACAAATCTAATTTAGCTTTTTGCAATCATCCAATAATAGTTCCAGTGAGGCCTCTTCATGACCCACTAAGTCAAACAAACAGGAAAACATTGATCTTTTTTACAGTGTAATGCCTGATGCCTGCAAATACTGCAAGGGGGCAGGAGACACCTTTCTATCACTTCTCACAGCAAATGTTCATGATACATTTGACTGTTAAAGGTAGGATGGCATGATTGTACAGAAGATAAATCTTACATCTGTACACAAAGCAAGTGGTGGATAAGATGTATAACATTGTTTACAAACTTGACACTACAGTAAAGAAGCCTTAAGTCATATCTTCCAATATTTACTGTGTAGAATCAGAGTGGGATGTTATACCTCCCACTAGAACTTTCTATTGTGGCTCACTGGAGGAATTGGGGTTCAATCCCAGGCCCTGCTGTCCATATGCTGAATTGCCCTCGGAAAGACACACAGGCTGCATTCACACCAGTCCCAGTTGCCTTGTACCATGTCAAAGTAAGACTGTTCCCCTCCCTCACCATGAGTGGAAAGAGTGCTATACATACACAGACTGTTAATCATTGTTATACCATGGAAAAAAAACAGTGAATAATGATACAGTTTGTGATATATGCTTGAGCAGGGTACCAGTTATAATCTGTTCCATATTGGGATCTTTAAAAAAAAAATTACATGTAAAAGAAAACAAATCTTATTAACATTATGCAATTTTGTACCCAAACAGAAAGTAAAGCACTCATTGTGCTGTCCATACCATTAAAGAGCGGATATGCGATAACATATGTTTGCCAAAGCTGCAAAAGTCTAAAAATAAATACCGTCCTCCTGCTGACAAAGCTCAGACTTCCTCTTTGTTGGCTGAGCCCACTGGCTCCCATATAACTGGGACCTTGCACTTCAGTGCACTGGTTCTAGATGGATCCTTCACTCCTAAACTTTCATGATTTGATTGACATCTTTGTCCGTGAGTGCAGAATAAAATAAGAAAGTTGAAAAAGTGCATCATTGAAAATGAGGAATTGGTTTGCATTTTCAAAGAATAAGTTGGTATGAGATTCGCAGTGAAGTCTTTTGACCGTTTTAGTAAAGAAAAATCACTCATTGCAAGTTCTTTTTTTAATTCAACATCTACTGAACAAAGAGCCGAGTCTGTTTGAAAAAAATCTCTCTCTCAAGGTGTCCTTGTCAGGAAAGGAAGCAGCACTCTACAGTCATGGACATAGAACAAAAAAATATCCAATCCAACAAAACTAGAAAACCATTGTGCAAACTTCAAGGATTTGAAGTGAAATGAAGAAAATGAAAGGAAAACTAATGAAAATGAAAACATTTGTGGATGTCAAAGCAAACAAAAGTGGCATCTATATATAAACTGCTGGTCATGATGATGACTTTTGTTGCTCAGTTACACTCATCAGTCCTGCAGCAAGTTGCCAATGAAACCCCTGGACGATTCATCATGATGCACTTTTTTAATTTCATGCAACCCTTAAAGCGATTGAGAGCGAAGAGTCGTGAAAAGGTGGAGAAGAATGTGTATTTCGACTCCCATGACTAATGTGTTTTATTGTTCCGGGCCTTGCTAAACACTTACCAGCTCTAGAATAAATGATAACACCTCTGCAGATATTATTTCAAATGCAACCCCTCTCCACAAGGTTCATACATAGTGCTTCAGCTTGCTAGTAAACGATGTGGTCAGTTTATCAGTGTATCTATGTGTGCTTCACTTCTCATTGCCACTTATATGTTCTTAATGTTTCCAATAAGAGAGTGACTCACCTGTTATAGTAAAGCAGCCTTAACTATGAAGAGAAATGACACGGCAGAAACAGGGTGTAATTTGTACACATGATGCAACATGATGTTCCTCTCTTTTGTTTGTTTTTCACCGGACTTTTTTCTGGACTCACCGATAGATGAAACATTAACAGATTTTGATCAGGATTTAGTCAAATTAAGGGTAAAGTAGTAACCTTAAACCCTCATATTAGTGGGACAATTTATTCTTGTTTCACTGTTATACAAAATCAAAGGTTGTACTTTATCAGCCTTTAAAAACTGAGTTCATCCTTCATAACACTTTGGTTGAATTTTTTCTTTTGCATTCCAGTGTAATGCATTATAAACTACAGCTTTTTGGGGCAATATGATCACTGCTGGTAACACTTCATAAACATTGTGTTAAACTGTTATTATGGATGTTTATTATCACCCCTAAGGGTTGTTTTAAAGCTCTATAGATGCATTTATGGGGCTTTATAAATGTACTTAAAATGCATAATGTGAAGTGAGTTCATAAAGTTCCTCTCTCTTCGCTGCAGGACAGAAAGATTCAGAAGATCTTTTGTACCAACAGCCATCGTACTTTATAACTCTTGTGTAAATCGTAGATAACTTTTAGAGACATATTATGTAAGACAACAGACAATTGAATTTCCCTTCTGGGATTAATAAAGTTCTTCTTCTTCTTCTTCTTCTTCTTAAAAAGTGTCACTAAGTGTTACTTTTGGTATCATTGAAAAATCATTATGGAATATTATCATCTTATATTGCAACCCCAATGAAAATTGAGTTTTAAGGTTGTAATCTGTAGTAGTTTTACTGTTAAATCCTGATAACATGAAACAAAGGTTTTTAATCACAAGCAGGGATTTACACGACACTGAATCTTGCACACCAGTCAACCAGAAAAAAACAGGTTAACGTAATAATTGGCTCTAACATGAATGTTTGTACTAAAGAACTGAGTGTTATTCAACTTTATCTGCCTTTCTCAGCAGGGGCAGATCCAGAGGATGGTCATGGGGGGCCATACCCTCTTTGTTTTTTGATTGGGAAATGCCAGCAGTGACTCCAAAATCCCTAATGATGATTGGCTATTTCAGAGAACCTTATCCCAACGTACTCTTATTACATGCTGTAAGAGTGCCATGCCATCTCCACCATGGGCTACATTACATGCCTCTTAAGTTGCATTCATGTAAAGTCACCCACTTGTGACTTTTTCCAAATGGAGAGAGTTAAGGAAATGAAGAAAGGGAATGAGGAAATACTTTTAAAGCCAAAGAGAAATCCTGTCCTCTGGAGCGTCACATGGAGTGAAGTCTGTTAGAATGTCATCTGATCATCACTGGATCAGCTGTCAGTCTATGTAACTGTTTCTGCCTGCACAGATGTGCTCTGTAATAACAAATGAATACCCATGACAGTTTTTTTTGTCTGTGTTGTTTGTGTCACAAACAATGGCATAAGAATGAATGACCTGCAGTCTGTTAGTGTGTAGCACCCAGATAGATACAGACCAGTTCTACCAGCACATTGTCCTTACAGTTGTTTTATAAATATTTACCCTGACATGAATCAGATTGTAAACTGTGTATGTACCACGCTTACACTAATAATCTGCAATTATAATTTGTAACGAACTCTGTATATTATTTATTAGGTTTAAAGTTTCTGAGAAAGGAGAAATTATGTGACACTTTTCAAACTCAATGCCTCGTATGGAACTTTTATAGATGAGAAATCTAATGTTTAACAGTCTATGGTCAAACTCAGAGTAATACACCCTGTTATGTTAATTTGATGAAAGTTATGATGAACATTTTGGTCTAAATACTCATATCAAACACTATTTTGAACCCACATCTACACTGACCACTGTGCCTGTCTTTTGTTTCTCCGGTAGAACATAAAACTGAATGCATTTGTACCTTGAGGTTTGAAAGTAACGTGTCAAAGATTCAAGTTTACAGACTTTTTTTACATAAACTATGATATGTGTAGCATCGCAGTAAAAGACACATTCATACATTTCTGCATACTTTATTTGTCAGCCAAGGAGAAATCATTCAAAAAGAACAAAGTTCCTGAATACTCTGAATATCTTGTGAATTTAAAGAGTTAGTATGTTTTCCCAGAAAGGCGTTCAAACTTTGTAATTCAAAGACCATATATACCACAATTATAGCATGGGACTGATTTATTCATCTAATATGTATATTTAGTCATTTTTATCTAATCATTGCGTACTTTGTGTTTACAGAATTGTAAATCCATGAAACAGAAGTTTTTCTTTTTTGAGGAAAAATAATTCACCTATTTCTAAGCACCTCCTCTAATAAATTGACAAAAGGTAAAAAATTAAGACTAATTTGAATGCCCAGCAGGATCTGTAGTAGGGTGTAAACCTGGAGATGTTCAATGGAATTATAACTGAATTTAATCATCTAATTCAGATGAAAGTATGTCGTCTTAGAGCTCACAAATAAAAAACTGGAACAGAAAAAAAATCAATATAAAACAACAGCCAATCTATGCTGAGAGATGCACATAAATGTGTCATTTCTGCCCCTTGGAATCTTAAAACATCCAACAACTCACCTGTCTCAATACAGCATCTGTGTACACAATCAACAAGGTGTCATGTAGAATGCTTACACATTGATTTTGAAACCTTTTCCTTAGGAAAAAGAATAAACAACTTTACCATGCAAGGAGGTAACAGGTAGTATCAACTGCAAAATGCTTCAAGGATGTTGGAAAAAATATACAGTATATACTGGAACCCACAGCTGTGGGAGTTTTTTCTTAAAGACACACTTCAGTAAAGCCGCAACAACGCACAATGACATGCTTTTGCATAGAAACAGTGTTGATTTTGTGTAGTTTGATGAACATTAGAGCTCAGAAAGACAGAAGGAAATACAGCACGCAGAAATCTTGAAAACACTGTCAAAATTTGCAGTTTAAAGACTTGAGTGTCTTTTTTTAGCTGCGGTGAAGTCAGAGCGACTGTTCCTGTAGCATCTTCAATCTGTAAGGTCCAGACACCACGACTGCTCTGTGCTCTGAGTCTGCACGCCGATGCTGGACCTCCGCGATGACACACTTTCACTGTCTCTGCTCTCTGTTGAGCCCCCATTCCCCAGTAGGCACTCCAGACTGGTGTGTTCTATGGCGGACGGGTCGCCCAGGGGTGATCCTGTATCCAGGGAGGATCTAAGAGGTTGACCGGGTGATGTTGGTGGTGAGACAGACACAGGGTGGATTGAGGGGTTCGAGTCCTCAATTTGAAAGATTGAGATGTCCTGGGTCAGGTTACTTGATACTGGAGCGGACATGAGATCGCAAATGTCCTCATGTGGGGCTAGTGATAAGTCCAGATGGGACTTTGAGGGCAAGCAGAGGTTGGGGTAAGAACTGGGTGATGAGTCCAGCAGGCTCTGTGTTGACGCGCCTGTGAGAGCGCTGGAGAAAAGGCAAGAAAGTTCATTCTTGTCACTGGGAGGCTGCAGGCACAGACTGGGCTGGGACCGGCTGATGCTGCTTGGGCTCGCGCTGAGAGGTCTGTTTTCAGAGTCTTTACAAAGCGCCATGCCTGGACCTCCACTCTGGAAGCCTGAGCTTAGGCCAAGAAGAGATGGGCCGGTCCACAGATTAGTGTTCTCAGAGACATGACATGGGCCTAACCTGGGATCAGGGTTTACAGAAAGGGCTGGACAGCAGGGAGCAGGTGGGCTAGAGGACTGAGGTCTGTGTTGGGTCTGTGTTTGGGTTTCAGAAGCTCCACTGAAACTCCAGCGGCCTGCAGCTGGGACACTTTGGTGGCTGTCACGGCTCCCAGGATCACTGTGGAAGTGATAGTTTGGAGCAGGGTTAAAGGGTATGCCGGTGTTGGAGGCTACGCTGCATGAGTATGAGGGGTGGGAAGTGTTGTAGCGCTGCAGAGTCACATGGGCCTGGAGGAGGTGCAGCATGTGGTGCAGGCCTTTGGCAAGCTCTGATACTTCCTGGTTTAATGTGCCCATCTGAGAGAGAATGAACACATTTTTAATTAAACAACACAGAAAAATTGGTGAATTACACATTCACAGCTCTGCCCATTTAAATCCCCCGCACTCTCAAACGAATCTGCTTCTATTTTGAGTTTTAATCTCAGCCTCATGTCCAGACATAATTTTCTGATGACCTTCCAAAAAAGGACCACATTATTCATAATCCTCTTCATCCACGGCCCAAAAGTCCAGAGGGACCCAGGCTGAGGTAAGTGACGCAAATAGGGGCGAGAGAAGACAGAAGACCAGGAACAAGGAAGTGGAACAGGAGGGGAGAGAGGGCCAGAGCAGGGCCACGAGTAGAGTACACTGCTGTCAAGATTTTTTTTTTTTAGATCGTTGAGTCAGCACTCCCTGCTACCCGCTGCAATGCAGATAGTGCCCTGCTGGTTAATTAATATCGACTTCAGACAGAAGCTACCTGGGCCCATCTGGATCCTCACAATGCACCTGCTTGAACTTCTTCTATAACCAAATTAAGCAGAAACTGATCTCATAGAATGAAGCCAATGGACGATTTTGGACAGGATGAATTAATGAATGAAGTTCAGCTGGTCCCCATATTAAAAACAACTTCTATCAGACCATCATTAATTCTTGCTGTGTTTCATTTTCTGTCTCACACAAAAATACTTTTCAGACAGATCTATTCCAAACTATGTTGGTCCAGTCAGTTTTAATGTGTGTTAACAGGCTGTATCTGACCTTGTGGTTGAGTTGACTGATGCTCTGTTTGACCTCCTCCGTCTCCTGCAGCAGAGTGGCGTTAGCCTGAGAAGAATCTGAAAAAAATCGGGAGAAAAAACCTTAAGGAGCTCATCATTTAGAAATGCTACAGAGGTTTCAACAATGTTATTAAAGCTGAATTTTAAGTGATGTGATGTGTGAAGTGAAAGCAATGTTATATAAATGTAAATTCAAAGCTACCCCAAAACATCTAACACTCTGCACCCCCTTCCTTTCTTTCTTTCTTTCTTTCTTTCTTTCTGCATTTATTGAGCCTGGCAGCTACAGCTACAGCAGATCCCCTGATAAGTTTTCCCACAGCAGCAACAAGTTCAACTTCAAATATTGAATCACTATTCCAATAAAATAAAAAAACTCAGAAATCAATTTCCATCCTGTTGAAGGTGTGGAGTTATGTTAACTGTTATTGATAGCTTTCACAAGTGATGTAAAAAGTGTCTTGGGTAAGCGATGTTTCTCCAGTGTGTTACAGGATATAAAATAAAGAAGCTCAGCAAGACTTTCAACAACACTCTTATGAAAGCAGATGGCGGTTTTGTAAAATCAATGAGGCACAAGCTAAAGAAAGGGAAAACAAGATGCGATAGGAGGGCAAGCTCTGAAGCCCCCGACTGTATGAATTACAGTGTGCACTTGAATAAATCTCTCTAACTGAGCTTTTGTTTTACTCAAGTTAATTAGCTGGACTCAGGCTGAACTTAATGCAATATTCATGCCAGAGTGATCTTCAGTGAAAGCTCAGGTCACATGATCTGTGCCCTGCTTTGACCTCAGTTGTCCTTTAGCATGTTCTCTGACTCTTCCGACACCCTGCTGTCATTTCACTTCTCTGTGCTCTCATGTTTCCCCAGAAGGAGGCAGCGCAGAGTTGTCCTATCAACTGTTTGAACTCTCAAGCCATCTGGCACCTGTGTGACCCTCGCAGCTGGAGGCCGTTCTGCTTACCTTGGGCGCTGCCTCCTGTGCTGGCTTTGGGCCTGCTGTGCTCCACGTTGAAATGGAACGTGTGCCCATTGTCTTCGATGCCATCTACCACCCTGGCAGTGAGGAGGGGTGAAGAAGAGGGAAGCTGGAGTTAATGTAACAGTAGAGGCTTTTTCAATTGTCACCAGAGCCAGCAGCTACCCAGATATGTGCCATGAGAGCTGCTGCTGGCAGAGGAACATGAGGGTTTGAACATGAGGAGAAGCGCCCTGTCTGGAGGGGGAGGATACCTGAGCTCTCTGAACCAGCATGTACCTATCTCCGGGACTTACTGGATGACTTAGAGATACATTATGAATACAGATGGTCGGGGCAGGAGGATAGGGTGCTCTATTAATGAAATGCAGTGACATCTGCTGGAATATGCAATTCTAATAAACTCCATTTACATTAAGTGGATGATGCAGCTTTTTTAAGCATGACTTTAGGTGTCCATTACTGCGACACATTACTTTGAAAATCTTAGCTGCTTTAACGGTATCAGAACTGGGTCACCTTGGCGCTATTCTCATCAGAATTTTAGCATTTAAATCAGATTTGCTTGTTTGAAAATAAGCTCCATCCATTCTTTCCTTGTGTCTTTTTAACACATTAGCTCAACCTCCACTTATCAGCTGGTCTCTGTCATGTTTAACATGTGAGAGGATCTAGTTTTCCAGGGGTTTTCAGGGTTTTGTCAGCCGGGTATTACGTGTTTATGGTCCACCACTTTTTCAGTGTTTCAATCTACATGTACGTGTATTTAAGAATACAGCTAGGCTAAATAAAGGGCTGACTATTTTTGACTATTCCAAAAGAGACACTATTCTGAACACTTGGCTCATTTTGAGACTCAGTATATAAAGTTTACAGTCTGATGGTTCTCTATAACAACCATGCAGCTCAAATGTGCAGCATTGAAGAAGTCGTACTTGTTCGACATTTATAAATATGGTCATTGGTCATTAAATTAACCAATATGTTTTTTTTTTGGGGGGGGGGGGGATGCCGGTTATTAGGGCTGGGGGGGGGGGGTCCGATTACCGATTAATCGGCCGATTTTTAAATTTTTGTATGAAGTTATAAAATATATATATATATACTGTAGATATCTACAGTAAACTATATTGCTACTGTAGGTATCCTGTAGGCTACTGCTCTTCACGCTGAGAGGAAGACCGACTGATCAAACTTGGACTAGAAAAGCGTTTTCAACTAGGCGGAACGTTTTTGAAGTGAAATCAAATCTTATTCTTCGCATTTTATTTCTGAAAATATTGGCGAAAATCGGCGAGTTTTGGCCGATTTAATTGGCTCACCAATAAATTGGTCAGTCCCTAATAGTGTCATAGTTGATTAAACAAATTTTGATTAGATTAATGAAAATTGCACAATACCTGGGACTCAGATCTGGGGGTGCAAAGCAGGTAACAGTGGGGATAAGCAGCTGAGAAGGTTTCTGCTCAGCCCCGAACTCTCCTTGACTTGAACTTGAGGTTGATGCTGGAGCTGAGGCTGCTGCAGGCGTGCTGTGCTCTTTCTTGGATGACGGTTGAGGGGAGGAGTTCTGCCCGTGAGAGCCCCGGTTGAGGTTGGGCGAACGGCAGCGTCGCAGGGCGTTGAACTGCCTCAGCTCATCCCCGAGGAGGTTTCCCAGGGAGGTGCGGCGGACGGGGCTGCTGAAACTTGGCAGGTGGAGGTTACGACGAGAGCGGGTGGCTGGAGAGAGGTGGAAGGAGTCGTCAGCGACATCTCCCTTTGTTTCAATGATGGAGGGGAGTCTGGGCTCCTGCAAAGCAAAAAAAACCACAACTTGCAACTTAAGTAACTGTTAGCTTAATAATCAGAAATTTAAAATGCCAACTCAAATACCCTGCATGTGACAACATCTGGTTTTATTTTGCATTTAAAGAGCAATTATTGTGTCACCATGATTTTAATGAGGTACAGCTGATGATCTTTTCATCCCATTAGTTTAATCCTGTTAAAAATCTATTACGCTCTAACTGTGCCTGCCTTTGTGGCTTGTGGGGGGAAAAAACAATAAATATTAGATGAAGTAGAACTTTAACAGACCAAGAGAGTACTGTTAACAGCATTTAAATAACAGAGAAATAAGGCAAGGAGATAAGCAAACTGTAAGTACTGTAATGAGAAAAGTAGCTCATAAGGTTTCCTATAATGAGAGCGACTGACCCAGTTAGCAAGCTAACTCCAGGGACCAAAATATCTGTGATCCAAATGAGTTTCAACCTGTAGGGGAAGTCCTCACCTAAACCAAACCTGAGCAACACAGTGTGTCCCAGAAACATACAGGGGTTTCACAAATCCAGACACAAGCATGCTTTAAAACAGAGACTGACATGCAGGACGCTCATGCACCTTGAACTCAAAAATAAGATTTAAAAACAGGCTTTGTGAGTTTATTTTGCATCTGAGTTTTATTAGAAATAAAAAAAAAACATGCATTTTCGAAAAATAAAGATTTAAGACACCTCAAGGAGGAGATGATGACAGTATTTATCTGAACTCACGTGAGAAAGCCTGGGGGACCTTGAAAACCTGCTGAGACCCTGCAGGAGTAAAAGCACAGAGCCACAGGGATCACAAATGACATCAGCTTATGCTAGATGTACTTCACCTACTCAAATATATACTCTTTTTGCTTATCTTCAAAGGTACCTCTGTGAAAAAATCTATAAAGTTCATGTTATGTTCACTGTCATCTATCAAACTACACTATTGTATCTCCATCTGGAGCTCTAACTGAAATGCTGAGTGCATTTTCCTCTTCATTTACGCTCTTGACATCAACAGTACAACTATTTGTGTGAAATTAAGTTCAGCGAATCCAACATAGTTTAGATCCAGGTCTTTTTTCACACATTGCAGCAAGTGTTGGTGAGTGCCACCTTCTAAAGATTGTTACAACTCGAGTAAGACTGTGTTTTTCATGAGTCTTTGTAAGCCTCTGTGATTTAAATGTTAAGAAGTTTCAGTTGGACCTAAAACTGATTTCAGTGATGTCTTTGGATTTTTAAAAATTAGTGTTGAATATTTTTACTCTGCACCTGTTTGCCTTTTTCCAAGCTGAATCACAGAACTGTCTTTAAAACCCGACTGCAGATGGAGTCTAGTGAAGGCTGCTTTTTCTACTGGTGTTTATATAAATTGGATGCAATTTGGTGTAATTACAGCAGCATGGGAAATGAAACAGTGGAAGTGCGAACTCTTCTGTCATGTGTGAAAACTGACAACATGGCTAAACATGACAACACAAACCCCAGTCTGTTGCTCTTTCACCAAAAAAAGGTTTAATTTTAGTACTCTATGAAAGTCAATTACTGAGTACGAACACCAATCACCACTTTATGATATACAACCCCATATATAAACTTGGCATCTCTTCCTCTGGTGGTATGTAAGAAGCTGAAGGGACAAACGTGTGAGACTGTTCAAAATTCTTGTCACGGGGAAAACAAACCCTGGAGCGACATGTCATGATATCCATGATGAGGAGATTGGGGTCAAACAATTTTAATTGAGCATTTTCATCAATTAATAGAGCACTATTACCACAACTGTCCTACATTGTAAAGTGGGTTTGCAGAAGTCTGGTTGAAGGACTTGCTTTTATCTCTCCCAAGTGTGCTGTGTTTTCACATTTTATAAGAACACAAGAATTTCCATACCAGATTATAGAAACTATTGGTAACACTTTATTTGATGCATATCTCTACAGATATGCATATCTACAGATATCTACAAATATATGTAAAACGCGTTATAATCACATTATAGCACTGTATAACTATAGTTATAAACACTCATAAATGATCATAATGCTTTATAGCAATACACAAAACACATTATAAAGCATTTTATTAGGTATTGTAATGTGTTATAACTGTTAACAACAGTTTCATTGCATTATCAATGTGGGCATTGTCAGTGACTTGTGAACAGTTATAACACATTATAATACCTGACCTTGTAAGTCGTGATAAAATACTTTATAATGTGTTCTGATTATTGCTATAAAGCATTATGATCATTTATGAGCGTTTATAACTATAGTTATACAGTGCTATAACGTGATTATAACATATCATACATATATTTATAATGCGTTGTAAAGATAGGTGTCAAATAAAGTGTGACCAAACTATTAAATAAAGACATGATAAAAAGAAAAATACAAAAAGAATTTTGGTTAGAAATTCATTATTATTATTCCAAGGCTTTGTTTGTTTCTATTGTTTCTTTTTGAAACTGATCCTATTGTGAAATTTGTAGCAAAAGCCACCTGGGACAGTTGATGAGACATTTGTTTTTGTCTTCTACACACTGATTCAGCCTACTCCTGACAGGAATTGTTATCTAGTCCACTGTGTCAAGAAACACTGAGCTCATCTCTAGTTTTTATAAAAGCTCCAGCCCTCCCGTCTCTGCTTTTCAGTTGTTGTTCTTATCAACTTTGTTAAACTGTTGTTGTCATTTGAAGCTCCGAGGGGGGCTGAATGGTCCCTATAACTCCTGACTGACCAGCTTGTTCTTCACACTGCATGAGGACTGACTACTTAACTCTCCCTGCAGCGTATGGTGATTATAGTCCAACAAATTTTGACTCAGTGCTGGCTCCCTGGTGGTGGAATGACCTTCCCAGTTTGTCTAGGAGGCACACTCACTTATTTTCCCCATTAAACTCTTAAGAAATCAGCCATTCACTAATGCACTCAACTAAAACCATACCAGATAATCAAACCTGCTATCTTTACTCTGCAATAACAGATTTTTTGGCAACACAACAGACATATCTTCGCTCATGTGGAGTTGCAGTTTGAGCAGCTTGGAAATATGGTCTCTGATTTTTGGCTTTACTGATTAAATGTTCAAATGCCTCTTTACCTGTTAAATACACCAGTATATTCACCTATATGTAGTATGTTATTGGGGTTGTTTTTTCACCAAATGGATGATTGTAAGAGTGAAAAGAAACAGTAAATCTGCACGCCTAATAGCTTTCTGCAATTTGCTGTAAAGCTCCATAATACTACAGTTACAACAGTGACAGATGAAGGTGAAACTCCCTGAATGTTCGTCATCATGACGAACCCCCCCGTACTGTAACATTTGGGTTAAGGTTAATCGACACTCCTGCAGTGAAAGTTCAAAACAAATCAAATACCTTCATTACCATCTGGGCTTATGGGATTTCCCCTTTTAGACCAGATAAAATTACCCCTTTCATATCTCTCATACAGTAACGGGCATTTCTACAATCTGTTTATTTGGCAGAATTTCACTGCAACTGACTAATTCATCATACACCACTGAAACCTCCCTGGAGTGTAACCTGACTCACTGTCCTGCAACTCCCAACTTAAATGATACCAGCGTGAGCGTATATGTGCAAATATATACAAGTGTGCGAGAGTATCATGGGTTTGTAAGACCTGGCAGCCTCACTTGGTAGCACCTTCTTCCTGTCCAAGGGGTGCTAGTGCCCTGGCTTTGTGTTTTAAACTCAGAGCAGATGGTGTGAAATAAGTAGAGAGGTAGTACTCATGATCAGACTAGGATAATATTAATACCTTTGTGATGTAATAACATATACTTCTATAGGACATCTGTAAACCCAATACAATTCTCAGATATGAGGCCACCCTTCCTAGGTTTCCGTCATGGGTTTGGTGAATGCAAAATGATGTCTATAATACTTAGACATAATCATTCTGTTTTTGAAGTTCTCAAATAACACAGCCAAAGCTGGTCTCTCACCACATGCCTGATACAAAGGAAAAAAAAATAATCCTGTAATGAGCATAGTCAGCACAGATGTCCTATTCTTTTGAAACCAAATGAAAATAAAACTACAACCACTAAATGAAAAGTCTGTGAAAACGCTGAGAATTGCCTCGGACGAGTGCAAATGTTTCTGACTGACAATAAGGATGAGCATTTAGAGCTCTGTAAGTCCCACATCAGTAACCCTGGGCATTAATTTGTTTTGATCCAATGGCTCAAAAAATGCCATGCAAAAACAGTCATCAACCTTTTCTGCTCTGTTGCTTGAATTAATGAAATTATTCGATTTGAAGGTTTGGAGCTGCGTCTTTAGAGAGATTATGTAACTCTGCCTGAAAACATGGCTACATGTGTAGCATCAACAGGCATTTTTTTTCTCCACCCAGGGAAGATTATCTGGCCTTACGTAATGCTTTCTTAAATAACTGTTGGGGCTTCCATGAAGCACTGAGAGGGGGTCAGTGTCTGGGTGTAATGTCATCCTACTGTGCTTTGGGGTGGCAACAGGGAAGTGATATGGCTGGCTGACAGTGGAACCCATGCGCAGTAATTGGTGTGACAATCAAGTCACCAACAGGGCTTTGGATGCTGTGGTAGAACAAGTGTCAACTAGAGTGACAAAGGCACCTAGGGGGTACAAATGTGTTGTCTGCTGTGCTTTATGCTCCAGCCTGTGGTGAGGGGAAAAAAAAAAAAACCACTTTCATTGACTGATTAAAATCACAGCTAAATGGCTAATTCCCTTTAAACTAAATGTAACCTATCAATAACACTTTGAGCATTTGCAGTGACCCAAGAAAAGACACAGACAAAAGACTGAGCTGATGTAGAGAATATTCGATGTGGATTGATGGAGGAATATTTTAAAGAAGGCGACCGTTTCAGCCAGTTACTGCTAAATTTGAGGCCACAATTATGACCTGGGGTTAGTGGGTGGGTGGAGTGTGGGTTGTTGATGCTTAATAAAGAAAATACAAATGCAGAACACGAATTTCTGCACTGTGAGCAAAGCCTGACAAAATAAAATGAGGCTACTGATAAATCTTTCAGATTGTGTCAGTTTTGGTACCCCCCATTGGAAAGGCAGTCTTCACTTATCTTTAGTCCTTTACATGCTCAAACAGTGTCCTCTAACAAAGAAACCTATCCTGCTGACTTTTGAAAGTCAAACTTGTTTATTCAGCTGCTCCACTGACACCTAACCCTTCACACAGGTTTTATAGCCATTAAAAATGACAAGATAAAAATAGTCAGTCCTGCTGCTGATGGTCTTATTCACATTTGTTTATCATAAAAAAGGTCTCAATGTGAATTTAAGCCTCTTACAGGAGCTCTAAATGTCACAAATACTAAAACACAGACAAGAAATTCCAGAAACTGCAAAGTGTTACTGGAAACACCAATAGTTGCATAAATAAGTTAGTAATGGTAATTTTATTTGTAAGGACCAGATGTGGAAATAACCATACATTTAAGTTGATCTATACCCTTGTAAAGATGTTTCTAATGAGGTAAGAACCCAATCTTTGGTTTCCAGTTTTCCCCAATACAGCATGATGCTCCTTTTGTAAAATATGGTTTGCTTTAGAGCAAAACTAACAATGAAGCTGGATATGCTTCAATGCTTTAATGCTTGGCTACCTTTGATTGATGCTATCCACTCAAATTGTCATGAGATACAGCAATTTGCATCCCTCAACTGTCTAGAGAAAAAAGACGTCAAAACTGCCAACTGTAGGCATCAATATACAAGCAAGTGAATAAAATCATGGTGGGCTACCTCCAGGGACGAGCAATAGTTTAATCAGATAACTGATAAGTGTTAGTTTCATACCTCCTCCTGGCTGCCTTCGCGCAGGTTGTAGGTGAGGTTGTTGAAAATGTCGGACGCGAACACACTGCCATACTCGGGGTAAAGTTCCAACACTTCTCTGAGGCCTCGCACGCTGATATACTGGAGGTCGCAGTATGTCAGGGCCTTCACATCAGCATTAGTTTTGATCACCTGCTCTGTTCCGGGAAGGTCAGAGCCGATCAGGTCTCCCTTTCCTACGAGCAAAACAAAGAATATTTATTTGCCTGCCTATTTCTTTGACTGAATAATCCCTAACCATGGTGCCAAAGAAGGTGCTTGACAGTAATTACTAACCCAATATTGCGAGCACCATGCTGTCTTTCAGCACCTCCAGAGACCCAGAGCAGACAAAGTAGTTGGCATGCAGCGCGTCACCCTGACGGATGAGATACTCCCCGGGGACACAGAATGAGGTTTTTATGTGGAGGGAGAGCGAGCGCAGACAGCCACGACTGGCTCCCTTAAAGACCGGCAGCTGGAGGATGTCCTTATTCAGATGCATGGCGATGTCGGCCCGCAGCTCATCAGGAAAGTCATGCAGGAGCTGGGGGATGCGTGACAGATGTAATGAGCTGTGACAGTGATTTGTAATTAGGGAGTGGACTATGTTGCCACCAGTTAGTCTCTTTTGAATTTTAATAAAATGTCAATTGATGGCATTCAGGCAGGGATGGGCTGTGACAGATCATAAACAGTTCTAGCAGCACAGGGATTCGAATGGATTGTAGGGCATGTTTAAGAGTTTACATATGATACTAGCATTTCCTCTAAGCCTGAAGTGTAATATGATAATTTAACGAGAGGGATGCCTACCTCATTTGCGTCTATACCATTGTTGACTGACCATGTGGTCTGGAAGTACTCCAGCATGCGTTGTTTGAGCTGCTGAGGCAGACGGTGGACACGAATGAAGTCCTTTAGGTCCTTCATGCGAGTGTGGTAGAGAGAACGCCTCGAGTACATTCGCTGGATGATGGCTGTCACATTGCCGAAAACCAGGGCGTGCATCAGCGCTGTGTGAGAGCAGGAAAGAAATAGTGTTAAAAGCAGTAAATAATCATAAAATCATTCAGCATATTATTATTTTAAGGGGCTGAATTGCAACTTAAAGAAAAAAACTACTCTTTGGGTGACTTTTTCTGCTCTTAAATAAACAGAAACTTGACTTTTGGTTTTTTCTTGCCTTGTTTAAGTTCCCTAACAGTGCCCAAAGTAATATAAAGCTTAGTTTGTTTCACCGTCCTGACAAGCAGCTTGAGTTAAAAAAAAAAACACAGAGTAATTATCCTCATGGTTGTCACACCATTAAATTGCCACCTCAGCTAAAATAGTCTGCTTTTTGGTACGAATAAGGCAACAAGCTGCTTCTTAAAGGCCAGCCAAACCACTTCCTGCAGAATATCTTGCCCTTGCGCGCTGAACACAGACGCTGTCATGCCAGGACGCCAGAGGGAGAATGTACCCTGGTGTAAGACATACCGCCAACGAGCATGGTGCAGATGGAGAAGATCTTTTCAGCATCGGTGTTGGCGCAGACATTGCCAAAGCCCACACTGGTCAGGCTGCTGAGGGTGAAGTAAAGGGCAGCGATGTAGGAGCTGCGTACCGTCGGGCCACCAACTGTGCTGTTGATGTAGGGTGTCTCTAGACGTTTACCCAACTCATGGAGCCATCCTTAAATGAGAATAATATCCAAAGGTTATGGTTTGAATCCCCCTTGGGTCAGTGTGACAGGGTTTGTTAGGAGCAGAAGTGTATGTTAGAGTCTTTGTGTGTGAGTGTAACATTTTCAACAGTCAGGAGGCCAGCATGTCAGTGCAGGGCAGAGTAGAATTAGGTTGGCCCCTCCAAGGATGTAAGGGGCCAAGTGTTAATTAGTAGTGATGACCTAACCTCCCTAAAGAGAGAGTATACTGATAATGAACTTTACACAAATACTGTATGGACTCAGACAAATACTGAAAAAGGTATATCACCCAAAAAAAGTGGAGCAGAGATTTAATAATGCTGGATTCGACAGGAAGTCACAATATGCTGCTGTTTATTGTTCTTATGAATGGTAGAGGGCTGTTTGTGATACAGGATTAAACACGTCATTTGCTTTTATTCATTTTGGCCTTAATAAAAGTCTGCATACGGTTACATATACACTTTGATCTGTCATAGGCACTTGTGTAAACAATAAGACAAGCTCTCAGATATGACTTATTTATAGAAAAAGAAACAACAGCCAGCTTCTGATTTTGTTTTTCCGGTCCCCATGTTGAACCATTTTCAAACACAGTGACAGAAACAACATATCAGTGCGCTGCTTCCTGCAGTCATTTTTTTCTATCAGCTTTTGATCTGGTTTCAGACAGTCCTCATTAGAGTATGGTGTTTGCCACCAGCTCTCCACTGAGCAGAACTAGACATCCCTATAGGTTAGCCAAGACTATTTATAGCTGAGTGGGGACAAAACAAATGTCTACTCACTGTGTTGGCAGTCTGGTTTATGGTTTTATTTGTTGGAAGTTTTTGCTGTTTAAACAAAGAAACAATGGGCTTACAAGGAACATATGGTGACTAAATCAAATCTGTGCAGTCAGCACTCAGTCAAAGCCATGAAATTAGCAGTTTAATTATTCATTGGATGTATTCCAGTCAGAAGACAAAAAATTGATATAACATCAGATGGAACCATCACTTCATTTCTTTGTTACAGAAAAGGGAAAAGCTTATATTTTGATCCTGGCTGAGAAAACACCGCAGTTAAATCTGCAAACTTCTGCCAGGTTTCAGTAAGACTCACCAATCTCCCAGGAGTCATTGGTCTCTATCTCCTTGCGTCCAATCATGTACCAGATGCAGGCCATCCAATGTGCCAGTAAGGCAAACACAGACATCAGTAAGGTCAGCACCATGGCGCTGTACTGAGAATAGCGATCCAGCTTCTGGAGAAGACGGAGGAGGCGCAGCAGGCGTACGGTCTTCAGGAGGTGGACTAAAGAGGTCTGAGGAAGAGAGGCGGTCATGGGGGCATAGCGGCAGAGGGAAGAAGATAAAAAGTGAACCACTCTGTCTCCAAATAACTTGAAAGACTCTTTGACTGTCAACAACACGCAGCTGAGAATAACAGCTTGGACAAGCAGGGATTTTTCTCAAACAAATTTGCCTATCTGGTATAAAGGCAGTGTGTACTCAATTCACAGGCCTGCAGTGACATTGGCAGCCATGCGCAAAGTGATGTTTGATGCCTCCCTAAGGCTAAATATATTTCAAAGGGCTGTATTATTTTGAGGTTATCATGTTATTGCCTATGTCAGCAGTCACAGGGGTCAGGGAAACAGTGCAAGCGGAACATGTAACTGCAGACTTAAACTCACCACTGTGATGTTGAAGGCATACAGCAGGTCAAAGGGCAGGGCAGCCACCAGGTCCACAAAGAACCAGGTGGTGGCATAGTGAATGCAAATAGAGCGTGACTCATACACCACCTGCCCTGACTGGCTCACATAGGTGGTGCGGAAGTTAAGGATCATGTCTGTGAAAAAAAAAAGGGTCAAAAGGCAGCATTAATGTTTTTATTTTCAGTGACTTTAACAGGTGAAAGAGTGACTTTTTTTTCCATAGGAGACAGGGGTTAACAGCAGTGCTGAAGGGTTACTGTTTAATATTCCTCTCATATAATTAAATGATTAAATACACAAATCTGTGATGTGATCGTGTTGGGATACCAACACACAAAGAGTATAAGGTAAGGCTGATCTTAATTGAGGTGAAAAACTGAGTCAGCTGGTGCATGTCATCATTTTCAAGAATCAGCAGATTTACCAGAGAAGTCATCTGACCTCTGTGTCAAAATGTGACAAGTACCCGAATAGGCAGAACTCGCTCTGTGTGTTTGTGTGTGTTTGTGTGTGTGTGCCCTGACGAACCAAAGCCTCATCTGTCATCCATGCTGTCAATATTAGCTGGGATGATGGCTCATCACTCAGTCTCAATCTCTGTTTTGAGAAGTTTCGTAACAATAGAAAGAAAGTGACAGAGTTTGGTATTTTAGAGAGCATCCACAGCAACACTTCATGAGGTTGATTCCATTTTTGCATTTCTTCACTTAATAATAAGCCAGATTACTCTAGAAGAGAGATTACATTTCACATAAACCCTGCTCCTTCGAAGGCAAGGTATTAAGCAATCTAGTGGAACCCTAAATACACAAAGTGAGTTGAGCTTAAGCCTGTAGATACTTAACTGTTTTGCATATATGGTTTAACTACATTAATTTATTCCCTTAGATGCTCCTTTTTGAAGGTTAACAAAGCATCATCATCTAAGAAGGTAACCAGAGTGAGATCCAGTAGATCCTAATGGGAATACAAAATCAGGTTGCCTGGAACTACACTCTAAAAACTCTTGGGTTATTTCTTCAACCCAATTCCTGGGATATACAAGTTGAGTTAAATTTCTGGGTTATTTTTCAGATCCATACCCATTTCTTGGGTCATATGGATTCGATTGTAACCCCACCAATTTGAGGGTTTTTTGAATGGGTTAATAATTATGGGTTATTTTTCTGAGAATAACCCAATAATTGGGTCAGAATGTCGGGCTGATTGACTGTACTTGGTGGGTTGGGGTTCCAATCCTGCATGAGACACATCTGTAAGGAGCGAACTACATCTACCAGTGTGGGTCCTTAGGCAAGACCCTTAGCTCTATGGCCTACCTCATAAACATGAGTGTGTACCATTTAAAGCTGCATCCATACAGGTTGCAAAAGCAAAGCTCCCAAAAAAAGCTCCCCAAATGCATATATCAATTTAACCCAAGATCATGAGTCAAATTAACTCCAAGATTGGGTTAACTTGACCCTTAAAAAGGGTAAATGAGTCAACCCAACATTCTGGGTAAAAATAACCCAATCAGTAGTCGGTCCCTTTTCAACCCTGGTGCTGGGGTTTTTAGAGTGTAGGGAAACTTTCAGGGAAAATGAACCATGGGTTGTTGCCCTGTTGCCCTTTGCAGCAATGGGAGCAAGAAAATGAAAGGTTTGTGGATGACTGATCTTAAATGAGCCAGATTTGGAGAGTTTTCTGGGTTGACTGAATTAAACTAGACTGTCAAAGTAAACTGATAGAAATGTGTTGATGACACCAGAACCACGACTTCGAACCAACTTGATTCAGTAGATCGATCGGGTCTGTCATTCACACTCACCTACAATAAAGAGCATCTCCACTGCTATGTCGCTGACGATGGTGGAGCGAGCAGCTGTGACTGTATCTTCATATGGCGTGAAGCTGACATTGTAGGGCACAGTGACAGCCACATAGAAGGTGGCCAGCAGAATGAGCCAGTCCCACAGGGCTTTGGACACGCTGTAGTGCAGCAGGATAAAGCGCGACTTCTGCACTGCTGCCACCTTGTATTCTGGTATCGAAGGCTTGTCAATCATGCCCTGTAAGAGAGGAGGTAAACACATATTATTTCTTAATATGCACACTAACAACCTATTGAGTTTCCAGTTTGTGCTGATAAATATACAGCAGCTCATTATGGAAGCTGCATAAATGAATAATTTGATAAGCAGATGGTCATAAGGTAGAGTGCAGTGGAAATAAATGGTAATCAGATGAACGCTGCAGTGCCAGGATTTTGCAGTGTAAATGTCAGGACACTCTCTTGTGCTCTGACCATTCACAATTCAGTATGAAAGGGAACTCAAGTGAAACAGATATGGTAATGCGGTTGGTTATCTGTTTATGACAGCCTTTTATTGATAGTGATAAACCTTCAAAATGGCCGTGCATTAACAAAATAAACCAGCAGAGATTGGGTGTTGGTCAGTTGGGGAGGCGCTTATTACCAGAAGTGACTGCTCATCATTTCCTCCCTGACTTGCCCTTAGCTTTGCCTCATTCCTCTAAATGCCATTAGGGCTGAAAGTCTCAGGAGCAACATCAGCTGAGCCATTTTTCTGGAATGGAGACAGCTGGAACCATTCAGTGCTTTTATTTTTGAACATCATATCTATTTATTCCACTCGTTTCATTTTTTTTGTCAGAAAAATCCAATCGCAGAGAATATGAATTGCCTTCTTCTGATGGGTTTTGGGGAGTCCATTTTGAATATAATGAGGCTGTAGCTCTCCAAATGAGGCCATGCACTTGGCACATAATAGCCTTAACTGTGAAGACAGGAGGAGGAGTGGGAAGGAGGCAGAAAGGGGAGATAAATGAGAGGTAATCCATCCAAGAACAATGTGCTCACTTCACAAACAGGTGTGGGTAAAACCAAAGGCAGCTGGAAAATGAAGATGTAGCCTAAGATTTCTTTGACTGTCTGTCTGTTTGAAATAATTGGAGGACCTTGGGCTACCCTTTGTTGCTCAAAAATGGGAGAAATACTGAAACAAAACACAAGGCAAAATGTTCAAACAAACCTTGGTGAAACATCATTCAAAACTGTATTGATTGTGGCGGCTTGACATCAATTGTTGTGTTTGAGGCTTTAACAGTCTTACAAATCTGAAAGAAAAGACCCCGCTGACTGTTACAAACAGCTGTGGCTACTTCAATGTGATAGTTGGAGCAATGTCAGCAAAAGCTGTTTCTACGACTGCTTTTTCTTTTCTTTTTTCTTTTTAATTTGCCTTACATCACTGAGGTCAGGACAACCACCCGACCTCTAGCTCCAGCGGCAGTCAGCTGGGTACATCCAGTGATTAGAAAAGAAAAGAAAAGCTCAGTCACAGCGTGGACACATGGGATGGCATGCCACACAGCTACAGCTGGTGTTCTCAATTCATTATCTCACATTCTCGCCCAAGAGCTTACCATTCTAACTACATCTCCCACCATGCTTTGGGCCTAAGTGTGGATAAAAGCCTGTCTTTAATGCAGTGGTTCTCAAGTCCAGTCCTTGAGCCCCCGAGTCCTGCATGTTTTGGATGTTTCCCTGCTCCAACACACCTGATTCAAATGATCAGCTCGTTATTAAGCCATTCCAGAGCGTGATAACGAGCTGATCATTTGAATCAGGTGTGTGCTTTAATGGAAGGAGGATGAAAACTGCTGCCAATGCCACTGGATCAGAATTCACTCCCAAAACAACACTTAACTTTTTTGAACAACTTTTGCATAACAAAGCTGTACAGCCATTTCCAACTTTGACTTACATTTTTTTTTGCTGAACTAAATTGTATAAATAAAAATAGAACATTCAAATAGTAAAATGAGAAAAAGCTCAGGTCACGGACTACTAGATTTATATGTACCAGACAAGTGAAGAAATATTGAAGCCATAACTTCAAAAAACACCTCCAGATTGCACTGTTTTTCTCTTTTATAGCTCTTTGACACAGAGCATCAAAGTTAAGAGAGGCAATAGCAGCTCTCTCCTGGGAACTACTTGAAATCAAGTCAAAGCTTCCTGTCAGTGTGCCTTGGATTGGTTACAGCAGCTAATACATGCCTGGGTTGACAGCCTCAAAACAACTTAGTCAGGAAGGGAAATTCAAACAGGCATTGTTATTGAGAGATCTGTGGCGTTTGGTAGATCATTTTAGAAAGTATGCAACTTCTGGGACACAAAGTGCAATGAAAATTCACAATCTTTTTAAGCAGCTAACAGATATCTATCTGTAAATTACATCTTTTCTTTTTTACGTTCTTTGGCTGCGCTCCTATTTAAAGATCCCCAGTCAGGGTAGATGTGGCTGGCCTCGGTGTGAGGAGCATGAACACCTTGTTAGTGAGCTTCTACTAGGAGACAGATAGAGAGAGACACAGTGTGAAAGAGATAGAGGGAGAGACAGTCTGAGAGGAAAGGAACCAAAATGGGGAAAAATATAGCCAGAGTGGGAGGAAGGCAGCAGTGGAGTTAGTGTGTTTGAGATAAGTCAGGCAGGAAAAGTAGATTGTAAAACTACTCTATTAGAAAGAAAGGCGGTTATACATTTCAAATATCAGGTGCATTTTCAGTAAGACGTAAACATTACACAGGGAATGACCCTTAATGGTGTTATAATATCATGACTTATATTATTCATGTGTTTGACTTTGACATCTTCTCCATACAGGGTAATCTGACATTATGAATTGCATCACATTTTTTCAAACTGCTGTCATTTACATGAAAAATCCTGATCGGTTACACAGTATTAACTCTGAATTTCGTATAAAAGTGTAAAATTAATAGTCTCCTGATGAACTACAATTGTTCATATGAAAATTTGAGCCGGACTGTGAGTCAGAGCCACATTAGCAATGGGGGGGACCATATTAAAGAAAAGAAAAGAAAAGAAAAGTAAAGAGGGACTACCGAGTGACAATACAGGCAGAATGAGGAGAGACAGCAGGATCCAGAGGGATGAAGCCAAAAAAAGATGAGGTTAGAGTGACAGATGGAGGGGAAAAGAAGACGTGTAAAACCAACAAAGAGGGGAGAAAAGGCTGAAAACTGAAGAGGGTGGGGTTGAGAGATTAGGAAACAGCTTTATACCGGAGGTTACTTTGGTTAGGTTCGAAGTTATTAACAATTTAATGTTGTGAATACTAATGAATTGGCAAAACCTTTCAACAGGGGCAGTTAACACACTGTTGAAAAGCGTATTTTGTTGTTTGAAGCGATGCTATCTCCAAGTTAATCCAAATTTATATAAACCAGTTTACACTAGCAAGTCATGTCCTGACTGACAGGAGACCACGGCGATAGTTACTCGACTTACCAAGATGAAGTTATGGATAAGGCTCGCCATACTTCTGTTCTTCTCTGCGTTTGACAAAATTTTTGCTCAATTTGACCGCTTTTGAAATTAGTGAAACTAGCGTAGCCAGGGCTGCTGTAAATGGGACGGCTGTTGCTATGGTTACCAACGGTTCAATATGAAATCCAACAGTTAATGGTGAATATAATGACTCGGTCGTGCTTCTTTTGTTCTGATTAATGGGTTTAAAGTTAACAACGTCGACCGTAAAGTGCTGTTTTGGTAATTACTTGTTGTATTAAGTCTTTGGATGCCTTATAAGATAATTTGAAAATAAATGTAATTCGGTGAATGACTGTTTTGCGACATATAGCGACGGTCAGTTATCTACGCCATGTTTAACTTATTTGTCAGACTGAACGCCTGGTTTAATTTTCTCTAAGTTTTTAAACATGTACATTTCACATTATTTTTTATTTTATTTTTTAATTCAAAATAACAAAGAAGACCGTTGCATTTTAACGAGGCATCAGTACACTGAGCTGCATTTGTAATCAGATTTATATCATTCATATCATGTAAATCAAGACAGTGAAGTGATATTTATACTTGTAGATAGGTCTGCCAGGACATACACACAAGCAAACACTCTCGCCTTCAGTTTTCAGTGTACTGCTTGTCATGTCGTTCCCATTCAACCTGCACTTATATCTGTCTGACACAGGTGACAGGTGTGCAAGATAAGGATTACCAAACAACAGAGGGAACCACAAGATGAAGTAAGGTGAGCTGTCAAAGACCCTCAAAAACAAAAACATCACCTCACAGAATACACCTCATTTATTTTCTCACAGTAGAAATATGTTTTGCATCCCAAAGCTAGTTAGCTGCGTTGACTTAAAATGCTCCATTATCTCAGGTTTGCACTAAATCAGTGCCGGTGCTTTATGGGAGTACATTATGCTGCTAACTGCCCCTAAGGCTACAAATAAATGAGGAAATAGCTGTCTTGTATTTCCACCCCTGCATGGAACGGCCGTTTTAGTGAGTTTTATGTCCTGTAGGTTGGTTAAATCCGGTGTTGGGTTCCTTTCCCTCTTTAATATATTTCCATGTGTGTAAAAGACACAGTGTTGGTGGGACAACACAGCCTCTTGCAGTGAGCGCTTGAATAAAATTTGAATGATAAATACTTGCACCTGATTCTGACTGTGTTGACGTTTGGCCATATGTTTGTCTGCGCTCTTCTGGGAGGGCAAGCCATCATTCACAGCAATCACGGTCTGTTACACACGTGTGAATGTTTTTTGGGTGGGAGTGTGTGTGTGTGTGTGTGTGTGTGTGTGTGTGTGTGTGTGTGTGTGTGTGTGTGTGTGTGTGTGTGTGTGTGAAGAAAAAACTGGAACAGGTGTATGTGTGTGGTGTCAGTGTGCACACCATCTGCAAGAAGGTGTGATTGGAAGCAGGAGGATTTGCAAAGCAGGGAGATGGGATTTATTAGTGTTTTCAGAAAACTGTGTACCCGATATTCAATTTTTACAAAGAGAAAACATGGGACTATGTGGTGTTTTTTATATGAATTAATTAATAACCATGGGATTTTCTCCTAAATTTGCATGATTGTCAAACTAACTTCTCCTCTTAGAGTTACGATGGAAAACATAAATAAACATGAAGAAAATGGGAAGGAAGAAAGGACAGAAGTGCTATTTGGTGGGTGGAAACGAATGTCTTTAAGTTTAAAAGCTAGAAAAAAAAAAACACTTTAAATTCAAATGAATTCCTCTAAAAGTTATACATAAGCTTTGCAAAGTTTTCATTTTTAGATTCTAACTATAGCACTCTGAATCACTCTCGTGTCACGGTCTTTATAAATATATTTTACATTCTGATTCATACCTTAAAAATCAAAATGATGACTTGTAACTCTGTGAAAAAAAAACGGCACACAGTGAAGCACAGGTTTGAAAATGATCCTGGATAATGCGGCTGAGCTTCTGCAAGGTGTGAGTAGGATAGTCTGAAGAAGGTGCTTCTCTGGTCTCTTATGTGTCACAGAGCAGAACATGAGCTGATTCTCATGAATAACATTTTCTTGTAGTGTAAGTTATTATTCAGGGCCAAGAAGGTTTCTGTTCTGTTGAAATAAGACAAGTGGCCATAAAATTGACCGCAGTGAGGGTCTATTCAACCAAAAAGGAATAGCCTCTCAAGGTAGATGAATGACATTTAACTGAAAAAAGGGAAATTCATGCATTTATTCATGTATTATCATACATCTTATATAAATGTGATACTCTGTAGGAGCATTACCGATGGTAACAGGTAGAGCGTCAAGGTTGGGGTAAGGATTAGGGTTCAGGTAAGGGGACATGCTTGCAAGGTATTGTCGTGTCAGAAAAGTCTAAAAAAAGCTTTCTTTAAAACGATAACACCCTCAATGCAGTAAAAGCCATCTTCACTTCATGACCTTGGTATTTTATGATGGCCAAACAACAACGTCCATAAAAAGAAAAGCAACAACAAGATGACATTCATGAGAGCGGAAATAGCAAACCAATTTGATGAAATTCTCACTGAGGAAAGCTTCACCTAGGAAATCTGAGGCAAGACTTCTCTCATAATGCCCACAGGGAATGTCATGTCTTACACATGAACATGAGGGCAGTGCATGATGGGATCCAACGATGGAAACATGAGAATAATTATCTGGGGAAATTGCTTATTTGTAAAGACAAGTTTCAGCATCGTAAACACTGTGGTCTCTGTTTTCTAAATGAGAAATCGACATGGGAACATCTTTTTTTCTGTATTAATTTTAAAAAAATGACTCGTGGTCTTAAGTTTACGGCCTTGAAAATATTTAAATCAAGGTCTGAGCTCAGCCCCTTACATATCTCAGTTACTCCTGCCGCTGTTCTTTTCTTAAAGGTCATTTCAGGTCACACAGAGAGAAGTTCACAGTCAGTCAGGAGAAATAAGAGAGAGGTAAGAGTACTCACACCGCCCAGGTTGACCTCTCCTTTGCCTCCCCGTGAGAACTGTCTGGTCAGGTGGTACAACATGGTGCGTCCTCTCTTCCTCGCCTCGCTGAAGTGAGAGCTGCTCTTCCTCCTGCGTCTCTTGTCCTCTGAACCTGATGCACAGATGCGTAATTTATGCCAAAAGATTTTTAAGCTCATTTATATTTCTGACTGCTTTTATTACTTTGGCTGTCATTCCTTTGCATCATAACAAATTGACGGTTAATTCCCCCCTGGCATGGTGCTGGGTTTTTGTGCCAGACTGTACCCAGGTTCCATTTGAAGACGCTTCGTAGCCCAAATCTAACTCCTCATTGCAAAAACATTGTCAGAGTTCAGTGATCTTACACAGGCCCAAACAAAACTGCTGCGCAGAATGTGACAGTGATGAACAGGAGTGTGTAGAGAAAGTATACGCTGGGGGCCGGAGGACGGCCTGCTCATAAATCATCCTGCATTTTAGCAAATAACAGGACATTTATTTTTCAATAAACATGGCTTGAACCTACCGTCCTTTTTGCTGTTGTGGTGTCCCTTTCCATGGGTGTCAGTGATGTCTTTGAATGAGAAGAGGAAGAGCACCATTTCCCCTTTCTCATTCTTTATGGGCACGATGTCCAACAGACACCAGAAGGCTATACCTAGAACAAAAACACACATCTTCCGTTAAACAAAGACGAAAAAAAGTCAAGAAACAAGACTTCCCCTTGTGACACCAGCCCCAACTTGTCTGAGAAGTGGATACTTGTGAAGTAGCAGCACAGACGTTCTATAAATACACCAAGATTTGGATCATACACTGAAGGATTATGCAAAAGAAAAAAAAAAGAGCAACTGAGAAGGTTTGGATGTTGGATATGACAAGGCGGCAAAGTGGCATCATAGATCCAAGACCCTGCCATAACCCGGCACTCTCATTAGCAGAAACTGTGCTCTGCTGCAAAACAGATGTTTCACATCTCCTATAGTATCCCAAGTGGGCTTCAGTATCTTCAGTCTTGCATGCATGTGTGTGTACGTGTGTTTGTGTGGCACAGAGAGAAGAGAACGGCGTAGCTTGTCATGTTTAGCACAAGGCTTAGGGTGTGAATTTGAGAGATTGGTCTTGCTTGAGAGGATTTTGAGTATGTGTGTGTGTGTCCCTCATATGTGTGCGGATTTATCAAGATAATAATACTAAACTAGTCACGAATATCTGCATGCAGGATTTTGGCTTTAAAAATGTTTCTAAGTCTGAAACTGAAGTAAAACATTTTCCCTTACCCTCACAGACTGTGTAATTTTAATTGTTTACTTTTGAGACAGCAGGAAAAACACCCCCAGAGTCAACATTTTGGCCAAATATTTGACAACTCCTCCCAAAGTGAAACAAAAATGAAAATATCTTCAAATTTAGATGCTGATTAAGATGCTGCAAATTTTTGTAAAATGAGGCTTTTAGGGCTAAATTTGAACCTGTTTCTGCTCTGAATGCACCGACTATTTTGAAAACAAGCCGTCATTTATATCATGTATGTTAAGTGTTCATGTTGAATTCAAAGTAAATACTTATAGGGGATTTTTAAAGCATTGAGGACAGTGTTTAATTGTTGTAATGGTTGTGTGGATGAACTGGTAAGCCAAAACATTAGGCGCTACCACTTCTGACTGGCTGCACTAAAGGTCATGAACCCTGCCTCCTTGATATTAGGAGACTGAACATTGGTCAAACTAAAATATTTAACATCTGAGTCAAATCAAGTTATTTTTTTACATGATATCTGTCACTTTTCATCATGCTAATATATGGTCAAGGACCCACTTTTCTTCATTAGTTAATCAGTATCAAATAGATGACTGACAGCTTTGTTGACAAGCTCTGGGTGGAGGGATGGTGTACTTTCCAAAGCCGTTCGTGTCTGCTTCAAACCAACATGAGAGTCTGTTCTGGTGTGCACTGTTTCAATCTGAGCGGTCTTTGGCGCCTCATCAAAAGTTAGATGTGAGTTTTGGTGAGTGTAAGATGCCAGTCTTGTGGCTCCATCAGCTAGATTGCTACGAAGCTCCAAGCACAATAAGTCAGCACCCTTTGAGGCGGTATCAGGCTTCACATCTTATAATGGGAAAAGAATGGAGGCACATTGTCCATATTGAGATACAGTCATTGGTTAAACATGAAGAATGATCAAAATACATTGAAGCAGCTTTGAAAATATAAAAATGTTTGTTTTGTCTGCATGTCTTCAGTGAAATGGGAGGTGATTTTGTATGATAGGGAAATTTTGACCTAGACCTTACTTTGAAGGCACTAGATATAAACAACATGTAAGGGTCAAGTTGTAGTTGCACTTCTTCACTGCACTGTAAAAACTAAAAGGAGGATTTTATTCTGCCGTCGTATTGATGAAGCGATCCAAAAGCTTAATTTGGGGCTTTCCTCCTAGTAGCTGCAGGTCTGGGTCTCTGTTGAAGGGGGAAATAATCCTTTGTGACAGTTAATAGTCAGAGAGGCTTTGACAGTGTTGTGTGCTCCCTTTTAATGCATGACATGGTAGTTTGAGCCTGAGACTTTGTCAGAAGGATTAGCTAGAAGTCAGAGGGAATTAGTCAATTCAGCATTTCTGCTACTGTAGCCGACTGAAAATACATAGAGAGAGACAGTATGTACAGTACTTTGTTCTGTATATTACATCCAGAACATATGATTACCCCTGAAATATATGAACCAGAGGCCGACTTAAAGCTCATTACTTAGGCACAATTTCAAACCCCACGGCTGAAGTTGCCTCTCTATCCGAGGGTTTTGTATTAATTATAAAGAGCATGTATTGAACTGCTGACCTGCTGTGTTTAAAATTCTGCGTCACTCTGGAGATTCATAATTCAACCCAGCTCTCATCTAAAAATAAATGTGCTCTTCATAATGTGGAGACCAAAAAAAAAAATACAGCTCTCAATACAGAGTTTCTTCCAAAAATTGAATAGAAGCTCAAAGCAGAACATAATCAAAGAAAATGGCTTGTCGTCTCTAAAGTTAATACATATTTCAAGGCTGAAGAGTTTGATCTCCTGAATAAAAGATGACAACATAAGGAGGAGTTTTAATTTTCCTATAACCTTTTTATTTCTAAATGCCACGTTCATTAAGTTGTCTTCTTTCCCCGCACACTCACCATTCTTCTTGTAAAAGTGCACCTCAGCCTGGTATTCCTCTCGGCCCTCCAGAGCTTTCTCCATCTGCTGGGCCACGTGCTCGCTGGTGTCGGGCCCGTACAAGAAACGGCAGCTGCAGTTCTTCTGCATCACCTCAGTTCTGGTAAAGCCGGTCAGCTCGCAGAAGCCATCCGAGCAGTAGACGATGGGGTACCCGCGATGACCCTGGGCGTTACCCAACAAGAAGTTACTGTCTGTGAAATGGGAGAGGGAGATGAAAAGATGTCAGAGTTGAAACTTAAATTGAGACATATTTGGGGGTTGTTTTTCTTAAATCTTCGTGTGGATAACAAAAAAGGAAAGCTGGTGCATAAATCTCAAGTTTGGTGTACATTCGCTATTCCCATCAGAATCAAAACCGTTGAAGTCCCGTCAAAGCTCTGCAGGTTTCACTCAGAACTGCCTCATAAATTTCAGCGTGAACATGAATCAGGCTTTGGTGTAGACTCAGTTTGGGGTTAATTTCCCAAGGGTATCATCGTCTGATTCCTGCTCTTGGTGGTGTATGGGATTACTGATGTTGAGAGATTGGAGGCTGGCCTGCAGACGGAAGATATAAAAAACAGCTGACTGTAGTTTCAAAGGTGCGCAAAGGTTAGTGATTGATTCCCACGTAACTTTGTGCTGCTGGATTGGATGACATAATCACGATCGTGGTCCAGACTGCAGAATTTCAATAAGAAGTTGCATAATAGTAGAACGCATGAAAGCATTAAAAAAAAGTAAATATTGACTCGAATTTCAATGAATGAAA
Source organism: Xyrichtys novacula (assembly GCA_962446985.1). Classification (NCBI taxonomy): domain Eukaryota; kingdom Metazoa; phylum Chordata; class Actinopteri; order Labriformes; family Labridae; genus Xyrichtys; species Xyrichtys novacula. Next base: position 8,212,147 of record OY660882.1, on the reverse strand, counting down.
GGGAGTAAAAGATTAAGAATGACCTGATGTTCCCTGACGCACTTAAACATCTCATAGCAATTTATGAAATGAAGACTTGAGGGTGCAGTCAAAAGAAAAAAAAAACAGTTAATGTTAACTTTTTAGAAAACCAGACACAAACACCAATCCTCTAGCTGCATTACTTTAAGAGTTATTTGAGTGCAATCATCTTGACTTTGTCCAGAGTGACCATGAGTTCACTTCTATATTCAAAACAATAAACTTATATAATCTCTCAAGCTCTGTCTCTTATATAATGTATGTGTATATGCATTAAACCTCATTTCAAAATCCAATAAAATGGGCATCTCCCTAATCTTATGTTCCTTTGCATTCCCATTGCATGTTCATCTCAAGGGGGCTGTTATTAAAAGAGAAAATGCATTGTGACTCATTGACCTGGTGGAGATCTATCTCATGAGAGCCGCACATCCAAATACTAAATTAAAGTGGTGGAATATTAATCGAGTGTGCGGGATCATATCATGTCGATATTGCACTCCAGCTGTTCTGTTTGTTCAGCACCACCACACACGAGCTTCGCATCTTAGCATTACTTCAGCACCACGGACAGCTCCCCAGCAGCCGTCCTGTAATACAGTATGTACTGTGTTTCCTGCTGCTTCTCTTCTCCCATACTGTATACCAATATAAATCCGGGAGACAGGTATAATTAGACACTCTCCCTCCGTTTCTCGACAGATGTGGCCTTGCAAAGTTCGAGTAGGCTGTCTTGCTGCAGTGCAGTTTCTTTGTTTGGGTTTCTGTCTGCCAGAACTACCAGTGAAAGGGGCTTTGAAAAACATTCAAGTGCTTTCAGTGCTCCTCTTAAAAGGTTTAAACACAGAAGCACAGCATAGTCGCTGGAGCTCAAACAAGATAAAAAGAAATTAGAAGACTAACACTGACTTGCACCCAATTAGTTTCAGAGTATTGGATAAATGTACAGTAACCAGCGCGTGCAAACACACACACACACGTACACTCTCAATCCTAGATTTTATCACAGTGTCACACCGTTTAATCCATAAATTGCCAATCTGTAGGCTTTCCCTTTTCTTTTGCGTCAACACGGTTACAACTTTTAATGACACAAGAAGGAAATCCACTACTTTTTGCTAAGGGGGATAAAAAAAACCTCTCATTTACCTCAGGCATTACACATGAATAAGTTTTATTAATGAATATTTTACATTTTTGGTTTCTTTGTTTGGTTTTTCATTAACTAAGCTTCTCCGTGATCTTTCTATCCTCGCAGGAAATTCCTCTAATCTTCACCTCTGACTGAACCTTATCTCCTAATTAGGCATAACATCATACCTTATCCTCCGGTATAATTCCATCTTCCATGCATTATAAATACGTATTTTTAGGCTAATTCTTTGCAAAAGTCATGCAAAGGTATAAAATCTACTCCTGCTTTGACTCTTCAACCCAATCAGACCAGATTTTCTAAATGTCATATAGAGATGCAGCATATGCACTTCTATGCAGACAGATTATCTTGTCTCAGTTCTCCCGGTTCGACAGAGGGCAGGTCTTAGATGAGGAGTATTAAGCAGCTGCTACACCGCTCTCCACAATCTAGCGCTTTAATTGGCCAGACTTCGCAGAAAGCGGTCCATAGGGGACGTCTTTTCTGAGCGGTGACAACCTTTCTTGGGTGTGCAGCGAGCAGCAACTAAACTGTCACTGAGGAATTATCCAAAGAGACAGGCATTAGTCTGATCCATCAAGAAGCAGAGGAGCTTCTCATGTAACTGCTATGCATTGCTTTATTCTTCTTTCAACACGGAGGACATGAGATATTTCTGGTCTGCATCCTGCTGTAGGTCTTTCTGTTTTCATCGAAAAGATTGTTACCTGTTGCTTTAAAGTCTCAGCTTGAGAGGTGAGCCGCCCTGGATTTCTGTTTTTTTTGCTTTTCAAATCTAAAAAAAGGGGCCAAGAAACAATGGCAGAACACAAAGTCATAGCCTATTGAGCTGGAGAAGATAAAGAAAAGCCCAACAGCCGTGCCCTCTTTTTCAAGATCTATAAATTTCTTACTTCACAACTCACAGAGCCAGCAAGTGTTGGAGAGCAACTGCATTCATCTTTGGTTTATGTAATATAACCCAAGAATAGGAGCTTCTTTACTCAGCAAACCTGAGTCTTTACTTCAAATGGGTCAAGGGCGGGTGCAGTCATAAATCACTTTGTTAGGGGGTGTTAAAACCAAAATGCAACTATGGAATAAAACTTTTACGCTGCCTCATCGAAGTTTATGACATAACTAGAAAAGTTTCATTCATGATAAGGTGTGTTACACTGGTATGAAGTATTCAAGAGTTTTTAACTGTAGTTTTATGTATTTGATTCATTAAAAGTCATGGGAAATGCACTTTTTCTGCCTTCTTGTCAAAGTTACACAAAGCATATGTCTGTATAGTAATGGGCTTCAGCTAGTATGATCACTACAAAGAAGGAAACAGCTAACCAAGCTCTGCGTGAGGGGAACTGTCAACCAAATCTTCTTAACATCACTGATCTACATGCTCTATCTTTTCTTCCTTTAGCAGTATGTAATAAAATCATAGACTGTATATACTATGGACAACTTTGTTCTACCTTCTGCAGATAAACAGATTTGAAGCCGAAAAGCTCTCGATATTTCCGTGAGTTTTATCCATTTCCTGAAACCAACATTGCGCAGTAGCGTTGTACGCACATCTCCACTTGCGCAGTAACATTGTGCACATTCGGTGGGAGAGTCGCCGCGATGACAGCATATACCCCGGGTGAGCTACACAATCTTCATACACTCATAGGCTGTATCAAGTGTCAATCATAGGAAAAACAAACCCTCAAAATCACTTTAAAAAAAATCGAGCTGTACAAAAAAAAAAGGACTTGCGCACAAACTAGTTTTTTCACAGCTCCATAAGCTTTGCTGGAGGAGGCGGGATTTATGACCTATACTGCAGCCTGTCACCAGAGGGTGCTGTTGTTAGAGTGGCTTCACCCAGTGAGGAGACAGATGGTGTCCATTCTATATACAGTCTATGAATAAAATGCAATTTGCAAGATTTTATGCTCTTATGCAGGCTGTCTGTTGTCAGTTTCTAATTTTCCCTTCCTAACCTTGCTCAAGAAACTGCAAACAGGGTTAAAGTTTTGTTTGTTTGTTTTTTTCACTATGACCTATTTCTTTGCAGATTTATGATTTTCTAGCAGGAGTGATTGTGGCTTTGAAAACAAAAAAGAATTTAACCTTTAGAAAAATTAAAAAACAAAGCTTTCGCTTCACACTTCAGCTTCTACAACTTCATAATTATCTGTTTTGTTAAACTTGCAAATAAGCAATCCTGCACCCACATGAGCCACACTTGATAAACACTTAATGCAAGTGTGTGTTTGTGTGTGTGAGATTGTGACAATGCCTCAATTCTTAGGCGCTAATCCTCTGAGGGATATTGCTTTGAATGGTCGCTCTGCTGCGCCAGCTTCCTTAATTACACATCTGTGCTGACTTGCGACTGCTGTAAGCTGACATGATGATGCTACATGCTACGGCTAAAAGCTAGCAGCGAGCAGCCCGCCTTCACCCTGCACGTGTCTGACAAGTTCCCTGTTCAATATGAAAGACGAACGAAGCCTTTGAGGGTTGGCCACTGGTTCCCCAGCTAATCACTACCCAGCAGCATGTAATTACTTACTGTTGCAGAAGGCTGAGAGCGACAAGAGGAAGTGGACTTTCAGAGGAAAAGGTCATTGGACTGGTTAAAAGGCTTGTGGAGAAATCAATCAAGTCTTGTTTACTTGATAAAACTGGTTTCTGGACCAAATTTAGGATTATCTAAAGCAAAAATATCTGTGCCGTGGATTTCTGGATCCTAAGGAGGAGCATGAATGTCGTGTCTTTATTCTGAAAGAAATGCATAGGGCTCTACAAAGCTTTACGCCAACACACACCTACATTTACCCAACGATGGAGGCGTAGCTGCCACGCACGGTGCAGGGCTTAACATCAGGAGCAGATTTAGACTTCTATGTGTTACCAAAAAATGTACATCGAGCGTTGGAAGAGCGAGGGATCAAAGCTGTAAATTTGATATCAGCTCAAGGCCCATAAGGTGATAAATAAAAGCTTTCCTTAGACCTCTAAAATCAGCAATGGATGAAGCAACACAATAGCTCCAGCCATCCACCAGCCCCTGTCTGCTGCTGCCTCTTCAGAGCCATTCATTGGTTCAGCTCTGTAAGGTCCAGTTTGACAGTCTGCCCTGTCTCTTCTTTGGTTCCTCTGTGGCCTTTTAACAGGAAAAGTGTTTAAGGGGGAAAATAAACCTCGTTCTTATCTTGGCCTGCAGCTGCCCCGTGGTTTCGCCGCCCCACGGGGCGAGCACTGCTGTCAATGTGAAAACGCCGCCGGGGAGGTCGTGTAAAGGAGCAGGGAGAGACGGGGTGTGGGAGGGAAGGACAGGCGTTTATGCTTTAACACACAAACAAACACATCACATTCATTTCACAAGTAGAAAAGACCCTGGGCATAACATGTGACAACAAATGTCTGCCCTCCTGAGACGCCCCGTAGCTGAATACATCTGTAGAGGTGCTGTTCTGTAACGTGGCCCTAACCTTTGACCTGAGAGAATTTCCCTTCAGGGATCAGCAGAAAGACGTCACAGATGTATGGACACATGTATGAAACCAGCGTACAAACATGTGACGGACATTAGAGCCCTGAACCCATTGAGAAGCACAAATACACACACAAACACACGCAGACAAATCCTCAGAGAGCTGGAACGCTGACACAGCCACGAGCAAAATGCTGCTCTGTGCACTGCGAAAGGTTACTAACTTAACCTCCTCTGACATTTTGCTAATAGTGGAGCAAGAAATTTATGACACAGACAAGCAATTTTCCCAGTCAAGGAACTGTTAAATTAAAATCAACTTAAAAGTGGCTTTCTGTTATACAAAGGTTATTCCCGGGGTTTAGATCTGTCCAATCAATATGTGTGAGCATGAACAACTCCTGCTGAGAGGCACAAACGGGAGAAATTCCACTGGAACTCAAAATGTTGATCATGAAGCTAAAATATCTCTAAGAACGAGAAGTTGTGTACATCCAAGACATTCATCCAAGCCTTTGTTTATTCATTTAGGAGTTCTCAGTGTTTTTCAAGTCAACCATCTCCAAATTGGTTTATTTGTTCATGGCTCATGGCTCTATTTCCATAGTTTATTTGGGCATAATTCTCAGGTCCATTATTACCCAACACGTAGCTCGACTAACCTTAGACCCCCAATGACACGTTCGTCTCAAACTCAATTTAATATAGGCTTCAGAGGGTCAAAAATATGGAACTCTCTTCCATTTCATTTATGGGAGTTGTCTTCTCACCAACTTAAGAAGGCTCTGAAATCACTTCTTTTTACTAAATACTTCCCATATGGTTTGCTTAACAAACCAGGGTCGATTCATTATTTTCTTTAGTGGTTTTTCATTCTGTGTCTCTCTGATTTTTTATTTTGTGTTGTGCTTTCGTTGTTTCAGTTCCTTGTTCTATTATCTATAACTCAGTGTTATTTTTTACCTTTTCAGTTGTATGATATGTTTATTATTGTCTTAATTGTAAAAAGTATATTCTACATGTAATTTCTCAAGCCCCTGGAGGGTTTTTAGGCGCTCTCCTTCACATAACCATTGAATCTTGTAACCTATGTTTTTAAACTCTTTTGTATGTGAAAATAAACAAACCAAATAAATAAATAAAATATAGAAAAAGAAAACCCTTTGACGACAAAATATTTTATTTTTTGTCCTGTGTAGCTTAGATTCCTTCTTATGTGATCTTCCTCAAAGGACTGAAAGCCACTTCTCCCTGCGTTCAAACAACACTATCCATTTGATTGTTCTGGGAATCAGAACTGAACTGGGCAAAAAAGCCTTCAGTTTTGCTGCCACTTCAGCATCGAATCATCTCCAGACTGACCTGAAATTGTCAGAATTAATTTCGCTGGAAGCATTTCGTTTAGTCTTACATGACAGACTTTGGGAGACCATGGAACAGTGCCTGTGTTTTTAATTATGTTTCTGGAGGTCATTTTCTTCGTCTTCTTTATCATTTATTGTTGTGATGTGTGCTGCCAACCTCTTGGCCAGGTCACTCTTGTAAATGAGATCTCGATCTCAACGGGTTCTTACCTTGTTAAATAAATAAATAAATGCAAAAATTCTTTCCACAAAAACACATTGTGGACACAAAAGCAGTCTGGCTGTTATAGATGAGCTGCTAAGACACAGAAATATTCCAGAAAAGCTATTTTCTTAAGAAAATTTCTGATAGGAACTGTTCTTATGCCTGAATAGGCAGGGGGCTTTGTTAGAGTGACATATTGCATAACAACTATGGACATTAGACTATGCAAAAGTACTGAAATTATGCAACAGGCATCATGCTTTACATATTTTAAGGCTGCAAAGCAGGAAGTTTGCGATGATATATCCGTGAATGTATTATCTGCTTCAGTCTTAAGTGAAATGTAAGTTAAGAGGTAGAAACTCTCAGTAAGGTCAGGGAGTTATGAGCATACTGTTATAAAATCAAAAATAAATACAGAATCTTCAGGCTGCAGAAAGTTGGTTTTCCAGCTTGTCTGAAGAAATGACAAAAAACTTTGCTGTTACTTTTGCTCAGGAACATGCAAATGCTGACGTTTGAGTAAAAAAGAAAAGTCCCTCTATAAAATGTACCTGCTGTCACAAGTGTCTAGACAGAGACTAAAGTGACACATGAGTTAAAACATTTTGACAGCACCTGCCTCTGTGGGTGCTCAGTCAGCCCCTTCCTTTTTTAACATAAAGTGCTTTTTTTGATACTACATTCTGGTTTGGAATGACTGAGAATATGCAGGACTCTTGATTAGGAGTGTGTTGAAACCATAGGCTGTATATACTATGAACAACTTGGTTCCACCTTCCGCCAGTATACGGATTTGAAGCTTGAAAGCTCTCAGTAATTCAGCGTTTTTTCTCCACTTCCTGAAACCAACATTGCGCAGTAGCATTGTACGCATTCGGCGGGAGAGTCGCTGTGATGACGCTCGACTCAAACAGCGTATCCCCCGGGTGAGCTACGCAATCTTCGTACGCGCATGGGCTGTATCAGGTGTCAATCATAGAAAACATGAACCCCTAATAACTTTCAATAATGGATTTGTACAGAAAAAAGAGGACTTGAGTACAAACCAGTCTTACAGTAACTACATGTCAACATCATAAGCAGGGGGGAGAAAAATTTCATTCTGTAAAAAAAAATTCTTAAGTTTGTCTACAGCTCCATAGGAATTGCTGGAGGAGGCGGGATTTATGACCTATACTGCAGCCTGTCACCAGAGGGTGCTGTTCTCGGGGTGGCTTCACCCAGCAAGGAGGCAGACGCTGTCCATTCTAAATACAGTCTATGGTTGAAACTAGACAAATACATAAACAAGGATAATATACAAGGAATAGGAGTTTATTATTGGACTGTACCTAAAGGGCCAACCAGGAGCTTTGAGCAACAGATGTGCACTTTTCGAGATTTCATAAAGTATGTTTGACCAGAAATACTTCAAATATTTTTCTAGCACCAAGAAAATTTTTAGCGACTTGTAGAAATACTTTGTTGATATTGGTCATGATAAACTCAGATTTAAAGTGAGCAAAAATAAACTTCAACAACATTGCAAAACCACTTTTGCGCCCAAACTTGTGAAACGGACAAGAAATTATGCTAAAAAGTTTAACGCCTGCGTGTAAACACAGACTGGTCTCGGGCAGACGGTTAAAAAACTATAGGGTAGTGTGAGGTGGTGAGGGGGTTGCAGCTGCACAACCCACAATGCCACTTGTTTCTGGAACAACAGACCAGCTGCCTTCTTTAAAGTCCTTTAATTGGAAAGCAAGTTCAAGTGTTTTCTCTTTAGCGGACCATCTTTTCCAATGTGTTCGAGTATCATCCATGTTAAGTGGCGGGACCTTGTCGCCCGGCAACAGGAAGGAAGCTATTTTGAGTTGTGGGCAGTCTGCCACTCCTCAAGGAGCCGCAGCCTTGGGCGACTTCGAAAGAGGTTGAAAGTGGCGAAAAACTAGAAAGTAGTTGCAAAGACGTACATCCTGCTGTTACCAACATGCTTTAATCTTGGACTCCTGTTGCTCTAAAAGGCCGTTGTTTTGATATTTAGTCCCAAGACTGCAGGAGGCTGGCTGAGCAGTCTACAGCGCTGAAGGAAAGCAGACAGATGGTGGTTGCCATGAATGTTAAGATTAAGCTAGATATGTTTGAGCAGTTTAGATAAGCTGTTATATGGTGGCTATCCTCTCTAGAGTCATTTATTTCATACTGAGCTGTTTCTGCTGAGGACTTCAGCACGAAAAGCTCCTGCTGGGTTTCTAGCTGGTTATGGAACAGACTCAAAGTATCACTGATGCCTCTTTATGGGCTAAAAAAAATAACAAATAAGACCATCAATTAGATTTTTCAAAGTTATTAAAATTCCTGTCTTTGCTGGTCTGCATCAAGGGAGGCAATTTATACTGCAAAAATCCAGTCGAGCTTTCGTTTGCTGTGTCCACAGAAAAAGATTCACAGAGAGCTGTTTGACTGTTCAAGAGAATGGCAATGAGATTTTTTTTGTCAGAAAACACTTCTTCCTCATCTACAAAAAGGATTAACAAAACAATAACAGGCACTACTTTGTTCTTTAAAGTCAACTTTAATGAACAAAGTAAGAGGAAAACGGTTTCCATTAATATTTCCTTTAATATCAATGAAATTATTTGTAATTCTGTGAGAAAAGCCCACCGAGCGTGATTAGGATGATTTTTCCCTGTCTTTGCTCTTGACCACTAAGAGGTCATAGAGAAAGTTCAGCCCTTTGGAGCTGGCAGGGAGTCCATGTTTAGCTCTTCATCAGGGCAATGGCATCACGAGGGCATGACCCTTGCTGAACTGCGCACTGCTAACGTCATCTCGAGACTCAGCGCTCGAATCCTCTCATTTCACAAAGTTTCACATTTATATTTAAAGCGTGAAGTTATGGGGAAACATGCGCGATATGTGATGAGACATCCCCTAATGCCTCATTAGAATCCCTGACTCAGAAGACAAAGCTGTAATTGCACTCCTAACACATCAATTACCCTTAAATGCCACCCATTTTTACTGTTCATATCCTTAGATCGAACCAGTTCATTCAGGCTGCTGTGACTAGCAGAGGGAGAGCAGGGCTGAATCGACGAGCAAGCAAACACAAATGTCCCCCTGGTATTTGTTTACAACGAGCCACAGGCTCCCCTGAGGTGGCACAAGGTGCAAAACAAGAGACACAAGGCAAGCAGAAACTGCAGTTCTGCCTTATGGCTGTGAAGAGCAGTTTAAAGGTAAAATAAATGTGAGTTTAATGGTAAATGAATTTAGTAAGGCAAAATGATTTCTGCAGGTCTATTATGATGAACTGACGACAAACTTTTCCCTACATCCCACTGCAACCAGAGCCAGATGAAGCTGTAGTCAGGCAGAGTTCTGGTGCTTTGGGATGAGATAAGGTAATGGCTGTAGCTCTATTTCTACCTCCACGACAAAAGATTGAATTTATCTGCTTAGTTTTCCTTTACATTTTGATCGTATCTACCTCTATCGAAATTTTGAACAATGTTTTTTGAGGTTGTTTAGATTGTGCTGGCAATAGTGTAAGCATGTTCTTGGATCATTTACATATTAAGATTGCATTTCATACAGATTTTTACCAATTTTACATGAGAAATGAGCAATATATGAGTGGGCGGGTGGTTTTCATTGGCATTTTTTCCTCTATTTACATGAGAATTGTGGTCTGTTTATTAATACCTCGTTGGAGGTAGCTAAATGTATACAGCACTCAAGCCTCAGATGAATTTCCCTGGGGTGGGAATTAAGTGTATCCAGCGATTATATCACATCCTATTGTATTGCAGTGTATCATGTTTTCGTTTTAGGATATCATATTACTGTAACAAGCGAATCATTTGGCGATGTTTCCATCATATATGGTAGTATAAATCCTATTTTACAGTAATAAATCATGTTGTATGACAACATATAGTAGCGTATTGTATCTCTTTTCATCTCTCTGCATGGTATGGACCATAAAATACTGAATCAAACCAAACAAATCATGTCATATTAAATCATATCACACTATATTGTATAAGCTGCAACTTTTTCAGTTTTTACCTGAAATATTTTTGTTCATTATCATCATTTCTTCCATTTAGTATTGTTTACATTTACATGTGCATATGCTCTCTGGATTCTGAATTGTGAATAATCTGTTGTTGTTTCATAGCTATGATTTGTTATCGTCTTTATAATCATTTACAGACTACATTTCCTTTTTATTTTGTAACCCGACCCTTTTATTTTCCCATCTTGTCGCTCTTCTTTAGTAACTTTTTATATTAGTATTACTTTTAACATGTAATGCCACAGTTCATGAATGAGTTCTTGCTTGTCTGTGTTTAGTTTTGCTTTGTATCTTGTGTAAAAGCTGCTCCAAACCAATTGCCTCCAGGGGGATTAGTGCAGTTATTTGATTGATTGCTGAGATGTCATGCAAGAAATGTGCATATCTTGATTCTGAGCCAGGGATCACCTTAAAACAGCAAAGTGATTTATCATATTTTTTATGACAAATCTACAAGCACCAAAACTACTCAGTCCTCAGATTACTTACGGGTGCCATCGAAGCGTGTAGCGATGGTGTCCAGAAAGGTGTTCTGGGGGGCCAGGAGGCCCTTCATCACCGGCATCTTGACCCAGATGTGGGACGGCCAACAGCTGGCTGGACGTCACACCATCCCAGAGGCACAGCAGGTGGCTTCCAGGGGCTCTCAGCAGGTGCAGGATGATACTTTGAGGGTGACAGCCCAGTGACGATCGCTGGAAAACACATTGACAGTAAAAGCAGCCACCTTTTTGTCCAAGTGATGCCTTTCCTGGAGACAGTGGGGAGTTAGGGAGGATTGAAATGTCCCCCCCTGAAGCAATGCAATGCCTGTAGATCTAAAAAGGTAGACAAAGAGAGTGACCAGAGAATTTTGAGACCCAAAAGCTTCAAATCTGCTCGCCCAGCTGTTGCTTCTCTCGGCGAGTCATCCCAGCTCCAACATGAAGGAAGTTATCCTTTAAATCTGCAAACATTTCCACTGATGAGGAGAATTCAAAAGACAAAATTGAGAGCTCATGTGTGGGCACCTCTTGCATCCCTCAGCTCAACGCTCTGCCAGAATGCTGTGGCACAGTAGTTGCATCTTCTTCAGCTTTCTCTCCACCTCTCTCTCTCTGTCTCTCTCTCTTTTCCACTCCGGTGAAATATCTGAGCCAATGAGAAGCCGGCACCCTCTATGGGGACCTGTTTTCATCTGCTGTAGGGGTATAGATCGAGAGAAAGGGAGAGAAGAGGGAGGGAGAGAGATAGGGAGGGAGGATGCTTTTGGAGCAGCTGACAGCACCATTACACCCCACGGTGCCACTATCAGCACATGGCTTTTGTGTGCATGTCTGTAAATCAGGGAAAGATGGATTACCTGCATGTCTTTCAATGCAGCCTATTGTATTCAGTTGAAATGGGTGCAATTGTGCAGTTTTGTCATGAATGTCCATCTATAGGGAATCATGAAAGCAAAGAAAAGAGATATTCAGATTCTACTTTTCTAGTCATACGAGCTCTGCGAGCTTTAAGGGCTCGATTCCTCGAGTGTTGTCGACTGAAACGTGTCTTCTCTCGGTGGAACTGGTCTCTGCTGCCCTCTCGGCCCCTCGCAGTATCCTCATGAGAGAATTAAGGCTGTGGGATCAACGCGGCTAAGAGCGGATTAAAAGGATAAGCTTGGAGATGTTTTTCATGAGGACTTGATGTTAAACATACCAAATAAAGTCACGTCTTAACTCACTTTGACCCGAGCAAATAACACAGCTTATAGCTCTCAGGGGGGATATATGTCTAGATATGTTAAATATGTCTGACAGGAACACTCGTGTAGATTCCATCATGTCTACTTTTGGATTGATCAAATCTGTAGGGAAAGATGAATTACTAAAATACTGGGAATTACATTAAGGAACCTGGTAATTCAGAGGTGATTCCTCAGATAGTTACTTGATTTTCTTGATAACACTTCATGTGCTTATTAACAGACGACCAGCAGAAGTTTGGAAGCAATATGTTTACATAATTTTTAAAACTCTACAGGAGGTGTTAGGAAGCGAGCAGAAAGCTTGAAAGTGCACTCGAAGAGGATTTTCAGCTAGAGGAAGGGTCCAAGTTCTGCTGAATTGGGGATAAAAATTGTTTCTTCTTTGTCACTGTGATTTATGAGGAGCTGGAGAATGAGAGCAACAATGGTGCTTGGGTTGTATAGATCCATCCTGAAACAAGGAAAAACCAGAAGAGACTCTACAACAACAATACATCATTTTGAAGCTTTTTCTTACGCCGTATACTCTCCTTTATATTGCGAGAGAGACGTTTAAGGATCGCTGCTCAGAGCGCTGTTTAAGGGACATAGACAGTGGTTTGAAAATGATGCATACACAACAACTTTCAAATGGATCTCAGACTATTTCTGTTTTCTGGTGTAACTTCATGCAAATCAGGAGTCAAGAAGACTGAAATGTTTGAGAGAAAAAAAAAACGGAGATATGTATGAGTTTCTTGTGGGGGCGTAGGAAATCTTGGAAAAAAAAAAAAAGTTGAGCCGATTCAGCAGCTGTGTGGGTGTTTCCTGAAGCCAGAGATGAATTTTGAATTGTTCTGGGTGAAAAATAAGATTCTGAGCGGTGGATAACCAGGTCAAAGAAGTGGTGAATGAAAACAGCTTTGAGAAACTGGGAAAAAAATTGTGTTATGTACAGGAAGTTTTGTTGCAGAGTTTGAGAATGCGCGATTCGTTTATCCAGCAGGCGACATAGGGGAGAAAAGCGGCAGTGAAAGTTAAAGACTGGCTCTCAGGATGAAACAAAGTACCGCTCCCTCTGTCGGATCCTGTTCGGGCCTGGCAGCCCTTCACTTCTATCTATTTTTAATGGCTTCTCATCGGGCTTTCTTCTTGGAGCTCATCCTTCTCTGCTCGTCCCTAATAAAGAGGCTGATCCATTAAACATGCTCACTATCTATTCTGCAGCCTAATAGGACAGAGTGATGCACAGGCGGCCAGGTGAAACATTACCCCTTTCCGTTTCCCACAGGTCTGAGCTCTGCATTCACCGAGGTTTTTCAGATGGGAGGCGCTTTTTTTTGTCGTTCAAACTGACGGAAATTTCAAATGGTCTGCGGTGAAAACATACTGAGAGGACTTTTCCTCACCATTTCAGACTTCAATGAAAATCCTCAGTCCTTAATCCTGATTTAAACTGTAATATAGATGAGCTTTCATTCAGTCAGCATGCAAACATCCCTCCTCTCACTTATACACATCCTCCCTCTCCTCAGCGAACCCCATTGAGAAATCCCGCCTGTCATTCTCAAATCTCTCCTGTTTGCTTTGAATTAACTTGCGACTGAGCAGATGTGCTTGGAAGCTCTGTGTGTGTCTTTATTTGTGTTTGTGTGTGTAAATCCTCAAAGCACGTGAGGATGAAGACACACAATATCCCACCATACACCACAGTCTGGGAGGAATCAACTACAGCGAATGTATTAAAAAGTGGAATCAGGCTTTATTGACCCAGCATGCCATCTTTAGATCGGTGTTTGGGATCATGACAACCATCGTGATGAAATTTCAAAACAGAAAATGATTTATCCCCGTCACGTGCACGGCTTTACAAATTACTGTTGTGGCTTTAATCCTGGGAAACTCCTGATCTGACATGGAAATAATTTGTTTTTTCAATATGTAGCAAGAGGTGAAATAATGAAATATTGTTTTGAGTGAACAAAGAATTTTAAACCTTATGAACAGTATTTTTGAAACCCAAGCAGCAACCTCTCTCACTCAATATGAAGCAAACAAAGAGGTGCAAAAAAGCTGTTCCTCATGTGTCCACTAGGGGCTGGTTTTAATGGCAGGAATAGTTTTTCTCTTAAACACATCTGCAAAAAGTGGGATTGTACTAAATTCAGAGTGAAGTGTAATTTTGGACTTAATATTTAATGTCATAAAGGCTGGAGTTATTCTCAAAGTTGTACGATCAGGGTACAGTTGATTTGACTGACAGGTGGGCACACTGTAGCTGTTTGCCATGAGGCTTTTAGACAGCTTCAAGTCCACCTTTTAGATTTGGGTAGACCAAAAAACCGTTAAACAAAAATGGACAGGACAGCACCTAACCCCATAGTCAAATCCTTTACAGCTCCCCCTAGTGACTGGCTCTAGTATGTCCTGTAAAGCCCGCCTCTTTCATTCTAACAGATCACACAAGGGTCTATCAGTGATATTGAGTAATGCTGGCCAGTGTCTTCACATTACCCGGGCCTTTAGGTAGGTTCACACCACTCTGCCTCCTACCCATAGACTGTATATAGAATGGACGGAGTTTGCCCCCTCGCTGGGTGAAGCCACTCCGAGAACAGCACCCTCTGGTGATGGGCTGCAGTATAGGTCATAAATCCCGCCTCTGCCAGCAAAGCTCATGGAGCTGTGGACAACCTTTAGAAATTTATCAAACAGAATATAAAGTTTTCTCCCCCTGCTTGTGATGTTGACATGTAGTTACTGTAAGTCTGGTTTGTGCTCAAGTCCTTTTTTTTCTGTGAAGCTCCGTTTTTGAAAGTTATTAGGGGGTTCATGTTTTCTATGACTGACACCTGATACAGCCTATGGGCGTTCAGGGATTGCGTAGCTCTCCCGGGGGATACGCTGTTTAAACCAAGCGTCATCACAGCGACTCTCAGCAACTGCGCGCCTGAATGCGCGCATCGCTGGTTTCAGGAAATGAAGAAAAATCACGGAAATACCGAGAGCTTTTTGGCTTCAAATCCACATACAGGCAGAACCAAGTTGTCCATATTACATACAGTCTATGCTCCTAGCCCATTCCCTGCCTCACTCTCCATCATCCCCAATTTAGTTACTTACTCACTTATTTATGAGTTCATCAAGAATGAGAGATAATCGGCTTTCACACCCTTGTGTTTTCACTATTAAACTGTTGGAAACTTTGTAAAACTAACATATAATACTTTGCTTTAAAATAAATATTTCAGGTATTTTTACTCAGGCTTCACTGTGGTGAATTACAGCTTTTTCGTTTGACTCCCGGGGAGGTCTGATCACGATAAGGAGCCAAAGTACAGCAAGAGCTGTGTCAGATCTTAGCTGAAATGGGACATGGCTAAAAATATTAGCCCACTTTATGACCTGCAGGAGATAAGCATGCACACCACAACACAGTTGACAGATTGCCATGTTGGTGTACAGTAAGGAGCTAGAAACTCAGCTGAAGGAGAGACACCCCTGTGGTATAACTATAAATACATCTGTTTAGTTTGGAGAGGACAGAGAAGCTGTAAAATGATGACTGAAGTACAGCAGCAGGAGGCTTCAGCATCTATTTTGCATACATGACTACCTCCCCCTAGTGGTAATATTTAAGCCCTGCATGTAAGTTATGTGTGTTGCAAGTATAATATCCTTTTAAGTCTAAGATTCCTGTTAGCTGCCTTAATTTATATTAAAAAAGACTCAAATTAAAACAGTTCTCAAGTTTGAAATGTTTTTTTTTTCTTGGTCTTATTTAAGTCAACTTTTTCGCATCAAAACCAACAAGAAGGGTTTGTTATTGGATTGTAAATCCTTGTCAAGTGTTGCTTTCATCTTCAAAAGGTGACTGCACTTCTGGGACGGTTAGCATTCAAAGGTACCATGTGGTATCAACTGAATGGATCATGTCCTTGAAAAAGAGAGTATTTTTTGAAGCACAGTCGCTGAGGAAGGTTTTTTTTCCCCCATTTTTATGCTACCCAATAAACTTGAAGAACCACATCCAAGGTTTGTTGACAAAGCAACAAACTAAAAACCAAAGTTTGATGCATTTATGTTGCTTTTTTTCACCATAAAATACAACAGCTAAAGCTTAACAGTTCAGTTTAATATCAAAATAAATATAGTTCAGCTTGTAAGTTATTAAATCGACAGAAAAGGAGTGTGTTGAGTTTGTGAACATCAGTCCCTTAAGGCACAACTTCCCAACTCACCCGTGAGTGTTTCATAAGAATACTGCAGAGATTTTGTTCATTCAGCTCACCACTGTCAGAGTCTGCAAAATTTGCCTTGTCAGGCTTCAGGACACAGTTTTTCCCAGTAGGAAGTCAGCATATTCTTTCCTCCGCAGCACTCGGTGCATTTTGAATGTGTTGGGCGAGGTGTTCGAGAAGGCCATCATATGTTTGCGAAGTTCCTTGAATGCACCCTCCGCAACCAGCTGCACCCTCATTGGCCCGATGCTGCCTTTGATGCGGAAGGACTTGTAGACGGCTGAGTCCTGCTGGAGGCAGACGTCCAGCTGGAACAAAAACAAAAAAGAAAGAGATATAACCCCAGCTGCAGAAATAAAACCTGCTGAGTGTTGCTTCTTTATGCGGGGTTTGTCTTACTTTGTAGCGCTGCTCCTCTGTGAGATTCCTCACGCCTCTCAGCTCTATAAAGACCTGGTAATGAGGATCTGAACCGCCTATTGAATCTCCTATAACAACGCAGTGAAAGACATTTAAATTAAACAGTGATACCCCTCATTCCCTCGCTGTGAAGTACTTGAACTTAATGATGCACTAGAGATCCTTTAGTGTTGGAATTTTCATTTTAACTAAGTCCTATCTAAAGCCTTCAGTGACAGTGATGAATGGCTGAAACAGGCAGTAAGAAATCTAGCACACAGAGGACTTAGTGGAGAAAAGCAGGATGTCTGTTAGGGATGGGAAGGTATCTACAACTGAAGAATATCAGGGTAACTTTTCTTACCCATGATGCCGCTCTCAGCACAGCTGTAGTCCACTAGCTGAGCTCCCGGCCACTGAGAAACTGCTTTCTTCAGGGCATCGAGGAACAGCGCCTCGGACACTTTCTCCCCTCGGACATTTAACATCTGACCCCGTCTGAGAGATGACACAAACATGAAAGAAGGAAACATTTAGACACTTTGAATATTTTTCAAAAACTATATATAGTTTAGCACATCAGCTGTACCTGTATTGAAACTCGACAACAGGACACTGGTTGTGGAATCCAACGACTTTCACAATGTCTCCAATACGATATCTACAACACAGGCAAAAATAACAGGGTTATTCACGTCATGGGAGGATACAACTAGAACCTGAGATTGTTTGACAAAACAGAGTGCAGACAAGTGGAACTAAAATGAGAAAAAGGACTCCTAAACAGATCCAAGGTGGTATCTTATTTTATGTTACGAGAAATTTACTTTAACCAGCCCTTACTTCATTTATTATATTCCTGAAAGTTGTCTAAATTCAACCAACAAGTTAATTTTTTAATCTTTTATTTCGACTTTTATTCAGCAGTAAATGAATCCAGACCTGAAGAGTCCTGAAGCATTTGTGACAACCAGCTCATAGTTCTGTCCCTCCATCACCTCCTCCATTAACAGGGTGGGAGGGGTCTCCTCCTCCAGGCTAACCTCCGGCAGGAACTCACAAAACATTGAACGTGGACACAGCAGGTAGCGTCTGTTTGGCTCTTGAGGCCACAGGTTCACCCCTATCAGACCTGCAGGGGCCCAAACACACAATCAGAGCTGATCATAAATTGGATGTGAATGTATTAATCATGTACTTTTACATCATACATGGAGAGGAAACTAAATGATGAATAAAATGACAGGATTTTTGACTAACTTCTTTTGGGATTCATACCTTCTGTGGCGGCGTAAAATGGCGAATAAAAAGGCACCCCCTGGCAGTAGTTCTCTCTCAACATGTCTCCATAGATCTGATTAGAGCCTGAATCAACAGCCAGCACCAGGTGGAGGTCAGGCCAAAGACGTTTCGCGATCCCACGGAAGCCCTCCTCAAAGTGGGCCCTGAGCTGCGCAGCCCTCTTTGGATCCGGCTTCATCAGGGTCTCGAGTTGTGACCTCACTTTGGGCTCCAGCGCCAGACTACTGCTGATCTTTCCCTGTTCAATATCCTCGACGAGCTCCTGCCAGCGATCCTGTGGGATGGAGGGGAGATCAGAAGAAAATTACTTTTCCAATCTTCAGTTCATCAAACTAATTATATGTGCGGTTTTTCAAGTAGACCGGGACTGAGGCCGTGCTAATGAATTTCAATCCCTTTTTACTTCAAAGTGTTCACGTGGGAATCAACTTGGCGTGCATGAAGAATCCAGCAATATGGGAAGTTTCACCGTGTTTTTCTCTTTCATGAAAATTTAAATAATAGACAGAACATTTGGGAAACAAGATGTTACTTTTTGCTACAAACACGCACCTTTAAAAATATAAAATGGAACAATCGTGGAGAAATTCAGAGGACTTTTTTTCAGGATATGCAAACATGATCTGAAAAATAAATCACCTGTAAAGCACTGAAAGCATAGAAGACTGTGGAGGCAAAGTTAGACTCAAGCGTTCCCACGCTGGGGTCTTTGAGAGCAAACAGGAGATGCAGGTAAAGGGTGTCCTTCTCACTGGGAACCTGAAAGAAAGGATTGGAGATATTTGAATGTATAAAAACTGTTGTATTTCAAACACTATCAGTCATATTTACCTCAAAGGCAGGAGCTGGGGTGGTGTAAAGATTGAGCATGTGGCGGGAGGAGGCTGGCGTGGAAGAGTTCGGTCCAATAGGAATACCAGCCTCAGACTGTCGAAAGGTGGGAGTATAGAAGAATTTTGTTGTACGCTGGAGGCTGTCGGTCGCTGGAAATGCTGTTCTCATGGCTTCTAAACAAACAGCAACTCCCTGACGGATTATAAATACAGTTTTATATGCAGAACAACAAGACAGCGGCAGCTACAATACATACACAACCAGAATTATCATTTTCACCTGCAGGAAGAACTCGGTGTTCGTGTCCTTGGTGCTTAGCAGCATCGTGCTGGCTCCTGATGTCCCGGAGGTCATGGCGAGGATGAGCGGTTTCTCAGCCAGAATCACTTTCTCCTCTCCCACTGCGATGCGTTTGATGAGATCACGGTAGTGCTCGTATGTGGTGATGGGGTGGCGTGCACGGAATACATCACTGTCTAAGAAACAAATGAGGCAGCTTTAATGTTTTTGCATATGGGACTCACACAAATCTATCTTACACTTTCTGTAGTGAATTCAGGTGCAGCTGAAGGTGAAAAAAATTCTATATTTTATCACATAATATTACAAATTTAATAATAAGGTTGTTTAAATATTCTCCCATCATCTATCTTTTTTGATTCTATCATCTTGTACATTTTTTTTATCTTAGAAAGTCAACACAGCTTTGTGACTGCCAATATCCACTCCTTTGTCTTACCATCACTAATGTACAAATCCAATTCCAAAAAAGTCGGGATGCTGAGTAAATGTTGATGAAAAATAGAATGTGACTTTTTTAAAAATCATGTAAACCAATATATTTGATTGAAAAGAGTGCAAAATTGACACACCAAATGTTGAAATAAAAATAACAAACTATAAGATTCAGTCCAAAAAAAGTCTTCTGTGTTTCTAGATCATGTTCATACTATTTTCCCCCAGCATTTGTGGACATAGTCACAAACTGTGTCCACAGAGAATAGTTTTTGTGTGTGGTTTTGAGCCCATGATGTGATTTCCACTACAGAATCATGCCTGTTTTTAAAGGGATATTCCAGCATAAAATTAATTTAGGGTCAAACACACAGTAACACAGAGTTAGACACCCATAAATGTTATTCCTTGAGCTGCATCACCCCGCAGCAGTCCGTAATGGACTGGTCTGAGGTCCCGCTACAAACAAGCGGCTGCTGGAAGAGAGTAGGTGAGTTGTGTTTCATCTCTTTGCTAAAGAAATTAGGAAAAGCTAAAAAGATGTTTGGTGGCTACTACTATGGCTTGGACTCTGTATGTACTGTTGATGAAGTTAGGTGCTGTTCTGAGCATCATTTGTGGCTATAGAGTGGCTTTTTGGTTGAGGTTTGTTTATGGCTCCTCAGACCACTGTGTATTGCTATCGTGTGGTCGTTACCAAAGTTAGTAAAACTAGGGCCATGTTGGTAAAACTGTTTCTTTATTCACAGCAAGCTTCAGGTTCTCTTTTTTTCATCAGTAACTTTCGTTGTGACTTCTTTTGTTTTGTTTTTTTTTTAATTTGCAGCAGTGGCGGTTCTCGGCCACCGTATCTTTACATTAACTTACGTTACATCACAGCTGCTCAGAGGACAAACACATGGTAAGTTTTACAACACCTGCAGTTTTTAAACCGGCAACACAGTCAAGCATAATTTAAAAACACCATGTGATATTGTGACATGTCTCCATGAGATTTCTTACCTGTTATTGAGCTAAACTCGTACTGTCTTCCATAACATGTGTCTGCATTTTTACGCAGGCGCTTCAGCAGAGTCTCCTCCTGCACTCGCTTCACATTGAGAGTATCAGCTTCAAGTTTCCGTCTCTGTCTCCTGCCCAGCCAGCCCACACCCTTCACGGCCAGATACTGACTGAGCAGACTGCTTAAAGTCCTGTTTTCACCCTTCATCTTGGAGCTTATATCCCTCCATAAGAGAGCCATCCCGGTCAGAGAGCACACACCGAGGACGGCGGACAGAGGGGGCGGCATCGCTGTGGAGAACAGCCGGAGTTACACAAGAAATGTCAGGAGGGAGGAAACGGCCAGGTGGGGGCGCTGTTAGTAAACTTACTACAGTCACCGTTACAAGTTAAAGAAAATACCTTTACAGTATTTTCCCTCGGTCTACAATTCAAGGGCATATCGATCATTTATTAACACACTCACACTCAACTTCTTCATATTAAATCAACTTACCCAGGTTTTGAGCGACGACGGCGACAGCAATGGATAAAACCGCGATAAAAAGCGGCACAGTAACTCGACAACAAGAAAAAACCATCGTGAGCACACAATGTGAGATTTACGTTATAAAACTTTAAATGTTCACATGACGAATAACGTCTAAAATGTGTGTATGTAACAACAAAGAGTCAGGACTTTTGCTTTCGCAGGCGTTTGATTCGCTTCCGTGTTTGGGTCACAGCTGGGCGCGCTGATTGGCTCATACGTGATGACGTTCGCTCTTGGTTGGTTTCCTCTTCTCTTCTCTCTTATTAAATAGGGGAGAGTGGGGTAAGATGAGCCATTTTTCATATTTCAGATCACTACATCAAAGCAATCATAGTTTTGTCTCTAACTAGTGTATCTGCATATATTTCAAGATGTTGTTCATACCTGCAAACCAACAGAATGAGTGTAAACATAACTATCTTGATAATATAGCATGCAAAAAAAGGAGTCTCCTATGGTCAACTTACCCCATGGGGTAAGTTGACCATAGGAGCGGGGTCTTTATGAGTTAAAACTTTAAATAGTTTGTTAAAAAGAAAGTTTAAAACAACAAAACCTTCATAAATGCAATTCAACCTGAATGTTTTCTCTGATCTGATAATGATAATGATCTGTTCTTAGTCTTTTTTCTTAATTCCCATTTTAGAGGTTTTTACTTCTTTTACCCCCTTTACATGGTAAAGAGCTCTTACTTTTTTATTCATTTAATATTATTTTCTTGTTTTAGTCCATCAGGTTTTACTCTTTCTTTTTACCATTTTATTTTTTATCTTTTATCTCCAGTGTTTCCTAAAGGTAGCTCTTTCCTCACGTAATGCCACAGTGTCAGGCCATGTCTCTCTAACAATATATCTTAAATTCTCATTCTGTGCGTACTTGTGTGAGTGAGTGAGGGTGTGTGTCTTTGTGTATGTGTGTGTCCAGAGGTGGGAGGGTCGGGTTTTAATGTTGTTAATTGGTGTTTTTAGCCTCTGTGAGGCACTTTGGACTGCATTTTTTTTGTCTGAAAAGTGCCATAACAATAAAGTTGAATTTGAATTTGATATTCAGCCACATTAATACCTCAAAAATCCCAAATACTCAAACTTTCATGATATTATAATTGCCATCTTAAAATAAATGAGAAAGTTCGTCCATGCACAAGAGGCCTTTTCCTTGTTCTGATAGAACCAGAAGCAGGCAGACACTTTATTGAAATGTATATTTGTATGTCCCTTTTTTATTTTTGGTGCATTCAAAGCTTTTTTTTTTTTAGCTTCGATTGCACCAGAACCACACACAGTGATTATTTGCATAATTAATATTACATAGGTGCATAATTCATAATGCCTGTAACTCCTAATTTAAAAAGTGATTTGATCATCAGAGTAGGTACATTTATCCAGAGCAGCAGAACATAATGAAGCCCTCTTTTTGCCTTTGGCTGAGCATTAGTCCACAGAAACACCTTCATCAGCTCTCCTCCTCAGAACCTGCAACAGATCAGACAAAATCCTGAAACCTTTGAAGCGGGATGGCGCCGAAAACATTTAATCAGAGAAAACCACAGCGCTGCTCACCTGTTTCATTTCCATGGTGACCACTGAAAATGAAAGCATGACAAATTACCTGATTGACATGAGAAAGGTTATTATAGATTCTGCTTTATCTTTTTTTTTTAATGGACCAACCTGCCCAGCGAGGAGATGGAAACAGTAAAGGTGCATCGACAGAAACACCAGAGAGCAGCTCAGCCAGCCATGACACCTCAGCAGGGTCATCAACAAGTAACTCTTCAGGGTCATCCACACACATTTCAAACTCTGCCAAAATACCAACACAGAGACTATAAATATTTACAGTCAAAAATACACACAAGCATGTGCTGCAGGGGTGTGGAAAGGTGTGGAAAAAAAGTGTCTTTAGTGTCCAGGTACAGAAGAACTGAACAGATATTGTCTTCATTTTGAGACAAGAACAACACAATAGGAACTTAGAACTTATTTATACTAATAGCCATTCACGCTAAAACAACACATCAATAGTAGCTGATGATCATCTATCACCAGGGATGCAAAATCACCTGAGTAACAAACTTCTTCCTCTTCTTGTTCTTCATCTTCGTTGGACCAGGCAGTTGTGACTGCAAAGCTGCAGTCAGACATGGAGGATGTGAGGCTGTTGTTGCATTTTAGCTGCTGTGTTAGACGTGTTATGTCGCAGATGTAGGCCTCTTTGTATAATTCACAAGCTGCAGAGTGACAAAAATGAAACAGTAAATAAACCCTAAACATCCTTGTGTTGTGATTTCAGTTGTAATCCTGTTTGTTCTCAAGGTTCAAAAGTCTAAATATCAATCTATCTATCTAACCTAAATCATACATGAGATGAATATATAAATAAAAACAACTCTAACATAAGAAAAGGAAGGCGATAAGTTTGCAGACCCTGCTTGTCTTCCAGCTGTTGGATGTAGCTGAGAGCGTCTCTGGTGTGGATGTGGAAACGGTGACGGTCACTGAGGTGCTTCAGGATGTGTTTGGAGTGGAAGGTCGAGGGAGTGTAATAGAGCAGCTTTGGGAGACACAGAGAGCCCACGGCAGAGATCTCAAACCTGCAGCCCTGCAGAAAGAGAGTGATGTAAAGAACTGGGGACATTATCAATATCCTGAACTCAAAGTATGACGAACACACTGTGAAAATACGCTGTTACAGTATGCCAGCATAAGTATGTGAGTCTACATTCATGTGGAAGTACAGGATTTGATCAGCAAATCTGAATTTTGTGTGGTTATATATTCATGCTAAGGTATATTTGTGGTTTTCAGGACTGACCTGGAAAGTGAGGAGGTCGATGTCAGTCCAAGACAAGTCATACAGTAGACACCGTTTCCCTTCCACCTCCTTCAGAGAAAAATAATCAGTTAACTGGAGCTGATGGAGGATTCAGCGAATGTACTTTAATCTAAATATTTGTTTTTGTTTATGTGAATGAGCCACCTGATAAAGCTGGATCCCTCTCAAAGCCACTCCAAGGAGGACTGAACTTCTCAGCTCTTTTTTCTCCTGCACAGTCAATAACAGATGCAGAGTTTCACTTTCACAAAAAGAGCAAGGTAAAAACAGGCCGAAGTTTTAGTTTTCATGTCAGGAGTCTTTAGTTCTACTTTAAGTTTGTCTAAATGTGGAATCAAGCTTTTATTACAGTTTCTTGTTCGTGCTCTTTGGCTGAATCAAACATGAAGACCAACCTGTCTCATCCTGTAGAACGTGGCGACTCCATCCTGCAGATCTTTTGCCTCTTTGATAAACCGCAGGATGGCCTGTCGATGTGGCAGACCTCTCAGCTCCGAGTGTAACACCGGGCCGTGCTGGAGCAGGAAATCTCGCCCATGACGCTTTATCAGCTGAGGACAGAGCAGGAACACAGTCACATAAAACATGTGAAAGTCAAGAGATTCTACCAGCTTGACTCTCCTTTTTTTTTTTTTACCCAGGAGGGGAAGTAATCTTCAGGCAGAAAGTAATGTCTTCCCTGCTGTCTGTTCTCCTCGCCCTCCTCTTCATCACTGGCATCTCTCTGCTCCAGGTCTCCAACCTCAGCTTGAAGAGCAGAGGCTGCCAGCTGGAAGAACAGAGCTTCCTGATGGTGGCTCTGTGACTGCAGCACCTTCTGTCTCAGCTCAGCGTAGTAGAGCTGCAGAACTTTGCTGCTACTTTAACAAACAAATGAAGCGCCAAGTCACAGAGGTTCAGGAAGACAAGGAGCACTTTTGTGCATCAAAGAAAGCATGTAAGGGAGGTCTGCAAACATTCATGGTATATATGTGTAGAATTAAATAATCCATGAAAGACTTACAACAATAGCAGCCCATTCTCTACATAAAACTGCACTTTTAGAAATAAAATGAATTGGACCTGGCAAAAAACGAGACAAAGAACAGTCATTTTCACTTTTGAGTTTTACACAACAGTTGAAATTGCAAAAACAATTAGAGAATAAAGTTTGATATCAAATTGTCCTTAAAACAAAGATGGGACAACATTTTCAAATATGAGAGAGAAACAGCTCACCATTGAAGACCCTCTACTCCATGTTTTGCCAAAATACTTGCTCAGCTTTTGCTCCAAATCAATAAACAGGTATTCATTATCTGAGGATTAAAAAATATGCATCCACTGTAGTACCAAAAGAAAGTGGACCATCATATACAGTATTTGATTAATTAACACACCGCTTTTTAACAACACCGCCCCCCTCCTGCTCTAATTAACTGCGTCCCTTAGTGATTGAACAGAAAACATTTTCTCAGACTCCCACATGAACACCGACTGACCTCTGAGAACAGCCAAACCAAACACCTGTAGCTCACTGACACTGAGCTGCTTCAACACACACTTTAACACCTCACAGCCTCTGGATCCCACCTGAAAAACACATAAAAAACCCTCTAAATTCATATAACAACCACACATGAATCATTAAATATCAGAAAGAAGTTTTGTCCTGATTTAATAAAGGTCCTGTAGGGTAAAACATTTAAGACATGCAATAAATTCATTGTATTTTATTATAGTTCTTATGTATTTTAGTGAAGAATTGTTCCCTTAATTATTCAATTGAAATAAATTTATACTTTAAACTGGTATATTAAAGCAATCGTAGATTATATCACTTGCAGCTACTGAGAATCTGTTTGTTCCTCTGGTTCTCTGTGATGCATAATGCAGGTCAGAATAAATGAATCACTCACCCCGACAGTACAGTCCAGGTGCTGCTTGTTTGGTAAAAGGATGCACACTTGTCGTTTCTGTCTCCTCCTCATGGTTAGTAAAGCTTTTGCTCGCCTCAGAGCTTCATATGTCCTCCTCAGACTACAGGTCAGCCCTCCTTCTTTGCATGAATTGACTCCTACCACTTGTAGCTATAAAAACTAAAAAAGGAGATACAGAGGATGCATCCGGACACCCGATAAATGCATGAACAGACTGTATAAATTGAACTTGTTTATAGTTTTTCACTGATGCTAATTACAGAGATTTGAAGTGGCATTAGTCTGTTTGACAATCTTTGATGACATTTCATCATTTCCAAACATTATTGATTACTCTAAAAAAGGTTCAAACAAACTGGTAAATTATGTTGTCATATCTTGAAAAATGATATAATGAATCCTTCATTTATCTATATTGTCATAATATGGATGTTTATTAATGATTTATGATGCTCTTAAACATAAACTGTATGTACTATGGACAACTTGGTTCTGCCTTCCGCCAGTATACGGATTTGAAGCAAAAAATCTCTCGGTATTTTCTGGGATTTTTCTTCATTTCCTGAAACCAGCATTGCGCAGTAGCATTGTGCGCATTCGGCGGGAGAGTCACAGAGAGTCGCTGTGATGATGCTCGGCTAAAACAGCGTATCCCTTGGGTGAGCTACGCAGTCTTTGTACCCCCACAGGCTGTATCAGGTTTCAATCATAGAAAACATGAACCTCCTAATAACTTTTAAAAATGGAGCTGTACAGAAAAAAAGAGGACTTGAGCACAAAACAGTCTTACAGTAACCT
Organism: Xyrichtys novacula; assembly: GCA_962446985.1. Classification (NCBI taxonomy): domain Eukaryota; kingdom Metazoa; phylum Chordata; class Actinopteri; order Labriformes; family Labridae; genus Xyrichtys; species Xyrichtys novacula. The sequence continues at coordinate 8,185,561 of OY660882.1, read as the reverse complement.
CATGTCAACATCGCAAGCTGGGAGGAGAAAAATTTATATTCTGTTTAATTAATTTCCAAAGTTTGTCCACAGCTCCATAAGCTTTGCTGGCGGAGGCGGGATTTATGACCTATACTGCAGCCTGTCACCAGAGGGTGCTGTTCTCAGAGTGGCTTCACCCAGCGAGGGGGCAAACTCCGTCCATTCTATATACAGTCTATGCTATTAAAGTGTAATTATTATAAACAAATGACAGAAATTGAAAAAATCTCTCACTCTGATGATGTACAAAGTTCATGAATAAAGAGACAGACAAAAGACAGCTGTTAATCTATTATTAATTTATTTAAAAACAAAATCTTGTAATGCCAATTGTGCTTTTCTTCGAAAAAGCAAAAAAGTGACACTTTTTTAGTAGCTGGTGATTCTTAACGAAAACCACAAGATAACTGCTCTTGTGTTGTTGTTGTTTTTTTGAAGTTACAGTCTACAGTGTTCTTTTGGATTTCCACACAAAATAACCTGTTAACATGCACAAAAACAAAGTAACACAACCTAAGAACACTACAGTGCATTACAAAGGCACCTGCTCCCCAGGTACAGGCATTTCTTCTTTTATCCTACAAAGTTACATAGTTGTAGAGGGATGTTGTTAATGTAGCTTGAGCGGTGACGGGTCACAACAATCCCCGAAAAGCGTATCGTATCTGTACCGACTCCACGAGTCTTTGACAATATCACGTTGACCTTCAGAGGGGACAGATGGGATACATTCAAGAGGTAACAAATTTCATCTCTTACACAAACAACTATCCTTCTCTCAACAAAATTCACACACTAGTCTGTAAAATACAACTCTCAGGTTAAGTAGAGTTCACATTGAGTGTCCATGATTAAAGGCGACCAGAGGAAACATGCAGTACAGTACATCGAGTGGTTTTATCTTGGCGGAGGATTACCCTCAGCGTGGAGGGCGTTTGACAGATTATGGGCTCAGAAATGCTCCTCACATCTCATTCCTGCTTCAGTACCATTCTTTTTCTCTTTTTCCACATGCCACAATTTCATTCATCGATTTTTTTTTATACAAACATTTGAAAACTGCATGAAAATATGCAGATTTTAAATATGAAATAAATAATGTCGAGAAAAAGGTTTTAAAGTCAGTTAAAGTAACAAGCAGTGCTGCAGACTAGTCTTCCAATATAAATATTCTTTTAATGTGTACCAGCAGATTCACTTATTGCCCTGACAGATCGAGAACGTTGATTTGTAACATTCAGATTGTCTGTCTTCACATTATCAACCACAGGATTTCAGTTCCCCTCCAGCTCATGAAACTTTCTCTGTTCCTTCAAACAGACTTCTCCTCTTTCCTATAAACACATCAAAACTGAGCTGTTCTTAATTAAAGTTTACGTCTGACACATAATCATTCAGTTTCTATGATTACACATGAAGTAATATTTCAAAAACAGGAAATCTGGTACAGGTACTGCAGCTAACTGCGCTGTGCACTTCAGTTTGACTACCAGGTTTACACATAAGAGTAAAGTTCTGGTAATTTCTCTGATTCTCATGATAAAGACTAAACATTTTAGAGAACTGTTTGAAATGATCAGGATCGAGTCTTCTTGTTTGTTTGAAATTATTTTGCAATATCTTGGACTGTGATTTTGTGAAAGTAATCCACGTGAGAGTAAAACTTCGAACTGAAAACCCAACCTTGTTTTTTTTATACATCAGTGCCTCCGCAGCATTTCAAAGTAAACTTCTGACTTCTTCTTTCCTAAACAGTACAACAGAAAACGTTACTATCCTCAAAACTTACACGGACGTGACCTTTTGTTCATCGAAGATATGTACCATATATTTCGGATACACTGCACCTCCTCTGTCCCACAATTTCACGACATTTGGAGCCAATCTGCTCTCTCAGCAGTGACACCAGCTTTTATACAGTATGTTTACAAAAACAGGTAAAAAAAAAAAAAAAAGTGATTCTCCCAAATGTCTGCTCTCCCTGAAAGGCCTGACCAAAGAGTGACTGAGCTTTGAACGCTTGAACTCAAGTAGATTTGATGGCTGGTATGACGGTTTTTTTAAGTGCTGTGCTATGTAACATTCATTGAAACATGAAAAAAAAGGTTCGAAGCAGAGTCGGAGGTTAACGTCTCTTTTCGTCAAAGTCTATGAAGAAAAGAGTGAATGAATGCACTTAAACGTTAGTGGTCTGAATGCACTTAACTACTGATAGCTGTGACTTCAAGCTTACGCTGCCAACTGTCAAAGTCGACACTCTGCTCGGCTTCACTGAAGTGCTGCCTAGAGACTGTGCAGTCCACCTGACCTAGCTGTCTTTACATAATACTGGACCCTCATCGATTATTACTGCAAATAAAAACGTGGATATGTTTGTCTACTGCTGCAGCACACTTTTTTTTTTTTTACCTCTAATGATCCTCTATCGTTAATCTTGATGATGTGAGACTACACGTATTCAAGCCAGTCAGGGACTGATCTTGTGGATTATGTACATTACTTGTTAGCTGTCAGCCATTCATCGAACTACATTTTAACATGTTTTCTACTGTATGATAATGGAGCGCACTGGAGAGAATACAGCAGCATTACAAACCAGCTGAAACCTTTACGTTTTCTGGTAATATTAACCGTTATTTTCTATGCATATTTAGATTAATTGTATAGACGAAAGGCGTTATTGTAACTGGTATAAAAGTTATTCTTATTTGCTGACCTGCTCGGGTGTAATTAGTGGTTGTTTAAAATTTTGATCATATTAAAACCTCATGACTTCACGGGCAAACTTCCCAAAGAAAGATGATTCCTTGAGGTACCTCTTCAAAGAACGATACATGGGTTTTGATTCGTCTGTACAGTTCTAAGACAAGCGCGTCTTAGACTGCAGCTAAAGGGGAAGACTGGCGTCAAGTCTCTTACGGCTAACAGCTAACAGTTAGCGGCTGTTACGTGAAGGCACTTCCTGGTAAAGCTTTCCGCAGAGTAGCACCTGGGATCATTTAGGAGTAACCAGTTGAAGCCCTTGATTGAAAGGAGTGTGGGGTCTGAACTGGGCTGAAGGGGTCTCGGTCACAGCAGGGTGAAACCTAAGATGTACTGCAGTAGTTTGTTACGATTGGCCTGAGGTAGAAAGGTGCTGCTCAGCTCCAGAGTGGTCACACGGTTTTCTTTTCTCTCCTTCAGAACCTGAGGAAAATTGTAAAATAACAGATTTATTACCAACTCCAACTTCACTGTGCCTTAAGTTGTTTAAAGACTTGATAAAGAAAGAAAGAGACCCTTACCCCAAGCTCTTTGAATGTCTTCACCGTGTTTTTCACCAAGTAATGTGTCGCACTTTCACCTGGAAACAAAATCATTGTCAAAGGATTAGATAAATCCTGCTTCACAAGTATACAGCCTATGGAGGAAGTCTTGTCAATTCTGCAGTTTTACCATAAGCAGCCACTCCTCTCTCTGTGCGAGTGAGCAGGTATCTGAAGAGTCTCTGGGTGTAGTCGGACTCAGCCATGGGCTGGCTCAGACTGTGGACGAAAATAGCGGCCCCGCTGTAGGCCTCTAACACAGGGCTGAGCAGTCGCTGGAGAAAGATGAAGAACTCCTGGTGCTCTGCGGCGACACTCACCTTATTGGCAGAAATGGAGAAAGTCAGCAAATGTGTCTTAACCTGATCAAACCCAACTAAAGACAGTTTTAGTGGTCTGCGCCAAAGTGGTGATTCTCTAGGCTTCAAAAAAAAAACAATCAAATGAGTCTTTGTGGGAATAACTGACCTTTAGGTAGCGATCTCTCTGCTCCTCTCCAAAGTCGCTGTCTTCATCCTCCTCATCACTTCTCCAGGACAGCGGCTCGGGGAACTTTTTGGGCCAAGGTTCATCTGTTGGGCTGGGACTCAGCTCCTCTTGGTCCTCCTGACACGCACAAACACACAGATGGACTCATCTTCACTAACTGCACCCTCTGTATGGCTCCTCAGACCGCTGTGTATTGTTATCGTGCGGTCGTTACTAAAGTTGGTGTAACTAGAGAAGCAAGCAGTCGGCAACATTCATCTCTCGAGGGGTGTCTAACTAGGTATTACGGTGTGTTTGACCCTAACTTAATTTTACGCCAGAATATCCCTTTAAGAAGCAATAAAAAGCTGATGCTAGGAAAGTACTGGAATAAGAAGTCTGGAATCAGTTTTTTGTGTCATGTCTATTTACTTTGTGGCCAGGTTATCAGCAGGATACAGTTGAAAGAATGGGTGGTTATGTGAATTGAACTAGCGATCAGCGAAGAAGATCAAACTGGAACACTGACCTCTGCCACATAGAGAACCCCATACTGGATCAGTCGCGTCACTGCATCATGAAACACCTGGTAGATAGTCTGGCAGGGCTGTGGGAGAGACATGGCACATGGCAGTTATGTGACAAAGCTGTCCTCTTACTACTCAGTGAGCCGCTTTCATAAAAGAAAAAAGCTTGAATCTTAAATATTGAATACTTGGGAGAGTTTATAAAGATAATGACAATGTAATAAGAACTTACTGGTGCCACTGACACCTCATTGGTGAGGAAGTATGAGAGTCCGGCTGCTTTGCGGATGAGTCTCTCCTGACTGATGGGGAGACTGTTGAGAACCTCAGTCTGATTATTAGGCTCTGAGTCCACCACCAGCTCCCGCTGCAGAGACAGGATGCTGCAGGCTGGACACAAATTCATCGAATAATGAAAAAAAAAAAACATTAGCACCAAGCGATTCACTAGCGTGGGTATCGATTATAGGACCAAGCTCTAAGCACAACATACCGATAATTGCATCTGAAATGAAGACGTGGAAAAGGCCGTTGCTGTAGAAGTTGAGCTCAAAGAGTGCAGGTACAGTTTGGCTGGGTGCGATGGTGAACTCTCCGTTGCGGTTTGAGCTGCTGGTCACGTTGACACAGTTTCCTAGCAGGTGGAGCGCACGCATGACCACATCCTCAGAGTTCCCCGAAAAGCCCAGATCAAAGTCCCGGGACAGGATCTCCTCCTTCATGTTGAAGAAATCTTCTACCATTTTTGACAACGCCACGCCCTGGAGGAACAAAGTGAGGAAAACAAAAGTTCAGACAAAGATCATGTAAAAAAACAAACAAACCACTGACTCCATTAGGATTCAGAAAGACAGGTTTGAGTGTGTTATCTGCAGCATGGCCCATTTCCTCAGGACAGAAAGACTGTTTCAGTAACTGTTCTCTGCTTTTAGACACTTACATCAAAGCGCCTGCAGAGGGCAGACAGCCACCACTAATGTACAGAGGAGGTGGGAGAGGATGCAGGACAAGCGAGAACTCTAACAAAGAGAGACATTCATTACTACCATGCAGAGCTCTATGACATTTGGATCACCTTGGTGTGAGGGAGGGAGCATTATGGACAAAATGAGAAGGAAGACATGAGAAACAAGGGAAGAAGGAGGGAAGAAAGGAAACAAGGCTGTGGTTTGAAAAGAGGGTTGGAGCCAGGGGAGGTTTTAGAGGGGACACGGGAGACAGCTAGGCTTACCTGTCTGTGTCTGTACAGCAGTAGACAGGCGATGATGTGAGTGGACATGATAGCAGAAGTCTTATTAGCCGCTATAAGGGAAAAAGTAAAAGTATGGAAGACAGTTTAAAAACAGAGACTTAGAAAAATAACCACTTTGTCTTATCTATATCTTTTAAGCAGCATCAAACAGTTGGAAAACCTATTTTTCTCATATGAAAAAAATGGAAAAATCAATCAAATCACTGACTAAGAGTGTCTGTCATTGGTGGAGGTGATACCAACAACAGGATCAATGATTTCGCATGGAATTGCCTCGACTTTACATAGCAAATATACTATCTTTACATTCTGAATATTTTGGAAATTACTACATTTTTTGGTCAAAAAAGTACTATATGACTCGTAACTAAGTGTGATATTTAGGCTCAGAAGTTATAACTATATCAATAAATACACGTGTTAGAAATGGGACGTCTGTGTGGGCGTACATGCAGATGTCTTAGCAAAAAGGTTACTAGTGGTCATCTTTAGCTTAGCACAGGGGAGGTGGAAAGCATGTAGTGCTGCATTCCTCCCTTCTTCTGCTTCTCTATCCTCCCCTTCCCCCTATTGGCTGAAAACAACATGCCATCCAGCTGGATCCCTCCTGATTGGCTGGGGCTAAGAACCAAATAGGCCTAGCATAGGAGAATGCAGCTGAATGAGCAGGGGAGAACCGGTTTCTGCAGTGCTACCCTGGGGTGAAAGGCCCTCAGTGACGTGAAACGGGAGGAGTGATGCTGCGCTGTGTAAGATTTTCATTAATGAAGGTGGAATGATGGATAACATTTCTGGGACGCTGCTTAAGCTTTGTCGAGCAGGTGCGCTTTTAGCAGGGGGTGAGAATGAGACACGTGTGCAGGAAAAAGGAAGATTAAAGAGGGGGGTGCTGACTAGCGAGGCAGCAAATGTGCTCCAATATTCAAGACATCTTTGCTGCTTTATACCAGAAAGTGAAATTTAGCTGAGTGAGACTGTGACAGGTATGGTAGTATGATGATCAAGGTAGGGCTCTGTTCTATATGCAGTTATAAGCTGCACACAGTGTAGGTTTATTCTTGTTAGACACATTTCCAAATAATAAACAACACTAAAAACTGAATGTGATTTTCATTTCTTACTGAAGAGAACATGCTTGGCCAGGTTGTTAATAACTTGTCGTCTGAAGATGTCATCGGGGAGCTCTCGGTTCATCTGTTCCTCCTCCTGTCCCCCAAAGAGCTGAGCATCAGGCCTGAAAGAATCACACCTTCATATGTTAAAGTCTGATGTTTGTTTTGTAATGTCAGCTTGGTGTGCCATGCATAATAGGGGTGGGAGAAAAAATCAATACAGCCTAGTATTGCGATATTTTGTCTGGTGATATATCGTATCATCTCATTTACCAAATATCATGTTTTTTTAATTAATTACTAATATGAAGTCAAATCTACAATAATGGAAAAACAAAATCAACTGTTTGTCCAGTGAGGTTGGTAGAGGTGACATCATAGAGAAAATTAGTGCAACAAATGTATATAAGGTTTGCAAGATGTGCTACATGGAAGTAAAATACAGTGTAAATAAGACAAACATGAAGGAAAGACAAATGCTAAATTAGCTAAATAGTTGGAAAAAATGTATAAATCACAATATTTTGTATTGCAATACTCACTGTATTGTGATATTGTGATAATATCTTATCGTGGCCAAAGTATTGTGATAATATCGTATCGTGGCCCAAGTATCGTGATAATATCGTATCATGATAATATCGTATCATGGCTCAAGTATCGTGATAATATCGTATCGTGGCCCAAGTATCGTAATAGTATTGCATCGTGGGGCCATTGGTGATTCCCAGTGTTCCCACCCCTAATACATTATGTTTAAAAAATAAGTTCCTCACCAAATTCAACGTGCTGCTGAAGCGCTAATTTTGACTGAAACCAAACTTCGGCATTGAACAAAGACACTTAAACATTAACAACTGTCCTTTTTTATACACACTTATTTACTTAGTTATTTATATACACTTATCAGAACTAAAGCAAATCTGATTATTTATTAGCCATCACCATTCTGTACCTGTAGCTGTCTCCACACTTAACTCTTTTCCTACAAGTGAAAATAGGCCAATATTTTCCATCTATTTGTTCCAGCACATGCTGTAGGCCCTTTTTTCAAAACAGTATTACAGTCTGCAAGAGATGTGAACATGTGACTCCAAACCAGCAGGAGTCAGAGAGTCTCTGTCCTATTTGGATGTTCTGTATAACTGTATCATTTTATCAGGTTCACTCAAAACACTCCCTACTCTCAGCACTGAACTAGAGTGACCCTCGCTAATGTGAACTCGAGTGCTGTGCTTAGCTAACACACCCTGTGGTGAAGTCGCAGGAGGGAGAAGTCAAGTTTTTGGCAGAGGGGTTTATGATGTTCCAGGTGGGGCAGTGGGGGTGCTGTGTTTTTGTCTGTATAACGGTCAAAGGGTAATGTGACTGTTTTTCCAAGTGGGGTTTTTATGCGTGGGTTCACTCTTACTGTGCAGATATAATGGAGGGCATCAATGTGTGTTCCAGAGACAAAGGTGGTGGAATATGGCGGCTCCTCTGGCTGTCCAGGTATTCCTACATTTGACAAAAAAAGGTTCATTACAAAAACTTTATTTAGCTGCATATGTGGGCATAGAAAGCTGAGGTTTTATTTGTATTCGTGCTGATTCAGATCTGCAAGAAGTCACCTTTAGGGAGAAAGGCTGATTGAAGTCAACTCGGACACAACCGTAGTTTTTCCTCAGCATCCTGAACACTCCACATGCTATTCCCCACAAACTCTCGTTCTTCTTCGGTTTGCCCTGGTAGAATTTAAGAGTTCAGAACGTAAGGATAAAGACCTGAGACCAAAATGACAACAACTATATAGAGATGTTGTACTCCATAAGCTAAACTCTGCTTATGACATGCTGTACAGTTCAAACATCAACTCTGATCTTTTTAAAGAAATGCAAAAGAAAGTACACAAAAACACCAAACATGGTTTTCACTCACCAGCTGCTCGCTATTGTAGTTGCCCTCAATAATACGATCATAGGAAATGCCAACTGGCACCACCAGTACATCTGGGATTGACCCAGTGTATAGTGTGTCTACCACGAGGGACAGCATGCCAGCACGAGCTGTGGACGGTTTACCGCTGCGGGAGCGGGTACCTTCCAGGTAGACCTCCAGAAACTGCTGCTGACGCAACAACTCCTCCGTGTACTGCAGGAAGATTAAACAGAAACGAAGAAAAATGGTAGGAGGTTAGAGTTGTTGGATGAAGTTAAATGAAAAAGCATAAAACTAGATGTCAAAAGTAAGAGTATCACTGTGTGTAAAGGTCACAATATCTGCTAAGACAGTGCAGCTTGCAGAAATGTCTTCCATGTGATTCAGTGAATGCTTTACAGCCGCTGTGCATGCAGCCTGGATATAAGTTATAAACAGTCCGAACAATTTGACCCCCAAACACGCTGCAGAGAACTGGGCACCTGCCAAAGCAGTCCTGTTGAGTGCCGTGTGCACACAGCTGTCTCTTGCTATGTAGACACTTTTCAGGGGAGCAGCTTTGTCCTGAAATGGACACTCGACTTTAAGTAAGCGGATGGAAACTCAGGTTCAGCTTTCAGAAGAGAACTGAAATTAGAGCAGCGCCTTTTGTATATCGCTTGCTTTCCTGCCTCTGCCTGGCTGGATCAAAATCATATCTCCAACCATACTGAAGTGTTTAACTCTCCACAATTACAATAGCAAACCTGCCTGCTAGAATGTGCGATAAAACACCGCAGCATAGAATTGAAGTTATCGTTTCCAACAGTTACTCCTGTCTTCAGCTGATTACTCTTATCTTAACGCCACCACACGCTAATTGAAGAGGCACAATAGGCGGCCTTTGTTGCTCTCATTATTCTTAACGCTCTTAATACAAACCCCAAACATCCAAATAAACTGCTACTCCGACTCCGTTAGGCAGGCGTAATAAGGCAAATCCATTAAGCAGCCTTGCGGTTCTGTCGACTGCAAATTTACTGTGGAGACATCACATTACAAGTTGCTCATGACAAAGCAATAATATGAACATAAGTAGTCATTAACATAAATTCTCCATCACGTTTCCTCATTAGCTAAAGCCCGCTAAGCTACATTTTCCAAATACAAGAGCTGAACACAAGTCTCAGATTTGTTTTAATCGGTCTCTAATTCCCATTCAGCGATTTTAACACGAGCACGTTGTTTGAGATGCAAATTACACTCATCAGGGAGGGAACTTATTTCTAACCGTGTCACATCTACTTCAGTAATTCTGCAATATTGGGGACATGGAGGAAGATGTTGACAGAAAACCATTATGAGACTTTGAAAATAATTCAAAGCTTATATTTTGATTTGATTCAATTCAGCACAAAGACAACATACTAAGTGTTAAAACTGACTGTTTTATGAAACAATAGAAATTTGCAACACATTTTAAAACAGTCAGGATATTTACCATTGTGTTGCATCAACTCTTCTTTTTACAACCCTTTACCAATGGTTGGAGACCAGCAGGCCAGTGTCTGTAGTTGTAGTGTTGAAAATGTTGTTCCATTCATCACTTTGGGTTTCCTGGTTCAGTCAAGCACCAGACTCTTCTACTACAGAGCCATGCTGTTGTCGTATACACAAAATGTCATTTACCATCCTCTTGTGTTATCTTCCCTGAACATGATATTGTCTGGATGGCAGCATATGTTGCACCAAAACTTGTAGACAGACATAGGCATGATGGTGTCATTTTGGATGTGTGTGTTACCCATGCTAGTGGCATTTGTGCGTCCCTATAATACCACCATGGATGTTCAAGAGTATCCTCTCAGAGAAGAGGATGCAGTGTCCATGATTATAAGTGAATGTCAGATTCTGATTTGTCACACTGCCTCAGTCCACCTTAAATAAACTTGGGTCCAGAGAAGTTGCCAGTTTTTCTGGATTATGTTTATATGTGGTTTCTTCTTTTTCATGGTACAGTTTTACCCTATATTTGTAGGTACAATCTGCGTTCCCAAACAATGGTTTTTAGATGTGATTCTGAGTCCATGTAGTAATTTTCCATTCACAGTGCTGTGTAGGAAACCAACAATCATGGCTCTCCAATGATGGGTTTGAGCCTTGTCCCTTTTGCACAGAGATGTCTTTAAGAGATAATAAAGTACCCCAGTTTATTGCAATTAACACTCAGGAATAGTGGTGCAACGGATCATCATTGATCCGTGATCCGTTCGGATCGACGTCATCGGTTTGGCACACACGTTACCCGCGGTTCGATTTCTGAAAAAAAAAATTTGGCTTCCCTGTCAACTATGATGAGGAAGGAAAGAGGTCAGTGGACAAAACTGCGAAGGTGTGTAGGCACTGTGGCATAAGAAAGCCATATGACAGTGGAAACACATCGAGCATGTTCACGCATTTGAAAGCGACATCACCCGGGTGTTTTAATGACAGGTGTTGTGCCGTAGACTGCACCCCTGCCGTAGAACGCACCCCTGCATCCCCTCCACTCGTTAGCTTCTTAAAGTGGCGATAATGATCTCATATTTAAAGAAACACGAGTATTAGATCATGACAACATGTCAAATGGAGCAGCAAACTTTCATTTTCTTTTTATGTGTCTCAAAAATGCAAATATAGAGGTGTACTTGGGTATAAACTGTACAGAAAGCTGTCCAGGTAGAGAGCATTATATTTTCGGGACAGCAATATTCCAAGGGCTGTTGTTTTTGGCTTCTTTGAATAGCCTGAATGAAATTATTACAGGCAAACGCTTTTGAATCCATCCATTGTAAGAAAAACTTGGATTATTTCGCCTCGTTATGTACTTTAAACCGCGCTCCCGTCAGGGGGTGCATTCTATGTCACAACACCTGAGATAAAACGAAAGCTGGCCAGCAACCGCTCATCACCGCAGCATTTAAGCAGCCTCTTCCTGCGCAATCCGACCGGGTTAAAGCTATCACAAACGCTATCGGTGTGTTTATAGCTACAGACATGAGGCCATATTCAGTTGTGCAAACGAGGGCTTTAAAAACATGCTGAAAGTGCTTGAGCCACGTTACAATATCCCACCGCGCACATACTTCATTTTTGGTTCATTGTTACATTTTAAAGGAAGGAGATATGCCTATATATTGCACTTTAAGTTGTTTTTCATTAATAATTATGTTGAAAAGAAGATATTATGCCGTATGCACTACTTTTATATATTTTAATTCAACCATTTAAGTGTTTAATATACAGACAAAACTGCTTTTTGCTGATCCGAAAAATGATCCGATCCGTGACTCTTGATCCGAGGAACGATCCGATCCGTGAGTGTTGTGATCCGTTGCACCACTACTCAGGAACATTATCCAGGAATCACTGGACTATTTTCTTACCCGGTCTCTCAAAAAATGCTGAATCTCTTCCCATCTTTACTCTTGAGCAAATTTATCTTAGAAGATGAGAGCAGCAACATTTCTCCTTTTGATTTATTTTCATATCTGATATAGCCCGGATACATAGTAACCATTTAATATTTAAAAGAGGATGATAGGCTGTTTCAAGGAAGTTCCAGACCAAAGAGTGTCTAAAGGAACGCATTGTGTATATGGTTGACTGAGATGTATATATACAGTATATACACATCTCAGTCAACCACCATCTTCCTTTTACTGCAGAAGTGTTTACAGAAGATCATCAGACATGACTAGAGATCAGTATCAGTGTCTGAAATATGAACAGAAGGTCAAATGCAGAACTGAGACATCAATCTGAGCAAAAAACTGATTGTGCAGCATGCCAACAAATGAAGACAAGAAGAAGAGTAAAGCAATAGCAGGGCAAATATTATGTAACAGTTCTTCCTCGCTCAAGAATGAAAAGATCGCACGGAGCAGAAATACAGCGAGACATCTTACTGTTATGCAATAAATCTTGCAAGAAAGACAAAAAGCCACAAGAGAGCGCGCACACTCACACACAAAGTGAATTTGGGAACAGTATGTCAAAACAGCTTTTGTCGCAGATGATAAACAGACTGAGGACTTACTGCTTGTAACAGTGATCTGTATAGAACGTCTTTCTTCCCGTCTTCAGTCTCCTCCATCTTTCTCCTTATGAAGAATCCTCCAAGCTTACGGATAAGAGTGCTGAAAACAACAAACACAACAACAACAACAAAGTTAAAATGAGCAGACTCCACAGCAACAGTGACCTCTTTTTCACTTGGCTGCACTGTTATTAAATCTCCCATGGTCAATGAATGCCATTCTCATCATTGTGAGCGTTCAGAAATACTACTTTAGATGATGGTACAACTTTGATTAAAGGGTATCATTGTTCTGCAGGGATTATTGAGAATATTCAGTCAATACAGGCAGAGCTGCACCCAATCCTGCCAAAACATTTTCCCTCTCTTCTCCATTTTTCTAACTTAAGAAAGCCTGAGGTGTTGAATCAAAATCGATGTTTTTTTCTTTAATAATGATGTTTCAGGTGTCAAAGAATACTTTCAGGCCATGATATACTATCAAACAAGTTCACAACCTGTTGTCAGACCAGGCTGCCTGCCTCATACAAACCCCTAAAAGTCAATTTAGACAGTTTTGATTCTGACTCTTTAGTTCAGCTTTCCTTCCTCTCTGATTCACTTCAGAGGATTTCACTTCCTTCTGATATCAAACTGATTTTGTGTTTTTTTTTTTTTGTGTGAGTGAGTGAGTGAGTGCGTGAGTGTGCTGGGAGAGCAGAAATAGACCTCATTTGAAGATCAAACTTGACATGAGGGCTTTTACCTGAGGATCGGGATGCTCAGGTTGTTCCCAGCAGCGATGTGTGGGGCTTTGATGTTGTGACAGAACAGGATCAAGGTGATGAGCAGGTAGTCGATGTGGGATTTGTGAACAGGAAGGAACACCATGGGCACATTTTGCTGCAAAGACAAGACAGAAATTGTTTGAACTAAACTGTGTTTAGAAAAAAAAGCAGATGCTGGACTAACATTGTGAATTTGATCTCGAGTCAGTATTTAATCAATGTGCCCTGTGCGCCTCAGTTTGCAAAAACATTATGGTAGTGTAGTACATTTTAGACTCTTTATTTGTCACAAATATGCGTATCAGTTAGTTCGATGTATGGTCTTGGTGTGTAGTTGCTGCTGACCTCTGTAGCAGCTTTCTTGACCATTTCCAGCTGGCCCTTGTGGATCTGAATGCTCCAGAAGAAACCATTAAAGAGCCGCAGGAGGACCCACCCTGTCAGCCTGAACAAAATGATGTGCAGATGTAAAAATGCTGTGACTGATTATACTCCACATTATTGGTACTTTTACACAGTTAACACAGGCAGCAGATAAACAACAGTGTTCTCCAAGCTTTTTTTTACAACTTACTTTAACCAAGAAAAAAAAGACACAAACATCTAGAATCTGATGAGAGGTGTTGTGAGGGACACAGTTTGTACCTGATGAAGGCTGGTGAAACGTTGGCCACCATCTCTTGGAGAAAGGCTCGGGCTTTCTGCTTCACTCTGCTGATGGCTTTGTGCTCCTGGCTCGGCTTGCTGGCTGCCGCCTCCAAATCTGTGGCCACTGCCACGATAGCACTCTCCACCCTTTGGTAGAAAAAAACAAGAAAAGATAACATTGCATGTTTTATCATACTGACATCATCTGAATGACGCTTTTTTCTTTTCTTCAAAATATAACGTTGGTATTCTGTCCAGAATTAGAGTTTAAATACAGCAGAGGTCACTTCTTATTCTCATTTTGCTTGGCTCTCTCGGACAGCACTGACGTCTCATATTACATTGAGTCTCACCTGCTGTTGTTGAGCACGTTGTCCACCACATTTCTGGTGAACATGTCCTTGTTGACGTCCCTCTCCATGACAAACAGCACATAACTCAGCCTGCGTGCCAGCCAGCCCCGCTGTCTGCATGAACACGAACATACAAATCTTGTGTTCTTAAAATATCTACACAACACAACACATTTAAAGACATGCTTCATGCATCGTAAAATAAACAAATGTGTGACTTCCTGTAAACTTGACACTTTTTTCAGGAACCAGAGATGCACTCTTGCTAAGATATCTGTTACATGTTGCTTACTGAGCTTTTGTCCAGCATTGATTATCTATCAATACCAATGTGTCCATATTGACTCTAGTCCATCTTAGCTCCAGCTGACACTGAATATGCTCATACAGTTCAGAACAAAAACAAGATGCACATTTTCAGTTCACTCTTTTGGTTTGTTGATTGAAAGCTCTCAGCCTCCATCATGAGAATCGATCCACAGACTTTCCTGTTCACTATAAGATTTAAACTATGCTCATATTTACTTTGTTTGGTCTTCAGGTTTTGGTGTCTTAATGCTGAAGTCATCCAATTGCAAGTCAATGCAAGGACCTGGTGTCCACTGACAAACACCCTTAATTATTCATCTGTCTACCTTTCCACTGATCTCAAGACGGCTCCTTCACTTAAAAGCCATTTATTATACACAAGTAGTTACAAAGGCCAGCACCTATCTGCACCATATTGATTATCCTATGTGGGAGAAGTTAAAGCTCATGTTCTTGTTGGAGGCAAAAGTTTAAGGGTCATCAGAAGTCAAGAAAACATGTGAAGGCCGACAAGTTCAGTGTGGAGTTACATAAGTTCAAAATCTCACTCTTGTCAAGCAGATAAACAAAATTACCGAGGAAGAGGAGAGTCCATGTGAGAGAGGATTTAGCTTTGTGTACCTGGTGTGGGTTTCATTGATGTAGATGACGTTGCGCAGTCCCAAAGAAGGAATACTGGAGTTGAACAGTCGCTCCTGAGGAAACAAAAATGTCAGTTTTCATAATGACAACAAGAATTACTTACATCGACATAACTTCCACAAATACTCTTGCAAACCAAGTATGTGGCTTTTTGTTTTGCACATTGTCTACAATCAAAGACGCCTTGATTTCAAACAAGCTACTCTTACATATTCAAGCAAGCCAATCTAAACAGTCAACAATGATGCTGACTTGTTG
This sequence comes from Xyrichtys novacula, assembly GCA_962446985.1. Classification (NCBI taxonomy): domain Eukaryota; kingdom Metazoa; phylum Chordata; class Actinopteri; order Labriformes; family Labridae; genus Xyrichtys; species Xyrichtys novacula. The sequence continues at coordinate 8,169,925 of OY660882.1, read as the reverse complement.
GATTTCTTGTTTTTCTCAAACAGCAACTAAAAATGTTTTTTACAGGGTTTAAAAAAAGAGGGCAAATTCTACAAAGTGTAGGAACTCGTGCATATTTCTTTGAATCCAGTTTCTGCTACTAAACACACTTTTAAATTTGGTCTCCTCCACAAAAAGCCTCTGTCTAATGAATCTTTTATTTGCCACGATCTTATTATCTTCAACTCAACTGACTTTCTGATGTTAACTGAAATCTGGCTGAATGTTGGTGACTCAGCCGCCTGATAGGAGCCTCACCCCCTATTTTCTCTTTTTTGAACCAACCCAGATTATCTGGAAAAGGGAGGAGACTTGCAGTAGTTTATAATAGAAATTTTAATGGTTATGCATATTACACCCCTTTTTCTTTTACAACTACAGCTGTCTTTCAGTTTTTTTTACACTGTTTCGATTGAAACCTTCACTAAAGTGATTAAGAAAATGAAACCCTCCTCCTGAGCTCTTGACGTCCTGCCAGTGAGATTTCTGAAAGAGGTTTATGAGCCAATCAGTTCATATCTCCTCTTCAAAACACACACATCATTGAAACTGGCACAGATCTGCATTAAAGTGTGAAATGATTTGCTGATTGCTGCTGACGCTGGAATATCTTCTGTTTCATTTCTTTTAGACTCGAGCGCTGCCTTTGATTCTGTCGATCATTTGGTTTTACTGGAGCGCCTGCAGCACTGGGTTGGCATGTCTGGTTCAGTTTGAAACTGGTTTCATTCCTACTTTCAGGGCAGATCTTTTAGCATGGATACAGGCTGCTCACAATCATCTGGTGTGGGGTTGACCTGCAGGGTTCCCCAGGGGTCAATATTTGGACCACTCCTTTTCTCCCTCTATATGTTACCCCGGGCTCATATTATCTGCAAACACAATGTACGTTTTTTACTCTTGAGCAGATGAAACCCCTGTCTTAATCGCAATGAGTTTAACCATTTTAATGCATCAAAAACTTAACATTAAATGCTGAATGTTTCAGAAATTCCTGAGGATTAATTTGTTCAAGGTAAAGATTATTGGTCCAGGCTCAGCAGGAATGGTGACATGTTTTGCCAAATGCAAAAATCTCAGTGTGATTTTTGATAAAAACCTCAGTCTGAACCAGCATGTCAACCTAGTTATTCATTCTTGTTTTATTCAGCTGAAAGGATTCTCCAAAGTTAGGTTGATGTTATCCAGAAAGAATCTTGAGATTGTCTTTCCTACTTTTATCTCCTCCCGTTTGGACCACTGTATCTCTTTGTACACATGTCCTAACAAACAGAGTTTGCACAAGTTACAGCTCGTCAAAAATGCAGCAGCTTACTATGAGTATTTATCCTTTTCTTTGTGGCTCACAAATCTTCATTAGAAGAAATGACGCCCTGAACCTAACAAGAGACAAATGGATGAACCCGTGTTACAGTTAATTAGCTGTGTTGCAGTGTAATATTACCCAGCTCTGTGGTGTGCAGGAGTGACAACAGCGGCCCACAAAGGGCCTCTTTCTGTTCAGCAGACCTTCTTTCCACGTGCTGGCAACACAGCGCAGGACTGAGGGGCTGGTGCTGCGGTCCTAAACACACATTCACACACACACACAAAATCATTAAAGGTAAAGGAATCATACAGTGTGACGCTAATCAGAGGGCTAAATGTGTGCTAAGATGAGATTAAGCACAAGTGATCTTCTTACCAATGATCTTGCTGAGTAATGAAATTACTAATATAATTGCTGATCTGGGTCTGCAGCTTACCAAGTCCTCGTTGGGATGTTTCCAGCGGTTACACCACTGCTCTCCATTGTTGACCTGCAGCAGTAATCCATCTGACACCTCCATAGTCTCTGCTGTCTTTATCGCTCTCCCTCCAGATCACACACCACTAGCTGGCACGCTGTCAGGAAACAGAGGAAAGTCTTTTAGATCAAGCAAACAGTCCTGGCGAGCTTCAAGCTTTCCATTTAAAAAAAGGGGGGTGGAACTACGACTCGGTTACTTCTTCTTCAAAGGAGCAGAGTGAAAATAATAAATTAGCTGGATCGTATCAGAACATAGAAAATATCTATTTAGCTTCAAAGAAAACATTGGGGTAATATATTACTGATAGTGAAGACACTATTATTGGGGCTGTGAAAACACATGTCACTCTCCATATGATGTACCATCTATTTCTGCAGAGCCTTTGAAATGCTATGAGTGCTGGCCAGGATCCAAATATCACAAGCCTCAACCCAACAGGAGAGCCAGAGACACCCTATACATCCACTAGTTACCAAACAGGTGTGCCAATTCCTAATGATGCATCACCTTACCAGTATGAGTTTGGTCCTTCTGACGTGTTTGTTCCAGTTAGGCCTGATTTTCTCAATAATGTAAGGCAGGGTTGTATTGTTTTGTGTTCCTCTGAACACCCCAAAGACATATTTTGGACTGGTTCAAATAGCTGCAAATAATCCTCACAAAGTGTTGTATCAAAGATCGCAAGAGTGACGGTTCAGGTTTTGTATTGTGCTCATATTATTATTATTATTTTTACTCCTGTATCATTATTGGTATACAGCTATATATACTACTACTACTACTTATGAACTAACTTTTAACTCAGACTGTCATAATTTCGGTCCATTTTTTCCAAATAGAAAGCAATCTTTCACCATCAGCAACTCCCATCTACCATGGTGTGCCTCAAAGCTCTTTGCTTGGACCTCTTCATTATCTCAATGCTTAAAACACAGTATCTAGAGCAGATCATCCACCAATGCCAGTCTGGATTTCTACTTACAAAAAAACCATCCACCCACATTCCCCTCAATCCCTGGTAACTTGCTTCCATAACATCAAATCCCAGCACGCAGGAAAGCCTTGGGGACTCAAAACCCAGGGTTCTTATCCACCAATTCTGCCCTCTTCCATCCATACACCCTGTACTGGTAGGGTTTAATTTCTGCCAAAATCAACGAAATCTGGCATTTTTTAGCACTCAGTATCCAAAGTCCAGAAACTCCTTTGGCATCAGCTGTTTTTTGTTGCTTCATTCAGAGTACTCTAGGTTCAGAATTATTCAGCTCTTGGAACACCGTGGCACTCGTCAATGCCACCTTTCTATCACTATCCAATCATGGCGAAGAAGAGGTGAGACTTCTGTTATCAGCTTTGTAAAAAAAAAAAAAACAACCACAGAGGTCTGTAAGAACACGATGTAACCACTTGTTTCAAGGGAAGAATTCTGGGTCTACAGCTGCTGCTTATGCTTCAACATAGTCATTAATCATTTCATCTTTTATGTCCTGTAAAATCTACAAAGAAGCATGCAAAGAATTTCAAAACACATCCAAGGCTACGTTCACACTGCAGGTTATGATGCACAATTTGGATTTTTTGTGAAATCCGATCTTTTTGTTCGATCTGACAAATGTGCTTTGTGCGCACAAAGCACAAATTTCTTTCCTGTTTGTGTTGTCGAACAATGGTGATGTTTGCTGTATATTGATGATGTATAGGTTGGATGAATGCAACCTGATTATCCACACTGCAGTCACATCGGATATATATCCGATTTATATCCACATACAAAAGAGGCCTGGGTCAGATTTGGAAAAATCAGAATTGCACTGTTCACACTTGCATGGAAAAAACAGATATGTGTCACATAGTTTAAAAAATTGGAATTTAACCTGCAGTGTGAACATAGCTTTATACTCCTATCTCGAGGTGGAAATGCTGCCAGGAAGCTTTCATAACCTAGCAACAGAAAGCACCATTGAATAGTACTCTGAAACTGAGGCTGAGGGCACTGTCAGCTCATTTTGAAAAAGCAAGTAGTGGACACGGGCCCTTGGAGAGTCCACTTATTTGTCAGGGCTGGTTTAAAGTCTCCCTCAGCTTTTATGGTTGATTATTTGATTCCATTGATTTTTTTTGTTGAATATTTTGACTGTGACAGTATTCAGATCATAAAAAAAACTCAGTGGTTCTCAAGTCCAGTCTCTGAGGCCCACTGTCCTGCATGTTTTAGATGTTTCCCTGCTCCAACACACCTGATTCAAATGATCAGCTCGTTATCAAGCTCTGTAATGGCTTAATAACGAGCTGATCATTTGAATCAGGTGTGTTGGAGCAGGGAAACATCCAAAACATGCAGGACAGTGGGCCTTGAGGACTGGACTTGAGAACTACTTTTCTAACTCTCTCTGTTACGTTATTTCACAAAATGAACATTACATGAAATGATGTTACACTGCATCAGCTGCTGTCTTGTTAACCTTTTAAACAACTATGAAGTGCATCCACCCTCAACCAGCAAAGATAGTTAGTAACCCCTGTTTTTTTCCCTGTTCATAAACAGTGATTAAACCTCTTGTGTGCAAGATATCTGTGGGTTTTTCCCACTCCATTATCAATTTTCAGAATCTCTACACACCAAACACTGGCAGATAGGTGTCAAAGAAGAAGCAGATCGGCGGACACAGGACTCTTGATGTAAATGCTCCAGTGTAACCAGCGAGCAACAGTGTATGAAGGCACTTTTAGCCATTGTCATGCATGTGTTGTGGTAGTGTAGGTGACCCGCACACTGATGAGGGGGAGCTGGGTTCTAAAAGAGGTCAATGAACGCGAGTACTCTCCTTGATGGGGTGACTTTGTTGGAAGCAAAACAAAGATGTCTAAGAATGAGGAGGTAGGGGGGGATTAGGTAACAGGTGCTGGAAGCTAAAATGAAACCCTGAAAGTTTCCATGCGATAAAAAGTCCTGGTGAGAGCAGGGTAGTCTGTAGAGTCACTGTATTTCTGTATTTACATAATGTAGAAATATTCTAACTATTATATACTAATCATTATGTTCAAATGCAGGCCAGTGAATTTTGGTTAGAGGTTACATTACAACTAAATATTGAAAATAATCTGCAAGTAACATCAATCTGTCAGGTATTATATTATTATAAGGCAAATACAAATATCTATGTTTAAATCTGGTATGATTAGCAGCTAAATCCTTTTTCTGATTTGTTATAATAACAAAAACAACCCTGTTCACACACACTGTAAACCACTAGGTTAATCCGTCTCACACGCTGCAGGCTGTCTGCAATAAGCAGGTCAAACAGGAGCGGTCTCTGTGTGACAGATGGGCCGTGTAGTTAACTGGCAGTGCAGACAACAATGGCTCAAACCGGACAGTCTCATGTCTGGCTCTGTTAGCATGTAACACCGCTTTGCAGGGGCTCCTTTTCCCGGCCTCACAATATCTCATTAAATAGCCACAGTTAGAGATTGGTCTTAAGTTATATTTAAACATGACTTCAACCATTTTTGCCACATCAGAGCATGTCACGCTGCCGAACCTCATGGGGGAAAACCTGACATTAGAGCTTTAAGTACTCGCGATATCTGGCTCGCTTATGTGGAACACACTATCCATACATTAGAGACGTAAATGAGCAAACTGTAGAGATAGATGCATGCAGAGTACTGTTGCAAACCTAGCAAGTCAAGGTTACATGTGGAAACAGTCAAATGGTCTCTTGAACTCAATGTCAATGAAAGTTAACCGGCTGAAACGAAGCCAAACCTCCAAAACCGCCATTATCAACGTGCTCAGGTTTTGCTTAGACGGTCAAGAATATGTAAACAATGTCGTTTATGCTAATACTACAATACTGCAATTGTTTCCATGACAATACACGCGCAGCATTTGTAGCGGTTGCTCCGGCGTTTGCGATGCAGCTAACGCTAGTTTGCTAGCCGGGCTCGCGAGAACAAAAAAAAAATCCCCCTTACCTGAAATTTTGTGTTAATACGCTGACTCATTTCTCAAAATAAACCTTGTAGGCAAAACTACAGTCAGTCCGTTAGGTCCTTCTACCGCTCTTGTCCCTCCCTTCAAGGTTCCACGCTCCACGGAGGTAGAGATGGCGGTGCTGCTCTGTCAGAGAGAAATGTGTGACAGGAGGCAGGAGCGCTGTTGTTTTGGTACACCGGGGAACTGCCACCAACTGTTGGTACTACGAGGGGGCAGCAGGGGGCAGCACCGAGCCTATTTCATCAGACAGATTATCCTTTCTTTCTTTCTTTCTTTCTTTCTTTCTTTCTTTCTTTCTTTCTTTCTTTCTTTCTTTCGCATTCATTTTGTCAGAAACGACCTTGATTTTTGTCACAAAGCTGTCATAACTGGAAGGAAGTCCTGCAGAGGAGCTGTCCACCATCATTTGCCCTTTGGTCCATCAAGGTGTTGTGAAGTGGGTGAGCCATGTTCTTTAGAGTAGACTCCACCTTCCTCATTGTAGATCTAACATCCTCCACTGAACCCAGCTTGAGTCCAACCACAGAGCCAGTCTTATTCCCCAATTTGTTAAGACGTCTTGCATCTTTGTGTATGATGCTTCCTATATATATATATATATATATATATATATATATATATATATATATATATAGTTATTCTATTATTTATTTACCTACTTATTATTTAATTTTGGTTATTTATCATTATTATTATAATCATTATTATTATTATTATTATTATTATTATTATTACTTTTTTCCCTCATGCCACCTCCTTTTTGTACTATTATTTTTTCTTTGCTCTATTGTTATATCAGTAATTATTATTTTTATTTTTGTTGTCATAACCCTAACACTTTCTTCTTTCACTCTGTCCTCAACAAGCATCACAAAAAGAATAAGGAGAGAACAATCTCACCCACAAACACACACATTTCACAACACACATAAAAAGCCTTGCAACGCCTTCTAAATGTATCTAAATATTATGTGTTCCTGCTGTATTTGTCACTTTGTCTCGTCTCCATTGTCTGTTTGCACTGTATATATGTTGTCAACCACCTGTCATGATCTGTCCTGCATCACCTAATAAAAAAAAGGAAGAAAGAAAGCGAGTTTTAATTGTGGAAATATATTTTCCTCGTTTCAGCTTTGATTCAAAATATACAAAAAAAGACAGTATACAAGACAGTGCAACAAATGATACTTTACACACAAACGTGAATAAAATACAGTACTCGAAACATATGTCAAGCGCGCCCTCCAGTGGTCATATATTATCATTACAGTAGGGTACGCTGAGGAACGTACCACTTTTCACTCTTCATGCTGGGGGATTTAATACATTTAGTTGGGAGTTCAGAGGCAAATAAAAACGTATATACAAACACAAGATATAATTTCATGTGGAATATTTCAAGATAAGGACTATCACCCTTTAATTGTCGGTAAATTTGTCAAAGTTTCTTGCACTGCCAAAGTTGACCCACCCGGGTCGATGTCTATATTGGTAGATCCCCAACTGTTCTATTTCCTTCGATTCTAGTATCCAGCGAGCGGCAGCCATGAGGTAAGTTAGCTTGAATGTTTGTCACCAAAAATGTAGGTTATAACCGTGGATATTTATTTAATGTTTGGTTGTCAAGTGTTATCTAAGAGAAAGGGCTCATCTGAACCATTCTACTTTGAGTGAAGTCGCGTATTTTTGACGATAATGTGAGTCGGGCCTGTATCGGTGAGCTAGCCGGGCTAAGCTAACGAGACATGTCTGGACTAGCCTTCGTTATAGACATATAACTGCTGCTCAACGACAAACCAATAATATATAACGTGGCAATAATATATTTTAATACGACTTTATTCCAGTCAACTGGCCTGTGAAGTCGATCTTATAAGTTATCTTAAATGATAATGAATTAATGTGGGCTAGCGTTGCTATGATAGCCGCAGTGAACCTTCACACGCTTGTTAGCCGAAGAACATGCCGATATTATTTGTCTCACACTTTTAGTCTGTTTTCTCTCTCTTACACGTGGTAGTTCGAGTTCAATATAATGTCAGCTTCAAAGGGTTGTCTCCAGAGCTCAAGTAAAATCACTCAACAGCTGCACATTTCACTCATCCGTCTGCCAGAGTCTCTCAAAGTTGGTGAAACCATCTGATGTGACAGCTCCTTAACAAACATAATGCCACAGTTACGACACCATTCCTTTTATAGCCTATACTTGAATTGTTTCTATGTATTCTATATTGGCTTACTATAAGGATAAACCTGCATCACACCGTAGTCTTATTTTGTTGAAGAATTAGTTTTTGTTCACTCTAAACAGAAGCATCACTACTTGGGGTCAGGCCTAGGCGATTAAGCAAAAAAAAAAAAAAGATCACGATATATTCTGTTGTATCGTCCGATCTCGATTATTATCGCGATTTTTTAAACTGTCAGTTTACTAAAGAAACTACAGATTAGTTCAACATTTTATCAACATCCAAAATAAACTCCAAAGCAAATGGAATAAGAAACGTAGAAAAATATAAACATTTTAACTCAACAATACAAAAAATTTAGATAAACACCAAATAATACAGTGAACTAGTTCACAGTCCTGGGTGTTAATAAACAAATGGCCCCCTCAGGGATAATCAAGACGCCTCAAAATGTCAACATTTTTCATGCTTTCTGCATAATCACTCAGGAAGTACCTCTCCAGATGACTAAACAGAACTGTTGTGTTGCCGGTTTTTGAGGGCACCGACCGCCAACATACTTTATACATCTGCTTAATTGGAGATACCCGAACCACCGCAACACAACCAACGTTGAATAACTTTTTTTTCCCCAACAATGGCATCTTCTGAGGATGACTCAAAGTCAAGGCTGACATCTGTTTTGCTGCCCTCAGCTCCACGTTTAGCTTCATGTCGGGTCATTCTGTTTACTTCTCCGGTTTACTTCTCCAGCAACTTACAGAAGTGAGCAGGAAACGCTCGACTCTGATTGGCTGTTGTGACGCACATTTCCTCTATGTTTGATCGAGTAAATATGCTCACAGCTGATCACCGTGATCGAACTGAAATTTATCACAATCGTATCATTGCCCAGTCCTACTTGGGGGGTGTATCGCTGCTAAACAATTGTAAAATTTTCTAAATAAATAAGATGATTCATTCATTGGTGAAGTTCATAGAAAATATTAAAGGCGCCAATATGCTGGAAATGTGACATTCCCTGCCAAAAATAAACCCCTTTCCTCTTTATCTAGCATGCTCAGGCTCCAGAAGCGCTTGGCATCCAGCGTCTTGCGCTGTGGCAAGAAGAAGGTGTGGCTGGATCCAAATGAAACCAACGAGATTGCCAACGCAAACTCTCGTGAGTGACTTGCTTTGCTTTGAAGTGTTCTCCATCTGTGGATTTGTATGATCTTGGCTCCATAATCAAACATCTGTATTACGTTGTGTTTGTACCACAGGCCAGCAGATCCGAAAACTGGTCAAGGATGGGTTGATCATCAGAAAACCCGTGACCGTTCATTCCCGTGCTCGCTGCCGGAAGAACACCTTGGCGCGTCGCAAGGGACGTCACATGGGCTATGGTGGGTAATTGGTTTACAAGTGATTTTTATGTTATTAAATTCAGACAGATTGTACTGTAAATCATTAGCAGGAATGACAGAGAACATGCATACGCAAAAACATTGTTTTTTTTTTTCTGTGAAACTGTTAATGAATCCAGCAAAAGAAGTTGAATAAAATCACCTTTTTTCCTGCGCCAGGTAAGAGAAAGGGTACAGCCAACGCTCGTATGCCAGAGAAGCTGACATGGATGCGGCGCATGAGAATTTTGCGCCGTCTTCTAAGACGCTACAGGGAGTCCAAGAAAATTGACAGGCACATGTAAGTATGAAGTTCAGTGTTGATGGCAAACATGCAAGTGTTGGTGTCGAGTGTTGGTATGAGTGACAGAGTTAATGAAGAGGCACTCAAGGGTTTTCTTTCACCTTTAGGTATCACAGTCTCTATCTGAGGGCCAAGGGTAATGTCTTCAAAAACAAACGCATCCTGATGGAGCACATCCACAAACTGAAGGCAGACAAGGCTCGCAAGAAGCTTCTGGCGTAAGTTTCTCCTTTTTTTTTTAAGAAGTGTTTCAGAGCTTCAATATGTTTATTTTTGCATTTCTTATTTTTCTTACCACAGAGCAATACTTATTTACGAGATTAACCAAGTTTGTGACCAAGTTTGAGCTTTCATCTACATTTGTTTTTATATTTATCATACATGATTTCTTTATTTTACCTCTTGAAATAAATGATTAAATGTTTTCGGTCTCCACCTCTTTACTCACCCAGTGACCAGGCTGAAGCTCGTCGCTCAAAGACAAAGGAGGCTCGCAAACGCAGAGAAGAGCGTCTTTTGGCCAAGAAAGAGGAGCTCATCAAGAACCTGTCCAAGGAGGAGGAAACTGCAAAGAAGTGAATCTAATACCAATTCTCTTAAAAAAATATATAGCTTTTTCTTAAATTTGGATATGAGACACATTATTTCTGTTTTCAATTCTGTATGGTAACGTAGTGGTCTCGCATTGAACCAGTTTAAGATTTTTCCAGTTTGCCTCAATAAAATAAAGAGAAAAAGCCCCTCCTCTCCTCCCAGACTGTTTTGTTCTGTGTGAACTCCATTACAGAGTGACGGCAGCTCATTATCACGTTACACAGCTAAGAAACTCTGTGGTGTATTTTTAAGAGCGTGCCCATCAACAGTCCAGCAGGTGGCAGCAGAGAGCTAAAGATGGAGACAGTGGCACGTCTTGTTTATTTCAAACAGATGTTCAAACCACCAGACAATATCAACTCATTTAATAATTGATTTTATAATCTGTGCTGTTCCCAGAGGCGTCATCGGCATGATTAACAGTATCTAATCTCATTTGGAATATGTAACTACACCAGGAAACTGCCATCAAAGACTGACAACAAAGAAGCAAAAGTACTTCTCTTGCTTCTTTGTTGCCTCTTGTTTTAAACTTTCAGCCTCAGGATTAACAAGTTTGTGTTTATCTTACTCTATACTGTGCTCCTAGGTTTAACAATGAGACTTTATAGCAGCTGTTTTTCCTCAGTGTTGAAATACATTTTTTATGACGCTCTATTAAAAAAACATCCATAAATATGCTTTCTCCCTTGCTGAGGCAAGTAAATATGAAGTTTAAAGATGAAAAGTGTTTTTACATTTAATAGTTTATTCAGGATCTGCACTTTTCCCTCCTCAGTGATTTCACAAATTTAGCATCCTCTGTTACAAGACAGGTCAGATTGGGGCTCCATGAACAATTGTAAGGGAGCTTTTGTGTGCCCATGTTCATACAAATAAAATTGCAGCTCAGAGTGCTTTACATCAAAATTTAAAGTTATTAGAATAAACTAAAACAGACAATAAAATATGAACTTGAATTTATTAATAAAATACGGTAAAAAGTAATACTAAAAAATAAATTATAATAGTAATTAAAATAATGAAGCTTTATATCAAAACCAGGCTTAGGTTACGTTTAAAAATGTAAATATTTGCAGTTTGTCTCAGACCCTCTGGAAGTTTGTTCCACAGTTTTGGAGCGTAGCAGCTAAAAGAAGCATCACCAAATCTTTTTGTTCTGCTCTGTGGAACGACTAAAAGAGAAGATGGAGAGGATCTGAGAGGCCGCCCTGGTTCATGAATTAAAATTATCTTTCAAAGGTATTCTGGTGCCAGGCCATGTAGAGCTTTATAAACTAGTAAAAGAATTTTAAAATTAATGTGAAAACTAACAGGCAGCCAGTGGGTGTAATATGAGCTCGCCTCCTGGTCCTAGTCAAAACTCTAGCAGCAGAGTTTTGGATCAGTTGTAGCTGGTTTATTGTGCTTTTGGGTAGACCAGGGAGGAGAGCATTACAGTAGTCAAGCCTGATGGTTATATAAGCGCGCATTAGTCTCTCTGTCTGCCTCAGAGAGAGAAACAGTCGTACTTTAGCAATGTTTTTAAGGTGGTAAAAGGCTGTTTTAGTGACCCCCCTAACATGAGTATTCAAATTAAAATCAGCATCAAAGACCACCCTGAGATTTCGTGCTTCTTAGCAATATACATTTTTCTTTTTGTAAAATAAAGAGGATGCAGTCCAATTACAAAAACTCAGTAAACCAACTTAAGAACCTTTTCTTTTGCTGAATCCGAGGAGATAAACTTCTGCTTTTGCACCACCTTTGGTTAGTGATTAGTTATTTCAGATGGTAAAACTTGGGTCCTCAAATGCCTCCATACCCGTTTTAGGTTTTCCTCTGCCTATGTGAGTTTGGATTGGGTTTTGAGATGCATGGTTAATCAATTAATCTACCCAACCGAGCAATAATTTGGCATTTACTCTAAATTCACCTCTAACTGATCGCAGCTGAACTACACAACACAGCAAACTTTGTCCCTTACTGACACACAGATGAACCCAAACAATTATGATTTAATGTCAAAGTTTTATGAATAAATGATTTAAACTATGAATAAATAATCCTCCTCATAAAATATTTTCTCTACTTGCTCTTCCTGAAGCAACAAAAGACACAAATATCACACCTTCGTTCAAACATCAGCCGTGCTCCAGCTTTCAACTGCTGTCAGCCACATCAAGCCTTCGCCACTGACGCTCCAGTCATCCAGTCATTCTCACTTCGAGCTCAGGCCTTGAAGGATCCCGTCTGTTGTGCTCCCTGGAGATGGCTTGAATCGAGCGTTTACAGATGCAGCCGTCGCTTACGCGGACAGACAGGCTTCTGTTTAAAGAAGATCCTGCTCAGGTTTGACTAGAAGATCATATGAAAGAGCTTTTACAACCACTTTTAGTTTTTGGTTTGCAGGTGTGAATTAAAACGAATACAGTCACCTAAAAATACAGCTGACTTTCTAAACTCAAAGATCATTTTCCACTCATGATTCTCCACGGAGGGCCCACTTTCTCCTCACTAGCAGATGTTTCCCCTGTTTTAAGTCCCGGTTGCAGCAGCTTCTGTTGGTGGATTATGCACCATCATGCATAAACAATAGCACACCCAGGCTTTAGAGGTTGCCAGTGAAGAACCCTTGTGTCTAAAATCTGGGTTTCAAAGGCCTTGAGGAGCTGGAATGAAGCAGCATAATGCATCTGCTTACCTTGATATCCTTTTTTAATGTTTATACGCCGCAGCTCCGCATACTGTCCCTGCAATGCAGCTTAAAAACGCCTGTGATTCTCTGAAAACATCTGCGATAAATAAATAGAAATAAAAAGTTAAACCATCCATACGAATAAATGTGAGTTCTACAGTAAAATGTCGTAAGGATTGCTGAGGGAGAAAACAGGCTTTGTGCAGCGAGGCCATTTTGGTGCTGGGTTAATGTATTTCTTCATTACCAGGAGGCACTCCTATTTCCTGAAGCGTGAGCTTTAATGGGATTAGATAGGAGAGGAATATGAGATGAAACGAAGCAGTGCTCTTTATTGCAGTTGGCCTTCAACCCAGTCAAAACAAATGGAGCACACTGAAGAGTTCAGGGCGTCTGTAATAGTAACAGAGATGAGGTGACGGAGGTGAGAAAGGAGGGATCATTTTTAAACGTGTAAACATTTATTTAAAAATCTGAAAGAACTACACTTTCCAGGCACAGAAGTACCTTTACGTTCTGTTTTTAGATGTCACTCTCAAGCATTTAACATCCAATGATCTTAAAATAATGATAGAAAATAAAACAAGATGCAGATTTACAACCAAAAGAGCAGGTGGAAAGTGTTTTAGGATCATGTAGACTGTAAGAGTGGAGATAATAGTGTGTAAGTTTAGACTTTAAGGTGGTCATGCTTGCAAAATACCACTCCCACATGTTTTGTTTCAGCTCATAAGCGTTAATAATTCTTGCTATCTATTCCTAAACAGACACCAGACCCTCCTGGATTCAAAGAGGGCGGACTGATAAAGGTACATGTGATCCAGCTGTCTTCAAAGTGTCGATCTTAACCCCATCTTTCCTCGATTCTGTTACCTCATTTATCAGGGTTAAAAATGAAAATGTGCATCAGCCAAAGCGTTAAAGGATTATAGAGGTTTTATTTCACTTTCATGTTTGTCTCTTTTCTCTCTGTGATGATTGGCAGAAGGATTAATAGCTCACAGTGATACAGATCTCAGATCAGTCACACACGCTGCTGTCAGATCTTATTAACAGATTCAAACCTCAGGCATGTCGCGTAAAAACTATCGCTTTTGCTCTTACAGTTTTGACACTTTTCCAGTTATGTCCACACCCAGACACTGCTTTGGCACCTTAAAACATCTGAAATTAAGGGAGTTACTGTACACAACGCAATAGTGAGTGAAAAGGAGTGAGAAATGTGAGAATAAGGGGGTGTGGGCACTTTTGAAAGCGCACACATGCAATCTTTTAAAGAGTTTTTTTTTAAGTTATTTGAATTTTTATAGCAAAGATGATGTATTAGAAGATAGATTACATATGATTTGTGCTTTTTGGGAAAAACTTGTCAATTCCAATTCAACAACTCATTTTTCATACAGCAAAGCAAAAGTGTGTTTCTGAAAGCATTATTTTTAACTCATCTGATTTCCCTGAAACACGAGTGTTGCCTTTCCTGCAGCACCAATCTTAGTCTAGGATTACAGATGCTAAGTGGGTACTCAGGTGTTCAGTTAGAGGTCAGACTCCAGGCTGTGCAGACTGTTATCTAATATGACTGATGATGCACAAATGAGAAAGATGCATCTGTTAAAAATATTCATACCGGTCGATTTTTACAGTCTTTAAAGTCTTAAAACTGTTGAGACCAAGAAAGTTGCTTCAACGGTATTTCACATCATTTTAAACATGCGTTATTGAGAATTAAGAAGTTTTCTGTTTTTCGTTTCCCTACTGTAGCTGATCTACATGCTGTTGTATGATTTAGTGCATGTGGAAGTATGCGTTGTATATACGTATGCTAATGTGAACTTGTAATTAAATGACTATTGTAGTTGAAGGTGGCAGTAGTTTTGACATGTATGTTAATTGTAAAAGAACTCTCATTATGCATTGTAATAAAATTGCAGTTTATAGGAAGAGCAGACAAAGCAAAATCCATCAATACATCCAGAATAGGTGTCAACAACATCACCACAATCTCTATTTCTGTACTCATGCATAGGTACCTGATTAAAATGCTGAATTCATTTGTCTTCAACTGCTTGATCAGATGATGAATCTTTTAGTCACTTATTTGCCAGATGAGTTTGAAATGTAATTAATACATTCAGTGTTCAGATAAAAACTACACATATTATCACTTTGTCTTACAATGGTTTTGGTCTGCAGCCACTGACGCTCAACTTTCAAGGATATATGTCACAGAGAACTGAATTAATACTAATTTAGACAAAAACATTGATTAGATGATGTTTAAAATCTGTGCACATAAAATAAAAGAGAAAACAAGCCAAGTAAAACTTCAGGAAAAGTCTAACTTGAGTTCATCGTACTCTACACCATTTACATTTGATTGTGAAATTGATCGCAATTTAAATATAACTAAAAACCTACAACCTATATTCCTCTGGGGAACTTCAGTTTGAAATACTGTCCTCTCCATGACAAGATGCTCCGTCACAAACTTAAAGTACCTGGAAAAAAAAGTGTGAAAATTTGCGACAAGTTTCCGTGCATCATTAACGAAATGTTTACTTTAAACGTGTGAGTGCATGAGCTTGAAGGCCAGATGGATTACCATAACACTTCATGGATGGCCATCTGGATAAATTCAGTAATCTCTCATGTCTCAATAATGGAGGGAACCATTACAGAACTGAGTCACAAAGTGGAAATGAGCCTCACGGTAGAGCGAAATACTTTAAAAAATCCTTTCTCCCAATTCATGAACATGTGGAATTTTCCCTATTGCATGTCGCAGCATAAACCTCAATCTAAGATATTTCCTTTAGAGGCAGAGTGTACCATTTGCAAGCTAAACAAAAGCCTTTATGTGACAGTCAGCAGTGCACCATTGTGTGGTAATGGCTATCAATAACTAATGAGCCTTTGGGAGCAACAACCATTTTTTCTGGGCCAATGTAGCCAGTGAGTCAAGATTTTGTTTTCCATGCACATCTCTAGTCAGAGTGTTGGCCATACTTGTATATTTATAGACATAATTAACTCTAAACTGTTAGCCAATGTGTCCCAGCACTGCATTTTGACCAAAATTTGGGGGCATTTTCGGTAACGCTTTTTTACGGTACACTTATTACCAGGTAATTAACAGGTAATTACTTAGTAACAACATGAAATTATCTGATAATTACATGATAACTATGTAGTCAATACTGTCTAGCTACCACGTAGGTAACCTTCCATCATCATACAAATTTGAAGCCGAATTGCTCTGGTATTTCCAGGATTTTCTCCGCTTCCTGGAACCACCACTTGCGCAGTAACATTGTACGCATTTGGCGGGTGAGTCGCTGTGATAATGCGCAGCTAAAACAGCGTATCGCTACGCAATCTTCGCACGCCCATAGGCTGTATCAAGTGTCAATCATAGAAATAATAACCCTAAATAGCTTTTGAAAATGGAGCAGCACAGAAAAAAAGAAAAACTAGACAGTATTGACTTAGTAGTTATCATGTAATTACTATATAATTTCATGTTGTTACTAGGTAGTTACCTGTTAATTACCTGGTAATAAGTGTACCATAAAAGAAAGCGTTTCTGCACTTTCCACCAGCTTTTACTGTTGCAAGGCTGAAACTGGTATTTTCCCTTCCCTTTCTTGTGGCTGATCGCTCCAACAGGTGGCATCTGTAGTTTATGTCTGCGTAGGTTCTCATTCATCCAGGCCATGGTTATCCAACTAAATTTGTTGAAGGGCAACTGGTTATGCATTACTGTGCCAAACACTTAACCTTGGTAAAATCAACAAGAAGGAGGTCTAAAAATACACCATCTGCTGTACTGTGGTCATTAATGACAAAAAGCAGTTTTCTTTCTGCAGCAGGCTGTAAACATGTTCATCTGTGGCTTTCAGAGTCCCAAGAGGACACTTAAGAAATTGCATTTATGCATTTATGTACTGGCTGTATTTTTAAACACCAGTGGCTGCTGCTTGGACATTACTCAATATCAGCTTCATGACATGTTGTAAGACTTGATTGGAAAGAAAGCTACGATATTTGAATCACAACGAACAAAAACTCTGAAAAAGACAGTAGAATCAGGGAGTTGATGCTTGTCAATTCATTTTTAGGAGTACTGTCATATAACAAATGTTTAAGATATACGATTAATACAGTACATGTGTCCTTTAAGCTGTAAATCTAGTCACATACTGTCAGCTGTTTGAGCATTTTGTTATTCACACTTTACACAGGGCAGATGTTTTCAACAATATCTCAACTAGGGAAGCAGAAATTTCTCCCCAGCATTTCAAACTCTCTTTATCTCCCTGTTTGTTCTTGTTACTGTACTTCTCTTTCCTCTTCCTGTCCTCCTCTTCCCTCTTTCACAAAAGCTAGCACTTTTCTTTGTGAAAACAGGCAGCAAGGCAAGGCTTACTGCAAACCCCGTCCCTGTTTTGCTGATCCTCCAGTATGCTGAGTATTTCGTCTTTTTCATCTTTCTATTAGTCATGACAGAGTTGTTGACTTGGGCGGCGGGAGGAAAAAGTAGCTTTGGCTGATAACCAGCAAAGCATCTTTAGCGTAACAGAACAGCAGCGTTTATCCTTTAATCCCTGCGCTTCAGAAGCAGAAAACCCCAAAGTCTTTGACACAATGCAAATTAAATAGATTAGTTTTGCCCATCATCTTTGTATCAGGACATGTTAGAGGGACCTCAGGGGGGAAATGATTGATTGGGGCTTGAATGTATTGAAGCTATTACAGTAGAGTGCTGCAATGTGAATTAAATCTGCACATCTAAATATATAGTTGTATAAAAGGGCAGAGAAAAATACAAAAGCTGAAATATTAATAACTCACAGTCCACAAATGCATCCCGGTTTGAGTGGTGGAGGAAGAGAGAGCAGAGAAATCCTGTTTTTTTCCACTCTCTCTCTCTCTGTAACTTAATGGATTTTGAAGTTTGTTTTTTAAGATTTCAGACCATGGTGCATTTGAGAACTCTACAAAAACAGGGAGAGCACAGAGCATACAGGAGACAAAACATTTAATTTCTCGTCATTAAAAAAACTGGATGGAAAGTCTTCAGCTGACCTCAGAGTCTGCTCCGTCTCCCCTTTTACAGCAAAACACAGTATCTTATTGTTAAAATTAGGATCCAGCATTTTATCCCATTTCACCTTACAATATGATGATTATAATTTCAGTAATTGTGTAATTTTCTTTAAAAAAATGTCGTAACTATCTTCGTCTTGTATAAAATTACCATTACTTCAAAATCCTATATTGATTGTTGTGTTTGGCATTATTTTCCAAAATCATTAGCATTTTTATGGACTACTTGAAGGTAGTTGGAACAATTTTTTCCACCATTATTAGGCTTTATAATTTAACATTGTGCAGCCATAATCTGAAGGGATAAAATCTTTCCTTCCATCTTACCTAAAGTGGTCTTCACCATCGAGATAATGTTGGTTGTTTATCATCATGTGGTCGACAGGGGTTATTAAGAGCCAGGAGAAGTAAATCTGTAACTACAAATTGATAAGTAACCATGCTTACATGACAAAAGTGTGTTTACCTAATAATTAAGGAGATGGAACAGCTGTCTTTTAGCCTCGCAAAGAGATTAATCACCAGCCATCCTACAGTCATTAAGACGCCTGAACCTGAACACAGCTAACCTTTTTAAACCTCCACCAGAGCGACGGAGAACAGCCATCTAGAAAACACATTAAGAACGCTCTCCCTCTCCACCCAAGAGCCACGTCCTCATGACCTCATGTCTCAATTGTGCCGCTCGACCTTCCTTGATTTTCTTTTTGAGGCAGGGTCAAGAGGCCCTCAAAGGCATCAAAGCGTCACAATGGCTTCACAAAGGTTAAAGATGAGGAGGTAGAACATGGAAGTGGTGATTACTGATAAAAGGCTGTGTTAGGTGAAGTGCTGCGGAGTTAAATCCAGCACATCTTGGAGTCAAAGGACTGAGAGCAGGTGTGGAGGTGGGGTTAATCTGCAGGACTGGAACTTGGAGTAATGTTTTCACAAGATGTAATGGGATTAATCTAAAGAAACAGCTGTGTTTACCAATGAGCCACCATCTGGACAAATTTCCGTGCCGAGCCACCTGCCTAAGAGTTTAGTGATACGATTTTGGGCTGTGACATGTTTCAACCAATACATACTAAATATGCCTTTTACATTAAACTTTATAACAACAATTTTCCTCTGAGTCAAATTAGCCTCTAACAAACTACAGTAAATATGGTCAAAATCGATTTATTTGATTTAATAATCAATATCTGACTTTGCTTGAATAGCACTAAACTTTACCATCAAGACTTTATTTGTTTTCCAGGTCCCATTTTACAGCTTTAAAGCTCCTGTGAAGAGTTTCTGATTAAGGTGATCATACGTCCTCTTTTGCCCAGACATGTCCTCTTTTTGGGGGGCTGTCCGGCTTTGTCTGGGGACCCTTATAAAATCTCTCAAATGTCCGCGGTTTTGTACGCAAGTTTCGATTTTCTGTCACGTGGACTTACCAAGTTAGAAGCGCCTAAAACACTAGATCCAACCCGAAAAACTCTCAAAATTTACTGCGTGCGACTCTGTGACTCCGCCCCTGCGTAGTCGTGTCCTCTTTTTGGGAAGTCAGAATATGGTCACCCTATTTTTGATTTTTGATAGGTTATGAAACAGACTGAAATGAACAGTAATGTGTCTCTATGATGTACCAAAGTAAATAAAATCATTATGAACACAATTGGCAGCTTCCTATATTGTAAATTTAATGCCTCTAACTATTCTGAGGGGGTAGGTGTGCTAAGGAAACAGCCTCAGTGGCTTTTCACATAGATTTTTTTGCCACTTAGCATAGACACAAAGTTCCTCACTGGAGCTTTAAGAGTGGCTGTTGGCATTCTTGACTTTTTGGAGCAAACAACCTTGAAGTTAAGTACTTAAAGTAATTGAATTAATTGTTACGCCTCCATATAAAAATTTACGTAAGACCAAATGTCAAGGAGATTTGTTGTTTTGAAGCGTTGTAGTGCTCTGGACAATGCTTTATATGACAGTAAGATGCTCTGATAACAATGCTTTAAGGCTATCCTCATTAATAAAAGTGTCTTGATCTCTCACTGCTCTGTGAGTATAAACAGTAAATCACCCCAGGCCTCCCCTTAAGTACTGACTCTGCAGACGCAAAGAGGCATATGCAATTCCTAGATCTATCATTCCCAGAGTTACACGCTTCAAAGACAGCTTTCATGTGTCAACCCCAGGGCCTATATGTTCTATGTCCTGTTCAACCTCTATGAGGATACGCTCTGACTTCTCAGTTTTCAGACAGACTCCAAACACTGTCTACCATCTCCTACCTCTGGACTAGTGTCAACTAGCATGGTGACGCAGGCAGCATCCTGAGCCGGCGGAGGTAGCCTCGGCATCAGGAGATGAGACCATGCATTAAATATTCTGTCTTAGTGTACCTCCTTAATTTTTAATGGTCCAGTTGGCCATGGGCCTGAAAAATCGTAAACACAACCCGAAATCCAAGGATGGCGACAACATGAGACAGGGAGGAGGAAAAGATCCAGACTTTGGTGTGATCATCAGAGACTGTAATTTGAGTGTGAGGTGATACTTTTTCTTTAATTTGTGCAAATTTGTAGTTCTTTTGGGCTGAAGTGTAACTTTACAAACATACACCATCTATTAACCAACTTTTTCACTTCATAAGTTTTCATGATTAAAAACAACTTCAGACTGAGAATATCTTTTTTTTTTTTTTTAATTATCACTTCACTCGAAGACTCTCATCAGCTCTGAGAATTGTCTTTTAGAAGTGTCTTGTTTTGGTTTGACAGGCTCACTTGATAAAGTTTTCAAAAGCAGTACGAAAGGCTGAGCTTTCAATCATCAGGCCCGTCTCTGGTGGAATCATCCTTCAGTTTGTGTGCAGGAGGCAGACATCTTATCTTCTTTGGAGAAGAGGAGGCTCAAAACTTTGCTTTTTATAACAGAGCTTATTCTTGTGGCGTCTTCTCTTGAATAAAAGCATTTTTGTCTCCGCAGTGGCTGAACAGATTCACCATTCAAACTGCATTTTAAACAGGAGTCAACACAGGATTCTGAGAACCTTATCCTTAAAGGTAAATCTACCACAGTCGCTCACTATCTATACAGCACAGAGCTTACTGTGTTTATGGAGAGATACAGATACAGCCCAAATGAATAAAAAGCTCTGATTTTTAAGTGTAAATTTCAAAAATTTTCACAAAAGCCAGATTGAACCATTTCCTGCCTTGTTTACTTTGGGTGTAATACCCTTACCCGTACACTGAATTTAACAGGCAGTGATAGAAAGGGAAGGATGAAAAGTATAATCTTTATTTGCATGTACTGTACTTAGAAGTCTGTAAGATGTTTCCTTCTTTTTGTCCACCAAGCAGCAGAAAGCTTTATTTCCCCTGACAGTGCTTTCCTCTCCTCTTGCCAGCCCTTATAATCAAGAGCTATTTTGAGCCTGGATTTTCTTCCAGAATTAGCATTTTTGCTGTATTCCTGCTGCATGTTAGCGCCCTTTTTGCTGCAATCATCACCCGTGCTTTCAGTCAGTCCAGCAGCGGTGGCTCAGTTTCAAAAGATGCAGAGACGTGTGTGTGTGTGTGTGTGAACGTTACAAGACAGAGGCTGATTGTGAACGAATCACACATTTAATGAGCTGTATTACTTCATCCTCTGCAGCGGCGATGATACGCCTGTGGACCAGTCTCTTTGGTGCTCTCTGCTAGGATTTGTTGCCCCAAACTCTGCAGATCAGCGTCTGGACTTGATGTTGATGGATGTGGCGTAAAGGAAGAGTGAACGGGATTTGCCAAGAAAGAGACAGTTACTCAGCCTTACATTTTCTGCTTATCACCTCTGTTTGAGCCACAGAGAGGGAATTTCAGGGGATTTTGACTTCCTCTGCTCATTTTCATGAAAGAGAGAGACGTAAAGCGCTCAGTTACTACGGTAAATGAAGGATCTCGAGCACCAAAGTCAGCACTTTTATAAAATGTTCAAGTAGCTTGATGTACTGCCAGCTGTACACATTTCTGTCTCTCTCTCTCATTGCAGAGTGGAAAATCACATTTGATCCAATTTGATAACAGAACTGGGTCATGATTTGAGAAATGTTCCTCACACCACAGCAGGGACACACACACATACACACACATGCACGCACATATACACACACACAGAAACTGTCTTTGCCAGCTTAGTCCACGGCCTGCCAGCAGCTCCACCATTGCCAATTAATTTGATTTGGAGTTAATCACATTATTTACGGTCATTAAGAACAAGAAGTCCTCCCAGTCTCTTCACTGTCGACTAGAATGAAAGATCTCGGTGTAGCTCCGTGGCAAAGACGGAAGACATTTTGTTGGATTCAGTGTCTGTTTTATAAACTGCTGACAACATAACCAAATGCTGACTCAAACCAGATACACAAACACTCAGCAAGTGTCGGACACAACCGAATTATATTTCAGAATGGAGCTGAGGAACATGCCCGTGTTATTCCCACGATGTGGCTCTTGTGTGGTTGTGTTGGGGCGTTTTAAGTTGCCACTGTTCTGTTGTCTTGTATTTTGTTGGGTTGTTTGGTTGCATGATCGGTAACTGTGTGTAGCTAGAGTCCAAGGTTATGTTGCTTGTCCATTTGTGTTAAATTTCCACATATTGTTATTTTGTCAATATTTGGTTGGATTGACCATTGGACTGGTTTTAGTGTGGCGAGTGCGGGCAGCACAAAGTTCCTCAGGGAGTCAATTAAGAATATGTAGATCATACTATAGTGTATTGTTTTCATATCATGTTATGTTGTGTTATGTTGTATTTGGTCATGTCGTTTGGTTTGTATATTGGCCATGATGTTGTGTTTGTCATGCTATCCCAGTTAGATGTCAGTATTTGGTTTTGTTGTTGTTGGGTTTTCCCATTTGGTTGCATTGTCAGTGTTTGGTTCTAAAGTAGTGTTATCTACATTTGCTATTGTTTTCTATTTGGTTGGTTTGATTTATTTGTGTTGTGGCTTCTGGTTGAACTGTAATAATTATTTTTTTGGTCATATTTGTCTTTTTGACCTGTTGAGTTGTCTTTTGGCTTCATTATCTTTATTTTTCTATCTGCTCAATATTTGGCTGTAAAATCATCTGGCGTGCCATTTATTTTGCAGTGTTGATATATTCAGTTTATTGTGTAGTCAAATGTATAACCCACTGAGCAATAGACAGCTATTAGATGTCTAGATTTTGTTTAGACCTAATTTCAACCATCTAGATTTTGTATATTTTTAGGCAGAGTTTAGACGTTGCACTTTAACCCATTATTTGATAACTATTTATTTCAAAAAGCAACTGTGAGTTGCATAACTGATCTCCAAGTACTAAACCAGAATAATAATGATAGCCGTTGAGCAATTTACATTGTAGTATAGATATTAGCCCGGATTTAGACTTGGTCTAAATTTATACCTTTAAAAAACGTTCATTTTTAGACCTGTGGTAGCCTAATTTTAGACCAGTCGTCTAGGCTACATTTAGAGATCTATTTGACCTCTTTTAGACCAAAAAATGCTCAGTGGGAATCTGATTTATCTATAACTTATGAATGCTATTGATTCCTCAGTTCTTCTGTATTGTGTCTCTTGGCATGTGTTTTATTAAGTTGTAAAGTATAAGCCATATGAGTCATTGTAGTTGCTCCTTTGCCAGTGGCTTTAAGTGGTGATATTTAAAAACTGGCCTTCACTGTGGGGTCACTTTTTGAACAAACTGATTAAACGATTAAATTTTGTCACCTAACTCTCCTGCCATTAGTTACATCAGCTAATTAGACAGCATTACAGGGTAACTGTTTGATTAGTGTCAAAGCAGAACAGGCTGGTGACTGGACAGGACACAGCTTGACCGTATGAGGGAGTAAAATACAGAAGTGAAGGACATAAATGAACAAGCCTCTCAGGTTAGTCTGCCTCCAGTCTGACAGCATGAGTCAGGGTCAGGATGATTTTTCTAACTTTTCAATAAATTCATGAAAAGTCACTAACTTTATTTACTCAAAAAAAGTTAGAACTGCTATAGTTCTGCTATAGCCATGGAACATTTTCAGACAAATCAGATAGACTAAAGGGATATTCCAGTGTAAAATTAATTTGGGGTCAAATACACCATAACACAGAGTTAGACACCCCCCTCGAGAGATGAATGTTGCCGACCGCTTGCTTCTCTAGTTATACCAACTTTAGTAACGACCACACGATAGCAATACACAGTGGTCTGAGGAGCCACACACAAGGAAGAACATTTATGATCATTTCTTTATCATTTCCTTGGAGTAATAATCACCATAATAATCATTTTGCACTGCAGACATGGTAGTTCTTTCCATGAAGAAATGATCATAAATGTTCTTCCTCGAGCTGTGTCACCCCACTGTAGTCCGTAATGGACTGGCCTGAGGTCTTGCTACAAACAAGTGGCTGCTGGAAGAGAGTAGGTGAGTTGTGTTTATTCTCTTTGCCAAAGAAATTAGGCAAAGTTAAAAAGATAATTGGTGGCTAGTACTATGGCTGGGACCCTATATGTACTGTTGATGAAGTTGGGTGCTGTTCTGAGCATCATTTGTGGTTATAGAGTGGCATTTTGGAGGTTTGTTTGTGGCTCCTCAGACCGCTGTGTATTGTTATCATGTGGTCGTTATTAATGTTGGTATAACTAGAGAAGCAACATGGCAACATTCATCTCTCGGGGGTGTCTAACTCGGTGTTACAGTGCGTTTTACCCTAAATTAGTTTTACATCAGAATATCCCTTTAACTACATTATTTACCTTGTTGAGTTACTTAATACTGTAATATTGCTGTTTTATGGTTAATTCTGATGTAATCCCAGTATTAATTGATGAAAGCTTGCGGTTTAATATTTTAGTTCTCCAAGTATTAGTAATACAAGCTAAAATTTTCATCATTCCCATAAACTGCAGAGAAACAAAAACAGACCGACTGCTGAGGGAAATGATATGTAAATAATTTAAAACTTAATATCAAAGATCAAAGAGCACCAAAGCATGAATAATTTCAAATAAACGAAGACACAATTAAACAGTTCATCTGATTTTATTGAAGGAAGTGAGAATCAAAGGGCAGCTAGCCATGCAAAGAACTAGCCTGATTGTGTGCATCGAGGAGGGAAAGGAAATTTACCTGGATAAATACTGATCCTGAGTCAGTCTTGGTTGTAGTTACTAACAGAGATGTTTCACACGGTGCAGACTGATCCAAGATGGACACTGTATACTTCCAGAGCTCAAATTCAAATACTTGCAAAAGCACTGGTTAAGCTACACTGTTGTGTGTGTGGGTGTGTGTGTGTGTGTGTTGGTGTGGCTACACTGGAAAAAAGCTGAGTACAAAATGATGTGATGTGACTAGAACTGTTGTGCATAGTACTTGAGAAGATTTGTGCTGACAGAGCGAAGTGTTAATTGAGCTTTAGGATGCATACATCAGGAAGTGGGATAATAAATAATAATCCTCTGTAATTTATAGCTGTAAAGTTAATGCCCTTAGTTGGCTCTTGGACAGCTGCAAACCTCTAGGTCAGAATGCTTTTCAGAGCCAGTATATACAGTATATTCATAAGGCTATTTACAAATTATGACTTTTTTTATTTACATTTATTGCCGTAACAAATGCAGTTTGTCACTGCTCTATGGTTTATGGTGACAGAGCAATAAATCAAAACGATGTGCCCTAGATTTGCCTTTTATCACCTTAAATAACAGCAACATAAACAGAGTCTGAGAGTGGCCTAAAAGCAATTCTAATTCAGCCATTCATCAAAAATTCATCCCATCTTTGACAGCTGGAACACAACCCTCTGAGAGACTCAAAGTTTAGCAACCTTCATCACATTTCGGACAAAAACACAGAGGTTGGATTTTTACCCATCAACCTTAATTACGGCGTTTCTTTGCTCTGCTCTTTCATGCGAGAAATGCGAGTACACCGGCGACGTCAAGACATTTGACAGTGAATATTACAGGACATAACGTACGGATAATAAACAACGCTGAGAAAGAGACAGGAAGTAGATTCCAGTGGCTGATTTTAGAGTTGCAGGAGCAAAGTGGACTATAAATATAAAATCAATGTGTGTTAGCGTGTGTAAAAGGGGGTGTGATTGAGGGGCGTATTGAGAGAGAGGCTCCCTCAGGTGCGCACAAAGCATTTGTCACATCAGAGCTGTGAAGAGCACAAATGTACCGTAATACCCAGGGTGTGTGTGTGTGTGTGGAGGAGAGGGGTATGTTTTGACTTTCATTTGACCAAGATGTGAAAGAGAAGACTGGTTTTGGATACACGCTTATTCAGTCTAGATTTAAGTGCTCATTGTGAGCCGGATCTTCATTGTTTAGTTGGGTTCAAATCAGTCGATCAAAAGGTGTTTGGACAAGCTACAACAATGAACAGCTACAATCTTTCACAATCATTTATGTCTTGTTTTTGCTACACAAACAATAACATGAAGACATTTTGCTCATAAAGTTCCTTTTCAGGCCTTGACATCATGGTAAAGAAGTCCCCGTTTTCATACAAATGGCCAAAGGAAATGGCTAGTGAGGTAGCCAGACTTCCTGCACACTATCCTCTCCAAGGTTATGCTACATAGCTGTTGTGAGTGTGTTTAAAACCACACAAAGTCAAGTTGTGCTACAAGAAAAGTAGCTCTAAAAAATTGACGAACCCCCTCCCGTCCTTCCTTTAACCTTTCAGATCTTCTGCAGTGAAAAGCAAAGTTGTGTGTGCTAATCCAAAGCCAGGGTTTTTGGAGGTGGGCGGAGGTGGGTGGTTGGTGGTCAGTGAGGTGTCGGGTAAACACTCCTGAGTATTCCTCCGTCATTGTGGACTTCTTTCTAAAAAACTGAGGGTCAAGGAGTAGATGGCTGTCATCAAATTTCTAGCAGACACTTCACAGGGACCAAGCCTCTCTTCTTCCCGCTGCTCAGCCGGAGAAAACCGTCGACATCCTCATTTTTACCCACACAGATCTGCAGTTAGGAAGGGTAGGTGTGGGAGAGAAGTGGTAAGGGAGGGAGGGACGGGGTGTGGAGCAGGGGGAGGAGCGAGTGACATTCAGAAATGTGACAAGAGTTTGTGGACTGAGGCCCTAACATGCTGTCCTCTGTAATCTCAGCACTTTTTTGCATGAATTTACATATGTTAATTCTGTATGTGTGTGTATGAGAGAGAGTGAGAGAGAGAGAGACAGTTGTGTGCAAATTATGTGTGTACTCACCTGGGCCTCTTTCACAGTCATCTGGCCTTTGTCGCGGTTGCCATGGAAACCAGTTGTGACCTTCCACACCCGCTCACCAGGACGGACCCGCTGCACAAAGTTGGCTGGGAACAATCCTACCTTGTCTCTGCTTTTCCCCTGGTAAACACACAAACACACACACACACACACACACGAACACACACAGTCTGTTAGTCTTTGAAAGTTAAAAATAGATATTTCATGTCTCGTTCTGAGGCAGCCTGAATTGCTTGTAGTAGAAAAATCTATGATGCTGACTCCTCTTGTTTTTCAGTTACATTTCTACTCAATGCGGCCACAATTTGCTGCGTTATTGCCAAAAAAACCCACAACCGCATTTCAATCATTGGACCGCTGATGTCTCAACACAGAGAGAGAGAGGGAGAGAGCAAATCCAACACAGTCAGCCTCCACTACAGTCCTTGACAGTCCTTGGCAGAGAGGATCCAATTAGATACTTTTGTATTTTCACTTTGGTTTGCTTGACCAGCTGCCCAAATAGGCATCAGGATTAAACGGGAGTTGGAAATTTGTTACAATAAGCAAATAAATGCGACTATAACACACATTATTTGTTTTCTGATGAGCAACTTTAGTAACAGAGTAAAAACAAAAATAAAAACACACCATTTTTCACAGAGACTCCGGCTTAAACACATACAGACACAAAACCACAGGCGTCTACTTAACCATTTTGCTCATGTCTGGATGCTGACATTTAGAAAAGGCCTGTTTACTATAAAGTGTCAGGATGGAGGCCCCTAATTGACAGTTTTTTGAGATGAAGTGTCCCTTGAATAGAAATGAGCCTCAGTACTATATTACACATTTGATTTTTTAGTTGTAACATACAATATCATTTAACTCTTCATTTAAATATTATCCTCACCTATTGAAACAGTAGACACTTTCTGCCTCCACTATGAACACTTCAGCACAGATACTCCTGATTTTGTCATATAATCACAATGGAAGTGTTAGCGGAGCTGCCATCAAACAAAACCTCTAGATACCCTTAGCCAGCGCTGTAGCTGAATCAATAGATTTCAAGCGTGAGTCGCATCTCATATCTCAAGATATGAATCTAATATAAGTCCTCACCCTTGATGTTATTATTTATTATAAGGAGAACTGCTGTTTTACTGTATGAACCTTGACTGATCTGAGGGATCTTTTAGGTGAGAAGAAAACAGGTTTAATTTATTAACATTACAAGCATAAATAATCTAATGTGACTGATCTTGTCAGCGTGTCTTGAGATTTTAATGATCATTGAAGCTACAGTGCTGTGTATTGCGCACCTCTTTTTATTAATGGGGACACGTACAGTGGTGGTGAAGTGGGATGACTGCAAATGTCTCATAAAGGAATACATGCAGCACATCCACTTGTAGTATGAATTTTAACGAACCAAACATCTTAGACTCAGAGGTTGAGTCGCCAAGATTACCATTGGAGCGCTAACA
The DNA here is from genome assembly GCA_962446985.1 of Xyrichtys novacula. Lineage (NCBI taxonomy): Eukaryota > Metazoa > Chordata > Actinopteri > Labriformes > Labridae > Xyrichtys > Xyrichtys novacula. Next base: position 8,141,143 of record OY660882.1, on the reverse strand, counting down.
GTAATTTAATCAACAGTCCAGTTTGCTTAGTTAGTTGCTCTAACTAACTACAGCAGCTTGCTTACTTTGTTCTTGATATGTGTCATTTAAAGTTTAGCTTGTTTCTGTTTTCTTTGTTAGGGATGCACCGATACGCTTTTTTCACCTCCGATACTGATACAGATATCTATAGTTTAGTATTGGCCGATACCGATCCAAGATACAGAAAAGCCGCAATGAATTACCTTTTGTTGTAACTTTAAGTTTTACCACTGCCCCTCAGAGTGTTTACTGCACAGGTATTGCAAGTGGCCATCAAGCTTGTAGGCTGAGGTACTGTGATAAAGTGTAAGCTTGCAGACCCCTTTGCTCACTCCATTTTGAAAACAGCGTGTTAACTTGTTGATGCCACTCACAGCGCACAGCATAGAGTTGGACTGAATACATTGGCCCATTTGCATTGGGCCCATTGTCACGATATCCGATATAGAATTTTCTTCAGTATCAGGACAGATACCGATATCAAATATCGGATCGGTGCATCCCTATTCTTTATGGTTCTTTTACATATTAAACAAGCAGCACGGCTTTGTTTACATTTGATGTTCAACCTGTAAAAGGAAAACTCAAGATATGAGGCACGCCTTCCAGGTACGAACTGTTGCTACACAAGCCAGCACATAAACACACATCCAAGTTCTAGCTCTGGATTTAGGTCCTTAGATTTATTTACTGATGGAGGACTCGTTTTTTGTACGAGTCCTCCTCTCATTCACAGGGTTCCTACACAGTTGGAATTTCCATACTTCTCCATACCCTACTTTTTAGAATTACTTTTGGAAATATCTACTTTTCTATTTTAGAAAACACTAGTTTTTTTACTGTGGTAATAGTCTAGAAACCTAAATATTTTTCCGTACTTTATTTTTCATTTACCATACTTTTTAAGACCTGAAAATTGATCGAATTACTTCCATACTTTTCCATACTTGCATAGGAACCCTGCATTCAAACAAGTCCTGATTCAAGTTGTTTCACAAGTCTTGGTCCTAAAAAACAGCTCTATGTGTGATTTAACTGAACCACCTCAAACCCTGACTTAGCTTCATATCATTATAAGCTATATCAACATGGTAACTCTGCAGTCTTTCTACTGTAGCTGATATCTGATACTTGGTGGTTCATTATGTATCGGCTTATCTGTCCTTCAGCAGGTGAAGGTTAAGATCTTCAACTGCCTCATTAAACACACACTGCAATCTGTCTTCTTCCTCTTTTTCTGATCGCGGTAACAAATCTCTGCTAACACCCACATCTGCCATCCTTCAAGCACATCCTTCAGCTCTTTGGTCTTACTGCCTCCACAGTCGTCTTACTGAAAATGTGCATATATGTGATTGTAATATAACTCAAAAGCAATCAGGAGATGTTCATCCTGGAGACATTTTATCTCCCTGATAGAAAGATACAGAGAATAATGGTTGTTTTGAATGTGTAACCATCCCACAGCACATTACTGTGGTGCAGTGGTGAGTGGGTTTTTTGAGCACAGCTTACCTTCCACCAGTCCTCGTTGGAGTCATCTGTGACTTGGACTCTGTCGCCGGGCCTGGAAAAGAAAAGAAAAGCTTTTACCCAAAGTGCTTTACAGGGTTTATGCAGCTCATTCAACCGTTACTGCACACTCTGCTGCCAGCTCGCTGTGTGCTGGTCATTTGGAATAATTTAAGGATCTGTGTTTTGCCTGAGGACACTTTGACATGTGGACAAGAGGAGATGAGAGCCAAATTGTTAAATGTCTGTACCTGCTGGATAACACAATGTATTTGTGTTTTAACATCTGGACCGTACTACTGGCCAAGATAAACACAAATATAAGATAAGAATATAAGATATAGCTTAGAGCAGCATGACAAGCTCTCCGCTGCTCAGGGAGGAGGAGTGTAGAAGGGATGCATGGAGCACTGTCTTGGATGACAGGCGAGCAAAGACTTGCTTATAGTTTGGTCACATTTTTGTTTAATATTTATCATGAGAGAAAACCTATTAATCTAGTGCTGCAGCTTCAGGCTACTAACAATATGCATGGCTATGTTACCAGGCATGCCTTCAGCGCTTATTTCACCAAGAACAGAGGCTCTAAAGAGAACTGTACTGTATAGAGCAGTGAAATATTGGAATCGGCTTCCACCACATATGATTAATACTGAAAGCAAATGGAGAATCAAAAAGAAAACTACAGAGGAAATTCTACTTTTCTAGGTTTTGAAAACTAAAGGTTGTTTTGCATTTGTCCATTTTTATTAACATAATTGTATTTTATTGTCTGTAATTCAGGACGGCACAGTGGTGTAGCGGTCAGCACTGTCTCCTCACAGCAAGAAGGTACTGGGTTTGAATCCGTCTAAGGGCGTTTCTGTGTAGAGTTTGCATGTTCTCCCTGTGTCTATGTGGGTTTACTCCAGGTACTCCGGTTACCTCCCACATCCCCAAAACACGCCTAAGTGGGGTTAGGTTAATTGGCCACTTTCAAATTGCCCATAGGTGTGATTGTGAGCGTGGATGATTGTTCGTCTCTATATGTCAGCCCTGCGATGAACTTTTCGAAAGATGCTGAGATAGGCTCCAGCGACCCCAGGAATAGAAATAAGCGGTAGAAAATGGATGGTTTGATGGCCGTCTGTTATTCATTGTACTATTTATTGACTGTAATTCATTGTTCTACGTATTGACTGTTGTGTATCAGTGTCTGGACCCCAGGAAGAATAGTCCTGACTACGGTCAGAACTAATGGGAATCCATAATAAACAAACAAACAAACAATATAAGCCAACACACTGTCTCATAATCGGTATCTGCTGTTAAAAAACGAATATCGGTTGAGCACGAAATCTAACAATGAAAAGATGTGTTTTTGTTGTTCCAGGCTGGGACCAGACTAGCTGTTACTTTATTTTTAGTCTCTTTGTTAAAGACAGAAAAGTGGTGATATCTTCTTAACGTGACCTGCACAAAAAGCTTTTTTTGCTAAATTTGATCCTTCATTGGAAACATTAGTCAATATATCAGCACAATGTTCCCAGTCATAACTTGGAGCACCCTTTATTGGTATTTTGACAGCTTTCTAAAAAGGTCCCTCTTTAGTTCTGAGTCACATTAAATAAAAATCTGTTTAATAAAATCTTTTCAAGTGCATACAGAAATTGTTATTGCGCAATAGAGCAGATATTTTACAAATAAAACATGAATACTTCATTGTTGTATCCTTACACAGTTGCATCCTATAGATTATGGATGATCATTACACCAGACTCAGCACTTTCTTGTACTCGCTCACATACACAGACTCTTTGTAAATGTCACACACTCGGTGTAGCTGCCTGTTTTTCCTGGCCTCGCAGCATGCCCCCCTCCCATCAAAGTCCTGAAACCCCCTACTATCATCCTGCTGAGGCGGCAGATGGCGTGTGAATATTAGTAGTAATATTTTGGCCAGGTACATGCTTTCTCTTCTGTCATCCAATCACTCATTCCAATAGTGTATATAAAGAAAATTAACTGACTGCAGCTCCAAGTCGTTCTTCTCCTGAGGCAGAAACTTGTAGAGAGCCACATAGGTGTGGATGGAGTGAACCTCTACTCTCTTAGGAGTCTGAAAAAAAAAACAGGAGTGGAGGAAGAGAGAGAACAGAAATAAATGAGGTTTTTATCTCAGTGTTTCTCCTGTGGATTTCCAAAAACTGAAAGAAATTAATATGAAGTTTGAAGGGGGCTGACAGAGTGAATTTTCACGAAAAGGAAAAGGAAAGAAGAGAGGAATGCTGACTACACACCTTCAGGCTGACTCTGTCTTCTGAATCAGCCTTCTCGCTTTCAGGAGGGGTGAGCACTGGAGAGACAGATGCGGGAACACAAAGAGACAGGGAGAGGAGAGCGAGTATGTGAGGCAGAAATTGGGGGTGGGAGGGGGTGTAAAGTGGATAAAAAGTTTGGGTGAAAGGGGAAAGAGAAAAGGGGAGGGGTACAGAGAGAGAGAGAGGTCTTGTCAGTTTGCAGCGAGCAGAGGGAAGGCTGAAGCCAAGGTCATTTACTTTAAAGTGGCAGCCGTGCAAACAGAGATGATCCCTTCCCCTGGGACTAAAGACAGAGAGGTTAAAGTACTGCAGAGAACACACACACTCATACTCAGGCACAAGTCCAATAGGATAGTGTGTCTCATGTTAATATATGTCTCCAAAGTCCTGACAGTCAGCTCAGAGTTTTCTTGGCATGATTGAGTTACATCGGGAAACATCCCCCACAGAGGTTCTGTTGATATAAACCGAGACTTTTCTTCAGCATTAATGAGTTTGCCTTTCACAAAAGTTTAATCAGCATGTTGATGATCAGCCAAGACCATTTTGGCCCAGTTAAAATGACGTCTAGATTACCAGTTTAAAATTTTAGCCTACAGTATAAAGCTAAGTGTCAGTTCAAGCAGGACAGAGAAGTCAGAGACCGCTGCTTTAATCTGCTGACAGGCTGCTGCTCGAGTTATCGTCTCCAATCACCCTCAAATCAATCACAGCCTATTCTTACAACAGAGTAATCAATCGAAACACATCCTCCTTCTCACAAACCCCTGCTTGGCCAAATGTTGCTCATACTCTGCTGCTGGCAAAGCTCTACCCTCATCAACCTAACTTTCTTCTTCCTCTCGCCACTCTAAAAAGCTCCCTTGCGGTGGATCCTGCCATGCCCTCCCTGAAAAGCCACACACAGGCTTTGAATTCAAAATAAGTAATAATGTTCTTCCCTTCAATGTTGATTTTATGTTTTGTTTTATATTGTACATAGTTCTCCGGTTCTCTCCAAAATGTACCTCTATATAAACAACCATAAAACAAATGAGTTACATTAGTTCACAGACAGTCTGCTCTGTTGCTCCCCCACTATATGTATGGCTACCGGTACCAAGGACCAACTCTTTGAACTTTTGGTATTACCAGTTGCTAGTTTTCAGTAATCAATATTTAATAATTAGTAAAGACTGTTACTGTCATTGCCGATATACTGCGACAGCGCTAGTTTGTATCTATGATTTTAATGTGGTGATTGGAGAGAGAGATAGAGGTCCTCCAGTGAGTGCTTTCTGTTAATGCTCTGATTTAAGTGTAACATCTCATGTTAAATATGAACCCTCTTATACGGCTGTCTCAGGTATTCTGGTCCACATGTGAGTCAACTGTTGTGATTGTTGGATATTCAGTGAAACATTTTAAAACAGACTGAATCCCATTTCCCTGCAACAGGTGCAGCATCATTATCAGGTAAACACAGATTCTTGGCTGGAGTGTTTGCAGATGTTTGTTTGTTTTTTACATGGATGCCAAGAGTTCCCACAAAAGGCGCAGGTTGGCTGAACTAACCGCCTACGAGTGGTGGCCTCATATAAATTGTACAGACATGTGGGCGAAAACAAACTAACAAACTTGACTAACTTTTAGTGAAAACTGCAGAGACAAGCTTTGTGTAACCCTTAGATTTACATCCGCTCTTAACGCTCACTGACTGAAAACAGCCACTGATATTGATTGCAGTAAAAACATATTGGATTCATATTTTTTCCAGATTTTTTTTAAATATATCTATTAATTAACTTCTGCTCTATTTAAAACTAGTAAATGTTTCATTGAGAATCCAAATTTTAACACTTTAAGGATCCACTTAAAACATAAAGTCACTAATATTGGGAAAAAATGGGAGGAAAATGACTGATTTTTATAAGATTTATTTTCTACCATATCAGTGACATTATGTTTTTGATCAAAGCAGAAGTTAATTAAGAGAATTGTGAAAAAAATTGGAAAAAAATATTAACCCAATATGTTTTTACAGCAGTTAGTGGCTTTTTTTAGCCACTGAGCGTTAACAACGGATGAAAATTTGCCTAGCGTGTATTTTTGACCTGGTGAAAATTTTGAAGTCATATTCTCAAAGTGTCCATCAATATAAACATCTGCACAAAAAATCATCCCATTTGCTGCAGTAAAAAAAAAAAAGTTACGTGGAAATTAGTGGTTAAATTCTGCCCCTAGTGGCTGATTTTAGCCACAGCGTTACACAAGGGTTAAAAATGCAGAACATTTTATCAACCTGGAAGAATGACATTTTCTCTCTGATCATGTTTTTGCACCACTCCACCAAAATGAAAGACTGATGGTTTCCTGTTTGATTCAATATTGAAGAAGACTTATGAATAACATCGCCATGCCCCAGCAGAATCTGATACAGCCACAGATTTCATCTTAGTGAATATGTCACTCGCACTGACCCAACACATCCTGGCGTACCAAACACTCATCTTACTGGGCGAGTTTGATTTTGACCTAAAGAGCTAGATTGTGATTCTTGAAGCTGTTGAAATAATAGAACTTCACATAAAAAAAAGACACATACTTCCTGGTATTTGTTCCTCTTCAGCTATCGGCTGGTTTTCTAGTTTGTCCTGATGTTTTTCCTGTACCAGAGAAAAGATTGCAGAGGGAAAATTCAGCAATATGATTAATGTCAACATTAATTTTTATGAGTGACAAAGGCTGTCTGTGTGTTTTCTGTGTGTTTTTGTACCTCATGACACGGTGATTCTGAGATACTGCTGAAGCTTGAGCGGCTCATCTGAGCCAGAGACGTCCCATAGCGCAGTGCCTCATACACAGGGTCAACAACACTATTATCTGCCTCTACACACGGACAGACAAGACAGAACAAAGCAAAACATGTGCAGTTTTATAGCTGACACATCCCTGGCACACACACATCAGCAGACACACATACTGGCCTGTCAGCCGTCAAGGACTGAAGGCCACTGACACGGTCATCAGTCATCTTGAGATTACAGCTGTTTGGTGCCGTAAGAAATCAGCTCTGTGTTTCCATCACTCACCCTGTGCAGCTGGAGCCTCTCTGACCACACCCAGCTGATCGGTGGTGAGCAGAGGAGAGCTGAAGTTCCTCTTAAAAGCGCCTGACTGAGAGGCCGACAGAGAGAACAGGAGACAGGAGAGGAAGGACAAGAGGGGGAGAAGTGTTACCTGAAGTTGGAAAATGATATAGAGCATACCTGATATCTGCTGTAAGACAATACTTGTGCGGTTTCATGAGGGGAAGGTGGACCCGCAGTACGTGCAGTGAAACCTGAGTATCTGCAGGGGTCAAGCTGGTGTTCTTCCAGCAACTAAGCTCAACTAAAATGTATTGCAGACGTGTGTAATTTTGTGTTCCTGATCATTATAAAACATAATTAGCTATGTATAATTCAATCTAAACTGTACAGAAACACAAAGAAAATCTATGCAGTGAAGATAAGAAGGCAAAATTCTCGCTCATGTTTGCATATCTGTCTCTGCCTTATCCAAAGTTGTGCATTGATGGTATCTGTCCACGACTGTGGGCAAAAAAAACTCCCTCCAAAAACATGTACAAATATTTACCGCACATGATGAAAATGACCCCTGATAATCTGTATGCAACAGTGTAAAAATAGGACATCTATTCATCATTTATCTTGAAACAACAGCTTTTATTTTTGTGCTCCAAAATTAGGGCTACGCAAAGTTGGATTTACATGGCAGTATTTTAAAATTCTTGTCGGCCATCACCGATACCAATACTGATACCAATCCAATCATTTGTGTCATTAGTCCTCATCTTCCTCCATGCTAAAATGCCAGCTGAGAAAAGTGAATTCAATGATATTCTTGTCAGGCTCCCTTACCTTTGCATGGTTTTATTTCCTAGCGTCGTCAAATGACTGAAGTCGAGGCTGCCAACAGGTTTTTGCTGGTGCTAATGTTTTCTTTTCTAGCTTCCTTTTCAGGAGTGTTGTTTTGTAACTCCCATTATTAACCATACTTTACAAGCACTGCAAATAGTGATTTTAATATCTGTTTCTGACGTGTCAAGGTACAATGGTGTTCGTAAGCTGTTACTGTGTGCACATGATTAATGCATCACCTTGCAAACTGGAGTAACTTTTTATATCTGCTGAAACTAATATTTTACTTTTAAACTTTAATCTGCATAGTCTGGTTTTATGCTGATATCATCCCTCCCTGAAATTAATGATACACCTGGAATTGAGGGAGCATTGTGCAGACACATATTGTATAGCTGCATTGTAAAGCGCTCAAAAGTTGCAAGGGTAGTTTTTCTTTTGGGTGACATTAAAATCATTGTTTCACATTTGGATACCAAGCTGCATTTTGGGAATTGTAGTTTATGGACTGTAGGTGGATAAAACTAATATAAAATGACTTATCAGAGGTGGTGGCTCAGTGTTCATCTTCTGAAATATCACCTTGACAAAAATGCATATGTGATCACTGTATGGTGCTAAAGAAAGTGAATAAATCCCTTTTAGCTTAAATGTGAATCTGATCTCCTGCTGCACTGCATAAACTCTGTTACTGTCCACTGATGGAGCCTATTTGTTGCTCTCCATTAGTTTTAACCTGCAGATTCTTCAGTGTCCCTCAACACCTCTATTTATCTAATGGCGTATGACATTACTTCTTTTTACATTCAAGCTAATTCATCCACAGGGTTTGAAGTTTCATGAAGGTCTGTTTCTGTCAAACTGTAGACATTAAGACAGTGCAGGCCTCGTACTGTACAACTTTGATATCTGATTGTGGTTCTTTATTTAGCAGAAGAAATATGTCTAGCTATTGTTTTTGACTCATCAGTCAAAGGGATGAAATTACAAAGAAGACAATCTGACAGAGACTTTGACGCACCGTCTTTCAACTTGAAACAGCTTTTAAATTTAGATTTCTTTAATCCACACATGTCTTTTCATGTGTTTCATACAAAGTGATATTTGCTCAAAGAAAATGAGTGCCAGAAAAATATCTTGAGCTTTATTTCCTGTTGTTCTGCAGTGCTTTCAGCATCTGCACTACTTAACTCTGTCAACATACTCTGCTGGTCAACAACCTAACATTCTATTATTATAAAGAAAATGTATAAAAACACAACGGCTCATCATGGCTAATTATTATACCTATTGTAATGTCATTGTATAAAGTTGAAATATTAAAGGTATTGACGACTCTCCTATGAGCAAATGTGTCCTACAGTTTTGGTTAAAAGAGTATATTTATATCTAAGGGGAAGAAATCAGTGTGACTGCTCCAACATTTTGGCAGCTCCTGTAAATGTCGGTTTTCTGAAAAGGACAGAGGTCATCCAGAAGTGAGACATCGCTTTGAGTGAGTCGGCTGACGGTCCAATTCTTACGCTTGTTTACAGAAAAGAGCTGTCACCGCTGCTCTGACATTACAGGATAAAAAGATGTGCTGATGAATATGTTATATATCAGGCTGTTTTCCACTTTCAAGTTCATTAATAATACACCATGTCCTTGAAAAATGAACTGAATTATCTGAGAGTGGAATTGGACACAACTCCTCGCAGTCTGAGATGATGCCATTAAACTTCTTTTGTAACAGGATAATCCAAAATCTGAGACAATCCAAACCCCCAAAGATATTCATTTCACAAAGACAGAACAAAAACAGACTGACTTTTCTTTTTAATAGTTTAGTATGTAGTTAGTCAAATGCCAATTCATGGAGGGGCTGTAGATTTTTGGAAAGTGGTGGACTTACTAAAGTATCAGAGAGCAGAAAACTTACAGGACACTCTTGGAGATGAGTGTGTATGTCACAGTGTGTGTGTGTGTTAAAATTTCCTGCAGAATCAATTATTTTGTGCAGAGCTCAGAAGGCACATTTCTTTAATCAAACTGCAATACATCTCGAAGTTCAATTAACACTGATCAGCGAAATGCTGTCATGATTCCAAAGTCATTTAAAGCTGCTTGAATCTGGGGAATAATCTTAAATTTGGACATATATGAGTGCGCTCAGGAAATAGATTTCAGTGAGAGGGACTGATAAATAGCAGTTATCTATTTTCCATTTTTATTCAGTTTTTCACTTGATTACAAAAACATTTGTACGAGTTATGCTAAATCACTTCTTACAGATAAATTGTTAAGATTGACCAGCTGTTGAAGAATTACAGATCATTTAGAAGTACTACTCTGCACAAAGTCTCCATGGAGAAGTCAAACATTGAAGAAGGAAGGTAATGGTTATGCTTCATGGTGTTTAAAATTAGGTCCCAATATTCACAGAAAAGTGAATTTTAATGATGCAGTTGATGAAGATGGGGTGCCATTATATTAGATTGATTAAATACTTTTTGTACCAACTGTATCCTCTTACAAAACAGTTTTGAATCATGAACCAGTTTTTTTTTTTTTGGAGTCACAAAAATATTTAAATCTGCAAGTCTGGTTTGGTCATTTTAACCTCTTTCCAGTCAATACTGATATTTGTTGAGATAAGTATAATAAATTTAAGGGAAAAGCTGCTCATACATATGAAACATGTAGGTCTGTCTGGTCTGGTCAAGTTCAGAGCCAAATACCTTTTTAGTCACGTTATTTTGTCCCTCTTAGTTAAGCTGTTGGAGGATCCTCTTGCTTCCTGCTGCTCTTGTGATGGAAAATACTCCACCATCAGCAACACTGGTGCTTTTGAAGGACATAATTCGCCAGCTATATATTTTCATTATCAGCTACACTTTCTGGGTTGATCCTCCTGCCACCATTGGACAGTTTGTTCTCCTCTCTGCAGCGTCTCTAGCGGCTCTGCTTGGCCTTGTGTCCTCCCAAGAGTGAGCCTGCTTTTCTTCTCTGCAAACCGCCACCCCAAAAATAACACTTGACATATGATGCTGTCCATATAGATTTGACAGTCACTTATCAAAACAGGACATTTGCCTGTTCAAAGTCTGAGTAATATTCTTTCCAAGATATGTGTTCATGTCAAAGCTTAAAATGAGGACTAAGCTACTTAAACAAAAAAATCTTCCAAAGCATTCAGAGGATTTTTTTCTCAAGCAATCTGTTTGTCTGCAGAGGCTTTGGATGACACACACACAGGTTAGTTATGCAGCACAAAAGGTGGCCTTGTACTCGAACTGGTTATACAGTAAAATGCTCAATCCTTGCTCTGATGAGTGTGCAGTGATCGAAAGGGACACTGCTAGGGGCTCGGCGAGAGCCTGCCATGTCATATTCTCAAGGGGATTGTGTGCGCCTCAAAAACACTGAATTTCACAGTAAATTAGCCAGACCAGCTGGTACAGAGAGATATTGATTTTCCAACAGAGTCGAGAGGGTAGGAAGGAAATGTTGCATCCAGACAAGCGAAGACAAAGTGAGGACCGAGCCACACATGCGGGGAGGAAGGGCGAAAAGGCTGAGTGGAAAAATGTTGGGACCTGGCTGCTGCAACATCACAAGTGTCATCCTCAACAGCTCTCGTCTCTCATGTGGCATTTAAGTTTGTAGATAATTTTATCCCACTGCTACCCCCTTTCACACGTTACCCAGTGTCTTAGTCTACTTCGCAAAGCTCTGGTCAATCCCTTTCCCATTTATAACCTCCACCTTTTTGTCTCTGCTGGTTTGCAAATGGCTTTATCCTCTTTAAACAAGACGGGAGCTCTGAGGCTAAGCATATTACCAGGACTAAAGGCGGTGCCAACTGACTGAGGGAGACAATTACAGGATCCAGATGCTGCTTAATTCTGCTGACACAATGCGGTCCGTGTTAGTCTGCGGCCTATGGAGAGCTCACGCATTTACACTGGCAAACAAATCCACAAACTGTAAAAATGTAATTAGCTATGTGGCAAAAGTAGTCGCTAGTGAAAAGCCAGGCTACATGTAGAAAGGTAACAAATGAATGCACAGATGTGAAGAAATCCTGTGTTGTGATGTATTTTGGTAACACTTTACAATTACCATAATTTGTAAATAGTAAATAGACCATTTATAAATGGTAAGCAGATAGTTTATTAATGTTTAATCATCATTTATAAATAGCATATAGAGCAGTGGTTCTCAAGTCCAGTCCTCAAGGCCCACTGTCCTGCATGTTTTGGATGTTTCCCTGCTCCAACACACCTGATTCAAATGATCAGCTCGTTATTAAGCCATTACAGAGCTTGATAACGAGCTGATCATTTGAATCAGGTGTGTTGGAGCAGGGAAACATCCAAAACATGCAGGACAGTGGGCCTCAAAGACTGGACTTGAGAACCACTGATACAGACCATTAATAAATTGTAAATTTCACAATTTTAAAAACCTAACCCTAACTTTAACCCTGCCTTTACAATAACCATCTAAGTAATGTTTATAGGTGGTTTAAAAACTAAATATTAGCCATTTACAAAGTGCTACTGACACACATTTTAATCTAGATGTTTTACAACCAATATTTAAACCCTTTATAAACCTTTAATAAATAGTTCATTAGTCCAAAATTATTTATCATAATTTCATTGCTTGTTAATGGTCAAGTAACTTACATCAATAAATTATCTATTTGCCATTTATAATTGGTCTATCTGCTGTTTTTAAATAATGATTAAACATTAATAAACTATCTATTTACCATTTATAAATTATGGTTATTGTAAAGTGTTACCTGTATTTTATATTGACTCTGTGGTGCAACTCTGGGTGCAAAGTTCCTTGAGGTGAGATCTGCTGACGGGTCTTACCTTGCCATTACAAGGCTGCTGGGAGAGCTCAGAGGAGCACCAGAGATGGGCTGCCAGCTTACATGCTTTACAACGCAGCCCCTGCTTTGAGTTCCCTGCACAGAAAAAAATACAATTCACTCAAACAGAAGCAGACAGGGTTATAAGGATAAAATAAAGTAGACCAAATTCTTGATATACCATTACAGGTAATCACAGGCCTTCTATGGGCTGTACTGTTTAAATCAGACTTGGGCATTTTACGACCCGAAGGGCCACATCCGGCCCCTTGGATGTCCCTGCTCGGCCCTTCCTGAGGTCTGTCAATCAAATCACCAACATGCTATACAAGTGTGTTGCTTTTATTTTGAAAAACTAGCTGTTGTTTTATTCCCGTTTGGATGCACGTGCGTACATCTAAGATCTGCATCCGTGAACAGAGAAAAGTTTTAACATCGGCAAAATATACGTAGACGCCTTATAGTTGCTCAGTCTGCTTATTCTAAACGACTTTAGGCTTGTTTCTCTCAGAAGTCGCTTGTAAAACTTGTGAGTTGGGGGTGCGCTTTTTTGGTCTTGTTTTTAACTTGTAGTTGCTTTTCTGTATGTGTGAACCCCCCCTCGATTTGAAGTTGAAGTTATTATTGGTTCGGCTCTCCAACAAAGTTCAGGTTTCTCATGTGGCCCCATGTAAAAATTAATTGCCCACCCCTGGTTTAAATCATACTTTAGGTTCTTGTCAGAACTGTTAAATACTCAAGACATCCCTGTAAATGTTTTTGTATTAAACCCTTAAAAGTTTGAATAACATAAAAATATTTTAGCACAACATTTGTTGCCCCAGATATGTGCAAGCTGTGAACCCAAACCTCTTGTGTAAAGAAGCACATCACTTTTGACACACACAAGCTTCATGGTGTGCATATGAAATGTTTTTACACGTCTAGTTTGTGTGTCTCAAAATAAAGTACAGTGCGTTAAATCTATTTTTGCAGCTCTTCTCCCAGGCAAATGTCTCTAAGTGCAGAGAGAACTACTCCAATAATACACATAACAACACGTTGCCTCAAAGACATCACCTGTCTGAGTAAATTAGGTCAGGTCAGAATAAACCTCGGTGATAATAATCCTAGTTACAAAAGGAGTCTCCTTCACTTGGTGTGAACATCGTCAAAGTAAGCACAGTCTGCCCTAACCTTGACCCGGACTGATTAATACCAGTCAGAAGGCTGAGGGATAGTTTGGCCGGCAATCAGACATTTAGACACACCAAGTGGGTCCCCCAACTCAATCATCACCACCCTGAACTGATCCTGATATGAAAGCAGCCAGAGGTCTACATCAGCCTCAGATGAACTCTCGACAGACTTCTTTCTTCAACATATTATTAATAAGAGGCACTGATTTGTCAGGGCAGGTAAAACAGGTACAGAAAAGCCAGATTAGAGACACAAAATGAGATGTCTAAAAATAAATTAAGCTGACAGGTTCGCATGTGTTTGATTCTCTATTTAACACTTGAGCTGTTGCGCTTTGCTCTTCTTCACATGTGAATTGTAAGCCTGTACAAACTCCCAGAGGAGGCATGTTAACAAGATTGGTCGTCAGAGCTGATTGTCAATAGTTTGAATGAAGACGGTTTCCTGTTTGAGGAATGGACCCGCTGTAAGTTGTCCGCAGTGAGATTTGTGGATTCTAACAAGCGTAGATCTTTAACCCCATGAGAACCGCAAACCACAGCCTTACCAAGTGCTCAATACAGGGATGTATTGTTTGCGGTGAGGTGACCTAACCCTTTGAAGCTGATGTAACACTAAGGATGTTTGTCAATGATATCAAAAAGGTAGTAGATTTACCAAACTGGAAAACATTTATTTTCTGTTTCAAATAGCTGACTTACCTTGAATCATGTGTTTGCATCTCTGGCAGCTGGTGGGTCTACGGAAGACATGCTCCTGGAAATAGTGAGTCTTGACTGGCTGGCCCTGAGACTTTGGCTGGCCTTTTGAGGTTACTGACAGCGAGGGACTGATGGACGGGGAGTGCGATGACAGTGAGGCGTTCGGACTGACAGAGGGTGAATGTGGGGGAGAGCGCTCATAGGCCAGGGGGGATTCGGACAAGGGAGGAGGGGATGGTGGAGGTGGGGGTACAGAGATGAGGGCGGCGGGGAGGCGGGAATCGCCGTTACTGCGCTGGAAAAAGTTGTCCATACTTTTGCTCCGCATGACAGCTTTGAAGGATAAGGAGCGCTTCAACCGCTGCAGCTGGAAAATAGAAAAAACAACAAAAACAACATCATCAAAAATGTCATGACAGTGCTGCTTTTTTTCCATCGATCGGGCATTTATTCCGATTATTTGTGCCCATGTAAACGCAGCTACTCTATACAGCAGTTTTAAAGTAGGAACAGCAACAGTGGCCTTTAGATTGGCAAACCCGGAGAGTCCAGCTGGAGGGGATGTGCATTGTTTGAGAAATCAGTTTGTTAAACAGCAGTCTGTTAGCTCTACCCTCTGCCTGCCCTTGCCCTGTCAGCCTGGCTTCTGATGTTCCATCTTTAGTTGTTTTTTTTTTTACCCTTTCCCTTAGTTCACAAATTTGCCATCCCCTGCTAATCCCTCCTCGTCAATACCCCCTTAAAATTCACGTTTGATTAGTTTTATTGAGCGACCTGCATCTCTGCAAATCATGCAGTCAGTGATGCGCAGCGAACACCGTGTTTATCTTTTCATTCCGCCTGCCTCCATTTCCCCATGCTTACGATCTGCCACTTTCTGCTACAACAAAAGGGGAGCTGGTAATGAAATCAATTACAGAGAGTAAGGAGCAATGGGGTCCAATATATGGAAATACTAACAGCTATGGACTCATACATCAAAAGAATGGCCTGGGGGATGAGGGCAAGGTTGTTAATAGATTCCTGTTAGTGAGAGGTGTCTTTTCAATCTACACTGAGCTCATTATCTGTCTTTGTCAGCATCTGAATCAAATGTACTGATTTCAATTTGTGAATTCAAGAGACACAAACTGACATGTATGTTTTATGTGTGTTATTCTGTATGTTTTCATGAGATGTGGACCTCTGAGCTTCCAATTCCCTGCATCACCTATCCCACTCCTTTTCAATCAATATCATCGAACAGGTTCCTTTTTTCCTTCTTAAAGCTACAGATTCACAGATGCCAATTAGTTTGAGTGATGAAAAGAGTCCTCTTGGTTGACTCATTAGTGAGTGCCTCTCGTAAATGTTTTCTACAGGGAGCTGAGTCCATGCTTTCCTTAATGGTCTCCCCTTGGCTCGACTGGTGGCCCATCCAGTAATGGATGTTCCCCTCTATTAGATTTTTAACTTGTCTGACTTTGTTAATCTTCTTGGTGGTGAAAGCAAGTCTTTGCACAAGAAAAAAGGAGCAATGTCTTTTAGGGATAAAGTAGGTAACACAAAACGGAAAATCAATCACTTAAAATACCTCCCAGGCCGCAGAGTGACGACAAAATAAAACGTTTTCAAAGCATAAAAGAAGTGGATAGTTCAATGATTAAATGCATTTTAGAGGGATTCAATAGTGTTGAATGAAATCTGACTTTCATGAGTTTCGGCTTCTGTGTTCGCCCAGTTTTACTTTGATTAAAGCCTTTTATCACCAACAGACCTGCACTAATGAAAGCAATAAATAACAGTTGAACAAATCTAATTTAAGTGGATGGTTTTTACAGTGTTTATGAGTAAATCTATTATTCAGCAGTTCCTGTACCTACACCAGCACATTTGTCATCTTGTTTGAAGTCTGGACAAAGTGTTTTATGACTGTTTCCTAAATGTAAAAGATGCAATGTAGTTTTGCAGCTTGGCAACTGCTCTGGGCACTTTAACAGTCAATTATGAGGCCGAGATAAAGTGCACTAAACGGACAGAAAAAAATGGGCATCACTTTCCGTTTGCAGCGTTGCTTCGCGGGTGTTTTTGGGAGCTGCATTGCAGAGATTACTCGTGGACTAGAGTGATATGTTTGATAAAGCTATACATTCAACTGTGTGTTAAAGTCTGGGAAAGGTCCTCTATGTCACTAATAACACCGGCGAAGTTCAACTTGAGTGATCTGTACCAAGAGGTGATTTTAAGCTCATCCAAAACTCAACAACTCTTCCTGGTCAAAGTAAACCATTAATATTTATCGAACACGGACCATTTAAAATTGGTTTAATGTAATGATCAAACAGAGAAAAGCCAGTGAGGCGTTATAATATACAATGAAGCTGGGTGACGCTAATGTGGAATTGACCGTGTGAAACAAGTTTGGTAGTAATTCTCGATAGGTTTAAATAAACGATAATGACCACTAAATCACATCCTCCTGAGCTGAACTGGAGGTGATATGAACAGGATGATGGGGCTACAAGGCCGGTCTATACAATTACACCAAAGACAGCTGAGTTTTTACCTTCTGATAATAGCTCATTAAAATTGAACGGACAGCTACAGCCAGTATACAAAAACGTTGTCTCTTCAGTCTAGGGCTATTGATTTTGAAATGAACTCTTCAATAATCACTTTAAGGAGCTCTCACATTGTAATTGTCCACAGTGACTAATTTTCCAATCATTGAAACAGAAATTTAAATTCAATTGAACCAGCATACCAATAATAAAACCCTCAGAAAACAATTAAAATTGAGCACAAGGTTATAGACAGAATCACTGTGTTTGGAGTTAAATAATATCAAATGAACTAATTGAGTATGGCTCACACTGACAGATTGAACATTATCAGCCTTTAGCCTCAGCAGCTTATTCACTGCTCCTGCTGAGTGGTCATATTACGTTTTAACTTGACACGCCCTAAATTCAACCTTACATTTTCCACACTAAATCATGCCAAACTGTGCTGTGCCAGCTGTCATTGGCGATTATGTGCATAAAGGAGCTAGAGCATTGGCCAAAGCTACAGTCCTGACTGAGGCAAGTAAGTGCTCTGCAGCTTCATAGACTGTATAGAGAATGGACAGCGTCTGCCTCCTCGCTGGGTGAGGCCGCTCCAAGAACAGCACCCTCTGTTGACAGGCTGCAGTATAGGTCATAAATCCCGTCTCCTCCAGCAAAGCTTATGGAGCTGTGGACAAACTTTAGAAATTCAAATCCGTATACTGGCGGGAGGCGGAACCAAGTTGTCCATAGTATATACAGTCTATGTACAGCTTAGGTGCAACATCACTGTTTTTTCTGGATTCTAATAATAAAAATAATAACTTGTTTATCCGAGTGACAATTCTCTAACTGACTGGCTCTAAGGTGCTAGCCATCAATCATTTATAAACTTGTCCACATAATCCAATAGGCTCTTCTTCTTTCATCCAACAGCAGATAACTGTGTACTTCATTTAGCAAGTGTTATAATAAACATACGACACTAAAGACACTGTGAGTTAATTCTGACCGGTTTAAAAGATAAGAGCCTGAGGAACTTGTACTGCCAGTAAAAGGGTTTGAGCTTGAGCGTCACACAGATTAAGGAGTTTTTAAAGATCATATTTGGACTTTTTTATTTTTAGACCATCAGTTAATAGATGCATTTGTCATTTCAATATTACTGATTTGCAACACAGTTAAAACTATGGAAATATTTATGCACTTGACATTTTGGTGATAGGGTATCATGCTGGACATTAAATACCCCCTTCACTATCTCCTATCTTTTTGTGTGTGCCATCCATTGCTTACGTCCAATAACTTACAACAGCATATCAGCTGATTCAGGACAAGCAGTGTCTTGTGTTTCAGCTAACATGCCACCCTGGAAACAAAACAGAAATGAACAGCATCCTCCCAACGAATGCAAATCTCTGCCTCCCTTCACAGCAGTCTTGTGTCTCTGTGTAACGTTTTGAAACGTCTATTTATAGATCACAGAACTGGGGACCCATCACACTGTGAACTACTGACAGCAATTAGCTCATCACATTGCCAGAAGTGTAGTGCACTAGAACAGACTGTAGTTTGAGGAGGGAGAAGTGATTTTAAAAAGAAAGTAAAGGATGCAGGGATAGCATGAAGAGAATAGATGATAGAAAGCAGCACACTAGGATGCATAAGGTCACTTTGCTATCACACCCTGACAGAAGAAAAGGTTCAGAGGAGAGACAGAGCCGGCTTCACAGTCTTGTTCTTTGGCGATTTAAAATGAGAACAGAGATGTTTGGTGAAAAGTGTCTAAAAATAGACTGTTGTGAGGTATGCTTGGATAAATTAATGATTAAGAGGATGGAGGGGGGTCCATACGAGAGATGCCTGTAAAAGGCGTAAACCCATCCTGCTGCAGCTGCTATGGTTTTTCTATGCCGTCTTTGTTTACAGTAAAGAAGTAAGATAACGATGCAGAGGGAGGCTCATTAAAGAAAAAATGAGTGACTAAAGGAAATTAAGTGTCACCAGAGAAAATTCATTACTAACATCCCAAATAAAGCCATGTAGTGATCAGATAAACATACACAACATGAATACACAGCAGTTATTGAAAGAAACTTAATTTACAGCATTAAGCACACTAAATCATGAAAATGTGGCAAGTGGTTTGATAAATGACCGAGTAAACACAGAGGAACTGTAATAAACTGGTGAGCTAAATTTGAACATTTAAATTATAGGAGTATAGATGCTAAATAGTAACAGCTTGTCATCACTCATTTGTTTATAGTTTTAGCTGCAGTGAAGTTGGCACGTTTCATCTAGTCCCATTAAAGAATCAGTCCTGGGTATGCTGGGTGCAGATATATTAAACTCTATGCTTTAAGCCATAAAATACAGCCTGCATAAGCACTTACTACATTATTTTTATAGGCCTAGTTTGGATGAGCCCTTAAAGTGAATCTAGTAAAGACCTTGAACAGTGCATGAGCGAGACAAACAGGTATATTGGTTGCATTAAAGTCAGCTGTCATTGAAAACTTCAGCTGCATACAGAAACGTAAACATACTGGTCTTTATTCCATTATATTAATATGATACTCACAGTATTTATTGATGCAAGCTATCATATTTCCAGTTGAAGGTTATGCTATTCAGATTCAGATGTGCAGTTTAGTTCTCATTCAGGTCCTCCCAGTTTCCATTTGTCTAATACTTTTCTGCAGTCAGGACACGGTTGAGCAAAGTCAAACTTGTCCAACGTAGCGTCAGCGTGCCGACTGCAGAGCTTTTTCTCCGGACATCTCTGCCTGCTTGTAATATTCAAAGTATTGCACACAGGATCCTGATTATTTTTGGCATTCTTCTAGCAGGGACCCAAGCATTGAATTAAAGATGACCTCATTAGGCACTGCTCCAGCTGGACCCTGTTCGGTAAAAAGTGCACCTACTGAAACGACCTTTTATGCAACTGGAAACTTGTAATGCTTCACTGCACAGGCTGCCTCGCTGCTGATAAAGCAAGGGTCCAACAGAAAACTTCCAGGAGGGGTGCGAAGCAGACAAACGCTCTCTCTCTCTAAGGATGAAATTATCTTTTTTTTTTTTAAAAGGTATCTTAAAAATAAGTCTTGAAACATGATGTTCAGGCATTCTGATAGAGTAATGTGATAACTGTGACAGTTTTAGATTGCTTCAAGCTCCGATGAGTTTTTTTACATCACTGAAGTAGACTAAAATTTATATTGATGCCTTTTCATGATATCCAGAATAAAATAAGCTCATCAGTGACAACATATCTTTTAATTCACAGTGGCTAAAACTGGTATGAGTAGGTGTCAGCCAAGCAGCTAAAGAAATATTCCCGTTTTCACATTTATTACCAAACTTTACACAATAAATGATACTTTTAACTGTCAAAATTGGCGTACATGTAGGTAAAAGATGGTATAAGTAAAGACTGCTTTAACCACAGAGGGAGCCGATATTTAAACAAACTGTTTTTTTTTTTATGTCCCCATGGTTTACTTAAATTTTAAAAAGCTAAAATTAAAAAATAAACTCATTAATTACTTGGGATACATTCTCTTTTTGAAGACCTTTCCGGATTTCCAGATTTTATCCATTTTGAGAGAATATTTCGGGAACAATGGGGAAAATGTCAATGTGGTGTAACAGTAAAAACACAGTATCAAATATTTCAACTTGTTCAAAAAAGGAAAACATTTTTAGGCTAAAGTTTTCAGCATTTGTCCAGCTATGTCAGTCATTCTCAAGTCCAGTCCTCGAGCCCCCCCGTCCTGCATGTTTTGGATGTTTTCCCTGCTCCAACACACCTGATTCAAATGATCAGCTCGTTATTAAGCTCTGGAATGGCTTAATAACGAGCTAATCATTTGAATCAGGTGTGTTGGAGCAGGAAAACATCCAAAACATGCATTAAAAAAAGGTTTGAATGCTATTTGAAACTTACAGAGATACAAAATATACATTTTTGCAAACCTATCGCAAACTTTTAAAACAGTTTACTAAAAAATATTTGAATTCCTCATGATGCAAACCCTTATTTGTCACTGACCTTTATCACTTTGCTGATGTCAAATGCTTTACAAAACCTACTACTGTCATGGTGAGCATCAAGAGATAGTAGGACATGCTAAAACAATTGTGTATTTAGCGGATTTTCCAGATAAGAAAGCTAAACAACCATATATAACTTCATGATCTGAAATATAGACATAATAGATAGGTATGTGAATATCTGAGGTACAAAAACTGATGTAAATTCAGGTAACCTACTCCTCTATCATCCTGCTATTGTTGCAATCACAGCGCTGTGTGTGGGTCCCAATCATCTAGCTGCTGTTTGAAGTGCTTCTCGTGAGTGAAGGGTTTGCTATTTCACGACTGCCAGGCTGAGTGTGCGGTGAAAGCAGCTTGTATTTCCAAATCCAGACATTTAGAAGGCTTAACGCCACAAGGAGCTTTAGCAGCTAGCATTAGGTGACTGCCACATTGGATCTTTGATTTTCACGCAACGGTAAACCAACAGCACTCATAGGGGTGCTCATTAGAAGTTGGCTATCCTTTAATTAGCCAATAGGGCTTAATGGCCTTACTCTTAACATTAAACGGAGATTAAAACACCATTTACTGGCCTTAAAACAAGGGGACTCTAATGTTTATTTTAATCAACGTACAAGCCTTTCACAATTACCTTATTTAAGACAAGCAGCTGTAGGTTTTCTTAACTGCCTTTATATGTCAAGATCTTTTATTTAAAAATAGAGAAAAGAGGATTATCTTTATTTTCATTGAAGCACAAGTTTCCTTATCATGTTTTGAAGTATGTTCAGATGTATTTACATCACAAGAAGGAGAAATTAATTGATCTTTGAGTTGAAAGAGTTGTTTGGTTGATGAACCAAAGTGTTAATCTTGGAGGAATAAGTCAACTTTATACCTTATTAAATAATTCACTGTCTTTTCCATGTCACATTATATACAAGCTCAACACTTTTGAGGAGTTGTTAAAAGAGTTACATCAATGTTGCTTTATTCCGTTTTCTTCTTGCCATTCAGAATTGAAGAACGGAGCCATCTTTTATTCATAAAACGTCATTTTACCCGCACCATTACATCAGAAGTCCTGCCTTTTGGGGACAAATAACCTTCAGTGAAAAGAAGCCTAAGGTCAGAACAAAACAGAGGACTAAACAAAGTCCCGCTCCCCTCACACCCTGACACCACACACGAGGCTCTGCCGAGTCAGCAGCATTTAAGAACTCAAGAAGGACAGTAACTCGATGACTTTATCATTAATACAAACAGAGCTAGGTCAGCATTGAACACATGAGCCCAACATACTGAATCTATTTTGGTGTCCTCTGTGTATTTTCTATTTCACCCTGTTTCTACTTTCAAGTCTCGGTCCCTTTCCAACCCTGTCATCTGTTTTCTGTGAAGACTATAGTTTTATTTCAAAGGTCAGCAGCACATGTCAATCATTCTGGCAGCTGAAACACTAACATATCAAAGCCTGTCACATATGAGATGAGTGAGTGATGTGTGGTTCTGCTAACAGTGACACAGATGAAGCAAAAACAGAGGGACTGAATGCACTTTGTTCAGGAATGTCATCCAAACAGAAAACCACACGGATAATTGAGATTTAATCCACAGAAAGCTCATGAAAGAAGATAAGTTAGCCCCTGATATGAAATCAGAAGTTGACCGAGTAAAATGTTGACCATCACTTATCAAATAAGACTTTGTTTTCACATTACCACGTGACCCAAGTCCTCTGTTTTTCTGTTAAAGTCTTATATTTCTGCCATTTTTTCTCCACTTCCCCCCCTCCACCCTTCTCTCTTACTCTCCTATTCCATAAAGTGCTATTCTTATCCCTCGAGCACTCAGGCTTCTTCACCATAAAGTCACAGAGATATGGATTAAGAGGAAAATGAAGGAAAGGAAAGAGGTAAGGAGAGGCAGTAAGTGAGTAGAGGGAGAGGCGCAATGAGGGTGGGAAAAACACAGGGTTTTAGGTTTCCTTTCAATGAGCCACAGTCAGTAAGAAAAAGGAAATACATACTCTAAGTGGAGAAAAAGGAAATTAATTAGGTTTAAGGACTGATAAGGAAGTTGGTAAGACGAACGAGAGAAAGAAGGCGATAGCTGAGAAAGTGATTCTGAAGGGCAAAGTCGGGGAGAAACAGTGGCCATCATTTCACCTCATAAAAATGTCTTTGTGTTTGCTGAGAGGGCAATGGACCATGTGGGGGCCCCGCAGCCCTTTGCATTATCAGCATTTACACCCACTGTCTTTTGTTTAAATAAACTTTGTGTAGCTGATGGGCACAATCTCATTTCCCCTGCTAATGAACACTGTAGAGTTTCAAGTAATAAGTTTGACGGTTTAAGACTCGTCCTCGATTGTTACCGCGCCAAGAAGCGGACAATGGGATCAATACTACTTTCAGGTTTGTAAGGTAAACAATGATCTAAAGACATCAGCAAGTTAGCAAAGCTTAGCTTTTAAAGTGTAAACAGAGGAAAGCTGCCAGCTCTGGCTCAGTCAAAGGTGTCAAAATCTACCTCCACAACCTCTGAAGCTCAGGAAGTGTTTGCTATTCACTCGACATGTACAAAGATAGAAGTGTTAATATGTAAAAATCGGTTTAATAGTGGTAATGCAATGGATTATTCCTTTGCTTTCCCGGAGTCTCTGCTGCTTTTCTAGTACCTGCTCCAGGCCAAGAATTAGTCTGGCACAAATGCACCAAGAATAGGCAAACTTAGGGCTATGGATTAAATGAATAAGTTAGGATGTGAAAAAAGGGGAATGCTAAAGGAGGAGGATGTTTTTGCCTTTGGACAAAGATAACTTCACCCTGTTTTTCAGTCTTGGGGACAAGTGTTCTGTACCATAACATAAGGCTTGGGCCAGTCCATTTCGGACTGCTGCGGGGTGACGCAGCTCAAGGAAGAACGTTTATGATCATTACTTTATCATTTCCTTGAAGTCATAATCACCATGTTAATCATTTTGCACAGCAGACGCGGTAGTTCTTCTGCCTTAGCGTCTCAGTCTGATTGCATTTCCATGAAGAAATGATCATAAATGTTCTTCCTTGAGCTGCGTCACCCCACAGCAGTATACTATATACTCTCATGATTTAACCTAATTGGATGACATCAACAAGCCTGTTTCACATTTGTTCAACTATCTCTTTAAGAACTATTTCCATTTCTTTACACCCTCTTAGCTTTCATCAGCAGTCACCTCATCACAACTCAGTAAATGCAACACTTGAATGGCATGTGCTCCAGGTGATTAAAGAGGAATAATATTTTACTTATCACCTTGCCCGTAGGTGGCGGAGGTGGAATAACTATTCATTCTCCGTCACAGCCTCTATTAGAAGCACTCTCGAAAGCTGGTGGGCCCACTTAACACTGCAATAAATACTCTTAGAGCTGAGGGACAGAGGAGTGAAACAAAGAGTAAGGGATGAAGGAGAAGGAGCTGATGAGCAGGGAGGAAGACTGCAGACAAAAGAAGACATGATGGCTGACCAGGGAAAGCAAAAAGTGGGCACAGTTTGACATGAAAAGAGCAATGCCCTGGAGTGAGAGCATTCAGGGTGACGCAACAGAACGAGTAACGCCGGATAGATACCCTTAATTCATACTACACTAAAAGAGACCCTGTTTGTAACACATTTAATCTTTCCCCTCCTCCTTCCCCCCTTTTTTCTTTTCTTCTGCAGGATGTGGAGCGGTCCATGCTGCCAGCAGGAGCTTGGCAAACACCGAGCTCAACGGCTGACGCAACTCAAGGTATTGTTTCCTCCCAGTTCTGTTTTGTCTGGATGGCCATTTGTGTGAATTATGTCCCAGCCTGTAGCAGGACACAGCAAACATCTGCTAGCTGATTGGCCCATAAATTCACGCTGCACCTCAACGCCCACCACCCATTGTGTAGTCTGTAGTCCAACAGACTTGTCACTGCCAAGCTGGTTCCAGGTCACTGTAGTTATGATGAAACAAAATTGATTTGTTATGAATGCGAGTGCAATTTAGAGCAATCTCAGAGCTGAGATTTGGGTCAAAAGGAGACATGTGGCATAGGTGAGAAAAGTCGGTTTTACCCAGAGAGATCCATCAGCAACAACTGATTCCTTCTTTTTGGAAATACTGCAAGATTACACAACTCTAGATTGCTATCAAACAGTAAATCAGGAAACTGCCCTCAGGCCCAAGGACTCCAGGGGCCAAGAGAAAAATGTGTTGTGTAGTGTGCACCGACACTGGAACCATCATACTTTTGGGACGGGATGTGTTTTACCAACTATTTTTCTACAAGGGGGTCAAAATGTAGCTTTTAAACCTTCATTAATTTATTTAGCACTTTAAAATTGTTCATTAAACTCATGCCTTACCTATATTTATTTTTATTATATGTTTTGTTGATTTATAACTTAAGAAAGAGGGGCAGACTTTACAAGATTTTTCTTCTTTCTGCTCCTTTTCATTCACATGTTTGAGATTTTTCCTTGTTTGTATTGAATGTTTTAAATATTAACTGAACGAAATACAGTATAATGTCTTACTGAAAATTCTCTAAGGAGCCCTTCCATGTTTTCAAGAAGACACAACTAACCTATAAACAGTTTTAAAAAGTACTTTACCAAGAATAGCTAATGTTACTGTAGCAAGGTAAGAAAATTATGTATGAACGGTTGAGGAACTGAGTTGAAAATCTATAATAGGTATGAATTTTGCATCTTTAGATTGTGACTGGAACAGAAAACATGGTGTTTGTTGCCCATACATTACTTGTCTGCATAAATTAGGTACAGTAGATATGAAATGGATCTGATATCAATGATCAAAGCATGAACTTCAAATGCAAGATGCTGCAAGAAGTGTATTTACTCAAGTAACCCTTACAGTGCATAGGTGAAAAATGAAGTGAGGATGCTTCTAGAAGTATGCACCCTACAGCAAGATGGAATTGAGTATTAAACGAATATGGGACCAGTAGTTTGCCTTCCCTGTGTCATGGGATAGCCATAATGATTTCCCATGGGAAAGTGTGCCAAGGACCCAAATGGTTCAGACTCAAGGCTTCTATGATCTTTGACAAAGACATTATCTATTCTTGAAAGTTGGCCTTCATATTTTTGCTCCTGGAGATACCTTTGAAAGCAGACGAACGTGCAAACCCTCACATAAACCCTGCCCTTTCACCCTCAGAGGAGGGTAGTTGGAGGAATTAAAGCTGCTTACAGTTGTTACGCAAGACCTGCGGCCACAACATAATTAGCCTCTACATAAACAACTTATAAGCAATTTAAAGACGATTAAATTAATCCTCATCCTTACTCTATATTTGGTTAAAAATGTCGCAACTATGTTAATCAATAGGCTGCCTACTGAGCGAGTTACTTTGCTCGTTTTTGTGTGTTTTATGATAAACCAAAGTACCCTGTTCAGACTCAGGTGTGTGCTTACCTTGGATTCGGGTTGGCTCGGTACGGTAGCCTGTGGTCGATGAAGGTTTTGTGGTTCATTCTCCTTTTCGCTGATTTCCGTCATCTTGACTTGGAAATTCTTCCTTCAACAGCAAAATGAATAAAAAGCCCGACTGAGTCCACGGTGACTGAAAAAACGGAGAAAACTATGCTGAGAGGGGTTCAAACATCGCTACAGTACATGAAGAGGAGGTAGAGTTTTAATTGTCAAGTCATCTTTCAACAGGAATATCCATCTGTGAATCCGCTCTAAAGTCAAACGCGGTATTCCTCGGGAAACGAGCTTCTTTTCTTTTCTCTTTTCGCTCTGAGTCAACGCAGAAAACACCGGATTAAATGTCTTTTCTAGTGTGAAAATGTCCGATAGCCGCTCTCGGTGGGTTTGGTGTCCACTCCTCTCTGTTGTCTCGCTTCTTTCTCAGCCACCGGCCAATTTCTCATCCCCTCCTCGCGCACACACACGCGCTCTTACAACAACTTTGATTTCGCCGTGGTAAAGCGCTTCACTCGCTCTGATTGGTCCAGACTTCCAAAATACACCTCGGGGACGTACGGGACGCATTATGATTGGCTGAGAGATGATGACGCCTCGAGTAGCAGGAGGAAGGGTTTTAAAGCGGTGAGTGATTTTTTTGTGCTTACTTATTAAACGCATTGTACGTCTTTAACTTTTAGAACAGATTTACATGGTCGGAATAACAACTAAGTACTTCTACTACCTACTTCTTCTGTGGTGGCAGGCACGGGAAACAATGTTGAGAGAGAAATAGCCTTACAGGTCTTAGGCTTAATTTTAAAGTCGTTGTCTATGTCATGCAGTAGGGGAGAGTGGGGTAAGTTGAGCCAAAGGGTAAGTTGAGCCACGCCCTGTTACTTAGAAATGGTAGAAGAAGTTGATCATGTGACCAAATGTTTGGGAGATGGGCATCAATTCATGGAGTCTGTGAAGGTTAGAAGCACACAGGTGAAGGGGTAAGACATTTTTTTTCCAAAAAAAAAAACAAAACAATTTTTCACTCTTGAAAGTGAATTTAGTGGGTCATAAATTTTACTAGAATTGTGTTCAGAGCAAAGAACATCATTTTAAATTTGTTTTATATGTCAATTGTGGTATCTATGGCTACATTCACACTGCAGGTTACCTTGCACAATTTCGGATTTTTGTTAAATCCGATCTTTTTGTGCGGTCGTTCACATTACAACAACAACTGCGGCATCTAATGTGAGCGGAATGCGTCTGTGAAGTGACCCGCATGCGCACAAAGCAAAAATTGCTTTCTGCGCCTGTTTGTGTTGTCGAACAATGGTGACGTTTGTCGCATATTGATGATGTATAGGTTGGATGAACGCGACCTGAGCGTCCACATTGCAGTCACAATGGATACATATCCGATTTATATCCACATACAAAAGAGGCCTGGGTTGGATTCTCATGTTAAAATGGCTTTTTACAAAACAGCTTTTTGGCAGTTATATACAATAATAATAAAGATATATATATATTGTGCCAGTTGAATAGCGTATAATAGATAAAAATACACATGAATGTGAAGAAGTGACTGTTATTCAGGTAGAGAGAAAGTGAGGGATACAGCTCAATTTACCCCGCTCCTATGGTCAACTTACCCCACACAAGGGGTAAGTTGTTTTTTTTGGCATGCTATATTATCAAGATAATTATGTTTACACTCATTCTGTTGGTTTGCAGGGATGAACAACACCCTAAAATATATGCAGATACACTAGTTAGAGACAAAACTATGATTAACTTGATGTAGTGATCCAAAATAAGAAAAATGGCTCATCTTACTCCACTCTCCCCTACACCACAGTTAATGATGTTACAATACTTTGTGTAAGCAATGCTATTTCAAACAACACTATATCCTCCTGCTGCTGGATTTTATCTGTTACTCTGCATGTTTGATACCTATGATAGCTTTTTACATCAATGAAACTTACAAAAATTCATGTTTATGCCTTTTTATGATGCAAAAAAATCAAAGAACACCATCATTGACAAGATTGGCATTTGCATTTTTTGTGATTTCCAATGCCTTATAGTGATGCAATGGAGTTGGTAGTTTAATAGCATACTCCTGCCACCAGATTCAGACTCATTTGAACTATGCCTAACTTAGAAAACTGAATAAATCTACTTCTTCTACAAAAAAAAAATCTCTACAGCAGCTGTTTCATTTTATTTTGTTTTTTTTTCATCATCATTTATTCTTGAATAAACAGCTCAACCTAAATGAAGAGCTGAATTCAACATGGCACAAATCCAACGCTGAAAACAGATGTTATTTTCAAAACTGTGGCAAAAAAAAAGAAAAATTAAATTCTATTTCATAAGCTAGCAGTGCTGAAGTGTAACACAATGGTTGGGAGCCACAGGCCACCAGACACAGACACAGCAGTCCACAGAGAGCACCAGCAGCCAAGCATGGGTGGCTGATTCAGCACCAAGGACAGCTCCTGCCTGAGCGCCTGCCTTCTTCTGAGTGTGTCACCAATTATCTGTCCCTGCATGTTAAACTGCGTGGTTTCGTAGTCCCAAAATGACGGTCTATTTCTAACTCTGACACCGATGAAATTTCTCTCATGAATTAGAAGCTTGTGTACAGTATGAAGTATTTTTTCATCACTGCCTGCTAAAAATAGAAACAACCCAGAACAAAGGAATGGCACTGACTACTAATAATTTCTGCTTCTCGCTCATGCAGATATGTGGAGTTTGCAGGACGATTGTGGCTCAGTGATTAACAAGCCAGGTTCTGAATAAATTAGTCCATTAAAATACCATTAAAATATCTATCTATCTATCTATCTATCTATCTATCTATCTATTTGTCTGTCTATCTAACTATCTATCTATCTATCTATCTATCTATCTATCTATCTGTCTATCTGTCTATCTATCTATCTATTTGGGTTAGATACTCTCACAAACTGACGACATCTGTACACCATGTCCCCGTTTTTAGTGTCAGTTGGCTGCAACAATCACCAGCTTTGAGAAGCCTGACTCTGCACTTCAAAGCTCTTGCCCTTCTCCTTCACTGCAACAATATTGTGTTATGGTGCAGCAGGTAATTATGCAAATGAAAGTGTGTTATTTTTGCATAAATGCATGATAAAGCTGATAAAGACTCCTAAAGGGCTGCTCGTGTAATTATATTTGTCAGAGACGATGCTGGAACCACTCTCGCATTTAGAGCCAAGATGTGACCTTACTGCATGTTAATATCTTTACATCGTATACCTTACCAGCACAGCCTCCGCAGACACTTACTTTATGTGTGCATGAGTATCATGCATGTAGGTGTCATAACTGCCACTGCTAAGAAACTCCACAAATAGCATCAATCTTTCATAAGGCGGACCACGTGAGAGAGAAAAAAACGGGAAAACAGCTGTATCTTTTTTTCTCATATCATGTCAGAGTAGTAGCTAGTGTCCATTTTTTAGCAGCATCTTTTATTAACTGCTCAAGGGGAACTTTATTTTTGCTCTACTTACAATAAGCTGCCCTCTATCTACTCACTCTGACTCTGTTACAGGCAGATACAAACACAGTCATCCAAACCTGCACACCCTTAACACTTGGATTGCATGAAATTGCGTTCAATAAAACGCAAGTTTCAAGAAATTACATAAATTCAAACACATCTCCTTAGAAATAGGAACATATTGTGAAAGATTAACGCAACATTGCTGCGAGGAGTAAGTGAGTAGGATCAGGGTCCTGTCTCTGGAAGGCATACGACCTGATATGACTCCACTTAATCTCCCCGTCCTCTAAAATAACTAGAACCCCTTTCCCCCTCATTCCTCTTTCTTGTATTTCCCCTCTTCTTCTCCTCTCCCGTTTTAAACTCTATCACTTTACACTATCCCCCCTCTTGTTTGCTTGTTATCACTCCTTGCCTGTGCCAACTTTGGTTCTCATCTATTTCCAGTGGAGAAGGAGCCATCTCGCAGCATGCAGTCCAGTGAGACAGCCGGCGTCAGCTGTTTCTCAGCACAGGGTGGCCAGGATTTTTTTTTTGGCTTTTGCAGTGGGAGGGCTCAGTTTGAGTTGTGGTTTAAATGGGGTCTGACAAGTTCCCATTAGGTGCTAATTGTCTTCATTTTGTGGTGTTTTGTGCGATCAAAACCATGGCTATCTTGATTTAATGCTCCTCTGTCATTAGCTCAAATTATAAACTTGCAAACACTACTAATCCCCCCTCAAAATAAACAAACAAACCATAGTGCTTTATCCTAGCACAATCCACATGCTCTAGTCTCCCTCATTATATGTGTTAGCACTCCTCTGACAGGGTCATCTTGGTCACAATTAGAATATTAAACCAGGAAGCGACCTTGCCTGATCAAATATTATCTTTGTGATCATACCACCCTTCAAAAGATCTGGTGCCAACAGATTTCATTACACTCAATTATACAAGAGAATCCATGTGGGTAATATTAAGATGTAATGTGCATTAGTCAGCTGCTGACCTTCTCTGCCTATATGTGTTAACGGCTCCATTGGGAAAACAGTACAGCCAGGGTATAAAAAGGAGATACAGTGAATAACGGTGAATGTAATAAAAACTCATTTTTATACATTGAGACATGACACACCTCTAACTTTAGCTCAAAATCAATTCTTTGACTTAATTATCACCAAACTATTATCAATAAATGGATAAATGAAGTTTAATTATGGATGAGGAGAGAATATTTCCAAATACAAGCGTCACATACTAAAGCAGTTGCTGTTAACAAAGCACTGAATTCATGCAATAAATCAAGTCATCATATCTTTGATAACATCACATAATACATCCATCATCATAGCTTGGATACTTCCTCAAGCCTCGCTTCACACAATAAACCAATCTTAATCTGATCTCAGTGGAGCTTCAAACATTAACATGATAGAGTAAAGTTGTCAGTGAGATAAGTTGTGGGGAAGATGTGATAGCGATGGTTTGTTCGGCCTGAGGACAGGAGTGTTTAGTGGATAATTTCAGTATTTGGTGAGAGCTGGGTTTGATCGTTCAAACAAATCTTTTCAAATCAAAATCCATCCAGTTGGGGCGCAAAGGTACATATAATTGCATTGAACTGTTTTGGTATACTGTGGGACTTCTAGTACATTGCCCATGTGAATGTGTGCAGAATAAAAAGTACACAGAGTGCCCATACAGAAGACAGAAGCAGACCACACACAGAACATGCTTTCACCGCGATGGCAGCCTGCACAACACACAACCATCAAGAACTAGTAGATCTTCCACTGACAATAAGGCCTCCTGTGTGGGAACACTCCCTGTGAAATATAACAACAGACAAAGACAAGTGGATAAGACAGAAGCAGTTTGCTGACACCAAGGGAGCAGTGCCGCAAGTGATGCCATCTAAGGCAGTGGTATTTGGAACAAAAAGGTCTCATCTCACAGGCTTCAGAGCAACTACCAGCATGGGCAACAAAAACCCCTATTATTAAAAAATGACGCCTATGTGGAAGTGCAACAACTGCAGTTCCACAAGTGTCCACTTGAGGCTGGCTCCAGAAGCCAAGAAGGCTCCATTTACACCCATTGAAAATGCCCATTTAAAGCCAGGCAAAAAGAAAGAAAAAACAGTTTTGGTTTGATAAGCTCAACACTTTACCTGATCACGCAGTATAGGATTTTTTTTTTATAACTCACTATCATAAGTCATTATTATGGTGCGTTCAAGTTACCTCGGACGTCAGATGTCCAAGCTGGGAATGACGTCACACCAAAGTTACCAGCGTTTCAGTTACCAAGTCGGATGAAAGCAAAATCGGAGTTGAAACAAGATAGTTACATCTACTAAAGTTATTTTAGTGCTTGCTTTGTCCTTGCTTATATTCGGACAAGGCAAGTGCTAAAGTAACTTTCGTAGATGTAGCCATCTCGTGTCCGCCTCCGATTTTGCTTTCTTCAGACTTACGCTGGTAACTCGGGTGTGACGTAATTCCCAGCTCGGACTTCTGACTTCTGAGGTAACTCAAAAGCACCATAAATATCTAAAGGATACTGAGATTTACCTAATTAAGGATGTAGTTTACGTGACTGATTAATGGGCATAATATTCCAGTTTGCCAGGAGCTTAAAGACCTGCTTCAACCCTGTCCCTTTGCCTCTTGTTAGCTTTACTGGGTGTAAAGTGGAGTCTGAATTTCCTAGGATTTAAAATCCCTGAAACTACAATGTATTTTAGCATAACACACAAGACTCACTGTGGATTTATAAGAATAAATCAAACAGGCACCCCAACTGATCAGAAGGAAGTCATTCTCTTTCAGTACCAACATTTCATTGTCAGAAACCCTCAGATGATTCAGATTGTGATCATATTCTTGACTTTCCTGTTCGGATTTCAAAGACAAAAAGTTAAAAAAAATGCTCTACAGTTGAATATATGACCTTTGTCTGAACCACGAATGAAGCTATTACTAGTCTTCCTCACAAAAGTGAACACAATTCAACCAGATAAAAGTAAAAGCTAATACACTGTTATGAAATTCCTTTTATAATGCTGGTTCTTGTGGCTCATTAGTATTAAAGAGAAACTTTTACGTAAGCAAAAATACGAATCTGAACACCCGGGGGATAGAGTGAAAACTGCTCATTCTTGTTTTCACCAGAAGACACAAATAGCTACATGTAAGTCCGACTTGCTTGAAGCTTAAAGCCCACTACGTTAAAAAAAAAAGTGTTATTTAAAAGATCCTTTTTCTATTTAAATGAAAAAAGCTTAATTTAAACTCTTTGATGTAATGAACATCCATGGATCCCTGCTGTATCTGGGTCAAACGTTAACCTACTAATTCCTGATGGAAGACAAATCTCTTTCATGATGTAACAAGCAAACGTTTGCTCGTGTGTGAGACAGCCTTGTTTTTTATTTATCACTTTGAAGGGTTTTTCACTGTGAGCCTGCTCCTGGTGGAATACATGGCCCACTTTTTTTGTGGATACATTTTGTACATGTGTGCTCGAGCTGTATTGCCTATTTTCATCTGGATGTTTGTGGATATTTCTCTATTTGCATGACCAGAAAATTGGAGAAATGACCCTGTGCCAGAAACTATTGACAATGTGAAAACTGAGTTCCCTCGCTCTGCTGACTTGAGTCCCTCTCTGCAAAGTTAAGTGTGAATCATGAGATAAATAAGGTGTGAGGTATCACAAAGCAAGGTGTGTCTGCGAGGTAAAACAAGGTCTGAGGAGAGAGTCATGCGCTACAGAAGCATTAAAAAACAACACATAGAAGATAAAGAACATTTTAAAGAAATATTTTCATTCAAATTTATTAGTTTGCCCCTAAAATGATAGGATTTGGACGTTAAATGCTTGTTTTGTTGTTAAAAGTGAACATTAAGACACAGTAACAAGATACAGACACAAATAACAACAAAGGAATTAAATTGTCCAGCCATAAAATTATTACTTAAAAACCATTATAGCCTGATAAGAGAAAGGAAATGTGCTGGAAGCTGACTTACAAACTCAGTAACAAGTACCATAGCACCCTCAGTGAAGAGTCCTAGTACAAGGATTAACCAAAAAGTGACCAGTGTCTCTATATAAGGCTGTTTAGCATTTAGATCAAGCATTTCCAATATGTGATGAAGAAAACAAGATAAATAAGTCCTCATGAATCAGTGCTGCACCAGATCCAGCTTTTCTGCCTGTAACAGTCCCTAAACAGTCTTTAGTGAAGTTTCAACCTGATGCACCATCTTTAATTTTGTACATCCTTCTGCTGAAGTCTAGAATATCTTGTCTTTGTCCCCTAGAGTCTTTCCCCTTGTGTTTTAGCAGGTTGATAAGATTACACATCAGCCACCAGAGTGGCAACTGGGAGCTGTATCCCTTGCAATGTTGTGTTCTTCTGTCAGTAAATAACAGACCCTTACTATCTTATGCTGATCAATCACAGCTGAGTAAGCCTTTTCTCCTAATGATTCAGCAGTCTCAGTACATCTATGTCCACATATCTACAGTTCCACAATGATATGTCCATTGAGACATGTTTGAAGGCTAGAGAATATAAGCAGTATTATTGTTAGAGACAGAGAGACCCACATGAAAAGAGAGAGAAGGAAGGGCAGGTGGCCAGAACGACACTGGGGTTCGGACATGTCGAAAGAGGTTGGCAAGACCATTTGCTGACTCACACTGCAGCCCCACTGGGATTAAAGGGACAATAGACCTTCATTTCTTTTTAATGAGTGCCTAACTGACATATCACCATGCAGAAATACAGCGACTGACAGGAGAAACGGTCGGAGGATAATGGCCGAATAGGGAGCTCAAGGGTAGACGCTTCAGCCCTTCAACTGTCTAATACAACTACATACTTCAACTTTTTGGTGTAAGCAGTGCATGAAATAGAAGGGAACCTCATTACCGTCTCCGAGGGAATAAAAGGTATATCTTATGATTTGATATGACACACTACATCACATTGCACATAAAACAACTGTAATTTAAATCCTGCTCTTTGATTTACTCAGGAAGAGATGAAGAGAAAATTATATTCTCGAAAGAACTAGACAAGAGTTTCAAACCAATCATACTTTAAATGAAGGATTTCAGCATGCCTTATACTTTTACTACCAGAATAAATTCAACTGGCACTGACAGTGAAAGAATTTGCTCACCTTCACTAGGTGAGACAAAATTATTCAACAACATCACACAGAAACATCCAGACAAATTTAATCAAACTCTTTAGATCAGAATTTGTTAGCACGCATGTTGAATCGACTAAAATTAAAGCTGCTGTAAGGAAATTTTGGTTTGTGTTGATTTTGGTGCCCTCTGCAGGCAAAGATGTGCATCTTATCACTTAACGGATCTTGTCCTGTATATGGCAAGTGGATGTTTTCTTTAAAATATTGTCATCCTGCTGTCCTTAAACATTAAATGTGGCGGCCTGGTCTAACACCAACCTATTCAAACTAGTTTCAAGCATTTGAAATTACAATATGGATGTTAATCTTGTTATCGGTGGTCTTGTTTTCTTTTGGGGGTCACAGAGAGACATCAGTTTTGATTTTAGTCTTCTTTGAAACCAGATAAAAAGTCCTCTTAGTAGCTTTAAACATTGCCGTCAAAGTTTGAAATTACAAGTTAGTTGAGTGAATTATTCAAAGTTTTACTTGTAGTGGGTCAAATGTTGTGTCTAAGCTGTAGTTCAGCCACTCTCCACTATGAGGCTAGAGCAGTAGTTTCTCCTTACTACCATAATAAAGCTCCACTACTTTGATCAAAACATATACAGATGCAACAGATGTAGCTCTACCGTATTTGACATCTAGAAAAAATGAAACCACAGGGTCCTATTTAGGTGATCTAAAACATGCAGTCTAAACTGTATGGCACAAATAGAATTAGGGCTTGACTGACCACTTTTTGCCATTTCAGCAACACACAATCTGGGGACACAGTGAGGCACAGGACTAGACATTGGTTTGAGTCTCACCATTTTTCAAAGGGGTTTTGGGTGTAACATGAATCAAACCAATCAGTGTGTCTGCCTCCATTCCCTTTGAAAGCCAGGTGTGCCTACTGGCAGGCATGTTACTATTTATACAGCAGATTTCTGCCTTTCTACTTTAATAAACCAGGCCCGCGCCAGTAAATTTAATTTCTCTCAGACTATTCTGCCTCTAAAAGCTTAGAAAACACATACACAGAGGTTGCTTTGCTGTGCATGAGCATTGACAGAGACATACCTACATTTATTCATGTGCACATCAGCATTGGCTCTATCAATCATTTATAGCTTGAGTGATAGGCTGTTTTGTTCTAGATTTTACTGCTGGATCACATGGCTGCATTTTGTACTGCATGCACAATGGATACAGCCTTTATTAATATCTGAGGGTGTGCACTTGAGGTTGGTGTATTGTGAAAAAGAATACCCCTTAGTTGTGTGTTTCTTGTATTTGAGGAGGAACCTAGTAACCTTGGTGCTTGTCTTGGAGTGGAAGGTTTGTTCGGTAGTGGCTGAGGTGATGCAGGTGCATGAGGAGGGTGAGGGTGCTCCCCTCTTCTGGCATCCTGAGATTGGTCCTGTACCTTTGTGTATGGAGACAAAAAGAAAAAAAAAAACTTGTGTCTCAAAGTCCTGTGTGCCAGTGAGCCCTCCATTTTACTCTATCGGCATCCATATAGACCTAATATCAGAAACTGGTCTGAGTTCTGGTCATCTGCCGAAGACGATTTCATTTTTATTTAGGAAAGACTAAAATTATGGAGAATGGCTTTGTTTACAGTCAGAAAGAGCGGGCTGCTGAAAAAATTTAAAATGTTGACCACACAGACATAACAAAACACAGCAATATCGTTATATTACCAAATGTCATTAATAACTAATAGCTATTGACTGATATTAAAAGCTTTTTTGTATATACACCACAAAAATAGATGCTTCTTTAATGGAATCCTGCCTACCCCACCTTTAATGATTACTGTCTGACCGTAGACATATCTAACCAATATAACAAAAAGTGTACCTAGATAACATTACTGACACTGCCTTTAATTTTCACAGGCCAACATAATACACTGTACAGTATATTGTCACTGTGGCCTACAGTAAATGACTCTCCATTGTGCTGAAACATATTGAGGTCCCTTAGATATAAGAGACAAACAGCAATACAACTCAGGGTCTAATTTTGTCACATTTTTCCCCTCTGTTTCTCAGTATCATCAATATTGTTTTTAACACCAGTGTTGAATTCAAAGAGAAACTTCAGTAACTTCCCCTAACTTCTTTCAGTTTTGCTGATGTTGTTCACACAATAAAGTTTTACACTTAGCCTCAGCATTACTCCAAAGCTCGGTACATTAGAGGATAACTTGTCTCAGCACAGCATTTTGAAAATCCGCAAAGCCATGAAGCTAACCATAAAACTGCTCCCCCAGAGTCTGTGGGCTCATAGAGGAAGAAAAAAAAAACTTTCATTGTTTTTCTCAAGTTTAATCAAGAAGGAACACCCGGATGAAAACGAAACAGCTGATGAAATTACAAAAGCGATCCAACTCAACATCAACAAATTAATTCACACTTCACTTGAAAGAACTTTTGAACGAAACATTGGATTATTTTACAAGTCTGTGTCTATCCCTTTAGCTAAATTGTAATTTCTTGTGGGAACAATTTCTATTTATGGTCTGAAGCTGGTCCACATGACCAGGCATGCAAAAAAGAAAAAAAAAAATCATGGCACAGTTACACAATTTCATGTATCTGGTTAATGAGTTAAACCCAGAGAAGCTCCATTTTCTCAGACAGCAGCCTTCGAGGAAAGATCAAATGTTCCCCCCCGTCAGGCTGTAAGCTGCTGCTTTTCTCCAGAGAACAGAGCTGGAGTTTGTCTGTGACTCTCTGGCAATGATAATAATATCCTTAGTTCAGGATGTAGCACGCTCTGTCTGAAAATACATCTAAACTCTCTTCTCCTCCTTCCTTCTTTTTCCTTTATTTCTTCTTCCCAGTCTTTCTCTCATCATCTCTCCCTCCTCTGCCTCCCAAAGCCAAATGTGTGCAGCTATAAAGCTTAACTAACTGGCAAACGACTGTCTCCTCGTGCTCGCTTATCAACAGGATAAGCTGCAAGGTTATTTCCAGGCTATACAGCTCATCAACTGTCATGAACTACAGCCATTCTTTATGCACTGCAAGGGAGGAGACGATCTGCACAACTGAACTCACTGTCATTGGCGTCTTTTGTTGAAATGAAACCAAACACCAAAAATAACTCAATGATTGTAGAAGTGATGATATTATAACAAACACTATCGAGTGAAACAGATGGGCATGGATGCCTCGTGTTATCGCCAACTTGTACCTTTTTATCTCATGAGGACAGAGGGAGTTCAAAAATAACCTGTGGTGCAAAATTGGAGCTGCCAATGAGAGAAATATATCTGAGATAACAGAAGAAGCAGAAAAGAGGAGGAATTGGAATAAAATAAAAGGGATCAGACCATCAGGGGACTTGGTGAGAAGGAGTAGAAAATGAACATAAATGATGGGATGGGGATTGAAAATTAAGCAGGGAGGGAAAGAGCAGCTCTGTTGAATTTCAGCACAATGTTTTTCAGTCACAGGCTGATATTCAGACCCTGAGTATGATATTGTGATACGGCTTCTACACTATCCAAAGTGATAAGTTGTCAACTGTTTTGATAACTATTGTATGGGCCATTTTATCTATATTATTTTTGGGTTTTGTTTTGTTACTCGCACAATCAACACAATGGGCACTTCAGGTGAATGGGCAAGTTAGTGCTACAAAGGGACTCAGGTGAAGCAGGGATCTGGGGAACGGGAAGAGCACACGGTTTTTACCCTCATCACGCACATCACCATTGTCGTAAGTCGGACGCATCTGTCTTGTTTGGTTTGTTTTTCATTTAATTAATAAATGGCAAAAATATAACTCTACAACAACCTTGGATTGGACATTGGATTGTACTAGAAGCACGTCAAAAACACCTCACTCCTGCACCCAGACCGTGACTAAAATTCAGGTCAGCATAGTCACTACAACTATCGATGATTTTTCAACAAATTCAACTAAATTTTCCCAACAAAATGTCAGAGTTTATTAATAAGTATGTATTTATGAGAATGTACATATTGGAGTAATTATTACTTATGTCTGTTTTACTACTGCAATCAAGTTGTACAGACTACACTGACTTTTTCTGTTGTATCTCTGTAATATGTTAAATGATAGTTTCCTTAAGGTTAACCATAACATAATTTAGATATGATTGCTTTTGTCAGTTTCATCTCCTTACTTTGAACAAAATAAATCAGTGATGATAAACATGTCACATCATAAGATAAAAAATGCAGAATAGCAGAAAATACCCTTTAAATTATCAAAATTAGAGGGATGTCATTCCATATGTTTGGCCGTGATTAAATATAGTTACATTCGCTTCACAGTCACTAAAAACAGACAAATTGTACCTGTAGCTGTAATTAAAAACACATGAGCCTGAGTGTTTACAGCAACAACAACCTGTTAAGATCATACTTTGACTCTTATAGCATGGAAAACTGTTTGTGCCTTTTGACTCAATTATTCTATATTTAATTTCTGATCATAACCTTTGAATTGAGATTCATCTTGAGCAGTTTTGTAAAGGAGATATTCACAGCCTTAGTCACATCTGTACACTATATAAGGGACATTTCATCACTGGTTGACTAGTTTTGAATACAAACAGCATTATAGCTAACCCAGCCCATGCATGCAGAGACATACCTCACAGATCTTTTCTAATTCAGAGGAGTCCCTTCTAGGGTCACAAGGTAGTCTGAGGATTCATAAGAAGTTTTCAGTCATCAAAAAGTTTTTAAAGAAAAATCCATGACCCATCAAAATGTCTTAAACCTATCTGGTGACAGCCATGGATGCCTTTATGGTATTTTGTGAGAAGTTTAACGAAATCCACTATAAAATTCTTGATAAATTCTAGTCTGTACCAAGAACGCTGTGCTGATTAACATGATCATGCAGCTAGTATGGCCTCAAACACATAAAAGCTCATAAATCACCAGCTAAAATTGACAGAAATAAAGTGTAAAAGCATTATATAACTCACAATGACAACAATAACACTCAAAGGAAATTCATCAAAGCAATTATTAAAGTAAATTGTCTGACCAGATCTGAAATTGCACAGAAATTTCATAGGCCTAAAAGGTTGGAGAAAAAGTCAACAAAGATGCACATCATGAAGCGAAGCGGAAGCAGGAATGATGTGGATATTTACCATGCAGCATAAGACTCAGTGTGAAGCCAGGCAGAGCATTTGAGTGACAGGACTGACAATGGAGAAATTAGCTGTGCTGAGGGAAAGCGTGGGTCAGCAGTTTAAGAAAGTTGACAGGGAATTGGAGCCAAGATGCTTCGGGGACAGGGGCCTGCAGCCTCTGGGTTTCTTTTATTTTCTTGGAATTTGACAAATTGTTTGAAAAGTGGTGACAGGAATTTGTAAACTGATATTAAAGAGGTTGAGGGTATCTCTTTAGGAGTTTGTAGGGAAGAAGAAACATAAAACTTTAAAATGAAAGCATCACAATAACATAAGGTGGTTCCACAGCTAAAGGCGAAATATACTCAGATCAAATAACATCTTTCCTGTAGTCAAATGCCTGCAGCGAGAGGACATGCATCTAGATGTTTGAAAACACCTCGGTCTGGTGTATTTTCCCCCCCATGGCCTTTTCGCTCACAACATCCTACTCCTGTGTGACTGAAAGGAGCTGGCAAATTAAAATGCTCACATGAATTATTGACTTTTTGAAATGTGTATCCAAGTGTGTGATGCTATGTTGGATGTCTTGTAAGGTTTCATTGTCAGTCAGCAGAAAAAAAACACTTAATTTGACTTCTAGAGGTCGAGGTAAATAAAGCCAAGGTCAACAAAGTCAATCACAGTCATCACATGGATTAAGATTCATGTGAAGTTGACAAAAAGCAAGACAACAAAGAATATGTAATGTACAAAGGTTGGGTCAAAATAACAATAACTCTGCTTTAATGTTCTGTTGTATTCAGCTTAACGTAACACCTTTTAGCATAAATCTTTGGGGTAATTTGTTACATACGCTCAACAAAGGGTGAGATGACCTTGCTAAGGGGTTCTTTAAATGAGCACCGAGGGAACTGGATAAAAATGAGATGCCAGACAACAACAAAAAACAGCTGCCCCTCGGTGGCCTCTGCCTGTTAAGGTACATATAGTTGCTGATACGACCACATGGTAAAAGCTGAGCGCTGTGTTTTTCACTCCATACTGAGAGGCTGTTTTAATAGACAGTGTTTATTTTTGTAAGCTAAGCAGTTAAGACAAGACTGAATAGACCTGGAGAAATTGAGATGATGGGTCCGGAGATCAGCTGACGGGGGCATCATTAAGGTATTGAGGGCTTTAATTTGGGACTAAAGGGTGACGAAGGGGAGTATGAATTCCTTTTGTTCTGTCTTATCAATAATATACCCTGCTGACTCACAACTAGACTGCTTGCTGGCAATTTTTCCCCACTGAACCAGATATTTGAAAGGCCACATAATAACTCACAGAACAGGAAAGGAAAGAATTTAAATTGTGTATTTTTTGGGACTTTGCTGTCACATGTGGTTTGTTCCTGTTTTAATCTATAAAAGTATACACCTGACCTGAATCAAATTTACGCTCTAAAAAAGTCTGCTAACCTAACTAACCTGTTGCTTTGAACCTGAGATATCAAATTACAGATCAATGACCTTGGCCAAGCAGAATTTTTATCTAAATATGGCCTGAGGTGTTTTAGACCTTGCAAACAGAGAGGTCCTCTGTGCTATGCCTTGAACAGCTGAGGTTTGAGCTTTCTTTTTCAGATGTTACCGGTTTCAACAGTCCTTGTGACCTTTTAAAATAACAAGCATCTTTGGCTTTTTGCTTTATCATTCGTTCCAGTTGTGTCATGATTTCATAATTCTGCTCTCGTAAAATCTGGACAATAAGGCGGGAAATTCTGTTTAACCTTTTTGCATCACCTCTGGAACCGATTAGTCCAGTGAAGAAAAAAAAAAAAGGCTCTGTTGCCAATACTGTAGCATCTTGATCCACTGCTGCCACCTAGTGTAGCTTTGTAGATGAGCCAATATGGAAATATAAGAAGTAATTTAAATCTATTCTAAATGTTATATTTTTAGATTACTTTTACTTACATACTTTTTATGGAAAGAGTGTTTCACCACTGGATTCAAAGATTTTTTAAAGAGGCAAAAAGAGGTGAGACGCAAAGTGTTTGTCAGATGTGAAATATTTATTTCAAGCCTCCAAAACTTCAACAGTTAAAAAAATCACCAGCTTTCATTTGACCTCTACTGTCATCATACCCATTCTTGATCAGTCCTTTTTCCCTACACTATTATACACACATTGACGGCTTAAAATGTATAAAAATCTAAAACTTCCCATTTAGATCTGAAAAAAAGGGGGCAACTTAACACTGTGCGCTTCTTGTTTTACAACACTCTGTTCTTTTCACAGATGATAAGCATGTTCTGAAAAAAAAAAAACTGTTTAGAGGCAATACTGACTATATTGACCTATCAACAGCAGCTTATTTGTTTAACACAGAGGGAAAACATTCAATGATACCAGAGTATGGCATGATCTGAACCACAAAACTATCATTTTCTGTAAAAATATGCTTAAATAAGAAATATCCTTAAAGGAGTTTAAAGAAGTTTGACGTCAAGATTAACAAGCAACTACAGTCAAATGAAGCTGGTATCCCAATCCTTGCATGATAAACCATCTCGCCGCTATGATATCCAGACAGGAAATTTCTCTTTTCATACATAAAACAGGTAAATGATTAAAATGCCTATAAATTTCTTTTATCCAGTTCCAATTAGCTGCAACTATTAAATAAATACACATTTGTTATTTATGTTAAAAGGCATGTTAAAATGGTTGGGCCAAAAAAAAAAAAAAAGAAATAAAAATGTTTAAGTATAAAAAATTAAAGGTTGCCAGTTAAGGCAGAGTCCATGAGGTCGTCATCTTCATTTCTTATGTACATTGGACTTGGCCGGGATGGACGCTCTGAACTCAGCATCGACAAAGATGAATCTGAAGCAGAAATGGGTGATCGGGACCAACTGTCTGCTTTTATCTGATGTGAGGATTGTCCTATGGACATTGAGGACTTCTTCTTTTCTTTGTCTCTGTCCCGTTCTCTGTCTCTATCTCTCTCCCGTTCCCTTTCTTTTTGCTTCTTTTTCTCCTTCTTGTGTTTCTTGTGCTTCTCCCCTGAGCTGAGGGGAATTGAACTCATGTAGTCCTGGGGGGGAAGTGGGCGAATGGCCTGGTCGTCGTCAGAGCTGGGGCTGTTCTGATGGGACTTCTCTGCCACAGAGCTGCTCCCAGACTCGCTCTCGCTGTCATGGTTGAGAGGGGTGTATCCGGGTGAGCGGCTGTGGCTTGGGGAGGAGCGGTCATGCTTGGGAGTGGAACCACTAAAGAGGGGGGAGGCTTTGAGGCTTGAGATCTGGGGACGCATGGAGTCACCT
Source organism: Xyrichtys novacula (assembly GCA_962446985.1). Classification (NCBI taxonomy): domain Eukaryota; kingdom Metazoa; phylum Chordata; class Actinopteri; order Labriformes; family Labridae; genus Xyrichtys; species Xyrichtys novacula. Next base: position 8,097,487 of record OY660882.1, on the reverse strand, counting down.
GATCCTTCCCCTCCTTTCTGAAGCGTCACTTTAGCCTTGATGCTTGGTGAGCCACCATCAGGTTTGCTAATAATGATTTTGGCCAGACCTGTCGTACCCACCCCTCCTGTTTTCTGGTCCATTATCTTTTTATCCCCACTGCTCCCCCCTGACACAGAAACTTTAGCTTTTGCCTCTTTATCTGACTTTTCACGCTTATACTCCCCACTTTGAGAAGACGAGGAATGCTTGGATGGACCACTTGAAGGTCCACTACCAGACACATTGCCAGGGCCACCACTACCAGGAGCAGATCCAGACCCAGATCCACTTCCCGGTGGTCCTCCCTCACAACCATCCTCCCCCACACCTCCTCCACCGACACTTTTCAGTTTATCTATGACTGCTGTCAGAGAGGGTTTCTTGTTCCGGCTTGGCGACTTCCCTTTGGCGTTGGGGTTATTTGCATTGTTTTGACTGCCCCCTCCACCACCTCCACCCCCGCTTCCGCCACCTCCTCCTCCACCACCACCTCCACTTCCACTTCCTCCCCCAGACCCTCCTCCCCCTCCACTTCCACCACCATACTGAGACTGTGAGCCTCCTGAAAAGTTCATGGAACCGGAGGAGGAGGAGGAGCTGGAGGATGATGAGGAAGATGTGGAACCAGAGGAGGAGCCTCCACCCATTTGCTTCTGAGAGCTCATGCCTCCACCAGAGGACTTGGAGCCTCCAGAGCTGCCACTTCCTGAGCCCATAGGTGATTTTGCTTTGGAGGAGGGTGGGGTTCCAGGGACCTGAGACTGCTGCATTTTCATCGGGGAGGACATTTTGTCTCCAGAGCTGCTGGAGCGGGAGTGGGAAGGAGATATGTTTGGTTTAATGTTGGGATTCATAAGAGAACCAGGAGGCTTACCCCCCTGTGTCTTAATTTTATTGCCTCCAAGGCTACCTCCACTACCTCCAGGCCCTGACAGTCCATGCTTAGTGATAGGGGAGGACCCTGGTTTTCCAACACCCATTCCTTGGGAGGAACCCTTAGACTGGGAAGGCCCACTTCCTATTCCTGTGCTCCCAGGCTTGGAGCTTCCACCTTGTGATGTTGAACCATCCTTTGACTTAATCTTCCCAGAGGAAGATGAGTGAGAATGATGGCTTTTGCTACTGCCGGACCCTCCTGCCCCTCCTGTGCTGCTTGTGGCTGAACTGCTGGAGGTGTACCCACTATGGGATGATGATTTACCCCCAGTAATGGTCCCTTTTGCAATCTGAATAGTGATTTTGGGAATGGGAGGTGTGGCCCCACCAGGAGGAGTTTGTGAGCGTCCTGAACTACCAGGAGATTTGGAGCCTCCTCCACTTATGCTTCCGCCAGAACCTGAGCCACCACTGGGTGGCGTATATGGTCGTCCCCCTGAGCTGTGAGAGGGGGATTTTCCATCAGGGTCCAGCTTTTTGCGTTTGGGTGGCTTTTCTTTAGACTTGCCTTCACTGGATGGGGTCCTGCTACGTTTGACCTGTTTGCCCTCTGTTGAGCTGCTTCCCATCCCAGAACTGCTCCCTCCACTTCCTCCATTCTCATCCTTAGGCCGCATGTGTTGCTGCTGTTTGACTTTGGGTTCTGCACTTTTAAAATCACCAAGACCCATAATGAGGGGACTCTGAGACCCTCCACCATGTGTGTCACCCAAATCAGGAGCTTGTCCCAGAAGTGGTTTACCACCACCACTGTTTCCTCCAAAGACTATCCCCATATCAAAGGGGTCCTTTAACGAGGGCTCTGGAGTGCTCTGCCCATGTGGTGTTGGGTTCTGAGGTGTTCCTGATGGAGTATTCTGCTGGCTACTTCCCCCAAAACTTTTGACCAGGTCCATGTCTCCATCTGCACTTGGGGAGCTGTCATCAAAGTAGTTCTGAGAGAAGCCCTGGCCTGAAGTCAGAAGGTCAGGGTTGAAGTCAGCAGCATCAGGAAAGAAGTTGGTAGAGGAAGAATCACTGGTGGGAGTGGCGGCAGTGGCAGCTGCCTCAGCAATTAGGTCGGCAGCATCAGTAAAAGGATTCTCATTGCTGTTGGTGTTAAAAATGTCTGCAGAGTCAAAGACTGCACTGCCCTGACCGGAGCTGGAGGAGTCACGGATTGGTGTGCCTAGAGGGCCTCCATCCTCCCCACCACTGCCAATAGGGTGCTGCCCATGGCTGCCTTTCCCAGTCTGCTCTGGCAAATCTGACAAGATTTCTGTGATATCAGGTCCAATGCTGTCAGAGCTGGAGAGACGGACCATACGAGGTGGTACAGCCCCTTGTGAATGCTGCTGCTGTGACTGGACATGAGACTGTGAATAAGGCATGCCGGGGCCAGAGGGTGGTGTCCCACATTGGCTAGGTGCTGGAGTGATGCTATGGGGTGTGTCTAGTCCGTCACCAGCCAGGTTAACATCAAAGATAGAATTTTGAGATGCATCCACATCCATAGAAAGGAGCTCACGGTGGAAGTCATCCTCATGTGTGACTTGATGGTGCTGGTGGTGTAGAGGCATTGAAGAGGCCTGCTGCGGTTTCATTCCTAAACCAGTACCTGCGCCAGCACTTCCAGCAGCTCCTGGCATCCCAGCACCCTTAGGACGCTTCTTATTCTTTTTGGTGGTACCTCCGGGGCAGGTCCCACCCATACCTTCTGTCCGTGGTGAGCCAGAAGAAGAATTCTGCCTCTCCAACGGACTAGAACCATAAAGTGTAGCAAAATCTTGTGTGGGGTTGTCTTTTAACAAGTTCATCAACATAGGATGATTTTTCGTGTTGCTGGCAGGGGAGGATGTGGGTGGTGGTGTCTGGTGGGGTGGTGGTGCATTTTGAGAGCTTGGACTTGATCCCACACTCCCAGTTATCTGTAACAGACTTGTCAGAATTGGATTCTGGGTCACTTTGTTGTAGTCGTCTGTGTGGCCTTGACCAGGCTGTTGTTGCTGATGTTGTTGCTGCAACTGTTGCTGGCCAGCCACCCCTCCTTGAGTTGGACACTCCCCTCCCTGGCTTTGCCTGTCTGCTCGGGACATCCCAAACAAAGAAGTAATTGGACCTGCAAAATTAGGTCCTCCAGGAGGTCCTCCTCCTGTAGGTGTGCTGCCCCCTGTTAGCCCTGGGAGCCCCATGGGGTTAGCTCCTTCACCTGCTGCCATGTTGTATGTAGGACTACCAGAGGGTGGCAGATTATTCTTAACCATGATTTCCACAGTCTGTGCAATCAATGAAAGGGCTGGAGTGTCTGCCTGGATGGTCTCTGCTTTCCTCCGAATGGCCCGCATGGTCACAGGAATGGACATACATCTATAAGGGGGAGAAAACAGTTATTGAACAGAAAAAAAACACGAAATGATGCATTTATAAAGGAAGGAGGAAATTACAATCTCACCTCTGCACCACTTTGGTAATGAATTCATCAGTGCAAATCAGGGCATCTGACAGTCCTTTGTACAGTTTGCAGGATACCTGTCTGGAGTCAATTACCTCCATTACCACTAAAAGATGAAAGAGAGATAACACTTAGCATTTGTATCACTGATAACGGACTTAATTCCACAATAAATATGATGTTGTACTACTAACAGTCAAAATATTTTGTATTGATACCTATTAATGCTAAATAAGTATGATTTTATAAATGTGAGTGCTCACCACAGACTAAAGACTCATTGACTGGATGCTGGAAAGAGACGCTGAAACTGGAGTCAGTCAAAGGACACACTTCAAACTGCAGGAGACCTGCAGTGTCTGAATAAACAGCAACAAAAATTCACTTATCAAACGGTTAAAATCGAATACATGTCCAAACACAGTCATCCATGGCAAGACACTCACCTTCTTTGATGGAAGTTCGTTTCACACAGCTGCCAATCAAGTTGTTGTAAGCTGCCTGGTGCCGAATGATATCCAACAGGGCAGGCACTTGTGCTGGATGGCGAAAGGGGATCTTTGAAACCAGTGTTCCTTGAAGAGAATGACCATCTTGGACTGGGGCATCACCGTTAAGAAAGTAGCAGTGCTGCTGATCAGGCAATACCTGTGGTAGCATAAAAAGTGCAGAATCGAGCGTTTATATTCACTGTTTATTTCTTGTTCTATCTTCCTCTTATCAAGCGACAGAAAATGAATGTAGCTGTATTCAAACACATAACCATTCCTTTGGATTACAATGCTGTACTGACTGTGAAAACTGCCATAATCATTGAAGAACTGCTCTGTATGAAAGCAGTAATGTTTTGAGTCGTTTAAAGGGCAATTTGCCTCTATTAGACAGGACAGTTGAAAAGACAGGAACTGCATGAAGCAGAGAGCGGGGGGTGACATGCAATAAATGCCTGTGGCCAGGAGTCAAACTAGAGACTGCTGTGAACAGGACCAAGAGGACTGCTTCTGCACATGAGGCCTGCATCTGAACCGCTAAGACAAATTAGTGCCCAATAATGCAGTAATTGTGATTTTATGCTGGCTTACAGTATGCAAAAAGGGTGCAGGCTAACATAATAGCAGGTCAGTAAATACATAAAACATTTCTGTTATAACAAGGCAATAATGATAATAGTATGTAGCACAGGTTACATAAACTGAACTAAAGTAATTTCAAAGAGTCATACTGTTAATGGTTTAAAGTGAGGTATAATGTCTTTAACTCACAGAATAGAAGTGCATATTGTGTGTTGGAGGAGGCAAGGAGCTGCCCTCTTCAAGGAGCTGCAGCTGACTCTGAACAATCAGTTGGTAGAGAGGCGAAAGGCTAGGGGGACTCTCGAACACTGGGATGGCTGTGACAAAAAAAAGGGGAATTTAAGTCCATGTCATCAGAAAAACAGGCGTGCTTTTATCAAAAGAAAAAAACTGGACTTGAGCATTTTATGTTCATAGAGTGAACTCACAAGAAGCATTTCCCAATCTCTGAATAAAGGACAGCGAGAAAGGCATTGGTCGGTTCATCTTGAGGAAGAAGCAAGCTGGCAGGTCCACACAGTTGGAGTTGGTCACATTAGAAAAGGAAGGTGTCCTGAAATTCATGCAAAATAAATCATTGACTGTTTCTAATCTCAGACTAGGGGATCCTTTGAATGTTTGTTTACTCATGCCATATAGTCTCCCATGTTTGCATGACTATCTCTACACCTAAAAAAGGAAGACACAGTTTTTACCCCTTGTTGTCCACAGGGTGGGATCCTGTTATGAGAGGAGCGATTGGGAGCTTATACACTGCAGAGGTTCCCTCAATTGTCACCGAGACGCTGACACCCAGAGAGCGTGGAACTACAAAGACAATCCATGTGTCGACACAGGGAGACAAAACAGGGATGGTCAGTGATATTTTCAATGCTTCGGCAAATGCTGGATAATTGTTTTTCGCATTGAAGAGTTCATTCACTTCCTTCCTGGACTTACCGTTGTTGTCTGTCAAGTTGAGCTGTGAGCCTGTTCCCTCCTCAAATATGTCATAAGGAGATACATAACACTGAAGGGTAACAAGATGGCCACCGCTTCGAGCTGTTAATAATCCAACGCTGCCATGAAGGATAGTCTCTACCGTGTTAGCATTGGTTGCTAACCTAGAAAAGAAATTACACAGGTGGTTCAGCATATACGGCTTTTCACTCCTATGATCAATAATGCTACCAGCCAGGTAAATGTGCAGTTTAACTACTTGAATTTAATAACAAGCTGCTCTCATTACAGGTAATACAACAAACGAGGGGATGCCATTACCCTGTTTCTAGAAGTGTAATTCAGAAGATTAAAGTTGCACGCACATTTTCTTTTGAAGTTATAGTCATTCATGAAACCCTTTGACATCCACTGTAAGCTACATCTTTAATTCATTTTATTTCACTCTCAGCGAGGGTAACATCTAAAAATGGCAATTAATTCAAAACACTGCAGCCAAGACCTTCTTCAGAGAGGTTATTATAAGACACACATCTTTGCAGGGAGCTCTACTCGGGCAACCTGTGAGTATTATAATTCATTTTATACTGCTTGAGTGGCCAGACTACAGCCTATATCTGTGAACTACTAACTCTCCATGAGCTTGACTGCAGGCTCTACTACTGGTTCCTCGAGTAATTGGTTCCTAAAGGCAGTTGCAGTTGGGATTTCACATCTGACGATATCAGGCAGGCAAACTCAGTGGGCTATTTTAAATCTCCTACTTGTGTTGGCTGGTTTTTACTTGACAGATAGACTTGTTGCTCTTATCCTCTTCATCTGAAGCACTGAACTCTGTTTACTTTCTTAATTTTCTTTGACTTTAACCCTCTTTTTGATGTTATTTTCCTGTTTCAATAATCATTTGTCTTGTTTTGACTGTTACTTGATTCATTGTTTTCATTAGTAAAGCCCTCTGCATCCACTTGTAAACCAAATCCACTATGTAAATAAAATTATTACAATTACTATCATTATTTGTACCTGGCTAGATACAACCTCCTTCAGCATTTGCTTCAAACTTCACATCAAACCCTTAAATTAAAAAAACTACAGATGAGATGAGGGACTTACCTAAACATGTGCATCATCTTGGTTAGATCGAGTTCCAGAGACTGCAGTGCAATGTACATCTTGGTTTTCAGCTTACTGCAACATATTAATTAATATAAGATAAAAAACAATAATTTCAATTAAGTGGTATCCACATGACATAAAATTTTTAGCTGTTTTACCCAAATGTAATATCTAAGCATTCTGTAAAAAGACTAAGACTTTCGAAGAACCAAATGTTGATCCGGCTTCAAAATACAAAGGTCAATAAAGGTCAATAAAATAAACAAATGAATGAGCTGTCTGGAGTTTCGTCTTATTCCTACTCACTTGTCTCCTGGGAGTTTGTACAGTTCAACCAGTCCTTTCAGATGTTTAGAAAACTCTTCAAAGTTCTTCTCCCTGATGAAAAGTGGGGGAGAGATGGTTTAGACACCCATAAGAGTTACACAATTACTGCTCACATGTCTGAGCTCCATTCTACAAAACAGAGATGAGAACTCTAAACTACAGTAATTGGGAGTGTACAGTGTGGTTTCTAACACACCTCAAATGCTGAATCAACTCAGGACAACTCTGTGAAAGACAAAATTAAAGACGAAAAAACATTACACATTTATCTCTGTAAGTACAGAAATCATTCTAGAAATAAAAATGATTCTGCAAGAGCTCAGCAACCAGAATCCAACTGACCGTAGGGTTTTCCCCCTGGTGAGCAACCTTGACGTCCACAAGCTGCCCACCGGTGTCCAGCTGTACCTCCACATAAAACATATCCGATGTGATGTAACAGTCTGTCCCTGATGGGCTGAGGTGTGAGCGGAGCCTGAACACACAAGTTGAGAAAACAGAAAATTAATTAAAAAATAAGCACGTTAGTTTAACTTTAGTCAAATTAAGAGTGGTTTGAATACAACTAAGAGTCACGTAAAAATGTGATTACAATTGACCATGTAAAAACAAAGTAGAGCTGTGGTGAGAGTTTCGTGTCAATTTTAAGCTGAATTTAGACACAAGCGTTTGTTTCACTATTAAAAATTACCACCTGAATCAAAATGAGAAAACATTAGCAAAAGGAAAACAACTCACATGTTTTGCCGAGCAATTGATTCCAGACGATCTGTCATAGAGGGCAGTGATGACACTGAAAAAAAAAATTGACAGTTAGAAAAAACAATTTTAAATCCTACTGTAATAGGATGGTATAAAAGAAAACACAACATATGTGTCTGCATAACATTTAAGAGCAAAGGTCAAATGATATGTAAGAATATAACTTTGTTTTATTAGTTTGTCCACCACCAGCGTGTAGGCAACACTGGCACTGTCCATTAACATAAACTAGAATATTCAACAGTTAATTTGAGTGGACATGGTGGAAAATGACATGCTGTACTGGAAAAACGCTGCCCTGCTGTCCCCTGTGTTCCCGTCCTTCGCATTGACAGTCTCACCTTTCAGCGCTCTCTGCAGGGTCTCCAGGCAGGTGAGCAGGAGCTGGTGACCTGCTGCGTTCATCACGCCCCGTTTCTCCTGAGACACAGTGTGAAGAAAAACAGAGGAATGAGAAAATAGTTTGGAAAAAGACAAAGTGCTTAATAAACAAAATTTGACTTTCATGTGTTTATTTTAAAACTTCATTAGCCAGCACAATAGTTAAGGCATTTAAAGGTCATGTTCAGGTAAGCTCTCAAAGTCATAAACTTTTGAAGGGAAACAAGAGATTACTTGCAATTAATTTTTTTAAAGTGGTTATTTATTACTTTTTCTTTGGTGCCTCAGTGTGACATAATTAGGGACTGTCTTTCACATCTCCCAAGACACAAGGCTGGTAGTGCAGATTTTAAATAAGCGTTCAAGGATTTACTCAGGTTGCAAGTTTTAAGTAATCCCTGAATAAAATAGTTCAAGCCGAGTGCAGTATTTCCATAGCAGGTTAAGCGTCTGTAACTCCTGCCTTGTGAAGAGATGAAGTTGACTTTGGTGTTTGGATGCCACTAACTGTAGTCATATGAGAAAGGGTGGGAGTGGAGGAGTGTCAGTATTAAAGGCTGTCACTGGAGTAAGCAGCTGTCATGACTATTTGTACATTTTCACAATGTAGGATGGCTCTGTCTCACCATGGCCTGACGCACAACCTTGGAGGTCTCCTGCCATGGCCTTGAGGCATTATGTTTGGCATGAAGCCTCTCCAACAAAGCAGCCATACGACTCTGCTTTTCTGCTTCTGAAAAAAAGAAGATGCATAAGACAGGAGTGAAACATCTCATCCAGCTAGTTAAATACATCCATAGCCAAAATCAGATATTTCATGCCTCCTCACTACTGTACAGAGAACTCATTCAACTGAATACGCAGGTTTACATGTATGACTTGAGAAGCTTTCTCTGGTCCAACATCATGTCATAGAAACTACAATTTTATATTTGAGTTTCACAAATATCAAACGTTTTCAAAGATCAGCAAATGTAAATGGATTTCAATAGTAATACTTACCCTGAACTCATTCTAAATATCACAAAAGGAACATATTTACAGGGACTGCCTAACAGGCCTAGCAGACTTTCCCCACTCTTAAAAAAGGAAACTTTTGTTGGATGTACAACTTTTTATATATAGAGAGGTTTAAAAAACAAAAAAAAAAAGGATTCATTTTGTGTGGCACATAAAAACTACAAAACAACCCCTCCCCAAATTAAACTACATTTCTAATCCAATATATAAAATTATAGAGATCATAAAGGTAGGACTTATTGCAGGTCAGTAGTGTACGCCACCTTCCCAAGTTAAAATTCACTTTTCTTAACAAAACTAAGTGATTAAAAAATGGGCTGTTCGCTCTCGTCTCATGTCACTGTTCCACCAAACACTTTTTCTTGAGAGGAAACTTTTAGAAGTTTTACAGCTTAATTTAATGACCTGTGGAATAAAAACTCACTTTTATTGCTCTTGTACACATTTATCTACAACAACTAGTTATACAGTAGCCTAGCCTGGTCCACATCCTACTGCAAATGCATGTTGGTTTGTAATACAGGTTACCAGTCACAGAAACTGCTATTAGTATAGGCCCCAAGAAACCAATATCTGTCAGCCCCTGATCACAAGAGTATTATATATTTGAATGTTGGCAAGATTCACTGAAACTTATGTCAAAAGTCTGTCTTTATTTACCCCAAAATCACTGTTTTCCTGAGTGTTTTAGTTGTGGCATCATTAAATCTTAACATAATTTAAAAACAAAACGACGACGTTAATCAGTCAAGTCACGTGACCTCTAAAAAAACTATAAAATTAGTCCCAGGTGCGTTAAAGATTGTTTGGTCCTACAGAAAGTCGAAGAAACTCACGGTGAAATGTTTGTTATCAAAATCTGTCACAACTTCGACGCCCCAACTTATTTCTTTTGTTTGGTAAGTGGCCTTAATTTCAGCTTCATGCAACCCATGTGTTAAAAGTGATAATATGAACTTTGAGGGGGCCAATTATTTGCTTCTAGTGACTTTTGTGTTTCATACAAAGTTAGATTTGATAACACTAACGTTAGCCATTTACTGACTTCGAGGAACTAGCCGTTGACTACTCATTGCCGACACTACTTTTCGACAATTATACACATTTCAATCACGTTAACTGTCGAAATTGCACGCAAGAGTTCGTAAAATACCCCAATTTCCTTGTCAAACATTATAATAATGTGTAAAGGCTGTCCATTCGGTTATGAGTTAGCATTAGCCGAGGTTAGCATCAGTCGTCCAATCAGGAGAGCCAGGACCTCATAACAGGAAATTTAAAGACAAGACGGGGAAAATAAACCCCGGGATATGTTCCTACCTGTAACCTCCTCGGGTTTGGGTCGATCTCCATGCGGCTGGTTCCCCCCTTGCTGAACCGAGAGAGAAAGTTCTCTTGCAGGGCTACCGCTCTGCATAGAAACACCAGGCCCCGCCGCCATTGTCCCCCCGTTTGCGTTTTCAGTTTCCCCGCTACGCTTTCTCCGATTTCCCCATCCAGGCTTCCGTAGTTAAGACTCAATACACCGATCCGTTAAGTGAGTAAAAAGGCTCTATTATCTGAGGTTTTGTTTCATATCAACAGTTTTATAAAGCAATTTGAGGGCGATTAAATTGTTAACTTTCTTAAATAAATATGTCTAATAGTTAAATCTACTCAGTATTTTGCTGTAATTTAATGTTTAGATGTTTTATTTGTGATTTTTTAAAAATTCTTCTAAGTGTCCACGTGATAGTTTGATATAAGAACACAATTGTAGTCCACCCATTCTTTCAAAACCAACTCAAACCCCTTGACTCGACGGGTGAAAATAAAAGACAATGTCTGAAGAGGACTCCAGATGGCGTACAATCACTGTGAGTAAATGATTCATGATTTGCCAAGAACAGCCAACAGCCAAAATCCAAAGGAAGGTTGAAATATTCATATCAATCGTCTTCAGAAACAGACATATCCTCAGTGACATGATTGTTTCTTCACTTCTATTTTTACTCTTTCCACCATAATTCACAATTCAGTCCCGGAAAAACCCCGCACAAAAATGAAGCTGTATATTAAGACATTATTAGCAGCCATGCGCCCACATTGCCAACCACACATACACACAGATGCACGTTTGAACACACAAACACACACACACCTGAGCCTTTTGTACAGCTGAGCCTGTGACAATGAGGGCTCTCTGGGGAGGATTTTCCCACCAACCATTATGACCTGCCTGAGAGAGGGAGCAGGAGTGTGTGTGCATGAATACATGTGCATTTGTGCAATTGTAAAGATATATTTGAGAACATGCACATAAAACCGCACACACCGTTTACACACATGAGATAGCTATAGACAGCAGTGAAGATGGAGAGGGACCAGATTGGCATCAGCTGAGACAGTAGACAGACCCACAGATAGACATGAGAAAAGAGGGGAGGTGCCGCTATGTAATTGATGTGCCCACCAGGAGCTTTAGCTGGCTGCCTGGCATGGAAGAGGAGGTGGGCACCGCTGCCAAGACAGCAGTCGGAGAAAGGGAAAAGGGAGGCTCGGGCCTTGGGGAGCACAGTAGCAGGGCTGAAACCATGCCCATCAATCAGAGGCTAGTTCACCTTGCCATGCCAAGTGGGACCCCCCTCTGTGCCGAGGGAAGGGGTGGCACAGGGAGCGAAGCTGGCACACTCACTAAACCTTTCCTAATCCTCCTGGTGGGTGTATCAGTGCCATGTTCGAATGGTGAAAGGGTGGACAGAGCCAGACACGAGCGAAAGAAAAGAAAGTTCAGAGAGTGGTGTCACTGCCTGTTGTTGACATCAGTATCCTGTAAAAAGCTCAAATTTGTGCAGGTAGAAATTGGGAAACGCCACAGGTTCACATGAAAAAGCATTTTAGGAAAGCCATTTCCACCTCTGAAGATTCTGAGTACTCCTTCTGGAAAGATGTAACAAAATTAGACCTGAATATCAGTTACAGTTTGCAGCATATGTTCGATGACCCCCAAGATTCGGTGTTTTTCTATCAATATTTTATCAGGTTTGAACATATAAACATTGCTTGCACGCATAGTGTCGAGTCTGGCAGCAAATACAATATTCCATTCAGTAAATAAGCAAGTGAAGAACACAGTGATTCAAATAGAGATGAAGATGAAGATGATACTGAAGTGACATAATACTGAAATCTTGAAAAGCACCCATTCAAACCTTTTATAATCCCAGCTGCTTTGTCCAAATCAGTTCTCGATTGAATGATTGTTGTCAACATTTCATGTCAAAATCTCCTTCTTTTATCCTATATTATTTTTAGCATATTCATTTTTTTAACATACACACTATTTTCATCTTATCAATTCTACTTTTACTTTAGGTGTTGCATAAATAGCCGGTGAAGATTCTTAATAACCATCATTCTTTATAACCGTTTTTAGGAATGAATTCAAGTCCTTCAGATTTTGAATTTTATAAAGACCCCAAATTAACTCCTCCATACTTCTTCACTATTTTACAATGACTTCACCAAGTACTTGTGGGGCAGATAAGAACATACATTCAATACATAAACAAACTGAAACAAACCACATGTGCAATTCAGTGCTGCGACCTCATAAATACAGAGCATGCTTGAGTGTGTAACACGTAAAAAATGATCTTACTCTTTATTCTGTCTTCGTTCTAGCGTCTGTCAACACTTAAAAGCAGGATGTTTTTGTGGCTGTTTAAAAGAAAATGAAAGAATTCTTCTTTTAAAAAAATCACATTTGATAACCTCAGGCGGCCATCAATAGTTTGGACTGCACCAGTCTGGAATAAAATTACATTGTGTTGTAAAATTCTTCCTTTTTATTGCCATATTACATCAGTCAGTTTCATTTTTTTGCCTCTTTGATGAAAAAATCCAATGCATTTCTCAGAATATTTCTTTTTTAATTTGGCAGATGCATATCATACCTGCATTTGTTTATTTCACTCTTTTTTTCTGTTCTTCAGGTTTTTCTGCCATTGATAATAATGTTACTCTGACTACTTTGGTACCCTGTCAAACAACTTTGCTTTAGGTGCCCAGGACACAGTTATTTTTTCTTTGGTACTTTTTGCCAGAACATTTTCTGTTTTTGTGTAATGTTATTCCATTTATTCCAGCCCCATAGTTTCTGTATAATCTAACAGTTTTTCTATACGGCTACATACACAGTTTTACCATAAAACTAGAAACTAACATTGATGCCCACCACCCCAGAGGATGGACAACTTGTAGGTTTTTACTCCAAACTAAGTTAAAGCCCCAGCTCTGAGCTGGAAGTTGAGTAGCATGGATGCATTGCTGGAAGCGGGTAGTAAACCTCTTGCTAATGTGTTTTTGGTTGTTTTGATATGTACTACATCAACCAGGAGACAACCCAATAGTATATGTGTACCCAATAATGTGTTCTGTGGTATCTGACAGCAAGTAGTTGGCAATAGATACTTTCAATGCTGAAATTTTTGAGTTGGGGCCTTGATGGATTGGACTCATCCAGCATATCTCTACAGATGCTTAATTTGATCAAAATCCGGGTCAGTGCCTGGAACTCATCATGTTTCACCAGGCTACCTTCTTCCAATGCTTCAAGGTCCAGTCCTGATGCTCATGTCCAATTTTGGTGTTTTCAGTTGTAGACCAGGGTCAGCGTGGGCTGTCCTTGACCCCATTGCTGGTTCACCATTTTTACTTCCTTGAACCACTTTTGGTTGGTAGTGATCACAATAGACCATGAACACCCTAAAAAGCTGCCCTGATGCAGTCGTCAAGCCATCACACTTTGGTCCATGTCAAAGTGGTTCACATCTTCACACTTGTCCAATTGCTGCTTCCAACACATCAGCTTTAAGAACAAAATGTTGGCCTGCTGTCTAACATATCCCATCCATCTACAGATGCCTTTTTATGAGATAATTAATGTTCTTCACTTAACTTGACATTTGACATGCATGATTTTGTGATAGCACCAGACGTTATGCATACATCTGAATATTAACAGTTTTTCCCTCCCTTGAAAACACCTCTAAAAATAGTCAGTGTATGTTGTTGGTGACAGTGCCACTTCTCTAACCAGCAGGTGCCTCCTCATGACTACGGGCAGAAGTCAGTCACCACCACAACGCCAGAGGATGAAAGGTGGAGCGACAGGATGGCACAAAAGGACAGGTTAACCAACAACTGAGGTGGGAACATGATTCCTTCTTTGAGGAAAGTTATTTTTAAATCAGAGACTTAAACAACTGTGAAATAGCCGAGGCATATGGAGTGACAGTCTGTAGCTAATGTCCAAAGATGGCGGCCTGATGAAATCATCTTAAAACAGGCATCTGACGAAGGAATTTCTCGAGCTGCCATCAAACCGCACACTGCAGGTTATTTGAGTTTCTGTGGCATTGAAACACTGATACCAGAAGTGCTTTATTTACCCACACATGATCTCATCCTTGTCCCTTTAAATGTGCCTTTTGCATTTTAGGACCCTCAATGTGTTTTTTTTAATTAATGCCATTTAAAGTTATTTTCTTCATAAAAACAAGGCTGTATTCATAAAATCCTTCTTTGAAAATTAGTGTTGAGAAGAAGATGGAGAGGCTGCTTTATACTTGAGCTGATGCAGTAATCAATACTAAAACATAAACCTTGCATATACTAATATTGCAGATACAATACAAGATAAAGTATTCAGATTATTATCAACCATTTTCTTCATACAGAGTAAGAGGAGATGACTGTATAAAATCTTCATAAACACACATTTGATTTCCTCTGCATGTATCCCGTTTTAACACAGGGGATGTAGGTGTGTGAACAGCTTGGCAACCTTATTGAGTGCTTTGAAGTTGACTCCCCTCCTTTTTTCACCATCTCTCGAGCTGAACTCGCATTTTACCTGCTGTGAATAAAGATAGCCTATTTGATGCATACATGCCTCCTTGGCAATCCACGGCTACTGCACAAATTAAACCGGCTCTACAAATAACAGATTTGCTATATGGTTGGTGTGGTTGGTTTACAAGCAGTTCCACTGTATCGAGCCGAGTCTTGTACAAAATGTGCCAAACAAAAGAGAAAGACTGAGCTCTTTTTTTTTGCTTTTTTTTTTTTTTTTGCTTTTCACCTCTCATACAAGTTTGAGATCAGTGAGCCTGGAGGCTGGAAGCAGTCCAGAAAAACAGTGAAGCATTATCAGGACACAGTTTCTGCTTCTTTGGCAGCGAGTGCCTTGAAGTGTAAGGGCAGCTGGGAAGACTAGCTGGGAGGGTGGTGGAGGGAGAGCGGGAGAGAGGGAGGAGGGGTCGGCCCTATAGGACCATTTGTGATGAGGCTCATTTGCACAACGGCACTTAATTGGCTACAACAATTAATTAATGTGTTGGAAAGTTGGCACAAAAAGTTCATTTAAGAGGGTTTTAATAAGCAATTAGGGGGAAGTAACCAGTGAGGTAGAAGCGAGCATGAAAAAAAAAAAAAAAGATGCAGGAAACTCTGAAAGTGTAAACTCCAGCTCTTTGGGAATAATGTGCCATATCTGGAAAGCAGGATGTGGTTTGCTATTATGGGTAGTTACTCTGCATCCCATTGTGTGCGCTGATGACATTAAAATACATTGTTTTCTCCTCGCACTTTAACAACCCCAACTGTTCATGGCACCCACTTTCCAAAAACGGCATTGCCACCCCCCTTCCTTCACTCTCCCTCCCACTGTCTGCTTCCCCTCTCTTCTTCCTCACTCTGTGTATGAAATATCGCATGACTAATGAGTGGAGCAGGTTGAAATCCTGGGGAAGATGTCCTTGGAAGACGAATGCATTTTCAGCAGAATAATTAACTTAATTAACAAATTCACATGCATATTCATCAGCCTATTAATGTCTCCTCTGCGCGGCTTGATGAGCAGTGGGGTAATAACCATCTCATTTGCATAGCCTGTTCACACGACGCCCCGTTTTTAAAGACAAAATAAGGGAAGGGAGATAGCGCGGGAGCAAGATGGAAGGGAGGATTTGCAAGAGACAACAAATAGAAAGACAAGGGTGAGGCACAGCGGGGGTTACGCGCAGAGGTGAGGAAGTGACGTGGAGGCCGGTTGGAGATAGGGTAACAGTTTATCTGACGGATGGGCGACATGAACCCCAACAGATTGACTCCATCTCTCCCTTTCTCTTCCTCATCCCTCCAGTCAACCTTGTAAACCATCTTCCCCCTCCTGCTGTTCCATCACCATTTCCTTGCATCCATGCCACAATATTCTCCCTCTTAAAAGCTGTTTTTTTTTTCTTCTCACTTTTTAATGACCACTTTAGAGTTATATCCAAGTCAGAGTTGCCCATTAGATGTTTGCCTTGGTAAACTGTGCCCATACAATTCAATGGGAAACGCATAATCATATCAGCCTGGCCTCTCCGTGTGTCTGTCTGTCTCTTTCTCCCCGTCCTACACTCTCTCAGGGGGAATCTTCTTGGCATTGCTCCACTCCTTTCTTCTCCACTGCCAGCCTGCTGCTGCTGCTGCCGCTGCCGCCGTCTCTACCGCTCTCTGCACACAACCTGGTGCTCCTAGCAACGCAACCTCTCGAACATACACTCTATAGTTGCCCAAAACTGCATGCATGTGTGTGTACCAAACATGCACACCTCATGTTTACAGTAGGTTTATGGCCAATCTCATATTTGTATCCGTACCGGGATAAACCCTCGGTCCACAGCCTATATAGGCAGGGTGCTGAATGTTTGTTTTGCCACTTTTGAAGATAATGAAAAGCAAAAGAAAATTGTTGAGCAATAACCCCGCATGCTGTCAATACTTCTGTCTGCTCCAGTTTGGTAAATCTCAAAAATCAAGCTCTCAATTCAACACACTCTAGCTGTTGATTTTTTTTTTATGAAAGGAGGGTGTCAATGATATCGACTTTATGATCTGTAGTCACAACATTTCTACCTCCTTCATCAAAAGTTTATCAATTCATGTATGAGTTAAAAAAGTACATTTCAATATCCTCTCTAAATGTCCTTCATGCTCCAGAATAAGAATAGCTTTATTTGTCATCTTTTTAATGTTTTCCTATATATTTTGCTGCATCGATTTAGATGCTGCTTTGTCCATTCGGCTACCCATTCTCAAAATGTTGTCATAAATCATTACACAACTGTTTCAGCTTGATATATTTGCCTAAGAGATGCGTGAAGTTATTCATTATCCCCCTTAGTCTCTGAGTAAAATGAAAGTCAGGCTATGCCTTTAAGTGGATAAATTGTTCCTCGCATCAGCAGCAGAGACGGTCATTCATGTGCTAGAACACAGGACTGACAGTCTGCCAGGGGTAGATCTTACTCAAACAAACAGTGGCAATTGCATACCAGTCATTTTTTATTACAAACATGGTACCCCACTTTTTTAGATGGCCAGAAACATCCACCATAGAGCGTAAACATTATACATGTGTGTCTTCTAGCACATCTGTGTCAGGTCATGATTTGATGCTTCCTCGGGGGCAGAGCAAATATATGAGCAGATCTATAACTTTGTTTTCCAGAGCAGAGCACTGAGGAATGAGCCGTCTGGCATCATTACGATCTCTGCTGAGAGTTACACTTGAAAGACAGTGACCAGGGAGTGACAGATACAAAGTAATGCAAAATGGCAGCAGCTGATGTAACACCACCTTTTCTAGAAACTTCTCAAAACTGAGTCTTTCTTAATAATAATGATAATACATGTTGTTCAAAGGCGCCTTTCAGGGCACTCGAGGTCAAGTAAAATACACATCAACACATCAAAAAGTTTTAAATCCACTCTCTTGATTCAATACTGCTAAAAACTGCCAATAAAATTCAGATCTTGCTTATAATAGTCGCACATTGGTTATGTTTGATCATAATTAATAAAAAAGGCACATTGGATGTCTCTCATTTAAATATCATTTAAAATTCAAGTCCAAAGTTAAAGCAACACTGTGTGATTTCTCTCATCTAAAAGCCTTTGCCCAAGGGCACTTCATGTTTTCTCTCTTTCTTATCTGTTTTCTTCTCCAACCACCAAACACTCAATTGAACTCTTACCATATTAGTGTGAGTCATGCTGTAAGTTAAGTCTAAATCATCAGTCTTTCTTCAACAGTAGTGGTGCAATGAATCACAAATCTCACAGACTGGATAGGATCTTTGATTAGCTAAATAAAAGTTGAATCTCTGTATACACTCTGATTCAATAACAATGATGATAACAAACATTTTGATGAATCTGAGTATTTAAAAGTGCTTTCTGAGAACAACAGACTGTAACATAAAAGCCCAAATTGTATTAAAAGTGTTTTTACCCCATCAGGAACATCAACTTTAGAAATAGAAAACAGTTCTTTCTGTGAAAAGCAAGTTTGCGGTAATTCATGGAAATCTTTTTCACTTCTACAAGTTTCGATAATATTAAAAACGAAACATAAATGCACTGTTCCTCTTTGGATGTGTGGGTGTGCCTGCTGCTGCGCGCTGTGTGTGTCGGACAAATCATACAAGCAGCATGAGTTTGAGGCCACATCCTCAGTTTGTGGACTGAAACAGGATTTAATACTTGAGTTATGTTTACTGATGCAGACTACTGCCTGCTTTAATGTTGCAAATGTTAAGTTTCTGACCGTCATTGTAAACTACCAGCTGGAGCTTGAAAAGACACAGGCACAGTGAGACAAAACATCTAATTTCTATGTTTTTTGATTAACTAAATAATTGAATTAAGTATTGAATTTCCCTTCGGGGATCAATAAAGTTATTCTTATTCATAACAGTTGAATCTTTATATACACCCTGATACAATTATAATAATGATAACCCAAACATTTTGATGAATCTGAATATTCAAAAATGCTTCCCGAGTACAACAGACTGTAAGCCGATTGTATTGAAAAGGGTTTTTTTGCTGCTGCAGGGAGGGGGGTCACACCATCAGCATAAGGGGTCATACCATCAGCATGAGTTGAGACCACATCCTCAGGTTGTGGTCTGAACAGAAATTATTTCTTGAGTTATTACTGGTGGAGACTACCGCCTGCTTTTTTGATAAGTGTAAAGTTTCTACCTGTCATTGGAAACGACCAGTTGACACTGGTTTACACAGACACAGACACAAGATGAATCATCATCTATGTTACCGTAAATATATACTATTTCAGTGTATACTTGCTTCCTCTTCTGTTGGCTGTGTCAAACTGCTAGGCATAAGGTGTTTCTTGTTGAACAGTTAAACATCCTTTCACATCAGGTCTGCTTGTCTTTCACATAACTCATTTGGATTTTGCAGTTGGGACCTCCATAGAGAGTTGTTGAATAGTCTATTGCTTCATCCATTTTTGTATTATTCCCTTTAGATGTATGACTTTCTCAAAGTGAGTCCACTGATTCTTAAACATGCAACAGTTTGACAAGATTGAATCCAAAGGTCAATCCTAGAATTTGTCAGTACCGAGGTGGGGGACAAATTAACTCACACAATACAGAGTAAAAGTATAGGACACCAGTGATCCTGCTGATGCTGGACCCAGCCTCTGTTGGCTCCTCCAGCTGGTCCACGTCACCAGCTGATGTAACCTAATGGGTTACAAAGCAACTCTCTTGACGCTCAACAACCTTGAAAGCTGCTGAACCGGCTCATACAACTAACTTCACAGAACTTCACTTGATATTTTAAAGATATTTTTTTTGTTTTAGGTCTTTACAGTTTTTTTCTTTTACTTTGGCTCAGTCCTCAAATGAAAAAAAAACAAAACATTTTTTTGTAAACCGTGAGCTCAAATCTGAGCAATTAGTTTTTTTTACAACAGGGTAGAATTTTTCATTCATATAAGCAATTTCAATTGCTTTGGTACACGTGGGTGAGTTGGTGATTCAGTACAACGCTCTACAAATCTGCTCTAAAGTAACTTGCTCTGTTATCAAAACTGCTGAGTTGATTCATAGCTACTAAATGTTCTTAAAGTTTTCGGTTATTAAAATCTGGTGGACGCACATGCATATGACTTAAATATATTTATGACATGGAGTGTTTGTAATGTCCGCCACAGTAGATTGGTTTACCTGCCAGGTAAGAGTGAGTGATAGACTTAAACATCTCAATGTACTGATCACTGTCAAGTTTCCAAGCAGGTAGATAGCTGGTGCTTTTTATTTTAAAGTGGGGGAAGGTGGCCGTAAATTCTGCATTAAGAGTGAATTTTGTTTTTTTAACTTTCATTGTGTTATTTGTGACTATCATAGTAAGGAAGTATTTTTACATTTGGACCAGTATGGCTCTAACAATGAAAAAACTACTTTTCATTTTGGCGGCAATGGCAGAAAAACTGTGTTTGAAATGTAAATGAAATCTTTTGGATGTCCCACTACCTTTTTGTGAACATGCAACAATGTTTTGATATACCATTGAAGTATTGTTGAATACAACCAAACTTTAGAGAAATTTAATTAAGTTTCTAAGAATGAGACATAAGTATCAACATTTGTATCCCAAGCTATTTGATAGAGCTGACCAGTTAGTTAAAGTGCAGAGCCCAGGAAAGCCGAACTGTGATCTTGTTTGATTTGGTCAGTGTTGAGCCATGACAGCTGCATCTGATGCATCCATCAAAACTGATGTGTGCCAATTGAAGGAGACAGCCCCCCCACGCTTGAGGCGCACACACACCTTGTTATTTTAACGTTTATTTTGTGTATTGTTTTTTCCACAGTTTGGGTCGCACAGTTTGAGTGAATATTAGAAGTTTGTATCCTGTAAATCGTTTATGAAAGTCTCAGATCAGTCTTGGCCATGCTGGTTGGCTAAATGCAGGCTGCTGTGTTGTGAGAGGTAGAGCCCAGGAAAGGCGATTGAGATACAGAGCATTAGCCGGTGTCAGGAGGAAATTAAAGGCCAGATCGCTTTCTTAATCAGAGCACAAGCACAGCGTTAAGAAGGAATTAGGTCGACAGCTGCTGTGTGGCTGCTTACCTTGCTTTCGCTCTCTTCCCTTCCTCATACACACACATGTTCTTCACACACTCTTGACTTTTTATTTCACTCCTTAAATTTTGTTTCTCTGATTGCACCATCTTTGTCAACCGCCACTTTTGTTTGTATGTCGACTTCTAGCACAGTTCCCTGGCCTCTTATTCCATATCCAGTATTTTCCCCAAAATATGTAGAGGCGAGAAGTGATGGATGATGGATTGAGCCGATTTTTGGTTCTGTTCCAGGAGGCTCAGTAGTCCCCCTGTGGCTGATGGATGAGCTGTCATTCTTGAGCTCTTCCACGTACACCTGAGATGAATGGACAAACAGCAGTGGTCCTTTTGCTCTGTATCCATCTTCCTCTGCTTAGATACATGCTTCTGTCCACACTTTTCCCCCACCCACACACACACAAGGCGCTAAGCAGATATGAGACTAATATTGTTATTTTTAGACTGAAGCCGCCCAATGGCCAATATTTTCTGCTATTAGCTGTATTTGTTACTTGACCATTTGATGTCAAAATTGAACAAAGGCTGCTTTTCTAATACATTATTGAATGATCATAAAATATTAGTGTTGTTGCAGGAATTAAGGAGATCTTTATGATAAATCCCAGAAAAGAAAACGCTGTGATTTAGCCCTGTTAGTACTTATTCAGTATACACATTAGCGTATATATTCATAGCAACTTGTTGAATTAATTTGTTAAACTTGTCATTATGAAGCAGTGGATGTGGGGATTTTTGCTTTTTACAGCAGATGACAGGGCGATATGTAACACAGTAGAGTAATTTGAACTCTATGCAAAACTGATTCAGTCTAAATCTACATCTACAAAACATCCATCTATGAGAGATTTTCAAAAACTAATGTTCAGAATATAAAGGCCCTTCACATGAGGATAGATTACAATAAATTTAACAGTTTAGTTCATAAAGTGTGTAATAATTATTAGCAATAATATGCCCAGCGCAGCGCACCACACATAAGGATCCCATTCACAAGTGGTGTAATATCGGTGTGCCGGTTCATGTTTTCACATTCTGTTTTGACGTCAGGGAAACACAGAGTGGGAGTGTCTCATGCTTTGCCACTGTCTTCCCCCCATTAAGCCTCAGAAACTACCTCGAGGAGAGGGTCGGATGCAGAAAGACTTTGCCCCATGATTACAGCCAAAGCTTAAAAATCCAACCTTCAAACGATATGTAAGAGCCAACCATCAACCACCAATCTAGATTGAGATTCTCGCAAAATCCCCTGCAACTTCAGAGAAAACAAAAATGGTGGTGGAAAGAAAATGTTGCTTGTAGCTTGTCCATCCTGGTACCAACTCCTCATTTTTAGTGCACTTGTTGTATACTCTACCCAACACACTGTATTGAAACTTGTAATCAACAAAATCATCCTCCATTTCTAATGTTCATTTAACCTAAAAATTTTGTGTTTACCATTAACGCCATTGCTTTTGTTTATTGCATTTGTTGCGCTTCCTTCTTCAGTCGTCTCTCCCCCTAATTGGCTATTGTCTCGTTCCATGTGACAATCCGCAGAGTGCATCCTTGCCTCAGGGTACCCCCCAACACGACAGGATATCTGGTTGTAAATACTGATATGTTTAACATTTATGATTTCAAATCTGTGTAGATCAGGGGATGTTAAACCATGTCTATGTGACAAGATAATCCTTGCAGCCATTGAAAAATTAGGTCTTTCTAACTTTTTGTTGGAAGGGAGGTATTCTGCCCTAGAATTGGACTAATTATCTCTTTGCGTGACAGCAAATTCTTGCAGTACATGTTTCCACTTTCCATATGTCCTCTCAAACCAGGAAAATGAAAGATCGGTCACCAAGGTCAGGAGTCATTCCGCTTTTCAATCTGGCAAATGCGGCGTATAAATTTTAATTTGTTGCTTCAATCAGTTGAATCAGCTGGAATGACCCTGAATAAAGCCTGATTGCCAACTCCTTCTCAGTGACTTCAGTTGGCATGTTGTCCAGGTCGTGTTTTTATGGCAGTGACAGGATTCAATATTCAAGCATGAATTGCAAGTTTATGACTTTGGAGGATTGGCAGAAAAGTCCTTATGAAGCTCTGTAATTTGATATAACAAATCCATAAAATAAGATTTGAAGATTGGCATGCTCATATGAGGTTTAGGGTATACCATGTTGTTGCAAGGCTCCTGTGATTAAGTCCTTGGCCTTGCTTTTAGATATAAGTTGGAAAGAGTGATGCATAAGAACAATTTGGACGTTTTGCAATCTGCAGGGAAAATACAGAAATGATCACTTAATTTTAAGCTCATTCTCAAAATGTTCAACTGCTGATTAAGATCTTGATATGGCATTTTCTGAAGGACCTTACAGCCCGAGTAAACACATTTGGCACGCTCAGGTAAACAGAAACACTGCACCTTGCCCTTGTGAAGTCAGTTAGATACTTGGAGTCCATATTAACCGACCTCTCGGTGGCACACGGGGGTGAAACTGCTCTGTGTCCTCTCCAAGGGGGAAGCTTTAAAAAACATTTAATTAGGCTTTTGGCAAGGCCTCACTTTTAGCCTGGAGGTGTTGGAGGAGCTTTTACAGACTTCATTCCTTTCAGAGCCGAGCAGATTAAACATTCATGGGAGCAATCAGCCGACCCTCTGCGCTTCTCTCCTGCTGTACAACTTCATCCGCGGTAAGCGTGTAGCATCACATTTGTGTAGGGTGATGCCATTAGATGAAGCACTAACACAGGATGCATGCGGTTTTGTAGTCTCACCTCCTATATTAATGTCTCAGCGAACTGTTTGCATGTGAAACGTATAGTTGACTATGTAGGATTAAAAAGTGTCTCAAGTGTCTCCTAAAATCCTCCTGCTTGGTGGTGCCCAAAGCCGGCCTAGAGAGGTGTCGTATGGGAAGGATGGAGCAGGAAGGCGGAGGAGGTTTTTTGGGGGGGAGAAGAAGGGTGGGTAGGGGGGGGCAACAGATGGTACGCCACGCTGCGAGGGACGTCGGCTGCCACGGGTGGGGGGAGGTGGGAGTGGGGGCAGATAAATGGGTGTGGGAGGGGGTTCTTTTTTCCCCCCAAAGTGCCAGCAGGGATGACGAGGAGGGGGAACTGGCTGTACGAGTGTGTGCGATTGCGTGTTTGCATGAGTGTGCCTACGTCTCCGTGTGTGTGCTCGCATGTGTGAAGCGAAGGAAGAGCCATATTCAGATTTGAGTTTCTCATCAAGTGAGGTGAGAAGCCTTTGCCCCCCATGTTACATGCCCACTCAGTGTTTATCTGTGGACTTCCAGAATTTGAGAACTAAATGATGACTCCACGTTTACAAGGCTGTCGGGGAAAGATGCTGAGATTACTCATAACCCAGTTGTTCAGTTAGCCTGCCCCCACCACCTCATCGACTACAACACCTATGCATGCACAGACGGCACACATGCTCACACACATGCACATAAGTGCACGCACCAACCCCCAATTACATTGGCTGCCTGTAAACACACCAGCTTCAGTGGTATATATGGTGCTGCCTATCGAACAGATGTTGTGGAATTTAAGATGCAGAATCACCCCCCACCACCACCGCCCCCATCCAACACACACACACACACACACCACACACATTTATAAATACACACACTGCAGACACACAAACCCTCACTGTCTCCCTCCCCCCCAGCTGGCCCTGCCATGAACGTGCCATGTGGCGCTCCATTCCCCCTGGCACTTCGACTCTGGCTGTGCCAACTCTGCCGCGTCTGGCCGCCGCCAACTGGAAAGACCAAGAAAACAGCCGACTCAAAGTGGACTGTTTCTTTGTGTTTCTGAAAGTGTGTGTATGTGTGTACCTGAAGAAGCACACTACAAAACTTGTTTTGTCAGCCATTATAGCTGTTACTTCTCTAGAACCGAAGAGTAAAATATAACGTTCTATTTTTCCTGGCATAAAAATAGACTTAAATGTCCTTTACTGTTAGGTGGAAGATGGAAATAAGTGTGTGTGTGTATGTGTGTCTCAGTTAATTTTTGCGCCTCTTTGTATATGTGTGCAGGTGTACAGTGTACGCAGTGTGCACAGCATGTCACACTGTCAGTCCTGCACACGCTGGTTGCGAATCCACATGGGAATGGCGGTGGAATTCGTGTTTCCATGGAGATGTCCAAGCTCATCTGTAATAAAATTCCAACTTGAGAGAGATTAATTCAGGAAAGTGTTGATTTATTCATCCTGGTGGATACTGTTGCACTTCCTCATTCGCTCTGATGTTAGACTGTGATGGACCCCATTTGCTGACTGGTTTTCATTTTTCAAACCGCGTCACTGTTTCATCGTGGCTGCCAGTGAGCAATTCTGTCTTTGCCAAGTTTAAGGATATGACTTGAGATATGACCTTTTGACAGGGTCAACATTTCCCATTAAAAAGACCCAATAATACATGGACTCTTCTATTAAGTACTGCATAAAAGCCTGATATAGCTTTATCCTCAGCGCCATAAAACACCCATTGTTCCCCAAAAACCATTAAAAACACATCAATGAGCCTCCGAATTACACTGCATGACATTTTCCTTCATTACGAAGAGAATTGGGTGCTGTAGTTCATTTTAAGTCAGTCCAACATTTACAGCCCTGCTGCCACTACATTTAGTCTTCCAAATTAAATGAAAAGGAATGTCATTTGTCCATGTTTACTGACATGGATGTAATCTACTTCAACACTTGTAACAGCAGGACAACCATTTACATTGTACTGTTCAGGAGTACATCTGCTGGATGATTTGGCAACACTGTGGTCAAGACTTGGGGAAGACTTTGTTTAGTCATCAAAATGATGCTCTTTGGTTTTGCGGAAACTCAAGGTTTGAGTCAGAAGATCTGCCCTGGTGGGTTGAAGGATTCAATGGATTACAGCATGATATTTTTGGGCATATATGTCCCCTAATGAAAGACAAGTAATCTCAGAGCCTCTGTTGTCAACAACAAACACACAAGGTGTACACAAGGTGTACCCTTCAGTCTGTATATACATCATACATATACATACGTCCTAAACTTGCTCAATTACAAACCCATAAAGGACAGTATTAGATGTCTAAAGCAGGGTTACACATAGCAACAATATCAGGTTGAATTTTGGTCTGATTCATCACCTTCAGCAAAAGCCCTTTAGATCGACAGAGATCCTGTTGCTCACAATGTTTTTTTCTCTTAAGTTGCCCATAACTATGCAAGATTTTACACAATATTTAATGTTTTTCGTCTTTTTTTTCCAACTAAATTGTAGTTTAGTGTATAGTGTGCTGCATTGGCCACTTCGATGAACCACACAACCTAGAAATAAAGCAATCAAATCTGTTATCATGTGTGGGGTCTCTCACATATTTTACATCTGTGAAGGTTTTAAACATCTAGTTTGTGCCCGCCTTAAAACAACTTTTTTGGTTACTGAGAAGAGAGACTGTCAAAGTCCGCTTTTGGTGTTAATGGACAGACTGTACAATGTAAGACTCTCTTGAAAGGGAGTGATTTAGAGTCCCACTTAACATAGTCCCACTAAACATAATGTCAAAGTTTTAGAATATTATTCAGCAGACACTTTTGTTTAATGAGCAAGTTCAACACAAGCAAGGGCCTAAACAGGAGGAAGTGCCACTGACTACTTTAAGTACAATAATTACAGGAGCTGATATGAAGTGCTTTAACAAGTTATTGTTTTAATCTAGCCTTGAATGATTTTCTAAACCTATCAAAGTAGCTCTTTCACACAAACCTAATCACCAAACTGTTCAACATCATTACCTTTCAAAAAAAGAAGATGAAGACAGCACATGCTTGCATTTACTTCTAGTGCGCCGCAACTATTGCTTTCTTATAGAGGTGTGTCTGTATTCATAGACCTGAGACAGACTGACCCTCTGCTAGAGTACGGCTGTGCTCGGGATGGCATGTTAGATTAAATGGATGCTTTATTTTTACAGAAGACACCAGTGTAGCTAAACTAAAGGTTATACATTTATGGTAACATTAGAAAATAGTGACTGATATTAAAATGAGAACAATATATAAATGTTTACATAATGAGTATAATGATCAGATCTATTGAACTCTCTAATAGCAAAATATAGCGTTAAAAATCTTATTGCGGTGATGATAAACTGGTTAAAGTTTTTTGTCTTAAGGGGACTGGTAGCCTAGTCCAGCATAGGCAGACCGCCTATGTTTGATTGCACCCTGTGGCACCTTTCCTGCTTTAACTATAGTCAATAAAGGCAAAAAAAAAGGCCCAAATTAAATGTCTTAAAACAACATTTTTTGTCTTTGTCACTTAGTTTTTGATGACAGTAAGGTATTACAGTGGTTGTAGCTGTACCTCCAAAGACATGTTACATATATATATTCAAGTAGGCCGCTGCTAAAATTGCCATGATTTTAAGCAAGTGTGCATTTGTAATGGTGATCAGAATAGGTATAGTAACTGTTCTCGTTTTGCTTAATTATTTAGCCAAAAGTCAGTTACCAAATGTTAGAAACACACTCTTGTGACATGACTCTTGTCCCTACAGGAAGTTGTGATGTTGCAATTTTGCCAATCTTGCACCATTTTCATGATCCTGCAAGTTCAGCCAATCTGATAAATATCCCTATATCTCTTTTACACTGAGTGTAGATGTCAGGATGAATTTTGTATTAATATTTCTTTGCTTCATTCAGTTTTTTTTTCACATTTTCTTTGGCATCTTGATGAAGAGGTGAGCTGGAAAGGGATGTCAAAGAGGGAACAGTTTGCTCAGCTAGCAGATTTATTATAGTCACTTTGAATGGCTGTCCAATGTGTTTTGCATAGAAATAAGAGCCTAAAAACCTTGCATATATTCTCAACAAGCTCCTTTTAAAATCAGACATTTTATGATGCTAGAATTACAATGACAGCCAGTGAAATCCTGGAGGATTTCAATGTAATTTAGATCAATAAAGGTTAGTACATCGCCTACAGAATTGGTACCATTCTTGAGCTTGTGTTAACGTTCCTATATGCATCCATGTTTGCATATGCATGAGCATGTGTTCCATACCAACATGTCTCTCTGCGACCCTTCAGTCTCTCTTCAGTTCTGTGGATGACCCCCCTCCCTCCATCCTCTCCTTTACCCCATGTGGTGACTGAAGTGAGAGCTCCTCTCTTCACTCCTCTTCTGATAATCTCTCTTAATCTGAGAAAGCAGGCGTGAGCTGATATGTCAATGCCTTGTCTCAAGGCTGCCACTGGGATACACACTCCATTTTGTTTACCTCCTCTTAGCTTCCATAGAAGAGAGGTTGAGGGAGGCGGAGAGGCAGAGAGACAAAAAAGAGAGAGGGGAGACAGGGTGAGCAGAAGGTGTAGGGAGGGATGTAAAGGAAGAGGAGAGACTGGAGAGTTACCTATGGGGAACTGTTTCAAAGATGAGTGAGGGAGTGACATATAGTGTTCAGTCCTGATAAACAACATGAGTGGGTCATAATTGAGTTAGGAGCAAAACCAACTAATCATCAGATCATGATTGCCTGTTGTTAGTCGCTACTTCTACATAATACACTGCGGCTCTTATAGCAAAGCTTCGGCTTACACGTGATCAACAAAGACTGTACCAGAGGGCTCTACATTAATGTACAAGACTATTTGGAAAAAATATATATTTTAGGCTTTTCACAAGTTAAAAATGTATGGAAATGTTTTTGTTTAGTAAACCCTACATGATTCCAACTCTCCACTGAAAAGTTAAGCACCACTTAAGCCTTGCCTGTGCAGTAATATTGTTTTTTTGAGAAGAGCAGAATGTAAGATGAAAGAAGTGTCATAGTTAGTCATAATCCAAAATAAATTTACAAAAATAATTTCATGATACCCTTAGTATAGTGCCGTAGCACCGAAAGCTCAAAATATAGTGTCCAAAGGTTTGAAGCACCTGTAAGGAACTTTTAGCTTGTGTTGATTTTGGCGCCCCCTGTGGACAAAAGGGATAATTGTTACTTGCAGTTACTAGCAGGGTTAGTCTCTCTTTGTGTTGATGCTCTTGTTTGCTTTTAAGGTCAAACGAGGCCTGAATATCAATTTCGGTCATTTTGTAACCAGCTACGAGCCCCTCACAGGAGCTTTAGATTCACTGTAGGTCAAAGTTGAAGATGTTAAATAATGCATATCGGCTACTGAGCAGAATTTCTCCATTTACTTCAAAAGAGGCAAAAACTTCACTCTTACTGAATTTGAACTTAGAGACTCCTTTTTAATTTTTCATCACTAAAACCGGTGTCTGAAGGTCAAATCTTTTTACATTTTTCCACTGCTTTTTGAGAGTGTATTTGTGATGCTGTAGCTGCCATGTCTGAGTTTTTTTATTCTGCTGAACAAAACCAGGGTCACAGAACCAAATAGATTTTTTTTAAGCATAAGTAAAGCTGAAAAGATAGACCAGACACTTCTTAAAGTCTTACAGATGGTGCAATGAGAAATTATATTTGACACTTTTGTCATGAATAAATAAACAGTTTAAAAAACTCATTTAGTGTTTTTTGGATATCATCAGAGAAAAACTGCCAGGTATTGTAAACAGTCTGTCAAAATATTATTGCATATGTGCTGCAGAAATAAATGAAAGAGTAGAGGTTTGAAAGCCACCATGTTTAAGATCATTCCCTCGCCCCTGTTTAATGAAGGACCACATAAACTGGGAAAACAGGTGTAGCATATGCACAAATATACACACGGTCAAACGCACACTTTGAGGTCAGACCCACACAAAGTCAAAAACCTGTGGGAAGCTGCGAAGTCGAGGCCAGCAACTAAAGAGACGTGTGCATGTGTGTGTGAGTGTGTGTGCGTGTGTGTTTTGGGCATCTGCATGTGTGTGTGTGAGGGACACTGTGGTTGTCTCTGTATGTGTGAGCGAGTGTTTAAATTCAGTGACAGCTGTTCATTAGTCCATTACAACCCCACACTGCTGATTCCTCAAAGCAGCAGCAGAAAGAGACGATGCTGATGGCGACGGCACCGACTCTGCAGGATGAGATACATTTTACACGTTAGCTGCATGAAGAAAAAGATTTTTTCACGGTTATGCAAGTCTTTTTGTTCTTTAGTTTGATTATTTTAACTTGACCTGGAGAAGGCAGAGTGTCACTTTGACGCTCAGATTTTTTTATTATTGATATTTCACTTATAGCGCTTCATCCAGCTGTGTGGTCTGGACAGCAGTTTCAGTTTCTTTTTATGCTAAACCTTCCGATGATTGTCCACTTGTTATTTTTTTACCTGAGA
This sequence comes from Xyrichtys novacula, assembly GCA_962446985.1. Taxonomy (NCBI): domain Eukaryota; kingdom Metazoa; phylum Chordata; class Actinopteri; order Labriformes; family Labridae; genus Xyrichtys; species Xyrichtys novacula. The sequence goes on along the minus strand of OY660882.1, from coordinate 8,067,207 downwards.
GTGTGTACATCTGGGGCTGTCTGTATTTTGTAAGTATGAAATTAAAGAGACATATGGACAGTGGACAGCCTGGGTCTATTTCACTGAACTTTAAATCTCATCTGAACACCTGGTATATCCATCTCCCTGTACTTACTTTAATGTATTTGGTAGTTGCACTTAAGTACAATTATTATAACTATATTGGCTGTATTACCTAATTATATAGAAGAAGCAAATGAGAACTTTGAAGCATCTATCCTCCTATCACTATACTGCTTTATATCACCGAACACTCACATTTATAAGAGCTGAAGTGAGATGAAAACAAACGAAGCGAGGAAATTTTAGAGTTGATTTAACACAGAAATGAAGAAAGAGACAGATTGTGTTCATTTTTCTTTACTTTTCTCTTCATCAGATTCCTATGAGAATATGTTTTTTCTCCGCTTATATGTCACTCTTCATTTAAAATAACTGTATTTAACTGTGCTGACAGGCAGCATTCAAACATCTATATATACTCTTTTTTTTTCTTAGAGGCTTCTTCAGGCAGATGCAGAAATTAACATAATTTGTATGAATAATAGACGGCTTTGCAGTCAAATGAAGTTTACAGTAAGAGTAATTTTAAAACCACTTTGTGAAAAAATTTATTTTTTTGGCTAGTGATGATTAAGGTTATTATTGTTGCTGTTTACATTTGGCTCTGTAATTTACACCATTAGCTTTACAGAAATGATATTCCACTGTGTAAAACGTGAGGAAAAGATGTTGGAAAAGTATACCCACCTCAATGTTGTTTGATTAATACAAGAAAAATATATCTGGTCGTCAGATCCCCAGTCAAATCTGCAGCTTTCACCTGAATGATTCACTTTAAAGCTCATTGAGATTAAACCTGCACACACTACCATACAGAACATGCTGACAGCCCCACATTAAAAGCTTGGCGCTAAGCCTGGAAATCTTCTGTACATATAAACCTAACACCTACAGTGTGCGGCAACTATTTCACACTGTTTCATCAGAAACAGTGTGATGGCAGCGACACAGAAACATCCCCTCTCAAAACTCACTATTTCAAGAATGTCCTGTCCTGTAACACCAATTCAGTCCTCACATTATAGATTCGAAGTTAGCGTCTTTGTATAATATAAAGCGTAAGGATGAGTGATCAAGCTGTTTTACTTGACCTGTGTTGATATCAGTCTGTACTTCACCCTGCTTTCGAGGCTAAAACAACAATTTCAAGATTTTTTAAGTGAGAATCAGTCAAATTTACTCTAAAATGACTGACATATACGCACAGAAAGTAATTCAAAGGTGGGAACTGGAATCAGTGTTTGTGTGCATGTGGGTTACCAGCGATGGAGGAACTCAACGAGGAGGGTGTGATGTTCTTTAAGAAGTTGTTAGCTAGAAGTGACCATGTGCCATTAGTGAGAAAAACTGTGCAAGAAAAAAAAAAGTGAAGAGGAGAAAAGGTGAGAGGGAGGAAGAAGTGATATGCTGGGATTTAAAAGTGCTGTGCAGGAAAAAGAAATACCGTGGTGTAAGTTTGTGAGTGGGATGGAGCAGGGACGTGAGGATTGAGGTGGGGTGGAAGGATTAAAGGGCAAGGAGAGGGGGAACAAAAAGAAGTGAGGATGCCAGAGAAGGATAGGAGGCAGAGGGAAAGAGGGGAGACAGAGGAGCAGAGGAGCGAGGGCAATGAGCTGGATTGAATACCATCTGACAGGTCCAGCTGGGAGTTTGCCCACCCCGCAGCACCGCAAAACCCCTCAATATGGAGGCCAATTACTGCTGCCCGCATGACCGTGGCATGGCAGCATCAGAGATGCAACCCTCCTCCTCCTCCTCCTTTTTTTCCTTTTCCTCTTCCTCCCCTCCTCGTTTCCTCACCCACCCCCCAACCCCCCCTTCCCTAAAAATAAATAAATAAATAAATATCACTCCCACCATCTGTGCAGAGTGACAACAACCTCTATACCCAAGCTGTACACTGTGCATACACACACATTTGGGGCAAACACACATCAAACATGACAAATCCTCCCTCATGCGCATGTGGGCTTTTATACCCAAAATCAAGTCTGTAAGGCTTCAGAGTTTTTCTCTCCTTTTTTTAATGAAAAACACAGTGAGGTCTCATACTTTCACACCTTCTGCATGTTTTTATTACTTGTAACACACAAAGACAGTTAGTCACACGCAGGGCATTCTGGGAGTATACAAACACACACTTTAACACACACACACACACACACACTGCCATTGTTCCTCAGATGCAGTGGAATTTCACCTCATGCCAGATTCATCTCTCTGCTTGCAGAGCTGGGCGTGGCGCTCTGGGTGATGGTGATGGTGGGAGGATGCAGGCAGAGAGGATAGGTGGGTGAGCGTGATGCGGTGGCGACCAAAGTCCACTGAGGTGGAGGTGACACCCAGATTTGGTAACATGCGCAGGCAGGAAAAAAAACTGGACTTATGGTATTTTGTTCTGGTGCTTTCAGGGGCGAGACAGACTAAAAGAGAAAAAAACTTTGATATCACTCTATACACACACGCACGCACACACACACACACAGTCTGGACTTTTATCACTCATCTTGTAATAGCCTACATAAATTGTTACCCTGATGTCCCATCAAATCTGACTCTCACCTCTCTCACCCTCCTTCCCTGCACTAAATGTCTCACAGCTACATGACGGATTATTCCCCTGAAAATATTCTCAAGATTAATCCCAAAATAATTAATCCCATAAATGTGCACCTAATCTGATAAATTACATTAAAACTCCCTCCAGATGGACATTTGTGTGTACTGTAGGCCCACTTTGTGTCCCTGTATTTCTGCTGTGCTGCGGTTGAAGCAGATCGTGTTGGGGGCGTTTTAAAGCCCTCAAATTGAGCTCTGCGCGGGATTATTTAATTACAGTAATTGCATGGTATTTCATAAACACTCATTCGAACAATTACGCTTGAATCGGATCCCAATTAATCGATTTTATGGGCTTTGGTTACGTCGCGTAAGCTCATTTGTCACAGATATTAGAGTGACCGTTACATTACATGATGATGACATCAGTACACGTGGAATGTGACATGTCGGCCTACCTTTGAAGTAACAAAAAAAAAGACGACCTTTGAAGTTTTTGAATTTAAATCCCTAACGGTTACAAATTTTTTGAATTAATGTACGATATTTTTTTTGAAAATAGTGATATTTTTTTTAAACACGCTTCACGTCGTTTGATTTGTTTAAAAACATCAATATTTAATGACAGCCGTATTAGTTTGTTATACTAATAAGCAGTTTTAATGAATACCTTTGAACTTTAAATAAAAGTTATCAATTAACTTACAATTTAACACATTCTTTGGAGTTTAAAAGTATTAGTCTGCTTCAGAGAAGAAAAAACTGTCAGGGTCTTTTTAACTTTTCTCCAAACCCGCGGAATAGTCCCGAGAGGTTTAATCTCCCCCCTGCAAAAGTGCGTGACCGGAAATAAAAAAGAGGTCTCTTTTGTCCGGTGCAGTGTGCGGACACTCAGCCTCCTTTAACGGTGGAGAATAATGAACAGATGCTGAGTGAATTAGGAAAGAAATACTGGGTCCCTCCCACAAGGGCCACTTTGGCAGGGGCCGCCTGGCTGCCACGTGGCGCAGCTGGCACCGGGCTCGGTTGATGGTGGTGGGCTTTTGCAGGTCTCTGGCTTTACTGATGCTCAGACATTTAGCGACTTGGCACGGGCTCCGCCATTAAACCCCTCTGCCAGCCGCCACCCCTCCTTACTTAGAAAAGTCCACCGACTCAATGAGAGGTTTGAGCCGAAAATCAGATCAGAAATGCGGCTTTTAGCCTGTCCACCGAACCCGGGATTGAGAACTTCAAACAGGCCCAGACTAATATAAACACAGAGAGATCCTAGAGCAGCCTGGAACAGACTAGATCGAGGATTTCATTAATATTTAAGGACCCAACTCTCTCCTAAAATATTAAAATGTTTATATATAGTCTATTTAAATAAGCCAACCCTGTTTTAAGCAGTCATCCACTCATACAAGTGGCTGCGTGACAGGGATTGTCCTCAGTGATCAAATGTTATTCGGTCGTCAGTGAAATTGAAAACCTTTCAAATTTCAAAATAAAACCAAATCTCACAGCTTCTTTTATTCTTTAAAAATTTGAAGTTTTTAAATATTAATATAAACAGGCCTACACTTGACCAACCTATAGCTGTATTGATGAGTAACTTTGATCAAAAAGAAAAAAATATATATATCAAATCCAAATAGATTTTTAATTTCCTATCAGTTATTGATATTTTCATGTTAGACATGTGTATTATCAGAATGCTCATTTTGTAACTGCACACACAGTGTCTTTTTTTCTTATTTTAAAGGATGCATTCACAGTTAATGAATCTTTAATATTAAATTTGCAAAAGTGATATTGGTATTTTTCTTTATATCTGAGAAGTAAAAAAAAAAAAAATGATTTTTTAAAATTAACACAATGATTGAGATAAGGTCAGGTCTCCCAAAAATATGAAAATAAAGTTTAGCTTGTATTTAAAGGATGAAAAAAAAAATCAAGTGTATGAAAGGCAGATTTTTGCTTTTACTGCCCTTGATAACCACCAAAATTGCAGCCTCTCCAATTATGACACCATGCAGGCTGTCAGCTTTCCTTCCTCTGAATTTATTTTTAGATACAGTAGAAACCATTTTGGTTTATGTATTTAATCTCGGATGAGACATGTCTGAATGTGTTTGTCCGTGTGTGTGTGTGTGTGTGTGTGTCCGTTTGGCTGACCCTGCTCCCTCCTTTCAAATCCACAGGCAGCCGGTTCACCTGTCCTACACCTGCACTTCTCTCAGTTCACATTCAGAAAGGGACATTTCAGCTAAATCAAATTAATTAAAAAAGAAAATATATCACTCAGACAGTCTAATAACACCTAGCCGTTGAATCTACTCACATCTCTTCTGGCCGTTTTTTTCACCCGGGTCAACGCTGAATGTGATGGTTTGCACCCCGTGGTGCCCGGTGCTGATTTCCCCTGGATGTCCTCAGTAACATATGGGACCCAGGGCGGAGGTCCAAACATGGAGTCTGCTCCCACTATTTGAGGAATCAACAGTGAATTGATGTAGCCTACAAAAATCCAAACCAGAGCTCTACTCTTGAAATAAAACAAAGGTTCAAGCATATGGGTTTTAATCTGGCACAATGTGTATCTAATATTTTCATATTAGACCAAGACTGTGAGTTAAATAGTTGTTTTACTATCAGCTATTTTTGAAATTAAAAAAAAATATATTTAGTAGGTACCTTTTCATTAATTTTTGATTAGTGCTGATGAATTTATATTTTTTTAAATGTCAGTATTGCAACTTGTTGAAGATGATAGTTTTATCCTCAGTCCCCAGTGAAATCTGATGTGCTCACTTTGAATCAAACTGTGCTGCTCTGATCGGGCCCCTGACTACAGTCGCTGTACTGGAACACAAATAGAGCCCTTTGATATGAAATTAAACTGTGTGTAGTTGTGTGTCGACTGCTTTTCTGTGATTGTCTGAGGCCTTGTCCATTCGCTCATCAGTAGCATTACATAGATGAAGATGTCTGAAGGCTTTGAGACAAACAACATGGTGGGAATAAAAAAAAACAAAAGGTAAAAAAAGGAGTGCTGAACTGCTTTCAATCAGACTTCTAAGTCTCTTTGTTTTTAGGAGACGATTCTAGTCTGACATAATTTTCTCTGCTAATTATTTTCAGCTCTGTAGGATTTTTTAAAATTTATTTTTTAATCTGCTTGGAGTGTATCTTTTCACACAGCTCACTCCTGACACACTCCCCCATACAAACCCTTTTACAAGAAAAATAGAAGAGCACAGTTACTAACAGGTTTAGGTTTCAGACTTCCTTCCATGAACAATTTCCATTTTGTATTCTCTTGCTGGTGTATTTATTCACTTGAATTCTTACTCAATGCTAGATAGCTTTCACCAAAATCCTCCTCTCTAAGCAAAAACCTATGCAGACTTTAAGAGGACGCGGTCTTTCTGGAAGTGTATTTTAAAATCAGATCACTTTAATTTTCAGAGCTGCATTAAATTCCAAGCTGAAGAATAAAACTAAAACAAAAATGCATTTTAGTTTAAAAAGTTTAACCGATCCAGGCATTTCAATGCTGATTCCAGTTTTTTTTTTATTGCTGATTTTTTTATGGATTTAACCTCCTTCAGTGCGGCAGCATCTTAGCGGTTAGATGTATAGAAATGTACAAAAGCTGCAGGACAATTCAACAGGCCCCGACTCAGTTTCTCATACTGTTTTTTTTTTCTTTTTAGGCCACTGACAAAATAATTTAGACCTAACATAAAGGCTGACAATAGTTAAATGCTATATTCCTGCATGCTGCTATGCATACAATTTCTTTTCTCATATCAAATCAATCCTTTTCATTCTTAGATTGACCTTTTAACTAATCAACTCTTGAAACAAGCTGAACAAAATCACTGTTAGTGTAATTCCAACGCATTAACTGTATACAAGCTACTGAAAGCCGGATTAAAAGCTTATGTTTAATTAAAATATGCATAAAAAATGTGTAATTCAACCTATTTTACATGCCCGTCAGTTCAAGTTTGCTCTTTGATTTACATAAACCTAATTTTTTAGCTGTTTTTAAAATACAGTTTAATGATAATGTCAATAGTCTAAATGTGTTATAGGCCCACACGACCCTAGAGTTAAAGTCTCTCTAATGCTCACAATAATGTTTTTCAATCATGTCAGACAATTATAAAACACTTTTTATTTCTGCTGTTGGTGTCATAACATGTTTAGGCCAGTACAGGGTTTATGTCATTTGCACTCATTCTGCATACAGGAGATTACTGGACACACTTTGACAGGAAGTACAACAGTATAGGGATGACATCAGAATACAGAAGGTAATCAGGGGACTCTCTCTGCCTCATCCTTCTTCTGCTTCCCAAACAATATACACTGTAGGATTGTCATTGTCAGGTCTGATTGTAAGGGCTCAGTTATGGAAAAAAGCATTGAGATCCTCGTAGGGGGGCGCCCTGTCGTGGTGCAAGTGCACGTCGTGGAAAGGTGGAATGTTTTCGGAGTGCGCACCTCCGCTGCGCGCGCCCGAGGGCCCAAAGGGGATGCTGTGGCCGGGCCGGGCCGTAGTCAGTCCGGAGTAATGCATAGAATAATGATAGTTCCTGTCCGCGTCAGAAGACTCCTGCTGCCTCCCGGACAGTCCTCCATTCAGGCAGACAGGCGGGCTGTGCTGGCCTTCGTAGTCCGGGCTGCTATAGTCAGGGGACGTCCCGCCCGTGGGGTACACGCCCTCGTACCCAGGTCCGTAGGAATGGCTCCGCAGGTTAATCGCTCCGGATCCGGACTGATAATGCGGGCTGGAGAGGCGGGAGCAGCGGTATGAGTATGGATGGACGGAGAAGGGGGAACTGGGCATGTGGAAGCGGGCTCCCTCTGAGCACGGCTCAGTCAGGAAGTTCCTGGTGTTGAGCTGCAGACATCCTGCCACCAGGTTGGTAGTGGGCTGGGACAGGCCTTTACACAACATCTGCACGTAGGTCACCACATCTGGACGTTTCCCGTTGCGTAAAATCTCCCCAAGAGCTAAGATGTAGTTCTTGGCCAGCCTCAGAGTCTCTATCTTGGAGAGTTTTTGCGTTTTGGAGTAGCATGGCACCACTTTGCGCAGGTTGTCCAAAGCTGAATTCAAGTCGTGCATGCGCGTGCGCTCCCTCGCGTTCGCCTTCATCCTGCGCACCTTGGAGCGCTCCACGCGCGCGGCCGTCATCTTGCGTTTCTTTGGGCCGCGCTTCTTGGGCTTGTCGCCGCTGTTTTCATCCTCGCACTCCTCTTCCTCTCCCTCGTCGTCATCGTCGTCGTCGCCGGCCATCTCGGACTCGGCTCGGCTGCTGTCTTCCTGCGCCTCGTCCAGGTCGTCATCCACCAGGCGACAGCGCTCGTGCTCGTCGTCCTTGGCCTTGCAGTCCTCGCTCTCAGTGTCCACCCAGTCGGCCGCGAGCCTCTGGACGTCCGGCAGCACCTCGCTGAACAGACGACTCAACATCGTGGCAAGCAAACTGCAAGAGAGAACAGGCGGAGGTTTAGCTGTGCTGTTTACCCACAGGTGCGCAAGAAGCTTCCCCGGACCTTAAAGATAGAGGCTCCCCCTCACCAAGAGGGGGCATGGTGTTTGTTTTAGAGAAAATTTCAAATCTGGAATTGTCTTTAATTTGAAGCACTTATTTCCCCCACATTGTTCTCCTGCTCGAGAAGACAAGAGAAAAAACAGGTCTTGATTTCTAAAGTGTGTGAATGGAAACACTGCTTTTAAAATTCTTATTTCTTTGTCCAAACCACAAAATGCCTTTACTAATTTTATGCAGTGAAAAAGGTTGAAAATATTATGGGATGTGAGGCCTCAAAGACGTGCAGATACCTCTATTCCAAAGGTCTAAGTATGGTAACTTGATCTATTTTACACTTTTTTTTATTATTAAAGACAAGAAATATTCTCAGTCAGTGGGTTATCTAAATTCCTGTAGTTGTTTTTATTGATTTATGTTATTGGTTTAATTTCAATCCCTCGGCCTGCACTTGATCCTCGGTGTGTCGATGCTGGCCTGTCCCAGCGCGTCCCCAGAGACGCATTAAGGGTGCGGGTCCCTCCGCCGTCTTATAAATCACCAACCGGAAGGAATTCCAGCACAGCCCCTAGGCCGCACACCTAAACCCACCAAACACCTGATTGAACAGGTTAGAGGATCTACTGTAGAGGTATTTATTTAAAAGATCCATCATTTAGGAAAAGGTCTGTAGCTTACAAAGGCAAATGCAGTTCTCTCTTTGGATAGCTGAGATAATTTTTGAAAGACAGTCTCTGCTGACTCATTAGGTTCATTTTGGACACCTCGCGAGACCTCAAAGGCCACAGTGTAAACGGCATGAGACATTTTTAATGTTGGACTAAACTCGGTCTGAAATAGAAACAATAAGAGTGCTTCAGAAAATGACCTTGAACATCTTTTTTTGGATATTTAAAAAGCAATTTTTTTAGGCTAATTAAACAAAAAGTCCTACTTTCAAGTAAACCTTATATTTCAATAGTTTAAAAGAAACATTTCTACATCTTTGTTACTTGAAACCTGAAGTTAAACCTTTTTGAAGAGTCTTTTATTCCAGATTTAATCATGAAATGTAAATCCTATTTAAGCAAAAATCTGTATCTTCTCACATCCTGTCAGATTTTTCCAGAATATTCTGAGATCAACTCTACAGATGGAGTCCAAGGACGTATTTTTTCCTAATCTTGTAAGCACAATGTAATTAATGCCAACCAATACCTTGTCAATTAGCCCGTGTGTGTCTATGGAGAATTCATCCCCCACCGTGTGCTCGAAAACGCACACACACACACTGACACATGCGCGTACATACACACACATATGAAGGTTTTGGGTTTTATTCAGCAGGCCTTGGATTTTCCTCTAAAATATAATGCACGACACTTTTACCGGGTAAATGATGCACAATGCACGATATGATGAGGGAAAAAAATGACAGAGTATCCTCTCAGTCTGCTCCGAGCTCTGTCTGGACAAAACCTTCAGTGAAATGTTTCAATGAAATCACCTCTGTATCGATTCATGTGTTTGATAAGAAAGAGAGAAAGAAAGAAAGAATGAAAGAAAAACGAAAAAAGGTTAAAATTTTTGTCTCATCACGTCGTTTCATGTGTAAAAATGACGCGTAATCTGAGAGGAAACGTCCCAGATTTTGATCATTATCTCCTCCTTGTGCATTAGCATTTAGACAAAAAAACGAGCACGGATCAATGTCTGATGATCAAGTATTGATTGTAAAATGTTTCACCTACCTCCGTGGTGGAGCTCAGTGACGGGGCAAAGCGGGTTTGTTTACACCATCTCTCCCCGGGTGGGCATCACATCCACACGCCCTGCATGCACGGATGCGTTTGCAGGAGGAGACGATCTATGTTTCCCCGCACCTCTCTCTCTCTCTCTCTCTCTCTCTCTCACTCTCTCACTCTGTCACTCTCTCTCTCTCTCTCTCTCGTCTTCTTCTTCTTCTTGTTCTTCTGCTGCTGCTACATCGAGCCCCCTAAACGCGCGGAGGGGATCCGTGCATGTGGCACCTCAGAGGCAGGACTGGGTGGGTTACATACCAGCTCTGATGCCAGGCCCATATGGCTGGCACGTCATTGGCAAGAGCCATCACATGAGAGCCGGTGATTGACATGCGGCCGCATTCACAGAGACTGGCTTCGCCCCGGGGGAGAGGGACTCGCCATCTGTCACCGAGCTGAAAGAGAAAATGGAATAAGGAGTGAATGGCACAAAAACGCACACTGGATTGGGGAAAAAAAGCTTCTGTAAGCCTCCATCTTTGGGAGAAACGGGGTTAATCTCATATAGAAGGTTTAGGAAAACAATCCCCTTACGAGAAATAATTATCACAATCCTATAATGATTAATTTCTGAATTATATCATTGAAAAGATAGTGGATTGTTCGAGGATTACGCACAGGATCGTGATTATGGAAGATAAGGAAAATCTCATTGATACAGACAATCAAAATAGGAAGTCATTTATTTATTGTTATTGACAATTAGAAGAGTAATTAACCCTTTTAGAAGTATTATTGTGCTAAAACGGGGATTTCTTAAAGCAGTGAGGACTGCTGCCGAACCACAAAGGGCCGGGATAAATAAGAGACCCGCCATAAAGATCAGAGTCAGGGTGCAATTGCCTAAACGAGTCAATTGAACTGAGCCAAGCGGAGCGTCTTGGTCCGAGTTGCCAGGTTGGCACAGGTGCACGTGGGCGGGCTCGTGCCAAAGGTGGCAGAGGCACAGATTGCGGAGAGGGGCCAGAAGATGGGGCAGTACAGGACAGAGAGAGAGGGAGAGGGAGAGGGAGGAACGAAGAGAGAGGGGTCTTATCATCACAATAATGTTGGTTCACAGTTAAGATGTCTTATTAATTTGTTTCTAATCAAATGTTTGAATGTTTAAATCAGGAGTTTTTTTAGACATTTTTGTCGAGCACAATCTTCTGGAGATGAAGACATAGTTTTACACCCCAACATTGTTTATTTGTGTGAACCATGACTGCTCTTTTAAATTGGACAAATTCAATGTTTTTGCCCAAAATCACTAAAAAATAGTGCGTGAAAACTGTTTCTGGAAACACACGAAGAGTTTACGAGTAATAGTGTGAAGAGAATAGAGCTGACAGTCTTAAATTTCACGTTATATTCCACTATTATTATCATCTAACAGAATAAACTGACTAAAAAGAACTGAGGATCATCCATATGGATTCCCCAGTTGAATCATTATTATCCAATGATGCCTTATCCTGTTATTTTTTACATTCTCTATTATTATCACATTATATAGTCATATACAATAGTTATCACACACTGTACTGATTCTCTTACCATAAATGTTAACTGTATTTCAAGTTTAAATATAGTTAATCAGTTCAAATCCAGATTTATCCTGCTTTATTAGCTGATATTCAAAGTGTCTCTGATTGTTTTTTAATTGTTTTTGGAAGGTGGAGTTTTAAATGAATTTGTATCCTTAGTTTAATGTCATCACTTATTTCTAAGTATTTTGCAAGTAAACAAAAATATTGTGAAATGATGCTTCTCTGTACATTATCGGCAATAACGTGGCAGAATCACGCAGGGGGTTTGAACTGTTTTTTCAGAGCTGCATGTTGCTGCCATCTAGTGGCAGAAAATAGCTAGTGCATGCAAAGGGGAAACTGAAAGCGACATTTCTCTTATTGCCAGACATTATTGAGACATGTGATCGCCATGCAAATTTAGGGTGTATTTGATCATCTGAATGGACAAATATCTAATTGGAGAAGAAAAATCCACAAAATAAGATAACCTCAATGGAAAGATAGACTAAAGTACTGCTAATATATGTACCATGTGTTGCATATTTCTAATTAGAAATATTGTATTTTGTTAAGTTTATGTCGGTAACAGGGTTGACAAGATTATGAAAACAGCCGGGAGAAAAACGTTTATAAAATCTGAAATAACACAGCCTGAGATGGCACAATATCATTTCCTGTCATTTTAAACATCCCTTAATTCCTGGCTACTTAAAAAATAACAATTAAATGTAGTGTCAATTTTAAATTTTATAAGTTGAAAGGGCATCAATTTCATGGAATGACCCGTATACAGATATGTGTTTGTTGTATAAACTTGGGGTAATGGTGCCCGAGACAGGTGACCCCAAATATGACCAAGTGTGTCCCTGGAGGGGGTTAAATGCTGCTCACTGCTGCGCTCAAGCACGTATACGGCAACCCAAACAAATCAGACCAACAAAAAGGAACACAAAAAATATTAACAAAGTTAAAGTTCCTGTTAGGAGTTTTTCTATGTGTATGAAACATAAAAATTCGTTATGAAACTTGTACAAAATGATGTACAAAACCAAACAAGACAATTAGTGACCAAACTGACCTTTTCTACTTTATAATTTTTTATGTCTGAAATCGTTGTGAGGGAGTGTAAGTGTCACAGTAAATGATACATTTGACTCTCCAAATGCAACAGAATGAGGTTTTTCTTGTCAGATGACACTATTTAAGCCTGTGAAGGAAAGCCTGCTTTGACTGTAGGGGGGTGCCAAAATTGACCCAGAGCAAAAGTTTTAATATGAGCTTTAAAATGGTTATTATAGTTATTTTCTAAAGGCCTGAAGCAATAGACGAGTAATTTCCATGTTAGAGCTGTAGGAGTAAAAGGACAAACAATTTTTAGTGAGCAGGCATGCACTTGAGTCTGACTGCATCTAAGTTTCCTACTGGTTTGAAGCATAGACTGTATATACCTCTGGTGACGGGCTGCAGTATAGGCCATAAATCCCACCTCCTACAGCAATCCCTATGGAGCTGTGGACAAACTTTAGAAATTTATATCACAGAACATACCCCCCCCCCCCCCCCCCCAACACACTTGTGATGTTGATATGTAGTCCTCTTTTTTCTGTACAGCTCCATTTTTAAAAGTTATTAGGGGTTTTATGTTTTCTATGATTGACACTTGATACAGCCTATCGGCGTTCAGGATTTGCGTAGCTCACCCGGGGGATATGCTGTTTGAGCCGAGTGTCATCCCAGCGACTTTCTGCGACTCTCCCGCTGAATGCGTACAATGCTACTGAGCAAGTGGTGGAGTGCATACAACGCTACTGCACAATGTTGGTTTCAGGAAATGAAGAAAAATCGCGAGATTACTGAGACCTTTTTTTTGCTTCAAATCCATATACAGGCCAAGTTGTCCATAGTATATACAGTCTATGGTTTAAAGACACAGATACTTAATCCAGCTGGTCCACAGAAAATGAACCTATTTGTGTGTGAAGAAATTTACTTTTTATTTTTATTTTTTATTAATTTTTTTATTTGTCTCATGTTTAATCAAGGATCATGATCAAGACGAAGCAGGAAACTGATATAGATTTTTGATTTGCAAGCTCCTGTGAGGAACTTTCAGTTTGTTGATTTTGGCACCCTCTTTGGACAGAAGGGCATTAGAGTGTAAAAACAGGGTTGTTTCTACGGCTTCTTTTCTGACACCTACCCCCTAGCACCACTTTCAGGCATTAAAATTTAAAAATACATAAATTGCCAATCTTGTCCCTTATGACTTTGCTTGCTTTTATACATCAAAAAAAGCATGAATGTAAATTTCAGTGTATTTCATAAATGTCAAAAAAACTCCTCACAGGAGCTTTAAGAAAGGGTGTAATGAAACCTAAAACATGGAGGTCAACATACTGAAAAGGCTGACTACAGTTATCATTCGGTCAGCAGGCAGAAGGGCAAAGCTAAAGTGAGCCTCAAGCCTCCTTACTTACAGTTATAAAAAGCCCTACTGTCAGTCAAATAAGCCACACCCCTACTTATGCACACTTACCACAATCCCTTAGTCTAAATTTGTTCCATTTACTGTTTTGAATATCAAGAAATGAGTTATAAGCCACAGATCAAAACTGACCAGGCTGTAAGAATGTTAATTTCTGCTGTAAAATGTGCATTTATAAACTGGTATTACATACAGTTCATGAGTATATGTTGGCAATGTGTGCATCTTCTATGGGTTTTATACGTTTATGATCCTCAAATCTCCTCCTACCAGTCATTCAATTGTTCTCATCCACGTCGCAACAGATAATCAATTTGAAATACATTGGCGCCCCTTGGTGGTAGAAAGCAAAAATCACACCATGGCAGACAGAAATGCTTGCCACATCATTGATAATAGCAGTGATGGATCACACCCCATCTTATCTGGCTATAATACTGTAATCCTGTAGATAATTCCTCTGCAGCTCAGTGCTTTTTAAGGCGTTTGAGTGATTGGTGGTAATGTTGGATGTTTTGTAGCAGAACAGAATTGGAAATATTTCCCTTACATTAGACAGCACTGAGTCCTTAAATCAACCCTTGTGTAAGGTGTGCAGCATAGTGTTGCTAAGGCTCATAACAGCTCCTTACTTGTGTTGCACATCCAAGGACAGCAGTTGAATTGAGCCGCAGATGGTCTATTTTTGAAATTCCAAGGTGGAAGATTTAATTTTCATCTACATTTTTCCTCCCCTGAAGACAGCTGGCAGAGACCCAGAGCCTCTCAGGTTCACTTGAGTACAGGATGAACCTTTGGGTGTCTCCGGGGAGCTGGGATCAAATGTGAGATCTCTCTTGATGCTCTGCTTTTTCTCCAGTCTGACTTCATGAAACCTGAGAGGAAGTGTTTGCAAAGCCGTGATGAAAATTTACAATTAGTCGAGTGACAAAAATGTGTGACACTGAATAATTCAGAATTCTGCCTTTCTCTGCTCCGTTTATTTCTCAATTGTAGCAAATTTACATTCATATAAAGCAGTGGTTTGTGTGCAAATATAACTAAGAGTGTTTATCATTTTGCTGACTTGACATCAAATACAAAACCTTTGGTAACCTGAGCCATAAACGTTCACATAACCAAACATAACCCACCCTCCTCTCTTTTTGTTTTACATTTGCATATGAAATTGTGCTCTCTTTCCTCCCCTCCAACTTACCTTTAAGCACTAACACACCAACACATCTATACACACTGCTGCCAGCACTATTCACAATGAGAGAACCTGTTGCCATGGCAATGAATTTCCCAACTGAATATACCTCCTCTATATCCACAGAACATACATGTGAAAGGTAGCCCAAGGGGAAAGAGGGTGTTTAAAGAGTTCAGGTATTTGAGGGAGAAATGGATCTCAGCTCTAAGGTCAATCTTAAGAATAAGAGGTCTGGTTGATTCAATTCATTCAATTCCTCAACTTAAAGATGAAAATGTAGTTTTATAAAACACCAACTAACATAAAAAATGGCCCCATGTGCTCTCATTCCTCACTAAAGCATACAGAGTCACGCTACAAAGTTGTGTTGTCAGTTTTGCATCCCCTGTTGATAACTCATGTCCTCGCTGATCCTTTCCTGTATGTTTTAAAGCTCCTGTGAGTAATTTTTGACTCGTGAGAAAGCAGATTAAAACAACGTTTCCCTGCTTCAACACACCTGATTCAAATGATTAGCTCGTTATTAAGCCATTACAGAGCTTGATAATGAGCTGATCATTTGAATCAGGTGTGTTGGAGCAGGGAAACATCCAAAACATGCAGGACAGTGGGCCTCGGGGACTGGACTTGAGAACCACTGATCTAGTGACATCTTTATATGTATTTAAAAATAACTTAAGCAAAAAGAACAATATAGAAATCATCAGTTTTCACTTGGATGGTCTTGTCAGTGGTGTGTTCAGAGGGATGGCAATGTGTGGCATGGACTCACCTTGAAATTTGATTAGCCCTCCCAGGTCCCGTCCCAAGAATACTTAAATATCGTTGTTTTTTCTGTCTTGCCAGCTGTGGTTAACTAATATTAAAACCACAACAGACTGCTATTGCTGTCTGTATATCTGATTATAGCACATTTTTTCTCCTTTGTTGGTACTTAAGGCTCCTGTGAGAAACTTTTGGTTTGTGCCCTGTGCATAAAGCAGTCTTTGCTCACCTTGATCCCTGAATACTTGTCTAGACTTCTGCAAAGAGTAATAAAAAAAAAGTCTCATCCTGCTGACTTTTGAAAATCAAATATAACATTTATTGTGAATATTTTATGTAGAAATGGGAAAAAAAAAACATTTTACTAGAATTTTAGATTTCCATTTCATAAGACAGGTGTTTTCAGGAAAACCATCATTAGGCAAAAACTTGGTAACATCAAATTTCCTGGCTCTTATTCAAGGTTTCTGCTGCATTTATAACAACCTCTATAACTCCTAAAACAAAGTTACTTTAATCTGAATACTTTCCTCTCACACTAGCCTAAATCCCCATTGTCAGAATCCAAGGAAAGGTTTTGGACCTGTGTGACAGTGTAGGCGTCTCAGTCCTTTCTAAGTTATTTTTGGCTCAATCTGACGGAAAATCCATTTGTTTTATTGTTGGACACCAATTAGATTTGCAGTTACCCCAAATTTCCGACGGTAAGTGAAAGCATCATGAAGCTTTGGCACGATCTCACCCACCTTCACTCCTCTACACAAACAATATAGGTTTAGGGAGAGTGAGAGAGAGAGCGCGAGAGAGAGAGCGAGAGAGAGAGAGAGAGATTTGTCAAATGCTACCCAAGAGCGCAAACAGAGCAGTGTGTGATGCCGCTGGTCACTAGCAGCTAAATCATCCCCGAATTTTTTGCCTAGTCATACAACTTTAACCGGAACAGGACTTTGATTTTGTCGGACATCTGCGCGCTTTGGCTGCGGAGGTGACTGGCAGGGTGTCATGGACCCTCTGCTGCCCGCGGACACGGAGCTGATGGACCCAGAGGCGGACAAGGATGCGAGGAGGAAGATCCAGTTCTCGGTGCCCTCCGCAGTGCCCACCCAGCTGGACCCACGACAGGTGGAGATGGTGAGGGGCAGTTCGTAGAGGGTAGTGTGTGAAGCCTACATGGATGATGAAAGTGGTGTTTGGTGGTGGTGGTGGTGCGTGTATTAGGAAGAATGAGGTCAAACTGGGGTCACGTAGCAAAACCTGTTAGAGGATCACCAGTTCTGTGTAATTTTTGTGCTGCCATTAACCAAATCTCTGTCAAAAAATGACTATTTTTAGAATCTGTGGTTTAGGTGTGCAGTTTTCATTATATTCCAGGGAGATAGATGGGATTAGCCAGGGGCGTATCCATACTTTTTAACTGGGGTGGCCCTACTGAAGTGCCAACTTATGAAAGGGGGGCACTGCTTGTGTTTATCATCCCCTTTTTCACTCGTCATATTTTCCCTTATCATTGATATTGACGTTTTGCTTATCCCTGATATCACTGATCTTGTTACACACTTTTGTGCCAAAAAAGCCAACAGTGGTGTCATTCAAAATAAGACTCAAATAGATGCACATCCAAAACACGCAGTTTAAATTACATTTATTCACCACAATACCTTATGACAGCCTTTCATAACACAAAATAAGGTCAAGTTCAACATATGCCCTGACTCAGACCGGGTCATGCCACCACACTACAGGCCACCATCTGGAGACACCTCTGTGAATGACATGGCTTAGCTGGAGGAAAAAAAAATGGTGCTGGTTATGAAAAAAACCTGGAAAATGCTTGTGTCAAACTTTCATCCGTACTTTCAAGTACACTCAAAGTTCATGCAGCTCTTTTCAGTCTTCTGAAGCATCAAGCCTTGTCACTGAGGTGGACAGACAGTTACATAAGCAGTCTAGCACGACTTTACAGAACTCTGTATTTTGATGTTGGGTATTTCTCTGTGGGCAGCGCTGGGATTAAGCTGAGCTGTGCAGCCTTGCTTTTTTGGAGCCTTTTAATAAAAAATAAAAAAAAAAAACTGATGAGGCATCTCTGCCCTTCAAAAGAAGTGCAAGGGGAAGAGAAGGAAGAGGAAGAAGAGGTGGAAGTGAGGGATAAAGTAATATTGCATATGAGATTATGTCTGAGTAATAAAGCCTGCTCCACACACCGATGAAACAAAGCAAAGGTCATATAGTGAGTCATACGGGAGAAGGAGGTGGCGCATTATGTAAAATAAAGTTATAGAGCTGTGTAGCTTTTGCTGAACCACTCAAAGCAGGTGAAACATGCTGACCAGGTAATGGAATAGTGCAGGGTGAACAGAAACGACATTGTCCTGGATGCAGACCAGCTTTAAGTCTGGCATCAACGGCTCAAAAAGGTCGTAACACTGACATAACTTTTGGCTCCAATCCCCTCAGCAAATAACTCTCTGAGCTTCCGCTTTTCAGATAAACATGCTGGTGCCTTTATTGCCCGCTGCTCCCTGGAGTGAGAGCTCTTGGAGTCCAACCTTTTCCTTTCCAGTGGAGGAGGTTTTGAGATTTCACGGTGCATCTGCTTGGACAGCTTGTTTCAGCGCGGAATGTAAAAATAAACTAATAAAGTCAACTATTCCCTACACATCTGTTGTTTACAGCCCAACTTGTAGTCTCTGGCGCTGTTTTCTCACCCTTTTATTTGCTTTTCCTAGCAGCCCCATGTGTCAACTATTCCTTCAAAAACGCTATTTAGGTTGAACCAACTCCGCTATCTTGGAACTATCTTGGAAGATCTCAAATTACAACTTCTGCTAATTACCTCCACAGCCTTCAATTATGAAGACCCTACCCCATTTAAATTTTAAACTAAACCATCATAGACTAAACCGGCGTCATGTGAGCTGAGTCTGATTCCCCTTTAAGACTCTGGCAATCTTCTTGCTCAGGACCAAGTAAGATTACAGCAAATCTTCCAGCATGGATCCAGTGAGAATCAAAGCAGCTGCACGCAAGGGTTGCAAGGTTCTTTGCATAATACGCTTTAGCATAGCATCCTCCTATAGACTCTGAAGTGATCCTGTTTGTGTTGCAGCGTCTGTATGGGATCACCTGTTGCTGCCGGTCATATTGATGTAAAATCAGCTGGCAACATGAGGAATTTTTTCAATACTTGTCATACCAGTGATCCAGCTGTGGAGATAAACAGTCACCCAGCTGCAACATGATTTTGCCTGTTTATAAGGAAGACAGCTGGCATGAAAACCCCCCACTTCCCCTTCTTTATTTCCTCTGGCACTTTGTGTAGAAACACCAGCCGCTTATATATCGCAAGTCCAACAACACCGTAAAGAAGCTCCATCATTATTACGCCTTTCATCTTATACAATGCCGTAACGGTGGTGTCATTATTGCTTTGCAGAAGCACAATGCGTAAACACAATAGGAGTATCCCTGAACACCAATGCTGTGTCTTTGCGTCACATATTGCAGATGAGGGAGCAAATATCCTGCCTTAAAGTGGAAAAACATAGCTTCTGCTTCATTTGGGGTTAGATTAAACTGTCCTGAAGTCTGAATGCTGTACAAACTAACCTGATGGATAACCAGTCTAAGACAGTGTCTTCTACTGTTGAAAGCTGATATAGCCTCTGGGTGCAACAACCAGTCCTCAGGGCTTCCTGTTACTCAGATGAGTGATGATGAACTTCTGGCTCAAGACTCCTGTTTCCATTCACTGGTCATTTTTCATCACCTGAGTAGCAACTTAAGGCCTCTTTGAGTAGTTTTTGGCTGGAAATTTAATAGACCGGGATCAATACTGTTGCCTTTTTATGGCTAACAATAGCGTACTAGACCATTATAGAGAGGATTGATCAATTTATAAAATCACTTTATTCTCTTATGAACCCTTCTGTGGGGTCAAACAAGGCAACATTACGCTACGGCAGCAACTCTTAATGGAAAATTTCCCCACCCTGGATTCATTGCAAGATGCAGATTGATCTCTTAAATGTTTTCTTGTCAGGAAACACAACAAACACACATAAAGGACTAGATTAGTGTTGAGATATCGTCCCGTTTTGTCCTCAGGAGAACCCCAAAGTTCCTCATAAAAGCTTTAAATTAGCCCCCCCAGAACCCAAGCAGCCAATACTACACAGACAATCAATGGAAACTGGACCACTTCTTTGCTTACTGAGTTTTTGTTTTAAGGACATTTTGTGCAGCTGACTCACAGCATTCCTCATTCATTTTTCTCAAGAGATTCACAAATGCATGTTTGATCTGCCACCTGTTTGGTAATCTCCTGTCCTCTTAATGGATTCTGAGGATTTGGTTAATGAATGACTTCCTTATGCTCCACCACCCAAGAGTCTGCAAAGTTGGTGTTATTCACGACTTTCATCACATAAATAGCCTTCTCATCCGGTCCTGCGAGGCATGGTCAAGGGCATGTTGTCCTTTTGTTGCCCTTGTTGCCCACGAAAGATGAGTGGTTCCTGTGTGTTTCAAGAGTACTGTGGTGTATGTGAGGGTCAAGCTAGTTCAAACATTTCCATAAACAGGCAATAAGATTAGCACTTAAATGGAGAGCATGAGCATGGAAAAAAGAGATGGGTAGAGAGATAAGAGGAAAAATTTAGGAAGGAGAGAACAAACAGAGTGTTGTGTTTTCAAGGACACGAGGCAGGAAATACGAATAACTGACAGAAGGCATGAAGAAAAAACTCACCAGCCAAGGAGAGGACTGATTAAAACCAAAGAGATTAGCTGTGGATGACTGAGGTCTGAATCAAGGGCAAGGGCAGCTAATGCGAAGAACAAATTTTCACTGCAGCATGGCCAAGAGCTCTGAACTCTACAAATCCGGCAAACTCCTATCTGCTCCTGACTATTAAAACACGACAGGGGTCTAATTTCCTGGGGGTCTAACCTCAGGATACTGTGAGCATCTAAACTGTAATTATCTGAATCTTGATCAATTTATAGGCTCCGGTTTTTGTCGCATTTGCAACAGTTGAAGACGAAGCTGCTCACTGCTGCCACATCAATTTAAAACATGAAACTCGGATACCATCCTTTGTTTGTTTCCAACTTCCCGCCTGCTTTTGAGGTGGACAAATACACAGATCATGTATAGTGAGCAGGTGGTTAAGTGAAGTGGAATCCCAACAGGATGAGATGGACCCAAACACAAAGCTGCACAAAATACTTATACAAAGAAGATTTTGAAGATTTCAAATTGATTTACTTATACAGTTAAAAAACACCCCTCTCATTCCACAGTTGATAGTGTCCCCATGGCAACAGCATGTCCATGTCAGCCAAGTTAAGGGCAGATTTACCTTTAAACTAATGCTGCATTCGAGTTACCTCGGAAGTCAGAAGTCCGCGCTGAAAATGCCGTCACACCCGAGTTCCCAGCGTCTCAGTTACCAAGTCGGAAAAAGGCAAAATCTGAGGTCTGAAACAAGATGGCTATATCTACGAAAGTTATTTTAGCGCTTGCCTTATGTTCGGACAAGGCGAGCGCTATAATAACTTTCATAGATGTAGCCATCTTGTTTCCACCTCTGATTTTGCTTTTTTGCGACCAAACTGAACTAAACTGCTGGATACTTGGGTGTGATGCTATTTTTAGCGTGGACTTCTGATTTACGAGGTAACTCAAACGCAGTATAAGTATTTACAGATTAGCTGAGATTAAAACTTCAGTTCTCTTTCAATCAGGTGCTTTTGTTTCCTTTCTCTCTGTCACTGTTTCTTCCCTTCTTTTTTAATAAATTTTTTTTATAGTTACCCAGCAAATCATCTCCATTAACGTAAGGATTTTTGCTTTCCAAATAAATTAAATTTGCCCTAAAAAAGAAAAAAAGATCTCAATATTGTTAACCGGTTTACAATGCTAACAAAAAGAAACACTTTTGCTAAGGTGTCAACAGGCGGAGGTGAAATATCCCAGACTCTTTTCTGCAGATTGATAAGATTTGACTTGGGGGATCAAGTTGTACCTTGCAACACTGTTCCACGGTGTATTGACCAATCAGCATCAAGTATTAACACAGCTGGATAATGAAGCTTTAATCTTGTAGGGGTAAGCGGTCACCTGCACCCCGCTGAAATTTAATCCCATGACACGTAATCCCAGGGTAGCAGGTAGCATACAAAAAACATTTTACCTACCATGTAATACCGAGGCTTTGCAAGTGCATATGTGTACAATATGTTCATCTGTGAGTGGTCCTCCCACTCATGTTGAAGTGGTTGCTGCAGTGGGATTGTATTTCCAGTTAGTAACCAGGTTGATAGGGTTTAATATCACACATGGGTGTATTTAATCAACTCATCTAGTTTCAGAAATCGCCTCCTGAGAATCAAAAGGTCAAATTTCCAGCTCTGCTGAGGATTATTCACAAAGTAAATTAAATCCAAGGTTTAAACAAAGCATAGGATTTACTGTATGCTTTTACCGATTGTATTTGTTGTTAAGTGGATATTTTTTTCTTCAGGAAATTGTATCCACCCAATGCTGTTATTTAATGATTAACACTTGTGTTAATGTGATGAAGTTGAGGTTGAGGAAACCATGAAGGTCATTTGAAGCATTATGCTTTTGTCCTGTGCTGCTCTTTTCTGTAACACTTCTGTAGCCTCGCTGTTTCAGTCTCATTTTGTCAGATATTTCTTTAAACTTAGAATCAGAATAGAAACAGTTCGCATGCTGTCCTTTGTTTTGATTGATGCTTGATAATGACAGTGACATTTAGGAGTGAGTAACTTGACCTTCCCGGCCATTGAAACTGAGATGTTTTCAGACAGATTTAGCCATTTGAGTAGAGATCAGTCTTCAGTGAGAGACTCTAAAAATGTCCCTGAACTTGTAAAAATAGCAGACACTACTTTATTTTTGGTTGTCCAGATACCATCTCATTTGTTTCCACATGACTCAAAGGCATGTCTTCTATTATTGTTCATTCCCTAAACAACTGAATCATTGTCGTGTGAATGTTGGAGAAGGTCACAGAGTCAATAACTCACAGTGATTAATTAAACAATCAAAATAAACCCTCATTAATACCTCACATCCACAAACCTGATTGGTACGCCCTACTTTTGGGCTGATTCAGGACAGCAGTTAATACAATCTGATGTGCTAAAGTAACACAGTGTTTCTTAGAAAGCACAGGATATCAGCCACTATGTCTGAACACCCTGACAAATGTGAAGCAAATCAGTTGCAAATCAAATCATCCAGCAGCTTCCCCGAGCTAACACAGGTATTTACAGACCTCTCAGACACGCACAACAAGGACCGGATGAAATGTTCCCTCTCGGTGCTTGACCTTCTCGCTACCATGTTAGCAAAGCACCCATAAAAGGTCACTGTGTCTGAAAAGTGCTTTCCCTGGAGTGTGCTGCTTTAACTGCACGTTCTTTTGTCTGAGTGTGCGTCAGTCAATCCCTTCTGTTTGTTAGATCATCCTCATGTTGACACATTTTTGACCCTTAATTGGATGTCTTGTAATTCATATTCAAATTTGTTCCCCCACAGAGGCGGCATATTTTAATTCCAGTGTCTCGTTGATGAATATTTATGAGTTCAGAGCACACAGCAAAGCAGAAGCAGTAAGAGTTACTCCAGAGTGAAAGCCACCCACATGTTTCATGCCTACACTATTGGCAGCCACTCATATCTCACAACAATCGTATTACCATAACATGTTACAAAATACAGAGAGTGATGAATCTGTTGTATATTTCATAACACTCTTGGTTATTGTTAGCCAGAAGAAGGTGTTTTATTATTTTTGAATAAGCAAAGGTTGGTGTTTTCTTGGACTGAATCAAAGGTGAAAACAACATAATCCAAATAGATGAAAACTGGCAGCAAAATATACTTTTGGGTATTATCAGTAAAAATATTTGATAAGTTGGACAGTCTTTGGAGATTTTATGTTAACTTTGATTTTTATGCTTCAACAGAAGTGACTGTTTTCAGTTTTAATGAGCACTATCTTGACATCAGAGTGATTTTAGACCCAAAGTTACATGCCAGCAAATTCCATTTCATTTGGGTAAGTGTTTGCTTGACTCACTGTGAGCTCTGGACATGGAGTACCTGATAATAAAAATTCAACAAATAGAGATTTTGTACAGTTTTCTGGTGCTGGATGATTTGGACCCAAAGGAGAGCTGAGACAGTTCAAGTTTAAAAGACTTAAACAATATGACAGAGAGATCAGCGAAACTGGCAAAATCACGCAAAGAGACAGGGATGAATCCGAAGTAAACCTCCCCACCCTCCCATTTAGCCAAGACAAGCCCTCTTGCATATCTGTGACCAGTCAGGAACACCATGACCCTGCAAACCAAATCATGAGCATTTTTGATATGGTAAAAAAAGATGGAGGCAAGCTCTATTGACCTGTCCAATATCCCTCATAGATGAAGGCAGGTGAAGACAGATAGCTGCAGGTCTTGTAAGCACAGCAATGGGGAATGATCCCACAAAACATGAGTTAATTTATTGGATTTGGACATGCAGCCCTTGGGACAATCCAAGAAAATAGTGCTGAGCATCCATGACGAGGGCGAGTTAGTTAATAACCAAATTGGCTACCCCAACTGGTACGTTGAAATGACTTTTAAAAAACATGATAGCACATTTGTCGGCTGAAATCACACTCAATCAAACTCATGCAATCAAACTACAATTGGTCAAAGCGTTCTACACAGGTTCCATTAAGGATAACTGGGTACAGACAAGACAGACAAAGAAATAACGTAAAAAAGAAGCCAGAACTCTCCTATCATACAAACAAACTGTACAGAGCTGTAAAAGTGACAATGTCTTCGTACATCTATCAGCCTCTTGCTTACTCATTTTGTCAATTGTACTGATATGTAATAGGTCAACCTTTAGATAACCTGTTGAGCTGAAAGAGGGCATGTTTTGGTCTACAATGGCAGAGGTGGACATGCTCATCATGTCAATATTTGGGTTCTTGCCTGGTGCTTGTTAACCGGGACAAGGACAGTTGTCCAGTTCAGTTACCAAATTTAGCAATGACAGAAACTCAACTTGTGTGCATGTAAATGTACTGAGTGTGTGTTGGGTTGCAGGACTTTGTTGCCAGTTGGCTCACCACCATCAGACCTCAAGTTTTTGGTCTTGGAAAAACAGAAAGGTTGGAAGCTTGTTGAAATAAAAGGGAGTTGAGTATTCTTTTCTTATTGTGTCACCAAGGAGTGGCTTTTACCTGATTCTTAACAAATGAAAACCATGTCGCGATCAATAAAAGAGAGCGATTCTTGAAGCAGTTCAAAAGCAGAGATGAGTTGGACAGTGTCCCTGTTCTTGACAGTGATATAATCAAGTCCCCTTTAGTCACTGTAGGTTGGCAGGGATAGTTCGCCTTGAAGGAAAACCACCCTCCATCTGGAGATGATGACAGCTAAATGATTCTTACAGCCAAGAGTCATGGATATACTGTACCTCTCTCGAGCTTAGTGCTGAGGAGCAGATAGAAAGGAAAGTTTGGCGCTTTAAGGAATGTCCACCTCATACAGGCGGTGTCGTGGAATAGAGATGATCCTGGCCTTTTTTAAGGAAAGACAACCATCCAAATAAGTAGCTGTATGAGTTACTGGCCCTCCAAAAAAGTGAATTGATTCAAAGTCCAAAGGGTTGGAAACCTTAGTAGGATCAAGAGATTTTGATGCTGAGCAGGTTTTATATGTGTATAAATGTACCACTTTTAGTCCTGAAAAGTCAAATCAAATCTGTTACGTTTAACCCTCAAAGTAGCCCAAAGGTTACACAATCAGTTCGACTGAGAAGTGGCCTTGAATGGCATCAAACCAAAGAAACAGAGTTCTCCAAATCACTAATCCCCGAAGGCAAAAGGGCCTTATGTGGTAGTAAGATTGTTCACGAGGGTTTAAGAATAAGTCGACATGCATCTTATGATAAATTTACACACTGGAGCCTCAGTGATTACCACCAAATGATGAAACATGCAATAAAATAGCAAGCAATTTTAAGTAATCCAGCTGCCGTCGATGACAAGATTTAATCCTCATTCAGGAATAATCTGGACAACAATCTTTTGAATGATGTTATATAATGATGTGCATTTTCTCATTGCATAGTTGTCAGAAGAAAATCCTCTGCAGGCAAAATGTCAGAAGCCGCACGGCTGAATGAATAAAATCCATCAGTCAGATACTCTTCACACCTTAATCCTTCTTTCTGGATGGGGCTATTTGTATAAGGGTGTTACATTTGCTCACAAATATGCCATATCTAAAAATCCACAAATAGCATTCTCTAAAACTTTTTCTGTCTTTTATCAGATACGACGCCGGAGGCCGACACCAGCCACGCTCTTCAGACTGACAGACCCTCCGTCACCTGAGGAAGACATAGGCCCTCACCAGGTAAAGAAGCCACTGTGCTACTACTGTTGTCTTGATTGTTAATCCCTAAAACTGTTAGCTGTGGCTCTCGCTGTGTGCACAGACAACAAACAGCTCTTGTATACTGTCAAAAGACATTCAGGGAATTGGAGCCAGTGTGCATCTATAGGTGCCATTTGAACAAGAGTGTATTTACAAAAATCTGTCATGTCTGCCAGTGGTGAATGTTGGAGACAATTGGGAACCCAAGAGCAGAGATTCGCTCTGACAGACTAGCAGATGCGTGAAGAAAAAAATACTTAAGACAACAGGCTTACAAGTAGACAAAAGAAACAACAGTCAGACAAACACAAGAGGTTGGCAAGGAAAAAGCATCAGGTGAAACACAGGAAGACAGCTGTTTTTCAGGTGACTCAGGTTATATCAGGTGACCAGGGTTGCAGGCAGTAATGACAAAAATGAAATCATTTGTCTTTTTCTCGTCACACATCCTCACAAAATGTCAGGGAGCTCAGCAAATAACAGAAGATGAGTTGATCAGGCTACTTTGGTGTGGAAAATCTGTATGCGTTAATAATAAACTGGCCCGCCATCATAAACTAGTGTGGCTTGATTTTAAGGACACGAGTCTGTCATGGTGGACTTCTCTTTTGTTGAGGTGGTTCAACTTAACCCAAGGCTGAAGGAGAAAATAAAGGTGTCTTTTAGCCATTGAGGGTCAAGTTGGACACAACAGAACATCATCTGCATATGAAGAGATCTATGGACACCTGTTGCTTATGAAAGTGAAAATGAAGCATCATCCTCATATGTGTCTTACAGTGGGATGGATGTTGAACAGTGTATCTGCTTAGAGGTAATAATATGATGAAAACGCCTCAGATTTCATAGTGCTTTATCAGAGACCCTCAAAGCGCTTTACAATGAACACATCATTCATTTGCTCACACAGTCACATCTAGGTGGTGGTAAACTACCTTAGTAGTCACAGCTGCTCAGGGGTAGACTGACAGAAACATGGCTGCTAGTTTGCGCCTACGGCCTCTCCGACCACCACCACACAACACTCACAATCATACACCAGAGGACACACACTGAGAGCAAGTTGGGTTAAGTGTCCTGCCCAAGGACACGACGGACAAGGTTTTGACTATAAGCCAGGCAAGGGAGGAGATATTGACAATGTACAACCAAGCAGCAAACTCTGGTCCTGAGGAATGAAACTGATGAGGACCATCTGATCATGCATGTTGTATAACTGTATTTTAGCAAAAAAATAATAATAAAAAATAACTCTGATTAAAAAGGTGCTAAAACTAGACAAACAGGTTCTTTTATGTAAGTTGAATTATCAGTCTTTTGTGCCCTTATCTTGAGAAGAAATCTTGAAAGGTCTTTTAATCATAAAAACTGACTTGACAATCAACAAAGGCAAGTGAAATTAAACAATAGCCTGTTTGCTGGTTAGGGTTAGAGTTAGGGTGAGGTCTATAAGCTAAAACAACAACCCAACTTTTTAAATGTCCTCTAGATAAATTCTGGACTAATTCTGGACCTGGAGGGGAGGAGTTTTGCAGGCATAGGAAGAAACAGACTCCTGGTCGACTTGCTGCCATACATTCACATAAGTCCGACTCAGGGATAGCTTGGATGCAGAGCACAGCTGAGCCTGAAGTCTGCATAGTGACATTTGTATTAAAGCTGCTGGGGTAGTAGAGGAATGAAGTGGACGTGCTAAAGCATATAATCTGTGACACAGCTAGACCCTCCTAGAAAGAAAGACAGATTGAAAATCACAGTTAATAAAGCAGCCATTGCTACAGCATCTCAATGCCATGCATGACCATGTATTTCTGTATTATTTACCACCAGAAAGAATAGTTTTTGTACTTTAATAATATCCAGGGATACACTTAAACATCCACTGTGCAGATACTGTGCTTTGTCTGTCCTGTAAACCATGATTTGGATGCTTTCTTGCAGTGGGTTTTAGGAGAAAATGGAGCCTTGAAAGCCAAACTGGTCCACTCGTCGACCTACCAGCCTCCCTCACTTAAAGGTAATTGTTTTCTCCCAGATACGTTTCACTATGTTTCTTTTTTTTCGACAAATGGCACAAAACGAAAGCAGTTTGCGAGACCTAATTCTGCCGTGGCAACTGCCATGTGGTCTTTATCCGTTTGGAATATGTGCCTATCCAAAAAAACACAGTGAGAGGTGTGTGTGTGTGTGTGTGTTTGTGTGTGTGTGTGAGAGTGAATGTGTGTGCAGTGTGAGATTAGGAGCAGAGACAGCTGTGAGTCTGCTCTGGATCATCCTGGATTATACGGGAGGCAAACAGCTGCAATGTGGTCTCACTCTAGCACACACACACACAACACAAACACACATATGCAAAGAGTCACACAAATAGAAAAAAAAAAACATAAAACATACATGGCTATTTCATATAAGTTGTGACTACATACATGCTGACGCTGAACCGCATCCGTCAGAGGCTCTCTCTGCACTAACAGTGACTGTTTTTTAAGGTTTATTAAGATTTGGTTTGGGATAAAATATCATTGAAAGTGTATTCATGCCATTCAGAAAGGTAGTGGCTGAGGCATTAACAGATTTAGGTTCCCTCAGAAGTGAATTGTTGTTTTTGAGTGTGTAACCACTGCTGACTCAGCGGTAAATCGTCTCTTTTAACTCCCTCCTGGTGGCAGGGCTCACAAGCATTAGGCATGACTCTATAGAAATGGTTCCTCTTGTTGTTTAAATAAAAGCATTAGTGTGTTGTATAACAAGCTCTAAACTCATCCCAAAGAGACATTATCTTTTATAAGACTTCTGGCATTTAATGAAACAATAACAACACCAGTGCATTTAACTGTCTGTCCCACTGGTAATTACACAAGACTTAACTGCCTTTCTTTAGTCTGTAAATATAAATACTAATTAAGATCACTATTACATTATCTCTTTAGCACATTTTTGAGTTAACAGAACATCAGTCTGTATGCAGATGATATTCTTAAACCTTTAATGCCTTTTGTAGCATATTTGATTTACACTTTTATGATACTTTTATCAAATCAAAATGATCAACAAATTATTAGAAAACACCTGAATACAGTCTGATAACTGATAGAAATGTCCTCTTGTGGTTTATCACTTTGCAAAAACATCTTATGTATCAAAGGAGATAGATAAATATGTTTGTTAAATTTTAAGGACATTTTGATTTTTTGGGGGGTTTTCAGTAGTAAGTAAAATAAACATTTCAGCTCCAAAAAATTTTGGATTTTCTGGCCATAATTTGTAGTTTCAGGCATTACAGCGCTAAACACAAACTATCTTTTTTTTCCCAGCAAATTCAAAATTATTTGATTTTCATGGGACATTTTCTTGTTATAAAGTATAAGCGTAAGTTCACAATTATCATAATCTGAAAGAGAAAGTGCAGTTTAAAAAGTTTTTTCAAAAAGTCATTGTAATATTTACAACTACAGAGATAAAGGTAAAAAGTTTTATGATTTTTGGGGTGACTGTAAAGAAACTCTAGTTTAAAATGTTATTTAAAGGCTGTTGTTAGGAGCTTTGGTCCTCATTGATTTTGGCGCCCTCTGTCATCAAAGCTGTAGGTCCCCTCTCTTTGCGGTTCATTCCTTGTACATATTGAAGTATTTTGACATGACTCATTTCTAATCTTACTATCTTTTGACCATCAAAAAAATGCTTGCTATGAACGGTTTCTGCAGGATAGTGGTACTGACTTCCTCAGACACTCTTGGCAATAGTTTCAAGCACTTATAATCACTGTTAGCAAGTTATAATAGTCTTGTTTTCTTTTGTAGATCACACAGAAGCATAAATCTTTTTCATAGCGAACTAAAAACTCCTAATTGAAGCTTCAAAGAACAATAAAAACAATAGAAAATCTGAAAATGGTAATGAACCTAATGAGAATGATAACCCGGTCTAACTTTGGCTCATGTGGAGCTGCAAACTCAAAACTCAGCCAGTGTTTTTATCCTGTCTTGTCTTGATTCAAGCCACATCAGCTTGTCCCATTTTCTTGGCAAAAATTAGACCTAAATTGCTTGTAATGTGAGCAGTGGGCAGCATGGGGGTGCAGTGATTAGTGCTTTTGTCTCACAGCATAAAAACCCCTGGTTCTGGTCCCTGGCCAAGTGGGAGCCTTTCTTGTGGAACTTGCACGTTCTTCCTTGGCACGTATGGTTTCTATCTGGATATTCTGCCCACAAGGAAAGAGGGACATTAATATTAAGTGTTACCAAAAAATATACTTAATTTCCTCAAATGGAGATGTTCTTATTTCAATGAATTTGAAATATAAATTCTCTTGTTAATTTAAGCAGCTCAGGAGTCTTGTAGTTTTCTCAGGAGACCAAAACAAAAGCCTGGACAGAAAATGGAGTCAAAATATGAAGATGATCATTTTGTTTGACTACAGTAATGTGTCATTGAAACTAAATAAAAAACAAACTAAATCAGTTTCCACCATCTTCCTGTCTGTACATTCATCTTCTGTTTGTAAGCCGGTAACCCGACAATTCTCCTGTCCCCTGTATGTATCTGTCTACTGTATGTTTCTTGATGAACTGTAAATTGGGAATTTCCCCTTGTGGGATTAATAAAGGATTATCTTATTTTATCTTAATGAAGCAAACTGGTCCTTTATACTTTTTTTTCTGATTTGTCTCTCTAGCTGTCCAAAGGATGGCCCTAGCCCACCTGTCCTCCCTCGACATGTCCTCTGTGGACAAGGATGATCCCTCTTCAGGAGAGGATGAGGAGGAGCATGAGAAGGAGAGTCAGCAGACAGATCCAGTCACAGGTGGGTTCCTCTAACACTTTTTTGTAAAGCTCCTCTGATGGTTCGAGACAAAGGCATTACTCACAGTTTAAAAAAAAATCCCTTTCTGGTTAGATCAAAGAGAAGAAAGTGAACCACTCAGAGGTCAGCAATCTCCACCAGACAGTTTGACAGGGTGTGATCATCTCAGCGCCCACAGCGGAGATGAAGAGGAGGCCAAAGAAAGAGGGGAAGAAAAGGGCGAATGACAAAAGAAGAAGAAGGCTTACATGGAGACAGGACTCAAGCGAGGACCAGTATTGCATAACACACGTATGGGCCATGCGTGTGCATGCATGGGTGTACATATGAATGTATTTGTTTGGGTTTGTGGGTGTGTGCATGCATGTGACAAAAGAGTTCAGTGAGCGTATGAGAGGAGGAGGAGGAGGAACAGACGGACATTCAGGAAGGTCAGAATCTTAATGAGCAGGTACAAGGAAAAGTTTAATCTGAGACTTGAAAAGAAAATCACGTCTTGGCAAGCTGAAGGAAACAAGGCCAAATTCCAATCAGCCAAGGACACTGCACATATAAAACCACAGCTGCCAAGAACTGTGGCACTTTTTTTTTTCAAGTGAGGGGCAGTCTTTCTGTTTGTAAAGTCTGAAAGTTTTTAACAGAATTTTTGTTCTGTGTTTATACATGCAGAGTCAGAGTTTAAGTTTCCTTTATTTACACCATGAGGAGTGAGGGATGTGTCATGATACAGGTGCTGAAGAACATTTACAGCAGATAGCTGAAGGTAAGACTTCCAGTTCATAGACATATAGCAGATAGACTGTTTCTGGTGACACGCTCCATCTTATACTTGTATCAAAACTTGACTCTAATGATCAAAATTAAAGGTATTTTAGGACCCTGATAAGTCTGTTTTTAGAAATGGACCATTTAGTTTGAGCAGAAATTGTTGGTTCTTACAGTATATAATGCAAATATAATACAGAGTTACATGATAAGGTACAGTTTGATAGATATAGTGGTTGCAATATTGTAATTTAATCCATACAGCAATCAAGCAACTCTTTCAGTTTACTTCCCTTCACTTTATACTACACATGTTTTCATGCAAGGTCAGGGAAACCATGGCAACAGGAGACCAGATGAAATCATATCAGTCGGATCAAACTAATCATGATGTTGCAGCACGATGTTCATGGTTTGATTTGACCAACACAGTGATCAGCTAAAATAGTATACTTAAGAATATGGTTGTTTAGAGGGGGAGCAGAGAGGACTATTTTTCTCAGAAACAGTATATACAGTATATACATGTATGATAAGAGTGAGCATTCATTCTTGATCTTGTATATAACAGATGTTTTGTGTCGGTTGCTAATAAAAGTGATATAACGGGCATTTAGTGTTGGTGTGGTCTTGTCTTGGTTGGATTAATTGATGAGAACGCACAATGATCCAATCGTTTCTATTATTTGCAACAGAACAGCTTTTTTAAGCACGCCGCTTCCCACAGTGATCAACAAACCCACAGAAATAATTCACGTATGTTTCAGCCCATTGCTGCTGTTTGTGAGGGAAGCCAAAATGGCAAAACACTGATGCCCAGTGCTCATTTCCTCCAATTACATAATCAGTCTTGCATTAGCATCTGAAACGCTGATCTAAAATTACATAAATTTTTTGCCATGGCAACCAGAAATAGAGTAATATGATGTTGAAAATTGCTTTTGGAGCATTTCTAATCACGTTATCACCTATATCTTTAAATATAAGCTCATAAACTTTAATTTGTAGCTTATTCGTTGCTTTATTAACCTGTTGTTGACATTCTGAGAAAAGAAAACCTGCAATCAGCATTGCTTTTTTTTATTTGTAATATCACAAACTACAAAACACATCAGGTAACACATCATCCCTCTACTGGACAACAGTTTACTGACAAGAAGTGTACTAAAATATACAGTTTCACAAATGCTATGATATTTGATAAATGTTATGATCAGACATGATTTTCTGAAAACAAACAATAGAGGTGTTACATTCTTGATGCTGTAGTTGCAGAGTTTGAACTGCAGGTGGCAATGTAGGATCACATTTCTCAAAATGCAAATGGGTTTCAGTAACCAAAAGGGCAATTTTATACCCTTCTATTTTGTATAAATAAATAGATAAATAAAATGGATTTAAGGGAACGTTTCATTCATATGTTTGAGTGTGTTTGAATATTTGTAAAATAATGAGCACACCAGGGTAACCTCCAACTCAAAACAAGGATGAAATGAGTAAACTCATGGGTATCATTAAATCACGGATTGTTTTCCTAAGCTGAAACACAAAATTACCTCTGCTGAACCCTCATTTTAATCAGTAATATTTTAGTTTGGAGATTTAATAAATCATTCTTAAGTTTAATACCCTTTATCAACCATCTCCCACTTTCCTCCACTTGAACTTTTAATCTTTCCTTGCCTTCACAAAGAACACCCCACTCACATCATCCACCCCCACCCTCATGTCCTGGGGCAGTGTGTAAACTTCCAGCCTGATCAGGGTGTAACCGTTTTCACTCAGACTAGCACAGACCTGGGCCTCGTTCAGCGGGACTACAGGGATCTTAACCCCAGGCCCACCAAAGTAGTAACTCTCTCCCAGGGCCCCAATAAGCAGCAGGTGGCCACTGGGCCGCAGGAGCTTCCCAATGTGACCCAGGGCCCGGTTGAAGGCAGGCAGGTCAGGGCTGACGCTCTCTAAGCAGAAGCAGGAGACGAGACAGTCGGCCCCTTCAGAGGGAAGGATGTCGCTGGCTAGAGGCTGAGGGCGGTGCACGTCAATGGGGAGGATGTCAGTGATGGCCTGCCTTAGTTTGGCAGCTTTCTCAGTCCATGCTGAGGGCCTGGAGGAGACATATGCAGTCACCAACTTATGATGCAAAGTTGTAATATTTGAGTGTGAATTAGTTATAAATAAGGGGCCCAGCTTTAGGGAAGGCAAGATGGTTTGATTTTTGCTGTGGCACCACCATGTGACAAGCTTTGGCTTTGCGCATAATGTTTCAATAGACGCTAGAGAAATTTCCAAGCATCCAAAAAGTGTAAATCTATCAATAATCCCCTTCAATCTGAACTATGTGCTTTGTGTTTTGGATCGCATAGCTTATAAACACGGGTAAAAAGTTGTCTTGCTTACCATTAGCATGTTGGTATTAACCTTATTGCATTGCTACCCTTAGTAGGGTTGCAAGCAAACATTAGCACTGATCTTACAACAAAACAGAAGTGTCCCATTAGCCATAGTTCATATGCTAAAATAAGACAACAGCATGGATAATATGAATCTGGTTACTATCAGCATGCTGGTATCACTACTTGCTTTTCTGGTAGGGGAGAGTGGGGTAAGTTGAGCCACCCTCTGTTGTTTGGAAATAGTAAAAGAAATTGATCATGTGACCAAATATTTAGGAGATGGGCATTAATTCATACGGATACGGCTCAACTTACCCCACTCCTATGGTCAACTTACCCCATACAAGGGGTAAGTTGACCATAGGAGACCACTTTTTTTGTCATGCTATAATATCAAGACAGTTCTGTTTACACTCATTCTGTTGGTTTGTAGGGATGCACAACATCTTGAAATATATGCAGATACACTAGTTAGAGACAAAACTACGGTTGCCTTGATGTAGTGATCCGAAATACGAAAAATGGCTCATCTTACCCCACTCTCCCCTACTGGCAGTTTCTCTAGCAAAACTGTTGCACTGAATTTATACAGTAGTTCCCCATAAACTGATGCTAATTGCTATTACCTTGCTAGTTGTCGATATGTTGATATTACTCGCAGCATGCTTGCATTATCGCTGCTCGTAGGTTCACTTGCAAAATGCATCAAATTTAAGCTCAACTCCCGAGTCCCACTGGCATGGCTGAATTTATACACTTCAAACTTGACATAAAGGTTGTTTCCAAAATTGTCCTTGTGTCCCCTCTTATCAAATGAATGGTTTTCCCAAATCACTGAATTAAGTCACAGTGCACTCATTATTCATGAAAACCAGTATAAAACATAA
The DNA here is from genome assembly GCA_962446985.1 of Xyrichtys novacula. Taxonomy (NCBI): domain Eukaryota; kingdom Metazoa; phylum Chordata; class Actinopteri; order Labriformes; family Labridae; genus Xyrichtys; species Xyrichtys novacula. Next base: position 8,031,947 of record OY660882.1, on the reverse strand, counting down.
GATTTGATGATTCTCTAAAGAAAATGACTGATCCATTCTCAAGATTGTGAAACCAATTATAAGGGGAAAATGGTGTCTCTGCAAAGAAAGTGAAAGACAAGAAAGAAACTCAAAATTGCCATTAAAAAAGTATCTTTTCAAAGTCTTTCATAAGATAGACAAATTGTTTCCTCTGGAGGGCTTTATGTTTCACAATAGATTACAAATATTTAAAGTATCTCAAATTTCAGACTGACTTTGATGGATGTGTTCTTACCTTCGTCCCTCTAGTTTGCAGACATGCTGCAGATAGGGTGTCCAGTCCAGACTGCAGCTTCCCTCATCCTGAAGCCAGTGCCTCAGCTCCTGCCTGTTAACCTCCAGGAAGTCTGTGAGGAGGACTTGGTTGAAAACCTCACAGCCACTGAGCACCTGGTAGAGGGTTGGACCTGAGCCTATGTCCACCAGCAGCTCACCACTCACATCACCTATAAGGGAGGGGTTGACTGATTAGTTTGGCATAGTGCATAGAGTTTTAATGAGCAATCACCTCGTCTCCTTACCTTCATTGAAAGCTCTGTGCAGACACTCCAGTTTCCATGGAACAATGCTGTCCTTCCTCTCAAAATCTGCCCGTGGTGGCGTGTAGTTATACTGAAGATACGCTGCAGGATCAAATCTCTGGTAGCAAGCTGCCATGGCTGCTACTCCTGTTTCTGTTCCTTTGTCTCCCATCCTTAGGACTCTACCTGAACCTCTGTTTGGTGATCAGCCTTCAGGTGGAGGTGCCACCAGATCTTTGGTCTTATATACTTGTACATCTGGATCATTATGTCTGTGCGGCTGTGCTCGGGGCTGCTTTGAGCTACACAGACAGAGATAGCATCCTGGTTTTAGGCCCATGTCGCTGCCTGATAGCATTTGTTCTTACCGCGTTCCCAGCCCCAAGGCACTGATACCATCAGATCAGGGGGCTTCCTCCAACACTAGACCCACTAATGGACTTCTCACATGGCTTTCAGGTCTTCCACCTGCCTCTCAGAGCCCCTCCATATCTCCACAATCATTCCACGGGGCTTTTTACATGCAAACAATAGAGCAGGCTTCTCCTAGGCAACCTAGTTCAAATGGAACAGATCTGTCGCGAAGAAGAAAACAGGTTTATCTCCGTCTCTGTTTCAAATTTTACTTTGGTGATAGTTATATTAAGTGGCAAAGAGATGGGAAGAGATGAGTCATTGCAAGAAAAAGGAAAGGCCAAGCTAATATGGTGATATTAGATGATTTAAGCCAAAGAGGCAGGGACAAACCATCATCATTTGGTGTACTATGTAGGAAAACATTAATCTCAGTTGTTTGGCCCCATGTGAACACTGCAAAAACAGCCCTACTGGAAAGAAGCAAAATATTCTTATATTCAAACAAATAATCTTGTGTCAAGCAAAATTTTGACTTTGTAGTTATCATGTAATTACCAGATAATTTCATGTTGTTACTAGGTAATTACCTGTTAATTACCTGGTAATAACTGTACCGTAAAAGAAAGGGTTACCCAAATTTCTTGGCCCTGACAGACTCAAATGAAACTTAAAACTCGACAGAAAATCTTATATTAATCTAATTTATTCTACAGCAAGCAATGAAAAATGAAGATGAAGTTACTTAAAATTAGAATTTTATTCTCTTGAATAAACTTCAAGAAAATATTCCTTAATCTAGGATTATTAATGAGCATGACAGTTCAAATAAGACACAATTTCTTAGAACAGCATAGCAAATATAAGTGATGTTGTCTTAAATCAAGATACCTAAACATTCTCATTAAATATATATTTTTTATTCCACAAGCAAGCATGTGGAAAGCAAGCATGTTCTTTGTTGTTTTGCAGTTGTCATCTGGTCATTGTATTCTGTTGTGTGTTGTACAGACTAGCCTACTGACATCTTTTTATGTCAGATAATATATGAGGTGGCAGATTCTGTCAGGTTCAGATGACATGCAGTGGAAATCTTATTTTTAAAAAAATCAACTGTTCTTGTTTTGTAGCATTCTCAAAATGTACAGATGTCTTACTCTTAAAATGAGACGAATGATCTTGTTACTCTGCTGGATTTTATTGTAAAACATTCGTCTACTCTATTTCTGGTTCATTCTATCTCAAAATTGGCTGGAATATCTTTTAAAAAAAAAAGGTTGGCCATTTCTCATAAAATTAGATAATTTTCCTAATACCAAACATGCTTGAGAAGATTAATATTCTTTTTGTACAAAAAAACCCCGACTTATTTCCTTAATACAAGGCTGTTTTCCTTTCTTGAAATTCCTTTTTTGTGATGAAGAATTCATCCCTGCATACACAAGTGTTATTTTTATGAAAATATCGTTCTGCTTTATTTTGAATATTCAATTTACAAATACTAATGGATCTTTTGAGAGAAAAAAATATAAAAAGCTGAGTCAGCAGACTGCTGTTAATGGCCCCTTATCGAAAAGTTAAAGAAATGATCATTTTTCTCTCCATTTTCCTAGTTTGTTTGAGCAGATCATTTAGAGGTGTTAGTATTAGATTCTGTCTGTTTTATTGCCTGCTAAAAATTCTCATGGGAGCTTTAAGTCAATCAAAATTTCTATATGTGAAAGTGCTTACAGTCGGGACCTTGTCTATTAAGAGGGTTCATAACCCTGACCTTTTTTTACTCCTTATTTTATATTTCTTTAATATTTTGTTACTCCTTACTTTTCACATGTGAATCCAGACAGGTTTATGCACATCAGCCTTCCACATGAATTTACCATCACACGTGACTTTTCTTTCAGTTTGAGCTTACTAAAAATGTCTTAATCAACAAACTAATCCCATCACTCCACTACAGTATTATTGTCATTCTGTGCCAAAGACTGTCACCACTTTTATTTATTGCTCCGCTGAAGTGGCTCGCTAAATTTGAAACGAATGACAACAGTGGCCAGCTGACCAAACACTGAGCTTCATCCCTCTGATTGAATTAATTTTCTGTCTATTCCCAGCGTGGCACAAAGCAGCAGCTGAACCAATGTGGAGCACAGCCATGTAGTAATCAAACGCACTCTCCCCGGGAGTCTCTTAACACCTCGTTCATCCCTGGCAGCTGAACCACAATCCCGCCCCACACACATACACACACACTCACACCACATTTTGACCCTCTTTAGACATCCAAAATATGATAGTATCCAGTAGAGACAGGGTATTTGGGCAGTAGAAGTCCACCAGAGTTCTCTGTGGTTAAATTGAGGATATTTAGAGATTATAATCAGAGTCAGATTAAACAGGAAGCAGTCAAGAACTTTCTTTTCCAAGAGATTGTTTGCTCAAAGCATACTTAATTCTCTTTGGCATTACTTTTGAGTCTGCAAACATTCATTTGTTTTCTTTTTTTTTAGACAGAAATATGATCATAAAGGACTGTGAAGCTGCTCTAGTTTGCAAGCACAGCTTAAGAAATGAAGCAACACACAATCTAGAGACAAAAGTATGATTCAAAAATTTATTTTCCATCTATCTTTGTTTCTCCATCTATTAAACAAAGCAAGAAAAACTTGATTACAGTTACATTTTCAATAGTCACGGTAAAATACAAATTATACTATTACAATCCACAAGATTTCATGCACAATCTATCTCTCAGCTGAACATATTTCAACAACAAATGAGTATTAAAGGCATTTCACAGTAATCTGATCTATCTGACTAGTTTTAGACACATGTTGAAGGTTAGTATGGATCAAATTCATCGTTAGTATTAAAGTACTAGTTCTTGAAATGGAAACAAAAGGTGCCATAACACATACAAATTTTTGTCACACACAAAAACTATCACAGATAAGGTACAAAAAAAGTTGCCCTCGCTAAAAGCACATTTTCATTTGTCAAAAAACTTTGAGAGAATAAAATTCAGCCGAGGAACCTCTGCAACTTTGTCATCTTCACCACACTCTTCCTCCCACTCATCTCCAGCCCACTGCTCCTTGGCTTCATGATCACACAGTAGTCTTCACTCCGACCTGGATCTTGTTTTACCTTTGACCCCGTCATGTCAGAGGGGTCAGATGTTGGCTGATTGGGTTGACTAGTCAAGTGAGTTTTGGAGTGTGTGTTATTCTTGCTGATGGCCCCTGACAGGAATCGCTGCAGGAGTTTTCTGGCTTCTCTGTGTTTCACTGAGTGATCTGCCTCCATTACTTCCAGCCTGTTCGAGTCAGGAGACAAACAGACACACTGATGTTCCTTCCTTTTATTGTTATGATATTTGAGCCTGTTGATGCGGAGGTAGCCATCACTCACCTGTGATGCTGTGATGTAACTCCAGTAAGGCTGTGCCAGTGAGCCGCGTAGCTCTGTCCTCTCTGCCAGTCCTCCTCCAGGACGCTGCAGTCCAGCTTGGCTCTACCTGGACCACCCACACTGCACATCACTGATGCCCCCAGACCACCAAACAGCAATCCTGTCAGAAAGCCACACTTTTATTTATGCCCAATTTTAATGTTTTCACACAACAAAAAGAACTGAAAAAGAACTGTGACTGGAAGGCGCACAAATTGCGTAACGGCTGATATTACTGTTATAAAAACATAGAGTGAAACCATCTTACAGATAGTCTGTATGCTTTAAAGAAAAAAAAAAGGTTATTATCAAAAAGTTGGTCCAACTTACTTTTCCCAATCTGGATTCTTCTCTCCTCCGCTCAATATTAATATATTTTATTTTCCAAGTTAGCTCTGGCAAACTCTCTCTCAAAAGTCTGTCTCTGTCAAAACTTTCACTCTGATAAATTTTGTTCTCCAGCCCCTCTGATCCTCTCTGCTCGTCTTGATTGGATAACTGATCAGCTTCACTTTGAGGGTCCTGTATTAGAGGGGTTTCATGGCTTTGTATCCGCAGCTATTTTAGTGAGGCTCTGCACCATGGGACGTGCTGTTTTTAGAAGCGAGGCACATGTTGCCATTTTTGAAACGGAGATAATGAGTTGAGCCACGATGACAGAGACGAACAATGGCTACATGACCACATAAAAGCTAGGGGTCAGACTTTTAAATCACAAAAAATGTTGTTTTCAGACAGGAGACACCCTTTTGAAATTACAGATAAGGAAAAGGGTTTGTTCAGGGGTGTTTGGTGACTCCAAACTGAAAAATATTGAATCTGTTTCTCAATACTATAGGTGTTAGGTCTACATTTACACTTAATCTCACTTTATGAGATAGGACAGCTGATGACACACAGGAAATGTGGAAAGTAGAGAGTGGAACAAAAGGTTGGTGGGGCCAGGAGTCAAACATGTGACCACTATATTGAAGCTTATAGCCTTTATAAGTGGAGAGCTGAGTCTGCTTGGCCAGCGGCACTGTGCACATTTACACTTTAAACCATCAAATCTCAAGAAAGACACAAACCAATAATTTAACAAAACACTTGCTGTCTTGTGGCGGCCAGTGTGCTGTTTGTAACAACCCCATTCCCTCTAAATCAAGCTTGCTGTAACTTCATTGTTCTTATGGTGAGCAAGGACCAGTGGATTTAAAAACAAGCTTTGTACACACTCTTAAAAATCTTATCACATAAAAATATATTCACACAGACATTAGTGTAGCAGAGGCTAGCCTAGTTGCATGATTATGCTGGTAAAATTTTGCCTCAGAGAAAATTATGCATCCAAAGTGACAACCTTTCATTCAGGTTATAATTTGTACGATTTAATTATTTTGACCTTATGGAAAGATGTCTAGATCTACATAAATCTGCATGGCTGACCAAAAGTTCTACTTGTCCCATGTCCCAAGGGTTTCCAGACAAAACAGATGTACTTTTTCACTCTGTGCATGCCAGGATTTCTCTACCTTCAATGAGGTAAATTGAAGTTGTTTTGTTTTGTGTTTTTGCAACTCTGAAGATGTGATTTTTGAACATCTGATACTAAATCAAGCTCTTGACAAAAGACCTGAAAGTATTATCATTATTTCATAATTAAATCATAATTTGTTATTATCAGGAAAGTGTTTACATATATTTAATGAATTCATGTCCCCTTTGGGCTTTTGTCCGGACAGTCCATGACAACAGAGCTCATCAACTCTATGCAATATCAAGTCCTCTAGAAAAACCCTCAATTTACACAAAAACGTATATTTAAACAGTCCTCCTTCAGAAAGCTTACTATTGTTTCAATCTTTGGTCAAGAGGATAGAAAATGTCACTGGGAAACAAACCCAGACAGCCCTTTACATGCTACCTGATACTCGATTTCCTTTCAACTTATCTCTGTTGACTTAAAGTCTTGAGCAAGACTTCATCGGCATTCCCATGATCTGTTTATCTCCTGGTTTTTAAGGTTGTAGTACTGTACTCCTAGTGATTCCAGTCTGTTCAAAGAACAAATAGGATTTTACTGTTTGTTAGATAGTGAAATGGTAAATTTGTCTTTTTCATATTAGATGTCCCTGCAGTTTGATAATGCTTTACTCGTTTTGTTCACATTACAGATTAATGCGGGGATTACTAGTAATCATCACTGCTTAAGTAAAAAAAAATGAAAGTCGGTATTTTGACCTTTTCAAAAGGACTGAAATGGTCAGACCTGCAGTTAGCTGAGGATACACACACACACAGATATAGTTAGTGGATTAGTTGAGCCACAGGATGAGTAAGGTCAGTTCCTTCCCCTGAGTCAGATGGACGGATAAAAGAGCGAGGAGGAGGAGGAAAAACACAGAAGAACAGATAAAGGGCAAGAGCAGACAACAGAGTAAACAACAGGACAGATATAATGAAATAATACACATTTAGCTAGAGCTACAGGAGCCAATTTTGTTATCTATGGTCCTGGGGGCAGTGGGAGTCCAACAGTGTCAGTCAACTCGGCCGTGGGTTACCTTTTATTTTGTCACAGCTGGACAGGGCAGGTACAGACAACTTTTGTCATTAGAGCGCAACTGTGTTTTTTTTTCCAATAAGGTCCAACTAAAAGATAAAGGGGTACGTCTAAATGGAAGTTACAGTTGGAATGGATAGATCCTAACACTTTATTGTATTCCTATTAAATTTTAGATTCAGATTTGATAAACACATGCTAATCTTATCATGCATGTTAGTTTTCATAGACTGAAAAAGTTAAATGACTAAAAGTGATATAGAACTGTGATTTATTTATTTCTGATCATTTACAACAAAGTCAGAATTTATAATGGTCTAACTGAACATAAACTTAGATCTCTTATTGTTTTCTAACAGTATATTTTTGAAGTTATATCACTACAAGCACAGGGTATCCATTTAGTTCCTAGGGCTCAAATGTCACTACAGGACCCCTCCTCATTTCTGGTCTTTAAACCTTAGGATTGGTAAAACATTTCTGTTGAAATTTTTTAATTCAGTTTTGATTCATATAGGTAATAACAGCTGACAACCTCATACACAATACAAAATACACCCACAATAATAATAATAATAATAATAATAATAATAATAATAATAATAATAATAATAATAATAATAATAATAATAATAATAATAATAAAAAGGGGGTGAGTGTTGGGTATAAGGTTGTCTGCTTTGTTTTTGTTGTCTCAAAATGAATAATAAAAAAGAAAGTTAAAAAATAATAAGAACAACTAAGTTATGTCTATGGTCAACCACTAAAATATATAACATATAAAAAAACCACGATTAAATTAACAATTGCTGTAAAATTATGAATTTCTTCAAAGGTAGTTGTAGAGTTTTTCAGTTCAAAGGTTGAGTTTTATTTTGAAACGTTTTAACTGAAACGACTTTTCCGTTCCTCTTCCGTATGTTGCCGGCCGGCTAGACGTCACTTCCTGCTATTCAGCGCCAATTTACAGGACTTGTTTTGTCGGCAGGAAACATTTAAATTTGCAGTCAGCGTGACTAATCGAGAAAAAAACTGTACTTTCGCAAATTTTAATAAACGGAGCTTTCCTAAAACGCGGCGTATTAACGTCAGTGAGACGCTACGGTTACTCTGCCTGCAAACTGGTCTGACAGTTTCATCAGCAGCTCGTGCAGTTAGGGGAGGAGTCGTGCACGTGGAGGGCCCACCTCTGTTAAATTGTGTGTTTGGTAAATGAAAGAAAAAAACACGTCCAAGAAGATGTGCAAGACACAATAAAAGACGTTTTACAAGGAAGATACACACACGAAGAGTTAAACTGGGACTTAACGAGGCCGAGTAAGTACAAACTCTCTTTAACTACAACCATACTGAGAAACAGCAGAATATTTGACTGTACATTATCAAACATGAGGAGTTTTTTTTGTTGACATTTTAATATTGACCCACACTGTCTCATTTAAAAGTTAAAGGTTTTGTTTTAAAAGCTGATGTTGTGTTTATCTCACTCTTTGTGTCTCTCTTTGTTAAATTTAAGATATTAAAGTGGACATGCTGCTGCAGAGGCTTTCAGTCTGCTTGAGGACATCTCAGGATATCCAGAGACACGTATGCCGGTTACTCACGAGACCACTGACACAAGGTAAGTAATAATGAAGTGCAACACTGTGATGCTGTATGTGTCCCATAGAAACACTAAATAGGTTATACCTATTTTAAAAGGTTACTAAATAGGTTTTGTATAAAGCAGCCCGAGTTAAAGCTGAGCAACAAGTCTTAAACTACAAAAAAGGAAGATTAACAAAACTTTTAACTATGTTGTTATGGGGTGTATTTTTTTAGTTTTGAGTTTTCAAACATGCATGCAGAAGTAGACTGTTTTTGTTGGTTTGTTTGTGTTGGTGTATACAGTATGTGCCACTATTTCATAAGATTTTGTTTTGATAGATCAGCTGACAAAGTACCAGTGATAAAACATTAGTCAGTTACAAGCCAGAAATTGACCATATTTTTTAGATTTTTGTAAGTTTTTTAACAAGCAGCAATGCCAAACCTTTGCTATGCTCCTTCATATGAATGCAGATTTATAGATTTTATTTTCATTTGCAAAAAATAGCAATAAGTGCACAGAGCAATTGGATCGACCTATCTGAGAATATACATTGCAACTGTGACAGTTTTCTTTTTGCCTACAGGGAGTTTTCTGACCCTCTCTAGTGTGTAAAGATTTCATGGTTTTCCCCCCTTTCTCTCTCTCTCTCTCTTTCCATGTCTGTTCCTGCTTGTCTCTCTCATGCGCCTCATTGCTCCAGAGAGATGTGTAATGTCAGCACAGGCCTTTCTGCCTGCACTGCTGATGTGGCACTTTGAAAGCTGTGATTATCTGTTTCCCTGGTTACAGATGGCTCAACTCTATTTGTTTCAGCCATGTAATCAATGAATCGAAAAGCCCAGCAAAACATGCCTGTTTGCACGGTTATGCAATGTTTACATTGTTTCCTGTGGAAGTGTATAAACTAATACGTCAATACATTTATAGGTTTTATCTTACAGTTTTGCAACGACTTGAGATGCTGCCTCAACCACAGCACTGCTTATGTCTTGTTAGTCTACTTTCCTATTAAATTTGTATGTAGATTTTTAGTCAATGTAGGTTTCTTTTCAGACTCATCAAATTTGAATTTTGCTCAAAGAAAGTTTCTCATCATGCTTTTCCAAAGAATTATAGATGTGTATGCGATAAAAACCAACCACTTTTTACCCGCAATGTAATATGTATATCTTTCCCTCTGAATAGTGGTCCAGAGGAGAGCTCATGGTAGCTCCTTCGCACATCGCGGTGAACTGCGTCAGGCCAAAAGGATCGTGGTCAAGCTCGGCAGTGCCGTGGTCACCCGTGGTGATGAATGTGGCCTGGCTCTGGGGAGGCTGGCCTCCATTGTAGAGCAGGTGAGAGGCCAAGTGGAAGCACAGACAGTATACTATTGAAGTGTAAATAACTCCAGGGGTATTTACAGAGTTCTTGACGGGTAGGAAAGTCAACAGAGAATACAAGCTTACGATGCTGCCTGGTTAAGTTCCGTGATGTGTGAACTTATAAGTGGGTCAATTGTAGTTTATATATAAGGACGTTTATGGAACCCAGCTCACTGATTTAGATACCCTTGTTCATTATGTAATTCCTTTTTTAGCTTGGTTCAACAAATCTATATTAATAGCCTCACGTACCTGATTCTACTTCACTTACTATCCATGAGATGTTTTAGCCAGCTGTTACATTAACAATTAGAGAGAAAAAAATCGTCAAACAGCCCTCAAAACTATGAACAATGCAATTTAATTAAACACAGTAAACATTTGGGATGGATCATTAAAATGAATGAATGACAACTATTGTTAGTTTAGTGAGTGAGTGTTTTTGTGCTTTGGTTATCATAGTTAGTTTCAGACTGATTGTTTAGTTTTTATCTCATCCAAAATTTATGTTTTCACTGATTATTAAGTACTCTACAGCAACATCAAGAAACAGCATCCTCCTCATTTTGGATTATCTGTCAAATGTACATAGTTCGAATATGTCTGAATGTTTCCTTGGTAGAAAGTAGCTTCAATAAGAAATACCATGTGCGTTATATATAGGTTTACATGTTTATAACTATTTAATATTAACTTTAAGCATAGAAAAGAGATTCCACCAGACCATTTTATAATGGCAGGTGTCTTAGGGACATGTATCTAAAGATAGGGGCATGCAAGACCATCTTTGGGGGGTAGGGGGTGTGAACCTGTTTTTGAAAAGCTTCAAACAAACGACCAGAATTCTTTGAACTCAGCCGTGTACGAGTCCTAATTGGGTGAACTGTTGTCCAGGTGGCCATGCTGCAGAACCAAGGCAGGGAGATGTTGATTGTCACCAGTGGAGCTGTGGCCTTTGGCAAACAAAGATTAAGACATGAGATCCTGCTGTCCCAGAGTGTCAGACAGGCACTGCACTCAGGACACAACCAACTCAAAGACATGGTAAGGAAAGGTGGAGGTAAAGTAGAAAACAGCGCCAAGACACATAAAGAAGTTGTTTCTTCTACTTTCTTTAGTTGGAAACTTCTTCATCATTTAGTTTTTTTTTTACCCAACCTAGCCTTCATCGCAGTGCTGTTCTGATAATCTTTCCAGTTTAACCACAAGGGTGTTACTCTACATATAATTAATGGTGAAAGTGAGGAAGTAGCATTCAGCTTGTTTGACACCTGGTCCATCTATCAAAAGATATTTGCCCTTTAAATAAAAAAGCTTTGTCTTTTTCAATTGATGTTAATCCTATTTTTCTAAAAATGTCCCTGTGCTGCTTTGGTACCGTGGATGTTATCCCATCTTATCCCTATCTTTCAGGATTATAAACTCAAGTTAGATATTGCTGGTTGCAAAAGCAAACAAACTCAACAGTTGCACCATGTGCTACTGTGCAGTGCATTCAGATTGATGCACTTACTAGTGATATCTACTGTATTTGTGTTGCAGTCTTTACCGGTGCTGGAGGCTCGAGCCTGTGCTGCAGCTGGACAAAGTGGTCTTATGGCCCTGTATGAGGCCATGTTCACCCAGTACAGCACTTGCACTGCACAGGTAGTTACATACTTTGGAGCAAAATATTAAAAACTGTATGATACATGCCTAGGAACAGATTCAATTCTCCCGATCACTGCTCTGGCTTAACCATCTTCCTGCTCTCTTCAGGTCCTGGTGACAAATCTCGATTTCCATGATGACGAAAAGAGGCAGAACCTGAGCAGCACTCTGCAGGAGCTGCTGCGCATGAATATCGTCCCCATCATCAACACCAACGACGCTGTGGTGCCCCCACCGGAGCCCAACAGCGACCTGCAGGGGGTAAATGTGGGTACAGACTTTAAGGGAGGGGTGAGGCTTGTAGGGGTGATGGTGGCAGTGGCAGCAGAGGGCTGGGAGGAACAGAGTTTAGTTTCAACCGCACACATATTAAAACATCTCTGCCACCCTGCCTCACCTCATCAGCTCTGCCCTTAACCATAAAGGCATGTGCATGCCGATGAATGGAGAGGAGGCGCTGTAACAACTGGGCTGGACTAACTCTTGTATGGAGACGTCTCCTCTACCTGTTCAACTGCAGAATTAACTAACTCTCCTAACTCTTGGAGATAATTCCAATCAACTCTCACACCTGCACACTAATATGCTGGGAGCACAACCAGCTCTTACCATCACTAATACTACCATCACTTAACTGTTACAAATATAAGAATATACCTACTGGGTATGACATTGCCTTAAAGCAAATGGAAAAACTCTGAGATTGTAGAAAATAAATTCTGTTTATATGTTAAACACTAATCTGTGAACACCAATGGGCTTAATTAAGTACTTTATCTGAGGTAGAATCATCTCATTTACTTTGCATTAGCATGTAAGATGGAAATTTGGGTGAGTGATTTTTCTCTCAATCAAAATTTATCTTTGCAAAGTCATGGCATAGTATGCCAAAAGATTCGGCTCGGCTTGCCTCGAGCCTTCGAGAAAAGACTGAAGTGGCAGAGGCTGACATCCTGCCCCTGGTTCGAGGCATTGAAGGGCTTACATCAACATCTTTCTGCTCCTGTAGGTGATCAGCATTAAGGACAATGACAGTCTGGCAGCGCGGCTCGCCGTCGAGATGAAGGCTGACCTGCTCATCGCGCTGTCTGACGTGGAAGGTATGTGTGTTACCACAACAACAGTCTGGGTCAGCTGTTAGGTAACAACACCATCTGTCTGCGCTCCTCACTGGGAGAAAAACACACTCCTCTCAGGGTCAGTAAAGAGTCACATGAGGGAGACAAACACCAACCTTCCTCCTTCAGCTTTGACATTGAAGATGATGGGGTTGTAGGAAGTGCGTGTTGGCATAAAGTGTGTCAATATTAGTTAATTTTAATCACCAGCAAGCAGATTACTTAAGGGAACCGGAGGGTGACTGTCATATTAGGCTACCGTTTGTATAAGCAAAGTGTGTGCGTTGCATTTAAGAAACTATTTATGAAGGAATTCTTATTCCTCAGGACTTTACAACAGTCCCCCTGGAACAGATGATGCAAAGCTCATTGACATCTTCTATCCTGGAGACCAACAATCAATCACTTACGGAACAAAGTCCAGAGTGGGGCTTGGTGGAATGGAGGCCAAGGTATGTGGAGACCCCCCTGAGTCACTTTGTTAAAAGTTTTTTCAGTCTCAATCAAATAACACACAACCATATGCAATAAATAATCTTCAGTAGCACTTATAAAACATCCTGTGATTGAATCAGCTGTATTCCTGCAGAAGGACTTAAACTTCTACATTTCTACAAGTTTGATGAATATCAAAACTTTGTATTAAGATGATTCTGAGTACCTTTTGTCATTGACATCCTTACGACTATGACTTTGCTGAAATTCTCTGCATATTAGCCAAGTGTTCTTCTTGCTGAAGTTGTGGTTTTCTGACAGCTATTCTGACAAAAGCAAGGACTCAAAGTGCAGACTTTGCAGAGACCTGTTTTAAGCTCTGAGTGACTGTCTGTATTTTTCTACAGGTCAAGGCAGCTCTCTGGGCTCTTCAAGGGGGCACCTCAGTAGTCATCGCAAACGGCACCAACCCCAAAGTGACAGGGCACGTCATTACTGACATCGTGGAGGGCAAGAAGGTTGGAACTTTCTTTTCCGAGATCAAACCGGCAGGTCAGTTCACTTCGGCTCTCTCTTCACCTCCTCTCACATGAGTGTAATTATAGTTATACGGCAGCTTCAGCTCCACATTTCCTTAATTGCCAATTTCTCACTGGCTCGACTACATCAGTCCTGCACTGCATCATACCATGAGAAAAGTAACAATAATTAGTTTTACTTTAGAGCCTAATTAACTGAAAAATAAGATTACATCAAGTAAAGTCTGTTTTTCCCCTGACCCTTCACCAGGACCGACTGTAGAGCAGCAGACGGAAATGGCACGAAACTCTGGAAGGACCCTGGCATCTCTGCACCCAGAGCAGGTGACACATCTTTTTAAAGCATGAAAAAATGTCAGTTTTTGAATCTGGAGAAGATGATCAAATCAATATGTAAGTTTAGATCCCGAGCTTGCCTTTATTGGGTGTAGGGAAACACTGACCCCATGTGGATAATTTTGCAATGTGCTCATCTTACTTGTCGTCTGTGTTTGCAGAGAAGTGAGATAATCTGCCATCTCGCAGAGCTGTTGACTGAAAGGAAGGAGGAAATTCTGGCTGCCAACAAGATGGACATGGATATGGCTGTAAATGCAGGTAAAAGAGAACCAGTAGATTTCTCTTAAACATGGATTAGCCTAAAATACTGTTTTTCTCAATGTTGCAATTCAAACTTGCCTTGGGTATGATTTTTAGTTCCTCTCAGTGTAAATCTACCACCAGAGGGCATCTCTGTTACCTTCCCACCTTTAGTTACTGAAAACTCGCCATCATAAACCTACACACCTTCCCTTCTTTCTTTCTCCAGGCCACATGCCACAAGCCATGGTGAAGCGTCTAAGCTTGTCACCATCCAAACTCAACAGCTTGGCTATAGGTCTGCGCCAGATTGCAGTGGCTGCTCAGGACAGCGTGGGTCGGGTTCTTCGCAGAACAAGGGTGGCTCATAACCTGGAGCTGGAGCAGATCACTGTGCCAATTGGAGTTCTTCTGGTCATCTTTGAGGCCAGACCTGACTGCCTGCCCCAGGTATCCAGGCAGAGCTGCTGCAACACAAGCAGACACAAGCAGCAGTTTTATTTCTAGAAATTTGGGGATTTTTTTGTTGTTGTTTGAAGATTAGTTTGAATGAATGAACGCACAAATAAAGATCTCTCCAAATAATGTTTAGTTCAGCAAAAATATAAAGACTTACTAGCATTTTTTTTCACATTTTAACTTTTCAAGCTTTTTAGAAATAACTGTAGTAATGTCCAAATACCTGTGTGTTTTCCTCCAGGTGGCAGCATTGGCCATTGCCAGTGGCAACGCTCTCCTCCTAAAGGGTGGCAAAGAGGCAACCAACACCAACCGTGTCCTCCACCGGCTTACCCAGGAGGCCCTGTCCATGCATGGAGTCACAGACGCTGTGCAGCTGGTAAAGAAAACAATTAAAGATGACTGCACTCTAATAAGAAGGCAACACTAACCTTCTTCATAGCTCCTTTCAAAGGGGATTTAGACATCCGGGTGAAACAAGATCTGTCAAGCTTGAACTGTGCGTACTCTAATCTGCTGTGGCTGACAAACCTGTCTCTCTTCTTACAAGGTGAGCACTCGGGAGGAAGTGGAGGATCTCTGCCGACTGGACAAGATGATCGACTTGATTATCCCTCGAGGTTCATCCCAGCTGGTGCGGGATATTCAGCGGGCAGCGAAGGGCATCCCTGTGATGGGTCACAGCGAGGGAATATGCCACGTCTACGTTGATGCAGACGCCAGCATCGACAAAGTCATCAAAATTGGTCAGCATACTGAAATGTTTATTCGAGGTTCTTCACACACTGACAGTATATTGTATGAACAAATGACCGTAACTAATTTATATACCCTGTTTTATACAATTGTGGCTAATTATCTTGGTTAGTAATTGGCTCATTTTTCCCTGCTCCAGTTAGAGACTCCAAGTGTGACTACCCAGCTGCCTGTAATGCCATGGAAACCCTGCTGATTCACAGAGACATCCTCAGAACTCCACTGTTTGACCAAATCATTGACATGCTGCGCACGGAGCGGGTAAAGTGTCAAATGCACAGACGATAATAACTCCTCAAAAACTTATTCCTTATGTGAAACCGTATCATTGTCTCAAATTCATCAAACATTCATCTAATGAAAGAAATATGAGAGGATTTGTGCTCTTATTTATCTCTTTGAATGTGTACGACCACCAGGTGAAGATTCATGCAGGCCCTCGTTTTGCCTCCTACCTGACCTTCAGCCCATCTGAGGCAAAGTCTCTGCGGACAGAATACGGGGACCTGGAGTGCTGCATGGAGGTGGTGGACAGCATGCAGGAGGCCGTGGATCATATCCACAAGTATGGCAGCTCCCACACAGACGTCATCGTCACAGAAAACGGTAGGTGGCCTCATACTCCAGTGCCATCTCTCTGCCTCATTTTTTGTTAAATACCTTTCACATATTTGCATTTTAAAAGGGCAAAGTCTAGACTTCAAAGAAATCTCTCATTACCACACTTAAATTAAACCTCTTCACAGATCAGACACTGAACCTCACCACACAGTGCTCTAACAGCAACGTTCAGTCCTGGTCGGTGTTGTCCTGCTTTTTGCTTCTGTCTGGTACTCATCAAGTTTCTGGTTCCTCCTCCTTTCATTCCTTTTTCCACATCCATCTAACTTTCGGCCATGGTGACTAATGAGCAGTGACACTTTGTTGTCAGGATGAGTGCACAGCCTCCCTGTGTGACTCAAACCGAGGGGACAGAGCCTGATTTCAAATGGAGAGCATATGCTAAAACACACTTTAAAGGACTTGTCACGTCATAGCTTTGGGTCACGCTTAAACATATTTCTCTCTTTCAAATGAGCCATCACACTGAACCTCACCAACTCATGCTGACAGAAACCGTTCTACTCTGTCTCCAGAGGATTTGATCATGGTCGCTGCTTAAGACTAACAAACCATCCTTTTTAGAAAACATTCATTTAGCAGCCAGTTTTTAACCCGAGATATTTCATGAACATCTGAGAAACATTTTTAAAATGTTTTCAGCAGGCAGAAATAACATTACATACAACATGGATGGACTGCAACAAAGAAACCCTGATCTCTTTAAAATGCAGACTTAAAAGAAAGATGGTCTTCATACTTTCATACGAGGAGCAATTTTCAAAATATGCAAGACAAAGTATATTGATTACCTTTTTACATGAGGATTGTTTTCCCCTGCAGTGGAGGATGTGCTGCCATCTAGTGGTTACAGAAGGTATCCCATGAATGACGGGTTAAAAAACATAGATAGATAGATAGATAGATAGATAGATAGATAGATAGATAGATAGATAGATATGGATTTAGAGTTAAAAGGTAGAGAGAATATCTGTACAGACATGCCCATTGATTAACTAATTCATTTAGAGAGCCAAATGTATATTTTTAAGTGACCATTTAACACGCTGACTATAATTTGAAAGCATTTTGATAACCCAGATTTTCCTTTTGATGCCACTTGGAGCTCTAGACTTTAAGATATAATCCTATCCAAGCTCCTGTAACTGATAGGGAACATGTTTTGGGGTAACAGTTCACATGTCACACAGTTAAAGAGCTCATGACTCCGGGTGTGTACTACAGATGTTTCAGCAGCAGTAATGAATATAAATGAAATGCTCAGAACTGAAGACACATTTTTACTTTAGGCAAAGACATGTGATAAATTTAATCTCTTTCTTGCAGAGGACACAGCAGAGCACTTTTTGCAGCAGCTGGACAGCGCCTGTGTTTTCTGGAACGCAAGCTCACGTTTTGCTGATGGCTATCGCTTTGGACTTGGTATGCTGCCGTCTCATTTTCACAAGAGTTCACATTCTCATCTTGTATCATTTTTTAATATTTTCACGATTGCTGTCTGTCTGACAATGTGCTTGATACCGAGTACATGGTTCTCACTTGCTTTTTTCTCTGTCTGTCTTTGTCTTCAGGTGCAGAAGTAGGAATTAGCACGGCCCGTATCCACGCCCGGGGCCCTGTCGGCCTGGAGGGGCTGCTCACTACAAAGTGGGTTCTGAGAGGTGATGGGCATACAGCAGCTGACTTCTCTGAGCATGGTACAATGAAGTACCTCCATGAAAGCCTACCTGTTGGGCAGCCTCTTGCAGGGCAGAGGGACAGCAACTAGACTAGAGAGGAAACTGAAGACTGACACGGTCTCAACCATGGTCAGACCAAAAGTTCCCAAGGGGTTACTTTGTAGGTTGTTGCTCAAGTCAGTGTTTAAAACCTAAGAAGCACACAGCATGGAGAGAGACACATCAATGGTCCGATTTATCAGCACAACCAGAAAGCTCTCATAAATCCAGACTGAAATTTCCAGAATTAAGAGTTTACATGTGTTTTAGATTCTACCTCAGGCTATACTACTTTAATGCAAGTACGGTAAGTCACCCTTATAACCTCCTGAAAGAGGTTCACAACATGAAATACCTCCATGGACATTCATTAATCCATCTAGGTGTTACTTTCTTTAAGACAAAGAAAATGCAAATGCTGGTTTTTAAAATGCAGTCTCAGGACTGTAGTTCATAAAATATTATTGATTCATTTGATTAAATGCAAATATAAAAAAATACAGTCAAAATATTCTTGACCACAACTGTTTATGTATTTAACTAGAAAATTTTGCACAGAGCTCTTCATAATGTACAGGTATCTCTCAAATAAGCACACAGTCTTGAAGTGATGAGTAATGACTATTATCATCTGGTGCTCTCTGTTTATTTGACAACATCTTTTATTTTTCTTGCTAGCACAGACGGTTAGGTTTTCTGCATATTTATGGATCTACAGCTAATTTAAAAAGACGGGTGCTGGAATAGGACATTTTAGACATGGATTAAAAATCATCAAATTCGGTTTTAGGTTGTATAAATCTAACTCAAACAAGCTCAGGTTACCGGTTACCAGATCGTAACTTCATTAATCTGAAGTATGACCAACATACATTCATCACACAGCAATAGAAGCTCAAACTCACTACACGTGATAAGCATCCGTTTTATTTACCATGTTTTATTTGTTTGATCATTCGTACATGTTGTTCTTATTTTTCCATGCTTTGCTGCTTCCCTGCTTGTTCCTCATGGCGCCCAAAGCCTCTGTCAGAGCAGGAACAGTAATTGACAAGCTGCCTCCTTCAAGCTGGAGGGGAGAGCGCAACTGTTTTTAAATGAAGCTTTGTAACATTCCAGCCTCTGAGCTCTTATCTGATGTCTTGCAATGCAACACTTAAGGACTGGTATGAGCTGTTTAATAGCACTACTGTAGAATAAAAAAAGGGTTGAAAGATTTTTTTGGGGATATTTCTCCTATCTTCTTTGATTTTTACAGTTGAAATGTTGAGGATTTTTACACACAGATTCATCTCTGTCCTGGCGCTAGTGTTTCTACTTTCACAAAGAACACAAATTAACGGGGAAAAAAGTCGCACTGATCTGAAAAACAGATGTCTAAAAAGGGCCTTTTTAAAGTTGCCCATAGGGGAATTCGCATTGCTGGAAGTGGGGCAAGTAAGATGGAAGACAATACTATAGAGGTTTAATTATCCAGCCATCAGAAATGAAAAGAGGGAGAAGTAGTACTGAGACTAATAATGGAATCACAGGCTTGTGTTCTCGGTTTCTCTGTTTCTTTCGTTTTCTCTCTCTCTTTTCTTGCATCTAAAGAATTCATTCTCCAAAACGCACTACTTACCCTTCAATCAGCCTCCCATCACCAAGTCCAAAGGGTTCAGAGATAAAGAGGGAGACAAAACTCGGATCTCACTCTTCTGTCCTTTTTATGTGTGAAGCGATTGAAAATATATGAACGACTTGAGGTAGAAAGGGAACAATCCAGGGACTCTGAGTATCGTCTGTTTGATGCAGGGTTTTATAACGTTGTATTTCTCAATATTATATGCATCAAAGTTGTTTGTTACACTGAAAGCATATATTCAAAGGTAAGAATTTATACCAGCAAGTGTTTTAGCTGCACCTGTCTAGATAAGCAATAACAGGACACTGAGGAGTGCTGTTGTGAAATGGAGGACTTGCATCGCTGGGATGCAGACCAAAGATTTCCTATTATTCCAAAACTGAGAAGTTGATTTCTAATCAAACTGATCATCGCTTGGCAGTAAAGTAGTAGTAGTAGCAGTATTCCTAGTAGTATTAGTGAAGTATTTCTAATGCATTTTATACTTAATATTTCAACCTTACTAAACACCCAGCAGTGTTGAATGCTTAAATCTAAGAGGCATTAAATCTTTGACCACTGTCTTCAATCCCGTACAGCAAGGGCAATGCCAAGGACAACCAGGCCATCAGTAGGCTACATGCCACATCAAAATAATTACCAAGAGGAGTGTGGCGTATTAGACACGTTTACATGGGCAACATTTCTTGATCCGATTAAAAATGTGAGGGATCGGATAATCTGAATCCACTGTTTGTATGGGTGCCAAATCAAATAATCCGATCATGACGTGGTATACATGCACCAAGTTTTATTCAGATTAGAAGCATTTGGACATGCGCAGAGTTGTCTGATTTCAATAGAAGACCGCAGAAGAAGAGTTATATTTACGCCTGTGCTGTTAACAAACCAACAAACGCAGTAGTGGCCCACTCCATCCACTTCAGGAGTTTTCCCTCTGTTAAATGTTGTCACTAGATGGCGCCCTCGCGTACTTATTCGACCGTTCTGTCAAAGGTTGCACTGTGCGTGCGGATGTGACATCATTACGCTGTATGTACGCCTTGTCACGTTACCGGAGGAGCAGAGACGATTTATGCGATTGTGTTTTATGCCAGAGTGTTAATAATGAAACCCCCTGTACTGGCCTCAATAAATAAGCCAAAGGCTAAAGAGTGAAGATCGAGTCAGGTAAGAGAGTAACGATCAGAATAAGTGTTTACATGGACGCGTTCCGCAATAATGACCGGCATAAACCTTCCCTCTTGATCGGAATATAATTTCTTTCCGATTGAGCTGAATTTGATCAGAATCCTCCGATCGATTGAAATGACGCAATTTTATTCCGATCGGTCATTTATTCCTATTATTTATGCCCATGTAAACGCAGCTATTGTGTGTATTACTGCCCTTCTTCCTGTTCACAGTGTGGCAAAACCATTAGTTTCTGATGATTACTTTCAAAATATTTTTTTAGGGTTAGGGTTAGACCGATAAGGTAGACACATATCTTTAACTGAAATGAAAATATGAAGTTTAATGTCGATTGGATCTGCAGGTATGTCGATAAGAATATGAGAGTGACGCCAACCATCAAATTTAAGGGCTTGTTATCTTCGCCTCCATTAATTAGTTTTACATCATTAAAATTATCCTTAAATGTTTCTTTGATTGGATGTCCACCTGAATGTCATCATCTGTTTGGAAACCAAATCTACCCACAGATAAAGTAACCTTAACATTTCACAGGGGTGATGATACCAAATGTGGCGGACAACAGGGAATTTACTCTTCATTCTCATATATACAGATATTTTAGCTCTATGCAATCTTTGTAAAACTACATTAAGTGAAATTTTCAAGAGCATACTTCTTAAAGTTGGTTGATGTTTTGGGCACCTGCTCCTTTTTGCCCACAGATTAACTTACACTTGAGGTTTAGACCTGTCAGCCTTTAAATCTCCTCTCTTCTCTGACATTGCCCCCAGACCCCAGCTGATCAGCTCTCATTTTGCACCCTGTTGATGTTGTGCTGTCTGCTGGGTATTGTTGTCCACGCATATAAAAAAGGATGATGAGGGCAAATAACTGGACTTGTGCAGCAAAGCTGACAGTTCTTTAATTGGACATTACTCAAGGCCAAAACTCATACTTCTTGTTGTGCTTGATCTTAAGAGACTCTCAAATGCACTCCCTGCTGGGCTTCAAATTTTTTTGAATCAATAATTAATGGTCAAAGTTATTTATTCATGTGTATCTTCGCCAATTACGCAGCGTCTAATTAACAATTTCAATAATTGATATTTGTTTCTGAAAGGGTTCAGTATCTTGGGCTGATGAAAAATGCATGAGCAGGGATGTGGACTGGGTTGTGTTTTTTGTTCTGAGAGAGCTTGATGCTCGGGGCTAATACCAGGCCACTTTGACTCCGACTCTTTGAGTTGGCACTGGCCCTGTGATGTGGATCTAATATGGGCATCTTTCATGGACCCAACGCGCTTACTCTGAACCATGTGATCTCATAAAGACTCCTACATGCCCATCCTCAGATACCCTTTTCTCTAGCCTTTAATATCGAACTTCAAAGAATAAGCTTCTGTTTCCTTAATAATTTTTCTTTGTGTATGTGGAATGACAATATCTCAGCAAACTGTAGAAACTCTTGGTCTTACTGGGACCTCATGGGTTACACGTCTACATGTTACTGTGGTCTGATGAAACCAAAGTTAAATCACCATAATAAAGAGAAAAATATTCTTTAGATTTATGAAAAGCCATATCCCCTGATCTTTTAACAGTGACAGCTGTAGCAGTCAATAGAAAATTAACAAAGGCTCCCTTTAGTTGACTTTCATCAAGTTTTCTTTTATTATGATTCCAGTAGGACAGGAAGTTGGGGACCGGCAGGGCAAATCATTTTGCTATGGGACGACCAAAGCAAAAAATTTTTTACTGTGAGCTTTGCTTGAGCACCGAGTTGTAACTCTACCCAAGTGTGCAAAGTAACCCAACAAAACCAGAACCCAACATGACACACAACAAAACTCCCATTATTAAAATGTAGATTTCAGGTTTAGACATGATACTGTTGAGAGAGTGCAGACATAATAAGAACATGAGGGTTGAGAGTTGAAAACTGAGGCTTAATAAGGGCTAAAAAAAGGTGAAGATCAGTTGGCTTCAGTGACACGTCTCAGAGACCCAATGGTAGGAGTGGTGCTGCCCCACTCACTGTGCCTCCTGTACTCTCCGGGGCGCAAGAAGTACTGGCGTCCCCTGTAATTTGGGTGTTCATGCAGCATCCAGTAGCCCTCCATGACATTGACAGAGGAGATGTCGCGGGTGTGGTAACGCTCGTTCAGATCTGGGCAGTCTTCCATTACCTCTATATTCTGGCCTCCAAAATCAGATCGCTCAAAGATCTTCATCCTGTAGTTCCCATTGTACTACGAAAGACATGACGGGAATAAAAACGATATTAGTAATCTATCAGAAACACCCAAATTTATCCAATGATCCAGTCTTGATGTTTTTTCGGCCTCTTGAAAGCTACATTTTTAGGTTAAGCCAAAAAGACATTTTTTAATGGTGGTAGCTCAAACTGTAGGACTAGGATCATGTTATAGCTGATTCCACACTGGCTCTTCAGCAGGAACCTTTTGATAGCATTGGTTCAAACAGGTTAGAGTCTGGCTTTAAACTTACAGGAGGCACCATACGGCAGGAGCGGATACAGTCATTAAAGCCTGCCCAGCGTTGGTAGTCAGGATATTCGCCCTTGTGCAGCATGTACTGGTAGCCGCTGTAATTGGGCTTCTCGTAGGCCACCCAACAACCGCTCTCAACTCGTATCGAGTTACAGCGGCTGAAGTGGTCTTGCATCTCAGGACAGTCACTATTGCACTCGTAGTGACGGCCTTGAAAATTCCTGTCTTCGTAGAAGATAATCTGCACACGATGGTAGACATCATCAGCAACACAAGACAAATTTAAACACAGCTAATACACTTTATATACATATATTGATAAGTTCTGCTGTTTTCAGAAAATTTAACAGTGATTATTTTTAAAAAAGTCGGTATAAATTTAATGTAATTTGGAATTTTAAGCAAGAGATTGCACCGTCTATGTCAGAGTAATTTAAAGTGGATGATTGTAGATTAACTAACCATAAAATAAGGCAGAAATGTTTTCAGTTATCAACAAAATGAAAAATTTATATATAAAAATATACAGTATGGTGAGTAATATACTTTCTGAAGATGAAAACTCTTGGTTTGCTGCTTTGAGAAGTATGAAGACTTCTTGATCGGTTGACTTTTTTTGACTATTGTGGACAATAGACAAAGGCCTGTTTTTAAAAAAAAAAAAAAAGTATGCTCTATTTTGGAGCTTTTATTTTGTGTGCTTATCTGTAGTTAGTAAGTCTTTACATTTTCAAGCTTTTAAAACCCTTGGTGTTATGGTTACACGGCTCAAAAACTAACTTATTTTGTTGAAGGTCGAAGACTTTTTTTTTGTTGTTTTTTTGGCAGAACTAATGTGTGGATTTGTTTTTTCAATTTAAGGACTATTGATGTAGAAAATGCACACCTTAACTTTAAATTTCTTTTGTTATATAGATTTTAAATTTGCATGCTTACCTTGCCCATTGTAACTGTGTAAACTTCAGACCAGACCAGATGGTGGGCTGTATTAGACCTCTTTATAGACCTGCTAGGATCAGGGCTTTGCAAATGTGAAACAAAGCTTCGACGTGTCAGCACAGCAAGCTCTATAGACTGCAGAACACTATAGGACTGGTAAGCTGCTGCAGCCTCTTTGTCTCTGTCAAAGCTCCTGCTGTCTATGGAAAAAAAGTGTACTACTGCACTTTCTCATAGGGCTACAATAAGAGTTGCAACATCTGCCTTTATTGGCATGAATGCCAGAAACCTAAACACGGATTGTGAGGATTAGCAGGAAACTAAATGGTTCAGCTTGAATCAACAAGCGATTGAAAATGATATAAACCATAAATGACAGATCACTATACAGCTGCAGGATTTCATTATGTGAAGCAACTGTGCTACTTGATTCAGGAGTTTTGTTTCAAAGTTACACAAATTTGTATATGCGACTTAAGTTTGTTCAAATAACCTCACGAAAACATCTCAAATTTCAAAATAAAACATTTAATGTTTATTTAAGATCTGCAAAAGTGGACTTTACAGAGTGAGCGTCCTCATCCTCCTGAAAGAGCCCACATTAGGGTTGTGACAGCCCCAATCACCGCAGGCCCTATACTCTCCGGGGCGCAGGATATATTGGCGACCCTTGTAGTTCGGGTGCTCGTAGAAGATCCAGAAACCCTCCATGACGTTACAGGAGTAAACGTCAGGGGTGCGGAAACGCTCGAGCACGTTGGGACAGTCTTCTGTGAACTCCATTGTCTGTCCCAACATATCAGGCCTGTTGAAGATCTTCATCTTGTAGGAACCTCTATACTGAATTTTAAAGAAACCAGAAAATCAGATTATTTTGTTGCTATGAACCTAAGGAAACGCTTTGATTTAGCTTTCTAACACAAGCTGATGCCTTTAGCTTTAAGTGAGTGCTTGTACCACGGGCTTTTTAAAGCACACAACAACAGATGAGCTATAGCAACAACTCTCTCTCTGAGCCTGACAGATTCAGATTTTTTTTCCCACCCTATCTGCCAGAATCACTCAATGTGCCTTGTGGAATTAGAATGAAGGCACCGAGTCTTATGGGGAGTGTATCAAAATCCTTTTAAAGGCTGACTGGATCTCCTTGTGGGCCCAGCAAAAGAGACTTTTATTCTATGACCTGCCTGAGTATCTGTAAATGACATCAAAAGACCAATGACTGACATCCATTTCTAAAGCAGCATTTGAAGTACAAGGTGAGTGATAGGGGGGTGGGGTAACTACCAACCCTTTTGTCTTTTTTGAATGACTTACAGGGGAGAACATCTGGCAGGAGCGCACACAGTTGTTAAAGCCCATCCAGGTGCGGTGGTCAGGGTACTCGCCGGGGCCGAGGATGTACTGGTAGCCCGCGTAGTGAGGCTTCTCGTAGGCCACCCACTGACCACCGCTGACCCGGATGGAGTTGCAGCAGTTAAAGTGCTTGAAGGTGTCCATGCAGTCACTGCTGCACTCCCAGTGGCGGCCCTGGAAGTTGCGGCCTTCGTAGAAGATAATCTTTAGAAGGAGAGAGAGAGAGGTGGATCACTCACATTAATCTCTTACATACATATTTACAAATTGTAATGCTCCTGATTGGACTGTAGAGGACACTGTACTCCCTTGAACCAACTCAATTTCTTTGTCATGAGTCCTTTGAGTGAACAAGCCTCTCCAGTCCTCCGCACACTTTAATATTCCCATTGCTTAAAAGATGAAAATCAAGGAAACTCCACTTCTTGATATATGAAAATCAAGGCAACTGAGACATTTGCTTCAGCTGACTTTGGCTTACAGAACATGTGCTTTTCCAAACCGAATGCACTGTCAACTCAAAGGAGCCAGAGATTGTTTCAGCAGTAAATACTCTACAGTACTTCTGCCATTGTTTTTGTTAAAATCAACTAGTGCTTCTCTTTTTAGACACCCAAACACAGCGAGTAAGCTCTACGTTTGAGCAAATATTTCTACTCAAATAAGTTCTGTTGTTTCCTCTCTTCTCGTCCTGTCAGTTTAACACATTCCCAATCATCTAAGCTGTAACCATATAACATTTTGAAGCTCATACCTTTCCCATGGTCGCAGGGCTGTGGATGTTTAGCGCACCGTAGCCCGCACGCACTTACAGGTCCTTTTATACTCCCCCGTTGATGATGAGGCCTCTGGCACGTCAGGAACTACTACTCTTTACCTTTTCAGATGTCCTTTGTGTGACAGCCTACGGGGAACTTATCTCCAAACTGCTAGAGTTTACCTATAGAATTGACACCCTCCCGTCCCTAAAACAAATACCACACAAGTGCTATTCTATGTCTGTATGACCCTTGTTCCGCCATGACCTTGTGATGCAGCCTTTTGAAATGTCAGACAAAGGCTTTATAGGTATGTGGGCCTCCCTAACAACAAAGCCTTTAAATTGTACAGTGAGTTGGGTCAGTTTTTGGGAGACTCTTTTTAAGCTAGGATTGAATTTCATGTCTTTCTTGAGTGGAAAATTGTTCCTTTTCACTCCCATTTTAAGCGAGAGACTAGTGGTGCTTTCTTTAAGTGGTGCAGGTCAGACTATAAGCTGTTCGGTTTTCTGTTAAAGGAAAGTGGTTTTGATGCTGTGGACTGAGTCAAGCTTTTGTGTTGATGTAATCTACAGTGATTTGTTGTTTCTCTCTGCTTCCATGGCCTGCAGTGGTACTATGAAGCCAGACGGACTGCTATGTTTGCAGATGAACAGACAGAGCCGCTTAGTGTGTGTGTTGTGATATAAAAGTAAGAGTTTCGGGCATCTGTACATTTGAGTCTTTGTATAAAACGTTAGATGTAGGGACTTGAGTCTTTGGCTTGTAAGCATAGCCCAGAGCCGAAGGGGAAAAGGCCATAAAATGTTGCCGCCATATATCGCGTTCCCAAAGCCTAGCTGACGCCAGAAAGGTCAGTCTCATCCTTTAGCCTTTTATCACGATAAAGGGCTTGTTTCCCCCCTCTCCACTTTGTGTGCTTTTTACAGCTTCAACTGTGTAAAAAAGGCAAATGTTTTCAGAAAGCACAATAGCCATTATGTTTCTGGGCAAAAACACTGCTGCTCTGGTAGTCTACCCAGAGCAATATGACACTCTTTCAGTGTTAAGGAACAGCGCTGATAAGCTTTTGCTCCTTTGATCATTCATTGACTTGAAACTCTCATAGGCTTCAATAGCTTTCATGTTTGAAGCTGCACTCTTTTTCTATGACATAAGTAGATCATTGATATCCTTTCATCACAGTGTGCAGCGTAATTGTGGCAGATTATCAGATGGGATGTTGTTTTGTTTGGTGACTTTCTTTTCTTTCTTTCGTAAATGCTTACTTTTGGGAGGAAAGGTTTTTTATCACGATGTATAAGAAACAAATGTTTATGTTTCCTTCACAAGTTCATTGATCGATTGATATTCCTTTCATCGTGCTTATCAAATGTGCAATCTTTGTTCTCAGACTTGATGCAAGAGGGCAGAAGAGTGACAAGGAAATCGTACTTTGGCTTGAAATCACTTGTTCGAGCAAGCTTGTACGTGTCCAAGTTGTCATTCAACAGAACCTGTTACCTTTGCGTTAAGAGAAACATGCAAGAGAGGTACAACACAATGTCTAATCAGGAAAAAAAAATACATTGTTCTCATTTTAATCACCAAGGAACATCAGCTAACCCTAACTCATTAGTCGGGACCTCTGCTCCCTCCATATCTCTGTGGCTTCCAGGGGAACCTTGTTTCACAGGGTCTCAAATGATCATCTTTAGCTGTGCTACAAGACATCTCCTCCCCACCCTGAAGGGAAAGTAACATCACAGAGGCCCTTGCCTGCTTTCTCAGTTCCCCCTGGAGGAGAAGAAAGCTACCCGCTGTGGAGCATTCTACTCTTCATCTCAGAATGATGGAAGAAAAGGAAAGGGAGAAGGGAAACAGAGTGGGGGGCTCGATTTGCAGCTCCATTGTGTCCGAGGATCTCATTGTGCAATCCGTGCAAATCGCGTGGGAGATGACGACACCATTAGCCTGAAGAACGACTGTCAGTTGGGGACCTCTGTGATTGATGTGCACCCCACAGAGATAGGAGAAACTTTGACAGATAGCAACCCCAGCACTAGTTAACTTGCAACCTTTTTCATCTATCCAGCTTCCAAAAGAAAAACTCATTCCTGGAGCTGATACCTCATTAGAATGTGAATGTGCAATTTGCACAGTTGAACATATTTCGGGTCAGAGGAGACCTCTTTCAATTCAAAACAAATCATATCCTCTAATCCAAACCATGGTCTCTCTGACCCTGCTACATACAATAAGTCTCACCCCTAAAATGTTGTGGGGAGAGATAGGAGAGCAGCCTCGCTTGCAGTGCCTCCAATATGCTCTTTTACTGAACAGTCATTACAAAAACACTGTTGTACCAAGGTGTAAACAAGAGGTCTATGTGAGTTTTGCTCCTGAGAACTGGCTAATCTGGTGCTGAAAATGTGGTATGATCGGAAAGCGCTCGCCAAAAAGCCTCCCACGCTGGGAGTAGAATGAGGACCTCTCTTTTGCTGAGAGATCATCCTCTCCATTCTTTCTGTCGGAAAATCTCCAGGCGTCCTCCCTCTCTTGTCACTGCCAGCGCGCAGGCTCTATCGGGATTGCCAGACGCAGGAGCCACTATGAGCCTGTGCCAGGGCCAGGATTTACCGCGATGCCTCTGATGTGCTCCATCTTTTTGCTGGGGGATAATTAAAAGAGGAAATGGTGTTGGAAGAACAGAGTGGAAAAGCAGGAGGAGGGGGGCTTGGACCGAGCAAATGGATGCAGCTGTCAATTATGTTGAGTTGTTGATATGTTGTTTGTTTTGTCGTCTTTGAGATTTTGTGTCGAACTGTTTTCCGCGTCAGGATTTAGTTTTAAAGTTCGTGGAAAATCTCTGCTCCATACATATAATTATAAAAAAAACATTTAGGCTAATTAAGAAGTACTCTTAAAAATGAAATCACTACAAGATTTTGGTTAATTTCGATTTTCGCGGACCTGCAGGTGGTCATTTGGGTGATACTTTGATACTTTCTTTAGGATTCTGCTAACGGACACCAAACTACTGTCAACCCACCATTTCCTTTCTCGTAACTTTATTAGTTC
Organism: Xyrichtys novacula; assembly: GCA_962446985.1. Taxonomy (NCBI): domain Eukaryota; kingdom Metazoa; phylum Chordata; class Actinopteri; order Labriformes; family Labridae; genus Xyrichtys; species Xyrichtys novacula. The sequence continues at coordinate 8,002,806 of OY660882.1, read as the reverse complement.
CATATTTTAATTTACACTTCTATTGGAGAACCATTAAAAAATTTTAATGTTAATGTGTTTGTGTTGAGGAGGGAAAATGGCGTCTTAACATCTTCGAGTGTTGCGCAAACAGCTAGCTAAAGTCTCAAACATACTATTGATCGGGGATTTGGCTCCATGGTTAGTTTTAGAATTGACCGAGAGTGCTTTATGAAAACGTTGGGCCCTATATTTAATGTTTGACGGTTAATAGTGCGTTTAAATGTGTAGAGCAGGTTGGGGTCAAAGGAGAGATTTGTTAGTTGCTGATCCTCACAGGATTTTAACTACAGTGGACGACTTAAAGGCGAATTTTGTTAGAATATCCCATTTTAACTGTTCTTCTGTTGGTCTTGAGTTCAGGAATAAAAGTTGAACTCAGAAGTATTCTCAACAACCAATCTCCAGTTCATGATGGATTTTCTTCACGTCAGTCCAAGCTGTCTTTCAAGAAACCTGGACTGCTCAAATCACTCAAGCATCTCCCTTTATTTGACTAAATCCATTTGAGATGCTTCACCATACAGCATGACCCAAACTCAGTGCAAAGCAGGACAACTCCTTCGTCTCTCCGCAGACGCGCCTGGGGGAGTTATGGCTTCTTTTTGTTGCTCTCACTCCTCATCTCCACTCTCTGTTTTGACGTGGCGTGTCTCCCATGCCCCAAAGCTTTAAAGGTTTAAAGAGCAACTTTTCACCCTGTAATCCAGGTGCCTTTCAAACAAGTCACGCTGTTTACTGACACATGACAAAAAAGTTCAACCCCCCTCTCATCTCTCTGCTTACAACACTGTACCTCACCTCAGCGCCTGGTAGTCATTCCTCCAGAGCGCCCTGAACAAACAGAGCCTCGGCTAGAAAAGGGGCCCCTTGCCTTTCACCACTCGCTAAATTTGTAATCAGATGTGATGCTGTTGTTCACTTCTTCAAATTTGTCATCAAAGCAAATGTGTTCTGACAACAGCAAGTGACAAGTGCACCAGAGGAGAGGCAGAAAATCAGCTTTTTTTCTCACCACCTATCAATTATTGATCATGTCGCCCCTCCCCTCCCCTTCCCCCCACCCCGGCAAGTAGACACCTTGTGATAATGAAATACATCAATTTAAAAAATAAATAATAAAGCGGGGTCGGCTCCATTGTTGCAAAGCTTTAAGAGCGTGATTGACTGCCTGCACATTTTCCTCATTGGCAGTCAGGCAGATCAAAGGCGGGTTCTTCTTATTGCCCAAGGCCACTTGCAATTTATTTAGAGGAGCAGTGCTGCTGTCCCAGCAGGTAACATTATTGGGCAGAGATACTCAGGATAATCAGAGCTTTGAGGTACCTCTCAAATCCCACCTCTGCTGGCTCTGTCATGCATGCGCAAAAAATAGACGCATATGATTTACAAAAATCTTTCCTTTATTTGATGAAATTAAGGAATAAAAAGACGACATTATTGTCTTCGCATGGAGGGCTGAAAGGTAGCGGCCTTTCCGCCCAAAGTGTATCAGGTTACATTTGCTTTTTCCTCAAGATCCTTTTGATTTGTGGTTTTCTTTACATGTTTTAATATTACATTTTGTAATGTACTTTTTAGATGAAACAATATCCTCAGATTTTCACAAAGAGTTGAAGCTTTTCACGTAACAATCTGAGGCAGTGTTCATCTTTGAAATGACAGTATCGTCACAGGACAAAATGTTCATGATGATGCTCGATACGAAAAATGTTTTCTGAAAAGTATTAGGTTCAATAAATGTGACTGACTGAAGTGAGTCATCATTCGAGGGGATAAATACAGGCGAGAAAAAACAAGCGATGTTACCTTGTTACATTAGAGAACGAGTCAAGTTTTTAAATGAAGTATGTTGTTTGTAGTGAACGACACCTTAATAGTGTTACTTGGATCTTGGTGTTTCAAAGGCAACATAAATAATACAAAAGAGAGAGCATGATAAAGGGATGCATGTTTGGACGCATTCATTTGCACAATGAAAATAGTGTAAGTCTTAGATCACTTTCCTGTAAGAACTGAATAAAACACGTTAATTTAGTCACATTTTCACATTATTATTTAAAATTTGGTCACAGAAACGGTAAGATTTAAACAAACACCAGAAATCTTTTCTTTTCCAAGATTACAAGACAGGATTGACAGAGAAAGTGAAGATATATTTTCAGTTTTTAAATTTTTTTATTGTGCTGTTAATTCCAACTTTCAAAAAAAAAGGAAACATGATTTAGAAAATGTCACAGTAATCCAGACTCAGGCCTTCAACAGAAGCCCTTTATGAGGGGCTGAATATGAAATAAAAGCTAAGTAGTTATGTAAATGAGTTTGATTGATCTCATTATAAAGCAATTTGATGGGACTCAGCAGATAAAACAGGCTTGAGATATTATTTGAAATGTGATGTTCCTTGAACAGCCAGCATCGAGATTAAAAAAAAAAAAAATGTTCAGTGTCAAACTTTTTACATTTTAAAAAATACAATTCCCTGATATTATTTATATGGTATTTAGCAATATTCTTAAAGTTGACACATGTTTGTTTTTTACAAATCCCAAACCCCTACATTAAATATATATGTTTGAAATAAAGTCACAACCTTGAAAGACAACAGAGATACTCTTATACAGGAGTTGAAATAGGAGGAAATTGACTTTAAAGCGTTTTAAAATGTGGAAATGTAGAGTTAAGTTTCTTATTGTCGAGTTCTCTGCAGCTGCTTTGTAATTTTATATTTACTTATTTTTAATTCTTTAAATGTTTTAAGATATTTATCAATTATTCCTAGATTTCTTCTGCTTCACGTTCTAACATTCATTTTCCAGTGTTAACAAAAAGTCTCAAAGGGAACTTTACTTTTATTTTGATATAAAAACAAATCATTACCAGACAGTTTGAGCGCAGCTAAGAGAAACAACTTTACATGTTTTCCTATTGCACTGTGGTTATCTTCACAGCTGACCACTTTCAGCAGATCTCTCAGCTGATTTTTTCCAGGTTGCTGTAAACACTAGAGGGCACTAGAAGCCAAAGCATTGGCTCTCTGTGTGATGGCCATTTCAACTTCTTTATACCACAGCCATACCTCTGAGTAGCTCCTATGTGTGTTTGCTCGCTCGCTTGAGACGTGTATGGGTACACTTGGACACGTGTATAGACATGAATTAGACAGTGGCACAAATTCATGTTGTACAGTTGTGTGTGTTTGTGAACCATGACTCTTCGCTCTGTACTGAAGCCTATCAGCGCTCCGACATAGTTCCACCCTGGGAGAGCTGAAAAAAAAAACTAACCAAATAAAAAGTCTCTCGCAGGCTGACATGACCCGTGTCCCAGCACATATGCTGCTCGTCCACTTGTGTGCGAAAGTGGCACATGACTCCGCACATGCACACACTACAAAGAGTTTAGGTGGCAGCAAACTTAAAATTGTCACACACATTCGTTTACACACACAGACACACACAGCATGGTCAACAAAGTCTCAGACAGACAATGAACTGTTTGCTTTGTAGCAGATTCAAGCCAGCGTGTGTTTTTGAACTGCAGATGTGGATGCTGACTGAAGGATCAGTGCACAAACTGCAGGACTGTGGAGATGGCAGTCCTCCCATAGGGTCTGGCGCAGCCCGGGCCTTTTTTGTTTGTACCCCATTTACGCTGTTCATTTAGCCGTGTTCAAGAGGTGCTGGTGGTGGTCCGTGTCTGTACGCTGTGCCGGGTGATCATTTGAAAATACATCCTCAAGCTTGCACATTGTGCACCATATGCTTTTGTTTGCTTGTGGGAAGGTATGCAGTAACACGCTGTTCGAAAAAGACTTCTTCCTGGCACATTTAGGAAGCAGAGCAGGAATCCAAATTGAGTTGTCCATTTCTTTTGTTAGCATTGGAAGCCACAGATCTTTGATTTGTGAATTCTGCAGCGCAGGTTTATCTCTGGGGCAAGCACTGGTTTCCATTTTTCTACGGGGAATTAATTGCAGCCCCCGTAAAGCGCAGGTATGTGAGGTGGAATCAAGAATGTTGTTAAGATTCATGCTCAGTTGTTTTGTGTTGAAGGAGAAGGGTAGAAAGATGCGTAAGAGGCTTGACTTGATCCGAGCGAGGCCTCAGAGGAGCAGGAGAGAGGCTTTTCGGTCCCTGGGCTGCAGTGAGAACGGGCCCTCAGCAGACTCCCTGGAAGACCGAAAGCTCCACTCAAGGGAGTTTCAACCAAATTAAAAAACAATGATACACCAAGGGAGGAATCTAATGCCAATTCTCATCATCAAGACCCACATTCTTCACTGTTTTGCTTTTAACTTTTGTTTTTCTTTTCCCTTTCCCTCTCTGTTTCTGACTCTCTATCTCTCTCTCTCTCTCTTTTTCTCTTCTCCCTCTGCACTGTTGTTTTCTAGTTTGTTTTCCACCCGTACTCCTCTGGCTGTCGCCGAGCGCTACAGCCACTTTCAAAGGCTCCGCTGTCATGCGCCGCCTTTGAGTCCCGTTTGAAATTTTAACGTACATGTTGTCAGGGTGCCGTCAGGAGTGATTGACAGGTCCGTCCCAGAGCAACACCGGGCTTGGCAGGCTGGCTGTCTTTTGTCAGAGGCAGCCGAGGAGAAGCAACAAAGGAAAAGGAGCAGAGGAGGAAAAAACACACATAAATAAAACAAAACTGCTCTTACCCATTTCTCAATAAAGACCAAATTAGATTAATCTTAAGGCAGAGCGAGGCACGCAGGCAGTTGTGGAAAAAGACTTGATATTTTTCTCTGGCTTTGTTCCCTGCTATTGATGGTGCACCGCTTAGACACCCTCTCAACAGGACACCAAAGGAAGCACAGCAAGAGTTGTATAAAGAGCCAGCTGTACATATTAATGTTCATTATCACCTCTCTTCAATGCAGAGAAATTCCAAAGTACAGACTTTGTCCTGGCCTCACCTTTGTTTGTACAAGGAGATGTGATGTTTGTGGCCTTATCAGATGTTGTGTTTTAAATATAAACCACTCTGACCACTTTTGGATCTGGCTACAAACTACAAACACCCATCTACCACAGGAAGATGAGTCATTTTTTCGGATTTCTAAGGATTTCTGTGCCTGAGAATTAATATAGTGTATTTTTGTTTGTGTTTTTTGGATCGATACTAAAGATGCAACAATGCCAGGTTCAGAGATATCTGGCTGTCAAAAACTCTCTCTCTCCCACTATAGCCCCCCTGGTGCGATTCAACCACTGATAGATGGAGGATGATGACAACAGAAAACTCTGTCCTCTTTCCCCACCACCAGCTTCATTTTGTTCTGAAGCCAAGAAAATACACGACAAGAGACGGAGCCATATTATTGTTTATTACGAAAGCTTTTCCTAGAGATTTCACTCAATGCGGACCTCTTTAGTGATTAGCCTTTCAACTCGATCGCGGATGCTTCATGTGGCCATTTTTTGTGCAGTCACAGGTCGCCTTCAGCTCCGCCAGAGATGCTGTAATTTCCTATTTGGAGATAAAAGTCATTGATTGCGCTCTTCCTCTTTAGACAATCCAAGAACAAAAGTGCAAGATAAAAATACTCATCGTAACATAGACGCTTTTAGATTCATATCAACTGTCAGAGTTGGGGTTGCAGGGCAGTATAGCTGGGCGCCAGGCCCACAATATCATGCACCCAGACTGCTAAAGTGTCTTTGAGCAAGACACTGAATCCTTGCCAGCTTCAGCCTGATCTTTAACCTCGCTGCGCAGCCAGCACAAAGCACAAAGAGACATTCTTCGGAATAAAATCAAAAATAATGAGAATAGAAATGTAGGTTCATGTGAAAGTTGTGCAGAAGTTTGTTTGAACGGTGCAATAGAGCAGTAATGATTGATTCAGTGGTGTACATGAAAATGAGGGCATTAACAAGTCTCACTGCTTTGAAAATCAAGGACATTGTCGTCCCATCTCCCTCTCTGTACAAGTGCTGCTCGGTGTGGAGGGAGTTGAACAACATCAGCCACAGGAACTGGAACAGCAGAATACAGCTGTACACCCAGTGTTCAGCAAGCTGTTCATGTCAGACCAGGCGGGTTTTCACCATTATTTACATGAAATCAGTACAGGCAACCTCAAGTTATAAACATGGCATATATAAATGAGTGATACCGCAGAAAACCTTTTTTTTTTTTGTCTTAATTTTTTGTGTTTCTGCACTTTTGTCAACAGGGACAGAGAACTCCTCTTTTAGGTAATTGTGACGGTAGAGAGTCTTGTCTCTGTGTTGCAGCTGCCGGGTAAATAATTCCCTCAAATCATTTTTTACTGATCTGTCTATTTTAGCTGTTAGACAACTTGTGTCAACAACTATAGATTTGAATCAGAGGGGAGAGTGTAAGCCGTATAAAGAGCCAGAGTGGAGTACCACACATGATGGGATGAGTGACTTTCACTCACTCACTCGCTGAAAGGTTAGGCTTTTCCTTCTGCGGGTATCTTTTAAAAGAAAACATGTCCGCTGTTTGATAACTGCTTGACATTTGACAGTCTTTTCAGACCAATCAGACTGTGTTTCTTTTTTTTTTTTTTTTTTTCTATGTTTGCCGTCTGGAAAAACCTACAGTATTGTCATTTTCCTCAAGCCTTTCAAAGGCAGTCTTTGGCCACGGCTATCAACATCAGATACCAACACTGCTCTGCTCTTTTTTTTCCCTTTCATTTGTGTTTATTTTTCTCCTCTTTTTTGGACTAACCCAGTCTGCTGAGACCTCACCGCTTCCATCAGAGCTGAACTCGAGAAAAAATCACTTTCCAGTGTCAAAAGTGTCAACCACCTAACCTTACTGCAGCACCGCCACATTGTGAACCCTCGCCTCTCCCCCCTCCCTGCACTTCTTAGCATCAGCTCAGCTGGCTGCACTGGATCACTCTGTATTTTTTCTCTCCTTTGGGGCATTGTCGCTATATCTTTTCTTTATAGTTTCAGAATATGTCCTACTGTAAATTATCAACTGTATGTTATCTTGGAGGCAATGCGAAGAGCTGGAGGGAAGCAACAAAGCCACCAGTCTCCCTGGTTACATAATTCATGTCAGCCATATTCAAATAAAATTTATCACATTGTCAATCATCAAGAAGCAAACGTGTGTGAGGGTGTGTATGTATGTGGGTGTGTGTGTGTGTGTGTGTGGGAGCACTGATAACTCTGAAGTGATAAATTAATAACGTCCTACCATGGGAGCATGTGAATGAGCGTGTTTAGTCATTCTGTTTGACAACAGAAGGAAACGGCCTATTCCGTGGGGTAGAAATCAAATTTCACACTTTTCATAGATATTGTTCCCTCCTCCCGATGTTTTAAATATGGAGTCTTGCTCAGGCAGGGAAGTGGCTCAAAGAGTAGTTTTGCGCTGAAGTTACTTTTGTTTGGCCATAAACCAGGAGAACATCCTCTCAAGGAGAAAAACAGAGTGGTCTGAATGTCCTTGGTGAAAGAGGGAATTGTTTATTGAGGTAAACACTGGTTATGACTTCTGAATAAATTGGAGAACCTTGAAAACAGAGGCAGCGCCATATGCTTGTGTATTTTTCCTTTAAAATTATCGTTTTCTTGAATCGCTCTTTCTTGTCGTTTCAAGGCTGCTGTAGATGTTGAAAATAAATAATCTTACAGTACATATTTTTTCCTTGAGCTCCAGCTAAAACTAAAATAAAAAGTAAACGTGTTTGATTTTAAAAAAAGCATAAAAAATCATTGTGATGTATTTAATCAAATACACACAAACAATGAGTCACAAACACGACCATGCTGAAGCAGCCGGCCCACACCTGCTCTTCAGTAGTAAAATCTGTGTCTTTATGATCTGTCTATAGAGGGAGATCTCCTCGGATACATAGGCTTCAACATGTGAGAAGTGCCTGAATGGATGATTAAAAAAAGACTCAGAGACACACAGACTTCACCGATGATTTCAGCTCTGAAGTCAGCCAGCCAGGTGTCGAGTGTTTGGGAAATATCGTTTGAAAAAACTTGCAAGAGATGGAGAGAGAGAGAGGGAGTGACTGATTGAGACTTTTTTGCGGGATTATGAGCGAGAACAATGTGCCGCAGATAAACAAGCCCTTACATCTCAAACTGAAGGCCCAAAATGTTGATCGTTTGAAAGTCTTTTTTTAAAAAGAAAAAGACGAGCCTCCCTCTCATCGGCGTGGAAAGCATGTGTTTTCGGCATGTGTATCCGCACAGACAGCCCAGCACCATGTGCACTTTCTACCTACTCTGCTGTATGCTTTTGCACAAGCGCACTGATAGAAGCGCTGCTGCTGCTGCTGCTGCTGCTGTCTAAACGGAGGTATGCCAAACAACTCATTCTCTTTTTCCCTTTCGTTTCCTTTTGTGCAGGGCCAATCTGACCCCTGTCTTGCACCAGGTGTGCATTTCCTTGATCCCGCTCTCCTTCAACCCTCCCCTTCATATTTACACCCCTGCCGCCCGCAATGAATGATTCACTTGGAGAGGCTCCCTTCCTCCATCAGAAAGCTTTGCAACTATACACTACAGCCCAGCCTCAATTTCTCTGATCTCACTATGTTGTGTAACGCTTGAAAAACCCTTGCGTTCTCGCACTTGTTTCTTTTTTTTCCACGCTCTCTCTCTTGCTCTTTCTCTGAGTTACATTCAGTATTGACTGTTTATGCTTTTTAATGTTGTGGAGAGGGCCCGGGGCTTGCGGATGGGGGAAAAGCGCTCTTCTTGACACACTTACGCCCCCGTAGTGAACTCTAGCTCCCAGCACTCTAGCAAGTACACAGACCTTCTTTCTTTTTCCTCTCCCTCCCTCCTCTGTCTCTTTCGCTCCCTCTTTCTTTCTACAACTGGGAGCTCCTCTGAACATCAGCACCCCGTGTTGCTCCACTCCAAAGATCACCTTATGGAAGATTAAGATGCTCAAATGCTCAAGCAAAATATTTACACAATAACCCCCCCTTTCGCATCAAAGCCAAGGCAGTGGAGTTGAGTGGAGTGATCTCAGGAGGGTGTTAGAGGGCGCCAGAGAGTGCAACAGTCACCTCTGTGCAGAGAAGGCCTCGGTCAAACCTGACAGGGAACAAAAGTGATCTCTCCATCTTTAGGTCCTGCATGTGTCTTCCATCTGTCAGCCCACCTTCAGATCCCCTTTTGACTCATACTCTCTTTCACACACTTACTTTGCCGATCGATGTGCTGAAATCTCTGCAGCCCAGTTGTGATGAGGAATGACTACCACAGAAGATGCTTAATATGAAAACACAGACTTAAATAGTTTTTTGTGTCTGCTGGTATATTTAACTCTCTCTTCCTCTCATCCGGCTGCCAGAATAAATTGTCTTTCTTGGTTAAGCTGCTTTGTTTTGTGTGGGTATTCTCAGATGATCGGTGTAGAAATAAATTGCTGCTTATGCGTACAATGAAGCCAGACCAGAGAGCCATACGTTGACGGTTGTAGGCAGCACGGGTCAGCCAAGTGTCTTCAATTCGTCTCCACATAGCGAACAAGATCTCAATGCAACGCAAAGTGTCGCGTGCGCCTGCAGCTAATACAGAGCGACAGCTAGCTGCTCGCTGAAAGGCCGGTGTTTGCTCTTTGTGTCGACACTGATACTTCTGATTGCCATCTTAACCGTCTCCGGCGCGTGTGGGCAGCCCATGTGTAATCGCTTGATTCTTCTTATTGTGTGTCCGTGCCGCTTTGATATCCGGTGATTGACTACTCACTGGCATTTTCAAGAGAAAAAAAAAGGAAACTTCAAGTCCCGATCCTCTTTCAAGTTCCGTTCATCTGCTTAAAGAGCATTTCATGGTCAAAAATTGCATTCAGGCGCCTCTTGTTCTAGAGGCAGCTGCTAATAGAGTCGGTTTGAAGGCTGTTTGGAGTGTGTTTAATGAACACTGGTACACAGTCAGATCCATCAGCTCTGGCTCTTTGGCGGTGACAACCAGATCCTGTAATGTCGATGTTTGGAGATAGCGCTACAAATTAAACAAGCACATCTGTCCCATTGTGCCCACAGGGGAATATACGTTACAGTTCACGAAACAATGAAATACAACTCCATCCCAACATGTGACCAGATAGATAGCTCTGATAAGAAACGCTAAATGGGATTCTAATGCGAAAAAAAGCCAGGGTCTGCTTCTACTCCTTCATCACAGAGCCCGGTGACAGACCAAAGAGGATGCTTTTACCGTCAGACAAAGAGAGGAAGAGAGGCTGAATCTGTGGTGGCCTGTGGAGGAGGGGGACACAACCAAGCCCCCCCCCAATCCCCTTTCCTCCGTCTCTACCCCCCCTTTTCAACTAAAGGAAGACATCATTATGAGTAAATGACATGAGGCGGTTGGTTCTGTTCCACTCCTGGCCCCCCAAGGACTCTTTTGCCCCACTGTGTAGCCTGTTCCCATCCTGCTTTGCTGCTGGCCACAGGCCTTCAGAAGCCCAGGCTCAGGCTGCAACTCAAAGAGATGGACGCTCGCACATTATTGATTGGACACTCGATAAAAGGTCATGGGGGCCCTCCTCTGCTGTGGGGTCCGGTGCTATGAGTAAGCCTCTCTCTCCACACACACACACACATGCTCACACACACACACACACACACACAAAGTACTGTCCCCTGCATCAGCCACCTGGGGGATAAGTAGAACTTGCAAACAAGCTTATCATTCTCTCTCTTTTTCTCGCTTTCTTTACCATACACACACACACACACACCCACACATACCCACACCCACACACACACCAGCTCCTGAGTGGCTGACAAATGTCAGAATGGCTTGTATGGGATTTTTAAGAAAAATTATTTATTAATTGAACTGGTTAATTAGGTCCCTGAGGCTTGCACGCTAATTGAGAGCCACAGAGCTGGCGAGGAAAGAAAGCCAAAACAAAAGCGATGGCTCAAACAAACAGACAAGCGCTTGAGAACTGCTAACTCTCACACTCCGCGCACACACACACACACACACACGAACATACGCATACACACAGTCACCCATAAATTAACGAGAAAATAAACAAACAACTGTTTACATTTTTTTCTTCTCGGGTTTCCCCTTTTCCTCGCATAATTTTGTGACCTGCCAAATGTTCTCCTCTTCTTGATGTTCCAGCAATGGAGAGAGACGCGCAGCCACTGAAATCTGCCACATTGCACAAAGCATCTGTCTCCGAACAGCACCCTGCATTCATTAAGTTTGCACCAATTAGCAGCCATAGCTCATAGCACAAACATCCATTTGTGCCTCCCACTTTGAAAAATCTTCCTAAAGTGAGCGTGTCCCTCAATATGCCCTTGTGTCACCCAACTTTATCTTCACAAAGTCTCTTTTTCTTGCATAATTAGAGAAGAAATCCATTTCTTCTCCTATCTTCTCTCAGGCTCTGTCTTTGTCCCTTTTTATATCGCGCTCGAGTGCACCTTGAGAGCGAGTGCGCTTTTGTCAAGAAATCACACCAAGGTTGTCTGAAAGACTTATGAGATGGAGTCATAGGCGGAGGTTGGTTCGGGGACCAGAACACAGAGAGAGGCACGCTGACACTTCGACAGTTACACCTGTTTCAACAATTATCTTGCTCTCTGATAAGAGCTGAACTCCTTGGATGTGTGCTTCGTCGAGTTAACTGAAAGTTTCCATTGGTGACAAACTCCTGTGTATTCTAACTTCCAAGCCCCCAGTTTCATAGCATTTGAAGGTTGGGTTATTGTGAAGGGAATTAAAAGACAACTAGCTGATGCTGGATATTATAAATAGATCTATAAACCTTTTTGTATTTTAATTTAAAGTGCGACATAGGAACATAGGAAAATTTTGATCTGTGGAGCAGACTTAAAAGACACATGGAGCGTAATTGGTAACCTCACTACAGTATTGATTCAGGGTGTCAAATGATGGATGGTTTAGTGACTTCTGGTAAACATCCATGTTGACAGCGAATGTCTAGTTTTTTTTTTTTTTTTTAATGGGGCATATCTTTAAGTTTATTTCCAAAAGTTGTAGATTTAATTTCAAACTTCTTATCATTTCCAAATCCTATACACTTTATTACACTGCATATGCACCATATGATCTCTTTTATCAGAACACGCATGAGGACATTTTATATGTTAGCATGTTCCTGGCGTTGAGTTTGGCAAAGGAAACACACATTGTAATTCTAATCATTGTAGCATGTTAGAGTCTCAACAAAAGGTCAGCATTTGATATCAGGGGTAATTCTGAAGGCCTTTAAAACAGCCCTTCTTAACATTCATAAGCTTCCGTGACCCCGTCAACTAGAGCTCTATCACTCTATGATTACCCGCTTAACAGTAGTGCATTGTGAAAAAAATCCCCCCCATCTCTCCTCCCCAAGTAAACTCTGCCTCTGACCTGCATTTCCTCACTCTTGAGGGACTACTTTCGCTCTGTCTCGAAAGGGAGAGTTGGTTGATGGGGCACCGAGGTCAGATGCTATTGAGCGATGCTTCAAATAAATGTATGAATAAATTACTTGATAAATGAACGGCTGGATTGAAATCACTGGAGAACACCAAAAGATTTGAACTTTATCGAGTAGTTGCCGAGGAGAAATTCTTAAACTGCTCGTTTTTCAGCTTGGAAGCTCAGAATTTAAATTTCTGTGGAGGAAAAGCACAGTTGTGGTTGATTAAGAAAAGAAACTGAAATCACAAGGAGTAGATTGAAATCCAAAATGCGCAGTTGTGTGGGAAAAAAAAAAAAGCAAGAATCCTTAAATTGGTCTCTAGTAACAATTTAATCAAATGAAAATCAATGGACACAGCAGAGGAGCTGAAAAAGACCGGACCTATGGCCTGCGGCTCAAATGCCACATTGACACATTACAGAAGTTAGGCTGTTTGCAGCGATGCAGAGTGGAGTTGCTGCTCTTTTGTGCTAAAAGGACTCATCTGATCAATAGGTGCTCTTGGTACCTCCTGTCAGGTTTTCTGGGCTTTTCCAATCACTTCTAGTAAGAGCTGCAGAAATCACCAGGGAAAGGGAAACAGACCCAAACCTTTCAGCCCAACCCGAACTCCTCCTCAAAGCAGATACATGTTAATGGGCATTAATCAGAGAAACACATTTTAACAACAAAAATATTATTTTACAGTAATCTAAAACAAGCAGACCACACATTTCTCAATGTTTAGAATCACCTGTACTTTTGATTATTTAATACAGAAACATATGAATCTTAATTTAGCTGATTTGCAAATATATTAGTCTAGTTTTGTGCACATGTGGCTAAAGTAAATTAACTTGCTTGTTAATAACCACCTCAGGAATAAAAGCAACTGAAAATTAAAGACACACATTTATTTGCCTGTTTTTTTTTCCCTCTAAAATTTGAATATTTTTTGTTATTTTTCCTTAAAGGTTCATTTGGTCAAACTATGCAAACACTAACACATTTTTGTTGATAGTTTTACAAAAATGGATAAAATGTTTAACTTTGAAAAATTTGAAACTTGATGATTTTTTGGAAGGCACCACACATCTCCCCCTCATGTCGACCACTTTACTGCAAATACAGTTTGACCCCAGTGAGAAGTAAAATTGCTCCAATCTGAAGTTAGAATTGTCTTCTGTGACTCCTCAGACAAGTGCATCATTCAATGCAATGATCCGGCTTTAGATAATCAACTTACTTCAGGTACATATTGTGTGACAAACAACAGCAGCTGTGTTGTACTTGCTGGGAGGACAAATCGAAGCTAGCACAACATATTTTTCACTAAAATTATATTTTTTATCGCCCTCATATTGGCTGCATACTCTGAATTCACCAGTACGTTGGTCTGGGTAATAGGATTAGGTGGCAAAATAAAACAGAAACATCTTCACAAAGAAGTGGAAAATCATTGGAAATAATGGATCAACAAAAATATTCACACAGTCAGAATCAAGTAAATGACAAGTTCAACTCCACAGTCTCTGGCATCTCCCTTTGTACTCAGTGGATATGTATAATGCCTGAGGCTAACTTAAAGGCAGCGCAGATATAGGAGCCAGGCGGTGTATACAACACTGTTTTCTTTAGCCTTCAAGGCTTTGAAGTCCCTGAATCTAAAGGCTGCTACATATGTTACAGATCTGGTGCATCGGCCAACACAGCTTGCTCTGTGTGTCAATCTTGGATGTATGTCGTTGATTCATTTGTGTCCCACGACTGTGACTGCCAGGTGCTCAATGTGAGGCATGGAACAATCAAAAGATCTTTGCCATGGCAGTCATTGAAGGTACCTATTGTTCAAAATCCACACATGACAAGTCAAAGTCAAATCTGGACTGCATTAAAGATGATTTGTCAACACAGTTGGACTCAATTTAAGTAGAGATTGATGGCAGATTGACTTTAAGTTGCCAACACAAGTCCCATCTTTGGTTTAACCTGCGTTATATATTTATGTGGAGCTGGTGTGGAACAAATAAAACAGTTCAAGACTCGTGTTTTTAGAGAGAGCAAACAGTAGTGGCTGACTGCCAGAGGCAGCAAGGTCCTTTTACTAGTCCAATAATTACCATATGGACAGAAGGTTTATTTGATTTTTGAAAGAAAGGGTTTTATATAGTCCACGGGTTTTTTTTCCTTCTTTTTAATCAGTTCAATTCAAAGTTTTTGTTGCCTGAAAAGTATTGTTAGATGTCAGAGTTTTTCAGTGTTTTTGCATGGAAAGGTGTAGACAAACTTTGATATTTGTGAAGCCGGAGGTAGATATGAGACTCCTGATTCTTGTTTTGTTCGGTATTTTTCTCAAATGTTACTGTGGATGAGCCCTTCTGCAGCTGCAGGCTGTCAAAGTGACATTTTCCAGCTTTAAAACGATGCACCAGTGCAACTATGGCTGTGTCCATGCACAGAATGATTTCAGGGTGTACTGTGACTGTCTTTAGCTGATGATAAAAAAAAACACTCTACACAGCAAGGCCTAGCGGTCCCAATCCCCCTTGGACTGGCACAGATCGATTGCTGCTTGTTATTGACATGACACCTGCCGAGCCGGGCTTTAAGCTATCGAAAACCAATGTGGCAGATCAAAAATAGGACGCTGGCTTTCATGTTTGTAAACAGTATCGATTTGCATAATAACCTTAAAAATTAGTTCCCCGGATTAGGCAAGGACAAACCTGTTTCAGCGTTTGCTATGATGCTTGCAGCATATGCCTAATTAGAGAAAAGAAGGCCAGGGCTGTGATCGGCTTGAAAAACAGTCTGTGATCGGCTTGACAAGTTGGTGCATCGCTGTCAACACCTTTTGGTTTGCCACTGTTAATGAAAGCCATTTTGCATTAAATAATAAAATAAAGAAAAACACCTCTAGACTTCTCGGCAGACAAAAGCGCTGATGCGTCATTTTTACACGGATGCAAATTATCGCTGCGTGTCACAATCATTTATTCATGAGGAGGCCCTTCTATCTCTTGGCGGGTTTTTACCTGCGCCATAGAGGTGCTCCTTATACCTCCAAGGTGCCACAGCGCTGAAAAAGAGATGTCAGCCTCCAGGAGTGACGAGGAGACAGATGTACTAAAGAAACAACACAGGCGCCACTCCCTTCACCAGACGGGTCCACTTTAAAAGCACTGAATTATGTATCCTAGTGGATGACACAACCATAGAATAACTTGTCAGTGCTGAATATCTCAATTTTTCTCAAATTTTGACCTCGCTCGCAACAAGGAGGCATTGATTGGCATGTACAGAGAGACTGTTAACAGCTAGAACCTTAAATTTTCCTAAGACACAAATTTAAACCTGTTTTATTTTCATACTTGTGCATTTTTAATACTTCTGCACTCCATTCTTGCAACAAAGATGCTGCAAGGCAAAGAAGAAGGAGCCTACCAGTTGAACTCCCAAATGTGGGTATTCTTCGTATAATCCGTTGCAACACCATCGTTGCAGCAGGAATTCCCCAGTGGAAAAATGCGAAAGATTAAAACAAAAGAAACACAAGTTTATGGAAAAATAAAGGGCTAGTGGTGTCTGACAAGCTTTTAAATCTGGGACAGTCATCCCAAAGAGGAATGCACATGCTCATTGCAGGGACATAAAAGCCGAGTTTTAACTGTGCTACAAGGGTGATGGAGATGATAGGCCATTAGTTGGATTGTGTTCTTGTAGCCTGTGAAGACATCTCCAGCAACCCCCCTATGTTTGAAAAGGATGCACTGTGTTTTTCAGAGGCAAACATTTTTATTCTGGACGTGTAGATTCAGAATGTCACATCAGGGTAGCAGGAGAGTAAAATGCATGAATTCATACTGACAGTGTTTGTGTCTTGGTATTTTGTTCCAGCCTTAAATCAAAGGTCGACAACTCTGCATATGTTGTGGCAGGAAGGAGATACACGGTTTAAAGATAGATGGTGCAAAGCAAAGACAGCAAGAACCAAAGTAACATTCAGCGAAATATGAGTGAATAAGTCAGATTAATCCAGCCAGAATGCTTCTCCCAGACCAACCTTTGCAAATCAATACCATGTGTGCAAGCTTATTTACGAAGTGCTGACACCAGGGCCTGAAAGAATTAGTATTCTGTTAGGTAAATGTTTTCCTCTGGGCTCGATCTCTGCAACAGCTTACAGATGTTTCAGCCATGCAGAGAACGCAAGGCTTCTCCCATCACGGCATGAATGAAAAAGCATGTTGAAGGTTTCGCCCTAGCCAAGCTTGAGGAGTGATCTACGGCTTATACTTGGGTGCACTTTGCTAAATATTACCTCCTTCACCGGCCAGAGTTTCATCTGACAGAGACGCTATTTAGTGCTGCTGCCACAGACTCCAGTGGATATTGTTTCTGCACAGATTTGTCAAGCTGGCAGTGCTCCAATGACAGATGTACTGATGGCAAAAAGAAGGACTTAGACTTCGCTGCACAGGAGTGAAATAACACATTCTCAAATGCACCAGAAGTACATTTACAAACTTGCAAATCTTGGCTCTTTTTTCGTTTTCTTGCAATAGAAGAGTGGATTGTAAAAAAGGCTGCATAATTCTCTCTAGTGTTTCTTTCCAAGTCTCATGTTCTCTCTCTCACACCACGCAGGAGTCGTAAAAGCAAACGGGGCCAATCTTGTTTACAAGGAGTAGTTGGAGTAGCAGGACCAGCTGACTGCAGCCTTGACTCCCATTTAGTGGTGTAACAAACCATCAGTGAGGGGAAAGAGGAGAGAGGGAGGCAGAGGGAAGGGGGGGAAACATTGTTATCAGCAGGCCAGATAAACCCCCTCCAGAGGTAGCGCTGATAGAGAGGCAGCCCCGCCGCTGGGCAAATAGAAAGATCCTATCTGGTCCTCGCACCTAGCTGGCCAATCAGCCCAGCAGAAGCACTGAGGCTTTTCTCGAACATGGGAAATATGCAGAGAGAGGAGACCAGGTCTGCTCCTCAGTTTTTTTCAGAGGAGAACCTGGATCTGAAACATCTTGTAGAAACGGCTGAGAGGAGCAAGGCCTCAGTAGGAGTTGCGAGACTCAAGGTTGGGTGATTCTTGTGTACGACAGGACTAGATTGAAGATTTCTTTGACAGACTCGAAGAACTGAGATCAGGGTTTTACATTCTGGTCCTGTCCTCAGCAGAACAGAGATGATCTTTCCTCTAACACTTGGTATGTTAATTGACCAACTTGATTGACTGTTTAGTCAATGATATTTGCGGGTCAGCAAGATTTAACATTGAATATTGATTTTATGCTCAATGTTAATTTTCATCAATGATGACATCTTCTTGACTTGCGTCTTAGAGCTTGGCCTTGAACAGCAACCAAAATTAATGTGACTTGCAGTATTTGACAGGGACAGCACAGTTATTGATTCACCAGCTGAGTACAAGAGCCTGCAGTGTGTCCCTGGTATAATACTTTTCAAGGCAGACTTAGTATCACCTGTATTTTTATACGAATATGGAAAACACACTTTTCAGGCTCCAAATTTACTGCCCCCAAATTTATGATATTATTCCGGCGTCCTTGCTGTAATTGTTGTTTTCCATCTTTGCGCCGTAGGATGGAATTTGAACTTTTTTTCCACATTGAAGTGATAGCTTTTTCGGATGCCCTGCTGTCTTGATTGACCTCAGATATTTTCTGAGACTTTTTTAAGAGAAATGAGCGAGAGAAACTTTGATTCTATGAAATCCCTCTTAAATCTGACTTCCTCACTTCCTTCTATCACTCGTGTCTTTTAAATTATTTCTCCAGATTATAGTAATTTTCTCGCTCTTGTCTTTGTTGAAAATTTTCATGAAGCACTTGCAGAAAAAGGCAAGCAATCCGTCTCATCCTCTGGTTCTGCTTTGGGGCACAAACCCTTAAGGATGCAAAATTGTAACATATCTCACTTCCCCTATTATCCGGCATCTTTGAGTTACACTCAACACCAGAGGTATAAATTAACTAGTTATTTTATTTCTTCTCACTTGGCTTAAGAGGATATTTTGAGAGGAACACAACCTTTTTTTCTGCAGACCTTTACCTCCCCAAGATTCATTTTAAAAAGCACTTTTCTTTCATTTCTCTCAGCTCTCACTAAAGTCAGCTTTACGAACACTGTCAGAAGAGGGGGCGCTTACTGAAGTTTCAGTAATTGTACTTGAGTCAAATATTTCTGCACTCTTTCCACCTCTATTCAGCAGTTTGATATATGATAGTGGTGAGAGGCCATAAGCTTCTCTGTGACAAGCAGGAGGCTCATTTCTAGAGGCAGAAAAGAAGGGCTTTAGCAGGGTGAAGAGGCTACAGCTGTCATTGCTTAATGGCGTTGCCGAAGTACACACACACACGCGTGCACATAAACACACGCAACCCTACACACACCTATAAATACGGGGTAAATGAGGAAGCTTTGGATGTATGCATACACATTAAACCGCACTCTTTCATGCACGCTCGCTTAATGTGCAGGAAATGAGGAGAGGAGGCTTTGGATGTACATAAAAAAAAAACGTGAGTGTGTGAATGCATACCCCTGCAGACATTCAATTGGTGTCACATAAACACACACATGCGCTGGATTTGTACACAAATGTACACGCTCTCACACTACATGAATATGTATTCCTTTAACATTCAGAGGGGAGCACACATGCAGCCATACACTTGGATGGCACACGCTGTATAGACACACCTTCACACACTTAGCACTGCCTGTGACAGATGTTGGCAGGAATATTGCCAGGAAGAAAGCTCTTCTATTCTTTTATTCTCTGAGTTTTGGCATGCCTATCCTCGTACATAGTGTGGCCATGTCACCGAAGCTGTTTCTTTTCTTTTCCAGTTCCTCCATGAGCGTTTCTTCTTCTTTCTCTTTCTCCCCCACTATGTTATCATCATGAAATTGAAGTCATTTGTGCCAAAAGAGATTAGAAGAGAATCGGAGAAAGCGAGGGGGACATTAGCAAAGATATTTTTGTCAGTAATGAGCTAACTCTTTGTTATGCGCCGGGCTAAGGAGGTCTAATGATGACGTTTGTACCAAGAAGGAAGAAACTGAGTCTCCAGAGTCCACACACAACCAGAAACCATGGGCTTTGGTGCAACTCTTAACTCTATTCAATTATGCAGATGAGCCCGTTGGCCGTCACTTTAATGATGACGTGGGTAAACAGGCATAGCTTCCTTTTCTGTCTTTAAGAGTCCTATCCCACCCCCTACCCCCACCCCTCCGCAAACCCCTTATTTCTTATTTTTGCACCCACAAGAAAGTTAATTGTCTTAGTCATTAAAGAGGTATCAGCTGTCATGCCACTGACAAAGACATAAAGAGAAAGGAAGGCAGAGAGGGATGTGAAGAAGAGAGAGTTGAGAGAGATTTATTTTTTGCCTCCCAGGCTGATGGCAAAGAATCTCCTAAGATGCAATCATGATATTTTGATGCAGAATGAAGAGTGATCAACCTCTCCAGGCAAAAGCCTCTTTGGAGATTTTCCTCTCTTCTCCCCAGTGGCCACCGGGTGGCAGAAGAGCACAAGGAACAGGCCGCTCCTTCAAACGGTCCATGTTCACGCATCAGAGGCGGCGAGGGGAGGCTTTTTACCTGTGTGCAAACCAAGTACAAAAAAAGAACTACCCTTACAGCCTGAGGATTATTTTTAAACTAGGAGTCAAGCGCACAGATAGGCCTCATGATCACATGGCTGCAATTGTACACATGCAGGTGTAAAACCTTTTGAGTCCTTTAGACACTTTAACCAGACTTTTTTGCAAGATAGGTCTAATAATGAAGCATATTCACCCCTAAATATAAACATATTTTACATTTTACATGACAGGTTAATTATTCTAATGAAGAGACATAAGAGTGAGGCATGTGGTTAAATTATTAAATGCAGAAACAAATCAACTTTCTGGATGCAGTTTTCACATTTTGATTTTCTTGAGTTTATCATATAACCAAACAGATGAAAATGAGACATTCTAGTGAATGCAATTATCGTGTTTTTACTCCAAATTTCATTCACTGAGGTGTAGCCCACATTACGACCTCTTCACTTTTAATAGTTTTCGTTTTAAACTTGCATATTGATTAAAAATAAAGCAGTTTAGCCGATTAAAGCGCAAACTGTCGGTTAATGTTCCATAGCGTTTCTTTTTAGCAACCCACACTCTGACAGAAGAAGTCTGTTCTCTTTCAGATAGTGAACATACAGCTATTTATCTCAGCTCCAGTTTGTCTGCCTGTATAAAAAATGTGTGTAACAAGGAGTAAGGGCAGTGTAAAGAATTTGACTGATGAATGTACGGATATTGCATAACAACACATGCCGACTGATGCATTGTCTTGATGTATCTTAACTTACAGTCTAGCCTTTAGGTGGGCACCAATCAGCCGGCGTATCAAAGCGAGAACATTATTCAGGAAACATTTTCCTCTCTAGTGTTTCTTTGTCTTTCTACTGATTGCACGCTGGATGCCCTGAGCACTTGTGACTGAAGACAAATTAACTTGGGAATGATTGTCACATCAAAGTCTCTCTATCCGTGCTTTTCATTTCAGACTCTGGGCATCGAGACCAAAGTTGGGTCCTCAAAGTGATGTAAAAATATCTGGCTTTGGCACTGGCTCCATATTTTTCTTGTTGTCCTCTCACTTGTGTTTTACCGGTCTGCCTGGAGGGACTCAGGCCACCGTCTCTGCAGTTTAGCCCTTTAAAACATCCTTTCAGAAGTAGACGACTATCACGGCTGTATTTATTTGCTTCAGCGCCTTTTTATGTAAGACTACTGTAAAACATATGAGGAAGAATCAACTCCTTGATAGCCAATATATCTACTTTTATATGTGATTCCTTAAGTACCAAACAGTCATTTCAAGGAGTCCAAATGTGCTTATAATTCACTTATTCAATTTAATATGCAGGTAGGCTGGCTTTTAAATAATGTTTATGCTGCTTTAAAACCTTCTTTCCTGTTGCTCAGTTGTCCTGAATTAAATCCAAGCTCATAAATAAAAATCACAGTTTCGTGCGTAGTGAGCAGAGATCTTGAAATAGCAGATTTTGGACCTTTTATTGATCTCATCTGAATAAATCTGTGCTACAGTGGGGCCTCAGAAACAGTTCAATCCTCTCTTTTTTCTGGTCTCTCCTCACTGTGATGTGGACAGACAGAATATCTTCAACTATTCTTAGTCTGGAAATGTAACACCACACCTGCACCTGTATTTGCATCACAACAACACAACAAAACAAAAGCGCATTAAGGTGACATCTTCTAAATCAGAACATCCCCCTCCCTCCTCCTCTCCTTCATAAAACAACCCTCCAGGGAACAAATACTAAGTGAAAGCATGTAGGTAAGCGAGACAAACTGTGCGGCAGAGACGTGGCCATCGTGGGTGTTTATTGGACTCCATCTTCTTGTGATGTGACAGGGGGGTCCAAGCCTCATCTCTTCACTGTGCAGCTCGGTGCTCTCAGCGGGAGGCTCACGCTCTCCCTCTCCCTGGCGCCCACTGCCAGCCGTCTCTACCGAGGTGGCGTGCTAATAATTTAAACAGTCCAATCAAAGGCAATGTGATGTTTCACACAAGGGAGAAAAAAGGAAGGGAGGAAAGTGATTATTAGTGTTTGGGAGAGGCAGCCAGAGTGATTGAGCTGAAGGGAGACTTTGATTCTCGGGCCCTCTCCTTATTTTTCACAATGGCATTGAGTTTAGCCGCCAGGCTTCAGGAATCTGGTGAGCTGTCAGAGTGTGATGGTTAACTTTTTTTTAACACAATGAGAGGAACACACAAAGACACCCAGTCTTTGCAGTTTAAGCTAGCACCAAGTCTTTCTATCTGAAGGGAAAAGAACAATTTCTCATTGTTTTACTTTGCAGAAAGGTAGGTTTGTAGGAGAGATTGGAGGAAAAAAAAGCCACTTCAACAATCTCTGCTGAATTAGTCAGTGTCGAGTTTGGTTCTGGCTACACTCAAAGACGACATACACAATTACTGTCGCAAACACACACACACGTGGCTGACTCACACCAAGCGTGGTCGAGATGAATCACCTTGGCCTGTCAAGAGGTTGCTTAATAGACACATTTGATGTCACGCAAAGCCCAATGGTGTTGAAAGGTTTTTGTTAGTCTGTAGATATCACCTCCTGTGCATAAAGCTCCACTTAAAACAATAAATAGAAATGAGCGCATCCAAAGCCCCTGCAGTTTAAACTATATCCCTTTGATATGGGATACCCATTACGGCTGGCTTTATCTAATGGATTGGATTCCCACACCTCATCCCTCCGGTGTTTCAAAGCACTGAAACCTTCAAATGTAATGTGTTATCAGCACATTAGCTGCTCTAGAGCCACCATCAATGGCTAATTTTCCTGCAGGGGACGTTGTAACACAGTTTGAAACACGGGAGCGACCTTTGAACTCAATGGGTTCACACCGCTCACTTTGCTATTTGCAGGACTTGTTTGATTCTCAAAAGGACTCCTCGGTTAGTCTGTCATTGGTTTGACTATAAGAAATAAATTCACTGCGTGAGTTCGCGTTAGGTGGTCTTACTCAAAAACAAGTTGTTCTTGGATTACTTAAAGATTGTCTTGCTGTTGTATAGTTTTGAAAACACTTTTTTTAAAAACCATTTTTCCACAAACTGACAGTGAAAAAAGTCATTAGAGACATGAATCCCCTAAATCAGCAGCGAAAACTGTTACATGAAAGTATTGAAAATGTTGTTTTCTGGTTGCTTCTTTCAGGATCTAACATTAGAAAAAGGGTTAAAGCATAATATCATCTTTAATAGCCAATAAGCAAATGCATATACATGGCAAGATAAAAGCCTGAGTGCAGTTTGACGGTACCATCCTGAATTCACTTCCTCATTGTTTTTAGTGAGCAGTAACATAAACATGAAGGTAGGCTTGGCTGTCTTTACCACTTTTAGTCTTTGGTAGCTGGGTTAAAGATTTTAATGTTTGTAAGTAAAGGTCAATGGGTGATGATGACATGGGTGATTCACAAGATGTGAATAATGAGTATTTCTCTTACATGACTAACTGGGGTAGGTGAAATGATATCTAGAAGCAGGGTTTAGTTATAAAAGCAACAATTAACTGAACATTTCCTGATGATTTTACCTTACATGCTCAAATTTACCTGCAGTATAAAATCTACATACGTTTGACTGTGGTTTCACTGTTTTTGTACTTTTCTCATCAAATACTAATGATAAGATATCTCAATCAGATCAGAGTGTGTCATCACTGAAGGACATTAATTAATTTCATTCTCATTAATGTTAGATTTTCCACATAAATGTGATTTGTTTGTATATGTGTATCTACTGAAATGTGATGGTACTCTCACTTAAAGCTCCTGTGAGTGATTTGTGGATCACTTTGAAACAGACTTAAATTAGTTTTATAAACTTTTTGTAAGCTACAAAAGTAAATGAGACCATAATCCACAAGACTTGTTTCTTTTGTTTTGTTATTTTTAATGTGAAAATGTTTCAATAAGGTCGGTGTCAAATAACGTGAACAACTTCCTTGCTGCCAAGACAGACTTTGTTTACATTTTACCATCAAAAATTGTCAATGAGTGATATATTTGACCGGAGAACAGGATGACATTTTTCCTCTAAAAATGCAGCTTAGACGAGTACAGGATGAGAAAAACAAAGAGAAAGTACCAATCTGTCCACAGGGGGCGCCAAAACCAAAAGTTTCTCCAAAGTTTCAGACCAAATGTTTATATTTGAACCTAAGTAACATTACATGATCTCATCCAAACCCTCCACCATCATTAAAAGATTACCATTAGGGCATTATAAAACCTTTCTCTATAATGAAAAATAAGGCTCTCAGACTTTGCAGAGGATTATACAGAGACGTTTGCTTCACATCTGAAATCTCAGTCCAATTATGTTTAGAAAAGTATTATCCAGCAGCATGTTGGTTTATTTTATTTACCCAGATTCTCGCCACATAAGGTATTGAGCCAATTAAACTGTGGTAACTGTTAATGACCATCTAACTCCATGTCATCTGCGGGCCACAAAGGCGTTGAAGTACACAGTACACAGATTAAATTGTCTACCTGGTAATTTCCCCAGAGGGAGGCTGATGTCTCTTATCCTCTCTGGTGTTGTCGTGGTGTACCACAGATATGTTTTGTAGAGGTGGAAGAGGAGTTTTCTGTATGTATCATAGAGCAAATTTCTCTTTCTACCTCTTCTTGCTTTTATTTTTCCCTCTTTGTCCCTCTCTCCTAAAATAAGAGCGGTGGAAAATAAAGGCCCTACACACTCCAAGTTTAGCACCACTCAGTACTTTTGGTTAGCCTCTGCGGCCCGGTGATTCACTTTGAAATGATCCAATTAAAATAAAGCGCCAATTGTTAGTTTGCTCGACTATTTCTCTGTATTTGTACCTTCGTGTTTTTCATCGGACTCAGAAATCCTCTCGCCTGTGTCCATTGGCAGTCACAGCTAAAATTACAGTCCTGCGTCTGAATGTAAACCGTATATATGTTTATCCCCTTACTAGAGTTATCATTAGGAAGTATGCAGTGCATGTGAGGTCTTGCATGATAGCAGGGTTTGCTGTTGTGCACTCTCTATATAGAACATGTCTGTGTGCACTCTGCTGTGATTGTGCTCGAACGCTGCAGCAGAAAAAGGCGAGCAGACATCTCCGGCAGCAGCCACCAAACAGCTCCTGAAGGGGCGGTCAGGCAGCAGCTGTTTGTTTATTTAGATCTAACTTGTAATTACGTCTGCGACAGACTGCACCACGTCGAAAAAAGACACATTTGGCTCCGCTCACCAAGCAATCGTCAAAGGGCGCTCGCTGTCCCTCTTGATTACAGTCGTGCACTGTAGCCGTGCCATCCCAACAGCTCTGCGAGAAGAAGTGAGCCACTGGGATCTTATTTAAGGATCAATTGTAAGTGACTCAACTGTTCCGGGTGTGTAGAAATAAGTAAGTATTTCACATGACTGAGGGAACCTTTTATTTCTCGCATTAAAAAGAAAATCTGCTAAGTTTGTGCCTCAGAAAGTTAATGTCTACAAGAAAGAGAACAGCACATGTGAGCAAAAGTTAAGACGGTGAGATTTTCCAGCTTTTAGGCGCATAAACTTATCCCCAAAATGGCAGAACAGGCCCGTAGTTTGACATCACTTTGTCCAGGTCGAAGAGGAATTTTTTTTTGCTTGTGATACAAACTGTATGTAAATGTCCCTCGACTTCTGTGGATCCTCGCTGTGTTCCCTCATTTGGCATTCATAAGCAGTTGTGACGACCTCATCAGTTACATCGCGCTGACTCCAAGACGAAGACGACAAAACCACAGACCTCAAAATGAGGTGAGCAGGAAGACAGAGACTCCACTTCACAGGAAGCATGCAAACTGAGCCAAATTCTCCCTCTCTCTCTCTCTCTTTCTCTGTACCCCGTCTTTTCTTCCCTCCCCTTTCTTCCCTCGCTAGTTTAAAGTTGTCCTGGCTTTTATTTTGAGAAATATTAATTTGGTAGAAGAGTGGTGTCGTGTCTGAAACACAACACAAAGAAAGAAAAAAGGAGAGAGGGAGAGTGAGAAAAAAGGGGGGAAAGAGGGTAGGAAAAAAGAGGCGCAATGCGTGCACATTTCCCTCGCTTGACGTTTTGCTGAAGTTTGTACGCCACTTGAGCCCGCCGTTTCCCTCGCTAATGATACCAGCGGAGCCTCTCTGGGGAATGGCGTCCGTCGTGCGCCTGGCTTTCACATTTCCAGCACCAGGTATTTTGGGATACGCAAGCGGGGACTATGAGGCACATCATTCCAAGAGCTCATGTGTCTCTCTCTCTCTCTCTCTCTCTCTCTGTCTCCTCTCTCTTGCTTCCTCTCTCCTCTCCAATCGGCTTCACTCCTCTTCTCTTTCTTGTTGTTGTTGTACTTCTTGCATACGCAGACATTCTCTGTCTCACTCTAGTTCTCTTTTTTCTTTCTTCCTACCTCCCTTCCTCTCTCTCTTACTTTTTGATTTGGTAAGGATGATTTCAAGTGCGAAGAGGAGAAAAAAAAAAAGCATGCACAGGAGAGGGAAGAAATCTTTTTATTAACTTATTCATTGTATGTGAAATCAAGAGATTTTTTCCTCCCTCCTCCTCTGCTCCTGCTCCCCCTTCCTCTTGGTTAAGGCAAATGAATGTTTAAAGAGGTAATTTACTGGGCCCTGGCAGGATCCACATTGTGTATTACACAAACAGGCAGCAACAAAAGGAAATTCTAATCTAGACAGTAACACGACTGCACAGAGGATCCTCAGCGGGGGGTCCAGATGAATTATACAACAATCTGTGTTCTCCCTCGTTTAATTTAAAGGTCTGTTTTCAAGGCTATCGCCGGCTCCCACTTCAGAGGAGAGACTTGGCCCGCTGAGGTCAAGCCCATATTGACAAATATCAAGAGGCAAGAAAGGAGCGCCCAAAACGCAGATATGAATAAGTAAAGGCAAACAGATAAGCAAACATAAAGCAATAAGGGAGAGGGGAGGCAGGCAGACAGGCGTACACACAACAACATCTCATTGGCCATGAAACACGGGGGCCCAGAAGAGGTTTTCCAAGGAACTGAAAGAAACATGAAAACTAAGCATGTGAAGGCAGCTCTTTTTAAATGGGAAATAATCGTTTGTTTGATGGTACTGCGTGGCTGTCAGGGTCCCCCGGTTTTCTCCGCACAGATATACAGTAAAAAAAAGGAGTCATGGCTGACACTCAGACGTGATCTCGTGCCTGTTGGACTTTGCCCTTGAGGTTTTGTCAGCAGAGGAAGTGGAAATAGCTCGCACGCATACATTAGTCCAGATGATGCTTTCAGAAGTAGTCCGAGGCGTTTTTGTGAATTTTTTGTCAGTTACATAATATCTATGTGATTGTGCCAGGTACCTCATGGGGCTTTTATTTTTAACTTCCACTGATGTGTTTTCAAATAACTCCGAATGATGTCTGCCTTCGGATACTTTGAACCAAAATGTTCTTGAAGAACAGCCTCCTGCTGGACATATTTTTCACTCTCTCTACCTCTCTTTCAACCTTCTCCCCGTTTTAGAAAAAAAAAGCCCGTCACGCGGTGACAAAATTGCCCAGCCACCCTCAACCACCTCTTGTCGCCGCTGATTTCCCTCATACTTCATGGGAGCTACACACACTCGCTGCAGTCCCTCCCCCCCGCCCCCACCTTCCAGTCCATCATACCTTGGACAATCAACAGGTCACAGGCCCCTAACCCCTCCCTGTGGCTCACCACCAGCCTGCTTCTGACAGGATGAGTTTGACCTCTGACCCCACACGCAGACAGCTCAATCAGCTTTTTATGGCAGCGGTCGTAGCAGAGAAAGAGAGCGCAGACACACCGCATGGCTCAGAGGGGAAAAAAGAAAAGAGTTTCCCTTCTCATTGTAACCCTTCCTCCTCGCTGTATAGCTGCTTCCTTTTTAATTTGACATGGCAAATCATGTGGGCGTTAACGCCATCCTCACATATTACTCACCTCCTTTATTTCCTCATATCATAATCAGTGTTTTTAAGAATCTAAAGCTTCGCCGGCTTTATTTTGTTTGCCCATACCTGGAAAGTCGTAACCCCGCGCTGACGAATATGATTTGATTTGGGAGGTATTAAAAAAGTATAACTCTGATGTAAATTTGGCCCCTCGTTCACAGCAGCACCGCTAGTGATGTTTGCTCCCTTAAGTCCTCTGAGCTCCACCGCCGATTTAACCTCCAGGGATGAGCGGCTAGTGATCACAACGCTCAGAGGAAGTTAGCGGCCTCCACTCTCCAGAGGCCAGCACTTCCTCTTGATTTCGCCTGTTCTGTCGAGAAAGAAAAGGAAGGTAAAGATAAAAAACACTCCTGCTATGCTGTGTGTGTGGGCTTCACACAACTGTAAAACTGCGTCATCAGCACAAAGATAAAACTCGAGGTGTGTGTGCGAGTGTCAGTGCATGTGTGTGCATGTGTGTATTTTAGACAAGGTGCCTGCCCTGGAGCTAGATAATGTGAACAGAAGCAGATGGGGAAACTTAAACGCACACCCACTAGGGTATAGCAGAGCTGGCACAAAGTAAGAAGAGGTCTTAGAACATCTCCCAGCCCTGGTGGATGCCAGCACTGAAACTGGATGACAAAGAGAGTGAAAAAGAGAGCGAGAAAAAGAGTGAGTAAGTGAGAAAGAGAAAATCTGTTGTGTATGTGTGTGTGTATGTGTGTTTGCCTGTGTGTGTTTTGCACAGAGTCTCAACTTTTTGTTCTTTTTGCATATTTATTCTTTTATGAAACTGTCGGCCCCGTGTCCTTCTGTTTTGTATTGTATCTGTTGTGCAGCAACACTGAGCATGCCTGAGTTTTTGGAAACTCCTCCTGATGGACTCCACATCACTAAATACTATATTTATATTTCATTTAACAATTTATGATTTAAAAAAAATGCAATTGAAAAAATGTGAAGAATCCTGGATCAACACTTGATGAAATCTGAGATTTCAAACACATCCTCCCACTGACTTGAAAAACGCTCACACTTGGGCCTTTCAGCCATCAGCCTACTTATTTATACACCAAAACACCGTATAATAAGGCTTTACCAAAAACATGTCAAAAATGTATTTAATCATCACTAACATCCTTTTCATTACAATTAAAATCACAGTTTGTTACATTGAAAAGAATATTGTGATAACACTTAGCATATTTGCATCTTGTTAGGATACTCATTTCATTGCCTTAGTTTGACTGAAACTGGACTTTTAGAAACATGTAAACACGTTATAGTCTGACTTAAATCGCACTGAATCAAACTTCTCATAGTCGGACTAACATACCTGGATAATGTGGTTTAAAATCGATTTTCTCTGTCATGTATACAGGTCAATCCAACTGAAACTGGCCTCAGTGTTCTGCACATGCTCGAATGTTCACATACTAGGTTTTGTGCCAGAAGTTAAATAACATGGATGTGTTTATAGCAAGCTGAGTCGTAAATGAAATCTCTATAGATGAAGAAAGGACGTGAAAAAGACAAAACTTTCATATTTTACAAACTGTATGTTCGATGAACATCCCGTTAGCCTATTGTTGATGTTATTCAATGACCATAATATTCCAATAGAGAGGCATGACGCCACCTATCATAGCAGAGGTGGACATGCTTCTGTCAATAATGCAGTTTTGCTCAGTGCGTGTAAACCAGGACAAGAACAGTAGTCCAGTTAAAATCGCCTAATTATCTTCCACAAAGTGGTTGCTAGTCTTCCTGGGGTCCAAAAACTTAAAATCACAATACAATAACATTTCAACAATTAATTAATAATAAATACAATCACAGATTCAAATCATGATTCTTCACAACAATAAAACATTAAAATCACTTCAAAATCTTAGCCTTTATAGTTCATTCATATATACAGTTTTGTTTTAAAGTCCTTTGAAAATAATACCTACTGCTTATTTGCTGTGTGCTCCAAGGCAAATGGTTGCACTTTTCTAAAGATCTAAATAACACAGTTCTCCTCATACAATTGGACTTAGAGAATGGAACAATTAAATGACCAGAGCTAACCTGTTGATGACAATAGCCACTGTACACTAACTTCTCCACAAAGAAAGTTGGATACCCTTTGAATATGGCAGTATGCATTTGGCAAAGAATATTTGTATTGTTCTGTACCTTTAACTGTACTGACTGATTCTGCAGTTCTGCTGTTGTGAGAAAAGACCCTCTGTTTCGCACTAGGGTCCTGCTCACTCTGTTGAGATCAAAATTTGCATAACCAACCTGTTCCCTTTATATCATCCTGACTCAGAAAAAAATCTAACTATAAGACATAATGTATTTACTGTAATGCTGCTGACTTTGACCCTATGCTACCCCGTCCGTAACATGTTGTTTGAATCAATACCAGAGCAAGTTGGTCTTCACCAGCATTTAAGGGATTTAACACACCTTCTTTTACTTTATTTCTCTATAAGCTGACATTAACCCCACATGATTATAATGAGCTGGATACAAGAAGTTTCTGAAACCAAGCTGGTATAAGTACTTCAGTAGTAAGTTAGAGATCCTTGTTCTTTCTGTAGGATTTAAAGCTTTGCCTTTTTTCCCTCATTAGGTTTATAATCATTGAAATAAGTCTCTCTGTGAGTGCTTATGTTTTTCATTTTTAAGTGCTTGTGTCGTCAGTTCTTTCTCACATAAATAAACTTTATTTATTGAACACTTTCTCTTGTCCTCTGACCGCTCAAAGCACTTTCACATTCACAGGTCACATTCACCCTTTCACACCACATTCATCCACCGATGTCAGAGACAGTGATATAAAGCGCCCATTAGTATTAACTTATCCCATTCACAGACTGCTGTCACAGCCACCAAAGGCTACAGGGGTTAAGTGTCTCACCCAAGGACACTTCAGCATGTGGTCAGTGGGACCTGGGATTGAACCCAGATGACTGACTGTACCACTGAGCCACAGGCACCTCTCGTGGTATAAAATATCTTTATCTATATCCTGAATACGTAAAGCTCCACAAACTTCACATCTCTAAATTCTCTGCAATGCAAGTAGCACTTTTGCTGACCCCTTAGTCATACACCACATTTTGCAAAGCATCCGTGTCACTTGGGACCAATCTGTTAGACCCATAAATCAGCTCTGGATCTCCACACGAGCAACAGAGGCAGGCTGGGGAGCCGCGGGGAGAGGGGGGCAGTGATTTCTTCAACAACGAGATGCACATGTTGCTGCCTGGTGGGTGGGTGCCGCAGAGGTCAGAGGGGGTGTGTAGGTTAATAATGAGGTGAACCTGATCTTCTCCAGTCCCAGATAAAACTGGTCGCTTTTCTCCCAAGCGGGGAGAAGACAGTTATCTCAGAGCTGTAAGTAAGAGGAGGACAGGGATTGTCTGAGCTGTGGGGTCAAATAATGGTCTTTATGTGCTAAATATACGACTTAGTTATGGTGTTAAAAATAACTGGAGTAACATTTTCAAAAGAAGTTGTTGATAGTGTTTTCAACTTTGAGTTTGTGTCAATTTTTGCGCCCCCTGTGAATAACAAAATCTTTGCTTATCTTGTCTTCTACATCCTTGAGTATTGATTTAAGATTTCAAATCTCGTCCTGCTCATTTTTGAAGTCAAATACATCTTTTACTATGAATATCTTAAATAGAGATTGTAAAAATGAGGCTGTTTCATCAGCTGGGAGATAAACTATTAGGTTACACATGTTCTGTAATGTTTTGGTGAGCTGGATCAAATGCACTAAAACTAATCAAAGAAATATTAATTTAACAATTATTTGATTATCATTTTTATTGTTTTTATTTAAAGAAAAAGTTTGAAAAAGTTTTCGGCCATACCTCTCAATATTTTTTTTGCTCCTAGCTAATTTCTCTGTTGTTTTCCCAGAGTTCCCAGAGGTGCCTTCTACCATGATCACCGTGGCTGATAGTGCTGAGTTACTTTATTAAAGCAGACCCTGATCTCTTCATGCACATTATTCCAAAGCTAAACATCCCTGACAGGAGATTTTTACCACACTTGACCTTCAAACTAAACTTTTGAATGACTGAAAGGATGTTAGACTGAGGTCTTATCTCCACATAAGAAGCACTGCTGCTGTTCTCTGATCTAATATTTATTCTATAGCTGTTTCTCAACCTCAAATGTGGAGTTACACTTGAATATTTGATGCTCTTTTCATTATCAGACACTTAATATCAACTGTATCTAAATGCAAGCAGCTGAGGTTGGCCGAGCTGCTTCAAATGATAAGACTGAAAATGTGTTGGGAATAAACTGATTGGTATCCAACAGATAATTTGTAAGAAGAATTCTCTTAATCATTTCGATCTGAGAGGCCTGGGGCAAACTATCCGGCACTTCATATTCAGTTTGTGATTTCTCAGCACATATACAGCGCATGTAGAGAGAGTTGTTCTTAAATTCCTCCACCCGGTCTGTAACTTATCCGCCAACTAATACCTTAGTTGCTGAGACGAACAGGATTTAGGAGTAGGAGCAGTCAAAATACTGTATGTTCAAACATTTATGGAAATATGCCGGCGGCTTAATGGTTGTTGATAACAGATAAATAGTTTAGACTGTTTGCATTATGGGTCTTTTTAGTGAATTGAGCTGGGATAGCATCAACCGGTCAGAGAGTTTTGTATAAAATACAGTATATTTAGAAGCCAAAGGCACATTGAGTTCAAAACAGCTCAATAGCTGAATACTCTGGAGTTACTGATAGGACAGCAGCAGGAGAGAGCAGAAAGCATATAGGCTGTTTTGGGGAAAAAAAGATAAATCTACAAAGTCTTCTGTCGCAATGTTGAAATTATACAGCATTGCGACTCAAGGTTTTAAAGTGAGCATTTTATAATGGTATAAAAACTTCATTTGGTGATAAAAAAGCTCTAAAATTGCTGTCATAATTGATAGTTAAAACTAAACAGACTAAATAAATCTTATTTATGGATAAAAAGGACAGTTGGTAGGATTTGTGTTGAAGGTGTGGAGATCGCCATGCCTCACTGAAAACACACTGACACACACACACTCTTACGTCCGCGTTTCCCGCCCCCTTTGCAAGGCCGCTCAAGTTTGATTGATGAGGAAATAGATGGCAAATTGCAGTGTCCATCCTGATGGATGACATCATTTGGCCCAATGTGCTGATCACGTATGCCAAAGCAGATCTTCGCTCAACCCCCTCTTTCCCTTCACTCTTCCCTTTTGCCTACAATTGATCAGTGTGTTTTGTGTACCGGCCTCCTTTGAATTTAATGCATGAGGTGGGAGAGCGGTTGACGCGGCTCTTTACTGCTTGTCCCAGTCCCTCGACCGACCCCCCCTCCCTTGTCTCCTCTCCCACATCCATCTTTATCTAGAGGGGTCTGAGCCATGACAGATCCTGTTTGTTTACCCTCATATGCAGACAATCAGTCTGTGTTAACCGGCCCTTCTGCTTTCAGATGGATTATTGTTTACACAAGTTCAATTATCGGACGGGGAGGGGGGTGTAAATGGAGACTTATTGAAGGGTAGACTAACAGAGATGGGCAGTGATTGTCAGCGCTTGATATTTTTCATCAGTGTTTGTTCTCGTCATCAAACTTGAGCAAACGTTGTCAAAACCTTTCATTTACAGCTGCCTTGTTTGCCAAGAAATTTTGTGAAAAGCCTTTTCAAACAAAAGAGCGGCGAATTCTCTAATTGATTTCTAAAGCCTCGACTTTCCACGAGATTATGAGATGAACCTTGTGATGTGAGGATAAATGTGCAAAAAACGCCTCTGACGTGGGTGAGCGGGGTTGTCAAATCCATTTGCACAGGAGAGCTCTGCATATTCCTCAATCAAAATGTCTACACGTGTAAACGGCTCTGCCAGGCTGTGTTCTCCCAACGGGTTATTTTGTGGAAGCCATCCAAGCGCCACCTCATATTCAAATGGGCTGACAGGTGAAGAAGAGTCAGACGAGTGTGTGTGTGTGGGGGGGTGAGTTTGGGAAGTGGGGGGGAGGATTGGCGGAGATGTCTTGATTGATGGGGCGATGGCGCACCGTGGCGGCTGAGTTTATGAGCCAGAGCAAATCTGAATATTGAGAACGCGGCCATCGTGTCACACTTGCCATATTAAGAATTATTTGACAATGCATTATATTGGAGATCTGTCACACAAAAAAGATGAACGCGCCCTCCCCTGCGGCTGAAATTACAACCTGCGGTGCAGTGAGGAGTAGCCTCCTGCCCTGCTTTGTGTATTCTCTGTGGACGGCTTTGTCACAGGGGCCCATTGACAGGGGCCCTCTTCACTTACTCAGAGTTAGCGAGTGCCAAAATAAATGTTAAAAAACATCAGTATGCATAGAATCCAATGTTGTGTGGGGTCTCACATTTCCACTGTAGTGTTTACTCTAACTGGAACTTTACATGCAAACTTCCTTAAGTATGTTTTTAATGTATGTAATTGTTACATTTTACTGGAAGATGGGAATAATGGGTGGAGAATGATGTGCTGCAAAGGACTGTGTGTCTTTGAATTGAAGTGAACCCAGACTGCGTGTTTCAAGGACTATAGCCTCTGTACATGGGGCAAGTGTTTTGAAACCACAAGGTCAAACTGAAGCTTTTTCATAGCATATTTTAAATATTCATATATAAAGCAAATATGAATTAATGCCCTGAAAAAAAAAACACACAAATGCACACAATCAAGCCTAAGCTTTGGAAGAAGGATACAAAAGTTTGTCTTTCTCATATGACAAGGACACAAAATCACACGGCGGCACCTATTATCACCGTCAAAGTACAGGAACCCATCTATAACATGCAAATGTGCAAGTAAAAGTGTCAATACATCAGGGATGGATGTCTAGAAAAACTACGGGAAAAATTTAAAAAGTTTGAGTGACTGCAGAACTCCAGCTGGCGATCAGGAAACACTGCTCCATTTCAGTCCAACTTAATTTTCTCCCTCATTTAATTTCTCTTTTTGATTTTGCAGCATTGAAGTAAAAACATTACAGAGGAGGAAAGAAGGATAAAACCTTATTTGGTGCAGGTTCACACCTCTCAATTTTTTCCTTTGAAATTATTCGGCCTCAACATGCCCCCTTTAGTCCCTCCTCAGGCTGTTTTACTCTTCGGACCTCATTTTGTTTACAAATCACTCTAACCTGGACCCTCTGGATCTGAATTGTTGTTCTTTTCTCTCCACTGTCGTAGCTTTTTTAACATGTCATGACCCGCATATCTGGTTTATCTGGTAAAAAGAGGCCTGGCTAGACTACAGTTGAAAACTTTTGTTTATTGTTGGTTTTGAAGCCTCTAAATGATGAAGTTGGCCTCCTGTCTCTTTGCTTGACTTCTCCTGTACATGCATAGGTTGTGTACTCTTCTTTTGACAGTCAAATGCTTCACTCTCTATTCGCTGTTGAAACTTTGATAACTGTTGTTTTAAACCTATCCAGCGACAGCACTTTGAGGGTTCAAAAATGACAGAGTAGAAAAAGTTTTTTAGTCGCTGATTGTCTCGATTGTTCTTGTCGTTCATAAGAAGATATCGGTGTTAATTTCATTCTGTTTCATCACCAGTTAAAAACCCCTGACAGGAGCTTTAACTTTCATTCAAAGCATGCAAACTCTGGTGCGTGTAAGCGAGGATATGTCATGACAAGGTACCACTCTGTTTTTGTATTTGGATATTTTTAAGAAATGAACCCCGAGGCTGTTTCTCAGAGCGAGATTCACACTTGAAAACCCCCTCACCAGCTCCATCGCTCTTCAGCTTGTGCTGTTTTTTGGGGGGTTGCTTGTGTGCAGCTTGTTGTGTTGCATGGCGTCGATATGACTATCAAGAGTGCGCCATAATGACTTCAAGGTGTTAATCTGATATTCATTTAGATGTGAGCCGTGTTCCTCCAAACGTTGGAGGAAACAAATCATTGGCCCTTTAATAATAATCAATGCTCGATCCCCCACCCACCACCATCCCCCTCTTGCTTCCCCCCGTGCATCATCTGGTGAGCTGTTTGTGTGTGTACGTGTATACGGTATGGTGTGTGGTGTTTCTAGGTGTACTCTGTGAGCCATGTTTTTCCTCTGGGGGTCTCTTTGGCTGACCCTCCGACCCCTCTTTCTCTGAGGACAGCCAGCTAAGAACCAAGCAACATATCAAAGAGTAGGGGGGCACAGCCAGGCCACTGGGTTTCTGGCAAAATCATCTCAATAAATAAATATCACAAGACACCGCTGCAGGGAAAAGCTTTGATGTGGGGGGGTTGAGCCCCATTCTCTCTCTTCTTGCTCACTCTTTCTCAACTTTAATACCGGCGCTTCTCCTCTAGTGTCTTAACTCACCGCCAAACCCTCACCACTTGCTCTGACAAAATGGCTCATGTGTGCTCCTGCTATGCACATCTCTGCAGCGCCAAACGTTCAGGGGCTTGTAGTTTTCCTCTCAGAGGAGGTGAGAGTTGGAGAAGCACAGTTTTGTTATCAATAGATCCAGGGCACCGGATTGGTCATGAGCAGAGAAAAGCTTTTATTTTTCCTCCACAATGTCGAAAGGCTCAGGTGAAAAACAAGTGTTTACGCTTTGTCAAGATATTTACCAATGTGTGATTCAGTTCGGTCTTAATTGTTTCCACAAGGTGATATAACAAAGGATTATTGTGCAGACACGTCCTGTCAATCATTTCAATCCATTTATTATATTACCTGCAAAACAACGCTGAATGCAGTGCAAAACTCTTACATGAGAAGTAACGTAATCGTATCAATAACGATCTTTTTCTCTGCCTTATTTTAAAAAAAATCATTATTGACACTCAGGAAACTCATACCTTATTATATATTGTATCATATATATATATAATAGTTAACTCTTACTTTTAACAAATGTACCAGATTCCTTTAAAAGGATTTCAGCTGTTACACCAACTGTTGCCTCAGTCTGTCACTTGGCAGAGATTTGTTTGTAGGTTGACCCTCAGGGATGAATCACTGCTCTATTATCCAGAAGAATATACACACACTGGACACTGGTTGCTATTATGTTCTCCTTTGCAGAGTTGCCTCATGCCTGTGTCTGCAAGCAGCTTGATCAGTGAGCGCTGAAAACAGCTGACTGCTCTAAAACATATCTGGTTGCACTTTCCAGCAAAAAAGATGTGAAAAAGTTTGCGGTGTCAAAAGCCGTCTACAGATAGAGGGGGGAAAGAAAGCTGGCAGCAGCACTTTTCAAGTCTTTATTGGATGTAATAAATAAACAGAAAGGTGGTGTGAGGAGGTTTGGGTCACTGCACTTTTTCTTTTTGTTTCTTATTTCTCAGCTTGTGTTTTTTTGTTAAAATTAGTCCTCATAAAATTTTGAAAAATCATCTAAAACATTTCAAATGTTGACAGGACCACGACAAATCACAGGCATTTAATTTGTCTTTTAGTGCATGTCAATCAATATAGATTCTGAGATTTTAACAATTAACCCTCCTCCTGTGTCAGAGTCTGCAGTGACGTCTTCGTTTGCATTTTCGTATTTAAATGCTTAAAAGAACCACTTAAATTAGCTTTATTGCATCAAGACTTTTTGACTTTGTCAGGAACCTCTATTTCAACAGAATAAAATAAATAAATTGACAAAATTATAAAATGCTCATATCCTCCTAAGACCTGGCGTCCACATGTGTGGACATCACATTTTTGGTTGTCAAGACCACAATATTAAATTTTGGTCTACAAGGGCCTTCTCTCAAAATTTAAAACGAATGTCCTCATATGAGTACATAATTTTTCTCAGAAACTACATCATGTAAAAAGATCATTCTTTGTTTTTACACTCATCAGGTCCCAATTAGCCTAAATATCAAAGAGAAAATAAAAATGCATGCCTTGCAAGAGTTCGGGTCTTAGGAGGATGTTAAAATTATGGCATTTGTCGTGTTAGGGACCCGGTTAGATCAATATCTAATAATCAGAGCAAAAACTGAAATCATAAGTGCACTGACAGGCACCGCATTGACAGTCAGATCCTCTTCCAATCATGAGAGATTTAGGAAATTCTCATTTTAACAAGGTTTTCCCTGCACAAAAAACAACATCGGGCATGTCCAGACATGTGAGATCAGTTCAGTATGAGGGGTATACTGACAGTGAAAGACCCAGAGGACCTCAACAAAAAAAATACAAGCAATATTTTCATGTATAATGAAGCCCAACAATGTTACCAAAGATGAGAACCAAACTGGATGATAGAGAAATGTTTTTAGTGTAATTTACAGCTGATTTAAGACACGGGTCAAAACCGACCCCTGACATAGTGGGTGGTGGGTTAATGTTTGCAAAATGGTATTTTAAACAGTTACTTTTTCTTCATTCATGTGATTATTTCATATTCAGTGTTTCATGTCAGCATTTTTCCACTCGTGCATTTTTAAAAAGTTGTCATTCCAGCGGTGATTACTGTAAGATATTCCATCAAAAGGAAGTTGTAGCTGTCTGTCGAGTTTAGTTTTACCAAAGGCAGTCTTTACATGTGTTTGTAAAATCATCAGGTTGGTCTACTCTCTGATAACTTTCCCTGCGCACTCCTCATCACTGTCTCCTGTCACTGAAAAATTCCTGTTT
This sequence comes from Xyrichtys novacula, assembly GCA_962446985.1. NCBI lineage: Eukaryota > Metazoa > Chordata > Actinopteri > Labriformes > Labridae > Xyrichtys > Xyrichtys novacula. The sequence goes on along the minus strand of OY660882.1, from coordinate 7,964,180 downwards.
AGTGCTGCAACATGAATAAAAAAACAGCATGACAACAGGGTAACATGACAACAGGATAAAAGCGGGTGGAGGAGGTGAGAGTGGATTGCCTGGAGGGTGAATTGTAGGCACATTAGGCTCAGAAAATTGGTCAATAATGCTTTCCCCTCACTATTGAGAGGCAACTGAGTGGAATGTGGATTCGAGTGTGTGCGCGCGCGTGTGTGTGTGAGTGAGTGAGCGTGCTCTGACATACTCAGCAGTATGGGGGTTAAACTGTGTGTCTCCGGGGAGCGTGTTATTGACTGTTGACCAGCCCAAATTAATTTTCAACAAGCCTCTTCAGGGGAACAATGGAGATGGATTATGGTTGCAAAGGGAGGGCCTTGTGCGTTTTATTCCAAAGTCCGCTAAGTGGATGACGATGACTGGCCTCTTAATACGCCTCCACCTCGGCTGAACTGCGCCGCTTTTGTTATCAATTGTTACAGTTTTTGTTATGACTGTGAGCAATATGCATCCACTTTAGATTGTAACATAGAGGTACGATGACAGGAAATAGCTTTTGTTATCTACTTTCCACTCCAATTCTTTCTCCCAATGGAGCTGAGTACAGTTGTTATTCCTAAAGTCTCGTCCTCGTATGGATTTAAATGCGCCTGTGTAGTCGGCGTGCCTCTGCAGAGGAAGTCAAGCAGCCGAGTTAAACAAGAGGCCTCATTGTTAATTTGAGCATCCTGGCTTATTAGTTCGGTTTTGATCTATCGCAGGCGGCTGGGTGTCATCCCATCGCTTGTTTTCCCTCTCCCACTTTGAATGGTACAAGTGACAAAAGGCCTCCCACACACAGTAGCTGGCGCAGTGTGATCACTGCACGCCGAGACACAGGGAGGTGTCAGCACTAATCTCCTTTAAAATGGCTCTCTTGTCTTACATCCCATGCTCACAGCGTATCCTCGGCACTGTAATTGTGTCTACTCGATGAGACTTGCCGTCCCACTTTTACACCACTTTTGTTTCATACAGTGAGTGCGCGCCACTGAAGTTACGATACATTGCACTTGACTGAGGAGTTGAAAATCAGTGAAATGTTTTTACCTGCTATTCTCAGCCACATCAGCGTGTCGTGTGCTTTCTAATCTCCCATCACTAAAAGAGGTAATAAGAAGTAATATGCAGTACAAAAACACTATCTGCTCCCATTGCCAGCCTTGGGATAAAAACCAACTTGTTTAACATATATTCAGGCAAAGTGATCCAGACTGTTGGATTTCACAGGGGCTTAGGGATGCTAATTGACGACTGACGCTTCTCTGAGGCTTATATTCAGCACCTGCGAGGGAAACTGGTGCAAGATTTGAGGTTTTATTTCAAGAAATACTCAAGTTTTTCCGCGGCGGCGGAAAGATTAAGACTGCCGCTACTTTTAATTGGTAACAATGATCTTTTTCATCCAGGTGTGCAGCCACCACATCAGAGTAGCACTCTCCTTATATCGGGGTTTAGATTTCGCTCACTTTCTTTCTACTTTGGTCTCTTTTTTTTGCCTACACTTCAGTGATGAGCAGTTCTCTAAAAGGACTTTTTTAGGCCTGCTTATCAGGATTTCTTACTTAGACGGCAAGTTTTGACATTGTGCTTAAAAATATAACCTGGATTTAATGCATTTTTTAAATTAATCGCTCATTACCTCCGCCAAGGAGGTTATGTTTTCGGTAGCGTTGGTTTGTTTGTTTGTCTGTTAGCAACTTTACTGAGAAAGTAACTGACGGATTGACCTGAAATTTTCACCAGAGGTGCGTCTCAGCCCCAGGAGGATCCCATTACATTTTGGTGGTGACCCGGATCGCCTTCTGGATCCAGGAATTTTTTGAAGGATTCTTTATCATTGTGAGATAGGGCAAATTTGAGAATTTTTGCATTTAACTCTATAAAAATGTCCAGAGTCTTTAGTGAAAAATTGCACAAAAGGATCTCAATGAGTTTTATGAGGTGTCAAAGTTTGATCCTGATCCAGACAAAATTCTGGATACTGTGATCCAGAACACACAAAAATAAGGGTGTCATTGGAATTTTCAATGCTGAAAGATAAGTAATGGGCGGCACAGTGGTGTAGATGGGTGGTACAGTGGTGTAGTGGTTAGCACTGTTGCCTCACAACCAGAAGGTCCTGGTTCGAATCCGGGTCAGGGCATTTCTTGTTTTAGGAACATTATGAACAGTGAACGTACCAGTTTAAACACAAATAAAAGTTAATAAAAGACACGTAACAGTAAAAGTTTTGGTGTGAATCACAATATAAGGGGGGACATGAGCTGCTTGGCGGAGGTCTGCGCTCTCCGAGTGCTTTTTTGTTGCTAAATAGAGATGTTGATTTTAAGGTCTTTTCAGGACTGCTAGTTAAAAAGAAAACAAACTTTTTAATACTCGCTTCATGTCTCGTCGCCTTATTTTGCATGTAACACCGGGTTGTAAGGCAGTGGAGGGGACAAAGTTCAACAAACCTCCTCTGTATAAGGAGGACTGTTGCGCAGAAAAGGACACAAGCCAGTCCGTTAAGATTGTAACTACCCGAAGAAGAAGAAGAAAAAAGCTGCTGTTTGGCATTTCTGCTCTAAATCTCCAAGTGTGTTTCTGCAGGATCTGTTAATGTGCAAAAAGGCCCAAAGCTGAGGTAGTTTTCCCAAGGTCACAGCCTGTGATGATGAGTAGCAGAGCTGACTTGATGCATCTGGACTTCATTATAGCAGGCTGGAACATTCTCTACTATCATTCCTGCTATCTGCTGAGGGAGATGGAAGACAGCCGCAGAATCCAACTTAGCAGGGGTTGTCTTCCATCTTCCCTCATGTTTTTTTGGAGGGGGGGGTTTGCCTTCCATCCTCCTCTCATTTTCCCCCCTTTTGTTATTCGAATAACTTCATCTTTATCTCCCCGTCTGCCTCTGAAGTGCTGTGTGTTTATGCAAAATCCATGTTTGGCGTACTTGTCGAGACTGAAGTGAAGATTGAAGTGCTCGACTCTGCTTTAACTTCAAGTCTGTCTTGGATACTTGGATGATCCCCCCCTTCGTCTTCCCGTTCCTCTTCTTCTTTTTCTTCTTCTTCTTCTTCTTCTTCCCTCTTCACTTTGCTGAGAAAGTTTCTTCTTCCTCTCCCATGCCTCGTCGATGCCCCGGAAAAGTCGGAGCTAAGTCAGAGCTCTCCTCCGTCTCGCCCCCAGGACAGAGAGCACCTAGCCACATGCCTCGTAGGCTCGCCAGGAGCTCAGCGCTTCTGAACTGCCTGATTACCACTCAGGAAGAAAAAAAAAAAAACACCCACACTGTTGCCATTCTGCCATTTGCTGTTGTGTGCGCAAACATGGAGCACATCAAAGCGGCATATTCACTTACCCCCTTCTCCACAATCTCATCAATGCCCCCCCATGTATCCTCTCCACTCCGCTCCTCCGCTCCTACTCAGCTTCATTGTAAATTTTGCACCTGAAATCAAACAGACTAATTTTCATCCGTGTGTCAGAAGCCGTGCACCGGACTGCGCCGCAAAGAGGAAAAATCAATGCAGCCCTAAGTGGGAGATCAAACTCAATATGTAGGTTTGGATAGAGCTGTGGCGTCTTCATTAGTATCTATCATTCATATCGAGAAACAACAGGAATCCATTATTGATACCTGGCAGCTAAAGTTGCATCACCTTGAGAGTTCCGAAGGTGAACAACAACACAGCACAACTGGGTGGTTTTTTTTACTTTTTTTTTTTGGATTATTATTTTTTTTTTTATTTCTGTTTCCCTCTAGTGAGATGTCACTTCAAAAAACAACCCGACCAAGGAGTGTTATTGTGCTGAAAGAATGTCAGCCAGTTACAATAGGCTGCTTAATGAGGTAGTGTGGCAAACTTTCAGGCAGGCCATAATATGAATTATTTGTCATTGGCTCTGTGTCGGTGTGTGTGTGTGTGTGTGCGCGCGTGTGTGTCTTTGGAGAGGGCCCAGTGTAAAGCGGGATGAAGGCAGGCCTTGATGGAGAGATGTGGCACTAGCCTGGGGGCTCGCTCCACTGTGAGGGTAGTTAGCTCGCTGCACACCGCCATCATTAGGGACTAGGGCACTCGGAGCTGGGAAGGTGACACACAAGCCTGCATTCAGACAGCAGCGCATACACATAACACCTGTGTATATGTGCACCTCTTCTCTGAGGCTCCCTCTCTCTCTTGGTCTTGGCCTCTCAAGTTATTTTTGCTCTCTAATCACTGAGACTCTGAGTCCCCACAAGAAGTGTTTTTTAGATGAAATGTAGATCGGGCTGGTGTTGTTTCAACTGGAAATGCATTTTACAGAAATGAGACCTTGAGTTAACTCTTAAAGTGAGATGTTGGATGTTTAATGGCTTATAGTATATGAACAGTATGTAAACCAGATGGTCGGGAGGATGATTTGGTGTGTTCTGGTTATCTTAGCTGTTTAAGTGTATAGGGTGCTGTTTTCATCGTGGCAATCACTGGTTTGACTCCTGACCTCGACCCTTTGCTGCATGTCAGCCATTTCTGTCATTTTTCAGCTGTCCCATTTAGTAAAGCCAAAAATCCCAAAAGAAAAAAACTTTCAGTACTGTTTAAAGCTCCTGTAAGTAACTTTTAGTTCACGTCACTTTTGTGGACAAACCAGTCTTTGCGTTTCTTGTCCTTTACATGCCTAAGTAGTGTCATTTGATGTAAACAAATCTCACCTTGCTGACTTTTTACACATAGGAGTATTATTTTTGTGAGTATTTTATATGAAAGATGTAAAATAGGGCTTTTTCTTCAGCTTCTTAGTGGTTTCATGGGTCAAAAATAACCGAATAAATATTCAGTCTTGTCACCGATGGTCTTGCTCGCTTTTGTTTCTCTTAAAAAAGGCATCAGAATGAATTTTGGCAAAGTTCATAACTATCAAAAAACTCCTTATAGAAGCTTTAGCAGCTCTGTTTAGGAACGGACTACCCTCCTGACAGAATACTCCAAATCTGGTTAGGCCGTGCACAGTGAGTTCTTAGAGTTTTTTTTCTGTCAAACAGCTGCTTATGGTACGAGGAGCAACGTTTACAATAAAGGTGAGAAGGAATGAATAAATATCCCCCAGAAATGACAGGAACTGCTTTGGACTTTATTTATCTACTGGTTTGACTCTTCAAGCGACCCCTTTTTATGTTCTCATGGCTATTTGTAACAGACTTTTATGATACTTTTAACAGATGATCACTGATTTTTATTCACCTGATAATCTAGTCATGTACAGGCTTGTATCTAAGTTTGCCCTTTGATTTTACAATTATTAAAATCATGGATTATGTGTGCTATGTATAAACATTAAAAATACGTTTTGTTGAATTCTTAAATGATTTATCTAAGTGTTACTTTTTGCAACCAAAAGGTCAAGAGGATTCCAGTTTTACACAGAAACCAAAATATTTACCTTACAAATTTATAATTGAAAGTTGTTTTGTTGGTGTAATAACTGAATAAATTCTTATTTTTATCCTTTTTCTGATTGGTTTGCTTCCTGTCACTATTTCATCTTTCCTTTTCAGTCAAAGTTGAATATTTGTCATGTTAGAGGATGTTCTTTACTGCTCTGTCGCTGTTTGCATCACCAAACATTAAAATCTTTTTCTTCTTTCACGTGTGTGTTTCTGTGTTTTGGGATTACGATGACCGCAATGTTACTTTCTGTTGAATTTAATCATTCAGAAGAAGCGCAGATTTAAGAGACAGTCTCATGTTCTGGTGTTCGTTTCTGTTTTTTTTTTCCCTCTGATTAAAAAGACCTCCAATCCCTGTCTTTTATTCATCTCGTCTGTTTACTTGAATGCTGCTTTCATTGTTCCTATTTTCAGAATCCATTGTTGTGCAACACACACAGTATGGCCCTAATGGATCCAAAAATCTTTCTGATGAAGATGGCCTTTTTACTGGCACACTGCAGGATAGTCCTCTAGGAAAAGCATTGTGGACCAAATAGTACCAAAATTTCCCATGTGTGGTAGCCTCCTATTTATTTTTCAGATAAAAGAGGCTCTTTCATATGGTAGAATAGAAAAAAAACTCTCAAAATACCCGCCTTTCATGTGCATCATTTTGTTCTTCAAGGTTAAAGGACAATTGTTGCTGAATAAAGAGTGAGATGATTCTTTCAAAAAATAGTTCGGGAAAAGAGGAGAGCTTTCGTTCTACAAGTGACTCAGTGGTGGGTATAAAAACGGATGGAAATAGGTTTTTAAGCTTCAAGGCTAATTACATGAGAAAAGTTAGTGCTAACATTTCTATGAACAAAATACTCCTGCCATACACACGTTATTTTGATTTATTCTTTTTTATGTGTGTCTTTGAGTGTTTTATGCATTATTACCTTAGGAATCAGCAAATGGGGATCTCATAATTTTCAACAACCTGTGCAGTCCTATGCCAATCTTTACAAAACTCTGTCTTTATTAAACTCTCATGACCAAAAAAAGAAAAAACAAACATCCAAAAGCACACTCTGACCTGTTACTGATATTCTGTGGCACCACTGTCCTTTTTTAAGTTACTATAGAATTTAGAAAGCTCTCGCTCTTTGTGCATGTCAGATGTTTGCCGTGATTTGATCATGTAGGCTGTGCTCTTTCCTCCCAAAAAAAATGTTTCCTGAAAGATTTTCAAAAGGTCTTAAAATACCTCCACTGTTACTTTCTGAATTAACTTATTTTCTTCTCTGAAAATTCGATACATCTTTTGAAACACTCTGCGTTCACTGCATTGTGTTTCTTTTCACTCTCACCTTTGTTGCTCTCCCTGTACTCACCCTCTTCACCTACATTGTAGGGTGCCATCTTCTAATACGTATTGACGTTACCTCTGGATCTGTTGCCTCTGTGTTCTCTCCCACAGTCCAGTAAAAAAAAAAAAAAAAATCTATTAACTCCTGTTCATCCTCAGACACATGACTTAAATCTTGAGATCATGATATACGGTCAAGAACAGTGCACTGGCTCGCTGTTCCAATTCGCAAACAAATACTCAAGAGCTTTTTGAACTTATGAATTTGATTGGCCGTTCTGTTGTCTTCTTCAGGCAGAAGAGTTTCAAAGTGCGGAAGGAATGAATGGAGGTTTTGCTCCTCCAGGATGAAGGTCACAGCAGGCTTTCGATGAATTGGAGATGCTTTCAATACAATTTTTTTAACTATGTGCAATTCAGGCTTTTTTTTTCATTAGGAGTTCTTTCACAATCAAGAGGGGAAGAGAGAGAGAGAGAGAGCACCTTCGAAATCTCATTTTTGCAAAGTGACCCTTCTATGCTTTCCTTTTAACTTTGTATTAAACCTAATTGAGGTGAAAAGGGGAATGTCATTAGAGAGGACGATTTCCAATTGGTTAATATAAAGCTGTATGAAAATGTGTGCATTTTTCCTCTGTAGAGACAGAGATTGAATGTGTTTACATATGCTGTAGCCATTTCCTTAACCTTTCAGTTCTGTGATCAGGGTCAGTGGTGTATACGTCTCTTTTTTAATAACATCCGAAACATTATCTTTTTGTGTTCTCTTTGTTGAAACTGGGGGGGACATATTTAATGTTTAACAACGTTCGCAGCAACGGCCTTCAACATTGTTCCTCCATGCCACACTGACATCAAAAAACATCATTTCTTCTTTGCTCAGGTATACAGCGCCTGCCCTCCTTCCTCAAATGTAATAGAACTGTCATGGACACTCACATGTTATACATCGCTTGTCTGGCGGTTAACAGTTCAAGGATAAACCCCGCACAGATGCATTAAGTGTGTACGTTGTGTACATTCAAAAGGAACAAAGACGAGTCCCATATTTACTTGATCAACACTAAACCCATCCCCCTGGTTTCATTTTGCTTAGTATTCAAAGACCATCCCGGCCTTGTTCATGTACAACATCCACGATGTGCTTCAGCTGTACTTTAATACAGTTTCCTTGTTTGCTTGGATACTTTGTGGATTTAAGTAAACTCTGAAAAAATCAGAAATCAATTCTGCTCTGCTTGGCGTATGTGGGGAATTCAAAAGAACTGTTTTTATGTATGTATACGCTCAAGCTGTTTTCTTGTAAAGCTGTTGTTGATCCACTGAGAACGTCACATAAGCGGAGACCAACCTAAACAAGCCCTCTGCTTTGACTGCAATGAAATGCCTGCGTGCTGTTTTTGATACGGTGAATTTGTACACAAAATTCCTGATGTGAAAAAAACAGAAACCTGCCTCAATAGCAATATTTCAGAGAAGGAAAGAGCTCAAGAAACTACTGCAAACTCACATTTAATCCATAAATGCAACCCCCCTCCAAACCTGTATAAAAAAGTTCTCAGTGTTGATTGCCTTTTAAAGCCCCTGTAGGGAGTTTTTAGCTGCCGTGTTACGAAAGATTTCTGAATTGCAAGAAAAGCGAGTATTAGACCAGCTGATCGACACTTGGCTGAATAAACATCTTCTTTACTTTTATCACAGTAACTAATATATTTGATTAAAGGATAACAGAATGAGATTTTTTTTTGCCAACAATCACTTCTGTGACTACAGGTGTTGTTCACAAAATAACACCTGTTCAACATATAGAGCTTTAATATCAACGTGGAAAATACCCCCCTCCTTTCCTGAGCAAAAGAAGAGTTACAACTTACAAAGTGATCATCAAAACCCTCTACCAGCAAGAAGTTGCTTTTTAAGTGTTTTTCAGCATGTTGTTGACTCACTCAGCATGTTGTTCTGCTCTGAGCACATGACCTCTGACCTCTGACCCAAACAGCAGCAAGGGAACAGAGGATCTCTCCAACAACACTTGGAGGCAGCAGTGAAGTGGGTCATCTCTTAGTGGATTCCAGCTCCTGTAGTCACAAGCTGAAGTGTCCTTGGGCTAAACGCTAATTTGGGCCTGAGCCGACACTGCAAGCAGCGTGCGAGAGCCCAATTGAAATTGCAGGAAAAAATTAATGTCATAACTGTCATACTTAAATATGACATTTTTAGCATACTATTCTATTACATTTTTATATACTATACTATGACTTTTTTCATATTATGACTTTTTTTTCTCATTACATAAGATGAAATTTTTATCATATTATACTGTGACATTTTTTTATACAAAAGTATGACATTTGTTTTTAAACTAAAATATGATTTTTTTAACATACTGTACTATGACATTTTTATAATACTTTACTATGACCTTTTTTTCATACTAAAATGTGAAAATTTTAAACATACTATTCTATATCATTTCTATCATACAATCCTGACATTTTTTTATGCTATACTATGAAATTTTATCATACTATACTTTGAATTTTTTTTTCCATTCTTACATATGAAATTCTCATCATACTATACTATGATATTTTTTTCATACAGCAGTAGGAACTTTTTTCATATCAAAATATGAATATTTAAACATACTGTACTATGACATTTTTAGCATACCATACTTTGACATTTTTTCATACTAAAATGTTCAATTTTAACATACTATACTTTTACATTTTTCCATACTTAAATATGAAATTTTTTATACTTAAAATATGGAACTTAAACAAACTTTACACAAACTTTACAAAAACCTGACAATTTTTGGCACCAAAATATAACATTTTTATTTGATAACTTATATGAAATTTTTAACATACTATACTATGACTTTTTTTTATAAATATATTAAATTATGATTTTTTTTCATACTAAAATGTGAAATTTTAACATACCATACAATGACATTTTTATCATACTCTACTATGCCTTTTTTAATTCCAAAATATAATTTTTTTGATTAAATTTACTTTGACATTTTTATCATACTATACTATGACATTTTTAGCATACCATACTATAACATTTTATCATACTAAAATACTAAAATTTTTAACATACTATACTTTTGACATTCAAATCATTCTATACTTTGACTTTTTTTTAACGTACTTTGCTATTACATTTTTATCATACTAAACTAAGGCCTTTTTTATAGTATGCTGAAATTTTTGACATACCTTACTATGATATTTAACAACATACTATACAATGACATTTTTAACAAACTCTACTATGACATTTTTTCATACTAATTTATGATTTTTTTTTTCCATTCTAAAAAATGGAATTCAAACATACTATACTATGACGTTTTTTGGCACCAAAATATGACATTTTTTTCAAACCAAATATGAATTTTTTAACATACTAAACAATGACATTTTTGAGCACCAAAATATGACTTTTTTTTTTTAAACCTTTATATGAATTTTTTATACAATGATATTTTTTTAATCAAAAAATATTTTTTAATACTAAAATCTGAATTTTTTTACATACTGCTATGACATTTTTAAACACGTGATACTATGACCTTTTTTTATTCAAGAATACGAATTTATCACAATATACTTTTTTAAAATAAACTTTACTATGTCATTTTAATCATACTATACAATGCCCTTTTTTATACAATACAATGACAATTTTTAACATACTATACAATGACATTTTTATCAAATGTACTATGACAATTTTTTACTTACTAAAATGTAAAAATGTTAACTTACTTTAATTTCACATTTTAATCACACTATACCATGACATTTTATTCATAACATGTTTTTTTTTTACAAACATTACTGTCCTTTTTACAAAAAACGTTTTTTATGCCAAAATGTAATATTTTAAACAGACTTTACTATGACTTTTTTATACTATACAATGACAATTTTTAACATACATTTTTTTTCATATTAAAATATGAATATGAAAATATAACATTTTCAACAAACTATACTTTGACATTTTATCATACCAGACAATGACATTTTATTCATTCTATACTTTTTCACACTATACTATGACATTTTTTAACATACTTAACCATAAAATTTTCAACATACTAAATTGCCAAAAATTAGTAAAAAAATAAAATATGTTTTTTTACTAACTAAACAATGTCATTTTTAAGTAAAATAAAATATATATGTTTTTGAACTTTCTAACATACATGCATTATTAACAGACTCTGCTCTGACATTTTATAATTCTTTACTTTGAATTTTTTCTCATACTATACTATGACATTTTTTTCATAGTAAATATGACATTTTTTTCATACTCAAGTATAAAATTTTAATCATTCTCTTTTATGACTTTTTTTATTCTATACTATGACATTTTTTACATAGTTTGCTATGACTTTTTTATAACTTACTATCAAATTTTTTTACATACTTAACTTTGACATTTTCATCAAACTTTTCTTTAACAATTTTTTTCATTCTATGAGTTTTTTTTTCATACTTAAATATGTGACTTTTAACATACCAAACTATCACATTTTTAAACATACTACACTATGTTATTTCATTCATACAACAATATGCATTTTTATCACACTATTCTATGACATTTTTTCGTACCAAAATATTAAATGTCTTTTTATACTAAAATATAAAATATTTGTTTTACATCTTTTACTTTGTCATTTTTATTAACGTAATGTTTTTTTCAAAATATGTTTTTAATTTTTTTCTGACGAAAATATAAAATTTTCAACAAACAATACTTTAACATTTTTATCATACTATACTTTGCATTTATTTTATACGGAAATAAAAAAAAATTCAAACTAAAATGTGAAAATTTTTTACATACTATACTATGACATTTTATTCATCTTTTGCTATGCCTCTTTTTTAACATACATAACTATGACATTTTTATCATACTATACAATGACATATTTTAAAAGTAATTTAACATATTTTACTTTGGCATTTTATTATACTATACTATGACATTTTGTTGGCACTAAAATATGACATTTTTTATACCAAATAGAAAATTTTTTACAAACATTGACCTTTTTTTTTAATATATTTACATATGTTTTTCTTTTCATTCCAAAATATCACATTTTTTATTGTTCCAACTATTTTATTTTCTTATACCAAAATATGAAATGTCTTTTTATACTTAAATATGATTTTTTTAACATACATTTTTTTATTATACTATACTAGGATATATTTATCATACTATACTATCATATCTTTATCATACAATATTATGATTTTTATCATACTTAAATAAAATTTATTGACATATTATACTGTTAATTTCCTTTCACACTAAAATGATAAATTTTTATCGTACTATACTATGACATTTATTATGCCATACAATAATATCTTTGTCGGCAACTTTGTGCAGATTTGTTCTCTGCCATGCTAGACCCAGAATGAACAAAAGTTGATCTAAGCTAGAGCTGCACAAACTGATTGACACTTATACCTTGATATATACTGATAGATCTGCTTTATTGTACAAACCTTAGCTAAACTCTGATCCCACAGATATTGATGACTTTAAAGCTGATTTGTAAGTGGTGTTATATGCACTCCAATAGGCACTTCAATAATACTGCAGAAAATGGTAGAAAACATCATAACAACCTGCAGATGTCATATTAAATTTTCTGATTTGTAAATTCTTGAGCTTTGATAATAAATCTTTTCTCCAGCTTTCTCTTGTTTCTTTGTTTTCTAAATTCCAGTAATGATATTTTGCCTAACCGTGGATGTGTAATAAAAGTGTGTTGAGTTTAAGAGTTAATTTCTACAAAAGCTGTTAATGTAATTTGTAATTATGAAAAACACATGTAGAGTTATTTTAAAACACCTGATATTTACTTTTTTGTTTCTGTCTGGTAGGAAGAAGTTTGAAGCGATTAATGTATGTGGGAAAGATTGAAGTATATCCTGATCAAAGTTTCTGAAGCTTGGTTTTAAATTCAACTTTTTTTTTTTTCTTTGAAGGATTAAAATGACTCTCTTATTGTTAATTCTGTTCTTTGGATTAATTTGCGGGTTAGGGACGGGTCAGTAGATACCTGATAGGATGAAGTAAGGAGTGACAAATGGCAACAGGCTGGACTTGAACCTGGACTATAGCCTCTACATTTGAGGTTTGTGGTTAGACCACTTAACTCAGCCAACTCCTGATCATTGAAAACTCAAGCTAATAAGGGTCATGACATGAGCCTTCTGTTGAATGGTTGCCATGTTTGAATAACTGACTCATTATTTGGCCGTAAAGTTTATCTAAAAGTGTTTGATTCTGCTGCTTAAGAGACGACAGGATCATAAACTCAAACTTGAATGCAGTAACTGGAAGAAATGTCACCTACTTTGTTATAATGCTTCACTTCTCCGTCATAAATCCAAGAGGGAACTGTTTCTCTCAAGAACTTTGGAGTAAAAGGAAGACAAGGATGTGCACATACTAAGTTGCTTTTATTAATACAGAACTGCATGCTACAGAGACTGTACAGCATAAACATTTATTCATTACAAAAAAACATGGTTTTGGAACCATTTAAAATAACAGGAAAAAACAAACAAACAAAAAGATAAGAGCATAAAATAGAACAGGAACATCACAGCCGTTAAGGAAACATTCAAACTATTTATCATTAGCATCTTAATAAACCAGAGAAGAAATCGACAGATTACAGTCGCGTCATGTCAACTACAATGGCACCGAGTGGATGATTCTCTTGTAGCTTTTTTTACAGCCTCTTGCAACATCAACATGCCTATTTTTTCTATCTACCTATATGTAGTAGTGTACTTAAAAGTGGCAGTTTGTGTATTTTTTTTGTATTTAATAGTTTTTTTATGAACTTCCTAATATACATAATTTGGCCCTTGTGGGTTTATACAGTATGATGTCCGCCTTTTTATTAAGTTTAAATTTTAATATTTGACAATTTGCTACCAAACACATTTGTTATAGCAACATTTATACTACATACATAGCAATCTATGTAACGTCACAGCAAAGAATGGTATCGAAATTAAAAAAAAAACAAAAAAAAAACAAACAACAACAAAACAAAACAAAAAAAAGATCCCTACAGCGTGGTTAGAGAGGGGCAGAGAAAATTATCACAAAATTTGGCACGGAAAATCTGTACACGAATCTACAGTCTGAGAGATGTGACTGTGCAATAAAAAAGAAGGGCTTTAGACACGTTTCCAACTACTGAAGACACGGTACCCACTGTCTCTTGTTTCAAGTTTTTCTTTTCTTCTTTTTGTAAAATGGCTTATAGACGCATTTGTTGAAATGAAGTTGTGCATACTTCTGTTCATGAGATCTACACAGTACACTGAGTGGAATCCAGGTTTTCAGCAAGGAAAGAAATCAATAACAAAAAGATTTTGCCTTTTTAAAACCTCCTTGTAAAAATGGATCATTCATATATAAGTCGCTTACCTTAAGAAAAAATATTTGTACAATGTATTAAGAAAAAAAAAGGTCAAAAAGAGACACATACAAGATACAACAAGCAATCTCTAAAGCAATAAATACTACTGGTCCTAGCGTTGTGACATTTTGAATTTAATAACCCTCAACCCTCCCACCCCGACCTCCCCTCAAGCCCACCCAACTTGCCTGACTCCACCCCATAGGTAAACAACAAAGAAAAAAAGACAACGCAGTGGAAGAATGCATATTTAACACAGTAATCCCCCCCTCCCCATTATTCTGTACATTTAAACAAGAACAAGTAACATCACAATTAAAGTTGTTCCTCAGAGAGGTGTCACCGCTAGCCTCATGCCCTCTGAGAGTTTGAACTGATGTCAGATGATTGGTTCGCGAGCTCGTATTTAATACAAATAAAGAAGGAGAACCAACTCTTTCAAGAAAAGGGCTCATTGAATAATCTAGCCTACCTTTTTATATCCGTCTTTTAAACATTTCAAAGTTGAACTAAATAATTTTTTCTGTTTGCACTGTTGAACACTACAAAAAAGACAAAACAAAAGTCATAAAAATTTTGGCAGATTCACAAAGCTATACTACAGCTCATTGTATCATTTCTTTATAATAATTAGATTTTTTTGATAATGATGGGTCAAATATTGACCAATGAACTTTAATAAAACAAGAACTAAAATTTCAAAGCCTTATGGCACAGAAACAGAAAGAGAAAAAGAGCTGACGGTAAGTGAAATATAGCAGAGTGAGGGCCTAGAAAGGTGTGTGTGTGCAGAGCTAGAAAAGAGGAGAAGAATAGGGCAGACTATTCTATAGACTTGGTCACTAGCGACAGAGGCTGAGGGGCCGAGGAGGGGAGGAGCGAGTGGGAATGACACAGCGATGCCGAGGGCCGGGCCATCGAGGACGCCACAGAGGAGCCCGGCTGCCGCGAGGACGAGACGTCGCCGCCGTGCTCCAGGGCTCCGTTGTGGGAGGAGGCGCCAGGCGTTTTGCTAGCTGCAGCGGAGTTTTCCAGCTGAACCAATGATGGCGGAGGCCCAGCCAGGAGGTGCGGGTGGTGGAGTGGCTGGTGGGCCGGTTTCATAGTCAGTGAGAGAGGTTGCATTTGTTCAGTCTGAGGTTTGGACTCTTTTGAGGAGGGGGAGGGGACCACTGAGGAGGGGGAGGATGGGGGGGAGTCTAGTAAGCTTCCGTCCGTAGAGGGAGGACTGGCACAGCTGCCTTCACCTTGGATGTAGCGAATGCACTTTTTTTTTCTCCTGAGGGACAAGGCAAGAAAAAGAAAACATTTTTTAGCACCACATCTTCGACACGGATTGCCTCTTAGCACTGTTGCTGACTTAAATGCACCTTTGACGTTTGAATTAAAAAATAAAACAAGTTTTCCTCTATCCCCTTATCGCAAATATCTTAACGCCCAATTCTGTAAATTTTTGGCAAGACGTTCTCCAAAACTGAGTGATACTTTTGTTTCCTGTAGTTGGATCTTTTCAAGATGCATTTAAGCAGCTCTGTGAACTTTGTGCTAAGAGGAAAGTTTGGCGTTGATTTCCAAATACAGAACCATCAGACAGGACAGACATGAAGGAAAGGTCAAAGGTGAAGCACCTGGACAGGAAGCGGCAGGGAAATTAAAGCACATATAGAGGTAAGGATGAAGATGAGGATGTAAGAGAAGGATATGAAGCAGTTTAGATGGAGTAATGGTTGCTCTCTGGATGTAAAACCAGCCTCTCTTACAGACAGAGCTACAGCTGGGGGATCAGCCTTCTTTTTTTTTTTTTCTTCTCTCCAGCAACACGAGGTTACTGGACCTGTCTCGCTCCTCTACCTCTACTCTCTCTTCTCCTGAGGGGACAGAGTTTGGATACGAGGCAAATACTAAAAAAAAAAAAAAAGTCAACAAGATCCTACACTACAGTGCAATCTGCCCCACAGACACGAGTGTGTGTGCGTGAGGGGTCAAGGCACCATGTTTGCATTCTCGCCAGGGGTCGGGACCCTCCCCCCCTCTGCATGCCGAGTCCTGAGGCCAGGCCCGTTTGTGCTCGGTGGAACCCGATGGATGAGCACAGGAGGAGGGGGGGGAGTTAAGAGAGAGTGAGGGTATTGTTGCGTTTATGTGTGGTGACTCTGCTGTGTTCGGATTTGGTTAAGGGGGAATAGGCTATACAGTACATCTGCCCACTTCATCTTTAGCCTGACCCTGGCAGTGACCTCTCTCTCAGCTCTCAACTCTATCATTTTGACGCCCGGAGGCCACAGAGTATAAGTATTTAAAACTAGGAGTGAGTAGGTAAAAAGACCAAGGTGTTCGGAAAAGAAAGGAAGCAGCCTTTGAAAAACACACGGCTGATCTTGAGTTAATTTGAGTTATCGAATCAAACCTCCTCTATGAATTTTAAAGCCTATATTTAAACCCTAAAAGAGAGCGCAGATAACTGAGGATAAGAAGAGAAAAAAAATCACATGAAAAGGGCCAACAAAACCTTGGTTGCATGCTAGAGTGAAAGACAGACATGCACTTGTGATAAGTACAACAACACGGGACAGTAAGGAAGACTAAAAGAAGTCTGGAAAAAACAGGGATGAGGCTTTTAAGTGCACCCTGCACTGATACTGCAGCAGTGGGTGGTGCGGGGCGTATCGACCGGCCGTAAAAAGGTATCATTTTGCCACTACATACACATCTTGCCCTCCATAACTGTCTGTCAAACTGCAACAAATGAGCTAATATCCATTTTTTAACAGACATATCGATTCATAGTATGTGCCCGTGTATGTTATTGATTTCTCCCTCTCGGGGGAAATTACACCAGATGCATCTTTTAGGAAATGGAGCCCAGAGAGAACTTTTAACCTCTCGGCTCCTCGGATGGAGACGGAATCACTGCGCTTTTCAGATCTCTTATCGTTGTTTAAGAAATAATGGAGCATTTTCGATAATATCAGTGTTAAGAGAGGCAGATTGAGACGACAGAGAGATGGACTGAAGAGACGGGAGATTCAATGTGTGTAGAAATAAGCTTATCAACTGCCCAGTATTGCCTCTTCAAGTGGTAGAAAAATACAAAAACCATCAAAATTTCGGACAAAGGCGGACAAACAAGAAAGGAAAGGTGTAGCACCAGAAACGATGAGAAACGATGTGTTGTGATGGCTGGTTGTGTCAGAAAAAGAGTGGGGCAGGGTGTGGTGCAAGCCAGACACAGAGAAGGGTATTACTTAGCAGAAACAAATACCTACCATGAAAATATTCCCAATTCAAAGACTGCTTGTGTCAGAACAGAAAGACAACAGGTAGGGACTAAGTAAGGGTTATTGAAGAGGAGTTTGGAGGAAGAGAAGGAGGAGGAGGAGGAGGAGGAAGAGGGCACAGAAAAGAGTGTCACTGAGCAGGCCCTCATAGAAAGCAGGGCTAAATTTGTAAGCATAACATTGTTATTCAAAAAGGACGCCAATTAGAACAAACATGACAGTTAGGATGGGAGGGAATTATCCACAGCCCGGGGAGAAAATGGATTTCAACCATAACAAGTTAGATCGTAAAGAAGTGTTACTCCAAATTACATTAGGAAATCAAGATCTTCCAGCCAGATATTTTGAGATAAAACGTTCGAGTAATCTTATTTTCAAATCCATTTTCTGCCGCTTGGCTTGAACTGAGTTTAATAAGGAAAAATTGCTGCGAAGGAATTTATAGCAGGAAGCTCCTCAGTGAGGATATAAGGAGCAGAGAAGTTTGCCATCTGTTACCGCACTGATGGAAACATGTAAAAATCTAGGAGGAGAAGAAGAAGCTGCTCAAAGTGGATGTCTTCCTCCCATTTGGTACTACAGCAGTTATACCTGCATGGTTTGCACCATAAACTCAGCTGGTCAAGCCCGAACAAGGCACGACACTTCTTTGGGGTATTTGCATCTGTTAGCCAAAGAGGTAGACACAAACATACACACAGAGACAAAAAAAAAAAGAAAACAAAAAAGGAAAAAGAAAGAAAAAAATGGACACGTCATTGCACAGACAAAAACATGTAGCCAGGGCTTAGGTTTAGGCTGGTAAACACTGGGATGTCCTCCATATCTGACTCCAGATCCTCCAAGCCCAGACCTGCCAGTTTCTGACCAATCTCAGTGAGGCTTTTTGAACTTTTAAAATCCTGCAATACAACCCCAGAAATGATCCTGCATCAACACACAGACACCATTCACACAAACACTTGTGGCGGTTAAATGTGAACGCCCTCCATCCCCATAAAAACAGAAGCTACAAATTAACAGTGATAGCCTGGAGATAGACCGGCAGGGCGTGGCTGGAGGAAGCTGAGAGGTCACAGTAGCCTGACGGAGCAGACAGAAGGAAGGGAAAGAGAGGACGAGGCAGCAGCAGTGTGCAAAAAAAAAAAAAAAGAGAGGAAGTCCCAGTGTACAGTTACCCAGCAGCCTTCACCTGGCCCCGGCTGGTGCAAGCACACACCATACACACCTGCACGGGCCACACCAGTTATTCTGTTGGTCGAGCCCAAAGCGCGCTCGACACTTCTTAGGAGCGCTCAGGTCTGATGCCGCAACAGGGAGGGGAGAAGCCAGCAGAGAGGAAGAGTAGGAGAAGGAGGAGGAGAAGGTATAGAACCAAAAACCAAAACCATAAGGAACAGAAATCCAAAAAGGAGGAGAGAAATAAGGAGAAAAAACAGGTAACAGTGAATCTATGAAGCTTTGCAGTGGCTCATTGTGCAAGAAATCCCCTCTTAAAAAAACCCTCAAAGCCATTCTCAAGTGTGCCTCCAAAGATAGGACTGAACACAAAACTAGAGTTTCAGACGTTAGTCAAATCAAAACGCATGCAAATCATCAAATTAAAGCATTGACATGTGAGAAAAAAAAAGCTGCTTTTAAGTCAAAGTCTCTAAACTGACTGGAGTTAAATTTGCAGGTAAGATGAGCTTTTTCAGTCTCGAGGATAAAAACGGAGCAAAATGCAGAGTAGATTAACTCGCTGCTAGATGTTATCAGTGCACTATGGTTTCAAAAAGACAAGGTCAGAGTGGTAGAACTAGGCAGCAGGCGGCTAAAAGCGTGGTGGTGGGTGAGTTAGCCCTAGCCAGGGGGAGGATTAAAAAGGCTGGAACCTGAAGAGGGGGAATCTACTCTTCAGACCTGGCATCAAACACTTGACTGTTTTCCATTAACTTTGGCTGTCCATTACAGATTACAAAAAAGCTGCCAGTCACTTCAGCTCTACCCAATAATTGAGCGGTATTTAGCGGTCGAGCGGAGTGACAGCAGGATGTTGTAGAGTTCGAGTCCAGGCCTTATATGAGTAGAGAGATTTAAAGTGGGCCAAACTCATGCTGGCCTGTAGGAAGAGGCTCAAGTGCGGCTACTGCAGCGTATAGATTAAGGAGGTTTACCCTGACATCACATCCTTCTGCTCATACTCCACAATCTAACTTTATGTCTTCACTTCCTCAAACATACTGCATAATGATAATCCCAAATAACTGTATGTGCTATACACTAAAGATCAACATGAGTAATCAGAGGTAAATTAAATTAACTATCATGTAAACATTGAAACATTTAATAATTAAAATAAAGCAGCAAACAAAGCAAAAAAGAGCACAATAAAGAATTTAATCCTGTCTATAATAATAATAATAATAATAATAATACAGCAATCATTGATGAATAAATAGACATTAATTAAGAATAAAAGAAGAAAAATAAAACAAGTTAGTAATTTAATACTCAAAATGACATTAGCACCTGTAATCGGAGGGAGTGAAAGGCAAGGGTTTGGAAAATATTCTCTGTGTTCTGAAAAAAAGAACAGATAGAGAGGCCTTCAAGAAGAAATCCGTCACCAAACAAGCGCAAAAAATAACAAGTCGCCATGTCTCCTCACAACACGATCAGAAGATTATGAATCATGAAATTAAATCAAAAAATGAAAGAGTCAAAGATAAATCATAGAGGGAAAATTAGCAAACCTCCTTAATTTTAAAGGGGTGAGTGATTTTTTTTTTTATTTTGTCTTAAGCATGCACGAAAGCAAGCAAGGGGCAGCCAAGAAGCACAACACACACACACGTACACACAAGCTCACTCACATACAGTACTGTAGTGCAGTCTATCTGCAGGGCACAGGCATTATAAAACGGGGTGGGAGGGGGGCACGCACACAACACCAGCAAAGTTAATGGCTTTCACAATGCTTCAACTTCACATTCTCAAAACATACATATCACAATACCAGAACGCTAAGGGGCAAAACGGGGAGGGGGGGGGAGTCAGAGGGGAGGTGAGAAGGAGTGTGGGGGGGTCATGCATATTCAGTTGTTATTAGCTGGGGAAGGCTACGGGGGAAAATGGGAAAAGGGGTGGGGGGGGGGGGTATTACAAGCAACTCTACCATTTAAATATTGCATTGGGTAGCATATCTATACCAAAAAAAAAAAAAAGAAGAAAAGAAAAGAAAAAGCCAGGCACAATAACACACACACAAAAGAAACATAACACGCTAAAAAAACTAGCTTGACTTTTATCTTGCAACATGTCACATCTGCCTGACACATGATGGGGCTCTTCTAATATGAGAGATAATTGCAGCTCACTTACCATTGCTCTCTGCTTGCTGCTTTTCCCTTTTTCTCTTCTTCCTTTTCCCCTGTTGGTTAGCCGCCAAAAAAATAGAAAGAAAAAAATAGACACAGACAGGAACCTTAGTTATTATATTGCAGAATGCCCAAAACATGAAACAGAGAATAGGACTCATCTTTGTGTTTACTTATTTATTCATTCATTCTTTCTCTGCCTTTTCTTTTCTCTCTCTCTCTCTCTCTCTCTCTGCCCTCCGGTTTGTAACAGCCACTGCAGGCCAGACTACATCCTCCCTCCTCGCTCTTGTTTTCTGCTCTTTTATTCTTTTCTGTAATCTTTTGTCTTATTTTTCCTCTGCTCTGTGAACAGCCAGACTTCTTGACAAAATTCTTCTTCGGGAGGCAGAGCGCTCTAAGGCTGCTTGATCTGGTCAGTCTGATCCTAAAAACTGGACATTATTCATGAAAGCCTGCACACTTAAGCGCCAGAACAAAGTGTCTGAGGTGCGAAACCCTGTTTATGTCTGCAACATGTGCGAAGTTATCCTTAGTCTTTGTTACGAGATAAACCAGATCAGTCTCTGATGTACACAGGTAAACTACAGGTGGTCTCTGAGGCTATAAAAAAGCAAAACATACTCTAGTCATGTCACCTAGTGAAAAGAAGGAAAGAACCAGTTCTTCTTCCTCCCCCTGACGACTTGTAAACTTAAAAACTTACATAGTTGTCTCGTGCTGACCAGCCTGGGTACAGCTGCATGTGGAGCTGTCGCTCTTTCCTGGCCAGCTCGTAGTACTTGGCCTGCTCCTCCCGCGATAAGGCGTGCCACTGAGAACGACAGGAAAAGGGAGACGTTTTCACCACAAACTGGACAGACATCCACAGTAATAGGTCATCCTGTCATGGCAGACGGCTGTCCACCCGTTTGTGTGGTTTAAACCGTTTTTTCCTCGCTACTGTGACCAAGTGTTTGCTCATTTGTGTGGTCTCTCTTGAAATGCCGCTAACTTTTGCTTTCAAACTGAAACACAGATTGATCCTTGAGTATCGGACTCACCCTTCGCCCCAGAATCTGGTTGATGGCGGCACTTTCCTTCAGTGTGCACTCAGCCACCACTTTGGCCCGCATCTCCTTCATGTAGAGCATGAAGGCGTTCAGAGGCTTCTTTATGTGGACCTGTTTCTTCTTCTCCTCTTCCTTTTTAGCGTCTGACTGTTTCCTGCGGAGGACCAGAGAATCGACAAGCTCAGCAAAAACAGATCGAGAGTTTAGGCGAGACTTCGTTCAAACTCCAGTGAAAAGTGTACTCACGAGCTGTTGAGGGAGCTGATGTCGCTGTGGGAGGATTCCTGTTTGACGTTGGGTGTGACGATGGCGGGGTGTGGGATGCCCGTGGTGTGCAAACTGTGGTGGGGGGGCACCATGTGTGGGGGGAACCTAGAGGACAGAAGACTGTGTAAATCGTCAGAATGGACACGGGTGAAATGGGAAGATGGAAACACATGTAAACACAAGACTAAAAGGGCTCAATTCCATTTTAAAACTTTTAATTACATCTCAAACTTTTTTTTTTTCTTTTTAACAGAAATGGAATCGGCCTTTAGTCACAAAAAGACATAAGTGTACATACAAACATCCACATGAAAACGTCCAAGGCTGATTTCTGCTTTAGCGTTCACGACCAATTGAGATATGAGTGTCACATTATTTCATTGGACTACAGCCTGGACACAGAAGTATTACAACAAATCAAGTCAAACACACACAGTTCAATCTGATTTAAAAGCTTTTATACACAAGGACAAACCTTTTGTATGTCACATTTTAACAACCCACCCCAAAAAAAAAAAACCCTCAAACACTTCAGCCGAGTGTCGCTGTAATGAGAACCTTCATTGAGGTTAATCATAAACCTATTCACTTTCAATAAAACTTTTAGCTCGAGGACTCGTGCTAACAGAGAGGCTCTACAGACTGATGATATATCTGAATGATCAAGCGCTTCCAAGATGTAGACGAAGGCCTCTTATATGAGGTCTATAAAGGGGAAACATGAACTCAGATTTAAGAGAAATGGTTCGAATTACGATTTAAGAAGCAATGACAATGTCTTTCATCTGGAGACGATAAATGCCGACGACTTCACTTCAATTCAATTAATGAAACTACATTTTTCGCTCTCACTGATATGAAAATACCTAGTTTTGAGGGGGGAAAAGCTTGAACCATTATCTCTTTTCTTACATTTTGCAAACTAGATTAAAATCCTCTATCAAAGTCTAGTATCACTGCAGGTACTGGGTCTCCATTTGCTTCCCCCCCTGACTCTATTCTGCACATTCAGCACTGTCAGCAGCACTGACATTTTTATCTTCATGCCTCTACACTCCTATCATCATTTCATCTTCTCCAACCGCTCGGCATATCTAGTCCAGAAGCCCTTATTTTGGAATGGTTTCTCTGGCTGGAGCAGCCATAAGACACTGCTGTGCTGCTGCGCGTGTCACTGTCTATATCACAACGCTGATTATTCGCATCAGATTTGAGCGTCTTATCTGCATGTGTATGTATGTTTACAGCGCCTCGCCTGCTCCACGTGACCACACACAAATTTACAAGAAGAGAGGAGGATGAAGGAGAAGCAAAAGAAGGAGGAATAATTCTTTTTTTTTTTTTTTTTTTTAAAGCAGCTCATTATCCGGCTGTGTCTGGCTGCATGGCTCGGAGCCAGAATATAATGATGAGGATAAACTCGCCAGGAACAACTAGTTTCTGTTGGAGGCCATCTCAGGGGAGTGCCAGTGCGCTCCCCCCTCAAACTCTTTCCCTCTTTTTCTCCTTTCCCCTCTTCTCCCTTCATCACTGACACATTGGTGTTTGTGCCATGTCATGCGTTGATGGGGAGCTCGGCAGCACTGGCTGCATATCGCCCATCATTAGAGCTGCTGCATTTTCTCTCTGCTCACTCCGTTTCCTCCCTCCTTCTCTCTCTGTGCACTTGTTAAAATTTCCTCTGTTCCAAGATCTATTTTTTCTCTTCTTCTTCTTCTTTTTCTTCTTCTTCTTCTCCACTCCTCCCTGTCCCCTCACTACCTCCTTGCTTCCTCTCCCCCTCTTCCTCCCTCCCTCCTCCTTCTTCCTCCTCCCTGCTGCCACTGCATGGCCCAGGTTATGGTTTAAACATGACGGCCATCCCTTTGAAGCGAAGGGGCATCATCATCATCATCACCATCATCATCATCATCTGGGCTCATCAGTGGTGAGCAGCGCCTTGGACCAATTTAACCAACACAGAGAGAGAGAGAGAGAGGGACGCATCAGATAACCCCCACCCATCCTCCCATCTAACCCACAACCCCGGGGCTCCTACGTCTCAATCTGAAAGGTATGAATGGCTGGCGGTGTTCGGGTGAGGAGTGGGGGGGTCACTCTGGCAGCAAGCCCAGTGTCAGCCAGTGCCATTTAATTGCCAATGCGTAGCGGTAGCCCCCGTGCCTGTTTAATGTGTAATGATCCGGCCAGTGCACTTCTCCACGTTCCCGAGGAAAAGAGACGGAGCGGGATGACGGGGGAACATATCAAAGGGCAGGCTTCAGCATAAGGGGGCAAAAGGGGCCTTCACATCCTCCCACCTGTCACACACACACTTTAGCGGACCTGCACTGGCTCCAACCCCATTATCAAAATAATGTCTTTCATTTGCTCTGCTGTCTGTCTCTACTCTCCTTGGCTCTTTTCCCCCCTCTGTCCTAAAACGATGCATTTTTTAACAGGGACCTGGGTGTTAAGGTGCTCATTGCGGGACTACACGATACCAAGACTCGTTCCCTGCATCCTAATTCAGGCCGGGGCTGCAAGCGCAGGGGGACTGATACTGAAGCAGAGAGCTCCTGACAAGAGTACAAGGCCAGGACTTTTTTTTTTCCGTCCGATTTCCTTCTCTTGGTCTGCCCGCTACAAATCGTTTGAGCCATCACAACAGTCTGGTCCATTCTTTGAACAAAACCTACTGGCTGAAGGCTATTTTTCAAAAGGTATCTGACCGACTCTTACAAGATCCTCTCAACAACTTTATTTTTTTTACTCTCTGGTCTATCAAAACCAGATTTTTTTGATACACAAGGAGAGATGTGTTAAACCCCTCCATTCTCTAGAGAGCTCCCAGACCCCTCCATCTATTCAGTTATACTAATTCAATTAGGGGGCCTCATCACAGGGCATTAGCTCTTCCCCATGGCCATTCCCCCTCCCTCCTCAACACACGCCCCAGCTAGTATATTCAATTAACTACACTGGAAATAAGATGATCACAATGTAGAGGCTGTCATTAAGGGACCAAATTTGCAGTCACTTAAAGCCCAGGTTGGCCGGGTGCCGCTGCCAGATGCAGACGTCTGGGTAGACCGTCTGACCCTTTGTGGCCTCGGACTGGCCAAGGGGAGGAGAATGTGACTCTAATCCAGACACCCATCTTTTTTTTTTTTTTTCCAAGGAGCGCCGTTTCACTTTAATGCATGAATCACTTGAAAGAAAGCGAAGAGAAACCTGCAAAAACACAACATTTTTTTTTCTGCGTCTCCTTTACTCTCAGGGCTTTACTTCAAAAATATCACTCCCTCTCTGTGGCCCCTCCCTCCTTTCCTTTCCCTCCCTCCTTTCCTGCATCTACATGATCCATCAATGTCACAGAGGTCTAAACACGCAACCCTCAGGAGCTGCTTTTCCAATCGGGCTGTAATTAAACCAAGGCTCGGTCTCATCCCTGGACTGTTAACCAGCCTGAGCCAAAAGAGTCCCCCTGCTGCAGTGGCGCTGAGAGAGGAAGAGGAGGAGCGAAGAAGAAGAAGAAGAAGAAGAAGAAGAAGAAGAAGGACGCTGCTTGTTTTTGTCTTGTTGCTTTCTGACTGCTCCAGACCCAAAAACCATCCAAAATTAATCCGTTTCCCACCCAACACAGAGGACATGCATCCCCCTCCAGGGAGCTGTAAGCAGTCTAACACCAACTGACAAACACACACTTACACACACATGTATACAGGATGGTAACAAATACACATATACCCCCCGTGGATGTGCTAATGTCCACAGCAGCACTTGAGCTGGACCCTAATGGGGCCGGACCAAAGCGCTAGCCAAGTGTCAGCGCCCCGGCTCCTATCATGTCGTCCCCCTTCAAAGTGTTTGCGGTGTTTGTTTATGTGTCTGGCTGCTCAAACTCACAGCGAGGACATGCCCCGGCTCATTTCAGATCTGCCTGACATGCAGTGGGGGTAAATGTTCTTCAGGGGCCTCATTAGAAAATGATAAATATAATTAATATTTGAGCACGCTAGCTGGAGCGCCACACTGGAGGATTGGCCTTTTGAACACGCAGAGATGGGGAGTGCGAGCTCTCCTTAAGGGAGAAGTTGCTGCTCTGAGTGTGTGTGTGTGTGGAGCCGACACAAACACAAAACTGAATGCAAAAGTAAGGTGTGAAAAAGTGTGTGTGTGTGTGTGTGTGTTTTGCTCCTAGAGGCTCAACTCACCTTGACATGGATGCGTTGACAGTGAGCGCAGTTGGGTAGGGGTGTCTAAAACCCCCTGTTGTGATTGGATAAACAGGTTGACCTTGCCTGGGAAGAGGGGGAGAAAAGAAAAGAAGAAAGGCAAGTAAGGTAAAGGAGCAGGGTTGATGGAAGAGGAGAAGGTAAAGCCCTCTGTCTCGCTCCTCTCCCCACTGTGGGCCTCTTTATTCTCATTTGATCAGGACAAAAATCTAGGGGATTGCAGAGCGCGGATCAAAGGGAGGAAAACTCTGAACAATTTGAATGCCACAAATCTTGATAGCGATGGCTAATTAAATTTCATAACCCTTCGCTCGGTGTCGACAGAGTGGGGCCCTGTTCCTCCCCAAGCTGGAACTAGGTGTTTTGTTGTGATAATTAAAGACGAAGCGCGGGTCTCTTTAATGGAGCCATCACGCTAATTGAGGTCTACACATTCAAAGACAAACAATAATGAATGTAAATTTATACCAAAATAAAGTGCAGCAAATCAAAGGGCGCCGTGGCTGCGCTCGGGGCCTCTCTCGGTATTTAGATCGCGGTGAGAAAACATTAAATTAACAGAGCTTAATTTGTAGCCTTTTGTCATATTAACAAGTGTTGACAAGAGTTACCAGGGGAGAGCCCCCATGTGGAATTGTGGGTAAAATACGGGCAATCACGGTTCATTACTTTAATTGGACCATACAGAGACATGCAAAATAGTATTTGCCAGAAAGTAGCAAGTTGAGGTTGGTGAGGGGCCTGAGGAGGCAGCAGTGGGCTGCTGTTGACCAGGAGTGTGTTTGAGAAAGTTACAGGAAGGAGTTGGAGTTTAAGGAAGAGGGTGCCGAGGGTGGGAGGAGCAGACATGAGACGGCTTACATAATTGAGTTTAAAACTGAAAATCATCTGAGTACAATCTTTGTTGACTTTCTCTTCAACATCGAGACAAAAAAGGAGAAGAAGGTTTCACTTACTGTGGTACTAACCATCCCAGCGGATGAGGGATCTGGCCGACAGTGCCAGGTGACAGTGGGTAATAAGGAGATATATCTGGAGGATGAGGAGGCCTTGGAATTCCTGTTGAAAAAAAAAGGAGGATGAAGGAGCAAAGAGGAGGTGGACAGACAGGAAGATGACAGAAAAAGAGAGAGAGAAGCAAATCTTTGTCAGAGCTGGATTCAATTCTTTGTCAAGAGTTTCACATCTGAACGGGGCAGACATCACAGGAGTGCAGATGGGAGGAAGAAGAAGAAGAGGAGGAGGAGGAGGAGGAGGAGGAAGAGGGGCTTGTTGCTTGCATGTACACACATTGCTAAATCACACTTCCTGATCAAAGGCCTTTGAGGCGGCAGCAGCGGCGGCGGCGGCAGCGGCACAATGTGTTGGAGGGTGAGAGAGGTGAGGAGAAAACACCAACACGATTCTTGTCACATTTGTCTGCTGATTCAGGAGACTAATGATGTAAAATGACGGGGGGTTTAGAAGTTAACAAAACAACAATATAATTAAAGCCTTCAGCGTGATCACAGAGCTGCTAATACTGCTCTGGCGTTTGATTCAGGCGGACGCTGCAGCTCGATGGATGGAGATCAGATCCAGCACCGTAAATCTGATTGTGGTCAAACTCTTATCTAGTTTCAGTTTGACACTTTAACTCTTCAACGTCCAGTTAGTAAATGTTTTGACTGGATTTATTGGCTCGTTGCTCTCCCGACCAGTCCTCAGGTTTTACATTCAAAACAGCCGATTTCGTTTCTATCCCCCAGCGGAGGAACGGTGACAAAGATGTTCAATTTAAGGACAGCTCTCCATGTGGGCATCTCCAAGCAATCACAGTGTTGCCTTTAATTCCCATGGCAGCTGACAAACCGAGAAAAAAATGAAAAAAGAAAAAAAAAAAAAAAATGCATCAACAAGCTGCCCAGAACGAACGAACGAACGCCTTGAAAAGGTCTCGGGTGTAAAAATAACTTTCCCTCTCATGACAAACTTGAAACATGGAAAAGCAGACATGTACAAAAGCACAGTGAGGCGCTGTGCTCAGTAGACCGACCAGGAACTAGGGGGGACTTTCTTTTCTTTCCTTTTTTTTTTTTTTATTTTCTTCTTTGGCTCTTTCTTCCACACAGCTGGTTTGCCTCTGCAGCTGTTGTTTCCGACATCTCGACCTGCGAAAAACGCCGCTGAAGCAGAGCCAGATCGGTCCTTCGCAGATCAGGACTTTGGCTGGTGTTGATGGTTACACCCAAAAGTTTGCAGCTGATCTGATCCAGGTTATCCAGGATCTGACTCCAGAGGGGGATTCTGTTACTGATGGACAATGTGCTCAGCAGCAGCCGTGGAAAAACTTCCCTCAGTTTAGAAAAAAAAAAACTCTATTAAAAAAGAAAGCATTGGTACATTATCCCATCACCACCCAGCGCTGAAGACCTAATATGGCTCATTAATTAATTAAACACTGAGCCCAATTAGGCAGCCCCATTAAGCACTACATTAAACAGCAGCTGGCGCATTATTCCCCTCTTGTAAGAACCATCATAATAAAAGAACATTATTACCTAAAACATCCACTGAATACACCAGAGAACGCCGGGAAATGCATTAACCTGGAAGGGCGAGCTGAATGGCGGTTAACAAAATAAAGTAGCGGGTCAAGATGCTCACGGAAATGAATGAAATTGGCTAAAAATGTATGCTGAGCGGTCGTGGGAGAGAGAGGTGTGTGGGCAGGACCTGACTGCTAAATGTGGACAGTGCAGGATCAACAGGCTGCAAAGACAGGAAGTGAGACGTGCGAGTTATTCAGGTCACTCCTATGCAGAGGACTTTTTTTTTGACTCTTGTTTGAACGCGTAAGGTTTGGGAACTGGTTGAGGAGTCAGAGCAGATGTTTGCTCAACTCCTTGAGAGCCGCTGAATGTTAAAGCCACTTATGACCAAACCAAACCACATTCATGAGGGTGACGACTAAATCAATAACAAGACGTTCTCAAAAACCGTCTCATACTTTCCTTCAGTTTTGATTCATTTTCAAGAGAAATTTGATCTTTTATTGTCAAATAATCCTCGATAAGCAGTTTATGGTTGGTGTCAGCGCCGTCTACTTTATGTGACGTGTGAATCATATTTTAATCTTGAGCTGTTTTCACAAGAGCAGGTCGAGAGGCAGACAGAGAGACGCCAAGCAGACAAACAAGAGCCCTGAATCTGTGAGCCATGGTGGCAGGGCGTCATAAAACGTTTACACACCCAGCAGTGCAAACACTTTCAGACCAACTCTGCTTCTCTAAACTTTGACCTTAAACTGGATTATTCCATTTAGCATGATATCCTACTTTAAATCAAACAACCCCTGAGATAAAGGTCACATGGTTTTTACCTGTTTTGGGATCCACGTCTGTCTGTAGGTGAGGTGGGGGGTTCCCCGGTGTGAAGTGCTCATTGCTGTAGGTGATCAGAGGCGTGAGAGGGTGCACATGGTGAGGGTGCTGTACCACTGGAACCTTATTAGACTGAGAGACAGAAGGGAGAGAGACAGGGAGAGAAGCAAAAAGAAGATCAGGATGTTAATATTCAGGTTGGAAATCGCGCACACACAAACACACGTGCCGCAGGATTACAACTTTGCTCTCCTGGAAAGAAGAAGCGATCAAATTCTGGGTACTCTCGAGGCGCCAAACCACCAAACCACAGTGAAAATAGTGTGGTTTGTAATTAAAAACACTTCTGCGGTGTCACCCTGGAATCCAGTAACACAATCTAAGTGGCTTTGGGGGGTTGCCAGTTCACATTTGGGTCTAATGTATGATGGGGCACTTTTCTCCACTGTTGCTGTGAAGTAATCGATCATCTGTAAACCACGAAATCAAGGCAGCGCGTGTAAATCCACAGTCATTAGCAGATCCAGTCGGCGCTCCGCTCTCCACCTCCTCCTCCTCCTCCCGCCTGGTCTCCTTGCTCCCCTTCCCCTCGACTATCCCCCCCAGGGGCCCCGGTTCACGGAGAGTAAGGGGTGTATTGTAATAAAAGGGTTAAGAGAGAGGAGGTGGGGCTGAAAATCCATTTCTGCATTTTTGCCAAATTAGTTTTAGCTATGTAATCTTCTCTTTGTGCTCCTAAGTGGTGCAGGCCCCCTTTTTTCAATTACCCAAAGATTACAGTGGAGCTTTAGGGCTGTGCTGCTGCCATGGGCCTCCTGCGTTAACCGGAGCTCAGCCCCCCTCTCATCAGGGCCGGGGCCGAGACAGACACTAACACACACACTCACACACACAGTCCCCACCGACCACAAGATAACCAGATTAGAGCTGTGCTGTAGATTAGACTGGTGGAAGAGGCTGCTCTCGCCTTTTTACCCACACATCCTTATCCTGCTCTCAGCGAGTCAAAGAAGCAGCACTAATCAGGCTTATCATAACATGGATGATATGTTCAGGGGGGGAGAGGACTCAGACACCAAGCTGCTTGTGTGTGTGTGTGTGTGCATGTGCTCTCTCAGAGGCCACACACCCTCATTAGTGACTTTAACCCGTGCAAGAAAAAAGCTCCACTGTGGCGCTTTTGCAACCCACTTTGAAAAACATTAATGGGACTGGATGTTTGGAAGAGGGGGGGGGCATATATACATAGGATGATCACTGGCAATACAAACACAATGCAGTGAGCTTAAAGCAAGACAAATATAAGGGAAAGAAATCACGCTAAATGAGCCTACAGCTCCCACAATCCACCCAGATCCTGAGTTTTCACTCTGCAGCTAAGTCTTTTCAAGTGTCTCGTCCATACAATCCCAGCCATCTAGACCTCCATTCTGTTCAGGCAGTGGTGGAGGAGAGGAAAGTGTGGAGGGGGAGTAGGGTAGAGGGGTGGGGGGCATTCCCTATTGCCATGGTCCCAATGAAAGATTAATGAACCCCAGCAGAACTCCAGGGAGGCAGAGGGACTCTTGGGACTCATTCACAGCCCTGAGCTGAAAGGCTGCGGAGGGGAGAAGGAAAGAGAAAGGTTGGGGGTGTGTGTGTGTGTGTGTGTTTGTGTGGAGGGGGGGTGGAGTGGGTTGGAGGTGGAGTGGGGTTCGTTAAAAAAAAAAAAAAAAAAGAAACACAAACCAAGGCAGGCCTCGTTTCAGTGGGTTCCCCTGATCTGATCTGCACACGGAGAGAATAGAGGGATGAAAAGGAGGAACTGGGAGAAAACAATCAGGATGGAGGTTATGACAGAACGCTAGAAGATGGCCTCTCCCTAGTTGCCTTTTTTTTTCCCCCCTCGTCTCCTTGTCCTTCCCTATCTCTCACCTCCTAACCTCCTCCTTCACGACTCCCCGCTCCTCCCTCGGGTAATGATGTGAAAGAATGTTGTCAATTCTTCATCTCTGGGTGCTGAAAAGCTTTAGTGGCCATTTAAATGAGTTCTTTTGTCCGGGGGCCCCGGCCATTGAGAAGACAGTTCAAAATGCCCATCCACTGAGTCCACATTTAGACACAGGGTGTTACAGAGGGTGTGTGTGGGACACTAAGAGAGGGAGGGAGAGCTAGAAGGCAGTCCATTTACATCACAGTCGCTTTCTGGTCGAGGAGAGTGCTCTTTTTTTTGTGTGTGTGCAGAAAAGCCCAAAGTGAGGCGAAGCAACAAGCTGGACTAGTTCACTATGGACAGAAGCTGAATATGACGAATGTTTTTTTGAGGTATGTCCACTGTCTCTGGAGAGAAATGGTGAATTCCTCCAGAGAGATGTTAGCTGGACTTGACTCCCTCAGCTCATCTTTGCACAGGCAGTAGAAATCCAGTGACGTCAAGTTAGCACCCGGTGGTCCCTGCAGGAAAAAGAAGGCCCAGCACCTGCCCTGTGGCCACAGTGGGACAAAGCGAGCCCAGGAATCGTCTGGCAGGCTGCTGGGTCTGCTTCAGCCGCTCACAGAGCCGCTCATAGAGTGTCGGAAAACAAAAGCAGGCGACGTGGGAGGCTTTACTCTCTCTGCTCCACATAAGCCAGGGGAAAAGAAAGAACATTTCCTGCCCCTTTACACCCCCGCTGACTTGCATCCTTCTCACCCACCTCCGTCATTACAACAAACAAATATAGCAGAGGACTAAAAAAAAAAGCACGCCGCTCTGTAGTCATGATGACCAGGTTTTCAAGCCTCAAAGAGAGATTCAAAAGACCCCGCAGGAGAAATTTAAGTGCACACACTTTTGTTTGGAAGATCAATGAGCACATTGACTTTTTACACGTCCAGGACACATGCAAGCCTGCTGCTAAAGGAGGCTGGAACTGTGAGGATCAGGCAGCACTCTATAAAACAGCAGACACAAACAAGCTTGGGGTTATGTTACTGAGAGTTTTTGGACTTTCTCTCCTTCTGTCTTTTTATTCTTAAGAGGCTTAAAAGACGTTAAAACGGACGGTTTTATTGTGATGCTTGTGTCATTGTGAACACCTGTACAGTCAGCCTGCGAAGGCCAAGAGTAACTCTCAAAAAACTTTTCTCTAACTTCTTCTGGTTCGACCTTAAAACAGCCTCAAGGGTGAGATATTTCTAATTTATGCTGATGGCTAATGCTTCTCTGCCATCGTGTGACAAGAGCCTTTGAAAGTGGACAAATGAACAAGCTGCTTCAAGCCAGACCTCTGGGGAAGAAGTGAAGGGAGGGAGGGAGGGGAGGTACAGGAGAAAGCAGAGGGGTGAGAAAGTGACAGCAGGACGGAGTGAGACAAAAGGAGGGAGACAGAGAGGTGGAGGCCCGGACAGGAAAAAGCTGTTGGCCTTGCATTTCCGCCTGGTGGCACCTCGCAGGGCCAATTTGAGCCCTAAATGTGAAGGTGGTGACCTTGCAGGCCCAGGGGGTGGAGGAAGGGGAGGGTAGAGCCTCTCCGTCTCTCTGCTTTGTGTCATGATATGATGAGTTGTCACAACAGTTTGCGGGGCGCTAATGAGCTGTAGTGAGGCCGGGGCAGGAGGAGAGAGGGGAAGAGAGGAGAGAGTTGTGGGGATGACAGAGCTGTGATGGATTGAGGTCCTCTCAGGCCTCCAAATTCCAAAGCAAGCAGAAAAAAAAGCTGCCAGAGCGCCCTGAGCCTCTCCCAGAGCGTGCAAGTGGCCCACATCCAAGGCACATGGAGTAGAAAACACACGCACACACACTGGGATGCTGAGGGAAAAGTGTCAGAGAAGAGTAATTTGTATGTGTGTGTGTGTGAGTATTTGATTTGAGCACAACAAAAAGTACAAACTGTGCTGCCACCGATTTAATGAATCATCTGGTATCGTTCACTGTCGTCCTGTTGGAATCTGTTTACACACATGAACGCTGTTTTCCTTTGGGAGGTGTAGAGTGCCCCCTCCAGGCTTCCATCTTCATCTCCTTGCAAACACCATAGCGTTCACACACACACATTTACAGACACACACTCAGTCAAATCAGACCTCAGATTCAAGCAGACAATCTAAAGGAATACTTAAAGTTTAACAGCAATAGAATATGAAATGCTCCAACAAATTAAAGGCTTATCAGAGCCGTGATCCTCCAGCACAGCACGCTGATTAAAAAACCCCTGCTACTCTTCAGAAATCAGATTTCTTGGTTAATCATTTGAGAATAAAAAAAAAAAAAGAAAAACCCTCCACAATATTAGCAACCTGGGAATTGTAAGGGGGAGCAAAAGGATTTAAAAAGCAGATATGGAGGTGTTGATCAGTTTTCCTTCCTCTCTGGCAGAGAAGATGCGTCTCTGAGGGCAAGGGGCTCCTGAGACCACAGTATATTTAAAAGTTAATCTATTCACTTTGCTGCAGTGACATGCCGACTGCTTGATCAGAGCGCTGAACAAAAATATTATGTGGGCCAGAGCCTTTGCTCCCCTTCCTCCTCCTGCTCTCTTCGCTAGCACTCAAGTCGTTCGTCACCATTTATTTTCACTTCCCATCTTTGATAGTCGGCACATCAAATGGAATCGCAGAAAGGACATGTTCTGACATGTCACAGATAAATAAAAGTGCGCACAAATAGCTTAAATATGAAGTGGTATTTGGTGGGAACTGTTGTATTCTATGAAGACAAATCGGCTCTTAGATGCACGTGCGTTGAGGCTTTTTCTTTTCAGCGTAAACAGCCTCTTGAACTCTCAAACATACCTGAGTTAAAGGGGGCTTCTCTGAGAGGTGATATTGTAGCTCGGTGTTAAGAGCCACGCTGAATTCTGCCTTTTGAAATGCAATCAGCCCCTCAGAATTTCAGTTGAAAGCTGAGCAATTAGGAATTTGAATTGGATGGCAACACTGACAAAGGGATATGGTAATCTGTGAGGTTATTGAAATCTTACTTTACATTTCATGGTTAAGACATGAGCTCTATCAAATGTGTTTTTCTCGAGTGAATAATATTCCTCTCAGGAGAGGGAAATGTAGTTCTTTAATTAATCTAGATGCACTGTTAATAATGTTGATTATTTAGGCCTCAATTGATCAAAAACAGATCATTTACAGAGTGGGGAGCGTTACGTTTTAGTGGGATTAGCACATGAACTGAACAGAGAATCCAACAGTATTTTAGAGTATATTTTTAAAACATAAACTGAGATAACCACGAGTCCCTCCACCCAAATACACCCCCCCACCCCTCCCTCCACAACACCAGCCGACACCACAACAACAACAACCTGTCAGAATAAAGCTAAATGCCGTCAGACGTAAGAAAAAGCAGAGACGGTGAATTTGCAGGGGAGCAGAGCTGCTGCGTTACTCACCCAGCTGCTCAGATTGAGGTGCCAGCAGCCCACCTGCTGGAGGAGCGAGAGCCCGGGGCCCAGGACTCCTGCCTTGGCTCCCGTCTCCTCCGGCCCGGCTGGAGCTCCATCCCGCGGGTACATGACCCCCTCAGTCCCACCCCCACCCTCGCCCCCGTCTCCTCCTCCTCTTTCTCCTCCTTCCACCTGGCCCCCCCAGATCCTCCTTCCCTCTCTCTACGCCGGGGAGAAGCCCTTTTGCTTGTCTTGGCCGCTTTTCTCCTCCACTTCTTCTTCTCCTTCTTCTTTGTCTGTCTCTGCCTTGGCTCCTTCCTCCAGTGCATGCGAGTGTGTTGCTGGGCATGTGTGGTGTGTGTGTGCCTGTGTGTGTGTGTTTATCGTCCCCCCTCTCTTTGCCGTGGCCGGCTGACCATTGTTCCCCTTCAGGTTTTTGACATTAGAGCGTGTGTATCTCTTGAGGCGTCAGGGTTTGAGGCCTAGTGCCCCCACCCCACCCTCCTCCACACGAACACACACACAGTCGCCACAAAACTCCCAACCCACCCACAAAAAAAAAATCACAAAATCCCTCACTCTAACCACAGAAGCCTTCGCTCTTTGCGGCCAGCAGTCTCCTCTCCTCTCTGAGTGAAAGTTTTGATGCCGGTGACAAGAAGTAAAAGAAGTGAGCGGCAGAGAGCAAGAAGGAAAAATTACTGTGAGCAGCTTTTCAGCAGTCTCCCACAAGCTATACTCCAGAAAAATATATACTCACAAACACACACACACAGAAGAAAAAAAAAAATCAGTTATTACCCAAATCCCTGCTGTATGTTGGGTCTGTGTATGTGTTTCTTAGCGGATGTGTGTGTATGTGTGTGGGCTCTGCTGTGCCTCCAGGATGCCCAGAGACGAACTGGCAGCTTGAAAAGCTTTGGCTACAAGGTAAAGCGAGCAAGGCGAGAGATGGAGACAAAGAGGAGAGAGCAGGAGAGGGAGAGAGAGATAGAAAAGGGAAGAAAAAGAAAAAAAAAAAAAAAAAAGGAACAAGACACAACAACATCCACAAAGGGAGGGCAGGCTCAGAAAAGTGTGGCCAACAGTCATTTTATATGTGTGATGCTGACAGTCCCCTCTTCATACACACTTTCCGTGGGGGGAGAGAGAGAGTCTTCACTCTGACATGGACGTGGCACCTTTCGTCTTTCTTTTTTTTAACCCCCTTTTTTTTCTAAACAATACCTCAGAGTGGAAAGAATTTGTCTCTTAACCCCCTCCCTCCAACTCCGCCGCCATTCAAGGTTCATGTGAACAAGGCCTCAAGCTCCCCTCCTCGCCGCCCCTCTTCTACCCCATCTTTTCTTTGCAACTATTTCATCTTCAAATCGAGGATCCTTCCCAGTACTTGAGCCGAATGATGAGCTTCACCAGGTCAAGACCACTTTTTTTTCTTTTTTTTTTTACAAGCGAGAGGAAATTCAAGAGATCTGTTGTTCATCGTTGCAAAAACAAACAAGATGTATTAAAGGGGCATTCCACAAAACTTGACTTTTGAGTGTCATTTTAGATGATTAAACATGTTTCTTAATTTTTCAACACTGTTGATCAAAATAATCAAAATAAAATTATGTTTGCTTCAAATATAAAAATATTTATTTCCTCAAAAAATATAAAAAAATATGAAATCACTTTTTAAAAATATATGAATTGAAAACAAAGCAATACTAACTCCAATTATGAAAAATGACAGAATCAAGTGTTTGTAAATGTATGAATAATTTTCAGTCATAAAATCTATAATTAACTAGACTTGTCAGTCTCTAATTACCTTTAATAACCTCTAACAACCTGAACCTGACTAATGACCATGACAAATTAAATATTTATAGAGAAAATTATTCCCATCTTAGCTCAGAAAAATTGAATATATTTTTAATACGATCTAATGAAGGTTATTAAAGAGGGGATTTATTATTTAAGATAAAGACGATCATTGAGTAGAGTGAGGGAATTTCAAAATGTTGGAGAAAAATTGGGGAAAGTGTCTCTAAAGTAAGGGACGATGAAGAACAAACGGTCCAGCTGCACTTGTGCGTTTCAAATGTAAACTTACTGACTCTGGTCTCTTCTCCTGCCTGTCCTCGCTCAGCCTCTCTGTCACTGTGAGGAGCCGGCTCTTCCCCTGGCCTGCAGCAGGCAGTCCTGAGGCCCTTAAAGCCAAAACAAAGCCCCGGGAATGTCCTTTACACAGCTCGGACAATAGCGCGGGGGCTCCAGCTTGACAAGTAAAAGAGCCCCGACAAGGCGGCGGCTAATTGCCTGCCCTCCCTCCATTCAGCCGGCCTGCCACGCTCCTGCCATCTCCTTTTGTCCCACGTGCACGTTCTTAAGTAAACTGCCAGTTCACCGGCGAGTGATGGACAGCTCCCAATCACCAAACCACAATGGCATCAACGTCCACGACACAAGAGCGCACAGGAGGGAGAAAAAAATACTCTGTTCGACTCTACTATCTGAGATGTTTGCACGAGACCCCGAAAGGGTGCAGAGCCAAACAAAAAAAGAAAAGGGAAAAACTTTGACAAAACAAGCGGACGAAACGGCCTCTGACCTTTGCGAACTCATTGTTTTTTCATCGAAATTCAAACAAAGCAGAATAAAACACCACAAAGAAAACACTATAAACACACAACTCCTGTCTTCTTCTGCCATTCCTTCACTTCGATAATTAAAGTATAATTTTGTTATTAAGAAAAAAATCACATTTGGTTAAAAATGAAAAAAGCTTAAGGAGGTAAATTCAGAAAATTACTAACCCTGTTTTATTGATAACAGACGCACAGAAACAGCTGATGAGATGTTCAGGCTAAATTACCCAAAATCTGAATGTAAATACAAGATACAATTTCTAAAATTGCTCCAATATTAATAATGCATTCTAATAATTAGATTCAACAAGAATATATTTCACAATACAATTCATAAAAACCATATTTAGTTTGATGTCCAAGAGAATAATACACCCCTGTCAGGCTGTCAAGACAAAGCAATCAAACACTGCCTTTCATTATCCAAATTGTCAATCTGTCACTTAGCAACATAAGTGTTATAAATTGCCAAACGGAGCCTCGAAAAATATCCAATGAATAAATTCAATCTAAACATAATATTTAAAGGCAAACAAACAGCAGAAAATCCAGCAGAGCTCTAATTAAAATGTTGAAAAGTCTTACCATTTAAAAGAGCTGTATTTGGGATGCTGCTCGGTTCCTGGTTAAAACAAGCATGCTGGCACTCGTGGTAGTGCACAGACTCCAAGCAGACTCCCACCACCATGTCAGCCACTAATCCACTGGGGGGCAGCACCTCATCTACGGCAGCCCCCCTCGCTAACGCCCGATGGGTTGAGCCGATAAGAGAAGCGGCCGGAGGAGCCAAGGTACGCTGGAGCGACTTAGGACGGCGGCTCATCGGGTCCCAGAGCGGAGAGGGAGAGGGACTGGGAGCCGGTGGCCAAAGCCGACTGTTCACTCTCAGCCCCCCTCACGCATTCAAACGCATACTCAGGCTGCGCTGCTCCTCTTCGCGTCTGACCGGGGACTCCCTCTTTCCTTCCCCCCTCGCCCATCTTCATATCCCCCCTAATAAGCTCTTTTGTGTCCATCTCTCTTTCTTTGATAAGTTGAAAGAACAACAAAAAAGAGGGAGAGAAAGAAGAGAGGCTTTCATTCAGCGGGCTTGGCAGACATAAAGGTAGTGAAGTGCCGTCTATAGGAGTTGCCCTAACTTGGCTAAACTCAAGCAGCGGGGTGTCTCTCGTCATGTCATTAATCCCCAAAACTAGCCACGCTCCATTCACCGCTAGTCACACTAAATTAAATGCAAAAACACAAACGCGAGGCAGAAAGTGTCAGGGAAAAAAGGTGAGAGAAAGCATTCCGATCCGGGGCAAAGGGTGTCAGTCCTGCCCGTTGATAGCCCCAATTTTCATGAAGGAACCCCCGTAAAAAAAAAAAAAAAAACAGCCAAACAAAACAAAACAAAAAGACCAAAAAAAAAACAAGCATTTATCAGCAAAAGAGCCCGTCATTCTGGTGCAGCTTTTGCACCCCAAACTTTCTCCATCCTGAACTCTCTTTAAAGACAACAGAAAGGGGAAAAGGAACCCCCGAACTCCAAAGTCAAAACCTGACACACAACAAGCCAACAACAGCAGCAGCTAAAACAATACCAAAAAATACTAATAAATAAACCCAAGCCTTGTGTGCTTTTCAGGAGAGCTGGCATTAGAAAAATTCAACCCGGCCAACTGGTGGCTTGAAGAGAGGAAGCCCACTCTTAAAGCCGTGATCCGACCATCCACTATACCACCGCTGTGAGCCTTTTAACCACAGCAGAGAAAAAATGACTATTGATCTTCAAATAGCGATAATTGAAAAGATCAAAAAGATTAAACAAAAAAACGAGAATGTGCTGACTTACCATGTTGTGCTCCTTTTTTGTTGTAAGGTTTTTTTGTTTAAATAAAAAAAATATTTGCTCAAAGATGCAGCATTGGAGGTGTCAAATTTTTGTAGCCGTCTCTTGATCGTATTACTTCCACAGTCCTGGTTTCCAATGCGTCTGAACTTTTTCCCTTTCTCTTTTATTTTGTTTGTGGTACCTAGCCTTTTTTTCTCCCCTGCTTAAGACTTTAAAAGCCTTCAGCTCAGCAAAGCAGCACAAATTATCTTGCCACCTTGCTCAGCTCTGATGCTTTGGCCGCTAACTTTGGAAGGCCCTTTACTACTGCATCAAAATTAGCATTGTCAAAGCAGTTAATGAATATTAATATTGTATTTGTCATTGGAGCTGGCCCATTGCTGAACTCCAAGTCATCCATCAGGGACAAGATTAAGCACACAATTATTTCTGACTGACAGGGACCAAATCTGGAAGATTTTTTTTTTCCTCCAACAATTTAAAGAAAAAGACACAGCATCATCTTAAGGTACCTCCCATGAGACGAGACAAGATTAATACACTTTTAATGAAGCAAGATTTCATGCTGCATGAACAGCAGGAACCTCGAGAAAAAAGGAGAGGGATATAGAAATATTTTCACTCATAATTTTAACAATTTTTCAGGGATTGAAATCATAAATTACAAATTATTCTAATCACCGTAGAAAAATTTCAATCAAAAGGACGTCCCTTTTTTTTCCTCTTTTGATGAAATATAACGGATTAATTCTCCTTGATTTTCCTGGATTTAATTTTTCACCTTTTGTTGGAACACTCAGAGAAATAAGACGTAGAAGAGCTGCAGTGTGAGCGACGCCGGCGCTAAATTTAACATGAAACATTCATTAAAATCCCGAGACCTCCAGCAATCTCCGCAGAGCCCGGCAGAGCACCGACCGCTGAGGACCACACAGGCAGCCTCCACCAGCACCACCCGCTGCAGCGTTTCAGCTCCATCCAGGAGCCCCCTCCGCCACCCGCTTCCCTCAGAAACAGCTTCACACCGGGAAACTGCGGCTCTGTCAAATACGGCTCTCTGCACAATTTCCCAAACCATCATCAAAAATGTCACAATGCACAATTTCAAATTCTCTCTAAATAATAACGACGTTCCAGTTTTTCTGTTCAAGTTTTTTTTTTTTTTTTTTTCAGGAGAGTGAAATAAAAATAAGAAGCTCTCCTGAATGTGAAAGATTTAAGAACAAAAAGCTTTCCTACCAGTACCTGTCCTGAAAAATTAAGCAGACGACATGCCATCTTCTTTACTCTTCTGTACACAAAGCATCTCTGTTTCTTTTGCATGTTTTTCAAAAGCAAACTCTTTTCTTTTTTCTCACATATCCCAAATTCTGAATAACACTCAAACTTCTCCAGCAGCACACAATCTCCCTGACTACTATCTATTTTTTTTCTCCACTTGAAGATTTCGCACAGAGAGACGGCCGATTCCGAATCTTATTTAAGATGAATTAAAGCGTATTTTCTATTTTCTATACAGCTATGAAATAAAAAAGCGAACGTATTGAAGGGCTCGCACAAAAAAAAAAAATGGCAGATGTGGGGCACTAATGCCAGCAGCGCAGTGAATTGGTGTGAGTGCGGAGGTCAAGCTGCGGGCTCACCTTGGAGTGCCGGGCCCCTGCCGACCACCCTGCCGGCTCCATAATACCATTAGCAACCCTTAGATGAACATATTAAATTGGCCTTTTGTTCTCCAGGTGCCGATCCAGCCTTTTGCGACTCACTGGTGTCACAGAACCAAATACAGATGGTGCTGCCTTTTTTCGAGTGAATAGCGCGCTGAAGACAACGCTCCGTTTTTCCTGTTTTCTTCCAATCTCTGAAAGCCGTCGGCATCGCACTGATTATTTTTTAAGCGCTTTGTACTCTTAAAACTTAATATTTCACCCTGATATATTTAGTTAATTTGGTTTCTCTGCGTTAAATGTGGATTAATATAAATGTAATTTGCCAATCAAATTTAATCAAATGTTTATAAGATAATGATTAGTTAGCAATAAAGAAAGACTGTGCTTTAAACAAGACAGGGGAATTTTTTGATTAATTATACAAACAAATATAACATTTTTTCATATTAATTTGGGCTTAAAAAACAATTTTAAGGTGGATAATTTCACCAATGATTGCTCAAAAAAATCAGATCAAATAAAATAATAAAAATATTGAGTTATCTTTGATGTAGCAGAGAGAGTTTGTTCACAGTAACAATAAATAAAACATAAAAATGTAAAAAATATGAACAAAAATGTAGATGTAAATACTGAAATATGCTGTAATTTAAACCCTAATTGAAGTAATTTTATTTTAAATGTTGTGACACACGCACAGACTCTGATTGAGTGTTCACAGGCGGCTGTCTATGAAAAAAAAAAGGCACCAAACACAGAACCCCGGCGCAGCTTAATTCAAGTTGAGAGCCTAAAACAGGTCCAATCTAGGTGAGGAGGAGAGACGGGGGAAGAGGGAGACGAGAGGGGAGCGGCTCTGTGGCCCAGCGTGATCACATCAGCGCTGGTATCAAATTAACTCTCTGACTTTGAAACTTATTGATCTGCTATTAAGACACTAGTGAACTTGATGAAGTGAGTGCTGTAGGTGACTCGGGGACTTCAAAGTGTCGCACCAGCCACATAAAACAAGCCACTTTGATCCCCGCTCTGCTCCTCCGATCTGGAGAGGGGGCTTTAGAGGAGAACCCCCCAATTCTACTCTACTTTCCTCTTTTCTCACCGCTCACCCCGGGCCCGGTTCTTCTGCTCTCCCTTTTCTCCTCCTTTTT
This sequence comes from Xyrichtys novacula, assembly GCA_962446985.1. Lineage (NCBI taxonomy): Eukaryota > Metazoa > Chordata > Actinopteri > Labriformes > Labridae > Xyrichtys > Xyrichtys novacula. The sequence goes on along the minus strand of OY660882.1, from coordinate 7,921,723 downwards.
ACCACATCTGCTGATGCCCCAAGAAGCAGCAAAGCATCACAATTTAACAGAACAGTCAGCAAAGTGAGAGTGTACAGTGATGCAGACAGATCTCCTTTTCTGATTCTCTGAGAAATAATAAACCAACACACACGCACACACACACATAGAGAGAGAGAAAATGCAATATGATGTCAAAACAACTACTAGAATAAGGCGGCCATCTAAGCGTAGTGGCATTAAAATTCAGTGCCGATAAGAAGGGGATTCTTCATGCCAAATACGGCATGTAATAAGGTCGGCGATGAGAGAGACAATGCAGAGAGGGAGATAGCAGCACTATTGTGTGCTGAATACATCCCCCTCCTCGCTTAAGGCAACTCTTCCCACTACATTAAATACTGTGTGCTGCCAATCACACCTGCCTTTTTTTCACTTTGTGCCACTGGGTGGAGGTAGTAGTTAATGTTTTCAACATGCGCCGTATCACTATAATACACTGAAGCAGACACAAATCACAAACAGTCCAGAGTTCCTTCGTTTTTTTTTTTTCCTTTTTTTTTTTTTTTTTTTTTTTACCAAAATAAAACAACTATGAGACAAATGTCAAAAAAGAAACAAGAAATAAACCGAAAAATCTGATTTTTTTACCTCCTTATTTTTGAGAAACAGAATCTCAGCTTCACACTCCACTGAGCTGCTAACTAACCAAGACCGACTAAATAAATATTAACGGCTAAATTAATCATCGGCAGGACAGTGTTTGCGCTCAGGCTCCGGTGCTCACAAGCTGAGTGTGTGCGTGCGTGCGCGTGTGTGTTTGTGTGCCAGTGTGTCTGCAACTTGGAGTGCTCTGTTTAATTAAGAGGGGTAAAACAGATGACAAATGCGAGACAGTTAAACATTTAATGTGTGCTTATCTCCCGCCTCATTTGTTTAGTTGGGTGAGATTCAGAGTGGGTGGCGTTTAAGAGTGATGCGCTGGCTAAAAAAAAAAAAGAAAAAAAAAGAAAAGAAAAAAAAACAACAACTGTGGAATTAAAACGCAGCCCCGTGTTGCCGTGACAAGTCAGCGAGCAACACGCAGCCGTTTCCTGACAATTGTTTTGACGTTTTGCAACTAAAATCCGTTTGATGAGAAAGACAGGGATTACGTGATAAATCAAATAAACACAAATGCTGATTCTGCAACACAGCTGGGTGTAAAAAGTGTTAAAAAATAGATGAGATTCAATGTAAATGACACTGTCTCACTTAATTATGAATGTGGTATTTTTAGTAATAGTCGAAATAAACCATGCAATTAAAAAATCCACTGGTATTAAAGACCTTTTCCTCCTTGGTTTCACCTGACAGAGATGTAATTTTTTTCTGGATGATCCCCATTGTGTAAATGTGAAGCTGATGCACATTGCCTAGAGTCAATGTCAAATCCCAGCTCCAATAGTCCCACAAAAATACAGAACGAACAGAGCCTGCGGCACACACATCCCTTTACTCAACCCACTTGCAATATCTCACCCAAAGTTATCGCTTCCAATGTGACAATGTTAAAATAAAAAAAACAAAAAAAATTATATTTCATATATATAGATATATGGGAAGAAGGGGGGAGAAAAAGAGATAAAAACGGATGGCAGCAGTCGGTGGGGTGGATGGGGGGGAGAGAGGCAGCAGCTAAAAAAGCAGAAAAAAGAGGGAGAGGGAGAAAAGAAGAAAAGCAGGAGGAGGAGGTGGTGGTGGAGGAGAAAAAAAAGCCCTGTGCCACGAGCATATATAAGAGAAACCTTCACCAATTAGTGGGGAGAAACGGGAGAGGGAGCTGCCGCGGCGTCGGCACTCAAAGAGCCGGGCCTCGCGGCGAAGCTGTCATGTCGGCAGGATTGATCAACAGGCCTGCTATTTCTAATGGCATGTTGTCATGAAGCTGCAGCCATGGGGAGCCACCTGCCTCAGTCCTCGCACAGCACTCTGCATGTGCATGTGTGTGTGTGTGTGTGTATTAAAGATGGGGTTGGGGGGTACTGCAGCAGCCATACCTATTCTGTGCCCATATATCTTTTACTAACAATTTAAAAACAGCCTGGAATCCTCCTCCCACTCTCTGGCAGTCAACCTTGCCTTTCCCTGAAGGTGGAAGAAGAAATGTGCCATCCTGGATTGTTCTTTATTCTGGCACTGCAGAGCCAAGCTATTGTGAGTTACAACACAATGGACACAAACGTATACCGACTGGAGAGAAAATGTAAATAAAAGCTAAAGCTCCTTTTAAGGGTCAGAGTGAGAATAATTCAGCGTATATGTCGCTCATTGTTTTTTATTTATTCATAATAATCAATTACGTTTATGTCATGGTCGATGTTTTTGCCGTTCAACCAATTAATTCCTCAATCACCGTACGAAACACCGTGTGGCATAGACGGAGCTACCCTTTGTTATCTTCTTAAACGTATTTATTTGATTATAGCCTGCTGTGTTTGTTTGAAAATCACTGAACGATAAAACTGTTCGGCGATACGTCATCGGGAAAACCATTTATAAAAAAAAACAAAGCAGAAATTGCTTTATTAAAAAAACGTCACGTTTACCTTATTTTTAGAAATACAGCAAAACAAACCAGCTTGGTTTCGTCCTCGGCGGCCAAACAAGCCTGTCCTCGCTAACAATAAAAAAGTCAAATAAAAGTTACAGAACTTGAGAGTTCAAGGTAGCACGGGCTGCTTGGAGTGCGTGTCACGTACAGTTAACCTTTTTATCGGGCATGCCTGTGGTCTCATCAGTCGATGAAATTCTTCGCCCGCGGCGCTGGCTTAGCCGAGGGACACGGACCAATAGGAAAATATTTCATTGTGTTAGCATTTCAAATGGCGAGTGGAGGGTGGAGAGGAGGGCATTTGGAGGGGCGGTGGGGGGAAGAAGCTCTAACCGATCGTTGCCAGCGGAATTAATTGCCTATTCTGAGAATAATGTCCCTTATCCACGATCCTCGGAGGGCCGTACGCTAGCAGAGGCCACTTTTTTTTTTTTTGTTTGGTGTCTTCAAAAAGGAGAGCGCTTAGGGGTACTGGCCGTATTAGGGGTTTATCTCAGTCCCCTTTAGGCCTGGAGAAATAATCAGAAGCACTGAACCAAACTCGGCTAATCCGTGCCCCAATTAAAAACGCCGAACCTATTATACCTTACGTTAATGCGAATCAACAAATAAACACCTTTAAATAGTTGATTATTTTTAAATTTACAATCAGGAAATCCTATCAGTAATTTGGTTCTTCGATGAAATTTACTTCGAGAGAAGGAGAAGCAGAGCGTCTACGTTTGGCTTTCAGCCAGCACTCGATAAATGGCTCAAGATGGAGCGACCCCGGTGGTGCTTCTATCCTTTTATTTAAGGGGATTTAAGTTCAGGCTCTGTTACACATTGGCCAAACATATGCAATGACCCTAACTCATATTGGTGCATCTTTTTAGCCACATCTTAATCTAACCCCTATAAAGCTCCCTGGCTTTTCAGACTCAAAACAGCATTAAGAACGAGCATTGTTTGGAAGGACGTGGCCCTGGGAGACGACTCCTCGGAGAAGCCGGGACCCGCCTGGGTAAGAAGCCCTCTGGAAAAACAGCTGCTTATGCACTCCAATCAGCGGGAAACAAAACAAAAACCCAACTGCTGCGAAGGGGCGAAAGAAATACAGAGGATTTTTCGAGGTGAAGGGGGCATCCCGAGCGCTCCATCCCTCCGTATCGACCTCCACGGGCCCGTTTCTGCTAGGTGTCGATTTCATCCCTTGCCAGATGGACTGGCGAATTCGCAGCAGTCCCCATTACACGCCTCTCCGTCGCTCATTGTGAATTCAGTCAACGAAGTCAATCTTATTAACTTCCGCGCCGGTTCACACATGACATTTTCTTCAATTTTCTCGCCGACATCAAAAACATCAATTAGCAGCTCGAAAATGGGAAGGAGCGAATGACAGAGTCCGATAACGCCAACTTATTTGAAGCCGAGGGTAAATCTATTCTCCAGTTTTGAATGTGTTCATTACAATTGCATTTTCAAAGAAGACCTCCAAATAGCAAAGAAATTAAATTTATCTCCTAGAAATGTCCAGAAATTGTTTTTTTCCCCTCTTTCTTTTTTTTTTTTAATCCTGTGTCTATCTCTCAGCCTCAGTGGGTGACACAAAGCATTGTGCTGCTGCATTTTCTTTTTCTCATTAGTACAGATCACAACTCCCACAGAAGTTGAAACCCTACACTGTAAACTCTGGTGTAACCCGTAAAAATCACTCTAAAAGGAGTCCGACATGTCTTTAAAGGGAGGAGATAAAGAAGCCTGCATGTGACCTACAATTTTAACAAAAATACCAGATGTGATGGAAAATGCAGTATCTATTTTTACCCAACAAGGGGAGCTATAATCAGATTAAAAACACCAGTGCTAAACAGGTAAAAATGCTCTTTTAAGTGTGTTTATTGTTCTTTATTATCCATCTTTACAGGGGCATTTATCGTTTAATTTTGAGATATTTTTTGGTTTATATTTTTGGCATAATTGTGAAAAGATTCTTGTTATAAATATCTGTTCATGAAAGTAAAAAAGATCTTTTTGTACATGAAATAATTCAACAATCCAGAGATGTCTTCTTTCAACCTTCTTTGGTTATTTCTTACAAAAACTGTATCGTAATTTATCCAAAAATTAAATATTTATTCCCTAAAGAAAAATAATCCTGAATAAAATTTATTTTAAATCCTTAAGTTTAAAAAATATTTCTATAGCAATTCCACTTTTTAAAAATTTGTACATTTTTTTATATCTGATATTCTTTATTGGGTAAAAAAGAAAAAAACTCCCATTTCAAATCTCCTGTTTTCTCCACTCCTTCATTGATCATTTCCTCTATCGCTGTTACATCAAAATGTGAAACACAAACCTACACATTAACGTCGCTCTCTCATGACTCAACTCTTCAGCCTCCATCGCTGATGAACATGTAACTCAATAAACCTTGGCCCGTAACCTTTAAGTAAAAGGCTATTTTTTGCCGATATCCAAACATTGTCAGACGGCTTCCTCATGCTTGAGTTACATCTCCGAGGGGGTGAACAAAAGCAAGTTTAGTGGCGGTGAAAAGACACTCTTAATGCAAGGGCGGGCGGGGGGGAAGAAGAGAGAGAGCTGGTCGCTTTCGGAGCTGTGCGGATCACGTTCCTCCGGCCTCATTGATTTCTGATCTTTTGACATTATTTAGTTGCTTTTTATTTTCTCGCCCGTCTTTTCTTCCATGTCACAAAAGACAGAAATGTCCAAACAAGTGATGTTGGGAGTATCTACTATCTGTCAAAGGAGCAGGCTTTTCCCGGCATTAAAAGCGAGCGAATGCTCTGACGCAGTGCCGAGAAGCGACGGGATGAAAATATCACTCTTTATAATGGAGGCTAATCAGATTTCTGATGCTGTTTGCCTTCTAGCTAAAGGGAGATAGAAACGAGTGGAGCGATGAAGCTGTAACCAATACACTTCTGACCTGGAGACAAAGGCCTGCCCTTGTTTTTCTCACGTCTAATCCTCTCTTTAACGCGACTATGAATGGCTCCAAATCTTCGACGTGATTTTACCCCCAATTCCTGCGGCTGAGCGATGAAACGGGCTTCCTAAACATATTAAAAAAAAGAAGCGACGCACGTGTAACGCGTCTGTCTGCTTAATCCTGAACACACAGTAGTGATCGGTTCCATTAAGCAGGGATTTGATCATCTCCCCCGTATGCTCTCACAGCCCGGCTTCAGATTAGATCACTGTGAAAATGGTCAAATGGTGTGTTTATCTCCCTGTAATTATTTTGATGCAGATGACAAGAGATTGGTTGTTTGCATGCGGCTTGATGAGTGTGCACAGTGTGAGCCAAGACATGCATGCACTTTGTGAAAGCACACGCCAAACACACACACACACATACAACACAGCATGCTGGTGTGGAGAGAGCTGAATGGCTTCTCTCAATGCCATTAACCTATTAAATATTTTCAACAAAGGCCTGGAAATAATGATTCATGTGCAGGGAAACAGTGCGCGTGCAATTACTGCACCCTCATTTTGAACTTATGAGTAATACGAGTGTATTTTGTGGGTGACACAAATGGACTTTCAATGACTTTTAAAAGAGAGAACCCCAGAGAGCAGTTGAGATGAGGAAAAAAAATCCCAGCATCCATCTTTACTGTTGAATTTTGAGGTTTAAAATTTTAAATATTTTGCTTTTGGCGCTCATATTAAAAAATGTAAACAAACATTTTTTTTTTTTTGTATAATAAAATTAGAAAGAAAATGATTTAACTTTTTTACATTGATTTATTTTTTGCACTTTTGTTGAAACTCTGTGGTTTTAACCCTCCATAATGTGAAAAGCAATCGCCCTGTTGACACGTTTAACATCCCCTTTAAGTCTGTATTTCCAGCTGCTGTTTCGCTCATCCTGCCCCTTTACTCATGTGGTGACCTTCACTGGAATTGTCTTAATCCTGAGGGGAAACTTTAAGAACTTCTGCCCTTCTCGTGCGCTGATAGCACGCTCAGAGTTATATAAGCTTGTCTGTTCCCAATAATCACCTCTACTTTTCACTTCACTCGAGTTAGCCTGTGTCACCAGATTACTGGCCCTCCGTATCTACCTTTCCAATTACTTTTAAGAGTTTTGGATGGACAAATTTGCGCTTTCATGTCCCGTGTTAGCGGATGAGTCGCTGCTTCTGGCCATGAAAGGAGAGTTTTTAATGAGCTGAGGTGAGGTTAATTGGTTCGCTAAGATCCTCCGAGTCATGTGCCTCTATATGAAATTAAAGTCCATTTCCTGGAGTTTCCCCTGGACGGATTTAATAACAAACACTTCAGGCCAATTTTCATTTTCCCGAAGAGAGGAGGTGATGCGGGGAACGGGTGAGAGAGAAAGAGAGAGAGAGAGGAGGAGTTTGGTTGTTTGTGCTTGTTGTTTTTTTTTCCCCCTCACCTTTACCTGAGCAGGTTATCCCTTACTCTTCTTCTGCTCTACCTAAAAGCGTATTATTAGCCAATTTTCCAACAATAACAGTTAACTCGCAAATCGAACAGCTGTAGATTCAGCGCGTCGAAACTGATGCGAACACGCCACGCTACGCTTACCCTCCACAAATGACTGGGCCCTTCACTTGCCATTAGGAAGTACATGATGTGGATCTGCCCCGACTAAAAGACCTTGTAATCAACACTGGTGCGAATGTGTTAAGTTCAACGTCTGGATGAGGGGGGGGTTCAATGGTCCTGACAGTGTAATTACGGGTTGCCACCGCAATGCAGCGGCCGGAGCACTCAGCGCTAATTCAATCCATCTTCATTTCCACGAGCGACGCCCCTACCATTGATGGATAGTTATCATTAGAGAGTGACAAAGCACTGAAACAACTGAGGCGTGAGCTGCAAGCTGTGTGTATGTGTGTGTGTCTATGTGTGTGTGTGTGTGTGTGAAGTCAAGGAGCAGAAGGATGTGTCCCCTCAGATACACACTATTGCCCGAGACAGCAGGATTATATATTACTACAGGGATGAATACGGAGAGACGGGATGAGGAAGGAGCTTTGGGTCGGGGAAGGGGAGGTTGCATCCTTCACACACTTGCACACACACACACACACAAATAAATACACAGCGTACTCACACAGAGTTTGTGTACGTGTACTTGCACAAACAGTTTGGCTCACTGTGACCCCGACACACAGAGAGGCTACGGCTCGACTCACCAGCCTTTTATAGCATGCTGCTCAGACTGCTGACAGACACACACACACACACACACACACTCGTACAGGTCTGGGCACCGTCTGCAGCCAAACAGTAAACCACAGGCTGTGATTGAGGCCGACTGCACTGCTCCTCTATATTTTCAGTCTATATATTCAGTCCACCCTGGGTTATATATCTTAATTATGTGCTCTGCCTCTTTTTCCTAAAAGAAGGGGGTGACCGAGCCGGCTAGTCGGGCACTGGAAGCAGCAGCAGGCCGCTGAAATGAGGCCCTTCCAGTCTTTATGGGGCCTCCAGCTCAGCCACTGCATCATTACATGACTTTTAAGCTGGGAACAAAAACACAGTGGACGAATCCTTCCCCGCGTCTTCGCTGGCGTAACCTGCTCGCACAATAGAAATCATCCTGTTTGTGGCATTTTTTCGTATCAGGCTTCAAAACAAACTAGAGCTGGGAAACTTTTTCACAGAGACTAACGGGCTGTGAAAAGCTGTAATGAGTAAATAGCTCAAAGGGCGGAAGGAGGAACAAATGGCGAGAAGATTTTTTAGCACAGTGCAGTGCTCAATGTGATTATCTCTGCTTTTTCCTCCTAGCTTTAGGGGTCACCGCCGCCTCACACACACGCGCGCACACACACACGCAGGTTAGGCTTTGCCATTTCAATGACTCAATCCCATCTCATCGATTCTGCTCAGTGACCCCGCAAAGGCCCATGTGGCAAGTGTCTGCCCCACCTCCGTGTATTAGACCACATCCGAATGGAAAGCCGGTATCACGGCCGCCCCAGTCCGTCAACCAGGAGGTGGTGCTACAGGGATGCAGAGTTGCTACATCACCTTTTTTGTGTACGCTGCAGAAAAGGAAAACAGTGGTGTGTTTTTTAAAGGTTAAAAAAAAAAGGGGGATTTTCTTGCACCTGAAGTTGAAATCACTTCCTGAAAAAAAGAGGCATGCTCACCCCTGTTGTCTAGTCGCTCGCACACTCACAGTCAGATGATGCTCGCCTGCTCGAATGCATGAGATTCTCCAACTTGTGAGCTCTTGTTCTGTTGGCTCAGTGTGAGGAATGAATGGTTCGCTACATCCCGTCCAACCTCGGCGCACGTACAGCCGCACAATTAAACCCGATGCTTACTCATGCACATTCCAAAATGCGCCTTTATACCCTCACATGGCGCTGCATTTACACAACACACTTTCGCGGTTTGTACACATACATGCAGGCATGAGCTCAGCGGCCAATGTGCTGCCGTTAGACTGGCTGGCCTGCTTGCAGACCCTGCAGTTTGTTTAGCAACACTCCTTTTGACGACGCCCGAAGGGTGCAATTAAGCCCAATTAGAGCCTGTCAGTTTTATTAAGAGGCACAGACTGGCCAGGCTCGGGGGCAGTGAGGGGTAGGGGAGGGAGGAGGAAGAACAGAGGGAGGAGGAGAGGCTGCTGCACCAAGCTAGCGCAACTCTTGAGAAGCAGGGCTGAGAGGAAACTGGGGTAAATATAGAGAATGCCAACTGATCCAAGACAAAAAAGACAGCTGTGACAGAGAAAATGGACCCAGAAGTGAAGGAGAGAAAAAGGGTCTGGTGGAGTCTTCATAACCAGGTCAGGTTGTAGACGCAACCTCAGGTGCTCTCAGTTCAAATGCACCGAGATTACCTTTTTGATACGACATAAAAGCAGCTTTAAAAGTGCAGTTTTGTGATCAGAGAACCTGCAGGGATCAATGGACGACAAAACCAAACTCGGCTATAAATACTCACTGGCTGCAGTGAATGCAGACATGTGTGGATGCAGATGTCACAAAGCATTTTCGGAAGGGGGGGATAGGGGGGTGGTGGCTGTGTAGTTATGTGAGCCTGCCCTGATGTATTAGCGTGGCTGTGAATAGAGCAATACAGCTGGCTGGGAACAAAAAACGGCAGCATCCCTTTCATCAGCGAATCAAAAAAAAAGAAAAAAAAGAACGCAAATGAATGTATCATTCCCTCACAATTCCTTTTCCGTCGACCCCTCGACAGAGATGTTTACAGATAGCTATCATTCCCCCTCTTTTTCACATTTGCGCTTGGACATGTTTCAAAAGACGGGGCCTTTTCATCTCCCCTCTCGCTGTGAGGAAATTTGCTCCTTAATGGCTTTCAAAACAGGAAGTGCAGACAATAAAAAAAAAGAAGAAGTGAGAAAAACGCTTCGCTCCCCAAGTCCTCCCCCCCTCCTCCCTCCCCTCCCTCTTCAGTCGACGCATCCTTTAGCGGAGCTAAGTGCTGCAGGAGCACGCTGCTGCCGTGCCAAGGTGCCAACTGTGCCAGTCACACTGACCTCCATCTGCAGGCAACTTGATACCATCTCTCCAACCGCCGCGCACTCCTGCTGAATGGGTTCGCTCAGTCACAGTGAAGTCTGAATGCCATTCAAGGCTCAGGCTTGGAATTGTGTTTCGAGTTTGTGCGCTATTGTATTCTTTGTTCACAGCTGCTGTGTAAAAAAATCCTTTATCACTACACTGAATACTAACAGGGTTGTATTGGAGGAATGCACACAGGAATACATTACCGCCAATGTGCGAATCATTTCACTATCAGGCAAATTAGAGCTGATTTTTCACAAGTCTTTATCAATGACCCTCAGAAGAGGGAGGTTGAATTGCTACGGACCAGCTCAAATTACTACTTAGGATGGTCTCTTGCCACGTACTAGGCTTACTATTTTAATAGTATATGTAGGTGTCTGTTTACTCATGTTGTATTCATAAATCCGCCTCCTGCAGGGCATCCGTGTCCACTGAGTGCCCTTGAACATGCCATGAGTAGTCTTTCCTCGCCTCGACTAAAAAGAGACCTGAAAGACAGCTACACACGCTTCCGCACAGTTGGATAAAACAAACCTTAACCACACAACTCAACCTCACCAAAGAACTTGCTTTTTTCAAAAGATGTTCAGAAGAGTGCTCTTTTTTTTCTCTTGCTCTCCTTGTCTTTGCTTTTTCTCTCCCTTGGTAAAACAAATGCATCATTTTTCAGTATAAGAAGAAAAAAAAAGAAAAAGAAAAAACCTTTACTCCCTCCTCTCCCTCCCATTGTGCCGTTTCCGTGTATGGAAGTGTTCCCTCCCATTGATTTTCTCCCAGCCAGGGCCCTACCCAACACAAGCCGCTTCCTCGCCGGTGTCATCTCCTTGTGCCTTTCTGCTTTTAACCACATTTTTACTCTTGTGGCAAAATGTACAACTGCCAAACTGGCTCTTAGGGTGGAAATGGAGAGGGCAGCGCAAGATAAAACTGATACATGCGCTGAAAAGTTTCAACTATTGATTTCTTTTTGATGCAGATGGGGAAGAAAAAAAAACCTCTTCAAAGCTTCTGAGAGCCTTTTTGATCACTGGAGATGATCTGTTTGGTTAGCACAAGAATACACTTGTTTTTTCATTGTGTTATGGTCAGCCACTCTTTCAACACAAAGGCTTGAATAAGGTTATTAAAAGGCACTTGGATCAAAAAATGCTGATCATGTATTTGTGCAACAATTTCCAGGAAAGAGTGCCACTTCTGGTCAAAAATACTTCTTTTCAGAGTGACATAAACTGCACTCTGCAGCGGTAATAATGAAGGAATCAGCTGTGAAAAAGAGTTTTCTCAAATGTAGGGAATATTCCTGACATCCATAAATTCAAACCAGGATAGTCAAATCAAAGGCACAGGAGAGCCATGTGCAGAAATCCAGAGATGAAGGAAAAAGCTAGCAGGTGTATTTTCCAGCCACTGCAGCTTCTCACCCACAGCTCCTGCTCCCCACTCTGCCGGCCCCTCTGTGATGAGCGCCTGTGTCCACTGGGGGCTACAATTAGCCCATCAAACTCATTCCAGCCGGGAATCCACACCGCCTCTCCAATCCCCTTTTCTGGCTGTGCGAAGCCTCCAAAGAGACAGGCAACTTGTAAGACGAGGGGAGGTAGCCTTTGATGTGCCAGGTTCTGCCCAGGCCTCCCTTTTTGCTCATATCAAGGCTGAGGAGATATAACAATTAAAATGGCGGGTGAGGCAGCCTGACACCGCAGTGTGCAGCTCGTGCAGCTCGTGTGCCACATGCTCTCTTGCACAGTCAAGACCTGCCCCCTCGCAGGTTCTGGGTGCAGATATAAATTTCAAAATGAAGGATGAAGCAATAACAAGTCTTTATGCCAACGCTATAAATCTGTCCTGTGGGGTTTTTTTTCAGGCTTCTGATTGGCTGGCAGGATTTTCTGTCAGTTGAGAGCTTTCTCAACCTTCCCCTCCCTGTGGCTCTGTTTTTATTTTGGTGTCTAAATGACTGGTCTGTAAATCACAGATTTTTAACTGAGGGTAATAAATATTTCATCAATGTTTTATCACTAAAAAAAAAAAAAAAAAAAGTTGTCTTTTTTTTCCATTTATTAAAAAATACACATCTAAAGCTGGTTTGCGTTGATTTTGGTGCCCCCTGTAGACAACATAATACTTTTTCCTTTAACAGTCAAACATGAATCTTCAAACAACTATTTTTCTAATTGATGGCATTAAAAATAACTTTATAGAAGTAATAATATTGCAGGTTGTTTCTTGCTTTTGTAGCTCAAATACAGGTGTAAATAATCAGTTTTGTTTTGTTTTTAAAGCTCCTGTGAGGAGTTTTGTTTGTGTTGGTTCTGAATGAAGCCGTGCCTCTAACATCTTTGCTGATTTTGTCCTTGAAAGCTGTGTTTTCTGACAAAAAAGTCTCATCCTGCTGTCTTTTACTGTGGAAATATGACATACTGTGGAATATTTGCAGTGGAGGCAGTTTCCACAGTGAGCTTTAAACCATCTGGATTGACATGTCTAGCAATAGGCATCAAAATGACAGTATAGAAATTGTTTTTGTAGGTTTTAAGTGGATATTGTGTTAATTTCAGCCTGTTTCATACTCAGTAAAAGGAGCTTTAAGTTTCTGAATATTGAAAGAATATTAAAGAGACAGACAAAGTCAGCAGGAAAAGATTTTTGTCAGATGACAGGAATTAAATATGCAGATGAGGATGTAAGAGAAGACTGCTGTGTCCACAGGGGGCGCCAAAATGTTCTTCACATGTGCTTTAAATATCCAAGTGAAAAAGTTAAGGGTTACTTTTTCAAACATCACTCACAGTGTCATAATATCGTGGAGTAAATGATGTTTTCTGGTTAATCTGTGATTTCCAGATGTCTCCTGTCAGACACTGAACAGGTTCAACCCCACAGAGTGTTTTCTTGGCCAAACTAATCCGAGTTTATACTTTGATTTACAATCTTAGAAAAAAATCTCCTCCATCTGAGCCTGTGACTTAACACATCCCATGTTGAGTCCCGACCCTGTGCTGGACTGACTCTGTGCCAGCGGTTCGGAGGTGCTGCTGTGTTACGTTGTGTGAGATCAGCCCCACTTTCTGTCTCTTCTCTGGTGGGACTACAGGACCACAGCCGGGTAATTACACAGCTCTGAGTACCAGCCATGAGAGAAAGGCCCACTACCACACACAAACGCACACTCTTACCTTCATTCATGCGCACACACATACACATGCACATGCACACAGGCCCTGCCAAACACAAGGACTACATTATGTCAAGCAGGATTACAATGACTCCAACCTGACCCGGCTCTGCAGCTGCTCTGCCTCTGGCGTGAGTGTGCCTGAATTTACTGTTTGAGCTAAAAGACAGCACACAGTTTAAACAGGTGTGTACTTATGCAGATGCGCAGCTCAAGCATGTGGTTTGCATTAGTGGCTGCAGTGGAGCCAGAGTGAGCTTTCAGCGGAGCAGGAGTCAGGCCAAACATGTCATTTGGGGCTGGTGATCTATGCACATTCAATTCCCAGGATCCAGGAAGTGGATATTTCCTGAAATTCCAAAAAGGTGAATGAAAAAAATACTACTCAGGGGTCATGTGCGCAAATTTAATCTGCCACAGAAATTTGAATTAATCTCCTGCAGATAAAATACTGAAGGAAAAGCTTTAGTTAATAAATTCTGTCAAATAAAAAACAAATTAAATGAAAAAAAAATACAGTATGATATGTTTTTTGAGCGAGTATTTGTTACTTTTAGAACCTTTTATGTTATTTTCTAGGACAGACAAGTTAAATGGAGACAGGAAATGTGTGTAGAGAGCAGCAAAGGATCATGGTCAGGAGTCAAACCTGCTATGAGGACTATAACCTCTGTACATGGGGTGTGGGCTTGAACGGCTAGGCCAACCGGCGCCCCTTTGGACTCTGACTTTAGTATGACATCACTATTTATTGAAGTCTTTTCCTGTAACTTTGAACAGCCGAACACAAAAGTGCATAAAAATTTCAAGACACGGGGTCTGAATACTGACTGTCACTTCAAAAAGCAGATATTTTAAATTATCTTCCAAGCTCATCCCATCACATCTTGTTTCTTTTTACTAATCCCAGCAGGCTAATCACTTCCTTTGAGTTAGTCGACTGTAAAATCAAAACATCAAGGCTGCAATGATAATTTATTTATTATGGTAATGTGATTATTTCCATAACCATGAGTTAATTTTAAACCCTTTAAATGAAGCAGCATGAATCCAAGGCTGGGCTGCAGCAGCAACAGAGGTTAGCTATTTTATTCTGACATAACAAAACAGTGAGTTGGCATAAAGGCGAGTAAATTGCACCAACAAGACAAAAGGGAAGTCATGCTTCAAGAAAGCCGGAGGTATTCTCTCTCTCCCTTGTTGGTTATTCCAGACTTTTTCCAAAGAAAGAATCTTGTTCGGAAAAAAAGAAAAAAAAAAAAGAGATGCCATGGATTCCAGTGAATGCCAGTGAGAATCAAGCGAGCTATTCATGCTGCCAGTTGATTTAGGCACGCCTCGCTACACACCAATCAGCCCGGCCCCCAGCCCTCGCCAGCCACTCACTTGTCTGCCATTCCAACACAAGATGGAGACAGTGCCAAAAGTTCCAATTAAAATATCCATTTGTGATGTCTGCGCAGAAAAAAAAAGGAGTAAGGAAAAAAAAAAAAAAAAAAAAACAAGTACCAGGCTTTTTCGATAGCGTAGGAGAAAATACAACAAAAGCTGCCAAAATTCTGTGGACAAGCCACACACTTAAGAGTTTTCTGTCTACACAAACTAAGTATGAAGAGTGTGTGTGTGTGTGTAGGCAGGATGTGTGCGCGCGAGAGCAAGTGAGACAGACAGAGGCTTTCTGTGTGTGTGTGTGTGTGTGTGTGTGTGTGTGTGTGAGAGAGAGAGAGAGTGGGAGCGTCTTGTTATGGAGGAACAGAGCATGTTGCAGATAAGAGGGCGACGCTGTTCAAAGAAAAAGGCAGGCCAGTAAAGTGCGCGCCGATTCGACATCATCGCCTTACTGTCCCTTAATGAGCCTGGAGAGGAAGTCTGGTGTCCACAGAATCGGCTCCTGTCTCGCTCCAAATCACGCTGCCGGGCTTTTTATTCAAATCTCACACACAACTGTCACACAGCCAGTCTGGCCGCGCTGTTTATCTTACTCCAGGAGGATGTTAACAAGACAAATGAATGAATAAATACACAAATAATGCGTTTAGGTAATGTTAATAATGTATGAAATGGAAGATGCTTTCTGACAGTAACGCTGCACTAAGGATTCTTCCTAACTTTGGTGACAGGCTTGTTTATTTCCTTTCCCAGAATGCAATTCTCTGCATCTTTCGCAGGCGGTGTCTGGCCATTTCAGGGCATCTATAGCACATCTTGCTGATGAGAAAAAGTGGTCTGACACATGAGTTTAGACTTCTCTTCCATGGAGGGAAACTAAATAATGTCAGGAGTGAGCAAATCCCTTCATCCACATCCTTGAGAGGGATGATGCTCCTTATTTTCAAGGATCCAGGTCTTCTTTTAATCCATCATCCCTTCACTTTATGAGTGATTATAGGGACTTTTTTACAGGCCGGTCAATTATTGTGCCACTTTTATTTTGAAAGGATGCATAAATAAATACAAGAGCAGCTGCACGGGTATGAGAGAGCAGTCAAACTGCAGCATCACCTGCCTTAAAAGTGATGTCCCAAACTTCCAGGGCTATTACAAAAAACACAACAACAACAAAAAAACAAGAGCTGGGAAAAAAATGCTCAAAGAAAACCGACTGGGTAGGAAAATAAAGCCTCACATCTAATTCCTTCCCTGGGCCGAGACAAAAGCAGGGCCTGGCACTCGGGCGCTATCGACTACACAGGCTTGGAAGACGGAGAAGAGAAAAAATAACAACACGCACATCAAAACGGGAGCCAAACAAATCCAAAGAAAAGTTCAGATAGGTCTTCAGTGGAACCGCCAAGAGGAACCAAATCAAATAAATTGGGGGGTTAGACTTGCTCAGGCTGGCCCGACTAACCGGAAAACACGGTTTGGAATATATGAGGGAGGTGACAGAGGACGATGCTAAATGACTCACAAAGCAGATACACTGTGTTTACCCCTAAAAAACTAAAAAAATGAAGGCCCCCCTCTCCTGTTAAAACACAGGCGGGAACAGAAAACTGAATTCAAGGCGGGCTTAAGTGCTTTCTGGAGTCACTCAGCATTCCAGCATCTTCAGCACACACGCACACACACATCCACAGAGTTGAAATGTGACTGTGGCAGTCTATTCATCCATAACTGTAAATTGTTCTTTGGGGAATTTGGCAGGTCTTCATATTCTTTCCCTTCTCTTGTCCCCTTCCTCTCTCTCTCTCTCTCCACAGAACCGTCTCCACCACTCTCCATCACAAGCTGCTTCTACATATGCACACAACTGACGTTCTCCATAGCAACTGCTGGTAAGCCATTTCAAAATCACTGCGGTTCGAGTGTCATAAAACGAGCGTGAGATTAATTTCAAAGATATACCTACAACTTGTTTGTGCATCTGTAAAACAGGCTTCCACATACGAGATGATGAATCCTTAATTATTAATGTCTTAGACGAGCCTGGCTTTGCGCTTGTAGTGAACAAGATGTGGGTAAAGTACCGCAAAATATCAACATAGGATCAAGCCTTCCTTGTTGCTGCTGAATTTCTACAGGAAAAAGAAACTGTTTGGAATATTTTAGAAAGTTTAGCAAGCTTTCATTAATACCGTCTTTAAGGCCTTTGCTATACGCAGGAGTTGTTTTACTTTGACTTCATGCTTTATTTAAGTCTAGCAAATATCCCCACTGCGAATTTAGCTCAACTGTTTTATAGATGGTCCGCGATCAAGACCTTATTTTGAACACTGACTAAAACAAGATGTCCCATTCGCTGTTTTTGGACTAGGGCTGGGCGATATACCGAAAATTTACCAATATAGAAATTTACGACAATAACCGACGTCATTCTACCGTGTCGGTATATTCGTCAGAGACGTGACTCCACCCCATCCAGTCCGTAACAAAGAGAGAAAGACAGGTGAGGAGATGGAGGACAGTTCAAAAGTTGTAGCAGCTGGAGCGGCGGCTGAAGTAGACGAAGTTAATGTAAGGCACACTAAAAATCCTTTTGGCTTGTCGGAGCACTGCAGCTACCGTAACCTCGCGGAGTTATTGAATGAGTTAAATAAAGTTTGGTTTATCTGACTGTTTTGTTTGGCTTAATGCGCTTTATAACCCGGTGCGCCTTATGTATGAAAACAGACGCGGATAGACGTGTTCATTGATGGAGCGCTTGATAATCAGGTGCGCCTTTTAGTGCGAAAAATACGGTAGTTATCGTCCATTTATCGTAATCAAGGTGAACTGCTGAATGTATCGTGATATTGATTTGAGACCATATCGCCCAGTCCTACCTTCCTGGTCTTCTCCTGCTCTACTTTTTAAGCTGTAATCTTCCTGTTGTTGTAAACATACAGCTTCTGACTCCTCTTTGTTGTGATTGGTTGGCTTACATTTACTCAAAAAGCATCCTCCTCTCAACAGAGATATCTTTCTCATCCTGAAAAAGCTGCCAATTTTATTTAATGCACTCACCACTGAGATACTTTATAATCAAGCTCACCTGCTGTACCTGCATTTTCTGCGTTCTGTACACACACACGTGTGTTTGTCAGCATCATTCAGGAGCCAAAAGCTACTCTAAAATCTGCGAGCCACTCCTGGGATATTCTCCTAATCACCTGAACCCCTTCTCAAAAGTTCAGGTCTAAACTTCCTGGAATACGAAGCAGACTTTTCGGAGGAAAAACAAAGAGGGTTAGCGCGAGTAATAACATTGTGTTTAATCCAACACAACATAGCCTCAAACAGCGGCGAGAGCGGCAAGCCAAGGAGGGCCTGGTAGCGAAAACAAATCAATGCTCCTGCAGACGAGAAACTGAGTAGAGTGTGAGGAGTTAGTGTGAACGAAATCACACATATTCACTATAAAACGCTTCATTTAAACATGACTAAAATCACAGTTAGGTTGCTGTTTTCACACTTGTTTTCACTGTTTCCGTCTTTTCCCCTCCTCTTTGTGGCTCAGCTCGAACCTCAGCCCTCCTGTGAGGTAACAGAAAACAGGAGTCACGTATCACCTTACTCCTGCCTTCCTCTTATGACCACAAACCCCCCCCTCCCATCTTCATCCTCCGCACCTCTCTGTAAAACTCTCATTCCATCATTGCGGCCGGATTCGCCTCATCCTATCCCTCCATTTATACTTCTTCTCCCCTCTCCTCCCTCGCTCCCGCCCTTCCTGTGCCCTCAGCCCAGTGCTAATTGGTAAATCTGTTGAACCATGCCAGCCGTAACAATGAGACACCTGGAGTTCTGTCAAAACAAGTTTCCCTGTGAAACGGCCTCCGCTGTTCATACAGTAGCGTCGCGAGCTGCTGAGTGTGTCGTCGCTCACGAGGCCGGCTGCGGAACGGAGCCGGGAATTGTGTTATCTTGGGAAATTTATCGCGAATAAGATAATTTTACAATATCGCTTCTGAACCTCAACCTCGTCACCACAAGACATTCTTTGATACTCCCTGTCCACTTCCCAGTGGCCTGTGAGTCAGAACTCTGGGTTAAACGAGTTCACGCTGTTGTATGTAAACACATGGAACTTTTAACCCGGCCTGACCTGGCTCCGACTGCCTGTCATCTAAAACTCAAGTCGCACCCTCGACGCAAGGATACTACAGACACGCTGGTGTAGACAAAGGTGTGTTTGTACGACACACACGCAGAAAGACAGGCACACCCAACAGCGATTCCTGCCAGACCTTGTCAAACAAGTTCTAGCAAAGGCGCTTGTATAAGAGAGGGAGGGGAGGCAGGCAGCGAGCTGACATGAGGAGAGGAATGTTGTTGTTTTTTCATGCTCTTTTTTCCTCCTAATAGACTAGTCTATCGTACTAATAGCTGTTTGCACAATCAAGCATGATTTACCTTCTTTCTTTCTTACTTCTTTTTTCCCTTTTCAAGGACTCGTGTTATTAACTGGCAACAAAGGCCCTGCAGAGTGTGCAAAATCAACAAGCAATTGATTAGTCAAACAATTCAAGTAGGCAATCCACACAGCCACGGTCGCCTCAGAAGAGATTAATAAGTTATCCCCTGGGCTTCGTAACGCGTCTTCCCACCCGGAAAACCAAAACAAGGCTCACTGATGTCCTCAGCACGTCGGCTCGGTGGAGAAATCAACACTAACTTTGCATTTAGGTTCCACTTTCTCAAAATTATTCAAGGGAGAGCCGCAGGATGAAGACAGAGGAAAGTGAATACTTTGAACTACAGAGAGACATGCAGTGTTATTTCACATTCAGGTTCAGTCAAATTTAATCCAAATCTTTAACCGGTTGACAAAAACAGTGTGTTTTATTACTCCCTCTATCTCTCTGTGAGGCTTTTACAACCAGATGCTGCCAATAAAGAGAATTCTCTTCATAACAGCGGAAAAAAAAGACAAACAAAACAGAAAGGCTCCCTCTCTCTCCCGCTGTTGGATTGCGGGCTAATTTGAAACAAATACAACCGCAATGACTCCTCAAGCTTAACCAGAAACAGAGAAGAGTTAGGCACGAGATAGAGCGACGAAAAACAGGGTCCGAAAACACATAAAGAAGAGGAGAACCAAACACCATGACAACCCCGTGAAGATGGACGACCTCTGTTTTAGTGAGTAATTTGGGTCCAAACTGTGTGAAAATGATCAACTTCTCCACAAACATCTGTGCTGGTGTTTTAAGCATTGAAGGAAAAAGCACACAAAGAAGCAGCAGCTCTGGATTAAAGCACAAAGCACAAACAAAAAACAGCATGATTATCAACATCATCATCCCCAGGATTTAGGGTGTTTTGATTTTATTTTATTTTTTTTAATGATCAATCATGAGGTGTTAATTTGCGTGTGGAATCAACCAAAAAAAAACCCAAAAAGATATTTCTGGAATTCAAAAATCTCTCACCAAATGAAATTGGTGAAGGCTCAGATCTGACTGTCCGGGGAATTCCCAGCAGAAGGACCCCTGAAAGGCAAAGATGGACGTTCCCAAGTCACACAATTATATCAGCTCTCAATCTCCTGCACGCTCCCTCCGTCACACACATAGTTATACGCACACACATCTGCACACAATCCCGGCCGGCCAGGTTTATGTAAAAGAAACATGTTCTCGCTGGAAATAATGTATCCCCTGGCTTTTTAGTTATTTAAACTACTACCTCTCCTCTGCTGGCTCAGCTCTCTCCTGGGTGCGTGCTCAGCCCCATTATTACTAATTTTACACACAGAGAACCAGCTCTGCTCTGGTTACATGACTGTTGGTACTGGCTGGCTGGTTGTTAAAACAATATTTCACTTTGGTAGAACATTTTATCTTCTCAGCGTTTACACCTCCGCAAATATTCAGCCAATCCGGGGGAGAGCCGGGGGGTCACCGGCGCAGATCTCTCTTAAACTGCAAAGTTAGCATGATGTAGCACAAAGGAGTAAATAATCTCACCTGGGTTAGAAAACAGGATTTTTGAAGTATCTGAACTCTAAAAAGGGAGTTTGTAGAGGAAGCTGCTGACTAAATCTGCTGTATTTTTTTTCTCCCTGATAACAAACATGGTAGCATCATCATCGTTTTATCGTATGATGAAGACACTGTAAGCTAAAACAAGTTGGTTCTACTTTATTATGACTTTAATTGGCAGCAATTATGTGCAGTTTATTTGCTGAGTGTGCTGCTTTATTGGAGAAAAGCAAATTAGAAAGGCCTCTAAACTGTTGTCTACCTGGTAACCTGGTTGTGGCTGAATCTGATATGAGTATCAACAATATCAACAACTCCAATACTGTCTACAGGTCCCGAGAGCATTCATTTTTTTTATATTTCCTTCACCTCACTGTGTGCTAAATTTAAAACGGTGACCTTCCGAGTCTTCCTAGCTGTTCAAATACAAGATCCTTCAGAGGATAAGGCATTCAGAGGTTAACTTGGCACATTTGTATCTACTGCCCCTAAGAGCAGAGAACTCACATCTCACATCTCCCTGCAAGATTTCAGGAGATGGTAGAGGACAGGAAAGGAAGAAAAGAGGAAAAATAGGGAAAGGGAGTTATTGATTTCCTAAAGAAGAAAGGACATGCGAGGAGAAAGTCTCAGAACATGCTGAGAAAAAGCAACAGGGCCTGTAGTTTACAAAGGGCTCCGAGAGCTACTGTGCCGGTCGCTTTCTCTGCACAAAGATCACTGGGTTCTATTTGTACTTGTGCTTGACCCCGAGGCCAGCTTGATAACTTTTCCAACAGTGAACACTGCGGTTATTGGTGAAACACACAAACACACACACACACGCTAACAGATACACATATGTATTATCCTTCTAAATGTGCATGTCCGACACAGAGTCACACGTTTCCTGGGGTAGCTTGAGTTCAGCGGGGTTATACAACGGTCAAATACCACAGCAAGGAAAATACACGACTATTTCCCTGGAGCTATTAAGACACAAACACACACACACACAGAAAGAGACACAAATAATACAACAAATTGTTAACTACAATCACATGCTGCCTCCTCTACTACATTTTCCGCACATTTCTTCGTCAAATTTTGCGAAACGTGAATCCTGGTCATCTGGCCACCTCCCCCGACATTAATGCGGCCTTACTTTGAAAGGCTTAAGGTTTTTCTGTTAAGTCCATAAACGAGGCGATAAGACTCCTCAGTCATTGTTATGGCATTGTTGCTGACTAAGCCAACAGTGAGTGGATTGTCTGTGGGAACAAGCGAGGCGTCCAGACTGCCGGACAAAGACTGGAGGTGCTCTCATTTTCATTGTCACAGTTCCCGGGCCTGACGCCACGTCTCGGCGCGGCCTCAGATTTTGGTGATGTAAGCATGACCCCCTGAAGAAATGTCTTGTCTGGCGAGGACAGGGGGAGACAGCTGACAGGCACAATAGTCTTTATCTAAGGCCTAGATCATAGATGGGCAGTAGATGAAGTTGGAATACTGGCATGTGCGCAGTTTGATTCCTGTCTTCATGATAAATATATTTTAGTGAAATTAAACCCACAGATAATTTAAGTTATAAAAGGCTCACGCTTGCTGAAAGGTTAAAGAAAAGGAGGTAAAAGAAGGGTCAGAGAGGTTGTGAGGAGAAAGGCATTGAATACAGTCAGAAAGAGCAGCTTCAGGTTGGTATAAGTCAGGCGGAGAGAGCCTTTAGGTAAAGCCTGTGGACAGCGCGTGGGTGGTGCCTGCGGACCATGGGGTCGCTCATTAACAGCTGAGGAGGCCAGGCGTCCCAGAGTTCTGGGCAATTGTCTGCCTAACCCAGGTGCACGGCCTATTCAGACCACAGGAAGCCCCCTTTATCCTCACTCCTACAAAACGGACAGAAAAGCGGTCAAGGAGGGTGAATGTGATCATCTTTTCCAACACAAACTCAGAGGTGCAGGCGCTTGTTTGGATCCACAGAGCCATTGTGGTGTGTGTTTTTTTTTCTCCTTTTTTCTAAACAATATCAAAAACACGTCAGCTCCTTTCACACTGCCTCTCTCTCTCTCTCTCTTTCTCTCTCTCCAGCACGCACTCTTCAGAGAAACAAGTGAGCCTGACTGGGAATAAAATAAGCATGTTTAGGAGTTGTAAAAGGCTCAGGTGGGAGGTCTTACAGGCTATAAAAACGGCCAGATTCCATCACTTCCTCCACACTAATTACCATACACTTGGAGCGAGGGCCCTCCCTCTCTTCTTCCCTGAGACCATGCTTCACTACCTCTGACACACACACACACACACACCAGAATACACAGAGAGGCACAGTTGGGAAATGGTTAACACTCCAGCCGTCCCCTGCTGCCAGTGAAAGCCCACAAAACAATGGAGACATTGTTCAAGCGGGGCTAGGCTCTAGACTCTAAGACTGTGTATGTCTGTGTGTGTGTGCGTGTCTGTGTGTGTGTCTATGTGCGCGCGTAAATATCAGGAAAGTAGTTTCCACGTATATGCTCTTAACATTTGCATGTTTCTGCCCCAGTTCTGTGAAAAGCATATTAAGTAATGTTTCAAAGAAAATCAAGGTTTTTTTTGGGGTCGAAAATTTAAAGATTGTGTTACTAAGTTAATTGAATTATTGCTGTCTTAATTAGAAATGTGTTTGTGTAGTTAAAACAAACAAAAAAAAAAACAACAAACAAACTTTTTTTTTTTTTTTTTTTTACATCATCCGCCATCTTTGAGTCTGACAATGTCAAATTAAACAATCGCCACGTAAGCCAAGCTGGCAAAGCGAGCCCTGTTTATAATCTTTCCCTCAGGAGCTGTGTGAGGCAAAAAAAAAAAAAAAACCTTTCTTAGAGTCTCCCCCTCAAAAAATACACATCAATAGGAGGATAAATATTGAATAACTTTCAGCCAATAGCATAAAAGTTCAGCGGCGGCAGGTTTTGAGGCTGCCTGCGGCGTGGTCAGGTACTTCAAACGGGCTCTGCACGGCCCCCTTTGAGGGCATGGTAAACAGGGGCATGCAGCATGCCCTCAGTCAGAGCGGCCTGCGTGAGGTCACTTCCTCTTCTCTCAGCTGCTCTCTTCACATCCAATGAGACTATCTCAATCTTTCTTCCCCGCCATTACTGTCTAGCTACGGCCATCTTTGTATCTATCACTCTCCTCTCTGTTGTCAGTCAGACCAATCAACAGCGTCTTATCACTGGAAATGGAGCCTGCAGGTGCTCTAGGTAAGGAGAGGTCAAGGTGTTTCTTTGCATTTGTACATAAAAAGACTAAAACTACTGTTTACTGCTCTGTGCACAGATAAGAGGAGGAGGAGGCTGTGCCTGTGGGTCTGTGGACGAACAGAAAAAAGAGAGAGAGGGGAACTTTCACTGATTGAGTGACATTAGCAGGAGACCGTGTGGGGTTATCATCAGCATTCACAATGCCGTCCGCAGTTATCCGTCTTCTCTGGATGTACAACAGGCAGTATGATGCAAACCAGGGAAACATTCAATCACACTTCCCTCACAGTCAGAGGTGGATGCTGGAGCAGGAGGGTAGCAAGCAACAATACAAGCTGCATTTCACATTCAATTCGATCACTCGCCCTAACCGAGAGTTGTGTGCCTGTGCAGTGCTGCTGCAATGCCTCTGATCTTACCAGCCCGTGTGTACCCCATCAAACAGATCACACTGTAGGGCTGGGCAATGTGAGCAGTAATATTACAATATATTGTCTGATATCGATCAGTGTCAGCACTGATAAGAATATCTGTTTAATCGTGCTGCTTGTTTTTCTTCTTTGAGCGGAAGAAAGAAGTGGTCGGACTCAGAACCTGAGATCTATCATCACATCTGACTGATTTGTTGCCCCACAAAGACAACTTTTTCTACATTTGAACACGTCTGTTGAATTTACTCGTAATTGTGGTTAAAATTTAAGTGTTATTTGCTGTTGAGCCAGAATTTTAACCCACTAAATCAGTGTTTTAAAGAATTCTGTACACAACCTTGTTATAGTCATTTTTTTCAGCTCTTGATAATATGATGTTAAACTGAGCGTCTCTTCTCCTCCTCTTTGGACTCACATGTTTAATAATACAGGGAAAAGTTCTGAAGTAATCAGCACATGTGATTCAAAGCACATTGTTACCCCCGTATTTTGTACCAGTCGATCTATTGTGTTGTTAAAAGTAGGTCTGCTCTTCAGCAACGTGCGAGCTGATTTTTTCCATCTGTCTGCTTGTCCGTCTTTTGTTGTTTCAAGTTTGTTTTTCGCCCCACAGCCAGTTTTTCTGTTCTGTGATGAGATGCTGGTGTTTGTTCAAAGCTTGTGAGTGTTGCAGACTTGACTGTTTGTGTTTCAACGCTCTGAGTGTATGGTGGAAAGAAAAAAAAGAGGGAGATGCTTGAATTTATATTACAAAAATAACACTAAAACAAATAACAGATTTTTTGAGATCATTCTTTAAAAAAAAATAAAAAAATCTGAAAAACTAAGTCTATGAAAATGTGCCATGACATCATGTGTGCTGCTTTCTAAAAAAGTTGGAGAATTACACATCGGCGCAGTCTTTAACCTTTAAAAGTGAATTATATAGCAGGAGCTGAGGTGGGATGTGAGGTGGGAAGTATTTACAGCCACATGACTCATTGCAGGATAAAACCTCAAGTATTTACCTGCAGCTTTTTCGCTGCCTACAACCAGTTTAATGACTTCATAGGAGTTGGGACTCTTTTCTCAGCGTCTCCTAAAATAACGGAGAACGAAGAGGCCCCTGAACTCTTTGGTATAAAAATAACAGCAGCAGCAGCAGCAGCATCGCGAGGAAAGATAAGGAGGGCCTATGCTGGGCTTGTTTTGTTCAAAATAACACTGTCATCGCCGGCTCTTTGTCTTGAAACACAACTTTTTGACAAGGTTTCTGTTTCAAATAAACAGCCTTGTCGACTCCTGCTATTTTAAGACGTGCTTAACTTAAATGGGCAGAATACCAAGGAGGGCCGAGGCGCGCCAATTTTTGAGTAACTGCTCGGGATGGTATTTATTACGGACCATAAAAGTAACTGAAGTGATCAAATGTCAAATGTGACTCAGAGGGACGCTGTGTCTTGACGGAGTAGTTTTGTGTGATAAAAAGTCATCAGCGCCTCCTGTGCGAGCCGCAGGGCCGTGGCGACTGCTAACTACAGTGTTGTTGCACACAAACAAAAAGGGTCAGCGGTGTATTATTAGCTCCTGAGCTGCACATCTCACCACGGGGAGATATTATATTCATGAGCGTACAAACCGGAAGGCGCCTCGGTTTAAAATCTTTATATATGCTCTTTTCAAATTTTCATAACAATATGTAGAAGACTTCAAAACAAAAGTAACAACTCTGCCGATACTGGCCGAGGGGCATTCATGATCACCTCACTAATTCCACTCAAACCCCACTCCCATTGATTTTCCTGGCTTGCTAACCCTGCGACCACATACGTACACCTCCCTGTGCGCAACCTTTCGCTGACCTCCTGGAAAGTTGATGCCTTTGGCTAACTTCTTGGTTCAACTGCTCGTTCCAGAGCTGCTATAGCCTCTTAGATATCGACATGCCTGGGGTGGATGCTCTGTTATGTGTATGTACTCCATATGCCCCTTTCGCCATCCAGCCAACTCTCCTCTCCTCTCCTTTCCTGCCTGACTACTCCTCCAACTCCGTGGACAGGCTAATCAATGCTGTAGGAGCGCCCACACTTCCCTCAAAGACATCATGTTAGCAGCCCAGCATAAGCTCAATCTTGTGGAAAAAGTTGTCAACATGAAACCATTGTACTTCTTTTGTCGTCTATTCTGGGATAACCTGTGTTGTAGCCGTCCAAAAAACACACCTGGGCTGCTTCTTTTTTCGTCCGCTTCAAACGTCGAACCAAGAAAAGCTCGAGTTTCCACAAAACCGCCTGAAGTCGGTGCATGATTTAGAGGTAAATGCAAACAAAAGTGCATTTTCCCAATCAAAAACACAGAGGGAAAAAGGAATGTGAATGAGAGAAGAAAAGAAGCAGGGTTGGTTTGTCTTTCTGTCATGGGAAAAAACAGGAAGAAGAGTTTGGGAGAAAAGAGGCATAGTACCGAGCGGAGGTGTTACTTACAACGATGTGTGCCGGTGACGGGGACCTGGCATCTTTAAGTGCTTGTCTACTCTGAAGACCTCCTGGTTGAACATCTAGCAGGGGCCATTTCATCTGTAGGTACTGAATGGCAGAAAGGAAACAGAATGGAAAGAAAGAAACAAAACATGTTAACAATGCAGAAATCAAAAACCAAAAAAGGATCAAATTAAAAGTAAGACAAAAAAAAATAGGGAGACGACATTTCTTGACGGGGTGTACAGGTGTGGAAACTGAAAAACATGGAGAGGCAAACAAAGATCTTAAGGCGGATGGTGGATGAGGTGAGGATGGCCTCGAGCGTGCATAGGAGAGTCCAGCAGGAGGGCACATAGTAGTTGTGTAAAACCAAACATACATACACAATACTCTTCCTTTTGGTAGTTGAGCTTCAACAGAGTGAGAAGAAAAACAAAAAATACAAACACTGTTTTTAATCTTTCATAAAAGAGCTGACTTTGACTTTAATTAAGTCACTGATTTGAAGCCCGGGCGACAGCAGAGGTTAGAGGTAGCACTGTACACAGCTTATGACATGAAGATGACCTAATGTCATAAATGTGACTGTTGTCAGACTTTTATTGGAAGCCATAAAGAGGTTAAAGCGTGGCGTCTCACCACGCTCCTCTGCAGGGTAGACCTCCTGACTGCCTCCATAAATGATTGACTTGGCCTCTATCAGAAGTCTCCCTTTCTTTCTCCCACTCTCTCTGTCACACACGCACGCACACGCACACACACACATAGTGAGGTAGAACAGATAAGCAGAAACAAGGGTCATGAGAAACATCTGTCTTCGTGACAGGAAGCGGGTGGAGCCGTTTTAATTTGATGACAAAAGTACAACCCTCAATAATCATAGCTCTGTCCTTTATACACTCACTCATTACCAACAGAAGAAAGCACATCACAAGGATAGACTTTAAAACCAAAACTACATCAGGCTCTCTGTGACTGCTAACTGCTCTGTGTTGGTTTTGCCACGATGTGTGGTCCACTCCAGACCAGTCAATGTCACAGCCACCTTATTAGGGGCTAAAGGGTCAGGGCAGCTGAAGGGCATGACATTACAAAAAACACAAACTTCTAATCCAATCAGCAAGCAGTGACCTCAGTGGAAACTTAGGGGAAGTTTCTGGGAATTCTGAAGCTGCAAAATGAGTTTGATTTAATTCAAAGTGGAACAGATATAATAAAGAGACATGCAGAGTTCAGATAAAGGCTTATTGATACAGAGGAGGGTAGATCTGCCTGTTTTGAAACCACTGTGCTACAGATATTTGGATCTAAGAGCCAGAACTAAATAGAGGGGAAATCTTCAATCCTTTAAACGCCCCGTCCATATGGAAATGAATTTAGGATAAAATGCAAAAGTTTGTCATATCAGAGTTTCATCCACATACAAACGTCGTCCCTGATTTCCATGGACAGTCCCCGTTTTGGATGACCTGTCCTTGGCTAAAGTTGTCCCTGGAAATGTTTCCAATTTTAGTGTTTCATGAATGAGGGAAAAAAAATGTTACACTTCGACTAGAACAACGTTTTTTAGTAGCAGGGTAGGTAGGACGCGCGAGAGTCCAAGAGCGCAAAAATCCGCATACGATTACTGTTTCGTTTTCGTGTGGATGCTTAGCCGCATCTTTCTCTAAACAATCACGTCACACATGGTGTAACTGTCTTAAGGTGCCTGTATGAGTATAACCAAAACATCTTCATACATATGCTCGGTACTCTTCTTCTTTGGTGCATTTCCAGGCTAGCATTACAGCGCCACTTACTGGCTTGGCATATGCACTACATCGTTTTCGGCATTTTCAGTGATTACGTGTTCACGCAGATATTTCCTGAAACAATCCAACTTTATGGAGAACTTTTTGAAACGAAACAACAGTATATCGCTTTCATTTCCATGGGGACAAGTCCTCAAGCTGCTGTAAGGAATTTCGTAACTGCATAGATTTTTGGTGCGCCGGTACGTCTTAACTCTGATTTCTCCATGTTTGACCTGTTCATGGATAGGCAGAGTATTTTGGATGGAAAACTCTCCTCCTGCTCAATTCGATTTTGACAATCGAGTCAAGCAGCTTAAAATGTCGGTAAAGATTCTTTCTGTAGAGCACTTTGTCTCACACCTTGGGTTACAAGCAATTACAAAACACATGTAGAAATGACCAATTCTGGTGCTGAAGGAACTGTTTACTTTTTTAGCTCGCATCAGTATTAATTCTTTTTTTATTTCAATACATATGCAACCATCGTCACTCATCTAGTAAAATAGGTGAAATGCAAATGGAGCTCAGCTTTGGCTCTCTGCTCTCAGACTGGCGTCCTATAGTGATGCAGGTGCATTAGATTCAGTTTCTTTGTCCTGCCATCCAGTAAGGGTGGCCACTAGTTGGTATGCATGTCTCAAGACTTGTGGGTATGTGTGTGTGTTCTGTATGTGTGTCAGAGTTGGTCGGAGAGTGAGTATGTCGCGACCCTTCCTGAGACTGTGTCTAAATCAGTGGTAATTAGCGAAGAGTTCACTGTGGGGTGCCTGCCAGTGGTAGACGCTGGAGGGAGTTATTGACTCCATGTCCTCGGTTACAGCCCCTGCAAGGGAAAAAAAACTGTTTGCTGCCTGGTCTTTCTCCACAACTACCACTCATTTATGACCCTAAGACGGCTTTTACTGCTTAAAAAACTGGGTTTGTTTATGCTTGTTTGTATGTCCTGAGAGTGGAAAAAGGAAAGGTTGTAAAAACTCCAGAGTTGAGGTCTTGCGGTTTTTATGGACCCCCCACACTGGGTATTAATTGCCATGAAGGGGGGGAAAGAGCGGGGGAATGGGTGGGGGGGTTGTTGTAAACGTACAAGAGGAGGAAAAGAGTGACAGGGTTGCTGTCATCCATGAGGTAATTCAAGACAGTATCCGTGGGTGCCACAGGGGGGCTAGAGGACAGCAGCGCAGTGCTGGAGGAAAAAGGGGGTGAATTCTGAATCCAGTCATGGGAAAGTCCTGCTGTAGGGTGAGTGCATGTGCACACATGCTCACACATGTAAATATTCAAACACAGCTGCATTGGGGCGAGGGGTCGAACAAGAGGACATTCTGAGTAGGTGGGTAAGGAGCGTGAAGGTGACACCCCAGAGTGTGGCAGTGGGGTAGGGAGACACTGAAAGACTACAGAGAGAGGGAGGGTGCCGCAGCGCATGCCCTGACAAGTGGCTCCACTTCAGCCCTGCTATTGCAAATGTTCTCACACACTAATCTCTCCTGCAGGTTTTACAAGCATGCCAAGGAAAACGAAGCCCTGGCAAGCACCGGGCTTTTCAAACCACCACCCACCCCCCCACTTCCATCTTGGCCTCCTTCCTCTCTTTCCCCACCCACCCACCCAGCCTGCCCCTGCTAACGGACGCACCGCCTGGGCTTGAGTAGGCCATGACCTCTGACCCCTTTCGGCTGCTTCTAGCCCCTCCCTGTTACCCACTCTGCGACCTGAAAACTCTCCTGCTATGAGGGGGCCCCCCGGGTAACTCAAGAGCCATTCCGATGTGACAAATTGCTCCGGAGTTCCAGGATAACTCTCTCTTCTCCTCTGTCCCTCTTCCTGCCTCCCCCCCTCCTCCCCCACCAAAACGCACACAAACACTAAGCAGTACCCCTCCTTGACAAACCCCCACCCTGTAAGAGCCACCCGATGGTTGTGCTCCGGCTCCGGGTTGTGCAGCAGACAGCTTTTCCTTCTCCCCTCTCCCTTTCAGCCTTCCAACCCCACTACCTCCCCTCCCTTCCCGGTCCTCTTCCCCTGCCCTGCGCCCCTCCTCGCCTGGCCGGCCCCACAATGGGCGCTGAATGACTCAATTGTCTCTGATGAAGTGAAAGACAAGGGAGTCCTCTAAATCCTTACAGAGGGATGAACTCACTCTCACTGTCCCGATTTTTCTGTCCTTTGCTGCTTTCCCAAGCTCAAGAAGTGAGTTGGTGGTCCTTCTGCAAGTACCACAACGATTTCCAGTTCAATTATAATGATTGTTTCAATTATTGATAACATTCAGAAACATTCTGATACTTTTTTTCCTTCCTGGAACCAATTCTGATATCTCAGCTCCAGTATCAAGTTGTAACCCTCAGATAGCAGTGTTATGTCTCTTTATATTGCAAACACTGCCGGCTTTAAACTCACATGTTACTTCCTGTTTATTTTTGTAAATATGTATTCTTCTACAAGACTGTGCATGTCAGCGCTTTTTAGTAACACGCTGCAACCAAGATGTGAGGGAGAAAGAGAGAGAGACAGAGAGAAAGAGTGAGAGAGAGAGAGAGAGAGAGAGAGAACAAACCCATCAAACTAATATTACTAAACATGAACATCTTATCCAATTAGGACTCCAAACTAGGGGTGTCCCAATACAACTTTTTTACTTCCGATATGATACAGATATTGTAGCCCATAGTGTTGGCCGGTACCGATATTGAGCCGATATTGGCACAAAATTGCGTATCACAAGTTTTGCAATCAGCTGCAAAGTCTTTTTCAGACTTGAACAAAAAATACTGCCACACGGCCAACATCACTCTTACTCCTTGCTACTTCGTTAGTACCTTAGTACACATTGTTGTTGTGATTAGGTGAGCTGGATCAGGGCGCTACAAGATAGAGGTGCTGACTACTTGCATCGAAGTGCTGATATTGGAGATTTTAGATGCAGGCTGATATAATCCGATATTCATTATTTTGCTAATATTGGACCAATATCCGATAACAATGCCTTATCAGGAACACCCCTACTCCAAACCTATACAGTCAGGAAATTATTGACTAGTCCTTAGTTGATGCATAATCTATAACTTATTTCAGCTCTACTTATTCAAATACACTAAGTCTGAGCGAGTCCCCTCTGCTTGCATAGTGGCCCTATCACGCCTACATGAGTGACTGCTTCCACACCGAGGTTTGACATGCTTTGTATGAACTGCAGAATGTTAACCCAGATCCACAGTGACTGTCATCACAGTGAAAACAAGCTCCGGCTCTGGTCCTGGTGTTACGGCTCATGGCAGAGAGGAAGTACACCAAAGACAAATAGAGGGTCATCCTGAGCTCCGACACATCATCCTCATGTCCGCAGCCTGGCTTCCACCACTTGTTTTACTAATTCAACAAGCTGGCGCTCAAACAATTTGGCTTCAAATGCTCTTTCCTGGTTCCAGTGCTTGACTCTGATCCTCCCTGAAAATAAACCATCTTTTCCAAATCCTATCAAACATTAACCGAACGTCAATAACCGCTATTGACCCAGGAGGAGAGGGGAGAAGTCTTTCTAATAAATTTTTTAGCGTGAATGACAAACACAGAAAGTGCAGGGGATTTCTGCCTGCTTCTGGTCAACACACTCGTTTTTTTTACCCCCCTCCTGTTCTGATGTGTTTATCACATGCGGCCCAGCGACTGGAACAGCAGCCACCACACGGCTTGTTCGTTTTGTTTTGGATTAAGAGCAGAGAGCTTCAGTCCAATCAAACAAACAGGGCTCCTTATGTGCCAATGTGGCTCCCAAACATTGGTCCAGTGGGCAGATGATG
The DNA here is from genome assembly GCA_962446985.1 of Xyrichtys novacula. NCBI lineage: Eukaryota > Metazoa > Chordata > Actinopteri > Labriformes > Labridae > Xyrichtys > Xyrichtys novacula. Next base: position 7,889,331 of record OY660882.1, on the reverse strand, counting down.
AGGAGCACTGGGGCTCCATGGAGCATTCCTGCCATGTGGGCAACGTGCGAAAGAAAGGGAGGGGGGCACAGACAGACAGACACATAGCAGCTTGGGTTTAGAGTCAGCATATGGATGCTGGGTGTTGCTCCAGAGAGCGCAGCAGATCTTTGACCCATCTGTGGCGGCCTCATATTCCAGACATGACATACATCGACACAGGCATTAATAAAGGCTTGATAACACTTACAGTGACCCATCCCTTCACATGCTTACTCACTAGTTCACACCTGAGTTACTTCACTCACCTACATTACATGCTCTGGTCGACAGGCTCAGCGGCTCCTCTGGGAGCGCGCTCGGAGATGAGATTGACAGCTTGCAGATTACACCAATCAGACTGCTACAATAAAGAGCTTTATTTAAGTCTGAAATGATCAAGGCTAGTAAGAGGAGCCCATTCAAAGCTCTGAAAGTAAACTGCACAGAGCTTAAAAGATTAGTCGCTCCAGTTTGACTACAATTTTATCCCTTTAAAAACGGGAGCTGAGCATATTGTCTTGATCTGTTGCAGTTTTTGTCCTTACTCGCAAGTTCAGGAGACGACGCACACGGGCGCTTATATAAACATGCAATTTGTTAAGGGAAGGACAGTAATTTTCTGTAATTAAGGAACAGAGAGGTTTAATGCAGCACAGACCCTTTGAAATCCTCCTGGGCCAAATACAAAATCACCTACGGACTCAGTTGTACATCACACTGACATCCTGGGAGAAACGCGAGAATTCCTCATCAAATGTAGGAGAAAGTTATCCGACACAAGAGGATCCATCATGGCTGCTTTGGTTCTGCTAATGCACATTTTATGAGTAAATATTAAAGAAAAAAAAAAAACACACCCCACCTGCTCTGATAGCCAGAGGCATTTTGCAACCAGGAAAATAAAAGTAGAATGTGGGAAGGCCTGGGGTTTGTGTGCCCTGGGGCAGGAAAGGGTCCGCTGGGCCCATATTTACTCCAAAGCCAGAACCGCTTGGGGGTTCCACTGGCCCCGACAGCATTGGGGCTGCCGACCTGATCCAAAACCTCCCCTTCTACCTCCTATCCCCTTTGCCAACAATATCCAGCTCCACCTCAAAAACTCCCCTCGTCTGTGTCTCGTAGGAAAACTGAACCTGACACTTATATGTAGCTTTTTTTATACAATGAGAGTGTGCACATGGCCTCCCCTCCCACTCAGCCCAACGCAGACTTCGCTTGACCCCTTAAATGAGGCAGTAAAAACAGGCTTGTGAAACTACTATTGTCTATTTTATCATGGAAAGTTTTACATTCTTGGCTAAATAAAGGCCGATTCTCTTGTTCCTAACAGATCGGTTTGGTGTCCTTCTTTAGAATTATTTCTGAGTGTTTGACTTTTGTCTGTCCGGATCTGAAAGTGAGTTTTGCTCCTTTATACACCGGTTCACAAGATAAGTATTGCTATGCTGACACTGTTTACTTTGCAAGTGTGGACAAATGTGCTGTTCAAACACCAGCTGATTGAGGGAAATGTTTCAGAGGGTTGCGCAACGCCTAGTTGGCACATTTCTCCACGGCAACAGAGAGAAAACAAAATTAGTCCAAAACTTTGTATCGGTGAAGTTCCTCACTTAGAATCAAGTCAAATTGGGGATGTTAGACTCTAAGAAAAACAACACACCTGAATGCACACACTGTGTTCTCAAAGGAAGTGTGAGGGTGACATAATTACAGTCCACATCACACCAACTTCTCAACAAGCCTCAGAAAGTAAACAGTGCTCCACTTCTGACTTTTGCACCCCCTCCCCCTTCTCCACTGTCCCTCTCCCTGTGTCATTAAGAGTATCTCTTGGCTGCTCTATAAATATTGTGGCAGGGCGGGTGAAGGCCAGCAGGAGCTGGCTGGTCTTCCATCAGCCCTGCTAATGAACAGGCACTCTGGCACCTTTAGCACCGGGCTCTGCTGCAGAATGCTTCTGCTTTCAGTTGCTTCTCCTGCTTTACAGGCTACACTTGCTGTTTTTCGATCTGAATGATGCTTTATTTTTATTTGTTTTCCTGTCTGGCTCACACGAAACTTCAGTTTTGGGGGGTGCTTCTATGATCGCCAGGTGGGCAGACTTGGTGCGCGCTATGGCGCTGGAGGTTCAGATCATTTCAACTAGGGGTGTCTCAATACAACCTTTCTTACTTCCAATACAATACCGATATTGTAGCCTTCAGTATTGGCCAATACCAATTACGATTACATGGGCTCTGTATGCTGGATATGGGTGCTGTTAGATTGAGGGTGCTAGATAGATAGAGGTGCTGGAGCAGAGTCTGGAATGGACTGCTTGTATCGGAGTGCTGCTATCAGAGATTTTTGCACGCCGATGTAATCCGATTTTTGTTTCGGTTTTTTTTGCCGATATCGGACTGATATTCAATGTAAATGTCGGATCAGGACATCTCTAATTTCGAGGGTAATTCATCTAACTTATTAGCCAGCTTTCTTACCTGCCACAAACCAGATTCTGATTTGATAAAACCCCCAAGAATGGTGACACATCACACCTGTTGACACTGGGGCAACGACATTAGTTCTCATCTCACTGTGTAACTTGGTCCTGCTCACACTAGTCGCGTTTACATAGGCACATGTAATCTTAATAAAGGGACGATCGGAATAAAAATGCGTCATGATCCAATTGACTGCAATTTGAAAGAAATTGTATTACAATTGAGAGGGGTGGTTTATGCCGATCAATATTCCGAGACATGCGCATGTTAACACTTAAACTGATCATGACTCTCTGTTGACTCCGCATGTGTGCCCTATGTCAACATAATACATTTCCGCCGTTAGTGACAAGACCTAAACATGGCGAGACCCAAGAGCAACTTTCTCGCTGGGTACAGTCTCCTCATGTGACGCAGGATCAGTATCTGCTGCGGGGCCCGCTTGATGATCATGAACGCTAGGAGCAATACAACCGCTCTCAGAACCTGGCTCAGGTCCATTCTGAGTGGAGAGAAAAATCCTGAATCGGATGAAGTGAGTCACTACCGCGTTTGTTGGTTTGTTGACAGCACAGGCGTAAATACAACTCTTCTTCTGCTGTTGTTTTAGCGAAATTAGACAACTCTACGCATGTCCAAATGCGTCTAATCTGATTAAAGCTTGGTGCCTGTATAAGCATGGATTATTTGATTTTGCGCCCATATAAACAGTGGATTAAGATTTTCCGATCCCTCAAATTTTAATCGGATCACGAAATGTTGCACACATACACATGGCTATTGTTGGAATTCCAGTATGCATAACACCTCTAATAACCATCTATTCATGATATAGAAACTCTCACTTGTCCTGCAAGTAGAACTAGTTTCAGAAATGCCTCTAATCCCAGTGCACGGCAGTCTGAAATCATCTTTGAAAAATGGAGGCCCAGATCTAGATAATTCACAAAACTCTTTATTTGTGTTTGGTTCTGATACTCTGCACAAACAAACAAGAATCATCCATGGTAGTCACGGCTCAGCTGGAGTAAGTTGGTTGATTGCCAGGCTAAAGATCAGGTCCTAGACCTTCATGGTTGCAGTCTCACAAACACTGACCTACTTAGAGGCTACATGGAGGTGAACAGGCATGCCCGCAGGCCTAGGTGTGTCTGAGCCCCTTACGCAAGGCCAGGGCCAAGGAGGAGAGAAGGTTGGGCAACTGTAACGCTCACTCCACGCTTACCTTCATTTGTAGAAACCAGGGTCTGAGGCGTGGAAGTGAAAAAAAACAGTGAACAGCAGCTGAGCTCTGCTGACAGAGAGTAGTAGGCTGATTGCAGCGCCCACATTGTGCTGGAGATTGCTGTGTTTGGTACTGTGCTGGAGGAGAGCTGAACGCTGCCCTTGATGTTTGGTGTCTGGTTTTGTTCTGCGAGAGTTCACTATGAATTAGTTAAACGGTAGACTGGATATAAGGAAGCTACGAAACATGCCTCAGAGGGAGAGAATGTGTACACTCACAGGCTTCACAGAGACTTCCGATACTCTGAAAACACTACACTGTATCACACAATTCCACCTACGCACATTCATCAATCAGAAAGCATTATGTGGACGGCGTTACACACACAAACCAACTGGCAATTAATCCTCACAAAAGCATCATATAAAAGCAACAAACACTGATTCACACTTGCACATACACCTTGAAGCACTCCAGCCTCCATATTCATGAAGCCTGCTCCCTCAGCATACCCAAAGCCGGAGATTTCAAGGGTTTCAACTCAGATCTCAAATGTGGTTTAAGGTTATGAATTTGTTACCCAACCACCTGGGCTAATTCTTTAGCTGTAAGCTATTCTATTTTGGGCTCAATTAGCTTTAACTTAATTTGTCATTGTTGTTGCAAAACACGGTTTTTACGGTGATATCATGCTTGAAAGAAGAGGGAGGGGAAAAAAAAGAATTCCCACACAAGCAATTACATGCACACTCACACAGTGGGGTACTGCCGCTTTGCCACAGTAGCTTAATGAATAAATAAGTAATAAGGGCTTGGTTATTGGGGCTCATTAAAATGGGAGACACTTCCATGACAAAAAGACCCGAGGAGGGTCAGAGGAGGCGGCTGTGTAGCCCCCGCCGTCCCTCCATAACCTGACCACATGCCCCCTGAGCTCACCTCCAAATCAACTCTGTCAGCGATACATACAACACACATACACACACAAGCACACACAAACACACACACCTTCTCCTCTGCATCCCCACCTTTTTTTTTTGACACAGCAGCATCTTCATGCACACACACCCCTGCAAGCACTGACACACACACACACGGAAACATACCTCTCTCATGGTTAATTACCACTTAGCTCAATCACATGGTGATCAGTCCATAAGAGCCCCCCCCCTTCCTCTACCCCACCTCCTCCCACGCAACACAAACATCAGCACACATGCCAATTATTGATGAATCTTTAATATGGCGTTTTAGAAAGTCTCCATCTCATTTCCTACCGCCGAGCAGGTGATTACTCCTCCATGAGGACAGGGAGCATAAACAGAGTATAAAGAGAAAACAGCTTGAAGATCTAAAATACAGCATGCATGTCGAGTAAGAATAAATTAGCTTAATGTAATAGGGTTGTAATAAAGTGGCCTGAGCAATTTAAAGAAGACAGCAAACTTTTATTTTTTTGCTCCTCCTGCCTTGCATCTCCTGCTAGCTCTATATAAAACCCCCGCACAAAAATCCCACGCCGCGATAACATGTCAATAATGAGCTGAGGCCATCTATTGATCAGCTTAATTTTGCATCTATTAGCTAGGGAACGGCTTGCTCCGGGGGCGAGGGAAGCCGGGCGCTAACACGCACCGACAGGCTGGATGGAGATCATTACAACTGATGTTCACACACACGCTGTGATTGACATGGAGATAAGGCAGGGAGAGCCCGGGCTCGCACGCCTCCCCGCACACTAAGCTAATGATACACCAAACGTGTGCTTGGTGTGTGTACGCCAGTGTGTGTGCGTGTGTGTGTGATAGAGAGCATCTATCTAGAAAGAGAGCTGGAGCAGGATTAAAAAAAAAAAAGGAGAAAAAGAGGAGAAGAAAAGCAGGCCACACGCCTTTGCTAATTGGCACAGTCAGACAGAGAAGCTCATAAAAGAGGAAAAAGCATTTAGTGGAGCACCTCAGCTTTCTGGATCGCCTTATCAAGTCAGCGTCATTTAAATAGCAATGACTGCACCGCAGAAAAGTCTGGCTTTGACCGGGGAATGCATAGCTTCCTATGATACTTCCTTCATTTAGAGAGTTTGCATACAAACTCAGCCGAAGCATTCATTACGTGAAGACCGTTTGTTTTCCTCTGGATTGCAGGATTTATGTGCCTGGTGTCAACAAAGCAACCGCAGAAAAAGAGCAAAGAGAAAGTGTTTTTTTTTCTTTTTCTTTTTCTCACTACTTGAAGAAGACGTGTACAGAGGAGGGGTGGATCTATACGGAGTGAAAACAATATAGTGTAATGCCCTTTTTCTCCTGATAACCTATCCACCGCTGCTGCACCGCTGGGCCGCCTGGCTTTTGCATTGATGCAACCAGCTGCAATATTGTGGATGCTGCATGTCGTACACACACTGAGTGCGAGAAATGGAAGGGAGAGGAAAAGGCCGGGGCAGTGGAAGTGCACCTTTTACCACGCCATCAAAAGAAGACGTCTGACTATCTGCGTACGCCATCTGTATATGCGCGTTTTTCACGTGGAAAGGGGGTCTCTTTAGAGCCGGATCAGTTCTATGGAGGTGAGGTCAGACTCAACACACACACACACTCACAATGAAAAAAAAAAAAAAAACCTTTGGCTACAAACTGTGTGTTTTTGTCAGCTGAGGGATGCAGCGAAGGGATCGAGGGAGCAAGGGGGGAGGAGGGAGGAGGGGAGAGAGAGAGAGAGAGAGAGAGAGAGAGAGAGAGAGGAGGAGAGAGGAAAAAAAGCCCTCAGCCAAGCCATCAAGTTGAACATTGAACTTCACAGTAGTAGCTGCCTTTCTATGCCTCTCCTTTTGATGTTACCTCCAAAGCAAAGGATCAAAGGCTTGGAGTGTGGCGTGGGGAAGTCCCAAGCTCTTAGCCTGCCAGCCTGTGATATATGCAAAAGTCTACGCCAAAAGAGAGAGAGAGAGAGAGAGAGTGGGGCAGAGGAAAAAGAGAGCAAGAGTGAAAAAAAAAAAAAAGAGGAAGCCTGCATGGAATGTGGCTAAATAGTATGTTTGGGTCTAATGAATGACAAGAGGATGATGCAATCAGTCGGCTAGTTACAGTATGACAGAGTGGGAGAAAGTGCGCGCACACCCACACTCAGAGATGATTCTCAGAGAGGGCAGGGCGCAGAGGCAGGGAGGTTTTCGGGGGTGCTTGCAGTGCGTGTTGCCCTCACGACTTCCCCCCTCACCTCACGTTCAACCAGCAACATGGGACACCCCCCCCTCCAACCCACCCCAACCCACTTCCACCTCACACCAACCCCCCAGTGCCTCTCCAACATCAAGGGGTTCGAGAGGCAGTGTCGTCTCGACATAAATATACAGTGTGCCGTTAAAGCGAAGACTACAGTAAACAGACTGTGCATAGATCCTGGTTGTGTCTCGCTGGAGTGCAAACACACACAGACACACACACACAGGCACACACAACACACACAACGTGGGCTCAGCTGGGCCAAAGAGGAGAGCAGAGGTGTGCTAAACTTGACAAATCTCTACGAGACAAACACACACACACACACACAAACACGCACGCAAACTCACACACCCTTTCCCCAAGGCTGTAGGATTAAGAGGTCCAGCTGGCTGACAGCAAGCCCTTCCTTCCCACGTATCCCGTCGATCTCACCCCCCACTCCCCCTCCACCCAGCCTCCACCACTCCACAGCCCCTCCCACACTTCCACCACTACCCCCCCTAAAGGTCTGCCAGCCCATCCAGCTTGCCGAGCATGCCAGGAGGACACACCTGAATTTGACAGCGATCAGCCTCGAGTCGGTATCACCTCAAATCATCCGACGTATATTCACACAACGGAGGAAAAATAAATCCAGAGGCGCAGGAAATCCTGGATTTTGGGGAGGAAGTGGTTGTAGAAACTTAGGAGAAGCCAGCACAGCATTGTCTGTCCATCTAGTCCTTGTCAGAGCTGCTGCTTGTGTTTTCAAGATACAGACTCATCAAAAGTCGAGGCCTTGAGAGATGGACAAACAAGTAGGAGGAAATAAAGAGTGAAAGGGGATGTTGTTGGAGGAACTAGAGAAAGTGAGAAAGAGTTTTCAAGTAGAAGAAACCCCCACCCTTCTCTTACCCCTCTACTCAACAGCTGCCAGGTCGCTTTACGAATGTGTGCATGAAAATATGCAGCAGGGTGTTGTTTGAGTGTTATATCATTTTGTCGACAGGGAAGTATGCGCGTTTAAATGTTCGAGAAAATAAGCGTTCAGTATTCCAATATGTGAGATAACCGAGAGCTTGGATTATGTTACCGGAGAGGGTTTAGCACGTTTCGTGTGTAAGCATGCATCCAGGGCTGGAGGGGATGAAGATGCAAGAATGGGGCGGTCCAGAGAGGAAGAGTGGAGAACTGAGATTTGAGAAAGTTATGATTTAAGAGGGTGTGTAAGACGAAGGGAACTGTCTATCTAAAGCATTTGAATGAATAAATAACTACTCTTTGAGTACAATATTTACTATTACACCATTTTCTCCTGTTTTATTCTCAGATCAGCAACATGCTGTTTGTATGAGATGTTCCAGAGACACGACTGGAGGAGTAGGTGGTCATTTGGTCAGGATACAGACGCCTCCTCACAAGTCTGTTTGTTATGGAAGCATCTTCTACACTAATGAGCCCTAATAATTATCAGGGTGTCCCAATACATTTTTTTTACTTCCCAAATGATACTGATATCGTAGCCTTCAGTATTGGCAAATATCGATATTGATCCAATATTCGCACAAACTTGTGCTCGTCAAGTTTTGCACTCTGCAATGTCTTTTTCGGACTTGAATGAAAAATACTGCCACACAGCCGACGTCACTCCTACTCCTTACTACTTTCTTAGTACCTTAGTACACACTGTTGTTGTGAACACATGGGCTCTGCAGATCCAGGTGCTGCTAGCTAGAGGTGCTGAAGCGGAGTCTGGAATGGACTGCTTGCATCGCAGTGCTGATATCGGAGATTTTAGATGCAGGCCACTACAATCCAATATTCGTTTTTTTGCTGATATCGGATGGTTTCCGGGACATCTTTACTAATAACCATCAGAGACAGTGACATGAGATACTAATTTGGAGGGACTACAGGCAACAACTTCCCACTTAAAATCCCAAATTTCATTTTGATAAAGGCAGGAATAAATCGAAAAATTAACTATTTCCAACACTGGTTCTGGTATACGCATTCCTATTAGTATCGGTATCAGTATCACCATCAAGTTCCCTGCAGAGTGAATTTGTTGAACATGTGTAACTGGTTTCCAAAGTTGGCGTGAACATCACTCCGAAGTCAAATTGATTTGTCGGACACACCCCTCGCCAGAGCGGCAATTCCTTACTCAGCGGTCGAGACTGCGGTCTCTAATATTGGCTGGATACTCCAAGGCTACGACGATGAAACATGTGAACACTCCAGGTTTCTTGCTGCCAAGAGTTACATGTGAGCGACGAGCCCAATAAGAAGCGAGAGGTTTGGGTGAAGACAAAACAGGAGGGTTTCAGAACAGGTATGATCAAAAAACTCCTGAGGATGCTAAAGCCATGCTTTTGGTTGCCTTGCCTCAATGGATAACTAATGAGAAGAGAGGAAAAATCCATCCACCAATTCAGTGTGATACCTTCGACAGAGGCAGATCAGTACTGCCGATTGGCTTCAGAGGAGTAAAGAAGGGGAGAGAAAGAAAAAAATAAATACAGACAAGGCTCGGTGTAAGGGAAGAATAAGAATTAGGGAGTGAGAAATGGAGAAAGGAGAGAGCAAGAGATAGAAGGGAGGGAAAAAAATTCACAATGATGACACGTAAGTGCAAAGAGCGATTAAGGATTTACTTTCAAAAGGACTCCCATTGATCTTTTTTGATAGACCTGCAATAAATCAAACCAGATTGACTCGCATGAGAACCAAGCCTAATCCTTTAGTCAGATCCAGGAGAACTCCAACCAAACCAGCTGTTAATTTAGGCTTTACAAGATAAAGCGGGAGAAATCCAACCTGATGTACCCTAGGGCAGGGGCTTACATCATCTCTGTAAAGCAATCAACTTATTGCCAGTTTGGAGAGGTAATCAGAGCACATACTGAGAGAGGAGAGGGAGAGCTCGGGGGGGAAGGAGGGGGTGGAAGAAGAGAAAAGGGAGACGGCTGAAGAGGTTAGAGAAGGAACAGAAGCGAGGAGGGTTAGAAACAACAGAAAATGAAAGCTGAGCCCACTTTAGAGATGTTATTCTCCTACAAGTAAGTCATATTTATTCTCTGCATACAGATCTTCTGACTGAAGCGGTAAAAACTTAACTTTGAAACAGAAAAACATGTTTACAACAAGCACATCTCCAATTATCTCAAGAGGGCAGAGGATGAAACGCACAGGAGCTAGCTAGCTAGCAGCACGCAGCAGCTCTCTGGGCTGACAGTATGGCGTGGAGGCAGGCTTCAGCTCCCCCCCCTCTTCCACACCACCCTGTAATTTCCCTGGAGGCCGGCCCAGACCTCTTCCCCATCCCCAGTGGCCGGTGCCACCTCAGCCGGGTCCTGCCAGCCACGCTGTGGCTGCACCATAGCACAACCATAGTAATTAAAATGGATATTTTTGTTTAGGGTGAACAAGAGGGATTTTTTTTCAAGCTCTGGGCGGAAGTATTGCAAGACACCATCCAGCCCACACTGAGCAAACCTCCCTGATGTCTTTCTCAGTTGTGTATTCTGTGTTTAAGTGTGTGTCTGTGTGTACTGTATGTCAACAAGGGGACTAGTAGGGTTTTAGTTCCTCTTCTCAACAGGGTGGTGTGACACTACAATGAAGGATACAGCAGATAAAGCCTGAAAACCACTCAAACGCCAACCCCCCCTTCCTATGCACACGCTGACACAAAGACTCATTAGCTCACCATATCCCCCTGTCTTTAATGTCCTGTTTACAACACAAAACAACCAGATCAGGAGTGAAATCCAATCATGCAGCTTTGCAGGGCCCATCACGTCGGCCTCGCAGGAGAGCTGAGGAGAAGCAGGCCTTGTAGTCTCTGGACACTGTCCAAGGGAAACCAAACCTCAGGAGTCAAAACAAAACCACACATAAAATCAGAGTTAAAACAGCAGCCTGGGTTCAGCCCGTCATGACTCCACCAGCACACACAAACGTGCGCACACACAAACCCTTCGGCCCCTGGTTACACCGTGTGCACACAGGGATCACTCCAACTTCAGCTGGGCTTCACTCGTATCGCCAAATTGTTTCAGGGTTGGTGACTTTGGGTTTTGTTACAAGCTTGCTGATGTGAGTGTGAGTGTGTGTGTGTGAATACAGACACACAGACTCAGGGTACATCCATGTGAAGGAGACTGCCACTTAAGCTGGACTCACATCAGCCTGTGCTATCTTTAGCAGCTGGGCTAAACTGTTAAAACCGCACAACAACACCCCCCCACCACCACCACCCCCACCCTCCCAGAGAGCCTCCCAGACTTCATATAAGACGGCCCAGCTCTTTGGCAGCGGCTGCCCACTGGCACCTCCCTCCATGGCCACAAGGTCACACGTTTAATTACACAGAAAGTAGTAATCTCACCAGACAGATGGCAAGCAGGCCGCCTCTCAATTACTTTATGCCCAATTGAATCATTACTGGTGTTATTTGCTAAATTATGGTGCTAAGAAAAGTACCACAAAAACTGGATTTGTGCTACAAGTGGGAGGGGGGAGGGTTACGGGGTCGTGGCAGTGCTGGGGCAGAGAGGCAGATGTGCCTCTTGCCAAGCAACTGTGACAGAGATCAAAAAGGCGTGAAGAATACAAGCGCATGACTGTGTTAGCTTTTGGGAAAAAAAATGGGAGTTTAATACCACAGTGATCAGCGCCAGACAAAACAGACCCTTATTTTTCTCAAAACCAAACCCGGTACAGAACATTGGCCTATGTGGAAACAGTCGGCTCCCGGCAGCCCAGTCGAGGAAACCGCAGGACAAGGCCAATTTAAAACGTGAAGAAAGTGTCTGTCTCTTAAAAATGAGCCAAGGAAAAAGAGTAAGGTTTCCTCCATGTTTTTTTCCCTCTTCCTTTTTAGAGCCACCAGTTTTGTCATTTGGGTGCATCCCAGAGGGCTTGATTCCCTTTCCTAAAAAAGCCTCCGAACAGCAAGTGTGAGCGCCTTCATCTCAGTGTCCACCCCTGTCGATGCCTCACTCATCATTTCTCAGCTCCTCCTGCCAATGGCTTCTGTGAACAATTAGAGGTCGACTTTCCCAGCGCCTGAGACCACAGCATCTCAATTCCTGGCCAGCGGAGCTGCAACAGTCTATCTGGCCAGCCAAGAAACAAGATTCCCTTCAAGTTGAGGCCTCAATTTTACTATTTATTCATCACTAACTGTTAGTGAGGCCCTTCTCTTTGCCTGTTTATGATTTAACACCACCGCATAGCCAAATAACTGCAAAGTAACTGTGCTGACTGGCCTTGTTAATGTCAACTAAAGAAAGGCTTCAGTGGGATCTTGTCTGAAAGTCAAATTATTCACCAAAACTACAGGACAGATGTGGCTCAGGCCTGCATGATGATCATTTCTTCGCTGGTTTGGGTCAGAGTTTTCCCCCATAGTTTCCTTTTCGCACCTTCAGCTGTCTTATTAAACCTTAAATTTATACCAATTTAAAAACAAACTTGACTACCCTGCTCTATGAATACAAGCATGAGAAATATGCCTGCCTGGCTGTCAGCCACAGCCCTATGTGTGTGTGTGTGTGTGTGTGAGGCACTCAGCTGAGAGGAGACTTCCGTGTAGGTTAGTAATTAGCAAAATAACATAAGACAAGATAAGGAATTGCATTTTGGTGAACGGAGAGGGCTCATCTCCAATCAGGGCTGCAAAAAAAAGCTAAAAAACACCAGCAACAACAACAACATGTCTGCACAGTATCCATTAAAAAGTTACAGGCAGACAAATAAAGGCTTATTGATTCAAAACAAGAACAGGATTCGGCCTTTCTTGATTCATCCTGCCATGAAACAGCTCTGCTATTTGTTTATTCAAACATTTCTGTACCACAGTTACAGAAATTTACAACAATAACCAATGTCGTTTCACCCATGTCAATATATTCCATGTCAAAAAAATAAGTAAACAAAAGTTTGTTTTGGATGTGTGTAGGTCGGCTATGGTCTCATGTCCCTTTAAGACGCTGTCCTACGTCAGAGACGTGACTCCACCTCTTCCAGTCCATATTAAAGAGGGAAAGACAGGTGAGGAGATGGAGGACGGTTCAAAAGTTGTAGCGACCAAGTTAATGTGGGAGGGGGTGAGCAGCTTGTGGAGTAGTTATCGTCCATTTATCGTTATCGAGGTGAACTGCTCAATATATCGTGATATTGACTTGAGGCCATATCGCCCAGCCCTGCATAGTGGTCTCATAAGGGATCAGCTTGTTTCCCTATAACCCGAGGAGGATCATTCATATGGGACAGCTGTCACTCTGTCACTCTAACAGAGGAATAAGCCGAGGCAAGTCCTCCTGAGTGCTGACACATCAATTTCAACTTCAGGAGATAAGACCCTGTAAAGTTCACATGCTTCAGAGTTTCAAATTGACAGGTTGTATTTTTTTTACCAAGTTTTTACTTCAGCTCTACATTTTTTGCACCAAATAATGGCAAGTTGTACTATCAAGAGTATCCCTAAAACCCGAACAATACACACCCCTACATTTCACACAGCTCAAATCGAAGTCTGGATTAAAGTAACAGGTTGGTTTTCCCAGCTTGAATAACTTTCCAACGAAGCCTCAAAGCATGAAACAGAGAGGTAGTGAAAAGCATTTGTCCTACCAGTGACCGTACTAAGACTGGCAGCTTGCCACTAACTGGGAACAGTTGTGTTGAGAGGCACGTCTACTGATGTAAAATGATCTGTGGGAGCATATCGAAAACTTCCATGTGGTTATTTTTCTGAGTGGGGTTAGGAATCGCAGCGGACCCTACACGGCAGCCAGCAGTTGTTCTCCCATGGGGTCTTTGCAAGCATCTGGGAAGAAGCGAGCGAGTGGATCAGGAGATGATGATGACTGGATCTGCTTTTTTACTGCCGAGGATTTTCAGATTGTACTCAAAATGATCCCAAAGGCGAGTGCAGAAAATGAGAAGAAAGGGTCCATGGAAGTTCCCCCAGAAGCCTCTGAGGGCTTACTGTAATGGCTCCCAGGCACATTTACCACCCCACTCGCCGAAGAGGACGGGGGTTTCCTGTTCCACTTTCCAGTTGTGCCATTGAGAGGGAAGCTGCACTGCTGTTAAATACCACAACGGGGCTCAAAATACAGGGCTCTGACTTTGTATTCCTAATTCTATCTGATCGGTTATCAATCACAAATCATTTCTTATTAGGCAGCTGATGTTGATAAACAGTGAAATATCTAAAAATTCCAAACTGAAGGCCATTACTTACTGACAAACTAACTAGCTCATAACATGTCACACAGCTTTGTTGTTGAAATCCTGGCAAGCGCGCAAATGCGTTCCCAATTTTTTTTCAAAATCTGAAACTAGTCCAAACGCTTACGTGCTTGATTCTCGGTAAATGCATCAAATTTCAGCTCCTTCAAAGAAAAGCTGCAAACAAAACAAGAAATCAGCTGGGCTTTAAATGCTTGCACACAGTTTAATTTGCATCGGTAATACGTTGAGCAGAATTTTTGCCAAGCTGTTGAATTTGGGTGAAGAATTAACACAGAATTCCATGTTCTGGTTAAAACAAAGAGCAAGAGCGCTCAAAGTACAAAGAGGATCTTAACATTTTAAAGTTGATTTCAGAGAATTATAGCACACATCCGATTAGATATGCATGAACAGGCTCTAAGACTCCTTAAGCATGCATAGGATTTCATAGAAAACCACATGTATCAACTGCAACTTGCTACGGATGCAGAGAAACTAACTTTATGTGCTTCACATCCTCCAGAAGAGTAAAAACAGTATGTCTGAGAGGTTTTTTTACAACTGGCTTTTAATGGACACATTCAGTTTGTTACAAAATGTAAAAAAAAACAGAAACAAGTCCTGCTTGTCCATGTGGGGTCTACCTTTCACCTGTCCTGATCATGTCACTGCCTCTACTCTATGGGTGGGAATCACTAGTGGCTCCACAATACAATATTATCACGATACTTGGGCCACAATACGATACTATCATGATAATTGGGCCATGATACGATACTATCACGATACTTGGGCCACGATACGATACTATCACGATACTTGGGCCATGATACGATACTATCACGATACTTGGGCCAAGATACGGTACTATCATGATACTTGGGCCATGATACGATATTATCACGATACTTGGGCCACGATACGATACCATCACGATACTTGGGCCATGATACAATATTATTGCAATTTTTTACATTTTACAATACGGTGAATATTCGGATACCATATATTGCAATTTATAAAACATTTTCAACTGTTTCAATAATTTAGCATTTGGCTTTCCTTTATGTTTATTTATTCACACTGTATTTTATTTTCATGTAGCACATCTTGCATACCTTATACATATTTGTTGTACTAACTTTCTCCTGATCTATGATGTCACCTATGCCAACCTCACTGAAAAGTTGATTTTATTTTTCCATTATCATAGATTTGACTTCATATGAGCAATAAATTTAAATAATAGATAGATATTTGGTAAATGAGACGATACGATATATCACCAGACAAAATATCCTGATACTATGCTGTATCAGTTTTTCTCCCACCCCTACTCTGCTCTGTGTCCTCGTACACTGGTCAGTATGTTTCATAGTGGACCAGGATTTATAGTAAACAGTGGTTTTCTTTCCCATCATTTGTTTTATGCTCATACCGCATGGCGTGTTTCAGCTTTAAGCGGCAGGACTGTAAGTGAGACATACCCATTTTATCACCCACTAGCAGTGAACTGATGCTGTATCCCGATGGCCCACACGTTGCTCTGAGCCCTGCAGTCTTTCCCCAGCTGCTATACTACAGGCATGGGGCTGCAGCTCTGGCACCTGTCTCTGACAAGCCTCAGCATTCACACTGACTCTGGTTTCCTGAGGCCCGTTGCCTGGCAGTCAGGTGACAAATGCTAACACACACATACACCACCGCGGACGTGGCCTGCAAAAACACGCGTGCACACAGCAATCCAAATCTACTGAACCGGGAGGTACTCCAGTCTGATCCCGACCACTTAAAAAGCATCGGCACCATAGTGAGAGAGGTCTTACCCTCTGGTGTTTCTCTGCCTGATAGCATAACCCTGCTCTGATTCAGGCTGTGGCTTAGAGCAGTAAACCAAAGCTTACCTCAATGCCTCTCACCCGCCCCTCTACGCTCTAACCACTGTTTTTGCATACCGCTCAGCTTGTGTAACCGTTGAGTGGTTTTGCTCAAGCGAGACAATGGCTGTGTAACAGACTAAGCAGAGCGAGGCCATCCAATGTCGAATGGTTGCGAGAGTTGATAAACACAGTTCTGTTCACGCAAGACAGGAAAAACAGCCGAAAGAGAGCTGAAGTAGTTGAAAAGGTTTCGTGATAGGTTTTGTACATCAAGGGTTCAAGGTGGAGACCCGGTCCTCAGGTGAGGTACTCAGGGTACAGACGGCTTTGCTTACCAGCAGTAAACACTAGACGCTATCCAGACGGTAATTATAGTCTCATTTGAAACCCTCCTAAGTTCACAGAGAGTATCAAGGTCATTTTCAGTGAGCTGTACCACCAACATTACACAAATGCTGTGTCAATATTTTACCATTTTCATGCTGCTGACTCTTCCAAGATACTCATTTCTGATGACACAGCATTTAAAATGTTCCTAAAGACATTGCTTGATAGATTGACACAAGCAGATAAATTACGACTGCTTTTAAAAAAGGCATTTGTTCTGGTACATGTTGGACACGACTGTTGCATGCAGAGAAAGCAGACAGTTAACTTTCAGGAGGGCCTGGTTGAGCTCTTGGTACTGCAAAGCATGCTGGTACTCACTCTGCAAGCCAGCGGACCACAGCCACGTTTCCCCACCTCATTTGCAAAGCAATCCCGCTTCCCTCCCACTCAGTGCCCTCAGTGCATCTTTTTGTCATTTCCCTGTCTAAGCTCCATTTGTTTTGTCCGCTGAGACGGTAAAGAAGGGGGGGCACGGAGGGGAGTGAGGAACCAGGTCTCAAGGAGACTTCTCCTCCACCAAGACGCAAAAAAAAAAAAAAGATACGCACCCAGTGAGCCAACACACACATTCACCTCTCTCCCCCGCCTGACTAATGTGCCCTGACACTCGTACATCACCCGTAAATTGGCCAAATGAATTAACCACGGCCCCTGCTTAGCTTTACGGGCTTTAAATGGATTTTCTCCTCTCCAGGTCTGCCCAATAATTGCATTTATCCATCTTGTTGAAGCCAGGTTTACACACTCCCAAAGATCATGCCAATCCCCGGATGCATTTTCCGCTCTGGTGGCAAGAGAGTGAGAGATTTGTCATCGGATCATAACAGGTAATTCAAACAACAATTAGCTCCACGACTCCGCCGTATGTCAATGTCTGGCTCCTTGTTGTACAGGACCTTGGTAGGAGCAATGACGTGCCTTGTGTCTCCTCATCTGTCTGGATAGCTCTTCCCCTTCTGTCTTAGCGTGATAAATTGAGCCTTGTCTTACTTTTTATCTATCATCCTAGCCTGCAGGTTAAAACAGCAAACACCCACAGTAGGGAGGAAAGTAGTGGCTATAAGTCTTGCACTGTTTCATTGTCCACAAACACACATTCAGACGCAGAGCAGAGGCAGAGCTGTGAACACCAGCATCAGTGGGGGTCATCTGCACACTTGTGAATGTTTGAACAGAAGTGCATTAGACACTGGGGGGCCCAGAGGACAATTCAGCTATGTAAACATGCAGCAACTTCCTTCCCTCAGCTCCTCCAGGCCCTGCACTGAGACAAGCCACTGTTTAAACAGCGCACACAGCATTCCTGTGCCTGGGCCCTGGCCAGCTGCTGTATCCTCACTGCAGGCCTGCCCGACTGCCTGAGCAGAGACAGATACAGGCCTTGCAACAGCCAGGGTCATCCACTACACACACAAAAGGGCTTTTATAGACATGCAAAGCTGGACTCTTCTGCTAGAAAGGCTCCAAAGCGCTACGCTGGCTACTTCAATGCTGACTGCCAAAGTCCAAGTAGACCTCCCACAGAAAGGAGAGATTAGCTATTGAGGAGACTGAAATCATCACGTCGCCAGCGGACCCATCCTGAAATCTTAACCACTTGACGCCACTGTAATGACGAAGCTGGAAATTTATCTTTATTGATATTTGAAATATGCAAAGCCTGGTGGCCAATAAAGATAGAGGGGGCAGTAAAAGAGGAGATAAAGGGCGTCCTGGTTCTAAAGGGCATCGTGACGTGCATCACATGACACAAAGGCCACTCCGCTTCAGCCATGCCAGTCTCCAGCTAAACTTTCATTATGACTGGACAGGTTTCATTTCCACTCAATATCCAATCCCGAACTTTGGCCTGGATGCCAAAAAATATGCCGGACGTTACATTTATAGGGTTATACTGAGTCAACCATGAGCCACGTTAGAGAAAATGTAGGGTTCAAGGATTAAAAGTGAAAAATTATTGAAAAAATATCTGAAGAAAGTATCTCCTGACTTGAAGACAAACTTCAGACTTTAGTGTTGTTAATTTTGGACTCAAATTTTGGAGGATTTGTTCTGCTTGAGCCTTTTCCAAACCAAATATGAAACTCAATCTATCACTCCAAGAGTTGTGAAAAGGACAGCCTCAAGGGGAAGCAGCTGGAGTAAGACTTGGGTCTCACTCTGGACAAGTAGAGGAACTAGGAGAGAGAGGACTCATCCATGGATTACTCTACAGCTTGAGAAAGAAAGAAGAATAATCGTAGCTCCCCTTTTGATGCCTTGTAATCAAAACAGGTATAGAGTTAGTATATGATGGTTCAGTTTAAAATTCCATTGTCGTCAATCAGCTGCAAATCCTTATTTTGAAGGGTGGCCAGATTTGTATTGTTCTCCATCGTCTGAATGCCCATTTAGTGCCTTTGTCTGACCCTCTGTCTGTCATTTCATCCCTTCTGGCGGGACACCAGAGGCCACTCACTCATCTCACCTCGGGACAGTTGTCCAAACAAGACACTCCATTCACTCTGACCTCTGGAGGGAGGGAGGGAGGCCGTCGTCGATTCACTCTGAGAGTCAATTTGTCCACTTTAGGACACTCTGCCTCACACTCTAGTGGAATGAATATGTATCACTGTGGACGTCCCCCCCGGCAGAAAAATCTACATTTATTCTAAGAGTAAACTTTACATGCAAAGATCCATTTTTTATGAACGATTCATTTTAAATATAAATCCAATAAACTAATTGAGCACTATTTACAGACTGCAGCCCATTTAAATTCGCACAGCCAATCAGGATGCTCGGAGCGGCATTTTTGGGGGGCAAAATAAACACTCCATTACCTGCACAATGGTTAGCAATTGAATGCTGACATGCTCGGCGTAGGCCATGTGTGGATGTGACAAGCTGTTCACATGAAATGTTATCTGCCGCAGTACACAACATGACAGCTGTCTCTTTACAAGAGGCGTATTATTATTGTGTTTAAATAGGTTTCTAACAGCTGGTTAAAGAGCTAACATGGGAATTTACTCTTAATCTGTTTTCCACTGGAATTGGTTCATCAGCTAGAGAGAGAGAGAGAGAGAGAAACAAGAGGAATCTGACGCTGCTCGCCAGTCACTGTAAAAGGGTTACATCTTATTAGCCTTGTGCATTTTTGAGTAATCTCGCCAACTATTTTTTTTTTTTTTCCTCGAAATCCCACCATAATCCCGAGATTAGTTGATGAATTTATTTCTGCCTTGCTCTCTTAACCCTCCCTCACCTTTCGCAGGCAGTTATGAATCCGGCACCTTTTTACGACAAACAAGCAGACGATCGCCTCATTAGTGGACTCACTCCGCTTCTTAAACACACACACACTTACACACACACACAGCCCTTGGAGCTTATCCTACTACAATTAAAAGTTTAATTAGTAGATTAAAAATACATTGACTGGAGTTTTATCACCTAAACTCCTCTATTATGTGTTGAGCTCACACAAAGGGCCTCCTTCCCATCTGAGCCATTTTAAACTGATTATCTGCAGACAGAAATTCCTGAGGCTCCTTTAAGACTGCAGATAGAAACTAACTCCCGGAACTAAAATATTGGATGTTACTTGATTAATTTTGATTGGACACAAGTTTGACAGTATTTACTTTAAGAGGAATATAAAATAAATTAAAATACGGCTAAATTTAGCAACAAAATAAAGTTTCATTTCTGTTTTGATGTGTTTTTAAATGCTTGTTTTCTGATTATGAATGTGTTCGAGCTGAAGAAGATATTAGCATGAATGAAATTCTTCTTCTGTGGTACGATCCGGAGCATTCTACCACATCCATAAAAGGCTGGTGTACCACAGGTGTTCGCTGCACACTGGCACGGCTAGTCATTATCTAGCCCAACATGATCATTAAGAGCTGTGATGGCAGTGTGGCACCTCCTCCCTGCACACACACACACACACAGAAACACACACACACAGGAAAAAAAATACTGGTGGAGACTCAAGCACTCGCTATCAGTCGTTGTAAAAAAAAAAAAAAAAGGGTGAGAGGGGAAGCTCCTTCCTCGACGAAAAAGCATGTCAGCGGCAGTGCACTTTGACCCTTCCCAAACACACTCCACAATCCAAACAGAAGGCCGGCACCACCAGGATTCCTCCAGCATCACAGCGGCCCTCTCACACACAGCGTCTACAGCTGATTTTTTTTTTTTTTTCTTTTTTTTTCCGATGACGATTAGGGTGGGAAGCGTGGAGAGCAACACGGAGGAGAGGTTGGCTAAAACTTGCCTGCTCCAATCTGTGTTCAATCCCTGCTGGGTTTTATTTTGTGATTCTGTTTTTTTTTTTTAACGGGGAGATAAATGTGAAGCCTAGGGGCACCATTGTTTGGACATCTAACCAGGAACTGTCGCTGCTCTCATTGCCCCGGCATTAACAGCAATTATGCGCTCTATTCAGACGGCTTTTGTGCGTCCGACCCCCTGCCCCCCCACCCCTCCACCTCCCAACTCTCCCTCTCTCTCTCTGTCCCCCCTTCACTCACTCACACACATACACACACATGCACTCCCAGCACACATTTCCCGCTTCTCTCTGCCCCCTCTCAAGCCCGTGCTTCCCCTCCCACTCGGCTACTGGTGAACTCATTTGGCTACTGGAGGACTCTGGTCCCATTATGAATGAACTTACAGAAATGTGCACATTCAGGCAAGGGTGGAAAAGAAGAAGAAGAAGAAAGAAAAAAAGAAACGCACATACCAGAAGCATTTCTGGTGCGATACCAGAGCTCAAACAATTCTGCACATGACATTCTGAGGATTTCTTACCCTCCACTAAGGTGCACTGCAGTTACAATACAGCTGGGTGCTGCTTTACAGCTCCACAGGGCAAAATACTTGAGAAATTCCTCAACGTTTAACTGTCCCGCTTAGAAAATTTATTTCCAATGGTTTTGACATTTTTATACTTTGTAAAGCATATCTATTCCTGCAGATCTTGACACTAAATAATCCTCACTACAACCTTTAAATCAAACAGATGCAACATATAAGCCGTATTCCCCCCTGCAACCATCCCCTGGTTGGGAGACTCTAATCGTGTTTTAGCTTGTAAGTCATAAAAAACTCAATAATCTGACAGACTGTGGTCATTCCAAAGCTCCCTGATTGATTTGCAGCCACAAAGACACTAAACAGTCGACAGTTTAGCACGTTAACATCCTACTGTTTGCTAGCAAACACAAACACAGTTGTCACTTACTTAATAACCATTTTTCTTGCGCAAACGTTCCTCCTTATATTCACAATGATAGCCTGATTACTACCTAGCTAACATTAGCTGTGATTTGGTGCTCCTCCAGATTTCCACCAGCGTATGTTTTAAGGATTCCTATCAAATCATGGAGCTGTGACGTGATCAGAACTCATCAGATTATCGAGGCTCGGAGAGCTTTAGCGAGATAATATATGAGCTTCCCACACTAAGCGTGACGTCACAAGGAGATGGCCTCTGTGGAAATAACGTCTGATGTAACCTTAAGTGTACTTTTTTTTATGCTGGATGCAGGGCAGAAATAATGCCAATAAAATCTGAAATCCTCCTGGAAGCTTTTTAGATGATCTCATCGACAGTTTTTCATCTTTACATGTCAAAGTCTAAAGAAGCTTGACTCTACGAGAACATTGTGGACATGCATCAGTGTATTTTTACATCAGATAGTGCTGTCCTTTCAGAATTCAAGATGTCAAATTCAAAAAGGGCGCTTTATTTTGAAAGGACTGCAAGTGATTTTTCCGTCTGTTCAAGTCGGAATATTTCGAAATGCTCGATAAAATAAGGAAACACAACGCAGATTTCTACATATTTAAAATTCAAAACGAACTGAACAGTATGCTAAATGTAAATGAAAATAACACAACACACTTTGTTTATAGCTACAAATACAAGTGGTGGCTACACACGTACACACAATAATTTAATTTCCATGTTTGAGGGAGCCTCGAGCCCTGTGGGCCAGGAGCAGAGCGAGCCTATATTTAACAGATGACAAAAAGTTGCATTCCAGATGTACAGTACTATCTTTGTGTGCAGCTCTATAGAAATGCATGGGAGAAAGAGGGAGTAAAGGGAAGGGGGTGGGTGCTGCTGGGAGTGGGGTAGTGGTGGTGGTGTGGGGGGTTACACTGGGGGCTGTAGGGGGGCACCAGTGCACAGCTGCTAAACTAATGCCTTTTTTTTTCCCCCTCTTTCTTTTGCTCAGGCACAGAGAAGCAGAGTGTGGTGGCTCACTGACAGAACCAGGAGGTGAAATGAATTTAACTCTTCTGATATTAATTTGTTTAAAAAAATAGAAAAATAAAAATAAAAGTGGAAAAATGAATAAAGAGAAAAACATCCAGGCTGTTCTAATGACTAACAGGCCTAATCTGTTACAGCTGAAATTACGCATCAGATTAGCTGTTATTACATTAAAAACAATGAAGTCAATGATTTAATTAAAAAAAGGTTCAGCCTTGACTGCAGCTGAATTTCTGCTACACCCAAACTCGGCTCGCACCGCCACCAGGGAGCCACTGCTCCCTCTGCACTGGTTAAAAATATGATTAGAAACACACTCACAAAAACTGACTGAGTTTCTCTTTTTTTTTTTTTTTGCCTGTGTGGAGTTTCAAGCAGAGTGACAGATTGACAAGCATATATAAGCTCCTACACAGCTCGGCCTGCCAACAAAATCAGCATTAGACAATTAAGCCGGGCTTAAAGCAGAAAAAGGAAAAAAAGCATGAATATATATATACCTCACTGGTAAATATTTACCACACGTTCATTCAGCAGGCACAAAACCTTACTGTACTCCCTCTGCCTCTCTTTCTGAGTCCCCCTACCATCACTGCTGCCCCCCTCCACCACTCCTACATCTGCGATTCATTGACTTTACAATTTACCACATGTCGAGATGGGAGAGGTCGAGCCTCCATCTGAATCACGGCACAAATATGCGAGTGATTTATTGTTTTAAAAACCCCGGGCCGATTTAGTGCAACTCCACTTTTCCTGAGCATTACTCCTATTGGCAGACCATGAACAATTACAGTTTGGACTAATTAAGCTCAGAGAATGTGCTGCGCACCGCTAATGTCTAGCAGGCCCCAATTTTAGTTTAATGGTGCCAAACTTTGCTTCCCAGCCCCCCCTGCTCCCCCCCACCACCCCTTTCTCTAACTTAACTCCTCAAATCCAAAGCAGATTGTGCTTTTTATGACTGTTTATTGAGTCGAGGAAAAATAAGGACCTTTTCTTTCCCCTCTACTCGCACAGGATGAGAGAGGAGCAGCAGCAGCAGCAGCAGCAGAGTGAGAGAGAGAGAGAGAGAGAGAGGAAGAGAGGGAGCACAAAAAGGAGTAGTGGGAGGGAAAGAGAGAGAGAGCGGGAGCCGCTTCCGCCATACTTTGTAAACAAAAGTGATTTGCAAGACAAAAGGAGCGCAACCTTCCGACTAAATTCAGAGTGCATTCTGCAGCTAGGGGCACAAATTGTGGCCGCGCTGTGCCACCAAACCCCCCGTGGACACCAATTAGGCCCCATTAACATGTAAAGCCAATTTGATAAGGTGTGGGCCCTATCCCTTAAATCCGCATTAAACTATCTTTCCTCTTGTCACAGCCAAAAAAATCCATTTACAGCTGCCGAACACACATAATCCATATGATATACCATTGTTATGGTTATGCTGCTGCCACGTTAAGGAAAGATACTGTCTGTCTGCGCCAATTACAACAGATAAGGCCTGAGCAATGTGTGCACGTGAGCACAAAGGCAGCAGCAACGTTGCATTCACTTGCAGCCTGTTCATTACAATAATCTGAGCAGAAAATCCTCTATTATTTTGACCCTAAAATAAAAAAAATGATAGAGGGGGAAGTCAGCCTGCATGAAAGGGGATTTATTTTTCCAAAAAGGTGAATCCACGGCAACATGAGCAATCCTGGAAGTGAAACAAAGAGGGAAAAGGGGAGAAAAGCTATTGTTTCAAGCACACAAAGCCTTTCCACCGTCTTGTAGTGGAATCGCCACAGGTTCTGGGAGCGTCTTTTTTCACTCTAAACACAGCAGTGGATGCTTGGTCTTGCATTTTCTGCACCCCCCCTCCTTACACACCCCCCTTCCACACTATCTTGTTCTTTTTTAAACTGGTCGTAATTATACGTCGAAACTCAAAACCTCCGCCAAAAGTCTCCAGGCTTGGAGAATTATGGGGCCAGGGGTGGCGTCAAATATCTTAACATTCATAAGTCCGAGAGGCAGTAAATAAAGCCAGCGGATTTACGGCCCTGCAGCCCCACGATGCTGGAGAGCCGGCCGCCTAGATCCCGCTCTCCCTCCCTGAGCCTCTGCGGTCTCTTAGACCTGTTGAGGTGTGATGTTAGCCCACAGCAGCGGAGTTAACCCGCCGCCTTTTTTCACAAGACCTGTGTGAGCATCGGCAGGAAACAAAAGGTAGACAGAGAGAGGAAGAGGGAGAGAGAGAGAGGGAGAGCAAAGAGGGAGCAAAAAGGATGGAAAACCGGGGTGAACTGGGCAGGCCACTTCTCCAATTCGACCTGCACCCAGTGATCCAGCAGGCCTTTGTGTGAGGTTTAGGGAGGTGGAGGAGGAGAGGAAGGCTTTTTAAAGCCTGGGCACAACATCATGTCAAATTGCTAAATGATGCTAAATTGTGAGCCTCCTTGGACTGAGGTGGTAGGAAAAACAAATTCTCACTGATTATGGCTCCCAGAGGTCAAACAAATTATGGTAACCGCCACATGCAGGTTTTTTTTCCCTTCCCAAAGACATGCTCAAACAAAAATTAAGGAAACAAAGCCGGCTGTCAAAATAGATCAGGATTAGCGCCGAATAACAAATCTAAATTTGTGCTCAAAAACAGCTGATATTTTTGCTCCACAAAAATAAAAATCACAATGTGAAATAAATTTAAAACAAAGATATGAAGGCCTTAATTTTGATTTTGATATCCTTGAAATACAACCACAGCAACATCAGAACCAAGAGATAGAGAAGAAGAAGAGAAACGAAAGGAAAAGCAGCGAGAATCAAAAGACTCAAAGACAGAGAGAATGACTCATTGCAATAATCCGAGCAGTCATATTCAGAGCCTCACATGACATGTTAAGAGAGCAAGACAGCTAATCAATGTCCAGGTGAATTATTTATGCCAGCTTTAAGTCTAATACATTTATTTTACAGCGACCGCTGACTTCAAAGCTCTAATGGCTGGACACACAGGGCGCTGCAGACAGTGGGGGCCGAGGCTCACCGCGAGCCGAAAAACCGTGTTCTTGCACAGTCCCTGTTCAGGTAGATCTTTGAATTAAGGTGGGAGAAATGTAGCCTTCTAATTTGCTCATCATGGCCCCAAATAATCAGATTTTTAATGACCTGATCACCTGGTCAACAAGGTAGTGACGTGGAGAAAAATCAAAAATGAAACAGGTAAACTCATAACATTGTTGTAACATTTTTACAGGGGTCTTAGCTGTTTAAAATTACTACACAAAACACTTCCTCAGGTGTGGAATTACGAGGGCAAAGGTCAACCTGGTCTAGCCGCAGCATCCTCCAGCCATGCTCCACAATTTACTGCTTCCCTACCTGCTGCATAAGCACAATGAAGTGAGCGCTCCGCCGAGTGTAACAGTGAACACAGCGCTGTGGTAGCCACAAAGAACAAAACTACAAACCTCTCTGCCACTGAAACAAGGAAGTGCCTCAGCTCAAATCATGTGTGTTGTTGTCAATGAATGTTTGTGTCAGCGCTGATGAGAATAATGAGTGACTAATTCCAAAAACCAGCCGGTAGCGTTAACAAGGCCGGCTGACTAAGAGGGAAAGAATGGCAAAATGTTCTCTTATGAGCATATGCCAGGAATGATAAAATCTGTTCAGCAATTAAACACAGGCACACTCACACAGGCACACACACACACACACACACACAAGTGTAAGCAGCAAAATAATTTCAGGTGATCATGTGGAACTCAAAGGCTGAAATTGTGTCACACACACAAAAGAAGGCATTATGTGTCAGGTGTGCATTTATTTAAAAAAAAAAAAAATTCAGGTGACAAATATCAGTTTCTTTCCTCAGCCGGAGCTGAAGTGAAGGTGGTGGTGGTGGTGGTGGTGATGTTGGGGTGGAGGGGTCATATTTCCTAATGCCTGGTCTTTGCCTTAACCTTGTAAAATGAGATGACAGGTCCTAAAGTGCAGACTTGTAATTGCAGCCGTTTAAAACAGGGGGGCAAAAAAACACCCGTGGTTTGAGAAAATTATTCCGCTAAAGGATTGCACATTGCCCAGTGGGACTAGTGAGGTGCTGAGCAAATGAGTAAGTGTGCATAATTATAGCATGGCTGATTGTGTCTAAATAACATGAATTTATTTATAAATATGGGTTTACATGGCACATGCTTTTATTTAAGGCAGTGGTTTCCTCATTAGAAGCAATGTGGCGCACATGCAGAGCAAAAATAAAATACAATTGCACAATCATTAACATTCAATAAATGACTCATTTAAAAAAATATAAATCAATTAAAAATATATATTTACAGCAAAAAGATTTTAAATCCATGCACCTTTTTATCCATGAAGACTTTACACGTTTTGACACATGCAAATCACTTTGATAAGCTCATTTGCATATTGATCTTAGTTGTGTGCCTTTACATTGCATTGCGCAGCGTGCAGCGTGTCAGAAAGTCAGTGTGAGGGTCTGAATGCTCATGCAGCTTGTGTTAGGAAAAAAGGGCATGTTTGATGAGGCTGTACAAACACGAGCCAAGTGCATTATTCAGTGGGTTCAAATCATGCACTAGCAGAACTTGCACAATAATTGCGTGATAATACTAATTATAACAATAATTCTAATTTTGATTTTTTTTTTTCGTGCATTTTTTTTAAGTTTAAAAAATATTATTAAAGTAAGAAAAAAACATATTCAGGTGCGTTTAAGACTTTTTTAAAAATAAAATCATAATTTATCTCTGCAACTAGTCCCAGCGCCTAGCATTGTTAGCATGTTAGCTCCCATGCATGCCATTGTACTGTACACTTCATGAGCAGTTGCAAAACTTGGCTCTACATTTTTACCGGCTGCACTTTCTGGGTGACAACTTTTCCATATCTGTCTGCCTCCGTGTCCACCCGGAGTCCGTGTCTGGGAGAGTGAGTGTGTGTGAGTGTGTTAAGGAGAGTGTGTGTGCACATACAGTAGTAAATAAATGAACTTACTGTGCGTGCTGTTGGAGAAAGTGATCCATTGGGGAGGTAGGGGCTTGTGAGATCGGGGATCATTATAAATGGATAGCCCGGGTACGGTGGGCTCTTGAACAGCCCTCCATCTTGCCTTTTCGCAGCTAACATGGCGGGGGGGAAAAAGAAGAAAAGTTTTTTATAAAGTGGCCTCGCGAAGTTTATTATTTCCCTCCATATTTACGCATTAGAAGGGTAAACCAGTGGGGGATATCCCTCCGCCGGGCACATGTAATGTCATGGTGCAGAAATTCAACAAGAGAGGAAGAATAAAGCAGAAACTCACCCTCCTCTAAACTTTCTCTTGTTTTGTCTCTGAAAGTTTCAGATCTAGGCGGAGGCCGTCTTTCCGCCTTCAAATGCAATGAAACACAGGGATTGCGTTAAAGTTAACACAAACGGGCGATGAGGGAGATAGTCAACTTTTCTTTTTCAAGTGTTAACATGTCACAAATATAGGCCCCGGAGTGAAGTTAAACAGCGTTAAAACGTGAGGGGGGAACGATCGTACCCCGCTTTTCGGCGGTGCAACTTACCTCTGAGTCCGACGAGCTGTTTTGATTCGTTTCCGACTCATTTACGAGAGAAGATTTGACATCGGCTAAATCCCTTTCTGCCGAGGAGTTCTCCGAAATTTTCTCTTCCTGCTCCCCTTCGTCTTTGAAGGAAATCATTTCATCGTTTGCACCCAGATCGTCCCCTCCACCGCCGTTGAGTTGCGGCATTTTTCCCGTGCAAAAATTTTCTGTATTTTTAAAGAGGGGGGCAAAAAACACGAAGTTTTTAAACCCTTGATCTCGGTGATCTAGAAAGTCCGAGTACAAGTTTGGGGGGTCTGTATTGGCGTTTTCCAAAGCTCTGGCCGGTTGGTAGAAAACTCAAAAAAAGGGAATCTTGGCAGAAAAAGGAAGCCGGAGAAGGAGCCGAGCCGCTCGGATTGAGTGAGTTGAAGTTGGTCGGAGTGGTTTTCAGTTCAAAGGCGGCGCTGATTGACAGATAGAGAGGGATGGAAATAGAGAGAGTCTGGATTCAGGATTATTGACAGGGAGAAACACACAAGAAACTAATGAGATTCAAACAGGGAGGGACTTGAAGTGACGTTTTCATAAATAGGAGGAAAAAAAAGGAGAGAGGGGGGAGAGAGAGAGAGAAGGAGAGAGAGAGTGAGAGAGAGAGAGAGCCGGCGGAGTACTGCGGTGGAAAGCATGTGAAGAGGAAAAAGGCAGTTTGGGAGCAGGACAGTGATGGTAAAATAGGAGGAAGATGGGAAGTTGCTAGAAAATTTGGATTAAACGCACATATGGGCGGTCTCCTGGTGGGGGGAACATAAGAAAAAAAAAAGGAGGAATGCACTTCCTGAGGCTGTTTGCAACCAGTTTGACTCCACCAGTCTGTCACACTGGGGCCAAATGAAGTTACAACAGGGCTTAAATTAAAGTTTTCTTCACATTAAGTCTCTATAACCCACTTTTCTTTCTTTCTTTTTTCTTCTTCTTACTAAATACCAGAGGCCAATCAAAGCAGAGGAAAAGCATTTTTACTCCAAGCTTGTTTTCCAATTTTACCTGCTTTGTCAGTTCCTTTAGATCTATTTTTCATTATATTAGATAATATTTCCTCAGATCTATTTTTTGGGACGGAGGGTGTTATTGCATCCTGCTTTTCTTGACAGGTGTGATGTCCTCTGGGACTAACCTGAATTCCTCACTGGCAGAACAGACTGCTTTTTTTTTTTTCCTCTTTTTTTTCTCCCTCTTTCAGCAGACAGAGTGGACACAAATAACTGATGCAGATTTGGATGCTCTATTTCTGCGTTTTATTCTCTTATAGACATACAGCTATACCAAAATAGACATATGGGAGTAAACGTGCACTGTAGGGCATAGGAGTTATTTAAAAACCACATTAAACTACCTGAGCTTATATTATTGCATATATTGCTGATTTTAAATGCATACCACTTATTACAAGAGGTTAGTAGATATTTTTTTTAATTTACCCTGCTTTTATTGATTAAAAATAAAATATGTACAAACAAGAAAAAAAAAATCCCAGTTAGTAAAATCTGTTTGTTACAAGTCAGGATAAAATAATACATCAAAAAACAGTCGTTTTCGACCTGAAATGTGGAAGGAAAAACCACCATGTGTATGTCTGTGTGTGTGCCATGATGAGCCCAGTCCCCTTATCTTATCAGTCCAGGAAAATGCACTTTCTATCACAGCCCCATATTTGATGCAGCAATCACAAAATCAACAATGAATTTTCAGATGTGTAACTGCAAGTGAATGGAGCTGAAATGCACACACGCAGGTGACACTTACACTCTGTTGCAACACGGCCGGCTCCTTTCACGCAAAATAAATCAGTGTAAGATCAAAAGGAGACGCAGAATAGCTGATTAAAAAATATTGTTTCATGTCATCACGCGGTTAGATGCATACAACCAAATATTATGACAGTAATTCCTCTGTTTCTGCTCGTGTCAGACAGCAGTGATGAGGAATTATGTGCACAGTGTAAAAAGGCTTGTGAAGCAGCACACAGACGCACCTACACCAGGCAGCACCATGAAAGCAGACTATTCCGCTCCATGATCACTGATGTGCTTTATCTAGATGAGGTGAGAGCAGTGTGTGAGTCAATGTGTGTGTGCGTCTGTGTGAGTGTGTGTGCTGGCTGCAGACCAGGCAGCAGTGTTAGGGTGGAAAAATGGGGGATCTGCGTCTCTGGTTCTCTGCCGGTGGAAGAAGAAGAGGCACCCCGCAGATCAGGGCCACTCCAAAAACTGAACCCCCACACGGACCAGACCAAAGCAAGGGAGCTCCAAGCTGGCCTCTCCCCGGATCGCCTCAGCAGGTACCTGAGAGAGTACCAGGGAGGGGAGTGGGCTCTGGCAGCGTGTTATCATGCCTGCCGTTGGAGGGACACCTGCCTCTGATGATTCTAATCTACAGGACCCTTTAATAAGACGATGATAGGCTGCAAAACTGCCGCTGCTGCTGCTGTCTGTTGGTCTTATTTATACAGTTGTTGTGGGCTTTTGCATGCTCACCTTATGCTCCCTGTGCAGATGTGGAGTGTGTGTGTGTGTGTGCAGCAGAGGGATTGTCTCATCCATGCACATCCATGTGTCAGACGGTGGAGGAAGTCAGAGACGGCAGAAGCAGTGATCTCAAGACTGAAGATGATGATTGATTCTGACCTCTGCAACAAAACAAAAATATTTGATTAAATCCTTACAATTTTATACATTAGGTAAATATGATACTGTGACACCGTGTTGCCTTATTGGTAACTCGAACATTATCGAACATGTACCATATCAATATTATTGTATTGTACTTTCAGTGTTCTTGGGAGGATTTTTTCAAAAGTACACGGAATTTTTTAGCAACTATGTATTCATAACTTGTTCCTACATCTCCAAAAACTAATCACCATAATGAAAGATTTCAAAACGCCTTATTTTGAAATTGAAATATGTTCAACGATACATATTTACACACTGTTTAAAAGATGTATTAAGTGTATTTTTTATACCTGATTTATTTTGTAAACCGACCAAACTTGTACACTTGAAAGCTTTTACATCGTTTAAGTTTCAAACAAGTCTGGAGAAATTGTTTTTAAATTGTTTAAAAATGAAAAAGTTCATCTGCAGTCAACAAGCAATGTTAAAGTAAGCGAAGTATTTCCACTAAAAGGGGTTATTTGTCAAGCGTATGTGATTTGATTGTCCAAAAAATAGACAAATAAATTAAAAGTGGTTAATTAAATTCACCTACAGGGATTTTGTAAGACACAGCCCCCAAACTGGATGTATTTTACAAATTAGGGATTTTGAACCGTCACAGAATCACATTTTTAATAAAAAGTACAAACACTGAATCTTTTGTCATTTTCACTGTTAGCTTTGACTTTATTTTTTGCACCTACATTATGTGGCAAATCATTTGACTACCATACCCAGTCTGAAAAAAAGTCAAAGGAAATACTTGGTAAGATAAAAAAAAAAAACTCCAAAAGAAAGCGTTTTTATTTTTTAATTCTCACACAGAGCAGCAAACTTCTTTTGAGAAATCACCTACTTCCTGCAAACACCCTCATTGTTTTATCTCAAGCAAGGTAACAGCAGCACACAGCGAGCTCACATATTCTGTTTGCAAACAGTTAATTACCCATCATGCCTCCATGTTGCCAACCATACCAGCTAAAAGGTCTCTCATTCCTGATTAACATATTACCGCTGGACATTTTCTTGTTTTGTTTTTTTTTTTTTCCTCCCTTCCTCCTCACAAAAACATGCTTGTTTTATGGTGACTGTGGTTTGATTTATTCTGGTGATGAGGTTTTGTTTGCTTGATAATAAGTGAAACTTAACATTTAGCTTTAGTTGCATTTAGATGAGAGGCTCATTCTCTCTATTGTTAGGAAGGATGCTGTTAAGTATTTTGGCATTTATCGTCCACACAGCTCATATAAATTCTGTCAGTGGGTAAATACTGTGGTTAGCCGTAATTACATGTATACTAATGGTGCTCATCAGTGTTTGGAATGGACTGGATGGAGGAAAAGACTTCTGATTTACCTGATAATGAAAAGACTGTTTCATGCTCTATATTATTCATTAGGGTAAAAGCAAATCAGACGAGAGACATTATCAGAATATGCCTGTAATTGTGCGTTAATGTTTCATTCTTGAATAGTTGTCTTAAAACTGTTGATAAATGAAGCGCGTCACTGTTTACATGCTTTTTAGGCTCATTTTAGTCTCTCTGAGGAGTGTGGCCAGCTTGGGATTTGTAGTCTTCACATCAAATATAGAAAACAATGAGGAAGGCTGCTTTCTACAGAGAAGAGTAATTACATATGAGTCGTATATATACCTTAGATATATATTCTTTTTTTTCCCTCTCATTGTGGCGGTAGAAAAAGAAGCTGTTCTGCTCCTTTGCCCTCTCTGCATTGTAATCATTTGACACAATAGGACAATACACATGATAAATACAAGTAAAAGCTTTGAATGCTGGAATTGCATTCTGAAGTCCTTGAATTTAGAAAGAGTGTTATGTTGACCAAAGCGTGAAGGGCTTCTTCTTATATAGGGAGTGCTCATCTCAGTCTACACGCACACGTACAGAGGAATATTGTGTGTTTACATCTACTAAAAGTCAACAATATCTTAGGGATGACTTTTTAAAGAGTGCACCAGTATTGAAAAGCACCTTCTCAAGAAATGTAGTCAACATTTTTTGTTTAATTGCAGTATGTTTACTATCCATAATACTATGAAAATAGAGGGATGAAGCTGGATAATAAGGAGATGAAGAATGTGGCCTTTAAAAATCATTGTTTACTCCTATAGATGTGTCATTATGAGACAATAACAAGAGTTTCATCGGGTTTAAAAGCTGAGGATGCAAGAAAATAAAAGGTTTACTCTCAGGATGCAGAGAAGTTTTTAACCCAGAAAAATGTCAGTAGTGGAGTCAGGAGCTTTCAGTCTGGACACTCATGATTAATGTATGCACACTGCTTTATCGTATCACTGTATGTATTGGACTCAAACAGCAGCAGAGCGTCTCCGTCCAAACAGCATCGTGGGAACCAGATCAGGCCACGGCTACGTGAGCCGTCTCCCACCGCCTCCAAAACAAACAGCCGAGCGCTTTTCAGAAACGGACGTGATAGTCATTAATCAGAGGTCCCAGGGCAGGGCGTGAACTCTCTAAACATGGAATCCACCTGAGAGACGAGGTAACCTGCAGACAGTGTGGACTTGGCTGGTGAAGATCTGGGCACATATGGCGTTCACCTGTCCATCACGGCTGCTTCTCACACGGGGAGGAAAGCCAAGCCACTGCTGGATTGTAAATGTTACTTAAAGGTCAATGGTAGAGACACCACCGGGTTAATGGTTTGGGTTGTATTTTCACAATAGCTTTACAGGTGGCATTGGGGATTTTTTTAGCCCTGATTTATGTCTTAATGCATAAGTATAATGCTGATTTTGTACAGAAATCCACTGACAGACTTTAAAGGAAAACAGAAAATCAATCATAGATGCACCAAAACCCATGAGAGCTCTCCTGAAGATTACCACCCCTTGTGAGGTAGGATGTAAAACACTGTCTAGGTGTTTTAGTCATGATTTGAAAAGACTAATGAATTTTAGTTGTTTAACTTTTCACTGCTTTTGTTTTCATACCTCTTCTATTCATCTCGAATTTTGCCTCCTACTGGGGAGACATGCTCCTATCACAAACAAGGAGGATCTCAGAAGAGCTACTTCTCAAACAGGATACAGGAGAAGGGGTGAGACGAAAAAGACGGAACAGGGTCTTTTTCTCATTCCTGACAATGGCGAGGAAAAGTTGACCTTTCAGGGGGTCTGAATTAAAGGATTAGTACGTGCACAACGAAAGCAGGTTGACTATATGTTGTGCTTTTCTGCGTCTAAATTTCCATGAACATTTATTCTACTCACTGCCATTTATCCAACTTTACACTAAACATTATGATATCATATTGCTATAAAAGATAATATATTGTCACTGAAGTGCTCCTTGAATTTCAGCACACATTGAACATTAGTTCAGGGATATTTTCAGTGCACTTTAGTTCAGTGAATGATGTTTTCTCTGGGTTCAAGAGTTTAACAGAAAATATATCGCCATCTTTGCTTAAAATGAAATCAAACTATCGACAAGAATAAAAGATATTACAGCAAAAAGAGAGCACTACTTTTCTTTCATATCATCTGGGCTCTGGTACTCATTCACTCACAGTTCAGTTGTAAAGAGGCTGTTTTTCCTTAATGCTATAAATGATTGGAAAAGCTTCAGCACAGAGAAACAGTTGCATCTTTAACGCTCAACATGCACTCTTATTAACGAGCGACACAATGGAGCCGCGACCTTGACTCAAATGAGTTTCCTCTCGGTGCAAATCAGAGCAACGTCGTGTTCATTTGGCGATGTTTTCATTAACTGGATGGAAGATGAGCCCATTAATGAGACATCAGTGCACATTTTCTTTTTTACAATACAAGTCAAAAGAAAGGTAAACATGAGCCAAGGTTGAGCTGTGAGCAGGTTATAGTTGATGCAGGCTTGTATTTCTGAAGTTGCACGTTTTTTTGTCACTGTCTCCTGACACACACAACAGAAAAACAGCACATAGATTTACAGTAAAATCTATTCATCAGACAATGAAATATGGCTACATACGTTTAAGCTCATGGTGTTATATGCCAAAGAGTATATGAATGTCTGAATTAAGCTTTTATACACTCGTGAATTTACAGGAGAGTCAAGGTTTGGGAGTTGAATTATATTAGCCTGTATTTTATGTGTTTTAATCATAAATTTGTGTATTTCAATAAAAATACTGCACTTCATTTGCGCCTCATGCTTCAATAAACGCCTCACTTATAATGATTTTATTAGGCGTGCTTTTTCTGCTCTAACGGGAACACATAATTCAAACTTGTACATCATGGGGAACATCTGGCTCTGTTTTAGGACGAAGGCGTTTCGAGCCATGGCAGCATTTTTACATGATCTGAGCCAGACACTGAAGGAGGAGAGCTTTCACATTCAGATAAATGAAAATACTGATGGGTTACTTTTTTTTTTTTTTTACTGGTGGATCAAGGCCGAACTATATGCTGTGAAAAAGAGGCAAACTTTGAAAGTTGTACATACTGTGATAGTGTGATCTATGATCATGCGACATATTGAACAAGATCATGATATTTTCTTTTTTCATTAATGCACGTTTATTGGGTAGTTACAGTACAGGACTGGTGATGTGAATAAATCAGAAATGTTAACATTCATAGAAATAGATAATGACATGTTGGGTACTTTGTGTACTGGTTAAGGTTATGAAGTAATGTGTTGCTCCACCCTTGTTGTGCATTTCCTCAGTTTGACTGGTTGTGTTATTTACAACTTTTACATAAATGTCTTTAAAATATTGTTTTTGTGGTATTTTCTGGCAATGATACCAAATTTCAATATTAATAATAATAATAATAATAATAATAATAATAATAATAATACATTTTATTTGTTAAGCGCTTTTCACAGACTCAAAGACACTGTACATAACTAAAATCATACATCAATATACAATAAAAATACATCAATATACAATAAAATACATCAATATCAATTAAAATCAAGTAAAATCAGGTAAAATCAACAATCAATATTGTGAAAGCCCAATATACAACTTTTTGCATAATTAAGCATTATAGGGTGGATGACTGACTTCACTGACATGCAGACACACTGTAGCTGTTTGTGAGGACACTAAAGTGCTGCTTCAACTCCACGACTAAAGCCTACCACTGCAGGTGGGCTTCAAAACTCTGTTTTAGAAATCACTGATGCTACGCTCAGGTTTTACTCTGTCTGTGATTTCAAGTTGTGTGACTGAGTAAGTGCGAAAAGCAAGATTTTGAAAATACCTGAAAATGTCAGGACTTTATTTGTTTAAAAGGCTTAAGACTGACTCGTGAATGTAGCTTTGAATCTGGTCACTCTCTTGTCCTGAATTCAGATCCATGCTGAGATTACCAAACCAACAACAGCAACAGGAGTTTGCCTGAAGAGATTTCTACCACAGAGCCATGTGTACTTTCCTGGAAGATCATACAAGCTGAACCTAGGCTCCATGGTGCAGGACCAGGATTTTGGAGCAAGGGATTGGAACAAAAGAGACTCCAATTTTGACTCAAATCCTAACATTACATATCTTTTTCAAGCAATATTAACTCAGTCTGAGGATATTTTTCTCTGCATCTCTATGAGAATGTTTTTATCCGTTATGCTCTACAATGACTATTCATGCCATAATGCAAGTTCAGACACTCAAAACCTGCTTTTATTTGGTGGATATGTTCCTAGACATGATCATTCTTAGTTAAATATTAATAACACTCAGGATAAAAAGGAACAAGAGCTGCACCAAACCTCACATTTAGTTCTGTAATTTCTCTCTTTGTTGAACTGCGTTTTGTTGTCAATATGACTCATGCTGTTGGCTCACAGCTGCTCTTTAAGGTCCGTCAGCCTTTTGTTCTAATGTCTGACTCTGATGGAGGGATGTGAGTGTGTGAAGTTTGAGGGCATAGTTGTTTCAAATATTGATTACCTCTCAGGTATCCCTTTTTCCTGAAAATTGATCCCAAAATCCTTTAATAATCATACACATAGTTCTGTGTTAGGTAGATCAGATACAACATGGAGACACACACACACATACTACACACACACACACTCACCATTAGGAACCCTTCAGCATTAACTGGACTTTTTTTTTTTTGGCTGCAGCCCTCATGGTCCTCTTCAAGGATCCTAATTGAGAAATTAATGCAGAAAAATCAATTGGCCTCAAGTTTTGTGTCCAATAGGCTCCTGAAGGCTTCAAGCAAGCAACAATCAATGCTTTCCACATGGGTGGCTCCAAAGCCCCTTCACTCTTTTGTTTATGAGCTCATAGCTTGAGGATTTTGTATGAATTTCAATGAAAGAAAAACACAAACGTTCCACCTTTTATGATCCCCCATAACATGCAAAATGTATATTTGGCAGCATGAAATAACGTCTTTGGTCACCACTTAAGGATCACTTAACAAGGAGGAGAAGATTTCTAAGAAGTGGAATATATTGTGCAGAAATTGTGCCCTCACCGCCAACACTTTTGAGGCTGCCTTATTTACACTTCAAAATGAGGATCTTTTAGCATTCTGTGATCATCCGCTGCATTGTTGGCGGATGAATCGGTGTGTTTTGTGCATCCCTCTTGCCCAGAGGACATGAGCTGATTTAGGGCCATTTTAAAGCACTGTGTATCATCATCAGGTCAATGAAAAAGCAACCTTGAATTCCCATTGACACAACTGTCTTTTACCAGCACTCAAACAACACGAGTTTGCATCAAGACTGAAGGCAGAAGGTAAAATGGAGAAAATTGACCATAAGAGGCTAAAATCTTCAAGCAGTTGAATGTTTTAGCTCAAACGCAGCTGCAATTTTCCTCTTTTTTTCTCTCTTTCTAGGTCAAAATTCCAACGAGAAGCAAATGGACATCCGCCTGTGGTTGTTGCAAAGGGAAAACGAGTGCCATGTTCGTCTTTGTGCTCGTTAACCACCTTCCAAATTCATCATAAGCCCAGGGATCAGATCACAGTAATATTTGATCAATATTAATAAGGATAGGCAAACTCCTCCAGTAATTACCACAGTCTCTCGGCTTTGATTTCGACCATTACTAACGCCTCTGCATCTTTAGATTAAAAAAAGCGACCCTCTTTTATTTCATAACATTAAATCCCGACATGCATCTTCTAAAAGCTCTAATAAGACAAAGATAAGATTTGCATCCCCATACAAGTGTCTTTTTCAATTGATTATGAAGCCGCCATTGATGTGCGAGAAATTGATGTTTTCCTCTGTTCTTAAGGGCGGCTAATAGAAGGGGCGGGCTTTGAGGAGGAGACTTTGCCACTTTGATCTTCAATCAGTAAAAAATCCCACTTCTTCTTTGTCAGACTATATTTGGTAAATAACAGTGACAATCTGTTGGGGCCTAGAAACAGAGTGAAAGAAAGAAAGAGGGAGAAAAGAAAGGGAGAGGTGTGATGAAGTGATGAAGAAGGGTTGAGTGATGACTGAGGGAGAACAGGGCGAAAGATGAGGATATCTAATATCTTGATAAATGTAAAGGTTTTAAACAGGCAGATAACTTTAACACTGCACTTCAGAAAACACCAAAGTATTGAGTGGTACAGTCTTGAGATGCCGGAATAGCTGAGGCTGTCCGCAACCATCACCTCACACAGATGATGACAGGAAATATTTCTTACCTTGTTTATTTTGGGAAATCAAACTCAGCACAAGTGCCCTAGCGTCTCCGTGATGGACATAAGTTATGAAAAGAAGGCTTCTAATTAGGCCCCATGAAAAACAACAGGTGGACGTGAGAAAGTAATAAATCACTCAGCAAGTATGGCTGCCAAGAAGCCGGCTGCCTTCCACTTTTTTTTTTTTCCCCTTCGTGAGTCTGTTGGTGGACATGCACTCTGAACAGATGCACAAGATGTTGTGAGCTTCCCACACACATCCACAGCATATCATTTCTGTGAGGCATTTTGCAATCAAACCGTTAGTCAAATTTCTAGTGCCTGAGTAGAAAAGAGAAATTAAACCTCTTAAAATAACTTGAAATAGGATCAAATTTGTGAATAAAAGCAAAAGAGAAAGAGATAGATTTCTCTCCTAAGGTTGAATAAGAAGTTACTACATCCAGGTTACAGAGCGGAACAAGTTAAAGCAGGTAAATAGCATAGCTTACAGCTAGTTAGATTGGCTAACATGGCAATTCTTATCTAGCTTGCTAACTTATGTTGCATTTGAGTTACCTCGGAAGTCAGATGTCGGAGCTGAAAATGATGTCACACCCGAGTTCCCAGCGTTTCAGTTAACAAGTTGGAAAATAGCTAAATCAGAGGCCTAAATCGCTTGCCTTATATTTGGACAAGGCAAGCGCTAAAATAACTTTAGTAGATGTAGCCATCTTGTTTCCGCCTCTGATTTAGCTTTTTTCCAACTTGGTAATTGAAATGCTGTCAACTTGGGTGCGATGTCATTTACATCTCGGACTTCTGACTTCCAAGATAACTCGAATGCAGAATTAGTCTGGTAAGAGGCTGTAACGCTGATGCCAGAGCAGGGGGTTACAGAGACTTTTTGTACCTCCACTTTCAGATGTACTTTAAATAGTTTAAAATCAAATAAAAAAACAATCGTAGTACGACTTTTAGCAATTATGCTAGCTGGATATCTGAGTAGCCACCTGTTGTAAAGCAACAGGAGAGGCTATGTGACGCTGTCAGGGTAGTGACTTCAGGTCAGGTCAGGGTAGTGACTTTAGCACGCAGTCCACTGAAGGGTAAACCGTCTGAGCTCAGTTTGATCTGACCGGTCTACACAGGCCAGAGTGGCCAGGTCCTTCACAGGCTGGGGTCTTTGAAGGCTCCATCCTCTGGATTGGGACACAGCTATTGTTGCAGCATCCTTGATCTTACTGTTTGCCACAAGCTATTCAGGTACAAGACTTTTTTTTGTCTCTTTTGGATGCATTTGAAATGAATTTAGGGAGAGGAATTAGAAAAAGATGATATTTGGGTTAATACTTAAAATAAAGTGCAGATTGATTTATTTTTAACAGTGACAAAGTAATACTACCTGTTGCCCCCTACTGTAAGACTTTATGCTCCATTTGTTTGCTGTTCAGTTCATACCATTAAGTATTACAACTTATGAAAAAACATCTAATGGAAAAGTATGATTTCTCAAAGACAGTGTAAATTTGATTAAAACAAGTTTGTTAATTTTTTTTTTTTAAAATCAATGTAACAGGAAATATTAAGCTGCCAACCAAACAAAATCAACCTTCAAGCATTGTTCTTCCTCATGCATACATGTAAATCTATTCATAGGTGACTTCCCCAGAATAAAAATCAACAAACTGAGGCCAAACAAAGATAAAGAAGAACCAAACAGGCCTCATAGAAATAATAAATAAAAAGAGGCAGAACAACAAAGACTTCAATAGATCCAACAGAAAAAGAGCCCAAAGTTTAGTTAAAAGGGACATGAGACAGGAGGCGGGAGGTGCGATGGTGAGCTGGATAGACAGAGCCGCCGATGAAGCCGGAGACAGAGGGAGCTCGGTGGGAGGTGGAGGAGAGGCTGGGGGCAGGCTCCAGGCAGAGGAGAGGGCAGGGAAGGATTCATGGCCCAGGATCAACAACAGCGCACTCAATAAACCCCCACGGACACTAGGGAGAAAACCTAATATGCCTTCAACACATGCAAGCGCTCATTTACAAATGTTTACATCCTTTAAGGAACAAAAAAAGGTGAATTGATACTGTTCGATATCAACCCTGTAACAGCTGAAAAGCAAAGTGGGGATAGACCTGAAGCAGAGGGCAAGTACCCCTCACATTTATTTTATTCAGATCTTTTGATCCTTTTCTTTGTTTCTGTCAGAGGGGAGAATTTTCAAAAATCAACAAAGTGTAAAGATGTGTGAATAAGACTCATTTTTTAAGAGTAGCATTCAAAGGTCCTTAATTAAAATACCGACCTCTCATACATAAATTCCCACTGAGCAATAGACGGCTATTAGACGTCTAGCTTTTTTAGACCTAATTTCAACCGTCTAGATTCTGTATATTTTTAGACGGAATCTAGACGTTGCACTTTAACCCATTATTCTATAAGTATTTATTTCAAAAAGCAACTGTGAGTTGCATAATTTATCTCCAAGTACTTAACCAAAATAATTATTGAGCAATAAACAGTGTAGTATAGATACAGCACAGATTTAGACTTGGTCTAAACTTGGTCTAAATTTAGACGTTTAAAAAAACTTTCATTTTTAGACCTGTGGTAGCCTGATTTTAGACCAGTCGTCTAGGCTGCATTTAGACGTCTATAAGACCTCTTTTAGACCAAAAAATGCTCAGTTGGTTGAAGTCTAACAACAAGGAAGGTAGGAATATGTCCACCAATACTTGGTCTTTTACCACACATGTAAAAGGGTTGGTCCTCAAATCTAAATCTAGTTTTTTCTCACCTTTGGTGCCCCTTATGGACAAAGCAGTCTACATGCTAAAGTCGTATCACCTGACAAAGACCTCATCCTGTTGACTTTTGCAAATCAAATCAATCAATCAATTTTTTTGTGAATATTTGAAATATAAAATGTAAAAAGGGCTTTTTTTTTGGTAACACCTAGCTGGCACTGGTTTCAAATGTTTGCTAAAAAAGACATAAAAACAATCAGTCATGTTGCTAATGATCTTGTTTGTGTTTGTTTATCATAAAAAGGCATCATTATAAATTTCAGTCTGTTTTATTCATGCCAAAAAATCTCTTATAGTAGCTTTAAAGCAAAGTGAATTTCCTCATTGAAATGATTGTACATCAAAATTCCATTCATTACAATAATTAAACGATTGTTTTCCGCCTTAGTCTGCAAATATGTATATGGTTGCATGAATGATTGCCAAATAATGTGACCGTTTGACCCCACTACAAAGAAACTACAGCGTGATATCGATTTTCTAATTTATGAGTGATTTATGAATATGAATCAGACCAAAAATGCCAAGAAAAATAATGAGAAGCATTTTGTACACACTGCTAATAAGTCTGACTTCACTCTTCCTTCCATAAAGAGAGAAGGATATAAGGATGTGAATGTGGACAGACTCCGCTGCAGCTGCAAAGCTCCGGTGAGGACTGAGGGCTTCGTGTAGTGGTTACCGGCTCACTGAAGCCTCTGACCCAGCGACCACCAGCCTCTCAAAAGTAACTCA
The DNA here is from genome assembly GCA_962446985.1 of Xyrichtys novacula. NCBI lineage: Eukaryota > Metazoa > Chordata > Actinopteri > Labriformes > Labridae > Xyrichtys > Xyrichtys novacula. The sequence goes on along the minus strand of OY660882.1, from coordinate 7,847,187 downwards.
AGCCAAAAGTGAACATAAGAGCTCCTTTCTTCCAGCCCTGTTAGAGCTCGCATCCATAAAAAGCTCGGCTGGTTCACTCGGTCCAAAGATGGCCAACTCTTCCAAACATCCCTGACCAAAACTATTAAAACTCTTCAGAAAAATCCACACAAGCAGTCCCTGTCCTGGAGATGTTTTATATAGACTAATGAGGGCTTGGTAAATGTGCACTCTGGAGTATGCAGCAGAAATAATCAGGTTTTAATACATTTTTAGTGCCTTTATACCTAAAACAAAGCATGGAAAGAGCTCACTTTAAGTTCTATTTTCTTAAGCGGCTTAAATTCAAATAGCCAGGTCAGGAAATGCAGATGTAGATGAAACTTTCAGTGTCTTTCAAAGGGATAGAAATTCATTATGGTCATATTTGCTTTCTATGCTTTCTAGTTAAAATGAATTTATCTGGATGATTCTGTTAGGTTACCTACTTGTTTCAATAAAGTCGACTGTTTGGGTTTTTTTACAGTGTAGTGTTGAAGTGATAATGAAGAAAACTTTGTCATCCTCCTCAAGGAATGAAAATTTCAGAGGGGCTGTTGCTCTTCGATCCCTGCAGGTCCATTAGTGGCCCCTACAGCCCACCACGACGTGAGAGAAAAACCTGTGTCAAAAGTCTGTTTTCTAACGGAGCCTCATCTGCATATTTGAATAATACATAGTGCTTATAAGCATATTAAATGGAATGTGGCCGCACGTCATTTGAAGGCAGAGATTAGACCTTCCCAGTTAATTATAAAGATGTCAAATGTCAGCGGGTGAACCCACGCCCTGAGGTCGCCCCCTTTAGTTTGGTGATTATATGCACAAACTATAGATAAAGTGTCATCATACAGGCTATTAAGGTGCTGAGGCTTAAAGAGAGGCTTCCCCTTGCCTTTATTATTATGCAGAATCTGTCAGGGGAAGAAAACGAGACCATGCACTCTTAATGGTTTCTCAAACAACTGCTACACTCAGCCTTATATTTCCCTCACAGACTTTGAAACAAAGATTAATAAGGAGGCTCAACTGATGTTAAATTGCTAAATTAGCTAGCTAGACCTTTAAGTCTCCTTTTGAGATAATGCGCCCCAAACTGGAGACAATAGTGAGGATTTGTGAGTGTTTGAGGGTTTGTTTTGGTCATTACTGTACCATTAAGAGCCAATCAGCTCAGCAGGGGCAGCCTTGTGGAAAGCAGCCTGGGGCCTGAGAGAGCACCTTGGGGTTCACCTTGACAGGACCGCCAGTCAAACGGGGCAGCCCTCTCTGTGTTCCTGTCAATCTGACTCCCCCTCTGAAGTTCATTTAAAGGGAGGAGAGAGCGGCTCACTAGCTCCTAACAGGTAAGAAGGGCCCATATTATCAGCCCTTAGAGAGAGCAGGGCAGAAGTCTGATGTGCTCTTTCAACTGTACTAAACTGTCTGTACTGTAGCTCAGCTCGCTGACTGACTAGACACACATATACACACACACACTCACATACATACAGCAGCTCTGTTGGGTGATTGGAAAACAGAGGGAGAGAATGAGCAGAGAGTGAGAGAGGCAGATGAGAGGAGCTGATTTGCATGAAGAAATGGAGATGTAAAGAAACAAAAAGATTAAGGGTAAGGGAATAAGGATGAGATTAAATCTAGGATAGCCTGGTTTGTGTGTGTGAGTGAGTGTGAGTGTGTGAAACAGAGGAGAGGGGAGGGCTGGGTGAGAAAACAAGAGAAAGAATGGTATATTTTCAATGGAAGGTATATTGCAATCCACTTTTCTGATTTTAGAAGTACACTGGGGGGCTAAGGAGTTTGTTTTGGTTTCGGGGAGCTGACACAACATCCACAGCTTCTACTGTCAGGCAATCCCCACCTTGCACACACAAACACACACATGCACACACACCCCAACATGAGGCCCCAGCCCAGCCCTTCCAGCTTCCTCAATATTTTATGGGATGAGCCCATGCTGACTAACTCAAGGCCATGCAAGCAAGAATCCCCAACCAACCGGCGCTCTGAAGTCTGCTGAGGTTCCTGCTTTGCCGATAACAACCATCATGAAAACAATAACATTTAGCTACAGTTCCCGGGAATCGGATAAATGAGACAAAGAACAGAGGGCATCGAAAAACCGCTGCTATTAAATGTAAATGATGTAAGGGTTCCCCCCTGAAGCGAAGAAGCTAATGTAAAGGGTTCTACCTGGCATTGAAATACTTATTAAGGAAGTTCAATAAAAAGCCGAGCACAATTACACCCAAATTCATCTCTGATTGGATCCTGTGGGTCTCAAACAGGGCGAAAAAGTTCTTGAGCTCGAACTTTTTTTGGGTGGTTGCGTAAAGTTACCTCATCCAAGCTTCTCTTTGTCTCCATTCTGAGCCGCTGGTCCTCCTTCACCATCCCAGCACACACTTTTCTGTCCAGAAACAGGTGAGATGAAAACAAACCGTCACATGCTTGGGTAAATTATTAAACACGCTCAAACAAAAGGTGCTCTTATGTCCGTTTGATTCTCTCTAAGTGGTCAGGTAGAAGGTGGTACATACATAAATCAGATTTTTTGTTTGTTAGCATCTGGTGTCAACCCTGGATACGCCTCTGGTGAGGACAGAGATGTTTTACATGCTTTGCAACTGTCATAAAATCTGAACAGATAGTCTTTTTTGAGTTTGTGGTAATGCAACATAATCTTCTAGATATCTTCTAGACACTCCCAAATGGATAAAGTTTTGTTTTGTGTTTGTTTATTCCCTTACTGACTTATTTTTAACTGGCTTAAGGATTTCCGTAACCGGCTAGACAAACTTATCAATAGAACATTTCTTTTGTGAAATGGTCCTTTAGTTACACTATGATCACATGACTGGATTATTCCAAATAAAGGATGCTACTAACCAGTGTCTGCGCAAAATGAAAACCATCAAGTAGCAAACTACAAACTTGAGATATGAAGCTGATGAGGAAGTTTTAAAAGCTGCAGTTCATCTGGTGTCCACTAGAGGCTGGTTCCAGAAACGCTGGAACCACATACACACCCATTCAAAAGAGTTCGTCTTTGGAGCAAAAATAAACACGTTTACAGCCGAGTACGAAAATGATTTTGGTGTCAATAGCTCATTTTTCTACCTGCACATGCTGTACTTTAAGTAAATATTTTTACAACTCATTAGTTTTGAAGAAATTTGGGAAACAAGATTGACAAATAAGAAGGACAGCTGACTTGACTGGCAGATGAGCGAGGAGGCTAAAAACCTGCCTTTGTCTCACAGCCAAGCCAAAGTTAGATTGGGTCAGCATTTCCAGCATGGAGTGTGCCAAATAAAGGCATAACCTGACTTAATGTTTGAGTAGAACCTGAACACAGAAATACAACTGTGTTCATTTAGGAGACTTTTAACGGTGCAGCCATGGACTTCTTTTTATTGATTACATCTTTTCCATGGGTGATCGCTGAGTACATGGTGTCCATCTGGCGAAGGTAGCCCCCTCTTCTTGATATAACACGGGAAGTGTGAGGATAAAAAGTATTGTTGGCGTTTGTTGTGTGTAAAGGAAAATCTAAGATGGTATCCAGTTTCGGCCTGATCTTTATTTTTGAGTCTTTTCAGCGAGAATATCGAACCATCAAACACTCCAATTTTTGCCACTCTGCCTTGTTTTGTCTAGATTTTCTTCAAGCCGAGTGTCATTGGAGAGTAAACTATGTGTATGCTTTCAGTCCTTTGTATTTTTTCCCTCCGCCTCCCTTTTCTCTCTCTCGCCGGATGTGTGCGAGAGAGCCAATGTGTGTATGTGTGTGTGTGTTTGCAAACGAACGTGTGCAGGCTTTGTTTTTCTTTTGAACATCCCTTTGATGTTGCTGTTTATTTATTTATTTCCCTGCCTGCGAAGGCCTTTTCTCGGCGGTTAGGGCTGGAGCGGATTGGGCGCGCGTTGCTCTGAGTGCCATCCATCAGCGAGGAGCCTCTCTGACGGATGAACCTGTGACCCCCGCTCCCTATAGCACATCAGCTTGAAGCTGGAGCTGCGCTGAGGGAGTTTTGTTTTTAAGGAGACGTACTGTAACCAGGAGGGCCTCTGCTTCATCACCACCTTGTCTGGCTGAGTACCAGTGTGCGTCACATGTAAAACAACCATTTCATCTGTGGCCAGGAGGCATTGCTTCACTTTGGTTCCCCAATAATGATGGAGCTCTTGTAGTTGGTGTACTTTTTTTTTGGCTGATTTGATACCTGTGTGTGTGTGTGTTTTAAGTCTACAGGCTACAGCTTTTTGGTGTAGTGGCTGAGGTCAGTCCAAAGAACCTTAATGATCAAACAAATCTCAGTATAAAAGCCTGATGGACAATATCAGGAATGACCAACACACTTCATCAGAAAGTTTAAAGGTAGTGCAGACAGGCTAGAGAAGAATGTGAGGCACACTTAACACAGGATACAGGTTAAAAATATGCTGAATGTCCCTCCTCTCTGAATCTGTCCATGGTCCTGAAATGACCTGCCTGGTGTCAGCTGGGGGTGCCTGCCCTCATTTGCAATGAATGGACAAGCAAACTACAGGGAAATCTTAAAATAAGGAGTCTGAAGTCTGTAGTCCTGCATTTGCTGGATACTGTGGTAACATATCTTTAATTAAGCAACATAATTCTGACTCTGATGCAAAGTCAATCACCCCTTGTGAAAATGCAACACTATAAATCGACCACACGATGGAAAATGATGCATTTAAACCAATGTTTTTTGTAATTGTTCACTTCAGATTGAATTCTCCCTTCTCAAACTTCTGATCACTCACCTCCTCAATACTGATTTCTTGTTCTGTGCTGCGTGTCTTTCGAGCCATGTCCTCCAGTTTCATGTTCAGTCTCCTCAGTCTAAGACCACGTGTCTGGCGTTCCTCGGCTGGTGTCTTCTCTGGTGGATAGCCATCATCCATCAGTCCGTATGTCTTAACCCGTGGAGTTAAACCTCTGACAGACACCGACTGAGACATCCTGACAGCTGGATGAAACCTGGACCCAAGTGTCCTTTAGTCTTTGCTTACTCAAGGAACCGTGTCCATGGAAAAAGCATCAGCGATAATTGAAGAGCACAGTGATGAACAAAATTATCAGCAGTAACTCTGATGATTTCTATAAAGTCATTTTTAGGGTGTCAGCTTAAGCTATAATTTAGCTAAAAAGTGTTTAAAAATGAATTATGGCTACGTTTGCTACTGTCTAAGAGAAAGTCATGAATTATCTAATGTGTTTTATGTGACCTCATTATTTACAGAGCCCTCATTGTTCTTAATAAGCAAAGGAGAACTTATTTGATGATGAATGCATCAGTAACGGCCATAGGCTGTATATGGAATGAACGCCGTCTACCTCCCATGCCAAGAACAGCACCCTCTGGTGACAGGCTGCGGTATAGGTCATAAATTCCGCCTCCTCCAGCAATCCCTATGGAGCTGTGGACAAACTTTAGAAATTTGCAACACAGAATATAAATTTTTCTCCCCCCTGCTTGCGATGTTGACATGTAGTTACTGTTGGACTGGTTTGTGCTCAAGTCCTCTTTTTTCTGTGCAGCTCCATTTTTAAAAGTTATTAGGGGGTTCATGTTTTCTATGATTGACAATTGATACAGCCTATGGGCATACGAAGATTGCGCAGCTCACCCGGGGGATACGCTGTTTGAGCTGAGCGTCATCACAGCGACTCTCTCGCCGAAAATGTACAATGCTACTGTGCAATGTTGGTTTCAGGAAATAGAGGGAAAAAAACGCAAATACCAAGAATTTTTCGGCTTCAAATCCGTATACTGGCGGAAGGCAGAACCAAGTTGTCCATAGTATATACAGCCTATGGTAACGGCACTAGAGTATGTGACCCTTCAAGAAAGCTGCCATACAAATATGTGACTGAAAATCACTTAAGTTGTGGTAAACTACAAAGAAACTCTTATTTCTTGATTGCAAAAGCATGGTTACACCTTGAAATTCTCCACATTGTAAAATAACTGTAATGATCCAATCCTGCATTAAGAGAAATTCAAATGCCACGCCATTTTGATCTAAACTGTCCAGACAGCATCACAATGATGTCTGGGTCCAGTTAAAGGACTCTTCAATCATGACTGAAGAGCAAGAACAGCGCACCAATACCTTCATCATCATGTCGAGAAACTGTTTTCTGATTTAATCTCAGTTATAGACATGCTGTCTCGTTCAATTAAAAGCAACCTGACCTTTCGGCAACCCGGTTCAATCACAACAGCCGACATTGTTAAGTATTTACCTAATCTCTTCTGATAACAATGAAAAATACACATCTGAAAGAAAAAATGGAGAGAGGATGCTACCTGAAAGGAAGTCTAATATAATGAACACAATATTAAGATGTCCAGTCAGTAACAGAAGACGTCCAAGGCCACAGCACTACACATCAACAGGAACGAGTGCTCCAGATACTGACCTTCCTGCATTCTTTATATAAAAGCAGGTACTCACAATAAAAAGTTCTAGGTTACAATGCTTCTGGTTTCTACTCACTCTCCTGCTTCACAGAGAGACAACTAAATGAGAAAGCATCTCTATGTTAATGAGCTCAATGAGAGTTCATTGAGAGGTACTGTGTGGAACTGTAAGATCATTTCCTTTCTAAATAGCATGTCCTTCATCCAATGCCATCAACTGAGCAGACAAGAAGATTACATTTGATTTCAATGGGCAGAACAGTGGCTGGAGTGAATAAGCTTCTTGTGTTATTAAAGTCATGAAAGAAGTATTTTGTATACAAGCATTTCTATGGGGGTTGTAAAATTCAAAAAGTGCTTTTGATTTGACTTCATCAGTCCTGTTGGCATTGTGTCCACAGGGATTAATAACCCGTGACCTGATGTGAACCTCCATCTTTCACAGATGAAACCTAGAGAGAGATTCAAGGTTAAAGCCTTATACGCTACGCAGTCAAGTGTTTTTATTTGTATGGACTTCATCTTTAACAGAAAGAAGATGATCGCTGTTTTACCGGTCTGCAAAGCAACTTTCCCACAGGGGACTGAGGTTCCAATATGGAGGTGCTAAAAACTGCAGTTCTTGAGTACCTGTTAGAGGCTAGCTGCAGGCCCCACAGGAATTTGGTTGGTCCAGTTCTACAATTTGGACCACAGATAACCCCAATAGTGTTGCCAGATGGGAAATATAGGATTATCATACCAGAGACTCTGGAAAATTATCGTAAACCTGTCATAATCAAAATAAGAATCTTACGGTTGCATGATAGTCACATATAGTCACTCTCGTCAGCGTCCTACAGCCACTCATGGTTTTGTGGTCATTCACCCCCCCGCCCCACATCAGTAGTGTATGATCAGACTTCCCAACTGAGCATGATTGACAGCCAATCACGTTCGTTGTTTGGAGACAACGCCATTCAAACTATGATTGGATGGAAACATCACGTGGTAAAAGATGCCTTTAGGGTTCGCAAATAAAAACTGAAAAATGAAGTGCCTGGCAGACTTGGATAGTCCCATCGCACCAAAATTCACGAAACTGTCAAATAATCGTACGTTTAACCCTTTTTCTGGGTTATTGATCAAGCATCATACAGATGGCAAAATTATCGTACAAATACCATAATTAGCGTACACCTGGCAACCCTGAACCCCAAAGTTCTGAAGTCCTGATGTCCCCAACCAAATCCCTATTTTCGCCGATGTAAAGATAGGCCATCTCATTAGTTCCAACGATCCAGATGCGGTTTTTGGGCAAACTCGATGAAGGTGTTGCACCTGTGGCAGACCTGTGAACAGCCAGTGAGATATCTACAAGGTCTTGAATCTGCCCCTCAGAAATTCAGAATCCAGATGTTTGCGGACAACCAAACGTATGTCCAGAAAACTGTTGTGTTGTTTTTCCTTTCAAGTGCAAACCAGAGTACGTTTAAAAGCAGAATGCTCTTTCCTACACGGTGAAGAAGTGTTCATATTCTACCTTTATCTTCGTAAACACACCTAGCTGAGGTTTGCAAAAGCTAAATGCTCATTTACATTCCTTTTAGCCGTAGAGAGTAAGACCGTCGTGCTTTGCTGTTGTTTTGTACCATCTCAGACGCAGCAGAGAGAAGACTGATGCATTATTTGGTTGCCAAACGCAAAGCACAAAGTCCTGAGAACCAGATTGCTAGGTGGTGTGTAGAATTTGCCTGGCGAAGGTCTCGGGACATTTTTTTTTTACTCCTTCCCTGGAGGGGAGTGTGTGAATTCAGCATTTTGATCCCAGAGTGTAATCGAGCGTCTCCTTGTCTGGAGAACCGCTGAGGGATTGAAGCGCGATCAATCACCCCTCTCTGGACTGTCCGGCTGTTTTACATGTGGCTGAGTCCAAGCTGCCCGCTGGTGGGAACAATGAAGAGAGAAGGCATGAAAAGTTTCACACCGCGTGCTTGTGTACGAGCAAGTTGATGAATTTCTGATCACACCGATGAAGCATGGCGCTCACTTTCACTTTTGTGAATATTTGTTTTGGTTCATGCCTACCTTCAAACAACAGAAAGAAAGAAAGACAAACCTCAGTTTTACATGTTTTGGGGAGCTGTAAACATTGGATTTGCTCCAGCAGCTCATAACAGACTCATTTGTACTTCACTCTATGGAAAAATAACATAAAATCTCATAATCTAATGCGGCATTGTCTCATGAACGGTCCTCAGTTGGGGCAACCTTTGTGGTTCACTTTAACAAGCATGCCAACAGAATAATTAATATGTTTTGACCCCCTCCTACGCCGGTCAAAGAAAAGCCTATAGGCCAAAAGTGTTGTTGGCCTGTTTAGCATAAAATGAGTGTATTAATACCCGGAGACTCAATTATTTTGCAAATAGTTTGCTTGACACTGCGGGTTACGACAAGCTGCCGACTTTGAAGACCTTTAGGAAGAGAAAATACTGGTTTTGGATCTAATTAAAGATGATACTATGTCATGAGTTTCTTAAAATTATGTGTAGAAACATCCTTTTAACACAAAAATAGAATTTCTGCTGTGTAGTTATTGAAAATGTGATATGAATCTTATTTAATGAATCAAGTACCTCAGGGCTATTGTTGTATATTTTGGGTTTTATTTAATTTCCAAGCGATACTACAACCATGATCCAGCTCACCATCCTACCACATAGAGAAATCTGTCTGATAGCCATGATTCAGCTTCAATCCCTCTTCTGTGTTAGCTCTACACTTTTGCCCTGGTAGATCCAGGCGATTCTCTTTACCTATAATCCCCCTGCTGACTCCTTCCCCTTTCTCTCACCTGATTAGAATTTCTGCCGTGGCCTCTGGGATTGGACGATTTCAACATATTTTATTTAACTGCTTTTGTAAGCCCTAATATTCAGCAGCTGTGATCTATGGCTGAATTACAATTTTCAGGGTCAAGGAGGGACTTGGCTGTGGAGAAGGGGTAGGTACAACTGCTGTGCTGGTGGGGGGAATTTGGTGTGTGTGTGTGTGTGTGTGTGTGTGTTGGGGGGTGGTCGAAGAAAAAGGAAAAAACAGAGAGAAAAGGGGAAGGAAGAATCTCACGAGTTGTCTTTAAAAATGAATGAGAAAATGGGTAATCCCAGAGTCACAGCATGAAAAGAGGGAAAATCAATATGGCCTCTCAGTTCACCGGGGCCCTCACAAGTCCTTGAGATGAACAAAAAGTTGTGCATTTTGTTGCCACATCTATACATCTCAATAGAGCAGTGTGTGTGTAACACTAAAACAGTGAGTGTGTGGACGGTAAGCCTGCTTTTTGTGTGAGTGTGAAGACTAGGATGTTCGCTTGATGATTCTGATTATTTGGTGTTTAATTTGCAGCAGGAAATCAAACTTTTTTCCACATTCGAGAAGTCTGAGACTCAAGCGACCGTCTCTCAGTGAGAAAAAGCTGAAGACAAAGCGAGATTCTTTCATGTGTTGTGCGTTGCGAGTGCGTCACTATTCCCTGAGAGGCAGGGGACATCATACAGGTTCTGTAACCTTTGGACTCCTGATTTAATTGACCCGCCAGCCTGAAACGGGCCCCCTCGTAAGAATCCAATTCCACTTCCTGGCCTATGTGGAGAAAACGGGCCGCCAAGCTCCAGGATTGGATGCCCTCTTATGAATATTTAATTGCCACCAACCATCTGAGGCGGAGGCTTTGAGAGGGGGGGAGTAGGTAACAGTCTGCTGGGGGTATGGGAGGGGGTATGGCTCTTTTTTCTACCAGACAATGCAAACACAAATTCCTGTCTGCCTGTATTCCACCTGCACATCTAACAGTAAAGGGAGTTTGAATGAGTGCACACCTTTTCCATCTGTCCATCCATCCCTCCGCTCCACCACCATTCTCCCTTGTGCTGTCATGCTAAGCGATACCCCCCCTCCACTCTCCCCTCCCCCGTTGATTAGCAAGCTCTTCAGTAGCCTGTCATTGCGGATGTGCTCCATCAAAGCTGATCGACTCCCCGTTTTTCCAGAAAGATGTCGCGGGTTATCAGTGCACGCTCAGATCTCCGGCTACGGGAGGAGCGTGACTGGCAGACCGTCTTTTGAAGACAGTGATTTCTCCACTGATGCCTCCCAGTTGGAAATTTAGAATCTTGTCTGCTAAGACACCATATGCAAAGTAAATTACTGTACAGGGGCGAGCCCGACTAAACCCTCCTCTCTTTGAACGTCCAGGCCACTGAGTGTCTTCTGGGCAACCTGGCCGCCTTCTCGCTCATCCTCGCTTTTCTTCTCATTTTTAACTTGAAATCATTCATCCTCTTCAAAATTGACAAAAGCACAGGCAAAACTAGACTGAAGGGGGTCAGGGATATACGCGGGCATGCCTAAAAAAGTTTACACCAAAGAAATGTCTGTTTTGTTATTTGTATCCCGTTAACTTCTCCTAACTTTCTTATTCCAACATCTAAGCCAAGCAGGTCACAATGCATTGCTTCTTACCATGATGTCTGGTTCTGCTCGAGGTTTCTGCCTGTCGAACGGTTTGTCATGATTACTAAAAATCTTGCTCAACTATTTGTGGCAGAAGAGTGTCTACAAACAAGTCTGGTTCTGCTTGAGGTTTCTGCCTGTTAATCGGTTTTGGCATGATCATGAAAAATCCTGCTCATCTATTTGAGGTAGCAGGCTATTTACAATCAAGTTTGGTTATGCATGAGGTTTCTGCCTGTCAAATGATTTGCCATGATCATAAAAAATCTTGCTCATCTATTTGTGTCAGAAGGCTGTCTACAAATAAGTCTGGTTCTGCTCGAGGTTTCTGCCTGTTAAACGATTTGCCACGATCGCTAAAAATCTTTCTCATCCATTTGTGGCAAAAGAGTGTCTACAAACAAGTCTGGTTCTGCTCAAGGTTTCTGCCTGTTGGATGATTTGCCATGATCACTTAAAATCTTGCTCATCTATTTGAGGTAGAAGGCTGTTTACAATCAAGTCTGCTTTTGCTTGAGGTTTCTGCCTGTTGAATGATTTGCCATGATCACTTAAAATCTTGTTCATCCATTTGTGGCAGAGGGCTGTCTACAAATGTGTTTTTCTGCTTGAGGTTTCTGCCTATTGAACGGTTTTGCCGTGATCACTTAAAATCTTGTTCAACCATTTGCGGCAGAAGACTGTCTACAAACAAGTCTGGTTCTGCTTGAGGTTTCTGTCTACTAAACGTTTTTGTAACTTGCTGGTCGTGGCAGACGGCTGTTCACCTATGTGTCTGGTTCTGTTAGAGGTTTCTGCTTATCAGGATAACATTTTTCTCACATTGGTTGTAGAGCATTTGTTTAACAGTGAATATGTGTTTAGTCTCTTTTTAAACACAGTATCCTCAAGATGTCCTGGGGTCATGAGATGAATTACATCCTTATTTGGGGTTATTTAAATCAAATATTCATTTGACTACAAGCATTGAGAATTCACTTGGACACACTTTCCATTGGGCCTTTAATAGGAAATGGTAAAAAGCACACTACTAAATAAATAAATATAGGCAAGAGCCTCTCCTTCTATTAAATCAAACCGCTCCACTTTCTCCAACTCCTCATTATCATGCAAATGACATTGCTGGTTACAACTGTATGTCTTTGTAGTGGTAAAGTGTTAATTTCAGTTCAAAGGCTGTGGCAGTATTCTACAGGGAGGGAGATGGAAGGTAAGATAGAGATGGAGGGGAGATGAGGAGGGGGTGTGTGTGCTGAGTGGTTTAGCCTGGCTCAGCCTAGCTCTGACCCAGCTCTTTGTGTTTCTATTGTCTCCATGGCAAACAGTATTAGAGCGTCTTCTGCACAAGGCTAGCTGTGCCCTTAAAATCAAAAAGGGAGGCAGACAGCACTGCTTTAGGTTTGGAAATGTCAGCCCCTGGCTTTATGTCCTTACTTGTTCCCAGTCAGGTTCCTCCTTTTTGTTTTTTCCTTTTTTTTCATGCGAGTGTATGTGTGTGTTTAATGACAGCAAACAAGCTGAAGGAGGGGAATGCAAGTTATGACAAAGCGTCTTGGCTGCTGAGATCCAGTTCTTCTTTAATGACAGGCTGTAAACACAGATACTGACAGAGATCACAAAAATCTTTCTAGTTTTAGGAGAAACTCAGAGTCTGATTGGTTATACTGACAAACAAGATAACCTGCTGATCCTGAAAGAATGAGTCATACAGACAATGCCGCAAACAGATATTTGTGCATACGGACCATTCAACATAACCTTTTACACCAACAACTCCAGCTCCATCTCCTCAACAGGGGGACACATCCTGCATGCACATGCACACGAGCATCCATGTATGTATGACTGCAGCCCCTGTGACTTCCTCAAATAATGGGGGGCATTGTCATTTCTTTGTGAGCACAAACACCATTAAAACGGTCGACGGCACTGATGGGGGCGAAAGCAAAGACAGATAAAGGGCTGAGGAGAGAAAGAAAGCCATTCTGCTGGGACTGGTGGTGTGTACAAACGGAGAACATGGCTCCTCTTCTAACAGCTGTACACTGGAGCGTGTGTGTGTCGTTTTATTGGAGGGGCGTCCACCATACGTGTGTGCAGAATCAAACTGTAAAAGATTCATTGTAGTGCTCAAACAGTGCCATTGTGGTTTTTTTTTTTCTCTTCTTGGGAAGCTGTTGTTGCTTTAATACGTGGCTGTTTGGTAGGGGGTGGCAACATCATGGACACTCGTGGAGATAAAGCGCCCACCCTCCTGTTGTGATCCCACCACTGGGGCTGTTTATCCTGTTTAAGGCCCGCCTCTTCGCCAGGGGGACAGACAGCTCAAATGAAACTTGTCACAATCCCCTCATCGTCCTAAACGGCTGACAAACATCAGGCTTTTTGCAAATGTTGGTGCTTCCTTGTTGAGGAACCTTCTTCTTCTTCTTTTTTTTTCTTTTTTGCTTTCATGTAAATCAACAAGAAAAATTCAGGACGAACAGGAATACCTGCTGAGTCGGGCATGACACAAGATGGCGAAGTATAGGATAATGTTTCTGAAAAGTCACTTTCCACTGATGACGCAGGAGACGAAACTTGTTCGCATGAGATCACTCAAGCTATCAGTACAGGATCAGGAAACACGCTTTAGCTTCTAGTGGAAAGAGGAGGTTGTTGGTGTACAAATGAAAAGGGACAACCAAAGACTCAGGAGAAGGCAGGCAAAGGTTTAAAACTCCTCTACAGATATCAAATAATTAATTACCTCCTCCCTCCTCTACCTGTTTCTCTCCTGGTGTCTGTATGGAAGACACCGCTCCAGTCACTTAAGGAGGGTTAACACCCGTCTAAATTAAATATTAAAAGGTGTCTGTACCTGCTGCTATTGTTGCCCCTTGGAATAAGATATAACCTATTTTTGACAAGTTTTCATCCTCAGCCTTCTGCGGCGAGACGCTTGTCGAAAACCAAATCAGTGAAAAGGGGGGTGGTGGTACTGGGGCGTTGGGGGGGGGGGCATTGATGAATAATCTAGTTCATATTCCGACGACACCCACCGCTCAGAGGGAGAGAAAGAAAGGGATGAAGAGAGGGAGGAAGATGGGCAGGCGTGGAAGGAGAGAAAGATGGAGGGGGGGAGATAAAAGCGGAGGGGAAAAGTGAGGGATGAGTAAAAAAAGGAGAAAAAGAGGGGAAAAAAGGGAGGAGTGGCAGATGATAGCCGATGTCTGCCAAGGTATCACATGACAGTGCTCCAGTTTAAATAATAAAACAGGACGGGGCTCTAAACAAATCGTTATCTTCCCACTTCCATGTATTCAGCCTTCCTTCTGCCCCTCCCTCGCTTTCCCCGCTTTTAAAAACTTGTTTTAATGCCATTTCTTAATGAACATAATAGCTCGGCGCTAATAATGAAAAGAAAATAAAAACATCTAAAAACGCGGAGGGGCCCCCGAGTTGTCGCCGGCGCTCAATTATTTCCTTGTCAAGTGGGTCTGTTTTTAATGAGGCCCTGTGGGACTGACGTCTGTCAGTCAGCCCTGACTTTTTGACACCATTACAACTTCAAATAGAAGCCGCCGCCACGCTGCCTTCCACCGCTCGCTCACTCGCTAGCTACTGCTCCGCTCATCTGACAGGCTGGGAGGAAAGGAGGGGGGGAGGACAGGGAGGAGGAGGAAAGGTGGCAGGAGAGGTAGAGGGAAAGGGGGGCACATGAGGGAGAGAAAGAAAAAGAGAGAGAGAAGAGGGAGAGGAAGAGAACAGAGCACGTCGGTACGTAGGCAGGCTCCACACACACACATGGATACAGACTGTGCGCTGGGTGAAAAAACAATCACCGAGGGTCATTACCAGATGAGGTTTGTCAGACTGCCAGGGGTTTCACCCCCTCCACCCCCCACCTCCATGCTTCCTCGTTCACTTCCTTCCTTCCTCTTCCTTCTATTTTCATTACTCCTTCACTTTAATGATAAGTCTTGGTGGGTCGGCCCCGCATGGGACGGTCAGAGGCGCACTATTTTGTCGGCCATTAATTTGAGCCTTTGAAGCAGACAGCGGCGCTGCGGCTGGTGAGGGCCTGTGAGTTAGTTGGTTGGTAGGAGGGGGGCGTTGTGGGGCTCACCAGCTCGACACCCTCACATCTCAAAAAAAATGGAGACCACGTCCCTGAAACAGAATAGCAAATGTCCTCACCAGGAACCACGACATCAACCACGGGGGACACGAGCACACTCAACCCTCTGTGCTCGTGTCTGTGTGCTGAGCATTTGTGTCATGCCTTCATGTATCCATACTTCTGGAAATCCTCCAAACACGCTCTTAAATTTATATTTTTCCAACCCTCCCCCCTGAAGAATGGCTTTCCCCTGAAGAATGAAGCAGCAGCGCTCTCACACGTTTTTCAAACACCTGCGAATATATCACATCATCTGTTGGCGTACAATTTAACAAACGAGGTCTGCGGGCTGCAGTACGACACAAAGTACAACAAAAAAATACAACTCCTAAACAAGTTAGATCCATTTATAAGAACAGAAGAAGAAGAAAAAAAAAAACATGTTTAAGACTCTAAACTTGAAACGAACAGGTTTCAGCTGGTCCCACTGCGAAGTCTAAACACCGAGAGTTAAATCAGAGAAATAACATGTTGCTAATGTTAAATCAGAAAACAATTTAACTTCTTCAAATATACAGTTCTAGCACAGAAACTTTAATGGAAAACTCATTTTGCATTTATAAATAAATAGAATCACTTGTAATGAGAGAAAAACACTATACATGATGTAGATTTGAATGTTAGTATACATACAGTTTCATACCTATAATTATTAACAGTGAGAGTAATGTTTAAAAGTCCGTGAGAGGGGGAGTTGTTGGAGAGATCATGACGTTAGGATATCAAATCTGGCTGTTTTGTATCGACTAATTGTACGTGCAAAGGTTGGGGTCAGCTCCCTCTGTATTAAAAGCACATTAAAAGAGTTAAACCTTCTTGAAATGTCTCCTGAAAATAAACCTTTCTCTTCCTAATGAAACAAACAAAACTTTTACCTTGATTGACTGAACTGACCTCAACCTTTTCATGTGCGTCGCCTCTCTTCTTCTCGTCTATTTCGGGCTCTTTTGAGCTTTTTAAAGAAGGAGTGCGAACGGCGTATCTCGTCTGAAGGCACTGTCCTCTGTGCTGTGTAGGGGCTACGTGAAGAAGAAGAGTCGTTTAAGTTAACAGATGCAGCACATACAGACCGCAGAATGTGTGCCTACTGTTGATGTTAATAACAAACACAGTGTGGGCTGCCACTCAAATATACACGGGCAAAAACACTCTTTCTCTTGCCTTTTCTCTCTCTTTGAGACACACACGTCCTGTGTGACATTTGACCAGCCTCCAACGCAGGGAAAAACGGATTTACATATTAAAATTTGTAATGAGTAGCAAAATAAAAAGAAAAAAAGAAAAAAAGAAAAGAGGTCTATTTCACTTTGATACAGAAGAGGCTCAAAACCACACAGAGGACAACACCATGAAAATATTAACCATCATAAAAACATCTCCCCCTGCTCTTGTCTCTGGGGATGCAAGAAAAAGCCTGACAGAAGGAGGATAAAACTATGGAAAGAGGAGTTAAAAAAAAAAAAAAGAAAAGAAGAAGAAGTACAAAAAAGGTTAAAAAAAGAAAGAGAGAGAGAAAGAAAGAAAAAAGCAAATAGGAGAAGGAGAAAGAAGTGGAAAAAAGCTCCCTGTCAGGCTTTGGAAACAGTGATTCATGGGGACCATTTGTTCTAATTACAGCAGAACAACGCTTTTGTCGCTATTAATCACGGCTATGTGTGTTTGTATTTGTGTCAGGGAGGGGGGGGGCGAGTGTGTGTATGTGTGTATATATGTGCGGAGAGGGGAGATCAGTGGCCCCGCAGATTGTAATAGATGGCCAGGATGATGGTGAGAAGGATGATGGCTCCGAGGATGAAGATCAGGATACGGTTCTGGATGATCCTGCAGAGAAAGAGAGAGAAAGAGAAAGAGAGAAAGAGAGAGAGAGATCAGGCAGGGTTCACAAAAGTCATATTGTGTCTGCAGAAAAAAGTAAAACACGTAAAACAGTCACATGTTTATGTGCTAACTAAATGACCGACCATCAACTGGAGCCTTATCATGTTTAATAGCTACCATGAGGTCTGCATACGCGGTATTTACTGGTATACAATCACTGCCATGGGAGTGTAAAAACACACACGCACGCACACACACACACACACACAATATTTTAAAAAACTGCAACACTTTCGAGCACGGCTCCTGTCTTAAAATCTGACACACCATTCCTGACATGCATACACGCGCAGTAAAAAAAAAATGTTTCTCTCTGACGTGTGTACACATAAGGACATAGAAAAACATTTATAAACAAGCATGACACACAGAATACGTACATGCAGCCTCTAAAACTTTATTTGCACAATAAAGTGGAAAAAGTGGCTCGGTAGTTTCCTGGAGGTAATAAAATCACTGAATTACCGATGGAATTTGCCATAAAACGACTCCGTCTTTCGCACATTTAAAATTCTCCCACTGTGACCTAAGTAAACCTGACAAGAGGGGGCTTTGAAGCAAAAAAACACACAGCAGAGAGAGAGAGAGAGAGAGAGAGGGAGTAGGTGCTGGTGTGCAGAGGTGTACCGGGCCTTCGCATCAAGAGTGGGAGCAACTCACCTCTTGCGTGTGCTCCTTCAAAAAAAATCTCCAGTTTGTACCACCACGCATGCACGGGCACGGACACAAACACAAACACACGAACTCTGAAAAACCCTCCGCTGCTCCTGACAAATGAGAGAATTATCACATTTGCTGACATGTGGAGAGGAGGCCGAGAAAGGAGGGTGGGGGGCACACTGTCCACTCCTCTAAGCAGGAGATGAATAGCCCATGCTGTGGTCATTTATCACTGGGGTGGTGGGGGGTTGGCTGGCTGCTCAGTCACCCTGCTACCCTCTAAACCCTGAGTCTGAGCCCGGCGCACTAGTCGAGCTCCAGTCCGGCAGCGCGGACCTGCAGTAACCTCAGCTCACCACTTAGCTGAATACCTGCAGCTTTGGAAGAAAGGACGAGAGAAATTAAACACCGCTCACCGCTGATATGTATCACAGCGCTGCTTCTACACTTCCTGTTGTTTTTTGTCTACACTGCTTAATTTATTTGTTCAAAACACTCAGCCACTGAGCAGACTCTCTAAAACACACATTTTATACTCACTGTTGTTAAAGAGGCTCCTTAACACTACAACCACTCAATATGTGTCTTCACCAGATGTGTTTCAGGACCTACCTGACACTGCTACTCATACTTATCTATGATCAATCATTTATTTATCAATCAAATTATAGTTCTCTTTTGTTACTTTCTTGAATACAATCATTTGTTATGTTATTTGCATTGATCCAACATGATTTCACCATGGAGCCAGTAACAATTGCAAGGAGGAACTTCCGACTCATGTTGTTATGGTTACAGGGAGGTAAACAAAGTAAAGTAGAGGTAACTTAAGAGTTAACTCTAACTCTGGGTTAGGGTAAAGTAGGTCTTCATTTACTCTCAGCTTGTTTCTTACATTTGAAAAACTGCGCTGCATTGATTGAAGTCTGGATTATGTGGTGGCGTTTATAACACGTTTGGGATAGGTCATATGTTGCCTATGTCGAGTTATCCTGTCGATAATCTGGTTTTGTGAGACTGTTAAGAACAGTCCTCTTGGTTAGGATTGGTGAAACCTGATGACTGAAAGATAACCTGGATTTATCAACTTATTTTGGAGTAAGACTCTCTAGATAGAAACAAACAGAGCATTAAAATGACAGATGAAATGCTAGTTCTGATGATATGAATATATGTCAGGGCTTGACACTAACTTCTTTAACTTTAGAGCACATGAACTCCCAAGTTAAAGAAGTAAGGAGCACACAAAGAACTTTAGGGGCACAATTAAAATTGATCAAATAATGTGTGTCTTGTTGGTCGACATAAGTACTATTATTTGAAATCAATTTTAGGTCAGTTGGTCACATGACATGGAAGCTATAGAAGAAAATTTTCAAAATTTGCCTTTAAATTTAACACAAATCATTTTCAGAGGACAAATTAGGGAAATAAAGAGTTTTGTCTCATTGTCCGACCTTAGTACAATTATTTGAAATCAATTTTAAGTCAATTGGACACATGACATGGAAGCCATTGAAGGGAAACAGCATTTTTTGAGATCATCAACCGGTAATTTATTGATGGTCCCTTATTCAACACCCGGTAGAGCCACAGTGAATGTCAGGCGAATATCCAACCTAAAACTAACTTCACTGCGGTATTTAGATGAGAAAAAATTTGTTGCCTTGTCTGATTTTTTTATGCGCACATGTGCCCCTAAATACATTCTACAATTTGCACACATCTGTTTTTAGTCGCAAATGCGAGTGAAACGGTCACACTGTCGAGCCCTGTATGTGATAATGACAAAATTAAAAGGAACACTGATTTTATAGCTATACACAAATTTATCTATGTGCATGTAGTAAAATTTGGTATTTTTTAAATTAAAGACCAAATCACAGGAATATAGCATCTATTTGTTACCTAGATGCTACACAGAATTGGTCGGGACATTTAAATATGTGGGTGTGGGCATACACTTTAAGCCCCGCCCCCACCCTGCATCACTTATAAGCAGATGGAACTCTTGACATGCCCCTGGTCTTCTCAGGGATCGGACTTTCTACATCATGTTCTCAGTGGAGAACACCAGAGAGCTCATTACAACTACTGTTTGTAACTACAACTGCCTTGTAAGTAGACAGTTTACCCTTGAATAAATACATATATTAACATGACAGGGTCATACTGTATAAAGTAAACTAGGTCTTCTGTTAGTCTTAAAGTAACAGAAAGTAATTAAAGGTCGACGTGAAGAACAAAACTGCTTTTTTTAAAGGAAAGGAAAGAAAAAATCCTCACTGCATCCTTCCAATGCGAACATGTTTATGTGTTTGTAGCAGTGTCAGGGATACTCTGATAGGCCAGCCTGATCCTGGTATTTGGATGAGCAGCTGGGGAGAGAATCCCACTGAAACACTAATCAGAGCACGCTTAGCAAGGCCACATCTCCCCCCATTAATTGACATTCATTATTTAGAATGATTATTTATCCCAGCCAAATACCCAGAGGAGGTGCTTGTGTGTGTGTACGAGTGTGTGAGTGTGTTAGGAGGATCCGGATCGCCTTGTGTTGTTTGTTACTTTTTCAGTCGGGGTAAAAAAAAAGGGGAGGGTGAGTGGAGGCCTGGGGGTGGAAAATTGAAGAGGAAGTTAGCTTTTAGCCTCTTGGATAAGAAGCCCAAGAGCTGTAAAAATCGCATTCATTACAAGGAGTCTGATTTGGTAGCAAACAACACTGAGAAACTTCAAACACTTTAATGTTCAAAGCAGTGAGGAATATGACAGTGCTGCGATTCAAGAAGTGCTTCTCAAGGGACAGATATTTTCAAAAAATACCTGCTTTGACCTAAACTGATTCTCTGTGCACCAATCTAACAAAACACGTCTTGAAGTGTAATGTAAAGTAGCTGATCTTATTTGTGGTACTCGCGCAGAAGCTTGATACAAATTTAGCACTGCCCAGCTGAAAACTCTCAGCAGCTGAAGCAGCAATAAGATTAAACTTAAATCCAATCTTGCTTTCAAATCAGACTTGTGAGTATGATGCTCACTGTTCCAGCTGTGTGTCTGAGCACTCATAACTTCATCAGATCAGGAGTCGGTTATGAATCAAGGGTCATTGTTGACCAGAGAACATCTGGGCGCACACACTACATCCCTGGTGTTGTCAGTAATGTGTCACTGAGTAGGGATAAAACTTGTGGGGACGGCCAAGCATGAACTCGACAGCCAATCAGGAAGCAAAACAAATGGAGGAATGGCAACACTGGAGTTATTCAACATGTGTTTAAAAGAAATGGCTACTGCAGTGGATGTACCAGGAAGATAAGCAGCTAGCAATGCTAGCTTTTGTGGTCCGCCATGTCTGTTTTCCTTGTTACTAAATTTCTTATAATTTTGACAGTCTCAAATTTGGCTGCCGACGAAGAGTTTTTGTGTGCAGTGTACTAGTTCCCCACTGAGCAATAGACGGCTATTAGACATCTAGTTTTTTTTAGACCTAATTTCAACTGTCTAGATTCTGTATATTTTTAGACAGAATTTAGACGTTGCACTTTAACCCATTATTCGATAACTATTTATTTCATAAAGCAACTGTGAGTTGTATAACTGATCTACAAGTACTTAACCAAAATAATAATGATAGCCGTTGAGCAATGTACAGTGTAGTATAGATATAGCCGATTTAGAGTTGGTCTAAACTTGGTCTAAATTTAGAAGTCTAAAAAACTTTCATTTTTAGACCTGTGGTAAGGTCCTTACACATCAGGAGCGTTTTTTTCGTGCGATTATTTTGGACGTCAATATTTTTTTTGAACCCGTATCCTGTCAATACAAGCGTTCACATCAGCGACGTTTTTTTCTGTCTTGCGATATTGCGGCATTCATTTTTTCCTATCATGGTCCAATTTTCTAAAGTTTTGCACACTGTGTGTTCACTTCTGACCAATCAGATTTTGTGTTGTTCAAACGTCAGATTCACTGGTATATACAACATGGCCGACCGGCTGATTGTTTACGCGTAGGAGAACGACCTGAAAGACAACTTGTGGAGAGTCATAGCGTCGGATTTCTCATATGAAGATTGTGTGCTTTAACAGTTTGCTAAACGTCTTTGTTTTAACTTTCTTCTGTGCTAAGTAACTTTAGCTTGTAAGCTAACCTGTTCAGATACAACATACCATATGTATTTTCACTGTCTCAAACTCAATCGCATTGCTGTCAATGCACCATTAGGTCTCAGTTGTTACCTTACGTTTATGGATTATAGTTTAATGTGCTTATCTAGTACTGGCCCCGACTCAGCACATGCTATCATGACAGACAGACATCTCAACACTAGAGTCTAATCAGAACAGAATAACAGTCAGTCTGCTGTTGTGTCAGTCTTCTCGCTTCCACCTGGGACGCGTCTTTTTTATGACCATAAAATGCTCAGTGGGTCACCACATTGTAGCAAACTACACAAACAGTTGAATAGGTCATCATGTGTTGGGACTCTGATATTTTAAAAATTGGTTTCTTACATCTTAAGGAGAAATCACTCTATCCAAAAAGCAAAAACTTGATTTTAAATCACTACCAGCTCCACAATCTGTAAAGACTAAAAGGACTTAATGGACAGATGGCCAAGTATGTTTGTGAATCTCATCTTCTGTTAAAGTACTTAGTTTTGTGTTATTTCCAAAACCGGTTTGGCTGGTTTGTTTCTGTAAATATTTTGTGAACTGGTTTATTTATTTAAACTTGTAAACACTATTTGGATTAAATTTACAGATTTATAATATGTCTCCAGCACTAAAGCGTTTTTTTATGAGCTTAGTGGACAAATGAGCATCTTCAAAAAATGTATAAAGTCTCTTTTGAATTCTTCAGGCAACACAGGTAGCTAAAGTCAAACTTACCCCACAAAAAATAGACCCCCCAAAATAAAACCCAGCTAAAAAGAAGTAAAAAAAAATCTCCAAAAATTGGGAGGTATGAGAGTGAAGAACATGCTTTTCCTCCGCTGTATGGTTGATCCCGTCCTGACACGTGGCCAGACAGAACAGAACTTATCAAACCGGATCCATCCACCAGCTTTGACACTTGACATAGAGGTGGGGGGTGAGAGAAGTGTGTGCGTGTGTGTGTGTGTGTGTGTGTGTAGAGGGAGAAATTTAGAGGTGTGTGAGTGATGCAGACAGCACACGTACAAGTGTGCAGACAGAATGCTGACCCACATACACACTCTTTCACACACGGACTGAGAGGGTTTAGCTTAACCCTGCTAGCCAGTGTGCTACTATGATCCTCCAGTCCGTGTCTCTGACCCCGGACTCATGGGAAACAAACAAACAAACAAAGAAAAGAAAACTAATATTTGGACAGATCAGCAGTTTTTGAGACGTTGGACAATAACAGCACACAATAGTTGTTACTGGTTCCTGTTCTTCAACGGCAGACAGCCAATCAGGTTACACCTTACTGACAAAACTACATAAATAATGATAGAGAGAGGTAGAGAGAGACATAGACAGGTGGGGAGACAGGGCGCATAGGAGAGGTGAAAATAAAGAAAGAAGGGAGAAAAGGAAGGACGGAAACGGACATAAGAGCAGCTGAGAGTGAAAAAAAAACAAGAATAAACAGAGGTGGAGAGAAGGAGAAAAACAGGAAGAGTGAGGAAAGAAAGAGAAAGAGAGAGCCAGAGAGAAAAAGGGTGAAAAAAAAAGAGGAAGAGAGAGAGAAGTCCGTTTACCCGTGGAGGCAGAGCTGGAGGAGAGGCTCCTCGGAGACAGATGAAAATAATGAGGACTTTTCTGTCAGGAAAGATTTACAAAATCGTACCAGTGTTATTAAAATTTAAAATCTCCCGTTTTTTTCCCCCTTTTTCTTCCTTCCCACCCTCTTCCTCCCTCCCTCTATCCCTTTTCCCTGTTTTTTTCCCCCTCCTCTTCCAGCAGCACAGCCTTATTACCAGCTCTAATGAGCACTGGGATACACCTCAGCTGTGTGTGTGTGTGTGTGTGTGTGTGTACGTGTTACCGCACTGGTGTGTGTGTGTGCGTGTCTGTTGGGGTCCATGCAGGTCCCTGGTGCCAACTCCATCAGCGCCCTAGATTTCCTAGTCCCTTCAATGACACACACACATACACACAAAGGTGGGCGCAGAGGTACACACACACACACACAGCTATTGATAACACTCAGAGGTGACTGGACGTGCACATGCATACACCACACATCTCTAAGACAGACACATAACACACCCTGACCCAAAACAAAAACAGTTTCAGTCAGACACACATACGCAGATAGGCCCATCCCACCTTAACACACACACATAAAAACACACACACACACATAAAAACACACTGTCTGAACTAAGAACAAACTTAGCTGCAGAGTTGCATCTCTCAGGCCCTCCCCAATCCCTCCTCTTTCCACTAGTAGACCAATAAAATAAAAATCAATGGCTGTCTGAGCCATTCTGACTCTCCTCCCTCTAAACCCTGGGAATATACAGCATGGGAGAGGGGAGAGGGGGAGAAGAGAGGGAGGTGGGGGAGGGAGAGAGGGAGGGAAGGATCAATGTGTTCACAAATGGTTTGAGTGATGGACACGGAGGTGGAACACTGTAAAGGGGTAACTCCTCACTAATGCATCGACTTTTTATCACAAACTAATACAAATATATGTTTCACTGTAGAAACACGCTTACACACACTTACACACACACACATTGGTCTTTCTAAGGGGCTTCCATAAAAGAGAAAAGATGGCTCCAGTTTGAGCAAAGAAAGGTGAGAAACGTGCGACCCTTCAATCAAGTGAAAGAAACGAGGAAGAGCGAGGAAGAACGTTCCAGAACAATCCAAACTGGTTCATGTTGCTCAGCGGGGATAATGACTTGACCTGTTTGTTGGAGAGATCTGATCCCGCCACGCATGTCCCGCCTATAGTCCCCAAGGGGGTGTTCAAGATAAGTGATGATTTCATGAACACTCACACACACACACTTTTACACACAAACAGCTGGAGAGGGTCTCTAATTGAAATCTGTTTACTGTAATTATTCAAAAAAAAAGGATCTCCAACATTCAGGGATTCCCCGGAGAAAAACAGTATTTAAGAATGAACCCATTCCCTCACACTCACAGCACAATTAACATAGATAGTCTGTTGTATAAAAACATCAGACCATATAGAGGAATATCCACTAGGATTTAATTACCTCATACTTTGACACGTTTGTTTTATTTTACATAAGAAAACAAGGAAAAAAGTAAGAGTGGCATCTTCTATCACTCCGACTACTGATTGACAGGCGGCTAAAACTATTCTCCTGAATTTTTCTTTAAGTGTAAAAATACTGCAAAAAATAAAATACAAATCCGCAAAGTCACATTTCTAACCAGTGTTGATAAATCCGCTGATGTACTCTAAAAAAATGAAAGGCACCATCATAATTTACAACAACCACAGCTTACAACTTTAAAAGACCAGAAAAATGCAACAAAAAAAATGCATTTTTGTCCGAGTGTATGTTAATCTAGAATACTTGTTTAAGTGTAAATCAATAAACTTATCTAAAGGACAATAGATTTGCCTGAACACTATGTTTCTGCTGGGAAATATGTTTTATGATTAACTGGCTAATACACTGTTAAAAGCTAAACCAAGAGAATTTGAATCATCTCTAATAAAACATCATATTACTCAAAGTGCAGCTCAGATTAGTCTGCAAATCCAGTCACAAATACAATATCTTATTTCAAGATTACAAACCAAAAATACAGAATCAGCTGTCTATAATGATAAAAATGGCTGTCAATGCAGCGAGCAAAATTTGCACGTAATACTTAATAAAAAACTTACTGAAAAAGTTCCACAACAGTATGTTTTTTATTTTAACCTCGATATGTATCAACTACAAACTTCCTGCAGTTTTTCTCAGGACAACAGGGGGCATGGCTGTCCTGCTGCTTCAGGTACAACAACATCCTCTATGAATCAGCTGACGGATAAATAATGACAACACTTCCTGACTGACCGAGGAAGTCTGAAGGTAGTTTGTTGTTTTGGTGAAACATGCAAAAGTTAAAAAGATAAACACTGGGATGGGAGAGTGTACAGAGTTGGACCAAATTAACCTTTCTGGATCAAGTATCAAGAAAACTTTACTTGCTCTATTAGCAGCTGTTTTTTACTCACTACAACAATAAAGCCCCTTTTTTTCTTTCTAATATCTTGAAATGAGATTAATATCTTAAATTGGAGGTCAATGTGGTTTTAATTAAAGCTCCTGTGAGGAACTGTTGTTTGGTGTCAGTTTTGGCGCCCCCTTTGGACAAAGCAGTCTTTGATTATCTTGTCTCTACATGCTTAAGTATGGTCATCTATCTAAAAAATCTCATCCTGCCTACTTCTTACAGTCAAATGTAAAATTTATTGTGAATATTCAATGTGGGAAAATTAAAACTGGCCTATTTCCTCAGATGCAATGCTGACAGCTCCCCCCTTTCATCAGTTTTAGGCTTTAAAAATCACAGTTTAGTCATCATCAATCTTATCACTTATGGCCTTGTTTGTTTGTGGATGTTATGAAAAGGCATTAATATGAATTTTAGTCTGTTTTATAAACATAAAAAACTCCTTACTGGAGCTTTAAGCATAGTAAAACATTTCGACTTAAAATAAAACAAAAACTTTTGGTGAAATTTGAGTATTTAAAATGTAAAATTGTCCCTCGGTCATTCCACGAATCAGTAATTTGACAAATTGTTCATGCTGAGCACACACCGATCAACGTTTTCTCAGGAAATCCTTTAATTTAAATCTGTTTGGTTGCACAGGCTTAAATCTTGTTGTTTCAGAACAAGTCTACTTCAGTTGAATGACCTATTTCTAACGTAAAAACAACCAATTCCATTGTTTTCACAAACCTTTAACAGAGTGTAAAGCCCATTCCTTGATATTTTTCGCTGAGATTATTGATCTCTAAAAAGGCACAGACCTTTTATTGACCTGTATCGACTAAATTATTTTTTCACAACAGAGAAAACTGACATAAAAGATGAACAGGTTTTTATTTGGAGGACGTGGTCTGAACAGGGTATTTCATGTCAGCCTGACTCCCTCTCTTTCTCTCCATCTCCCACTTTACTCCCTCTCTTTCCACCAGCTTGATACAGGAGAATAGCACTGGGGCTCTACAGGTTCATCCATTTTTTATTCGTCGGCTAACAACCCCGGCCAGCAGCTGCAGCCCTAGACCAGGACCCAGTTCTCTCCCAGAAAAAAAAAAAAAAAAAAGTGTTGCAAGGAGGGAAGGAGGGAGAGAGGAAGAGGAGGGATGGAGAGAGAGAGGAAGGGAGGGAGGGAGGAAGAAAGTGGGAGGAAAATTCAGCGTGGGAGGAGAGTGTGTGTATGTAAGAGTATGTGCAACATGAAAAAATGGAGAGAGGAAGAGAAAAAGAGATGGAGAGGGAAATGGAAAATAGGCAGAGTGGGTGAAGGAGAAAGACAGAGACTGAATACATTTCAAGTGTGTCTGGAATTTTTACCAACTTTTTTCGCCAGAAGCGATTTCACTGTGGTAGCTTCAGCTCATCCTGTTGTGATGTACAGGTGGCTCTCAGTCCGCCTGGTTACTTACCTCTGAGTCCGCCTGGTTACTTACCTGAGTCCTCCTCCTCTGTCCTCCCCATATATCTCCCTGTATATGCTGTCTTTTTACTAACTTTGTCTTTGCAGGATAATTGAATTTGAAAGAATTGTATTCATTTGCAGCTTTTGTTGATTTTAACTATGCAAGGCGGTTGAATCTGAATGACAAAAGTAAGTTCTTTTAATTTTCCCTTTACAGCTTTGCCAACTGGGACTGAAAGTAAATCCAGATCCACGGTTCATGTGAAAAATATATCCTTACTCTACACTCTCGTTGCTCATTTTGCTGACTGCTCACATGCCCAGATTTTTGCAAGAAAAATAAACATAACATTGACACCCTATTTATTCATCTAAGACTTTCTTTGGGATTATACAACACTTAGACGCAATATTCCTACATCCTGATATCATGACATTCCTCTCCGTTTCTCCGTTCTGCTGAGATTTCCCAAAACACAAAATCCCCCTTGTGTACACTCGGCGAGGGCCAGGGACCAGCTGCAGATCCGATTACTGGCCGCTGTGAAAAAGGGCGTAACATTATCCATTAGGGCCGAAGGCCTCCAAAACGATGATGTCCATAAATTTTTATTGTTTGTTCAGTATTGAAATCTCATTAAAGCGCATAAATCATGTGTGCGCACTACTGCTGACTTTCACTAAAGAAAGAAAGAAGAAGACAAAAGAGAAGGGAAGTGGAGCTTGGATGTTTGGGGAGCGTGAGACACCTGAGGCGATGGTTTAAGGCACCTGCATGCTTTGTTAATGGTACGATGTAGTGACAGAGATTTGTAAAGAAGCTGCTCCAGCATCTCACAGTGTTTCTTAATCTAATTAGTGCAGAGCTTTAACATAACTTTTCAAAGAGTTCTTTTATTTTTTTAAAGAAAGAAACTTAGATGTTTTTTTTTTTTTCTATTAGTGTTTGCTGACATCAGGGAAGCGGGGAGTAATACTTCCACAGTCTGACACCTGACACGCTCTTCTGTTGGGAAATCTGACCTGACTTGTTTCAACAATGACATTCATCTGGTTTAAACAAGGTAGTTTTTTGGGATTTCACTTTTTTTTTGCTAAATTTTTTAACAGTTTTACTTTGGACACTTTGTAACACATGGATAGTCTTTGTTTTTGTCAATCTTTTTGGGGAATTTTGCCTTCATTTGGCAAAACAGCTGAAGAGAGAGAATTTGGAGAGTATTGAGGAAGAGAAGTTGTACAAGCAAACGCAGTGAGAAGGACTGAAGCTCCTTTAAGGGTTATTTTTGGGGAAGGTCATGTGTCATTTTTAAAAAACCCTATTTTGAGACATTGGGGTAACTATTTTAGCTTTTTTTGAGGCAGGTCTCATGTTGTAACTTTTTGAAATCTTTTCTGAGACACTCCACAAAGGTCACTTTTATGTCTTTTTCTTGAGAAAGATCTGCTTTTGTTAAACCACTTTTGCAAACAGGTTAGAAATGGTCACATTTGACTTGTTCTGGACACATTTTTGAATTTTTTAGGTGACGGTGGTCACTTTTTGGTTAACTTATGACAGGCGTCTCTGGAGGCCACTTTTCTTTCTTTTCCTTTCAGACAGATCTGTGTTCGCCATTTTTGTTTTAGACATTGTCTCTTTACTTTGTTGAGAGGCAGGAATCAGAGCTCTTAACTCAAGAAGAGCCCATCCAGCCTTAAACCGCTTTCTGCTCAAAACAAACCCATTCATCACACTGATGCTTTAAACTCACCAGGCCAAGAAAGACGTCTGTTTAGGATTCCACGACACAGAAGTGATGAGGATATTAGTGTTTATGTCTGTGTGCTTTTTATTAGCTGGTGAGGAAGCTCCTCCGCGTGGTGTTTGTTTGCCATTCGAAAACCAGCTCTCCAAATATTTGCTTCGAGTCCCGTGTGGTTTTTAGGTTCTGCATCCTGTGTGTCTCCAGATACGGATGATGTTGCAACATTGCCCACCAGCATGCACACAAACCCGTCCACGCGCAGATCATACAAGTACACACACACTCACGCGCACACACCCACACAAGCTGACCCACTTCTTATACAAATGTACAAAGAGCTTGCACTGGCCAAGTCACTGCCATGTTTTTGCCTGCAAACATTCCTATACATGTGAGATTAGAAAAAAAAAAATCTATAAAAATTTCCTTTATAGCAGGCTACTTTTTTGTGATAAAGTTTGTTCACACTGCTAGTCTTCCTCTGCACGCCTTAGTTTTTCTCCAAAACACCAGTAAAAAGTCAAAACGTTACAGGATTTTACAAATCGCCCATCGAAGAGCTTAAATTAAATCAGTGACTTGAAAATGTGAATAAACAGGCAGATGTTAAATGTTCTCTTCTGGAGGCAGGGACATTATGTCTTTCAATCTTTTGTAATTTTATTTGTTGCGTAACATAAATCTGATTTTAATCATGTTGATGAATTCAAGGAGAAAAAATATTGTTTAATACAATCTGGCACAAAAAAACAAACAAAATATCTGTTGTGTTAGAATAAAGTTTGAAACACACAAAAGGTTTCAAACCAAACGGTGAGGCATCTTTATGTCTGTTAAGGGGCCTCCTCTTTCTCAAGATGGTGAAGGAACGAGATAATTTGTTTGTGTTACCATAAGAGAAAAAGACGCAACATCTACCAACATCAAGTTGGATCAAGTTAAAAGCTGACCTCTCCTCATTTGGAAATGTTAATTTGGTCTCCAGATACCAAACATCAGATCTCTAAGAAAACAAGAAATATACGAGTAAAAAGAAGCGATAATTAACTGTAGTTTCTTCTGCTGGATTTCACAGGGTAGAGGTCAAGTTTGTATGTCAGCGTGCAGACTGTCAAAGCTGGAGTTTCGTGCCACAGGTAAGCAAGAGAAGAAAACCACTTCTTGAACTTGACCTCCTGACCCTCTGGCCACCCTTGCCCCTTTGCTCTGTCCTGCAGCTACGAAAAAACTAAGCCAGCCAAAGGTCACAGTGTCAAAAGACGGTGCGAGAGAAACTTTGCACATGTGCGCGTGTGAATCAAGCCGACGTTGAGCAAAAATGTGCAAAGACTTCAGGAGCGCGTCTGTATATCTGGTGTGAAATAACACCGAACAATTAAGGATTATGTGAACCAACAGGTACGCTTTATACGTCAGGTAAAGTGAGCAGAGAGAGGGAAGAGGAGGAGACAGGGAAAGAGAGAGAGAATGTAGGGGTATAATGTCATCCCACAACCCCCTATTTGACACTACAAGGGAGGCTTTAGTCGGTTTAAATAATCCATGCTGTCCCATTAAATTTGCAGACTAGCTTCTCTAGTCCCTGTGTCGACACTGAGAGGGAGAAAAGAGAGGAAGAGTCGAGCTGGAGAAGATGAGGAGGGAGGAGAAAACAGGGGCAACAATCTACTACACGGATAATGAGAATTGAAATAAAGTTAAGAGATGGATGAGAAATCACAACAATCTGCTCATCATTACTTTTCCAAAGCTGTGACAATATCCACTCATCTAGCGTGGAGGGGAGGGGAGCCACCAGTGTGACGGGAGTTGCTGCGGTAACCGAGTTATTGACTTGTTGCACCAGCTACATTTGCTTAGTACTCCAGAGACCTGATCAATAGACTCCAGGCTCTGAAGCCGAGCTAATCAGGGCCTGCAGCCATATGAGGTCAGCTTCACCGCTAAAACTCATGAAAAGAAATTAGGGGTAGAGGGCGGTAAAAGAATAAGAAAGAGAGGGGGGAAACAGAGAATGAAGTATAGGGCAAAAATGATAACAGCTTGAGTTAATAGAGGATTCTCTTTTAATTCATTTATTTTCCCTGCACAGCTCGAGGTAAACTCATGTGGCGTTCTCGCTCTCTTCCTCGCTCAGCCGCGTGGGCGTGAGGCACCATGAGAGATGCAGATTGCTGCTTCACCTCTGCTTTTCCTGTGAACCGTGGTTCAAAAAGTCAAGGGGCATCCGGGCTGCTCTGGGACTTTTGGAAATGCAAGAGCCAATCCATATTTGCTGAACCCAGTTGTGAGATCTCAGGAGGGATCTACGGCGCTTATAAACGTCGACGTGGAGGGAGGGAGTCAATCTCGGGGAAGTTAACATGATTATTCAGGAGGGAGTACGGAGGCAAAGGTTTGGAGAAAGGAGTGATTTCAAATGACACAACATGCTAAGAGTTGTGAGCATCAAAAGATAAGACATCTCTCCCGGTTTGGAGGCATTTGCAAGGCTAACAAACATACAAATACGGCAGATTAGGGCAGGAATGTCTGTGTTTTTGTGTTTGTGATGGAGCAGATTTACATGGTCACCGCAGTCCTCACGAGACCCCCAAGCTGTCTATCAAGTCCTTCAAATCAGCTCCATCCCTACGTTGCGCACATCACAAGCTCCACTATGGAATGCTATGGGAAATTCATGGGGGAACTGTCCATTAAAAATTAATGATCAAGTCGAGCGAAGTGGGTTTTCTTACTGTTTTTTTTCCCCTTCCTTTCTGGTATCTATGGTCACCGCTGTGCTAAGAGACTTCCCACAAGAAGCGAAACCAAAGAGTAAAAGGGAGGATAGAAAGAGAAAAAGGGCAAAGGAGGGTAAGGAAAAGGCTAGGAGGGTGTTTGGGTGTTCGATATTTTCTTTAGAGAGGCCAGAGCTTAGTTAGATTCCGCGCGAGCAGGGTCTTGATACTCAGGTCCCAAGGTGTAAACACAAACTTGTACACTGTTTGTGTCATTGTTTTCTGCTCTTTCTCAACACTTCTTTGTGGTGTGTTTTCAGCAGGCAAGGTGGGATTCTCGCGCCCGGCGAGACGCGCACACAAAGGCGAGGTGTTTTTTTTTTTTCAATGACACCAGGTCTTTCCGTTACCTCCTGTGACAAACTAAGGCCGAGGACTTTACAGCAGGATTGAGCCGATGGCTTGATATAAAAAAAGGCGAAAGCTGGAACTTTATGAGAAGAAAATGAATAAAACTTTCTTGGGGAATAAAAAAAACTCAAAGCCCTCGAGGCTGCTAGCTGTGGTGAGAGGTCTGATTTAGAGGATGCAAATCAGAGAGCAGAAGGATAAACAAGAGAAACCACAGAACAAGGAGTGGAACAAACACTCGTACTTTCATGCAAATATTCAAACCCTCACGAAAAAATACACATGATGATGATGATGATTGAAATATTGGGACTGCTTATCAATGGAGGCCTGTTCTCTGTCTTTGCCACAATCCTCACAACACCCCCTGGAATACCAACACCCACCATCACAGCATAAGTGGAAGTGCAGGGTCAGCAGCGTCCCCCCTGGCCTTGCTGACCAACAGATATTCTAATAATCACCTTCCTTCTGTTCTGTCAGGCCGCCAACCAAGCAACCAACCGACGGATCCCTCGTCCTGCCTTCGCCCTCCATCTCCACTTATACTGGGGGCTTTACGGAGCGGCGCTGCTTCGATACATTAAAACTGCTGCCCCATGATCAAACGAGCAAATACCTCCCGGGTCAGCAAAGGGCTACCCCACGTCAGTTAACAATGCAGCATTTAAACATCAGTCGTATGCAAAGCGGCTGGTACACAGGGGAGGAGATGGGCGGCAGGAGAAAGCAGAGAAAGCAAGGCCTGGACCGGGGAGATAATGAGCGCGCGAGTACACAGGAGAACATCAGCAGCTATTTAACGCAACCATGTCAGCTCCAACACAGCTTTATGATGAAAATAGAAGATGTGAGGCTCCATCAGCACCATAACACGGATGAGCTAATGGTTTAGCACACATTTATCTGGGCTGAAATGCAGACTCAGTATTAATATACTACATTACGAGTTCTCCAAACACTTCCATTTGCTCTAAAAAAATCAAAACTTGCATGAGAAATTGTTGCAACTTCCAACAACTCGAACAAAAATGTTTTTTCTCCAAACTTCGCTAAAGTGCTGCTGTCATAGAATTTAAACATTCATCACAAAAACAAGGAAGTTTAGTATACCGGCATAAACAACATGAAACTACTTCAAATAGGTGAGAATGATTGGCTGTTTAATCCACCTGGTGTTTCAGTGGATTCATTTATGATTTACTTCATTTACAAGGCCTGAAACGCAGAGGCCGAGCGCAAAGCACGTTTATCTTTAGATAGAGGAAAATAAAATTGTCCCAATAAGAGCTACAGGCACGTTTGAAACAAGCAGCTAAAGTGTATGCTTTATAATTTTAGACAAACAAGTAGGTGCATCTTTTTTAGTAGGAAGAATCCTTTAAAGGGACTTAAAGGTGAAGAGGTGAAAAGAGTTTTTTTTTTTTTCCTGGCTTATCCCTCTCTCCCTCTGCCTACTGCTTGGTTAACCGACTGACCTGCTGTCAAAGGAGCCTTTGTGAGTGCGCTTTGGCGGAGGTCCAATCAGATCCTCCGGCTTGTCTGTCTCAGAGAGGAAAATGGCGCCCCTGGTATGCCATCAGCAGCAGAAATGTGCAGACAGTCTGACTGCCGGGGCAGGCTTTGCTCGCTGTGGCCCTTCCAAAACTATGCCGGAGGAATTACCTGTCTGGCACGCGGCCAGAGGGACCCTCTCTACAAGGGCTGGTGGTTATTTATCTGTTTATTCACTTAAACCTTATGCACGAGGGCACTTTCCATAATATTTCATCTCCTTAACACCCACTTCCACAGGTTTTGACAACACTCTCCTTTGAACTACACAGGTAGTCCGTGGTGTTTGAGATAGCAACAATCAGTTTTGTGACGAAACGATTACTTTTCCTGCATATAAATGTTTCCTGAATCAGACCTGTTCAAAACATCATACGGATAACCGTTTCCTCCACTCTCACCTATCACTTCTTGTCTCAGTGACTCTTAACGATCCACTTTTTAATCTGTTCTTTTGGTTTGGCATAGACGTGATTGATCAGGTAAAGTGGTGCACTTCATTTTTTTTCTCTTGGCACTTTGAGCTAACAAAAAAATAAATAAAGAAACATCTTGAAAAGTCTTACCAAAACACATGCGAAGCAGAAACAGTTGTTTTTGATTTTGTGTGCCATCAGGAAAAGAACATCAGAACTGAAAAAAAATGGGGGTTTCACATTAGGGCATGGATGGGACTACAAGTCATTGAGATTGCTTAGCTGGTGTGTGTTCCCAAAGAGTAACTGTGTGAAAAGACATCTGTGCAAAAATCTACTGGAAAAAGCTTTGAAAATTAGGCATATTAGCAAGGACCCAGAAGGTACAGTAAGGTAATGATAGATGCACATTTAAGAGTTTAGCCATAATATCGTTAGAAGATTCAGGGGGGAGTGCATGGGTGGTGTTCACTAAGAGAGCACTACAGGCCCGAATGCTTGACCCCTATACTGAGGGGATCTGGTTGCTCTGTCACACTGTGTGGGGCCTTTGCAGAGAAAGTTTGCAGCACTTGTATCCTGCTACCAGGTGCAAATTTAAGCCAATTTTGACCTGATTTTTGAGTCAAATTCTTAAATTTGAAGTCAGAATTTAGCTTGATCATCCATCATGTGGTGCACAAAGGCTGATTATGGCATGAATGACAGCTGCAAACCGGTCGGATGAATTTCAGGCATGTTAGAAATTTTGGTTGGAAGACAGCATACTCTTGCACAGTGAAAGCAGAGCTAATTCTCTTCAGAGATACATTTGTCTGCCATGATGCTTTGACCACCCATGTAGCCTAGAACAACCTAACACAACAGCTCTTTAATAAATCATACTTATTAGTCGGGGCTTCCACGATTTCAGGTTTGATGAAGCACCAAAAAGGTTATGACTGTACTTCACATTCATGCTTGAATTTGCATTCTTTGACTTCAACTTTTATCTCTTTGAGTTTTCAAAGTAAAGGATTTAGTATTGTATTATAAATGGTTTTATGAATATGAAAATAGTGTGGATCATATGTAACCTTTCGATTACGAGATCTCAAACGTTTAAAAACCTCTCTGTCGAGTCTTATAATCATAAATACTGAATAAAAAAGTAATACAAAATTTATGGTATATTTCGTCAGGGTGAGACTGTGGGAACTTCCAAGCCCAAAAACAAATCAAACACAGAAACGCACACAAACACTACACAACAAGAATACAAGTTCTGACAAGGCCCTGGTTTACATTAAACAGAGATCACAACCTGCTCACAACACAATCCCTGTTCATTTCTACTGCGTAAAAACCTGCCAGAGAGGAATACGTCTGCTCAACAAAGTGCCACTTGTGACACATCATCCGAGGAAGCAAGTGTTTAGGCTCCTGCTTCAGAAACAAACTTCTGACAGCGGGAGATGATGAAACGCAGCAGATCCAAAATTATTCGCGCACTCCTCAGAACCTGCTGAACCTGCTGCAGCCTGAAGCATGCCCCTCACCCTCCCCCTGAGAGGAAGAAAGTGAGGAAAGGGCAAAAGAAACTAGTAAAAAAAAAAAATAAAAAAAGCAAAGAGAAAAGGATTGGAGAAATACTAGACTTTTTAATTACCTAGGATTGCATATTCCTGCTACACAAACACGAGGCCCCTCTTAAATTTAGCTGCTACGTAAATGTAGATAAGCAAAAAGTCAATCTCTCTTGGGGAACCCATAAACACACTTGTACAGTATACATACACACGCAAACATTTCCTCTAAGTGATACGACATACGGTTCGACTGCATTTTCCAACGACACACTCAGCAGATCATAAACCTCCACATGTTTAGACGCAAACACCGCACTTTGCAGCGCTCACGTGTGTCTGCAAGCTCACGGCCAAGGCGGAGTGAGGAGGATAGTCGAGACATACTCATTTCACACTGTGAGGTGAGCCAGGGAGCGGCGGTAACAGAATCTAGCCATAAAACATGGACGCAGTGGAAAAGAAGGAGGGGAGGAAGGGGGATGACTATGGCCAATGGTATAGTATGTTTCCTAATGCCACCACTTCTTGTCTCCCTCCCTCCTGGCTATTCTCACAGTTATCCATTATCATAACCCCTGTCCCTGTGGGCATGTCTGGCTCACAAGCACACTTTTGCAGGGTATTTTTCACCTTGACTGGCCTCTCGCTGACGTAAGCTGAGAAAGCAGGAATGTAGTATGATTAGGACGAGCTGGGAAATAAATGATATTTCGCTCCTCATGGTCCACTGACGGGATAAAGTGTTTTTTTTTCTCTATATTTGGAAAATAAAGATGTTATTTTGATGCAATGATTGAAAATATAAGTCACATGTGGCTCTCCTTTGTCAGCTTTTGTTGTGCAACTGGAAAAGTCAAAGGAATAAAATGCCAAAACTTCTCCAAAAAAGCTTCACCCAAACTGCAGCTGCTCCCATTAACTGAAAACTGCTTGTTGGTGCAAACCTGGGTGCTTGTTTATCTTTATTTTTGAGGCCTTTTCTCATTTTCACCCCCTCAGCTCTGGAGCGTTATCAAAGTCTCAGGGTCACAGCAGGGGGTCCACACCTCTGCCCACAGAAATTACCCTTATCCTCATCTTCTCTTTTATTTTGGTTAAGAGCACCGGCTCTAGCGAGAAGCACAAAGAAAGGCAGCTTGATGAAGGAGGAGAGTGAGGACTTTTATATGAGAGAATAAGGGGGCTTGCCTGTCAGTAATGGCAGGTTTGTATAATATAGGAAAAGTGGGTAGATTATGTAAGGTTTTTTTTAAGACCATTGGGTCATCAGATAAACCCACTCGTCTTTGCCTCAGAGTCAAGCGACTGAAGCGGATTTCACGGGTTATTCTATTCTTGTCTGCCGGCCACAGTGGTGTGTAAAATGAGAGGGAATGCAATGTTTTGGGAAATCTAATTTGAGGCCTGTGTTTGTTTTCCCTGCCTTATTTTGCAACCATGAGGCTGGCTCCAAAGCAGCACAACTCTCCTTCCTCCCAGTTTCACAACAACAATGTCCAACACTGACATCCTGACAAATCCCCAACACTCAAATAAGGCGAGGAGTTTAAGTTGATGCGGTTCTATTTTTTGCTCTTCTCCTTTCCAAAGAGTTAAGCAGACAGTTAATTGGGAGGTTACCCACCATGTCGCAGGAACATATGCACACGTGCGTACATACAGACATATTTAAAAAACACAAATATTAGCAGCCATCTTTTGGCAGCTAATTGCGACGTGCTCCCTGTGGGAGGAGAGAGGGGTCCTCGGTTGATAATTAATCCTCGTTTGGGAAAGTAAATGACATTCATTAGCAGGGAATCGAGCCAAGTGCCATTATTTACATGGCAATAATCTGCAGCGTGTTGGTGCTGCTCTTTTAATGTTACAGAAATAACTCTGGGACAGGGGACGAGCACAGTTGCTTTCCTCTCTTTTTTCCATGTCTTCACACCCAGGAACAATTAGGCCCGGGTGAACAGATGGGGACGCCTCTGAGTGAGAAAAGCTCCTCTGAACGACTCTTCATCTCCTTCTTATCTCACTCCCTCAACCAAACACACTCAGGCATGTGCTTACACACACACACACACGCACGCACGCACAGAATACAGAATAACACAGAAAAATGAAGAAAAACACACAAATCCGGGCTTGAACATAAAAATACACACAGACATGCACACAAAAAAAAGCATCCCGAGTACCGAGCATACTGAGCCAACTTTTAATATTAACTGTCAGAAGACAAGCCTCTTACATAAAGCCTAACAGGAACTTTGAATATGTTGGTACGCTGAAAACACTGAAGGTAAAAACAGAAAATCTGGCCTGCAGATATGCAAAAAGAAAGGGCACTGGCTTTCATTATCGATTGACAACGTTTACTACTTGGATATCTGTCTTTCCTCTCTGCCTTTATCAATTACTAGTGTGTATTCTGAAATTACAACCGAGAAACCCCCATTCTTTGGTTTTCTTTCGTGAGTTTGCAGACAGTGTATGCTTTGTACACATATGACAAACCGAACACAACAGATACATATCCATACATTCTGTATGTGAGTAACAGCGCTGAAGCTGCTGTAATGATCAAATGTTACACAATGGGCTATTTGTTGCGTAACCCTGAGGTCTTCCACAGTGGTACAAGTCTCTGCACAATGTACTGTTGGGGGGGGGATGTACACATGAACGGAGAGCTCTGAATGTAAAGACAAAGCAGACCTAACTACAATAGCCACCGCAAAATGTCAACAACTGGACTATTGTGTGTTAAAAGAGAGAAAAGCAACAGTGAGAAGATGCATGTAAGAGTAAAGTAGCAGTCGTGAGTGGCTCATTGTCACTTTGTGTGTTAGACACTGATCAAATCTTTAAATGAAGCGATAGAACTTAACTTTTCTAACACTAAGATGTTGTAGCAGAACCTAAAAACTTGATGTATACTTGTTTTCATCCTTTTTGTTTATCTAAATATTGAGCTGCCCAACATACACTATTATAAACAATACACCAGAATAAAATACAGAAAGGATTGTTTTATTTTTTTGCAGTCTTTTACTCTGAAGATGGTGCCTGCTTTACTGCATCAAACTTGGTGGAGGTACACTGTGACACAGACCTGGCACTTCTCAGCTGAGGTGGTTGGCAGCACTCCAGACCAATTGGTCATGGGCAGTGAGTCCAAACTTCACAGCTTTCAATGTTACTGTGGGCTGAGCTCAACTATTGTACTCGTAGCTATTAGGATGGCAAATTCCACTCAGAGGACACGGGCAGTACCAGGAAGAGCAACACAACTTCACAGGGATTTATGTTGTGGACAAAGTTTAAGCCTTTTCCCTCTAAAATTTAAATAGAAGTAGAATCAGCACAATGGTTCACAATCGAGGCAAGTTTTTGTATTTAAGTAATTTATCTGTTCTTCCTCTTTACATGTTTGTATGTGCAACTATGCAGGGGTGTGCCCAGGCTTTTTATTAGGGTGGTCTCGCCTGCAGCACTGATTTATTCAGGGGTGGCCCAAAGATAAATGAAAATTATTTGATCAAACTTTTTGGTAAAAGTAATCAAATGTACTTGATCTTTAAGTAAAAGTATCTTACAGATTTATTATTACTGTGTACATGTATTGAGTTTCAGTTTTAGCTTTATTCAAAGAAGACTTACATAGAAGATGATCGTCAAAATTAAAAATACTTCAAAACACACTTGTATAAATAAAATAGGTGTGTATTTTTCTAGAGGAATAAAGAAAATAATTTTATGATTCAGAGGATCTTTGGTGGCAAATTTAGAGCCAGAGCCGAGTCTGTGAAGCATTACAACACAGCATTCCTCAGCTCTCAAGATCATTATCCCTGCTGCCCTGGATTCTGTTGTGCCTCTTAGTCTGTCCAGTATCATGCAGCAGGTCACAACCGTGAAAACTAACACACCTCTTATTGTGCGACCTGTTACCTTTCTTTGTCCACTAAGTACAATGATTAAGGTATCAGTCCTTGGGGAAACAGGTGACAAAAACCAAGCCGACTAAATTGAATGTATACATTGCAGTTTCACAGTTCCTGCACGACCTTAGTCTTTATGGACATGGGGGACAGTCCCTGCCCCCTCTGGTCAAACTGCTAGACAGGGAGTATTCCCTTTGGACAGCCTAACCCCTCATTTACCCCAAAGATTAAGTAACATTATCTAGTGTTTGCTGACACCAAGAAAGCTACTGTGAGTCTCGTAGGTCTCCTCCTCTGTCATATTCTGTTACAGCTCCAAAACAATAGGGGCTGTCAGGAAGACAATCACTAAATATCTCTTAATCCCTCCTTTTTCTTACAGCTGAATCTACATCTATCCCTAAACCAGAAAACCAGAAGTTATAGAAACGCCCAAACACTGCCCACTGGGCATGTTATTTTAGGACTTTTTGCTCTTTCAGAAACTGCTGAATTAATGAATACCTAATAATGTCCACTCTGAAAACCTGATGGTAGTTTCATTTCAGTGACCAAACTTGAAATCAAGCTTTCCTGCCCTCCTTCCTCTCTTGACTCCGACCAGATGCCGGGCAGTTATTTTAGCTATAGGGAGGACTGGAGCCTAGCATGACCTTTCCTGAGCTGAAGGGAAACTTCCGAGAAAAATCCGATAAAATCCAGGGCGCGGGCCTCGCTAATTCGTTCGTCCAGCTTGCCACACTTCCGCGACCTCTTTTCCTACAGCCACCCCCCCACAACCAACCCCCGATCGATCTGCTTATCTCCCGAGATCAAAGGCTTGCACCGCCGTTGTACATTTAGCCTCGGCTGGGTCCTCCCACATCATGTCTAAATATTAATGATAATAAAGTCTCACACCCATCCCTGTGTCAGGCAATTACAGCCAACATTGATCCTCGGCTCTCTGCTCCAATTAGAACCCACCGCTCGTAATGCGTCCTAGCACATCAAAGGATAACAGCCATTGATCCACTCCTGGATCTTAACGTTTACCGTTAGGAGAGAGGCAGGGGGATGTGGCGTCGCGGTGGGGGGAAGCAATATTCTGACTAGAGAAGAAAAGAGGAGAAAAGAAATCATTTTATCCAGCCAGTCAGGTAAAGGAAGTACTGAAACTCAGAGGGTAAGGCAAGGCAGTATGGGCTCAAAAATAACAGACACTGACAGTTCAGAAGGTTTCTAGTATCCAAAGCCCTGGAAAGGCTTCTTCACAACAGCGCAGCAACACAAAACACCAAGAACTTGAATCTCTTTTGTCTTGACAGAGATCTTACCACTAAACACATGAGAGGTATCTGCAAAAAAAAAAAACGCCCAACTTTAATAAGCAAAACATAATCGCAGTCAACAGATCAGTTAGAAACAAAAAAGTCGGTCTTAAAGTTCAGCTCAGGGACAATAAATCCCTTTGTCTTTCAGGATTATGGCTATTTTTAAATACAGATGACTGAACCAAACAATGCAATGAGGGAGAACCTCATGGGATATATAATCGGCCTTATAAAATACAGGTCTTCCAGCGAGGAAAGAAAATCTTCTGTAAAAAAATGAGCTAGCATGTCGCCTCCCACATCTGTCTTAAGGCCAACTATCTTTGACAACTGACCTTTTTGACATCTTAAAAGTTTAAGGAAAGAGAAATGTATGAAAAAGACACAGAAAAAAAAACAACATTCTGCTGCAAAACAAAGAAACAGAGAAGGCAAATTCACAAGGGTATAATCCGTCCCATCCAGTCAATAGACAGCGACACGTCACCATTAAAACAGGGACATTCCTTGCACAAATGAAGCCAAACAATCCCACTGTTGACACCATTATTCGACAGAGCCTGTTGTTATGCTCTTTCTCCGCTTGACTGATAGCTCTGATAGTGCTGGCCTTGGGGCGAGACCTCACAGCCGCCTTTGTCACAGAGCTGGACGAAGGCTTAACCATGGCTCTGGGCTACAATGATACTCTTCAGGCCACCATAGTACACTGAGACACTGTGCAACGAGAGGCAGACCAGTGGCTGGTTTACCTACAATTTATTGACTGACCATGGCTGACCTCTTGACTCTAGGTTCAAGTATGCAGAGCAAAAGGGTATCAGGGGAAAATACAAAGGACAGGTGCCATATAAGCACTGATTTAATTTGTATCAGCGCTATTATGGAGCTGGCATCAGATGTGAGGCCTGAAATATAAACTCAATGCCAATTTATTGGACATTTATTTTCTGTCAGGGTTCATTCAAAGGTCATGACAGAAAACTAAACTTTCATTCATGACAATTTAGGCCATCTTCCAGGCCATAAACAAATCCTTATTGTCATTTTAAAATCTATAAACTCTTAAACACATTAAGCTTTATTTCGGTATTTGTCTTTGGACCATATTCCTCCATTTTCCCGACCCACTGTCCTCTGGCTGCGGTATGCCTCAATATTATACGCTTTCGCTAACATGGTGCTTTGCTTCAACTCTGTACCTCGGTCTTGACCCAACAATGTAATTAAAGATTGGTGAAATGTAACCAGTGTTTAGAAATGGTTTATGTCAAGTCTGTTCTGAAATGCAATACCACAGGGAAACTTTTAGATCCGATGGGTGTGCATCAACGTCATGTTAAATGAAAAAAAAAAAAAGTCTTGGCCAGGAGACTCAAGCAAAACATCTAACCAGCAGAACCTCGGTGTGAGCCAGGTCA
This sequence comes from Xyrichtys novacula, assembly GCA_962446985.1. Taxonomy (NCBI): domain Eukaryota; kingdom Metazoa; phylum Chordata; class Actinopteri; order Labriformes; family Labridae; genus Xyrichtys; species Xyrichtys novacula. The sequence goes on along the minus strand of OY660882.1, from coordinate 7,804,816 downwards.
AAAAGTCTGTATTTAATAGTAATGCAATGGTAACAGCAGGAAAACATTTGTTGTTGGCTGAGATATCAGGCTTCTCGCATGTGTGTGATACTCAGTGATGCATTCAGGTCAGCTGAGGAGAATGAGGGGACTGGCTGCCTCCACAAACAGGCTGGGAAAGTGACACTAGGATGCTAGGCCAAGACATCAATGTCCTCACAACTTCCCTTCAACACTGGAGCTATGTTAGCCCTGGCGCCATCAGAATATGGGGTGGGGTTTAAAGTTTACACTATGGCTGAGAGGATGTACCCATGTGACCCAGAAAACACTTGGAAAATAAACAAAAGTGCCCTAAAGTTTGAGGCGCTATGGATTTAGAGGCTTTCACTTCAGATTTACCTTCAAAAAAGTTATACAACTATAAGTCAACTATCTAAAAAAACAAACACAAAAAAAATACTTCATTATATGTATATATACTTACTCTTAAGTCATTAAAATAATTTCAATTTTTTAAATAATTGTTTGTCTTTTAACTGTTTCAAACACTACATTTTGATTTACTTATGCTGTTGGAGGTTGTATAAGAAACAATCCTGAAAATAATGCTCCAAAAGGGCAAAGGGAATGGCTTCATAGGTCAGCATTTTTCATTTTCACAGCCCTGCAAAAACTTTGGCAGATGCAAGATTGGCAACTGCACCCTTGCACTTTGGAGGCAAAGTGTACGTGTGTGTGTGTGTAAATAACATTATTTGAGTTATATTGCACCACAGGGATACTCAGAAATGCCATAAAAACATAAAATAAAAAGACTGGTCAGTTGTCTTACATCCAGTCTTGTATAACTATCTATAAAAATAGTTGACTGCCAAAAGAAATGTGAAGGAAAAATAAAAAAGCATGTGCAAAGTTTTCAGAACTATTCTGCAAGCAAGGTTGTTGAGACAGATCACATCAGGATGATGTTGACCCTTGAGGTGCAAACTAAGATCCCTGTCGCCAAAGAGACATGAGGATGGTGGTGAGAGCGGGGAAGTCTACTCTCCAGTTGGCAGCAGGCCTGACCTAGCACTAGGGTGCTCAGCCAACAGCTCCTCTCCTCTGTCAGACCCCCTCCTCCTCCTCCTCCTCCACCTCTTCCTCCACAGCCTCCTGGATGCCAGTCTGCCTGGCTGGTGTGGGCCAAACAAGCCCAAGCCATTGGGCCAAAGGGGCAACGGAACTGCTGCCAGCTGGGCCAGCACTTCACGGCCGAGCACCACTCTCCAAACAAACAGTGCAGTGGGCCACAAGCCACGGGCAACATGGAACCTGTCATTACCAGCCGTGCATGGCTGGTTCACTCCCCAAAACCCAATACAGGCCAAGGGCTTGAACGTCTACGGCACTTGACTCAACTGTCTCAGCCAGGGTATGTCATAAGAGAATCCCTCTCAGAATTACGCTACATCATCAGCATATCAAGGTTTATGTCACCACAACCCCCCAAAATGATATTACCTGTAGCTCTCAAAACTTCTTGGGGCACTGAGAGAAATCTTTTTAAGACATGACTGACAAGGTCATACAAATACACAGGAGTGAGAAAGTTGAGAGTGGAAAAGAGTGCCTGCCAAACAGCCACTCAGGATTAACTGCATACCATCTAATTATACAACATCGAGCCTCCTTGAGACAAAAATGGACTCGATGGCATTGGACCGCTAGGTTTCCTTACTGATCAAGGAATTTGTGGCATAACTCTACTTTGTGCTTAAGACTTTGGCTGCAACAGATGATGGTTTGGGGCATCCATCATGAAAAAAAGCCATTCAACATCACTAAATATGAATCAGATAAAAGCAGGACCATTGAAATTCAATGTGCTGAGACGGTTTTGCTGAAACGCAGTGCTCGGGCCGAGGCCTCTAGGGAGATGCTTTCAGTGACAAACAAATAGCCTGTGTCGGAAATGAAGTCTGTCAATACTCCACACACACAGATAAACTGTGTTTCATTGTGTTAAGTGGGTAATTCAATCATCTGCATTGACACAAAAGCATAAGACACATATCAGTGGTCATGCCTGAGTCACTGCAAAAGCTCAATAGTTCAAATGGCTATGGATCAGTTTCTTCATATTTTTATATGTTTCATAAAGAAGCTTGTGTCAAACATACACAACAACTCCCACACAGGGGAAGTGTTAATTGAGCCTTGAAAATTGACCTGATAAGTCGTAATAAAACTCAGTATATGGTAATGTTTTACTGCTTGCCAATTTACTTTCCTACATACTTCAATAACTTGTACAAGGATATACGTCGCACTCTTTTCAGGCAATTAAAACAAATCTTTCCATTTGGCAAGAGTTCTTTATATAACCTGATCAAATGGTACCAAATTGTCAAATAACTTGTTCATTTGGTGGATTTTGCCTTATTTAGTCTTTTTGGACTATATCATTGATGTTATTATTATTATTATTATTTTGGAGTAACTATGTACATGACTAATGGCCAGACCCTCAGACGTCAGCACAAAAATGCTATAATGAGCATTTATATTGGTGTTTCCCCAAGGTAAACATTATTAAGCTTACGATAAATCCATCACAAATCAGATCAGCTGGAACTATAATGGTTTGCTTAATTAAAGCTTTGTTAAAAACGATCCATTAATTATCCAATCCATCACAATCAAGGGTGCAGTAATAACACTATGATTAAAATACGTTTTGAACTCAGGCATTGAATGCCCAAGATCACAAGGCTTTCCAGGTCTTGTCTATAAGTCGCTACGGTGGGACTTAAAAGTGACGACCTCTTACAATTATCACCAGTCTAACGTGTCTCATAAAATCAAGGTGAGTTGAGCAACATTTGATTTCATATGACAATTCAAACATAAAATGAAGATTTTAGACATAAAATCTATAATTTTTTAATGTTATTCACAGAATACACAGCAGAATTAAAAAGGGAAGTGGAGCATTTTCTTCTTCTGAGCTGGTTGTTCATGCAGTGCGTGGATGTTTAAAGCTTCAAAAGAGAAAAATCTTTGCCAGTTATGAATGAAACTTAAGAGTTCCTATTGAGTTTCAATTCATCCTTTGACTCTCTTTGTTATCACTTTTGTCCAAGTCTCTTGAATACTCTGAGTTGAGCCTCACTTCAAGAATTTTCATGAAAAGGATTCAAAAAAGATTGACTTTTTTGAAGTGGTATGTCAACACCATTGTGAGATTGGATTCTGCAAATAATATCTTTCCAAAGCCTTATTTCTGTAGTTATTGTCAGAGCTGTTGAGTTTTGCACACTGTGAAATGCTTTTCACAGCAAACACAACCAAAGTTAAGTGAGGGATGGGTGTGGTGGAGGGATCTGATTTCTTGCCTTCCAGCTTTAAGGACAGAAATTGATTTTTTATGGTTAGAAAATCACTCAAGGTTCAAAGTTTTTTGCTTGTAAGAGACCAATGTTCTGTTTAGGTTTTGAAAGGAGGCCTGACAACTGAAAAAGCATAACCTCACGACCTTTTCACTCCCTTGAAAAAATAAGTGGTTCTGTTTTGATCGTGTTGCCCATCAGGATAAAGGGGATCTTTTATGCCATCACTAGCATGGCAACACTGTGCCACTTTTGTTTGTTGCACCATCCTGGGGGTTTGTAAGGATGAAATACAAGACATATAGTGGCGCAGTAAATGATTGATAGGTAAGAAGAAAACATTAAAAAAGAGAAAAAAAAACACAAGTCAAAATCTAGCATTTGTAAATATTTCAAACTCCAGCACTCTGCCAAAGAAAGATCTGAGGGGCAGCAACAATAACAGCAAAAGCTATACTTAACCATCTCTCCTGATGCAAACACGACTTAGACAGCTGACGTTTTTTGTTGAGAATATCACTGTTTTGAAAAACTACTTAGACGTCTTTGTTAGGAGTAAAACCACACACAGGCGCAATCTACAACCTCTAGACTCATTGCGCATGAGGTCAAGGTCTTCCCTTTCCAACATTGTGAGAAACAGCAAGGTTTAAGCCAGAGACATGGACTATACAAAGATGGTACGGGGAAGAATTAAATGAGAGCTGACTGAAAGTGCAGGGAAGGTATGTACAGTGCAAGTGTTTGGGCAGGAGCCACTTTATCCTGGCAAGCAATGCAGCCCAAGAGCAAGTTATCATGGCACAGGGATCCCATGTCCTGGCATGGCTCAAGATGGAATAATGCCTGACATGCGCACAGGAGTACGGAGACCATCACAACATATTGGAAGCAAAATAGCGCTTTTTTTCGTCTTGACACAAATATGGGCATCTGGTAATGCAGCCGCATTCCACAATATTCCAGGCAGCTGTTGCATAGTTTGCCCAGACGTGTGCACAATAGCTTGCTGGGAGGGAACAACAGTCTGATAAGAGACAATGTGATAGGTTCTAATTGCTTCAAAATGTCCTGAAGAAGGCCCCCTATTATCTATTTAAATCGGCTGATGATGGGAGGCTAGGGGGAGGAGAAGGAGAGGGAAAAGGGGAAGAAGTAGAAGGAGGAGGGGGGGGCGACCTAGTCAGAGGGAGAAAGCTATCCTCTGCGCTGCTGTCGCCTCATTATTTTCCGTCTTGACGGACGCCCGCGCTCAACCCCTGGATGAATGGCCCCGTGCTGAATAAGTTATCGCCAGACACACACAAAGGGAAGAGTGCCACAAACAACACAGCAGTACTGCAAAGCATGAATCTCTTCTTCCTCTCCTTTCTCAGTCTTTCCTCCACCCTGAAACCCCCTCCACCCCCCCAAATACCACCGCCACCCTCCTTCCCCTGCTCCCTGTAGACGAAAGGCAGGCCCTGCCACAGACTGAGATCTCACCTGTAATTTCTACAGAAGCTCACAGTAGGTGGGGAAAAAAATGTAACGGATATAATAAAATGAAAGGGAGGAAGGATGCAGGCATCTTTGCCTGTTGGAAAGATATATACCTCCATTCCTTCACATTGTTTCATCTCTCCTTATTGTTTGTGCAGCTCCTCAGTGAAGACAGGGACCTCCTTTGGATGGACTCTGAAGATGTTTGAGAGGATGTTTTTTTTCCCCCTTCTTCTTAAGACAGGCCCACAGCATGATCAGTGAAAATGGTTTGGTTTCATCTAATGTTTGTTTCTTTTTTGTTGTTTGGACTACAGGGACCTGGCATATCAAATCATAATCACCTCTTTACAATGCTCCCCTGAGAGGACGAACAAGAGGGTTCTGTATAGCTGCTTAACAGCTAGCCAGGGGATAAAAACAACATGAATCAGATCAGTCCCAAATGGTAACAGCTAAAATTTCATCCACAGCTTGCCAATCCCTCTCCCTCGCTGTCACTCAAAAGTAGCAGTGGAACTTTTGGACAGGAGAGCTTCTTACCCCTCTGACCGGGAAATCAGAGGGTGCCGCGGCCCCGACAGGCGCACGACGGCAGATCAAACAGGGCGGGTACCCTTGGAGTGACACCTGGAGCCACTTCAAGGGATGAGAGCGCCACTGATCTCCAGTCATCTCGTCAGAACGACAGTCTGTCAGGGTTAAAGGAGGGCGAAAAAAAAGAGGCTCTATCAACTAGGATGGTATGAGCGAGGTCGAATGAAGCATCACCTCAGTGTGGTGGCTGGTTGACCCCAGAAGTGAGATTGGAAAGAGTGAGTTTTGTTCGAATGCTCAAGTTCAGCCCTGATGCCCATTTTGGGAACACAGTGACAGCTAGTTGTGCTGCATTAGCTATTTTACCAAAGACAGGAGTGTAGTTTTTGCTTGTTTCGCTTTGATTGTGAATGTCATCTGCCTTAAAAGGAATTACTAAGTTTAAAGCTAGCTGTCTGTGTCGAACTCTGACATTTCTTGCATGATTTTACTTCTGAAAAGTATAAAGAATTTCTTCTCCACCATATTTTGAGGAATTACAATTCAACCATGTCCTGACCTATCAAAAAACAGAAGGCTGCTATGTGCTGGATAATAGAGAGAGGGAGATATGTAGGGAGAAAAAGGGGGCTTTGGCAGCCAGTTAAGCGAGTCAATCCTCACCAGACAAATGCATCCCTTATATAAAACAACAACACGTCTTTGCCCTTGTCAACAACCCCTTCCTCTACAGCCCAGGCTTGTGTGTGTGTGTATCTTTTTCCCTTTTCTGCAGAAAACGTCCCATCAGCACTCTCTAATGGGCGAGGTGGAGGAAGAGAGGAAAAGACAGAGATGAAGCAGGAGGGAGAGCAAGAGAGAGAGAGAGACAGAGAGAGAGAGGTGGCCGTGGTGCTTGTTTGGCTCAGGAGCAGTGAGTAATGAGGCTGAGGCGCACCCTGTCATTGTCCCAGCAGCAGCCTGTAGCAGCATACGCACACACATATAGAGACTCACTGGAAACTTAAAAAGTATCTCCCATCTCCAAGCAAGACTCTTATCTGACATTCAAAACCAAAAAAGTATAATAAGTTGGAAGCAATAAAACAGTAGTTTATACAATACCCAGCATAATATTTCAACCTCTGGAACTTGAACATACAGTATGTTTTCATGCTAAGGAGCCGCAAATTATCATGTATTTTATTAAAGTTGCATTTGTTGAAGGAGCAAAACTTGTAAGGGTGCACGACATTGACTTTTTTTTAGCTGATACGATAACCGATAATAACCTGTTCCTGAAGGCCGATACCTGTGAGATGACCAGAATTGGTTTTTACATTTTGGCTTTTTTAAATGCATAGTTTATGTGCATTTGTAGTTAAGAAACGCTAAGAGTTAGTGAGCAAAATGCATATATCTAAGAATTTAAAGTCAAGACATCAAGGTCGCCTTTGTTTATTATCTTTAAGTCTTCTTCTACTGAGCCTTCGAGCTATACATACTTCCTAGACTCATGTCTGAAGTCTTAAAGTCTATAGGGAAACTCATGTTGCCTATGTTGTTGTCAGTCAGACTTTAAATGTGTGTAGAGACATCAGACAGAGCAGGAAGGGATATGTTTGCAAAGCAGTGGTGACTTGGGGTATTAGCTGGTGAAATCTTTGATCTCCTTCTTCAGAAGAAGATTGGTGAATTCAGCTTTTTGTCATGACTTGCTTTAGCTCTATTGTGTCTAGTGTGAAATCTTGATAAGTAAATGAAAACAATTTTTTCTGTATTGCTTAAATATTATCATGCTTTCCCAAAAAGTAGTAAATTATTTTGAAGTCAGGAAGGATGAACACTGGATGGAATTCAAAATAATTTATAAATGAATTTTGCGTGCTTCACTTTACTCACTCTAACTTTGATGAGACGCTATAATCCGCTTCAAAGTTGACTCATATACACCTCTAGTTTGTTGATTTAGGGTAAAAGGCTGAAAAGGTCTGTTTGCAAAACTTCAAAAAGTCGGTTTTAACAGTTCTCTACAAAGTCACGACCATCAGTGTTTATATTTAATATCTTGCTACGATAGGTTTGAAACTCTTAACGTACCAATGATGTGCCTACATGCACTTACACACAACAGCTGAGCTCATCTTGATATGAATAAAGTTTAGCTAGGGGTTGTGGTGGGGGCAGAAACGATTCACGCTTTGGCACTTTGCTCTTTTGCCAGAATAAAAAACAGACCGGACATAAAAAGCACAGAGCGTTACCCTGGAGGGGGCAGAAAAGGCCAGGGATGGATATGACCCAGAGGGGCACTGCAATATGGGGATGGGAGGCGAGGAGGGTCGAGTAGAGGGGGGGGGGAGGGCAATGATGCCAGGCTGAACAAATTGCAAAGCAAAGGGAATGTGTTTAAACAGAGTGCATGGAATTATCGTGGCTGCAACACGGAGAGGAGATCAGAGAGAGCGGGATCCACTGGGAGTGATCTGCCACTCTCGAGACAGGAAACACGCAGCTCTGCGGTGGCTACTCTGATGAGTTCAGCTGTAATATGAAGTAAAACAGAATATAACATGGGGCAAATATGGCTTACTAAGTGACAGAGAGATGGAGTGAGTTTTGATCAAACTTACAGACGGACAAACATGACTTTGAAGGGTTGCTGTTTACGTCTGTGAAATGTCAGACTATAAGACCTAAATCTCTTGACCCAACATTATCATCACGTTTAAATATTGCCCTTCTTGTCCAGTAATAAAGAAACACAAACTTTAGAAACTTGAAATGAATCTGCAGTTTACCCATTTCTTTCAGCTCCAATTAAAAATAATCTAATCTTTTTGTTCAACTTCACAACAAGACTTCAAGAGCAGCCCCAAGACTCCCATCCCACCGAAGCTCACTGGTAGATTTAAATTCCATTAATTATGTGACCTACATATCCCAGTAGTTAAAACTCCAAACAGACAGATAACAAGAGGGAAAGAGAGAGAGAGTATATTTTTTCATGTGATTTCTAAGTGAGGTGAAATTGGGGATCTTTGGGAGTTAAAAGTTTCAATCTCCAGAGTCTTTTCAGGGCCGTAATCTCAGGTCACTCTCTCCATCATAGTGGAATTAATAGGAATCTGAACTAGCTACATGAATCTACAGTAAAATTCATATAAATGAACACGGTGTCACCGATTAGGACATGTCTCGAAAAAAGGAAAGAGTGTGTTTGGTGACAGTGTGCCTGCATTAGCTTGCGAGCGTCTGCATCCTCCTCAGGCCCACCAACAGGCTGATCTCTTAATCAGTGTCCAGAGCGTGCATGAGTCCTCTTCTAAGGGTTAGGCGCTGTCCATCCTCCCAGCCCGTCGCTCCTGCCAGTCCCAGCCATGAATATGGAGCTGTTCTGTGGCTGGGAGCTTGCTTATGTTTTCTGTCTGATATCTAGGCCCCATTCCCATTTCAAAGGGAGGTCCACCCGGGGCCTTGACTTTTTGATCTGCTTGGCGACTGAGTCGACCACCTGCATGTGGGATCAGCTGCCAGCGAGAGCAGACAACCCCTTTGCTTCAAAATATACATCCTCCCCTCCCTTTTTTCGCCCTGCCTGCTTCATTGCCCTTCACTGTGCCCCCTCCTTCCGCGAAGCCGCCAGGAGCCCCAGCAGTCTTAACTGGGTCTGGAGCTGCTTCCCTGTTCCTGACTCTTCGGACCGCGGTGGGTGAGATGCTTGAGATGAATGTAGCAGCAAGGAGCCGTGTTTTCAGTGTGCCATGGAAATAACGGACGCCTACATGGTCCCATAAAGTATCTTTGATTTGCTTAATAGAGGACTGTGATCCGCCTCGCCCTCCCCTTCTATCCCAGTCTACTGAACCTGTACTTCCAAAGATTGACACTTCCATACAGTGTCATCAAATTGGAAGATAATGCACAAGTTATTTGGGATAAACATCCACGAAACAAAGATGACCTTTATGAAGTCTTTGAAATGTGAGGGTTCAGACAATACCTGTTGGTCTAAATGAGTCTCAAAGAAATAAAACTTGAAAAAATACCAGAGGGTATTAAATCTTTGATCAAGTTTAGGGGCCAACCGAAACTGCTAAAACTCTGCAATACAAAAGATTATCAAGGCTTAAAACCAGTGTGCGATTTGTGCAAAAACAGAGGAGGGAATATTTCCCAAAATATTAATGAATGCCTGTAAGCCTGAGAACAATAACCAATATCCTTTTCCAGGAACAACCATATTTAACATTTGAGCCAACAGGTCGTATTAATTAGTACATTTATCCATCTTACTGTAATGATCACATAATTACTGTTGGATGCAAGACTATAATTCAAAGCCCAGTCATATAAAATAATAATAATCTAAAATCTTGGCTATTCGAGGATTTGTGTTAGCATGTTTTTCAAAGTCAAGTTCCAGTTCAATTTGCAAACATGCAGATGTCTTCATGGCTTGTGTGTCTTTGTCACTTTTTTCTTGATGTATCATCAGCCACCTAAATTACTTGAAGTGAATTTTTCTCACACTGACTCTTGTTTAAAAGTCAGATGTTGTCTGTTTGCAGTTAGATATTCAGCTTAAGTAATGTTTTATGATAGAACATGGTTATTGATGGTCTTGCTAAATTTGAATTATACAAAAAAAATAATAGACGCTCATAGATACTGATGTATTATAAAGATAAAGTTCCTCCTTTGGCTCACTGTTCCTTGCATTAGAAGTCAAAGGATTTCAGAAAATTAAATAAAAATCAACTATGTGAGAATCCCACAGATGTCCACCACCAGGAAACAAAAGCTGTATTTGAGAGGCTAATTCTAAACAGCACCTATAAATAGTGTTTAATCCTAATTAACCTGAATGGCAGTGTGAGTTTCACAATCAGAAGTTTGTTAAGATTCATTTTCAAACAAAGCGACAGCTATTTCAGATGTGCGCCTCTGAAACTTTCCGACAATAAGTGATACTCGCAGAGTCTGAAAGTTAATTGGCTTTCGTGAACTCTGTCAGCTAGCTTAATGAGTGTCTAATTGTTTCTCAGCTGGGGTGATATACACTAGTCAATTAAGACACTTTAAGAGGAGGCGTTTGTTTTGAGAAATTTGGCAACAGTGGAAAAAGATACCATTCATCCATTGGAAACTATTTGGTGACTATGGGTCAAGTTGAAAGAGAGGATGAACAAAATGCAGTAGTTCATTGGCTCACATTTGTCTCTTCGTTTATTAATGTAAAAAAATATTATTAAACACTTTTAGCTTGAAGAAATTCGAAATCTGCAAAATTCTTTTATTTTTAAGTTATTTTAGCGACATTTTTTTTGCTGTAGTGGGACCAGTTTTGCCAGTTTCTGTTTAACAGTCAAATGCTAATTTAGTCCTTTCGTCCTTTAGCTTTATGTTGTATTTGCAAAGGTGGAATATTAAGGTTTTATTCACACGCCGTTTTCTTTGAATAATTTACATATTCATCACAGACCTGAAGCAATGCACTCCTGAGACAAACAACTGGAACTGGAATCGACTGCCCCCCACCTCAGCATCAGTCGGAAGAAACTACAACTGCTCTGACACCGCACGCAAATAAACAATTAATCAAAAGGTAGAAACCCACGGGAGCAAATAATGAAATGAATGGACAAATGAGGAAAAATTGCCTCAAAATGGGGGTAGGCTGTGAGATATCATTGAACCATCCTGAACTTCCTCCTCAGCTCTCAGTTCTCTATCTCTGGTTATAAATTACTTCAGATTTGATGTTTCCAGTCCACAAACTTACAACAAAACACGCTCTGCTATTCAAACAGCAAAGAAAGAAAGAGAAAGAGAAAAAAAATGACTTTTTTCCTGAAAGAAAGGCAGGGGGTGTATGTTGTGCTGCTCCCATCAAGCAGAAAGGCGGGCGGTAGTCGTAGAGGCTCGCAGCCGGGCTCCACTCTGGAAGGCCCTCATAAATCCTGATTTGAGCGGGACGCTAACCAGAGGAAGAGAGGCAAGTCAAGAGAGGAGAGGAGGGGGGGGGAGTGGCAGTGTGCCTCTTAAAATGCTACGTCTGATTAAGTCTTCCCATTAGGTGACAGCTGAACTTTAACATTAATATGATAATATTGAAATAAGTGTGTTATTTACTTCAGCGGCGGAGGGGGGTAGGAGGGGGAGAGGGGGAGGAGAGGGAGGGGGGAATGATGAATGATTTCTGGACAGCTTTGGCTGACACGCCAGGAAACTTGACCCCCCCTGCCGCTGCCGCCGCCGCCGTCCTCCTCTTCCCATAATCAGACTTGACAAAATGGAGACATATGCAGAAATATTGGTTACAGTCGGCGTCACAGCCCTTCTCAGACCGCCCCTCTCTTGTAAGTGCCGGCCGCCCTGTGAGCCGCCCTCCAAATTGTCTACGGGCACTGAAGCATCTATTTCAATTGGCACTTCCTTCCTGGCCCCGGGATTTTACATTTAGTCGGTGTCATTTACATATTACTCTTAATCAAAATCCACAGTGGGCGACAGGGAGAAAAAAAAACAAGAAAGAGGGGAGCGGGAAACAAAACCGTGGCGTTACGGTTCAGGGACAGGCACACAGGCACTTTATGAAATGGAGATGTGACAAGACATTACGGTGTATGTGTATGTGTTTTGGTGTGTGTGTGTGTCTTTTGTGGTAGATTGCAGATGCATAGGATAATACAAAGACTATTGAAATATTTGCGTGTGAATGCTTGTGTTTGTGTGATTGTTGGAGGCTGCATTGTGCATAAACTTGCGAGGAAGAGAGACAAAGAGTGCAAGTTGGGTATGGGTTGTAAGTGCATTTTGTGAAAAACAAAAGGGAGTGAGAGGAAAAGAATAGAGACATGTACAGTGTTCATTTGTCTTTTTCAGCCTTTTTCTGTAAGATGCTCTGAAAGGCAACTCTCCACTGTGTCTACCCGGACACTTAAAACAAGAAGCTTTGTGTAGCATTCACAGAATTAGATAGGTTAGTTATTTTCTTTGTTTAGACTTTCAAGTTGTCTTTGAATAAACATCTAAGAAGTAAAAAAAAAAGTAAATTTAAAGAAAAGTTGGTAAAAATGCCATTTAAGTCCGTCAATAAAGGACCAACTGGACATTATTTCACAGAAAAGGCTTGGATGTGTAATTTTATGTGATAATATAGTGAAGGTGATGACTTGGAGTAAACTCGCAGCACAGTCAAAGCACCATACAAAAAGCGAGAGTTGCAGAAACAGGGTCCCTACCTGCCTCTTACCTTCTCAGCATGCCGGTAAGGATGCGAGAACTCTTTCCCAGGTTGGCGTCTGTTTCTCTCAGCTGGAGGGACAGAAAGAGTGAGAGATGATTTAAGTTTCATATTCTTCCACCAACTTAAAAGAATTAAGTGTGTAATAGACCACCACATAGACCGTCATATAAAAGAAAAAAAAAGGTGATTTCCAGGTTACAGCATTGAAGTCCACACTGTTTTTGAAGAAGCACCGTCAGCTTGTAAAAAGCCAAAGTCTTACAGAGTGTTGTACTACAGGCCTTAGGGCAAAGCAGTTTGCTCAAGGGCAATTTTAGAAGGACCTCTAATGCTCAACATTTTACCCTTCCACCTTGAGTTGTTGGTTGAAGGCTAGAGGAAGAGATCCTTTGATTAGTATCCTGTGTTTTCTCTAGCTTTAGGTCAATGATCCACTTGTTGAGATACATCCACCTTACCAAATCCCTTCAAGAATTCAGCTAAGTTCACTTTAATTCAACCCCCTTTTTTAATCATATGTATTCACACATCCAGCGAAAACTTTTGAGAGTGAAAGAGGCTGAAATTTGCCACAAAAGGAAGTGAATGGCTTCTGATTGTGAAAGCTGACGTTCATATTAGAGATGCAAACATTAGAAAAGTGCAGAAAAGATTACTCTCTATTTTCTAATATCTAGTCGGCACAGATAGTCCTTGAAAGTCCACTTGAAGTAATGATCATGTTTATGCAGAGCTTGTTGCCTTATACTGTCTTCTGTTTTCTTGCTCCACGTTTGCTCTACCTTGAGGGGTCACGGAGATGTTTTATTCCACACTCTTATCAACTGTGGGGACTTTCACTGCGAGAAGGAACTAGCTGAAATGTTGCCAGCGAGGTGCGAGTGCGACTGCAAAAAAGTGCTGACACCGCACAGAGTGAGCTGCCACTAACGTCTACCTGTAGTCACTTTCCTGGAGGATGATGAGGGAGAGCGGGGAGGAATCTTTGCAGAGAGTTGCTCTCTAGAGTCAGCAGGGAGTCACTCATCTTCATGTCTCTCTCAGAAAATAACCGCCTTCCTAATAAAGCCACTTTTACTCTGTTTTTTGTTTTTTTTGTGAGTGTTTTACTCTGTGTTCAATTCTATTTTTAATTTTCGCATGCCTATTTTCAACTTTACTCCTCGCCACAGTTGTTCCTGCATCGCTCTTTTTCCTGTTTGTTCTGGCTCATCTTGCAGTCATCTCCCACCCTTTCTTCCCACCCCTCCTTTACTGCTACTTTCTTCCTCTTCTTCCATCCTTCCTTCCTTCCCTCTGGCAGCCCGGGTCGGTGCGATGCAGGTTGCAGGAGCCAAGGATACATGTGGTACAGGGTGGGAGGTGGGGGACCTGGGGTTTGGGCCCTCTGGCAAAGACAACAAGTCCTGCAGTTGCCTGATGTCTGCCTCTACCCACAGATCTGCCCCCCTAGATACTTCACTCTTTCTCCCAAAATACATTTCTGAATCGTTCTTTCTTTCTATTCTGCTCTCTCTCTTTTTCTTTCTGTCTCTCTCTCTCTCTCCACAGCCTCTCTCAAAACATCACGATTTTATCTTTAACCTGGAACAGAAACCTACTGACATTTCAGTGCAGGTAGGTGTCTAAAATTAGCAGTGTCTGTCTAAGATGGAGGAGAGGATGGATTTTTTTATTGCTTTGCTTTTAAACACATTGGTAACTTGCATGATTAAAAGAAAAATAACACATTCTGTTACTCTAACTTTGACATAAGTTTATTATCTAATTATTTCTCTTTTGGAAAGAAAAGGAAATAAGTTGCCTAGTTTATAAGCCTAATAGCGCATTTCTTCTGTAGATATATTAATAAGTTAAATTTAGATAAAGATTCTTTTATTTAGATGGCACTGACTCTTTGATAACTGCAACAAAACTTAAATCAAAATTGTGTTTTAGTCAAGTCAGCAAACCTTTCATAAAGAGACATCAGGAGTTCTCAGGGTTCAAGTTTGAGCCTGAGTTTTCAAGTTAAGTCTCCTCTACCTGAGTTTAGGTCTGAGTTGAGTACTCATTTTCAATATTATTATTATTATCATAAAGGGGACTGCAGATATACTGTACTTTGAATTGGAAACAAATAGTGATTGACCATCAGATCCTGCTGGTGTGTCTGGAGATCAAAACCATCAGTGGAGTTACCGCACCTGACGTAAATGTGACCAGAGCTCAGTACATTACCCTGAGATCCCAACAGTAATGTATTAACAGTCCAAGTCAGCTAACTTTAGCATCTCATTTACTTTTCTTGGTGCATCTTAAACAGCTTTCTGTTAAAAGTTTGAGTTTGTCCTTGTTTTCTCCTTGACGGTTCTTTTACATACCCAATATGTTGCACTTGAGTTTGCTGTAAACTCTTTGAAAGCCAAACACAAATGCATACTAGTCCTCATTTTAAGGTACAAAATTAAGGATTTATGTCATAAAAAAGGAAACTTTAAAATGATCTTTATCACTAAGTCTGAGTGCTAACCTCCATCTTTCAAGACCTTTTACAACTATTGCTTGAATCCAATTCCAAACTTTAAACGTTTTGAACTTACTGCAACTCAGATGAGCTTATTGTAGCTAGTGTGGTCATTTTAAGAAAGGAGGCATAGCAGAAAGCTATAAGCTGTGATTCTGCATGTAGTTGCAAAGATCTTAAGACTGTGAGTGAAAGATTGGCACTAATCTGACAAATCAATGTGGTAGATGTATGACTTTTGGGGAAAAAGTTTGATCTTCTGCAGAGGTGAAGCTTGTTTATTTTGCCCACTAATGTTAAAATTTAGAGCTCTTAAATTCTTAATTTGACAGAAAAACATTTTAAATCACAGAAACAGATACGAGCCCTTTCTCCTCTGGAGGCTTTCTATGCATGAACCTAACAGGAGGAGTGTTAGATCCCATTCCTCAATCCACTGGCTGGTTCAGAGTTGGAAGCACGCTGCTTTGACCCAGCTCTGAAACCTTCCATTGACTTCTATTTGTACCATAAAAGCTAAACAAAAGGCCACACCCCCCACAGAGCACAGGGCTTTGTGCTTTTGCTTTTTTTTTAATACTCTGTGTGTAGATATGTGTGTGTTTTTTATTGTGGCATTTATGTTAACGCTATAGCCTTTTCACCTTCTATCTATTTAATGTAAAAAAGCAGTTAACCAGCCCCTCCATCTCTGTGTCTTTATCTCTTTCTACTTTTCTTTTGCCCCACAAACTGCCTTTAAAGCCCTCTAAGTGTGTGTATTTGTGTGTGTACATGTGGTGGGGGAGTTCAGCAAAGAAGACTCATGGGAAGGGAAGGGGTAGAGAGAGAAAGCAAAAGAAAGAGAGAGAGAGAGCAGGTACTCTCAGTAGACACCATGGACCGTTTTGAAAGGAGATGTTTGATTTTCCTTTGAAATCGCCTGTGCGAAGCCTTCTGCCATGTTGTGGTCTTTAAGCATTCTGCGTTCAGGGCGCCCCTTCCTGTGTTTGGTCTTTTTCTGTGTCTGCCTACCTGTCTGTTTGGCTGGCTGGATGTAAGGAAGGGCAGTGTTCGGGATTGAGGGGGACTCTTTGAGGGGAAGTGGGTAAGAGTGCTGAGAAGTGAAGGAGGGAAGGTGAGGACAGATGACAGCTGGCATAGCAGACCCCATTCAGGTAAGGGAAAGAAAACTGAGGAGAAAGGTTTATTTTTACTGACAGTCTAAACCCACAAGAACCCAGATTTTATTACATGCAGTGTAGAATAAAGACTAATTTTTTCCTATTTTATTTAAGCTTCTAAAAACCTAATTACAGCATAACTTAAATTACATAAGAGCACCGTGAAATATACCCTTGCCCTAGCCTTACTGGCCTCATTCTGACCCAATATGAGGAAATGTATAAAAACTCAAAGAAGACTGATTTAGATTTGGATTAAAACTGACTTTTGATTGTATTTGAATACAATGATTATCAATATAGATGGGTTTCTTGTGTACAAACAATACTAGGTGACATTGAAAATATCACATCAATGTTTAAATGTTATTCAAATTAACAAGCACAACCATACTACTTAGCCAAAGAGTTGCCTATAAGGGCCTGTGTCCACTGACCTTTATTTGCACCTACAGCACCCATTTCCCATACCAAAGCAATAAAGTCAAGTTCAATGTCCAGGGTGCAAAAATGCCCTAGTGTTAGCCGCTTTCTGTCAACCGATTCTCAGCACTCTCTGTTGAAAATATATCAGTTTTTTGAGTATCCCATACTTTTGCAATCCTCAGTGTCTATCCTCCCTAAACTACCAATCAGAATCAACCAAGAAGGGGCATCAGCCACAATTTTAGAGTACTTTTAAGAGTAAGAATAAGAATAAGAAGAACTTTATTAATCCCTGAAGGGAAATTCAATTGTCTGTCATCTCATTTGTCATGTCTCTTAAAGGAGAGAGAGGAGCCGTCCACCGCCATTGGCCCTTTGGTCCATTAAGGTGTTGTGAACGTAATATGGCCGAAGAGCAAATGCCAACAGTTCAATATCTGGACAACACAACTTCTCCTTGTAACATAGCAGCAATAAGTGAAAGTAAAAATGGGCTTTGAGTGGACACAGGCCCTATGAAATAAGGATGTGTATAATGTCACCTGTTTTATTCACTCCCTCATTGCATTTTACTAATAATCAATAATCAGCGTGGTTACTGTCAATACAGACTGTAATAAACTGCCAATACTACTGTTGTGATTGTTGTGTTGCATTTTCCTCAACAATATGATTCTGCTGACTTACTCCGTGCACAAATGCAGGCATACCCAAAACAGCGCATGTGCCAGGAGTGTAAACTTGTTTCTGTGTTTACTTGGCAGGGCGCGCAGAAAGTGGCGAGTGTTGTCAGGGTTGCTAACCAGCTGTAACATCTTTATAGTCTCACAAACACTTGTTAGAATAGACAGATGAGTGCGTGCAGGTGGCAACGTGCGAGTGCGGACCCACCCTTTCTCTGGCTCTCTGGATCTTCTCACGGTCACTGTGCAGGTTGGAAAGAATCTCCTGGCCCACTTGTTCTGGAAGAGAAGGAGATTCAGTGTGAGAAAAACTGGAAAAAAAGAATCTTTTTTTCTTCTTTAAAAAAAAAAAAAAAGCGAAGAGGCACTTAATTTTTTTTGAGAGCGAACACGAGTTAAAATCGTTTCACAAGGGTTTGTTCAGAGAGCCTTTTTATAGAAAACGCTTTATGTATGCAGCCACTGTGCAGAATATTGTAGCTGTCACTGTAACACTGTCCAGAGGGAGTTTGAGATAGAATACTGAGAAGTGTGTTTTTTTTCTTTTTAAACCATCTTAATATGCTGGAGTAAATAGTCATAAAGTTGTAGGAAACAACACCCCACTATCCAGCCTGTCAGAGGGGTCCACTCAGCCAATGTAATATTCATTAAGCCACTCTTCTTTAAATGCCTCTCGTCAGTTGTTGATGTAAACACATTAACGCGCTGTTATAAAACATCCCCAACAAGGCACCTGACAAGCTCGTCACTGGTCACTGTCATTTTCCCGTCCCTTGGGTTGAGTACGACAAAAGAAAAAAAGGGAGATAAGCCAAATAAGCTGCCCCCTTATTTAAAAAAAAAAACACTGCTGCCATCAATGTAACCATACTGGTAGAGCATTAGCGTTAAAAAATGAGGGAGGCAGACGATGAATCAGGAAAAAAAAGAAAAGAAGTGAAGAATCTTTGCATGGATCAAAGACGGGCTTTCAAGCGCACCAAACAAATCCGGAATAAACAACGCAGTTGCTGACTGTATTACACTACACAGGTGCTGCACACCAAAGGGCCCACGTGCTGAGCGCCTGTTTAGGGGGGAGCAGTGCAAAAATGGGCTACATCTGGCAGCAAAACAAGAGAGGCGAGAGAGGGAGAGAGAGAGCTAGAGAGAGAGTAAGAGAGAAAGGGGAACAGGGAAAAGTAGAAAAAAGGAAAAGAACTGTCAAATGAACGACATTCGTCTACCATTCATCCCGTCCCTTTTTCCCCCCTTACACTGTAACCGACTCAAATGTGTCTCTTCCTGCCTTCATTAATTTCTAATCTGGGACGAGACAGATTGAAGGATACTCAGATTAAACAGTGCAGTCAGACAGTCACATGTGACAAATAGGGCAGATTAAAAGACTGAGTGCAGGTATTAATAACCATAAAAATACAAGCCCTCCCCCGTCGCCATCCGAGTAAGAACAAGGGATAAACAGGAAGGGAGTTGTAGCGGAAATCTTCTGTTAAAGAGACAAATAAGCACATCTATCCATCTCTGTCAGGGTTGTGTGTTTTTTTCTAAAGTAAATGAGTGTGACAGGGACTGCAGCAGCGGGCTGTTTCTTTTTTTTTTTTTTTTGATGGCAAGTGCATTATTGGAAAGGTTTGTAATGTGTGAAAAGATGGATGGAGGTAGTCGAAGAAAAGGCCTGAAGTGATAGCTTAGCGGCGGTACTGAGCAATCATTACACACACTCAGCCAGGGTTTGTTTTATGAGGCAGTCGTGTTGTTTTTGAACTGGAGAGCCCACTGCTGGTGCTGTCTAGGGTATAATATGACACAACTGGATTCAGTGATATGATATTGTTTATTTTACAACATGGAGGCTGTGAAGAATAACCAAAGTACTTTATTTCTAGCCTGCAGATTTAAAGAAACCTGTATTAAAAGGCCAACCTCTATTCAAAAAAGGATATTAAAACAAAGTCCAGTTTGATATTGAACAAAAAGGCACTTTAAGTATTATATTGAATGTAACTCTAATGTGATTATTAAAAAAACTGTGGTAATCTTGAGCTGGTAAAGATTTAGTTTAGGCAACCACTCGGGTCTCTCCAGGTATATGCTCCAATACTGAGCCTTTAGAGGATTACAAAAGATCTCCCCGGGGACAGTTTAGTGTGTGTAGTCTTTATCATGTACTATCCCCTCTATTACTCATTCTCAGGCACGTATCTACATTTCCATTCATCTTGTTCAAGCCCTGTTGTCCAGTTATCTGCGGGAGGCATCATTAGTTACAGAGGCGAGGAACATTTTTGAAAACAGTTTTTACTGGATTAAAAAAAAACTCAAGTTGATAAAAAATTTAAGTCTGAGAAACTATTATATTTTAAAATCATCATAATTTGTTGATATGGAAAAGTTTATTTTTAATCAAAGGCTTTATAAATGTGTTTATGATAAAAGGATGGTTCATGCAAGTGTTACAAAAAAATTCATCAAGTCTGCACCTACAGTAATTTTATGCAGTCATGATGTTGTTGAAACCTTTTGCATAACAGTGCATATGATTCTTGAATGTTAAATCACATATTCATGTTAAAACAGCATCCCTAAGTGCAAAAAACACACTTAAAATAAATGTCTGTCCAGGACAAAAGTGAAATATCCACCTAATCAAAAGTGTACCGTTGAGAAAAAACAAAGCAGGAAAGGAGAAATCATTTAGAGTTATGGCCCCAGACTTGTTGCTCATTAGTGTATAAAATATTCCCCTCCTGTTTAAACAGCTATTAACAATTTAAATAACCCTGGCCCAGAGGCCTTGCTCTGACTTGCTTGTTAAAGATCCCCATCCCCCAAGGTCCATTTAACAAGCCCATTATTCCATTACATTACGCTCACACCAGCAGCACCACAGCGCACTCATTTAACTCACTCTAATGTAAACACAGAAAAGAATTAGTATAGAAAAATGAGGTTTGGGAGGAAATTGAAACAAGATCAGGAATTAGAAAGATGCTGGTATCATACAACTTTTTTTAAAAAATCATAGCTCAACCCTTCACTGTTTTACTAATGAAGATAAGTGAATGGAAAACATATTAACTGCACAATTAATTTTACAAGCTGTGGTAATGTTATTTGCTACACCACAATGAAGTAAAAAAAAATCTTGAAAGCTTGTGTAAGGAACTTGTGTGTGTGTTTTTTTTTTTTTTTCATCTTAACCCGGGTCATAAATAGAGATCAGTGTCACTTTCAGTTTGATTCATAACCAGCTATAAACTTTCCACGGGAGCTTCAAGGATGTTTCTGTCTGCCGGGACTCTGAGGCTTCATTATATACACAAGTAACAAATAAAACAAGAAGAACTAACCTTTCATAAAGACTGTCAGACCTCTCAAAGCTTACTTATTTATGGGGTTAAGCTGCTCTTCTCTTCAAATGTGAAAGTAAGTTAATTGTTTGTCTTTGCATTATGGAAAGTTGGTCGAAAAACATAAGCATGTGCATGACCTCATCGTAGACTGAAAGGAGTTTTCTTTATTTATTTTTTTCTCTCATCCTGGCATTTTACCAACAAGAAATGGACAAATGAAAAGTCAGATAAATCAATAACGGTTAAACATTTCTTTTTTTTTTGCTCTACTATCCTTTCGTTTAAAGTTTGTTGATATGAAAAAAGGCTTATATAATCATTCAAAATTCTGTAGTTATCATGAACCACCCATTGCTGTCCAGCTACAGGCGGCACAGCTCAAAAATCTGACACCTCCAGCAGTATCCGAGCCTCCAACTTTTCTCCAGTGTGTGGACACGTTTAATTGGAGGCATCATCTATTTTACAGCAGCTGTTTCAGAGCAGTTACACACTGTCTCCTTTCTCTGTGTCGTGGTTTTTTGCTTTGCTCCTTCCGTCCCCAGAGCTGAAAGGGTACAAGACCTGACAGTGGTGCTGCTCTGAGGCTGGGCTCTGCTCCTTTTCATTAAGCAGTTGAGACCACTTTTTGAAGGTTACCACACACACTTGTATCCAGGGACGAGCCACACACTCCAACAAACGTGGTATGGAAACCCATGGGAGGGTTGGATGGGAAGTGATGAGGAGCTTGGTAAATGTTAGACCATACACTTTTTTTCTCTCTATCACTCACACACCGCACACGCACACACGCGAAGACAGACACACACTCAGCTGAAGTCAACTTATCTGCCTGCGACTCCCAGGTGAATAAAGTTACCTGTCTTTGTACACTTCCAGAGAAGCTTTTTTTTTTAAGGACTTCTCAAGTCTACAACTGCCTGGTGACACACTTTCATCACCTCCATCAAAGTTGTACCCACACTGGGATGTATTTGTAATGCTGAGCCCACAGGCCATGAGGCTAGTGCCTTCACACTGAGACTGAGCTACAAAATAAAGAGGTGCCAAGTGCTGGGTCACAAGGGGGGCAGGTAGCATCTGGGGGGTTCGGCGATGTTATGACAGATAACTTATAACAATAATAAACTCTATTGCATCTTGATCCAGATCTGTTACTATGGTGGATGGGCAGGATGTGAGATTCAGAGACATGATAGTGGGATTATTTGTAGAATTGTCCAATTCTGACTACAAATATTGTTTTAATTCCTGAAAATGATCCTGATACTCATTGATCCAGATGGAAAAATAAAACCGTAACACTTAATTTGATGCTAATCTCTATAACGCATTATAAATATATGTATAATGTGTTATAACAGCACTGTATAACTATAGTTATAAACACTCATAAGTGATCATAATGCTTTATAGCAATAATCATAACACATTATAAAGCATTTTATCATGACTTACAAGGTCAGGTATTATAATGTGTTATAATTGTTAACAACTCACTGACAATGCCCACATAGATAATGCAATGCAACTGTTAACAGTTATAACACATTATAATACCTGACCTTGTAAGTCATGATAAAATGCTTTATAATGTGTTATGATTATTGCTAAAAAGCATTCTGATCATTTATGAGTGTTTATAACTACAGTTATACAGTGCTATAACGTGTCTATAACACATTATACATATATTTATTATATGCTATAGAGATAGGCGTCAAATAAAGTGTTACCAATAAAACATACCACTGGTGGAAGAACTGAATTTGCCAATCTTGACTACATCACACTCAATAAAGCAACCCCCTCATATTTCATTGTTTAGGAATTTACCCCAAAGCATTTTATAGACGTGTTATTGTCTTGTAAGGTAGACACCCAAACCATTCGGGTATTTTGGGACCCAACAAGTAAAGAGGAGTTTGTGCGCACATTTATATATCATGGTTGGGTCAACATTTTTATTTTGAGAGTCATTTTGTAAAACTAAATAAAAATTATAGACCCACTTTCTTTGTGTGGCTATGCTACTTTCTCTTCAGTACTGAGGTTTGAGTTCATGACAAATGGTTTATTCAGGCAGAGCGTATTAATGTAATAAGCATGCATGCATTTTGATTAATGAGGAAGTAATACAACCTCAATGCTCTAGTTAATGTCGTGGGTCAGATTAAGAGTTTAAATATAGAAAGGTTGGTAGGTTTGGGTTGGGCTACGGCTCGCTTGGCCTTGTTGGGATTTGGCCACACTGATACTGATGTTACAACAACACTCATATCAGTTATAGAGCCAGTATTGGTCTGAATAGCCTAGGTATTAATGAGGTTACTATGAAGACAACAAATGTATACCATAATTGAGCAGTTACACCTACACACTGGTGCTAGCACAAAGTATAGTGTTGGTATAAGCTTATGAAATGTTGGCAATCAGTGTTTTTCTCTTAACCAATGTTATTAATACTCAGAATTTGTATAAGCTTTGGTTTATCCAGTTATGAGTAAAGCACTGTCCTAAATATTCAGCTATTTTCACCCTACGTATTTAACACTGACTCCCCTCAAACAGCATATTGGATGCTCGATTTTCTGAAGTAAGAGCACCTGCCTGTTCAAGCAGGAGTCCAAGCACCTTAAAGGTCCAAAACAAGTACGATTCTAGGCAGGCAGAAGTAGATCCTGACTTATCCCACACTCCAGCACTTCCCTTTGCATGTGTATGAGCGGTGCTGGGCAGTCAGGGTGGATTTCTGGGGCCTTTCTTCACTCCGCCAGGCTCTGTTTTATTCATCGCCTGCGCCCTGACCCCGCACAGCTCCTGTTCTGACAAATCACTTCTGATTAAGACAGATCTCTGTTAGTCAGCCACTCAACTTGGCCTATTCATCATTCCATAGAAAATATCCCTCTCTTCTGCCCCCCCTGCCCCCCAACTCCTCCTGGCTCGTTTGCCTGTCCGTCAGACCGAAGCAAGGCGCAAAAGAAATTTCCGCTGCTGTTTTAAATGGCTGATTATAGACAATTGGTGGATGGAGAGACGTAAGAGCGTCTTATGGGTGATAAGACGCAGGTTTAATGGGTATAAATGACCGGGTCTGTAGGAGAGCAGCTGGTAATAGAACCATTTGTTTAAAGCCGAGCCAGGGTGGAGAGAATTGAAAGCTGCATTTTCCTTCCATTTGAGCCCCCCTCCCCTTTTCCCTTCACCTCAGCCTCAAAGTCAAATTCTCAGATCACCAGATTTACATTTCTTTTAAACTGCAAAGTCCCCTTCACCCTCACTCAATGAGAATTGATGAGGCCTGGTGAGGAATAGTTTGTTTTACATTTATGAAATTACCCATACCTAAATCTCCCCGTGGACTCAGCTGCACATACTTAACGTTGCATTCGATGAGTTTGGAAACAATAGAAGCGTAATACTTGTGGAAAGTTTAATTACAAGTACAGTCATATGTCTCAAAGCATTCATATGCAAAGTTACACTAAAATAAACAGCAAACTCCGAATGCTGTGCCAAAGAATCTTGACAGCCACAAAGCTATTGTGTTAAAATTTCTAACAAACCAGATTAAATTAACCTGAACGAGGACCCGAAGGCTGAGACGCAGGAGGGGTGAGCACTGAATGAAGGTTCCTACGAGCAAATTGCCTGGACTTAATCAAGCAGTCTTACTGAACCATCCAAATGAAAACTAATGGACTTGGGTGCTTGCTGTGATTGCCCCACATGCAACAATGTGTGGGGAGCAGCCCTGCTTTCTGAGGTCTTCAATTAAAACCCAGGGAATTTCTACAGACGACTGGTCAGCAAGTACACCTACTTCTTCTATGTGTATCCTGATTGGCTGATTGTTCAGCTCAATCAGAGCGGACTTATTAATTCCATTTCCAGTGTTGGGAAAATGATTTTTTATGTGTTGATTAAACTTGGTCAATATTGTAAAAAATGTATGAAGTGAAGAACTAAAACTCATATTGGAATGAGCTAATTCATGTATGCATTATTCATCGTGCTGACATTTGTGTCACACAATTGTTCCGGCCACATCGCAACTAAAATATATAAAAAAAATGATAGCACATGAATAAAAATAAAAACACTAGTACATCAAACTTTATTCAACTATAGTCAACCTAATTAGAAAAACAAGAGTTAAAGTGCAATAGTATGGAACTTAAACAATTGGGCTTTATTAACAGCTGTATAAATAATGAGTCTGGAAATGATTTTCACTGTAATAACTTAATGGATATATCTAAGCTAAAGGTCAAAGTGAGAACGCTTTCTGTTAGAAGAGGGGGAGGAAAAAAAAGGCAAATTTGAGCCCAGCCGATGCGGTAAAATCCAGGCAGATTAGTCGAAAACAACATGTCAGCTGGTCCTAATCAAACACAACATCTGATTTAACAACCCCCGGTGGAACTGACGAAGGAGAAAAGTTTGCCAGTTTGTCGGAAATGGACTCAGGGAGGGATGTACAGAGGAGGAGGAGGGAGGAAGAAAGGGAAAACTTGACGTTCCTCTGGTTCGTTTTCAACAGTTTAGGAGCGTTAATCATCACATTACTGTTGATTAAAGGCTTTCACGTCTCTAATCAGAACGTTGACAGGCAGATCAAAGAGCGAAACACAAATTTCTTGCCTTTTAATTATCTGTACAACACCACACCTCGGGCAGCTCTTCCCCTGCCTATCTCCTCAAACTCAGCGAAAGACTGCGAAAGGAAGATCTAACACTCCACAACAGTTCATTATCCAATAAAATGGGAGATTTGGGGGGGAGAGAAAACACACACACACATATAATTACACACCCGCGCACAAAGCTTTAAGGCTTTATGATTAGTGAAGACCTGGGGGAGGCCTGCAGTCTTCTTTATTAACATGTCCCGAATTGGAACACCTTAATTATGTTTGTCAAAATCGGACTTGGCGTCAAGCTCATTTGCATGTTTTGACAAGGCCTGTTGGGAGCCCCCCCCCACCCCTCTGTGTTTTTCTTCAGAGCGCTATGAGTATTTAGTGCGTTTCAACACCTACTGATAATAGGGTTTTGTTGCTAAATGAATGAAATAACTTGTTAAATGTGCTTGTTGGATTCGCCCACCCAGCCCCGACTGTCTGTGAGTTAAAGTTAGAACTGATGAAAACATCGAGTGAAGTGCACACAAAGGAGCCTCTACAGTGTCTCAATCACTGCTTGATCACCGCGCCTGTTCAAAACTGATGAGGATGTGACGCCTCACACAGCCTGACTGTTCCTGCCCAGCTGTTCCCTGTCAAGTGGTTTGCACATGAAAAATCGGCACTACTTTTAGAAAATATTTGGCATCGCTTTGGAGGTTCTCACATGTTCTTTAGCACATTCTTCGCCACAACAGATTGCTACCTGACTCAAGATCACATCTTATTTGAATATGAGAAAGCAACAGACCGCTACCTTCCCTTCCCCCCATTAGGCTGCTAACTAAATGAATCCTCGTTACGTCGATGATATGTAAAACAAGCATGGTCGAAAACAAACAAACAATCTGTGGGGACACGGGACTGTCGGCAGCAATTTAGTATTGGAGGAAAAGGAGGGCATGAAAGCGAGACTTCAAACATTAGCCTGAATGGAAGGCGCAGACCATTAGAAGTGGTTGCACTGACAGGATCTGACAGTTGGAAACACTTAAAGATTATTTTCCTCAAACTTTGAATTCATTAATACTCATGAGCTGGGGAAGGGCTCCAAAAACACACACAGCAAAAAAAAAGGAGGGAGATAACTGGGCTCAGTGTTGAAGCTGGGTGAAGAGTGACAGGTTGCAACACAGAGGCCAGTTCAGTCTCTGTGAATGAGGCAAGTTTTCATGGTACTAATCAGCATTGTCGCTTGTTTCCTGGTTACACTGTTCTGCTTCATCTCTTCTCAATGAAAATTGATTTTGCAGCAAAAGGCCTGATTTCTTTTAAACACTTTTCCTGTACGATTCGGCACGATATCAATGAATGCAAATCAATGATAGATAATTTTCCAAGGGAAGGGAAAAAAACCTCAAGAAACAAGAAAGTCTTTTGTCCGTTTTGTTCATCTTGGTCTAGTGTTTCTAGAGGGGCTTTTGTTGGTTCTTGGGAATGTTTTTGTTGAGCATGAGAACCACTGAAGGACCGAAATCAGTGACTATCGGTGTGATAAAATTGGTATTGGCAACAACCTCACCACACATTTAATATCACAATACATAGGTTATGATAAGGTACCATATGATACGATAAAGTAAGATCAGATCGATATGATACAGTTAGATATGATCGATCTGATCCGACGCCATTCAATAGGAAATGATACAATGCAATATGCTGCTATGCTATGCAATGGGTTGCAATACAATGCAGGATGTATTGATACAATATAATAGGATATATAAGATATGCAATACAATGTAATCTGTGATATTTTGCAATATTCTAGATCATTTATTTCAAATGTTTTAAGTAGAGCTAAGAAAACACTTTTCTGAGTCATTGATTTAAAGCCGTTTGATTCTTAACTTTCACTCTAATGTATTACAATACCAGAATTTTACAATCGGTGTATTCGCAGTAACAATAATATCAGTACCTGTCTCTAAAAATAGAGGTCCTCTCCAGAAATTGAACAGCTTTGAAGCTTAATTTGAAATTATTTTGAGTACATTGTTAAATATTCCATCTCAACTTTTGATAGTAGCTTGACAAAACACAGTATGAACAAGAAAGCAAGAGGGAAATACTCGGATCACTAAGATTCAATCAGAATCGGCAATGTAGTCTATAGAGTTTTAAACACACAGCTCATGAAATCATCCTTCTCTAGTCTCCAGCATAAATTTGAGTTGACTGTCTGCAGCACCGGCTTGTTTTAGTAGGAGAGGTGGTTGTAGCAAGTAAATATTTGTTTACACGTGTGATCCCTTTATATCTTTCAATACCACGATAAAATACCATCACAAACTCACAATCCCCTCACAGTATTTGCAGAAAACAACCATCAACCAGGTATCCTTTCGAGTAACTAACTACTAACTTGCTGCCTTTGTTTTTAAATTACCATTTAAATGATTGTTCTTGAGTTTATTACTTATATTGAAAATAAAGTTTTCCAACCTGCTTTACTCTCTTTTCACAATTTAGCATTTTCAGCATACAACTGTTATGGAGATTTTGGCTCTATTATCCATATTTGCCACATAAAATCAATAACTCAAATAACACACATAATTCTTTAAACTAATCTAAAACATTTCTTATAACTTTATGGCCCTGAATTGTTTTTTTATGTCTCTATCGAACTGTTATGAAACTAGATTTGCACAAATGATGGTTAAAATAGAACATTTGTCTTCCATCTGTTAAGATCTGAAGGTTAAAAGCTACTTTCTTGTATCACAGAGATATTTCAACTTGTAATGGTACCATTCAGTTGAACAGTTCAGCAAAGATGATACATCAAATTCTCTTTTTTTGCGAATCTAAGGTGCTCTGACAATTTCCTTTGAGCGTGCAACAGTTGGAGCTTGTTATCAGAACAGTGCGACATTGTGTCTGCTCCAACAGACAGCACAAACAGAAGTTTGTGTTTTACTTTAGGGTAATACCATCAGACTTCCCTGCCTTGGTAAAAGGAAAATAATACTGCTATTATAGGGGGGATACGAAGCACAGAGGGGATTCACAAAAGAGAGACACATCATGTGCCTCATTTAACAATGACCGGGGCCACAGAGTTGAAGGCAGATTATTGTCAGCTTTCACTGTGAGTACACACAACATGGCACGACATGTCAGGGCATGCCAAAGGCTATTGCATACAGTGGACATTGTTGATTGCTCTTACTTGTTATTGTACCTATGCAACAAAACAACTGTTATGAAGAGTTATGTCACTTTAAGGTTTCTCATTGGAAGCCTTATTCTGGAAAAAAGTAATCACTGAGGAAAAAAGAAGGGAATTTTCTGATGCTAAATATAGAAAAAAAAATGGTTCCAACAACCAAGAAGCTCCATCAACTACCTTTAAAAAAACACTTTTATTTCTCCTCACATTTTTTAATTGAAGCTGTAACACAGATGTCCTAAAAATGCCGATTTACTGCCTAACTTGAAATCCAGACAGTTAAATGTAAAGATGATGACAATGTACATTCATGACCAGCGTGAATGCAAGTAACAGCACATGTGTTGAATTCCTATAGGTGTCTGTTAACTGACATAAATGTAATCCAACACTGTGCATCACTGCTGGGGTGACAGAATGTCTCCTGTTCCTCATCATGAACTAAAACACCCAGCCCGCCTGCCGCCGTCTCACACGCTAATGAAGCATATCTAAGTTTTGAGACATGGCAGAACTAATTTAATCTACCTTCTGAGGGGCCTTAGCGCCATCAAATTAATTATTCATAAAGGACATGATATTATAACTCAATTGTCAACTCAGTAGCTGGCCCTTTTTTTAACCTTCCCTTGCCTGCCGCTCCCTTTTGTCTTGGACTCCTTTTCTTTGCGAGAAAAGTCCTTCACTTTTAATCTATAACTGAGCAATACACATTGTCACTGTGGCTGCTGAACAAAATTATTTCCCTTTTTTGTTTTGTTGAAGTTTGCAGACGGAGGTGACAATAGGGATAGGGGAGAGTTCCTACGATTGGCGCTGCTCCCTTAGGGGTTTGTAGTATTTCTTCACCGTAGGAAAAAAAGAAAGACGCACAGAGAGAAAGTCATAATGTCTGTGATAGCACAACCTTAGATACGTTTTATTTTCCCTTCATGAATAATGTATGCCATCTGGTAAAGCTAATCTCGCCATAATGTCACACAGATAGGCTGGCCAACAGAAGGGAGGGCAACATTTCTTTTACATGCAGTGGTTCTTTTAGCCACGTGTCATTTTCTCAGTAGGAGTAGGAGGATGGTATGTGACCCTGTCATGACTGACAGGAACAGCAGCAGCAGCCAGGCATGTCTACAACACCCTATAGAGAGAAACTAATACTAATATGCTGATTCCTCATATAAGTATGTGTCTCTGTGCTCTGTGAGAATCAGCATGTGGTCTACACAGCCAGGCAACTGAAAGGAAAAAATAACTAACACTACCACTTAAGCTTCCAATTTGTCTATTTCAAAAGACCATCCGCGAGTAAGTGCAAACTCTGATCACAAAAATTGGAGGATCTACGCCAGAAGGCATTTGTAAAAACAAATTTCCACCACTGCTTCATACATACACATGCAGACACACAAACACACAACAAGACTTTGGAAAAGCTGTGCAGCTGCTCAAAGAACAGGTACACAGTACTTTTAAGAATACATCGCTTGAAGGACTACAAGCGCACTCTTGGATGGACCAGCACGTGGCAGCAGACAGCGTTGGCATACACCCAAGCATTTCTTGCTCTGCATTTGACTCTTGACAAGCCGAGGCCTATGATACCTGTTGGCATGGCTCGTCTACACAGGTTTTGTATCATTTGAGACAGCGGAATAAAAATGAAGACTGTCCACCCTTCCTTGTGCGAAATAACATTTGTATGTAGAGGGCCAATGAGGTGTCTGATGCTGGCCAAAGTCCAAAATCAAACCACTTCAAGCCCCCGTGCAGGTAACTTTTCAGTTAGGAAGACAGTCGGACTAAAAGCAAGTTTGGTCGGCTAACTCCTGAGTAAACCAGCCTCTTTTTCTAGATGCTTTACTTATCTTGTTGATGTTTTACAGGTGCTTAGCTGGTAGGCTTGTTGACTTTAGGTACCCAAGCCATCTTTGTGCAGGGTCTAAAAGAAATAATCATTGCAGTAAAGGAACATTTTGAGTGACCCCATTCACAGAGTATCCCTTGACTTAAAGAAAGAGATGACATTTAAAAGTAAACAGTAATACTCGGGCCAATATAAGCAATTTTTTTATACTGACAGACAGCAAACAAGGGAGATTGATCGCCATAGAGATAAGGTAAAGAGGGAGTGGTTGTAAGCAAAACCTTGGAAGTGAAGAATAGGAGGTTACTTTCTAAATATTTAAAAGTATTACACTCTAAAAATATCATAAGCGTGTCCAAACCCTTTCGTCTGATTGCCTCTTAAGTCACATTTCTCCCTGTCTGCGGTGTCTGTATCGTCAACAGTGATCATTTAAAGCTCAGTTAGTACTAACATTCTGACAAATCTCATTGATTTTCATTTCACTACTGTCAACAAATAAATGTTGGCGTGTCTTCAGTGTCTATCTCTATGCCAGCATAATCAATATCTCAAACTTTAGCAATTTAGGTACCAAAAAATTTATTTTTGGTCGTCATGGTATCAAACAGGTCTTAATAGGGTTTGAATTTTACAAGTATTGTATCACAGTTAAAAAAACTTTGTATTGTGGCACACAAAGTATTTAGGTCTACAAACACCACATTGCCTAACTGGTTTCTAAAAAACTCTAACTTAAGTTCGGAAGCGCAATTAGTAAAAATAGCAGGTATTTTTAAAGTGACCTGTTTTTAAAGTTAAAGGATGTGCATTTTCTTAAATTTAGTGAGGAATATGTGCAAAAGAGGGGAACTCAATAGCAGTACATCTCGACAAACACGGTTTACATCAGAGATAAGATCTGTTTCACGGCAGCTATTACTGCAATATGAGCAGTGACAGTGGGAAGCCTTCGCATGCTCCTTCCCCTGATTGTAATTGAGGCCGACGCGTGACAGCCCCCTATGTGCCCCTGTGCAGCAGCCCGGGGCAGAGGGCATGCTGACAGAAGATGCACCGGAGACAGTGGCACAGGGTCCTGGCCTGGCACGGCCATGGCATGGTACCCTTAGGGGTGCTGACCCTCCCCTCCTCTCAACCCACTGCAACTTTGGCTGTCTTACCTCTGTCACCGGGCATCTCGGAGGCTAACGAGAGGGCAGCCGAGACTGCTTAATGATTCCGCCACATTCGTTGGCTGGATATGCAAGCAGCTCTCTTTTCCCCTCTCCTCCCTCTGAGTCCACCCAACCCCCCACCCTTCCCTATTGCTCTGAGACCTTTGGTGAAATAAGTGTCAGCCTGAGGAGACAGGCACTCATCAACACTTTATACCTGGGAGGTATATTAATGCTGTGATGGTTTCCTGAAAGAAGGAGGAAAGAAAAGCTTTGTCCTCACGCAAAGAGATAAAGGACAAAGACTTGGATAACTTTTTAAGACGTTAACTTTGCCAGTATTTATAGGGCTGTAATGTGAAAGGCGTGAAAGCACAGGGCAGCAAATGATCTTACTTACAGCAGTGTCTACAAAGACTCATACTTGGTCATGTGTTTCTTATTAAGCCTACATTTATAGAAAGTTTTCCTTTCCTTGTATGCAACTAAGAAAGATAGAAATTTCATCATGTCTGAGAGAGGGCAAGGGAGTTTCATGGAGAGAGGAAGCGTAAGAAGAAGATGGAGAAAAAGAGATATTTTCTCTGTACAGATGCTCCCCACCAAGATCCGAGTTACAAATGAAACTTCACTTCCACAACAAGTGGAGCTAGAAGCCTACAGGGGCCTTCTGGTATCCAGTCAGAGATACATAATTAAAGGAACATGGAGTGGGAACGTGTTATTACCAATGTTTTCATTAGGCCAAGTTAACACATTGGTTTCCCAATAGACCTCCAGACAACAGGCAAGGAGGTGGAAGGAACACGATGCTGCCTTTCTGGGTCTGAAAGTCTGTTCAAGAACTGCTCACACTGGTGCTGGTTCTGCATCCCATCGTTCTGTCCGTACCAGTTCTCCATAAAAACATTTAATTTTGACATCAGAAGTAGAAAAAAGCATGCACGGGTCCCTGCTTTTTCATGATATTTTTACTCTTTTCCCCCAACATCCAGGCTTAAATTAGCCAGGATTTTTAAGATCAGGGGCTGTTTTTTAGGCTATGAAAAATGGATTAAATGAAGAGGAAGTCTGGCCTAATGAGCTCCCTGGGCTATGGAGCAGCAGGGACCGTGAGGGGAAAGAAGGGAGTTGAGGCGAGCCTTTGAGGAAGAAGGGGCTGCAGCCATGCCCAAAGTGTGCCAGCTTCCCCTCGCTTTAGCGCCAATGGCACAGACGGCACCTGGGCAAAGCCTGGCCACCCTTGTCCCGTGCCAAAGAAGAAGAGAGAAAGAGCAGGAAGTTTGTGTTGAACCTGAAAACTTCTATCGGCCATCTTGTTTTTCCCTGAGCCACTTTTAAACATACATAGAGTATACTGTATTTCTTTTTTTGCTGAAGATCTAGCCTTAAAAAAATATACTCTTCAGTGAATGTGTCAGGCTATAAGCTCTTTGATACACCACACAGGCTGCAGATATCACACATTCAGTGGAGTCTATGTGCTGTAGTTCTGTCAATGCAATTGGAAAAACAGAGTGTTAGGCAAACAGATGAAAATAAAACATGAAGACACTAACTACAAAGCAGTAACAAAGACAAAACTTAGTTATTTCATTTCAAGATGTAACCTAGAATATTTACCAAACTACTTGAGTTTTCCTTGAGTAGTTTTGCAACTTTATATAACAGATACTCCCTTTAAAGTCTGATTTCCTATCACCACCTTGGGACACTGTGGTCAGCCACTCACCTCACAACAGCCATCTATGACATACAGATATCTGTCAGGTGTAAATCAATTCCAGAAGTCTCTTAACCTCTAGAGTGTACAGTATAGATGTCTCTGATCCTTATTCTAATATCACACAGCACATAATGCTTCACGATTTTGTATTAAAAATGAAATACTTTGACATTTCATCTGGAGTCAGGAAATTCTGCTCTCCGTTCATCTATAAAATAAAAATTTTATAAAAATTTATATATAAAAAGTTGATTTAAGATATTAAACACAGTTGCTAATGTAAAAACTGTAATTTAGTCAGTTGGAAAAAAATGATAAAATCAAGTCTTTGGTGCTCAAGCCTGATTTCAACCTTCTTTAAACCAAATTTAGAGGTTAAAACTGGGTGAACTAAAACTCTAAGAAAAATATTATCGAATTACTCAAAGGCTGTATTGATTGAATAATACCTTGCATATACATGGCTCTTTCTTTCTCTTAAAGTACTTAAAGTAAAGCACTGGTAAAAGAATACTTGTTTTTAATTAAAAAATGCAGTACAATCTAACTTAAGGCTTTATTGTTGTGCCACATGAATGTGCAGCACACAAGCTTAATACTAATCGTAACTAAGAAAGCCTTAATTAAAACAACAGTCCTCCTCCCTATTATGGTAATGAAATGCTCAAACTGTCTTCATGGACAGAGGTAATATTGAGGACACAGCAGTGTTGAAAAATAATGATTTAAATGATAAAAACTGATGTAATCATTACATTTTGTTTTTGTTTTCACTTCAGGAAAGGTGTGCATCAGGGATTCTATCAAAAACGCAACAGTACAAAATGAAGTCATAGTAAAAATCTATAAAAACCTATATCAAGGCACAAGGGTGATAGTTGCTGGTGGTAATATTTTCAAAGTAATAAAATCTTTTCATCATTTCATTTTTCACATATTGGCCCGTTTACTTTGGCAGAAAGACACCAGGCCAGGCAGGTTGCCAAAGACCATGGGACCCATCGGGACAGGGCTATCCTTTATGCCAAAGGAATGTCAACAGCTGTCCAAAGCAGGGGAAAGGAGGAGGAGGAGGGGTCTGTGGAGGAGGAGGGGGGGGACAGAGAGGAAGGAGCGGACACAGGAAGGAATTACACTGGCAGGTAGAGGCACCTGGACGCCAGCCAACGTTAAGTAAGAAGGGGGAGAGAGGACTAAATAAGGGGAGGAAAAGATCCTTCACTCACCTTTAACAGATACAAGTCGAAGAAAGAAAAAAGAGAACAACAGCTCGGAGAGAGGACAGGAAAGGGGGGTGGGTGGGTGGGTGGGGGGGTGTAGCTGGCACATTCTTCAGCTACTTTTCCTGACAGCGATTAGAACCTGTCAGAGCCTCTCAACCTGCCACTCCTCTGCACTCATAGGAGGCCTGTCATTACAAATAGCCCAGATTAAAATACCACGCTCCTGGGGCAACAGGCCTTGACCCCCCTGCCTACCCCACATTGCCACATGTCTACCCACACGGTCACCCATGCTGTCAAAAGGGAAGGGGGGGAAGTGGGGGCATAGCGAGGAAAGCTGGCGAGGGTGAGAGATGTTGAGAAGACAGAAACCAGCAAGGAGTAGATAAGAGGGCCAAAGAAAAGACAAGCGGGGAGAAAGAAGGAGGGAAGAGCAACACAAAGCTGGAAAGAAATATAATGAAGAAAAATAATGATGATTGATGATTTGATTTAATTATTGTGTTAATACGGCCAGACCCCAAATGACAAAGACACCAAAACTAAAAGTTATGATAAAAAAAGACACTCCATCTGGTTTTAAATATCTTCTAATTTTGAAAACAAACTTCAACTTAATCTAAATTATCAAGTGAAAGAAGAGAACATTTGTCATCACTTTATGATGGTATCTGTCAGGGTGTAAGTCAACATGTTTTCCTTAAGTTAATGAGTTGGAAGCATAAAAAAATGGGAGGAAATAAGACTTTGACAAGAGTGAGAACATCTCCAAAAATGCAGCTCATGTGGGCTGTCTGCAGAGGTCAGTACCGACCACAATGGTCCAAGGAAGGAAAACCAGTGAACCTGCACCAGGGTCATAGGTAGACAAGGCTCAGTGGTGTGTGTAGGAGGCATAGGGTGCTCTTTGTGGTCCAAACCAACCAAAACTCCTAAACCTGGAGGAGTCCATGCTGGTTCTAAAAAAGAACATTTTCTGTAACCTAAATTGTTGGCCAGTCTTAGTGCCCAAGGTGGCCTGAAGGAACATGAGGAGTTAAAAGTGATGGATAAGTCTCCAAATACCCAAGATCTACATGTAATCAAGTATTTGTGGGATGTGGTGGACAACCAAACCTGATCCACTGAAGCCCCACCTGAATACTTACTGGATCTGCTGCTAATGTCTTTGTGCAGCTATCCCAACGCACCTTTAGAGGTCTAGTGGAGTCCTTGTGTCATCAGATCAGGTCCCAAACAATCCTGACCTGACAGTAGGGGGTCTACACAGTTATGATTGTAATCTTGTTTTTTGTTTTTTAGACTATGGACTGAATATCCTTCAACTTCTAGAGCCAGCCTCATAAAGGCTTTGATGAGATATTATCCAACTACTTAATTAAACTAAGACAAACAACTTACATGACGTTATAGCAGGAAATCAAAGGTTAAAATCTAGCTCTGAAACCTGGGATCAAATGTTGCATGTGTCTTTTCTTGTCTCCCTCCATGCTTGCATTCCTTCTTGTAGGAGTATGTCTCACAAACTACTTATAACTCCGACAGTGATGCATTTGTTTACAGGGTATTCATTTCAGAAATCCCGTCAGTTTTGAAGCTCGAATTTACAAAATGGAAGAGGAGCAAAATCCTCTGCCGGCTTGTGCTGCACCTGAGATGCACTGCCTTGCAGTTTGATTAGGCTAATGGAGACAAAGCAGTGAGAAGCACTTTAGGTTTTTCTGTTGAGCTTTCAGTACATGTCGACTTGTATTCCTGTTCCAAGCAAACGTATGCAAACAGAGAATAATGAGTCCGATGTGTCCTGGATCTATCTGATGCCAACGTGAATTGTCTGTCCTGACACTGAAAAATGACCTATCTCAGCAAGATTTGGAGAGGTGTATGTGTGTGCGTGTGCGTGTCAGACACCAGCGCCGCACTGACAGCCAAATAGTGCAGAGGAGGAAGGCATCATTAGGATCACAAACACAAATATACGAATATATACACATCGTCGCACAAGTATTTTTGAACAGAACACCCTCTATCAGACATGTGAAATATTGTGCATGCCTGCTTGCACAGAAGAAAAGAAAGAAACATTTCCTGACTGATATTTTCTAAGTCAAACAGAGCGTGACGTGGTGGTGGCTGTCATGTCAGAGTGGCACACATGCTGAGGCTGAGCCAGATGAAAAATAGACAGGAAAAACAGATTATATGACACACCACATCTTAGCTCTACACAGCCTTAATATAAACATAAACACATGACTGAGCCTAACTCCACAGGGCATGACATAATACACTGTAATACACACATCACTGCCAGATGGTTTTATTAAAATAGATTGGCCTGAAATTACCTGACACTCCTGCTAGCTAAAAAATCAATGTCCATATGGTGTCATGAAGAGGAGCACCTGCAGTGGCTTGGAAACCAATTCAAATCTGAGTGAATACCTTTGGTGGCTCTAACAAAAGAGAGGAATGGAAAATTAACCCACAGGGACAATTTCAAAAACATCAAATCAGATCCCGATCCCAAAACTTGTCTTTTATTTTCTCACTCGAAATAGCAGCGAAATCGTCTTTGATACGCGGACAGCATGTTCCTGAGAACAGCTTTAGCTCACACTAATGAATCCAAATGAGCGAAAAACTTGGGATAGCTGATGGACTAGAGGAGGTGACAACTGAATGATGTGCAATTAAGCCCATCACTTGTTTAATTGTTTTAACAAGGGCTGAAAGAGACGAACGTCGGGGATCAGAAGCAAATCCACAAGGAGGAATTTTACGTAATTGCTTCAACAAAGTCACTGATGAGAAATATATTGCAACACTAATCAGCGAGACTAAAAGGACTGCTTAAGAAACCTCTCAGGACAAAATAACCTGACAATCACCTCTCAAACTAGAAATTTCTTAATGAGAGTGAATTTTTGAGTTAGCAGAGACTGTTTTTGTTCCAGCCAGAAAACTGAAGAAAGTTGGATTTCTGTAAAAACCTTCTTTACAAAAATAACCCGGGGTTTATATCCTTTTGGCTTGCTCTATATTCCTCATTATAAAAGAGGAAGGAGAGGGCGAACAGACGCATACGAGGAGGTGACAGTGAAAGACAGAGATCTCCGGTGACATGTTGAGACATAAACAGCTGATAGTTATCTGTGCACCAAGCCCGGGTTAGGTTGCTGTGAATTAAGCTTGCAGCCGTGATGTCTGAGATGGGAAAAACAAAATCCAAAGACATTTCATGACAGACAACCTTCACTCTGCGGTAGAATTGTCAAGTGGACACAGTCATGGAGGGGTCAGTCTGATCGCTGACTTTAAGCTTTAGTCCATAGAAAACTTAGGTATTGTATGTGCTACAGATATGTTACATGAGGGGTGTAATATATCATTTTATGACATCATTTGACCTCTTAATAAGAAAGTTCATCGAAGTATATTTAATTCACAAATATTCTGACAGATAATTTTGTGGTGGCTGTGCCAATGACATCAGCTTTTCCTTGGCTACTCAAGTTTTCACTATGCTTTTACATCCATCTGTAGTTACCAGAGAGTCAGATTTAAAGTTCTCGGAATTTATTCAATGGAAGTTTTCAAAGTCAAAAACTGTACAATTTGTACAACTGTGTTTTGCAACCAGGAATTATATCTTCAAGAAACAAGATTCAAGATTCAGGTTTCCCAATATCCATCATTGCAGTTGTCAAGATGGTCAACCAGTGCCAATACCGATAATGGAAGAGCAGGTTGGATGATGGCCTATATAAAATGCCATTATCACATCGCATGTGACAAAATATGACAATTCCATATAACAACTAATTGAGAAACAAAATAGCAGAAAATGATTTGCCTCAGTAAACTATCACCACTAAGGACTTTTGAATTTCTGCAATTAGTTAGGCAAAAAAAGGTAAGTATTTATATTATTATCAAACTGCATTATTATGTAAATTAAAACAAAAATCAAACTCTAGCCAGTGGCTGTTTTAGACTTGATTTGATGTCACTGGGGATGGAAAGATGACAGTGATATCAGATTTGTCAATTGTAGATTATGTCAAATTGCCATCGATTAGCCCGATTAACCAGCCCACCATTTAATCTATCTCTTGATGAAATCAGAAATCCCAGATTTAGTGTGCCATCTAAACATATAAATCATACAATATTATCAATACTATATTTTCATTCACTTCTTACGAGCAGTATGACATTATAGGCAGCCTCAAAGTGTCACACATTGTGCACTTCATATCAAGTTTGTGACCTACGTTGCAAAATCTGATCTCTCTGTCGAGTAGATGATTGTAAGAAAGTCAACCCCCCCATTTATGATATAATGATGATTTGAATAATGCCTTGCCATAAGAAACAGCTGTGACATGATCGCTTCAATCACAGACACCATTTGCAGAGACTTTCTACATCCTTTGGAACCCACAAGTTTCACAAAGATCTAAATATTGGAGTGTCTTTAACTAAAAATGGAGCCACCAGAACAGAGATGTGACCAAGGTCACAAATCACATCGCCCTGAGGGACTAAGTTGGATTTCCTGAAAGGTGAGAGCACAGCAACTCATCTCTTACCCTCTTTTGGACTCAGGTCATGCACTCAAAAAAGAAGCACAAAATCTAAACTAATTAAAATAACAAACAAAAATCACTGCCTGTCAGCTGCATTGTATTCACTCAGTATATCATACCTAGATGGGGCTAGAATATAATGTTTAATGTATAGCGCACTCTCCCATCACACAGAAAAAATATGTACATAATCCAAAACAATGAGGTGGTACACAACTGCAAGTAGCAAGCAGGAGAGGAAAGGAGTGTGTGTGCAGACAAACTCCTGATAGTGACCCCATACCTCATCTCCAGGGCATAAATAAACATGCATGTGTGTGAGCGCACTGGTGGATTATAATCAGAGAGAAAAGAGAATCAAATTTATTCTGCAGCTGTCATTAATATTTCAGGCCTGTTACTGTAGCCTGTGTGAAAAAAAGCATGAATGATTAATTTAGACATCACCTCTGTCACAAGCCCTTACTAGGCCCAGCCGGTGATCCACCTTTGAGAATAGTAAACAAAAGGTGGGCTCTCTCTCGGTTTTTGTTGTGGTCTGGTTTGAGCTTTTCCTGTCGGGTGACTTGGAGGGGGGGTTAAGGTGCTCCGCTGTGTTGTTGGACAAGTTGGCTGTCTTTGTGGTTTGACTGTGATACTCGCGGTAAGTGAGAAGCTGCAGCGTGTTGGTGCAGGGGACAGATCAAGAAGTCATGTAGGGACCTTACACTTGTATGAATAAAAGCTGTGTTTCAAGGGAAGCATGTGAATTTGGATGGAGAATAACATGCAAAACCTCATAGGAAGTGTTTCCAGGATGATATCTTTTTGATATCTTATCACACCTGCATTTTCTATCAGGGATTTTCTAGGTGTTGGAAAAACTGTATCTCCAAAGAAGTGTTTTGGGAATGATCCAAAAGTGTTTAGCTGTAGGAGCTACAAAAAAATTGGAAAAAAGCAAGAATGAGCTTTTTGGGCAATGGCATTCATCTAAAATTAGAAAACAAAACAAGGAACCTCTGAGCTTTCTGGAAGTGGTTTTGGTTTGAGTAAATCTGGGTCATTATAACATCTTTCCTTTGGTATGAATGTCACAGAGGCGTGATAGCAGACACAGATGTCCCACTGGCATCAGAGGCATTACAAAGGAGAGACAGGGTCACTGTGAGCCGACTCTGAAGCTCCTGATGTGTGTTTACCTTACAACACTGGGACACAATGTAAAATCTCTTACTGGGACGCTCTGGTGGGATCAGTAAAACAGTATGACAACAGTTGAGCTTCTTTACATTGTTGTGGAATGATAAAGGAATGGGGATCCTTTAGGCTATCTTTTATGTATAATTTGTGTTTTCGGATTAAATAATCTTATCCTGCTTTCTTTTTGTGGGGTAAAATCTTTCATAAAACTGTCAAAACTTGACTAAAATTAGGCTAAGCTGTCTCCCTCTGACTAAGTCTTGACTAATACAAAACAGG
The DNA here is from genome assembly GCA_962446985.1 of Xyrichtys novacula. Taxonomy (NCBI): domain Eukaryota; kingdom Metazoa; phylum Chordata; class Actinopteri; order Labriformes; family Labridae; genus Xyrichtys; species Xyrichtys novacula. The sequence continues at coordinate 7,764,184 of OY660882.1, read as the reverse complement.
TGCTTTAGAGAAATTAGAATATCACGTACACGGGTCGTTGTATTATCAATCTCTTGTGTACTTTTCTTTGTCCGACAATAAACTTAAGGTACCATAAACACAACTATTCAACCCATCAGCCTGCACACCGCACGCATCAATATCTGAAAATCTCAGACAGCCTCGTGTTAACACCCTCATCCCGAGTCGATGGGTGAGCTTCTTGGCTGCTGATGGATGGGGAGGCAACCATGAGGTCCTATCAACCTGACATGTGCCCCATACCTGTGTGTTTTGATTTGTGTTTGGGCTTTGTGTGACACTTGTCTGACAAGCGGAGATCACAAGGAGACAGGATCCATCTATCAGACCGCTGATGCCACTGCTGCCGTCTCCAGGGCCTGAGGGCGTGGCGGGTATGTGTGTGTGTTTGTGTGTGTGTGAGTGAGTGTGTGTGTCTGTTTAAGAGATTTAAAGCAACTGTGTGTGAGTCTATATTTGTCTATTGGTAAACTATTGACTCTGAGGGTGTTTTTTTAGGTGCCTTCACAAAAAGGCAAATTTCAAGGTTTATATATGTTTTACAATATCGTATTTTAGGTGTGTGTGTGTATATGTGCGTGCCTGTGTGTGTCTATGTGTGGCTACCTGCTGAGCAGTGAGCCCACAGGGGTAAAACGAGGAAGCATGACACTGATGCGATGTGTTGGCATGTGCCCTCGGGTGGTTTTGGTGTGGTTGTCATTTTGTTGTTTTCGCACAGCTCCCCCTTCGTCATACCCCGCATTATTCAAATATCGCGCTTTAAAGTTCCATAAATAAATAATGATTTCACAACTAGATGGATTGATGAACAGTGATGGAGAAGTATTTGTGGGTTTTTTTTTTCCCTTCTCCTCACAGATTTCTTGTTGTTTGGACAAAGTCTTTGACAGGCACTTGTCCCTTGGGAGATTGAGCTTATCAGAAAAAGAAATGCTGGGTTAGAGGGATGCTGTCTCGCTGAGCTGTGTATCTGTGTGAGTGTTGGTCTATTTTAATTCAAACCATGGCTTGGATTTTATTATTTTTTTTAAAAATAAAGAAGTTCCACTTGCTAAAATAGTTATCCGGGTAAACTGGCTGTGTCGGTCAGTAACTTGAAAGAAACTACCAAGTGTGTCAAGAGGTCACAGTCGACACACAGAGCCGAAAGATACATTATACATAATACACAATATAAAGGAGTACCAAAAACACACACTTCCACTGTCCTTTTCTCAAACACACACACAAACATCCTGACGCAAATTAGCATAATAGAAGATTACATACGGGATCATAGACTAGTGAACTTCTTCCTCACACATATACATGTTACTACACCCCACCCCTTTCTCTAAACAAATCTCCATAGCTTATGGGACCCGAGGAGGTCAACATGCATCTGAAACTTCCGTGTCTTTTCCCCGGAAAAAAAAAAAATGAGTGGGACTTAAAAGCAGCGGCAACTCACTGACTCTCTTCTCTATAGTTCCTAAAGCCAATGCAGATCAATACGCAGCCATACATACCACAACTGGAACAACTCCTGTCAAAGGTTACTCCTTTTTCTCTGCGTTTCTCTCTTCATTTCAGCGGGGCGGAGGAGGATGAGGAGACGCTGAAAGAAGGAATGAGAGGGGGAGAGAGAGGAGACGGCTGTGGAGAAGTAAGAGGAGAGCAAGGAAGATAAAACCTAAAATGATCCCTCTCTATAGTTGCGGAACTCCGTGCTAATGGGTTTTGACACATCGCCAGCAGGCCAAAGAGAGAGGGGGCTGGGGGTGAGTCGATAGTGGTGCGCGGCGTTGGCCAGAGGCTAGCAGCAGCGGCTAGGCCGAACCCCTGGTACTAGCATGGGCTGGGGGCCTGACCACTAATCATTAGAAAGTCAATGAGTCCTCTAGCGCTTGCAGCTACACTAGCCTTCCCAGGGAGCCACACCACCGAGTGAGGGCCCTACTGTGAATGTTCACGTATAAACAGACAAACACAACCGCACTACTGTATATGGATTATATATTATATATGATGGCAAAGTTGTTTTGGGCATATAAACACATATCTGGACACACACGTTTATGCACCTCCAACGATAAACTTACAGAGAAACGCAAAACAGTGGACTAAAAAAACCAAGACACACTAAAAAACACACACATTTCATGATGTATGCCATGTCAGTGCGCTGCCTTTGATGCCGCGTCTCCATTATTAAGTGGCGGTCCTCCCCCTGCCCCACACTGGACACCGCCTCTCCTGAGACGCCACACAAACCGCTCCCAGGTCACACTGGGGCTCGGGCACTTCACCCAGACCCTATGCATTTTTTAAAGGCCTCAAACTGACGGTGACATGCAGCCTCTGACTGGACTGCGAAATGAGGCAGAGTTTTTAATTGGCAGGGACTTGATTTTAAGAAAAAGTTAAGATGAATGTTAAAAAGGTCTTTATACATACATCAATATCACTTATATCACGTGTGTTTACATCTCATGCACATCTGTCTATAAGACTGAATTTATGAACGTGTGTGCACGTCAACAACTCATATCAATTAGTGTTATTTACCAACACCTACTAAATGCTAATTATTGGCTAATGATGAGTTTATAAACTACTATATCCCAGATGATAGTGGGCGGGCTCTTTATATTTGCACAAACCTATTTGCACACTATTTTAACACATGTTCTGGGGTCCATAACAACTAATTACCAAAGGCTTAAGTATTTATTTATGTGAAATGAGTTGGTTGGTACATGCAGAATTTCTGAACATCCATTCTGATCATAACTCACTGTTAGAGGGTCTGTTGGTTTGGAAATTGGAAATGTTTATTCCAGTAAGCCTCATATGGAAGCAAAGTGGCCCCTAGTCTTACAGGGTTTGAAATGACCCAAATTTAGGGTCCTCAAAAGGATAACTGGACAAGTTGTGACCCCAAAAGTGTTCTCATGATTCAAACTTAAAAGTCATTTTTGATTTTCAAAGTTCTGTTCAAAAAAGTCAAAAAGAAATCGGAAAATAAGACATTAAGAAAAGCTTTTGTTACTTTTTAAAGCATGGTAATTACTGTTCTGTTGGGCATGTGTGTGCGCATGAGTGTGTGGGTGTGTGCGTCTGCATGTGTGTAAATACCCATATGCCATCCAAATGTGTGGACAAATACAATGAGCTTAAAAAAAGTGCATACCCAAAATAAAATCAATAGCCTTACAGCTTCTTAGCCTCTCTCTGATCAATATGCATGCAATCAAACTTTTTTCACCAGCATTACCTCCACCACTACGCCCATCGATTCAGTCCATTGATCCTGACGCTCAACCTCTTTTAGGCAGCGGAAGGTATGGATATTTAGCACTTGAGACCTCATCTGGCCATGTTTGTGAACTCTGACCTTTGTGATAATCCTCAGACAAAAGATAGAACTTATTGGAACCAATCAAGTCTGACCTGGAATCACCTCAGGGGGATTTGACTGAAGCAGCAGGGTGTCAAAACAAACTCCGAAAAGCTCAGACTAATGCCCTCTTCTGGGTGCTTGAATCAACAACCACAACGCCCTGACAAATATGAAGGTTTTTGACATGTTCACTTGGCTAATATGAGAATGGGAAATTCTCTTCAGTCCAAGTTTTTACATTCGGTCAATTGAAACAACAATTCAAATTGGAATATGGAGAATAAGATCAAGAGCGAAAAGAAATGAAGACAGGAGCTAAGATAGAGAAACAGAGGGTCAATGAGGGTGGGGCAGTCAGAACCAGGGTCTAGCAGGGGATTGGCATTCACTGAGCCTTCTCACTGATGTGCCGCCGGGCCCTTTGAAGGGATTATTAACACATTTTGATTACTCTGGTCCAGTTGTCACAGAAAATATAACCTCCATCAGGAGTAGAAAATGGGCGGCCCTTTTCTTCTCCAGCCTCCCTCATGTTGTTGTTGCTCCCCTCGCTCCCTAAAGTCTCTCTCTGCGCCCTGAGCTGGCCCGACTCAAAGCAATCCACTAATTACAGTCCCAGGCATCTTGAAGACTGGACTGACACTCAATTAGTCTGATAGACTAATAGTGTGTCCTTAAACTAACACACATCAGCTCACACACTCACTCATCATCTGCATCGGTAGTGTGTGAAAGGTTCAAGAAGAACTGAGTTTTAAAATCTATCAAATTTTGTATTCTCATGTCACAGAGTATATTAATATTAAAGGTAACCAACACTTGATTTTTGAACTTGTGGCTCTACTAATTTTTGACCAATTCTAACATTTAAATCCAGGTTTGACCCCTTTGGAGTTTAACTGCACAATTACTACAATTCTGCATTGAGCAGGGGAAACTTTCTATTAATGCCACTAAATCTAAGACATCCTCCTTGTCCCATTAATTGCCAGGTTTCCCATGCCACCAGTAACAATGGCCAGCCACAGTCTTTTTCAACCATTACGGCCAGTTTGGATCAATTAGGAGTGACCATTGACCACTGATGACACCAAGTCTCAGAGTAGGAAATCAACAAGTGCTTTAGCTTTGCTGTTGTCCAGGGAGGCTGACAATGAGGGCACTGATTAGCACTCTGGCGTATTGTTATTCCAACCTTTTACCCTGCAGGGTCAGCAGATGTCATGCGTGGGTTGGCATATTTCTCAAAAAGAAAAAGGTTCTCAAGAAGTTACCTTAAATGCACTTTTGCCAAGTGGTTTTTTTATGTGAAATCAAAAGTTTGGTAGAACAACAGCTAATGAATGGTCAGTATAATGTATTCACCCAATTAAAGGACTTGATTAATTTTCATTTTATTGCCTAGCTGGGTCGAATACTTGTTTAGTAAAGCACAACCTGATCATATGTCATATCATATCAATCCATAAAAAGAAGAGCAGCATATTTTACCTCTACCTCTTGACGCCGAGGCAAATAAGTTAGCCTCTTTCTCAAGTTGGTATTAAGAATACAGGTATAAAGAAAGCAGCGTGAGGAGCTACTGGGCACCAACCATCTCTGGTAGGAAAAAGTGTTCAGCAACCCACATAACAACAGCAGAGCTGGTGAGTGCATCTTCTGGGTTGTTTGCTAAGCTGATCAGGTTAAAATAACTTAAATGTGTGGTTGTGATAATAGCCTTCAAGTCCAGTTAACTTTAAAATACTGTCTCGTTCACCTTGACTACTGCAAAAAAAAAATGGACTTTTCCCTCAGTGTCAATCAGGCATTTCAATATTCATTTTACATTGTGATAAGGAACCTTGTGAAAAATGTAAAAAATTTGCAATGATTAAAAAAATCTCATTTGAAAGCAGCCAGATGTAAAACTGAGCAGAATTCACAAACCTCCAAATTTAACAACGGATCTGAATGTAGGAAACCTGAGGTGAGTTCATCGAGGGTACGCTCTCCTCACAATGTGGTGATGCTGTTACTGAACCTTGGTGGTCTCTGATGCCAAAAATAAAAGCTTGTAAACCTGTCACTTGGAACTATACTGAGCATGCAGTGCAGTAAACAAAACATGTTTGAAGACAGGGAAATGCAAAAGGCTTTTTAGGACTGTAAAAAACTAACTACAACCATAACTAAACAACTAAAGACGGTATTATTTCACCTTATTGCCAAGATCCCACAGCCAGTGTTACTGTTATGATTGAGAGTAAGTTGTCATTTTATAGCCATAATAATCTGTATCAGTGAAATATTTTGGATTAAAGATCAGATGATAGCAGTGCACTCAAATCATTCACACAAGTGAGACTGAACAGTTCTCTATAGATAAATGCCAACTCCAATCTTCAAGACGATGCAAAGTTTGCTTCGATATACTTCTATCCTTTGGCCAAATGCTCTGACACGACGCCAAACTGGCCAGAGAAACACAAGTCCTGTTCATTTAGCGTTCGTTCTACCTTCAAAACTAAAGCAGCTGACTTGGTGTCTTGTTAGTGTTTGTGCTTTTGACTTCTGAGATGCACACGCCTACCCAGCTTCACACTCTGTCACTTGAAGCCTAAATGAAAAAGATGCTAACAGACAAGCAAACACACATTTCCTCCCTGAATAAAGCCTTTTCTCTCTTTTCCAGGAACTGAGTTGGGAGATTCGTAGGAGAGAAGAAAAAAAATAGAGAACAAAGGGAAACAAACTCAGCAGTGACTAAAAGAGAAAGGAGCGAATCAAGTAAACGGAAGAGTGGTTTTTACTGTGAACCTTAGCATCATTTACTGTGATAAGCACAGCTAATACATGAGAGAGAGAGCTTCTCTTTGTAGACCATTAACCACGTATCCTGTTTGTGAAATGTATATTCATAAACAGACTGAGGAGTGAGCAAAGGGGCCTTCTCTAAACATACACATGATCTGTGGAAAGGGCCAACACAGTCGACATCAAAGGGTCCAGAGTGGGAGAGGTAAAAGTAGGCCAGGCCACGGCCGGGGAGAGAAGTGGCGAGGATACAGAGGGTAGGGAAAGAAAGAGAGACAGATAGAGGATGGAGAGAGGGGTAGGGAAAGAGAGAGGTCGGTCCCAGGCTGGGAGGAAGCTCAGGTGCGAGTTGTGAGGAGGCACCTTCTGTTCGTGGCTCTGAGGCCCCCGCTGCCCAGACAGACACGAGCCCCTCTTGTTTGGCCCAAATAAATCCAGGTGGCTCAAGACGCATGGCCTTGTCACTCAACACAACTTCAACCCCCCACGAACACGCAGAAAAACAGGCATGTTTGAGGGCAAAACACTCGCAGTGATTTGATCATTTCTAAAAGGTTGTTGGAGTGTTAAAAGAGAGGCATAAACTTGAAACTAAAAATCTGTCAAAGAATCTCCAGCAAATCAAGAAAACTTAAAGTTTACAGATAGACTTTTATGGTTTGAGAGATTGAAAATGTCAAAAATGGCAGGTTTCTTCCACCTTCTTGTTTCAAGTTGAATACAGTTTCACCCATAGTGATATCCGAAGGAAGGCAACAACACTTGGCTCTTTCTATACACTGAAAAATCCCAGTTTTAGTCAGACAGACAATACCAATTTAGTTCTTATTATTATGTAAACATGCTTAATGAAGTAATGAATATTAGCTACGGTAAAGTAGGAAAAAGTTATTCATTTCAGAGCACTCATCTGCTTTTATAGGCCATAAAGACGCATCACTTTTAAAACCCATCACCAAAAACCCTTTCAGTCAGTGTGGGTTTTGGCGCCCCCTGTGGACAACACGATAACTGCAATCTCTTTGATGATTTTGTCCCCTTTGTACCTGTGTGGTGTTTTCTGATAATAATAACTCATCCTGCTTTCTTTGAACAGAGAAATCTATCACTCGCTGAGTCATTTGGAAACATGCATGTAAACAGCTTCTTCCTGTTGCAAGCTGTCTGTCACTTAGTCTGTCATCTACCCTTCTTGGACCGGTTTCCAGCCTAATTATGACATAGAAGTAATTCTTACTGTTGCTAATGGTCTTGTTTGCTTTTGAGGGTCATAAAGGGGCATTTGTTTTAATTATACTTAGTTTCAAAACCAGTCGAAAAAACTCCTCACAGGAGCTTTAAAAGGTTTTTTGAAGGGCATTTTTATTTCATATCAAACAGATGCAACCTCCAAGCTAAATGTGTTTTGGTAGCAGTAGGAGTATCAAAGCTTTGAAATGCCGAAAGACATGCACTACTGAAATCTTGTAAACAAAAAATGGCCAGACTTGCATTAAAAAGAGGCCCATGAAAGTTCCAGTGGAGACATTTAACAAAAACATGCCCGTACAATGACCACCTTCCTCACAGTTTAGTATCAGAGAGCTCTTTGATTTCTGCTCTTGTGGTGACATTTATGATCGCTGTACAACAAGAAGGCTGCGGCAGATGGATGGAGCCCCTATGCTGCTGCTCTGCTCCTGTTTACAGACCTGAGCACACAGTGACCATCGTGGTGAAGCAGATTTTTATATGGGGACACAAAAGCCCAAACCACACGGCACGGATTATGCAAAATATGATAAAATATGATGACTTTTTTATTGTTTAAAATATGACAGGGATGACCTGTGTCCCAGTGAAGAAAAAACTGACAGATCTACCAAAAACTTTCAACTTCTCTGGGAAAAAAAAAAGACGCTTAAACATTCAAATCAACCACATCAAAGATGGAGCTCACATATCCAGACTTGTTAAGTTAACTGTAGTCATATTGCAGAGGCAGGGTGCCCGAGCCATTGCTGTCACTTGACGATGCCTGCGTCTAAATTGGGAGTGAAGGCCTCCCCAGGAGAGATGGGTGAACCTGTCACGGAAGACTGAGGGAGCAGAAGTGTTGAAAAAAATAATAAAACAGTCACACACACGCACACACACATACACACATTGAATCTACACACACTGAATCCACACACTAGCTCCATATGCTTAAGATCTTAATCATCATCACCATCATCTGTTCTGTCCCTTTTGAGTGTGTGTTATTTTGTTTGTATGTGTGTGCATGTGTGTAGTTCACTTGAGAAAAAAAGGACATCTGGAATACAATTATTCAGAGACACACGCACACACACACACACACACACTCACACATACACACATTTTCCTTTTGCTCTAAATTTGCATGAATTCCATACATCTGGCCTTTAAGAGGCAACAACAATTATTCACTGAGACGGTTGTTAGAGTCCAAATGTAACCGGCCACTAGTCTAAACAGCTCATTAAAAACGGCACAATACCTACTTCAAGCACACAGGGAAATTGGCACACAACTCTATCACTGGAATATCCTACAGTTGTGAATGTCCGTTCTGGGTAATGTGATGAATTCTGAGCAGCTTTGTGGAGAAAGTGAAAGTGCTGTATATTTCTTTTTGATTTTCCTGGCACTCTTTTCATGCTCTGCTTTCTTTGTCTGCTCCTTCTGTTTATACTGTCTGAAATTTAGGGTTGACTTTTTTTTTTTTTTTTTTTTTAAGGATATGTGAAATTGAAAATATTTGATCAGTTCTTTGTCTGCAATAAATCTTGAAGTCTGTGTCTATGAAAAGAAGACTAACAAAGATTTTTTTTTAAAAAGCACAGTTTAATTTTTATTTAATGAAAAGCAGACTTAAAATGTAGGGAGAAATTAATTTATCCTAAAACCAGAAAGAAAAAAAAAAGTCTGCTTGGTGAAATTATGCTTTTTGTCTCCTCGTCTTGTTTACTTTTGATTCCTAGATGATGCGCTCAAACGCGGAAAAATACTGGGATAATTGCAGGAAAATGTCAGACAAATTGCTAAAAAAATGTGTATGAAAAAGTCAGGGGAATTCCAGGGTTTCTTTTTTCCCCAACCTCGTCTCTTCTCTACTATCAGGTGGCCTTCGCCAAACATTAAAAAAGTCCACATCAATGCGTGAACTCTGTTCTGTGTGTAGTCATAACTACGCCCATATTCACATCAAACCTGAGACGGGCAAGACCAAGGAAAAGTGTCCCTTAGGCCGCCTTAGCCAGTCCTTCACAACTGAGCTTTAAAAGATGGGCCAGAGTACAGTACGCTGCAGTTGGCCTTGATTGATGATTGAGTAACCCAAGATCATAGATGTGCTCGGAGAGGACTTGCCGGTGTAGAGCTGTGCATACATCAGCCCTTCAGGACTACCACTACAGTACATACATCATGTGGTGAGACTGACTGATGTGAGCATGGGAACTGTGTAGACCACTTAAGGGGGGCTTTCTACCAGGCACAAAACAGTCAAAGTTGGCTAAAAATGATTACAGCGCAAGAGGGGGATGACTTTGTTGTTCAAATCACATTTTAACCGACTGAAACAACTGAGGTGCGAACCACGTGTGCGTGTTACTAGGAGACAAACACATCCAGACACATTTGCAACAGCACACGTATTAACTTGTGCTGATATCCTTGACAGGCACGACTACAAAAGCAGAACTCAGTGCTAAATAAATAAGTTCAAGCTGCATTTTCTTTTCAGGAACTCTTGGGCTCACATAGACCCGTCCAAAGGATTATGTACGTGCATCCGTGCGTGCACACAGAGGCCCCCTTTTCAGCACCTTCTAACAGAGTGAGAACAAGCGGCGCCTCCCTCCTAAAGCAGCTCAAGGGCGCGGCCTATCTACCGAAAGAGAGAATGCATGAATCATGGAGCTGTGTCTCATTTCAACCAGTGGACCAGCCTCCATCTACTCAGAGCCTTGGTTCATTTATAAAGGAGTCAAACTGTTTGTACTGTCAAGGTTATGTTATTTAACAGGGGAACAGGAAAAAGGATAGAGACGAGTTTCAGGCAATTTAAAATTCTGATGTGTGCTGCAACTGTGGTATCCATAAGAGGTGAGAAATGAGACCAATTAACTTCAATCCAGCATTTCTTTTCCTACATATTCTTGTCCCTTGAAATTTATGCCATTTAAAATGTTTGTAATGAATATCTTTTCTTGCCCTGATCCCACTACAGAGAATCCATATTTAAACTTTGGTCATTTGGGTCAATTTATGCATAATGTTCTGGTTCGCCCACAGAAGTCACACATAAATCAAAAGGACAATGTCAGCGTGTCGTTTGTGGCTAGGTTTACTCAAAAACTGAGATGCAGAGTCCAATGTCCCAAAGCAACGCGCACACACCCCGCGCGCACAAATGCGCTCGAGCAGCACGCAGAGCACTCCTAAGGTTACCCCCCAGGACAAAAGCTTTACCGTCCCACTGACTGGCAGATGGGGCAACCAGCTGACATCTCGGCCCGGCTCTGTTTCATGTTCCCCGGGTGTCTTAAACGGGCGGGCACCCTGTCTGATGGGCACAGGACAGCCAAGGAGGAAGCTCCTTTGACAGGAAAGGGGGGGAATCGCTCCTTGGGGCTACCATTGAGGAAAAGAGGAGCGAGGACAGACGGGGACGGCTAATGTGCTTCACTGTGTTTGTACAGTATAATTGTGTGTCTTGCAGGGTGGGAGGCTTGGGGGACTTGAACAGAAAATGCACATTAATAAAGAGCTAATGAGTGAATTTAGCCCTATAAGGTTTACTAACACATGATCAAATATTATCCTCAAGGCTGGAGTCAGCACTTGCAGTTTCAGGGATCACGAGCAGTTGTACTTTTTTAAATTTGACAGAGCAGTTTAAATCTAAGAGTACAAGGGTTTCCTATTGTAACACAAAAGGTGGCACACAGCAGTCTGCAGACGTGAGGCTACAGGGTCTGTGTCTGTGCTGCTGAAAAACATCTGTGTGACTATGAGGGAACTGACACACGGTGCATTTGCTGAATGACTCTGACAACAAAGCAGCAGTTAAAGCATCTTTAGCTAAAAAGGAGTCATTGTTGTTGGTGGATTGTTTCTTTGCAGACCTTCAGATGAAAACCCCGGCTGGGCGACTTTCTTTTAAAATAACTTGTTTAATAATACTAATAATATAAACAGCCGTCTAATTTACCAGGTTACTCAAAGGCATCAGCGTTCCGACTTTAAAGCGACTTTCACTCTTATTAAAACAAATAAAATTGTGAAACAACTTTTGTTGTTGTTGCTTTCTTCTGTTGCAATCCAAAGCACTTAGAATTACTAAATGGTTTTCTCAGAACATTTTTGAACATTTAAAACCAATTATTTCAATAAATCCTTCATATTTCTAGGTATATATAAATGGTAAGGGTATGTTGTGATACGTTTAACCTTAAGTAAATGCACATTCAAGTTCTTTCAAAATAAAATCTGCATTTCCACTGGTTTATTGATGATTTTTGGTCATGTATCAAAAAATATTGGCTGTGCATTTTTTTTTTACAATGATAACAATTCTGTAAATAATTATTATGGACATGGCGGCAGTGAAAATTGTTGTATTTATTGTTTTACATGGAAAAAATTATTAGAAAATAGCTTATACAAAAAATATTTAAGAGTTTTGATTTTAGGTAAGAGCTGTGATAATAAAAAGAAAAACAAAAATAATAAGTAATAAAAGATTATTAATTCACTAAAGTAATTCATTTAAACGAATTTAAGGTGTCGCTTTAAATATTTATCAAAAATGTAAGGATTTAGACACAAAATCTTTTTGTAATAACTAAAAATAAATGTAGGAAATCTAACTATTATAAATGTATTTCTAAGTTAATGAAAGCAGATTTCAACATTAAAATAACATCAACTCTCAGTTGGATAGAAAACTGCTACAAATTTCTCAGTCTGACTATTTGGTCAGCACTTTAAATCTGAAATTATTAATTATTTATTTGTGTGTGAAATCTGATTTCAATCTTCTTTCTCCATGAGTATAAGGTCATAACTTCTCTTAACCAAAGTTTAGATAAGCGGACAGTCATAGTTTCAGAACATTAGTCTCTTATTTGTGTAAAGTTAAACTGTTGACGATACATATAACATGAAACATATAGATTTCCCTCTCAAAATATACATCCATGCTAAACACTCAATATTTTTGTCCTAATGAATGATAAAGTTCTCCTTTAAATCTATAGTACCCGTCGAAGTTGTAGGAGAAAGATCTATAAACTGAGACCATGACACACGTTCAATAAAGTGCTTTTTGTTTTGAAATTTTACATTTTTATTTTATAAAGCTATGTGTAACTTAAAAATTTACTACCCTAATTTTTATATCTACACTAAAAAAAAAAAAAACAACATCTATGTGTGTCTGCTCCCTTAAACTCAATCTGTGAATAATCACTGCTGGTGGTAGTTTGACTCTGTTGTCATAACATAAGTGCTTTGTAGTAGCTTTCCTCTTCTTTAATTATTATGGTCGCCACCTTACTACAATGAAAGAAACAACATGCATGAAAGAGAAAACTGGTCAAAATAAAAGGAAGTAGGATGCAGGAGAGGAATGTAGAATTATTTCATGTGGTTACTTTTATTTCCCAACATCTTGAGCCTATCAACATGGACCTTTTAGATTTCTCCTCTTTTCTTTTTTTTTTACTTTTTTGGGTTTTTACTGACATCAATCTTTTTGTCATCCAGTGCGTCATTCTCATCACCGAATTAATATTTCTGATATTCATCCTCGGGTGACAAGGCGGCACATTTCTCTCTTACTGCCAATCCTTTACTTTATTTCAATATTTCTTTTCTTTTCTTTTTCTTTTTTTTTTGTTGGTTCTCTCTTTCCGTTTTTTAATATTTCAGCGCCTCAGAAGTAGCGGCTCTTTAAAGCGCCCGTGGGGGCTCCGAGTCCTCGCTTTTGTCTCCCATTTCCTTCTGAAACAGTTTTTCTTTAACCCTGTGCGGCTCTTCACAGTTGTTGTCTTAGCTCGCTCCACTCTGTCGCGCTTTCTACTGCTTTCTTTTTCTCCGTCCCCCCCCTCTCTCTCCTCACCCTCCTCCTCTCCTCATCCTCCCTCAGCTTTTTCTGTGTCAGCCAGGGGTCAACGTTACACTTTTTTCTTCTGCATGCAAGAAGGCAGGGGGTATCTTTTTTAGTAATTGTAACCTAAAAATAGAATGAAAAGGATCTGATTTAAGGTTGGGACAAAGGTGTCTCTTTAAGATATAGTGGCAGACCACTATCTGACTATTGGAGAGTATTTCGCTTATTTGAGATAAGATGATATCAATAAATGATTTGGATGAGGTTTGATCGGGAATATAGACCAATTTAAAAACTGAGATGACATTAACTAATTTCTAAGGTTACTAATAAGTGAAACTTTGCATTATTCAAAGCTAAACTTTGTTGTTTGAAATTATAAAACGCCTGTTGGTTAAGAGCGCCAGTATATAACACCCTACAGCTCAAGGTACTTGGTCAATCTCTGGTTTGAACACTAATCACAGGAGTGTTAAGTAACAGCGTAATGATGTTTCAAAGTCATGAATTACACCTTAAAAACTATGAGGATGTATTTAACTCTTTGACTGAATCTGCATCAAACTTTTGCGTGAATTTAAAATCTATCTTGCCTAGTTTAGACTGTAATTGTAAAATGGAAAACCAACATTTCTCTGAGCAACGTTGCTTCATGTTTGAGCCTGAAAGCTCCAATGAGCTCTCTAGTCAGATCATTACTTCCAAGAGTCTCATTATGTTGAGAGCCTTGTTGAAGCTAATAACCGACTAAAGGTCTAATTATTAGATTTTCCTATAATTTTATTAATGCTAGCTAACACCTTGTTCAGACCCAACACAGCGAGGGAGTCGTGGGGGCTAACAGTTCTTGTTGGTTGTGGCGGATTTAACCGAACTATGATTATTCAGAGAGGACTCGTAAAGAGACGTCCATTTTTGCTGTTCGGTTCATTAAATTTTAAACAAACGTGTCACATTTTGGCATCTCAGCGGCGACGCTTAGCTAAAGCTAATATTTGGATATTCGCGGCTGCACCTGTCGATGAACCGGGGAACAGACTTGCCCGTGCACACACTGGGAAAAGAGCACACACATGCAAACACACACTCAAGTCTGTTGGTTCAGCTCTTCCATTGAGGGTGCGTATGCTAGCAGGCCATTGTGCGAGTCGGGCCTTTTGTCTGAGCAGCCTGAAACTGGTGATTGCACCTTAGCTACCGCAGTTCAAGCGTAAACAGTGTTTTCATGCCCTCCGATATACACTGTTGCCAGTGGACCCCTAAATCCCTGGAACAGCTGAGTCCTAGGGTGTCAAAGATAATAGCGATTTATTGCAGTGCGAGGCTTTCTCATTGCCCCTCCCGCCCCTCTTTCCAATCGCCCCCCACACCCCCCACACCCCTCCTCCTCCCTCAAACAGATTAAAATTAAGCCTTAAACATGTGAGGATGGAATTAACACATTTAGCGAGTCTCCTCTTCCCACATCCCATTTTCGCTCCAGAGCGGCTGATCCCCGCTGCCGAACGCGGGTGCAATTTTAATGACTCGCGACGTTTTTGAAGTCCACATGAAAAAAGCGTCGCTCGCCGTTTGTGGCGGCGCTAGATATGGCTAGGCCACGGCCGGCCATGATTGGGGGGGACACACGCCGCCGACTCGGACTCCAGGCTCTTCGATAGGATCGGTGTCATTTTCCTCTCCACGATAAGACGCCTTGCTGACAAGGTCCGATTAGGAGAGAAAAAATCATTATTGCTACGCCTTTCATCCACCGGGGGTTTACCGATAAACAGCTCACCCACGGCTAGATTTTCTGAGAGCGAGATGTTATGTGTTGGAGCATATATATTTAGGAAATACACTTTCATGCAGAATTTTTAGGGTGTTTTTCCTGCTTATTTTACTATTTCACAAGCGAAAGAAAAACAGCCCTTTAAAAAAATATATATTTTGAAGACTCCCTTTCTCCTCAGCAGAAAACTCAAGCTGTGAAATATTTAAGTCCTAACCCTCAGCTCCAGTAATCAAACAATTATCAAATAACTCCATATTCTTTTTGAATATAATAAAACATGACGATTTTATTAACTTACAGGAAACTGATTTACTATGCTATACCTTAAGGGAATCCACTTCAGCAAACCGCCCTCTTAAAAAGAAAATTGATAAAGGAACGCCTTAAATATTAAAACTATATTGTATAACAGAGAGAATGAATTAAACATAGGAGTGAGAAAGTTTCAGCATCATCAATAATAAGAAAAAATATTTACATTACATCAAAAGATTGTATTATTTTTTAAAAATTGGCCTTTCATTAAAAATATTCAATTTGTTTAAATCAATTTGAACAATTAAGGGGATTAACAAATAAACAAACACTGCTTTCCTTAGAAAATAACATTATAGTTTTCTCCTCCTTGCAATTTTTAAAGAATATACAAAAAGTAACTTTTTTCAGTTTCTTAATTTTCTGATTCAAATTTATAGATATGTATTTATGTCATGATATCACATTGTTTACAGCTTTAAAATCACCATATAATTTTCATATTCAAGACAGAATCCTTGTCTCTGAAGAGCTAATAAAAGCCTCAGTCTAAATTATCCGGAGTGCTTTATAAGTGTAAATGATTGTGTCATTCCCTGAGTGTTTGCTTATGGATTTGAGGAGCGACGCCACTTTGGTGGCCCAGCACCAAAAGAATCATGGAGTCTGATCTTTACAGAGAACAGGGAGAAATAAAGCGAGTGGGAGAGAAACAGAGACAGAGACGGAGATGGAGGGGGAGAGATAGAGAGCCGGGACAAACGTGCGCTGTGTTACTGGGCCACTCCAGCGCCCATGGACTCTCAGCAAGACTCAAAGCCACACTCGGCTTCAAAAGGGAGCCATGAAGATTTTTTTATGTTTACAAAAAACATATTTATTTATTTCTCGTCACTCTGTCATTTATCTATTTATTTTGCGCTGTCCCAGCACCCCTTGCTCTGCCACTGGAAACATGCTCAGTGATGGCTTCGTGCTCACCCTCCCCTCTACCACCCCCCTCCTCGTTTTTTTTAATACCACTGCAGTTGAAAATCAAACTGCTCTAAAACAAATTGATGTAGTCTTTAATATAGTCGTCACATCATCACAGGGTCCCTGCACGTCTGCCTTGGTGACAACTGCAGGGCTGCTTAGCTTAGCCCAGCGATGGCTGCCACTTTGTTGGTCGCTTCAATGATTTATCACAAAAAAGAGAGGGAGATTGTGAGAGTGGGAAGAGAGAGAAAACAGGAGAGACGAAAGAAAAGTCCCCTGGATCATGATTGAGTCGCTGGCACCTTTGATTGACAAGGTCTAATCAGCTTATCTCCATCCTAATAAAGTTGATAGCCCGCGGTGCTGCTCTCTACCTGGCATGGTGTGAACTTTGGGTTCGGCTGGGGCCCCCGGAGGCCGGCCCCAGCCCTCTCTGCTTATCTGAACGGGACTGAAATCAATCCCTAATGAGCTGTTTTCATTTTGCAGGATTGATTACAGGCCCCTAAACACAGAGAAGACTCGTCTAAGAAGTGTTCTCAGCCTCTTGCTGGCCACCTTTAAAATGCAGAGTAGCATGCTTTTGTCTGGCTCTGTCTTTGTTGCTGCAGCTCATTCTGCTGCCATAGCTAAGTTATTTGTGTCAACTGAGCGAGTGTATAGGGAGGGGAAGTTTTCAAAGTAATTTCACTTCACATTTTTCTGGTTGATTTTTGGAGTTGCACTTTTTCCAATAGTGGTTAAAATGTATTTAGTATTCATGATACTAAAAATCAGAGGCCTTCATAAACCCTGTTGAAATTGAATCTAAATATTAAGTTTTGCATTTAAACCCACGTGTCATGTCTTAATAACCAGGATACAAAAAGTCACAGAACTCAAAAAAGATCGCTGCCTTTGTGCGCTTTTAATTCAAGTTTATATATGCCTTCACATTTCAGTTATTTTTAATTCCTAAAACAATTTCACAATTATAACTCAATCAGCAAAGGCTGCTCCATGCTTACACAACAAAGCCTTCTTTTTATCCTAAATATTTAATTATTACAGTGATTGCAGAATAAAATGAAGATATTTGTTGAATATACACTTGTGGTGGTGGAGTTTGATGGAACTTCTCTTTATCCATATTTTGTATGAAGTGTCCATCAGTGTGAAAGACTCAACTCTCTTCCCCTCCATGAATAATTATCAAAAAAAGTGGAGATGATAATCATTCCAGCTTCAGTGTCTTATCTGACATGCTATTTATTTCTAAACAAGCAATCATAAATCATTCAAAATCCTTTCCACTCTAGCGGGAAGGAGTAAAATCTGGCACGTCTTTGATTTTGACATCAGTCAAGCCTCCACATTTGGGCATTTCAAATGCCCCTGACTCAAATGTACTTAAATTGGCTAACTGCATTCCCTCCCTCTTTATTTAGGGCCCTTTTTAACTGGGCTAGCCCCCATGTCTGCTTGTTGCTATGCCTGGGCTTTTAAGTCAGTGCTCTTGACTAATGAAGTTCTATACTTTATTTATGAGACAAACAGAGGTCCCTGCTTCTTCAGGGTGTGTGTGGTAAATAGCTCTGTATGTCCAAAGAGTCTCCTCTATACCCCTCTGAGGGCTCTCACTGCTTTTGGCGAGCCTTTGTTTTTGTTAAATACACTGGGGACACTCAGAGTGGTGGAAAAAGAAAAAGCTAAAATCGGATAAAATGGTACTCTGTGAAGATTTTTGTCTTTTCTTGGAACCAAGGGTCCTTTTTCTCCTTAAATGTGACCTAGAAGCATCCTGGCTTTTTTTGTACCTGGTCATTAAGAGATATATTGTCGACGCTGAAAAGAAAAAAGGGGGCAAAGCAGAGTTTCTGCGCCATTTCTTTGTTCGGGATCTCACTCTTTGAAATAAAATGTCTTTTAGTTCCACTTCCCCCATTGGTCAATTACAGTCCTTAAGGGCGGCTGTGTCATTGTGGATAGAGAATGCAACTTTGAATTACGGCAAAATAACGATGCTTAACTGCTCTTGGTAAAAGTACATCTTAGATGTCTGAGGGTTTGTGGCAGGAAAAGTATTTACAGTCTGACTAGAAAGTGTCTGATTGGAGAAACGCTGAACGCTCTAATTATCCCTGTTTAACGTCTGTGGGTGCGACACCTTTGTGTTTTATGACTCTCCTTAACAATAGCCATTTTCATAATGTGCATGAATAAAGCTGGGTGCACTTCTTGGCTTTTTATTTCCTTATCTTATATTTGCTGCCGTGAAAGAGGAAGAGCTGCGATAAATGCCACCTTTGTTGGGAAATAAACAGTTTACCGTTGAAGAAGAACAATCACAATCCACAGTACGCTATTTATTGCCACGCTCAAAGAACCATGGCATCAACTTGGTGCAGGACTTCAAAAAAAAATGTCTGGGAACCACAAAAGTCAGAGGGGAACAAACCGAATCCGGGACTAAACAGCGAGCTCATTCTTAACCCATCGGCCAATATGTCCGATAAATACGGTTGATGTGCCGAGTTGTTGCTGACTTTGAGCGCTCTGCATGGAATGGGAAGAGTCTGGTGTGTATATTCCGTGCGTGTCTATGTTCATTGTGCGGATCTATTCCCTGCATGACCTGCAGACTTTGCCATTTCAGGTTGTGCATCTGAGCGGAGGGTTTGGTATCGACAGCGGAGCAAAGGAAGGGGTCATGGATTAAAGACACGGGGCGAAGCTTCCCCGCCAAACCACAAACGCAGCCCCAGCTGGTGTGGACCAAGCCAAGTGTGTGGGACCCAGGCAGGATAAACGAGCATTGTTCTGGATGAGACAGCCACCAGTGACACAAAGGTCAAGGGGCATGTGGTGGACCATGGAAGGAGACACCAGCGGGCCCAGTAGGCACTGAAGAACGTTAGCCATGGCCCACTTCTTTAACACCAACCATGCTGTGAAGGGAAACATAGAAAAAACAAGCCACTCTGGAGAGGTGGAATTAAAAAAAAACCTGTCGGCTGTCGTAGAATTCAGCGCAGTTGAGAAACTCGGAAAACGGCAGGATCATCCGAGGCGTTTGAATCAACATTTTTAAGCAGAGAATGTAGATTGTATTTATGAATCTGTGAATGCAAGTTTCAGAGAACATCAAACGCGGCTGGTCTGTGTGCGAACCTTCCTTGACTTGAATTATTAAATCTGTCGATGTCGTGCACGCCAGCCACCCTGCGATTATAGTGTAAATTGACAAACTTTTTCAAAACTACAACGGAAGCCACGGAGAGCTGGTTGATACTTCAAGAATGAGCTTTGATACATCTCTGAGGAATACACTCTGCCTCGATAATGTGGTGACTGTCAGGGAGGAAGACAGGGAGGGAAAAAAAAAATATGCTAACTGGTTAAATCTATTTAAGATCCCAATGAGCTTTTTTCCTATTTTAAGATAAAAACAATCCTTGATAATGAGGGAAAAAGGAGTTTGTGTGTTATTTTTTGTTGTTTTTTTTTTCCTGGGATGGTTTATTTAGAAAGTGATATTATGCTTTTTTTTCGTCCTTCTTCACTCCTGAATTAAGAACTTCAGGAGGAACGCTGACGTTGTTTATTTTCATAGACCCCCTGTCTGTTTGTGTAAAAAGAAACACACCACTCTAACACACACACACACATTCATAGCGATACACAAATTTTCTTCGGGAGCAGAGCGGAGGAGAAGCGGCGCCCGATCTGCCGCCTGTACACCTCTCTCTCTCCTTCCCTGGCTCGCCTTTGATGTGCTTCCCGAAAATGTCATCAGGCGTCAAGGAAAGAGGTTTTTTCCACACACCCCCTTCTCCTCATCCTCCTCCCCACAAACACACACAAACACACATCCACCCACCTCGCATATGAGCAAGACAATTTGCTGTCGCTCACTCATCCTCACCACTATCTTAACCCCCCCCCACTCACTCAATACCACCATCCCCAATCCTAAACAGAACACATACCAGTTTCTACTGCTATCTGGTAGCCGGCCTCCAGTCTCCGCGATGACCTTTCCAGCTTCTCTGTGTTGTCCAACAGATGCGCTCTCTGCAACAAATGGAGAAAAAAAATAAAGCCGGAGAAACAAACACACTAAAAAAAATTGATTGAGAGGGCTGGGACCCATTTCAAAGAAACACATCAACGCTGTCACATAAACAGACAGACCACATCCACAGCGACAACATAATACAGCCAGGTTGGCAATAACCTTCATGGATGACAATGTGTTATATGCTGATGGAATATCAAGCATATGCATGTTGGGAGTGACAATGTAAGAGGTGCTGCCGCCTCATCTTGGACATAAAAACACAAAAGTACTTTGAGGTGTGTTGCCTGCTCTGATTGTTTCACAGAACAGGCTTCTACTACACGGAGGGAAAAGTTGGGGAAGGGAGGTGGAGCGAATTAAAATGAAATTTTCTTTCAAGCTCTCCAGGTAAGAGAGAACCCTGGCCAAGCGATGGCGTCCAACTGGAGAAAGTGAGAGAAAAATCAACATTTACCTCCACAATCTGAAATCGAAATCCACTCTGTAATTTTGTTTTTTTTTTAACTTTAAAACAAAAACAGTAAAAATCACAAAATCCTGCCCTGTCCAGATCAAATGAATCCATAAATGAAATAAAGATAACAATAGAGACACACGATATCTAAATCAGCCTCTGACAAACTTAACCTCTTTCTTTTCTGCTTCAACGCTGACATATATCTGTACACCCAAACACGATTCATCATGTATGAGTTGCAGCATCCCTCCTTGGCTTACTCACAGCTATCACCTACTGACAAGGCTGCCCATTGAAAGCACTGAGATCACACAGCACAACGCGAAAGATGTTTTCATAAATACTTTAACAAGCGATTTTGATCACTCTTTCAAAGTGGATGTTTATGAGTATCAAGGTGAAACCCTGTGAATACCACATATTTGCACATATCAATGAATAGCGGCTCCTTGGATGCCAAGAACACCAGCGGTTTCTTCTCTGCTGCTGGAGAATTCAAGTCTGACAGGCGAAGTGAGAAAATGATCAGATCTGTTGACTGTTGGCCTTGAGGTCCACTCTTAAGAGTTCTCAAACCCAGCTGTCTGCTATTATGGGGTTTTTCATTGCGTTTAAATGTGCAATTACCAGACTATGTATTGACCGATGCAAAAAAAGAACGAGGTTACATGAGAAAGGACATAGTATAGAATGTATAATGTAATGCAACGTTATTACTCTTAACTATAACTGTCCATTTTATATGTGGGTCTGACTTTTCTTTGTATGACTCAAGTTTTAAGTCTTCTTTTGAATGTTGTTTCAATCTACATTTACTCTTTAACTGGCTTTATTTTAAGATTAAACTCAACCATCAAAGGTCCATGAAGGCAGATGTACAGAAGAGCTCAGATTTCTTTCATTTTAACAAATGTTCATATTTCTCAGCCCAACAACCTGGTATGGTGGGAAACAAGGGCATGAGTGTGTAATAAAATTTGTTTATTTGTGGACATTAGGTAAAGTATTTTGGAAAAAAAAAGTAATGGACACAAGGTTATGATATTTCAAACAGATGCATTGTCAGTATTTTTTCTCTGATTTTTTCAAATCCAATCAAACAGATCCAGATCAAACTATCTCCTATTTTATCGTTCTAATAACAGCCCGATCAGATCATCTTGGACAGACAGTAAAAATTTGGTACACATGCTGTAAATGTGTCCAGATTTGGTCTGACATGCACTTTCCTACTATATTTGATTTTATTTCAGATTAAAACCACAGGTGGTTGATTTAAGAAACTACTGACATTATACCAAAGTGACTCACTTACACTGATGGCATTAAACTTCTTTGGCATTAAAAAAATCCTGCAGAATACGGTAATGAAGTTTTCCTGCAGAGGTCCCCCTTCAGTTTTTGTTCCTATATGTCTTGAAAATTGACTCTTTTAGGTTTTCCTCCAAATGTCTGCATTTAGTTCAATTAAAGTTTTGACCCTTATGTTTGTTTCCTTCCTTAGATCCAATATGATACATCTTTCATTTAAAGATTGTGGTGTGCTTTTAGATGCAAGGTCAATCATGGACGCATCTATTTAGTGTATTCAAAAGATCATGTCTATTAATTTACGTTTTGTGTTTACTGAATATCCAGCGTTCATTACTATAGTTAAGTTTAGCCACACTGTGATTCAAATACAGTCTACTTTAATTCTATTTTTGGTCATGGCGCTGTTTAGACTCCTTATGTAGCATACAAACATAACTTCAAACATCATATACAGCCCTGTGTTGTCTACTGTTGCAACACTTTTTATGTACAAGGCCAAACTACGACCCGGCTCTCATTAAATTCAAACTGCATTCAGAAGAGAGGATCATAAATCATCAAAAACATGGAAGGCCTCAATGTTTACTGCTATGTTGTAGGTTTTGATGGCCTTTCTAATATGCTATGTTAAGAAACTGATCAGATGTAACACATTTGACACTCAAAAAACAACCCGATGAATGACAAGCGCCTCTCTGATAGTGATTTATGCCCATCACATGAGCGAAGGGGACAGGGGGGAAGAAGTGAAATCTCTAGTTTTGGTAAGGCTGTCAAAATGCGTAGCAGCTAATCACTCAGAGGAAATGAAAAAACGTGGAGGAGAGGAAAAAAAAAAAGTCAACGACACACTTTTCAAAGTTTGACAATAAGAGGGATGGGGAAAAAGAGCAGGGAGGAGAAAACTCCCTCTGAACTCTTTTCTTTCCCTCGCTTCCTTTTTCTCGGCGCCGCTGACAGATGTCATTTAAAATTGCAGAGATACTTTTTAATAGTTAAAGGGAGGGCAGAGGGAGGAGGATGGAGGGATGTGAGAATGGGTGGGTGGGTGGTAAAATGGGCTGCTGAAAGAAGGAGGACAGCAATGGGGATGGAGAAAAGAAAAAAAAAACTGCAAGGTGTGGTGGCCTTTTTTTTTGTTGTTGTTGAAGGGCGTGGTTGGAATTTTGGGGATAGGGATACATGGGTAGTGGCACCAACAGAGATAGTGGCAACATGCACGTAGGGGGAAAACAGACACCAAGCTTGGGCTATAATGAGCCCCTATGGATCAGAGGGGACGTATTGACATGCAATGCTTAAGCTAATACACCTAGACCATGGCTGCAGTGCCTGAGTGTGCCTGGGAGCATGAGGCAGCCGGGGATAGTGACAGAGTATAGCGCACTCCCTGGGTTCTTCAAAGAGCTCAAGTGATTAGTATGTTATCATTACCATTCGAAACGTGATTTTCCTATTCCCTCTCGGCAAAGGTGACACGTCTCGGGGAGACGGCCGGCAGACTCACTGCGATGGAAAGCCACTTCAAAAGCTTTCTCCTCCTGAATTTCTCTCTCTCTCTCTCTCTCTCTCGTTCTGTCTTCTTTTAGGGCCGGGGGGAGGGGAGTGTGGGTTGGTGGGTGGGTGTGTGAGGTGGGAAGGGAAGGGAAGGGGTAGGGGGGGTAGCTGGAGGGTAGTGGTGGTGGCAGTGGAAGTCTCTCTATATATAAATATATATATATGTGTGTGTGTGTGTGATCATTAGAATAATGCGCCCCGAGTTTGATGGTGACAGAAGCTGAAGGAAAGGGTGAAAGTTCAGCCACTGAGAATCCAGTAATGGCACACTGTGATGGCCTCTGCAATAATGAAACAATCGTGGCATGGACACAGAATGATACTAATGAAAAGGAATGTGTACAATTAAAACCAAACATCCTACACATCATAGTCAGAATGGGGGACGATTGAAAGATTGTAAAGAAATAAATCAAAAAACTAAAAAGACTTTTATGCTTCAGGAAAGACGCTTTGTTACAATATCTGAGTCGAATAAATCAAAAACGTGATTGTATCCAAATGTTCAGTTCTGGCGAGCGAATTCTCATCAGCATTTTTTTGGAAGAGGGAGCCCTACTGTCAGCCCCTACTGAGCTACTACACCCCATATCAAGGCTTGACCCCTGCGGTTCTGATAAAGCCATTAGAAAATTGTCAGAATACAGCAAAGACACACATACCTGCACACATACTCCAACTTAAACACCGGCTTTCAATTCAGATCTGCCATTATTCCACTTAAGAGAAGCTAAGGGTCTCATCAAAATCATATCTGATCGTCTCATGGAAGCTTCTAGCAAAGGCTTTAAATATAATATATGATAAATATTATGCATCTCTGAGTGCACCCCCCATCAGCACCACCGTTTCTGCCTCTGCATGTATGCCTTTTCATCTGACACCTACATTTTGAACAAAGATCTTCTTAGGAACCTCGAAAATGGTGTTTTTTTGTTGTGCTTTTTTGCGTCAAGAAACACTCTTCAGTTGTAAGTTATTAACAGGGAGCCCCAGAACAATGCAGCTGTAGCTCAAAAGAAAAATCTCTCCCCTCTTCTTTTTTTTTTTTTTCGCTCTCCTGCCTTTTTTCAATATCAAACACAGGCGGTTACTATCACCATTTTCCAAAGTTCAGATGATTTCCTTATTATTTCAATAAGGGTGGGGGAGAGTCAAAGTGAATAATGATGACAGCTGTGATTCAGACTGACTGTGTGATCTTCTGTGCCGTTTGTTTGGGACTTGTAAGACGAGGAATTACAAGTGTCAAACAGCTGTGAATATGGGTGCTAAATATTTAAACATGTTTTTCAGCTGAAGAAAAAAAAAGTATAGTTTTTTTAAAAGCAAGGCTTAAGTGTGTATAAGCTGTGCCAGCCTTTGATTCAGATGCAGGAGGAGCAGAAGGGTAAAAGGCTGCAGTGGGGAAGTGCGATGGCGAAAAGGGGGCAGAATGGAACCTGATAAAACTGATAGGACCATTCGTAAAGGAGCTGACAGGTGAGGTCACTTAGTGTTGTAGGAAGACTAGACATAAAGGTTTGAAGGACAATTAAGTACAGTATAATGACGCTTTTTGGTCTGGGATGATGCTCTAAGGAACTGATTGGTGCAAGTTTTTGGGCCTTGATGGCGGCTCAACTCTGCTGAATGACGCTGTTTCAGAAGACTTTTACTTCTAAAATTTAAGGTAATATGAGCGCAGGTATGCTTCAGAGAGTAATTGCAAACCAACAGAAATTAAATCTAGTAAATTAAAGGTAAAGTTTCTAATTACGTCATCTTTTTAAATGAAATGGGAAAAAAGATGCATATCATAACAATTTCTAAGCTTGTATTAGAAACACTGATACTGCTAACTGTGTATTTTTGATACTCGCTCTGCAACTCAGTACATATTTGATATCATTTACCTGCAAAATCCAAGATCAAACCCTTGAATATTCACTTTTATATCGCAATTACATGCTCCCTAAAACCTACTAACTGTTAAAAACATCAAAGAAAAGGTTATTTTACTTCTAGGCCTAAATGACACTTATCCAACATACTTCAGAAAAAGAAATTTGCAACATGAAAATAAGTGAAATCTGCTGACAACCTGTTGCAACACAGCCCAGATAGTTCAACTCTATGAAGCCAGTCATGGTTTTGAATTTTGGGTTGGCCAATCAGATTTTAAGGGTGGTCAAGGCCACCCCTGGACAACCCTTTGCTCTGCCCCTGTGTGCATAAGGAGCGTAATTCAACTGCTAAGTGAAACCCATGATATAGGTAGAGGTTTCTTTCTTTCAAGGAAACATGAGTCATTGGTTCAGTATTTGAATACGAGTGGAGGAGATCACTTCGATCACCTCTTCAAAGAATTACAGCTGTAAAGCCAGTTTAGCACAGTTGGTAAAGGAGGCGCCCCATGTACAAAATCTACAGTCCTCATCACACTGGTCGCCCCGTCTTTCTTCACACTTAGAGCTACACTAACAAATAAGCCAACAAAAAAAGAAGAGCTACAGTCAACTCACTGCAGTGACATAGAAGTTTAAGAATCCACAATTCAATGCTGTGCTATTTTTTCCCACTTCAGTAGAGGAGAATAAGAAGATAGTCAATCAAATGTTTGCTATCTTATGATGAGTTTTTAAAAGTATATAAACAGTAATTATGTTAACAGAGTCATAAATTCCAGTTAATATTTGCTAATCAAACTGACTTCAATTACAGGCCAGCAAGTAACAGTACATTTGAATTCAAAGCTAATACACCTCGACCAGTTCAACTTTTTGCAGATGTTCACATCTTTCTCGAGATTCGTGATTGTTTGTACTGACAGTACTTTGATTTACAAGAACAGTTTCATTACACTGCCTGGTTTGCACGGCACCTCTATGTGACAATATGTAACAAATGAAGTGGAATGTGGTGGATTGGATAGGACAATCTTCAGCAATGGCAAAGGTGATAATGCAACAATGAATGATGTATTTAAAACAACTTCAACACAAATATATTTAAATATATGTCACTAATGTAGGGCTCAGTACAACTGAAGACAAATGGAGGGTCGCAGCAGAAACGGCTATGTCTAAGAAAAGTCACAGATAACATCAGTTCCATCCTCATTCAAAGCTCCAGTGAGGAACTTTTGGTTTGTGATGAGTTTGGCGCCTCCTGTGGACAAAGCAGTATCTTGTAACCTTCATGCATGTATACATAATACTTTCTCCTTCATGTGAAATCTCATCCTGCTTTCCTTTGAAAATCAAATGCATCAGATTCTGTGAATCTTTGAAAAACGACTTGCTCTGAATAAAAATGGTCTTTTTTGGTGTGTTGTCGAACACTTTCCCACAGCAGTGGTATCAGGCGTTTAAAATGAGGATTTAGATTCCAGTCTTTGCACTGGTAGTTTCTTTTACATTTGTATCTTACCAAGCGCTGTTAATAAATTTCAGTCTGCTTCATAACCATCTAAAATCTTCTCACAGAGGCTTTAAGAATTTGATCAAGTTCTGAACTTTTTATCAGCCTCACTTCAGTCCTAATTATTATTCCTAAAAAGACATATCATCATATTTCCACTTTCTGATATCTACGGCTGAGAAACATGCTCTTCATTGAATTCATTGTCTTTTTCTTTGCCTATGAGCTGTGCAATCAGTCCTGCAAAAAAAAAGGGTCCAAATGAACTGATTTTCATTTTTCTTGCTGAGATGGGGGGGATTGAAATTTCAGTGGGAAGCAGAATTGAAATTGTGCAAGCAGGGAAGCACTTACCTCTTCACGCAACTTTATCAACTGCATCAGGAGAGCGAAAAGAGAGAAAGGAGAAGGAGAGAACGAGTGAAAGGAGAGATAAAAACAGCACAAATGTGGCAGAAGGAAGATCAGTCATGAGGCTGGGTAGAGAATTAACCCTGACGATTTATCTGTTTGCATGTTTAGCATTTGGAAATCACAAGACAAACACATTAAAGGGAGCTAAACATGCTGCACAGGCTGACTTTTTTTTAACAAACAAAGATCAAGTCCTGGTGCTGTCACATTAAACAAAGCGCGGGAATGGATATCTCCATTCGCAGCATCAAGTAATATTATCAAAAAAGTCACGGCACAAAAGCTGATATAGCAGGAGAAAGAAAACTAAGTAAAATAAAGTCTGAACTGTTACAGTTTTGAATGCAGGGAATTGTTTTGTATCTGTCATTTTGCTGAAGTCTCTGGAAATGGATGAAAAGGAAAAATGTGCCCTTTGGAACCGAGTTGGAGAAATGCTGAGCCACTCCATTTGTACTGCTGTTTATCAATGCTGATACCCTGTCACTTTTCCATGCAGCTTTAGTCGAGGTGAGCGCTGTTTAGTGCCATGTGAGCCATGTACAGCTATACATAGACTCAGTGCAGCTTCTTATTGGGACAGGCACAGATCATGAAAAATGAATCTTAGCATTGCTGTACATTTTCAATGACAGAGAATAGCAAATTGAAAGTGAAGTAAATAAGAAATGCTGCTTCTATTCCCTGTCCTGAAGAAGCTTGCATCTCTGATAATGAATCAGACATTGGAGGGAGAGCAACAATCCCATTTGCCATTAATTATGCCTAATCACAAGTTTAAAGGTTGCTTGCCTGGCCTGTTCTTAAGTGAGGGCTGGGGAGAAGAAAAAGAGAGGGATGAGGCTTTGGACTAAAAGGGGAAAGGACAAATGTTGTGATTTGTAAGCATTTAGGAAGCGACTTTTTTAGGGCATATATTTTAGATACACATATCTTCACAAACATTAACAGCAGGAGGATCTAAAGAGAGGCTCAGGGCTGTTATGGCTTTGAGTGTTTGTTTTGAATCTTTGAATCAAGTGCAGTTTCATTACAAAAAAAAGGTGTTTGTATATATTAAATTTTATAATTACTGCAAACTTTCAAGTGTGGAAAAAGGGTCAAAAAGTGTGCAAATAATTCGAAACAAGTTACAACTTCTACTAGGTCTTGTGAGCAAAATAACTAAGAACAGCTATTGCGCTTGTTTTACCTATTTTACTCATTCCTAAATAGAAAAAATATACTGCGCAGTCTGTATTATTTCAACTCTTTCCGTATAAGATTGCTTGTAAACACTCTCAAAGGTGTTTGTCACTCAATAACAAATGCTGGAGGAATCTGCACATTTCAAGTGTTCCCCACATTACAATCTTGTACTTGTCACACAGCATGATACACCCCTGTAATTTTAGAAGCACCTCAAAAATAGTTCCTGCATCATTTGTGGCATTTTTTTTACCACTAATACAATAATAACGCAAAGACGGTTCACTAGAATGTTGCAAATATAAAAATATTGTCACTATCTGTAACGTGGGAGGTAAACAAGTCTAATTGCATGTTTTTCTAAAGAGCTCTATTCCTTGAAAATGTCGGTAGGAACACTTTAGAGCAGGAAAGCGTCTTTTTTTTTTCTAAGTTAAGCAACAACTCCCCTCTAAGAATGCGTCACTGAAGAGGCCAAAGTTTAAAACTACACTGTGGATGTGATTATTTGGGGCTTAAAAAAAAATAAAAAAGAAGAAGCAGATCCTGCGATCCCTCACCCCCCATCTCAGCCATCAGTCAATGGCTACCAAACAAAACTTGTTCGAGCTCATTTGTGCTGCCTGACTGATTGCAAGTCCTCGTGAAGGATTTGTTAAAACTATACAAGGTGCCACGTTGAGCTGCGTTTCTTCCTGACGGGCTTTATTTTCCTTTGGCATCCTTTCTTTAGAGCAGCCAAAGATGCTCGCGTTGCTCAAGAGATACAGAGCAGTAAATACAGAATATTCTAAATGTTATAATTACTCCTGCATGAGCGCCTTTCCTTGTGTTTTTGTGATGCCTGCCAGTATTCAAAATTGCACTGCTGCAATTTTTCTGTTATGATAATCAGCAATTTTTTTTTTTTTTTTCAAACAAAAGATTTTTTTTTTTTTATCCAATACAGAATTCGATACAAGTGGTAATCTGCTTCCTTTGTAGCCTGTAAAATCTGGTCCATGCCGGCTCAAACCAGCACAATCTCTTGTGGCCAAGCCTTCTGCTGTGACTGAAATCGAAACTATTCCGTATAGTGTTCGTGTGTGGAAAATGTGTGTGCATTTGCTGCTTTGTGTGTGGTGTCTGAGTGAGAGAGAGAGAGAGAGAGAGAGTGTGTGTGTGTGTCGTGTCTGGGAGTGTGTGTGGGGTGTCTGAGTGTGTGTGCGTGTGTTGCATGCAGAAGGAAACAGAAAGAAAAAATGTGCAATAGTAGCCTACCACATTATTAAAAAAAAAAAAAAAAACGAGCGATAGTGCCAATTCAGTCTCTGTCCGCATACAGATAACGAATAAATGCCGAACTCTATTAAATCGTCCTTTAGCCATTATCGCAGGGCCAACACGCCATTTTCAGAACTTATGACGGTTCCCTATTTACTTAGCTATAAATCCTTGCCATGTAACCAACAGATTTGTGACTGGTAATGATCTGCTCAGCCAGGGCTATATGAAATGATCCTGACCTCTTTCAGATCGTCAGGAATTAAATTGACCGACTTGCCCCGGCCCCCACCATCTTTTCCCCTCTCCTATCACCGCCGTCTCGTTAGATAAAAAAGCCTGAAGTTCCGAGCACTCCACTCACAGCAAGACCAAGACGAGTATTATCTCTGGAAGTTTTTAAAATGAAAATGAGGTAAACACGGCACCTGGGAGAAGAAGAGAAAAACGTATACCATGTTTTTACTCGTTTCTGGCCTCAGTCTGAACTCTCTCTCAGGCTTTGAGTGTTTCAGAAACACTGTTTAATTACAATTTGTGAATTCTAACATCAGACAAAATTAAAGCTAATTATTGCTGTGTTTTCTTCAATTTAATTATTTATGATGTGTGTTTTAAAAATTTATCTTTTGAGTCCTGTTGATCTGTTTTGCAAAGGAGAAAGTATTAGGATGAAAAAAAAAAGGAGTAGGTCACTTACTGTGGCTTGTATTGTTTTTACATTTTTCATGTTTGGCCTCACTTTTCAAGATCAATTTGATCAAAGAAAAATACATATTGAACCTTTATTTTTCATACTTTTTAGCATGTTTTTTATTTATGTTCTTTATATTGATTTAGTTTCTTCACTTTGATGTGACTAAAGAATTGTAAATAAATGTTAAAATATCAGATTCTGCTACCTTTATATTTCCTGATGTGTAATTTATTTGATAAAAGCAGCAGAATTTTTTTAAATTAATTAATGAGAAAAATTAACACAAATAGAACTGAAATGATATTAACTGTCTTGATAATTACTGCTAAAAATTATAAGTATAAAACAAAACAGCAATTTTTAAAATTGAGGTTCTAAATTATAACATTATTGCCAGATATTGATTTGATATTTATATTTGTAAAAACAGCCTTTGAAATGTGTAAATTCCAAGTTTATAAATACTTCTTTTAAATCATTTTTGTTTGCAATTTTAATGAAAAGAAAATAAGATTTCAAATGAAATGTGATGTTTTTTTTTTTTTTTGCTGCTTTTCTTTGACGGGTTTTTGATTGAACTCATCAGAAGCTCAAATGTGACGTTCCTGACAGCAAATCTCCTTCCAACTTCTGCAGAAAATGTCACAGTCACTTTTGTGTCTCACTAATTTGCCTGGAATATGCATTTCAATTACGCATGGAGGCTCGTGATACATATGTTTCTAAGATGTGCAGTTCATAGGTCAGCATTGAAATGGTAATGGGGAAATGTTCAAAAAAGGAAGAAAAAAAAACAGACAACTTTATTTAGCTTGGCTTGGCTGGAAATCATCTAAATATACTCACTTAAAGCACTGTGGGACTAAACGTGTAAATATGCATTCAAGTATTCATCTTTGTCTTTTTCTCTTCTTTTTTTTTTTTCTCAGAGTGCCCGTTTGGAAATGCAAAGTATTTATTTGCATGTGTGTGTTTGTGTGTGTACCTTGAGACACAGTCACCCCAGTGAGTTGACAGCCGATTCTAAAGGCAGTATATAATTAGTCAAAAGACGTCTGGTCAGAGTTGAGAGTGGCTGCGTGTGAGTGGCAGCTGTGCAGGTGAGAAATAGGTAAGTGTGCCTTAAATGTTAAAACGCTGCGTTTCTGAATGCGTTGATGTATCGCGGTTTTGATGCGGCTCTGCATTAATCAGAACAACTTAAGTTTAAAATAACATGCAGCACATTTTGGCCCATTAAGATCACAATACATGATAATTGTTTTTTTTTCTTCTTCTTCTTCTTCTTCACTTTCATAACCGCTGTGAATGAATTCTTTTGTAAAAGCGACTGACAATGAATGAAAAGTGCTAATGTGCTCTTTATCCCGTTGTTTATATCCCGACGATTCAACAGGCTGGAGTGATATTCAAACAAAATGTCAGTCTTTGTCTGTTAATTCTCAATAAAACAATGAATATGTTGATGGATAAAGGATCAAAAACAGAAAGAAATCAAAAACGGATTTGAGATTGTTGATTAAAAGCTTAGATTGAGTAAAAAGTGGGAGAATTTAGGGGCTTTAGATTAATTTCAAAGAAGCCCTCCATTAAAATATTGCACTTTTTTGTCAACAATGTGAGAATCTGCATTATTAATTAATAAGAGTGTCATTTTTGTACAGATTCACCTCACTTTAAGTTTAAATAAAGAGCAGCAAACAAGGCATTTGCATGTGTGTGTGTGTGTGTGTGTGTGTGTGTGTGTGTGTGTGTGTGTGTGTGTGTGTGTGTGTGTGTGTGTGTGTGTGTGTGTGTGTGTGTGTGGACCTTGATGGAGGATCTATTATTGGCCTAAATCCATACCCGGCTGGAGAACAGCTGTGGGACAGTGGGAGTGGGGAAGCCAGGCTTTTGGATTGAAATTGTGTTAGATTGTGTGTGTGTGTGTTGCGTTAAGGTGTGTACGTGTGAGCGCATGTGTGCGTCGGCCACAATCTGGCTTTGACCAGACCCCGGTCCCATGCCCTGAGCCCACTCGCTAGCAAGCCCAGCTTTGCATTAAACAGTGTTCCTTCCGCATGACTTGGTGACAATACTGCGGTTTTCAAGCTCTCGATGGCTCCTACGAGGGGCCCCTCTCCTCACCCCTTGGGGGCCAGTCAGCCACCCACACTGGTGTTGCTGGTGGTGGTGGTGGTGGTTTGGGCCCCTGATTAGCGCCTCACCTGGTTCTCTGAGGAGCTGGCGTCATCCCCCAGGAGCTCGTTGCGCACTTCGTCACTGTAGGCAATTCGTGACCTTTTCTGTGGGGGGAGGAGAGAGAAAGAGAGAGAGAGAGAGAGAGAGAGAGAGAGAGAAGGACAAAAAAAAGAAGAAGAAGAAGAAGAGAGGGGAGAAACAGAGGAGAGGAGAAAAAGAGAAAAACAAGTGGAGAAATATGGCTTAGTACTGTTGTGGATGTAAAAACACAACAGGCATTCCTTAAGCACGAGAGCCCCCTAATGGAACTCGGTGACAAGTCACACACTCATGCAGCTTGTGTGAGTAAATAAATATGTGTGTGTCTCAGTGTGTTAGTGTGCCTCTGTAACACATGTACTGAAAACAACATGTCTGGGTTTGTGCCCGAGCCTCCCATCCGAGGTGATCTACTCTACCTAGTGCACTTGTGCCACAGCACTGGTGGCGAGGACTCCCCACTGCAGCCTGCCCACTTAAACAAATATAAGTTGAGGGATGAAAACCCTGATCTTGTGTGCATGGAGAGGCTGTGGAACAGGGGGGACAGGGGAGAGGGCCGTGGAGATGTATTATGAGGAAGTATCACTTGTCAGCGCTAAATCTTTTCTGGGGGCTGTCACTGCTGTCATCCCAGTGCTGTGGCAGGCTCTGTGATAACACCGATGCTGGGACTCAGACAGGGAATAATTCATCACCCATTGGCGGCCCATCGGATTTGGGGTTGCCTCTCTCTCTCTAACTCTCTCTTTCTCTCTCTCTTTCTCTCTCTCTCCCTCACACACACATACACAGAAACCCTTCCTCTATCTCTCTCTCACTTTCTCTGTCTCTAGATAGGCTAGAATAAGAGGGAATGCCATGTCCAAAAAAGAAAAAGAGACAAAAAAAAAAAAAAAAAAGCCACACACATTTCATACACACTTCAGAGCGTGCCACCTCCGATTGTCGAAGAGTGGGCTGCCGTTGTACCGCTTGTTTACAGACGCCCGACCCGTGGAAAAACAGCCTCTTGGCATGCCCTCTAAACTAAATACACACCAGCAAGCAGACACAGAAAAGTGTTTACTAAGCCTCCTTCGCTTTCTCTCCCTGCCTTGACAGGGTTTCTAGGTGGGCTGCAGGAGGTGGGCAAAAATCAAAGACAAACACAAGCATAGGAATGAAAATATCACTTTTTCTCCACACGAATTCTTTCTATTTTCTATATTTTGCTTAGTTCTCGGCTCTAAATAAATAAAACAAAGTAAGAGAATCAGTGAAGGAACACCAATTACCTAGTGGGGACTTTTTTTTTGTGGGAATACAGTATCCGTCCCTGTATCTCTTTATTATCTGAAAAAGTTTGAAGAAGCTCCTGCCGATGCACTTTGATGCTTACCTTCCATAAGAAAAAGCACAAATCAAACTTGAAAAAGCCAATTCCAACCTCAAGAGTGATGATATCAAGTTGCTTGATTGAAACAACTTTTGAGCCAATCACAATGAAGCCAGATGATTCTTTTTTTTTTCTTTTTTTTTTTTTTTTTGTCTCTCCTGATAATCTGGAGCAGTGAGTGGAAAGTCATGGCTGATGTGATTTGGTTGTTATTATCGTGATGGTGAGGGCCACAGTTCTCTGGAGTAATTACTGACTAGACGGAGAGGCCTGATTGACCCGGACCACAAAAACCCATTAGATAAAGAGTGCACCCAAACAATACTACAACCACAGGGACCTGAGCCAGCCGCAGAACGCCTACTGTGGAGGGGGAAAAAAAAAAGAGATCGGCAGCACAGAGTCAAATAAACCCAAAAAAGAAAGAACCCAACCCCCCCCAATAGGCATTACACTGGAGCAAAAAGTGCTCTTAAGGATGTTTTTGCTCTTGTTTTTCTGATAAAGTTCACCCTGTCGTTAACTTACAGCATTTTAACACTTAAAAATACCTACTCCAAAGTTATGACTGTTTATAGCTCCAAAACTTTCACGATATTCGTATTAATTTGAGACAAACAGACAAAAAAAAATGATGTCCTAAAACAAAATAAAGGATATAAGACATGTATCCCATAAGAAAATACAGTTTTATTCTTTCCCTGTATGTAAAAAACCTTTATATTATGAAAAAAGCAGATGTTACATCTTCAGTCAAATTTCTGAGTCTGATATTTTATTCCAAGTCCAATTTTAGCATGTTTTTCCGCTTCAATCTTCTGCGTGGGGGATGAATAAGTGGTCACTCTCAGCACATTAAAAGAAACCTCAAATTTAAGCAAAACCAGAAAGACAATAAGCATCGATTTGAAGTCAGCATGTACACTTGTACACAAAGGCACAGACATCCGCACACACACACAAACACATTCGTTGCCAGGAAAACACCCACATATTCCATTTAAGTCAGAGTTTCATCTTAAAGAGCTGCAGTGCAACTTAGGGGGAAAGACGACTGGAGCAGTAATTGAGAGGAGGAAGCCTGGGAGAAGCATTGATTTGAATGTTAAGCCTTACGTCGCCTTCAAACCATGAGCAGGGTGTTTTTTTTTTTTTGTTTTGTTTTGTTTTGTTTTTGGGGTATTTTCTAAATAGCTGTCTGTTACAGATGAATGCATGAAGCGTTTCTGCAATGAGCACAGTGCAGATAACAAAGAAACTATAAAGAGTGGAAAATGTCACTGAAATGAAAGTGCACCTACAGTATACACTCCAGTTTTTGGATTCCCCCTCTGGAAAACAACACATTCCTGAGTGATTACTGTCTTTCTATTTGATGTGAAACATAAACAGCTGTGCAATATTGACTGCTTAATACAGTGACAGATTGTGATTATAAGTAAGGGTGTTACACAAAAAAATTTAAAAAAACACATGCAAATTGACAGCAGGATGAATCTCAAGGTCAGGGACACAGATATCAGATACCTTTTCTACATTAAATCCCTCTATTCTATAAAGAAAACACACTGAAACTCTCTTATTCCAGCTACAGTATGTAAAGACTGAGTTCTGCATCTTAAGACGAATCCAGCTAATCAGGCTTTGTAATCTAAAAAAGAATGAGCGCTCTCAGAAGATACCTTATTGCTTGGAAAAAAAAAAAAAAAAAAAGAAAAAAAGGGAGCTTTTTTTAATCCTTTTGAAAGGTCTGTCTTTTGTCACTTTTTTAATCTTGGGTGAGAATTTGCTTCTATTCCCGGAAGCACACAAGGAAAGTACAAAGGTACATCTTAACTTTATGCAAAGTGGCCTGCCTTTAAAACTCCACACGTCCCGTCAAATACGTCGATGGAGGTGCTGCTGTCCTGTCAAAAACACGCGTTTTTACCTCTGTTGACATGGAAAGCAGACAAAAAAAAAAAAAGAAACTATTCTACTTCGCCCATCAAAATGTAATTACATATGCATGCATAACAATTCATATCAGATATGCTAATCAGCTCTGCATAATCCTCTGAGCTGCAAATTATATTTATTTAATTATGGCAAATATAGGGATCTTTCCTTTGTGTAGTTTCTTTATAGTTTGTGGACATGCATGGGTTTATCTTGTCTACATTACATGATGATTTTTGAGCTCCTCCATGGTTTGCAAAGAAAAGGGTAAATCTTTAAAATTCCTTATTGATAGCATAGGAAGAAAGTGCCTGATTGTAGCAACCGCCAGTGTCCATTTTTGTGATTTTATAAGAAAAGTTCCCCATTTATAAAAAAAAAAAACTCGCGATAATTAAAATCAAATAAAGTGAGATTTAAACAAACATTCAAATGCCCTCCAACTCTCCTGCATGCTTTTTGCACCGTGCGACGACTGCTACAAGGACAAGCGCAAATGATTGTGGCGCCTGGAAAGCGGAAAAATGTAAACAGTTCATTAGATGGGAAATAAAAGGCGTAAAAATACCCAGGGGCAGAGTGTAATGAGGGGCCCTGAAGTTACTCCGCGTAGCTTTTTCCCTCCATTTTCCCGATCTTTTTTCCTGTTTCGCCCAACACGCGGCTAGTGGCATGGCATGAGGAGTAATTAACCACATTCAATTTACAATCCTATGTTCCATTACAGGCTGTTTCAGCAGTGGGAGAGCAGCAGGGCATTTCCAAACTCAGAGCTAATAACATTAATGTCCAGCTTAATGTGATAGTCTGAAACTGGCATTTTACCCTTTTCTTTACTGTCTCTTTTTGAAAGTGGAAACTTTGAAAAAGTCCGGTTAGAAAAAGAACTTTTGTGTGGACATACAATGCACACAATCAAACTTTTTATCCTGAGTTTAACATGTTCAGAAAAATCAGGAACAGATAAGAAGAAAAGTCTTAATCCAGTAAGAACGTGACAGTAATAAGGGGGAATAAAACATCTCTGTGTTCACAAGAATGCGTGCTAAACTTAAAGGTTATCTATATCACTTCCTTTCCATCTCCTGCTGTGATTTTTTCCCAGGTGATAAGTGGACCAGTGCCAGCAGGTCCTGCTATGGTCCCCCTCCCATTCTCTCTCACAAGTGGGGGGCAGAGGCAGACTGATCGTGCGGCATGGCGTTGATAGGAAGCGGAGACCTTTAAGCAGGCACAAGTATCACAACAGCATCTTAAATAATGCATATCTGCTTGGCAGGGGTTTAAACACAGACACATACAAAGGGAAAAACACACACACACAAATTGTTGCCTTGCGTCTTTTCACTCTCCTTTAACACAAACAAATCGGGGCGAGGTTGTTCAATTAAGTAAGAGCTCTTTTTTTTTTTTTCTTCAATGCATTTGATATATTATCAGACAAAGGGAAGGAGCGACAATTGGGATTGTCACAGGAGGGTGTCATTTGTGCCTTTGTTTCATTGTGGTCTTTGGTGTCATCGAATCCTCCACTTCTGACTGCTGCTGCTGCCTGTGTGCGTGTGTTTGAGTATGTGTGTGTGTGCGCGGGTTACTGTATGAGCGACAGAGGCTTCTGTGAGCCTTTGCATCCCGGGGAAACCTTCTTTAGAGAGCGTACACGCGCGACATATGTGAACGGTGGCCCGGTGTGTGTTCTCTCCCCCTAATAGAAGTGCAGCAGTGGTAGAGGAGCCGCAGCCTCAGATAACAGCATGGGGCCTCTCATTAGCTCACAGGTTGGTGCTTTGGTGGCTTCCACGCACACGCAGTATTGTGTTCCACTTGCATGAAAAACCTGAAGGAGTCTCAGAGAGGCGGTTGTCAAAAACACAAATAAAGGTGAATGATCAACCGAGGGAAAGCAATAAATGAACCCGCCATACATCTTAACAGGTGCGAGGTTAAGGGGACTTTTTGGAGGGGCTCTTAACTTCTCTTTATTAGTTTTACTCGCTGAGAAATTAAAATGCCAATTCTTGTTGTGCTATAGCGGGACTGAATCGATCATTTTTTATACGAGACCACAAGGAAACAGGATTTCATCTCAGGGGGGGAAATACCAAGCGCTTTGCTGGTGAAAGACTATTTTATTCTGATAAAGGCCTTTCATGCTCGTACCTCTGTGATACCAGTGGTGTATTTCCCTGTCAAAGTCATTTCTATTGCTAAGTACAGCCGAGATCAGTCAATAAGCCTAACGACTGTACCCACAAAGCGAGAGGCCGAGAGGCGGCGAGAGAAGAGAAAAAGGAGGAAGGGGGGGAAGGATCGCAAGTGAACTCCAAACAAAAGAGCAAATTCGAGGAGGGCTTTGATTGAAGAAGCGCCATATACTTTTTGAAGGCCGAGGGATCATCTCTCAATGGTTATTTCTTTAAGGCATGAGGGCCCGATTAAACCCAATATTAAAATATGGAGGCGCTTCTAATGAAAAATCAAAGGCCCTGTTTCCCCTCCCACACCCCCATCCTTCTATCTCTCCTTCCCTTCGTCTCTCATGTTCTGTGAGGTTCTCTCCCCTCGCCTGTGGACGTGCAGGAAAGGGGACAGGAGGAAAAGACGGGGAGAAAGTATGAAAAGAAAGAAAGAAGAGAAGGAAGAAGGGAAAACGGGGAAAGAGGGAGGGTTACAGAGATGAGGGACCTAGGTGCTGGTGGTGCAAAACAGAGACAGACAGCGTTGGTTGGAGGAGTAAATCAATAGAGCAGAGCCGTCGGGGAGGCGGGCAGCCGGGGCAAGGAGAGAGGAGAGGAGAGGGGGAACCGGCGCAGGGGCTCGGGCTCCGATCACAACGCTGGCTTCTGGCGTGCAGTGGGGAATAAAGTGGGCCTCCCCGGGTCAGCACCAGAGAAAAAGGTGAGATTAGAGGAAAGTGGAGGAGGGATTTTCACAGAGGGAACGTGGGAGGGGTGGGAGAGGTGGGTGTTGGAGGATGACGAGTGGAGAAAAGTGTGTGAGGAGGAAGAAGGGGGGGTGTTAGGAGATGTGCATTGCAGGATACCTGGCAAGCCAGGGACCAACCGGCCCATTAGCCTGTGGCTACCTACATATGGTTCACTGAACCCTCTGCTGAGAAGAGCTTCTCTCCTATCAGTCCTCCCATCTTTTTTCAAGAAAGAAATACCTTCACTTTTAACCCTTTCTCTGCTTTGGAAAGAGGTTCACTCCTGACCTCGATTTATGATTCATTTTTTGTTTGATGTCTATTCTTGGAGTGTTATCTAAAATTGAAAAATGTAATAAAAAAAAAAAAAAAAAACCTAGACACAAAGGGAGAGGAGTCGGGCCTGCTGAGCATGTGCGTGTGCGCGTCCGTCAGTGGACACGCACAGAGGACTATCTCCTTCAGTGCTTTGCCTTTTCTTGTAATGTGACCATTGTTGGTGCTGAATGGCGCGCTCATTAGCATAAGAATGCTGCAGCACATATAGGGACTTAGCCAGATCATTATCTCTATATATTTATGTATACTTTGTTATTTCACTAGCCAGAACACATTCAAATGCTGATGAGGCCAGGAAGGCCCCCCTTCTCCAAAGCTCTTCCAACATGTGCCCTCCTGAACTTTCCAATACACTTACCAGTTTCCTGGGAGTCTGCGGGTTTTGTACTGGAATTTACCAAAGTGGTTCAAAAATTCTCAGAAAGCAAGAACTGAGAGCTGCGGAGAAGCCCTGCTTACACCTTTTAAAGCAGATTTAGAAAACATAAGTACGCAAAAAAAACAGAGTACACTGATCCCAGGGCTAAAAAGCAGATCTGAATAATTAACAAAAACAAATGTTTATTCACTCCAGAGCAGAGAAATAGATCGAAACATAAATTTGAAGTTCTTCTCATGATTGTTTTTCCTCTCTTAGGATCCTTTGATTTCTGATTCAAGCACTAAAAGCTGAGAATGTTGCATATAATGAAAAAAATATACAAAGAAAAATGGACAAAAAGTTCGACAATGCAGAACAAACAAGCACTCTGTGGTGATGACGGGAACAAAACTAAAGGGTTTAGTTTCACTGCAGGGGAAGAACGATGCTCTAATGGTGGCAAACCTCTGGGATAATTGAAAAAAAAAAAAAAGACGTAATTCATCTTCCACAATGTAATTCTGATCAAGGCCACAGCTAGAATCCACTGCAGGCTTCAAAACCAGCAGAGAAAAGGCAAAACTGTTGGTCGCTGAGAGCAAAGAAAAAAAAAACACTTCTCCTTTCTCTCTGGCATGCTGCCTCATTAGAAACACTTAGGATGAGAGGATGAAACTAAGTTTAATTGTGTGTCTGCGTTTGTACGAGAGCAGGGGTCAAAACATTTGTAAATATGGAGCTTTAAGTATAGAGAGGCAACAATGTAAAGAACTCCTTTCTGTTCACTCCTCGCCTTATTAAAAAGCAAATGGCACTGCCTAAAATACGGGCGAAAACACAGACCCAATGATTCATAATATATTTCATAAATACTTCATGAATCCCTTCACCATACTTAAGCCAGTCTGGTGAAAAAAAAAAAAAAAAAGAAAACATTGTCACCTATCCTAGTACCCGCTTGTCAGCACATCACTGGGGAGTGGGTGTCACATGTCACTTCTGGTTTACACTGCTGCGTGGGACAGGCTCGGTGCACGGAAAATCGGGGGGTAGGACAGAAAGAAGAACAGAAGGAAAAAGTGAAGGGGAGGTGGAAAGGGGAGTAAAAAGAGAGGGAGGAGGAAGGGGGTGTTATCGTATCATCGCCCTGTGTCTTTATATTTTCCCCCTTATTATCTTTGGCCCCCACTCGCTCCAGTCACTCAATCACACAAGCCCTGAGGACAGCGAGGGGACCTGGGAGGGCCTCGGCTTGCTTCGTGGCAGACTCAGCCAGACAAGCGTCTGAAAGCTATACTGATCGCTGTCAGTGTATGTCTATGTGTGTGTGTGTGTGTGTGTGTGTGCGTGAAAGTAGTGCGGCGACTTTGGAGGAGGCCGGGAGAGATAAGGGAGAGAGGAAACGATCGCGTAGATAAGGATAACGGCCGAATTTGCACACTGCCAAACAAAACCTGTGCTCCAGGCATGATGCAGATCCCCCCATCCATACTGACAAGTGTTAACATAAAGAGACGGAGAGGGAGGAGAGGGTGATCTGCCTACAAATTATGGGCTTGTGTGATTTTCCGCGAGACAACTACTGACAAGAACTCATCTTGTTAATGACTGTAAAACTATCAGGAGGCTGACAGTAAAGCAAATGATCTCAGAATTCACTCCCACTTTTCTGTCTGTGATGCTTTTCTTAGCACTTATCATATCCAGAAATGGTTTGCAAACATATTTCTTTGTGATAAATTTGCACATGTATTTTCTGCAGCTTCGATATCGCCAGTTTGAAGACAGCGCGGTTGTAGTTTGGTCTTTTTTAAATCTTTAGTCTTATCTGACTGCGTGATTCCTTTAAAACTTTACATTGGGGATACTTTTGCTTGAGAGGCGACTACCTGTCACCTCCATAACTATTTCAGACTTAATTATGCACGGTTTCCACAGGATAAAGTCCCAAAGAGTAAAAGAAAAATGATAAAATATAACATGAGGCTGTCCTAGTTTGTGTCTCTTCCACATTTCTTTCAATAATGATGCATCAACAAGGCACTTCCAGACAACACACCCCTTCGTCCTTGTTGCGACACTGTCCTTCACTCATATCTGACCCTCTGTTGCACATCAAACCTGCTTTAAAAAAAAAAAAAGGTTCCAACATGAGCAACTACAGGCTAATCCACAGAATGAATCCCATCTTCGCGTCCATAAAGACGACACGGAAAAGCCTCAGACGCCACAAATCCACAAAAGGCTCGAGAGAGAAAACATACTGCACGCAACAACTTCCATATGAAAGATGTAATTCATAAGAAGAAGAAGATCTATTTGTTTACATCTTAAATCTGCACTCGGCTCAGAAAAAAAAAGAAAAAACAATCCCTGACAGTTGAGGGAGTCCTTTTAAAACTGGTTATGAGTGATTAGACTTTGGTGTCATTGATGGGTTGTTAAGCAACAAACCATGAAAAGAGTCAATCTGCCTTTACTCCTCTGTTTCTAATAAGAACAAGTAAGCCAAGGCAAACCTAAGGCGATTTACAGTGTCTAACATCCCACTAATGTTGGTCTGTCATGTTGTGCGTTTGCAGGAGTCACCACGACGAGGACAGAGGGCAAACAGCGAGAACTCTTCATGCTGGATTACAACCGCGCTAATTCGTAATCACTACTAGTTTGTTCTACTGCGGTAGTTCAGCGCAGCGGTGCTAAAATCTCATCAAAACCTAAATCTCGACGTAATTATCAGCATCTGGTTTTCAGAGCCTCTTAGGATGAGCACAAAACTTTGCGATACGTGACTTTGGGGATTCTTCTTTAGTTGTTAATTAGGCTAATAACGAGGAGTTTTTCGGCAACTTTCAGCTAAGTTGAACTGTCTCTGCAACCTTGAATTGCCCATGATAACTACGTAGAAAATTAGCCACAAACACTAATATCGTAAGTGATTTAAATGAAGGTCTTTGTCAATTTTAAGGCATTCGTTTTAGAGTGAGGAATGAATTAAAGTTCACAGGAAAAATTAGCTAGTCATTGCAAGAGATGACATGATCATGGACAACCCTTAGGTGTAAATCTAACGTGAAGCTTCTTCGTAGCGCTTTGACTGTTCGTCATTAATTCCGATATGGGGGTCTTTGTAATTACGAGAAGGGTAAATTTAAGAGCTCTCATATAACTAACCTAGAACAAAAAGCAAAAACATACATTAGGTACTACTGCTTTCAAAGGATCAGTCATTGCGTCTGATGGATTAATGATGTACAACCATTCAACGCAGAAGAAAAGTCAAGGAATGTCATTCGTTTTTCTTCAATACTTCAATTTTTCTAACAACAGGGGATCACATAAAAAGACTACGATACTTGAGTTTGCCTTGGCCTCATATGTGGTGTGTTTACATTTGTTATAAATCTGATTGTGTCATTTTCACTCAAAAGCTGTCGCTTAATTCACAAGTTGTCCTTAGAAAAGTCTCATGCCGATTCATTAAATACAGATCTCAAGTGAAAGCAGCAAATCTCCAGAAGGTCGCTGATAATAAGCACTTATGAAACTGATACACTGAGGTAAATAATAATCAAGGAATAAAAAGAGTAATGAGTACCAACAGCTTTTTTTTTTTCATTGCATTCACCTCGCCGTACCTGGCAAATAAACTGTTCAGTTTTTCAAGGTTGGCTGAC
Source organism: Xyrichtys novacula (assembly GCA_962446985.1). Lineage (NCBI taxonomy): Eukaryota > Metazoa > Chordata > Actinopteri > Labriformes > Labridae > Xyrichtys > Xyrichtys novacula. Next base: position 7,720,661 of record OY660882.1, on the reverse strand, counting down.
TCTTTAGAAATGCATTAATTATCTCCCTGGGCGGACACTAGGAGGCATTCTATCCAAAGGTTTTTTATTGAAAGCTCAGACACCGCACTTGACCGTGACTGTCGCTCCAAACAACAGCCCATTAGACGATCAGAAATGAGAAAGAGATAGATGTCTTCCTGTGACAGTTGGCCTCGTAATTCAATGTAAGAAACAGACGCAGGACCCGTTGTTGCCAGAACTATAATGGAATAAATGAAACTAAAGAAGTACTTAGAAAAGAAAATCCTTCCAACGTAGTTCCAAATATGACTGAATAGGCTTTATTTGAAACGAAAAACTGCATCTCAGGTGAATTAAACTCTAAATGGAACACATTTTTCACATCTTGTTAACGCTTACATAAAGTACTGCGACAATATATCTTGAAACATCATGTAGAGACCAGGTATTGATACGTTTTTAATAAGGACACCAAACCTCGGTAATGAGTTACATCTTCACAGTCCTTGATGAAATGGCACACAGTAAACTGCGATAACAATAGCTTTTTATTCCAAATTTGTGTTGACCAAACTGCCTTGACCAAACCTGATCATGACTCCCACTTAATGGAAGAAATCTAAAAAGTATTCAGAGATAATTCGTCAACGCTTTTACCGCATGGCAACTAATTGACCTTTGTTGGAGTAAGTGATCCTGTCATGGAAAGAATCTTGACGAAAGAGATGCTTTTTATCACGGTAGAGATTAAAAAAAGTAAAAATAATGAATGATCTAAACTCAACTCTATTTAAGAACTTCAGGAGGAAGATTAATAATGAGAGGAAATGTGAGGATATGGAATCTTTACAATATCATGTCAAAGAGAAATCTCATTCTTAAGAAGGCACTGACTCATTCACATTACCTTCTTTTCTCTCTTAATTAACTTTCAGAAAATGGACAGGCTAAGAAATTAAAGAAATGCATTAAAGTTCACAGCTAGATTTCTCAAACACTCTTTATATTAACTGAGCTTTAGCACAAGGACATTTTGGTCACATTATTCTCAGTCTTGATTACAGGGTGTAAAAGGATGAGGTCAGACATAGCAATAAGTAGACGGGTTTATCATAGTGAGTCCACTTATAACATCAGAGAGGCAAAGTAATTGGTAAATGTACCCAATATTGTCCTTGTCCTATACCTTAAATAGAGGGATATTCTTAAAGCGATACCGCCATCTGCTGGAAGAAGAGATCAACAACCACAGCAGCAAGCTTGAGATGAGGGTGTACTTACTCCACAAGGTAAAAAAAAAATGCACTTGAGAAATACATACAGTAAAACTTGATGCAGGGATTTACCATCAACTTTGCTCTACTCTATATGAAAATTCAACACAGGTGTTGATGTAAAGAGAAATAAAATCTATTTAAGGGAATGTGACTTTGAAGGGTATGGAAAACATAGTTATGAATGTATGGATACACACAGTTTCTCATGAAAGATTTAGACTCATAGAAATGGTAGACAAAGATGTGTTTGTATGGATAGGAATGCTTCTTAAAACTTCTTTTTCATTTTTAAGTGCATAGTATTTAAAATTGCTACATTATAATCATGTGGATCGGGTTTGTTTGGTCACTTGAAGAGAGTTTGTTTTTTTCCATTCAGGGTGAGGGTGAGGTTGGGAGATGTCTATGAACGTAGTTTAGGTATCAGTGTTCATTCTTTGGATCAGTGGTTCTCAAGTCCAGTCCCTGAGTCCCCCCGTCCTGCATGTTTTGGATGTTTCCCTGCTCCAACACACCTGATTCAAATGATCAGCTCGTTATTAAGCCATTACAGAGCTTGATAACGAGCTGATCATTTGAATCAGGTGTGTTGGAGCAGGGAAACATCCAAAACATGCAGGACGGGGGGGCTCGATGACTGGACTTGAGAACCACTGCTTTAGATGAAACGAATTGGTTTGTCGAAACTGTTTTGAGTTTGTTTAACCAACTATATCAGTGTTTTTCAGATGTGTTAAGACATGTGCAAAGGTTGTGTTCACCTAAAAATACTACTAATCTTTGTCAAACTACATTAAAGGGCTTCTTAATGGCAATGCAAGGATTGGTTTTCTAACTTAAAAAGTGTTTTAACAAAAACAGCAACAACATTACAAGTTTCTAGAACTGACAAAAATCCACCTGCATGTCTAGGAACCAATGCTTCCTATGGCTTACTTATCATTACCGCATTACCTATGTCGACATCTTCCCACATTTACAACCAGCGTGGTACAGAAACCACTTTCTCAAAAGTGGATTGTGTTTTGTGAGGGACATCAGACATCTGCAGACCCCCACCTTCCCCACTGGGTAGGACCAAAAGCAGGCCTTTGAAGACGGTGACTCTGTTTACCCGATAGATTTCATTAAATTAAGCTTACATTGGGCCTCTTCTTTTCCTGATCAAAGCTGCAGCTAAGAGCCACACCACCCTGCTTGCCCCTGACTTGCCATCAAATGGGATTGTCATTGTCCTTTTTAATTCTTTTCCCACTCTAACTTACTTTTTCTTATTTTGGTCAAGCTGGCATCCCCTTTGGCCGCTGTGATGCCCGTTTGCCATGACCCCCTCTGTCCCCTCTATTATCGCAATGAAGCTGTCAGCCAAGCCAACAAAGCTCCACCTCGTATAGACACCTTTGGGATGCCCGTTTGATAAGTTGTCTTCCTGGATGAAATGGCTGGGTTACTGAGGTCGACTCAAGCCCCTGTCTGGAAAAGGAGCAGGAATGAGGTCTCAAGCTGGCACACCAGTGGTAGGAAGACTTCAAACCACGGGGTGAACGAGAGGATGAGAGAGCAGGTTAAGGGGGGAGACACCCGTGGGAGGCCGGTAGGGGGTGGGTTTTGTGGAGGGGGGCGTTGGGTAGTGAGGGAGTGGAAAAGACCTTGATATCCACAGAAAGCACAACAAAGCCACGGCTTTTTACATTAAAAAGAAAGGAGATTGCCTTTTTTTTTCAAGCAGACGCCTTTTCAAGCAGAGTGTCATGTCCTCCCGGGCCCGCAGGAAGCGAGGGGCTGAGCCCGGCTATAGCATTTGGCACATCTGAGGCACATCTGAGGGGGCTGGAGTTCTTGCCTTCTGAACACTTGCATCAGATTTATGGGAGGCCGGATATACGAGATGTAACTCTATGAGGTGGGTGATCCTGGTTTAAATGTACACTGATCTGACCACGCCACACATGGAGGTGTAAAAATGAAAATGACCACAGAGTCCTAGCTGCAAGCAGGAAACTATTCTTTTATTCTGTATCCACTTGGACTACCCTGCTGCTTCTACCTTCTGCTTTGCACTGTGGCACTGTGTGCAACCGAAGCAGAAGTGTGTTAATATATGGTGGTCAAACGCATAAATATAAGATATGTAAAAAGCACAAATATCTAACAGGGTGGACTCTAACTTTTTCAAAACTAAAATAGGAACATAATTCCCCGGATATGCCCTTAAGAGGCACAGAAGTGCAAGTAATGAAAATTAGCACCAATATCAGCCACAGCAGGTGCTAACTGCTTGATGATTAGGCAAGCTAAGTGTGGGGAGAAGAAAAGTTAAAGATTAATCACAAGCCAATTAAATGCCCACAGCGAGGAAAGTAAACTGTCTTGGCATGGAGATCTGCGCTGTGATCTCAGTCAGCACATCTCTGTGGCAAGCTCACGGATTACTAGCACACCATATTCACATCCAAATGGGTTGTTTATGCCTGCTTACTTGTGGGGTTTTTTTCGACATTTGGAACGATGAGAAATTATGAGGAGAAATGTTCCAAAATGTCAAACCATGCAGATTTTTAAGAAGCAGTTTATCCCCAAGTCTACCAGACACTAAAATAATGTATAAAGTAAGGATTAGATTCAAATAGAGGCAGGTAATTTTGTTAGTCATGGGATAGGACGAATGATATTCAGTGACAGAGGAGTTATATCGGCTTTTACTGCATTACTGTACAGCTGCAACACAATCTGATATGATACGATATGAGCAGGGTATGCTTGGAAACGATAGGACACAATAGGATGTGACAGGATATATGACAGGGAATAGTGATACTAGGGCTGGGAAAAAAACAAAAATTTACAGATACCGAAATTTATGACAATAACCAATGTCATTTTTCCCATGTCAATATATTTGGTGTCAAAATAAATAAATAAAAATTGGTTTTGGATGTGTGCAGGTAGGCTATGGTCTCATGTGTCTTTAAGACGTTGTCCTACGTTAGAGACGTGACTCCACCCCATCCAGTCCATAACAAAGAGGGACAGACAGGTGAGGAGATGGAGGACGGTTCAAAAGTTGGAGCGGGTGAAGCGACGGCTGAAGTAGACGAGGTTAATGTGGGAGGTGGTGAGCAGATTGTGGAGTAGTTATCGGCCATTTATCGTTATCAAGGTGAACTGCTCAATATATCGTGATATTGATGTGAGGCCATATCGTCCAGCCCTATGTGATACGCAATACAACTATATCTGATACAATAACTCTCTTGAGGACTTTGAGTGATAGCTGGTATCCACTCTTTACTGTTCTTAATACTTGAATCACTTTATTGAACAATGTAATCACACATGCAATTTTTTCCATTTTGCTCAAGCCTACTTATAACCATGGTTAATTCCTTGAGTTATTATCTTGAAGCACTTGCAAACCAACCATCAGAGAAAAGGTATAGATTTAAGAAATAAATCTAAATCCATCTTGGGCTAGTTTTAAATATTTTAGAAGAGACTGTAAGTTATTTGATCAAAATCTAAGAAGTTACCAAACTTTGTTCCATACACCTAATGGCAAGGTTAAAAGTACTGCACCGAACCCATGTCAGCTCTTTGTGAATCAATTTAAAACTTCTCAAATGTATGATTCAGTATTTATTTTCCCAATTCATTCTGGGGGTTTGGAGTTTATTTCACAGTGAATATGATTCGTACAAGGACTCCTCTGCTATCCGACTCAAGGCCAGCAGGTTGCTTTTACACTAAGGGTTTATTATGGTGTTGTGAGCACCCCCCAAAAAAAAAACTGGCTACACAAAACAATAACAGACAACACACATATTGAAAATAATAGAAAAATACGTATTTTGGGAAGGTAAAATCAAGAATGACAGCAAATGCTTTCGCAGAAATGGGTAAGAGTTAAAGTGGGGAAAAGAAACAAACCATGAAGCCAACAGGGATACAATCAAAGCTCATTTATCATGTACTGCCTATTAAGTAAAATATCATGAGCTTTTTTTGTAGCTAACAATGTGGACTAAAAGTGAGAGACCCACAAGACTGGACTGTTCATTAAGCTTTGATAGAGGCTCTAGTTAAAGACAAGACATACAGTGATTTATGAATTACTTAACAAGGCCAGATTCTGCAGTAACAACACAAACACACAACCTGTTCTCAATAGGCATCACTCGCTAGTTCAGATCTGGACTCTGAATTAACCCCAGTGGGTGCACCACTGTGCTTCAGTGTAATTCTGTTGGTGTGTGTGAGGAAGTCTGTGTGTTTGTAAAAAGAGAGAGAGAGAGAGAGAGAGAGAGAGAGAGAGAGAGAGAGAGAGGGAGGGAGTGTGGCTGAGGAGCTCTGCAATGGATCCGAATTTAAACCCCAAAAGATTTGAGGAGATGACGACTTCTAGCTACTGCGTGTCCAAAGTACAGGTAGTACTTTGCTATATTGAGGTACATTTTAAAATACATACTTTTACAAGGTTTGTTTTTTAAATACTCACAAAGTCTTTCTCAAGCTTCTCCACTTCCTGCTTGTAGCTCTTCAGTCTGGTGTTGTACATGGCCCGGCTCTGAATGGGAATCTCGCGCACCTCCAGGTCCATCTGCTCCATCTGAAACACACAGTTGTAGTTAATTTGGCAAGCCTCACAGAAAATATCTCACCTAGATAATAATTCTGAATTTGTGACAATTCCTGACAGGTTCAGAGTTCATTTTAACTTACTTTCTAACATGTGATTAAAAAACATAAGCCTGCACATCCCTAATGATCAGATTTTCACTTTTCTATAAATATTATGTTGCTAAGTCTTTTAAAAATCTTATCCGTGTCAAAATGGTGCTCAAGATAGAAGCAGTGACAACTCTGTAAATCTTTAACTTTTGAAAATGAGTAACTTTAGCTGCATTAATACCAGTACGTTCCGGTGTTGATTGTAAAAAGAATAAACCTCCAGCTCACATCACTCAGCTTGGATAAAAGCTGAAGGAGCGGAAGGCTGTTCTGTAAATAAATACACAATCAAATATGAGGGCCCCTTCATTGCAGTGACATGCAGAGGCCCAACAACGTCGCAGTGAATGAAGTTAAAGTACATTTGATGTATGGCGAGACAGGTCTCTCTGTGTGGCGGATTTGGAGGAAACTAATCACTGTGACATAACAAGACAACTGCGACAACAATTTGTCTCTGTCAGGTGACTTTGCTCATTTTTAAACAGCGACATGAAGACTCCCACCTCCACATAATGGCTTGAAATGTGTCATAGGGGTGTCACTTAAAAGCAGATTACTGGAAAGTAATCATGCAAGCAGGAAGCCTCCTTTCCGCTATGAAGTGTGTGTATTGTGTGTGTGTGCGTGTTTGCGTCTGCATGTCATGTCACCACCAGGATAATACAGGTGCCGTTGTCTAGTGCCAGTGAAAATTGTCTCCTCCCTTTTTCCACAAATTCATTATTTAGGAAATGGGAAGAGGAGAAAATTACTGATCAAAGACGTACCAACTCTCTGACTTCTTCAAGCTGTTTGTCGACATTTAGAACCAGCTGTGTCTTCTCCTCTGAAAGAGAAAAAAAACAGCAACATATTGATCAGCCGACAGAGGAACAGCGCTTCATGACAACAACCTAACTCCCCCGCAACGGGGGAAGAGAGGGGGAGAGGGAAAGAAAGAGACTGGGAGAAAACAACACACGAGGACACATTTGAAGATATATTTACACATTCTCTCTACACGACGAGCCAACATTTGAAGTCTCGTAGTTATTGGCGTCTATGAGGCCTTTGTTGGTTTCTGTTGAGGAGCAGTGAGACACCTCGTGCCAACTCAAAGGGAAGGGAGGTGTCAGCTTTGCTCACTTGCCAGAAGTATGAATCCCGCTCAGAATGACTAACGCACCGTTCTGCACCTCACCCCATGGCTGCTCTAACACATTACCCATTGAAACTCATTACGACTTGCTTGAGTTCCAGAGAAGCGTGTAAACTACAGTATGTCCTTTTGTATTTAAGGCAGCAACATTACAGCTTATTGTTTAATGTGTTAGAAGTGCTCTTTAATAATGTTTGGGCCATTTTTGCAGCAGACATTCTGACTTATTTAAGCAGCAAGTTTACAGGTGTTATGCGTAACTGTCAGACACACATATTCAATATGACACATGTCTAATAATCTATAGAGTACATGCTTCTTGTTAATCGGCTTAGCGAGTTAATTGAGTATTTAGTGTGCCAAAACAAACAAAAAGAACATTTACCATCTTATCCTAACTGGAAATTGATTCAATATGCGTAAGAGCAGATGTCAATCAAACTGAAACTTTAGGATGTCACTGTTAATTAACCTCCACAAAGACGAGCGAAGTGTGTGTGTCTGATGTCTGAACACTTGTGACTACTTCCAGCTCTAATCGTGTTTTTTTTTTCTGCTGTCCACTGCATGGTGAACATCAGCAATAAATACACACACACAAAAAATGGACCAGATTTAGCATATTTGCTTTGACTGAAGTTAACTTTACCATCACTCTAAGTGTGATGCAAATATGATTCTTAGGACTGACATTTAGCCATCATTTTATTAACTTATCAATCTTTAAACGGGCTTGCTCCTTTATATTTCATCTCGGACTCCCAGATCCTCTGACCAGTGCCCTCTGACTGTCCCTAGGTCAAGATTAAAGTTCAGGGGTGACCGGGCATTTTCCGTTGCTGCGCCTAAGCTCTGGAATGCTCCTCCCCTTCATGTCCGTCTGTCCTCCTCACTGCCTGTTTTTAAATCAAAACTGAAAATGCACTTTTACTCCTTGGCTTTAAACTCCTGAGAACTTGGCCTTTTAATCATGTTTTTACTAAACCATCTATGTCCCCCTGTTTTTCATGTGTTCCTGTGTCTTTGTTTTATTGTTCATGTTAATTGTCTGGTTCTTTTTATTTAGTTTTTAATTCTACTGTACAGCACTTTGGTCAGCGCTGTGTTGTTTTTAAATGTGCTATATAAATAAACCTGGATTGGATTGGGTTGGATTTAAGCTGGATTTAAGATCTAAAAACAGCTCTGACCTGGAGAAATGTTATATCCAGAGGCGTCTGAGGCCAAACTTCTGAAACCTCAGTGTGCAATTAATCATATTATTATGTATATTCTGTACACGTGTAAATATGACTCATGTACATAACTTTTTCTTAACTCTAAGTTTCTTTATCCTTTAATTTCTCTTTTTGTGTCTGTACTATGCGGCTGTAAATTTGGAATTTCCCCCTGTGGGACTATTAAAGGACCATCTTATTTTATCTTATCTTATCAAACTGCAAGGCCCAAACATTTAAGTAATGAAAAAAAAGATTTACTTCCTGTTTTCAGGCCAAATCTTCACATCATATGTATGTTGTGAGAAAGATTAAATTGGCAATGGAAATTAATTTGATAGATTACAGGTTTCTTTTTCTAGGGTGCTAAACGGAGATGTAAAAAAAAGAAAGAAAACACTTGACAAAACCCCAAACTTAATATACGTGAAGACATGTCAAATGTCTGTTAAAATAGTATCGCTTAGAATTTAATTAAGTTTCATTTAGATTTGTGTCTAGTTTTTTTTTTTTCTGCGTTTGGCTGACTACTAAGTGAGCTGTCATTGTTTTGTTTTGTATAAATTTATGTTATCTGTAACTGAGGATATTCATGTGTACGTTGTATCTATGTCGGACTCCAGGAAGAATAGCCGATGCTGTTGTGGGTGCTAATAGGGATCCCAAGGAAGGAAAGAGAAGCAAGCAAGAAAGCAAGAAAGCAAGAAAGAAAGAAAGAAAGAAAGAAAGAAAGAAGTCATCCCATCAGATTCAGAACCAGCCCATCAGATTCAGATTTAGCACAAAAAACTATAAAGACTCTGAAATCCTTGAAAAGATGCAAATGTTGGTGAATAATTTTATGACTCTTCTTCAAAAGCGACAAAAACCAACAAATCTCAATATTGCTCTATTAAGTTAAAACATTTCAGATGTATTCCTAAAAATTAGTATGTTGAAGAAAACCAATTTTTAGTGAGATAACATTTACATTCTCAAACACTTCAACTAATAATTAGTCATTTTAGTTTTGTAGCAACTAAAATCTACAGTTCTATAAAACTGGAAAATATAAAAAAAAAGAAATAGAACCACCAAGATCTTTATTTTCCAGGCACTATGGACCAACATTACCTTTTGTCAGTCCTCAAATTCATTTTTAAAACCTGTGTCCAACCCCAACCTACACAGTAAACAGCCAGAGGCCATTCTCTGAAACGTGTGATGGTGCTTTCGTACTCAAACTCAGGTAGGAGCTGAGGGCTGTGAAATATGTATGGATATTTACCAAGACTACATCTGGCTCAGAGACAGATGAGGTGTTCTTTTCAGAACAGTGAGCCAAAGAAAGAGGAGGAGGACGCTTGGCAAATATTTGTTTTACTTAACGAAAAGTTCAAATTTGAGTTGCAATGATTGACAGGCAATCACTTTCCGTGGTAACTCAATAGTTGGGGGAAAATGTCATTCATGTTTCATGGGAAAACATGTCATTGTAGTTTTGTTGAAATATTCCCTGAAGCTCCCGTTTTTTGGGGAAGGGGAACAAATGAAAATGCAAAATGCATATTCATTTGATTGTTACATGAACGAAGACAGTCAAGGACATTTTCTCCACATGTCCTGGCTATTATCAGCGATTGTGCACATGTAAAATAGAGCGATACAACGACCGCTCTGACAAAAGCCCTTTGTCTGGAGTTATATTAATGTATTAAATAGAGGGCAAAATTCAGCCACTTCAGGGAGAAGAGCCAGAAGGACTTAAGAGAAGAAAAAAAGAGAAAAAACCTTAATGAGAAGGAAGGGAATTGAAATTCAACTGTAAACTATTCTGCTGGTGACAGACGACAATGAACAGCTACTTATGGTCGTAATGTGTTTCCTAGCTTTGTACATATTCATATGGGCTTACTGTGACACAGTCAACAGATGGCGAGAGGCACCAATGTGGAATTACGCTGTGGAATGGGCTGCCATGAAGCTTCAAAGATGCCAATTCCAAACCAGAAATATTCAGTCAGGCGAGGTTTAGTGCCCTTTGAAAAACCAATGAGTGAGTCTGAGTCCAGAGGAAGAGATAAACGTTCCAAGTACAGGTTGGAAGCAGCTTTTAGCTGACAAAAATAATGCAAAACAACCAGTAGTCAACTAGTTTTGGACAACACAATTTGGTCTACAGCAGCTCGTTTTTATCATATTAATGCATGCTGTAATTATGATGTGAAGACAGCCAAAAAGAACAGTATTTCACACACACACACACAAAAAAAAAGCTGTTGGAAATCTGTTTTTAAATTGGTGTTTGGCATGACAGAATATAATACCTCAGCTGCCATATTTGGCATCCCAGGATAAGATAGTTATTTTACTATGAATTGTCAAGCATCCATCTTAGAGTCCAGTGGTATCATTTGGCAGCCTCCTTCTTATACTTGAGAAATTTGAGAAATTTCACAATAGGGCACAAAGAAACTGAGTTGATATTTACATATTTGACAAATGTGGCATCCCTTCCTGGACTACAGTGAATGCTTTAAATCATTATCTCAATTTTAAGATTCTGCATAAAAATTCTGATTATGGTAACTGAAGAGGGAAGCAGTCCATGTGGTAAACAAAAGTGCCGAAACACACAACCAACCAAAATGCAATCCCAGAACCCATTTGCAGTCATTTTAAGACAAAAAAGAGGGATACCTAAAGTATTTCATGCAACTTATTATTTCCTCTAAGATTTTGTTTCACAACTCAAACTCCCATCTCATTATAAGATCACTAGAGGGACTGACACAAAGAAAAGAAGTCTTGGTTGGAAATCCTCTGTCACTAACTGCTGGCAACACTGGAAGCCGTGAAAAGTTGGTCATTGCACCCAGAAGCGATTACAAGGTTTGACAATAGCCAATGAGATCTGATTCAAAACGTACAAGCACACAGTCATTGTCTGTATTTGTTTTCCCTTTTTGCTTGTAAAGCCAAAGAAAAGATATTTCAGTTGAACTTGTCTGTATATAAACACAAACTGACTCTAAATTGAGATGCACTGTAAAGAATTACCCTTACACTAATCTGCCTACTTTATCACAGCCATCCAGTACTGATATTGGGCCTTGTCTCTTCTGTACAGAGACTTCTCCAGATTCTCTAAACCTTTTAATCATGTACTCTAGATCAGTGATTCTCAAGTCCAGTCCTCGAGGCCCACTGTCCTGCATATTTTGGCTGTTTCCCTGCTCCAACACACCTGATTCAAATGATCAGCTCGTTATCAAGCTCTGTAATGGCTTAATAACAAGCTAATCATTTGAATCAGGTGTATTGGAGCAGGGAAACATCCAAAACATGCAGGACAGTTTTTAAACCATCAACACCTATAAGGGTTGTGCAAAATGATGAAGTGTCTTACCACAACAATGTAGACAACAGCAAATTAACATTTCACTTACATCAACAGTTCATAGATCTGTTCAATTCTTGTATAACTGTATCGAGCAATTCAATGATTGGACACAACACAAATTTCCCCAGCTCATAGAGATAAGACTAACATAACAGTCTTTGGCCTGTATGGACAGAAAGACAGAGTTATCAGACTTCAACTTCAACCCCTCTCCTCCTCAGCAAATGCCAAGTAAGAAGCCTCCTTGTTGACTTGGACTAAGATTAAAGTTTTTGCAACTATGTTAAATTATTAACTTGCTCTGCTTGTTACCATTTCAAATACATTGAAAGAAATAAAGCCAAAGCAAGACCTTAAACGGCTGTTACACGCCTTTACCTCCAGCAGATTAGATCAATTCACATGGTTTTCTAAACAGGCTGTTGAACAACTTCAGCATATTTACAATAAGACTGTAAATTATATGACCACATCACTCCAGTTTGAACAGACACGTTTTTGCTTGTGAAACAGCCTCTCTTGCAACCCTCTACTCCAACATGGACTCACTTCTTAGCCTTTCAGCAAATAGAAAGGCACTACAAAGCTGCAGCACATACACCACAGCAACTCTATCAAGAGGCGATTGTAAAGTTCCATTTTGCTAAATATCTTTAACAAATAACACCAGACCACTTAAAACTGATGGCAATTATTTAGGAAAGTTCAAACGTGGTTGATTCATTAACAACCTTTCAGTCACATCCAATCTTTTAAAGGTGGTTTTTGAATATAACCTTTAAAGGAAACACTATCATGGGTGGCAAGTAGGGCTGGACGATAAATCGATAAAGATATATATTGAAATGTAATTTCCCTTTATGCTTTTCGATAGTCAGCATTCTGACATATTTTGGTAGGCTGTACGGATAGCTAATGAAAAGGGGAGTTGCTCCGGGTCCGCTTCACACTGAACCAATCATGTGCTGAATTAGAACCAAGTAGCAAACACCTGCATAGTAGCAGGCTGCATCTATGCACAACCATAGCACTTTAACCCGTGAAGCCAACAGCACTGTCGGTGAGTAAAAAAAGGAAATGAAAATGCTACCCCCCGCTGAAATGCAGATATAGGCTCAACAGATGAAGACATCGCTGACAACACTGGCACGAAAACATCGATGGTGTGGAGGTATTTTGGATTTTTGAGGTTGGACATGAAGTGGAGTAATGAGCATTGCAAATTATGTCGAGTACATGTCCTCGTCAAGTCGGGGAATACCTTAAATCTTTTTCACCAGCGAAAAGAAGAGCACCCATAATGCAAAAGGTTACAAACCCCAAGCGGAGCAAGGAGCCCATGGTGCCTGTGCAGCTGAAACAGCCAACCATTCAGTCTGCTTTCGCTTGCGCAAAAAGTTGAAGAGACATTAGACCTCCCAGATGCAGTAGATTATTGTATTGCAAAAGACATGCTACTGACAGCACTGTTATATTAATTTTTCATATCGTGATATCGATACAGGGATATGAATAAAATATATCATGATAAACTTTTTCCCAAATCGCCCAGCCCTAGGTACAAGATTGGCTCTTTATTGTCATGTTTTATGCCTGAAACTGCTAGTACAGGGTAGGTGTCAGACAAAGTGATTCACAGCATGCTGCAGAAATAACCTTTTAATACATTTTCTACAGGGAAAATCTCATTCAGTGATGTTGTAAGTGTTAAACTAAGGCAAAATGAGATTGTTTAGTTAAAACAAATGTTTTCACATGCATAGAACAAAATGAGCAGAATGAGAGATGCCACAGGAGATGTCAAAAAACCTACAAACAACTAAAGTTCTTCACAAGAGCTATTTTTTTATTCTAACAGAAGCCACTTCAGGGGCAGGTCTTGCAAATTAGTATCTGCTTTGAACGCTTTGATACTTGCAAAGGGATAACTGTTCTCGGTGTGTCTGTATGTTGAACCTGTTCCTGACCAATAAAGCATGAATAAATTATCCGGGGACAGCAAGAGCTGGATGCCACCGTCAGCTAGCTTTTGGCTAAAGTGAAATGTCAGCTACCTGATAGCGAGCTACAGCTAAACGACTCAAGCTAACCACATTTAACCATCTTACCTCCACTTAGTTTGGGAATTCGGCCAATTTTGTTCGTCACTTCGGCTGTAATCGTCCCGAAATCCTGCTCGTAGGCTTCAAAGTCTGAAGACATCTTTGCGTTTTAGTTGTGGAAACAGGTGGCTCTCTCTGTGACAGTTAGCTCTGAATAATAATAACAAGCCTCGAATGAAGTCTCTTCCTTGTGTCGCGTTAAAACATGTCCGGCAAAAAACTGGACTTTTACGTTTTTTGGCACTGAAAATTGTTAAACCAGGAAATGGGAAGAACCGGTCGTGATATTTTTTTTAGTTAGGATTTATACGTTTTTTTAACTGCATTTATATGATAATAATGATATAAATTGCTCAAAATATGGACTGTCACCAATGAGTCGAGGGTAACAGTTTCTGAGACACCATGTGGAAGGTTCCTCCCTGTACACAGAAGAAATTAAAGAAAAAAACCAAGGAAGTGGCCAGGTTTGTTACTTAAAGTGACAGTTTTATTCTTCATTCATAAATACTATGCGTATACATGTGGCGTAAAGTGGTTATTTTGTCTTTTAGATGCAGGTTTATCCTCATCCTTCCTTCAAACAGCTCTGTTAATCCTGCACGAGACGTTAGTCTTATCAAGCCAGCTAACAAGCTAGCAACGTTAGCCTGAGTGCTAACCCCAATTAAATAGCGAATTATCTTGTGTTTCCTTCTCTTTAATGCTGTACTCCCTCTTCTCTGGATCGTGTTTTTGGTTGTCATTGGTTTTTTTTACTGTGTTTTTCTATTTTTGACACAAATTAGCTAGGTTGATAACATAAGCTAATTAGTTCAGTCGCTCTGTGTTCAGTGAAGTCCTCGTCCTTAAACGCATCACCGTCTGCTTTAACTGCACCTTATAATTTACATTTTCATTACCCCGCCTTGCTATTTGCTACTTGTTGCAGTTTCTGAAAGTTCCTAGTGACAAGTTTGATATATAGCAGAATGTGACTGCACACCTGGATTTATAATAGGGGAGAGTGGGGTAAGTTGAGCCAAGGGTAAGTTGAGCCACCTCCTGTTGCTTGGAAATGGTAAAAGAAATTGATCATGTGACCAAATATTTGGAGATGGGCATCAATTCATGGAGTCTGTGAAAGTTAGAAGCACATAGATACACTCATTCTGTTGGTTTGCAGGGATGCACAACAACTTGAAATATATGCAGATACACTAGTTAGAGACAAAACTATGATTGACTTGATGTAGCGATCCAAAATATGAAAAATGGCTCATCTTACCCCACTCTCTCCCCTACTGGAAATATAAAGATGCCTTTACTATTTTGGCGCAGGTTGGTATTGATCATCAGAAGGATGATGGTGCAGATGGTATTTCGAAATTAAAAATCACTTGATGCATGTTTGAATCTATGTTTCCTTTTTGTCTCAGATGGGGAATTTGAGTCTGTCACAAGGATAGTGCGCTCCGGTTGACTGGAGAGGATGCTGCTCTATGCCAGGGCAAGGAACACTGGGACAGAGAGAGCCCTGGTGACCAAAGACCAAGCCAGTTGCTGGGTTCTCAGAAGAAGAGGAAAAATATGTGCATTGTCTTCACCGAGTTTGCAAGATAGTAGAGGAAGAAAGTAACATATTGAAGTTTGTCATTGCATTTCAGGAACTCAACAGCCAAAATATTACTCATAATCTTGCTGCGAAAAGATGAACTTCCTGTCATCCTTTGTGACATTTGAGAACCTCCATGAGGTTCGAAGATTGTGCCACTGGGGTCCAATCATAGCCCTGTCTGTCATTGCCATATGCTCCACAATGGCAGTTCTGGATTCGATCATCTGGTACTGGCCACTAGATACTACTGGTGGTAGCATTAACTTCATCATGCTCCTCAACTGGACTGTTCTCATCCTTTACAACTACTTCAATGCTATGTTTGTTGGACCTGGATACATCCCTCTTGGCTGGAAACCGGTAAGAATCCTCAGTCTTCATCATGCTTCCTTTTCTCACTAAGTTTTTTGGAATGGAAATGATGCAGATTTCTTGTTCAAAAAGATAAAATTGTCAATATGGGGTTGAGTATAATGACCAAGGAGGACGAATTTATCATAAAGCTGAAAAGTAAAGTTGAAAAAAAATTAATCATAGCTGGTTAAATCACAAAATGTCACTTATTTGTCGATATTAAAACAGGAGAATCAGCAAGAGACCCAGTACTTACAGTACTGCAGAGTGTGCCAAGGATTCAAGGCCCCCAGATCACACCACTGTCGCAAGTGTAACAGGTAACTACACCAAATACTAAAGTAAAACAATTGTGGCTTAAAGGGAACAAAAGTGAACTAAAATATAACTACAGTAGCTTGAAAGTCAGAGGTATGTTTCTAACTAGAACTGGCTTGTGTGGTGAAAGGATTCAGTGTGACTTGCTCATGAACTTGCTCGTCTCACATGTCCCCCCTAACAACCAGTCAGGTCCCCCAGCACTCCTCTCCTCCTCTGCCTCCCCTTCTGACAGGTGCGTGATGAAGATGGACCACCACTGCCCTTGGATAAACAACTGCTGCGGCCACTTGAACCATGCTTACTTCACCAGTTTCTTGCTGCTGGCTCCGCTGGGCTGCTCACACGCTGCCATCATTTTTATAATGACCATGTACACACAGCTATATGAGAGGGTCAGTTGTCTCTTTGCCATATGGCATTATGTCCATTATCACAAAAGCTTTTCTCTAGAACATTTGGCCCCAGTGGTACAACACTTAAACCTGTTTTCTTCCCCTCTCACTGCAGATATCATTCGGGTGGAGCACTGTTAAGATTGACATGAGCGCTGTGCGTCAGTTTCAGCCCCTCATGCCCTTCAGTGTGCCCGCCTTCGCTGCCACACTTTTTGCCTTAGGCCTGGCACTGGGCACCACTATTGCTGTTGGCATGCTTTTCGTCATACAGGTATGTTTTCATTCACGTGTCATGTTTACACATGCAGTTTTCAAGGGAATGTGACTTTTGGCACTAGCCTTACAAATCCAAAATACGAAACTGAGGATTTCACAGCACCTGCAGCGAACTTCATAGTATCTTGTGGCAATTATTAAAGATTATGTGGTTTACTGCATTTCAGAAACCTTTGATTTGTGTGTTAAATGAACCACCAACTTCCTTATAAATGTGTCATCTTGTGTTTCAAACTGCATATAGTGTATTTGCGCATGCAAACTAAAGACTAACTTCTGCATAACCTCACTGTTTCCTTATCAGATGAAAGTCATCCTTCGAAATAAAACCTCGATCGAGTCCTGGATCGAGGAAAAGGTCAGGATGTTTCCTCTGTGACATTTTTTGACTTTTGTATAATGTACCATTTAGTTTCCATTGTTTGATTTTATAGTAAATGTTGAACTAAACTATACTATCATGGTATTTTTATTGTCACAATATTGAGGGATTCATAATAAACATATTCTCAAATCTACATTATAAAAATCTTTATATTCAAATGCCATGTTTAGGGCCTGTGTCCACTGACAACCTTTTTTTTGCAATAGCAGCTCCCATATACTCATATTTATAGGGTGCTTCTAAACTAATCTTCCTGTTGCTACATCATGAAAGTTGTGTCGCTGCACTCCCCCCTCTCTCAGTCATTTGCTTTTATATCTGATTTATATTGCTCTGTAGTATTATTTACTTTTATCTAAAGAAATATTACTAAGAAAAAAATGAAACATGACATGGTGTTAGCAACAGTTCTAGTCCTGGGCACTGAACCATTTTACAAGAAAAGGTGTTTGGTTAGTTTCTCCTTTGCCATTCCTGCTGATAGAAAGTTAAATTATTTAGAGCACCAATGCAAGACACAGTTGATGCAGAGGGCACTTTGGCACTTAGGATGCTGAGCAGAGAGAAGCCAAACTGCACTGGTTTTGTACAGAAAGCAGGCACTCCCAGCACCAAAGCACTGTCAGTGGAAACAGGCCCTTATTGCAAACAATTTAGTATAGTGGTTACAGAAATTTGATACCCTTCCACCTGTGCAAACACAATGGCACCCACACACACACTCATTTCTCTTGTGTTTTCTAGGCCAAAGACAGAATACAGCACTACCAAACTGGGGAAGAGTTCATCTTCCCATACGACCTCGGCAGTCGCTTGTCAAACTTCAAGCAAGTTTTCACATGGTCAGGGACGCCCAGGGGTGATGGCATGGAGTGGCCAGTCCATCCCAAGTGTCACCAGCACACCTTAACTGTAGGTCTTTGTTTGTTTTTTAATCAGCTGTTCTTATAGTGAAAGTGTAAGATTTCTTAACATTTCAACCAGTGATTTATCTCTAGTTTATACAGAGTGTAGAAGGAGTTATTTAGTTAAATGTGTAAATACAAATAAAGGTCTCAACTTTGCCTTTAATTCTTTTGTTGTTGTTCTTCAAACAGATAGAGCAACTGAAACAAAAAGCTGACAAAAGAGTACGAAGTGTAAGTACCAAAGTCATACTGTGCCATCCATGTCGTGTTGACCAAAAATCTAACTGTGAAATTATATTTAAAAATTATAAAGCTATTAAAAGTTTGAGTGAAGATTACTGTCATACCAGTAGAATAATCAGATTTATTATTTTTGTCTCGGCCAGCAGGTTCAGTACCGAGCAGTAGAGGACTACAATGGAGCTTGCTGCCCCGTAAGCAAAGGTCTCCAAACCTTCTTCAGAACTCCATGCACTGAGGAGCCCAGGATCCCCTTAAAAAAGGGGGACACCATCCTGGCCACTCGTGGGACAAAGTAAGTGAAGTTAGGCTGAACAGAAAACATATTTGTTTGTCTACAAGTTTGCGTCTCATTGAAGATTAATTGTTAATCCATCTGTCAGCTAAAACATCACTTTCTCTCCCATGGATTTTTTTTCTTTTTAGATGGTGGATGTACGGAGACAAAGCTTTGAGCGAGGAGCAGATAAAAGGTGTGACAGGATTTTTTTCTGTGCTCAAGTTAACCAAACTTTTATGTCAAAAATGTGTGAAAGCATCTTTCTTTCTGTTTTAATTTACAGCGGGGGATCGTGTAAGAGGATGGTTTCCAAGGAGATGTGTTGAGAAGTGCCATTATGACACAGCTGCCAGTGAAAGCACCAGCGATAAGAAAGTGAATTAATATATTTGAGCAAGTTGTATGTAGAACAGGGGAGTTAAACTGAACAAAAGGTGTCTGTCTATATAAACATTTATCCACTGAAGATGTCATGCCTGATGCTATAGGCTCCTTATCCAGAGAACCACAATGATCCAAATTCTTCACACATTTCAATTCCAACCTTTATATCAAGATTGTTTTTCTGAGTCTTACTGAGCATCTTGCTGTCAAATTTTGTGTTGACTAGGACTGCAAAATTCTGTCAGATACAGTTTGACTACTCTGACCAAATGTAAAATCCAGCAAGAGTCTTACTTTCCCAGAATTGCCACCAGGCTTTAATGTGACTTTATTGTGATTCTATAACTTTTTACTTGAATCTGTTGTTTCTAGTTGTGTTGATGTCCTTTTTTTGCTAAATATGCAATGCCTCTGCCCAGCTAACCCCAGGGCCCCATCATGCAATTCTTTCTACAGTACTGAGATTACACTTAATTCCTTTTTTTTATTATTTTTGTAAAAACAAATTGTTGGTCTCAAAGTATAAGTTGGAAATTAAAAAATGTTCTGGTACAGTGGTTGTTTGTGCCTGACTTTATCCTGCTTCATTCCATACCCTTTAAGACTTCTCCAAAACATATAAAACACACAATAAAAACATGAATAACTTTACATGGAGTTTAAACAAAGAACCATGTTACTTGTAGATTGCAGCCCTACCACACAGGCCCTGACAGCATGACTGTGTTTGCCTTTTAAAGCCTTTCCAGTTTAATATTTTATTGTGGTTGCTCTTCTTCGCATTTTTTTGTATGTTACACTCAGTAAAAGCACTCCAAGACCATCCACAAACTTTTCCTGAGATGTTGGCTTTGAGAAATGCTGTCATCAGGTGTATGGGTTGAGGGATGTGCATCATATTGTACCCAACTCTCAACTTTGCCAAAAGACATGCAGTCAAGCATATTTGTGAAAAGTGTCAGTGTGTGTCAAATACAAACTTAGGCCTATTATACGGTGGCCGAGAACTGCCACTGCTGCAAAGAAAAAAAAAAGAAACCACAACGGAAGTTACTGATGCAAAAAGAAAGAAAGAAACCGAAGCTCGCTGCAAATGAAAAAAGAAACAGTGCTGATAAAAATAAAAAAAACACTACGGAAGTTAACGACTCAAAAAACAGTGGTGATGGGGAAAAAAAAAAGTTACCCACTGCGAAAATAAGAGGATGCAAATTAAAAAAGCCATAACAGACGTGAGCTGCCGGGGACCAATAATGATGATGCACCAGTTTTTTACAATCTAGACACAGAAGACGAGCAAGTGGTTATTGTTAAATTTTGCTTCGAAAACTTTTCAATGTGTCATTTGGTTAGACCATGTAGCGCTTTAGTCGATATGAAGTTGAACTGGAGGATGCCAGTGTAGTGTTAGCTTCGTTTTTTTTTTTTTTTTGTTTGTTTGTTTGTTTGTTTGTTTTTGCATCAGTTACTTTTGTTGTGACTTTTTTTTTGCATTCTTTTTTTATTTGCAGCAGTGGCGGTTCTCAGCCACTGTACAATTACCACTCTCTTTTTTTTTTTTTTGCATTATTTTTGTTGGGCCTCAATTGTGTTTATCTACGTTACTCATATATTTCAAGTTTTATTTATTTATTTGTTTATCTTAATTACTTAAAATTTTTGACAAACCAACAGTAGGAGACAAAAAAGGAAAACGTCGGAGAAACACGGCCGTTGTCCTCAAAGCGACTACGTTTCCCAGACTTCATAGCCCTTCCCTATCAACCAATCAACGCGCTTGGACAGTGTCACCTGACTACCCAACCCAGTTCATGTGTTTTACTGCTTCCACCGCCAGTCGGTGCTTTGCTGTTTGGACTGGAGTAACCTGGAGGAGACACTACAGCGTTGAAGACTATCAGGTAAACCATCTGTATTATTCACAATCTGGATCTTTAGTAGACAGGTTTGCGTGTATTCTGCGCGTTTAATCCGTTGTTCACGTCGCTTTGTACTCGCTCATAACAGTCAAACTCAAGCTAAATTAATATGTTTGCCTTTCTGCCTAATTATCAACAACTGCTCTGATTTCAAAGACCAAAACAAAATGTTGCATGAAACGTAATACAGAATTCACCGTTATTACTGGTGACGCAAAAGCTATAATTTTGATCAGGGTTATAATTTTCTTGTTTGGACTGAATACCTTTTAAAAATAGCATTTTTGTACAGGCAGTGTGATGGTAGTACTAAAAGCTAGCAAGCTACGACTTTGACAGAACAGGAGTTCACCATAGTTTCAGCTGTCACCAAGCTAAACAAGCACACTATCTCAGATCTCACCATTTTATACCTTTTACCGTGACTTTCTTACTCGTCACAGGAACGAAAACCTGATTCATCATTCTTGAACTTCTATTTACTGCATTTCAACGTTCAAAGCTTTATTATGTTAATGTTTAGTGGCTTAAAACCCCAGGTATTGTGTGGTTAGGCTCATAGTTCCCTCACCTGGGAAGGAGCTTAACAATTTCTTCACTATGTTGTAACTCTGCTCTGAATTTCTCATTCAGTCTCGTTAACATTTCTCAAGCAACCAAGAGAGAGATCCTATTCATGAACAACATTCTCAGACAATGAGGCAGTGTCAGTTTATTTAAGACATGTGAGAAACAACATCAGCAGAAGGGAAATTTTCTACATGAGAGAGCAATTGTTCAAGTTAGTAAAACTCTGTATTTAATGAAGGAGCCCAGAGATGTACTAAAGGTTTTGCTGATAATATAATCTCTAATTTAAATGGCTCCTTATGTAAAAGGGGAAGTAGTAAATAATGCTCAGGCTCAGAGATTACATTTGCCAATTGAGTGAACCAGTGCAACTGCAACTTACATGTTAAAAGTGTTAAAAAATCAGAGCCAAAACTCACAGTGAATGTATTTATGTAGTAAAAATGCTATCATGAAATATATGCTTGCTCACTGTATCTTGGCATTTAGATTGTTAGAGTGTTGTTTGTGTTGTTTTTTTCCATTGGATAGCTGTTTTCAGTTTATCCAATTCCTAATCCATTGAATGACTAACCTGTCTTTGAGATGGTATTTTTTAAGTTGATTTGATAGCTGTATGTAGTTTTCTGTGTCTTTGGTATGTCATGTTCCAGGACCAATATCTGATAATAATAATAATAATTATTATTATTATTATTATAATAATGGTAATAATAATAACAATAATAATAATGATAATAATGGTAATAATAATAATAATAACTTTATTCGTATAGCACTTTTTAAAAAACAGAAGTTTACAAAGTGCTTTGACATGAAGTCATAGAGCACATGGAAAAAGACAGATAGCAACAAAAAGCTCAGTTAAAACGGAATTGAAGGCCATTTTCATGTCATAAGGAACCCAACATAAAGTGAGACCATGAGGACCAAAATAAAAACATAAAATAGTTAAGAAAAAAAGGAAAATGCAATTAAAAGGGAGGATGAAAGCGGAAACAGGATAGTAAATATAAAAGACAATATCAACAATGATAATAAAATAACGGGTAATACTGATAATATTTAGGAATGATAAAATAGAGCAACAGAAATGAGCAAGAGATAAAACAATAAAAGGCCTAAAAGGTTAATTAAGAAAAGAGTAGAAGTATAACAAAAGCTAAAAAGACAGTAAAGCCGAAATAAGATGGAGGTAAAAGAGATGAAAGATGACCTGTATGTTGTTGAAAGAAAAAGTTAGCATGTTATTCATCGAAAGATCAATTTTTTGTAAGTTGTGTTTCAAAAATGTAAGGTGTAACCACCCCTAGTGTTCTACTCTGGCCTAATATTTTATAACATCAACCTGCTGCTGAGTTTGACTTGTTTTCTGCTTTCACCTCTTCCAGTTCTACCTGCCCACATCCAGCAACTCCTCAGCCAAAGTGACGATTCTGATTCCCTGTGATATCAGCCAGTAACATGTCCATGTTCAGCACAGGTATCCTTGTGCTGACATCTCCTCTCCACGTCCTGCCCTTACGCATCGCCCCAGTCCTGAGCTCAGCTGCCGAGCGTGTGGAACGCACTCTCTATGTCCACCTCCACCCTGGGTTAAACCTAGGGAGTGGGACTCAGCCTCGTCCAGTTTTCATTCCACCCGTAGTGGACCTGTCAACTCTAATTTCACGACTTTACAGCAATGCAGCTGATATTTGTGGCCATCTGGATGTTCGTGTTTTGCTGACCAATGTCCGCAACCAGCCAGCTTCCTGCAGTGGGACTGCAACGCCAAACTCTCCCTTTCCTACACCACAGTCTCTGTCTCATTCACCAGAGGTAGTGCTAACAGACTTTCCTCTGCAGGACCCGGTACAGTCCCATCAGGTCACGCAATGTCTGCAAAAGTACACAGGCCACTGCTATGTGTGCAGCCCCGGCCTGCGCTCAGTGCTGCTTCACCCACAAATAAAGAAGCTGCAAGAAGATGAGGAAGGGGTGAAAGAGCTTGAGGAGAAGGCAGAACCGTTGGCGACATACAATGATGTGGTGGTAGGGGGAACGTTTGACCGCCTCCATGGGGCCCACAAGACACTACTCAACATTTCATGCCTGCTAGCGAACAGACGGTTTCTTATCGGTGTGTGTGACCAAGCAATGCTAAAAAGTGAGTATTTTATAATCACTGTATAGAGAGATGGTCATGATAGCTGACCGGCTCCAGTTAAGCCATAAGCTCCACCCCCTCCATGTTAACAGATGGGGCATGGGTCAGTTTGAAACTAAGATACCCATCAAGTATTTTCTTCGAACATGATTTCTATCACTTAAATCAGTTATTATATCACTTATTGATGTCCATGTATTCATGTTATGGGTTGCACATCTTTGTATTTAATCATTGCAATGTTTTATTTAGAAATTTGCATCATGTAAGATCTCTGAGGCCGAATCTTCTTTTATTTTCTAACTCCTCCATTCATTTAGAAAAAGTGTTAAAAGAGCTGGTCCAGCCTTACTCCCTGCGGGTGGAGAAACTACATGAGTTCCTGAAGGACATCAGACCCTCCCTGCAGGTGGAGATCATCCCCCTTGATGATCCCTATGGGGTGTCCGTGGTAGACCCCTGGCTGCAATGCATTGTGGTTAGCGAGGAGACTAGAAAAGGGGGAGAAGCTGTCAACAGGAAACGCATCGAGAATGTAAGTTCCTGTACAGTGATAACACATGCAACTCAGTTCTTTTTCTGACACATTAAACATTACAGAACTGGACAGCCGAAGAACTTAGGTTAATTTGTTTGATGATATTAATCTCGATCTTTTTATGCTAGCATCAGTGTAGTAGATGAGGGAATTTTTATCTTTTATTGTGTATTTTGATACCTCAACATTTTATTTTCTCCTTTTTGTTTTTAAATCAGGGCCTTCCTGCTCTTGTCCTCCATGAGATCCAGCTGCTTAAAGATGCACACCACACTGAGACGGAGGAGGAGAAGATCAGCTCCTCAAGTCTACGTTCTCGTCTTCTGGGCACCCTCCTTACTCCGCCTAAAGTAAGACAGTTTTAAAGGATTTCAATGCAGGACAAAGGACATTTACTTTGGTGTTATCAGACCTCGTTTTTTCACTATCTTGGGCTTTTTAAAAGGGTCTGGTTCCTGTTAGGGTTTTTTTTATCATTACTTATCTCAAGGTTCACAAAAAACTTCATAACTTTGTGACTTTTACTCAACAGGTCCTTTTGAAAGTGTGTGCCAAAAAAACAGCAAGAACAATTCAGTACACGTCTATAGCTTTTAAAAGCTACAGTCACGACTGAGTTCATCCGTGTCAAATGGAATTAATTTTGTAAGGATAAAGAAGCTCTGTACAACCTCCAGTCACAAAAAGTAATCATCAAATTTGCTAAAAAGTCTATTCAATTTTTTATTCATTCAAAATATTATCAAATCATTTTTTATTCATTCAATTTGGCTGAGTCATTCGTGGCAGCTTTTGAATTTGAGAGAAAGACTGTTTTCATCCTGAAAAGTCAGCTGAGCATTTGATAAGCAAGGGTCAAACTATAATGTGTAACTGTTCTCATAGGAACCGGCCTGTTTAGGTAAAAAGTAACAGCGTTTTTTTCAGCAAGTCACAAAGTACAATGTCTGGTGTTGAGAATGTGAGTGTTGCTTGAACAATTAACTCACTTTGTGTGTTCCTGTTGACATGATCATTATAACTATTATTTTAGACACAGTGAGCTCTCTGGCAGCGAAAGTGGAGAGAAAAAATGAGCAAGTCTGACTGGTTTATGATGCTGTTTTATCACCTGAGGTTGCATGTAAAAGGTTAAACTTAACCCGTTCATTTGTGATGTTGACAGCTTGCAGATTTTTACTCACCAACTCCTGCACCCTTTCACCTATTTTTCTCACACTAGGACACATGCCATCTTCCGCCCCTTCCATATGTTATCGGTCTGACGGGGGGAAGCGGCAGTGGGAAGAGCTCAATTGCCAAGAGGCTGGAGGCATTGAATGCCGTCCGGGTAGACTGCGACAAGCTGGGCCATGAGGTCTACCAGCCTGGGACTGCGGCTTATCACAAGGTGCTGGAAGAGTTCGGGTCAGGTGAGGAGGAAACACTTTTCTGTCTGCTCTGACAGATGTCTGTCAGCCCTGCCTTGTGATTTAACACATGAAATGAAAGATCAAATGAAGGATGATGACCTTTTATGTTTTTAGTTTTTAAACACATGAGTGATTGAAAGGTTAGAACATGATGACTCTAATATGATTCAATGAAAGTTGACAGGATGTCTTCTGGCTTTTGGCACAGTGACAGATAAACAGAGTGCCAATAGTTGGAGGTTAAAATTACACATTCAAAAGGCCATGTGTGTCCAACTCCTCTGAAAACATATGATGGCTGAGTTGTAGCGATTTGTAAAACCCTTTGTATGTATTTTCTTCTACAGTATTTACATACATTTCAAGGTTAAAAATGGTCAATTTTCCAACTTCTGTATCGTTGAAAAAATACAGTCAAGACTATTTTCATTGAATGTCTAAAAAGAGTTGACACAGCTGGGCGAGGAAGCTGATTCTTGACACAGCATGTGTTTGTTATTTCTTGGTCGCAGAGGGTTGCGATGAGAACCAGGTCATTGTCAGAGACGCATCTTTGATCACAGACTCTGGCAGGCGAACTTTAATCATATCAGTTCACAGTGAGAATTCTGCTTTATTTAACGACAAAGAAATTACCAAAACTCTAATGGTGTAAGAGACTCAAGGCAAAAAACTCAGTCAGGTGCAGCAGTGATTCACTGTTAGTGGAAACAGCCAGGTAAATGTGAGTAAAAATAGCTTAGAGATCTTAGGGTTTAACAGCTCTATGCTGCTCACACTTTAAGTTTAACTGACCATTTTCAGTGGGAGGAATATCCCATCATGAAAACAGATTCACCATAGAGACATTTAGTGAAATTCTTACAAAAGAGTACTGAAAAATAATAACCAGGGCCCATCAGTTCAATTCTGATCATGAGCAACAAATATGACTTGTATAATATCCAATGCATTGCATTGTAAATAATGATATGGTGTTTCTTTTATTCGCTTTTAGATCTACTTAACGAAGATAAAACTATCAACAGACGTGCATTAGGAAGGAAGGTTTTTGGAAACCCGGTAATGTAACAAGTAGCTTTAAAATGTTTCAGCACTTTCAAATTGCAACATGACTTTTTAGATGACACCACTGTGAGCTGGCAATTCACCAAAGACATTGTTTTTTATTTAGGAGCGGTTAAAAGCCCTTACAGATATTGTGTGGCCTGAAATCGCACTGTTGGCGAAAGAGAGAATCAGCCAAGCAAGAGAGGAAGGTTTGTGTGAAGGTTTATTTTGTCAATGTATTTTATAGTTCATGGACTACAGCAAGACTGTTTCCTTTGTGTTTGATGAGATTCATCAAGTGATTAAATGATGTTGTGTGAATTTTTTAGGTAAACAGGTTTGTGTTTTGGATGCTGCAGTCCTCCTAGAGGCTGGGTGGACAGACATGGTCCATGAGATCTGGGTCACAGTCATCCCCGAGGAGGAGGTTTGTACCAGCAATCCTTAATTTGATGAACAGGGAGTCATTCAAGCTTGAGTGACTGAGCAAAATCAAGCAGTTAAATGACCTCAATATCCTGTTATGTAATATAGAGAGTTCTATGTGAACTAGGTGGACAATCAGTCTTTGGATTTGGCAAAGGAGAGAGACAGCATTCTTCTGTTGAGGCCAGTGAATCGAAAAAGGATGGGAAGAGAAGTGGACATTTTTAAAGATTTAGTGTTTTCATGGAGCTATTCATCCCTGCAACCACTGGAGGGTGCCAAAGTTTGGTATTTTGGATATTCTACACCCACTGGCCTTATCAGTGGATGAAAAAGTGGCACAAAAAGTGGAGATAGCATCAGTGTTTAAAAAGAGAGAGAAATATATGAAGTGTCTTGATACTGCAGTCTGCCAAATGGTCAGCAGGGGGCAGCTGAACTAATTGCAAGAAGAAGTTGGGGGTCTATGAAAAAAGGGTGACATGGCCTTACTTCTCACCTGACATACATCTTTTATAGATTTTTCTTATTGAAAGAGCCACAATGACAAACTCAATCCTTAAAAGTGACTTTACAAAACCGTGGTTGAGCGCAACTACTCTGAATATTAACCTCTTTAATGTAGTCTTTAGTTTTAATAAATAAACAACAACAACCTTGTGCCTTCACTCTCTCTCTGTCTCTTTCTTTCTCTGTCTCTCAGGCAGTCTTGAGGATAAAAGAGCGAGATGGTATTAGCACAGAGGATGCCCTGCGCAGGCTGCAGAGCCAATGGTCCAATGAAAGGCTGGTCGAGCACGCCAATGTAGTTCTCAGCACGCTGTGGGAGCCAGAGGTCACTCAGAGACAGGTCAGACACTCAACATGTCAACTGATTTGGGTTTATAGATTGTACTTTTTGGTAACTTTGTTGTCGTCTATCATTTAAAGGTACTAAAAGCTTGGAGTCTTCTTCAGAAAAGAATCCAGCAGAGACAGGAGGGCCAGTAGAAACATGTCTGTGTCTACACATCATGGCAGCTGTGACTGAGTTGCTCAGAACAAACGGGTGTCAGGTTCAGTGACACTGATCCACATGAGGAAATGCTGCCTTCGAAAGAAGTGTGAATGGTTTTTGTGCCATTGCAGCACACCTAACACGCTCCTTCACTTCTTTGCCTGAGATTCAGTGCCTGGTAGAATATCTGTGTTTTTAAAAACTCTAGTTTTATTCTAAGATGTTATATTGAAAGGTGTATGAATAAGGAAAAGGGGAATTTCTTGAATTATCCCACTAAATACTTTGGGAATGCAGAAAATGAAATGTTTGGGATTAACCAGGTGTACTATTACTCCAAGAGCTGTAGGTCAGTTGTCGTCCAAAGATATGTTTTATGAATAGAAAGACTTTAAATCGATACTATATGATATTGGACAATATGTTAGCTGACAACACTTCCATGTCTTTTAAGAATAATGTAAATGAATGTAGCTTACTAAAGCAACTATGGGAAAGGGAAAGGTGAGATGCCATACTTAAAGATTGTATGATTGTTGTTGGTGAATCATGGTTATGCGTCTTTATTTTGAGGGAATAGAGCCTATATACCATTTAAGTATTATATAATGATTTATGATTTACCAAGCAAAGTTTGGTAGAAATATCTGCCATAGATTAGAATATTTTGTAATGTCACTAAAAGAGATTGACAGAACATCGAGTAATAAAGAAAAGACAATAAATATGCTTTTATATCTTCAACTGGTTTGTCTATCTGTGGGAAAATATCTCAATTTGTGGAATCAACATCCTACAGGAAAGCTTTTATACCACTTGGGTTGTTCTCCTGTTTCAGTCACATGATCATTATTTCTAAACCAACATAACTGATTAAACTATAATGGTGAGTTTGATGCATTCACATTGGTTAGTATTTTACTGTTGGGTCTGCCCATATGAAATATACATGCATGGTCAGTTTTTATATTTGATTTTATCGTTGCTCAGACAATCTATAAAAACTGAACGAAAAAATTGGCATATCAAATGATAAGTTGCAACCTTTGGGTTATTTATGATTCTCTTCATTTATTTTAAGGGAAAGCCTGCCTTCACATTCACTTAGAATCTTATTAAATTCCATCAAGTTTTCACCTGATTTAAAATTATATTAGTGTGACTTGTTTGCTATCTGTGAAACAATCCATAGTTGCTTTAAAAACTTCAGTCTTTGGTGTACTTTAAAAAAAACGTTTTTCAAACAAGTATTTTGTAAAATTCAGCCTTTAATATTAATGCTATAAGAACACAACCATAACAAAATGTGCAAAATGTACAATTTCTGTGACCTAATAATTTTGCTGAGCTTATGTACAGCTGTATTTTATATTACATCAGAAGTAATGTTACAAAACCATATTCATTACTTGAACACATACAGTAAATACAAATACAAACTTAAGTAAGTGCACTAGTAATGGTGAGTTGTGAATCAAAACGGTCTGGGTGTGTCAAAACCTTATTCTTTTTATGATGGCAGAGCACAACAAAACACTGTTTGCCTTGAAATCATGTAGAAGCACCCTTTTGTGTGGTAGTGAATTGACCACCTTTCCGTGATGTGACAAAGTCCAAACTTCATTAAATCGGTTTACTTCCAAGGATTCTTCAGTGAAATGAAGGGAATCTTATGTCGTCTCCTCCACTCTCAGTTTGGCAGAACACATTGCTTCCCCCAGTTTGTTGCTGGCCTTGCAAACATAAACCCCCGAGTCTGATGGCTTCAAATCAGCCACAACCAGAGCACAGAGTCCTTCATGTTGCTCCATGGTCACTCTGCCCGATACAGACACTGGCTTCTGGTTTTGAAGCCACTTTACCTCAGGTTGTGGGTAGCCTAGAATGAAAACAAGAACAAGAAACTTCAATGTAGAATAAGAAAAACAGTCTAACATCAATCCAACACCCAACTTTACCAGTATTACCCACACTTTATATTTCCCTTTTCTTGTGGGTTTAATTAAACTGAAATCTCTCACTTGTTTGATTTTAGACTTAAGCAACATAATAATCTGTCTTTTCTCCAGTTTCCTTCACACCAAAGACTTTACTAGATGAACATAGCCACAGTTAGGACAGCATCCACTGGTCTGTGAAATACTACTTTGACGCCTAGAGTGTGACTCTGTCGTGTTTTGGAGACAGAAATGACAGCATTTGAAGAAAAAAGAAAGAGGCAAAGGTAGTGAGAGGTTGATATAACCTACGCAGTCACGGTTATATGGTTATTCACTTTGTTGCCTATGCTAATCAATTACTTTGCCCCTTAGCTTCTCACACTTAAAATAGTTACATTTTGATTCGAGCTAGTGTAAAAACTGCCAGTGGCTAATGTGTTTGTGTCCTTGTAAAATAGAGTTTTGTAAATATAAAAGATAGATTTCATGAACTGGAAGGCTACACAACAGTAGAGGAGACTTAAGCAACATAATAATCTGTCTTTTCTCCAAATTCTTTCACACCAAAGACTTTACAAAATGAACATAACCACAGTTGGGAAAGCACCCACTGGTCTGTGAAATACTACTTTGACGCCTCGAGTGTGACTGTCGTGTTTTGGAGACAGAAATAACAGTATTTGAAGAAAATAGAAAGAAGCAAAGGTAGTTAGAGGTTGATATAACCTACGCAATCACGGTTATTCACTTTGTTCCCTATGCTAATCAATTACTTGGCCTTCTAGCTTCTTACACTTAAAATAGCAGTTACTTTTCAATTCAAGCTAGCTTAAAAGCTGCCAGTGGTTAAAGTGTTGATGCAACACTTATAGGCTGTCTTTAAAGAAAGTTTGTCAACATCAAAATCTACAGTGAATAAAACTAGTTAGCTTAGCCTACAAGCTAACACCAGCTAACCTGAAAAACGGTTCCCCGCAGGCTTGCTAAGCGACCAGGTAACTTTTCATGGGTAAGAAAAAAACGCGAAACAATCAAAACACATTGGCAAAAGTTATTTAAGTGGTGCTTGTAAAATACAGCTTTTTAAACTTATGGATAGATTTCGTTAACTGGAAAGCTACAAAAAAGTCGAGGAGACTAGTGTTTACCTTGATGAGTCTGCCTAAATATCATTTCAAATACATGGTTTCTGAGTCATTGTATATTCAATAATATGAATTGTATATAGTATACTCAATAATATGAATTATTTCGTGAAAACACCCTTGAATTTGATGCAACACTAGTAGGCTGTCTTTAAAGAAAGTATACCAACATTACAAACCACAGTGAACACCAGCTAGTTAGCTTAATCTACAAGCTAACACCAGAAATACTGCTAACGCTCCCCACAGAGTTGCTAAGCGACCAGTTAACTTTTCGTGTGTAAGAAAAAAATGCAAAACAAAGAAGCACATAGAAAAAAATAATTCAAGTGGTGCTTGTAAAATAGATAGATTTCATTAACTGGAAAGCTACAAAAAAGTAGGAGACTTTGGTGTTTACCTCGATGAATCTGCCTTAGATATAATTTCAAATACATGGTTTCTGAGTCATTGTATATTCAATCATATGAATTATGGTGATTCAATGTGTTTAGCTCTCTTTAACAAGAACATTTCAAACAGTTATCATTTTTAGCTTCAGGCCTTAGTGTTACATTATTTGATGAAGTGTGCCACAGTTCTGTCGCCCTACCATTGACAATACATGTAAGCTGAGTAGACGCTCCTTTGGGAAGGGTAATGTCCTTCAGGGCCTGCTGGAAGCGGGGTTCACTCTGTAGCTGCTTCTCCAGTGACCGGATGGCCTCCTCTGCCTCTTGGCTCCAGCCTGGCTCTGGATGAGAGGGAAGATAGAGAGGGATAAAGGGAAACAAGGCTTTACTGATCACAAAACGTTAAACTTGAAATGACAATCTCAAAGTGTGAGTCATCTGCCATATGTACATAGCTGTAGGACTTTAGAGGACATTGCATATGCATGAATATGTGAGTCTTTTTATCTGTCTCACCCTCTAAGGAGCTGCCAGGGGAGTCTGGCCTGTTAGAGAGGTTAGCCATCCGCTGTAGGGCCAAAACAGCCTTTCCAGTTTTCTAGAAGTTAAAAGGACAAATGGCACTGGATGACAAGATGTACTCATAGCCAAGCTTCAGGTCAATGTAGGATAAAAGACATAGGCAAAGACTGATAAGGAAACTGTACATCTGGCATATTCTAAGCCGGCCGCTGTGGTCATTTCTCATGCGTTACCTTCCATTTGCGTCTGGCTAGGAAGTGTTTCATCTTCCCCTTGTTGAGGGACTTAGTGGGTCTCCGGCTCAGAGGGGTAAAAGAGACCATCCAAGGGTGGGCGAGGGCCTCAGTAGATGACAACCTGCATCTAGAGTGCATGTGAATAGAGAAGGAGTCAGATCCTGACAGCCGTCTTCCGGGTTTACTGTGATGAATCTGGATTATCTGGTACATAAATTAAACTCTCCTTGACTCACTTGAAAAGCTTACCTAATGGTTTGGCAAGATGCAAATTACCTGTAAGTGGTTTGAAATGTCACAAGAAATGAGTAACTCCTAACGTGACATTATCAACTAGAGATAATGAATGCACCCTCATCTATTTCTCCAGTGCTTATTTCACTGGTGCTAGATCTAGCTGTGTTTTTTTCCCACATAGTGGTCCTCATGTCAAACATTGTGGGAATTTTCATTAAAAAAGAAGAGATAGAAGAAACTTGAACAACCTCCTGTCTTTCTTCAGCATGGAGCTGATGAAGTCTTTAGCTTGATCAGAGATGTCATCAAAACTCTCCTGATCAAACTCGTAGCGTGCGGCGGTCACAAGAGCCAAAGTCTCCGCATCACTGTTTCCCTGGAAAGGTGATTCTCCACTGAGCCTGGACACACAAAAAAAATGCCAATTGATGTTCCTATCAGCCCAAATAACCTGTTGTTCATCCAGATGCAACAATATTATGCATATTTCCCCCATCTATGTTATGTTTAAACTATATGTGCATTGGAAGAACTAGTCTTTGGTACAGGTGCTATGTTTAGGGGCTGTAGTAACACCATTATGCCAGGAGATGGCACTAAATCTGCATTTGTGGACCAGACTACTTAAACTACACTTTAATTTTAATTTAAAATCTCCTTGAGTGGAATAATGCAAGATAGTATTCCTTTGGCTTTCAGGATCTTTTACATAAATTTTTTATAATTTTCCTATTGGCAAAAGATAAACTATAAACACCAATGTACTTGGAATTTTGGCTCTCTTTTTTTTTTCTTTTTAAACATGTTTCTGTGGTTACACTTTAAATGACCAAACCCTTTGTGCCACTTACAAGATAAAGCAGATGACCCCGATGCTCCACATGTCCGTCTCCAAGCCCACAGGCTCATAGTTGATCACTTCAGGGGCCACAAACTCTGGCGTGCCGTGCATCACCATCAGAGGTTTACCCTCCTCTGAAGAAAGCGAAAACACAGGAAAAAAAAACAGACTCAGAAAATTCAGAATGTCCCTCTGAATGTTTTGTTTGTGTCTGTTTGTGTTAGTCTGTTTCCAGACAGCTTTAGGCTTCTCTAAATAGACCACCAAGTTTTGAGTCGCTGCCTTTGGAGCGTCACCAAATTTTCTGCCTGAGTTGGCTTCATGGGGTTTACCGCATATATGGAGTTGAGGTTGTTTTCTTTTTAGGGACTTATTATGTAATGGGTTGATATCTAGGAATATAGGAGAAACACTATGATTTTAACTAGCTGAGAGCGCAGCAAAGTAAGCTAATGCATGTCTATTACCTAAAAGTTTTACACAGCAGGGATGTTTTGTGACTATGTGAACCATAAGAGAAAACATTTCATTTCCCATATTTGGTACAAATGCATCGACTCCTCCCTTTTAAGGACTGTTAGATTTCCCTGTATTGTGACTTTTCGAGAAAACTCACAGGATATATCATTCATTTCAATGCACACAGGGAGCATTATTCGGCCTCCCTTGTGGGCGACCATAAAAGTTAAATTTAAGTCCCACTGAGGGTTCCTACTGAGATCACGATGTGACTGTTTCCTCAAATCCAGCAAACTCACCCAGTTTACTGGCCAAGCCAAAGTCAATGATCTTGATCCTTGTGCCAGTTGTGTCCACGCAGACTATGTTCTCTGGTTTGAGGTCCAGGTGGACGATATTCTGCTTGTGAACGTACTGCATGCCCTCCAGGATCTGCTGCATGTAGCGGGCACTGGTGGGCTCAGTGTGCTCAAAGTTGTCATCAACGATGCGTTCAAAGAGCTCCCCACCTGCAATACTGGGCATAGAAACAACACTAATAAAGCCCCTCTTCACATATTGAACAACTTTAATAAAATCCGATTTCCCCATCTGGGCCAGGAATATTAGTTTATTATCACCATAAAATACTGGTGAACATTGTTAATGGTTGACTTTGGTGCC
The DNA here is from genome assembly GCA_962446985.1 of Xyrichtys novacula. Classification (NCBI taxonomy): domain Eukaryota; kingdom Metazoa; phylum Chordata; class Actinopteri; order Labriformes; family Labridae; genus Xyrichtys; species Xyrichtys novacula. The sequence continues at coordinate 7,686,196 of OY660882.1, read as the reverse complement.
CCCTAGGTGCAAATCATTACATCTAATATCTTCCCTTATTTTTGCTCTAATTGCCACTGATGGTGGTGTTTGATTTTGGATGTTTAAAAAGAGGCATCGCTTCTTATTTCAGTCCATTTCAAAACCAGTTAAATTCTCCTCAAAAGGGCTTTAAAGAAACGTGCGACACCTTTTTAGTATCTTCAGCTTCATCTCCAAAAACAAAGACCAAATATAATTAAATTAAAGCTTTACTCACTACTCCATGATCATGACCATCTCTGGGCGTGTGTCATATGCAGCCAAACACTGGACCAGCTTTGGGTGGTGAAGGCAGTTCATAAGTTGGATCTCTTTGCGAGCTGCTTCTCTCTCCTTCGAAGTCCGGGCTCGATAAAACTTCCCAGCGCACTCCTGACGCGTCTCTTTGTGCACCATCCGGAACACCTCACCAAACTTCCCACTGCAACATTCGATCCAGACAAACAAATAAGAGACTCATAAAAATAATCTTGATTTAAAGTTTCATCCATCTTTGAAATATAATGAACCCATACTTACACTCCCAGCTTCTCATGCACACTGTAATGATCCTTGACCTTGTGTTTGGTGTCAATGGTCACAGTGACGTACTGCTCAGGCTCTTCCTTCTTTGGCTCTTCAAACACATAAAGTTGAGGAGTAAGTACATGGCACTGAAAGACACCTGAAAACCCCTGAAACCTTTCCTCAGATCACTTACTCGCACTTGCCATCCTGACACACTCAGACTCCTGGCTTGGCTCGCTGACCCCTGCCGAGTTGTACGCTCTGACACGAAAGCGATACTGACCCTGAGGCTCCAGGCCTGAGCGGACGTGGTAAGATGTGCTCTTACAGCGGCTCGCGATTTCAGTCCAGCTCCCATGCTCGGCTGGGCCTTTCTCTGGTCTGACCTCCACTATGTAGCCTAATACAGCAGTGCCTCCGTCATAGCTGGGACCTGTCCAGGACAGCACCAGGGACTGTTTGGACAGCTGGGAAACAACAGGATGAGATGCAGGAGGGTCTGGCCGGTCTGGGGAGAAATTTGTGAACAAAATACTGTCGTTTTCACAGAAGTCACTTTAAAAATTCAATATATCAAAATAATGGATAGCAGACTTAAGTGGTGCTCACCTACGACGCTGAGGGACACAGTATGTTGGGCAGAGCCTTTTCTGTTCCGCACTATGATAGTGTACGAGCCCGTGTCCTCTGAACAGGCCTTTGAAAACTTCACACTGCTTTGTGTCTCACTGCTCTTCACAGACATTCTCGGCCCTCCTACCAACACCTGAAGAGCAAACAAGGACACAATTCTTCCAGTCGCTGGGTTAGGATAAAATTAATACATCCAAAAATAGTAAAAACAAGAAGGGCTCTGTTGTTTTTAACCTTGTCTTTGTTGAAAATCCAGCAGCAAGCCACAGGGACAGAGCTGCTCCTGAACTCACAGTGTAGCCAGGCCTGCTCTCCTACATGAACCTCTACCTGCTCAAGTGGGTCCACAAACTCTACCGGAGGTACTGAGATGAAGCAGAGTGATGTGAATCAGTAAACCACACCTGAAGAGTCAGAAACTATTGTTTCAGAAGCTATTATGTCAGTTTCTTATGACCTACCTTTGCTTGTGGAGTCTTTTCTGTCAGGACTAGTATCACTGATGTCTGGGGAGACTGTGGATGCAGGTGGACTAACAGGTGTGTGTGCTGCAATTAGCAAAATTGAAAAGAGTCCAACCAATCAGACGAGAGCATTCAAGTTGGGTTGCAGTGGCATGCAAAAAGACTGCATTTGAAGAAAAACGAGAAAAACAGAACTACAAGAAATGTCAAAACTCTAAGAAAGTCTGATCAACCTTTGTTATTTTCTTCTCTTTTCCGTGTTTTCCCTTCAAACGCTGAAGAGTTCTTGTTTTTAGATGACGCAGCCTTAACTGCGTCTCCACTGTGCCCTTCATGGTTGCTCTCTTTGGGGATTTCCTTTGCTGCTGTTGGATTGAAAACAGTAAAGCAGGTTTAATGCACACTGATCTATATATACGTTCGATATGAAGTAAGGTTAAACCTGTCATGGTTCTCCCTGTTTGACTATTTATCAGTAGCATTCTCCTCTATGGAAGTATTCAGACTGTTTTCACTTATGGAGCTTTAGTTCGCATATATTCAAGCAAGGTTTCATGGCTCTTAATGGAAAGTAGGTTGGAGGTATTTAAATCGTACTTTGAATGTATAGTAATCAGTCATTTACCATTGTGTTGCCAGGAAACGCTCACAGGCTGACTTCCAGTGATAACACCTTGAAGAGTGGCATCCCTTCCTTTACAGAGTGTTCGGTCGCTGAGTGCTTGTTTGAAGTGAGCTTTGTCCAGCGTCTGGACGGGTTTCAATCTGGCGTCTGAACAGAAGGGGAGAAGAGGGACAATAGGCAATTTTTTTTGTTAATGTTTCGCTGGAATGCAGAGAGTTTTCACCATTGTTTTCAACACCGCAGACCAATAAGGGCGGATACTCTTCATTAGATAATTAATCACAAGCTAATATTTCAGAGGCACTGATGTGTCATGCAAAACCGCTTTACATGCCTTTCTGCCCAGGAAATAATGCAGTTCATGAACTCGTAAATAACCTACTGTGTAGTTGAACAAATTGTATGAATCTGTAGTTTGTAGGTAGATGTGTAGACGAAGTCAAGTCACATAAAGAGTGAAAGGTTTATAGCTAGCTATTTTAGAGTTAGCAGTTAGCATAAAAAAACTAGCTTGGATGCCCTCAGTTATTCTCAAAGCTAAGGGATGGCTGTTTAGCATAGAAACAAGACTTGTTGCAACAATAAGCACCCATTGCAGGAAATAGATCAACACAAACTCTAAAAATAGTCGACTGTAGCTAACATGCCACATTTCCATCCATCTGTTATCACCCATTGCTAATGCTATGTCGCAAAACAGCCGCTCCTAATCTCTGCTTATAATTGGCTTGTTCTTGAAAGGCACTATAGGTGCTCTTTGGCTGCAGGAACTTTTAAGGAACTGTCTGTGCTCGTTTTGACTGCAGGTACTCGGGTCTAACTTTAGTTCTGGGGTAAAAGATCTACCCCTTAAAAAGCCCCTGCTCAGGGGAAGGAACTTATTAATGGACCAGGGACTTGAGGAGCAGAACCTGGCAGTTTCATTTACATAACTTATCCACCTTAATGACATATAAAGTACCAGTAGAACAGACAAACACTGAGTAAGGAAGAAATTTGTGTTTTATATCCTACATATTCTTATATTTTCTGATCAGCAAGACTATGAATTTTGACCCCTACTGTGTACATGTTTCCATCTTTGAGGGTTTCAGAAGTTGGTCTTATCAGGAAACAACCTTGTGTACATAAGCGGGTTTACAGTTTACACATAACAAGCTGAAGAGAGAGAGAGGGGGCGTTGAACAGGTAAAGGCACAAAAAGGGTGATGATACAAGAGTTAGCATTTCTTGTAACCTGATTTATTTAATAATCAATACAGCTAACCTGCTGCCAACATGATTTGTGCCGGCAGAGGTCCAACCAAAGAGTTTTTTAGTATGTGTACCCAATACTTTGAATTATACAGTGGATATGCTTTAAGATTTGAGTAGGTTAAATACTGTCAAAGGATGTGTCAGTAGAAAAAGGGACAGTAGAAAAGATGTACGTATGTGTTGTATTGAGTCAATCAGTCACTCTTTGTTGTATCCACTGGAGTGTGTTCCAGTTGTGCGTTTTGAGGATTGTGACATGATGTTTACAAGATCCCCACCCCCTCGCCGACACACACATGTGTGTTTGCACATGTGTTTGTTAGCGCTGGAATGTCCGGCAGGGTGGGTGATGGGTGGTCAGCAGTGAATGTAGGAATGCCATCAGTCTGAGTGAGTGTGTTAGTGTGTGTGTGTGTGTGTGTGTGTGTGTGTGTGTGTGTGTGTGTGTGTGTGTGTGTGTGTGTGTGTGTGTGTGTGTGTGTGCATTAGGTGAAAAAAAGAAAAGAAAAAAAGGAGCACACTGCATGCCATGCCATAGTATCGTTAGTGCTTGAGGACATTTCTGACAGCACACATAATAATAGAGTTTAACAGGGAGTTGCACCTACAGTAAAGTCTGCCAAGCCTCATAGGAGACAGCTGTATAATACCTACTACAAAATGCAAAAATCCCTGGTTGATAGGATCAAATTAGGTCATTTCTAAACTGAATGTTAGATGAGGTGAGTTTGTTTACTCTAAAAATTAAAACACGCTAATAAAAAGTCCAAAAATCAGCGTACTGCCTGTTTACCTGTTGCTGATAAGACTCCCTGTTTGTTGTTTCCCAGTAACGTCCTGTCAGGAGTGTCCACTCCATCCTCCTTCTGCTTCTTCACACAGAGCAGTTGAGTTTGAGGCTTGAGGGCCAAACGGAAAGTTGATACAAAAGTCTTCTGCTTCTCGCCATCCTTGTCCATCCTTAAAGAGTTAAATTAAAGTTTGAGATAAGCACTCATCAGTCCGTCTTCTTGGTTGTGGTTTGTTTTGTATTCAGTTTTACAAGCATGAAGCTCCTCACAGATGCTGACAGGAGGAGCCTCTACTTCCAGACTGCCCCTACAAATCACAGCCCACTCACGGCCCCACCGTACACAGGAAACAGGCAGCTTTATCGGAAGGCCAATTAAAAACACACATATCCAGCTCCCTTTGTCCCACTATGCTCAGAACAGAGGGGGGAGACACAGAAACGCATGCGATAGAAGACAAAAGAGACAGTTGGAAACATGTGGGCGAGACAAAACATCCAAGCTGAAGAGAAACAGAGAGGAATAAGGTGGATAGAGATAAAAGAAGCACACAAAAAAAGATTTAAAACACACTTTACCTGTCTGTCTTTCCACTTTCAGAACATAATTCCCACTGTCAGCTCCTTTGAGTCATTTTATCCTCACAAACAAGTATTCCCCTTTTGACGCTCAGCCAAACGTAGGTTGATCCTCACTGCCAGAGTCACAGCAGGAATCAAGAAAAGCCAGTATGGCAGCTTTGTGTGTGTGTTCATTACCAAACATGTGTAAGGACAAATCATTGAAGTGTTTTTTTTTTTTTTTTTTTCTTTTTCAAAGGTTGGACTTCCGGGGTAAAGTTTCTTTGAATGAAACCGGAGAAGAGGGACCATGTGACCAGCAGCGGACCTCACTTGTAAATGACACCTTTAATTCTTTTGATATGTGAATGCTACTGGTTGGGTGTGTCTTTTAGGTGTGCTCTGGTTTATCTTTTGTTAAATGATTGTCCAGTGAAGTTTCATCTACCCTCGCTTAGAGGCTAGTGGATTGGCCTCAAAAGTTGGAGAGCAGTTTCACTAAAAGTAGGGTCATTTAGCTTTTTGAAAACACTCACCCTTGCAGAGGGTCTGCAGGTTTCCTATTCACCTGATAATTCCAGCATGGATGAAACAACAGAAAAGAAAAGAAGATCTAAATCTGACTTCAGTTATTTATTTACTGAAATATTAGAGGATTGCTGCAACACCTTGAAAACGGGTGGAAAAAACCCGGATGCTCACTGCAGCTCACATCTAACTTACTAAGACTGATTGCTGCAGGTAGCTTGCTTGCATCTCCAATAAGTTGGTAACTGAAGTTGGGCACACCCTCCAAGACTATGAAGCCTGATTTCCCCCCTCTAGGCTTGATGATGGTTCCTCTAAAGCTTATTGTGCCAGATTTGAGTTGTGAGTGTGGTTTCACTCCCCCTGAACTGTGATTGAAGCCACACCTATTTGAAATTGTAAATATGAAACATGTTCAGTATTAACAATCAGCTCTGCTGTTGTGTGAGGACAGCTGAGCACACACTCTACGAACTGTCATGTGGAAAAAATGTGCACAACAAACACGACAACAGTTAAAGGGAGGCACAAAGTTAGATGGAGGTCCACAATGTTTGTTTATCCTACCATCAGTGTTGGTCCATGCCCTGCAAGAACAAAACTGTTGGATCCATTATTCAGAGATGGCTGTTAGACAACATGGGCCTAACTGCAGGTCAACCTACCATAAAGCTCTACTAGGCGATTTCACAGAACACGCCCCCAATCAGCTTTATAATCAAATCAGCTGAAATTGTAACGATTCCCTAATTGGTGTTTTTAAAGCTGAACCCAAGAGCAGATCGGATGCAGAGGAAGTTTTGAAAGGTTTATTGTTTGTGGTGGTGAAGGTAGGGAAGTGATCTAAGGTCCGGGGTGTGAGGAGGCTCTGAGGTGAGAGAGTGATCCGGTGCGAGAGTGTTGGCAGCGTGGCAGAGGTTGAGGCTCAGCAGAATGGGCTCGTGGAGGAGAAAAAAGGAGAGCGGGGTAAGCAAAAGGTAATTCACAAAAATAGCGATTTTATACAAACTTTAGACTCTCATGTCAGTCGGTCTGATACCCCAAAGAAGCTGGAATCATCTGACGCTGAAGAGCCTCTCAGCAGTGCTTAAGTGGGAGCTGTGATTAGAGATGAGGTGCAGGTGCGCACATGCCAGAGGAGCCAGAGTGAGAAACAAGGGGAAGACACAACAAAAAAATCACTCCCCAACTCTCAAATGAATGAATTAAAAGATGCAAATTGCCACAGAAATGGGTTCACAAGAGGCTAACTGGATCTTACAACTCTGTATTGTTTATTTGTTGGATAGGAAAGTTTCATCTTTTTACATCCTTTCTTTGTCTCTCAAGGTTTTGTTTACTACCTCGCGTCATTGCAATGCATCCATGATTTTTACCTTCGATGATCTGCTGCCGACATCTTGACGCCAGATACCATAACACATCCTTACAGGTCTGGTGGAGTCTCATCCAGACACAGTCCACACAAGATATAAGGCAGATGGCCATGATGTTATGACTGATCAGTGTAGCACATCTTTCAGCGAGCAAACCTGTGCCTTCAAAGCTTCAGGCAATTCCAGTGGAAAATCACAGATCGAGCCAGAGTTTTGAGTGTAGTCTTGGACTCCAGTCGTGGGATCCTAAAAAACAAAGTGAGGCCCTTAATGCTGGCATATGAGTATCATTAGAAATCAAGAATAAATGAACTTAAAAGGACTCAAAGCTCATGCTCTGCGTTATCATCATTCAACTTGATTACAGTATCAACAAGTTTCTCAAAAAGTCAAACAAACAACTGCAGCTGATTCAGAGCATTGCTGCTGAAGTTCTCATCGAAACCAAGAGAGTGGATCACATTGGCTCTGAAGTACTTACGAAGGCTCCCTGTCCGTCAGAGAGTAATTTCTGAAATACTTTTGCCAGTTTCTAAGGAGCTGAATATTTTGGGGCCAAAGCATATACGTGATATTCTCCACAAACCATCCAGACCACTCCAGTTGTCTGGGTCAGGTCTGCTTTCTGTCCCAGAGTCAGAACCAAACATGGAAAAGAAGCGGTCACTTTCTGTACTTCATATATTGAAGAAAACAACAGGTCTGCTGAATTTTTTAGTTTGTAAAATCAGGGCCGAAGACCTATATCTGATTATTTTGTGACAAGTTTTATCATGGCTACTTTAGCTTTTTATCACTTCACTATTTCTGTTATGGTTTCAATTGCTTTTTTTTCTAAGCCTCAGTTCAAGATGTTTTATTTCCTGTCTTAATCCTTATCATGCTTTTTCGTTATATTTTGGTTTGCTGTTTGTTTTGCTTTTGCTTATCTAAAGTACTTCAAATGTCCTTGTTGCAGAAATGTGCTTCATAAACAAACTTGCCCTTCCTCGCCTGGAGCAAACACAGGCTTTCACACAAGAAAATTAATATCCATTTTTAGAAATTTCACATGTAAACACAGATCCACAGACAGCGTTTGCTGCATGCAAGGCATACAGACAACAGAGCGAAGGCATTACTAGACAGACCTGCCTGTAATTGTACTGAATCACAGATGTCTGCGTGTGAACTTCATCTTCAGTTAAAGCTCCTGTAAGGAGTTTTGAACTTGTCATGAAATGGACAAGAAATAACACTTAAGCTTTTTTATGGCCCTAAAAAGCAAAGAAGTCAACCAGCATAAAGATTGATCAGATTTATATAGCTATTTTTAATATCCCAAAACTCTGCAGAAGGGTAAGTGTAAGATAGGTCCTTATTTATGTCCTGCACTATCAGCTTTTGTTCAGAGCTTCTGCAGTGAAGACTGTCTATGAGGGATACATATGACTGTTACAAAAGACAAAACACAAATGTACAGGGAAAGGTTAACAAAGACATGCCGGGGATCAATTTGTCCACACTGGACAAAACTAACACGGGCATAAAGGACACTTTTAGACGGAAACGGTCTCCATAGAAAACGGAAAAATTTCGTTTCGTTTAGGGGAGTCCGTTTAGACGGCAACTGCGTTTTCAGGAGATGAAAACGTAACAAAGTGAAAACCCTCTCCAGAGTGGAAATGTTGTAAACGCTCTGCTAGTCCCGCTTTCGTCTAAAGTACAAAAACGCTGAAAACAGTCAAACCTGTGACGTCCTGGCTCACGTCGGCTCACGCTTATAACATCATAGCCATGTGCAGCTTCCTTGAAAATAACAACAACAACCATGCTAAACATGTAAAGAAAACTACTGGACACCTATCGCATCATTATCCAGATAAATAATTTTTGCCCAAATAGCCAGTCATGGGACCCTTCCGGACATACCCCCGCTTAGTAGAGCCCAGTAAGATTAAGTTAAACCAAGCCCAAGTAAAAAAAAAGGCATTGTACTCTACATTTGTTTGTCTCTAAAATATAGCACCTACTGCTATTAAACCATAAAAATGTATATAGTTACAAACGTAAGCAAAGAAATACGTATCAGCATCAGGAAGCATTTGAGCTGAAAAGTTACTTTGATAAAAACCCAATTATTCCTCTGAAGTAAGCTCCTATTGTAAATTCAATAACAATTGTTGTGTAATAGTTTTCCATCTAATAAATGAGTTTATATGTTGTGGTTTTACATGGACACATTTCACACAGAGTTGGTCAGAGAAAGAATGTAAGGAAGGAGTTACATGAAGGGGAATGCGTAAGTAGTTCCACATGGTGAGAGGCACATAAATTATGTCCCCTGGTGATAAAAGCAACTTGATCGATGGTCCGTGCATCAAGTACAGCTTAACTGTTCTCATTCTACCCACTTCTGTGCTCTGTGCTGTCCATATATAGGAAAAAAGTTGGGGGTGTTGGTTACACACACATGAACAGTTTCAAAAAGTTGCCTCCAACAGAAAAAGGGATGTAGCAAGAACATGATTCAGGTAAAAGAAAATGTCAGAAACATTTGTAGTTTGAAGATAGGCGGTATCTTCTCCTTTTTTTGACAAAACAGACATTTTGATTCTGATATTTGGCAGGAAAAAGTACAAAAAATAGTTCAATGATTTCAGACTGAATGTTCCTCAGTGTAAAATAGTAAAGCGCTCAGAGATTTCATCACCTACAGCGTAAAACACTGTTAGAAGATGCAGAAATCTGGAGATTTCACTGCATGACTTTGAAACCATGTCCAAAAACTGTCATCTGTGCATCGCTGCAAACACAGATGCAGGTGAAAACTGTAACATGCAACGATGACACCATATGTTTACACAATCTAGTAACACTGCAGACTTTTCTAAGCTGAGTACATTTAACATAAACTGAAGTGAAGCAGAAAACTGTGCTGGAGTCTAATGAATCAAAACTTGACAGGCTTTTTGGAAATCATGAACGCAACTTTCTCTGCTGGAACGATGGGAGGAATTACCCAGTTTGTTATCACAGCACAGTTGAAAAGCCAGCATCCCTGATGATAGGAAAAGCATAAGATATGTTTTTGTGTGAACTATTTTCATTCAAATACAGGGTTTTATTGATTCATTTTCTTATTAGAATCCCACATTTTTTTTTTATCTATTGGGATTGTACTAATATGATACTAATAAAAACCTTTGACTTTGACTCTCTCTTTCTTTCCTCAGGAGGATGGCTAGTTTCTTATTATTAGCCAAACCATCAAAACATCAAAGCTTGTGACTTTAATGCTGAAAATGTGGACCACAAGCCATACTAAGTTTTGGAAAGCGCCATATAAGGTAAAAAGATGCTACAGCTTTTTCTAATTGCCTCCAGTGCATTCAGCTGTTTTGCCATCCATACATGGACTATCTTCTTTACAATAATGCTGTTTTTGCACCCCAGTGTTTATATTCTACAGAGTAAATGGCACAGCATCACCACCCCACCTCTTTCCCCGTCAGTTTTCCTTATCAGAAGGAAATCATACAAGGTTTTGACAAAGCCTTGAGGAATTCCAAACAGGAAAAGCAGAGAGAGGGACTTGACGCCAAAGCACGCCAACTATGGTAATCGTTGTACTTCCTGTTCCCAAGAAGCCCTTCAAAGACATGCAGACTCTGTGTTATCCTGTTCCCATAAACTTCTGCAAACACTACTTCACCACTCCAGCCCAGATGTTAATGATGCTGAAAGCTGTGACCAGCTGATAGAGGTTTCAGGTTTTCATTGAAACAGAGTGAAACAGGGCCCTCCTGTGGCTGTGCAGAAATAGTTCCAACTGTCAACCGATAGACACATCCACACAGCAGATGAAGATCAGTGAGGGCCTTAAGCACTCGGTTAAAAGTTCAGCAAGTCAAAACAGGCTCCTCTCTTTTAAGACTGGTGACTAGACTTCGAGCATCCAAAAATGCTCTTTGTAATTTCTCAACAACAACAACAACAACGAAATCGTAGCTTTTGGAGGGAAAACCTGTTTGTGACTCAGTCTACAGAAATTGCAAAGCAGCATGGTCCTTCACAGCCTCATGCACTCTGGCTTGGGCTCTGAGAGAGCTGAAAGAGATGTGAGGAGACACTGGCAGTGCCTCACCAGCAGCCCAGCCGCTCACTCTACTGTGACAAAGATAATTGTGCTGCAGCCAGAGGCCTCGGTCCTCTTCCAGTCCGTGGAGTCGGGTCAGGCTTCCTACAGCTCCGCTCCAAATGCTGGGCCAAGAGCTCTGGGGAAGTTCTCAGACCTCAAACAGATGGAGGAAGCCTGAAAGAAGTTCCAGCACTCAGACAAAGCTGTGACAGTACAAACAATAAATTCATGGATTTCTCTAAATTTCTTTGAAAAAGGGGAAGTTTCCTTGTCTTTTGCAAATTTCATGATAGTCCTTTGTTTCCTTACATTTATAATAAGAGTACGTTACCATAGCTGTGATTTAGAACTGTCTCCAATTAATTACAAAAGGTTATGCTTTTATTTTGAAATCTCAAAGCCAGCTGGAGAAGCACCCTGAGATTACTTGGTAAAACACAAAGTGAGTTCCTCTCACCTTTCTCCTTTAGCTCCAGGGTCCAGTCAGACCTCAGCCAAGCTGCAGCCCACTGTCGCCAATCTCAGTCACCTTTTTCAGACAACCCGAGGTTAAGTCCAAACTCTGCCAGACAAATGCCAATCATGGACTTTCTAATCTTTTAATACATTATTTTCATGAGGGGTTATTATCACAGTTGAAACTGACTTCCTAATTTCAATGCTGACAACTCATTCAAAAACAGGCGCTCTCAGAGGATACATCTGTGATTCATCAGTATTCTTTAGAAATCTCCTATCAAACTGGAGAAATAAGCTTCTACGTGGCATTACGAATCGACTCCTGTGATGATGTAATGACAGGATTGATTTCCATCAGCATGAAAAATTAATCCCACTCCCACTTTTTGAGCAATTGCACCTCCTCCTGTGGTTTTGCTTCATTGTTGCAGAGTCAAGTTACACACAAAATGTGATAGAGTAGGACTAACACTTGAATTGTAATACACTGAGAGGCTCCAGTTGGCCTAATGGTTCGAGCATTTTTGAGGTGAAAAGCACCATAGTCCTCATTGCAGTCAGGGTAATCGGTCATGTCAGGCCATTCACTCTTCTATAATGACTTGTGTAATGATTCGTCCAATAATTAGATTCCCATTTCCCAATAGATTTTATTAAAAGCGTGCCTGTGGAAGAATATTGGGGTAGATTTCTGTGGGTAAATAAATATTTGGAACAGACATTAGAGATACTTTACCAGGTTTATAATTTATGTTTATCTTAATTAGTATTTTGTTGCAACAGAAGGGACAAAGTTCATCTTACATATGACACAGTGAAAGACAAATTTTTTGATCCCTTTTAGGCCATCTTAAAGATTAAAAAACACAATTGAATTGAAGTAAAAATACATTTTTGGGATGTAAAAAAAAGATGGTAAATGTGGAAACAAGAGAGTGGGGAAGGCTTGCATCAACTACGTCTGTCAAGAGTTGTATACACAACAAGAATGTTGGGAACTCTGGCTTTGGTTTACGGGCTTCTTGCTCTTCCATCTGAGCTAATATAGTCCAGGTCTAATCTTTTTTTTTTTTTCGCTCATATGTGACTCAGATCTCACTTTCATGACAGTCTAAATGGAATAGCCAATGAAATCTAATCTTTAAACTCCGATCAGGCCACTGTTATTCATGGACCTAAATCAGATACAGGTGCAATCTGTCACAATCTGAACAATCATGAAATAATGCTTATGTTTACAATTTGAAATTATATTCACGCACATTGACAATAACTGAAAAGAGCTAAATGAGTCAGAGATAACCAAATGGCTAATTTCCATGTGTTGCTCCTGGCAACAAGGCCTTTTGTTTCTTCTGAATGCTCTGATAAAACAGAAATGGCATGAATGTATAAACATACCTTCTAAAATAATGAAAATCACACTTTTTCCTGCATGATTTGGCAGTTTAGTTGAAAAATATTTCCTGAAATTTGCATAAGAAAATATGAACTCTGGCAAATGTTAGGGCAGACATTTGAAAAGCAAGCAGAGGATGCATGAATGATGATAAAAACCTATCTCCTTCTGTTTGCCTGCGGTTGCAAAGTCCAGAATTAATTACAATTCATGGAGAGAAGAAAATAACCTTCTTCACCCGAATGTAAGTTCATTTGCTGCCAGTAACTTATAACCTTTTGCAGCTGAACTGTTGCAGGTTTTTGAGCTATCAGTCTGGATGTGCTTCTGTCTGGATGTGAGAGGACAAAGCTATGAAAGCCTCAGCTGATGAGTCATGGTGCCCATACACAATGGACTTTCCACATCGCTAATGTTTTTCCTTCATACTCATATTTGATTTGTTTTGTTTACTTGTTCTGGTTTTGTTCGTCTGTGTTGTTTTCCAACTGTCTCTGGTTCATATTTCTGATCAGATGTGTTGTGTGTATGATCATGCCACTGATATGTTACCACGACAACATGATTACCCGAGGTGATCTGACAAATGATTTCTTTGGATATTTGGTTTAAGTTTCACGCACACTATCTGTATCTTCAATAAATTAGTGATGACTTCTGGTAAAGGGACTGTGTGGTTTAATCACTTCAGATAAGGTCTCAATGATGCCACCCACTGGTTTGCGGAATTGAGTCATGGAGCTCAATGACTGTGGTTGCCATACTGGAAATACCAACTCAACCTAAGAGACAAAGTGGAGGTGAGCCTTTATTCCTCCTGGCTAACAGTACAATTACATCTGAAGTCAGCTACACCCCTTCCTATGCCAAGCAAGCTAAAACTTGTACATAATGAGTTGTAAAAAACTGACCCTTACAGTGTTAAAGCAGAAAAAAAAAGGGTTATCAGACCAAGAACATTTTTGTAACAAGCTAAGATGAGCATTTTAACCTGGTTGCGCAGAACTTTGGAGTCGAAAAGTAAAATTTCAGGACTTTTCAAAAGATCTGGATGAGGCAATTCTCAAGTGACCAGTAATCAATAAGTTTTAGCCTCATTGTGTAAAAATTTGTCAAAATTTACTTACAGAAAATCAAAAGAATTAAGAAATAAAAGACAACATGGGTGCTGTTGAGTTCAGTTTACAGAGGATAATACGTTTACACAACACTATATGGCTCCAAATTTCTTAAGTTTGTCTCTGAAGTGCCCAAAGGTTGTGCACCTCGTCAAGTTTTAGGCCAGTTAGGCAAACAGATTGACTCTGGGCCAAATCCCAGGACTGAAAATGTGAAATTATCCTCCAGTCTATGGATGGAGGTAAGAAAAAATATGTTTTATAATATACTGCATTGTGTTTAGTAATGTACTGTAATACATTTCTCTCATAAATCATTATGGGTTTTTAAAAATTCAATTGCAGCTAGCTAAACAGTGAATGAACTACATTTCCCAGCAACCCTAAACAGGAAATGAGCCCGTGACCGAAAGTTGTCCGGCTCGAGCAACACTGGAAGGTAACGTGCGTTTTAGCGATTCAAAAACTCGTTGCAAGTAACATTTTATCAGCAAAATTGAGTCTAAAGTTAAGGTTTAAGAAACTGTTTTGTTAGTATTTTATTGAGTACCTCAAACGGTTTGATATTGCTATGCTGTGTAAGCTAACACGAGTGTGTTTGTAGCATTTAGCTTGGAAACATGTACTTCAGAGTCCACATACCTGAGGGACTGAGCGTTGTTGACTGAAATAACTTTGAATTTACCAGAAAAGATAAAAGAAAAGAAAACAGTAGTGTAAATTAGTTAAATAAATAGTTGTCATTTTCTAACAGCCTCTTTTCTTCTTGTTCACATATCAAGCAGCATGTCTGAGGCTTTAATCCAGCGTATAAAGCAGCTGGAAACAGAGCTGGAAAAACTCAAGTCCCAACTGAAAGAGAGCAGTGAAGCTGGAGATGACACTCACCTGAAGTCAAGTCTACCCGATGGTAACACCACCAGCAGCATCAGCAACAGCAAAAAGGGGAAGAAAGCAGCCAAAGACCGTCCTTTTGACTTCTCGGCCCATCCTCGGCGACATGTGGCTTTGCGGCTGGCATACCTCGGATGGGCATACCAGGGCTTTGCTGTCCAGGAGAACACAGACAACACTGTGGAGGCCAGACTCTTTGAGGCTCTGCTTAAGACACGTCTGATTCAGGAGAGACAGAGCTCGAACTATCACCGGTGTGGTCGCACAGATAAAGGAGTCAGTGCCTTTTCTCAGGTGAGTTCACAGAGATTAATGAGAGTATTTATTGTTGTCATATGCAGGAAGATGGTCCTTTGTTGGTTTGTTTTCTTCCGCTTATCCGGGTCCGGGTCACGGGGGCAGCAGCTTCAGGAGGGAAGCCCAGACAGCCCTCATCCCAGCCACTTTCACCAGCTCCTCTAAGGGGATTCGCCACACGAGAGATATAATCCCTCCACCTGGTCCTGGGCCAGCCACAAGGTCTCCTCCCGGTGGGACATGTCCGAAACACCTCTAACAGGATGCCCGAGCCACCTCAGCTGTCTGCTCTCGATGTGGAGGAGCAATGGCTCTACTCTGAGCGCCTCCCGAGTGTCCGGGCTCTTTACCCTATCTCTAAGGCTGAGCCCGGCCACCCTGCGGATGAAACCCATTTTGGCTGCTTGTATCCGCAATCTCGTTCGTTCGGTCATTACCCAAAGTTCATGACCATAGGCGAGGGTCGGCACATAGATCGACCGCAAAATCAAGAGTCTTGCATTGATGGTCCTGAACAAAGAAAAGCACATCACACTTGTTTGCATTTGTTTACATACTGTTTGTGCTTTCTCCCCACAGGTAATAACCATTGATTTGCGCTCCACACAGTTTTGTGGAGGACTGGGTATCACACTCCCTGAAAACGTCGATGTCAGCACCAAAAATAAAACTTCTGGCTCAGAGCTTCCATATGTGAAGATGCTGAACAGAGTTCTGCCTCAGGACATCAGGATCTTGGACTGGGCACCAGTAGCAGAGGGCTTTAGCGCACGCTTCGACTGTCAGTCCCGGACGTATCGTTACTACTTCCCCCGAGGATGCTTGGATGTTGCTTTGATGGCAGATGCTGCAAAAAGGTGAGTTAAGACTTTTAGTTACTTATACTGATGTATGTTCCAGTTTTTGACTTAAAGAAACCTGTGACACTCAACAGATATGAGGGGACTCATGACTTTCGCAACATTTGTAAAATGGATGTGGGAAACGGAGTCCTGCAGTTTGAAAGGACCATCCTGTCAGCATCGGTGAAGCCTGCACAGCATGTCTCTGGTGAAAATGAATATGACCTCTTCATATTTGAGATTAAAGGACTGGCCTTCCTATACCACCAGGTATCAAAGGACACTAAACACAGACCCTATCCGATGAATTAGGCTTTTTCATTCCAATCAGATGGATGATTTGTTATGTTTAATTTCTTCCTCATGCTAAGTAGTAAGTAGTTAAGATATTTGTTGGATAAGGTTTCCTTTTTTGTGTGTTCTTGATGCAGGTACGGTGCATGATGGCTCTGCTTCTCATGATAGGACAGAAACTTGAAGCCCCAGAGATAATTGATCAGCTCTTGGATGTTCAGACTAACCCCAGAAAGCCACAGTACAGGTGCATCCACCGCTGTCATTTTACTGAAAACACCATATTTAGTTTAATTTATTTATCCTTTAATCCTTTTTTTACATAAAAGTTAAAAAATAATTTAACATTCATCTTTTTCCCTCTAGCATGGCAGTAGACTATCCACTGGTACTGTATGAATGCCACTTTGAAGGTTTGAACTGGCAACAGGAGAATGAAGAGGTCAACCTAGTCCTGTCCACTCTTCAACAACACTGGACTCAAAGTGCAGTCAAAGCTCACCTCCTTCAGGGAATGATCCAGGGATTGGAGGCCATAGGTAGGATTTGCCATCAATTCAGTAGACTTCTAAGTAACCTCTATAGTTTTGAGTTTTAGTCTTCTGAGTTTCAAAATAAACATTAATTTAGGTCTTGTCAAATGTGGCACCAGACTTCATTGAAAGTATCAGGTCAACCAATCTCTGTTTCGAGAATCTGGGGTTTGGGAGTGTTTCTACATCAGGAGCTCTCAGGTTTCTGTTCATAGTATGTTTGTAGTCTGGATAGAAGTAACTACTAACATTTTGCAATACCAATGTAATGCCTCCTGATTATATTGTCTTGTAGTCTAGGCCTGCATCAAAGATCTTGATGATCCAGAGTGTATGACTGCCCTCTCTTGATCTACAGGTGGAGCGTCCTCGAACCACTGCTGGCTGGTTGAAGGCACCAGGCAGAGAAACTACAAACCCCTGCTGGAGCGTCCGTGCTGCGAGAGCCTGGAGTCCAGGATAAACCATTTTGTCAAAAGAGGCAGACTGGAGCGAGAAGAAGGGGAGAATGGGGGTGAAATGGTCCACAGAGGAAAAAGGTCCAAACATTCCCACAGTTCCCCAGGTCTGCCTGATCCCTCGGATGTGTTGACATCAAAAAATACTGCAGATCACAATGCAGAAGTTTAGTATCTTCTAACAGGAGAATGGACTTGAGAGTTTATTTGGTTGCATACATTAATAACAAGAAGGATGTGCGATATATTTACTTAAAGAAACAAAATTAAGTTGCATTTTGCTTTATGTAAATATTTTTTTAAATAAACACATTTTGAAGAAAGGTGCTGGTTGGATGACCTTTCATTTTGTCACTTTGTTTTGTCTGTTGAAATGGTCTATTGGTGCTTTACAAAACTTACAATTAAGTTCCCAAATGTTTTGTTTCATTCAATATTTTCCCAATTTTCCTCTAAGTAAACGAAAACAGCTTACCACACAATTTCCTCTGCAGTGAGTCGATTTGTAGCTTGAAAATAATCCAGGCGGAACTATTGTGAAGTCGAACAAAAATGGGACGATTATTTGGTTGCGCTGGATTAGCCAAGGCGCTAGGTCGCTAGCCGAGAGTTTAGTGAAAGTGAGAGTGTCTAAAGAAATTTTCCGGCTGTATTTTCAGCTTTAACCTCTTCGTCTGACCTCTTTCGTGACTGTACGCAGTGAGAATGGCCGCTGCTTCGTGTGTTTATATGTTTGTTGTCGTTTTGACCTGAGAAGGACTTGTGCTAACGTTAGCTTGCTAGCTTCCTGCTTGTTTACTCAGACAGTTCAACTATTTTTACCCTGCGCGGATAAGGTAAGTGTTTAAAACCATTTAATACTTTTATTTTAACTTTGATTTATACATTCTTATTCAGTAAAAGGTCCCTATTTACTCCAAAGCCAATGAAAATGCTTTACTACATAATCTACTTTGAATGTGTAAGACTTTACCCACATGATCAACACATTATACAAGTCCAGTTTAAAGCTCCTGTAAGGAGATTTCATCAGGTTACAGAATCAACCGAATTTGATATAAACCACTAAAATAGACATTGATATTTTCTATACTGTTATTTCTAATGTCAGAAAACATGTCTGTGGGGTAGTTGTCAACAAAGTGAGTTCAAGTACACAGCTAAAAAAATATATTTTGATTTATATAAGAAAATGGAGGATCATATCTGTAAACTTTCCCAGTGGCCTTTTGTCCTAGAAGGCCACCATCATTTCAACAATAAGAGGGGCGAGCAAGGGAGTGCTTTAATCTAGAATCTGTCTATATATCCCAAAATATTCTAATTCGTACAAACTGTACCACTGACAGAAAGCAGGATGAGAATTTTTCATTAGACCAGATCGATGAAGAGATGGGAGGTACGACTTCCAGGGCTCGACAGTGCAACCGTTTCACTCGCAGTTGCGACCCAAAATAGATGTGTGGACTTGTAAAATGTATTAAGGGGGCACATCTGTGTTTTTTCATGTAAATACCGTGGTGAAGTTAGTTTAAGGTTGGATATCCGACGGACATTCACTGCGGATCTACCAGTGTCTTCTCACTCTCTCATAACCGGGAATAGCAAGAGCAGCACGGTTTAATCTACTCGTTACCCTCGCTGTCAACGTCGGGTGTTGAATAAGGGACCATCAATAAATTACCGGTTGATGTCCTCAGAAAAGGCTGTTTTCCTTCGATAGCTTCCATGTCATGTGACTAATTGACCCAAAATTGATTTCAAATAATAGTACTTATGTCGACCAATAAGACAGACATTATTTGATCAATTTTCATTGTGCCCAAAAGTTCTTTGTGTGCTCCTTACTTTTTTAACTTAGGAGCACATGAGCTCCTTGGGAAAAAGTTAGTGTCAAGCCCGGACTTCACCCACAGGGGGCGTCAACATCAACACAATCTAATTTTTACTCAGCTGAGCTTTATATTGTCTTTGATTTGTCAGCTTTGATTCTCTTTGTGTTTTCACTTTTACTAATAGTTGCAAAAGCCCATATTTTTCCATTTTTTGCCATATGACACTGCTTAAACAATTTTAATGAGTGCGTGTGAGTTAGAAGAAAAAGTTTAAATGTTATTGCTGCACTGACATCAGTCTTTCAATGTCTTCTCTCTAAGATGTTCCTGGTGGGGCTGACAGGAGGTATTTCCTCGGGAAAGAGCACCGTATCGACGATGCTGCGGGAGCTCGGGTGCCCCATTATTGATGCTGATGTTGTTGCCAGGAAAGGTTGGTTATTATCCTCCCCTTGATCAAATTTTAAGGTTTTTTAAATTACTACAACGACCTGTTGAATGCTTGTCAGCCAGTGTCTGGGTTGAGATGTGTCTCTTGAATTGACCCTGATTAAGAGATGAGCAGTAACCCACATGTCCTACACCACTGGCTATTGTTGTGGCTTTGTTTATCAACACTGGGCCTGTAGGAGGTTCATTAAGAAGAGACAAGCGCTCGGAGAGATTGTATGAATCATGACGGCCATCTCTGCTGACTGCAGGGATCATGTTTGAGCTGCGCGGTAAAGATAATAAGGTCATAGAAGACGGGTAATGGTACACAGCTGCATCTACAAATAAATATATGACAAAGGGCATTGTACTCAAGTGACTGAAATACCTTGTTATCCATCTTACTCCCTTCTTTGTATATTTTGAAGGCGTCTAACCTCTTCATACTAACTTGACTTTCCTATGTTTCTACGTGTCTATCAATGTTACAAAGTTATTTAAAAAGAAACCAACAAAAATCTTAAATGTTTTGTCTTTTCTCGAGAACAGTTGTGGAGCCACACACACCCGCCTATTCCCGCATCGTCTACCACTTTGGGCCTGAGATCCTCCTGGAGAACGGGGAGATCGACCGGCAGAAGCTGGGTCAGCTCATCTTCGCCAACGAAGAGAAAAGGAAGCTGCTGAACTCCATCACCCACCCCGAGATCCATAAAGCAATGCTCAAAGAGATCCTGTTCTACTTTCTCAGGGGTGAGTTTGGCTCAGTTATCGGTTAACAGTGAAACAGAGAATACTTTACTGAAAGAGAGCCAAGGCTGTTTGGCAGCGCAGCAATGGGCTTTAGGGTCTTAGGCTGCCTCTCACAAAGCTCTCTGTGAGCCAAGAAGAGAAAGATTTGAAAATATTCTCAATGTTTTATAAGGTAGAAGGTGATGAAGGAGTAAGAAGTTTCTGCACTCAGGACTTTTCTTTTTACATTTCAACTCGTGTTTGAAAAAGACTGCAACATGAGTGCAATGACTCACTCTCATTTCATTAAAAATTTTCACAAGATAAATACAAAGCCTCAGGAAAGACTTCTAAAATATCACACAAAGAGATATTGGGATACCATTTCTCATTTCACTTTCAAAAACTGGATTCAGGAGTTGGACTTAACCAAATTTCCCTCTAAAAATACATATCTATATAATTTATTTAGAGTTAAACATCAGTTTCTTTTTACTATGTTTGGACTTTAAAACTAGAAACAACTGGGTGACATCGCTGAGATTACATCTGTTCGATACAGTCTATTGGATATCTTCAACCAGGCCAAGAGTCGCCATACAGGAAATGCAGACACCAACTAACTTCTGGCTTAGTAGCAGATCTAGAAACTAGGGCCCGACTGATTTAACGGGCCCTAGAAAGGCTCTTTTCTGGTCAGAGTTTCATCAGTCGGTCTTCCTGTCGGTGGAAGAGCAGTAGCCTACAATATATCTACAGTATATAGCATACTATAGATATCTAAAGTACATATGTATATTTTATAACTTCATGAAAAACTTTATTAATCAGTATCGGCATCGGCCCCAAAAAACCCATATTGGTCGGGCCCTACTAGAAACCCTCAAAGAGGTGGATCGGGGGCTGTAGTTTTGCAGCTACATTGCGCCCACCTGTATGTCAAATTGGCTACGACTGTAACCGAGTCTTGATAGAAATCTGAGTGAATTGAGGCTCTAACAGGGTTTTTTTTTCTTGGATTTGAAGCCACAAGTGGACAATCAGTGTCTACAATTTGATGCATTTCAGCATGAGCTTCATTTTCACCTCCAAGCTGAGCACCTAGAAACAAGCTTAAAGTGAGAGCCCAGCCTCTCCTAACATGTCGTAAAAATCTGACAGCAAAAGTGACTCAGTATGATTCAGATTTCTAAAAAAGAACCAATTTTTTGAGCAATCTAATAGATTTTAACCTGAAGTTTGTTATTTCAATTGTTTTCCGAACTTCATCCTTCATGCAAGCAGCAAACTTTAACAACAGTAGTGGGTTAAGAGAGCCAAAAGGTAAATATGTTCTGTGTTTACTACTATTTCGAGTGAGAACACAGAAGTGGATGTTGAAAGATACAGTTACAGATACACAGTGCAGCTCTTAGGCTGTCCATGAGGCACTCAGTGTCTAAAACAAGTCTAAGAACGAGTCTTTTATTCAAAATTCTTGACTTAATTGTATTATTTGTGTTTTGTCCATGCTGAAGTGAGTTAAGAGTGTGTTCATGCCTCCTCTTCTTTCTCTTCAGGGTACCGCTATGTGGTGCTGGATGTGCCCCTCCTTTTTGAAACCAGGCGTCTCACTCAGTTTCTAGCCCACACTGTTGTTGTTTACTGGTGAGAACACTCAGTAATTTTCTTTCATTTTCTCATCACTGTCGAGCCTCTCTGATGGACTGTTTATCTAAAAGTTTCATAGGTCCAGGTTATGAAATATTTGGAGGTTTGTTTTTGACAACATCAGGCCACAGAGTACTGTTTTTTTTTTTTTTTTACCTCTCTCCAGTCCTCATTATCATGACTCACTGCCTCTGGATTTTTTAACAGACACTCTGCCTGTACCATAAATATCCTCCATTGTCTGTTCCCTTTTCAGCGACCCTGCCACTCAGCTGCTGCGTCTGATGCAGAGGGACGGTCTGACCCAGGAGCAGGCCGAGCAGCGCATCGCCGCGCAGATGCCGCTCAATGAAAAGCGCGGCTTAGCCAATCACGTTATTGAGAACTCAGGCGGCCGAGAGGACACCCATCGACAGGTCTTGAGGTTACACACAAAGCTGGAAGACTCCATGGACTTCCTCTTAGTGAGGGTCATAGCTATCGCAGCCACAGCTGGCCTGGGTGGGATACTGCTATACGCGGCAAAGATCCTCTTGTCCTAACAGAGGACAGATGAGGGCTGAGAAGTGCTTCAGATGTGGTCAGAGAGAGGCCGAAGGCACATCAGGGGTATCGATGCAATTTACTGTGAGATTAGTCTAACAGCACCCGCCTCCACAGCTCAGAGGTGTGATGTGCTCTGTTATCAGTTAACACGGACTTACTTTATTGACACAACACGCACTGACATACGTGGTTTGGTGTGAAGGGTTTTTTATGTGCAATTCAGCTAGTTTACTCTCAGACCTTAAAAATATGAAGGTGGTTCCTGTGAAGCTTAGCAGCTGTACAAGCTCATCAATGTTCTTAACAGTACTTGCTGTCAAAGGCCTAAAAACAGCTGAAATGTCTTATTTTAAAGCAGCAGGCAGTTCAAAACAAGCATTGAGTCAAAATTTACCTGGAAAAAAACAAAGATTTTATTTTGATTCACCCTTACACCTTTTTAAGTTTGTCAAATCAGGCATGTTGGGCGGTTGCAAAGATTGTAAATATGTTCAAAAACAATATGGAGGGGAGTTAAAGAGGTAAATTCTGTACATTCTTTACAAAGGTGACTCCTGCAGTCATCATTTTCACTGTCACCTTAAATTTAAGACCCGACACGCCCATTTTAGCCCCTGTTTTAAATTGAATGGAGTACTTCTGATTGTTAGACATTTATGACGCTAAAAAGGAATGAACTACAGCGTAGTAAAATGATCACAATAGAATGTAGACGACCTGCATAATGAAGATAAATAACAGAATGTATTTGACAATCCATTTTTAATGGGAACAGAGTGAATTTTCATGAATTAACAGACTTTATATTTATCACTGTATTTTCTTACACTTGAAGCTATCATCTGTATATACCAGCCTGACTTTTTTGGTTGTTTCTTGAATCTTGTGACATTCATTTGTAACTAAAAACAACATTTGTAACATTAGCTGCTTAGCTGGATTATAAAAGATCAAACACTACTGTTTTAAAACAAACTGTCGTATGGAGTCAGTTTTTTTTTTTTCAATAATTCATTATTCATTTGGATTTAGCAATCATCACATACTTAAGTGCCTCTAAAAGTGATTATACGGACCTACAACCAATCGGATTAACAGCAATATGAAGATACATTATCGGTTTGTCCACAACAGCTGCCATTGCCTTCCGGTTAATGATGTTCTGTATTAGTGTTAATTTATTTGGTATTGTGTCCTCTGTGGACAGTTTAAGGTGGTTTGGAATTTTTCTGATGACTAGGAAAAGTTGTCTTTAATCTGATTTTAAAGCTCCTGTAAAGAGTTTTTCGCTGATAGTGAAAAATATCGAAATCAATGTTGATGTCCCCTCTGTGAAGATTAATCACCTACATATTAATAAATCAATTATCCCTTTCTCATGCTTAGCCATACATGGCAGGTAAGATAATCAACAAAACAGCTTTTTTTTTTTTTTTTTTTTCAATTTTCACAACATATTTAGTGTTAGATGGGTTGGGAATCTTGTCAGAAGACACTGTCTAGGAACTTTAATATGACAGTGATTGAAATGATTATGCATTTATCCTAAAAGGGAAAGGTTGGTAGAGCATGCCCTTCATCTAAACTTTTAAGTAAAGACATATTTAAAAGCATTAATATAAACAGATAAACATCATCGCACCATCGATTTTCGCTCGCACAACAAGAGAGAAGTAGATAAAAATTTTTGCTTTGATGACTTGAAAAAATAGTCCAGATTTGAGCAAAAACCTTCAAGTCAAAAATGTTAAAAAAATGTATCCTGCTCTAACCACTGTCCTCAAAAGTTGAGTTATGAAAGAGTTATGTTTAGAAAGAATTTAAGGAAGAATGGTCAAAGTTTTAATAGATTCTGACACAATCCACTTAAAAGTCACTTGGCTATTTTCTGAAGCTGTTGGTTCCTACATTTCCCATAGTGCATCTCACTTGTGTAACAACCCTAATTAAGCCACTTTAAGCTTTAAGTTGTCAAAACTTTGGGCTCTGACAACTTTAGACAGTCAAAGAAATCAGAATAAAAAGTGTTGCACAAGTTTTCAGAAGCTCCTATCAAGAGAGAAATTTCAAAAATGCAGAGTCGTGTCCTTATTGAAGATTCAGCAAATAACTTTGTTTTGGATTTGTTTTAAACTACAAAGTAAAGAGAAAACTGTGTATGAGAACTTCCTCCTGCCTCTGGTCAACTCTTTTAATGTCATTTTCTTTGTTTTACAGCTGAGTGACTTTAATCTGCAAATGTTTGCTTAAAATTCAACCGCAGTTTAATAAACATGGTAGAAAAGTTGGTAATGAATTTTAAGCTTATTAGTTTATCAAACAATTGTTCAGCTGAGTTGTGCACTCTTGCTTCTGTTATAATGAACAATGAATAATTAACAAAATATTGTTATGTAATCCACGAATAAAAAAACAGATCCTGCAGGAAAATGTGTTTGCTACAGGACTTGAGGAGAGAAAATAATGACTTTGAAACAATAGTCAGCCAGGATGTCCTTGCTCTTGTCCACATCAGAGCTTATGCATGAAGATTCAGGCCCACGGGCGCACGTGGTGACATCATCCTGGCACTAAGGTCCCACTAGCCTGTGTGGCTCACTTGGCCCCGTCTTAACACCCCTACTGGTCTGCTCTTTGTTGTCATCAAGCCACAGCAGAATTAATGCAAAGTGACTCAGGCGGCAGTGGGCGGAGAGAGGAGAGAGGGGTCAGTGAACCACGGCTGCATCGCCACACATCATGGTTCATCTATAACACACAGAATCGCCTCCTCAAACACAATGTCATCCTTTTATATATGAAACAACTACATGGTAAATCCATGGCTGTCCATCAATCACAGCAGATGCAGAGAGCAAAGTCTATTCTTGGGTTCACTTTTTATAACCCGGCCCAAACAGATCCACAGGGTACCACGCTTTCCAGCTGTTCAGCAGAGATTTCCAAGTGTGTCTTTTCTCAGTCTCTCCCTTTGACACAGACAGAGGCCAGATGCCGAGTGTGGAAGGAGGACTATATCTGCACAAGCAAGTGTGAATGCCCCAGGCAGAGGAGGGTGGCGACGTTTCGGCCTGAATATAAATCGAGTTTAATTTCGGAAGGTGTCAAGCTAAAAGGTGAAAGTCTTAAGTTGCCTCTTTCCACTTTGTTAGAGAGCATGGATGCGAGCACAGCCCAGCCGCTTTATTGTGCGTTTTGGGGGTCCTCTCCAGGAGCAGAGCAAATAATTTTCTGATGGCAGGGGGTAAAGACTTCTATAATCTCACCATCATGTTCAGAGAGCTGGCCTACGGCACCACAGTGTGTCGACATTTTGGAATCTCCTGTCTGAGTGGTTTTCATCATTCACTCCTCCTACTGCCAACGGGGAAGGTAGCACAGCCAACCAAAGGCATGGAAATAAATGGTTTGGCATCAAACTTGGCTCTTACTCTAGATAACTGATTGCCAAACAAGATTTTAATATTTATTGAATCAGTCAACACTGTTTTCAAACTCAATGTCTCATTTACTAAAATTCAAATAATGGATTTTATGTCTTAGAGGGTATAAAACTTTTAAAATCATCAGAGGAAACCGTCAAAACTCAGTGAACTCTTTGATAATGCAAGATAAACAGCTATAGACAAACTGGACCACTTTCATTTAGAAGTGCGAGAGTGATTATTAGAGCAACAATGACGTTTGACAAAACAATTTTTAAGTGTTTTTATTGATTATACGAGCTACTCTTAACCAAAATGAGTGCAGCATATGAGTCATTCTGCATCATAACATGTCTCGTATCATATTAATGGGTGGTATAGTATCATTTCGCACTCATAGTATCGTATTGTATCTGACATATCAAACCTAACATTGTATTGTATCATCTGCTGTATCCATAGACTGTATATAGAATGGATGGCATCTACCTCCTCGCTGGGTGAAGCCACTCTGGGAACAGCACCCTCTGGTGACGGGCTGCAGAATAGGTCATAAATCCCGCCTCCTCCAGCAATCCTTATGGAGCTGTGGACAAACTTTAGAAATTGCGATGTTGACATGTAGTTACTGTAAGACTGGTTTGTGCTCAAGTCCTCTTTTTTCTGTAAAGCTCCATTTTTAAAAGTTATTAGGTGGTTCATGTTTTCTATGATTGACACTTTATACAGCCTATGGGCATACAAAGATTGTGTAGCTCACCCGGGGGATACGCTGTTTGAGCCGAGTGTCATGACCTTGATTCTCAGCGACTCTCCCGCCAAATGCATACAATGCTACTGCACAATGTTGGTATCAGAAAATGGAGAAAAAACACAGAATTACCGAGAGTGTTTTGGCTTAAAATCCGTGTACTGGCAGAGGGCGGAACCGATTTGTCCATAGTATATACAGTCTATGGCTGTATCACATAGTATCGAACATATCTGACGAATCGTATTTAATGTATCATATCATATCTAATGAATTGCAAAGTATCGCTATCGCTGCTGACATTTCTTAATTAACATATATAATTGTTTCATATCTTATATAGCGTACCGAATCCTATCCTGTCATACCGTACCCGTACTGTTCCATATCCTACCATATCATCTTTTTTCCAGTCATATCACATCATATCCTTTATAACCATATTATTTCATGATATGTTATGTTGATTTAGTTTTCCCCATGTGTTGTTTATTCAAGTGCTTTTTCTGTGTTTCTGCTCCCTATAGTTCCTGTTCCCCTGAAGTCCTGTCTTGTGTGTTTTCAGTTTGTGTCTAACCCCGTTTCCCTCATGTTTTCGGTGTTTCAATCTGTAAATCAGTTTTCAATTCCTCCTGTTTTATTTTGTCGTAGTTTATTCCCCGTGTTTCTAGTCTTGTTTTACTTCCTCAGTTTTCCCTCCTGCTTAATTGTCTGCACCTGTGTCTCATTAGCCTCACCTGCCTCTCGTTGCTCGTTTCCCTGTGTGTACATATATAGTCCCTGTCTTCCCCTGTTTCCTTGTTGGTTCATTGTGTTGTTTGTATGTCTTCGTGTGTGAGTCTCCATGTGATTTTTTTATGATCTCTTTGATTTTGCTCCTTGTGTTTTTTTCAATTGGACAATTATAGTAAATTTTTGTTGCTTCTTATTTAGTTTTTTTTTAATTAATCCTTTCTTCGTCCTGCATTTGGGTCTGTTTAACCCCGCAAAGACGTTACATATTCTATATCATACTATACTGTAATGTGCCATATGATATTGCATCTTTTTGAACTCCACTGACGTGTTGATTTAATACCATATTGTACCATACCCTACATTATATTACACCACGTTATATATTGTGTCATATCATACTGTATCGTATCATAACATAGCATGTCTAGATGTATCATGTCATATTACACTAGTTGTATCCAGTTGCATAGGATTGCACTCGGAGGACGTACTCACTCAAGATGAATTACTGCAGGATTTGATCATCCTGGAAAAGTGCGAAGTTTCAAAAAGAGAAAGGACAAAAAAAAACCTACACATGTGCTGGAGTGCCCACTCCCTGTTGTCACATCAGATCACTACTGCATCTGAATAGGAACAGGTAAAATAAAAGCTTGAGCAACGGTAACCGCAGTCGTGCTCTTGAACTCTGGCATCTGGTGTCATGCTGAGGAAGGGGCAATCGCAGCGCCTCTGTAGCCCCTTGTCAAGCTGCATCCAAGAGACCGCGGTGAGGTGAAGAGACAGGCAACACGCCAGCGGAGCGTCCCCGGCCACATGACTCAACCTGTCCCTACGTGTTAGCCCGGGCTCAGTCAGGGCCATGAGGGAACAAGGACGATGGAATTGAGTCACTGACACACTGGTCAGTCCCCAGATCAGATTAGGAGGAAAGGCAGTGGGGTGGGGGTGGGCGTGCTGTCACGTTCTCCCAAGGAGCGTTTGGACGAGGGGTAGTGTACCCACGCAATGGCAACATTATCCACTGTAGTGCACATAAGGATTTTGCACAACAACCTCTTTAGTGTACATTCATGTTGTCTGTCCTCTTGACTTAAATACATCACAGAGTCGCTTTGAGACGACGAATCAAACACACTCAGATTTGCAAACAATTTGGTGATCCACTCATTAAAACAACCCTGACACATCTCTGCAGGCTATTACTTATGTAATCTCCAATCGCCCTTTTTCTTGCTATATTTTCT
Source organism: Xyrichtys novacula (assembly GCA_962446985.1). NCBI lineage: Eukaryota > Metazoa > Chordata > Actinopteri > Labriformes > Labridae > Xyrichtys > Xyrichtys novacula. Next base: position 7,657,664 of record OY660882.1, on the reverse strand, counting down.
TGATGATTACTCCAACAACTCGCTTTTCTCTTCCTGTAAACATTACAATAGTGAAGTGAAATTGGGTAAAGCTTTCCAGACAGACCGCAATCTGATGTACTTAGTTTTTGATTGTTCATTTTGAAACAACACATCTATTTTATTGATCGTCCTTCAGAAAACTTTCTTTCTCTCTATTTCAAACAATCCTTTTTGTTCCCCTTTAAGCACCCCTGCAGTGAAGGCAGAATGATATGTTATAGCTTACACACACTGAATGGGTTCAACAGAATGTTTTTAACACCATTCACCTAATTTTGTTTCCCAGTCAGGCATTTACATGTTATGTAATTATCTGGCAAATCATATCAAATCAGCTCTGAAACATAAGCAGAACAACTTAATGACAGTTAAGAGCAAAACTGCACGAGGAGAACTTCTCACGAACACCGTAGCCCCCCTCTGGCTTCTCTGACAAATACGCCACTCAGCCGAGCAAACTGAGGATAAAGCAGCAGAAACTGATTAGACTATTGTCCTTTCAACAATACAAGCAAGATTTGAAGTCTCTCACGGCTCAATCACCACCTCCTAGCGCTTGTAATCACGACTTTTTCTCGGTTTTCATTGAGATTTCGAGGGCATACTGTACGCCATGTTTCCATGTCAACAGCACGCTCCTTCACTGAAATGACAGGACTGTTTACTTGTCACATGAAATGAAGTTACCAATGATGCACAAACATGCTGCTGATGAGTTCACAGACGAAAACAGTGGCGTATTTTCAATCCCCTGATGTACAGTAACTGCCAGGGAAATTACAAGAAGAGGAGGGGCAAGAAGAGATCAGATTGTAGCCACAGGGAAATGCCACCAGATCCACATTCAGTCTGTTTCTGGAAAATGGAATTATTGACGTGAACATGTCCTCCTCCCCAAAACTAGGGGGCGATATTGGTCTTTTCAGTGGCGCTTCTGAGTGACGTCAGAAGTTGCTACAACTGCTGCTGGGCATTTTCGAGCAAGAATATGGAGACTCGTACAGAGTTGTTTTTGTCATACATGATGTGCACACTACTTTTTCTGCAGATTAGGCGTATAGTAGATTTCATAGATGCAAAGGTGCAAAAATGAACCACACAAAGACAGAATCAAGCTGGCAGCCTCTCGTGGGATTTTATTTTTGGTTACAGCATCAAACACAACTCATGACAATCAGACGGACAGTAGAAGCCCAAATAATCCCTCAAATTCCTAAAACTGTTCCTTCTTATACTGTACATCCCCAATGGCGTCATTGGTCCTACTCTGTAAGCGGCCTTCACATTGGTGTCTGATGGCCAACAATGTGATTTCTTCAGTAAACATGTTTTTGCTGGCTGGCTCTCTCTCTCTCTCTGGGTGTATCCTGTGTGCAGTTTCACAATAACTTTACTCCAAAAACATGTCTATTATTTGCTCCCACAGTTGCACGCTACTACTCTTTGTTTTTTTTGTTCCGGGGTTACGGGGGTGTGGCGCACATGCACATGCATTGTCCAATCGTACTCTGACTACGCTGGTTACGTGGTAGTGAAAATCGAATTCCAATCGCATTGTCTGGGTGTCTCCAACTCCAATTGGAGTTCTCAAACTCTGATTTTAGTTATCTGATTATAATCTGATTATAGATTATAGGTGTTTACATGCACTTCAGTTGTCCGGTCTTAATCGGGGTAAGGCAATAATTCAGTTTCCTCAAGTGTCATGTAATTGTACTGATAGTTGTGCCCAGTTGTGTTTCACATGTTTGGTGTCTACTTTCGCTTCAGTTAGCCGATTGAGTAAGACAGGAGGAGAGACTCTAAAACAACATCAAAACACTCCTGTCAGTTTTCAGAAAAATCACGCCGAATCATATTTCCCTTGACAAAATGTCGTAACGAGCGGCGCCAGACTTGGGGGGTCAGCAGGTCAGAGATTCTCAGACTTCATGGATGACTACACGGGTGAGGAAAAGTCCATCAGCGCGGTGCAGCTACTTTATTCTGCTTTATTCAGAAGTTATGTCAACCTTTAGATGCTTTCAATGTGCTAAACTTCAACCCTTTGAATATTTTAGCATGTTAACATTATTTTTCCAAGCATGACAGCAAACAGTGCCCAGCTTTTTTTGGCTGGAAGCTCCTCATGAAAGCTTTTGCTGTTTGTATCATGTAAAACTATTAGAACAACTTAATTAGGACATGTGGGACTGTTTGTGCCGCCAAAATAGAGATTTTTGTAGTCTTGGTGTTACAATCTCAGAGAACATCTTTTTAGGTGCATGCTTACACAAGGAAAACCATTGGAGCTTGTAAATGTGGGCAGGTGGCTGTACTTTAGTGGGAGGAAATGAACATGAACACAAAGGGCAATTTAGCTCAACAACCCAGGCATCTATCTCTAATTTGGATCTCCCCCTGGTGAGATAAGTGGCGATGTTCAAGATAACAACTTCAAGGGCTCATTAACATCACTTTAGACCTTTCAGAGGAGGTTTTCTCCCCACAAGACAAGTCTTCTGATGCTTTATTGAGACTAAATGGACACAAACACTGGTGCTTGTACACTGACCCACACACACACAGAGCTACAATCACACACTATTCTGTTGTAGACTGATAAGCCTTACGTCTCACCAATTGGCCCCCGCAAATGTCAAGTTGAAGTCATCCCTGTTTACTGATAGGGAGCGAGCGAGAGTGAGTGAATCTAAATTTCCTTTCGTTATGTTTGCATACGGAGGAGATTACCTAATTAAAACAAGTCAGCAGAGGAGACATAATCTTACAAATCCCTCTTCTTAAACATGATGAAAAGAGGTACAGTAGAAAATCTCAAAATATCCCCACACAGCCGAGTCTAAGAGACGCAGCTTACGTCAACAAAAAGCAGCTTACAGCACTTCTCAGAGGAACGCTTATCTCCATACCCTGGACCTGCTTAAAGTCAGCGACAACGTGAGATGAAATATGAGTCAAAAGGTTCCGACGTCGCATCCAGCCCAGATGCTGTTTCATCACTTAAATAAAACACCGGCCTCAGAGTGGCCTGTTGGGTAGGTTGTTCAGCTAAAGTCACGATCAAGACCAGACACCCCTGAGGAGGGGGTCTGTGTCGCTTACACAAGCACAATAGCTTGAGTAAGGATCACCTCGTCTTCAGGATAAGCTAAACAGAGTGTCTGCCAAGAGTCTGCTCTACATAGAGGTTTCCGCAGATGGTTCTGGGTGAACCCCTGTTGATTCTGACCTTGGGTAATGACTCAGAAAAGGAGAGGTAGATGACAAGAAATGGGGTTTTCTTTTTTCCAACACAACATGATGCAATAATTAGCTTTTGTGCCTAAACAACCAGGCAAAAGGTGCTTTATTTTACGGGGAGGAACACATGCTTTTATTCCTCCTCCTGTGTTAGGGTCTGCACCAACCTGTTTTTGTTTTTAAATGCTTAAAAGAACCAAATAAATTAGCTTTTTTTAATCAAGGCCTTTTGACTTTGTCTGGAACCTTAATTTTAACAAAATGAAAACAAAAAAATAAATTGACTCAATTATAAAATGCTCTTCTTAAAATTATGGCACTTGTCATGTTAGGGTCACTGTTGACCCGGTTAGATTAATATCTAATAATTAGAGCAAAAACTAAAATCATATGTGCACTGTCAGTCAGATCCTCTTCCAATCATGTGAGATTTAAGAAATTCTCATTTTTCCATGTTTTTACCTGCACAAAAAACAATGTCAGGCATGTCCAGACATGTGAGATCAATTCAGTATGGATGTATGAGGGGTATACTGACAAAAAAAGGCCCAGAGGACCACAACAAAAAATATTATAAGCAATATTTTCATGGACAATGAAGCCTAACAAGTTAGCCTAGAGATGAGAACCAAGTTGGATGATAGAGAATTGTTTTTAGTGTAATTTACAGCTGATTTAAGACACAGGTCAAATCCAACCTGTTAACATAGTGGGTGCGTAGTAAAAGCTAACACAGGAGGAAGGATAATCTCCTGTCTTTCACATATATGCTGACAGTTGAAAAATGTTTATCTGACATCATCTTCAAGGTCTCTAAAGCGTTTTTCTCGATATCTAGCAACGGTTCTGATGTGTTTAATTCTCCTTGAGGTCTGAAGGAAAAGTCCAGATGTTGCGTACTCTCATGCCATGTTCGGTTCGCGTAGTTTCAGCAGAAAGCTGCGTCTCTCAGACCCGAGGCGTTTGTCTTTGACGTAATGACATGAGGTTTCTAATTTGACGATGTGCTCATACGCCCTACAAGGAGAAAACAGCCTGTGCAAACGCTCAGCAGCCTCTTGGCTTGGTTGACCTCTGCTTAGGCACGGACCCTTGGCCTTAATTGTATCCGGAGGAATTCTGGTGCATAAGTCCAGACCGGAAGGCCTCCTAGCTTTCACTGTATAGAGCGGATGATCAGACGACGGGATACCCTACCCTCCACAGTCATTTTTTTAACACCAGCTCCAGACAAAATGTTAAATTTAACTGACCTTTATGTGGCAGACTGAGATTAAATAATCCGTTTTGTAACTTTTGAGTGATCACATTTCCAGACATGCAAAACTTTTGCTCACACACTTATTTTTCAGACTTAAGAGAAAGTTTTGGACCCACACAGCCTGTGTCAAAGGCGACTAACGTCCAAAGAATTTTACAATATCAAAGTGAGCTCTTAAGAAAACTGAAAATAAATATATAGCTTTTTACAGTTCGAGCCTGGAAGCTATTTTCTTGTCTCTTGACACTTGTGTCGCCGTCACAGCAGAGCCTAATTTGCCCTGGATTACTTTCCGACACTGATCTAAGCTTTGTCATGATACGTTCTAACACCCGTCCCCTGACTTTTCCCTCGCTGTTTCTCAGCGTCTCCACACCCATTAAATGGCTAAAAAAAAAAAAGAAGAAACACATCTCTCCTTTGATTGTGCAACACAATCATCTCCCGCTTCACTTGGCATTTAACACAGCTGTGATTTCCTCTCCTTTTCCTTCAGTGATCATCCCTGCGTTGATTGCCTCTCGCTGACTAACATTTGCAGAACTAAATGCTGGTTTTCACTGGAAAATTGAAAGATAAAACCAGCCGGTGAAAAAAGAGAGATGAGGAGAGAACACATAAAGACACATAATGTGCGAGGAAATGCAAAAAACATTTTTAATGAAAAATCATGGACGCTTGGAGTAAAAGCAATGGCAACAGATGTTCCTTCAGCTTATGTTCCAGTCGTGTTTAAAATCACTGTATTTCTTATTATTTGTACAAACATACAGCACATTTGAACAGGTGTTGCATGCATGAATCTTAACAAATGAGCACATTAACTTATACACAATTCTACGACTATCTACCAACAGCTATATTTGACGCACAACAGGGTGTTTTTGTACAATACTTGGACCGTTTCAGACACGAGATTCAATATCAAACTTACAATATGTACACAAGCATATTTCAAATGTTAAAATGACATGAGAATTCACATCATCACGCAGAGACACAAAACACTTTGCGGCGGTCTGTCATCCATAACAAGCGTAATCTCAATTTGGCATCCAATTTTTTACAATTTCACATTTTTTCCGAACAAAAACAACATCTCCTCAAGCACAACAAATTCATCATACGCACGGCAAAAAGAAAGAAAGAAAAAGCATAATTTCCACTGAAATCTTAACAGCATGTTTACATACACTGCAGTCGCCACAACTGTTGGATTCCCACACTTGAAATTGACATGACAGCTCAAAAATGATGGCGAGGCTTCTGCAACTGTCAGGATAGTAGCTGCACCTTGGCGTGACAAGCGGCGGTGACTGTCACTGTTTTGTTGCTCACGTCCGTCACCCCTTTGTGGCATAGGCACCCTGTTCACAATGAAACGTATGGATGAGGAGGTGGACGGTTACCCATAACCACAGATCCGCAGCGTAAGTCACAGTATCAGCGCTGACCCCAAACATCTGTTTAAAACTCAATCTGACTGTGGATGAGTGGCTAAGGGCAACGTCGACCTTACAGCGAGAGCAAAAGGCAAGAAACTGAATGTCCTGTCCGCCACTCAGTCGGCGTAGAGGATGAACCCTGAGAAGGTGCTGTATTTGTTGCTGTTGCCCCCGTGAGCTTTGCCCCCGTCCAGTTTTATGAAAACCTCATCGCCCGCGTCCAGATGAAGGATGACACTGTTGCTGGCGTAGTCATAACTCTGGTCCTGGTCTTGAGCGATGGCGCTGGCTCTGACCTGGAACATATCAAGGGTGAGGAGATGTGTGAGGTAGAGTGTCAACGATGGGCTATTATTGTCAACAATTTAGCATGCGGATATGACCCACAGGAATTCTCATTACATGAACTTAAAATCAGTCAATTTTCAGGTGATTTTACAAAGACAGATCATGGCGCGAACGATTAAAGCAATGTGCTCAACACGTAACCAAGTGCCACCTCTTTTTTCATACTTAAATTGACAAGAAGCACCTTACTTTGAGGGCACAGCACAGAAACAGTGGACTGATTCTGAGGCTTTTTTTGTTAAGTGTGTCCCTTGTGGTGAAGATCGTGTTTTCCTCTTATGACTCAACTGAAAGGGTCAGGTTTGAGTCAGTCTGCCTCTGAGGAAGGATGGCTGAGCATACTATCCCCTTCGCCTCATGCTCTACATTCACCTTTTTTTTTTGAGTGGAACACTAAAAATACCACATCATCCTAAATATGAGAGTCATCATAATCAACACAGAGTAATTACCAAAGCGTCTCTAAGAGTTGGGTTACGGGGTTTAATGACACAATGTTAATTCACTGGATCAGCCATAAAATTATTAGCACTGCTTCCACCTATGCAGTAACCTTTGTGTGTAGAGGAAAACGAAGCCAAGAATAAGAAGGTCTGATTGGTCTCAAGGCGGTCTAATAATTTACTCTCAGGTGCCTCAAGGTTTGAAAGTAAAGGTTGAGCAACAGATGACAGCGTGGTGATAGAAATACGACACCTGGAGCGTCATTTCTCCTCTCTCATAGGTCTGAACTCTGAGAGGAGCATGATGGCCAACACTGGCTAAAAAAAATAAAAGATGTATGGCCCTCTTTCAACAAAATTTCACACGGCCAGAAAAAGAAGCTAAAGCAGCCTTATTCCACCTTTTCCTTCACTCTATCCATATGTTATCTTTATTGCTATTGGTGCCATTCAAGGTCAAAGGGCGGCTGGAGCCTATACAGCTGATATCGGGCAAGAGGCAAGGTACACCCTTTTCTTTGGTTTCTAATGTGATTAAACACGAAGCTGAACCATTCTGAAAATATTTTAATCAGAATTTAGAGTGTTTTCGTTCTTAATTGGCCTTCATTGACCCCATGTGGAGCGTATTAGTGTTCGGTTATTTCTGAAGTGTTTTTGTCTTACTACAAGAACCCTGGCCATGTAAAGATTTGACAAAACTTGAATTATGCTTGAAAATGTTTAGGTTTTATATTTATTTTTGTGCTTTTTCAGCCTTTATTAGTCAGGGCAACCAAGAAATGGGGTGGACATGTTTCAAAGGGTCTAACCTATTAACTGAGGTATATCACCCTCTTGTTAAGATCCTGGGATCATCTCTGCTTTTAAGATTTAAGTAGGCAGGTTTATTGGACTGTAAATGTACCCCTCAGTTAATTCAGTTCTTTCGATTTATACCAACCAATGAACTACATTCTGACAGTTTTTGTATTGAATTAGCAATCTTATTCCACTGGAAAAAGGCTCTACTTGTGGTGGTATGTGTCTGGTTATTTGATGTTTTGTAGTGTCACAGCGTTTGGTTGAAGAGTTGAAGTAACTAAAGGTTCAGTTAAGTCATTGCCTGTTAACGCTGGCAAAATGGAAATATGGACATCCTATTTGTCCAATATGTTATCACATTTGTCATTGATGTGGAGGATATTGTCGCCATGGGACAATACTAGACATTTAAACAAGATCTGTTTATGAGTCTCATTTGAAGACTCACAAATATCCCACTAGCTGTTTGGACCATGTACTGTATTAAACTATCTTTTACAGGTCTCTGCATGATTGTGTTGACTCTGTGTTCAGCCTGTTGCAGCCTGCCTGTCTGAGATGTTTGCAGGGAAATATCAAGGTTCAGATTTAAATGGTGTTTGATCAGTGTCTCCACCTGGGGCTTTGAAGACATTACAAAATTACCCATGAATATAGCAAATATCAAGATTTGAGAGTGAAGCGCCTGGGCCTGACAGGCACTCTGATAACGCACACTAGCGCATCATGACTCCATGAAGTTTGTTGTATTTCAAAGGGCACCAGCTTTGAACTAGCCTCTACCTCGGGCTGTGTTCTGATGTGTGCAGAGTTGAGATAGCACTGCACTTCTTCCACTCACTTCAACGTGTACATCATCAGATGTGTAATATGCACAGATACACAATCTGGCAGCGTGCCACTATGAATTGTCATTATTCTTGGCTATAACACCAGACCAAGACAGACCTAAAATCACTATCCACATGAATGCATGACTACTCAATTTAGACTGCCTGCGCGCTGGTTACACTGCTTCCTGAGCATATTGATGTTGCTTCCTCTTAATGTATGATTCAGGGTTCTTACATCATAATGTCAGTGATTCGCTCCTCTTTGTAACATGAGAACCTCAACCTCTCTTTTTCATTTACCAAACAGAAGAGTAATTCTGATTCTGATATCATTGACATTATCAGCCCTCAATATATCAGGTATTAGTGAGTAAGCACCTCACTTTAACTAAAAATGACAGTACAGTGTGAGTGGAAAGCTAATTCAAGCTTGCAAAATATTAGCAGTGTTTTTCAATGAATATTATACATAAGTTTCATTACACAGGTATCAGAGCGGCACTTGATGTTTGCCAATATGCAAGTCCATGTTTAAGGATCAAAAATGGTATTTAAGACCTCTATTAGAAAGTAAACTATGATTTTTTTTTCTTAGTTTCACCCACCAGACCATTCTTGATCAAGTCAGCCCACATGCTGGTGCCGTCCCCTCCCCTCATCAGCACATTGTAGATGAAGAAGTATGTTCCAGGAATCTTACAGGTGAACTTGCCGGTCGCGCCCTCATAGTTCCCGCCAATGTTTGTCACCACGTCATCAAATCGTAGGATATCGTAACCTTCTTGCGGGTTTCGTAGTCCTGCATAAAAAGCCACCCGAGGTGAAGTGTTGTAGGTTGTGGTGCTAACTGACCCTTTCCCCCCTAAACCTAGGATGCCTGTCCGTACAATGTCCACACCGTCTCCCGGTGGTCCCTTAGGGCCAGGTGGACCAGGCTCTCCAGGTGGTCCCGGGGGTCCAGGCTTACCTGGACGTCCTGGTTTTCCTTGTGGGCCATGAGCGCTGTAAGTAGGCAGGGGCGGGCCTATGCTGTGATCACTTAGATCTGCCTCGTTGTCCACTTGTAGGCCTGTAGTTGCAGTGTCCGTCCCGGTGCCTGCTGTGCCCGTGCTGGGGAAGGGGTCACAAACCATGCGGCAGGTACCCAGCATCTCAAAGTGGCTCGCGCTGTCATCCGCTCCACCCGTGCCCACCGAGCTGACCAGCACAGGGATGAGAACCACCAGCACCAGGACCAGCATGACCCCCACGGCAGCTGCCACCAGGGTCTTCCGCCCGATGCTCAGCCGGGGAAGGGGCTGCGCAGCCACCGTGGAACTCTCCGGAGTGGAAATGGTGACTGTGGGGAGTGCGTCCACCTGGCAAAACGCAGACAAACTGATGATGAAGATCTCTGATGATGGAGATGGAGAGCTGATATGAGTGAGTGACAGAGTAGTGTAGGAGTAAAGGAGAGTGGAGCAAAGGACTGAAGTGATCAAAAGGAGAGACGGATTGAGAGAGTGAGGAGAGAGAGTAAGAAGAGAGGAGGAGGGAGAGAGTTAGACGTCTTGTGAGGAAAAAAAAAAAAGAAAAGACGCAAGGGGAGGAGAGAGTGAGCAACATGCACTCACCAACAATCTGAGTCAGGGCTGAGGAGGGCACTTTCCTACTGGCAGCCAGGGTAGACATTAAGAAGGAGTGTGATATTTAGGGCACAGAACATGCTCAAAGAAATGAATGTTTGGAAAGCTCCTCATATGAAAACTGTCTTTAATTCAGAAAACATCATTCATGTGCTACTACTAAAATCCGAATGCTTTTTAATGTACGTGTATTTTTCATATGAAATATTTGGCAATGATTTTATGCAAAAAAAAAATTTCCCAAAAGATCTCTTAAATCTAATTTTGAGATGCTTATTCGCTAGCACCCAATTTTTCGTCAAGAAATTTGAATTAACGTAATTTTCATATAATTTGAACGGTAGCAAAACCAATTATTTCACCAATAATTAAAGCCACGCTTTCTAAACTTTGAAGGAATTGATTTTCTTTTGCGACATGAGTCTCATTCTGTCATCCAGATCCTATTTTTAAACATAGACTGTGAACCTTCACCTAAGACAGCCACCAGCGATGGCCCACCCACACAGATTGACGTTGCACTAATTAACTTCTGCTTCAACAATCCTGAAGCTTAAAAATAGTCCCTGTGAAACGCAGCATTTGTTAGCATTATACTGTAAAACTCACTGAATGCAAAGGGTAGCAACTGTAAACGCACCTTTATCTTCTCTGTTTCATTTTCACTATTAAGCTAAATTTAAATATTCGTAGAGTTTTTTTTTTTGCCTATACAGTGAAGCCGTTAAGCTAGTTGTTCCCTGAGACAACTGGTTGGATGGCATTCGGTTTGAACTACAGAGACAATGTAAAAATTGCAAACAGACGACTAAAATGTCGATTTAAATTCCTATAAAACTCCACCGTGAATTTTCATGTAGCCCAGAAGGAAATCAATCAATTAATATCAAGATTTATACTATAATACTTCTTACATAGTTGTTGTTATTTATTATTTATTCTGTTAATGTCGCAGTTAAGATTTTTAAACTTACATGAATTAACTTAATTTATATATTCAGGACTGCATATTCGACATATTCACAATTAAATGCTTGGGATTTGCTTCTGTTGTTGGGAAATGTTCTAGATCCTAAGTTGTGATTGGCCATTTTGCTGTTAATTATAGTTGTTAGAGTAAACAGAAAAGACAGAGAGGTTAAATTCTCCAAATTTGTGTTTGTATATATGCCCCGGCCACCCTAATTATGTCAATACCCCGGTTTGGCCACCCCAGTCAAGAAAACCTTAGAACGCCCCTGCTCAGTGGTAAGTTCTATTTAAGAGTTTACGTTCCCCCTTTTACTGCCTGGTTTTGTGCATGCTTATAGGACATGATCACTTCAAATGCTAAACATTAAACACAAGTCGATTTATGTTTCAGCTAAAAATAAATTCTACATTTCGAGTCCAAACTCAGTGTTGTTGGCAGAGAAGTCTCTGCCTGATTTCACAGCCATTGCCAGTTTTTCTGTGCAATGAATCTCTTCCTAAAGTCTTCCAAGCTTAAATGTTAACAACATATACTGCTTAACAATAGAAAAGTATGTTTTAATAAATCTTTGTCCATCTAAAGTTTCTTTTTGGCACAGTGATGAATTTAAAAGAACAGATTTGTGAGTTTCAGTTTTGTTTTCATTAAGACTGTTTCAGCTAAAACAAAAAAACTAAACATGATGCTCATTTTGCAAAGGTACTGAGTGTTCCCCTGTCAACTACACACATCTTGTAAATTTATATTCCAAAGAGTATTACTCTCCTACCAAGTAACCAACAGCAATGAAATAAAAAACAGACTCCTGCTGAAGCCCGTTACATAAACTTGGCTCTGCTGGAATCATCCAGTGATATTACATTTTCATAAGTATTTTAAGCAGGCAGTAGTTTTTGTGACTCTCCTCCACATTTTTGATGCTGCTGTTGTCACAGGACACGACAATGGTACTGAGTCAGACACCTCCAGCACTGCTTTCCTGCTGAGTCTCCCCGGATGATGACATGTACTAAATCGGTGAGGGGAAAACATAGCCAGTTTGACAGAAGACATCTTTAATCTTCCTTAATCTTTTAATACCAAAATATTTAAAACTCATTATAACAGTTCTCATTCAGAATCAGTTATGAAAACACCAAATCTTTGACAGTATGAGTCACATTGGAAATGGCACACTTAGGCTGGCAGTTTAAAAATCTGAGATTTACGCTGGGGAACAATCATAGGTGGATGAGACGCAAACTCACATATTGAAAACCTGGGAAATACAACACTGGGAATTTGTTGTATGAGTATTAGAACAGCTTCAACGTTTTTGTCAGCCTTTTCAGTGAAGTGATGCTCAGAGACTTGGCTCTATTTGTTGAATTTAGTGCCCTCATGTGGTCCTTCTCCATACTACAAAATAAATCATCACCACTGACAATATTGAATTGACTCTCCCTTTGGGGATCAATACAGTTCTTCTTATCTTATCTTATCTTATCTTATCTTATCTTATCTTATCTTAATATACATCCCCTGTTCTTTGTCATGGTTTGAATCCAAAATACAGAACAGCTTAACACTCTTTCAGTAAAGTTTTAGTCAGGCCTAGACTTGAGTCGGTATATGCACATGCCTTCTATCTCAACATGTACACGTGGGCGATAGTCATTGACAGGAACATACATGTATCCATCTTAAGAGGGTTAATGTAACATGAGTAACAGAGATTTTGCTCATTAGGTCTTTGCTAAATAGGTTTATGCTTCACGGAAGTCCTGATTAAGAAAAAAATTGTATTTTGGACATTTTGGACTTAAGTTTTGAAAGACTAAAGTGAACTGATAGGTGGAATGAGAACTCAGGGTTTGAGATCTTCTGTGCCATGTGTAATATGAGCATAACTGAAACTCATGTAGACCTGACTCAAGCTGACCAGATCTTACTTGAGGACAAGACCGTGTGTCTCCATGAGGTAAAAAAAATAGAGTGATAAGAGTTTCATTTTTTGTTTGAAGGTAGTGTTTTTAAAAAATCATAAAAAGTGCTACATCATTCATGTTCAGCAATGAAATAAATAATAATAATAATAACATTTATTTAGATAGCACCTTTCAACACCCGGAAAGATGAACAAAGTGCTTTACACGGTCAAATACACAAATACAGGAAAAGAAAATACATGACGAGTGGCAAAAGTCACAGGATGTCACAACAATAAAAAGATGAGAGGACACAGAAACCATCAAATAACAAATGACAGATGACAATAGATATTAAAAGCCTGTTTAAATAGAGGGTTGTGTTTTAAAGAGTGCCAGGTCATTGATAAAAATTAGTTCAGGGGGTAGAGATTTCCATAATTTTAGGGCCGCTGTTGAAAAGGTACGATCCCGCCATTGTTTAAAACTTTAAAAAAAAAAGGGGTAATTAAATAAATTAGGTCCATAATGGCTCATACCTCAAAGGACTTTTTGAAAGCCTCCAATATGTCCACTTTAGGACCCCAAAACCTGCCAAAATAAAACAAGTCAGCAAGAGAATTTTCTTCAGTGTTACGTGATTTTTTCATATTATTTGTAAAATTGTGGGAAATTGGTGCCACAGCAAAAAGGACCCTCTTTGAATTTGAGTTGATTTATCCCAATGGCTTACAGTTCCTCTTTGTGTGTTGCAGAGGAAAGTAAGTTGACTCCATAGAATAGACTGGTTTCTGTTCTTCATAGTCACAGTTCACTGACTGCATTCACTTCTCTTATCCAGGCGATGGCGCCAATGTCTCACTCTTGTTAAGAATTTCTTTGGCAAATGGAAAGAAAAACAATCAGGTTTGTTTCAGTGATTGTGTTGTTCGATCATGCACTGAAATAGCAAGAGACTCTATATCACAATCTACTGCCAGCTTTAAATGTAAAAGTAATAGCATAGAGTACATCAAGACATTATGGCGCTTCTCTGCAGAGGTAGAAAGTTTTCCTATCAGCTTTGGAGGAAGGTGTGGACCACCCATCTTGAGCAGCCCTGCTCACATTCCAGAGTAGACATGGGGGTCTGCCCTGTCAGTAACTGGAGAACAGGCCATCTTTGATGTCTATATTCAGGATGGACTCAGCTGGTTAGAGCAATTATCTAACATTTGGGAGGATGGAGGGTGAAATATTTTTGGTGTGTGTGGATATTGGTTCTACTTTGTTCAAATAAATCATGATGAAGATCTTAAGAGTGTCATTTTTTAGGCCCAGTGAAGATTTTCCGTTTCTTAATGTTTACTTGATAAAATAGTCTCTCTGCGGTAGGACCAAGTTCTGATCAATCAACAAAAAAGAACACAGAGAAACCGAATTATCTTCAGGTTTCAGTCATCTACTAGTAACTTAGAATAATATTACATAACATTTGTCAAATTTTCACCACACATTCATGCCATTAAAGCCTCCTGAACTGGTATAATCGCCCCTTGTGTAAAAGGAAAGCATATCAGCCCCTTGTATGTTTACACAAGGGTTCAAACAGAGTAACTTCCTTGATTCTTTCTATTTGGACTCTTCCTTTTTAGGCAATACGTCGCTGCCTTGCAGGCCCTCCTGGGATTCTGTGGGAATTCCTTAGCTGGTCTGCTCGGCTATTGGTTTTCGTTCCTGAAATTTTGTTAGTTCAGGATATGAGAATGAGATGGAGACTGAAGTGAACATACAGCACAAAGGAGGGAATGAAAAATGTTGCAATATGTCGCTGTGGGGCAATCTTAACCAAGCTCTGACCTAAGTTTGTAAACTACCATGTGTGGGTGTGGTTTGTGTCATCTATTGTAGCTCAAGTCGGGGAGTAATTTAAACTCCTATTCTGAGGGACTGCAGTTCACAGAGTGTCACCAAAGGGTATCCACAGCACATAGAGTCACACATTAGACTTTTTTAGGCCCTGTGCTATGATTTCTTCTTCTTAGGCATAGCTGTCAATCCCCAAAAAGGTATATTAGTCCAACTTTGAGAAGTTTAAAGTAGTGCTATTTCAGATAGACTCAATAAATTCGTTTTTTTCCAACATTGAAGCATAATGAATGTCTTTTAATAGTCGAATGCATCACTCAGTGACATTCACCATGGAAAAACCCTTTCGCATGTTATTAAACGCTTGTCTGACACCTACCCACTACAAGTGGTTTCATATATTAAAAATAAAACAATAAAAATAGTTTTAGAAATTAAAAATAAGATCATCTAGAGGATGATCTTATTTGTTTTCAAGTGTTATAGAGAAGCAACAGTATAAATTTCACTCTATTAATTTCCAACTAAATTCTCTTAACAGCAGCTTTAATCTAAAAAAAAAGAAAGTTTAATGCAACACTAAAAGTTTAACACACCACGAAGATCTACCTTCTGCTTCTGGATTAAAATAACGCATTACTCATACGTTTTAGTTCCTATCTACAAAGGTCAGGCATAGAAAAAGTACATGCGCAGCACTTCTTTTCATTTTTAAAATTGTGTCTTACCTGAAGGGCTCAGTAAAGATTTCATTTTTTTTCATTTTCATACTTCATTTCATCCAGTTAATATTTAAAACATTGAATACAAACAAGGAAAAATCTCAAACATGTGAATGATAAGAAGCAGAAAGAAGAAAACTCTTGAAGAGTTTGACATATCGGCAGTAAGAATCATAGGCCTACATCAGCAGCAGCACTAAAATGTTTAAAATTGATTTTATTTTATTTTTTACGATTATATATATTTGATCATACAGAAAGCATCACTCATACATGCAAAAAGTAAAAAAAAATTAATAATTATACATTTTTGATTGCTCTTGGGGGGCCCCCTATTGGCCGCAGGGCCCTAAGCAGGCGCTTAGTTCGCTATATCTAATATATATAAGTAATAACTTTACTTTTCTGTCTTGAAAATAACATATAAAACTACAAGATGAAGTAACCATGTTTGTCACTTGGCAAGTCACGTCACATGATGCTGGGGCGCTTCTCAAGTCAGCGAGCAAGCGAAGAGTCTGAACAGGATGGGCGATTTTATTTACAATTTTTTCATCATGAAAGAGACAGCTAAGCTCTTGGGCGCACAGTTTCAGGAAAGGAGAAAAACAGGAGGAGGAATGAAGTCCAAATATAAAGATAACGTTATGCCAACATATTTTATAACTTATCATTTTGTGTAAAGAACATGTTTTAGCTAGCTAGCTTGAAATAAAGTAAGCATTAGCTTGACACGCTGGGATGATGTCCTCTTTCACTCAGACATGTCCTGGGGGGGCGTTGAGTAATTTCACCTAGGGCACCAAAAAGGTTAGGGCCGGCCCTGCCTTAAAATGACTACTCACTACCACTAAAGTTTATGAGGAATGTCCTGTTGTATCCTGTTAATTCTCAGAGATAACTGCACAAGCTCTCCCACTAGTCTGTGCTCCAGCCTCTACACTGTGTGTGCCAAAAGCCTGTCTGACTGGTTAACCTACAGAGTCAGGAATCCACTTCTCACAAACAGTAGACACATATTTCCCTTTTTAGGGCATGACAATCTATTACGTAATTTGGGGAGCACTTGGATCTCGAGCAAACTCGCCTGGTTTGAAGCGGGAGGTACTAATGCTGAGCGGCAGCCCAATCGACCAATCACACGCTGGGTAATTCACCATCTCGTTCGCTGATTGGTTAAGAGGCGGGGAGCGTTGGTGACGTTCGGGTCGCTCGCGCTTACTCTCTGACTTGGAGTTTTCATATTGACGGTTTCACGGGAGTAGTTGTAGTTCTCACACCGGACGGGGGGAGACTGTCCTGGAAAAAAACAGGCTATCAGGGTTGATAAACGCTTTGTAAGGGGAGTTCGGGAGACAGTAGCCGTAGGTGTTAGGATATTTTCTTGTTTTTCTCTGGGATAGTCGACTAAAGTTGTCACAATGCCGGTTTTCCACACGAAGACGATAGAAAGTATCCTGGAGCCGGTGGCTCAGCAGATATCCCATCTGGTGATAATGCACGAAGAAGGTGAAGTTGATGGGAAAGCTATACCGGATCTCACGCAGCCGGTGGCCGCTGTGCAGGCTGCAGTCAGCAACCTTGTTCGGGTGAGTAACTTTTACCGTGTGAAAATAAGGTCTCGTTAAAGTCGGCGGGTGCTTTAGCAGCTATACCTGTCGCTCTTTGTCCCACACCGTTCGCTCCCAAATACTTGTACTTTGATTCACACTCACCACTATACACCTTTAGCAGGTCTGACTTTAACTCAAGGACATTAATGCATGCAGTTTAAGTTTCTTGAAGTTGTTTGACTGGGGCAAGAAGCAGAGACGCCCTTTTCCCCTTGAAAATATGCCCTGCCTCCTCTGGTGCCGACTGCCATATCCTGACGTAGGCATTGCTGCGGTGTGTTACAGCCAGGCACTGGACCAGCCCATAGTTCACTCATTCATTTATCTGTCGCACATTAACAAAAACAGCTCACTTTTATTGTCATTTTATATCTCTGAGAATGAGAGAGAGTGTAAAACAGCATGATTAATTTCAGGAACTTAAGGTAACTAAGCCTGAATGATTACTGTAGAGCTTAATAGCTGGGGAAATAAATGCAAAATCATAGGCGTTGATCGGCCGATACCGATTATTAGGGAGGGGAAAAATCCACTTACCAATTAATCGGCCGATTTTTAATTTTTTTATTAAAGTTTTAAAATGTTGTTAATTTAAGTAATATATCTACATATTTACTTTTTTTTTAAACAAATGGCTGCTTTTGAGCCTTTCAAACACGTCTTCAAAGAATTAAAGGCAGAAAACTCATTTCAAATCCTTTTATTGCTAAAACAACTGAAAAAGAAAGAGGTATTTTGTGTAAAGTGCAAACAGTTAAATTAACTTCCAACTCTGTTGCTCAAGGTAAAGTGGTCCCACACCTTGCTACGCTTGCTTTCTTTTGACATCTGTAAAAACAACAACAAAAAGAAAAAAGGTGAAAGAACAGCAAGTATGCCTTCGCGTCTTAACTCACGTTACTCATTTCTGGTCCAATCTCATCTGGAGACATGCAACTGCCTCAGTAAGAGAAGTAGCTCGATCGCGTAATGTGTACTGTTGTTTATTCTACCGTTACTGGTGTGGCTAACAGTGTAGCAAGGCTAATAGCAAATGGCTAACTCTAACTTTAGCTCGCATATTACATGGTGCTTCACCGTTAACTCGGCTTGGGTTGAACTGAAACTTGTTTCTACGCATTTTATTCCTGAAAATATCGTCGACAATCGGCGAGGTTTGGCCGATTACCGGTTAGTCTCAAATGGGCTAAAATTGGCCAATTTAATCGGCTAGCCAATAAATTAGTCGGGCCCTAGTAAGGATGCACCGATCCGATAATTGGATAATTACAAGTAGATGGGACAATGCAACACCATTTAACCTCTGCCATGGCTGCAAATTATACACCACAGTTTTTGAATGCTTCCTTCTCTGACCCATCATATTCACTTTATTAACCACCAAGCTTAAACATTACCTCATTGGCCATAAATAGCCTTTGAGTCGCCTATTTCTTTGAATGAGGTGAGTCTCTGTTATTCTTAAGATGTCATTTTTCTAGAGAAGTGTCAGATTCTGAGAATCTGATTGGCCACAGAGTCTGAAGGAACATGACATAAACATGACAATGAATTAAAGCTACTCACTTATTTGTCAGACCCAAATATTTGCCCTAAACTGTTTACACGTGTTTAAGATAAACTGACAACTAACAATCAAGCAGACATGCCTTAAAATAAAACTTACGTCTATAATTCTGACTCACTTTTGCCGCATTTTGGGAAGTACTTGAACATTTTCATACCTAGTAAGTGCCCCTCATTTCTGTCCACATGGTGCAATTACCGTGTCTCTCTGG
Source organism: Xyrichtys novacula (assembly GCA_962446985.1). Taxonomy (NCBI): domain Eukaryota; kingdom Metazoa; phylum Chordata; class Actinopteri; order Labriformes; family Labridae; genus Xyrichtys; species Xyrichtys novacula. The sequence continues at coordinate 7,638,800 of OY660882.1, read as the reverse complement.
GGCTATTAATTATGCATTTCCAAACTGTTCTTAGGGAAACATTACATTGCACGCACCCTGATGACTGGCTGCAGCTGTGGTTTCATTTATATTTAGACCCAAAAAGGACTTAACCACATTGATGTTCCTCTAAGCAACTATCATAGCAAAAAAAAAGTAGGGAAATGACAATGTTGTTTCCTTAAAATTTTGCCTGAACACAAACCAGTACATGGAAAGTTTCTTCGAGAGGGAAGAAGAGGATGTGAGGCGGCTGTCAGATATAGTGGGATGTAAACGGAGGAGGAAGGGATAGAGACTAAATTAAGGCAGACTTGGTTCCTGTGTGTCATTCTCTCTAGCACAGCACCCCTGACAGTTGTTGGGAGATAAATTTGGACAATTGCTCGGGTGTCTTCTGTCAGTAAAGATGGGGTTAGAAAGGTTGACTGCCATTATGAGACACAGTTAATTCAGTCAGTTTATGATCCAGGGCAGTTTGAGTTAGCTGACTTCATTGTATGTCCTCTCCAAAACTACAGCTCTGCGCTTTATTGTGTTCCCACTTACATGTCAACATGCGCAGAACTTCCTTCCTCTAGGGAGCATTATAGAGAGGCTTTAAAGTGACGTTTTATGTTTGATGGTGGTTATGAGCTGTGAGTAAGGCCTTCCCTTCTAAATCAAACTGCGGATACCAGATGACGGTCAATAAATACTGTCATAAATCAATGTGGTTGCGTTTCTTTTTCAAAACAAACTTCATTTCTCATACAGAAAGAATTTTGGTTTTGAAATATGTTACTGACAAACTCAAATAGATCTGCATGTTAACATTTAGCATGATCTTTAAAGTTTCACTAAAAAATTGCCCATAAAAGGGAATGTTATGGTGGTTTTGTGCTAAGGAAATTTTACCCGTTTATTTTTCAGTCTGGAGGAGTTCCAGACGCCTTCATCAAATAGTTTTTTGTTTTCAGATGAAAACTTTATTTTTACATTGCAAAAGCCCTTTAATCTATTTTTCCCTGTGAATATTATTTTGAGATATCAATGAATCATAATTTTTATTGTAATGATGGGTTGACAAAGAATAGAAAGCCAGCTCTGCCTCTTTAGGGCCTGTTTGCATTAACACCCCATCAGCTATTTCCAACCTGAAAATGTGAGTGCTGTTGATGCTGAAGATGTTTTTGCACTTAAGATACTGAGACTTTGAGTGCATTGCTTTTCAGTTGGAAACTGCCATTGTCAGCACAAAAAAAAAAAATGTTGTGAGTGGGCAAAGGCCCTTGTCGCTGTTTAAGAGCTATTTGGGAATTTTTTTTAAGGTTTGTGGTTTCTTTTAATTTTTCCTATATCAGCAAAAAATAAAAATAAAATCAATAAAAGAGAAACATTCTTACTGTGTGTTTCCTGCCCTGTGGTGGTAACTAGCTGGTGAAAATAAAGAGGGAACATAAAGCCGCTGAAAAACGTAGAGAAAGGCTAAAATAAGAGTGTGCATGGACACAAATTTAACAGGGAGACTCTTGACTCAAACAAGCCACTTCTGTTTTTTTTATACAGTATATAAACTCAACATAAAAGCCAGAAGTTGCAGAATATAAAGAAAGTCATATATCAGCCAACGAATCAAGTATAACTTACTGGAGAGAAAAGAAGTTTGATTCAAAGTTCTTCAGCTAGAAAATCAAAAACCGCCTTAAAAGTCCTCATTACGCCACATTTTACTGTTCATTAATTACACATGACTGCTCAGCCTGTCAGCATTCCCCGACTTACAAAATAACTCGTGTAACCTCAACCAGCTGGGGGTGAAATGATCCAGGCTCTTTGGACGCTTTTATTGTGATCAGATTTTTCCAGCAGTGGTCTGAATGAAAGGATAGGCCTGTAGTTATTTCCAGTTGCTGTAGCAACATTACAACATGGATAGTGTTATGATTTCACTGAAGTTAAGGATCAGATGTTCTTCTGGTCTCAGTTCCAGATGTCTGATGTTAGTCAGAGACATTGAAAACCTAAATGAGTAAATAAACACACAGCGTGGATCTTATAATTAGTACTACAGTTTAATATTCTCAGGAATTTCCTCCCCTTTTTAACTTTCCAGGTGTTGCTCTTGTGCCAATGCAAGATTAGTTTGTTTTACTATCTTGCACCTGTTTAAAGTGACTCAGCTGAATGGAGTTTTTTTTCTTAACAGAGTGGAAAATCTTATGAAAGAGTAGATTAAAGAGGAAGGCTCCTACTTGTAAAAAAAGAGATGAACTGGTCTTTTGTCATTACACTACACTTTTACAAAGCAGTGCTTGTCAAGGAAGATCTACTCGGTGTTCCTCATTGTCTGTATTTTCCACAAAACCACATGCTGCACAGATGTCCTCCTTCATGATCTCTGTTCAGAGCCAGATGCTCAAACACAGTTAATCAAGTTGGGGTTAAAATGGGAAATGTTCATATATTCTGAAGGCTGCATCAGGTTATTTTCCATTACAAGAAGAAGAAGGAAAGGGGGATGAGGGCTTAGGATGTCTGGGGAGATCTTGTGCACTCGCCGTGTAAAATGTGCAGACTTTTGAATTATTAATCTGAAAGGGTCTAATCGTGTTATTCCAGATGCATGGAGATAAAAGTAAAACTGACCCAGAATTTTTTCAATTGTTTTTTTTTTTTTTTCTTTCCAAGCTACTGCAAGTCAAATATATCTGGTCCAACTGAGACCCCTCGCTGCTGCTCAGCATCTTTGACTTCGTGTTCTCTGATTGAGACAATGAGCTGGACCTCAATTAGAGATGCATTTGAGGAATGTGAAGAATTCCCCGCGAGAGGAATGCATCTCTGCTTGGAGGGGGGTTAAGTTGACCCCTCTTAATGCACAGAGTTTGTTTTTGCCAAAACATCATGCATGATTACTACTTATCAAGACTCCCCTGAGAAAAAGCTTTAACACCTCTTTGATGGTTTCACCTCACTTGAAGTTGGTGTGAATGTCTTCACCAGCATGATGCAGCTTTCTGATCTTGTGGGTAGATGTTGTTTTTGGACTGGTATGATTGACCATGTTTTAAATATCTGTGCAACCAGTAAGTCTTTACCATCCTTGCATAAGCTGTTTATGCAATAAGTGTGCCTGTGTTGCTGCACAAATGTCTTGTGCAATGCCAATGTAAACTAAAGGGAAAAATGACTTAATAGCAGGGCTCACAAGTTCAATATCTCCTGCTAAAGAGTGTTTGCATTGTAATTAAACCATTAGATCAGACCTATTTAGACTTTCTATTGCTTTTATAGACAAGTTTCGCACCAGTGATAGTGTTTTGTGAGTGGACCCAAGTCTAAATGTTGTCCTATTGGATTGAGTGGAAGAACAACATGCTTCTTTGTGTCAGCATTCTTTTGAGTTCACTGAACAGGGTCCTGTTGTACCTGATTATTTTTATAGCTCCTTTTTACAGGCGTGGGATAAAGAGAAGAATGCCAGGGATGTGGGGGTCCTGGAGGAGATAAAGCTGTGTTAGACTTCCTGTTTGCACTCCTTACAAGGATCTCATGACGTGTGTTGATCTTGCGGCGTGTGGAACGTTCATCTACTGTACTTTACAGTTGATCATGATGTACAAGAAAACAAAGCTACTTCCACTATTTTCTGGAGTTGAATCCAACACTGCAAGGAAGTAAAGCTCAACTGTAGCCCTTGAGAAGTGTGAAAATACTCGATCAGTCACTGCTTTAATCCTTTACAAATGGAAAGCAAATGAGTTCATTAACTGAAGTGCTTAAAGGCAGACAAAAGAAAACTCCTGTTGCCTGCTACTCCAGCTTCCTGTCATTTGTCGAGGGAAATCATTTCATGCAGCTTGCTGTTTGTTTCTGACGTCTTTGCATGAACATCCGAACCACAGAGACTGACATTCAAAAATATGTATTTATGGTATGGATGCATACAGCGCCTCTGGAGTGTATTTTGTCATCAGTGAGAATAGGAGGGAGCAGCAGAGTGTTGACCCGATGAGGAAACACAGGAAGCCAAGTCAGGAAGACCCGGCAGCTGTCGGCCCCGCTCAGGAACAGCAGTGTGAGCTGGGGAAGGGAAACCCCTCTCCCTCTGTAATGAGATGTTTCTGACTGCTCTGCTGACTGTTACAAAGACTACAAGGCAATAGGGTGACTGCTTCTACCAACGTAACAGGCTGAAATGATTGAAATGAACACAGTGGTAACCAAAGAAATCACATTTTTTGTAGTTTTAAGAGACCAGTCACCTTTTTCAAGCTTCCATTTTCACAACATCAAGACTGAGGCTTTTATTTGATCATGAAACAGGCTGATGTCACTCACTATTTAGCTTAAAAGTCATTAGCTTGTTAAGTCTCATTGCCACAGCATTTTGCCATGATGCTCACTCTGTCCCTCTGCTTTACTAACACACTTTCTAGTTCCTGACCATGCTCTCCTCTCTCCACCCAGGATCCAAGATGGTTTGTACCGCTGTAACAATACTACATTATAAATATGGCAGCCCCCCACTTACTCCCAAATTTTTGTCGTTCAGCGATCATTTTCATGATGTGGATAGCCAAATACACAGTTGAAATTTCATTCATTGTTGCTAGCAGCAGTGCCACATGTTGCTATTAAGCGTTTTCCTGTTTCTTGTCTTTGTCTTGAAAATTGAAACAATAGACCATTTTGCTGAAAGGTTGAGAGGTCTCAGTGAACCCCTCTGACAGAATCAAGAGGAAAGTTCATCCACGTGTTGTATGTATGCACTCTGAACTTAATTTATGATTACACTGTTTTTTTTCTCCGTAAATGCTAGTTGATAGTGCTGCACACCCCAGGATTTAAATCCCTGTGTTTATGGGATGTTAAATCACCCCAATGGGTGACTGGGTGTTGGGTTTCTCCTTTCTCTCCGGTCCTCAGCAGATCCATTAAAAGTAATCTCTTGTCATCTCAGCTCTTCTAACATCCATTTTTTTCTGGTGGGAAATGTCAACTCATCTGTGACGCTCGTTGTATTGACTCACTTCTGTTTTCAGGAGAAGGATTCCTCTGACGAGTGCCACTCCCCGGTAACACTACAAGAGCTGCTAAGCTCTTGTAACACGAGATAGATAGTTGTGATGTATTCTCTGACTGAAGGGACTGTTTTGCCAGGACAAAGTGGGATGTTTGATTTGTGTCTCTCATCGCCTTGGACATCCCATGTAGAGCTACATCCTGAGCAAAATGAATAAAGCATGTTGGCCACCACTTGACAGATATATTGTAAAGGTGCCGACCTTTGGTGCAACCTTTCTGCTGTACCCTTGAGTCATTATCAGCAAAGTGTCATTTGATATCTGAAGATGCTGCTGTTGCTGGGTATGGGAGTATTGATCAAGATGAGCTAATGGAGTGCTGTGCCATCAGTTCATGTGAGCATGTCTCATCATATTGCAGTAGAAAGTCACTAATAGTGCGTATCAGTGTTTTAGTCCTCTGTGAAGAATAGTACATTGCTAAGGGCAGCAGTGGGAGCTCTTGCCAGAATTTCACCATCACACATCCTGGTGGTCACCATTACCAACGCAGCATTGTGCTAAAAGTGCTCAACATGTAAAAGGCAGCCAGTGTCTCGGCAGCTTTGAGCCTGTCAGTGTGGCCTTTCTTCTCCCAGCAGAGCGATGGGCCGCTGTCAACAAAGCCCGGCCTGTTCTAAAGGAGCAGCCACTTTATCAAGCTACTTCACAACACAGGGTTTCCACACAGCACTCTTGTACGAAAAAAGGAGTGTCAGTGTTTCCACTCCAGCCACAAATGGTGAATGAGACAAGTCAACCAGTAGTACTCTGTGTGAAAGCTTGAAAGAAGATGAAACTGAATCAGTAAAAGGTTTCGAAAAGAAGGTGTGAGTGAAAACTGGTCCTCCTAGAGGTGGTTTTACCAGAATGAATAAAAGGAAGTGGTTATTTGTGTTGTGGTTTGACTGATAAAGAATGAGTTCACTCTTGACACTCAGCGTCATCTGCCCCCCTGAAACTGATTGTCTCTTTGAAAAGAAAACCCATCACATGGAATAAAAGAAAATAGATAAACTTGAGATCTGCCATACCATATTCAGTCTCAGGATAGCTTTTAAACTATTTCTGCAAGATTCAAAATTGGAGCTCTAGCCTCAGGATTTTGTTTATTTATAGCCAACCCTACTCCTACCCAAGACAAGACCTATTACTGCAAAATTTAGCGTGTGCGAGGCTATAATAATTCACTTATAAGTGATATACTTTTAAGTAGGGGTGGACATGATACACATAAGTAGGAGCATCAACATCTCCTGCAGTTGAGATTTTCCTACATAGATACAGCCTATGCCTTTTCAGTACTATTCCCAGGTCTGAGATACAATAATTGATGTCATTCTCATTATATAACCTCACTGTAGTCGGTTAATATCAACTTATGCCTCTGTGTTTCTCTCTGCTGTAGTAACAACTTGTGGCAATAATGACGTAATGTTTTTATCCTTTAATCGCCAATATGTAGTCTTCTGCAATACTTTGGAGCTCTCAGTAGTCTCTGAACGACTCTGTCTAATGCAGCCTGTTTTTGCAATCTGGTGTTTGCAACCCTGCTAGCTTCCAAAACAGTAATTAAGCTCAATGTTGAGGTTTAAAGTTGTGAGGTAAGTCCCCACGTCTATTGTAGTCAATCGTTAAGATACAAAAATGACAAAAATGGTTGGTGTGCATCCTATTAACCAGATTATGTGGAATTAAAAATTAAATATCTTAAAGTCCAAAATGATAAAGATACAGAGATGGAGAAATGCAAACTTTCAATAAACTCTAATATAAGATCTTGCAGCCCTAATGTCAAGCTGGGTCATTGTTGGTACCAGAAGAGTGGGATGTCTAAACTTTTGGACAGAGTCTCAGCACAGCAAAGAAGGCGAGGCGTTATGAACTGCTTGACAACAACAGTTGGGTCACAGTTCTATTTTTGCAGCAAATTGTTTGGATCCCTGTTCAACTGGAGACTGTTTTTGAACTTCAGACAGCAGGAAGAGGCTCTGCAGGGAGGACAGACAGGAAGACCGTGAGGATCTGTCGAAAGCAAGAGAACCTCAAGCCTGTTTGGTTTTTACACACATTTCTGCATGACACTGTGGGGAAAACATGACTCAGAACTCGTTAAATACAGTATGCAATTGGCTTTTGGTCCCACATTGTTGGCCTATGGTGTAGTCTGTCTTCTTGCATTTGTCGGTTTGGATCATGTCTGAACTTGACTTGATCTTGTGTAAATCTCAGTTTTGTATTAACGGTTTGGTTCTGAGGGCATACAAGTTTTTCACACAAGTTTTTCAATAAAAGATGATTTTTAGATGAGGTGTCATTTCAAGATTTAAATGGCGTGAAAACCTCGGCTTTGAAAATAGTATAAGAATATGTAAATTTAATTAAGCCCTTGTGTGGGGGAGGCCAAATATTCACAATGGGTTAAACTTATAAGAACAAATGTTGAGTTGAACAAGTAGATTCGGAGATTAAATTGTTTTGTCATCTGCATGTAAAGAAATATAAGGTGGATTTACACAGTGTGAAATAGCCGACAGTTTCAAAAACACTCGATTGAATGAACAATTTTGGGTCTCACCACGAAGTGTTTTGCAATCCAAAACAAATCCAGCTAAAACTGGAAGTCGCTAAAAGACTTTGGCACTTTGTTTGTTGACCTTCCGGGAAAAGAGAGCGGTGTATAGCTGAGAGTAATTCTGTACTCTTGTAAGAGTGTGTGGTCTTTGTGTTACTTCCTGCCCCCTCAGTTATGTTTACTACCCTTTCAGTGCCCTATATCCCCAGTCTTTACCCCCTCTGCCCTTTAGCTGAACGAGCCAGAACGGCTTTAGCTGTTGTTGGCTTTTGTTCAGGACCGCTCACTGGACCAAGCGTCAGGGTGGCATTACCACTTTGCTCCGAGATGGACCGCCTCTGTTAAGCCCCGGTTTTTAGTTTGGCACAACCTCTGGCCCCTGATTTATGAGCCCTCGGTTACTCAGTCGAATCTCTCTGGTCATGTGGGGAAAGTGAGCGAGGAGATGTATGTCTGCTCTGCTCCATTACAACCTCCACGTCAACCACCTGGAATGACTCTGCTTACTGCCTGTAGTCTGAAACAGTGACGAGCTCTCTGGTCATGCCCACCACTGACTCAAAATCACTTCCCAAAATTTTCAGAATAAAAGCAGAAACTTAACTCTTTGAATACTTCCAATATGGCTGCTTAATTATTTATCGATCAAACCATGAACTCAAGCTGTTACTGTAAGGTTCAGTGATTTATGTGAGAATCTTAATCATGTAGTTGATGTTCACTATTGAAATAATGTCAAATGTAAAAGGTGAAATGTTTCCCTATTGTCCAATGTCAGCTGATTTACACCAGTCAGCACGATCCGTGTCCCTGTATGAACGCACGTGATCCCTCACCCATGGCAGCGCGATGTGGGTGAGTCGAGTCCCCCTACAGAGCTGAGGTCATGAAGGGGGAGGTGAGTCATTTTGGCATTTGAGGCAGAGGAGGCGTTCAGCTGCTATGCACATTATAGCTATGCTGAAGCCTGGCGTCCCCCCAGCAGCTGCCTCGTTGATATAACGTTTGGCAGGATGAGTAACGGGACGTCAGTCTGGAAATCTTGCATGATTAAAGACAAAACTCCCAAAGGGAGGGGAAGTTGTGCTCGCAGAGTTTCTACCGACTCATTCGACATGCTGCTCATGTATGAAATGTAAGCTCGAGTTTCACAAAAGCTTGGGAGTAGATGTAATTTCGAGTTGTAATGAATCAGAACAACTCCTTCAAAACTTTGTGTTGACCAATGCAAAATCTTCATGACTGATGGACTAGTCATCAGGGTAGAGGTCGAGCGCTCTGGAGACTGTTTACAACGCCAAGTGCCACCTTTACCACCTCTGAAATATGATACAATCCCTAATTTGCAGCTGTGCCAAGTTGAAACTTAATTACTTCTTTGTAAGGCCATATAGTGAGCAGATGGTGAACTCAACAGTTCTATAGTTTCTCTGTCATGTCACTCTAATTATAAACAGCATAAGGACACCATTAGAACTGTGAAGTCGCCGCAACCAAATCTTTATGCTAAAGAAATCTAATTTTTCTGAAAAAGCTCCATGACTGAACTATGAATGACACTTTAGCTGTTAAAGTGATTGAAAATATGCTCTGACTCAGAAGCATGAGGAGACCTGTGAAGATCTGAGCTTCATTTAAAGTGAAACTATCATGGCGCAATCAAGCAGAAAAAATAAACTTCCTGTTGAGATAACTCGACCGCTACATTTTTCTCAACCTGAACACAAGCAGAAGTGGCTTTTATCAAGATAAAAAATGACAGTCGCACAGATGTAGAAATGTCAAAGTCAACAATATATTCAAGATTTAATCAACTTCTTTCTAGTTGTGAAACCTGCATTTCCTTTGATTTCTAAATAAGCAAGTTAAAAGATAAGTAAGTTACAAACATCAAATTGGAAAAAAAAGAATTGCCACCAAAGGAGATGGGGAGTTTCTCATGCTTTGAAGGGATTTTTGTGAGTTTACGTAAACTACTTATCCTCTGTTTGACAAGTAACCATGGTTACGTGAAGTTCCTGTTTTTGAGGGAGCAAAGGGAGTCCAAAAGCGTGCAGCTTTACCTGATCACTCCACCTTGATAAAGGGTGTTTATATTCAGCTGTGGGTGTGACGCTGTGACTTTGAACGGTGTGTACTTTGTATCCGAGTGAGAGTGAGGAGGGGCTGGCATGAGAAACGGCCACAAGCCTTACCTGCTAGGGATTAGTCATGATTTTCAAATACTCGTTTAATTGTAAAAAAATTATTCTTGACTAACAAAAGAAGAATAAATGAAAGTTGTGGGTACTGCACTGAGATTCAGGACTGTAGAAAAATCCAAAGACTTCTGCAGCCATTGAGGAGCTCTGTTCAGAAAGGTCTGTGGAAAAATAGATGAAAAAAAAGGACAAGTGAGAGTGCCAGTTTGGCCGAGTGCTTGAGGCACACATCCCATGCAAATAGGCTTTAATCCTCAGGCCAGGGTTCAGCTCACACTTGGAGCCCCTTCTTTGCATGTCACTCCCCACTCTATCTCCTGTCCAATCCTCTATTTATAAAGATGTGAAGACACAAAAGATAACTAAAAAAAGAGGTGAAGTACAAACTTTGACCAAGGAAAATTTACATAATTGTTCATTACTGACAATAGTACGTATTTTTACTGGAATTTTTATGCAACACAATGTCCTACTAAATGCAAAAGTATACATAAAGCCAAACTGATATGTCAGAGAGCCCAAATTATCAACCTATGTTTTCTGTCAGATCTATATATTGGCACATTTTAGGGTATTGATCAGGAACATTTTGAGTGTAATCTAACTGCTTTCAGTGTGTTAAGGAAAATTGTTTGTTTCTTATTCAGGGAGTGAGCACTTTAAGGAGTAGTTATCGTTCATTTATCGTTATTGAGGTGAACTACTCAATATATCGTGATATTGATTCAAGGCCATACCGCCCAGCCCTACTTGTGGGGTCAGTTTGGTAGAGTTGGCAGAGCAGATGCCTCATACAGAAGCTATAGCTTTTTTTGCACTGGTGGATTTGGTGCATGTCACCCCTCACTCTAACTCCTCACATATCCTGTCGTTCTTTCTTAAGTTATTGTATCAAATAAAGGTCTAAAACTGCAAAAATTAGCTTCATGTTGCCCAGCATATCTAGAGATTTCCCTCTAACATAGATACCAGTATCAGCTTCATGAACCTTGGCCCTCATTCCTATCATTTCTGTCCCGTCTGTCATGCTCTCATCATGTCCACACTGGTATCTCACCTCACTTTCTTTCTCCTGTCCTCTTATGCCTCTAAATAGCTGTCTCGCCATGGTTTTACATTAGGCTTATCTGTATTCACACTGAGGTGGACCAGTGACCTGCACAGGCTGTCTTTGACCTGTTTCTCGGTGCATGCTGGGACAGGCTCTGACCCCCTGTGACCCTGAAAGAGATTAAACAAAAGGAACGAATAACAACTTGGTGAAGCCCGTTTGAAAGTTAGTGGATAGGTCAGAATAAGCACCTGCTACACAATGGGATCAGTGCTGATGTGTTATAGGTGACGATGTGTTATTGGTGAATCACTGCTGGCGATTATTTTGGACGTCAGTACTTTTTTTTCGAACCCGTATCCTGTCAATACAAGCGTTCACATCAGCGACGTTTTCCTGTCCTGCAGTATTACGGCATTTATTTTTTCGGATCATGTTTGATTTTTCTAAGTTTCGCATACTGTGTGTCCACTTCTGACCAATCAGATTGCGTGTTGTTGGGACGGTATATCCAACATGGCCGACCGGCTGATTGTCGGAGAATGTGTTGGAGAACACAGTGCTTTATGATAAAAGACACAAACATTACAAACATAACGACCTGAGCGACAAGTTAAGGAGAGTCATAGCGTCGAATTTCTCATATGACGATGTTTTGTGTGCTTTAACAGTTTGCCTTTGTTTTAACTTTCATCTATGCTAATGTAGGCTAATGGTTGTTACCATAGTTACATGTAGTTATCTTATCGCCTCTGATTGGCTTTTAGTGCTGACCGTTTGGCTTGATTGGTGATGACATTTCCAGCTTTTCTAGCCAATCAGAGGCGAAGGAGGCGGGACTTTCCCTGGGAAAAGTCTTCCCCGGGATGCATCAGTTCCCCCCAGGAAAGTCGCAAAATCGCATCGGGCTTGATGTGTATAGTCAGCCGTGTCAAAATTCACCTCTGAATATTTCACGTTTTATATTTGCGTCAGCCCCGGTGTGAAAGGGCCTTGAGAATTAGGATTAACAGCAGATCAACCATTTTATATAGATTGATTTTACCTCATTAGTAACTTAAATATATATATTTTTTAATCAATAAGTCATGTTTTTTTCTGTTTTTTCTTTTCTAGGTGGGAAAGGAGACTGTTCAAACCACAGAGGACCAGATCATGAAAAGGGACATGCCACCTGCTTTTATCAAGTAAGCACACACAGAGATCTCTTGTTTCGAGAACTTAATTTCTTACAGTGTCAACCTCTCCAGTGTATTAAGATGAAACAGTTCTCTCTTTTCAGTATGTGGAACCCACTGGCCTCCTCTCGGGCTCTCTTTCTCTCTTTATCTGTTGCAGTAATGGCTGGTTGTGCCCAAGCAAAGGTCAGACATGGCATGTTAAGTGCCTCAGAGTCTTGCCCCGGTGTAACATAAATACTTCATCGCACACAGAGGAGCTCCTTTACTCTAAAGGAGCAGGGCCACAAACTCATACATGCCCTCATACATCAGAGCCTCTAGCTGCTGCTGCTGCTTTTGGTTTATGTCAGTTCATAAAACACCAAAAAGTTCACATACTGCTGTAGAGAAGTAGATCAACATATGTATGTAATCTGTTCCTGGCTCACTGTGAAAGCTAAATCAGTAACCAGTGCTCAGCTGCCATCTGCCCTGATAAAAAGTCTCATCCATCATTATTACCTGAGATTGTAATCAAGGCAGGAAGAGGCGGGGCCCAGGAGCCCACCTCACCCCACCCCACCCACAAGGTCAGGGATGAAACACATTGGCAGGCACAGGTCGTCAGGCTCAACACATTTGGCGCCTGGAAGTCACATCGTCACCCTGTCGTCATCCATCAGCACATGAGCTGGAATGCGTCTCCTCCACTAAAAATAGGGTCTGTCGGGGTCCGGTTAATGCATGGCTGTTTCTCGCTAGCATGCTGAAGGACACTCCTGGCTGGCTCTGCAAACAAACACACACACACAGACACACACACTCACACTCACACACAGGCCTTGATGTCATGCACATACATTAGCCTTTATCCTGCAGGAGACTTGCCTTCTTGGACAAATGGGAACAGAACTCCTCTTGTTTGGCCTCTAAAAACGTGCAAAAGAGCAAAAAAAGACCCCCTGTTACCATGGCAACATATAGATACTTCACCCCTTTTGCTAGAACATGTGTCGGTGATTGGCTGGTTGCCTGTTTCTATGTGCAATATGGCTGTTGTGATACAATGAAGGTGGCATGTCTGACGCTGAATCAAAGGACTGAGCCTGTGGTTTTTTTTTGCTGCTCTGGAGTTCACTGAGTACACCCAGCCCAGATCTGAAACTATCAGTCTATGTTTTAGTACATGTCTCTGGATGGAGGGGTTAAATTGGGCCAGAGCCAGCCAGGGGCGGAGCACTGCCTCCTGTGGTTAAACTCGCATCCTGTGTGAACAATCTGAAACTTTCCTCATAAGGCTTCACAATCGGTACAACACATGACTCTGTCCCCCTTCAGCTGTTAGAACGATTTCAGAAGTGCTCAAGTCTGAACCATCCTCCAGGATGCGTTCTTCTGGAAACCCGTGACCGTCATAAACCTATGAAAGAGAACTACAGCTTCCAAGTTTCAGAACCTCTCCAAGCTTAATCCTACTGGCCGTCTCTTGGAGTCTGTGCTGCAGCTTTGTATGAACATGTTTATGCTGATTCTAAAAACAGAAAAACACTTGTCACACAGGAAGGAAGTTACTGACATATGTGTAAGGATGACAGATCAGACGAGCTTTTCATGAGACAAGATTTTCAGTTTCAGATTTTCATCTTTAAGCTAACTTTTATAGTTTTTGTGATGTCTGCAGTACAGTTGAATACACAGAATCTATTACAGCCAGATGTAATCAGGTTACAAAGTTATATCCTTTCATTTATATTGTGTATGTGCCCGTCTGATTTTGGTGTTTACTGGCACAGAAAACCATCATGCCTTTCTAGTTATGTATAAACATGATATTTGATATTTAAAGACCATCCGCTTTCACTTTAGTATTTGATTCAAATTTAGTGGACAGCATAAAAAAAGAGGAAATGAGAAAAAAAAGTTATGCTTACACTGCAGCTACTCTATGTTATGGCTAGCTGTAGCCCAAGGCTTCCATCTGTTTTTGCTGCAGGCAGCTTGCTGTCTTTACGCAGTATGTCCATCTGGCTTCTGAAGGGCTTCATATCAACAGCATGACTTGTTTAGATTTTTTTTAGTAGAGGGTTTTAAATCAGTCTTTTTTCTTCTTTTCCCCAGAGTGGAGAATGCATGCACAAAGCTGGTGCAGGCTGCCTCCATGCTGAAAGCTGATCCCTACTCTGTCCCCGCTCGGGATTACCTCATTGATGGCTCCAGGGGCATCCTCTCCGGGACCTCTGACCTGCTACTGACCTTTGATGAAGCTGAGGTAATGATTTATTCAGCTTGTCATTCATAATTCTGAATAAAAAAAAACTTTCATTCAGATTTCTGTTTGCTGAAAGAAGATTTTGTCACAGTAAATACTAGGGGTGTCCCGATACAACGTTTTTACTTCCGATACGATTTCGATATCAAAGATGCCGGAGTGGAGTCTGGAATGGACTGCTTGTATGAGTGCTAATATCGAAGATTTTAGATGCAAAATCTTATATCACGGTATGAGCAATTTCGGTAACCCTTTCTTTTACGGTTCACTTATTACCAGGTAATTAACAGCTAATTACCTAGTAACAACATGAAATGATCTGGTAATTACATGATAACTACTAAGTCAAAACTGTCTAGTTTTTTTTTCTTCTGTGCAGCTCCATTTTCAAAAGCTATTTGGGGTTCTTATTTTCTATGATTGACACTTGATACAGCCTATGGGCGTGCGAAGATTGTGTAGCAATACGCTGTTCAAGTCGAGTATTATCACAGCAACTCACCCGCCGATTGGTACAATGCTACTGCGCAAGTAGTGGTTCCAGGAAGCGGAGAAAATCCTAGAAATAGTAGTTATTAGTAGTCTTAGTAGTTATTATGTAATTATCAGATAATTTCATGTTGTTACTAGGTAATTACCTGTTAATTACCTGGTAATAACTGTACCGTAAAAGAAAGGATTACCGTAATGCCTCCGTTTGCTCGGTACTGCCACTAATCTCTGCGTCCGCCATGACTACCACCAGTGAAGCAGTCTGCTGGACATGCTGGTGATTATAGGGAGCGCACCTAAACCTGACCAATCAAATGAGCGAACAAACCTCGCATGACACGCTGGTGAAAATACGGAAATGTTCCCAAACAGATGCACTCTGCTTTAGCAAGCGCAGACAACTACACACTGGCTGAGAGATATATACGGTATGAATGGTACAGCAAAATTTCTACTGGTAGACACTTTTATACCGTCACATAATATATACCGTCATACCGCCGAGCTCTAATTCGATATGTGTTTTTTGGCTGATATTGGACTGATATCAATATCGTATCCCGTAGCCCTAGTAAATACACACAGGACAGGATCGGTACATGACTAGCTTCAGGGGTTGAATTATGAGGTGATATCCTACACCTCCCAGGATGTGTCTGAGCTCCTAACTTCAGAATTTAAGTAAATTAAAAGAGAATTAAAAATTGATTCCCCTGCCTCCTCAAGTATTGGTGCAAACTGGTGTGCGCTTACATGCGCTTTGATTGTGTTTCCTCTTTTTTTTCTACACCTGAACTGGCCTAATGTTTATGGATAATACGTTAGACAAGTGAAGCTCTGTCTTCATGGCATCCTTTCTTTCGGGCTGGTCTTCTTTCACACTAATGAACGCAGACTTTATAATAAGCTGATGACCTACTGAGTACTCCGTGAGAAAACGCCACGCCAGGACTTTGAGCACCTGCCAGCACCACCAAGGGAACTGTATATGTTATAAAGGTTGCAGCTTAACTCAGCTGATTTTATATGGAGCCTCTCTCATAAAAATGCAACACAAAGTGCCTCACAGAGCAAAACGAAGACAACCCAGACAAGTACAGATTCAACAGAGGAATCAATAAAGACTGATTATTGAGGAGGATTATTGATAGTTTTAAAATCTTTATCCTTTACTTCATATCTTCATTTTGTATAAGAGCCTGAAAGATGAGACACCATCTTAAACCGAACACCACCAGGTAGCAGAGGTTAAAAATGGGTACAGTGTAGCTGTAATAGCTTATAACTGTTTTCAATCTTGTATCATTGATTTTCACTGAGCAGAAGCTGGGCTAAAGTGTGTTTTTAATGGTCACTTCAGTACAGCAGAGGGCTGCAGTCACATGCCTCTCCTGCTTTAAGGACAGTGAGTATCCACTCCTGCATCCCCCTTGGGTACTGTAATGCTTATAGAGAAGACAGAGAGGTAGACAGATATACCATGAAAGTCTTCAGGACTGCCCATATTTCTGACTCAAACACACCCTCAATCTTAAAGCAGACAGGGGCATCATCTATCAGGCAGAGCCATCTTTCTTTTCCTCTGAGGGACGGAGAGGAAAATAAGAGAAAGTCGCACATCAGCTCTCTCGGAGCAGACATCAGGCGTCCCCGCGCTGTCTGCAGCAGTCAGCAGGAGTCATCAGTCAGCAGTGGCATCATGTTTTCCGATTCAGCTCAGGGACAGCTCCAGTTCTGTGTAGTGGAGTGGTGACCCTGGCAATCCACACAGAGCTGGAGAGAAATGGGACAAAGAGGCTTGAATGTCATTAGGCAGCATTATCAGAGTGTAATTAGAGAGGATGTGAAGGCGCAGGGGGGGATGGGGACTGTGTTTACATAATCTCTTGAAACACTGTGATTGATGTCGGCTTTTATTGTTTTTATGTGATCATTGGTACAGGTCCGCAAAATAATCCGAGTGTGTAAAGGCATCCTGGAGTACCTCACCGTGGCAGAGGTGGTGGAGTCTATGGAGGATCTGATCACATACACAAAGAACCTGGGACCAGGTCAGTCTTTGTTTGAACTCAGACTGTTCCTACTGGTGTTGTATTTTATATCACAGTAAGTTAATTCCAAGTGTCTGCCCTTAATTAGTCAACTAAACTGAATATGTATTTGTTTTCTACTTCTACTAGGGATGACAAAGATGGCAAAGATGATCGATGAGCGCCAGCAGGAGCTGACCCACCAGGAGCACCGTGTGATGTTGGTCAATTCCATGAACACAGTCAAAGAGCTGCTGCCCATCCTCATCTCAGGTGATAATCCTAAAATAAAAAGGAAAAACTCACAGTGTGATTTTTTTTGAGCTTGCTTGTTCATAAATGTGCTTTTATGATTCTCCCAGGTATCAAAATCTTTGTGACAACCAAGACGTCTGGCAGTCAGGGTGTTGAGGAGGCCTTGAAGAACCGTAACTTCACTTTTGAGAAGATGAGCGCGGAGATAAACGAGATCATCAGAGTGCTTCAGCTCACATCCTGGGACGAGGACGCCTGGGCCAACAAGGTGCGCACAATAAATAACTTTCTATTATTATACGAGTTTTTGTTTGAACATCAAAGTCACCGCTGACAGCCGATGACTTTATCCCTTTCTCTCACATAATCTCACATTCCCTTTATCAGGATGGGACAGGAATCATCTTGCTGTGTAGATCTCAACATTTCACTTTTTTGTCATCACAATTATCTCAATTAAAAAGGTGACAGGTGTTAAAAATGCTTTCGCTATTTTTAAAACGCCTTCTTGAAGTTCCTCTTTTGTATTTTTAGCAGCTCACAGAAAATAGACTAAAATTGAAACTGAACGCTTGATTTGTGATCTACAAAAGCATATGACTGACTATTTCTGTACACATCTGAACTGATGTTTTTAATGCTTGAAACAGCTGCTGCGGGGTAGGTGTGAGAGAAAACAACAGAAATAGACTTTTTGTTGTATTTTGAATGACAAAGATTGCAGAGTAGCAATTTTTAATAGGAAGAAAAGACAGGATGAAATCAACTCAGAGAAAAGTGGTCCCCACGGGGAGCGCAAAAACCAAGTGAAAGTTCCTGGCAGGAGCCTAAAGATGCGATACTTCAACTTTCTCCCTATATTTTGTTATTCTGCACTGCATGTCCTTCCACCTCTTTCCTGTCCTGACATGTTTGAAATATCCCTGTCCTATGACACTTTTCTCTTTGTTTGCTCTTTTATTAGTTGGTACGTCCTGTTCGCTCAGTGTTTACATTTCTGTCATTCTTCCTTTCTTTTTCACTGTTTCTTTCCCCCCCTTCACCCCCTGTAGAAGGTAAGCCGTGTCTCTCTTGCACCTTGGTTGTGCGGCAGCATGTCTGACAGATGTGTGTGCTGTCTGCTTTGTAGTGCCATCGTGTGCTTTTCTAGTGACGCTGCTGTGAGGTTGAATCATTGACTGATGATTACAACAATAGATTGAATTAGATATTTGAATATATTCTACTGATAATGGAATGGTGTTGATTATAGAATTAAAGCAGGTAGATTTGCTGAAATGTTGGTTTAAACTGTTTTTTTTTGTTTTATATTTGAAGTTGTTTTGCTTCATAACATGTCATTGTATCTACACTTAAGTGTCCTCCTCCAGTGTCATTCAAACCTGAATACATGCATGTCCTCAACCTGTCTGGGTATTGATTGACCTGACTCATGCAGCAGTATTGATGTGGATGCTAATAATGAGAGTTATCTGTTCTCCTGATCTTAATCCCAGAACCTCTTGGCCGTTATCTAACTACAAGAAATGGTATAAGCCTCTTAGAGCAATGGACACCTTCTTGGTACTCCAGTGTAGTCATCAGTTCTGGATAAACGACCTCCAGCCAAGACTGTGCGATCAGTTCAGTTCGAAACCATTGTGAAAATGCAACAAAGAAGTTCCCCTCTAGATATAACTGGAAAATAAATACTAGTATTTCTTGGTTGAATCCCCTGAGGGGGCGCCACCTCATCTGTTTCAGGTGGGTCTCAGTTTCACAGTAAACAAGTAGTGATACAGAAGCTTTACTTTGACCTATTTCAGCTGTAGAGACTGGAAAAACGAGTTTTCTTGTAATTTACTCCCAAAAACTCCTCAGTTTGCAGACATAAAGAAGTCAATGCAGATTTCTAACACATAAAAATTCAAGATTTGTCAAATCTGTCTTCAAGAATACTTGTTTTTTTGAATGGAGGTCAGCTAGATCATTTTTGATGCAGTCCAGAAGTTGGGAAATCTAACCCCTGATTGGCTTTGACAGGCTTAAAAGTTAAATTTTGATTGTTTGTTGTGTTATCACAAAGACCTCTGTTTGCAGGAATCAGTAAATTGATTTTCTACAGGACAGCATAAAGAGCACTTGACATGTATTTAGTAGTTTTTTATGGCTGGTATAACAACAAATGTTGCTGAGTTTGCCTCAAGTCCTCAAGACCAGACACAATAAATATGTCCTCTCTTTTTACTAAATCTTTCCTCCAAATGTCACAAACCACATCATATTTTTTAATGATAATAGTTTCTCATTTATTACATCCAAATGCTTTTCTAGTCATCATGCCATCCTACATCTTAGATCTATCCATGTCTTACTTTTCTCTCCTCACATTTCACACACACACATACAAACCGGAGGTTTCCGATGAAGTAGCAGCTGCGCAAGTTTGAACAGTAAACTAATACACCCACACAACTCGGCTACCGTCACTTCACACCTTTGCACTTCCTTTTTGTCCCCTCCCTTATTCAGCTCTGCCTCCCCACACCCACTTAGTCAGACAAACATGCCTTTTGTTCTCTTTAATTTGAAATAGAGGATCTGTATGAGAGATCGGACAAGTTTTTGAGGGTTATGGTTTTCCTTATTGATTAAGTGTGACATGTTATATGACATTGCTCTTACTCATACTCTCTGACCCTGACTCTGCTCTGCTTTACAAACTCAGGCAATGAGTGGACTCATTGTCAAATCAGCTGCTGTTACACAGATTGTTGTATTTCCATCCACCCTGATTGAAATACAATATTAGGTCGTTTGGCTTTTATAACTCAACACACTCATATTTTTAAAAGTGAAAGAATAAAGTGAGGAGCATGCTGTTTGAAACAGGATTGTGCTTGTCTGACGTTGGTGATCCTGCAGGTTGATTTTGCCGTGTTGCTTTTTCTGAAACAAATTAAACAATAAACCAGATTTCATCGGGACTAAAACAAGATGAAAGAAACCTGAGGTGTTTCTTGACCATGTTACCTGCTCAGGAACAGTGTGAATAAGGAGTAAAACACAGTACAGTTTTCTTGACTCGCATTGATTCCCTCTAAATTATTCATTTATTCCATCTCTCAAACCCAAAGGACACAGAGGCCATGAAGCGGGCTCTGGGGCTTATCGACTCAAAGATGGCTCAGGCTAAGAACTGGCTGAGAGATCCAAACGCTCAACCAGGTAACAAAAACACCCATTTTCACTACCACTACTACTGTCAGACTGATTATCGAGTTCAATCCAGTTAAGGGATTGATGTCTCGTTTCATTTTTGTGTTTTTAGGGGACGCAGGTGAGCAGGCCATCCGCCAGATCCTCGATGAAGCTGGGAAAGTCGGTGAGCTGTGCGCTGGGAAGGAGCGCAGAGACATCCTGGGCACAGCCAAGACTTTGGGCCAGATGACCGATCAGGTGTCTGAGATGAGAGCAAGGTACACTTAACTCTTTCATTCATAAATTTCACCTGTGTTTGCCCACGTTATGGCGAGATAATCCCTCATATATGTCCGATGTTTGCTAGATTTTGTTGTCTCGTCTTCCTTGAGTATTTATATAGATAGATATTGCTTTATTAATCCATGTGTTAAACCTCCCATTCTGAAAGGGTAGGCAGCGTAAGGCAGTAAGAGTTTAAGTGGGGATTATAGCGTGTAAGAGTGGAAGTCATATTCCTCTGATATTGAATCTGGTGGTTGCTTAGTCACGTTAGATTAAAAACAGCTGTCTAGTATTAATCCATAATCTACTTTAACCCCTAGTTGAGCTCCTCCTCTGAAAAGTAAGAGATGGCTGTGAGCCTAATCTGGAAATAGGAGTATTAAGTTAGGAAATACCGCTCTGAAATAGAACGACCGGGCGTAAGCTTTTGAGTAAACAGACAAAAAGAGTGTGCGTGTGTGGATTTTTAACGGAACGCTACAACAATGCTGCTCTTTATGGTCTCCATATGTTCGCCTTGTCCACCCCAGAGGTCAGGGCGCGTCCCCAGCAGCCATGCAGAAGGCGCAGCAGGTTTCCCAGGGGCTTGACGTCCTTACTGGCAAGGTGGAAAATGCCGCACGCAAGCTGGAGGCCATGACTAATTCCAAGCAGGTCATCGCCAAAAGGATAGATGCTGCACAGGTGGGTCATTAACCCTGTTTACCCGACACATTGTTTTATCCTAACTTCTAAATTCAAGCACTTCATGAAGTTCTGTATATCTTTTTTTTTTTGCAGAACTGGTTGGCAGACCCGAATGGCGCCCCAGAGGGAGAGGAGAACATCAAGGCTCTGCTCGCTGAAGCCAAAAAGATTGCCGACATGTGCGAGGATCCCAAAGAAAGAGAAGACATCTTGCGCTCTATTGGAGAGATCGCTGCCATGACTGCCAAGCTGACTGATCTCAGGAGACAGTAAGTGACAGAAAGCTGGAAAAGAAAGATTGCATCATTTCATGCTGTTTCTGCGATTACCTCTCCACAACCTCCATTTATTCTCCTCTGCAGTCTTTAAGATGCTTCAATTCATCACCTTTTCACCACTTTTACCTCAAACTATGTCTGTTTGGTTATACAAATGAAAGGAAATGAAAGAAATGTAATGATAAATGTATAGATAAGGGCAATTATCTTCAAAGTTTGGCATGAAGGTGTTTCTCTGCTCATAGATCAGCGAGGTATTTTATCTCCTCGGTTTCCCTTTGAACCGTTATCTTGTAAAATCTTGTCGAAACACGCACACATGGCTGTTCTTCCTGTTGGAGCACAGTTTTCATGCAACAATTCCAGTGGAATCCTTCTTTTTCCACTATGCACTGGTGGTCTGGGCTGTGGGTTTTCACTGTAAAACATGCAGATTTAACCACTTCCTCCAGTGAACTCGCCTGGCTTCTATTCCAGATTTGAACAATACTGGCAGTATAAAAAGACTGTTTGTTGAAAGGTCAACAGAGTCATTTGCTCGTAATCCTTAATTCTATTTTTAATTCCTCATAGGGGTAAAGGTGACACTCCTGAGGCCAGAGCTTTGGCCAAGCAGATCGCCACCGCTCTGCAGAACTTGCAGTCCAAGACCAACAAAGCTGTGGCCAACAGCAGGCCTGCAAAAGCAGCTGTTCATTTGGAGGGGAAGATTGAGCAGGCACAGCGCTGGATTGACAATCCAACAATGGATGACAGCGGTGTGGGTGAGTCTGGCTCCTCCTCTTCCTCCTCCTCCTTCCCAGCATCCACATCTCTCTATCTCTCCCTCACACTTCCTCACATTCCTTCCACTGCTCCTGTGGTTAAAAACTGCAGACCAGACACTTTGTGCAAATGTCACTTCACACTGTACGGGACATTCCACAACGATCTCCCGACACTGTATTTTTTTTTCCTGGTTTTGGCTCGGCTCCTCATAAAACCTGGACAACGTCTTACGTGTTTACAACAAAGCAGCAGGCTGGCCGCTGGAATGCTTACCTCAGAGAACAAACATGAACTAACTCAGAAGAGGCCAGATAAAAATACCAGATCTCTCAAACGCTCGGTGTGCAGTCATTTGCAAGAGGTGGCCAAGTTTTACCCGGGTCTAAATAAGCTCACTGTTATGATTTAATGGTGCCGGAACAATGACCACATTTGTGAAGTCATTTTCAATGACAAAGGATCCAGTCATGTCTCCCAGAGGAAAGATTTCCCCTTTTTTCAATGTTTTACATTAATCAAGTTGATATCTTACAGACTATTTAAAATGGCACGATGAATATTAAGCAATTTTCCAAATTCTGTGACGTTTATCAGAGCAGTTGTTCTCAAATCTTGGTTAGAGGACCATTTTAGCTGGTTCCCTGGGAGTTTATAGGCCCTACACAACTTAAACAAAGAGATATTTTACTGTTTTTGTCATGGGGTTTTATTCTCTGTCTGTTAAAAGTCTCAGCAGAGGATTCAAACTCAGTCAAAATCTCACCAAAGTTGCAGTCAAAGTGTCAATCTAGTGATCCTCAAAGTCAAAAAAGTTGAGAACCACTGCAAGCTTCAATAACATCATCAAACAAAGCAAAGGAGGATTAACAAAATACATTCAAGTTTGACTCTTTTCACAATGTTGGTGTTTCTTCATCTGGAGGTATAACCAGAAGGGTTAAAGATAGATCACTGTCCAAATATTGTTTTTCATGTTGTGTTAATCATGTGTTTTTATTTGTGTGTTCAGGTCAGGCAGCCATCCGCGGACTGGTGGCAGAGGGCCGCAGGCTGGCCAACGCTCTGCCCGGCCCGTTCAGGCAGGAGATGCTGGGGAAGTGCGAGCAGGTGGAGCAGCTCATGGCCCAGCTGGCTGACCTTGCTGCACGCGGCGAAGGGGACTCCCCTCAGGCTCGTGCTGTGGCTCAGCAGCTCCAGGAGGCTTTGAAAGTATGATTACTCACGCTCTCATTTACATTCAGAGCCGGAGCTTCTTTGATGGATCAGTGCTTCCACACACAGAGCCAGAGAGACTACCCCCTCTGCTGGTTAGCAGTGGGGAAGACATAAAGTATTCTGATAGCATGAGCATAATGAGAACTATGCCAATAAAAGGTCTTTAAAAGCACATTAAGAATCTAGTCAAAAAAAAGATAACACCTAATCTAGATGGGATTTTAAGACTATATCTGATTGAAAATGCAATTCTTAAGTTGTAATAAGTTGTCATTTGAAGATAACCAAATAATAAAAACTAGAGAAATAATAAAGAGCTGACATCTTAATGATATATTTTAACTTGTAATTTAGGGTATCATAAGCTTCCAAGTGAGCTGAAAGGTCATAGAAACTCTGTGTGTGGGTTTATGCAGTTCTAGATCTATAAAAATGGAGTCAATAACAGTAACATACATAATGACGAACCAATCCTGACATTTGTATGAGTTATCTCAGTGAGAAGTCGTTACAAGCTGTGATATTTGTGTCTCCTCCTCCTCCTCCTCCTTACAGGAACTTAAAGGGAAGATGCAGGAGGCGATGACTCAAGAGGTGTCTGACATCTTCAGCGACACCACCACTCCCATCAAGTTACTGGCAGTGGCTGCAACCGCACCTCTGGACGCCCCCAACAGAGATGAGGTCAGCAGTGCAGTCACTCTGTTCCTCGCTGTAACAGACCCCCTTCAGCGATGTTCTGTATTTATTGGCAGGGTGTTGTATTATTGCTAACAAGCCTTTTGGATAATTGTTTGCGACGTGATCATGCGCAGGTCTTTGAGGACAGGGCTGCCAACTTTGAGAACCACGCCAACAAGCTTGGCGCCACAGCAGAGAAGGCTGCTGCTGTTGGCACCGCCAACAAGAGCACGGTGGAAGGAATCCAGGCGGCCGTCAAGTCAACGAGAGACTTAACACCACAAGTATGTCACGGTTTAGTGTTTATATCTGTTTCTGTTTGTGTGCGCCCTCCACTCTGCAACACCACTCGCACAGCTTCAGTGTTTCTCGCTTCACGAGCCAAGTCTGTAGCAGTTGTTGTTGGATTGACAATTAATGGCACGGATTGTTATTTGTTTCTGTAGGTGGTGTCTGCGGCTCGTATTCTGCTGAGAAATCCTGGCAACCAAGCTGCATATGAACATTTTGAAACTATGAAGAATCAGTGGATTGACAATGTGGAGAAAATGACAGGTGGGGATGTTTTAAATTCACTGATTGTACTCCTCTGGTAATCATTATTCTGTATATCCCTCTGTAACGCCCTAATCTAACATCAAAATGGATGTTTAGGTTTGGTGGACGAGGCCATCGATACCAAATCTCTCCTGGATGCGTCAGAGGAGGCCATCAAGAAGGACCTGGAAAAGTGCCGTGTGGCCATGACCAACCACCAGCCTCAAATGCTGGTCGCAGGCGCCACCAGCATCGCCCGCAGAGCCAATCGCATCCTCCTGGTTGCAAAGCGAGAGGTGGAGAACTCAGAGGATCCTAAATTCAGGGAGATGGTGAAGGCTGCATCTGATGAGCTGAGCCAGACAATTTCTCCCATGGTGATGGACGCTAAGGCTGTGGCTGGAAACATTCAGGATCCAAGTGAGTTAATGTTTGAACTATACCTAACACGCATAAAGGAAGATTTTTTTATGAACATGTTTCCTTTTATTCCGATCACCAGGTCTGCAGAAGGGCTTCTTGGACTCAGGTTATAAGATTCTTGGTGCTGTAGCAAAGGTCAGGGAGGCATTCCAGCCCCAGGAGCCAGACTTCCCACCTCCTCCTCCTCCTGAACTGGATCAGCTTAATGTGAGTTGACAGATCAGCACACATTTCGACGCTTAAAATTGCTTTATGAAGCACCTACAACCTCTTTCATGCTTTAAATGACCTTTACCTTGTCCTTGCAGCTCAATGATGAGGCAGCACCACCCAAACCTCCTCTTCCTGAGGGTGAAGTTCCTCCACCAAGGCCTCCTCCCCCAGAGGAGAAGGACGAGGAGTTCCCTGAGCAGAAGGCTGGTGATATGGTCAACGAGCCAATGATGGTGGCTGCCAGACAACTTCACGATGAAGCCCGCAAATGGTCCAGCAAAGTAAGCCGACACCTTTAACACCCTTATAAACTCCTATTCGTCTTGTATCCTAGGATTCTAGAGCGTTAACGACACCAGGAGCTCTTAATTAGTAGGTAGTGATATGAAACGTAGTTGCCAAATGAGCATTTTTGGCCAGTTTTTTGGCCATAAATAAAGGAAAACAGAATCAAGCTGTCATCAAATATCAAAAATAAATATTTTATTGAATTGTGTCAAAATTGTATGTGGAAATGTGTTACTTTGTCTCTATAAGTTGTTTACATCAAAAGTTATCCCACTCATATTTCGATTTGAGTTCGGGCTAGTAAAGGGTTAAGAATGAAGCCTTTTGGACATTAATTCAGCTTGGTACCTGGCATTTTCTAAAAAAAACACACTTAAAGGATTAAAAAAAACAGGTGGCATTAAAAAGGCAGGGGTGTGCATTGACCCTCTTTTCCATCTAGACTAATAGATTTCCATTTATTTCCTTTAAAGGGTAACGACATCATTGGCGCCGCCAAACGCATGGCCTTGCTCATGGCCGAGATGTCACGTCTGGTGCGTGGAGGCAGTGGAAACAAAAGAGCCCTCATCCAATGCGCCAAGGACATCGCTAAGGCTTCGGACGAGGTCACACGGCTGGCAAAAGAAGTGGCAAAACAGTGTACTGACAAGCGTATCAGGACCAACCTGCTCCAGGTCAGTCCGGTTGTGTCAATCAGAAGATACCTCACTGTTTTGGTGTGAAATTTTTAACATTTTGACCACTCTGACCTTCTCCCAGGTGTGTGAGCGTATTCCCACCATCAGCACTCAGCTCAAAATCCTGTCCACAGTCAAGGCCACCATGTTGGGTCGTACCAACATTAGCGAGGAGGAGTCAGAGCAGGTAAGCTGAGTCTTTTTGTACGTCTTGATTCACCAGAATCACTGTTTATCCCTCTGTTCCACTTTTCTTCATCACTGTGTCTCCTTCTCTAATTCTTTTTCTACAGGCGACTGAGATGTTGGTCCACAATGCTCAAAACCTGATGCAGTCTGTGAAGGAAACGGTCAGAGAGGCCGAGGCAGCTTCCATTAAGATCCGAACAGATGCAGGTTTCACCCTCCACTGGGTCAGGAAGACCCCGTGGTACCAGTAAGCTAAAGGCTCCTGATGCTTTGTCTCATGCTGGTCATATCCAGCCGTCCAGGAGGACATTGAATGGACAGAAACATATTTTATCAGAGCTATGATATCTGCGCCCCTCACTCTAATACTGTAAGGGCAGAGCTTCTCTATTAGTCCCACGTCCTGTCTGTAACAGTTGCTGTTCTGGTAGAATGTAAAGGCTGGGACAGTCAGTGTGAGTTAAGTTTAGATTCTTACTGGGAAGCTTTTTTTTTCTAAAGTGTGTAAAAAATTTGTTCTACCTTTAAAATTCCTAGGAATATGTATATGTTTTGACTAGAAGTTGGATTTCTATAATATAATGCTTATTTTGGCCTCCTCCAGATTCAAACATTAAGACTATTTTATAACTTTGTACTGCTAATTTTACTATCACATTGTTCGTTCACCTTCGCTTGGTTAAAGCACATGAACTTGAGGAGTTGTTACAAGTACAATACAAGGTCGACGCTCAGCACACGCAAAATATATTCAACGGTATTATGCCTGTTTACACTATTGTTATAATTGAAAGAGAAACACTGTTCATTATTTTACATAATGTAATGCAATTGTAGCAATCTTTGTTTTCTTAAGAGTTCTGCCAAAGACTTGGTGCCATGATCTCTGAAAGTATCTTTCTTCGATCAGCAATACTTTTACGTTTAAGGGCTAGCTTAATTACACAAGCTGATTAGTGAAGTAGTTACGACTGCTAACAACAGCAGATTACTCTTTCGAACCGCGGTTTAGGTGTCACATTTTGCTTTGAGATTACAAGCGAGAGATACTTGCGCATAAGTATGAGGCCAACAAAGCTAAGCCGTCTTTAGAGGGGCACTTCTTGACTGCTGTTTTTTTCTCATGTATTTTTGTTGTGCACAATCATTTCCTGTAATACATGAATAGCACACTTCTCTAGGTAGTCAAGGGAACGACCTGTTTCGAGGAAGAGCACAGTGTCATCTGTATCTGGTAAAATCCTCATTTTATGTCTTGATACACTAAACGGAACTGGCCACTTTTGGTGGGAACTGTATTTGATATTTTGAAATGTCTGAAGACCGTCTGTATGAATGTGTCTTTTTAAGTATCTTATACCAACTGATGTGCCTTTGTGAAAGAAACTTTATTTGCAATTGATACAGTTATCATTTTTAGACGTTTTGTATCATTCGTACAAGGTATGATGGTGTTGAGTTGTTCAAAACGCTTGTTGTACATGATTCTTCTAGAAAGATACATCTGCTCCATGACTTAAACTTTAAGTCAAATTATGCTCTATGCAAATCTAAGAAAGTTTCATTTCAAAATAAATCAAAATTATGCAACCAAAACAGGCCTGAACTACATTTTTCTGAGGCATTGTTCACAATTTTGTAATAAAGCATTTTATAGCACTTTGGTGGTGTGTTTGATCTGTTACTTCTGTTCACCTCATACTGAGTTTTAATGCATGTATTTCAGTGTTGTTTTCGTCAACTTCATCATCAAGGAAAACATCACTGCAGAATATATGTTTAGCGTTTGACTGACGAAATGCTCATGAATTTTGCAACTCTGTCCGTCGTCCACCACTAATCTTTTCGTTTAGTCTTGTCTCGTCAACGTAAACGCACATTTGTCTTATCACATTTTAGTCATCTAAGACTTAGGTTTAGCTCTTCAACGTCACGTCTTCATCGTGGAAAAAAAGGGGTGTTTTTTTCGTCAACATCATCGTCAACGAAAACAACACATGTATTTTAGTAAAAGTCAGGTTCTTGGTGTTAATTTTTCTGAGGAGCTTAGATTTCTGTAGATGTTCCAATTTCAACAGATGATTGACAGCTTTGTCGCCGATTAGCAGACATCTGCTTCAAATCAATTCGAGAATTTGTTCTGCTCTGAGATTTACCAGCCTGTGGGATCTTTGGTCCTTGCTAAGCAGAAAGGGTGTGAAGTCATTTATGAGGCTTTTACCAGCCTGGTTACTTCTGCATAAGCCTCATCTATGACAGTGCTATATCTCTGCACCTAACCAGGAAGTCTGTCAGCTTTGGATTTCACAATGAGCACAAATAAAGGCACATTGTCCGTACAGACAAGCTGGTGTTGACTGGAAACTAACTGTGAACACTATTTTATAAAAACAAGCAGGTGCTATATATTGTGCTATTTATGTACTAGGCTATAATAATACAGATTGATTTGATACACTATGTATACTACTTGTTCACCTCAATTCCACCTTCTAGACCAACTTGCAGGCTGTCTTTACCTTTGTGGACTGTACATTACGTGTATACACTAAGCTTGTGCTGGACTTTGCCCTCTAGACTATGGTGCTTTCCCTGGACACAAAGAGATCAATTTATCAACCCCCAAACATAGTTTTTAGCACTTCTGCATCACCACCACAACTTGTAAACTCTAAACTTCAAGAAAAACTTGACTCCTGTTGGGAATAATTTAACAAGGGGGTGTCAATTTGGTTTCCTGTCTTGAAAAAGAAAAGAAAATGACCCCATTAGAAGGCAGAGCCAGCCCATGGCACAAGCGAACTAAGCACCTGCTTAGGGCCCCACGGCCAGTAGGGCCCCCCCCCCCCAAGAGCAATAAAAAATATTTTTATTTTTTGCATGTATGAGTGACGCTTTCTGTGTGATCACATATACATTATTGTAAAAATAAGTAAAAACATTTTAGTGCTGCTGCTGATGTACGCCTATGATTCTTACTGCTGATACGTCAAAGCTCTGCTACCATTATGTGCCTTCTGTTGTGCAATGTGCACTGAGCATCCAAAGCACAGGTAGTTTTGGGGCAAACCAATGTCGCAAAAAAGGACATATCCTTCTGGAGCAGAGAAAAGAAAGAGGAAGAGAAAATACGCCAAGATAAAGGTATGTTTGCATGTCAGGGAATGTTAATCAGACATTTGTGAAGGTGTGTGAATGATCAATGATCAATATAACCGGCAGAAATAGAGGGCCCCAAAATCAAATTTTGCTTAGGGCCCTATTGAAGTTTGGGCTGGCTCTGTTTGAAGGCACTGGTGAAGAATTCCTCTGGCAACAGTGCAAATAGGCCACCAGAGACCCCCCTGGGATCCGCCTCTGCGTGAGATGTCAAAGGCCCAGTTGGAGCTGTCCAACTTGACAAGAGGCAGTTGAAGCACGTAGTTGAGCTGTCTAATGCTGGTCCATTGTTGTGCATTTAGGACAAGGAAGTATTAAATTAATAATAAATACCCAAATGTATCATTTGCTCAGAAATCTGCACTTGTCTCTTGTTCAGATGTGGAGAAGAACTTAATCTGTGTGAGACAGGTGAAGGGAAAGCACCGCGATAAGGCAAGATAACTATATCTCTTCTTTAAGTGTCGTTCGCACATTGGCTCTGACTGGAGATAATAACGTGCTAATACTGATACTGTCTTCACACATAACACTCAGTTTTCTCTCTGGGTTTGTATGCTCTCGACCGAATAATTCACCATCGTTTGTGGGAGAGGAAGCTGCAGCCTCTTTCCCCCCTCTCTCTTCCCCAGTGAGCGAGTAACGGCTCCTCGGACTCCTCGGCTCCGACACAACCGTTGGCGGTTAAAAAAAATAAGACTGAAGCAGAAACAAACATGTCGACAAGGAGGGAAACAACGTTAAGGTAAAAAAAGAAACCCAGGAGATTTTGTGTTATGTGATGCGTGGTGTTTCGTAAAGCTAGCCGCTGTAGCTAGCTGTTTATTCGCACTAAAGGTGTCGAGTGTTGTGGTGGAGTGTCAGCTCGGTGATAAGGCGCTGAGCAGTTTGAACCTTTGAACGTTACATCGACTCGAGTGTTCAGGTTGAACCGCTGTGAGCGTTTAGCACAGACACCGATTGTTCTGTCATTACGATGCTAACCGCAGCTAGCAGGAGAGAGGGTGGGCGCACCACTTGACAGGGACACAAGAATTGTCACTGCAGCTGTCTTATAACGACCAGAAAAACTGCATTTGTGTCAACTATTCGTCTTGATATGAAGAAAAAATAGAAACGGTTAATTATTTTATCAAACAGGATTAGACAGGTGTCAAACAAACTTTAATGTATGCTTAGAAGTTAAATTGTTAAAATGCTGTTAAGAAATGGAGAAGAATTTGACATAAAAGATAACTGTTGTAATTTGTATTCATATTAATTTCCCCCGAAATTAGACATTTCCAGGTCACAAAAGCTATGAATATTATTCAGATTTCAAACACGTACAATATGCGATGTAAAGTGAGAAAACGAGACATGAATATAATGAAAAATACTGCCTCAATATTATGCTTTTTTTAAATGAAAACAATAGTCTGTTTTAAATGAGTCATGCGCTTAATAAATGACACATTACTACAACATGACCAGTGCCTGAACCTGGCTTGTGTATTGTTGACATTGTGCATAATTTTAAGTGAGTGGTGATGCGTTCACTTGACTGTGGAAAATCTCTGTGATAGTTGTGATTCTGAGTTGATGTTTGAAGCCAGTAAGAGCAGGTGAAGAGTTTTTACTAACTTAATTGTTCTGGGCAAAGATTACACTGGAAATATACATGCTCAACTATATTTCAAAAGCCCTAAGCAGACATTAATCCTAATATTTGATTTACCCTTCTTTTTGGTAAATTCTAGTATATTGATGAATATAGGACGAATTTGGTTATTTTTAGGAAGTTGTTCCAAAGACCAAACTTGATATTGTGAAGGGAAAAAAAATGAAAAAGCAGACAACATGGATAAAACAAATTAGTTTGTTATTTTTAACAAAAAAAAAAAAAAAAAAACATAAAAACTAAAAATGAACATACAGTCTATTTGACTCTCGTATTGGGCATATCTTTGATCTGTCTTCAGCAAGATCTTTGGTCAGTATACTATGTCTGACTGTACTTATTGGCCATCTTGCAGATACATAATGTCTCTGCTGCATTGTTTTTCCCTCCTGTAAGGCATCATAACCTCATTTCTCCCTTAGCTGTTGGATAACTAGTCCTACTTTTGTGCTCTGGTCATTGTGTTTCTCAATTTTTCATCCTCCTTCTGGCATTGTAGGGGTAAGTTGATGTCTGATCTCAGTCATTCGAAGTACACTTGCTTTATAGATAAGTGGCACCACTGTCTGGGCATTGATTAACTAAACCCTATAAGATGATACCACTTTTTCTCAGAATTATTCCAAGGAAGTAAACACCTGTTTTCTATTCGGGTCAATGACACTCCGTCACTTCAGAAGGCTTTTTAGTGCCAAGGGGGGGACAATTCACATGTTTATGGCAGTGCATGCACATTGACAGCAGCCCTTTAGAGAACAACAAGTCAATGCTTCAGATTTAGAAAGTAACTCGCTAAGTTGAACACAAAAAGGTGTATTTAATGTCGACTTTTGTCAGCATCTTTAGAGTGACAAGAATGCGGTGGTAAAAACGGGTAATCCAGACTTTTTCTGGGAGGTGACCCACACCTGCCATGTCAGCATGCATGAACTTGTTAGGTAAAGGAGGAAGTCTGCGAATTATTAATAGCTACATTTTGTGCAGACTCATTCCCAAGCTGTCAGGTGTTGCTGGGTCATATAAATAGGTCAGAATCATCATTTAAGTTACTTGTGATTTAATTATTGTGTAGTCAGTTCAAAGTTTCTTGAAGTGGCTTCGAGAAGAGTTTCTATGATACTTACATCCAAAGATATATGCAGGCATTGATTGTCCCTCAAGTCTTAGTGGGATTTGAGAGTCATCTGGACCCTTTTGTTTGAGAAGTACAACAAATGTACTGTTTTAATCCTGATAATGAGAGACTTATTGCAGCAGCAGGGCTCACTCATCAATTCAGTGTTGTTTGGTTGATATTTTGGTGATACAGGATAAATCACTGCAGCAAAACTGTCTTATATAATTCATGTAGAATATCTAGCTTGATCAATTTAGTTTTTGATGTACACAAAGTTCAGCAGGATCTCAACACAATTCATACATTCATTTTTTGTCGTATTGTGAAGAAAACATGGACTTTGATATTTCCACTAGACCGGTAAAATCAAGAATATTCAATTATTTAATCAAGATTTACATTATTATGGCTGATAAATGATTTTTTTATATCTTTAAACCTGAATAAAAGTTTTTATTTTGATTTGTAAACAAAATATACTCAATGCTGATTTTTTGTTTTTCAATAAAACACTGAAATTTATTTTGTATTTTAAAATATATGATGTGTATGGTCTAAAAACAATTCACAAATATGTCCCCTTGAGGCTAATGTATCACACTTTATTATGACATAAGTGTTTAATAGAGGATATACCTTCTCCCAATTGTCATCAAACGCAGCATCAAAGTCTTTGCACTGATTGGAACACATGTAGCCAATCATCAATTTTAAAACATTATAAGGCCCGCCCTCTTCCTCCAACAACCAGTCAGTGTTGAGCTGAGTGCAGCTGCAGTTCCTGTAGCCAAAAAGCACATTGCTTTGACAGAGAGGAGGAAGCTAATGACCATTCAGTAATCAGCCTTTTCTGCACAGATTTCTGACACGATGCCAACTGCAAGGTAAGATCAAAGTGCTGATAACATAGAGTGTTTCCACAGGGGACAGATTGGCCTCTGTTATGATTGACTTATGAAACATGTGCTCACTGTACTGACACCTCACTGTGGGGTGACTAAAAACATTGTGAGGAAGAGTGGGGTTAAAGATTTTAAGGTTTGTTTGCAAGTTCAAGCCAAGCTGCTTCACAAAAGATGAATATTTCTCTGTGTGAAGTTTACAAAACAGGCATTGTTCATAGTTGTGTCTTTAGTTTTATGATTGTTGAGTGACCTGTTTAAAACAACTCTGTTCTCAAGAATCGACTTTGACCACCTGCATATCTTGTTGCTGAAAATTTCAAGATAAAAGGGTTATAAGAGGAGAAGATGCGACATTTGAAAATAACCTAACGGAGCATGGTTCTGTCTGTGTTAAGTCATTAGTTTTATTCATTCAGTGTAATAAGTTTCCTTCTTTTTATTCAACTTTTAATTCACCTTTCTTGTATTTTTCTGTTCAAATTTAGGATTTAATTCTCCAAAAGTCACACGACATATAATTGTTTTATTTTCTGCTGCATTGTCATTGTTTTCATAGCTTTATTTTTGCATTTGTGGGACATGTGCTGCCCAGGATCACCCATTGCGAAAGTCCCTGCGATTAATTTAACAAAAGCGGAAACATATGATTTTCTGTACAACAGCGGATTGTTTGTGTCCTCTGTCCAAGCAGACTCATGAGTGGGAGTGCTCAAATACAATATCTTTTTGTGTCCTCACAGTGAAAACACACTCTTTGGGATGGGAAATCCCTTGCTTGACATTTCAGCCGTTGTGGACAAAGATTTCCTTGACAAGTAAGTCTAAACCACGCATTTTGTTTTCCCCTCCTGTCTTCATTTTGTAGCTCCTTTTCTGAACAACTTGAAGCTAATTTTGTTTTCTCTATTAAAGGTTCGGACTGAAACCGAATGACCAGATCCTTGCTGAGGACAAACACAAGGCCTTGTGAGTCAAAAACTTTCACTTGGACACCATGTGCTACAGAAGCATGCTACTAAGTGTTAAAATTACGTGGAGCCAAATAAGGGACACTCTGGTC
Source organism: Xyrichtys novacula (assembly GCA_962446985.1). NCBI lineage: Eukaryota > Metazoa > Chordata > Actinopteri > Labriformes > Labridae > Xyrichtys > Xyrichtys novacula. Next base: position 7,604,394 of record OY660882.1, on the reverse strand, counting down.
ATTCATACCCAGTACTACCATCTTGACACACAAGCTGCAGCGCTCAAAATAGCAGAGTTATAAATCCACCCTCTGTGGGAGCCCCAGAACTCAACACACCCACATTTTTCCAACAGCCAAACTACAGTGAGATACCTCCAAATTTAAACCTTCTGCTGTCTATTAATCAATCCGTATAGTTATTTAAACATCACGATGTTAGAGTGGCACAAGATATGTTGTTATGAGAGTTCTGCTGAGCACACCTGCTCCTTTTTAAGACCCTCCCTCCCTCAAAGTGGCAACAGTAACTGTATAGTCTTCCTTGAAAACACGCTTGCATGTCCCTGAACACAGCACTTCACCGCTTTGAATGCACTTAAAAGTAAACTCAGGCAGTTCAAAAGCAGAAATAATACTTAACATTCAGAGAGAATCAAAGCTTCAATTAATAACTGACCCTACGCTGCCCTCTGTCCTCTGTTTGATGGTGTACAGATGGTGTCTTTTTAGGCTATTTGTCAGTGTTAGTTTCAGTGCAAACATGTAAATCTTTGCCATCTGTGAGCAGGATGACAGTGAAGAGTCTTTTAGATCGTTTGCAAGTCAAGTGGATTAAGGAATTTTGCATTCACAGGGGGATCATCTAGTCAGTGTATAAATGTGCTTTTATTTGTTTAGTGTCGTGACCACCTATAATTCGATAAGTTATCACTTTAAAAGCAAAAGATTATCCGTTTTTTTTCCCTATGAAATGGACTGACTTTGTTATTTTAAAGAGTTACAACAAACATAAAACAACCCAATTCAAAAACAGTTGGGACACTGTGCAAAATGTTGATAAGAACAGATTGTGATGGTCTGAAAATCACTTAAACCTTTTATTTTGATTGGAAATAGAGCAAAGACAACTCATCAAATGTTGAATTTAGATATTATGTTGTTTTATGAAAATGTACACAGTATATGCCCATTTTAAATTTGATTGCAACAACACGATTTTAAAAAATTGGATGTTACAAAACCACAAACAGGAACATTTCCCAACTTATTACATTCATTTGCAAAAGGTTGGTAATATGGCTGGGAAAAAAGAACATTTAGAGAGGCTGAATTTCTCAGATTCAAAGATGGGAAGGGGGAGTTGTGCATTAAAATCCAACAAGGCTCTATTTTGGAAATCACTGCATGGGCTCAAAATCCCTTCCATGAAACCATTGTCTGTGTGAACACAGTTCATACTGCGTGCCCACCTATAGCTTAAACTGCAAAATGCAAAAAAGAAACCAAATGTAAACATGATCTAGATAAGCTGGAGACTTCTTTTGATAATGGGCTGAGAGGAAATGGAAAACTGAAATGTATAACAGTCCTGCAAAGTTGCTGTTAACATGAAGATTATCAGATCCTCTTTTGTAAATCATTTAGACAGTTTTAACCGTACAGCTCTGACACTAAGAATATTCCTCACTCTTTCTTTCTATCTCATCCAGTTTTGACTGTGGCTGCATGGATAGATCCTCTATAATTCAGTTTGCTAGTGAGAGAGCCAATGGATATGTTGCGTAATATTCAGACATAGCCTCGAGCCACATTGTCTCTCTGTACTTCTCTCAATAACCAGTGATGCAGTGATTGTGGAAACCAGGGCTTATACCTTTTACTGTTTCAGATAACAGTTTTCACCGATTCCAAAACAGATGTGCTGTGATATCTGATTTATTTAGGTTGTTGAAAATAGTCTCTCCTCTTAAAATGCCAGTGGAACATATCTCACAAACTACATGTCACTGATTTTGGCTCCTTCTGCTTTTGTATCAGCACTTAGTTATACCTACTGAGCAGCCTGATACTCAGTCGGTACATGAGTGCAATCCTACTGAATACCCTTCAAACACATCAAACAGATGACTTTTGGAGGCTTTTGTTTACAAAGGGTCACTTATCTGACCTCAGCTGCCCAGTATATAACCAGTTTTATCTGCCCGGTGTACTGTATATAACAGTGTTTCACTTATCTGCTGTCTGATAAGCAGCTCTCCTAGAGTAGTTTGGTGTGAAGTAGCTTGCTTAAGGGCACCTCAGCAGCTGTAATGAAGAGGGAGGGAAAAGTCTAAGCTTTATAAACCCACTAGTAGACTCTTTCTGCTTGCCTAGTGATCAAGCCTATAACATCTTTGAAAGGAGGGTCTAGTTTGGTCATCTTTCTGCAGTTTTCAGAACAGATCTCTTCCCAGCAACTTTCCTGTGGGGATTTTATTCATACTTATGCATCCCACTTTAACAGCCCATACTGTGCTGCATCTTGCTTTGCAACCTGTTCGTTTAAATATCCTTAGCTATTCATTCCCCCTCTCATTTCTTGTATCTGCTACTAACTGGTCAGCCAATAAGTTTTGTGCTATTCGAAAAAATGAAAACTAGTTTTATAAATTCCCTCCTTATTGACTACAGATGCTGCCAGGTAGTATATATATTTGATATGTGTAATGTGTGATCAGGCTGTTGCTAGTGTTGCCTTTTGATATCAGCAGCTGTTGTCTTGAGGTTTTGACCTATCAGGATCAAGTATTTAAAGGGATATTCCGGCATAAATTTAAGTTAGGGTCAAACATACCGTAACACCGAGTTAGACACCCTGTCGAGAGATGAATGTTGCAGACCACTTGCTACTCTAGTTATACCAACTTTAGTAACGACCGCAGATAGCAATACAGAGAGCCTCCGGGCGAGTTCATTGACTGCAGCGGGGTGACGCAGCTCAAGGAAAAACATTTATGATCATTTCTTCATTTTGCACTGCAGACACTGAAGTTCTTCTGCCTCAGTGTCTCGGTCTGATTGTGTTTCCATGAAGAAATGATCATAAATGTTGTTCCTTGAGCTGCGTCCCCCCCGCTGCAGTCAAAGGACTTGCCCAGAGGTCTCTGTACAAACAAGCGGCTGCTGGAAGAGAGTGGGTGAGTTGTGTTTAATCTCTTTGCTAAAGAAATTCAGCAAAGTTAAAACCCTATATGTACTGTTGATGAAGTTAGGTGCTGTTCTGAGCATTATTTATGGCTATAGAGTGGCGTTTTGGTTGAGCGCGTGGAATATCCCTTTAACACAGCTGGGTGATTAGTAAAAAAACAGCCTGGTAATTATAATAGTTAAAAAAAGTCCACTATTTGCATACCAAAGTTCAAATCTCATGCAAATTTAGAGGCTTATTCATCCTTGGCAGTGTTTCAGTGATGTCTAATTTTAGGAGCTCACATGTTGGCTGAACTCGACAAGACTCTAAGAAAAGATGGCATCCCAGCTTCCAAACAAATAACACAACAGCAGTTGTTAAGTCATAAAGCGACAGAGTAATGCGTACCCAAAATAAAGACAGATCAGTGCATCAGACAGCCCGCACCTTACAATAGGCTACCTTGTCAGGTCTTGTTACCTCACAAAGGGATGCATGTGACCTTGGGTGGCAACAGCAGCAGCAGCAGGAGCAGCACAAAGCAGCATCATCAGCAGTGTTGTTCTCCTCCAGCACAAAAGCAGCGGTTGTTATCTTTAGCCCTACAGACACCGTTCCCTCCATTCTGCACAAGGTCAGGGCAGGATTAACATACGGCTTTGGCGGTTTATTCCTCGCACAATACATTTCAATGCACGTCCCCGCCAATACCACACACCCCAGTGTACTCATGGCCGTCAATTTATATTGGAATGTACTCATGGTATTTATTCATCACTCAATCTGGTAACTTTTAGCAGTGTAGCTGTGCAGGTCACTCACACGGTTGTTGGCCCGTGGAGGGAAAAGAAGTCGACTGAAGTGTTCTAACAAAAAACATCATTACTTAAAGGGCCACAATAGACTTACAAGGCTAGTGGACTAACACTATTGTTGTGCTTCTGAATCTACAGAGTGTAACACGATTCATTTTTTCTTCCCATCACCCTGGTGGGAGAGAGATCATTGGATGCAGTGCACTGTGGCCATGCCTGAATTCAATTATCTAGTCACAGCAGAGCCCATATAATCCTGTTGTGGCTGAGAAATTGCCTGCTGTAGAAACCATCAACATCCCTGTTAGTACTGGCTAGGGACTTAAAGTTTTTTTTCTTTCCCAGAATAAGCCTCGACTGTGACTCCTGATGCCTTTTCATCACGCTTCAAATGTTTTACAAGTTCAATTAATTCGAAGTTTTCATTCTGAAGGCTTTCATTTGTGTTCTTTGGAAATAGACTGAAAGCAACTCAACCACACTTATTGTGTGAAATGTGAAGAACTTGTTCTCTCTTCAAATGTAAGAATTTGTTTCATGGCTCTCTTGTCAATGTAAACAGGTCATTTTTGGACGTATGGCTGCTGGTGTATCAAAACAGATATTTAGTAGATGCTTAACCTTGATTAAAAAGTAAATTTGCTGAGATTCATGATTAATTACTCTCGTTAAAAACTAATTTTCTTTGAGCTCCCAGATTGCAAAATTTTGACTGCTCAGAAAAACAAGCAATAAGGATACAACTTAAAATGCATTTGCGTCAACATCATGACATGAAGGTGCAAAATTACTCATAACTCAGACAGAGAAGGGATAACAACAATAAACCTGGCCCATTGGGTAAAACCCTGGATCCATATACCACACTATAACACCGTTCACACCAGACATAGGATCTGTTAGCCGAAGCTAAAAAGCATGCTCCAAAATTTGTTGAACTAAGATCATCATCGATGTGGTAACCAATTTTTTTGCACAAAATAGATTTATCTCACATTCTCCACTCTGCGTGTTATGTCTTACCACTTGGCAGTTGTATCTTATCTTATTATATTATCTTATTATATGTAATATATTCTCACGAATTGTCTTCTAATCGCATCATATCCTATTGCATCATATTGTAACATCATAACTTATCCTTGTCGCATCTGTTGTATTGTATAATAACATATGATATTGTGTCGTATCACACTGTATCGTCTATCATATCGTATGGTATCCGATCATCTGTCGTGTGTCATATACTGTCTTGCATTGTCCTGTATCACATCCCGTTGCAACATATTGCATCCTTTCCTTTCCTATCCTGTCCTATCCTCTTGCGTCCTGTCGTATTGCTGTGATGATTTGGTATTGTTTGGTATCACACATGATAACATGAATAACCTAATATTATGCCGATACTGCACAGGTGAATAATCAGTTGAGTGGTTAAAAAAAGAGGATAGAGATAGTTTCCCAAGAAGACAGTTTTTGCAGACATAATGTAACTAGCAGCTTAACTGCTGAGCTTAGAGAAACACTCTCTTCCTTCCTGGGTGTTCTGATATCCTTGTGGCTGTGACACATTATGTAACCACAAAGCTCTCTTTGTCTCCACCCCATTCTCGCATTACATTATTGTTATTTCCCTCTTTTATTACCTGTCTGCATTTCTACTTTTGAAGGAAAATCTGCAAGAAATACTCTCTTCCACTTAAATCACAATTAAAATTTATATTGTAGGATCTCAAAGAAAGCTAGAATAACACCAATCACATCAACCTTCTCCCTGACTGCACTTAAAGCACCTTCTTCACCTCAGTGTTTTGTATCTAAGACATATTGTACAGTCACAGTGGTTAGTGACTCATATTACAGTGCTTTTATTCAGATGGTGGTTTTTGAGCTGCAGTTGTGTGAGGGTTGTTTTCAGTACATGTCGGTTTCTGACAGGATGCCTCAAGTGTTTTGAAATAGCGGTATGAGGAAACCAACTAACCAATGCTATGTGTTTGACTTGCTTTCTGCTCGCCCAGACATATGTTGTTGTACGCTGTAGCAGGAGATACTGTTTTGGAGTTGCTGCTGCCATCAGGTGGTTAGAAGATCAAATGTGTATTATCTTATTAGTGCTTGAACAGTATATATGTTCATTTCAGGAGTTCAAATAGAAGACGATGTAGAGCCATCCTAAAAAGTCATGTATAGTAAGAATTAAGAATAGTAGACTATAATGTAGCTCATGCTTTATGTGTCTCCTATGAGGATTTTAAGATGTAAACATGATCTTGTTTTAGAACTTAATCTAAGGAAAAGGTATAGGTACGTTTCATGTCCAGCAGGGGGCACCAGTTGCCTTCTGTTTGAACCCCAAGAAGTCTCCATAGGAAACAACATGTCAACATAATGAAAACACGCCTCTTTCTGCAGGAGATTATAATGTGGGCAAATAGACATTTTATTTCAGGATAACCAGGCATTACAGGTTGTTTAGCTCACGCTGCATTTGACATCATTGCACCCACCCAAACCCTCTTGGGCTTGTTAACCGTATCATATTAGAGCTAATGATTATTGGTGTGTCAAATGGGTGAGTCATTGTTGCACTGAGTGTATTGTCACCTCTGAGGGGGAGGGAAAAAAAGATCAGCCAGCTCCTGAATATTAGTCCTGTTCAAACATTTGTTTTATGACTCCCTCCGTCCGATGATAATTAATTGTTTACTTTCTCATCTCTGGATGATGGCGTGACTCTTTTCAGAGGTTGTTTGCTCACAGCAATTAAGTTCATCAGTGCTCATCCTCCCTCCTCCCTCCCTCTCCCTCTATCCCTGCTTCCTTTTCTCTCTTTCTGTGTGCTAAATGCAGATTAGCAGCGTCACAATCGCATCCAGAATGAGAGTAAACTCCTCATTATGCCGTGTGACCCTCTGCTGCATGAATAATTCAGAGCTGCAGCGTTAGTGGCTGGCTGTTATTAGCATTCCGGATGGCGAAGGGGAAAGAGAGAGAGATAGTGATAGAGTGAGTGAGAGAGAGTGAAAGAAAGAGAGAGAGAGAGAGAGAGAGAGGGTGGGAGGCTCGTATCACTGACAGGGCTGACTCAGGGGGATCAGCCCTGGATTGAGACACACATCACACACACATCATCACACGACACAGGAGATCAGTGGAGGTGCCTCTCCACTCACACACCCCGCTGTCTGTGTACATCTTACACACCCCTGCTGCTGCCGTGCAGCTCAATCTGCTTACTGGGAGGAAAACAACAAAGGCCCCTCTCACTGAGTACATGCTAAACACTCTGGCTCCTGGGTGTGTGAGTGTGAGAGTGTGTGTGTGTGTGTTGGATAGTTTCTGCTCTGTAAACACACTTGACTCTACGCCTCTCTGTCTCTTTTATTTTTATTTTTTTAACACACAACGAAACGAATGTGAGTGCTACAAACCCCCGGTGGAGCTATCTGGTGTGTGAGGAGTAGAAACACCCTCCACACCCACACCCCCTCCACCCTCTTTTTTTTTTTTTTTATGTGTGTGTGTGTGCTCACATGCAAGCATGCGTGCAGAGGCTGCATGTGCTTGCCATGGTGCCACTTCACTAGATGCACTCATGCTTGACTGAGTGTGTAGACACATTACACCCCCCCCCCCTTTTTTTTTCGCATCCCAGCTCCCTTGTCTGTTGCTGAGGGTGAGTGCTGTACTACAGTACTTAAACTCACCTCAGCCGGCCCGCTGGGGGGGGACGGAACATCCGGCTTCTTACCGTCGAGGGCAAAGGTCACGGGCCTGCATCCATCAGCCAAACCTCTGAGCCAAAGAGAGAAAGAGCGCAGAGATTAATGGCACTCAACTGGTAATTGAGACATCAGAAACATGCTCAGTCGTCAAACGTGCTGCTCTTGATGTTTTATTGATATGCATGAATCTGACGATTTGGGGCACTTGCATAAATCTGGCTCGCTCACCCCAGCTGTACTCATCTGTGAGGAATGAGGATAGAGACCTTCTGAATTATAAAGCCTGCAAACTTTCCACATCAAGAAGCCTCGCTTGTAATTCTGCATTTGTTTTTTTTTTTTCTTCCTTCGATCAAATAGGTTAACACCCTGTGATTTAAAGCGTTTAAAGCCTACATGCTGCATCATGAGGGGTGGCTGATGCAATCATAATTAAAGCTCCGAGCTGCAAACGCCTCCCTTCTTGTTGATGGTGGCTGCCAGCAGGTGGTGCCAGAAGGAAACATCACAAGTCAAAGGGAGTGTAACAAACATAATCCACATCTTTTTCTCTCTTTCTGTGCATGTGGGCGTCCTCCCCTCTCCTCTTCTCTTCTCGACTCGCCCTCCTTACCCTCACCCTCCGACTCCCCCCCCCTCCCCTCTTTTTTTTTTTTTTTTTTAAAGAGCGTTTTATAATTAAAATGTGGGCGTCTCAGCCAGCACATACAGCATGTTCAGTTCAGAAAAGCATGCTCAGGGCTATTTTTAGTCATCTTTGATCCCTCAGCAGCCACACAGGAAGAGCCACTGATGGCAGCAGCCGTTCTCCATGTAGGCTAGTTAGTGTACTATCTTGTGCTGATCATTTCTCCACACCTAGCCTGCGCGGGGGTAGAGATGGGAGGCCTGGACTGGTGAGGCAGCAACACTCCCCGTGTGTTTAAAGTTCACACTGGGCCATATGGTCCCCGCAGTAGGGGGTGTTGGTGGAATTATTCACATGGAGCGCTCTGAATCACCAAGATCCTGGTATCAACCTCCGAGATAAGGAGGATGTCTCAAAGGCTTTGTGCTCGGGCTTCAAATCTCAATCCTCAAGAGAACACCAGAAGCCCCATCCTTGCTTACACACTCCCATCTTCCCACTCTCTCTCTCTCTCTCTCGATGTGTCCCTCTTTCTCTCTCTTTCATGTCCTCTCTTACACACACACACACTCTCACACTCTTCTCTTCTCCCACATGCGCACAGTACAGTGTGACAAACAACGCCACCCTCTGCAGCGCCAAGCCAAAAACCTGTGACATTATAGTGGAAATAATATGAACTCATCCACCATCCACGACCAGATTCTGCCCTCGTCGCCTAATCCTTGAGTGCAGCCTAATTAAGTACAAACAGCAGCTCTCAGCTAATGCCAACAGTTTGGCTTCTGCTGCCGCTGCTGGATTATTAAAGGGTTGCACGTTTGTTGTCTCTGGATTCTAATGCAATTACTCACCCATTATGACCATGTAATTGTTCAGTCATTAATTGCGCAGCCAGTAAATAATGCAAAAAAAAAAAAAAAAGAGGGGACAGAAGTTGCGGTGTTTTCTGCACTAGCTGTGGTTCTTTCACAGCTGAACAGGGATTCGGATACCTGTACGACGGCGATATCGTTACGCTTTTGTGCAAATCAACATTCATCCCTCAGTGCGGTGTATTAGACGATGTCAGAGGACGGGAACAAGGCCTCACTCGCTGTTTGAATCATGCCTCATTTGTGTTGGGTACTTTTATGCGCCTCATTCTTCGCCATCTATTCCCATCCTGCCCTAATGTTCCACTGATAAGCCCGTCCTATTCATTCTGCGTTCTTCACCAGTTGCTGCACAGAGAGAGAAAAGAGAGAGATAGAGAGAGAGAGAGAGACTCAGGCATTGAATGAAAAGCACATCTATTTCTGAAGGGAGGGGAGCAGTGGTAGGAGATAATTATTGATTTGAAATAAGAAAAGATAAGGCTCAACCTTGAGCAGCCCTGGTGATAGCGCGCAGAACAGAATAATTAATGGGCCTGTCTTGTGTCGGGACAAGCTTTCACACTGAGACGGGCGTATTGATTTTAAACAGATAAACTGCGTAACCCTTTGTGAAGGGTTTGACAAACAATTTAATTGGGGGGAAAAACAACAATATTCCTCACCCTTTTCCATCTCCCTTTCATCACGTCCCCAAGCTGTTTTTCCTCCGCCTGACCTATGGAAACAATTACTGTGCATCAGGCCTTGTACTGCCTCCAGACTACCAAGGAAGGCTGCTTGTAGGATGCACACACTGATTGGGGAATCTAATCAATGGTGGAACCTGTCTCCACTCCAGATGCCTGTGTTGAAGCTGGGATTACTGAAGCCTTTTAGCTGCTTCTGTCAAAGGCAGAGGGAGATGGGTCCGCCTGTTTAAATGTACCTGCCTGCTCCAGCTGAAGTACAGATAATTTACTGTTCCCGAACAACCCTCCTTCTTCCTAATCCCCAAAGGAGAAGAGGCGAAGAAGCCCCCCAAGTCCTCTCACTCCTTCTAGTGCCCTCCCCTGATTAGCGATAGGCGCTGTTTGATCATGTTTCCCTGCCTGTCCTCGTGATTTGTAAGCTGTTTAAACGTGAACGAGGCAATTAAATAAGGACGTACGGAGGAGAGCGGGTGCCGCGGCGATCATTAGCGATGAATTACCCCGGTGTGCACTCAAACACTCGGGAGGACTTTCACGCCGACCACTCCCGAGGATCCAGATCCAATCTAGCCATTGATTAACAGAGACTTGTTCTTCCTGTGAAATCACTCGACGGGGATTTTAGGGCACTCATCCGGTCTTATCGAGATAGGCTAACATCAAAGGCGAATGAAGAGGGATTGGGTAAATGGGCTCGCCTTGCCCTCCATGTAAGAGACTTAGAGGAGCAAATCTTGAATTATTGCCTCATGTAAATAATCTACTTGCAGTTTTTTTTTTTTGTGTTTCTTTTTTTGGAGGAACTCATGAGTCACTTGGGGCGGAGAACCCTCATAGTACTTTGGAAGCTCTCATATTTCCCTTGATGGGAAACAACGGTGGGGGGCTCCATCCTCAGGAATGTAAACAACACCATGTTCCCAACTTGTGTGATCAGCCCTCACACAATTTGAACATGTTAAGCCTGGGAGATGAAGAGGCATTTGTTCTTTAAACGGCTCTCAATATCTTATGAGTACAAATATTCCATTCACAGGCCTAATTCCTCTAATTTGATATAAGCTGAAAAATAACCGCACCAATTAGTCTAAAATTGGAAGGTATGAAATTGAAAAACAGCACCCTGCCTTTGGTTAAGAGTGGTATTTAAGCTGAGTGTCAGGGGCTAGCCTCTTGTAAAGTGTGTGTTATATAACACAGCCTGTCTATACGTTAGTGGAATGCATGGCATTGTTGGAATTGCTGTACCGTTGAACAACACCAGCAGGATTTTAAAAGCCGGGGTTACTGGCTGAGGACATTTTGTTCAAAACAATTTCTTTTTCTCTGCTCCCTCCCATCACCGTGTGAGCTCAGACCGCAGTAGATGGAATGGGATTTTCTCTTCCTAAATGGCCAAGGGGGCCGTTTACGGTGTCACTACTATGGGATCACATGATGTTTGAGGGTGTAAAGGTCTTGAGGCAGCTGCTCCTTTTCGGATGGGATTTTCGAGGCATCCAAGAGCAGGGCCCCATGCTGTCTGCCCTGAAAGGTGGAGCAAATACTTCTAGGAAGGAAAAAAAGCTGAAATCCTCTGAAGCTGTGTGTCTATTTGAAATAGGTTCTGGAGTCCCTCTGCTGCCTTCATGTTATAAACACCCACAGTGCTCAAATTCTTCCTTTGTCAAGGAGTCATAACAGGTGTCTCAGGAAGGATTTTTTTTCCCCGGTTAGCATATTTTCCACTTGCATGGAAAGTTTTTTTTCTTTATTAGGAACATTCTGCCCTGGGTAGACCCCTCGCCTTGAGACATGATATGCAGACTTTCTTTGAAGCAGTAAAGGTTACTTTCACACTCGCTCAAAAATCGGCCATGCCTAGTTAAACCAGGTTGTGCTGAAGTATTGAACACCTCTGGCTGACACATGTTGGTAAGCCAGGATGCACTTTGCATACATATTACTCCTGTCTGGGAAGAGTATATGCAATACACAGGACATATTACCGAGTTCAACTTAAAACTTTTAACACTTCTTAAGTTTGCACGACAAAAGTTTACAACCTTTGACCTCTTCTGAAAATGCTTTTTAATCCCCCGAAAAAAGGGATGCAGTGACACTGTTATTCAGAGCTTCTGCACAGCCAGAAACATCCCTGTGGACTACACTCAAGCACCTTCTCAACAACCCTGTCTTACAGTCAATTTAAGGTGGAATTACACATAACACCAGTGGGAATGGAATGATGCACCTTGAACTATTTACCATGTCATTGGATTTCCTTCCCTGATGTAAATACGCTTACAAATGGGCAGTCTTCAATTTACGTTTGAGAAAAAAAAAGCCAAGGCCCTCTTAATGTGGCGTATCAACTTGACTGCAGCTAGGTCAATTTCCTTAGCAGGGTGGACACGTTTATATAGTCGCTCCCCTGGGAGGCTGTTTGTATGAACGATGCAGAGAATACACATTATTCATGTTCTCAGCTCCCTAGATAAAGACTTTATCTGGCAGCGTAGCCCAGCTTTGCATCATGTTACGCCTAAACATTAAAGCTATTGATGTTTGAAATGGCAGCATGATGGGAAAAATGCAAAAATGACAGAACTGCCTTCAGTAGTAAACTACTCTAGACCCAAGGGTGTTTTCCTGGGGTTTATGTTTGAAAAACTCAGCGGTTGTTTACTCCCCATTCCCTAATGCCATGTCTGTTTTCTTTGCTCATTGTGTTTAGTCTTTTTACAGTCAATTCTACACTTTGCTGTATGGTTTATACATCAAACACTGAGTAAGATGTGGTCTCTTCATAAACAAGTTATCTGGCTATAGGGTTTTGTACACAAGTAAACTGAAAAATGTTATTGCTCCAAAACTGTCCTTTAGACTACAACATGGCTACTTAATTTTGCAAAGGGGAATGATCGATGGTTTCTTTTATATCAAGGTTCAAGCAGTGTAAGTCCTTAGAAACAATTTTCTTTTTTCATGTAGCTTCAGTACGGTATGGCTAACTACAATCTTGTATGGACTACGTTCCTCTTTTGCCTTTTATCAAGCTGACATTTTGACCTTAACTGCTTCTTTTCAGCTCTGGCTTTATATGTGGTCAAGTATCGTGTTTAACAAAAAACAGCATTGGCTTGCTCTTTTTGCCTTCTCTCTTATTTTTCAGCATAGCAGAGCTGAAGGATGGATAGGGAATGTATGCAGCTCTAAGCTTTATTATATTGCAGAGTAAAACCGCCGTCTTCATTACAGAAAACAACAAAAAATAAAAAAATGGACCGACTGTTGTACACTTGCAAGAGTTAGGCTACTTGTCTGGAAAGGTGGAATATGTAGGCTACTACAGGGTCCTCTCTTTAACCCAGAAAACATCTAATATATATATATATATATATATATATATATATATATATATATATATATATGAACATTTATCTGAATAAATGACATAGTTTGGTAAAAGTAATAGAAAAATCAATTAAACAGATAGCTAGCGATCATAAAATTGTTGCTAATGTTGTCATTGTTATCGGAAAAATTTTTGAATTTGATAACATCTAACTAAATGCTACACTTAGAGTGTTAATTCATAGTTTTTCATTTTTATTTGCGAGAAAGTGTGATCTACAAATGTTATGATATTAATGGGGCAGAGATTTGCAACATATTTATTTTTATCATTTTTAGCGTAGTCTGCTGCATGCTAACATGCTAATGTTGTGCCAGATTTAGCATTCTGAAATACTGATGCTAACTTTCGACTTTTTAATAATAATTTTCAATAGTTATACATAATCAAGTCTTTCTGTATGCTTAGTCAGTCTGGGTCATAGTAGACAACCCCCAACTCACTGGAACTAATTCATGTCATCGAAAATGGAATTGTTAAAAGTGTCTAAAAGTTTATTTTGAGGCCATGAATTTCTCTGCATAACTTCCTAGCAGAGCCGGCCCAAGCCTCAATGGGGCCCTAAGCAAAATTTGATTTTGGGGCCCTCTATTTCTGCCAATAATATTGATTGTTGATCATTCACACACCTTCGAAAATCTCTTTAACATTCCCTCACATGCAAACATACCTTTATCTTGGCGTTTTGTCTCTTCTTCCTCTTTCTTTTCTCTGCTCCTAAAGGATATGTCCTTTTTTGCGACATTGTTTTGCCCCACAACTACCATATAACGGCACATAACAGTAGCGGAGCTTTAACATATCAGCAGTAAGAATCATAGGCCGACATCAGCAGCAGCACTAAAATGTTTTTACATTATTTTATTTTGTTCAATAATATATATTTGATCATACAGAAAGCTTTACTCATACATGCAAAAAATACAAAATATTAAAAAAAGATTTCTTTTTGATTGCTCTTGGGGGCGCCCTATTGGCTGCAGGGCCCTAAAGCAGGCGCTTAGTTCGCTTATGCCTTGGGCCGGCTCTGTGTCCCAGCATTGCATCTAAAAGATTTGATATTTCTCGTTCTGAACTTTTCATAACAGCTGCCTTTAACATTCTCTATCTAAGCTCTCTAATGGATTTTTATTGACCAGATTGTGGTGCTTATAAAGTACAATTTAGTTTCACTCCTACACGTTTTGTTACGTGTCAAATGTGAAGAAACCTTTTGTCTAACTATGTAATAGGTGCTTGTACCTAGTGTTTAGCCTGCATTAGCGGACCTAGTCTAGCTCTGTTTTCATTAAAACCTTTTGTTTCCCTCTTTTTCTTTATTTTAGGTTTGAAGAAATTGTCAAGAGGAGCAAAGTTGAGTACCACGCTGGTGGTTCGACCCAGAACTCTGTGAAAATTGCTCAGGTTAGTCTTCTCTGGCCTTTCGCTGTGTGCCTGAATATGTTTTGAATATACAGTGGTGTGCTTGTAACCTTAGATTTGTCAGCCTGGCAGCTCTGGGAATACAGAGCATAGCTGCACAGCATGTTGACACATTACACTTTTAGGTGTTGAAAATTCATCAGACCTGCCATGGAAAGAGAAAGGCGGGGAGGCTTCATAATATTTGCAGTGTTATCTAGTTGGCCTAATTTCCTGAGACATATCAAACATCAATTAGAGAGAATTACAAGTAGATGCAATTAACATGTCACAACAAATTATATCAAACAAATGCTGATCTTCTGCCTGGCTGTCAGACAGATTTTAGCATCTAAAAGAAATTGGTGATTGTCCAAATCTAAAACGGCAATCTGAACTTCTGAAGATTATTCACAGAATCTTTTTTTTATTTTTTATTTTTTTAAGTGACTGCAGTGAGTCTGTGAATTTGACATGCAGTGATTAGCTGCTGATAAGGCTTTGGTCTGCAAACAATAAACAAAGAAAAAGCATCCAGCTGAAAAATAATTCTCTTCCAAGGAGAAATGAGTGCAGAAGCTAATTGAGAGGCTGATGTTTGTGAAAGCGTCGACTCTTTCTTGTGTGTGGGTTTTTGTTTGTTCATGTCAGCACAGTGTGTGGAATACGTGCATCCGTGCATGTGTTTGTATATGAGCGTGTGTTTGTGTTCTAATGTGTGTTTGTGTGTACTTAGCACAAGAAAGATACAGGGAGATGGAAAAGAAAGCAGGCAGGCCCTCGGGCTGCCAGCATCTCCGTGCTTTTGAGACAGTAAGGATCCTTTAAAAAGAGATGAGGAGCCGAGCACCTCCACACAAACACTCTTTAATTATCAAGATCAAAAGTGTTTGCAAAAGCCTCCGTCACTTACAGACATTAACTGCCAACTTGATTTTTATTATTTGAGCATCAGCCCTCCCAAATTTATAAGTCTTGTGTGCTAGATGCTGTTGGGTTTTATGAAATGGTAGGCCCACTTTCCCACTTGTGCCAATTAAAAACTTCCAAAATTGTAATTAGAAAGACTCCTTTCTTGTGTTTCTAGGAGCTGAAGCATTTGATTTATTTTGGTTTGCCTCAGTTCAGACACAGACTTCATATTGAGGTCGCAGAACCACCACAATGTCCCCTGTTAGTTTGTGAACTCTCCTTTTGAGGCCGTAAGTTCTGATACTTCTGATACTGATACTGTTTTACACAATGTCATACAATATTTTTTTTTACAATTTGGGACAACATGAAACAATATTGTATAAGATACAGTAAGGTGTTACGTGACATGATGTAATATATAAGGATATGATATGTACAAAACGACACAGTATGATATAATACGCTTACAAATGATACAAAATGATATGATATGACATGATATATGATATGATTTGATACCATACCATATGACACGACTTTATATGACATGATACTATAGGACAAGATACAACTGGACACAACTCAACACAATAAGACAAAATGTAATATATGATACATTAGGATATAAGATACCTCATGATACTTTAGGGTGCTATATGATATATGATATGACATGACACAACACAACACAGTATAAGATAATATAATAACAAATAATACAAAATGATATGATAGGATAGGATATGATATGACATGATATGATTTGATACCATACCATACAACAAACCTTATATGACATGATACTGTAGGACAAGATACAACTGGACACAACTCAACACAATAAGACAAAATGCAATATACAACACAATAGAATATGATAAAATACCTCATGATACTATATGAAGCTATGACATGACACAACACAGTATGATATGATACGATATATGATACAATAAGAAATAATATGATTCAAAATATGACATACAATATGGTACTATATGATACTAAAACATACAACACCACGTTTTACAACACAACATGATACAATAGAGAACAACACAATGTGATACAAAACAATATGATACACTATGATATATGATTTGCTATTATACAATACCGTACCATATGACATGACGACACGACACAATATTAACGACACAATTTGATTTGATAGGACACAACACAACATGATACAATACAATTAGGCACGATACAATACGACACACTACAATAAAACACAACACAAAACAATATGATATAGTGCAATGAAATATGAGAGGGCACAGCATAATTTTATAGTGTGCAATGCAGTATTATAGAATATGAAATACTTTATTGTATCCTTGGAGTAACTCATTGATTATTGAATTTACCTTTGGGGATCAATAAAGTTCTTCTTTTTAACTTTGAGTCTTGGACTCAAATGCAGTACATATTGACTGTATTAATAAACCAAAACACTAAAAAATAACAATCCATAACAATTCCCCATGGTGGCTGTAGCCATTTCATTTTTGGAACAAGATGTGGATTATCAATAATTCTTGGTTGAAAGTTTAGATCATTATTTGAAATTAATATGTCATTCTGTATTAAAAAAAAAAAGACTCAAAGCTCTCCATTCAGACCATAAGATCATAAAGAAAGTGTGAGAACAGGTTAAATTCTCAAATGAGACAAATTTTTTCATCTGGTTTCAAACGGTGCGTCTACCCAAAGAGAGACTGCATTTCAACACTCACTGGCCTTATGTTTGAAACCAGAGGCTACATCCACATATAACATACAGTCCAGTACATATTAACAAAAAGACCTTGACAAGCCTTCTCATGTTTTCTTTAAGAAGACGGTTATGGAGGCGCCAAAAGCTGCGAGTCATTCCTCTTGAGAAATCCGATGTTAAAGGAGATGTTTGCTGCTAGCTGTCAACGCCTCTGTTCCTAGTGAGAAACATTCAGTCAACTAAATAATTCTGTCTTATAAAGGCATGGCAGACCCCAGTCAAATGTTATTCTACTCTGTTTATTTGGATATTTACCCCCTTCCAAGGTAAGATGTAGAGCTGATTCTGAAGTGCTCAAGATAACAAGGGTGTTTTCGTCCCACCCCCAGAAGTCTCAGAAACAGTTTCTGTCAATATATACCTTGAAGCGCTGACTTTTTCCACATTTCACTTTCAGGTGATGGTGTTCTTTTATGAAAAATGTATAATGCATAACCGGCTCCCAGATTATCACATTGTAGCACTTGCAATATGTGAAACTTCAAACCCTGCTGTATTGTGGAAACTGAACCTTCAAACACGAATGATATGCACTGCAGCACTGAATCCACATCAAAGGGTCCAGTGACTAAATGAGATGCTCGATCCAGGGCAGGTTTGCTCAGGAGCACCGTCGCTGCTGGAGGAGAGAGAGGGAGAGAGGTGTTCAGAGGCTTTGCACAGGAATCACTGTGCACGCTGGGAAAACCCAGGGTGTGGGAGGATCAATGCCTTCGCCAGTAGAACTCGCACTTTCCTGCAAAACCCGACCGCTTCATCGGAGGCTGTAATAGGTTAAATACTACCGCTTCATCCCAGTTAAGATTTCTGCACTATCAAGGAAAACCTAAACCTCGGCTTTACGGAGATGCAGAATCGATGGTAATTGGATTTAGTCAAATGAGAATTGACCAAGCCGAAGCTTAGATGGATAAGTATTGTTTCCCTTTAACCACTGTCTCTGCCCAAGCTTTGATCGAACCGTTGCAGTGTTTGCCGGCTCTCGATTAGTTGCCCCTAATTCTATCTTTAGTACATGCATCCTTATTTCATTTATATGCGCCATGGCTCCTGTCACTACGTCTCTATATTCAAAGAGCACACTGTGACAAACAAGAAGTCACAAACTTGATGTATGAAGACATTTGTACTTCCTGAGCTGTGCACCAGTGCTCCTCAATAAGCCTTACATCTTGTCTGGATCAAGTCACTAAAGTTGCAAGCTTGTATGCAGAGCTCTCTGTCTCTGATTCCAAAAGAAGAAGAAGAAGAAGAAGAAGTCGGAAAAAAGCAGTGATAGAAGTGGGTTGGAGGTTGTTGCCTTTGCCCAGACTCTAACAAACACCATGCCCTGAAGGGCCATCCGACATAAAGGCTCACCTACTGGATGAAGCAGGTCTGTAAGGTAACAAAAAGCAGCCCCTGTGTTGCTTGCTCACATACTGCCTCGCACATCAAAGGGCTCCCCGCTCAGATAGGGGCACGGCGGGAAACAACAACCATATTTTTTTCAGTCATTTATAAAGTTGAAAGGAGGAAAAAAAAAAAAAAATCATGGCCTTTCTGAGCATGTGATCAAGAATTTTGGTACCAGCGAGCGAGCACGCATGGTGTTTATCACAGGTGACAGAATCGGTGGGGGGAGAGCCAGTTGACTGGAGGGCTGTATCAAGAAGCACAGTCAATTCATTTAGACAGAACATCAAAGTCCTCCAACAGCTCCTTAGGGCCCCGAGATTGAAGTCTGAGCAGAGACAGGCTCATAGGGAGTTATTGCTGCTTCCAGGGAAGTAGATCCAACTCGGAGTGCCTCATGTAAACCGTGCATTCTCATTATGATCCTCACAAATCAACACCATTGACACGTTTTATTTCTTTGCAGTGTAAGCAGGCTTTGTACCCCGCTCACCAAAGGGGACAAATTGCTACGGTTAAGTGCTCGAGCTGTGAATATGTCACAAAAAGTTATGATTAAGTATGTTCCGCTTTTTCCTCTATTTAGATTTCATGCGACGTTAGCGGTCCGTATCATCAATTCGCCGTGATGTCTTAATTATTGTTTAGAGAGTAAAGGCTTATGAAAAATCTGCAGGCTCTGTTATGGTTATGATGCCTGTTTAACATTTCCTCAGACTTGGTCAATCGTGGACGGGGTGAATGGGGCCCAGGCTTGCATGAGCTCTTAATTGGAAACGCATGTGCACCACACTGTTGAAAGTTGTATTTAAAAACCAGAAAAAGTCCCACAGCACTACTTGACTCTGAACGAAAAAGAAAAAAAGATCCTCACCAGCTCATATTTTGTAAAGGGGGGGATACTTATTCTGGGTTTGATGTCTCATTGAAGGCATTGACTTATTTCTCTGGGTTTGAAAATATTCCATGACCTAATGTTTGGCTTTTACAGCTCGTTTTGTTAAATAAATAAAGAACAGCAACTCGCCTCCATTTGAATGGGCTAAATGAAGAAATGCCTACGTCTGGTTCCACTTAGCGAAAAAGAGGACAGTTAAGGAGAAAGAGTGGAGCTTTTGTGTTCAAACTATGTGCCTGAACTTAAAGGAGGATGTGCTATTTTACTGTTGCTTTCTGTTTTCACTTACATGCTTTTCACACTTAATGAGTAGTGTTAGGACAAATATTCTTTGTCTGTAGAGAGGCTCGGAGGGCTTTCGAGAGTCTCATTGGTGGTTTATTCTGTAGCTTTATAAGAGCTTTAACTTTTTTGTTTTGTTTTTGATCACTTTGAGTGTGCGTCTAGTTGCAAAGATGTCGGCGCAGCTGTGCCGAAATGAGCACGCTAATGACCGATTAAAACCCCAACCCTGGTGGGCCTTTGACTTCCATACTGCAGAAATCAACCCTCTCAAGTATGTCCCCGTTGTTAAAGCAAAAACCTCTTGTTTGTTTTAAGACAGGTTAATTGCAGAACCACTGTTAGCACCCGCCCTGAGCCATTTTATGGCACCGGGGTCTTGCCGTTTCCTTCCCATTACGAAGCAGTGGAAGGTCACAGTCTGTTAAGCTTCTTGTGAGGGATCCATGAAACCAAATGGATTTTTTTCTCCCTCTCCCCCTCTTTTCATTCGCATCTCCACTCATTCTAGACATTCCAGGTGTGCAAATGCGCACTTGAGGGGGTGCTTGCCATTGTTTTTCCTCGTCGCATGCAGAGGAAGCAAAGAACGCCTCATTCGCTTTGATGAGCGATGTGTTCATGCGTGGGCTTCAATGTCACCCGCCATGAGGCAGCTGTGAAGTTGAGGCTCACGTCTGTGGTGCCATTTACTCAATGATGAAGTGGGGTGATCTCTGTTGGTGCCACAACCACCTCCCCTCTACACCCACACGTACGCACACACACTGTCTGAGCATGTGTTCCTCCCACCTCGACTGTATTGTGACTGTATGTCACAGCTAATACCAGCGTGCATTAAATCTCCGGCTCTGTGATCACAGTGATAAAGGTTGACTGAGCGATTATGCAAGGCTTTGTCATCAGAGGGATTTGTTAACAGCTGATAGCCCCGCCGCGTGGCGCCTTCTTTCTTCTGTTTCCTCGAATTTGACTTTCACACGACAAATAATTTGTTTGATTTAATTTTACCCTCAGATGCACAAGGTTCGTGTCGCCCCGGCAAAGAAATGGCACAGATTGCTGTATAGGTGACACATTACCGTCCCAGTTGAAGTTAATTTGCCGTCAAATTTGCGACTTAATTTAGGCTGCCAAAGGGAAGACGTGGGGAGTAGATTGTAACTCATAAGTATGCATTGGAAAGAGTGTTGATTAACATTGAGGGCTCGAGAGACAGACGCACTCAATGTGTATCATCTGGCCTCAGAGGCTGGCAGCAGAATTGAATGTGATATCTTGCATAACGTGTCCTTGCTTTAAGTCCTTGGTTCCAGGCTCAGGAAGAAAGGCAGAACTATGGGCTCGCTTGCCTGGCTGTTGTACAGTTGCCCGGGCTCCAGGCAGGCTCTGAGTGAAATCTAAAAGGACTTGTGAAACAGACAGTAGTCTACATATCTGGCAGCATTTTCATGTCAAATTACAGATGATATTTTGCACAGGACTCTCAGTTCCCCTGCCATGTTCTGCAGTTGAAAGCCGGCACTTGGATATTTGGTGTACTGACAATGAAAAAATATAGCTTCTGGTCTAAGTGCCTTTCAGACTGTAAACAATGGTTCATTAAATGAACTTTGAGTTGGAATCATGTGCTGACACAGGTCAAGAGACAAATGAATAAAAGGATGATTGTGCCTTTTACACAACTGCTCTACATTTCCCTGTGATTATGACTGAATGATGCCCCTCTCTCATATTTCCCCGCAGAATGTCTGTGGCAGAAGCATTTATTTGGCACATTCTCAGCATGCTCCCACTCTTGCGGTTGAAGTGTTGCATAGCAACTGAGAAAACAGCTTTAAATATTTTGGTTAAAAAGGTTTTAAGAAAATAAAGAACAGCCTGCAATTACTGTTCATTTCTCCTGAGTTCACAAGTTTAAGGAGCTGTCGTATTGTGCCAAGTAATAAATGAAATACCAAATTAGGCTTTGTGTTTGCTTGGAAAATCTCAGAAACTGGATGTGTAGAATATAACGTCCCCTTGAGCCAATCCAGTAAGTCATCTACAGCTATTCTGTTTATCCAATAAACGCAAGCAGCTGTCTGCACCCTCACTAATTCAAACTGTTTTGAAACAAAGCTCATGGTAGTTTTCAGAGTGCGGCTCAGCTCAGTTTTTCGAGCCAACCGAGTATATCTGTGACAGGATGGAAAATGTGTAGGTGAGTGCAAATTTGAAGTGATGTGCCTGAGGAAAAGGGATGGGGATAGAGCGACGGGGATGGGGGCGCATGTGGAGAGAGAGAAGGCTGGATGACGCACAGCAGGTGACAGACAGACACTAATAGTAATGGCTCTTATCAGTGCTTCGCTCGCTCCCTCTTTTCACATGGGCTCTGACATCCTCCTCCTACTCCACCCCCTCCATCTAGCAGGGGGTGCTGGGAGCTCGCTGGGTTGTGCAGCCCGCTCAGACGGAAAGAGCCTGCCAAACACCGGTCCCCTCACATATAAATTGCATCATTAACATCGCCTAGATTATTCCAAGCTCTCCCACCGGGTTTATGGCAGCACAGGCTCAACTTAACTATTTTGACTCAGTGAAGACATTCGGGTTTCCTGAGTGAGCCGTGCTCAGATCTGTGCTGAAATGCGCCAGCTCTATTCTCTCTTAAGGTTTTAAGCAAATCCAGAGGAAATCTGTCTGTTTTCGCTTTCACTCAGAGGATTATTATATAGTCTAATGTGCTTTGCTGTATTTTCAGTCTTAAGTTGTCAAAACTTGGGTTGTGTATTGTGGGTTGCCATGCAACCCAAGGAGGACTGGTTACGGTTAGGGTCAGCTAAAGCTAAAATTTAGCTGGTGAACATGGCTTAAATTAATTTTCACAAAATCAACAATACTTTAAACTATTAAGAGTATTACACAACATGACAGATGTATTCCGTATACAAAATGGACTTGTTGTGTTGTGTGAAGTTATTTTCACTATCTGAAATCACTGCAGCAGAGTGGGTGGCAGAAGTGATCAACAGAAGCTGTCAAACTTTTGTTTTATGGTAAATACTCTGTACAGTTGATACATTTGACTGCTAAAAGAAAGAATATTTGTTGTTAAAAACACATATGTAAGATTCAAATTGAAAGTACCTCACAGGAACTTCAACTAAGTCAGTATACTACAGCTACACTAACATACTGAGTTCATATCATCTATCTTCTTTATGGTAAAACTGTGTAAAGTCATTTTTTTTTAACAAAATTATCACCTATGTTGAGTCAAAACTTATTTATCATACAAAAAGAAAATAATTGTATACATTCAAAACATACAATATAGTAGATAGTGCATGCATGTTTGATTATGCATGCATGCAGACTATGTTCTGAAGTGACAGATTTTTGGCTCACTTGAATGAAAATCAAAATGACAGCTAACTAGCTCGTCTACAGGCAAATTCAAACAACAGTAAAAACTAAACAGTTTTACATGAGATCACTGAGTCTGCAGGTAAACAATGTAAATGCTAATTTCAGCAGTAGATGTATATCAATTTACTAACTGGCCTAGCAGTTGAGCCAGATTTGGCCTTTTGTAATAATGACATCACACAAAGTCATTACACCAATACTCAATATAGGTTCTGTTATGATGTATAAATAAAGCAGAAATGAAAGTGTATTATTGCTTCCGATATGATAACACCATTTAATTGATTGACTATTTATCCAGAATATGTGACTCGCGCAGAAATCCATGTTTTTTTAAGTTTTCTGCATGAAAAAGTGAAATTATTTTCTATTTTCTTCTTTGAAGCCCAAATATGTACTTTTTTCTCCAATTTTGATAATTACAGATGGATAAAAAAACAAACTAACAAAAAAATAACCTGTCCCTTAAGGCAAAACTTTATTGTGACAATTTTTTGTAATGATTATTTACTTCAGAAAATGTTCTTTTAAGTTGAGCAATTTTGTTTCTCAGTTGTTTGTGTTGTAAAATTGTGTTTTATTGAACACAAAGAAACAGCAGAAACCTAATAAAGGCTTTATATTGACTGTTGGTTTAACTGCATGGTAATTCTGGTGCTGACTGACGATTGTGGCCTAGTTGTAATGTAAAGTCATCCCACTCAACCCTAGTCGAACCGTTCTCCACTTGGGAGCATTATGCCACACACAACTTTATAAATATGTAGAAATATGTTGACTGTGGTGTCTTAAAGAATAAGAAGAAATAAAAGTATAAGTTGCCACCCATCTAAGCTTTGGATAAATGGATATGGAGTGGAATGGATAAAATGAATGTCTCCTTTATTGTCTGTATTGAATTACACCACCAAAAACTTAAAGACCAATCACTTCTTGACCCTCTACGGCTAATTGTCCTTTCTTTAAATTATACAAGACAATCTGTGATCTGTTGCACCTCAGACAGAGCCTCTTAAGCCCAATTGACATCAGCAGTTAGGCTGGATGGAGCCTCCTCCTCAGATCAGTTGGCAATTAACTCTGTAATTACTATCTGAGGTCGGGGTTAAGCTCAGAGTTAAAGGTTGGAGCAGCAAACATTTTTATATGATCCTCTTACTCTATTATCCTTTTCTCCCTGCTACAAGGTTTTACCTCATGGGGAGAATACATTACATAAAGCCCCTTGGCAATTACTCCTCAATGAATATCCTCACCGTGTATAGTCCATATGATTAATCTGGAATCCCCTCTGCCCCCGCGGCCCCCCCGTCCAACCGCAGGCCTGTCTCTGCTTACCATGCAAGTTTCATTTTCACCTGAACAAATGGCTCCTTTAGACAAAAAGTGCCAACCTTTTACTTTTACTGGCTGCTCAGGAGAAGAAGAAAAAACACCGGGGGAACAAGAGAGCGAGAGCACAACCTCCTGCAGTAAAAACAGATATTCCAACAAGCAGCACACGGAGGGGTGGGGTCAGTGTGGTCGGTGGTGGTGGTGGTAGAGTTTTTTGGAAGGAGGCACGCTTAATAGTGTTGAATAAAGGAACATTTATTTTTGTGCTTCGGCCTGTAACAGCCTCAGGAAATAGCTCAGTCTCTTGATCGGGAGCAAATCCTATTAACTTACAGTGCTCTCACTCAGGGTAATGGGCTCCACCTTGAGACTTGGGAGAGCACTTTTCCCTCTGACACATTGATACCGGTGTCTGGAGGGCTAGTCTAACACTCGGGCAGAGACTAATCAAGTCAAACAATCTGCTGGGGCTGGAGCAACACGGAGGGAGGATGTTGATATCCAGAGAGCTCATTCAACAGGCCCCTTCACACGTTCCTAACCCAATACCGAAGGATCAGCACGCCGGATCAGTTCAAGATCAGGTTATTCGAACCCCTGAGAATTGTAAAGCGATCCCCAAGCAGCTTTTGCTTTCTCAGGAGTGATCGGAGCTGTCGGCTCTGTTATAGACCGCTAGGGCCGGGGCCAAAGGGAACTCCTGGGGTCTCCATTTATTTCTGTCCAGCGAGGGAAGGGAGACTGTTTGCACTGTATGTGTGTGTTTGTGGGAGTAAGTGAGAAAGACAAACTCAGTTTACACTGTGTGGGTAACCATGATCCCAACGCCAATTGGTAGAGCGACCTCAATATCTCTTAGTGAAAACACTGGGCAACTTGAGTTTATTATTTCCTGTCAGGAATGTGATGTTTTCATATATGGCTGCGGTTAATTTTAAAACTGCTGTACTGTTATTTGCCGGCTAAAAGGGCTTCTGAGAGATCTTTCATAATCAGGGGGCAGCCATGTTCCTGTGACATCATGCTAATCATGGGTATTTATTGGTCTTGTCCGTTTGTTCTGATGTGTTTCAAATTGGTAAAAATATAACATTAATGCATTATACTTTTGAATATCTGGTTACATTATTAAACAGTAGCATTCAGTGTTTTCCCTAGAATTTTTTTCAGCAGCGGCGCTTCTGTGTCAGGGGGTGGTGGTGGTGGTGGTCTCTGTTACCCCCTCTCTCTTGCCGATCATGGAGCTCCACGGTTACATAGATGTTACATTACATTACTCACGCTATTCGCTATATAGACCGTGTATAAGCTTGAATGTTACCTTTCACATTAATGGAAGAGGGTCCGACAGGATTTGATGCGCTCGTTGATGACTCAAAACAAGTCGAAAATAATGTTCTGTGTTGTTGCACTTACATAGTGCGAGTAGAAATCATTAGTGGCGCATTGATATTAAAATGCTATTACTGCTACTCGCTATATAGACCGTGTATAAGCTTGAACGTTACCTTTCACATTAATGGAACAGGGTCCGACAGGATTTAATGCGCTCGTTGATGACTCAAAACAAGTCGAAAATAATGTTCTGTGTTGTTGTGCTTACACACTGCAAGTACAAATTATTAGTGGTGCATTGATCATGTGAAATTTCTGTAGTGGCGCACGTAATTCAGCAGCAGCGCAATTAATGTAGGGGAAACACTGGCATTAGCGGTTAGCCTTTTTTTCTGGTTTAACTGTATTTTATGTTAGCATTTAGCGCAATCTAGCATAGGGTTGCACTCAGCTAGAAATTTAAAACTTTCTTATGTAGCTGTGCAGCATCATTAGACAGTTTTGTTAAAAACTGTTAGCATCTATGTTAGCATTTAGCGCAATCTAGCATAGCATTACATTCAGCTAGAAATGTAAGCCTTTCCTTTTTAGATGTGCAACATAGTTAGACAGTTTTGTTAAAAACTGTTAGCATTTATGTTAGCATTTAGTGCAATCTAGCATATTGTTACACTTGGCTAGAAATGTAAGCCTTTCCTGTTTAGATGTGCAGTTTTGTTAGAAATTGGCTGCATCACTCCTAACCACAAAGGCTCTTTGTTGCTTTTTAGAAATAAGCCTTAACTAAAGCTAGCAATATTAGCCTTCTCAATCAGTTTATTTTGTTCTTATTCTTATGTGTTTTTTCTTATTTTTATGTGAATAATATAAATGAAGAATAGGGGACAGAGCATTTGATGAACACTGTCTGAAAATGCTATCAGAAACTACTTCAAAAATTGTGTTTTTATTATGTATCCCCTTAATACCCTTAAAATCTCACCTAAAGGTGCCCTAAACATAATCCCGTTTGATGCTACGTGACACCACTGATGGATCACTCCAGTCTGGACCTGCTCATAAATCCATGTTCAATGGCATGTTCTTCTCCTTTCACTATTACCCCTTGTGCCTGCTGTCATCCGGCTGTCTTATGTCTGCAGAGTTACAGTGTGCACCTGTCAGACACAATTTATGGCAAGCAATTTGTTGTGTACCCTGGGAGTTGCAGTTTCTTGACAACTTTTTTTTCTCTTGTTTTCTTGTATCTGTTGCACATTAGAGGTAGACACTCCCAGGCAGCTGTAACCATGATTTTCTGTTTTGGTAGGGATTATAACCGTTTAGTTTGAAGAGGTAAACTGTTGGTAAGCTGTTGTCCTCAGTTCCTGATGCGTTGAGGTACATGCTTTTCTCTGGACAGCAGCATTAGTTGCCTTGTGTTGAGCTGTCACATGCTTTGTTTGATTCAATAAAAGGAAATGAATGCACAGCAATTAGATGTTTGTTCTGTCTTATTGTTGCACGACTGCGCCGCTGCTGCTTGTGCTCTCAGCTAGGATTATCGCCCCTAAGAGGCGGAAGCATTACAAAATGACAGCCTCTCATGTCGAACAAGTCAAGCTGATTCAGTGAATACTGAAGAGTTTCCCACCACATGTTCTCCTGCATGTTAAGGGAGCAGCGTTAACCTTGTTTTGATTTGCATCTCCTTAGCAATTAAGATAATATGTCGTAATTAGAATTTTAATGTACCGCTGTGAGATTTTTGATAATTATACAGAATTCTCCGCGGTGATTTTCTCTTGCCTGCTTGTCTTCACAGATGAATTCATGGCTGATTAGATCACTGCTCTAATCAGATTTGAGTTACATTATAAGCTATCTTCCCACATGTCTCTGTCAAGCTGAGTTGCTCAGTGTAACTGTGAAATGCTTAATGTGACAACACATATGTTCGAAAGGGAGTTTGCAAATTGTACTTTTACAAGCAGCGGTTTTCCCTAAAATAAAGGACAGGAAGCTGAAAGCTGAAACCACAGTCTACTAGGGCTCATGATAACATATAATTACTGACTAGTTGAAGACAGGGTTAAAATGATATCTCTTGAAACCACTTCCCTCTTCAACTACTCACAGTTTTTTTATATTAT
The DNA here is from genome assembly GCA_962446985.1 of Xyrichtys novacula. Lineage (NCBI taxonomy): Eukaryota > Metazoa > Chordata > Actinopteri > Labriformes > Labridae > Xyrichtys > Xyrichtys novacula. The sequence continues at coordinate 7,576,437 of OY660882.1, read as the reverse complement.
TATGAATACTCAAACTTTTTATCAGCTGTTATTATGATTGAAGTCATCAGTGAGAGCATTTGCATAGACTTGAGTATCCCGGTTAAGAGCCTTAAAGTGCACACATATAAAGCTGGCTATTTATATATTTTATGGTACATTAAAAATACTTGAATACTGTTTAGACTACAAACTGCCACAGTTTTGAAATCTGAGTGAAAATAGACCACTGTGGCTTTCTTTTAAGCTAAGCACTTCCAAATGTCTACGTATATGGCTATACCTCTTATTCCAGCAAACGGTGGAAGAGAGCGACAACGTATATTAAATATGTCCTCAACTCTGACTGCATCTCCCTTTGCACCCTATTTATATATTTTCTTCAGTCTTATATGCGTGCAAGATAAATAGATAAACACAAAACAATTATCAATCAAAGGGCCAAGTACAAGTACGGGAAAGTAAACAGCATTGGTGCTACTGTAGATGCTAACAGACTACAGCAAACACAATGTTTACAGGACTTCTACAACTAGGATAAAGTGACATAGTCCAGGAACCGAGGTAAAGAGTTTAGCGGCGCTACAACAAGCAGCAGGTCCCGTTTGACAAGAAACACTTCTGTTACAGACACTTGGCTTACTTTGTTAAAGCGGTTTACCCAGGAGAAAGGATACAGGGTCCGTAAGATCCCGAAGCGTCCCCCATCGTTTATGCGTCACTGATGTTGACCTGGCTTTTTAGCTCTTGTCTGGTCTACCTCCTTTTTAAGCGCCCGTTATTCCACCAGAGTCTGCGGTATTTACTTCGTTTTCTTGCGTGTGTTGGCAGTCGTGGCAAAGGAGGATTCAGACAATTTTCCTTACTTTCTGGTTGGTTGCTACTGTCCTATATCATAGCATGCTAACAGCGATATCGTGATATTCCCAAATGTCGTAATTAACTTATAGCTATTAAAAAGATGTTAAAAGCTTTTTTGTCTATATGCCAAAAAAAAAGATGTTTCTTCAACAGAATCCTGCCTACATCACCTTTTAAGAGGTGGCTGCTCATGTTAGCATTTGGCTACCAACAAGTTAGCTGGAATTTCATGCCTTTCTTACTAGTATAAACAGAGTGATCAGACAACTAAGTTTAAATTCAGCAGCTCTCTTTAAGCAGCTAACATTAGCATTTAGCAATATTATTGGTAAAAGCAGCAAGGAGTTTGAGCCATTCCTTTTACATTGTAAAATATTGTAAATAGGATGTTAAACCCTGTAATATGAATTAATCTTCCTCTTTATTTTCACTATATGAACTCTTTGGTTTCAGTTCAATAATACACATTATCACATCTCACTTTGATGTAATCTCTGACCTGGAACATACTAACATTTCATTTTTAAAGCTTAAGCAGACACCTACCAACCAATACCACATACAGAGCATTATCGACACACGTTAGCCTGTGTGCTAACAAATGAGGAAAAATGACCCTGATGCTGTCAGCTGAAGAAGCATGACCTCATGAAACAGATCAACATTAATGAAAGTGGTGGTTAAACGCTCATTTAGCGCTTCATCACTCTGATATGAATATAATGGATGCCTCCACTTTTAATTGGTGGTGTTTTAGTAGGTCAAACTGGCATTGTAATATTGATGTGGAGGTTTTCTTGCTCTGATTGTTTTATACACCCCACAATGCAGCATTAAGATCATTGCACATAATGCATATTTCATCAGTATACATAACCTCAATACATTAACTATGCTTGTTTGTTGTGTGCCTGTCTGTGTTTTCACTGTGCTGTTTCCTAGCTGCTTGTTTTTATTCAGCACAAGACAGCCGCCAATATTCCCCTTGGCCTTTTCACTACAAGAGTACAAACCAGTCAATATTGGCAGGAGAATATTTCCCTGCCCCAAGTTGCCACAGTATCAATACTTGAGGACGATAACAGGGGCCAGGGTAAATGAAGAGAGATGTGCAAAGAAAAACTAAACCTGAGCCCTCTTTGTGGTGCGAAAATTGGCCACCACAAAGGAATTAATGACGGATCCTTGCAGCATAATTGTCTAATTATGCCGGGCAGATGGGGCACTGCTTTAACTAGGACACATTGTGCTACCTCTCCAGACTCTCCACAACAAAAGGCAAAGCAGTGTGACAGCCTCTTCAGCAGTGAGTGGGAGGGAGAGTGAAAGAAAGAAAATGGAGAGATAGTAGAGGAGAGGAGGGGAAGGGGGGGGTTAAAAAAAAAAAACACTGTGTCTGTCACCGAGCCATTCCTCCACTCGATATGTTACCACAGAAACAAATGCATGGTGTAAACAGTGCGTGGATCACAGCTCCTGGGAGGTGAATCACTGCAGTGTAATGAGGTTGGTTTACATGCTGCTTCTCAGCTTCCCACCCAGACTAACTCAATACTTAAACCCTCTAATTAAAGAGAATCGGCCACTCGATAATTGATCACATCGGTTGCCTCTGCATACGCCGTCACTGTAAGGCTTCACACTGCTGTTTATTAGAGCTGTCTGCCTGCGTTTTCTCCTGGGAAGGAAGAAAGGAGGGAAATGTTTAGAGGGGAGGGGGAGGTAGGGATGAAACAAAGGTAAACATGTAAAGAAATTAAATCTGCATTCTTGGAAGTAGCAGTGGGACGAGCAAGAGAATATCACATTACAGTTTTTTCTCTCAAGGGTCTCTGTGGCTCTTCAGCTGAACATGTCACTTGGTGGTAATACCGCCAGTGTTTGCAGGCATTCGGTACAAGCAATCAGAGTTATTACAGGAGTGTTAACTAAACTCAAATATGACCATTTCGTCCTCTTAACACAGATGATAGGATTACAGCAACACCAGGGAGACGGTATAATGAAAATGATCTATTTACATCCTCTGAGCAGGTTTGAAGTGGAAGACATGCTTTACTGCTGAGTCAATTCTCAGTGAATGTTGTTGTTAGAAGACGTGACGCACAAGCAAGCATAGACGCTTTCCAAAGCAATATCTCAGGTATTTAGTCAATGAGGATAACACTTCTATCATATATCATTACTAGTAATACCAGTATAGTACAACTAAATACTACTAGACTCATGGTTTTGTTGTTTTTGTCTCTCCACATGTGCATCTGTAGATAACACTTAAACCACAACACGTTTTTTTTGTGAGTTTTCTTGTTTACTTTGTGTCTTTCCTCTCTCTGCACTTGTTTACAGTCAGATATTTATTGTTGACCCGCATTGGCTTTACCACTAAGGTCCAGCAATGGGTGGACAGGAAGTGACAGAACTGACTATCGAGCATCTTTAGGACCTTTGACTTATAGATTTCCCGTGTCTCCCAGTGGTGCGTGGTAATTGCTGAGTTTCAGAGATTGATTTATGGAAAGTAAATGTATCATCAAAGCTCGGACTGGGACGAGGAGGGCAAATGGATTGATGGTGAGGAGACAGGAGAAGAAGAAAGGGGTCACCGGAGGTACATAAACACTAGCATATAGTTTATATGTGCTAAATTGGTGTGTAGTAAACACCTGCACAGCAGACAGACCTGTGCAGGAGTGGTGGAGTGTGCCAGAGGAAGATGTACGACCAGAGTCTGTCTGGTTTTCAGTCCTTTTGTTTACCTGTGTGTATAGCCTTAGGAGTGTGCACTGCAAAAATCAAACCTAACCAAGTGTCCAGATATATATATATTTTAAATATCACGAGACAATATTAAGTTCTGAATCGACTGTAAGTAAATATGGCTGCCAATGCAAAACAAAAACATCCTTTTGATAGATATTACATTTTGTTTAAAGGCACTTTCTGGATAACTGTGCTTGCAGCCATTTCACTCAATATAATCAATGCAATCCTAAAGGGGTATTCTGGCGTAAAATTAGTTTAGGGTCAAACACACCGTAACACTGAGTTAGAACCCCCTTGAGAGATTAATGTTCCCGACTGCTTGCTTCTCTAGTTATACCAACTTCAGTAATGACCACAGGATAGCAATACACAGCGGTCTGAGGAGTCACACACAAACCTCAACCAAAACGCCACTCTATAGCCACAAATAATGCTCAGAACAGCACCTAACTTCATCAACGCTACATATAGGGTCCCAGCCACAGTACTAGTCACCAAACATCCTTTTAGCTTTACCTAATTTCTTTAGCAAAGAGACTTAACACAGCTCGCCTACTCTCTTCCAGCACCTGCTTGTTTGTAGCGAGACCTCAGGCCAGTCCAGTCCTTAGCGTCTCGAGCTGATTGCATTTCCATGAAGAAATGATCATAAATGTTCATAATGATTATTTAAGTTTTGGCTTAAAATAAGATTAAGATCTGGACTTGTCAGTAACCCAGCAAGAGTGTATCACAATGCTGCTAAACTTTACCAGCATTAGTTATCTGTCTTTTATCCTGATAGAAAAAAAATACCCTAAAAGAATTAACGTCAAACAGTTGTTGACTGTTTTGTTAATTCTGTTATTACCTCTTCAAAAGAGCTTCTAGATATTGTAAGACATGTAAAAACATGTTGCTATTATGAGTGAATTCTCAGTATGACTTCTCAAGTTGAGTCCCCATTATTAAATTTGTTTTGTAAGTTACATCTCATTTGTATTAATGAGCTTCAAAGAGACCTGACCTTGGCCCCAGACAAATAATTATAGTTTTCCTTGGCATGATGTTACTGCACAGAATGATGGGATCAGTCCGTCATGTCTACATTGGCAGCGGCCCACTTGGCAACTCACCAAAGAGCAACATATTATTACAAAGTGGGTGTAACTTCCTTATGCCAATCACAAAGTGCTGGTTTGGCATTTCTGCATTCCTGCGGCTGGCAGCTGTTAGCGATTTCTCTGACAACCTTTTAGAGAACCCAACTGGGGCTTTCCCGTCATTAACAATTATAAAAGAAAAATCTCCTGTATGAACACACACATGTACTGGCTTTACACTCAGAGACCAAGACATGAGAAGCCCCAGCACATTGTGGTGCAAAAATGAATGAGTTATGTGATCTCATTCATGTTGGCGCTGTGTACTTAAAACATTAAGTTGATCGTAGTGTTGAGGAAACTTAAATATAATCATGAGGTCTAACACAACAGCACAAACTGCAGCCTGAAAACACACCACAAAGTTAAATATGGTTGACAATTAAAAACAAGGAAACACCAGCTCTGCCAACACTGTGTAATCCCTTAACCTCCCAATTATAGTCATTCATCATGATTTAAAAAACACAAGAATAAGTCTAATCCCTTTTATTGCAAAAATATCCAAACCAACAAAAATGGATGAATCCTACATCCATTGCAGAAGATTTATTGACCAATCAATGATGCAGTAACATAAACAGATCAACAAATGTGTGCAAGGGTTCGGGTTAACATCTTAATTTGATACATGCCTGTCCTTTTGTGTCTGTGAATCTCATACATACATGTTTTCCAGAGGATAACTTAATGACAGCTGTTGTCTCATGTTAGCTAATGGCTTATCATCAATGTTTAGTAGACTTAGTTGTGCTCCAAACCCTGAGCTTGATGTCACATGGAAATGTCCACCATGAGAATAGTGTCTGAAGTCAATCCCAAGTATACTTTCTTAAATACTAACTGTAACACTAAATGTATATTAATCATTGAAAATCCCCCAAAATGCTGCATTTATTTAGGTTTGGTCAATGTCTGTGGGGACCTACAGCACCGTGCTGTTGAACAAAATAGTAAATAAAATTGAGCTTTTATGAACGATTCTTATCTTAAAAGGAAAATGATAGGCTTTGGATTGACAAGTGTGGCAAAATAAATCCTAAATAAGCCCCAACAGTAGGTCTTCATCCCTAAATTGCTACCAATTTACCTTAAGGTAGCTTATAGCTCGCTTAAGCTTCACACATTGGTGTTAAGGCAAAGCCATCATAGTCAGGCCTCTGTACACAATGAGTAGGAAAACATATCCTATTTATATAATTTAATTATATTTATTGACTGCAATAAATTCTGACTTTTGTGATGTTTTTGATTTTGATGGCTTATATTGTAATAGTGATGAAATTGCCATAAACTGTAGTTTTTGGCTTAACCATGAGATATGTTGATAAAGCAGTGAAGAACAAAATCAACGTTTTTCCAACAATAAGTTTCATTTTGAATTCCTGGAAATGTCACTTGTATCCTGTCTGAGCCAACCTCGATAGTTTTTAGTAAACATGGTAACCGAGATCATGAGATATAATGCTAATCCCACATTTAGTGAGGAAATATTTGGAAAGAAGACTGCCTTCATTATGGAGGTGTTACTATGAGGCAGTTATTTACACTTAAAGTTAGATCTGACTGACTTATTTTGGTTATGTATCATTAAACTTGAGGATAAGCTTTCTTTTCTATAACAGGAATATGTTCTCTTTCTGTGGTGTAGCTGTTAAACAGTAGATTTCCCCTTTAAGGGCTAACATGTTTTGCATTAGCCTGTGACATTATCACACTGACACTGTATTGATGTTGGAGGGAGATTAGATGATGATCTTTTCTACACACAGTAGGTTTTTTTCTGTGGAACAAGCCCAGCTTGTTAGCCTCTTGCTTATTTAGTCTTCCTGTAGGGGTTACAAAGTGAAGTAAAGTTTATTGAACTTGCAATCCTCCTGCCCTCATTGGTTGTTATATCAAGGGTGTGAGAGAGACTCGGCTCTTCCCCCTGGCTCGGAGCAGATACTCTGTGCTGTGTTGTTGTAGCAGTGACCTTGGTTCTTCTCTAAAAAGCCTTCTGTCGGTACAGATTCTTACAGGCACACAGCCGTGTAGCGTTGGCTGAAAAACTCATTGAATCTGCTTCGCCAAAGCCAACAGGGCAGAAGGGTGCAGGTGCTGCACTGAAATTGGTTTGCTTTTTGCTTAAAAAGTAAAGTGTGCTTCACCCAGAATGGCTCTCTCTAAACAGGCTCTGAAGCCAGAATCGACTCCCTGTGCTCCACTTTGGGGTTATGGTTTCACTGGAATTAAAAAGTCTGTTTACACTGTGTGAAACAAATATACAGTGAGAATTGGAACGGGATACGAGGCTGTATATTGGGTTATGAAAACTGCTCAGATGGTGATATGTGGCCATTCCAGTAAATAGTCAGAGTAGGATGAGAGTTAGGTGAATCAGTCTTGGCCGATGTTCAGTTTTAAAGGATTATTATGAGGCTGTGATTTGATGGAGAAAATATACTGAATGAGATTGAATTTGCTTTTTGGCAGCAGTGGAGTCTTGTTGGCACACGGAACAATATCTAAATAGAAATCACATTTTTCACTCAAGTTAGATTTAACTGGAGTGCATTGTCCTCCTTCCTGGCTCAGAAACTTTTCTGTCTAGAAATGTGAAAGCTGCAGCCGCAGAGTTTCGGTATATTAACATTACTGGCACGCTGGGTGTTATATTTGGCACGGAGAATCCATTTTGAGGCTCTGGAAATACAGTATATGTAAAGAGAATCTGTCCCAGACCTTAGTTTCTCCTCTTGGCCAGCAAAACATTAAATAGGTCAGTAATATTTCCCTTCTTTTTGTTGTAAAACGCACAGGATACAGAGCCCAATCATTAGCGTGGACAGAATCCAGAGCATTAATGGTAACCAGGCAGAGTCGAATGACATTGTTATTGCAGCCGTTCCCGGGAAAGTGAGGGGAGCTGAAAATTTATATTTGATTTATTGCAGGGTTTTGAATTTATGTTCCAACTCTCGATAGGAAAGTAAGTGATCTTTTTCGCCTGGTTTCTCACAGGAGAGAGAGAGAAATAGAGTGAAAGAGAGAGAGAGAGAGAGAGAGAGAGGGCCCCACAGCATCTGGTGCTGGAAACATCTCTGTATCAAACAGGCTCCTTCTACTTTCTCTTTTTCGCTGCTTTAACCACCAAGAATTTACACCTGTAGGGGATATTGTGTTTCTATGTTTATTGGACTGGATTCAAATCTAAGCCTTGAGAAATTACCACATGATTGAAATAAGCTGCTCTTTGTGGGAAAAGTCAAGCAACAGGTTACCAGGCGGTTTATTTTCATGATACACTAACTGATTGGCCACTATTTGCGAGTACTCTCCATTCACGATCGGAGCTAAGTCATTATTTACCTTGCTTCATTATGTACTCAGTATCTGATAGCTTAAGTGTCTACTGAGGATTGCAAACATTATGACATTGATGTAAAGATCTTTAATTTTCTCTGCTCGAGTGCTGTTATTTATCGGGAGCTCTTTTTCCAACCGCGCACAGATGAGAGCAGAAATATACCGCCGCTAACTGTCAGTGTGAGTGTGCTTTTGAGTTCTTGAAACATCATATCTTCACATTATTATCTGCTTGAAGTGATGATACGAATACCATTCTTTATGGTTTGGTAATAAGTGCCTTATTTTTCATGGGGACGTGCAGCATTATTTATCACTGGCAGCGTTCATGGGGATTAATGATGCATAACTCTGTCGGAGTTGTCTGGCGTGCAGCACCAGCCGTAGGAATCTGGAAGGTTATCAGAGCAATAAATCCCAAGTTTTTCCGCCGTTGTTTGTCACGATGCACTGCAGCAGCCAGTACTTATGACGGTTCCAGCTTGCCCCCCACTCCCCCCTCCGCCACCACCCCATCTCTCTCTCTTTTTCCCTGTAAGCCGTCAGAAAAATAACACAACTTGTTTAGGCTGCCAGTTGATAAGGTGGAATTTGATCGCACAACCTTAGAGTTCAAAGCAGGTGACTGTTCTCGAATCTTTTACTTATTACGCTGATTCTGTCTGCTTCCAGCTGGATGATGGGGTGTAGATAAGCAGCGCACTGAGCACTCTCTCCACCTCTTCTAGGTGATGAGAACATGAGCACAGGCTGTTCACTCTTGCATTTTAACTGTTTTGTCAATTGCTGTCATCCAATCCTGTTATGTCTATAAACTGAGAATTAAATTAGGTGTGCAGACTGTTACACAAGTTCAATCCATACCCGCCCAACAGCAGTATTTCTTTCATCATGGCTTATTTTCTCTGTTTAATTTATCGGATCAATTGGCCCTTTAACTTGCCAAGCAGGGGGAAGCCATCCGTGCATTGTCCATGATCCGGGCAGAGAGGAAGATTTAGTCTATTAGTGCAATGATAGGTCCTTTTACTGCGGTGAGCTTGCTGATTGAATGGCATCCTTCTCAAGGTCAGGCCGAAGCTAAGAGCTATTTTCTGCTTACCTGTGCAGCCAGCCGGCCACAGAATCTGCACACAAACTGCCTTTACATCAGCAGGCTTAGTAAGCGGAGACGCTCATCGCTGATATTTCCAGCTGGTAACATGAAGAGAGAAACCTCTTTGCCTGCAGAAAAAAAGGACACAAAGGCATGAGTAATATGATAAGTGGGATCTCGCAACAGTGCGTAAAGACATCAGGAATGTTGTTTTTCAATCTAAGCCAAGGGCCAAATCACATCCTCCCATTGTGTTCCTGTCAAAGAAAACCAGAGAGTTAAATGGGAATCGGTTTGCTGGAACTGTGCTGACAGGGTCAAGGGTCAAACTGGGAGCACAGCTGTTTTGACTGCCTTTTTCTGCTAAAAAAAAAAGAAAGTCACTGCAGAAGGACAGTTGCAGTTCATTACATGCCCACTTGAGGCTGCCTCTAAAGGTAAAGAAAGCACCACTAAAACTAGAGTTGAGCGTGTGTGCTCTGCTAATTGGCACTACTAGCTGAATTATGAGCCAGGGATATGGCTTCTGTTGTAATGTTATGATGCTCTACTACCTGGATGTAAACAAGCACAGATGATAGATTGTATCTTATAGTATAGAACAGTTTGACCCTGTTCTTCAACACCAGAGTTACAAGGCAGTTAAATTATAAGTCTTCATATAATTTTTGTCCAGGATACAACCCTGGAGATATTGTTATATATATAGGCTGTGTCCAATTTAACTTATGTAAAACCACCTGACCAGAGGATAACCAGCATGTAGGACCAGAGGTTGATGGTATTAGCTCTGCCAGTGTTAGCCACACTCACATCACATCATCTAACCCTGGACACTATGATCCTGTGTTAATACATTTTGAAAAAATGAAGCTCAGAAGCTAAATTATCCTTAATTCTTTGCAGTAACTGTATTTAAGTAGAGCACCTCTTGGTTGTGTATGACAAGAAACAATAAGGGTGACTGAAGGAGAATTTAAATGCAATCTCAAGCCATCAAGGTGTTTTGAAGTGGTTGATTCATGTTTTTTAGAATGTACCCTGTATCCTAGCAACAGTATCACACAGAACATCACACAGAACTTCAGCCGTTGCTGTGGGTGGGATGTATACAAGTAGTAAAGTGATAATAATTACTACAAATAATAATCTTTCAATAATTAATTCAAACTTTATACTTTTAGAGTAATTTATTTGTGCTGTGAAAATGTAACCACTGATAATATGAGATATAATTTCTGCTGTTTTAATGATTGTAATGATACTTAAAGCTGAACTGTGATTATTTTGTTGATAATAATTAAAGCACAAAAAGTAAAATATGAATCTGATGAAGCTGATATGATGGTGGATGGTGGCATATTTATATGCAGTTTAGAGTTCCTCACACATTATGTACAAACTGACACTAAGACGGAGCCAGCGAAGATTATATCAATATCTGTATCAGGGGTCAGCAACTGGCGGCAAAACTGCTCCACCAGCAGAAATATCTGACCCCAAAGATTATTTGGATAGCAACTTCTGTTCAGTTATTTTTCTTATCAACAACACCATGACTGTCAGTAGAAGACACAAACATTCATGCACTGTACTGCAGATGTGAACAGCACCTGGTGCTAATAGAAAGCCTCAGGGTAGCATCAATTATCACTAGAATGACCTCTTCATTGGCCTTTGAGACTGTTGTTTTTTAAAAAGGGAGATGATACCAAAAAACTGTACAATACAATTTGGCCACAGTTTGAATGACAGGCTTAGTTTCTTATGTAATGACAGTTGCTTCAGTTTTGGGTTTTTATGCCTCTGTGTGGAGTGGAAAGACCACTTTGATTGAGCCATGCTCCGTCTCTTGATATTGTCTTTTATGTTATTACCAGTCTACAGCTACAGTACTCACTAGTTTTTCATAAAAGAAATAAAGGTTCTTCTTTGTATGCCCCATCTGAAGAGCTTTTGATAGAGATTTTTGTCCTTGCTAGCTTAAATGTTTGGCTAAATTCACAGCGCATATGTCATAATTGCTTAGCCGCATGTCTATAATAATAACGCAACAGTAGTAAGCAAGGGCGGGCAGTTGCTGATGCAAAGCAATCATTACAAGGGCAAAACAATTATCAGAATAAGTAAGGCTTTGCTGCATTAAAAAGGAGGCAGTTATTCATCTTTAAAATAAGAGTGAGGCACATGTAGGCTGTTATTGAGGGTATAAAAAGGGATAACAAAAAGTTCACTGAGTTCATTCGGATTTTAGAGAAGTAGTATTTTGCTTTTATTTGATGTTTTGAAAAGAAATGTTATTTGAAAATGTTGGAAGTCAGTGCTATACATGAGCAAAGTTTAATATTTAAAGGTTAATATGAGTTGAAGTTATCCCTAGACTTGACTACTGGGTGCTCTAAACGGCTTGTTCAAAAAGTCACATGAGAATTCAGTGAGAACAAAATGAGATCTGCTCAATCCGTGACATCTCCAGACCGTGAATCTCCTCATTTTATAAAAAGACACAACTCATTCTTGCATGGCAACAGTGAAAGAGGCTTCCAGAATGCTGGGTTTTGGAATGCTGAGGGGCTGAAAGGGACAGTGACTGCTTTTCTTTAAAACAGAAAAATCTAGTTGAAATAATTCAACATGATCACCATCAACAGAATTTGTGGCAGTCTTGTTTTAAGCTGCTTATGTTTAGAAGCTTACTTCATAAACATTAAAATGACTCTTTAACAGTTTAGAAGTATGTCAACAATAGATATACTCAAAGATTAGGGTAAATCAAGTCTGGGATTAGTTTTATTCTGCAGAATAATCTCAGTCATCTTGATGTGATGGTAAATAATGTCTCAGATTAAAGTCACAGACCTCATTAAAGCTCACTTCCTTCCTGCAGCAAATGTTTGGAGTGAATTTTCCACACTGCCACATTGAATTTACCCAAACCTGACCTGTGCTAAACCCTCAACCGGGGCTGTCATATGGTGAACGTTCAAAAAAGGAGAATCTCTTCAGTAACATGGATCACCCGTGCTGTCACCGTATCCAGGGGGGGCGCTGCCACCTCTGCGAGATCAAAGCACCGTGCAAATCCGCCATACTGCAAACATGGGAGTCGTCGGAGGAGTAGAGTGTGCATGTGTATGAGTGTGTGTGCGGAACTGATTCACCTGAGCAAGGAAGGGGCCGAGCATAGTTGCACTCCCACCAGCTGGAAGCCCCACAGACCACAGATAGGATTAGAGGCTTTAGCTGCAAAGGTCCCTCATCATCTCTCCATCTGAACCTTGTATGGCAACAGCCCCCGCAAACACAAACGCCACTTTATACTCACTTAATAACACCGCCCATGCTCCCCATCATGCACGCTCACACACTCTGTAAACCAGCTCATGTGCTTTTATAGCCTCCATTGTCTCTGCAGATAAGTAGGACAACCCAAGCAGTCTGAGAGTCCCAGCCCATGAATCTGGTGTGGAGGTATTTTCTCCCCCCACAGATAGGTATCACCGCGCGGGCCGCCATTGTGAGTCTGCTCCCTCGCTTCTGTATCCGAGCTCATCCCCTTATGCCTGCCAGGTAAACCCGTCTGCCTCTTTGCTGCTGCTGCGATAGGGGAGTTTGGCTCTGACTGACTGAAACAACATTGCCTTGTTTATCCTGTAAATAATTCACCCCTCCCGGGCAACAGAAAACAAAATCAAGGTTGTGTGTTTAACAAGGGAGGCGAGGAATGAAGAGGAGCCAAAAAGAAGAGAAGCGAAAAAAAAAATCAGGTGTTTCCTTTTTTAAATAAACTTGCCGCCTGGGGACGGCGACACATCCCTGATTCCTATGCAGTGCGAAGATGCAGCAGTGATATGTGTTAGGAGGCGTATGTGTGTGTATGTGTCGGGAAAGACAGTGTGTTTGTGTGTAGAGGGGTTTATTTTGTGTGCTCACTGAACTTGCCCTTTGATAGCTCTCTGAAGAGGGTGCAGAGATACTGTCGGGGACGTTCTTGTCGTGTTTAACATCAGAACCTATGGAGTGTGTCAGAGCGTCACCCGGTTTGATGCTTATCATCAGGGGCTGTTCCTGGGAGCTGTCACCTCCCCGCCCGCCGCCGTGGCTGTGACACATGTATGTGGACACGCCAGCAGCTTTCGTTTGTTTGGGTGTTTTGTGGTGTCTAACATCAGCCCCTGGGGTGGTTTCCGAGTGTCTAGTATTGACTGTTTACTCCTTTTCACTCGTAGGAGTCTTTCAGCTCTGGAGTTGTTTATTTCTTATTGTTAGTTTTTTATAAAAAATGACTGGTATCATTTATTCTACAGCCTGAAGTTTTTACACATTGAAATGTTTGCTATTGTGCCATTTTTGTACTATTTACTTGAACATTTTCTGAATAACTTGGATTTAGTTAAACATTCACACCTACACTCAGGCTAAAAAAAACTCAATGTTCTCCAGTTGGTACTTGTGAGAGAACCTTTTAAACATTTGGCTGAAATGTGATTAGTTGCAATTTACTATTAAAATTGAAAGATTAATCACAATAACAAGAAATGCATCATTTGACAGGCCTACTTCTTACCACATCACAAGTCTTGTACTTACGAAGAGGCCTTTGGCTCACTTTGATTTCAGCTCTTTTCTGGATTTTTCCTGTTTGAACCCTAACATTGTTTTTAGATAGAAAAATCTAATCCTGAATTTCTCTAACAATCAAACTTCACCGTGAGTCTTAAATGTAGGAAATGCACAGTATACCTCACTTTGTCAGACATGTACCCATTGGCAGTGGTTACAACCATCTAATAATACTATCTTTATATACAATTTTCGGTAACACTTTATATTAAGGTGGTTGTAATAAGTTGTAATTAATATGTAATAAGTCACTTATAAGACATCATAAGACCTTTATTAGATTCTTATGAACACAAATAAGTCTATATAAATGTTATTAGAGGCATAATAAATACCTTTATTATGTCTTATAAGAAATTTATATGTACTAATCAAAAATGTATCAATTGTTTATATACTGTCATAAACATTAATAGATGTTTGTTTACATTAATTACGCTTCATAAGGAAACATAAAAGCCTTATAATACTTTGTTTTGCACTTATTATGTACTAATTAAGCTCCTCAGCAGATACTGGATCTAAAGTAGGAACACTGCGTATAAGAATTGATAAATACATTTTAAGCACATATTGATTACAACTTATAAAAACCACCTTAATATAAAGTGTGTTATTAATTTTTCTTGTCCTTGGTGGTCTTGTGGTGATTAAGGGGCGATAGCATAAATTTTAGCATATTTGAATACCAGCTAAAAAATCTCAGTTTACAAAGTTTTGTCATTGTTAAGTTACAGTTATGGGAAATGCAGTCTTAATCACACAGAAAAACTACTGATTCTGTCAAGGGTGGTCATCAGAATCATCACAATATAAAAACTTCTTACTGTGGCTTTAATACAGTTTGAATACTTCTTTAAAGTCTGTCTTTGTCAGGAATTTTACAGGTAAATCACAGTTCTTTACCAAGATCTGGCAGCTTATTCTCCTCTCAGTGAAACTACAACAGAAATGATCTAAGATAAACAGCAAACTTTTGTTCAGCAGCGCAGATGTGCGTATTGTGTGTATTCTATGACATATGTTTCATTTCATCCGTCTCCATGAATGCACTCATACTCTTTGTCCTGTTTGTCTTATGAAACGATAAAATATATGCAGTTAACACTTACATAATAAAGACGCCACCCTAAGTAGAAATCAGCTCTCATCAAAGGTACAATTCCTCCATTTATTATGCAACCGCGTTGTGGCCTCAGAACTATTTGCATAACAGAAGTTGATGGAAATGCAAATTGATTTGCATAATATTTCAATGCAAATAGCTGATAAATGAGAAAATGTATTTCCTATATTACTGTGGTTTTGAATTGTCTAGCGGTTTGAAATTAGACAGTGATATCCTGCAAACACATTTGAAGTCCCCATTACCAAATTGTCAGTATCCCCTTAATATGATTTAATTCATGTAGAGAGATGTTACTATGGGATGCAGAAAGCACTTTAAAACCCAAAACAATGAGATTCTACCATCTTGTTTGAGTTGGCATGTTAGAATCTTGAAATACGTCGACCCTAGAGGGATGCATTCAATGGAAACTTCATGGCCAGGGAAGAAACGAAAGCCACCAAAATGAGAAAGCCTCGTCATGCTGATATGATTTACATAATGTCACAGAAACCAAACAGTAGTTGAAGTCCTTAGAAGTTATGGTCCACATAAAACTTTGGATCTTGGTCTCAGTAGTTGGTCAATCTCAAATCCAATTCTGCAGCAGAGCCAAAGACGAAGAAACTGAGTCACACCATCCCAATCTTTACATGGTGTTTGATTGTCTCTAGAGCCTCTCTGAGCTTTCTATTGACCTGCAGCCAGAGCTCAAAGGTACACAATAACTGTGCAAAAATCTTTGAAAGCTGACTTCCCAGCATGCTGGTGTGTGAGCAAAGGGACATCAAGCTCTGATCAGAGGAAGACAAGGATCAGGATCTGCTAATTCAAGCTGATATTGGGCCGGATTCCCACCAGGCTACATGCTATGACTCCCCTTCGAGTGTTGATTGCAGAGAGGAGAATGTGGTTGACTGATCTGAAAGGAAATTACTGGAGAGAGAGCTTATCCATGCCTTTGACTGATAATCAGCTCATTATCGTGTTGATCATTTACAGCTCTCCCTCTCGCCTGCTCTCTATTCTTTTAGCTGTGTCACTGAAGCAGAGCACAGAGACTTTTAATGGCTTGGCAGGGAGCCCGCTTTGGTGAGGCTGAGTTAAAACAACCCATGCTAGCCCTGGCCGGTCTCCACTTTTTACACAGCACAGGTCCCCACCCCACTTATCATTCCTCCCAGGGACGGGGAAAAATTAAAGAAAAACAACAACAGCGGCGACGACATATGCAACCCTGACGCGAGCGGTGCCCTAGCACCCCAACACGGCTAACTGTGCATGAAATTGAACTGATTGGAGTTATTGACCAGAAGGCTCCAGCCCCTGAGAGGACAGGGAGGCGGGTGAGCAGGTGGAGAAAGGGAGGGGGGGGCTGGTGTGTTACCTGATTGAGTGAAAAATCCTCGGCCGGTTGCTTTGATGCCCGGCACTTTACAGGAAAGAGTGATTTAATGGAAGCTGCCAGACCTCATCAATGTCAGGCCCTTCGCTCCGATGTGCTTTATATAAAAGCGCTCGCCATGACAGGTGCTGATGGACAGATGTTTGCTGGTTGTTTTAACTGCACAGTAAAAAAGAGAAACCAATATCAGCCTCCACCTCTGGCTTTAAAAGACCAGCCTAGAGCGAGAGGAAGATGTTAGAGGCCACCCTAGTGTGCAGCACCCTCGCCCTTTCCTATTTTAGGCCTCTAAAAATAGCCCCCATTGAATTTTCACCAGGGTTGATAAGCCTATAATTAATGTGACCATCATTAGGCACGGACATGTTCTTCTCAAGAGGGCCCCGCTGGAGAGGTGAAGCGAGGAGAATGGAGACTTCTCCTCCGCTTGTTTTAAAAGGATGAACCGAGCGGTTTCAGAGGGCGGAAACCGGAGTGACGGCCGCCCGGCTTCGCAGCGATGTCGCAGAGGAAGGCGCCACTTTGTTGTCGACCCGCAGGATAACACACGCAGCGTCATCTATCAACTCCCTGCAAGAAGCCCGCTGTGCCGCGTCTTCAGTAGATCTGAATTGCGTTGGAATTGCATCATTAATAGAGCAGAAATGATTCCCAGCAACTCCCGCAGAATACATTGACCCCTGAGGGAGACTAGAAACAAGACAATGTTTTTACAGGAGGAATATCTAACTAGAGGTCCCATTACCACTTCATCAATATACAGCAGCAAGTGAGCGAGGAAGAAGGGGGGGGAAGAGAAGCAGGAGAAGAAGAGGGAATGTAATAGCTTATAGTGCTAATGGCAGTCTGAGCGCTCCAGTCCCAAACATTCAGCCGCCTCATCTCATCCGGGGCTGTGTAATTGCCCTCCTGGAAGCTGCCACGCGAAGCGGCTGCCTCCATAGTGAAGAGTGGCAGCTGCTGGATGTCGAGGAGCAGGGCCTGGGTCAGCTCCCCCAAGTGGGGCTCCTTGCAACCATGAGATGTCATAATTAATAGCAAGCTGGGGCCCCCGGGGCTCGTGTTGGATGGGTGGGTGGTTGGTTGGGTGGGCGGAGGGTGAGATTATTTGGGTAAATGGAAGGCAAACAGAGAGAGGCAGCAGACTTATTCCGCAGTTAGCATAATGTATACTTATCACTTTGCCGTTAGCGAGTGCAGCATCTTACGCCGCGCTTTTCAGGCATATTTTTCATGCTTGTTTGTATTAGATTCCTCTTCCTTATCTAAGCGTATGAACAGATAGTTTACTGTGGTGTATCATGGGAACTTATTAATCTTTGGGGACCTGCGTTCTCCCTAGTTAAGTAAATATACATGAGCTGCTGCGCAAGATACAAGCTCCCAGCACCTTTAGTAAAATCTGTTACTTCAGCTTGACTTTTTTCTTCCTCTCCTCTCCTCTTCTCTCTCTTTCTCTCGCTCTCTCTCTCTCTCTAACATGCCGCCTGGGGGCAAATCTCACTCTGTCTCATCTGCTGCTTAATTTCACTGGAGCGGCCCTCAGTAATGAAGCGCCTTGATGTACATTTGCCAATTTCTGCCTCTGCCACTGCGGTATAATTGGGATGTGACTAAGCATGAATACCCGGCGCAGGGTTGGTTGACCTCTCGGCGACCCCGCGAATAGCGCTTTTGTCATAATGGAGGTATTATCTCACATAATCTGGGAATGGAGAGGGATTGTCTGCAGGGTGCCAGGGATGGAAATGAATTGATATAACTCCTCGCTCCTGTGCACCACAGAGGAGGAATAAAAAAATAACTCTAAGATACATTTTACATGCTCATAATGAAGACATTTTCTTCTTATCTATCACTGCTTTGTGTTTGTTGGAGTAGGAGAGCAGCTTCTGGCAAAAGCAGGGGTGGGTTTTTTAGGGACGGGAGAGAGTTTTGATGCTGTGGCACCAGAGAGGATTTTTAGGTTTATGTATGTGTGTGTGTGTGTCAGCCTTTTCCCTGCGTGGGTGCACTGTGTACTCATGCACAAGTCAGTGTGTATGTGTGTCTGTTAATGACCCTGTAAAATGACAAGCTGAGCTGGCAGTGAGAGCACAGCCGACGGTCAGAGAAAGAGAGAGAGAAGAGAAGAGGTGGAGGTGGCAGGAGAGTTCAGACGGGGGTGGGGTGGGGGGAATGTTGGTGGCTCCACTGTGATTCACCATGCTGTCATCAGAGCGACGGGGGCCCCTGAGTGGCCCTCTCTAGTCCCACCTGAGAGGGCCTGCAAATGGAGGGGCCGCTCTGTCATTATTTACAGCCTGCAGCTCCTAACCTTGGATTGGGAGCTCATCATGGCGGAGGGAAAATCAGATAGGACTTGACGTGTACCCGAGCCAGTGACCTTGATAAGTGTGAGGAGCCTGCAGCAAGAGGTTAGGGAAGAAGAGCTCGCTTTTGTCAGCTTTCGCTGTGGATCTGCGCGTGCATGTTGTTTGTACACAGATGTGTGGAAGTGTTTTTTTAGGCCAGGTGGAGAGGAGGGCATGGCTGAATGACTAAACCATGACTCAATATGACACTCGTGAGGCCCACTTATAAGCCAGGATCTAGCAGACAAATGTGGCATTATTACTGTTCATTTTACTGCCAGTTAAATATTTGTTGATCAGTTTAAGTTTCTATCCACAAATAATCAATTGAACCTGCTAATATTTTATCGTTTATATACAGTATTCAATTCAGTTGTTTTCAAGAATAAAGGAGATGCAAGGGGGAGCTCTGTTCTTCTGTTTATCATTTTTTAATCAAGGTTTAATGAGGTACTGCTGATAAAAACATGTAATATCAAAGCGCATGCCTTATTTTGCAGACAACAGAAAAGTAAGACTATTCTCAGGCTGAATCAACATGTTTAAACTCTTAATAGAGTCCAAATACCAAAAGAAATCACTTCAAACTTAAGTCATGTCCTAAATTAAAGAAATCAAGTTTACAATCAGGAAGCTCTAACTCAGAAATATCAATATCCCATCAAACTCTGAGCAGTATTAACTTAAAAAATTAATGACACTTTCAACTCTTGAAATTACCTGCTTAAAAAGTCTTTCGCACTTAAATACCTTAAAAAGCCCCAACTTAAAAATGTTAATACCTGAACTCTTAAAAAGTCACAGCCTAATATGTCAATATCTCCTGTCTCAGTCACTATGATCCCCTTAAAAGTCCCAGCTCAAAAAAATTGATATCGCTTGACATTCTCAAATAGTCCCAACTTGGAAGTGTCGGTACATAAACTCCTGAAAATCCAAACCCTAAAGTCAGAATTTTTTTAAATTTTAAAAAGTCGAAAAAGTGAGTGCTAATGTTAAGTTTTAAACAAAGTCTCAACTCATTAGGCCAGTGACTGAACTCCAAACAAAAGCCTTCAAAAGACCTCTATTTAAAATGTCAGTATCACTACAGACTGACAAAAGTCCGAACTTAAAAAACAGTGTCACATAAACTTTCAAAAGGTCACAACTTCGAATTAATGGTACTGTTTACTCATAAAAAGTCTCGGTAACACTTTATTTAACGCCTATCTCTATAACGCATTATAAATATATGTATAATGTGTTATAATCACGTTATAAACACTCATAAATGCTCATAATTCTTTATGGAAATAATAATAACACATTATAAAGCATTTTATCAGGACTTACAAGGTCTGGTATTATAAAGTGTTATAACTGTTAATAACTCACTGATAATGCCCACATAGATAATGCAATGCAACTGTTATAACACATTATAATACCTGACCTTGTAAGTCATGATAAAATGCTTTATAGTGTGTTATGATTATTGCTATAAAGCATTATAATCATGTATGAGTGTTTATAACTATAGTTAAACAGTGCTATAACATGATTATAATGCATTATACATATGCTTATAATGCATTATAGATATAGGCGTCAAATAAAGTGTTACCATAGTCTCAATTTTACTTGTTAGTGTTTTTTTTAACTCTCAAAAGTCTAAACTTAAAAAGTTTGTATTGTTGTAAACTTTCACAAAGCCATTTTTTTAAAGTCAGTATTATTGTAAACTCTTCGAAAATCCTAACCTAAAGAGTCAAAATCACTTTCAAAAAGTCTGAACTTAAAAAGCAAGTATTACTATAAAACCTTTTAAGAAGTCCCAAAAGCTATAATGAGCATCACTTAAAAACAGTAATACAAAAAAGTCAAGACCACCTTACAGTTTCACTGTCATCAATACTTTTTACTGCACCAAGAAGTCTCTTTTCCAGTATGTTTTGTCCAAAAATCCAGTTTCTTCGTCTGTATAGCTCTGCTTTTTTCCCCCGTTCATTTCAGCAGATCAGCTGTTTGGTTCTGAAAAGTCATGGTGAGCTAAACAGAAACTAAATCAACTTTATTAAGATTTCAAAAAAGACAAGCTTGTTTTATTTAAACCAACTATCAAAAAAAAAAACTGCATCGCTTTGTGTAAATATTTTACCATTTACGATCTATGATATTGATTTCAGACAGCCAGAGCTGGTTGCACAAAATATAAACATCAACACTTCATGCAGAGCTTTGTGTTTGCAGTAACGACTGTACCGAGAATAATATGTGTGTAAAAACACCTCCTGATACAACTCGCTGAAGAGCACTGCTGTGTCCAACTATCATGAAAGTTAGAGCCAAGTAAACAAATAAAACAACTTACCAAACAAGCACAGAAGTTTCCCCTTCTTTCTGCCTGTTTCCATCTGCAAAAGTGATCCTTCTGTCTTAAGGCAGATAGCTTAGCCTCTCCACTTCCTTGGCGGGATTCTCAGGCCGCAATACATGGCTCGGTATAGGTTTTTTGCAAATAAACACAGTCTTAAAAATTTGTAATGGCCCTATAAATAATCATTATTTACATCCTCATGTTTTATAATAGAACAAAGCAAAAAATCCTCCTGAATCAGCCGTGTGTGGAGATTTGCAGCCCTGGTCTGAAATCACACCTGGCCCTTTCTTAGAGAGGAAATTTCTCTCTGTAATTTTGTTTTTGATTATTTATTTTTCCCCGTCCGAACTAGTTACCTAGAGACCAATGGGGAATGGAGAGAGGTGGTTGAAAAAATAACTAGGGGGGAGCATCTCTAGACGAGTGATGAAAATGCATTTTTCTTCCCCCCACTGAGATGCTATTTGGTCGTGTGAAATGATTAATTTCACACATATACAGGTCATCCCCAAAAGCAGCAACATCTCATTCACAAGGGGCCCCCGTCAGCAACAAAACAGGAGGCTGCAAATAAAATAAGCAAACAGCAGCACGTACTGTACGTCAATAAATCTTTGGAGGTTAAACCTGAGCTCTGTAGAATTTGAGCACCCCCCTCCTCCTCCTCATCTGCGCTCTCATCAGGTAAAAGTCACTGAGTACATCAGATCTGTCCGGACTGTATAAAAAAAAAATGGCCGACTAGCAGTTTGGGTAGCATCCTGTGGTAGCAGGTACACACTCACACACACAGAGGGTCTGTGTTTGAATAAGCAGGATGGAGCCTTGAATTATGGGGTTTGTGTAAATAAGGAGATGAGACTGTTTTTAGCACACAGGGAGAGGAGGGAGCGCTTGGATGAGAACAGTGCCTCTATGTGGAGCTGAATTGGTCTTGGGTTGTTTACGACAGCTCACAGCCCTCATATATCACAAGCAGTATGTTTGCTGTGAAGCTACAGTTTGTATGCCATCTGCCTTAGCTGAACTTGACCATTCAAACAGACTTATATTTTGTAAACTGAGCTCTCTGTAACTGCTGTTTCTGTTTTCTCTCCCGTAGTGGATGATCCAGGAACCCCACAAGGTTGCTACCTTCTTCGGGTGCATCGGGACAGATAACTTTGGGGAGATCCTGAAGAAGAAGGCAGAGGAAGCGCACGTCGACGCGCATTATTATGAGCAAAATGAAGAGCCGACCGGTACCTGTGCGGCCTGCATCACCGGAGACAATAGGTTAGCCACCTTTAAGTCACCCCCTGACCAAGACATGACCCTCCAGCACAGATTTGAGAAACTCCTTTTGGTTCCTTTTCACATCCTCAGGCAGGCAGTCGACTCCTCAGGGCTGGAAGTCATAACAGAGAATCATAGCTGGGCTAACACATCAAAAGGAGAAAGAACAGCTTGAGTGTGTTTTTTCCAAGCCCCCACTCAGTCTCTGCCGCCCCAGTGGGTTGTCATCCATCTATAGGCTGACAGTAGCAATGTGTTAGAGATGGCCGGGCTATCCCGGCTCTCACCTGTCAGCCTTCTTGCCTGTAAAAAGGAGAGCTTTAGCGTCTCTGGCGACTCTCGCGCTAGCATCATCATCATCAGCACGTCTGAGACAGCAGAGGTCAAAGCCTGTGCACACAAATATCACTAACAGCAAGGACTCCAGTTCATGATAGACCAGGTGTGGATCAATAACCTCCCTCTCTAAACACTCCCCTCCTCTGCAGCCCTTCATCTGCTGCTACTGGACTTGTCAGTCAGTCATTGGGGCTGGACCTCGGCTGCCCCGGGAGTCGGCCCTGCTGAATGGTCTTAGTGGGCTTGTTTGATGTGGGCTCTGACACCTGAAAAGGTCAGGTGCCGTGCTCGGGGAGACGAGCTCTGTAATATTTCTTACAGGTGTTTAACAGACAGCTCGGGAGCCCAGAGGAAAGGTCGCTGGCGGGGGCCAGATTGGAAGGGTGATGGCTTTGAAGGAGTGGGAGTCAGTGTGTCACAGCCCCCCCAGGCTTTGATTAGTAAGAGTCTTTATAGCAAAAAAAAATCCCCCTCAGCTTCTCAGCCAGTGACAGTTTTAGTTCCAGTCAGTGAAGCAACTGTACAGCATGAATAACTCCTCAATTAATGATTTGTAAATCAGTTGAATCAGTTACAATCAGTTAAATCAGCTACAAAGGTAACTCCGTTTTGTGGAGATTTCTCCAAAATCACATTTTAAGAGAAAATCTGATTTGGATCTTATACCTTATATTCTAATATTTTCTATTGACACTTTATTTGACATATTTCCTGAGATGGACAGTGTCTCATATGAATGTTGAAACCCTCTGGATAGTCCCACATGTTGAGGTATGATCACTAGAGAATAATAATCCAATCATATAAACAGAAATCTAATTTCCCACTTAAAATTCTAAATTCCTACTAACTAAAGCAATGAAACACTCACAGGGCTCGACAGTGTGACCACTCGCATTTGCAACTAAAAATAGATGTGTGCGAATTGTAAAATGCATTCAGGGGAACATGTGCGCATAAAAAAATCAGCCAAGCCAGCAAATGTTTTTTTCATGTTAATACCATTGAATTTAGTTTTAGTCTCAATAACTGGGAATAGCAACAGCAGCGCGGTTAAATCTACTGGACACCCTGGCTGTCAACGTTGGATGTTGAATAAGGGACCATCAATAAATTACCCATTGATGTTCTCAAAAAAGGCTGTTTTCCTTCAATAGCTTCCATGTCACGTGACCAATTGACCTTAAAATGATTTCAAATAATATTGCTTATGTCGACCAATAAGATACACATTATTTGATCAATTTTGATTGTGCCCCTAAAGTTCTTTGTGTGCTCTTCATGTGCTCCTTATGTAAAAAGCTAGTGTCAAGCCCTGACTCAGAAAACTGTCAAAACTGAGCACTAATGCGATTGACAGTTGACTCAGAGGCTGAGGGTGAACGATTTTAGATTGCAAAGCTAGCACTGCTAGCTGAGATACCTTCTGTTGTTACATCCAGGTAGTATAACATAATAGCGCAGCAGAGGTATTCATTAACAAGAGCTACAGCCATGGCTAATGCTGAGTGACTGTGCCACAGCTTAGACGCCATGAAAGACAGACGTTTCTGGCCCAAACAGGAATAATTAGTTTGATGACTTGAATTCTGATGCTAACTACAATAACAACAATTCTGGTGCTGACAACTTAGCCCAGTCCTAGTGTACGGATTGCAGGACAGGATCTTTCTGCACTTTGCTCTTTCAGAGTTGATTAGGGCCCAGGAGCTCCTATGGCTGTTCTCACATCTGTACACGGTGACTGTTATTATATACCACATGATCAGTCTGAGTCATAAACAGATGTTTTTGCCACAGTGTCAACAGGCAGAAATGATACTAATCAATCTCTTGGTTTTATTTGATGCATTTGATCAGTTTTTCTCTTGCATCTCTTTCATACCTGCCAACATTTGAGTTATAAAATTCGGGAGATTTTTGCGGCTTGCACTTGGCAGTTTTAAGGTTACCATGTATAGAGGATATGAGCTAATCATGAGAGTATTTGTAATTAAATTGCTCGTCCAAGTAAGTATAAGTGAAGCTGCTCACTTTCTTGTTTGTTTTAACAATAACAAATGGTAATTTAAAAAAATAGCTACGATATGCCTTGAACTTATTTAGTCCACTAATATGTTAGACATGCTCTCCCGTATGAAGCTCTCTGAACATCTGTGCGTGCAATACAGCACTCTTTTATCTGACTATCAATGTAAATATTATATCTTGCATTTGTTTCCCTTTTATTTAAATGTTCATTTTGCAACAAACACTGCTTAAATATAGTTTACAGCTTAAACCGACCTGAATCATCCCAAATTGTAAAGTATCAATCCAGTGTCTGCAAGGCTCAGCAGAAACATAGGACAAATCTTTGGTTGTCTGGAAACCTGGCAACTTTGGACAAATATAGTGATCTGATTCATAAATGAACGTGGACCATCAAACTATGGGAGGTGGGTGGGAGTCGGAGATAGGTCTGAAATATGGGAGAGTCCAGGGAAAAATACCTGTTGGCAGGTTTGATCTCTTTAGTTGTTAAGAATTAATCAGTGTTTTGATGAATTGTGACCAATCACAATCAAGTTTGTACCACAGCCTGGTCAAGTCAGGTAAAGATTTTTTTCACTACACCATAGAACCTGTTTTAACATCCAAATGTGAGAAAAGCCTTGACTTGTTTTCCTGTTATAAAGAGACTCACAGGCTGTGCTTTTCACAAGGAAGTTTGGATACCAGAATGCATGATTCATGCTGCTCTCCATGCAAACTGTGGTGAGCAGTTGTTTCTCGCCATGTAGCGACATCCTCCTGTCATATGATCGCCTACAGTTTCCCCCTAAGTAGCGATGATGGCTGCACTCATTTTGATGGCCGCTCATAAAGCGACAGCACACGAGGACTGGCTAATGAGCTATGTTAAGATAATGCCACCTGCTTCGCTTTCCAGCTCCCACTACTCACTACTCAACTCAAGTGTTCATTTAGTCATACATGTGTTTTTTTTCCCCACCTTTGTTAACAACGGACTACTTCAGTGTGAGATGATAATGTGAATAATTCAAAGGTTGCTCAATTTTGGCCTTGAACACCACTCTGTATCTCTCATTTTTTTTGGGGGGGTGGTATAAAGATAACCCTTTAAAAAGAGAAATAAATACACAAGACTCCACATCAGTCCAGATATTCAAAAAACTATTATCATCCTTTTAGATCGTGAAAGAACAAAGGAAAGTCTGGAGCCTGAGTGTTTTTAGGGATGTTTTTGAGACAAAATTAAGATGGATGATAAGCGCAGCTGAAGATTTATGGGGTCTGTCTCGGCAGGTCCCTTGTCGCTAACCTGGCAGCGGCAAACTGCTACAAAAAGGAAAAACACCTGGACTTGGACAGCAACTGGGAGCTGGTGAAGAAAGCCAAGGTCTATTATATTGCGGTAAGTTAGACCCTCTACATTCATAATGACTGTTCCCCTTACTCTATTGCCAGAGGAGGACAAAATGTTAAGAGGCTTTATTCAGGGGAAATGCCTCGCCGCGCCTTCTGCATTGTCAATATCTCCATTCATCCTTTTGTGGAGTGAAATGAGCTACGTTACCTATTGAGACAATACGACTCCATTCTCTGTGATTCCCCCCTCGTCTTTGTGTGCCACGCCGCCACACAGTGTGAAATTGTTCTACATGTAATGCATTCATTCATTCCTTTTAACATGGAGACAAGCCAACAGGTGCTGTGAAAGTGTGAAAATTGATTATTCAAGTTCATTCTGCCTCAACACAACCCCCTCCTCCACCCCCTCACCCCTTCACACACACACAGATGGAGGAGGACAGATGTGGGCTTAGGCATTCTCACACACACACACACACACAAGCTAATGTCTTCACTTACTGGAGTGGGATGGCCTTCTTTGCTCATGTTTCACTGTTTGGGATTACATTTAATTCAGGCAGATCAACATTTTCTCTGATCTCCAGTCAAGATGATACCCCTAAAATCGCCCCGAATTCCACGTCTTTAAGCAGTTCATTATCGGCATAAATCATCCTCACAGACTTAAGCTATCTACA
Organism: Xyrichtys novacula; assembly: GCA_962446985.1. Lineage (NCBI taxonomy): Eukaryota > Metazoa > Chordata > Actinopteri > Labriformes > Labridae > Xyrichtys > Xyrichtys novacula. Next base: position 7,549,724 of record OY660882.1, on the reverse strand, counting down.
CACTCCTCCAACACAGCGTCCCAAGTGAAAATAACAATGCTACTCCTATTGCGCACAAGCCCACTTTAAACATAAAGCGCAACATAGTCCGATAATGACAGAGGTCTCATAATTAGCCACCCAGTCGCAGCAACAAACACCCGCAAAAAAAAAAAAAAAAGCCGTCAGTGCTTGTGCCAGAAAGCAGATCAGTCAGTCCATCCTCCAGAGTTTGTGTGGTCTCATTTTTAGCCTCTGCTTCGCATTAGCAAACACGGCACATCCTCTGCAAATTGGCAGTTGGGTTTTGCCCACATCCGACAGTCTTGTGCGCAGGGGAAAAGCTTCCGTGGGATTTGAGAGGGGGATAGAAGGGCCACAAATGGGTGTTTGTCAGTGCTTGGAATCTCAAACGTCTCTCTCTTTTTTTTTTTTTCTTCTTCTTCTTCAGCGTCCCTCCTGGGCCTCTTTGTCAAAACAGGGGGGATCATTCGCTTTATTAGAGTCCCATTCGCACTTGGAAAGTACTTAGCCAGATACACTGCCACAGCTATTCCCACTTAATGCCGTGTGGCATGTCTAGACCAGTGTTCACTAAGGCCTCCTCCCTCCATTAACCTTGTCCAGAGCACTCAGATGTATTTACCCAATTTACAGCCAGATTGTACATTCCCTCTCTCACTAACTCACTGCACCAGCCTCTGCTGTGTATTAATGTGCTTTGTTGATTTTCATTAAACCACTGCAGGGTGGTATACACTCTTGTACTCCTAATCTGTAAATGTAATTACCGAAGAAGCGTGCATGTGTGTATGTTAGCATGTTACTCTCTCCGTTTTAGTCCAAAGCGTGTGTGTTAAAGAGGTGATTGATGATTCCTGGCAGAGCCTCTCAAGGTGCCTACTACTATGTGGTGTGATTGGATGAAAACAGAATTATTAGAGGGCTACTTGCAGCCAGTCTGGCTCATCCAGCAGCAGCAGCAGAAGCAGAAGCAGCAGCGGCAGCAGCAGGACTGGTGGCAGACGCAGAGCAGGGAGGCAGCACTGCCATTTCTCACAAAGAGAGAGAATGTTGAACTCCTGCCAAATGTTTGGTGGCAGGCTGTTGCTAGGAAATCTGGGTCCTTAGGCAAATCATTGCACAAAGACCAATAACAAAGGCGTGAGGGGGAAGAAGGAACGGCTAAACGCGTTTTCAGGCAGAGGAGATCTTCCCTTTTTTTGTGCCGTTGAATGCCATCACTGCAGCAGTGATGTTTACAGTTATTTCTCTCCCCGACGACTGTAAACATCAGAAATGGAGGGTGATGCATTGTGTGAAGAGGAGATGAGTGACTCTAATTGGAGGGGTTGATGTGTGCGTGCTGGCCCAGTTAGCCTCATCTCCCCCTCCCTCCTTTCTCTTCACTCCCCCTTTCCTTCCATCCCCATCCCCCTTGGCCCTCTATGGACACCCCCTCCTCCTCCTCCTCCTCCTCTTCCCTTTTTTTTTTTTTGCTGTCTCCTTTGCCTCTCCCCCTTTTCTCTCCCTCTCTCTCTTTCTCCAGTCTCTCAGACACACATACACTTGCTGCTAAACACACACCGCGTGCACACACACACTCTGCAGCATACCACTGGCTTGTTTTTCTTACCACTGAGCGCTTTGCCCTGTAATTTGATCTGCACTGTTTGATGCATCCTCCACGATGCCACTTTGAATTAACCTATGGCTCTACAGCTCTCTTTAGCCCCGGCTAATAAAATGGCCTCTCCTCACTGACGCCATTTACATTTCAGGAAGAAAAAAAAAACAAAAACATGAAGCGCTCGGTCCGTGTCGTGGTTGCGCAAAGAGACAACGAAGAAGAGGGGAGACAATTGACTGTGAAAAGGCCTGTTAATGACTGGGCGCAGATGGTCAGAAATAACCCAAGGATAGACGGAGGAGACACTCGCCTCTGCCAACTGGCCTGGTACACAAAACTCACCCAATGAGACACAAGCTGCAGTGCTGTTAGGTCACAAACCTGATCACAGCTGCGGACGCTGATCGTTGACGCCCCGAGCTAAAGGCGCAATCCCCGTTAGCCTGCACGAGGTTAGCCACGCCCGGGGGGAAAAAACAGCTAGCCCACCTTTTTTTTTTTTTTTTTCTTCAAACAGCACAGCAACTTGAAGCAGAATGCCTCACACTGTTCACACTGGCACACTGCATTTAACATTAATTGGCAGTTGTATTCTTGCCCTCACTGCAGGGGAAAGCTGAGTTCAGCTTCAGTCACTGTAGCATAATATGCAAGAAGAGGAGGCGAGGGGAGGGCAAAAAAAAAAAAAAAAAAAAAAAAAGCGCAATACTGGCACCACAAGCAGCAAGTCAGAAAGCTTACACACTCCAGAGTGGCACACATACTCACACATAAACACACACATTGTTCCTCCTCCCAACCAGCCTCTGCAATTTACAGCCAAAAAAAAAGTGAAGGGAGATGTTTTATACACACACACACACACACACACACACACACACACACACACACACTCACTTTCACACACAAAGTGACATCTCATCAGCCAGCCGTGGGGCTGATTAGCACAGAGGTGACTGCGGCTGTGTCTCTGTCCAACTCCAAGGACCACGCTGTCCTCACGCTGACCTTGAGCCGCCTCTTCCCTCTCTCTCCTTCATTTCTATCCTCCTCTCTCTTCTTCTTCTCCTTTTTCTTCTTCTTCTGCTCTTTACCTCCAAAATTTCTCTCCCCCTCCTCCTGTCTCTATCCCCTCCCCTCTCCCTCCCTCTCTTATTTTTCTGTCTCTTCTCCTTTTTTTCCTTTTTCACTCTGTACTGCACCACTCTGCACTGCCCCTGTCCTTCCACATAGCCGGGGAGGGATCACGAGGCAAAATGCAGGCAGTGGAAAGAGAAAGAAGGAGGGAAGAAGGGAGGGAGGGAGGGAGGAGAAGAGAAGTGGAGGGGGGGGGGGAGAAAAAAAACTGGCAGGCTCCCCCTTTGTCTGCAGGCGATCAGTTACAGTCTTGGTTGCCGATGAAATTTAATCCCCACCGCATTTACATGCCAAGTTTGACTTCTGGCAAGCCTTATTAAATAGATTTGTAAATCATTTCATCTTGATTAGAATCTGTTCTCAAGGGATCAACATTTTTTCGCCATGCTTGTGTTTTGTTATGTGCACAATCTGTGCCCACTGGTGTTAAAAATTTGAAAGTCAACCCCCTCGCTGCTGCTGCTATTTTTCTGTGTGAGTGAGTGCGAGCAGTAGGTTTTAGGGGGACAAAGAGCGCCGGGCGCCAAGTCCTGTCCGTCAGCGGCCAAGCCACTGTGTCAGCATGTCTCCTGATCTCTGGAGGTCATGTCAGTGGGCGAGCGACCGCTATGATGTGTCTTTTCTTTATTAGGCTGACACCACAGCATCTTTAGCATGGAACAATGTCATTTCAAATTGTTCCTAATCAGATGGCATTTTGTAATTGCTAGCGAGCGTCTTATGAATATGAATTCATAATTGTTCAATTACAAGACGACTGCATCATATTTATTGGCTTATTTTTTTTTCTCCCGCTGGCCTGGGCCAATTATAGGATTTAAATCTAGAGGCAATCAAGTGATAAGGGTGAGGCATTTAGTGTTTGCTGTCACTATATAATTCTCCCGAATGTTAAACATGCATCTGGGAGGGCTCTATTTGTCAGAAGGCTGTGCGTGGAGGTGCACCTGCCTAATTGAGTGGTAATGAGCTGTCAGGAGTACGAGCTCAGTGATTGGCTCCCGGCGGGGCGCCCCATGCCAGTGGGACGTATGGGCTGGCCCAGCCCTGCTGGAGGATCCGCCAGCTCCACAGCCCTCCAAGCCATGAGTGGGCGGAGTGTAGTAAATTAGGGTGGAGAGGCCAAACAACGCTGGCTGTGGAGACATCCTGTGGCTTTCACTCCTCTGTGGGATTTATTTAGGTTGTTTACAATTATCCCTGCTCCTGATTTAGTTTTTCTTCTTTTTTAAGAGGCGGTTTGAGATGATTTGATTGAGAAAAAGTTGCAATACAATTCTGAAAACAGGCCTCATTTATAGAAACATTTCTGCTGAAAATTTCCCACTTACATCTGGATAGTGCAAGTGGTTCTCAACTGGTGGGTCCCAACCCAAAAGTGGATCGTGAACACATTCTGGATGGGTCACAAACAGCCGGTCAAAAAAGAAAATATTTTATGCGGTATTTAGATATGTGATATTTTCTGTATGAGCAACTTCAGTAGTTGTCGTCTTCATGTTGTCCCTTTCAGAGAGGCGGTTTGAGATGATTTGATAAAGAAAAAGTTGCAGTACAATTCTGAAAACAGGCCGCATTTATAGAAACAATTCTGCATTAAATTTCCTACTTACATCCAATAGTGCAGTGGTTCTCAACTGGTGGGTCCCAACCCAAAAGTGGATCGTGGACACAATTCTGAAAATAGGCCTCATCCATACAAACATTTCTGCAGAAAATTTGCTACTTACATTCAATAGTGCAGTGGTTCTCAACTGGTGGGTCCCAACCCAAAAGTGGGTCACGAACAGCTGGTCAATATAGATATTTGATATTTTCTGTGTATGCAACTTCAGTAGTCGTTGTCGAAATGCACTTTACTCAACGAAACAAGTGGATTTATGTTAAAGATTAGAGTCTTTCAAGGTTTTTTTTTGTATAAAAAATTAATTTGTTTGGTTTGAATTCTATAAAAGTGGGTCGCGTCTTAAGGACCATGGGAAAATGAAGGTGCCAGAGTGAGACCAGTTGAGAACCACTGCAATAGTGTATTTGTCGAGCAGTTGGAGTTGCAAAAGTTCATCTTTACTTAAAAATGAGACAGAGACCAGTGTTATGTTTTATAACTTTGTGTTTTTATTCCATAGCTACAGGCCACTATTGATTTGATCGTCTTAAGTTGTTATATGAAAACTAATCCCCCAAATAACAAATCCTCAAACAGTGTTCATTTATAGTAACATGTTAACAACTTTTGCCAATTATCCAACCATGTAATGTTTTTATAATTATGGAGACAAAGATTAAAGTGTATTAGTGATGATAAATGAGGGCTGGCTCCAGACACAGCTCTGGGGTAAATTGGTGCTCTGTGTGCAGTTTTCACTCATTCTAGTGTCCCCTGTGTCTTCCCGTTGGGAGCCACCAATGAGAGGGAATTTTGAGTCCAACAAATTGTAGCTTTGATACCACAGTGACATATACAAAAGCTTCAGAACTCAACACCAGCAGATGGAGTTGCCAGCAAGGGGTATAAAGATCACCACGGTTTTCTGTTGTCTTATATAATCTGCACTCTCTTTGGTTGACATGATCAATCCATCCTTTATAAACTTCAGAAACTTATTTGATACTTCTAAAACATCATCAACTACAAATGTTTTATAGTTTCATCAGCTGTAAACTGCTAACCTTGTGTGGATAAAACTTTTTGCACATCTCTAATCAAAACTGATTCAAGTGTCAGTAAATAGTTTACTTAAAGACACAGTTCACACATCTTTGAGTATAATTGAAGCAAATGTCACAATCAAAATCACTTCTGATTTAAGATACTCTTAAGCCATCTCCGCCTTGGAAATACCTTCACCATCTCTCGTGCTGTTGCCTGGATTGCAGGACAGCATGCTGCTCCATTATTTCTTACCAAAAATGGTTGATGTCCAGTCGCTCGTCTGCCTGCTTTCACATCTGTGCCCAGTACCTGTCGTGATTTCCTCAATCCTCAGATCAACCTGAGGCAAAATCTAATGTTTTTGCCACAGTGTCAACAGGCAGAGATGAAACATCCCAGAGTTCTTTCTGTGATTGATCCGATTACTGCTGGCTTTGACCAGTTGCACTCAAGTTATCCAACGGTAAAGGGATAATGTGAAGAGAGCGGTTCTTTAAAGCCGATTTGGTTCCCAAGAGGTAAACAACATCCTGTCTGTCATTGACCTTTTACTAAATAAATGAGTGATTTTATACCGAATGAAAACAGAAGATGATTATATGTCTTTTTGTCAAAACAGCCCATTACACTCACGGTTCGAGCTGCGTCTGTAATTTTTAATGTGAGTTGTTGCTGTAAAATTAGCAGCAACAACTCACATTAAATTGAATATTTTCATTAATGCTGAAGTGAAAGAAGGTTAACAGGTTTGTATGAATCAGCTGTGTCTTATCCAGTCTTCTGCCACATCACTGTCAGAGCCAGACTTTTTTCTTTTCCATTAATCAGCCTCTAAAAACTGCGTATCTCAAAACATGTTCAGTGAAGTGTTTACTTCATGTGCTATCTTCAGTTTTGTAAATATCTCTATCATAGCTACAGTTTTGTGTCTTCAGCCTCTCCTTCCTCAAAATTTCTGTCTTCGTATTAATATGATTACATGTAGACCCCTTTAGTCTGTGAGGAGAGCAGTATCTATGGCAACAGTGTGTTCTTCACAAGTGCAGTCTTCTGTCAAAAAATAACAGACCGCTGCTATTCAGTTTGGACCAATCAGAATTAAGTACTTCAAACAGCAATTGAAAAGAACCTTGAATCATATTTGTGGCACAAAATTGAAATATCAATAAAAGCAAAGCAGACGACATGTACCACAAAATGGTACAGTACAGTTGGGAGGTAAATTCACTGGTTTACTTTCCTCTGCTGTTGATTTGTTGGATTAACTACAACGTAAACAGAGTAAGCTTTGCAGAAATATCCATGTTTGTAATTGTTGTGGAGAATGTTTGCAGGGTGTCAGAGTTCACCTCACTGTGTTGTTACGGAGGAGAAGTTCTCCTCCCACTGAGCGGCAATCTATTTTAGTGTAGATTTGTGAGATTTTATTTAGAAATGTGTGTGGAAATACTCCAGTGTTGGCAGAGCTTGGCTGGTTTTATTTTGGGAGTCTTTATTTCCAGCTCCCTAATTTGAACAGCACCAGTAAAAAAAAAAAATCGCTTTAATCCAGTGTATCTCGAGTAATTGCCTCTTGGAGGGGGGGCATATTTTTTGGACTCTGGCAGGCTTCCAGGCTGTACTCCATATTACTCTGCCAGCATGCAGTGACTTTCTCCTTGTACACCCACGTTACCTTGTAAAAACAGTTTTTCTTCTTTCAGCAGGGAAAACACCATGTCCTTTCACCCCGGATTACTGTGTGCATCTGCTCCAACGGCAACAAGTCTGTTTTCCTCTGCCTGGCTGCAAAAGGGATGAAATAGTTCAGACTTAATGATATTTCTACTTTCCATCACCTTGTCCCCTCGCTCCCCCTGCATCAAAGCACCCTGCGTTTCTGTATGTGTGTGTGTGTGTGTGGCGTTTTTATTCATGAGACCAAGTTGTAAAACCGTAGAATAATGTTTCAGTCCTACACTGGCTTGTTGTGGCCATTTGTGCGAGTTCCACAGCTTAATTGAATAGACTGAGTAATTATTTGTCAAGTAACGCTGAGCAGAAAATAAATAGCCACTTTGCGGCCGTGAATTGTGCCTGATGGCCATGTGTTGATACTCTCACCAGGGAGAGTAAAAAACCTGCTCTACTGGCTAAGTATCTGATTAAGATTCACATGATGAAACCGCAGACGCTTTAGGATAGTGTGTCTCCTGGGCAAAGATTGGGAGTAGAGTTAAGTGTCAGACGCTGTTATATTATCACGCTGGAGCAAAAAGCCTCGACTGAATAAATATCGCTGGAATATTCCCCTCTACACACACGGGTCAGCTCCACAGATCCCGAAGGCAGCCTACAAAGGATTACCACAGATGTGCATCTCTGTACAGCAGATGCTGGACACCGTTCTTTGAGAATTGTTTCCTTCTGCAAGGTTTCATTTTTTCCCTTTTATGTCGCTGTAATTTGTTTATGGTCTGTAATAAGCCTGTGCATATCTTCCTTCTGCCAGTTTGGCCTGGATCCATTATAAACTGCCAGTAATTTTTTTCCCTCTCCCCTTTTTAGGGAGACTAATTACTTGTGAGGATGATATAAGATTTTGTAAGGATTTGATAATCCGTCCATGAAAGTTATAATCCTCAGAATATTTATTAAATACACCTCAAGATTGACACTGCTGTTCGTCTGAAATAGCCATTTAGTGTATTTACACTGAGTCATATCTCTATTTAGTGGCTATAATTGTAACTGGCAGATTATCTGCACATGATGCTACCAGACTGAAATGTACATTACTCACATTTTAATATTTATATAGAAATCTAAGCACAATTGCTAGCTTTATTTCCAACATCTGCTGATATTTGTTTTATATTGATTCACATAGTCTATCTGCACAGGGTGATAAATAGCTGTGCTTTCTGGCTTTTAGAAGATGTGGTTTTGAGCCCTTCATTGATGGAGTTTAGCAAATGTAGACATGCTTTAAAGCTGAATTCCTTTCAAATGGCCAGCAGAGAGCAGCACCTTTAATTTGACACAGAAATCAGCTTGTTGTAAAAGAGATTTGGTCACCCCACCCAGGAATCTTCAAATAAACTTTCATTTACATCACAGATTCTGTACCCAGTTTGAATAAGGATGTGCACATTTAGCTGACTGAGCTACCGTTTGTTGTCATCACCCTCACTGGTTGGCAACTTGGCATCAGAATTTTTAAGCTACTTGATGACTTGCTAATCGTTCTAACTGTTGCTCTGGTTAATGGCTGCTGCCAAAATACCATAAGCTCTACTACCTGGATATAAACCAGCACAGACGGCATCTCACAGCACTGTGCATGTTTGGCAGAATCCAGAAAATGTAAACTAGTTGACATTTGCTAAGTGAAGATAACCCTGTCGTGGTTGTGGTTTTGTATAAAAAGGGCAAACATTTGGGCGGTGGAGGGTTGTCAACTTAGTCTAAATGCAGGTTTGACACATTTCGTCAGCGTCTCGTGCTTTGTTGCAAATATGTCCCTATTCTTATCAATGTGACATTTCGCAGAGGATGCGTCCCGGCTCCATCCTTGAAGCATCTCCACGGGCCAAGATATCCTGGAAGTCTATTTTCAACGGAGAACACGCACAGCATGCATCAATCTGCACGAGGAAGAGTGTCCTTGAGAGGATGTTATGCACAGGAGAGGTGCATGTCATCCGGCAAATTCCAAAATAAAACACCATATGCTGACAACTGACTGTTTATCAGTCAGTGTAGATGAAAAAATACCTCCTGGTAATGGCTTCATCATTACCACAGAACAACCTTATGGCCAATCCCTGATCCACGTGGACCACAAAAGGACGTTTAGCTGCTAACTCTGTCTGAAGGTAACAGCACGGCAAAGTGGAACATAGTTTACTTTACTAAACACGCGTAAATCTGCGAAAAAACGAAACTTTAAAATCACGTTTCAGCCTGTGTCATCACTCACGCTTCCAGTGCGGGATGACCCCAGCTGCCTGACGGAACGCGCCCAACACTCACCCTATAGGTTTTCGGCTTAACTCTTAGCAAGGCAGTGTATAAACATGTGTATCGACAAGCTGATGTTGTAACTACAGACATTTTAAATAGCAGTGAAAATTGCCAATTATACCTTTAGTTTTATCTAGTAATTATATCGTTATATTTTTAGATAAATAATGATCAGAAATTAAGCAAACCTCTCCAAACCTCAGGAGGCTGGAATCAGTGACTGTCATGCTCATTTGCTGGAGAGAGCCTGTGTATATCCATGGTTGTTCTCATTTTAATGATTAATTGAAGACTCGTTTTACTGCAGCAGAGAACTCATCTCTGTCTGGGTTTCTGTAAACATGTCTGGGGTTAGCACGTGCAGTGGTGAAGTGTTTATTTTTCATACATGGTCCCACTCAGACATAGCTAGTACTCTGACCTTATCTATTGTTTCTCAAGTGTATATTGTAAGCAGCTTTGTGAGGCTTTATAGAGACTTAGCCTGCAGGGCTGCCGTTGCTCTGGTGGAACATTTGGACCTCTGGCAAGTGTCAGATTTTCAGCAGCACATTAAATCTCTTAACCCAGTTCTTTTTTCCCCTCCCTTTCCTCTCTCTGGCTCCCTCTCTTCCTCTCTCCCTCTCCCCATGCCATGCTAACAAGCTGGCTGTGATTTATTTTTCATGTGTGGCGTTGTCAGCCTCCCTCCGCCATTTTTTTTTTTATTTTCCCCGGCATCTAAACTCTTGTGCCAGTGGTTAGCCTGGTGCCCGGGCCCTGAGGGGGCAGAGTGGAAATGCAGCCAGAGCAGCTGCACATCCAGCCCGACCAGGCAGAGTCCTCCAGTCACACTATGATCAGGAGGCCAGAGCCACTTTGATTAGCATGTCCGCTGTTATTGGCCGGCTTGAATGTCATGCACCGTGAGCCCAGTCGTCTAATGCTTCTGCTGGCCAACGGGGCTGCTTCTTGCAATTACTGATAGGACTGCTTGTTCCAGCGTGGACGGACGCCAAAGTGCCAAATGATTGTCCTCTGCAAATAAAAAGCAGACATCTTCCTTTTTGATGTTCTATATGTGCGTGCCTTATTTTCAGATGCTGTGGCGCAATCACATTTGAAAGCATTTTGCGCTCCCAACATAACAAGGGGGAACCAATCAAAACAATAACTGTGGTTCCTTTTGACAAAGCCCTCGGCTCACAATTGTCAGAAGATGTAAGCTGACTCATCCACACAAGAAGGGCATGTATCCCTGGGAGCGAGGGGCGAAAAAGCTATGATGAATCTTCCCCTCTGTGCTCCGCTCTCTCCACTGAGCCTGCATGGATTAATTACATGACTAGTAGCTAGTTTAGTCCCATTATTTATTTTTTCTAATGAATAATTTCGCTCTCCCTCTCTGCCTAGATTTTATTCTGCTCAGGACTTTTTCAGCTTCACCCCGTGGAAATAAGAATGCATTGATTATTTTCCATCTAGCAAATATCCCACCAACTGAGGAATAACATGCCTTCCCCCTAATTGGTTTGTTTATCTTGAGCAACAGACTCTGGGTTTGTTTGGACTCTGGCTGGCATCCACACACTGCACCGCTCCTCAGCATGATTACTCACCTTGGGAGGAGGCTGCTGGAGCAAGGTTGATGTTCCCCGCATAGACATCAGGCTGTCATTCTCCCCGCTTATGTGACATCATTTGCCAAGACAGATTTGTTACAGGAAAAATAAATTCAGGCCTAAAAAGGGATTGATTTAAGGACAGGCTGAGAGTGGGAAAAAAAGGCGACAGGAGGGATGGGGGCTCCCAGACACATTTCACCACAGAGAGGGCTCGGGCCGGATCCAAACAAGCTGCCAACAGAAGATGGATTCTGGCTTCATGTATAATTGATAAACTGTATGTTCTAGGTGTCAGCTTTAAAGAGGGAGCTAGGACTATATCAGGAAGCTATTTTTCCTCTCCGAGGCGAGCATCATTTTTATTTTGTCCTCCCCCGTTCTCTGGCTTATCTTCTCAGTTCAGAAAGCCCCGTTGAAAATTATCGTTTTCTTTGAAGGCGACGTTCGGGAAGTGCGGCTTTAAAAGCACATCCTGTTCCTGCGCTTATTAGGAGCGCTAGTCCGGGGCAGATAGCCATCTGCAAAGTTGACTGTATATCCTGTGTTATCAGGATTAGCCATCTCACTCTTGACACCTAGCACATTAATATTAGCTATGGGAGACTCAACCCCGCTGAAAGCAGCATAAAAGGATTAATGCAGCGCTTATCCTTTTGGAAATAATGCCCTTTATTGAGCGGATTTGACTCTGTAAAGGCTAATGATGACATTGAATGGAGCCAGAATAAGTAATGGTGCATCATCCCGTGTCATGCAGCCAGAATAGTCGCTATTTGCATTCAGACGGCTCAAACGGTATTGATTTTGCGGAAGGCGTCTGGTTGTTTTTCCTCTGCAGCAGTACGAAAGTGTTACTCAATCATCAACGTCCTGTAGCTAATGACAGTCCTCTCCCTGCAGGCCCAATGACACGCTTCGTTCATCGTCATACAGTACGCTCCGATCTCACCTTTGAGCACTCTGAGCCGCCGCAATTACTGTACACGAAACACAATATGCCTGCACGTCAGCTCCCTGTCTGTCAGGCAGAGACTGTGGGATTAATGTGGCCTCTTACTTTAATAGAGATACATTTGTTTCCTGCCACTCAGATCGGTGAGTGTTAGCAGTACAGTTTGTACCACAAGGGCCAGATGAGGGTGTAACACACACTTTGTACCCCATCATTTCCCTTTGACACATGCCTGTTAGAAGCAGTTTTTTTCTTTATCGTGTTTTTCTACGCTGACATTGAAGCCAAAAAGTGGCGTGACTCATACTCCTCTTAAGATCCCCCCCATGTACACTTGACTCAGAATAATGTTGGATGTAAAGAGGAAATTTGACTGCACAGGGGTAACTGGATCTCGCCACACTGAGAATTTAAATCAAGCTCAAATGATTGTAATTCAGTGGGAGAGAGTCTCCTTGAACCCCCAACATGATTTGATTATAAAGAGGTTAAACAACTGTAATAATAAATCTGTCAAATTTTTAATAAGATGTGCCATTTTGTGCCGGGCATTATGGCACTGAGGGGCAGCCAAGTGGCCATCAGGGCCACCTGAGAACATTCACTCTGTTCTTTCCGCTAAATTGCCGCTTCCCTGAGGTGTTTTTTCTAGCTGACAAGATAGTAACCTTATCAATCACAGCTGCTTCCCTCTCTCTCCCAAGGACTTGTGTTGATATGTTCTAAGTGCTCTCTCCTTTGGAGCTTTTAATGGGAATAGTGCATGCTCATTTGAGCGATGCCTGCCTGTTTCTTAATGAGCTGATAAAGCTCCAATTATGGAGGCAAATCCTGATTTCTGATTTGCATTACCGACTCTTGTTTCACCACACACAGCGGAAATGTACATGATTGAGGTGCTGAGACGTCGGCCTGCCCTCCCAGAGACTTATAAAGAGTGTGTGTGTGTGTGTGTTGATGTGTGTGTGTGTGCGGGTACACAGGAGATGGACAGATTAGATTAGATACAGTAGATGCTGCACAGTCCGGGCCGTTTGTGCGTGGAATGTGATTTAGTTGTGAGGTTTGAGACGAGCTGTGGGGCCGCTCTGGGCTCTGTGATGGGTGAAGGGACAGACTGACAGTGACAGTGGGGTGGTAATGGCTCCGAATGAGGAGGAATGGCCCCTGTAAGGCCTTCTTCTCCCAGTGGCAGAGCAGAGCAGAGCAGCCCTGTCCAAATACACTGCAAAATGAATTCTTCTCTACACCTGTGTGGGTTTTTTTCTTTCCTCCCTACAGAACTAGAAATCGAGGCTATTTATAGCTCCGCCATTCTGAGGAGAAATAGTGAAAGAAATGGAAAACGCTCCCCTTAAAGAAACCCAGCCTTCATATTTATTAAGTATCAGCTGCTGCTGCTGCTGCTGCTGCTGCTGCGACGCCACAGCACATCACATGTTGAGACATCAGTAGAAGTTAAAAGATGAAGGAATGTTGTATCACATTTGCAGTTTTTTTTTTCTCCTTTAACAGCACACCAACCACGATAGCCGAAAGGGAGACTCAAGGCTGATCAAAGTCGACCCCTGGATGTGTGATCAGAGATGTGGACATGTCAGACTGAGCGCATATATAAAAAGCTCAGGTTTGTTTTCATACAGCCACATATTTGCCTCTCTTGGCCTCTTTTTTTTCGTCTCTGAAACTGAAACATCATGTCTAGAACTTTTTGGCCGGGGAGATCTGCAGTTCATGAAAAATGCATCCACCCCGCTCTTCTTCTAACTCTTCGCCTCTGATACCCTTGTCATATCATATCCATGTCATGTCAGAGTGTGTATTAATTATGTAGCAGGCGCAGTTGTGGAGACAATATTGATGCATCTCAACTTGACGTCGCATGTATATTACTCTCATTGGAGGGAAATATAAACAAGACTTAATTGAGGATGATGCGCTGCTTTAGTGTTAAGAGTTTTGAGTAAATAATTCTTCGCCGGTGTTTACAGGAGGTTTTTCTCTCTGTCTGCCTGCCTCTCCCTCGGGCTCCATTTTATTTCCACTCAATTGTTTTGGTCACCTTTTTCCGGTTCAACGGAGGTGTTCAACCCGGTCACCCCGCCTGTGCTTTTATTCTCTCTTGTCTCGCAGTACCTCGACCTATTGTTGGCGCCCAGTAGCACCTTTTGTAGGCGCCCCCCAAATTGCACAGGTAATTTATTTCTTTGCAGGCGAAAGTGCAAGGTCCATATTGTAATTTGAAATTGCTTGGAAACTGTTGCACGCGCATCCGATTCTGTTTGGTGTTTGTGTTTCTCTTTATGAGTCCTCTTTGTGCTGTAATCTAACTGAGCTGTTACAGCACTCGCATATTTCCCCCCCTCACCAAATAAATATCAAGAGGGAACACAGTTCTGGATGGTTCCTCTTGAAATACAGCTGTTTCCCTTTGGTCCTCTTCTTCCTTCTATAACAAATGATCTCTCAGGATTAAAAACCACTACAAACACTTCAGAGATATTAATCTTCTTGCAGGACCTCATTCAAAAGTTGCGTTCAAAAAGAGGGGAAAAAGAGATTTACACCCCTGTTATCTTCCACGCCAAGGCGGATATCTGTGTTCCTTGCAGATATAGATTAACTACATCTTGTATAAAAGCGTTCTTTAAGTCTGTAACCCTGTCAGCGCCGACAACTGATTCTGCATTGATCCTTCGCCTTTTGTAATGCTAGAATGATTGTTTTACAGCGCTGTGATTGCAGCGGTTTGGCAGCAATAATTGGAAGTTCAAAGCGCCGATCCGTGAGTGTAGCCTGGGGATAGGTTTTCTGGAGAAGCTGACACTTCAGACGTATTATGAAGCCATCACGTCTAATTTGCACAGGCCTCTTTTGTAATTTAGCCTCAATTCAGAGGAACGGTCTCCTGCTCTGCAGCACAATGCACACTCTGCTTGCATTGTTCACGCTCATTGAAAGAGACACTGAGTGAATGAGTCTTGGAGCTCAAATAATGCGCAGCACTGTTCCTGTCATATTTGTTGCTGTGTAATGGCTCCTGATTTGTAGTTTCCTGCAGCGTCTTTTCGGTTTGGTGCAGAGCAGACAGCACCACACGGCATCCAGCAACTGATTTCTGTGCACCCAGTCCAAGCAACTTGTTTACATCTCACTGTCGAAGCAACTGCTTGACAGATAAAGGACCTGAAAATGTCGTCTTGTAGTCTTTGAGAGGGGGAGGAAACCTCTTCAGAGGAAGGGGCTGGGGTTTTTCCACATGCCGCCCAGACATTCACACACATATTGAGTTTGTCTGTGTGCATCTTTGAAGATGCAAATGTGTCAACCACATGTAACCAACCACCCAGCGAGAAGCCGCGTTGCTCAACTGCCTTTCTCACGGCTCTTAAATGGCTGCCAGTGATCTTCAGCGGCTCTGTGTGTCTGTGAAGCCTGCAGTTCTCTTCCACCAGACAGATGAGTTTTAGTGGGTTATTGAATAATTTGTGCACATTAATCATGGAGAAAAAACGTCAGTTTAACCACATTAGTCGATGGTAGAAAATCTGGCTGTGAAGTTTTATGACTTCTCATGTAGCAACCTGTTAGAGTAGATAGTGTGTGTAAGCTTTAGAGTGCAATGATACAGAAGCTGTTAATCTAGAATCAATGTAAACTAGTGGTTACATGAGTCATTGAACTGATTTATTAGTTCCACTTACTGCAGAAGAAATAGGGATGCACCCTTGAGTCAAAGATGTAAATGTCTTAATAAGCGAGACATTTAGATTTTAAAACAAACAGTTATGCACACTTTGTCCACAGGGGGCGCCAAAGGCAACACAAACATTGCTTACAGTTAAAGCTCCTGTGAGGAGTTTGTAGCTGACCATAGACTGTATATAGAATGGACGCCGTCTGCCTCCTCGCAGGGTGAAGCCACTCTGAGAACAGCACCCTCTGGTGACGGGCTGCAGTATAGGTCATAAATCCGGCCTTCTCCAGCAATCCCTATGGAGTTGTGGTCAAACTTTACAAATTTATTAAACTGAATATAAACTCTTCGTCCGCCTGGTTGCGATGTTGACATGTAGTAACTGTAAGACTGGTTTGTGCTCAACTCCTCTTTTTTCTGTGCTGCTCCATTTTTAAAAGTTATTAGGGGGTTCATGTTTTCTATGATTGACACCTGATACAGCCTATGGGCGTACAAGGATTGCGTAGCTCACCTAGGGATACGCTGTTTGAGCCGAGCGTCATCACAGTGACTCTCCTGCCGAATGTGTACAACGCTACTGTGCAATGTTAATTTCAGGAAATGGAGAGAAAATATGGAATTGCCAAGAGCTTTTCGGCGTATTCTGGCGGAAGGGGGAACCAAGTTGTCCATAGTATATACAGTCTTTGTAGCTGATTGACGTCAGTACTGTAGCCTCTTTGTGACTCACAAAAGCAAACAAAACCGTCAACAACAGGATCATCTAAGAGATTATGTTTATTTTAGGATGCAAAAATAGAGACCTGACAGGGTGAGACAAGACCCTTGCCTGTAGAAAACCAAAGCCCATAGCAGTTAACAGTTTGTTTTTACGTTTTTTTTTTGTTATTTTTTTTACCTCAGTCGGTGTCTTCTTCACCCTGCTTAATGTCTTTTTTTAAACTCATCTTTCTCTTGTGGTGACTGGTCAGCCACTAACCACCAATCTAAAGTTATGTGCTCATCAAATATATTAAAAATCATATGAAATATGTCATTTCATCTAATGATGCTATTGTGAAGTTGCAGTTTTGGCACATTGTCATCAGGAGGAGGTGAAATTATCAACAGTGTACTCCTTCCTCTTGGACTAATTAATCAGCTGTGTGTGTGTGACATGTGGTTAGGTTGTCCATGGGGGTTTTGGCCAATCAGAATCAAGTACTTAACACAGCTTGGACTGCTGTTTGTTTATTGTTGTTTGATCTTATTTATTATATTTCCCAGGTCATATTATACTTAATTTTGCTGCATCATATTACACTATAAAGTATCGTGTCATATCAAGTATGACTAAAAACTCTCAATTCAGAAAACAGTATAGATTTGAGGTTATGTCATAAAGATCTAATGTAGTATACAATAATATTTAGTATACACTTTAGTTACATATACAAAAGTTGGTTTGAGTCCTAATGACAACACAGTAAAAATACCTTCTTACCTCCACATGCAGTCACTCCTTAATCAAGAGAATATTTATACCTCGAACCTGCCATCCTGCTTTTACCTCTGATGTTAAAAAAAAGACAGCTCAGCTTAGCTTGGCATATCCTGACAGAGGAGGCGCTGGTAAATTATTAATGTTTTCCCTTGCACTGTCACCTATCTTTGCACTATCCCTCTGCTCCTGCGTTTTTTGAAATGCAAGAGTAGTCGTCCCGCGGTGTGGCGAGTCATGTTAGCCGCTCTCATTTCAATATCTAAAGTGAAAGGTCGGGATGATATATTCCATCCTGCCGCGGTGACAGTGACTTACATGCTACTGGTTCAAGATGGTTCACTTTTACGAGGCCCACCCAGCCTGTCGAGCAAACTGATAATGAATCAATCTGTGTGAAACATTTATGGGTGCCCCCCCTCCTTTCCTCCCCGCTTTCTTTGCGTGAGGCCAATTAGAGCATCCTCGGTGGCCCCTGCTGTCTGTGTCAGGGAAGCCCCTTGCATTGTCATATCAATATTCCTCTGTTGATCTCCAGCTGAGGCGAGTCCGGCTGCTCTTTCCACACATGCTAATTTGCATTCGCCTGCATGTGTGGGAGATGGCATGCTGGCTGTGCCTCTCCTTCTTTTCTTGTTCCCAAACCTACTGTTGCCTCCCTCTCTCTCTCCATCTCTCTCTCTCTCTGTCTTTTTCTACTTTATTTTTTTTTTTCAAGAGGGAAAGGTTTCTTGATTCCTGGCATGCCAGAGAAGGGTCCTCTGAGGATTACATTGGCTAAGCCCTTATCACTCCAGGAAATTCACTGCCTGCTTAAAAAAGTGGTAGGAGTATAAAATCAAGGGGAAGTGTTATTCTTTTTAAGTTTCTCCCTATTCCCATGGAAAGTTATTACGGGTTTGAAGAAAAGTCCTTTTTTTGGCACTCAAGTTTTCTCGCAACTGCATTTCATATTTCACCCCTCTCCTTTTTTTTTTTTTTTTTTTTTCCAAGCGGCTGGTGGAATTTCAGAAGTGGAAAATGTGAAGGCAGGTGCTTGAGAGAGAGAGAGAGAGAGAGAGGAAGAGGGGGAGGCTTAGGGGGGGTTGTGCTCACTGGGAAGCGATGTTAAACATCCAGGGGAAATGTTTGTTATTCTAATGGGATACCACCATGGTAACAGCTTTTTAGAGACTCCCAAGGCTTTGTGTTGGAGTATATGCACGCTTTCATCAATCTCGCCCTAATTTCTTTGGGGGATTAGCAAATATAATCAGGCCTTTTTCTCCAAGTCGTCACCTGCTTATCGACATGAATATTATGGGGAAATTTAGCAGAACACAAACCCTGTTGGATGTGGGGAAAGCAATACATGGGCCATTAATACAAATCACAAATTGAAGTGAGTCACTAAATGGATTGAAAAGTCATTAGAATTCCTTTTGTGGTGAATGACATTCAGACTGAATAGCTTAAATTTTGCACATACTTATGCCTTTTTATTAAAAAAAATCCTCGCCACCAACACCAAAGCACTTCTGCTCGTATTACATCTTCAAGTTAAACATGCCGCAGACAGAGGTAATGAATTATGTTATTTCCAGATTTAATACCTTTAACATGGGGTTTTAAAGGCACTGGAGTGAACTCATTTACAAGACTCAGTGAAAAAGGGAAACGTCGCTTGATGAGGAGCCTCCGTGTTTAAAAGGCTCCAATAACTCGTAAGCCCCCTCTCACTTTTTATACCTTTCTCTCTCCCTCTGCAGATTTCCTTAAGTGGCTTATGTGAATTGCAATTGCCACCATTGAATCCCAGAGTATACAGAATACATTTCTTCCCGGCCGTGACCAGCTAACAGCGCGTTGAACTTGTGCGTGTGGTGATGGAGAGCTTTCACACACAGCTCTGCAGCGCCGTGGGAGTGTAGCCTGACCCAAAGCTAAGCCCCCAGCCAGAACAGCCTTCCATCAAACTCACAACACTGCTCTCTTATCTACTGGCATTTCTGTCTGATACAAATAGCCAAGACGTGATATAGTTGGCTACATGTCATATCTGGCATTGTACTACGCTCTATCTGCCCCCCTCCTCCTATGAAATATAATGCTTTTAACTCACCAGCTTTTTGCCTCGGCTATTTTTTCCATCTGTAGCAGAGACAGAGACCAGTGTGTTT
The DNA here is from genome assembly GCA_962446985.1 of Xyrichtys novacula. Lineage (NCBI taxonomy): Eukaryota > Metazoa > Chordata > Actinopteri > Labriformes > Labridae > Xyrichtys > Xyrichtys novacula. Next base: position 7,530,425 of record OY660882.1, on the reverse strand, counting down.
GCTCGTCTTGGCCAAAGGCCAAAGGCTCTTTCTGATATAATCCCCACCATCGATCAGACTTTGTTTACTCTAACATGGTTTCTCTTCCCTGCAGCAATTAGAAGGCAACCTTCCACCTCCTGCTCCTCAGACCAGCTTTATACGTTTATTTTTTCCCCCTAAGTGGTAATTTTTCATGTTGCGGCTAAGCTCTAAAAAGAGTGGGTGTATATTAAGTAATGGATACTCCTCAACCAGACTGACATGCTGTGTAGCAAATTTTTGTTAATGTTCCTTTGTCTTTGAAGAGGAGAGATCTCCTGTCCAGTCAGTATACTGTATTATTTTAGGGATGATTCACACATTTCCTTTGTAGCACTCCACATCCTGTGTGTTTCGTTTAGGCTGCTCCACTTAGGAAGCTCAAGTGCTTTGAAATTTTAGATAAATGGATATGGCTGCATAAGCTGAGTTTGACTCTCCTGTCCGTCTGAGAGGCTCTCGTCGTGATAAATCAGGCGGCAGAGTGACTGGACTTCTCTGTGGTCTTGGTTAAAGAGGTTTATAATTCACACAGAGAGGAGAACATTCAGTTTTTATTGGTAATATGTGGATGAAAAACAGAGTCATGGCCAGTTTCAGTGCTTGTTTTATTGCTGAAATAGTTACCTGGACTTGGAAGGTTGAAGCTTAAAGAAATGTTTGAGATACTAAAGGGAAAAAAAATACTTTACTGAGGTTGAAAAGTCGCTTCAATGTGAAAAATGCACAAGTTCTAAAGAGTACTTTAGGTTGAGATTTCAAGAATTAAAATGTCATATTATGAGAGTTACTCTAGGTCATAACTTTACAAGATAAAGTTGTAAAAGGAAAAAAAAAGTGCTTTTACGAGACTTTATTCTCATGATATTACAACTTTATTTTTACTTTATTACAACTTTATCACAGCTGTAATTTACTAGACTTATATAATCTTTGGATTTAATTTATCTGTACAAAAGACACAGGAAGTATTAAAGATTAAAGCTACTCTGAGGGGTTTTTGATGGGTTAAGAAACAGACTGAAAATGATTAGTGATTATGGTTGCAAAGGGGCGGAAAATTTCCAGTAAATTTCCAGAAACTTTCCTTGGGAAGTTAAACCGGGGAATTTTGGAAATATACCATATTGGAAACTGTGGAATAAGATAAAACAGCTTGTAATGCAATGGCATGAACAGAAATATAGTTGGCTAAACAACTGGAGTGGTCTTCAAAATATTTGACAATTGATGTATAAATTATTGTTTGGTTACAGAAAACCGTCTTGCAGGAGTCAGAAGAAACAGCGTCACATTTGAGGTAGCTACCACCACCATAATAAGCGAGCCCCTTAAATGGTCAATGATATGAAAAATAGCTTATATTTAGCAACCTTTTAGATCAAATATATTTACCCCATAATACTATCAAAACTTACTTGACTTTATATAGTCTGTGGGCTCAAATGTCTTTGTGATTGAGGAGTGTACTTGCATTAAATCTGGTTGTTTTAGTCAAGATTATGCTACAATATACTTTCCCCAACTATATTTAAGTTGCCTGTTGAGGGCCAACCTTCAGTTTTGTCAATTTCAGATTCATTCCCATTGATTCCCATATATTCCCGCTAATTCCCATGGAAAGTTTCCAACTTTGAAAATTCTTGAAAAACTTTATCATTTTCAAAAGTGAATAAAACCACTGATGACATGGCTTACAATTGCTGTAATTACTATATGGGGGAGGGGTAATGCTAGAGAAACAACCTCAGTTAGTTTACTCAAAGCGAATATAGATTTCACCATAAAAAGAGAACAGGAGGAGGTTTTTTGTCAATCAAAACCACTTAAAAACCAGCAATAATGTTAAGATAACCACTTTGTTTACTAGGGGACAAGTCAACAGAGGCAAAAGTCACTCACAGGAGCTTTAAGTTGAATGTATCTTTTAGTAAGTGGAAAAGATGGGCCGCATCTGGCTACTATAGTACATCATGTCAACACATACAGCAGAAGGTCATTCAGCTTCAGAGCTCACAATAGGCTGAAATGATTGTATGTTGTCCATTCTATGTACAATCAATGCTTAACAGTGTTGCTCTATGTATGAGTCCCCGTTATAGGTGTTTAAGGGATGTCTTTTCTATGTGGCTGTATCAGGTACTCGTCAATAGTGAGTGTAATACCCACATGAGATCCTGGTCAGATTGGCTGCTTCAGTGAGAAACCGGCTGGAGGCTGTCAACCACTGGAGATTAGGTCGGCGCTACTGTGTAATTTACCTAATTTGAAGAAACTCTGACCCAAAACCCCAAAAGAAATCTGAAATTTGAAGTGCTTAAGTACTTTCCTGTAAGAGAGAGACTTTTTTTTAGCAGCACAGATGACTTTCTTTACTTTTAGGGTGCTCATCTGGCTGTTTTTACAATAAAGGGGGCTGCATCTCCTGTTGGTAATACTCTAGTTTTGTAACAAGTGTTACATAAATGCTTGTGAATGTCCTACAGTGTTACAATTAACATGTTTTATTGGCGTTATGTAAATTTATATTGAATCTCAGTGCAGTAAAGCTTCTATCAAAGTTGGCTAAAGAAGAAATCACAGCTAAATTTGGTAACAGGAGTAACATGATTAGACAAATTAGAGGATAATAAACTCGGCAACAGCTGTGAAGTCAGTAGAAAGGAGCAAAAAAGATCAGACGAAAAAGAAAATATTTTCATCCAGCATGTCAAGACGGCGCAGTATTGTTAAAAGCACATTGTTAATTGTAAGCCATGTTATTAGTTTGTTTGGTGAGTCTGAGTCTCTTGTCAACAAGTGCAATATATCTCCACGTCCCTTATGTTAATTAGTCCCAGTTTAGCCCCACTGAGAGGCAATATTAGCCACATTTTATCTAATAAGTCTTGCAGACAGAATTATCGAAGGCAAGTGGCATGCTTATGCCTCTGACAAATTTTAATTTAACATCTAACACGTTGCTTCACCCTGTTACTTGTGCTTTTGGCTGACAACCCAAACGCCTACAAGCAGCATCTGAATTTTCTTATGATTTTCAGGTTTTGTTTGATGCTTAAGAAAGACTCATATTTCCTGGCAGCAATTAAATTCATCTCATCCTAAGATGCTATTCTCAAGTGGGAGACACTCTTAGAACATACAGAGCAAATATTGGAAGGGAGTAAAGGAGGTAAATGTTTGTTAAGCCCCCATGTAGAGTCAAAACTTTCACATTTACTCGCTGTAGACAACTTTATTATCACATTTTTTAAAGTAGAGCCTGTTTTGTTTTTGTACAGATTATTAGCTGTTCAAGCAGTTTCCAGTTTTAGCAAAAAGTGACCCATTATCTCATAACAGAGTCTTTGTAGGACTTCTTCTTGCCTGGGCGTGACCAGCAGACTCTCCCTTGTTGCATGTTTACATCATCGTCTCTACTAAATATATTTCCCCCTCTCTGCCCGGCTGAAAACAAAGAAAATCCAAGTTGACATCATCACGGCACCAGGAAGATAAAAACATGTGGAGTGAATAAACAAGCTCTAAAGTTTCCTGGCCTTGACAGTATTTCTTCCCAGTTGTCATTTTATATAGCCATGTCAGTTTTTGCATAATTCCACGGTGCATTGGCCGGGCTTGATTTGATTTAGGACCTCCACTTTCAAGGAAATTGGGCTTAAGGTATGAAAGTTCACACTTCTTGCCTGCAGGCAATTGATTTTTTTCTGCTTGATTTTGGAGCTGTTGCAATGCTGGTAGTGAGTGTTAGCGCCGTGTCATGTCACCGGGGTCCACAGACACTCAGACCTTAGCTTTAGCTCAGTGGGATATCTTTTTTTTATTTCATTTGAAGGTTTGCAATTGAAGCATTAGAGGAAAAAATGTGAGGATTTAGATGGAAAGAAAGCAACGGCAACAAATTTTGTTCGAGTCAACAATTCGATTTTGTCACGTCAGATGCTAATAATCAGTGTTTTCTGCTCAAGCGGTGTGAAAAAGTTCAGATTTTGCTGGTTTGATAAAATTGCAAAGTAAATATCCTTGGGGTTTTGAACCGCTGTTGCAATGACACAGATCTGTCTGCTGTTGGAAATTTTGTCTCGGCTCTATTTCCAGCAAATTTTCCAGAGTGCACACATTATAGGAAAAAAAGGTTCTTGATTTCATCACATAATTTTTTTAGTATGTACAATAATTCATGAAAACCCTTTACCGATGGTCCACACAGATATGATTTGGAAAAGCGGCTTTATTTTGAAATGACTTGTTAATGCACATCTAAGAAGCTTAGCTAAGAAGCTATGCTAACAGTTAGCTTGAAATCACTGTTGTTCAGACACAAAATCAAACAACTGTTCTCACTTTAATTGTCTTCGTTTCATATGTTTTATTACTACAAAGGGCAGCGCTGCCACTGCGCTATAAAAGTTAATGTACTCACATTTAAAGTTTGTATGTCTGTGGTAAAACTTAGGTCACTAAGGTTGTTGTTCAGACCATTATATCTTCCAAGACAGGTAAATTAGTGGTGACATGGGAGACTGTTCCAAATACACCATTATCTGGTGAAATTGTGGTTCTTCTTACCCGGTGAGACTCTTCAGGTGTCTTAAAAGATTTGTCATCTAAAAACTTTTGAACTTTTTTCCTCCCCCCCTGAGTTCTCAAAGCTGTTTTGCAAGTTGTTATTATGTTATCCTCCTCTGAAACTTGATGCGATGAAACTTTCTGCTTTTGCCAGCCTGTTACGACCGCACTTGTTTTTCTTCTCTGTATGTAGCGGCGGCTCTCAAACCACCCCCTACTGTGTCAGAATGGGAAGGCTTGTTAATGAGTAAGTGGAAGCAACTTTTTGGGTTGTTATCTATATCGTGTCCTGAACTTGTGAGACTTTTTGAGTTTAACCCGGCGTAGCATCGACAAGCGGAGCTGCAAATGCCAAAGCTAATGTTCTGATGTGAAGTTTTTCTGGGGGTTATTATCAAGCTAAATCAAAATGCCCCCTGGAGGCTAACTCCTTTTCTGACTAGCATCAAATTTGAAGGCTTGTACCTTGAAGTGTCGCCCACTTTGTTTGACACTTATACTAAAGCGGCCATCTTGGTGGATGCCAAAATGCTTTAATAATGCTCAACCATTTACCCAATCCATATCAGATTAAGTGATTCTAACTTAATAATCATAGACTGTTGAAACAAGAGGGGGATCAGACGTTTCTGCAAAAGACCAAGACGACTGAATCGGATTGAAGATATTTGGCCGTCTCATGCTTTGATTTTCCTCTCTTGTGGGTGTCTTTATACGTGAAAATAAACTTAAAACATTTCCTGCAAATACGAGTCATAGCAAACACAGAGGAAATGTAGAGACCTTAAGATATTCATGCATGTTTGGCTAAAAGTCCATTTCTGTTGGCGCTCTCAAAATCTGCTGTAACTTTTCACTCTATATACTCATTTTAAATTCTAATACAACATTTTGGGAGAAAGCTGTTGATGGTTGTTGGTGTTTTCATCCAGGGGCCATGATACTACAGTTTAAATTAGTTTTTTCCCAAACAGGCATGAATAATTAAAAGTACTTTTTTTTTTTCCCCGCCACGTGTTCTCCTCTTTTGCTGGTGCTGAGCGCACACAGTCAGAAGTTATTATTAGCCTGAATTTAAGCGGCCCCGTGTCCTCGGCTCTGAGCAGTGGGCACCAAGCTCCTGCATTGAGTTTGACAGCCTTCACACAATATTGTGCAAGGGCGCTCCCTTAGCTTCTCATGCTGCTTAAATGTAATATGGCAGATGGATAGTATTTGCAGGGAGAGCGGGGGTCTCACCCTCCCTCTCACTCTTTTTTTTTTTCGCCGTCTCTTGCCAGTACCTCAGACATTTCAAGGGGGAGAAATATGTATCAAATTAACTCTTAGCAACAGGGCCTCCCAGCTCCCTGCCCTTGTCTTTTCAGCAATCAGAGCTTTGTTATTTTAGTCTTTCAACCAAAACCAAACTGGATTCAATGGCTTCGGCAATTACCTGTAATTTTCCAACCTGGTGCGCTAGCTTTCACCAGAGCAACTCTGAACAGTGAAAGATTGTCTCCTCGGTTCCTCATTTTAGTGTTCAAGTTAAGTGCTGTAATTCATTTACATCCACAGAGTGGCACATTTGGAAATGTTCACTTCCCAGCGGCAGGGAACGTCTGCAGAGATTTGGTTTCTGTCTGCGCGCAACCTCTGTGTCACTGAAACCAGAAACCCCTCTTCAGCGTCGACACTCTGACACTGAACCTCTGCTTTATACATCTGACCCATATATTAATACGTCCTTTCAAGCCAACTCTGAAGAGACAACTCTGCAGCCCAGACATCTGTTTTCACATTGCAGGTTTTTATTCCATTTTTCCATCCATCCACCCCCCCTCTCACACACTCACAAACTCCCCCCCTTCATTTCCCCATCCAGTTCTCTAATCGTGTTAGAAACTACAGGAGCTCAACTTGACTCCAAAAGTGGATATGTGTGTTTTTGTGTGCGTCGGAGTGATGTTTCCCCTTCAGAGGTACTGAAGGAGAGAGAACTGCTTGCACTAAAATGCTAATTAAGTGCAGTGTGGCACACAAGGACACTTGAGAGTGTATGCATTAGCAAATTTTAACTCCCTGCAAACCAAACAGTTTGTTCTGGGCTAATCTCCCACTGATGGAGGCAAGAACAACAGTAGGAACCAGGGAGTGTAGAAATATAGACTAGCTTTGGAGAATAAAGAGAGAGGAGAGAGGCATGGTTTTTCTTTTTCATTACCAAGATAACACAGTTTTAGGAGAAGAAAGCCTCTCCTCTGGCAGGGTTTTTTCGTTTCATCTCCACACGGAGGTAACATATGGTATCTGTAAGGGAGAGTCAGATTGCGCTATGCGGTGAATTATTTTGTGGATTAGTATTGGCATTTAAATGCTCTTGGCTCTAAATCTTGTCTGTTTTAGATCTTAAGTACATTCCTTGGCATCCCGCTCTCCCCGCTCAGGCTGGCCTCTTCCCCCAGCCAACACATTTTTGAAACTGTGGAGTTTAACAGGAGAGCAAAAGGCAGTCATTTAAAAAAGACCCTGAAGCTGATCTCAAATTACTTTTAGTGAGATACTGCTCAAATCAAACCAATTCTTCCAATGTTGCAATGCCAACAAACCCTTAACCTCGAAGTCGGGGTTAAAAAGCAATTTTTTTTTTTTTGCTGTTACTTTACAGAGCGGAGGCGTCTGAGGTTAATGTAATTACAGTCCCTGATGGTTGTACAAATTGCAGGCTGGTAGTGTGACACATGCTCCCCTCAAGTGTGCCGTGGTTGGCTCTAATGCCTTGTTTTATCCTCACTCATTAAGCAGACCTTGACCAGGTGTGGTGGTTATCACCCCAACCTTCCAACTGCATCTATATTTCACAAGAAAGACCTTCACAACACGGAGGGAAAAATATCCGCTAGCTTCAAATTCAGCTAATATTTAAACCAGAGAAATTTTTTGAGGAATAAATACAGCAGGAGTTTGGAAGTGATGTGAATTCCCAGTTGTTAAATCCAGCGTTTGTGGCACATTTATGTTACCCTAGAGATCCTGGGCTGACATGATAGCCCCCTCTTCCCTCATCTCCGAGCGGCCTTTAAAAGCCCTATCCTTCTGTTTCCAGTACAGCTGGCCTCCTTCCAGCTCTGTCAGAAGAAGTGGATGAATTCCTAGATGTCTGATAAGCTTCACTAGAACATGATTCTTAATGGAAAGAGAAGAAGAAGAAGAAGAAGCAGATGCTATCAGTGGGGCTGAATTGCCTCGCAGTCAGATCAAACATCTTAAAAGTGCTGGGAATGCTGAATCATGTCACGAGGTTGTTGCACATTTATCTCCTCTTCTCTCTCTCTCTCTTTTTTTTTTTTGCCTTTTAATTGAACTTGTTTCTAAATGAAACCAACTGGCCCTTTCAATGCAAACAAAACATCATTAGCATTGTGAAAATCCCAGCTGCTTTCGAGCTCTTTCTCTGCTCATTTCTCTTTGAAATGAAAAGCCTTCAAATGAGCTCTTTTCATCCTTGTAATTTTTTTCCGCCACTCAAGGCACTTTGTGACACCATTAATCACTTACCTCGGTTTGTTTGTGCTCTTTCTCTCTCCTGTTTATCGAGCCGCAGACTGACACAGATCCCCCTCACCGCCACCGCCACCGCCACCACCACACACCCACTTTCCTCATCATATGTGAAGGTCTTGTTTGTCCCTGCGTGTTTGTGTGTAAAACAGCAGGAACCTTCAGGAATCGGGGAGTAAAATACATCTCGCAACACTGGCGTAGCGTGCCAGAGGTGTCTTGATGGCGATGGAGTCACACTGAGCTAATGAAGCTCCAAACCTCAGCTATCGATCCACCTCGCAATGGTGCTTTACAGAGATAACTGAGGAGGAGAGCAGTGTGTGGCCTCACGCGCTGTTCTGATCTGTGTGACATCTAATTCTGTGTAATGAACCCTGAGCACCAGAGAGCATGATGGGGGGCTGTCTATGGTAATGACAGGGATAGCATGGCCCGGGCGGCTTTTGAAAAGCTTTAAAATACTGTTGGTAAGCTTACAGAGCTCTCCTGACAACAAGGACTTTACCACAAGAACAAACTGCTCGATGAAATGACTTGAAACAAAGTCACTTTACAAAACGACTTCCCGGCTACGATTTGATCAATGCGTTATCCTTACCAGTTACTTTTCACAGCTACAGTAGCTTTACTTTACCAATACTTCTATGATGCTTTTACCTCTAATGAAAAATGAAAAAAAATGTGACACGTCAGCACAGCCATCACCTTTATTAGCCTGCGCTAGAAAACCAATTCTTACATTGTTTATGTTTCAGGCCCAAAACTCTGATCAGATCCTGTATCTACTCTGATAGATACATGAAGCCTTTGCCACTAGGCAAGGTTGTAGCTTTGGTCCAAGTAGGGATGCACCGTTCCGATATTTGAATTGGATATCGGCTTCAATATTGACAAATTAACTGGATTGGATATCTGATGAATGACGCCGATCCAGCGTTCCGATCCCGTCTTTTTTTTATTATTATTTGTCTTTTAATACTTGGAAGTCTTACTTCTTTTTGCTGTGTGCTCAAGTGCAATTTGCTATTTGTAAATAAATAATATTAAGCAGATTTATATCTGTGTTAATTTCTTACCTTTTTTTATAACAAGGCTAATGTCAAGCCCGATGCCTTCACTCACAGGGCAAGCTTTACAGTTTATTCATTCAACAGTAGTATTGGATCGGTATCGGATATTGACCGATACGCTCAGCCCAGGTATCAGTATCGAATTGGATCAGAAAAATGATGGATCGGTGCTTCTCTAAGTCCAAGGCTACGACTATAATGCCATATTCCTCTACTACCTGACATACTGACGACAGAGAGCATTTCACGGTGCGTCTTGGTCGTGCGTTTTTTTGATCTAGAAATTAAAGAGGAAGTTGTTTGGAACCCGTCAAAATTATTGCCGTTAAAGTAGGCATTTTGTCATGGTACGCTATAGAGATTCTTTGGCTTTTGGAACCGGCCCCCTAGTGGACACTTGAGGAACTGCTGTGCTTTGCACCTCTGCACTGGCTTTATTTTTCAGCCCTTGGCATTGGGCAGATTTCCTCAAATAATAGCTTAAGCCTTGTAGCATACTCTACTTTCTGAACGTATTTCTCCTCCACTTGGAACCACATCTTACAAAATAGACACCATGCCAGTAAGGGACACGAAACACCCTCCTGAGTTGAAAAATGTACTCCGAAAATGTTTGCTGTGGTATTCAGTCATGGGAGAAGTAGGAACATTTTATAGACATCTATAAAATCTGGCCTCTCGCTGCAACCTTCCTAGCAGAAGCTATCAGATAGATGGCAATTTAAGTTCATTGCACTGGCTGCAAAACACGGCACTGACATATTAACTCATTAGAAAGTACTTATGGTAAAAGCAGCAACAAAACCTATTAACATATCCAGCAGAAATAGTGCTTCTTAACTTTTTTTTTTATTTTGCTTTTGGCAAAAGGAAGTCCAGTTTTCACTTGCCAGCTAGTTTTTGTTTGGTCTCCTCAATACTCACTAAGTCCTGAGGGAAATATCTGGCTCTTTAGCTGCTAAATGCTTCACTATGTTCTCCAGGTAGTTCCTAACTGAGTCCGTCTGCTGTTGGGTTGCTGAGCAGGTAAAGTACAGCGGGATTATCAGAGCTTTTTTACTGAAAAACATCTGCGTCCTCCGTCTGGAAAGAACTCTAATAGGAGCAATCAGACTGAACCAAAACAGAGAAGTTTTGTTGTTGTTGTAAGGCTGAAATAATGAAGAGAACGATGCTAAAAAGCCACTAACAGGGGAGCTAAAAGCATCTTTTTTAACTGCTACCAACTTCTTCATAGTAGACGTGGTTATGTGATTTATTTTTGAATCTAAAATACTGATAAGATCAGCTTTAAGGAGGTTTAAGACTATAAAAACCTCCTGAGAGAAACCAGTGATTTCAGGCTGTATAAATAAACTTGATTAAGATCTGGGGATTTGATTGCAGTGGCCATAATTACTCTTTACACTGAAGTGGTGATGTGTTAAATTCCCTCCATCATTCCTGAGTAATAGAAAGTGTCAAACAAAAACCATCATGACACAGTACTCTGAACACCCCTCTATCCCTGCAGAATTAAAATAGACCTGGGTTAAAAAAAAAATCTCTTCCTTTCCCATGACCACCTCTGCTGCCAGTGCAAATGAAAATGCCCTTCCCAAAATAGATCATTTTTACCCTTCAGATGCCCACTTTTATTTTAAGCCCGCTGACACCATACCATCCATCACAGCCAGCGTTTTCAGATGTGAGCAGCCTCGGGGAAAACACTGATACAATGCAGGGAAAGTGTGATAGCGTGCTGCTGCTGCTGTGTAGCTTAAGACCTCTATGGTTAGATTACCACTAATTTCATCTCAGAGTAGCATTTAGACATTTTCTTTGTGTGAGTAAAGTGGAAGTCGTTCCTCTTTTTAGGGTAAACATTGAAAATGGATACCCTGCCTTTCCAGCTCTTCCCTCAAATTACCACTTGACACGGCCAAAACATCGCTCCGCATTACTGTCTGCCAGGAAAAAGCATCTCTGAGCGCTTTATTGAATGTTTTGGCTGGCTGGAAATTGTACCAAGTGTACCCAGCACTTTGATCATCTTGACCTGGAAACGCGATAGTCACCCCACTTCACAAAACTCTCTGACACCTGGGAAACAGGATCTGGTATTCTTGATACGTGATCTGCACCACAGCACTAAAGACTTAACTTCTCTTGTTTCATAGACAGCAGGGACCACTGATGGGAACTGGAGTTTCTCATGGCCCAGACTGAGGCTCTTTTCCCCACTGACAGGCCACTGGACCAGTCCCAACATTTGGTTTTTGGTTGAAAAAATGGTCTTCGTGATTTTTATGAACGGGATTCCTGCGTTATTACCCCGACATCAAACACAGAGAGGTTTTTAATGTGAAGCATACTTTTTGAACTTTGGAAAACAGATACAGTTTTTATCTGTGTCAGCTTGTAGATGTTTTACGTGGTTGTTTTTTGGCACTTTTGATACAGAAATCCATTTTTTGGGGTGATTTGGGGTGTCCAGGACTGTTTTTTATTTGTCTTTTTTTGTGGTGGAGACTGAGTTGATATAAGCATCAGCAGCATTTGTCATGTTTGATAGATGTAACATGTGAGTCCAGTCCTCGAGGCTCACTGTCCTGCATGTTTTGGATGTTTCCCTGCTCCAACACACCTGATTCAAATGATCAGCTCGTTATCAAGCTCTGTAATGGCTTAATAACGAGCTCATCATTTGAATCAGGTGTGCAGGACAGTGGGCCTTGAGGACTGGACTTGAGAACCACTGCTCTAAATCATAGACTGTATATACTATGGAAAACTTGGTTCCGCCTTCCGCCAGTATACGGATTTGAAGCCGAAAAACTCTCTGTAATTCTGTGTTTTTTCTCCACTTCCTGAAACCAACATTGCACAGTAGCATTGTACGCATTCCAAGTCACCAAGAGTCGCTCGGCTCAAACAGCGTATCCCCCGAGTGAGCTAAAAATTCTTCGTACGCCTATAGGCTGTATTAAGTGTCAATCATAGAAAACATGAACTCCCTAATAACTTTTAAAAACAGAGCGGCACAGAAAAAAGAGGACTTGAGCACAAACCAGTCTTACAGTAACTACATGTCAACATCACAAGCAGAGGGGAGAAGAATAGTCTGTGTAATAAATTTCTAATATTTGTCCACAGCCCTATAAGGATGGCTGGCGGAGGCGAGATTTATGACCTATACTGCAGCTCGTCACCAGAGGGTGCTGTTTTCACAGTGGCTTTACCCAACAAAGAGGCAGACGCTGTCCATTTTATATACAGTCTATGATCTAAATACAGATTTAATTAAAGCTCCTGTTATAAACTTTCAGGTTATATTTTATTTGGTGACTCTGGACAAAGTTGCTGATCTCTTCTTATAGTGTATAAGTGAGTCTTTCTGACCAAAATTTCCTTTATTTTTTCAGGAGGTTTAAAATGTGTTTTGGCGCCCCCTATGGACAAAGCAGTACCTCTTATTTTGAGACGGTGAAAGCAGGGGTTTTTGGACAAAAAGACTCATTTCTTCTTTTTGCAGCCAGTCGTATCTTTCATTTTTAATCTTTATAATAAAAATTGTGAACAATATGACACTTATATTTCAGTTACTGTGTTGCATTTCTGTCCTGTGTAACACCGTGCTGGTGGCAGTTGTAGCGAGTGAGGCTGGAAGTAAATTACACAGAGCCGGAGTGTGATTAGAGAGGCCGTGGCACGGCTTTTAAAGTTCACCGCCTCTTGGGATATTTGATCGAGCTGCCCGCCTTTGATCAGCGTTAACATTACGGTAACCACGACAGTTTATTTTCAACTACCAAAAAAAAAAAAAGACCATTTGTGTCAGAAAACAATCTCCCCTTCCTCTGACACGTTGGCACACCGCAAAAGAAAAATGTCAGGGTCAGTGATGGGCCATTAGCTCAGAGTGAGGAGCTTTTGTGCTCCCAGGTCCATTTAAAACACCTTCTTAGTCCTCGACAGATGGTACCGTGACACAGCAGCCACAGGCGCTGACCTGGGACTTAACTTAAAGACATTCCCCCCAAAAAAACCACAGGACACACAGCACCACGGAAGAGTGAGAAAGTCTGCCAGGAGAGTGAATGGTAGCACGGATGTGTAATAAAGTATTCACCTGCTTAGCATGGCTGTATAGTAATACCTTGTACATTTGATTGACTACAAAGTCACCCTTCATTCATTGGTTTTTACCCTTTCTTTTTCATAGAGGTCGCTCCTTTGTTGCTTCAAATGTCATAGTGCTTTAATGGGAACTTCACTGTAGCCCACAATGGAAGCTTTTCATCCAGATTAAATGTATCACTGTGCTGAAACTTTCCTTTCCTCTCTCCCCCCTTTGCCCCTATTGTGACACGGTGGTTTTACAGAGCAGCTTGTTGCTGAAAAACAAGGTTAAGAAGATCAGTATCAAAGGAGGAGTGTTTTTGTGTGGCTTGCAGGAGAGTCTCGCTTCAGGTTTCCACCTGAAACACAAAGGTGTTTTCTTACCTGATTTGTATTCATTCACACAATGAGTGGACCTGCCTCTCTTGTTTCCAAGTAAGGAGAGTCCAGACGAGACTTTTGTTCACCCTATCATTGGATACGTGCATGTTGCTTCCTCCAGTACGAGCCTTGGAGCCCAGCCACAAGCTTTGTCCTAGATGGATTTTTTCCTGCCCTTTTCCCTCTGCTTTGTTGCTCCGTGTACGTTTCGGAGGAACTATTTCAGATAAATTTTTCAGCACTACAGCTGCTTTTTTTCTCTCTCTTTTGGCTCCTGTGTTATTTCAATACAAACCAAGTTTTGTCACACTAAAATTGCCTTGTCAGACTCCAGCACCCACAAATTAGCAGTTTCAAGTGTTTTAGTTATAGCAGCCCGTAGTTCAGTTCTGGCCCATGTTGTGCTGTCAAAACACAGATAAAGCTGCTTGTACACATGAAACTGTTTGATTCAGAGAAAGGTGAGTTAAAGCAGATATTGTTTGTTTTTTTTTTGTTTGCAGGGGTTTTTCCTCACCGTGTCCCCTGAGTCCATCCTGAAAGTGGCGAAGCACGCTTCAGAAAACAACAAAATCTTCTGCATGAACCTCTCGGCACCTTTCATCAGCCAGTTCTTTAAAGAGCCCTTGATGCAGGTCATGCCCTACGTCGACATCTTATTTGGCAACGAGACGGTAAGTGAAAGGAGACATCTGTTCAGGCCTCTTTGGACCAGATAGACTGTTAGCTAACTCTGAGCATTGATGAATGTGGGCTTCAGTGGGTTTTCTCTTTGTAGATTTTGGGATTTGTTTTTATTTTGTGGTCTTATGTTTTAACAACTTTTTCAAATCGAATGTTAAGCTATTGGGGCAAGTAGCCAAACATGGGGTTTTCAATTCTGGGAAATAAACATTTTATACATCCAGCAAGAGAAATGATGTAATAATGCTGTTTTAAGCCACCCAAGGGAAGCATCACTGGTAACTTTAATAGAAGTCCAACCCTTTCAGCTCCAGCAAGCAGCACTGTAAAGAAAAGAGAGTCAATCCACCAAGATAGTCCAGAAAGATGGTCAAGATTTCAAATCTCAGATCTCTGTTCATTTCATGATGTCCTCTTAGGAGTTTGAATTAAAAATGTTGGTAACACTTAATTTGATGCCTATCTCTATAACGCATTATAAATATATGTATAATGTGTTATAATCACATTATAGCACTTTATATCTATAGTTATAAACACTCATGAATGATCATAATGCTTTATAGCAGTAATAATAACACATTATAAAGCATTTTATCATGACTTACAAGGTCAGGTATTATAATGTGTTATAAATGTTACCAACAGTTGTATTGCATTATCTATGTGGGCATTTTCAGTGAGTTGTTAACAATTATAACACATTATAACACCTGACCTTGTAAGCCATGATAAAATGCTTTATAATGTGTTATGATTATTGTTATAAAGCATTATGATCATTGATGAGTGTTTATAACTACAGTAATAAAGTGCTATAACGTGATTATAACACATTATACATATATTTATAATGCAATATAGAGATAGGTGTCAAATAAAGTGTTAAAATGTCCAAAAACATTGAAAATTCTTGACTATTACTAAAATGTCAGTAAATTTCCATTAAAATTCCCCAGAAAATACCACTGTAAACATGTCCATTCAAATTGTTTATGATTCTTTAAAAATTGTGTAAATTTCCATTGAAATTTCTTTTGTACATTTTTGTAAATTACTGTTAAGTTTCTCAGAGATTTGATTGAAAATTCCTGAAAGTTCCTTTATATTTTGGTCTGAGAGTGTTCAAAGTGCTTAACTAAAAGGCGCAGTTCAATACCTCTGAATGTTTCGGTTTTTAACGGTACTTTCAAAGCAGCGCTCAGTCCAGCTGGAGGTTCAGTGTGCACCCTCGGAGTGCTTTATCGTTTAACACTACATCCTCTCACCTTGAGCAAAATCAAAATGCCATGTCCACTGTTTCAATCCACTCATTGCTCTCATTTCTCTTCAGTACCCATTTAACTCTCCACTTATCACTGTCCTATAAAGAGATGAATAGGAATTAGCCCAGTAATCATTCATCTCAATCGCGTCACCATTTCATGCTCCTTGATCCATTGATTTTTTTTTTTTTTCCTCGGCTCTGTGGAAGCGGGTTGCTTGGTTGGAGGTCAAGCTGTGGTCACAGACCGTGGTGCTGCTGGGAAGTATCCTCTAACAGGCCAGCTGAGCTTGACTTGGAGGCACTGCCTGGACAAACTGCACCTTTGGCGGGGGTGGAGGTTGGGGGGGAGTGGACTGAGTTACCTCCTGCTGCTAAAGCTACTAAACAGAGCCCTGTCTTCAGGTTTAAAGATGGGGTCCACAGACGAGGACAGAACTGGAAGAAACTGCTCAGCATTGGAGGATTTATTGCTGTTGCTGACTTCAGCTTTTTTCCTTCTTTTCTTCTCTCTCCCAACATAAAACCTCCTTTTTACATATGCACCCCACTCTCTCTCTCTCTCTCTGGCTCTCTAATTGCTGAGAGGAACGATTCTGTCTCCTAAACCTCCGTGTACATTTTGCAAGCGTTATGTATTTTGGGGTGGGTGGTACTGTAACTGTTTGCTTAAGAAGTTTGCTCACACCTCCAGTCATTACAGTTTAATGACTACAGATAATTGCAATGCATGTTTGTTGAAGGAGATTATCTTTTCAGAGTCTCTGTCAGGGCTTGCTCTCCGGATTTGAACCCCGCCAAAATAAGAGATTCAGCGAGGAAACAGAGCAGATATTCACTCGCTCAGCTGCCTCAAGCAGTGAGGTCTTCCAGGGTCTATATAGGACTAATGCCTGTCCAGAGTGTTTTGACTCCTTTTGGCCTTCCTCTGTGCTGGCTGCTGGGAGGAGGGCGCGGGGAATGACTGCTCATACAGTCCAGCCCCGGACCTCCCATTGTGCACAAGCCAGACAAGGTTGGCGGTCATGCAGCGGTGCATGGTGAGTGACAGGCAACAGGGCTCGCCTCGCCTACGCTCGCCCGTCCAACCCCCCCTCCCCTTCCCTTCCCTTCGGCCGTCCTCTCACCCCAACTTCCATCCCCCAAAGTGATGGATCAGCCTCCGCCCGCGATGCTTTCATAACAAGTCAGTGACAGTCAGGATCATGCAGACTGACTCCTATAGCCTTGCAGAAAGAGCCATAAGGGAAGGCTAATGTGTCTGCCTGTCTCTGCTTCCCTCTCCCACACTCACTGAGTCACGATACAGAGCCGCACACACTTGGGGAAAAATATGTTTTAAAGCGGCTCTCATGCTTTTAAAGTGACTAATAATAATTTTAGGTGAGTTTGAAGTGTTTGAGAATGGAGTGCTGCGTTATTTTTCATGACTGGGATCTTATTTCAGTCGGATCATAATTCCTTTTTGATCGTTCGAAACTCCGAAAACAACACCACAGACTCTGAAAAAATGTCAATAGCCTCTTTTTTCCTCCCTTGTTTTCGCCCTCTCCCGGTGTCAAAATGTTTCCAACTGAGTCCGTCCTAGCTGCTGTAACTCGATCCTGCTGGTACTTGTTTGAAACCTGGCATCAGCAGGCCCTCCCTGGCCTATCTGCAGCCTCATACTTATATAACAGTCTCCCATCCATCCTGTAATTACTGCCTTTTTGGGGCATAGTGTAGTGTCTGTTCCTTCACTAGGTGGTGGTGGTGGAGGGGGGGGCTGGAGAGGCTAACGACACCGTTTCTTCGTTGCTAGGCCCTCTGAGATGGAGACACACAGACATCAGACGCTACTTCACTTAATTGGCAAACATGTCGTGTGATAACCTGGGAACAGCGCAGGCCTTAATTGAGTCCTCCTGTGCTGTCCTCCTCTGACTACCTGACATGGAACCCAGGGCATTACATTTCCCTCCGTTTAATGGCTGCAGTTAATTAGGCCCGAATGAGGGAATCATTACCGCTGGAAAAACCACATGCCAGTGGATTCGCCGATAAAATTAGCCACAATTTGCTTTTGCTATTTGAGCATAAGAGATAAAACCGCACAATAGAGGGAAAGGATTGGACTATTACTGGAGGATTTGTATTGTGGAATATAAGACATATCATAGACAAATGGAACGATTAATCAGGGATGAATTAATCACACTGACTGATGTTTTTTTAAAGCCAGGATTCATGGCTTTCTCAATTTAGATCCTTTCATGTGTGGTTTTTATCTTTACAATTGCGCTCCTCTATTAAATCGGTGCAGCAGATGAGCAGCTTAGTTTTTTTTTCACCCCACAGTCAATAACTAATAACCTTCCTGTTCCCTCAGCCACTCAAGAGCAACTTGCAGGTTAAATTTTTTAAGACATTAATACTAAACCTTGTCTGGGAAGGATTGTTGGAAAAAATGCTCCTTTTTCAGCTGTTTTACAATAGTATAATAAAAGTTTAAACAGTGAAACCCACTTTTTTCTGATAGTACCAAACGTAACCCTTTAATGCCCTTTGTAACATATTTGATACATACTTTTCATCAAATCAATATGATGAACAAATGACTGAAAAACACCTGAATACAGTCCGATAAAAGATAAAAATGTCCTCTTGTGATTTATCAGTTTCCAAAAACATCTAATGTATCAAACAAGATAAATAAATATATTTGTTATATTTTAAGGACATTTTGATTTTTTGGTTTTCACTAGTGTTCCCTCTGTCACTCAAGAGCAACTTGCAGGTTCAACTTTTAAAGACATTAATACTAAACCTTGTCTGAAAGGGAACAGCTGTTTTTTTTTTAGCTGTTTTACAATAATAAAATAAAAGTGTAAACAGTGAAAACCACTTTTTTCTGACTTAAGCAACTCTGACTACATCTCAATGCGCAGTTGTAGATAAGACCTGACACAGTATCAGGAAACTGCCACAACGCGCTCTGTCTCCCTAAGGTGCAACTTTAGTGGAAGTTCAAAAAGAACGCACCACTTTGAGCGTCCACTTCCCATTACATCGAAATCATCATGTTTACAGCCCGGTCAAAAAACAGCTATGAGTAACCAGCTCAATTAGAGGGTCATTATTTTCAAAACACATCTTTCAAGTTAATACAAAGGCATGAGCGAGCATCATTAAGGATGTGGCTGATTTGACTGGCAGGTGGGCGCATTGTGGGCGATGTCTCAGCTCCACTTCTTCTGATTGAAGGTTAAGCCAGCATTCCCACCATGAGAACGACCACTATGGGCTTTGAGAGGCCCCAAAAAACCAGAGACCACATGTTTTACACAGTCTAAAACAAATTCATCATTACAGAAAACAGGAGCAATTACAAGCTGAAACTTGCCCATTAGTTACTTTGATGGGAAGTATGGATGTTTCCAACCACACATGATTTGTGAAAGACTTTAATATACAGTAATAGACTTGCGGGTAGTCGACTTAACAATTAAATACCATCACAGTTTGCACTAGGGTTACATCTCAGTCAAAGACTGATTTTTGTCACTGTACACCAGGAAAGCCATATTTTGTGTCAGAGCTGAAGCACAGCCACCTGCCACCGTCCAGAGCTGTAGCTCTAGTTAACTTCTTCCATAATGCTACAATTAGGGACTCACTGATCCAATATCTGATACCGGTACTGATACTGAAGAAAATTCAAGATTCGGGTATCGTGACAACGGGCCCGATCTATTCAGTCTAACTCTATGCTATGCTTGCAAGTGGCATCCAGGGATAAACATGCTGAGTGGATGTCCACGTTGTTTTCAAAGTTGAGTGAGCAAAGGGGTCTGCTATCTTGAACTTTATCACACTACCTCAGCCTACAAGCTCGACGGCCACTTGCAACACCTGCAGAGTAAACGTTCCGAGGGGCAGCGGTAAAATTTGAAGTTACAACAAAAGGTAATTGAGCGCCACTTTTCTGTATCAGAATTGGATCGGTATTTGCCGATACGAAACTGTAGATATCTGTATCGGAGGTGAAAAAAAACGATCAGTGCATCCCTAGCTACAGTGCTTTACTAAAATTTGCCTTTTTGGCTTGGATTTAAATTGACGTTAAAACAGCTGTTGCTTTGGAACATCTCTTCTTGGGATGTGAACGCTGTGTTAGATATTGCGATCAAATCAGCTCACCTTGCACAACACCTGCCCAGTTCTCCTCTGGTTAACAACCTCTCTCCTGTGGCTGTTATTTCTCCCAGTTCTGGTCTGGTCTAGGTCTCTTTGATGCTCCACGGGCTTGTTATTATAGGCCTGTGGTTGGTCCTGAGCATTTTCTTTCCCCTGCATTGACAAGGCTGGTATTTAGATGCATATTTATCAATGTTGAGCATAACCTTCGTTGATGTGGAAATAAAAGCAATTGCACAACAATGTCCTCAGAGGTCACTGTAGTGCATGAGCTCAGATTTCTTTGAAAATATACTATCTTGGTTGTTTTTCAACACATTGATTCACTGTGGTTTCGTACCTGTAAGTTGCTCTTGAACATTATGAACCGCCTCCATACTGGAGCTCTTTATGCCTTCCCTTCCTTGTCCAATGCAGCTCTGCACTCAGAGGGAGCTTATTTTTATGGGTCCCAGCCCCGTCTTCCAACAGGAGACAGCCATTGTAATTGAATACTCAATAGGTGAGCCATTTAACAAAAGTGGAAATGGCATTCGGCTGTGTATTAATGTGCTTTGCCGAGGAGAAAAGGAGCCATCATTATTTCAATGTTCAAGCTGTTTTAAAAGAGCATTTAGCCCACCGTCTCTCCAGGCCATGAGAGCAAAATGACACGAAATTTCTTCCTCCTCTGTACTTTGTGCTAGTGTTCCACCTCGCCTAATATTTTGTATGGTTATCTCGCTTATTTTCCCCAATCCATCCCTCAGCACCTCTGCCTGATCTAGGTGGAGGAATACAAGCAGCTCTACAGAAGGTTACTGTCATGAAAAGCCCCTCAGGCGTTTTGGCTCTCAGCCCTATTTTTCTCCATCTGCATGCAGTGTGTGTGGGGCAGCGGGGGCTCTAATGATTTTTCCAGGACAGGCTGAAGTGGGTGTGCAAGTATATATATATAAATATATATATATATAAGTGTGTGTGTGTGTTTGTGTGGATGGAAAAAAAAGTCAGGTGGAGGAGATACACAGGCAGCATGGCGTCATTTCTTTACATCTCCTCAAATTCGTCATTTGGCTTTGTTTGTTTGTTTGAAAGACTTGCTGGGAAGCCTTATCTCTGTGGTGAGGCCTGTGGCTGTTTATCGCCTCCGTGACGTGTGCGTTACCCGGGAAGTGCGTGCTCTCTGCTGTCAGTATGTGTGCGTGATGGCAGGTTCACTAAAGGCCCCTGAGGATATGAGGGGTGTTCTCACTAAAGGAGAAAGACGAATTTCCCCTTGACAGCTCACCCACAGCGGACTTCGAGGTGTACTTTTTGGGGAAAACATCCCGTCTCCCTACTTAAAACAAAGAGATGCGAGAGCCAGATTAGCGTAATACGGAAACAGCTTTTCCTTTTAGGCTCTTCTCTCTCTCTCTCTCTCTACGCTCCTGTCAGAGCTGTCTGCAGAGAACGGCGAAGAACATGAGACATTAACCTCCATGTGTTTATTCACAAGGCCCCACAGGCCAACTGGGAGGATGAACACAGAAGCATCTCGAAGGCAAGCGAGGCGGAACAATCACAACGTGTCATAGGAGGAAAAGACATGCAGTATTAGCCGCTGCTGCTCTCCTTTGTGTCTTTCACAACTGAATTTTAATTGAATGTGCTATTTCTGTGATGAGTCACATGCCTTCCGTTCAGTGCCAGAGTACACTGACCTTCAGTGTGACGTACAGTCAGTGAGTTGTGTGATGAGTCACAGCGCACATTAGCTCTGATGATGCGTGTAATGTAAAAAGCTGTCTTATCTGATTTTGGCTTGTAGAATTTATCTTTATTTTTCGCTAATTACTTGATCAGCAGTCCAAAAAGAAAAAAAAAAAGACTGAATATGAGAAAGAACATCTCTGCTACACGTGAATTTCTGAATTTTCTCCCGTCGCTTATTAGTTAAACTGCTCACAACTCACAGGCATGACCTGTGACAAGGTTTCTACAGCAGGATTGTCTTCGGGTTTTTCGCTTTAATTACTTCAGTGGTTTTCTAATTTTCTGTTGCATATCAGGTCAAGGTTCACACACATACCTCATGCACCCACTTAACACCTATGATAACACTTAGTTCATTTCCACCAACCCACTCCACCTACTGGATGCGCAAATAAAAAGAACTAATTTGCACTTTTGATATAAAATCACACTACTCCTAATAAGAAATACTCAGTACAGAACTAAATGTAATGGCTACTTTTCAATATAACAGACTGTTGCTAAGTAGAACAGACTGTTGCTAGGGGTTCTGCTCCAATCAAAGACTCTGGGGGGCTAACTGCAATAATATCAATGCACAGGGAGAAGCCTGGTTGATTTGATGCTCGTCGAACCACTTGGGGGAGAAAAAGAGAGGAAAATGTCAGAAATGAAGTAAGAGAGGTTATAAGATAAAATACACCAGCTTCAGGCTATAAATTAGAGTCCTGAACTCCTGCTGAACTTGTAAAGGTTACACTCCGCCATAACAACCTGATCACTTCACATTTTCACTGACTTATTTAGCTTGTTCTGCTCTTCCACAGAAAAAAAGGATAGCATCACAAAAATGTATCACAAGCACTTCAAGGTGATAACTCGTGCTCACAACTCTACCGTCAATAGTAGTGGGAAGTCTAGACACTCGATGTGGTGTTGGGTATGCGCCAATATTTACCCAAAGTTTAATTAGAATTAGCAAAAATTAGCGGATCTAAGCCGGTCATTCCAAAGTGAGGATTAAGTGTATTACAAATGAGCGGTGGTGCATTTTATTCCTTCAGAATTTAATTTCTTTATTTGTCAAAGAGAGCTTTCATTTCTTGTTTTCTGTCAAAGGTTCACACACAAAAAAAGAAAAGGAAACCATTTCAATCAAATACCACATGAAGTGTCCGTACGAGTCACTGCCTCTGCTACAATTAAACCATCACTCTTCCCCTGTGAGCATAAAAGCAGAAAGGGGATTCAGTACAGAAGAAGAATGATCCCTCCAGCATTCCTCTGTTTTTCCTGGCCCGTCTGTTTGCAAGTCATGGTACTTTGGGAGCCAGCATGGCTCCACCAGAGGAGTCCGACTAACCACTGTAATTGTGCCGTGCCCAAGCCGCCTTCCCCAACCCTGGGATTGAACCATGAAATATTTGAAAATGTTGGGGTTAAGAGAGGGGGGCTCTGGCAGTGCAATGTGAAATGTGAGACCATACAGCATCTTTAACAAGGAGGCGGATAGAAAGCCAGCCAGCCTGCCTGCCAGTGGGGCAGCCGGGGCACACGGTGGAGTCCTCTGAAGGAGAATAATTATGGATGTAAGAGGAGATATTGCGCTGGGAGCAGATCAATAGTGCCCACGTTCTGCTGGCGCTGAGGCCAGTGTATTTCTGTCACAGCAGGAGGGAGTGCAGGATATCAACTCATTGCTTGAGGGGCTCATAGAAGTTTGAACACCGATGGGCTTCCCAGATAGCCTTACAACCCACATGGCTGTCCTCCCCCTCCCAAATACGCTGCTGCTCAGAGTTTGGCTGCTCGCTTTCCCCCCTTCTCCAGTCCTCTCATCCACACAGAGTTGGCGGGAGGACTAGCCTGGCCTTTGTCTGCTCATGATTGTGTTCCCACAGTCCAGGCTATACTGTCATGTTTTCCAGTTTGGAGGATTCCCTATTCTGGTCATGGTTGGGAGACTCTGAATAAGAAACTGACAAAAACACAATCAACAAGCATAATCTAACCAACCATAACAGCAAATTAATTTGTCTCAAGCCAGGGATCATGAATTCTATGAGTTCAGCTTGGAAAAGTCACTCCAGTCGATCTGCCTGTTTCTCCTTCTTGAACTATGATTGTTTGACTCGGGATTTTGAATCATCTCTCCATTTAAAAAGCACCTCTTTCCCCTTAAGTCCTCAATGTGGGAACAAACAAGGACAGACACATGACGACAGTTTAGATCATTTCTGGATATTCAATCTTAGAACAACTTGTGAATTTAGAAATGGCGAACATTCAGAAACAAATGCAAAGCAGAACAACCAAAACAAATCCAACGAAACTTGCTGTATTGAAAAAAAGTCCAGTAGACACAGAAGGAGACAAATCAATAGCATAGACGTGCAGTAAATACGTAAAACACTAAAGCCTAGATGTGTCTTCAATGCCATCAGAAATCAGTGAACACAGAGAAGCCAAAAAACAAAAACAAAATAAAATTCAGTTTAGTAAAAGTTAAAATAACCACCAAGGATGCAGCTGTTGTGATAAAACTCCGATTTACTCTTCAACATTCAATCCAATTTAAAAACCAGATCCAAAGATAGGTCTTGTTTTTAATTGTAAAAGACATCATGCAAATTATTTTCACTTTCCCCTGCAGCTCCTCTCACAGGTTAGCTGTGTGAATAAATATGAAATAACTTAGCCTCATTGTTAAAGGGCCCCTGCCCTCCGTGCAGCTCTTTATCTGGCAAATGGCCATCTCATGCCACATCAGCAGACAGCATGTTGGCCATCATCTCAATTTTTTTGTATGGCCAATTTATTCAGACAAAGCTCTCATGTCCCCCTGTGCACACAAATGGTTTGAATTAGTCTGTGAGCTTTTTTTTTTTTTTTTCTTCCTCGGCGGGTTTTTCATTGTCTGAAGCGTGCGAGTCCCTCCAGAGCCGATCTTTGTTTCTCATTAGGGGGTAAATAGAGCAGGCCAAATGCTCATATGTTTATTATACACAGGAGGGCATGGTCACTGTTCTCGACAGCTCTGTGCGGGAGAAAAAAAAAAATGCAGTTTGCTTTTCTGACCTTTGTGTTTGCAGCGCCTGCAACCAAATGTCTACCGAGTTTAATGGAGAATTAAGCTGCGAGATACTGACGGAGTGAGATGAAGTTTGGTTCAAAAGTTTTACTGCAAAATATTAACAAAGACTGAAGATATAGATGCACCATAACCACCATCCCAAAGTGAAATGTATTGGCTGAAGCGAAGTTTACTCTCAGAACATATATTAAGTTATCCAATATGCCTACATACAGTCAAACAACTTCAAGGTAATGTATGTGGTTCATCGGGATGGTGTAGGTGGGTTTAAATCAAATTAAAAGTCAGTTTACAATGTCTTTGAGTCTTGCATCATTACTTTCTAAATTCAAAACCACTTTTTTTCTTTCTACCTTCAACCAGAATGAGAAGCCAATATTGTTAAAGGCATAAAATAATGTGTTTATGAGTTTCCCATTATCCGTCGAGTAAAATAGGTCTTTTTAAAGCCTACAGCAGAAGATGGTATTTACAGAATTTAATCTCCAAAAGTGCTAAACGATATTTTTCCTGACTCTGAACACATGTTTAATTAAATCGGTTGATAAATTGATGCATTGACCCTGAAAATGTTCCCAAATAGCTGGTACTAAGATTGCTTTTTATGCCTGACTTAAAAAAAAAAATACTTATCTAACAGTGGAAGTCCCGGATCCTGAAAGAATTCAATCAGGTGGACCTTGACCAAACAAACTTTCAAATAATCAATAAAAGCTCCTGAGGCAGAAATAAAGCTTCACTTGAAGACAAAATGAGTTTGCAGTTGTGTTAACAGCTTGTTTTTTTTGTGTGTTATTCAGCAGATGTAATTCAGGAGACACCCATTGGATTTGCTTCATCATCTTTTCACCTCAGTGT
Source organism: Xyrichtys novacula (assembly GCA_962446985.1). NCBI lineage: Eukaryota > Metazoa > Chordata > Actinopteri > Labriformes > Labridae > Xyrichtys > Xyrichtys novacula. The sequence continues at coordinate 7,504,948 of OY660882.1, read as the reverse complement.
AGAGTTTAGCTTTTAAAAAACAAGGTCGGGACTAACAAGTTTGAGGTCTAACAGTAATCCAAAATCATCTCTCCCTGAGGTCCAGTTCAACCCCCATTTACCTTCATCTAGTGTCTTCCTTGAGAGATACCAGTCTCAAACAGTGTGACGTCGTGTGTTGACCCCTTGTTAGAGCCCAAGGGTGAGATGTGTGATAGAGACCCTCTGTGCTGATAAGGCCATCAGCCTGATAACTAACTCCCTGCTGCACAAAGCTGCCGCCGCTCCTGCCTCAGCTTCCATTAGCCCCACAAGGCCGTCTGAATGCCCGCCCGTTCCCCTCCCGCTCTATCTGAGGTTACATCCTCTGTACTAAGTCCCTTATGCAAAACCCGGTTTCCCGTGCTGAGATTGCTATCTGCAGTTATATTTATGTTCTGCACATGTTTCCGATTGTTTAACCTTTGGACCTGTGCTGGAGGTGCTGCCGCCGTCCCTGTGGGCTCGCCAAGAGAACACTCTCCTGCCCTTGTAGGCCGACAGAGATAGATGGGAGCACAGGCTGTTGCTACGGCCGTTTAATGGACTGGCAGGCGAGGGCACTGTTGAAATTGGTCACATTAAAGCATAGGTTGACCCCTGTTCTTTTTCTGCTTCAATTTTCCGCACTCACTAATGAATTGTCAAACATTTAAAAACGGCTAATGCTGGGAAACAGGAAACCATGTGTTACTACACCGTATAACTGACTCAAATTATCATATGAAGAGTGTCCCTGCAAGCAGTCAGTAAATTATAGCTTTAGTACATTAGTTTAAATTGGTTATATGAAGTCTCATCCTTCTATATTTTTTTCTTTTTTAACAAAATCCTCACCAGAGACATTTCTTACTGGACATCTTCAAAGCTCTGTCCAATCAAATTCTTATATTTTTCTGAGTATTAGTCAAAGTCTGCTTTACTTTGACAGTCCTGACTTTAACTCTAAAGATCCTGGTTCAAACATAATTTCCTCTTAAAAAAGTTAAAAGTCAGAAAATGTTGGGCACAGTAACCAGTAGTCAAAATGTGAAAAAATCAGCCGTAGACACATTTAATATGTGTAGCTGCTAGCTAACTTGTAGGTTCTTTGTACTAGTTAACCACATAGACTATATTTACTATGGACAACTTGGTTTCGCCTTCCGCCAGTATATGGATTTGAAGCCAAAAAGCTCTCTGTAATTTCACGTTTTCGCTCTATTTCCTGAAACATTGCGCAGTAGCATTGTGCGCATTTTCACCGAGAGTCGCTGTGATGATGCTCTGCTCAAACAGCGTATCCCCCGGGTTAGCTACGCAATCCTTGTTCGCCCACAGGCTGTAGTGTGATCACAGTGTGTACTGTGCTGAAGTGTCAATCATAGAAAACATGAACCCCTTAATAACTTTGAAAAATGGAGCTGTACAGAAAAACAGAGGACTTGAGCATAAATCAGTCTTACAGTAACTACATGTCAACATCACAATCGGGGGGGGAGAAAAATGTATATTCTGTGAAATAAATTTCTAAAGTTTGTCCACAGCTCCATAAGTTTTGCTGGAGGAGGTGAGATTTATGACCTATACTGCAGCCCGTCACCAGAGGGTGCTGTTCTCGGAGTGGCTTCACCCAGCAAGGAGGCAGACGCTGTCCATACTATATACAGTCTATGGCTAGCCATCTTCTTGGGCATAAAACACAATTGATGAGGCACACTAATTCTGCATTCAAGTTACCTCGGAAGTCAGATGTCGTAGTTAGAAATGACGTCACACCGGAGTTACCAGCGTTTCAGTGACCAAGTCGGAAATAAGCAAAATTGGAGGCCTGAAACTCTCCTGATTATTTTAGTGCTTGTTAATTTAGTTATTTTAAGTTATTTTAGTATCTTGTTTCCGCCTCCGATTTTGCTTTTTTTCCGACTTGGTAACTGAAACACTGGTAACTCGGGTGTGACGTCATTTCTAACTACGACATCTGACACCCGAGGTAACTCAAACGCAGCATTAGTAATTGCCTTGTGCATAAAAGATCATTAGTTTTTTTTTTTAATACAAGTGATTATCTTGATTAAAAAAAGTTATCTAGCCTAGCATCTCCACACCCACTCACCGTGGTGAACAGTTCAATTCATTCCATTTTTCTGGCAAGCGTTAGCAACACACTAAAGTGCCTTTGGTCGCACTTGAACAGACCTAAAATCAATCAGATTACAGCAGCATAGCAACAGAAATGTAAACAGACTACATCATGCAGAGGAAAGAAACATCTTTCTCACCAATTACCTCTTCTCCGGGGTGAGTTTTTGACATTTATTAAACGCCACCATCAAGAGTTCCTTCAAAATGAGTCATAATCATCATTCGGTCAGTCAGTACATTGATTACAACCAAGGCAAGACGACATATGCAGTTAAAGAAACTTTAGTATCTATTTTTACTTCATAGGAACTCTAAAGCAAGATTTAATAAGAGACTGTGACTCCTTCAAATGACAGGATGCAATCTGCTAGAGAGAGGACACATCACTCTGATGGAGCTGTTTGGCTGAGAACCGACACCAACTGAAGAGAGAACAAAATCCAGACAGCTGACAAGTTTTGGCCCGTCACCTTATTACTCACTTTAATTATCTGCAGCTGATATGATTAGCCCTGAAGAGTGTTTGTCATCTTAACCGGTACAAACTGAGCATTAGAAGCCGCTACCTGAATGTTTGTGCGCCGCTCTTTGCTTGTAGTAATTAGCTTCAAAGTTTAGCGGATCTGTGCATTTTGCCAACATTGGCGTCTTAGTCACTCAGCACAGCTATCAAATGATTTTTGACATTTACAGACGTTTTCACAGGCAAACAAGCTTAAAAGCTGCAAGTGTGGAGCACTGCAAATACTTAGACTGGCCTCAGTAGAGTCAATGAAGATGAAAAAATCAATACTTATCAGCTTTGTTTTGACCCATTTACATAAGTTTATATCAGCATTGTTTTTTCTTTAATAGGAATACCAGCCTCTTGTATAATCACCCTACAGGGTTAAATCAAGTTTGAAATGAAGAGTGGTGAAAATTCTGCCTAACAAGATTAGAAACAAACCATACGGAAAATATGATCCAGGCTGTTTTCATGAAGCAGAAGCTTTTCAGCCTTCAAACATATTTAGTTTACATCTCTGCAGCTGGATTATGTTGGAACCAAGACGTAATAATATACATGTCATTTGAATAAATACTCAATTTTAATGCATTTGGATTGGGGGCAAAAATAACAATGTCACTTCTAAGCACAAGTGACATTGGAGTGTACAGCATTGCATTATATAATGGATATATCCTGAGGCTAGTAGAGAGGTTTGATACAAGTCGAAAATTAATACCATCTTATGCACCGCAGAAGGTTGTGCGAATGTTAATGCATTATCTCAAAACAATACACCATCTGGTGAACAGTGGGTAAAGTAGAGGGAAAAATAATGGAGTTATTTAAATAGAAAATTCAAGCAGGTGTTCTTTTTGTGCGTGTGTGCTTTTTCTGCAACTTTGCTCAAGACCTCAAAGAAACACTGATAACAAGATGAATTTAAGGTGATGCGTTTGGGTGCGAGAAGAAGCTTTAGTTGGGTTTTTTTTTTTTTTCTGGCGCAAGTGTCAAATGTAAATGTGTCGTTACGAAAACAACCGACTCTTGGGTTGAACCTGCGCAAACGCTCTCAAATGTAAGAAAAATAACCAGGTAGTGATGAAACACGCCACTTAATGGCTCGGTAAAGGGGAAAGTGAAATGCCATCAGTTGTTGTTGAGTAAATTCCCAGAGGCAGTAAAAGTGGAGTGTGTTGCTTGGCGTGTGTTTACCCTCATGTTTGTGGCACGTCATGCTTGAGCAGGATTGCTGCATTCTCCTGGGAGCTCCAGGACGGCTCGGAACAGGTGATTTATTCCTCCTAATCTGTCCAGCACAGTAGCAGGCGGCCGCCTTCCTTCCAAACCAGCGTGAGTGAGGTGCTATCAGCTAGTGTGATCGTATTATCGTCCCACATATCATCGAGGTGGCAGCTTCCTGTTCGGCAGCAGCACCTGGACTCCTGCTGGGGGTTGACGTCCTGACATCCAGGAGGAGTCATGTTTGTGACCCAGAGGCTGTGTCAAGGGCGCTAACAATCCCCCACTGATACAATCGCTGTGATTAGTTATTCACCCCCCCCCCCCTACACTCACACTCCACTCTGTAATGTATGCTGTAGTAATCTGGCTGGAAACGCTTGAGTTGAATGCCAGATGTTGTTTTTACTGAGCATTTATAGAAGCTGTCTGACTCGCTTCAGTGATGTCTTACGCTAACATGCGGGGTATGAAGAAAACATGTCCTCTGCCATCATTATATACTGTATAACTGTAAGTAGTGATAATTGGGTGAAGTATTCGAAATGCCACGACCTAGTCAAGCTCTGTTTAGCTTTAAAAGGCCTCTACGGTGAGTGATTTGTAATTTCTGACTGATCTTACCAGACCTCATAATTAGTTCTCCTCTAGTTGGCACAGTTCAACAACAAAGACAGTTATTCTACAACTGCGGGGACACCTATTGTGTTTTTATATTGTAAAAGTACTGAAACGACTGTGGGACTTGGCTTTCTTTTGAACACCTACTAGAAAATATAGAACAGGGATGTTTCAAAGTGACTAATTTCCCAGTTGTTTCAACAATAACCGACTAAAGGAGAAAAAAAAAATGGAAAATAGCTGAAAATGTTTTGATTTAATACTTACTTTCAAGCACCCAAATTCACTACTAAGAGGGTACCAGTGTTGTTTCTTACGGTCTTATCTGCTTTTGTAGGCCATATAGAGGGATCAGCTTCAATTGAGCACTTTAATACCTGACACCACAAATTATGGCCAGAAAATTCAATTTTTTGGGGAGCTGAAATGTTTATTTCACTTAATACTGAAAATCAGAAACATCAAAATGTCCTTAAAATTTAACCAACGTATTTATTTTTCTCGTTTGATTCATTAGATGTTTTTGGAAACTGATAAACTACAAGAGAACTTTTTTTTAATCATTTATCGGACTGTATTAAGGTCTTTTTTTAGTAATTTGTTGATCATATTGATTTGATAGAAGTATATGAAAGTGTGTATCAAATGTGATACAAAAGGCAGTAAAGGGTTAAAGCTCCTGTGAGGAGTTTTTGACATTCAGGAAACAGACTTCTATCCATGTCAATGTTTTTTTATAGTTTATAAAACCAAACAAGACAATCAGCAACAAGACTGACTTTTTTTTTTGTCATTTCAACACCGGAAATCAGTGGGAGGGGGTAGGTGTCAAACAACAGCTGAAGAAACAGCCCTATTTTTCCGCTGAAATTTTTCACTGTAAGTGACACATCATGAGTCAGCAGGATGAGTTTTTTTTTTTTTGTCAGAGGACGTTCTTTAAGCATGTCAAGGACAAGAGAGGCAAAGACTGCTTCGTCCACCAAAATTGACACAAACAGAAAGTTCCTTACAGGAGCTTTAAGACAAAATAAGGAAATTAATACACAGAATGGGCAAAATCCTGGAAATCATGGCTTTTACTTAAAACTCTAAAAACTCACTGTCCAGTGACTTATTATGACAGGAAAACAGACAGAAAACAGAAACTTTTAGGCTAAGTTATGTCATGATTTGTGAGTTTTCAATGAATATTTAAAGGCTTATTACTCTTAACTTTTATTTCCAAATCAATGCCGATAAAAATTAAGAGAAGAAAGAAGTGAGGTGGATCTCTAACCTGCTTCTTCTATTCTTCTATTCTTCTATGTAACAATTACGCATGAAAGAAAGGAGCAAAAAATAGCTAAAATTGTGTTTCTGTGTCAGGACTGTTATAAAGAAGTATTTCAGGAAGCAGTTTTTGGCTTTAAAGATTAATAAAATCACCAAAGACAATCTTATCAGCACAGAGTAGACAGCAAATACGAACTCAGATACATATCTCCCACCTCCTCTCCTCCTCCTCCTCTGTACTGCTGTATTGTTATTCAGGTGTGTTGTACAACTCTAAAAGTAAGTTCTACATTATGCAGTTGTAAGCTTAAGCTCCTGTTATGTAAATTGAAAGGCTGTGTAAAGAAGAAGACAAAGATGTTGTAAATAACTAGTCAGGGCTTTACCCTCCTCCTCCTCTGTTTCCCACCACCCTACACTCATGCACACACACTCACATATACACATACAGTGTCAAATACAATTCAATTTCTGCCTCAGCATCAGCTTAGGCTAACACGGTCAAGCAAATGCCTATTTTCCGAATGGCCTGAGGGAGTTATGCTTTTCAGCTTATCAACTTTTATTAACCTCAGCACTGAGGTTTGCTCTTTGATTTAGATTCTTGAGAAACACTGAAATTGGATTTTTCGTGGTCTCACTCCTGCTGTGACATATGCTCGACAACTTGTTACACAGAGGAGGAAAGCTAAATGCTTGCTTTGGTTTCATGCTTGGATTATTTAATGACGAGAGTCGGCAACTTCTGGTTGTATAATTTCTGTTGTAGTTGCTTATCAGACCTGTGGGGAGATCGGACATCCATGTCAGATTTAGCAAACAGGAAATAGTCTGAAATGTAGCGTATCAAAGGAAGCAGGGCAACAGATTTTGGAGAGATCTTTTGGTAAAGTAAACACCATCTTTTCTACCTTTTTCCCCAAAAAATGTTCACATCATTCTGGCTTACTTTATGTAATACTGTCTTGTTATGATCATATCAGCTAGAAATATTTAAAGGTGCTTTGAATAATGAATCAGGGCTTTTTGAAGAGAACAGGTTTTTAAGCCTGCAAATACTGTCGGGTTTAGTTCAGTTCATTGTTATAAGGACCGGTGTGGATAAGTAAATAGACAAGGCTAAATAAATACATCAATCAGACTTTATTTGTAAAGCACTTTTCATACAAACATTATGTAACACAAAGTGCTTCACATAGACAGAATCAATAAAAGCTGTAAAAAAAAACTGTGACAACTCCACTCCCACCTTCAATATCCATGCAGAAGGTAAAAACAAAGAGATGAAGTAAAGATTTGCATCATTATGTCTACATGGAAAAAAGTTTAATTTTGACATATGAAATTAAAAGGGTTTAAAAAAGACGTTAGAAAATAAGATACTTTAATTCTTCAGTAGAATTCAAGAAAAATGTTAAAACACAAAGAAAATACATGAAAATAAGTTAAAGCTCCTGTAAGGATTTTTAAAACGTTTATAAAATACCATATTTTTAAGGCGCACCATTAGTGAACACGTCTATTCGCATCTCTTTTCATACATAAGGTGCACCGGGTTATAAAGTGCATTAAGCCAAACAAAACAGTCAGATAAGTCAAACTTTATTTAACTCGTTCAATAACTCAGCGAGGCTACGGTAGCTGCAGTGCTCCGACAAGCCAAAAGGATTGTAATGCGCCTTATAGTGCGAAAAATATGGTAGGTTGAACTTCACACTGATAACAAATCCATCAGGGACAAGATTTCAGATTTTTTATACACCAATTTTTAATGCCTGACTCGGATGTGAGGGGGTAGGTGACAGCCAAGCAGCTGAAGAAACAACTGTTTTGTACCATTTCTATAAATGATACCCTCAACTGTCAAGACTTAAGGACAAGACAAACTCAAGAAAAGAGACTGCTGTGTCCATATGGGGCACCGAAATTGACAAAAACCGAACGTCCTCACAGGAGCTTTAAAATGCAAAAGTAAAAAACTAATAGATAATCCACAATAACATTAAAAATCAATGAAATTGACTAAAATCTGAACAAACAATTAAGTTAATAAAGTCAATATTATGATATTTAATTTAAAGTCTTAATAAGTTGAAACAAGACTGTAAAGATCTCTAAAAAATCAATAAAAGAATCTTAAATGTGACCCTCAGGTAGACAACACAGAAGCTGAAAAGTCAGTCTGATGAATGCTCTACTTCTGGTTCCTGTCAGCAATTGTGCAGCTGTGACCAGACAGTAGTGCATTACAGTTGTCAATTTGGCAAGTGATGAAAGCTTAGACACGAGGCAGGAACAGTTGCACTCTGGCTGTTTTCTTCAGGTGATGAAATGTCTTTTTAGCAGTTTGTCTCAAAAGTGAGGTCTGAATCGAAGATCATGCCAAGACTCTTCACCTGCTGACGCGAGTTGAAAGCCATTATTTGCTATAAACTCAGTTTCTCTCTCTCTAAACTCCATGGCCAATGGGTAAGACCTGAGTTTTGTTCTGATTTAGCTCTAAAAGTCTCTCAGTTATCCATGAGTTAATAAATAAAACACAGTTTAAAAGGTTTGAACTGGCATCAGGTTATCATAAAAGGCCAGAACTGAGCTAACTTGGATCACTCCTACTGCTTGAATAGTGTCATCTTATGCTGTTGCATGCTGCAAAAAGAGACAAAAATCTTAGTGTTCACACTCAAATCAGCAGATCACAATTAGCAACTACTTGTTTACATAATGGCGCATTTAAGAGACAAAAGCAGATATCATTTTCATACATGTTGGTAGAGACCAAAATCAGAGCTAAAAATAGGAGCTAACAGTCATAGATGGACGGAAACACAGTGATACAGTGGTGCATTGTAAGGAAGCAATTATTTTCCAATGAATTCACCATATCAGCTTAAACGATGCTTATAATTAGGTAGCTTAGCTTGCGTGACGGTTCTCCAGCAGTTTCTTATTCAAGGTGCAAATCTGACTGGCATCCGTTATGACTTGAAAACACTCACCCCCAATTTCCACCGCATCCAGCTACGAAAAGGCCCTATCCGCCGATTGTAGCTGATCGTAACCATTCAAGTCAATGTGTCAATTTCCACCGGCTTCTTTACGTTCTGCTGTGGATCGCCGGTTTTCGCAGCTGATCGCAAGAGTTCTATTTTTTCCGGACATCGGAGCATACCGGATAAATTCAGCACAGATCAACCCGTGCTGGAAAGGAAGTCGGGCACAGATGCAAAATAAAACATCCGGCTTCTTTTCAAAATAAAACACTCCATGTTTCAGGCGGGTCGTATTTCATGGTGTGAAATACGATCTTCCCTAATCACAAACGACAAACACTGCTTGGGACGAACAAGTAAAAGGTTTTTAGACAGTATTTCACCCCGATGACACCATACATGAGAGGATGCTGATTTTAAAAGTCTAGAAGTAGATTTCCTTCTCTGGAAGGACACAATGTACTGCTAATTTGGTTAGCCTATGTGGCTACAGACAACTTGTTATCATGCGATTGCACGTGAATCCATGGGTTCCTTATGAGTTCTCGTGATTCCTGCTGTTCATAATCCGCCACAAATGACAGGAATTGGCAGACGGCGAAAATCGCTGCCATTCGGGATGCGGTGAAAATTGGGGGTCACACATTAAGTATAAAGACATGTCACTTTAAACAGCTTTATTTATAACATTTATCCAAGTCTCAGAAACTACAAGTCACTAATATGATAATCATTGAGACGGTTCTTCCTGTTTTTTTTCATGAGAAAATATTAAAAAGAAAACTGATGGCATGTTGAGCATCTTAGCCTCATTAAAAGAAAGAAAATAGATTCTTAGAAACACAGACAGTATCAGAGAGCAAACCCACATCCTGTGGCTGCACACCCTCTGTCTGACTGCTGGCCTGCTATGCTCCCATCACATACAATGTCAGGGAAACAAAGTATGAGGCTTTGAAAACTGCCCTTTGCATGAAGTGTGTATTTCCTCTTTCATTTTGCTTGGCAAGATATTGTAGACTCCCGCCCCCCTGACTGGGCTATGGATTATTAGCTTAAGCTCTCTAAAAATATCCCTTTGACTGTTTAAGCCTCTGACAGCAGCAACATCTCACACATTCTGATAGCTTTATACTAACTATGGCTGCAGAGGGCTCATGCACTCAGCCTGCCTTGTTATCTTTTACCTTGTTTGCCCGAGGAGGAAGAAGACGAAGAGGAGGAGGAGGAGGAGAACTTACGGGCACCCCGAAAAAAAAAAAAATATCTGCAACAGTCCTCTCTCCCTCTTTTTCGCAGAGCGGATCATCAAAGGGGAGCATGCAATCACTGCAATCTCCGAACAAACGAGATGTTTTTTTTTTTCAGTGCGAGAGGATTTTGCCCAGATGTCACTCGAAGCACTTGTCATTGTTGCGACAGCTGTAGAGGCACATGGGCCGTCATTTGGAGGAAAAAAAAAACGTCTTCCGCTACATACCAAAACAGCACACGTCAAATGTGAAACATACACAGCATCAAACATAAAATTCCTGAATATTAATGCTGTAAGCCTCTTATGGAATTGTGGCTCTTATTGCCTATCATTTCAGTTTTATTGGCTTGCCTGTGTAGTCCCGGTAATTGCGTATTTACCACCATGCAGTATTTATCATACCAATATATTAGGTTGAGCTGAGCTTATGCTACCAAATATTTTTGATGTTGGCATTCATAACAGCTCATAGAAATTAATAAATTCCTGAAAGGGATTACACCGTACACATGTGGCTCATAGACATTGCTTCAATTATCTTTTCTTCTGACGCCCACGCTCTCTCGAAAGGCTTTTCTCACAAATATTAAAGCTGCTAACTAGAGAGAGACGGAGGGTGGAAAAAAAAAAAAAAAAAGAAAGAGGCATGTGCCGCTCAACAGCACCATTGTTATTCCAGCCTTTATTCATGTGTCTCTCTGAAACGCTTTGAGATGAAATATCACTGTTTTGACAAGACGTTTTCCAAGCTGCTCGCGTCTCCTGCGAGATGCCTCACGCTGGTCGGTGATGGAACGTTCCTGAGGAGAAAAGTCAATATGTGGTTGTAAATAAATGAAAACAAATGTGAGACCTAGGCCCTCGATAGATTGAAACAGCAAAGAGAGGAGGAAAAAGAGAAGACAACTCACCTTTACTCATTATAAAACCGCTTCTCGCCTACACAAGCTAATTGACTAGCCTCTCAGCCCCTGTGTGTGTTGGGGGGTGATGAATTGACATATTGCTGGCAGCTTGATGTTGATTCAAGGCAGAGAGCCATGAGGCTTTCCTCCAGGGACCTGTAACCTTATTGTTCCATGTCATCTCCTCCCCTTCTGTTTGAGGACCAGGTTGTCAACCTTTCCCCAAGGTCAGGCAAACACCAGCCCTCGTCCTGCACATAATTGGATTATTTAGAATCATAGCATCAACTTATTGCCCTGACTGGGGTCAAAAGTGAATTTAGTGCGAGAGGTTGTCTGTCGTGATTTGTGGCATCGTTTTGAACTGACAAGCAACAGCTTCTGTCACCAGTTACAGGACCCACACCAGTGGTGCTGTGTGCTTTAGCCTATACACTTGCACTTGTTTATGACAAACCTATCAAGAACAAAATAATCTGTTTATTTCAGTGAAATTTGAAAAATCAATTACCGTATTTTTCGCACTATAAGGCGCACTTAAAATCCTTGTCGGAGTTCAATAAAGTTTGACTTATCTGACTGTTTTGTTTTGCTTAATGCGCTTTATGATCAGGTGCGCCTTATGTATGAAAATAGACACGTTCATTGATGGTGCGCCTTATAATCAGGTGCGCTTTAAAGTGCGAAAAATATGGTAGCTGAAAATTGAGAAATTTGAAATATTCAAACACATGATGTTTGGTTAGTTTTTTGTTTCTGTATTTTGTCATCCATTTTCTTCCAGACATTTTTGACCAGAAACATTGTTAAAAATATTTATTCTAAGCGTCAGAATCATGAGTCATCTCAGCTTTTTAGTTTGGTGTTTTTTAAGTAGGCGTTGTAAAGAAAGTGTAGGATGCTGTTGATTTTCATTCTCTTAAATATGATAAGAAAATCAAATAGAAGACTTTTGATTCTGGAGTTGTGTAATAAAGTTAATCCAAAATATTAACGCAGTGTAATGAACATGGATTTAAGAGGTTGGCATTATTTTATATAGCTACGGAGAAAAGGAATGAATCAAAGGCGGTAAACTGTGACAGATTTTACTGTGCAGCACTTTGTCGAACTTGAATGTGTTTTTTAAAATGTGCTTTATAAATGAATAATATAAATAAAGCGGATTAGATTGGATTGGACAGATTAAAAATTTGCACCTGCAGATTGGCAATTTGTGGTACTCATTTGTGAACTCTTCAGATTTAAAATGTTTACTTAAGATTAGATTTTGAGTTCATGTAAAACAATCGTTAGGGCTGTAAGTATTATAACAACTTAATTCTTATGCAACTAGAGTTAAAATTAAGGTTATTTTTAAATCACATGGAAGTTTGTCCCATTTGGCGCCCACTAGTTAAGCAATTCCAGCGTCTTCCTGCTTCTTACTTCCACCATGAACTCTCAGATAGCTCATGTCGGAGTACTTTGAGTACTTTCAACAACCAACATACAGGTTTTCAGACTGATGTCAACCACATCAGGAAAACTTGCATTGCACTATTTTAAAGTGTGAGTGTGAATCACCTCAGACCTGTGCATCTAACACCTGAAAGCTTTCTGCTACATGTAAGTGTGATATCAGACCACAAGGGAACATACAGTACATTTCATAGATTGCATTTGAGTCCCAAATCAAAACGTTTGCAAGAATTGCTTAGAGTAACTTTAAGAAATTTTAAACTTGCGGTTAAAAATGTCATTAGTTGGAGGTAGCTCCAGAAATCCAATGATAAATCATGATTGGCGAATGTGCTTACACATTTTTTCTAAAGACCTTGTGGGAATATCTGCGAAAAGGCAAAGGCTAGTTCTGAAGTGTGTAAAAACTTAGCTAACAGTATGTACATTTGTGACAGACTGCCATATTTTGTTAAGTGAAAAAGTACATGTCCTTGTATACCGCGAATCTGTTGGAACCAAGAAAGGCATGCATGTGAAGTTAACATTTCTCACAGTTTAGAAGCTATGAAATGCATAAAGCCTGGTGTAGGCTTTTAAAGTGCACCTGTTCAGGGACTAAAGAAACATACAGTGGGTGTTGAATGCCTGCAGAGCCGGGGATTCCCACATACTAGCAGATATTCATGGTTTCAGTGGTAGTTTCATGGCTGGAGGCTGACGTGGTGTTATCTCATGCTGCTGTGGTAAGACGAGATGAAGTGGGGCAATAGATTAAATGGGTGGGCTGCATGCCTATTAAATCAGGAGCTGGCAGAGAAACACTAACTCAGGTTACTTCTTCTCACGTGACACGAACGCACATGTGAGGAAAAGGAGGAGGGAAAGCTAAGATGTCTTTACTTCACGTCTGGTGCGTGACACCCTGCTCTGTTTGCAACTCTTTAATTAACTGCTCATTTGTGTGTCTGTGCGTGTATGCGTGTGTGTGTGCGTATGTTTTCTTTTGTAGGAGGCGGCCACATTTGCCAAAGTGCTGGGCTTTGAGGTGAGTTGACCAGCGATTGCACACTAAACAGATCCTAAAGGTTTATTTTTGCTGATAATGAAGTTCTTTTTGGACAGTGATTGATGTGCTATTATACTCTCCAGGCCTTGCAGCAGTTGCTATGGAAACCTGGCAGTCGTCATGGTTTCTTTGTTCAGCCAGCTCTCTCTGTTATGACGCACTCTGCTAGGTCTGCACCCAACATCGCCTACAGATGTTATTTATTGAATTTTGAAAAGCCTCTTGGGAAGCTGAGAACTTGGGCATGGTTTCAAGCCTTTCTCTGCAGGCTCGGGGCTCATCAGGTTGCCTGGTTAAAAAGCCTCCTCATTATCTTCATTGCACTCAGGGATCATACTGTATTTCTTTCCCCTCACTGCTACAGCATTACAGCACACTGAGAAGACACTGAAGTCTTTTATCACACAAATTATATCCACCTGTGGTTTAGATTATGTAAATGAAATTACGGTGCTTTTTACCCCGCAGAACATACACAGTTTTTAAAGCCTTCTCAGTGTAAAATGAAAGATCTCTCAGTCTAAATGTTTCTGATATTTTGCATATTCCTCACATAGGTTTTTAAATATAAAAAAAAAAACAAATAGCTAGTGTGTGTGTGTGTGTGTTTCAAATGGGCTCAGGTATTTTAAGTGCCTACTCTCTTTCAAAAAAGGTAGAGCTGCCTTGAATGTGGCTCTGCACTGTGTGAATAATTGTCATCCAGAATCACTAACGGTGTGATCAACGTGACTGGAATAGAAATGCAATCCTGACGGCGGTGACAGGTTTAAGAGAGGAGAAGGGATGAAGGCAGGAAAAAAAAAAAGAAGGGAGGGTTAAGGGGGGGACTCATGTGAGAAAAAAAAAAACCCACAAAGGGCAAAGTGTAGACTCTTCTAGTAGTTACAATTCTTTGACATTTTCCGTGTCAACTTGATTTGCCAGAACACTCTGCAAAATTGCATCGGATGAATGTGATTTCTCAGATAACATCAGCAGTATGTACTGTACTTACTGCATTTCTATATGGTTCATGGTTTTCTCTTTTTTCCTTTGGCGCTTGCCCTGACACTCCGATAACAATTTCACTTCCCTATACATGAGCTTCACCCTTTATCAACGACTTTTCAAAATATAAATATATAAATATACAGTATGCAGTGTATAGTGGCTGCTTGAAATGTATTAAAAGTTTGCAGTAGTTGTGTTGTTAGAGGAAAAATCATTGAAGGTAATTCATAATTGATATATACTTAAGACATCTGTAATAAAGAGCATACTAACCATGGATGCTACAAGTTTGTTGTTATTGTACATATTGTACAAAACTTTCTTCATAGCCGTCAAAATGTATTAAATCTCACACCCACGCTCATGTACAGTGTAATAAAAAAACCTTTTAAAAGTAGTCAAAAAACGCATGCAGTGCAGTCTCCATGAATATTACATTTTTAAGATTAAAGATGCTCTTGCAAGTTGATACAGCACATTAAATAATATCGCACAACATTTTTTAAACTTAATTTGAAAGTCAACTTTACCAGCAATAGATCAAATTTCCAGACCTCACTAAAGTCTCATAAAACAAAGTCGTTTTAACTCTGGGTGATATTTTTTCGCACATGCTCAGCACTACTGTAAATTTGCTGAATTTTTTGGGACAGGGTGCATGTGTGAACACACACAGCAGCATTTTTCACTCTAATTTTCCCAGTTTTTTTCCTGCCACCCCCCTATGTAAAACTTTTGGAAAATCAGATTGAGCTGATTTTTGACTGAACAGTTAAAAGTGGTAATTGAACCTTGTGTATTAAAACTATTAAGTATCCAGCGAATGTTAAGGTCCTTACACACCAGGAACGACGCAAATATGCGACGCAAAATTACGAAATATTCAGAGGCGAATTTTGACGCTCCTGACTGTACACATCAAGCGCGATGCGATTTTGCGACTTTCCGGGTGGGAATCCATAAAAGTAAGGTAACAACTGAGACCTAATGGTGCTGTGACAGCAACATGATTGAGTCTGAGACAGTGAAAATACATATGGTATGTTGTATCTGAACAGGTTAGCTTACGAGCTAAAGTTACTTAGCACAGAAGAAAGTTAAAACAAAGACATTTAGCAAACTGTTAAAGCACACAAACCATCTTCATATAAGAAATCTGACGCTATGACTCTCCACAAGTCGTCCTTCAGGTCGTTATCTTTGTAATATTTGTGTTTTTTATCAAACAGCACTCTGTTCTCTGACACGTAAACAATCAGCCGGTCGGCCGTGTTGGATATATCGGTGAATCAGACGTCACAACAACATGAAATCTGATTGGTCAGAAGTGGACACACAGTATGCGAAAATTTAGAAAATTTGACCGTGGTACAAAAAAATAAATGCCGCAATATCGCAGGACGGGAAACACATCCCTGATGTGAACGCTTGTATTGACAGGATACGGGTTCGAAAAAGATTTTGACGTCCAAAATAATCGCATGAAAAAAACACTCCCGGTGTGTAAGGACCTTTAGTGCGCATGACAAAGCCACTTCATTTACTCTCTGCTCGACTGTTTTTTTCTAGACAGCTTTTTATTCTTTAAAAACAGCCAATCGCAAGTATAATTAATGTAAAGGTAAAACTGTCTCTATCACTTTAGACTTATCTAAGCCCACCATCTTCAATATCTTGTTAACATTACAACAGGGAGAACTTCATGTTGTAGGGGGCATGTGTGAATAAGCTCTTTTAAATGATCAGGAATGCCTGAGTGGAGAAAGACTTGGGTGAGATTAATTGGCCGGTCTTTAAGGGGAGCTGTGATTTAATTGCTGCCCAGTCAAAGACACTGCATGTTGCACTTGAAGTGTGTCCTGAAATAATGCTGTCTTCACATCAGGGTTGCTGGCTTACATAAACAACAGCTTTTTTTTTTTTCTGTGTAAAATCAAGATAAGCTCATTCTCTTTCGAAAAAAAAAAGCAATCAACAGATCTGAACACAGCCGCCTGATTGTGATCTGTTTCCTTTAAATGCTCAAAGAACTATCTGCATGGCAGCTCTAATTGAATCGTTCTCTGGCTGTGTTTCTCAAACAGCCTGCAGTGGAGACAATCACTTTCTCACTGACTTCAACACATAAACACAATTTAGCACTCTTGTAAAGCTTTTATATTTCATGGTTTGTTGATTTATGTCTGATCAATTGCCGCACAATCGTAAATATTGCCATTTTTCAGCGCTAAACTAAATTGAGCGTATCATTTGTCAATTCATGTTTTGCACTCCTGTTATCATGCTGCAGTCTTTTAGCTATAAGATGCTGTCAGGTAAGTGCGACTGCGATGCAAACAGTAGGATTGGTACGAGTGTTTGATTATATGTGTTTATGTGTGAGTAGTTTGCCCCACTAAACAGCCATGATGCTAACCCGTCCACCTCTGGCCCTGAGAGCCTTTTAGCTCCTAAACCTGGGAGTAGAGCAGCGTTTTTATGTCGGTGAACATAAAACCAGAGGGTGACAATGTGCCGAAGCCTTGTGTGGTTTAGCATTCAGTGTCTGGAGGAGTGCTTGTGGTTACATCCAGTCACAGTGACAAATTGCCTTTTTTTTGCCATCGCCTGCTAACAGCCTCTGTATTAACCTCTCCATTAGCACTTACTTAGAGTGTTACACCCATTTTTCCTCAGCCTAGGGTCTCTCCGGACCTCTCAGGGCTGATTAAAGGACATTTGGGAAGCATTTAGAGGTGTAAAAGCTCATTGGTTTGAGTGAGCCAGTGTGGCTTGGTGGTATCGAAGCCATCCCTCTGATTACTCCCATAACCACGGTATTTGCTCACCCTAAAGGTGCTGAAGTGTTAGCTTTGATATAGATGCTAGAGGCGTCTGCGACCCTTAATGCTAGCACCTCAGTGTGCTATATTACGGCAAAGCAGAGTCCACCCCACTGCGAGGCGGCGATAAAGACATTCCACCTGCTCATAGTACATCATGATGAGTTAATAATAAAGTAGCACTGACAGGTGTGGGTTTTTTTATCCCTCTCATGATCAAAGGCAAGCACTCCAGAGAGTTCTGTCGTCTCCAGGCGAGAATATCCATTCTGTGCAGATGCTGAGGAGAGATGGCCTGTTTCAGGAAGAGACTGATACAGTACATGCACCAAGAAGTAGCTTTATCTGACAACAGCATATCTTCACACGCTTATTTTCATCTCTCTTAGGGAATATGACATCCTAATATTTTACAGCTCTCCTGTAGCCGCATGGAAACATCATCGAGCGCTCCTATTGATCTTTTTCTGAGCGGTTTCATAGCCCCATCTGGTTTCATTATCACTTGATCTGTCTGGCAGCATCGGAAAAATCTGACCCCTCTCAGTCACACTTGTGATCCTTGATTAACTCCTCAAAAATTGCTCTTCATGATGCATTCATTCAACTTTAACATCCTCACCTTGTGCTTACAGACAGAGGACATTGCAGAGATTGCAAAGAGGACCCAAAACCTCCCCAAGGAGAATACAAAGAGGCAGCGGATGGTGGTCTTCACCCAGGGTGCAGAGGACACTGTTGCAACAGTTGGTAGGCCATTTTTAGTTCTCCATTTGTTTCCTTCTTATCCATACAGTATACATTTCCTGTTAAATACCACTCAAAGATGTCTCAACTTTGGCCCCTTTTTTGGACTTCTCTACCCTTCACTTCAACCTCATATCTCAAAAACTGCAGCCTTAAATAGATGGAAGATCACTGAGTGAAAGAGGCGAATGCTATCAGTAATTTCTTTGAAGTTAACCTGCAATATTGACACCAGATGTTAAAAAAAAAAAGAAAGCTTGCACTACGCTCTGTCATTTCAGAGCATAAAAGAAGTGTGGGGGATGCAGAGAGCAGGCATTGATTTGTGAAGTACTTCTAACTTTGTCTTGGACAGACTCCAGGCCAGTCCTCAGCAATTTTTAATGCTTCAACTCTTACATCCTGCTTTTTTTTTTTTCTCCTACAAAATGCTGGCAGAGTGACCTCGAGTAGACAACTTCTGGTCCTCAAATCAATCCCATTTCCTTTGATTCAGGGTATATTTGTTAGCCGGACATTAAAAGGCAGAGTCATCATAACCGAGCAGGGGTTGCAGGTTTAAGCGGTGTGGGGGAGAAACCATAGTTTCAGATTACTGCTGGGAGCCGGTGCCTTTGTCAGAGCCACAGGGTGTCTCTCCTCTGTGCCCTTGCAGTTCAGACTCGTCATGTGAGAGGAGAGATGGCCTCAGGTAAAGACTCCAACATATCACTCATCACTGGGGACTGCAGAGAGGCACAGCTACAGCAGGACTGTTCGCACTGCAGGACACTGCCTTCACATTACATCCAGTGTCCTCAATTTGATACTGCCTGCTAGAGTATTAAGTGAAGCTTTGCTCAGTATGTTACTGAAGGCATTAGAAGACAGTCAATTATTAATCATGTGTTATTTGTATTTCCCAATGTGGATTTTGTTTAATATGAACTGAACCGCTTTAGTAGAGACATTCAAGAGGCTGAGCTGAATCAATACTTTCATGTTTACAATGAATAAAATAGCTGAATCGTTTAAAAAGACAACACTTGAAATGATGAGCCAACAGAAATATAAAGCAACCGTGTGATTTTAAACTCTAAAAAGATTTTTACCGTCTTATACAGGCCTTAAAGGGAGATTCTGGTGTAAAATTAATTTAGGGTCAAACACATCGTAACACCGAGTTAGCTAGTACATACAGGGTCACAGCCATAGTACTAGCCACCAAACATCTTTTTAGCTTTGCCTAATTTCTTTAGCAAAGAGACTAAACACAACTCACCTACTCTCTTCCAACAGCCACTTGTTTGTAGCAAGACCTCAGGCCAGTCTATTACAGACTGCCGCAGGGTGACGCAGCTCAAGGAAGAACATTTACAATCATTACTTTATCATTTCCTATAATAGTAATAATCACCATATTAATCATTTTGCACTGCAGACGCAGTAGTTCTTCTGCCTTAGCGTCTTAGTCTGATTGCATTTCCATGACAAAATGATCATAAATGTTCTTCCTTGAGCTGTGTCACCCCACAGCAGTCCGTATTGGACTGACCTGGGGTCTCGCTACAAACAAGCGGCTGCTGGAAGAGAGTAGGTGAGTTGCGTTTAGTCTCTTTGCCAAAGAAATTAGGAAAAGGTAAATAGATGTCTGGTGGCTATTGCTATAGAGTGGTGATTTGGTTGAGGTTTGTTTATGGCTCCTCAGACCACTGTGTATTGCTATCCTGCGGTCATTACTTAGCAAGCCGTCTGCAACATTCATCTCTTGAGGGGGAGTCTAACTCGCCATTACGGTGTGTTTGACCCTAAATTAATTTTAAGTCGGATATCCCTTTAACTGGTGGTTTTGAATCACTCATGATACAGATTCTGGTACCTGGTACCTGGTACCTGTGCAAGTGTATTGACTCCAAGCACTAATCTTATCTCCACATGATGAAATAGTAGACCCATCACAGCAACATAATAGGCAGATATTTCATAGTCTTTTAGTATCACTTTGTTGTTTTCTGCTGGTATCATGTGAAAGATTTCCTAAAATCAGTTCTTGTTTTCTCGTGGCAAGCACAAGGGCCTGTGTCCACTGGTGCCACATTTCATGTCATAGCAGCTGTAGGCCTTGGAAATTATGCCTCATAAAAATCAATTGGGATTAGCTTCTCCTCCATATAAACCTTGTTGACAAATATGATAGCAAAAGTCCCGCCTCTTCTCGATTCTGATTGGTCTGTGATGAAGAGGTGACAGTGATAGAGGTGATCTGAAGATTTATTGGTAACACTTTACATGAACCCATCTTTTATCATGCAAAAATTGATGTTTAAGTCGGTTTTAGTCTCCCACACTGCCCTCAAGCAAAGCAAAGCACCCATTCCCATCCACTCAGGGTGCTCATCTGCTCTGTCTTGGCTGGTGGAGAACGAAGCCAGAGCTAAAAGAGAAAACTATTGGGTTTGATCAGATATATCAGTTGATAATAAAGCTCTTAATATGCCAATGTGTGGTTAAATTAAATCTTAATGATCACGTGTCAGGCAGATTTGTATGGTTGAATTTAATTTTGTGATTTTGCCAAAGTGTGCCAAATCAATGTGAAGAAAAAAACTTATTCGGTGCAATAGGCTACATCCCACTCCTAGGGGCAACTTACACCATCCATTTTCTTTTTCGAAGGAGGAATCCTCGAAGTAAATTTCCTTTCATGAGAATTTGAAAAGAATCTTTAAGCAGAAACCCTGGCGGTTAAAAAGAAGGAGACTCCATCCATTGTGCTGGAGGTGATGGATAATTCCTGCCTGCTCCTCTCATTGCTCCTGCATGGAGACAGAGCCGCACGCTGCTGTGAACTTTATATAAAATACATGATGAATGCGGGCGGGATGAAAGACAATGTGTTTCAGATGTCATCTACAAAGGCAAACATGATAAATGTCATTGACTGTGCTATCATTGCATTGGAGCAGTTACAGTAGTCTGTGAAGCTGGATGGGTGTGTGTGTGAGTGTGTGTGTGCGTGTGAGAACACGGCTATTCATGGCAGCCAAATAAATGTCAATGTAAAAAGAGAATTAAAGATTTTCATTTCCCAGAGGCGGCGCTCTAATAAACCTGATCTCTCATTTTGTTTGCAATTTGTCCTCCTGTCAGGATTTGATCATTTGCCAGCCTCTGCATGTCATGTTAAACCATTTTATAGTGATTAAGGATTGGAAAATGCCTTCCCCCGTGGTATAATTCTCCAAAAAGAGATGTCAATTTGTTATTGTTCTTCTTTTTTTCCCCTGCCTTTCATCATACCAGTGCTTCAAACGTGCCTTTTTTAAAGAGCCGGGAGCAGGGGGAAATGGCCCTTTATTTAGCCGCCACTGACACCGCTGAACTACGCCGAGCTTTTGCTTATACTCCCATTACAGCAGTAATTAAGATCATTGTGCCCTGAACCTTAACGGTGAGGAGATCTAATAAACGATCATTCAGCTGAGGGTCGCCGCTCTAATAGCTGATAAGGACTTGATAAAGCCTGACTCGGCTCCTCTGTGAGTTTCAGATCTCTCGAGGGGGCTAAGCAGGCAGATTTTTTAAAAAAAGAGAACCTGATCTATACATGCTAATCACATGAGGCGGATCGAGGAGGGAATACTGACTGCATAAAAAGTTAAAAAGCAGCTTTATTTACTCGTCATTCGCCCTAAAGTTAGAGAAAATTAGAGCTGCAGGATCATTTAAAAATCTACTTGAAGACATCTTAATAGTCTGTTTAAAAAGCTGAATGTTTATGTTCAATACTTCATGATGGACTAAATCAATTAACATTCTGCGCTGTGAGAAAGACCGCCTCTCTTTTCCCCTTGGCATCTCACACTGAAGTGTTTTCTTTCATGTCTCCCTGAAAGGATATTGGTTGGCGATGATCTTTTGCCTGTGGTTACAGTAATTACAGGCATATGTATTCTTTTTTTCTCCCCCCCTAACTCAATTGTGAACAAAGATGCTGGTTATGATAGGGAAACAGATTGAATGTCAGCTCGCTCCTAACCTGTCGCGTTTGCCAAGAAAGCGGTAACGTTGTTTTTCCTCTCTCTGAGGCTCTGAGTTTGGCTGAAACGCAACAGGAAACCTTCCAGAAGAAGAAGAAGAAGAAGAAGTATTCTCCAGGAAGTTTCTCACATAAAGATGTTCTGTACTTAAACTCCACTTTTTTTTTTACTCATGCCTTTTAGCTAAACACTAGTATGTGAGTCCCAGTCTCTAAGCAGCCGAGGATTTAAAATGACGGATTAATTATTTTACTTGTGTAGATAGATCAAAGTTAATTTTAAGGACCTGCCAACTATTTGATCTACCTGCTTTCTGTTGCAGCAACAATAGTACGAGCTGGAACACAACCAAGTGAAGCGTGTAATAATTTCAGAGTCAGTACAACGCTCCATATGCTCATTTTCCAATAAAGCCGAGGTCGTCTTATTTGCATGTACAGTCACTTTTTTTTAACAGAAGTGCATTTTCTCAGTCAGTGTTGTGCAGTGAATTGGCATTGTTCAAAAGAATAGGCAATAATAAAGGACTTAATTGATACTCATTTCAAAGAGACGCCTGTTGAAAGAACTTCTTAAGTTTAATCACCACCATTCAAGAGTTGTAATGAGGGAATTATAAAGAGCGAATTAACAAAAGCACACAATTATAGCTTACTCCAAGGAAGTATTTGAATTCATTTGAGTTTTTTCTCTTTTTTTTTTCCCCCCTCTTATGCAGGTTACCTGTCAAAGCACCAGCCATACTACTCTCCCACACATTCACCAGAAACCTGCTGCGTCTACCGCTTTTGTCAAACCGAGCTCTGAGAACAAAAACATTTCAGTGTAAAAGAGGAGGGGAAAAGAAGTGCAGTAGGTTTTTATTGATTGAAAATAATGTTGCAGATCTCATTACAGTGAAATGTGAAATGAGTTCAGCAAAGTGATGTTTTCAGACGTGCTGCTAGCCAGAAACAACAAAGTCAGAGTATGTTGGCAGGAGTTTTCTCTTTCTCTTTTTTGAACCACTCTTGCCAGTTGGATCTCAGTTACAGACGGGTGGGGAATAGTTGGACTGTAACTTGTGCTAACATGTCAGTCAAATTTAATAATTTGCATCAATGAGGTTATGTGAACTTTCCCCTAACAGCAAAGCACAAACGTTGGCCGTGATGATAGATGGAAGACAAATAGTGCATGTCTATGGTGCTATGCAAACAAAACATAGAGCGTTCTGTTTATACGATCAGCTATGTCACGCTGATCATCGCTCTCATCCCTCAGAAATGTTGCAGCATGTTTCGTCATGGCTGGATTTAATGAAAAATAAAAACGTCCTTGGATTCTTATTTGCAGAAAGCACCGCAAAAATAAGGCATGAGTTAAAAAAAATGAGTAAAAATGCTTAAACACTCCAAATATTATGAGCTGTGAACCCGCTAACTAGCTCATAATGTGTTACTATTGAGGAACAATGCTTTCAACTTCCTGAAGTGAGATAACTTTTAGTATCATCAGGGAGTAAGTACTTAAGCTAGTACTGTGTCGTGTCACATCACATGCAACTCCTCTCAAGACATAAATCAAGACCCACAGTATACTTATGGGAGAAATGATTACAGCTTGTTAGATTTCGCAATAAATCTTCTTTAAACCATTGAATGCCGCAACATAACTGTAAGTCAGGTTTGCTCACCTCCATAAGAGGCATAAATGAGCATTAGCCTCTTATTTTTTCTGTCTCCCTCAGTAGACCTTCAACCTCCTCGAAGCCACACTAGACTACATTTGTTTAACTACCACAAATATATTTACACACTTATTTATATTTCATTTCTGGGTTTTAATTAACTGCAAAACCTGTTCTTAACAAGTGCGACGGTTTTGTGTTTAGATGCATCCGGTTTTATAGCCGCAAAAGTGTCTCCCAGTTCAACACGACCACGTCTAAAGACTCGAGTCTCCTAACCGAGGAGTCAGTGACAAACTGTAATTTATTGTTAGCACATTTTCCAGTGCGGTTAATCTTTTCAAGAGGGAGGAGGACTCTCAAGCTTCTTCTGTGGCATTAATTAAGTAAAGTCGTTATGCTGCTAATTAGCGGATCCTAAAAGGATTCTTGTCTTATTGTAATTTATTATCAGAGCCACAATCACCTGCTTTACTTAAAAGAGGAGATGTGTCATCATGAAAACGCAATCTCTCTCTTGATCTGATACATCTTCAGTATCTGACCTGAAATACTGTCGCATCCTGCTTTTTAAACACAACTTGATGGAGTTAATCTCATAGTTAAGGGTATCACAGTAATTTCCTCGACATCGTGTGTTGAGCATATGCTAAGCTGCAGGTTGTGGATCTTTCGTCCTGTAGAACAAGGACAAAAATTAATTAATAAATTAATAAGGGTGTCATATCTGCCGCCCAGATATTCTGTGAGCCGTTGTTGGATTAGCAGGGAGCCTCATTAAACAACTTTTTTGTAGTTTTTCTTTTTTTTTTTGTATCTCATGTTCTCCTTAAACTTCAACCTTTTTCTCTCAATAAGAGGTCTGTCAGCCTCCTCGTGTTCCTTTTATCCGCATGTCAGTCTTTTGTCTCCTGCACCTTTTTGAAGGTTCACATCGGCACCAGAGCCCTCGGATTGTTTGAAGATTGTGTGTGTGGTTTAGATTGTTCTGACATAAGTTGCTGATTTAATGTCACTCTACACCTCCAGACTTTGTCATCTGGCAGATTTTTGTTTCTCCCCCCCTCCTGCTCCTCTCCTTTAAACTGGAAGTCCCTTTGAAGTGCATATGCTACTGATAATTGAAGCAATATAATTCACTGAAAATAATACAGAGACCCTCATTTAATGGTTTCCGTTCTGAACTGAAAGTACTCACAGCAACTGTTGTTGCATTGTTTTTAATTTATCAGGGCACTTGCCTCAAGCGTTAGGACATGTTTAGAATTTTTTCATTAATTCATCTGTTGCTTTTGGACTATTTAGTCAAGCCACTGCAGAACATTTTCCTTCATTAAAAACAGAATGTTCTTCCCTGTTGACTCGCATAAAAGTCCTATGCCACTTTTTAATGCCGTTTATTATCACAACATGCTAAACAATGCATGTTCAGCCTTCTTTTACTGTTTTTATTTTTATATAAACTTAATATTTTTGTCATTTTGACCAGTTTTTAGTCCTTGTTATTTTTGGACATGGGGATGAGAAGAACTCACAGGCTGATTTTCCTCAAATCATAAAACAGTTTGATGTGTTTTAGGGTCCATTGAGGTAAAACCAACGCTAGTATGCTAGTGTTCAATGACATGCTATCAAGCTGAGGAGAATAATGTAAGATTTTAGCGCTGATTAAAGCTCATGTTAACATTTGTTGAATACTATTAATATTCCTATTTATTGAGCCACATAGTCAGTGTGCCTAATAATTAAAACCAGAAGCTTTTAGTCACCTTGCATTTCTCTCAAGTGTCTCCAAGACTGAATGTGTTTGAGTGACTATTAAATCTAATTTTAATTGTACAGGTTATAGTTATGATCCCTGGTGTTTAACTGGAATTAAGAGCCTTCCTGTGTCCTGTATGCAGGTGAAAAGGCTACCATGTTCCCCGTTTTGGACATTGACCAGAACGACATTGTTGACACCAACGGAGCAGGAGACGCCTTTGTGGGAGGTACAAAAAGAAATGAAAATCATCTTCCACACAGTTTGACTCCTATGTACACTCCCAATTAACCTTTGATACTGACCAACTATGTACCACAGTATCACCTCCAGATTTTACGAGCATGACATTTAGCCTGCTGTTTTTACCTCGTATGAGCTGATCAAGGCACTTCAGAGAAACGTCTGCATTTAGGTCCATGTTGGGGATGAGATAGGTTTTCTTATTTCCAGACTCCAATGCTGATTGCTTCCCTAAAATGACTGAAAGTTAAAGCTTGACCCCTGCTCTTCTCTCTACCCAGGATTCCTCTCTGCGTTGGTCTTGGAGCACCCGTTGGAGGAGTGTATCCGGGCCGGGCACTACGCCGCAAACGTCATCATCAGACGGGTTGGCTGCACCTTCCCAGAGAAGCCCAACTTTAACTGATGAATTTGACTTTGCATATTTTTCCACCAGATACTTATAAATGTATGCTTCAGGAATTTATGTACACCTTTTTTTATTTACAGTAACCAACTGCAAGGGACTTTTAAGGTGCCACTTGAATACCTTATCAAGCAATTCGGATTTTTGAACTTGAACCAGATACTACACTTTTTTTAGAGTATTGGAAAATCTTTATTTTAAGGGGTATTCCACTGAAAATATTCATCCTGAATATCAAACATTGGTACGATATGTCAAAATGCATCACCGCAGAAACTTGTCCATCACTGGTCCGAATCTTTTATATGTTTCTACTCAGGATCTCACCAACAGAACACTCTGGTTCTGTCTCCTCATTGCTCTGAAACTTTTCAAGAAGTACTATAAAATGTCATTTTTTTGTGTGTTTCTGTATTTTTTCTTCCTGCAAAGCAATACTAATTTAGGTTGTACATTTGGACCAGGGATGGAGAAGTGCATTACCCCGCAGGATAGGTTTAAAAAGTTTGTTCTTTCTCTTATAAGTGAAGGACGGCAGCTGTGGTCATCTTCGATTTGCAGAAGTTACAATCGATTTTAACGGTGACCCAGAGTCACGGCCAAAAAAGTTCCCTAGCAACTTTTCAAAACATTCCTACTGCGCAATCCATTTCTCTTCTTCCCTCTTTTACTATCTACCAAACAATTATCCCCCCGCGCTAACAAACTGCTTATTACACATCTTCCTTTGGTCCTCCCGAGCTACAACCAGGCATTTATTTGAAGAAGTTGCGGTTGTTTTTGGAGTGCAAACAATATGTGCCGTCCTCCACAAAGCAGAGAGCTACAAACTTTTTACAGCCGTCTTTCAAGCCTGCAGGCGCTGAGTGTTACCATACTATATGCTAAAAAAAAAAAGAGAGAGAGAGAGTAAATTTTCAGTTGAGTACTCCTTTAATATTTAGCAGAGTTTCTGTGGAAATAAGGGGATGAGACTGTGGTACGGATTACACTTTTATTTTCAGAGGTGAGAGTTTTATCAGGGAATTCTGAGGGCAATCTTTTTGTTATTACACTAATAAAAAGACTATCAAACACAACTAACCATATTGATCTTTTACCAGAACTGGGTCCATATTTGGCTTTTCTTCTCATTAGTTTGAGTTTTTTTAAATACAGGCAGAATGGAAATGCGATATATTAGCTCTTAGCGTTTGTATATTCCTCATTATTTAATCAGCCAGGGGCTCTCTCATGCTAATCACTTTTGGACAGCTCGGTACTCTCCATTATAGAGGGGGCTTTGGGGGGCTGGGAGGCAGAGAGACCAGGACCAGGCTGGTGTCCTGGCTCCGCTCAGTCACCCCCACTCATGCCTAACTGGACTCTCGGGGTGTGGAGCTGCACTGCGGGGCTACAGGAGATCATTTTTCTCAGTTAAGGGATTAGTGGTTGCTCTTCTCGGCGATCATTAGTGAGACCTGAAAATTAGGCTGATCCTTCGTAACCAGCTGTGCTGTTGCTGGGGGTTGGAGACGAGGATCAGAGGGAGGCCCCACTATATCCCAAACCCTCCTTCCTACCCCCACTCCTTCTCCTCTCCCACTGACTGTGGGCCAGCAGAAGTGTTGGGCAGTGTCTCAAGTGTTTTGTAGAAAACAATTGAAGGCTCATCTGTTCAACAAAAGAAGTGTGATAGAGAATAACATTTTTGTTCCCCTAGAACAACCTGTTACATCATATTTTCTTCTCATTTTCTCTGAATCCAGTTTTTACACTCACTGCGCTACAGCTCTGTTTCCTCTAATGAGGCCGAGTTTATGCATTTATGCTAATCGGGGGCGTCTAGGTGAAAACATTCTCCAGCCAAAATGTTATTAACAACTTTGAGACACTTTTTTTCATCAGCATTTTTTAAGGTTTCACACAGATGCGCTTTGAAAAGGACCACATTTCTGATTGGGCAAGATCACACTCCATGGCAGCTGGTTCATTTGCCTCTCAAGATGACAGATGGCAAAACACAAACACAAAAAAGAGGGAGCCATGATCAAGTAATGAGAATGCCTGCCACAATAAGGAAACTACTTTTCTAAATGTACTTTTCTGGTAAACTTTTGCTTGGCTGGATGAACGCAGGAGGTGGAAAAACAAACTTACAATCTGTGCATTTAATTAACTCTTTGTGACACTTTCCTCTGATTTTAAAGTGAGTGAGCCCGGGGCGTCTTTAAAATATTTAATGCTGGTTTTATTGTGTTGCAGCAATCTACAAAATCTCATATAATTCACTGTTCAGAGTTTAATGTGCTGTTAAAACTTTAAAGTGAGGCAGAGGTGATTAAAAACTTGACTTTATGATATGTGCTTTCTAAAGTGAGTTTGTATTTTTCTGAATGCAGCTAAACTGGGGCCCTGGCCAGTGTTTTGCCCCGCAGATGGGCAGCAGTGTTTGTGAACACCAGTGTGGCAGTTGGCAGGGATTGAAGAGGGGGATGGGCAGATTGCAATGGCACATGCTCCAATTCAAATTATCCCTGGACCCATGCAGCAGTGGAGGACCTGCTGGGGCCCAGGGTGGCATTCATTATAACTAGACCCAGGCAGGTTTTGGTCAGACACCAGCCGTAAACGCATCAAATCGTAACCACCGATTATTCTGATTTCACCTGCTTGTGCTCAAACGCGCGACAGCCCCTTTTAAACATTTTATCTGAACATGTTTGCTTGTAATTACCGATCACTTAATCATAATAAATGTCAAGAACTGGCTGTCAACAAGATGTTGAATGATACAAATAGTGCATATGGGGCAAAAGCATACAGGTAAACAGAAAATATCAACGAGAGCGTAATGACAAAATGAGGAGAGTATTGAAACGTGAATGAAAATGAAGGCAAATCAAATTACACATCAAATGTGTGGTTTTTAAGGGGGTTAAATGATTTTGAGGTCTATAAAGCTGTCTGTACAGTATGAGCATGTGTTTATAATCTGATGGGAAGTTACCAATTATCTCTCTAATTACATCTGTATTACTGCATGAAAAATGAGCTTTCTGGCATTTCTAATGCTGCTAAAGGAGCTGAGTGAGGGGAGAGAGTGCAAATCTAAAGACTGAAAATTTAATGATCTACATTATTGCTAACAACTATTGCTCTTCCTTGGGCATGGTGAAGTTAATTAGCAGATTATGGTGTTAGTGTATCATATCCCTTTACTGCCCTGGGTAATATTGGCCAACGTGAGGAAGAGCTCATTTCAAAATATGCGTGTGGATTTATGTGTTTATGTCAAAATCAATCACATTTGAGTGTATATCTAGTGCACATCAACGGAAGTTAAAAATGCCCACAGGGAATACATGTTAATAGGGGTGTTATGGCAGGAAAAGTGTTATGAGACAGATGTACAAATACTCTGAAGTGTAAAAATGTTCCTCCTGGCTCATCACTGGACATGTTGATGGAGGGGGGAAAAAAGTGAAATTGACAATATCATTGTAGGAGCGCACTAAAGGGGCGACGGTCCGCTCCACTACACTGAAGTAGGGATGTCTACAGTGGAAGAAGAAGAAGGGGGAGGGTACCACTTTGTCACAGGCTGCTATGTAGATTAACCTTTCAATTAGTTGTTATCAGGTCCTCTCCATGTCTCGGCGCAAGCTTTCCAGCCTTCGTTTTCAGAGATCAAATCCCACGAAATCGCTTCTTGGATATGTCGCTGCACATCTATCCTTCGACGTTTCCCCGATAATGAAGAGGAGTATCCGAGGGGGGGAAAACTTGAAGAGGTAAACTACCAGCAAATATTTACCGTAGCCTGTGTGCCCTCATTTTTTAGCCGTCTTTCGTACTTGTAATATGTTCATCCTTGCATGAAACTTGCTTGTCAATTTTGTTGTGTCTTCTCGCTCGCTGAGGCGACGCATTACATAGGTATGGTGTGTTTGTGTAACGTGAGAAAACGGCGTGAAAACCCAAGGAGGCTGTATATCATTTCCTTAATAAAATATGGAAAACGAGAGCGGAGAAACGGGGAGCTAAAAGAAACTGGCGATACATAATTGAGAAGCAGTGATGAAGGAGCTACTCTTCATAGCTGCCGTGTTAACTTGTATTCCCCGCTGGACATGTCTTTTCTCCCCGGGCTCACTGTTTTCCCTCATTGGAGATATTTGATAGTTAATGGTGATAAAAGAGGTCATGCCATCATCGCACAGCGCGACACAAGACGTTTATAATATCGCTGGCGGACGTGGAGGGAGTAGAAAACCTACTTTTTTAGCACAGTGTCTGGTTTATTTAACGTCACGTAGTTTAAATGTTAAATATCAGGAGAATTACGGCTCCTCTCGGGGAAATAATGAAAAGGGAGGAAGATAAAGAGAGGGGGAAAGGCGATAGCTTAGACACATTTCGCCTGCAGGAGTCTTGAATTATATGCTTCTCAGACTTGATATGAAAAAATATATGTAATGTGTTCCACTTTAAGTCGGCGGTAGTGCCTTTGCGGGTTTTATGCAAAGAAATGATAGATTTAACAAACAGCCAATTAAAGTCTAAAATGTTCCAAATCACTTTCAAGTGTAACCAACTGTTTCAAGGAGGAATCTAAGTAAAGGTGGCCCGGTCTTAAACGCTATGGAAATGAGCTTTAATATCGTCTCAATTTATCATTACTCAGCCAGTTTAGGACTGTTTTAGCGCATTAATAAGTTAATTACACCCTGTCGCTGTGTTTAGGGGTGTTAGTTTAGATATTACGAGTGTTAGAGGTAAATGATATCAATTCATCACTGAAGGCACCTTAAGAGGCGGGTCAATTGAGTGAAGTGACACATCATACAGCCAGTGCCGTGCCTCTTAGTGTGAGCTCATACATAAAGATTGACATGTGCTTTATCAAACCAGAAATCGGATCTTGTCTTTACAGCCAATATTGAAGTTGCTAGGGAGGGCACATTAGTGTAGGTAAGGTTTAATGAGACTCCATTGGATTGTAATCAGCGTCATGTCGGATTCATGTAAACTACAACATTGTAACAAAATGGCGACTGTTTAGGTGACATCAGTAATGCTGGCAACACTGTCATTTATGCGCTCAACTCAGCGGAACACAACTCTAGGTTTGTTGCGGAGTTATTATCGGATTCTTCTCTCGCTGAACGGCTCGGTGGTTATTTCTAAACGCGTCTTAGAGGTCTAACGGCAGCTGTCAGGAAGCGAGCATTGATTATACATCTGTCATTAACGCTCGCGCTGATCAGTTTGTCGTTGCGGACGTCGAACTGTCAAAAGTCGCGTGCGGACAACTAACGGTTAAACTTTACAGCGCGTGATGTGGCCCTTCAGTGTTTTTTAGTCGTTTTATTTATGCGTGTTTGACTTTAACACGACACGGTGACATTTTGGAAAAGACGTGCTGCAGAAATAAATGTAAACTTGTACGCGGATTTTTCATGTCGTAGAGGGAGTCTTAAAGCGAAAATATGAATCTGTCTAAAAGGGCTTTTTATACTTTTATTAACTCGGTTGAAGTTTTGACATGCCTATCATTCTGTTCAAAGTTGAGACTATAAAATATTCCCCCTTTGAAAGGGACATCTGGTTTGGTGTGTGGATTATGGTGTCAGACTATGGATTAAGTCACTCGAATTTCTTTAGCAGCCATGACAGCTCCTGCATCTGTTTTTATCCATCTGTTTCTCATGTTTAAACACATTTTAAAGTCCTGCATTCCTATAGTGTGGCATATTTATTCAAGAAATAACCAGGAAATGTTGTAGGATTTATAAATGTACATGACCAAATTCTTTTCTCTTTCTCCTTTTGTAGATTTAATCTGGGATTAAAAAAATAAACCTCCAGGTCAGCTGGTGACTACCATTGTGGAATTTACCCTTGCCAACTTTTCCTCAAGTTAATGTGAGACACCAAGGATTCAGAAGAAGTATGTGGATGCTGGCGTGGAACATAACTTTTTGACCTTATAAAGGATGTGGATGTACCCAGTGTTCAGAAGTCAAAAGGGGGAATCTGTATGGATCACATTTTTGTCGGTTTAATTGTTTAACCATGGTAAAACTTGCGAACCCTCTGTACACGGAGTGGATTCTTGAAGCAATACAGAAAATCAAAAGGCAGAAGCAGAGGCCCTCAGAGGAGAGGATCTGTCATGCGGTGGCCACGTCGCATGGACTGGACAAGAAGACCGTCCTTGAGCAGTTGGAATTAAGTGTTCATGATGGCTCTATTCTCAAGGTTACAAATAAAGGGAGCGCCTCCTACAAGGACCCAGGAAATCCCGGGAGAGTTGGATCAATCCCACCTGCAAACGTATCTGTGCCATCAAAGGAATCTATATGGAATTCAAGTGATCTGCGCCATATCGATTGGAATAAAATACTTAAGAGGGCCATAGAGGGCCTGGATGATACCCATGGCTCCTCGCTAAAGAACATCGAGAGGTATCTGAGGAACCAGGATGACCTCTCAAATGTGGTTGATAACCCCGCTTTCCGGCAGAGGTTACGATTGGCAGCCAAGCGGTCGGTTAACAATGGGAGGTTGTTAAAAAATGGCCCGCGGTATAAGATCAGCCATGGCAGTGTGGAGGGAAGGGGCGCCAGGTGTCCAAGTGCTTCCCCCTTGGTTCTGTCATCAGTGACTCTCCTCCCACATGAGCGAGACCAGGTACACACACCTTGGCCTCTGTTGTTTTTTCTCCCACAGATTTCATCTCATAAGTCAACAATATGCTGCTGTGACCCGAAAGGGACATCCCAGTTACTAATATGGTGAAATTCCTGCTTGTTATTCATGTGTGTTTTTGACTCAGCTCTCACAGGTTGTTAAGTTTTATTTTTCAAGAATACAGGATGCTTTTGGGATTTAAACTGTGGCAAAATTTCCATCGTATCATTACCAAGCAGAATTGGTAAAGCTCCGGGCCACCGCTGAGCACAAATATGCTCAACAGAAATTTTACGATTGTGGTCTTAATCTTTGGGACTCCGACTTGGCAGGTCAGCAACGACGCCATCTAGAGTGTGTCCTTTTGGGGCTTGTGTTTCTGCTGGTCTCCATAATAAGAGAGCTTGGATAATCAGAAAGTCATGCTGACAGTGTGTGGTAGGCAGTCTGCTGTAGGCTTCCCACAGGTTATGTAACTCGAGCCTAATGACCTTAAGGGATGTGGCTGGCTGTCTTTCGAGTGGCAGAGCATTAGTGGACAGATTTGGGATATTTTGTTTGCAATTTTAAAGGGGGGATGGGCATAAACTAGTCTTAACAAACAGTGCTAAGAAATGGCAGCTGAAGTATTTGTGGTAGGACATGTGACCTTTGTTCCCTGCAGAGGAAATAAAGCCATGTAAACAAACTTCCAGGTTGCATTGTTTCCGCTGCGCAGGAGTGGTTTATAGTTTGCAGAGATTGTTTTGTGCTTAGCTGAAACACACGCTGCAGATAAATGTCTGCAAAATGACGGCACTTTGGTTCTTGCAATTTTAAAACACTGCCAAACGCAGGGGAGTGTTTCATGCAAAGTAGTTTCCATTGTGTGGCCCTAAAGTGCACTGTACAGTCATCTGGGTAGTTTGTTGTGAAGCTTTTTTGCACATCATGTGTGCATTGAGGGTTATCAAGATGAAGTGCGGTCTAATCGCTTATGCACAAGTCATGCAGCTGAAGTGGCGAGCAGCATCAGGCTATAGAGATGTCACCCTGCTCCCCACTAGTTTCACAGTGAATAATCAGGAAGCAACACCTTGATACTGCAGCCACAACTGTGACTGTGTCTGTGGTCAGGCCAAAAGTGAAACTGAGAACTGTTTAGAGACACAGTGTCCTGCAAGTGGTTCTCATAGCTGAGGAGGGCCTGCCTGCTGTTTTCCATTTGGAACATTTCAGCCTATCGCTCGCGGCCTGATGACATCACCTAGCCCGGTCCAGGTTTACAGATCACTTCAAAGGATGAGACAGCTCAGCCTGTTCAAGTTGTTCAAGCACAAGTGTGTGTGTATGTGTGTGCTGAGAATGAGAGATACTTTGAGGTAAAAAAGAGCAGTCTTGGTTTAGAGTTTATTAGACTCTAAAGACACTTTGGCAGGAACAAAGGCAAGGAATGAGAGTTTTTTCTCCTGCTGCGTTATGCAACCACTCCAGCTCTCTCTCTCTCTTTTCCTCTCTGTCTCTCTCTCTCTCTCTCTCTCTCTCTCTCACTCTCTACCAGCAGTTTTCTAATAGGACCCCACCCCCTCACTCAGGACAGCCTGCTCTTTTGAAGCAGCATAATTTCCTGTAATGTACTTAATTTAGAATCCCCAAGTAAATCATCAGCGTCTCTTCAGCTGTGTTTGTTTCTCTATTTTTCACATATTTTGTGCTCTGCAGATTGCAAATTGCTGTTGGTTTTAATCACCAGGCCTGAGAATATTCCTGATGGAAATTAATTCTCCAGTTCCTGGATTAGACTTCATAGCTCAGTCAGTGGAGACTTGTGTTATGAAGTGAATACTTATTAAGTATTAAAAAAAAACAAAAAAAACTTGCAGATCAGCTCTGAGCATTTCCTCCGTAGTAAGCACAGGCTGCATATTATCACTGATGTCTTATTAATCTTAGCTCTTTACATTAATTTTCCTGCATGAATCTGTATTAGTATTGCAGATATCTTATTTACTGTGTTATTTGGCCCAAAATCTGAGTAGAGGGGAATTTGTTTACACAGATGGAAATGAAACAAGTGGACTTTCTGCGCACAAATTATTGAAATATCTCCAAAACAAACCCAAACATAGATCTTTAAATAACTTTGGATGGGTTAAAAGTACAGTGTGTAGAGATGGGATTCTTCTAGACTGAAATGCTACCCTACTCATTCCTCTTATCAGTAAAGTGATGTTGGTCTTTGAGGACAAGAATCTCCTGTGATGCATGAGATCATGATTGCAATGCATGGACTTGTGAATAGAAAACCTGAAAAGTTGATATTTTGTCTATTGTGCAGATTTAGGCTCATTTGAAGTCAACAAACTCCAAACTATTGTTGTATTCAGGTGATTTACCACTAATTTTAACATAAACATGAATATTTCTACCTAGTTTTTTTCCTTTATGTTGCACACTGCCCCTTTAAAGTGTTAATCGGTGGGTTGACTGATTACAAAAATGGGATGTTAACATTTCCTCTTCTTAACATGCTTCTCTCCTCTGAGTGAATGTCAATGAACTTTGATGACCCCTAAATAGACAGACTCTGAGCTGTATGTGTATTGCAGTATGAATAGGATTGGATGTGTGCATTTTAGACCATCACATATCATCATCACTCTTGTTAGTCAGCTGTTCTCCTGCCCGGATAAAAACGGAGATAAAGTTATAGGAAGGCCGTGTCAGATAACCAGAACCAGTGTAGGCGTCAACCTGCAATATAAGCTGCACTCATCAAACCAATTAGACATTGTTTACCTGCAGACTCTGCCATCCTCTGTTAAGCCGTGTTGAACAAACTGTGCTCAAATTTGACTTCTAAGTTTGTTCAAACCTTTAGAGTCGTCAGCTCGTCAGGATTTAAGTTTCTGTTGAAATAAGTTGCTGCAGAGGATCCTGAGTTCATATGTCGGGCTGCAAAAGTGTTAAAAATATTATTTTCAGTCTGCAAAATATCTGGAAAAACAATTTTTTATAAGTTTGAAGTGCTGCAAGTGTTGTCTTCTATTTGGTTCTGTTGGTTTGACTCAGAGTCTGACCAAAGTCTGATTTCGTAGTTTGATGCTGACGTCTTTAGAGAGAGTTTTCAAATATGCTGGAATGAAAATCAGTACAAATTATAACTCATTATTTCCAAAAGGTCACAACAAGATGCTGACTTAAATACTGGAGGCTGTTTTTGTTCATTTTAGGAAAATATACCAACACTGATGTACCTGCAACAAGCTCATATCTGATAATCTGTCTGATAAAATCACCATCCATCGTGTGTTCAAATCAAGACTTTAATTTTTAAACGTTTTTAAGAAGTCAGAGCTGGATTTTTTCCATTGCTGAGTTATTCAAGCACTGGTTTTTGTATTCTATTACTCATCTCAGGGTTATTTTTCTGTCATATTTTTCAAATTCATGACCAAACTGGAACCAATTTGAGTCCAAAAACGTGACACAATACCAATTTCGCCTATTTACCTCTGAGCCAGTGTTTGACAGCGTCTCTACAAGTGCGGCCTCATCGCACAGCAGCATTTCACTGTTTTTTTTATCCCTACATTCACAGCTGTGTGGAGCCGCAGACTGCTTCTAATGCCAGAGCCTGCTCACAAATATTGACCTGGCAGGTTGGAAAATAGAGTAATCATTGACGTGGCAGTAAACTGCTCCCCATCACCGTAACAACTAATTGATACAACAGCCAGGAAGGATGACCAAATCCCCGCTGGATCCCGCCCCCTCTCGTCTCCGCAGATTCATAGCAATAGCAGATACTCACGTCTTGTGTTTGTTGATGGATGGAAAAAATAAACAGTTTGTCCTTTAATTCAACTGTAGGTCAGGACTGATAGAGATTTGGAGGTTGCAAATGTTGTTGAGGTCAGGATGCTGATGTGCGTCATAGAAACCGGGAACTAATTATGGGCATCCCCAGAGTGCCCTTCAAAGCTCCAGTCAATCGACGAGGCCTTAGTGTGTAAACTGATGATGAGGTGGGTTATTTATGGTCACACCCAGCGAGTGTTATTTTCCGTTAAGAACTTCCTCTTGAGCAGAGAACGAGGCAGCAGCAGTTTGTTTGATGCTCCTCTGGAGGCTCTATGATCTCATATTTTCAGGGACGCCTTATGAAAGCTGTATTATATGTCCATGTGAGTTTATCTGGGGCCGTGATTGGCTCATTTTCCACCGGCTGTGTTTATGAAGAGATGACACTAACGGTTGCTCTGCGAAGGCAGCGCCGCTTCGTTCTCGGTGATCAATGGGAAAATCCTCTTAAACCTTGAGCTCATATTTCACTTCTTCTGAACTTCCCCGTAAGCTCTTAAATGAGTGTTTGTTCTGAGACTTGCAACATTTACAGTGGATCATGGCAGTAACAATGAGAGCATGTTTTATTATCGAGGTAATTTGATTACATGCTGGTTAATCCTTTCAGACTGGAGTGCAAGCTTTAAGAATTGGATTAAGCCCTTAAACTATGATTACTAAGATCACTTACTCATTCAGATGTAATGGATAAAGGAGGTGGATCTCAAGCGAAGCATATCTCTGAGGAAGAGATGCATTTATTATTCATATGTAGTCTTTTTCATTCTCTGAGCTTCAAGTTCATGTTGCTGTTGCTATTTCATTTACCCACACGCTGGTTTTCATCTTCTGGCTTTGACAATATGTCTGCAGTGATCTCAAAAATCCTCACAAGATTAAAAAAAAAAGATATCAAAACAACAAACAGGCTTTCATACACGCACAGCCTGTGCCCGTTTCTGTGTTTTTAAACAGTTTGTCTCTGTTTGTGTTCCCACCCAGCTCCGGGTCGACCCCATCCCAATATGCAGTTTCTGTCTTGGAACGAAAGAGTCAAATCGGGACAAGCGGCCAGAAGAGCTGCTGTCCTGTGCAGACTGTGGGAGCAGTGGTAAGTCGCCTTGTGTAACGCTTTCAGATTTTGGATGTTCTCACAAGCCACAACATGCTGTAGTCTGGACAAAACTGATAGGGTTGAATTTCAACAAAGACTCGCGAGCGTCAGAGTGAATGTATGTGAGGAAGAGAAGACACAAGGAGAAGAATTTTAGGACGACTCATAACATGTATGTGGAATATTCAAACTTAAAGCTCCTGAGAGCGAGGTTTTATCTGGTAATAAACAAGACTGAAAATGAAAGTGAGCTGAAGGAGACCAGCAACAAAGGACTGATTATTTCCACTGTGACTTGTAGGCCTGAAGCTGATAATAATAAATAATAATACATTTCTTCTCTTAGCACTCAAGGTCACTTTACAGACAAAAACAGTAAATAAAACAACAAGATAAAAGCAAACACAGTAAATATGATGCAGTGATTGATTTCACACTGTAGGCAAAGACTTTGTTTAGATATGTTCAATAGCACTGAGTCACAGTGAGTGGTAACATCTGAAAGTCGCTTTAAATGGTTTAAAAACATATATTCACATCAGTAAACATGTAGAACAATATCCTTCAATCTTTTAATTTGAATTTTTATGAAATCCTTTATTCAGACTTAAAAATGGTGGCATTATTGTAATGTTATAAATAGTTATAATGGTTGCGCAAGAACATTAGCAAGTCAGGCTGGATGACATGTGCAACACCTGTCAAGAAAATGATGTAGTTTGCCTCGTGTTTGTCTCGAAATTGCATCACATTTGTATGAAATCCTCCAAATACAGGATTTTTACAGGGTATGCCTGCGCATTAATTTGGAGATTTACTCGCAGTAACCTCGAATGTTCGAGATATCAACATTACGAGGATGTAAAGCTGTAGGAAAGTCTTTGATTATATATAGATTTCCGTTGTCTTTGACTACTCGGTTCCCTCTCTTATCCCCCCGGCAGCGGATCTCACCATCAGTTAAACAGATGTCACATTCTTGCCCCACATTTTTCACTCCCCTTTAAGGGATTTAATGGAAGAACAATGTTCCAATGGAGTGGCTGGAGGGATCCAAATTGC
Source organism: Xyrichtys novacula (assembly GCA_962446985.1). Taxonomy (NCBI): domain Eukaryota; kingdom Metazoa; phylum Chordata; class Actinopteri; order Labriformes; family Labridae; genus Xyrichtys; species Xyrichtys novacula. Next base: position 7,466,182 of record OY660882.1, on the reverse strand, counting down.
TCGCAACCCTCGGCGGGCTGAAGAAGGGCAGATGCTCCATAAGTGGCCGTTAGAATCTGAAATCACCCGAGTCATTTTCGCTCAATTCATATTCTCCTTATAGAGCGAAGCAGCCACAGCGGATCAAAGATCATCCCTTTTCCTGCCGCAGATTGGTGGCATTTCCTTTACTGTTCTTTTGTTCCAGATAAAACTGCTAACCCCCCATAAAATTACCTCTGCCAAGGAGTCATTTATGTTTGAACAATTATTTTAAATGCCGTAAGGAATTGTTCTCCTGGTGACATTTTTATAGCTCAAATTTGACTAAGTAGCGTCGAGGTGGTTTTCATTAACTGCTCCTAGTGTACACAAATTGTGCTCTCACTGTAAAACAGCTGTTTTACAACCATGAGAGGGAGCTGGGTGAGGGAGAAGGCGAGCTTTTACATGACTTTCATGGATCGGCCTCCATTAGAAAGAGTGCTGCTACTGTTTCTGCCTCATTAAGATCAAATTATCTGTAATTAGCGGCTCAGATGTTTGATCATACTGTTTTTTAGACACAACTTGTGGCAGGGGGGGAGAAAAGTGTTGCGGACACACAGGCTCGCCATTGTTTTTCATGATGTAACATGTTAATATTTAACCTCGCTGCGTGGATGAATGGAAAGGGGGGGTCTCTAGCTTTGTGACACTGTCAACGCTCTTCAAAATGTGATGTGCTAATGCGTGTTTTTCCATTGCTTCTGAAGGGCATCCGTCATGTCTGAAGTTTTCCCCTGAATTAACCTCAAATGTGAAGAGATTACGATGGCAGTGTATTGAATGCAAAACCTGCAGCTCCTGTCGAATACAGGGGAAAAACGCTGTGAGTATAATGTCCCATACAGACCATTTTCAGTGTTGTTAGCTCGGAGGTAGATCTCATTTCGTGCCTCCCTGAGGATTTGTTGGTTTTCCCTCACATTTGTAAAGCCTCTCTCGTGCACGATTGGGCTCATATTTCTCCAAAAGATTTTAAATGACAGGGGGGGAGTGTTACATGTATGCAGCGGGGACATCCCTTACACATGCCTGCTGTTTCCTTTCAGGATGAGATGCTATTCTGCGATTCATGTGATCGGGGCTTTCACATGGAATGCTGCGACCCGCCGCTTTCAAGAATGCCAAAAGGTGAGGTGTTTACACTGTCTGGCTTTCTCTCTTTCCCTCTCCGCTGTCATTTCAAAGCCTTTTCTTCACACACGGCCGTTTGGGGCTGTCACTCAGCACACAGAGAGGCAGCGGTGGCTTATTAGGAGCTTTGCATGCATATCAAATTATTCCAGCATCCCCGGGGAGATGTGCTATCTCTGGATTACAGTACTGACCCTACAGCGAGGCTTGTAATGATGGTGCACGTACTGTAGTAGGACATTTGGCAGGCAATTCATACAAGTCACATAGCTCTGCCGAACAAGCCGACATGAAGTCTATTTCACTGGACAGAGAATTGACCCAATGTTTTTCTTATGGATTTTCGCTTTGTGCTGAGTAATTGATTGTCATTGTGAGCCGGCGGGATGTTCGCCAGCCCTCTGTATTAAAGGAAATGTTTCGAATGAATGTACTGTATGTCCTCTGAATTGATGAACCCACCTAAACGGTCCCCTTCTCTGTGTTTGGACACCCTCCAGGAACCTGGATCTGCCAAGTCTGCAGGCCGAAGGAGAACGGGAAGAAACTGCTGCACAAGAAAGCCGATCAGATCAAACGTCGATATGCAAAGCCAATTGGAAGGCCCAGGAATAAGCTCAAACAAAGAATGTAAGCGTGCGAAAAACCCCGAATATTAACTGTTTCATTTTGTCCGAATCAGCTGCTAAATATGGTGGCATTTCAAAACAAGATAGACCTGAATATAACGGTGTCTGGTGCAAACATATATAAAAATAAGTAAGAGTAGATGAACCAAGAGTGGAATCCTCTGTATTAAGTGAAGCGCCACAGACTTCTTTGGTTATAAAATGGGCTCTAGCTCACGATTTAATATGTGTAATTAGATCTGCAAAATCTTTCAACAGTGTTATGAAAAGTGCTAATTTAAAAATTCATATTGACGTATTATAGTTTTGGATTAATGTGATTAAAGTAAGTAAGGTAGATGTAGCTTTTTGAGATCAGCCCTGTATATCAGCGATGAGGTTATTTCTGTGCTATACAAAAGCAGTGAAGTTAAAAGTCAGAGTGAAGTTTGAACTCGTAGAAAAAAAGTAGAAACACCCCTTTAAATGGTATTTTTCGTGTGTGTGTCTGCAGGTCTGTAACCAGTGGTGACGGCTCCATGGTAGCACTTGGAGGAAGGGGGTCACCTGGTAGGGGTCAAAAGATTACCGTCTGTCCTACACCTTCATCTGGTCATGCTGCATCTGTGAAGGACGCCAGAGACAGATTGGCTGTTGCAGACCCCTGTTGTGCGGTCGACGCCACCCAATTCACCACCTCCACCCCCACCACCACTCCCCCCCTCACGCCCACTTCCACCCCAGCTACACTCACCGTTAACAAGAAAACCAAAGGGCTTATCGATGGGCTTTCCAAATTCTTTACCCCCTCTCCCGTGGGCCGTCGCTCGCGAGCTGTCTCCGTAGACTCGCCCGCCAGTCAGTCGAGCTCTAGAGACCAGGGTGTGCCCAAACTGTCACAGCCACCAGAGCCGTTTGCCTTCGCTGCCGATGACACTCAAAAGATTACCCCCTCTTCCTCTGCACTTCCTCCCGCCCCTACGTTGCCAGGCCTTAGTCCCCCCTCGCAGGTGTCCAGCAGCTCCACCTCTGCTAACTCCCCCCAGAGCTCCTCCAGCCAGTCTAGCGTCCCCTCCCTGAGTAGTCTCTGCAATAGCAGCCAACTTAAAGGACTATTTGACGGACTCTCTCACATTTTTACAACTCAGGGACAGTCGCGGAAAAAGAGACTACACTGCTACGCCCCCCCTAAGCGCATGCACCATAAGCAAGACTCCCCCCATGCATCCAAAATGGGGCCCCAGCGCCTTGGGAAGAACGAGTTTCATAGAAATAGGTTACACTCCACGTCTGCTGGGCCAGGCCGACCCAGAGGACACCCGTTTAAGATGGTCAGTCATTTCAAGCGTAACCCCTTCCTTAAAAAGCACAAGAGGCTAGGCAGGCTGAGGTATAAAGTGAGCCCTCAGAAGGGAGCCCCCTCACCAGGAAAGGGAGACTTGACAGATGGAAGAATTAAGCCTGAGAATAATCATGGTAAGCAAGGCTTGCAACTCCAGCCAAGACCTGCGTCTCCACACCTTTAAGCTTCTTCTTTATTTATTTTTTTAAAAGCTTGACACTCGCAGTTTTTTTCATTTTTTTGTATTCCAGACTTAGAGCTAATCTTTTCTTTGAGAGGACACCCTCAGCATCCTAACAGACTACTAATCTTCTGCCTAATTTGAATTCTTTTAGTTTCTTAACCCAGTTTCGTTGCGTTTTTTGACTTGGCTGCGGAGTTCACGTGGCTTCCATCCTCTCGCCCGTTGGCTTTTTGTCATAGTGCATGGCCCACTAACTCCCTCATGTTGCTCCTTGCTCTGTCCTTGACCCCTCTGCAGTAGTGCGCACGTTGTGATCGCTACCCAGTAGAGGCTGTAGTCACATCAGCGCTCTTCTTCCTCATCCCACCCTCACCCTTGAAATCTCTGTCTCCACTCAACCTCACTTCCAGCGGTCATTAGACACATACAACCCAGTGATTCACCCACCCCAGTTGACTCAGAGCTGACATGATGATTATAGCCAGGAGAGAAGTAACCCTCACATTTCACTGTCTTCAGGAGCCAAGTCACTGCTTAAAAAGAAAAAAAAAATAACACGCAGCAGAAACGAACGGATATACGTTTCAAGCTGTTCGAAACAATAAACTGCATAAACACTTATAACCCCAAAAGCACATTTCCATAAATATGTTAATGACACATCACGTCCATTTGTAATGGCTTTTTGTTTTGGTGGTTAAGTCACAATGTTGATGTCTTTCATTAAATTACTGCCTGCTTTCCAACATCAGTTGCTTTTCATGTCTACACTCGCTCCCTTCACTGCATCCGATTTCTTCATTCATGGGAAACTGTCTTGGTGGATGACTAAGCACATGAAAGCAGTTACGCAATTAGAGTGATTTAGTTTCACTTCATTACATTAGGGATTTTCATATAAACATGCAAAGATGATACATTATGAAATTCCTCAGAGACACGGCCTCAAACGGGCTCAGCAGCAGCACTCTCAGTATAAGTACATTTGCATAGAATGCATTTATGAGATTATTCTGCCACGGCTGCTTCAAACAGGCCGAGCGTTGATGTGCTATCTGATGTGTTGATGTTGTTTTATTGTGCCGGTAACAGGCCACAACGGGGAGCTGCGTGTGAAGCAGGAGACTCGAGTGGAATTCGCAGCCATGTCCAGAGACCACGTCACAGAGGAGGACATAGAGACATTCATGCGTGTCCAGGAAGTGGCTGCACAGGTGATAAAATGTGCACACACAACAACATGAATTTCTGGCTCGAGTTGGCAGTTTATGCACTCAGTTTGAACTCGATTTTTATTGATTTTTTGTGATTTTTTTTTTTCAACTTATGCAAAGCGCTAGTCTTAGGCAGCAAAAAACCTGTACAGGTTTCCAGGAGTCCTTGAATGATAAGTCCTAGTGATTCTTGCAAATTTCCACACCGTGGTATGAATAAAGGTTTATCTTATCTTATCTGTCAAGTTTCAGTCAGATGACTTTGGTATTTTATGAATAGCTCACATAGACAACTGACGCAGACAGGAAAAAGGACTAGATAACTCGAAAATACCCACACAATTTTCCTCTGATGTAAGATAGCTCTAATTATAGTTCAATGAAGACAGGTTACTAAATTTACCTCTAAGTGACAGCCATGGAAAGCAAAGCTATATTGGGCCCCCATGTGAGTGTGTATCGATCCAGGATATCAACAGGGTCTTAAAACATCTAAGATCCAATAATATAAATTTAAGGCCTTAAAATGTCTAAAATTCTCTTAAAATCTAATAAAATGTCTTAAATATGATTTTGAAATGTCTTAAAAAGGCATTAACTCTACTTACAAATAAATAACATGCCATAAGAATAAAAAATGTTACGCCTTAAAACGTCTAAAATTCAATAATATGAGTTTAAGGCCTTAAAATGTCTAAAACTCTCTTAAAATCTAATAAAATGTCTTAAATATGATTTTGAAATGTCTTAAAAATGTATTAATTCTACTTATAAATAAATCACATGCTATGAGAATAAAGATTGATTTGAAGTAATGTAAAATGTTCAGATTTCCCTTTATGTTATTTGTACTTTTATGCTAGTATGGATGTTAAATTAGTCTTAAATTGTATTCATGGTCTTTAAAAAGTCTTGAAAAGTCTTAAACTTGACTTGTTGAAACCTGCAGAGACCCTGTGATCCCACTGATCCTGTAGTGAATATGTCATCCTCTCATAAGCAGCTAGTTGAGCCAGAGTTGTAGCCCCACTCTTCACAAAGAGGCGGATCCCTTGTCCTCCAGTGTCTCACAAATTTTTATTCAAATGACGACATTTAACCTGCGACAGTTTTAGAGTCTCAGAGTATTGTTATTTTGAACTTTGTACCACCAACATGGACGCTTGAGTAAGTCCTGGAGTAGCTTTGCAGTTTGATGCTTTAAGCCTGTATGTGGGTTGCAGAAAGTTGGTCGCTCGTTGACGTGTTTATCGCGTCACCAGTATCACTTTGAGTCCTTGTGGCCGACATCACTGTACTCGCCTTTTTAATCATACTTCCTCATTTGTTCAGCGCTCTAGAGACCAGTAAGTTCGCATTAACTTCTTGTTACTCTCCAGCAAAATCAGACAAGTGAGTGCCATGTGACACCGGCAAGCTCTGTGTAGTGCACCATGGGTAATGCATTTAAAGTGCTATTATGATTCGCACAGAGATATAGGAAAGAGTACAAGCAGCTGGCAAGAGGCTTCAATAGCCCAGAAAGTCCCAATATGCCAAAGGGCTGAATGAAGAAGTAAGTGGAGGTCCTGCATATCAGAGCATACCAACCCACTTGGAGTTCACATTAAATCTCAATTAAAAGTATTACCTTCATTTTCAAGTGTTTAACTCTATTGAGCTAATTTGAGCTCTTTTTAATTGATTATTTTGGCAAGGCTATGTCCAGAGATGATAGTATAAAAGTGTACCCATCAGCAGGGACTTCAATATTCAACATAATCACTTTAGAGTGCTCTGCTGTCATATTTTTATCACCTTTTGTGTCTTTTAATAGACTGAATAATCTGGGCCACCATATTTATCCATTTGCTTTTATATGATCTTTTCACAGAGAACCGGATCTCTGATGAATACAGACTCCATGCGATGCCCTGCTGTCATTGAATTCGGGAAGTACGAGATTCAGACCTGGTACTCGTCGCCTTACCCACCTGAATATTCAAGGTAATGCTCCTTTTTAAATAAATCCTGCCCTTTGTTGCAGGACTCTCATTTTATTTCAATATCCTTTTTTAAAAACAGCCTCATGCTAACGCACAAACCCTGTCTCTCTCTTTTGTCTTGGTTAGATTACAAAAGCTTTATCTGTGCGAGTTCTGTCTGAAGTACATGAGAAGCAAAGACATCCTCCAGAGACACACAAAGAAGTGTGGCTGGTTCCACCCGCCAGCCAATGAAATCTACAGAAAGGACGACCTATCCGTATTTGAGGTCAGCTTCCCTTTACAGCAATAAAGCAATAACTGTATGCTGCATGAGATTCCACTGAATGGGTTCTGGGAAGAGGTGGGAGAGAGAAAAAATGGAAGCTGTTTGAGCACTGTCCCTTTTGCTCTTTTTTATTCCGTGTTTAGGTTGATGGAAATGTCAGCAAACTATTCTGCCAAAACCTCTGCCTGTTAGCCAAGCTTTTCCTGGATCACAAGACCTTGTATTATGATGTGGAGCCTTTCCTCTTCTACATACTTACAAAGAATGATGAGAAAGGCTGTCATCTTGTGGGCTATTTCTCCAAGGTAAGAATTACACAGCGAATAAATAGGAAATGAAGGAAAACCGCACATCATTTTCTTAAAACCATGCCGATACAGTAAACCCGTGTTTGTAACTTCTGTTTAACTTATTCTCTGTGGTGCTTAAGTGATCACGAAACGAAATCGATTAGTCAAGCAAAAGAGGCAAAAAATTTGTTGGCTCAGGCTACACGAATGTGGTGAACCAGCTTTTTTATATTACGGAGAATGAGTTTTCTGAAGAATATGGAGATTAAAACTGCAGTTTCACAAATTATCAAACAATTGAGATGTTCCTTTAATAGTGCCATAGGGGGAAATTCCTTTTTTTTTAAGATAAGGTATATATATATATAAAATAGGGGTGGGAGAAAAAATCGATTCACATAAGTATCACGATTTTTTGTTTTACAATTTTTTATCGATTTTTATGTTCAAAAAACAAATTTTTCTTTTTTCAAATTTAAGAATACATTTTAAGAAATAGTCAGTAGGCAATAGTAGTAGTAGTAGTAGCAGTCGTTTATTCAGTCATGACGACACCAAATGATGTACACAATATTGACATTTTACACAAAATCACTAAATCAAGAATCATGTGTTGAATATTGACTGATAAGGCAAAGGCAGAAGCAGACTGCTTATAAAAGTCTATCCTGTGTTGTCAACTTTTTAGGCTACCGACCTCCAGAAAAGCAAAGAAACCAAAACAACAGATAATTATTCGCACTTAAAAGCGTCAAAATTAGCTTTACAAACCATTTTCTTAAAAACCAAAAAAGAATGACGATTTTAGATTTATGTTGGCATCATTCCAGAATTTAACTCCAGTAATGGAGACACATCTCCTTTTCATACCTTTTTTAGCTTTTTGTACAGTAAATAATCATTCAACTGTTTCACTGGTGTTAAAAATGCAGACTGAATGTCGAGAAAATATCGTAGAGTCGCAATTTAAATCGAATTGGCATCCAAAAAATCGTAGAAGAATCAATCCGGGAGAAAAGCATATCGTCCCTGCCCTAAAATATAAGGTATATAATAAAAATGATGTATCTTAACAATAATAATAATATAATAATCAAAATGTTAAGTACGATACAATAATATGATTCGAGTGTAAGCACAACATCCTGTATGTGAAGCAGACATGAAGAAGAAAAAATGGTTGACCCAAAAACGCCAATTAAGTTTTGAATTTTTGGATAACACCAGGGGTGGCCAATCGACTTCAAGGGTGGGCCGGGCCACCCCTGGCTGATCACATGCCTGCCCCTGTATGGAGGCTAAATTCCTCACAGCAGCGGTCACCGGTTCAAATCTCAGCCTTGACCCTTTGCCTCATGTCACCCCCTCCCCTCTACTCCTCCACACAGCCTCTCTTTAACCGTCCTGTCCATTAAAAGACAAATCCCCCCACCCCAGTGGGTCAGTCAGTTTAACTCGCTGCCAAACCCACCAAGAAAACGATTAGGATTTGTTTGAGTCATAACTCAGAACAGACTCATAGTTTTTAGTGAAGCTCATCACTCTGTCTGCCCAGGCGTGCGCGTCTGCACGTGCACGTCTGCAGACAAGGACAATGGCAGGTGCAGTAAATTGCCAGCTTCAGCAGAGCTCTGACATACTTGATCTGTTTCTCCTTCCCTCAGGAAAAGCTTTGCCAGCAGAAGTACAATGTCTCCTGCATAATGATCATGCCTCAGTACCAAAGGCAAGGATTTGGAAGGTTCCTTATTGATTTCAGTAAGTTCTTTTAATGCTTTTTAGACCACTACACTAAGGTATTTTGATTCTTTCTCGTTGGGCTTTACAAACACTTTCAGATTAAGGGCTGATTTTGTAGCTTGTGGCAAGGTGCTGTTATTTGGTTAAGGCTTTGAAGGAGCCCTAATCAAGAGCATTCACGTACAGTGCTTAGACAATCATAGAAGATTAGGAGTTAGAAACATTTTGTTCTCGCTGCATACATTATCGGACGGCCAGGAGTACTCTCCTAATCACTGCTGGAAGAAAAAGCCTTCTTTCTGTCTCCTTGACTCGCGAGCAGGTGTAGAAGCTGCTTTTATGTTTTAGTCCAGTAAATGCAGCACATACAATATTTAAAGCCTTGCGGTCCACATATGAAAACAGTTGCTGCCTTGAGTGGATTTCTGTGTTTAGGCAGGCAGTTTTTCTCTGTCGTTATAGGCGTTTTATTGTTTTCAGGAGTTGTCTCTTTGCCGAGTTTGTGTGCGATGAAGAGAAGGGAGAAAAAAAAAGGGGAGCGAGCGCAGGGTGGGCGGGCGGTAATGGAGCATTTGATTTCCTGTTCACTTTGGGAGCCATTGAGACACAGAGATGCAAGAGGATCTGTGATATTGAGAGTGTGCTGATAACAAAGACAGGGATTAAGGGAGATTGAACACAGCTGAGTCCTGAGCTCTTTGAAGGCTTTATTGGAAAATGTAGCTTTGGAGCTGGAAGTTGTTTAGATTAAGATTTTCTGTTATATTGGATTGTATTAGAGGAACAGTTTGTCTCAGGTAGCTCTGCGAGAGGAGCTCCAGCGAGCGGGTGAAAAACGCTCTCTTTCATATCATTAACCGAAGGACTCCGAGTGGCTCTTTTGTATCAGCGTATTAATGATAATATACTTGTTAAATGACACTGAATGAAAAATGACGTTTTTTTAATTAAATATTTGAATATTCATCGCTAAGTGTTTGTTATCACAGCCACTTCTTCCTAGCTTTAGTAATGAATATTGTCATGATTACTGGAATATTATGTGTTCACTGTTTGGTGATTAGATTTGCTTGTTTGGTTCTCGGTAGTGGGTGCACATTAAAAGCCATTAATTAATTTCATGCGGCTCATAATGGATGACCCTTGACAGGGCCGCTATAAAACTAATTACTCACAGATACATATTAGTATTGGGTTTTTTCTTGTTCGTTATCTCCCCTAAGTGCAGTCTCTTGTGAGCAATGACATCCAGCTGCTTCTCTGTTGCGCTCTGTCGCTTTGTTTCCTCTTTACTCCCCTCTTTCAGCCTCCCTTTGTCGCCCTTGCCAGCTTGTATGATAGTGTCTGACAGAGGTTGAAGGAGAGGAAAACTGATTGCTTTGCCGCTCTTTATACTATTTGAAGGTGAAATCCCAACCAGGGTTTGGTGTCACATCCTTACATGAATATGTAATCTGTGAGGGAGGGGGGGGTGTAGGGATTGAAATGCAATCTGAAATCACCCAGCAGCAGCCTCCAGCTTGACTAAAGCATTTTGTTTTTGTTTGAATCTTGTCTTTTTAGGTTACCTTCTCACCAGGCAAGAAGGACAAGCCGGCTCCCCGGAGAAGCCGCTGTCAGATCTGGGTCGCTTATCCTACCTGGCATATTGGAAAAGTGTCATACTGGAGTACCTTTATAAGCACCCGGATAAACACATCAGTGTTAAAGGAATAAGCAGGGCCACTGGGATGTGTCCGCACGACATCGCCGCTACTCTCCAGCAGCTTGGCATGATTGACAGACAGGATGGCAGGTCAGTTTCCGTGGCGCAGTCTCCTTCAGCCTGTGCCGCCGCTTCTGCACGCTGTCTGACTTATCCAGGCCAGCGGGTATTTTTAACAGCATATCCATTAATGCCGCTGAATATTGACAGAAGTAAGTCAGGTTAAGCACCCCCAAGGACATGGAGCACCTGCTGTCTCTGAAAGCTCGTCTTTGTGCTCAAATTTAACCACACATCACCTTCTGTCTACCGTCTACCGTGCAATCTTTACTGGACATGAACTCATGGGTTTTTCTCTCTGTGACCTAGGATTGTGCTGATCAGAAGAGAGCGATTGATTCAGAGGCACATGGACAGCCTGAGGGCTAACCCACGGCAGAACGAGGTGGACCCCGACGCCCTGCGCTGGACGCCGTCCACCACTCACAATGCAGTCCTGTCTGAGGAGGAGAGGGAGGCAGAGATGGATGTAGGTTGAATCAGGAGACACTAGTTGTTTGTTTACACTTGCCTACAATGCTATTACTGGATGTTTGTTTGATTAGCTGGAGAGTTCAAACGGAGGCCATTACCAGGAAAAGCATTCTCTCTGTCAGCAGGCACTTAATGTTGTGCAAAATTGCCCTAAATCAGTTCACTACATAATTGATAGCGCTGAATATTCCATGAAATGCGATCCTTCCACGGTTGCTTAACGAAAATGTTTCCTCCATGACGGGCAGACGTCCAATCGCGACGCTTCTTTTATTATCAGGAGGAACCTGCAGCGATTCATTTGTCATGATGTTAATTCCAATCCCTTGTTTTCCCATTAGCCTCATTGCTCAGATGTTGGAGCCGTGCGTGCGTGCGTGCGCCTCTCCCAGAGATAATGCGTCTTGTCTGTTTAATTACCAGGCTGAGCGGCTGAAGGAGCAGGCCAGTTGCTGGGAGAAGGAGGAGAGAGAGGGCTTCATGATGACTCACGGCGGCAGGCAGCCTCTCACTAAAGTCCACTGTAAAGTCCCCTTCCGGACTTACGAACGGCGCCCCGCGCTCTCCTGGACCAGACGCATCCAGCAGAAGCAGGAAGTGAGCGACGAGGATGAGGACGCCGATGATGACGACGACGATGATGACTCCGACGGCTCCGACGGCTCACCACCCATCCTGACAAAAGCCCATGCGATGCTGGCAGCCAAGAGAAAGGTGACTTTTCCTGTTTGTGGATGTGAATCATGTTCTTGTGCATCACCTCCAGTCAGCTGTTCTCCCTCGTGGGTTAATCTTATTTATTATGTGGAATTTTATTATAGAACAAAGTGGGGTTGAATGTATATCATTAGATATTTTCCTTCATTAGGGACCATGTTGTGTACTCTGGTGAGATGGAAAGGTTCGATAAATATTCATGAATTCACTGAAGGGTTCAGTGGCTTCCTCCTGTCATCTGGAGCCTCCCTGTGTGCCTGCAGCTGTAGATAATAGATTGTGTTTTCACTGCTGGTGTCGAGGCTGTGCAGCCTAAACCTTGTACTATTGTCAATGGTCATGGTTAATTTACTGCCCTCCTCGGTGCCTCTCACATCTTTTCCGTCTATATGGCACTGCCCCCTTGTGCTGGAGATAATATTACAGCCGGCTGCATGATGTCAGGGGGACCTTTTCTCAACAAAAACAGCGTAGAAACCAGGAGAGAACGACACTGGCTGTTAGAGTTTATTTAGTGCATTAGTTACAGTATTGATTTCACATTCCTCTTGTGGAGGATTTCGGAGAGGAGAGCGGTTGAGTCGAAGGCAGCCGGTGGGAAACAACTGGAGTATGTAAAATATAGACTGTGGTTTCTGCTTACTCTGCCGGTCTCATTTGTGGTTTTCCACAGCAGGCAGCATTGCTTAACCATTTAGTCTCGCATCGTGGTTTTTAACATTTTACATTTAGCACAAAAAACAAAAACAAAAAAAAAAAGCCTGAATGAATTTCTGCCGAATTCTCGCAGAGGTCATCCAACTGGTGCCCCAGTTTTAAGACTTTACAAAAGCCGCTCAAGGTTTGATTCTGTTTTTTTTTTTTCATCTGCCTCTTCTTTTATTCGTCTTTCAGAGAACCATCGTGCTCAAGAAGAGAGGGCGTAAGAGAAAGAGAATAAACAGCAGTGTTACAACAGAAACCATCTCCGAGACAACAGAGGTGCTGAACGAGCCGTTCGATAACTCAGAGGATGAGCGTCCTATGCCCCTGCTGGAACGCACCTGCAGAGTGGGCGAGATGGAGGAAGAAGAGGAGGAGGAGGAAGAACAGGAGGACAAGACACCGATTACACCGATGAAACGCCGAAGAGGCCGCCCGAGGCTAGAGAAGAATGCACAGAAAGACAATCTTGAGCACTGGAACGAAGGTATTTGCATCTTCTGTTGTCGTTAAACTGTTTTATGTGAAGTTTTTTAACATCTGGTGAAACTTTTAGATGTTCATGTGTCCGTATTTCGTCCTCTAGGAGCTGACATCCTTTCTAAGAGACCCAGCAGACCTCGTCCAGTGAAGCGGAAGAAAGGCTGGCCAAAAGGAGTGAAACGTGGCCCTCCTAAATGGAGATTAAAGAACGAGCGGAAAATGGGCTTCAAGCTCAACCTCTACACCCCCCCAGAGACCCCGATGGAGGCGGAGCAGCACCACATTCAGACCGAAGAAGCGAAAGAAGAACCCGACCAGGACATTGCTAGTGCAGACGAGGGCAGCAAGGCGGGCAGAGGGTCAGCGAGCCCGGATATGATGCTGGACAGACTCCCCTCTGAGCCGTCAAGTCCCGCTGACCACGGCTCCCATAAGTCGAGCTCTCCTGAGGGATCGCCGGTGGTTTCCCCCGTCTGCTCACCTGCGTCTCCCGGCGCGGTGTCGCCCGCAATGTGCGAGGACAGAGGAGATTCCCCGGACCCACCTGAGGATGACCAACAAGAGAGCGAACACGGGCAGGACTCTCCGGCCAAAGATGTGGAGCACATAACAGAGGGCGCCGTATCGCTGGAGAATGACAATGAGGAAGAAGAGGACGAGGAGGAGCAGAGAACCCGAATGGAGGATCAGGATGCGGATGACGAGGATGACAGCCACGGCAAGACAGCGGAACCTGAGAGCAGCAAAGCGGAGCTGGAAGAGAGCTTGAAAGAAACGCCTGAATGCACTCCACCTTTTTTAGATCCAAAAGAAGACAACGACTCGGAGTTGAGTCAGCAGGTTTCTACTGTACCGAGTAGTGAAGAGGACCCAGCCGCTGCTGCAGATGGCAACCAGGAAGCAGTGACGGAAACTACAGTAGCAACACCAGCACCTGAAGCAGTAGCAGTGGCGTCAGTAGCAGCTGCAGACTCTGATAACCCTGCAGACTCTGAGTCAGAGGAAGAGAGCACGCCCAGTCCTCGTCCAGACCCCCCACCTCCTCCGCCCACAGAGAGGCCACTCAGTCCTGTGCTACGGGAGAATCCCCCGATCTGCGCGGAGATTGACTCAGAAACAGCCCAAGCTGTTCAGTCCCTGACGCAAGAGACGGAGCAGGAGAATGTGTTCCAGGACTGCGTGGAGAGCCAGGAGCCCTGCAGGAGCCTGCAGACCTTCACCCATGTGCCCCAAAGCCCCCAACTCACTGCCCTGGATGACTGCCCGCAGTCAGACCACAGCAGTCCCCTCTCCTCTGCACAGTCCCACCCCAGCCAGTCAGTACGCTCCGTCAACAGCCCGGCGGTCTCCATCCTGGAGAGCGGCTACACTCAGATCAGCCCCGACCACAGCGCCATCTCAGTGCCCTCGCTCCACAACATGGAGACCAGCCCCATGATGGACGTGCCGTCGGTGTCGGATCACTCTCAGCAGGTGGTGGACAGCGGCTTCAGTGATCTGGGGAGCATCGAGAGCACCACTGAGAACTACGAGAACCCGAGCAGCTATGACTCCACCATGGGGGGCAGCATCTGTGGGGCAGGCCCCACCCAGAACAGCTGCTCGTACAGCAGCATCCCCCCCAGCGGCTTGGCCCAGAGCAGCTGCGCCGTGAGCCAGCAAATGGCCGCCGTCAACCCCGGCAGCTGCGGCATGATTCAGCCAAACAGCCTGAGCTCGCCGCCGCACTGCAACGTCAAGTCGCCGCAGGGCTGCGTGGTGGTGGAGCGGCCTCCCAGCAACAGCCAGCACAGTCAACACAGTCAGCGCAGCCAACACACCCAACACTCTCAACACAGTCAGCATAGCTCCCACAGCAGGCATGGCCCCCACAATCAGCACAGCCAACACAATCAGCACGGTCCACACAATCAGCTAAGCCAGCACAGTCAACACAATCCCCACAACCAGCATAGTCACCACCACAATCACCACCTGCAGCACAATCAGCTCAGCCAGCACAATCAGCACGCTCAGCACAGCCTTCACAATCAACACAGTCAGCACAGCCAGCAGCAGCCCATGGCGCAGTGTGCCATCCCCACCAACTTCACCACCACCATGCAGCTGGCAGACATCCCCGAGTCTGGCAATCCAAACTTCGCCCTCTACGAGAGGATCAACCACCAGGGGGAGTACGGCAGCGGGCACTACTCCCAGTCGTCCGGCCTCAGTTTGGCCAAACTGCAGCAGTTCACCAACACGTTCATCGACCACCCTCACTCGCTGCCTTTCAACCACTCGGCCTCACACCCCATCACATCGTATGCAAACACGCCCTCGCTCTCATCGCAGCACTCCAGTCTGGTCTCTTTGTCCCAGACATCGCATCGAGTCCCCAACCCGCAGGTGCAGGCCACCATGACCCCGCCGCCTAATCTCAGCTCCCCGCCTCCCATGGTGCTCCAGCGTAACATGGGCATCCCGCCCTCGCAACGTATTCAGCCCCAAATGGCCTCTAAGAGTCACATCTCAGCACGCTCCAAGTCTGCCCCGCTGTCTCACCACCAGCAGCAGATGTACCCTCGGCCGCCACAGACTGTGGCCATGCAGGCGCCGTCCAGGACGCTGGCCGCCATGCCACGCATGAACATGGGCATGAACATCATGCCGGCGCCGGCCTACAACGTCAACTCCATGAACATGCCCTCCCTCAATGCCATGAACGGCTACAGCATGAGCCAGCCCATGATGAACAGCGGCTACCATGGCAACCATGCCTACATGAACCAGTCACCCCAGTACTCTATGCAGATGGGCATGATGGGAACACAGCCATACCCCCAGCAGCCCATGCAGGCTCCACCACATGGCAACATGGTGTACACTCCAGCTGGTCACCATGGTTACATGAACACAGGCATGTCCAAGCAGTCCCTTAAAGGGCCTTTCATCAGGCGGTAACTCTCCGCAGGACTGAGCTGTTTTTTTTTTTCTTTTTTTCTTTTTTTTTTTTTTTTCTCTCGTGTGCATTTTGCTGTTTAAAGATGCACTGATCTGGCCTTTTGTTGTTTGGGTGTCTTCTCGTTCTTGTTTATGACTTAAAAACCAGCAGCACTTGGAAAGAATGCAAAAATTTTCATCAACGAGTAAACTTTGAAGCTATCGTTAAAAAGTATTTTTGTTTCTCCAAATGGGAAGCCTTACATCATTACGATGAAAATCTATTTAATTAGTGTTAGTGTCTCTGATGTGTCTTTAGAGCGGGCGGGTTCAGAGCTCAGAGGTAGAGATTTCATCAGTGGTCTTGCAGTCGTGTAGCAGCCTCAAATGAAGCCATTTAATGTGCCTGCTACAAGAGGAGTTAGTGGCTGTTTGAACCTGTTCAGTGTACCTGTCTAACAGTGCTGACAATTAGTTTGTACTATACTCATGCCTTTGTATATTTAAATTATTGTACTTATTTTGTAAAGTGACAACTAGCATGCTTCAGTCTCTGTTAGTGACAGTGCATTGAGTAGTACTGTACAAGTGTTGTGCTTAATAGCAAGCCATTTTAAAGATATCTGGCCTTTATTAGGTTTCCCTCTAAAGGGAGAAAGATGAAACTATATTTTGTTAATTCTAATAATGTAAAAAAATGTAAACTTAGTCCTGTTTTCTGTTTGGTTTGAGAGGTTTTATTGCTATGTATGTATAAATCTGAAGTCTTTTGTAACAGATCTCCTTGAGGCAGCTTTCTGTTCAATAAAGCAGACTGATTTCTGTCGAAATAACAAAGCATATCTCAGTGTTTGTACCCTGAAAATTCTAAAACATTTCAAAATGTCCAGAAGTGTGGCAGAATTTAAAAGAACTAAATGATTATATTGACGAATAACAATAAAGAAGATATAAATTTAGTCCAAAGTTGATATTTTACATAATGCCTTTAAAGCTACGTTTTCATTCCATCTGTAGATTTGTTTTCTATCTTTATAAAATGTTGGATTTATATTTTACCGAAATGTAGAAGAATAGAGCCTGTGAATAGACCAAACTAAGCTAATGGATTGCATGTAAAACGCAACTTGTACTTGTGTTTTTGTTTATATTGCTCTTTTGTAGCCTTTGTACCTGTACAGAGTTGCTGGTAAGAACAGGGGGGAAATACCTGGCTATGTGCACAAAAATCAGACAGAATGACATTCTTGTATTTATGACTTTTCTCCTTTTGTCAGTTACTTAAAATGCTGTACATTTTAGCATAAGAATAAATTATGATTGACCATGTACTGAATTGTTCTCCTTTGATTTCTAACGTGTACTAGCCTGAGGCGTGTCCACTGAGCGGGGATGCAATGATAGAGTTTGAACTCCTAGTGATCCAGGCAGCCGGTCTCTCTGTAGAAATACATTTTTAAACTAGGGGGATAAATCTGACTCAGACCGGAGTGCGCTCAGACTTCAGTTTTTTGACCTTTAATCCCTGCTAATTTCAAGAAAAAGCATTTTAGCCTGAAGTTTTAAAGCCTGAAAAATCTCAGAAACGTTTGAAGAGAAATCTGAATGGAAAAACACAGAACAAATTGTGCGTAAAATATTTGACAGCACATTCAGAGGCCTCAAACACTCATAAGTACTCATGAAATTTGCAGATTTAGTCTTCTGACATGACTTACTCTTTCCCTAAAGGGACTGGACCTGACTTGAGTCCTGATCATGATTTGTTTTAATGGTTTGGTGTTTGAATCGAGTCTGACTCCGGTTAAAACCTCGCTCTAGAAACTGTTCTTGGACTTTAATTGCCTTGAACTTGGGATGGAAACTGCAAATTTGTATCAATTTGACCCGATTTATAACTTGGACTAGTCCTGTCTTAGACTCATTGTACTACTGATCTGATCTAAAATTGGTACTGAAGTTTAACTTTATTTAAGCTTAACCTGAACCTGAATTTAATCTAAACTCGAACTTTAGAGACTCAGACTTGTCTCCAATTATTTGAAATCTAATTTGGACTAGTGTTGATGGGAGCAATATTGGGACTCAAACTGGTTCAGAATGACTAAATTGTCTTTAAATGACAACTGGCTTTGACTTGGGTTATATTAAATGCAACTCAAAACAATCTTTAGCAGAAGGAACCAATCATAATGCTGGACTTTGACTTTTCCTGAATAATAGTGGACAATATTCAGACAAGACCAGAGACTTTATTTGTCCCAGATTGTTTGAATTTTCCCAAATTTCTCGACAGATCTGAGGTTCAATTCCTCCATGGAGCCCCACAGTCAGCTCTGCTCCGTCGAGTCCCCCCTGTCTTCCAGCAGCTGCATGTCCAGCTCTCTCAGCTGCTTCAGGAACCCCCAGTTGGGTATGATCCGTCTGCGTTTTTTCACATGATCGATGGCGTCGACCACAGTCATGTTCTCAAAGATCATGAGGTAAGCGAGGAAAAGCGTGGCGGATCGACTCCTTCCCATGACGCAGTGCACCAGCAGTTTATCTGCAAATAAACACACGACACAGTCAAGAAAAACTCAGATACAAGCTTGTTTTTGTCAGACTGTTGGCTGAAAATAAGTATCATTAATTCTTTATATTTTGGGATTTTTGCCGTCAAATTTTATTGGGTGCTCTCAAACTTTTAGAAACATATTTTTGATCAGTCATAAACTTCACATTCGATACTCTGTGATAAAATGTTAACAGCAGGGGCGGGAGATGATTATATAAAACCTGAACATTTTCTCAGAAAATGTACTCGCAAATGTTTTTCATTTCTGTATGCTCTGTATTTAAAACTCCTGTGGTTGTTGATCAAAGTTTAAGGTTGAATCTCTCAGAATCTCAGCACCTACTACTTTTTTTTCTATTAACTCGATACAGGGAAGGTTGAATTACATCTGAAAAGTGGTTCTCAGAATTTCAGATTTTCAAGGCTGCAGAGCGGCACAAAACAGTTTTCTTCATCATCCCTTACACTGAAGCTGAGGCGGATGTTGGAGAGCATTGTCAGTGCTTTCAATGCAATATACTGTACCCTTGAAAACCTGTAGCCTTCCTACTCGTAACTAACTCCTTCACCACAGGCTAATCTCTCAAACCTCCACTTGAATGTTGCAGGACAGTGGCTTTATTAATGGTGTTTGTGATTGACGTTACTTCTATGCGACGCAGTAAACAGAGAAATTTCCTCGCAGTTTGACCTTCCTCTACAGCAGTCGCATGTCCACATTTCCACAGCTAACAAAAATGTATTTGTGCCAGATCTCCAGTATCTATTCACTTCCTACAAATGCCTGTTTTATATCTAACCTTATACTCTGAACTTGAACTGTGCCGTGTTCCATCTTTGTTAGCTGCATCTTTTGCTAAAAATTGAACAAACTCTGTTTTCTTCATTTCTCGACTGATGAGTGACTAAAAAAAATAACAGTTTATGAAAATACTGAAGCAAGCGCTAGCCTTGCATTCGGACAAGGCGAGCACTAAAATAACTTCGGTAGATGTAGCCATCTTGTTTCTGCCTCCGATTTTGCTTTTTTCCGACTTGATAACTGAAATGCTGGTAACTGGGTGTGACTTAATTTTCAGCTCGGACTTCTGACTTCCGAGGTAACTAGAACGCAGCATTAGTCCTTTTAAAGACCCATTCCGACGAAAATCATGTTTTTCTTGTTTTTTATATGTTCATATGGAATTTTTCTGATGCTACAGGACATATTATGAGAAAACTAAATGCAAAATTGCTTTCTGAGTATTTCTTCATTCAAATCTCTGTGACTCTCTGGCAGACCCAAACACGGGTTCAAAAACAGTGAGATTTCATACGTAACCAATCCAAGCTCCGCCCCCAGAGCCCTGCTATGCAGGCCACACTCTGCATTTAGAGGAGAAATACTGAGGACGATCACAGAACAAGTGTGTGCGTTAGCGGATTGCAATGCTTAAGAAAGCTAATTATGATATAAGCTTTCATCGTTTCCCAAAAGATATCAGTGTCTAAGAGCTGAATAGCTGCTATGTTACCTGCCACTTTTACTACACAGGCAATGTTAGGCTGCAAGCTAATGTGATGACGATTTGCTGAGAACCGCCACTGCTGAAAATAAAAAAAAGAATGCAAAGAAAGATCCACAATGGAAGTTGCCGATGCAAAAGAAAAAAAAAAGAAACTGAAGCCCGCTGCAAATAAAAAACGAAACGGTGCAAAAAAAACAAACAAACAAACAAAAAAAAAACAATGGAAGTTTACGACGCAAGAAAAGTGGCATGGAAAAAAAAGAAAAGTCACTTACTGCGAAAATAAAAGGATGCAAACAAATAAAAGTTACAATGAGAGTGAGCTGCCGGAGACCAATAATGATGATGCACTGGTGTTTTACGATCTAGGGACAGAAGACGAGCGAGAAGACGAGCAAATAAGTTAGTGGAAAGGTTACTGTTTAATTTCGCTTCGTAAACTTTTCAGTGTGTCGTTTGGTTAGGCCATGTAGCGCCTGAGTCAATGTGAAGTTTAACTGAAGCTAACACTACACCAGCATCCTCCAGTTCAACTTCATAGCGACTCAGGCCGAAACAATGGTGCATCATCATTTTTGAACCCCGGCAGCTCATTTCCATTGTGGCTTTTTTATTTGCATCCTTTTATTTTTGTAGTAAGTAACTTTTTTTTTCCATCGCCACTTTTTTTTGCGTCGTTAACTTCCATTGTGGCTTTTTAATTTTTTTTTCTGCACTGTTTCTTTTTTATTTGCATCAGGCTTCGGTTTCTTTTTTTTGCATCTGTAACTTCTGTTGTGGCTTCTTTTTTCATGCATTCTTTTTTTTTTATTTGCAGCAGTGGAAGTTCTCAGCCACCGTACTAATGATCTACTGGAGCTCTGCAGAAGAAAAGCGCTTTTGAAAATGACACAGGTAACACGATTTTTGGTGAAAACTTCATAATCACAATTTAAAGACCACTGAGAACACTTGAATGTTAAAAAAAAACAATTGGAGTTGGACTTTAATGATAAAACTGTGTATCTTATCTTACTCTGAGGATTGCTCAGCGTTGTCTTTATAAACTTAGCAGCAGAGAAGAAATACTGGCTGAGGTCAAAGGTCGTGATGTCCTCTGCTACCACACCATAGTAGACAATGTCCATGTCACCGTAGTAACCAGCTCCTGTGTCCACATTATTCCACGTTCCTTCTGCTGCATTCAAGATGTGTGTAATCCCCATCTTCTTCAGATTATACTTGTCCTTTGCAGTCTCCCTGCAAGAAGCTGGTGTGAATATTATTTAATCCTCTTTTATTTTATTCAGTTAAGTGATTTTATGCTTTTTTTTTACTCACTCGTCTCCTATGTAGACATTGGGCCAGACCTCGTTGACATGAGTGTAAGCCACACTCCCACGGTTGAGGATTTTCTCCAGCTCATAGCCCCCAGGTGTGACATATTCATCCACTGGACTGGATTCCTTTGTTACATTTATCTTTGTGCCGGTCTTTGATTTGTGAGAAGCCATTTTCTCACAGTGGCTTCCATTCACACATGATTTGTTATCTTAACAGGGAGAAGAAAAACCACACTTGCTTTTTTTTTTTCCTGTCTACTTCCTCCCCCTGCAATCATGAAAAAAAAAAGGAGTTTTTGTTGTTTGTTTTCACATGCATCTCCAATTCCACTCACCAAGAGATTACAGTCCTCCCTTTTCCTACTTGAAAATTTTGTTTTTATCATCCTGGCAGCTTGTTGCGAAGCCGTCCTTAAAGGCAGAACATGGTGAGGTTTAATTCTGGCAGGCGCAGATTGTATAACCGCTCTGTGACGGGGCATCAAATGTGGGGGATATTTTTAGGGCTGTGATGTGGCGGGCCCCTGACCTTAGCTGCCACGTTTGCTGCCTGTGGGGAAAACTTCCACCCAGCCTGTCCCTGCCATCTTCTTCTAAACACACAACTTTAATCTCCGCTGCTGGCAGGAAGCCGTGCTTATCCAAACTTTGCACTTGCCAAAGGATACCCAAATTCACTGGAGTGAACAGGACACTCTGAGTTTTTGCTCAGCCGTGTGAGCGACTCCTTGAAAATTGTGTCAGTCTCTTTTAGCCTCTCTGCATATCTTCAGACGCTGGGAGAAACCGTGTAAGTGCCCGTTATGGATGTACCGCGTTTTTCTGGAGCCTCTCTCAGGGGCCAAACGAGAACTGAAATGTGTCAGACTGTTAGACAGATGAGGTTTTTCACAGGATGGCACATGTCTTTGATTCCCTGTTATATGATATGCATGGTCCATTCAGTGATCTAAATGCAAGCCCCCAAAGTGAGAGTGTGATGATGACTGTATTGCAGAACGGCTGGATGAAGCTGCTAACATGTCAGACAGAGTTTTCACACCATCAGACTCCTTTATTTTTCCCTCATATCTTCATACTCTGCCATCATTCATTCTGACAGTGAAATCATTAAACCTGTGATATCCAATTCCTTTTATTTTGACAGCATCTCTCCCTCTCTCTTTCTCCCAGTGTGCTCTGGAGAGCATCTCTTATTAAGATGGCTTCAGCGTTTCATCTCTTTTCAAAGTCTGACCTGAATCTGTATACACACTCAGAACCACGCCGGCATATTTTTATCATCTCGTATCAAGCCTCTTTAGACATCACAGTTTTAACTGTATGACACTGGGTTGCAGCAGTTAAGACACAGCATTTTCAGAAATGTGAATCTATAAGCGGAGCATTGCTTATTTATAGACTCATACTGTCTTTGTGTTGTTTAAGTACAGCAGGGGTTGAAGCAGTTGCGCTACATTCGGTTTAATGGCCTCTGTGATATTGATTGTGCAGCAAATTGGATGTTAGTAAAAAGAAACTTACCAGTGTTTCAGCTCCTTAAATACAAATCACGTTCACATTGTTGCTGACTGTTTTAAACTGCTAATTGCCCCGTTGTATTCCTCAGCTGCCTGGGATATGTTTTAGTTACTCTCCCTATCATTCCAGACTAAACAACTTTTAAACAATTACTGTGCTGAATGAATGAGTACAGTTTACAGAGGGGCTGATCTTACTGTATGTTTTGTCTGTAAAAACACATAGAAGTTCAAAAGTGTGGAGGTTTCAGACAAGTATCTATCCAGACTGTAACATATTTATCATTATACCACAGAGTTTAGTTTGTTTTTATTTCTGAAGTAATAAAAAAAATCATGTTTCTCCAGGACGTTTCAATTTGGAAGAGTCATATAGACGAGCTGTCCACTCCAGGCACCAGTTTAGGGCAGATGGCTAAACTATGAACTGCGGTGGCTGAGAACTGCCACTGCTGCAGATAAATAAGAATGCAAAAAAAAAAAAATCCACAACGGAAGTTACCAATGCAAAAAAAAAAAGAAACCAAAGCCTGCAGCAAATAAATAAATGGCGCAGATTTTTTAAAAAGTCACAACGGAAGTTAACAATAAAAAAATAAAGTGGCGATGCAAAAAACAAACAAAGTTACTTACTGTGAAAATAAAAGGATGCATATAAAAAAGGCACAATGGAAGTGAGCTGCCAGGGACCAATAATGATGATGAACCGGTGTTTTACGATCTAAGCACAGAAGACGACGGCACTCTTTTTTTTTCGTCATTAAGTTCCATTGTGGCGTTCTTTTTTTTTCTGCACCATTTCTTTTTGTATTTGCAGTGGGCTTCAGCTTCTTTTTTTTTTTCTTTTTTCTGCATCAGTAAGTTCCATTATGACTTCTGTTTTTTTTTTTTTTTCATTCTTTTTTTTTTATTTTTTATTTGCAGCAGTGGCGGTTCTTGGCCACCGTACAAAACAGTTGCCCCATGCACTTGTCATAAAAACGATTCCTAGTCTAGCATGATTTAATGCAGGTGTTTCTCCGCCCTCCCTCTCCACATTTCCTCTATCTCAGATTGTCCTATCAAAATAAAAGCAAAAAAAAAAAAAAAAAACCCTAGATAATCTGAAAATAAATTGAATGAAATTCACAAAAGCATTGTTTAAAATATTTTTTAAAAGTAAAGGATATGGACACACATGAGAAATATAACAATAGAGAGGATGCTGAGGGATAATCACATCTAGTCATTTGAGATGAGGTATGGATGATGAGTCTCAAAGAATTTTGGAAGTTATCAAGGTTCATGTTTGGATGATACATCTGAAGTCCTAGATGAGTAGCGCCTTACTAACTGCAAGTCTTCACTCATCCGAGACAAGACCTAGTCCTTGAGTACAAAATCTCTCCCAGTAATCTCCACTTGTTGAAGTTATGTTGTTTTTCTCCGCAGGGCCAAAGAACAGTCCAGATGACAGAGCTGACTCAGAAACCCAACATTTGGGAGAATGTTTCTGTGCCTGCGAACGGTCTCCACGGCCTCTACGAGTGTGAGTCTTTTTTTGATCATGAGGAAGGCTAAAACCAGAGCGGCCGAGCGGCTGATTCCTCGAGCACAGTGGACGAGAACTTTACCTGCACAAAGAAGAGAGACAATATCCTTTTAGATCTGAGCTTCCATCTTTCCAAATCTTAACTGTGGTGGACGTATTAGTCCAGACATTATTATTTCCTTATTTTAACAGAGGATTAGGGCAACATTGAAAAGACTGAATGTTTAGTTATCTTTTTTTATTAAGTACAAACTAACAAAAACCTCTAATTACTGATTTGAGTCCAGGCAGCAGGCTGTGTTTCTGACCCCCTCTCCAGAATGACAAACATCCTGATTTATTGTCTCAGCTTTAATCCCCTAAAAGGGTGACTTCATTCCCTTCATACTCTGACTACAATCATGTAAATTTGTGACTTTGTTTTTAAAATTTAACCACTTTGAGCTCATAAATGCAAAATTCTACTCAAGAAAGTTTACATCTTTGAGCTTGGAAAATTGTGACTCTATTCTCATGAATTCACAACTTCAATCAGATGAATTAACAGTTTTATTCCAGTAAATTTATAACTCTAATCTCATTAATCCATGACTTTGATTTTGTACGTGTCCAATTTTATATTGTAAATTTATGATATTACAAACTCCTTTAATTTGTGGCTTGATTCTCATAAACTTACAACTCCAGTCTGTTAATCAGTTGTTTCATTCTTGTTGGATTACACATTTTAATATTGTTGTAAATTGCCTACTTATACCTCACTGAAAACTTTATTTTGTGTAGCTGTTATGATTTTGTAAATATAAATTCCTACTCTGAAGTCAGACTATAATTGTGTAAATTCATGATTTTATTCTCATAAATTTGGGCCTTTATTCCTGTAACATTATAGCTTTTAATCTGTAATTTGGGATTTTTTTCTTGTACATTTTTTTTTATCCCATTGTCCTGATCATGTTATCTTGTAAATTAACTGTATTAATATCATTCCTACTCAAGAGATTGTTTTTGCATAGATTTTGCTGTCAAATGCAAACAATAATTCTAAGTGTCTTCAGTCAAAGATTTATTTTTTATAATTTTTCAGCTTTATTACACTCAAAACAGACTATTTTGATTGAATTATCACATTCCACTCTCTCTAACATTGATTTTATGTAGTCTAGACTGTGTTTCTTCTGCCTGTTGTGGGATAGACTGGTACCTTTCTGACTCAGGGCTCGTTGAATGAAATCAGCTGTCTCGCTGAAGAATGGACTCAAGTCAAAATCTCGACTGTCTGGTGCTTCCACTCCATGGTACTGTATGATGGTGTCTTCATAGAAACATGGCCCGGTGTCAATGTGCTCGGGGCCATGTGCAGCATTCACCACATGTGTTATTCCCAGACTCAGAAGCAGGCTTTTATTCTGAGCTGTAACACTGTAAACAAACACAAGAAAATGCAGCTTTTGGTGTTTGTTTTTTTTCCTTCTTCTCTTTTCCCACAATGACCTGCTCTGTAAACACGTGTTTGGAAATGTTATCACTGGTGATTCAAATGTTCAGATTTATTTTTAGCCAATCAGTTGGCCAAGTACTGGGCATGTTTGCAGCAGCAGTTTCACAATCAGATCGACATATTGCATCAAGGCCCCAAAGTGAGAATGTCACTTACGCATCTCCGATGTAGAGGTCGGGCCAGACCTCGTTGACAGCTCCAGTGGGACGTCTGTTCTTCAGCAGAAGGCTGAACAGATCGCAGGTGGGAGGTGTCTGGTACTCTGGCTCCTCCTCTGGCTTCATATTTAACTTTAACGCGCTTATATAATCACCACAAAATAAACCTCACACTTAGATAACACTCAGATCTTTCCAGGAGAGAAAGATACAGAAGTGCCAACAGCTGTCCCACTTGTTTTGTCTTTTCTGTATGTATTTGGAAATAAAAACAAAGTCCATCCTAACCTCTCTGCTGCAGCTCAGTCTGTTCCCCATCTGAGCAGATTATCAGTGTTGTTTCGAGGCTGACCCCCGCTGGAACGTGACAGCTGAAGATGCCAGACTCTGGGCAGGAGCAGGCTGGACTATTTATTCCTCAGATGACTGTGACAGAATGCAGGCTGCTTGTTTGCTGACATCTTAAACTGCAGCGGCACAGAAGTGTTTACAGTTGTTAAAGTGTAAGTGTTCATAATATAGCGAGGATTACTGCCAGTGATAGTCACCCTGGGACATCTAGAACAACATCAATGCAGAGGTTTAAAGGACAAATTAGTCGACTAGAGAAATCCAATCAAAAATGACTTGATTTATTTAGACACTGGCTCAATCATCCAAAGCTTTCATCATTACGATGGATATAGTCATAATTCTGAGACAGCCAACATCTGTTAGCATGGTTCATTTTTAAATTTTAATTGTATATGGTGAATGTTAAGTACAATAGTCTTAATAAAGGAACATGCAATAGCAGGTTGTGGTTTTATAAGGTTATATTTGGAGACATTTGTTGCAGCATCCATTGATATCTATTCATGCTAGCCAAGGAATATCAAGTTAGGCAGTTGGGACTGTGACAGAGCGAGCAGAAACCCTTCATAAAGGCTGTTTTTCCCAACCTCCAGTCCAGTTTTTCTCAATTGTAGTAAATCCCGTGACAAAGTAACTTCATTTCTTTCTGTCTACTTCTATATCACTGTCAGTTCTAAAGAATACCTAGTTAGAGCCCCATCCTTAGCAACAGTGTCTCCCCAATAGCAACAGTCTGCTATAAAGAAATAACACACTGTTGCTATGAATTGTTGCTATGTACTGACCAATCAGAATCAAGTTTGGTATTAGCTTTGTAAAAAGTTTGTATAACCCCCTCTAAATCTCAAATGGTGACTTTTGCTCTCCTCTTTTTTTTTCTTTTTGTGTTTGTGTGTGTGTGTGTGGATAGAACAAAATAAGATGAAACGGAGAGCACAGCATTAACTTTAGGCTCCAGTGATGTCAGTCAGCTGTTTCCTCTGGCCTCCAGTCTTTAAGAGCTCACTTTGATCTATTAAAGTATGACACAAAGAATATTGGAGTGGCCAATTAGCATAATTTCTGTCATTTCTATGACAATTCTTTGTAATACTTTGGCTTAAAAAGACTTTCATCATGTCAAGGCAGAAGTTGACAAATGTTGCTCAATTATAGCGTTTTTTTCTTCATACTTGTTTATTCCTCACATTCACACAAAATCAGCTTTTTAAAGCCTTGTCCTTAAAGTTCAAACACTATTTGTTCATTACGATCAAAGACCTTTTTGTCATATGTTCTGTTCAGAAATGTTCCTGGTTTTATTTGAGTGCATTTTGTCTATTTCCCCTGGTGTTTCTGTTCCTGATTTTTGCTGTTCCCCTGTAGTCCACTCTCATGAGTGCTCAGTTTGTGTCTTCCCTAGTTTTCCCTCCTTCGTTAACAAGTTTCACCTGTGTCTCGTCTGCCACACCTGTTGCTCGTTTCCCAGTGAGTATATAGTCCCTGTCTTCCCTTCTGTCTTTGTTGGTTCATTGTGTGTGTGTTTATGTCTGTGTCCACAGATGTCCCCCTGTGGATTTTTCAGTTGGACATTTCCAAGTAAGTTTTTTTGTTTCTTTTCATTTAGTTCTTCTTAATAAATCGTTTTTTGAATCTGCACTTGGGTCCATTTTCCTTTTGTGAAACACTGGCTCATGACACTTTTTATACCATGAAAGTCACTTTAATTTCTGCAACAAAAAGGAATTACTAATAGGAGGAAAATGAGGACAGGTTTTGAACCCATCTTCGTTGTTGTTTAGTCAGATGCTGACATGAGACCAATTATGGGTTGTATCTCATGTCCGTCCATTGACACCAGAGCCCCGAGACGATCCCTGGTAGTGCAGCTTTTTGTCCAGCTCTCGGAGCTGCTCCAGGAAACCGGCATTTGGTGAGATGTTCCTGTTGGCGCCGACAGCTTTGAGTGCATCCACCAATGTCATGTTCTCGTGGATCATCAGGTAGGCCAGCACCAAGGTCGATGAGCGGCTGAGACCCATCGCACAATGGACAAACACTTTACCTGCCAATAAGCCGAGGAAATAAAACCCAGCATCACTTTCTGTTGCTAAACCCAGAGCTCAGGCGTCCTCTAAAAACTCTGCATCTGTACTAACAACCATGCAATGACTGGATTATTGTGTTGAACTTTATTCTAACGTCTAATTTGTTGCTTCTTTGTGGATTAAAAAACATGCACATCAGAGAGGAGTACTTCTAACTCCTAACTAAAAAGTTTTCAACATTGTTGCAACAAATGTTTCTACACACGGTAATCCTCGCTTCCTTATCGGGGCCTGAGGATTAGGGCGCATAGGAGCGCGTAATTGAACTGTCTTGGCGTCTGTGTATTTCATGCTGGGGATTACTGTAGGCCCCGCCACACACTGGAGCCCCCCGATCAGCCAGCATGTGAATGAGGAGGCCTCGTCTTATTACTGTCATGTCAGATACTGACTTCACTTTGCATAACAGGCCAGGCAGGCACAGGCCACAAACATAATTGTGTAATTTCCATGTCCAATAAAAGTGTTGCTTACAAATTACCAGGGCAATCCATTTAAAACCAATTTTCCCGGCCAAGGTCTGAGCTTATGAGGAGATTACCGTGGGGGGAAGATATTAGCCTGATATTATGTTTAGTGTTTGATTTGCATTTTAATGACTAATACAACTGGGGTTGCTGTAATCGGAATTGACTGACAAATGTTTCCCCTCCATGCCATGCGGAGAATGAGTTAATGTGTGAGAATGAGGGAAAAATACCTCAAGTAAATAGGGTCTCACCTGTGGGCAAGCTCAAGGCGTTCTTGATAAAATTGGCCGCCGGGTAAAAGAAGGGACTCAAGTCAAAGGACGGCATGTCAAAAGCTTCCACTCCATGATAAGTGATTTTAGTGTCTCGGTAGAAGCTGGGGCCCGTGTTCACGTTAAATTTCCCATCAGCGGCGTTTAGTACGTGTGTGATGAGATGAGCCTGGAGTGTCCTCTTGTCTTTGGCTGCATACCTGAAGAGAAGAAATAACTTTTTATTGTTTCTATAAGCACAGTTAATGGTAGTTAATTATACATATGACCACTGGAAGAGCAGGACGACTGATTAATAATTCAAGTGTTGTCATATTCATGATCAATAAAAGATCAGGAAAATAAATACTAATGCTTTGTGGATAATTAGTTAGCTGTTTAATGCACAATAGGAGGCACATTTGAGTTTCCAAGTTGCAGATCTACGATTATGAAATTGGACTTTTTTGGCTGGTGAGACATAGTAGCTTGTCTTTTACAACATAGAAAGCCCTTTTTACCAATAAAAAACTATCAACTGGGACAACTTTTATGATATTTATAAAAATCTAACAGTGGTGCCAATAGTAATAAAAAAAGTTCACTATTGTACCAGTTTTCAACACTTTTACCAAGTATTTCTCACAGCTCTCTTAACAGAAAAAGCTCACTGGGATATCTCTCTCAAGGTAAATACAACATCAGCTGTTATGCTCTACTTAGATTCACTCTCTTTAACTCCTAAAAATGCCCCAAACTTAAAAGAAAAAAAAGAAAATATAAAACGTTTCTACATTCATGGCTAGTTTGAAGCATTTTATCCCATAAGCAATTTATCAAATGTTTGTCAGTAAGATTCATTGCACTGGGTTCACATGCAAACATACCGCTGTAAAAAATAAGCAAATCAACTGAGAACTTGAGGGCATATTTGGTCAGAGTTTATTCAATTTGCACGTGTTTAAGTTGACTTTTTTAAAAATACAATTTTCCTCTTTTTTTAGCTCTGTTTTTGGTCTCAACCACTGTCAAGGGCAAACGTATGACTAAACCAGCAGTTAAATATATGCTGTTAGACATTAGCCACGTTTACATGGGCAAAATTTCTCGATCTGATCAAAAGTTTGAGGGATCAGATAATCTGAATCCACCGTTTATATGGGCGCAACTCAAATAATCCGATCATGACGTGTGTATACATGCACCAAGTTTTATTCAGATTAATACCATTTGGACATGCGCAGAGTTGTGTGATTTCGCTAAAACACCCGCAGAGGAAGAGTTGTATTTATGTCTGTGCTGTCAACAGACCAACAAACACGGTCATGGCTCACGCCATCAAGTTTTCCCAGCTGTTAAATGTTGTCACTAGATGGCGCCCTTTGTGTACTCATTTTACTGTCCTGTCAAAGGTTGCACTGTGCGTGCAGATGTGACATCATTACGCCGTATGTACGCCTTGTTGTGTTACCGGAAGAGCAGACACGGCCCATGCGGTTGTGTTTTATGCCAGAGTGTTAATAATGAAACCCCCCGAATTGCCCAAAGGTTAAAGAGTGAGGACTGAGTCAGCTAAAAGAGTCATGATTGGAATAAGACGCGCTTCAGAACAACGATCGGCATAAACCACCCCTCTCGATTGGAATACAGTTCTTTCTGATTTAGCCGAATTGGATCAGACTCTTCTGATCGACATGTTTACATGACGCTTTTTATTCCGATCGGGCATTTATTCCGATTATTCGTATCCATGCAAACGCAGCTACTGTCAAAAGTTTGCTTAGATTATTATTGATGTTCATTGTCGACGGTGTTACTCTGTAAACTTTAAAGCATGAGTATTAAACAGAATATCTTTCTCACATGTCTCCAATATAGATTCTGGGCTGAACCTCGTCCAGATGGTTGCTGCTCCCTTTCTTTGTCCACATCAGCCTGTGGAGCTCTGAAGCTGAGGGGGTCTCATACCTGCCGTCTGCCCCCTCAGGGCTCGCCAAGCAGCTGAGGCCTCTGGGCATGTCTGGATGCTCCACTTCTTCTTTTACAACCTGTCATAAAAAAGTACCTCATATCATATTCAAACTTATAGTTTTGCCGGTGGTTTAATCAGGCAGGGATTTGGGGGCAGACAGAACCTCTTACTGCTGTATTTGAACCTTGTGATATTTTTCCTCAGCTCTGTTTAACAATAGTGAGAGAAGTGGCTTCAGTCATGCAGAAAACACCTCAAAATCTCAGCGGCTTAAAACACAATGAACAGAAGACACCATACTGAGCTATCTCATGTTTAAAACAACATATTATACTTTATTAGTTTCACATAAATAGCAACTAACGTTAGCGCAACACTGAATGGATATTCCGGCGTAAAAATTAATTTAGGGTCAAACACACCGTAACACCGAGTTAGACACCCCCTTGAGAGATGAACGTTGCCGACCGCTTGCTTCTCTAGTTATACCAACTTTAGTAATGACAGGATCGCAATACACAGCGGTCTGAGGAGCCATTAACAAACCTCAACCAAAACACCACTCTAGCCACCAAACATCTTTTTAGTTATGCCTGATTTCTTTAGCAAAGCGACTAAACACAACTCACCTACTCTCTTCCAGCAGCCGCTTGTTTGTAGCGAGACCTCAGGCCAGTCTATGACGGACTACAGTGGGGTGACGCAGCTCAAGGAAGAACATTTATGATCATTTTTTTATCATTTCCTTGAAGTAATAATCACCATATTAATCATTTTGCACTGCAGACGCGGTAGTTCTTCTGCCTTAGCTTCGCGGTCTGATTGCATTTCCCTGAAGAAATAATCATTAATGTTCTTCCTTGAGCTGCGAAACTCCACAGCAGTCCATAATGGACTGGCCCGAGGTCTTGCTATAAACAAGTGGCTGTTGGAAGAGGGTAGGTGAGTTGTGTTAAGTCTCTTTGCTAAAGAAATCAGGCTATTTGTACTATTGATTAAGTTAGGTGCTGTTCTGAGCGTTATTGTGGCTATAGAGTGGCGATTTGGTTCAGCGCGTGGCTCCTGAGACCACTGTGTATTGCTATCATGCAGTCGTTACTAAAGTTGGTATAACTAGAGAAGCAAGCGTATGGCAACATTCATCTCTAGAAAGGGTGTCTAACCTGGTGTTACAGTGTGTTTGACCTTAACTTAATTTTATGCCAGAACATCCTTTTAACACTGGAGAGGAAGCTAGCAGTTAGCTTGGACAGGACAGAAAACTACGATCTCCATTTGAACTTTAGAAAAGGAGAAGAACTTTATTGACCCCTGAAGAAAAAATTCAGCTGGTAGGTTATCAAATATGTTGTTTCAATTTTAAGCTCATTGTCCTGCAAAGTTTCCTGTTAGTTATCCTTTTAGAAGTTTTAATAACTTAGCCTAAATGTACACAACCTAACTGTATCGTCATAACAGCAGTTGAGCGTCTCACCTCGAGTGTAATCTCCGAGGAGATTTGTGGCTATGCGGATTTTGTTAGGGTGAATGAAAAAGCACACACAGTTCCAGGCACTATGATTTCCCCTTTGAAAGCTAAATAACTCCTCTGATGACTAACAGGCATTATTGGAGTGAGAGTTTCAATTGAAAGGAAAGTAGAGTGGCTGGGATTGTTCATTAGAACATCTGGCAAACAAGCCTTTGGCCTTTAAATATAGTCTATAAATATGCCAATAAATGTTCTCTAGCAGCAAAAGAACACATAATTGTACAATGACCTTTTGATGCTCTCATTATTTTATCAACAGTTCAGAAGCACTTGCTAGCTTTATTTATCCCCAGAGATACAGAAAATTGGTATTCAAGGCCTATAAACATCAGATTTTCATTTCCTGCAGGCAGGTCTAACCTGTGCATTTACAATTTACACACTGGGCTTTGGAGAGACTTATCCTATGCGAACTGTATACATTAGCATCCATTTAGGCAGTTGTGTGATTCTGCTCCAGGCTGAGGACATACAAGCAATGTGTATGCATTGTTGTGGTGAAGAAACCGCGTCTGATTTGCATTTTGCTGGTGCTTAGAGTTGTAATATGGCACTCAAGGTTTTGGAGACTTATTGTCGTATCCTCTGGGATGAGTCATTGAGACTGAAATCTGTTGCAGTGACCTTTGGTTTGGCTGTCATGGCATATGGAGGCGCACTCAGACATCATTTATCTATCTCTGCATGAGCGTGGTTGCACGTGCAACGCTAGTAGTCCTAACATATGCCTAATGCATATGAGCGTGTTAGTTTTAAAGGCAGAGTAAAGTGTGTGTCTTTGCACAAGTACAACATGTGCCCGGAGTACCTGGAGGCTTTTCTTTCTCCTCATTGATCTATAAGTACAACCCTTTCCTCCCTCCCACTGTCAGGGCAGAGAACTGATTTCCCTGGTGCACATGTTGAGCTGCAGCGCTGCTTTCATAGCCTCCCCCCTCAGGCTAACCTGTCCTTCCTGCTCTACTTCTGTGTAATTAAAGATGCTATGTATGGGAAAGTGCCCACGGTTAACATGGAGGGCAAATAAAAATGGCTTTTTACCTCCTCAGGGCCTCTTCTCGGTGGGTTTTATGAATTACACTCCCCCTCTTTAGCCTTTTGGATGTGGTTCGTCTGTATTTGTAAGCAAATTAAAGAAGAAAGTGTGGTAATCCATCATCCAATGCTGTATCATCACATACACGTATTACCAAAAATGCTCCATAAACATATTCACTTTGCAAATAAAGCTAAACAACACAATAAATCCATACAATGAACTTTAGGGATACCGTAATAAATATTCCCCAACATTTTCTTATAGAACATTTTGTCAGTAGACACTTGCCTTGGCTGGAAACGTTGCTTTTCAAGGGCTCTCTGTGCAAGAGCTACATGTAGGTCGGCAGCACAACTGTCTGCGTTCTCCTCGGTAATCTACCCTGCAACCTTTTTTGCTATTTTAACATCTGAATCTCAGCCCAAAATAATTCTGGCATCATCTTCTGCATTCCATAAAGGTTACCCGAGCTCCCAGCATAGGCACAAGGATAGGCCGTGTTTTTTTCAGATCATGGTTTCAGTGCTTGAGCTTCAATCTGACAATAGCTTTACTTAGATTATTCGCTATTGTGATATATATTTTAATCAATTCATGGACATTTGGTGGAGCCAGGGATGTCTGATCTTCATTGGTTTGTATGTAGACCTTCAATATAGGTGAATAAAAGCACAAAGACTGATGTAGGGTGCACATTTGAAAAGACAATGAAACATCCAACAAGCCATAACGTACAAAAACATAATTCAGACATACTCACAAAATGCGTAAAAAGATACTCAGGCGTAGAAAGGTAAACACATTTTTTTTTTAAACAAACGAAACATATTTTCAGATATTGCGAAGTTTGTGTTTTTCATGAAATATTATGTCAAGGTTCTTAAACTAACATAAAATACCACCAGATGTGATCCCAATGTCAAACTTGACTCAGAATTATAAAAACTGCACAAATCAGGGTTGGTTTCTTAATTGTATCACAAACATGTTGAAAATGCACGAGTGTATGTTAAGTCAAGCAGTTCTGCTTTTTAACAGGTTGTCACAAATATTATTGTCATCAGTGCAAACAGTCACAAAATCTACAAATACACAAAAAGAAACACTGATCATTTGATCCATTGAGTTATTCCAGTTTTGAGCTGAAATTTTGAGAGTAAAAACTTCAGAGTAGTGAACAATAATGCCTTTACAAAGCAAGACATTTGGTCCGTTGTGTTTTTAAACACAGTGAGGTGCTGTAAAAGAAGAAAAAAAGCTATTGCTCCAAAGGAGATAGGAAAAACAACTGAAACACAAACACTACTCACAATTTCTCATTATCCAAAATAACCATCACTCAACATTATTACATCACTGCACATGTAGTTTTAAGTCAAATAAAAACAAAAGTGAGTCTTTAAAAAACCCCTCCCTATTAAAAGACATACAAAATAAGATAAATCTACGCATATGGTGACATTACAGTACAAGCATTATAGAGATCAGCCTGAATCTGGTGCCCAAGATAAAGACACGATGCTGCAGTATTTTTATCGCTTTATCCTAGCCAGGTAGTTCTTGAACACTTATTTCAGGCATTGAAAGGGGTCTGAATTTGCTATGTGAAGTGTCTACAGAAGCCTGGAACAGACAAACCAAACATACTGGTCCTTCATCTGTTTGCATGTAAGTTTTGAAAGCCTAAAATAGACTTACGCAAAACTGAGGGGTAATTGGTCTTTCCCAAAGATTGAGGTATGCTAAGTGTTATTATGTTAGCATGTAAATGCTAAACAAGCTAATGAGGCTCAGAGGTTTAAATATATGCATTTAAGTTTTTTGTTCTCATCTGTTCCTGGTTATGAATTACAGTCCTAAGAGCATGTTTTGGTCTGAAAGAGGTCTAATAGATGTCTAAATTTAGCCTAGACAATTGGTCTAAAATCAGGCTACCACAGATCTAAACCTGAAAGTTTTTTAGACGTCTATACCTAAACCAAGTTTAGACCAAGTCTAAATTTGGGCTATATCTATACTACACTGTATATTGCTCAATGGCTATCATAATTATTTTGGTTAATTACTTGGAAATCAGTTATTCGACTCACAGTTGTTTTTTGAAATAAATAGTTATCAAATAATGGGTTAAAGTGCAACGTCTAAATTTCGTCTAAAACTATAAAGAATCTAGACTGTTGAAATTAGGTCTAAAAAAAAAATCTAGACATGTAATAGCTGTCTATTTCTCAGTGAGAGTATACTAACAAGAAATAGTATTAGCATGGTAACTAGTTGACACACTGAGTATAATGCATAGACTGTATATAGAATGGACAGCGTCTGCCTCCTCGCTGGGTGAAGCCAACCCAAGAACAGCACCCTCTGGTGATGGGCTGCAGTATAGGTCATAAAACCCGCCTCCGCCAGTAAAGCTTATGAAGCTGTGGACAAACTTTAGAAATTTATTACACGGAATATAAATGTTTTTCCCCCCCTGCTTGCGATGTTGACATGTAGTTACTGTAAGACTGGTTTGTGCTCCGTTTTTAAAAGTTATCAGGGGGTTCATGTTTTCTATGATTGACACTTGATACAGCCTATGGATGTACGAAGATTGCATAGCGCAGGTGGTGGAGTGCGTACAACGCTACTGCGCAATGTTGGTTTCAGGAAGTGGAGAGAAAACGCTTTTCGGCTTCGAATCCATGTACTGGTGGAAGGCGGAACCAAGTTGTCCATAGTATATACAGTGTATGGTATAATGTCATCTTGTTATTGTAAACCATGCTGATAAAATCTGAGGGCTCAGTAGTTTAAGTAAACGTCCTAACATGGTTCTAGCATTGCACCGTATTACTGTTAAGAAGCAGCTAAGTTTGGAGGAGATTCAGTCATTATTTGGACCTGATTTCATGACAATCCATACTTAAAGGACTTTTTCAAGTCTGACATGACAGACCGACATCTCTATTTCTCGACCCATTGCTGCTGCGTAACCAAAACTTGTAAACTTCTGTCGACTACAGGATCTGACACGTTTTCTTTTTCCTCGTCAGCTGAAGATCCAGATCTAACAGCAGAGCCAGGAAATTCCTGTTGGGATAGATCGCTCTCTTCTGGAGTAATTTCTGCAGAGCCTGTTTGAGGGTGAGGTGCTGGTAGATCATGAGGTACGCTAACACCAAGGTTGATGACCGGCTCATTCCCATGATGCAGTGCACCAGAACCTTCCCTGAAGAACAGACAAGGATAAAAGGAAAGAAAGAGAGGGAATGTGAAGGCAGGATTAGCGAGAGGCCTCAGTCTTATTAATATCATACATGGCTGCCCGTCTCACGCTGTGGCCTTTCTTTTTTTCCTGCTGTGAGCTAAAAATAGTTCCCACAATTCATTGCCTTTGTTCATTTAAAGTCCCTTTGCAGACCGGGGCCTGACTGTCTCTTTAATCCCAACGTGTCCTCTGCTTGATAACTTCTTTGAAAGAAGCCATGGTCACATTATAGACTTAAATTCTGCAAGGTAAGACCCTTATTATTACTGCTGACTGGAAATGCTCTCACATTACAAGCTGTGTTACAATGTGGTGACACTGAAAGGGCTGCATGATGGGGGAATTTAAGTAGATCAGTTTATTAAGGACCTATGGAGTAAAATAAAAGTAATATGGAGTGGGGGAATCTCATCCTGTAGTTTCTGGATTAAAGAATCAAAACTCACAGTTCAGAAATGTGCAAAAGAAACCTCAGGGAGTCTTACCATCAGGTGACTTAAGAGCATTATGAATGAAGTCGGCCGCAGGCTTGAAGTAAACATCCAGATCAAAGTATGTGGAGTCATCTGCAGGAATGCCACAATACACAAAGCTGCTGCCATAAAAGCTTTGGTTCCCTATGCTTCCTCGCTTTGAGTGTGCAGCGTTTAATACATGAGTTATACCTAGTTTTAACAGGGTTGTCTTGTTTTGGGCCACTGCCCTAGCAAAACAGAGACAAAGAGAGTGTTTTATCAAAGTATACGGAAAATTTAACAAAAACTTACAGAAGAAAAGTTCAGATTTCTCTGCAGGAATTCTCAGCAAGTGTAATTCAAATTAGAAATAAAATGCATACTTACACATTCCCTATGTAAATTTTTGGCCACACTTCATCTATTTCATTCAAATGTAGTTTGCACGAGTCCAAAACCTTCTGTAGATCCTTCACAGTCAGATATTCTTTTCTCTTCGCTCTCCTGGCTGACATTCTGAGTCTGATTCCCCCCTTTCTTGGATCGATTTCTGCTCCAAATGTTTGTTGTATTAGAGAAGTTCCCGTCAACTCCGGCTCGGGATGATCTGTGCGAGCAGGTGTTTATCTGCCGTCACTGGACGGTTACCCAATTTAGTGCTTAACCTAGCGTGTAGTCTTACTCGTGCAGAGGGCAGAACAACAAACAGAGCAGCCCCGGCTCTGCTTTTCACACCGCTGTGGGAAGCTAATTTAATAAGCCTCAAACAGAGATGAATCATTGCATAAAAGCAGTGATAATTGGACGTAATTAAGGAAAAAATGTTTAAGTGCAATGCACAGGCTGGATGACAGAAAGTCCACTGTATTTATGCAACAGATACACAGTAACAGCGTGCAGCTAGTTTACTGCTAGGACATAAATATCTTGAAAGAGGAGAAAAATTAAGCTGGAGAGGATTGAAGCAGCCTTCATAAGTGCTCTTCTTAATCCTCCTGTTATATAGCAGCTTTCAAACTTAAGAAGAACAGAATTAACCTTTCCTGTTGGCTATTGAATGTGATCGCTTTGACCTCTCTGTGTCATAAATGTGTGTAAAAATGTGGAGGCATTAATGTGCTACAAAAGTTGACGCTGATGTACACAAAAAGAGTCGATAAAGGTCTCTGGGTCATTTTGACCTGAAGACATTTATTGATTGATTATTTTAAGTGCTGTTTCTGCTTATAAATGAACCGACAGCACAAATCCCACCTGATATGTAGATGATGCTGAAAAATGAGATCTATACCTGCTGGTGATTGTGTGATTCTCGTGAGATCCACGTATAAGCGTGTAATTCTGTGTGGGAAGAAGAGGCTCAGTTGATATTGTGTACCACAGTTTTCTTGGAGGCTTTACAATGACTGTAGGAGATTCAGGAGGCTGAAGAATTACTGTAGGTTTCTACTTAATAAAACATACTCCATAGCTTCCTCTCCTTCTCACCTACATAAAAACCGCAAGAGAAAAGGGTCTTAACTTTTTTCACAGCACTCTAACATTTACTTTCAGCTCCATAATGCCATGTATTACCATAACAACAGAAGTATATATTAGATTACAACTTTGTGAGTAATTATGGCAATCTACAAACTAACCAAATTATTAACTAATTTATACAAATCATGGCTCTAGATAGTAATTATAGCAAATTACTTAGTGTATTCAACACCACTGCAGTGTTCATCAAGGTTGATTTAAAAAAGAAGTATTCATGAAATAATTTTGCTCTCAAAATAATTTATTCTTATGTTGTATAGCTATAGTTTTTCTAACTTTAGAGTTTGAGTAATTTAAATTCACATGAGAGATTCAAAGCAGCTTTTGTCTGTATGACATAAAAGCAAACAAACTTCCTTCTAATGCTGACACTTAAAGACTCAAGGAGGACAGTGAGAACATTTGCAGAAAGATGTTCAGTTATTATGTCAATTCTTTCAGTATTGATTAAACAAGTTTTATAAAGCAGCTGAAATAGTTCCAAGAGTTAAATTCATGCTCAACAGACGGTAGCACCATTGAAAACTCACCCATAGATCACATGCTGTTTTCACGCTCTTATGAATTTGATGGCTGAGAAGCAGGAGCAAATTTAGATCACTGGATATCTTCATTGTTTTTTAATCATCAAATTATTTTGCTTAGACATTTAGTATTCTGAACATTTTGGTTTTAGAAAAGTTTCCTTTTTAGACACAAATTTGTAAAAGTGGTTTGAAAAGTGCTGTATAAATTCCGTTTATCATTATTGTTTTTATTATTGTTGTTTTATTCACTTTTTTCTCAAAAATACTACAACTATTTTCAATGTTTTTGAGACTTGTATACTTGTAAACAACTTATAACTTACAACCATAATTTATATAGCATGTATACTTGTACATGTACACAGAATAACTGATTGCAGAAACAAATCTATACATGGTGCTCATTTGAAAATGTCTCATAATTCTGTTTACAACTAATTTATTGTATTTTTAAAAGCCTCTATGTTTCCCTTTTATTTTAAACCTGGAGTGGCCTGATAGGATAAAAAATCACGTTAAGAAGCTGATAAAGAAATATAAATTTAAAATGATAAATAACAAACTTTGAGCAGTAAAAAGGAGTGATATAAACTGTTCGACAAAGTTTGGAAAAAGTGTAGGTGTTTGGTTTAGTTGTCAAAGTGAACACACAGCGTAATAAATTAGATGTAATTTTCCTCCACATAATGAAAAAATAGGGCTTAACAAGTCACTGTTTCTCTTATTAAGCTCTGAAATGGATTCTGCCACAGGGCGAGTTCATTATCCTGATCTCCTGTTAATAAAAGGGTCAATAACCTGTGAACAGGCGGTATGATTCACAGTAAACAACCCACAAGAGGAGGGAAACAACAAGTGATGCTGTATTATACTTAGATCAATCTGATTACAATCAAAGTACAGTATCCCCCTCCACTGGCACAGTCTGAGTCCTTCATTTATCCAGAGAAAAAGAAATAGAATTAAACCAGAAATTAGAAAATCTATTTGTTTTGGAGGCGCGGGAAAATATTCATTTGTAGTTTTATGTCCAAAGCACAAAGCTGTTTGAGGAATCCTGTGTTTGGGAAAATCCATCTGCGCTCTTTGACCTTATTGATGGCCTCTAGGAGGGTGTAATGATGGTGGATCATTAGGTATGCCAGGACGAGGGAGGCTGATCTGCTCACTCCAACTGCACAGTGCACAAAAACACGAGCTGGAAGAGAGGGAGGAAAGGTGTGATGAGTCTAAAGGTGTGTCCCAAATCGCATACTTCCATACTAAATACTTAAATTTTTGAGTATACTCATCTCAAAATGGAAAAAAGTATGGATAGTATGCGAAAAATGGGTATGCAAAAGTACCCGGATGACGTAGTCAGTGCGCCGCGCAGCAGTATGCGATTTGAGACAGCACTGTACCCTTGAAACTTGCGCACTGCATGATTGAGTACATAGTATGCTTAGTATACTCAATCTAGTATTTAGTATGGAAGTATGCGATTTGGGATTCTGGATGTGAGAAGTGACTCAGACAAAAACTTGAACAGTGTGCCTCGCCAAAAACAATGACATTAAAGAAAATGATGGGTTATTTACCACCATCGGTGTCAAGTGCACTCTGAATGTACTCAGCTGAGGGAAAGAAATAGCGTGAGAGGTCAAAGGACGGTGAGTCATCAGCAGGCACTCCATAATAATCCACAGAGGAGCCGTAGAAGTCATGACTCCCCTGACAGTGCATCCTTCCATGAGCTGCATTCACAACATGAGTGATTCCCAGCTTCCACAAACTGTAGCGATCGTTAGCCACCGACCTGTAGGAGGAAGCGTGGAATAAGATCAGACATGCATCGAAAGGAAACAGTCTGAGTTGAATTCATGTTATAAGCTTAAGACTTACATGTCACCAATGAATAAGTTTGGCCAAACTTCATCAACATGGTTTCCAAACCTTTTCCCTCCATACAAAACCTTCACCAAGTCTTTCACAGAAGGAGTGGCAGGGGACACGTTCACATGTATTTCTTGCTGGTTGTTCATAGTTTGCATATGTTGCAAAATGCTACTTCTAAACTACAAAACGTTTGTAAGATTTCCTCCTCCTAAATGTTTGTATTTGAACCTTGGAGGTGCTTTACTACAATCATGTTGGTACTGACAAGGACAGGTGTTTCTGCTCTAAATTTAATCTATGACCTACATTTGTTAAATGTGGGTTAATTAATGCCCTACCACTAAATGTCATAAAGGTAATTTCATGTCTTCTGGTTGTCTTTCTAAGACTTTTCTCGCCTTTAGCTGCCCTATTAATGTTTGCTTTTTGCAACCACAGTAAACCAAGCAGTATTTTAAGTACCACAGTATCCACTTTCCCCGGTAGATGTCGCTGTTTCCAGTCTGAGCTTATTGATGCAGATTTTTTGCGTGCGCAGCTATTTGAAACATTACCGCCCTGTGTTGTCAACAGTACATGCTAACCAGCGGGGAAGCTAGGGCGAAATGATTCCCTACAAGCCTGTGTTAGTATCGCAAACACTAATACGCTTTCTTTGGATTCTTTCAGGATGTCATTTAGCCGGCTAGCTAAATAAACACACCTGTGTCGGCCTCCGTTACATCTTTGTCCAGGTGAGTGAGCGAAAGGCACGCGCATTGATGAAGCTAGCAGGTAGCTTGCTAGGCTAACGTTAGCTGGAGATGAATTAGCCTTGCTGTGAGAGGTTCGTTGTGGTGGAAGAAAGGAGGGTTTCGCCTGATTTCATGGCTAACCGGAGCACGCTTGTGGAAGGATACGACGTCTGAAACTGTATTTGTGTAGTATCTTAAAGGATTAGGATATAAATTAGCATAATTAGCCTCTGGCTCCACCTCATACACAGCTTGTGATAGGGCTGGACTTGCAGGTGAATGGTTTTCATGGAGCAAAGTTAAAGTGAATTTAACTGTCAGTGTTGAAATATCATGTGCTATTTTAAACAGACAGACACACAAACATCTTGCAAACATGCCCTTTCAGTCTGGAGCAGATTGTTTGAGGTTAACATCATATTTTGTGTTAGTTTGTTTTGAAATTGACAGTCAGTTATTATCATATCGAGTAGGGGAGAGTGGGGTAAGTTGAGCCACCTCCTGTTGCTTTGGAATGGTCAAAGAAATTGATCATATGACCAAATATTTAGGAGATTGGCATCAATTCATGGAGTCTGCAGAGGTTAGAAGCACATGGGTGAAGGGGTTAGACATTTATTTCCCAAATAAAAACATTTTTCACTCTTGAAAGTCATTTTAGTCTGTCGTCAGTTTTATTAGAATTGTGTTCAGACCAAAAAAGATAATTTTAAATTTGTTTTATACATCAATTGTGGTATCTGTGAGCTACAACATGAGGTTAAAAACCTAGAATTTAAGTCCACCATTTTAGCTTAGAGGACTAATAAAGTCATAATAGTAGTTCTGGGGTAAGTTGAGCCAGAGTCTGATGAAAGGATCAGAGTTTCAGCTCAGATTGTTGAAATGTGTTACTTTTTCTTTTCAAACATATGGCTGTGAATTTTCTGAATCACCAGGTATACTAGTTAGAGACAAAACTACGATTGACTTGATGTAGTGATCCAAAATATGAAACATGGCTCATCTTAACCCACTCTCCCCTATCTAATAACCCTATGTCCCTATTTTCTGACTGCACTTTTACCCACATTTTGCAGACTGTGGTTTGCATTGCGCAAACTTTCCTCAGTAAACTATTCCTTTCTTTAAATATTTGCTTTAGTTTTTAATGCACAGCTCCCCAGTGAAAGTTTGCTTCAAACTTGTTCATTTACAGCAAACTGTCACAAAATCGACATCATTTCTTTGTGCGGCAGACTTGCATGTCTTCTTTGGAGCCAGAATTGCTGATTCAGTGGAAATAAAGAGGCCCTACTTCTCCTTAAGATGAAGTCACTAAGGAACTGATACAGGACATTCAGAATGCTGGTTTACTTGACCCTAATTGTGAT
Source organism: Xyrichtys novacula (assembly GCA_962446985.1). Taxonomy (NCBI): domain Eukaryota; kingdom Metazoa; phylum Chordata; class Actinopteri; order Labriformes; family Labridae; genus Xyrichtys; species Xyrichtys novacula. The sequence continues at coordinate 7,422,767 of OY660882.1, read as the reverse complement.
TTGCTTTTCTCCAACTATAAGAGTGAGGACAAAATGACACAACAGAGCGTCCGTCGCTGGACACCAAAACACGTCGCCAAGTGGTTGAAGGAAGAAGGCTTCTGTGACTACGTTGACCTGCTGTGCAACAAGCACCGACTCGATGGCACCAGTCTACTTGCCCTCAGTGAGTACGACCTGCGCTCACCTCCTCTGGAGCTCAAGGTGCTGGGTGACATCAAACGCCTGATGGTGTCCATCCGCAAACTCCAGAAACAGAACATCGACGTATTAGAGGAACTCGGGCTCCCCTTTGACGGCCACTCTCCCACAGGCTCAGGAGGAAGTTTGGACTGGCTGTGCAATGGAGACCCTGGCAGAGACTGTGACAGCACTGACACAGCTCCTGTGGGAGAGGAGTACCACCAGTACACTAACGGGAAATACAAGCAGCAGACAAGGCGACTGGATCCAGAGTACTGGAAGACGGTGCTCAGCTCTATCTATGTTGTTTTTGTGTTTGGATTCACCTCCTTCGTCATGGTCATAGTGCATGAGAGGGTCCCTGACATGCGCACGTACCCTCCACTGCCCGATATTTTCCTTGACAGGTGAGTGTATCACAATCGGGACAGTGTTTAACATATTTTCTAACTTGGGACACCTTCAGGGAGACAAGAAAAACATTAATAAGTTGCGAAACAAAAAAATATAATTTAATCAACTGTCAGAATATCACACCAGATGGTGGACATTGTAATTGCCCTACTTCCTCGTAGCATCTTTCTATTATTGTCCTCTCATATTCCTGATGGGCCAGAAAAGGTTCAAAAGGACTTCTGAGTGGTTTTTAAAGTGACCTACTTTGAAGTGTTTGAGCTTCTCGTGTTTTTTTTTTTTTTGTTTTATCACATTTTCAGGAAGAGGCCAGTGTGTTTTACAGGAAGTAAATACTAATTGTTTTGTTTAACTTTTTATTTGAGTCAATGTTTTTTTAAAAATTCAATCATGTGTTATGTAAAGCAAGGGTTGTTAGGTAAGGAGAAAGTGAAGGGATGACATTAACCAAGCCAAAAATGAGGACTGTAGCCTTTCCCCTGCACCATGTTGGAAACTTGTATCTCATGCACCTTATTCAGAATAAATGAAATATGACTATTTGGTGAAGGGACCGCCAAATCAAGCTGCCATTCATGTCCACATAATGTCATTTCACCAGTTTGATTAACAATATTTCTCTCACACACAGATCAAACTGTGTTTTTCAGCTGGAAATGAGTGTGTCCTATGTATATACTTAGCATTTAAGCAAAAAAATACTGACTGGCTCGTGGATTATACTATTTCTGCTGTGTGGCAGGATATTGTAGTCACTCATATCCAGTAAAAATCCTCGGATGTTTTTTGGCTTGCCTTATAAATGGTATAAAGCAGATCCAAGCAGCAGATTGTCCAATTAAAGTTCTGCTCCAGAGTCTGTTTATTCATGGCGGTAAAAAAACTTGAATTCTGAAATCATTTTGTTTCTCATTTTGAACAGTGTGCCTAGAATACCATGGGCTTTTGCCATGGCTGAAGCATGTGGAGTGATCCTCTGCAACATCTGGTTGTTAGTTCTGCTGCTCCATAAACACAGGTAGAGTTCTGTGCTGTTACTGTTACTGTGCTTTGGTACACCTGCAGTCTGTCTATTAGGTAAACACCCGTGAGTAAATGTTTCTAATGACTTGTAGGTCCATCCTTTTGAGACGCATGTGCAGCTTGATGGGGACAGTGTTCATGCTGCGCTGCATCACCATGTTTGTCACCTCCCTGTCTGTGCCAGGACAGCATCTGCAGTGCTCAGGAAAGGTATGAAAAAGATTCTGTGTGTATCACATCATAAAGAGTACATATTTACCTCTCACACCACTGAGAGATTCACCTTTTTCTTTCTCTTTTAAGATATATGGTGACATGTGGGCCAAACTGCAGCGAGCTGTGGCCATCTGGAGCGGTTTTGGGATGACCCTGACCGGAGTGCACACATGTGGTGACTACATGTTCAGCGGTCACACGGTGGTCCTCACCATGCTCAACTTTTTCGTTACAGAGTGTGAGTCCAGTCAAACTCTATTCTTTTGTTTTTCCTTTTAGAGGAAGACAGAACCTGTTACCTTTTATACATCAAAGTACTCCTCAATAGTAAGGGTGTTACCCACAGAGGATCCCTGTTATTTTGAAAGAAACTGGCCAGACAACAGAATCAGAAGCTAGGCTATCAACAGCTGCAGATTTGGTCTGCTCTACCATGATATTTCACTAATTTTAGGGTATTACAACCCAAACAAAAATGTAATGTTAGTCTACACTGTGTTTACTTGAAAAGCCCTTTTGTTTTTGCATAACACAGAGACGCAACACATGCTTTTTTGCTTGCAGGGTGCTGATCTATCTGGAAATATGAGCACTATTGACTAAGCATTATCTTATAATTCAGAGATAATTTGACTTTTAAGTTTTTTTCATTATTATTAACCCAGTATATCTAAAATTACTTAAAATTAGTTATTGCTGCAGTATTTTGTGAGTCATGTAGGACTTACGTATGCTCCAGATGGATTTTTCTGTATAGCTTGAAGAGCTAGGAACACCCCTTCTTTTTTTAATACTGTGAAATCTTTTTAAAAATTCTTTTTACTTATGATATATTCATTATTAGGGGATTTAAAGTGCTGGGTAAAGAGGAAGAAACTGCTGACCATGTTTAGCAATAACCCCTTTGTTGCCATCCTGTGTCCTTCTCTGGTATTACACTTGAAGAAAACATCAGACTTTTTCAGTCAGTCATGGAGGCAACAAGAATACTTAACTACTTTACTTTAATGTGATAAATCATCAGGCAGTGTGGTAACAGTTCAAGCAACAAAAGGCTTGTTTGTTTTTTTTTTTATAGCTTATCTTTGCTGTGTATTTTTACAGACACGCCAAGAAGCTGGAACTTCATCCACACATTATCCTGGGTCCTGAATCTCTTCGGCATCTTCTTCATCCTGGCTGCACATGAACACTACTCCATAGATGTGTTCATAGCCTTTTACATCACCACTAGACTCTTCCTGTACTACCACACTCTAGCCAACACCCGAGCATACCAGCAGAGTAGACGAGCTCGCATCTGGTTCCCCATGTTCTCCTTCTTTGAGTGCAACGTTAACGGGCCTGTTCCCAACGAGTACTGCTGGCCTTTCTCCAGACCTGCTATGATGAGGAGGATGATCGGATGATGAACAGAATCAGCTGTGCAGTCAGACACTTTGTAGCCCATGCTGTTACGTCTGCTTTGTCAAGTTGCCAACTCAAGCAGTGTGTTATATTTACATCAACAAAGACAATCGCACCAAGGCCTGATGGAATACACAGAACCATACTTTAGTATACATGTTAGCTTATCTCTTATCCTGCTCCCCTTGAGTTTATTTTAGGAAGACTGAACTTGAAAAGTCTCATCTGAACACTACTTTGTTTAAAAAGTGCCCATCTTCCTTCTCAAAGTATACCATTTAACTTAGCACATATAGTGGATACAAACCAAACATGGAGTTACTTTAGCCTTCTTCACAAAAACAGCTGTTGGAGTGTCACTTCGCAAGCTGAAAATTCTTAACAACCAATAGAAACAATGCTAGCACCGACTTTATTCCCAAAATACTGGGACAGCAGGAAGTTAAAATCAACAATTCAGAACCCACTTAGTCTTATGATTTTTCCAACTTATCCCAGAGTTTCTCTTTTTGTTTGACCCTCCACAGTAAAGGACATTGAATTATGGAGATCTAGGTTCCTTCAGATCGTTTGAATTAGTCCCACAATTTAAGTTATAAACTCAAACACAAGGTGCGATGTTAAGTGAGTCCATCATTTTTGACTTTTCAGTGACTTAAAGAGATTCTATGCTAACAATGGAAAACTTCATTCAAGTGGAATCAAGAAATCTCGGGCAGCATTGCATACAGTCGTATAGTAAGTGATTTGCTGCATTGCCTTTGTTTATATTGTGCTGCTAAAACCTTAGTTGAATTTTGTTCGACTACATAATTAGTTTTTTGTTAGCCACGTCAAAAGTTTCTAAGCAGCAGCGTACCTCTTCCTTCAAAACAATTCGTCAGTTTCTGTGCAATTACAACACCTGATCATGTTACCGTTCGGAGCAGATCCTCAACTTAAAGTTTTGCGCTATCCTCCCTTTCCGTGTCAAAACATAGATCCATGGACCACAGTTAAAGCAATATGTAAAGATCAGTCTCGTACTCTTTCGTGCATAGCAATTTATTGCTCATCATGTCGGTAAACTGATTCTTGCCATTGTCTAAAAGTCTTAGTCATTCCCTAAGTATGCTTTTGTTTTGACAGTATAACTAAAGGATGCAGTAACTAAAGAGCTTTGTTTCTATTGTTAACTTAGCTTGCCTTTTCCTTATCTGAACTAAAAAGATACCATTCAGAAATTGTAAATATCAGCCAAAAGATGGAATTGAAGATCTTTTCCAGCTGTCTTAAATATAATTCCATTTGCCAAGTATTGTATAAAATGTCCCAAATTGTTCATGTTTACTGTTGAACAGCTGTAAATCCATTATTTTCCCCCCATCATCATAGAACAGACATAGTACATTATGAGCTTTCACTGACAATAATCCTTTAACAAGATTCTGTAGTAATAGTTCTCAAAAGGACCCTTCAATTTGTATGTACTTGTTTATATTAATTTATTTAATTTTGTAAATGTTGATAGGTATTTTTATATTTCTTATGAAGTGTTACAGCAACATGCACATGGAGAATAATGTTTACAGTTGCTATGTATTTGTTTGGAACACAATGTGCTTTCTAAGTGTAATGTTAATTTCAGATCGGCCTCTGCATTTCCTAGAGTGCAGCTGCAGTAAGGATACGATGTAGTTGAATTTCATTTCAGCATGTTGGTGACATGACCCTTCCTGGGAAAACAGACTACAAGACTCATTTGTTATGAGGAGTGATGCTGTCATGCTCATACCGTATACACCTGCAAAGCCATGTCAACTGTTTCATGTCTTGTCCAGTCATTTCAACCATTAAAGAAGCTGAAATTAAAGACTCGACCCAACTTGTTTTCTTGAATTTATGGCACAGCTGCAATAATGGGTGTGGCAGATGAACACTTGGCACAGTATTCAGAGAGCAGGAGAGATGATGAGGAGTTTATGCAATTTGTAATGGCCAATCTTTTGTTAATTTATTAGCACTCTTTGGATTTTCAGGCTTCATACTGTCTTGATAGCCTAGTTATCTTTACATGATTTACAGCTCAAGAACTCAGTTGATCTTGAGCTCGAGTGGAATTTTTGACAACAAAGAAACCTATATATTGGACCAACACAGATGCCATACAAGTATGATTTGCTCTAAATTGTGTGCTCTAAATGTTTTTATTGTGATATTGTAAATGTTTAATTTTTATTTTCTTTTCCCCACCACATCTTTTTTTTCAATTCTTCAGCAATAACAAATACATATTATTGAACATGGGGTAGCTACATTCATTTGAGAGGAATCAAGACTGCATTACAAAAAAACAACACTGTTTTTGTGTCATTAACTTCTGTTGTGACTTTTTTGCATCACCATTTTTTTGTGCCATTTACCTCTGTTGTTACCTTTTTTTTAATTGGACCGTTTTTTTTTTTTTTTATTTGCCGCGGGCTTCGGTTTCTTTTTCTTTCTTTTTTTTTTTTACTGGACCGTTTCTTTTTTATTTGCAGTGGGCTTTGGTTTCTTTCTTTCTTTTTTTTGCATTCTTTTTTATTGGCAGCAGTGGCAGTTCTCGGCCACCGAAGCTATTTCATCAAATACTATACAATATTCTCGTGCAGATATTCAAAGTGCTACATTCATCACTGTAAGACACTCATGCTGACATCAGCGTATTGGTTACCATGGTTATTTAGAGGTCTTCCACTTGCCCGTTGTGCCAGTTGCAAACGTTTTGTATTAAAACTATTAACACATCCAAATAACGACAATTGAGTATCTTGTTGTCAACATACAAAATACTTCCTTGAATATCCAAGGAGAAATGACAATATTTTCTCATTGCTCCGATTTCAAACAGGCACAGAACAAACAGCTCTGTTTGGGGTCCTGCGGCGCCGAGGTCAGCAGGGTGGTTTACAGTAGCGGTGGTGTCTCCTCCATATCGTCCTACACCGGCTCCTCCTGCTGCTGCTGCTGCTTCATCATCCACTGCAGGTTCTGCAAAATCACCAACAACACTAACACTCGGTGAGTAAGAGGCCGCAACTCACAGAGGTGAACCTTTTAGTGAATTTCATGGAACTTTTTTATCAGAATGACGATAATGAAACGTCCCAGTGCTAGCTTAAAAACGCCCCCTACCATGATCAAACTCCTTCAATATACGAAAACAAGTCAACCAACGACAGTGCAGAGTTTCTTACTCCACCAGAAAAGGAGAAATTATTTTTTAATTATTGTAAGGTAATGATATTTAAGAAAAAAAATGCACTTCTGTGGTGTGGTTATACCAAATATGCCATGGCATCTTTATTCCCAATGTTTCCATGGTGATCATGGATAAAGCTCGCGGACTAATGCAGACAGACCTTCAGTCTCACCTTGACAGCAGATCGTGAGAGACATGGAGACTGTGCGAGTAGGAATAAGTGCTGCAGGTATCTGTCACTACATACTTCTAGACTGAACCAGATGACCGATGAAGGAGAGAGTGGAAAAATGACAAACACAATCAGAAATAGTCAAAACTCCTGACAAGATCACAAGTCTCCCTGAATTTTGCTTTTGTTGTCATCTTCCCTGTTACACCCTAATAATAGTAATAACCATCGTATTTATCAAAGTCAAAAATGATCCAATACCCCAAACATTCCCAAAGATAGTAATAAAATCCCAATACATCTTGATGTTTAAGCTATCAAGTAATTTTGCTATTTGGTATTATTTATTTAATGCTTATTTGTCATTTTGCTTTGCTTAATTGATTCAGTTTCAGTCATATAATTTTAGTTAATTTGGGTCACAGCTATGCACTTTTATTTTGAAGGACCTGGGCAATTTGGACACACAGGTGAATTTACTTAGTTGATGCAGCCACTCAGGCAGGCAGTATGCACTGATAGTACGCACTTTCTGAGTAAGATTCGCTGCCCGGTGCCCTCAGTGACCTTTTGATTTTATTGTTGTTGACAAATAGCCACTACACTTTTTTATATGTGCAAAAACTTACCATACATTTAAACATCACACTATTTGATTGACTGGAGTATGCAAAATACTCACAAAGGTTATGTGCACAATTAATGTAATCAGTTCAACCTGTCAAAGTAGAAGGTGAAGGCAAAAGGAGTAGAAACACTTTTGGGTCTTCATATCCAACGCTTACAGAGGCTCTTTTGATGCTTCAAGGTTGATACATTTGTTTTTTTTTTCAAGGAAGAGGGTTGTTGCAGTGGTTAAAATGACAAAATAATGTTAATAAAATAAAATGAAAATAAGGCAGTTGAATTAAACACCATTATTACAGTGTGCCTTGTTTTTGGAGGAAGGTGACCCATTTTAATTTTACACTTCTTAACCAATGCAACAGTCTGCTTCCCTGGAAAAATGAAGTAGAAGATGTAAAAAAAAAACATTTTCAGCACTTTCAATTCCACAGAGGCATGAGTCAGAATGATGATTTATTGCTGTAAAAGTTCAACACAACAAGAAGTACAACTTTGTGGTTTTGTGCCTCGCCCTAAATAGTCAATTTCAAGTGAAGTTTGTTGAGGAAGTTTAGGATGTGCCTAAAAGGGGCTGTATGAAATATGCAAAAAAAGAGGCCCATGGTACACATGACCATACCATCCTAAAAGACTCTGTCTTCTAAACAAATCACTAGTTAGTAATACATTTTTCTGGCTCTTCTGTACATATGTAACATACAACCGGCAAGTGCTTTTTTTATTCTTTGTAACTATTTGAATTCACACGTCTCCTGTCTTTGACAGGCACAATGGCTGTTCCTCCAGCATATGCAGATCTTGGAAAATCAGCAAAGGACATCTTCAATAAAGGATATGGTAAGTAAGAGCAAGATGTAAGTTACAGGTTAACTATTTCTAAATTATGTTGAACTGTACAAAACAGTCCCTCAGTGTCTCTGTCTTTGCAGGTTTTGGGCTGGTCAAGCTCGATGTGAAGACAAAGTCTTCAAGTGGAGTGGTGAGTTTAGATGCTACATAATATATTACTGCTGAATATAAAGGGAGTTTAATGCACGCAGTATTTGTTAATGTCAGAATAGTAACACAGTGTGACTGTTATTGACATAATTGTAGAGGTGAGTGCTGTATTGAAGTGCCAAATGCATTAGAGATGATTTAAAAATAAAGTTATTCTGTCAAAGACTTTAGGATGATTGTAGTACAACTGCATAGCACTGCATTTAGTGCATAATTAACTTGATTGTATGAAATTGACTTTAAAAAAGTCATTTGTTATCCCTGGTCTGCTCCGTCAATGTAGAGTTACTCTCTGCCTCTCGTGAAGAAGCTCATGTATCCTGGGGTCTTGTTAACTTGACCCCAAGATACTTGAGATTCAGTCTACCTACCTCACAGCCCTCACCTTTGGTCATGAGTTTTGGGTTGTGACTAAAAGTTAGATGGTCCCTTGTATTTGCTCCACTCAATGATGCCCACTGTATTGACTCTGTATGTTCTTTTTTCAATGTGTTGTAATGTTTTCCAGGTCGTTTAATTGCCTCCTTTAATCACTTTAGGAGTTTAAAACATCCGGCTCATCCAATGTAGACACCAGTAAAGTCACAGGGACCCTGGAAACCAAGTACAAGTGGTCTGAATATGGGCTGACCTTCACAGAAAAGTGGACCACAGAAAACACACTGGGAACAGAAATTTGTGTTGAGGACCAGGTGAATAAAAATGTCATTAACTTTTCTGTTCATCTATACATTGACGCTTATCTTAGACAATGTTTGACTACTTGAATGATCCTCTTTAGATTACCAAGGGGTTGAAGCTAACTTTCGACACCACATTTTCACCAAACACTGGGTATGCTACTGCATATTTAGTCATAAAAAAATTTAAACTGCTATCGCTGTAAATTGACCTCACTGTATTTTTCTTTTTTTTTCCAACAGCAAGAAGAGTGGCAAAGTCAAGACAGCTTATAAAAGGGAATACGTCAATGTGGGTGTAGATGTAGATCTGGATTTTGCTGGTCCTACTATCCATGGAGCAGCAGTAGCTGGTTACGAGGGCTGGCTGGCTGGGTACCAGATGACCTTTGACTCAGCCAAATCCAAGATGACACAGAGTAACTTTGCGGTTGGTTATAAGACCGGGGACTTCCAGCTTCACACTAATATGTATGTTTTTGTTTCAACAAAAGATGACCAACAGAACTGCAGAGTAGCACAAATATTTTGCCAGAGAACGTCCTAATTTGCAGATTAGGTTAAGCAGGAGGGTGTCAACTTGCAAATAATCTGTTTTCTATTTGTAGTAATGATGGTGCAGAGTTCGGTGGATCCATTTACCAGAAGGTGAATGACAATCTGGAGACAGCAGTGAACCTCGCCTGGACAGCAGGCAACAACGGCACTCGCTTTGGCATTGCTGCTAAATACCAGTTAGATTCCAGTGCCTCCATATCAGTAAGTGTCTTTTTTTCAAATATTTTGCACCTATTAAAGTTACTCCCCCTCCATGTTTGTAAATGTTTCCTCCCTCCATGTGTTCTTAAACATTTTAGAGACATTTTTGAATGACCAAGTTGCATGATTGAAACTATAATATGAACATTCTGACATTTAAATGTCTGAAAATCAGACACATCTTGATGTATTTAAGCTGTTTACTTATCATTCCAGGTTTTTCCACTAGTAGCTGTATTGAAACTAACACTACATTTCGGTCTTCAACGTTTTTAGCTAATCTACCCATCAATCCTCTGGTTTTTACTCCATTTGAAGACTCCCATGTTGGAATTACATGCCTTGAATTTTCATATAAATGGAGAAAGGAGATGTAAAGAAGCTGTGTTAGATATCTAAATCTAAGTTAACTGAAAATGTCAATGTTTTTTCTTCAGGCAAAGGTGAACAACGCAAGCTTGGTAGGAATTGGATACACCCAGACTCTTCGGCCTGGTGAGAATCTTCTTATTCAATATATTACAACACTCTCAGGAGCAATAGACCTCTCTGCAAGTAACTTAAAAAAATACAGTACATGCAGTGTTTCCCTCAGAATGACACTTAAGTTCATTTTAGCGCAACATGTCGCACATTAACTCCAGAGTATTTTAATATCAAGAGAAAAAAAGGAACACTTGCAGCCCACTCAGGTATCATCTATGTATGGTGAATGGTGATGTATGTATGTGTTGCTTTTGTATTTCAGGTATGAAACTAGTCCTCTCTGCCCTGGTGGACGGGAAGAATATTAATGCTGGCGGGCACAAACTTGGTCTGGGCCTGGAGTTGGAGGCATGAGGATCTGCTCACCCATTTCATTAGAAGAAGAAAAACATCAGCAGATTGTGACCCTGAGCTCCGTGTCTGGTCAGCAACAAATATTTTAAAGAAGAAGACAGAGCCAAAACTGAGTAAGAACCCCAGCTCCCGAGCACTGCTAGGTTATAAACCTTTCCCACCAGCCTTTTTTGGGTTGCAGTTATAAAAATCTAGAAATGTTTAAATCATGTATTTATCATTTGTTGCTCCCTCTGCCAAGTTATCCTCTATGGTGATAGAAAAACCTCCTCTGGGAATGGTTTTCCAAAAACAAAGGCTTGTTACTTTGCTGAAGTGTGAAACTGTAGAATGTATAACTGAGCTGTTATTTTGCACAATAGAATATACACTTATTTAAGCGCTTTCTCCTTTATTTGCACATTTTGTTTTCGGTAGTCAAACTCTTTCTGTTGCAAGAGTTGCTTAAGAATTATGAATATGTATGTCAAGATCTCTATAGAGGCTTTATTATGCTGTGTGATGACTTTGAGACCTCTACCACCCAGAATACTTGCTTCAAAGTTGCAAGACAATGCTAAATGGATTCTCTTTTCCTCAGTGTGGTTTGAGTGAAAGACTATCTGAGTGAAACCTCCACTTTTCTTCCCATTTTTGAAGACTGTGACACTTATCATGAAGTGGTTTGTGTGTCTAACCAGTGTCTAACCTTTGCAATAAAGTCTTTAAATCCACCAACTTCCTCTCCTGTTGTTTACAATAATACATTATAAATAGTATAAGTTTAAGTTTGATCAGAAATGATGACATAAAGACAAAGGGTATATTCACTTTTTTTTTAATAAAACTATTTTTTCAAACCCTGCATTTGTGTTTGTAAACTGGATTATCTTGGAGGTATCATTGGTTCTAAAGTAGTAAACTTACACTGGAAATCACTATAAAAATATCAGAACTCCATAATCCCTTCTTAAAATATTTGAAGTTGTCAGATGTGTCCTACAGTTTGATAGCCAGTGTGAGACCATCTCCCACTGTGAGCATGCTCAGATTTATTCTCGTATCTCTGTGCAATTTCTTGTTCAGCTTGTCTATGGCAACTGTGTCCGCGTCATCTGGGGAGGGATTCAACACATCTCCTCCCCACAGCACCTGATGAAGAATGAGGAAAAAAAAAGTTAAGAGGATTAGATGGAATATTGAGCTGAAACTGCAACTGAAATGCTATTATTTTAAGGTAAACCCCTTACATTGTCGATAGCAATGATGCCCCCTGCTCTCAGGAGTTGCAAAGACTTTTCGTAGTAGTTGTCATAGTTGACTTTATCCGCGTCAATGAAGGCGAAGTCAAACGTGCCTGCCTGGCCATCGGATAAGAGGTCGTCTGAGGGAAAGAAACAGAAGTTAAGCTAACCCATTGGACTAAGAAAATATGAGTCTGATTCATATTAGCCAACACATGGCTCCTAATACTATGTTTCCCTATTTTTGAAAAGGAATGAAATATCAAACACACTTGGTAATAAAATTGGATACTTTTTATAAGTCTAATTTTCACGGTTTGCCAATGAGAAAAATAAATAGTTATGAATAAGGGAACTTCTGTGTAAAGACTTCAGTACAGGTAAACTGATAACCGTTCTGAGGACGTACGCACGCAGCGTCATTCAACGTCATCACGTTCAATCCGTCGTTTGGGCCAATGCTCGTTCGGCAGGAATTCGAATTACCGGAATTTACCGATTTGCGTGACGCGACCAAAAACGCGCGAAACGAGTGCTAATCTTTGGTACTTCGCAGAAAAAATGCCACCGGAGTGTTTCATTCATGTTCTTTTTTCTAAACACAAGGAAAGAGGTGCAAAATGGACTCGTATGAATGCAGGTACAACAGCGTTTATTTAACCCAACACAGCTTTGTCCTTAGCAATGTTGTTGATGACAACATGTAAACATAAAGTCGAGTCTAACAAGTTTCTGTAACGAGCTGTGTAGCTTGGCGTACAGATAGCTTGCCAAAATACAGCTGCTTGTATTGGACATGGTCGAGGAGCCACATGTGTATGAGGTCATTCGTTTCAATTTGCATATTAGCCAACTTCAACTTAAATACACGCTCGGTTAGTGGAAGGCACTAGTTTAATCGCTTTTCACTGTAGTGCAAAGGCAACGGCCAAAGTGGGATGTTTCTGTCACAGCTATAATATTACAAAAAATGTACATTTCAGAGCAGTCAGGACACCCAGAAGCCTCCAAATGACTTAGGTGACTTGCACTAGAAAACTGTGATGTTGAAAGCAGTATATTCAAAGATAAATGAAGTTCTGTACCAAGTGTTTGCAATGCTGGCTGGAGGCGTAGATCAATTTTTTTGTCGACTTCAGCCTGTTAACACAAAGAGGCACAAACATTTTCAAATATACAAGGGCAAGAGGTCTTTTGGTAAATAACAGATGAGATGTAATGCATTGTGGTTGAGTGTCAGGGGTTACTTCTGTGGGTGTACATGCATGTGTAATGATAATTATCTAATTATGGTTCAGTTTTGCAAAATAATAATGCTCCTTTTGCTGACTTTGATATAGCTGTACATAATCTGTATGATCTGCATAACTCCACTCCCACAGGCTCGTACAGGATGGTCAATTATTTACTTTACCACGCATTTAGTCCAGAGATATCACACTTAAATAGAGAGCAGATCAATCCAGCAGATCTTTACACTTGAGAGGCTTCAACAACCTTTGTTGTCGCTTTTGTTAAATAAATAACTGGTACTATAATTTGGCAATCACATAAATGTCACTCAAAATTTTAATTACCAGGCAACTACTCTTTCTGACAGGATAATTAAAAGATGTGGGTAGGTAATTGTTTATCAACAGCAGACTAGCCCAGATCCTGTTGCTTATCTCACCAAAGACCAACAGACTCTGAAGTCTGCTCTACATGCATTATGCATGAACGTGCATCAATCAAAACTGCAGAACACACAGTGGATATCTTGATCATTATTTTTACAGTATAGGAGCCATACGATCAACAGCAGTCTGATCCATCATATTACGGACCCCATAAGGATACAGTAATTGGGACGAATACTTAGTAAACACATGAATATAGATACCTCTTTCCAGAAGGGTTTTCCAATGTTGGTGTAGCTCTCACTGATATCACATGCCACTAAAACTCCATCATCAGGCAGAGTCAGAGCAATGCTCAGTGTGTTGTAACCCGTGTAGACTCCTGCAGAGAAAAGCCACTTAAAATTAGCAATGAGTGACAATATGAAGGGTAAAATCATGTAACCTCAAAATGTATCTTCAAATAGTTTTGATGTTTTTTTTATTTACAATGTCATGTCGAAATCAGCCTCTTTTCATTGGACGCCTTCTTTACCATTTGAGCTAAACCGACACCCCTTAATTAACAAGTTATGTAACTGATGACTGACATATTGAAGGCTGGAGGCCATAGAGAAAGAAAAAAGATACCTTGTGTCCTTGCTTGATATTTGTCACCACATTTTAATGATTTGGTGCACAAAATAAGTGTACATCTAGCACAACAGACCAGCACTTTACCTACTTTTAAGTGCAGTGTACCTGTCTCTGGCATCACTTGTGGAAGGCATGTTTGTAATGAGCTACAATGTGGGCAAAATTTAAAAATGTGAATAAATGTTGAAAGAGATAATCATCAGAGCCTCTCTCAGTGTTTAAGTTGCACACCCCAAGTACAGAGAATACAGTTAAGGCCTGAAAAGAGCCCCCCCTCAAATCTACAATACATGTAAGAGATAATTATCATGTGAATTATGCAGCTTCAGCTCATAACAGTGCTGCCAGGTGGAGCAGACTTGGTGTGGAACAGTTGGTCTAGTCCTGTAATTACTGCACAGACAGTGATTACAGTCTGTGTGATAAACAACTTTGGGGCAACTGTGTCCCTTAATTTAGCAGAAATCTTCTTGTGACTGGATTTTGAAGAAAGATTGCACTGTGGAAAGTTCCCAGCAGCTGATTCAGCACCTTGGAGAGCGTCACATTGCTCAAGTCTTACGCTACTATAATGTTTAAGATTTCCTGGTCAGATTTGGTTAATCATTAATGGATATTTTTGAAAGTTGGGTTAGTTATATTGTACAAAGGTTGTTTTAATTTGAGCAGGTAATCAAAAATCCTGACTCATGGATTTTTGGAGGACTAGTTTATGATTTTGATGTTCTGCCAATAATAAATCTATTTGAAAACAGACAAGGGAGCATCCATCTATTATCTTTTCCACTTTTTCAGGACAAATCACCAGCCCATCACAAGACTCCTGTGTAGGGCTCACCAAAAGAAGACCCTGTCTGGCTGGGAATCTGAACCAGGAACCCTCTTGCAGTGAGGCAACAGCTATTGTACCACTTTGCCTCCCAACAAGTAAGCACTGGCTGTGAATTTTCTTGTGCAGCCCCGTTACTCCAAAGAAAGCCTCTTAATTGTGTGTATGAGGTTTCTGCTCATAGAATATCAATCATGATAGGTGTATATGCTCCAAAGAGGTGATAATACATGAATTCAGTGGCCTTTACCAATCTCCAATGCTTTCTTGGCTTTTATCAGCTTTGCCAGGTTTGCCATGAACTGCGACTGTTCACAGGCGACCATCATCACGTTCCTGGGGTCTTCCATTGTTCTCTGTAAACAATGAAAGCAAACCGGTCACATGACATTCACAAATCCTATACATTGACCCATTTATATGACACATTAACCCAGTGGTTCTAAAGCCCAGTCTTCGAGGCCCACTGTCCTGCATGTTTTGGATGTTTCCCTGCTCCAACACACCTGATTCAAATGATCAGCTCGTTATCAACCTCTGTAATGGCTTAATAACGAGCTAATCATTTGAATCAGGTGTGTTGGAGCAGGGAAACATCCAAAACATGAAGGACAATGGGCCTCAATGACTGGACTTGAGAACCACTGCATTAACCTAACAATATGACACTAAAATAACCTTACCAGTCTTAGCTTTGTGAGGGCCGGATGCTCCCTCATGGAATGATTGAGGACATACTGCATTAGGGGGTTGCTTTTGCCCCCCGCACTGTGGCTTTTGAAGATGCTCATTCTGGTGGATATCTTTTTCCCTGGGGGTGAACATGAACAACAAAGGAGCTTAACATAGTTGAAGATTTAGTTTGATTTATCTCCTCTACATCTTCGAGAAAACTGACATCCGTTCCAGTTATGTTACTGCAGCTTTATTTGATTTAGAGAAGATAAAACAGTAGTGATCTCAAAGGGTCAAATCCAGTTATTGCACAATCAGCAAGAAATCTAGTTACAAAAATAAATACTGGAAATTGTAAGACTAACAGAGTCTTTATTGACCAGGGTGCAGAGTGAACAAACTGGTTAAAGTAGGCTTTGTACCGGACAGCTACATTCTTGGAATTAATCCAGCTGTGTAAACTCAGGAAGTGACAAAGCATTTTTATTTGCACACTAGCCAAACAACCTTTTCTTCATTGTGCAATACCACAAAAAAAAAAAAAAAAAAAAATCAGGATTTATCTCTCACCAGGGGTATTATGTAACAGTAGTTGACAAAAAGTGCATTTAAAAGGAGCTTAAGTTATGTAAGACTTACACAGGGTCACTCAGCTCAGTTTTGCTTGGTTTCTATAAACCCTAATCAGTGAGAATCATTCAAAGTCCTCAACCAAACAACTTCAGTGCATTTTAAAAGACAAAATCATAACAAATTTGAAAAAAATGTGCACCTTTTCAGTTACAGATCATTAGTTAGGAGATTAGAATATGAGAGGTAATAAAATATGTACAAAAGGACATCTTTAGTAAATTGTTTTCATCGGATTATATTGTGTATAAACCGTGACACTGATTAGAATGCATATGACTACTGGCCACAAACAACTAATTATGTTTCAGTCACACAAAACAGTTAAGAAATTAAAGGCAGTTTTTAAACCTTTCACTTTCATGATACTCATTCAACCTCTGAGAGCTTGTTAACATAAAACAACATTCACTTTAAAATGATTTTTTATTTCTTTTTATTTTATTTTTAAATTTTTATTTTATTTCTTTTATTTTTTATTTTCATTATTTTAAAATGAATCATTTTCTTAAAAATGTGTATTTCTTTTCTTTTCTTTTAAAATAAATCCGTTCCCTCGCGCTGCCCTCTAGTGACGTAAACTCGCCCCCACGTTTTAAAACAGGGTTACCTTGGTGTTATATCGACGTTATTGCGTTTAAAATCACGTTTACTACCTGTATTCTTACCGTATAAATAACCAGCGGCAAAAACAACACCGAGGGCGACCGACCCCACCAATGCTTCTTTGGAAACGCAGCGAGAAGACATATTAAGAGCTCTTACTATTAAACCGCACGTCTCAATTGACTTCGGCTCAAGCGCTTCCGCGTTAGCCGAGCGTCTCACCGTAATACTACTAATAGAGGCGCCGCTCGAGGAAAGCAGCTCAGGAGGTGTCAGTTCCATCTACGTCGGTGCACTGTGCGTTTGAAAATCTAAAACTATCATGGGATTGCCGTTGTGTTTTGCAGCGTAGAAAGTAGGAGATCACAAAACTAACATTTGACGAGTCAAATTCAGAGCAACCGTGCAGTGAGGAGGAGCGTCAACTCGAGTGCGCAATGTAAAAGCCAGATTCCTCCGGAAAAAAAATTCACAAGTTCCAGATACCTGAAGCATGCAAAGAGATCCACATGCAGCCAAACATGCAAAATCAACTCACCACTGTGGGCTGCGTCTATGGGTCGTGAAATCCGAGTGGGCGACGTGCTTCCTGTGTAATGAACCTTAATAATTCCCTCATTTATGTGAAGTAACCCCAGTCATATGACCGGGGGAGGTTCTCATGATTGGGCTGTAAACCAGACGCCCATTGTTGCAAGTGACTACCCCCCTCCCTCTTTTACAAGGCGTATATCAACGGCTTTCACAACATTTTCCAACTATAAAGAGCTGGATTAGGATTATATCGTTATCTCGTATTTATTAATCTAAGTAGCACTGATCTCCAGTCTTAATCTGAATGAGAGTTCACACCCAGACCCGGCTAGTAGAAAAATAAAGTCAAAAAATGGCAACAAAATGCTGTGGTGTGCTTCAAAAACTAAGAATCTTTGTGATTTAAATTATTTAGGAACAATTTTAATTTCAACCAGGGACAACAGTCAATGTTTATTTATAAAGCACCTTAAAAAGAGAGCAGTCAAACAAAGTACTGTACATGGGATAACTAAAAGAAGTAAATAGATAGATAGATAGATAGATAGATAACAATGAAAAAATAAAATTAACAACAGTAGAATAAAATACAGACAGTAAAAGAATAAAAGCTACAGTGCCTCTGATTACTGTGTGCTCATTTATTAAAAGCAAGGGAGAAAAGGTGGGTCTTTAAAGATGATATAAAAGACTCTGAGGTCGAAGAGGCTCTAATATGCACAAGTAAACTGGTCCACAGTCTAGGGGCAACCGCTGAAAAGGCGCTGTCACCTTTAGGGTTACTAAAATAGGAGTTATGTGGTTGTGGTTTTTCTTGCCAGAGAGGAGCCGAGCAGCAGCGTTTTGAATGAGCTGAAGGCGGTTGATGGACGACTTGTCCGAGCCTGCATAGAAGGAGTTGCAGTAATCTATACGTGAAGTTATAAAGGCATGAGTAGTTTTCTCAAGATCAGCCTTTAAGAAATAATTTTCAGTCTTTGCTAGAAGATGGAGCTGGAAAAAGCTTGTTTCAACAACAGCACTGATCTGCTTATCAAGGTTAAGCTGGTTGTCAAAAATAAAATGCTCAAAACTTTCATCTTTTTATAGTTGACAGGAGACCAACTACTTTTCTGCCCAAACTAACATTTAATCCATAATGAACAGACAAGATTAGCTGTAGATTAAAGAAAAATGACAATACAAACTTTCATCTTTTATTTTAAACATTTTTTAGCCCCAGCAGTTTGACCAACTACTTTTCAGCCCAAACTAACATTTAATCCATAATGAACAGTTAAATGTTATGTCAGGACTAGAAGCGTCAATCATGAACAGATAATGACTGTTATCGGACCGTCACGCCTAAAAGCACGTTATTAGATGTATACAACTCCTCTGAGGGCTCTCCTGTTAACAGATAGAGGAAGAACACATCAGTGTAATGAAATTATAGACCACAATAAAGATTTTCTGTTTAATCCTGAGAGTACTGTCACAAGGTTATTACATTTATTTATTGCTTTTTTGCATCATAATATAAAAAGTGGTGTGCAAAACATGTTTAACTATGCGGCAAGCTGCCTCGGCACAGTGGTCTAGTTTATTACTTTTTACCTAATACAGATGGCATCCTCAAATTCAGTGCCCACTGTGTGTAAACACTAATAAACTTGCACGCATTCCTAATGGTGTGTTTGATTAAATAATAAGGTGTGGTCTCACCATCTTGGAGACACAGAAAGTGACTGGGCTACATACTGGTATGGCCCAAACATGAATAAAAACAGAATACAATGATTTGCAAATTCTTTCAGACCTATAATAAATTGATTTCACTATAAAAACAAGATATTTAAAATAAGACAGATGATCTACTGATAAGATTTTTAATTCAAACAATCCACTCAACACTTTGCTTAGTGAAAACAGCAAAATATACATAGTATACACCCCAACGTTTGTTTACCCCACTGAATGATTAAGAGTAATGAGTAAAAGTAATTTCATCCTGCTTCTCTAATGGAAACACCTTTTTTTCATGTTGTCCTAAAATGAAATGATAATTGGATAATTAAAGTAAAAAACACAGCTTTAGCTCTTGATACAAATCCTTATCAGCTGTGTCAGTTTGGGGTTTGTTCTCACTGGAGATACACTTTTGTGACTTGCCTGGTTCATGCTGCTCCAAAATATTCAAAAGCTTCACTGGAATATGACAAAATAACTCAAAGATATATGGATAAAGATAAAAAGGAGAAACTGAATGACTCTTAGGTAAGATATTTCCTTCTTTAAAGAATGTAAACCCTTTTCAACTGTCTATGAGAACTTGTTCAACAAGTGATTATGATGAGAGAGGAGTGGTATCACGGCATGAAGCTTTTAAAAAAAACAAAGCCAGCGTTGAAATGGTTTGTTTGCACTGTAATATAGGTCTACAACATACGATGGAATAACAACAGAGTTTTTATTGTAGCAATACACAGGTGACTCTAGTATTACAAATTTTAATCCTACTAAAATCAGGGGTTTTGGTTCTTACTGGGTTATTGTGTAACAAAAAGGTATTATGAACACCTGTGCAACCTAATCCATCACAGTACAACAGCTCTACCTCAAATGCTACTGTCAGGAAACTTCTGAGTTTTCAGTGTTTGTCGAGCTGGTCCGACCGGTGACAGCTGTTCTTTCATTGACTTTTGAAGCTGTAGTTGGAGTTCATTGTGTCCTAGACTGCAGTATATTGACAGGTGCTCCTATATATTGCTTTCAGGTGTTCATAATGTTATGGCCGGTCAGTGTATAAGACTATTCTTGAAATTTAAGCAGGAAGTACAGCCACTTTTAAACGGACAATGATAAGGACATGCAATACAAGTTTTCAGACAGACAGGGGCAGTGTTGTACAGGCATTGAAGCTCACTTGGACAGACACTACACATTTTGGCTTTGTCACTCGCACTATAACAACAGCCAAACATATCTGACTAAATGACCTTATAATTAGACCTTATAGTTGACCCATAATACCAAAATACTACTTATGCATAGATGCTTCACACACAAGGTTGACATGCTGTTTGAGAGGGTGACCTATGAGCTGTTGCTGTGCCTGTGGGAAATGTTTAAATGCAACTAAAATGCATCAGTTGGATATAAACCATCAAATTTGGAGAAAAGATTACATTTCCATTTTCTCACAGTTGTGGTTTTGTTGTTAAATCATAGTTTGATATATTTTTGTGCTCAAATTGGAACTTAAACTTTGCCTGAGGAATAATTTTTTCTCATGTGACCCAAAGTTTCTCAGCTTGAAACTTTGAGGAAATGTGAGTTTTAATGCAACTACAACAAACGTGTTTATATATATATATATATCAGAGCTTCATTATTCTGCACCTATTACAAATGCTTATGTGCAAGAGAAGCATAACAAACAACACATAGGTTGCATTTTGAGAGCTACCGACATGTATTTAGTATGTTTTTATCTTCTGTTTTAATCTGTTTAATAAGGGAGGACATGCATGAAACGTCCCCACTAGAGGGGGAGATCACCTTTCTTTATCCAAGTGCTTCTTATTAAACAATATTTTTTAAGAACTTTGGGATTTTTGGGCAGTATTATCACATCCTGTACATGTGAAAACCAAAGTTCAGGCTGTGAAACAGAGACAGTATGGAGACAGTGTTCTTCATACTCAAAGATCAAGATTTGCCGGTTCTTCACTGACACCTGTTTGTGCTGGTTCTGCCTGATAAAAAGCTCACTATGTGATGATTTCTCTGTGCACAGATCCCTCTGCTCCCAAGTGATGCTGACAGAGTCCAGACAGTACGGGGAGGGCTGAGTTTCCTGCAGGGGGTAAAGTGGAGGGGGCTGAGACGCTCCCAGCCGGGCTACAGAGGTGTGGAGCTCGCCTCGGGGGTGAGCCTCTTGGTGAGTAAACACCATAACCATCCAGCACAGAGACACGCTCCTCGGGGTCGGGGAATTTTCTGGTATGCCAGAACAATATGTGACACTGTAGTGATGATTGAATTTTATAGGGCGGCCTGACTCCAGTCCACTGTCTGTGAGAAGAAGTGTTTTATGATGTCACATGCCGGGATGATTAATGCGCTCTGAAATGTGTGGGCTTTCTTTGTGTGTGTGATGAGGCAATATTCCGTTTTTATCACACATTACAGGAAACTTTACGAGTCTGTTATCCTTCTCCACAGAGCCTTTCAGAGCACTTGTTAAGATTTAAATGACCTGCAGTCTTGTCTCTGCGCTTTATTACTTAGCAAACATGCCCTACAAATTTAAAACCAGCGCTGAGCCGCGCTCGTCAGACATCCGCTCTCCGGGACAATGAAATGTCATGTAAGTCCGCTCCTCTCAACTCTGGAATTTGACTTTGGCAGCAGTCCTTCTCTTTGACTGACAGATGAGCGAGCGATACGACTCCATCAAAAAGTGCAGCCTGACAGTTTGATTTGACAGCCCTCTTCAAACCAAATACTCCCCCTTGTTCCTGGCACTACATCAACCTGACATGAGGAAAAGTGGGAGAGAAAAAAAAAGAGAAAAATGATGTACATAGCTATATTCTGATATAGATTTCACTATGAAATCGTGATGGAAAAAAAATGTCAGTGGAAAGATGTCAGGTCTTAAGTTCTCCCATCATTCTTCTGTCTTTTATGCTTTAACACTTTAACTGGCCTCTCCCACCCAGGACTTGAAATTGTATTTCTTCTCCTCCACATATTGTTTCAGTCTGAAACCGTTTCACAGTAAAACCGTTTCAGACTCTTTTTTTAATCGTTTTTCTTCGTCAATAAAAATAATAAAAGTAGTGAACAATTAGAGAAAATGACCTTTTTCTACATCATATTAATTCAACCAGACTTTTATTTCATTTTCTACCCTTTAGATATTGTTTTCAACAAGACACATCAATAGAGCTTTTCCATGCAGAATTCATTACAGTTTTATTTGTCAGTCAGGGTTATTATTTGTATTGGTCTCATCCATTCTTGCCATCTGTATTTATTCCAGTCCTTTTTATTTAACTATTATTCTAGCTCAAGAAGGTGACACCCCTTTAATCTTGGTGTTAACTAAAAATTCTTAGAGGTTGATTTCAGCTAAAATCAATCAGTTTTTGTCATTTGTACAGAAAAGAGACATGGTCAGAAGTTCATATGGTGATGGTAACATATTTATTAATTCACCTTCTGACAAAAAAATGTTTAGATATTCAGTGTTTAAGGCGAGACAAAAGACAGTTTATTCATGTAGCATCACTTATTAAAGAGAGCAATTCATGCTGCTTGACAGAGTTAAAACCAGAGCATCAAGGACTTCATCAAGCAAAATATATTTTAAAAAATTGTCAAAATTTTTGTGCCCATAAAGGTTCAGTGTTTAGAAATCACATTAAGCTGACTGGCTGAAACGGAATATAATTTAGTTCAATTCAAACTTTATTAATACACAATACATATAAATAAATAGAAACACTAATATTCATAAGCATGTTCAAATAAGTTTTTGTTCACTTAGAATCAGCCTTTTATATCTACTTAAAGAGCGTATCCATTAAAGCCACATGTGTTCTTGTATTTAGAGGGCAGCGATCAAAAATACAAGGAAGTAGGAGGAAGGAAGTTGTTGTTTTGTGCCAGAGAATTACAGCTGATGAACTTTTTTTTAATAGTAAAACTCTTGAGAAATGTAGTATCATACTTATCAAGCCTCACAGTAGCTTTTTGTCCCTGGAGGCCACTGTTACTTCTAGAATTTCACCATCAGAAGGGGTGAGCAACGAAGCGTCTCAATGTAGAACTTTGCTGTTGGATGTTGTCCATCATTGAAATATTCTCATTTCCACACAGCATATACCTTTAACTGACTTTCAAAGGGTTCTGGACTTTTGGTAATGTTAAGCCATTAGTGACTCTTGATTGATGTGATTTATTTCATTTGTTAAATAAATATGATCCAGTAAATATGACTACAATATAACAGAGACATGGGACAGCTCAGATATGCTTCCAAAAGCTTTTAAAGGGTGCTCAGACACAAAATGAATAACAAGTAGAGCACAACAAATAAAACAGCAAGACCACAATATTCCATTAACACTACATTAGTCTGACATCACTCCCAAGGTACAACTGGTGTGTTTATTCCTCAATAGCAGCGCCATAAAGCACCCCCAGTGCTCTGGAGGAAATGGTAGATCAGAAAGCCTGTCAGCATGTGGGCGAGCCCATACAAATACAACGGTGGATTCTCTAAACTTCTGCTCAGAATTTCCCCAAATTTATCAACATTCTCCAAACCGAACAATCATTTAGCAAATTGATAGAATTGGAAAAAAACGCGTTCAGTCTTATATTCCTAGATCCTAAAGAGACATATTCAAATATTTGTTGGGTCCAAACTCAAATGTTTAAAAGAGAGAAGCCAATAAACAATGATATAGAACAGACAGCAGCTTTTTTTAAACAAACAATTTGAGAGAACAGGTTAGAAACAGTCTACTCTTAGATTAAGAGTGGATGGATATACACTAAATCATGCTAGGACTTAGGACTGGAGCTTCTGTGCATCGACTGAGCTACTCAGGAGCCCGAAAAGCACATTTTTGATATTTAGAAGAAGTTATATTCATTTTTCTTCTCAAAATCAGTGACTTAAATGTTCATATTTGTCTATGAAAAGTCTAAAATGTTTGACTACGATTTAACATAGCACAATATACTGTATAACACAATGTTGAAAGTACATAATGTGAACTGTGTTGTTACAATAATGCATAATGCAGTGCTAAAATCTTAATGCACACATCTCACACTTCCCCAA
Source organism: Xyrichtys novacula (assembly GCA_962446985.1). Classification (NCBI taxonomy): domain Eukaryota; kingdom Metazoa; phylum Chordata; class Actinopteri; order Labriformes; family Labridae; genus Xyrichtys; species Xyrichtys novacula. Next base: position 7,398,634 of record OY660882.1, on the reverse strand, counting down.
ACCAAAGACCTATGGGTAAACATGACCACTTTAATAGCCATTAAACAATATCTAAAGTCAATAATTCATCAATGGGAATGTTTTCTGCCATTAGCAGGGGGGGACCCTACATGAAGTTGTGATCAAGCCACTAAATATTCTTGTTCTTGTGTCGTCGCTTGAGTGTGTAAATCCTCGTCACTGTGATACGGCTACATTCTGCCCCTCCATTTAGCTAATAAAATGCATAGACCTAAATGATTCATGGCAACCATTTACATAATTCATAATTAAATCACGACCTGATGGCTTGGAATTTATTAGTAGTGAAAATGCATGTGCGGCCGTCGTGATACTCTAATTAATATCTTCAGTTATCATTGGCACATTGCTCACTGGGCTGGGCTCTGGTTATGGGGCAGGAATAATGCAATGGAACAACAAATTATCAGTGCATTTAAGTGGGAATGTCTCGAAGTGATTGCCACAATATGCATTTGCCTTAAGAACTTAACAGGGGAATCTGTTTTATCGGAGTTGTCACATGTTAGGGCTAATCATTTTGAGCACTGTGAAGATTAGGGCTAATGCATTTCCACCCTCTAGCTGCAGGCTGCAGGGCGTCTGGAAACCGCGCTGTACCGCTTTCCCACAGTCCACAAAAACATATGCCACATGCTTTCAATAACATCCAAAAAATGGATAACAGCACCGCTAACAAAGCAGACACATAATTCATCTTTACTAATCCTAGTGCTCAAACTAAGATGAGTAAATGAAAGAAAATGAAACAGCCACAAGTTTGGTCTTCATCATTCATAAATACTAAACTTACTCTTTCTTGCCTCTAAATTGAAAGAATATGATGCTATGCTGTTTTTTACACTGTTCAGTAAGTAAAATTGGATTTATTGAAATGAAAAAACTTTTTCAGGGTCTGAAGTACCAAAATAAATACTGACCAGAATAGTTAAACATTTATCACCTGGCTGTGTTAAACACTGGACTCTGATTGGTCAAAACCCCATAACAATGGTGATAAAGCAAAGCAAAGGGTAATCAGTTCACACACCATAATGGGGTCTATTTTCGTGCCTCGCCAACGTTGTGGCGCAGGCGCGGTGTAAGTCAGGTCCACCACGCCGACAAGGTGTTCCCAAGCACAATTTGGTATTTTGGTGAGCAGCGCAGCCCAGCGTAAGAATCCCCCCTCCCTAACTCAGCTCCTCCCAGCGGCGTAAGTTGTAGTGAGGGAGGAGAGAGGGCGTGGAGTGGGTTTAATACAGCCGAGACCTGTTTTCATTGTGATGTTGACATGTAGTTATTGTCAGACTGGTTTGTGCTCAAGTCCTCTTTTTTTTGTACAGCTTCGTTATTGAAAGTTGTTAGGGGGTTCATGTTTTGTATGATTGACACTTGATACAGCCTATGGGCGTACAAGGATTGCGTAGCTCACCAGGGGGATACGCTGTTTGAGCCGAGCGTCATCACAGTGACTCTTGGTGACTTTCCTGCCAAATGTGCACAATGCTACTGCGCAAGTGGTGGAGTGCGTACAACGCTACTGTGCAATGTTAATTTCAAGAAATGGAGAGAAAACGTGGAATTACAGAGAGTTTTTTGGCTTCAAATCCGTATACTGGTGGAAGGCAGAACCAAGTTGTCCATTGTATATACAGTCTAAGCTGTTGACTCTGTAGCAAAAACATTACTTTTAAATGGTGTCAGGAACAGAGACTATTTTTGGTTTTATTTTTGATGAATTTCTGTTTCCATCCTGGCTCAGTGTTAAGTGAATTATATTGATGTTTAAAGAGACTATCAGATCAACACCTGGCTGAAACCTCCATGGTGAGTGTCAAATTGAACACACGCACACACACAACAGAGTGATCAATAATGGAGGCTCGGATTGCTCGAATGGAAGCCTGTAATAATGGTAGATTGCGTTTGACGTCATGAAGATATCCACCGTTTTCATAAACACTTGTGTCAGGCTAATACACTTACGCCACCAAAGTCTTTCCCCCTCCTCAAGCTCAGTCTAATCTTAGTTTAGACGTTTAATTTAGGACCAAACGTCCACTAATTCTCCCCCGTCGGTGGACAAACAAAAGGGTCCTCTTCAGTAATGGTCCCTGAGGCTTCACCACTATCTATTGATCTGCTGTCACCCAATTTCTCTGTGACTTATGCCCTGCTTAATTCCCATTACTGTGCACACTGAAGCCTTATCAGGGAGAACAATAGCCTCGTTGTCACTGAGGGCAGAAAATATGAGCGGGCCTGTGACAGTGTGAGTGCAAACTCATGACTCCAGCTCTTCGAGCCCTCTCCATGACCTCTCCTCTCATGTAGGCCGGTTGCGAAGCCCAGCGTTCGAATGTTAAACCCAATCCGGACTGCTTGCAGATGAATCAGAAAATTGGATCTCGTTTCTTGTTTCGTAAAAACGACCCCTCGAAAAACAGAGGAGCTGGCTCCTTGAGCCATAAAACTGTCGTTGTGATATGTCTCCAGCAATGATGATTCTCTGTTCCTGCTTGCCCCCTCTCTCTGCTAGCTGCTATCTCTTCCTTCAATTATATGTTTCTCTGCTCTTTTAGACAAAGAGTAATAAAGCTATAAATCGTGTATCCAGCAGAAGGTATGGACATTCTGTCTCTGAACTGCTGTTGAAGCTGCCATAAACCACCCACAAAGTCAAAGATAAGGATTTACAGTTATTTAACATCATCCCTGTCCCCTAAATCACACTGATAAGAGAATTAAGTGATGGCGATAGGTTCTTTGTCCTCTAGCTATTGATTTTTTTTTAAACAGCGAAAGCTAGTGCAATGTTTTTATTGAGCCTCCTATTTGCTTTAAGCTTAAGAGTGGAAAAAGAGCTATTTGGTTTGTTTTATTAAGCTACTTTACTCTAGATTAATGCACCTGATAACAGAGCCTTCTTATTAAATACCCTCTCACGATGAAAATGCTTTTAAATGTAGAGTAACTGAACATGATGGAGATCTGCAGCATGGGGGCCAAAATCTCTGCCATGCTCCAAAGAAAGAATAATTGGAAGGCCATAAAAGCAATTTCTTTTTATAAAGTTAAGGACAACCAGATTTTTATGCCAAATCTGCCAATTTTGAATCTGCTACGCATCATTACACACAGAGGAACGGAGCATGCTGAATAAAAAGAACGGATTGTTCCTTCTTGGCCTCTCCAGACGAAAAACACATGACTTGATTTTCGGGAAAGACATCCATCTATAGTCATCTCTATTAATATTAGATTCGGAAAATAATCTGCTTGTTAAGGCAACCATTGTTTCACCAAACCCTGCAGTTACATGTCCCTTTTAGCGCCTGATGTCCCACTTCGAACAAAGACGTGTTTAGCTTAGCGGAAGTTAGTCACTTGTTTTCAGCATGAAATCACTTATGTCAGTGCCTCAGTGACGGCAAAGTCACGGCCGTTCATATTTAATGATTCAGTCGCTGTTTAGCTTCGAGTTCACAACCCTGGAGCGATGATAAATGTCAAGCGCAACAAAGTCCCGCTAACTAGACATGCTGCTGCCAACCAATCATGTCCTTGTTATTGACGAGGGGAAAGCATAAGGCGCTGTAATGCGAGTCTAATGCTGCGTTACAGTGCATCTATCAGTGTAAGCATGTGGGCCGGTTTTCAGTCTGATTCAGTGTTGTTCATTTGGCTCAGAGCAACACTGTCACTTTGTGCTTCGGATCACAGAGTAGGCTTTGGGGCGGATATCTGATAATGTGTCAATACTCTCATCAGGCCAGAGGAGGATTTTTTTTTTATCCTGGAATTAGCTTTATTCCAGATCTAGACACTTAGGCTTGATAAACTTGATTATCTGAGAATGAAGGGTGGCAAATGTTGCGATGAATTCAGGGCAATATATGTTTGTTTTGATACTGTACACTTGACCTTCCTCCAGTATAGTTCTTTTGATTTTTAAAGGGTGTATGATCTCAGATGTCCAAAAAATTATATCAAGTCTCTCGCAGTCTTGCTCATCTATCCTTGTCTAATGTACCCATGGGAGATGAGCTTGAGTACAGCTTCTGAAACACTTCCTGGGTGGCTAGGGTGAGAAATTTGCATTTTTTACCCCACTGAATAGCTAATATGGCTCCTTTGGAAATGAACATTTTTGACTTTATTTCATATTTCATATACATAATACAACAGAAAGTGGTGTTCATGTGTAATAATGGAATGAAAGCGGCTTTATGGCGACATATTTATACCCATACTATCTCTCATGTGCAATGTGTGGTGTCTACTTGCTTCTGATCCTCCCAAAAAGGAGGTAACATTGGTGAAATGATGGTAAGACGGTGGTGATGTGTAGCGCTGGAGCAGGCAGGGAAGGACATTTTTCCAAATTAAAAAACATATTCTTTAGATTTGGTGATTTACGTAAGTGATTAGATCTAATTTGACTTAAGTATAGTTTTTTAATTCAGGTTATTTAGGGAAAACCCTTGTCAGTTTTTCATACCCATCAAAAAATTTTTTTTTTATTTCTGAAGTAAAAATCTTGAAAATCTGTTCTTTTAGGAGCTACAACCACTTAACGACAAAAAAAAAAAATCTCACATCCTAAACTTTTCGAGTGTGGGAGTTAGTTGTGTGGTCATATAGATCCCTAAAGTAAACGGCTGATGGAGTAAAATGTTTCAGAGATCGTTTAATATCAGTGATACTGCAACAATAACAGAAATCCCCGTGTGGGTTTATTTAATGAACTCGTGTCTCCTGCCACCTTTTACCTCTTTTATTATGAGCGCAGAGTATATTTGCATGGACGGTTAATTATGTGCACCTGCTGCACCTATAAGGCGAATCTCTGTTTAAGCATGTTATTTGAACTGTGCTTTGTTCAGTTTTGGATATGCTTTGTGAACCCGTTTTCAGACTCCTACAACTCATAGAAAAACACAAAGAATCTCTAAAACCTTAAAAATTCTTAAAAACAACTGATGCATTGTTGAGTTGCTGTGATATGAAATGACAATACTTTCGATATATAGATAAATGGAAATTTATATTTATCTGTAAGGCTTAAGTAAGTAAAATCTTCGAATTAGCTTTCCAAATTTAAAATCTGCTGCTGTCAGTCACAGTCTACCTATTTGATAAAGATAGGATAGAATAACTTCTTTTAAACAATTACGTACATAAATGCTGCTCTGCCACACCAGTGTAGTTTGAAACCATGAGAGGGGAACACTGTTCATTTAGTTTATATCGTCTACAGGTCTATGGGGGATTCACTAACTCCACAGTTGTGCTCTAATAACCTTTATGAAGCGGTTGCATACTGATGTCAGTCTGAATAGCTGCACTTGCATGCTTAGTTTGTAGGTAGCAGCTCAACTTGAAGTCCTTTTTTAATCTTTTAATTCAACCAGACACAAAGAGCGTATCACTTTTGATAATAAAATAAGCCTTTTCTTGTGTTATTTTCTGTCATGGATGCAGCAAGAACTCAACTACAGTGTGCTGAAAACGACAAACATTAAGAAATCAAAATATAACATGTTAATTCATATGTTCATGCTGACAGCTCTTAATTAAAAGGCGAGGAAATAAAAGAATGTTTGCACAGGTTTTGCCTAACTCTGAAAATATGCAGCTGAAATCCATCAATGATCCTGAAAAGGTTTGACCAACCAAGAGCAATTTATTTGCCTATTAACATCTGGCCAAGCGTATTAAAGGTTTCCTGGGGATCTTTTAAATTCTTTTTAAACACTCTCTTATTTTTAGGGTGACCACATCCCAGCATCCCTCCTCAAAATGCCCTTTGAGACGACCGTGGCCACTGGTGGTGCTCTGCCTCATTAGTGAACTGTGGGAACAAAAGACTGGAGAGCAGAGGAGTCCAATACCCTCATAAATACAGCCGAGCAGGAATTATGCTCAAATGTAAAACTCCCAAACAAATGAGATTGGAAAAAACTCTCTAGGGCGTCTTCTAAACTTTTGCTGCTGTCATCAATCAAGAATATTGCCATGCGAATCCATACAGGACTGGGACAAACTGCTTCTTTAAGCATTTCTCCGGGAGGCATAAAAGTGTATTTATGGTCACGGCGGGCAGGTACAGAGGAAGATTGGCAAACATGAAAATCAAGTCCTCTCCTGGGTGCCATCTAGCCACGCTGGGCTGTGCTAAATCACAGATGGAAAGAACAACAGTCTGGTGGCACAACAGTCCGGCCTGACAAAGCACCGCCTTGGGTCTGTGTTTTACACCCTCCCCTCAGCTTGGTTATTGCACTCAATGTTTGTCTTCATACCTGTTTTCAGAGCTGTAATGAACTTCATCCGTCTTGTTCTTCACATCCACGACATGTTCTGGTTTAATGTAACCTACAGTTTAGCGTATATTACCCAGTGCTAAGATTTAAAGCCGCAGAAGATCCTGTTTCTGCACTTAGCTGATGTGGGATTGATTTCCTTTACGCTTCTATGAATCACCAGGGTCATTACCGAGTCGGACTCTTTCATTAAATTGAGCTACATCTCCTGCTCCTACACGGGGCCTTCTAAGAGCCTTCCGCTGTGAATATACTGTGTGGATAAGACCTGCAACATGTAAAGTATGGCTTCATTTATCCTAAAAATGCACAGCATTGATCGTCTGTGGATAAAAAAGTGACAACACACTCTTGGAGCGATTTAATAATTCAGACGAATGCGAAGTTAAAGGTTGTAAATATACTTATAAGTGGATTTGGTAGATAAATACAGAGAAAAATCTTGTAGTTATTGGAATGAGTAATATAAAGAGTGGTAAGGAATTATAAATACAGTGATACACCCGTGTACTAATAAATGCCAGCAAACCTTAAAGCTCTCCAAAAAAGAAAAAACGTTTTTTAATTGGGAGGCTTATAACGGATCACTGTGAGTCGCTCTCACTAGAATATTACTCACGCACACACACGGCCAGTATTGACTTTTCAAATAAAAAGGCATTAATGTAGATAACGGCCGTTTTGAATCCTCATTAGTCACCGGTAATCTAGAAACATGGGCGATATATTAAGAGTGGTGTTCACGGCTAGTCATTAAAGGAGAAATAAAAGACAAAATAAATCCAATCTTGGAACGCCTGCCATTAATCATGTTGGCCACCACCGGCTGGCTGGCTGCTTAACAGTTTTATTGAGTCATTTATGCTGCTTTTCCCTGATAATCCATTTATTCTGAATAATGCCTCCCTTCATGCTCAAAGTGCTGCGTTCAGGTGATACCGCCATAAACTGGATTTCTTTTTACAGCCTCCCCTAAGACAAACATATTTTACAATAATTACATGTAATGGCTGACAGAAGAAAAGCAACAATCGCACATTATTCAAGGAGGCTTTTTAATGAAAGTCTTAATTAAGTATATTTTCAATTATTCCTTAACTGGATCACAAACCAAGATAGTATCATGAATAATTCACTGCAGAGTTTCTAATTAGAACTATTTTAATGTAATTTTGCGACAGAGAATTACTTAACAAGAGGAGCAACTTATGCAGGAAGGTGTTCTTGAAATGGCACAAAGGGCTGTGCGCAGCCTCATAAGATGTCAGACATGAAGCAATAAGCATTGATTTAGATGCTGCAGTGTATAAGAAGATGCTTTTCTTTGTGGGTAGCTTCAGCGACATCACTTATTGGTTTCTGAGAAGGCACAATGAAGCCCATCGATGGTGGTCACCATATTGGAAATGCTGACTCCCACCAGGGCCAGAGTGGAACTCGTTTTCAGCTCTGGAGTTTCATGGCTCAGACCAGCCCTCTTTCGTTCACATCCTGGAGTTGTATCATTTGAACCCTACTAGTATTAAAGTCCTAAATAGAGTTTTGCTAATTTTAAATACTTTTTTGAAATTAGGAATGTGGCGCTGGACTGGTCCATTTCCTATCTGTCAAACAGGTATTTTGTGGGGTCCCCCATGGGTCTATCTTGGGTCCTGTTTTATTTACTATGTACATGCTCCATCCCGGTACAAATCCTGCATAGGCATGGTGTAGACTTTTTCTGCAGCTGAATGTTCCTGAAGCTATATTTATTGTCATTACACCCCCTACCTCAGTTTTTCCATCCCGGGTGCCTTATCTTACTATATTCCCTCAATTTAGGAGTCATTTTTCACTCAGACTTTTCCTTTGACACCCACGTGACCAGAATTATCCAGCCCTGCTTCGCTCAGCTCACAGTTGACAAAAATCTGGTCTTTTCTTTTCAAGTCATTCATGCATTTTTTTTCCCTCCAGACTTGACTACTGTAGTGCACTTTACTGCTGTGCACTAGTAAGTGCAACATACAAAGACTTCAATTAATTCCAATTGCTGTCGCCAGACCTGTAACACTTAGTACGAGAGGCGACCTTATAACACCAGTCCCACCTGCCCTTCACTGACTCCCTGTGAGTTTTGGAGAAGGTTTTAAGATTTTCCTGCTTTTGAGTGTCTAGTTGGACACCAACCATCCTCAACCAACCTTACCGTTTGGCTTTTACTATCTACAGTGAAACACTGTTTGAATAATGAGTCCCCATCTCTGGCAGATGCAGCCTCTTTAATCTACTTACTGTCACTGTTAACCAGCCCTCATGGCCCTACATGGAGCCTCGCCCACAGGAAATTTTCCTGGTTCACCTGATTAGCCACTCTGTGCTTGACTTCAGCTAATTTTTACCTAAGCTACAAACCAGTAGATACATGGAGCTGCCTGGCCAACAGATACAATACTCATATCCTATCAATTCAGCTAGGAGATTTGACTGGGATGCAGAATTAGATTACAAATAGATGAATTATTAAAAATGTGGACCCTTGTAGTGTTTTTACCAGTGAAAAAATGAGGTACAGACCTCAAATTGGTAGTTTATACCAGGCTCTAAACATAGACAGAACAAAGTTTTATTAAAACATTTGAGAAATTTCTGTACCAGCCAAAAAAACAAAACTAGATGGCCATGATTTTTGGACCCTCAGGCGGTGTTGCATCCAAAAAGTGACAAGACAACAACAGCAATAACAGCAGGGACGACTTATACAATGACAGGATGAAGAACATGCACATCTACAAAAATATTCATAAACAATCATCAAACAGATGAAAAACAACTGTGCGCAGCATTCGAATATTCTACGAGCAAAGACCATCAACTTGCCAATTCGAAAAAACAAAGAGTTCAGGAGTTATTCTTGAGTAATTATTGATAATTCCACAGCAGGGTAACAGAATGAGAATCTTGAGAATTTCCATTTGTGGTTTACAGAAATCCACAGCTGCTACCTTTCAGGCCAAAGGTGCATACTCTGTTTCAGCTCACCATTAGCGGTCGTATGCTTGTATACTTGGTAATGAGGGTTTGGAGTGTTCTCAGCAGTGTCTCTGGAGACTCTCTCACAAGGTTTCAACTTAAAGCCTGAAGCCTATCAAGTGTCCCGCGCAGCACGAGTCCTCACACCTGACGACACGGCTCTGCAGGGACTTTCTGCTGTCACAGTGAATCAGAAACAGACAGGATACTGTTTAATCACGGCCGTGTCTTGTTTCAGCCAAATCTACCCTGTACACCAAAGTGTTTACGTCCCTGTGCCAACTGAGCTTGATGGTTGACTTGAGAGGAATAATCCATGAGAGATAACATAGAAAGAGCCGTTGATGGTTTATGTTGTGAGTCTGATCTACTGTACTGCCAGTAGCACCCTTTATTCTTCTAACTTTCTTGCTTTGATGGAATGAATAGGATGCCTTTAAGGGGAAAGATGTCTGTTTTACATCTTAACATGTACTTCATACTTTAGAACTGAAAGACGTTTGAAAACAACGTGTTTGGCTCTGGAACCATATGAAGACTATACTTCAAAACCAAAGTAAATTGAGATGCCTGAATTATCAGAGCGGGGTCCATCGCCGTGCTTATATCTGGGATTACTTCCCTCCATAAAGATGAATCATGGCGTCTAATTCTCACAAATTACCCCAAACGTTCTGTAGCACTCTCATTTCCAACGCTGTTTAATCTGTGTCTGGAGTATTCGCTGTCACTTCGTGTTGCAAACACTCCTTTCACTCTGGCACTTCATTGTCTTTTGATGGGCCATAAAAGGCTCGGTTTGATGGATGATAACTCGGGGCATCTCTCTTTGTTGTGGGATGTGACGAGCAAGTGCGTGTGAGATGTGGGGAGAAGACGCGGTGTGAATGGAAGATGTCACTGACGTCTCCAGCTGACACCGAGGCCTTAAGCGGCGGCTTTGATCTCTGTGAGTGATTGCAAAGCAAACACAAATAAAAGATTCCACCGTGGTACAGTTTCTGCTGAGAAAGTTGAACTGTTTTTCGAACATCTTCCAAGAGAGGTTGCTCCCTGACTGGCGTTTCTAGAGGTATAAATTCAAGCTAATTCCAGGCCTCTGTTAAGATTTAGAGGCAGACAAATTGGACAAGGTGTTTCCAGGAAGGTAGACCGTACGTCGGCTTCTACCTGTACACAAAACTTGATTTATCAGGAGAAAAAGCTGCTCATGTCATTGCCTTCTGATCCAGTCCAATAAATATTGAGTGCTCTATAAGACCCCGGACTCCCTGCTGACCCTCCAACATCTGCTCAGGCACTTACTACTTAATATATTAGCTGTGAGAACAAGGCAGGTGTTTTCAGCTGCAGCCAGAGAACATGGAAAACAGATTGTGCCTTCTGGTTTCACGCGATTGAATTAAAATGAGTCACCACCAGCTTTTCCCATAAAATAAAATCACAAATAATGTTACGGCATGAAAGGGCAGGTGGGAATATTTCATAGGTCTGCTTTGTGGTGGCAAGGAAACATAATGGACTACAGTCCACATAAGGAATCTGTTGCGAGGTGAGTATTCCAGAGATTAATATATATAAATCAGCCCTATTAAAAACAAAGCCTTACTTTGCTCCATAAACAGCTTCAAAGTTTATCGCAGCCGTTTGTTGTCGGAGTGCAGCCCTCCTCCGTGTCCACATGAGGCTGTTTGTGATTTGACTTTGATGTTTACTTAACCAGATGAGTTGCATGTGCTGCACGGCTTTTACATTATAGATTATAAAAAGATAACTTTAAAGGGCTAATGATGATGGTAGAAAAGTTCATGGGCAAATTTTTACCATCTGCGAGATCAGACTCTCTAACATACGAGGAATTGGATTGAATCAAAACCTGGCTTGTTAGGATATCCTTCAGGAAGCCGAGAGAGGGAAGACCGAACAGAGTACTAAACCATGTGATAAATACGCAAAATATGTTAAAGGATAATGCACTGTATAGGGAGTGGTGTTTATGTAAATTAGACTCCTGAAAGGATGAGTCAGGTTGTTTTCGTATGATGGTATAGGGGACTTGGTTTGATCGCAATGTTGTGGTTCCTTCATGTGGTTTGGTTGGGAAAACCAATCCCCTTTAATTGTCTTATTCATCGAAATATAATCAATTCCATCCCACCTTCATAAAGTTGAACATTTTGTGTCAGTGTCTTGCTCACCCTGTTGGGATTCCAACTTTTACAATCACTTGTCAACTGTAAATTATCATGATTACCTTGCTGTTAAATCAAGACATAAACAAGCTGATACAAAATATTGATATAAAGATGATTTTATTCATTTATTTGATTAGAAATAGTTCATACCATTTCCATGGCAACAGATTCTTATCAGCTTTCATTAGGGCCAAATGCGCAGAAAACTGAACATTTCAAATCACATCAAACTGATACTGCGTTTGAGTTAGGTTAGAAGTAAGAGCTGGGAATGACGTCACACCCGAGTTACCAGTGTATTCAGTCAGCAAGTCGGAAGAAAGCAAAATTGAAGGCGGAAACAAGATGGCTACATCTACGAAAGTTATTTCAACGCTCGCCTTGCCAGAATATAAGCCAGGACAAGGCAAGCGCTAAAATAACTTTCATAGATGTAGCCATCTTGTTTTCACCTCCGATTTTGCTTTTTTCCGACTTGGTATTGGTAACTTGAGTGTGACGTCATTCCCAGCTCGGACATCTGACTTCCAAGGTAACTTGAACGCAGCATTAGACATATGTTTGCTAATTTCTTCAAAATTCACGATTAACTCATTCACCTCTACTTCTGCAGGCTTATCGGTAAACACCAGCAAGGCAAATGTCACAACTTTTTACGCTGCTACTGTTAATATCCCTAAACATTTCATTTATACGCGACTTTGCAGCTGTCATTAACTCAGAGATGCACTCAACAGCTCTGCCTACATTAACTAGATGGCATCACATGATCTTGCTCCTCTTTTATAGATGGTTGAGAGTCTGTAGCTCCCTCAAGACCAACCTGAGATGAAGGTTTTGGTTTTTGCCACAGTGTTGACAGGCAGGGGTTAAATGCGCTGGACTCATTTCTACAGACTGGTTGTCCCCGGTTTCACTTTTTACGACTGTTGCTGTGGGGTTTTGAGAAATCAGAATCAAGGGTCTAACACAGCAGAGTGATAATAATGCCTAAATTGACATAAAAGCCTCCAGAATGAAGCCATGTCGGTACTTCTGCCTGCATTTGTTCTAGATTTCTTCCTCTGAGATAAATTTGCTCTCTGCCAACACCAGCGCTTATTAAGCTCCAGATGAAATTGAATAAAAGCAAATGTTTAACAGGTACTGAAAGAGAGCAAATGTAATTTCAGACCAGTTCTTTTGTGAAAACTTGCTCAAAACAGTATTGCATGACTTAGGGTGAGCCAACTTTTGAAAAGGTCAGATGTAAATGATTTTAAATTAATTCCATTTTTTTTTTCACTTCTTTACTGAACACGCTACATACAGTCTAGAAATAAACACGTCTATAAACAGGATCATATCCAGATGAACTGTTGGAGTGGTGTCAGAGTGAGAAAGCTTCTCTAGAATTAGTGTTTGACAGCTCAATGCCTTGCTCAAGGGCTCTGAAAGAAAAATGGCACCTCTCCAGCTGTCAGTCCCATCTTTCATACTTTTGCCTATCTGTTATGATCTTACAGAACGAAATTGAGATATCTCTCATCTGTTAAATCAAGTAGATTCGGTCTTATGAATGTAAAGACACAGTCTGCGCCACAAACTGGTGAATACGAAAGGACCACAGGCTCCAGCTTGAATCTTTGAATCTTGAGTCTCTGTTCTTTAGGTTACCCGGCGATATGCACCTTTTAAAATGATGAACATGGACATTTTAGTCAATACCCTGCTGTTCTCTACTCTCCCTGTAGCATCAAATAGTGCAAAAAAATCCCTTGACATATGCACAATGATTTCAACAAAGGGTTTGTGAAGAGTTCGGCCTGGAGCCAAGTGACAAGTACTTAGTTTTTGAAGCAGATCCAAGATTTTGTAAAATAATCATGCAACACTGTGAAGAGGGTTGCCCCCTAACATCTCAACCCACTTATCCAGTACTTCTTGACCACGGCGCTGCATCCTATAGTTGTCTTTCAGTATACGACTTTTTTTTTTTTTTGATGCAGGTCTGACTTTTGATGCAATTAAAACGTTGCTTTTCTCTTCTTTTGAGCCTTGAGGGGGAGTAATCTGCTCTCCAAGTGATGTCTAGTTCAAGAGTGGAGTTCAGAAATCCTGTATGTAGCTGAGACAGATCATAGAGTTTGCACTTGTGCTCACATGTGTGGGAGTAACACAGACTGAAACCACATTTCAGGTCTCCTGTCAGCTGAAAATGAGTAATGTGCTGCAGATCATAGCCTCAGGATACAGTCATATTTGAAAGATATCAAAAACCCAAGACACCTCAAATTGACCCCTGTCATTTCCTTCAACAATGTAAAGTCTTTTTTTTTTTCCTCGCTCTCTCTTTTGTGTCTTTTCTCCCGTATGAGCTCAGCCTTATGTTATACACAGCTATCCTCAGCCATCTGGTTTTCATTTCCTGCAAGGTTGGAGATGGTAGGAGAGTTTAAAAAAAGAAGCCTCGTTTGAACCATGGGGCTAATGTAGTCAGGATGGAATCTGTCACTCAGTCTATTGCATGTTGATGACTAAGGGCAGTTTCAGCTGTAAGCAGTCCATGATTTATGGACACCGAGTGAACTCTTGTAAGCAAAAGCCAGCCAGGAGTTCAGAGCGGCAACTGGGCTCATTTTTGGCCGCGGCTCGCCTGCATTTGCTTTCCATTCATGCCAAAGCCTTTCGCACGGCAATTAGCTCCGTCCTCATTTGGGTCTGCAGTCCCACAGGGTTAGCAAAGCCATTTATCATCCTCAGGGCTCGGAGCTCTGGAGCTCAGTTTCAGGTAGTTTTTTTTTTTTTTCGTAAACAGCAATCGGCCCGGCTCTTTTCTGTTTGAGAGGGGGATACAGTAGTTCTGAGGTTCTGCCATCCATCCATCCATCCATCTGCCGGACTCTTTGCTTTTTCCCTACAGGTGCGAAGGCAAAGGGGAAACGTCATTTCTCATGCCTCATTTGTCATATAGTTACCACATAGTTAGAGTGAATAGAGTGATGACAAGATGGCCCCCTTGCTTTTTTGGAAGGTCAACTGCTTTGGATTTGGAGAGTAGGGTGCAAGCGGGCTTTCAGGGAAAAAAACTGCACTTGGATTATAAGGAGTATGTTAAAAAAAATCAAAAATTGATGATATAAAGTCTTTAAATGGGCTGAATTTATAGAGCTTTTTAACAGCATCCTTGACATTTAGCACATGTTTACACAGATACAGATGTAAGATATGTAACCTTGTTAGATGCACATTAAACAACCGCTCTCACTTAAAGCTGATCTATGCCTTGACTTCTATTGAAAACCCAAGTGCTGGCTCTGCTACAAGTATTTATATAGCTTCCAAATGCCTTTGGGGCATCATTAAAACACATATTTGAGCAGGCAGAACCATAAACATTAGCAGGATACATTTTTGCGTTCTTAGTCGAAACATCTTCAGAGGCTATGCTGAAAATAATTGAACTACAATATGTGCGTTTTTCTGTTTCCACATCCTCAGAGAGCCATTATTTTACAAAAAGCTTTCAAACTGAATCTGAACTTGTCCTTTTTTTTGAGTGGATATACTCAGGACTCTATCACCACTTTGTCTTTATCAATCAGAATTAAGAAATTAGATGGCGCCATTCGGTTTTGTCCTCGGTAAGTGGAGTCACACTGCAGTGCACGGCCCAGGGGTTACTGCGAGTATCAGAGGGGACTAATTGTCAAGGTTATGTCTCGGCGGATGATTGATGCGAGGCCAGGCTGTTTTTGTCAGCCTGTCAGGTGGCTGGAATGTTTAATGTTCTCATTATTGGTTGCTCTGTTGTGTATATTTCTCTGTCAGCGCCGCTGAGCCATCTGAACTGCCAGAGCACTTCAAAGGCCTGCAGGTCATCCGTCTTCCTCCTGACGGCCCGAATGTTCAGCCTCAGCTGAGTGCCGGTGATTTGTTATGACTTGAGAGCCAGCTGACAGACAGGTCTCCTATAAAAAACATGCACCCATTTCCCTTTTGTCGTGCAGTGAAAGCATCGCTGCTTCTGTAATGGAGTGGTGTAGGGTGTGGAGTGAGGGGGTGGGGGTGTCACAGGAGGAGGCTGGCACCTGACAGTTGTGTCATCTCTCTAATTTGCAGACAGGAAGACTTGAAGTATTTAGTCTTCTTCTTTGCCTCGGTGCCGGTTTTGGTTCTGGCGTCACGTCTTATCACGGGTCACCATCTGTCGCGGAGTACCACAGGGAACAAAGCTGGGACCACTATATTAAGGCGAATGTTCATATTCACTATTAGTCTATGTGATGGCATCACGGGAAGACGGTCCATGTCAAGCATGAAAAGTGGAGATGCTGAGGACAAGAGGAGAATCCAAATCTTGATTATTTTCCCAGACCTCTTCACAAGATTGATCGTTTTCTGCTGATCTAATTTTGGATCATACCAAAACAGCCCATTTGTCTTAAAGAAAAATGATGTGCCACACGGTGCAGATGGAAACTTTTTTTTTTTTTTTTTCTAGAAGATGAAAGAGAAACCGTGCTCCTCAGCCCTAATCACGAGCTGTAGATTACTCTGTCGATTTAACCAGATGGCAGGCAGGATTCTGCAGACCCTCCTGTATATTAATGAACAACAGTCTGGTAGATTTGACTTAGGTAAGTGAAATGTCCATCACCTGTAATGGTCTGCCAGCTGGCATTATGCATTTTTTCACCACATTGGGTCCCTGTAGCATTTTTCATCCTAAAAGAACATTATTTTTCCACGCTATATTTAATCATTGTCACAGTTCTGGTTAATATTTATTTTATTTATTTCACCAGGAAAAAAAAGTCTCCAAGTTTTGCCCAATGCTAACTTCATCTTAAAGGTCAAGGTTATAATTCTGGCACTAAAACTGTCCAATGAGTTCAATGGTAACTTGATTAAGTTAGGCTGTTGACATAAATACAAAAAGAGCAACACTGCATCTTAACAATGGTGATAATGAAGAATGAGGAGATTTGAACCATAAGGTAGTTTCACATGCAGTTGTCTGGCAGATTAAGATATCGTTGACCAAAATGCCCAGCGGAAAAAAGCTAAATATAGAATTATCATAAGATAAGATACTCCTTTATTAATCCCACAAAGGGGGAATTCCCATTTATAGTTCATCCTTTCCAAGAAACATACAGTAGACAGATGCATACAAGATGACAATCATAATGGTCTGAATATGATGCATTTGTTACCTGGAATTAGATCAGAAAAGCATGGGATTGTCTCATGTAAGGAGTCTGGGGTTTTTGCTGAGCAGTAAAGTACCTGGTTTTCCTACTTTCACTTTAATCCCCCTTGTCACAGAGGTTACTAAACGGTACAGTAGAATAAGAAAGAGGAGGTGGGAATGCTGTCAGGGTGTTATCAACTGTCTACCCTCAATGGATGAGAGGACATAACTGAACTAGAACTTAACTGTATGTACAAAGATGGTAAAAAAGTGACTCACTCCCTGGTTGATTAATGATCAGTGCAGCAGATTATGCACCGGTGAATCACAGTGCATGACACTGATGGGTATAACTGTATATACCACAAGCTGCACTGCATTGATTTACAGAATGACTCTGCTCAGTTAGCTCTGAATCTTTAGAAGGAAATGAACAATTAAACAGCAGCACTGTAAAAAAACCAACAACTTCTGTCCTTGTTATCACATGATATAAAGGCTTTATGGTAGCCAAAAACATATGCATAATAACAAAAGATATGTGCACAGTGAAATGATGATCATCCTGTGTCTGGAAACATTTATTTTGTTAGTTTTTTGGCGCTGAGGTACTGTCTCTTAGCATGTGATCAATAAAATAACATGAATTAATGTTCGAATGGTGTGAATATTATGATTTTAGAGAGAGCAGTCGAATGTAAATAAATAAATAAAGCGGGAAAATAAAATCTATTTCCTTTGCTCAACTCCACCGTAGATAACTTCAGTCTCTGCATCTTTAAGTTTTCCTTTACTCTCTGCACTGTGCTTACTGGTACATAGGATGAGCATTTCCATACCTATTTATGCGGTAGTCATTGTCATGGGCAGGAACACATACTGAATTGTTACTAGTGGGATAATGCTGTCAATTTAAGATTTTTTTTGCATTTATGAACATGCACATGATCTTATCAAATCAGAGTTTTCTGCAGTATCCATGAATACCATGTGAGTTTTCTTATACCAAGAATTTTTATGTGCAAATCCTGTTTTATGAACGACACCCAGAGTGTACAAATAAAGAAAAGCAGCACAGACTGAAGCTGTTTACAACACCAGTCGGTAAACATATTTATATATGTGGAAGCATTAAACATTTCAAAATGGGGCCCTATGAGGTGCCCTTAGCTTTTTGCAGCCACCTTCTAGTGGACACTTGAGGAACTGCAGTTTCATGCACCTATACAGTGGCTTAAATTTCATTACAGGAGGCTGTCGCTTTGGTAGAGTGGTGATACGTTTTTCTTTCCTCTCTAAATCAATTTTCCTGTCTGTAATTATTACAATTATATCTCATTTCAATAAGTAAATCAGACAGAGAAATATTTGGCTCAGGACAATATTGTCACAGGGGTCTTTTGGTTTTCTATCCCGCCATCTAAAGTTATTGAACAAAAATACATGCTGAATATTATAGTTGAAATGAAGCAGAAAGTTATGTCAAGTTCCAAACACATAAAAAATGTAATATACATGGTTATTTTAGCCCATAACAGACTGTTGGTGAATCTTTAAAGAATTAGTGAACAGACTGGGTGATGCTATATAGCTATATAACATTCTATACATTATTATAGAACTTACACTAAACCCTGGCCAGTTGCTGTTTTTAATATGATTTGCTGTCACTGAGGATTGGAAAAATGTGTTTTCCAAAGATCTTAGTGAAATCGCTCTTGTGAGAGCCAATGCCAAATGATGCAGATTATGGCAACATGCCAGTAATCGGCCCAATTAATTTGCCGACTGCTTAATTGGTCTATCTCTACTCATATGCATGCTTAACCATATGGGCGAAAGTGATCTGTAGCAATATCATTGTCGAAACGGGCTCGGTGTTACTTTACCACAAAGTGTGGTCTTTGTGCTCCAGAAAAGTTGTTTATGACTTAATCAGTCTGTGTTCTTATTGGCTGCCTCCTCGGTACATTTAAAGACGAGTTTGCTATAGAAACGGATTGTCTTTGTCTGAAAATGTCAGTGTGAAGCGACTGCAGAAAACTTAAAGAGGCAATGAACACATGTTTGCCAGCTCCGGCTACACAAACTCCCCTATACACGAATATGCCAAGCCTAATTTTAAAATCAACTGCGGGGGAAAACTTTGGCTTGGTTTCCCAAAGCGGAGAGCACGAACAGCGCGGAAGCACAATGCCAGCGTGTCATACATTTAAACACTGTTAAATTAAAGGCTGTTTACTGCTCTCAGAGGCCATTCATCTTACTCAACGTTTGTCTGCTTCTTGCAAAATTTGTCAGTAAGAGCTTCCACATGCCAAGACGAAGAGGAGGAGGAGGAGGTGGGTTATCAGAGGAGGGTTTTCATAGCATGTCTCTTCAGTCAGCCTGTAGTTAATTAGCCACCTCCACACAATAAGGCCAGAAGTCATTAATCACCCAGACCAAGAGCTGAGGCCGACTCACTCTGAGCAAGACGTTTTTCAGAGACAAAAAAAGTTAGCCGCCTATGACAGACTTCAAAATGGCCGCTGTCAGTGGTGTGTAAATTATAGGGCATGTTGAGTGCTGAAAGACAAGGGCCCACTGTTTAACTCACTGTTGCTCTTTCCATCGCTTTGTGTGTTGACAGACTGTCTTCGAAGGGAAAATTCCCCCTTTTTCTGCCGGCTTTTTCGCTCAAAAAGACACTTCATTGTGAGTCAGTGCACACACAACTTATCCACATTAAGATAATCTCGGCGTACCCGGCTCACTTCCTTCTTTAAGGTCAGCTCAGTGAAAACCGGCTCTGACTTTGTGTTCTTCTGTTTATTTCCCTTGTCAAATGAGAGGAAATGATGAAGTGATGATAAATATGGCACTTGTTTGGAGAGGCCGAAACCTTTTTCTCCTCCAAACATCAAACCCCCACGTTCCTCCGGATGATGGAGGACACACTTCTCAGCTGATTGAACATGAAAGAGGTCTTCGTTTTTCCCTTAAACAGAGATCTGCCTGACTTTCCAGTGCACATAAGCAATGAGGACGATTTATTCAAAGCAGCAAATGTTTGTGTAACAACGGGGGGAAATCCCTCGCTCGGATCATTAATACTGCTGACAGAAGGGTGTTAAATTCATTACATGACCAAAACATCTGTAACAAGTGTTTGAAAGCTGCTTGATATATGTATTTGAGGCATGGATTTATTTCTGGAAAGGTGGTTTTTGTGCATAACTATGTGAACTTTAACCATAACAGACCAGCGACAGCAGAACACGTGGCGTGCAGCTGTGCAGAAATGACCGTTTCTAACATGGACGTGCTGATGTGTTTCCCCCGTGGGTGAAAGGCCGAGAGTCTCGCTCACGTTGAACTTCAAAGCCGAACAGGTGGAGCTGTACTGTGATTCAACATGAAGCCACAAAGACGTCAAGTTTATCTCAGGTCCCTGGAAGTATTTTACATTTGAACATGTGGAGAAGAGATTTTCTGTGAGAGATTAATAGGCTTTGTCGTAGCAGAACAGATGTACATGAGTCAGTTAACGCAATAAATAGACACAGAAATTTCCCTCATCCATTTGACGCAGTATTGTCTTTCCGATGACCCACTTGTGTGAGTTAACTCAAAACTTAAAGCTCCTGTGAGGAGATTTTAGCTGGCTATGAAACAGACTTAAATCAATATGGAGCGAGCAAGACTATCACCGCATGACTTGCCATTTCTATAGATAGCCAGTTGAAACACTTCTGCCGCAGGGTAGGTGACAGAAGAAGTCACTGAGAGCACATGGCCAAAAAAAGTCTATTGTAAGTTTTTTCACCGTAGAGATTTACAGCAAGAGCTAAAATGTTTTCATTAAAAATTATACAGTTTGACGTGTAAACACAAAGAAATAAGAGGTACTGCTTTGTCCATAGGGGGCACCAAAATCTAAGAAAACTAAAAGTGTACTAGGAGCTTTGGTCAAACTAAACGTGAATGGAAAAAATTTCTACTAAGTTTTTAACTTCTGTGGTGTCAGTTTGGCCCAACAGTCATGGCGTGCGTCCCATTTACAGAGGCTCAAGTCTTTGATGTCGGTTCAAAATCTTGACCACGACCCTGTGCTTCGTACCCGACTCCCTTTCCTCTCATGTACTGTCTCATTATCTGTCAAAGATAAAAATACTCCCTCAAAATGTACCTTAAAAAAGTAACACACTCTTGCAATATCACAAAGAGCAATGGAGGCTGTACAGCATTATGACTATGCACTAATCCCAATTAAGGTTGTTTCATTTAATTCTTTAAGTAAAATTCAAACTTGGGGATGATCTCAAACTGGTTTCCATCTTGGAGTAACAGAAGAACATTTGTAGACACTGACACTCTAAAGTTGACTCGACTTTCCAGCATTTACAATCTACAGACGTAATAAACTGACTGTAATATGCAAACTAATGATGTACATTCATAGTGACAAATTCTGGGTTATGTATCAGACTTATCAAACTTTTGCGAAAATCCTGAAATTCACAACCTAACTAGACAATCAGACTCCACTTATGGGTGCCCAGTGAGGACAAAATGTGGAGGAAAACTACAGTAAATCATTCATAAATACATTGTGAAAAGTTGTAAAAATATTATTTTTGCTATTTTTCCGTTTCTTATCTTAAAATTCAAGCTGGGGTCCAGGTAAATTGTGAGTAAGTTTTTTGTTTTTGATATTTGAATAAATGTTTGATAATTAATCGAAAGAAACTGTTGTTCAGCAACAAGTGATAGTGATTATTTCTGAAGAGCACTAAAAGAGTTTATTTTTTAACACAAATTTCTATTGAGATAATCCAACCCTTAAAAATTAAAAGTAAATAAACAAGAAACAGCAAAAAAACAAGAATAAGCTTATTAAATAAATGTGTTCAAGCCGTTTAGTCAGGTATAAATATCCTGTCAATCTAAGAGACCACTGATTTATTTTGTCTAAGATGAAAAGTTGAGTGAATTTGTCCCACATCTATAAAATATTGCGGAGTAATACCCAAAGATGTAAAACCCATTCGTCCACATCACACTAATGTCAGTAAATGAAAAAGATTCATCACATTTGCTCTACATGGATTTATAACTGTTGGTTGCAGAGCTGAATTGTGGGTCAGGAGCGTCTTTACCATCTATCTCACATGTGTTTAGGACTCATCTGCATGAAGAATGTGTGAATCTGACGAACATGACGTGTGACCGTTAATGACGGGGCTTTTATGGCGACGGAACAGCCTGATTTACTGAGGGTGGATAATGACACTGCTGGCTTGATTTAGCTGATTTGTTTTAAGGGGCTTTGGAATTGTTAGGCCTCTCGCTTTATTTCATGCTCTCTGCCTCATGCCTTCATTACAGCGATCACAGGCGCCGTTGAAACGTCCCACATCTGGTGTCATCGTAAATCTTTGCTCAGGGAGCTCCCCGCTCATACTACTGCCTCGTTTGTCTTTGTTAATGGAAGCATAATGCATGAGCTCGTGATTGAGAAGATCCAGTGTGTTTTGATGAGCATAAGGTTGTGAGTTTGAATGGACAAGGTGCATATTGTAGCTACGGCACTAAGGCCTGTAAGTGTTTGAGCTTCTTATCAACACAGGCTAATAAAACATAAAGATACACGCCCTTAGAGTTATCACTTTAGTGATATTTTACATGTAAAAACCTGAAAAGTAAGGATGCAAAGTGATCCCAGATATGAAAATTTCCTCTGATATGTACGGCATAGAAATCAGCTTAATAGAATCTCTTAATGTGTCTTAAACAGAGAGTAAAATAACCATTTGCACTGCTTGAGCACATGTGATGTAAGAATACCAATTTAATCATGCACTTGAAGAACCATCGTCCTGAACATGACCCAGATCGTCTGAAAAGAGCGCCAACAAAACCCTGACAAAGCCAAGAAATGTAGCAGTGACCATTTTCTCAATGTCTGTACTCTTATTATGCACTGTCATAATAAGAGTAACAGTTAATTTCAAGTATGCGATAGACTTGTGTTCTTTACAATGAAAAACAAAGGTGTGTATAAGTTTGATTAATTAGCGACAAGTCTGAAAATATCTGCATAATGGTGAATATCTAAAATTAGGCATTCCCGTGGAGAGTTTGCAACTATATATATTATCCACTCACATGAACACGAAAGAGGAAGTACAAACCAGTGATCATGAAACGTGTTAGTTCACTCTTCGTAAAAAAAAAAAAAAATAATAAATAAATATTTGGTTTGTGTTAATTTGGCTAAAAAACACTGAAAAATAAACCAAAATATTGGACCGGTTAATTATATTTATGTTTGAAAATGTCCACAGTGACTATCTCCCAGCAAACATTCTCATTATATGAAAAAAGAAAAACTAAAAAAAAAAACAAAAAAAACTGCAGAATTAAAACGATCATGTCCAAAAATACACCTATTCTCAAGGGTAAAAAAGAAGGATGATTTTCTGCACATATGGCTAAAATATTGCAGTACTTGTGGCAGTAAAATGGTGGGGGCCAATGGGATATTTTCAAGGGGCCCACACTCCCAGGTGGTGACCCTGCATATCCCTCTAATAAACCCAGTGCTGTTTTTGCTTTGGTTTGACCGTGGAACAGTAATTTTTGGTGAATATTAAATAATTTCAAACATATTTCCACACCACAGAGAGAGCACCATGTTCAGAACTTTAAAGTGATATCTAGGAAGCAAATAATCCATCCCTTAAAAAAAATTCCTTAAAATGATTTCCAACATCAACCATCCTTATTTGGAATCACTCAGCAGGAAAAAAATATTTAATAACAAAAGTTCAGCATAAGCAATGAAATCCATTAAGTGTAAAAGGGTCCCATGTCCCATGTCCCACACAATAATATCTCCTGTGTAAAAGAATGCAAGTTGAGGCTTTTTTTTTTCAAAGTTATATTATTTTTTATTTTAGTCACGCTTGAAGCTATCGCAAATAAATACACTGATCCCCACGCGGATCCAGTCCCTGCATGAAGTACAATATAAAACTCATGTGGCCTAAATCTCCTTTTATAAACGTATAATTCTCTGTCTCTACTGGTATCCCAAGGCTGAGGCTGTTGTCAGTCTCTGTCCGTACAGGGCATACGGGGAGTAGTAAGGCCCTGTAGCCGCAGGCACCGGCACAGGAGCCCCGGGTGTGGGCAGTGGGCTCTTTGAGTACGGGTGGTAGCGGCTGCTCAGTCCGAGGGGGTGGTGGGGGCCTCTGAGGGCCAGCGTGCCGGCGCTGCCTGGACTTCCATTTGGGGGAATATGCATGTGACACGCCATGGCAGCGGCGGCAGCGGCGTTAGCGAGCGATGAAGAGCCGGGATACCCAGATATCAACTTCTCCGTGCCGGCAAAGGCCGTGTGAGTCCGCAAATGGCTGAGCAGCTCCTCGGAGGAGGAAAAGCGCTTATCGCACGGTCCGTTTGCAGAAACCCAGTTACACACATGTGGCAGGGGGTCGTTAGGTAGAATAAACCCGTATGGATATAAGGGGTGTCCGCTGAAAGTTGGGGTCGAGGAGTGCACACCGTGGAGCGGGTGTGTTGGGTACATGAGCGGGTATCCGGATTTGAGAGCAGCAGCTGCAGCCGCCGCAGACTCGTGCGCGCAGTTCGCACCAGACGCCCCGGATAAATGGCTCGTGCAGTGGTAGCTCAGGCAGTACGGGTCCCGACACAGACTAGCAGACATTAGAGAAGGAGGAGAAGCTCCAGCTAAAGGGCTCGTCCCCGCTTTACTGCAACCCAGCGAGCTGGCTGCAGCGAACTGTGCGCTCAAGAGCTGGCTGCTGGATTTGGTCGGGTCAAGGGTCATTCCATGAGGGAGGAACGGCTGCGGATAACCTGCGTAAGCACCAGCCAAACTTCCAGGGTAGGAAATACCAGCAGGGGGTAAGGGGAAAACTGTATGCCCGGGTTTGTAGGGGGAAACAGGTGCCACCAGTCCGGAGGAGAGCACGGAGGAAGAGGAGGAGGAGGTCACAGATGGTGAGTCTGATGTAACAGTCTTGGATCCAGATGTGTTCTCCTGGAGTTGGCTGCCATCAGAGGTAATTCCACTTATCCGATGGCTGCCATTACTCTCCGTCGAGTTGCTTTTATTGCTATCAGACTCTTTCTTTTCCTCCTTTTCCCCCGTTTTGCCCTCAACCGGCAGAGGAGACACGGAAGTGCAGGAGCTGGGGCTGCCTGTCCTGGGGGTGAACGGCTGGCAGGTGGCGCTAGGCACTCGGAAACTGGTTTTATCTCCACTCAGGCTGCCGCTCGAGTCCTTCTTCTCCGATGATTTGGAGTAAGGTTTGAAGCTGGATTTGTCGTCGGCTCCGATGTCGCTCATTTTCAGCGGGCCGGATTTGCTCTCCTTGTCGGTAGATCCATTCGAAGTCACGGAGGAGAGCTTCGAGGAGGACGGCGGGTCCGGTTTGCCGATCTGGGAACACGTTTGGGCCAGAAGAGCCAAGGGACTTTTCTTGGCATCCAGCTGTGAAATAAAACAAAACACCATTAATAAAATCCACAAAAGCACTTGAAAAGATCAGAGTTTTGCGGCACATACTCTCTAAAGAGCATTCCGCGTAATTTACGCATTGCGCATAAACTTGTATCGAAACGAAACTCAAAACAACTCAGCGCAATGAGCGTGCGGAGGGGTAATGTGCACACGGGGGCTCGTGTACAGGAGATGGATAAGACTGTGCAGCTGCCACGCGTCGAAAATGTCAAACATGAGCATCAATTTGCAACAACAAGGTCATTAAATTTCTCAGCGAAACCAAACCTGAACCGATGAAAAAAAACAACCTGGAACACCAGAAATCAACTGAATCATGGGGTTCAAAATCCAAATAATTATGAGGATTATCTCCCCTCTTTCTCTCTCTGTCGAAGAATTTTTTAAATATATGATAAAATCTTGTTTTACATCAGTCATCGACCTACTTTGCTGAAAACACGAAGAGTGGGAGAGCTTTCCAGCCCATTAAATACTTGTGTGTGCGAACATTTCCACCAAAATCTCCTCAATTCTCACCTCGATGGGACTGACGGGCGTGGACGGCAAAGGCTGAAGGTACTCCGGGTGTAAAAGGTGTCCTGCTCGCGCCGTGAGCATTTTCAAAACCTTGATGGGGAGACGGTTCGCTTGGCGAGAAGGGTCTGCGGGAGAGACGGAGTTGTGGACGGATTGGTTTCTGCTCTTCTTCTCTGTGCCCTTCTCCCCCGAAGAGCCGCTCTCCCACGCTGGATTCGTGCTATTTCTCAGGACAGAGACCGTGGGCGATGTGATCATGACCCAATTCTCGTAGAAATGGTTGAAGAATACATGTGGAAAGGAAGAGAAAGCCGGCGCACGAAGACGTCAGACGGGTACAGCCAAAGACAACAGATGTAAAATCCTCATAAGAGAGACGCGCGTGTGAGCAGAATCCGCGTGAATCACAGCCGCGCTGCTTTCACCCTGGCGTCGCTCTGACAGTGTGGCTGCAGGTCCGAGAGCGGACTCGGTTTACGAGACTACACGAGAGATCACTCCGCCTCCTCCTCCTCCACCAGAGCAGCATCTGAGTTAGTCCGCAGATCAGAGCCTGCGCCGCCTCCCAATCAAAGAGAGATCCCGAGGTGATCGGGGGGTCGAGTGAATGTGACGTTTCCTCCTCACACGAGGGTGTATTTCACATTTCACTCACTCTGAGCAGCTTTTAATCCGGAGTTTTTATGTGCGTCTCTGCGTAATTGGCGCTTTGACGCATGCGCCACTAATACATCTTGTGTGGTTTTTAGGAAGGGAAAGCCAGGCCAGCTCGGTGATAGAAGAGGAAACGAGACTTTCTTAAAAAGGGCGTTTTATAGAAGTAGCCTAAACATTGAGAAAATGTTTATTTTGTGAATAAATGATAACAAAAATACGCATTTCAGACCAAAAGCACGGTTGCGCTTCTTGTTCGCGTCAATTTTTAATTATTTTCTTCATTCACGCTCATTTTTTTGCTCCCCAATGCTGTTGAAGATCAGACTTTTCACCCTTTGATGGATGGTTTTAGTCATAGAAGAAAAAAAAGTGTGCCTTTTCTCGTCAGATTTTCCTCCCCACGTGCACAGCTATCCATCGGCATGTTTCACATTTTCTGCAACTTTCTCCTCTCCATCACGCAAAGTGTCATCTGTCAGTTCCCCTGTCCTGCATGCCAGCTATCTGTCAGCTGTCTGCACTTATTTTTGTGCCTCTTCTCAGTCAGATTCAGGTCAAACGCTGTAAAGTGAATCCACGTGGAGAGGAGAGGAGATGTGATGTGTAGCTCTCCTTGTCTCTCTCCCTTCCTCATAAATTAGGCCCTAACCTCTACCTGTGTGGTCAAATTAAAAACCTTAATTTGCTTAATTGAATTGTTTTTTTCTAGTGTATTTATTTCTAGTCATATACACGCTTCTTCCTTTCATACACAACTAAAAAAAACACCTCTTTCTATTCCAAGAGCGCGCAAAATTCCTCTTGTGACTCCCATTAATCATTGAAAGCTTCCGCGTTTCTTCCCATAGAAATAGACCCACTTATCTTATTACTCAATAGCCTATAAATGTCTTGCTGATCAGGCGAAAGTTAAACATATGCAAGTGTTTTTTGATTGATAACAGGGGGGGCTGTTTTCGGCTCCGGCTGTCAGCCTCTGACACAGCGCTTTGAGTTATTAGGGCAGAGAAGGGCGACCATAAATTTAGACCGTCAGGCAAAAACTCCTTTATTGTGCACGTGATGGATGGCTGGCCGCTGCAGACACCAAATTCTCGGCTCTATCCTTAAATGGCTGCACCCCCGTTTTCTTCGCTGTAATTCATTACTTTTAAACAGAAAAAAGGCTCCAAATCTCCTGCTAGTATTTCACACAAGGACGCGGTTAGAATCAGGCAGAATCAGTGGAAGCAGAGCTTAGGTGTACTGTAACTCCTGTGAGAGGATACACAGGAAAACAAACCTTTACTACTGGGCTGAACATTTTCAGTGGAGAGATATTTTCAACAAAAATTTTATTAATTACAGTTTTTTTAAGTCCTCACAAACTTTCATCTAATCGTGCATATAGGGAAAATTTGGTCAAACTTTTTCAGAGCTAATTTTTTTGAATGCTTTTTCTAGCATGCCATGTTTTATTGTGAGGTACACCCTAGAGCCAAAATATGACACCTCCATCCACCAGAAACAACACTTAAAATTTTAAACATATATAAATGATTAGGATCCCAAAATACTAATTATGTTACTCATTTACTTATTTAATTTAAGATTATTGACAATTTGCCAGATTTACTTATCAACCCTAAAAATATAACATAGTCTCCTAATATTATCATGTGATATGAAACTAGTCTACTAGTCCACCTGTAACTCTTAAGTGTCTGGTATAGTCCAGCTTTTAGTTGTGGTTATACATATTCTATCACAGACTCACACATATATTTTTATGATATATATTTACATTTATAATATATAATTATGTAAGAAAAACTACGCTTTCCTTATGATAGATTTGCACATAGATAGATAGATAGATAGATAGATAGATAGATAGATAGTTATCAGCACACAGACACACTGTATATATCATGTATACTTAAGATAAATTGTTTCCTAGTTTTACAGACATGATTTAAATGTGTTTTGAAAAACTTTTTGAAGTCCATAAAGCACATTTTATTCACAAAAGTAACAAATCACAACCCTATAATGGAAGAAGTAAATTATTTAATCACACAATAAAGCGCTTTCATATATTTTGATATATATCTACAAATGTAGACAAAGAAACTTACAAACATACAAAGATATAAACACACTAATATACATACTGTACATACACATGCAACTTGCCTTAGTAAACAAATATAAATAAAACCATAAACTATTTAATATAAACCTGATTCACCAAAGTGTAAATTAGACATAAAAAATGAAAAAAGAGACATTTTTGCACTAGAAAAAGTTGTCTTTCAGTTCATCCTGTCATGTTTTAAATTATTTACAACCTGACTTGTTAGATGAATTAATCCTTCATCACTTTTTGGTCTTATTTTAATTGAAAACCAGCTTTTGCGTCACACACTACTAATTGCTTGTGTAGGAAATAACACTGCAAATAAATGTCAGGTACCTCACAAGAGTTGATTAAATATTGAAAATACCTGCAATTAGGGTCACAGTGACAGAAGCTGCTGTTATGACTGTGTTATATAATGTATAATGTGTGGTGTATAATTCAACTCTGCATGTAGGGTGGTTTCCATAGGGCTGATTGAACTAATGCACGAATGTACCATGGTTCAAGTGTTTAAGGTGTATGTTTCATGTATATTCTTTTATTTCGTTTGCAGATATGTCGGAAACTTCAGAAGAATAACAGCTGAAACCACACAAAGGTAGGTCACCGCTCTGACCCACTGCTGCTCCTACTTTCTAAAAATTCTGATTTCTTTAGGCTTTCACACGTTCACTCAACACATCAGAAAAAAAAAAAAAACTTACTGATATTGTTAGAAAATTGACCAAGACTCAAGAACAAAAGCTTTTGACATATAGCTTCCAAAATCGGGGTATGGAAGGTAAGTGCTGCATTATAACATCTTGCAAATGGAATAAGAAATTCCCTCGACGTGACATGAAAATTCACCTCATGGCAGCCGGGCGCATGCAGGGGCAAGCCACGTCAGCAGCCAGACAGGCCGACTGGATGTGACAGGTAAAAAGGGGAGATGATGGTTAGAAGGTGCTATTGTTTCACGCCCGCTTTCTTGACCTGTCAGGTCCCGGCACAGAGGCCCCAGATCCAGGACCTCCTCTGACACATGCAAACAGTCTTAAAAGGCCGTTATCCAGACTGCACTGATTGCTCCTGTTTAATTGATTTGCTTTGCACTGGGGCCTGTCACATTAATAATGGTTAAGTACAGGCCTCAGTGTGTCACCCGGAGTGGTGCGTCTATCGGGAAATTAACAGCCTTAACTAACTGCTGTCTGTGAAGCAAGAAGTATGTGATCTTATGAGATGCAGCTAATTTAATACTCAGGCTAAAACTGTAGAATTTATAATCGAATCGCTTTCTCGTTCTCCTTTCTTCAGCACATATTCTTGAAACCTTCTGAGCAGTTTGACCTGTCCTTAAGTAGCTCTGTATGTACCTATATTATATCCCCATCTCATTATGAACCACCATCCATAGTAAAACAGAGAGGCACGCTGACATGTAAATGGCATTGAGTGAATAAGACTCAGATTATGCTCTCCGCCACTTCACAGGAGCCTTTGACAGGTCGCAGCAGACATTAAGTCTCTGTGATATTTCCATGACTGACTGACAGCTTGAAATTGCTCCCCATCACCTTGATAGCATGGTAATGCACCTTGCATGCAGACTGTCTTTAAAGTACAGGAAATTAGACTCCAAGTTGAGAGTCGCCTTTCAACCAAATATGACAAGAAAATAGACTCGCTTTTCTTCTGCGCCTGGAGAGGGGAGAAAAAAAGGCCCCACAGAAGCTGGCACAGAATAAGAGGTTACAGGAGAAAGTGTCAGGAAGCATTACGGATATTATGTGTTTAAGACAGGACATTTCAGATACTTAGAAGTCATACCCGTTCCTCTATTCCTCCCCCTCCGTCTGTGTCAAATACTGACTTCATTTGCAAGAGCTCAACCCATGGCTGACACCAAGAGCTCGCAGTATCTCGCCGGAAGTCAGCATGACGGAGACAGTTAGGAAAAGTTGAGGTGCAGCCAAGATCGCGGCGGTGAAGGGTCTTTTTCACGTTGTCTCCTCGATTAGTTAAAGCTGGTCAGGAGTAAGGAAGCAAAGCCTTGTGGAGATTATCAGCTGTCGTCCACTTGCCATCAGGCAGGTGAGGATCCTGGTGGGTTGTAGTCATGCTGTAGAGAAGAGTTAACTTCACCTTCTCCTTCCCTGTTAGCAGCTGGAACCAACAGCTCAATTCAAGCTGACATCTGCCATATTACTGCCGCACAACTTTGTGGAAACTTCAAGAAGCTCCAGTAAGACTGTCAGTACTGGACTTGTCTGAAAGGTTTAGGAGAAACAGGCGAGTGCGATCATGTTTACTGGTGGCAAAGTTTGGTTTGTGGCTTCACTTAGCTCAATTTGTCCATGACAAAATCTTCTTGAAATCAGTTCTGGATCTGCTGGTCCTATTTTCTTGACTTGTTGCTCATTTCACAGCTAGAAAAGGTCTGTCACAATTTCCTAGATTTCAAATAGTTTCTTTACATTTCTTGTTTTGTCAGACCAAAAATTCAAACCCTTAAATATCAAGTGTACAAGAAAGGAAATTTAAGTTCCTCATATTAAGGATGGATCCTGTAACATAAAATACAGGTTAGGATTGTATACAGTCCAATTTATGAGGCAAAATTGCTTGGTTCTGTCCATCAAGAGCTTAAAGCCCAGCAAATGTTCAGTTTTTACACCCACAGAAAAACTAATCAAGTTCTCACATGTTGTGGGTGGCTTGTCTTTTTGTGAATTGGAGATTCAAACCCCCAAAATATCCAATTTTCAAAAGAGTAATACAGAAAAAGAGGATAAAATCTTGACTTTTAAAATTACTCTTGGCAAGAAAATGCCTGAAATGATTTCATAAAGGCCAAAAAAATTTCTTGAATTTCTTGTTTTGTTTGACAAGACTCCCAAAGTATTAAATTTACAAAAATATCACACAGAAAAAAACATGAAATTCTACATTTGAGATTAATTCTTGTTGAACAATGCCCGCCAGAATCTCATTAAGCCTAACTGTACTAGTTTAAAATGCTTGTTTTGGTTGACCAGGGGCTTAAAACCTTATATATTCAAATTACAAGAATTTGGACTTGGAAAAAAATCACAATGATTGTTGGACCAAACCACAAAATGAATGTCCAGATTCCCCCAAAGATTCTCTACAGCTTATCTTATTACATTTAATCCATTTTGTAACCAGGAGTTCCAAACTCAAATGATTTGATTTATAATAATCCAGAACTTTAACAAAGTTGTAAATCCTCTCAGAAAATTGAAATTTTACCACAACTAATAAGTAAAAAACAATCTTTGACGAAACTATAACAGATTCAATTGTTGTACAAACTCTATCCTGCAACTTAGCAAGTATAACATTTTTAATAGAAGACACCAAACACTTGTATTTGTTTGTGATCACT
This sequence comes from Xyrichtys novacula, assembly GCA_962446985.1. NCBI lineage: Eukaryota > Metazoa > Chordata > Actinopteri > Labriformes > Labridae > Xyrichtys > Xyrichtys novacula. Next base: position 7,366,700 of record OY660882.1, on the reverse strand, counting down.
CTGTTTAAGATTCACATTCACTATTCTGCACATGTGCAACACCCAGTGCTGATCCCTCACATTTACTCGTCTAGATTTAATTTATGGAGCCTAAGCCGGGGGTGAAAATGTACAGGTAGCGTGTTATGACACTGGAAGCACTGTGCAGGTCGGGATGAATGTCTGTGATGGGCAGATTATTCAGACTAAAGTAGGCCTAAAGAATGATCTTGTCACATTTCACAGGCCGGATTAGGGATACGCGGGAGGAGCGCTTCAGTCAGGAATTAGCGTCATGTGGTCGGCTGGAGACAAGCATGCAAGGTATTTGCCGAGACAGGCTTGGACACTTACCGCTCCATTTGTCTACTTAGCGATCAAATACTGAAGCTGATGGTTATTTCTCTGTCATTTGTGGTTTACGTGATACATGTTCATCTCCGTGATGTGAAATTTCTGAGATCAGAACACCCCCGTGGACATTCAGGTTCATTTAGCTTCTTTCTATAAACGCACCACATGCAATTCTACGTGTACAATACAGCATTAGATACAACACACTATGCCAACTTGAACCAGCTATATTTGTGGCTTTGCATGCTAAACGAGAGCGAGTGTGAGTGTCTTCAGGCTATCAAAATGAGCTTTTACCACCATGATTGAAGAGTGAGAGAGCGTGCAGGAGCTAAAAGACAAAGTAGAAGAGGCCTGACAAATGAAATCAAACTTCATAAGACCTGCCAGTGGTGTCAGTTGTTATCCATATCTCCAGCGCATTATGGTACCGCAACGCAGCTCACCGCCGTCTCATCTGTCGCCTCGAATTCATCACGTCCTCGACTGTTTCTTTTAAGTCACAAGTGTCAGTGTGAAGAGGAGTCTTAATTGACAACTGAGTGGCACAGACGTGGACCGCTGCCTTTATTTTGGTGCCAAGAAGGGTTGTGTTGTTTTTGATGAGCTATTATTGGCAGAAGCCAGTAGCAAGATAGCGGTCGGAGCCTGGAAATGGGAAGTGACATCAGACAGAGAGGAGCTTGTCGTTGTCTCTAGGCGAGTTCAACCCCAGCTGTAAGTTGGGAACAGCCTGTTGAAATGTCACTCAGCTGAATTTCTTATCTCTGGAGAAGAGAAATTTGGCTCCATTTGGTGAAATTGCGGCTGGAATTGTTTAGACATTTGCAGTCCGAATATTGAATAGCAAAAACAAGTTGGCCTGGTTTCAAAGAAGATGTTTTCTGGTGTAATTAAATGTATTATGTTGAACATAGAGAGCTACCATGAGCCTCCAGCATTCATTTGCAGAGCATTTGAGATCTGTTGCCCCAAATTTGCTGCAGTGTTTCTCAACATATTATTTATTTGTCAGAATCAATTGGCAGTCTGATTTTCTTTAGTACTTCGTGTTCGCTGCCAATCCATAAATTTAATTTAGATTTTGTATGCTTTGTGGTGTCCACCCATGAGATTTCTGCTGGAGTATTTTTTTGCAGAGCTCAAAGCATTAAAAATGGGATTGAAGATAATGTGTGACTCTCTAATGGTCGTCATGGTTTGGTAGTAAAATTACACAGAGGCCTCGAAAGGCAACCAAAACTAATATTCTGCAAAGAGAGTGGCGAGACAGCCAAACAAAACTCACATTTGTAAGGTTCACAACCAGAAATGTCCAACAAACTGAAAATTCAGCTTTAAAAAAATCCACTGGGAATTCATTGGAAAAACTAGGAGGAACCAAAAGAGAACACAGGAAAGACGCCAGGTAGACTACCCTGATGAGGTGAAACTGATCACAAGAAGCATGCAACAGGACAAAGGGCACAAAAAATAACAACACAGACTAAGGGCATAACTGACAATTTAGTCCAAGACTGGCGTACAACAGGAAAAAGACATTAAAGTTCAAGTAACATAAAGTAACCAAGCCTAACCTTACCCTTCCTTAACACAACACAACATAACGTAATACCAGTAAACATACCCAGGAAGACACAAATAGCAACTCATGACAGAAGTATGATGAGGTATCTAGGTTATCCAATTTTACAAAGTTTTGCCTCCAGAAAGAGTTCGGCTGTGTCTAACAGCTTTTTCACATCTTAGTAACCATCAGTTAGTGGCCTTCAAATTTGGAATAGATGTTCTTAGTTCCCAAAAGATGGAGCCCAACTTTAATGGTCACCCCATTTTTGTCCCATGTTGACTCTTTTAGACTCGTTAAGTGTCTCATTTAGACCACAAGCTAACTCAGTTGGATAAGGTTGTTGCTAAAATTTAAGAACTGCACTATTAGGGGTTGAGGAAACATCGTGGGCTACCCATTAGCCACCTCAAAATGTCTTTCTTTTTTTTCATTTCAAACCGCATCTTTAGCAATAGTGTCTCTTGGCATCTAGTATTTTGATTGAGCAGCCTGATGCAAGAAATATTTCTTTCGCAGTAGGATCTGGATTTTTTGCCTTTAGACCCAGAAAGGGCCAGTCTTCCCCTCTGGTGCCCCCAAAGGGTCCACATTGGTGGTTTTACCAGCTTTGGCTAACATAAGGGAAACTATTTGTGCAAAAGTAGAGTGAACTTTCCCTTCGATATGAATTAAAGGACTGGATTTCCCTCATCATAACAACTAGTGTAAACTGTTATTCCGGTACTGTAACCCGCCCTTTGAGAAACATCTGGCATTTATAACCAGCTCACAGTAAATCAATGAGCCGCCCGTAACATCTAGCTCAATAGCAGCACTTCTTAATCACAATGTTCTCTTCTAATATTCACTCAGCTGGAGTACAGAGTAAATAAATAGCTCTCAGCACAGTACGTCTTGCTGTACATTGATCACAAGCACAAGACCCCAGGCGATAACGCACAGAAGAAAAATGGCTTCCTGGTTTTCAGTCATCTGAGGCTCTGTGCAGCCCTTAATAGACAGAATCAGAATGTCTGCTGTGGTGTTGCAGGCTTTATGAGGGACCATTACCGCTTTTATTGTGTATCCCTGGACTAATGGCTTTCCATAGTACCTCTGATTTACGGCCTGTCAGCTCTGTGGCTGTCCATTAGAACGGTAGGTTGACATCAAGCCAGTGGTTGTAGTGCCTACTGTTCAAAATAAGGAAGTCATGTCTCAGATATACACACCAGATGTCTAAAAACACTCTCACTTTTCAAAGGTTCTTCTATTAGGTCATTTACAGAAGACAAATATCGCTCTGTCTCTGAGTGGATATGACACACGTTTACGGTTTATACAAGGTAAACCTGTCAAATCTGTGCACACACAGCCCCTTACTGTTTGTAATCATCAGCATTAAGCAGATTTTTTAATGGATAGTTTATGATGGGACATAAACTGTGTTCCCAGCACTTAAACACGTCATTAAATATAAGCCTCTCTTATGGACTTTATTTTCTGGTCGGTTTTTTATAGTTTGGGTTGAATTTCTTAAATTGAGTATGAGCCGTTCACACATACAGCAGATTCAAATCACTGATGCTGATTTTAAACTTCATCATTTTGAGGTCAAAGTTCACAATGTGTCATATTTTCATGATGATTACTAAGATCTGGGAACATACTGTGATGATATAATAAAGATGAGATCACAAATGGCAGGTGCAGAGCTCATAAATTTCTTGTACAAACATGGTCAACATCTTAAAAAGCACATTTCTAGCTTGCCAAACTTAGTAAAAGAGGGAACAAGGTGATCCCTTACAAATGCAAAGAAGACCAGTGACAAGAGGTTGTACTTGGAAGTGCCGAACCACTGCTATTAACATCACAAAAAAGGTTGAAAAGCTCCTAATTTTTTTCCAGTTTTCAAAATCTTTCAGGTTATCCATAAACTGTAACTATGTACCAACCCCAGTCAGTCATTCTCTCTGACTCAAACAGCAAACTGATGAGGTTTTTTGGCGTATTTGCCTTTATTAGATCAGACAGAGAAAAGAAGAGAGAAAGGAAATGTTTGGAGTAGAGAGTGAGGAATGGCGTACAACAAGACAATGTTAACAGAAGTCATACAGAGGAAACAGGTAAGAGAAACAACTCACATGTGCGAGTCCGATCAATGACGCCAAAACATGAAAATAAAATCATGTAAAGTAAGATAAAGTAAAACAAGTATGACAATTCATCTGCAGATTGAGGTTCATTGCAGAATTTCGGTCCAGTGAACTATGGGCATTTGATTCACATTGGCGAATGTGTTTGCAGCCAAGCGGTACTGTGACATGTTAGCATGCCACTTTTAGATCCCTTGTGATAGTGGTAGTTGCCTGCATGTTATGTGTGTCCGTTTAGATTTTTTCTGGGTTGTCCCCAATGAGTAGGGTTTTATGAGCAGCATGTGTAGCCTGAGAGAAGCCACTATACCCAGCATCATTTAAGAGAGTTAGCAGTGTTTGGTTTGCTTTTCTTATTTCCTCTTTTTTTGTCATTATTCAGTATGTACGGCAATGTCTCTATGAGAAGAAAATTGCTGTAAATTTTGTTGCAATACTCACAAGAAAATAGATGATCAAAGAAAGTCAGATTTTAAGGAGGCCAGAGTTGTAGAATAAATTTGACCTTAGATTTTAATCAGATAATATTCAATTTCTTGCGTTCAGACAACTCTCACAGATCAGAGCTGACGGTTTGAAATGTACCTGCGCTGAGTTGCTGTTGAAGGCCAGGATGGATGAACACATGCAGACAAACAGGAAGGAATGTTTAATTTAAAGGGGATCGTAAATGGATCACCATACAAGAAAGCCACCTCAGACTTTTATCTCTGTTGGCTCTTGTATGACCTTTCGTGCTGACTTTTTTTAATGCACAGCTGGACCAACTTTAAAGCCCGCTGAGTCTCAGGACAGTGCTTTTACCTCTGATAATCTGTCCGCAATCTTCCATAAACCTCACTTTATTAGCTCATACACAAGGATCATCCATGTGGAATTAGAGCAAGAAAATTTAACCGTGACAATTTAACTTTCTTCAGATGTTCAGAGAGGAAATCACATCGTACAAAACATGCTCTCTAGTCCCCGTGCAGATACTTAATTAATGAAAATGCACTCTGAAAACCAGGGATATCTTGTCAATATTCTGCCGTCTTCCCTTAATTGTTCATGGTGCATCAGAGCCACAGGCGGGGGGTGAGGCAGGTGATCCCTGACGGGGGAGGAGCCGGTCCTGCTTCACATAAAATCAATTCTGGCCTTTGGTGTTGGCAAGCCAGCGGGGTTTGTTGGGGGGGAGCAAGGAGGGGGGGAACACATGTCTGACACCTCCTGACTTTTTCATGAGGTGGCGTTTGAAGTTTTAAACCCCCACGGAGGATTCTTGGGGCGATGAATATAAAAGGGGGTGCAGCTTAAATCGCAGGCATATTATCATCAATGAAGAACGGTTACCCAAGTTCGATTTTGATAAGGAGGTCAAACGATTCGATTTTGTAGTAATGTCAACACCTGAAAAGTACTACTCACGATACACCCTTCAGAATCTCATCTATTTGAATGTCATGTTATTTGAACGTTTCCTTCTCCCATGATGGACATCCTCTCTTTCTAAGCTGCTCTTACGTTGCCCTTGTCTCGAGTGGGTCTGTTCTCCCTCGGTTCACGCGCTGCGGTGGGCACAAAGAAGAGGAGCTTGACCTCAAAGCATCTTTTGTTGCAGAGGCAGTGGAGGGTGGTGGCTCTGATTCATGTGATGGGGTGAGGAGGTGTGGTAGGTGCCGAGGAGGGTGGGCCCACAATGACAAGCCTGGGTTCTGCAGTCCTGGTGGTCCTGTCTTTCAGCTGCTTGAGTCATAACTCCTCTTCATAATAAACAAGTTCATCTTTGACTGTTTGAGTTTGACATTTACTGTCTGCCTGAAGTCTTGTTCGGTATCTCAATCTCTTAAATGCACTATGCTAATTTTTTCAACTTGGCTTTTTTCCCCCCAGTTTTATTAAAAGATACCAGACTGTCCTCACAAATACGAGTCAAGCATTTCAACGCTTGTTACAACCAGATTTTGAATCTATTGTTCGGTGGTTAACTCAATTTGCCACAGTACTTGTGGTCAGTAATTTGGACTGCTGCAGAAGACAAAGTCATGTGACATATTATGAAGAGCATGAGGGTCCAGAGGGTTTAGAAGAGGTCAGGGCAGAAAGGGTCAAACATAAGTCAAACTAGTATTTGTGTATGGCATTCAGCGTTATTCATCGTAAGATTCATTCGCCAGTTAGCGTTAATGCCATCAAGCAAGTGCACTCAGATTCAGTCCGCTAGCCGTTTCCTCTCTGCATGGTACAGTTTAAACCGCATTTGTGGATGCATGTGCATCAACAGACAGCCATTAGATAGAGTCTATGCAGTGGTTCCCACTACAGACTCTTATTTATTTATTTAATGCAGTGACAAGAACAGCTTGCCCATTTATGCTGAGGAACATTCTGAAATGGCTGAACTATTTGCTCATGCAGTCTCTGATAGGAAGAAATGAAACCTCTCTGAGACGCCATTTTTATACCCAGTCATGTTATTAACATGACCTGAACAAACCTAACCTAATGGGTCATGAGATGTTCCTGTAGTTTGCTAGTAGGGCTGTAGAGTCCTAGTCGCCTAGGCGATTTATTGGTCGATACGTGCTAAGTCGACCAAAATTATGATTGAATTTTTTGCGTGTCAGTTTACAGTCTGTGGTTAATTTGATCAGGAGGAACGTACCAAGTGCTAATGGGGGTGTTTTCAGAGCACCCCCATTTCACAGGTAACATCCTGTCTCAGAACCTCCTGTCAAAGTCGTACCCCCCGATTAGTCAAACTTTGGTCGAAAATTTCAGGGTTTTAGTCGACCAAGAATTTCTTTGGTTGATTACAGCCCAAGTCGCTAGCATCAAAGTATTAGTAAATTATAAGCCAATACATTTTTCATTATCAACATTTTGAAATGATGTCTTAGTCTTTATTTTCTGCTTTTTTTCTAACTTCACAGTAACTGACACATTACATTGAACAGTCCTCCAAATCCAAAGAGGAGACATTATTCGCTGACTTCCCCCACCAGATGCTGGGGCTTGTCTCAGGGAAGTGCAGTGTCCTGGATCTGGTGGCGCTGCCATATAACCGCTGTATAAATAGATTCCTGTGACAGAGCCATTCATCTCCAGCCTCAAACACATCAACATTAAAAGACAGCTCACCAAGACCTCTGCGCTTGTTAGGGCAGGATCAGCGGTCCAGATGCCCAAGATGTAAACTCGTGAAGGGAAGATTAATTTATCTGTCATCCCTGCCTGTGACAGTAGTGATAAATCTGATTTAGCTGTTGAGCAGGAGCCGTGAAGAAGGGCAGCTGGACATTAAGATTTCAAAGAAGTGATATCAAGAGGAGTAACTCGTGACTCACGGCCTGCCTCACAGGGGTCAAAAGTTCTTCAAAGATGTTTCATGACTGCGGTGTGATGTTTCGAGACTTGGGACGTGGAAAAAAAAAAAGGCATCTCATCTCTTCACACTTGTGTTGTTTTCCAAAATGGCTGCAATCATGTGAGGCTCCTCTGTCAAAAAAGCAGGCATAGGGTGTCAAAGGAGCTATTTACTTGGAGATGGATGGGAACAGACGATACGAGGTGGTCACATCCTGTGACCATCTGCACGGGAGTCATGCTAGTTATTCAGATCGGACACAGATGCTTGGGCATAACATGAGCCTCTATGCGGATATTTGGATGCATGACAAAATGCTCAGAGTCACACGTCATGGAATGTAAAGTTCATGTGCAAAAGTTTTCTACAGGTTCATTTGTGGTTTTTTGTGAAATAGCTGCTGAATGAAGCGGATGAAAACTCCCAAACTCTCATCTTCTCTTGAAATTAGTGGAACCTCTTCAGAACTTCAGGGGGGTTTTCTGTTTTTGTGAAATTAACTTCATCCGCTTAGGGCTCTAGTTTTTAAGCCATCTTCCGCTTTATGTTCCAGCAGTGTCAACAATGTTTGGGACACTTCCTCTTTTTTCTACCTAAACCTATCAGAGAGTTAAAGAAACTCTGGGGCGTTTACTGACACTGAAATCAAATTGTGCATAACACACCGCTTTAAGATGCTTATGGTGGGGATAAAATGTCATAGCACATTAAACAGCTAAATGACCTGATCACAGCCATGTGTAGGTGTGGAGTGGGCGGGTGGGAGGGGCGGCACACCATGATGAATCTCTTCCTTTGAAGCCCCTTTTCTTTTCATCGTGTCTGTGTTGCTTTCACTCTGATGAAACCACAGTCTTTGTGTTGTAAACAAGACAGTTCTGTGACGGGAACAGAGGGTAAATGAGGTTTTTCTTTCTTAAAAGAGTCTCTCGTCACTGCATTTGTGGATGTCAACAAGAAGGACAGTGAATAGACTAAGGAGCCCTGTTTACTAAGAAACCTGTGTTTAATACAGTCCTCTGTATTGGCAGGAAGTATTAAAGAAAGTTTTCACACCGATTTTGGACAAACTGAAAGATTCATGTTGAATTTTGCAAATTTTATTATTTCACATCCACACAGATGTTTTATTTTGCTTATATTATCAGAAGACAGGAGTGTCATATGCTAATGTAACTCTGTATAAATCACTTGAATTAAGGTGTTACATGAAAAAGACAGTGAGCAGGATTAGAAATATTCATAACATTAGAGCTTGTTTGGCTCAGTGGTTATTATGCACCCTGTGTCCTTAGACTGTAGTCCTCGAAGCTAGTTACCCAGGATCTGACACTTTGCCCGGACACGATAATGACGGATTATAGGTCTCTATTTATCATTCAGACAAAGTTTTCATTTTTCAGGTGCACCTTAGCCATCTTGTGGAAACAAGGCCTGAGGCATCAGAGCCCTCCTCTACCCCTAAATAAATAAATGAATAAATACAAAGAAATGTCCAAAACATAGCTACATTGAACACGCACGAGCTAGCATAAGCCACTGCTGCTGTTATTCCATAGAGGCTAATAGTTCATTTAGCCCAATTTATTCGACAAAGCTTAACAGGGGATTAAAGAACTTGTAGGTAACACTGTCGCGTAAGTTTGCTTAGTGTGGTTACAGTTAGCAGTAGGGGTGGGAGAAAAAATTGATTCACATAAGTATCACATTTTTTTGTTTTACAATTTTTAAATCGATTTTTAGGTTCAAAAATGTTTTATTTTTTTTTTCAAATTTAAGAATAAATCTTTAAAACAGACTAACATGTGATGTCTATTTTTGGAGAAATATGGTTCCTGGAATAGTCAGTAGACAATCATAATCATTCAACTGTTTCACTGGTGTTAAAAATGCAGACCGAATATCAAGGAAATCGACAATATCGTAGAATCGCAATTTAAATCGAATTGGCATCCAAAAATCGTAGAAAATTTTAATTGGGAGAAAAGCATATAGTTAGCAGAGCTAGCACCACCAGCCTTCATTACTCCTTTCAGGTTTACATCCACATACTTGTGTTGGTGACGTATTGCTTTGGTTGAATAGCTCAGTACCACTTAAACCAGCTCCACTGAGGGTTGAGCTACAAAACCTTTGACTGACGTGAACACCCCTATGGTGAGTTTGGTTAATTGTTAATTCTGACATTCAGTTGTTTTTATTCCTGTAGTCTTTATGATACTTTAAGACCACAGTGTCTCTTAAAAGAAGCATCTGAGGGACTTATCGGTAACGCTGGTAACGGAGTTTAAATCACTGTAAACGGAGCTCTTAATAGAGCCATCCACTGTGGTCTTCTCTTCCTAGTAAATCCACACATATTTACACACCTCATTTGGATGAATCATGAGCATTTTGGATGTAAGTTACAATTTCCAAATATCATCCATCAATCCTTTTTTTAAAGAAATAAAATTCAGTATTAAACATATGAAGTATAAAAACGTAAAGTCCACTTTGGCTCAGTAGGAATTCTGAACAAATGCTCTCAGTAAATTAACTGTTGATAGAGTAAACCACTGTGGTCCTCACTCTCTGGTGAGTTCCCACACATTACAGTACAAAGTAAGTCATAATGCATTGCTGACTTAAGTAAACCTAATTATATTAATGATGGCATCAATTACTCCTCTGGTGTGGTTTTGTGGTGCATTTTTCCCAGGTCTGTGGCACGGAGGAGGACAGTTGGGAGTCTTGACATGTCAGAGCGTCCGGGGCCAGGAGCAGGATTAATGGCCGCCTCGCCTGCGTCCAAGGTCCTTCAGCTGTAATTGCGAGCAGAATCTGACTCTGTGATCTCAGCTGCGGTATGCAACATGCCAAAACAGACTGCTTTTGACAGATTACCTTCCTGAAGTAATAACTTAAGCACGTTCATTCTCTCAAATTAGGCGTCACATGCCTCCCACTCCACAGTGCAGGAGCAAAGACTTCTTTCCACCCCCTCTGTGTGTATATATCTTAAAAATATTTCCCTGCTTTGACAGATCAGAGTTAAAATCTGTTTTTAGTTCACAAAATCTGCTTTTGTCGGCTGCGGAGCCTCACCTGCAGTTGACAAGTGTTTGGAAATGTTTTGAATAAAAGATGTAATATTCATCTTTTGCAGCTGTGCTGTGCTGGCCTTATGAAACGCTTTTGGAGGATCACGCTACAGACATCCTCGGGGCTTTTTTTTTGACTCTTTTTAGCCGCTCTGCTATGTTAGCCTCCAGGCCTGTGCAGGAATAAATCTCACTGTGGTTCTTCTCTCGCTCTCTTTCTCTCAGTTGATAGTTCGTGTCCTGCCTCAGGACAGAGGGACTCCTATGTGCTGCTCTGTGGTGGGTTGTGTTCTCTGGAGCAGTTAAAAGCCTGGCAGCTCCACCCCATGACTGTCCAAACACAGTTGACTGTAGGCATCCACATCAAACAGAGCTCTCTGCAAAGCCCATTGGAAAGCTAACCGTGGGGTGCTTAGCTTATTTATTTATATTCCTTGTATAAAGAGGCGTCTAGCTTTGGATTTTTAAAGCAAAAATCTCCCCCTCTAGTGTTTGTAATTTACGAGACAAAGCTTCATTTGAAGAGCGGTTCTGACACATGCAACACCCGGTTCTGCTCAAGTCGTCTGGACTGAGAGCAAAGCGAGATTCAGAGCGATTAACAAGAAAAGACAAGTCAGCGAAAGGTCCTTTCAGTCTGCCCCTCAACGAACATGCTGGAGTGAAATTAACTTTCCCGGCAGTGTGTGTTTAAGAGCGAACACACACCGGCTGCAATCACTAATTCATCCTGCCTTCGAGATCCTCTGACACTGACATTCGTTGGAGGGGGGATGCGACGTGAAAATGTAAATAAACTTTAGAGGAGCTTTGGGTCAGTGTGGGAGGAAATTTATAGTTTTGGCATTTACTCTGCAGCCATCACTCATCCCCCTGTCGAGAGCAGAGGCCTTGATCAGCAGAGCCTCTGTTGGCCCTCAGATGACCCGCAGCCTATCTGACCAGCTGTGGTTCAGATGCCTCAGACTGAAATGTTCACATTATTGTAATAACTCAGACTGTTAACCCTTTCTGGACAGCTGCTGCCTCAATAGGAAGTCATATTTTTGTCACTACGTCTTTTAGAAGTACAGGCAGTGAGCATGAACATTTAAAGTTCATACCTTTATGTTTTAAATTTTTCATTATTGTATTGTGGTGACAATCTATCTTCTAAGGTTACTTTTAGAGACAACAGAATCAGTTTGGTAGAGGTAAAAGGTGGATGGTGATTTGGGTTGAAGCCTCTTTTTTTGTCACGTCAAAGATTCATCATGAGTTTCATGTGACCTCAAGGAGTTTTTAGCTAGTTATGAAACACTCTAAAGTTAGGTTAGGTGTTCTTTTATGACCATCAGCAGTAAACAAGGCTGGATAAATCTCTGCAGTGATTTTTATTCTTTAAAACTGCTGCTGTTGGGTAGGTGTTAAAAAGGAATCATAATAGTTTGTCCAAGCAGGCTTTGGTAACATTTTCACTTCAACAAAAAAAATTTCATTTTAGTATTGTGAGAAAAAAGAAACCCTTACTGCTTTTATATGTTGAGTAAAATCTGAGAAAATAAGAGGTACCACTTTGTCCATAGGGGGCACCAAAGGTGGCATAACCTGTAAGTTCCTCTCAAGAGAATGACTTTTAAATCTTAAAATTTGCATTTGGTCGCTCTCAAATCTCCCCATATTAGAAATGACTCAAAAATTTCAATTCACCTCAATTTATTTAGGTTTCATTTTTTGTTACTAGGAAGGTAAATATTTTGTTTGAGTGCTAGCAGTGTTTTACAAAGTCCATATATCAAAACTCCGTAAAGGATATATATGTTTTTACACTTATGAAATAGATGCACACTGATGCCTTTTCATAATATTCAAATGCAAACAAGACCATCAGAAACAAGACGAGCAAGCTTTTATTCTTATTTTTAGTGCCCCAAACTGGTGTGAGGGGGTATATGTCAGCCAAACTCTTGAAAAAACAGCCCTGTTTTTACAATTTCTTAATACAAATATTCACAATAAATGTCAAAAGTCAGCAGATGAAATTTTTTTTGTCAAACAATACTACTGAAGCAAGTAGAGGATGAGAAAAGCTAAGACTGCTTTGTCCCCTGGGTGCACCAAAATTGACACAAAACTAAAGTTTTACACTGGAGCTTTAATGGCATTCAAATTTTAATTTATATTGACCTGAAGTGAATCAAATCGAACCAAATCAAACCTTCTTGTATTGAATTGTAGCCATCAATGTTTGCCCTTTTAGGAAGCAATTCACACCCTCAATATACACAAGATAAATAAACACCTCACAATATACCTGTGTTTGTAGGCCCATGTGTCCCTATAAACATGTATGGTATGTGGCAATAGGGAACTCAATCTCATCTCCTCAGTACATTGAAACCAAACTACCTGAACGGCTAGATACTGCCAAATGTAAGTGACTAATCTCCTTTCTGTAATATGAGTGAACCCACCCTCTAGACTGTAGCCTGGCTTTTAATGGATTTGGCAGGCGCTCCAAACTCAACAGGGTGTGTGCACTGTGCAGCAGAATGTACAGGCCTGTAAAAGCCAAATCAAAGTCTAATAATGGGAAGGTGGCCTTCAAGCAAAGTGCCAATTATTTTAAATTGCTCCATTAAAGGCGGCAATCACAACTGTCATGTTAGCATTTGGACATAACGGCTCACTTCTGGTGGCTGGAGTTCACGTGGGTGTAGCTGCAAGAGTCATAAACACGTGCAGATTTACATAACCTCGTGAATCAAATGAGTTTGTTTGCTGACTGCTTGCCATAACACATAAAAAAAGCACCACATTTTCTCACTTCAGCCGAGAGAACAAAGCCCCTCGCTGTTTTTTCCTGCTTTTAACAGGTGAGCGCTCCAGCTATTAATTTGTGTAGGGCCACCTACTTTAATTGGTCCTAATCTGGAGTGAGTGGCTTTGATCTCTCTGACAGTTTGACTGCATTAGCACGAGTGTGAGGGCTAATCCTCTGCGTAGCTTGTTCTTCTGGCGCAGTCAGAGGCCTGTCCGGCGATAATATGTCAGCTGAGGGATAAGCCCTCATCAAACAACCAGGTCTAAGCTTCTGGAAAATGGGGGTTGAAGGGCCACCATCATGCTGTGCTTCAAACAAAGGTGGAGACGTCAACTAGCTCCAATCCAAAACCTTAAAGAGGGGACATTTTTAAGGTTTAAAGGTTTGTGTCTTTTATGCAAACTCGTTGTCTTCGCTCTTTATCATAAGCACTATTTATTTGACTTCGTCTTCCAGCGAGGCTCGAGCTGTTCAATGAATCCTTTATACCCTTATCCCATCGCTCTTCATAAACACCCTCTGCATGCATGATCCACAGGTCCAAACAGCGTCTCTTTCTGTGCTGTGTCATCTTATTAGGAAGTAACAAGCATGTGAAGTGTTTGTCCTGAACTCCAGCTGAACCCTCATGAATTATGATAACCATCGCACAGTCAACAATATCTGCTTTCAGAAGAGGAGAAGAGAAGGAGATAGTGTTTGAAATGAAGAAAATAGCGGCACTTGTGCTCCTCCACTGATTATATCACACATCATGGTGATTTAAGATATCTCGACGGGCATATCTCAACTTCAGTGGAGCTTTTGTTTTCGTGTTATATGATGGAGGAATGTGTTGCATGTGAAAAGGCCAAATGTATCAGTTACTGCGAATTCAAAGAGGACAGCTGAAGAGAAGGGTTTCTCAAAGATCATTTTGATCATAAATCCATGTAAGAACTCTGCTTCGCTCGGCTTTTGTTGCCTTCAAAGTTTGTTGTTTTTGTTCCTCTGCGAGAAGCAGCATTTACTGGTATGTGAGTGAGTGAGTGTTGGAGGCAGAGTCTGTGATTTTACATCCACACTGATTTTTTTCAGTGCTTTCAGAACAATGTGAATTGAAAGTAAGTCGTGTTTGAATTTGAGATGCAGTCTGTTTGGAGTATCTTCTGGAGGGGATATAAAGTTTTTCTGCAGGTTATCATAATTAAATCATTCATGCATGTTACGCTGACAGTATGTCGGTATATTTTCACATTTAGAATATGCTCAAATTACCCTGTGGTGTCTTTGCATTCTGACTTGGTCAACTGCAGTAACAAGGAAAAGACATAAAGCTCTACTTACCAGGAAACTCAAATGGAAAAGTTTATTAAACAGAAGTGAGCCGAAATGCTCTTAAGATATCATCTTCAATACATATAGACATCCATGTGATTAAAAACAGGTGAAATCTATAAAAAACATATTAGATTTATTATATTTTTAAACAACAGTCTAGTGCCCTACCATTATGTTCAACATAAAATGTCCTCTGAGAAAAATCAGACACAGTTAACATACTTATTAAACCATGCATGTCTGTCTACAACAGAATATTGGATGACAAAATATTTTGATCCGAAAACCTACACATTGTGAGCTTCCGAAACATCGGAAAGTCAACGCTTCTAGACGAGATGTCCGATATCGAACTATACTACGACCTGAAAAGGGTAAACTAACTAAATGTTATTATTTTTTATTATTAATGAGTGTACCTGATGTTTTAAGATTCATTTAACGCTAGTTGTTTGATGATACGTACAGTTTTTGAGCTAAGCTAGACTATTTCCTTGATTCTGATGTCGTAATTCAACATAGAAATAATCAAACTTCCTTTCTAATCTTTTGCAAGGGAGAAATTTAGCATATTTTGAGGAAAATATTCCAATAATTTTGTCTTTCTTCAAGAAGATTTCTAAGTGCCTATAAGACTACCTTTCCTGTCTTGAGAAAAAGCCGAGGATTTCAAAGAAACAAAGACAGGAAAACCTATTTGTCACACTTTTGATGTATTTTAGTATCTCTCCTTTTTTTTGTCAGTTTAGGACCCTAAATGCTGTCCTGTGATCCCTAACAACATCGAGACCGTAAAACATCATAGTTGTAGTTCAATTCTCAAAGGTTGATTTCCAACAAATCCTATGAATATCGTGCTTTATCGTCTTCTAATTCATAAACTGCCCTCTAAACCTTTTCAGCTCACTGGCTCGCCTCACTGGAGGCCACCTGTAAGTGGTCATCTGGTTTCATTTGTATTTGGGGCCATTTGGCTGCTCTGCCATCCATCAGAAACCAGCAGAAGTATTCAGTACGCCAGGGACACCGTTGGAAGGTGACTCGCCAGTCATGGGCACGAGGTAAAGATTAATCAAATGTTATGTGTACTATCACCAGCTGGCAGCAGCAGCCTCTAAGCCTCTGAGTGAGGAAGTCCACAGAGAGGCCCGTGGCACAGCTGAGTTTGTCTTGTAAAAGTGCAGCTGTCCAAGACATGACAGCTACAGCATTAGCAGGGCCATTAAGAGGTGTAGAACATTTCCAGGGAAACCATTTGAAAAATGACAACCCCCGGCACCGCTGAGATATTAATTATACGCAGCAGCCATGGAAAATAGTGAAAACAGTTGGTAAGACAAAAGACGGCTTGTTTTCTCACAAGATGCCTTGTTTGTGCGTCAGGCGTTTCATAAGCAATGAACCGAAAAAGGAAACAAGTGAAAAGCTTACTTCCATACTGAGTAACAAACTGTTTTTTTTCGCACACAGATGACAGAAGCTGTGCCAAGTAACCTTTTGCTTTATTTTTTTACAACTATTGAAAATTCAGAATCAGAAAGGACTACTGAGGGCAACAGCCATAAAGCAGCAGTTTTGCTCTTAGGAAGAGAGGAAGGTTCAAAGTGGTTCAACTGAGGAATTCATTGGAGTGTGATTTTTGATGAGAAAATTCACAGGATGAATTCAAGGAAAAAGTCCAAGTTCAAACTCAATTTCAAATCACTCTTTTCTGTAAAATCTTCCTGCTGTCAGTAAAGAAATATCGGTTTTAAAGCTCCCACTGCAAGAAAAAAATTGCCCTGCCTAGTTCCAAAAAAAGTGATAAAGTCTTGTAAGTTTTTGAACGTTCTCTCAATGCATTATTTTCTTTTATCTGTCTTTTCATGTTAAGATTTTAATATATTCTATAGAGATAGGATGTCAATCTTATGAAATGTCGAAAATATTAAAACAAGGACCACTTAGAGGTTAAGATGGACATCTACGTCTTCAAGCTGAAGCTAAATTAAACTAATATCATGTTATTAGACACCACAAGTAAAAAATGATCAAACTAATGAAACTATATCAACCACTAATATGTAAAAACCATCTTTGAACACTCATTGACGATGAATTATTGCATAAGGATGAGGGTCACTTGGTTATAATCCCGACTCCAATTCATCTTGTGTGAGCTAAAGCTAACGTAATGTACCAACGCTATACAACTAACAACGGTGTAAGCTAATGTTTGAACACACTTAGGTTAACATAAATACAACACATTAACTGAGTGATTTGAGTAGCATTCACAAGCCAGTTTGGAAGTAGTCTCCAAAGTTAGCCAAACTAAACTATCACTGTAGCGCCACAGTGTCGCACGCCCCCATAATAACCCCCCGTAAAAACTGTTGTTCAGGACTGCACGCAACATGCTTACTCGTGCTTCCTACCTACTCAGTTACCGTAATAACTGTTGTTCCAATCTACACGCAACATTTTTGTTCTCATTCATGAAACACTTAAATCTGGGACATTTCCGGAAATTGGGGACATCTGGTCACCTTATCCTTGGCATCATGTTTACCAGGAACTACCATTAGAAATGACCAATCTAGTTATCTTATACAATAAATACAGTCTTAAACCTGATGGCCAACTCTTGCTTAGATGGATAAAGTTAATAATGATCCCAGTCATGATAACCGGACATTAGAAACATAAGATAACGGCTGAAAAGACAGTTATCAAACTGGGTCAGACATGATAGTGTAACAGTACAGCTCGAGGCACTGGTTTGCAGAAAAGGGAGAAACCAAAAGCTAGAGCGTTGGTGGGTGTTAACTTTTTTGGTGCATCTATTCCCCAGAAAATTGTAAAAACCTGCGTAGAAAACGACAACATAGTCATCAGGTGCACATGCTAAAAAGAGTTGCAGAGGCTGTAAAGTTAACTTTTAGATTTAGTGCGCTTGGTGCAGTCATGAATCTGTCCCGCAAAACCGCTTGGTCTAAGCAGCAGAGCTCAGGGGATGGCCACTAAATTGGCCCAGCAGGAGGGTGTTGAGGATATGGATGTGGTGTTTCCATTTTGAATACAGACACTAAACCTTTTTACATATGTGATATTTTCATCCCTTTATGCAGAAAGCAGTTTCATAAAGAGTAAATCTGCCTGTAGTGTTAATTGGGGATTAATTTGCCATGTTTTTGTACGTCGAAAGCTTTAGCAGAGGTGCCTCCTAATTAAAACCGCAATTCCCAGAGAGTGTTAAAATTCCCATGAGGATAGTTCATTAATTGGTCATAACTAAACCCTGTGTAGCCTTGATTACTGCCTGGTCAGAGTACTTTAAACTCTCAAACTACTGCATGTATTGGAGCTACTCCCGTCCTCTCCTCCAGGGAACAGGAGGAGCTGATGATGGCCACATAATGTCTGTTCTCAGAGCCTCATAAATAAAGAGCTGCCCCTGAGTGCAAACTCTGTTTATTATAGCCTGCCTGAACCTCGGTGCCAGCCCTTGGAGTTACTTATGCAGATAAATGCAGCCCCATTCATCATCACTTCTATTCATAAATAGCCAATAACTCATCTCTCTCCATATGGAAGATTAGACCTTGGAAATGTGACTTAAGCGCAGGAAGTATTCAGATCATGAAAAACATGAGCGATCACACACACAGCCATCCCCCTTTACTCATTATATCTTATTCTACATGTCATTTCCCTGCTTGGCCATCAAACACAAGGCCCGTAAAGAACCAAGCGAGCAGCTTCTTGGTGGTAGGGAGGCAGATGATTTTTTTTTTTTTTTTTTGTCTTTTACTGTAGTGTGCTGGTTTTGCAGAGAGAAGAGGGCCGCAGAGGTGCACACACTGATGAGAAAGGATGATATATGTAGCGCCTGTGTCCCAGCTCTCCTCTGGCCCATTGTCATTAATCACGGCCATTAGGCTCCCCCTCCACCGCCCGCTCGCCCTGTCTGTGCCTCCACCATCACAGCCTCCCTTTTGTCTCATATCCATAAAGGGAAAGGCCGTATACTTTCACCCTGTCCTCCGCTGCAGGGATGCTAACAAGGGTGCTAGCATGAGTCCTGAGGAATTCGTATTTCTTTTAATTTTCTTATTAGGAGATTATCCGTCATACTTTTATTATCAGTCATACTGCTTCCATTGTCATTGGTATTATTACTTGTTTGTTATTTCTGTTGCTGTACGTCTATCTACATTTCCATCTGCATTTCCTCCTATCTGTATATTCTGTAAATCTCTTTCTCTGCACCCGTCTGCACATCCGTCTGTCCTCCGTCTCTAAGCCTTTGGACTTCTGATACCTGTCTGTTCAACTGTCTGTCAGAATGTCTCCTGTATTTAAGTCTTTCTGTGTCTCTGTCTTTCTGTCTCCATTTCTGTCTGTCAGTCTGCTGTCCTCCTGTCTCTCAGTCTTTGAGTCCCTCTTTGTGTATTTTTGTCTCCTTTTGTGCATTTGCATCTTTGTGTCTTTATACATTGCGTATGTTTTTTGTGTCTGAGTTTGTTTCCTGCATATGTCCATGTGTCTTTGCGTCATTGCGTCTGTCTTTGTATCTTAATGCATGACTTTATGTCTGTCCCTAAATCTTTGTATCTGTGGGTCTGTTTCTGTGTCTTTGCATCCTTACTCCTGTCTTTTTTGTCCTTTCGTGTTGATGTTTATGAATCTTTGTGTCTTTGTGTTTTTGATTCTGTCCTCATGTCTGTCTTTCTGTCTAGCTGTCCCTATGTGGTCTGTCAGTTATTTTGTACCTCTCTTCTGTCTTTTCTTCTGTTTGTCCATCCTCCTCTGTGTCTGTCTAAATGTCTGCCTGTCGTCTTTCAGCCTGTTTTTCGTTACCTTTCCGAGTCAGTCTGTCTTCCTCTCTGTATAACCGTCTTTCTGTTAGCAAGTCTGTCTCCTGCCTGTCTGTCCATCTTTTTTTGCGAGGTCTTTCTCTGTCTGGTTTTCTTTATGTCTTCTTGCCTATAAGTCTGTCCTTCCTGTCTGTACGTCTGTCTCCCTGCTTATCTTTCTGTCAGTAAGTCAATCATGCTTTAGGATTAAGGATTTTTTTTTTAATAGGACATATGCATTAGTGAACATATACATGGGATTATAGCCAATGTCCATCTCCAGTCCCATTAGCAGGTTGGTGTCAATCCATAAAACCTTCTGTCTGTCCTCTGTCTTCCTCTCTTTAAGTCTGTCTACCTTACTGTCTACCTTTCTGTTCTCATGTCTCATCTGATATCTGTCCCTGTCTGCCACTGTCCTTCCCACTTTCTCAGCCTAAACTGTCAAGGCAGCCACAGTAGATGTCCACCAATGATTCTGGTCTTGTTCGAGGTTTCTGCCTCCTGCAAGAAAATGACTCCTCTCTAGGTTCTAGGTGCATTAATGCCAGGTCACTTGGTTACAAAAATGTGGTCTAGACCTGCTTTTAATGTCAAACTTTTGCAGATTTCTTATGCAAATTTGGCGCATTTCTTCCCCCTGCTCTCTTCTCCACACATTTTCTGTCTCACTTTGGCTGTCCTATCAGCGAAGGCAACATGCCCCTAAAAAATGACTTGAAATTTGATTGATAGATCATTTTTGTCACGATAGCACGGAAAAGAGTTTGTAGCTCTTGAGCAGAGGTGCTTATCCCCTTTCATGCTCCTGATCGTTTTATTTTATCTTTAAAACGAGTCGAGTTGTCCTAATCTGAGCACCCGCATTATCACCCTGTTGTCTCGGCGAGCTAATCAGCAGTCAGAGTTCCTCTCCTCTGTCTTCACATCGTTAAGCCCCCCTCTGCCCCCCTAACCCATCCTCGGTGTCATCAACCCAAGAGGTCTGATATGATAATATGTGTGAACTGAAATGTGAAAGCAATTCATATCACTTTCCCAGGGCCTTTGAATGTTTGATTTGCATAACTAGAGAAAATGATATTAGATGGGCATATTGATTTAATTTCATCCTAGAGCGCTGTTAATTACGGTATCATAAAAGTGTCATCTCTTTATTATCGGGTTCAGAACGGGGGTTGATGGCTGGTGTTGGCGCAGAACTGGCTTTTTATACGAGGGGGTTATCATCATGATATTGTTTAGCATAATTTTACATTATGAGGCAGAGTCGTGATACGTGAAAGATACAGCGTTTTTGTTATCAGCTTATCAGAGGCTGTTCTTTGACTTGAGAGGATTAGCTGTATCTTTTGTCACTTTGTTCTTTGATATTGCATGTCCTCTGAGTGTTTTACATATGCTTCATTTTCATGTACTGGCATCTTGACTTCTATATTAAGAGCATGCAGTCTTGCTTTCAAGTTGATGAGTACCATGTGTCCTGCATGTGGCCTTTTGTGTGTGTTTTCATATCACAATGAGTCCTATCTGTGCGGGATTATAGGATACCTCTTTCCTGCGTAGCTATACATGAACATCCTCTATCCTCTCCTGCTTCCAGCTGGATTCAGATCTTTACAAATGGATTCCCTGAGTGCAATTTATCTAAATGAGCAGTGATCATTATTCTAGATCTGGCTCATCTTTAATGCTGGAGCACTATTGAGCAGATATCTCTTTAAACACAGCAAATAGGTGGTCCAGGCTACAGGAAGCCTGAGTGCATTCATTACTTCTCTTCCTCTTTTTTTTTCCTCTTCAGGAACACAAAGCAGTGCATAATGTGCAATCTGATAAGTGTTCGGCTGCCCCCCCCCTTCTTCTTCTTCTTCCTCCTTCCCTCATCGTGCTATACATCACCGGCCGGCTCAGCTGCGGTTTGCAAGGAGGGGAACTCTGGGATTGGTGTGGCTGAAGTTGATGAATAGGCCTGTGAGGGTGAGAAACTCCAGGGCCAAGCTGTAGGTCCGTCCCCGTGGCATGTGATGCTGATTGGCTTTGTCCTGTGCGGCCGCTCCGGAGAAGCGGACATTAAGATTAAGTGATGCTGTCGTGTCGGGGAGCAGCACACTGCATCATCCTGGGGAAGAGACAGCTGCGGTGGTTAATCCTTCATCACCAGGGGAGCGCTGCCAGAGCTGAGATATACAGCCAAAGATAACCCACCATAACTTCTGCTAAAGATCAGAAACTTTGCATCCATCTGTCCTCAATACTCACTTAAAAATGAGAAACGAGCAGGAGCCAGTGCTGAAAACAAATGGAGCAAATAACATCAAGATGAGGTGAATGTTTTAGTGAGAGGTAATCCTTCTCGAACTTGCAGCGAGGGGAAAAACGGTCATTGTGCGGCACATACTGTAGCTTCTGTTAAAAAACAGGGGCAAACAAACAGAAACCCATTTACACGGCTCCCGTGAATGCTCGTGTGTCAGCGGCTAACGGACAGAAGTGTACTTTATCACACGTTCTGGGGTAGTGGGGAATTCCCAGTTGATGGAAAATCTAGTTTAAACAGAGGGGAAAAAATCCACTCAGAGCAGAGCTTAAGTGGTCTGTATTTATGTGTGTATGTGTGGCGTCAGCATATTTTAGATTGCTGGGTTTGCATGTTTGTTGTTGGTTTGATGTAGCTGTCGTGATGTGATGGATGAACATCATCATGTAAAGAGTAAAAGGAGAGGTCTGGAGGAGAAAACCGACATGTTTTATGGTGCAAAAAAAAAAGACATTACAGCAGGATCAGTCTCTTTCTATCTGCTGCACCACCAAAGCCAGACTACTTGAACTTTAGCTTTTTTTACATTTTTGTACCACTTGTGCTTTTCTGAATATGGTAATTTCCCTGTGAAAGCCCCCACCCTCTCCTTCCCATCCTGTGGGATGATATATTTGGCATGGCGGAGGCATACCTGCAGAGAGCACTCGTGACAGTGACATATTAGTTACGGTGTCTCCTGGAATCTGATAACTTCAAATTTGCCACCTTGTTAAGTTGTGATTTATGTGATACCATTTCACTAAAGTAATTGGCCTGGCCTGTTGTAGAAAATAATCAGCCTCTGCGCAGAACAAATGCTGGGCCATGCTAATGAGGCGGCCCAAGAGCTGAAGTGATGCTGCCGACTGACAGTTATTAATGATTGTTATGATACACAGACGAGTCCAGATCGGGGGGAAAAAAGTGACATTTAAAAAAATTCTGCATATTGCGAAGTACTAATGAAGTAATATACTGCTAGGAAAACAATCATGTGTGTTGTCAAGGCAATGTGTAATTACCCAGCAGCCACCCCGGCTGGCAGGCAGGCAGGGTAAAGAAAGGGGGAGGCGAGGGTTGAACAACTTGGCCAGGTAATGGATGGAGCTGTGCTGGCGAGGGGCTCAAATGCAGCAGGCAGTGACAGAGGTGTACAGATTGATGAATTAATTGGGTCTTTCTTGGGACAGAAGGGGAGCCGCGGCGGCATATGCTCGCCTTGTTACTTTAGAAAGTCTACTGACCCTGAAAGTGAAGCCGTCCCACGCAGGGAGATGTGGCTTTTTTATTACTCTTTCTCCTGGGGGGGTAAATGGCACACACACCGAAATGTCATCAACTGCAATTTGTTACCTATGTGAGAGTGTGCTATGAGCAACCTATAGCTCAGTATTATATCCTATTAATATAACAACGGAGCCGAGGCTTAAACCCCAAAATAAGTTCTTAAAGAGTTTTAATTTATGAGTGTAATGAATTTACTGTCATGTAAAGCAACTTTGTCATTTGAACATCAGTTTGACAAAAGTCTTGGACACCAGGGTCTTAAGGTTTATTAATACAAAAAAATAGGGAAACTTGTTCTGAAACTTACATTCCCCAAGGAATTCAGCCACCAGGAGAAGTTCTTACAAAGGTACTTATCCTGTAAAGTTTATTTTTCACTGGATTACGCGGTGCACTGTGAATTAACGTGTCTATGTTCACACATAAGGCGCACCTGATTGTAAGGCGCATTTAGCATTGATTGGTTTATTGTTGCTATTGCGTACTCCGGGGCCAGGCTGCCTTACATGAATGCACTTCTAGTTTACGTTACAGTCAGGCAGTCTTGTAGACTGCTCAGGGTTCCTGTTACAGGCCGATCAGGTAGTGACACAGAGTACCGTAATGCTCCGAATACCCCTTGAGTGGAGCGGCTCTGTTGCTGACCAAAGTCATACTTACACATTTCAACAAATTTTTTAAGCACATTGTATCACATAAAATCGGTGAGTCAGCACAACAAGTAATCATACATAAGGTGCACTGGATCATAAGGTGCACTGTCAATTTTTGAGAAAATTTAATGATTTTAAGTGCGCCTTATAGTCCAAAATACAGTATATTTAGTGTTAATACATGGACAAATGAATTAAAAGAATCTGTAACATGATTATATTACACCATCTTTAAAGTACACCATAGATCTGCCTTTATCTGATTAGAAATTTTCTCTTTACTCATCACAAAGTCTGGCCTAGCATGGCATCAGTTACAGACCTAAAGCACAGCAAACAAGGACAACAATAAACAAGGACACTAGTTCTCCTATCGTCCTATTCTTGATCAGCCCTTAGCAGGTAGACCAATACAATGCAATGAATGTATTAACTGACCAAATATTAAAAGTACATTGTGGCTTTAAACTGAACATACTTGGTATGAATGGAAGCTGGAGAAATAAAGACTGGAGTGGTTGTTATGCACAAAAGAGATATGTAGGTTTTGTGCCAATCTTGATTTGGCTAAGTACTCCCATTTTTAAACACTGTGAATCATCAAGTAAGGTAAAATAAATTGGTTTCAATTATGTTTTCAATTATTGAGGTCCCTATTTTATGACTATCAAATCTGATTTTTTTTATGGCATTTTTTTTATTTATCACAACTATGAGAGACCTGGCTGGGACCTAGCGCTGCTTTCAAAGACTTGACTTGAACTTCTACTGATTATTGAACAAAAGTAATCCCAGGATGGTTTTTGTCAAGTGCAGGTCTTTACTGCACTGCTGTATTTCTAAAAAAAAAAAAGTCAGAATGATAAATGTTGACAGTAAGTTTCAGCCCTGGTTCTGACCTGAGCAAACACTGTGACACATGGGGAAGAAGCAATTTACCTTCTCCATCTGTGAGTGGAAGGTGAGATCTGTTTTCACCTTGATGTACAAAAGCAGACATCGATCAGCAAAGTTGAAGACTCAGAAAGGACTTTTTTGGATCCAAACCAAACGCACTAACAGTGAATCAAAGTGCCCCATAAATGACATCACTTCCCCGCTGACTACTCAAACTCTATCATCCACCCGCCGCCACTCGTCGAGGTCTTCACATAGTTGCCATTTAATCTGGACTCTGCGACACCCCTCTGTCAAAGCTCTCAGACACTCTTTCTTAGTGCGGAGTGGGAATGAAAGTTCTCACAGCTGCTTTCTGTCACTGTGGTCTTACTTCAGCAAGTGCCCATTGGCTGTGATTGCCGCCCTCCCAACCCCCCCCCACTTGTCTTCCATCAAGCCTCTGCATTAAGGCCGACTGCCGACCGCATCAGTGGGCCCTCCTCGGCCCACAGAGAGTCCCAGGCCCATCAGCACGAATTAAAGCAGAGGCTCGGGTAGTGGCGCTGCTTTCGGTGCCACTGAGCATTACACTGACACAAACGCTGAGGATCTTTGTCAGCTATTATTTCAATACATGTGTGTGTGGTGCCTTGTCCATCCCGCTTTCTTTGAAGCGCACATATCCTTCCTCCTGCTGCTCGGACTGATTTCTCTTTTAAGTAACAGAACAAAGTTGATTAACCTCATACTTTATTTTGTGCTTTTTATAGAGGTGCCTGTGAAATGAGAGCAAACAATCCACCAAGGCTGAAGACTTAAGATTATACAGGTTTAAAAAAAACGATACTGGTTATTATCATTCCATTACTGTCAATCTGCTTTCTTGGCAATGTTTGAATTAAAATGCATGATGGGAAATGTAGTGATCTGGGCTAGGGAATTGGTCTTATGTCTTCAGGTTAGAGGTTGCCACTAGGTCAAAAGATATAAAGATAAGCAGTGGTGACCATACGTCCTCTTTTACCCGGACATGTCCTCTTTTTTGAGGGCTGTCCAGCCTTGTCCGGGGAAGTTTATAAAATCCATTAAATGTCCGGGGTTTTGTATGGAAGTTTCGAGTTTGTGTCACATGGACATACTGAGTTAGAAGCCTGTAAAAGACACTCGATCCGACCTGAAAAACTCAAAATTTATTTCGTGTGACTCCGTGACTCCGCCCTCGCGTAGTTGTGTCCTCTTTTTGGGGATCCCAAATATGGTCACCCTAGATAAGCATGACAGCATTTTGTCACTGAGTCACCATGAACTGTGTAAATAACATGGGTGTAGTCTCAGTGGTATCGTCCTTTGTTTCTATGCCAATCGCCATATAGGCAATACCGACTCCAATTTAAGTCCAACTCATCTAAGAGTTGGAATTGAGGCTGTAGCCTTGGCATAAACATGCCCACCTGTTGGTCAAATTAGTCGCACCCCTGATTATGTGTAATCTTGCAATCTTAGTATTTTCAAACTGGATTCTCTTTTGCATCAGCTTCATGCTCAAATCTGAATGTTGATGCTGGAAAAAAAGGCATGAAAACACCCTTCACTACATTTTGTTACATTAAGCTATTATTTAAACTGTAATATCATTAAACGTGGACTTAGTCTCACTGATTTCACCCGCTGGTCTCTGAAGGGTCATGATGAAGTCAAAAGATGGCGATTGCCATATTAGGAATGCTGACTACAACCAACTTCCCACTGACCAGGAAACTCAGGAAAGAGTTAGAAGTGAGGTCATGGCCTCTAGTTTGGAAAACAGTTCCCCCTGTACAGATGTAGAGACCAAAACTATACTGTACCAAGTTGAAAATGTTGAATTTTATGGTAAAAAATGGACGAGCTGGGATCCAGCTCACAAATGGAGCTGAAAGAATAACAAAAGTCTCCTTGTGTTTCTGTGTTTTTCACTTCTCATTGTTTTAAATTCTTGGTTCTATATCCTCTAGTCTTCCTCTCTTAGCTCAAGCTGTGAATCAAGTATGAAATGTATATCTGTAGCCCCATTGTTTTGGGATTTTTAGGAGTCAATATCCACTGCGCTCTATCCCTCGCCATCCTCCCTGGGTCCCTCTCCCCTCCCCTTCGCTCCGTCTTTACACTCATCAGAAGAGACAGGTGAGTTAGTGCGAGCTCAACTTCAAACCGGCGTAATTGTTTTTCATACGGAACGAGAGCCGTGGACTCGACATGGATTGCAGAGGAACAACAGGGCTGATTAGCCAGGGTTAGATTTGCTTGCTGGACCATTTTGACACCTGTCTCCCTGCCTTCCCTGGAAGCTGGACCTGATCCCTCTATACTGTCACTCACACTCGTGGGCCGAGCGAGCAGAGAGTAGGCGAGATAATGGATTGAATAAGAGTGGGAGACTTCTCCCCCTTCTCAGTCAAGGGCGTAATCACTGCTTGTCTTAGACGTCGCCATGATGGAGCTGTTATACCGTACGCCTGTTATCTACGGATCATATTCTGGAGACAATAAAGCTCGGGAGCAATTACATCCAATGACTTCTCCTGTAGTCATTGATGTAAATGCTATTTGCAGATGGATTATGCAGCGTCAATGAGGTATAAAGTTAGTTCCATTAACACACTCCCGTCGTACATCACCAGCTAATACAGTGTTTTAACCACATTAATATCAGGCTGATTTAAAAGTGCGCTAACTAGCTATGTGCCCGGAAAAAAAACTAATGTACAGTATTCAAAATGTGCATCCCATCTGGCTGCGTCTTGTTTACAGAACACAGTGGCAGCTCAGGGTTATTAATCATGTTTGTCTTAATTACCCCACATAGCTGCTCCATCCCCAGCTCTGCTTTTGACCTTTTTTCTGGATCCTTTCAAACCATTAATCATGCAAAGATCAACGCCAGCCAAATACGAGGAGATTGCATTGCATTGCCTCAGCAGCCGTCGACTTCGAGAGTAACTTATGTATAATTATCTGCAACTATGAACTATCAGCACAGCGGGTTTTCGTGCATTTTTAAGAAAAAAGTTAAGTTAAAGCAAGTTCTGCAGTGGGAGCTTTACTCCTGTGCATTGCAGCTAGAAAGTCTCCTTGCTCTGTGAGACAAACAGAGCTGTCTTTGTATGCCTTGCTCACTAATGTGTCTTGATTTTCTTGAATTAATGAGCGTTGACATTTTCAGAGACAAATAGTTCCCTCTCCAAGTACTGTTCCTGGTTTTCTGCCATATGGCCCCGAGCAGAGTCACTCCTAATCTTAATCTGACAGGTAAATGAGCGCCTGTGTGTGGTCTATCTGTTGACGAGGGACAGTTTAGTCCTGTGGGCTTCCATGTCCTTGCCAGCGAGGCGAAAACGCTTTGCGGAGAAGTCTTAACCCTGGCATCTTTGTCAGATGATTTTCATGTGTCACTACCGGCCTGGAGAGTGAGATACTGCCATCTTTGAGCAAATCACAGAGAAACGAGTCAGTATTCAAATGAGACATGCATGACAAATAGCAATTAGATGCTTGTTTTTGTTTTCAAGACGTAAAATGTAATTAGAAAAATCACATCTGATGACCTGGAAAAGGTTGATCTGCTGATTTGTTGACCTCTTCTTGTCGATTATTTTTCAGTGAAAGTCATTCATCATTCAAGCAGCTGGAATTTGCATCACACAGTGCAGCCCAGTGATATGAAGAAGAACTCCCTTTTTCCACTCCTCCTCAGTCAGTTAAACAGATGAACTATTGCAGCACAAAGATTAAACAGTAACTGTGGGTGCCACAGCGCTCTGTGAATGGGGCCTGACAGACATTTTATCAGTAAACCAATTAACATGATTTATGGTGGAGGGGTAACCATGAGACTTGCCCATAAAATACAAAAGGCTGGCTGAGCAGCTCCCTCTGAAGCTAGATGTTATCAGACTCCTCTCGATTCCTGCTTTGCCAGCGTGGAGTCAGCATGCATTTGTAAATGCAGCTACTGTGCATGGAGGCCCCCCTCTTCCGCACTTTAGGTCAGGAGTTCAGAGCCCAGCCTGGAGAGTTGAAGAGAGGGGCGTGAACTCCCGACCCTCTTAACGTAACAGGGCCAGGAGTGGCTTCTCCCACCCAGGTGCCTCTTCTTTGCATCAAATCAGATGTAAAATGGAAATACTTAAATCCTCCAAATCAGAGAGTACCATCTGAGATGATTCAGGAGATTTTAATAAAAACAGAAGTGAAACTGATTCAAAGCAGCTGACTGGTACATGTCAAGTACAGGCTAAAGGTCTGACACAAGTTTTTCTGCACCAGCTCTCAGCTCGTGTGGAATTTCAGCCGTTCCCATGAATTCAGGCCCGGTGTTTGCTCTGGGAAGATTTAGTGTCTCCCAAAAACATGTTAATTGTGCTCTGTCCTTTTCCAGGTGATATACTGTTTTAACTGACGCAGTCTGAGGTCGACAGGTCTTTAACGGGCTCCTGCCTCGAGTCTTTTGGTCATAAACAAGAACCTGACAGGTCGATTTTGTCACCAGATTATCTTAGCTTTACCTGAGGAAACTTTTACTTGTTTCATTGGGAAATATAAGAAAAAATGTGGAGGGAGTAGTCACCACAAGACCAACTAACAGCTGAAAGCGCAATACAGCCATTAGCCAATCACCTAGGACGTTTAACTTTACAAATATTTTGTTGTAAACATTTTTATCATAATGTCAACAGACAGACATTTGTTGACTTTAAGGTAGGACTGGGCGATTTGGCAAAAAAATGATCATGATATATTTTGTCATATCGTCCGATCTCGATTATTATCACAATTTATTTTTCCATGTTTTTAAACTAAAACTAAAGAAACTAGAGATTAGTTCAACATTTTATTAATATACAAAGTAAATGATCCAATCCAATCCAATCTGCTTTATTTATACAGTGCATTTTAAGTGCAGCACAATAAATTTAAAAGAACAGACAGTGCTGAAAACATCAAGATGAAATAAATAAAAGCAGGTCAAAAACATTTAAAGTGAAATAAAATAAATGAAATAAAAACACAAAAGCATAAAAGAAATAAAGGTGAAAAAAGAACCGTAAAGGACATAAAAGGACAGAGATCACACAACTCTCATGCTGGGCTAAAAGCCAAGGAATAATAATGAGTTTTAAGACGTGATTTAAGTGTAGAAAGAGTGGGGGATGTTTTAATCTCAAGTGGCAATACGTTCCACAATTTGGGAGCCACAGCCGAGAAATCTTGATCGCCACAGGTTTTTTAATGAGTTTTTGGAACCATGAGTTGGAAATGATCAGCAGACCTCAAGGGTCGTGTGGGGGTGTAGCAAGAGCTAGAGTTGTCCAAATAACAAAGCAAATAGAATAAGATAAACTTAAAAAAATATAAAAAACGTTTTTACTTAACAGTACAGCAAATGTAGATAAATACTAAATAATACAGTGAACTATTTTACAGTCCTGAGTGTTTCTGCAGGTATGCAAGAACCAAAATAAACAAATCGTAGGTCGTGTAAACGTAGATGTTACAATTGATTGCTGCGCTAGTTGTGGCTAAACTGCTAACGCTACTTGTGTCGTCAGCAGTGGCAGGCTGTGCAGACTTTGCTCGCATTTTCATGCTTTCCGCGTAATCACTCGGGAAGTACTTCTTCAAATGACTAAACAGATCTGTTGTGTTACCGGTTTTTGAGGGCACACCAACATACCATGCACAAAGGCTTAATTGCTGGACGTCACTTTGGAGATACCCGAACCACCGCCACACAACCGACGTTGAATAACTTTTTTCCTCAACAATGGCATCTTCTGGCATTTATTTTGCTGCCCTCAGCTCCGCGTTTAGCTCCACACTCGGTCATTCTGTGTAGTTCCCCTGTTTAGTTCTCCGGCAACTTACAGAAGTGAGCAGGAAAAGCTTGACTCTGATTGGCTGTTGTCATGCACATTTGTTTGATCGTGTTAATATGCTCACAGCTGATCACTGTGATCGAACTGAAATTTATAACGATCATTAATCACGATCATATAATCGCCCATTCCGGTTTAAAGCCATGTGAAGCTTATCTCTATTGTGACGAACTGGTTTAAACCGAACTGGTTTAGTCATGCTAAGCTAGCCTGATTTCCCATCTTCCCCCTGTTCTGAAGGCAGCTTTTTCATGCTCTCAGGGTCTGGTGATAAAGTGTTAAAAGACATCACTGATGAGCTGCTTACTCCCTCTC
Organism: Xyrichtys novacula; assembly: GCA_962446985.1. NCBI lineage: Eukaryota > Metazoa > Chordata > Actinopteri > Labriformes > Labridae > Xyrichtys > Xyrichtys novacula. The sequence continues at coordinate 7,335,915 of OY660882.1, read as the reverse complement.
AGAGACCGGTGTGATCAAACACTCATGATTAATCATGGCCGAGTGATTCTGTGATTAATGTTTATATGGTCCCTGAAGACGCTGCAGGACACTCTCTTACATCCTTCGGCATGTTTACAGTTTTACTCCTATTACCGGTGAAGATGGAGAGCTCCATTTACAGTTCAATAACCTTTATGACGGCGGCCTCTCATCTGCATTTCACTTTCTTTATAACACATCAAGTCATCCACAAACGTCAGAATTAAACAGGCCCGTGAGGTGTTCAGACTCGGCTTCTTGAAAGACCCGAGACTTTGATTTAGTTGAGGGCGTTCCACTCTCGCTCCTGGTTTTATTAGAGCTTTTAATTTTTATTGAAGGACGGTGCAAAGTAAATGGTTCCTCATCTAAGGGAGATTAAATGGTCTTACACAATTTACAGAAACACGAGGGCATGAGGGACAAAGGCCTGAAATGTCCTCTAAATAATGTGAGGGGAGGTGAAGGCGAAGCGAGGAGGATGCGCCTCTCTGCAGACACATGTAAATCAATTTGTATCGATCCCAACAATTCAGCCAGCAGCTCTGCACAGCCATTGATTAAACAATTAGATAAGTGCTGGATCTATCCAAATAGAAAATTATATTTGATTTGGCTCAAACCTGACAGTGATATGTGTTCATACTCTAATGTCCTTTGCCCTCAGACCTGTTTATTAGATGTACATATTTATTCTGTGATTTAACATTTTTGAAATCCATGGCTGTAGAAAGTAACATACATAAAGTGCTCTTATTTACACAATTTTTAAGGGAAAAAGTACTTTGAGTATTAGCATTTAATAGAGCCATTCATTTTTGCTTTCGGTTAAACTGAGTACAGTCAAAGAGATTTGCATGATATGCTGTTTTATTCGTCTATTCTACTTCATTTAAGACTGTTACGTCATTCGCCATTACCTTAGGGTTAAATCTGAAGTTATTTCTTGGGAAAGATTAATTTAGATCTGTAAATTAGAAACCTGATACTCTGGGGTTTAACATTGTGTCTTTTAGTTTTTACCAATTTGAAGAGGGGCTCTTCTTATCCTTGGTAATTTCCTTGTGTTTTTTTCCTCTGTTGATATTGGGCCCAGATGGGACATATTCTTAAATGAATTTGTATTACAGCAAATATTTTGCTCCAGGGCCCCATAACAAGTTTATCCAGGTCCAAAGCCAGGATTTGAGATGTAGTCATGAGACCCAGCCTCCCTACAGAAGCCACCATTCCCCTAAATGTAGACCATAAACTTGAGGATTATTTCACATTTTTACTCTTACAGTTCCTGGAAATCATGACGATCGAAAAGCTCTGTTAGATAAAAAAAATCATACACCCCTAATTTATTTAAGTTTCTTTATTCTTTGACATGATTTAAAGCTCCTGTGAGAAAGTTTTAAATGCTTATGAAGCAGGATGAAAATAACACCCATGCCTCATCATATGCTATAACTGCAAACGATACCATCAACATATAGACCGGCTATTCCTGTTAAGTTATTTTCAATGCCTGAAACTGCTGCAAGGGGAGGGTGTCAGACAAAGTGATGGATACAGGACTGGGAAAGATGGGCTTAAAATAAAATCTTGGATTATTTTTTATCAGGTTTTTTTTACTGCGGTTTATCTAAGGTCTGAATCAGCAAACAAAGCAGCTCTAAATGACTGACTGGACTAAGCTATTTTTGGGAATTAACTTTTCACTTACACTGGCAGCCATGTTGTTGTTGTTGTTTGTCCCAGCAGGAAGTGATGAAGGGGTATGAGTAGGGGGTGGTGGTCGACCACAAATGCAAATTCATTGATTTGATGTATTTATCTCACAGCCCTAGATTGAAAGCCCCCCGCTGAAAAGCCTGTTATACCATATGGTATCATACTGTAATGATTTTAACCTATCATGTTGGTTAAAAATGGTGTTGCATTATATCTTATTTTTAAGTTTTGGATCCTACTGTATTTATTCGTATCCTTCACTATCAAATCATGTAGCTCTGCATTGTTTTGTTTTGGTTCTCACTCCCATTATACAGTATCTTACTGTATCTTATCCAAGGTCTCTCATACTGACTTCCTCATGTCAACCATCTTCTCGTGATGTCACACTCAGGCTGGGAAGCTCAAATATTGTTATTGTGTCTCATTACTGCATTCCAGATGGTAAATGATGTTAACCTCTGTAATGTGCTACATCGTCATCATTTCACAGCTGCATAGACAATAAAGGGTAAACACTGCTATTGTAAGCATTCAGCCACTTTCTGGTTAACATTTACACTATTTTACATCGCACAAGCTGTATGCACAACAATATAAGCGCTGATGCTCCCATAGTAGTCATCTAAAATAATGCACTGAATGCTGATTTTAGCTGTGTTCTGATCTTAGCTAATGCGCTAGCTTAACAATGACACATCGTTAAGTGTTTGTGCATCCTGCTGTTCATTTAAGCTGCACTGAGGAACTTTCTGTTTGTGGCATTTTTGGCGCCTTCTATAAGCAAAGACTTAAACCTTGTCATTAATCCAGCTCTCTTTTAATGTGTCACTCAGACTGTTCCCTCAACATGCTATGAACCGTCTGGTCAGACACCTACCCCTTGCAGTGCTTTTGAATATTAAAAATTAACCAACCAGAGATTATACGTCTTGTTGTTGATGATCTCATTTGCTTTTGTAGGTCATAAAAAGGCAATAAAATTAAATTCAGTCTGTTTCACAGCCACTTAAAATCTCCTCACAGGAGCTTTAAGTATTCAAAATGTATAATCCATCTTATACTGAGAAAAGCACAAAGGCATAGTGATTGCTGGGAATCATAACGTTTTGTGATTCTGTTGTCCACCCCACACTCTTTTATATTTTCAGATCCTAGACTGCTGTGTCTCTTTCTTTTCCCTTAGTGCCTCTCAGAGTTTCAGGGGGCCAGTAAAGCATGCCTTTCAATTCCCCTGCTCAGGTGTTTTCACTCAGGAATAGGAGTGATGAGCAAACGCTTTCAGACTCAATCCTTGAGCAAAGGGCTGTGCTGACAGGGATTATTATTTATTTGTCATGGTGGATGTAATAAGCTGTAGATACAGGATGGAGGGCCTCGTGATTTATTGCTCTGTCGACCGCCACTAGCAGGACGTGCGCTCTAGCGTGCAGGATGAATACCGCACTGTCAGTCCTGTCCATCCGTCACCATCACCTCCTCCCCGCCGCCTCTGCTGCCTCTCTCCACCACCCTCCCATTTCATGCCACAATACATAAACAATCTTTCATTATTTTGATACCTTCTTCTCTGTATTTGTTTGCTTCAGGTAGCGTGGGGCCTTGGTTTTATGTGTGCTGTTATTTCGATGCACTGGCTTGAGCTGTGCGTCTTGAGTTATTGATCTTTCTATCAAATCTGTTAATTTTCACGACTCAGAGTCTCGTGTTTTGGCATTTCAAGCTAATTGAATCAAACTTCTCCCCCTCCTATTGGATATAAAATTAGCAGTATATATTTCAAATGTAAGCTTTTTAATACATACTTCATAGTAAGAGACATACCATGTGCCTCTGTTGTCCAATGAAAAGGTTGCGCTCCAAATAATAGTGGCCGTATTTTGTTATTGAGCCCCATCTCACAGAGCGGGTGACTCTCCTGCATCTCTCCGGGTCATGTAATCTTGTTAAGAGCCTTCATGGTTTTAGGATTATGTTATTGAAATGTCACTTAATTGGATAAACATTTTTCATGCCGTAAACACACAGCGCTGGTTTGTGTTTAGTCGCCGTGGATATTGTTTACACGGCAGGGGGGATTTGCGTAAGTGGAACTGACTCCAGTAAACAGCGGCTCCCACTAGAGGCTTTTATGTGAGAAGCAGGGAGCTGGGAGAGAAAGGGAGAGTGAGGCATCAGGGAAAACACTTAGCCCACATATCAGAGCTGTGGACATGTGCTTGGCGAGAGGGAGCGAGCACGTCGGTGACAGCGCTTAATTAATATGAAGAATTGCCTTTGTGTCCGGGTAAACGACTTGAGCAGGAGCCGCTTTGTTGTTTAAGCCCACTCAGCTGAGTGTTGGGTGGGGATTTTTTTTTTCCTGTGTGAGTGTGTGTATGTGTAGAGTAAGCTGTAACCTGGGAATAACATTACACTCCATGCATGGCAGCCAAATTTCATTCCTGAGATCAAACTTTATATCAGTCACTCCTTTTTTTCTGTGTTTTACCCAAACGGAAATCCCTCCCTGCTCTCTTAAGGCCTTCAGATGTCATTTATCACCACTCAGCTTGGTATCTGTCTCATTTAAAGACTCATTTTTCTTCAGCAAATGGTTATTTATGGACTTTTGTTTGTTCTCAGGCATCATCACTAACAATACAGTTAATAGCAATCATTTGTTATTCTGCAATGGTGCTGATTCTCGGGACGGGGGCAGTGAAGTGAGAATACTCATTTGGAGGTTGAGGAAAGTCTTGACAGCACCCATTTATAACAAGATCATTGCGGAAAGTCCACCCTATTAATAACCCTCCACCACAGTCTAATTAGTGGTCCCTGATACAAACAGGTCTGGATCATAAAATATTATGAATTTCTCATGTAAAGATCACTGTTGGTGTTTCTTTTAAAGGACTGAATTAACTCTGTCATTGATTAGCCAAAGGAGACAAAACGTTTCCCACCAGTGCTCACATGTTCTTCTCTTATAAACAAAGAACTGCTATGGTCTGCCTACGAAAACATAACCTCTTGATCTAAGAGACTTTTTATATTTCGTGGTATCCATTCTGAGGATTACTTCACTTGACAACCTAATTATTGAATTAATCAATCCAAAAACCAACACTGTTACGGTGAGGCTATATTCACTCGTATATCTGAATGTGGCAGGAGTGTGGATGAAGAAGTCTTTTTCAGAAAGTTTTCTAAATATTAGATCATATCAGACCACAAAGAGATTTAAACAAACATATGATTTTGTGTTATTTTTTCACATTTTTGAAGTAGATGAATTTTTGTTTCTGTCTGCGTCGACTTTGGCGCCCCCTGTGGACAAAGCAGTCTTGTACAAGTAGTGATTTCTGACCAAAATATCTCATCCTGCTGACATTTGACTGTTAAACATATAATTATGAGTTTTTCATGTTAAAAATGTAAAAACAAGGCAGACACTGACCCTCTCACACTAGTTTTCAGTCTATTTCATAATCCTCCAAAATCTTCTCACAGTACTAGTCTTGTGCTAATACAACTAAATAAATATGCTATTAGTATTTCTACACAGCTGTGTTATTTTTACCTTTTAAGAATGTCCTGTAATTGTTCCATGAGTCAGCCTAAAGAAGCTAGGCTAATTTTTTTGTAATCAAATTTCTGTAATTTACATTTTTTCACAACAAGACCGCTTTAATTTGTGCTATCAGAAACACTTGCTAACACTTCTGCTTTAAGATAAGTTAGCTTACACTCTCTGCTTACTGGTACCTCTGTGAGGCAGTCGTCATATAGCACCTCAACTGAGCTAATATCAGCATTAGCTCAGGTTGCTGCGTCACACTAGCTCCTAAGATGTTTGCTAGCAGGGGAGAAGATATTCTTGCCACTTTAAAACAGTAGTTACTGCTGTTAGCTATGTGTTCTGCTAATGCTAAGTGAGCTACTGTTTTGATGTAGGCTGAAATTTGATGTACTCTGGCCTTTGTATCCATATCAAACAAGATATAATTCAAGTTTTAGCACACGTTTAAAGCAAAACTAATAATTTAATTGTAACTTACAAACCGTTTGAAAATGCGTACCAAGTTAAACACTTGCTCTAGAAGCCTAATAAGAGCTAATACATGATAAACCTTTATTTCATCCATGCAGCTTTAGGTAACTGTCACCCCAGAGTGAAATAGCTGACTCCTCAGCTTCCTCTTTCTCTTTAAAGTGCAGTTGACCGGCTTCTTATCAAGCCTTGATTAGTGATACATTTTCTCCCCTTGATGTGCACTGATGTATTTGAGAAGAAAAGGCAAATTGAGTTGTAGCCTGACCCGGGAGCCAATCCGTCTTGGAAATGTTCCCCCTCTTTACCTCCCTGCCTCTCTCAATCTCACCTCATTCCTTTTCTCTCTCCCCCCTCCCCTTTTTTTTAACCTTTTTTTTTTTCTTTGTACCAGGCCGGGAGTGGTCTGAAGAAATGAGGTGCAGCATTAGTGTGTTTTTTTGCTTGCCTGTGCAATAGAAAACAGTGCACGTCAGGGGCCCCGTCAGCAGATCGGGGAGATGCAGATGGGAGGTGAAAAAGCTCCCCGGTGGCACTCTGGCCCTGCTCAGATGTGATTGCAGCCGCCAGGATGAAGTCAGCACTGACAAAGTGCGGCCCATTGATGGATGGACAAAGCTGGGAACGGGATGTGAGAATGGATGGGGCCAGAGTGGGAACTTAACACGGACAAACAAAATGAAAGACAGAGAGGAATTACCTGCTAAAGCGTACCGGCAATACAAATCCCAGAGCAATTTACTTACTGCTAAGTGAGCACAGGAGGACTGTTTGCATCGCTACGAGAGTGCCCGACTGTGGGAATGGCTTTCATTCAGTTGATAGAGGTTTCCAGGTTTTACACAATTGTTTTTATGATTGCCTGTTTTTCAATATAGTCAAATGAATACACATTAAGTGCAACACACACTTACTTAAATCTGCCTGTACACACACACACGTCTACATGGCCAGACTACAGGGCTGCATTCTCCATCACTTTTTCACTTTAACACAGGATTTTTTTTTTGTCAAAGCCCAGTGCTAAACGTTTTACTTTAGGGCTAAAAATTATTAAAAGTTTTCATTTCCTAGCAATACTGAACAGAAAACCCATAATTAAGGGCAAATAACCTGCTAATGTTTGGCATTTAAATGATCCGAAGAATTTATAGGTTATTGCTCTTGTTCTCAGTCTATTTCCCATCAATCGATTATTCGTTCCAACACTATTTCAGATTGCATCTACAGCCGTTTTTAAAGGGGTTTTAAATCGTCTGTGTGCTCAACCAAAGTTTAATTTGTCCCGCCTCAGAGTGGACTGTAAAACACAAGATATTTTAGGTACCTCATGGCCTGAAGAGAACTAATAACCCCTGAAACTCTGGGCCAATAACCTTCCCAAAGCCAGGAGCTGTGTGGGGGGTGGCAGAGTTGGCTCCCTTGTTGGGGAATGAATTCTCATTACTATTGCACCAGCACTACATTAAATGTCAGTGTTGCTGCCGGATGGGGCCCACAAGATTAAGACTAATGCTGTTGGCCTCAGGAACTCCGATTAGAAGTATTCTCATTAATCAGAGTCTCAGAGATGGAAGCAATTTAAAGGCCCAGTCCTCTCTGAGCAAGGGGCAGGGCAGCACCCTGTTACCGAGGAGGGGCAACACACCAGCACCCATTCACTATCCCTTCATTAGAGCTCCCAAGGGCATGTGAAAGCCAATCAACACTTGATCCCCATCTGACCACTGACAATCCCCTTAAACCTGGAGGCCAATTTCACATTTACTTCAAAAATAACAACAACCTTTCCAACTTGCATTGCACACTTTATTGCAAAAATTACATTATGGTGAGATATTTGCAACAACTTCATCATAAGGGATAATGAGCGGGTGGTCATGTAATATAGAATCAAAACAGGGTGAGACTTCTGAAAAGGATCTATTATGAAAAAGCTGGCATGAAGTATTTATTCGGATAAGATTTCACTGATTTAAAAATAGTGTGTTCATACATCCAGAAAAATAGTCCCTTAGATTTGATGGTTGGTAAAGCTTTCATGGTAAAACCTTTTTTATTCGCTGAGTTATTTTACAGAATATTGTGACTTTTCTTTGGTCTGTAATATGTCATCTTGTGATTTGTGTGTTCGTATCAGCGTCAAGGTTATCCAGAAGGCCAGAGAGAAGCTTTGAGGTTTAAACCTGGTTTTGGTTCTCTATTAGCACCTGTCAGAGGAGACAAGCTGCATGGCCTCATGCTCCCTGTGACACCCAATAGATGGGCCCCTGCTTTGTTAAACCACCGGGACGGAAGCAGCTCTTCGGTGGGAGTCAATGTATTCTGTAAACAGGGCGGCAAACGGGAGTGAATCCCCCATAAATCTTGCTGCGGTGTGGTATCATTTCCTTCAGCTGACCTTGGCAAGGCTGCAGGATAGGGAGCCTGTGTGGCGAGCGGGAAAAAAGTATCCGATGATATACGAGCGAGCGGTGCAAGGTGGGACATGAATCAGAGTAGCCTGTGATTAGCTGTGAAATCTTACACATGTGAGTCCTGTCTTTTGTCTCGTTTTTTACCTCATCTCTTTTCACGTACTTTCTTTGGCACCTCAGAGAAGAAAAAGCCGAACAGAATCTCAAACAGGGTATAAATTTGTGCCCCAGACTGTTCCAAATATTTTCCTTGTAGATTGTTTTCTCTGTGTAGGCTACAGAACAGATCCATCAAGCACATTTCTCTCCCTCCATTTGTGTTTCAAACAAATACTTATTAACAGGCCGTGAAGTAATCAATGGGGATAATCCATCTGGGAGCCTGTCGATATGGTAATGACTCTGTCTCATCGTTATTGCTCCACAGCCATAAATCACTCGCTTTACCAGAATGCTTAGCAGCTGTTGCAACAATCCTGCGGTTGTGTGGAATATAGTGCTGCCTTTTGTGATCAATGCTGCAGCATTGTGCTGCTCCGGACGCTGATTGTTTTCAGATTTTGTGTAAAGAAAGCTGGATGGATCGTGTATCGATAAGTCAAGAGGCTTTAACGAAACGGTACGCTGCAGGTATATCAGGTTGATCAAGGCTCCCATTGTGCTTTGTTAACAGTGAGTTAATACATGAACTCATGGCAGGTATGAATGAGAAGAGCAGTCTGTGATCAAAGCGAAAACAACAAGGTTGCAACATCAACATTAGTCAACGAGTACATAAATACTTTGCAGTCAAAGACCTCACATTAAAGGGTGGAAAAACAACTTATTTGGGTAAACAACTTTGTTCTTAAATTAGCTTCAGTATGTCAGCCCTGACAATCAAACCAGATTAAAAAAAATTGAAAAAAGAAATTAGCATGTTTATTAGGGCCTATGTCCACCAATGGCTTTTTTTGCGCTAGCAGCTCTTATTGTAATCAAAACCTTTGCTGTTCAGCATTTTTAGTGCTCAGGGATGCAAGTAAAATCCCCCTAATCAGCTGTTGTTCTGTTGCAGTGCTCACTGCTCTACCACTCGAAAATAGTTTGTTTTTTGAGCCATCATCGACCAATCAAAATCAAGAGAGAGAGAGACAGGACTTTGATATCAGGTTTCATTAACATTTGCGGAGGTCCAGATCAAATGATTTTGATCAACTGTTTTCATCTTTCGTTTGTGAAATTATAAGTGATAAGTGTGAAGCACATATAGCAACTTTGCTGTCACTACTGTTTTCAACATTTGTAACCTAGCAACAATAGGAGCCAGTGAGAAGTGCTCTGAAATTGGTAATGTAAAAGCTGTTAGTGGACACAGGCCCTTACTGTTACAGTCTTTGTTGTAGTAGAACAACATGGATTTTTGTGTGCCTTTTCTTTTGTCTTGTAAAGCTAACCTAACCCTTCCTCAAAAAATCCCACTTAGTCAACAGAAATGCTGCTTTGACCTTTTATTCCTTGAAACTAACAGAGTGGGATTGTCTGGGTCTGTATTGGGGTAGGTAGTTGCTGTATACCACATATTATTGCTGCATTTCCCAATACCAGCTGTAAAGTTCTGACTAAGACCAGGATATAGTCTTCAAAAGTCTGTCCTTGGTCTTAAAAATGGGGTCATATTATGATCAGGGTTGTCCTATTTTTGGGTCAATATGGTCATTTGTTTTACCGTATCGCAGAAAACAGCAACCGCTGTCCTGGATATGTCCTACTGTAGAGAAATAATGCCAAACTTTCCGACATACTACATACCCACAATTTATCTGCTAGCTGGATTAACTTCAAAGACAGAGGTGATAATGTGGTTTTGTTTTGGGTTATCTATAAGACTAGGTCTGTATTTCATTGCATTGAATTACTCAGATATTTTTATCACTTCTTAAAAATTCTTTTTTCAACATATTTGCATTTGCCAGTTTCCCTGTTTCACTGGTCTTAGACAGTATTTAGTATTCGACAGTATGCCGATATTCTTATCTTACTTTGATTAAGAGAAAACAAGCAAATCTAAAAAAAATAACAGCTAAAAACCTGCTGAGAGAATTTGTTGTTGGCGTAGTTTTATGAACTTGTGAAAAGTACAGATGCTATATTAGTAAGGAAGTTCGTTAAAGTAGACCTGGCCAACATTTGTTTGACTCTTTCATAAGACTGGTTTCTTGGTCACAGAAAAAAAAGTCATTTTAAGTAATTTATTACCTGCCAACCTTACAAACTCCCCGCAGATATGAAATATTTATAAAACATTAAAGTTTTTGTCCACAGTCCACAAATCTTCGACTGAACTTAATTTATTTTGGCTCGTGCTCCAGAGAGGGAGGAAGGAGACGCAGACTTAGGGATAAGTGAAGGAAGAAAGACAATTAAAAGTGATAGCGCTCGTCCACATGAGTGTCAGCAGCAGCCAGGATGGAAGCAATTTATTCATCCAATCATGCAAGTACATGAAGTGCGCCGGTGTTCTGCTGCTGCTGCTGCTGCAGTGGGACGCTGGAAAATGTGATAGTTGTTTCCTCTCAATGAATCACTCGAGGCAGGATGCTCGCTGGACGCAAAGTGGATTGTTAGGTGTCCTGATAACAATTTAAATCCTGTTATGGATAATGCTGGGTAATGCTGTCCTGAAAATTGAACATGACACTCAAGCAATTTATTATCTTTTGTGTTCTTAACCTTGGGTATCGGATTGTTTGTGCAACCATATCCTTTTCATCCTGCAGAAGGTGCCCTCTTGATACATGCTTTTCTTTTTCATTACATATGGTTTCTGGTGGCAAACAAACAAAGAGAAAATATTGTACGGGGGAAGAGGATTTGTGCCAAATTGTGCAAAGAATGCTTCACACAAAGCAGGAGATGTGCCGGATTTATCCGCACTGAAATACCACAGCATAATGCTGTGAATGTTGTTTAATGTCAGAACAGTTAAATCTTTCATGATGCAATTTATCACCTCGTAATTTTAGCAACAAGACACATTCAGAGTCAGACACTTTGCAGATGTGAGGCAGTTGTGGGGCTAAGAAAACAACAGGCTGCAGATAAATCACTCAAACAGCTTTTTAGAGGCTTTCTTGAACGAACAAAGCCTGTAATCATTTTCAACACTGTGAGACTCATGCCATTCGGATGAGTTAGAGAAGAACTGATGTCCCGGAGGCCTTTCATACTGTAGCTTCTTTCTTTCCAGCTGCTTTTTCAGGCCCAGCTGCTAACACCAAGAAACTCCACAGCAAACAGGCCTTCCCCTCGGCCCCTCCTCATTGTTGTGGAGAACTTCCTCCCCCACTGACACCAGGGCTGGCCTTTGGTCTGATTTAAGACCCTGGCCTGCTGATGACCCTGCTTGCTGCTCCGTCTTTCTCTCCCCTGCACTGTCTCTGGCCCAAGTACAGCTTGACTTAGGGAAATGCTCATTCTCTCCACCGCTCATTAATCTGGTGAACAATGAAAGGAGCTGAGCACAAACTGTGTCGTGTGTAAATCTTTAATGTGGAGCTCTTACTTTTTTTTTCTGGCCTGAGAGTTGGGCTTTTGTCATAAACAGATTTTAAAAACATTTACAGGTTTATTGGCAACATTGAGACAACAGTCACTTAGTGTTGTTGTCATACCATTGTGTTTAGAGTTGTGTAAATTGGTTAAATCTGAAAAGTTGTGCTCAATTTACCACTTTCAAAACAGTGAGGAAAGACAAAGGCAAGTTTCACTTTTGGGAGATATTGGGCCATATTTTCACTCCTTGTAGAAAATCCATCCACATGAAGTGGCTCTGAGGTTGATTTAACCATGAGCTAGAAAGAGGCTAATGCTAATTTCACCATTTGAAAGTATGAAAAGTAAATGTTAGACATACGATAGACATAGCTTTGTGAAACGGATAACTTTGCATGTTTTGATTCACCACCATCAAGCACCACCTAGCTAAAATTACTGTTGAATACCGAAAGTGACTCAAGACTTACATTACCTTTCAAAAGCGCTAAAAGATATGGTCGGAAATAAGCAAACAAACTGTACTTAGCAAAACAAGTGACTAGATCCAAAAGCAGCAAATGTAAGCACTTCTAACACTTTACTAGCATTACCCTTTAAAGTGTTATAGGATAGAGTAAAACACAAAAAAACAACTGCAATAACCCTTAGGCTATGATCATAATGCATGCTAATATTTAACCACTTCCTTGCTAACCATACTGTTAGCTAAATTAGCATTTTCTTTGTTTACATGCTGAAACAATGAAAAGCTTATGTTAGCGTTCAGCCACTTCCTATCGTAAATTAATCCCCAGAGTTAAGGAGTGGCTGAATGACAGCATTAGCAATTGACTAATAGTAGCTACAGAGTGTCAAGTTAGGTTGTTTTAACCTCAAACTTGGCTAAATGTATGATAATATTAACAATTATTGTCTTTTTTTTCCTGTCAGAAGATTGTAGATTTCTCACGATTCAATGGATTCATTGTTTACAGCAGTGCTAAAACTTAATAACAGCAAATTCCCACTCTGCCAAAATGTAAATGGTTGTCATGCGAATATAGTGAATTGTCTCCAGTACTTTAAAGCTTTCTCAGCGTATTATCTGTTTTCCTGTCACAGGCTTGGACTCTTGGAGATCCTGACTTTCCTGCTCTTGACTCTTTTGGCATCAGTGTGCATGTTTTGCTGATTTATTTGCTCCAAAAGAACGTCATTGCTTTAAAACAAATGGCCGGCCCTTGACCGTGACACTCAGACTCTTGCTCTAGCTTTTGGACAGAGATATGTGGCCTCCTAATACATAAATGTATTATTTATGTGTGCTTAAGTTACAGCTTTTGTTGTCTCAGCACATGCAGAGGCCAGAGCCATGGCCTTGGGCCAGGCGACAGCTCACTTTGTCTCGGTTTCCTCATTTTCATGCATAATTAAAAAACTTAAATTACTTGCCATGTACAAAATTATAATGCTGCAGGAAACAGACTACACGAGAATTTATTTTCTTTTGCATGAGACTGACAGGAAATCAATTAATCCTGATGTATTATTTTATGCTGGACATGCAGTGGGCTGAAGGAGAGGGAGGATAGAGATTGGCTACAGCTGTTCTCATTGGTGCAGTCATATATTACAGCTGAAGTGTGTGACAGCTTCTGAGGAAAATGGCTGAAGGGTATCAGGCAGGTGACTGGACTGTAAAAAAAATAACACTGTGGGATACAAACTGTTTTTTAGGGGCTGATGTAAGATTTGTGGTGGTGAAGAGGCACTTTACTGCTGCGCTGCATGTACCCCAGGTTTCCCATATTTTTTCCAACAACTGCTTTCTGTCACAATTTATGATGAACCTTTCTGAGTAACAGCCAGGTGTTGTTGTTATACAGCTTCTTGTTCCTGGACCTTAATCCAAGCTGCTTTTTCGTGAGACCAGTTTTCAGTTTATGTTGCCATTTTTCAGCATCCTATCGGGGTCCTTCAGCGTTCACAAATAATGTTTAAACATGATCAAACTTGCCCGTATATTTAAGATGCATTTAAAATTTTTACTCTATACTGTGAGCCTGCATAAAAGGAGAAAAATGTGCTATTGCATCGTTCAGTGATACCATGACTATAGATGTGACAAATCAGCTAACATTAAAGAGTACATAGCAGCTATAAATCAGTGTTTATTCCTACCTGCTGCTCTTCATGATCCGGATAGATGAGGTTTGGATAAGTTAAGGTAAGGTTAGGTTAAGTTAGGTCACATTATTCCAACCTGTAGCCTGCTGTTACAGCCTCTTCCTATTGGATATACATGGTCATAGCATTGAAATCAAACATATAATACTCAGGCCTCGATCCAATAGGTTAAATGTATGCATCCCATAACTTTTCTTGTTCATTGTAACAAATTCAGACATTTGCTGATGCAGTGACTACCAATGCTCCAATTACAGTTAACTGTACAGCCCTGATGTATAACATGTTGAAAAACTTTGATTTCTTTAGTCAATGTAGTTGTTCAGTTAAAGTTAGGAATTATTAAGAGTCCAGCATAGCCTGTATCAAACATGAACTTGTCTTATACAGTCCATAAATCATTATTTAGTTTCCTGTCAAAATGAGCATTTTAACATTGGTGGTAATGGGACTTTCTTGGGTTTGGGGGCCAGCCTCAAGTGGACATTCGAGGAACTGCAGTTTTCAGCACATCCACATTAGCTTCATTTTTACCCTGGAGGCTGCTGCTTGGATACAGCACCATCTATGTGCATAAATGTGACTTTTTATCTATATATATGTGCATTAATGTGGCCTCTGTGGGGATATCTCAGTATACTTCAAGGTTCCTCTTCCTCCTCTGTGTGAGTTTGAACAATTGGCAGCTAGATTTAAAAGGTAATTGCAGCCCTTTAAGAAATATTTCCTAATAAACGTGCCAGGTCACTGATTCATGAATTGCATGGCAGTATATTACTGGTGTTTTACTCTCGGTTCTTGTTCTTGAACCATTTCTGTGAATTAAGGGAGACAGAACCGCTCAACTCGACTTACTTACAACTGTCAAAATAGTGCTAAAGTTTATTCTACTTCTCTTCAACCCATAGAGTTGGCTGTCCAGATTTAAAGTAGGAAGCTTAAGTTTTTGGTTTTAATATCACTTGATGTCATTTCAAGTAGAATTGAGTTACAATAACTGAAATGTGCCAATTGTTTACTGCATCAAGGTTGGTCAGCTTTCTCAAAACAGGATTTGCATTAAAATTTAAAGTTATAAAAGACATTTTTTCATGCTTTATAAAATACTTAAATACAATACTGCTTTCTGATCACAATCACCAACAGTTGTAATCCAGATTTCCAGTATCTACACCCTGTGATTTAACATAAACCAGATAATATAATGAAGAGTCCTGTAGAGGTCAGATAACATTTCATCAGTGATCCAGGACAGCCCACTCACATTCACAACATCTCTGAGGACAAGCACCATTTTTTCTAATAAAAAGAAGAATTGGGAGTGATTCAGAAAAGTGACGGCAGCCATTTTTTTTTCTTTCTCTGGGTTAAATCATTGGATGAACCGTTGTGCCACATGATGTGCTGTATATCACACGCGAGGCATCAGTAATCTTTACTCAAGGGCACGGATAACAGGCAGATAGACATGTGAATGAGATGGAGAGGGGGGCTGCTGAGCGACTCATCCCTTTTTGCCATCACCACAGAGAGGAAGGAGGAAGATTTATGGGACCTTGCAGACCACATACTAGCTGGCTGACCATCCTATATGTGAACCCTCTCACTCACTCAACAGTCCTCCATCTTTATTGTTTTAAAGCACCACCTTGGCTGGCAGTGGATGTAATTGGGTTTTCTTTTGCCGTGTCGTTTCTGGTAAAAATAGTATCAAGATAATAGATACTAGATACTGGTATTAGTGTAACATCAAACATTATTCAGTTCATAAAAAGGTATTTTTTAAAAGTATTTTGTTTTGTTTTGTTTTGTTTTGTTTTTTTGGTGTCCATGGCTAAAATTCATAACGATGAATTTTTATAATACCCAAGGGCTGAAGAAAAAGCCTTGTCTTTACAATTCACACTTAAAATATTAAAAATAAATAACATAAACTGGCAGAAGTAAGCAGGACAAGGTTTTTTTAAAAACTCAAACATTTGGAAGACCAGATGAACAAAGACTGCTTTGTCCACAGGGGGCGCCAAAACAGACTCCAACAGAAAGTTCCATACAGGAGCTTTGAGGGACAGTTGTTTACCAATTCATCATCAGTTTAATGTTTTATAAAGTTAGTAATATTTATTGATTTGTACAGTATATGCTAAATGTAATAAAGATAAGATTTGTAATTATCCCATTCGAAGCAGTGACCATTGCCACTTTACTGTAAATAATTTTAATGTAATAATTGAAGCAGCAATGGGAAGCTGATTCGTTCTATTACAGATTTGATAAATTAAGCTTCAAAAGTGTACTATTTGCTGACCCAAATACACTTATTAATTCTAATGTAAAAAAATCTATGTAGCATTTATTTGTGATTTTTTGCCTCCTGTAGTAGCGCAACAAAGAAAATACGTTTCTCTAAAGTCACAGCATAAAGAGCCAAAATAAACTCTCTAACAGTCGTTTCAAACAGACACTATTTCACTTTGTACATCACACAGGCCTTTACAATAAGAATCCCCCTATATGAGAGCATATACCTCATGTTCATGTTCAGAAGGTTAAAATATTCTTCAACAGTGGACCAAAAATATTATGTTATAATCTTGCCGCTCACTGATTAACTTGATGACTGCAATCTGTTGTTCATCGAAATATGAAGAGACTCCAAGTCTTTTCTCTATTTCTCTGTTATGTAACCAGGCTTCTGAGGATCATATTTCAAAAGCTACGCCACAAACATAGATAGTGATTCTTGGATGGCACAAGGGTGACCAATCACATTTAACTTGGGGCTCTTACCACCCAATTCCATCCCCTAGAAACACCCCTGCTGACACTTTTAGAACCAAATGGCTAAATCTGCTTTTAGGTTATCTGACTCATGTTTCCCTCCTATGCCGTGTGGTTTAAATGATCAGAGGATAACCACCAAATTCCTCCAGGGACTTCCAAACAAAAGCTGTAACGCAAGCATGTCTAATGTTCAGGATATCTGTATTTGTTTTTACACATTAGCAGCCCATTGAGGTTCGATAAACACAGATGGTTTGGAGTCCGTCCAGTTTCCGAAAGTTTGAAACAATAGTCTCACACATTATTTAATTACAATCATCAATAATACTGTCAATTTGACTCCACCTTGACTGCGTCCTAAACAAAGTCTTGCATGCAAAAGCAGTAAGACAGTAATATGTATACGTTCTAATTGGGGCTGATCCCTGAAGTGGCACAGTTATGG
Organism: Xyrichtys novacula; assembly: GCA_962446985.1. NCBI lineage: Eukaryota > Metazoa > Chordata > Actinopteri > Labriformes > Labridae > Xyrichtys > Xyrichtys novacula. The sequence continues at coordinate 7,318,790 of OY660882.1, read as the reverse complement.
CCTGTCTGATGGGATGTAATCTGATCCACTGTGGTAATAACCGTGCGGACACATAATCACTGAGGTACACTGCGTCGTTTGATGTATTCCCAGCTTTTCCTGGAAGAGAAGATGTCACATCTGCCTAACAGGTCGCGGATGATTTCTGAGGATCACAGCTGGTGCCCTCCCTCGGGACACATTCATGTGTTATCATCAGTCATTACAAAAAGTCTTTATAAATTAAATGTTTAGAGTCCCTCTGGGGCGTATCAGCTGCACTGTTCACAGCAGAAATATCTTGGAGGGCTTTCAAAATTAGGAATTAAGACCTGCTGTTTCTAATGAAACTACAAGAGTGAAACTATGTTGTTCTGAGCTATAACACTGGTCTTTATTGCAGTGCACTGCCAGGTAGGGCTATTTGGCAGACAGAAGGCAGACATGGGGGCACATTTCTGCAGGGAGCAAGAAAAAACCTTTGCAGGGATTTTTCTACAAAGTGCCGAACAGTTTCAGGTAACAATCGCAGTTCGAGCCATTCACCTGAGAATTTGCGAAACCGTTTTATTTTTAAATATCTGAGAAAAGAAAGGCTTTTTCTCCTTCTCTTTCATGTCCGTGCCCTTACTAAATCAGATCCAGTCAGTCATGCTGCACTTTGGATGCCCCCTGTCACAAAGACATGCAAGCTTTCTCATAACTTTGCTAATTGACCTGAGCCACCAATGCTAGCTGGGTGAATTATAATGTCCAAAAGCAAGTACTCACTCGTTACATAACAGCGTGAGTCATTGACGTGTTTTCCTGCTTTATTCGGGAGATTTCCATCATTGAGGTCATGAACGAGCATCTTCGTATTATCAGCTTTTACTTGTGTTACATTTACGGCCTTGTGATATAGATTGCAGTCAAGGAACAGACGCAGGACAAACCACAGCCTCGGTGTGTATCAGGTTGCCTGCCAGGAACTATTGAACTTTTCTTTGACAGGTCATTCAGACTGTGACAGAAGCGAAAAGGACCTTTGGATCAACTTGAAAGCTGGGAAACAAAGCAAGTCCGGCATCTCTGCTGGGATCTCATCTGATCCAATGCAGATGGTGCTCACGTACCTGCAGAAGGAGGAAGTGCTCAGCGTTTACTGGGTGATATCCTTCCTGCTCACACAAAGGGTAGCCTTACTCCTTCACGCTGTTTATATTTAGTCATAACATCCACTACTATTGAAAGTATGGGTCAAGGTGAGGCTAGGACACTTGCGAGGGAGGGGAGGGTGCCTGAGGAACAACAAACAGATGTTCTTTGATGATAATTGCAGAGAGGGGAAAAGGAGTATGGAGGGCAGGCTCGTAAAGCACTCACTTGTTGAGGCTCTCCTGCCCCCTCTGAAGCCCTGTGGTGGTATGTTGTTTAGCCCCAGGAGTCCGAGTGGGCCTGCTGGTGCCATTACCCTTACAAGCCCAGAGGTGACATCTGCTCACAGTAGCAGCCACAAATTTGAATGCCAATATCCTCGCCTTGAACTGACCTGGAGGAAAGAAGTTGGTGTCAGTCAGTGACAATCTTTCTTAACATGAAAGGTTAGCGAGCCACAGCCCTTAATCAAGTGAGGCTGTCAGCAGGCGCCCTTTAAAATGGAGCTGTAAAGACAGGCTGCCAGTATTACAGCCGATGAGCGCTAGCTCTGAGTGATTGATTTGTGTAAATCATTTTCTTTTTTTGCTCTCTGCCTCTCTTTTACGAGTGTCAGTAGCTGTGGAGGATGGTGAGGATACCATCGTGGGATTAAGTATAGCTTCTGCGGGCTGTCCTGGTGATTAATGAGCTGCCACAGCGTTCCCAACTGTCACTAAGAGGAGCCCGGGTTCAAACCATGTCTAGACTGATGATACAAGGGATAAAAATCACTGGTGTCATCATGTCATTAATGTCCTGTAGTTCTGATGTTGATTTAGCAAGTTGCCAATCACCCTCGGGGGGATTCACACTCTTGTTATTTTGAGCTCTCAATTGCTTCATTTCTGTGAAATATTCAGGGCAGATTTAAAGCTATTGACTGACATGCCTAGGGTTTGAGTTAGCATCCATGCACTCTCACCCTTTTGTAGCATCAAACAGGGTCGTATTAACAGATCGGTAATTTGATTAAGCACTAGCTTTAGCATTTTTTTCTCTTGCTGTTTCTTCCTTCTGTGAGTGAATACTTCAGGTATTCACATCAGTTCACTGCATACTATTTCAAAAGGAAAATTAAGCATTTTTTGGCTTCTTTCATTCGTTTCTGATCACGTCTTAAAGGCAGCCGCTTGTTTGTAGCGAGACCTTGGGCCAATCTATTATGGACTGCAGTGGGGTAACGCAGCTCAAGGAAGAACATTTATGATCATTTCTTCATAGAAATGCAATCAGACCGAGACGCTAAGGCGGAAAAACTTCCGCGTCTGCAGTGCAAAATGATTAATATGGTGATTATTAATTCAAGGAAATGATAAAGAAATGATCATAAATGTTCTTCCTTGAGCTGCGTCACCCCACAGCAGTCCGTAATGGACTGGCCTGAGGTCTCGCTGCAAACAAGCGGCTGCTGGAAGAGAGTCGGTGAGTTGTGTTAAGTCTCTTTGCTAAAGTAATTAGGCAAAGTTAAAAAGATGTTTGGTGGCTAGTGCTGTGGCTGGGACCCTATATGTACTGTTGATGAAGTTAGGTGCTGTTCTGAGCATTATTTGTGGCTATAGAGTGGCGTTTTGGTTGAGGTTTGTATATGGCTCCTCAGACCGCTGTGTATTGCTATCGTGCGGTCGTTACTAAAGTTGGTATGACTCGAGAAGCAAGCGGTCGGCAACATTCATCTCTCGAGGGGGTGTCTAACTCTGTGTTACAGTGTGTTTGCTCCTAAATTAATTTTACGGCAGAATATCCCTTTAATTCTGTTTGTCATTTCATCTCAAACATGAAAACCACACCCAGAGTAATCCAGTAGCATCCTGGGGCCAAAAGCTGGACGTAAACAAATATTAGCAGTATAGCTGGCAGATGCAGTTGAGGCTAACTTGGATGATTTCACCATCCTGGAAAACAGCCCACCAAGCCCTCTTATTTTAGTCGATGCTTGAGCTTTCACTGCAAGCCTCGCCTGCTTCTTGTATTTTCTTTTCTTATAAACAAAGCACCAAAACACTCCAGGAACAAGTGCTGATAATGTTCCTCAGCTCATACTCGTTTTATTCCCTTTGGTTTGCACATTTCTTGTGCTTGGACGCTCTCTCTCTCTCTCTGTTTCTTTTTAATATTCATTTTTTATTCCAGCTATTGACAGAGATGTGGGTCAGATCTTTCAATCCTCCAGAGATTCTTTATGCCTTGTTTTTGCGCTCATCCCTTGTAATGTCTTATGACCTTTTACACCGAGCTGCAGAGCTGGGCAGCGAGCTGTGAGGAGAGCCAGAAAGAGCGAAATTGAGCTGCTCCACATCTATCTCTCCCCTGAGGAGTGTCGTGTTTCTCTTTCCACCATTTATTTGAAAGCTATCATTTCCTGGGATTCATCGCTGAAAAATGGCATCGATTCTCAGGATGATAGATGCTAAGTGTCCTCCTATCGACATGTCTATTGACAGGCCTGTGTAAATTCTGCATCTTATTACCTCCTCGGATAAATGATACACCTCGTGAACAGGGAGGATGTTGCTCAAGTCGATAGAAATGTCTGAGCATCTCTTACAATGGCGGGTGTCACTTCTGAAAGGAGTGATTCATTTTGTCAGAAAACACCTTATCACTCACCGTGCTGAATAATTTAACACAATTAGACTGACGGCAGATAACGACCCTTTAAAAACCCCTTAGACCAAGAAAGAAGAGCAACTGAGGAGTCTTTTTATTTAGCTGTGTGCTGCAGCTACTGTAGGAAGGTCAACTCTTAATCTAAAGGTGTTTTTGTATCTAATATCCCTGTCCAGGGAAGTTTGCTGTAGCATTAAAATGACTTATGTAAAGCCTTAAAGCTACTGCATGTGCTGTGAAGCAACACCTTTCTTTACTGCATTGTTTACAGGGCCTATTTTTCTTTGACTGGGTAAGGTTTATTGCATCTTAATCTTCCCCTTTTGTAGCACTGCCTGCAAGGACATTAAATAATGCCCCGCTGCCAACCGTTTTCTCCATCTCAATTTGTTTTATAGTAATACACAATTTAACCTTCAGAATAGCATTTGCAGGTTCATAACACTCGGAACAGGTGTAATTTTTCTAACAAACAGAGCTGCAATGTGACCCTATTTATCTCTGTTTCTTATAATGCATTGTATTAATCTGAGGGCCATTATTTCAGCAGGGCAATAATTCACTCTTATTGTTTAGCCTCGCCACTGAAGGAAATCTTTCTACTCCAGTTGTGCTTTAGTGTTCAGGCCTGCAGCTCGTACCTGTGGGAGTTTTTCTTCATAGCTTTTTGGACAAGAATACATTCACCAGCAAACGTAACTGAATGTAATAGACTTTTTTTTTAAACCTGAATTTTTCTGACTTTATTAATTGTGTGTTTCGTGTTTTTATGTTGTGAACTCTTTCTTTTTGAACAGTTTCTTGAAGTCTAAGGAATACTCTGAGTTAGAAGCCCTTCTTGATGTAGCTACTACTTCTCTCCACTTTAAAACTGAACCCCACACCACGATTTTATCATATGATTTTACACCGTGCACTGGTGTTTTGATACAGTATATGCAAACTAAGATGCAAATACTGTGGCTTTCCATCCTGCTGGCTCCGCCGTTTACAGTGATGCTGTTTTACCTCAGTTAACTCCCTCCAGTGCTGACTCAGAATGACTTCACCGCACCATTACGCCCCTGTAACATTTGCATTGCAGATGAGGCGCAACAGACGTCCAATACTCCCATCATGAACAGGCAATGTAAAAGAGGCTACAGTTTCAGCTACTAGTTTCTAACCTGCACAGACATGCTAACTGGCTAACAAGGAAGTTTAGTGTTCCTTTCTACTTTTTAATGAAAAATCCAGAAAATGTACCCTGGTCTTTAAGACACAGTCCGTTTTGGGGAAGCTATATCGCATTCAGCAATGTATGGTTTATATGCAGATGTGTAGCTCTTTCTTGTACCCTCCTTCTGCCCAACACTTCTTGTCTAAATGTAGAAGCCTTTTCAACCAAACAAGCTTTTTATAAGGCTTGTTAACTTGACAGTATATTATTGTTTTCTTTAAATGCATGATTATATGGAAGGGAGAAAATGGTTAAAAAGTAACACTGCTAGATTTTTCTGCTATGCCATGTATCCAGCGTGTTTTGAGCAGCAAGTATATCATAAACTCTTTGTATTTTATGCTTGTACATTGGTCACACCGGGGTGTAGGATGCAGCTAACTTTTTTAGATGACAAAAAAGGTTTTAAAAATTGGGTTTTGTACAACTAATTTGATATTAAGAGTATTTGATAACTCTCTACTCTATGTGGCAATTTTAGCAATACTGTAGTCGACCACACTGAGGCTTGTTGTTTAATCATAGGTAAATTAGTAAATATATAAAGAAGTTGCTGGCGGATTTTAAGTACAGTAAAAAGGATTTAAACCTGTTCATTTAATTGCAAAATACAGGAGTAAACTAGAAAATTAAAATACACATTCAAACAAGATTTCAGTCTTTATAGTTATTTCTATTAATACTGATCTATGTCCAAGGTCTCATTTTCTCAAAAAGTTTAGTTTAACATAGTTATTTGATTTTATAAATGTAATTAATTGACAGCTCTGTTGATGAATGCAGGCTCCTGCAGCAGTCTGCACATGAATAACAGAGTAGGAGGAAATCTTCAACAATAATACAAAAGCCATTGAGCTTCAGATCAACATGAGAACCATTTGTGCTGTAAACTATACCGACCTGAGGGATCCCTCATGATTTATTGGTAAGTTTAATGACTTGTTATGGTTAGCGGAAATGGGATGACGTCAGTCCTGCTGCTTTACCAGCCAGGTTACTCCTGCGTACCAGCACAATAGGTCAGCGCCTGTTAAGGCAGGATTTGGCTTCATGTCTCACAATGGGTGGAAGTGAGGGCACGGTGTTTATTCTTCATACAGTCAATGATTGATTGAAATACCATGATTTGAGGAAGATTATATTCCTATTGTGATTGGCAAAACTGTTCAAACCTCAGTGCTGTTTGGTTACTAAGAGCAGAACCTCAGTGCTGCTGTTTCTCCCCCTTGTTTCGAAGATAAATTAGCAGCTTCTAAATAATGCAGTGAACCCTAATTCTCTTTGATTAGTAGTGAGTTAGATGATGGCGACCCATTGAAATTGGTCATCAGCATAAATAACGAGCGAATGAACTGATAAAATGCAAAGTCCCGAGCCATCATAAATCAAACGGAATCCACTGGCCGTGGAAGCGGGTGGAATTAGAAGTCCGTGCTCCTATTAATTATGTTGCCTTGTGAAGGCGACAGCGTGATAAATCAGCGCTGAAAGGCCCTTCACCGGCTCAGCCTGAGGAGTTAGACTGCCTGCAAATTGCTTTGTGTATGCTCCTAATTGTTTCTTAAATAACCCTCCTTTTTTGAGGCAGGTTGGAAAGGAAGTCTACCAAGGAGGGTCATGGAAGTCAGGGCTGCTGAATCTGTAAGATAACGTTCTAGAAAATCATCTCACCCCCCTCTCTTTTCTCTCTTTCTAATCTGCTCTGCTCATTAAGACAGCAAGAATCAAGTATACATTTTTTCAACGTTCAATTAAAAATGCTTTAGACACAAACATCAAATTTGGTTCAACTAATTATTTAGAGTTCAAATTTAAAGGAGGGTCCAGCATATAAAACATGCAGTTTCAGTATTTTTATTAAAATTTTTAATACATGGACACACATGTATAAATATATGGGTCAATAAACAGACAGGTGTCCTTTTATTACACATCTGCCATTTTTATAGAGCTGGTTTAATGTTTTACTTTCAATACCTGCTGTTGCCTCGACAAACCAAACCAAAGCCCTTTCATTTCAGTGATCTCTATTAGTCAAGAAATTCACCAGGTTTTAAAGTCTTTGGGAATCTTTTTGGATCCACGATAATAAATCAGACTTTATGTTGTTAGCTGCTAGCTTGTTCATGTAAAAAGTTGAACAGTATTATGTTTCCCTGACCAAAGGTAACTAAGTCAGATAACTATAATGCTTCATTTCATACTGTATGCAAAACCTTAAACCAGATCTTGGGCAACTTTAATGAAACAAAGGGCAAACTTTGGCAGAAGTAACTGCAAGTAGATTGTTTAAAACATTTCATTTCACTTTGTTTTGGGGCATTTTTTTGTCCTTGTTGGCAGAGACAAGAGAAACATGGAAGGGATATGCATCATGCATGGGTTGAAAATGGGAGTCAAATCTATAACCAATGCATTGTGGATTGGACTTATTTTGACTAAGTACCTTGTTGTTTAAATAGAAACTGAATTATTGACAAACCAGCTTGTTTAAAGTTAAGAAATACACAATGAAAACAGTCAAAATGAAGCATGTTGGCTTAACAAACCATTGTCAAAATGGTTTGAGTGTGGCCAGCGTTTCAATCTTCTCACTGGTAAACATCTACATACTTCTATTCTAGCTCAGTTTAACCACAGCAACCGTACAAACAACTTGACCTGTTGTCCAGAAGAGCAAATGACCATTTGTCAACTGTATTTGCTGACAACCAGGTAGCAGAACATTAAAAGAATATATAAGTTCCAATTGATTATATTATTGGTAACCTTTTGGGATTGTTTTAAGAACTGTTTGATGACAGTTTTGTCACTAAAATTGTAGAAAGTCCATCATAGTTTCTTGTAGCTCATGGTATACGGTCTATTTGGTTTTTAGGTTAAAGAAAAGGCAAACCATCACTTGTCAGAGTTGTTTCCTATTCATTTTTTTAGAACCAACCAATTTTTTGACTGAGGAATTGATGTAACTTTTATATAAAAGGCTGTAAAAGTTCTATTTCGAGAAGTTGACATCAACACTCGTTTGAAAATTTCTGTCAATAAATAACTGGAGAGGATGGATTGATTCCAGGTATTGAGGATTAATTTGACCTGTTACATATATGTGAGTGGGTGTGAATGCCCTTGTAGTGCCATTGAGCTGCTGGTGGATGTTTGAGTTTAAATAATGCTCCTGTGCGGCCGGAGGAATAATGGTGTGGTCTTTCATGACATTGCGTCAGTGCCAAGGTGACTGACTCGAGGAATGACTGATTGCTCTCTCTCTCTCCCTCCCTTCCTCTCTCTCTCTCTCTCCCTCTCTCTCTTTCTGTCTGTCCCCCCCTTCTCACCCTGTCAATAAGCATCCTCTTGTCTGATGGAGTCACATCAGGGCACTGCAGCTGACACCATGGTGTCTTTATTTCCTGCAGCAATCCTTTTACAACACACATCAGAGGTGATTAATACACTGACAGCAGCCAGGAGGTTAACCCCCTGCTGCCAGCCAGATACTGTTACTGACAAACACACACGACTCACCTTCCATACCAAATCCCACCACACTGCACCTTCTCCTTTAATATATACTGTGTTTAATCAAAGAGGAGAAATGACAGTGCTGGGATTTGAGATTTGATTGATGGGAGCAGATAACACTTGGTATTCCAAAACTGTCTTTTACATTAAACCAAATGGTCGCTCCCACTCGCAGCTGTCTGCACACTTATTAAATCGCAGCTCCTCCGATTTAAATTTATGGCATCTATTACTCTGGAATTTACATGTCCAGGTGTTGCATCTGTTTGGCTTCAGGTAGGGGTCACTTTGATTTATTAATATCCACGCTCTCATCTGCAAGACAATCACTGACATATTGTCACTTAGGGCAGCATGTCTCTCCGTTTCTAACAGCTGTGACAACCTGCGTGTTATTAGCTCCCTGGATGATTATGCAGACACGCAGAGCGAACATGTCAGCCTCTGCAGGGCCAGATTACACACAGTGTCTAATGCTTATAATAGCCAATAAACTGCAAATTATAGACTCCGGGCTGAATGAGGGTTTTCTCATTATGTCTCATCAGCACCTGTTTAATTGTTGACGATCTCAAAAATATCTCATGATAGAAGGGATAAGTTGCAGGTCTTCAGGAGTGATCCAGCAATCTGGGTCATTCAGAGCCATATGTTCACACTTTGTTCTTGTTGCACAGGACCATGAAAACCATTTGTTAGTCTAAAGCTGGAGTCCATAATCTTTATAGTTTCACAGTTTTCAAAGTCGAGGTTCTACTTGGCGGAGCAGCTTGTATAAGTGTTGAAACAGTTATTGGACAACTGGAACAAGAAGCTAACCGGTGTTATTTTGATACCTGAGCGATGCTAGCGCCCGTTGAGAATATCATACAGTATGTAATGGACACATATATTAACTCTTGTTTCTGTATAGAAACAACAGTCAGCTAAAAGGCTTATTAACCATTAGTGGTCTCTATGTGCCTGATGTTGTCTGACATTTAATGAAAATGATATACACCAAGAGTTATGGATTAAAAAACAGAAGTAATGAAGGAATAAAAGGAAAAAAAATGTATTTTTAAAAAGGGAATGGCTCAATAGTGGATGAAATAAAAGATCACTCTAATAACAGTCTCTTTACCAGTGTTGTTTGGCATCCTAATCTAATGCTTATACTAATAAACTATGGTTTGGATCAGATCTGAGCGGGATTGAAATGTGGTAAATAGCTGTGGCCAATAGTCAAACCAGTATTTGCTGCAACTAGGACCGGAGCCTCTCTACATTGGGGCACACAATTTCATTACTGAGCCTAACTGTTGCCCCAGAAAAACAGCTTTTGTCCTGCAGTAAGACAGAGTTCATAAAAAGTTTAGCAAAATGAGTTGAAGAAGTCCAAATTAGGGCTGATGTTGTTGCACTCATCTTAGGCATCATTAGATATATATTTGCTGTTCTGGGTGTCTGTCTGTCACACCTTAACACACCACTAAAATAAATAACATGTAATAGTGCAAGTAGATATGTGTTAAAGCTGAATTTTAATTGCATATCACCTAAAAAAAAACCTCTGTCCTTCATGCTAATTCCTTGCGTGCTGCTTCCTTGAGACTGTTAACAGAACGACCACTCTGAGTGACAGGCAATCAAGACACAAGCAGCGGACTACAACTTGAGTTGGCACCAAACATGCTTGTCTCTCCAGTCACAGTGCGTGTCAGCAGGACAGACCACTAAGGGCCATAGGTGGCCCAGTTGTTTGGACATTGCAAATGTCACGGGAGGAGGGAGAGAGAGTGTGTCCCCTCGAGTCCCCCAGATGCTGCTCCCACCTCTCATCATTAACTCTCACACTGAGATAGTAATTAGGGCTCCTCGCGGCATAAGACAGATTCTGCATCAGACCAAATTTTCTAAGCTGTCATTCTAATTATGTGGGCCAGGGCAAGATGGATCAGCCGAGCCGTGTGTTAGTGTTGATGTCAGTTAATCATGGTGACTCGGCCATAAGCCACAAGGGCTCTCTGCTGGGTCCAGCAGAAGGTATGACGAAGTACAAGTTTCAGATAATGCGGCAAGAGGAGCACTCCCTGAACTCCAAAAACTCAAGTTTGAGATTCCTGACTACGGTATATGTAGATATATCTTCAGAAAACCCGAAAGGCATCCTATTCAAGCAGTAGGCTGCCGCTATTGACACAGCACGATCCTGCAAACCTCAGTGTTAAACCCACCTATGGCTATCATCTAATGACCAAACAGCCTTGAACCAGTGGCCAACTTTTCAAGCTTCTGATGACCAAACAAATGATATGATACTAAACAATTTAAAAAACATATAAACAGTAAAGTATATTACAGAATACCAATACAATAAGACAGCACAAGACGATATGTCACAATGATGCACAATACAGTTAGATATATTACATTACCATATGTTACTCTACATTATGATCTGATGTGATGTGGTAATACAGTATATCAATTGTGTTGCATTAGGTTACATTATGTTACGTTACATTGCATTGCGTTATGTTGCATTGCATTACTTTATATTACGTTATGTTGCGTTATTTGGCGTTACGTGACATTACGTTGCATAATGTTACGTTACACAACATTGCGTTACATAACGTTGTGTTACATAATGTTACGTTGCATTACGTAATGTTACGTTGCATTATGTTATCTCATAATGTTATGTTGCGTTATGCTGTGTTGCGTTATGTAATGTGTTATGTTTTGCTATGTTGCATTGCGTTATATTGCATTACGTAATGTTGTGTTATGTTATGTTGCGTTACTCTGTATTGCGTTACTTAACATTGCATTTTAATGTGTTTAATTACATTGAGTTACGTTATATTGTGTTGCGTTGCTTCATGTTTTGTTGCGTCGCGTTATATCACATTACATAACATCACTTTACAAAACTACATGACCTGACAAAATAAGATACAATATGATAGGATATGATATAATGTACAACATAACATGATATAATACCATATGACACACTTTATGGTATGATAGGATGTTGTACAATACTGTGCTGTAAGATTCAACAACATTATAGCTACAGGTACTAGGATTGAATCGCGGTCCAACATCGCCGGGTGGTGACATATTGGTTTTGTCGCTTTCACTCTTGATACGGATGTTGAACCCAGTGTGCTGATGGACAATACAGAACTAGAAGACTCCCTACTCAAAAAATCCTATCATTTGGGTATGGATATTATGAACTCCACCACAAACTCTGGTAAATTTTGGCATCAAGCCTTCCATGGGTTACTGAACAGATAACAAACAAGTTAACGCCAGAGGTGGTGATGCTGCTAAATCTTTATTCTGTAGCTGTCTCAGTGTAGTTCAGCTGTTATTAGTTTAATCTCATGGCTCATAAACTATAGCACAAAGTATATTCTGGTGTGACTGTACTGTGTCATGACTCACAGGGAGAGTTTAGCCGCTCATTTAAGTCTGACTTTAGCCCCCGCTCCCAAAGTAACTGGCAAATTATAACCTTTTCTCACAGCGCGAGCTAGGACATGTTAATTGGATTTGACAAGGGCATATTATGCACAACAAATATGCATAATTCTGCGAAAAATGGCACGGAAAATTGGAAATAAAGAAGAGAACAAAGTAGATTTACATGGTCGGGTAGTCTGAATGTCTGGTATCATATTCTCTCCTGCCGCCTCCATAAAAAGGCACAGAACTGTAACAATGGGTATCAGTGGAAAGTGCTTTAAAGTTAAAGCTGATGGATGGCTTGTCAAAAAAAATAATTGCACTGGTGGGAAAGTGGGTCTGCGTGCTTAGAGGGGGGAGAGCGGGATCTACACAGAGGATGATGGGAAGTGACAGTGGTCTGTCAAGACACAGTGGCTGCCCAGAGTAGTGTGAAGCCCTAGCTAGAAGGTGGCAGAACAGAGCAGGCTGTCAGAGCAGGAAAGTGCCTTTAATACATTGAAATGAAAAGGAATCCGCCTGTCAGACCTGTTCAAGCCAGTCGAGGGAGGAAGAAGGAATATGGCGGAATAGGTGTAGACGTGGTAGAGCTGGAAGGAGACGGCATGCCACTGGCCTTGCTACAGGTACAAATCATGCGGTGGAATGAGACGGATCGTCAGCTGCCGCTAGTGGCTGCTACCAGTTACAACTAGTTCCCTTTGCTGTGACAATTCATTAATCAGTTTGACAGATCTGGCCTTATTACATGGAATATTTGACACTTGAGCAATTGGATTGTCAACTGCCTCCTATTATAGATGCAATTCAAAGTGACTTCTGGCTCTCTTGTTGTAATTCTGAGAAGCCTGTTATCTTTTAGGAGTCCTGCATTGACCTTGAGAGGCTAATACCACTACCTCCTGTCTAAATGTATGCAGTTTTCGTGGATACACATATAAGCGCCTCTTGGAAAACACATAGACAACACTTACTCATTAATCTGCTAGGTCCTTGCCCATGCATGACATAAAAGTGTCAGGCTTTGATTGGACAAATGATGTATAGACTGACCGAACAAAGGATCAAATGCCCAGGAAGACAGACAGCTAATAGATAGAGAAGCAAGAGGAGCCTCATTTAGAGAGGAAGGGCTGTTTGCGCTGCCAATATGACAAAGGGGAAGTCGACAACCATTGATCCATGCTCACGGATGACAGCTTAAAAATTCAGCAATAATCATGACAAACGAGGAGAGGCACCACAGCCGGAAAATTATCAATAATCGGCGGCTGGGAAGAAATGCCAAGGTCAGAGAGAAAAGGCTACTGAAGTTGTGAGTGTGTGTGGAGGCAGCCAGGTGATATATCGGTAAAGATAGGAGGAGCGGCTCCAAAGCGAGGTAGAAGTTATTAATTAAGTTTCAGATCCCACCGGGACACGAATGTCCCTCTGTATGGATTCCTCACCAGAGCCCTCTGAATGCCAAGGGCAAAGAGACCATTATGTAACAGGCAGTTTCTGGTGGCTTTGATCCCTCACAGGGGAACTGCTGGATGGATTTGCTGTATCAATAACTCAATCCTCTTTTCAAAGGAAACCTGAAGAGGACTTAGGCGTTGGTAGCATCGGCTTCGTGGCAGGTCACTGCTGATGTGAGCTCCAGGAAAAAGGGATGCACTTATTCATTCATGCACACAATTATAAGTTGATATGATGTGGTGCGGTCGTGTCTGTAAGATAAGGTGCCCACAAAGTTTTTTTTCCCTCCCAAACAACTCTCTCAAGTTACACCTCTCCAGAAATACCTGAATCCAGCCAATCCAGCAGAGGACTCGAATCCAGCCTGTTATGTTTGTTTGTCTTCATTCTTTTGGAGCAGATCCTTTAAGACGAATTCAAATAACCACCAAACCTGTCTCATTTTCTGTTTTCCAAAGTGAGAAATTTGGAGCAGTTGTAAATTTTGAAAACCCTTTAGATAGGGTGACCATATGTCCTCTTTTACCCGGACACTTCCACGTTTTTGGGGGCTGTCCAGGCTTGTCCAGCTTTGTTCGGGGAAGTTTATAAAATCCTTCAAATGTTTGCGGTTTTGTACGAGAGTTTCATTTTTGTGTCGCGTTGACTTACTAAGTTAAAAGTGCGTAAGTTAAAGACACTCCATCCGACCTTAAAAACTCTGAAAATTAACTTTGTGCAACTCTGTGACTCCGCCCCGTCTTGTCCTCTTTTTGGGAAGTCAGAATATGGTCACCCTACTTTAAAGGTTTTTTTGTTGTTGTTGTTGTTTGTTTGTTTTTTAACCTTAAGTACTGTAATAGATGGTTATTGGTGTTGATGCTATTTCAAATTTGACGCTTGTATACTTCCATTTTAAGATAGCATATTTACACCCCTGTAAGGAGAAACATATACGTCTCAGCAAGGAGGATAATTGCTCAGAGAAATATCTCTGGTTTTCTTTATAAAGATCCTAAAGACTTTCCAGTTTGGGTTTCTATTAATTATATTCAGGAGGAGACTTTAACACTGCTCCTCTCCTTATTTACATCACAGTTTGTCTACAGTATAGCTCCATACAGTAAATAAACACAAAACAAGCCTTTCCCTTCATGCACTTTAATGCTTGAATTGATTAAGTTTCAGCCAAAAAAAAACTGCAAAAAAGTTTTTAATCTGTTACACAAGGTGACCTCCAGACAATACTGTATAGTCATTATCTGTAATGAAGTTGGTAGCTTGTTTCTTGGTTGGGGCGATTAATAGTTTCATCATTAGACTTAGCTCTCTTTTCATTTAGGCTTAGCAAGTTGCATAAGGCTAATGTCCTTGGTTATTTGCTGCTAAAGTAGAGAGAGGGGTAAAGTGTAAAGCAGTAAAAGGAGTTGCTGACGCAGCCCACAGAGCTCATTTCACTGAGATGCAAATACAGCACTGCAGCTGCAAATGCCGTTTTTTTTATCTTTTTAAATCCACTGAGCAGGTCACTTGTTCAGCCAAGGTTCATTGGGCCACGAGGTCAAAAAGACAAGAGAATAATTTACTAGCTGTGTCATGCTCCTGTGATTGAGTCGTCACTCTGGCTTTGGGACTTGATTTGTAGGCTCGGTGTGAAAAGTGGCATGTGGCTGTAGGTATGCACACTTCAGGGGAGGTGCGCTTTCTCACATCTCTTCTCCAAACTAGCACACTGCTAACAACAACACGAGATATTAATCCTCGGCGAGTGAAAACGGTCATGCGGCCAAAGAGAAAAACCTTGATGGAGGTGTGAAACAATTAAGCATCCACAGCTGCTCATTTGACGAAGTGTGTTTGCCGTCTTTACCCCGTCGAAAGAATGTTCACATGCATTAACACACAGCTGTGCATTTTTTGAATATAGTTAGCATCGCTGCGTTATACGTCGCCTCAAGAGGGATGATTATTCTGTCATATTACTGCCTCCTAGACGCTGCCCACACACTTCCTTTGCCTTTGCTGTAAGGATAAAGCGCAGTTCCTGTTTTTCTGGGACCATCTGTAAGAAAGAAAAAAAAAAAGCAGCCCAAGGTAAAACCGATGACTGCAACTTGGCAGAAGATTAAACGAGCCCTCTGCAAAAGCCATTAATAATTCTCATATTTTGGAAACAGACCATACATACAGAATCTGCGGTATTTAATCTCCTCTCTCAGCGAATAAAAAAAGGTCAGCTGGGAGGGAGAGACGCTTTTTTTCCCCTCCCCAGCCCAGAGTGATGGGCCTAGCTTTTCCAAGGCACCCCATTTGTCTGTCAGGGCTGTGAGCGGAGCCAGTGATTTAGTTTCCATCACATGAAGCTCATGTCCGGTTGATGATACTGCCAGGCGGGATATGGGGAGAATTTGTCACCTGGAGCTTTGACAGCAAGATAATTGCTGATAGTTAACAGAATAATAGGATATGAGCATTACTAGCCACACAGGGTTTAGGGAGTATTTGTTGTTCACACCTCTGAACACATTTCCCTCACATTACTTCAGTATTGACACTGTTTACATGGAGATAATTTAACCTAATCAGGGTGAAACACATTCGGTAAGTATTAAGAAAAGGATCAACATGCAAGGTTTTTTCCGAACACCCCTGAGCCTCAACTTATCATGTTAGCATTTTAAGCAGATTTTGCTTCTGATGTCATTATTTATACAGGTGTCCCAACATTCGGGGCTTTTCTCTACGCTGTTTGCTTCCATCGTGAAATAATGAAATACACAGATGGCCGTGGCATCAATATTTTTTTTTTCCTTCAGAGTGGATTAATGAGTTTAAAATTGACCATCCTCCAAGTCCCTATTTTACCCCATGAACGCCACACCCTGCCTCTACAACAACAACAAGGTTGTGCATGTTTGCGTATGTTTGCGTCCTGCCTGTTCTCACTCCCAAGACAAATATGGCAGCTTGCTCTGTGACTCATAAAGTTGGGATATGATGACATTTTCGCCACTGCAGTATTTTCATTCATTCATGCATTACCCCGAGGACAAATGTTCAGTTCTTGACAAACAGTGATTGTCGCCTCTTTAATAAAGCTTAGTTCATGTTGTTTTTGCACAAACAGAAAGAGTTTTTTAAAAACTCTGAATTAATGTTACTCATGTTAACACCAAAGTTAGCAGTGTGACCTGTGTAAGTAATGTAGTCCACATTAATCTTGTAATATATGATGGTGATGTAGTCCATGTAGGAGACGTAAATGACCTTGATAATGTGACTTACACCTTGTTTCCACTTATTTGAGCAGTGGAAATCCATTCATTTCTGTGCAAAACTCTGTCTCTTCTTAATAATTCAGTCAGGAATCCACCTCCAGTACTTTGGAAATGTGTGTTTTTTTAATTATGGTGAACTTCAGAGAGACTGTTTAGACTTTAGAGACTGTTTTAGCCCAGTTAGTTGGCATGATTAAAAAGATTATTTTTTTATAATGCATGGTCATCCTGCAGTTCTACCAAAATGTGGTTATGAATTATGTACATTTAGATTGTTTTTGTCAGTTTCACAGATTCATTGGTGATCAGAAAAAAAAAAAAAAAAAGCCTCTCCCACATGCTAAGTAATGAAATGCAAACTGTGTAAGTAATAAATCTACATATTAGTAATATAATAATACTATATTAGTAATATTTTTACTTTTTTAACATTGAATAGTCACAAAAAACAACATTAACTGACTGTTTAAAGTCAGCAGAATGAGAGTTTTTGTCAGAAGATGTTACTTGAGCATGTAGGACAAAAACTGCTCTGTCTACAAGGGGTGCCAAAACTGCCAAAAAACAAACCAATTTTTTTTCTTAGTGTAATATTATTGTAACACACCATAATAAGCTAACTCAGCAAAGTTTATTCTTGTTTTCATGTTCCACAATCTCAATCTTGATCATGTTTGTGCACCAAAAAGGTCATAAAGTTTGAAACCATTCAAAACCTTTATTTTTAAGACTGACCACATGACTTTAGTTTATTGTCTCTGCCTCTGACAGATTGTGGTGCTCTCCATGTGTGAAACTGATGCTCGAGTGGTACCTAAGGTTGAATCTTTTAGGGTACCAGCGCAGACCAAACATATTTGACAAGTTTTGTGAAGTCTGTTGGTATGTTGTGTTTGAAAGTGTCCTGATTTCTTCTATCTGTCTGTGTGTCTTTGTGATTTTCTTCTCGGTCAGGCAAAACCCCCCTGGCGAGTCAGCAGGTCTTGCACAGCCCCTACACCTCTGTTGGGCAGCGTTCACAGACTGCTCTTCTGCCTGTGGCTACAAACAAGGCCAGGCACATCAGAGCACAATAAAGAACTATTTCAAACTCTCCAGGAGCTGCAGTCCCCCCCCCCTCAGTTAAGTCAAAGGTTATTTTTTTCTCTCATTATTTCTTGGTTTATCTTCCACAAGTGCCAACTGTAACCTCCAAAGTGCAGCAGTCAGTGAAAATTATGTGCTCTTTTTAAGTTTTCTCAGCTGCTCTGGGTTTCTTTTTGACAAGATTTCTGAAAAAAAAAATCCTCATTCCCTGATAGCAGCTGGTCTGAGAGTTCATTTATGGTCTCTGAATATTTTGTCTTAAGGGTAATTTTAAAATCTGCAAGACCATTTATCCCAATTAGTTTGAATAAAATAGCCAAAGTTGGGGATTTATCCGAAGTCAGACAACTGCCCCAAGTGTTTCTTGAGTTCCCTCTTTAATAATATTGGCACAACATTCAGAGGATTAAAGCTGTGTGTTTTACATTCTCTTCAAGTATAAGACAATGAAGATCTTTGTTAAAACTTAATTTGACCCAAATGTTGGCGAGATGAACGCACAGCTTTCCATGAGTGACTCACAAAAAGAGACAGGTCACATTAGACAGCCCTAATGGATGGAGCAGCAAAAGGAGCTGAAAGAGATAAGGGAAATGTGCCAAAAAACTCAGCTGTGAGGGTTAGGGAATAATCTCTCAATAATAGCCAGTGTTGGGTCAGAGAGCACTCCAGGAACCCCCTCCTGCCGTCTTCCTGTGTGCTAACTAACGCTCACCAGAGCGCTGACTGAACTCCAGGGCTGGCAGAGCCACAAGAGTGGGATCCAAACTCTCAGCAGCTCTGCGACCCGGCTGAACCTCTACCTACCGCCCCTCGGTGGGAGGCGGGGAAAGTGCTGAAGAAGTCCTCTGAGACAGTGAGAGGCTGATTTAGACAGATTTACCCCCCTCCTAGCAAAAATATAACTTTGAAAAGAGGCACAAATTATCTCTGCTGGGAGTGCAGTGAAATATTTACGGCTGTTGTTTCAGTTGGTGTAGTTTTATGTGCAGTTTGCGTATTGGATAGTTAATGGTGTGTACTTTCAGCCGGTTTGTTGTAATCTTTATTTGCCAAGGATGCACAAAAGAATAAATCTGTTTTACCATGCAAATAATGAAATTCTTATCCTCCTGGTAGATTCACACAGAGGCCATTTCTCTCTGACATGAAGCTCAGACTGGATGCTCAAATTCTGTAGACGTGTTGATAGCGATTACATCCTTTGTTGTTTGTAATGTTGACTACATAAATCACTGGACAACAGCGAATGTTAGCATACAGCCACTGCCTTGTTTACATTGCAGTTAGCTCAGGATTGACACTTTTACTGATTAATAATACAACTCTATCTATCATACTATTACATTAGCACTCTACCACTCCCTTCTTTACTGTGACATTAGCTGTATTCAATTGCACTCCTGATTTTTTCACATTTTTTCCATTTCTGATCAGAGAAAAATGGTGAAATTGCCAGACTCACAACATTCGTACTACTTGTAACCCAAGGCCACGGTTCGCAGACATTATAGCATCATTAAAAAGGCTGACTTGGCCACTGACTTAATGCTTTGTTCAATGCCAGGCTTGTTAGCTGTAGACATCAGGCTTTTAAAACAATGATATGGTTAAAACCTTATTAATGGGAGACATATAGGACCCTCCCAGGAATAGGGTCTACTTTTATTTCTTGCATCATTCTAACCGGGCTTAATGAAGGGAGGGGGGCTCAAAGAAGACTCAAGCACGCAGTCAGGCATTACCGATTAGGTCAGTGGAACGGCCGCTGGGCTGAGCATGATGGATGACTGGTGGAATGAGTTTCTGCCTAGTGGTATTGTGAAATCTTTTCATTGTCACTGACGGGGCCTATGAAGGGGACTGATAAATGAGGGAGCAAGTGTCAGAAACGCCCTTCTTTGCCCTGCTGCTGCTTTAATATCTCCCCCAGCTACACAGCATGGGGTATTGATAAAAGCAAAAGTTTTAAAAATAACCCCTACTCTGAGGTGGGGATGATTGAGGCGAGCCGCTGCTGCTGGACTAAACCCAGGGTTGGTCGCTGTAAACACCGGTCGAGGCCAGTGCCCATGCTGGGAAGAGAGAGACGGTTTTTATGAGGAACGGGTGTTACCTTAGTGACACGCTGCTGTGATGAATGTGTTGCCTCCATCTGGTTTCAGCACATGTAATAAATATCTGGACTCATGTTTGACCTCTCTCACTTAGCAGACACATCTTTCACACTGGAAACATCCGAGAGGGGAGCGTGATTATGGGTAGGTGGTGGGGGAGGTTACAGGGGCCATTTTTTTTCAATATCTGGACGTGCTAGTGCAGCAGAAACTAATGAACAGCAACATGCAGTGTCCACTTATCACTTTGATACCTCACCCTGATCAATTTAACAATCTGTGAGTCTATTTTCAAGATCAAGATTTTCAATTTTCTTGTTTCACATGAACGATTGTGAAAATCCAATATGAGCTTCGCCTTAGCTCATAACACATAGAGAGGATTGGTCCATGCCTGTTAGCTCCATATGACTATCTTGGAACCAATCTAAGTCAATATCCGAACTGTAAGTTGAAAACTGAATATCATTATCATTTTTTATTATTATAGATTTTGTGCAGTTTCAGTTTGTATAGCAATGAGACATTATGACTATTGATTCTGACTTTTTTAAAGAATTCTTAAGGTCCCTTCACACTGGGACCGTTGTTTTTAATGCGATTATTTCGGACGTCAATATTTTTTTCGAACCCATATCCTGTCAATACAAGCGTTTACATCAGCAACGTTTTCTCATCCTGCGATATTGTGGCATTTATTTTTTCAGATCACGGTTGATTTTTCTAAAGTTTCACATACTGTGTGTCCACTTCTGACCAATTTTCGACCAGATTTCGTGTTGTTGCAACATCCAACATGGCCGACCGGCTGATTGTTTACGTGTCAGAGAACAGAGTGCTTTTTGATAAAAAACACAAATTTTACAAAGATAACGACCTGAAGGACAACTTGTGGAGAGTCATAGCGTTGGATTTCCCATATGACGATTAACGTCTTTGTTCTAACTTTCATCTGTGCTAAGTAACTTTAGCTCGTAAGCTAACCTGTTCAGATACAACATACCATATGTATTTTCACTGTCTCAAACTTAATCACGTTGCTGTCACAGCTCCATTAGGTCTCGGTTGTTACCTTATGTTTATGGATTATAGTTTAATGTGCTTATCTGGTACTGGCCCCGACTCAGTACATGCTATCATGACAGACAGACATCTCAACACTAGTGTCTAATCAGAACTGAAAAATACTCAGTCTGCTGTTGTGTCAGTCTTTTCGCTTCCAGCCGGGACACGTCCTTTTCCCCCTGGAAAGTCGCAAAATTGCATCGGGCTTGATGTGTAAAGTCAGGCGTGTGGAAATTCACCTCTGAATATTTTGAATTTCATGTTGTATATTTGCGTTGTTCCCGGCGTGAAAGAACCTTTAGGGGAAAAAAATTAGAATTCTAAATTTAAACTCATGAATTAGAGGGAAAAAGTCAGAATTATGACTTGAAAGCCAGAATTCTGAGGTAAAGTCACAAATATGTTTAATTTCTTTGAAATAAGTCAATTTTATGGTTAATTGGTCCTAATCCTTTTCCATAGTTACACTACTACCAACTTCAGAAATTTTGTACTGCTGCCTGTCTTGGCCTCTTAAAGAGGATTTTCTGGTTAAATAAAGTTTCATTCAAAAATTAAACGTAAGTCAACAATAATGTACATCTTTTATTTTCAAGAGTGGAGAATAACCCTTTTGACAAAAATGACCAAACTTGTCTCTCAAGGAACTTGACCCCCATTTTTTGAACTAAGTTCCAAGTTTTAATCAGTCTACAGTCCCAATAACCACCTATGCAGATTTTTGTTCCCTTTACACACAAGAATTTGCTGAAGGACGGCATCCAGAAATGAGTCAGACTGATATCAGAGTCATAGTTTGAAGTATTGGGCACTGATCAAGCTGAAACAATGTAGGAGAGAGAAAGGGTTGTCTATTTAGCATACTGTGCTCACTGTAAAAAAAGGAAATCATGTTTTGGATGCAAATCAAGAAAGCCATTACTGCAATTGTTGGAATTTCTGCCAATTAACCTATCAATAAATCATCAAAATGTCTCTAAAGTGCCCTCAGTCCACAAATTTCAGCGAAGTATACAGATAAGAGAAAACCAAGGAAGTGAAACACAGGCAGAGTTTTTCCTTTATTCCTCTTCTCCGTCCTGCAGGCTTGTCTTCTGACCTTGCAGCTTCTGTGCCCCATCCATCTTTGGCTGTTTAGCCATCTCACTGGATACATACTGCGCAGATTAACACAATTCATCACCACAATCATCCTCGATTCATCACCCTTCCCAATGAATGTTTTGACATCTAGTTAATTTTCTGCTGATGATTTATCAAATTATAATTACCATACTCTGAAGGAGTCATTCATTATGTTGATACATGATAATGATGCCAAAGTGGATTGAATTTTAAGTAAGTTCTCTGTGATTATAGCCTATACATTACCATGAGTAATGCTTTACAATTCAATCCCCCTCGACCCAGGGACACTTTTTATGTTGCATCAATAAATGCAGAAAAACGGGCAGGTTGTTTGTCCATGTACTCATCACAGTTGGTGGGCAGAGCTGAGAAAAGCCTGATCCAGGACTTGGATTTAAGGTGCTTTGCGAGCAAAGGGTAGACATATTCCTTAATGTAGGATCCAGTTCTGCTTTGTTTACCTTACTCTCTCTGTTATGCCCATAAAGCAATCAATACAGAGACTGGCTGGATATCCAAGACACAAGTCTGAGCATTAAGCATTGAAATGGTCATAAGGCGGCTAAATAGTTCAGCAGTTGTCGTTTTCCAGTTCATATCCTTATGAAGTTATCTTTCATTTGAATCGCATTAAAATGATCTTCATTTCTTAAAAGTTTTCTTTTGTTTGTTTATCAAACTGATCAAAAATTAATGACTGTCTGAAATGAATGACAATTCAAACCCAGGAGCAGCAAATTCTCAAATTTGCCAATTCTCAAATGAATTTGTTCCATATCTGCTTACAGTTTTAGTTCAAGTTCTCAGTTGATTGCAGATCTAAAACATATGCTCTAGAAACAGTCACTAGGTTATCCATCTGTCTGTTTCTTTTACTCTCAGTTAGCATCCAACTCCAGGCTTTGCAACTTCTGCTTTGCAGGCTAGTGCAGAGGCTGGGATGTAAGAATTAAGTGGGTGAATAGTTACCATGAGCCGTAATGCGTTATTAATATCATCTGAGAAGAAGAGGAAAACACTGCATTGATAAAGCATGGAGAAATAATTGTTCGCCCGATGGCTACATAAAATATGTAGACTTAATGAGCAGTTTTAGTCCTATGGAGCAGGTTTTAACAAGTTTAAACACATGTAAACAAGTTTAGCAAACAAATAGGAATATTAATGTGCTGGTGTATAGGATGCATGAGATTGTACTGTGACATAGTATGTTACCCAAAAGATGGCCCTAGACTAGGGACTAGTTGAGATTGAGTTAGCATTTGCTAGCAGCGCCACTTTTTGACAGATTTTCCCCTTCATTAGGTCCTGATCATGCGTTTCAAGAAAATGTTGGTTAGCTATCAAGTTCTGGTTTGATAGAAAAGACTTTTTCATTTTGCTGGCATGGGACTAAGTGATTTAGTCATGGGCAGTGGGGCTATAACCTCACACTGCAATTTCAGCTAGTTTCATGGTGGCTAACTCCACATGATGAAAATAGATGGTGATAGAAAGAGCTACACAGTCGCACAGAAACTGCACGTTGTTGACCAGTAATGGAAATCCTAACGCAAAAAGATATTTTGAACCTTTTTGTCTCTCTAGGAAACCCTCTAGAATTGGCCGCATCCTATATACCAGTGCAACCTATATTCAGGATTTTACTGTATGTTTGGTGCACATTTAAGCTCTTTTCATTGAATTCTCCACAACCTCTTTGGCAACTGTTCTTTGCAATTTTGTGCCTCTCCCCCAATCGCAGACACTGGGGCCTCAGAATTCCCTGTTTCATAATTATGACTACGCCTCAGCAAATTTTGTGTTCTACTTTGGTATCAACAGTCTGTACAGACCAAATGGAGCATAAAGGTCAGCTGCTCTCAAAGACACAACTTTTCTTAAATCTGATTGGGTGAGCTCCTACTTCTCTAAGGACTTATTTGGCTGTCCACTTCCATGCTCCTCTTGTATCTCATCGCTGCCCATTTTGTCAGGCTAAGTGCTGAAATTGAGCCATTTTGTCTCACTTTGGAATAAACCAACATCTATTATGGTGATCTTTCCTTCAGAGCTCTTTTACCTCTCATCCCCACCTCCTTCTGCGCCCCCTTTCACCCCCACCCCCCTATACTTGCCCTGGCCCCTAAGAAAAGCATGCTGGATAACCTTGTGAGGGCTCGCCTCTCCACTCCAGGCATGTCAGCCCCAATCTGCAGTCATTTGGTGTGAAATGTGCGCCTTGGTCCGGGGCTCTGAAGGTCAGGGCCTGGTAATTGATGTTGCTTATTCATCTGCTTCCTGTGTCTCTTTTCCCTCCTTACACAGTCGGCTTTGTTTGGGTGGATTGTTTGAAGATTTACTGTAGTTCTAAGAGGCCCCGAGAAGTGTCCCCCTGCTGTCCGGGCTCAATGTCCCTGCCTGACTGGAGGCCTGAGTTGATGACACACTGCTGGTCTTGGACAAAGGCCTGTTTTTCTAAGACTAGATGGAGGGAGCATCTCCCAGCATAACAATTGCAGCAGGACTTGAATGAAGCTTACAACAACCTATGGAAGTTTTAAATCAAGCTTAAAGTGGTCCACAAAAGCAAAGAAAGATTTCCCCCCAAAAAAGGGTTGGATTTTTTCATGAGCTTGAGTAATACTAAAGTGATGTAACAGAGGAATAAATTAATCAAGGGTTTACTCAGACATTCAACGTGTGCCACATCCAGGCCAATATTTCAAGGATATTAAAATTTCCTTCCCCTAAATCTTCTAAATTGCCTCTTCTTTGGCAGAAAGTCTTGGCAGCTTCACAAATTTCAAGTTTCCAAGTCCTCCAAACATCTTTAAACTTAATTTAAAAGAAAAACTTCAAACATAGTCTGAAGTGAATCTCCTTACGAGCACATGAAGTATCCGTATCGCCACTTCTCAAGCCTCCACAGCGCCGTGCGCCCTTGATGGCTGTCACCCAAGGTGCAGATAAACAATGGGCTCATTTGAAAACAAAGGAATGATTATGGGGGGACGTTTAATCCCAGCTTGACATGTCAGCAGGCTGCATGGGCGACAGCTTTCAAGGGAGGCTTTGAAGTGGCAATCTTTTCAGACTCTTGGCTCATTACACAATAAAGAACACTTCACATGTAGCTGGAGTGGGCTGGGAAATGATGGCTAATGATGTTTATGGGCTCCTTGACTTGCGAGTGAGTTTACAAGATTGGCCGTCATGTGGCTAGCTTGTTCTTTTTAAGCTGTGGAGAGGTAGGGCAACAGGAAACAAGTCTAAACTGATTTCATAATGACTCCATGAGCCACAATCAGCGCTACATTTATCACTGAAAGCAACATATTTACAAGAAAATTTGAACATTTTTTGAAATAACATCTTCCATCAAGGTTTATTGATAGTGGGAACAGGAATATCTGTCATGTTAACACGAGGAAAGGCTGCTAGTTATTAAAATTTCAGCCCTCATCGAACTCAGTTCTGGCCTGGATAACCTTTGCCTACCATAGAAACACCCACTCTATTTCCCAGATGTGTGGACCCCCTACAATGGCTTCCCATTGGCAACAAGTTGGGCATTTCACTCCTTTATCATCCTCAAACAAAACACCTCCCTTAATCTCCTTGATCATACTCTGTGAAGAAGTGGGGAGGAATGTGATTGACGTGCCCACGGTAAACATAGGAAATGCACCTGTGAGGACAATGTGTTGTGGAGGAACAAAAGGGGAAAAAATGCACACAAGGCAGCTGGAAACCTTTTAATTAGTGCTAATTACCTTAGCAGAGGAACGTCGGGAGGCTTGAAAGGATTTGTGTCAGCGCGTGAGAGATCAAAGATTGAGGCGGTCACGTTTTGTTCTGCTGAGTCAAAAACTAATAAGGAGGGTGATAATGGGGCCCAGGAGAATGACAACCCAGGTGGTGGTGTGTTAAATCCCCACGCAAGCTCAGTCCTAGCTAAACAATCAGAGGTTGAATCTTATTATTTTTTAAAGGAATCAAATGTGAAACTTTCCATAAGGCTTTAAAAAACGCTGCGCTAATGGGAAAACATGTGAATCGTCAGCAAAGAGGCGAATAATCCTAATTCAGAATATAATCACATTAAGACTTTCAATGAAAGTTGATAGCAGCTTTTTCTGTTTTCATTATTCAAGTATAAAATGATTAAGCCTGTCAGCCAGCAAGTCTCATTTTTGTGATTGTATAAGCCAGAGGGTCAGCAAGCTTTTCAGTCACAACCCATCAGCCCAACCCGTGTGACGGTATCTGCAAGTTTTTCTGGAGGTGGGTCAAATCTAGCTTAAAAGTCGGTCCCCTTCACATCCAATTCACCGTCACATTCTTACCTACAGGCAACCTCTGCTGAGCCCTGGTCATTAATCAAAGCGGAGTGCTGTCCTGACCTCAGCCCCTTCCCTTTGAAGTGCTCTGTCCTCTGCAGCATGAGGAAATCATTTGCTGCCTGATTCAATGAGCCATCAGTCGAGCCAGCAGACCTAATGACATGTGAGAATATTAACCTCCTACCACCAAGAGTGCTGCTGCTTGGGAAGCAGTCTATTATTCATCCAAGGTTTTACTCATACCCTTTTTTTCATAGGGCTGTCTCTCTGTTAACTCCCCCCCCAGACAAACTATAGCGCTCGAACCAGGAAGTAGCTATTGTGACATTAGCTTTTTTGTGGTATTTTAAATTTAGGGAGAAACTATGCAACATTTCCACATTAATGTATGAAAATAAAAAGGCCAATGTTAAATATTATGCTGTAATTCTAAATGTTAAATACAACCTTAAAATCCCTTGGAGGGAAAAGGTCTAAACTGTCATCTAATTTTTTCAGCCAAGTCCACAATGTGTCTTGCCTGTGCCACTGTGTAACCCTTTGCTGTATCATCTATTTTTTCCTAATTTATTAGCTAAAGGTTTAATAATGGAGTTAGCATTTGCAGTTGGGAGGTATGGACCATGTAAGTATGTTAGCTTTAGCTCACATGAGCATTTGTTATGATAAGAATAGGGTGACCATACGTCCTCTTTTACCTGGACATGTCCACTTTTTTGGGTGCTGTCCGGGTTGTCCGGGCTTGTCTGGTTTTTGTCCAGGGAAGTTTATAAAATTCTTCAAATGTCTGCAGTTTTGTACGATAGTTTCGATTTTGTGTCACATGGACTTACTGAGTTAGAAGCGCATAAAAGACACTTATCTTTGTGCGAATCCATGACTCCGCCCCCGTGTAGTCATGTCCTCTTTTTGGGAAGTCAGAATATGGTCACCCTAGATCAGGACCCACTGTTAATCAGCTCATCAAGTCTTGTACCACCACTCTCCTCTGGTCGTTTGTAGTCTCAAGTTCATGGAGTGCCTTTCCAGTCAAACTAGCCTTCCACAATATTTATTAACTCAACAATTTATCAGAATTTTCTTTAAATTTATAACTTTCAAGTAGGGAGAGAAGCTGTGATAATGTGGCTCTGCTAGACTCATCTTCCCCACCAAGTATCTAGCTTTCTTTGGCAATAAAGTAGTTGCTTATTAAGCTTATTACTAATATTGAAACATGTTTAAAAAGTTATCATGACAAGCTGAGAATTGTACAGAATTATAATTCAAGTCAGAATCTTATTAATTACATAGCTGGATTTATCTAAAATTAGTATTTTCATTTAGGATCTTGAATTTTATATTCTGCGTCTTGTGGATGACCCACCAGAAAGTTGTGTTAAATGTCTTTGACTTCACTCTCCATTATTCAAATTAATATAAAGCAGTCACCAAATAGATTTTCCAACACACTTGTACTCTGGTTTCTCTGAAATTGTTTCACAGGATGGTTATTATTTCATTGAACAACAAACCCTGTATTTACTGTACTGTGAAATAGGAAATTTGAATGTCCAATGTAATGTTTGTCAAAAGGTTTTTTATGTTTGTAAGACAATGATGTTTAGATGATCGTAATACAAGCCTTCATTTTGAAAACCTTGTTGGTTGTGAAACACAAATCATTACTTCCTGTGGTCCTGTCTTGACATCAGAGCAGTACCACAAATTATGCGTTGAGACTTGGACCGACAATGTCACGTCTTTTAACTGATGGTTAAATAGCCTAAAATATTTTCACAACCATGCTCCCCCATGCCATTCATTATAGTTTCCTGTCTCGACAGGCAATCTGTACTGAGAAGCATCCAGTCCATTACACACATATGAGGCCCATCACTCCTGCAGTATTGACAAATTCATCAGGCATTTTTCTCTCTGCTCCCTGAGCTGAATTTAGATTTGACTGCCATTCCCAGCCCTGAACGGCCTTGTTAGAATACAAACATGACTTCTCCTCTCTGGAGCTTGTTCAGAGCTCTTACTGTGACGAGCCATTACCTGTCAGACATTAGAGCGCTGCCTCCAGTTTACATTGATTTGTCAGGTACTGCGCTGCATTGAATAGAAATGCATCCAACGGTACTGCAGGCATAAAGAGATCATTTTTCTATTTTATAGCACATTAACAATGAAACCTTGAACATCCCCTCCAGGTGTGTTTTAGAGTATGTTCAAGTACTCAGTTATGATTAACGTTTTGTTGTTTTTTTTTAAAGGTTCCCTTGGAATAGAAAGAAAATCCTACTTCTTCCAGGGTAATTGGTGAAACAGCAGTGTAAATCTGTTTTCACTACTATAAGAAGCATGAGGAAACTCAGAGTACAAGACTCAAATGGAGAGCCTGGTCTGACACAAATTTAGCAGCTAGCATTCGAATAAGACCAATGACTGTGGCTAGCATGTGTTGAT
The DNA here is from genome assembly GCA_962446985.1 of Xyrichtys novacula. Lineage (NCBI taxonomy): Eukaryota > Metazoa > Chordata > Actinopteri > Labriformes > Labridae > Xyrichtys > Xyrichtys novacula. The sequence goes on along the minus strand of OY660882.1, from coordinate 7,289,935 downwards.
CAGGGTGTTTGCTCCATAGGGATTGCCGTCTATTTGTGGTGAATACATGAGGTTTAAAATAGTGTATATTATTATTTTCATTGATTCAATACATTCCCCTTAACTCCCTAAATCAACAAAGGCTATTGCTGTTCATCCATTTAGAACCAGAGGACCACTTCATGTTGTTTAACATCAGAGCTGTCGAATGAATAGCTAGCTTGGGTCAGCTGCACAAGCTAAAGCTCTTTTTATTCACAGACATACACACATACACACTATAAGCTGGTCAATATTACAGATTCCAGTATTACAGATAGAAATGCGCTAATGTTTACACACGTTTTATACTTAGTGAGTAAATACATTTATTATTGCAGGGCTGACAAGTTTCAGTAAATGACAAGAGTGAGACTTTAGCGTTAGGGTGTAACATCGTGAATCTGGCCTTTTTTAACGTCGATTTATACCTTAAGACTGATGTCCTCATCTCCATGCCAGCTGCTCTCCCTGCACTGTGGCTTCCTAATGCTAGTCCTGATGAACCAGAAATTAGAAATGAAAATTGTGACAAGAATTTTTACAAAATGCATTTATTTGTCAATACTGTATTTCAACCAACTCTCCATCATTTAGCTGGGGAATGCCCAGTTTGTAGCAGATTTTGATGCCTTGATGGTTGGTTTATATTGTGACGTGCCTTCAGTGTTTGGTTATATTTACAAAGGACTGATGGATTGGTCTGGGATTGGTTATCTCGGTTAGTCAATCAGAGTTACTCAAACTACGGCAAACCAAGTTTATTATCATGAAAAAAATAAATACAGAGTATTGAATAAGGAAATACAAGCATGAGAAATGTCAAGTATGGCGTGTGGTTTGAGATGCTTAGCACCTCTGTCATTGGTTTGATTAGATACAGTCTATTGTCTCAAGAGGATGGCTTACATACAATAAAAACAGACATAAGATGGGTAACAAAAAAAACACATCAAGTTGATGAAAAATAATGCTGTAACTTCTCTTATATAGTGGCTTTTCACTGAGGTTAAGGTTTGATGAGGCCTTGAAAAGTTTAGGACTTGAAACTTAACTGTCCATGTAACTTGACTTGGTACACGCCGTTTAAACTCAGGATTTGACTCTGTATTAAAGGCTCAAAACTTAGTTGTAACCTCCAAACAATGACTTCATCCCACCTATGACTTGTTTTCAGTAACTTGTCCAACACTTATCTTGGCCAATGTAATATCTTGCATGTTATAAAAATGTCACTCGCTCCATAAGCAACAAAACAAGCCAAAAAATGTTCCCTTGTCACATTACATAAGAGGAAGCTAAATGAATTTGGGTTAAGGGAGTTTTGAACGGAGCCTCAATTCATTGTAGAGAGTCTTTTCAGTTGCTCATACATATTATCTGTTCATCACTGTCAGAAATCAGCCCTGCCGTCTTCCTTGTCACATACAGTAGTAGTGAAGCCCAGACTGACACCGAGTGGAATCAGTTCTGACAAGTGAAAAAAAAGTGTTTTGGCATGTTACAGGCCTTGTAGGCTGGCCTTAGTACCCCACGGTCACAGGATGAGGACATCTGACCTGAAATGCATGCAAACTAATGGCCAGCATGACTGACATTTCCCCCGATGAGCCCAAAGTGTTCGCCTGTTGTCAGCAGGAGTTTATCAATAGGCACGTCTGCATATGCGCTCGTCTATCGATCCATCCATCTCTGTCGGCCTGTCTCTGCGTCACTGTAGCTGTCTGTTGTCATTCCGTGGATTGGCTGTGAGCAGAGATGGCTGCAGGAGCATCAATTTGCAACCCCTCCACCTTGGGAAAAGGGATTTAGAATATTGGCAGCGTTGTTTCGTGTCACCATGTTGAAATCTCACCTGACCTTGCTGTTTTGGACACAGAAAATCAAAGATATGCTCTTTATTAAGCAGTCAGCTTTGCATTTTTGGCACCTTGTAGAAAACGCCCTTGTAGGTAAGTGTCTGTTCACATCATTAGTAGACGTAGCCAGCCGTCGTTTGCACTTTTCTCCCATAGAGACTTACTCTCAGTACTGAGTGTTTTCGTAACAAGGCCCCAGGTTAATTGCGGCGAGTGCAAGAGGCCGTCCCCCCTCCAGATAACGCCACGCTTTAGCATAGTGAGATGCTTTGTGATTAAAGGAAAGGACCAGGTAGGTGAAGGAGGTGAGGATAAAGAAGCCAGATCAGGTCTCTGGGGAGAGGAAAGTGCGAGTCCATGGGGGACTGAGGTAAACAAGATTGTACCTGTGAGCGAGATAGAAGCTGCTTTTGCCCCCAGGTCATTATTGCCCTTAGAGCAGGAGGCAGAAGGCACAAACACACACACAGACACACATAGACACACACATACACACAACTCAGTGCTTATCAATGTCCGGGGGATAATAGGGCTACTATTTTGCTCTAAACTGTCAGCCAGTCAAAGCAATCTTTCACGATGAGCAGACATGGTGGGGCCACAAAGAGTAAGTGAAAATTGAATTAATGAAACGACAGCATTAATGCAATGAGGGATCTGGATAATAACTCCATCCCATTTGGCTAATCAGTGTTATTCAGCTCACATATATGTAAATCATGCTCAGAAATGAATTGGAATGACAGGTTCACTGCCAATATATTATTATTACACCTATAGCGTTAAACCTGGTTCAGGCCGCCGCTCCCTTGGCGGTGAATTTAGCTGATTAAATCACTGGGTGCACACAGCAGTGGTGACATGAAAACAACAATTAATAAGCCAACCCCCAGTGCACAGCGGCTCCATTTTAACCAGGCTGCTAATAACATTACACAGCAAAAATAAAAAAAAATATCCTAATCAGACAGGTGAAAAGGGATTTGGAAGCGGTCGGGTTTTATTCTTTAGTGTGTATTCAGAATTCTTGATTTATTAGTAAAACTCGAGCGGCAGAGTTTGCTAGCTTTAAGTACAGGTGGGACCGGAGTTGTGTTTTTACTGGTTATCTTGACAAATTTCTCTTTATCTCATTTTCCCCCACTCCCTTATTCCCCCTTAAAACCACCCTTCCTCACACACGCGCAATCACTCACAAAGAATGCACATTAAAAAGGATTTGTTCCCCAAAGAAGGTCGGCATTTGTAAGGCTCCTGACAGATTTAAGTGTCAATTAAGTTGATGTACAGTGGGCACATTATCATACAAGGTTGTCAGCTGCGGCCATTTGAGGGAAACAAATACCCGGAGCTTTACACCTTCCGTGGCTTGAACTTTGTATGGACCCACAGTTGCAATGAATGTCGCAGTCAATCATTTATCCACTTGGCAAGCTTTCCATGTGGGGGTGTGTGTGTCTTGAGATCAAGTCATTTTATACAAATAATAACCACGAGAAAAAAATCCAAAATGCTTTGTCATGTTCAGCCACGAGGTCCCATCCCTGGCCTGTTTGGAGGTCTTAAACTCATTACTGGGAGGGGGGAAAATTATACCTCGGCACAAGGATGATGGATGACAAGTTAAATTTGTGTCCAGGGACTGAAGGTGAATGGTGACAGAGGTATTTATCTTGAGAATGGAGGTTGGGGTCAGGCGAGGCTGGGAGCCTTAAGGCACAAGACATTGACAAATTTATCCAGTGGACCCCATTGCTTGGGCCTTTTCTTTGTTTTGAATCCTTGCCACTCGCTAAGTGACCCGCATCGCTCATGCTGCCAGTGTGTGAAGTAAACCTCACCATGCCAGGCTTCCTACCTCTGCTCATGCTTGTAGTCCATTCATCTGTGAGGCCTAAATCTTTGACTCATTGTGACCCATATTTGTTTGAAGGTACTCTGAAGCTGCTCTACTCTGGCCCCCGTAAGTTAATTTGATCCGCAGAGCTTGACAAATACTGTAAGCTGTGAATCTAATCTTATACAGTTGTGCTGTTTATATAACTCCACCTTGTACACACATTTCTTTCTCTTTTTCATCTTATCAGTTTCACTTCAGCGTCACTTGTGTCCACAGAGACAGAGGACTGTGTTTCTAAGTGTCTGGTTTGGGATCTACAATAGAGAAAAGGGGGTGTGAGACAGAGACCTCTAGTGGAGACTGAAGAAGCAACTTAAGAGTTGACAAGGAATAGGCTGTACTTGAACATATGTGATAATGTTGCTACGCTTATATAAATTAATCATGTATGTTGTACCTCTGAAGGGAAAACAACTACATATTTCAAAGGTTTGAACAGATTTTTAGTATTTTGCAAAAGTTTCTATAACACTGCGCAGAAGCCATGTTTGCATGTGGGAATCTGGTCGATAAAAGACAATAGCCTTGTGATAAAATGATTTAAAACACATCTAAGAGTCTTTAACCTTTGATTATGAATTAATAAGTGGTTATGATTGCTGGTGTAATCACAACAATATAATTGCAGAAAATATTATAGCAAGGGACAGTTATTCTTTGCTGAGAGCCGCTTTCCACAAACAGACAGCTGCTAAAACCTGAGCCAAAGTCGATCACATCCAAACACGAAATTTACAAGTAAAAGGCTTTGTTGTCTTTTCACCTCTTTGCTATCCGAGAAAAGAAATTGGCTCTCGATCCACAAAGTTAGAGGGTGATTCTAGGTCTTGTGTGAAAATGAAATTTACAATAGGCTTTTGTGAAAAGAGAAAACTCTTCAACGGTTAAAAAATAAAGAAATCAATGTTGTCACAGCAGGAATGAGTAGTTTCAATGATTTTCTGAATGATTTCAGTTTCCACCTTGTAAACTTGGCATAATTTACATGATTTCTTCTTACACTTTTATTGTTATGACTCCACACTCATTTACTGAATATTGACACAGCGGGGCTGAAAGGTTAACTGTGTTTGTGGCGACTTAGTTAAGGTAAATTTGTATTCCAGAGCATTGTGTGTGTTTTTTTGTATTGATACCACAGGGTCTCATTTTCCAATTAGGACAATGGATCAGTGATGGATACAATGTGAAGTGGTCATTTGTTTGTGCTTTAGAAGAACTTTTCAGAGCCTTTACAATTGCTAACCACTTTACCACGCTTCATCCATCATTTTGTCAACACTCTAATGTTTTGGACCTATACAACCTCGGCCTGGGGAGGAAAGTAACACAGACAAAGCAGTCGCTCGCTTTCACGACACGCCAAATATTCGACCTGTCTTGTACCTCCCTTCTTTTGTCTCTGGGCACTATTTTGAGAGGATTTGTGAATTTTGAATGGCAGGAAACGGGTTATGGACCGAACAATGTATGCGTCCAGAGTTCACGGTGTTGTTTAAGTCAGTGTTCAATGGCTAATACCACATTAAAAGCTGTTTTCGTGTTATATACCGTTTGTCCTGATGACAAGTGGCAGTTACATGAAATTGGAATTACGTCTCATAGCATGATGTTACAGTAATGAAAGCTGATGTTATTGACTTTTTAAAACTGTGCCATCAGCAGTTTAGACACAAAACACTTTTAGAGTGTACTTCCTGTTTCTTCAAAGCGGAGTATTGATTCCCTGTCAAAGTAGTGATGTAAAAATTAAATTAAATGTAACATTCGGGCATTGATTTTACTCTAAACTAAACATGAAATGCATGCTTTATCCTCAAAGCGATCACTATGATGTGATGGATGGGAAACTGAAGGTTATTTTTCCATAAAAAAAGTAAAAAGTCATTAAAAATATATATAGAATGACTTACCGAGTTGTGGTAATTGACTGTTCAAATGTTGTGAAAGGTGCCAGGACTGATCTCTTCGAATTAAAACACCTCAGAGCCCTCAGGTCCATTAACAACCCTGGGCATTAATATGCTTTCAGACAGCCTAAGATAATACCTCAAGCTTTTCATCAAGACTTATATTTACTTTAACCAGTCCCCTCTCCTGAGTGCCGTTTTTAACAATGCAGCCCCTATGAATCATTTACCACACAGGAATATTGTACAGGAATCATTTTCTTAAGAAATGTATGTGACGAAAGGCATTATCTCCCGACTGACAGCTTCACAGGCTCCTATAATGCAATATTTATTATTAGTCACATAGCCGTGCATTAGGCCAAGAATGGGCCATTGTTTCTGTGTTAAGAACAAGGAGCTGACAATGGTCGGGCAGGAGCAGGTCAGGAATCGAGAGGCCAAAATAAATATAAACCTTTAGTTGCTGCACAATACAATAAGTGGTGGTGGTGGGTGGTTTTATGTTGAAACACCTGAGTAAATATACAATTCTCAGATAATTCATAATGAAGGAAAATTGATCTAAAGATATTACCATTATAGAACTGCAGTGTATTTTTTTAATGATTAATATTTCATTGGATTTTTTAATATCATACATTGCAGGTACACACATGGCAAGTGTTGCAAGGGTTGTAAACATGACTTGTATACACAAAGTAAACAAACAACTACATTATACAATGCTCACAATCCAGGAAATAAAGAAAGAAAAATAACCACATGGTAGCAATGACAAAAAAAAAAAAACATAGCATGAACTGAACTGTAGTGTTAAACTTACAGATAAATTGACAATTCCAACCTTCACTGATTATTGAAAATGTTTTTGTTTATTTAGTTTTTCAGAATTTTTTGGATGTTTTTTCTCAACAAAACAATTTATGGCGGTTAAATGCTTGATTTTCTGTAAAATTAGATGTAGGCTCAAAAAAATGCAAATGGAAATGCTCACTAAAAATACATTAATGTTCTTTATAAAGCTCCTGTGGGGAGTTTTCGTTTTATGTGGATATTGGCGCCTCCTGTGGACAAAGCTGTCTTTGCCAAATTTCTATTAAGAGTTTTTTTTTTTTTTTTTTGACAAAAAATATCTCACATTGCCCCCTTTTTTGACAGCCAAATACATCGTTAGTTGTGAGTATTGTGAGTCGTGTTAGCATTTATGCTTAGCTTTACCTTGCTTTACGGAAACAGTCTCTCTTGTTGTTAAAAGTCTTTTTTCTTACTTTGTGTACTTTTTTTCTTACATTGGTTTGTTTATAAAATTTGGTTAGAAACAAACCCAATTTTTGTTGAATTTGGTTTGTTTATAACCAGATAAAAGCTATTCAAGAGCTTTAAGAACAGCATTTTCTTATTAATCCGCTGAAAATATTAGCAATGCTTGAACCAAAAAGTAGCTTGATTTATTTAAGTGGTACTGCTGTGATTTTTGTTTCTAGTTTTTGTTCTTTTGTTTGAATATAAAGTGCTATAATCTATACTTATTAGTATTTTTCTGTTGTGGTGAAGGGTTTTAGTCGTCCAGCAAACCATTTACATAATCTCAATTGCTGAACTTGCTTGTTTCTGCCTCATTTCTCTGGTTCCTTTTCCCAGCACTGCATGCATTTTATATAGCCCAAACAGAGGAGAAACTGCGAGAAAGTGAAACAATATCAACTTTGTTCAAGCATCTAAGGAGAAATAGAAAATGACGTGAGAGCAGACCGGCTGTGGGACTGGTCCCCCTTCGTTCTTGCCGTGGCAAATGATCCCTGTAACTTCTAGCGTTCTCATCGGCCTGAGTAATTGAGATGTGTAATAACTGTGACAGAGGGCATTATCTGACCCATTTTCCTTTTCTTCTCACATTGCTTTGTTTATACATGCCTTCCTGTCATAATCCCTTACAAATCTCCAAAGTAAGAGCCCTTTGAAGAAATTGCCTCTTGTAGCGTGATATCCCGAGTAAAGGAGTTCTTTTTAATGACCAGGATCTGACCTCATTTCATATGCATAAGCCTACATCAAAGTAGACAGCATCCGTCCAGTCTGCGCAGCGTTCCTCCACTTGACAGTCTTTCTCATTGGAGCGACAAAGCACATACACGGAGCTTGTAATTGCTTAATTAGTTTCAGGCCGTACAGTTTTACCTTGGCTTGACCTTCTAAGAGGAGGACAACTGCTCCCCCGAAGAAATGTGCGATTAGATTGATTTACATCACCACTTTCACCACAATCAGCCATTATTAGACGCTAAAGGGCAGCGCTGAGAGAGCTGGGGGCGCTCACTTTATTTTCTCCCTCGTGATTTGTCATGTATGGAGGATTTTTGGAAATGCTACAGGTTTAATGTTTACTACCTCCTTACCTTCTTACTTGAGTGTTTAAAAAATCTCTTCCTAGAACATTTCAGGAAGCTAGCTGCAGCTAACAAGAATACTATAAGAGGTATAGACTTGAAAGGCGTCACTTAGTATTGATATCTGGACACAATCTAATGGCAATACAGCCACTTTTTGCAGAGCCATTTATTTAAAGATAAAATTTATTATTATTCCAGCTGAAGATAGGTTTTTCTCAGTTTAAACATCATTTTTATCTACATGCCAAGAAAAAAAACTCTGAGATTTAACTGCAGATGAGTATTTTGAACTCTAATTTGTAAGGCTTGACAGGATTATCATTCATGTATTGTGTGTAACAGGTTGCGGTGAAAGAATAACAAATCTCAGATAGTGTTTCTACCTACCTAAGATGTGAGACCAAGTTTAGACAGTTATATAAATGTCTCTCACATCATAGCACGTGGTTGAATTGGCAGCGTTTCAGCTCCTTCTGCCCTATAATGCTGTGAGCAGCACCTGCCAGCTCTGCAGGCACATTTTTCAGCTATTTGAAGTTAGTTATTGACCTCAGTCTGCTCCCTCTGTTCAAACAACAAGCTCACAGTTCAGCACCTCTGCCAGGTACTCTGTCTTTGTGGCAGCTCTTTGAAGCTTTAATCTAAACACCGGTGTTTATCTGACAGGACAATGATGAGATCATCAGGACAGCGGGTTCACTTGTTTTGGTTATGATAACAGCTGGGTGTTAACCATGTTCACAGCCAAAAGGCCCCTTTATCATCATCTTTATACTGTTTTTACTGTCACAGCAGCCCGTAGCATATCTGACTCTAGCAGTGTTATTTATCTTTGTTATCGTTTCCTTTTCTTTGTTTTAACGGCATTTTAACAGCTTATATTAAGTTTTCCCCTCTCCTGTAATTACTTGAAACTCTGTGTCACCACTCAAACAGTTTATCAAGTCATTTGTGAAAATGTTTAATTATTTTCAGTCCCTTGTGAGAGAGATGATTACAGCCCATAAAACAGATTATGTATTTGGCAGGTTACCTGCACAAGATAAGCAGGTTTTGACCTCTGACCCCCAATTTTGGCCACCGACTACTTCTCATGAAGCCGGCATTTGGCCTCAAACCAGTGTCAACAAGACTCTGAACTCTTACATAAGGCTTGTAGTTAGTTTGTGTCTGACAGCTATGATATATTGTAACGTATTTCCAAGTTTGACATTTAAAGGTAAGAAAACACCCAGAAAACAGTCAGAATTGAGCACAACACCACTAAACACAGCAAAAGTAGTTTGAGGCTAACACCGGCAGAGCTAGCTCCACCAGCCTTTGGTCCAACTTACAGGTTAATGACCACGTACATGGCATTGCTCTGGCTGAGATTTTTTGCCAATGAAACTAGATACAGCCTTTGTTTATCTCCGTCTTCTAGATCAATATATCAGTCCTACAAGCTATGAAAAGCCAATCTGTCATCTGTGCTTGTTTACATCTGAGTAGAAGAGCATAATAACCTCATGGCGGCAGGTAGCTGCATGTCGGCATAGACACAACATATGACAGTATTTTGAGCCTACAGTAATAAATTCTTACAAATCAATTTAACTTGCTTGTAATTCTGGTGTGACTAGGTCTGTCAAACAAACAAAAAAACTGAGAAGACATCTGTCTTCAACACTGGTTAGATCCTTTAACATTGTTGAAAATCAAAACTGTGTTTATGTCAAAACACAACAATAGCTTGACACCAGCTTTGGATAAGTGTTAATCTTTGGTTTGCGTTTGAAATGAGATATCTGTCAGATGAATTCACATCTTAATCCTGTTTGTGTTGATTTTATCGCCATGAAGTCGAACTATAAAAGAGATAAATCAAAAAGATGAACAACAGGAAGCTTTAAAAGAGGAAAGTCTTAAGATGTAGTAAAATATTTGGGTTATAACATTTCATTTATTCAAGAATGGGATGTATTCTCTGTTTGCTTATGGGTCAATGCTGTTTACATTGATGCGTTTTATTTATTGGTACTACTGCGAATCTCCCCAAGGGAACACTGAAGCATATCATATTGTATCGTATCGTATCGTATTGTATCGTATTGTATCGTATCGTATCGTATCGTATTGTATTACCTATTGCCTACTATCTCAATTGCTTGACTGCTGAATACAACATACTGTGTAGTTATTCTACAACAATTTTCACCCCATTTAAACACATTTTATGTATTTAATCCACTTGCTGCTGGCTGGAGAGCTCTGCTGTTGTTGTCGTGTTGCATTTTGTCCAGATGAGTATGACTAGTAAAATTCTGGCCAGTCATAATTCTACATACACAAAACTGCATACAATGAATTCAGAACATGCGTTATACTCCAAGTGGCCCCATCCTTAGCATGAATGGTGTGAAATTGCGTTTTTAGACACAGATATTCCAGATGTCAAGATTTTATGCTGTTGGTGGCCCATTTGGTAAAAAAGAGACAGCTGTTGTTATGCTAACATGGTATCTTATATTTGTTCTCTAGTAATATAGAAACGCTCTGTTTGTTAGAGCTGCTTTATGTATACTTTTATAATTATTTAACGAAAATATCATTGGGTTTAGATCAACAGATTTTGGTTCCTACATATTGTAGACTGACCATGGCCGAGGTCCACCGCTGAGCTCCTCTGTTCCCCACACATGCAGAACAGAACATCAGCACATATTAAATCTTTTTCGCTCTTTCTTTAGTGTATGTGTGAAAGTTTAGGTGCTGACTGGATCTTGGGCCTTTAATCTCTGCTTCTCCACATGTTGCAGCCCTCAAGAGCCGGAGGCTTGGGTGTACTGTACTCTCGCAGAGGTCACTATTAGGGCATAGCTCACGAAAACAAGTGCAATTAGTGCAATGACTCAACTTGTTCTCATAATTCACACGAAACCGCACCTCGTAAAGCAGACTGTTAAACTTTAAAGCACATGCGATTACTCATAATTGCTGCAGAAATTGATTTATTAGCTCGGGTGTGAGGCTGTGTGAGCCGAGTGCCATCTGACCTCCAGCTGAATGAATAATCAACAGGCTCCCCCGAAGCAAGCAGATGTTTGAGAGTGTTGCTGTTTTATCAGGCCTCTAATGCGAACAGGCATGAAACCAGATTAAATTAAATGATGTGAGGACAGACAGCTGTGACACATTTAGACTTTGCAGCTTTAGAGCTTTTGTGCTAACAGCAGCCAAACATAAAAGACACTCTGGTCTACCTTACACTCTTTTTAATAAACGACATGTTGGGAAAACTGTTGAAATAGTTCTGGCTCTTTTCTACTGTCTGATATAAATCACAAAAGTAAAATAAGCAGTGAAATCAACAGCACTTAATCCAAAACAGTTTTTTCCTCTGGCTGATGTTGCACCACTGGCTGTTTTGCAAGACGTGGCATTCTTTAGGGACATGAATGATGATCCCTGAGCTTCTCCTCCTTTTCTCTAATTGCTGTTTAATTTGTTGCCTTGCTCATGATTAAAATGTGTATCCAGCTTAATGAAGCATGGGTGAGTTGTTTATGAAATCCGTGCTGTTTCTCTTGTTAGCATGAAAGAGAATAAGGTTAGATTACACAGGAAGATACAGAACATTGATTATTTTTCGTAGCTTTCTCTTTTCAAAGCCTTTCCGAGTATTTAAAGCAGCTTATGGCTAGAATAACAATGCATCCTGTAGAAAACAGCTTGATAGCTTCTCTTATCTCTGAGTGGTTCCAGTTTGCGGTAAGTGATACTTTCAGGTGCAGAACTGCTGGTTTGTATGTCGAATTGCCTGTGGTTGTACATTGTTTTGTCTGCCCCTGAGGAGCTGTCGACTCAAGTGCTATTTCTCTGAACCTGTCACACTTTTCAGGAACAATTAGAGAAAAGAAAGTAAATTGTTCCCAGGCACTTGGATCGCTGTCCTCGCGACATCTGCCACCGCAGTGCGGATGATAGATTCCTCCTTCATTAGCCAGGGGTGTGGGATTACCCAGTGAGAACACATTAATCACCACTTTCTGTGGCAGCCTGAATGCACTGGGCTTTGTTTGAAAAAAAACTTTTTTTTCTTCCCCGAGACGTGTCAGTCTTCTCCAGTGACAGGCCACAATCAATCATGTTGATTGACAGCACTGATAGGTTACACTGTTTACACAATGTGTAATGAAAGATCATGTTGCCCACTATTGTTGTTCCTGAGACGACTCTTTTGGGCTTGGCATGAATGGAGGGGCTGCTTTGGTACAATCTCGACAAGCTCGCACATGTTTGCTTTCCCTTTCTGTGTCCATAACACTTTTTTTTTTCCTCCTCATTTTTTTCTTTTTTTTTTCACAAACACACCGGAGATACAAAACAGAAGTAACCATGTAGGAAACAACTTTATATGGTTGTTGTTTTTGGTGCTGTTGCTGTTTGTCTCTATCCTCCCCCTCTGTAATTTTCTCTGTCCTTTTTTCTAAGCCTTGGCAGATGGTTGATCAACATGAGTCCAGATCTACTCTAGGTTTCTGCCTGTTGAGATAGCTTTTCCTTGCCACTGTAATTTGATAAATGCCTCAAAGTGCTCTGCTCATGGTGGATTTAGACTGGATGAGGCTGAATCACATGAATGGCTAGCCACCAGGTGAGTCCCCCAAATTTTCATCATTGACAAGCAAGATAGCAGCTTTGTTTAAAGTCCACATACAACCCTATCTTTGCCTTCTACGGTGAAGAAATACTTCCTCGTCATGCTGAAAAAACATGTCAGTTTTAGTTTCTTGAGGTCAGGAGTGCAGGGGTTGTTCGGGTTTCTGTGAGAGCTGCTGTATGAATGATTTGCAAACCAACAAATTGCGTTTTATGAACATTTTACAGTTTCCCAACTTTTTTGGAACTGGGTTAATATAGAGGGAAGGATGCTATTCAGAAATATCCCACTCTAAACAAATGTAAAAATTTTAAGTTAAATAGGTAAAATGCATAAAAACCAAACAAAAGAGCATCTGAAACTGTATGAATAATATAATCCAACATGGGTCCACAAGTCTTTATTTTGTAAGTGTAGATATGAAAGTTAACAACCTGCATTTCTTTACTTTTCTTCCACCATTGTTTTGAAACAATATAACTTCTGTATTGCTGCTCAGCCATAAAAATCAATACCCTAAATTCTTGGCTTCAAAAAAGATCAATATGTTCTTCCAATCTCATCCAATTATATGAAATAACCTTAGTTGGAAAGTGAAACTTACCTTAACAACTTCACAACCAACCAATCAATAATCTCATTGTACAATAGAGCAAAAGAGAATTCAATGCAACAATTAATTTTCTCAAGCATCTGTCAGATTGAAATGAAAAACAATTACTGTAAACTGTCCTGAGTATTGATTAAAAGTCATTTAGGCACATTGTGATGCAGTGTTGAGCATATGAAAGCCACATTTCATGGTGCAAGGTTATTCAAACAGTGCACTTGTCTTCTTGAAAGGACACAACCGTCTTTCTCTGCGGTGTGCAAAACAAAAGAAAACGTCTAAGTGAGCACGGTCCTCTCCAAGAACAAGGGTTCTTTTGCTGCAATGGGCTCTCCTGTGTCTCAGTGTCACCTCTAAATTAGCCCTATAGAGGATTTTCACCACACAGTACTAACATGGTTTTAATGAGAAACACATTAAACTTTCAGGAGCTGTAACTCCTAAAACACTCATACATCAATTCATTGTAGACAGGTTGGTAATTGTGCTCTTTGAGCGATCAATCAAGATCAGCCGCTGAGTTATAATTAGGCCTTCAGGATTGACGTATTGACCATTTATTTTGAAGTCTTTTGTGGTAGAACGTTTCCCATTCACCCTCTGTCTCTTACTTATAACACTAATCTGACCTGTCTGCTTGGATGGCCTCATGAAAACACCTAGTAGACCATTGGGCAAAGCCTTTTTGGTATCTTTGGACAAAGCGTACGAAGCCTCAAGCGCATAACAAGAAGATGAGCTGAGAGTAAACGTAGTCCTGTAGTTTTCAAGGAAATGAGCACGCACAGATAGAGACTTGGATTTAATTTGACTTTGGCTCATAAATTTGGAAAAATATATTCCTTTTTCACAAACAGCTGAGGGCATTTGTGAATTCAGTATTTTTATTTTTGAAGGTAAACGGTAACATTTTGCAAAGAGAGCAGGGTTTGGTTTATCTTGCGAAGAAAAATTCCCTGGCAGGTTTTTCATTAAACAAGAGCCTATTATAAATATTTGAGTATTGTCATGATAGCTCTGAGCAAAACCAAAGATATTTTTATGCTTTAACAGTCCTTTTCAATGACTCATGTGGAAATTTGCCATTATTTGGCAACGGTGGACATCTCACCCTCCTGGGCATCCAAGATAAGCCGTTTTATTTTACATCTCTTGAGCAGCAGAGATGTCTTTCCTTTTCTGGTGTCAAGACTGTATTCAGAGGGTTTTTTTTTTCATCCCCAGCCATTTGATACAGTAAAGTAGCTGCCTGACCCAAATGAAGGTGTCGTACTTTATGTCCTTCCAGTCGTCTGATTGCTGTGGAGATTGGTGTGCAGAAATTTGATGAGGGGACACAAACTGGCCAAGGTGCTTTTGTCTTTTTGCTGTTTTTCCAGAATATTCACCCGATCATTTCTTCTCCTTTTTGCATTCGCTGCCTACACACAGACTGACCCCGTCGTTGTTACACTGCAGGCAGAACCACATCGAAATTAGACTTTTTCACTCGTAGCGATGTTCAACACTTTCACCTTGTGATATTAGAGTCCTTAAAACAGAAAGAGACAGTGACCGGGGAGAGATAAGAGCTGTGTGCTGACTGAAATAAAGCCAACTCATTTCCACCCACATGGCTGCAGGAAGAGACATCAATTCTTACCTGTCATCTTTAGCCCAGTACACTGTCTCATTACGATTATCTCTCAAATACACACACCGCAGAAAAGCTTCTCTAAATCAGACCCTCTTCTTTTACAAGATGGGCTTTAGTGCTTAATGAAACTCAATGATCTGTTATCGAAGCAAAGTACAATGTCAGAGAGTTCTCAGCAGGCACATAAAGATGATTTTATACATTTGTGAGTTTAGGGTTGAGATGTAATTTTGATTTTTCTATTTGGCGGATATATAGCTAATAGTACCAGTGTGAGACTGACTTAGCTGAATGTAACGAACCATAGACCATGTGTCCTATTTCTTGACTTAATTCTATAGCAAAGTAACTTAACATTTGGAGCAATTTGGTGCTATAATTTCAACAGAATTAGTCAAGATTAAACCTAGAATCAAAGTTTAGCCCCTTTTTCATTATGTAGTCCTGTTAACTAACAAACACATCCAGTAACCAACAATCCTTGGACCTATCGGAAATCAATGTGTATCATCACCTGATCATGACTTTTTGGTAAGACAGCAGTTTGTGTTTAACAACTTCTTTTTCCATGTAGCACACAAAGATCCCTGAAGTTAGCACAAAGCTACAGAGTCCGTAAGTCAATAACAATAATAGCAGGCTAGACTTTCAAACATAACATTACAAATATCTACGTAAGTTATCACAAATCGCACAGTGTTGCCCAGTTCTTCTCCCTCTGGTGATGTGATTTACAGCAGGTACCAAAATTATATGAAGGAGGGGTTGTTGTGTTTTGCCATCTGTTAAGTTTCCAAAATAGTGGGACCTTTGAAAACAGAGCCACAATAAAAGAGCAGAATACAGGTAATTTTTTATCAAGTAGTCCTATTAGCTTTTCGAAGGTATAGTCAGCTGGTGCATTGTGCTAGTTTTAACCTAACCTATGTCAAGTGACAGACTGCATAGATTTTCATTAAAGATTTCTCGCCCGAACAGGGACTTGAACCCTGGACCCTCAGATTAAAAGTCTGATGCTCTACCGACTGAGCTATCCGGGCTCTTGTGAGAGTGACATCTGTTGGCAGACTTGACAAATTACTCATGATCTGAATGTTGAAATTGGCTTTAAATTCTGTTGCTGCTTTTGGCCATAGAGGATTACATTTCCCAAAAACATTGAAAAATAATTTGGTTTATTTTAATGTGTGACATTGACCTGTATTACGGCTACATCCCTGCCGTTGTAACAAACCAAACAGTGTAAAAATCGGGCAGAGATTCAGAGAGTTATTATTAATATGGTTGGGCATTCCTACCTACCTTAATGCACTGGAGGCGCATGGGGGACCCATCCAAGACAGCGGCTGCTCTGATACGTGAGCTCCAGTAGACAGTGTCAAGCTTTGAGGCGTCTATGTATATTATGTCTTTGCTTTTGGCCCCCTCACACTAAAGTAATCTGGATCCGTCCCTGCAGCGGCGACCATGACACATTCTTGGTCATGGTTGGCCTCATTTGAAACCATTGATTTCCAGTGAACAGGTTTATCCCGTTTGACAGATAACACATAACAGATATGTACTCAAACTGCTTTGCTCGCTTATACCCAATTTGGTATTTAATCCAATATCAGTTACTGGTACATGTAGCAGAACTACTGTAGTTTTTAGTAAGCTTAAAATCAGCACAGTTGCACTGCTTTCTTAGCAGAGACCCCTTTCTCAGTCCTCTTGGGTGGTCTCTAAAGACAACTTTCTCTGTGTTCCTACCTCCTGCTTGACGTCTTTTGTATTATGCAGACGGAGCACAACATCAAGACACACACTCCTGAGGAGAGAGCAGCAAAACACACTCTGAAGCTTGAAGCTTTTGGCGTCTGCCTCGCTCCTTTAAAGAGACTGTTAAATATGAGTCAGCTGTTGTGCTCAGGACTCCAACAGCAGCTTTAATTCCTCTGCCTCCCCCTCCTTTGCTTAAAAGGGGGGCTTTGTGCCTGTAGGGCCCCCATCAGTTACCTGCTGACAGGCCGAGCATGACTGATGAGCTGCCCGAGGCGTCCCAGTATACTTTGTCAGCTGCTCATAATTTATACATCTTATCTCCGTCAGAACAAAAGACAGAGCGCGGCTTTATGGAAATGAAAACAGAGACTTGTTTAGACTCCAGCATGTGGAGTGATCCTTCTGATAGTTGTTTCTCTTTGCAAGCAAGACGAGCTGCCTTGTCTGGCTCTGGGCGCTCCACACCCAGTCTGTCTGCCCACACCTTTACTGGGGTTGTGTGCGTAAGTGTGAGTGTGTGTGTCTTTTTTGTGACCCCTGAGAGGCCATCTGAGGTTGTTCTTGTGTTTTTTTCGCTCTTGGTGGCAGGTGACAGCGACATAAAACAGAGATTTGTTTACACAGGGTCCTATCAGTTGTTTGATTTGTTGGTTTACATACACAGCAATAAATCAGAGCTCCAATAGGCCGTATTGTTGATACTGACATAAATCTAAATTTTTCCAAGAATCAACTGCAACTTTCCTCAGTAGCTGCTTTTAGCTAAACTGTTTTTGTTTACTGCCGACCCAGATAGCATGAATGATTGCCAGCCATGATATAGTTAGCTTAGTGACTGGTTCAGAGGGACAAACAAGACTGTCTTTGGTAGTCCAAGACATCCAACCAAACAAGTCTGAACTGAGTTATTATGAAGGTGATGAAGCCAGGCTAGGTGGTCTCCTTTGTCCCCAGTTTTTCATGCCTAGTTAGCCAAGAGGTGGCATGAAGAAAACTGAAAAGAAGTCCAGTCTTTTTGTTTCCTGGTTTCCAACAAACTTTGAGGAATGAATAAATGGACCAATGTGTCCTTTGACCAACATAATGGACAGATTTGAGGGGGAAGCTAGCTTGTCTTTTTTTCATAAGTGCAATCCAAAAACCTAAACTGACTTCTTCCAGGTGCTCTATCTAGTCCACATGGAGCAAAGCTAGCTGTTTTATCTGTACCTCAAGTTTATACACTAAACTATGCCTAAAGTGTCTGTATTTGGAGTCTTAATTTTTAACTGTATGTTTAAAAAAAACTTAAAAACTTCATATATATTAGCATGCAAAAGTGCCTCCAGTGTGTGACATAGCATAACAGAGAATGTAGACAGCAGCATACAGGAGAAAGAAACACATCTGTCATACCAAATAAGACTGCAAGTGCAGGTGATGCTACTTTTTTAATGAAAATACAGCAGCTGGTTCATTTAGATAATGCAATAATGGATTCAACAGACTGGCCAGCTGCAAAAAGGCTGAAGTGGCATTGGCCTATAGAACCCGCCTCATTATCACTAAAGAACTATTATGGTCTGTTATCTCTGAGTGTGGTTAGAGTGACAACAATTTCACACACTCCTGCCAGCAAAATTAAAGTGAGCTGACTTATGCCAACAAGCTGAAAAAGCATATAAATAATTGGATTTGGTGGTGATTCAACTGTACAACTAAAATTCATGAATGGACAATGTTCATATAGCGCTTCCTCTAGTCGTCTGTATGTGACATTCACCCATTCACACCACTATTCTAAAGGTTAGAAGATAATGTGAAAGCAGTCAAAATTCTGCATTATTGATCGAGGACAGTAGCTATCAGAGTCTGCAGTTAAACTGTTTCAAAATAATTTACAGAGTGAAGCTAACATTAGCAGAGCTAGCACCACCAGCATTTATCTCACATTTACAACTTTATATTCCATGAAATGCAAATGTTACAGAGTATAAACTGTGCATTTTGAAGACAACTAGTTTTCTAGACAGATAAATCCAGGTGGAAACTTCCAAAAAACGCACATTAGCAATGCTGGGGATTGGAGTCAATACATCATAATGAATGGGATATTGATGTGAACCATGTGGAAGACTCTGCAGAGAAAGGTAATTCATCACTGCCGATGGAACACTTCCCCACTAAGGGTGAATTTCTCTCCAACTTTGGTCAGTGAAACTAAGAGTGATTCATTCCCTGACTCATCCTCAAACACTCCGTCAGTTTCACATTGTCTTGCCAAGTCTTTTTTGTATTTGTGTTTTGCAGTCTTGGACAATACATGGGATAAGTACTTACTTGCAGCCACTGACGATGTTGCCAAAACACGCTGCTCATCCTTCTTCACTTTTTTTTTGCCTCATCAGTAATAAGATATAAAGCGCAAGTGTTAAAGCTGGCCAGTGGATTTACTCAGGAAATAAATCTAAAACAGATCACTTTTACCTCTGTGTGTAATGTTTTACCATAGTTACGCACTATTGTTTCAAACACAAACTTTTTTTTGGTACATTCAAAGAAATTCTGCAAAACAAATGTAGCTTTGTGGATCAGATGTTGCCATCCTCTTTACGGGGGTGTATCAAGACTTTTAGACCAAGGTGGCCCACCAACTAATGCAGGAGAGGGAGCATGAAGTATGGGTGCAAAAAAAGAGCAATATTTGAAATTGTATAATATCAACTTTAACTACAAACTTTAAAGCTCCTGTGAGCAACTTTTGGTTTGTGTTGACTGGCACCCCCTGCTGTTTCTTAAGTGTGCTGCCAATTGTCGGGTCTGACACTAACCCCTTTCTTCTTTGACCATAAAACGTTCAGTATAGAAACTGTCAGTCTTGTTGCTGATGGTCCCATTTGTTTTTGCAGCACATATGAAAGAATATTAATTCGACTCTGTTTTACAACCAGCTGAAATCTACACGAGCTAATGTCTTTAGCAAAGAGACTAAACACAACTCACCTTCTCTCTTCCAGCAGCCGCTTGTTGTTTGTAGCGAGACCTCGGACCAGTCCATTACGGACTACAGCGGGGTCACGCAGCTGAAGGAAAAACATTTATGATAATTTTTTCATGGAAATGCAATCAGACAGAGATGCTAAGGCAGAAGAACTACTGCGTCTGCAGTGCAAAATGATTAATTGGTGATTATTCCTTCAAGGAAATGATACAGAAATGTTCTTCCTTGAGCTGCGTCACCCCGCTGAGTTCTCGCTACAAACAAGCGGCTGCTGGAAGAGAGGGGGAGTTGTGTGAAACAAGAAAATCAGGCAAAGCTAGAAAGATGTTTGGTGGCTAGTGCTATGGCTAGGACCCTATATGTCCTGTCGAATTAAGTTAGGTGCTGTTCTGAGCATTATTTGTGGCTATAGAGTGGCTTTTTGGTTGAGGTGTGTTGGCTCCTCAGACCGCTGTGTATTGCTATTCTGCAGACGTAACTAAAGTTTGACCCTTAATTAATTTTACCCCAGAATATCCCTTTAATTACCAACGCTGTTTTTTCTAATTTAAAAAAAAAAAAGATTTTTTCCACCAACTTATAAAAGCTACAGCAGCCCTTGAGCTGGCCAAGCAGATGCCAGGGGGCTCTTGCCACCCCGGGTCATCCCCCAGGGACACACCCCTGCTCCCTCCTCTAGAGGTGAGAGTGAATAACAAAGACATCACACACACAAAAGAATCAGTACTCAAACTTGTGTGTAATAAGAGCGGGGCGATGAATGACTGAATTATCCAGCTCCCTTTCATCTACCAACACTTCTTTTTTTTTATCTCAGACAGCTCATTATAAGCTCCTGGAGTGTCCTTACAGTTTCCTGCTTCTGAACTGTAACAAGCAGCCCAGCTGTAGCTATCAAGCAGAGGAATGAGCGGATATCTTAACTGTTCCGCTGATATCCATATCTCTGTGTGGATTCTGTTGGTGTGTTCAGAGCCGGTCGGGGCAGTGGATCATTTGCACCCCTGTGACAAGTACATCATCATCTGCCTGTAACCTGAGCTCGGAGAGACGGTGCAGGCTTTGTTCTCCGCCAGGCTCACTTGGGGATGTTTGGCAGTGTGCTGATAGATATGATTATCCTTAATGTCAGAGCATAGCACCATCCCTGATAACAGATTCTCTCAGTAGAATCCACCAAGCTTATCTCCCCGCTCTGTTGTAAAGCAGCCGCTGCCTTTCTGTGAAGGGAGACTCAATAAAGAGAGAGGCTTTTTTTTTTCTTCTTTCCTGAGAGTGAGTTGAGCTTAAAAAGAGCAAGTGGAACCAAATTTATTCCTGATGGGTAACAAGTCTGTTTTGAATATGTTAGCCTGTTGCTGTACTCCAACAAGTACGATGGAAATTTAGATGTATTAAGGTTTTATTCAAACATGACAAAAATATGAAATGCACATTAAAGCTCCTCCGGGGGAAGTTTTGCATCCCCTCTGGTCACAGTACAACCTTTTCCCTTTTAGTTTATTTGTGTTTGATAGTGCCAAATTTGTCATTTATTAGTTATTTTTTAAGCTGCAGATGTAAAAAAAAAAAAAAAAGGTCTGTTTTGACAGTGTATTTGACTCCACCTTACTCCTACCCAGCAGCGGCATTGACAAGCTTTAAACACAGTTGTACAGAAATTATCTTGTATCTCTCTGTCTGTGACTTTTGCTTTTGTCAGTAATTAAAATAAATAGGAACTAATTTTATACTTTTAGCTAAATAATCCAAACAACTTTACCCTCAAAAGCAGAAAAAAGCAAGAACTATGTGTGTTACTAGATTACCCTCCTTAGACCTTATTTCCTTTACTTTTGTCTGCTAACACTGATTGTTTTCTAACAGACCATCTTTTGCTGAATTATCTCACTGAAGACAGATTAAAAGCTCAAGTTTCTGTAACATTTTGCAGATGTGTCTGCTGGAGCCCGTAGATCTTCAGCTGACACTTTTGATGAGTTTGAGGGTAAGTGCCGATATACAGTAGTTGTGTTAAGAATGAAAAAAGAGATTTCTTCTTGATTAACAAGTCGAAGCAAAGTATAATTTTGAAGACCTTTTCCTTGAATTATCATAAAAGATTGATTAAGAATGTTACAAAAGCTGATTTTATTAACAAACGGGCTTGAAGAAAAATGTGCAAAACGCATAATTATGAACCAAAGCAGAAAAAGAAAAAAACAAATCAAAGGAATTTTTTTATTATAACCACTGATATCATTGGTTATCTCTATGCAATGACACCTGTTATTTTGCATTTTGTCTTTGAGGTTCATGTGAAGGACCTGCCAAAAGGATCCAAGGAAGGGAAACCAGTGAGATACCATTAGGGTCATGTCAGCCATGGCTCACTTATGTGCAATGTATGGGGAGCAAAGGCTGGTCTGATCCACAGAAGAGCTACTGGAGCTCAAAAAATTAATGCTGGATCTGATAGAAAGGTGGCAGATCAACTAATGCATCCCACTGAAAACTGCCCAAAGCTCCTACAATGGGCACATAATAGTGTTGTGTCGTTGCGAATGATTTGTTAAAAAGAACGAATCTTTAGAGTGAACCTACTGAATCAAATCACTTCCTCAAGTGAATCATTCATTTCTTATTTAAGTTGAGCTGTCAGCAGTGCAGCCGCCATAGTATTCAGCAATGCTTGGCAACAGGGAGGGAGGGACCCTGCGCATAGCCACAACACTCTCATCTCCCAAGCCTAGAAGCCGTGAACTGGACCAAAACCTGAGCTGTTCAGCTGTGTATCTGTTCAGGAAGTCGAAGTCGCAGGCTCCCCCGGCCAAGTGCTGAATGATTCGGTGATTTGGTAAATGAATCTTTTGAACAAATCTTTTCAGAGAACTGATTCCAGTGATTCAGTATATCTAAAAGAACTGCGGTGCCCATCACTAGCACATAACTGCTGGACCACAAAGCAATGGAAGGACGTGATCTGGAGAAACACAGCACAACAGGAGTTCAAGTACTCAGATCTTAGTCCAATTAACACCGGTGTGCGCTGGACCACCAAGTTTGATATTAAGGGCTCACAGTACCCTTTAGATGCCCAGTGGAGTGCATGTGTGGTCCAGTCGGGGCTGTTTTGATGCCTATTAAAAAGTAGAGCTGTACTGATAAAAGGAAATTGATTAAATAGCAGTTTTTAATGTGTTTCAGTTTGTGTAATTTTGTTTGACTTGCGCCTCTTGTATGTTGTTGTTTTGAAACACCATGAGGGGTCTACTCTTCTGATGGATTGTTTTTAACTCTCTGTCAGGCGCATTAACATGCGAGTTATCAATCAATAGAAATGACTCATTAGTGATGTGACAGCTGCTCATATTTACTTGTAGTTTATCCGCTTTTAGCTGACAATCAGTGTCACAACACTTTTGTTCTGGAGCTGCAAACTCCTCATGAAAACAGATATTTCCCTTCAGTCTGTAATATTTTCCTTTTTTATTATCTAGTGCTCTGCTGGAAATCTATCTCCATCTCTGATGTCAATTTTAGACCTTTTTTTGTTAATCTTTCCCCTCAAAGGCGGATTTAAGTCAAAGATTTCTTAATTCCCCTGCCAAACAGTCTGCAGCTGTGTTCGCAGGAGACAGCAGACAACCTCACTTGACACTTGTGACGGGGTGGAGGGTGGGTGTTGATGTTGTAGTGCTGGTTAAGGGGAGGATGAGGAGTTGGAGGAGGAGGCCTGAGGGGGGAGCACAGGATCCTGTTCAGCTCCACTCAGCAGCGTGGTGATGAGCCTCCAGGAGAGGACTGTGTCTGCAGATTAGAACCAGCAGATGAGACAGGGGGGCCCGCAGGAAGAGGGGTGTTGCAGACCTGGGAATGCCAGCTGCCAGACAGTTCACCACGTGCAACACATGTCTCTCAGCACCTACTGTTCCACTAAGCAAAGCCCCCGCCCCACCCTTTCACCATTAAGATGACAGAACAGTTCATATCCTGCGCCGGGATGATAGATATGTCATATCTGTGAAAACCCTGTTTGTCTTCCACAGGTGTATGAACTCTTTCATTCTCCCGGCAGACAGCGCACACGGCACTTTTCGACACCCCCCCCCCCCCTCCCTGATAGTGATTTGGCATGCAGACAGTATCAAAGAGGAGATCTTTCCCATGCAATTATGGCTGAAAATAAAGGCGATGAGGTGTGTCGCACAAAAGAAAGCGAGGGATCAAAAGGGCTGGAATGAAAGCTGATCACAATAAAGAGAGAAGCCTCCACACACTGAACGCCACAACGTGAGCGAGTCAGAAGAGTTAGTAAATAATGAAGAGGAGGTACACTGAGGATGGCTTTAGCTTCCTAGTTTAAATGTTTTTATCTATTAGCTCTCCATAGCACAAGGTGTTTGTTTGTCAAACACCAAATCCTCATGAATCACACTTGATTTATGACGAGGACGTTGCGACAAGCTAATTTTAGTACGCTGACTCAAAGATCTTGAGCTATGTAAACATAAGCTTGTTTAGAGCCTCCTAAAGCTGCTCATGTTGCTGCAGACTTGGAGTCATGTAACTTGATAGAGTCATTAAGTGTTGTGCATTCATTTCTGCTGATTAAGAAACCGGGTATTTCCCCAACAAAGAAGCCCCTCTGACTTTGACGGATTGCTGGAGGAAAAAAGAAATGATTCAAACTAAATCACTTGAATTACAAAGTTGTTGACAGGCTGCTCGCTTTTACTGCTAAGTTCTCAAATATGGCAGCTATTGAAATAAGCTGTCAGCACTGACAAGGAATTTTGGGGGGATGCATTGAATTTATTGAGCCTATGCCAGTAATCAATGCTAACCTGCTCCTGATGGCTGATGCTGATACGCTGACATATAAATGGTACTTTTTAACATTTTTCTGTTTTGGAATATGTAGTTTATCCACACCTGCAAGGCTGAGATTTAGTACATCAACCGATTCTAACTGAAATCACTATAGTTAATGGTAACACTTCATATTAAAATCCTTGTAAAAAGCATTAATTCATAGATAATAAGCCACTTATGAGACCTTGAAAGATGCTTATAAAACGTCACCTGTTAACAAGCGTTGAAAGCATGATTAACACATTTGTCATTGCAATTACAACATACAGACAGCTATTTTTTTTCACTTAAAAATAACTGTACTAGTCTTTATTTTTTAACTAACATTCATCATTGCTTGGAATTTCCCCTTTAAGCATTCATGAGAATCTTAACAATTTTAAGACCACTTAATAACTTTAATTAGATGTTATATAACATGAATGAGATTATAAAAGGTTGTGATTTCTGCCTTGTTAGGATCAATAAAGCCATTATCAAGCACTTATTAACAGCTAACAATACCCCTTTTCAATGAGTGCAAAATCCCACTTACTCATTCTTTGTGGAGAAAACATCATAAACATGTAAGACAAAAATAACTTAAACCTTCTTAACAAATACCTTATAATCAATATGGTCATTTATTATTTACTAACCCTTAGAAAGCCTAATTAATGTAAATAAACACACTATTAATGTTTATATAAACTGTGGATATAAACTGTCACCAAGTTTCTAATGTCTTGTAAGCAATAATAAAAGTGTTAGTTATGCTTTTATAAACATTCGAGAACTTCTCAGATGACTAAAAAGATTCAAACTTGAGGACTTTCCCTCCAAAAAACTCTATCACATGTTTTGCAAATTGAAACCATGTTCTGAAATGATGGGAAAACATCAACACAGGTGATTTTGACAGGATCTAAGTTAACCTTGTTTATAAAGTCAACAAGACAAATTAATCTTGACTTGTATTGTAAAAGAAAAGCTGTGAATCTAAGATTTACGGTATAAAGCTGGTAATGAACTTGTCTGGCTGGCAGCAATAGCAGGTCATTTCTTCCTGCCTGTCAGTTTCAGTGCGTAAATGTTGCTGAGTGGTCTTTCACAAAGCCAATTCTGTGTCTTTTCTTTTTTTATTTCTAATAATGCATGATTGTTCTCTGTAATCCACCGCACCGTTTCTCTTTCATCTCAGCGATGACTTTAAAAAAAATTGAGATTTGTTGGCCAGGCAGCCCCATGCCATGCTTAGACGGCTCAACTCTCTCAAAGGGATTTATCCACAGTTGTTATGACTAATACTCTGTGGATTACAAGTTAGAGAGAGGTCAACTATCGCTTCGACTTCCTACAAGTGAGACTCATGGCGCTTGAAAGTGTTCCCTCTGCCCAACTCGTAATTTTACTGCTCCCTAAAGTTGTGAATGATGGGGTGCTGAAGTCTCTCTCCTTTGAGCTCAACTCAAGCTAATACAGAGATGAAATCTGCATCTGCCGAGATTATGAATCAGGCTGATGGATAGAGGTGACCGAATTTCCATCCCATGACACCCTGCTGCTCCAAAATGCTGCCAGTTCTTTGCACCTTACTGCAGAATTTATTCACAGGGAGGTGGCGGCTAGCACTGACTCACAGCCTTTTATGCAGCGGAGCCTGTCCTAATTCATCAACAAGCATGTCCTCCCTGAGAGGGCAGAGGAAGTTCAGAGTCAGCAAATGGTTACTTATTTATGAGCCAGATTCAGAGATCTTAAACTTCTGTTTGGTGGTAAATATAAACCAAAAACAGACTGATTTGGATCAACCATTTATTATTTATAAATGCTAAATCACAACAGATCTTTTTACATGAAACTTCAAGCAAAGAACAAGTCCAGACTGTGGTTTTTGTTGTATTATTTAAAGAGATCCACAATCTTTAAACCGCTGTGCAACAATGGTGGAAAGACAAGCTTTCAACAGGCAGAGACATCAAGCAAGACCAGACTTATTGGTAGAAAGTTATCTGCCATGACTTTGAGAAAGTGGAATAAGTAGAAAGAGATGGAAAGAGAGAAATTGGGCAAAAAACAGATGAGAAGAAAAACTTTAAACAGGTAGAAACCTCAAGATAAACTGAGCTAGTTGGTGGACAGCCATCTGCCTCTGTCTAAAGGGCTGAGAAAGTGAGAGTGAAAAAGACAAACAACATAACAGAGAGACAATAATAGAAGGTAAAACACTGCTTAGGTGAAAAATTAAAACTTTAAAACAGGTAACATGATGTAAGTATGACTGATATAATGAATCTAAGAGGTGAGAAGGTTCATAGCAGCAGGTGTTCTGCCATAGTGATCCCCCAAAAACCTGCAAAGCATTAGACAAAAACTTGTGTTTCGCACCAAGATAAAAGTTGTCTTTAATTTGTATTTCATGTAGTTGTTTTTAAGGATGTCTGAACTCTAAGTGTGCTGCCACTGAGGAGCGTCTGGCCTCTAGTAACCTACTCTGCCCCCCTTCACTCAAAAATAGTAAAGTCCTTAAAGGGTTGATAGGTTTCCGACTGATGCTTAGCAACAGCATTCCTGCGCCTTAAGTAGCAGTAAGCCCCTCACTGCACCCTTTGATGTGGCTGTCAAGGCAGATTTATTTCCTCTTAACACATTGTCTCCTTGTCCACATACATAAAGGGATGAAAGAGGGGGATGTTTACACTTTTTTTTACTTGTAATTAAATTGTGTTGCTCATGAATTTTTCAGGTGATGGGAGACAGTCATGTTGGCCTGACAAAGAAGCCGACTTTGATTGAGCTGCTGACATTTGAAAACTGATGTCAGGCTCTTTTGAGGTTGACTCATCACATATTGTTTGTGATGACTATAACACTCGAGTTAAAGGTAAAGTCTAAACTTGGTTTCTTGCTGTTGTTTGACTGTGTTGTCTTAAACAGAGATACTAGAAAATGTAACCTTTTTCCCCCCTCAGAAAAGACAGTTTATCTCCCATTCTGCCTTCGTTGGTTTCAGGGGTGTGTCCAGTATGATTGAGGTGGCCCAATCCAAATAATGATGCGGTGGCAAAAATTCTGTTTGTACACACATGTGTATGAATAAGTTCGATTTCTTTTTCTTTGTTCTTGTTTGAAGATTTTTTCAGTTAAAAATGACACACTGAAATGGCACCAAACATGTCGTCTACGATAATTCTTCGAAGACATATGTCAAGAGTAACCATCACGAACTAACAAAATTGAGTGTACTGGGTTCAAAATCAAGTCACACCTCTGCACCAACCAGATAGCTGGTCATAGTTTTGAGTTATAGGGTAGCAAATGTGGCCAGGAATTCAATTTCATGGGGGTCTGAGCTTCCAAAAGCCAACCTCATGACACACCCATCGACGGCCATTGAAATCATGCCAACAACTCTTTTTGTGTGTTTTTGTTTTCTACTTAATTATGATTCCTTGTGTTTGTTTTCGTATCTTTTAACATGCAGATCTGTCCCACAAAAAGAAAATGTCAAATTCCTTTTCCTTGTTGCTCTAACATTACCTCTCATTGAAATCCCTGTGGTCATCTTGAAACACAAGTAGTAGCCTCATTTCCAATTTTGTGTTTACCTTTTGTTCCCAGTTCCATATTGTCAGTACCTCTTAAACTCCTTATCTGCTGGCTGATGTGTATTTATAGGAAAGGCACTAAATCCTACTCTGCGTCCCTACTGCTTCTTAAAAAGCCACACTTGACGTCTACTTGGCCTCCCTCCATGCTGCTCGTCTCTTGTGAGCTCTGACTAACACTCTGTGTGTTCTCAATTGTCTCACACGGGAATCCAGCAGCTGTAGAAGAGCTTGTTCTTTGTGTTTCATTAGACAGCCCACACTGTCCTCAACCATGTCTGTACAAGGGATGTCTGACCATGGCAAAGCACCAAAATTTGGGTGGCGAAGAGTAGTATCAGCGTCCTTCAGTGGGGTGAGAATGAAGCAGCTTAGGCATCCCTAAACTAGTCCAGCCTGTTGAATGGTTTGTTTTTGTTTGTATTTCTACAATGTCGCCAGAAGGCATTGACCAAAGCAGTTACAATACAAATTAATTCACCAAAAGCTGTTGATCTCTTCATAAATCAGTGAAGACTCCCTCTGAAACCATATCAAATCAAACGATCATTGTTGTTTAGTTTGTCTGAATCATAGTTTGTGCTTCAGGTCATCAGCTACAGTTTGTTATTCACATCGTCTCCTCCTGCACCCAGGAGACTTTTCAACTCTGAACCACTATCACATATCTCACTGACAGACAATCCTTTCCCAAATCCAAGGCCCTGATATATCACGGTGAGAACCTTTCTCTCTGCCAAAAAATGGTTTCTTCATTCTCTCTGATGATAACTTTGATCGCTGACAGTGAGTTGAGCCCGTATGGCCTCCTGTATTTCTGCGAAATGTGAGGATGTTCTCTTTGCAAGAGAAGTGAGAGGAATACTTTTTTTTTTATTATGACATGAAAGAAGTGAGGTGAGGATAAGGCAGGAGCATGGCACTGACAATACTGATGTTGAAGGTGCATTTACAGCTCAGACAACTGGCATGTTAGGGAGTGACATTTTCAGCCTGAAGGTACTGCAACAGAGTTTCTTGTGAACAACAAAAAGTTTACATGGAGTGTACCTCTAAAACATGAGTGTTCCCTTGAGGCATGGGAAATATGTACATTTATAATTGCATCTCTGTGCTTTTGATTAACATTGAACAGAAAAAAGATGGACTGGTTTAGCAGTGGTCAGTGGCAACGTCCCCTTTCGACTCATTACTACTGGATCATCTCCCAGTTGACCTATTGTGTACCACAACAAAGGCGTGAGCAAGTGATGTTTGGGTACTTTGGGATGAAAACACCATTACTTTTCTATGTCCCTTCCTCATTTGGCGAGGTTTTGTTTACCACTTATACCAAGAAACTTCTGGTTTAAAAACTCTGGAGCACTTCAGCCAGTTTTAGTCTGTTTGAGCCGTTTAAAATGAAGACAAAATCAAACGCCACCAGCATTGTCGAGATTTGTTACTCCAGGTTTCGAGAAATTTTTTATAATTTCAAACGCACCGAGCAGTTAGGATGTATTTTAAAACTCCAATTTCATTTGGACTGATATACATTTTTTTTTTTAAAGCTTTGTTTAGTTTGAGATTTGCAAGGTGGTCAACATGAAAAAGAAAGTAAATAGTGAAAATCTTGGAAGAGTCTCCTCTACATTTTGAGGTGAAAAACATTTCTTTAGCCCATATGCTAATATTTTAAAAATGTAAAAAAATAAGCCTTGGACTAATGCTGCATTTGAGTTACCTATTTTAGCACTTGCTTTATCCGAATATAAGGTAAGCGCTAAAATAACTTTCGTAGATGTAGCCATCTTGTTTCAGACCTCCGATTTCGCTTTTTTCCAACTTGGCAACTGAAACGCTGGTAACTCGGGTGTGACATCATTTTTAGCTCCGACATCTGACTTCCGAGGTAACTTGACTGCAACATAAATTCTAGCTAGCTGTACTGTTTTTATGTGTTGGTAGAGTCTCAAACTTCTGGCAACTGCTAATGCTAGTTTGTTCTTGATTTAATGCTAACATTAGCAAATGTGACCTAGCCTTTGTTATCTAACAGATATTAATATTCTGCTATAATTTCTGTTGGTGTAATAAATCTTGTTCCTGGTTGATTTAGTAATGACTCCAGGAAAGGATTTGACACATTACTTAAATCTGACTAGCAATCCTGTAATGCCAAAAGAAAATGGGCGACATCATATACCATATTGATACTGTTGTTGAAAAGTCAGTAAAAACAACCACAGTGTGTTGTTCTTTTATATAATCACTTTTTTCCTCCTTGAATCATCCATTAAGTAAACCTTCATGCCAAAAATCTGTCCAGCAGCTCCAAAAGTCGTAGGAAACTAGTGCAGCTCTACAGCTAAGGCTGCTCTGCCACTGAGAAGTGTTTGTTTAAGTAAAACTTGACTCTGTGATGATTCACTCCTTAATCTCCAAAGCAGATGACAGCAGCAGAAGACAATCTCGTATCTTTCACTATGATACTTTGGTAAACAACAGGCCACAGCTCAGCAGGGCTGTCTTCACAGCGGGGGCTTTGTTGTAGACCTCAGCATAATAAAAGCTCTTGTTTGGAGACGTGAACGCCTAGTTTTCAGTTTGGACATCCCCAGTAATTTCTCACCACTAACAAAGCTGCCTGCTGCCTTCTGTGCAGAGCCTGAGCCTGAGATTTAGATCTAAAAGCCTTATTTGAAAGTGCTGGTCATGCATGCAAACAAGGGGGTGCTATGAAACCATGTCCTTTGTCTGACACACAATAGCATTTCAACCGCTGGGGAACAGCTTGGATCTCCATAGAACTGGCACTACTTTCATGTCAAGTGACACTGAAGGCAATAGAGTGACCAAGTTCTCAAAAAGCATCCACGCATTGAGGTCTCGTACGCGCTCGCCTTTCTCTCCTCTGCTCTTTGAGAATAGCTGGATTGGGACATTATTTCATATTCTTTTAAAGTGGTGCCAAGCTATTCTCACTCCAGCAGCTTTGATCACCACTTGTAGGGTATGTGCGAACGGCTTACACTTCACTGGTGGAGCTCAGCCTGTTCGGTGGCTGCAGTTATCGCATGTGTATAACACAACAAGACAAGCTAAAGTGGAGAAGTGAGTTTGGTTGTTGTTTTTTTGTTCAACACTTCACATGATTCCCTTTTGTGGCTTTTTATTACAAGACACTGGATTCATTCACTCACACAACAGCATTGCTTTAAGGGTGAAAACATCAACTTGTGGCTGTCTTCTCTATGATACAAGTAAAGTTATCAGCCTGCAATACTGACAACAATGAGAGCATGGAATATTGTTTGTCTAAGCTTTCAAAATTTGCAAAATAAGTAATTTGCCTTAAAGGTAATGGGGTTTTTCTATTGGCATTTATTTGAGTAGGGGGGAATCAGTGGCCCCTCTTTTATTGCATGTTAAAGACAGGTCTGTCTAGTACAACTGGCCTTCAAGATGGGGTGAAATTGTCCTGTTGCTGAGCCAGAAGTAGTGACAAAAGTGGTGGCTAAACTGTGCCACAGTAAAGATGGGAGCCTGGGTGTTCTGTAAAAAAGTGCTTCCTATCAAGATGCAGCTGAGCTAATGTGTAAAGCCTCTATCTTTTGCAGTTTCTCCTGAGATCTCAAATAGAGAAAAACAAAGTATTACAACACGCTTCTTATTCTCCGACGAGTTTGCACTGGTTCTGTATTGGTCAGCCTTCACTAAGATGACCCTAAATTGGCTGGATGAAGGGGTCTTAGGTGTCGGTTTGGTAAGAAAACATGGTTTTGTAACATCTTGTCTTTGTCATAAAGAAGAGACAACTTTAATTTTGTCAGTATTGTAATGTAGCATTCATTTTGCCTGTTTTGGATTATAGAAACACATAACACCACAGGTTTTAAATCAAAACTCAATCAAACCAGATGATGGCAATAGCTGCTCTGCTGACACCTACCCCCGTCAACCAGTTTTAGGCCTTAAAGACTGAAGTAAATCAATAGCCAGTTTTGTCGCTGATAAACTTGTTTGCTTTTGTATGTCGCCAAAAGAGTCAATGTGAGTTTAAGTGTATTTCACTGATGCCTAAAAACTCCTCAAAGAAGCTTTAAGTATATTAAACCAGTTAAAAACTCCTAAGTTTATAGACATGATATCATAAAAACAGCCCGTTACTCTTTTTTGTTCCTAAAGGACTTCACAATTGTACTTAACTTAAAATTAAAAAATAAATCCTCCTTTTGTTTTTAGTGTGTAGAAATTGTGCGCCGACCGTAGCGTGCTCAGGGAGAAGACGAGATGTGAAGACATAATAAAGAGGATGAAAGAGATAAAAAGAAAGACCGGCTAAGGTAGCTGTTTAAAAAAAAGTACAGAGGAAACTCAGTTGTGGGTTTTTTCTGTGCTGGGAGGGGTCGTGTTGTTTGATCAGCAGACAAGGGGGTTGGGGGGTCTTAAAAAAAAAGAGCCCTTGATGATAGTGGGCAGCGCTTTAAACCCCCGGAGTGATTGACACTTCTGCCACTCCACTGTGGGCTAAGTGAAGGGGGGAGGTTAGGGTTGCACACAGAGAGGCCTGTTCCTCGGCTTTACATTTGCATCCTCTGCCCGTGGGTGGTTGTGTTAATAATATGGCAACCGGGAAGATTAATTGTGGACAAGCAGCAGGATTACGAGGGTCTTTGTGGGAGCAAAAGGAGCGCTGGGCGGGAAAGGCCTGTGATCTGTGAGGCCGAGAGGAAATTAGTCAGGGCAGGCCGGAGCTGCCTTTTAACAGCGTACCTAAGGAAATGAAAGGGCTGCACTAAGAGGATATTGAAATAAGTAAGCAGAAAATTGTTGACATTCTTGAGTGGCTGATAATGTTGATGGTCATTGTGCTGATTTGGAGTAAACGATGTGAAGAGAAATATCATTTTCATAGAGTTTCTGCTGAAGGCTTAACTTCTGAGTGAAAATGTTGCTTTAATTTTTTACAGGTTTTAAAACACAAACTGTGGCTTCTCTCAGAGTAAAGAGAAGAAATTAGGCGCAGTTCCTGTTTAGTACCCAATTAAGGAAATCAAGAGTGCAACAAAGGTGGCTTCAGTCCTCTTGCAGCTGCAGCTTGCGGAGGATACAAAAGAGCAAGGCAGGCGTCTCATGCCACCTGTTGGATTGTCCTCACATAGCAGCACAAACTCACAGAGGGACTCATCTGCTTTCTGACCCTCGTCTGACCTGGTCCTCTCTCCATTTTATCTAAAAAACACCTAGTTTTTCTAAGCCACGCTTGCCCCGGCATGCACAGCTTTCCCATAAAACAGAAAATCATATGAAACAGATCTAAAGAAACTCTAGTAGCCTGAGTGTCGAGATAACCGTTGTAAGACAAGCACTAAAAGGCTTTCCTGTCGCAGCTTGAAGGAGCCTCTAAAAATGTCAATGTCCACCGCACACCAGAGAGTTTTCACTTTGCACCCCTCTCACCATCGTCAATGTTCGGCTGCTCCGCTCGTGGCTCTCCCATCAGTAATCGTTAAAAAAAAATAGGTAAGCATCTGGACATTCAGGCCTCTTAATTAAAACACTGGTGTTTTTCCAATGTAAGAGAAATCATGAAAAATGGCCTGTCATGGGGAATTTCTGAAACCAGATGACAAAGCTTGGACGGCTGGCAGGGGAGTTACCAAACACAAACAGCGGGTTTAATAGTTGTTAATCAGATCTAATTGTTGGAGGCAAAAACAGCTCAGTAATTTAAAGGCAGATTGCATTTACCTGCTTATTCTGGAGTCGTTTCAAACAACGTGAAAAATCTCGAGGCTAGAAAATGATCTGCTGCTTGATTTCTTTTCACTCACTGATGGGGAAAAACGACCAACACAGACATAAACACGCTAAAATAACAACATAATGATCATGAAGGCATGCACGTTCATGATTTTTGTGAAACTAGTCCACCTATGAGCGATCCCAGACTTCCAGCTTCCCTCGCCAGTTTCTGGAAAGATCTACGGCCTCAAATGTGTGTGTGACATGATGTGCTTTGAAATAAATTCCTAATACTCTGAGCCTGTGTGATTTGTGGTCTCAGAGCGCAGCAGCTCAGATGTAGTCTTGTATTTCAGCTATGTTTTTACTTGTGCCAAGATGTTGCACCACTCATTATTTTCCTCGGATTTTCTGAAGCACCGTCGTTTATCAGGGAGATTTATTGGCAGATGGACCTCCAGATGTTTTGAGTATCTTTTGCAGCAAGAGAGAAAAAGTATGTTTTAAAAGTTAGACCAGGACAGCACTGCAGACAGTTTTATCTTTTAAGAAGAAGCATATGCACTCAGATGTGAATACGCTGTATTATCCAGATACTCCGACCCAATGAAGCTAAATCCAAGAACCCCAGCGGGTGCTTCAGTGTCTAGCCATCAGGACTCCTCAGCAGAGTTTGTTGTCCTCTTTGCTTTATGCCAAGATAAAAGGGCTGCTTTCTTAACAGCAGATGCAAAATGATTTTTTTTCTTTCTGTTGAGGGTCACCCAGAATACAAAAACAAAATTTTTCCATTGCTTAGGCCCTAACATCCAGAGTAGTTATTAAAGGCACAAAAACTTCACAAACAATGATTACCAAACACGTCCATTGACTTTTTTATTCTCAGGTTTTCTCAGTTAAGCTTGATTTCTTAAAAAATTATTAACTCCTTTGAAAACTTGCTAGTGAGTATTTCCAGCAGGCAGACGACGACTAATTTAATGTGTGTTTAAAGCTCCAATGAGGAGTTTTTGACGTTTCTATGACAAACTAAAATTCATTTTTGTGCCTATTTATGATCTCCAAAAGCAAACAAGACCATCAGTGACAAGACTGGCTGTTTTCATATCCTGATTATTAATGCATGAGAGGGTAGGTGTCAGCCGCCCAACTGCAGAAACAGCCCTGTTTTTACAATGTCCAGATAAAATACTCAAAATAAATGACACGTTTGACTGTCAGGAGTCAACAGGATGAGATATTTTGTCAAAGTCACTCCTAAAAATTTTGATTGTATCCTAAATGTAAATCTCTGAACATTTGAAATCTATCACTGAACATGCGCCAAAAGATTTCAAATGAACATGATGTTTGATGACATGAATAGAAAAGCCAGTCTGAAAACATGAAACACAGAAGATGGAAATGTTACTGAAAAAGAGTAAAAACTCAGCATACAAGAGATATTGTATAATCAAGATGTACCCGTCTAGATTGACAGTGTAAAAGTGGATAATAGAGAAGAAGTAAAGGGCTGCTGTTGAATGATGTTATTATCATTCTAACTTATTTCCAGGCTGAAAATACTGAAATACCTGATTCTGATTGGTTAACCATTTACCGCACAAATTAATTCTAAATAACAAAGTAACCATCACACAAGTCATTCTGAATCAATTTGTGTCTAGGAGTCCGACACATTTTGCCGTGTTGGCTCATTTGTTTTGGTCATTCACAGGTCAAAATTATGCATCCATCAATCCCTCATTTATCTTCATCCTTTATCCGGTTTGGGGTCAGAGGGGGCTGAAGCCAATCCCAGCAGTCAGGCATTAGTATTATAATGACTAATTTGACTGACAGGTTGTAGCGGTTCTCTAGGTTTCCAACAGCCTGCTTTGTCTTCATCTATTTCCCTACTATTGGTTTGACCCAATGTAAGATTGAGTCAGGATGATAATCACAATTGTTGGATTTCAAAACTGAGCTTTAGAAAGCAACAGCTGGCTTCACTGGGACTAAATCCATGTTTTACAGCAGTGGTCCCCAACCTTTTTTGTACCAGGGACCAGTTTCATGCAGGAAACTTTTTCCAAGGAGGGGCACAGAGGTTCAAATAACAAAAACCTTAATCAGTACATAGTATGAACATATTATGTAATCTGGATACAACAATTACATTTTATATTTTATATTCGGCACTTTTCATTACACTTTAACATCAACTCACCATAATGCAGAATCAACCCTTTCTCTCTCCAGTGAACTCTGATTTTGGCTCATTTTTGCGAGGGCTAGCTTGTGTTGCTGATGCAGGAAACTGACGTGCCGAAGAGTCAGGGCGAAAGTGAGGCAATGGCGGAAGTGGTGGTCTTTCAAAATAAGATACTGGGAGAACAGATGAAAAGAAAAAAAATTATTCAATCAATGTTATTTTTTTGTGGCCCGGTTCTAATTGGTCCACGAACCGGAAGAGAAAAGAAAATGGTTTTGTAAAGGCACAGAGATACAAACAATTGAATTTGTTCTTTAAATTGTACTTGTCGGGTTTTTTTTTTTGCACAAGGCCTCAAAAAAGTCCAATTTTTTTTTAAAGTAATGTCCTCTTTTTCTCTGGTATCCACAAACCTCCCTGCTAATAGTTTTTTAAGCTTTTTAATCTACAAATAAATTCAAGAGCCTGTGAGAAGTGTCCAGAGGGTGAGTGCGGCTCTAATGTAATTATAGTGAGTACTGAGGTTACGAAAAAAAGAATCCTCATATTACAGTCAGGCGGTGGCAAAAGTCATGGTGACTCTGGAAAAACACGGTGGCAGAAAAAACTTTGTCTTCTTTCAGTCTTATTAAATTGTCACTGAAAGAGGCTGCTGAAATGAGTCATGGGTTTACTGACTGCTACATCATAAATTATGCAGCTTTACCTCTTCAAATTAACCTTAAAGTTGGCTCTTTGAAATTACCATAATTCTTTCCATTTCAGTACATTTCCATTAGTGCACATGTGACAGCTATTTAAAGAGTGGGAAGTTAAATAGAGCTGTGCAGCAGTAATGGAGCCGAGTCCAGTTGTAAAAATAGTCATATTCATGGGAATAAGTGAGTGCATATTACATTAATAGACCTCTGAAGCGATAAATCACTGAAAACCAGTGCGGGAAAGCCATCTTTGTGCTTGACACTATTAAAGTAAAGTTAACCATTGACCTCTGGGTCCGCGGGTCAGATCTGGACCCCAGTGATGAGATTACGAAGCTGCAGGACGGAGGAAAGAGAGAACAGATGCGCTTCCTTTTTTCTTTGTCATTCTTGGAGGTTGATTTATTTTTCTTTGACTGATTTAAGTCGGAGTGAGCCTCACAGTTTAGAGCTAAACGGCTGCTTTGAAGAAGGAAGCACAAAGATTTTGTCATTGAAGAAGAAAAACAGAAACAGTTGTTTGTGTCTGCGGATGCTGGAATAACCTTGGGAGCGGAGATAAGAAGCCACGGGGCCGCTTTTGTTGTTGCTAACGAAATGTGACATTTGGGCATTAGAGCTGTTTCGAGTCAGAGTGCATAAGAAATTTGTATTTGAACAAGTGGCTCTCTCCGTCTCGTGCCTCGTGAACAAGCAGGAACAGTTTTTTTGCCTGGTGCTTACAGTGGATGTATCCATAAATTATCATCAGAGCGCTGGCTGCTGTTATCGCCCTCCTCTCTGCATTGAGTTTCAGCTCATGTTCCTCTTCCTCTCTCGCCTCATATCTCAGCTGCGACTTTGTCACGCAGCCAAGCACGTAATACGCTCTGAGCTCTGTATCATGTCCAATTATAATTAGCTTTGTCAGGCCTGAGCCCTACAACCCTCATGCAGATAATATGATAATATGTCTTCATAACCAAGTGACCTTACATGTGCAATATTTCTCTCCTTCTTCAGATTGCGTGTCAATAAAGTAATGGAGTCTGGGCAGCAGTGGCAGGGGAAGATTTAGATGATTGGGCTCTCAGGTGCACTGATGTATAACCGTTATTATTCTACCTGTCGAAGTTGTATACACAGCTGGGCGCTGTGTGGCGGCAGCCAGGGAGAGAGGCGTGCTTTGGAGGGGGGCCTTTGTTAATAAGCCTTTAATCCTTCGTTAAAGCCCGCCGCAGAGGGACACTCGCTCATTTTCACTCCGTGCATAGAGATTCTAAGCTGAAATAACCAGTTTTATTATAGGAGGGCTGCAGTGTCAGGGACGGGATATTAATCATAGAAGTTTCATTGACTACTTTGGATGTCAGGGAGCATGGACGGGAGACAGCTTGAGCAGTAAAGGGAGCTTGAGAGTTAGTGGACTAAGAATGACAAGACTATTTTTAATCTGGATTCAGGTTTTTTGGTTGACACCTGGATGGTGATATCGGACTTTTAACTAAACAGGCCAGTGTTCTTAACCGTTTAATTTTGCATGTTAATAAAAATCCTTTTTAGTAGCCTCTGAATGAGATTCTTGGGCTAATATGAAATCTTGGGAGTTAAGACAAAGAACCTGTGGTGCCAATTTTTGATCATTTTCAGAATGAGAATAAACTGTCTAGAAAAGACGACATATGATGAAGCTTCGAAATGTTATCGTAAACTAGGATGACCATTGGTCCTCTTTTACCCGGACATGTCCTCTTTTTTGGGGGTTGTCCAGTTTTGTCTGGGGAAGCTTATAAAATCCTTCAAATGTCTGTGGTTTTGTGCGCAAGTTTCGATTTTGTGTCTCGTGGACTTACTGAGTTAGAAGCGCATGAAAGACACTCAATCTGACCCGAAAAACTCTCAAAATTAACTTTGTGTGATTCCGTGACTCCGCCCCCATGTAGTCGTGTCCTCTTTTTGGGAAAACAGAATATGGTCACCCTATCTTAAACAGAGGTGGCAACAAGTTTAATTTACTAATGGCTAATGGAGGGCAGCTTCTCTTGTTGGCAAGATGTCCAGCTGTGTCAAACTGAATTTGTACCTATTTAGTCTGGTTGAGTTTATGGTCTCAATAGCTAGTATTAAGTCTTGTGCAATACAGCATCAACTCATCATCTAAATGATGGTCTTGTTTTAAGTACAACAACATTGAAGGTAGTGGTAATCAGAGTGTGAGCCAAAGCTTCTTTGTGGGTCATAATGGTACTGTAAGTGAGCTGCAAGAGGAAAACAGAAAAACAGTCATAACTTTAAATCAGTGAACTTCAGGGAGTGCTGGTTTTATTCTAAGGCTCTTATCTGAGACAAGTGTCCTGTGGAGGTCTCTGTGAATTGGTTGTGGGTATGACTTTATCTCACAGCTATCCTAGCTACCATATGATGAACTCAACCACCATTCAGTTAGCTTGCAGGATGGCAATAACCAATGGTACTAGAAAGAGCTACACATCTGCACCAAAACTGTACATTGCTGAATGCGATGGAAATCTTTATACAGGAACAGTTTAAAATGTTTTCCTGTGATCAGATTGTCTTAATATGCACCCTTGACGATTTGTAGACATTTTTGGCACCCTTGACAGACTTTAAAATTTTACAAAATTGCTTGTCTACACATCTTTCACTGCATGAATTTTCTCCTGACAGACAAAGATAAGGGGATAGGTGGGTATGGGGGTTGGGACACAGGAAGCATGACACGGCATCAGAAGCACACTGAGGAAGCAGCAGAGTAATATTTACAACATGGTGGCCGCCAAAGTAACAGAGTCCAACACAATGATGACAAGTTAAGCTTTTATTTCACTGCTACATGGAAAAGGATTAATGTGCAGACATTCTTGAAGATTATTCTCCTTCAGTCCTGATTGTTTTTATTCATCACTCTTCAGGGTTCACAGAGGTCACAAGAGACTGAAATGTCAACCCTAGCTTAATCGCTTACTAAGAATTTCCTCAAATATTTTTTATCTGGTTGTCATATCTACTCACCTCAACTTCTCAATGAAATTTATCCATGGGGGCTGGCAAGGACAATTCTTGATGAAGTTTGGGTGAAAATTTCATCTGAGCCGACATAAACCTTTCGTGGAGTTTTTCAGGAGCTTTGCATATGTAGACTTGCAGCTAAAGTGATAAACTGTATTCAAACTTCTGTCTCAATTGTAATCAATGACAGCAATAATTAGTTTCAACCGTAAAGCTTATAAATGTCATTCTGGTGAGCCTGTCTTTGTCATGAGTAATTTGTGCTGAGGATTTGCCTCTAGCTCATGAGCAGAGACGTGTGCATCCATGCAGACATTATGCTCTTTGGATCGCAGAGGTCAGCTTATGTACCTAACACATGGATGTATATGTAATAGCTGTAAGATTCCCAAGCTCTGTTTCTGTTTTCACTCTGTGCACGAGAGAAACAACAAGAGAACGAGACATGTGGGGAAAGACAGCAGTGAATTCCTGACAGGCCGAGGTTTCACTAACACTGACGCAACGTAATGAGAGAGCCAGAGGTGAGGCCGATCTCGGCACGTCTGACTGGATCTCCCTGAGTGATTGATGTGTTCCAGTCAAATGAAGCAGCAGGCTGAGTGATATGACACTTGTCTCGCAGTGACACACGTGTTTGCGGCTAACGGTTATTGGTGTTGATGGGCCCCACTCCACTCAGCCAGCCAGGCATGGTTATTTTGATCCCTTGTTCTTTTATTTCTGTCCCCTCTCTTCCCTGTTTTCTGTCTCCTTGCCACATCAAATCAGAGTTTGGAGACGTAACAGGACCCTCAGGTACTCGCTTATTAAGCATGAGGAGCTGAGATGAGATGAAAGTAATAATGGCGACCAGACAGCCGAGTGGGTACCTTACATCTCAGGTAGGGAGTGGCATTTGGGATTTTTCTAAGCCATGGCAGGACTTATATCACTTCAGAAAGTGTCACGGTCTCTGTTGTCAAACTGTCAGATAGAAATCTGTATGGTATTGGTGTACTACGCTTAATAAGTTAAAATCTTGGCTCAAAACTTTTCAGCTTAAAGCTCCTATCAGGAATTTTTGGTACAGACTGAAATTATACTGAAGCATCTCTATGACTTCTGAAGGAAATTATTATCGTCAGCCATAAGAATTAATTCCTCTACAGTCATTTTTATGTCTTATGCGGGAAAGGTGTCGGACAAAATGAGTTATAGCACACGAAAAAGACAGCTCCTTATTTAAAATCTGTTGTGAAAAGAAAGATTTACTATCAGAAAACACTGTTTTAAATATTAGGGAAAAAATCTTTGAGAATTGAGGTATCACTTTGTGCATTGGGGATACCAAAATCAATGTTTACCACTCTCTAAAGGAGATTTAATGCTCCTTTAAAAACACATTTTCTGGGTCTTGCTTTGCCATAGAATCTACTGAATGATTTTGGATTATAGCCAGTTGTTTTATTTGTGTTAAACTCATATCAAACACTCCAGCTCATCATATTACTAATAGTTTGGAAAACCACATAGGCCTGTGTTAATGATCTTTATCAAAGTACCCTCAATGACTGTTAAAGGTCATTTCAGTGTTATTAAAGTTTTAATAGAGTCTGACCTATTGCAGCGTCCAATCTAAGAGTGACATTAGATATATTTAAAGACTATCTTTTTTTGGGCCTGCCATCTCGGACATTACGCTTTGTGACACTATATTTCTTCACTGTTTGACAGATGTTAAATGTCTCAACTGCTATGATCGCCATTATCTTAAAAATAACATCATAACTCCGCCTCAGCTGTTGAACAACTTGGCTTATCTTTGACTGACTCTGTCCAATCACTTTCTTTCTTCATCTGTTTCTGCTCTGGCACTGTTGCTGTGAGTGATGCTGTCCTTAGCTACAAGGGGGACACACTGGCTTTATAGATAAGAAGTGCACGTCTTAGTCCACTGTTGTGAATGCATTTAACTGCACAACTTCCTATTCCTATATAAGACAATCTCATATTTGTTGGATATATTTTACAT
This sequence comes from Xyrichtys novacula, assembly GCA_962446985.1. Taxonomy (NCBI): domain Eukaryota; kingdom Metazoa; phylum Chordata; class Actinopteri; order Labriformes; family Labridae; genus Xyrichtys; species Xyrichtys novacula. The sequence goes on along the minus strand of OY660882.1, from coordinate 7,248,137 downwards.
TATCTGGACTGTCTTATTCTGGTCAACACAATAGTCATACACTTCTTCCCATCTATATAGTAGGTGAAACATTATCTAACATCCACCAGGCACCCAGAGCTTTAACAGTTAGTGGATTATTATATGACTGTATGTATATGTCACACCAAATGGAGTGAAATTTGGTTAAAAAGCATCTCTTATCTTACTTTCATGACTCAAACTCAGATGCTCTTTGTGAAACACTGATACACACCACTAGTCTAATGACTAATAACTGGATTAAAGTGGCTCCAGATTGATCAGCATCTGATATAGAAATTAAAACAACCTTAGAGAGGGATGCTGTGTGAATCGTAAAACCCTCAAGTCCCTTTTTTTCATCTGTTAGATGTGGGCGACAGTTCCAGTGGTCACAAGATGGTCGCCATCAAACACCATCGGCTGCTGGTCGCTGTGACAGCTCTCATTATTGGAGGCCACCGAATAGTTACCAACTGATAAAAGCATATCACAGCACGGAGGAAATTGAATTCTGGAGGACATAAATTCTGACTGCGAGGGCTCATAGTCAGAAGCTAATTTAAGGAAGATTAAATTAATTTCAATGACATCCATTCTATCTTGACGAAGTCGCTACATAACATAATGTAGCTCTGTTGCCTTGAGATAAGAGGATAGTCATTTGAAACTGGGCACAGCAGTAGCTGAGGATCAAGCCCTAATCCCATTGCTGCAACCTTTTTTACAGAACATCACGGAGGATACAGAGTGTCTGACAGCCATTATTCAGTAAAGGGATTTTAAAAGTCTTTCACTTTGGTGTGATAATTTAATTGACTGCTGACCCAAAGCCTCAGGACATAACTTGCCTTCATACACAGCCAGCTCAGCCTCCGTGTTCACAGGCAGATTTCTTGTTTTCTGTTTTGTCTCTAAATGGATGACTTTTTTTTTTTTTTTCGAGGAGCAAGTCCTTCGTTTTTTTTTTCCATTTGAGGCTTAAACTCTACATCGCACACCTCACCAAACCCTGTTTTTGTTCACAAGGTTTTTATTTTTTTTCATATTAGTTACTATACTACACACTATTTGTCAAATTTAACAGTCGGATGATTGGTTTAAAGCAGCAGTTATTGATTTGTTTGGCCATTTGTGTCTGAAAAAAATCACCTTCGGCTGACAGAAACAGTCTTTACACATTTCCACCTGAGAGACACGCAACATGTAAACTAATCATAACCTTCACTGTTTTCAGGATAAAAGAAAACAGGCTCAAGACATATCCCATAATTTTGTATCCCCCCTTAGAAACAGATGTGTTCTTTGACAAATTAAGAACTACTTATTCATGTTAAAACGTACAAAAGACCATAAAAATATGTTGTATTTATAATCTACAACAAAGCCCAAAATGTAATAATTTGTCAATAATGTATCAAAAGTTTTGGGCCTGAAATGCAATTTAAAAAATTAACTAAAACCCAAAATGCAATGAAAGACCCAGGTATTACATTTCAGGTTTTAATACATTTCTTATTTTTTATTACATTTTGGGTCATTGTTACAAACTGGGCTCTAACTAGACTGTCCCATTTCAAAGTTTCCACCATATACAGTTGACAAACGTAGCCAACTTTTCCCAGGAAGGATAGCGTATTCAACATAGTCAAGCAGAAGGATGTTAGCAGTTAGCTATGTAGATGTGAAAGAAGATCCCGAAACGTAGCACCTAACACGTAGCAACATCTTTGTTAAAGTAGTTTTAAGTTCAATTTAAAGGGATATTCCATTGAAAATTAAGTTAGGGTCAAACACACCATAACACTGAGTTAGACACCCCCTTGAGAGAGGAATGTAGCTGACCGCTTGCTTCTCTAGTTATACCAACTTTAGTAATGACCGCACGATAGCAATACACAGCAGTCTGAGGAGCTACACACAACAGCACTCAGAACAGCACCTAATTTAATCAACAGTACATATAGGGTCCTAGCCACCAAACATCTTTTTAGCTTTACCTAATTTCTTTGGCAAAGAGACTAAACACAACTCACCTACTCTCTTCCAGCAGCTGCTTGTTTGTAGCAAGACCTCAGGCCAGTCCATTACTGCAGCTGGGGGACACAGCTCAAGGGAGAACATTTATGATCATTATTTTATCACTTCCTTGAAGTAATAATCACCATATTAATCATTTTGCGCTGCAGACGAGTAGTTCTTCTGCCTCAGCGTCTCGGTCTGATTGCATTTCCATGAAGAAATGATCAGAAAACCGTTGTCTAAAAATTCCCTGCTCTAAACTATGATCTATATCGCCAACTGTGTTTGTCTCCTGTTTTGCAGTGGGGTGTACTAACAAGTGAGACAAGGCTGATACAGCGATCTAATGAAATGTAAAGAAGGCAGATATGATCGTTACCACCCTGCTGGTTTCTTTAATCTAGCAGTTATTGTGTTTACATAATTGTGTGACTTTTTATCTGCTTTAGTCACTAGATGTGTCATAAACTCAGAAACATCAACAGCAGTTTTCATACTGTATCCCTTACAGCAAACATGGTTGTAGTAAGTGTCACAGTCACACTGCTAATCCTTCTGTCTGTAGTGAGCGACATATATGATTGCAAGTGGTCAATAAAAACAACAATACCTTTAAAGCTTAAACATAATCATCCTCAGTCCTGCTCTGAATCCTTTTTCAAACGTGAAATTTATTGCAAGTCACTGTTAGCAGCGTCTCGTTTGCCTGCATGCCTCCACTGTGTGAAAAATGGCCTTTTCTCTAAAGACAGAGTCCTTGTGGTTGAGCTGTCTAAATGGCTAATGAATTACAGATGAACATCGACGCAAATTAATCTCCCAGAAGTCCCTGGGTAATATGGCAACCATTTAAAACTTTAATCAATAACCCCGAAGTTGAAAGCGTGCAGGCGCTGCACTTGTTTGGTCACAATAAACAGAATGCAGACTGCATTGCCTCTAAATCATGGTGACAAGCAGAGTCACGCTAAATCACTGGAAGTGAAAAATAAATGTCTGCATAACTTTATCAGCTGTGCCTCAGTGTTTCCTCTGGGAGAGGAAGGATATCAGCAAAAACAACAGAGGAAATGAATGATTTATTATCTAAACTCATACTTCAGTCCACTTATATTGGATACTTTGGGTGATCTAGGATGAAATATGAAATGTATATTAACAGTGAGCAGCCCAGAGTATTGTTTCATCATGTATTATAAGTTCTTGCACTGCCAGAAAGTTTAACTTAGCATTGAAGACAGATGTATGTTTAACACTGTTGTTTTTAGCTGCTGTAAAGCCACCCACATTATGTAAAGGCGGCATTTTCAATATCATTTGGTTCTTTAAGCTCATCGGAGAAAAGAACTCAGTCCAAAAGCAGCAATGGATAAGAGATATGACAAAATACAGAGGAGATAACCACTGTTTTCTGCACTCATGCATAAGCATAATGGCCCAAATTGCTTCCATACTTTCACTTTATTCGCCCTTTAATTGTCCACACATGTTCATGACTGTCACATATATGTGCAGTCTTCTTTTTTCATTCAGACACAATAACGTTTTCTTAACGTCCTCCTCCTTATCTCCCTTGTTCTTATAAATTCGGCCCCGGTCCCCCCTCTCCGGCCTCAGACAGATGATGTGTAGATGCACGCCCCGCTTTCCTCTCATCCGTCTCGTCCTCCCACTCTCCCTTTCCTGCACTCCATCTTTCACAACTGTAACCTACGGTCGCCAGCTGTGCGGGGAGCCCCAGAGTGTATTTACGGCGAGCTGCACTTTATCACACACAGCCTGCACAGCTGCCAACTTTACTCGGAGCGTGTACTCCAGCCTCCCTGCCTGTGGCCATGTTTTTTTTTTTTTCCTGTGTGTGTGTCGGTGAGATCCTGTACTGATGCTTCTTTCTCCCCAGCTGCTGCCCTGCTGGAGAAGGTGGGGTGAACTGTTAATGGCCTGTAGAGTATAAACAGCGGTACCCTATGCTGCTGCTGGGCAGGCTTACAGGACACCCTATAGTCAAAACTCAGGGTTAAGAAACTGCTCTATTCAGAGTTGAAAAGGATATAGTACCAATATGAAAGTGTTCCCGAGCTGCAAGGAACTTGTTCAAGAGGAAAATTTAGTTGACAGTGGCAGCATGAGGAAACTATATAATATGGATGAGACAGAAATAAAAATAAAGGTGGCTCTTTGTTCAGCAACCTTCTTTTTAAACATCTTTTTAACTTCACCTAATTTCTTTAGCAAAGAGACTAAACACAACTCACCTACTCTCTTCCAACAGCCGCTTGTTTGTAGCGAGACCTCGGGCCAATCCATTACGGACTACAGTGGGGTGACACAGCCCAAGGAAGAACATTTATGATCATTTCTTCATGGAAATGCAATCAGACAGAGACGCTAAGGCAGAAGAACTACCTCGTCTGAAGTGCAGAATGATTAATATGGTGATTATTACTTCAAGGAAGTGATAAAGAAATGATCATAAATGTTCTTCCTTGAGCTGCGTCACCCCACAGCAGTCCGTAATGGACTGGCCTGAGAGAGTGGGTGAGTTGTGTTTAGTCTCTTTGCTAAAAAAAATTGGGCAAAATTAAGAAGATGTTTGGTGGCTAGTGCTATGGCTGGGACCCTACATGTACTGTTGATGAAGTTAGGTGCTGTTCTGAGCTTTATTTGTGGCTATAGAGTGGCGTTTTGGTTGAGGTTTGTTTATGGCTCCATAGACCGCTGTGTATTGTTATCCTGCAGTCGCTACTAAAGTTGGTATAACTAGAGAAACAAGCGCTCGGCAACGTTCATCTCTTGAGGGGGGTGTCTAACTCAGTGTTCTGGTGTGTTTGACCATTTAATTAATTTTACGCCGGAATATCCCTTTAACTTATCCTGCATGTCTGATTACAGCCAGCTTCTCCAGATTGCCATTATCACAAACTAGCTAACCGTCTTGGTAACTCATACTTGTGTTCAAGCCCTTCCCAAAAGCATCCATCATCTTAACTCGTCTTCGTGATCCTCTTCCTGCATGTATATTTTCCCTAAATATCTTAAATCTGCCTTCAGACTGCAGAGGGGGCCTGGTGACGTGCTTCCTCCTTCCCTTCTCAACTGGATCCCCAAGGCAGACAGAGTAGAATACATTACCCCCCTCTTCTCTTACAGGGTCCCCAGTGTCCTCACGGCCAATCAGGACACAGGAACCTCCACCCCCCTCTCCCCCCTTTTAGCATATCAGGAGCCGCACATCTTTCGTCAGCGGAGAGCTTTATGCAAGGTGACAGCTCCTCACACTTCAGTGTTCGGATCACCTCAAGTAGCTCAGATATCGGAAAAAATGAGCACACTTCCCGGCGCGGTGACCAAATGTAGATTGACTGAGGGTGTCCGCAGGCCGCGGCAACCCCCCCTTCACCCCTCCTGTCCTGACAGAATGGGCCTGCTGGTAACTCTCTGCATACGAGAGAGAGAGAGAGAGAGAGTCTGGAGACACATCAGAGGGGAGAGCTGGCTGCAGACGCAAGGATAAGGGGGTTGGTTGGTGGTGGAGGGGAGCGAACACTTTGAAGCCATTGGAGGTGATGTCAAGTTTGCTTAGACTCAAGGATGGTGTTTGAATATGCCGGCCACTAATATGGCACCAGTATCTCTGTCCTCATCTCTGTTTTCTGTCACTATGTACAATTCAGGCTCGTCTCTGCACCTCCTGACAATGTCCTTTCACATCATGTTATTGCACAGTCGGAGCTGCAGTCAGCAGGCCGTCACTCAGCTTCTTTGTCTCAAAGTCAAGACCTCGTTTTACCGTTAAAAAGAGGTGTCTGGAAAAAAGTGACGGCAGGAAACAGTTACTGCTTACCCATCAGTCACCATGTTTACAAGAGGACGTATTTCATTCAGTAAGATTCAACTAATGTGCAAAAGACGGTCTCTCCTGCCAATAAGGTCCCAAAAGACACAAGAATCCCACCTTTTTCTTCTAATTTAAATAAAGTATACCATTCATCTTTTCTGAATAGTTTCCTGCCTGGGGCAAAATACCCTCATTTCACAGTTTTTCCTGAGTGTGTAAATATATCTTATTCCCACCGGGTTTGTTGTTTTTGGTGTGTTTTTGTAAGTAAAGCTTGACCCAGAACTGGAAAAAAAAATCCCTTATGATTAATAACAGCATCACACGTTTGTTACAATCACAAAGTTTGTGTGAAAGTCGTGGCTCAGCAGCATATGGAGTTCAGAGAGTGATCTTTTTAAAGAGGACTCTTGTCTTGTCTGTCTAGACATCGTCCTGAGGCTGGGGTACATTTTAAAGGTTAGACTTGAAAAACATGCTCATACCCTGTTGTGTAATTTCAAACAAAGAGGTTTTAAATCACCAGCAATGGATTTCTTTCATACATAGAGAGGTTAACAGTGGGCTTGCAGGGTATAAAACAAATATAACATGTGCTGTGCGATTACATTTCATGATATCGCCACACCAATTTAAAGCGCAATGAAAAGGCAACTGTTCAGGAATATACAGAACTTACCAGAACTTAATTTTTACTTATCTCTCTATGTTTTTATCTTTATATCAGGTGGGCAACAGGCCTCTGTCTCCTTCCATTGTGAGGGGCAAAGTCAAAACACCGCCTTAAAGGGCGCTGACATATTAAGCATGCGTTGGAGTGATCTGGCTGGTTGAGCCAGATTTGATTTTATTTGAACTCACAGTTATGGACAGTTCAGTGACTCCTGTGTTTGTTACATTTCTCTGGTTGTTCTCTGAAGAAGCCCCACAGGATCCCACCATAGACTGTATATACTATGGACAACTTGGTTCCGCCTCCCATCAGTATACGGATTTAAAGCCAAAAAGCTCTCGGTGTTTCCGGGATTTTTCATCATTTCCCGAAACCAGCATTGCGCAGTAGCGTTGCACGCATTCCGCCAGAAAGTCGCTGTGATGATGCTCGTCTTAAAAAGTGTATCCCCTGGGTGAGCTACGCAATCTTCGTACGCCCATAGGCTGTATCAACTGTCAATCATAGAAAACATGGACCCCCTAATAACTTTAAAAAACTGAGCTGTACAGAAAAAAAAGGACTTGAGCACAAACCAGTCTAACAATAACTACATGTCAACATCGCAACCAGAAGGGAGAAAATTCTATATTTTGTGTAATAAATTTCTAAAGGTTGTCCACAACTCCATAAGCTTTGCTGGCGAAGGCGGGATTTATGACCTATACTGCAGCCTGTCACCAGAGGGTGCTGTTCTCGGAGTGGCTTCACCCAGCGAGGAGGCAGACGCTGTCCATTCTTTATACAGTTTATGGATCCCACATTTTCCAACATTGAATACCTTATCTAATGTGGCCTTACATTATTAGCTTATTAAAACTAAACTTGGGAGGACTTTCACACAAATCAGATCTGAGGTGTAGGCAAAGGCAAAGGTCTTACATGGAGGCAAAAACTAGACTTTATACTTTGAAGGTTTTGGCTTCACTTGGGTTTGGCTGTTGTTACGTCCATTGTGTTATACATGGTTTTACACAATACTTGTGTTTGGAACATGTCCTTCCTGAATCCCAAATAAATAAATAAATAAATTGTTTTTCATCGCTAAATTGTCACCAATCAATCCCAGTGAAGCTGAGAGCTAGCTTTAGCGTCATCTTACTGCATCAAGAAAGGGTAACAGCTTTCACATTTAACAATCCTTCATCATTTCCATTAAAAAATAAACAATTCTTTTATATTTTAATCAACTTAAACTTTTAAATGTCTTTATTTTGAATGCTTGGTCATACTTATCTTTAATTTAGAATAAAAGCAATGACCATTATTCTTTCATTTGTTGGTTTTCCTCTGTCCTACAGTTGATTCAGTAGGTTGTTCATGCAGGTTAAAATCAGTCATCACTTTTCGTCTGCGGTGCAATCAGACACAGCCCTGCAGTGTCTTCAGCTGACTCTTCTGGCCCTGTCAAGTCCTCCTTCAATCTGTGAGTCTGAGCAGTCGCGTGGAGGTTGACATGATTGCCTTTAAGCAGCCCCTCTTAGCCGGTGACACACAGCTGCAGCCAGGCACCTCCTCTGACAGTAAGAGCACCATGATGGATTGCCTCGCCAAAACTGCTGATCAAAGAAGGTCGGAGGTCAGGTGTTTGTCTGCGCAGACATCACAAGAGATGGCTTTTCTTCAAACATCCCGGTGTGAGGCTGAATTTTAACCTTGCTGATGTTATTAAGTTATTAATATCAGGAATTTCTCTGATAATACAATCGACAAACAAGCGTTTGTGACCCGATTATTAAACATGATTGATCTGGTTCATTTGAGCCAAAAAAACACACTCTTCATACTTGACATTCATATATTGATATTGATATCACAACTGCCTTCATGTCTCATCTTTGACCATTTTTAATACACACACAAAACCCCGTTTTTAGGCTGCAGAGGCGCTCTGCAGAAAAGAGCAGACATGTAAAAGTTTGTGACATGTGTCTCACTACCATTGAGACAGTGCCGCTGATGTAGGTGGAGCTGACAGCGTCCCAGCCATTGAAGATGGCTCTGGGACATACCAAGTTTGGTATGTGTCAGCTCTCATTGTTGTCAGGATACATCCTAAGTGAAGTCTGAATATGTAAACAGCATCATTAAAAAGGGAATACATGCGAAACATTGTAGGGGAGGAGTGACGGCAGACTGTTTTTGATGTTGCCCTCACTCTCCTCTAAACACCCAGATTAATTGTAAGAGCTGTATACATTACAAGCCTGATGCATTCAAAAGATAGCGGCTGTGTAGCAAAGAAATGGTTTGCATAGATTCATAGATGTAAAATGAAATTGGCTATCATAGACAGGGGCATGATGTGATACTGTTTGACAATGGTAGCCATTTTTCTCTACCAAAAGTCTCGCTATACACAGTATTTTGAGATCTAAACCCCAAGTTTTCCAAGTATGGAATAATATGTTAGCTTTCTCCACCGCACAAACCTGTGTGTACAGATTCTGTTTAAGACAACATGACCTGCAGGTCTAAGAGCTGATTTTTGGTACCTTGTTTCCATCCTTAGTAGGAGTAGAAGGAAAAAAAGTCTATCAGTAGAGCGAAGGGGTGGAACACAATCCACTATAGTGCAATCCTTAGATCCATGAGCAGTAAACTAATGAAGATTCAGCTTCAGTTGATGCGTCTAAACATATACCTGTTGCATTATTTCTTAACACAACTTTGCTGTTCCTTAAATTTCTTGTGTGACCAGGTCGACTAAGTTGGCTGTTGTTCCCAAAGGGAAACAACGTAACTATCCTGCAGACATCATGATTCTTTCTAGCTAGCGTTAGCAAAGCTGATGCTCATGGCTCTGGCATTTGAAAGCTATCTGCAGCCAAGAAGCTTTAGCAGGTGTAGTGGACACACTCACCTTTTTGTTGCTTTTTTAAGGCATTTTTCCTTTATTTAATAAGACAGCCAGAGGGAGAGTGAATGTGGGGAGAGAGTGGAGGATGATATGCACTAAATCCTGTCGAGATTAGAAATCCATCAAAGAACTTGAGTACGATGACCACAGCCCTTGAACATGCAAGGCATTAGCTTTACCAACTGAGCTTAACCAGCACCCTTTTATTACCTTTAAAATTTTAGGTTGATTTTTGACATTTTCTGACCTTTAGATGTGAGAAAACATGATCCCTCATTAAGTACCATTGATAGGCCCCCACTACCACAGCTGTTGGCCCCCAGCTCTGATATCTTGAGGGCTGTTTCTCCCCCTCACAGCTGACCAAAATTTCAAATTTGAAAGTCAGATGGTCACTTTTTGGTAATCAAACAAAATTTTTCTCCCCTTAGTCTGATGTTGTAAAAGTATTGTTAAGAGGAGTAAGCTAAAGTGAGTTAATGTGAGGCCTGACCTGACTTCGGCCAAACTCCCACCCAGCTTTGATTTCTTTAAGATAACCAGCAAATGAAAAATAGTAAAGCTTCAATCTAAAGATCCTGGCTGGAGTGTGAGACTCTCTCGGTTGAGGTGACTGCAGAGTCTTATTTCTGGGCCAGATCCACATTAGTGACATTTATCACTGAGAGGGAAGATGGTATAATTAGCTTGTCAGTGGACTTAAGGCTGAGCTGGCGCTCTTTGTGAAGAAGAATGGACTGCGAGCCCAAGGAGCTGACAGCCAGTCGATAATGTGGCAATTAATGTCATAAATAATTCTAAAGCCAATTATATTAAAATGGACCTCAGCCTCTAAAACAGCACTTTATTTCCTATCATTTTATCATGTGTTCAGTATCAAACAGCGGGAGCAGATTTTCCACTTTATTTCTACATATGGTCGACATATGGTGGAGCCATAATGTGGGGCATAAAATCAGAGGGGCCATGGAGGAGATTTATATGTTGATTTAGTTGGAGTTTGACTTATGAATTTCTTCCTCATTGCTGAAGCATCACCTGCAGTAAAAGGCAAAGTGTAAACCACTTTTAATCAAAGTGATATTGCCTCTGTTACTGGCTGTTTCCTCAGCTCTTAAAGAATGTGAGTAATTTAATGCCCATCGTGGTTAAATATATCAAATCCTCCTCCTGGCCTTGGGAGGGTCAAGCCCACAGTGATATATGGAGAAGACTGTGATGGCTGAAGGTCATGTCAGCTTCCTCTGCATAATGCATGAATCCTGTAACTCTCTCTGACTCCAATCTTCTGAACCTGAACCTTGGAATGAAAATTTTACTAAGTAAATCAGCGAGCACGCTGGCATTTCTATTAACCTCCAGTGTGGAGCTGACAGAAACATGAATCACAGTAAATAATACCTTGCAAATTGTAAATCATGTTTACAACTTAGGCGGAGAAGTGATGTTATGGGATGGGGCCATCTGTTTGCTGTTTGTTACTGCTAATTTCTTTGCAAAGACGCCAAAAGTGGGGGGTTTCGATGTGTGAAAGTACATTTTAGCATAACAGATATGGGAAAGTGCTTATCTTAAAGCAATTTACCTCAAATGCAAGGATTTGTTTCGTAAAACAGCCCACAAAAACATCTTTACATTTGTAATATATACATAAACTTTTGCAGCTCACAGCACATGTTACATTAAAGCAGCAATTTTCTTTGATTATACAGGTTATATTTTGTTTCTGATGACTGGTATTTCCCACCTCACAGATGAAAATAGCCGAGAGCTTTGATTTATGCATGCATGGAGTGAAACAAAAGAAAAGGAAACGTTGACCTTTACAGGGAACATAAAGGGTCAGTGCAGCAACTCTGCCTTACAGGCAAATTGCCTTGCGTCTGTGTTCAGAAAAGGGATGAAATTATCTTTTGCCGTTTCATTTCTGTTTCTGGATTTCATGTTTCTCTGTATGCAGGTTACTTTACAGAAACTATTTTCAAAAAAGGGACAAATAAAGCCAAAGTGACGAACATCTAAATGGGAGATTTCCTGAATTGAATCAAAATAATGAAGAAACATTAAAGTGGCACTGCTCAAAAATCTTTAGTTTTATTGTAACTCTGCGTGCAAACCTCTCAGCCCTTCTGCCCTCCTTCATTTCTGTATCAAAGGGTAAACTAATGCAAAATGTATATGGCCCTCGGCACAAAAGATGGTGGTGTGGTGCACTACAGGAAGATCTGTGTGCTAAAAGCTTGAAACATCTGTGTAAACACATGGCCTCTTTCCAACCATGTAGACAATGTTCTCATAGCCTTAAGATAGATGTCCAAGGCAATATACCTTGCCCCGGGGCCATGCTGGAATGGCTTAGAACATCTGAAAAACCTTGAGCTTCGAGCAATATCCACTTTCAATATTCCAGCTTGACAGAAAAGAAGGGAGGGGATCAACCTCTGGCTTTTGTTTGACTCTTAAGCGCTGGATCAATTGTGGTAAAATTACAGAGGATATAATAATTTAGATATCATCTATTGTTGATTTGAGAGATTATATTTAGATTATGAGGGACTTTTTTTAACTCAAGCTTTGATGGAGGCAGAGACAAACAGAAGAGGGAAAAAAAGATAGGGTCTGCTTCCTTTGTTGTTGTTCTTTAATTCTGTTAATAGCCCAAGGTAAAGATTTATCTGCTCTTGTCAATTTACCTCAGCCTCAATATAAAGCACCAAGGTCACTTTTTCCTTGCCGGGCCCACAGGATTAAATTGTCATGTCACTCTAATAGGCAGCACAGGGAATCATTAGTCCAGCTCAGCTGCCTGACTGATAGGCATTTCAGTCCAATCATGGGAGTGTGCTGCCACAGGCCAGCCAGTATTGACACTGTGTCAGGACTGAGAGGGGACGCCTTAATCAGCGAGGACACTCTCAACATTGATTTGACAAGCTGCCGTAATGACCCCCTTGTTTTGGTAAAGGATCACTGTTTATCCAGGCTGGCATTGATGCACTTGGAGTGCCGCATTGTCATGGAAACTATTATCACCAGCCAAGCTTGTGCAGCTGGGCAAGAGATGCGCTCAGAGGGGAGCACGGGTTTGAGTGTGCATGTCTGTGCATGTGCATGCACATCACAGCGTGTCTCGAAGTCGCTACATGAAGTAATGAGTGATAGCTGTCACGCTGACAGAAATGTACAGTTTTCTTGATTTGATGTCGGCAAACAAGTCATTTCAAGTCTAGAACTCCTATAAGTGAAATGTAGAGAAAACATTTTAGCCTATTAAGACGTGTCGATTCAAGTTTAAAGGTCCTTACACACTGGGAATGATGCAAATATATGACACAAAATTACAAAATATTCGGAGACAAATTTTAACGCGCCTGACTTTACACATCAAGCGCGATTCGATTTTGCGACTTTCCGGGGGGGGGGAAAGACCAGTGGCGATTGCTCTAAGACTGCAAGGGAAGCTCGGCTTCCCTTAAAATGTCACCCCCCAAAAAAAAGAAAAAGTGGTGAAATACGTACAGCTGTGTGTACATTTCATTAACTAAATACGCACTAGAAAGCCTTCATCTTTTGTTCAGACACTGTGATAAGAAGCTGATAATTATAGGTAACCGGCATAACTTCGTTCTCATTCATCCTCGCAGCGCCTCAGCGCTTTAAACAGCCGGACGCTGGGCTTCTGCTGACTTCAATGTGGAAGCTAAAAGTGGGTTGTTCCAGCAGCGAAACTAGACGCTCATTGGATAAATGCTGGGCTTTGTCCCGCCCAATGGAAGCCCAGCTTCACTGGAGTTCTATGGCGAGAGGGCGGTCCCGACTTTCTCCCGGACTGCAAGCTTCTGCATCCATGATTGGATGAGCTGTCTGAGGCGAAATCCTTTTTTGATTGACAGCTAAACAAGCGAATCAGCGATCTTGAAGAATAAAACATCTACCAGAGCATTTTCCAAGTCATTCATTCCGTTGTTCTTAACTGCTCCGGAGACTTTACCGATCCTCAGCGACTTCTGTCTTTATTAAAAACGACTGCCGTTGTGTTTGGCGACTCTGTTCTGTTACATACTAATAAACAAATACAATTATGATGTAGGCCAGAAAAATGAGCTTCCCCTCATTGAAAGACCAGCAGCCGCCACTGAAAAAGACGCATCCCGGGTGGAAGCGAGAAGACTGACTGTTTTCAGTTCTAATATTTGTGTTTTTTATCAAAAAGTACTCTGTTCTCCAACACGTAAACAATCAGCCAGTCGGCCATGTTGGATTTACCGGTGAATCAGACGTCGCAACAACACGCAATCTGGTCGGTCAGAAGTGAACACACATTATGCGAAACTTTAGAAAAATCAACGATACGAAACAATAAATGCCGCAGGACGGGAAAACGTCGCTGATGTGAACGCTTGTATTGACAGGATACGGGTTCGAAAAAATTAAGTCTTACACTGGATTTATCAAAGTCTCGACAAGTGATTGTGATAGTTGATAGCTAACTTGCTAGCTCAATTACCGACAACATGAAAATATAAACAGGCCTTTGGTCCTAGTCTTGGAAGTCTAAAATAAAACAGTACTGGTTTGTGTGAAAAAGTGAGGATTAAACTGCTCTCATCACTAAAACTTTTTTTTTTACTTACTGATTTTTAGGTTGGAAATCAAAGTGCTAAACCTGTGCCCACACTTTTCCCTCTGGATTGCAGTTTAAGCTTTCTGGTGTTTAAAAATTAGAAGTTATTGTTGTTTTTTCCGTAAATAATTTAGTAATTAAGTGATAAACTCTGCTGTAAAACCCTCAGATCATTACTCTTTCATTTCACCGCTAAACTGTTTCTGTACAAGCTTTTTTATGGTGTTGTTTTTTGCTCATTCAATATTTAAAGAGAGCTTACTAATAATTAATCCTTTCAATTACAGCATAAAAGATTTTGTTGAAACTACTTAAATAAAGATGATTTTTTTTTCTTTATATAAACTAAGCTAACTACAGGGTATTTCATGTTTTAGCTTGTTTACTAAGAAGGTGACAGTGCTGCTGGCAGGATGATCAGGCTATAGAGCGCCTTCTCTGAGAGGTGTTAGTCTGTAAATATTATTGGCATCCTGACTGTCTCCCGCTGAGCTGTGGTGTAACAACATTAGCAAGTAACATGTACCCAGTGTGATAGGTAGAGAGCGTGCAGAGACGTCCTGTGCCAGCTGTTTTTTAATGACAGATTATTGTAAAATTGGGTATGCAACAGCTGGAGTAAAAAAAAACAAATAATGCAACATGCTGTAGAACACAGTACATCAGCTTTTAATTTGTGAAAATACAAAATGAAATCATGTACAGTTTTTATGTACAAACCTATTTGTACAAGACAATAAACTGTAGTCATTATTGGATATTATGACATAGTCAGAAATATGAAATTAGCACAGTCTTTGTATCCACAAGTCAATGTGCTAAAAAAAAATCACAAAGTAACATAAACTAGAACGCAACGTGAAACATCCCTCAACTCCACATACAAGAATATCGGCCAAACAAGAACACACTACAAAGAAATATTTCACATTAAGCTTTACAGATTTTTCCAGTACATAAACATGATTTGCAACCAGGCCTTACTATAAACAATGAGTCTTTTAGAAACAGTTTAAGACTTAAAATCTTTACTACAGCTTTACTTATCTCCAGGGAAGAAGAAAAAAAAAAAACAGCCTCAAATTAAGAAAATAAAAGGCAACCTTTCAAAATAATGGTCTCATTTGGGAAGATGGAAAACAAACAGTTAAGTACGATTCTCTGACAAATTAGCACAAATCCAGCTAAACTAGAAGCCTCTTTTCGCAGCGGTGGGTCTTGTGGAGTCCTCCGTTTGGCTTCAGCACTGCCTGGCACATCGCTGGCACCGAGGGACGGATGGCTTGGACTGTCTCTGTGCCAGTAAAAATGTCACAACCTCTCAGCTTCACATGCAACATGAATCCTAGGCTAGACTGTGACGCATCACCTGTGGATAAAGGATTAGATAGATTTCTTATGCTGATCTTTCTCAACCTTCCTCTCCCTGTCGTTGATTCTGAGTAAAGTGACAACAGTGCCAATATAGCTATGTTGTGTTATGGGAATAAGACAGGATGAAAAAACCTCCATTTGCTCTGAATTCTGGTCTTTAACACGTTAAAAACAAAAGCAAATGAACAGTTTGTTTTCTGGATGAAATTGTAACAGAGTGACACATAGCCAAGACAACTTTTTTTTATGATAGAGCTGTTTTTGAAATGCATGAAAATGTCTGATTATGGCATTAAGATTGGTCATGGAGTTCAAAGTGCCAAAAGGCCTCCAATACAATCCTGTGTCAGGCAGTGCTTACAGCCAAAGGAGGACTTAAGAGATGCCCACTTCATGCGATACGGGGCTTTTATATTCAACTCACCTACAAAGTTTTATCATGGTTCAAGCTTTATTTGGCTGAGGAAAATTCACAGCTCAATGTCTCAAACTGTGAGATTTTTGTTATAATCAATAAAACAGCTCTATCATATATGGCTATTGAAGAAAAACAGCAAATATCTGTAACATTTTACCCCTTGGAGGTACTTGGGAAACACTTGAAAGCTTAACTCTCTGGTGTTTTGGACATTGCAACCAAAGAGCAACATAAAAACATTTACGACAAACAACTCAAAAAAGGCAGAGATAAGACGAATATAAATGGATAGAGATAAGGCTGGAGCCAAATGCCATGAACACATGGACACTGGCCTTCATAACTGTCACAAATGTTGTGAATTAGCTTCCAAATGGCAAAGAAATCACTGAGAGTCAGTCACCGACAGTGCCATTGTGGTGGTTCTGCAGCAGGATGTAAAATACACATTTTCAACATACTGTACAGAGTAACTCTGCAACGCCGGGTAGAGTAAATGCAGTAGTAGTTGTTCATTAACAGCTAGAAAGGCAACTTTTACAATTGCAAAATTCCAGTTATCATTATAATCCCCTCTGAAATGTAATAATCATTTTTACAAAGCTGCTTCCCATGAAGTGACCCTCATTCCCCAAAACGGAACAAAAAGTGAATGGAGTCTGGTCACCGGTAAAGATTAGCTGTACAAACTAAAAGCTGATTTGATTATGATTGTCTGCTTGTACAATAAGCTGCTGCATTTGAATGATTTAAGCAGTATGACTTGTCGTTTATCATGACAAAAGATGATCTATGTTTACAGATGTGGAGAAGTCCATCCGTATTTCCAGTCCGACCCCTACACCATCCATGAGGTCTTTGGTAGTCCAAGTGGTCAGGTGTCAGTGAGTGTCTGTGGATCAGCACTCGTCTTCGGCTTCTCTGATGGGTGGAATCAAGCAGTTTGAGGATTTATACTGACTGATGTGGTTGACGGCGAGCGTATTCACAGGCTTGATGTGTATGGTCCTCAGGTGGGTATTTTCTGGCTCATCTGTAAACCATGTCTTTTCTGAGAAAAAGCCAAAATCATATAGAGACAAAGAGGAGGGACATGAGACGGTTAATGCTAAATGTACATTACGTGGCTGAAGTGCAGACAGAATAGCCTGAGGATGTATACAGCTTTTAAAAACAGCATGAACTTATTCAGGGGAAAAAATTCTGACATGATAAAGAACAAATGCTCCAAGAGGGGTGTGTTTAATGGCAGGTAAGTATCAACGTCCAATTGTCTTCTCCTGTAATGTCTTATTTAAATGGACCATACTGCCATTGAAGCATGCTGTTTTGTTGGCTCAGCAGACATGCAGGTAAGGAATTAAACACACTCCATCTTCATTTGTCATTGCCCCGAATTAGAAATGAAAACTTTACAATTTTTTCCGGACATTTTGTGGTGCCTCTGGCTTGATGCAACTTTCTTGTCTTTTAAAGGGGGAATAAAAACTTGTTTTTTTTTTTTTTTTTTTTTTTTTTACATTGCTGGCGATTCACCTGTTTGGCAATGTCCATGGTCATGCATTTTCATCAACATGACTTGAGGCTAAGTTACCGTACAACTCAGACAGTAAAAGATCCAACTTTACTTAACACAGAGAAGAGTGAAGTAGCATCAAACCATTCAGTTTAAATCACACTTTCTACAGTCAAATCTGACAGTCAGATCAGCTGCATAGGTCATAACCATGCGGTCCCTATGCAGTCATTTGGAAACACTTCACTACTTGGCTTTCATTCAGAGGGCAAAATGTCAGCAAGGACATGACTGTGTTCAATGCATTATTTAACATCATGCATAATCATTCACGTCCATACCTTGGCTCACTCTATTCATCCTTGTTGCACTTTGGAAAAAGAAAGTAGTACACTAAATGTAAGCTAAATGGGAAATACTAATATGACCATTGATGACAGAAACTGCACAGCATGATGATCAGAGGTAATCACGGCAGATGATTTCATTACATATGGATGAAGGGGAGGTTAACCAACAGGGTTTGATTGGGAACCAAAACAAAAACAGAAAATCTCTAAGTGTCATTATATTAATGCATCTAATCACTGTAGCAAACAGTATGTCAAGCAGCCAAATTGGACTCATGCCTGTTGCCAAGAAAAATTAAAATAGTGATGTTCATGTTTCAGATGGCAGAAACTGATGAGCATCATGCAGTTTATGTCCCAGATATGATATATGATACTCTTTTTTTGTTTTGGAGAAAAAAAGCAGGGCCTAAGAAAACAATCTGTGCAGCTGAAAATGGGTGCCGATTACTGACCATAGTATGCTTGTAGTATTCATTCAGCAGCTGTGAAAATGTAGCATGTGTTTTATAACTATCAAGGATAAATATTTTGACTAAAACAACTCTAGATAAAAAAAAAGTACTAGATAATGCATACCTGGAACAATTCTGAAAAAAAGTTCAGAAAATGAAACCACAAATAGATCTGATACAGCAATGGACTAATGATCATGAACTTAATAGTGACCACTATATGAGGAGAAATAAAATCCCTGTTTGCTTGGTTTCTGGCTTTATCTTTACAGCACCAGACTTTATATTGCTATATTAAATTTCTGAAGTTATGACATCAGTTCTTCAGCTTTTTGCATGCATTATCTGTGACCATTGTTGCCTGACATGCTGCATCCTCTGAAGAAAAAGTTGATTTTTTATGACATCCTTTCTAGACAATTTCTACGTCAAGTTGCACATAAATAAATAGATAAAAAAAAAAAAAAAAAGGTTAACTACCCACGTCCGTGTCATTGCTATCAATACATGCAAACAGTTCCTGGCAGATGAGTGCATTGCAACTCCTCCATTTTTTTCTCTTCTTCCTTTTTCAGTGTGGATATGATGGGTGGTGAGAAATGATATGGAGCGGACTACTGAGCTTTCCAAGGTGTTGCAGGTTTACCTCTTTATGACTGTTTCTAACTTGTGGTCATTTTGCTCTTGACTCCTCAGGTGGAAATCTGGATGAGGGTTTTTGAGAGGCTCCGACTGGCATTTTTGATCAGACAGGGTATTGAAGAACTTTCTGATACTGGACTATTGTTCAAGTCAAACAGTCTACTACAAAGTGTCTGCGTTTGGATGATGGTTCTTTTTAGTCAGCTGCTGTTTGTTGGAGGTGACTAATTGAAGAGTGGAACAAGAGCGAGATGACGACAAGTCTCCACCTGGTATTGACGGTTTAAGTGGAGTTGAGGACTTCAAGGTGGATGTGGTCAACTCATCATCAACATCTTCTTGAAGCTCCTGTCCACCAGGGCAGACTGATTTTTTTTTTTTACATCAATTTTTTTGTTTCATGGCAGAGCGGGGTCACTTTTAACAAACTAATAATCTGCACTTATGAGATGATGAAACTGTTACCTCAACCGGCCTCTATGGAAGAAGAAATGTTTGAATTCTTCTGAGTCTGTTCAGTAGAAGAAGACAAATATATCTCTTGAAATGTACTTCTTCATTGTTACGTGGCAGACTCTTGCCAGTAGATTGCTGGATGGTGGTGGTTTCACCTTTCCAATTAGGTGTGCAGTATATCACACCGTTGGCTGAAAGGTCCAGATCAATGGAGTTTCATCACTGAGCTCTTGTGGAATAACTGGAGGGGTCTTGTCGCTCCCAGGCCACGTCTACATGTATTGCGTAGACTCGGAGGAGGCTCATGAATCTTTCTCTTGAGTCCAATGGTCCAATGACTATGAGGTCTGGAGCTTTGGCCAAGAGGCATTCAGTCATGAAGAGACGGCTAGTCTGGTATTTTCGTACTAAAACAAGCTTTTTCTGCTCTGGGCAAGGAGGTTAGTTTTATGGCTTCAGGACATGAATCCTCCTTTTTGCTGATGATGCTTTTCTGTTTCTATGAGCCATAACCACCAACACTTATTGGTGCTGTTGGTGCAAGAATTTCACAATTTCAAAAAAGAAAAAAACTCATCAACCAAAAAAGTAAGAAGAAAGACACACATTGAATTACATTAACATTGGACATGAACATGTAAAGACACTGTACTTATAATGGCGATGCAACTTTATTGATAACTGGAACATCTTTCTGTTTATATCTTGGCCTCGTGAACACTTCATAGTGCTAAATTACAATTCGGTAAAACATTTGACTGTTAAAGGAAGTAGGAAGGCATTACGAGGACATAATTTTAAGTATTTTATAGACATGACAAGGTATGAACTTTTTAAGACAAGTCTTTAAAGTGCAATTCAAGTACAAAAGAGTGTAGCTTTAAAGAAAAGAAAAAGCCTCGCTCTAGTTTTAACTTGGAAAGCTACAAGATGGACCTGGCAACCCTAATTACAGAGATTAGAATTATTTACACAAGAAAGCACAGTGTAAGACTTCAGATCTGCCAGTTTCTACTCGTAGGAGACATATTTAATTATGAAATTGGCCGATATCACATAAAAACGAAATAATACTTTGTTGGCGCCACCTTAAACTGGAAGAGTGTTGATCCATGTTTACAGGTTAAGATAAAAATACAAAACGGCTTCAAAAATGATAGAGAAAAACAATTCTGTGGACCTGAAGAGCCTAAGTTCAAATACATTTAATAAAACTTTGGTCAAAAGAGGGTCAGTATATAACTCAATACCAACAGAACTTTTCCGTAACAAGGCCCAGATGTCTTACTGTTGATTGCAGTGGGCTTTTTTACTCGGTTTACGATTGTCCTTTTTTTAAAAGTGAAAATCATGACGGGGAATGTTTCAACAAAATATCTAAAAAAAAGTTCCAGCTACGCAAAAATAATAGAAATGATATCAACTCAGGTAAGATTTACTGAAGTTCTTGGCATTAAAAATACAAGTGAGGAATAAGTAAGTATCCAAGATGACTCTGTTAAAGCTCAAAGCGAGGTGGTCCACAGGAAAAACAGAAGCCCTTTTTGGTTTTTACTCTGCCCTGTGTGGCATTGTGGCCCCTCTCAGAGGGCAAAACTCTGTTTAGCTGAAAAAGGTTAATAAATCCAAGCTTGGACATACAGTTAACACAAACATACACATCCAGACAAACAAACAGACATAGACGACCAGGCATGTTACAGTCTTTCTGGACACACAGGACAGCCACTGTCGGCAGGCACTGTTCACGGACAAAGACAGTCAGACAGCTTTTAGAGGGGCACATACTTTTGTTTGTCTCGTGAGTCCCTGCTTTTGGTGCGGTTGGTGCGGTTGGAGGTTTGGATAGAGTGGACAGAGGAGCTCTTTTTGCTGGAGGAATGGGACGAATGGGAAGAATGGGAGAGACTGGTTCGAGACTGGCCAGCGTTGTGGTCGAACTGCATCAGGCAGAAGATCAGGTCTGAGGGCACCAGCTCAAATGCATAAGGTGGGTTGGTTATAACATACCTAAAGGGAAGAGGGAGTATATTGTTACATTAATGTTATCATAAAGTGGAGGTAAAATGAGCCTTTTATGGGCACCTAGAGAAAAAAACTAAAAACAAATAAGTGTAACACTCACCGTTTGGTGCATTGGCTTTGGGAGTTTAAATGTGCATCTCGTAATCGATAGATGCCAAAGCACAGCATGTTGTATGTTTTCAGGGCTTTGCAAAACAGGTCACCATAACAGCCACCATCCTGTAAGACACAGAAAAAGAAAGCCAGCATATTAACAAATATGTTAATATGACATTTTTAAACCTTCTATGAGGAGTTTTTAGAAGTTTTTGATATTGACTAAAATTCATGTTAATGCCTTTTAAAGCAAGACAGACCATCAGTGGAGAGAGAGAGACCGGTGGTAAAACAGATAAAAACTAAAATAAATGCCTTTTCATGACCTATGAGGCTCAACAAGACATTAAAAAATAGACAAGTTGAGATTGTTTCAGCACAGTGTAGAAAAAATCCTTCTTTGGCAAATGTTCACACTAAGTGAAACATCTCACTGTTAAAAGAAAGCAGGTAAGATTTTGTCGATAATGATTTTTGACACGACAAGCCCAGCAAAAAGAGTTTTACTTTGTCCTCAGAAGGGGGGCCAAAATTGACACAAAAAGTTCCCTACAGGACCTTTAAATATGTGATAGCACAAAATCCAGTTTACATTTCTTTAACATCTTTATTTATATTGACATAAGAGACAATCAAATAAAAAGAAATTTATTTTTAACTGGATTTTTCTGCCAGGTGCCAACAGATTTATTTGAGGGTGACTGGATCAGATTCAGTCTCAGGAGAGTTCAGACCTTTCTAGATGCATGAAGCTTGTTACTAATCTCAGGTCTGATCCACAGCCGTCCCTGCTGGACTGAATCCTTCCACTTAACTCAGACCCCACAAAAGATGTGCTTCCCCCATCAGTGACAAGATCAGTCACTTACCCCGAGGTCAGCGAAGGGCCCGTCGTACAAGGCCAGCTGTGCCACGCGACACCTGTCCCTGTTTGCCAGGGTCTGCGGTGTGCTGTAGCCGCCCCGTAACGCGTTCTCCTCCGCAAGCAGCCCCTCCAGCTCCGGCGTCGCTCCGCCTGTTACCAGCGTCCGGATCAAGGTGAGGATATTATCATTGAAGTATGTCTGAAGGGATGAAGGAAGAGAGAGGGTAAATCTGTAAGTAAACCCCCTAAAAAAAAGTCACAACTGAACCTTTTCAAAGTGCCGGCCAGGCCTACAAATGCCTTCTTACCCTGCTGTTGCTTCACATTATGATAAAGACAAGAAAACCAAATTACTGCAGGTTATTTCACTTGCATTCGACAGGGAAATAAAAACTCCATGTGCACATTCCTACAATTCAGATATGTTTCACAGTGTATTAGTCAATTAAGTTAGAAAAAATACTGCATGTTCAGCCTTTTTCCCATCAAGCAATCTTTTTCAGCTCAGCGCTTCTGCTGCAGAATTAATACTAATAAAAAAGTAAATGCCTGCTCTTTTTTCTCACTCTGCAGTCTCTTGTCTCCCCCTGCTTGTACGGCGCAGTGACATCTCCCTCGGCTGCTGACAGCGCTATTGACTAAAATGATGGATGAGGGCTGTCCATTAGGTAGCATTACCTCTGTCTAGACTGAAGCGCACTTGAAGGCAGCTTTGTTCTAACCTCAGTCAAACTGAAAGGCAGACAAGTGAAGCCATCATAGCAGGTACAAGTTCCAGTCTTGTCTTGTATTGTTTCAGTGTGGGCAGAAAGTGCTGATATTTAAGGAGAGGGAGGAAGGGTGTAATCTACCACATGTTTTCATATCAAAACATGATTTTTTTTAAATATCCGCTCTCTTGTTTCTGACTTACAGCGCTCATTAAGGAATCCAGCACACTGACTGCAAAGGCCGTCCCACAAGCAAAAGGCTGAGTGAGGTATAACTCTGTGTCCGGGTCGTCGTCGTCATCTTGGTCCAGGAACTGCACATTTGAGTCATTCACTGGAGACAGAAACAAGCAGATTGCATTAGATACTTTGCGGTTTTTGTGCTTAAATTTTGCATTAACAACCAGATCATGTGAGATATTCAGTGATTTGAAAAGCATGGAGAGTGTACATAAGCATACATCAGGCAAAGTGCTCACGTAAAGAGGAGGTCACAAGAGTATCGTGCTGCAGATATGGACTGTATTAGAAATCTTACTCGTTGAAAATTTAGACAAATTGTTTTATTTTTTAAGCGAAAAACTTTGGTATTTTTGTGCAAACTTGCCTCTGCCACATTCCATATCCAGGCCATTCATGCACTCTCATGACACCATGCATATTGTCAAAGCTTCAGGCTTGGATTCAGAGTCCTCCCGCAGTCAATAACCAGTAAAACCAATATGCTATTGTTTGTCTTGTGAGTCCAAGACAGAACTCGCAATTACTCGTACTTGCATGTCAAAACAAATGAAAGTAACTCATTGCCCCAGAACCGTCTTTGAAGATGTCTCTGAGCACAACAACACATGCAGTAGCTGGAAGAGAGTAATGATGTAAAATTTAGAGGGAGAACTGCTACGTCTGTGAGGACAGAAATAAATGTCAGTCATATCGACGGGGTTGAGATGAAAAAGAGGGGCGCGGGTCAGAGAATGCGGTCCGACAGAAGATGCTATGAAAACAGCCACAAGGACTTCAGAGGGATCAAAGGCCTTGTAATTCTTGGAAAAATAAAAGGAGGAAAAAAAATTTGCTTTGAGATAAGGGGGCCAAAACAAGACAGGCAATTTCAAACCAGAACCGAGGGGTAAAATGCGCTCAAAGTGATGCCATAGGAATGGACTGAGCCTCTTGTGCAGCGAGAGAAATCAAAAGAAGAAGCTGATATGGAGGCAGCAGCAGCAGTTACAACACTGCAGTACAGGACAGAGGCACTTCTTACCGAGCTCTGTTATCATTTGTATGCTGGTCCCACTGCTTTTATCCTGACTGAATGAAATCACAGGCAGTTTTTTGCCTGGCTTTGCTAATGGTGCTAGACAAGTGTTGAGGGGAAAAACAGTTACTGGAGCATGTCAACAAGGGACACAAAAAACACACACACGCACACAAAAACTCCACTTTCAGTTCAGTTAATCAAGTGTTGACAGCCTCTAATTGCAGAAATTATGTTTTCTGATCTGTTAACAACTACTTAACGGAAAAAACATGCATCTGTAGAGTTAGCATATCAATCTTATGACACATTTATACAACAGTAAGCATACCCAGTTCTGTTATGATGGGGATATTTGCTCCAGTGGTGACAGAAGTTTGCCTTACTAATCCGTGGACTGGGCTGCTTTCAGGCGAAGATCTATCCATGCCTGGTGGTGTGAAGCCTTAATGGATGCACAGAAAACATAAAGCACATCTGTTAATGCAATATTCAATACTCCTTTAGAGGCTACAAACAGGCATATCAGCAGAACTAATGCGCCGCCGCTGTTTCATCCATTCCTAACGCCGAGGCACACAAAGTTGCTGAGCGCGATGTTACCATTTCCTTTGACAAGGTCCAATATTAGCCTATATATAATAGATGCGACATATAGCTCATTTTGTTTTACTTAGATTGTGTGTGTGCATGGAGACGGAAACCTTTCACACACACAAGCAAAAAAAAAAAGAAACACAAGCATGTACAGTACGGAGCCATGAAATAGAAAATAAGTGACGCAAGATTGAACTCAAATTGACTTGACGTTTTCTTGCTTTCCTCAGACTGACAAGTAAGCACATTAAATCAGTGATGCCGTTATGTATTATACATAGGCCGTGTTTTGACATCCATCACTTGCTGCTGACTCAGGCAAATGCGAGGTCATACATGTATTAGAGAAATAATGAAATTGGCGGCGTCCCCTCCCCCCTTCCTCTCCGAGGGTCAAGAGGTTTCTAAAAGCATTTCTCTCGATGCCTAAGACTGGCCATTATTACAAGCTGCATGGGGCTAACTGAGTGCTTCAGTGGCTGTTTGAAAGCCATGACATGCATAGTTATAAATTATACAGGTTAGATATTTCTGACAAATAGTCCTTTATACTTGGAGATGAGGAAATCTACAGGACAGGTAAGACTTTTGTGCCAGCCCTGCGCTTGTTGCAACCAATTAGATTTGTGAAGAAACCAGTTGTTACAGTAACCTGAGGAATAGTCAGTAGGGTTTAGTGTCAAACGCAGTGACACCAGGTCAGCCAGGCAGCACCTAGTGAAGGATATTCTGTGTGCCAGCACCCTGTCCCTTCCAGGCGGTGCAGTGAACTATGATAGGACGCTCCTTACCTTGGGAATTAGCCTGCAAGACCCCGATGCTGTCGTCAAACAGCATGGATTTGATGTTGAGTGACGCCAAGATGCATTCTTTGTCCTGCAGTGATGCGTCGTCAATATTGTTCTGATTGGCTGACAGGATGACACACATGTCGCAGAGGTTGATGTTGACAGCCCTCAGATCTGCCCGGCTCAACGGTGTGCCCTTTGAGAGAGAGAGAGTGAAGGAGAAAATTTGTAGCCTCACCTTTGCGATACGAGATTTGAATACGGGTATCTTTATATCCAAAATACTAACCATACTGTTACAAACCAATAAACGACTCTATGACTATTAAATAAGTATTTTAGTGTTTGACAGCCTGACATTTACCACAATAATCATAAAGTGGAGAGCGGTAGATGTGGCAAGCATAACAACATCCTTCTTGTTAAATAAAACAATATTCTCTCATCTCTTGGGAAGCACTTGGATTTGCTAAAATAAAAACATAAAATCCAAAACAAATATTGGCTGCCAGCAGTATATTTATATTTTCAACCATCTGTGTACTTATAAAGCCTATCTGTCTGGGTCAAAGCGGTCAACAAACCCACGCACACTCAGCCCTGGGCAGACACGGCCAAAAGCAGTATCAGATTTTCTAATTAATGTGTTTGCAATGTAAATTTTTAACTTATTGACATCAATCCAAGTCAAACGCAACCATGCCTGCATTATATTTTAAATGCAGCTGTCTTGACTCTGTTTACTTGCAAAAATGTGCTTTTGATTCTGATCAACAGTTGTATATTTGACAATAGAAGTGTTTTTTTTTTAAGATTTAAACATTAGATTTGTGATAATAAAGTTATAATTTTATGAGACAGAAGTTTCAATTTCATGCTATGGGTAATCTTTCTGTAAAATAATATATAGGGGCATAAAGAGTAGCTAGCCATCTGCAGGAAAATGAGGAGCAGGGATCATCCTGAGACTTTACTTGCAGGAGTTGCAGAAGTGTGCACAGTTTGCCTTTTTGTTTTCCCTTTTTCATAGTAGACTCTATTTTTGCACAGACTTTTAGGACAATGTGATGCTGATGTGATGCTTAAAGTTTGAATGGTAACACTTTATAATAACTATACACTATTAAGCATTAGTTAAGCATAATTTAAGCTATAGTTAATCCTTAATTCCTCATGAATTCATCATTACTAATGCATTACAAAGCATTAGAAATGACAGTTATAAATGCTCAACTAATACATTACTAGCACTTAATAAACCCGGTTATAAATGTTTTTTTTTGCTCATTGATAATGAGTTGTTAATACTTTATAAAGGGTTAGCAACTGTGTTAGTATATGTTTTACAAACACATATTCATACTCAATAAATAACTTATTAATGCAGTTACTACTTATTAGTTACCCATTAGTTGAGTATATTCTGTGAGCCCATCTAAAGTGAGGACTATCTATGCTTTATTAAGCATTAGTAATGTATTAGTTGAGCATTTATAACTGTCTTTACTAATGCTGTGTAATGCATTACTAATGATGAATTCATGATGAGTTCATGAGGAATTAAGGATTAATTAATGCTTAGTAATGTATTAGTTGAGCATTTATAACTGTCTTAACTAACGCTTTGTAATGCATTACTAATGATGAATTCATGATGAGTTCATGAGGAATTAAGGATTAATTAATGCTTCAATTATGCTTAACTAATGCTTAATAGTGTATCGTTATTATAAAGTGTTACTGTTTGAAAATACTGTTACTTATGAAACCTATTTTTAGTACAAGTTAATCTTCCTCATTCTGATGAAGGTAGCTAGCTGCTCTTCTCATACTTCACTTAAAAATGTCTGACATAACCTAAAATAATGTTTTTCCCTAAATTTATATTCATAACTTTACTTACGTACTAAGAAATTTCTGGTTTTGTCAAGATGAAAATCTGACTTTGTACATTTTTTTCAATAAAAAATAAATATCTATGTCCATTTTGTTTACTTACAGGTAAGATGGAGACCTTTGGAAAATTGTGGAGGGTCTCCCACTCCCTCTTCAGATACTCCAGGGAGCCGACAAACACGATGTGCTTCAGCTCGTGGTAGTGGAAGTTGCTCGCTCTCAGAGGCATGACAAAGTTTCGTAGACCGATCAACGCCGATTTTACATCTCCGAATATGCACACGACCACGTGACCGCTCAAAACTGTCATGGCCGCCTCACTCCGGGTCTGAAAGGGAAAGAAAAGGCGAAGTAATGTGTTTGAGACATTAATGTGGCATAATGGAACGCCTTTTCTAGAAACTGTTAGTGCTCTCTGTCTGCTGTCGCCTGCTCACCCAGTGAAATACATCATGCACTTCATGACTCTAATAGACTATGAAAGTGATTTGAAAAATGGCATATGTATTAGTACAAGAAATGCTCTATGTACAGGGCTCCCATATAGCAAATGGCATGTCAAACACCTCATTACAGAGTGTTTAAGTGCCCTGTCAGCCTCTGATGGTGCTTTGTGACACGACACATCTGTCACTGGCTGAGAAGAGTGTCGGGGACAAATGACGTGTGCCGAGTAAAAGAGCAGAACCCACCAAAATGACCTTCTCGATGTCTCTGGACGGGCACCAGTGAAACATCCCCGTGGAGTCGTATTTCTTTACGTTCTCGTCCATGCTTTCAATCTGCTCGTTGCCGGGGACGAGGAGCGGGTCGTGTCTAATCAAACAAAGAGACAAGGGGGGCACATAAAAGAACACCGTCAGACGTCGCAGACAGTAAATGTGGAGTGAGGGAGCAAACTCTTGGTATTCAACATCAAAAAAGGGTCACAGACACACGATCAGATTAAATTAAAAGGGTGAGATTTTTTCAAGATCTTTGAAAATAAAATTAAGAAACTAAAATTTGGTAAACTAAAGTTTTAACAAGAAAGTACAGGTGATAACAAGATGAGTAAAATCAAGAAAAGAGCAAAAATTATTTAGAAAAATAAATAACTAGATTAAAAATTCACCAACCCAAAATGTACACTTACAGACCAGCATATTAAGGGATCTTAAAACCAATCAGTTATACTCAAAGTTGCTTTTTCTCTTTTTTTTTCTCCATCAGTGCTCATTCCTGTCAGGAGCCATCTGCAGATACGCCAATAAAACTGCCATGTCATCAGGCAGAGTGACATCAGCAGCGGCAGCCAGGCGGAAGAAGATGGCAGCAACACACTGCGTTGACTGGCATGAGCACGGAGATGCAATTACGCCCCCTTACCGCGTACAGCTTTTGACGTAGTGTGCTGCGTGGTAAAAGCTTTAACAGGCCAGACTTTAAATATTTCAGCAATTTGCCCAATCATATTTGCTTTTCAAAGTGAAGGGTATTAATGTTTAAACAGAGCTACATAAACTAATTTCACCGAGCGCTGAGGTGAGCCTCATCCTCTACATAACACTGACCGCTGAAGTGTTGTCCTGACACGAGTACCTGCGGTTGTTCAGAGCTTGTTTTGGTCAAAATGATCTGAGCTTTTCTCTGAGCTCTCAAAATAAACCAAATCGAAAATATGACCTCCAAAAACAGAAAAAATAATGATAAAAACAAACATGACTAGACTTGTAAAATATGAGGATACATAAAATAAAAGATAATTTCCTCCTCTTTAACAGAGAAAATTTTTTTTTCTGGTACTCAAACCGTCACACAGGGAGAATTTTCTTTAAAGATTTCTTGTTGCTTTTCTTAAGCCATCCTGAAAAAATTTAGATTTAAACTGTACTAATCCATTAAACAAACAAAAAGTGTTGCCCTAGTAACAATCAGTCCATGAATTATGATATTTGAGACAATGTCCCGTTCAGTTTTCTGTTTTGTATCTATTGGCTTCACTGGTCTCAAATATTCTACTCATGACAAATGTTGCAGCATTAAAACAATTAAATCTGATGTATTTCTTCAAAACCAGCTCAATTCGCACATTTGAAGCTCCTGTGAGAAGTTATTGTGTAGTTGTGAAAATGATTTTACTCAACGGTGATGTTTCTTAATGGCTTACAAAAGCAAACAAGACCATCAGCAACATGATTCAAATGTTGGTATTGAATTTCTCAATATCTGCATCAGCTGTGAGGGAGTCCGTGTCAGACCAGATGATAAAAAGCTTATTTTAAGAAAGCAGGATTGGAGTTTTTTTTTGGCAAAGAAGCTAGCCCTTTAATGCCTTTTGTGTCATATTTGATACATACTTTTATATACTTCTATCAAATTAATATGATCAACAAATTACTAAAAAAACACCTGAATACAGTCCGATAAATGATAAAAATGTCCTCTTTTAGTTTATTAGTTTCCGGAAACATCTAATGTATCAAACGAGATGAATAGATATATTTGTTAGATTTTAAGGACATTTTGATTTATGGGGGTTTTTCGGTTAGTAAAATAAACATTTCAGCTAAAATTGAATTTCTGGTCATAATTTTTGGTGTCAGGCATCAAAGTGCTAGCGTTAGTATGCAAAGGACAAAATCGCTAAAAGACAAGATGTGTACTTTTGTCCACAGAGGGCGCCAAAATTGACATGAACCAAAAATTGCTCACAGCAGCTTTAAAAATACAAAATTTGTGATAATTACGAATATTATAACTCAGATGTCAACACTTTTGTGCAAAATGTCTCGTGAGAGAAAAAAATCTGATTGAAAATCTGATTCTCCCAAAAACAATCAATTCGTTTTTCCGAACATGAAGGTTATAATTTCATTTTCCTTAATAACTTTGGACTTGAAGATGAAACTTCCACAATTGCTAATTTGCAAAGAAGACCTGCAACAAGCCAGCGGGCCAAAGTTGAAACTGCTTTACCTGCAGATGCCCTGTGCTGCAAAAACACTTCCCTTTAATCTTAATGGCCTTTGTCAGATTGAGATCATAGTTGATATGTTATCATCTGAAATTCAGACAGAGGCCTTGTGTCTCTGTCCAAAATCCTTTAAATACTTCAAGGCATCTCCCCGTAAGAAGGGTATGTCTTTAATCCGTCTGAGTACTTTAAAAGAATGCTACTCTAAGTAACATGTTAAGTATGCATGACAGTGTCAGCAGAAAACTCTCATCCCTCGGGCTCGAAGAGACTGAAGCCAAAAAAGCCCGCCTTGGGCTTATATACCCCTAGGCAAGACCTGGATGTCCTCTCAAGAATGGAAGTGGTTGGGGAAGGAAAACGTCTTTTCTGCCACTTTCCACCTCTCAGAGTCTCATCTGTCAAAGTCATTCTAATATGAAGGGACATGCTGTGTGCATGTTAAATTTAAGGGTGGAAGTATGGAGATATTATTGCCAAGATACAACACTCACACTGCCTGTGTTCTCTCTGTCTATATGATGGGAAACTCACATAAAGTGGGAACGCCATTCAAATTTGAGTTTTGATTTTTTATTGTTGTAACTTGAAAATTGTTTATTGTATGACTAATGGTATATTAAATGTAATACAAAGTGTTAAAATACTTCAATGAAACTTGTACATGGAAATAAAAACAGCAAACTTTTAATTTGAAAAACTGTAAATAGTAAATATGTGCCTAAGTCAAAATCTTACACTGCCTGTGTTCTCTCTGTCTATATGACAGGAAACTCTCATCAAACAGGAACGTCACTCAAATTCACTTGAATAATTTGTTTTATAAATATAAAATCTGATTATTTTCTTACTAACAGTAAACTTAATGTAATTAAGAAAGTTAAAATACAACAATGAAACTTGTACATGGATATGAAAAAAACAAACCTTTAATTTGAAAAACTGTAAATGTAAATATGTCTGGAAGTCATCATCTTATACTTCCTTGTGTCTCTCTGGCGATATTGCAAAAACCTTTTTGAAGTACCAGTGCACCTAAAAATCCAATAATTTTGATTTGTGGCTCATTGAATCAAATAATTACTTGATAAACACTCATAAAAATGTCATGAAGTTGTGAAAATAACTCAATTTCTACGAGCTCAAGCCGCTGTCATAAAATTTCTTAATATTTGCGACGTTCTGGCAGCCAGAATCCTCAAATATTAATTTGTAAATAACATAAACTAGAGCCAGTCTGCTCAGGTTGAGCGCTAGAGCAATTACTTTGATAAATAATGTCTTTTTAATCAAATAAAAACATTAAATTAGCAGAGTGACAGTCATCTTCAAAACTCTCCTTTTACATCATGTCATTTGTTTCTGCTTGAGACTGAAATACAAGTTCTAATAAGAGTGAAAGCATTTAGTGGTTTTACACCTCAGCTAAATATTTCATCAGAAGTCGAATGTTTCAGCACTCACTCAGCGGAGCCGCTGTCACTTCAGTTTGTCCTTGTGGAGATGACTGGTGAGGCAGAGCTCTGCCAGGATAGCTATCGCTCACTGTCAGCCATGACGGCCTGTCACTATCCTGCACTGCCAATTGCCTCAGCAGTGCAGTAGCAGACATGACGTGTGTGTCACGGCGCAGTCCGATGTGACAGAACGCGTTATGACAACCCACAATTAGATGTGTCTTATGACCCATCAAGGAGCCTGTGGAAATGGTGTTAATTTCAGCGAGGTCGTCTTTGCTAAGTTCCAGACAGGATGCGGTACTTTGTTGATACATGTGGAAACAGGAGACAGCTCTGCCTCCACAGCTGATTGCTTTCTTCTCTTTGTGCTCTTCGTTTCATTGCACCGCGCTCCAGCGTCTGTGAGTGTCACTCCTGTAAGCGCACTTCTTGAACATTCAGAATGATCTGCAGCATAATTCACTGCTTTAGTAGTAAGATGACACATCAGACTAGTCTCCCCACACGTCATGACCGCAACAAATAAAGCCAGGTGTCTTCTTGAGGAGTGTAATGACAGTCAGGAGAGACATAAAGTAGGAGCTAAACATGCACATTATGTAAATTTTCTATTTCAGCATGGCTGTACTGGCTTACTCTTCACACTGCGCGAGCCATGAGGACAGGCAGAGTCTTTGAAAATCCTCCCCATCATGCAAACTGACAAAAGCTTGCTCTTCAAAACTCACAGCCAATCTGTTGATCATTACTTATTTACACAGGCCTTGGGGCTGCAGGTCCTGTAAAAACACATTTGATATAGTATACACCAAGATGTTTTCTTCTCCGCTTGTTGCAGTGAAGTATCCCTTAGGCTACTGCAGCGAGTCCCTCCCCACTGTGGAGGCAGCAGACGAAATAACACATCCACCTGTATAGTTTGGTGTATTAGCATGACAAGTAAGTGGATTGGTGTTGCGAGAGGATATTTAGCTGATGGCTACAGCTTTAGAAATGCACGGTTCTGTTACCCTAGAGTCTGAAAAAGCACCTGAAGCATTTCAACTTTGACATCACTTTGAACCAAATCAAACAGAACTAGCGCCCCATGGGGCACCAACGGGCCCTTGCAGTGTCGCACCGCTACCTCTCTAAACCACCTGCCGAGAGCGCTGCCACCATTTCGCACCGCCTACCATCTCTGATAAAATGCTCTCCACAGCAGTACTAAACTTTATGAGGGTTGGTACTTGTGACTGCCTTTGAGTGTTGTAGGTCAATTACTGTGAAAGGAAGCCTTTTTTTTTTTTTTCTTTCTTTTTTAAATGTTATAGTATAGTGTGATAAAAATGTCATTGGATGGTATGTGAAATTTTCAAATTTTATTGTCAAAAAAAGTTCAGATTTTGGAGGGAAACTATCATATAGTATAACAAATTTTCTATATAAAATATATAATATATATATTATATTATACTATATGTTCTATAGTATATAAAAAATGTCAATTTATAGTGTAAAAGAAAACATGTTTAAATATGAAAACCATAGCATAGGATGATGAAAATGTCAAAGTATAGTTACTGGAAAATTTTAAATTTTAGTATGAAAAAAAATCATATTTCAGTATGAAAAAAATGTCATTGTTTAGTATGATAAAAATTTCATAGTATAATATGTTAAAAATGTCATATTATCATGTTAAAAAATTTCTGAATTTTGCAAGAATAGTATGTTAAAAATTTAATATTTTCATGTGAAAAAAATTCCACATTTTAGTTGGAAAAAATGTCACGGTAAGTATGATAAAATTGTCATAGATTAGTATGGTAAAAATTTCATATTTTAGCATGAAAAAAATGTCATAGTATAGTGTGTTTAAAAAATATCACAGTTTACTAAGACAAAAATTTTCAAGTTAAGGTTGATTAAAAGATCTACAATGACATAGGTGTTGCATTGGCGTAATGGTTTGCGCTGTCATTTCACAGATAGAAGGTCCCCAGTTTGAATCCCAGACAGGTCCACTTTACTATGTGCTCATTGCAGTCATGTACTGATGTATAACTGGAAGAAGGATAAAAGCTCCAGGGTGGCTACAAATCACCCTGCATGGAGGAAAACGACAGTATCCACAATATGAGAGTTTTGTTTGTCTATGATAAGCCTGCTTAAATTATTTGCCCAGCAACAGCTAACAGTATGATTTTGTAGGCATGAATGTGTGATAAGAGTGAAGAATGAACAAAACAATTCCTTATTAGGTAAACAGCTGGATCCATCCATGTGAGAGGTGAAGAAGAACAAGGAACCAACCTACACGCGAAGACAATACCAATTGTAGCAAACTCTTTGTCTGGATAGATGGATCCTCGACTATAAAGGGTTCAAGGGAAAGTTAGTCAGGGTTCTGAAGCGCCTCAGACCTCTAAGCTGTCTGTTTGCTAGGGCGAGCTAATTCTGAACCCAGAGACTCTGTTGTACATTCTTGACTCATTGTAATCAATAAATAGAGCTTCAACTGAGAACTCTTCTGATTCCTTGTCTTCTCTTCTTCTCATCAACAACCACACAGGAAAAGGTGAAAGTTAATTAAGAAATTGGAATCATAGACTTAATACCAGTTAGTGCACTCTTTAATGTGTTAAGGAAATTAGACGTAAAAGTACCCCTTAAGGTGATGGGGTTATGATGATGGTATAGAATGATGAAAATATCAAAGTATAGTATAGTAAATATGTCATAGTGTAGTACAATAAAAATGTCATATTATAGTACAGGATGATAAAAATGTAAAAAAGTATGATAAGAAGATTATATAATAACATGACAAAAGGTCAAAGTGTAGCATATTAAAAAAAACTCAGTTAAGTATGATCAAAATAAAGTATAGTATGATAAAAATGTCAGTATAAAAATCTAATATATCAGCATCATATGACATAAAAATTTCTGACTTAAGTGTATGATAAAAATGTCATAGTATAGTATGATAAAAAATTAAATTTTAGTGTAAGACAATTTCATATTTTAGTAAAAAAAAAAAATTCATAGTACAGTATGATAACATTTTATATTTTAGTATAAAAAATGTCATTGTATAGTTTGACAAAAGTGTCATAGTATTGTATGTTAAAAATTTTCAAAATTAAGTATGAATAAATATTTAAATTTTTAGTTGTAGAAAATGTCAAAGTATAGTAACATAAAAATGTTATAGAATACTATGTTATAAATTTTAATTTTTTGTGTACAAAAAAATTCACAATTAAGGAGGAAAAAATGTCATAGTTTACTATTATAAAATTTCAAAGTAGAGTATGTCAAAAATTTAAAATTTTAATGTGAAAAAAATCATATTTTAGTAGGAAAAATGTCATAGTATAGTATGATAAAATTTCATAGTAGAGTATGTTAAAAAATTCAAATTTTTGTGTAAAAAATATTTTTATTTTCTTATGAAAAAAATGTCATAATATAGTATGATAAAAAATGTCATAGTATAGTATGTTAAAAATTTAAAATTTTGGTGTGAAAAAATTCACATTTAAGTATGAAAAATGTCATAATATGGTGTAATAAAAATGTCATAGTTTAGTATGTACAAAATTTTAAATTTAAGTGTGAAAAAAAAATCTAATTTCAGTAGGAAAGAATGTCATAGTATAGTATGATAAAATTGTCATAGTATAGTATGATAAAAACTTTATAATCAAGTAAGAAAAAATATCAGTATAGTTTAGTAAAAAATAAAAGACAAAGAAAAAGAAGAAAAGTTTGTTTAAAATATTAAAATTCTATTTTGACAAATTTCATATCTGTGTAGGAAAAAAATGTAATAGTATAGTATAATAAAATTGTCAAAATAATGTATGTGAAAAATCAGAATTTTGGTGTAAAAGATTTTTATAATTTTTCATGAAAAAAATGTCATAGTATAGTATGATAAAAATGTCATAGTATAGTACGTTAAAAATTTATAAATTTAAGTCTGAAAAAAATCATATATTAGTATAAAAAATTGTGATTGAAGTGTATGATAAAAAATGTCATAGTTTAGTATGTTTAAAATTTTAAATTAAAGTGTGAAAAAAATAACATTTCAGTAGAAAAGAATTTCATAGTATAGTATGATAAAACTTTTATATAAAAGAATGAAAAAAAGTCACAGTATAGTTTTAAAAAATGTCATAGCATTGTATGTTAATAATTTTAAATGTTAGTGTAGAATAAAATTATTTATATTTAAATATGAAAAAAATGTCATAGTATAGTTTGATAAAAATTTCATGTTAAAAAAAATCAAATTTATGTGAAAAAAATATGTATATTTGAGTATAAAAAAATGTCGTAGTATAGAGTAATCAAAGTGTCATGGTGTAGTATGTTAAAAATTTTAAATTTTTGGTGTGAAAAAAATTTCACAATTTAGGAGGGAAAATTTTCATAGTGTTATAAAATTTCAAAGTATAGTATGTTTAAAATTTTCAAATTTTTGTGTGAAAAAAAATGTATTTTTTCATAGAATAATATGATAAAAAAAATGTTTTATTTAAAATGAAAAAATGTCATAGTATAGTTTGATAAAATTCTCAAAGTAGTCGATGTAAAAAATCCAAATTATAGTGTAAAAAATATATACTTTATTTAATATATTATATAAAAAATTTAAATTTTGTGAGAAAAAATATTTATATTTTCTTATGAAAAAAATGTTGTAGCATACTTAAATAAAAATGTCCTAGTATAGTATGTTAAAGATTTTAAATTTTTGTGTGAAAAAATTTTATAATTGTGTAGGAAAAAAATGTCATAGTATAGTTTTTTTAAATTTCATATAAGAGTTTGTTAAAAATAATGAAATTTTAGTGTGAAAAAGATTTTATATTTTAGTAGGAAAAATGTCATAGTATAGTATGATAAAATTCTCAAAGTAGGGTATGTTAAAAATCCCAAATTTTCAGCATGAAAAAAATATTTATATTTTACTATGAAAAAATTTCGTAGCATAGTTAAATAAAAATGTCATAGTACAGTATGTTAAAAATATTCACATTTTAGTGTGAAAAAAAAATCATATTTTAGAAGAAAAAAAGCCTAATATAGCATGATAAAATTCTCAAAGTAATGTATTTTAATAACTTAAATTTTAGTGTGGAAAAAAAATATATATTTTAGTATTAAAAAATATCATAGTATAGTGTGTTAAAAATTTCAAATCAAAGTGTGAAAAAAAATTTATATTTTAGTACAAAAAAATGTCATAGTAAAGTATAATAGAATCTCAAAGTATAGTAAGTTTAAAATTTTACAATTTTCGTGTGAAAAAAATCACACAATTATGTAGAAAAAATGTATATTTTAGTATAAAGAAATTTCATAGTAGAGGACGTTAAATTATTTTCATTTTAGTGTGAAATAAAAATCGTATTTTCAGAAGAAAAAAATGTAATAGTAAAGGAAAATAAAATTCTCACAGTAATGTATGCTAAAAATATTAATTATAGTATAAAAAAATGTCATAGCATCGTATCAAAAAATCATCATAGTACAGTATGTCAAATATAAGTCTGAAAAAAATGTCATTTTTAAGTAGGAAAAAATGTTTATAGTATACTTTTATAAAAATGTCAGAGTATAGTATGTTAAAAAATTTAATTTTTTGTCTAAAAAAATTCATATTTTAGTATGACAAAAGCTCATATTTTTTATGAAAAAAATTGTTATAGTATTGTATGTTAAAAATTGAATATTTTAGTGCGAAAAACTATTTTTTTAGCATGAAAAAAATGTCATAGTATAGTATGATAAAATTGTCAAAGTATAGTATGTTAAAAAATTTACATTTTTGTCTAAAAAAATTCATATTTTAGTATGACAAAAGTTCATGTTTTTTTAAAGAAAAAAATTGTCATAGTATTGTTGGTTAAAAATTGAATTTTTTAATGTGAAAAACTATTTTTTAGCATGAAAAAAATGTCAGTATAGGATGATAAAATTGTCAAAGTATAGTATGTTAAAAAGTTCATATTTTAGTATGAAAAAATGTCATAGTAT
This sequence comes from Xyrichtys novacula, assembly GCA_962446985.1. Classification (NCBI taxonomy): domain Eukaryota; kingdom Metazoa; phylum Chordata; class Actinopteri; order Labriformes; family Labridae; genus Xyrichtys; species Xyrichtys novacula. The sequence goes on along the minus strand of OY660882.1, from coordinate 7,210,183 downwards.
AGTACGATCATATGTCATACTATAGTATGATAAAAATAAAGTATGATAAAATATTTTAGTACAGTATCATAAAAATGTATCATAATAATGTCATATTATAGTATGACATTTTTTTTTTGCAGTGTCATTTGATAAAAATATCATTGTATAGTATGATAAAAATATCACAGTATACTATGATAAAAGATGTCAGAGTATCATATGTTAAAAGTCATAACATACTTTGTTAAAAAAATCAAAGTTTAGTATGATAAAAATATCCTAGTATGGTGATATAGCTTGCAGTGTCTGCTCTCACCCTAATAAATAATTCCTGAAATTTCATTAGGGCCCTCTCGCCTGCTGCTTGCAGTGTGGGCTCGCACCCTAAAAAATAGAGGCCAGAGATTGAAGGAGATGCTAATTGTGTGTATAAGCACTCCTTTTGGACGTATCCTTAAGGATTTGTTTGGCCACTCCTCTGCACTGCATCTAATAGCAGACATTTCCGAATTTACTTTCTAACAGTTGAATAAATCGCAGCTGTATGAGCGTTAAGAACACGAAGTCATCTGTCAGTGTTAGTTTAATTTCACTCCAACAATTCCACTTTGTATACATCAGGCTGCAGGACTTCCCTGTTGCCCTGTTTCCTTAATACACGGCACTTAATGACAATGACTATTACTATTATCATCCCTGTAATGGCCTGTTGTTGAGTAACGCTGTTATCTCCAGTCAAAATCAATAAGCGCCGATTTAATTCTACGGGACAAGATAAAAGCAAGGTAGCATTTGAATTCACCTCTCATTGTGATGATACATATCATCTGTGGCCTTACGTGCTGGAAAGAGCTCAGAGGGTTCCCACAATAGATGAATAGCCTTGGGCTATCTTTCCTTTAGAGCCTCTCTGACAGCCTGGTGCTGTCATTAGTGCCAGGCCTGTTTAAGAGCTGGAGTCTGAGGGTGTCACATGAAGCCTCCTAGCATACAGCTCTTCTCCTGCAAACAGACATGTTTGCACTGAACGCCCATATGTATATTTTCTTAAGATTTTTTCAGCCCAAGATGGATTTCATTAAATGGTTTGAGTTTGATATTTGGGAAAATAAGAAACTGATATAACTGCTGGTGTTTTTTGTTACAACTGTGGCAAAATTTTAGCATCTTTCAGCCCATTGTTTTGGTTTTACAGTCTGCAAACATCTTTGCTTTAGGACAGCGATTATTAGCCAAAAAATCGGATCAACAGAATATGTCCCTCTGTCTTAGCAGCCAATAAAAGGAGACAAAGGCATTGTATAGTAGCAAAGGTGGGTAATTTCTCTGGAGGAGAAAAATACATAACTTCAAAACAGAAACAGCACTTAAAGCTCCTTTGAGCAACTTTTAGCTTGTGTCAGTTTTGGCGCCTCCTGTGGCCAAACCAGTCTTTGTTTATTTTATCCTCTACATGCTCAAACAGTGTCTTCTATCAGAAAAATCTTGTTCTGTTGACTCTTAAACTGTCAGATGTATAATTTAATGTGAACATTTAATGTACACCTACCCCCTCGCACCAGTTTCAAGCATTAAAAGTTACAGTATAAGACTAGTCAATCTTGTTACTGATGGTCTTGTTTGTTTTTGTACCAAATAAAAAGACTTCAATATGAATTTCAATCTGTTTGATAGATGTCAAAAAAATTCCCACAGGAGCTTTAAAATGTGTTCTTTTACTGCTCAGTACTGCAGATTTATATTAGCTGTATATCGGTACAAACTAGCAGTAATCTGTCAGTGTTGTGTTAACTGCTCGATATCCTGCCCCCAAGTGGCCACAAAATAGACCGATGGTGGCTGTTACATCATTTATCAAAGAATTTACAGGCACAAAATTGTCATTTTTACTGTTTAAGAATAGTTTAAGTCACAAAAATGAAGCAGAATTGTGTCTGATGTCCTACCTCATTATCTTAGGTGAAGAGTTCGGGGAGTTTCTCATGCCTCCATTGCGCTGCTTTTTTTTAGGGGACAGCGCCAACGTCTGGTCTTCTTCAACTGCAACACAAGGCACCAGTATGAGGGAGCGAATCATAAGAAGACGCAGAAACCAAAGAATAGAGTTACAACAACACAGCACAATGTGAGGTCAGTGAATTCAAAGAGAAAACGCAGTTAGAGAGACACAGAGTGGGGAAAAAAAAGGGTCGGGTGAACACGATGGAGTGGACAGGACACTTCAACTGTGTGACAAGTGCATACATTAACATAACATTTGCACAACCGTGATGAAGATGCAGACATGCAATGATGCCATCATCAACCATCATGCCAAACCAATTTAAAAAATCTAACCTCTGAGTTTAATTCGTCATGTCTAATCCGGAGAACTTTGAAATCCACATGCTTACATGTTTTTAACTCAGAGCTACCTCAAACACAAAGAGCATACAGATCCCTTCATTTCTTAATGCTCTGTCAGGATATCCAACCCACAGTGAGACTCCGATAGCTTCTCTTTGGGCAAAGCTAATCCCTCACATCCTCATTTAATTAAAGTAATAACCGATAAACATTAAGCACCCGACATTGTAAACAAGGTTGTTTTTGTGCCAATACAGAATCCAGTCGGGACTGCCGGTCTTTCTTCATCTTTGGCTCAGTCCTGGTGCCAGAGTGATTTAAGAAAAGCTGAGATGCCTCTTTGGCATTGTCTTGATCACTTCACAGAACTACACAAACCTCCACATGTTTTACCCTTGAGTAAAGTAATCAGGCAAATATCTTCTCAAGATAAAATTTAGTCAAAGAAAAGACAGCCACTGGAAAAATAAAGACAAGCGATAAATGTTGTTATTAGAGGGTAAAGCTTTAAATATAGATCGTAGGAGATGTGCTTTTATATTTTAGACAATGGTTCAAGCTGTGAGCGGGGCCTTTTCTGATTAACGGGATGATTTATTTGAGAGCGAGGTCTCTTAAAGTCGAGAGGATCACACTCTGCAGATAAAAACAGGATTTCAAACACAGCTAGCTTGTCTAAGAATGACATCGTAATGGAAAATGTTGAGGGTTCAGGGGGCTTCCAGTGGAGAGGGGATGCTCCAACACACTGGCCCTTCACATCTTGCTCAGCCTGTTCAATATTTAATGTTTCACAGCTGACAGCTGCACACACTGGGTCATTAGTAAGGAATGCTACACATGCAACCACTCCAGCCTGGCAAGCACATGCTCTGGTTGTGCTGTTGACGAGCGCAGGCCTGCCAAACACGCCAAAGGGGGAGGGGGAATGGCCCTTACAGTGCCTGTGGCTGAGTTTGGTGTTATTGGAGTGACTGGGGTGGTATCTGTATTTCACCGGGAGGCTACGTGCCCGCTGGAGCCGGCTGGCCTCTTCTGCTACCCCTGGTAGCAGCCCCACCTGGCCTGGGTCCCTGGAGCCAAACAGGCTCAGTCTCAGAGCAGGAGGCTCAGCGAGGGGCAGCAGGCTTCCTTTGCGGTTGTTTACCAGCGGGACAGACACACGTGCAACTGCGTGAGTGGCCGAGTTGTGGTTGAGTTTAGCACACTTGTATTGATTAGCTGAAGACTGGATAATGGGACCATCTTTTACTGCTAGATGAAGAGGAGTCAGAATCAACATCTGTTTGATGCAGGTGAATGACTTTTTTTAAAACCTTTAAAGGGTCATTTCACTCTTTAAAAAACACATTTCACACATTAACACTGATACTTTATACTGCGCAAAAGACAGTATGGATTAGCATCAGCTAATTTGCCACCTAAACTACCGATCTAAAAAAAAAAGCAATAATATCTAAGGACTGTAGGAAGGAAATCAAGCCTCTGGCAGATAACGTACTGTTAGCCAAGCCAGCAGAGAACAAAGTCAACAATCAGTGACTTATCACAACATCTAAAAAGTTCAGTAATAATCTTTATTGAAGAAATTTGGTAATCCCTTTAAAATGGTCAAAAAATTAAAAGTTTCTTTACTTCTTCAGACAACGGACGACAGGGATCTGCCTTTAAATAAATGTTAGCTAAGCTCGTGTTAAACGTTAGATTCAATGATCTGATCCAGACTATACAAAAACAAGAGCAATTATGTCTCATCCATGCAGGGTTTGGGTTAGTACAGTTTGTTGAGCCTAAGTAGAATTTAATTTACTTTAATTATTACAAAAAAATTCAACCGTAATATAGCAGAAGAGAATACTTTAAGATAATCCTCAAGCTGTGTTTCAATACTTTCAAGTGTGCAGATTTTTAAGACTAACCAAGTCAGAGACGTCTCTGTTAAGTCTTCCTTACCCTGCATTTTTGATGCTCTGAGCACCACAAACACAATTCAACTCTCTCCTCCTGGTTAGAGGCTGAAATCTAAGAGACAGATATTTCAAAACATAGGTGCATGAAAGTAAACCAGCTTGTACGTCTAGATACCACCAGGAGCAGTGAAACTCCTGCTTTGTGATTTGGGTGAACTAATCCTTTAAGTCCTCACATTAACCACAAGATCTGAGCTGATGGAAACTGACTGGGATGAGACCTGCAGTGTATATGTTAATAAAACATCTTGTGACTTTTATCATAATTAAAGAACAATCACTGCTTTTTGGGGGTAATTCTTTGTGGCACAAGAATGCTAATAGCTGAATAATTAAAAAAGCTCATTTTTATTAAACACCACTTAACCACTTGGTCTTAGCCACCAATGAAATGTTGGATTTGACATTTGCTTTGATATTTATAATAAACATGAATTAATAAGTATGCTTTCAGGTGTTTCAGCAATTGTTATGCCATAAGTACAAGGAGGTGACAGTGTGAATTAAGAACCACCAGCTACTGTACACACTCCATGCCTTAAAGGGGAGGGATGAGTCGCTTGGCTGTTTAAAATATGAACGCTTACAGCTCCACTGGTGCTATACTTTAATAGAGGTAAGGCTGGGAAAATACCATAATAATAAAATAAAAAAAACACAACAAGAAGCGGAGGAAAAGTGTTTCCCTTACTCTAAAAAAATGGCTAGGAGCTATCAGTGGAGAATGGAGATGATTATTTCAACAGTCAGCTGTCTAGAAGATTATCCTCCCTGCTCCAGACCTCCACTATTCATCTGCCCCATGTCAAACATGCACAGCACTTCCACAGGACAACGCTTTGTGGCAGATTTGCAGCCTATCACAGACCCTGTCAAAACGCACGTCCCACATGGTGCACAATCCTCCAAAGACTGTATATTTTCTGAATTCCTTTTATTGCCTCCTGGATCTCGATGAAAAATCTTGAATAAATTTCCCTCAAATTATTAGATTTCTTATTTTCCAGCTCGGTTAAATCATCCCCTCTCACAGTGAAGCAGTAGCACCATCTGCTGTAACTGATACATCCAACATGAACCAGAAACAGAAACATTTTCCTTTTGCTTTGCGTGTCAAATCTATACCACGGGTGATGATAGACCAGACAGAGTGATGGTTGAAAATGGTGAAAAAAAAAGCAGGTTAGAGGCGGTGCGATGCATGAGAGGAGGGGTTAAAAACAAATGACACAGGAGAGAGAGAGAGAGAATGAAAATGAAAACTTACTTGATTTGATATATCCATTATAGCTATTTTTAGCTGAGAAAAACGCAGAGACAGATGACAGGTTACAGGGAGACACAGGTAGTAATGAAAGAAGCAAATCATAAATGACATCAGGGAAACTGAAGGCTAAAAGGTTTCTCTTAAAGGCACTTGAAAAAAGAGCGTTGCCTTAAAGATAACATGAACAAAACAATGAGAAATAAAACATGAATCAGTTAGGAACATGATTTTCTGGTCAGAAAGCGGTGGATTACAAGCAGTCGTGTGCTGAATGTGAACAGGCTTGTTCGACGTGTTTCAGTCGGCTGTGATTTGTGGATTTTGACGTCCAAAAATGTCGTAATAGAAAGGTTAACCTGAGAGTTAAAAAGTGGATTTACTACAACGAGATTTGGCGCTTTTTTTTACCATAAAACAGTGGTTCTCAAGTCCAGTCCTTGACCTGCATGTTTTGGATGTTTCCCTGCTCCAACACACCTGATTCAAATGATCAGCTCGTTATCAAGCCATTCCAGAGCTTGATAACGAGCTGATCATTTGAATCAGGTGTGTTGGAGCAGGAAAACATCCAAAACATGCAGGACGGGGCGGGGCTCGAAGACTGGACTTGAGAACCACTGTTATAAAAGAAGTTAATTGTGAAAAAAGTCAAGGCCAAACTACAGTCTTCATGCAAACTATTAAATCATTTAAATATTTTATATCTAAATATATATTTATAAATATGCAAATCTTTAAAATTTGAGATTTTTTATTTTAAATGTAACACTCCAAAACATGTGACTACATACGTTGTACTACAACCATCAATGATACTGAAGACTGTTGTTTTTCAGCATCAAATGTCTTTTTTCAGATCCTTACAACCGCCTATACTAACAAATCCATTTTAATGTGAAGGTGAGAGAAATTCAAGGCAGATTTAGCCTTTAGTGTAACTCTGGTGTCATTCAAGCTCAAAGTCATAAATCCTGAGTTAATCAGAGTCCAATTCAAACTTGATTATGCAATGATACTTCATGTGTTTTCATGTCTACTGCGTCGTGTTTGTTGTTTCTCCTCTTCCCCAGAAGCTGTTCCCCTTCCTCTGCACTGCCTGACACAACCTGCTCATATTCATGGAACTTTTTTAGTGAGTCACTTTTTTTTTTTTTTTTTTTTTTTTGCAGCGGTGAGTCCCAGACATGCTCATTAGTACCTTATTTCAACCCCTTGCTTATAATAAAGGTCATGCATTGAGCTTAAGGCAGGACAGTGACAGCGATGTTCAAACGGGGACCTTGCTGGTCCTGGCATCTGTCGCCTGCAATCGTAGGGCGCGAGCAGAGTCACAGGACTAACAGGCTAGCATCTGTCCCACAACGAGAGGGGAGGGGAGAGGGGGCTGGGGGGGGCACTGTGCTGCCTGGTGGTTAGGAACTGTCAGGCTGAGTTTCATGACAACCGGTAGCACTCCAAAAATGAAAATGCAAACATAATTTCCATGTCAGGCTGTATAAGGCCTCGCTCCGTGCGTCTCCGGCACCGTGTCGACAGCAACTGCGGAGCTCTGCTCGAGCCGAGCTAGCCGGGCGATGCTCACAGCACACACGCCTGGAAGACATATTGAAGGGGTGGAAATGCCCGGAGACGTTCAACTACACGCAGAATGGTCTTTGATCAAGAAACATCCTCTAAAGCTGTATGACAGTGTACAATGTTTTGCAGCAAATTGTATCAAGGCTCTGCAAACTCCGACACATTCTTCATGCCTCTTGCAATACATCAGAGTAATTTAACACGCCCTCTGGCTTTAAAGGGGAATCTCTTAAATTAAGAATTTATACTCGGCTCCATTCTGTTGAGTTTGATTCTTTAAAATCTAACACTGTCTAGTTTGAGATCATTGTCTTTTATTCCTTTTGAGGACCAGTTTGATCGAGATCTATTCCTCTGTATTTCATCAGCCTCTGGAAACTAAAGAAAATCCTCTCAAACCAAGAGAAAAAAGGAGCTCTGGTTTTTGCACTCCATATGATTTGGTGATTTCCACCCCCAGTGCTCTTCCCAGATTTGATTTTAATTTAATAAACCCACAAAATCTAAAATTATTTGCACCACTAACATTAAAAAAAGACTCAGGAGCTCCAAAACAGCCTCTTGTTTATTCTCGTTGGTTTAAATACAATTAAAAATGCTCGATTTGGTCCAGTTTTCCTATTTCTGGAGGGTAAAGTTCTCAAATATTTGGATTAAGTCAATGTTATTTAACCACTTGTTTGAGCAGCAGCAAAATTATCAGGATTATCATTATCAGTGTGTATCAGGAGATTTGTGAAGATGACGCACTGCAGTTATAAGGTCACCACAGGGCAAACGCGCTCTTTTTATTGAGGAGGAATAGTGTTTGGATTATGCACAAATTCAGAATTTCTGATGGGTTAAACTAGCGGTCAATTTGAATTCACATTCTCTGACAAAACACCAGCAAAACAGTTTCTTCACATGCTTACAGCTAAAGCGAAGCAACATCTACAGTATATCTACAACAGAGCCAACAAAGCTGCTAAATCTAGACAGCGCACATGCGTACGACACTCTGCACGACTAACACAGTGCATGTTACAGACACTGAGGAGCACATGTCATGGCGACAACTTACAGGCACGTAAAGTGGCAGAGCAATCATTAACAGAGACAGCAGAGAGTGGGATGTGGCGTCGAGGGGCGTCCGTGTTACAACGTACACTAACTGGCATGCAAGAGCAGTCCCGCTCTGAGCGGCCGCAATCAAAACAACATGCCAGTGTCATTTTCTTGTGGGTGGCCTTCTTTGCTACAGTGTTGGGTTGAGACGAGAGCAGAGGAAGAGCAGGTTAATGCCGAGGGTCGCTCTGGAGGAAAAGTGGACAGAGGCAAGACAGGAAGGAGCACAGAGGAAGGCTGCTGCTGGGATACACAAGATTAGCTTTGTCGTAACAGCGTGCTAATGTCAGATTAGAAAATTACTCCACTGTTTTGGGAGGTTGGGTCATCCCTGAGACTAGCAGGAGAAATATCAAGAGGTCCTGAAGTCTAATGGTTTAGGGAGTGAAAACGGGATATGAGTGGGGGTTAAATTGGGGTGAAAGGACGTGCCATGAGCTCATATTTACCCTCAAACTTAATCTCCTCTAACCTTTACCTTAACATGACCAATACAGAGTGACATCCACTTAGCTATTTACTCAAACTATATCAACAAATAACAGAAATTCAAGTAGGAAACTGTTTACGCTACAGCAAGATAATGAAAAATCAAAGTAAACAATGTCTCAAAAAAAGTTTTCTGGTCTTCAAAAAGTCCTAAAACTGATCCTGCAATGAGTTAATTTAAAAGTTTGATAAGTGTGACATCAATGTAATAAACCATATTAAAACTTTGCTTTAAGTCTCAAATTTTAAAAGTAATTAATAACTTATTTTTAAGTGCGAGTTAGCCCATTATTTCTATTTTTCGAACTGTCCAATGAGTCGCGTTCACTTTGTCTCTTCATAATAGACTAGTTCTGCTTTTCCTGCAGAGAGGTCGTGTTTTGCAAAGTACTGTGGGGACACCTGGTGGTGATCTGCAGTACTGCTGACTCAGGCAGGCATTTGAAATGTTGGTGCTCTGTTCGGGTCACTTTTGGGAAACTGCTATCTTTTATTTTTGATGCATGCTCCAAATAAAAAAATAGAGAGATATGGCGACAGGTTGCATGCTTACATATCATGATTGTCTTTCTGGGCCTTTTTACAAAGTTGTTAAATAATCGAATGATTAAGAGATCATCAAATCTCCGAATTTAAAAGCAACGTGCATACGACAACTGAGAGGATCCAGGCAGCATCAACCGGTGTACATGCAACATTTACATTACATTACACTCAAACATGTCGCTTCAGGCTGTGATTTTGGAGGGTAAATAAATCCATATTACTCACAATATATCACTATAAAAGTGAGATTTTTTTTAGGAAAGAGAGTCAAGTTCCAAAGCAGCAGGAAGAAAATACATCACATGTTAAGATTAGCTGTTAGCTGTAATGATGAAAACAAGAAGAATGTGTTAAATTAAAGTTAAAGAGCAACAAAAGGACAAGTGATGATTTTAAAGTCGGTAAACACGCGATTCATCGGGGTACCTGTGGTGTTAACAGTCTCTCTGAATGCCTGTTAACATCACAAAGTTAACATTGAACTGTGACAGCACATTTATGCAAATAAAAACCACACAGGCAAACAGACAAAACACACATTTAGACTGTATCCACAGGTGGTTTGAGAGGAGAGAACCAGCCAATATTTCTATGAACTCTATATCATTCTAGTATAACAATAAAGAGTCCTCTACGTATCTGTTCAAGCAGCTGAAACAGCAATAAGTGAAGAAAGCCTGAAAACTTTGAGGACTAAAGAACAGAAGTATCTGCGTGAAACGGTGTGAACTAAGGAAGCACTTTTTTTTGCTCCAGAAAAGAAACCTGATGAGTTTTCTCCAGAACTGAGTGGTCTAATGTAACTAATATAAATGCACCACCAACTTGTTAGACTGATGCTAATTTACTGCTGCCTATTTCTGCACAAAATGTGAATAAAGTCAAACAAACTTAAGGCATGTTTTTCTATAAAGTCACTCACATTTCTTGCATCCACATTTCTTTATCCTTTTGGGATCAGTGATGTCGTCATGGCATGCTTTACAGTAAAACAGCGCCCTGTGGGAAAACAAAGTCTTAATTAGTCAGATCCTCCCCAGTGGAGCTTCATTTTAGACTGTTTCCTTTTTTTGCACATCTAATATTAAATTGTATTTTACATGTGCTCAAAGATGCCTTACAAAGAAAAATAAAATAAAATAAAAAAACAATTTAAAATACAGAAAATTTTTGAGAATTAAAACCAACGATATGAGACACAATATGAGAAGTCCATAAAAGAACAGTTCACAGGTTAAAAGCCAATTTAAAAGGTGTGTTTTTAGAAGTGATTTTTAAGTATGGGGGTCTGTACAGTCTCGGATGGGTTTGGGGAGTGAATTCCAGAGGATGGGGGGCAGCAATGGAGAAGGCTCTGTCCCCCCAAGTTCGGTGCTTGGTCTGAGGGGTAGGGCAAGGAGATTTCCCTCTGAGGATCGGAGGGCACAGGAGGGGGTGTAGTGGTGGAGCAGGTCTGTGAGGTAGGTGGGGGCCAGGTTGTTAAGTGATTTGTGGGTGAGCAGGAGGATTTTGAACTGTATGAGCTATGAGATGGGGAGCCAGACAGGGGTGATGTGTTCTCTGGAGTTGGTGTGGGTGAGCAGGCGGGTAGCAGAGTTTTAAATGTATTGGAGTTTATTGAGGACTGTCTAAATTCAATAACTCATTCACAAGAATATGAATGGATACATTAGATTCGACGTCATATTAATTACCTCTTTACTTCTTTGGCATCGCTGGCAATGAAGAAGCCCAAGGTTCCCTCCTCCATTTTCACATGGTTCCCAGGGTTTATCAGGGTGCTGATGGCACAGGAAAAACTTATATCACATCATTTTCAAAGCTTTGCTCCAATCACTGGTGGTGGCATATGCTGCCAGGATCAGTTTTGGCAAGTGATTTGGCAGGAGAGTTAGTGTTTATTAAATTAGGCTGATAAAAGCAGATAAAAGTGACACTTTAAATGGTGTAAAATGAGCATCAGAACATTGAAAATCAGACTAAAACAGGCTTCAGCTAAGCTTTAAGACCACAACTGCCATCTCTCCAAATTAATTTGTCAGGATTTTATAACAGACGGCAGCGATGTCTGCAACAAGCCAATTTAGACGCCAATTTAGCATGTTTCGCACCTCGCCTCGTGTTTACAGTCAAACACGGAGGCTGACTCCAAGTAGCTTCATCACTGACAGCAAACACACCTGCATATTGAGTTTTTTTTCTTTTTGCACCCATGAATTTTAATGATTTCAACAATCCTCCACATGCACATCCACTTACCTGCTTTCTCTTTGATCAGACTTGTACTCTATGGCTATCAGCAGCAGCTTTAGCTTCACGTAGCAGAGTCTGCGAAACACGAAGACAACATCATTAGACCTCTGACGTGCAAAATGATTGTAGTTATTGAAAAAAATCTTCTTGAATTTGAGTGGCACTTTTTCTACTTTGAAGTCTGCGGAACAGTTTTTCCAATGTAAGGCACATTTGCGGGATTATTTTGGCATAATTGTGTCTCTTTAACTCAAGTATCCAGCTGTCAGAATTGAACAGCTGTATTATATTATCCATGAGGCAATTTTTAGAAGAGTGGCACATAAGGACTTGCCAAAACTCTTACATTCAGTATCTAAGGTACAGAGAGGAGTGCTATCCTGTGATTTCTTTAATCAATGAAACACTAATTCAAAAGCAGCAGGATGGACAACCAAAGAAAATGATTAAAACACAAAATTATAACTTTAATAGGTCTTTTTTGTGTGTGTACTTACTCGCAAATGACAGGAAAGGACATGCCCACAAAGGCACTGGACAGGTACTCTGTGTACATCTCATTGGCTACTCCCTCAAGGTAATACTTCTGCCATGTGTCCTCCTCAATCTGAAACACAGATTTATCACATTTAACTGTTAAGATCTGCTCGGTTTCTGAATTTAATCCAGTGAGCACAGATGGAGGAGTTTCAGCTGGACACACCTTGATAAAGGACCTCATGGAGAACAGGTTGGCCAGCATGGTGGAGAGACCCTGAGCCAGGCAGCTCTGGGCGATGAAGCCCAGTTTCAGCTCTGCGAGACAAATGGCGTCATCTCCCTCCTTCCAGGTCCAGCTCGGGATGTTCAGGAGGTGGGCCTGAAGAGAGGAAATACACACAACAGCTTTACATAAACACAAACTGTGCTGATTATCTCTGACTGGATTCATTTGGTAACAGATCATACGCACCTTATTGTGGTACTGCAGCATCTGAGTGATTATCCTGATCTTAGGATGGTAGTTCTTGATAGATATTACTCTGATACATGACAAAGAGAGGGAAAAAATCAAGACAACATAAAAAGTGCTTAACGTGCTAGTAACAACAATTTGCATCCAGCAGTTTCCATTTACATCCAAGATTGAGAGCTATTGAAAGAAAACTTTAAATGTTTAAGTGAAATTTAAGTTTCATTTAAGTTGTTCAGGTGTTTTAAAGAACATACCAGGAGTCTGTTGCGACTTAGAGAAAGAGTTAGAGCTGACTTACTTCCTGAAACTCACAATTCATACACTATATACCCCAGCCTATTACATCTCGATCATGAATAAAAGCCAACAAATGATCAGCTGAAACGAAAATGGTTGTATGTTTCTCAGGTGTAATTTTACAATTGCGTGGAACAATAAGGAAAAAAGACAGAAAAGAAAAGACACTTGACAATAACCATAACTTATCAATGGTAAATAGACCATTTATAAATGGTAAGCAGATAGTTTATTAATGTTTAATCATTATTTATAAATAGCCTAAATACCACTAATAAATTGTAAATTTTACCATTTTAAAAACCTAACCCTAAGCCTAACTCTAACCCTAACCCTAATCTTACAATAACCATCTTAGTAATGTTTATAAGTGGTTTATAAACCAAATATTAATCATTTACAAAGTGCTACTGACACACATTTTAATCTAGATGATTTACAACCAATATCTAAACCCAATATCAACCTTTAATAAATAGTCCATTAGTAATTAATTATTAATCATTATTTCATTGCTTGTTAATGGTAAAGTAACTATTAACTTACATTCATCAACTATCTATTTGCCATTTATAACTGGTGCTTATGCTGTTTTTAAATGATGATTAAACATTAATAAACTATCTATTTACCATTTATAAATTATGGTTATTGTAAAGTGTTACTAAAGAAACTGATATAAAAAAATTTAAATCTTGTAGATATGGCTCTGGTGTACCTCATGATATTAGATGCATCCTCTGCATCAGGGTCAGCACAGTATTTGTTGGCTAAGATCAGACAGGCATCGGCTGATTCAATCTGGAAACAAAACAACACTTCAGTTAACTTAATTCCTCTCTGTTCCCAGAGAAGAAGAAGAAGAAGAAGAAGAATCAATCACTTACTTTCACTCTGGCCAGGTCATGTGGGTTTAAGACAGACCCTTGGTAAAACTCCACCTGGGTGAAGTGACGCTTGAACAAGGCTTCCAGCTCAAGATTAGGGGAAATACTGAAAGAAAGGAAAAAAGGGGGAAAAAATCTTTGTGGCAGATGATCTCTTTAAAAAATCTTTTATTTTCTCCATCATTTTTTTTTAACCTAAAGAAAAAGTTTCTGGTACTTACTTATGGAGAAAAACAATTTCTACATTGACATCATCCCTGTCCTTGTGTAGGAAGTCTTTTAGAAAGTTGGACACACTCTCGAGAGTTATATGACCACAGACCACGATGTGCCTGGAAAACGAATAGCAGGATAATAATGACACTAAAATGCACTCAGAATAAATATCAACATCAACAACGTACAATCATCCAAAGAGAAATAAAGACTGCTGTTTTATTTCTATCTTGTCCTGGATCCAGTCTGTGATGAGAAAGATGTAATGGAGATAAAAAGTAATCAGCAGCGTTGTATTTGAAAAGCAGATTTTAAATCTGAACATGAAAAATAAACTCTATGTTACAGGGGGGTGTTTTATTTTTTCTGTTGTGATGAGAGAGGACTGGCTGAGTGGGTCAGGGGGCACTGTGGATTTCAGTATCAGATTATAAAGGATCAGAGTTTACTTAGAGATTATGAAATCAGCTCACTGTTCATATCCCACATCCTATATGTAAGGCACTCAGTTTAGATTTCTATTTAGAGATACTCTTTCAAAAATAACTTGGATTATTTTTAAGTTAAAAATCTGCCCTGGCAACCTGATGAATAAGGCGGTGCTGAATCTATTGAAAATTCGTTTTTGTTATTTTATTTGACAGGGACAAATATATGAGACATCACTCTGTAGTGTGTACAAAGTGAATGCCATGCATACAGGTTTTTAGCCATGGCTAATTTGCAACTTGTCCCTGGTTTCTGGATAATATCCTATCAGCTTTCAAGGTTTTTATGCTATTTCGACCAGGAGACCACTCTTGGTATCAGATCTCATTCATGATGTGACACATATCATCTTAAATTATTTAAATATGAGTACTCCAATGAAGACTTTTTTGCCATCTATATTCTGTACTTTATCTTCATCACTTCATTAAAAAATTATGAAAAATATTGTAAAATCTGAATAAATAATTAGGACTTTTTTGGGCTGACTGACACACACACACTCTTGTCCATTGAGACAAATCTGCTGTCAAAGGAAATCATGACTATCCCTTAATCTACTATGAGATTTAGACTTTATACATTAGGCTTAAATTTATAATAAAATGTAAAAATATTCACTGTATTACTTGATAAGCCTTCAAAAAGATGGTGTATGTATGAAAGAAAAGAAACTAATAAAACATACAAGAAAACAAAAGATAGAGGGGAAAAGATCATTCCTAATACAAGTGATACACACATTTAATAAAGTGCACAAAAATCAAAATTTAAGATTAAAGAATAAACGTGAAGAGATGTGGTCTGCATCCACTGATTTTCTACATTTGTAAAAACTGTTTTTGTTCGGTGAAAAGTGTCGTGGCTACATGCTGATTAATCCTCCTCACATTTAAGCAGATGTTTGTGTGAGTAATTCAACCCACAGGACCAAGATGACTGTTTCTTTAGCTCCAGGATTGTGTCTCATAAAAATAAAACTGTAATCAAGTTTTCAAATCAGCAAAAATGACAAAATAACAACACAAAATGTAAGATAAACATTGTGAATATTCTACAAACTAGCCAATAAAAGAAGCAAAGTTTTGGTAACAGAAAAAAAATCCCAAGCTGAATTCGACTTTTATGACAACATGAACAACCACAAATACCAAAGGCATGCTAGAAAGCCATACTTTGTTTGGAGGCATCCAGAAGAATCTCAGCTTTTTTTAGAAACAGCTGCAAAGCTTTATACATGAGAGGGTGAGTTTCTGTCAGAGTAGGAGGTTGAAATTGAAGAGTCATTTTCTGAGAGTTAGATGAGAAGCTCAATACCTTCCTCCTGTTTGTTAGCTAAGTATGAAAACATAGCTTGAGGCAGATTAGCTTAGCTTAGTTTAGCAGGATCAAACAGCTAGCTTGAAATTCACCACCACCTTAAAAGCTTAATTTTATAAACAGTCCTCTAGCACCATTTCCTTCAGCGCTAACATAGATAGAAAGGTAATAGCCATATTTTTATTGGTTGCTAACCAAGCTAATCTGAGCTAAGCTAACCTCCAGGCTGTCTTCATAGTTTACTTCAAACGAGGAACAAGTACTGGTTTTGTCATCTGACTCTCAGCAGGAAAACCACGTTTTAAAGTATTTATGTTTACTCATGATTTAATTTAGTCTTGAGGGTGTAGGTCAGACTGAAGATAAAGGCCAAGAATAGTCAGCAGCAAAGCGTGAAAAATAGCGAAGCAAGAGAAGTTTTTCTGAACCAGAAAAACGAAAGCTCTCATATCCAAGTGAAGCGAGCAATGGCATAAAGGACTGGGTATGTGTGCTAAAATTAACTGGCATGTTTAAGGTTGTGTTTATCATCACTTTGTTTCTGTGTTAAAGGCACAGTGTGAATAATGTTTCACTGAATTTGAAGTTCTCACTTCTTCAAAAACACACACAGGAGCTCTAAAACAACTCCTATCTTAACGGTATGTGAAGTGAGTGGGTTATTAGTAAAGCTTGATATCAGTCCTTATTTTACTTTGATCAGGTTTATATTTATACATTATCATGCTGTAGAGGCAGTTTGTCTGATATGTCTTTTAATTGTGGAGTAAGATGGGTTCAATGACTCAAAATACTTGTTTCGCAACAATTTTTCCACAAATGTAGTACATCACTTTGACACCACCAGACATGTAGGATTTTCTCCCCATGAGTCAATTTCCCATATACTGCTCCTCACAGGAACTTTAAACAGACTTTAACCAACTTTAATTGGATTATGCACTTACCTTTTATTCTTTTAATGCTATGATAAATTTTATTATATGTATTTCTTAAATAGATAGCCTTATAACAGTCAGGTGCAAATATGAATTGGCCCCCAAAAAATTTAAACAAAAGGTTTCTCAGCTGTTTTTTTATAGTATTAGATGTCCTTAATAACATACTTAAAGTTTACCAAAGTTTGACCACTAGAAAGATGCCATTTTCAAGATGGCGTCCATGATGGGTAGGAAGCCCAGGGGAGACACCCCAGGTGAATAGGGTAAAATTTTCAACTGACAGATATCACCATGAAACTTCCCAAGTTTATAACTTACATTAAAACAAATATTTTTTGTATTACAAATTTTATAAAAAGGTTATGTGTGAATCTGTAAATGAGGCAATATCTAATTAAAGTTGCAGTAATTTGCATACATTTCCTATTTTTATTTTATTTTATTTTTTGTAGCAATTGACTCCAAATGGTCTGAAACGTGCTCCCAAAAATGTCCTGGACAGTGATTTTGACCCAAACCCCATAACCCTAACCCCAATACCCCAACGTTACCCCAATGTAACCCTAACACCTAAAAAATTTTTGACATTTGTCCTAATTTTTTTGCACCAAATGGTCTGAACCGTGCTCCTAAATATGTCCTGGGCAGTGATTTTAGCCCTAGTTAAAAATGTTTCCCTATTCACCTGGGGAGTCTTTCGGGGCCTTCTACCTAGTATGTTATTAAGGACACCTAATACTATAAAAAAACCGCTGAGAAACCTTTTGTTGGAATTTTTTAGGGTTAGGTGTTTTTTTTTTTCATGAAAACAATACCCCTCTCTTCAACAGTAGTATGGGTTATCAGTGTTTACGTACAGGATAGATCAGCAAGAAAATCCTACATGTGACATATGGAAGTATGACAATAATTAATGTTGAGTATATGAACACACTGCAGAAGCATCTCCTAGTATTTTTGTCTATTTAAACCCTTACAGTTTTGTTTTTTTTAAACCGTGAAAAAAAACAACAGAAAATAGACAAAAAATACTTGTTGAGACTGTTTTTCTTTGCAGTGTAAGAAAAGACATCTATTCATGATAAGCAGCGATGACATCTAGCACACATTTAAAGCAGCAATAATACAGCAAAGTAAAATCTACACATGAATCATGGCCAAGTTCTTCAGTCACAGTGTGACTTTAGTGCTTGTTGAGATCATTACATCTCAAATTACAGTTTAAAGAAATAAAATCAGGGGATATCACCTCTTTATGAGAGGGCCACTTGAGTCACACAAAACCACACCATTAAAAGTTTGCTGTTTTTCGACTTACTTTCTGCCTCTGGTCGAGTTATAACTCCCTCCATATTTCTTCCGATTAAGGATGAGAGCAGCAATTTCTGGCACGTAGCGAGCAAACATGGCCTACATGCATGAAAAAGAAAAAGAAAAAGGGCATGCAGAGAAGGTTCTACTGCGGTGGAGGCAGTAGAGCCTCCTTGAATACTTACTTTCTCCCATTAACCGCACTATAGGAACCACCATATTTCTTGCGGTTTCCTATTAACTCTATGATTTCAGGGACGTAGCTTGCAAACATGGCCTAAGGAGAAGATAGGAGACAGAAGAAGAGACTAAAAAAAAGAAAGGCAAAGTAGAGCAGGTCGCCTATTTTTGTTGCTTTAAAGCAATACCTCGTAAAGTGAAGGAGCGTTATGAGTGTCAAGAAGTAGTATGAAAATGAAAAAGAAAATATTAAGGCCAATATTTACGGATATTAGAAGAAAAAAAGGAGAAAAATGACAGCTGATGAGCGGTATGTCAATCTGTGGTGGAAAAATTAAAAAGTTATAAAAGTAAAGAAAAAGCCTTATGTGCCATGTTTCGTCCAACTAACACAAGAGAGGTTGATTTGTCGAGAGCAGCAAAAAGGAAGGCAGACATAGTCATTCTAGTTTAAATCTTTTGGTCTTTATTACTAGCATATAATTGTATTATGTATATATATGACCAAATCTAATCCCATAGTGGCTCATTTAAAGCTTCTTTTCCACCATGGATTTTAACCATAATAAAATATAAGATTCTACAATAATAAATAATAAAAAAAATGTTACTAATTATTTCAGTCCCTTTTAAGTTAAGAGAGACCATCTTATTCCAAGATAGCTAAAACTATAATTCAGTTTAACAATGGGTCAGCTCAACTTGCTTTTCAAAGTCAAGGTTTTAGTCTGTTGTTTAGCCATTTATAATGTATGAATCTTATTATCAGAGGTCACTATGCTGATAAGATAAACAAATAATATCATTCACCATAATCTATTAGCATGTCCTCTAAATGTTCTTGGACAAATAAAGGGAAAGATGTTTTTCATTTAGATTTCACCTAATTTGATTAATTTTTCACTATTCTATAAAAGCTCATTTCATCCTCTATTAGGCTTTTACACATTTGTTATGCTGCAGCATCCATCAAGCCACGCTCTCATTAATCATCCCTTTATCATTGTGTTTGTTGGAAGGAGGGAGGGAAGGCAGAAGGTGGGGCCACCTGAAACCGCAGTACTTTTACAATTTAACACAAATGCAAAATTTCTCATATGATCAATAAACACATAAAAAAACAGAACTTAAGTAATTAAATGAATATAGAAACAATGCAAACAATATATGATAACATAATTCATGCAACATACTGTGATGGAGTGGTGGGCCATTAAAACACATCAGAGTAAAAACAGGTGGAGGGCGTCCTGAGTGTGGAGCACCACCTAGTGGTGTGTGATGATTTGTTGCATGAAGGATTTAAAACAGGTATAAAAATTTAAAAGGGATTTTTACCAAACCACCAAGGATGAAGAAGACCATAAACAGGCGGCCCAGGGTGGTTTTTGCATAAACGTCTCCATAGCCCACAGTGGACATAGTAACCATGAGCAAATACACACATTCCCAGTAGGAAAGTGCCTGGGAGTTTTGGAAGTTTTCCCAGGGATCGCCTGAGTTCTCCACCTGAAACACAGACCAAGACGCATGAAAAAATCTGTAGCTTTGTAAACACCGCGTTGAAAGTCGTACCAACCCAATTTAAACAATTCAAAGGATCCGACTGACTTACCAGATGAATGAAGCCCGCCGCGGTCAGCCATGTGCTTATGAAGATTGAACACAGGTTCACCAGCTTTATAGAGTTGCTATTGAAAAAATTGGGAGCATGAGGTGTTGGTTATCAAAGTAAACTTCCTATTACTGAAGGGAAATACAAAGTCGAAGGTATCAAAACAAGTCATTAGATTTAGAAAGCATGCTCTGTAATACAGTTTATAATGTCAATAACATACTGCTAAAAATCAGCCCTAAAAGCCGCTGCTTCAGTAATATCAACATGAGCATATATTGTGATATTTACGGTTCTTTAAACATTCCCCATTAGACCATTCAATTTCCTCCTCTAAAGGGACATTTCAGCTGCTTTTGGGCTTTATATCAATTCATTAAAAGAATAAGTTTCCACACGTTTTCTCTCATCAACAACTTTGTTTTTCGTCCTTGCTTTCATGACACAGAATGAGAGAGGAGATTACTTTGCATTTTGTATAAGCTCTTCCTGCCGTGACATCTGTGCCCGAAGCTTAAATTCTGAACACAAACAGAACGCTGTCCCACTCAAGACTCTATCTTACGAGTACACTGCACACAGTATAGCACAATACTGACCACAACATGAAATTGACATATTTATCTTAGCCAGATCAAATAAAAGCAGATGAGCATGCTTATTTCTCTTTTGCCCTTTCAAAATAAAGCCACACTCATGCTTAAAGCTACTGAGGAAACTTCACATGCAAAAAAAAAAAGAGTCCCACATGAAGAAAAAAAGTGCAAAAACATCACAAACAGCCTGGAACATGAAGAAAAAGACAGAAAAAGACAGAAAAATACCAAAGCACTCACCTTGTCTTCAGTATATTCAAAAACTGTAAAATTTCTGAGAACTGTATCAACCTTAAGGCCCTTAAAAACCTCAAACCTGTGGGGAAAAAAGACCACAGAGACGTTAGTTTGACATGACAAATAACATCAGTTCGAACATTTGGTAGAAGAACGTCGTACCTTTCATACTTTCATCCATGTTTAACAACTTCAACGGATTCATATTGGCAAAATAATGATCATAAAATCCCACTACTCAGCCGCACTAAAAAAAGCTCTTTGGATAATGCAGACAAAAATAAAACAAAGTCTGTCTCCTCTCTTACAGAGCACAGGCATCCAAATGATACATGTTTCATCCCCGCTGGATGAAACTCTGAACGTGTACGAGATGAAACCGCAGATTAGAGTAAAGACAGGTGGAAGCTGTCGCGGTGAACTGATTGAGTGAACAGATGTGATGTCAAATCCGAACTTCGAGGGTATTTGTGGGAAGGAAAAAATGGAGTCTGTGCCGGTTGCCAAGATTTCCCTGACGGACAAAACTAGCAGTGACTACACAGAACTGAGCTTGAGTAAATAATTGAATGAATCACACCACCATTCAAGGTCGTAAAGAGATGAACTGCTCATAATGCTCGCGTTAGATTGCTCTGTAACTACAAATGAAGAATAACACAGCAGAACATCTGGGACAGAAATGAAATGTAAAGTAAATATGAGTATATGTGCAAGTTAAGTACAAAATAAGGATGGGTAGAAAAGTAGTGAACAAAAATCAAAGCCAAACAACTTTTTAGAAAATTACTGAAGCCTTCTCAAATTTAGTAAATGGACAAAATCCACTTAAGTGTCAGTGTTGCACATGAAAATTCAGAACCATCTCAACCATGAGTGACAAATCAAGTCCAGCGCATCTGCAGGCATCAGTCATGCTGATAAATTTCATGCTGGAATAGACTCGTGTGAGCGCCAAACGCCGTAAATCAAACACGTCACAGGCGATCCCTCTACACGAAAAACACAGATAAATAATCTCTGAAAAAATGACGTGAGACCTGCTTGCTTTGCCAAAGCTTATTTATGGATTCAAATGATGATTTCCAGATGTGCAGCATCACAACACAGCAAATCCTGAACCTGAACCAACTCCAAATGACCCCCCGACACACACACACACGTACACACACACATGCACACACAGAGTCCAAAGACTCCTGGAAACAGCAGCTTTAGAGGAGATCCCCCCCTGGTTTCCCACGTCTCAGCAGGTCTTACCCCAGTAGGAGATTACATGGAAGCATGCACCCAGGCTGAACCAGATGCTGTCCTGGTCCTCTTTCTCACCCTGCCCATGGCCCATCCTGACCCTGAAGCCTTTCTGGAAGAGCTCTCCGGTTGATTTCTTTCGCCTTCTCGTGTAATTCGTCGGATTAGGCTGCATGCCTTCATCAGGCCCCTTGATCACTAACATTTTTGTGGGAATCATGGCTGGAAGAAAGTATTGCGAGGCTAAACTTTCAACAAAAAAGATTCACTTGTCTACTTCACATCCATGCCTTCAGTATCTATAAAGAAACGGTTGAATCCTCCTTTAAAAAAAGTGCTCAAAAAGAGAAAATCAGTCGCTCTGATGTTGGTTTCAGCCAACAGGTTGCAGCAAAAAGGACTGTTCCTCGGATCTTTCCAGTATCCCTGCAGTGATGAGGCGTGTTCAGCAAGCTTAAAGCAAACCCTTTTTCCCATCAGGATATGACACTGTAAGCTTCTTTAGGATTCATCGAGGAAAAGGAAAAAAAAAAAAAAAGGCTACACAGTGAGCGAGCCTGTGTCCATCACAATGAAACCCTCATCTCCACGGTTCCTGTTGAACCAAATTTCACTCTCTAATCTTGAACGAGTACAGCCTGTAGCCCTGTCTTACATCAGAGAACATCAGTGCTGAGTGCTGAACAGCTAGTAAAGCTGTGAATGGAAGAATGAGGAGCTTTGGCAATAAGAGTGTTTTTCAGTGGGTTTAGTGATTCTGCTGTAATCCCTAAATGAATCACAGTTGATGTAATAACTGCTATTGTCGTTCATGTTACAACTAAAAGCACCCTATGAAAAAATAGTGACTGCAAAGAGGAAATAAAATAGGGCAGCTGAGGCCAAAAAAGTCTGCAAAGCCTGCTTCTTCCTTTTTCCTTTTCATTATGTTAAAAACAAAAGCCACGGTACTGTGCGGGGAAATATTCCTAAAAGTAGCATCTCCAAAAAACGTATTTACAACTAGATTAATAAACAGTTTACATTTTTCATCTCAAATATAGTCTAACTTTTTAAAGTGAATTCTTATCTTATGTGACTTATTTAACCTTCCTCCTGTGTTAGCTTTTACTACACACCAACTATGTTAAGGGTCGGTTTTGACCTGTGTCTTAAATCAGCTACAAATTACACTAAAAACAATTCTCTATCATCTACTTTGGTTCTCATCTTTAGGTTACCTTGTCAGGCTTCATTATCCATGAAAATATTGCTCATAATATACTTTGTTGTGGTCCTCTGGGTCTTTCTTTGTCAGTATACCCCTTATACATCCATACTGAAATGATCTCACTTGTCTGGACATGCCTGACGTTGTTTTTTATGCAGGGAAAAACATGGAAATTTGAGAATTTCCTAAATCTCACATGATTGGAAGAGGATCTGCCTGTCAGTGCACTTATGATTTCAGTTTTTGCTCTAATTATTAGATATTGATCTAACCGGGTCAACAGTGACCCTACCATGACAAGTGCCATAATTTTAATAAAAGCATTTTATAATTTAATCAATTTAATTTTTTTGTTTTTATTTTTTTGAAATGGAGGGTCCTGAAAAAGTCAAAAAGTCTTGATGCACAAAAGCTCATTTAAGTGTTTCTTTTAAGCATTTAAAAACAAAAACAGATCGGTGCAGACCCCTAACACAGGAGGAGGATTAAGAAGAAAAAATCGAAACTGAAACAAAAAAAAAATGAAGCCTCATTAGAGAAGGTTTACAAAGATATAATAAAGTTATGACTTTGCTCATATGTACTCACTGATTCACAGACTTAGACTTCTAAATATTGGCTGAATCATGTGGCAGAGTTGACCCTGTCTGTTCTTCGATGCTATACTCAGTGTCTCCACAAGTACCTCATACAATCACACCCCCTAAAAAAACCCTTACTATCTCTTTAAGTCTGGAAGGTTGGAAACCAGCGATCACAAAAGACATATCACAACAGGTCACCTTAACAACGCGCAAACAAACATTACTCAGAAGACTCAGAACTCCATCCTATGAATTTTATAGATCTACAACAGCAAGTATTTTCAGGTCCTAAGCCCAAAGAACGGGGTTAGATTGATTATTGGGCTTTTCTCTCTTATTTGGAGAGGACAGTGGATGAGTAAGGAAGGGGGAAGAGAGCGAGGAGAGGTTGGAATCACACCTGGACTGCCAGAGTGAGGATCATAACTTCCATATAGGGGACATGATAACATGAGGATGTGCAACTTTTTGCTTCTGCTATGAATGCATGAATTTCTTACTTACTTACCTTCAAATTTCTAAAAAACTGCCTCTGCTTCATGTTTGCACTTGGTCAAGATTTCATACTCTGAGGCTAAAAAATCTTCATCTTGGAGGCATTTTCTCCACACCACTCTCAGAGCGTGTCACGCTCGCACCCACAAGCTTGTCATGCGTCACAGAGTGTTAGTATGAAAGAATATTAGCGCATACAAAGAGTGTTTTTGTGTCAAAATGTTCAGACAGGAGGTTTGGCAGATTGACAGTTTGGCTGAGCTGAACGTCAAATATGGACTTCTGATCAGAGGGGAGAGTTCAACAGCCGCCAACACACTCTGCTGTGTTCGTTTTGACCTGTTTAACCCTTATCTAACCACCAAACTGTGAATTAGAAGCTAATCCTACATGACCAAATGCTCCCTGACCATATTGACCGGGATTATGTCGCAGATAAGCTCTGAAAACTACACACCATAGCGGTATAGATTCTCTGCATGCACATCCAATGATAGATTGTTTTCTCTAATCGGTGAGTACAGGAAGCCTTCGTTCAGGTCGCCCATTAAATGGAAAAAAAAACTGATCAATGAGAGCGACAGTATGCACGGCTGACAACAAGGAAAAAGCAACGCCTACACAAACAGTAACAACACAACAACAGGAAACCAGCAGCAACAACACAATCACAGCAAGCTTCACACTGCTTGAGTCAGAAAATGCCAACATAACATTCATTAGCACCACCGCTAACACCCAGATTGATGCAAAAATTCACAGGTTTCTCAATATTGCAGTGTATTTTTTTTCATGAATTACTGACGAATTTGAATATTGGTGGGAATAGAATTCCTGCGACAACTTTTACAGCAGTCAAAATTGTGAAAGTGAGTTTTTAATCATTGTAGGGTGTGTGACGTCTTTATCAAAACAGTTGAGAACGATATGTTAAGGGAGAGGAGGAGTCTGAGGCATATATTCATGAGTTTGCTGTCTATCAAATACATGAGGAGCACTTAAGTACGGCTCACAAAAGTTGAACACAACAGCCAGAAAAAAATGGAAACCCAAAAAATCACAGATATCTTTTATTTCAAAATAAAAGCCTGTTGAATCAAATTAACTTAAACTAAGAAAAAAACAATTTCTTCAACTCTTTGAGACACCGTTGTATCAATTAAACACAAAAAGTGTCACTATGATGCAACTAACCAAACTACTTTCCAAACCCTAACTCAACTCCAGCAGTACCTTCTTTTCTCCACTAGATGGCACCAGTAGCCCGCTTTACCTTGTTCTACCATCATTACTCAAACGCCATAAACAGATCCACATTATGCAAGTGCGCCTGTCAAGCTGCCGTACTGACTCTACAATAAAGACGCTGTTTGTTGCTGAAAGAGTTGCTGTCATTCGCAACACAGCGGGTTCATCCTTCAGCCGACAGGTGAAAAAAAGCAGCTCTAAAAACCTGAAAAGCAGCAAAAAAAAAAAATGATCCTCTTTAATCCAGTAATTCCTCTCAGACCTTTACAAGTGATGAGCTTCACACATTAAGCAGATTGACTTCTATTCTGGAGCTCTGGCCCCCTCTGTGTTAAGCTTATTACCTTTTTTTAATCTATTTGTGTACTTTTTAATCATTCGAATGTTATCGCAGGTGTGCCGGGGAGCTCAGCTGGACAGGTGAAGGGCGTGTGAAAGACAGCTGCAGCTCTATGCCGACTGCAAACAACACATGGCCAGAGACAGGAAAGCACCTGGATATCACATTGTCATTCAAATCAGCTTTAAATGACATTTTCAGACGAGAAATGAACCGTGAAGTTTGTTTTTCTAACTAACTTTGTGCAACCCTCCTCTTTAGGTAAAGAGCAATAAACTAAATAATATGAGTATCAAGCACAAAGAGAACATACCCTGAACTTTGTTTCTTCAATAGCATGCTGAGATTGGTCGGTGCGTTCACTAACAGCTGCTAGAATCGTAAAATCCACTGGATGGCACCACAAGCCAAAATCACACACATAAATATTGGATTCTTACCAAGCCAGCTCCTGTTCAAATACACAGACACAAACACCGGAGGAACCGTGAAGAAGTCCACCACCGAGTTCACCTCCAGCCAGAACCACAGCTTGTCATTGGCAGCGATAAACTGTGAGAAATAAAAGGTTAAAAGTCAGATTCGCAGGATTCAGGATCACGATTTAAACGAATAGATGATATTTTGTTGTTGGACTTACACGGAGGCCGAAGTACAGCAGGAAGAAGACGTTGAACGCCATGTCGATCTGCAGCGTGAAGTCTTTGTAGAAGTTCTGACACGACTCAATAGGACTATCAGACAGAGAGAGAGAGGATGTGTGATAACACTGCAGACATATTCGCAGGTTGGTGAGGTAGATTTTAGAAAACATGTCCTTAAAAAGCACAAAAGTGGCATTCCTCCTTTTCCTGAAAATGCATTTTCAAATAAGAGGAACAGAAGTGTCAAACAAAGTGCAACTGTTGGTATTTTCCAGTGTTTTTCTCTGTTGAGAGAGGACATGCATTTATCGTCAAACAAGCAGTAACTTGTTGAGAATTCATGTTAACCCTTAAATAACTGCGTATATCAGGCACATGATGTGAATTATGTTCTTTTCCTTTCAGGCCCTGGTTTAGAATCTCTTTTCTGGTCAATATGGAGTCAAACATGGTGAGAGTGCAGAGCCAAAGCAGTAGTTTAAGGGTTAAGAGCATGCAGGGTTCATGTCTTCTTTTGTTAAATCAGGCAGCCATAGCAAGTGCTAGCAATGTAGTGAAGTCTCACCCTCAAAAAGCTTGAATCTGGCAATAAGAATTCAAATAAAGAGAAATACATAACTAAGTAAATGGGAATGTAAGAGGTTAGTAGGACTGGGTTAAATATGAAAACCTGAAAGTAAAATATAAGAGTATATTAAACATGTAAAATGAAGTAAAATGAACAAAAACAGGTTTCCTTTTTTTTCGGTAAAAGAAAAAAGAGTCAAGGTTTAGACTCGATAGAAGAAGAACAATAACATTTACCTATTAGTATGAGAGTGTAAGTAGATAGAAGGTCATGATAATGGATAAGAAGTTAAAATTAAGAAGTCAAAACTGAGGGACGAAAAAGTTTAATTTTGAGATAGAAGGTTTTTTTTATTAACAAAGAAATTTGAGTCAAAAGGTAAAAATTTTTAGAAAGTGAGTCATAATTTTGGGACTAATAAGCTCAAATATGAGATAAAAAGTCCAATTCTGGATGGTTTCTAATGTTTTTTAAATGGCTACTCAACTGATGTGAAGTAGTAATCGTAAAACAGTATCAATATTATAAAAAAAAAAAGTTAAAGTTATAAGATAGATATCAAAACTCATGAAATGTTTAGTCCTAATTATTTTGTAAAAGTCAAAATTGTGGAAAAGTTCATCATAATTAAGTGTTAAAAAAATCCAAACTTGAGCAAAAATTTGAATTATGAGAGAAAAAGTTGAAATTATGAGATTAAAAAATGAAATTATAGTTAGTCACGATTGTGAGATTAAAAGGCTAAACTGTGAAATTCAAAATCAAACTTTGAGATAAAAACAAAATTGGGCTTAAAATTAATATCTTTTATCATGATTTAGTTTCTTGTTTCTGTAAACCTGCAGAAAGTGGCTTCAATACTTGAATGAAAAAACTACTTCACAGAAATCTAGTTAACAGAAATCACAACAGAACGTGACCGGTTAATTATGTTAGTGATGAAACTGTCCTGATGGGCAATATCTTTTAATATTTTTATAATAACTTGTGAAAATTTAATTAAACATTTGCTGGTTTAAGCTTCTCAAATTTGAGGTTCTCAAAAACCAGCGTTCTCCAAGTTTCCTTTCACATCATGTTTAAAATTTTAAAAAGACAAAAAACTGTTTATTGATTGATTTTAAATGAAAATATATGATGGTGTTTCAATCCTGGTTATCTGGACCAATCTAAACACCCACAGAGACACACCTCATCACTACACAGCAGCAACCTCCCCTCTGCTGCTTAATGTCACTCGAATTAAAGAAATTTGCTCTGCTTATGTAAAGAGAAATATAATAAACTCTGATTTGATAAAACAAATTTAGAGTACTTAAATGTCACCAGGTTATGAGATGACATTTACGTTCCACAGGGATTATTTTCTGCTGATTTAACAGTCCACAGAGATACTCAGGGAGTCATCTGGTTGATGAGGAAGAGGTCTGTGCGACTCTTGGTCTACCTTACACAACTCTCACATCTTATCCTTTAGTGCTGTCAAGGCCACATTTATAAAACCCTTCCCAAAGCTTTATAACCACAAGAAAATCAGTATCCAAGCAGCTCTTTTGAACATTTATATCTTTTTAACCACCTCGAAAGGATTCATTCAAGCAGCATTAAGATGTTTGATCAAAAATGAGAGATCAAGTAAAACCAAAACAAACCAGTCTTCTCTGAGAAACATCTAAAAATAGTCCCAATATGTTAGATAGTTCCGCCCTGATTCGCTGTAATGACACGTCATCCCACAAATCCCTGTCATAGCGGGGTGACAGACCATAAAGACGGAGGCAGACTTGCTAAATAATTGAGTTGGAGTAGGCCTGGTTTGAAGAGAAGGGGGCCTGTTATGGATCACAAACTCTCCCTGGCTGCTGCTGCTGCTTTGGTGTCCCTTTTCTTTCACTCGGTCCAGACTCGGATCAAACAGGACAGAATAATTTATGTAGAGGAGACTAGAATATGACGAACAACTTTCTTTACTTTAAAAACTCTATCAGATACAGTTTAAAGCTGTCAAGAGTAACTTCACCAGAAGAAGAGCATCAAGTAGGTGTTAACTTTTTCTACTAGTTATGTTAGGTATCAGTTAGCTACAACAAAAAGCTAAAAAAACCAAACTTTTTTCGTTGTTGTAAGTTTGTGGCGACTAAATCTGAGTAAAAGAAAAAATTACAAAAATGTTAAAATTTATTTAGGTTAACCAAAAACATTGTCAATGATAGCTCTAGTCAAGGCAAAGCTATGCTAGCAAAGTCTGTAGTAAAATTTTGCAAATAATTTACATAAAGATAGATTTTAGATCAATACACAGGAAGGGTTTTGTCATTTGAGTTTGATGTTATCGTCATCATCACCTTTTTGTCTGGAATTTAAAAAAAAAGTTTTTAATGGAGACATCATGTTAAATTCACAAATCTAAAGCTATTTTCTGATAAACAGGAGGCTGCAGTAAACTCTTTTTGAGCCCAGGTTGAAAAACTCTAAAATAAACCCTGCTTTATTTTCTTATCTGGTTCAATGTAATCAAACAGAAGCGCCCCCTGCTGGTCTTTAAAGAGATTGCAGGTTTAATAGACCTTTAAATTAAAAGTTACATCTATTTCTTGTTTTCAGTCAACAGACTTTTTGTTGATTTCTGCCCTCTAGTGGCCAAAAAAGACCAAAACAATGAACAAAGCTTGAAATCTGAAATTTCTTGAGCATGACAAAAATATACTCCACCTTTTGTGTTTGGATTTAACACTTTCCTCAACTTTAAAGGTACATTGTGTAAAATTTAGCGCGTTTTTCCACAGAAATTTGATGTCTATGCAGAGGTATGTTTACATTATTTTGTATTAAATAGAATATCAGAATTGTTTCATTTCTGAACTTAGAAAAAGTGTTTTATATTTACGGAGCAGTGGGTTCTCGTTCTAGAGGCTGCCATGGTTTTGACGGTGGCTCAGAATGGACAAAGTACCAGGAGCCAAATGCATTTTGTTGATTATTGGGTGTCTGCCTGAACTATGAGGCGTCACAGTGCCGATAACTCATCGTTTATTTCTTTTCTCTGACAATAACATGACTCATTGTCCTTTAACGAACTCCAATACTCAGAGATGACCAACAATTAGCAGCATAACACTGTTTGAAGGAGGATATCACACGTCTCAGTCTTTTCTCCTTCTCTGTTTATTCAATAGCTTAAGGTAAGCTCTCCACTCCATTGACCTTAGTGGGTCTAATGTGTTCACCTCCCTCTCTTTGTGACTTCCAGCCAGGTCAGCGTGTCCATCATACAACAGCCTGGGCAGTCCCACAGGACTAATTACAGGAAGGGCTGTATCTGTTTCAGTCGCTGTCACTTTAAACATGCGGAGAGAGCAGATAACAGGCCGCTCTTTGGCTCTAAGTGCCGGGCTCATTGGGGTTGACAGGTGGTGAAAAATTGAGTGTGAATTATGGAGAAACACCTGGAAAGGCTTAATTTGAAACTGGGACAAAGAAGTAGCAGGATTGTTATGAGCATAAGTTATCAAACAGGTGCTGCAGCATCACACCTCATCGCGTATTTAACAATGCATGGAGAGGTTAAAGACGGGGGTCGTAGGTCATCCCTCATCAGGTGAAAAGGTATCAGCTACAGCAACAAACAACTCCTGAGAAAAGGAGGCCACAGATGGCATTGGTGAGGATGTAACTCTACCTGAGCTTGTTCAGATAATGAAATGAGATCATGCTTGCAAACAACATCAGAGCTAGCTGAGCCCTCAGCTGTTTGCACCCTTATGAAACAATAACACAAAACCTGGATTTTAGATTACCCGAGTTTGAAGCCCACTCTTTCTCCTCTGCTTTAACATAACACCCAGAGAAGACTCCCTGCAGGCTTGATAAAAGCTTTTATCCCTTTTTTTTCCCTCTTCTCCCTTAATGGCACATCCTGCCCAAACACCAGCAGGCTGCAGTAACCGTACACGGCACCGTGGCGCATGGAGCTAAGAGGGTTTTTCCGCTTCCTCCGGTCTGCTGAGCGATGGGGATTGTTTTGCACAGGAACTTTGGTCCTTCCTGCCTGTTTTTATCGTCTGATCCTTTCATTACAGAGATTAAACAAAATTTCATCTGAGTATACTGGTGCATCGTGTGCAGAGATCACCAGCGAGCTCAGAGCAGGTTACCTGGAAGGGGATTGGATGAAAATAACCAGCAAGGACATCTTTTCATATAGTGTATATAGAGCGTGAAGCACTCAATGTAATGATGTCTGTATGAGGATTTAAGGGAGGATAGAGGCCAGTTAATAGCTGAGGTCTCAGAGGCTAATCTACATCATACATGTCGGAAATGTATATAATTTTCCAACGAACCATCATAATCTCTCCGACTAGAAACCATCATGAGAACATATTAGGGGATTTAGACTCCAATGAGGAAATAACATTTACAGCAGAACAAGAGGAAATAGAAAAGTGTAACTTTTTAAAGGTTTTGTAAGCTCAAGGCTAAGGAGACGACAGCACAGCCACTCTGTGACAACTTTTATTTCTTTATTTTTTTGCTAAATTTCTGAGTTTCATTCTTCCATTTTCAGACCTGATCTGGTTCTCTTCATTGATACAAGCCCTCATGAAATCTTCAAATAAAATAAGCCGTGACACATAAAGGTGGTAGCCTCGAAAGTTGTCTAATGATCATTTTGAAAAATCCATGATGGATCTTGTCAAAAAAAGGGTTAAACAAGGTCAAATACTTTGATTGAATTCTTCTGAAATTAAAAAATAAAGTACTCACTCAGAGGAATCTATGAAGTAAATAACAAGGGCTCCAATGCTGAGAGCAAACACCAGCACCACCTGGAAAACAAGAAAAGAAAGAACGGTTTTACTTCAACAAGTTTTAAACATACTTCAACACAATAATCCAGACCAGAATCAGATGAACTTTGTCAGAAAAAGATGTTGGAAATTTACCAGCTTCATCCATCCACACCTAAGAACTACCTAAAGACAAAAATTAGCTCAAAGTAGGGCTGGGCAATAAAACGATAATGATATATATTGAAAATTAACTTCCCTCAATATCAATATAAAACATGGTCAATATGCTTTTTGATAGTCGGCATTCTGCCATGTTTTGGTAGACTATACGAATACCCAACACACCTGATTCAAATGATCAGCTCGTTATCAAGCTCTGAAATGGCTTAATAACGAGGGAATCATTTGAATCAGGTGTGTTGGAGCAGGGAAACATCCAAAACATGCAGGACAGTGGGACTGGACTTGAGAACCACTGGTCTAGCGGAACGCCCTTACGACAAAATGTCGAAGAGACACAAAGACCTGCAGTAGGTTATTGTATTGCAAAAGACATGCTACCAATAAGCACCGTTAAATTTAATTTTTTATATCGTGATATATACCGATATCGACTGATATGAATAAAATATATTGTGATAAACTTTTTCCCATATCACCCAGCCCTAGCTTAAGGTTTAACTTGATTGGTTGAATGTGGAGAAGTTTTCTTTAAAGTTGTTAAAACTTAGGATGAATGATACTGGATTTTGCTGATACCGGATATGCCAACTTATTACAGCAAATACCAATAACCTACAAATCCCTGCTTTTGGTAAATCATTTCCAACCTTAAATTAATAATCAAACCTTTATTTTTTGAAGCGGTCTGTTCAAACAGGTAATGAACAAACGCATTAATTCATAACAGAAAAGAGAAATCGATACTGCAAATCAAAAGTTCAGCGCTGAGTTCTGCCTCCCTTTTTTTCTCTCGGATGCAACAACAATCTAATAACATCACACCAGCGATGATTGATTGGTGCAAATGAAACATAATGTTAATGCGTTTCAAGTTGGACAACAGATGTTTGATGGATATTAAAGAACAATAACAGACCTTGATGTCTCCTGTAAGCCTGTCATAATTGTGTTACATAAACCATAAAACAAAGAATCACAGTCTGGAGCAGCAGTGTCAAAAAACAGACTCATCAATTACTGTACATTTGACAGCGTAAATAAAATCCACAAGAGCTCAGCTCATCCTGTAAATCTGCAGCAGAGGAGTGGGCGAGGTGACAGAACGTGGCTTCAGCTTTCACACACATTTGAGGACGAGTGAAGTGGCAGAGCCCGGAGCTCGTGTGGCCACCATGGAGCAGCAAGATAATAAAAAACAGGGTATTGCGTTTCTTCTGTCACTCTGCCTTTCTGCAGGGGAGGAGATGAGGCAAATAAACCCAAGCCTGAAGAAAGAGGATAGAAGTTGAGAGCTGACTGGGACAGGCAGGTTTCAGGGTAATAAACATGAGATATGGGGGTGTGAGTGAACAAAACAACTGTATGCAATGACAGCTCTGACACCCAGGAATACTACAGAAATCAAAATCAACTGTACAAACACTGAAGGGACGATATAAACACAGCAGTCATCAGCGTATATGTGGATATTTTAGGGTCAAACAGAGCTCAGGGTGACAACTCTGTCATTTCAGTTTGTGCTACCTGAAGGGAAAACACTATGTTCTTCTCACCTGACCTGACACAGCGCTGTCAAAGAGAATTACACAGTAAAACTCAAAAGTGACTGCTGTCATGTCGTGTTTGTCAAAGCGGAGAAGAAGGTGGAAGATTATCAGAAACAGAGAGCAGAGGACAAAATCTCTGTTACCTAACTAGAGGGTATTTATTACAAAACAGGCCACAAGCAGCTAAAGCAAATACATAACTCTGGGTTTATGCATTCACATTTTCAACAGCAAAAAATATCTTTTATGTAAGATCTCCGAGATGATTTTGAGCTCCTTTTTGTGTCCTCCATTGAAGAAAAACAAAAAGCAGCTATTACAGAAAAGTGTGCCCTGATTTTTTCCTTGTTCAAGCTCGACCAAGAGGGACTCAAAGAAACGTTTTACACCCTCTCAGGTCATTTGCGGCTCTCGCTGGCTTTCATCTATTTAGAAATTACACAATGGCCATCCTGAACAAGAAGCCAATGAGCATCTATAATGAATAAGCTCAGCTCGATTCATTTCCATGATGTGAAATCGTATTGTCAACCTCCAGACACTGACGGCTCTGCAATGACAAAAAGCACCCACATGCATTTTTAATTGACCCTTCCTCTTTGAAACCCAAGAAATCAGTTTCAGCCTCTGACCATCCTTGTGAGGAAAATAGAAACAACAGAGGTGCAACCTTAGAGATGTTAATGTACCCAGCAGAAGGAGAGCCAGTGATGGCAGTGAATGAAACACACAGGCTGCAACAAAGAGGGGGCAACCAGGGCTGGCATCAGACAGTGCCAGGGTTCATCATTCATTTCAGTCAATGGATAATGATGCATCACATCTGGATCTTCAGCCAACTTCAGATACGAACAAACAGATGGCTCTAACCACAAGGGGGCAGAATGCAAATGGACTCACAGAAAAGATGTCACTCTCTGAGTCCCACTGCAGGATGACCAAGTGAGGTGCCAAGACAACCTCACATTTGTAAAGCGGTAAGATAAAAGGAGTCAAATTTCAATTATATTTTTTTTTTTGCACAAAAATCAGACAAAAATTATAATCATTAGAAAGGAAACTAGTAGTGAGTGTTCAAGAAAAAAGGTCATCCACAAAACAGAGTGAATAATAAGAAGGAAAAACAGGATTTGGGTGTTTAATGACTCAAAAAAAAACGACCTCCTGAGGTGAAAAATGAGACTAATTAGCCGCTTGAGAATGGCTCCAAGAGTGAGTCAGTTCTGGTTGACTCCCATACTACTCTGTCCAACTTTACAACAGAGTCAAACATGTTTTCAGCCTGGTACCAAGATATGTTTTTGGTCTATTAAGCTCATTACTGCAAATGAAAACTACCTGACTGTTTCATTCATTATTGACCTGTTTTCTGTCCTGATTTTGGCTTCGTCTTTGGGTGTCATGTGCTTTCCTATTCCTAATCGTTAGCTTAATACCGCCTCTGAACTTATTTTTATTTTTACATGCAAATATGAGACGTTTAGTTAGGTTCTGCTTCAGATGTATTGTAACATAGACCCTTTAAAAGTTACAGCTTTCTTTTCATGTAACTTTTATTCTGGTATTTCATGTAATTCCTCATAACCAAGCACAACCTGGCTTCTTCTTTTCAATCATTTGGCACTTTTCACTTAGACGCTGCTCAGTATCGCGCCTCAAATGTGTAAAAGCGAGAAGGAATTCTGCAGCACTTCTGTCTCATTCTTGTGAAAAATCCTCGGTCATGCACTTTAAGCAGGGGCGTGCCCGAAGAGACGCCTACGGATGGCACAGGCCACCTTGAAACCTCACTGGACACCCTAACATCCCAAACTATTATTGATTATTTTTCTAATCAGAGGCTGTATTGTGAAGACACAAAAAACTTATCAGAGATTTTTTTTTAAAGTGTGAAATATAACAGAGAGGATTTCTGGATTAATCGTTCTAGATGATTAACACTTGCAGCTTCATGAAATGAGGAACTACACCATCTGGTTAAACACCTGAAATCTCAGTGGAATTTATTTCTGACAACATATTTGTAGGGGAGTAAGTGACTGGACTCATTTTAAAGGGATATTCTGGCATAAAATTAATTCAGGATTAAACACACCATAACACCGAGTTAGACACCCCCTCAAGAGATGAATGTTGCCGACTGCTTGCTTCTCTAGTTTTACCAACTTAGAGCGGCGTTTTGGTTGAGGTTTATTTATGGCTCCTCAGGCCGCTGTGTTTTGCCATTGTGCGGTCGATACTAAAGTTGGTATAACTAGAGAAGCAACATTCATCAACATTCATCTCGTGAGGGTGTGTCTAACTCAGTGTTATGGTGTGTTTGACCCTAAATTAATTTTATGCGGGTAAATCCCTTTAAGGCCTAGAGCTGCCTCTGAAGGCAAGACAGAACTTAGTGACCTAATGGGCAAAGCTTAGGAAAGTGGAAGTGGGACAACTCTTGCAAGCTTGCAACAGTAAACACCAGCAAGAAAGGCTCTGAATTTGAGGCTGTGGCCACTAAAGAAGCCAAAATAAAAAGAAAAGCCTCAGGAGACACGCTCCTAAATCAGCAAACTCAGGTGTGCATTTATAATTCTATGATTAATGGTGATAAAATCAGATTCTACATATATTTGTATTTATTTTACTTTGATTCATCCTCATATAATAATAATAATAACAATAATAATAATAATAATAAACATTATTTATAATACGCTTTTACAGGTAATCAAAGACGCTTTACAAAGAAAAAACACAATTAATAAAGAAAAGAATAAAGAAAATTTAGTAAGAAGACTAAGAATGTAAAAGGTTAAAAACGATACAACATGAAAAGACAATAAAAGAACAGTTCACAGGTTAAAAGACAATTTAAAAGGTGTGTTTTTAGAGTTGATTTGAAAGTATGGGGGTCTGTACAGTCTCAGATGGGTTTGGGGAGTGAATACCATTATTTGTGGATATCAACGCCCAGGTGTCAGTATCAGTCTTGGGACTTGTACAGCTTTATTCTAAATGCTCAAACTGAATCTTCATAAAATAGTTCGCCTTGTTTGTTTTTACAACAGTGGTTAAAAGAATTTTAAATGCTCACATGTTGAATAAGACCGATTCCAAATATTCAAGGTCACAACAAACCGAGCTTTCACCGACGATCCTGCCTCTAGTGAATAGTATGTCACGGCCTAGCAGAGAGCAGCAGCAGGTCATAAGTATTCAGAACCTGCAAACAGCAGAGGGCCCACTCATGCTCCTCCACTCTTCTTCCCAGGGAGTGACTCACCATCAAACTACATGAAATCCTGCCAAAGAAAGGGGAAGTTTACTTTGGCAGAGAAAAACACTCTTAGTAGTGGGAGTGAGCTTAGTGCCCAAGGTGGTGCTACCCTTGCTGATATTTCACTTTGTTATTGAGGCTCAGAGACAGGGGTTGACTTTGAGGGATATTGTGTTTTTGTATTGGAAAACAAGGACTCAATCGTAAAAAGGTATAAGAGCTCCTATAAGCTGTGCACTGTAGTGGAAACAAATTCCTCCGTGGGAGGCTGTGCTTCCCTGAAAGCTGCTTCAGTTTCTAAAACAGGATTTGGGAGAACCAGGGGTCGGGTTGTTCCGTATTCCCTCAAAGCTTGTGGGATCAAAGCTCTCATTGATGGGATGCCAGAAATTCATGTGTGCTGTCAAATGTCTGTCTTTGTTTCAGCAAACCCATCCTGTCACATCCAGTTCATGCTCCTCCTCTAAAATTCTAGTGTTTATTCAGGCTTTAGTTCATGACCTGGTGTCCCTCAGGGGTCATTGCTTGAACCACTGCAGATTCAACTGCCTTTCAGAATAAAATAACCTGAGGCCTGTTCTGGCATATTCCAGGCTATCTATCTATCTATCTGTCCTCAAGTGCCACTTTGATTAAAAGGATGTCTTGGACACAATGTCACAGAAAGACCACAGAACAGCATGAAATAGGAGGAATATAATCCACCTAGCATCCTCGAGCCAAATGGTGCCAATTAAAAAAGAAATAAAATCTTATTTTCTTGATATTTTGTTTTGTCAGAGCTGAAAAACATGTTTTTGGAGACATGTGTTGCTGAGTGGTGCTCAGCTCTAATCAATAACAAAAATTCTAGGGTGAGAAATTGATGTGTTCAGGTCATGAATTCGTGGTGGCAACTGCTGGAGTCAGAAAACATGATCTCGGTCCATGAAAAACAAGCCTCGAAGAATATGAAAATCATGAATTTATACAGCAGTTATTTACTAAAGCTCAAAATCATTCAATAATTTCTCAATTAGATTCCTGTCAGGTTCAAAAAAGCCGTGGATGTCTGATGTGCTCAGATATGTGAAAGAACATGCTCCTGATCATCACTTTCCCTCACTAACAAGACAGCTATTCTTTCTCCCAGAGTGCTAACAGATAATTAGCATGTTTATGACAACCGCAATAAATGTGATCGACAGCAGGTCAGACAAACACAGAGACTGAGTGGATGTTTGTGACATTTACAGAGTCGTTACTGTTGAACTCTTTCTCTTTTTACAGCCGACAGGACACATAACAGGACAACTACGAGTCTGTGATGCAACTTTAGCCGTAAAGTCTATTTCTGTTATTGTTTTCATGTTTACATCCAAAGAAGCAAACTCATGAGGAGCTCTGATGAACCTTTTAAAACCTTTTGGTAAAGAGTCTCAAGAAAGACCACACCCCCATGGATAGAATGATAATCCTGATGATTTCAGAAGATGATTGTCAATCACAGTTATTGCTCTTTTTTGTTTTGGGTTTGTTTTAAGTTATATAAGGACTTTGTGGTCATTCTGAACCAAAGCAGCACAATTTTAATCTGCACTACATAATATTTTTGAAACATCAGCAAATCAAACCCTTTGAATGATCTCAAATATGTTGCTCACAGTTACTACAGCAAGTAAATAATGATGACCCCACTAAGCAGTTTTAACTCTGTTTAAAGGAGCCGTGTTTCGCTTCGTCTTTAAAGCTCCTGTAAGTGACTTCTGGTCAATGTGGACAAAGCTTTATTTAAAACAACAAACAGAAAAAAAATATCTTGTTGATTTTGGACTTATTTTGTTTTGAGGTAACAATATAACTTTGAGCCTGTTTCAAAAGTGGCCAAAAATCCTTACTGGAGCTTTAATGTAACTGTTTTTGTGATTCAGACCAGAAACTCGATTGTTAAGTTCCTGTCTTAAAGATCTTTCTTGTAAGAAATAATTGGTAAATTAAGAGACACATCTAGCAGGTTGAGAGCTAACTATCTCCCTTTAGGGTTGGCAGTGACCAGAAAACTAAAACAGTATTTGGTTGTAAACCTTACTCTTGTCCACTGTTGGAGTATTTATTGGTGAATGTTTAAAACTACATGTTTAAACAATCATATCACGCACAATCACAATAATGTGCACTTTTTTTATCATCATGAATAAAAACCTTTTTGGTTGAGTGCATGGCTCCTGAGACCGCTGTGTATTGCTATCGTGCGGTCGTTACTAAAGTTGGTATAACTAGAGAAACAAGCGGTCGGCTACATTCATCTCTCGAGAGGATGTCTAACTTTGTGTTTGACCTTAACTAAATCTTATGCCATAATATCCCTTTAAAAAGAAGCAAGTTCAACCTTCTAAATTCAGTGGAGTTTTTTTTTTTTTTTTTATCTGGTTATATAACTTACTGAAATAAATGTTGATTCCTTTATGTGACCTATGACAGCAAAAGAGACTATGAGTGGCAGGATGTACATTTCTTAACTTAGAGGTTTAACCCCCAGGACCACTGCAGCAGGGTGGGCGTCACATGAGACATCTCACAGTTTACTGCAAAAACATCCTTTTCCATATTATCCCAACAGTAAAAAAACAAAGAGTGATACTTTTTACTGCCACAGAAAGACTTTTGGGGAGAAACGTCCAAAAACAAACTCAACAAAGGCATCACATGTCCTCCTCTGATTACTCGACTGGTACGGACACAAAATTTTCACTCAAAATAAGCTTGCTTACTTCCTGTCTATTAAAAAAAAAGGACACACCACTACATCTAGACAGACTCTAGGAAACAATTAGCTTAGTTTGGCCGAACAAGACTACACATGGGGAAACAGCTGGACTCCCTCTGCCAAAAACAGCAAAAATAACAGTCATCACATGGCAGCTCAGACAGTTTGTTTTACTAGTACAATCAGTTTTATACAAACATCCTGATATCAGGTCTCTATCAGTACCAAGCAGGTATGTGGTCCACATTCAATAAACCCATCCTTTTAATCCCTGTGAGTCACTATACAAGTAAAAATCTTCATGACAGACATCAACTTTTGTAGCGTGTTTACGTTTCTTTTGGGTGTGGTTGGTCTGTGAACCCCTGACAGGTTTTTATCACACGCTTACAAACACTCTTATGTTTCCCTTTGGTGGTTTGTTTTATGTTCATGTACATGGCTCATAAACTAAATTAAGCATAAACCAGTCTGTAAAACAACACTTTGCCGTTTGTAATGGGGTGTTTTTACTTCGACTACTCCTTGACTGAAAGCAGTTTCCAGGCAACAAGCAGCGACTCCAGGAAGATAGATCTCAAAGCCAAAAAAATACTCCAGCATATTTAGCGAGGGTCATGAAAGAGGTATCTTTAGCAACAGGAACAATAAAGAGCTCAAATTTAAATACAGATGTTAAAAAGATGCACAATGCATGTTTTGCATATTGACTCCTGTCACGGTTGCTTGCGCAAACAGGCAGAAAACAACATGCGCCACCTTTTAATGAGGTTTTGCTCCTCTCCAAGCATGATCCTAAAACAACCTTCTCTGCATTTGTTTCATAACTTAAGCAGTCAGCACTGTAATCTGCCTGAACAAGAAATTAAGATTAAACGCTCCAGATCACGTTGTCCTGAGCTCTGTGTCCCCGAGTGTGACAAGGTCACGTCAGGGGAGACAACCTGTTTCAGTGCGCAGAATTATAAGAGTCAGAATTTCCTCCTTTTTCGTTTGTTTTTACCAACAAATAGGATTCAAGATGTACAAATTTGGCTCTCCAGTTTAAGTTCAGTTTACTTCGTTGGATGCGGCACATTTGAGTAAAATCTCCAGACTGCTCACCCATGTGCAGCGGCCTTATTTTGACATCTGCCCATAAGGTCCTGTTTGTGCGTGTCTGTGTGTGGCATGTTCTACTTGAATGAAAAATTTTCTCTTTTCCTCGAGGCTTAGTAAATGTCAGCAACAACAACAACAACAACAAAAACGATGATCACTAGCAGCGAGGGTTGATGGCGAGCGTTTTAAGTCGTAAAATGTGTGATCTGTAAAGTCGCTTGTTTGTAGTCCTCAGATTGTCCGGCTGCCAGCTGGACCCTAAACAATTTCTTTATAATTCTTGACATTTATACCCGACAGTGGTGGATAATAACCTCATTTTTGTGCTGTGGAGCGACACACACACGCTGCTGCTTTCCTGACCTTAGCTTCAAGTTCTTTCATCACAGTAACCTCTCTGAGCTCTGCAGTCTCACCGATTTATCTTGTATTTTATCTCTGTAATATATTCCTTCGTTATGAAAGGTTTTACATGCTGCTGGTTGGCATTCATGTTGTCATGTAGCAAAACTCAAGCAGATATTGACCACTCACTGGGAAGTCTATACTTCTCAGCTGGTGAACTAATGTGAGCATTGGAGAACTTTTTTAAAGGGATATTCCGATGTAAAAATACGTTGGGGTCAAACACACCAGAACTCCGAGTTAATCCCAAGATTAATGTTGCCGACCACTTGCGTCTCCAGTTATACCAACTTCAGTAATGACCGCACGATAGCAATACAGAGAGCCACGTGCTCAAGCAAAACACCACTCTATGGCCACAGATAATGCTCAGAACAGCACCTAACTTCATCAACAGTACATATAGGGTCCCAGCCATAGTACAGTGGTTCTCAAGTCCAGTCCTCGAGCCTCCCCATCATGCATGTTTTGGATGTTTCCCTGCTCCAACACACCTGATTCAAATGATCAGCTCGTTATCAAGCTCTGTAATGGCTGAATAACGAGCTGATCATTTAAATCAGGTGTGTTGGAGCAGAGAAACATCCAAAACATGTAGGATGGGGGGGCTCGAGGAATGGACTTGAGAACCACTGTCATAGTACTATCCACCAAACATCTTCTAAGCTTTGTCTAATTTAAAATAAAGAGACTAAGCACAACTCACCTACTCTCTTCCAGCAGCCACATGTTTGTAGCGAGACCTCGGGCCAGTCCATTACAGACTACAGCGGGGTGACGCAGCTCAAGGAAGAACATTTATGATCATTTATTCATGGAAATGCAATCAGACCGAGACGCTAAGGCAGAAGAACTACCTGCAGTGCGTCTGCAGTGCAAAATGATTAATATGGTGACTATTACTTCAAGGAAATGATAAAGTAATAATTATAAATGTTCATCCTTGAGCTGCGTCACCCCTTAACTTAATTTTACGCCGGAATAAGGATGGAGACAAAACCAAAGAGAAGAAGAGCAAGTATTTACCAACGGTAACAAATGGCTGCTATTTTTCCCCCGACATGATTTGTTGTTTTAAGAAGATGACTTGGGTAAACATAATAAATGTTTATGGACTGGGGAGGCAGTTGTTCAGTCTGCTCTAACTACTCCTGGTTATGTCCCATCTTTCTTTATCTTTGCACGTCTGTGTTTACTGGTGAAGCTTAGTCCTCTAGCCAGTTCTCATCTGAACTGCTTCCTCTTTCTTCACTTTCTTCTCACCTTCCTCCCTTTATTTTCCTGCTCCCTTCACTTCCTTTATCCTTTAACATCCTCTTACACACCTCGCTCCTCTGTTTCTGCTCCGAAAGCATGAAGCAAAAAGCTTGTTTTGCTACTTTTAACCCTCCAAACTTCATGGTAAATAATTCCACTTGATATCAAGTCTGCTGTGTTGATATCAGGCTCAGTTTTAATGCCGGTACAAGTTGTGAT
Organism: Xyrichtys novacula; assembly: GCA_962446985.1. Classification (NCBI taxonomy): domain Eukaryota; kingdom Metazoa; phylum Chordata; class Actinopteri; order Labriformes; family Labridae; genus Xyrichtys; species Xyrichtys novacula. Next base: position 7,167,748 of record OY660882.1, on the reverse strand, counting down.
GCGCGTCCTTGCAGAGGAAAGACACCTTTATCAGACTCGAGGGGAGGTTTTCCCCACGATTGCCAATCAACAACTGAAGTGCAAAGTGTTGTTGGTTTTAATTACTACTTTAATGAATGGCATGGTTCTCTATTTCATGCAAATATCTCTCAAGGAAAAATAAGGCCTGAATGAGCTGTCGGCTTAATCTGTATTAGCGTAGGAAGCGTCATTCACAGCGTCGAGCTATATAAACGCACCATATCGACATTCAAACTTAAACCTCAGCTCAGGAGAGTGTGCGATTACTCATCATCAGACAAGATAACAATCGGATTGCATAAGAAGCTGCAGGGACTGACGACAGCAGCAGCAGGAGGATAATAGATACTACACTATCCTCAGATGAGTGTGGTAACAAATCAGCTCATTGAGTGTCGCTGTGATCGTACCTGCGTGGTTTCTTAATCTTGTGACTCATGAGGAGGTGAAGCTGGAGGACAAAGAGCCGGACAGGCTGAATGTGCGAGCTGTAGGATCAGTGACCCTGTGAGAGTTTTGTCTCTCAATGGCTTCATCCTGGGAGTAAATCAACTGAGAGAACCAAAAAAGGCTGTAAAGATGGATATAAGAAATAAGAAGGGAGAGAGAGTGCATAAAATCTCAGAGGGATGGCACAAAGCCAACAATTTAAAGATTTTTAGGGTATGTTTTACATTTAATTTGGCATCATTTTCAGTGCAGTCGCCTCCTTTTAGCAGGGCGAATACACTTGCCAGCTTAATTTGTATTCTGGCAGCTTTCAAAGGACGGAAATTAAAGACGCTACCATAAGTCAAATATACATTAACCGAATTAAAAATGTATGCTGCTGTACTGTAAATGAGTGTATAATTTTAGTATGAACCGAAACCACATACAAGACTTCAGATCAGTTTTCTTTTCGAGAACAAACCGCAAAGAAACCACAAACCCTGGAGGAGTTTGTAGTGAGCCAATGAGCTGTATCATAGTGTAGAGGTTAACGAGAAGACAGGCTCTGCCTTTACTCTGGTTACACTCAAAAATACACAGAAAGATTAGAGGGGGAATAATTCATCATTCGGTAGTGCTTAATAATGAAATATGCTAGCTCCTTTAAGCTATTTCATTATAAAGACTGCGTTTCCACACTTCAAAATCACAATATGTCGCAATAAACGTCTGTGCTGTTGTGTTTTTTGTGTCTTTTTTTTAACTCAAACTGAAAGCCCATGTTAACACTGTTCAAAGTGAGCTCAACAACATTTAGGCAGTTCCTGTTTTCAAGGTTTTCATGCAGATAACTATGTCAATTCAAAGATGAGTTCTATTCAAAGTGTTATGAGGAGTGTTTTTTGCCCAAGTGTATTCAAGATAAGAAAAGGTAAGGTTAAATTAGGTTACGACAGATAAGGAAAACATAGAATAAAGGTGAAAAACAAAAACAAGAGGGTTTAGAATGAGTCTAAAAGATGCAAAACTCTCATAAAATATGACCCAAAAGTTTGCAAAGTGATATTGGAGTTTTAATGGTTTAAAATGTTTATTGCAGCAGCAGAATATTGTTGCTGTTTGGCATTTAGGCTCCAAACTCATCATTATATGTAGAAATTGGGGAACTAAATGTAAACTTGAGTTGCCTGCCAGAACTAGCTCCAGGCATTGCGCCATAAGGAAATGAAATGTTTACAGGATGGAATAACATCTGCAAATTGTTGCAATAGGAGACAACACCTCAATCCCACTTTTCATTTTTACTCCTACCCCTAAATGCCCCTTTTTTTGACCCTTGGGTCACAGTGGAAAGGGGAAGCGGAGAAACCTCTCCATATGAACTGAAACAACCCTTAAAGACCCTGACATAGAAGTCATTGACAGCATTCAAACAAACAGATGTGACTTTCGCTAGATATCCATTTATGCGAAGACATCAGCATACTAGCAATATCTACCCTCCTTTATTGTTTGTTTTTCATGTTTGTTTTCCGTCTCGCATCCCACACACCCCCTTCAGAGGGAACTGCACACATATGAAATTCAGTGTGTTGCTCCACCTGGACTTTGTGGATCATATTTCATAGGTATCTGAGTGATAAACCCACACAATAACAGCCTCTTTCATGTCCGGATGTCTTTCTCAGCCGCGTTTCTTGAGCCCCAGAGATTCAAGAAAGATCTGCGACACATGCCGTCATCAAGTCCTGATGATGATGGACACCTTGTTGGAGTTTATCCCTGACATAGTTCTATTTAATCAGGTTTGAGTTATTCATTGATTACATTGCCACCTTGAAGATTATGGTACAACACGCTTGAACTGCTACTTTGGTGCCTAAATGTATTAATTCCTCCATTTGCAGACATCAGAGACATACTGGATTCAATACCCTGGCTTGTAATACATGAGACAGATTAGTTCACCAGATGACTTCACTGCACAGTTAACATAGGATCCTACACACGGCTTTATCAGCGGCTTTTCCTTTGTGCAGCGACTTTCACACTCATGGGGTAAAACCGGTGGGTTTAAGGGATTTCTATCTCATCTTGTCAATAAAAGCAGATTATTTCTTTGTCTTCCAGGCTTCCAGTGGAGCTGCATGCAGCTGCTTCCACATCATTAGTGATCACTACCAGCATTACAGCAGCTCCAAAGGGATAAAGCTGCTTTTTGGTAATAACATCATTGTTCCCCAGTCTGGATGCATATGGCTCCACTGAGAACCAAGAGCAGAACTTAGAGCCAAATGACCACAGCTACTACACGATAACACTGAGACTGTTCAGTATTTATCATGCATAGTCTGAAGTTGTTGTCAGCTTGAGACCCTTGATAATAACTGCCTTTGACCACCCATGCTACAACAATCTCCAATCATGTTGTTGCCATTGCCATTGATGCATTTGTTGTCTTTCCTTCTTTGGTCAGCCTGCCTCCTGTTTGGCTATTTTTTACCTCCGCCAAGGAGGTTATGTTTTCGGTAGCGTTGGTTTGTTTGTTTGTCTGTTAGCAACTTTACGGAGAAAGTAACAGACGGATTGACCTGAAATTTTCACCGGAGGTATGTCTCAGCCCCAGGAGGATCCCATTAAATTTTGGTGGTGATCCGGACAAAATTCTGGATACTATGATCCAGAACACACAAAAATAAGGGAGTCGTTGGAATTTTCAATGCTAAAAGATAAGCAATGGGCGGCACAGTGGTGTACATAGGCGGCACAGTGGTGTAGTGGTTAGCACTGTCGCCTCACAATTGTAAGGTCCTGGGTTTGAATCCCGGTCAGGGCAATTCTTGTTTTAGGAACATTATGAACAGTGAACATACCAGTTTAAACACAAATAAAAGTTAATAAAAGACACGTAACAGTAAAAGTTTTGGTGTGAATCACAATATAAGGGGGGACATGAGCTGCTTGGCGGAGGTCTGCGCTCTCCGAGAGCTTTTCTAGTTCTTCCATGTTACAGTAGACAGGGTTTATGCTCAGCCATCTTCAGAGTTCTCCCTTCATATAAGGATTTCCAAAAGAGAATATTGAGCATTTACGATTTCGATTCAGATCAGAGAGACAGAAATGACTCTTAACACACCTCACATCACAAGATAATCTGACAAAATCAGTCAATAACCAGGCTTTTACTCACTTTCCAGCGAAAGCCTGTGACTACAATCGGTGCAATTATGTCGAAGTTTCCCAGGCTTAAGGTTTTCTTTACACATACAAAAGCCAGGCTTTCTTGGATGCTTATCAAACAATTTAATCAAGTTGAATTGCTCATCAAGCAGTTACTCACATAAGCTAAACTTGTTCCCATCACGTTAGCTTGTTTTAGGACAGGGTACGGCATCCTCCTTTATTTTCTTTTTCAAAATTACTCACACCAGAAGCCACCGTACGAGGAGTCAGTAATCTTTATTACCAGTTTAACTTGTTTGTCTAACTGGGTAAATTTACTTCAAGATAAACTTCTACATCACCCAATGTTTATCTGTGCACATAATAGAAGATAGTTAATCCTCTCATAGAGTGTGTCACACCATATTTAACAAACTTCATCATATCCGTGTTCGTATTTAGCCGGGGTATGACTCAGACGAGTACGAATGTTGATGCAAATTGCAGCAACTTGGTGCTAATAGCGTACTTTGCCTGGAGGAGTGTGTGTGTCACAGTAACTGCTGCATCTCCTGACCCCGGTTAGATCACCGTCTGTCCCTGACATCCGTCCTTTAACTCCTCATTTCCCCCCAGGACAGGCGGTCCTCCCGGCCTGACAGCCTCAGCTCAAGTCTGAAGGGCATCCGAGTGATTAACTTTAAATGACTGTTAAACTGTACCAAGAGTTAAGGTCTCTACAAGGAACCTGATACACTGTAAAGACTGTTTCACATATCCATGGCACGGGTTATACTCCATGTAGAACTGGGCATCGCTCCAATGATGGTGTTTAATAAGGACAGGACCTTAAAGAATCTCAGAGAGAGAGATTGGATAAACTTTCTACCAATCAGAGCATCAAAACATACGATGTAGGAGGCGTACGTACTTGCTGCCAAGTGCACTACATAACACAAGCTTGACAGGCGCTAGTCCTGTTCGCTTCAGTCCAAACATAAGTGTGTGACATGGATTCACGCAACAATAAAGTTATGCCTGAGCCTCAATAGTGACAACCCCCACTAAACTTAATTGGTACACCTCAAAGGAACACATACTTTACCAGATTTGATAAAACTGGCGCAATTGTTTAAAGGCCACAACATGCCTGTAGCTCCCACCTCTTTCTCCTAAAATGCTTCTGATTGGTCCGGTCATTCTCCGACCATGAACTGGCGAATCAGCATGAAGCTTTGCAGGATGGATCCGCCTCATGCATGACAAACATGGAATCTTGCCAATGCATTTGAGAGGGGTTATTTTCAAACTTTTAGTAAGAGACAAAAAGTTCTTGCCGTAAAACCAAGTTAGATACCCCCTCGAGAGATGAATGTTGCCGACCGCTTGCTTCTCTAGTTATACCAACTTAAGTAATGACCACAGGATAGCAACACACAGAGTCACGCGCTCAACCAAAACGCCACTCTATAGCCACAAATAATGCTCAGAACAGCACCTAACTTCATCAACAGTACATATAGGGTCCCAGCCATAGTACTAGCCACCAAACATCTTTTTAACTTTGCCTGATTTCTTTAGCAAAGAGACTAAACACAACTCACCTACTCTCTTCCAGCAGCTGCTTGTTTGTAGTGAGACCTCCGGGCGAGTCAATCGACTACAGCGGGGTGACGCAGCTCAAGGAAGAACATTTATGATTATTACTTCATGGAAATGCAATCAGACAGAGACGCCAGGGCAGAAGAACTACCGCGTCTGCAGTGCAAAATGATTAATATGATGATAATTATTTCAAGGAAATGATGAAGTAATGATCGTTACTAAAGTTGGTATAACTAGAGAAGCAAGCGGTCGGCAACATTTATCTCTCAAGGGGGTGTCTAACTCGGTTTTACGGTGTGTTTGACCCTAACTTATTTTTACACCGGAATATCCCTTTAAGTACTCCCAAAAATCCACTTGTTAACAGTTAATTATACTGGGACTATAACGAACAGCAGCAGTGTGAGGCTGATGTAAGTTTAACGTCAGTCAGAAGAACTTCAGCAAAATGTCAGTAACTGCTATTGAACCTGCTAAAAATAGACATTGTATTTTTTTGTGCTGTGGATTCAGAGGGATCTTGAGTATCAGCAGGGACTCTACTCAAATCCAAGTGCTGGTATTGATATAAAAAAGAAACCTTTGAGTCAGAAAATCTGCTCATTGGAAGTTTTTACTCCATCTAAATCCAACAAAGCCCGTCTGAAGGTGCTGCAACGTATGGCGGGGTTGTGTGCTCATCTGCAGAGAGACTTTCTGACGTCAGCAAGAGAAAATACTTGCATAGAAGAGATGAAATAAATGTGTCTGGGGTATACACATAACAACACAACATCTGTGTTTGAGTCCTTCAAATCACTGAGGATGAAAGACATTTGGCACATTGTTTTTGCAGACATTTGATAGGATTTAAACCAATGGATAAGTTAAGTTTGAACCTACAGATATTTATTCCTGCAGTTGTGGGCATTATTATCTTTTCTTGTACATGTCTTTGCAGAGCGTGTAAGTTAGCTGATGACAGAATAATAATTAACACTGCTCTAGCAAACACTCTCTGGTGTTGAAAACAGCGGGTCAAAAATAACCATGAACTTTCCTAACAGCTGCCGTTGAAATTACAGTATGCGACAGCTTGATGCACAGTGATTTATGACTTTATATAAATAAAACCTTCTCTGAATGTGACGTCTGTGAAGAAATATCTGGAAAGATTGAGAGATTTCTTATTCGAGTATGTTAAAAAAAAAAAAAAAAAAACAGCCGAAGGGTCTGAATCTGTAGATATGTGCAGTGATTGCGCAGAAGAAGATAGCTGTTGTTGTGAGCTATAAACAGTGACTCTTCAGAATTGAGGTTTGCCTGGAGGAAAGCCTGCAGGGTCTCTGCAGCCACTCACACTTCCTGATTCGCTCAGTAACCCACAATCAACACACCCCGCTGTAATCTGTGCCGCTCAGTGAACTTTAGGACAACACAGCATGGAGTGACAGACTCCTGCTGCTTTCTGGAAATACAAAATAAGGGAAAAAAATGAGTCTGCTTTGAACGTGATTGAAGGAAAAGTGCCAATTGAGGAGTAAATTCAGGCATTTTTAAGAGAGAGACAAAAAGAAAGGTTTCCTGAGGCTGTATTTATTAAAGAAAAAGTGCAAAACAAGCCAACTGTGTTGATATTAGCTGCGTTAATTCCTCAAGACTAGAAGATGGAAAAGTAGAAAAGTCAGTCAGATTAAAGCAATGAGTCACATATTTGTGCTCTAGAGGTCTCACTGCTGCAGGTATAATAGGCAGATAAAAGAAACCATTAAGACAAGACAGTCAGATCGTCTTTGAACTGTTTATACGACATTGTGAATTTAGAGTCGAGCAACCTTATCCAGCTGAGATGATGAATTCACGACTCAAATCCAGTTTTCTTACAAATAAGGGCATCATGCTCGGTAAACTTTGTTAGGAGGCTCTGGATGGAGATGGCCAAAAAAGTCAAAGTGAAAAATGTTTGTGCTTTGAAGTTGTATATCCTTTAATGACAACAGGAGGTTATGCTGTACAGCTTTATTTTCTGTGAGCAGCTCTTGCTAAACTTAGAGGCAAGAACTTTAACACCTACAACCCTGAAACAACACACACCCTTTTCTCACTCGTTCGCCGTCACGCTTGTGATGCACTTAAAAACATCTAAAAATGTCTGGGCTTTTATCGTCACTGACAGCCTGCACTTCCTAAATTTTATTAGCAATAGTCTGCTTGCTAACAAGACACCTAAGGGGCTGCAAAAGCAATTACCTAACAGTGACAGGCCAAAAACTCCTGTGTACCCTCCTGATACTGAGACGATGACATTTTGACAGAGTGACACGTGACCTCAAGCTGAAACACAGTAACCCTCTATTTGCTGTCTCAGCATTAGCAATATTGCACATATATTTTAAAAAATAATGAAGGTTAAAAAGCACTCAGAAACGAGATCCTTCTTTAAACCCTTGGCAGCTGCACACAAATGCTCAGTTTGTGTTCCACGTTGTACAGGTCATGCTGTAACTACCCTCGGCCTGAAACCTGATCCTGTGTTTGTTTGACATCGGTCACTGTATACTATGAGCGACCTGATCTATGGCCACTGATGACAACCCCCCTGAGAGCTGTGAAAACAACGCTGCTGTCCATGAATATTTTTGGGTCAAGCCCACTGGAACGTGTCTCGTAAAAGTTTATTATTGCTCTTTATATCCTTTATTGTTGCATCTACTAAAACAGCTGCTTTGTAAGGAGACTTAGATGTACAGTTTGCACCATTATCAAGCTATTAAAATGCCCACAATAAGAAAAAAAAAAACACGTAGCATAGAACCCCAAATCCCACAGTGGCTTAGCCATGATTTAAGCCATCCTGGAAGCCGCCCAACCACTCTCACAGTGAGGCGTAAAGAGCTTAGCATGGGTGGGGATGGATGTGTTTCCCTCACAGGCTCTTGTTGGCTCTCGGCTGAAATATGAGGCAGTAATTCATTTGCATCTGGGGCCAGACAACAAAAGAAGGAAGGCGAGAAAATAAAGGGCGAAAATAAAAAAAGGGGAAAGCAGATTTTTTATTTTCTCTGAAGAAAACTTCCAACATTTTATGGTTTTGTGCAAAGAAGTTTGCTTAGAGTTCAAGTAGGGTCTCATCAAGAAGAGAGAGGGACAATACTATGAGCAAATAATGAAAATTAAATGTCCTATTATCGCATAAAAATGCATTTATGTTTCATATCTTAGATGTAACTGTAGCAGCTGCATGTTTGTTAATGAGCTAACAGGGTGCAGGAAAAATAAGGTGTAAAATCATCTACAGGAACATTATTAAACTTAAATATTGTGCAAATATTTTCTAATTTTACTGAAACTTCTACAGCTTACGTCTGTGGTGTGGCCTCTTTGCGAAAACATCTACTCACCTCATTTTCTCAGAGCGATCGTGTTAGTTAACTCGCCAGTAGGAATGCCCTGTTGTTGTTAAGTGCAAGCTGCAAAAATAAAGAGTCACCTCATTTACACCACTTTCCTGTGAGAGGAAAGGAAAGACTGTGATTAGAAACTTTGGAAACTTTGAGCTCTAACACAGTCATAATAGCCGGGTCATTGTGTCGCTAATGGTTGTTAATGAAATCTAGAGCAAAAAATTAGCAGCGGTCGAGGATTTCTTATCATCGTTCTGCATGTCAACTGGTTTCTAAGTAGGAATCTTATCTCAATCGTCTTTTCTACAGTTTTTCCTGCACTCTGAATGTGCTGCCACTCCACAAAACTAATTATACTCCTGTGATTGTTTGTGCCAATTCAGATCCTGCTGAAAACATGGCCCCCAAACAGAGAGGAGCTCCAAATTAGAAACGCCTTACTCTGTCCCCCCCCTCCCCTCGGAGAATGGTAATTATCACACCTGATCCAAAACTAAGTGTGATGGCTGCAGGAATTTGGCCCTGCAAGTGCAGAGTTAAAGATCAAGCCTTTCTCAATCTGTAGACTCTGCAGGCACAGATGGCCACAGGTCAAAACTTCGTCTCATAAACGTGTCAAAGCAACACTCAGATTTGTCTGCCTGCTGCACTGAGGGCAATCGCTAATGATGTTGTAAGTCTAGACACACTCCAGGCACCGGCTAAAGCAAACCAAGAACAGAAGACTGTGTCATCTTTTGCATCAAAATCAAGTAACCCTGTTGATTTTGGCCAAATATCGCAATACGTAATCCATTTAATCAAACCATACTGTAAGACTTTTTGAAAGGACTAGATTGGATGATACCAATTAGAAGCAAACCATATGTTTCCCGCGGCATTAAAACTAACTAACTAACAAAAGTTTGCCGTTAACAAGGTCCTTTTGACATTCAAAGCCTGGATCCTGTTCAGAAATGAAAAGGGAAGTGTGAAGAAAACCCTAATGAGCTTCTGCTTATGCATGAAGGTCCATCTGAAAACGACAAAGGACATGGCATTATTCTTGCTCGCAGAGCTTTGCGGGTCCGTAGTCCACTCTGTTGGGTATTATGAGCCACATGCTAATGCCTCTGATGTTACAATCTGTGTGCCTCGCATACCAATATTTTACACATTAATATTAATATTGTTTTTAAGGTCAGTGGTCCAAAGTACTTCAAGCTTTTGGAGCTACTAAACAAACTCCAAAGTATCATGGAGATGAATATAGGTAAGGTAATATAGCTTCAAATTACAGTCATAAACCCACTGCAGTCTCAATGACGTCACCCTTAAAGGTGGGGTAGGCAGGAATCCGTTATAGAAGCATCTTTTTTTGTGGTGTATATACAAAAAAAGCTTTTAATATGAGTCAATAGCTATTGGTTATTGATGACATTTGGTAATATAACGATATAGCTGTGTTTTGTTATGTCTTTGTAGTCAACATTTTAAACTTTTTGAGCGGCCTGTTCTCTGCCTCCCACAATCTGATTGGTTGTGAGGTGGACGCTGCTCCCTTATGTTGTGAGGCACGCTCCAAATCCTCGAAAAACGTTCACGAGCCCAAACAAAGTTAGTGTGCTTCAACATCGGACAGTAGAAAGCAAACAGAAAGTACAGAAAACACAAGCAATAAAACAAAGTAAATACCGGTGACTCTGGCGGAATAACGGGCGCTTAAAACGGAGGTAGACCGAACAAGAGATAAAAAGCTAAAAGTCAACAACAGCACTAACGATGGGGGACACTTTGGGATCTTACGGACCCTGTAACCTTTTTGCTGGACAGGTAAACCGCTTTAACGAAGTAAGCCAAGTGTCTGTAACAGAAGTGTTTCTTGTCAACAGACAGACCTGCTGCGTGTTGTAGCGCTGCTAAACTGTTTACCTCAGGTTCTGGACTATGTCACTTTATCCTAGTTGTAGAAGTCCTGCAAACATTGTGTTTGCTGGTAGTCTGTTGGCATCTACTGTCGCACCAATGCTTTTTACTTTCACTTCGACTGGGCCCCATTTGTAATTATCTGAAGTATTTATCTGCAATATATCTGAATTTAATCAGAATGATACGAGTGAGCAGGAGCGTCTGTTTGTGGGCAGGGCTTGCTGGAGCAGAGATGGAGCGGAGAGGAGGAGCCGAGGGGAAAACTGGTTGGGAGGGGTAGTGTTTACATTCAAGATTTCTCCCAAAAACTGGCACTTCCTCAGATCCTGCCTACCCCACCTTTAACTGTATAAAAGGCTTTTGAAGACAAATGATTCGGCCATTATACTTGCAGTGCTGACTCAACCTTATTTTGGGTTGACCTAGAAAAAGACACACAGATCTAAGGACACCCCGTGTGTGAGACTCATGGGGCACCTCAAGAGGTCACTTTATTTCAATCTTTTCTCTTCTGAGGTCAAAATCAACAGCTGCGTTTGTGTTTTCCGTTAGAGAAAAGTCACACTATGTTTAAAAATATTTCAGAGTGCTTCTACAGGATTAGCAGAGCAGTGCTTTTCGATATTTTTAAACACTAATCTCATCATAAGTCTTTAATGGACTTGAAATTCTGAAAATGAGTCAAATCTAATGTAAAATTCTTGGAATATCCTCAAAGCATATGCAGCATATTTCACCTGCAGCTTATGAAACTCGATTTTATAGAAACAACTTAAGATGTCCTTGTTTTGACTGAGGACAGCAGAGCGACTTCAGTCTCACATGGCATTGTTTCTTTGTGGAGGACTCTGACAAAACAGGCCTGGCAGCTGCTGTCACCCGAAAATAGCGGTGCAGTGCCACGTTGTTCACTCCGTTGGACTGGGCGCGGTGAAAGTCACACACGATCCCTTTGGCACCAGAGTCCACAGGTGGCAAACAGCGTCCCGTCTGTGTCCCAAGGCCACGGCATGTTGGGAGAATATCTGTTACCTCCCGCCCTGATCTGAAGCCAAGAAAAGGGCGCGTTCGAGTGATGTTTGAGTCCTTTAATTCTCAGATGAAAACAAAGAGGATTTTTCAATTTCCCACAGAGGAAAGTGTGTCGATAAAGAAGCACTAAGCTAAATTCCAAGTGAGGAAAAGTGCCTCCATCACTTGTGAACGCCTTTTAGACATTTGTGCCACTGCAGTGTCATAAGAGAAGAGAGCGAGTCCCCGCAAAAGTGTTTACTCTTCCCCTCTGTTCACTCTCATCAGACAAAAAGCTTTTCCATGTAGTGCCACGATTGCTCAGAGGAGACGGAGGTGAGTTTGTCCGCCTGATGAAAATGCTTTTCAAGCTCACCTTTAATTTGGTTTTGAGCTTTTCTCTTTTTTTACCACCTCTGCAACGACATGAGTAGAAACAGGAGACTCTGTAGAACTTTTTAAACTTTGCAGCACTTTTTGTGAAACGCAATGGATATATTATGCAGAATTTCGAACTTTTACCTCCCACACATTTCAGTGGATATAGCCTAAAAAATGAATATCAAAAAATATTAAGATAAAATAAGAAATAAATACAGGCACTTTGCACATGGTCCAGATTCCTGAAAAGAATATTTAGTTTAGTATCTTGTTAATTTTTCCTCACTTCCCTGTAGGGCTGGGATGATATGCTTTTCTCCGAATTCGATTCTTCTACGATTTTTTGGATGCCGATTCGATTTCAATTGCGATTCTACGATATTGTCAATTTTCTCAATTTTAGTCTGCATTTTTAACACCAGTGAAACAGTTGAATGATTTTAACTGTCTACTGACTACTCCAGGAAGCGATTTTCCTTCGCCTCTGATTGGCTAGAAGTGCTGGGCTCCGATTGGTTATTCCTATGGCTGTGAAACGTCATCATCTGTCGGGTTAAAGTTAGGGTTAGGGTTAGGAGATTCAGAAGTGAGGTAATGTTCTGTAATGTTCTGTTCGATGTGCAGAGCCGACAGCCCGCATTTGGCTTGAGCGTGTGATGACGTTTCCAGTTTTTCTAGCCAATCAGAGGCGAAGGAGACGGGACTTTCCCCTATATCCTATAAAAAAAATAATAATAATCACTTCCAGGAACCATATTTCCCTAAAAAATAAACATTACATTTAAGTCATTTTTTAAAGATTTATTCATAAAAAGATTTTTGAACATAAAAATTGATTTAAAAATCGTAAAACAAAAAATCACGATACGTAAAGAATCCCTCCACGTTTTTCGTTATTAGACTTCTTTATAATCTTAATTGCTGTCGATTGAGTGTTTATGTAGTCTCAATGCAGTGAATCATACAAACGGGGGCAAGGACATACGCTTTCAGACAGTCTGTTCTCTGAGGCATTAGTGGTGTTGCATTCACTTCTTCACACTTGATGTGAAGGAATTTGTTGTGAGGAGAATGCCTCTGTTCTCACCTCCGCACACTCGGCCTACCTCTGCACAAAGATTATGAAAGACTTAAATGCAGCTGTCTTCTGAGAGGCCAAATGGTGTTTTTTTTTTGTATTCTGTCACATTATCAGTAGCTTTTCTCTGTGGGATTATACCAATGTCTGAGTCAAACATGGTATACTGTATATTATATTTACCCTGTTGACAGACATCATCACATCAGTCAATGATGTGCCATGCACTGATGTTGATTGGATTTGTGCCATCAATTTACTGCTGCCATGCTTGTTTACCTTATCGCTGATTCAGAGAGAAAGGGTTTTCTTGGGGGTAGAGGATGGGGAAATTTGTTTAGTTTTACACAATCTCATTAAAAACGAGTTATGGAGTATTCTGGCTGAAACTGGACTTTTAAAGTATATTCTGACGAACAGTTTCAGTTTCTCCTGCATGTATCCACCTCAATCAGCCTGAAACTGGTTTAAGTGCCACACCCCCTTAAGTTAGCATTTTAACATGACTGCTATTCATCGGTTTTAAATCTCGACTTCAGAAACCAGTTTGATGCACAACCAGTTTGCTCCTTGCTAGCTTGTATATAGATTGTTTTGATGTAGGTAAACTGAAAGAGAGTCTATTAATAAGTAGCTGAAAGTACCTCTTGTAGTAAATGCAAACATAGATCCTTTTGTACTGCCTGCCCTGAAGAGTTTAACGCGTCATTTCCACCTTTAAACTGTCTGACCAAAATGAGAAATAATTTCAGAAAAATAATTTTAAAAATCCTGATCAGGGCCTGTTTTTCCAATCAGAAACAGATTAGCCACGTTCCTTTTTTTTGATTTTCGGTTTAATACAGTCAAAGGGGGAAACCATGTGACCTTGTTTTTGGTTCCAGACTAGAAAAACAAAAACCACGGGACCTTTGGGAGTGAAGGAAAGACTAAAGATAAAAAAAAAAAAACAGAAACATCCTTTGATTTTGATTTATTTGATTCAGGCGATAAAATAGTTATACTGTTTCTGGTTTTGAAACAAAACAAAAAAAAAGAAAATAAAGGTTGTTTGGGTTCCTGATCACAAATAGATAAAACCAATAATCCAGTGATACCCTGACCTTTTACCATGGCTCAGCTCAGTCTGAAGTTAAACAACGTTAAACCACCGGAGATAATTCCTCCCAGTCTGACTACACCTCACTGACTCTGCTAACCTGTGGCTGCGATCGAGGGTTAGAGGGCAAAGTGATCTGAGCCAGAGAGACGCTCTGTGCCTCCATTAATAGAAAACCTTTCTTTGGCCACAATAATAGCTTTGTGACATCCCAGCCCCCCCTGTGGACCTGTGGAAAAGAGCACAAGTGGGCTAAATGTCACTCAGCGGGGTCCCATCACATAAGAGAAATCACATTTAGCCTAGAATACACTGACCTTAAATTCGCTCCATCACGCATTACCCCTTTTAGGGTTATATGCTTATAGAAAAGCTTATACTAAACTGGTAATAGATGCACGATATTAAAGGACACCTGCTGGGTGTCTTGGCACAGGTACAAGCTGGAGCCACCTGTTCAGCCCCCAAAGCTGGTTTTGTTTGTTTTGACGCGAGCAAATATTGGACGGATGACATTTTTAATGAATAGGGAGAGAGAGGGCAGTCCTGTATGATGCAAAAGTGATTCAAGAGGGGGAGGGTGAAATGCAATAATGCATAAACTGACAGATGGGATCCTTCCATGTCCCAAATCTGGGGGAAACCACGTCCTTATATTCTCTGCGTACACATGAGGGGTTTTTTTCTGGAAGAGGAGAGTGCTGATCTCCAGCAGATAAACCTTTACAGACTAAAAGGTCATCAGGAAGTGTCCTCTCCACTAATCAAATAACCCTGAAGGCGAGGTTTGATCTTTTACAATCTGCCGAGATGGAAGGCCAGCCAGGCAAACGAAGCTTGAGCCTGCAGGCCATCCACAGAGCGGACTGCACCTGTTTATCACTCAACATCCTCAGACAGGGGTAAACAGTGCCGTACGCGGTGAGGAACACCACAAGGGTAGCACGGCTTAATAGATTTAATAGATGTTTTTCCATATTCATACATAAAATTACAATAAAATAGGTTCATGCTGTGGCAAACTAGTGAGTGGAATAAAACTCTGAATCAGAAATCTTCTTTGAGAGAGCAGCAGCTGTGCATTTGCAGTAGGAGCACAAACATGAAAGACTGAACTAACCAGAGGTCTCCTTCTGCAACAGCATTCATATTCACAGTGTCAAACTTCGCAACTGACTCTAAATCCAACAACGCCCAGAGATAGTTTCAAAATATCCACATTTATCAAGCAATACCAACAGAATAACTGGGACTTTGCCTGATATCAGACATATTCCTTTCATGATAAGAGTCAAAATCTTCAGTTTGTCACTTCACAGAGTACTCCTCCTCAGCTAAGCCCAGCATGAAGCTGCATTTGGGGCAAGGCTGGAGAAAACTGCCAGGCTGTCACATGTGAGAGAGACAAAACTGCAGACAGTGAGTAAAATCAACATTTTGTCGCTGAAGTCTTTCATCTTGTATTGAAAACACAAGAAAGCAGTTTTAAATACAGTGAAAGTGCAGATAATTGTCATTAAGGGCAATTAAGCAGCCAGATAAATGACATTACATCAACAAAAACCACTAAAATATGTTGTAATTTTTACGCTAAAACTGATAAAACTGTTAGCTTCTTCTCTAGTTCTCATGCTTTTATTTTATATGTAAAAAAATTATATTTGTAAACTGGAAAGATGTCTGAAGAGATGTTTAATAGTTATAAAACGGGGGGATCGGGCATTCTCCACAGCTGCCCCTACCCTCTGGAACTCCCTACCTCCCACCATCAGACACTGCCCTGACCCCACTACTTTTAAATCCCTTTTAAAAACTCACTTATTCAAAATTGCTTTTAATATTTAACTGTTTTGTTCATCTTACTGTTTTCATGTCTTTGTTTTATTATCTTGAATTTTTACGTACTATGTAAAGCGTCTTTGAGTGTTTTTAAAAGCACTGTACAAATAAAATGAATTATTATTATTATTATTATTATAAAATTAGGCCATTGAGGATTTGAAATATTAAATTCACCCTGATTTCTACTCTGTTTTAATCAATACCTGGAAAAGCTTGATGTTTTTCTTCCAACATCACATTTTAATTTTTTATTAATTCAACTCAACCTTCATAAAAAACCTCTCGAATCTCCAAACTCTCATTTTTTTTTAAATCTCAGACCCCCATACTTTGGAGCGTCCTTGCTTTTGTTAGTTTTATTTTCAGTTTGATTCATTTTAATTCCTCATTTCCTCTTTCCCCTTTGGTGACACACTCTGTAGCTGCTATCTTAGTCTATAAAAAGCCTTAAAGTAATTAAATCTGAAGAGGAATAAACCAATGTTTGTTTGCCTGATCCATAAACCTACATCAAAATTGCAAAATACTGCCGGCATTCTGTGCTGAACCTGTTTTTTTTCTGTTTTGCATAATCCATGCCTCTCTTGTCTTTGAGGGTGAAGATTTATTCTCTCCTTGACTACAAAAATATCTGTACTTTGTAATTTTAGTAGGTTTCATTGGTAGAATTAATTAAAAAACATGTAATTTAGTCAATTTAATTGATTATTTCTCATAGAATAAATGTTTTTTCTTGAATTTTTGACCCAACATTTGAGTAAAGAGCTAAAAAATAATCTATTCTTCGTCGTAACAAAGGGAAGCTGAGTAATATCTTCGTATAAAAGGCTTTCTTAGAATATCTAAAGAGGAGAGAGGCTGCTTAGAGAACCACATTTTTAAAGACAACAATGTGGGTGAGGATGTGGGAATAGCAGCTCATCTGTACTCAAACACAGGCACAGATAAGACGCACAAAATCTGAAAGAAAAAACAACACAAACACACAAACACACAGAGACTGCCATTCATTTAAGCTATCCACGCTCTGGTGAAAAATTCCCTCTCAGATGGCCTGGAAATAGGCTTTAATGTCCCCCCCTCCTCAACAGACTGACATAGAAAACACACATCTGCTATGTTTAGGTAAGCTGCAGTTGCCATGGTTACAGACGACCAGCTTGCTAAACACTTGCGTGAAGCCATCATTGAGACAAGGCACTTGAGCCGCACACATGCACACACACACACTTACACACACACTCACAAGTTGAGTGTAGTGGTGCAAAGTGGGAAACAGGGACAAGCCGGGTGGTATTTGAGCTGACGTCACCTTTTTGGCGATATATCACCGTCGACGTTAACCATGACTGAAAATCTGCGCTCATTGTGCTCATGACTTCCTGTTGCAATGGAGCCAATCAGATTTCAAGATGTGACATCAGGTATGATGTCAGGAGTGGCAGATATAATAGAGAAGATGAGCTGTTTAAAGCAGCGCACATCTCCATCTCCTCCAAAAGTGAAGCCAAAACCCCACAAACAAATGACGCCGCAGACGTTTTTGGACTCTGTTCAACAGAGATCAGCTCAGGGAGGTGGGGTATTTGTGTTATGTTATGGATGGGTATTAGAGGTGTGACATGATCTTGTGCCGTGACATCTCACATTGAGGCGACAAGCTGTCTCGCACGATCAGTACATTACAAAGGAGCCATGTCTCCAATTAAATATTGACACAGGGGTTTTCCAACACATTAAGCTACGAGGAAGGCGCCTCAGCCGTACTTCTGTACCACCCCCAACAATCCTTAGAGTCTGAAAGTGTTTTCATTACCATTTTATTTGACCAACTGTTAGTTTGACTGCAGTCATGTACATGTACAGGAGTCCAACAGAAAACTGGTTTGGTCTACTTATAAATGTTGTTTCCTCCAATCTGTGTCTTTGCTTATTTTGTATTTACTCTTACATGTTATTTCATTTTGGACAAAGGTGTCTGTTCAGTTCATTTTATACACTGCTAGATCTCATAGCTTTTTATATGTAGACAAATACATATTGATGATACATGGATAACAACATCATAAAACTTGACATTGCTGCAAATGTTCAATAGAGCAGAGAGAGACGATAAAGTAAGAGCCAGGGATGTTGCTGGGAATTCTGGGTCCCATGAAAATATATCATCTTTGGTCTCATCACCGCAGCTTAAACCAATCCTGCACATTAGTTAAAACATGTCTCTATCTTATGAAACAATGCAATTATATTTTAAGTAGCCATAACTTTATTTAACAATTCCTAAAATCAGGAATAAGTGATCTCAGGAGTTAAAGTGATATTGCAAACGACCGTGTCTCTGAGTTGATTGGTAATTTTGTCTGATCACAGTCCTGAGTCTTCTGGCCAAAACTCAAAGAAATTTGTCTTTCTCCTTTTCTGTCTTTTGGTAATTGCCTTCCTTGGAGGAGACATGGTGCTACCTGCTGCATCACTGGACTCTACTGACTGCCAAAAAAAACGATCCCGTCAACTCATGGGGGGTAAGAGAGACCACAGAGAGATTTCACATTAACTCCAGATAGAAATTCTTAGTATCTGCTATTAAATCTGAAAGTTTTAGTGTAATTATGACAGTGATAACTTAGAGAGAGGGTATAATAAAGCATGGAAAACTGTATGTATGTACAGGCGATATCTATAGGGGGCAAAGTCACTCAAAGTTTCCAACTGTAGTAGGTGGTGAATGCGCAAAAAGAGAATACTGCCAGGGTGAAGAAATTAACTTCCTTCTGCTTTTTATAAGTATGACACTTTTACTGTGTTTACATATTGTTTGTAATTCATTCGCCGTCAGAAAGCAGAAGTGACATTGATTACAAGATGATGACCAGCTAAAACTCTCAAAAATGAACTTTTACATATTAGTTGATCACTTTCTCACAGACATCATTTCAAAATAACATCAAAGTTTTATTCGCTGGCTTTGGAGATTACAACACCCAACACAAGCAGGAACATTATCCTACAAACAAGCTGATTCTGTAACTTATAAACTTTACATTTGTCATGGTTAAGGAGCAGAACTCGTGACTGAAGCCCAGTTTGACCAAAAATACTTCTCCTTTTCTTTCCCTCCCTAAATGGTCAGGACCAGTTTGCATCCGACAGCATGAGCTAAGAGCTTTGTTAATTTTTCCACATCAAATCATAATAATGAATGAGGCTGCAGAGCCAACATTCATGATTAACAACCCTCACACGCTGAGCCAAGCGGAGACGCTGCGCCACATTTAGAGGGGAGTGGGTGAAAGTGGGATCAGCCCCCCAGCACTGCGGCAAGCCTTGGCATCGAACTCCCACTCATGCCATTTTATTTCATCACTCCTCTGTGCTGCTTCTTCATTGCCAAGAATTCGTGGCCAATTTATCAAACACTTTCATAAAATGAAAGGCACAAACTCACATATAAACTAGCAAAAAAAAACAAGCTGCTTATATTTGTTCAAAGAATTACGGCGTCTCCAAGAGCAAGTGGTTAACTGAGCACGTCTCCTCCAACCCCCCTTCTGTTTCTTGGGCATTATGGGGTAATATGACCTCAATACACTTCTTAAATCTCTCCTCTTCGTCCTCTAGCTTTGTTTTGATTCATCAGCCTCGTCGTCCAAGAGATAAGCTAGCAAGGTATGCTTTTCAAAATGTTAAATTTATGCGTCAGACAGGCAGAAATAAATTCGAGGAACATTCAAGCGTGCCTGAATTGTGACCTGTCTGATTCATTTCCTGTCCCGGCTCTGTTCTACGCTTACAAATATTTTTCAAAGACAGATATACTCTGCTGGAGTTAAACCCCACTGCTGAGCTGTCATGAGGAAGTTCAGGGGTGATGGTGATCGGCTGTCACGCCTCATCTCGCTGACATCTTGAACCAACAGCATGCTACATGTAGACCGAAGTAGCTGGAGACGTCAATCATAGACTAAACGGAGGATGATAACTGAGGGTGAACTCACCAGGACTCTCCCCGTCAGGGTCTGAGCAGATATCATGACTCCGGCCCAGTCTTTCACCGAGGTCATCCAGCCCACCTCGCTAGCCGCCGCATCATCCTTGTCTGTGCGCTTGATGCCATCGCCCGTGGTGATCCGATGGACCTCCTGTGAGGAAAAGACAGACAACAGAGTTACCTTTCAAAGTAAAGTAAAAACATGATATTGGGTTTTACAGAGCTTCCACAAAATTCCTGTAATTCCAAAATATTCTTACCAAATTGGCCGTTAAATAGCAAATCAGATCCATATTAATCAAAAAACTTAGCCTATATTCAAGGTTAGACCCTCTTGTCTGATTTCAATGCAATATTACGACTGAATAATGTCAACTAGTGATGAACTCCCCCTGCAATCCTCAGCATCTGCTACCAATGAAAGTTAGCAGTAATCAACAGTCCACACTTCACTCCTGAAGCCAAAAATTACTCCACACTAGCAGCTGTCCCTGTCCCGGATACCTTGAGGCCATCAAAACCTGGCCTGTGGTCAGTGCTAGCACTGTGACTTTGCTGTGGCTGGTTTGTGGGATTATATTTGTATTTTTTACTCATCAGGAAATAAAGAACTTTTAATAATTTAATTTGTAATAATTTAATTATAAATAATTGGACTTTTTTTTTATTATGTACATAGGACTCAAAGTTATCGCTACCAAGGTCATTATTGATTGGGTTCTGACCATAGACTGTATATACTATGGACAACTTGGTTCCGCCTTTCGCCAGTGGGATGGGATTTATGACCTTTACCGCAGCCCGTCACCAGAGGGTGCTGTTCTTGGAGTGGCTTCGCCCAGTGAGGAGGCAGATGCTGTCCATTCTATATACAGTCTATGGTTTTGACCCTCAGAGTAATGACTCATTGAAAATATCTCTCAGCCACACCTCCTGATATTATCATAGTCTGTTTCAATAAAATAGGCCTGTTTTCCTTAAACTAATACCAGGGTTTTAGCGGTTCTAATGGAGTTAGTTCTTTGCCGCTAAACGTAACATACAGCACTGTCCACTGTATTAGCTGATGAAAAACTCGAGATCCACTAATCCCATATTTGATACTTTGATCGGTCCAGATACTGAAGAAAATTCTAGATCGGGTATCGTGACGATGGGCCCGATGCATAGGGGGCCGATCTATTCAGTCTAACTCTATGCTATGCGCTGTGAGTGGCATCTATAAGTGAACACACTGAGCGGATGCCCACATTCTTTCCAAACCGGAGCGAGCAAAGGGGTCTGCTATCTTGAACCTTTTTACAGTTCCTCAGCCTACAAGCTCGACGGCCACTTGCAACACCTGTGCAGTAAACTTTCCGAAGGGCAGTGGTAAAACTTCAGGTTACAACAAAAGGTGATTTAGTGCAGCTTTTCTGTATCCGAATTGGATCGGTATCGCACAATACTAAACTGTAGATATCTATATCTGTATTGGTATCGGAGGTGAAAAAAGCGGATTGAAAAACTACAAACATGACACCAAAAAGAGTCATTTAACTTTCCTCAACTGTGAGTGTCAGTTTCTGAACGACTCTAGAAGCTGCTCTACTGTTGGCTGTTCTGATCTAAAGGATCTTTGCCATTGCTGGTAGGTTGGATGGGTCTTTTCCGTTAGCATCATTACTGTGTTTCCAGCTGCTGGTTATCTATATCTGAGACAACATGGGGTATTGTAGCACTATACTCAGGAGGAGGGGCAAACACTCAATGGTTTGTCAGTATAATGGACACTACTATATAACAATTATCACTGCAGCTCACAAAACATCAGGGAGTTCAACTTATATTTACCATAAAGTGAATTCAAAACCACCCACAGAAATCCAAACTATGTAAATACCTCCCACATGTTTTGATTGACGGATGTGGGAAAAAACAGCATGAATAACTGCTCCACACCCCAAATTATCACTTCAAATACATAAACGCTTCATTCTTTACAGTGACCACGCTCAAGGCCTTCAAACCGAGCCCACGCACATGCATGCTCACATGCTTACAGTAAACATACAGAGTGAGAGCAGCACAGAGACTCCAGGAGTGTATCCATGGCAGCCGCTGAGCTCCCGTTGTTTCTGCTCCACTGAGTGGGCTGCCTGCCTGCCTGCCTGCCTGCCTGCCTGTCTGTCTCTCCACCTGTCTATCAGTCTGGTTGTCTGTCAGTCTGCTGGGACTCGCATGATTCACAGAGCAGGAAATGGAGACAGGATGCAGGGGTTAGACGTGTTCCCTGATGAAACACCCCACAGTCTTGAGGCTAACACAACTTGGACTCTTTACCCTGTTACACCCCCACCCACCCCTCTCCTTTAATAGTGTCACCCATCAGTGTCCTCCAGGCCTTTCCCCAGTCATGAGGGATTAGCTCATACAGTTTACAGAGCTAGACATGAAAATGAACTGCTCAAGGTTCAAAGCTGCAACACTATATATGGTTTTCATTAACGTATACGCCACCACGTGCACATAACCACAGCGGTCTTTGTAGCGGAGGTGTTTATGTCAGAAGTCTCGGTATGCCGCACTCTCCAGGTGCAGAGTGGGTTATTGTGTGTCCCAGGGATAGGTCGTCAGCTTTAAAGATCTCCAGGCATGCAACTATGCAACATGTGTTGTGCTTCCACTCCACTATAAATCATGTTAAAGCTGAACAGTGCACTGAAACAAGGATGCAGTGGCACTACACTGTGGCTTACTGTATCCAAAACATGTCCCTCTGCACAGTCTCTTAATACGTACAGCTCACTCTTTAAAAAAGGAGGGTTATTTTTCTGAGCTAATGTTAATCAAGCAGAATGACAAAGTGTATTTGAAGGGCCTGTTTTAGCAGCAGATTTTGGATGTGTTAATGAATATTTATGGCAGCAGGATGATGCATCCAGGAACGTCTTAAAATAAACGCCATGGCTCATATTTGTTGTAATTCAGCTGCAAGCCATCCAGTGAAACTGTATGGATCCTTTTAGTGTCCTATCCACTATCTATTCCTAAAGAAAGGTTGAACTGACCCTAAAGTCTGAGTAAACTTGAGTCACATTTATAGTCAGGCTCATTTACATCATTCTACTTCTAGGGTATACAATTAAGAGTAAAACGGATCTGTTACTATAAGCAGTCTCTAGTGGAATTCACATTTTCTGCTATAATAGGCTTCATTGACATTTGGCCATGACCTGGAAGTAGCTATGTGGAAAACTCTGGCAGTAAAAAATGTTGAATACATTTTCAAAAGAGTGGTAAAAGATTCGATTAAAATACGTATTTTTGAAAAGACCCACAAACTACTTCAAATCTACGACAGCTTTATGATCTTGCTCAAGTTGTCTGGGATCCGTCTTACTTATGTGAGAGCAGGATTGGATCTTTCCTCTTTCTCAGGTAAACAACATCAGCTTAAACGCAACTAGAAATGGGAATTTAGGCTCTTTCTGGTGATCCAAATCCTTAGACTCAAGAACAGACTCTTGCAGCTCTAAAACAGCTCTTTACAGTGTTGTTTATGCACAAGAGAAGGCATATAAAGCAGAGTCTTCCCATCCAACACTTTGCTTTTGCAAGCTAACTAAGAGGAATTAAATCAAAGTTGGCAGAGTTTTGTTGTTGTCACATCACACAGTTGATAATTTTGCATGGCTGCAAATCAATACATTACCATATTAAAGCTGTAAAGTTGAATTAAAAAGATGAGATGAGATGTTTTCCATTGATTTACTTCTACATACTCATCCTTTGGCAAGAGCCAACTCTAAGACAGTGGGTGATGGTGCCCACGGGAAATGCAGCCTTCATTCCAGAAAAACCCTATCAATATCGCCCAAAGGGATTCTCAGAATAAACACAACAGGAAAGTTCCTTATAGTGCCTTTAAACTGTTTCAAAAGATAACCACCTTCATTATTTTTACCAGTTGTTTGGGGGCTAGGAGATAAATAAAGGTCGAAAAAGGCTAATAAGTGATGGTCTTAGCTTTTTAATGTCTGATATAGATAAGGAAAATATAACAAACAACACAGGCATGTGTTCTTGAGCAGTTTTGATAGGTTAATGGGGGTCCAGGGCTCAGAGGGTACAGAAGCCTTTTGAGGAAAAACTTGTTTTCAGGATCAAACTCTTGTTTTTTTCTGGTGTTTTGATGGATTAAAAATGATTGAAAATATGCAAACCTTTCCTTAAAAGTCAATATAAAGACGGGAGTGGTAGCTTTAAAATGAAAATAAAGTTTATACATTTACAATTCCGACTCTGGATTAAGTTACACATGTATTTTGTATAAGTTAATAAAACTGCCAAACTATCATGAATGTGTATATTTCTAGAAGAAGTTAAAAAGAGCATCATTAGCATAGCTCAGAGAAAGGCCCAGCTCTGCTGATACAATAATCATTTATTAACAGCAGAGTAGGAGAGTGTGTCAAGAGCCTGTAATGGCCCATATTTATGGTTTCCCCAGGATCTATTATGCTAATTATTGTAATCAATCAGGGTCATGCAGAGACCTCTTTTTCTTTCCCTCTGTTTCTAAACAGAAAAAAGATGAACAGCTCTGTTCTGCACTCCTATTTTCAGCTAAATAGTTGAAATGAAATAAAGGATATAAAAGCTCCTCTCATCTGGCTGTCGACATCAATCACCCCCAGCAGTATTCTCATCAAAAGAAAACCTCCCTTAAGAGCTCAGTGTACAGTCAGTGCAGAGGAGAAAATGACCCAAGTTGTGTCTTCAAATAAATGAAGTTATTTTACACTTTTTAATATAACATCACTTTCAGCATAATTTCCCATAATACTGCCCTCCCACACGCAGCACATTTCCACTGTTTCCATTATTATTACTAAATAGCTGCTGCTGCACCGAGAAATTTAATCATGTTGTGAGCCATTAGTCAGAGACCAGCAGACCACCAGCAGACGCCCTGTACAGCCTGTCCACACTCCCTGCAGCATCACACTACAGCATAATAACATGTTAGCTTCACTTAGTTTCTGATGCAGCCGACGAGAAGCAGAAGTTAAAAATTCAACAGGTATCAGTGTGTTTTTTTTTTTTTTTGTAAGGCAGTGATTTATTATTGATTTGTCTGTGAAATTCCCTGAGTTTATTTTTACAGAAAAGCTCGTGTTCAACAGTTTGTGAAAGGATAAACGGGTATTTTTCCCGCAGTTATTTCGTTTTGAGAACTGAACCACTCAGACAGGGGCGTACACTGAAGGATTGCATAAATGTCATGATGGATTATGAACTCACACTGTACAAATAAACCTCTTCACGAGGCCAAACCGAAGCTCACGACAACTGTATGTGTTAAAGCAGGACAGAAAATAAACAATCGTCAATAACAGTTACTTAATGAGAGGTCGTTAGACTGAAAGGTGTCCCTTATTTTTTGACCACTACATTAACAGACACAAGGGACAACATGGTGCTTTAAGAAGCTGTCTGTCTTTTTGCGCTGGTGTAATCAGGGGGAAAAAAGCCGTGGAATTGGGGGAATGGCTCATGGCTCTGCTCCAGCTAACCAAAACTTCTGACCCGCCAGCCAGAAAGGCAAACGAGCTGAAATTTGGCCCATCAAAAGTTTCCATCAGGCCTTATCCTTTCCAGGATTACATCATTTATTTAGAAAAATAAGTAGTCTTCACCAGAGTGGTCTTGAGACAGAGCTTTAGGGGGAATTTAAGTTAAGTCTCACTGCTGAATCCCCAAGAGGAGATCAGGCTGACTGGTTAAGACTTTGGTTTAGGAACCAAAAGGAAAGAGAACATACTGTTTGCTCCGTCAGCGAGCAGCCTATTGAATAAATGCTTAACTCTAGGGGGGATATAAAAAAGACACCTCATTTCACTGCATTTGACTTGTAGGAACAGCCTGTAATTTAGACAATGTGGAAATAGCTGTTTCAGACACAGAAAATAAACTATTGCTGACCCAAGACCTCTAAAGTCACATGGTTTCTGTACTGTTTTGGTCCATCCTTTTGTATAGATATTCTTAGAGTTGATATTTGGTCTTTACATTGGGAAAGAAACCTATAATCTACTGGCTATAGGCTCTCAAAGCTCCTGCAGGACCTGCTAAATTTTGTCATTTGTCTGCAATTCCTGATTCTTGACAAAAATCATCTCATCCTGTTGTCTTTTGGTCATCAAACATATCACTTTAAGTGATTCTCTGTCATGGTCACTCTTCTTGTTTATGGTCTTGTTTGTTTGTTTAGGGTCATAAAGAGACTCCGGTATCAATTTCAGTCTGTTTCACAACCAGCTAAATGTCCTCACAGGAGCTTTCAACAAATGTTACAGTTCTTCACTTAAACAGATAGATAAAGTTGCCTTAGATTCAGCAACCTCAATGTAACCTAGACTGAACTGACTGGTGTGATCTTTGGTGTTTTATCTATTAGAGGCATAGTTGACGATTGGAGGGATTGGTAATTATTTGTGAAACGTGTTTCCATCAGCATCGTCACTAATCAAGTGACACAGTCCAGTGTTGATTACAAACGTTATAGAACAATGTCGGTCATACACCAGACACTTTGGGAAAATTTGGATTATGCTCCAGCCATTAAAGCGTAGATGTACTGTAGAAACACCTTTCATTGGAGATCTATCCATCCTTTATCTATAGCACTTAGCTTGTATGGGGTCAGAGGGGGCTGGAATCTATCCAAGCTGTCTTTGGCCAAGGGACAGTGTACTTCCTAGACTGGTCCCCATTGACAAGATGACACATAAACCACTCTCCTACCATATCAAACTTTGCTCTATGTTTTTAATATATTCTCTGTATTTTTGCACCGTCGGCTGTAGAGAAATGTCTATTTTGGATTCACATATGGCAGAAATTGCCAATAAAATCTTGAATCTTGAGTATTCGGGCAATTTAGATCGATCAATTTACCCAACAATTTTGTCATTTCGTTTGTGGGAGAAAGCCCCTCTGGTTTTGAGGCAATAGCGTTAAGCACTGCAGCACCATTAATGTTCTCATTAAATGTTGCACTGGTGAGTCTACTATACATGCCAGCTGAACTAAATTGGCTGAATGTTTCCAGTTTATTTTAGGATACAGCCGGGACTTATGTCACTTACATGTCCACTAACATACACTTGATCTGCTGTAACTGATGCTGCACTTCTCTCTCTCTTTTAATGAATGGAGTGACAGGCTGCGCTAAGAGAAGTGATAGCTCAGTTAAACAGGTTTAATTGGCATCGAGCTGTTACCTCTCTACTTTTTAATGAGCGTACACTGGAAAGAAAAAAATAGATCTGTGATATTTTTAATGCTGGTAAAGGCAAAGTTTAAAGATTAATGATTGGTGACTTATGACATGCCTGTGTTCAATTATCAAGGCTGATTTCATCTTAAAGTAAGAAAGCTTCAGTGAGGGGATGGAGAGCTTCATCTTTGACATTTAAACTCCTGTATAAAACAAAACTTTAACTTTTAACGATGAAATTATTTCTGTTGTTCTGGTAAAGTTTGAGCTCTAGTTTGAATAAGGGTTAAGAAATCTTACTGGACTTTATTTTTAGTAAAATTAAAATAGATGGGATGCATTTTTAATGTAGAACAAGAAAAGTTCTTGTAGATATCACATTACACCCACTCAGGCATCACGCCACCACTTTGACACTTTGATCAAAAGTCCAAGTCTCCAAATTTAGGTTTTACCATGGCGCCTGAATCCAGAGATCATCTATTAACCGTTACCCCGCTCTCTGGGTCCTCCATGATCATTCCTCAAGAAGAGCGAGCCCAGGAATAGAACATGTGCCTCGTGACACAATTTTCTGCAGAAGTCAATGAATTATTTAAAAACATATTAATATACATCACATTACTTATGAATCAGGAGAGTCTCAGAGAAAGGGAAAAAAAAATCTGGTAGTATCACAGCTGATCTATGGCCCCTCGGCTGAATAAAAAAGAGACAATCACATATGGCACTCAACCCTCCGTCTTTGAATCACTGGGCGACTGAATGAGCATGTTTTAGTTAAACATAAAGATAGCAGCGAAATGCAGTTTGTGCATGAGGACCATAGACTGTATATACTATGGCCAACTTGGTTTCACCTTCCACCAATATATGGATTTGAAGCCGAAAAGCTCTTGGTAATTCCGCATTTTCTCTCCATTTCCTGAAACCAACATTGCGCAGTAGCGTTGTGCGCATTTTGCGGGAGAGTTGCAGAGAGTCGCTGTGATGACGCTCGGCTCAAACACGGCCCACCGGGTGAGCTACGCAATCTTCTTACACCCATAGGCTGTATCAAGTGTCAATCATAGAAAACATGAACCCCCTAATAACTTTTAAAAATGGAGCTGCACAAACAAAAGAGGACTTAAGCACTAAACAATCTTACAGTAACTACATGTCAACATCGCAACCAGTGGGTAGAAAATTTTTTGTTCTGTGTAATAAATTTCTAAAGTTTGTCCACAGCCCCATAAGCTTTGCTGGAGGAGGCGGGATTTATGACCTATACTGCAGCCCGTCAACAGAGGGTGCTGTTCTCTGAGTGGCATCACACAGCGAGGAGGCGGACGGCACCAATTCTATATACAGTCTATGATGAGGACAGAAAAGTTTTTTGGGGATCTTACACAAAAATAAGACAAAAGAGTGGGATGTTTTTTTGAATGACTCACTTGTAAATTTACACAAACTGATTTAAAAAAAATTAGTAAAACAAGGAAAACGCTGCCATGAAACAGTTAAATAAGGCAGAGAAAAATAAGTAAAATGGGTGAAAAAGCATCTTTTCAAGCAGACTCAAGGCCTTTCTCTCTGAAGTTTACCTAGAAATGTACATTAAAACCATTAAAAGTGTAAATAATGTTCCTCCAAACAAGTGCTACAGCATCATCATTGCATCAAAAAGCAGCATGCTCTCTGGCATCATTGAGATTTTTAACATTCGTGTTAATCTGAAACCTGTTGGACCGCAGATGGTGCAGTGACAGCCAAGCTGCAGCACGCTGTTAACATTATGCAACAGGAGCGGCTAATACAGGCTGTACTGCTAATAACGCAATTAAACAAGACATAACAAGGAACATGTACTGCAATGTACTTTCCTTCTCACTGAAGAGCACCGATAACCTGAACAGATGAGGCAACAGTGGAGGGAGTGAGGGTCTGAGCTTTACATAAACTGTGATGTGGCCTTTTTATGTTTATATGAGTGTGTTTAAGCACCACATATAATGGCAGCAAACCAAACCAAGCAATGACATGTTTATGAGAAAGTGCACAAAAATAAGTTAAATAAACTTTATGATGACTGATGTGCAAATTTAAATGAATGCTGCTTGACTTGTTGCTACTTTGTGCGTCTGTGTTTGTGCGTCTGTGCAGCAAAGAAAGACACAGCAGCTACCGTCAAAGTGCCACTCAGCTATTGCAACTTTCTGACTCGTAATTACCGCTGTTGGATCACAACCACTCGTCTCATAATTACAATATTTCAGAAGAGACTTAAAAACACCATGAGAGAGACTCTCAAATCTGAATCCTCCGCTGACCTTCGTCATTTACACACACATGCACAAACATGCACACTCAGGTACCCTTAGTTATGCACCGGACTCATGTGAGGACACTGAGTCACGGCAGAAGATGCACACAAGCTCTGACTCTGCTGCAAAACATAAAGACTGTGCAGATACAAGCAAATATCTGCTCAGAAACAGCTGCATAAAACAGAGCAGCTTACCTCTAATCCCCAACTTATCAAAAAAATACTGTAACTAATAAAAAATAAATAAATAAATGCTTCCTCAGCAATGCTGGGAGCTCTCTGTGCCCAGGGGTGCTTTGGGCTAAATGCTAACATCAATCTTCATTTAGCCTGCTCTGGTGGTGGTGACTTCACTTACTTGTGGGAACTGTGGCTGTTAGCTCAGAGGTAGAGGCCTGCTTAAATCTGCCTTGTTTGACCACATGGGGTCTAGTTAGCATTTCCAATATACAGCTACAAATGTTTGACTGGAAAAGTCCACTTCAAAAACCAATGGGTGACATCGTCCATGCTTAACTAGCCTGCAGTCTGGAATTGGTATGGTATATAGTGGGCGGCAGTACCTCAGGAAGTAGATTGGTCTTCCAATGACTGGAAGGTTGGCGGTTCGATTCCCCCCTATACCCAATCTGTCTGTTGTGTCATTGGGCAAGACACTTAAAGGGATATTCCAGCGTAAAATTAAGTAAGGGTCAAACACACCGAGTTAGATAACCATCGAGAGATGAATGTTGCTGACCACTTGCTTTTCTAGTTATACCAACTTCAGTAACGACCGTACAATAACAATAAAGAGAGCCACATGCTCAACCAAAACGCCACTCTATAGCCACTAATAATGCTCAGAACAGCACCTAACTTCATCAACAGTACATATAGGGTCTCAGCCACAGCACTAGCCACCAAACATCTATTTAGCTTTGCCTGATTTCTTTAGCAAAGAGACGAAACACAACTCACCTACTCTCTTCCAGCAGCCGCTTGTTTGTGACCTCGGCCGAGCCCTTCCTTGAGCTGCGTCACCCCGCCTCAGTCAATGATGGACTGGTCTAGGTCTCACTACAAACAAGCGGCTTCACCTCTCGACGAGGTGTCTAACTCGGTGTTACAGTGTGTTTGTCCTTAACTTCATTTTACGCTGGAATATCCCTTTAATCCACCTTGCTCCCAGTGTGTGTCCTCTGGTGTATGATTGTGAGTGTTGTGTTGTGGTGGTCTGAGAGGCTGTAGGCGCAAACAGGCACCCATGTTTCCGTCAGTCTGTTAGCTGTGACTACTAAGGTAGTTTACCACCACCAGGGTGTGACTGTGTGAGCGAATGAATGATGTATCCAATTTAAAGCACTTTGAGGGTCTCTGATAAAGTGTTATATGAAATCTGATGCATTATTATCATTATTAATTGTGAAGCAAGCCCCATGCTATTGTAATATTTACATTCTACCCTCTATTATGCTGGGATGCTCAAAAGACTCTCTGCTATACTCCTCATTGTCAGTCTCATAATCAATAAATGTCTGAAATTCCCTCATAGTTTTACAGTTTTCACTCAGTCCATCTCAGAAATGTAAAAAACAAACTTACAGGAGCTTTAATAGAGCAGAAAAGCCTCAAATTTGGAAAGCGGTGAAATGCTAACTTTCTTATATTCTGTGCAGTTTACAATAAGCTGCTGGAAACAACTTGATGCATTGTCCATCTTAAGGTTTTTGGGCGGTGGTGGCGGTGGGGCATTTTGCGGATATTAAATAGGACAGCTGAAGATAAGCAGAAAATGTGAGGGGAAGGAAGTAAGGAAGAAGAGTTGAACCAGCTACTGTTGCAGCCAGGACTGCAGCCTCCATACATGGGGCATAAACCTAAACCATAACAGCATCCTGATAGCATTGTTCCCTTAGTTTAGCATGCATCGGAGGAAAACAACCACCATCCATGTATCCAGAGGATATCTAGCATTCCATATAGCCACTTATGTCCATTTAAGTGTTAAAGCAATTAAGTTATTGGTGCATCCCCTAAAACCATGTTGTTAAAGTGTCTAGGACACAGATCTGGTAATCAACTCCATCTCCCTCCAGAACAAACACTAAAACACACCCTTTCAATAAACTCTGAAAAATGACCGAACATCTGCCACTGCTTGTCATCCTCCTGTAGCGAGTTCAGTGCCATTTATAATGAACACAATTCCTCTCTTCCTCCAAGACGGATAATAGCCATCATTCATCAGAACTCCACAAACAGAGTTTCATTGATTTCCATCAGACTTGGGAAGGCAGAGCCAGAGAGAGAAGGAGGCTCGCTCTCAGGGATGTGAGAGCTGTCAGAACAGAGAGCAGAGCGGGGCAGCGAACGCCCCGCAGAGGGCAAAAACAAAGTGAAAAAAAACACAGAGCTGAAAAGGAGGAAACGGATTATCAGCTCCCATCTATGAACAATGCTCTGAAAGCTGCATGTTTCTGCTGCTAATGACATGCACAGACCAGGGGGAGGAGGGGTAAGGGAGGGAGAAAGGGAGGGAGGGAGGCTGGGAGGTGTTCTTCCAACACAACCTGCCACATCTCACAACCCAGACAACTGCATAACACAGAGAGATTTACTCTTATAATGAAATCCTTTGCTTGCTAGTTGCTTAGCAACAAAAGTACTGATTCATATGGCACATACGGTGTGAGCGCCTGACACTGCATTTCTGACACTTTGGAGGAATTCTTGGAAGAAATGCAGAGGACGAGAAGAAGAAAAAGAGGAAAAACAAGAAGAAGAAGAAGAAGACAGGGAAAGAGTTTGGAATGAATGCCAGGAGAGCAGAAGAGGCAGAGAGAGAGGGAGAGATAGAAAGTGAAAGGATGACCCATCTCTAACTGACTCCCACTGAGTAACACAACAGGTTGGTGGAGCTCGCAGGATTCACTTGGCAAAAATGTGAAGAGAAGCACACAAATCCGACTGCTCTCTTGTGTTCGCACATGCACAGCGTTCGCCTGAGGACTCCAAAGGAGAGGAAAAACCTCATCCTGATCTTTCACAGCTTTATTTCTGTTGCTTCCCTGTGCATCTATAAATAACACTTGTATGCAAGCTGAGGGATTCTTTTAAAGATTGTCACTGGAGCTAAAAGGCTCAGCAGATTGACTGAAAATTTACTGAAGTCGTTTCACGGGCAAGAGCAGCCCAGATGTTTGCTTCTTTTCTGTTTGTCTGTGGCGTTTTTCATCATTCAAACTTCTAGCCAATTAGCTGAATAACCCGACATGTATCAGCAGATTGATCACTAATGGCAGTGATCGTTATTTGCAGTCTTAATTATGACCGGCTTCATCCAATGCATGAAAATGATACAGACGTCTCCCTTTGAAAGGTCAGCCCCACCCTGTACACAGCCTCTGCCATCTCTTTCCTCCTATCTGAGAAATAAGTGCACATAAAATAGAAAACTACCTCATCTGTAGCTCACATCTCTATCATACTTATCCATACAGCTCGAGGGTGACGATAACAACAAGATTATGATCCTGTTTGGCAGGACTTGGGCAGAAATCTTCAGATCAATCATGAAACATGCTTTGAAAATGGCTGAAACTTTAACCAACATACAACCACCACTGTGGTAAAGACGAAGCAGCAGCTGATATGTCGGGTGTGTCCAGAGCGGCAAGAAGTTCCCCAGACTCTCCAAATGTGTCAAACAAATGTTCAGCTGAGCGTTTCAAGCTGCAAATATTCCCCAAAGTAGACTCGCTCTCAGAAGTATCTCAATATTAATAGTCAAACAGTGTCTCTAACAGAATAATTGCCATGTTGATTCTCGGTGGTAATGAAGCTGCAGGATTTGAGGTGTTTCCAGGACCTGATTTAGTCACTTTCATTTAATTATGAACTAATCACTTGGAGAACAGTGAGTTTGGATAAGATAAAACAAAAAAAGTTACAAAAAGGTCTCACAGAAATTATTAGATCTAGATACAGATTGGTCTGATAAATGGTATTTTGAAATCAGTGGTCGATATCTGGTTTAGAACCTCATATAGCTGCTGTCAAGCAACGCCAACATCCCCTAAAAAGATAACAAATTAAATGACAGCAAATCAAATCCAACAGTTATCAACAAGGTTTAACAAGTTAACAGTTAAAGTTTATGGAATAATGAAGCTCAATATTGCTTCTGGCATAAATATGGCTAAGATAATTATGCATGTTGGATTGTAATACACATGAAATAATGGGTGTGTTGATATTTTAAAACTGTTATATTTCTTAAAATGCAAAAAAAAACCAGGTAATATCTGCATTAGTACTAGCATCAACCATTAAAAAATCAATATAGATCAAACTTGTATAAGACCTGCTACTCTATGCTGCCCTGTTATATGTTTTTAATCAAGTTTTGAATCATGTTTTGTGACTTTGTGATGTTCAAACTGTGATCTGCCAAAGGACGAGTAATGTAGCCTAAATTAGCTTTAAGCTAGCTCTATTACAACACGTCACTTAGTAACAATAGTCCTCTTTACCAAGAAATTAATTCAAGGTTCAGCAACATCACTACTTATATTGACTCTGCATTTTACTTTGTACTGTTGTTTTTGGGTAATCCTATCTCATTTTTGCGTGACGTGTTTCCATCCACCGTGCGACCTTCCCTCTAACAGTGTGCGAATAAACAAAAAACAAAAGTAAACAAACTCATCAGTCTCATCAGTCCATCCCTGTCAACTCAACATGGACATTGACTGGGGACAAAACGTTGTCCAAATGCAAATACTCACAGGGAGGTGACCAGATTATCAAAAAACAACAGGGGTGAAGC
Source organism: Xyrichtys novacula (assembly GCA_962446985.1). Taxonomy (NCBI): domain Eukaryota; kingdom Metazoa; phylum Chordata; class Actinopteri; order Labriformes; family Labridae; genus Xyrichtys; species Xyrichtys novacula. The sequence continues at coordinate 7,133,453 of OY660882.1, read as the reverse complement.
TTCTAGAAAGAAAAGGTGTACTTAATTTTGGGAATTTGTAACTTTTTTTTTTTACCATTTCAACAACAAATAATTTTAGACATCGTTTTTTTTGTGTGGATGCAAAAATATGAAAGAGGATAGATTTTTTTTTTAATTAGCTAATAAAATCCATTATAAAAATGAGGTAGGGTGGGAACATGTGTACATATGTTTTTCATTTTTTAATTTGAATTTATTTAAGGATAGCCCCTTGAGATGTAGCATCTCATTTTCATGGGGGGTCCCTAAACAAACATACATAGAACTCAGGACACATTACATAACATATAACAAATACAGACATCTTGCTCACCCTACTCTCACTCACAACCCCAACCAACATACGCCAAACATACAAAGTAGACAAAGCTTATTAACAAGGAAAAATAAAAATAAGTAATAGAACGCAAAGAAAGAGGTAGGTTATTCCAATCAGATGGGGCTTTATATTGAAACGATCTTTTACCAACTTCTTTAAAGATTCTAGGAACAAAGAAAAATTGATAGTTCATATGTCTAAGAGAGTATGGGGAGTTGTATGGGATCGTTCTTTTGAATATGAAGGGTGAACTAAGCCTTCACAGATAACACCAAAACAAGTGACAGCTACAAAAGTCATATCAAAAGTTTGGTTTTGTAAATCAGAAGAATCTGCTGTAGTGAATCTTAAACCTACAGGAGCCTCTAAATTTTAACATTAAGGCCCACATTTCAAATATAATCACACATTTAAGGGGGGAAATCAGCTCCTTGAGGGTGTAACGTGCTTCTGTTTAGTGTATCTGAAGGCTACACACCAACAAGTGTCAGTTGCATCCACAACTAAAACCCTGACAGGGCATCCTGTAGTGGAGTGGAGTGGAGTGGAGTGTATCTTCCCAGTATAAGGGTGTCTGTTACTCTAAAGTGGAATTAACGCAGGAGTTCATTATCATTCCCTGAGCTCTCTGCGGACACAGATTTCATTAGGAGGTTGTTTCATAAATCAAACTGGACACAGTGAAGTCAGGCGCTCTGCTGTTACACTAAACCCCACTGATAAATAAGTCATCCTCTGAGGTGTGGTTGCTTGACTCGCTTCGTGAAATGACGGGACGTACCTTCTTCTTGGCGTTACAGTGGCAGCACACGGTCCACAGGTATTTGAGAGTTCTCCACAGCAGGATGATGAAGAGCCCACCGAAGAAAGTGACCATGGAAGAGGCGAGGAAAGCCCACCACATCCGCTGCCCATTACTGTCACAGGGCACATCTGGCGAGAACGGGATGATCACGTTCATCTTGGAGATGTGGATGGACGGATCCGGGTTGAATTTCTCCCTGTTTTTCGGCATTCTGCTCACCTGTTTGCCTCCCTCCCCTCCCTCCTCTTTCTCCCCTCAAACACAAACAACTCAGCCGGGATTCAGGCGCTTTGGGGACCTCCAGCCAGCGCCCCCTGATGCCCCCGCGGCTCGGCCATGTTTGTGTCAACCACCACCTGCTCCTCTGGCTGCACAAGCCGAGCAGGATGTCAAAAAGTTACAGAAGACACTTGCGCAATTAAGAGAGAAAGAAAAAAAAAACTTCCACAGAAATCGAGATATCAGCTGTGCGCGTCACGATGCGCGTTCGTGGAAGGAATGGCGCGCCATCCTATGATCCGTGCGCGGAAAAAAAAATCACATTATCTGGGAAACTAGTTAAAAACTTTCTATTTCAAGAAAAATCCAGAAAGATGAGACGAAATAAGTGATATAGCGATGATAGAGAGACGTTTGGGTTCACCGCTCGATGTGCTTGACGCGCTGCTCCACCTTGTTGAACGGCGCAGTTTCAGCAGCAGCTCCGCACTGTTGAATGTCCTCCCCGCGTCAAACCTCGTACTTTACCGACATCCTCTGAGAAGAAATAATAATTTAAAAAAAGACAGCTCTGGAGGTCAATAAAGAGAGGATTTAGATATCGTGTCTCTCCGCCGGGCGCCTGTCGCATCCACTTGTAGGGAGATGGCATCGCAGATTTACAGGTAGCGGGGGAGGAGCCATCGATGGCAGACGTCGATGCTTATCTGGATGTCTGGTTATTTATAGTGACCGCTTCATCTATTTTTCATGGTTGTAACTTGTGGTTACAGCCATCTTACTCTGAAAGTGTCAGTTATGTGGGAACACTTTCAGTTTTATGAAGACTGGTATTAAAGTTTGGAAATTAAATCTTTCTTTAACGCCATAAAGTGAGCTCTTTAAACTGACATTTCTCTCGTTTAATATAAAAGTTTGGTTCAGTCTGTTGAAGACAAAGCTAGATAACAGCAAGTTTTCAAAAATGGGTGTTAAATTAATGTCAGTGGTCATTATAAATATTTATTTTTTTTAAGATTTTCTTGCAAAAGATTGTGTAAAAGTTTCTGTTAAAAATAATTCAACACCATAAAATAAACATATCTTTTAAGCAATAAACAAGCAAAGCTAAAATACATGCAAAGCTGTCAAATCGGAATATTTTCCCATGATATGCTGCTAATACTGAAGGTACTGTTGTGTCGTTCGCAAACGATTCATACAAAAAAAAACCGAATCACTTCTTCAGGTGATTCGTTTGTTTCTCCCTTCAGTTGAGCTACAGTAATAAAAAACATTACCAGGCCAGCAGCCGGCGAAATGGGTGTTAAATTAATGTCAGTGGTCGACATATATATTTGTTTTTTTAAGATTGTGTAAAAGTTTCTGTTAAAAATGCTTCAACAGCATAAAATAAACTCATATCTTTTCAGCAATAAACAAGCAAAGCTAAAATGCACACAAAGCTGTCAAATCGGAACATTTTCCCATGATATGCTGCTAATACTGAAGGTACTGTTTTGTTGTTCACGAACGATGCATACAAAAGAACCGAATCTTTGAAGTGAACATACTGAACCGAATCACTTCCTCGAGTGATTCGTTTGTTTCTCACTTCAGTTGAGCCAAAGTGAGAAACAGCATAGCCAGGACAGCAGCCAGCCACCTGAATCACTTGGTGAACAAATCACGCATTAAGCTACCCTCTCTGGAATCATTTTTGTTGGACAAAACTACCTTTTTTTACTGCTAAACTGCCACCACAACAGCTTGTACACAATAGGACACAGCATGTAGCAAGTAGTGCATTAAACCCAAAGCATCCTACCATTGCAGCGGTTTGCGAGGGAATGATGCATGTTCAGTTTGAATTCTTCTAAACATTCATTGAGCGGATCACTCACTGAGCCCAATTTACTGAGCAGACCTGGTAAATAGCATATCATACAACAGTACACTTAAAACATCATCACTTATAAACAAGTTCATTTTTAAAAACCTGTTTGCCAAAGTAACACAGTCAAACACTAAATGATTTGGTGAACGAAGCTTTTGAACGAATCTTTTTAGTGAACTGATTCTCGTGATTCAGTACATCTAAAAGAACTGCTGTGCCCATCACTAACTGAAGGCAGACAAGTGAGAAAAGGACTCCTTACCATTTCATTTAACCCAGTGGTTTACTCCCCCTAGTGGATAAAAAGTGCACTAGTAGTTGGTGACCACTCAGTTCCAACTTTCAGCAAGAATCAAAAGTTGTCAGATGGTTTTAGAAAATAACTGCACAGACAAAGTGGAATCAATTGACGGCTCTGTTTTTAATATTTTATAGAAATATTAACCTTCATTAGGAGAAAACCTGCCCTTAAGTGTTTCATCCAGCATAAACATGAAGTGTTGATGATGTGATCCATCCAAGAGGTGTTTGTGTGAATGTGTTAAGGTGAACCATGAAGCAAAAAAAAAAAAAAAAAAAAAAACATCCCTTCTTGAAAATCCACAGAGGATGAGTTTTGGCAAAACCAGTAGAACACACAAACTTGGACAAACCGGTGAACCTAACATCCCTATTATTTGAGTTATAACGAAAGTTTCGGAGTTAAAGCGACCAAGAATGGAGAAAATATTTGTAGCTTGGCACAATATTATTCGGAAGTGTGAAACGCCAACATGATGTGAAGGTAAGACGCAAATTTGCCCGATTTCTCCTCTATAAATAAGACCATTAATTTCAAAACATCATCCAACCTAATAACTAGAGCGCTACATTTGTATGTCAAGGCTTGATAAGCTACTTCTTCCGCTGATTAGATAAATTAAATGGCAGGAAAATGTGTATAAATATATAAAGAAAGGAACATGTTGGTCCACTTCATTTCTTCACTTCAGAAGTAAAGTCTTCATATTGCATTGACATGGTGTCAGGACAGAGCAGGATTAAAGGAGTGCCACTACATACTGTATGAGGGAAACCTTCAAGTATTAGATACTAGTGTAAACAAGTCTATCTGTACAGAGCATCACTATCGCAGTGGGGAGATTATGTTCCTCTTCATCAGTGCTGAAATAGCTAAATGTGAGAAAGCACTGGAGTTGCACGTGATGTCTGTTGGATGTACCGATTCTGTGTGTGTGTTTCCCGAAATAAATCTTTCAGAGTGAGGTGCGATGAGATGTGAGAGGTGAGGTGATGAGTTTCTACGGTGCTCCGTCTGGGATCCAGAGAACTTTGCTCTGCTCCTGCTCCACGATGGTCATGATCTGAGTGCAAATGTAGGAAACGCTGCCGCCTTGGACAACGCCTGCAACACAGAGGAGGAGGAAGGGAGGATGTACATTACATTTAATGAGCATCATGTAGCATCAAGGTCATCTTAACTGAGACAAAGAGCAGGTTTATTAGTAAATAATTAACTAAATGTCCACACATTAATTTTTAATCAGACCCTATATACATCATTAAAGGTTTATCTGAGACTAAGGTACTTCTGGGGTTTGATCAGCTCTACTTCTTACAGTCAAACACCACACACTCCGACTGATACGGGTTTATAACGGCAGCTCTCATCGTCCTGGCTTGTGTGGTCAGAAGTTGGCAATCCCTGTGAGGAGGGATCAGACGGGTTATGTGTTCATTTTCAGAGCCCTTCCTCATAAATCGTCTCCTTTTATAGACTCATTTATCAGCCGGACAGTCGGCTTGTCTCAGACTGGCTGCTGCTCCAGATACAGAACTTTCACTCTGATCTGTGGTGTGCTCCAGAAACCTCAGACAACCTCAGAAACTGTTTTTAAAACTGTGAAAGAGACTGCTGTTTGACAATGTGTCATTTATTTTGAAGGAGACCAGAGTCAATTAAATAGAGCAAAAATCGTATTTAAGACCTTTTATGATATTCAAAAGCAATCAAGGCCGCAGCATGACTGAAGGTTTTTATATTGTAGATTTTAATGCCTGAAACGAAAAGTCAAAAGTCAGAAGGATGAGACTTTTGTATGAAGACATAGCTTTAAAGATGCAGATAACAAGATAAGCAAAGACTGCTTTGTCCACAGGGGGGCGCCAAAATTGACACAAACCAAAAGTTCCTCACAGGAGCTTTAACTGAGAATTTTCTTCTTTTTTGATTTGGGGTTTTTTGGCTCGTGGAGGGTCCTCCATGACTCAGATTAATCATCACTTGTAAGCCTCAAACATTGTTATGGGAACCACAGACATAGGGGTTAAACAAGAGACGTAATGTAGGTCTGTATTTGTGGGGAGTAGGTATAGATGAGCTGAACCTTTAAATGGTCTGATTTAAAGGTTGACTAAACATCACACTTACATTCAGTAAATTCATGAAGTTCTGTAGTTCCTCAGCTACTTGTTTTGACTGGATTTTCTATATCACTGCTATCTATAGTCCATCAAAGTCCCACCCACCTGTGAAGAAGCGGCTGTAGTCCTGGTCTACCTTCTGAGCCGCCTCGTACTGCTCCTTGGAATGTTTCTGTGAGAGTTTATCCCGCAGGTACAGAGGGTCCTTCTGCTCCCTGGGGAGACAAAGTCTGCACTTTTAGGCAGCCTCCACTCGTACAAGGTCATCACATCACAAAACAAGGTATGGAAGAAGGAGTCAGTATTTCATTTCATCATTTTAAGGATGTGCTTCAGAGTGGATTACACCAATAAACACCAGTAGCTAAAATCACTTCCGAGTTGTTGTACTGCTTTAAAAGATTAAAAGTGTTTGCTCATAATTCAATCCAACAACAAGTGGTCCAAGTACAACTCAAGTTTGTGAATTATTCTTTGGACATGAGCTCTGATTTGCTCGCTGGACTGGACGATACACTGAGCAGCTGCTGGAGAGCTAATGTTGGACATGACTGCAGAGACAGGAGCGGGTCATACAGACAAAATCTATCAGCATTATCAACATTTTCTGCAGAATACTGCCTGAGCCTTAAGAAAAAAGCCATGTGACCTCTAAATCTCCGGTCTTCATCCACTAGGAGCCTCCTGACCTCACCCAGAATCACACTCCCACCTCTCCCTGGTACACAGTGTGCAGTCCACATGTTGCTCTGCAGATAAAAAGCCACGAAAAAGCCTGAGCCACAGCAGGCAGGCAGCGGGAGGTACGTTCGTGTATGTGTTCCTGTGTGTGTGTGCGGCGGCGGTGGCGGGTGGGGTCAGCGAGTGTTTTAGCCGCCCACGCCACAAAGCGGAGCCACAGCTCTCCCTCTCTCTCTCTCTCTCTGGACAGCTGGCACTCAGCTGATGACAGCCGAGGCTTAGCCGGATTCAATCTCCGCCATGTTTGCCTGCTGCACCACTTCATAGATTTATGGGCATGGGTGTTTGTGTGTGTTTGTGTGTGTGTGTGTGTGTGTGTGTGTGTGTACGGCTGAGAAAGCCCGTTCCTGCCAGACCTGAGTGTGTCTTTATTTGTGTGCAAAGTACCACACTAGGGGGTTGAGCTCATTTAATCTTGCTGTGGGATTGAAATGGAAAAGCAGAGGGACCTCTGAAATATGACATCATCCCGTCACGGACCCCGGCAGGTGGTGGAAGAGAGCGGGCTGCTGTTAGCGAACTAATGACGCCGTGATCTAATCAGGCTGATCAATTAGTTTGTTTGTGTGCGGGGGATTAATATGATTATGAAAGCAGCAAGACTTCTGCACTTCTCAATTTCCTGAGTGTCTCTATGGGAAGGAAATTTAATGAGAGTAAACAAAATGATTTCTAATGGAAGGAGGATTAGCATCAACTAAGATCATGTGAAAAATGACTTTAAGAATTAATATGACCCTTTGGAGTCCCTCAGGGTGAATCTAGTATGTGTGCGACTTCTTTCAGGTAGATCAGTGGATCAGCTGTTGAAGATATGCGACGCCGGCCAAAAGCAAATCTTCAAACTCCATGTTGATACTAAATTCAGCCGCCCCTCTTGAAGTAATCATGGAGGTAATATTGTGTTTCTTGGGTTATGACTAGCGTGCATTAAAATTTCATATTCAAAAATAACATTCGGCCCCAACTTTTTGTGCTATTGTATTTTTTAACATTAAATTTTAACAATACTCCACAGAAGCAAAACCCTTGGGTGACTGATGTCCTCAATGAGCTGCCGAAGTGAAGTTTAGTAAACAGAAGTTGCAGCACAACACGAAGCAGAGGCAGAGTTTTCAGTCGACAAATAGCACCAGAAACAAATATGTTTTTTTAAAAAAGGCAGGGGGGATACTCACTTTATCTGTTTGGCGTTTTTGTAGCGAATAAATATGACGATCGGGTAGATGTGAACGCTGTGGAGGCGTTCGATGGCGTGAGGGGCGATGTCAAGTAAACAGTGACTGTCCTAGGAGAGAAGAGGAGGGATGGAGGATGGTTCAAGCAAGATATTGGAAAATAAACAGTAAGTTTATATGCGCAGTTAAATCAAGCTATTGTTAAAGCTTGATTAGGTGATTTTTCTGACTACTGGTCACAGTATACAAGCCTTGAGCAATTGTTGATTTATTGACCAAATAAAGTGGCAGTGGCAGCTGAAGTTTACAATATGGTGGGAAAGTTTTTCTTTGTCGATGGCCTAGCAGTCTAATGCTGCATTCCAGTTACCTCGGAAGTCGGATGTGGAAGCTGGGAAAGACGCGACACTCGAACTGATGGCATTCCAGTAAACAAGTCGGAAAACCAAGATGGACGCCTACTGTTTGCCGTTGTTAGCTGTTGTTTACAACGGTCAGCCATTATTAGCTGTTGTTAGTTGTTGTTAACTATACCAGTTGGAAACAACGCTTAACACAGTATTTTACTCTTACAAACACCATAGCAACGCGTTCACAGTTAGACGTTGGGCAGTACAACATATACCACTTAATTAATTTCAAAAAAACAAAACAGAAGTGCTAATGTATAATACATTATAAGAGCTTTCACTGTAACTCTTTACTGTAGATGCACAGCACTTGGATTATGACATTGCCATCAAGTCGGGGTTGGTGAGGATCGTCTGACTATCCGAGTCGGAAATCTGACTTCAGGGGGGCGTTCCAGTTGAATTTCCGACTCGGAGCTTGGAAATCATGACTTCTGAGTACAACTGGAACGCACTCTCCGAGTCCCATCTATAGAGGCTATAGTCCCATCTGTTAACATGGAGAAGGCGGACTTTATGGCCTTTACCACAGCCAGCCAGTAGAGGGAGCCCTTAAAGTTTGGGGTTTACTTTTGGGAAGTTGTCATGTTGTGGATCTTTTCATCCAGTTGATTCGAAAAGACAAGCACGATTACTTCCGGAGCAAATAATAGTAATTACATACTGTAAGTTTTTCAAGCAGATCACGCAACATGGAATTAAAGCCACACAGATAGTTGTTGCAAAGATGGATTAACACCTAAATTTGCAATCACGTATATTAACATAACATGCAAAATTCATTTGTAATATTACTTCAGCCCTTAAAACCATGATCAGACAGGGCTTATTTCTTTTTTCCACTTCAAGATATGAAAAGCCTCCTCCGGTAAAAACGACAGAGTTGGAGCTGATTAGGTAAAAAGATAAGTGGTGGTTATTGCGAAAAAGAAAAACTCGTTTAGTTCTGCCAACCATAATGACCATGACTTGAAAAATGAACCACAGGCCTGGGGGGAGATTATTGAGGAATTCTTTGTTTTGTAAATTAAAGTGAGCCTCCATCATTTTAGGCTTTTATTCTAATTGGATTTCTTTTCTCATTCAAAGTCAGAGCAGAAATGTCAAAGTTACGAAGCTGATGAGGAGGCGGTTTTTACCCTCTCTGTGATCTCTTTGATTGATGCAACAGTCGTCACGTCAAAATGGCCGCTTCTCCGCTTGTAGTCGATGAAGACGCAGTCCTTCACTCCGCGCTCTATCGCCTGCTGAGATGCCTTCATGATCTCTGAAAGTACATGAATAATCATTTTTGAAAACTCTCTCGACAGCCCGACGTCAATAAACGTACTTAAACCTGATTTACGGACATAAAGTCCTCCATAAATCCAAACATGAGCCCACCTGGCAGACAGCGGCAGAACTTGGCAGGACCCTCCTTCACCAACATGTCCTTAATGGCCTCCACTAACGGACCCAGGACCAGCACAGGTCTTGGGGACGCGCCCTCCACCCTCTGGACCCGCTGGTACATGAGACTCACTCCATCTGAGCAGAAATATGGAAACACAGATTTATTCAAAAATATTCAAGGCAGCGCAGAGAAACAGGTGCACTTTAATAACCACAGTTATGAGTTTATGTGTCCTGGGAAAACTTCTGAGGAGCCAGCAGGCTTTTAATAGCACCTCCTTGATTTATTACAGCACTTTCATACCTCGGAGCTTCCAGACTACCAATAACTTCAACTTAAACCAATATGGAGTCCATTTAAATTCACAAGCCTGATCCTGAAGTTGGCTTTGATGAGCTTACGCTTACTCCAACAGAAAGGGAAGAGTAACTTTAATCACTGAAACGATCTGAAAAAGATTTACACAATGTCCTTGGTACTTCTGATTGACAAAAACGTACAATTTTCACTAATAAAGATAATAAAAATGTAAACTTGTGTGTAAATCAATGAAGCAGCAATGTTACAGATCAATATCACAACAAAGTTCAGACACTTAAGAATTCAAAAACATGATCCTGACAGAATTTTTATCCAAAATTAAACTTCTATTAAACTGCTTTTGTTTTTATTTCTACAGTGAAGTGCTTAATGTAGAAACTTCTGTAAATACTCCTTCATGTGTTTCATTATAACTACCACTGGATGATTATAAAGAATAGAAATGAGCCCTAAACTTAAAAAGATGACTATACCGTGATTACCATGAAACACCGACACGCAAATGACAATTTTTTCTTATCCAAAATTCCTGAATTGATTAATTAACACATTATTTAGTCTACAAAGTTGTAAAAATGCTCACTACATGTTCTACATTGGGACATCTTCAACTTCCTCTTTAATCACACTAACTATTCAAAACCTCAGACCCACAAAAACACATTTAACACGCTGGAATTAGAAAATGGTTAAACTGTGTTGTAAATTCACTCAAACAATTGATCTTAAACCAAAAAATGATGATTTAATTTTTCCCTGACCTGATCTGAAGGATTATTGCAGCTCTTAATAAAACATCACCGGGCTGAAGTTAATATGGAAATTTAAAAAATCTCTGCAGCAAAGAGCCAAACATCACAAACCATGTTTGTAACCACCCCTGACCCAGAGTCTGCTGGTCCAGAGTTTTCATAGATGATTTCTCACCCTCTGTGATGGGTAAAGAATCTGTGCTGACAGCATCCAGAGCCAACAGATCTTTCCCGTCTTTGGACCCGCTGCGTTTGTGCTTCAACCGCCGGCGGAAGAAAGATCTGCGTGCTGCGGCAGATAGAGTCTTACTGGTGCCGTTATCATCTTTTATATCGGCAGAGCTGTGTCTCCTGTAGAACTCCTGGTCCATCCTAATGGAGATATATCAGCACACAACAGCCCTTTACTTTCACAAAAGGATGCATACAATAAAATCTATAAAGGACCAGACCGTTCAAGAATACAAACTTGAATTTAAAGGCTGAACTCACATGTATTTACTCGGAATCTGCCCTTTTCCTAGCTTCTGTGCGTTCTCGTCTAGCTGCCAGGCCATCCAGAAGCCAAAGTTGCCGTTTGGTAGCGTATCTTCAACATACAGGATGTCGTCTTTGTTAAAGCTCAGCTCCTGCTCTACCTCCGCCACACGCTCATAAAGCGCTCTGATGAGGAAGAGATGAACAAAAACTTTAATGAACGACCTTTAGACCTCTGAACAAGGACAGACCAGATGTAGTGATGACTTCACAGAAGATTTACATCCAAAAATAGATGTGAGCTTATTCGCCCTCAGTTTGATATTTGGTGTACCTTATGTAAAACCCATCTCCATGAGACTCTCTCATGGCGGGGAGGCTGTCGACGCAGTTCTGGACCTTGAAGGTGATTGTTTCTGCTGGTTTCAACATTTCCAGGTATGCCTCCTCTTTAGTTCGGCTCTTCATGCTGACGCCATTGTACTGTTTGAAAAAAACATAAATTGCACAGCTGACAAAAGAAAACGGAGCTTGGCTGCCAACAAAGAATGACTCATCGTTTTCAGTAAAAGCAAGCTGAATGAGGTAGAGACAAAAATGTCAGTTATATACACATGAAGAGCCTTGGACTTGGATGAACTTGAAAGCGACAACAGCTGCTGCTGTAATCCAGCAACATTACACAGTTCATTTCCTGATTCTGATCATGTATTTGCACCAAAAGAAGGTTCAAGTGGCACTAAGACATCACATGTACCTCCAGAATCATGTCTCCAGGTAGAAGGCCGTCAGGACACTTTGCAGGACTGTCATCGTCTAGACTCTCCACCAGGATGCCGTGAAGGTTTCCCCCACAGATTTGAACCCCTAGCTCTGTTTGGATCCTTTTCAGCCTCACTAGGCGAGGTTCTGCAGCTCCACGCAAACTTGACCCAGGAACCCTGGAGAATAAAAACTCAATGTGAAGTAGGGCTGGGAAAAAAACTGAAAATTTACCGATACCGAACTTTACATCAATAACTAATTTTGCCCATGTCAGTATATTCTGTGTCAAAAAAATAAATTACAGTTGGTTTTGGATGTGTATAGGTAGGCTATGGTCTCATGTCCCTTTAAGACGCTGTCCTACATCAGAGACGTGACTCCACCCCATCCAGTCCATAACAAAGAGGGAAAGACAGGTGAGGAGATGGAGGACGGCTCAAAAGTTGTAGTGACTGAAGTAGACAAAGTTAATGTGGGAGGAGTGAGCAGCTTGAGGAGTAGTTATCGTCCATTTATCGTTATCGAGGTGAACTGCTCAATGTATCGTGATACTGATTTGAGGACACTGTTTCTACACAACAACTGGGGTAATTTGGGGTAAAAGTGTCTTGCTCAAGGGCACTTTGGCTCAGTGTTTGAGAGAGTTTTCTCTCACTCTGAAGGTAACCATGTGCCAAAGCCACCCCCGTATCAAAACTAAAATACCTTTCATGTGATCTGAAGTGCAACGAGAAAAACTGCACTTTATAGACATGATCAATAATATATGAAGAAGTTTTAGGGCCACATTAAGGACAAAAAAATGTAAGACTTAATAAAGTTATAACTTACGAAAATAAAGTCGTAATTCAACCACTTTAATCTCGGAGTCTTAATTGTACCTGAAGGAGTTGTTCGGGCTGGTTGCAGGAGTCGTCTGTTTAGATGGCGGAGTCATGGTGCCCTCTTCCTGCTCGCTCAGAGTGTCGCCGTGGTTGTCCGGGGTGGTGGCCCCGCTGTCGTGAGGAGTCAGCTGGCTGCTGATCGACTCCATACGCGACCTAATGTCAACAAAAAAATAGTCAATCTTGTGTTAAAACCAGAAAAATCTAAGTTATAGAAAGAGAGATATTTCGCTTTGTGAAGAATAACTACTTCAGAAACATTGTTAAAGTCTAACCATGTTACTCTTCACTCTTCAAATACAGCGTGAATATTTCTGCTTGGGTTTGATCAACTTTCACTGGCTCTGTACTGGTACGTTTTTGATCCCAGATTGGCTCATTCGACAACACAAAATCTGTGTGACTGATCATAACTCTGTCATCTCCTTACCCTGATCGTGAGTGGTTTCCCAGCTGGAACATGTGAGGATTGTACTGAGCCAGGATGGTGACTGTATCACACTGCTGCCCAATCACCAGCCTGGCCTGTTGCTCGTTGGCATTGCGGAGGTTGATGCCGTTAAACTGGAAAGACCACTGACTCATTAGACACAGAGCAACAAGAAAAGATAGTCGTGTAGTTGGGAGTTTGCGCTCGCTTGCTGACGTACCTCCAGGAGCTGGTCCCCGTACTCTAACCGAGCTTGGTGTGCGATGCTTCCTGCTGTCACTTTGGACACAAACACTCCCCCGTTTTCTCCGCTCACAATGGAGATCCCCAGAGGTTCTGCTCCTTTCTGGACTGTCACGTTGCGTGGCTCCTCTAAGTACGGCCTTCAGGGGGGGGAAAATAAAGACGAACATTTGTGCAACTGTAGAAAGTTACGAGGCTTTAAGCAAGTTTGAAAATGCAACTCTGAATGACACAAACTTAGCATAACTCCAAATCCGATTTAAAGAAGCTTCTGGTTGCACTGGGATGGTTTCGTAAAGTGTATCTCTCTGTACTGTGATTTTCCTTAAAATAAAGATGCGTGGCAAGTCTCTATTATAAAATAAAAGCCTGTGGGACGCTGTCTTCAATGTGCAAAGTGCATTTTCCATTTAAAAGTCATGCAATCATCAAAAATTAAACATCATTCTGAATAAATAATAGAAAGGAAAGGATGACTCTAGGGGACACAGGGCTGCTATTTAATGTGAAAACTAATACTTGGGTTGTTTTGGAAGTTTTATAACTTCCTGTTTGTCATTCGGGTGTAGTTTTCACCACACCTACATGTATGATTTTGTATTTTCTTCATCTGCTTTGTGTTTTTGTGCTCTTGTTTAAAAAAAAAGAGGAAACACTCTAAACTGAGACAAATTTAGTGTCACAGGGCTAAAACATATTATTTCCATGTGCAGCGTGGAAACATTAGATCTTTAGACACATGCCTTTAACAGTCCTGCAGATAGTGATCATACTACACATGCAGAGAGCAGCACAGGACAAACCTCAAGCATCTTAAAGAGAGGAATTGTGGCTTTACTGCCAGTGGGAGTCTGACTGAAGTAGAGTTATAAGTAACACATCTGAGAAGAAGAATTAGAGAGGAGAAAAGAGAGACTGATCACCCACAGCACGACAAAAAGAGTCAGGTCAAAGAGAACAGCGGCAGACAGGAGGAGGATGAGTACAACATGATAGATGAAAACTGTGTTCTAACAATATGAGATGGAGCCTCGCAGCTTTGTTTACTGCTTTACAGACACTCAATCACAATGAAGCAGACAGAAGTACAGACAAATGGTAGAAAACATGTCATGTTCTGCTGAATGATGGCAGTGTAATGACCCGGATGCGTGGGCAAGCCTACCCATCCTTCCGCCTGTCACCAACTGGAGCGGGGCTGACTGATATCCTGGGCTGGGGGGAGATGGAGCTCTGCGATTGGCTGCTGGTGAAAGACGATGTTTCCAGGTTGATGGGAGACATGGGAGGTGTGGGGCTGCTGCACTCCGAATGGGAGAGGGAGCCTGGAGAGTCAGAGGGGGGGAGAGAGAGCTTTGAATTCAGACTCCGTGTTTGCTGCTGAAGCACCTGTTAAAGGAGGCAGTGGAGCTGCCAAAGTCAAGTGTACCTCTGTCAGAGCCTGTGGAGCGGGGATAACGAGCGGGGGGGATCTTTATCCGCTCTGCCCGAAACTGTAAAGCACTGGAGGAGCCTAAGAAGACGAAGAGAAGAAAGTCTGTTATTATCCAAACTAGAAGTCAACAGGGAGAGTACTTTTTAATGACTTTTAATGAATTTAATTTAAAGGGATATTCCAACGTAAAATTAATTTAGGGTCAAACACACTGTGACACCAAGTTAGACACCCCATCAAGAGATGAATGTTGCCAACCGCTTGCTTTTCTAGTTATACCAACTTTAGTAACAGCCGCACGATAGCAATACACAGCAGTCTGAGGAGCCACACACAAACATCAACCGAAACGCCACTCTATAGCCTCAAATAATGCTCAGAACAGCACCTAACTTCATCAACAGTACATATAGGGTCCCAGCCATAGTACTAACCACCAAACAGCTTTATAACTTTGCCTAATTTCTTTAGCAAAGAGACTAAACACAACTCACCTACTCTCTTCCAGCAGCCACTTGTTTCTAGCGAGGCCCGGGCCAGTTCATTACGGACTTCAGTGGGGGACGCAGCTCAAGGAAGAACATTTATGATCATTTCTTTACAATTTCCTTAAAGTCATTATCACCAAATTAAACATTTTGCATTGCAGACGTGGTAGTTCTTCTGCCTTGTTATCTCGGTCTGATTGCATTTCCATGGAAAAATGATCATAAATGTTCTTCCTTGAGCTGTGTCACCCCGCTGCACTCCGTAATGGACTCGCTCAGAGGTCTCCGTACAAACAAACGGCTGCTGGAAGAGAGTAGGTGAGTTGTGTTTAGTCTCTTTGCTAAAGAAATCAGGCAAAGCTAAAAAGATGTTTGGTGCCTAGTACTATGGCTGGGACCCTATATGTACTGTTGATGAAGTTAGGTGCTGTTCTGAGCATTACTTGTGGCTATAGAGTGGCGTTTTGGTTGAGGTTTGCTCCTGAAACCGCTGTGTATTGCTATTGTGTGGTCGTTACTAAAGTTGGTATAACTAGAAAGGCAAGCGGTCGGCAACATTCATCTCTCGAGGGGGAGTCTAACTCAATGTTGCGGTGTGTTTGACCCTAAATTAATTTTACCCTCTAATATCCCTTTTATATCTAAAATGAAGTTCGCTTAACTAAACAAGAACTAAAGTTACGAGTCAGGGATGAATGATTTTCTTTTTTCTGTGACTGACTCTGTGACACACACTCAGATCTAGGAGTCCATATGTACCCAGTCTGGCACTGGATGGCAGGGAGTTGGTACTGTGTGGCGGTTGGCTGCAGCTCGTCTCCGTCGAGTCTCCGGCCCGCTTGTGGCTGAGGTCCAGACTGTGGCGACCTTGATGCTGGGGGCTAAAAGAGGAGAAAAAAAAGGCCCCGGTGAGTCCCCGGGCGGTCAATTATTCAACCCAGAGCAAGATATCATTTGCTGCACACCATCTGTTCGTGAGATCTGGGGCGGCATAAATATTACTTTGAACGTTTAATACTCCATCACAGGGTTCATTAAATTGATGTCAGACAGATAAAAGCAGCAGCAGCGGTGCAAATGGGACAACTTAAGGGTATTTTTAACCGATAATCCAAAAGAGAGACAGACTCAAACTTGAAAAAGACTCAAGTTTGTTGAGCTGAATGTAAAAATTTTCAGTGTAATTGTTTTCACAGGGTTCAATTTCAGCTCACAGAGCCTTTCAATGTGAGCAAATGATCCTGGGAAACAATAAAACCACCGGCAGATGGGAGCACCTTGAGTGTGATTGTGGATGGACCCCTGAGCCGGGAGCTGGAGGACAGTTGTTGTTCTGGATCTCGTGGCTCCAGGCGGTGTAGACCGGGTTCCTCATCACAGCTGTGACAGCAGGACACGGGGCCAGACCTCGCTGTGCCGGGTCTGGATGGGGAACCAATGGAAGGATTGTACGAAAACAGACAGGGTGACAAAAGATAAAGGACATCATTTTTTTTTGTTTGTTTTGATCTCCAGGTGGATTTTGAGGGTTAACCTTTATCAAACTTTGACTAAAAAGTTTTAGACTAGCTGTTAAAAAACTCCCAATGTACTGTGTTTTGTAAAAGTTGTATAAAGAGCTGCTTTTCTATGCTGTCAAACTATTATTATCAAACTATTATAGTGTCAGCAGCATCAAACTCTTTCTATCAAAATAACTCTGACATGAAAAACCGTGTTCTTCCGTGAGACCAAGTGCAGAGAAATTTCTTTAAAAAGGTGGATGATGAGAGTGAAACTTTAGAACCAACAACTCGAATCACATATTTTGAAGTAAGTTTCAAATACAGACTTTTGTCATCATTTACCTCATAGATTTGAGGCATAACTGTCTGATGACTTACGGCCTGTGATGCTGTTGTAGCTCGGAGGTGCAAAGTTCATGCTGTACCGATTAGTTCGTAAAGGGGAGAAGCGTAACAAGTCCATCGGCTCGGGGGAGTGCTCGTCATTTGAGAAACTCTGAACCTGCGGGGAGCAATTAAACGGTCAAAACACTGGCATGAAACATCTGCAGCAGAGCCAGATCTGATAAAGACCGGATCTCATTTACCTGCATTGGGACGGGGATGTGTAGGGGAGTCACGTTTCGCCGCAGTGCCGGTGCTGATTTTGGCCGGTACCTTCTCTTCGCTGGCTCCCCGGCCCTGTGTCGACCCCCCTCATCCTCTGAGGGCGTCTTGGCGCCGCTCTTGTTCTCGCCTGGAGGAGTGTGAGTGTAGTAAAACTGGTTCCCGGCCTCTCCCTCCACTTGTGAGCTCTTAGCTTGAGCTGGTGAGGCGGGGGGAGTGCTGGTGGTGATGGTGGAGTCGGATGCGGAGCTGTTCTGTTGGCGGTGTTTGAACCTGAACGAGTCGCTCCTGGCTGGTGGGGTAGGTGGCGCCTGAGCGGATTCAGATACTGAACTCTGAGGGGAGTGTTTTGGCATCTGAGACAGGGACATGTAGTCCAGTTTTGGGGGAACATCAGGCCTCCTAAAGGCCGCCACATCAAAGATGGACTTCCTCTGTTTGACTTTTTTGTAGATGGAGAGTTGGGCGCACTCTGGGATTGACCCTCCTGCTATGACTTTTGGCCAAGTGCCTCCGCTAGGCTTTGCTGGTGGGCTCTGCACTCGTTCCACGGCGGTCTGAGGTGAGCCACAGTCGGAGAGCACCGGGGTGAAGGTGAAAGGGCGGTGGTGGAGCTCCTGCCGCCTGTAGCAGAAGTCTGGGTGGGGCTCAGAGGGGCTGTGGGAGGAGGAGAGGGAGCGGGAGTGAAGGGAGCTGTTGGAGAAAGGTTTGTGGTGGCAGTAGGAGCTGCTGCTGCTGCTGTTTTCCAAAGAGTCGTCCATTTCCTTGCACGCTTCTTCCCCTCTGCCACCTGACTCGCAGCTGCAGATCTCCGTTTGCGTCGAGCAGTTGTGCTTGGAGCAGCCGTGCTTCGAGTTTCTGCAGTTCCGGGACTGAATCTCACAAGACTGGAGGCGCGAGATCTTTTCAGAGTCCCTCAAACTTTCCACCAGACTCTGACCGGAGCAGCTTTGCGGGAGGAACTGTTCAGGAATAAAAGAAAAGAAACGCTTATTCGCTACAGAAATTATAACCACAATGGATTTTCTTTGCAGACAAGCTCTCAAAGGGTTTGGCTGATCCCTTATAACTGACCCTGGATCTGGGTTTAGGAGTGTTTTTGAGGGACTTCACCTTTATGAGGGAGACGCTGAGAGAGTCACGGCAGTTCCTCAACAGAGACTCACATTCAGAGAGCGACTTGTTATCGAGGGCGATCCCGTTGATCTGTTTTAAATAATAAAAACATGCCCAAATAAATTACGGTCCACATTGTGTCCTTGTCTTTGAAGAAACTCTGGTGTGTTTATTGATTGAAAGCTAGATGTGTGTGGTCAGCAGGGGGCAGTAGAGGGCATCATCTCTGCTCAGTTTTTGTTTGGTGTACTCACAGCTAACAGTCTGTCCCCCACAGTAAGAGCACAGTCTCTGGCAGCTGGACTACCTGGAGCCAAAGAGGCGACATACACTCCACTTTCCAGGCCGATGCCGCTGTCTGAGAAAAGAAGAGTATACTTTTATTTTAAGATAATATCAACACAGAGTTTCAAGAACTTCAATTACAGTTGTTTAAATAGAAAATACGAAGTCAAAGAATCAGTTTGTTTCTCGGTTAAAGCCTGAAGCTGACCTTTCTGTCCAGCTAGGTTGATCTGGACCGGCGTGATGACTCGTCCTCCCAGCGACTTCCTCCTGCGGACCACCATATTGATCACTCCCTCTCCGCTCAGCACCGCTTTGATCACCTGCTTCCTGTCCTTATTGGTCAGGTCCACATCATTTATTTTCAACAACCAGTCGTTCACCCTGCACAGAGAGAAGAGACGCAGGTTGAGATGATTCCCGAGTAAAAACTGAAAGACTCTTGAGTATCAAGCAAAAATGTCTGGAGGACTGAGTTATTTTTATTAAAAATTGAACACTTTTCTAACTGTAGACAATGATTTTTTCTTTCCCTGCAGAGAAAATCTTCTCCTCTTTGCAAGTATTCTTCAAACAAAGCATTTTAAACTCAGCTCAGTGGTTATCAAACTTTTTCTGCCATGGCCTTTCTCAGAGAATAAAAAACTTCAGAGCCCCGAAACTGAGCAAAAAGAGTCAAGTGAAGCTTATTAACATACCAACATTTATTTCCCCCTCTTTGTTTTGCAAATACAAAAGCTCTTCTCAGCTCATCTCCAACTATCAAACCGTTTCTAGTGACATTTAGCACTGGGTTACTTCCAAACATAACAGCGTGTGCTTTTTCAAAAGCAGAGAAAATTGGCAACACTTTGCTGCTAAAACAACTTTAGAGTTTAAACCCAACAAAACTTCTTTTGCAGCATTTGTCTCTTGATTTCTACCATTTTTTTAAACAAATTAACAACTTTAGATGAGCAGCTTCAAAGTCATAGAGAACTTTTGCAAAAACAAGAAACTTTTTCAGCCACTTTGTCAGATTGCGACATCAGTCTCTGTGTTTCTTTCCCAAAAGTAAACAGAAACTAAATGTAATCTGAAATCACTTCACTAGAAGGATTGTGTGGTTTCTTTCTTGCACACTGATGTAGTTTTAACAAAACGTTATGTCAGCTGGTGGTATTCACCAACTTTTCTGTGACATAACTCGAGTGGTTTGAACATAAAACTGGAGTGTATTGTTTGTAAAATCAACATTTTCAGACGCAGACACAACACTCTCTCTCCTCATGTCCCCGTTGCATTCAAGGTAAATCAGAGCAAGAAAAGAAAAGTGTGATTTTTCCTTGACCTGGTTTTAGTCTGTATTGTTTGCCTCTGCGATTTAACTGTTTGTCTTTTCATGATATCTCTGTTCTGCTGGTTCTGCGTTTTATTAAACTCTACTGCTTGTGTATATCCCTGGTTTGTTTAACGCTCTGCATTGGAGAAGATTCTGACCTACACAGACGGCCTTTATTGCGTCACTGTCTGTGTCTTGATGTCTTTCCTCAAAATTTGCCAAATTATGAGAGTTACACAGAAATGAAATGCTTACCTTAATCTCCCTTCAGCAATACTTCCTTTATCCACCTTACTGACAAATATGCCGCAATCTCCCGGTAAATATGGATCATTTACCCCTTCAGCAATATCAAACCCAAGCGCCTTCAAATCCATGTCCTGAAACAGACAAAATTATTTGTTTAGTAACCACACATTTAAAGTTTGAGTTCATTCACTGACACTTAAGTTTTTAGATTTGCTGAGGTTCTCACTCTGTGCTTTTCAAATTCAACAACTTCCGTCTCCCACTCCATTGAGTCCGTGTCGATGGCTGAATCGTGCGAACTGTGAGCCATCAGGTGTCGAAACCTCGCCTCCTTCTCTAACTGGTCCTCCATCTTTTCCCTGTAGGGAACATAAAACAGCATGGCTCTTTGAATTAAAGACGAGGAAGTCGTCTGAATCTTTGCTCTGTCAGTGACATAAACCTTCCACTGGGTGGCACCAAAGACCTGACATGAGATCTGCGGCCTGAGTTTGAAAAACTGAAAAAGCTGGGACCCCGACAGAGAGAGAAGGAACTCTTTGAATACAAATTGAGTTTGAGATCTAAAAATAATGCAGGAGCTGGCACATGCCTAACAAGGAAAAAAAAAGAGTTAAGGGGAATGACTCACTTCAGCTCTTTGAGCTCCCGTGCAGCGTCGTTCTTCTGCTTCCTCATATCATCCAGATTCCTCAGAGCGTCTGCCAGATCGCTCACAGCTCTGTCCCTCTCCCGCCTCAGGTTGTCACACAGCGTGCTGATGGAGACATTTTCATCAAGAGTCACACAACACTTGGTCCGTTTTCACTGGAGTATTTCAAACACATTCATGCCTTTGTATGCAAATGTAAAAGATTTTTTCATAGTCGCTCCTCACCGTATGCTCTCCCGCTCGGCCACTATCTTGTCTCGCTCCTGGAAGGCCCAGTCCCGCCGACACTTGGCCACCTCTGCCTCCTGCAGGGCCTCCTTCAGCTCCTGAGAGATGGCCTCGTACTGCTTCCTCAGTATGTCGATCTCTTTGTTTGCTCGCTCCATGTCCAGAGTGGCAGAGTCTTGTTTCTGAGGGAGGGGATAGAAAGTAAAAGAAGTGATTAGAAATTCATAATTTGAAGATTTAAACTGCACACCCTGATAGTGCAGAAAAAGTCACGGAACTCAGACCAACATTTGACGTCATGTTAACAATCAAAACAGACAAAAACTTTGATTTATCTTTAGAATAAAATACCTCCTCTTAGTTGTCGTTTAAATCACAATCTAAAAAGTTTCTGTCTTATTCGGTCATTTTATGGGACTCAGACATTGTGTCTGTCAACTGTCAAATGTCCTTAAAATGTGACAAACAGAAAACATACAGAGACCAGATGACTGAGTTTAATGGCTCCTCTGCTCTTAGATTGTCTGTAATAAAAGTAAACGTGATTTAAACATCTATATGGGACCCCAAAGGGCTTTTACAGAGTGCTGGTATTTGCCAAACTGCGAATGAGAACAATTAGAGGTGAAGAGGCTGTAAAACGGTGGAAAAGGCATGAAAAACAAAATCCAGCTCTTTCCAACAAAGCCGTGAATGTGTTTATAAGTTCTTTAGAGAGTAACAGAGGGAACATTGGAGGGAACATTAGGGTTGATTCTTAGGGACAGTGGCAGACAGACGACCTGGGAAATGTCAGAATATTGAGGGTAGTGAAGACTTTGGTTGCGATGCAATATTTATCTCTGATGTGTCCCTTTAGTGTTTTAACCGCTGTAAAACACTCAGAAAATAAAATCCATATATTGCTTTGTCAGTCATCAGTACCCGCAGATCACTGTCTAACATGAGTCTGGTTCTGTTCAAGGTTTCTGCCTGTTCAAGTCCCACTTGGATCAAATTTTTTTTCCTACTTAAATTGTTCTCAGTGGTCTTTAAATTGTGACTATGAAGTTTTTAGCCAAAGTCCCATTACCTGTGTCACTTTCAGCGGTTTTTTTTCGGCAGAGCTCCAGTAGATCATTAACAATTCGTCCTGAGTCGTGGGCGGAGACAGCCCTGCTCTGCAACCTCTACTTCGTGCGAGCTTGTAGCCTAAAATTGCCGGTGCAGCAGAAGTAGCAGGTAACATAGGAGATATTCAGCTCTCGGACACTAATGTCTTTGGGGACACGATGAAAGCTAATATCATAATTAGCTTCCTCATGAGCATTGCAATCCGCTAAAGCACACGCTTGTTCTGCGATCATCCTCTCTACTTCTCGGAGTCTGGCCTGCAGAGAGAGGCACAGGAGGCGGAGCTTGAAATTGTGATGTAAGAAATCTCACTGTCTGAACCCGCCATTTGGGTCTGCCAGATTTGAACGCGGAAATACTCCGCAACACAATTTTGCTCTTAAGGTCCTTACACATGGGGCCGACGCGAATATAGAACGCGAAATTACGAAATATTCGGAGGCGAATTTTACCCGGGTAAGACTTTTTCTGGGGAAAGTCCTGCCTCCTTTGCTGGAAGGAGGCAGGACGCAGGAAGCGTCATCACACGTTCAAGCCAAACGGTCAGCACTTATGGCCAATCAGAGGCGATAAGATAAGCACATGAAACTGTTGTAATAACCATTAGCATACGTTAGCACAGATGAAAGTTAAAACAAAGACGTTTAGCAAACTGTTAAAGCACACAAACCATTATCATATGCGAGATCAGATGCTATGACTCTCCACAAACTATCCTTCAGGTCATTATCTTTGTAATGTTTGTGTCTTTTATCAAAAAGCACTTTGTTCTCCGACACATAAACAATCAGCTGGTCGGCCATGTTGGATATACCGGTGAATCTGACGTCTCAACAACACGCAATCCGATTGGTCAGAAGTGGACACACAGTATGTGAAACAGTCCTGGTGTGATAGGACCTTTAGTTTTCTCATGATATGTCCTCTAGCATCAGAAAAATGCAATATGGACATGTAAACAACAAGAAAAACAGGATTTTCATCAGTTTGGGTCTTTAAAGGAAGTTTTTCCTCTCCACTATAATTTGCTTAATGCAACAAAGTGCATGACTGCGAGCAGGACTGATCCTATGAGATTGGGTTCAATCTTGTCTCGTCTTAACTTTTAATGCAACACACTGCAAGAGTCAAGTCCACGCAGACACATTCATCCTGCATGAAGATGAAGGTCATAGTTCACAGAAACTTTCCAGAGTTAGAGCTTGTTTTGTGGCTTTAACAGTCATCATGTGGTGCTGCAGCGTGTTAGGCTCTTCTGCATGGAAATTTCGAGGTAACTCTGCCGTTAAAAAAGGAAAAAAAAAAAACTCAAACTAAGTCAACTCGAGGGGTAATTTCCCATCATGCTTAACCACAAACATCAAAAATAAAACTGCTGCAAACCAAAATAGCAACTTCTGCCCATCATGTTTTATAGAGGTGGCTTTAGGCAGAACAGTCATAAGGTTGTGTGTTTTGAAGTGGGTCAGATATAGAATAATGAGAGTTTGTCTCAGTCTGCAAGTGAATCTGTAGCACATGTTCTCTGTCTCTAAGTCTCAAAATAACTGCACAACAGGGAGACGTCTCAGTGTGTAGTAAGAGCATTAATTAAACCCACGGCTAAATTAATTCCATTAGACTCTACTACGCTCCTGTTTGGCTTAATTATTCTTCCTGCTGCAGCTTTTATGGGGAATTTGAAGTCAGAGAGCTTTTTTCGCTGTAAGAGCTGGTAATTTGCTAATGCAGGAATCTCAGCACTTTCATTGTAATTAATCTGACAATCATGATTGTGTGATGGATGATACACACATTCAGGTCGAAATCAATGTGTAGTAACCCCCCAGCTGCTGGAAGAGAAAAACATTAACTATAACTATATAAGAGGGGATGAAGGGATTATTGTCAGAGGAATAAATCAATCCCTGTACTTGTAGTGATAAATCTCCAGTCTGTCTCGGTACCTGTCTAGCCTGGTAATACTCTCGTAGCAGCTGGTCCCTCTGGATGATGGCTTCCGTCCTCTCCTTGCGGGCCACGTCCCTCTCCTCACGCACTGTCTCGATGTCCTTGCAGGCCTGGCTCAGCTCCTTCTGGGCCTCGGCCTTGTCCTTCACCTCGTGGCAGTATTTCTCAAGCAGCTCGTTCTTCTCACAGATGGCCCGGTCCCTGTCCACCAGAGCTGAGGCCAGCTCCTTCAAAACACAGAAATAGGTTGCAAGTGGGTTATGAAGTCCAAAGTTCACTTCTGTGACTCAAAGATGTATTATTGAAATGTTTATCCTGTGTTGGTTTATTGACACGACAAAGATCTGGTTGTGTTTGATACTTGACAAAAAGAGGAAAGGGATGTCAAAAATGCAAGAGCTGAGTTAAAGAGACATCAGCCAAATTGAAGAAAACACACTTTGCAACTGATAGTTTGGCTTTAGCATGATTACAAGACAAGCTGAGTGGGCAGAAAATGTTAAATTCAAAGTAATTTGGACCCACAGGTAATAAAAATACTAAATAACTAAATAAAAATAAAGTATCGCGATTTTTTGTTTTACAATTTTTTTATAGATTTTTATGTTCAAAAATCTTTTTACAATTTATAATTTTACACACACAGCAGCAAATTAGCCAAATGTAACTGCCACTCCTTGGGATCAAACTGGTACCTCTAATCTCTTTTCTTGTTTCATTTACTTAGTAAATATGGTATGAAAGAGTAAAACTGATTTTTTCAGCCTGCTGTCAATCATCTGGTTTGACATCAACCCCCCCTCACAGTGTTTTCAGTCATTTAATATAACAACAAAGAAATCCTCTGTGGTTTCATTTGCTTTAGGAGGTGATAAAGAGAAACTAGAATCAGCTTCAGCTTGTTCCTCAGCTTATTAAAAACTCCTTATAGTGCCTTTAACTGTGGAGTCAATCAGTGGTTGAGAATTGTTGACACAGCAAAAACTAAAAAAGGCTTTTTCATATGTTGCTAAAAACTTCTATTAACATATATATTAATATGATGCAGAAATTAATGTGTTCATCCCTTCTTACATCTTCAATATCTTCCTTTTCCTTTTGTTTTAATTAATGTGCAATTTCAAACAACAGCTAAACAATTTTTAGTGCATTCGTTGTTGGTTGCATTGAAAATCTCTATAAAATATAAAAAAGTTCCCCAATTCACTACAAGCAGAGCTGTCACCTGTCTGAGAGCCTCCAGCTCCTCATTGGCCACCCGCCTCTCTGAAGAGGTATTCTTCAGCTTGGCCTCTGCCACCTCCAGCCCGGTCTGCAGCCGGTCCACCTCTTTAATCACTTGATCCCGCTCACTCATGATCAGCCGGTACTCGTTGATCACAGAGTCCCGCTCCTCCTTGTATTTCTCAGAGTCTTTGGCCGCCTTGAGCTGCTGCGTCTTCAGCCGCGTAGCCTCCGACTGCAGCCGCTCCATCTCTCGCAGCAGCTCCTTGTTCTGCGCTGCCGCCTTGGACAGCTCCTGTTGCGTGTTGTCAAACCTGTGCAGCATGGAGAAAGTGTTGCTTTTACTCTGTCTGAGAAACTGTTCCACTTTCTATATGAACGTCTATATGAATGTCTTTTTAATAAATATAAATAAAACCAATACATAGACAGTCAAAAACAGCAAGTGACCTAAGATTGAAATCTCAGCATTATAAAAGAAAAAGTTAAATTTAGAAAGCATCTGCCCGTCTGCAAAGCTTAGTCTGCTTTGGATTAAGAATGATTTAAGCACTGTGCAGATCTGACCTTGGCATTAAAATCAACTGAGTTTGTATGACTTTTGACAGCTGCTACGCCTGTCTGTGCAGCTGATTTTTGGTCTCTGCGATATGTCCAGCTTTACCTTCTTATAGAAGAGGAGTACTGCTGCTGGTAGTGGATGGCGGCATCTCTCTGTTTCAGCAGCATGTCCAGTTGTTTCTGCAGCTGGTGGTTCTCCTCCTCGGCCTGGTCTAGACGGCTCAGGTCTGCGTTGTGACCGGCCGTCTTCTCGTTGTAGCGCTTCCTCAGGAGCTCGTAGTCGCTTTTCATGGCCTCCAGCTTGTCCACGGCGGAGTCGTAGAGCTTATTGAGGACATCAGATGAGCCCTCTCTCATCACCTGGAGATGACAGCGATCAGAGGCTTTAGTGAGTCAGGGGAGGACAATGGGGGCTGTTCCTTTCATCTATTTGTGGCGTGTCCAAATGAGAACAATAAAGGTGCTGATAAACAATGAAACAGAGTGTCCCTGCATCATTCGATTAGTAGAAGGTCCCATTAGTTCCCACTGTTTTCTATAAGTTAACTGAGCAGAGATATTATTAATGCTGTCTAGTGTTGGGCGGTATGACGGTATATACCATGTGACAGTATAAACGTGTCTATCGGTAGAAATTTTGCTATACCGGAGAGAGAGAGCAGATGTCTGCTGCATCTCTCTGAGTCACTGTGTAGTTGTCTGCGCTCGCTAACAGGAAAGCCGGAGCAAGTCCGTTTGGGTGCGTTCCCTTATATTTACCAGCATGTTGTGTGAAGTTTGTTCGCTCTGCTTGATTGGTCAGGTTTGGGTGTGCTCCCTATAATCACCAGCGTGTTCAGCAGACTGCTTGGCATAGTTTTGACGAAGAAGAAACAGCTTCACTGGTGGTGGTCATGGCAAACACGGAGATTAGTGGCAGTACCGAGAAAACAGAGGCAGCCCGACCCACCCAATATAAGGAAGAGGAGGAGGAACTTGTGCCGAAAAAGGGCGTGAGTCACAATATCGTTTTTTGATCATTGTCGGATCTAGAAAATCCGACAATGATCAAAAAACGATACTACGCAAAGAGTGCCGTGTGGGCTGTCATTGCTGGAGGTGGAAACACCAGTGACCTCTTCCACCACCTAAAGATGAAACACGCCAAGTTCGACTATGAGAGCCAAAAGATGTGTAGCGCACCGGCTGCTCCGAAAACTAAAGCAGCAGCAGCTCCTCTCATACAAAAGAGCTTGATAGAGTCTTTCGCCAAAGGTACGCCATGTGATAAAATATCGCCAGACTGGTCTGCTGTAAATCGTGACCAAGATATGAAATTACTCATACCGTGATATAAGATTTTGTTCATACCGCCCAACACTAACGCTGTTAGTGACTAACTTAACTGGTCATATTTTTCTAGAGAGTTTGAAGGCAGTCAGTACTAACTATGACTGCAGAGCTCGAACCCTCCTTAAAGAGGAACCAGGATGGGTCTCAAGCTGCACAAAGTTCAGTTTGTACTTAACCGTGTACCATATGTCGCTGTTGTGTAACAACCACACAATAAATGTTGACTCTGGACTGACATCGCTCAGCTAATTTGTTTTCTAATTTGACTGATGCTGAACACAAGTTTGCCTCAGGATGACATGAGCTCCTAAAACAAGAGGGCTTTTATTTTGTAAGGCACGCCCCGTGGCTATAAAATCATTTCATAATCCCACGCTCTGACTGAAACAGGTTCGGTCGTTTGTTTAATTTGAAGGAGTCCTTTGATCGGTGAAGACTCTGAAGGACAAGCTTATCTGACCCTGTTTCTCTGAGCCATGTCCTTATCTTGGAAATAATGGTCGGAGAGAGGAAGCAATTGATTCGGTCTTTGATGTGAAGATCCTGATGATTTGATGTCAAGGACAGATGGAGATATGAATGAGTGTGTGTAGGAGCAGGCAGACAGTGAGCATCAGTCAACGCGTCTATCTGTGTTTTAATTCAAAGCTGTTTAAGCATTAATGTTAAGGAGATTTTCAGCTCCACAGGTACCTGTTGGTGCAGCATCCTCATGTCAGCTACCTCCCTCTGGTCCTCCTCGTGCAGCCTCCTCAGCTCCTCGCAGGCCTGCTTCACGTGGTTGTGCTCCCTGACCAGCTGGATGTTGTCCTGTCGCACCGCCTCCAGCTCCTCTTTTAGCTGGGCCTGCTCACTCACCAGACGGCTGTGCAGCGTACTATGGACACAGTATAGACTGTAGCATCAGACTGTGGACTCTGACAGCTACGCTTTGAATCAGTATGGAGGCAAAAGTGTTACTGATGACTCATTAAAGAAATACTCTGAGCTCTTGTGAGACAGGTGAAAACTGATATAGATGCCTCCAGACCATCAGAGATAAGACTGATTTTTTTTTGTGTGAGCACTTTTCATACAAAACAATGTAGCAGAAAGTTCTTTACACAGAAGAATAAAAGAAACAAAGAATATCTGACTCTACAGCATCCCTGTCTCCAATCCAATCCAAGCACAACACAAACGAGTATTAAAACACATTGACTTGAAAAGAGCTCGATTTAGTACAAACAGGAATGTGCACACTGAGGAAATGCTAGGGCTGGGCGATATGGCCTCGAATCAATATCACCATATATTGAGCAGTTCATCTCGATAACGATAAATGGACGATAACTACTCCACAAGCTGCTCACCCCTTTCCACATTAACTTCATCTACTTCAGCCGCTACAACTTTTGAACCGTCCTCCATTTTCTCACCTGTCTTTCTCTCTTTGTTACGGACTGGATGGGGTGGACTCACATTTCCAACATAGGACAGCGTCTTTTATTTTTGTATTGTTTCAACACCAAATATACTGACATGGGCAAAATGACGTTGGTTATTGGCGTGGATTTCAGTATCAGTAAATGTTTGCTTTATCGCCCAGCCCTAGAAAACCCCATCTTAAAATTCAAGATGAGGACACACTGGAGGTAAGGTTAAAATTCAAAGACAAAGTAACATAAAATCAAATGTAAGCAACAATAAATACAATGAAATAAAAACAAAAGTAGGAGTTACTAAAATAAGAGCACCAAAATAGCTCAATAAAAGACGATCCTGATATTAAATCTAGGCAGAGATAAATGTTTAAACACTCAAACAAAATTAAGTTAATGATATAAAATTTAGTTGAAACCAAGACTAAAAGGGTACGTGTTGAGTTTGCTTTTAAAATCATTCACTGGGAGGATGTGTGTGTGTCAGAGAAGACACTTGAATGCTAAAGAAAGTCTTTTTAACATTCACCACAGCTGAACGTTCTTGTTAGTGATGCATCTAAAAGGTAACAAGACCTAATGAGTAGGAGGACACTCTGCAGTAAAGACACAGTCTATTATGTATCTGGATATGCAGATAAGTAAGTAATCTCCTTTAAAGTAAAATCTTGTTTCAATGCTTCTCTCAAAGGCTCTTTCTTTTAATTCCATTTTGCTGATTAGCTTTATGCCAACACTAACAATGAAACAGCCAGTTATGTAACACTGTCTGACTTTTAGCAGAGCAAACATTAACGACCAATAAAATCATCCATGATCACCGAGCGCTAATGTTAGCTTTCGTGTTAAGTGACTTATTGATCGGAGCGCAGTGTGACGCCTCATTCACAGAGCATGCTGTTTAGTGTGAATGACTAAGTGCAGAGGCAGACGGAGGCCGTAATAAACTAAAGACTTTCTCTGTGGTGCAAACAGGGGGCAGAAGGAGAGGCTTAAACATGGCAATAATCCGTCCTCCGTCTGTTTGCATTGGGGCCAGATGTCGGTCCCCTACACTTGGAGACAGTATGGCATCACTAAATCACACAAATGGACCGGCCGTGGGACAACAAATGCTCTGTCCGCGGCTTGATCCTCATGGCACAGATGCCGTGCCATGCACACAGGGTTTACATGATGATGATGATGATGACGATGATGATTACAGAGCGTACTTTGGCATGAACTCCTCAAGGGCGTGACTTATAGAGAAGTAAATCAGTCCCTGCTCTCGAGCGTGGTGTGAAGAGATGACTCGGGATTTGTGCTGCTGCTGCTGCAGGAGGAGGCTATGAAAAACTTTGTGAAGGGATCAAATTAAACTGATGAAGGATTTTTTTTTTTTTCAAGGCTTAACTCCTCACTTCTGGTACCATTATAAAGACTTCATCCCTTCAACTCTCTCAAAAATGAAATCTGTTCAATGCAATCTGCCGTGAATATGTCAGAGGAGGAACTGAAAAGCAGATCTAGCCCTGCAGGCTGAGTGTGAACACATGCAGCACAATTGCAGCACAACTGTTAAAAAATTCACTCAAATAAAAAAATAAAAAAAGCCTTAAAGTGGGCTTTTCACTCACTGGTAGAAGTCAGCTTTCTTCACAGCCTCCTCGCACCTCTTCAGGGTGGTGCTGTGCTGGTTCTGCAGGGACTGCAGGTCCGCCATCGCCTTCATGCACTGCAGCTTCAGTCGCTCGTAGTCATGACCTGCTTTTGAGTTTGGTCTGTTCAGCAGAGGAGAGAAGGGGAATCAACTGGGGATGCTTAAAAGATCTAGTTTTAAAAACACCACATGGGAGGACGAGAGAGAAAAAAAAACACAATGAACATCAGACAAACTTTGTGCATTTGGGAACACAAGAGGAAGAGCGGATTCATTAAATTTGCATGCTTACCCGTTGTTTTACAGAGTTGAGCATTTTCTAAGGCTATTTCATGTCACGAAGACCTCTGCTCACTTGTTTTTTTGTTGCATTTGGTGGCCAAACATGGCAAAATGAGTGTATTCACAGGGAGCAGCTGTTCACCGGATCACCTCTGCCTTTATGTAAATGTTTGATTTGGGAAAACAGGCAGTCAGGAACGTGAGATCAGAGCGGTACCTGCAGTCATCGAAGGTGCTTCCAGGAGAGGAGAGAGCGAGGCGCTTGCGTAGCTCGTCTCTCTCGCGGGTCACGTGCCGCAGCTGGAACAGGACCGTCTCCAGCTTCTCGCTCACCTGGTGGCCGTCCATGTGGGCGGGCGGAGGGGAGGAGGCTTGACCGGACGTACCTGTGAGAGTCAGCATGTCACTGGTGGAAAATACTGTGCTACAGCTCAAAGAGTGTGGAGGACCACGATGCAGCACCACTGATACCTTTAAAACACTCTTTAGGTGGATGTCGAACTCCACACTCTTTAATTTTCACACTTTTTTACTTTAATTTCAAACTCCTCTGCACCTCTGATATTTCTACGCCTCATCTGCAATGTGTAACAAACAGAGGTGTAACGGCGGGGAAAAAAGGTGTTCCTCCTTAGAGGTGGTGACGTGCGTCAGAGAGAGCAGGGCGGAGCAGTCTTGTGTGTACGTGCATGTGCACATGTGGCTTCCCTGTTGTGTGTTGATAACCTGTGCCTCTCGTGCTTCTGCGGTGCCTTGACATGTGTGATCACACACTGTATCACACTTTATGGGGGAGCAGTGTGTCAGCCCACACGGCTAAATTGAACTTAGGTGCTGTTGTGAAGTCGCAGCTACACATTTAATATTTAAGTTTCAGTTTTAAGGACATTAACCCTTTAAATTACGAGGTGTGAAATAATGATCTCTGTTTGGTCAATATGCGTGCATGAATAACATGGGTGGAATTATTAGTTTTGTTATGTGCATTCATTCGCAGTTTGCCATGAATCGCCTCGACTATTTAACAACCAACATTTGTTTAATCATTCACCTTAATAACTCTGTATCTTGTGCCTTTGAATGCATTATAAAAAATATCCCAAGAAACTGAAGTGAAACAATATAATGTCCTGTTTACCTTTCTGTGGCATGACCCAAATCCTCCCTCCCTCCCTCCTTTAGAGAATGGCTACATAAGTCAGGTCTTTGTATGTGTATTTCTGTGTGCGAGTGTGTGTGTGTGTGTGTGTGAGTGTGTGTCTGGGGTAGCGGGTTTCTAAATCCTTCTCACATCTGTGTAATCACTTGCATGTGCTCAGAGTCTAAACAGGCAGCCACCAATGACCGCCTGTTATTGGGTTGAAATTATCTGCAGACTGCGCTCTGAACTCGATTCTTTTGAACATTTTTTTTTTTGGTTTGTATTTCTTGTTGACATTTTTACACCGGACACCTGAGCACCACCACAAGCGCCACACTCACCTAAGCTGCTGAGGGAGCTGCTGCTCTCCGAGTCAGATGGCATAGTGGACAAGATGCTGTAAGTGGAGCCTGTGAGAGGGAGGGGGGGGGACAAAAACAGTAAAGTCAGCTGAGAGTGTACTCGACCATGTCTGCATAATAGTAAGATGATTATCTCCAGCATTGTGTGCAACATCAAGGCTCTCTGGCTCAGGTTACAAGCAGGGGGCCTTTCCAGCTGGAGGAAGAATAAGGTGGGACTTTCCCCGACTCTGGCTGCTGGGCCTGTGGGCTGACAGCACAGTGTGGCTAATTATCAGTTGGACAAGGAGCTTGAATACTGACCAGCCAGGGCCCCAAAGAGGCTGCAGCCTCAGAACTCCTCCTTTCATCTCCTCTGACAACATCACACAGCTCCCCCCGTGAAAGCCCCTTCTTTTAGAGCCTACAGTGATTCATAATTAACTGTACAGAGAGGACGACTCAATGCGCCATTAAAGAGGAGGCTGTGCTGCAAAAACCGTCATTCTCAAGAGAAAGTGAAAATCTAAAATTAGCTTCTTTTCTTTTGTTTGTATGCCATGAATTTTTGAGGAAGTCATTTGGTAATCAAATGCTGCATAAACTAGAGCAGTCCGCAGTTAGTTAGCCGTTTACAAGACTGTCGGCATCACAGTTAGTGTGCGTAGAGATGCTGCTGTTTAATTTACAGTGTATTTGACATTGCAAATGTTTAAATTTAGGACTGAAAGAGGCTTTATTTTCACTCCAGGGCATGTTGATACAAGAGAGAGAACTAACTCAGGTTCAGACAGCAGATATAAAGAAGATAAAAACACTTAATTAAACTAAGGAGAACTTCAAAATCAGTATTCACTAAAGCCAAAACTGGTTGTATCATATTAACTGTTAAGTAGAGTGAACATTCGTGTGCTAGTTTTATATCACACAACACAACAAGGTGTCAACGTGCAAAAATATGTGTTCGTATTTCCCATGATATGTTACGTCTAACACTGTTTAGTTTATTAAGATACTAGTAGTTGCACTTGATGCGGTGAAGAACTTGAGAATTTATTTTTAAGTGCCCAAAAACCCAAGACACAAAACGAGCAGAATTCAAAGACCTATTTAAAAGTTAACTGGTCTCGTACAGACGAAGGTAATTGACCAATAAATGATTTGTGGGTTCATTTAAGTGTCAAATATTGTTTTTTACTTTAAATAACTCACATGAATTTTCTCTGTCCTTTTATGTCTTTTTATGGTCCTTTTATCTTTTTTATTTCTTTATTTCTCCACTAAAAAAGTGGAACCTCACAGTTCCTTCAAGTGTGTAAGAAAACAGGGATTTAAATGATGCTCAAAATGTTGACCAGACAGCGATATGGAAGTAAATCTGTGCCATCTGATATTGAATTTGAATTTCTAAAGCTGAATTATTTTTTTATTTTTGCATCAAAATCAGAATTTGAATTTCAAAACAACATCAGTAAAAATTTGACTTTAAAAAACTGTGTAAAAATAATTAAGCATAAAAAACAAAATTAATTGTCAAATAATCCAGTGGAAAAAAATTCAGTGTAAAAGAGACAGACTCAACATCCAGGTAACCAGGTAGAAGCAATCGATTCCTGGCTCAATCATCCATCGTCCAGCCAATCAATTAATTCTAGATTGGTCATATGGAACCGACCCCAGTGGAAGATGAAATCCATCCATTGCTTCTCCCTGGTTTCCTGGATCTTGAGTCGGTCTCTTCTACACTGAGTTTTTTTACACTGAATATTTTTACTCTTCATTTTTTTTTTTTATGTTAAATTTTTTTTTTAATTTTTCTTTAAGTCAAATTTTCACTAAACAAATATTTTAAGAGACCGTTTTTTTTTACACCAAATTTATTCCATCATTGTGAAAAAAAAGTTAGTGTCAGAGATAAAAATGCGTGCTTAAAAATTCAATGGTTTTGAAATTCAAAGTCTGATTTTGATGCAAAAACATTTCAGCTTTAGAAATTCAAATTCAGATGGCACAGATTTACTTCCATACAGCTAGCACTGTACACTCGCTCAGGTCTATCCTGTTCTGGGATGAGCAAGTCCAGTAAAGTTCAGTAAAATCAGCAGCTTCCAGTCCTGATGTAGAGTCTGACGCTCTCCTCAGAGCAGGAGCATGACAAACGATTCTATTTACCCACGTCTCGGTCCTCCGCATCAATCCCTGCCTGGCTGAGCTCCCGCGAACTAAAGGAGACTATGAGTTTGATTAAGACTGGAAGGAGCCCAGCTAACATGGCTCACCCCGCTTTTTCCCAGCAAAGGATTGAAAGAAGAAAAAAAAAAAAAGAAAAAGAGGGAGACTGATGTGCCTCAGGAACCGTGGCATCCCATGGATCAAGCTCTCTTTGTTCCTGCTCGAGCTTAAGTTTCCCATGACTCTGTTTGAGCAAAGAGTGTCTCAATGGGCAAGGTTCACTGTGTCATAGCTTGCTCACTTTTCTACTCCCTGGAAGTCATGTGACCTGGAGCT
Source organism: Xyrichtys novacula (assembly GCA_962446985.1). Lineage (NCBI taxonomy): Eukaryota > Metazoa > Chordata > Actinopteri > Labriformes > Labridae > Xyrichtys > Xyrichtys novacula. The sequence goes on along the minus strand of OY660882.1, from coordinate 7,098,795 downwards.
CGCTGTCGGTCTGACCCTCAAGTATCTCATTTAGTTTGATCTGGTTTTTTTTTTTTTTGGTCAGACTTTGGAAAATTTCCTAAAACTTCTTCTAACAAAGCTGGAAAACCAGAAGCACCAACACAAACCCGGTCTGGTGCTCTGCAGCTGCGCCGATAATCAATGAGAGACACTCTGCCTTGTCAAAGGAAATGGGCACAAACCCTGATGTGACAGCTATACAATATGTTCAATATGAAACATTTTTATGCTCTACAAGTCCATACGGTCATATTTTCTTTTTCATTGATCCAGCAGCTCTAGGAAAGGTCATCCATTTTTCCAGGAAGTCATAAATTAAAAAAACACATGAGGCAACAACTGGCTGCTACCATTACGAGCTGACATTGTTTGCTCTTCCAAGCTAAGATAGAAGTATTCAGTGATACATTTGTGAAGTTCTCTCAACTTTTTAATGGCCAAATATGGTTAATGATAGATGATAGACCAGTCTGTGCAACACTGTTTTAGATGCTGCCCTAAAAAGCTGGCTCTGGTATGGAATATTATGAAGCTTATCTTTCAAACGTTCACTAAAATGTGTTATGAGCATAAAAAAAAACATGCTGCTTAAGTCTGAGATCATCAAAATAAGAAGGATAGTTGATAAGTGACTCTGATATTGTAAATTTCCTGAACTGTATAAAAACCAGAGCACACCTTTTAATATATTTATTTCAACTCTAATCTAGCACTCAGCCACCTTCCAATAAATACCATTTAATTGGTGAAAAAATAAACGTTTTGGACTGATTTTGACTGTGGAGATTTGCAAGATATGTATGTTAGATAATGTGCAGTCTTTAATACTTGCAACATTTTTTTTTTTTTTTTTGTGCAGGATTAAGTACAAGTTTAAAGCTAAAGGAGTCTTGCTTTGTTAAGACACAGATTGACATAAAAAGCGATGGTTCTCTTTGTCACACATAAGTAAACCACCATTGACGACACAATCAACAATTTCTATGTTGTGATTTTCAATGCCTGTGAGTACAGTGGGGGGGCACATGCACAGCAGGAACAACCTTAGCTACTTATACCGCAGCAATCATTTACAGTTGGTGATAAAGTTCACTCTTAAAATAACTCAACTACAGTAATTAATTCTCAATATCAAAAGTGACACCAGGAACAACCTCACCATACAGTATCAAAATGATCAGCAGCAGAGAGTCGTGCGCATTTCACAACTGTCTGTTTACATTGTGGAAAAATGGTTAATCGTGTCAGCACTCTAAGTTGGTGAAGATTGACAAAAAGTTACTAAGCACACACATAAGAGCAGCCAAAGGTACAACCCTCATTTCTAAGCTGCAGATTTGTATAGAATAATTCAAATCTTGCATGGCGGTGATGATAGCAACAATGTTAAGTAATGTTAAAGGTGTCAACTGCAAAGCTCCAAGAATAATGGAGAAGATTAATGTTACTACTGTCACTCTGTCACGTCGCCCACCTTTTTTATTAGAAATGCTGAGTTTGTATTAGTTACAGCAAATACGCGGGATAATGTGAATTGACCATGGTGTGAATTAATACACAGTTTTAAGTGAATCTGTCCTACAAAGAGGCTGATAAGAAACTGTTGGCATGCAGCTCCCATGTAAAAGATTTTCCAGCTTTTGGACATGAGAAGTTTTACTCTACAAGACCTCGAGTATACACTGTTCTGAAGTGTAAAAGAGGAGGAGTTCTACTTTAACATCCATTGGATGAATTACCACAAAGTTTGCTAAAGATATATCTGGTGCCCTGAAGATTTTGTTAGTTTTAATTTTGTAAATGTCTCCTTACCTCTGCATTCTTACCAAAGCTAAGGTAAACGCTCAGGTTTGCAAAATGTGGATTTATCTATCTTATGCATCACCTCTTTGTCTAATTCTAAACTTGTTTGAAATTCAGCGTCAGGTGTTTGACTCTTTAATAAAATGCTTTTTTTAGCGTCCGTAGCAACAGAAAAGTTGTGGATACTCCAAGCTTTGGAGGAGTCACTCTCCTTCTGTCTAAGTTTCAGCCTTATTTACTGTGGCACAACAAAGTGAAGACGTCAGACTGATACACACCCTTATAATGTGCTGCCGTCATTTATTGTTCTGGGAGAAAAGGTGAAAACCATCTGTAAACAAAAAGGCCTCTAATGTCTGTCAAGCCCTGCAGCTATGGTTATATAAAACTCCTGAATATCTTTGTCTCTTTAGGACAAATAAAGCTCTGTGAGATAAACACCTTTTAAGTACTGTATCACTCTTGCAGCTAAGTGCTCAGCTCAACAGGCAGCATTCAGCATCTCTGTTGTTGACATTTGATTTCAGAGCTCCTGCTGGGCTTCACTAATGAAGCTCACCCTTGTTAACCTTGTTTTGATTGTAAAGATGATCTCTCCCCCCATCCCTCCCCCTTTGGGATTGGGGGGTGTCTGGGGAGCAGCTTCATCACGCTGCTGACGGAGCATATTGTTTCAAAAAGGTAAGCTACTTCTTTTCCAAGGGAAAGGCCCTTCTTTTGGCGGCGCAGTGGAGGAACCTGTCCGCCCGGTAGCGTAAAAGCAGCTCAGCCCATTTGAGCCTGTGTGACTTCCAACAGAGAGCTGCAGACTTTTGACAGTGACTCATTCAAAAACAGCAGAGAGTAAGAGTGTGTGCAAACATCTTCAACAGCAGCGAAAAAGCCAGCGAGTGCAAAATGTGGCACAAAAATGAACAACACTTTTAAAAAAATGTGCAGCTTCACTTCAGTCTTATAAATTATGAGGATGGAATTAATGCATAATTAACACCCCTCTATTCAACTCACCGCCTATCACACGATATTTGGGAGGGAACAAAGCAACCCAGCAGCGCAAATATTGCTTAAGGAGCAGAAGAGGTGCTGCGCAAGTACTATGTGACAGTGTGCATTTGTTTCTTTGAACTCCGCTGCACATGCAAACTACATATAAATGGAAGATCTGTCGCTAAATGTGCTATCACCAATGTTACACACGCTCTGGTTTCTGCTGCTTTTGAGAAAGGAAAGTCGTTTCTGGAGCTTCAGGACTGTGCTAGGATGATGTGAAACATGCTGCTGAAGAAATCAATTAGATCCCGGGCGAACTAGATCGGGGGCTGACAGGCTGCAAGCATCGTACAATCAGAATAATCATTATGAATGAGTGGTTTATGTGCGGCAACTAATCAGCAGCATCAAATAAACTGGATTCAGATGAAATGAGATGTTACCTGAGGACATTAGAAGTAATATCACTGAGTAAAATGGAGATAGGAGAAGTAGTGTAAACTTGAAAGCACTTTAAGATTTTAAATTCTCATATGGATGCATGATATTGAAATTTTTTTAACTTATTTTGGTCAGTATATGTCTTTTTTGAGCTACGAAGAACACCAAGTCTCTCCTGTACCTGCATTTACATATTACTCTTATTGTGACAGAGAATCTCTGTTAGAAATTGTTATAAAATACAAAAGAAAATACCCGATTTAAGCATTTTTACAACAAGACCTTCAGTATTATGACCACTCTGGCTTTATTATATGACTAAAGCAGTGGTTGACTCATTACTTCCTAGAAACTCTAAGTATTGTTCAGGGTGGCTGTTCCTGAGATGCGATATTTAAGTGGTAGTGTTCACCCTGCATTACCTGTGCTTTACAAGCATTGCGAGTAGCTATTTGGATATAATTTTACAACCCTTTAAAATACTTCCATGCAGCCTACATGATAAAGCACATTGGCCCAATTCAGCTGCCATTGCACATGCATGAATAGTGCATCACCCTACTAGCCTTTTAGTGATAGTGATAACTTTTCAAGCTCTTATCAGCCAATACTGATATTATGTTGATTATATTGTGCATCCCTTGTATCTCATGATTCCAGTGTGCCCTTCGGACAAAAAAAAAAAGACACTGAGGTTGAACCATTAGAAAATCAATAGCCATCTAGTAGCAAATGTTGACGTCAGCTTTGGTTAAACTACAAATCATAAGTCTGTAATTGTAAACTGCGCTAGGAATCGCTTTAGACTGTTTAAACTTCACGAAAACTTTCTATCTCATTAAATCAAAAACTTATATTTACCAGTTTGCAGATGTGGGTCCAGCTTTCAGTTGCAGTTGTATCAAGCTCTAAATGACACTGCTATTCCCCTGTAAAGTAAGTCACCACACTGTGTGCATTATCACACTTTTAATTCTTCTCTTTTTCATTGGTCTCCTACAAAGGCTTATTGATTCATATAGAACTTTAGGCAGCCCTCCTATCACTACATTGATTGTCTGAGTCTTTTTAGGTCCATTAAATGCTTTCACAAAGAGCTGGCAGGCTGTGCTTTTAGTGACATAGCAGAGGAAACAAGCACAGTAGTGTGAGTGTAAATAAGCATCAGGTCACATGATTGTGAAGCCCTCTCTCTCTCTGCCTCTCTCTCCCCCCTCTCCCTGTGTATTCTTGCCTAAAGGAAAAGTCATGATGCCCTTCATCAAGTTGTCATATGGTCAATAGGTCTAATGGGAGTTAGATAAGTCTGGATCAAACTTTGGATCAGAACCAAAATGAAGGACATTAATCATCTCTAACACTCTTTACAACAGCTCCATGAGGCTGCTGTAGCAGTTGCATAATGATCTAGTTTTGTCCATTTTTGTAGGCAACAATATATAGAGTTATGGATTCTATCTATGTCTCTTACCGGTTGTGTGATCCACTGGTCCAACGCCGTTCAGCAGCACAGAGTGCAGGTGAGGGTGCGTCTTCTCCAGAGCCGAGCAAAACTCTGCGAAATGGTCCCTGTCCTTACTTATCAGGATCTTCAGCAGGAGGTCCACTTTTTCCGAGTTGGAGGAGCAGTTATGTCCCAGCTCGAAGCACTCAGACTGGCTGAGAGTCCCGCAGTGAGCCAATACATCCACAACTCGGTCCGCATCTGTTATCGACTCCACTAAGTTCTGGTAACATTTCTCCAACAACTCTTTATGCTTTGGCTCCATCTCCTCTTCTCCTTCTCCCCCTCCTCCTCCGCCTCACTCACTTCGCTTTAAAACCAGCTCCGGGACAAATCCAGCTTCTTTAATCTTTCTGGCAGTCACTTCCTACCACTGTGGCGACTCCCCGAAACTACGCCGCTCAGCCCAGTTGGGACGGTTTTCCACCCGAATTGAAGGATACACAAGAAGTAGCCATATTTGTTGCCCAAGGCTGTTGACTGCACGAAGATGACAACACATTCTCCCAACCGCCGCTCCGTCCTTCCCGACGGACGAAACGTCTCTGCCGCTTTAAGTTCAGCTCTGCGCACGTTACGAAGGCATTGTCGACCCCCAACTTAAGTTTTTTTTCAACATACTAAGAAGTGTTTAAAGAAACTCTTCCCCAGCCCTCTCTGTCAGACCTCTAACTCCGCCATGTCTCACCGTTCAAGCAGCTGTAGTCCTGTGCCAATCATATTTCCGTGCAATGGACATTTAAGGTAAAGGGAGGCGGGGCTTTGTTTGTAAACGCACCTGGCTCCCTCCAAAGCGGCTCTGTAATATCCATTACGAAAAATATGACTCGATAAGTACAGTGTTGAAGCACTCAACTAATAAAGGATTGCCCGGGGAGGGTTGTTATACTTTTGCCTTGCTTTCAGTTACACTACTGAACCGCCAAAACAACGACACACAAGGGGGAGTGCTTTTGTCCTCAATATCAGCACGGCTGTAACTCAGTAGGGGAGACCGGGGCGAGTGTAACGCACTCAATATCATGAGTTGGCTATATAAGATTTTTTTTAAATGCCTTTTAGATTATACCTGTTGTAATGCAGTGGTTGGGGGCAATCTTTACAGTTTTACATTTTCTCTGTTGCTGGATGCTTTACATGTTAACAAGAAAGTAGCAATCACTATCCGAAATTTCTTATAACATAAAAGAAATCTAATTTTCAAAATGACTGCATGCCCATTTTTTCTCTAATATAGAGGAGAGTGGGGTAAGTTGAGCCACTCGCTGTTGCTTGGAAATGGTAAAAGAAATTGATCATGTGACCAAATATTTAGGAGATGGTCATCAATTCATGGAGTCTGTGAAGGTTAGAAGCACATAGGTGAAGGGGTTAGACATTTATTTCCAAATAGATATTTTTCACTCTTGAAAGTGAATTTAGTCTTTCATAAGTTTGATTAGAATTGTGTTCAGACCAAAAAAGATCATTTTAAATTTGTTTTACACATCAATTGTGGTATCTATGAGCTACAACATGAGGTCAAAAACCTACCATTTTAGCTTAGAGGACGAAAAAGTCATAATAGTAGTTCTGGGGTAAGTTGAGCCGGTGGCTTAACTGAGAAAGTAAAGAAGTCCGATGAGAGAATCAGAGATTCAGTTCAGATTGTTGAAATGTGTTACTTTTTCTTTTCACTTTTTTTTTAAATGCTATATTATCAAGACAGTAATATTTACACTCATTCAGGGATGCACAACATCTTGAAATATATGCAGATACACTAGTTAGAGACAAAACTATGATTGCCTTGGTGTAGTGATCCGAAATATGAAAATGGCTCATCTTACCCCACTCTACCCTAATGCTGTTAGGAGCTGGTCGTGGCCTGCAGACTTTTGTTTGTTTTCTTCCTTTAAAATCACAGGATGATAGTGCTCTATCTGAAAAGACTAGAAGCCAAACAGTGGTAAAAAAAAATTTAAATAACATTCTTGCAGTGATTACTTTTTGTAACTGTAGTGGTTATGACTGACTCACTCAAGTTAAGATTTAACTCTGTAATTTTGTGAATTCCTGAAATTTAGAATGGTCTCATAATGTAGTTTATAATGACTCTCCACACATTGTATTGGTCTTATTATAGAGGTCTTAATCTGTTTTGCAATGCTGCATCTCTGGTGTTTCATAGATTAAGAGTTTGTATTGTTCAGCAGGTATTTAGATAGCCTAGAGTAGGCTATATATAGTATTAATTATCATTATATTCTGATCGGTGCATTGCCTCCCAAAGCCTCATCTGGTCAGTGAATCCAGTCGTTGATACATTCATCATGGGATTTAGCTTCATTTTGAGGTAAATCCAGTATTGAAGCTTTATTTCATGATCTGATCTCTTTTCAAAGCAGCCTGTATACCTCCAAATCGTATAGCTGCCTGTTTCTCATCTGATTCGCCCCCTGACACATCTGCTGCTGCTGCTCTGTGAGCTTTCTTCTGCTCCACATAATCCATGAGATCTCAGAGGAGGCAAACGTCATATAAAGCTGATATTCTTAAGAAACAAATTATCTTAAAGCTTGAATGAAATCTCAGGAAGACTGCCCACTATAGGTGCTTATCTGTAGCCTGAATACAAACCGCTGAACTGAGAGGAAGATGAATTTAGAAATCTACTTGGAGCTCATTTGCGATAATTGCTGACATTTCTGTGTATAATTCAGAAGCTGGGGTGTGCAGCCGAGCTTTAAAGCTAACACAGTGTGCCTTTACATTACTTGTTAACTTTGGCACAGCTTTAACAATGTTAGAGGTTATCTAACTGCTCTGCTAATTTATTTTTGTATGCAGGGAAAAGGTGAAATATTTGTGAATTATGTAGATACATGATTTAATCACTCCTCCCTGAAACAGGCTGCTCATACATCTTAAAACTTTAAACTCCCTCTGTTGTTCTGCAGTGAATACATTATGTTGGAGCCATTTATAGAGTTGCCGTCTGTTAGATCCCGCTCATCCAAAGCCTCCTTAACTTGATGTTTTCAGACTGCAAACACTAACAGAAGGGAGCAGTTGTATCAGCTTTATTTTTCTATTTTGTCGAATATCAGAGGGTGAACCTCAGGCCTGCAGCTCTGCAGGCTGGATAATGATATCTGCTGTAACATCTCATTATGTGTTGTCCATCTAATCCTCGGGTTTGTAATTTGCTTATATGCACTCATGAAGTTTAAAGCAGGATTACGTCCCTGGCAACCAAATGTCACTTAACTGCAGATTTTTCATTGGACAGTGGGAGAAAATCCACTGCACTTTAACTATTTGGTCGATACCTATTTTCACTGATTGTCTAGGATTCAGACAGGAGGTCAGTGTTGGGAATGTGAATTAAAGTAAAACCTGGATTAATCTCAGTCACAGATTTGAAAATTTAATCTAGATTATGTTCAGTTTCTCAACCATACTTTTAATAAAATGAAGTGTTGGATATCAGCAGATCTTTTTATTCTTTTATGTTTTTAAGACAATCACCTGTTTAAACTAAGCCAAAATGATTTTATCTAATTTTCTGATAGAACTCATTTCCAAAATTTCAAGGGATAATTCCTTTGAGTTAACACATTTTGAGACAATAATCCAATAATACATCTTAATCACATTTTAAAGTCTTATAAATGCATCAATAAGGATTAAAAACAAATGTATAAGTTAGCACAGACAAAAATCTGGGGTTAACAGCAGGTTATAACTCAAACAACTTTAACTGGTTGCAAGGGTTCATAAAGAAACCCATTAATAAAAAGTTATAATTTCTGTGATTCTTAATTCTGAAAATGTTTCATAAATACTTAACATGCTAATGCGTAACTTGACAGCACTGTATGAAGTTATCAATAACCATCTAACACATTATCAAGAAGTTATAAGTAGTAAGTTAAGGCTTACAGAAAAGTGTCTGACAAAAATACTCCACAGCAATATGACATTTTCGGAATTATACATTTTTTCTTTTTCATCAAGGTATAACACATAAATTATACCTTTGAACAGGATTTTGCTCACTGCTTATAACACTCCATAAACATTGCTATAAGATAAATGCTTATTATCACTCCTTATAGATGCATTTATTATATTTTATAGATGTACTTATGAAGCATTATCAAAAGTCAGTTCCAAAAAAAAACAAAAACTTTAAATAAAAAGTGTAGAGTTGGGGAAGGAGATAGATACGGTGGCCCGGGAGGCCAACCGCACACTTTCCAAACAAAATACTTTAAACCGAATGCCAAAAGTATTTTCACTGAGGATCAAAAATATTTAACCACAAAAATGTCCAAAAGAATTTTCACAAAAATCTAAAATATCTAATGAAATGCAAACTTGATTCACAAAATGCACAAATACTGTTTCCACTGTGACATTCAACAGAAAATTATTTACTTTTTAAGGTGTTTTTAGAGGTCTAGCAACTTCTTTCACTTTCACAAACTCTCTTTTTTTCTTTTTTTTAAGATTGCATTCATTTGTTTATGTTTTGTGAATTTTCTAATTCTGTGATCTATGAAATGTTTTAACCTTTTAGAAGACGTTTTTGGATTGTTTGAATGCATGTACCTCAAAATATTTTTAGTGTTTTGAGAAATGGTTTAGCATTTAGTTAAATATTTTTGTGGTAATGTAATGCTTTTCCATCAGCGTTTAGTTCTGTTATGAAAAAAGGCTTCAACCACAGGATAAAAATATGAGTATAATGACACCGATATTATAGCAGACATTGTTTTATCTAACACCTACACTCACATGTCTGCAGTTCCAATAAAACTGTGTATCTCTGCATGTGTGTGCATTAAAGTGTGATGAAGTCCCAGACAGAGTGCAGCATCCTGCTATCACATTAATAATTAAAGCACCTTTTCTAGAAATCAGAATCAGGGAAGTGTTGCGTTTTGTCTCTAAAAGAAAAAAAGCCAAATGGGAGCCCCTCCTGATTTTCTTTGACCTACATACCAGGAGGTATCACAGCAATCGGTCCCGACTGTAGAGAAAATACACAAATACCACCATTAAATATTCATCCCTTTTTTTGTTCTCCGGCTGCTGAGAGCTTTTTATTCGGAGTGTGTAGTGAGAAGGTGAAGAAAGGGCGAGGCTGAGTGAAGTCATTTGTTTCCCTCTGAGGCTGCACTTTGAGGCCGGCCTGCACAGAAAAAAGACTTTAGGACACCCGTGCCTTCAATGTGGACATTATTTATAGCCTGAGTAAAGCTCTCTGTGCCGTATCAGTGGAGCTGCAAAGCAAACCTGGGCATTTTCTCCCCCTCTCGCACATTATTCAGCACACGCACACAGACATCCCTTACGTAAGCCACATTACTCGCACCTTTTAACAGAACGTGCAGCCTGTGATGCTCAGAGCATGGAGGGGAGGAGGGGGGGTTGACTCAGTCATAATCCAGACCAAGGTGGTGAAAATGAGGCTGCCTTTGAAATGCAAATTGCTCATTGTGCGACGGCTCAGAGCACAAAATCCACACTCAATGTTGCATGCAAATCACATGATCCCATTGCACAAAGACAATCCAGATATGCCAATATTTTTTTTTATTGAAATGTGAAGTGGCTGTCTGTAAATCTTTTGGACAATAACATGGCAAAACTAAAAAGGCATCCGTTTAAATTCAACCTTTATCATGTTACAAGGATCACTGCTGAGAGGAGTTAGTGCAAGAGATAATCACTTCAAAGCTAAACTTTTAAAGTCAGCAGAAAAAAAACCATCACACAGACATTTGAGATGATACTTCATGTGAGGAAGGGGCCCTCTGCTGGCAGCAACATGCACCAACCAGGCAGGGACTCAATGACGGCAATGTAAACACAATGAAACGTTTCACTACTGCATCCTTAAGAGTACGAGTGATGATTGTTTGCAAGATAAACCACAGTGAAAACATCACAGCAGCCCTGACAAAAAGGCACGATACGTCTTCAGGCTTTGGCTTCTGAACATTCAAGAAAAAAGGCAACGTCGTCTGTAAATGCTGAGCATGATTGGAAAGGCATATGCAGTCACAAGCAAAGGTTTTAAAGAAGAACTTGCATAGAATTGTATACAGGAGATAAAGGTCTGCTGATTGAAAATGGACGCCTTAAGATGAAGGAGATTGTTTAGACCAGATTTTAGTTTGTTACATTCAAAAATAAGATTTTACTGTGACAAACAAGCAAACATTTATATTTATTCTGCTTGAGATTCAGTCATACATTGTTAGTAAGAGTTTGTGTATTACTTTTACAAAACTTTGTATATATATCTATATCTATATATTAACACTTATACAGTTGAAATGCTTGGCTGGAGGGTTAACTCCCTAATAAACACTGAATGTAAAAAAAAGATATCAGCCAAATGTTTCCCTGTCAAAGTAATTTTTAATGAAAAAATATTTTATTCTTCTTCTTCTGTATGTTTGTTTCCTTCTTGTGTCGGTCCTCCAATATTTTTCCTCTTATCAATTGAGGCAAACTTTAGAATTTAGCTGTTTTTGACACTTTAAAATACTATGCTATAGCTCATATTTTGAAATATTTGACATTTTAAACCACCTACAGTTTTCATTAGGACTCTTCTTTAACCATATACTCATAAAGCTATCTAACTTCTCTTTAAAGTTGCTCATGTTAATGTGTTGTATATTTACTATTTGGCAATCATCTACTATTATACAGTAGCAACAAAAATCACAAGTCACTAAAAAGTACAAAAATGGTAATAATGATTGACAGTCTGGTGTTAAACAGCATGCATCACAGGTGATATAAGGTCCTATAACATTGTTTCAGTGTGGACGTACATTGTGTCCTCATGAAGTGTTAGCATCCTTTTTCTCTTTCTAGTCGCTACCTCCGCACAGCTTCAGCAGCAGCTTCTTGTAATCCCCGGAGGTGTCACCCTGAAGAGAAAAAAGCAAAAATAATTACATGTTTCAATAAAAACAGAGATATAAAGTAAACGAGTCTGTAAATTTAAAAAACAATGTGGGACTTACTGAGATATGAGTGAACAGTGATTTCCCATAAGCCTGCAAGTATGCCTGTCTGATGTCCAGCATGTCTACCTCAGAGCGGGACACCATGATACGGATCAGGGTTGTGTCCTTGGTCCCTGCTCCCTGTCGACATATCAAATTTTAACACTCCACAGACTGCAGCAGTGAAATAGACTCCTTCTACAAACATATGGCAGCGCTGGAAGCAGACGATTAGGATTAAACATACCTGCATAGCTTTGTGGAGCCTCTCTGCAAAGTAGGCGGGGGTGTTCTTGATGCATTTCACTGGAGGAAAAAGAGCAGAAGTAAACAGATAAGAACCTCAGAGGAATCGGAAAAATCAAACCCTTTTCACACATGCATGTCACTCCTGGAAGTCTCCAAACATCACTCTAGTGGCTGATTTTTTTTTCACCTTGGTTTTATCTGTTTTTTATGTGTCAACCTCTTATATCATAGCTGTCATATTTCAAGCTGTGAGAGCTTGTCAAACACGAATATTCTCACATAGCAGAGTTACAAGTTCCTGAAAATGGCTTAAAAACCGCCAGGAGTTGAAATGTGAAAGGGGCTTCTGACTAATGTCCCCGTTTGGTCTCAGTGAAAAGGGACAAACTACAAAAGAGGTGCATGAAAAGACCGTACAGAACTGTTTGTTGTCTGACATACATACCAAAAATAATTAGGTTACAGACAGAGAGGTTAATGTATTGTAATTAATTTGTTGTACGTGAACGCCTCTCTCTGTTTCGTTCTCATGCACATTTGCTGCTTTGGAAAATTCACAAAATACATGTCAAGCACTGTTATCGATTCAACTTTATAACACCTATAAAAAACTGCACACACTGAACATTTCTAAAGATAATTTGTCTTTTTTCTTTCATCGGCTGCCAAATGTTTGTAGGTGTGTCTCGTATCAAGTAGCTTCATGCACCGCATATCAGCGACCTAGTTTTACATCATCATGAACTTTAATAATGGCGCCACAGCAACATTATAAACTCTAATTACTTATCTCTTCAAATTGATACTCGACTCGCTTCATTTTTACAAAACATGCAGGATGTTAATCAATAACAAAGTGGAAGTTGCACAGCATTGAATCGTCGAACCAAATTCTTGCTTTTCATCAATTGTCTAGTTTAAGAATGTAGGTCAGACAGCAGCTTGTTGGCATCTGTAAGACGTTGTTGAAATCAGTCCAGGAGAGGTTTGAAGCATGACACTGAGTATGGAAAAATGTATAGGGAGTGGAGTGGTAAGCAAAGTTGAATAACGACAAGCAGAGTCTTGAAGAGATTCTATTCCATATAAAGACCTGCTTACTGTACACTATCCTGCTTTTCAACCAGCTATCAACGAAACCTACAAATAAGTTACACTATGCATTCACATCATATGCTTTTGAAGACATTTTTACCACATTGTCAACTGGAGTAAGTGAAATCATACACAACAAAAATGTGCTTAGACTCTTGATTTGATAAGACATGTGATCTTGTCCTTTTAGGTCTTGCAATTCAAACTCCATCACCGTTTGGGGTTCAACATGTGTTGGAAAAGACACTTCAGTTTGGTTGTGGTTTGGAAAAAGAGACCTAAAGAACGTACCCACAGCCACCATGCCAGACTCCACATTTCCAGACATTTCCCTGCAGATACTCTTCTCAATGTCTCTGCCGCACATGTGCTGGTACTCCTGGAAGACTAATAAAGACAAAGTGCCGCAGGGGGATGTAGTTACAGTCATAATATTTAAACATACACATGTGCTGAAAATGTGACTTTTGTTAGATTTGACACTGAAAAGACAAAGCAGAGCTCTGGTGTTAAAACTGCTGACTTTACACACCTGCTCTGAGGTGAGGCTTGCTGCGAGCACACAGGATGGCGTTGAACTGGGACTCGTCTGTCCCCACTTTATTTTCCCCAGCTGCATACAGTTTCTGTCGCCCACGCAGACACACGCAGATTAAAAAAACATGATCGGGCTTGTTTATTACTCTCAAAGAACGTTACAACGGCAAACAAACTTTTAACTGATACCTGAGCATCCTGTTTGGCCAGGGAGACGTCGACTGTCTCTCTTTCATCACGGTTTCCCTACAGGGAGAAAGGGAGGCATGTTGAGCTCATAAAAGACACAAACTGTGGGCATGAGAGTGTGCTAGTGAATTTGTTGTGAGACGGCTTGTGTTTTGATTCTGGGGTAAACCATGCAGCAGCTACCTGACTGAGAGAGATCAGGAGCCTGCGGAAGTGACCGGAGGTGTCGCTGCTGATCGCATCCTCCAGGCTCTTCCCGTACTCTAGAGAGAAGGTGCAGCTTTTCAGGACCACGCTTTCATTTGCATCATATTTACATGAACAAAAGGGTATCTATTTCCCATAATCAGTTGTCTAGGTATATTAAAAGGGCAACCGCATTATCTAAACGAGGGATTTATTATGATTTTGATTCAAATATCAAACGATGTCAACAAGCTCTATGTCAACAATGGTCAGATTTTTGTGTCTTCATGACGTTATGTTCCATTTTGAGTTTCTTTGCGCACAAAACTTCAACCGAACCTGTAAATTATTAAAGTTTGAACCCACCTGCTTTGTAGATTCCGCTTATTTCTCGAATCTCAGCATTAGAGCGGGATGACAGTATCTCAATCAGACATGCTTCATCAGTTCCTGCACCCTGAAGATGATAAAGAATCCGTAGTAAGCCATTAAAGATACAAGTGCTCCAAGGAGTAAGACAGGTCTCAGCTTGTGGAGCTTTCTCTAGCCTCTGGAGGATTTACTTTGCCCTTATTTGCTCTTTCCATGATGAGTCACACAACTTGGTTTGGACTACAAAACCACAATTAGAGCATGTGCTTCGACAACAACTCAGAGTCACAGACCTTTATGGCTTCTCTGAGCTCAGAGGCATCAAAGTGTGAGGGGCTCTTTATCATGGCAAGAACCAGCTTCTCGAAGTTTCCAGTCAGCTCAGACTTCAGATCGTGGATCAAATCCTGAGAGGGGAAAATAAAACAACAAAAAACCCTGACGTCAGCATGGAAATGGCTGCTTTATAGATCAATGAGAGGCAAAGATTGCAGAATATAACACAGAATATTTTTTAAAATCACCTTTCCGTAAGTTGTTTTGTAAGCTGCTACCATTGGAACCCTCTGCTTGTTGCTACGACTCCCCAGCAGTTCAATAATGGCGTTTTCATCAGTGCCTGCGTTACAAAAACATCTATGTAAATACACTCCTCGTTGATATCAAGTGACAATGTCGTATAAGAGTTTATCTACTAACCAAAACCCTTCATGGCTTTCCGAAGAACTTCAACATCCCTCAGTGGATCAGCTCCGGGATAATCTTTAATCGTACCCCTAAAACCTTTCTGGAAATAAAACAAAACATAAAAATATTAGAAAAAACATGTTTGTAAAGGTGTATAAAGCAGCATTTTCTAGTTTGGAAACAAATCTTTCTTACAGGAATAGCAGGTGCCTGAGGGTTGGATGGAACTCCACCTCCATATGCAGGCATGGAGGGGTTAGTCGCAGGAGCCCCAGGGTAACTTGGCATGGGCTGACTCGGGGCGGGGCCCCCTGGGTATCCCTGCGGAGCTCCTCCTGGCTGCTAAAAGACAACAGTTCAAAAACAAGGGTGAAAATCTGAACAGAGAATGACTGGTGGAGGTAAGTTGATCAAAGCAAAGAGGAGCTTCAGCTTAAGTTATTTCATATGTTAAAAAAAAGTTACGTACAGCTCCAAAGCCACCTGGTGCTGCACCCCATCCTCCTGCTGCAAAGAAAGAGATCAACAAAACATTAAAATCTGTGGAGGATAAAAACTTATTTTGAGTCATGATGTTTCCTAGTTATGCTGCTTTAGGCTCAGACTGCTGGGGGACTTTTCCCATAGCGACCCAAATATAGGACAACCCTGTTTATAAATGACTGTCTTCTTAAAGAGGATCACAACTCCACCTCATTTGTCAGTTTTCTTATCCTACTCTTGGTGTTACTTGACTCTTATCTTTTGCTATTTTTAATACATGTATATTTTTCACTGTGGCTGCACATATTATCAACATGAAATAGTTGTAATCTCACCTGCTGGCGGCTGGGAGGGAAAGCCTCCTGCACCAGACTGCGCTGGGTACCCTCCTGCCTGAGGAGGGAAACCTCCAGCTGGTGCAGGGTAGCCTCCAGGCTGAGAAGGAAAGCCTCCTGCTGCTGGTGGGTAACCGCCTGCTGCTGGAGGGTAGCCACCAGCCTGAGGTGGGTATCCTCCAGCCTGTGGGGGGTATCCGCCTGCCTGTGGGGGGTAGCCCCCTGCTGCGGGGGGGTAGCCGCCGGCTGCTGGTGGGTATCCACCGGCTGCGGGAGGGTATCCACCTGCTTGGGGCGGGTATCCACCTGCTTGAGGTGGGTAGCCTCCTCCCTGTGGTGGGTATCCACCGGACTGAGGAGGGTATCCTGGGTAGCTCATCTTTATTTGGACCTGGAGGTGACATGGAGTTGTAGCTGTTTTACAACACTTGTGGACAACAGAGGCCTTCCTTTCATTCACAAAAAAGTTCACCCTGCTCCACAACATTCCTCCGCTTTAGTGGTAGCACAGGGTCAAGATTGATGATGATTTAGTATCAATAGTCGCCACTGAGATTATCACCACTAAACTAATACATTGGTTTTCATCCTTCAATCATTTAGCCTAAAAAAGCTCACCCTAGTCTTTAACTTGAAGCACTTCAGTTTGCTCTTTGGCCCAGTTTCGCAATCAATGTGGAAATAATAAAAATGCCAAACGTCCTAATAAAACAACTGACCTTCTACCAAACGCTGCTGTAGGTTAATGAATGAGCTGCAGCCACAGAAAAGGATCTCACTGAGGTTTCTAGCAGATTAACTCTACGGGCTTTTGGACCTTAGGCTCATCATGTCGACATAAGTCACCACTTTTTTTCATCATGTGACAATGAGTGTTTAATAGTAGACACGTATTCCCTTCGCCTTTCTCCACAACCAAAAAAAAAAACCATTATGTCATAATATGTTCTCAGCTATTTAAAGCTCCCTTATAATGTCGGAAACTGCTACGAGATTATGTGTCAAACCATTGCTGAGTAAAGACGGATTTATCGCAGCAGTACATACAGAAAATCCTGTTTTGTTTACTTTACTTGCAAACTATAAACTAGGAACTGGAAATGCTCAATGTCCAGAGGCAGCTGAGCACGCCAAATACTCCACTGTTGGCTTTGTAAACACAACCTTTTGAGATGTGTCCTGTGTACAAACACAAGGATTCAGGAGTAAAGAAAATGCTCTAATCCAAGGGCTGTAGAGTTAAGCTTTGATTAAAGCTTGGATTCAACCTCTCTGAAAGTTATAGTTGGCCGTTTGAGGTCTTTGACAGGACGCAAGGTCGCTGTAATAGAGGTGAAAGGTGTGTGTGTGTCTTGACACTCCCCTGTTAGTTTCAGGCCCTCTTCTTTGGACCCTTGGAAACGGTCACGGTGCGTTCAGGTGTTATTGTAATTTATAAACACCTCCATTTGACGGCAAAATGATGAATAAAAATGAAAAGTAGAATTCAGAAAATAGACTTAACTCTAGAACTTGACTTGGAAAAACAGTATTTTGTGTTCCCCTTCGTTGTTTTGTTAGTTTGACCAAATACAGATCAATTAAATACTATAAAGTCGATTCACATAAGTATCACGATTTTTTGTTTTATAATTTTTAAATCGATTTTTATGTTCAAAAATCGTTTTGTTCGGCAACATCGTAGAATCAAAATTTAAATCGGATCGGTATCCAAAAACTCGTAGAAGAATTGAATTGGGAGAAAAGCATATCGTCCCAGCCCTACTTTAAAAGGCTTTCTAAAAATGTCTTAAACTTACTCATTCATCTCCTCAGCCAACTAACAACCAGCATTTGCCCCAGTTGTCACATTATGTACATTTTTAAAACTTAATAACGCAATCAAGCGTATCTTTGTGCACTTTTTAACTCAGAGCTTATGTTTTCTGTAAGCTCTTGAAGGCAGCACCGGACCCTCTAATCTCTACAAGAATCACGGGCCTGTGTTTCCTCAGCAGTCACGCTGGGACTTGCTGTCCATTTAAATCCAGTAATAAGATATAACCTGGGTAGCAAATCATTTTATATGTTAGAAAGCCCAAATTACTTTTGATTTAATTCTATCATCTTCCTTGCATCCTGAGCTTGGACCGTCCCTGCGGTCCGTTAACGTTACATAACGCTGCCGAGGGAAGTTGATGTGCAGCACTTAGCATCAACAATGAACATTTACCCGTAGAAACGACCAGTATCTTTAACCTTTACGTATTAGTATCCAATATTTAGCCTTTAGATATGACTAAAGCTTTACGTTTGTTGTTGGTGTTGCTCAACATTCCCGTTAAACGGCTCCACATCGGGCTCTGTCTGTTTAATTGGGCGAGGCTAATTCTTACATTCCTAAAGCAGGGAGACAACAAGCTAGTACAAATCTTATTTTTCAAGAATAGTGAACAACTTTTTGTTGCCTTTGATGCTGGTAGTAGTTTTAAGTGCGTATTTAACGTCCAAAAGCAAAATAAAAGGGGGTACTTACTTCGGAGTCGCGTACTTTAGATCCAGGAAGAGACAGGCAGAGGGAAGCAGCAGAGAGAGTGGCCCGGAGGTGGGTGGGTCCTCAACATTGTTTCCGTCCTGCAGTCAGAATAACCTTTGCTTGGTTGTTATCATTAGACGGAGAGAGGAGGGGACAGAGCGTGGTGTTGACTCAGCGGGCTGTGGTGGTGTGTTATTCTCACCACAGGGGACACTAGAGCTGTTGTTCATGAGTATTAGATTTATTGATAGAGCTGAGTTACTGCCTCAGCATTGACCTGGGCAGTCCAATCCACTTTGTTTGCAGAACTTTTTTAAAAAACAAAGTTTAAGAAAGCAATTAATCCTAGAATACTATCACTAAAATTAGTAACACCATCATTTTTAATAATATACCCAAGAAAAAGTACGTGTCATTAGTGATTGGCACGGCAGTTCTTTTAGATGAACTGAATCACTAGAACCAGTTCACTAAAAAGATTTGTTCAAAAGATTTGTTCACTTAATTGCCGAATCATGTAGCGCTTGTCAGGAGAAGCCTGCGACTCTGACCTCCTGAACTGATACACGGCTGAACGGTTCAGGATTCGGTTCAATTCATAGCTTCTGAGACTGGGAGACAAGAGTGTTTGGCTGTGTTGCTTTGGCAAACAGGTTTGTAAAAATGAACTTTTTTATAAGTCATGATGTTTAAAGTGTACTGTCCTATGGTATGCTATTTATCAGGTCTGCTCAGTAAATTGGGCTCAGTGCGTGATTCGTTCACTGAACGTTTAGAAGAATTCAAACTGAACATGCACCGTTCCCTCGCAAACTGCTGCAATGATAGGATGCTGCAGGTTTAATGCACTACTTGTTACATGCTGTGTCCCATTGTATGCAAGTTGTTGTGGAGGCAATTTAGCAGTAAAAAAAAAAGGGTAGTTCAGGTGTTGGTGCATGCGGTCCCTCGTTCACTGGCTGCTCGACTGGCAATGCTGTTTCTCACCAGCTCAACTTAAGTAATAAACGAACCAATCACTCAAGGAAGTGATTCTGTTCAGTACGTTCAATTAGAAGATTGGGTTCCTTTTAACCAATCGTTCGCAAATGACACAGCACTACTTTTCATCAAAATATATCAAAATAGGATAACACATGAATAATTAGTTTTATTTTATTTTTAACTGTGCAATGTCCAAAGGGAGGGGGAAAATTATATATATATATATATATCAGTGGCGGCTGCTGGTCTTTCAAGGAGGGGAAGCTCATTTTTCTGGCCTACATCATAATTGTATTTGTTTATTAGTATGTAACAGAACAGAGTCGCCAAACACAACGGCAGTCGTTTTTAATAAAGACAAAAGTCGCTGAGGATCGGTAAAGTCTCTGGAGCAGTTAAGAACAACGGAATGAATGACTTGGAAAATGCTCTGGTAGATGTTTTATTCTTCAAGATCGCTGATTCGCTTGTTTAGCTGTCAATCAAAAAAGGATTTCCCCTCAGACAGCTCATCCAATCATGGATGCAGAAGCTTGGAGTCCGGGAGCAAGTCGGGGCCGCCCTCTCGCCATAGAACTCCAGTGAAGCTTAGCTTCCATTGGGCGGGACAAAGCCCAGCATTTATCCAATGAGCGTCTAGTTTCGCTGCTGGAACAACCCACTTTAAGCTTCCACATTGAAGTCAGCAGAAGCCCAGCGTCCGGCTGTTTGAAGCGCTGAGGCGCTGCGAGGATGAATGAGAACGAAGTTATGCCGGTTACCTGTGATTATCAGCTTCTTATCACAGTGTCTGAACAAAAGTTGAAGGCTTTCTAGTGCGTATTTAGTTAATGAAATGTACACACAGCAGTACGTATTTCACCACTTTTTCTTTTTTTTGGGGGGGTGACATTTTAAGGGAAGCCGAGCTTCCCTTGCAGTCTTAGAGCAATCGCCACTGATATATATACTGTATACATATATATATATATATATATATATATATATATATATATATATATATATAAAGAAACTGTAAACTTTCTGTTTCTTTTCCACTCATTCCTGGGGCATGTGAGTCTTCCCTGGTGAAGACTCACATGCCCCAGGAATGAGTGGACAATAACATATGAATTCCCTTGAAAATCACTACTTCTAGGGTTAACAGAAATGAAATAAGGCCCCACCTGGCCTAAATATTGAAATGCCAGACTTACACAAATAAACATGTTTAAAACCAGAGGGTTTTGTTCAAGTGTCTTCATTAAATAAGTGAACTAGTGACCCACCCATTAATATTTTAGGCTTTAAAAGCTTGAAGTCATGCATAATTAAGGATGGGACAGTTTTGGGTGAAAGTAAGGTGAGGGTGTCACCCCTGATAATTCAACCATCATCTCTCAGGTGTTTACCTAATCAATAAAAGATAGGACTCACATATAACTACTTTTCCTCCTGTATTTTACTTCCAGTCATATGATTAAAATATCTTTTTTCTGCGTCTGTGTGTTATCAGTATTTTACATGTAAACTAACCACCTGTTATTTTTATGTAAATTAAAACATCTGGACTTGCTTCCAAAAGTTCCTGGGCCTCTGGAAAGTACTACTCCCTAAGAAGGGGCTTTGTAAGGGGTATCTCTTTCACCCCAGAGGACCCCAGTCCCTGGGTGAAGGTGCACAGATGTCCTGGGAGAAATTCCTGCGATCGAAAAGTATCTTCTGATGAAGAAGTGGAGCAAGATGTTGTCCTGCAATCCAGGCTTCTGCCTTGCTGAATGCAGAGATCTCAAAAATAGAAATAAAGATGCATTTGTTATCTTTTATCTCTTTTTTTCTACCTCAGAATCAAAATATGTTGAAATCATGGACTGTGTGAAACAAGGATGTATCTTGTCACCCTCTGCTTCCTAATGAAGAAGAAGAAGAACTTTATTGATCCCTGAAGGAAAATTCAATTGTCTGTTGTCTCATGTAATATGTCTATAATAGTTACCTATTATTTACATAAGAGTTATAAAGCCTGATGGCACAAAAGATCTTCTGAATCTTTCTGTCCTGCAGCGAAGAGAGAGGAGCCGTCCACCACCATTTGCCCTTTGGTCCATCGAGGTGTTGTGAAGTGGGTGATCCATGTTCTTGAGAATAGTCTCCACCTTCCTCAGTGTAGATCTCTCCACCACATCCTCCACTGAGTCCAGCTTGAATCCTACCACTGAGCCAGCCATCTTTGTGTTTGATGCTTCCCCCCCAGCAGACTGCAGCATAGAACAGAACACTTGCCACAACAGACTGATAAAACATCTGCAGCGTCTTACTACAGACGTCTATTGATTGGAGTCTTCTCAGGCAAAAAAGGCGGCTCTGCCCCTTTCTGTAAAAGGCGGCTCTGCCCCTATTCTTAGATCAGTCCAACTTGTTATCCAGATGTACACCTAAGTATTTATATGGTGCCATCACTTCGATGTACACTCCACAGGTGTTCACTGGCTGAAGAGGGGGTTTGGATCTACAGAAGTCTATGACCATCTCCTTCGTCTTTGAGGTGTTGAGGATGAGGCAGTTTTTGTGACTCCAGTCACTGAAGGCTCTTATTAGATCTCTGTATTCAGCTTCTTGTCCATTTCTGATACATGCCACAATAGCGGTGTCATCTGAGTATTTCTGGATGTGGCAGGACTCAGTACTGTATTTGAAGTCTAACGTGTAATGTAATGAAGTGTAATGTAATCTGACGTGTAATGTAATGAAGTATTTTTAGATAATATTTCATAATATCTTTTATTTTTTATGCTGATTTAGAAAGATTCTTTCAGTTAATAAAAGCATGTCATGACTTCTCTGTGTTAATGAGTAGAAAGTACCATCATAGGAAAAAAGTCCTCTTTCTATGTCATTGAAGAAGATATTTTGGCTTGTTAAAGTTCAAAATGAGATATCCTTTTGGCCTTTTTGATGCTTTTTAATGGGCTATGTAAAATAACAATTATCAATGTAGGCTATAGTGTTTTTCAAAACCGGGTTACAAAGTGCTTTACAGATGAAGCTACTGCTCTAAAATATTGATAAGACAGGAATACATAAGATATTTTTAGTAGCCTATATTATAAAGAAAATCTACTGATCTCAGATGTTGTGAAATTCAATTTTCATTTTATTATTATTATTATTATTATTATTATTATTATTATTATTTAAAGGAATGAAAATTAAGTAAAGTAAGTAAAAATATTCAGTGGAAATTATAATTAAAAACAAAGTTTCCAGTTTTTGTTGGATTACCTATGAGACACAGGCCTGCTAAAATATAGTTTTCAAAAAGGGGTAGTTTTGTAAAGAAATAACAAAGGTTTTTGATTTAAGGTGCTTTTTAAACTCTTAAACTAGTTGACAGAAATAACCTCCACTTTACTTCAAGAGATATTTATATTCCTTTGAGATTAAAGTGAATTAAAGTTGATTTTAAACTTTTAGATATAACCTACCAGCATAAGTGTTTTTCTAACGTAAACAGCATTTTAAATCCCCATGGTAACCTGTGACGACGTTAAAACCTCTAAATCATTACAAGCCAAAGAGCGCGGTCATTCTGAAGATCAAATCTGAAGAATACAGCACGGAAAACTGAAGTGGCTTACAACCTTTCAACTTTTCACGGCTTTGACTTTGCTCCATCTCGAATAAAACCTCCCCAGACGACAGATATTCAGCGGACAAACATCTCAACAGAGAGAACAACATCGACGACATGAAAACCGTAAGATTTAATGACAATATTATCATGAAAATTTGTGTTATCGTCGAGACTTTAGGAATAGCTAGCTTAAAAGTGATGCATTGACATTGTATGACGAACCCAAAGTCCTGCTGTGGTCCTGTCCTGCATGTTTAAGAGCAGAGAAGTTAATGTTATTGTGAGAAATCTCTGCGTTTAGTTTTCGTTTAAGGTTTTTTTTTATTCTGGGCTTTTTAAAGACGTCAGTCTGAAACTTATTTGACAGTTTCTTTTATACTAACCAATGCTATCAGGCGAAAACTAATATTGAACACAAGCTATTTTCACTGTAATTACAGCCAAAGAGGCGGATTAAAGCAGTGAAATGTAGTGTTAAATAGGGGACACCTTCATAAGTTTAAAGATTTGTCAGCCATCATAAAATTCAACAAAATGAACTAAAAAGACATCAAAGTGAGACCCTTTTTTTAAAGTGCTCTAAAAGGCCCAAGTTACAAAAGAATCCTAAAAATTACATGTAAATCTATTTAAAAAGTTACTAAAACAGACAAAATTAAGTTAGAAGACCTTTATTATGCACTGCCTTTGTAATCAAGAGTTTGATAAAGTTCCACTCAAGTATGTTTTCATGTTTCCATGAATCAAGTGTGTGTTTTCTACCACAATATGTAAAACTTCATTATGTTTTTAACAGGGAAAAACCCACCTTAAGTGTAATCGAAACACTGTCCTTTTGTAGAAATCAGTTTTTATTATTGAATCCTGAAAATATGCAGCCTTTTCCCCAATGAAATAAAATGACTGAAATAAACATACCAAAAATATCAATTCTTCACAGGGTGTGTTACATTGATGTTAATCTATTTCTACTGCACAACTAACCTGCTGATTAGAAACTAAATACAAATTGAAATGAATTGACTTTCTCCTCTTGATGATACTGGTGTTACAGATGCTTCCTTCATGACCTTGACCACACAGTCAAATGTTACAGCTTGTTTAATTTAAATGTCTGTTGTTTCTGTCTTCAGAAACACCGCCAACGCAGCAAAGAGACCTCGGTCCCAGTGCAGAGGTCCGTTCCCAGGCCGGTGCGCAGGAGGGTCCTGGCAACACCCGTGCCCCCCCCCACGTCCCCCCCCAGGCCTCGTGGTGTAAGTAGGAAATTACACTGACAACATAGAGAGGCCGTTAGCATGCCTTTAAGACAACATACAAAACTTTTATAGTCTGAATAATTTTAATTACAGAAATGTGTTCATGAATTTGTCTTTTATTTTAATTTTCTTGAACTGAATTGTATTCATGAATTGTAGTGTTGAAATAAGGGACACCTTCATAAGTTTAAAGATTTGTCAGTCATCATAAAATTCAACAAAATGAACTAAAAAGACATCATAGTTAGACCTTTTTTTATTTTAAAGTGCTCCAATAGGCCTAAGTTACCAAAAGATCTCATGAATTACATTTAAATCTATTTAAAAAGTTACAAAAACAGACAAAATTAAGTTAAAGGACATTTATTATGTACAGCCTTTAAAACTGTTGTGTATTTATGATTACATGAATCAAGTGTGTGTTTTCTACCACAATATTTAAAAACTTCATTATGTTTTTAACAGGGAAAAACCCATCACACAGTCAAATGTTACAGCTTGTTTAATTTAAATGTCTGCGTTGTTTCTGTCTTCAGACCCACCAACGCATGAAATGGACCTCGGAACTTGTGTACAGGTCTGTTCCTAAGCTGTTGCTCAGGAGGGTCCCGCCAACACCCTCGCCACCTCCCACGTCCCCTTCCAGGGCTCGTTGTGTGAGTAGGAAATTACACTGTTACTAAGAGAGAGGCTGTTAGCATGCCTTCAAGACAACATGCAAAACTTTTATAGTCTGAATAATTTAAAGTTTAAAGATTTGTCAGTCATAAAATTCAACAAAATGAACTAAAAAGACATCATAGTTAGACCTTTTTTTATTTTAAAGTGCTCCAATAGGCCTAAGTTACCAAAAGATCCTATGAATTATATTTAAACCTATTTAAAAAGTTACAAAACAGACAAATTTAAGTTGAAGGACATTTATTATGTACAGCCTTTAAAATTAAGAGTTTGATAAAGTTCCACTCAAATGTGTTTTTATGTTTTCATGAATCAAGTGGCGTTGTTGCTGTCTTAACAGGAAACGCTGCCGACACATCAATTTGACCTCGGAAATTATCCTCATCATTCTGAAGCTGTTGATCAGGAGGGTCCCAGCAACACCCTCGCCACCCCCCAGGCCTCAAGCTGTAAGTAGGAAATTACACTGACAACATAGAGAGGCCGTTAGCATGCCTTTAAGACAACATACAAAACTTTTATAGTCTGAATAATTCTAATTACAGCAATTTGTTTATGAATTTGTCTTTTATTTTAATTTTCTTGAACTGAATTGTATTCATGAATTGTAGTGTTGAAATAAGGGACACCTTCATAAGTTTAAAGATTTGTCAGTCCTCATAAAATTCAACAAAATGAACTAAAAAGACACAATAGTCATACCTTTCTTTATTTTAAAGTTCTCCAATAGGCCTAAGTTACCAAAAGATCCTATGAATTACATTTAAACCTATTTAAAAAGTTACAAAAACAGACAAAATTAAGTTAAAAGACCTTTATTATGTACAGCCTTTAAAATTAAGAGTTTGATAAAGTTCCACTCAAATGTGTTTTTATGTTTTCATGAATCAAGTGTGTGTTTTCTACCACAATATGTTTTTAACAGGGAAAAACCCACCTTAAGTGTAATCGAAACACTGTCCTTTTGTAGAAATCAGTTTTTATCAAACTAAAAACTGAGGATTTTCTTATTGTTAAATCCTGAAAATATGCAGCCTTTTCCCCAATGAAATAAAATGACTCAAATAGACATACCAAAAATATCAATTCTTCACAGGGTGTGTTGCATTGATGTTAATTATTTCTATTGCACAACTAACCTGCTGATTAGAGACTATAATACAAATTCAAATGTATTGACTTTCTCCTCTTGATGATACTGGTGTTACAGATGCTTCCTTCATGACCTTGACCACACAGTCAAATGTTACAGCTTGTTTAATTTAAATGTCTGCGTTGTTTCTGGCTTCAGAAGCGCAGCCAACGCAGCAAAGAGACCTCGGTCCCAGTGCAGAGGTCCGTTCCCAGGCCGGTGCGCAGGAGGGCCGCGGCAACACCGAGCACGTCCGCTACCAGGCCTCGTGGTGTAAGTAGGAAATTACACTGACAACATAGAGAGGCCATTAGCATGCCTTCAAAACAACATGCAAAACTTTTACAGTCTGAATAATTTTAATTACAGAAATGTGTTCATGAATTTGTCTTTTATTTTAATTTTCTTGAACTGAATTGTGTTCATGAATTTATTTTATAACTGTGAAAACCAGAAAACCATTTCTGCAGAGTTCAGATTTTTGAATTTGTCGGTTTTTCTTTCTCAGGTGGTGCACTTCAGGAAAGTCGGCACTCCATTTTGCTCCACCCCAAAGCACGATCAGGTCCCTAATCTCTCTCCTCCTGTCTCCCCTCTTTGGTATACCTCCTGCTTTCCACGTGTCTCTTTTTCAAGCTCTTCTCCTTCCTCTTCCTCTTCTTCTTCCTCTTCCTCTTCCTCCTCTTCCTCTTCCTCTTCTTCTTCCTCCTCCTCTTGTGGCTCCCGTACTCGTTGCCGTCTCTGTGCTCCTCTCCAGCCAGGTCACAGAGGAGCC
Organism: Xyrichtys novacula; assembly: GCA_962446985.1. Lineage (NCBI taxonomy): Eukaryota > Metazoa > Chordata > Actinopteri > Labriformes > Labridae > Xyrichtys > Xyrichtys novacula. The sequence goes on along the minus strand of OY660882.1, from coordinate 7,071,931 downwards.
CTGCAGGACCTGCCTTCAGCCCCTCCCCCTGCCTGGCCCAGACGATGACGGAGGAGGACCAGTGGCCAGGTCTGCAGCCGTAGGACCCGGAGGAGCTCTCCAGGAGGAAGGAGCGGTGGACGGCCTCACCGAGGACCCCTACACCCCCTCAATCCACCACCCCTCCTTCCACCTGTCTCATCTCCACTGCTCCTGGGACCAGGTGGACGAGGAACCTTCGAGGCCTCCTAAAGCTCAGGTGCAAGCGGTCCAAGGTGACTCGCAAGAGGACTGCTGGACGGATGGAAACAACCGTCCAAGCAAGAGTCCTTTTGGGGGTCACGCTGGGCTGTAGTTTTATATAGATAGTAAGATAAGTTAAGATAGAATAAGTTAAGTTAGAGTTAAGATAAGTTAGAATAAGTTTAGTTATAGTTAAGTTAAGTTAGAGTAAAGATAAGTTAGAATAAGTTAAGCTCTTTAATTAAGATAAGTGATGATTACACTGACTGTTCAGATGCTCCACATTTTCTTACCACCAGCTCCTTTCCAGCTCCAACCTCTGCTCAAAATATCACTAAAGAAAGCTTGTCTGCAGCTCCTCCTCTCCTCCTCCAGTAAAAACCCCCTGGTATTAGTTTAGGACGTTGACTGTTCGGTTTAGATTCTTAATGACCGCGACCACAAATCCCTCGCTCCTCTGCAGCTCCTCCTCTCCTCCTCCAATAGACCCCTCTGGTTTTAGTTTAAGACGTTGACTACGAATCGCTCGCTCCGCTCCCGCTCGCTCCGCTCCCGCTCGCTCCGCTCCCGCACGCTCCTCTCGCACCAGCTCCGCAACAGACAAATAAACCTGAAGCTTCAATAAAAAGCAGAAAAAATGACTTCACCTTGGACTCATTAGGCATTACCCTAAAAGTCCTAGGTTGTGTAGTGTGGTTATTTATTTTGATGTTATGTGTTGGGATGTTTTGTGCAGTTGCCTGATTTTAGTATAGTGTCTTGTGATGTGTTTTTTTGTTGTGTTGTCATGCATGTGTTTGTGTCGTGATGTCTTGTTTTTTCACTTAGTGGGTCAGTGAATCTAAAAGGTGAGTTTGGTTCCTCTCGAGTGATTCTTTACATGAAACAAGGTTTGTGTAGGACCCTTTTTCATTTTGATTTTCTTTAGGAAAAGGATCGAAATTGTGAAGAAACCCCCAGAAGAGCCAAGAGGGAAACTGTAGACGCAGGAGGACCAAACCCACCAGAGACAGGCCCACGAAGAATAGATGAATGACGGGGATAGGTACTGAGTGTTTCTGGAAGTTTGAAGGTAAATAACTCTATCAATACTTAAAAGGTTAATAAGTACAAAATGTTGGCTTTTAAGAAAAAAACAAAACATTTTCACAGTAACTGAAGGGCTGTAATTTATGTTTGTTTTCAGGTAACTCCATAGTCAGACACCCAAAATGAGTCCAGAAGAGCCCAAAGATGTCGACCAACCCTGTGATGCAGAAGAAGACTGGACGAACAAGATGACATGGAGAAGTAAAGTAAGTAAAGTTTGATGAATGTGTCTTATATCATTCAATTGTTGTCTTGGTGTGCTGCTCTATTGATCTACTAAAGATGAATATTTAGTTAGTTTGCTATTGTGTAGGTTTACATTAGGCTACATAATTAACACTTGCAGTAATTTATTTGCTAAATGATATTGTTGGTCTCTTTTTATTTACCATTTGCAGCATCATGCCTAGAAAGGAGAGGAGAGGAAGAGAAAAAGAAAGGGAGCTACAGCAGGCAGCCCACGGGAGCAGCTCTCAACTCTCCTAGGAAGATGAAGATGAAGATAAAAGGTCAGAGTCAAGAGTCATGTTCACTGTTTCGGTCATTTTAAAGCTCAGATTTTGAAGTTGAACTGTTCCTCTAATTTTACTGAAATATCTTAAAAGCTGTCTACACAAAATGGTTTGGCTGTACTAAATTAGGCATGAAGCTATTTTAGATCATTATGTTATTTTGTACCAAAAAGTTTTTTCTATGTTACAAGGCTTGCAGTAATCTTGTATTTACCTTTATAGGCTATACTCAACCTTAGAAAAATAGGCTATCACTGAAACTATTATTATTCTATTCTAGACAGCTGCAGCAGGGAAGCAGTCGACCAACGACCAGCAAATGAATCTCCAGAGTCATCTACGCAAAAAGTCAAGTCCGTAGCAGCATCAAGTCCATACACAGTTAAAGAATCAGAAGTGCTGTCTAATGACCAAAATGAGGGAGAACAAGAACGAGAACAAGGCATGATGTAGCAGCTGTATGTGAAAGAGATGAAATGTGAAAAATAAATATGTGAAAATGAAAACAAAGTTTCAGGTCTGTCTAAATCCACCTTAGTGAAAGATAATCTATCATTGTAGCTCTTAACTTGCTTAAAACCTCTCCATGTCCGTTCATTCTGAAGAAATAAAACACTAGTGATTGACTGATCAGTGCTATTGTGTGAAACTGTACCAGTTCAAAGGTCAAGTAATTTTAGAAAGATATTGACATAGATAAATATGCAATTACATTCAACATGTACCTGTAATGTTTTTTTTTTTTTTAAATCTCACACTGCTATAATAAGGCAGCCGTCAGTTCTACATGCCGCATAAAGTGCCCTTATTTTTCACTGAGCACCTGCCCCTCAAAATGTCTGTGCACGCCACTGGGTGTGCCGATACAAAATTGTTTTGTGAATCACATTTTAATTAACTGCATGATTATGATCTAAAAATAAGAGTAAAGTGGGAAATTTATGTAAAATCTCTATATTACTTGACTAAATTAAATGTTATTTTTATGCAGCTGATATCTTTATTAGTGGAGTTATAAATCAATTCTATGTCATACCAACATCACTGTAGGATAAGATTAATTCTCATCTGATATAATAAGTCTCAGTCTTGTCTTAATCTACCATAAGCAGAGCACCTTTTAGCATTTAGAAAATTAGGGTGGCACAGAAAGGCAGAAACCTGGAGCAGACCCAGACCCCTGCTAAACAGATAACAGGAGGGGTTATCCATCAGGGAGTAAGAAAAAAAGAGGGAAAGAGGAGGAGGAAAAAAGATAGTAAGAGGGCGGTAAGTGGAGTAGCTAAGTGTGCCCAGTTCTGCTGCTCTTGGACCGGGTTTGAGTGAACCCTGTGAAGGCCCCCTGTGAATGTGACAGTCAGCTTTTGAAGCTATTCCTGAAATTACACAAAAAAAAATTCAGTATCAACCACATACAGTACATCATATATGGTATCAAAAACAAGCACTAGATGGCAGCAGACTCTTGGTAGTCAGTGAAAGCGTCACTTGTAACATCATTGGAGGTTTGCAGGGTAATCGAGCAACTAAGTTTGAAGAGTGGTCAATCGTGTGGTAAGATTAGCCATTTTTCATATTTCGGATCACTACATCAAGGTAATCATAGTTTTGTCTCTAACTAGTGAATCTGCATATATTTCAAGATGTTGTGCCTCCCTGCAAACCAACAGAATGAGCGTAAACATAACTGTCTTGATAGTATAGCATGACAAAAAAAGTGGTCTCACATTTCAACAATCTGAACTGAAACTCTCATTCTCTCATCAAACTTCTTTACTTTCTCTGTTGAACTGGCTCAACTTACCCCAGAACTACTATTATGACTTTATCAGTCAGACTCCATGAATTGATGCCCATCTCCTAAATATTTGGTCACATGATCAATTTCTTTTACCATTTCCAAGCAACAGGGGGTGGCTCAACTTACCCTTTGGTTCAACTTATCCCACCCTCCCCTATACTGAAAGCTAACTTGAGGATAGGATTAAGTTTTGTGGCCCATAGTTGGTTAAACCTTATACTATTTTTATTAGTCTACCGGTCGAGTTAATAGTCTACGTGCTCCCCATCCCCCTCTCTTTAAGTTACCGCAGCTCTTCTGTGGTTTTAAAGTGCGTGTGCAGTGATATAAGGCGCAGCTCCATTAAAACTCTTGTTGGACCTCCTTCGTGGTGACGCAGCTCAGAGCCATGTCCTAAACGCTGCCTCCAGCCCTCCAGCCCTCTGCCATCATCCAGACTTTCATGCTCCCACTCTGCGCCCTCCCCCATGTAACTGCAGTCCGGTTTCTTCAGGTCCTTGTGGACTCCCCAGGTGAACGCGAGGATCACACCCACCCCGGTTTGAGCAGAGGGGATGACTGAGAAAAGTTGGCTGATTGAGAAAATCCGGCGGTTCTTCTGACAGAGCTCTTCCGAGAAGAGGGGCAGCAGTCCTCTTTCAAAACAACATGATGTCCGCTATAGAAGCTGGTACCCCCGTGTACCAACCTGCACAGCTGCTCAACTGGGTCTACATGTCTTTACAGGACACTCAAAGTGGAGGTTTTGATGCGTTCAAAGCCGAGTCGGAAACTTCGACACAGGACGCGAACATCTCTAAGCGCAATGTGGCTGATCTGAGCTCCAACTATCTGAACAACTTCTTCCATCTGCGGAGTGAGGTAGAAATCTTCAACACTTTGCATGAAATTTAGAACATGATTTTTTTTACTCATTCTGCCTTTCAACATCTTTTTACTGCATGCTGAAAACTTCTCAGCATGATTTTTAAGCTTGCATTATCCCCCTCCAGGTTATTTTTGTCACCCGTACAGTAAACCTCACCTGCATGCCTTCAGTGGGTTGCACTGCGGTGAGTGGGTAGCATATGAATATGTGTATTGTACCCTGGTATAGTGCCTGAGTGTGTTCAGACTGTTCTGGTGTCAGTCTGCAGCTGGAGGAGGACTGGCAGGTTGAGAAAGAGTTCTCACAAAGTTTTAAAAATGTCAGAGTTCACCCCAGCTGGCCTTGGCTTGGCCAGGAGGGTATGAAGGGTTCACACAGTGGAGTTTTGGTGCAGCTTAATTTAAGATCCAGGAAAGTATGGACACTGACATTTAAAAAGTTATTTTAAATATATGTAAATGTATGCAATCTAAAATGGTGTACCTCAAGGATCTATGTCTGGACAACTGTTTTTTTTTATTAAAGCTACTGCAAGGAATATGTGGTCATGTTACTTTATGCGACCCCTGTGAAAAAATATGCTAATCTGATCTATTGTCTCTTCCTTTTGTAAGTAGTGCAAATCCATACTCCTTTATTTGGCATACTACTTTATTTTAAACGTCATTTAAAAGCAAACTGAAAACTCTTTTTAGTCTTGCTTTTAACTAATTTTATATCATTAAGTTTACTGAGCTATTTTGGTGCTCTTGTTTTAGTATCTTTTATTTCATTTTATTTATCATTTCTTAAATTTAATTTTATGTTTCTTAGTTTTTAGATTTTAACCTAAACCTCCAGTGTTTCCGTATCTTGAGTTTTAAAATGATGTTTCCTCAGTGCACACATTCCTGTTTCTATGAAATCAAGCCCTTTTTAAGTTTATGTATTTTAATACTGTGTCTGTTGCAGTTAGATCGTGGGGTGGGAATGAGGGGTTGGGCTGGGGTAGATTTGGGTATTTTTTGTTTCTTTTATTCCTTTTTCGGTGTAAAGCAAGTGCTATATAAATAAAGACTGATTGATTGATGATTAAGTAATGAACATTTGGTTTTCAAAAGCTATTTAAGGCTCATGTATTTAAGTAAATCTGTTTCATAACCAGCTAAAATCTACACATGAATTATTCTGCAGCCATGGTTCAACCAAAAGTTAGTCTTAAACTTGGTATAAAAAGATTTTAAATTTCTGTTTTTCAACCTAAAAGTTTATTATACTCAAAGGAATAAAACTATTGTGTGTCATTTTGATGTGGCTGTTTAATTTTTCATTTAATACAGAAACTGCCCCATACACACATCTGATTACAATTGTCCATCTGTGATACCCTTAGAGTGAACAGCCAGTGTCTTCAGGCTGTTCCTCATGTTCGCCCTGCGGTGCCATAGCACCCGTCTCCTCTGCAGGCACAATGATGATGATTGTGCAGAGCTGATAGAAAGAATAAGAAGAATACATAACAAAGGGGTGTTGTTCTGACGAGGAAATGGACACTATTGGTCCGCAGTGTAAATGCAGTAAAGGCAGCACATCTGCAGGAATGACATAATGTCGGCTACTGTCGGAGAGACAAACAGGAGAATCAATCAGGGTGATGGACTGACATGCAGGCTGAGATGCTCTTTTATTGTACATTCACAACAACAACCTTCTGTGTTTTGTAAATAGGAGATTCTTTTGTTCAGAGGTGAAATCAAGGGCTGATTTATTGATTGGCTGAACAATGGCATTTCAATCAAGAACAGTAGATTGATTCTTAAACTATTAAATCAATAAAAATCAAGTACTCTGCGTGTGGTCATATTGCTTTGTAGTTTAACAAATGAAACGTCTTTGCACCACTGGTTGAGTAAAAGCTATCTCAAGACATAAATGAGTGTTTAATGACTCTCTGCCATGTTTAATGAATCAATAAATAAATTTTTTATCCATGTGGTGCCAGATAACAGCAAATGTTTTCATGTGACACGCTCCATAAAGAGCAGATCAAGCATGTGCAGAGACCCAGCATTACCACATGACTAGAGTGGCAAAAATTTCCCTTAAACAGGCAGAAACCTTGAGCAGAACCAGATTTACAGGTGAACAGCCGCCTGCCAGGCATAGTTGGGCCATGATTGTAAAAATTGCAGATGGTAGTTTACTAATTAGTGTAGTTCTAAAACAGGTTTCTGCCCATTCAAAGGGGTTTTGGTAACTGTTAGAAAGTGCCTATAATAATTATGGAAGAGTTTTTAACAGGCAGAAACCTCAAGAAGAACCAGACTAATTGATTGACAGCCATCTGCCGCATGGCCGGTGCTTGCAGTTTATAAGAAATACCCACTGAAATCCTTTAAACAGCCAAAACCTCGAGCAGAATCAAGCTGGTTGATCTTCATCCATATGCTTGAACTGGGTGTGTTGAAATACTAACATCTGTGGATTGTTAGAAATTGTGAGCTGCCCTACTTAGAGGGCATTTGCCGTGTATACGTAAATATATTGATTCTGATTCTGTCCTGGTCCTTTTTCCAACAGGCTTTGAACAACAACTTCTACAAGAGCTCCTCGCCCTATGGATCCCTAAACAATATCGTGGACGGTCTAAGCTCCCTGGCTGACCATTTCTCAGACCTCTCCCTCTCTCCCGAGACACGCAAACCAAGCAAAAGACCGCCTCCTAACTACCTGTGCCACCTTTGCTTCAACAAAGGACACTACATCAAAGACTGCCCTCAGGTGAGCCAGTCAGTGTTGCTTTACATCAGTCGGGTACAGTAGTGTATGTATATGTATATCAAAGGATCTACGATGTTTTTAAGGGGCACATGATGGTAAGCTGATAAGGTGACACATACTACTTCTACTCGCTAGGTAAACTGAACATAATTCAAATTCGGTGGTGTTAAAACTTTAAAGCTTAAATAAGAATATTATGCTTTTGTTTTGTCAGTCTGAAACAGATTCCTCAGCACATATTTGAGTTCGATGTGCCACCACAGGTTAGTAATGAGCAGCAGATGCCAGATTGGATCTCAAAGCCGGCCTTAATGAAAGATGATAGGTTACTCTGTGGAACGAGGCACGACCTCCACTCCTAACACGAAAAGAAATATGACCGCTGCTACGTGCACAGCTGCAGTTCGTCATTGATCATGTTCAGAGGGAAATGCCTGACATTTGTTAAGTATAATGGATTTAATCAGATGAGTGATGGTCAGGATGTGTCTGAGAAGCAGGGAAGCAAAAAAGTAGAAATGTGAGTAACAGGTAATTATTTACTTATCAGTCATGCAAGCTTAAAGCTCCTGTTACCAGCCGGTCATAAAACAGAAATTGATATTGGCGCCTCTTTATGAGCTACATAAGAAATCACGCCATAAGCATGAAGATTGTTATTTCTGTATGGTTTTTTTAAATGCCTGAAAACCCTGACAGGGGGCGGGTGTCAGATTGGGTGACTAACAACCCAGTATGGATTCTTAAAGAGTGATACACTTGATTTTTGTCGAACACAACAAACTCAAGTACAAGAAAAAATGCTCACTGGAGCTTTAACGTTGTGTAGGAACCATAATGTCGCGATTAATGTTCTTTGTTTGTTATGATACACGTCGAAAAGTGTACACATATTACATCAAATGTGCGTGTGAAATCATTGGTCACTGTGGAAGCGTTTTCTCTGTTATTAAAGCCCAGAAAAACTTCTTTTTTAAAGGTATTAGGAAAGCCGCAATATGTTGGATTAAGAGACCAGCTAAGAGACCATAAGTTTGAATGTGAGGTGTCACATTAGTTTAGTAATTCCTAAAAATGAAGTTGTTTTTGTTGCAGTAGGCATCATCTATTGATGTTTCATGTTCATCTACAACAAGTATCAAAATTCTAGCTAGCTGTGTGCGAACTCAATCTAATCACCACCAATAGTCCTGTTTGAAATCTTGTAGTCATTACCGCTGCAAACACAGAAGAGATTGAGATCATTAAGTAGTGAATGTAGGCACTCGAAGAAGGCGAGGAATGTGGTGAAAATTATTTGCAGTCGTCTCAGAGGTCTTAACATTTCACCATCTTTGCACACCTGATAGAGGAAATGATTGCGGTCCATCGTTTCAACATATGAAAGTAATACTCGACGTCCCTCAAACTGCAACGTCAACACATTGGCATTTATGTTGAGTATATTTCAGGTTTAATCCAAACACTGCCAAAAAAATAGACGTAAAAAGCGTCTTGAGAGTTGTTAAATAGAGGAGTGTCTCATTAGCAGCAGTGTTTCTCTGAGCTGGATCCTGCAGCGGATAGGAATCAAAGAAAGAGTCACGGCTGAGTAAGACGAGAGAGGAGACATGGGAAGTGGGTGCGTGGGGCCTGTAGAGCCTTTTCTCGGGGTGGAAAGGGGCCCATGTCAACTCCAGAAGTCTGCTCCTTTTGATAAAGAAACACATGGTACCTCAGAGGAAGCCTAAGGTGATGAGGAGTGATGAAGAGTGTCAGTTAGGTTGGAGGTCTGTTATGGGTTTTGGTTTCAGCCATACTGAAAGGCATTAGATATGCTGTCCTTGCTGGGCTCTGCTAGCGGTAAACATCCTGTTGACAGCATAGTAGAGAGTTGGGTTACATGCTTCACTAAAAGGTTAAGACGCCGAAGGATTACTCTGAGATATTTACGATTTGCCTTTGCAGCCACACCCCTCAAAATGTGCAAAATCTGGAAACCATTTCTGCTGGCTGGCTGGCTCTCTTCTCTTCTTTAGAGAGATGATGTCAGATTTTATCATGTGTTGCTAATATTTCAAACCCAAAGCAATTATTACCGAGCCGATGGCATGACAAAAGGCCTCTTCAGTCGAAGCTGTCTTTCTGAAGCTGTGACCAATGAACAAACTACTTTTTGTTCTTCATGGCTGGAATCTGAGGCATTTTTAGCTCCAGAGAACTCAAATACAAACTGGGACAATTTTGAAGTCTAAGAAGACAGAAAATGGTTTTGTTTTCAACTTAACACCGAAAACTATTACGAGTTTATGTTTAAAATCTAAAAAACACCATAACACCTTTCACCCCCAAACCAAGGGTCATAATAATTTAATGACCTCTTTCTTATTAACCTGGTTACTGTAAAGCGAAAACACAGTGACAGTGTGCTGACAGTCGGGTGTATGGTGGGAAGAGCCTGGGCTAAATAAGGAGGGCATTGTCTCTCCAAGGGGCTGTGGAACCAGAGGTCAGGAAGTCAGGCTGTATTGTTCGCTCAGCTCTGCTTGGCTGCAGTCATCTCCGTCTCTCTGTGTCTCTGTCTGTGCGCGGAGGAACGGCTGTCAGACACACATTTAAAGGGCCAGAGAGCTGCTAGCCAGCGATGTCAGCATCCAGACCATGTTTTTGGAAACGGCAGAGAGGCACAGGAAGTGGGTGTATGTCTTTACAGTTACAGCTTAATCAAGTTTGAATGCGGGAAAAAGTCTGCTTTGGCCAGAGGAACTTTTAATAGAATCAAAACTAACAGAGGGAATTCCCTGATTTAAAATTAGTCACTTAGGGCTCAAACCAGAAGCTGAGATTTTCAGGCTTTAGTCACACTAATTGTAAGCAGCTTTTCATTCAATCATTCAGCATCTTAAACACAATTTTAGTCACTTTAAACGGCATATAATTGACGGGAAAAGTCAACAGGATGAGTCTTTGGTAAGATCACAAGACAATCAATGATCGCTTCATCATTAGAGCCAAAATTGGCGTAAGCTTCAAGTTCCTCACATGAGTTTTAATTGAACATAAAAAGCTTCTTTGAAATAGAGCAATAAAAAATTAAATCACATGCTGTGCCTCAAATGACTGACAGACTTAATTTATTATTTTGTTGATATTTATTTAACTTTTTTCATATTGTCTTTATCTTCCTTGGCTTTTTTTTTTTGCTGTGATCCTGGTTTTATTTTCAAAAAATGAATCTGACACATTCTTCAGGGTTCCTAACGCAAGTATGGAAAGTAGGGAAGTAATTTGATTAATTCACGGTAAAAAAAAATATTGTTTTCTAAAATAGAAAAGTAGGTATTTCCAAAAATAATTCTAAAAAGTAGGGTATGGAAAAGTATGGAAAATCCAACTGTGTAGGAACCCTGATAATTGAAATTAAAACTTCTTTCCCATTGGTCAGCAACTAAAAAAGTTGTTTATAGTAGAAGTTCATTAATCAGATCATCTACCAAAGTTAAAAAAGTAACTTTTCTGTGACGGCTAATAATATCTTTTGGTTGTGATCATGTTGCGAGTTATAATACTAATAATGTTCATTCTTAGCGAACAGTGATTTTATATTAGAAGCTTTTCCCCTTCATACTCAGCTAACGTCCGTTTACGATTACGTTATGAAATATATTGGGAATTTCTTGGTCAAAGTCTTTTCTGTTTCAAATCATGGAGAAGAGGTGAAATGATAATTCATCTGATACCCTTTTATGAGAGATTGAGCAGAGCAGTGGTTTATTTTTGGTGTTAGCATGTGAGATATCCAATTAAAAGAGAAATGCTATCAAAGATCTGTTTTTGATCTCTTTCAGGCTCAGTGATACACTTCATAGCCAACCATGTAACTGGTAAATCTCAAGCAACACTTTCTGATTACTGCTGCTTTGGTCCTTTTGTTTTCCCTGCTGATAAATGTCTTATCTGTCCACGGCACGCTGAGTGTTGTTGTTGGCCGGATCATCTGCTGAGGAGGATGAGTCAGGGAGAGGGGACCCTGGAATGTGGGGTAGATAGACTCCCTTTGATAAACAGTGGCTCATCTGCTCTAACATAATGAACACATAGGACAGGAATGCTGCAGAGCTCAGGTTTTGTGTGGTTGTATGTTTTGAAGATCACTTTTGTTGGACTCTTTGGATTACAGTGTTTTCCTGTTACACTTATAGGGGGAGGGAATGGGAAATCTATTCTAGTGCTTTCTCCTGGCTGAAAATGAAGTCATCAGTTTGTTGTTAGAAACCATTGTGGACATACATGATTTCACAAGACTATGAAAAGTTATACTTGAGTCAACACAGGGGTCTTGAAAACATATGAGCCATATTGCTGTGGATTTCACTGTATTAAGGTGCTGTTTGGCTTTGATAACAGCTGGGCTTCTCCCTGACGCCGCAGGCCTCTGATATAATTTAAACCCTGTGAGGGAGAGCGCTGAGTTTGTTAGTGCGGAGTAATCGACCACATGTTGTCCGATAGACTTTGCGTTGCTGTGTTCTCTAGGATAAATGCCCCATGGGGGTATGGAAGTGGGGGTGATAGTGAATAAGAGAGAGAGAGAAAGAGAGGCGAAAGGGGAGGGGGGTGAAGATTTGGAGTAGTCCATTGTTTATCCTGATGGTTTCCAGATGATGGCAGAGGGAGGCAGCCAACCTTCCAGGCCTCTCTCACCAGAGTACAAGGATCTGGGCCAAGCTTATCTTCTGTAGCCTTCAAATCTGGCTTTACATCGCTCCGTGCAATCTGGGGCAGGTTTAAGTTACACAACTGAAGTTACGGCATTTGGGAGGGATGAGTTGTAACACACATCATAAATATATTTCCTATCTTAAAGCCCAAATCGACACTTTCCCACACAGGTTGTAAAGACTTTGAATCAGATATAAAGTATTTGTTTTGGGACTACATGTTCCTGTCTGGATTTTTAAGTGTGGGGGGGAAAAGGGGGCTAAAACTGTTTTTGTTTAACAACTAGGATAATTATTGTTGACCCATTCCAGCTCTGACCGGTATAGCCAACTTGACTGGAGATTTCAATAATCAACACAAATAAGAATAGAGATAGACTAATGAATCAGTCGGGAAATTAATCAGGACGATTAATGTTATTTTGACGTAACCAACATCAGCCCTCACAAGGCCAATATCACTAGTGTAATGTAATGTATTAACTAGTTTTATCCATCCCAAGTGACAGCAAATTGAGTCTAAAACACCCATTGGTTAGAGTTTATATAATTTGATGATGTACAGAAAAATAATAACAGTTCAGTTAAACAATGATATTAATATTACCTTTTACTTTTTGTACTCTTTCTAGTTTCAGAAATCTTGTGAAAATTTTCACCACAGTCCCTTGTGGTGAAAATTTACCAAGCCAAATAAGTGTCTGTTTATATCTATATAAAAAGCATTTTTTTTTCTCATTTGTTAGTATTATTAGATAATTTCATCTTGACAAATCCAAAATATTGAAATAGATAAATAAAATATGATATTGCTGTTATATACCAGGAATTAGCCAGCATGCTCCCTCAGTATTGGTACCTGCATGGACCTCTGAAAAACTAATATCAGATGACAACTAAACAAAAACATACCTATTTTAGAGTAAGTAGAATTGGATTCAATAAATCAATACGAGTATACCATTATCTTTGACATTCAAGTCTTGGGGGGTAGTGGTTGCACGGATTTGACACTTTTTAAAGGGATATTCTGGCACACACCCAAACACCGAGTTAGACACCCCCTCAAGAGATGAATGTTGCTGACCGCTCGCTTCTCTAGTTATACCAACTTTAGTAACGACCGCAGGATAGCAATACACAGCAGTCTGAGGAGCCACAAACAAACCTCAACCAAAACGCCACTCTATAGCCACAAATAATGCTCAGAACAGCACCTAACTTCATCAACAGTACATATAGGGTCCTAGCCACAGCGCTAGCCACCAAACATCTTTTTAACTTTGCCTAATTTCTTGAGCAAAGAGACTAAACACAACTCACCTACTCTCTTCCAGCAGCTGCTTCTTTGTAGCGAGACCTCTGGCCAGTCCATTACAGACTACAGCGGGGTGACACAGCTCAAGGAAGAACATTTATGATCATTTCTTTGAAGTAATAATCACCATATTAATCATTTTGCACTGCAGTCGCGGTAGTTCTTCTGCCTTAGCGTCTCGGTCTGATTGCATTTCCATGAAGAAAAGATCCTAAATTGATTTTACGCCAGAATATCCCTTTAAGTTGTGGGTTCAAATCATAAACCTGTTGCTTTTGCTCCGAGGATGCGCGTAAGCCAAGTGTGAGTGTGCTAATTTAAATAGTTTAAAAACACTCATGAGCTATCTTACTGATCACCAAGACGATACAACCAGTCAACAAGTATTTGATATAGCTGTTTAACTTTGATAGTTTATTATCTTGAGACCATTTTTCATTTCACGCTTGGATACAGCTTGTGACAGCTGTTAACATGGTTAGAGAAGCCAAGCCTTGGCGAAAGACAGTTTTCTGTTTTATGACCTAAATTTGTCTTTATTTTTCATCAGAATAATATTTTCCAGATATCATGTTGCTTTTGGGCAGATAGTGGGACGGCTTCACATTCTGTGCAAAGACATTGACTAAATAGTGTTAAAAAGTAATATATTATAACTAATATCAAAAGATTAATCATGTCAATCTGTCACTGTTCATTTGTAACTCTCACTGCTAAACTGTGGTCAGAGGTGTTGTTCCATTTGTCTGATGTCAATGTCATGTCTTTTCGAGGACAGCTGGAAACTGTAGTCTGTGCCATGGCCTTTGCTGCCCCTTTGGGCTCCAGACTTTAGGTCGAGTTTGTTTTGCTTGCTCTGCAGAGCGAAAGCTGCTTCCTCTCTCAGGAAGATGATGCTCTGTCTGCTCTCCCTGAAGGCCATCAAAGTGACCTCCCATAGTGCCTCATGGTGGCTCTGTGATAAAAAAAAACACAGCCCTCAATGTCCATCAGGGACTTAACCTTTACATTAAACACGGTTTGTGAAGCAGATGCAGCGCTGTGACTTCATAAAACGAGCTGTTGGAAGTTTTTAACCTGACATATGTTCCTGCTGTGAATTAAAAACAACACTGTGGCGCTGCTGACTCAGTCTTCATTTTGACTTGCCCTACTTTTCAGCTGAGGTGCTGCTAATTTAAAGCAGTCCTGTCAGGATGGTTTCTTTGTGATGGGTTTCGGATTTTGTTATACAAATGCAGAGTTCATCTGGGTTTTATTTCCTCTCTGCTATGATCCATGTGTCCTGATTGGTGGGTCGAGGCCAGCTGAGAGGGATGACTAAGAGCCTGAGGTATTTGTCCTATAGCAGGGAGGCCTCTCCCATTGGTCCCCCCACAGGCTGGGGCCTCCTTTATTGTCCCCGGGGAGCACAGCTGGAGGGAGGGAGCTCATTTCTAATGGGAAAGCTGAAACTTGTTCTTTTCTGTCCAACAAATAAATTACTCTTAACCGGTACAAGATCTCAACTTCCTTAAGAGAACCCATTCACAATTTTGTTTTCTTTTTCTCCTTTTTTTAAAATCCTGCTCTTAAACTCAGGATAAAGTCTTTGTTTACCACAAATTATCATCTTAGCTCAGAAACAAAAACTCCATAAACTCTGGTTCCTTGAGATAAATGTGCTGTTCACTTGCTGCTTCTCAAACAGACAGATAATGTTGGTCAACTTCATCTAAAACTTCCACATCTATGTACGTTTAATAAAGTAGTGATACTAGGTTGTTATTTTTGTGTTTTTCTCTTCAGGCTCGACCCAAAGGCGAAGGTCTGACCCCGTATCAGGGAAAGAAGCGATGTTTCGGTGAATACAAATGCCCTAAATGTAAGAGGAAGTGGATGAGCGGGAACTCCTGGGCTAACATGGGGCAAGAATGTATCAAGTGCCACATCAACGTTTACCCTCACAAACAGGTAAAGGACAACTTAACCATGTGCACTTCAGTGGGACACTCAGCGTCACTGCTCAGTAGACATATTTAAACTTGATGAATGGATGATGTCCAATTGAAATTCAAGAGCTGCTTGTGAAAAGTTAAAAACTGTGTCATCAAGGAACAGATGTACTATGGCAGTAAAATAAATCATCTGCAGAATACATACACAGGAAAGCCAAACGATTTCAGGTCTGTTTTATGGAGCTGCTGAAATGAACCCTTTCCAATTCCTCAGAACTTATTTTGGAAAACTTCACTTGATTTCTGCAAAAATTGATTGCGAGTGGCATTTCTTGGCAAACTGTTAGTGTTTGGTTTCGGTTTTAATATTAACAGTATGAATAAGGAAGTGTTAACATAGTTACACACATAAGCTCCTGATCATCCTGTCAGACTATCCAGCATTTAAACACAGTTTTTATAATATGGCAACCATCAACCAAGCACCAAGATTGATTGTCCCTCATTGAAACTCAGCTCATACAAGGGCCTGTGTCCACTAACAGCATTTTTATATTTGCAGAGGAGGTGGAACTTCTGAAATCATATTTGTCAACAACAAGAGCGTAGGTGAAGAAAGAAGAAAACTAATTACAGTTTTTTTTTCTTTGAGAACTACTTCTAGTTTTAAAACTGCTGCTAATGCGATATGACAACACAAGTTAAGATATTTGTTTTCAAGTTCTGTTTAAACTTCAATGGACTGAAAGAAACTATGAAGCATGCAGTTCAATTTGAAACAGATTTTAAGGTCTTTATTGAGGAAATGGGGAGTGCAGCAGGACAGCGTTTGCAACCTGGCAGTCAAAGTGAGCCGAGATTCAGGTTGTGAAAAAATGCCATCAGTGGACACAGGCCCTTAATCTTCTAATTCTTAAAAACACACTGAGTACTTAACTTCTTGTTTGCGACAGTCTTGTTAAATAATCTATTTCTTTGTTCCAGCGACCCCTGGAGAAACCAGACGGGTTGGATGTGTCCGATCAGAGCAAAGAGCATCCCCAGCACTTGTGTGAAAAATGCAAAGTCCTCGGCTACTACTGCAGACGGGACCAATAACATGAATGGCCTCGACACCTTCTTGAAGGTTTATGAAAAAGGGATGTTCATTTCAGTTACTAAAAAAAAAAAAAAAACACATGACAAATGATTAATTTTACTGTAATTGATTTACAGTCACAAAATATTCTCTGAAACTGTGACTTTTGGTATAAGAAGCTCTTTTTTTTCTGTAAAGAGACAAGTATTTTTAATTTGGTGGTTACTTATTTAGCTTTAATTATGTGAATTTTCATTTAGAGAGTCTTAACAAGGAACCACAAATCTTACCAACTGTGAATTAAGAAACTTAAGCTCTGACGGTCCTCGCTCAAGTTTAGGAGTGAAGTTTCCACATAAGAGATTCTTTAAAACATGTTTGTATATTCCAGATATAACTTAAATAATGTGCTCTGTATAAAATATGCAACAAGTCTTCACTAAAAAGGATATGCAGTATAAATGTATATCTGCATTGTTATGTGTATTATCAGTACTGAAGGGTACATATTTTTAAGCCATTACAAGTTTGTTACATATTATGAAGGAGTAAATAATAGCCAGCTAACAGTTATTCTTGTTCACTGCCAAACATTGTTACAGATATGTTCGTTTCACCTAACTGTTAACAGATGCAATATGATGGACATGTTTTATTTTTCCTGTAATTAGAGTAAATTACAGCACAGTTAAACAGTGTTTTGGCACCCAGTGCTTTAAGTATCACCAAAGTGCCTTTAGAAAGTGTTTCCTAATGTCTTAGGACATATAAAAAAGAACATGAATCTGTATTTTTCATGAAGGATTTAAAGAAAGTTGCATGTTACTTTAAGGCCTTTTGTATTTTAGTAAATTTAAACAGTTAAATCTTTATATAACAGAGTCACACTATGACTGAAAGTGTTTAAGAAGTGTGCGACACCTTTTGAAATGCCTTATTTTGATTTACCCCAGAGTGGTTGTTGAACTCTTTAAAAAGTTTTGTATTAAAGTTGTTCAAATGCAGTGTTCAGTGTTCATGGCAGAAAGTTCTTTTGTCTTTCGTAGAACAAAAGCTCAAGATGACGGTTGTGAAATAATTCATGTCACAGTAGGGATTTGCTTTAGGAAGGGTCCACGCTGGGCCGTATAGCTAACTGATGAAATCAACCTTTCCTAACGCAATCTGATCCAGATGTTATAATTCCCCCTAAACATAAAACACCAGAATCTCAATCGCTCTTTTTTTCACATCTGGAAAACTGCAAAAGCAAAATCAGATATAGCTTTGTGTGCTATCAGTGAAGCTGAACCCTGAAAAGAAAGAAACATCTCCCTCTCCAGAACTGATAGAATCTGACTTGTTTACCTTAAATTTCTGGGACAGACCTCAGCAGAGTTCAAACTTGGCAGAATAAGATCATTAATCAACAGACTGATGAGGAAAACAGAAAGACTGATCTCATTCACTCATATGGTAATAAAACACAAGCCTTCCTCCGATAGAAATGTACACCTTTGACTGTATCTGCTTTATGTTGACTACCTGTCTAAGGGTTAAAAGCTTTGGGATAGGAGTTTTGTAAAGACCATAGATAGAGGATGAGAGATGTGGGCGCAGCAACCGTAAAGTCACCCATTTTCTTGATACAGATATTAATTTGGTACTTTGGTGTTGTTTTGGAGCCTGAATGAAGAAAGTCATATTTCTACAGTAGGATTGATAAGCTTTGATTCCGCTCAGTTTTGGTTAACAGGCTGCACTGGTAACACATTTTCAATTTTACTCTAAATGGGACGACAGCAGGAGAATATTTTTCAGTTTTACATCTATCAATCAGTTGTCCTTTTGAACCAGCGTGGTCGCCCCCTGCTGGCTATTTGAAAACACTTGTTTACTGGGCAATTCTGAATTAAATCCTTTTTTATACACTGTAAGGACAAAAAATAGGATCTAAATGAGAATGAAAATGAAACAAAAGTTCCTTCTCTGCAACTGAATGCCAACAAGTTTTCCATGTCAACTCTGAGGATAATAATGAGCATCAGTGTTGTGTTCTCGATTAATTTCCACTCCCCTAATATGCTTAGATATGAACTACTGTGGAGTTTGAAGGCTTAACCTTCCTTCTGTGTTAGCTTTTACTACGTACCCACCACATTAAGGGTCGGTTTGACCCGTGTCTCAAATCAGCTGTAAATTACACTAAAAACAATTCTCTATCATCCAGTTTGGTTCTCATCTCCAGGTTACCTTGTTAGGCTTCATTATACATGAAAATATTGCTTGTGTTATTTTTTGTTGTGGTCCTCTGGGCCTTTCTCTGTCAGTATACCCCTCATACAGACATCTATACTGAATTGATCTCACATGTCTGGACATGCCTGACATTTTTTGTGCAGGGAAAACCTTGTCAAAATGAGAATTTCCTAAATCCCACATGATTGGAAGAGGATCTGACCATCAGTGCACTTATGATTTCAGTTTTTGCTCTGATTATTAGATATTGATCTAACCGGGTCAACAGGAACCCTATCACGACAAGTGCCATAATTTTAATATGAGCATTTTCTAATTTAGTCAATTTATTAATTTATTTTGTTGAAATAGAGCTTCCTAAAAGCTCATTTAAGTGGTTCTTTTAAGCATTTAAAAATGAAAATGGGTCAGTGCAGACCCTCACACAGGAGGAGGGTTAAACAGATTCAAATTCAGATTAATAAAATCAAATTCAAGCTGGAATATTTAGAAAAAAATCTTTATTTCTTCTAAATAAATGTCCCTTTCCCAAACCAGTTTCAGTGTATGTTAATCATAGCTTTCTTTCAAATATTATAGACCCCGCTACATTTTTAGTCTACAGTACAAGTTCACATTTTGAAGCCTGACACAGTTAAGTGCATTAGTTGTTACCTGAAAAAAAAAAACTACCACAGGATGCATGTACCAAGAGAAGGACTGAGAGTTACTCTGATAGAATCGACTGTGAGTAAATAGAGGTAGCACTCTGCAGCATGACGGGACACAGAGCCTCTTTCACCGGGTCGCTCACATTTAAATCACAGCAGTGGGAGATGAGAACGCCACCATGTCCTCTGCTCACATGGGGCCTACTTGAGCTCTCCGCAGTCTGTGATAGTGATCTTCTTGGAGGTTCGCCCGGACCGTGAACCAAAAGACTCCACTTTCTTGATCACTTCCATTCCCTCCTTTATGCTGCCGAAGACAACATGTCTGCCATCCAGCCTGAATGAAGAAACGGGGGGATTAACATCTCTGTCATTTACATTGAGGTGATCCATGACACACCCAGCTGATCCGACTATAATTCTGCCATTTTAGGCTATCAACAAATTCTTCACTACATTATCTCACCGTTTCCACCACAAACCTTTGAAACAGCATTTTAACAGTAACTGGATGCATAGACCCAGATTTCCAGAAGCTATCAAAAACACAAGTTCACTATGAGGGGTAGAATTTAAGGCAAACTAAAGCGTCATTAAAATCTCTGACTAAGGTAACTGCTGTTTAAAAAAAGTGCACACTTTTTAAAAAGGTACTATTGTGTAGTAAGAGGGACTCAGACACGCAACAATTTCTTGATGATGTCTATGTTTTAGAACTTGAATCTAGTTCTAAGTGCTCTTAACATATTTATGCCAGTGATATTAAAAGTTTTAGTCTTTCTAAATAATGCATGAGAACGACTGAGTGTTTGTAGTGTCCACACTACCACAGTAGACACTGAAAAAACAATCTTCAAGAGAAGGTGTGTAGAATTTGGTTTACTTTTACTCACTGAGAAAACTTGAAAGGACACCCAGAAACTGACTTGAAATACAGCCAACAATAAAGAACTGCGACAAAATAACCTGCAGCTCCAAGGCTTGAGCTGGTCAAAACGTACCATTCTGTTTTAGCGGTGCAGATGAAGAACTGGGATCCGTTCGTGTTGGGTCCAGCATTAGCCATGGATAAAATACCTACAAAGCAAATACAATCATTTCTCACATGGATTGCATTGAAATTTGGATAAAACATTCTGGCATGTTTAAGTAGGAAAATCACAGGTGTTGGTAATAATATGTAAATGATAGCTGGGTTTGATTTAGCTACTCCAGTTTTAAGCTCCTAACACTGAGCATGCTGCCTCTATACAACGAAAAGCAACAGATCATTCAAGCAGAATTTGCACAATGCTGCCACCTGGTGGTGAAAAATAAGTATTACAAGCCATGCCGCCTAATTATCTTTTTTTTTCAGACTAAAATCCAAAACTAAATTACCCTTAAAAAAGTTAAAACAGGCCCCAACAGCAGCCATGACTCTTTCATGTTTGTCAAAATTAGAACCTTAATATGTAAAACATTTGATCTGTTCCTGATTTGTTTTCTCGATTTGAGCTCTGAGCAGTTCTTACAGCTTCATCAGAGGCTTTAAATACTGTTGGAAAGATTGTTGGAAAAACACCAGCCATCTTCTCATCTTGATTTGAATGCTACAGATTGTTCAGGATGGTACATCATAAGTTTACACAGTCCTGCGTACTATCACACTGTCCTGTATATCCCACATGCTAAATCTCATTATAATCTGCTGTGGTGTATTAGACTCCTCTGAGAGTTTGTTAAGCATTTGTCCTGTATGATGAATAAAAGATATTCAACTTTTGGTCTGTGGAAACGAATTCCCTCTACATGAATTAGACATAATTTGTTTTTTACATATTCGTGCGACATGCTCAGCAATTTAAAACACAAGGAGGGAACAGAAGGGATGATTACCAGGTCCAGTGTGCTTCAGTTTAAAGTTCTCATCAGGAAATTTCCATCCATAGATCGACTTCCCTCCAGTTCCATTGTGATTAGTGAAGTCACCACCCTGAAAACACACATTTCACCTTGAATACAACTCAGCGGCACCGGAATAACAAAAGCAAAAGCAAAAGAAAGAGAGAAAGAAAAGCTCACCTGACACATGAACTCAGGGATCACCCTGTGGAAAGTCGATCCTTTATAGCCAAAGCCTTGCTCACCGGTGCACAGCGCTCTGAAATTCTCTACAACAAAGATTTGTCATCGCAATTTTATTATTTTACCAGCTGGTTAAGGAGTTTACATTAAAACCATAAAGAGACTAACTAACTCCTTTAAAGAGACAAATCTACATTATATCTCAGGGACATCTGCAGGTTTTTCTGCTGCCTGGTTTGACAT
This sequence comes from Xyrichtys novacula, assembly GCA_962446985.1. Lineage (NCBI taxonomy): Eukaryota > Metazoa > Chordata > Actinopteri > Labriformes > Labridae > Xyrichtys > Xyrichtys novacula. Next base: position 7,050,448 of record OY660882.1, on the reverse strand, counting down.
TGATGGAATCAAAGAAGACTTTGCAACAGAGCCGATATAGACAGCTTTCAGCATGAATAAATAAAAATAGATATAAATTGCCACTTAGAGAAACTCTTACTTGAATAAGAGTTTAAGTTTCTCAAAAGAAAAAGGAACTGTTGCTTCAGTCTCACTCCAGGATTAAGCAGCTACTGTTAGATTATAAACCCCTGATGCAATGGGTTCAAATTACAACTCACACCAATGAAGGTGAAGCATAATCATTCAGTTTAAGTGACAATACCACACTGTAAAGTAATAATCCACTACAAGTCTATTTGAAACCACCCATAAGGTTTTTACGTCGTCTTCATTCTGCAGTCGACATGTCACTGTCAGTGTTTTATTTTGAAATGAGACGTTGGTGGGTTAGTAGGACTTTTGTTTTGCTGTCTCAGTAAGAGAGCAAATGGGAATGTCCTTTAAAGATCTCTCATAAATGCATCCTTCTCCTGAGAAAATAATTGATCTGCTGCTGTTTTTGTTTGTTCAACTACCTTAATTAGTAGGACAACATTAATGATCCTTGAGATCATTGCAGCAATTTCAAATCACTTAACTAGACAGAGTGCTCTTGTGTTGAAAATCAATATTAAATATCTTCACAGTTATGTCGGTAATTTGTACGACAGCGTGACTTTAAGTGTGACATAGTTTTAATACAACAGCTCTACACACTCTGCAACAACATGATCATTTTAGTCGGTGTCAACATTAGTTTTGCTTGGCCAGCATGACTCAGCTTATAATGAACTGGAGTGTTGCCATGCAACATCAACATTGACCAGCACTGGTGCAACTGTGTTATCTTTAAACTCCATGACGGACCAGCTACTTTTTCTGATCTGCATTTGTTCATGTAGCCTAATAAAATTGTGAGATGAAGTGGCAAATGTTTGACGAGAGAGGAGCATGCTTGTCTTTTTGTAGGTCACTTCCTCTTTTGAAAACACAGAGGAGAGCAATTTCTTGAGTGGTGGTGCAACGTTTGCTGCAGTTTTTATTTTGTGGTTGACCAAATGTTTTCAACAGACTGCAGGCTGGCCAGTAAAGCACCTGGTCTCTCCTCTTTCAAAGCCAAGCTATCTGAACACATACAGAATCTGGTTTGACACTGCCTTATTAAAAGTGTATGGTCTTTCCTGTAAAAGTCCTTTTCTGTACGGCAGCAAACCTTTAAAATACTGTTCAGCATTTAACACCAATACCTTTGAACTAGGGCTGAGCGATACGGGAAAAAGTCTATCATGATATATTTTATTTTAAAAACTGAAATTCAACAATGCTTATTGGTGGCATGTTTTTTGCAATACAATAAGCTTCTGCATCTGTGAGGTCTTTGAGTCTCTTTTGTTGTAAGGCGTTGCGCTACAGAACGCAGACTAAATGGTCTAGTTTTTGTGTAGCTGCAGCCTGCTACTACGCAGTTGTTTGCTACTTGGTTCTAATTCAGCACCTGATTGGTTCAGTGCAAAGCGGACCTGGAGGCTAAATTCTTCTTGTAGGGTGGTAGGGGGAGGTTCCGCCCTCCTTCGCCTCTGATTGGCTAGAAGTGCTGGGCTCCGATCGGTTATTCCTAATGGCTGTGAAATGTCATTGTCTGTGGGGTTAGGGTTAGGACATTCATGCGAGAGATGAGATAATGTTCTGTTCGATGTACAGAGCCGACAGCCCGCGTTTGGCTCGAGCGTGTGATGACATTTCCAGCTTTTCTAGCCAATCAGAGGCGAAGGAGGCGGGACTTTCCCCTACTGTCCTACAAAAAAAATATCGTGACCCAGAACAACTTTACCTTTTCATTGGCTATTCGTATAGTCTACCAAAACATGGTAGGATGCCGACTATCGAAAAGCATATTGACCATGTTTCATATTGATATTGGGAGAAATTAACTTTCGATATAAATCTTTATCATTTTATCGCCCAGCCCTACTTTGACCTATGAGTTGATATGCTCTTTATATCAGCACAAGCAGAAGAAAAGTTGTTAAATCAGATTATGAGATTGTTGGTAACACACAAGAAAGCAGGGCAAACTTTTAAGTTATAAAGTAATGCATTAAAACTTCATAGCTTAAAAGTGTTTGTAAAATTACTAGCACCTGAGATGTAAAAGTAAAGCATGCAATGAGTATCTTAAATTTGTACTGACCAGTATCACTAAATAGAGACACTGTGTTACCAGACTTTTATGTGCAGATATCAAACACAGCTATAATCGAAACGGTCTGTGCTTACCTGCAGTTTTTGGCACCACTTCAGCGTTGAGCTGAAAAAGAGGAAAGAAGTGTCCTCAGGGTCAAACATGAGATAACAGGTTGATCCTCACATAACTCTGACTGAACAAACAGTTCTCAACAAATCTCTCTGAAATATGTCAAATATTGCTTCATTTTCAGTCAAACTTCAACAGTAAAATCCACGCAGGTTTTATGGTTTGTGCTCACCTCAAAGGTTACTCTCCCCAGAGCCTGGTTGTCTGCAGCAATGTCAAAGAAAACTATGGGGTTGCTGTTCGCCGCCGCCGGACCGGTGCTGTACAAGCGAGCGGCGGTAAACGCCAGCGAACATAACTTTATCCTGTTCGACAAAATCAACATTTTCAGGGAGAATGTGGCTCAGTAAGTCACTCGGCAGCAGCTGCGTGAGTCTGAAAAGTCACGCTTGCACCGGGGGGGAAGACGGGAAGTTTTTCTTATATAACCGGAAGTACATTAACGTCTGAACTCTCGCGAGATTTTGCATGTAACGCCAGTGATTGTAACAACAATGGAAGACTTTCTAGTAAAAGGTGGTTAAAATGTGCCTGTTTGTCCCATTTAACCTCCAGAAATGATTTGTTCAATGATGTAATATATATATATCATATTGCAGCTTTTCCAATTATCCAGTGAAATTGCAAAAGACACACATTAACTGTGTCTGGTTTAAGAATCTCCTGGGCTGGCCTGTTTCACCATTCTGGTTCATTATTTCAAAACTGCAGAGTTATTGAACTGCCTCTACTTTAATTTGCAAACATTTAGGGGAGAGTGGGGTAAGATAAGCCGTTTTTTTCATATTTCGGATCACTACATCAAGGCAATCATAGTTTTGTCTCTAACTAGTGTATCTGCATATATTTCAAGGTGTTGTGCAACCCTGCAAACCAACAGAATGAGTGTAAACAGAACTGTCTTGATAATATAACATGCCCAAAAAAAAGTGGTCAACTACCCCTGACCCCTCAACTTACCCCACTCTCCCCTGTGCATGTTTATGTTCATGTTCAACATTTACTCATTCAATTGTGGGCCTATGGTGCAAAATCCTGCAGTTGACCCAAAAGACTGAGGGCTTTGAGTCCTGATGGGAACATCTGAGCCTGCCTGAAGATGGGGTTGGAGTCAGGGTCAGAGGTTCAGGTGTCTCAGTGTGTCTCAACATGTCTCAGGTAATGTTTAGTCTGGAAATAGGGTTGGGGGTTTAATGACAGGGCCACTAGTTAGATCTGGACTTGGTCTGTCCTCTTTTGACCAGAAGGGGTTCAATCCTCGGCCCTGCTATTTCATACCAAAGTGCACTTTGGTAAGACACGTTACTCTAAACTGCCCCTGCAGCTGAGTCAGAAATGATTGTTAAAGGAATTGTTTATTACTATGGACTTCCTGCCATGTACATACCAGCATCCTTCGCCAGTGAATTTGACATGTGATGTCAAAAAGTGCTTTAAGTGGCCAGAAGATATGCACATATACATCCAACTCAAAAAGGAACCTCATCAGATTACTGATTTCTGCAAGTAGTCATGGCAAATATAAGTAGCCTGTTTGCGAACATCTTTCCCAGCCTTGAGTTTGAGTTCCTGATTTGGATCAGTCTTTCACAGTGAAGAAAGAGTCATTTAGATCGTTTGGTTGACCTTGTTTTGCTTCTTGGTTTGAGTGCTGCCTCAGCTGCAGGACTTAAACCATTCCAAAACAACATAATCTGTTTTCCTCCAGCATGTACATACCGTCTTTGACAGATCTGAAACTTCTTATGCAGCTCCTCATTGTCATTCTAGTAATTACATTTGTAAACCTTGTTTCCTTCATTGTGTAGAGTAATTAACACTAACTTCTATCACCTCCGCCAAATGCCAAGCTGACCTTAAGCTGTACAATGAAAATGTGATACCCTGTTTTACACCTCCTTCCTGGTTGAACAGCCTATTGAAGTCAGCGGGACTTTGTGTGAAGATAATGATGCATGTGCACAAAAGACAAAATGACAGCAGCATACAGGTATCATCTGAATACATATTTATTAGATAAATATTAGGTTGTCACATCATCTAACTACATACAGTTCTGCAAGACTAAAAATCACAATTAGTTCCTTTATTTTCTGACCAGTTTAGATTATGAAATGATTGTACATACAATGTACACAATAGAGACAATGGCCACATTGCATGAATCACCTTAGATTGTGTCATTTTCCGACTGTTCATAATATCAAAAATTGTACAAACTATGGATTCGGTTACATTTTCTGGACCCATCCTCCCCTGCTGCCTAAATGGTTTTCTCTGTAACCTCTTTTTTTTTTCTTCTTTTTTTTTTAAGCATTAGCACCTCAGAGTATGCAGGTGACAGACTAGAACACTTAAGCTAAATATTACATGTAAAACATAGCTGTCCCAGTTCCCCGAACAAAAGAGGCGAAAGTATATTACAGAGAGGGGAACAAAATGCGAAGAGATACCCACAGACACTAACTAACAAGTTTCATTTTCCATATTCAGCCACTTCCAGTAGAGGGGTTGCAAGCTTTTTATTATTCTGAAGAAACAATGCACATTCCCAGGGAAAATGAATACATATCTGTTCACATGTCTCTATTTTCATTTACATATATACAGGCATCCTCGTGACGTTTGATCAAGCCTCACCCTCAACCTCTTTGATCGAGGCCTTCATCTCTGTATTATTTTAGTTTCCTTCAAACATCTTCCCCACAGAAATGGCGCCTCTATTGTGATTGTGCAACTACAGATTTGGGGTGCTGCCTTTTTTTTTTTTAAGGCTGAAATATAAAACGGTGATGACTGACCAGGATTGATTAAAATCTCTCTATTCAGTAAAGGAAAATATGAAACGTGGCAGTGTATCGGTTTTTTGATTTGATGTCTCTTTGTGACATAAATATGAAACAACATGTCAGTGAGCTGAACTGGAACAAATAATATGACTTAAATGCATGAAAGTTTACATAAAAGCTGGGTGGTTAAATCAGTACAATGCTACATTCGAAAGAAATTGGATTTCTAGCCTTACAGATTAATAAGAAAAACCAGTACAAAATAATTTACCAAAACACAAAAAGGGGGTAAAAATGTATATGGTCTCGTGCTTTAAAAAAAGCAACATTTTCTATAACAAAAATATAAACAATATAATGGATTTCTTTAAAATATGGTTGTGATATATCTTTAAAATACCACTGTGTATTGACATTTTGCAACAATTATGATATTCACATAGCTCACTAATTACACTGAAAGCCAGTTGATACATCTTTTTTTAAATCATCACTGATAAAACGTTAACAAAACCAGACAAAACTTGATCATTTTAAAATCTGCACATGAAAAAAAAAAAAAAGTATTGCTTGAAAACTGAAAAAAACAATGCTACACAATCACCTTGAGCTGATACGGAAAGTGGGGAGTGGGTGATGGGATGGTGGGGGTATTAAAATATGTCACTTTTCTGGAAATAGCAGGTACGGGACAGAGTGCGCAAGGAGAAAAGTGACCAGAAAGCTTGACAACTCGCAGGAAATAGCTTATGAGACATTTGGACTGCTTTACCAGCTGGTTACAAACAACGTCAGTGGTTAGATGGGTGTTTTTTTGGGGGGTGTAACGTGGCGGGCAGGTTGGACGACTCGTGATCAAAAGACAAACATTATCGAGATGATACAAAAATATTCACAATGATATTTACAGTACGATAGCATTTCATAAAAAATAATACATTTGCATACTGAACAGCACTCTTCTTAAAAAGTGAACGTGAAAACAAATGTGGCAAAAAAGTCTGCACCAATACTGCTCTAAAAACCACTTTTTATGAATAGCAGTGATGGATAAACTGTACTTGTCCTCCCCCTTTACACACACACACACACACGCATTCAGTTACACACTCACACTCAGTCACACTCACTTTTATGCAAACACAAACATCCCCATCCTCCTCCCTCAGACTTTGGCGATGTCGAGCAGTTTCCCAAAAGAACTATGGGTACTTTAATTATGCAGCGATGAAATAAAAACACAAACATAACACAGTATATACAGCCGATACATGAGACATGTATCACTGATATCAGCATTATCCCTTCAATGTTAGTGTTAAATAAATCATAAACGTACAAAAACATAAGAGCCATGAAAACAGCAACTGATAAAAACCACACGATCTTTTTTTTTAACATCTTGGAACAGCACTAGACGAGGGCTTGGCACACATGCACTTTGTAGACTACTTAAAACAGCACATCATTTACAGGAAGAGAGATGCAACTTTGCAAAAACGCAAACTTCATTGGGAGAAGTTGTAGCAAGAAGCAGTTAACACAGCAGGGAGCTCCAATCTCCTGTTTAGTACCTTTTGATTTTATTTAAACTGATCCTCTGTGTGAGAGGACTGTAACTATACAGTATTTAGAAGTGCAGGTACGCAGTAAAACTTGTCTCCTTTGGGCCAAAATGTTCCCTTTTCTGGTGGTAAACCCTTAGGGAAATCTCTTTTTGACAAAAATATGTTGTATCAAATTGTGGAAAAAGCAGAAGCCAATCTTTCCCAAAGGCGGTTTTAAAATGTTGCCAAAATGTGTTAAAAAACATCGTATCAAGGAGAGAAATGTCCTTTTTAAACCCATCTTTCATTTTACTTAAAGACATTTGTGGTTTTTTTTGCATTGCCGTAATCTCTTGTGCTTTTAAATGATGTGTGGAGGACAAACAACAGTGCAACAACCAGACCAGTCAGGGAATGGAGCTGTGACACCAGGAAGCTGTGGCCTCTCAAGATTGGAATAACAACATGGACAAAACGCACACTGGCCAGATAGCGCAGAAGTTTTCAGTTATTTTTCTTTTTTTTTTCTCATTTTTTTTTCTTTTTTACATTGAAATGTCTTTTTCTTTTCAAAAAGAAACAAAAACATGAATAAAAAATGCTACAACACGTTCCTAATGTGCACACAAACACCTGTGTGTAAAAAAAGTCAACTGAGTATAGCTGCACAGTTCAAAAGTATCGCCATAAAGGATCCAGTCGTGTCTTTGAGTTTGAACCTCTTTCAGTCAATACGCGCTGGCCAATGAAAACTGTACAAGAGGAAGAAGAGAAAGGGAGTGCATCTTTGTGTTTATCAAGTACTGGAACTGCAGGCGGTCAGAAGAGTTTGTGTGTCTGAATTGCCTCAGTTGTTTTCGAAGAGCGATAGAAGGTCGTCGTTGCTATTGCTGGGGAGGTCCGGCGGGTCCAGGTAAGACAGCAGCTCGTCGGGGTTAGCAAGCTCTGGAAGAAGCTGGAAGAAAGACAGAAAAATGAGTCAATTATGCATGTAGTGAACTGACTAACCCCCAATTTCCACCGCATCCAGAATGGCTACGAAAAGGCCATATCCGCCGATCGTAGCTGATCGTAACCGTTCAAGTTAATATGTTAATTTCCACTGGCTTCTTTCTGTTCTGCTGATTGCAAGAGTTCTATTTTTTCTGGACGCCCGAGCATGCCGGATAAATTCAACCCAGATTAACCTGTGCTGGAAAGGAAGTTGCTGCTTATATAGTTAGCCTGTGTGGCTTAAGACAACTTGTTATTGCACGATTGCTCGTGAATCCACGAGTTCTTGTGAGTTCTTGCGATTCTTGCTGTCCCTAACCAACATGAAATTCGCCTCACAAACGGATCCGATAGGAATTGGTGGACAGCGGAAATCGGAGCCATTCCGGATGCGGTGGAAATCCCGGGTAAGTGCAAATGCTGTAAAATGAGGCACTGATCTGATTGGCTAATTGGATGCTGACCAAGTGGGGTGGATGTAGAGGTGGAAAAACACCAAAACAAATATGGTGAGTGCTCCAGAAGAACCCTTATATCTAATCTACACATACGATTCAGGATCTGACTCCAAACAGAAAGAGGATGATGAAGATGATAAACTCACGTCTAAAGATGGCTCTGGCATGTCCGACCCTGCTTGGCTGTCCAAACTGCTGGAGGGGTTGAAGGCCAGGTCACTGTGGGGATGGTTGTTAGGGCCGGGCTGTTGTTGCTGTAGCTGCTGCTGTTGCTGCTGCTGCTGCTGTTGCTGAGGAGGCGGAGCTTGTCGTGACGGCTGAGGAGGCCCGCTGTGGTGTAGCTGCTGCCCTGATTGGCTCCCAGGGTGTGGAGATGCGTGTAAGCTCTGCTGCAAAGAACCGTGTGACTGGTCATTGCCGGCTGAGTGAGGTATCTGTGGAAACAGAGAAGAAATTCAGACAAAATTGATCTCTTGAATTTGGTATTGTGACTGGAAACTATCAAAACAAGGCTGGAGTTTACATTTAAGATTTAGAGAAATCAGCTATTTGGTACTGTTTTTTTAACAGATGTGACAGTGGTAAATGTCTTTTCTTCAAGTGGGTGATATGGTAAATTTTTCTCTACATAAAGCTCTATAGAGAGGAACTTACAATTTGTCTTGATTTTAGTGAACCCTGTGGAAAAAACAGTACTTTAACTATCATTTAACTTTCAAATCAGTCATTTTAAAGTCAAGTTGAAAACAAAACAGAATAACCCTTTTAAAATTAACCAGAAACACAGTGGAGTATGCAAAAAATATAATAGTAGGAAATTTTTAAAAAAGTGACTACAATACAGAATTTATGACCTTGATGTCAGGAGGATACTCACTGAGTCTGGCATGTTGTGGGAGAGGGGCTTATCTTGGGTCATCAGGCTGTTGGGCATGTCAGGTGGGTGTGACAGCTGTGGACCGTGCATGAAGTCGTTCATCGATGTACCACCGGGAGTCCCATGAGGGAAGTCAAAGTTCCCATGCCCCTGAAAACTGTTACCTGGAACAGAGAACAAAGACAGTACATTTATATGTCAGAGTCACCTACAGCGGGTGTTTTGTTGAACTTGTCTGATGATCTGAAGTTTGTATCTTACCTTGGCTGCCATATTCGTTGTTGTTGCCCCCTTGCTGAGATTGTAATAACGGGTACGGTGACGGTCCAGGACCGAGCTGGGCAATCATCTCCATCACATTGGGCATGATCATCTGGCTGGGACTCATGGTCTTGAACCTCTTGGCCAGTGGTCCGTCTGGATCCTCCTTTATGTGAATTTCAGATTTGATGGCAACCGGTCTCCAACTACACGTCGGGTCAATAGTCACCTCCTCAAACTCCGAGCTGGTGAATCCAAATTAAATCAAATGGTTATATTAAGATAAAATACAAGGAATGCATTTTTAAGCATGAGAGATTTGTGAGTGGTGTTGACGTACTTTTGAATGGCATTTAAGATCCCCCACATGTACTGGTCCACTTCCAGTCCTTCTAGTAACGCCGTTTTACTGAGGAGCAAAGAGAGTCAAAGCTTAGAGTTCTGATAACATGGATCACAGTTAGATGAACTTTGTAATGTGTTTAAGTTGGACACTCACTTGCATACAGGACATCGCCATGTCCCCCGCTCACAGTTGAGTTGTAGATATGACTCCAAATCAAAACACTGGAAGAGAAAAGGAAAAAAAAAAAACACACGTTATTAACCTAGTGAATTATTATTATTATTTTGAAATTCGTCTCCCACACTTAAATATCCTTAGCGCTCACCTGAACGTGTTTGCAGTCATGGCCTCTCGCTGGTAGCTGTATTCGCCGGAAGGTGATTGGACATTTGAGGGAAACTTTGATGGCCGTCTGCTCCACGCCATCCTCTCCATTGAGCGGTGCGTTGCCCGATGATGCTGCTACGCTGCTGAAATTCCTCTTAACTGTGATTCCAAAAGAGACATAAACAGTGTGTAAGAGACTGAGGAGACTACAGCAAAGATACTGGTGTTAAAGGAGACATTTCTGTACCTTTGGTGATGCAGTGCTCCGCAGGAAGAAGCCTCTTTTTCAGTAAGCCTTGGAGCACAGAGCGGACTGAGGGCCTGTGGACCAGCTGCAGCACGAACAAGTGCGACTGCAGGAGGAAAACACAACTCTCATTACAAAGCCAAAAACATCTTTTTAAAGCTTCAATGAGCAACTTTTGGTTTGCTTATCTTGTCCTCTACAGGCTTAAGTAGCGTCTTCTTCTCGGACTTACACAGCAGCAGGCAGTAACTGTGATCTGGATCGTGTTCCTTCCAGGCTGGCAGACGTGTTTCAAGTGCAGGGGTTTGTGGGAGGTTTTGTTGTCGCCCCGCTCGATGGTGAGCGGTGTGGCGTTTACACTGACTTGGACCGATGCCGGCCAGTTGGTGTTCATCTGTCGGTCTTCGTGATGGTAGCACTTGAACTGCAGCTCCAGGTCTGATCTGCACAGACAAGGACAGAAAGGAATTGAAGTTGGGGTAAACAAGACACTAGCTGAGTTTCAATAGGCATAAATAATCAGAATGAACGCCCAACTGGAATAAAAATTTGTCATGTAAGCATGAATGCCAGATAAAGATCAAGAGGGGTGGTTTATACCGATTGTTATTCTGAAATGCGTCCATGTAAATGCTTATTCCGATCGTGACTCTCTTGCCTGACTCGATCTTCATTTTTTAGCCTTTGGTTTATTTATTTATTGAGGCCAGTTCAGGAGGTTTCATTATTAACACTCTGGCATAAAACAAAACCGTCTGCGCCGTGTCTGCTCCTCCAGCGTAATGATGTCACATCTGCACGCACAGTGCAACCTTTAAAAGAACAGTAAAATAAGTACGCAAATGCGCCATCTAGTGACAACATTTAACAGGGAAAAAACTCCTGAATTGGATCAAGTGAGCCACTATTGCGTTTGTTACTTTGTTGATAGCACAAACGTAAATACAACTCTTCCTCTGCGGTTGTTTTAGCGAAATCAGACAACTCTGCACATGTCCAAATGCCTCTAATCTGAATAAAGTTTAAGATTATCCGATCCCTCAAAATGTTAACTGGATCAAGAAATTTTGCTCAAGTAAACATGGCTGCTGTTGCTGAATGTAGTTGCTCTTTTAAAGCTGTACCCACTGCATGCATAGTGGCACGATCCCAAATCAGAACAGACAACTTCATCAATGTAAATCCTGTTTTAATATACTTAGAAATAAAAGCAACAGTTATTCGGCTCTAATAATTCCTTCTTTCAAAACTGTTTTATCAGTTCTGAAACTAATAGACCAGCAAAATGTAAGATAATGTCACTTTGCTGCATGACGCTTAAAATATCTGTGTCACAAAACTCTGATTTGACAGCGACTTTTTCCACTAGAGGGGGTTTAAAGAGTGTTACAATAATCAGAATCTGAGGAAGTGAGTGCCTGAGCGACCTTCTCCAAGTGAGAAGGGAATAGCGATGGTTGATCTTTTTTTTTCGTAGACAGTACAACGACACAGCCTTTTCAATCTGCAAGGCAAAGGTTAAGAGGAATCGAAGAAATCCCTGCGGCGCCCGGCTACAGGATTTCAATGTGAAGCCCCAATGTCCCCGACAGACCAAAAGGAACACTTAAGACACAGAGAAGCTGATCCTCATCTCATACTGTCAGATCACCAGGGTTAGACAGGCTTTGATTTGAGGTGTAATTGGGTGTCACCCACGTAACGATTGATACAAGGTTTTTGGTGTACTGCCACCTCTCCGTTTATGGCACAGTTGCTATTTTTCCAACGCTTAATTCTTCACTAAATGCAGCAAAAGTTGCTCGAGCAGTAACATAAACGATCCCTCGCTAGCTTAGCACCTGTTATCTCTGCTTGTTTTACTGGATAAGGCTTAAAAACACATGATCACTTTAACAAGGCTTGTTATGTCAAGGGATAATAGTAACAACCCAAAAAGAGTCCCAAAACACACACTCAGCTCAGAGCACCAAACCCATTAACTAAAATGGAGATTAAAGTTTTTTTTTTTTTAATGCACTCATATTTGTATTTTCGCCAGATTTCAAAAACCGCAACCAATTAAACAAGAGTCCAGGTTCTCTTGGAGCTACTTTCCAATTAAGCGGTCTTGTTTCTTTAATCCTTCAGATCACCAGAGGATTAATCATTGTTGCTACAAACACATAATTCTTTAGGAGAAAGCTCAATATTCAGGTCCTGTTTGGATTCGAGTCATAATAAGGGTTTACATTTTTGGGAAAGCACCTTTACAGAGTCGCATATCATGTGTTTGAAAGGCCGTTGTAGAAAGCAAGTCTAAGGAACACTACAGGATAACATTATCATTAAAGAAATGATGCCTTACCTCCACATGAGAGTCTGGTGCACAGAGGGCCGTAAATGGAAGACGTGGTTGCTTACAGCCAGGTTGTGCTCTAGCCTGAAGGGCTCCAGGACCACACCGTCCCGTACTGGGAACGTCAGACGCAGCTCCTCGTTGTGGTTTGCTAACACAGATGAAGAACAGCCAGATTAGCGGAAGATTTCAAACATTCACTAGCGATTGAGTTTTCCTCCTGTTACTAACCTGGAGGTGGAGGGAGAGCGGTGATGTTTGGTTTGATGTCAGGAGGGAAGGGCGGCTTCACGTCCTGGTTTGGCGACAGGTATGGAGGGATGCTACTCCCTGGGGTCATCGGTGGGGTTGGGTTGCCTGGCACTGGGGAGTGAGGGTAGTTACCCACCGGTCTGGGCGGCTAGATTTGGAACAATGGATGAGTTAATTAAAATATTGCCTATGATATTTTTTGTTGTGGTCCTCTGTGCCTTTCTTTGTCAGTATACCCCTCATACAGGCATCTATACTGAATTGATCTCACATGTCTGGACATGCTCACACGCAGTTTTTTGTGCAGGTAAAAACATGGCAAAATGAGAATTTCCTAAATCTCACATGATCGGAAGAGGATCTGACTGCCAGTGCACTTATGATTTCAGATTTTGCTCTGATTATTAGATATTGGTCTAACCGGGTCAACAGCGACCCTAACACCACAAACGCCATAATTTTAATAAGAGCATTTTATAATTTAGTCTATTTATATTTTTTATTTTGTAGAGATAGAGGTTCCTGGCAAAGTCAAAAAGTTTTGACGCAAAAAAGCTAATTTCAGTGGTTCTTTTAAGCATTTAAAATCAAAAGCAGGTCGGTGCAGACCCTAACACAGGAGGAGGGTTAAAAAGGGTTTAGGATGGAGTAAATAAATGATCCAGTCCTATCCATTTTCCCATTTTAAATTAGATCATCTACAAACACAGGCATTAAAAATAAAACCAAAGAATACACATGTCCATAACTGCTACAACAAAATAACTCAACACATGGACCAAAAACAGCCAACAAAGAGGACAACAATGACTTACCCCATTCATATTCCCCTGGTTGTACTGATATCCACTCCCAGAGAAGTTATTGGTTTGGCCATTAAAAGATGGCTCTTGCTGTAATTTCATATAGAAAACAATCAAATTGAGATTCTCTATAAAATTATAACAAACCATAATCAAACCATGAAAGTGTTTCTTATGATGCTCTGATGATCACTGCACCTTGTAGAACTGTCCCATGGCACCACTGGGTGGTGGATACTGGCCCTGCAGCTGCTGTCCCGGCATCCTCTGGCCGGGGTAGTTGGGGGATGGCAGCGGCCTGGTGGCGTTGGGTGTGGGGTACTGCCCCTGCTGGTTAGGAAACTGGTTGTTTGGTCCGTACTGCTGCCCTCCATAATTTGGCTGAGGATGCAGGGAGAGGATAAGTTTAACTTCAAGAAAGAAAGAGAAATCTTACAGGTAAAATATGAACTCAGTGTTGGCCTCTCACCTCCCCTGGGTACGGTCTTTTCATGCCCTGCATCCCCATGCCCTGAGGCCTGGGTCCTGTGTAGCCTTGCTGGGGCATCCTCTGGCCATGGGCTCCAAAAGGTCCCATGCCTTGACCCCTGGGCTGGTTCATTCCCATTGGGGGCCCGCTCATGTTGGATGCATTCATGCCTGTACCCATGTTTCCGGGTAGGGATGGAGGGCCGCGGGGTCCTGGCTGGTTCATGAACTGGCTGTTGTACGCTTGGTTTGGTCCCATCTGGAAAGAGGAACTCATCTGGAAGACAAAAACAGGCATCCGAGGTAAGAATAAAGAGCTGAATTTAATCAATGATGAAACTAACAAACATTTTCTATCAAAAATAAACATTAGCTTGAGTTTGAGCTTCTTTATTCTCATTGGACATTAATTTAACCTTGTTTGACAATAAGCTCAAGTTCACTTCTCTCACCTCATTGGCAAATCATAATTAAGAGCACTGAAAGACTACGATTAAAGGGCCAATTCACTGAAAATAAAACCGACTCTAAATAGCTACGTCAAGTCAACAAAATTTAAAAATTTGCTGTATGGAAAAGGATGTCAACACACAGATTTGATCAGCTGTTTGCCTTGCCGTACCGGTCCGTATTGGTTCATGTCCTTGTTCTGGGTTTCCTGCAGGGCAGCTACCGTCGCTGTGGCGGTGGCGGTTGCTGTTGCGGCAGCAGCAGCGACTGCAGCGGCGGCGGCAGCAGCAGCAGGCTGGGTGAAGTCTGAAGGAGGACGGGAGTGTGGCGGGATGCCCATTCCTCCTGGTCCAGCATTGGGTCCTCCAGGGTAACTAGACAGATAGATAAATATGGTTTTAATTTTTGATTTTAGGTTAAACCAAAAAAAGAAAAAGGCTGAAGGAATGCTTATGGTCATAGTCACTGATCCTTTCCTGTTTGAGATATCTTTTTGAATGTTGACAAGGATGTACATAATTTAATTTCTTCATCAAGTCCATTCCAAAACTTTAAAACCAATAACAGAATCACTATGACGAAGAGAAAAAACAATACGAGGAAGAACTTCTCTTTTTGAGGCAGTTTGATAATTAAAAACAAACTTCTTCTAACAGCTGTTGACGTACTTGCCACCAAAGCCTCCTCCTCCGGGGTAGTTGGGTCTTCCATACATGCCCTGCTGCATGTAGCCCTGGTTGGTGTTGGCTTTGTTAGGAAACTGCTGCTGGGGACCAGGAAACTGGGGAGAGTTCATCCCCGGATTGTTACCGGACATCCCCGAGCCCATCGGGTTGCCCCCAGGATTCATGGGATTGTTGTTGTTGGCCATGGGATTCCCCAACACCTGTTTGATAAAGACATACAGACAGGTAAACACAAGAGAGAACGCTGGAGGATCTCACCCTGATCTAATATAAAATACATAGCATCAATTCAGCACCTCTGACAGGTATGGGATCTCACCTGGCTCTGTGATGTGTTGGTGACACCCCAGACTGTTGTCACCACGGATAAAGAACCTGGAGGCTGATTGGTGTTCTGTTGCCAGGGAACAGAGTCATAGGGAAAGGACCCATCTCTGTAGTAGATGTGTAAAAAAAAAAACAACCACGTATGAACAAAACTATATGATGTAAACATTTACATCACTTTATAATCATTATGACTGATAACTACTCAACTCTGAGTTTTTTCCACATTATAGTTTTTTTCCAGCTTTATATGAGCACACATGATCACTAACATTTAATAATCTTCTCTACTTTAAATTTAAGACTTATTTTTCTCACATCCAGAAAAATCTAGAAAAAGTGCAGAAATCTTTGCTTTTATGACAAACGCTAACACTTTATTTGACGCCTGTCTCTATATAGCATTATCAATATATTTATAATGCATTATAATCATGTTATAGCACTGTATAACTATAGTTATAAAATTTATAAATGATCATAATGCTTTAAAGCAATAATAATAACACATTATAAAGCATTTTATCATGACTTACAAGATCAGGTATTATAATGTGTTATAACTGTTAACAACAGTTGCATTGTATTATCTATGTGGGCATTGTCGGTGAGTTGGTATCAGTTATAACATATTATAATACCTGACCTTATAAGTCATGATAAAATGCTTTATAATGTGTTATGATAATTGCGATCAAGCATTATGATCATTTATGAATGTTTATAACTATAGTTCAACAGTGCTATAACATGATTATAACGCATTATAAATATATTTATAATGCGTTATAGAGATAGGCGACAAATAAAGTGTTACCTAACAAACTAATTATGCTAATAGCCCAAATATAGAGAAAAGGGAAGGATTCAGATTTCAAAATAAAAGCCTCTAACTAGCATCATGTTGTAATTCTTAACTCCATGGTGGTGAGATACTGTTCACTTCATATTGACTGGGCTACAAGCAGCTCGTCTGACAGTTTGTCTGGCCGCTGATCCATAAGGAACTCTCGGCTTCATGCAGAGACGAAGGGCTTTCCCCGAGGATCCTGTCGGTCTGTTCACACAAACACACTTCACACACAATCCAAAAAGCGCAGCAGTGCGAACACTGACCCATGCGAGAGGCCGGGCTTCATAGAGCTCATAGGGGGCTGCATGGGCACTTTTCCTGGAGGCTCGTTCTGCCTGTTCTTCTGGTGACGGAGCAGAAGGAGGCGACCCAGCTCCTCGCACCACGACGACAGAAGAGCTGGAGAGAGAGCAGAAGAGGAGAGTGTGAGTGCTGATGGACATTTGTGAGGAGGTTAACAAGTCTGTACCACAAGCACTGACAAAACCTGCTGAGCTAAGTCAGTGGGAAAAACAAGAGGTGATCACTTAAGAATGGAGGCACATTTGAACATTAAAGCAGTGATGGAGTGTTAGATTAGATTTTAATTTTTAAAATAAATTGAAACATTTCACGTAAATACTGGGCGTGTCTTTAAAATACTAAACTACTCTGGTCAGTTTTATTAAAAAGATCTTATCAAGGGTCATTTTATCTTTTAGCTTCCAGACGAGAACAACTTTTATCCTGTTTAACTAATAATTTAATTCACTGGTCTAAGTTTATTAAAAAATAAGGCATCACTGAGGCTAATCATTAATTATTAAGTAAAAGTTTGATTGGCAGATGCATTTTGCACCATTGACTGAAAAATAGTGACATTTCTGAAAGTTTGAGGGTCTTTATTCCGATTTTTGCAGAAAAGGATTCACAATTTTTTAAGTTTTAGCAAACACAGTAACATCTGCTCACTTTTAAAACATAATTCAACCCTTCTAGTGACTTTTTCAGGCACTGTAGCATCTCGCTCATATTCGAAATGTTGATTTAGTTTGTGAGAAATAAAAGTTGAAGAAGCTTTTGGGTGAAATGAAATTTTTTCAGACATACAGTAAAACATTGATAAATCTTTTCAGTGTACTTGCTTCAGCACTTTTAGGAGTTTTGTGATTGATATTTTCATAACGGCACACAACGTCTTCCTTAAGATTGATGTTCATAATTGCTTTGATTACAATGTTATACTGTCTTTCTAAATTGCATGGCTATTTTTCTTTGTATATCTCCTGTTAGGCTGAAATCAGTGATTTCTGAGTCACATTCAACACTTTGGACATCACTATTCAAGTTTCGACACTTTGCAATGAAACATGAATGAAACATTTACATTGAGATCCACTTTTAGGCTTTAAGAGACAATGTGTCTTCATGTTAGGGTGTTCTTTCAAGTTAAGAGTTTCTCTGCACCTTTTGGGCATTTGTATTAGGGCTGGGACGATATGCTTTTCTCCCGATTCAATTCTTCATTTGCATTTTTAACACCAGTGAAACAGTTGAATGATTATAATTGTCTACTGACTATTCCGGAACCAAATTTCCCCCAAAAATAGACATTGCATGTGAGTCAGTTTTTAAGATTTACTCTTAGATTTGAAAAAAAAATATCTGTTTTTAAACATAAAATTGATTAAAATTGTAAAACAAAAAAATCACGATACTTATGTGAATCGATTTTTCCCCCACCCCTAATTTGTATGCTGCCATAATCCACCATTTGTCCTCAACTGTATTCTAAAGAGACTTCAGTTTTGCCTGACAAACCCTTGAATGTAAGATCCTTACACAATACCAAGAGTCTTAAACATATAGTATGTTAGTAGCCAAGTTAATTATCTATTTTTGTCCTGTGAGAAGAAGCTTGATTTAATCAATTTAGAATAGAAAGAAACTTCTATAAACACTTTAATTTCCAAAAACAAACAAATAATGAGTGACAAGGGTTTTTAAGAGACTTCACAGGTATTTCTCACTCAATTCAGTAACAAACAGAAGAGACGCCTCTGCTCTGCAATCAGCCTCAACCTCAGCATATCACTGCAGCTCTTGGCCACTAGGGTTCACTCTGGGCCTGCACATCAAACTCCAGCCCTTCCCTTATCTTCGTCTACCTACCTTCCTTCCTTCCTACCTACCTTCCTACCTACCGCCCGGTTAGGTTGCTACCACAGAGCATGTTTGATCGAATCATATGCTTTTCATCTGCAGTGCATGTTTTTGTACTGTGCCAACTACAAAAGACTCACTTTCCCTTTTTCTCTCCCTCTCACTCCCTCCTGCCTCCTCACCTCTCTCTCTCTCTTTCTCTCTCTCTCTCTCTCTCTGCGGCGTCAGAGGAGAAAGGGAATGTGGATTCAATCAAAGAGCAGGGCAGCCACCTCCTCTTATGATTCACAGCACTTCTAGGGCTGAGTGACTGAGGAGAGAGGAGGGAGGGAGGGAGGGAGGGAGGAAGGGGGTGAAACAGAGTGCTTGGTGATTTCACCTGCGGTTTTGCGCAAAAAGCCACGTCAATATGACAGCAGACAGTGGAGGCAGATCCACCCCGCTGCCACATGCAAGGACGGGCCGCCACGGCATATATTACACAGAGAGAAAGAGAGGGAGAAAGAGAGCGATAAAAAGCGGCTAAGTGAGTCAGTGAGAGAGAAGACATCAGGCTAATGGGGCTGATGGGAGTGAGGAACAAACAAAAGCTTCTGACTCCCATCACAAACACGGCAACCGAGAGATTTGACCACACATGACTGCTTGCAACCAGACACACGAGTAAGAAAGGTCGCCATTCAAAGCCTGCGTTTACACAATCGCACAGAAGTAAAATAAAGACACAAGACGGGCTCTGAGCGGAGGGTACAACACGGATTTTAGCATCTCCACACAAACACACACACCTCTCTCCCTCTAAGAGCATCTCAAACCCAAAAGGCACCTCCTCTCCTCTGCTTTCATTTGAACACCGAGCACACCAGCCTCGCTCTGTGTAAAGATGAGGGCTGGAATACAAAAGACATGTACAGATGGTGCCAGCAGTCTCCCTCCTGCCTCACCCTCCCCTCCCCTCCCCTCCCCGCTCCTTTAAAAGCAGCACGGGGCTCAGGCGCAGAGGCAGCTGGGTTTTCCTCTTTCCAACCCCACTAATGCTACCTCTCTCTCTCTCTCTCTCCCCCCACTCCTCCTGTTTTTGGCAAGGTAGGTGCCAGGAGACAGGCTGTGCTGCTCCTCCAGAGGATTGATCTGACTTTGCTGCGCTTTGGTTGACAAAAAAGGCCTCTCAGGTGCTTTATTTCCCTCTAAAATATCACACCTTCAGGTAGATGTCAAGATTTAAAGCTTAGTTTTCATCAAATACAACCCTTTTTAAAGCGCGGCTAATAGGTTTACGAGTCTCACATCCATGTTAGAACCTCCTGCAGTGCGTTTAAGCAGCACCCTCCCTCCACTCAGACCCCCTTCTGATGGAGTGAGTTTTCAATTCAAGGGCCTGGCAACAAGCCAGCATGTTACAGCTCAATTAGGTCCCATTATTCTCCTCCAACAAGGGGTAACTCGCACTTCTAGTATGTTGATAAACATGTCTCCGCAATTTATCCCCTCGCCGTGCCGTAGTGTGGCTGTCTGGCGGTAAAGGGACTGTATCCTCGTTTCACACAGAGGCCGCCATCAACAGCCGCAGGACAAAAACAGCAGTGAGGCCGAGCGAAGAAACGACAATACATATCTGAGAGAAAAAAGAAAAGAAAAAAAGAAGGGAGGGACGGACCCACTTTGCCACTTAGAAAGGAATTATCCAACCCCACCATTAAATAAAGAGCTTATCACTGCACAAAATTGCCACCTCCACTGAGCGCCATCCCACTTAAAGGAGACACACACTGTCATTGACTCAGAAGATAAACTTCAGGTTCCAGAGAGCGGGAGGAGAAACCGCCAACATGTTACTTCTAAAAGCCACTTCAGGAGTTCATAAAATACCAGTGCTAGATATATACTATACCGATACAGTTATTGGTGTAGACTTTACAAAACTTGTACCTGTCCCAGTACATTAAAGTATACTAGATATTGGAATACCAATACTGCTGTTGGAATAGCTTAGGATACTATAAACCGGTATGTGTGTGAATAAGGATACTAACATTGAATTTAGAGTACCGATACTGGAATTATCACTGATACAAATGATGATCATGGTATCAGGATATCACAGCGAGTGGTAAAGTACTGTTGATAATGCTACAGCTTGTACAACTAGCCTTTCAGACCATGTAAAAATACCAATTTGATGCTGAAAAAGGATATCAAAATACCAGTAAAGCAATTAGTACCAATACAGATATCTGCATTGATATTGGTATACTGAAGTATGTATCTGTAGTAATGGATTTGATTGTACTGGAAACTAAAATACCGATACTGCCAAAGATACTGTTATTAGTCGCCAAATGACAAAACTGGTGTATGTGCTGATACAGATAGTGGATATGACTTGAGAATACCAATAATGGTATTGGCGCTGATACAGATATCTGTCTTGGTTATGAAATACCAAAGTGGGCATTACTGTTGTTCTTTAATACTGCCCAAAACGAGATATCATGTACAAGTCAATGCATACCTTGTCATAAAATATGTGCCCTAAAAAATGAACTTCAAATCATGAATTAAATCAATAAACAAAGACTGAATCAGAGTATATCAATCAAAGTTATAGATATGCTTTAAATCAAAAAAAGTACTTAGTATTAGTTCTTTTAAATCGGGGTATCAGAAGAGGTATTAAAGGAAAAATAGTTCTGGAAAATGTCTTTCTCTTCCTCCTCCTCCATACCAGCATCTTTCAGGACAGTGCAGATGATGAACACAAAAAGGATTACTGTTTTTCCTCTCCTCTCCTCCCACAGACGGCCTTTCAATAGACTCATCTGTTTCCCTTCCTGAGACGAGCCAAAAAACTGGCGATAACTGTCTTAGTGGTAGCTCTTCAAAATCACGGCTGTTCTGAAGTGAATTCATCTGCCGTTTTATGCTACAGAGCATCTTTTTTTTTTTTGCTCTGTTTAAATTTTGTCTCCCTGGCGGCTAGGGGTCTCTGTCTTCCATAAGGAAAGGAGCTGATCCTGTTTGCCTTGTAGAGGGTCCCTGGGGCCCTTGGCTGAGTCTGAGCCGTATTGATATTCTGGTGCTCAGCTGTGCAGCCTGATGGTCAGCCATGGCGAAGGGCGGTAAACGCATCTGCTGGGACGAGATGGGTGGTTCAGTAGTTGGGTCTGCAGCTTCCAGCTTTACTCTCTGTCATAAAGCCCGAGGGAGGCATGACAAATGACAAGGACCGCATCCCTGACAGTTGTTCAATGCTCCTTCCAATGGTAATGCTTCCCCCAGCCCACCTTTTGCCGCACATACAGACAGGAGGCGGGGAGATAAACTGTGCTGATTAAATGCCTTCATTCTGTCTCCTTTTGCACAAACAAAAACAAACTGTCTCCAGATTTAAGCGCCAGCTCAAAAATTATTTTCTCTCTTACATGATATGCCATTTTGGTTGCTGTCTCGATCCAAGTCAGTGGAAGTCAATTATGCCATTTTTTGGAGGCATTTATGCTCAAGTTTGAGAGAATAAATACAGTTAATTTGTGGAGTTTTGGGTGTTACATAGGGCTGGGCGATATGGCCTCAAATCAACATCACAATATGTTGATCAGTTCACCTCGATAACGATAAATGGACGATAACTACTCCACAAACTGCTCACCCCCTCCCACATTAACTTCGTCTACTCCAGCCACTACAACTTTTGAGCCGTCCTCCATCTCCTCACCTGTCTTTCCCTCTTTGTTACGGACTGGATGGGGTGGAGTCACGTCTCTGACGTAGGACAGCGTCTTAAAGGTACATGAGATCATAGCCTGAGATCACACATCCAAAACCAGCTTTTATTTATTTTTTTGACACTGAATATATTGACATGAGCAAAACATTGGTTATTGTAAATTTCGGTATCGGTAAATTCCCGGTTTATCGCCCAGCCCTAGTGTTATACGTATGTCGATAAGAGCAGTGCTGTAACACTGGGGATGGGGTTGATATGTTTCAATATACACTGTGGTATTACAAACTAGGCCATACACTCCATTACTCCATTCATGATTCTGTATGTTCCATATACAAGTACTCTTTTACTCACTATTGTACTTATGTATGTGAGTGGTGCCCATAGATTCATGAAAAATGGAGAAAAAATGTTAGAAAGTGCATTTTTTCACTGACAAGAGGAACCAGATAGAGCCTGCTTGTATCGATGGGGGAGAGGCTGATTTTGTCTGATAACTCAGAAATCTGTTTCTCATATCAAACTGATGTAGACAATCTGCAGAGGGTTTATAATGGATAAGCACATTTAAGCAGAATAACATTACACACATTCAGAGTGTGTTAAAATGAGATATTCTGTCTGATCATATAAACTCACTTGACAATCAACATCGGCGACTGGAGTGACAGAAATAGGCTGAAGGCTAGTTAGCAGTCTAGTAGATAAGGTTGTATACTGTCGTACAATCTAGGGGTGTCTTGATACAACTTTTTTACTTCTGGTAAGATATAGATATTGTAGCCTTCAGTATCAGCCGATACCGATATTTATCCGATATTGTCTTTTTTGGACTTTAACGAACAATACTGCCACACAGCCAACATCACTCCTTCTCCTTGCTACTTTGTTAGTACCTTAGAACACACTGCTGTTGTGATTATGTGGGCTCTGCATGCTAGATACGGGTGCTGCTAGCTAGAGGTGCTGGAGTGGAGTCTGGAATGGACTGCTTGTATCGGAGTGCAGATATCAGAGATTTTAGTCCGATATCTGTTTTTTGGCTGATATCGGATCAATATCCAATATCAACATAATATTGGGACAGCCCTAGTACTGTCTCTCCAAAATGTTCAACTTTCTGGATGAACATAAGGCAGATTGTTCTCTACATAGATTTGTAAAACACTTGCGAGATTTCATATCTGTCACCAAACAGATCCATAGGTATTACACCTGCAAGACAACAGTTTCCCTCTATGGGAGTTGTTGCTTCTATACTTGTTTCTTTCTCTTCTTCCTTCCATCCTCTCGAAGTGGAAATCATTCTCTCTTCTGTCTGGAAAGCTAACTTACTTATCCGAATTGATCTTAAATGATCTCTTCACAGTATAAACCCCCAGTTCTTTCAGTCACTGGTTAACACTTTTCTCATTTGCTGCCTCAGTTGGCTCAAATACTTTTTTAGTATTCTGGAAAGTGTCTATTTACGTGCAGAATTGTGTATTGACAAGATAACCGCTGCCTGTTGAGCTCATGTTACACAGTTTACTCCTTGTCAACACATGCCAAATATGTCATATGTTTTGTTGCTCTGACTGAATGTTAAACGCATGAAGTTCATACTTCCAATCAGATTTTTTAAAGCTTCTACCCTGTCCAAACATCCGTCTGCGGGGTGAAGCCCAGATGGACGTGAAATACTCCTCATGTCATACAAGTTTACTCTGTTAGTTAAAAACTGTTTGGATTTTACACACACTATGACACCTTTCCATATAGTGATACTTACAATTTAATCAACATTTTCTCACAGCTTTAGTACACACTGTCTCAGCAGATGCTATGCTACATATAAAACAGATGGCTGAAGTTTTCACGGTAAATTTTCCAGTATTACCTTGAGTCAACTGTAAATCAATCTTACCTAAGGAATTGCCTGCGAAAAGGTGTTGACAAGATGCATGTCAAGTTTTCAAAGAAAGAAAAACATCGTCTTAAGGAAGATTTATCGAGCATTAAATCAGTTTTCTTTTTTCAATTACCTCCACTGCAAACGGTTAAAAAAGGAAATACAATATGTGAGTTATTGAAACTACGTGAACTGTCCCTTTAGAATGATTGTACAGCAAATGCACCCTATGATGAGTAGTGACTAGTTAGTCCTATCTAAAAGGTCATTCCTTCTTTTCGTCGTCTTTCTCTCCCTCCTTCTTTCTCTGCGATAACTGGCAACAAGACTATAGTGGAGGCAGCAGGTAAGGCAGATGCCAAGAGCTCTTATGATCCTCCTCCCACTCTCTCTCACCCTCCCCTCCCTCCTTCTCCGCTGTGTATCTAATAGACACCTGCTCCCTTGTCAACCCTGGACTCCCACCTGGCTCGGCCCGCATGTCTTGGCCACTATAATGCCTGAAAAAACATACAAAAACACATCCAGTCATCACATTATCAGCAATACATCCTCACTTATACCCACACTTTCCGTAAAAACAAAGTCCAATCTCCTGCTATAAACCTGTCTGAAAAGATTAACAACCCCCAATAGGCTTGTTTGAAGACATTTAGCCAGAAGGGCTGAAAGGAGAACAAAGACCATGAGCAAACTAACAAGAGCAGCTCTAGTGGGCTGTGCTCCTTAGTTTCTGAGGGGGCTCTATTCAGATCCCCCCTCTCCTCTCTGTCTCCCTCCCTCCCTCTCTTTGGCCTAAGAAGTTTGAATGGACACAAGACTCCTGCAGGCCAAAGTCAATTAAAATAAGAGGGAGCTGCAGTATCCCTGGTTACTGAAAGCACCCAAGAGGCCATGCAAAACAGCCATGTTAAGTTTCAGCCAAAGAATTCCCCTTGTGAGCTTCGCAGAGCAGTGAAAATCTGCGATTTACCTAAAAATTGTATGGAAAGAGTGTAAGAATATTTGGATCTATGACAGCAAGCGGTGAACCAACCTGTGCGAAATGCCAGCTGGATTGTAAACGATCTCCCTCTCCGTGTCGCCTGGCAGCAATCAAACCTCTCTTTGTCTGCGCGCAGATGCCGCAAATTGTTCTCGAATGCCAATTTGATAATGAAGCTGAAGCGACTCGTCAATCATTCATTCTTTTAAAAGGAACGTGAATAACAGGTTACGGACCTGTCAAGTCGTGACAGAGCAGAAATGTGCTTCCTGTTCATCAACACATGGTACGGATCGCTTTCCTCTCCTCTCCTCTCGCCGGTCGCCCTTTTAATTTTTCCACACTTCGGCGCAAGAGCAAGTGCTAACTGGCTGTTGTAAAAGTAAGTCTGTAAACCGACTTCATTAACTGGAGACTTTAAAGTTGTGTGAGTCATTTGGTGACATATATCAGGGTGAGCAATGTTTTCAGAAAGCTGATGAAGTGGGAAGGATGTGTGAAGTGGGAATATAAGAGTGTCATGACTGCCATGTGGCGTCAAAGTGTGACATATTTCCCCCGAGGTTCCCTATACAAACTCGGCTTAGAAGTTATTTCATTAAGAGAAAATGAGCTGAGGCACGAAATCAAAAGATGAGGATGAGAGTGAGACGAAACAGAAAGAAGATGGTTAATATTTAGGGTTCGAATCGCTAAAAGTTATAAAATACTCCGTCTATATAGGGCAGACAGCAGCCTCCTGTCTGCACCTCATCTCTGTCTGCTGCTTTTTTCCCCCTCTTGCATTATTTCTTCTCTCTGGAAAGTCAGGGATGTTGGAGTCTTGTCAATGAGTACTTAGGCCCATTGCCTCATGGGGAGCCAGACTTGCTGGCTAGGTTTTATGGCCCATTTCAGAGCTGTCCCAGCTTAAATACAGCCTCCTGCTGGCCACATGGCCGCAATGTCGTGCCATGTCCATCCGGCGAAGAGGAGAGCAGGCAAGGGGGGAGGGAGCGGGGGTGCCTGGCTTTGTGCCAAAAAGGTTTTACTGAGGCCACAGGCATATGTGGCCATGTGGAGGCAAGCGGCACAAGGAGGAAAAGAAAAGGCTGTGGATTTGGTGTTTCTGGGTTACTGCTCTGACATCCTGCGTCCTTTGTTGCTAAATCAAAAACCGCTAAAGACTGCAGAGCTGACAGATTGAAAAGCTGTCTCTTATACCTCCTACATCCCCTCGTCTCCTGTTGTAATAACTCCAGGATTAAACTACCCAGAAAACCACATTATGGTGCAAATTTCTATCTATAAACATAAAAAAAATGCAGGATTTCAAAACAACAACAGACATGTCAAAGACAAGACATTTATCTATGTTCACAGATCCCTGAATGAGATTACACACTACAGGATGTCTTTAATGAAATCCTCTTGGCACCGACTAAATACCCACGAAAACCAGATACAATACACGCCGCAACCGCAAGATAAACCATGCAGATCTCATGTCTCTGACTGACATTTCTCAGTTATGGTTACTCAGGAACCGAACCCTCACCGACGCAAGCCGAAAAGATAATCTTTCCTGCTACATGCAACAAATCTCTTCATTAAAACAGGGCAGTCACAGTCGCTGTAAATCACAGAGGTGGACATCTATAGCATTTCAACCCCCTGGTGAGAATTAATTCCTCCTGCATTAAAGCCAAACATCTCCCCCAACCAAAATTAGAATCTACAATCTGTTACTGTATGGCGCTCCCTGATACATTAAGCTGATTGGGCGCAAAACTCCTCCCAAACCTACATCTCTGTGTGTCAAAAAATCTGGTAACAGCATGTCGAAGAGGGACGTCAAGATTGGGTGCTTTTCTGAAACAATAACAGCTGTGGTTCTGCATGTTTTACCCCATGAAGTAGAGATCTGTACTGTAAAATATTCAACACTTGAGTCATTCATTAAAGTATTGTTTTACAAAACAAACTTGCAGACTCAATAACTTGCCCAAGTCAGTCACAGTGTGCTTATTTTTGCAAAAATGGACTTCAATTTGGGTTGAAAATGCAGCTTCAACTGCAAACTAAAGTCAGCGTTAAAAAATGCTGAGCATCAAATGTTGTCCTGAATCTTTATTTCCTTGTCTTTATCTATACTTTGACTTGGAAATGCTTAAAAATTGAAGCCACTTGAGTTTTTCATGAGCAAAACTTTAAATAACTTATTCGTTTGCTGTTCCCGTCAAACTTATTTAAAGATTTTGCCTTCAGAGCAACATTACAGCAAAGATTAAATGCATGTATGATCTGTTCTTGGATAGTCAAAACTTGCAAAAACCTCAACATTGGAGGTGTCGTTTATGGCCAAAGCTAAATCTGCCCGCTTGTTTATGTGAGCTTTCACCTGACTAACTTAGGTTTGTCAAACTCTGCCATCTGCACACCGAGCCAGGCTGCACCAGCCCAGAGTGTGTTTTCAACGCTGCGCTCCTGCAGCCAGATTATCAGATGAGCTGACCTGCAAAGAAGCAGCTTACAGGAGCCAGACAGTTTCCCTGAGCAACAGGCTGCTATTAACCACGGCCCAGCCTTAAGCCCTTGTCTACAATGATACTAATTAGCCATGGAGCAGATGTGCCCACACTCGTGCCCACCTCAGGGTGCTGGGCAGGGCCGGTGGTGTCACAGTGGCATACGCTGGTGGCTGATTCACCTGTGACCTTTTCACAGT
Source organism: Xyrichtys novacula (assembly GCA_962446985.1). NCBI lineage: Eukaryota > Metazoa > Chordata > Actinopteri > Labriformes > Labridae > Xyrichtys > Xyrichtys novacula. The sequence continues at coordinate 7,022,678 of OY660882.1, read as the reverse complement.
GGGCCTGGGGTCAGAGCCTCTCTTTAGAGGCACAGTAAGAACAGACTCTGGAGGGGCCAGGGTCAGGTCCCGGCACCCCTCAGGGCTCATTAAAAGAGATCCATATGTGCAACAGGGCAGGGTTTGGATAAAGGCTGTCTCAGGATGGAGGACACTTGGGTAAGAAGAGTCGAGTATTTATGATCTCAGGTAGAATTAAAAGGGCAAAAACATGCGGAAAGCATGCAGAAAAAAACTGATTTAAAAACCAAATCGAGTCTATTTTATTTATTTTGTATTTGAGTTTAGATTCCTGCATTTGTACGGACGTTTTAATAATTTCTCCAAGCTGTTTCACACAATATTTTGAACAAATCAACTACTTTTTTAACCCAAAACAAGAAGATGGTTCATGTAAATGACATAAAATGAAGCACAAACTTAGATAATCAGTGGCCCCAGTTACAAGTTTGAACTGTGATGCAGGCAAAATGATAAAACAGCATGTGTGTGACATGCTCCCAACAATAAAACTTAAACAGACAACACAACAGCAGCCAGTAAGCTTATCTATATGACCGACAAACAGAAGCACATCTGCAGTCAATCCATGTTCAGTCCGATGTGAAGAAGACAGAATGTAAGTGCTGAGATGAGGATGGTCGGTTTGATTCAGCCAATGTGTATGAGTTTCCTGAGCAGTAATGTAAAACACAGCAAAGTACCTGAGTCAGACTGACACCTCCTGCAGCAGTTGGTTTCTGTAGGGTTCAAATTTCACATTTTACTGGAATTTTATACAATCCTTGGATGAATTATTACACACATTTGATTAAGATTTTATCATTTTGATGAGTAAATGGCTGAGAAATCAGATAACATTCACAAACTGTCTCAAAACCTCAGACAAGGAGAGAAGACTACCTTAGTCTAGGATGAAGGTTGACGATTACATTGAGTATGAGCATTTGACAGACTTTCCCATGTGCTTTATGTTCGGGGTAACGCTATGATCTCATAGTAAAGTATCTTAAAATTTTCTTTCAATATGTCAAACCACAGTACTACAATTTGCAGCCTCTTGAAATACTCTAAATCTACATCCATGAATTTGCCAATATTTACGTAAAAGCACTGATGCTTTTAAAATGGATTTTTAACATGAAAACCTCTTTCAAGACATCTTAACTTTCAAACTGCAACACAGCACCCAGAGAAACACAAGGGAAGACCCCCAATAACACAATATTCCTTCTACAAATGCTAATCCCGTGACTACTGTAGCCTATCTGCAATCCAAAGAGCTTACTCCACTTTGGTACTGTGACTTTCTGAATGCATAGCTCTTATCTAAACTGTCAAAAATCAAGTTTTATTATGATTCTATGATTGACGTTGATATAACAGATTTCTCAGATATGCAAAGAGAAATAAAGGTCTGCTGAAGGCATCTAAATCTGTTGTTAACCTATATATCTTGATAATGTTATATTACTTAGAGCACTTCTTTGGTATAATTCATAACTTTAATTCATATCCCTAAATGTTCACACTTTATCATCTAGTTTGTATGTTATTATTAGTTGAAGAGGATGTTAAAAAATGATTTTTCACTTCTTTTAGACAACAAAACACAGTTAAAAGATCATTCTATAACAAATCTGGCTCCACATGCTAACATCGAATCCTACGCCTGCTTCACACCTGTTTTATTAATTGAGATCAAATCAAAGCATCCTCTTTGAAGTCTGTTTTGGTTTATTCTTAAAAGGCTAAACAGAGGGGATAACGAGTGGGCGGGGCTTGTTTTATCCCTTTGATGTGAGAGGGAAATTAAACGACTGATACACCTGGCAGTTCACTGCAATTCGAAAACTTTCATCGTCACAACCTTACACTTGGTCTCTTTTTGAGACAAATCGGTAGGTAAAAAAAAAACTAAATTCTGACGGGTTAAAAAAGTTTTCATCTGGTTTCTTCACTTTTTGGAGTCCATCAACCAAAAAAAACAACTCATTCTTAATAATCTACATCTTTGTTTTGCTGGCTGTGTACTACTCATCACGCCATCTTTAGACCACCTTAAATAACAGCAGCTAGCGTAACCAATCAAATTACATTTCCGACACAGCTGTGAAATAAAGGTTATCAAACTCCGACACTGGGTTTGATTGGATGACCACCATGTAACAAGCAGTTTCTATAATAACACATGGTTTAGATGTTCTTACGACATAAAGCCACATAAGAGCAGCCTAAAAAATAAGCACACCTTATCAAAAGCCGAGTGGTGTCTCTCCGCTGCTGTAATTTTGATTTGGGACACAAACTTCAAGAAAAAGGTCAGTGCAGTTTCACAACTAAGTGAGAAAAAAAAAGTCTCTCCAGCACCGAGAACAAGGGATTCATTGAAGCCGACAAACAACAGTAATGAATAGTTGGAAGAGTGTAGCGCAGCGTCTCTTTACCAACAGCGCCTGTTGCAAAACCTCTCTTGTCTTAGCATGTTGGGAGCCGTTCCACAGACACATTTTAGGAAAATCTGAACAATTGCCCAGACCAGGACTTTACTGTAGAGCTCAACAAAGCCCCTCTTAGTGCGGAGAAAGAAAAGAGAAACAATACAGAAATCAGCGTGCCAAGATAATCCTCACATGAGGTCAATGTGAGAAAGAAAATGACTGCAGATGACTTTCTCTCTTTAGTAGACGGTAATCACGGTAAATTATTCCACCTGAAATTTATTATTTTCTTAAACTGATACTTAAGTTTTTGTTTCATCAGCAAAGTGGGACCAACAACAAATGAAATCCTGAGCCTGATGATGGTCTTAAACTATTTAAACCTCATTATTATGTACCGAACATGAGCATGTAAATGAAAAACACAGTCTGGTAAGTTGGCTTAATGCAACTGTTGGCTGAATTTGCTTAAAATCTTTAATATTAGCCTTTCAGTATATTGTCTTCCTGTCACTAGAAGTTTATAGACTGCAGAAAGCTGTTTGTTGAGATAAAATTAAGGTTGAATGCTGGCTGGCTTTTTTCGTGTTGTTTTATAGAGCTGGTTTTACAACAGTCTTTCACAGTTTAAACTGGCCTCGCCTAAATGTGTCAGGAGACATTAACAAAGAACATGAGCTTTTATACAAATAAGACTGTTAATAGAGTTGGCAGATAATCGCTGTTATTATTAAATTTATTAGTCACGGTAATAACAAGTGGCAACTTCCAGTCTTGAGAAATAAAGCTGTAAAAAACTGCATTTCTTCGAGGAATTGTCTGAGGCTGTGAAAATCAAAGTTAAAAAAAAGCTCATTTTTAAAACCAAAATAAACACGTTTCAAAAATGGTTTTGGTCCGAAAGGTTCAAGGCTCTCACGTCACCCACAGTAGGGGTGAGTGAATATTTTTGTAATGCGTTGGTTGGGAAGATATTAAGGTTACACGATTGGCAAATCATATCTAACTTAGGTGGGAATAGTGTAGCTTTTATGAGGAGGCTAAAAAGTCGACCTCTGGTACTCCACTGACCAGAAGGCTAAGACAGTAAAACCAATGATATACCCACAAATGAGTGGCTATACAGACAATAAGTCTTTTTATTATACAGTCTATGGGTATATGAGTACAAAAAGGGATTAACAGGATTAACTGTAGTATGATTAGTTAAGGATGTGTATTTTTTTTCTTCATAAATACTTCAAAAACCTCTCGTCGAGTTCTCAAAAGTGCAGAAACTGAGTCTTCATAATACGCTGGACTATCTGTGGACGTTTTGAATAAATCCACTGCAGCTTTTCTGAACTAAACTTTATGATAAACTTAAATTGGCGTCATTGTGCTATTAATTGTTTTGATTTTGAACCTGTTATACCAATTTAAAATCTTCAATCCATCACACCTAAATGGACCATAACAAACACTGCATCAAGAGTCTTTATTAGCAAATTACTATCAAATAACTGTGCATGTCTTTGCAGGAGGACCCGGTTAGTCGTGCTATGTGGCACCAAAGGGACTCAAAATCATAAACTTCCAAGACTCTCGCAGAAAACGCCGCCACAAGTAGGTCAACTCAACTCGGAGAGAGATAATCAAGGCCATTTTGACCCCTTCTGTGTGAGCTGTAAGTGGGTCAAATGCGGCAGTCAGCTGTTGCAACTCTATCACGAGGGGCGCTGCGAGGCACTCGTCATACTGTCAGACCCCATTCCGTTAGTTTAAGTCGAGGCAGGGTGCCCGCCTGCACCCACCAATGAAGGAAATAGCCCTCTTTGGGCCCCTCCCCTCCCCAGGGGTGAAATAACATGAAGTTCCTCTAAGCAGCAGTAGCAGCAGATCCACCTTCACTGCTGACACTGAATACACCCCCTGCAAACACTTCCCTCTTTAACTGCTGTATCCTCCTTTTGACAGCTCGCAGCAGCAAAGACTCACCCCTCACCCCCTGACTCCCCCCCTCTCTATGTCTAAAATGCCACCCGCATTTCAACTAGACTAACTACAGCAATGTCCCTGCTTATTTCTCACTCTTCACTGCACAAAAAGAGGGGGGACTCGTGTCTTGAAACACTTCTGAGCACAAATGTGCAACAGCAGAACAAAGGCGATACAGGGCAGCCTTAATCTCTGCACTACTGAAGCCAGCAGCTATTTTAAAGCTCTCTCCCTCTCTCTTTCTCTCTCTCTCTATCCCTCCCACCTTCCTCTCCTCTCTCTAACATTCTTCCTCTCTCCACTCCTCCCCTCCCCTTCCCTCCTCTTCCCCCTTGGTGTCTGAGGGCAGCAGCTCCTCTCTGTTTTCCTCTCCTCTCTCCCTGCGTGTCCAGTGACTGACTGCACAATACACATCAATTATTCATGGCTGCTCTCTCCGTTTCGCAGGCAAAAACCAATCACAGATGGAGTCATTGCTAATGGGCTCCTGCTGTACTTTGCCACCAGCTTCTTTGCACTCAAGCAACAAATACCCCAGAGACAATAAGAGGGGAAACAGGAGGGGTAAGAAAGAAGAGAAACTTCACACAGAAAGAGGAGTAGAGGACAAACGTTTTGTGGCCAGAGAAGAAGGAAGGTAAGTATCGGCGGGAATAATCCAGCAAAATTTGGAGCCGGCTTCTGCAGCATAAAGGGTTAAAGACCGGGAGGGAGAGGAGGGGAGAGTGGTGGGAGACAGGGGTGAGAGGAGGGGGGAGGACAGGTAGAGAGGAAGAGGGAGAGGGAGAGAGAGAGAGAGAGAGAGAAATGCTTATCTCCTCACCTCGGATGTATGCAGCAGTTATTGATGTATCTTCTTTTTCTGTCTAGTGATCCATTGCTTGCTCTCCCAATACACACATCACACAGAAGCAGCCACAGCCACTTCGCCAGAAGGGAGACAGGGAGGGGAGGAGGGAGGGAGGGAGGGAGGGGGAGGGAAGAGAGGAGAAGAGAGGAAAAAAAAAATGCAGGCAGCTCACATTTCAAACCTGCAAAAGGGGGGTGGTGCCTAATGTGCTAGACAGCCTGTATCTTGGCCTGGGTCCAGAGCAACGAGTAAAAAAAAGAAAAAAAAAAGAGGCTCAATCAGTTGATTTAAAGCAACATTTGTTACATGGAAGATGATCCGCAAGTCGCGCCAAAAAAGTGGGCGACGGAGACTGCTCAGGTGGGTGCAATAAGCAGTGATTTCAACGCCCAAATCTTGTTTTTGCATACAGTCAACTTAATCCATCAAACTAGTCATTGTAATTAAGGCGCATGGAAGAGCTGCAGGAGGAGGAGGAGGAGGAGAAGGAGGAGGAGGAGGAGGCTGGGCATTGTGGCTTCCAAATGCACACTAGATTGGGATAAGAGAGGGAGGGGCCAATTAGAGCACATTTGTCTTTCAGCACACATGAGCCCGGGTAAGCTTTTGGATAAATAATTACACCCTTATAAAACATGTAAACTGTGGCCACCTGAGGCGGAGAGTCTAATGTCATCTGCAAACAAAAACACTCACGCTCGCCACGAACAGGCTGGGCTAATTCAGCCGTCAAATTAGTGCAACTGATCTGTTGCAAGAACACAAAAATAAGCATTTAATTAGCAAAATAAGTCACAATATGTTTAGTTATTTGAGCTTTGGTGAGAGGTACTGAACTGGTTGCAAAATAAAGTGAAATTTTACTGATGCCTTTTTTTATAATCGAATGTCTGCATCAAAAACTTGGAGAATTATGTTGGAGGTGTATTGGTTTTTTTTCCAGTGTTCCTCTTTTAATTTCAGAGAAAGTCACGCCTCAGGATATTTTTTTATTTGGATCAAAACAAAGCATTTTTTCTCCTCACACAATAGGTCCATTTTCAACATTCACACATTCACCATTTACCGCTACACAAAGGATGTTATACTTCATCAACAATGCCATCACATATCAACCATCTTCGTTCAAACATCTGATTTTGTCCTTCCATGAGGAGTGGCTGAAGATGAAACCAATCACCTCCCACTGCCGTACACACACACACACACACACACACACAATAAGTGTGACAGCCACACAGAGGGGAGGAAGGACAAACAAGCTCTTATCTCCTGTCTCTCCTGTCTGTGTTTGCTCTCCTGGTATTTACTATCAGCTCAGAGCCCGGCAGGTGACTTACAGCCCTACACTCCTGCCTGCAAGTTAACACATCAATCATGACTAGGTGAAGACTGCACATACAGTGATTATACAGTTCGAAGAAGAAACAGTCGAAATTTACAGCCTCTCAACACTACTCATCATTCTGTACCCTCATAAACTCTGACATGCAAACATAGGTTGTGATGTTTTCTCTCAGATCTTTGTATCTGTTGTTTGAATTCACATAGAGACACAAAAATATCACATAATCTGTGCTGGGGTATAAAACTGTGTCTTAAACCTCCTGTGTGGACTTTTTGGACTAAAATTCATATTAATGCTTTTTAATAAAATACAAAAAAAAAAACAAGACCATCACCTACAAGATTAACCATTTTTACATCGCAAACTTTGATACCTGAAACCTGTGCACAGAAGTAGGTGTCAGCTGAACAGCTGAAGAAACAGACCTGATTTTACAATTTCTACATCAATTTTTCACTTTTGATGACAAAGTTTCAGCTTTAAGAGGACAGGGTAAGCAAGGACTGCTTTGTCCAAAGGGGGCGCCAAAATTGACACAAGTCAAAAGTTCCTCACGGGAGCTTTAAATGATATTTATCGCATTAATTTGTAGATGTTAAAAAGCTCAAAGTTCAACTCAGTTGCTCTTGACTATAAAAAAACAGGTTTCATTCACCTCTGTTTTGAAAATGAAATTACAGCTCTTCATGCCTGACCTCTGTGTATACAATAAAAGACCTTTCCACAGCCCAGTGAAAACATGCCTGACCATCTCATCTCAAGAACCACTTCACTTGATTAAAAGCTACATGATCCACACTTCAGTTTACCGATTTGAGGAAAATGGATGTTCGCTCTTGATAGGGATAAAGCATTCAGCCGTTTGAGTACACGTATGGAAGCTTTACAGCCAAGGCTAGACTACCCACTATAAGTGTGATTACAGCCCTATCTGGTCCCAGTGACCCTGAAAAAGTCAAAGTAAACAACAATCAAGACCACATCCAGGATGCCTCCAGACAGTAAGTCTTGCATGTTTGTTTTTGTCTTTTTGCCTACGACTGATCGGCTCATACGTAAATTGCAGCTTATTGCACCAGCATGCAGCTACTCTAATATAACCATCATTAGCTTCCAGCTTGAAGTGTTTCAGGTATGTGCTAAGGTTAATGAAATCGTCATCATTAATATTATCATGAGAAGCTCACTGTTGATATTAATGTTAGCAGCCAACTAGCTAATTAGCCTACCGAGACGACGTGCTTTCTTTTCAGGTGCTTGTGCATTGCTGTCGTGCTGCCATGGAAGGCAAGTTCAAGAGCTCCTTTGCCGGCTAGCCATGATTTTGTTTGGGCGTAACTTTTCTGGAGACATCACTGCTGATACGGATTATCACTATTGTGCATGTGCGTCAAGGACAGATAGACAAATAATGGAAGATACAATGATGTCAATGATTAAATCAATCACCAACGATTTTGACGTTGTGACTAGTCGACTACTCTTGGCAGCCCTCGTCCTGTCACATCAGTGATGCTGACTAATGAGAGCTCTTTGCTCAAGCAAAAGTCTTGGGCATAGACAAACAAAATCGCCACTCAATATCACAATCTTCTTATCAGGTGTTATTCAGCACCGCTCCTATTTCCCTCTCATCTGGGATCAGTTCTGATGATTGGTCAGCAATGTAGCAGTCATGTCTGATGGTCAACTCATAAAGAGGAAAATGGTCTCACACCCTCACACACTGGCATCTACCTCCTCATGATCACTTAAACAATTTAGACTCAAAAAGTATCAACCAACACCATTAAAACAAACCAAACAAGAAACACATATGATGGAAGCTGTTTCTGAGTGTAATAACCCTTTAAATCCCCTGATACCCACTCTTCAAACCTGCATGTGTAAAACATGTGTGAGACAAAGTGGCCAAACAGAACAGGAGCTGAAGCCCAACTAATTATCTGCTGAATGGCTGGTTCACCAAGCGTTTGTTACGTGAGAGAATAAACGACTCAGGGGCTGAAAAACCTTCAACAAACCCCCTCCTCTTTTATGAGCCGGTGCGTCCTTTCACTGTTTCAAGCTGAGGAATTCCAGGAGTTTGCTGAGGCGAGATCAATTGGGAATGTGGAGGAAGAATTGTGATTAAGCACTTTGTCGAACCACCGAGATCCTGCTCAGTGATGACACAGGTTTAATAACAGGGTTTATAAAGTACCCGGGAACGTGAGAGGGGGGAAGCCTGATGAGTTTATCCACTCAGAGTGAAGTGATCGCCCTGCTTTGATGTCACCACGGCTTCACGTGCGCGACTTTGCTCCCGCGGTAAGACAGTCCGAGTAGTCACAGATTAATAGAGCGGGCTAATCTCATTCACAAAGAGGTCACTAGCAGACAGACGCCCCTCCCCCCGGCTAAACCCGAGCATTGTGGACCCAGGCATAAAAGGCAAAAGGACTACAACCGGCCAAGCCCCCTGAGCACATCTATTTAAGGGTTCATTTTTCATTTCCAGTCTGCTGACGAGGCATTTAAAACACAGCAGACACATCAGATGTTATCCGAACCTCCAAACCCTGCAGAAAGTCAGGTACATATGTTACTGATAAAATCAATAAGAGGAGATAATGAAGTTTTACAGTGAGAACCAACATTTCGCTGATGTCTATTTAGATCAAGATCGGTTTCTGAGATTTTTTTGCCCTCTGAAGCACAAAATTTAACAACTAATGTCTCCAACTGTTAAAGGCATTTCATGAAGAATCAATCCGTCAAAGCTACGACCTGTTTCAGCCCGATGTTGACTGTGAACATCGATTTTCCTGCTGCTGAAGTCAGCTCTGCTCACCTCTCAGCACAATTTCCCTCTCAGTTTTCTCCCATGTTCACAATCATAGTTTGGATGACTTGAGAGAAATGTAATAGAGCACGATTGAGCCACTCAGCAGGGCCAAGACAAGTTAAAACAGGACATCTAATCTGATTTACTTGTAAGCGCTGATCCATTGACCAAATGTGCTCTGCAGACAGCCCTGATTGTAACCTACATAGATCCTACTCTCCTTTAATACACACGTTCAACTAAGATCAGGTGAATGCAATATGTTAGCTTGTGAAGACAGTTAGGGGTGGGAATCACTAGTGGCTCCACGATACGATATTATCGCGATACTTGGACCATGATACGATATTATTGTGGCCACGATACGATATTATTGTGATTTTTAACATTTTGCGATACAGTGAGCTTTCCTTTATGTTTGTCTTATTCAAACAATATTTTATTTTCATGAAGCACATCTTGCAAACCTTATATATAGATTTGTTGCACTAACTTTCTCCTCCTCTATGATGTCGCTCCTGCCAACCTCAGTGGGCAAACAGTTGATTTTATTTTTCTGTCATCATAGATTTGACTTCATATTAACAATTCATAAAAAAAAAAAAAACGATACTTGGTAAACGAAACGAGACGATACAATACGATACAATACGATACAATACGATACGATACAATATGATACGATACGATACAATATGATACAATACGATACGATACAATACGATACAATACGATACGATACAATACGATACAATACAATACAATACGATACGATACGATACAATACGATACGATACAATACAATATGATACAATACAATATGATACAATACGATATGATACAATACAATACGATACGATACAATACGATATGATACGATACGATACGATATGATACGATACAATACGATAATACAATACGATACAATACAATACTATACGATATATCACCAGAGAAAATATCGCGATACTATGCTGTATCGATTTTTCTCCCACCCCTTAAAACGGTACAAACTGAACTTTTGGAAGTTTCTGATCACATCTTGAAAAACTAACATGTTTGGCTTGATGCACTTTTGTGCCCAGGAAGCCGCGTTCAACAAACACAACAATCAATTCATCTCCAACAAAACTTAATCCAGCATCTTAGATTTGTTCTCCTCTGCGAACACCAAACAGTGCCTCATCTGTTTGCGGAGTTGGCCGGCTGACCCGCTTCTGCGATCCCAGCTCTCTGTCATGTGACTCTCCTTTCCCCATAAACTGGGCAATGGCCCCACTGGAAATCAGGGGACCGGGCCCTTCCTGAGAGGCCCTGTGGGAGCGTCGTTTAGGAGCCAGAGAGCGCTCTCGGTCTCATCATACTTGGCTGGGGCCTCCACTTGAGAGATCTTTGCAGGAGAATGCCTCCTCTGTGGTTTCTATAGACTCCCCTCTCTTTCTCTGGGCATCTCCTCTCGAAATATTCATGCATATACAGGTAGATAATTGTCCATGAAATGCACTTTGGGATGTTGCCTGGACTCAAGCACTTGTTTCCAAAAGACTACTGTGGCAGGAAATTATTCAGACAGGGAATCAATTGGCAATCTTATCTAAGCCCATAAAGTAGGGCCTGAGATTTGATTTAGCATTAAGTAGAATTAGAACATTTGGCAGAGCCGGTTAATTGCAGGCAGAGAATGATTCCTCCTCCCATGGCTGACATTAGAGTGACACTGCATGATTTGAAGCCTCATATTACCCAAGATATAAAACCCCAGCTGCCGTAAATCAAAAAGAGGCAAACACGAGTGAAAATTCAAACAATATGTGGCTCTGGATTTAATGTCCAAGTCGACTTAAGCGCACAGAAGCAATTGCACAACCCCGCTGTAACCAAAGACAGGTGGAAACCACAAATCAAAACCTGTAAAGGAGCACGAAATATTCCTGTTATCTGCCGAGCCCCTGACAGCCTATACGTCTTCATTCCTGTCGAGCTTCGGCATGCTTTTTCACCAGCTTGATAACAACATTTAGCAGTATACATCTGTCCCAATAATCCATCACCGCACCGATGTGACTGTTCTGTGTGAAAACAGGAACTCATCATCTCTGATACAGAAGTTTGTGGTTGTCGGTGATAAATGGGTATAGCTGCTGTGCACACTCAGTCTAAAACTCTGGAGGAGAAACATAATCCAGCTGCAGCTCTGAGGAAGTCGAAGTTCACGCAGATAATAGAGTTTTATATTTAAAAGAAAAGTTATTCTCTGCAGCTCTTTTTGTAGAAGACAAACTCTTCATCATGTAGAGAAGAAAAACTAATCCAAGGTGTTTTTTTCTTTCTTCTGCGCAAAAATCCACTTCAAATAACAGAATAACCCCGCTATGAAGTCCAAGCAGTTCGTTAGAAAGTATTTTCCTGGAATGTCGGGATCTTATGAAGTCTACTACGAAGTGTTTATGGCTGTATTGTGAAACAGAGCCAAAAACTTTCAGCCCAGACGGACCAGCATGGCCAGATGGCTTGAAACACTGGTTGAGAAAACTCTGGTCTTACCTGCTGATTTTGGAGTGAACTTGTCTCTGTTGGCAGCACACACAGCCAGAAGCCGGTAGCCCAGGTCCAAGTCGTAGCCCTGCTGGGCCGCTACACGGCTGACCACCTGAACACAGAGATGGATTTAACAGTCATGACAACTGCAGATCGTATCAAGGTCTAGGTTCATTTCAGCTCAGGCAACAACGAGAAGACAAAGAATTTTTAACAGTTAAAGCTCCAGTGAGGAGTTTTTTGACGTGAATGAAATGGATAGAAACTCATAGTGAGGCTTTTTTATGATATCAGAAAGAAAATAAGACAATCAGTAACTAGATATATGATACTATATTGTGTATATCTGTGCTTGTATTTCTAGGAAGTAGAGCAGTGTAGCATTATGGCAGTAGCATTAACAAGAGCTACACAAAACTTACATTAAATTTCAGGCCTACAAATATTTTAAAAAATCAGCAATTTGTTCAACCATTTGTTAATAATTCTTGCACCACTCAGGAGGTTGACATTTATTTTGTAGACATCCCTATTTAGTAGACAGATATATTTCTTTAAAATATAAAGGAGATGTCAGAAATCTACAAAAGAGGATTAGGGCCACCTGAAAAAAAATCATTAACAGGAAGGAGATTGAAGCCGAAATTTCGAGACTAACGTCAAAATTTCGAGATTAAAAAAATTGAAATTATGTCAATAAAGTCAAAATTTCGAGATTAAAAAAAGAAAAATTTGAGATTAAAGTCAAAATTTCGAGATTTAAGTCAACATTCATAAAGTTGAAATTTCGAGATTACAAAATGTCGTGAATAATGTAAAAATTTTGCGATTATAAAAATTACAATTTTTAGATTAAAGTCAAAATTTCGAGATTCAAGTTGACATGAATAAAGTCAAAATTTCGACTTTTTAAAAAACTCTAGTCTCCAAAATTTAACTTAAATCTCGAAAATCCCCTTCCTGTAATTATTTTTTCTCTTCTTGTGGCCCCAATCCTCTTTAGTATAAATCATATAAAACCAATGTTACAAAAGGAACACTTTGTTAACATTTACATCCTCTATATTCACTAATTAGATAATTTTATCTTAGAAGAATATGAGTCTTTTCATATCATGCTTTTGGATGGTTTTATCAGCTCAACTTTTATCTTGTTCGAGCTTACTCAATATTTAGTCCTTATAAGAAGGTCACAAAAATGCCGATGTCTTTATTAATTCCACAATAGAGACGAGTATAAAGAGTCCACAAAAGTTCATGACTGTTCCAAGGCTGCACAGTCCTTTTTAAGAGCCCTTTTTGATTTTAAGAAAGGAACATTAATTGGCATTCATGTAATGAAACTCAGTCCACTGTGGGATAAATGGGCTTGAATTGATCAATGTACAAGTAGATGAAATAATAATAGTTCAACTAAACATGAACTCCACCAAAGCTCTCAACTTCTACTAGTCTCATGAGAAGAGTCTTTTTAAAAAATATGCTCTGAACTTTGTAATTAAGTTTTTGAGAAACACAGCAGAGAAAATCAGCTCTAAGAATATTTTTAATACTCTGAAGTTCAAAGTTTTGAGGATGCATCATTATATCCATACATTACTTAACTGGAAACGCTATATTGAGGCTCATCCTTTTAACTGAACTCATGAAAGACCCAGTTTAACACTGAGGATGAAGTCTCAACAAGTTTATCAGTTCCATCTGAGCTGATGTAAAGTCAGATGAGGAGAAAATGTGGCCTCAAGTGTGGCGGAGCCTTCTGAGAAGTAACATCAAGAGAAAGCCACAAGAGGAGCATGTAAATCAGCCCTGTGCAGCACACGTTACTGTGATTTACCGACACCATTACCATCTCAAAGAGGCCCGCCAAGACCATGTCGACCTTAAGGACATACTGAGGCCTGTGTGGACCAACATGCCTCACAGATTCTTCTTCCTGCTTGGGTTTCTGCCTCAATCCTGCTGTCAGACTCTGGAGTTCAAGACAAGCCCCGGGGTAGAACAGCTGAACACAGCTCCCCGCACCATGTCATTATCTTCAGTAAGTATAGTCCTGAACTGACACCAAAACAGAGTATGGATATATCTGGCCTTTATTTATAGGAATCCCCCATTAAGAAAAAGATATACGCGCTTACGGTGTCTAATTAGAATCTAAACTTGTGAGGGATATTTTGCTAAATGGTAATTCTAGTGTTAGCAGTCACAACAAGTGGTTATAATTTCAGGACTTAGGTTGTGCACGGTCCAGGGAGTTGCGGTGGTGGATTTTCAAGTATATGTACAGTGGGCTGGGCTCAATTAAATTTTAGAGCTTTAAGTTAGAAATGTATTAAGAAAACAGCATCTGATTTTAGTTTGAAAAGGACGTGGAGTCTCCTGCTTCTTTGCATTTAAAGAAAGACTTTTTATTTAGTGATTGTATTATATTTAATATATCTTTCTTTGTAATTGATTCAACATAATTGTTATAACTAAGACTATCCCACTTAGCAATAGACGGCTATTAGACATCTAGTTTTCTTTAGACCTAATTTTAACCATCTAGATTCTGTATATTTTTAGACTGAATTTAGATGTTGCACTTTAATCCATTATTCTATAACTATTTATTTCAAAAAGTAACTGTGAGTTGCAAAACTGATCTCAACGTACTTAAACAATATAATTATGATAGCCGTTGACCAATACACAGCGTAGTATAGATAAATCCCAGATTTAGACTTGGTCCAAACTTGGTCTAAATCTAGATGTCTAAAAAAAATTTTAGGTAGCCTGATTTTAGACCAGTTGTCAAGGCTACATTTAGACATCTATCAGACCTCTTTCAGACCAAAAATATGCTCAATGGTATAAAGACTTGGTAACTTAAAGCTCCTGCAGACTTTTTTATGTTTATAAAAATAGACTCAAATTCATGGTGACACCTTTTCAACCAAAAGACTGACAATTATTATAATTTTTTTGTGATTTTCAATATCTGAGCAGCCGGAGAAACAGCCCTGTTTTTACAGCCCCTAAAATTTGACTGTCAAAAGTTAGCGAGATAAAGTTTTTTGTCAAAAGTAACAACTTCAACGTGCAACTAACAGTATAAGCAAAGCCTGCTTAATCCACAGGGGGCGCCACAATTGACACAAGCTGAAAGTTACTCACTTGAACTTTAAATGTGGCCTAAATGTATTTGCTCTTCACTTCAGATACAATACAACAGGGTGATTAGATGCAGAAAGTAGTAAATCAGACCAAATACTAAGTTTTGTTAGGTCAACTACTTGGTTTTAAATCTACGGTTTCTTGACTTTTTGTCCTGTCTGGCAAAATGAAACATCACCACTGTGCAGGCAGCAGAGTGAAGTGTTTACCATTACAGTCTGAGGCCGAGTAATTTTACAATCACATCAAATTCTCTGTGCTCCCTCCCCTTGTGGCTCACGCAACGGTCTCTACAGCCCATAAACTAAAAGGGAAAGCCTTGAGATTTTCACGGCAGGAAACAAATTGAATTGGCGAAATGGAGGAAAAGGCACCTGCTGCTGCACATTAAAGCAGTAACACAAACAATCACTTGAGTGGAAGGATGTGTCACAGCGGTTTCACTGTGGCGCTCAAGTACAAATCTCTCAGGTTCCTTTGCTTTCCGTGGACAAGCTTACTTGGCGGGGTCACAAATTGCATCCAACAAGAGGTATATGGATCTCTTATCTACTGCTGCAGGCAGTATGGAAATGTGCATGTTAAAGCACATTATGGCCTAGGGTGACAGGCGAGTGACATGTCTACAGACCATCTACTGTTCTACTCAGATGTTCTGTGTCTTTGCCTCTGCCCATAAACTTTTATTACTTACTGTTTTTTTATTAGGGTTTTCAAAGTTAGAAGCTCATTAATAAGATATTTTTTGTGACAAATCCCATTGAAATATAGTCTCAAAAGGTAAAGTAATCCCTCTCTTTAGGGTTTTGTGTAATGTTTCCACCTCACTCAAACCGTACAAATCATTTCACAGTTAAAAGTCATGATCGTCTTCTAGGCCTAACTCAATCTTTGTTTACTGTAACCGACTCTAAAAAGTCAAGCCTTTTTTTTTTCAAATGTCATGGGATACTAATTATTCAATTACTCAAAAAGCCCCCCGGCGTTGCAGAAAGGGAATAAAGGGCTTTGTGTATTGTGTATTTTCCTGTAAGCACTGATTGCTTTGTGGTTTGAGGACGTTATTGCTCTCCTTTTTCTGTTCCAGTGTGCCGATTTCATGAGCCACAGCACAAACTGTTACTGAAGTCACTGAAAGGTGACTGATCCATGGTAGCTTCAACAAAGTGAACTACGTTTTATTTTGCTCTGACCTTAGTGAAGATCAAGCAGCTAAACACTAGTTCCCTCGTGTCCCAGAGGGAGCGATGGAAAGAGCCAATGCAGCAGTTGTTTTTGCAGTGCTTTCGTTGTCCTTGAACCCTTTAGTCTGAGACTGCAGTAGAGGATCACAAACGCAATGCTCACCGTGAGGCATCCCATCAGGCTTTGCTCAAAGGGGCGCTGGAAGGCTCGGGGGTCACCACACCAGTCCAGTAACTCGGTCGCTGCTGTTTGGAAATTTGCTGGATTTTGTAAGTGCTGGAGAGGAAGAAAGGGAAGTTTAAAGTTATTTCAAAGGTTGGAAAGAAAATCTAAAATAATTACATCAGAATAATGTTTTCATTACATCTGTTTTTATTTTGCATAGGAGTTAAAAAAATATAAATCCTGTTGGTTTATGTTGTCCTGATGTATGACACGACTAGTAATACTTGGACATCAAATGTTGATATTGCAAATAAAAAAAAAATGGTGATCTGATTTCTCTTGCTGAGTCATTACTTCATGACTTCCCATGGTAATAAGGAATAAAGGTGATGCAAGAAAAAGTTAAAACTCCTGTAAGAGGTTTCCAGTTGGTTATCAAATATGCTGAGATTAATACTGAGACCTCGATGTAGTCTACAAATTCAAACAAGACCATCTGGAACAATTCAAATATTACGGAATAATTATTAATAATCCTTGAAAATACTGCAGCAGAGTCAGTGTTAGTTTAACTGCAAAAAAAAAGCCTGTTTTAAAATTTTGTGTGGTACAGATTTTTAGAAATAATGCATTCGACTATTAGAAAAAATAATAAAATAAAACTACTCACAACTGAAAAATAAAAAACACTAAAGAGACAAGAAGTAAATACTCATCACCTCAGTGAGCCAAACCAAAGTCAAGTGTTTAATGCAATAATTCCTGTTGAATTGTACCATAGTGTATCATATCGTATCATATCATATCATATCATGGTGTATTGAATCGTATTGTATCATATCATACTGTATCGTATTGTATTGCATTGTATCATACCATAGAGTATCATATTTCATCATATTGTTTGTATCATAGTGTCTCGTATCATATCATACCATATATCATGGTGTATTGTATCGTATTGTATCATATATCAGGGTGTATCATATTGTATCGTAGTGTGTATCACAGTGTATCATATCGTATCCTATCATGGTGTATCATATCATATCATATCATATCATGGTGTATCGTCTCGTATCATATCATAGCGCATCATAGTGTATCATATTGTACCGCAGTGTGTATCACGGTGTATCGTATTGTATCCTATCATGGTGTATCATATCATATCATATCATGGTGTATCGTATTGTATCCTTTTATGGTGTATCATATCATATCATATCATATCATATCATATCATGGTGTATCGTCTCGTATCATATCATAGTGCATCATAGTGTATCGTATTGTATCAAGATGTATTGTATCATATTGTACCGCAGTGTGTACCACGGTGTATCGTATTGTATCCTATCACGGTGTATCATATCATATCATATCATATCATATCATGATGTATCGTATCATATAATATCATGATGTATCATATCGTATCATATCATAGTGTATCGCAGAGTATCATAGTGTATCACATTGTATTATGATGTATTGTATCATATTGTATCACATCATAGTGTACCGCATAGTATGTGAGTGTACTGTATCATATAATATCATGGTGTATCATATTGTATTGTATCGTATCATGTCCTGTCTCACTGTGTCTTTTCCTATTATCTTATACCGTGTTCTCACCTCATATCGTTTCATTTGACAGCTAATATATGCATCTAAACAAAATAACTAAAAAATTCAAAAAGTTGTTTAAGGTCAATCTTTAAGAAGAATAATTACGTTTTACATCCAAAAAAATAAAAATGGCTGAATTAACATGAATGTTCATATAAGAAACAGCACTTTTTTAAAATGTATCTTATCAGAGTAATCTATTAAATTTGAAGCCTTATTTGATGGGATGATAAGTCTTAACGCCCAGAGCTAAAGGGTCTGTCCCCCAAAGGCGTGTGCTCCACTCTCCCCAGGTTTCTGTAGCACCACCTTGGCTCTGTGTAATAAATCTCCCTGTATGGCTGCATGAATGGCTGAGGAAGGCCTTATTTCAGCAGCCGACCCTGAGCTGTGCTGTGACTTTATCTGACAACAGGCTCCTTGACCTACAGGCACCCCTTTATGGCATTCATTCTTACAACAGAGCACCGGCAGCACACTCACAAGCCCTGTTGTCTGTCATGCTTTAGAGCAGCACAGGAAACTGAAAAATGGACCATTCTGGGTCTCAAAAGCGGACTCCCTGTTGGTCATTTCTTCTCCATATGAATTATTTCATCCATAAAGGAGCAGACACATCACCTCAGCTTTGTAGTAAATCCACTGCCTTTGAGGAGATAATGCACACAAGCTTTTGCGGCGAACAAACCAGGAACAAACGGACCCCCTCTCCACAGCATGAAAGGTAAATAGAGAGGTTTGTCAGCTGAAAGTGAACGGCTGCTTTCTTAACACGTCTGGGTGCTTTGATTTCACAGTCTGAGAGAAGAGAAGAAGAGGAGACAGCTCTGCCTCAAAGTGCTTGTTTATAGTTTGCTCTTTAGGGGGCAGCAGAGGTCAGGATTTGATAAGGCAGCTTTCATATCAATTTACAAAGCCAGTGTTTGACAAGAGCAGGATGAAACACGCCTTGTTTATTTTATGTTCTGTCCGAGACTGTTCTCAGCGCATCTTTGTTGAGGGAGACGCGGTAGGTGCTCACAGAGGATGTTAATTTCTGGTGGTGGATAAAGTCTCCTGGAGAAGCGCACACATTCACAGATGCTAAATTTAGATGAGTCTGGAAGCTAGACAACACACGCAATCAGTGCACCAAGGATGGAAAGGGGGGAGGAGGGAGAATATGAGGAGGAGGGGGGAGGGAAAAAACACACAGCACCAACACTTGGGCTTGAAGTGATTACTGTTCTCTGCTCTCAGAACAATTGGTCCCACCAGTGTGGCTGTCACATGGAGAGCTTGGCACTGCCACATCACAGATGTTACCCCTTCTCCGGCCAAAAACCACCAATCAAACCTAAACTAGTAGCCAAGAGACCCCTCACTCCCCCACGCTCTATCCTCGTCCCCCTGGGTGAGAAAGTCCTCCAACAATCACGCTCCAGTCAAAGCTCAGTTCGGTTGGAGGGAAACAAAGATGGACAGGAGACGCAGTGTCCAGAGAATACAGCTTTCCTCAGATATAATCATGCTCTGCAGTCACGTCTGGAAATGACTTCATCTGCACATCTGCAGCTTAACTGACTGTGACAGCGCACACGATCCGTAAAAGACCCTCCGATTTCATAATCACTGCTTTTGTTTGTGATGATGTTGTCGCTCCACATTCAGGGACACCCTAAAGCACTAAACAACACAAATGCAGACAATTAACGCAGGAAAGACCACAAAAACAGCTGCGTAGCCGTGCAGTGCAGCAGCAACAGCAGCACAGGGTTGTTTTCTACTTTATCTTGAAATATTGACGCCTACAGTGTGAGGAAGTGCTCCTGCAGCGAGAGGAGAGTTCATAGTTTCCGCCGAAAAACCTTGTACATTTCACCGAGTGGAGAGTCTGACAGCAAACTGGCTTCCCCACGGTGAGAGGAAAACGACTCTCTCTGAAATAGATACCCACAGTATCACTGAGCCCATCTCCTCCCAAAGTGCTCACAACGGTGCAATTCCAGGGCGAGAGGAGGAAACAAACTGCCACTGAGACACTGCGAGTTTGGGTTGGAATCAGATAAGTGCTTTTTTTTGTACCAGTTTTTTAAGCATCTCTGTTTGTATGGAGGTTAAACAAGTGAACATATTTATTTTGTTCTGTCATTGTTCAAAAATGGGATCCCTTGAGACATTGCGCACCACCTGCACAGATAAAAAGAGTTTGTGTATTTCTGAGTTATTAACTTAAGAGGTTTTTCCCTTTTAAAGCTCCAGTAAGGAGTTTTTAACATTCAAGCAACAGAGTGAATTTAATAGTTAGTCTCATTATGAAATTTAAAGGCAAAGGAGACCATCAAAATTACAATTACAAATATTTATACTGTGATTTTGAATGTCTGTAACTAATGCATGTGGACAGGTGTCAGACCAGGTGAAAAAGACCAGAAAAAAACAGCCTTTTATTCAACTTTCACCATCAAATATTCACAATAAGAGATGTGCTCATCACAATTCAAGCTATATGGAAAAAAGGATGTGCACTTTTGTCCAGAGGGGGCGACAAAGTTAACATGAGCTGAAAGTCCATTACAGTAGCTTTAAAATCAATAGCATAGAATGGCAACATTTTGACTTCCCAAATAGAGGACACGACTACGCGGAGGCGGAGTAACAGAGTCGCAAGAAGTTAATTCTGAGAGTTTTTCAGGTCGGATCAAGTGTTTTTTATGTGCTTCTAACAAAGTAAGTCCACGTGACACAAAATTGAAACTCTCGTACAAAACCGCGGACATTTGGAGGATTTTATAAACTTCCCCTGACAAAGCCAGACAAGCCCGGACAACCCCCCAAAAAGAGGACATGTCCGGGTGAAAGAGGACGTATGGTCACCCTACAATAGCAGTATTTGTCCATAATAATCAAGATCAGTTAGGCTCTCCGAAAATTCAACAAATCCACCCACCTATTCACTTGTAAAGTTTTTGTTTGACATATTTTACTTAAAGCACCTGCAAGGAACTCTTGATTTGTGTCAATTTT
Source organism: Xyrichtys novacula (assembly GCA_962446985.1). Classification (NCBI taxonomy): domain Eukaryota; kingdom Metazoa; phylum Chordata; class Actinopteri; order Labriformes; family Labridae; genus Xyrichtys; species Xyrichtys novacula. Next base: position 7,001,550 of record OY660882.1, on the reverse strand, counting down.
GGAGCCCCTGGTGGTCAAAGCGGTCTTTGCTCTTCTTGGTCGACTCTTTTGACAAAGAATCTCATCCTGCCCTCTTTTCACAATCAAATGTATCATATAAAATGAATATTTTTCTGGAAACTGTAAGAAACAAGGCTGCTCAGCCAACACCTACCTCCTTTGGTACGAGTTACAGGCACTAAAAGGGACTTGTTTGCTTTTGGACGTCATAAAAAAGGGGAGCAAAACAAATCTATTTCATAAATGTAAATAAACACCTCACAGGAGCTTTAATAAATCAGTATGAGTATAAATAAGGGGGTAAAATTAATACACAAGAGGATGCTGGTTTAGCTCAGCATACCCCATAAACAGCAGTCCTAAGAGTGAGCTGCCTACCCACAATACTTTGCTCTACATCATCTCCAATTCTCTCTCTTCAGTTTTTGTTCTGTCCTCTTAAATATGACACTAAAAGCACGAGAATAATAATAATTATTTCTAATAAGTTCAAATAGAAACTAAATTAATAACTCAGCATTTGGGAGTTAGTTTTGTATCAACGCACTATTAACAAAATTTATGTTTTGAGTGAAATAAAACTGATATTACGGTTCAGTTATTGTTTATAAATCAAATAACAGCAATTACAGCACAATATGGTAATAGAAAAATTACCACCTTAATGATTCCAGATTTAACTTTCGTCCCATGCTTCAATCAGGCTGACAGATTCCAATTTCCTCTACTTTATCTTCTCGCTCTGTAGTAATTTATCATTTCAGCAACAAAATCAATTTGTTCCCCTGTCCGCTGCTCTGGCTGGGAGTATTCAGACAGACATGTCACATCTTCCAGAAAACAACAAACACAATGGAGTAGGCTTCATTTATATTCCTGCTTCATGTCCACTCGATGCCAAATTTCAGCATGTGCACACTTTCAATTAAAGCAAACAGCTGGATTGGTTTACAATATTTCCTTAATTATTTTAATGGCTTGGATATTGGACAATGGGGAGCAGGGGGAGAAGATAGTGAGTTAATTGTTCTGATCTCCCCTGATGATCATCTTTGTGTGCGGGGAGGAGAATAGACGGCCGGCTGAATGGGCTCACTGCTAGTCTAATTGGCAGGACATAAATGGTATTTATTATGCGGGGCCTTCCAAACCCTGATTGTCTGCGGCACAAAGCTGCCTCTATTAGCAGGGTGCTGGCTCTTACTGGTGGGTTTGAAATGACCCGGTGCTTAACCATTTATTAGATGGACTGGAGGCCTCCTTGTATGCCATGGATCTCTCTAATTGGCATGTTTACCCATGTGCTGCTTCCACCCGGCTGCTAACATTGGGAGGTGTTTGTTTAAATTTTTGCCTCGCGGGGTTAAAACATTTAACCCGCGACTTCTGAATTGTTTACACTTTGTTGAAGACAGGTTCAAACCCCTCTTTCTTGATCTGAGAGCTCCCTTTACAGAATAATTCATCAGCTATTAGCAACAAAGAGCATTAGTGGAATCCAATTTCATCTCCCATACAACTCAAGGAGGAGTGGATATTGAATATTTAATGTCCTGCTGCGAAGACGGCAACCAGACTGAAAACAAGGAGAGTTTACGTCTCTCTTCCTTATTACTTAAGGACATCAAAGGCTGTCTCTTCCCTCTGTTTGCTCCCTAAACACTCACCCTGTCTTGCTATCTGCCTCACCTTGTCTCTCTCTCTCTCTCAGTAATAGCCGGGAACTCCCTGCCAAGGGTAAAAAACAATTTGCCACGTCCACACTTGTGTCAGAGCGTAAACCCCGCGCGTTGTCCCAAAAGCCTTTACAAGCGCTCTTCTTCAGGATTTGGACCTTAGAAAACAAAACGGGCCGTCAGTTAAGAAAAGAGATCAAAGAGAGAGCGCCCTGTAGCCCGGGGTAACCCAGCTATGTCTGTTTAATTCTGCCAGAGATTCGTCCCGGAGTAAACGCCGTTCAGGGCAGAACAAAAGGACTCCCAGGGAGTCAGCGGTGGTGGAGGGAGAAAGAAGGGTGCTGATGGGGGAAGGGGGGGATGAGGGGGTCTCCGCTTTTGACCCCAGTCAGTAACCTGAGTCACACCACAGTCCTGATAAAAAGACCCAACAGATTTGTCACTTTACAGGGGCCGGGGGGGACGGTGATTCACTCTGGAGAAAAATGTCTGAATTTGTCTTCGAGAGACGAAGATTCAAACACAGAGACAACCATGCATGGACAGAACATCTGTGCGCATGTTAACTGAGAAAACATGAATCAGCTGGATCAACAATTTGGGATTTTTGAGGACAAATTGGAAAATTAATCAACTTAAAGGCTGACCAAACAGATAATTGTTGAAGCTCCTAGGAGAATTTTTTTTGAATGTCCATGAAATGGGGTAGATTTTATTTTGATGCTTTCATGTAGCTAAAAAAAGTGAAACCTGTGAACTGTTCTTTTATTGTCTTTTGATAATGTGTCTTTTTCAACCTTTTACATTGTTAGTCTTATTACTTAAAATTTTCTGTACTTTCAATTGTGTTTATTTTTGTAAAGCGTCTTTATTGTAAAGCACCTGTAAAAGCGCGTTATAATAAAATGTATGTATTATTATTATTGTTATTATTATTATTAAAAGCAGACAAGACCATCAGTGACGAAATTGTTGATCTTCATTTTGTACTTCTCAATTCTGTTAAAAGTCAGAAGGATGAGAGTTTTTGTTTGTCTACAAAGACACAAAACAGACTGTCCACAGGGGGGCACCAAAATTTAATCAAACTGAAAGTTACTCACAGGAGCTTTAAAAGATTAACACGGCAGCAAATGGCAAAAACTTTTGATATGAACTTTTTGCTGCTAATCAAATAAATGACGAAGAAAAACAGTAAAATTTCAAATTTAAGACGCTGCAATCAGGAAGTGTCATGATTGTTAATCAGAATCTGCTGGTTTTTGCTATTGTCCCTAAAGCAGTAAACTTAAAGAAATATTCTGGCGTAAAATTAATTTAGGGTCAAAGACACCATTACACTGAGTTAGACACCCACTCGAGAGATAAATGCTGCCGAACGCTTGCTTCTCTAGTTAGAACAACTTTAGTTTACCCTATATGTACTGTTGATGAAGTTAGGTGCTGTTCTGAGCTTTACTTGTGGCTATAGAGTGGCGTTTTGGTTGAGCGCGTGGCTCTTTGTATTGCTATCCTGTAGTCATTACTAAAGTTGTTATAACTAGAGAAGCAAGCGACGGCAACATTCATCTCTCAACGGGATGTCTAACTCGGTGTTACGGTGTGTTTGACCCTCTATTATTTTTACACCAGAACATCCCTTTAAGAACAAAGCAACACCTGGATGGTGAACCCCTTAGCACCACCCCTGGCTTATGTGTAGATCTCGGCACAAAAAGTCTGATAATACTCATGACAAAGGATTAAAACTGTGCCCTAAATCATGACCTGGAACATCTGACACCTTTCACCACTCACCTGTTTGATACACTGCAGACGATCATTGGTCTGCTGTATGTGTCTGTCCATCGACGGAATTGAATTCATGTTGATTGTCCTTCTTCGGCCTCTACCTGCCAGCCATTAAACTGCAGCTCTCTGCAACAGAAAAAAACAGACATGTGTTAACGCTCACCTCTTCTCAAGGAAGCTGCCAATCCCATCACCGCCATGGCGCTGCAGTTTAGCGCGCATATACTGATGTTTGTGTGTGTGTGTGGCTGTGAGCTGAACAGAGGAGGATATTGATTTGGCAGGTGACAAGCACCTCCGAGAGCCCAGAGGATGACATCGCTCTCAGCCACTGTGACACCATCAACAAGCCCTGGTGGTTGCCCTGAACGCTCACAGGATGACTTAAGAGGAGGATGTCTGACCATGTTTGAGGCACCTCAGGGTGAAAATGAACGCACACACACACCCTCAATGTAGAGTGTGTAAGAAAAACTGCATGACGCCCCTCTGTGCCGGCCTGTGAGAACATTTACTTGGCATGTGGCGCTCTGTTTACATTACTTAGCCATTATGTAATCTTTGGTTAACAATTATGTGTGCTCTTGGCCCAGACATGCTCTACATTTCATTTCTCCCCCTTCCCCCTCCTCTTTGACACATAAGAGTTCCTCTAACAAAACCCCCTTACAGCTGACTATTGATTCTGGAGCAGCCGCTTATGGAAAACCTCTTTCTCTGATCTCTCTCTTTCTCTCTCGCTCGATGTCTCGCTCTTTTCCAGGGGAATAATTTTTCACGTTAGGCAAACAATAGAGAGGTGATCCGACATGCTACGTAGCATTATCACAAGTTAGAAAGTATTACAAGCTGCATTACAGCTTATCAATCCTGCCCGTGGGGGTTTGATTTAATGTTGCGTTCAACGTCAAATAAATATCACACATGGCTTGTCGGCTGTAAATCATACTGACCTGCAGCTGCAAATAGATGGATGGGTGAGTTAGTAGTAGGCACGAATATGGGTGATGAGGAAAGTGTACCCATCCCCCCTTTAACCATTTTCCCTCCCATGATGTCCCCTTTATCTCATCCTGTCTCCGTCTTTCTTTTTTTTTGCACTTGCCGTGCATCGCGCTCTCACTCAAACACTTGCCCCCTCTCCATCACTCATAGCCTTCCCCCCCTCAACTCCATCTCTCTCCATTACCATCACACACAGAGAGAGAAATTTCTCTGCACAAAGTGGCGGTGAGATGACGAAGAGAGAGAGTGAGAGAGAGAGAGTGAAAAAAGAAAGAAAGAGGAGGCAGTATGCTGCACCACACTGATAATGCTCACTTAGGGGTCTCTGGCTGGATTTAACGGCAGGGCCGGTAATCTACTCCACTAGACAGCTAAAGAGCTTTTATGCTACCTAACAGAGCTGCTCATGCCTGTGCTTGAGAGGAGAGAAGGGCACACGAGTGCATTCCTCTCCATAAATTAGAAAGCTCGTAAAGGAAAAAGAGACATCGGAGGAGTTTTCCCTTCATCTGACTCGGTTTCGCAGATGTACAGTGTGTTTGTAATGAAGATGCAAATAGACACATGTTTGGAGATGTTAGAGATGTCACCTCAGAGGCTTTGGGGCAGAAACTTGTAGGTAGATGTTGTTATAGAATAATATTAACACTAATTTTATATAAATTATTTAAAGCACTTATGACAGAGAGATGATATTGAGAGATTGAGTTTGTAAATTTGATCATATCACTAAATTTTAAGAGTTAATCCAGTAACTCACATTTTAATAACTTTAAAATCAACAGAATTTGCTTTTTAAAACTATTTCTAAATCTATGAGTAAAGCAATTCCTACTGATGTCTTGGTTGGGGAATCAAATAAATGCAATAAAATGAGTTTTTTAAATGTGAAGCATAATAAAGATGCAGAAACCACCAATAAATCATCATTTTTTTCAATAAAAACAGAGTTTAACCCTGATCTGTTCTATGCACTCATATACATTAAGGAAAAGAGACATCAAAGGTGTTTTCCCTTCATCTGACTCGGTTTTGCAGATGTACAGTATGTATTTGATGAAGATGCAAAAAGACGCATGTTTGGAGATGTGAGAGATGTCTGGGCTCTTAACATGGAAACCTCAGAGACTTGAGGGCAGAAACTTTCAGGTAAATGGAGTAACAGAATAATATTAACACAAATTTTCTATAAATAGTAATGACAGAGGGATTATGATTGAGAAATTGATTTTGTAAATTTTATTTTATCACAAAATTTCACGAGTTAATCCAATAACTCACATTTTTAATCACTTTAAAATCCAAAGAATTTGCTTTTTAAAACAATTTCTAAATCTATATTTAAAGCAATTGGTTGTGGAATCAAATAAATGCTGTAAAATGGATTTTATTCAAACTTTCCAAAAATGTAAATCATAATAAAGATGCTACATTTAGCCAAAATCACCAACAAATCGTCAGTATTTTCACTAAAAACACAGTTTAACCCTGATCTATCATGTGCACTCATCTACGCTGAGTCTCTTTACACCCCTCTGCTGTTAGCTGCCATGACACTCCCATCAGTCCCCTCTCTGTGCCAGCCGATACTGCACTGATCCTCGTCCTGTGAAAGCATTGTGTCCCTCAGCCACCAGCAGGTGTCTCCCTGGCCCTTCAAAGGCCTGGCGAGTGGCACAAAGAAGGCGGAGCGGTGTTGCTTTAAGCCTTTACAAGCTCTACAAATCCTCAGCTGCTGCTTCCTAACAGGGCCCACTCAGCCCGCCACTGCCTGTCTGACCTTGTGGTTATTGATGAGCCAGTCGACCTGCTCTCCCTCTTGCTGTCTCTCTTCCCTCCCTGCCCTTCCCTTCACTCTCTCTCTCTCCCCCTCCACGCTTTCTCTCAAGCAGTGAGTTAAAATGAAGCTGCCATTCACCACCCATGCTTTTTCTCTTCAGCCTTTGCTGTAATGATACTCCTGATCTCCGAGCACCGCAAAAACTTTGTCATTTACATTTATTCGCCTCTTGAGATATGACATGTCAGTGCAGGGGAGTAATTTAATTTCCCTATATTCACTTGTTCTAATTAAACACTCGTCTTTTGTTATATCTTTAATGACTAACAAGAGCCAAATTAAAGATTAAAACCCGTGATGCTTGGGAGATATGACAACAAATGCAATTATGAGCCCTCCCCGCTATTTACATGCTTCTTTTCTATCTTGCAGATGTTATCATTCATTATTTTCCCTGAGTCATTACCTAATGTGAACTTATTTGCCTTGAATCAGCGAGTTACTCCCGGAAACCTGGGAAGAAACTGCGCTGATAGGCGCGTTACTCAAGCTTAATATGCTCAATTACCAGCAGGCGTTACACAACAAGTTGAGGGCTGTGGATTCCTGCACAACAAAAGACACATAAGAGGAGGGGAGGCGAGGAGGAGGAGGAGGGAGACCCGCTTCTTCTTTTTACCTATTCAAAGGGGAGCTAAAATATATGTATTGAGTGGGAGCTGTAATAAAACGAAACGGGTGAGGAGATGCAGGCCGGGAACAAATATGAAAGGCAGTGGAGGATGGCGGCAAGGTGATGGAGCACCACCGGAGGATTGGATGAAATTATCTCTTTATAATCAGGGGGCTTCTGCATGGCTGCCTCCTCCATTGCCCACTGACAGATGAGGCCTACCACTTCAAATGGGCTTTTCACAGCGCTATCAGCCCACCTCGAGGGGTAAAACAATGTTTTTCTTCCCCCCCTGTATCACCACTTTTAAAGCTTTGTTTCTGTGCGGCACCCCGCCGAGGACAGGATTGTCTCCCATCAGGCAGGGTCCCGTGTTTGTCTCATTACGTGATCATGTTACATAAGTGTACCTTGAAAAGAGCGGCGGATTTAATTCGATGACAAATCTGTGCCACTGGAAGATGCTAAACAAAGTTGAATAGAGACACTAAAGCAGAACATTATCTCCAGTAAGTAAGAGAAGATTGCTTTTTGAACTGTCACAATCGCACAGTTAGGAATCTAAACATCATTTCAGACACCCCAAAACCCGACCTTGCATCTTCAAAGAGAGTTTTCTAGCTGTTAATGTAACGGAGACGAGCTGTGCGCCTCTGCTCCGAAGGATGAAAACAGTCTGAGGGGGAGAGGAGTAGACAATGATTAGCTTTATCCCACCATCACAGCAGAACAAATGGATCACGAACCCTCGCAGCTTTGCATAGTCTCTCAGCTGAGCCGTCAAGGCACAGGGAAGTGGTAAACAGATTTAATTTATTCATATAAATGGCTTGTGAACCAAAACAGTCAGGCTACTCGAGGGCCAGGCAGAGTGCTGCTGAAAGGATATTCACAGTTTATTACAACATGGGTCTATTTTTGTAGCCTTGGCCACAAGTTATGAAATCATCGGGCGCTCGCAAAAGCAAATGCTTTGAAATTCAGTGATACCTCATGAGCAGTTATTTCATTTTCAATACTAACACAAACACCTAGACTTCAGTGATGGCCAAGACTGAGCAGCCCTGCTACGCTAGTGCGATAATAAATTGACTTTTTATGATTATTAATAAACACTAATGGGCTTTACAGATAATCATGTAGTTGGGTGACCATATTCTGAGGATACTACTACGCAGGGCAGAGTCACAGAGTCATGCATAATTAATTTTGAGTTTTTTGGGTCAGGTCGAGTGTTTTTTACGGGCTTCTAACTTAGTCAGTCCACATGACACAAAATCAAAACTTATATACAAAACGCAGCACATTTAAGGGATTTTATAAACTCCCCCAGGACAAGGCTGGACAAGCCCGGACAGCCCCCAAGAAAGAGGACATGTCCAGGTAAAAGAGAATGTACGGTCATCATGTAGCTATTTAGCTTGAACAGCCCGGTTTTGTATATCTAAAAAGCAAACGGCGCATCTACAAACAAGATAAGCTAACATGGAAAACCTAGCATTTTTCTTCTTCAAAGAGAGCTGAAGAAGCATCTATTGTTATATATCTATAATAGGTTATATAGACATTTAAGGACGGCATTGCATCGAGGTTAGCATGAAATAAGCTGCTTAACAATTAGAAAGGTGCCGACAAAGTAACTTTATAGCTATACTAACAAAAAAACAAAAGCTTAACCATGATAATCTTCTAAGCTAGTTGCGTTAACACATATTAGGTCGCATTATGTATAAATGTATGGGGTCTTCAAACAGGGTCATGTTAACTCTATGAGCGTCCCCCCTCGTTAATTCGCACCATCAAAAATTGAAAGTTTCTGAGAGGTTTAATGCTGCGTTCGAGTTACCTCAGAAGTCAAATGTCGGAGCTGGGAATGACGTCACACCCGAGTAACAACGTTTCAGTTTAGTTACCAAATTGGAGGCAGAAACAAGATGGCTACATCTATGAAAGTTATTTTCGCACTTGCCTTGTCCGAATATAAGCAACCTCTGGACAAATATGCGGTCCTTCTGTAACATCTTGTTTCCACCTCCGATTTTGCTTTTTTCCGACTTGCTGACTGAGACGCTGGTAACCCGGGTGTGACGTCATTCCCAGCTTGTACATCTAACTTCCAAAGTAACTCAAATGCAGCGTAAGTTTACAGGTTGAGACAAGTCTAATGAAGTTCTCAAAGATACAGGAACCCACAGGATCCAGCCTCTCAGAAGCTAAATTAGCTAAGATTAGAGAAAGCACGGCTCGTACGACACAGTTTGATTAACATTAGCGAGTGTTAATCTAGATGGTTAACTTTCTCATCTTGTCTTTTGTTCCTCTATGTGATATTTCAGCACAAAGAAATCATTTAATCTTTGCAGAGAAAGCAACAGGACAATGGTTGATCTTTTGGCATCCATGTTTTCATTGCCTAGCAACGGGGGTCCTATTTGTTTTCCAAGACTTTCACGACACGACTTCACAAATTTACAAGTTACACTTAAAGGCAGATAAAGTCAAAATCCAGAGTTAGGATTAGCACAAAGAAACTTCTTCTGTCAAAAGACTGTAAATATAAAACAGGGATTTCGAGTTATAATTGCCTTAAGCCACTTTAGGAGAGAATAGGACTTTAAATAAAGCGTCCTCCTGCTGAAAGACACAGATGCAGCTTTTGAAATTAGGTGAGACTTGGCCGTAGTATCACACGCTGGCAGAGAGTTGGACGGTCAAAAGACAGCATGCGGCGCTGGCCGCCGTCGCGACCACACACGCGCTTCGACAAAAAAAAAACACACACATGGATCTTCTCACCTTCCCCTGAGTGCTGGACTGGCATCATGATACCATAACAACACCCTCAGTCTCTCCTAATGTGCTTTACAACAGCACTACAGGCAGGGTGTTACACCTCCGCAGAGCTGTGTGAAACATCACCCCCCCCCCTACACACACACACACACTCACACACACCTTACTAATCGAAAGCTCAAACTACTGCTGACACTATTAAAACAGAACGAGGTGGCCTGAGCGGAGGGATCAGCATCACTCTGGCACCTCGTGGGGACACACTGTCGTGCCGCTCAAGGTGATGGCGTCCCTGTGTGTCGACTTTTGTAGGTGAATACGGTAATAAAGGACTAATCTGCGCCATCATTGACTTGTGCTTGACTGTTTGCAGCACTCGCTTAAGGGCGATAAAGATGAGGAAGGAGGAGGAGGAGGAGGAGGGAAGGAAGCATCTCTTCACCCTCATGATTTAAATAAGCTCTGATTTAGAGATATGTCTTGTTTTCTTCCGAGTGTCAGCCGAGGCCCGCCGTGAAAGCTCCCTTTTAATTATCTCAACATTGTACGAGACGCCGTTTCCTCACGCCACAAGGAGAAAGTGGGGGGGTGTTTGGTTTGGAGAGGGCAGCTCTAGGACTCCAGGTGTCTGCCTGGTTCTCTGCCTGGTAAGTGGCCAGGCAGGCAGTGAGGACAAAGCTGTGTTTGTTGGGGGGGAGAAAAAAATAAAAAAACGCAAGAGAGGATAGAAATGTGTACGAATCGGCGCCGCTTCCATTGTTGCCTTTGCAGAATGTGCCATAATCCTCGGCAGGCTCCATCCAGAGCTGGCACGGAGGATAATATGAGCTGCCTCCTGCCTGTCCCACCTCCCCCTCTACCTCCATCACCTCCTCCTCCCTTCCCCCCCGTTTCTTTGCTGCTGCACACACATATGGACACACGGCCACTCAAGTTCGCACACACTGACGCGCACACACGCTCTCTCACACTTCCCCGCATGGCTCCTTAACAGGCTTGGGAATGGATTTCTTTTATTTAATGTGGTTTGGTCTGCAGCTCCAGCGGCAACCAAGAGCGAGGGTGGGCTTGCAGTTGTGCCACTCACTCACACACACACACACACACACACATTTATACACACACACTCAATCCAAGGAGCCCTGCTGTGTTGGTCGCTGTTCGCTGATCTCTCCCTCTTCCCCTCTGCCTTTCTCCAACTCCCATTCTCCCTCCAACTCTCTCTTTCTCTGTGTCACGCAGACCCCTCCCTCCCTCCCTCCCTCCTTCCCTCCCTTCTTCCCTCCCTCCCTGCCCTCTCACTTTTTTTTCTCCCCCTGTCATGACAGCTCACATAAGCAAGCCTCCTGGATTCCTGCGGGAGCCCCACGTTCAGCACACAGAGATTGTTCAGCCATCAGGCACATCTGCAGCGTGATTAGAAAAGCAAAGGGAGCATGGTGGTAGGAAGGGGGAGGCAGGAGGGTAGGTTGAAGCCCCCACCACTTCTTCTACCGCCGCTACAACCACCCTCCCCTCCTTTTTTACTCCCGGCAGCAGCAGAAGAAGAGGAAGAAAACAGAGGGCCTGGGATCATAGAGGGGCCTAAGCAATATCTCCTCTCTAACCAAGTGTAACGTTTCACCAAGTCTCAGAGGCCTGCAATAAAAAAAAAAAAAGGACAAAAGCAGATGGGGGCCAGTCCCTCTTTGCCACCCAAGCCTCTCCCCCCTCGCCTCAAGTCGCCTTGGCTGCTAAAAGCAAAAAGGAGATGGTCCTACAGCCACATCGCGTTGGATTCTCCTTCTCCTGTTTGCCCTCCAAACAGCTACTCTTTTAATTTCCTTCCACCCTCACGCTAATAGCAAAGGAGGGGGGTGGTGGGGAGAATTCCCCCGGGGTGCTGGAGGCAGCACAGATGAGCCACATGACTGCACGTTGCCTCTAAATGCAAAGCTAGCAGCATTACCAAGCGAACCTCACGCTCTCCATGGCTGTCTGTGGCGCTAATATCAGCTAAAACCCCACAGAGATTTATTCTCATGGAAGTATCATGTTGAATCCCTTTTTTTTTAGTCGATTGTGATGATTGTTAGAAATGGCAAACAAAGTAGAAAAGCGTTATTAGAGTATTTGAGCGTCTGATCCTCAGAGGAAAATAGCCGGTGCGCAAATATTGTCAATATCTCGCATGAAAAGTTTCTCTACCTCTCTGTGAAACACTTGAAACTGTCTTTCATCATGAGTGGAGAGGAAAAGTCAAAAGAGACGTTTTATTCCATTTGGGTGAATGATATTGTTGCCTTGACGCAGCCTCAAAAACTTGAGTGTTTCCCTTTTTTTTCCTCATCCACCCTTTCTTTCTTTCTTTCTTTCTTTCTCCTCCTCTTCTCTTTTGCCCTGCCAGTCTCCTGGTTTATTATGCATTCAGCTCATGTGTCCCTCCTGCAAGTGGCTGTTCATTTTCCACATACCACACTTAATCCAGCCAGCTAAAACTTTGAAATAGCAGAAGCCGCAGCAGACGCAGCCGCTACCCCGGGAGGAGACATTATGAGGTCTGGGAGAAAGAAAGAGAGAAAAAGAGAAAGAGAGAGACTGATAATGCTGGGGGGAGGAGTGACAGGCGAGCTGTAAGATACATGGGGAGGAATTCAAAGAAGGCTGAGAGCCGAACATGAGGGTATGTGTGTTTGTGTGCCGCTGCCTGGAAGCGTAGAAGGTGTGCGGGCAGTACTGATAAGTTAGAAGAGGTTGTTTCTACGTGTGCGTGTTTTTGGCGTGTGTTGGTGTTTGATGGGGTTACTGGCGTGGGCAGGGGGATGGAGGACCTCCTTGTCTCCATTGTGCAGGTGACCTTTGGCCTTTTGTGACTTTAAGTGAATGGGAGGAGAGAGGGGCCGAGAGTGAGAGGGAGGAGTGGGGGGGATTTTAAATAGTGCATGAGCTCAACCTGCTCCGACACTGATGGACAGCAGCAACATGAGCTCTCAGTGTTTCACCCAAGAAGTCTGAGAAGACGGACCATCAAACTGCCAAAAGCACAGGAGGAGCTCGCTAACGTCTCAATTTTAAAATTTCATTAACAGCGTCTCCATCTTTGCCGCGGCAGATTGTTGTCGTTATCTTTTAGCAAATTGTTTTTAGATTAGCTGTGCCTTTACAAGGTTAAAGAGGTTGCCAACAGTACACCAAAGCCAAATGAGTGGCCTTGATTTGCTCGTTTTGTCGGAGCCAAAGCCAAAAATCCAAGGAGATTTGGTTTTAAGTATTTTATAATAACACAGACAAGCAGGAAATCTTCACTTTTAAGAAGCTGCACTCTGTTTAATTCACTTCTTGAAACAGTGTGGCTCTTAAACTTGCTTTTGAACCTTATTGCTCTATTTCCATTAAAGCATTGATTTATCGTATTTTATGTCTGAACTCTTATTGAAATATTCACTGTTAATATTCTTGTAACACTTTACAGTAACCATAACTTATAAATGGTAAATAGACCATTTATAAATGGTAAGCAGATAGTTTATAAATGTTTAATCATAATTTATAAATAGCATATAGACCATTAATAAATTGTACATTTTACAGTTTTTAAAAACCTAACCCTACCTTTACAATAACCATCTAAGTAATGTTTATAGATGGTTTAAAAATCAAATATTCACCATTTACAAAGTGCTACTTACACACATTTAAATCTAGATGTTTTACAACCGATATTTTAACCCTATATAAACTTTTAATAAATAGTCCATTAATAATTAATGAAATAATTAATCATAATTTCATTGCTTGTTAGTGGTAAAGTAACTACTAACTTATATTAATAAACGATCTATTTGACCTTTGTAATTGGTCTTTATGCTGTTTATAATGATGATTAAACTTGAATAAACTATCTAATTATGGTTATCGTAAAGTGTTACCAATATTCTTTTATTCGTGCAATTATTGGTTTCCATTTTAACTTATATACTATCTCAAACTGAAATATATTTGAGATTTTATCATACAAAAGATTTGATGAGTTACAAAACTCATAATAAATTTAGGGATACATTTTTTTTTCTTCTTATAAATGGCAAACAGAAATGATATAAAATAAGACACACCTCAGCTATCTTGATCTATGTTTTCGCTCAGTTATAGGTGATTTCACTGGACCACCATCCTGTTCCCAGTTCATAAGCATCGGGCAAGAACCAAACTGTTGATAGAAACATGTCTGACTCTGCTACAGTAGGTGGCGACATGGAAACTGTCGACAAAGCGTGTCAGTAAGAGGCTAACAGGTACAACATTGAATGATGGAAAGAGAGTCACTCTTACAGCTCTTTACCGTTTGTTTGTAAAGTCTTATTCTTTTACGTCCTTTCTTCATCTGTTAAGGTTTTGTGGACTATGGACTTTATAGCAACTTCTTTATGTTATTCAACCTCTAGGCTAGCAAACTCTTGAGTTTCAGTCCGATTTAGCTGTTAACTTAAAAAAGAAAATCAATCTCCAAATGTATTACCTAAGTATGTTGGTTCGAATAAGAAAAGTTTGATTTCGTGCAACAACAAGACTGGAAATGTCCAGTTTCGTATTGCTTTGTTCTGGTTTGCAGCTAGTTGCAAACTTGGTGGCTCTTACTTCCACTGCAACACCATTCTTAAGCACCTTACATAAACGTGTTGTTTCTTTAAATTTGAATTAATGATTAATTTGTTATGTCCTGAATACCCCAGCAGGACACCTATCTCTAGATATAACCAACTCCAGCACTCCACAGCCCTGCATTATAGGATCCTCTTACTGGAATGGCTAATAAAGATATATTTTTTAAATCAGCAGATTGTTTGATAACCTTGCTGAGCGGACTGATCCTGAGTTAACAGCCTGCTCGTATCTGCAGCCATCAGTCCCTCCGGGGAGAAGCCTCTCATTCCACAAATGTGCTCAATTAAAAAGAGTAGAGTGCTTAGAGAGGGGCAGCGAGGGGGCCATTCCCTGCGCCTGTTTGATCTGGATTCTCTAATTGGTCAATGACAACACATTACCAGACAGGGGGACGCTTGATCCACAGAGAGGAGTCCGGCCTCTTTTTACTCCTATACCCCCCTATCATACAACCCCCTCCTGTATCCGTGACCAGGCTGTCTGTGTCTTGAGCGTGTCTGTATGTAAAGGAGGGGCAGACGGCTGCATGTGGAGGAGAGGGGTCTGATTTAGGGGTTAGGTAAGACAGGCTGCAGTAAATCTGTGTCACAAATCTCCCTCATGTAGCCGTGGGGGGGACACACACAGGCATGTGATGAATACCATGCAACAGACAGACAGACCCCCACTTCCTCCCCCCTGCTTGACCTCTCCTTGCATCACTCTATTTTACCAGAGATCTGTTTTGATTGCGTTTTTATAAACGGATGAAGACAGTTATTCTCTCGTGAAGGATGCCGATGCGTCTGGGGAGAGAACGAAGACTCTCCAGGAGACCACATCAAGTCCTCAGTCAAACAGAAACACCATTTATTCCCATGTTTAGCAAATACTCGCTCCTCTTAGGGCAGGCATCCAGATTTTTTTTTTTATCTAATCTACATAGTTGGTACCGCTCAGTACTCTTCATAAGGTCCCCGAAGAATAAAACATTTGCTATTCATAAGGAAAATATATAAAGAAAGCTGAGGAGCATGTAAGTAGTCTCAGTGATGCAGATCACATGTCTGCAGAACAGTACGTCTCATTTTATATAATCTTACAGCGCTAAAAATAGCATCAAATAAATACTGAATGCTAGGACAGAGGAGGCGTTATGCAATTCACGACTTATGCTGTCAAATGGAGCGATAACAGCCCCTTGCTTTAGCACACTCACACATTTATACACACACACAAAAATGACACCAAATCTCTTTCATATAAGCTAAAGAAAAACAAATAGCTCGCACTCCAAGTTCATAATGAGAGGAGTTGTTTATTTATACCATTGTGAGCTTATTTCAACACCCAGACAGCACATCTCAGCACAAATAGAAAGAGTGTGCTGACCATTTTAATGCTGGTACATTTTTCAATTAGCAGCAGTTCAATTTACATTAAAGTCACAGCCTTTGACAAACTTCATACTGTTTAAAGGACAATGAGGGGGGCTGCGGCTCAGTGGTAGAGTGAGTCGATCATCCCTCAATTGAAAGGTTGGGGGTCCAATATGTCCATATGCCAAATGTCCTTGGGCAAGACACCACAAACCAGTGTGTGAATGGATTAATTTAAACTGAGGGACACTTTTCATAGCAGCCTCTGCCATCAGTGTGTGAATGTGACATGTATTGTAAATGCACTTTAAGCAGCCAGAAAACTGTGAATGTATTTTTAAAAAAAAAGCCCATACACCATTAGCTACTATTATTACTGAAAGGAGTACTAATACCAATACTATTATAAAAACATCCACCTATACCTATACGGATATGAATGCAAAAACACTGACGCCGATACAAACACTGACACTGAAACAATTACTAAAATGGATAAAAATACCATTACTGGTACACATACCAAAACTAAGAGAGACACTAACTGATACCAGTTTCAATAACAATACCTTAACCTAATCAAACACAAATACTGATACTGATATGATTGCAAATATCAAGACTAAAGCAAATACCAATAATGATAGCAATACCAATACCAATATCGATACTGATAGTGATACCAATGCTGATTGGTACCAATAATATTACCTTTATAGATACTAATACCATCTCTGATACAAAAACCAACACCAATACCAATACAGGTATAGATATGGACATGGGTACCAATATTCGTACCAATACTGACACGAATACTGATAGTGAAACTAATACCAATACTGTTACCAATACTTGCACCTATACCAATACAGAAACAAATACTTATTTCCCAATACTAATACAAATGCAAAAGATGATATGGATACCAACACCAATATGAACACCAATGCTAACATCCATAACAATTCCAATAGAAGGGTCACCAATAACAATATCTTTCCTTTACCCAAACAAATACAATCACAGATACTGGCACTGTTACAAATACCAATACTGATACAAGTACCAATACCAACACTGATACAAATACCAATACTGATACAAGTACCAATACCAACACTGATACAAATACCAATACTGATAAAAGCAACAACTCCAATAGTAGCATCACCAATAACTATATCTTCACTTTTACCCAAACGGAAACAATCACAGATACTGGCACTGTTACAAATACTGATACTGATACAGGTACCAATACCAATACCAATCCATTACCGATAGAGGTACCAATACCAAACTGATACGGGTACCAATACCAATGTCAATACAGGTAACAATACCAATACTTTTACCTGAACAGACACCAATACCCATATTAATTAAAATACCAACACCTCTACCACCATGAGTATCATTATCAGTGTCAGTCTTTTACTGGTAAGAACCCCAATTAATATCCTGATCTTTAAGCTGTATTGATAACCCTCTCCCAACCTAGTCCAGGTAAATATATCCTTTAACTAAACTTAATAAAAACAGTGCAGTGCAAGCAGTTTCAATGTTTGTCAAATCTAACAAAGTGTCATCTAACAGCCCTCGGTGTCACAGATGCTGTGTGTCACATTCCTTCCTTGTGTTTTTAGCTACAGCTCATCCTCTAGCTGTTGGCAAACACAGCTCCACATCATCCATCTGGGAAGTTGAGGTAGCTTGACAGGTGAACAGAAACAATGTGGCCTGCAGTAGCTTTTTCTAGAAGTATATAGGACAGACACACTCCTGCACTCGCAGCGAAACATTAACACGGAGGGAAGGTGTGAGAGGCAGTGAGCCACCGAGGGAGAGTTAGAGAGATGCCCCGGATCAGAGAGAAAGAGGAGGAGGAAATGAATGCTGCAAGAAGCGGTAAAAGCTGAGAAACTCTGTATCCTCCTGTTTTTCAGCCATCCTGAAAACTGCTGAACCATCAGCAATTACAGGCTGGCTGGATCATGAATCTCCCCTCTGCAGTGGTCTGCTCTCTCTCTGCTGCAGAGGTGCACTGCCCTACAGTCACCTGGACCAACAAACATTCACACACTGTGAAAGAAAAAGAAAACAACGTTAAGCTGCTCTGTGATTGCCAACTATTATTAAGCCTCTGTGCAAATCAAACTGACACTTTGCATCTCCGTTTCCATGACTGAAAGATTACACTGTCAGGAGCGAGCTGATATGCAAATGTTTTGTTTTTACAGACGCCCAGGTGAGCATGATCCACGAGCAGCAGACCTAACAGGCTGACACGCTGATACAGGACAAAGGCGAGGGCTGCATATAGTAAGTCAGGACACGAGCGGAAAGTGCTGAACATATAATTAGCTAATCCAGCAGAAAGCGCAGCTAGGCAGTCACTTAATTAAAATGATTAATTAAGGGCAATAAAAAAGTTCCTCTTTCAAAACTGCTGTCTATAATTACAAGTGACTCCCTCTTCTCTGTGGCAGAGGGCTTCAATATGTGTGCATCTTAACTACGTTTGCATGTCAATGTGTTTGTGTGTGTCCACGTGATTTGTGCATCCACACCAGAGAGAGAAGCAGAGGCAGAGGCAGAGGGGAGGAGGGGAGAGAAGTCAGTTTCTGCCGCTCATTCAGCGTTAGCATCCTCGGCTAATGAGATTAGTCAATAATGGATTGAAAGCAAGTAGCCTTCCCTCCCCGACACAATGGCCAGAGATGCTGCCCTGTCAGCGACACATCCTCCACCGGTCGATACGCGCACCCACACACAAACACAACCCAGAAACCCATCCAAACAACAGGGGCCACCTTTTTAACATACAAATTGTGTTATAATATTGAGCGGTGTCTGTTTGAGACAATGCTACATGCCTTAAAGGGCTGCATTCAATTCCCTGTGATTTAAATTCAGATTGGATGTATGTAGTTTTGATCTTGGGAAAATAGATATTGCAGATGTCACGCTGGGCCCCCTCAAAAGCCCAGGATCTCTTTTATCGTATGAATGTTCGAGAGAAAGAGAACAGAGCTGTGTTCGATGCGCCACTACAGAGCGTCTGAGCCCGGGAAGGACAAACAAGCCTAGAAAGTGAAGAACTCTTCTCAGATACACAGAGACATAGAACAGGCTTTACAGCCGACCACAGCACAAATAAACTTCTGTTCAAATGCAAGAACAACCTGCTCATGAGGGTTAAGTAAACCTTACACAAACAAGGCGCAGTAAGCCGCTGCCAGCGTGCTGAACCTTGATGCATTTACAATAGTGAGTCTTATACAAAAAGAAGCCCTACAGCGCCAGCAAACAACACAACTCTATAGCTTTCTTATATTTATGTTGACAACCACAAATGTGCTTCGACTGAGTATATCTAGTTTCTATTGTGGAAAAGTTGGACATTGTTTGTATTTTCCACTCGACCTTTCCAGTTTGACTTTCATCTAAATCACTCAAACTACGTCATCTTTCTTTCTTTCTTTCTTTCTTTCTTGCTGTCATAATGCAGATGGTAGCGAGGATGACTTGACAAAAATGCTAATTCACTCATCATTTGTTATCATTCACTCACACAGTGAGCTTCACAGGCAGCAGAAATGGCTATTTTTTTTATGACATCTTTGTTCCCTGGGATTCATCTGCCAGAGGGAGATACAGCCTTTCAGTTGGTCAAGCTTGTTGAGGTTAATTTACAGAGTATCTAAAGGAGAGAAATGAAGCCTCTGCAGAGGTACCTAGACCTGAGCTCTTTTTCCAACAGGAGGTGACTCCTATGTTTGCAGAATGAAGACATTAGTAATCACTGAAATCACCTTGGCACTCGTTTTTCTGATGAGTTTATCTTAACTTTTATTCCAGGTAGGGCTGGGCGATATGGGAAAAAGTTTATCATGATATATTTTTTTTGTATCAGTCGATATCGATATATATCATGATATAATAGATGAAATTTAACAGTGCTTATTGGTAGCATGTCTTTGGCAATACAATAACCTACTGCATCTGTGAGGTCTTTGTGTCTCTTTGACGTTTTCTCATAAGGCGTTGCGCTAGAGAAGGCAGACTGAATGGTCGGCTGTTTCGGCTGCACGGGCGCCATGTGCTCCTTGCTCCTCTCGGGGTTTGTAACCTTTTGCATTGCGCGTGCTCTGCCGTGTGGCACTGCTTCAGGTGGTGAAAAAGATTTGAGGTTTATCGACTTTGCGAAAACATGTACAGTTGCGTGTAGCTGCAGCCTGCAACTTTGACCCGAAGCTGAACTGGAGCAACTCCACTTATCATTGGCTATTCGTATAGTCTACCAAAACATGGCAAAATGTTGACTATCGAAAAGCATATTGACCGTGTTTTGCATTGATATTAAGGGAAATTCATTTTCGATATACATCGTTATAATTTTATCGCCCAGCCCTAATTCCAGGTCTAAATGATTGAAAATAAAACCAGTTAGTGCTAATACTCGATCAGTTTGCATGTTTTTACAAATTAATTTAAATCACTGCATTTGTTTTAACAGTCAGATAACTACATTTAACTGAACCAAGGAGTTTGCTGGGTGGAAATAAATGTATATAAATGTGGGAAACAGTATTTAGTGTTCAGCTAACACATGACCTTGTCTGTAAGGGTTCACATCAGATCTTATTCTTCCACTTATATCCAGATTGGCCTGTAGAGCACTGAGGTGTGTTGGTCTTCTATCAGGCAGCCCCCTCCTGGCTGGGGTCAATTCTGTGCTACCAAAAGGTCAACCCCCTGGTAATTTGTTTTACCGCCGCCCCATCAGCGTCCAAACACAGGCCGTCGTATCAGGTAAACCAATTATTATCTGACATGAATCGGGGAACAGAAAGGTCCCACACGACCACCTCCTCTATTATTAGTAATGTGTCTCCTTTCTCTCAGCGAAAAAGGCACCTTGTCCCCTATTCCCAGTGTGCTTATCAGCTGCCAAGTGACTCATTTACTTGCAATGTGCAATTCAATGCAGGATTTAAAGGTAATTTAACCTACATTCAGACAAGAAAATGAATTAAACGCCGCCGTTTCTCTCTCTCTTTCTCTCTCTCTCTCTCTCCCTCTTTCATTTTGCCTTCCTCTTCTTGTGTGAAGCATCAACAGCAGTCAAAAACGGAGAGCTTTCTCTCCTGCTTAGTATTCAGCTGTAATTCTCCTGGGTGGACACCATGCTGTGTAGACAATCTGCATTTTGATTGGTGTGCACTGGAAGTTTCCGCACAGCTCTTTAAAAAGCAGATGCACAGGAAAACAACAAAGGGTGGCCGTTTAGTTATGTATTTCTGAAACTATTCTGTAGATTTTTCCGCGGATTAGAGCATAACTCTGTGATATTTATCTTATTTCATTAATAGAGCCGGCCTTGACACTGGGATATGATGTGATCTGATCATTTGTTGCACTGCGACTGTGTTGGCCAACATGAAAATGCCAGCAATATATAAACCTCTCAGAGAGCCATTTGTACAATCTCACCATTAGGAGCCACTTTGTTCCTGTAGCCCCTCTGGCCTCAAACCAGGCTTCAGCCCTCCGATGGCTGTAACCATGGCAACTGCCTTCATTCAACACTTGCAAATAATGAAGACAATGTGTTTTCCATTTAGATGAGGCTTTTTTTTTTTTTTTTTAGCACAAGAAGATATGGAGAGTCCATCCTGACTGTTTCATTAAGAGAGCTTAATAACATGATTCCTTTTTCTGGATGCACTGTACGAGCTGCATCGCAGATTAAATTGGTCTGGTGGGACACGAGTCAATAGCAATGTTCAAGATTCAATATTATGTTCAACAATTAGACTTGGTGAAGTTGTTTTTCTTGCATGTCTCTGTGGACCTGAGTGTTGCAGGGAAAAAATCATTGTAAAATACACAGCGAAGTGCCTCAGGCGGAGAATTCACTATCTTGATCACACAATGCAAAACAAAGGGCTCAAGGAAGGGTTAGCAATGAGAAGCAGTAATGCCGACTTTTGATGGTGCTCAACAGCCTGTTGGTTTGATTCCACTTTCAGGCTGTGACGATAATAAGTTAGCATCCTCTGTGTAAACAACTGAGAAATACAAAAAATTGCTGCACTTTGTAAAATCTGACTAAGATTTTGCTTTGCAGATATTTTCTACCTTTAAAAGTATAAAGCAAATATAAAGCGAGTTTGAGCTTTTTTTAAAAAGTTTACTATTAATGCAGAAAATAATGTTATGTCAAAATAATTATGTCCAATTATGTCAGCATGAAAAGACCAATAAGTGTTATACTCTGTTTTTAATGTGTAATTTTAATTTTAGGGAAAATGCGAGCTGTAAAAACTACTATACTTTTTAATATTTTTTATTACATAATTTCTTGACATGTGTCTTTTCTCATATTCTTTTATTGTTTTGGCTCATTAGGAAAAAGTTGCAGAACACCATAATTTACCAGTTTGGGATCCATAAAGTTCAGAGATTCCAAAAGATATAAAGGTGAAAGTACTAATATAGATGTCAGCTGATATATTGGCTCATATGGCCTGCAAACAGTTACTGATGGCTACAAATATGGCCTCCAATGTGCCATACAGCCCATATTTAGACTTTTAACACTAAGCATAGGACAATCAGATGAATTGCTACAGGCCACTTAGATGTATTTTGCTCAAAATTCTCAATATTACTCTCTGATCTGTAACCAGTAAATGTCCGTTTTTGATTTTAAAACCTTATATCGTTTCTGGTGTTCTATGCTGACTTCTTTTGTACTCTAATGTTTAATTATGAAACTGCAAATACATTTTTCAACTAACTTTCATTCAACTTTTCCCTGCTAGACCAAACTGTAGTGCAGTAGAGTTTTCCCCAGTTACTCTAAAACTATGACATTCCTATGCCAGAAAAGGTTCACATTATTAGATGTAATAAAGGAAGAAACATAACAGAAAAGGCTGAGCAGAGTTCACATTTTAAAAGTCCCTTAAATCTGTGACATTTTGTGTGAAAGTGGAGTAAAAGGCTCGAACAATTCATCTCCTAAAAAGGAGAGTGCATGTTTTGAATTTGTGGATTGTGTAAGCATGTGCAAACATTCCCTCACAAAGAGGAAAGAATGGAAAGAACTCAAGGGGCAGGAGTCTCCTTTCCACTGTTTATAGAGAAAACTCCCTGTGAGCAGAGCCAGCTTTCCGGGCCAAAATTAATTTAAGAGTTTTACAAATCACTAGACAGGAAACGTGGCGTTGTTCGCCACTTCCACTTCTCCTCTTTTGCAGCCCAGTAAACACTCCTTTGACTGACTGCGCTGTTCACTCACAGGGAAAACACACCGAGTGGATAGTTACTCTAATTCCTTAATGACAAGGGTTTATCTTGCAACTTGCTGCCTATTGTTGTGTCTGTGTTAACACAAAACCCTGCAGAGTGGAAGAGCTGCCATTACTGATTTCATACGATTCCTGCACCGTCAGTCTGAGGACTCTGTTTGCTCACTTTCCTTATAAAAGAAGGGTAACCTTTATGAAATACCTTAAAAAAAAAGGGCACCACAATCCCACTTCATAGCTGGTCTGTTGCAGCAACAAACATTGCGGTGAGCTCCAATGCTTGTGTTCGCAGGGGCCACGGTGCAGAGTGATTGATATACAAAAGATAAAACACAGTTTGACTTCTGAATCCAGCTCCAATCACACGCTCTCTGTGACGCACACGCCGCACGCTATCTCTGCCACACACGGCCCACACTGCTGATAAGCTCAGCTGAACCACTCGTATCTCCCATCCTGGAAGAGTATTTCTTGAATAAGCTACGCCCAAATAAATGAAATAAACTTGGGTTTACACTGCCGAGGTGCTCCCTGAATTATAGGACACAGTGGTGAAGCAGGTAGAATAGATTAACGGACAGAACTTTAAATAATTAGTCAATTCATTGACTTTATATTAGGGCCCGACCAATATGGATTTTTTCGGGCCGATGCCGATACCGATTTATACAGAAGTTATAAAAACACATATATATATATTGTAGATATCTACAGACATGCAGCTGAAGAAGAAGAGAAGAAGCTTGATAACGTAATGTTTACTGTTGTTTATTTGACTGTTACTGGCACGGCTAACAGTGTAGCAAGGCTAATAGCAGGTGGCTAGCTCTAACTTTAGCTTGCATATTACACCATGATTTACTGTTAACTCGGCGTGACCGAGACCAGCAAAGCGGGGAACATCGTTAAATGAGTTGAACTGCGCCATCTACAGGATAAGTTGGGGAATCTTTTCAAATGGCAGAACATTTTCTAACAGTGTAGCAAGGCTAATAGCAGGTGGCTAACTCTAACTTTAGCTTGCGTATTACATCGTGCTTCACCGTTAACTCGGCGTGACTAAGACCAGCACAGCGGGGAACATCGTGAAGTAGGTTGAACTGCGCCATCTACAGGATAAGTCGGGGATCTTTTCAAATGGTGGTACATTTTCGAAGTGAAACCGAATCTTATTCTCCGTATTTTATTTCTGAAATTATCGGCGAAAATCTGCGAGTTTTGGCCGAATACTGATTAGTCTCAGAGGGGCTAAAACTGGCTGATTTAATTGGCTCGCTGATAAATCGGTCCGGCCCTACTTTATATGTGAGTTGGTGAAATAATTGATTAGTTCCTGACAGAGAAAAGGAGTATTCCTACATTACTGTGCTTTATTAAAGACAAGTAAAAAGTTCCTTAGTCACTCTAGAGCTCTTAAAATTCAGAGTGGCTCTATTAATCTCTTTCACAAGGACTCAAATTAATCAATTTCTCCGATTTTGATTGATCAGTTTTTAAAAATAGGTCCTAGCAGTCGAGTCTTGTTTGCTAGAAATCTGCATATTGCCTTTAGCTGTTCATTACCTGCTGATGGAAAAGGGGTTTGAATAGAAAGCTTGTATGAATTCAGCTCAAAACACTTCATGTATTTTTAATGAGACAAGCTTTTCTTGATAGAAGGAGATTGCTGGCACGACTGATGGTGCATTACACCTCAGCTGGGTATTTAAGAAATCTTTTATGCAAGCCCTTTCATCTTATGTAGTGATCATTATTAATGATATTAAATAAGCTTTTAGCCATTGTGGTCCCAAGGTAATAAAAGAAATCTAAGAAATCCTCATGAGGCGCGCACATTTAAGCACATTCTGCATTAGGAGTTCCCTGTGGGGATGTAAGTCAGACATTTACCGCTTTGTAGTGGCACTGACCGCATCTTTACCTGCTCATATCCAACACAGAGGCTCGGCTAATGCTTCCTATTGGCCTCCAATGTCACGGATACACACACAAACATACACATACTCGACCACATGAAGCGCAAACACCCTTAATGCACTTCATAGTGTGACACGAGAGGACATTGTAGCTAAAGGTTAAAGAAAACAGCGAAAATGAAGACTGCAGGAGAATTTTGATAAATGTTAGAGCGCCGCTGCACCCCCACGAGCACACATACAGGAATGCACCTATTCCCAGACCTCCACCAGAGAGGGACGAAGGCTGCAGCGAGCCTGTAAGAGACCACCAGGTGTGACCTATTCATTATTTACCAACAGAGGCAGGCGAGCAGCGTGTGCGTGCTGTGCACAGACCTTCCTTTGTAGGAGAGACGTGTCGGGATCAGATGAGAGAGGGCACCTTTGTGGAGAGACATCTTTGTTCACACCCAGCCTGTCTGTCGCCCAACACTGCTTCACACAGTGAAACACACAATATACATCCATGTTTTTACAGTCTGGAAAAGACAATTCTACCTCGGAATAATGGACATATCAGCAGGCGGACGTGATCAACCACATAATGTGATACTACAGAAGATGTTGTATCTTGACTTGAACATAAAACTAGACCGGAGCAAAACCCAACCTGATGACAACATGAAACTTCACAGAAGCTCTCTAAGATTTAGTTAGCATCAACTAGAACCTGCTATAGGATGATTCGATATAAATATGGCCAACACTTTTATTGTTTACGGTGTTCATTTTCAGTTAGTGTAGTTTAGTCTAATCCCAGGTGACTTTACATATGATTAAAGTAGGGATGTCCCAGTTGGTCCGATATCGGCAAAAAAACAAATATCCGATTACATTGGCCTGCATCTAAAATCTACGAAATCATAACTCTTATGCAGGCAGTCCATTCCAGACTCCGCTCCAGCACTTATAGCTATCAACACCCAGATCTAGCATACAGAGCCCACGCAATCACAATAAAAGTGCATACTAAGGTACGAACAAAGCAGCTGGATACAAAACATGTCATGCACAATTTTGTGCTCATATCAGATCAATAGCGATATCGGCCAAAACTGGAGGCTACAATATCGGTATCGTATCGGAAGTGAAAACGTCGGGACACCCCTAGATTAAAGTGAACAAAAAGAGTGAAGTTTTCCATCATTAAGTCCAAAACAATAGGCGTAAAGAAGCTGTTGAGTACTGAGTGCTAGTTCAGGCAGGCTGTGTGTCAAAGTGGGAGTTCAATTCAAACTGTTACTACTGCTGCTTCCTCTGTCAACTGCTTAGCAGCATTTCTCCACCCTAGCTCCTCCTTTTTTATACTGATCTTACCAGCATCATATGAATTATCACTGGTGCCTGCTCTCTTCTGTACCCTAGGGTCTTTGCTGATGCTCTACCTGCCTTAGCGTTTCATGAATCAGAGGGAAGGAGTGCTTTCGCCAACTTTGGGCTTTAGTATCGCTTATTTGTTCTTGGAGAGCATGTAGTCGTACTTAGCCTGAAAATTATTGTCATGACTTAAGTGGTCCTGACTGAACATCCAGTAAACTGTAGAGTCTAGTAGTCATTGTTTTATGAGATAATTTTAGGGGATTTGGATCATTAGCCTCTGATCAAGAAACTTTAAAACGGTCTTCAGATATCTAAACTGATCAATTTAGCATTTTGTTTATTGGTGTTAAAAAGCAGCATTTTCTTTTTTAATTGTTGGCGCATCTATCAAAGCCAAAAGGTTCATGAGACGGTTGAGTTATACCCAACAGGTTTGACAACTTTGCATAAAAATGTGAATGAGCCTTGACGCGACCACTTACATCAGTACATATGACACCAGGCATTTCACTCAACTCAAGAGCCAAGACAGCTCGACAGAGATCACTCCTCCTGATGACCAAGTGAACTCCAGCAGACGACTGAGGATATGAAATGTTGACAGACGGGAAATAAGCCTAATGTCAATAAGAGCGCCACACACCGGGGCACCACCTTGTATCAGGGACCACTTTATCTCTGCACCACCACACTAAAGATAAAAGCCCTTAAGTGGAGCTATTTTAATGGCTGAGGCCACCTTCCTATGAATGATCTATTCTTTCTGGAGTATACTCTATACTCTTCCATTTTCTTTTATCTCCCATCTAAACACAACACTAGTGGAGATAAATTGCCCTTGCATGGACAACTTGGCACAGGTTCACACACATTGAGGGTCATTAAGGCAGCTGACAAAAGCTTTTTTTTAATGAATTTGTGTATGAGAGCTCAGCCTCTTTAATGTGAGTGTGTGTTTGTGGGTGTGTGTGTGTGTGTGTGTATAAAGGAGCCTGGTTTCATTTCTTCTTGTAACACCCTAATGACTTTATTGTTTCATTCTTATCCAGCCTCCAGAAGGTATTACCATATAAACACCTGTGTTATCAAAGCACCGCAAACAATTTCCTGGATAATTTAACAAAGATGCGATTGTTGATTCCCTATGAGCTGTTGTGACTCATGAGTTTGTGTAAGTGTGTGTGTGCAAATTATGAGATATCTATTTTCTACTGTGTGTTTGCTCGTGTGTGCGTATTTTGAGATTTCTATTTCTGTGTGGGTTTTTTAGTCTGGGTGCATTTTTTTTTTTTTTTTGAGGGTAGATTTAGAGCTTTAACCTAGCGTAACCTGGCTAAAGCTGGCCACTTTACAGCTCCGATTGTAGAGGAAAGTATGCCTGAGTTACCTTAAATGGAGGCTGTTTGGGTGAAGAGAGGACAGAGCGAGTGTTCTGCATTACCATCATGCTTCATGCAATCTGTATCAAACCCCGGGTGAAGCAAACAAAAAGGGAACACTTGCATAACCTAGGAGCCTGATGTTACCCTGCAGAATTGGACTTCTCAACTCTTTTTTTCCCCTCCTCTCTCTCTCTCTCTTTCTCTCTCTCTCTGTCTGTCTGTTTCCCTCACTCCCTCTTAGTCACAGGGGCTGGATTGTTCTGCCGAGGCTTGGCAGAGGCCGCGGATGGGAAAAGTGCAGGGGAGGCAGCTAACACTTCCTGCCTCCCTGAATCAGAGAGTTAACCTTCGGCGAGGGCACAATGGCGTCTCGTTAGTGAAACCACCCCACACGCAGGCAGCCTGTCACCAGCCGTGTTCCTGTCCAATGACCCCTTTTTGTGTTGCTCTGTCCTCTTCAAGACTTCATGTCCAACCAAAGCTGCAGCTCACATCCACACAATGGAGGAGGTTAATACCTTGTAGACTACAGTGTGTCAACAGAGATAACTCTTATTTGTTTGAAAAGGAAGCTTTCTTTCCTGATGTGTCCATATTTGAGATATCAAGAAGCCTGAGAACTTCAGTCGTGTGTAAGGAACTTCAAGAATGTGGACAAAAAGTTTTGCTTTGTTGAAAGTGATGACTTCTAATCATAAGTACAGTGCCCAACATAAGTCAATACAATCCCTATTAAAAGTAATGAATTAGATGAGCAAAAGTACAATTTCCAAAGTTCTGACTAGGCTGAGTTTAACATAACATTTTATTTACCATAAGATGAAAATAAGGTTGATTTGGTAACTAAAATTTAGCTTTGCTCATAGAACTTTGATTTGGGTGTACTCATTTTTGCATCTTGATTTTAATTGAAAACATACTTTTTTGTGAGCAACTTAAAAAATCTAGTTTGCTATCAATCAATGGGAAGTATTTGTTGTATAGTCTGACAGAAAATGTTGATTTTGAAAGGAAACTAAAGGTTTTCTGACAACTCTGAAGGGGTGTACACATTTATGCTGAGCAATGTAAATAAGCCACTGAAATGTGTCACTTCACAGTATAATCATAAACAGAGAAACTGACATTTTGAGTTCTTTAATTGAACTATCAAGAATAAGAGGCCTGCACAATTTGAGAACAATATGCGATGTGGGATAACCTATGGTGACAATATTCTGACTTCAGAAAAGACGACACAACTAGATGGGGGCGGAGTCACAGAGTCGCACAAAGTTACTTTTGAGAGTTTTTCGGGTCAGATCAAGTGTCTTTTACATGCTTCTAACTCAGTAAGTCCATGTGACACAAAATCAAAACTACCGTACAAAACTGTGGACATTTGAAGGATTCTGGACAGCATAGCTGGACAGCACCCCAAAAAGGGGGCATGTCCAGGTAAAAGAGGACGTATGGTCACCCTAGATAACCAGAGGTGGTTAAAGTTGGTGGAAATAAGTAAAAAGTTGTAGTAACTGAATAACTGATTTATAAAAGTAGTGACTCTTTTTATTGTACACTGCCTCTTGCATCTCCAGCATTTAACCTATTTCTTCTCTGAAAGCAGTGGAGTCAACAGTTTATGAAGGCAGCATGTCTTCAGCAACATACTCTGGAGCTGATGGTGATTTCAAATCTGTCCTTTTCTGTTTGGTTAGAGGGACTCCCTTTCACTAACATGGGCTACAGTTGAGTTTTCGCATCACTGGACTCTCTAAAAACCAGCTTAGCAGGATTGTGTTGGTTGGTTTGGTGCTCTGTGGGATTAGAGTTGAAAGTCTTAGTGGTAAACAAAGTTCCTTTTGTCGTACAACTCACTACTATATTCTTAAGTTTTAAAAGGTCAATAAAGGGACATAGCCTGGAGTCAAACTAGTGACCACTACAACAAAGACTACAGTCTCTGTACACGGGGTATATGCTTAAACCGTCACGCCAAAGAACCAGATTATTCATGAAAGTGTTATTTTGGACATGCCTCATTTTAAAGTGCCACTCTAAATTAGGTTTAAATATGTCAGCTGGTGTAGGGCAGATTTATTTACAGAGAGTTTCTTTTAAATGATCAATTAATGTTTCAATGGTAGCTTGAAAAGCAGCTTAATGTTTTAGTTAAAGCAATAATTTAAAAAGGCTTCAGCTTGAGCTTCCCAGGGGTAAATACTTTTTGTGGTTTTCTCTTTTACTGGTTTGGAAGCTGAAGGTTGCCGGCTGCTACAGATATCCAATTTTAAAGACTTTTCCTTTTTTTTTCTTTTTGGTAAATTTGAAAAGGACAGTTAATGAATTGAATAATCTCAAATGTCTGATTTTGCATCAGAAAAAATTCATTAAAGCCTCATTTATGACATCAGCCTCCAAGCCCTGTGAAAAAAAAAAACAAGCTGAATCATGTCCGTGAACTTGTAGAGCAGAAGTGAAAAAAGAGCTGAGGAAGAACAAGGCTTCATGAATTTGCAAACATGTGTCACCCAAGTCAATGAAATAGATGAAATACAGTGGAAGTAAATGGTTTCTGCCTTGTTTTCCTCTCATTTTCACCGACATAAAAACAAGCCAGAACAGGGCTAGCCTAGGAGAAAATAAAGCATTGATTTTGCACACTGCCCTCTCTGCTGCAGAGGACCACAATCAATAGGCTCAAGTAATACTCTGCACAAGTTTAATGCTTGAGCTGTACAGAGGCAGACAAGTGCTTTGTCTGGAAATTATTCCTGGGTTTTTATTGCACCGGCAGTGGCGTTTGAAAGCAAGACGAAAGCAGCTCGATCTGCTTAAAGAGACAGAACCACAAAACAAAGATGGACGGGGCTTTGAGGTTATTGGACAAATCAACACGGGACGGTCAGGAGTTGTCAATAGTTTGTTTAAATCAATGGAGGAAGTTACTCATGTTAGCCCCTTTGTAAGGTCATTGGAAAGGGAAAGCATAAGAGACTGAAAGGGGGGAAGGGCGGTATGGGTGACCAGCAGCTGACCAGAGAGATGACCTCCAGATGAAAGGTTGTGACCTGCGACACGGAGAACTACCGAGGCTGGAGGAAAAGACACATCCACCCACCATGAGCCGAACTGAGTCAAGATAAGCATCAGATTCTTTTAAGTAGTCAAGACAAACTTTAGTGGGGGCTGTGCAGGTGAAACACTCTGACACAGAGCAGACAAAAGGAGTCTACGAATGACGGATAATGAGGCTACGACAGAGCATGAAGGGAATCTGGGGATTCAGAAAAAAAGAAAAAAAAATCTTCCTCTTCTTCCCCCTGAAAAACTTTCATTTCCTGTCTGCTCACTTTTCCTTTTAAGGCTCCTCCAAAGTCAACGTGAGAGACTTTGGCGTCACCTGTAAAACATTAAAAAGCGTTGACCCAGAGATTCGAACACTCATTAAGCTCTGTAAAGTGGCGAATTCTTTGAGATCCCCCCTCTCTCTCTCAGATGTTTCCCTTCGTGTCGACCAAATGGTATATCAAGTTCAGGAAATTAGCCAGTTCCTGTTGGGGGAAGAGAAAAAGAGAGCGGAGAGAGGCAAGCGTCAGTGCAGCACAGTTTTTACTTCACGGCATCTCAGGACTCTAATACATCCCGGAGACAAAATCCCACCTGCTTCTGCTCACACGAGAAACCGCTTCATTACAAAGCTGGTAAAGACAGAAAATATCCTGCTCTTTGAACTGCTCGCTGAAAAACAACTCTGCTCGGTTGTCTCCTCGAGTGCAGAGTATTTTAAAGGCAGAAAATTGCGTCTCTGGCGAGTGAGAACCAAGACAAAACAGCGGCTCAACATCGCGCCACTTTACAAACACATACAGATTCCTTTAGGTTACTTCTGTGCAAACAATATCACCATCAGGTCATTTAATATCCTCTGGATGATTTGCCACAGACCCCTGGGACACAACCGCTGTCCACACATCAGGAACCAATCAAAGGTCCCTCTTGGTCATGGCGAAGTCTCTGCCAGGCTTCCAAGCAAGCAACATTTCCCCGGGGAAATTGAGAAAGGCCAAATAATCAAAGACACTTCCTGCCCTTTATTGGTCCCGAGCATCTCAACAAACCTAGTTTTAAACTGCAAGGAGGTTAAAGAGGCTTTCCTCTCTTTAGCAGAGTAAATGCCACTGAGATTACGCAGCGGACGACCCAAAGACTGTTCCCATATCACTCTATCCAGCGCCTTAAGATTGGCATGTCGCAAAAACCACGACCCCTGTTGTGGTCCCAAAATGAGACACCAAACACACAGCGTGGTTGAAGGTTGAAACCTTAACCCGGCTGTTTCCATCAGAGTCTTCAAGGAGACAACTGGCCGCGAAGCATGTGCTGCTGAAAGCTGCCTCACGCATGAATACCCAAGAGCCCACATAGACACAAAACAAGTTCATGTCAGAAAAGGTGGGTTTGTTTACAGAACTTTCCATGGAAAATCCTCTCAAAGTCAGAAGTCAGGAAGATGCGAGTAGAAAAGGGGCCAACTGGGCTCCAGTCTGAACCGCTTCAATCTGCACAGTGTCGACTCAAACTCTACTGACCGGCAGGCGTCAAGGCAGACCCTCGCATGCTGCAACTGAAACTAGGTTAGGAGAAGTCATTTGTCTTTTGTGGAGGGAGAGTGAGGGGTGAAAAAAAATGAAGGCTAAAGAGGCCGGATCGGGCAGGAAGGCGGTAAAGGGGAAGGAGTTCATGCAGACTAACATCTGTGATATTTCTTCACTTCGTACTCCTTCTCCCATCCCCCTGCTTTGGGTGTGCCAAATGCTAAGGTGGGGCTTACAAAAACAGAAAAAGAGCAAGGGTATTTTTTGGCTAGCACAAGTGTTGTGCAGGCTGCTCCCACTGATGGCCATGTGGCCTGCTACTTTCAGGGCTGAAACTATTTAGAGTGCCAAACAATGTCAGTTATATTTATATGAGGAGAGTCTGTTTTGGGCTGAAAGTTTCTTAAATAAATTAAAACCTGCACAGCACAACTCTGTCAAAAAGTAAGAAGTTTAGGTCACTTTCACCGACAACTGTTCATCAACTGTTCACCCGCTCATCTCTTCCCATCAATGGTTTATCATCTCAAGCTGAAAACATACAGGATCTGTACTGAGTGCATTCCGTCAGTGTTGCGTATTTGCTCCGTAGAGCAGCATTGGGTATAGCATACAGGATGCGTATTTGGAGCGTGGTGCAGCGTAGTGCAGCCCCGGTCAGCTGGGCTTGGTATAAAGAAAGAGAGTATATCCGGGATATCCACCGCATTCGGCGTCGATTTTTGCCGTCCATCAATTCCTTCCGGTTCCGTTTGTTAGGCAAATTTCGTGGCTGATTACAGACAGCAGGAATCAAGAGAACTCACTAGAACTTGCGGATTCACGTGCAATTGCGCGAAACATGTTGTCTCTAGCCACATAAGCTAACCATATAAGCAGTAGATTGTGTCCTTCCAGAAGAGGAAATCTACTTCTAGACTTTTAGAGTCAGTATCTCCTCATCCATGGTATCATCTAGAACGACCTCCTTTGTGTAGATTGACACGTACCAATGGTGTCATCGGAGTAACATACTTGTTCGTCCCCGCCGGTTTGCATACGATCCGCATGAAACATGGAATGTTTTATTTTGAAAAGAAGCTGGATGTTTTATTTTGTGCCTGTGCCCGACTTTCTTTCCAGCACAGGTTATAGATAGAACTCTTGCGATCAGCCGTGGAATCCGGCGATCTGCAGCAGAATGGAAAGAAGCCGGTGGAAATTGACAAGTTAACTTGAATGGTTAGGATCAGCTACGATCGGCGGATACGGCCATTTCGTAGCCGTTCTAGATGCGCTGGAAATTCGGAGTGAGCTTTCAAGTGTTACGTATGCGAAGCCGCTCTGATTGGAATAGCAACCTATTTGCGCTCAATACGAATCTTGTATGTTTACGCCTTCAGCCTCCTTCAAGCTGCCTCAGCGTGCTTCAGCAGATACTTACAGCTGCGTCATCTCTAGTATATAACACACATAAAGACACACAGTCAACATGTTTTTCTTTTTCTAATATGGGACCCCCCACAGCCCCCCCACCCTCCCACCCTCCTCAGGACAGGGACAGCTCTGGCCTTGCTGGAGAAAGAAAAACACTCCACTGCCGTTGCTGCCACCTTGTTCTTGTGTCTGGAAACATTGTTTGTCTGCTGGCTCAGATGGTGCCTCCTGTCTCCAAGATGAGACCACCCCTCCTTTATACCCGCCCCAATCCCCCCCTCCCTCCCCTCGCTCACCAATAGTTTGGCCCTTCCTACAGAGGGGGTTGAATTTAATAAAGGCTCCCTCAGCCACATGCTAAAAAGGTATGCAAATGTGCAGGTCCTTCTGTTTTCTAACGCCCCCCCCCTCTTCTCCCCAACCCAACTGACTGCTCTTCTCTCCAAGCCAATGCCAAACGCCGCGCGGTGAGGGAGGGGTGGAAAGATAGATTTTGGGTGTTTGTTTTTCAGAGGAATGGATTATTTTGTTAGCACCGCTCTTGGGTATTTGGTCTGAAAAGCTATTAGGATGATTGCGATTAGAATTAATTACATTATGAGCTACAGGAAGACTAAAAGAGGTGCTCAACAGAGAAAGGGAGGAAACATTACCACACACAGATCCCATAATTCCTTGAGAGTGACAACATTGGAAATGCGGCAAATTGCTAACCTCAAGGCCAGAGCTAATAAATAACACAATAAAAATTAAACACCCTTACTCATACCTGCAGTAAACACACAAAACAATATTGACTTCTCCAGCTGTCTGCTCCTCCTCCTCCTCCTAGATATCAGTGATCCCTATCTAATACAAAGGGCCCAGCCTTTGCATGGCTACCACGATGACCCGTGTTCATGAGGAGGTGAGAGCTGATCATTTTGTTCCGATGTAGTGAGCCGTGACAGGCAGCAGTGCAGGGAAGGAGGTCGGGAGGGAGGGGGGTCTTGGGGGAGAGGAAGGCCACAGAGGGACCCACCAGAAGCAGACTTAGGAGGGGGGGGACCAGCCTTTCCTGCTGCTTCCTTCCCCGTGCTCTTGGCCAGCTGAGCAATCAGGTCACCTCTCTTTCCCGTGTCGCTTCTGGTCAATTGTTCTCTCTCTCTCTCTCTCTCTCTCTCTCTCTTTCTCTCTCCCTCTCTCTCTCTTTTCTCCCTTCACTGCCACAGCCTGCAGCTGTTGCGGCTGATGTCATTTTTTGATAGGATTGTGTCTGCGCCTGCTTGTTGGTTTCTGCCTCTCTGCCTAAAACAAACGCAAACATGGCGAAGGCTCATTTAAAAAACAGGCGAACGCTGACAGTCTTTCATGTGGGACACACACAGAGTGGGTGGAGTGGGGTGGGGTGGTGGGGTGGGGTGGGATTGCAGCGCTGCTCACATGCAAACCCGATATGATATGCAAACTCTGATTGTTTGTTTTGAGCTCCTCCTGATGTCATTATGAAAAGACGCTGCTTTGACTATGCAGCAACATAAGACAACAAAATAAAGGGAACACAACCACTTGAACCTTCTCTGACCCTGGAGTGCCACAGAGTACCTACCCTGGATTTCACAATCAGTATGTTTACATGTTGTTCAAAATAATCCATTTATTGCCTCAGTCCAACTCAAACTAGACTAAGGTGAAGGTGGAGGATAACGGTCTGGTCTTTATTGACCACATACCCTCTCCAAGTTTGAAAGACTTTCATTCACCAACAAAATAATAAAATAACTTAAAATGGCTTAAGGTCATTGGTTACAAGAGGATGGAGTAGGTTTAGGTGATCTTCTACCCAACATGACATTTCAACTTTCAAGTTTATTGGCTTTAACTGAGAGCTGGACATTTGATAGAGTAGAAAAGTGGAAAAAGAGATTAAGAAATGACGTGTAAGAAAGGGCATCAGCTGGTATAAAACCAGTTTTGAGGACCACAGCTTCTGTATACAGTTTAACTCCAGTGTTAAAGTTGTACTCGGAAGTCGTGATTCCAAGCTCCAAGTCGGATATTCATCTGGAACGCCCCCTTGAAGTCGTGTTTCTGCCTCAAAAAGTCGGACAATCCTCACCAACCCCGACTTGATCAACAGCTAAAGCTCTTGTAATGTCTCATTTATTAGCACTTCTGTTTTGCTTTTGTGAAATTAAATAGGTATTACATGTTGTACTGCCCAACGTCTAGCTGTGAACATGGTGCTATGGTGTTTGTAAGAGTAAAATACTGTGTTATGCATTGTTTACAACTGGTATTGCTAACGACAGCTGACAGTTGTTAGCAACAACTAACAAAGACTAACAGTAAGCGTCAATCTTGGTTTTTCGACTTGTTTACTAGAACACCGTCAACTCTGGTGTAACTTCATTCCCAGCTCCGACATCTGACTTGCGAGGTAACTGGAACACAGCATTAATCGTCTTATCATTTCGGCACTAATTTCATACTAATTTCCTTTTAAGCTGTCTTGTTTGCTTGCGGTTGTGACCCCCGCACACCCTCCCTCCTCCATCATCAGACCAGGATGGCACTTCAGTCGTCAATATCTGGAATCAGGAACGTACTGTAGGTCTAAAAAAAGCTCCACTGGCCACATTAATGTTCTTATGGACAACATAAGACAATGTCTTTAAGGCAGATCCTCACTTGTTACGTACGCTGAAGGGCAAGGACGACATTGTAAGACAAGTTTCCTTGGCTTGGTATCACATCACGTATTCAGCAAATAGAGGACTGAGTGGACTACAGTGACTTTTTAGCATACAATGGCTTTGATTGTTTTGGATTAAGTTGTCAAAAACACCAAATACGACCATATTTTTCTTATACCATTGAGAAATAAGACATTTCTCTATCTGGAGTTTGGAAATTTGATAGTTTATCCACTTTATGGCTGTTTCTTTACACTTTTTGGTTTGATAATGGCTGCTTACAATGTTTTTTTTCTTTCATCATGCAAGTGCATTTCATGAGATATCAAATTCAAATGCATGTGTTCTTCATTTTAGAGACCTGTATTTCCTAAAGGGTAGTGTCGCAATCTACTAAAAATCCCTCCAGGGTCTAGAGGGTTAAAATTAAGAGAGTCCCATTCATGCTAGCACGCTCCCAATGTTTATTCTTGACCCACACGAGCCAGGACGAAGGAAAGGAACAGGAAGTACACAAACATGCCTTCTTGACCTCTTACAACCACCAGTCAGGGAGTACAGCTCGTTCTGAAAGCTAAATATCAGCTCGTACTGTAAGCAGAGATGAATCTATATCAAGTTACATCAGCTAAACAATATCAAGGCTTCATCCTGAGGGCATTTGCAGGAAAATCCACCACTTATCCAGCGCTCGCTTCCAGCTATAAAGACAGACAGAGAGAGAGAGAGCTGTGATGATGCTAGCTGACAGTTAATTCCCAGCTTTGAGCACAAGATTTACTCCAACATGGTCTTGCAGAAAACTCTTTTTCTTTTTTTTCCTCTTTTTTTCTTAAGTGTTCCAGGAGAGTTTGCAGGAGACTGTGTGTCAGAGACAGATTAGATCACGTCTTGGCTTGTTCAAAGGCCTCGAATATTTACATTATTGGCTCAAATGGCATCTGAATGAGCACACCAAACCCCTATCAAGGACAGAACGGGGCATGCCTGCAGATTTGGCACATTCTAGTCCTTCTTAAGAGAGATGAACATGATATTCAGTGTTTTCCTCAGAAGTAATGCATCCTTAAATGAGCAATTGCACAAGATTGAACAGATTCTAGCGGCAGCAGTCTGTTCAAAGAGTGAAGAAGAGGTAAATAAAGTCTGCAAGTGTGCGTAGGAATGAGGCACGACTGTTGTTCTGACCTTGAAACAACTGCCACTTGAAAATGAAAAGCTGTTTTGGTATGAGAGACACCGATTATAGCCCATTTCTAGGCCAGCACATAATCAGTATCCAAGTTCCAAATCAATGACCTACTTCTGAGCGCACACACATGTACATACACAGTACATACGCTGTCAGGCAAACCCTCTTTTAACAGCTTAATGTGCAGGAGTACAGGACTCAAACCGAGCCAGCGCTTTGTTTTGATCTGAAAATGTTTTCCTGTGTAGATATTTAGAGACACAAATGAGGGCAGAGCGATTTCATAACAGCAGGCAACGTGGCGCAGAGCTGCTTCTTGTGTTATTTTGACACTGGCTGGCAGAGCAGGGGGGCACCGGGGTCATGAGCGTCAGTGCTTTAGTAGAGAGAGTAAATGAGATCTGACCTGGATAAAGTGGAGAAACAGGCAGAGCTGACTTCCCCGGTCTCCCTCGGCTCTCTCTGTGAGGAAATGTGAGCAGCAGCATGGTTGGTGAGGTCAGGACTGCACTGAGCACGGCTCTCAACACAGGGTGGGCTATTTACAGAAACATCCCCACCACCCACCGACTACCCTTCTTCTCCCCCCTCTTCAAGTTGCCCCTACAATCCCCTCAAGCAGATCCAGCACCATCACACAGCTCCATACTGAAGAGGCCTTTTTAGAGCCTACTCCAGGTAATAGACTGCCCCAAAACACAATTTTCTGTTTATATTGTTTAAGTTAGATTTTATTTAATGATATATCCAACCATGTGCCGTCCATGCATACATGTGCATACACATCCTGCTGCCATGTGTGAGCGCTCCAGACAGACAAGCAGACTTGAGTTAATGAACGGAGGGGAGCAGAGAAAACAGACAAACCTTTTCCTGGTGTGACGCTTCCTCCTCCTCATTATTCATCATAAATTAACATATGTTCCTATTCAATTCAGTCTGAAATATAACCCCACAGCCATACATGCATTGAAAGAACTAGCAATTATCAAATCACTCCACTTTCTACTGTCCTACTTTATCTCTGGTGGAAAATTTCACTCCAAAGTTCAGCTGAAGCTTCTGAAATTTGAGGGCTTTTTGAAAATAACTGTATTTTTAGTTCAATATTTCCCCAGACGGAGTTTCCGTGCTGAGTTACTGCAGCAGGACATTACAACAAAGCGGGGAATTTCTACTTTAAAGACAGACTTTGGAAGAAATCCATTTGATTTGCTCGACTGAAACCAGCAAAAGCCTCCAGTGAGTGAACTCCAGGTACTCCAATAACTTAGCAATATACTTGTCACACTTGTGATGGACGATTTGAAATCGAGAAACGGGTTTCAAATTAGAGGCTTCACGCTGAGCTGCTTCTACTTGAACTACATTTGAGTAAACAAATAGTCCGTCTGACTTTCACAACTATCTGCTTTAACCCTGACGGCGTTTATGACCTTATTTGTTTGACCAAAGTTGACCTACAGCTGTACAAGTATAGAAAACCATTTGTGGGTGTGTCGTTGTGAGAGAAACCATAATGGCTTTTACTGTAAATCAAATCGATCACCATTAACATGTAAATGATTATGAGACATATTTCTACCTTCTACGAATCTATTTCTTACTCTAGCTCATACAGTGAACTAGGGGTGGGAATCAATATGATCTCCACGATACAATATTATTACGATTTTTAACATTTTGCGATACAATACAATATATTGCGATTTATTTCA
This sequence comes from Xyrichtys novacula, assembly GCA_962446985.1. NCBI lineage: Eukaryota > Metazoa > Chordata > Actinopteri > Labriformes > Labridae > Xyrichtys > Xyrichtys novacula. Next base: position 6,962,270 of record OY660882.1, on the reverse strand, counting down.
TTTTTTTCAACTGTTTTAGCTAAAATAGCATTTGTCTTTCCTTTATGTTTGTCTTATTTATGCTGTATTTTATTTTCATGTAGCACAACCTGCAAACCTTATATTTATATTTGTTATACTAACTTTCTCCTGCTCTATGATGTCACCTCTGCCAACCTCACTGGACAAAAGGTTAATTTTATTTTTCCATTATCATAGATTTGACTTCATATTAGCAATAACTTTGAAAAAACAATACTCAGTAAATGAGACGATATGATATATCACCAGACAAAATATCGCAATACTATGCCGTATTGATGTTATCTCCCACACACACACAATGTTAAGGGGTTTTGTCGATTGTTTTGACACGTAGAGAGCGTGTCACCACCTACCGTAGATGAGGCAGACGTGCTTCTGTCAATAATAAACAGCTACACCATCGGTCTGCAGTCTTCTGCCTGCAAGTAGAGAGATGAGGTTCTTAAAAATCTAGCTAATTACTTCAATAGTGTGGACTTGATGGAACAACTTCTGCCTGCGGCTTTATCAAACAACGCAAATTAAGACATGTTGCTTACATGACAGTTTCATAACTTCATTTTGATGGACACTTTGGAGGTTTGACTGAGTTAAAGCTTCAATGAATGGATTGAGTTGGGCGAGGCAGAGGAAGATAGGTGGAGCTACTGGCTTCAGTCGGTGCACATTTTGTCAATGACATGCATTTAAAAATTAACACCTGTTTAAAATAATGAGCATATTTAGATATTGATATCTGTATGCATCTACATGCAATTCCAAATTTATAATTGTATCCGGCCTCACCCCTAATGGCTACTACAGCTAAGTGTGAAAACATGCTGTCATGGGTAAATCCACCACTTATAAATAATTGAATGCCCTTGTAATGTTTTTAGTAAGGTATGACTGACATTAGATGAGTTCTGGGCTGAATAACATCCAGGTAATTGCAGGTATGTGTTGTGTTTCTTGGCCTGGTGCACCATCAAAAAGAAGCCTTCAGGCTGCAACACATTTTGACGCTCTCCTCCATCTGTGTGTGTGTGTGGTGTTTGAGCCTGCTGTTTCTCCAGGGAGCATTGATCCAGCATAATGACTTTTGTTGGAGAAAAAAAAAAACTCCTCTTTCGACAATGGACAGCCTTGTCTTGTGTCATACTTGTTATCAGGTTTAGACAACACAGAAGCAGAGTATGAACACGCCTGCGAGAAGAATAATCTTTCCCCTCTTTTTTTCCCTCCTATAAGGTACATCAGGTTTTGTCACAGAATCACAGAGAAAGAAGTCATTATACTGAGATGATATAAAAACAAATCAATTTTTTATGTTCATGCATGGTTTCACAAAACTATTCCTGCAGCCTGGAGAAACAGGCGAGAAATCAGTTTGGCTGAGTGTGGCCAGCAAAACACAGCCTCAGTGGATCCGTTGATAGAAAAGTGAGTTTTTTTTTTATCAATGAAAAGGCAGACTTTACAACCCGATGAGATTTTATCACTTGAGACTTAATGAATAACTTCCTTTCTCCGTGCCGCGCAGGTCCCCGGCAAGGTTAAATGGGTATATCCTGGTGACCTTGTTCCCTAGTTCAAGCATAAACATGACCCTCTTTGGTGCAGCGGGGCAGAGTGCAAGAAGAAATGGAGATAAAGCGAGATGTACTTCAGCGTTTTTTTTGTAAGTAATTGCCCAAAAACTATTCAAAAGAAGGGAAACTTATGAAAAGCGAAGATTAAAAACTCTGGAAATGCAAACTGGCACACAAGTAGAGAAAAGAAATTATCTCGAAACATGACAACGGCATCAACAGCCACTGTCCTGCCCGGGGTATTGTCGCCTGACAAAGACCACAAAGCTGTGTTTCTGGTGAAAAAGCAGAACAAATGGGGATTACAATATTTGAGGAAATAGAGCCTTTCAGTTGACCTACATCCCCCACAGAGACTCCAAATTATAATCCTGGCATACATGCTCAGCTATTGAATTTTTGAGATTCAGTATCAACACCATGAAATTGTGTTAGATGGCGACAAAATGGGCAAAAAAAAAAAGAAGATTAGTGGGGAGAGATAATGACAACATAACACATCTGAGGTTGAGATGTGAGCTTTATATGTGCAGGGGTCTATATTTGATCATTTGAGCTCATGTCAGCTTCAGAATGTTGTGCAGAAAGACTGAATTTACTCCCTCTGTGGACACACACTTTAAACTGTGGGCTTGAGACACGTTTAGTCATCCTTAAGCGTTTAGCTGCAGCCTCCAAGGTTTTGATTAGAGTATTCATTGAACCCTGCACTTTAACACTCCAAATCAATTAGATGAACCAGCGTGCACACACACACACACACACACTCTCATACACACACCTATTTAACTGGTTAAATCGAATAATGATTTAATGCATGGCCATCCCCTGTCAGAGTCCCGTGTAATAATCATACCCGCGCACAAACAGCATGCAGTAATGGCTTTAGCGCCTTTTCTGTAATTACTAAAAATATGATTTTTAGATGAGCTAAATGCAAAGGAAGTGGATTACATGAAACTCCACGGTTAAAACTTCCCCTGCTGGGTGTACAGTTATAGATTAAATCTGATGTTTGCTTATTTACTGTTAATACATGATCTGATGAGTAACAGGGGAGTATAAAAAAGAAGAAGTGCAAAATGAAGTGACATTTCCTTCTTGGTTTCCTGGGCTGAAAACAGCGAGGGGTGAAAACAAGTTGAATTCAAGTACAATCATTTAACCAATCACATCCACATATTAGAAACTTTGTCTTATTTTGAGCAGGTGAAGCTCAAAAATGTGGCATGATACAATCTAATACAAGTAATTGAATATGATATGGCATTTTGACAATATGATATAGTATAATTAGATATAACAAAATAATGGATATTTGATATGATTCCTGATAGGTTACAATGCAGTTCTCAATAAAATATAAATGCGGGATGATATATTTCTTACTCAAAATATTATGATATAACAAGATAACAGGTACGATATGATGCAATATGACATGATATGATATAACGCAATACAATACGATATAAAATGATATGGTATGATTCAATACAATATGATACAATATGATACGATATGATGCAATACGATATGATGCAATACGATATGATATAAAATGACATAATATGATACGATATAACACCATATGATACAATATAACACCATATGATACAATACGATATCATATAATATGATGCAATATGACACGATACAATACGATATAAAATGATACAATATGATACGATATAACACCATATGATACAATGCGATATCATACAATATGATGCGATATGACACGATATGATATGACACTATACAATACGATATATAACGATACGATATAATGTGATATCATACGATATAATATGACACTATACGATACAATATGATATCACACGACACAACGCGATATGACACGATATGATACAATATAAAATGATAAAATATGATACGATATCATACAATATGATATCATACAATATGATGTGATATGGCACGATATGATATGACACAATACGATATAAAATGATTCGATATAATGCGATATGACACGATATATGATATGACACGATACGATAAAATATGATATCATACGATATGATGCAGTATAATATGATATAAAATGATACGATATGATTGGATATAATATGACATGATACGACATGATATAATATGACACATTACGATACAATACTAACGGGATTTAGCATTATATTATCTTCTTTTAAAATTTCAAAATAGTGAAATTTCTGCTTTCTTTTAACTTTAAGAGCTGATTCACTCTGAATATGTCCTTTGAAGATTAAAAAAGCCTTCTTTTGCCTGCTCTTGGTCGTCTAATCTGACACCTATCCCCTCTGAGTGGTTTACATCCTTTAGAAATTAAAGTTTAGGAAAAGTCAAACTTGTTCTTGATGATCTCTTTTGTTTTCAGGTCATGAAGAGACTTCACTGTCAACTTCAGCCTAGCAGCTACAAACTCCTCACAGGAACTTTAAAAGAAAGAAAGAAAGTTAACCAAAAGCTGAATGAGAGCTCAACCCCGCTTTTTGACCTAGTTTGTAGTCATAAAGAGGTAGTTTTATTCAGTGAAACAGAAGCCTTACAGATAAAGAATTAAAGGTTGATCAGTAGATCATCATTATCATTTCCTGTTCCTTCAAAACAATACCTTCTGTGTTTGAAGCAGAAAGAGAAATGAAGAGAAAGAGAGGGAGTGTGTGTGTGTGTATGGATGTTTATGAAGCCTCAGGAAATACCAGGACAGACGCGCTGACTCTCCAGCACTTCAGGCCCATGTGACAAGAAACACACAGGCCAGATTGTTTGCATGTTTGCTCAGGGGTCTTGATAAGAAACGTTTGGCTTAGAGAGAAATATCACAGCAGAAGTCAGCATCTGAAAATGTTGCCCGTTCACAGGAGGAAAAAGAGGTCCGGTTCGGCTGTTGATCTCTTCTTATTAAACTTGGTGGTTTTTTGAGCAATCAGCCATCCTGCTAATTTGCATGATGACTCTTGCGTTTGTGTCCCTGTAGCGATCCAGCGCAACTAGCCTCCATTGGCTCCCTGCTCTCATTACATTAGCATAATGCAGATGCAGCCAGAGTCAGTAACCTTGCTGTTGCTAAGCACTATTTACAGCAAATACACAGGAAAGAAAGCTGGGAGGGCTGCAGTGCCTGACGGTTTTCCTTTAACCTACTTTCCTGCTGCATTTGTCTTAAATATCAATGTATCTGTTTATATACTGTGTGTGCATATCAATTTTCTAAATGAGGAAACCTATTCAGACAGATTTTATAGGGTGTGCATCATAAAAAAAAATTAATTCTGATGTTTCTAAACTTTTTAACACCAGCCGAAGTTTTCAGAACGTATGAAAAATATGATTAAGTTTAACTTTGCACAGGAATTAGCAGGATAAGTTCCCCTGAAAAAGTCCTACACTGTGTTTGATATAAGACAAAACATTACAAAAGAAATACACTTTAATGCAAAAGTTAAATTTCCATGCAAGAGGTGTCATAAGAGGACACTAGGGCACAAAAACGACACCATTTTCCTTTCCCCCCTGACTAAAAGGAAACATTCTCTATCCATCGTGGCGCTCAGTGTCTCTAAAGGTCAGTGGAAACTCACCTACTGATCATTATAAAACTCAACCTTTCCCTCGAGCTGCAGAACCTAAACAGCGGTGGCAGAGATGTAAATACTGCAAGGAGAGGCTCTAATCTTTTACTTTGTCATTTCCTCGTGAAAATAAATATTTAAGCAAGTCTAATTACCAAATGTTACGCACGTCAGTTTGATTTTTTTGGATGCAACCTTGAAATGCTCAGACATCTCCTTCCTTTGTTATTGTACCTGGCATGTAAAGAGCTGTATGGCTGGACTTTTGTGCATTTTCGCCTTTGATAGCCCCACATCACCATCAATCCCTAACAAAGATGCCATTATAGAAGTCATTAAACATGGTGTCCGGCACAACGCGCAAGCTGAATAATTAATTCCTGGTGTTCGTGCTGCGGGGACTCTTCTGATCACAGCTCAACCCCGGTAACACGCTCTGTTATGATTGGCTAAAGCGAGGTCAGTGTCTTGGGAGACCTCGCTCTAATATCCAGCAGCAATTAGTGGCTGCTGCACGGCTGCTGCGCGGCTGTTGCACATGTTATTATGCGATAGGGGAGCGAGAGTGACCGCAGGTAGAGATTTAATGCCAGGCGTCTGAATGCACTCACCAAGCACAGAAAAAAAAGGTTTATTATTATTAAAGAGCACAAAGACAAGCGGTGGCTCGGTGGTGATCACATGGTTTTCAAAATTGAAAAGGGGTTTCAGAACGAAGCAGGGAAGAACAAACGGCTCTTTTTATTTCTTACCAACGGTGAAATTAAATGTTTAGCATCTAAAGCTGCGTTCAAGCACGTACAAGGTCAAGAAAGCAATCCACGTTCAATACAAGTTCTTTGTTTGCATAGACTTCTGAGACAAAAGACAAAAAATTAGTGAATAAAAGATCTTTTTTGCAACAAAGTATGACACGGATTACATTAAATCATGTATATCTAAATTCTGCAGCTGGGTCATTCCATGTCAGTTCAACCAAGAATCTCCATTCACGTCACAGATTTTGATGAAATTTGGTGGATTGATTGGCCTTGAGGAGAAACTGTCAGAGCTCAAATATTTTTGTTCAAAACCATCTTATTGGTGAGATAGGGGCTAATGAATTTTTGGCTAACTAGCATGACACGCGTTACAAAAGTGTCAAGTGTCATTCTAAAGCTCTCTTCAAGTTCTATCTTTCCATTCATAACATTTTTTCCCAAATTGGACCAGAAAAAAATTATAAAAGACCAAAAATTTAATTTGGAAATAGCAAAAAACGCGTGTCCTTCAATTTTCTTCATATTCACACTAAAGAAAGACTATCATGTCCACTAGCATCCCTGCAAGTTTCAGGATGAGAATTCCATAACTTTGTGAGTAATCAGTCAAAATGTGTGATACGTTAGGTCGAAAATCGCCATATTTGGCACATCTAGGTGCCATAATTCCAGAGATATGAACACTTTGTAACGCATGTCATGCTAGTTAGCCAAAAGTTCATTAATCCCTATCTCACTAATTTGATGGTTTTGAACAAAAATATTTGAGCTCTGACAGTTTCTCCTGGAGGCCAATCAATCCACCAAATTTCACCAAAATCTGTGACATGAGTGGAGATTCTTGGTTGAATTGACATGGAATGACCCAGCTCACTTTTATCCAGACCAAAGTCAACCTGTCCCAGAACTCTTTCCAAGGATCTCCCTGACCATGGTGCCCCCTCTCTGGAATGGTGTTTCCATAACCTCTTCACTTCCAAAGCAAGGTGTTTAACGTGATTTCTATTATATTGTTCACATATGGATTACGCCTCAGACTGTGTTTACGACTGAGATTCATCAGCTGTGTTTTTAGCCTCATGTCAGTGACAGTTATTACCATTGCATGCTACAAGCTCTGACTGTAAGTACTTATGTCAGCTGACCACCAGGAAAACTCAATAGCCACAAACATTTTGTGGGATTGCAACAACCAGTGGTGATGACATTAGCTTTGGCATGGCTGTTAACTTGTAGGGCTTCGAGATTTGGTGACTAACAGTGTTTGTTTAGAAGTAATTGAGGGATTATTAGCATATCCTTAAACCTGAAAGGGGGAATTATGAATAAGGGGTCTGAAATGGAAAGACCTCTGAAAAGAGAGTTGTTCAAAGTTCATATTCAGAAGGAGCGCAGAGCAAGGAGGTAAGTGAAATACAAAAAGGGGGCAAAGGGAGAAACGGTCATAACAGTTCGTCTCCATCAAACCCAGGAGCCAACAAAAGAGCCACACAGAAAGTTGCAGTAAAAAGTGGACACAGAACGAACCCAGCGTCGACTCCCTATGAGTCAGTCTATTGTGAGGCCCACAACACACGAGTCAAGTTCCCAGTGAATCAGAGCAGTCAGCTGCCATCCACCACCTCAAGGCACAGGGCCAGTCTAGCACAGGACCGTGGACATGTGACCAGCTGTCTCACACAACCACCTTACTGTACCGTGTCTCGCTCGGCGGAGAACAGAGGCATCAACAGTGCGGTTTTAAAAAAAAAAAAGGGGTTTGAAACAAGTCTGAACAAGCTTCCTTTTTCATACAACACCGACAGATAATATACGGCTATTTTGCAACAGAAGCAGCAGTTGTTTGTACATCTATACATTCCTGTAACCTGTGATTTACACTCTGCTGTCAGGAGGGTGCAGTGACATCAATACTGCAGCGGGAGTTTGTCTGAGGCCTCGTGGAGGACACCAAAATATCCTTCCACTTGTGCCCCCTCTTCCCCAGATACTGATACAGGCACTACACGTGCAGCTGTCTAAATATTACTCCTCCCATCTTCTTCATCTTGCCATTTCTCTGCTCCTCGCTCGCCTTTCCTGTCCCTGAGCTTGCAGCCTCTGAGCAGGACGAGTTTAAGGGGGGACAGCTGTTCCTCCAGCACAACTGGGGATGTCCACATTTGGTGCTTCGTTGTCATGTCAACAGTACGAGAATAACTCACCTTCTGCTGTCCAGCTTTGGGCTATAACCAGACGCACACCTGTGGTACCGATACGTCACATTCACATGGCGTTAATTTGACTCACTTGAGAATGGAGTGCACTTGATGCTTTTATAATGTTCTGCGTGAACTTCAAAAATTTGCTCAATCCTTCTCTTTTCATGGCTTCATTGTTATAATAGCAAAAAAGCAGATGTCTGCACACAATGTTACCCCAAATTTCCACTGCATCCAAAACGGCTCTGATCTGGAATAGCAGCAATTTTCACCATCCTCCAATTCCTACCTGATCTGTTTGTGAGGTGGAATTTGTGGTGGATTACGGACAGCAGGAAGTGCGAGAACCTGCAGATTCACATGCAATCGTGCAATAACGAGATGTCTCTATAAAGACAGCCACATAACCATATCAGCAGTAGATTGCGTCCCTTCAGGCGAGGAAATCCACTTCTAGACTTCTAGAATCAGCATCTCCTCATCCATGGTGTCACTGAGGTGAAATGCTACCTAAAAACCTTTCACAGAGTGTTTTATTTTGAAAAGGAGCCGGATGTTTTATTTTGTGTCTGTGCCGGACTTCCTTTCCAGCACGGGTTAATCTGTGCTGAATTTACCTGGCATGCTCCGACATCTGGAGAAAACAGAACTTAAGCGATCAGCTGCGAAGTCCGCCGATCCACAGCGGAACAGACAGAGGCCAGTGGAAATTGACACATTAGCTTGAATGGTTAGGATCAGCTGCTATCGTCGGATACAGCCTTTTCATAGCCGTGGAAATTGGGGGTTAGCCTTCAGTTACTTCCTGAACACCAGGAAGTAGTTATATGCTTACATTTGCAATTGTCTAGCCCTAAATATGTCAATTTGCCTTGAATTACTGACCTATCTTTTCACTAGCATTGTCGTTTCAGTTGCTAATAAATCCAGTTTCCTAAAATATTACGATAGTTTGACATATTCCTAATGTTTACTCTACTTACAACCTGGAATAAAACATGGCATTACAACAGCAGCCGGCTTGTAGCTAACCACAATTAGATTATTGCAAATGTAGGTAATAATTTCTACAGAGCACTGCAGCAGGCTGTACCCTTTTTTTTTTTTTTTTTTTTTACAAGTGCAAGTCATCACTAAAGCCCTGAATGCAATTAGGGTTTAAATGTAATTCATATAAGAAGCCAGGCTAAAGTTAATCTCATAAAAGGACAAACAGAGCCATTAAAAGTCTTCTGCTCTTTACTTCATTACTGGCTCAGCTTGCTCTCCTTATGCAGAGTCCCCAGGTGCATGAATGTTTCATGGCCACCCTGCTGCCTGCTTCCCTCTGCTCAGATTCAGCCTTCTTCGCTCCTCCCAGAGGAAGCTCCAACTCCGTTGTCAATTGCACTCACTTACACTCAGCTACCGTCATCATCAGCCATTAGTGGGGGGGGGGGAGAAGAGGCAGCACATGAGACAGCTGTTTTGCCTTGATGACTCAATCATCCCCTTCAGTAGGATTAGCATCAGTATCATCATCCTCATCATCGTCTTTGATCCCCAAAATTACCAAACAAGTCTAAAATTGATGCCTATCAGACTGTCTGCAGCAAATTCCTGTGCTTTTAAGAAGGTCTGACTTCATTGTACAACACTCAGTTATGCTGCTGCACAACAAGAAGAGATAAAACGGTAAAATCCAGCATGTTGTATTCTGAAAACTTTCAGAGAAAGATTTTTAGCTTTCTGGGTAACAGTGCTGCACACCAAACATCATTTCAAAAACACCAAACTATCTTTGCTCTCTACTTGAATATCCAAGAACTACAGACCAGTTCCAGATAATCTCACTAAGGTAAAGGCATATGATAGCATTAGTTCCTTAAATCAGAGTCAAGTCCTTTAGTATCTTTAGATGGCTGAGGTAGAGGAAATTTATAGAAATGGCTTTACATTTTTTCCCAAGAGGGACAAAGAAAATTTGACACTACACCCAAATTAGTTTGTCAAATAAGAAGCTGGTTCCAGGTGGGAATTAACTAGATGTTTTTGAACTATGGGAGGAGTCTGATGAGTTGAGAAATGGTGTTAAAGCAAACTTGCTTCCAAAGAGTGTACACTTTTACTGACACAAACTTTTTTTTCTTAACATTCATTAAATATTGTGGTAAAGTTAACTACATTGCAGATGTTGATGTCCCAGCCTTTATGCCGGTTCTCTGCCTGGTTTCTCCACAATAGGGATAAAATGACTGAAATCCCTTGAAGGTAACGCACTTACTATTGACAAGTATCTCATGAAACTCCATAAAAAGAATAAAGTATCCCTTTGAGACCTTCTGAGTGGCTAAACAAATCAGTTCCTAACAGTGGCTCTGGTGGTCTCATTTAACACTTTTCCATTCGGTCTGCCAGGGCAACCCCAGTTCCCATTCCTTTTTCACTAAAAAGGTTCCCTAAAATCCAATTTTGGTACAAGATTTCATCCAAACACATCATATCAGTCAAGATCCACAGATAACTTCAAATCCTCAAAGGTTGTATGCTCAAGTTGTCTGTGATCCGTCTTACCATGTATGAGCAGGGTTTGGACCCCTCCCCTTTCACAGCTATTGGTTAAATTCCAGTCACCTAAGCACGAGCCAAATAATAATACATAGAGCCGAGTCATTCGCGACTAACACTTTGGCTACGTCAGCTAGCTAGTGCCTACTGCCACAGTGCTGTGAGGTCAGGTGATGTGAAGCAAGGGCACTTCAAAAAGCACTTTTAATAACCAATGTATTTATGGCGATGGTGGTATAGTGCTAAGCATAGCTGCCTTCCAAGCAGTTGACCCGGGTTCGATTCCCGGCCATCGCAGTAAATGATGTTTAGAGAATTTCCCAGTTTGGGATCAATGAAGTACGTACATCTATCTATCTATCTATCTATCTATCTATCTATCCATCCATCCATCTATCCATCCATCCATCCATCCATCCATCCATCCATCCATCCATCCATCTATCTATCTAACACATTGGAAAGTGAATCAATCAGCAATGGTGTCCATTTAACAGACTACGACTACGACTACATCTGCTTTGGGCTGAATAGGATAAATCTTCAAACATGGCCAGTTAAATGTCACTCACATTCGCCAGGGTATTTATTCCAGGCCCTCAGAGCTGCCAATGTTTTCATTTCATCTGATTTAAAAAACAAACATTATACTGTATAAGCAACAGGTATTTGGGGTCAAGTGAAGCTTGTTAGGTCGTGGTTGTATTTCATTATTAGAATGTACCAATTGAATATAACCCTGTTCACTGACAAAGAGTAATATGGCAGCAACAGGCAGCAGAAGGGCTTATTAATGCAGTCCATTCAAAAGCCAACCGCATCTCAATGCCAAGTGTTCTTAAAACATATTACTGCGTACTATTAATTAATTTGTTGGCTTGTGAAGCGTTGCTTATTCAGGCTATTCATCATGAGCAGGAAGCTGACAAGCTATCAGAGACAAGTATGTCAAAGGAATTACAGCATCGGAGAAAGTAAGTGGGCCGTCATTTGCTTTAATCTCATCATTGTTATTGTCTTCGAGTGCAGCTGAGTTGATAACTCGTACACATGAGATATAAAGGAGGCTCCAGGAGGGTCAGAGAACAGTGGGGAAGTTCATCTCAGAGCCAAGTGTTGCTTAATGGCTTCCTCCTGCTCTAAGTCAAGTCAGAGCAACTGAGCACAGTGGAGAACATCTGTCCTGAATACACACTTTGAACCTGCCGCAGTCACCCTGTCACTCAAACATGTTGTGGCATGTCACAGGCTATCACAAAACCTATGCCCACATAGGTTCAGCGTGCACTATCAAGCACGAGCATCCACAGCAAAGAGCGGTTGACGCCTCGTCTATTTTTAGTCCGGTACACTGAGTCCTGCCTCTGTGTTGTGCTGCTCTGCTCCTCGGGACAAGCAGGCAGGTCATCATCAGCAGCAGAGGAGCGCCGGGAAAACTCCAGCTCTGCTCCCTGACCCCGGTCCTCTGACTCCTACATCAGTGGGAGAGACTTACAAGACTTCTGGGCGGCATTCGGGGAAGGCTATCTGTGAAAAAATAGGCGCTTTCTTGATGGATGCCATGTTCATCCACCTCTTTCTCTCTGCGGTGACTAATGGGCTAATAATTCAGCTGTCACGCTGGCACGTTATCTCGCACTTTCTCATGGGAAGAATACCACCCTGGAACATCTCAGGGCTGAAAAAGATATGCCCATAGACTCCCAAAGTTGTTTTATTTCAAGGGGAGGTATTGTGAGAACAAGATGGGACCAGATGAAGCTTCCATGAGTGAGACAAACCCAGTGATAAAATAATAAATAGGTGGATACGGGTAGGGTTAGGGTTAGGGTAGGGATGTGCACGTTCGGTGGGATTCAGTGGTTGGTAAAGTGAGTTGTTTTTATAAGAATATCCATCATACATTGTCTAAACTGTAGCACAGCCTCACAACAGTTGTCAAGGATGTAGAACCAGTAAATAGCTACTACCATGTCGCTCTACTATCATGATGTAAACAGACACAGGAGGGAGTTGGCATCTCGTAGCACAGCCCTGTGTGGTGGTATTTCGATCTAGACATGTAATCAAACTTGTTTGTACGCTGTGTCCAGGTAAACTAGCATACAACCACCGAACTGGATCAGTGAGCTCGGCTAACCTTTGCCACACTCGGCTAACTAAGTTGCGATCCCCTGCTTAGTTGCGTCTGACTGTTTCGCAAGTGTTTTCTTATCTTCGAACTTGTCGGAAATGAAATTTTGGTTTAAACAACTACACATTGGTTTGTTTTGAACATACAAAGAGCTTTGTGTTGGTTAATGTTTGTAAAAGGTTGTTTATTTATTTCTATTAGCTTCCCAAGAGTTATTCAGGTTCTTCTACCCACATTTTAGACGCTTGTTTTGTCCCCATGACAGTCTCACCAAAAGACTCCTCTAAGTGTGAGTAAAATAGTTCAACTCTGTGCTCTTTTACACCTGCAGTTTCACAAACCTGATATTTCTGACCCGCGTCCACCGACCGTTGTCACAATTCAGAGTGAAAAGTTCATCTTTAGCTGTGTTCTGTTTGTGGTTTCTTCCTGCTTTAGGAAACATCTATGTGTAGACACCACAACATCCCAATCACCGCTATCAGTCTCACAGCTTGTCATTCAGACCTCTGGGTGTTCTGGTTCAATGTTAAACTCTCACTGCTCTGCCATGTGCTTGTTTAATAAAGTACTTCCACTTGACTCAACACCAGTCAGTGGAACAAGGGAGTTATGATTGGGCCCGGGTGTGAAGCCGCTGCTAAGCATTAATTTGGCCAAGGTCTAGTTAATCTAAATGCCTCCCTGTTATTATATTCAACAGAAATCTCTTCAGAACCAGAGTTCACTCCAACAAGCAATAATAATCCTTCTAATAGGCTTAAATGTTTTGAAACTTGAAGTTAAGTGGCAGGCTCAGCTCTTTGTTTGCCAGTGCAGAGGAGGGGAGGTGGACATGTGCGCAGGGGCTCTGAGACTCCGAGGCCAGACCCTCTATCCTTCCTGTTCAGTTACTAGAGGCCTCACACTTATCAGTTCCAGATCTCACAAGAACAGAGAGAAACAGAGACCACTGACAGGAAGGGGATTTTTTTTTTTTCCAGCATTTTTTTTCCCTTCAGAGAGGTTAACAGAATGTCTGCACCCCTCACATTTCACAGAGGAAAGCAATTATTCATTAGAGCTCTGACTGGAGCAACAAAGACCAACCTGGCGAGCCTCAGATGTTAACCAATTGGCACTTTACTGGGTGCCAAAACCGCTCCAATCGACAAACTGATTGGACAATCAACCGAAAACTGCCTGACACTTGTTTAGTAGTTACCAAGTTTCTCTTAGTTTGATCTCCTCTGAGGTTTACATCTCGCACTAAGGCAAACCTTAACGAACTGAAATGAAACTTGGTAGTTAAGAATTGATTAACTGTTTCAACATCTACCATTACTTAAATTGTTGTTGAACTCAAATGGTTAGAAGTTTACTGACTTACTGCAGCGGTCAAACCAACTCTACAAACTAAAATAAACTGACTTTCAGCCGGAAAAACTGTTCTGTTACTTATGTAAGAAACAATGTAAAGTGAGTAGGTGTTTGTGTGAAATAGAACCCCATTGAGGTCAAACCCTGCTACCGACTCAATATGCAAATAAGCTGAAACCAAGTACTGATTTGAAGATGATTTTATTGATTTATGAATAATTTATTCATGCAGCTTGAAAAAATAGTCCCTTAGATTTGAGGGCTTGAGGCGTTGTCATGGCAGCTGCATTATTTCCAGTCTGCTTGGGGTCCAGTTAACATTCAACTTACTATTTTCATTCACATTTACGTCTATCCGGCTTAACTAATGTAGATGACATTAAACTTGACACTTAACACTTTCTTGTAGAAAAAAGCAATGTCTATATCGAGGTTGCTATAAATGGTTGCTTTATGTCTGTTTTCTTCACTTTGGTTGATGTCTCTTTCCCTTAGCTCTTCAATAGGTCAAACCCAACGCTAGTTTCTGTTCATTTTCCCTTCTCTTGTCTTTTTTTCATTGGTGGTGACTGGTCAGCTATCAACCACTTATCTAAAGTTCAGTGCTCTCCAAATAAACAGGAAGTAGTTTAAAAAATATATAAGTTATTTGAATTTTTTTGCCACATTGTGAAAATTATGAATATGCCAGACTCCCTTGGTGGTGGCTGTCCCCGGTATCACTCTTAATATTGAGAACTGAGTTTTGTTTTTAGGGGTTTGACCGACCAGAACAGAGTATTTAACCACCCTAATCTATTACTAGTTGGGACTATCAACACAGAAAATTGCCAAAACCATAAGATTGACGGGTTTTCTTTCGCCATCTGAGAAAATAAAAAGGTTAACTAATCTAAATAACTTTACGCTGAGATAATGAATCATGTGTTTGAATCTAGGACATTTAATTTATGAGGCTGCAGTTGCTTTGAATACTCTTGGATCACACTTCCCTATTTGAGACCGTTGCTATTTCCTGACTGCAGCTTCTCCATCAAACCCAGCCTTCACAAAGTCAACCTTACATCAAGTAAAAAGAAAAAAAAAAAAAAAAAAAAATCTGTCACCCAGAGACGTGCAGAGTTGACTCTGAACTGGAGCGCTCATGTCATGCCTCTGTTCGTGTCATATCCACCTCCCCCTCCTTCTCGTTCCACTTGCTCTTACTACCTACCTCGCCTGACATTTCCACAATAATCACTTTGGTTTATCCCACTCGGCTGTGTGGAGGGCAGATGTTTGTCAGGGCACCGTATTTCTCAGCATTCACACTGCTCTAATCAAGATTAACCACTCTTATCTATTCAGTGTATGCGTGTGTGTGTGTATGTGTGTGACAGAGTGTATGTGTATGCTGGATGTCCCAATTCTTAATCCATGAAGCTCAAGCTGTATTGTATAATACAGTGGACGAACCAATTACATTCCCTTCCCCGACATAATTCTCTCTTTTGGTGGAGCGTACGCTGAGCTACATATTGCATAAGGATAAACCGGTGGCCTGCTGTCCAAGACCTTCCCTGTAAACATTCGAACAACTGCATATAGACTTGACTTTTGGCAGAACAGGCGCAACATCACAGCACTGCTAACCCCCCTCTAAAGAGCTCCTAATGAAATCAACATGCTGTGCGAGGTGAGCCGACGCTGGCCACACACAACTGCCGCCATCGAGTGTTTACCGAAGACACTCGAGCACAGAGGAGGACCGAGCATGTCCAAGCAAACAGAGTTGTAGTCTTTAAATCAAAGTAGTGTGAGGGGAGGCAGATATCTGTTTCCACCAACAAGCTGTGTGGTAAAACATCTTTCCAGAAATAGTTTTTTCAGTCAAGGTAATGAGAGGGTTTTTCCAGAGCACCATAAATCCCAAGAGTTGAGAAAAATACTCCTGTTTGCCAAAGCATCGACTGATTTAACCTTTTAATACACTCTTATTTTGAAAAGAACCCTAAAAAGAAAAGTAAATGAAGCACCAAAGCGAAGTTTAGGATGTCCTCCACCATTATGAACTTTCTAGCTTTGGTGGAAATGAACGTGAAAAAGTTTGTACCCCAGACTCCTCAACCGGCCTCAAGTGAAATCTCTTTTCTATTCCACAATTTCTGAGTTTTAAACTTTACCAAGAAGAAGAAGTTATTCCCCGTCACCTGCTCTGTGTTTTCCACTGTAAACGTAAAAACAAAAAGGACCCACCTGTGTTGACTTCAACTCTTGATTCTTCACCACAAAGGACCCCCCCACCCATTCACACACCAGGAGGGGAACCACTTCAGCGCCACTCGTCTTCTGTCCCTGAGAGAAATCAGAAGAGGAAAAGGAAAATACATCAATCAGCGCCGCGTTATCACCCCATCTCCAAACGCTGAAATATTACATTTGCATGACTTTTTTGTTTTTTGCGTGTTTTGTTTTTTTTTCCTCCTGAAAATCAAGCAATGATTTCCCTCCTCACGGATTCCTCTGGGCTCTGAGTGGCTTCCATCTTAATGTGATGTACTTCTCATCTCTGCATGGATAAGCTCCTTCACGCTCCCGCGCCCATGAAGGACGAATCAAAACAGCTACTGATACTTCACATGATCAGTATGGTATCATAAACATCCGCCGCGGCGGCAGAGTAAGTTCACTGTCAGGGCGCGTTCACAATTCACTAAAGATTGACAGATAAGCCTATTAAGAGCGGCCTTCGCTAATATTGCTTTGCACTTAGCCCGGGCTGGCAGGGCTTGTGTGAATACTTGTGTGGCATTCAGATCCTTGAAAACGACCTCATTGGTTATTATGAATTTGAAAGGGTTCAGACCGGAAAGTGGCGAACTACTTTGACATTTACAAAAAAAAGCACAATTGAGCTGAATTATTATTTAAAACATGTTTTTTTTTACCCTTTGATACTGCCAGATATTGCTGTTTGTAAGTGACACCAGCATATTCATCATTCCTGATAAAAAAAAAACGACCCCAAAAATCTATATCGTGGTTTTAGAGTCTCACTTAGAGTCAAAGTTAAGTGGGTTGTAGCATTTGACTCCCGAGAAAAATGTCAAATTAACATGTTAGAAGATATTAGTCTGGTCCTCATGAGAGGTTGAGCAGGATGACAGTTAAATAAAAGTCCTGTCTTTGAATGAGGGGTCCGGGTTAAACTGGCGCTGAAACACATCCGGCTTTTTAGAGAGCGGAAAACAAACTCTCGGCAGTGTTCTCTGTGAAGGCTTGACAATTTTCTTAAACTCTGTCCTTTATTCAAATAGCGCGACACTTCATGGAGTCAAAGAAACAATGTTTTTTTTATCCTCAATGTTGAACCATGAAATTTCAAGGAGCTGACTGAGATGGTAGAAGAAAAGAAAAATAGAAATGCCTTCAGGGTGTTTCTGTAGCTTTTGTGAGGTGTACGTGTGAAGTGGAGAAGAATGTGACGTGCCTTTTTTTCTATTTTTTTTTTTCCGCTTTACACAATCTACCCCAAAATTCCTGCTGTCTCCTGTTTTGGGCTCATCTTCTGCTTGGTGGAACACAGCATGTTGGTCTTTTTCTGTCCACAACCAGGACTCTACCAGCTTCTGAGTAAATGCTTTATTTGACGGGATCAGGTTAATGTTCAATCTTTCAACACCAAAAGGTATATTTTTCACTTTCAGCCAGAGACGGAGGTCTCTTGTGCCTTTCACTTTTTTTTAATCATTGTAAATTTCAGGCAGCTTTTCCCCCCCTCGCTGTAAGTGCCACTCTCTAAAAAGGGAAAGTGGAGGAGCACTGGGGGCTCAATGGGTCGAGAAAGAAGAGGAGGAGTGGAGGAAGGAGAAGAAGAGGAGGAGAAGGAGGAGGAGGAGGAGGGGGGTTGACGCTGGGTGCCTCCTTTTTTAAGCCAGATTCTCCCCAGATACCTCTGTGCTATTCATCAACAGCTTTTCCAGGGCTGTGAAAAATCAATGTGCTCTGCACTGCAAACAGTTCATAATGACGGGGGATGGAGGGAAAAAAGCTCAACTGCAACAGAATTGATTTGTTTAAGTACAATAACACGGCTCTGCAGCGCGGCGAGGAGGAGGAGGAGGCTCCAAGCCCAGACAAAGACTGACTGGCAGCATGAAACCACAAGCAGTAATTGACAAACTGCTGGCAAAGTGCAAATATGAAATACAGAAGCCTGTTATCTAATTAAAGGAGTTTTTCTGAGAATTATCACCTGACTGAGGAAAAACTCTGGGACAAAACAAAGTCACTAAAGAAAGAGTTTTTAAGGACACAAAATAGAAACACTATATCAGACAAAAAGAAAAGTTTTAAAGTAATATTGAAACAGGTATATGAACATTAAATCAACTTTATTTTTAAATATAACACAAGAAAGCACATTGGTTAAAAGAAATATTGATATTTTTACTGCTGCAGGCCCAAAACAGGTAAAATTTTGTGTCCAGGCAACAGAT
Organism: Xyrichtys novacula; assembly: GCA_962446985.1. Classification (NCBI taxonomy): domain Eukaryota; kingdom Metazoa; phylum Chordata; class Actinopteri; order Labriformes; family Labridae; genus Xyrichtys; species Xyrichtys novacula. Next base: position 6,943,617 of record OY660882.1, on the reverse strand, counting down.
CAGCTTCCTGCCAAAAACCAGAGCTGCACCTCTGCTGATGGTGGACATACGTCTTTAATGATCCACTACCTGCATGTAAACATCCACAGATGAAAGACCTCAAAAATGTTTGTCCGCTAATTATTTATCATTTTTTTAATGAACAGTTTTGACACGCTCATGTTCCAGCATTTTCCTCAAGAAAACAGTGCAACCCACGCACAAATGCACACATATTTGCATATTATTCAGACTTTTGACGGGGACCTAATGAATCTGAAGCCAGAGTTCAAAGCACACGCAGACAGGGTTTGATGTTGCGTAAAGCAAAGTCATCATAATGTTCAAAAGATGACACCAGGCATGAAGAAAAGCAACAAAAATTCACAAGGTGAGATTTCAAACCTCCTGATTCTGCAGAAAACAACAGGAGCTGGAAGTAAACTGTGTCAAACCAGGCCAGCACAATAAAACAATTCCCCCTGCCTGGCCTTAGCCGGCCACAGAGGTGCATTTATCATTGTTATTATTCCTTCAGAGAGGCCCTCCCAGGTTTAATTGGGTCCTCATGGAGTCAAAATCCCTGCTGTCGCCACAGCCGCTGGAGCTGGACACACTCGGGGTTTTTCACTGGCTGCATAAGGATCAGACTTTCAGTGCAAAGTGGCCAGAAGACCCCGCTGGCAAATCAGTCAGGGTCTGAGGTTGGACAATGGCAGACAAGAGTAGGACACCTGGAGAGAAGCTCTCACCTGGCTTTTGCTCTCGACTTTACGGGGGAAGCTCTTGAAAGACTCCCGGTCTACTCAGTCAGCTCTGTGCAGCCATTACTCCCAGTGGGAACGATTTGCATTTTAACAGGTAAATACAGCGAGTTTAAACCCACATGGACAGGAACCATGTGGGAAAAGGACAAATGAGCTTTCTAACCTCAATACAAGGAGAATGAGCCAAGGTGATAAAATAGCTGATTGCAACGCTCTTTTATTTATGAGCATCTTACAACAGAAACTAAGGTCGTCTGTTTCTGATCTATTTTAATTAATAACGTGAGGGCGATACTTTTAAGGTTACATTTACCACCAAAGGCATTTTGAGGGCAAACTCTTTGGATGCAGATAGACACACACTGATTCAAAGAAAATGTTTTAATCTCATCATATGAATCAGTTGCAGCTTTGACGCTCCTGACCTCCCGTTCACCTCCCCAAACTCTGCTCATCCTCCACTCCGTCTTTCTGTAAGCTTGGCACCAAAAATCACGACGCCTCCTCGAGGCTGTTTCCTGTTGTTGATACACTCAAGACAGGCGAGATCAACTAAGATACCTATCTCTGCCTCTCAAACAGACACTTGAAGTCAAATAGAGGAATGACAAACGTATATAGATAAATGTGAATTTTTTGCAGCAAGGGGGAAAAGGTTTTAGTCTGAACTCGATGAATCAAACTCAGTCATAAATATTAATAAGATTACGGAAACCTTACCTTTTCATTAGTTTATTTTATTGGAATTAAGCCATGGTATTTCAACTTCAACTTCATCTTAAAGCATTTAAAGTGAAAAAAAGGCAGTGTTTGTGTTTGTGTTTGATGGCAGTCAGTCTTACTCTTTCTCCCTTTCAGCAAATCGTGGTTAAGCTGCCCGTTCTGCGTCTTTGAGCCCCCCTGATGCTCAGGGAAACTATTAACACCAGTGCGCTTTTGAAAGGCACATTTCACTTTAAAATACTCCCAGATGGCTAAGTTGACAAGTTGACTGCGGTAATGTTATGTGTATTTGGTGTCAAGCAGAAGTCAAATACCGCCAAAGTACCAGCAATGAGCTAAACATGCAGGTGCAGGTGATGGCAACTAGGTCTGAAACGATTCCTTTAGTACCAGGAGTACCTCGATTATAAAAAACGATCAAGGAATGTTCTCTGTCTCAAGTACTCGTTTATAAGATCAAATTGTCAATGTTTCGCACGGATTATTTTCAAGGTGACACAAAGCGTTTACATCACCACTGTAAAAGAAGGAGTAAGCACGGTTTTGGTTTTGCGGAGTGGAATAAATGAATGATGAGAGGGGCTTTTCTCTGCAGAGCTCCAGTAGCTCATTAGCACTTTATCTCTGAGTCGTGGGCAAAGACAGCGCCGCTCTGCACACTCCTCTTCACGCTAGCTTGCAGCCTAACATTGCCGGTGTAGTAGCAGAAGCACGTGTAGCACAAAGGAGCTATTCAGCTCTCGGACACTAATGTCTTTAGGGGCATGATGAAAGTTAATATCATAACTAGCTTTGCAAACTAACATTGCAATCCGCTAACGTTAGCTTGTTCCGCGATTGTCCTCTCTATTTCTTCGAAGTCTGGCCTTCAAAGCGGGGCTCCGGGGTTGGAGCTTGGATCTGTGATGTAGGAAATCTCACTCAGTATGTTTACATGACCCTCGAGAACCCTCCGATTAAGACCAGACAACTGAAGTGCAAGTAAACACCTTAGTCCGACCTTAATCGGAGTTTGAGAACTCTGATTGGTGTCAGAGAACTCCGATTAAGACACCCAGATAATGCGATTGCAATTGGATTTTCTCTACCATGTAACCAGCGTAATCGAAGTATGATTGGACAATGCATGTACACATGCGCCACGCCCCCCTAACCGCAGAACAAAAAGGGTAGGAGAGGAGTAGCGTGCAGCTCATCTGCAGAAAAAGTAGCGCATACATCATGTATGACACAACGCGGTACGATGCTCCATCTTCTTGCTCTTGCTTGGCGAAAAAAACAAATTATGAGTTTATTCCGACTAAGCTGTGCGTGTAAACACACTGACTGTATGATAGTCTGCTATTTGGTAGAATACTCGATTACTAAAATATTCAATAGCTGTAGCCCTAATGGAAACTGCATCACATTAGCTAGCAGAGCTCTGTTTCAATGCAAAATAATGACATTTTAAATGCGCGATACAAAATGCGATTAATTCAGCAATAGTATAAATGCTGTTTGTTTTGTAGCACTTGTTGTTTGATGGGATGTGATGTTATCCAAACCGACATGAAGCCTTTCAGGCAGGTTTTAACCTAATCTTGTATATTACAGCAGTGGTGTTATAAACTGTACATACTGTACTCACTGACTCTCAAATCCAGGTTAATAGAGAAGGGATTGAACGTTTCCCCAACACACACGCCGCTGGTCTCTGAGGAACATCCATATGGACCGATACATTTCACAGAGACTGTTGTTGTCGGGCAAAAGCTATCGACTGTGAGCGTATCACTGCAGTAAATGAGAGCTGGAGAGATGATTACAGGTTTAGAGATAATGTATTTTTAGTATGATGCATTAAGACAGCATGAGACACTGTCTTAGTTAGATCCCGGCTCCTCACTTTCTACTGATTAACACGAACACAGGCGCCAAGTTAACCACCGCAGCTGTAATTATACGCAAGCCGCACACACAAACCTAAACACACTCAGAAAACACTGCAGATGTACACTAGATCAGCATCACAGCAACAACCAATTACCTGTTTCCATAAACATGCAGGTAATATACTTCTTAGTTTGGAGTTTCTTTTTCAATTGAGACCGACTTCTTCGGATTACTTTAAGATTTAGCGAACATTTCAAGAACACGAAATGAGTCTTAAATGAATTGATGTCTTCAACTCTGTTTTCCCTCCTTTCCCTTCCTACAGTATATCTTGTTTCAAAAGCGAGAGCAGCCCAAGCAGGCGCCTGTATTTTTCTTCCTTTGTTTCCAGTCTTTCCCTATCAGAGCGAGAAGGTGGTAGCAACTCCCACAAGGGAAATAGAGATAGAGGTGTAGGCTGCTGGCAGAGCGCTAAAGCAAAGAAATGCTGCACCGTCTGGTCACAGACATAAAAATGAGCCCCCCTCTCACCAGCACCACCACCAGCACCTTCCCTACTCTGTCCTGCTTCATCTGCAAAGCAAACGGCATGCCCTGCAGCCATAAATTCCTCTTTGGTCACCTGGCTGTTCTCACTGTTTCACTGGCCAGGGAGCAGTGGAGGTTTCCTAGAGGTGAAAGACTTTATAAGAGTGGAAGACAAGCGATACAGAGGAATAGAGACGGGATGGTCCAGAGCCGGTTGAAAAAGAGAGGTGGGTGTAATGAGGCCTGATCTGTCACAAGAAAGAACCACAGACCTGTATTTGCATTTTCAGCTTTTCTCTTCATCTCCCTCCCTTATCTTTTCTTCCTTCTTCTCATAATAAGGAAGAAAGGGAAAGGCAATGAGGGGGAAGAAAGGTGGGGAGCTGACATATCCACAGAGGAATCCAGGGAGGGGGGGAAAGAGAGCACATTACTATTGGGAGGGAAAAAATGATTAAAGGCTGAGATGAACACAATCTGCTGGTTCCAGAGGAAAGACGGAGGAATTTCCAGAGCCAATAAGCAAAGAGACCTGCCTCTCGCAAGCTTTTCAAGCGTGACCACGCCGGCAGAAGCACATTTCCTACATCTGCTCTTTTACACTCGCCCTTGGCATGAGTGTTTCAAGCACATACCACCATTAGTGGATGTAGGATATTGATTTTTAAAACACTTTTACCTCCTAATTATAGGAAACACCACCGACTCACACGTGATATTCCTCAGGATTGTGACCGTTGCGGCGAACCGAGAGTGTTAAGATGACTCAGTTGCATACGACTCTCAGGACGAAGAGGAGAGGAGAGGAGAAAGAGGAAGAAAAACAGCAACATCAATAATGAAGTGAAGGAGACGGGGGAAGAAAACAAAGCCGTTCATAACAAATGAGAAAACAGGCAGAGCGTCTCATTGCAAGAGCGCTAACGACAATCAATTAGCAATTGCTCATGATCTTGGGTGCGTCGGAGTATAAGGTGTCTTAATGAGTCCCATTTCCATTAGCTGCTCCACTCAAGAGGCATAAGGGGGAGGCTTCTCCCACCAGCTCCTCCATCTCAATGCCTAATGACTGCGAGAGTGGATTACTCCATCAATTCCTCGCTTCTCTTTGTTTATCCCCTGCGTAAATAATGGTCAACCATTACAATGCATTAAGCGGGCCACTCTACACAGAGCGTTTTGAGAGGGAGAAAGAGGAGCACAAGTGCTCCGACGGCGTCCTCCAGTGATCTCTGGGAAATCGGCTAATACCAGCAATGTGGTGGCAGAGAGGGAGGGTGTGATCTGATGCCAGACAAATAGACAGTGGACGGCTTTTATTGTGTGGTTTGGCTGGAGAATGAGTGTCTGAGATGAAGTTAATGTTCAGATCAGCCCTGACACTTAATCTAGTTCAACCAAATTACAGAGAAACAGGAAGTCTTGTTGTACCAGAGGACCATTTTAAAGCTCCTGTGGGTACTTTTTGCTTGTGTAGATTTTGGCGCCCCCTGTGGACCACACTTTACTTGCTGATCTAACCTATGCTCAACCAACACTGCTCATGGGGCGGCAGTTCAGGAATAAACAACTATGTAAAAATAGTTGATAATTTTGCTGATGATCTTGTTTGCTTGCTCAAAAAAAACTCCTCACTGGAGCTTTAATTCGCCAGATTTCTTAATGAGGTTAATAAGGTCACATCCCATCAAAAATTTAATAGTTGAGTAGTAGTAGTTTCAGATTAAGTTAGTTGCCTGTTTCACAGTTTTCATATATATTTTTTTTAGGCAGGGCTTGACACTAACTTTTTTCTCAAGGGGCACATGTGCTCTAAGTTGAAAAAGTGCACACAATGAAAACTGATCAAATAATGTTTGTCTTACTGGTCGACATAAGTACTATTGTTTGAAATCAATTTTAGGTCTTTTGGTCACATGACATGGAAGCTATTGGAAGAAAACAGCCTTTTTTGAGAACATCAACTGGTAATTTATTGACGGTCCCTTATTTAACACCTGACGTTGACAGCGAGGGTGCCGAAGAGATCCACCCACGCTGCTGTTGCTATTCCCGGTTATGGAGAGTAAGAAGACACCGGTAGATCCGCAGTGAATGTCCGTCGGATATCCAACCTAAAACTAACTTCACCGCAGTATTTACATGAAAAACATTTGTTGCCTAGGCAATTTTTTTTTTGTGCGCACTTGTCTCTAAATACATTTTACAATTCGCACACATCTATTTTTAGTCGCAAATGCGAGTGAAATGGTCGCACTGTCAAGCCCTGTTTTTAGGGCTCCATTATTTGATTCTTCGTCTAGAAAAATGATAACTTTAACATTACATAACTAGTTATGAGCCTCTGCACTTGAACCTGAAACTTTATACTCCCTATTGTAATTTAAATATCTGAGAAAATTGTCGACTATCTAAATTTTTCAAACACTTCATAATAGAGTCATATTTAATGTAAAACCTGGCTAGTGCTTTTACATCCTATTAACAGCAACGAAAACCAGGAAGATTTGGCAACACATCCAACGCAACACTGAGATTTGTGTGTAATAAAATGAAATATAATGCACTTTCATTGTTGCAGTGCTTTCACCCTGTATTGTACCAATCAATACTTCCCCCCAGGCTTCATCTCTCCTTTTCTATTCTCTCTGTTTCTGGCACTCTCTGGATTCCCTCTTGTGTCACAGCACCGGACAGGATAAAAATTAAACGCATCAGCAGAAAAACACACAAGTGGAAATGATCTTGCCGCTCCAGCCGATCGGGTCATGAATTCAGCTAACTGTGCTTATCACAGGCTGCCGCTATTAGTCTTAATAGCCGCGGTGACAACCCGCCTTGAGAGGAGATGGGCCCTGCTTCCTGGGGCTCATCACAGACAGGTGATTCTCATCTGCGGTCTCTTCATGTGTCATAGCCAAGGCAATGTTGGCTGAGAAATGTCTGGTGGCTTACTGGAGCAAAACATCTGAACCCTGCAGACACCAGAGCCATATGTTTCCTACACAGTCAGCATCAATCAGGGGATAGATTAGGAATTCAATCATGTGTTGATCGTATTCATGCTGTTTTTTCACTGATATGCCAATTTAATCAGCAAAAATGACCCAAAATAAGCACACGAATAAAAACCTATTATTCAATATAAAACATGCTAGAACAAAGTGTTGGAATAACTCATCATATGCTGTTTTTACAGTGAGATCGTCTCTACGTAAGAGATTTACATGAGTTTGCGATTTCAGTGTGTCTCAGTTTGTTTTGCTCTCAATAGTTTCACCAGTGCATTTGCACCCAATTTAATAAATGTAAATAAACTTGTATGCAAAAACTAAAAGGCACTGAGACAATGTTAAGAATGACAGAAGAGTATTTTGCATCTAAAGACAACACCTTCAGTTGTGAGGACCAAACAGAGCAAAACTTCAGGGTAATAACAATTAACTCTTTCCTAACATCCCTGATTTTTGTGTTGCACTTGTCCTTAAAGCTCCTATGAGTGATTTTTTGACATTTATAAAACAGACTAAAATTATTACTGATGTCTTTTCATAATATCCAAAAGCAAACAAGGCTATCAGGGACAAGCTGACAGCTTGTTTAATGTAATTTTTAATAATGACGACAGTATGAGGGGGTAGGTGTCAGCCGGGCAGCTTAAGAAAAAGTTGTTTTGACAGAAATAATTCATAATAAAATGCATTTGACTATCAAAAGTCTTTTTGTTTAAATACTGTATGAGAAAAAATGAGCAAACTCTCCTTTGTCCACCGGGGGTGCCAAAGTTGACCCACGCCAGAAGTTCCCCAAAAGGAGCTTTAAGTCATAAAAACAATGTTCATGTTGGTTTTTGTCCAAAAAACAAAATGTTCCTCCAAAAGTTTCAGATGTCTTCTTTTGTGTTTCTGGATTATTTAGCAATACTGCGAGTCTTTGTTATGATTGTAATGATTTCCATATGTTTTCCATAAGTCAACCTTTCAGTCGCTCAAGTATGGAGAAACCACAGGAAAATATATCCAGCCAGCCAAAGTTACAATTTCTGAGGCCATGAGTTGAGTAAGTAAGAAAAATCAGAGCTGTAGTAAATAATTAACAGTTTTTTAATGATCTGAACACTAACTCATGTGCTAGATTTACGCGGTGCATTCAAATGCAGACTGTAAACCTCTGTGTAATAACATTTCTCTACTAAAATGTTGCGTTGAATTGTTTTTTGAGTGGTTTTGTGCACTCAGAGGATTGTATTACAGTCGTACCAAACAACAAATAAAGAATTTTATTGCACTTTCTCTCTCTTAAAGTCAGTGGTGTACAGCACAGCTTTTTTAGAATTAAGTGCAAACACAATCATTTATTTTGCTCAATGATCAATGGCTGCAGTTGAAGAGAGGATACTGCTCTTAGAAGTGTATGTGGCACAAGAGTGAATGTCTTAGTGAGGAAAACGATTTTTCCCTCTGAAGTAAAGGTTACTTGCTGTAGCCTGTCGTGGAGCCGTGCTGGGATTCTATTGAATGAGACACACTGCACGGCCGGGCTGAAGAGACTGAGCGGCAAAGTGAAAGTGTTATGCTAGCTCAAAGTAAAACCACATGAAAGAGGCACATACAATCAACTCGCATTAGAGAAGTCAGCCTGCATCAACACCACAGTACAACACAAAACCTGCCAACACTCTGAGACCCTCACTGCCCCTTAACATGAAGCCAGACAAACAGTGTTTGGAAAACAAATGTCAGGACGTCTTTCAGCCAGAATGCTTTCCCACGAGCCGGAGTCGCTCTCCTACTCAACAAACGAGTGAGCTTGTGACTGAAACCATGTCAACATGATGCTGCGTTTAGACGGGGGGGAGTGAGGAATTACTTTGATCCACTTTGAGGCATGTCTTTCTCTTCTGTTGAGAGCTAGTTAGAGTGTAAGGAGGAAGAGGAGCGCTTGCAACCACTCTCAGGCTAAGTTTTCTACAAGTTCGATCCCCTTTCTGCTCCTGCTCAACCATGAAACAGTTGACAATGGTTTAGAAGATGTTCAACCTTTATTGACCAAATTCAGCCATTTTCGACTAAAGTCACACCCTGGGTGGGAGGTTGAAACGCTGTTATCATGTTGTACAGCTGCTGAGTCATTCAGAGTCCTTAACTGAGATTAGGGCTAGGTGATATGGCCTCAAATCAGTATCACGATATGTTGATATTTTTCAGTCATATCGTAACAACACTTGTCTACATCCATCCCAAGGCAACAGCTGAAGTTCCGTGTGATGTTCTCCATTATACTGTTGCTAGGATACAGACTCAACATCATAAGGCGCTAACACACAAACTTCACTCCCTTACTCACTCTAAAAAACATGGATCATCTACTTCATTACATTTACACCTTGATGGACTAAACAACAGCGATGGTAGATGGCACCTCAAATCTATCTCATGATATATTGAGCAGTTCACCTCGATAACGATAAATGGGCAATAACTACTCCACAAGCTGCTGACCCCCTCCCACATTAACTTTATCTACTTCAGCCGTTGCTCCAACCACTACAACTTTTGAACCATCCTCCATCGCCTCACCTGTCTTTCCCTCTTTGTTACAGATTGGATGGGGTGGAGTCACATCTCTGACGTAGGATATCCAGTTTCCAGTTTATCGCCCAGCCCTAATTTGGAGTACCTGACAAATTACCACCCTTCAACACTTTTCTTTTACAAAGACAAAGCACATTGTCAATATGGAAGTTGTTAATCAACTTCAACAATTATTCCAAATATTAAAAGCTCAATGTTGTTGTAACTATCAAACCGCAGAAGCATGGCAGAACCCGTCGGGAGACCTCTTATCCTCCCTGAGAGATGACAGTGTATTTTACAAGCATGACAAAGTGCAGAGATACTGGGCAGAACAGGCTGTAGCTGCAGATTTGTGAGCAGAACAATGGGAGTCAGTGCTGATTTCTGTCCCGAACAATGGCAGGATGACATGGAGCCTGACAGACACACAGAGCAGCAGGATCTACTCTGCAGACAGGAGGAGAAGCAGCTTCACAGAGTAAAAACACTGCCAAAAACATCCCATCTTCCTTTTTCCTCTTCCAACATCTTTTATGTGTTTTGGCACCTCTGGCATGCATAACTCAAAAGTAAGCAGTCAAACTTTGAGCACCGCCACGAGCGTAACCTCGCAGAACGAAAGCAGCCAGTCACTGCTGAACAATTGGGCAAGAGCTGATTAAATTGGAATTGGAGGGTGTCGATAAGTTTACATCCAAATCTAGAGCAAACTTTAACTGGCATCTGACAAACTGGCAAAGAAAGATGTGAATAAATGAGGTTTTCCATCCAGATCTGTTGCTCAAATGTTTGCAGTTAAGTTAAGCACATGAAAAAAAAAAGTGCAAGACGCAGAAGACCCCACATGGAAAGGGAACTTTTTGCACTTTGGTGTTGTTTTTCTCAGATTTTGTGGAGGCGAGATGTAAACAAAAACAGGTGGACGGAAGAATGTGACAGAGCTTCAATTTAAAGGCGTTCTTCAATAAAAATCCAAGAACAAGAAATAATCAAAATGGGGTAAATTCCTACATACGAGTCATTTTAGGGCTGGGTTGAACATGAAATGTAGGAGCCTTTGTGGTATTGTCTTTAGGGATGGCTTTAAAAGGCAATCCTAAGTGTCAAAAAGTGAAGCAAATGTGGACGTGCAATTAAACAAAACCCAAACATTCAAATCCGTTAAACTGAGGTGAAAATAAAAGTCAAGATTGTTCACAAAATAACACAAAAACAACACAAAACATTGATAGAGCAGAATTCAGGAGGTGATGAAATCTCTTGTCTCTCATACGCCACTGAGGCGCTCAAAGTGTCCTCCATTATTAATGTCCTCGGAGCAGGACTTGAAGCAGCTTTGCTTCTCTTATCAATCATTCATCCGCTTTCCATTGAACACACCACGATCCTCCAGTGTCGAATCAGACTTGAAGTGGCTAAAGAACCAGCAGTCCCCCGTCTTTTTCCTTAATTAAATGAGGCTAACGTAAGCCCCGAACACCTGCTCTGGAAACGATCACCGGCGCCACAGTGAAGAGGGGATCCTGAGCGATGCGTAAGCTGTCAGTCATTTAATGCTCACACTCAGGGCTCATAAATTAAGAATAAGATGCCAGAACCTATTTGTGCTGGCTCCTGTGCGTCTTTGTGCTTTGAAAACACCTCAACAGTGGAAATTCGAGATTGGATCAGACTGAGGATAGAGAGCTGAAGCTACTTTCACAGATTAAAAACAAAAAACCTTTAGTCCAACCTGCTGACTTGACTCCCACTTCGCTTGACTTTAGCAAGGGGTTGCAAACATAATCGAACTTTGTGGTCTGTTTCTCTGCAGAGTGAAAAAGAAAGCATTTTGTGCAGAGGTCTTTTAGCGGTAATCTCCAATTACCTCCTGCGTTCGAGTGTTCACTGCACTGGAACTTTTCCATGCCACCATTATATTCAAGCAAAAGCCGACCAGCAGCAGCAGCAGCACAACAGACCGTGTCAGCATGCACCGCAGGGGGATCTATCCAAGCTGCAGCAAATTCCTGGTTTTGTCTTTAGAAAGATTCATGTCTATACAAACTGCAGGTGCAGTTCGGATTTTTTTTTTCAGCACACAACAGTGAAAGCGGGGGAAGGCAACACACAGCCTCCCCCTTGGCTATGTTTGTCACAATCACTCTGTAGGTCAACTTTCCCCCAGTCTCATTAAGAGGTAAAACACTGAAGCCAGAAAGAAAAGTCTTTTCTGACCCCCGCAGGAAATGTTTCAGCTTGCCGCTGCCAAGCCACTGATACAATCATTCTACAGTCCTCATGATGGATTTGGGAAACGAGAATGAGGGATTATTTGATGCAACTTCCATTCAAGAGGCCAATTCAAGCCCAACCAATCAATACTAATCAAGTGGGAGATGACAGGAGATGAAATTCCCTCTGCTGCTGCCAAACGCTCATGTATCAGGACTGGGGGTCTGGGCTTAGGCTGTCTCTGCTCCTGAAATCTATAGGTGGAAAAGTACCATGTATGTTTAGTGGAGTAGGCCTAATATGCAGAAGCTTAAGTATTTCTTAGATATGTTCTTAGCCTCATCCACTACATTTGAAGGTAAAATATACTTAATTTAAAGCTTAGAGTAACTTTTGAGATCTATGAGTTTTACATTCAAGTCATTTGATTGCCCAGGAGCATTAAATGGGAAATTACTCAGAACATAGGGATGGGCGATATGGGCTAAAAAATTTATCATGATAAGATTTGCCAATCTGGCGATAACGATAAAAGCCCTGATAAAAAATATAATTCCAATTTATATTTTTGACTCTTTTTGTCTTGGACCAATTGGATTAGTCCAACAAGATACTGAACTACAAGTTTGAGTGGTAGATTATGGAGAAAACTAATGACATCAAACAACATTCTCAACATTTGTTGAAAACTCTTATTGCACCAAGTGAACAGCAGCAGATCCTCTGTCCTGTGTCAGGCATACCTGATTGCGCTCATCTAAGCCCCAATCTTGAAGGAAATCCCTCATGTGGAGCCTCGTTCAGTAACGAGCTGCTCAGAAACGTCTTCTTCATTCCCTTCGGCCATGTTTGTTTGTTATTCTGCTCTGTGTGGGCTTTGGCTGTTGCTTGCCCTCACGTCATCAACTTGCATTTATCGTATTTATCATGAGATGGCAGATATTTATCATGGAGGATTTTCCTGACGATATATTGTGAATGGTAATTTATCGCCCATCCCTAACAGAACATGAGCTCCACCTCGACCAGCTGTAACACCAGTATGTCAAGCTTAACACTACTCAATAAGTGTTAAGTGTGCTTTTAGATTAAAAAGTATGCTGAAACTAGGTCTGACTCCAACATACCTTGCATATTGGCTTAATTGCTCGATGTCACTTTGGAGATACCCAAACTGCCGCCACACAACCGACGTTGAATAGCTTCTCAACAATAACATCTTCGAAGGATGACTCAAAGTCACGGCTGACATCTATTTTGCTGCCCTCAGCTCCATGTTCGGTTATTCTGTTTACTTCTCGACTTTTACTTCACGAAAGCTCGACTCTGATTGGCTGTTGTGGTGCACATTTCTGCTGTTTGATCAAGTAAATATGCTCACAGCTGATCACCGTGATCGAACCGAAATTTATCACGATCATATAATCGCCCAGTTCTAGCTGAAACAGAGATTTTAGATGGTTTTACAACCATTTTACCCATAGTAACTGGTGAAAGTCAGAGCTACAGTGGGAGGGAAACAAACACAGTAGGCATGCTCTGAGGCTTAGTCATGTAAAAGGAATTTTAAACTTTGCCCAACCAAATCTCACCGTGACACCCTGAAAATTATTAATCCCCAGCATCCACCGTGTTGACAGTGTCTCACTCTGACAGATTACAGCCTGCAGAGGGTGTCTTTCATCCAACAACAGAGAGCATGGGCTTCTCATGTTAACACAGGAAACATAGATTTAATGAGACAACCACTGCAATCTCCGCTGCCACGCTAAGTGAGCCTGACCCCACACCGCAGCTCGCCGGCGCTGCCAAACAACAGTCACGGCCGTCTAGACGAGGCCAAGCTGCAAACCCGGGGACTCCTGAAAGCTCTTGTAATGCACCAGGAATTCGGTGTGGTTTCCTCGACGCAGTAAGGAGACGCATGAGTGAAAGCAGAGAGGGAGAGAGATCCCTGAGGAGGTCAGAGCGTGTCCCCGGAGGTGTCAGGGGGAGTAAATGGGCATGACTGCAGAACACAGGGTTATACCCGCTCTCCTTCCCCTCCCTTACTCTTTTCTTCCTCTTTCTTCGCGGGGTGCCTTCACTGACTCGTCCCTTAACGCCTCAGCGCGAGGAGCGGCACGGCTTTCCCTGCACGCCACGCAATTTGGAACAGGAAGTGACTGTCGGCTCGGAGGAAAATCACCAGCAGATTAAGAATCAAATGTTTAAAGGAGGATGAAGACGCTCGGATGTCAGAGGATGAAGCTTGTTTCCTGACTCTGGAGGCTGCTGCTGCTGGTTCTCTGCACGGCTGGCTGAAGGCTGACACCAGTATCACGCCTCATGAATATTCAACGTGGAAGTAAATAAGGCAGATAGCACTTGACATGTTAAACATCCACCTTTGGCACCTTCACTCTACAAAAGCCAACAAGGTGAAGCAGCAGAACAAATATGTCTGCTGCTGGTGGGCGGCAACAATCCCCGCTGATGAATTGGGTGCTTTTCGAACAAAGAGAATGAGATTCAGTGGGCGGGAAACATCAAAATAAGCCGGACTCTGAAAAAACAATCTGATTTCTTTTGTGGGATTTGAGTGTCTTAACAGCTGTTTTTGAAGAGACTGGTATTAAAATCAGAATATGAAGTATTATGCCCTGCAATATGCTGACATTTACATTCTTAGAAAAACATGTTTCCCTCAACTATAATCCCTGCTGGTATCAAAATGTTTGCTCTCTAAATATTTACCAACCCTGAGTCACATCTAAAGCCGTACACAGGCACCTCGAGACTTCCTTTTTTTTTCCGAGTGTTGTGTCCCAGAGGAAATGCAGTGAAAGCACTACAGACTATCTTGCAAGTGAGTAAACTCTCTGAGCACACAACGCATTCCTCCTACACCTCAAACAGCTCGGAGACAGAGAGAAAAATATCTGCCGCCGACAAACAGCGCTGCTTAAAATCGGAGTCGGCGAGGATTCATTTGGTTTTCAGCGCGTGGTTTTCACACAGGGAGGAAAGACGGTCGAGAATGTATCATACGGACAGGAGAAGCAATGCAAATATTGTCACTTTGATACGCTTATCCACTAGACCTGTCCTGTTAAGAGTCATTTAACATCTGCTCAGCCAGAGAACAGGTGATGAGGTTATGTGAATACAGCTTGTTGGCCTCCATCAGGCTCTCCACTGTTGAACTCTGATATTAAATGCCAGGTTCAATGCCTGTGGGTGTCTCTACTTCTTTTTAAGCTGTAGCAATTTCCCTAAACATAGTAGTTGATGAAAAAGATTTTGGTTGGAATTTTAAACGGATCTGCTCAGCCTCAATCATCACAGTCTGGAGAACACGAGTAGCAGGAAAACGCTTAATCTATCTGCCATTATAAATCAGGCTTTTACCCGCTGATTCACCACTACAACCTTGTTTTTACTCGCTATGAGAGGATATAAAGAGTGGACATTAATCCCAAGTAATGTGTATATTTACAGCTTACTTTGTCAGACCTTTTCTAATACAAAACCAGAACGTCTGAATCTCTTATCCCTCATCTGCTTGGTCAAACTGTAACCAAGCAACTTTTTTAAAACTTTGGGGTTAAATGTAGGGCTGGGCGATGTGGCCTTAAATCAATATCACGATATAGTGAGCAGTTCATCTCGATAACGATTAAGAGACTAAACACAACTCACCTACTCTCTTCCAGCAGCCACTTGTTTGTAGCAAGACCTCCGGCCAGTCCATTACAGACTGCAGTGGGGTGAGGCAGCTCAAGGAAGAACATTTATGATCATTTCTTTATCATTTCCTCAAAGTAATAATCGTCATATCAATCATTTTGCACTGCAGACGCGGTAGTTCTTCTGCTTTAGTGTCTTAGTCTGATTGCATTTCCATGAAGAAATGATCATAAATGTTCTTCCTTGAGCTGTGGCACCCCGCTGTAGTCCGAAATGGATTGGCCTGAGGTCTTGCTACAAACAAGCGGCTGTTGGAAGAGAGTAGGTGAGCTGTGTTTCGTCTCTTTGTTTAAGAAATTAGGTAAAGCTAAAAAGATGTTTGGTGGTTAGTGCTGTTGCTGGGACCCTATATGTACTGTTGATGAAGTTAGGTGCTGTTCTGAGCATTATTTGTGGCTATAGAGTGGCGTTTTGGTTGAGGTTTGTTTATGGCTCCTCAGACCGCTGTGTATTGCTATCGTTCTGTCGTTACTAAAGTTGGTATAACTGGAGATGCAAGCAGTCGGCAACATTCATCTCTCGAGGGGGTGTCTAACTAAATTAATTTTACGCCGGAATATCCCTTTAAAGCTCCTAAACAATTAAGAATTGCACTCCTAACACTTAAAGGAGGCCTTTAAGTGTTAGTAGATCATGTCATGATAGTACCTGGTTCCTATTTTCTTACTCTTGATAGATTTGAGTATTTCATCTTCACTCAGGAGAGATCCACGGCGGAGTCGACACTGAACAGCTTATACAAAATCACAAGCATCAACACAAACATGCAAAGCCGTGCATTCAGAATCTGAGCTGTCAGGAAGAAAGTGAGCACAAAGGCTCCATGCGTGGAGCTCGACCCAGCTGTGTGTCTGCAGCCTCTGTGAATTAACTGAGAGGTTGTGTACCACACACACACACACAAACACACACACACACACGCACTGTTTCCTCCTCTTACCCTCCACACCCACCCACTGCTTAGTGCACCCTGCCTCCTGATAAGCTGGTTTGCCAGGCTTGCCAGCGCCTGCTGATGCCTCCGTTTGCACAAGCGCTCCATTGTTGCTGCGCAGGGTGGACAACTGCACTTTGGACCTTTGAGTGCAGGAAAGCCTTCTAGTTTGTTTCCCTTCAGGGCATCCACTGTGGGTTTTTATCTGCACGCTGCCAACCACACACACTTTAAACACTACATTAAGGCTATCTAAGGAGGATAGAAAACATAAACAGTAGCGGCGGCGAACCCCGCTGTTAAGTACTGTACACTCAGTCTGTCTCGCTGCTGATTTCTCTGGAGCTTAAAATAAAGACTCTGAATGATGTGTGCAGCTGGAATCTGATCTACTACCCGGCTGACCTTTTCCCACAAAGCAATATTAAGCGTAATAGTTTGGCCGAGTTAAGTGATTGCAATTTATGAGTCCATTTAAGTACATTCAATATTGGATGACAAATGATTACCCCTGGGTGAAGGGGAGGCTTACATTCAGAAAAATAACCCCGCTGCGCACAAATACAGAGCTTTATCTAAGTTAACAATCGTCTCAGTGTCTCAGTCAGTCTGCTGCGAGTCTGGCTCGACGGAGGGCTGGGGAGAATTTTAAAAATGCATGACAGGACTAAAAGAAGACGGCAGAGGAGACGGAGGAGAGGTTGCTTTCGTTTTTTAGGGGGTTATTGATGTGTATTGAAAAGATGTTGCTGGTCAAAAAGATTAAGTTGGTGAAATCCATTTTCCTGAGTGCACTAACAAAGTGTCAGAATGAAACATTTTCCATTCAGCCCCTTAAGGTTCAAGATTTCTTCCTCCTGCTGTACGACAAGCTGCTTAGCCTGCAAAAAAAAAAAAAAAAAAAAAAACAGGCCGCAACACATCGCCAGCACGGCCCGGGCTTTAAATTAACCCCCGACACAATCCACATATTTGATTCAGTGCTCTGCCAGAAAAAAAAGAGAGAGAGAGAAAAAGAAAAGAGTAACATGACTTTCAGGCATTCAGCTCAGACTATAAAGAAACAAAGTAGGCTACTTTGCACACTCCTCACTGCTCCCTTTTCAGCCACATCCTCTCGGATTTTATGACTCTGGTTAAAATGCAACCATTAAATATTCATGTGCGAGGGCTTTCACCCGTGAAGCAGTTCTCCCCCTCCTCCTCCCTTTTCTTCTTTTTTTCTCTCTCTGAGCTTTAGAGAAAGTGAGAAACTTTTTTGATTTTAACTGACAGGAGCTAAATACTAAAAAAAGACGCTTTGGGAGTTCAGCAAAGTGTAGACTCGCTGCTGCTCCTTCCTTCCTTCCTTCCTCCGCCACGCCATCTTGGCTGGCTGCTTCATCCTCATTGTTCTGCGAATTTCAGATTCTTGTAGAGTAAATTAACATGACAATTCAAACTGCAGATTAATAGAAACAAATATTCACAAGCAGAACAATGATGTGATGAAAATTGATGGTTGACAATCACTCCAAAAAGAAAAGCGAGGTTTGTTTTTCACCCATCAGAAAACATCACACCACACGCATCATAAACTACATTTTCCTCATTAATTTTTCACTTGTTGTCTCGGCTGTTTATTATGCAAAACATTTCCTATCAGCAGCAAAAGTAATGACACAAATAATTCATACTTTCCCTCTTAGAACTCCTGGCAGGCTAAAATCCACTGCAACTCCGAGCGTCTATTAAAGATTAAGGCTGAAATGATGTCTTCAGGTAGCAGAAACAAGGGCTGAAATGTGATTTTGCTGCAGTGAACATTAGGGAAATTTCCCTGGCTTTATTTGGGTACATGTGATTCGCATACAAATCAAAGGATGCAACATTCGGGGACTTCTCCAAACAGGCCATTCTGTAGACAAATGAAGCCAGCGCTCAGACATGTGAGGCTGGCGGAGAGGCTTTTTATGCTCAAGGTGACAGAACACATGTGTGACAAGTCGCCTCTGTAAGTCGCTTTAAGTGCTGAAAATTGGCCAACAAACAAAGCGGAGTCAAACAATGGTATTACTGTGAGAGAGTTTATTCATTCTGAGCTAATCTTTTTAATGATTTGGGATTAAAGACCCGTGCCGCTCGCTAATGACTGAGAGGAGGGTTGTGTCCAGACTTTTTCAACTGATGTGGCCTGACCGGGGCACTGACTCACACAGGGGGGTCATGAAGTATGCGTGTGCTCACATTCAGGTCCAGATATATACACTTACTATGTCTTTTTTCGCTAATCATATCTACATTATCGTTATAGTACTGTGACCATAGAATCATTGAAAAACAGCAGTCACAGGGTCTGTTATCTCTTTAAAGCTACAGTGGGTAACGTTTGTTTTCTGTCCCTTTAGGTTAGCGACTCCCCCTGTGGACAAAACAGTCTTTCTGACGCATGTATCCGTATTCTTTAAAAAAAAAATCTTATGGCATCAGACGTTTTTTTAACCGCTACCTGATAAAGCACCACTTTAGGCTGTGTAACAATGTCCCGCCTACAGTCCCCACTGATTGGCTACACAGACAGCCAATCAACACTCAAGGTGTGTTATCAAAAATTTTGACACCAAAATATACATTTTGGTTGTCAGTTTTCTTGATTACGAATAATCGGTTTCGGCCCTGAAAAAAACATATCGGTAAATCGTTACTTTTAACAGTAAAAATATCACTTGATTTATCTACACCCTTCCCCAATCGGTGATTCCTGATTGAAAAAATAACTATATAAAAATGGCCCCTCTTTTTTTGATGGTTTTGTTTACTTTGTATGTCATAATGATTAATTTCAGTCTCTCCTTATAAGAGCTACAAAGAAGACCATTATTATGGAAACCAGACTAATGCTAGTTAAGTCGAGCTACGGTCACAGATGGACTCAGCTTTCTGACTTGATAGCTGTCCTTGTCCCAGTTTACAAGAATCAAATCACTGACAGAAGCATGTCCACCTCCACAACAGTAGGTGGCAACATGTCTCCTTTTAGCCTTTCAAGTCATAGACTTTTACCTTTTTTGGATCACCTGTAGCATCCCATCTTTGATTTCATGACAGCATATTAGAAGGACTGAGTTGCCACGCTGTGTGCCAGGTCATAACAGTTAGAGAGGGATAACAGAGGAGTACCATAGGTGAGATTTTGTCTTTGTATTCTTGTTTTTACCTCTAAGTAGTACAAAAGTACAACAGAGTGGCAACCTGTTTCTCCAAAGTTAACAATGTTGACCTATTTTAAGTAGTTATTTTCAAAATAAGTTCTGCCTCTGTGGGCCAGAGCCACCGCTGATCACCCTCCTGGATGCGCCCCTGCTAATACAACTGGCGAGTGTGCTGAATTGCTGGAGAGAGGTTCTTTTTTATTTAAAAAGTCACATAGTACATCAAAAGTTACATCAAAAAGAAGATGCATCTCCAGAAGTCCAATAAAGGGGGGGTGGGTTTCATTGAAGCACATCTAAAACTACAAGCAGCCTGTTGCAACACAGTCCAAAAAGTTGTTTAAGTCCCGTGCAGAGCGAGAGAATAAACAGAGTAGTGGGATATTTATGAATATCATCAACATTGCACAGCTAACTAGGATGAATCAAATTCATATTTTCTTTGTACGGCACTAGTTTAAAAGAAGCTGCGTGCCAGGAAACAGAGTCAAACTTTCCATCGCCATCTTTGATCTGAGAAAAACATGAAAACAAAAAGGAGGACAGCCTGAGAGGCTTTCAGAGGCATTCTTGTATTCTTGGAAGGCTGCCCGCTCTACTGAAAGGGGGTTCGCTTCAAAGCAACCCGGCGGTGACATTACCCATTCTCCTCCCAATTAAAATTTATTGAACCCATCCAGGAAACACTGCATGGCTAATATCATCACAACTAGCCTGTCAAAAACAAACAAATACACTGATCACACAGACAAAAACAGAAAGCGTCCAAGGCCTTTTGAGTTCATAACCAGCATTTAATCCGCTGTAATGATTTACAATATGACAAGTCAGGCAAAATTTACTGTGACAGATTGAATGGGACCCGACATAAATATAATTACAGCTCACATGATCTCCTCCACCTCCATCCAACAAAAAGGAAGCTGCAACCCCACGAGGAGGAGGGAGGACTCACAGCCTGGAGTGATTCGCTTTTCACTATTTGCTCTTCCAGATCAGCTGATGCCTAACGAATTAAAATAACGACACAGGAGGATCATGGATTTATCTGGAGCAGGTTCTGCATGTTGGTGGTCCTCACAGATTGCATTAGCTACGATGTGTCATTTGACTACAGACATCATAGAGGGAAAATAAAGTGGTGAAAGAGCTCGAGTTAATAAAAAAGAGGGATCGTTTAAAAACAGATGCTTTTAAATAGGGTTGTAAACATCTCTGCTGACTGTTTTGATAATCAGATATTGTTTGAGGAACTTTGAAAAGTAGATAACAAGAATAAACGTACCCAGTATCCCCACTTGTAAATATGTGTTGGTTTCTTTGTTTTACAAGGCAGAACATGAAGTAGAATTTAACGAACAGGAAAAAAAACAAAACCTCAAAGATGTCCTGCTGGAAATGAAAACTGGAAAAGATATTTTTCATTCTCTTGGGAAAATTTGAAAAAGAAAATTAAAGGTCACTTAATCAAATAATCCCCAGCCCACATAATCAATAAAGTCTAACCTTTAGCTGCAGCACTACTATGGGACATTCATGAGGATAAAGAGTTCTAGCTGTTAATAAAGAGCAAACTCTGGCGTTGAAAAATGACACCAATTTGGAAGTGCAGGCTGCAGTTCCTCCAGTGTCCACTTGAGGCTGGCTCCAAAATCCAGAAAGCCCCATTAACACCAATATTTACACCTTCAATTTTACAGCAGAATTTGAAGAGTTTAAAGCCTGGAACAGAACACAAAACCATTGTGGTCGGTGGCTGAATTTTTCATCTGTTGTCAAGGAATTACATCCCAGAGCTAAGCATAGATTAGCACAAATATGGGCGGCAATGAATACTTCCTGCTAGGGGAGCAAAGGGGAGTAACTTCTTCTTACTCTCACATGTAAAATCCTGTTTACTGTCCTCTGACCTCTTTAGAAACTCATGAGTGACACTACTAAGATGCAAATGAATAAGTCAATTAAATCAGAATATTTTTACCCTGATCTTAATTTGATTTACTTTTTATCAAGTTAGTATCTTGAATTGAGACATTTTTTTTATAAATACCATAAAATCTGTAAACACAGTTAGTTTTTTGGGGACGACCTGGCAGTAAAAAGTTCAATATACATATCTGCATGAAGACTCCCATGGCTTTCAACAAAGTCAGCAATGTGCCGTTTCTGTGCGACTGTGAAGCTCTTAATTGCTCTGTTTGTTTTCACTACCCTACTTCTGGGTAATATACTGCAACGCAACAAAATACATCTTTAAGCATCCTTTACGGGTGAATTTAGGGCTGTCCTGATACGATATTGATATCTAATATCGGCTCAATATCAGGCAAAAAACAAATATTGGATTATATCGGCCTGCATCTAAAATCTCTGATATAAGCATTCCAATACAAGCAGTCCATTCCAGACTCCACTCTTCTACCTAGCAGCGCCCAGATCCAGCATGTAGAGCCTATGTGATCACAACAACAGTGTGTACTAAGGTACCAACAAATTAGCAAGGAGTAGGATTGATGTCAGCTGTGTGGCAGACTTTGCAGCTGGGTGCAAAACATGCCATCCACAAGTTTGTGCTAATATTGGATCAATATCGGTATCAGCCGATACTGAAGGCTACAATGTCAGTATCGTATCAGAAGTAAAAATTTGTACCGGGACACCCCTAAGTACATTAGTGGCTGTTTCCTGTGTGGACATCAGGATGTGTGTCTTGTGTGTGTCACTGAAGTTTACGGTATTTGAAACATGTTTAAGTTTTACAAACTGGTTATTCAATTTGCAGAACTCTCCAAATCTAAGAGTTTTCAGGGTTTGCTGAAATATTCAGTGGGAAGATACTCGGCATGCATCATGAATAAATGAGCAGTAGATAAAGAACCTTAGGAGTAATGATAATAATAAAGAAAATCAAAGCGCGCTAAAAGGTACCGAAAATAAAGCTGTCAAGGAGGTTGTGTTATAGCTGGATCTCACCGCTCAAACTGAGTCATAAACCATTTCTCCAAAGAAACCCACCATCCTCAACCCCATCGGCCAGCGCAGATTAGGTTTCACATTCCTTCTTTGCAACACACACACACAAAAACACACACACACGGGAGGCACAGACACTGTTGTTGCGACTTTTCTGACCCCTGACCATTTCATCTCTGTGACGGTGTTTACACCATAAGTCAAGAACGAGAAGATCTGCTCTCTTGTTCTTCATCCAAGATGTGAAGAGCTGTCCCCTCCCTCTCTTTAACATCCCCCCTTCACACACACCACCAACACTCCATCATGCTAATGTAACACACATTAGCGAAACTAGCTCACTCTATGTACGTCCATAGTGACACAGAAGATGCTGGGCCCTGGAGTGAGCCATGTCCCCCTTCCTCTCCCCCTCTTCCTCCTCCTCCTCCTCATGCCAGGCACATCCCGGGTGTCTGTGACTCAAACATGCCCTCCTTTTAGAGCAGATGGTCAAAAATAGCAGCCGCCGTCGACGTTTCCGTAAGCCGTGGGACCCATCGGGCCACGCAGTGTGTGCCAAGAAGGAGCAGGGGTGCGATACGGGCGAGTAAAAATAATCTGGTCAGTTACAGCTCCTCTCAGTTTGATTCGGACAAAGTGAGAACACCCTGTTGTTAGAAAAAGAGCTTATGTAATCCAGACCTAAAAATAGGAGCGTGAAGTGTGTCTGCATGTGTCCCTCTGTGTGTTTACATCCACAAAAACACTCTCCAATTAATTAGCACTCATCACGAGCAGTAGTCCTTATATCTGTGATTACTATTAGTGTTTTCTTTGTTTATTTTACCGAAGCTGCAGCTGAAGACAGGACGGCCTGGCAGTTAGGGGAGAAAGGAACACGAGGAAGCAGACAGGATGTGTTTACAGAAGAGTTATTTAAAGTCATTTCTGGTCACCTGATACACAAACTTCCAGGTCATTAAGAGACAAGTTCACGGGTGTACTTGGTGTTAACCTTTGAACCTTTGACACACCTGATATTAAGTTCACCCACTAAATTCTGGGACACTTAAAGTGATTTCTCTTTGCCCAGATGTCTGCTGAAAATCCAAAAATATCACATCTGTTCATGAAGAGGTGGAGGAGAGGGCTAGAAGTTGGAGTTTGACAGATATCTCAGTAGGATGATATTTTTCACAAATATATGTCTGTATTGACATTCTGCGGCTTTTCAAGACGCACAAGTAGGCAAGTTGAAAGCTTTCTTTTGAATATTTTGCTGTCACGGTGCAAAATTTAGCAAAATCCACAAGGAAAAAGTCACTTTTCATCCTAGCTCAAAAAAGTAACTTTTTTTAGACGTGATCACTTATATTCAAATTAACCTTTGAACCCTTATAATCATGATATGGTAAAAAATAAGTTTGGTTTCTGACTTCTGGGAAACTTTTCAGCCAAATATAGATTTGTTTACCCAAAATGTTTGCAAGAACTCAAACAAATCACAACCTGTATTTACGAAGAAGAGAACTTTTGAATCTAAACTTGACAGATATATCAGCTGCCCTATTTTTAAGGCCAATACAAGTCTTTTTGTTTATCTGTGTCAGTGTTTTTCTAAAGCAGACACATGGGTGCAAATTCAGAAAAGAACTCTGGCTCCAAAAAGTAAACCCCCACATCACCTGTTGGCGAATTTTGCCTCAACTGAATATCAGTACCTGATTAGGAGTGGGAATCACTAGTGGCCCCACGATACGATATTATCACGATACTTAGGCTACGATACGCTATCATTGCGATTTTTAACATTTTGCAATACAGTGAGTGTTCCAATACATTATATTGCGATTCATGAAACTATTTCAACTGTTTGGCTATTTTAACTGTTTGGGTAATCTTTCATTTGTCTTAACTATGCTGTATTTTTTTTTCATGTAGCACATCTTGCAAACCTTAAATACATTTGTTGTACTAACTTTCTGCTGCTCTATGATGTCACGTCTGCCAACCTCACTGGACAAACAGTTGTTATTTTTCCGTTATCATAGATTTGACTTGATATTACCAAATGTTTACAAAAATCGATACTTGGTAAA
Organism: Xyrichtys novacula; assembly: GCA_962446985.1. NCBI lineage: Eukaryota > Metazoa > Chordata > Actinopteri > Labriformes > Labridae > Xyrichtys > Xyrichtys novacula. The sequence continues at coordinate 6,919,047 of OY660882.1, read as the reverse complement.
TGAGACGATATGATATATCACCAGACAAAATATCGTGATACTATGCTGTATCGAATTTTTCTCCCACCCCTATACCGTTATACGTTGATTGTGTGTACAGAACTTTTCCTTTTTGTTTGTTTGTGCCGTGGAATATAAGGACTGTGATGTGTCATGCTATCGCAACATTTATCTGCAATGTTTTGACAGTGAAGAAAGGACTCTAATGAAGCTAAAACTGAGAAAAGCCATACAAATTAAAACACACACCAACCTTACACAAAAACTATAACTGGTAGAATTTTTCATTAATAATCAAGAGGCTAAATTAGCCTGTTTATTGTATGTTGTACAAAATAAAGTTATTACTTTAAAGGTTGCAGAAGCTGAGCAGTTTTTGACCTGAATTTCATCAGTAGGGTACTACGGGTTAATGTATTCCACCCTGTTGAGTGCAGAGACTTCTGTCATGCTCTTGTTTCAGTGCCCACAGCTGTCACGTTGGTGTATCAGCTCCGGTCTGTGATGCATGCCTTGCACCTGGGTAACTGCCTGCACACAGACACTGTGTTAGACCGAAGCTGCAGTGTAAGCTGACACATGGTGTGTTTGAGGGGGGGTTACTGCTGACTGAGATTTATCACTGAGTAGAGTGTTTTCTTCGAGTTGGGAAGAAAACTGGCCACAAAAGAGAAAATATCAGGTTCTCTGTGGGGTATCTTTGGCTTCTAAACTGTTGCACAGGCTCAATGTTTAATCCACTGGTATTAAAGATAGATATTCACTATTGTACTGAGTAAAGTCGGAAGAAATCAAATCTAGAAAAGTTGATAAAAGCGGGCGTGAAAAGACACTTCGGAACATCAATCAAAGTTTTGCAACATAGCAGCTTCTGTGTCATCTGATAATTGAAGCATTTCGGAAAATAGAGAAAAATACCCTTTATTAAGACAAAGAGCCCAGGGTGACGTCTTCATACAACTTGTTTGTTACTCAAACAACAAAAAACGCTCAGTGCTCGATGATAGAAAACAGAGAAAAGCATGAAATCCTCACATTCTTTCATGAGACTAAAAACCAGGGAGAATCAGAAACAGAGTGTGATGACAGTTTCTGAGTCGTTCTCCTTTTGACGCGTCAATCAAATGGCATCAAATCACAAGCAAAAGCAGATTTATGAGTTTTTCGTTAATAAATCAGAACGAGGAACACACCAACCTCAAGTTTCTGTGTGCTTTCAGAAAGAAAAATCAAAGCTTTCGGAGGCATAAAAGCCTCTTTCGCTCTGGGTCATCTCAGGATTTGTCGCGGTGATTATGCAAAAAAGGAAGACAGGTAAGATGCAAAGACAATATTTGAATAGGAGCCTCTTGTGCATCGACATATGGCAGCGGATGAGGAAGAAACTGTGCAACATGTTGGGGATTTTTTTTACATCTCGATAGCAAACTTGAAAACATCTGACATTTGTGTGTCTGAGGGCGACAGATTTGCAAAAAGGCGGCTGGATGTGGCGTTCCCTGTGTATTAGTAAATCCCAGTTAATTTTCCCTGTCAGAGAACAATGAGATACGGACCCCCGCGGGCTCGGCTCAACGTAATTCCAGCACTTGCTCGGAATCACCTTCATTACTCATCAGACGTGTGGAGGATCTTTCTCCGTATAAGACGGAAAAAACCCTTAAAGTGCGCACCAGATCCTCGGATTCTCCAACACCACTTCTACGGAGTCTTCTCTTTTTTTTTTTATAGTGTGATTACACCTCTCGAGACTTTTTCAAATTTTCCACGGCAGCTGCTACTTTCTCAGCCAGACAAACGTGTCTTTCCTCTGCTGTAAGATTTGACAGCTCTTCAGAGTTCCTGCGGTTGGACTTTGTTTAATTTATAGTAGCTGGATGCTCTTCATTCACACTTCATGTGAGGATGTGTGGCGCTGCGCTGTGACATCATCTGTTTTTCACAGTGTCACACTCAACGTGCAACGGGGCCTTCGACAGCTTCACTTACACATCTGTAAAAGCATCCTGCAGAGGTTGCATTCACATGTCGATAATAGAACAAGCATCAAAGACAGACAGTTTGACGATTATCACTGTTACATTAATGCTATGTGTAAACTAGGGCTGGGCGATATGGCCTCATTAAGCAGTTCACCTTGATGACGATAAATGGACAATAACTTCTCCACAAGCTGCTCACCCCCTCCCACATTAACTTTGTCTACTTCAGCCGCCGCTCCAGCTGCTACAACTTTTGAACCGTCCTCCATCTCCTCACCTGTCTTTCCCTATTTGTTACGGACTGGATGGGGTGGAGTCACGTCTCCGACACAGGACAGTGTCTTAAAGGGACATGAGACCATAGCCTACCTAAACACATCCAAAACCAACTTTTATTCACTGAATATACTGACATGAGCAAAATGACGTCAGTTATAGTCCTAAATTTCGGTATCGATAATTTTTTAGTTTATCGCCCAGCCCTAATTGAACCTCAAATGTTTTCATACATCCTTACATGTATGTGCTGTTAAGGGTTTGCACCAGTCGCATAGTTGCATTACAACGGCTAATTTTAGGGGTGTGAGAAAGAATCGATTCACGTAAGTATTAAGATTTTTTAAATTTTTAATTCAACTTTTATGATCAAATATTTCAAATTCAAGAGTAAATCTTAAAAACTGACTTACATGTGATATGTATTCATTGGGGAAATATGATTCCTGGAATATTCAGTAGACAATCATATTCTTTCTACTGTTTAACTGGTGTTAAAAATGCAGACTAAATATAGAGTAAATTGACAATATTGTAGAATCGCGATTTAAATTGAATTGGCATCCAAAAAATCGTAGAATAATCGAATTGGGAGAAAAGCATATCATCCCAGCCCTACTAATTTTCCTCCTCACCATTAGCTTCCTGTGGTCATATTGTCAGGTTGTTTGCAAAAATAAATCCAGATTAAGGCAGATACAAAATTCGGCCGATTGTGTTTACACATGCAGCTCAACCTGAAAATTTTTTAAGATTTTAGGAGATTCTTTTACATGTATGTCCACAGCTTTTAACTGCTAGGTTTAACTTCAAAAACTTGCTGTTCTCTCACAAGCTGTTTGTAGATTTACATGACATGTTTTTAAAATTTAGTAACTAACTGGAACAAAATTAATGGAGCGAAAACATAAAGAGAGCTACATGACTGAGACCGCATATGACGACTGTTGTTATGATAAAACTAAGCCCAAAGTCACTCCCCACTCTTTCTTTACACTTTTCTACACTGTCACACCTCCAAATAAACTTTAAAATGTGTTAAAATCCTTTGCAATGTCTCAAACTCTTTGCCGGTTAATTAAGCTTGTTTTTCTAACATTACTTCTGACACTAAATTATATTTAAGTCGGAAAATCTGCACATTTATGAAGGTACAGACCAGCTAAACAAAGCGTCCAACTTGTTCTGAGCAGCTAATATATGTGAATTTTACACTTCATTATTTAAATCATTTTAAAAGGTTACAAAAACTCTGACTGAATTTGATTTCTGAATTGAATTAACAGGGGGATTTCTTCCTGGTGGACCAAGCAGGCACAAGATCAGGCCAAAACCACAGTATTTAGTTGTATTAATCACGAGCTGCGTCTCTGTTCCGGCTAACTTCCCCTCCAGCGCGGCTGCAGCTGTAAGAGCAGGCCGGCCTATTGTTCAGACTAACAAGGGCCGCAGAGGTCACTCGCATTTTCACAAGAGCTTTAGCCAGAGGGGCTGAGGGAAGAAGCAGCAGCCGGCACACTCACGCGGTGTGTTTGGTGTGGATCTACACTAAAGCTGTTTCTATAAAGTCACATCATTCTCAGTCTATTATACAGGGGGGATAGATTAGATTAAGTGAGATTATGCAGAGAGGGGCTCCCTAAAAAGAGCAAAAATAACACACTTAGGACTTAGCAGGCGAGTCAACAGTGGGATTAAACAGAAAGGACGTGTTCAAATCCAATGCTAATATGCACAATGGTCATCCTTTCAACTTTTAAGTGCTCCCAAATGTTGGTTCATATTTCACAAGCAGCAGAAGCAACACAAATCTGACTTTTATTGACAGATTTTGCCATAAATCCACAATTTGACAAATTTTAAAACCCAAAACGAGGGTTATTTCTCAAGCTGTCAGCCTTCCTCCTCTCTCCCTCTCCGTGCGTGCGTACAGTTTGTACAATAACAACTCCTATCACCAGTGCAACCCAAAATATGCACAAAGTGGTTGCACACTCTAACATGATTAAATGATGTGTGGTCTGGCGTCACTCCCAGCACCTCTCCCATCCCTCGCCACGCTCTCTATCTCCCCGCTGCACAAACACAAGCACGCACACAGATTCCCTTTCCCTGAGCCATGTTTTCAAAATAGACGCTTCATATTAACAGTCAACAGTCAAGCTGACAGGTACAGTCTGACCATACTCCCTCCCTCAGAGGATATCTGCGGTGTACACATGTTCCCGCTGAGGTGGAGTGTCGCAAATAGTCACACATGCACATATGAGGAATGCAGGAAAACATGTGGAGAGGATACAGCGGAGGGTGTAGAAATGCTTATTTTTTGTTATCCTGAGTGGCGGAGGAAATATTCAGATCACTTACTGGAACAAAAACTCGAAAGACCACAGTGTAATAACGCTGCGTGTGTGACTGTTGCATCATTTCAAGGGGGCATAAGCAGCTTAAAATCACTGCCACTGAGCGAGCTTTGAAAGAACAATGTAGGAGAAGCTAAATTAAAAAATGGACCACTTTTTAACTGTAAGTAATGAGTAACTTCATCTTTATCGTACACACCATAATGTGTATAAAAGTCAAATTTCCGCTCACAGATTCCACACAAAAATACAGATTCTGTATCCCAAAGTTTTTGATTTTATAAGCGTCCTGATTTTGGGGTTATAATCCAGGTTGTATTGTCCACAAGTGTTTCAGCTTTGAATTCATCACAACACGGAGACAACCGTCCAGATCGTCCTTTTATTTAACTTAGAAAAACATGAAACTACCATACCTGGATAATGCGGTCAGGGACCAATGTATACGGCTCAATCAGACTGAAACTAGCCTTAGCGTTCTCACGCTGGTAAAGACTTTACCCTTTTAAAAAAAGACCTGAACAGACAAAGACAGGACCTTAAAAAAATGAAACTTTCCCGCCGTACAAATAACAGTGTTTTCATCGTTCAATATACATCCCTTTAGCCTCTTGCTAACATGTTTTGCGGACTGTTTTTATACCTAATATGTCAACCTGGAGACAACCCGAGCTAAAAGGGTGTCAGTAATCAGATTTTTGTCCAGTGCTTGTAAACTTGGACAGTGCAGTAGTTGGTGAAACTGCTCAACTCGCCATTACCGTAGCTCAACAGGTAAACAGACTGATCGCTACAGTCAGCTACCCTGAGTTGCATTCTTGTTCAACTTCATTCTTGTTTCTCAAATTGGCAGCAAGGCTGTAGACGATAGCAGCTCCTGTAGAGAAAACTCTTAGATGGATGTCTTTCCTCATTAACCTCTGAACGCTGCAATAAGTTGGCTATCACTCCAAGAGGCGGCTGAGTTAAAACACAGTATCAGGGTGCTGGTGAAGCTTGACAGCTACGGTGAATAGTCCATACATGTAGGTGATCTCTTCTCACAGCAGTTGCTGGTTCGACCTTTTGCTGCATGTCAATCCCCGCTCTCTACTTTACACATTTCCAGACTTAATGCAGCTGTCTTCTCTAACAAAAGGGAGAACATGCCTCGAACCATTGAATCAAAAAAAAAAATCACAACACCTTCAGAAATGTGGAAAGTTGTAGCACATCATTAAGCAAATAATAGTGACGCCGTGGAATCGGAAAACTCTCTACTGTGTAATGACTGCCATCAAGTAGAATAATAATAGCATTATCCAACATGAAGTGCTGTTTGACACCAAACTAAACCTCATGATTGAGCTACTCCAGCTGCCCACTGACACACTTTCTGCTCAGTGAAAATAGCCGCACCAGCAGATTGTGATTCATCCCGGGAGTTTATTCTCTCCAGCAAAGACAACACAAAAAGGGACCTTGAGCAAAAACGAAAAAAAAAAAAAAATGAACTAAAAAAAAAAAAAAACCCACACCCTCCCACAGGCTCTGACCAAGGAGGAAGAGCAGTCGCATGCTTGCCTTTTTCCTGTTAGAGCTCTTGAGAGGGCTCTGCTCACCACGAGTGGTATTCCCAAGTCGAATCAATAACATTATGACATTACACACCGGCTAACTGCAGTGTTTACCTGCTACTTAAGCACATATTGTTGGGGAAAAGAAGCACAGGCGGCGCACCATTGGGAGAAGAACCAAATATTTCACAAAGGAGTTGATGCGTTGAGCTCTGAAGAGTGACATGAGTCCATGCCGTGTATTTGAGGAATATTTCCAGTCGTAAAAGGGCATCAGACGCAGGAGGAAAGATAATATATCAGTGGCTGGTAGGGAAAGATCAGTTCTTTGGGCAGTGCTGCTGCTGCTGCTGCTGAAGGTAATGAGGCCTCTTGTGTGTCCTCTCTGATCTGAGAGTTGAATTATTTCCCATGTGGCACGGCCATTTCCAGCTTCCGTCTTTTGCTCTCACCTCCTCGGGTGGGAGCGAAAAACTCCCAGCCTGCACTGAAAACGTGTTGCTATTGTCAGTTTACAGTGCCAAATACAGAGACTTCAGAATGGCTTCAGTCCAGAAGGAGAAAAGACACTAAAAAGTACGAAAGATGTGATTTCAAAACGAAAGCAAAGCTTTAATCTGCCCGGCTTTATCCTGATGCTTCTTATCAGTCAGTGGGAAACTGAGAGTTAATAAATGGTCGACTCCAGCGCCCAGACACACGTGCTGGGCTGCAGATCTCCGTTTCAATGTGTCTTTTGTTTGACGGCTGGTGTTTCAACATCCTCAACTTGAATAGAAGAAGGTCAGCCTGGTGGGGTCTGCTCTGGGGTTATTCAGGAGCCCTAAACCAGGGGCCCCAAAGAGGAGGGGAGACAGGGAGGGGACAGAAAAAGCTCCATCTCTGTATGACACACCAGCTTTGACTTAAGACGCCCTCTGGAAGTTGAGTTAAGCACAGAAAAGGTGTGCGGAGACAGCTTTAAAAACTCTCCCTGAAAGTTTGGCATGGCGTACGGGCTTAGTAACCATCTCACAGATTTCTCACATAAGTCCGAGCAGCTGGCTGAAGCAAGAGTGAACTGGATGCTGCAGCAGCTAAAAACATTACAAAAGCGGCTCGTGAACTTTTTCAGCTTCATGACAAAAACAGGGGAGACTTTCCTGGACATCTGAGCAGAAAGAGGCACAAAACACTCGCAGGCTTTGCTTGTTAAAACTCTTAAAGTGGTATTTTAAGAAGCAGATGACTCTTCCCACTTCACTTCTCCATGCTTTTTGATTCTTAGACAGATGTAGGAACAGTCAAGAGAACATGAACCCTCTCAATTTTGCACCCAGCAGGAATTTTTGGGAGTCAACTTGTTAAACCCACACGAAGCACGCAGCTGAGTGATAAGTCCAGGCTGTGTGACAGAAATACTCTGATATTTAATCGTAGCTGTGCACACGTGCTGCTCTTAACAAAGTTCAGAAATAAACATTTAACGTGACATTACGGATAATCCACGCCTGCAAGCCACATAAGACGAGAAACCATGTGCTTTTGTGTGCGTAAAAGGTGCAAAACTACCTTTAAAGGTTACGCATGCACAGGGAATGAATCCGCGCGGCGTGATTCATTCTGCAAGCAAACTGCACGCATGCTGCTGCTGCTGCTACATTTTCGCCTCCAAGCCTCCAACGCTGTGCAGATCAACGCGGCATCTGTTACTAACCAAATGCACAACCTGCTTAACAGCCCCGCCGGTTCAATCCCGACGGCACACAGCGGCGTGCTAGTAAATAAAACGCTGCGGTGGGTTATTACAGCCTGCGACGTGCTCCTGGGTGCCACTTCAAGTGGTCACTCTATTGTTGGGGAAACAATCTACAAACACACACACAAAAAGAAAAAAACCTTCACGAGACAGCAAGGCATACACAACAGCGGCAGCAGCGCGACACACAGCCGGGATAATAAGCCAAGTTTGCGGTTACTCACCGGGTTATTGCGCGCAGAAAGTCCTCGGTTAATTTTCGGCTCTTGTGTTTTAAATATCGTATCCCCACTCACGGCCACTGAGAACGGGCTCAACGTCAGTGGGTGAGTAACTGAATAGACTCGGAGAGAGCGCAGTAAGTTGAAGTGTCAAATTACATTGGCTATTCTATTACCAGAGGGACCCATGCTCGGTGGCTGCTGACAAAATGTGTCGCGGATTCCTGTTTTTTTTTTTTTTTTACGCGGAGAAGCCATCAGGAAGAGGAAGAGAGAAAGAAAGGGAGGGAGGGAGGGAGAGAGCGGGGAGTGGAGCCGGACTCTCGGATCAGATCAGTCTGCTGCCATCTGGTACTCCAGATCTGTTGAGGGACCCGGACCAACGGGGTCCAATGTGCTGAATGGACCAACACAATCATGGTCTAAAGGGAATATTAAAGGGGAGTTCGCGTGTTGGACTCTCAGTTTGACGTGCTAACATTCACAGTATTTGTCCTGGGTGGCTTTTATTGTGTATCACTGTGCTTTTAACACCACTTAAATATATTTAATTGAAATATTACCTTTTATTTAACAGCATTGGGGTCTTCAAAGACGTGAGATGGGTACTCATTGTGGAATATAAACACAATAAAAATATAAATAACAGTTTTTGGTCCCTGATTAATGGATTTTGACCATAATAAACTAATTAAATTAAATACAAACTATTTATTTTAAACAACCAATCTATATTTGTTCTAAGATCTTAATAGTTTGAAGAATCATAAAAACTATAATAATAATAATGAAAATAATAATAATAATAATAATAATAATAATAATAATAATAATGAAAATAATAATAATAATTATTATTATTGAAAGCTTCTGAAAATGAATTATTATTATTATTATTATTACTATTATTCATTATTTTATTCATTATTATATTTATTATTTTTATTTGTATATTGATGATTATATTTAATATTATTATTATTGTATCTATTATTTTTTTTACTGTTACTACTATATTATTTTTAATAATAATAATATTTATTTTTTATTCATTTATTATTATTTATTATTATTATTATTTGTTATTATTAATTATTATTATTTTATTTTATTTATTATTATTACTATGTTTCTTATTACTTATAATAAAATAATAATAATGTTTATTATAATTGTTTATTTTATTTTTTATAATTTATTTTTTATTATTTATTTTATCAAGAATTTTAATTAAAAGCTTTTAGAAAACTTTATTTTTTGTTTGTTTACTTGTTTTTTGTTTTATTCAGAATTTCAATTTAAAGCTTCAGGAAAACTGTTTTTTTTCTCTCTCTAAAGGGATGAAAATATACAGCACAGTAGAAAACCCGTTCAAATCCGGCACACGCGCACGCCCTCAAGCCAGCATACCAAACGCCTACGCGCGCGCTCGCCGTGTCATCCCGCGCTCCTCCGCGGATCTGACGCCACCCTCCGTGTTTTGCAGGTCGCCGCTCTCTGATGGAAAGCTCTGAATAACAAAGACATGTTTGAGAGCAGCAGCGGCATCAGCAGCAGCAGCAGCAGCAGTAGTCTGGGCTGAGCGCTGACGTCAAGGAGCCATGACTGTGCCAACCAGCATCCAGACTCCACACACTGACACACAAACACTAACACACTCACACATAAACACATATTAACACGTTGACCCTGCTGCTGCCTCTGTGGTCTGTTTGGGAGCACCCAGTGTTAAAAGTTAGAATCACATCACTCTGCATGCTGTGATTGATGCCTCAAAGTTCTGCTGTAGTAGAGGATCAGGCAAGTTTTCTCTCTTCTATAACAGAGTCAGTCCATCTAGTTTAGATTTGTAAGGCTCCACATCACAACATAGATTGTCTCATTTTATATCCCAGTCGAAAAAGTTAAAATTATAATGTTATATTGTTTAGAGAGCTGCAACACTCATTGAGTTTACATGCACAACTTAATCGGACTAAGCTAATAACTCGTTTTTTCAGACTTCTCTCCTTGTCCATGCAGCTAAGAAAACTGAATAATTGAAGTGAACGTGTCCTCCTCCCCAAAACTAGGGGGCGATATAGGTCTTTTCAGCGGCGCTGTTTCCGATCCCACACAACTGTCGTCAACAACAACAGCAGGTACCAGTCGTCAGAAGTTGCTACAACTGCTGCTGGGCATTTTCGAGCAAGAAGATGGAGCATCATACGCCGTTGTTTATGTCGTACATGATGTCCACGCTACTCCTCTTCTGTGGTGTTTTTGTTCTGGAGTTGCGGGGGCGTGGCGCATGCGCACATGCATTGTCCGATCATACTCTGATTACGCTGGTTACATGGTAGAGAAAATCAAATTCCAATAGCATTATCTGGGTGTCTTAATCGGAGTTCTCAAACTCTTATCGGAGTTCTGAAACTCCTATTATGGTCGGACTAAGGTGTTTACATGCGCTTCAGTTGTCCGGTCTTAATCGGAGTAAGGCAATAATTCGGTTTTCTCGAGTGTCATGTAAACACACTGACTGACCATCCATCAAACAAACACTTGGCAGCAATCAATATGTTAGCATGCACAGTTAAGTTGAGTTATTCTGTCTTTATCCAAGTTTACATGCAGGAAAACTTACTTTCAACAGGCAGAAACCTTGGCAAGACCAAACTCATATGTGGACAGTCATCTGCTGCTAACAGATGAGAAAAAAAAGTAGGATAGAAAGTAGGATGGGAAAAAGACAAGGATGTAGTCAAACAAAATGGAAAACAATTTGCAGACTTGGCAGGAACTCTGTTTCAACAGGCAGAAATCTCAAGCAGAACCAGACTCACTGATGTACAGTCATCTACACTGAATGATTAGGCTCAGACTCTGGGACAGAGAGAGAAAAGCCAGTGACACAAATACAACATATGATTCTGACTTGTGGCAATTCAATTATGAAATACTACTGATAAACAAAAATGACCATATTACAGAGGAAAACTGTTGTCAGCCATCAAAACTAGGAGATATAAACACTGTGAGGACACAAATTCCCCACATAAGTGATCCACTCTGCTGGTCTGTATGAAGTCCCTCTATTTTCTGTCCCCTGTATCTACCCCAGCTGTCTAACTTGGGGGTGGGGACTTATAGTAGGGACAAGCTGCAACAATGGGCGCCATTTGTCCTGCTAAAAGGTGACAGGATGCATTGATTTTAGCCTGCTCCAGCCTTGTAAGCCACCCTCGAGTTAGCTAATGTGAACATTTCCCTCCAAAGACGATCGGAAAATTGTAGGTAATTGTGATTCTCAGGGGCTGCCCTAGGATGCAGGAGAAAACTTTTCCTGGATCCCAAAGCCACATCAATTTTATTGAGCAATGAAACTCTGTTATATTCGATAGATGCAAGGTACAGGAGAAACTGTTTAGACCCGTAGAAAAGGCTTAAAGGAAGAAGCTGAAAAAATGATTCCACTTCCATCTTTGAAACCTTAATCTGCTTGAAACCCCAAGAAAATCTGACAAGTGCAACTTACGGGGGGCGTGCCCAGAATAATGGACGAGGTAGACCAACTTTGGTACTGTAGCATAAAGTGAACAGCAGATATTTGACGTTTTAGTCCACCATACTTATCAACAGCTCATAATGTCACCATATCTGTCATAATTATGAATAGAATGAGTGAGGAGTATTTTTCACCATGTTTTGCTTTCGTGTAACGTTTAATGGTGTGATGACAAAGTCAACAGCCATGAGTCAGGCGAACAGAGAAACAGTGACGCCGCATGATCGTGCCATCTAAATCTACCTCACCTTTCAGTTTATGGCCCAGCTGCATAAATACTCCTGCGTTTCTTGGGTTGCTCTTATTCGCCACATGCTGACAAACACAAAAAAAAAAAACTCGCAGAGAATAACAAAACACATTCAGCACCCACACCTCCTTCCACAAAAGCAGTACAATGTGATCTTTGAGAGTGGAGGCCGGCAGATGTCTGTGTTTTCCTTTTACTGTTCCCACCTGGTTTATGAATGAACAACCGCCAGGCTCCAGAGACCAGCCCACATCCTCCACATGCAACCAACCAACCACCCGACCAAGCCCTGGCTGTGTTCCAGTCCAAATGTGTTCACAGTGCACACTTTCCTCTGCTGCAGGCTGAAAGCCAACACTGCTTGCTCTAAGTTGCAAAATATGTGCATCTTGAAGGTTTTTATGAGCACAATACTCAAGTATGTTTTCTAAGGGCCTATGTCCACTAAAAGCTTTTTTTTTTTTTTTTTTTTTTCTTTTTGCACCAGCAGCACCTACAACCATCATTTCAAAGTGCTTCTTTTGCTTGGTGTGATTCATAGTTTATTTTATTCGGTAGGAAATTACGCATAACATCAAATAAATTAAATAAATAGTGTTGTAGCATCAGTAACACTAGACTTATGTCCCATCAGAGGTCCTGCCTCTTCTTGATTTTGATTGGTCAGTGATAGAGAAGGGTGATGGACCAATGTGGCAAAGAAAGAGTTAGGCTATTTTCATTGTGACAGCAGCAACAACAACAACAAAACACTTAAATGCTAAACTACACCGCCTTTATATAAATGTGCACCATCAGCGCCAAAAAAACTCAGTCAGTGGAAACAGGCCCTAATTTGATTTTAGTAATGAAATCGAATCACAAGTCTTTTAGGCTGGTGTGTTTTCTTTTTTTCCTTTTTTGTTTACTATGAACAAAAAGTGTAAAGGAGTTGGAACAGAGCTGTTTTCCCATGATTAAGAATCAAAACATTAAAAAAATAAAAATAAAGTCACAGTTTAGATTTTTGTTTTTCCTTTAAATTTGATAATTTTGCAAAAAAGGGGGGAAAAGTCATGTGGCACAGCAGCAATAGTGAAAATATCAAAATAAAAGCGTATAAATTTGACTGTTTATTGCATGAATTCTTGTTTACCCTCTTTTCAAACCCTGAAGATTCATGCGTGCCCCTTTTCCAACATTTATTATTAGGGGTGTGTTGTGTTTAGGGACTGTGTAAAACCGAGAGAGGAGAAAGAGGAGACAAAACGACATGAGGGAAATCTTATAAACCCCATTGATTCTCATTACAGCGGCAGAAAGAGTGCAGACATACCTAGACAGGTTGTCCTGAAGCCTCCTGATGATTTCCTCCTTGTTGTATTTTTTTCTGCAGACATTATTTTTTGAGCAACACCAGCAGATATCTGGCTGCACGAACCCAGCGCTACTGCTGCTGCCGCTTCTCTGCTTTTTTTTGGGGGGAGTGTAGAGCCAATCAATGTGTGCTCACAAAGGGGGGAAGAGCACTCAGAAAGCCAACTGTTCCCTCAGGCCACGGGCTCTGAAGAAGAGGGAGAGACAGAGGGAGACGGCGCAGAGAGAGAGAGAGAGAGGGGCGAGGGGGTTGACAACATGTTTCCTTTGCTGCTGTACACAGAGAGGAATAACATGATCAGTGCAGCCCTGACATGCAGCAAATACATACTGACTCCGGCTCACTAAAATTTAGAGACAGTAGATCTGATACTAATGATTATTTATTTTATTAACAGTAAGTAAGTACTGATAAATATATTAAGAAACTCACAGGAGGCACGTTTTACAATCATTGCAAAGCATTAAAAACCATCATAGAAAAATTCTCAGTCTTCTTTTCTCATTATCACTACATGATGTCAATTGTTATTCAACGATCATTTTCTGCTGATACATTAGATAGATTAGACTGATAAAAGCCACCCAGAGTGTAGACCAACCATGTGACCTTCAGTTAACCTTTGGTATCAAAATATTTATGTCATCATTTGTTTTCATGTTAGTATATTCATTTTCAATTCCTCACAGTGAATCATTAAAGCTCCAGTGAGGAGTTTTTTGACAGTCATGAAATAGACTTAAAGTCACATTGTTGCCTTTTTATGACAAACGAAAGCAAACAAGATAATCAGCAATAAAACTGAGAGCTTTAATTTAAAAATATTTAATGCCTGGTGCAAGGGGGTAGGTGTCAATGCAGCTGCTGTGAAAAAAGATCTGTTTTTACATTTTCCGCATTAAATTTTCATTAAAAAAATGATCCACATGACTGTCAAAGTCAGAAGACACAACTTGAGCATGTGGAGTACAAACAAAACCAAATTGCTACCAAGACAGGGTGTGCCAAAATAACACAGGAGCTTTAAATAAATAGAAAATATCCTTTTCTTGCTCTATATATTCCTGTGATCACAAAGACTCTTCTGCTAATAGATGCCGCTTGAGCCTTAAGAGGCTGAGAGCAAGAGACAGAGACAAGAGAATAAGAGGCTATTGTTGGATTACTTTACATCATTTACGCTCAGTCAGACCTGCAGGAATGATCACAATGGTCAGGAAATATCGATTACTTGTTGGTGTTTTATTATTAAGACGCACAAGTATATATGTTAGTGTATGTGTCTACACCCTCTTTTTTGGAGAAATATTTTTATTGTCTTCAGTTGCTGTTACCAGTATTTCAAATACAATTTCAAGAAAGTCCCCTATTCTTGATGCCGAGAGCTGATATTATTACTGACTTTGTATTTAAATAAGGATTATTATCCTATCATATGAAAGTGATCAATATATATAGGGTATATTAAAATAAAATTTCTGACTGAAATAGTTTTGGCTCAACCTGAGAGAAAGTTGTGTTGAAAACTATGTCCATGCATTATAATATGCATCATATCATGAGGTCTTAGCTCTTATATTTTTGTAAGTGGATTTAGAAAATCACAAAAAAAGCTCAAGAATAAGAAGAAACTCTCTTCTTCTTTAAAGGTGAAAGGATTTAAAACCCATTTTTTATCACTCAAATCACATTATTCCTACTCATTCAGATCAAATATGTGTTTCTCTGCAGTGTTGATGACAAACTGATGTATTTTAAATTTATGGGTTAATGGTTATTTGTTGTGTACATGGCAGCGTGCTGCACTGTTGAGCCATACTATGTGTGTGTTTTCATGCTCTGGGAATTATGCATAATTTGCGTCAAACAATCCCTGCGTGACAGATTGAGCTCACAGTGGGTGTTCCACTTAATAAAATCACTTGTGTGTAACAACTCCCACCTTGACATCCCTCTGTTCCCTCTCACAGGAAAAAGGTTTAGGTATTATGCGGCGCGGTGAACACTTTTTTGTTTTCGTTTTATGTATTAGCTGACAGGAGGTTAACTAGCTATTTCCAGCTCCATTATTCTGCTGTAACTCCGGGGCAGAGTGAAAAGTCAATTATAGTCAAAGCATACTGTGTTTGTCAGAATCTCCTCCGCTGAATCATTTTCAGCTAAATGCAGGCGTTTAATTATTACCGAGACATTATACTGCTTAATGAGATACCACAGTAAATTGCATTGCGCTAATAATAATTTAAAAAAAAGCAGTTCTTCAACAATATCAGAGCTGGTCCGTACAGCACTGTGACATTTAAGTAAGATGCTCTCCTTATCGTAGACGACGGGTTCCTGCTCCTCAGCTGGGAAATGTCACATGTTTTTTAAGGTCAGGCTCGGTTATTTTTCATCAAAGGAGCTCAGCAGAGTGATTTCCTACAACTGGAATCAACCTAAACACATGACGTAGATCTTGAGTGCAAATTCAATCAGAAATGCCGCCATGTCATACTACTTCCATTAAAGTACTTCCATGTATGAGTATGACATACTGAAACCACTTGAAATCCCAGTGGAGCAGGTGTGAACTTGTGAACTAGCTGCAGGTTTTGCTTGTCAGTGACTAAGCAAAGTAAATATGGCTGAAAATTCAACATGCCCTGTTGCTAAATTTCATTATTTTCTCCCAAATTTACTCCTGCATGAGTATCTTTTGTGTTACTGCTGGTGCAAAGTGGTGAGCATACAAAGGAGCTCCTGCTCTCTTTCAGTAAATCTGATACTAAGAGGTTTTGTTTATTTTTCCAATGATGTTTGGAGCACTTACACATTTTCTGTAATTTCTGTTCACTGAAGCTGATGTCGCAGTCTGAGCTTGTTCGGTCAAAGACAACGTGATCGCAGCGAACAGATTGGGTTCAGAAATAAAAAAAGACACAATCCATACACTCTTTCCCGGGATTTCCACTACATCCAGAACAGCTCTGATCCAGAACGGCAGCGATTTTCTCCATTAACTTGAATGACACATTAACTTGAATGGTTACGATCAGCTACGATCGGCGGATAAGGCCTTTTCTTAGCCATTCCAGATGCAGTGGAAATTGGGGGTTAATTCTATGTAAGTAACTCCAAAATGTTTTACTGGAATATTAAGTCACACTAAAGTTGACCTTTGGCCTTAGAATTTAAAAGGGTAGCCATTTGGGTGGCGGTTGACCTGGTTTAAAAGGGGTTCCTCACATATAGAAGTTATAGTCCTCATCACAGCAGTCCATAATTTGACACCTAGCCACTACTCTTTGTTGTCTCCGTGAATCCATTGTTTTTGAAACAAGTTAATTACTGGCTGAACATAATTTTTAATCAATTTTGAAACAGGCAACAAGGTAAAGTTAAAGCTCCTGTGAGGAACTTGCAGTTTGTATCATTTTTAGCGCCCCCTGTGGACAAAGCAGCCTTTTTTTATTTTACCCTTACATGCTTTTGTGGTGTCTTCTCACACAAATCTCTTTCTGCTGACTTTTGACAGTCAAATGTTTTATTTATTATAAAGACTTGTGTGGAAAATGTAAAAACAGGGTTGCTCAGCTGGTTGGTTCAAAAATTACAGTGTAAAATCGACAATCTTGATGCTGATAGTCTTGTTTGCTTTTGTGTATCATAAATAGACAATGATATGAGTTTTATTCTATTTCATTCATGTAATAAAAACTCCTCACATGAGTGTCTATGAGTAGGTGATTGAATAAATGGAATATTTGTTAGACTGTGTGGATTCTCACCAAGTCTTCCAACCCATCATCTGTTTACTTTAATGTTGCGTTTGACCATGAAAAAATTTTCAAGGTTTTATACTTTTTAAAGTTAGCCATGTGGTTGTTGGGGAATGGGATTTGTTAGTGCATGATGGGCTGTTTTGATCACATCATTGCTGTCCACCCACAAGAGGAAGAAAACTGTTAAATCTCTCATGACTTCTGTCATGTGTCAGGTCTTTCATACTTCAGCATCAGTTGAGGTTTTAAGAATCTTTGAGCGAGGGGCCAGCCTTAGAGTGCAATAGCTGTCAAGGCCTCATTAGAGGGCAGCGGGAGTACCAACACAGAGCCAGGAACACACACGAATTTACACACACTAGAGCGCACACACTTGTTGAGACGCCCTCATGACAACATCTACTCCTCCTGCTTTACAGCCTCCCTCATCCACAAGTCTGTTTGGCAGGGGTTGCCGGGCAACAGGCTGCGTAAACACGGCACCTGACATGTCGGAGGAGAGAGCAACCAGGCGTTCAGACACTTGTCTGCATAGCTCTGTCGACTCCACTCACAAACATGCACTTATCATGCAGAAAATAGAAGCACACTCCTACATGTGTACACAGAAGAGCTGAATGACTCTCAGATATACAAGCACGTTTTAGAGCTGCTAAGTTTAAAGCTTTTTTTTTGGCACCTCATTGGAAATTCCCTCCATAAATTAGTCTTTAAACCAGGGTAGAGTGCATAAAAGAACAGTATGTCAGAATAAATGGATGTTTGACTACAGTGGGTTTATCAAGGGGCATCTGAATTATCACAGTTTGATTCAATTTGCAATGCAAGTTAAAAATAAACGGAGAAAACACTTTCACGGCTGCCAAAAAATATTTGTTATAACTAGAATATCCCCGATAATGTCTCACTTATTGTTGAGAAAAGAAGTAATAGTGTTAAAAAAATTAGAAATGATTGCTTGTAGTTCAAATATGATGTGTGTTTACAGCTTTTTTCCATACCAGCGGTGAATAGAGTGAGTGCCCAGAAAGGTTTCCGGCTGTGCTTTCTTCTCTGTTTTTATCAGGCCAAATGCTTTTAACATCAAGGTCAAGGGCACTTTTATTTTCATGTAAACAGTGCAGGATGGTGCAGAAAAATAGAGTTGTAGCCTAGTTGTAGAGGAAAAAGAGATAAGGGCAAGGTAAGAAAGCTACTGTGCCGGAACAGGAGGGAAAATTTTGTTTTCTGAAATTACAAAAATGCAATTAAAAGCTTTGAATAAAAAATAAAGGAGGATCTACGGAGAAAATTAAACATCTGGTAACAATACAGCTGTCAAGAAACAAACTGCCACTGCTGTGTCATTCAGTTTTGCAATGTTGTAAATACTGAGCGGAAAGCAATAACAGATTTCAGAGTTGTTTTCATCATTTCAAACGGCCAACAAGGGAAATAAATATCCCCACATAGTTCAGTATTTATAATGCAACATGTAGAGCTGAGTGAAGGGGAGTTTCGGGTCTCAGTTTTTATTTGTGTTGTTTGCGATGGAGTTCAGTGGGAGTTCATGAGTCTCACCGCCTGAGGGGAGAGACTCTGAAGAAGCAGATACTCCAGTATCACCTCACAGATGGCAGCAGGGTGAACAGGCCGTCCTCAAACTTTGACTTGCAGATGTCGTGGTGTTGAATGCTGAGGTGCATTCTGGGGCCTTACATGCACCATGTCAGGTTGTGACAGGGCTAGTTTAGATACTTTAAAATGTAGGAGTTCAATGCAGGAACACGGTGACATGATATATTAGTCATCATGTGTTGAAAAGTTATATTCAGGTGGGTTAAAATTTTGGTGTTTGTGCTGCAAGCAAGCTACATTCAGGGTGCTTTACTTCTCTTTTTACGCTGGTATAAACTACTTCTATAGATTCCTGCATCTAAAACCACAAAGGTTCCTGATTGGATTTAGAGGCTGATGATATTTTACAAATCTCTGTGCCATCAAACCTTTTATTTTTACCGAGTCAATGTTTTACGTCCTTGAATTTTACTAATGTTGCACTTTTATCTACCTTCACTCTTCCCTACAGTCAACCATCTTAGTGCACAGATTTTTGTGTCAATGTGGGCAATTCAAGGAGAGGCTTTCCTATTGATCTGCTTCCTACAAAAGGACAGAGTTGGGAAACAAGATGGATTTCATATATCTATTATCTGATGTGACTCCTCCTCTTAAAGAGGATATGGATTTTCTGCCAGTGATTCAAAGAGTTAGGTAGCATCGACGATCTCCTGATTTTAAAGGTTGCACCCGGTGGATTTTCTCTGCTCACTAGGATCACAGACTAAAAGGTTGCACTGCACTGTGTAAACTTTACGCTGACATTTATCTTTGTGGTGGCTCTGAAATGGTGTTTTTAACACCAAATACAGTGCAGATGATTAGTTCTGCTGTAGGGTTAGTAAGAAGGAAAATATCTCCCAAATTTTCAGCAGGATTTGTCTTCTATGTTTCCCATTTCAGTGGAGAGTAGTAGGCAGAGTCCTCAGGCAGGACCAGATATATTAGAAAGCAGCCATCTACTTCAACCAGATGAGCTAAGATAGTAGGACATATCATTCCATGAAACCCAACATTGATCCCTGAAAGAGCAAGCAAGCACTCTGAGGAAGTCACAAAAATCCTCAAACAGGCAGAAACCTTGAACAGAACCAGACAACTGACCTCTGCCTCAACCAGGACAGGCCAAGGATGTGCAATATATTACTCAGGGCAGCTCAAAAATTATCCACCTGTTTGCAAGCTTTTTGCAAAAATAACCAGAAGAAGTAAGAGATGTAAACCTCAAGCAGAGCCAGACATAACTGGTGACAGCCATCTGCCTTGGTTGGACTTATTGGTAGAAAGCCATTTACTTTGAAAGGATAAGTGGAGAGAGAGAGATATCTCAACATCAATTCACGAATAAGCGCTCAGTAAAAATGACAAAAGTAACAGGCAGAATCCCCAAGAAGATCTAGACTCACAAGAGAATAGTCATCTGCCTCAACCAGATGAGCCAAGAAAGTGGGATGTATCATTCTATTGGACCTTAGATGAAAAACGCAGTGCGCAGTGTTTAGTGTTTAGTGGCAAATATTTAGTGAGTGGCAATGCAAAATGTGCTGGCTGGACAGCAAAGAAGAAGAGCACTTGGCAGAATGCTATTTAACAGGCAGAAATCTCCAGCAAAGCAGACTGTAGACAGCCATCTGTCTCAACAGGATAGGCTAAGGAAGTAGGAGAAACCCAACTTTAATCCACTGCCAAGAAGGCACTTGGCAAAAGTGACAAGAATAATAGGTAGTTACAGAAAAAAATCAAGTTTGAAACTTCAAGGTAGAGCAAACTCATTGGTAGACAGTCTTCTGCCTTGACCATGTTGGCTAGAAAAAAAAATTGATATATTGTCCAGAAAAACACTGATCCAACCATAATTCCTGAATGAACAAGCACTTGTTGAGAGAAGGAAGGAACAAGGACAATTTTCTTTAAGTACACAGAAATCTTGAGCAGAACTAGACTCATTGGTAAACAGTCGTCTGCCACAGCAGGATGGACCAGGAAAGTAGGATGCGTTGTTCAGAGTGACTCATCATAAAAAGAGAAATAGAGTTGGTCTAAATAAAGCAGCTCTCATGTCTTAAATACACTGTACTCTACTGCCTGAATGTGGAAAGCACTCAGTGTTAGCACCATTAGCGTGCTAGCCTGTCCACAAATCATCTCCTTAGTCCTTCCATCAAACTCCCTGCATTTGGCTGGCACTGATAAGGCCCCACCAGTATGACCGCGGGGGTCACAATTTCAGCACTAAAGTCAACGGCAGAGATAGACTACTGTGTCCATCAAAGTGTAACTTCAGGCTGTCTCTGCAGTGTTGTCATTTCCTGGGCAGTGGGATGCTTTGAATTAATCTGAAAAACATGGAGAGAGAGATAGCTCTGGCTGTTGTGAGCGCCCCGGCTCCTCTTGGCCTCTATTTCTAACACATTGTGGAAATATTCACCGGGGTTAAATAGATTTATAGAATTTCACATCTCAATAGAGTGACAGTTGTGATTATTCTGTTTGACAGAAATTACCTACAGATAACCCCTTGATTAAATGTCAGGAGTATCATTATTTAGAAAGAAAATAATAGATATTGTGGTTCATAGGGGCTTTATATGAAATCCTTTTTCACCTCATGAATATCTGTAGACATTTCTATAGTGTTGTAAGAACTGTTTTGTTTATTGATTGCAGATCAGATCTAATATTGAGTAATCCACTACACTGTGACACTGGAGTAAGTGTAAACAGTTGTAAGCCCCACAGTTTATAACAATAATAAACCTTCCCAGAGGGGGAAATAATAAATAAATGCATTTACAGTTTCAACACTTCCTTTCTTTTTTTATTGGGGATCATTAGTGATTTGTTCTAAATCACACTGCCAACCCCAAGATCAATTCCTAAACCTTTTGATTACTGCAGGATTAAGAACAACATATTTGCATCATGTACAAATTAATTTATTGATTCAAAAAACACGCCACTAAGGAGAACACATGGTTTCAATGTAATAGCTGTTTGTATGAAAGTGCCACATTGATTTTGCAAAAGTTTCACCACTCATAAGGGATAAATCTAAAATGATGTGGCGTGCTGTGTGTGTATGTTATCCCAGAGTCAATCTCCTGTGTGTGGAATTGATTTGTAAATAAATTCTTGACAATTCCTTTGGTGAAATAAATCCCATTCAGACCAATAAGCTGCTGGCACAGTCTTTTGTTTGTCCGTGACTAAACAAACAGGAGCTGGAACATTGAATTAGCCTCTGTGCTGTGTGTGTTTGTGTGTGCAGCAATCGTAGCTATTACTGACATGAGAAGAGAGTGGAAAAAAGCTCAGCTTTTTTCAATATTGACAGTATCTACCACCCGAACAAAAAGAAATATCTGAAAGCGGTGCGGTTCTCGACTCCCCTCAGAAACACTTAATGTGTTTTCATGTCTAGGTCTGTGTTGGGGTCCTTTCCTTTCAATCTGGACTTGTTTTTTTGTGTTATTGTTGCTTTCCCCTCTAAGAAATAAAGGAGTTTTTCTTGCAATGGTAAATGCTTTTGTTTTACTCATTTGGATAAATCTGCTCTGTTGAGGCAGATGGCTGTCTACCATGAGTCTGGTTTCGCTCAAGGTCTCTGCCTGTTTGAAGGATTTTTTGGGGGACTTCTTCAGAAAGCTTGCTCTTTCACAGATTATTATTTGATTTTATGGAATAATGCATCCTGCTATATTTGCTCATTTAGTTGAGGCAGATGGCTGTTTTCTAATGTGTCTGGTTCTGCTTGAGGTTACTGCCTGTTACTCTCTGTTAAAATGGGAAACATTGGAGACAAATCCTGCTGTTAAAGTTATATGCTCAGCTGTTGGCTGCCATAGTCATTCTGCTAACCAAGCCTTGTGCACACATATCACTTGTTGTAATTTTCAAATATTAAGGGGAGACATAAACACCCAATATTGTGTCATTTGGATGACATCCATTTATCTAGTTAATCTAGATTTGCTCTATTTTTTCTTGGTTCCAACATGTTATAATCTCTGCAAACATAAATCCATATACTGTCTATTATTAATTTTGGAGAGGGTGGTGAGAATTCAGAGATCTACACCTCCTATCTTAGCAGTTTAAACAAAATGTGTCTGTATAGCTACATGTTAAAGTAGAATTGTTAATGTTCCTAAGCCTCAAAACTGATACTTACACTTTTTTTGTCATTGGTCTTCTCTGTGTGAAATCAATACAAAAGGAAAAACTATTAGGTCAATATTTAGGTTATTTAAAACGTAATTAATATGGACATTACAGTGTAGTATTTATGGTTATGTCAGCTTGTAAGGTGTGTAAATTGGATTTTCAATTTATACGTTGAGTTATTCTATAGATTTTCAGAAAACGACTAAAATTTATGTCAGAATATATATTTAACACCAGCTAATATATATATATATATTTAGATTTGATAAACTTTCATATAGGATGTGGATTATCACTTAGGAAGGATGATGGTGTCTGTGGAAAGATTATATTGCTCTTGAGGGGCTTTGTGGATTTCTTTTGTATTTGTTTTGTTTCTGAAATTCAATGTTAAACCAATCAAGTGCATCTTAAGCAAAACTGCATGGCGTATAAAAAAGATAACTGCAATTAAACTGACATTAGCAGTAACATTATGATAGAGTGTCTCTATAACAAGAATGAACAGCAGAGTCAGTCATGCTTTTGGTCCAGCAGGACATCTGACACTACACAAGGACATCATGAGGGCATCACAAGGACCAAAACACACAAACTGATACACACACAAACAATGATTCCTCGCACCTTGAGGACCTTGGGGAAGCTAAACCATCCTCATTTGAGCATTATGTGGGTGCCAACTGTCAGAGGTGCCTCTTGTTGTTCCATAATGATGATCAAGCGCTTCACTGTCCACGGCTCTTCCGGTATTTCCCTCCCCCTGCTACCCTGTTTGCCCAATGATAAAAGGCTTTTTATGATCCTACTTTTCTTTCCCTATATGTATTGTTTGACATATGTTGTCCCCTATATTTCCCTGACCCCTCCTTGAACCCAACACATCCATTTAATGCAGCGGATAAATGGTAGCGAGCGCGCCTCAGCTCTGGGACCTTTTGGCACTCGGTTTGAGCGCTGAAAGAAACACTTATCCCCACTCACCCACATCAAATTCATTTTCTGGCATTGACGCGGGAGCCGCACCGTGGTCAGATCGTTCCGAGTCAAGGTAAACTGCCAATAATACACGCCATGAAACAAGATGGAACATGAAATATGTTGGCAACACAATGAGCGGTGTGTTTCTCCTTCGCAATCTTCCCCGCTAACTTCCTCTCATTTTCTCTCACTTGAGCTTTAGTGGCGCCATAACCCCCCGAAAGGCAATTACCATGACAACAGCAGTCAGGATTTGCACCACAGTAATTAGAGTAGTTGAAAAAAGAGGGGGAAGAATGCCATGTTTTTTTTTGTGTGTGAGAATTGATATGGCACACATCAAAGTGTGAGGTGCAGCCACGGGGAGGAACCTGTGGGTGGAAACAAGGAGGTGAAAAATATCTCCACCAAAGAAAAAAGCACAAGGCTGTAGCTATATCAGGTCAGTGTATTAAGATCTCCATTAATCACAATGATACAGTGGAAGCATTGAATGGAGCAGACTGTCTCTGTGGAAGTGATGTCATGCTCATGCCCGCAGTGAAAAATGTTGTTGGAAAAGGGACAGCTCTGAGCTTCAACAAAAAATCAGGAAACATCATCTGATGAAGAGGCTCATTCTTTAAGTATGTAAACACGAGCTGTGGCCCTCAGTTTCTCTGCAGGAAAAGCAAGTGGGAGGCCCATTTGTTTTCTTTTTTTTCCCTCTCATTCTGGTTGAAATTCCCAGCGTAGTGCATCCTGAATCTCATTGCCCTGGATTGCAGCTTGTTTGGAGGTGTGTGCGGGCTCACCTCCAGCCTTGCTCCGCCGCTGTAATAGATGTGTTTGTTGCTAAGTGGCGGTTGTAATGGGATGCTTGTTTGCCTTGCTCACTGCACTTTCATCCTTCACTGTAGTGCTAATGCTGAGCTGCAATTTGTCTCACGGCTGCAGAACAAAGACGCTGGGAAGTTGTGTGGCATCTTACACTCAGTGGGAACATTGAGATGTGTGTTGTACACATAAGCTTTGTAGTTATCTGCCACCGATTGAGGCAAGGTGAAATGGCCATATGCCTTCTCTCAGAGAAGGTGAGTATTGTTGAGACTCAGACAGGTACATTATATCTCTGTCTCTATTGCTGTCTTAGTGTCTGTTGGTCTCTGTTCATTTTCTCTCTCTCTCTCCCTGTCTGTTCCTTTATCCCACTTTGAAAGTCCATCACAGCAGATGGCTGTTGACCAAGGGAGTCTGGTTCTGCCCAGGGTCTCTGCCTGTGGCTAATAGTACATAATAGTAACGGCTACGAAAAGGACGTATCTGCCGATTGTAGCTAATCGCAACCACCAATTTCCACCGGCTTCTGTCCATTCCGCTGCGGATTGCCGGACTCCGCAGCTAATCGCAAGAGTTCTATTTTTCCAGACGCCGGAGCATGCCG
This sequence comes from Xyrichtys novacula, assembly GCA_962446985.1. Classification (NCBI taxonomy): domain Eukaryota; kingdom Metazoa; phylum Chordata; class Actinopteri; order Labriformes; family Labridae; genus Xyrichtys; species Xyrichtys novacula. Next base: position 6,893,826 of record OY660882.1, on the reverse strand, counting down.
GATAAATTCAGCACAGATTAACCCCTGCTGGAAAGGAAGTCGGGCACAGACACAAAATAAAACATCCAGTTTCTTTTCAAAATAAAACACTACGTGTTTCAGGCGGATCGTATTTCACACCATGCAAACGGGCAGAGACAAACAAGTGAAAGGTTTTTAGACAGCATTTCACCCCAATGACACCATGGATGAGGAGATGCTGATTTTAGAAGTCTAGAGGTGGATTTCCTCCTCTGGAAGGATACAATCTACTGCTTATATGGTTAGCCTCTGTGGCTAGAGACAACTCGTTATCACGCGATTGCATGTGAATCCACGGGTTCTTGTGAGTTCTCGTGATTACCACTGTCCATAATCTGCCCCGAAATTCGGCTCACAAATGGATCTGGTGGAATTGGCGTATGGCAAAAATCATTGCCGTTCCGGAACTACATGCTATACATTATCCTGTTTATTACCCAGCTACCAACTGAAGGCATAGACAAGATAACACAGTAAATCAATTGAATAAGAAAGAGAAGCAGAGAAACTAGTCTCTGTGTTTCTGTGGTTGGTAATGTTTCTGTGGAAAAAGATCCTTTACAGTCCCTTCAACTGAATATTTTAATTTCTGTTAATTTAAAAATCTTATCCTGCCTTTATTTGATTTGATAACCTGCATTAAACTGAACAGCTTTGTAGCTTTGTAGTGGTTAGCAACGTAGAGACGCACCTACCAACTCTGCTGCTGTTGCCCGGATTGCAGGACAGGAACTCCATTTTCCCATGGCTGCTCTCCCATCTGTGCCCGGTAACTCATTATTTCCTGACTCTGAAGACACACCAAACAGAAAAACCAAACCATTAACTGGTTTAATCCAACTGAAACTGCACTTTGGAGTACATGAAATCCCACTGAAACTGTATCAGGCGGAATTTCTAAAAGTCATACTGAGTTAACCCCAGTGGAGATTGACATGCCAGGTTTTGACCTGGATGTTGAACTGCACAAATGCATCGTGGAAAGCCAGGTAGTAAACCAAACCTCAATGGAAGAAGACAGGCCAACATAAATACAAATTGATCATACTGTTAACAGGCAGAGAGGAATTGAGTGGAACCCCTGAAGACAAATTGATTTGATAAATCCAATATGATCTGGCTGTTTAACTGTTGTTAACGGGTTTTGACCAATCAGTCAAATATCTAGGTAATAACTGTTATTTTTGTTGCTGTTGTTCGTATCTCCTGTCTTCTTTTCAATTTGTACGTTTATATCTTTCCATCTCTGTTCTGTTTCTTTGCCCACTGCAGCAGATGGTTATCCACCAAGGAGTCTGGTTCTGCTTGAGGCCTCTGCCTATTGAAAGGATGCTTTTCCTTGTACTGTTGCCAAGTACGTGCTCATTGGAGGACTAACGTTGGATCTCTCTAAATAATGCAACAAAAAATACTTCTCTGTGATTTTGGCACAAATAGAAACTGATTGATACAGATTCAGGTCTTATAATACTCTTCATTTATATTTTTCTATCTGCCAGTTTAACAGAAATCACTGATACCATGTTGTGAAGTGCATCAATGGTAAAGGCCGACCTGTGGAAATCTTTTGTGGTGAGATTTTTGATATAAACATTCAACTGATGAGCTGATTGATAAAGAAGATGGGCTCAAAGGGAAGGAAAGGAGGTAAAAATAGCACCAGGTCTCATTCCACACATCCAGACAATCACTGGCTTCAATGATTCATCCAGTCATGTCTAATCCTAATGGCCTGCCTCCAAAGAAAAGTCCCCGCTGCTTTCTCACAAACGAACGACTTACTAATTCCTTCTCAAAGCCTCCTTCGTGTTGTGTACAGCTATTGCTGCCGTCAATGCATCATTTATTTGAGTCTGAGTATCCCCGCCTTTACACACGATGACCCCGGGTCAGCCCGTGGTGTCATGAAATATTCAGCATCTCACTGACATCTTAAATATTTGGTGTGATGAAGTGGAATCCTCTTTGTCACAGCGTCATTAAAGGCTCTTTCTAGTCAGTATTGTCAGATGCTGCTACTGTACTGGTGCAGCTGAGTGTGTGTGTGTGTCTGTGTGTGTGTGTTTGCCTCTAAGTGACATTTAATTTAATTAGACATAATCATCGGATGGCGCATTCTTAAGAATCATAGCTGCGACCTGGATATGTGAATTTGTGCAGAGAAATCCAGAGCATTACAGAATGTGTAACCTTGTTTGTTGAGGATATAAGCTGTTTGCTTCTTGAATGATTTGATGTATTTAGTGTATTTGCTCGTGATTATCATCATGAAAAATAAACAGCGTCGGAATTTGTGCTGTGAAAAGGAACATGTATTAATAGCTCTGATTTTTTTCTTTTCGACTCATTAAAACTGTCATCCATTCAAGTTTCCTGGTAATTATAATTACAGTTTAGACTACAGTTAAAACAGTCAAACCACATCTTTCCATTTCTGTATTTTCTGTCTCTTTACATGACTTAAAGTGTAAGGAGTTATGCCTCTTAAGTGGTTTCCACGCTGTGTTTTGATAACTGGGCTGCGTGAGAGTTGGCGCGCTGGACCCTGAGGAGGCTTTAATTTCATGTCATAATGGGACCCAGCTGTCAGAAAGAGAAACCACGCTCTGTCAACAAATTTATGATCACCTCTGTGCTGCGGTATCATACATCTACAGGCTCTAAATGTACAATTTGTCTAATGGTAAATAGATTAGATAATTGGCCTGAAAAGTTGATTTTAAGTTGGGGTCACCAGGGTTACAAGTGAAAAGACGTTAAGATAATAAAGGGAAAATACTTCAAACAACTTAAAATTGTGTTGTTCTTTGTCATTAACTGATGTAACAAAGAGATTTTGAGTGTTTATATTTCGTCCTCGTCTGCAGATTTCTTTATCAGTCCCTTGGGAAAACTATCCTGAGAACCAGACTAATTTTGTCACATCCCTCTGCAGATCTGCACTAAGGATGAGTTTGGAAGTGTAGTAGTATCTGACTTGTTCGACTTGAGTCAGGAGTTGTGACTCAACTTGGACTCTAGCACTGATGATTCAGCTTTGCATTTGAACTTAAGCATTAGCTTCATTAGGAATGAAAAGATGGAGAGAATAATCTGGGTGTATTTATTCATAAGGACTGGTTCATTGTCCAAATAACTCATTTATTTTGGAGTAGGGCTGACACATCTCCAGGCACAATCCCATACTGTCTTGCTGGGTAACGGTTCTGCACAGGGTGCTCAAAATTGTCGCCATTATTTTTAAGTTTTGTTTTTAAAGAATTTACAGCAATTGCAAGACAGAGCAGTGCAACATGTTATAGATGTTAAAGGGATATTCCGGCATAAAGTTAATTTAGGGTCAAACGCACCATATCACCGAGTTAGACATCCCCTTGAGAGTTGAATGTTGCCGACCACTTGCTTTTCTAGTTATACCAACTTTAGTAACAACCGCACGATAGCAATACACAGTGGTCTGAGGAACCATACACAAACCTTAATCAAAACGCCACTTTATAGCCACAAATAATGTTCAGAGCAGCACCTAACTTCATCCACAGTACATATAGGGTCCTAGCCACAGCACTAGCCACCGAACATCTTTTTAGCTTTGCCTGATTTCTTTATCAAAGAGACTAAACACAACTCACCGACTCTCTTCCAGCAGCCACTTGTTTGTAGCGAGACCTCAGGCCAGTCCATTACGGACTGCTGTGGGGTGACACAGCCCAAGGAAGAACATTTATGATAATTACTTCATGGAAATGCAATCAGACCGAGATGCAAAGGCAGAAGAACTACAGTGTCTACAGTGCAAAATGATCAATATGGTGATTATTACTTAAAAGAAATGATTAAGTAATGACCCTAACTTAATTTTATGCCATAATATCCCTTTAAGAGTGATCTGATTGAGGAGAGGACAGGGTTGCCCTGCACAATTGTCCTCCCTCCCGAGCCCCCTGCTGGCCTGAACTTACATTTCTCCAGTCCCTGAGACTCTGAATCACATCAAAGAAGGAAGAACTACATTTTCCACTTCGATAAATTTCATCCTAAAACACAACAGGAGATTTTTTTATGAGTCAACACTCCTTTCAAAAGGATGAGGGTTACCAATTTGTCCACAGGAGGCGCCAAAGTCAACACAGACAGAAGTTAAGGGACCTTTATAGGAGTTTTGTCTTCCAGTTCAACCTCCTCCAACACACCTGTCACAAATCCAGGTGCGCAGGTGTTCTCATCACTAGAGGCTCCAGGTGGGTTCACACATACTGACTCGATGCATGTCAGTTGAGAACATACCAATTATTAAAGCCATAAATACCAACCCTGGGGTAAAGTTTACTCCTGGATGCTCTCTCCTCATATTTACAGGAATCTGTTGCATAGCAGTGGGTCCACACAGCAGGCCTTTCTGCCTGTTTTCTCCACAGGGTATTCACATAAAGCATACTCAATATCTGAGGTTCATTTGGCGCCACATGCAAATGACGACTTATCTCCAAATGCTGCTGGGGCTAGATCAGGCGAGGCGAGGTTATAGCCTGTTGTGGTAATTAATTTTGGCAGCGGTGGGTTGTTTGCTCATAGAGGTCTGGATGTGCCATCCCTTGAGGCTCATGTGTTTCCAGATACTCCGAGACAGCGCCACAGTCTGCAGCCCAGGGCTACAGAGGCAACATGATGCCGCAGCTGACCATAAGAGGCAGAAAGACCACAGACAGGCTCATTCAGCAGCAGCAGCTTCAGAATGAGAACTTTGGTTATACCTCTGAATGGAGAAGCAGAAGAGGAAAGCTTTTTCAATGGGTGCCCCTTGACAAAGTGAAGAATGTCGAGATACAGCTTGACTTTCTGGTTTGCATGATAATATTAAAAAGAATTTCTGAAGAGCCAGAGTTCATTTTCTCTCTAAAGTTGTGAATTCATCAGCAGGAAGTAAGAGGTACGGGGATGAACTCCTGGATGTTCGCTCAAGGGCACGAGCCAGGATCCGGCGAGAGGAAAAGTATAATCTGCCAGCACTGACACTGAGCGCTGACCCACGACCAAGGGCTGATGGGATACAATTTCAATCGACAGGCTCAGCTATTGCTAGGTATGGACCTGAAGCGGTTCAGGTCATATTTCTCTGGCCTTCATTAATTGGTATTTTGACTACAGTCCTCTCTCTTGTGGTCGACCACCCGTCCACCCACATGAAGTCCTTGAAGTGTGACATTGCAATTACACTGGCTGTGACACATGGGAGAAAATCCCAGTCTGCTAATAGAGATCTGGCTGGCCTCTTCCCCCGTCTGCACTGAAAGGAAAAAGGAATTTTCAATAACATGGCCATTTATAGCTGCTAGCACATGGTGGAGTGAAGCAAAGAGCGCAAGGAGAACTACTTTTCACTATTGATGGGGGTATAAATGCTAATAGTGTGCTGATCAATATGGCATTACAATGGCCCCTGGTAAATAGAATTATGCTCTGGATGCACTGTATAAATGATCACATGATTGATGTGTAAAAGAAGCGCATTATGGCTGAACTGTACAACCAGCATAAAAGGAATAGGCAGTTAAATGTAAAGAAAATAATCAGACTGGGTCAATAATCCTGGAGTAACATCGTGTTTGTCAGCGGTATTGTCAGGCCGGTTTATTACCAATGGCATTAATCCATTAATTAGCCGAGTCTCATTTGTATCTGGCAGAGGCCTCTGTGATTGAAATAGAAATATACTCCCTTTGTGACGGGCATAACGAATGCAGAGCAGCTTAATGCATATGATGTTGCATTATTCAAACATGAAGTCTATATATAAGTAAATGCATAGGGATTACTTTAATAGACAGAATATAACACAGCCCTGATTAGAAGACAACACACTCTTTATTAAGATTAACCCCTTGGAAAAATACTTTCTGGGGACCAAATTTGGTTGTTATGATGAAAATAATTAGTTGTAAAACATGTTACATTTTAATTAAACTACAACGTAATCACATGTATGAATTAAGCATTTGCGGTAGTTGTTAAGCTATCCATCTCAGTGAAAGAACAACCATATGTAGCTTCTATATGGTAATCTTCATTCTTTAAATCTGATATACTTCAATTTAATGCGGATTCATTGGGACTGATATGGCATCCTGTATTGAAGTTCCCTTACTTACCTTGAAAATCTGGTTGGAGATCTACTTTCTCTTCCAAGTTTACAGCTCGATCAGACTGAAACTGGTCTACGTGTTCTGTGCGCGCTCAATTGTTAGCATGTTGAAGCGACAGTTGAATAGCATGAATGTGTGGTGAGGAAACCAGGTAGTAAGCTAAACCTTGACAATAAAACATAACACAGGACTTTTATGTGGGTGTCTGCCCAAGCATCTGATTTTTACCTTACTGATGCTGGTTTTGATGTATTTTGTCTGCCTGTATTGTGAACTCTGAATTTGTAACATGTTGTATTTAACCTTGAAATAATAGTTCTATTGACTGTTATTATCGTCATAGTTACAGAGATATTCCAGCGTAAAATTAATTTAGGGTCAAACACACCGTAACACCGAGTTAGACACCCCCCCCCTTGAGAGATGTTGCTGACCGCTTGCTTCTCTTGTTATACCAACTTTAGTAACGACCGCACGATAGCAATACACAGCGGTCTGAGGAGCCATAAACAAACCTCAACCAAAACACCACTCTACAGCCACAAATAATGCTCAGAACAGCACCTAACTTCATCTACAGTACATATAGGGTCCTAGCCACAGGACTAGCCACCAAACATCTTTTTAACTTTGCCTAATTTCTTTAACAAAGAGACTAAACACAACTCACCTACTCTCTTCCAGCAGCCGCTTGTTTGTAGCGAGACCTCAGGCCAGTCCATTATAGACTGCTGCGGGGAGATGCAAATTACTTTTTTGCCGGAATATCCCTTTAAGAGTCAAACTTTGCAATATCATGCACATTGCATCAGTCAGTTAAGTCAGACTGTGAGAGTAGATGAAATGTTTGTTTTTGTTTTATTCATTGATTCATTTTTAATTTGTGTAAAGACAGCCTGTATAGGGTGCATAGCAATAAACCGACTGTCCATGAGACGATATGCTACAAATTTATCCGTGTGTGTGTGTGTGTGAGTGTGTGTGTGGGAAGTCGACTTAAACATTTTGGCTTGGAGGCACAACTTGATTTGCATGACTAATAATATTTAATGACTGCACAGATTCTCTCTTATCCAAACTCATAATAATTGATTATTTCTAATTAAGGGGTCCTCAGCACTTCACATACAGTACATGTAGGGAGCCGTTAGTGCCGTATCTTTGCTGTCCTGAAAGAAAAACTCTTGTAAGTCTTATCTCAATATGTCTTCATCAGCAAACTAAGCCTCAGGCGTGATACCCACTGAGATAGCCAGCCTGCACTTTGACATGATGCATCTACAGCAGTTCAGTTTAAATATCTGGAAAACGCCTAAAGCTGGTTAATTTAACAGGTGTCAAGTTTTTATGGAGCGGCTCTCTGAGAGTCTTCTTAATTTATGGACAAAATCCAAAGTTTTTCCGTGCCCTTTAGAATGATATGAAGGTGATGATGATAACATTACAATTGAAGTTTGGTTATAATCGAAACAAAGGAAAGTGTAAGGGCAAAAATTTGAGTACTAAAGTCAGAAAGAATAAGAGACCTTTGCTGCAGTGATGGGAATAATGAGAATGTCGTTCAGGGTGATTACAAAAACAACTATTTTACATTTTCTCACATCTAAAACTCACAGGAACTTGATCTTCTTCTAAGAAAGGCTTTTTTGTGGTTGTCAATTTCAGATTATTCACCTATTATCTATCTGCCAGTCTATCAAATGTTCCTGGAAACCTCTTTAACTTAACTTTAGGATAGCCTCGCACACATCCTCTCACTGCTTCATATTATTTCAATAATAAGTATTCTTGGTCACTTATTCAATTTTTGTCCATTAGTATGACAGTTTGAAAAAGTATAACAGAACAGAATATAAGTCTGGACATGTCCCTACAAGACTCCGAATGTGGTTCGAGTCTCTATGAACTCATCTCTCCTTCCTCTATCTTTTCTTATTTTACTTTCTGAATGTGTAACTTTGAATTTCACTTTGTCTACAGTAAATTCTTGTTGGGATTTAGGGTTAAAACCTGTTCCTCTGGTTGTATGTGGCTGCATTATACAAGTGAATTGTGTAGTCTCTTTACACGTCGACACTACTTTGTATAATTCTCCACTTATCAAAACAAGTGTAACAATTATGAAGACCTATGGGACCCCAATATGTCACACTTTTACAATCCCTCAACACACTCATCCCACACAATTTTCCCTCCCTTTCTCTTCCTTTAAGTCATTCCCTCCTGCGTCTTGTAAGCTTTTTTTCTCTCCGAGGAGGGGTAAAAGAAGGGGGGACCCCATTTCTTTCCTCCTCCTTATCCCTAAATCCAGGCTGGTTTCCATGAGAAACTGGCAGGAATGTGTTTCATTAACATTCTTTGTGGAATGCATATGCACTTCTTGTTCATCAAATCTAAAGCAGCTCACCGCCTCCTCTAATCGAAAGCAGCCCATGACGCCTTTTAAGTGGGGCTCAAGTGTCTTCTGAGCAGCAGCATGTCCATATGAATGCCTCGAATGACCACATGTTGGAGGGTGTTGATCCACAACTAGTCCCTTGTGATCCTCCACGCTGAAAGAAAAGGATACAAATCATTTGGGCAAGATTATGAGACAGAAATTGCGTGTTCATGTGTCACATAAGAGCACTTTAGAAGTGATTGATTAATATATCTCAAAATCAAACATTAGCATTAAACTGTCATGTTTTTTTTCCCTTCTGGTTTCATATCTTGTTACAGTTACGATATTTTAACCCTGCTTATTACTGGAGCGAAACCAAAGGGGCCCTTTCCTGGTTTAAAACAGCGAGGAGCCTTGAGGTCATGAGGACCTTTACGCTGGATTGACCTCTGGGGTGCACACACACAAACACACAGAACCACAAACACACACATGGATACAGAAAGCAAAAAAAAAAGGGGGGTCTCATACAGCTGTCTGTCAACTCAACACTTCACGTGTTTTCACTGGTGACATGCATCCCGGTTACTTGGCTGACAGGAGAGAGATGAAGCCATTACAGCGGGAGGTTCTTACCCCCAAATCCAATTGACTCATGGGAAATCGCAGCAGAGTGATGGATGCAGTGATGTCTTGTTACAAGGATGTTGTTTTTTTTTAATCTGTGATGCTGTGATTTCCATTTGAAGAATTTCCCGCACTTTTTACACCACACCTGAAGCAAGTACTGACCAAAAATCTTGAAATATGTTGATCCAATGTCTAACTTTGGGTCATATTTTGCTTTTCATGTAAGATTCATCACATATTTGCACATATACTATCGGTAATTTTCAAGCCAAATCTAATATGGTGGCTAAAATTATTACAATAGCTAGCAGGGTATCATGTCATGATGAGAAACACTGGATGAACAACAAGGACTCCTGCACCCATCAGTGCAAGTAGGGATATCCAGATCCGATACTGATATCCGATCAGGATATTGGTCTGATATCAGCGAAAAAACAAAACAAAACAAGCATTCCATTCCAGACTCTGCGCCGGCACCTCTAGCTAGCAGCATCCGAACATCGGTATTGGCCATTACTGAAGGCTACAACATTGGTATCGTATCGGAAGTAAAAAAGTTGTATCAGGACTAGGGTTGGGCATCGTGTCTCGAGCATCGATGGGGACCGGGACTGACATTCCGATTCAAATTTAAAGTTTCGATTCCAAGTTTCGACGCCGGAGTCTGCCGACTGGAAGAAATAACCGCCGAACACCAACGAGGCAGACGCGGCTAAACACCGACGAAGAAGAAGCCGCCGAACACCAATGAGGACGAAGAGGACAGCAGGAAGAATGAACTCTTATCTCAGTGCAACATTAGCAACACAGTTTTTTTAATGCAAAGGAGGGTGAACGACCAACAGGATTAAACACCTCAGGATTCATGGAGGAGAAATACCTGAGTGTCCCGTCTTTGACACGCTTCGCCGGTCTTCCGCTAACCGACCAGAATCAGATAACTGAGGCAATAAATTACTTCTGCTAACGTTGAAGAGGCAAACAAATTGTACTGTGTACGGTGGGTCAACTTAAATATCCAACTAATGTTAGCCCTTGTACTTTTTCATAGAAAAACGACCTGACAACAAAAATTGATATTTATATACTGGTTGAAAAAAGCCCTGTGAGAAGTTCATAGTAAAGTTCTTAAAAAGTTAATATAATTTAAAAATTCATAGAGAAGTTCGGAAACTTTATCCAAAAAGAAGAATTCCGGTTAGCACCCTCATTTAAACCATGCTTTTTTTTTTTAACTATCCTGCCTTTTACAAGAATCGGAATAGAGAATCGTTAGGAACTGGAATTGAAACGAGGAATCGGAATGGGAACCGGAATCAAACGGACACCCGACTCTAATTGGGACACCCACAACTGCCGGCCACAGCATGTTCATTTTATACTGTTTATGGTCACTAATCAACTATGTTATCAAATCGGGGTCTTTTTATCGCTGCAGTTGCACAATCTAAATGTCTAAGCGTGTGTAGTCTTCTATTTTCTCTGTAGAGGGTGATAAAAAGTGGATGTCAACATCACAAAGCCCATCATGAGCTCGATTCATGGTTTGAAAATGTTTGAAATGAGATCTGAGATGTCTACCGCTGATGTCAACTTGTTACAAACCGAATTGTAAGGTCAAAATCTCAATTAGTGCTCACCAGGTTGATTTGTGAATTCTGACAAACGGCCTAATAAAGAAGTGGACACGTGTTGATGAACCACACACAGTCAGAGGTAATAAGAGGAGTCGGTCTTCTTTGAATTCAGGTGGAGTGAGTGTCTCAGTGTTTGCATCATCCACATCACATCCTCTACCCCTTTATGACGAAGTTTATGACTCAAACGTATGCATTAGCGTTGGGGGGGGGGGGAGATGCTCTGACTCAAACCGCCACTGACACGGTGACTAGGAGGCACTTAGCTGCAGGAAACACAGAGCAGATCAAAACAAGCCCCTGGTTGATCTGTGTGGTCTCTTTGTGAAGCGGGCGGACGTGGAGAGGCAGCGGGGAGCGCGGGGTGGGGGGAGGCCGGCGTGTTTCACCTCCTCAAAAATCAGACAGAAAGTCATTGATTTTTCCCATGACATACCCAACCCCCCCCCTTTAAACACACCCCCTCAGAGTCAGACGGCTGGCGTGGTGAACATGCACCAAACACGCTCCTCAAACCCACAGCCCTGCCCCCCACCTCGGCCCCGGCGACCACCCCCTCTCCCCCCTATCTTTCCCTCTCTCTCTTGCTCTCTCTCTTCCTCACTCCCCCTGTCTCATTTATGCCTTTGCGGAGCAGCTGCTGCCCAGAGAACGGAGGGAGCTGCATTCACATCTGAGCACATTAGTCACCAGATGTCACCTTTTGCTGCCAGCCCATCGAACATCCAGGCAGACAATGCCCCATGCATTCTGAACATCTGACTTACGACGTCTCCTGCAAAGGGGGCTGGGTGGCGCTCTGGACCCCGACAGCCACGGCTGGGTAGAACTCAAAGCCACGTCGACAGTGACACCTACAGCCAGTCCACACACATGAAGAGGAAGCTGCTCTTGTGGTATTAATATCAAAAGACCACCTTGAGATATTGATAGAGGGGTTTTGGCCACTGAATAGATGATACAAAAGATTTTCCGCCAAACAACTCCCTTTTTTATTTCAGACATGTGCCTGGAATTTTGAATATCTACCTGTTTTTGTGTACCCTAAATATGTCTAAGCTGCTCAGAGATCTGAGTCATGTGGCGTGATGCTTTCTGACAACCCTGATGTTGCTGGAGACACCTGCAACAGATCTGCCGCTGTCACCTTCAGGGTATCAAATCTGCGTTCAGACTGAGAGACAGCAGCTCGACAGAAGGAGAAGGCCAAGAAGAAGGTCTCTCTCAGAGAAGTAAACAGTAATATGTGCGCAGAGAATAGCAAAAATAAAAAAAGCCCAGAGGCATAAAATGTATGAATTGCAGAATTCCATTAACTGGCATGTACCTTTTTTAAGCCTTGCGCTTTGTGTGGAAGTTTTCGATTTTAAAATACGCATCTCCTTCAATGTGTTTCACCCACACTCTTAAATAATTCATGAAAAGCCTGAGAGCTGAAGTCACATTATACAACAAAGTGATGATCTATTTTCCCCAGTTTGTATTCAACTGTTTGAGAGATTGTTTTAATGCAGTGCTTCTGGGACTTTCCAAAGGGTCACATGATAAAACTGCGAGATAATATGGTCGGTAGTGTAACACTGTTGGACCCATGATAAATAATTCTTGTATGGCGTATACAAATAGAAGCAGAAACAAGAGATAGTGTTTTTTCTCTCTTTGTGCTCCATGTATTCTTTATCATGTGTATACAACCCTCCAAGCATAGACATTTCTTAGTTTTGAATGTATGATTTTAGCTTAGTCAAGAGCGTTCGCCTCGAGCAAAGATGAGCAGCTGCCCACAGAGGTCGAGAGCTCTTTCAAACTTCACCTGCAGTTTGTTTGTTTGTTTGTTTTTTCATCGTACGAGACCCAAACTGAGGAGAAATCCCATGAGGAAATTCTCCCTATAGCAACAAATAATGGTCATGGTTTATTTCGCCATCCACTAAATTTAATCCAAATCATTTGAAATGACCAAAAATCATAGACTGTATATGGACAACTTGGTTCCGCCTTCCACCAGTATACAGATTTGAAGCCGAAAAGCTCTCGGTAATTCTGCGTTCTTTCTCCATTTCCTGAAACCAACATTGCGCAGTAGAGTTGTACGCACTCCACCACTTGCGCAGTAGCATTGTACACATTCGGCAAGAGAGGCGCCGAGAGTTGCTTTGATGACGCTTGGCTCAAACAGCGTATCCCCCGGGTGAGTTACGCAATCTTCGTACGCCCATAGTCTGTATCAAGTGTCAATCATAGAAAACAAGAACCTCCTAATAACTTAAAAACGGAGCTGAACAGAAAGAAAGAGGACTTGAGCACAAACCTGTCTGACAATAACTACATGTCAACATTGCAAGCAGTGGGGAGAAAAAATTATATTCTGTGTAATAAGTTTCTAAAGCTTGTCCACAGCTCCACAAGGGAGGCGGGATTTATGACCTATACTGCAGCCTGTCACCAGAGGGTGCTGTTCTCGGAGTGGCTTCACCCAGCGAGAAGGCAGACGGCGTCCATTCTGTATGGGGTCTATGCCAAAAACTTTCCAAAGCTATACCAGAATAACTTTTTACAGATAAAGCTATCATGTTTACAAAGACTCATCATCCACATTATGTCCAGAGGAAAATTAATAATTTAAACTCTTAAATCAGAAAAAAAGTGGTTTGATTTGGTCCATTTAGAAAGAAATGTCCTCCTTACGGGGCTGGTTGATGTGATTTGATATTTAGATCAATAAGCAAAAAGCAAAACAGGCGCATACTCCAAAACAAGAATCCCCTTCAGGCACAAGAATATCACAAATGTACAGAAAGAGCCTAAAAACTTGAGCACACTCAGTATCATTTATTGTGTTTAATGATGGCAGAGAGACGTACAGCTTACAGCGGACCTTCTTCAAGTGTTGCATTCAGATCAATATCCATGACATTGTTTTGTGAGTGGGTTAAAACGATCGTTACAGTGCATGTCTGTGATGGTTTCCCTTGTTGCTTGTACAGATAGAAACATCGTTTGATTTGTCTATTACTAAAACAACTTTTTTTGCCGTAGAGTTTTTAAAAAAGTCAGGATTGTTCTTCACTGACGGCTAAAAAAATAATCAATAAGTTTGGTTTGTTTGAATCGGGTTTGTATGAGATTCTTGTCAGTAGTAAATGTATTCGCCACAGGGGGCCAGACCTGCCATGTAATTTATGAAATGTTAAGAAACTTCCACAAATCGCTTTTCTTTGTGTAGATGTACGCTCTGTTTGGAAGTTTGCCAGTCAATATATGGAAAGCGAAGTCGATTTTGCACTGTTCTTAGATGTGACACGGACATGCTCCTCCCCCTGTGATGACCTACAATATACAAGTCACAGATAAATTGTGAATTGAAATATTTTTGCAGCTCAGTTTGGCATAATTTTATGCACCAAACACTCAATATTAGCCAGCCAACACAGTTCTGGGTGAAGAGTTCATTATTTCCACTAGTATTCCCTTCAAAAGCTAAGACTGTATTCTACAAGGGTAAAAATATCATGTGGACGATGAGTTTTTTTGAAGACTCACTGTCATCTAGTTTAGTGTATCTTCCCTCTTTGACCCCTGCCTATTATCTACACCATTAAGTCTTCATGCTACTCATACATCCCCGGGTCACTGCCCTAAATCAGACAAAACAACTCTTTAACTGCTCTTTCACTCCCTTTGTTTATCCGTGTTACGCCTTATCAGCAGCAAGATGCTTCCTCCTCCATCCTCGCCGCCTCTCCTCTCCCTGCTCCCTTCTCTCTATATATTAAACGATGGGTGGCACTTTCCCCTCACAGCGCTATCCGCCACGTCAAGTCACCTCCAGACACATTAGCATATTTATCATCAGCTTCACAGACTTCAAAGTCACTGCTTGCTTTCTCGCCGAGATGGGGAAGCGCCACCAGGAAGCAGACGCAGATTGCAAAGCGCTAGGTGTTCCCCGGGGATCAAATATCCATTTAAGTAAGAGCAAGGGGGGGAGGTTATAAGCAGAATTCAATTCATTTATTTGCAGTGGTGATGATGTCTTTAGCAGTGACTTTAAATATTTGCTCAGTGCTAACTGCAGCATTCACCACAGTTTTGTGATGTTAACATGCCGCTAATGCTGAAGGGAGCTCGGAGGATTTCTTGGGTTTTTTCATGTGGGACACTGTCAGGAAGATTATTACCACACCACATGACACAAACAATGAAGCTAACACAATTTAAGCCCATTTGCATGAAATATATCGTAATGCAAATTAACACCTCGAGTGTGCGTTTCTTTGCTTCTGTTTCTGCACAAATCCTCTAATCTGTACATCCGTGTTGCCAGGAAACTGGATAAACAGTCCACTAAATCTTCTGTAAACCACATCAGTCTTACCTGATCTTTGTCCGCCCATGAAAGCGGCTCAGGTCAGGCTGCATTTGTCCACACTCAGTGCACACTTGACAGACAGCTTGTCCCAGCGTGCGGCCAGTAAAACAACCACTCAGGCTAAAGAGAGGTCAGTGAGCATTTTCCACTATATTACTGTACAGCGTTACAGTACACAGGAAGCTAGCTGAGGGGCTTGTGGGTATTGACAAGGGTAAGGGATGCTGGCCTCCTTAGACAACAATACAGGGTTCACACTATTTGATATTGCCATGGTAATGTAAAACCCACTGTGATAATTTCAATCTGGTTAAACCGTTTCACAGAGAGAGCCAAAATGAGACAGAATCCTTTCAGGTTTCCACACTGCACTTGTAAACAATCACCTAAAATGTGAGAAATCGACTCCTGTAACAGGCTGAGTTTCATTGTAAGGATGCAACTGAGAGCGTAGTGACCTGTCTGTTCAGTGACTCTGTCCAGGGGTGTGTCTCAGACCTGGAGACATAAGGGGCTGAGCCTGGACCCCCTAACCCCACCCCACAAAGAGAAGTCAAAGGAAATAAAAACAGCCAAAGAAAGAAAGTTTGACTTGAAGAAAGCGTTATTCCTCTACGTTACCTTAAAAAAATAATCAGACAGCTGGGCGAGTCTGAACTGAATCACCCAATTAATGTCAGTAAAACCGATATTATTTGAGTTCAAGTATCAAGAGAGTGAAACACTAGATTTAAACATAAGCAATCATGATACCAATGTCTGACTGATTAATTCACTAAATTTAGAAGTATGATGTGTTATCTACTTGGCACTGACCAAAACTAGACTAAAAATAAGGGCTTAGCCGACTTGACAGACATCCTGTACCTGCTAGCCAAGAGTCAAGATCTCAGCTCCATCTCTTTGCCCGTAGTAAGGTCGTCCGAAAGTTTGGTTAAATCTGCATTTTTGATATAGCTATAGGCTTCAAAGCGACACTTCGGAAACCCCTGAGTAACATAATTGAGATTATGTCCATGTTGTAAACTATTCTTTTTATTTGAGTAGTTTCGATAAGATGTGGTTGAGAAGTATCTTTGAGACAAAGTGTGACCTTTTTCAGCTTCAGCAATAAAGTTTTGAGCTTTCTAGCAAGAAAGACAAGAAGCTAGCTCATTCAGTGTTTCCCTCCCCAATATCTGATGTGAAATTCAAAGCTCAGGTATGATAAAAGGCACTTTTGTTGATATTTCTCAACCTACATTAATACGCCAGATAGCTCTTTAAGTGTCCTTGACCTTCACTAGAATATATAAGGGCTGAACGCTAAATCGATTAATTTGATAAATTGTATTTGTGGCTTTGTAAGATTTACAAAAATGAAAATTAAGTTAGTCCTTTTAACTTCCTCTACTGCTCCCTGGGGCTCCTGTTGTTAACACTCAATACCACCTCCCTCACTCTCTTCAGCAACTGTAGCCACAGTGTTTAGAGTCATGTCTTCATCATTTGAAGTTTTATATTTAGGAAAAAAGTAAAATCGATCAAGTCAAGTTTTTTAAAATAAATCAGATTTAAATTTTAGTGCGTGTCGCCCAGCCCTACATTACACCATGATTTACTGGATGGCACAGCTCAGAATTATACAGTGATGGTTTTCTGACATGGGTTTGCTTCTGTGTGGTGAGATGGTCTAAATGACATCATTCTGATGCTATTTCTGCTGTTTTACCACGTGGCATTTGGCTGATAAAAGTCTTTTTGTTTTAATCTCCTTTAATGTGCTCTGACACTTCCTGTGAAACGCCACTGTGTAAAACGTCTCATTTTTTCACACTCACACTCTCTCGCTTGATTTTTAAACATACATGCTCTGTTAATAATGTGATTTGAATCATTAATATGCTACATTGTAGGCACCCATTATAATTGGAAAATTAGTTACAGCACAATGTCTAACTGCTTCTTACAACACTAATGCTGTCCCTCTCTCTGTGTCATCTAAACCCTATGCTAATGAAGCCTGGGCCCACAACATGCAGGAGGTTGAATATCAATTTAATCAGGCCCTCCCTGCAGGGGCTTTCAGAGGGAAATGACAGCCAAAGTGCATTA
This sequence comes from Xyrichtys novacula, assembly GCA_962446985.1. NCBI lineage: Eukaryota > Metazoa > Chordata > Actinopteri > Labriformes > Labridae > Xyrichtys > Xyrichtys novacula. The sequence continues at coordinate 6,876,543 of OY660882.1, read as the reverse complement.
GTAATTCTACTGCTGTCACTTCTCATAGCTGCTTACCTTGCAAACAAACTGCTCTAATGGCACCTGCCTGCTGGGCAATTTAGGCACTGTAGAGGCAACAGAACATGAAATGGACTAGAGACCACTGACCTAAATAGGAAAGAGCTGCCTCTCAACAAGGAGTGGCTTTCTTATTGTTGGAGTGGAAAACATTAGCTATGTGTCTGAACAAATAAAGCATTCGAGTGTCCTTCAACACTGTGTTTCTCTAAGAGAGATATGGAAAGGGAAACAAACACCAATCAATCACGCCTCTCGCTGAAAAGAAAGCCTCAAGTTTTGTTTTATTTAAATTTTTTACTCATTGATAGTTTCTTATCCTGAAATCCATAAGTTTCCGATTATTATCTGCAGATAACAGGTACAAATAAATAGTTTAATACGCAAATGAATAGAAAAAAAGGGAAGAGTTCATTACCTCCACTCATACAATCGAATTGCTTTGACATAATCCCCTCTTATTCCTCAAGGGGATGGGGGAGGGAGAGAAGATGATGGGATTGGTGGTAGTGCGTGTGTGCATATATATATAAGCGTGCGTGCGTGTGCAAGTGTGTACATGCTGGGGGTGGTGTGGCTCATTTCGGTGTCAGCCTCTGTTCATCACTGGAGAAGAAAATATGTCCTTTCTCACTGCACACGGTGTAGCGGCGCATGTTTTCATTCACTCTCCTGTCATCATTGCGCACTGATACTCATGAGTGTGTCATCTTTCAGACCAGATTTGAGTGAGATGACTGGTGAACTAGCGCCACCTGTTGTTGATACTCGCACACTGACTAACTGACTGACCCACAGCAAGTGTTACATTTTGTGCGCTTTGATTCCAAAATGAATCATTCATGTCGTTTATTTCTGCTTTTTTTTGTCTCCCTCATCTCTTCTGGACTGCAGTGCCAAGCGACTACATGCTCAATATGCTGCAGCCAGATGCCTCTTAGCAGCCAGGCCCCTTCACGTCAATATGTCAGGTCAATAGTGTGGGATGGTATTGAATGTGTCAGAGAAAAAGAACTTCACTCTGGGGAGGTTGTTCGGTGGCGGTGGGGAGGACAGCGCCCAGGTTTCCTCTAGTCAAGTAGATCCATTTCACGGGAGAAAAAAAACATTAAGCCTGAGTCGAGCAAGGCCGGAGAGAGGAAAGTGATGAGTCAAGTGGTGGCATGAGGGATCTATAGAGGGAAATATGACTTGTACGTGTGCTTTAGTGAGCGTACTGTAAAGCCTTCGCCTCTTGGGCAGAAATCTTAGCATGATAAGAAAGTTGAGACAAGCCTCCGCAAAAGCCTTACTTTAAAAAACATCACTATTAAAGCTCCTATGAGGCGTTTTGGACATTTGTAAAATGCACTGAAATTCAAACTGATGTTTTTTCATGATATTCAAAAGCAAATAAGGCTATCAGTGACAAGATTGGTGCTTTTTATACTTTAATTTTTAATGCCTTAAACTGGCATGAGAGGGTCTAGACCAGTGTTTTGTCCACAGGGGGCACCAAAGTTGACACAAACTGAAAGATCCTGATGGGAGCTTTAAAAAATAATATTATCTTACCATGTTATCATGGACAATTCTCTGGCTCCAAATAAATCAACCATGGACATGACAATCGGGATAACACTGCCCATTGTCCAACAGAACCTTATTGCCTATATTTATTTTTGATTACCTGGCTGTTTAAAAATACTTGATTCTGATAGGTCAGAACATCATAGCAGGGGTCATAAATTCTGAATAGCAAGAGAAATGCCAGAGACAACCAGATTACAAGTCATATCAGATCGACCCATGGGAAGGAGTTTACGGCGCATTTCATCTCTCACCATTGTTACAATGCCAGCTGCCTTTAGGGAACTACATGAGTTGTTGCAAATCTTTTTGTTAGCGTATCAAATTGGCAGGATAGACAACCTGAATGATATTTTTGATATCCCCCTCATTTATTTCAACAAAATAAAGTTTAAGATGGGCATCCAGAAGAAGGAGATATGGAGAGGAACGCACAAGATGCTCAAGGTGACATCAACCAAATTGAAGAAAACGGTCACAAAGCAACTGAGAACATGTGAATGAAAATCATCTATAAATGAAAAATGTCACCTTCAAATCAATATATAATGTCAACTTGTTGGTATTTTAAGTTAGTAGCCAGGTGATAAGTAGGATAATGTACAATCAGTAGGTGGTTATCCAGAATGTAATCACAGTAGACTGAGATGAGATGCCGTTGTTGAGTGTAGAGCATTGTGCACCACAAGATTCAAAGACCTTTCATCTCGCTGAAGATATTTGCCCTCCTCTCTTGTAGACACAATGTTAAGTATTGTTGTCTGATTTTTAACTTTGCAAAGGCACGACCAAGAGACCTCTTACAGGCCTTACGTCAACCCATAATGAGGAGCAGCCCGGCCTGATTAGTACTGTCTTGTGCACATATTAAACACTGATTGGATGACACACAGCAAGACTAAACATTTCCCATCCAGTCATGGTGACTGCTCACTAAAGCATGGCAGAGACCGTGAGAGCAAAATAGCTTTTCTTTAAGCACAATGGCATGAATATTTAAGGTGCTACATGGAGTCACTGAGACCACCTGATGGTCTGTTTAAACAAGGCCAGATGCTTTTTCTGTGGACTCCTTCTCGCTTTTAAGTACTGCAAAGCCCCAGTGAGAGTCCTGTTGAAAACAATTGATTCATAGTCATCTATCTCATAGCCGAGGGCTTGGTAATCACAGCCAGAGAATCGAATCTACCACACTCCTGTTCCACCAGGGAGAGGACTCTGTAATGAAATAACCCTCCTTGCTGCTTAATTGTCTTTTTGGCCAATGGCATACACATTCAAGAGCTGGTTGTTGTTGTTTCGCTGGTGGAAACGATTTTATAAGGTTTTTTATTATGAGGCTTCTAGTTAATTAAGCTCAAACTGTGCAGGTGTTACAATATCACAATAACAAGACATTACGTTAGAGTAGAAATGTGAAGCCAAACAATTGGGACACAGCTCTAAACAACCTAGATGTACCAGGATGCTAAGCAGCCTGCAATATTTTCACCTGACATTCATCCCAGTGTTTGCTTTGTTAACTCTAAAGTCACGTTTGACCAAGAACAATAGATCTAAGAGTCTGGATTCTGGTTATTGGTTTATTGTATCCATGTGTGGTGTGCTGTGTTGACCGCCACACAAATACATCACCATGTGGGGGGTCTCTCAGGTTTTCAACCCCTTGTGGTCTTAAAATGGACCAGGCATTAGAAATTTTGGTGATACATGTGTGAGCAATTTACACAAATCTATGCAAACTAAGTCAACCCATGACAGAGACCTGGTGTTGAAGCCCTTACACTGAACTCATTAAGGCCTTCCCAGCATTTGAACAGGCTTCATTAGAGGTGCAGTTCACTTAATTAATACAATTCCACACTTTTCTCTCACATGTGATTACAACGGAGTCTTAGGGCCACATTAAGAAAAAGAAAAGAGTAAGACTTAGAGATGTAAGTTGTTAACTTATAAGAATAAAGGCATTACTAACAAGAATAAAGTTGAAATAAAGTAATTACAAGAAAAAAGTCGTAATAAAGAAATGACTAAAGAGAAAAAAGTCGTAATAAAGAAATGACTAAAGAGAAAAAAGTCGTAATAAAGTCATTACATACGAGAATAAAGTCGTAGTAAAATCATTACAAGGATAAAGTCATACTAAAATCAATACTTACGAGAATAAAATTGTAATAAAATCGTTACGAGAATAAAGTCGTATAAAAATCATTTCTTACAGGAATCAAGTCATAATAAAATCGTTACTTACAAGAATAAAGTCGTCATTAAATCATTATTTACGAGAATAAAGTTGTAATGAGATCATTACTTACGAGAACAAAGTCCTAATAAAGTAATTATGTTTGAGAATAAAGTTGTAGTAAAATCGTTACGAGAATAAAGTCATAATAAAATTATTTCTTACAAGAAAAAAGTTGTAATAAAATCGTTACTCATGAGAATAAATTTGTAATATAAACATTACTAGAATAAGTCAGAGTAAAATCATTTCTTAAGTTATTACTTAATTACAACTTTATTCTCGCTACTAATGACTTTATTCTCGTTAGTTAACGACTTTCATCTCAAAGTCTAAATTTCTTTTCTTAATTGGGCCCTCATACTCTGTTGTGTGTGATAACTTGATATTTATACAAGTAAAACCTTATGTACCATATAGTTTTACATAACGAGATTTTGAGATCCCTGCCCCAATATCTAATGCCACAGGCTCTACACGACAAAGCTGAAAGATTTTTGAGTCAAAAATAGAGAGAGACGCATCGTAGGATTGAAAACATACCATCAACTATAAAAAGAACTTTGACTGACAAATCTCTGAGAACAGCTGAAAGGCAAAGTCTATTTTTGATTTAGGTGAAGTGACCCTTTGTAAAAGAAAAATAAGATTCTAGGAGGTGTGCATTATTACACGCAGATTCACACACACACACACACTTTTCCTATAACTCTGATCTCTCAGATTGTGCAGTATGCAAATGTTGTGCCATCAACTCGGCCTAGCGGAGAATGACAGGAACATTTGATGCAGCGCTGCTTTTTAGTGGAGTCCCTGCAGAAAGCTATTTTCACAGGATGTTATGTATGCATTTTTCAGACAGATTGCTGCAGGAGACAGGAGCTCAGGAGGGGAGCAAACATGACTGGAATGAAACACAAGACGCTCACAGTCGGCTGAATGAAGCCAACTACAATGCCAGCGGTACAGAAAGCCTCACTTTTAACATAAAAGAGTTTAAAATGCTTTAAAAGCTTTCCTTTCATAATGAGACAGTAAACTGAATCGTTTAATTCTCATCAGCGTGACTCATTTTGGAGTTCAACTCTTCTTGTTTACACAAATGAATGTGCAATACCGCTTCATTCATTGCATGTTATACTAAACCAATTATACAATGAGCTGTGAATCACTATGCAGCTTTGACTCCCTAATCTTCTGCTGTAGTTTATTTGCATAATATAAACTTGAAACTAATACAGTGAGTGAGGATGATTCTGCCCTGCATGGAATTCTACAATAAAACACCTTTATAAAACATTAGTGATATTCACATTGCCCCGTTTTCCCTGCACAGGAAAGAGAAATGGCTTCCAGCTGTGATGATCACACATCAGAGTCGGAGCTGAAATAGAAATACTAAATGAGTACATGAATTAAGCACATACCCTTTAATTATACTGTGCAGTGTTCTCTTCATTAGCTCCCTGCTTCTTTATGAAATCCGTTTTTTTTTTTTTTTTGGTTTAAAACAACCAGTTCAGAGATGTGATCAATCGATTTCATTCAGCTCAAACAAAACGCTTATTCATCTTTTAAAACTGAGGTAAGAAATGATACAGTTAACCTCCAAATTATGTATTTTGACATCCTTTAACATAAAATATGACTTTAGAGGTAAGTTTTTCCAGAGAAAAGTCAGATTATTTCAAAGTGTAAAGAAGCTGACTATAGGTAATTTATACAAAAGTGTCTTAACCATCACTTTAACTCTGCAGTTGAAGTTTAGTTTAAAGCAACATTAGCTGAACTGATAAAACTGGAATTAAAAGGCTACACTTAACATATGGGCTGGACTCCTTTTAAATGAGGCTGTCTCATTTTTCTACCATCAAACTCAAAAACAATCAGAATATTTGGGTTATATTTTATCATCATACAAAAAAGATTCAAATAAAAAGCTTTACTTTGTGATTTTTGCTGTATTGTTTTGGATTGTTTGCAATTAAATTTGAGATTACTGCTCCAAACTTTGAAATCCAAAAACACAGACTATTAGTCTTGCATCCACCAAAGCCGGTTCCTGTGTACTTTATTGATACTACTTGGACTACAAACTTACTATAAACAAAAACAAACCCTTCCCATTAAAGGAGTGGGTCTGGCTTTGTTTGTTGACCAGGGATGGTGTGGCTCTTCATATGTAACCCCGAATTTTCATCCCATCCAGAATGGCTCCGATCCGAAACAGTGAATTTTGAAAAGAAGCTGGATGTTTTATTTTGTGTCTGTGCCCGACTTCCTTGCCAGCACAGACTAATCTGTGTGGACTTTATGCGGCATAATGTGGCGTCCAGAAAAAAATACAACTCTTGCAATCAGCTGAGGCGTCCGCTGATCCGTAGTGGATTGGAAAGAAGCCGATGGAAACGGACACCTTAACTTGAACGGTAATGATCAGCTGCGATTGGCGGATACGGCCTTTTCGTAGCCGTTTCGGATGCGGTGGAAATTGGAGGTAACTGTCAAGGAAAAGTTGTGTTGTCAAGATATTGAACTGTTGGCAGTTGCTCCTCAACTGTATTATGTTCCAAGGGAGTTCAGTCATATCGTAACAATGCTTGTTTACATCCCACCCAAGGCAACAGCTGAAGTTCCGTGTGATGTTCTCCATCATACTGTTGCTAGGATACAGACTCAACATCCTATGGCGCTAACCCACAAACTTCACTCACTTACTCCATTCTAAAAACCATGGATCATCCACTTCATTACACCTTGATGGACCAAACAACAACGATGGTGGATGGCTCCTCTCTCTTGTGCAGGATGTAGCGAAGAGATGTAGACATCTGGGTAAAGAGTTTACTTTTTTCTATTTTTAAAGAATATTTCTTGACTTAAATGTCTTTCTCTGATACAGACACTCCTACCATGATTATATTCCCTCCTTCACGTGGCGCCAACATACCAAGAACAAGAAAGCATGCTACAACAGCTGCACTCTGTCATGTCGCACAGATCACATACATCGACATACTTGTATAAATCCTTCTGACACTATGTTGTCGTTTATCTGTGACAGATTAAAGGAGCACAGCCAGTAAGTGCTTCAAGAAATGTGTTTCCTGGCTTTCTGTGGTCTTTCCCTAAGGAGTCTCAAACCTTACCCTGCCATCTGCTGGCTCCATCCAGGTGAACAAAAACTCGTACTGGCAGATGACCCAAAGCACCTTGTGTACCCAGTACGAAGAAAATATGTCAGACATCCTCATCCCTGGTGCTCATTTCTAGCGTAGTTTGATTTAAAGCAGGATGACACTTGTATGAGCAATAAGAAGGGCTCTTAAATAATCTTGGCAAAAAGGGTGGTTCATTTATGGAGGAAAGATAGAGAGAAGGAGGGAGCGTGTGGGGAGGGTCGTTGGAGGGGGTTTCAATGCTTCTGAGAGGTGGCTCATTTTCCAGCACCATCTGTTCCTGCTTCTGCGAGCTGGAAGCCTCCTTTCGTGTCAAACACCTCCCACACGCTCCGATCAGCCAGACACCAACAGCAAGGACTCCATCACCTGTTTCAAACAACTGCACAACGTGACCCTCTGCATCCGTTAACTACTAATCACATCGTGTTTGATGATGTTGTTAACCTGCTGCTTGAGAGGTTCCTTCCCTCTGGCTCTTTAGAAAAAGTTCCAAACAGCCCTGAGCGGCTGCTAATCTATACTTTGGCGGCGGAGGGTGACAATGAGAAAAGGTTGATGAAGGGAAGAGGGGAGGAGAAGGAGGAACAGGCCGGACCTGGAGGAGAGAGAGATAGAAGGAAGACAGAGGTGCGTGAACAAGGCCATGCTCTTCCATTTCAATCAGCTGCCGCCGTCTCACATGGCAGCAGAGCATCCGGAGGGGAGGCGCCGTCATGAATCCTAATTGCTCCCTTTTCACCACATTGCAGGGTGTTTCTATGCAAATCTGTCCAGAGAGGTATCTAGTTTATGCAAGGCCGACTGTATGAAGTGAAATGTGAGCAGAAATCTTGCTCAGACAAAAGCCTTGGTGGGGAGATGCTGGGATTATAATTCATTTGGATAAATTATTCATTTTGCACATGGCTCTCCTGAGTGCAGGACAGAGCGCAGTTTCACACACGCTGCTAATGTTTTGACATGTATGTATTCCACTACATGGGCGAGCTCTGGCCCCAAGTTAAGATATATTGCTTTAATAAGAATGACGAAGATGCAAAATAATGAGATGTCTGAGACGAGAGTGCTGGGGAGTCCTCTGAGGCAACAGACAGAAACGAGAACATGATTCCCTGCTTGTGGACTCGCTGCAAATTCTGTGTGATTTTTTGGAAAACCAAGCTCTTCATATTTGTAGCTCCTAGATATAAACAGCGTGCTTTCTAGACACACGGTTTAGATTTATACAACTATGACTGTAGACTCATATTTTGATTTTGGTCATTAGGAGCAATGGGAGCCAGTGTGCTGACATGATGAAAATATTCTGTGTTTAATATTCATCGGTGTGTTTATTTCCACTTTGTTCCTGGCTGTTTCAGCACCAGGCATGCACTCAGGGATCAATGAAAGCTATGATAATTTAACACACGAGTGCGGAAGTGCAGTTTAATTTCACCAACAGGAGTCAGGGATGACTATTTGTTCCCATAAGGATTACATAAGTTGGACAAATAAGTTTATTTTGCTATATTTCCAGAATGGGTTGAGGGCCTTGGCTCAGTCTTAAACGGTAATGATAATGTTTTTCTTGGGCTTGTATGTCTTTATTCAAAGGATACAATAGTGGATAGAGCAGCAAACTGGGAGTGAGAGTGGATGAGGGCCTGCCTACATCGAGAACCACAATGTCTGTACTTGGGGTGCATCAAGGATCAAGGACACTAATGTTGAACCCAAAAGCGAACAGAAAGGGCTTCAATGTCAACTGACAATGGCTCCATAGCGCCCTCTTCATAATTTCAAAATGTAAGTCTCGCTCCTGAGTGTGACTCAAACCTACAGAATCAATTACAGTTATGTTGGACCCCAAGCAGAACAAAAAGGGTTCCAATGTCAAAATGGAGATCCAACTAAAAATGGCTCCATAGCGCCCCCTACAAAATTTCAAAGTGCACTGGGGAGGTGTTTTACAGAGGTAGTGGCGCGACACTGCTAGGGCCTGTTGGTCTGCTCTGAAGCGACACTTGTTTATCCAGCCTTTTGGTATCTAGTTATGTTTATTGTAGTGTGTTGTTAAGCGCTTTGGGTATCTTGAAAGGCGCTATACAAATGCAAGATATTATTATTATTATTGTTGGTGCCCGTGGGGCGCTAGTTGACAGTTGCACTCGAACCACTTGATTCTTCACTGACTGTGTTCTGGGTAGTTCAAAACCCACATCTACTACATTATTTTGAGTAGTGCAAAGTAGGCATAAATAATCAAACCTCATCACTCTAACTAGCTGGCGCCAAGGTTATTAATCGGTTATAATAAATATTTTCATTGTGACAGTACCAGTAATATGTTTTGTCAAAACTTCAAAACAGCAGTCCATAAACTGTAGTTTAAGTTAATGGTTACTGCTATAAAGCTGCTATAAGGCTTTACTACCCGGATTCAAACAGGCACAGATAATGTCTTGCGGTGCAACACAATCCGCCAGTATTTTAATCCTTGTAATGAAGGTGTAAGCTTCAACCAGTGCTACCAGTCCAGGCATGTAGACATTATCTTGCAAAGATGGCGGCGCTGGCTCTGTCTGCTAGTATGAGCCACGCTTTGCAAACCAATTTGACATTGTTTACCCTTTATCTGTGTGGCTCTGAATCCCAAATAAGACCAAAAGCTGGGGTGCTTTTGAGTTAAAGTAATCGTTGTTGGTGCTGATTATTCATTTCATGATAATGAGGAAATTAATTCACAAAGTAAATAGATTCCCTTCAAAATAAACAAGTCTATTAAAGATTGAGGACTTTTTCCATTATTAATAACTCTTGAGTTCTAGTGCATCATGCTAAATAATAATAAAATCTTTGTGATTTAAGCTGTTGGTTCAAGTGTTTATATGGCAGGTGATCTAATCAGGTCGTTTTTTTTTCTTTTGTGCATCTAAAAATCTAATCACAACAGCGACGTGACGCATTAAAAAGTTGTCAGTCTGCCTCACATCTCTCTCTCCTCTTCTGGTCCAAGCACATCAGACTTTTTAGAGTTTTAATTCACTCCCCGCTCTGGAAAATCTCCGCTTCACACAGTTTGTCACTGAATTTTTATGAGTTTGCGTTGCATACCTTTCTACTGTCTTAGCAGTGAATTATGTTGAATTCTTTCGAGTGTTTCTCCTTAAAACAAACTCTGCTGTCATTCACTTTGAGATTCACAAAGAAGAACTGTTTATCTCTGAGTTTGTGAGTCAAGATGTTGGGTAGAAATGCTGTTAACACGGGACGGTTTCTTATTGGGATCCATTTATAAAAAGGTTTAACACCACCTTGAAACCAAATTCAATTTTATTCATTATGGGCCTGTCAAAGTGAGGTGTTTATAGAGCGCTTTCAGTCCTGCTATAAACAGGATATTATGCTTTATAGTATTCCAGCTAATTGAAATAATCCAAAATCTGTGCCCTCTCAAACAAGCATTTCTAAGAACTCTAAAAGTAACTGCTTTGTGACACTCACAGTACACAACGTATACTAGATCGATCAATACATGTTGTGAGGAGCATACACTGAAACTCATCTCCATCCCAGCCGTCAGAAAACACATCCTCACATGAATGCTCTCTGACACGGAGCTCTGATTACAAACCCACCCGTCACAAATGACCATGATCTATACCGCGCTCCCAATGGCTCTCCTGGGAAGCTCCCCCTCTTATTTCATTTTTCATCTCATCCTCTTCCGCTTTATTCTTCAGTTATTCAAACTCACTAAATCCAAATATGAGGAGACACGGAGCCCTGCTGTTTTGACAAGTTAAATGACTACAGGCGATGATATGCTTCCCAGCCAGTCTGTAAGCAGCACACGTCGCCAGCCACCGCCTCGCTGTGCTCAACCAAAACATGTGTGTGTGCTCCTCATTCCTGCAGCCACCAGACCTTCTCTCTGCAGCATCCTTTTTTGAGGTAAAATTGAAATGGATTGTGTCGCTCAATATTTTATTGACATCAACTTCACAGAATGTTGCTACAGTGACACAGGGGATAATTATTTCACCACAGATTTCTTCCTCCCTGCATTTTCTCTCCCTCTCTCTCTCTCTCTCTCTCTCTCTCACTCTCTCTTTCAGCCTTCCTCCAAGCCCTTCCATTCCTGTAGAGAATTAGTTCTGCATAAATTACCCAGTGGAATATTGAATCAGTCTCCAGCCACCAAAGGCGAGTCTGTGTGGCTGATTACTGAGCGGTGTGCACAAGATGCGTGCAGACAAACACACGCGGAGGACGAGGGAGAGGGGCCTCTAAGCGAGGAGCTGACACCATTGCAGAAAACATGGAAAGAGGAGGACACCATTGCAGAAAACATGGAAAGAGGAGGAGGGAGGAAGAAAAAAAGAAGACAGGGGGGAGGGGGGAGATCAGCCAATCTGGATATGAGGAGTGAAGGCTGTATTAGCCACCCTAGCTCCACACTATCTTCTCATTACTTAGTCATTAGCAGGGGCATGGTTTTAAAAGAAGGAGGGATCAATCAATTGTCATGGGTCAATGTTTTGCAGCCCCATTATGAACCTTGGGTGGCTCTGTAAATTAAGCACAGTAATTACTCATGTTAATTACACAAAGATGGTGGTCACATTGATCTGCAGATACATTTCGCAAAGTGTAAACGGTACGAGTAAACAGAGGTTTGAGGTGGAGTACGTAAAGGGGTAATGCACTGATCATTTGAGGGAAAAAGAGACGAGTAATTCTGCTTTTAAAAAGAGTTAAAATCATGTTTTTTTGCAATGTTACGCTAAAATCATTACTTAAAACTCCTGTGAGGAACTTTATGTTTGTGTCGATTTTTGGCGCCCCCCTGTGGACATTTAAATCATGTCACTGACACCTTTATCCCAGTGGTTACAGGTATTAGAAATGTCAATGAAAACATGATCAGTCTTGCTGCTGGTGGTCTTGTTTATTCTAGTAGGTCAAAAGGGACATAGCTTTATATTGCATTGTGTTTTATAACCAGGGAAAATCCACACAGGAGCTTTAATTGACAAATATTGTTTTTATTTATTTATTTGTTTTTCTTGTTCTGTCTCTGTCTTCTCAGATATAGAGGATTAGCCCTTTTTAACTAATTGGCTTATATTTTCGACTAAATAATTTCACATTTTGAACCAATTTTAACACGTTAAAGCCTACCCAGAAATTTTATTCACTTGAGGTTAATTTTTCAGGAAAAACAGGCTCTTAAATCAGATGTTTGTTTGTTTTTCCACAACTGATGGTTAGGGCTAGGTGATAAAATGATAACGATATATATATCGAAAATAAATTTTCCTCTATATCAATATAAAACATGGTCAATATGCTTTTCGATAGTCAGCATTCTGCCATGTTTTGGCAGACTATACGAATAGCCAATGAAAAGAGGAGTTGCCCCGGGTCCGCTTCGCGCTGAACCAATCATGTGCTGAATTACAACTAAGTAGCAAACAACTGCGTAGTAACAGGCTGCAGCTACACACAACTATAGCACTTGTGCAGCCGAAACAGCTGACCATTCTGCTTTTATATCGCAACTCCTAACGACAAAACGTCAAAGAGACACAAAGACGACACAGATGCAGTAGCTTATTGTATTAAAAAAGACATGCTACCAATAAGCACTGTTACATTTCATTTAAGAGTACCAGGGAACATTTAAGATTGACTAGTGATTTTTTTTATGTTGTGATATATATTAATATAGACTGATATGAAAAAAATATATGATAAACTTTTTCCCATATCGCCCAGCCCTACTGATGGTATATGCAACAGAACAATAACTACTGTATCAATTGTAAAGCTCCCCCTGACTACCTCTTTCAGTGTAACAAGTGGAAAATGGGTCAAACAAGAGGGTTAAAGTACATGTCAAATAAGTTTTTGGCAAATATGCTTTCAGTCATACCAGTAAGTTCTTATATTTTCTTTTATGTTTAAACCAGGATCATCACAGCTGTTTAAATCTACCTGTATTCAACCTACAAACACATCACCTACAATTTAAAGTCCAAACCACTTCTAACTTGACATCACTTAATAATAAAATAACGCATCAGATTTCACATAGCATTTCTTCAGAGATCCTTCAAGTGCTTTACATTGGATACATCATTCATTCACACACACAGTCACACCTTGGTGGTGGTAAACTTCCTTTGTGGTCACAGCTGCCCTAGGGCAGACTGACGGAAACATGGCTGCCAGTTTGCGCCTACGGGCTCTCCACACAACACTCACAATCATACATCAGTGGAGGACACACTCTGGGAGCAAGGTGGGTTAAGCGTCTTCTCCAAGGACACAACGGACAGACTCAGGATAGGGGGGAATCGAACCACCAACCTTCCAGTAATTGGACGACTGCTCTACCTCCTGAGCTACTGCCGCCCACTTGAGGTTTTTCAAGTTTCTGAAAGTGGAGGCTCAACTGTCCTGAAATTTTAAGTCTGACAGACCCCCTCCCCAAAGTCCTAGTGTTGGGAACCAGGTGCAGGAACCTTTTCGAGGTAGTTACGAGAAAGTTCCAGCAGTGTATCTTCAGCTTATGTTGAATACTGGGTCTCAATAATGAATACTATTTAGTCATTTCTGACATAAAAGACCAAATTGATTAGTCAATTGATTGAAAAAAATCCCCTGTAGATTGTGATAAGTAACAATTACAGTTATTGATTATGGTCTTGATTTGGTGGGAATGAGATTAGAATCATTATCTGGTTATAACACACCCTGAGGGCTTCAATACATACAAGAAACCAAAGAGGGAACTGTAACTCAGCGGAGGGCACTTCTCTTAATCTAAATCTAATAGCCTACAGTATTCAGCAGGACCAGTGACTAAATCCCAGGATCCCCTGTCCTGGGAGAGAACCAGTTTCCCTCCATCTGAGCGGTTTGGGATATACAATTCCCCCACAGGGAGTACAGTGTGTGTGTGTGGGCCTATGTGTAAGATCTATTAGCTTACAGTATTTGATAGCTCCACAAAAATGCTCTAGAGGCACTTTAAGGGAAGATCACTGAGCTTCCTCTCATGATGAAAACATGCTACTTGCAGTCCCTCAAGTGTTCTGAGCATTTGTATGCTCTTTACATGGAGGCTTTTTACACAGCTTGATACGTGGTGTTCTAGCACATGATTTCCGGGATGTGAAGATTTACAAACACCAAGCCTCCAGAGGCACTTTCAAAAAGCCCACACCATGTTGAGCACAATATTAGAGGTTTAATTAGAGGTCTATGTGGGTTGTAAGTGGCAGCATTATAAGGAAATGGAAAATCAAATGCTGTGGGGTAATTTTCACTGTCAGCGGTTATGATTCGACAGAACAATTAATCAGCACAAACGCTTCGTGGAAGGAAATGCTCATCAGGAAGTCATCAGTCGCCATCAGTTCTTCCACATCCATTCATCAAACTGCAGCACAGGTACAACAGTTTTCCTCTCTACTTTCACTCTCACTGTATTTACAGCTAGGTCTGTTAGAAATGCATTTGCTGCCATCTAGTGGCAGGAGTTCATGCTAAAACAAACAGGGAAAATATGACCCATATTCACACAAGGATGTATTTTGAACACTTGGAACCACATTACTATCACATACTGTATGTTTTATACCATTGGAGTTATAGGCCTGGATGTTCACATTTACAGGAAACTCAAGAGTATGTTAAAGGGATATTCCGACGTAAAATTAATTAAGATCAAACACACCGTAACACCGAGTTAGACACCCCTTCGAGAGATGAATGTTGCCGACCCCTTGCTTCTCTAGTTGAGGCCGACTTTAGCAATACACGATAGCAATACAGAGAGCCACTTGCTCAACCAAAAAGCCACTCTATAGCCACAAATAATGCTCAGAACAGCACCTAACTTCATCAACAGTATAGGGTCCCAGCCACAGCACTAGCCACCAAACATCTTTTAAGCTTTACCTGATTTCTTTAGCAAAGAGACTAAACAAAACTCACCTACTCTCTTCCAGCAGCCGCTTGTTTATACGGAGACCTCAGGCCAGTCCATTACAGACTGCTGCGGGGTGATGCAGCTCAAGGAAGAACATTTATGATCATTTCTCAATGGAAATGCAATCAGACTGAGACACTAAGGCAGAAGAACTACCACGTCTGTAGAGCAAAATGATTAATTTGGTGATTTTTACTTCAAGGAAATAAAGTAATGATCATAAATGTTCTTCCTTGAGCTCCGTCACCCCACAAACTCTAATTCTCACTCTAATGCTAAGCCAATCATGAATGTGCCCTTCATCCTGGGTTACTGTATTTACTATACACTGTTTACACTGTATTCCTTTTACACTGTTCTACACACGATTCAGTTTCCTACTTGTTCCATCCTTAAGTCAAATTTCCCTTATTTCTGTACTTTTTTGTCATCTTCCTCTTTCTTGTATATGCATTTTTTGAATGGGTTTGTAATACGCTGCCCTAAATACCATAAATTATCACAAGCAAATCCTAAATAAATATAAATGTTCAATAATTAAGGTAGATTTGGTTAAGTACTCAGACATGTCCATGTAACATTTCAACTCAGGGGACACCTATCAGTGACTATTTGGTGTGTCTGCAGAGTCAGATCAGAAGCAGTAAATTAGTAAATTATGGATGCTCAATATAATAAAAGAAATGCTCTAACTGTGTGAGTCAAAAGTGATTGTTTATGTGGATTTTAAAGTCCTTGCCTCGTTTCCAGTACCATCTAAAATATCAGACCTCTCGTGAGTAAAAAAATGTGTTTGTATATTGTATGACCTAAAATTTTAAGTCTTACCCAAGACTTTTAAAGACTTTTTTAAGGTGCTGCAAGAAGCCTGCTCAGCAAGGAACTTATTTTGTTGACATAACACTTGAAGTTCACGAATAGGAAGCCAACAGTAAGGAAAGTGAACGCATTTAAGGTTGATGCTAGGTATGCTAATTTAAAGAAGACAGACTGTAACCTTAAGTGAAAGTACACAGCCAAAGAAATAATAAAAACACTCACCTCAGTCGTGTTTCGCTTTGCTCTGTGTACATGTGAGAGTTTTGAGAAGAAGGGCAGCACATTCACTGTACTTTCCTCCGGCAAACTTGTTTTTGGGATTCACGACCTCCATAACATTATTTGGAAATCTAAACATGTTATTTTGCCGCCTCGCCGCTAGGCGGCAGCACTTGCATCCTGGTGGCGCTCCGGTTCGCAGAATCCCTCTTTGTAGCTGTTGTTGAGCACAGGCGAATGCTGCGTTCAGGTTCTCACTGTAAATAAGAGTTTTACGAAAAACTTAAGTCATAAACCCTGTCCTTTGCAAGCCTGCAGGCTGGCGCTACAAAACAATGTTGGATTTAAGACAACAAAATCAAGATATGAGTACATGTGTCATGTATTTAGAATATCCACAGTACTTCTGTGTAAATTCAACTCATTTGCTTGATTTGTGTACAGCAGTTGGTTCACCAGTTACTGTAATTGTCACATTTTCTCAATTTTCTTATTTTTTAAAATATATACTACACGTGTCTCTTTTATGCTATGTCTCCCTACCCAACGAAGTCCGCTTCGTGGTAGTTCGTGATTGTTTCAAAATGCAGATTAAAGATATTCACTTGGACTAGAGATGGGCACTGCAGTTCTTCTAGATGTACTGAATCACTAGAATCAGTTCACTGAAAAGATTCGTTCAAAAGATTCATTTATCAAATCACCGAATCATTCAGCGCTTGGCAGGAGGAGCCTGCGACTCCGACTTCCTGAAGAGACACACAGCTGAAGAATTCAGGTTTTGGTCCAGTTCATGGCTCCTGAGCCCGGGAGGTGATATTTTTTTGCAGGATGGTAGGGGAAAGTCCCGCCTCCTTTGTCTCTGATTGGCGAAAAAAGCTGGAATTGTCATCACACGCTCGAGCCAAATGCAGGCTGTTAGCTTTGTACATCGAACAGAACATTACAGAACTTTATCGCACTTGTGAATCGCCAAACCCTAACCATAACCATAACCATAACCATTACCCGGCAGACGATGACGTTTCACAGCCATTAGGAATAACCAATCAGAGCCCAGCACTTCTAGCTAGTCAGTGGCGAAGGAGGGCGGGACATTCCCCTAACATCCTACAAAAAAAAAATTTGCGCCTGTGAGATGAGAGTGTTGTGCGTACAGTCCCTCCCTTCCTGCGCCAGCTGATTGCCCAGCAATACTAAATACTATGGCAGCTGCACTGCTGACAGCTAAACTTAGCTGAGAAATGAACGATTCACTTGAGGAAGTGATTCGGTTCAGTACATTCACTTAGAAGATTCGTTCTTTTGAATGAATCATTCGGGAATGACAAAACACTTGCTACGACCGAGATGCGAAGGCAACACGGCTGTTTCACATGCAATCAACTCATTGCATGTTGCTGGACCAAAACCTGTTTGGTCCAGTTCACGGCTTCAGGGCTGGGAGACGAGAGTGTTTTGGCTGTGCATATGGTCCCTCCCTCCCTGCCTGCTCGCCAGCTGATAGCCCAGCAACACTGAATACTATGACAGTTGCAATGTTGACAGCTCAACTTAACTGAGAATCGAACGATTCACTTGAGGAACTGATTCGGTTCAGTACGTTCATTTAGCAGAATCATTCGCGAACGACACAACACTTGCTACGACCGAGTCGACTTGAAGGCAGCACGGCTGTTTCACACATGCTATCAACACATTGCATGTTGCAGGATCCTAGCATTTCCACAACATGGGGAGACTAAGTGAAATCTAGCTTGCTGTAATGAGAATAAAATAACATTTAACACAGTTTCTTTCTTATTTGTTTAGGATAAGCTGCCAAAATGGTGAAGGAGCAGTTCAGAGAGACAGATGTGGCCAAAAAAATGTGAGTAAAACCAGCAAGCTAGTTAGCTCACCGGCTAGATAGTGTCAGTGTTATTTTACAGATTAATTTATATGAACAATTTCTTTTTAACAGAGGTTAATATTAAAGATTTTGCAGGGGCTTTGTTGAAATTTTACATATCTTAAGGGTTTTATAGTAAATAAGATGCTTTTATGTGGCTAACATTAGCTGATCACTCCTGTTACATGAAGACGTGTCAGTCAAAGTCAGTAATAAATCCGATCAGAGTCAAATACACGTCGACAAAGTTATAATCAACCAGGATATCATTAACATAAATCTATTATAATACAAAATTAGTCATTTCTTAATTATATCACGTGCTTTGCTGCCATGTGATCAACCTTTTGGATCTGCAAAAATCAGACTTTCCCTTTTAATGTGTGAAATGAACCACTGTAAACATGTAAAGTTGTTTTATTTAATTTGAATATTCATACAAACTGTGTCATTGTGTACCTCTTACATGACTGACCCAATTGAGTGATGTGTTTCTGTTCAATGATTGCTTACAGAAGCCACATCTGTTTTGGGATGAAATCAGCCGAGCAGATGCGTCAGCAGGCCCACATCCAGGTGGTCAGTAAGAACCTGTACAGCCAAGACACCAAACACTCTCCTCTGCCCTATGGAGTGTTGGATCACCGTATGGTAAGACATGGACACACATTAACTCTTTCCCTCAATCAAAACTTGTTTACCTTTTACCTATCTATTCCCTGGGGTGGGACACAACATTAATTCAGCATCATATGGTCATTGAAGGGATATTCCGCACCTAACAGCACCTAACTTCATCAACAGCACATATAGGGTCCCAGCCACAGCACGAGCCACCAAACATCTTTTTTAGCTTTGTCTAATTTCTTTAACAAAGAAACTAAACACAACTCACCTACTCTCTTCCAGCCGCCGCTTGTTTGTAGAGAGACCGCGGGCCAGTCCATTACGGACTACAGCGGGGTGACGCAGCTCAAGGAAGAACATTTATGGTCATTTCTTCATGGAAATGCAATCAAACCGAGACACTAAGGCAGAAGAACTTTTGCGTCTGCAGTGCAAAATGATTAATATGGTGATTATTACTTTAAGGACATGATAAAGAAATGACCATAAATGTTCTTCCTTGGGCTGCGTCACCTTGCAGCAGTCAGTTTGGACTTGCTGGAGGTCTCTGTACTAACAAGCGGCCGCTGGAAGAGAGTAGGTGAGTCGTGTTTAGTCTCTTTGCTAAAGAAATTAGGCAAAACTAAAAAGATGTTTGGTGGCTAGTGCTGTGGCTGGGGCCCTATATGTACTGTTGATGAAGTTAGGTGCTGTTCTGAGCATTATTTGTGGCTATAGAGTGGCGCTTTGGTCAAGTGTGTGGTTACTGAGACCGCCGTGTTTTGCTATCGTGCGGTCATTACTAAAGTTGGTATAACTAGAGAAGCAAGCGGTCGGCAACATTCATCTCTCGACGGGGTGTCTAACTCAGTGTTTGACCCTAACTTAATTTTATGCTGGAATATCCCTTTAAATGATCATTTTATGGTTGCTGCCAAGATAGTAATATTTAAAGGTATAGTATGTAAAAATGGGGTTGTATCATTATATCTAACAGTCACATTCTAGGGTATAATACCTCTACCAAGTTTGTGCTGCTAAATATTACAAAATATATACACTGTACCTTAACTTCTAAGAAAATAAAACACTACTCAGATTTCTGTTGCAATTTGATTCACTAGCTCACTACCTTATGATTATCTGAGGTGGTTGTGATTACATTTATCCCACATCCTACCTCAGAAAGCATTGTGTATCCTTCAGTCATCAGCAGGCTTATTTCTCTGCCATCATATGTCTAACAGGGCACCAGTGAGAAAGACAGACCCTGTTTGACGTGCGGGAAGAATTTAGCAGATTGTTTGGGACATTATGGCTACTTGGACCTGGAGCTGCCGTGTTTTCATGTTGGCTATTTCAAAGCCATCATAGGGATCTTACAGGTAAGTGAACAAGAAGAATTAAAACGGTGCATTATAAAATTTAAATTCTCAAAGTGTAAAAACAAATGCAAGTGACTCTTAAAAGTGTTTACTTAAAATAGTCATTTGAAGACAAAATGTGAGCATGAAAACCGAGCTTCATTTTTATCATGTTTCCTTTAGGTGTCAGTAGAACATCAAAATTAGAACAGCTGGAAAGACACACTTTGAGAGTTGTGTGTGTTTTATCTGATTAACTACTTTTAATGTATGAATAAGCAAAAGTAAGATATAGATAAGCTCTCAAGGATCTAAACAAAAGCATCTTTACACATGTTCCTTCATTGAAATGTATAATTATGCCATCTTTCCAGATGATTTGTAAGACATGTTCGAGCATCATGCTGTCAAAAGAGGAGAAACTGCAGTTCACGGATCATTTGAAGCGCCCCAACCTGGCCTATCTCCAAAAGCGGGGGCTGAAGAAGAAGATCTCTGAGAAATGTCGCAAAAGGACAATCTGTCTGAGCTGTTCTGCCTTCAATGGTGAGAAGAGACATTTAAATGTTTGATATTAACTTTGTTTTGAGCAAGACATCGTAATCTGATACTTGGCGGGGGAAAAAATCACACATTTAATGTGTCGGTGTGACTCCTCAGGTCCAGTGAAAAAGTGCGGCCTGCTGAAGATCATCCATGAGAAGTATAAGACGACCAAGAAGGTGGTGGATCCTTTTGTGTCCGAGTTCATGCAGTCCTTTGATACGGCCACCGAACACAACAAAGTGATCGAGCCTCTGCTGACAAGAGCTCAGGTAATTTGTGTGCTGTAAAAACTGTCTTCTCGAGTCGCCATGTTGTGGTATGCAGCTTATTAGCCATTACAGGCTGAGAAGACATAAATGAAATAAATACATGAATGACTTTTTCCAAGTCAGGAGGAGAAAGAAAAGACCAGATTTTAATCAAGGCAGGACTGCATAATTACGGTCACCTGGGTGTCAAATATGACTCATAGGTTGTGGGCCTCTTTGCCAACATTATTAGATACGACACCAAGACTAGAAGATAGATTATTCAAATAGCTACAACTGGGGGTTACGGGAGTAATGACAGTAACATCAGATTTTTAATAACTCAGCAGGAAATTCTCAGACATCCAGTTCTTGATTTCAGTCAAATAGGACATAATTTGAGACGCATCAGTGGTGCGTAGACCTGAGTGTCATCTGCATAGTAGTGAAAGTCTATACCATACCTATGCAGTGTTTGCCAAGGGGGAGCGAGTATACAGTAATAATAATTATAATAATAACTTTATTTTTATGGCAGTTTTAAAAACAGAAGTTTACAAAGTGCTTTGATAAACAGTCGTAAAGCACAGAACATCAGCACACGGAAATAAAAACAAATAAAAAACAAAAAGCTCAGTTAAAAACAAGACCTCTGAATTGAAGACCAATTTCATTTGTCATAAGGAACCCAGACAATACAAGGACCCTACAACATAAAATGAGACCATGAGGACCAAAATAAAAACATAAAATAGGTAAGAAAAATATGTAATAATAAAAGAGGAGTAGAAAGCAGGAAACAGGATAGTAAATATAAAAAGACGATATTATTAATGATAATAAAATCATAACACAATAGTTTTCATGGTAATAGAAACAAAAATGAGCAGGAAAAAACAATAAAAGGCCTAAAAGGTTAAATAGGAAAAGATTATAAGTAAAACTAAGGCTAAAAAGACAGTAAGTCAAGATAAGATAGAGATAAAAGAAAATACGGCATCACATAGGAGCAAGTCTGTACAAGTGAGTAAATAGAAGGGGACCCAAGATAGACCCCTGGGGTACCCCACATGAGAAAGGAGGACAGGAGGAGGCGGTGTTTATAAACACTACAGAAAATTACCTGCTTGACAGATAGGAAATGATTCAATCCAACAGATTATTTCAAACTGAACTGAGAGGATGGCTTAAGTCCATTCCAGCTCTGTTGCAGAGTTACAGTGTGTTAAAAGCTACAGCTTACCTAACGGCATTTAGTGGCCACCACAACCTAAACATCACCACCTTCAGCAGAGTTAGGCCCATGATGCCCCAACCAGCATTATTTCCACCCCGTTACCATCTTGCCCATACTCTCTCCATACATCCCCAATTTTTCCTTTTTAATAAGATGTTTGATGAAGTTATGAATGCTTTAACTTTCCATCCTTGTGTTTCAGCTCCTGCTACTTAATCTGCATATTTAGGTGTCTTACCTCATATCCTTGAGCCACCATGTCCTATCAAATACACTAACTGCCAACTTACAGCCCGCAACACTCTGTGAGGCTTCAAACTATCAGGTTACCTTTTTCCCCATGCGCACTCTCTGGCTGCCTGTTCCTTGAAATTGCTATTTCTCACCAACCGGGCACAATGGGCCCCCCTTCTACTGACCTGTTAAAGGCATTAGGGTGATGGGAGGACATCCCAAGTGGACCTTTATTAAAATTTTAATACAGCCATCCTCCACACTCCACAGGTCCCTCTTCTCTACACTTTCCTGATTTATCCACTGTCCCCACTTAGCCTCTGCCACGACCATTTACATAATACTAGAATTATTCAGACACTTAGCACTTAGCAGTGTTAGCAGTTAGTTTTTTCTCATTTTGTCTCCGATATCGCTCCCTTTCCAGGAGAACCTCAACCCCCTGGTGGTGCTGAACTTGTTCAAGAGGATTCCTCAAGAAGACGTCCCCCTGCTGCTGATGAACCCCGAGGCCGGCAAACCAGCCGATCTCATCCTCACCCGCCTCCTGGTGCCTCCTCTCTGCATACGACCCTCTGTGGTTAGCGACCTGAAGTCTGGCACCAACGAGGACGACCTGACGATGAAACTCACTGAGATCATCTTTCTCAATGACGTCATCAAAAAGGTTGGCGTCTATTATTGGCTCTGGCTTTTTTGTTTTTTCTTTAAATCTCTTTTCCTGCAGGGACTCATAAGACTTGGATCTTGTTTTTTAATAAAAAGCGATCTGAGTCATACATATTGATCTGTCCTGTGTTATAAGAAAAGGGAACTATGAATGATTTATACTTCTGCTGCCGTCAGCTTGAAAAATCGAAAACTTTCAAAGCAAAATCTGTCAAGGCCGAGAAACTGTGTCCTCAAATCTTCTATACTTTTTTGTAAACTAACGTCTTGTTATCGTCTGATGACTGCCCAGACCTCTGAAAATCATCACTGTCTAATGCGCTCTGTCTCATTCAGCATCGTATGACAGGGGCGAAGACTCAGATGATCATGGAGGACTGGGACTTCCTCCAGCTGCAGTGTGCTCTTTACATCAACAGCGAGCTCTCTGGAATTCCTCTCAACATGGCGCCAAAGAAATGGACCAGAGGCTTTGTGCAGAGACTCAAGGGAAAGCAAGGTATAGCAGTGTGTATTAAATCTGTGGCACCTCATTCTGCCTTTCATCGGGTTTTCTCTTTTGAGTTTGTGGATTTTTTTTTGTCATTTTGGAACATAATTAATAGGGTCTCAAATTCCCCCAGATACTCACACTGATAAAAATACGCCTTCCTGCCAACTTCACACAAAATCTGCTCCTCTGCCTTTTGGTTTTTGGAAATACACTGCAAAAACAGCCCTACTAGAAAGAAGCAAAATATTCTTCTTTTCAATCAAATAATCTTGCATCAAGCAAAAAAATCTGCTAATAGGGTAAGTTTTTTTTCGCTTGACAAGAATTCTCAAAATAAGAACAAATTTCTTGGCCCTGACAGACTCAAATGAAATTTATAACTAGACAGAAAATCTTATATTAATCTAATTTTTTCTACAGCAAGCAATGAAAAATGAAGATTAAGTTACTTAAAATTAGAATTTTAGTCTCTTGAATGAATGAACTTCAAATAAGACATAATTTCTTAAAACAGCATTGCAAATATAAGTGATGTTGTCTTAAATCAGTGGTTCTCAAGTCCAGTCCTCGAGGCCCACACCTGATTCAAATGATCAGCTCGTTATCAAGCCATTCCAGAGCTTGATAACGAGCTGATCATTTGAATCAGGTGTGGGCCTCGAGGACTGGACTTGAGAACCACTGTCTTAAATCAAGATACTAAAACAATCTCATTAAATATATATTTTGTTCTTTGTTGTTCTTTGTTGTTTTGCAGTTTTCATCTGGTCATTGTATTCTGTTGTCTGTTGTACAGACTAGCCTACTTACATCTTTATATGTCTGATAATATATGAGGCAGCAGATTCTGTCAGGATCAGATGACCTGCAGTGGAAATCTTAATTAAAAAACAATCAACTGTTCTTGTTTTATGGCATTCTTACATTGAGAAGTTGTACATATGTCCTATTTTTAAAATGAGACGAATCATCTTGTTGCTCCGCTGGATTTTATTGTAAAACATGAACTTAAAACATTCAAATTAGATAATTTTCTAATGCTAAACATGCTTGAAAAGATTATTATTCTTCTTGCACAAAAAATAAGACGTATTTCCTAAATACAAGGCTGTTTTCCTTTCTTGAAATTCCTTTTTTTGCAGCGTAGAGCTGAGTGTTGGAAAGGATCTGAGGATACTTGCTGTATAATAAAATCAAAACCCTTTAATCCAGCTTGGTAGATCAGTATCATATAAACTGTTAAAACAATTATCCCTGTTTTAAAACATACAAGTCATAGACACCCAGACGAAGGAACTTTCCTGTTTTGAATTTTCAGCCTCGACAAAGCGCCGGTACAGAGAAAACCCCATTTCAAAGGCCACTTAGCAGTATCTAAGAGCCTATTGAGGAGAAAAGAGTACAAAGTGCTTCTGAAATGTTTCATTGTTGCTCAGAAGTCTGAAGAAGTGTGTGAAGATGTTTGTATCTGCTGCGAATCTGACATCTGTCATTGTTAGATTTGCTCTTTATGTGGATGTTTTAGAGGCGTTTCTGTGTGTCGGTCCTTGTGCAGAGCTCACAGCCGACAGTCCTCACGTCAGGGTAAAGAGAAAACCTAATGGGATCTCTGGTCTGCAACGGATGCATATGTCGCTCGTAGAGAAGCCAAAAGGACTTAATAAAAACATCAGTGCAGTTTTAAAGAGTTAGTGAGACGTTCAGACAGAGGATGAAGAGCAGCAGCAGCATACAAATAAATCCAAGCTTCTTCCTGCGTTTGCTTGCAGAGCTGCGAAAAGGTTTTGAACGCTTTCGAGTGTAACCCTGGAGAAACAATCAAAAAATAATTTCTGATTAATTTTTACAAACAGCACTCACTCTCCAAGCTCTTTTTTTCTTTCACGTGGTCTCTACAGTAAAGGAGGGTGAATTACGGTGAAAACAAATCTTGCATTACTTGACTGTACAACTGTACGAGTACTTTTGTAGTACATCTGTTTTATAAAACTAATTAATCAGGTTTCTCATCCTTGCAAACCCACTCACTGGTGTTGGAGGAATTCAAAAATGATCTTTGTGTTAATTTTGCTTCACATCAAGAAAATCATCTTTTTATGTAGACTATTTACTTTAGTAGTTACCTTTGAGGAGAAGAGTGAGTGACTTCTGTTTCAAACTCAGGTCGATTCAGAGGAAACCTCTCAGGAAAAAGAGTGGACTTCTCCGGGAGAACCGTCATCTCCCCGGACCCGAACCTGAGGATCGACGAGGTGGCCGTCCCCGTGCATGTGGCCAAAATTCTGACATACCCAGAGAAGGTAACCACCGCTGCAAGATGACGATAATCTGTACGGTAGTCTGCTCTCCCTCAGAACTGTTGACTTTTTATGCTGTATTGAAGGTGAACAAAGCCAACCTGGAGCTCATGAGGAAACTCGTCCGGAACGGTCCTGAAGTACACCCCGGAGCGAACTTTATCCAGAACCGACACACCCAGATCAAAAGGTGAAGCTGTGCTGCTCCTGATTTAAATAATAACTGATGTAGTTCCCACTTGATGTTAAAAATCCCTTCTCCTGTCAGGTTTCTGAAATATGGAAACCGTGAGAAGATCGCTCAGGAGCTGAGGTTCGGTGATGTGGTGGAGAGGCACTTGATAGACGGAGACATCGTCCTCTTCAATCGACAGCCGTCTCTTCACAAACTCAGCATCATGGCCCACATTGTAAGTGTTGTTCGATAGATACCCATCTGAAAAAATTTAACGTGTGTTTTAGCTTCTAAACCAAGGTAACTTTGTTTGGATTTTATCTTAAAATGAATAGATGTAAGACCTGAAGTTTAAGTGGGTTCAGTTCTTAAAATCCTCCTCAGTCAGCACAAGGACAAGAAGGTTTCCCCCTTTTTCTATTGACAAGAAAGAAAACCTCGAACCAAAGCAGACTAATAATTTTTACCTATTTAATTTTTTGTCTTCATTAACTTTGATTATGTTCCAAACAAAAGTGCTTCACTAGTTTTATAGTGTTTTATATTTTTTATCAAACCCACAGGCCAGGGTCAAACCCCACAGGACATTCCGTTTCAACGAGTGCGTGTGCACCCCGTACAACGCCGACTTCGACGGGGACGAAATGAACCTCCATCTACCTCAGACTGAAGAGGCCAAAGCCGAGGCCCTCGTCCTCATGGGGGTTCGTATCCTCACAACATAAGTGATGGGAACAGTAGTCGCTCAACTATCTGTGCGAATGTTTCCATGGTGAAACGGGGTCTGCAGTAACAGCGTTGTTCTTTGAAAATTGTCCGCACTTAGACACAAATTGTGATCTTTTCTTCTAGACAAAGGCTAATCTTGTCACTCCGAGAAATGGCGAACCTCTGATTGCTGCTATTCAGGACTTTTTGACAGGTCAGTGCTTTATGCTAGGCTACCTTTCGTAGTGTTGTTTTTTTTCATACTGCAGGAGCTCCTGGTGCTTTGAGTGGCAAGAATGTAATTATCAATGATTGATTAGAGGTGAAGTGAAGTGATGGCTATTAGTGCAGCGGGTTCTTTGCGGTGGAACACTTGTACAGCACAGGCAAGGTATGACTAAAGTTCATGGAAACCGTTCAGGAAATGCTGTAATGAAACAAAACACGACGTTTCTGATCAATGTTCCTCTTTGAATGATTTCTCGGTTTCCCAGGAGCCTACCTCTTGACCTTGAAGGACACCTTCTTTGACAGAGCCAAAGCTTGTCAGATTGTCGCGTCCATTCTGGTGGGCAAAGATGAGAAGGTTAAAATCTCTCTGCCCCATCCAGCTATCATGAAGGTAAGGTCGTCTAAATCCTCAGTACTGAGATTTATCTTTTTTCATAACCAGGTTAAATCCAGGTCTTCTCTTGCTCTGGTTTTGAAAATCTGGTTGTTCATTTCTCAAACTTTCTTGCATGAATTTGAATTTCTGCTGTAGCCCATGGCTCTGTGGACGGGCAAACAGATCTTCAGCCTCATCCTGAAGCCGAACAAAGACTGTCCAGTCAATGCAAACCTGCGAACCAAAGGCAAACAGTACTGCGGGAAAGGAGAGGACCTCTGCCACAACGACTCTTGTAAGTTTGTTAAACATCTTGATTCGTAAATCAGTATGAAATGAAATAGTATGGAAGTAATTTGATCAGTTTCCAGGTCTTTAAAAAGTACGGTGAATGAAAAATTAAGTATGGAAAAATGTTTAGGTTTCCAGACTATTACCACAGGAAAAAAAAATACTGTTTTCTAAAATAGAAAAATAGATATTTCCAAAAATAATTCTGAAAAGTAGGGTATGGAAAAGTATGGAAATTCCATTTGTGTAGGAAACCTGATAAATCACAGGAAAAATGGTCAGTCAGAATCATGAAGGAAACTTGTCTTGGACTGTGGTGTCCGTGGCTCAGATGCTCGATCAGATGCTCTTTTATACAGACACGGGTTTTTAATGACCTTGCTGACGTGTTTCGACGTGCTGGCAGCAGTCTTCCTTAGAGCGTCACGTGACGTTTGTGTGACGCGTCTTAAAACAGCTGATGTTTACGAAGGCGTGACCTTTCCGCCAGTTTGACAGATCATGTCAGCAAGGTAATTAAAACACCCGTGTCTGTATAAAAGGACATCCGATCGTAATTTATCAAAAAAGACACAATGAACCTAATCCAAGGAATACATATAGAACATTAGTACACATCCACACGAGTATTCGAGCATCAAACATCAATGTGCAAATATTGGTGACCTGATTGTTAGGATATTCAAAAGAAGGGACATATAAAATTAAAGGTTAAGACAACTAAATGTCAAATACAATAAAATTTGAAAGTATAAAAGGCGAGTACTATGACCACAAGACGAAAAAGACTAAAAAAGACTAAAAAGACCACCAGACAAACAGTGTAAGAATAAGATAAAGTGCATGGGTACCAAAAATAAATGAAAATAATTGAATTGTTAAAAATAGTTCACTAGAAAAGCACTCAGAGAGCACAGACCTCTGCCAAGCAGCTCATGTCCCCCCTTATATTGTGATTCACACCAAAACTTTTACTGTTACGTGTCTTTTATTAACGTTTGTTTGTGTTTAAACTGGTATGTTCACTGTTCATAATGTTCCTAAAAAAAGAAATGCCCTGACCGGGATTTAAACTCTTCTGGTTGTGAGGCGAAAGTGCTAACCACTACACCACTGTGCTGCCTACCTACACCACTCTGCCGCCCATTGCTTGGATCACAGTATCCGGAATTTTGTCCGGATCACCACCAAAATTAAATGGGATTTAATCCTCCTCCTGTGGTGAAAATTTCAGGTCAATCCGTCTGTTACTTTCTCTGTAAAGTTGCCAACAGACAAACAAACTCACAAACAAACAAACCAACGCTACCGAAAACATAACCTCCTTGGCGGAGGTACTAAAGATAGATCACACTCGGACATCACAGATCACTCTGCGGCAGCTGAGAAAACACAGACATACATATGTTTGACTTTAATCCATTAAAGAGGCCAGCAGTCATTTTGATTTTTAATGGATTTTTATGCCTGAGCTACATGGAAGAACATGATCCTATTACCGCACACATGTACAACCATATATCAAAGCCTGTACTTAATTGAAATTTGACAGTACTATTCATTTTAAATTAAGTTTTTTAAATCGACTCCTCTTTCGCAGGATTTCCCCTCGGCACCAGATTTAGTTTAGTTTTCCCAGAAGTTGCGTCTGTTTGGCTCTAAAAAACATTTTCAGTATCTTAAAGGAAGCATGTGCGAGTCTTCATGGGCATCTGAGGATACGCTGAGGTTACTGGAAAGCTGGGAGCTTTGCGAGTTCCTGTGCTGCAGTGTTTGATATTTCAGAGGAAGTTGGGGAAAAATAGTGTGAGGAAGCTGAAAGGTAGGAAGGAGGAACGGGGTGTGAAGCCTGTGAAAGTTTAGAAGAACAGGGATGAGATGAGGTCTCTGGGGGAGGAGTGTGTGAGCTGATGAGTTCAGGATGTGCTGACATTGATTGAGGGCTCAGGGTGAAGAACCATCAAAGATTTTATTACAGCAGCTGATTGTCATATAATAAATGCATGGATCACAATCAGAGCAGCGGAGAAAGAGAGAGTGATTATTCAATAACTGTTTTCCACCCCTGCTGAATGTCCTACTGACCCCACTGACCCACCCCACATGACTCAAAGGCACCACAATCCGAACCTAATGGCTTCAATTTTCCTCTCATTTTCAGTCGTGGTGATTCACAACAGTGAGCTCATGTGCGGCAGCATGGACAAGGGCACCTTGGGATCTGGCTCCAAGAACAACATCTTCTATATCCTGCTGAGGGACTGGGGACAGCTGGAGGCTGCGAACGCCATGTCCCGCCTGGCAAGACTTGCTCCAGTCTTCCTCTGTAGGTGTTCCAATCACAGAAACATGTGTCGTCATCCATTATCAGAATTATAAATCTAAAAAACGATCAAATATTGAGTTGAGATGTTTATTTTTACCCTCAACTATCAGCAAACCGGGGCTTCTCAATTGGAATTGGCGATGTGACACCAGGCCAGGGTCTGCTAAAGGCCAAACATGACCTCCTGGATGACGGTTACTCCAAGTGTGATGAATATATCGAAGCCTTAAAGACGGGCAAACTTCAGCAGCAGCCTGGCTGCACGGCAGAGGAGACTCTAGAGGTAGGTGTGAAAGCAATTATCCTCTCCGGTTCTCTCTATGCAGCAGCCGCTTTCTCTATAACACACTTCAGCCTGAGCTCGGTTTGTTGGAATCACCTGTTCTATGCGTCGGAACAGAGGAAGTTCACCGGTTGTGACACAGACCGCTGCGTATGTTGAAAGCCAGAGGAGGATAAAAGCCAAGGTTTGAAGTCAGAGAAGTTGAAGTGGATGTGATTTTGCGTCTGTGGTTTTCTACATCCTTTCTGCAGCTGAAACTGAGTCATGGAGCACTTGTTGCAGTAATTGAAATGCCTCTTTCACAAAACATTTCATCTGACGCAGACATAGCTCAGCGCCAAGAACTGCACTTCTAAATTCTTAACAGACCAACTGCATACCAAACATTTCAAAATGTTTGGTATCCAGTGTGTTCATCTTTTAAAAAAAAACAAATTGACTCTCAGGTGTGTGTTCCAGCTAAGACTTCAATTAAGAAAACTTTGTGAAAATCAGACGCAGGAGAAAGACTGTGTAGGCTTTTTTTCATTCTCAAAACAAGTTCCTTCTTTTGAAAAGTTGGTGTTATTCACAAAACTTTCAAAGCAGCTCCACATGCACATAAGATCTGCTCTGGAAGGACACCGAACACAAAGAGCTCCGAGGTTGATATTTGCTCATAGCGTTTAAGCTTCGGAGTTAACAAAGGAGACGAGAGTGTCTCGGCCTTTTGCACATGATTAATACTTAAAGTAAAGCTTAAACTTGCCAGTCTCAAAGTGTTGAATTTTTTCAAAGTCGATGTTCAAGTGTTGTGTGCGTTTGATCGACAGGCTCTCATCCTGAGAGAGTTATCCGTCATCAGAGACAGAGCTGGCAGCGCCTGCTTACGTGAACTCGACAAGAGCAACAGCCCTCTGATCATGGCTCTGTGCGGCTCCAAAGGTAAGCTCAGAGATGTTGCTTTTGATCCACATCATTTCATATATAATTTTAATTTCATGCTGTTGCCACGGTTTGGATTTTCAGTCAAATTACTCCCGATCTAATCTTATGTATCATTAAACTTTTAGAGAGAGCGCGTGATTTACCTCAGTGTCTTACTCTTGATGCTTTTCGACTAGTTTCCTCTCTTGGCTACACACGTCTTCGTCCTGTTTTTCATTCGATACCAACATTCATTACTTTGGTTACTCCAGTTTCTAAATCTGATTTGTATTTAGAGCAAGAAACCCTCTGAATAATACATGTATGGAGAGGTTATTGTTGGCTCATGACAAACAAAATGCCTGAGGGAGATGACAGAATCGGTTTCATTTTAATTAAACACGTTCATCAACATTAAAAAATGGCTCAAAAGTCCTTGCAGAAGATTTTATCATGCAGTTTTCTTGCACACTCTCATCCTATCGTGATTTAAGTGTTTAAACGTAATTCGACAATAATAACAGACTGGCTTTTGTATGTGTTTTGATGAGCTTAAATTTACATTCACAGAGGGACAAGACTGTCTACCGTCTTACAGATCCTTCATGACAAACTGGAACTAAAGCCTACAAAATATTATAGAGATTTACATTTTTAGGAAAGAGAGACATTGCTTACAATATAATTTTTAAAATATGAAATATAACTTTTACATTGATTGAAGAGTGATATGTTTGAGGACTATTGGAGAAGTTAGATTGAGTTTATCACCACTTCAACCACTCAGATCAGACTTGAGGTAAAAATCAGCAGTAGCTTAACTGTAATTTTGCCACTGTATTTTTTTTTCTTTTGTCTTTTTTTCTTCTTTTGTCTTCTTTTCATGTTTCTGTTCTTTACAGCAGTTTGCTTTGATTTGAATCGACGTACAACAAATGAGGATGTTTAAAACTTGAATTCCAAATAAAAAGAAAATAATAAATAAATAAATAAATGAACTAATTAATAGATAGATAGATGGATAAAAAATGTAACAATTTGTTAAAAATGAGAAGAATAAACAAGCCTGCCTCCTTCAAAATAAAAGTCTGCGATTAAACCATAGAAAGCTCTTTCTGAATGCGTCATATCCTGCTTTTAGTAAAGTAGAACAGCCATGACAGTCGGAGATACATCTACAAACTTATTTTAGACAGATGTCTTTCAAAGGTCTGCTGAATAATAAGTTAGGCTCCCTGATATATTTTGAATGCCAGATCTTTCCTCTTCATGCTGGGGCGACTGTGAAAGTAGGTTCATTCTCGCCTGCAGGAGCTCCAGAGATGTTTGGATTATCCTCTGAACTTGTGGCACCTTTGTTACCCTCTCACTACCCTTTGATTCGTCAGAAAACACCGAGCTTCTGTTCATACTGTGGACTCTGATTGCTATTTTAGATGTATTTCAGAAAGTAGTCACAGACGTCAGATCCATGTCCTGTATCAAAACCTTTGCAGACCTTTCTTGGTGAGCGGTACGAGTTTGAACACTGAAAAGTTTCTTTTATTCAGACTGTGGTGCTCCCTTTCAGCGGCTGTGGTGTTCAGCACAAAGTTATATGTTGCATGATAGGAAATATTCAGAATAGTTTTCATAGGAAAAATAGTTTTCTATTGTCAAACAGTTACCAACAATAAATTGAAGGTTTTGGAGGAATAAAAATTACACACAGAAGAAGAAAACCCTGAATACACAATCAATGTAAAAGTTTTACTCTGTGGATTCAAATATTTGAATAAAGAAAAGTTTCAAGGTTATTTGTCATCATCTAAGATATAAAAAAAGATTAAAAAAAAGGTCAATAAAGTTCTTCTAACTCAAAATTAGCAGAGAGGGGGAAGAGAGAAAAATATCGAAGCGCCTAGTCACATAAGAGCTCAGAGTAGGGCTGGGCGATATGGCCTCAAACAAATCTCACGATATATTGAGCAGTTCACTTCGATAACGATAAATGGACGATAACTATTCCACAAACTGCTCATCCCCTGCCACATTAACTTCGTCTACTTCAGCAGCTCCAACTTTTGAACCGTCCTCCATTTCCTCACCTGTCTTTACCTCTTTGTTACGGACTGGATGGGGTGGAGTCACGTCTCTGACATAGGACAGCGTCTTAAAGGGACATGAGACCATAGCCGGTCTCAATTTTTTGTCAGAAATTAGTCCGATTCCTAAAAATCAGAAATCAAGTCAGACTGGGGTCTGAGCATAGACTGCATTTACTATGGACAACTTGGTCCCGCCTCCCGCCTATATACGGATTTGAAGCCAAAAAGCTCTCTGTATTTCAGGGATTTTTCGTCATTTCCTGAAACCAGCGCTGCGCAGTAGCAGGAAGCAGAGAAAATCCTGGAAATACCAGAGCAATTCGGCTTCAAATTTGTACGATGATGGATGGTTACCTACCTGGTAGCTAGACAGTATTGACTTAGTAGTAGGTAATTACCTGTTAGTTACCTGGTAATAAGCATACCGTAAAAGAAAGCGTTACCGATTAATAAATAAATGAACAAATGCAAAACCATAACATCATGAGCACAGGGATCATCTCTTCACGGTTGTCTCTATTACACAGAACACTCTCCATTGCTGGATGCTTTGAGTGTGCTCTCATTGTTGACACTTTTACAGTTAGACACTTGTACTGTCTTATTAACGTGTGTGTGTATTTGTGTGTGTATATGTGTGTGTATATATACAGGGTCCTTCATTAATATCTCTCAGATGATTGCTTGTGTGGGACAGCAGGCTATAAGTGGCTCCCGAGTGCCTGATGGTTTTGAGAACCGCTCTCTGCCCCACTTTGAAAAGCACTCAAAGGTGAGTAATGCAGAGTGTTGGCTTTTTTTTTTTTTTATTGACTCGCTGTGTGCGTTTCATTTATTTCATTCAGAGGTGATTTATTTTCATGCGCTTAAACGGAGATTTGTGGCATTTAGTCGAACTGACTCTGCTGCTCTGAAGCGTGTTCATGAATTCTTGAAGTTATTTCTCATGGAATAAATCCATCCTTTACCGAACGCTGAGAAAGTGCGTCAGTAGATTCTTTTGCTTTCTTTTCTCACCTTTGAACATAGATTTTCTTTATAAATCACTTGAAGGTGAAATGAAAAAAAAAACTAATAGGATAAAAAACACAAAGAGTCAGTAACTACAATCACATCTCCCTTGCCTCTTTCATAACGTCTGAATTTCCACAGCTGCCCGCTGCCAAAGGCTTTGTTGCAGACAGCTTCTATGACGGCCTGACTCCCACAGAGTTCTTCTTTCACACCATGGCCGGGCGAGAAGGTCTGGTGGACACTGCGGTGAAAACTGCAGAGACTGGATACATGCAGGTAATGCCTGAGGTTACTCTCCCCTGCTGTTCACTGTGCTCATGCTGATGATAACACATGGTGGGATTGAAGTGTGGGCCCCCGCCGTTTGTACACTGAGTATGATTTTTCTTTCAGCCCAGCTACATGCAATGTGATCTGCCGAAGGTTCTCGGTAATAAGAAAAACAACCTGCAGCTTTTCTTTCATAACTGAAAATGATTTTTTTTTTCTTTTACTTAAGAAAATACCCTATTCAAAAATGAAAGCTGCTGCTTCACACTACTTGTCATGAATATTTACTTAAAGGAGTCTCTGAAGATGCTATGGAGTCTTAGAGAGTGAAGTTTAAGATGAAGGCCTCAAAAAAATTACTTTGAAAAAAAAACAACTTAAGCTATGGTATAAAAATTAAGGAGTTTATTAATGATCTTGTGTACGCTTCAAACTAGCATTAGCATAGAGTCAAGCAGAGGAACAATTGCCACCTGGGTCTGTGG
Source organism: Xyrichtys novacula (assembly GCA_962446985.1). Lineage (NCBI taxonomy): Eukaryota > Metazoa > Chordata > Actinopteri > Labriformes > Labridae > Xyrichtys > Xyrichtys novacula. The sequence goes on along the minus strand of OY660882.1, from coordinate 6,841,752 downwards.
TGGGACTGCAGGCTAATGCCACAGTGCTATAATGCGCTATAACACAGTCTACAGTTTGTGATGTAATTTAAAGGGGGTTTTAATGCATTTTTTCAGATGCTATTTTTTTTCTTTTCTGATTCCTCTTAAATAGCTTTCCCTGATTTTAAGATCAAAAAAAGACTCAAATTTCTCACAGTGGTGTATTAAAACATTGTAATTTCAGCCTCCGTCTGGAACGCTTCATTTTGGCTGCTGTCCCTTTAAGGCCCCCCCTTCACAAGCCTACTTTCTTTTGATTGGCCACCTCTCCTGAGGGCAGAGCTTGTTGTTTTGGCTCCTTTCCCTTGATTGTGTTCAGTTAGCGGAGTACACATAATAAATCTTGTATATGTACCGTGTTTTTCGCACTGTAAGGCGCACCTGATTATAAGGCACACCATCAATGAACGCGTCTTTTGGCGTCTATTTTCATACATAAGGTGCACCGGATTATAAAGCGCATTAAGCCAAACAAAAGTCAGATAAGTCAAACTTAGAACTCTGCGAGGCTACGGTTGCTGCAGTGCTCCGACAAGCCAAAAGGATTTTAAGTGCGCCTTATAGTGCGAAAATGATTATGTCGATGGTTATCCTGCTCCACTGTGGGTGTCACTTCACATGGTATTGGACGCAGGCCTTTCCGCTCTCCCAGAAGCACATGAAGTAAATCTCGCAGATAAATTACATTCTTGGATTTTCACGCGTTTGTCCAAGATTTGAGCAGTTTACATCTACTATCTCAGATTATGACAAAATATGTTCACATTGTGATTTGAAACTTTGCATACATGGAGTATGGACGCCAAACTTTGTAACTTTGCAGTTTTTGTTGCAAATGTGGAAAAGCATGATATCCCCTCTTTAAGTTTCAGTTTAAAAGGCTAGTTATTTAGTCTCTTTGGAGCATCCTCAGTCTAAACACAGTCTCATTTAAAGTCTGTTTACTCAGCACATGAGTGATTCTTCAGGTTGGTGCCTGTTGGTGAGTTCACTTCAATCACGCCCGTCACACAGACTCCCCAACAACCATTTTTTTTTGTCCCTCCAGAGACGTCTGGTCAAGTCCCTTGAGGATCTGTGCTCACAGTACGACCTGACTGTGCGCAGCTCCACGGGGGACATCATCCAATTTATTTATGGCGGTGACGGTCTGGACCCCGCTGCCATGGAAGGAAAGGATGAGCCACTGGAGTTCAAGAGAGTCTTGGACAACATTCGGGTGAGTTAACTGAGAAGCAGATTCGCTTGCCCTGGCACTTGCTCTTCTCCTTTTCCTTTTTGCCGTCTGCTGTTATTCAATTGTAGATTTTTCATTTTTTAATTTATTCTCTATCCTCTTGTTTAGGCTACTCCCAAACAGATAAAATCAAAACAGAAGCGAAACCTTCATGACCAGAGGGTTATCAGTGCACCTCTTGGATTAATTTAGGAGTTCAAGGCTTATAAGCACATTATGTAAAATAAGGAAAATCAATCCGTCATGTAAACTCGGCTGGAAGATAATGAGGGTTGAGAAGAAAATGAAAAACACTGTAAACCCTGCTTTTCTTCAGCTTCGCGGGATATTACATTATATTAATACAAGAGCTTTGATTTGGTTTTCAAAACAGAAGCGAAACCTTCATAACCAGAGGGTTATCAGTGCACTTCTGGGATTGATTAAAGAGTTCGAGGCTCCTCTTGTTTTGCTTTTTTCAGATTCGATCAGCGCATTCGGCAAAATAAGGAAAATCAATCCGTCATGTAAACTAGGCTGGAAGATAATGAGGGTTAAGAAGAAAATTAAAAACACTGTACTCCCTGCTTTTCTTCAGCTTCATAGGATATTACATTACAATAATACAAGAGCTTTGACTTGGTTTTCACATTTACAGGTATTAGTAAAATTACATTCAAATAATAACTCAGTTATTTTGTGGTCGGGTTACAGGGCTTGACACTAACTTTTTTCCCAAGGAGCGCATGTGTTCCTTAGTGGTCGACATAAGTACTATTATTTGAAATCAATCTTAGGTCTTTGGTCACATGACATGGAAGCTATTGAAGAAAATGTTCAAAATTTGCCTTTTAAATTTAACACAAAATTTTTTAGAGGACAAATTAGAGAAATAAAGAGGTGTGTCTTATTGTTTGACCTTAGTACTATTATTTGAAATCAATTTTAGGTCATTTGGTCACGTGACATTTTTGAGAAAATCAACTGGTAATTTATTGATAGTCCCTTATTTAACACCTGACGTTGACAGTGAGGGTTCCAAGTAGATGTAACCGTGCTGCTGTTGCTATTCCTGGTTTTGGAGAGTGAGAAGACACCAGTAGATCCACAGTGAATGTCCGTCGAATATCCAACCTAAAACTAACTTCGCTGTGGTATTTATATGAAAAAAATATTTGTTGCCTCGGCTGATTTTTTTTATGCGCACATGTGCCCCTAAATACATTTTACAATTCGCACACACCTATTTTAGTCGCAAATACGAGTAAAACGGGTAAAACTGTATCACTGTCGAGCCCTGAGTTATTTAAGGAAGCGGTCAGGGATATCAGTAAAGTCCTGCAATGCTAGGATTTATGGAGGATGTCAACCATAATCCCGTCATTCATCAGTCATTTCTAGTGTTTGTTCAATCTCTGAGCGAGGCCTCTCCGCAAACACAACCCTGAAAGTTTCTTTGAGTTTGAGCCAGGTTTAACTTTCTGACTTATTCATGAGAATCCAGCACAATTTTCCATCATCAACCAGAACAATTTAGCATTTTAATGACTTTACTCAGGGGAATTCTGCCCTCTCTGTATTTCTGAGTAAACAAATCGAGCAGTCGGCTATCAGCGTTAAATGCGTTAAAGTGCTGAGTGTGTAGTTGATATCAGCAAAGGGAAGATTGATCCCCGAGATGCTGAGCTCTGCAGGGGGAGAGTCACCGCTGCTGCCGTAGTAAGATAACAAGGTAGTTTGTCCTCAATGTTATGGAAAATGTCACACCTAATAGCCATAAAATGAGGTTTTATGAACCACAGCAGAGAGAAAATAATTGGTTTGACTTCCTTCTTTATTAATTTGTTTATGGATTGATTGTGAGGTTGTTATTATCTCTCAAAACAAGCGGTCAGATCCCACGGTACAAGCAAATGCAGCGAGTTACATGCTGACAATCTCACGAGACGCTCAATCAAGACTTGGTGTCATTTGTAAAGCTCTTTAATACAAAGGGAGTCTCTTAATGACAAGTCTTGGATTCATGAGGTTCTCTTGAAAGTTAAGGAGGTCCTGTTTAAGATAACGGTTTTCCACAAAGACCTTTCGCCTTTGAGAGAGCTCCTATCAGTGTGCGTGGGACTTTTAAGAGTCTTGAGAGTTTAAAGGCGGAGGAGAGAATAGCAGAGGACAGAGAGATAAGAGGGAAGTTCTTCAAACACTAGATAATAGTGACTTAATTAAACCACACAGGTACAGCCATGCGGTGATCACAGTTATAGTAGATCTCATTACAGATGCGCTTTCATCTGTCAGGCTGCGCAGGAACTCGATAACCTCCTGGAATGAAAGTGATTGCGACATCAAGTTTTTTCTTAGAAAATCTAATCCTGCTGACTTAAATTTGTCATGAATTGTAATTTTAGTACAAATCTTTTTTTTTTTTTTTTGCTTTTTTGCTCCTCACAGGAGCTTTAAAGTGTGACTGCTGTTCATTCGCTAAATTTTTTTTTTTTTGGCAACAGTGTTGGACCAAATCCAATCTTAAAACCAAATGAGTTTACTGCCCCTCTGTGCCAGTAACAGAGTTTTTTCTCTTTTTCTTCCAGGCTGTGTACACATGTCCTGATGAGCCAGCGCTCAGTCAGAATGAGCTGAACCTCACTGCAGACTCCATTATGAAGAGAGCAGACTTCATGTGCTGCAGGGACAGCTTCCTGGAGGTAAACTCATGAGAAAAACTCAGAACGTAATTTAAAGTTTTTTATTGATTGATTTAAACAAGCACAAAACTCTTCTTACAGCTCATGAAGGCCGAACAATATTTTAAAGGATGTTTTTATGTCTTCATTTAATTATTCTGAGAATTGCTGTTTGAGAAACCTCTACTGTGATTGCAATTCAAACGTAGAAAATAACTAAGGACACAAGCAAGGCTTCAGCTTATTGTTTATTTCTCTCCTTCTCAGCTCCAGTCCATTGAAACCTGAGAATCTAATAATTCAAGGTTGTTACTGAGTCAACTTTCCTCCTTTTTATAGCAGTGTTTGATTGAAAATCTTTATTGCCAACTTAATAGTTAGAACAGCTTAACACTACCATAAAATGACCTGCATATTTCTTATCTATCTATCTATCTATCTATCTATCTATCTATCTATCTATCTATCTATCTATCTATCTATCTGTCTATCTATCTATCTATCTGTCTGTCTGTCTGTCTGTCTGTCTGTCTGTCTGTCTGTCTGTCTGTCTGTCTGTATAAATACATTTATTTATATATACTGGTATTTTGTATTACATAAAGATAGATATTGAGAGATAGATATAGAAATATGTAGTTAGATGTTTACAGAGATAAATATCCATGTAGGTACATGTATTTATGTAAATAAAGTGTCACTATATATATGTAGATATGAATACAGATAGATATCTAATAGATAGATAATAGAATCTATATGATTCTTTATCCATATCTCTATATATATTCTATATCTTCTATATATACATTTAAACAGTAAGATATATATATAAATATATATATACACATACGTATACATTTTATAGATTTAAGTAGGATTTAAATACTGATATATATATATGGCAGAGATAAGTATTTATTTCTATAGATAATGATTTACCACAGGGGGAGCTGAAACTGTCACAAAACAAACGTTCCTAACAGGAGCTTTAACTGAAACTTGAGTTTATGTGGACACTTCCTGTCGACTGTCTCATGAGAAAACCAATGTAGCTGGTGTATGTTTACCTTTAAACAGGTATTAAACTCACAACCATTAAATGTATATATCTCAAAAATAATAGACCACACAGTTTGGGGTCAGTTGGTTTGAATGTAACCTTTCTTGGTTAATTTGACAGCTGTTTCTTTTTCTTTTTCTAAGTCATTATCAACAAGTGGCATGCAGCTATAGTGACACCTCAGATAATTGCTCCCAAGAGCCTATAAATAGGACACTTGTATAGGTCTTGTCGTGTCTTTAATCGCTCCTGACAGTACACATCACATGACAGGTTAAAGGTTGTTATTAGTAACCTGTTTATATACTTATTGACGTGTTCAGCAGTAATAGATTCGAACCTTTCCTCCCTTTTGTGAAGGAGTTAACTGAAACAGGCGCAGAGAAGTACCTGGAGGTATAGTGTCAGAGCATGCTGGAGTGTGCTGTGTGTCAGCACGGTGTGTGTCACAAAAAGTCAGAGCTGATCAGTAACATGTTCAATAACCTCAGTGTTTCTGGGAGAAATCAAAGCAATGTGGATAGACTCGAGCTTTAACATCTGACTGCTGTCTCTGAAGTCATGCTGAATGCTCAGTGTTGTACTTGAATATTGGAGAGTCTTTTGCTGCAATATATAACAACTGCATGATTGTGCATTATATGTCAAGTCTGGTCACACTTCAGTGTTTTTCTCAAATTTTATAATAAGACTTTTGGGTTTTTGGAAACTTTTCTCCTCCCTCGATTTTAGGAGATAAAGAAATTCATCAAGAGCATCTCAGAAAGGATTAAGAAGACCAGAGACAAGTATGGCATCAACGATAACGGCACAAGCGAGGTAGAAACCACCCATGCTGCAAACACGGAGCTATATCTAAATGAGTTTCTCTGTATCTAATGATTTGTCTGGTTACTTTGTATTGCAGCCAAAAGTCCTCTATCAGCTGGACCGTATAACCCCGACCCAGTTGGAGAAGTTCCTTGAAACCTGCAGAGACAAGTATATGAGGTATTAACCCACATTCCTCTTTTATTCTGAAGCAAAAGAAAAGAACAGTCAAGATTTGCAGCAACTTCCTACATATGCTCTTGTTTTTGACAGTTTGGAGCATGATCAGGAACTTTACAAGACAAGGCAGTGTCTGCTTTCAGTCTTTGTTGTCCGTGTAGCCGTGGGCATCAAGCTGCAGGACTGGTTGTTAGCTTGAGCGTGGGTTGGTGTTTGCCACACACACACATACACACAGAGCAAAGAGGCGTTCAATTAAGAAACACAAGTTCTAGCGCAGAGTTGTGGGCATTTTTTGTGCTATGCAAAGAAGCAGTCACAAATAAACTCGTTCACTTCCAGTCTCTTTCTCTGCGCTCCAGTTGTTCCACACTTTGAAGAGTGCATTCGAGAGACAGGTGCAGAGGAGTTGTAAAGTCCCACTCGTTATAGCCTTGAGGCCTGTGTGACACCGGCACAGCTGCTCCCAGACAAATACATGTGGGTGATCCTCAAACCTCAAGTCCAAACTGACTTTTTTTGTCTTCTTGTTTCTTGTCTTCAGCAACACTGGTGTAAAAAAAAAAAAAAAAAGTCACATATTGGCTGAAACTCAACTTTTGTCGCCATTTGAGTTTGTGTTGTATTGCTGCAGTAAAAAGTCAACATCGTATGTCTCTGGTAATGGGAAGTGAGGGGAAACACAGGGGGAAGCAGATGAGGTGTTGATTGTGCGTCAGAGTTGTTTTAGATCAAAAACAGTGACAGATGTTGGAAATAATGTTGTAAAAAAATCACCTCAGAAATGTGTTTCACTCTACATCAATCTGTGCTTCGTAAAAAATTCATCACAGGGATTTCATTTCATACTGGGGCGGACATTTATGTTTGTACCAAATGTTACCGCAGTCCGCTCTAAGAAATCTCACTCTTAACCACAAATTTCAACCTCATCACGTACCAACACAGTGTTTGTGATGGACCAGACTCGAGTCTGTATCTTAAACTAAATCTGTTTTCACTTTAGAAATAACATCTTTCAAAGCTGACATTCGCTTTTTATTGTTTTTTTATTGCTCAGATGCTCGACTCATCTCAGCTTTATTTAAACAGCACATTTGTGACGCACAGGCATTTTTCCCCCCTTTTTTTCTTTGCATACAATGCAGCTTTTGAGGACCTAAAAAGAAAATAAAGAAACAAGTAAAGAGGAAAACTGAGGGGTCTTTATTGGGTAGCCTTAAGGACTGGAACAAGAGGAGGGTTTATTTGTGTGAAGATGCATCCATGAATGTCTAATTGTGTAACTGTGCATGTCGGGTTAATGAGTTCAACAAGAATGAAGAACCGAGTAAGTGCACAAACAGAATGATTTTGGCCGCTGTGTTCTTGAAAAGGTTCCTGAAAATTACCCAAAGTGAGCCGTCAGCCTCGTAGCACCATGTCGGGGTAAAGTCTTGGTGAGCTCATGTGAAGAATGCCACTACAGCGAGATGTTATTTTACAAGAGGTGAATCTCAAGGCAAAAATACTCTCTATTACCAAACGCTCTCTGTACAGACTGACTTCATATCACAGCATTCCTCTCTCTGTTCACACCATCTTATTATTTATACTCTGTTACACAACCAGCCATTTAGATTTCAAGAGGAGTGTACTTCATTGGATTGATGCTCTCTTTCAAAGTCCCACTTGAGACAAGTACCCAGTACTGGAGGACTCTGAGTCTGTTTGTAATCTGCAGTTTTTTTTTTTTTGCTGAAGAATATTACCCTGAAATATTTGTTGAACTATTTGTCATGGCTCTCCTCTCGTCCCGTCCTCTAAAAGACTCATCCTCTCTGGGATGAGTTGCCACGCCCAGATGTTCCTCCAGAAATATGTTGCTGCCATCAAACAATAATACATTTTCAAGTTTATGAAGTAAAAGATTTGCAAACTATCCAGTTCTGTTTTCATCAACATTTTACACAGCGTCCTAACTTTTTCGGAGGAGATCATACTAACAGATAAAAATAAAAGAAAATCTGTTTTCACCATGTGCTTTGATAATCCTTTGGTTTGATGGACCCTGAAATCTTCTTTATGTACTTACCGTGCAGAGCTCAGATGGAACCCGGCTCAGCCGTTGGAGCTCTTTGTGCCCAGAGCATTGGAGAGCCAGGTACTCAGATGACCCTGAAAACCTTCCACTTCGCCGGTGTAGCCTCCATGAATATCACTCTTGGAGTCCCTCGTATCAAAGAGATCATCAACGCCTCCAAGAATATCAGGTACGATTATATAACTCCTCTCTATCAGTGCTCTCCTGACGTCTCCTCTGTTCCTAGATGAAGGCGCCTTTATTATCTGATGAAGGTAGCTCTAGGGTTTTCTTTGTATCTCTTGGAATACATTAAAAATTACTACAACAAACATGCATCTCTGTGTTCTCTTGAATGGAAACAACTCTTATGCTCCGAGACGTCCTGCTTTGTTTTTCATAGTTTTGTAGCTCTTCAGGACGGAGATCACTTTGACAGGGGTGTAATTTAACAGCTTCATCTTCCTGTTTGGACACTTAGTAAAAGAGGCTCTGCTGGGCCATAAAAATTAGCATTCGTGTGAGTGAATACACACTAAATATGTTGGGAATAATCTATTATATCCTCTCTACAACACTCAGCACCCCTATAATTACCGCTCACTTGGATGTGGAGGACGACGCCGACTTTGCGAGGCTGGTGAAAGGACGCATTGAGAAAACTCTCCTAGGAGAGGTATGCTGTGTTTCGACATGGATAAAAGGGACTGACCTCGGTTGCTTGTTAGGTGTCGTTGTGTAAACAGTTGAAATAACCGGCTATTCAGAAACTGAAATGTCTTGCTGTCTTCAACAGATCTCTGAGTACATTGAAGAAGTCTTCTTACCCGATGACTGTTTCATTCTGGTGAAGTTGTCGCTTGAAAGAATAAGACTTCTGCGTCTGGAGGTAAAGAAGTTTTTAAGTTTGTTTCCAACCTGAGCCGAACTTTGTACTTTTTCTCATCACTTCTTTGATAATTCACCTGAAATATTTTTAAAAACATGGGGACATCGTCTATTTAATTTATGAATCTCACCTTATTTCCACCAACACAATGGCCAAACCTTAAATATAATTTAAATTAGCTTTCATCAGTCGGGGTTCTCAATCATTTTGTTTGAGTTTATTTCCACTTACCTGTGGCTTTACATCATGAAATCCTCATTATTATAACAAACTTTAAATTTGCTGTAAATACAATTTGTCTCTCATGAAAATGAAAACGACGTGATTTATCAGACAATTTAAAAGCAATAAAAGATTCAGTGACGTTCTTACTTGGTCTGTTAGAATGACGTAAATTGTTTTATTATTCAATTTCCATCCAAATTAGGAATAAATTCAGGGCCTGTGTCCTCTGAAGGCATATTTTTGCACTTAATTTACCCGCAACTTTAATTTAAGAGTGTTTTTCACTGTTCCTTCTCTTGCTGGGTTACAAAAGATTCAGCGACGTTCTTACTTGGTCTGCTTGAACACCAGTGATTAATGTGACAATACAGATGCATATCGTTTTATTATTCAATTTCCATCCAAATTAGGAATAAATTCAGGGCCTGTGTACACTGAAGGCATATTTTTGCACTTACTTTACCTGCAACTTTAATTTCAAAGTACTTTTCATTGTTATTTCTCTTGCTAGGTTACAAAATTTGTACACAGCACCTTCTCCTTCCTTAGTAGTGACTGTTTAGATTACCCTGTTTGTCTCTTATTTACTTTTTTTAGTGTAATGTTAGGAAGAGAAAAGAAATCAATAAATAGTAATTGCATCAACGCTTTAGCAGCAGATATTCAGTAGTTCTAGAAATTGTACCCTCAAAATCATGAGTATGGACAGTTTTTCTTCTAAACGATTGTTGATATCAGAAGTCCCGCCTACTTTTTGTTCTGGTTGGTAGGTGATGGAAAACTAGCATTAATTAGCATGGTGCAAACTGTTTCGACTGGGAACACAGAGTGTATTTCTGTGCCTTCCCACTGAGCTTTTTTTGGTCTAAATAGACGTCTAAGTGTAGCCTAGATGAGGCTACCACAGGTCTAAAAATAAACGTTTTTTTTAGACATCTAAATTTAGACCAAATTTAGACTAAATCTATTTATTTTGGTGAAGTACTTGGAGATAAGTTCAGCAACTCACAGTTGCTTTTTGAAATAAATAGTTATCGAATAATCAGTTCAAGTGCAACATCTACACTCTGTCTAAAAATATAGAGAATCTTAATGGTTGAAATTAGGTCTAAAAAAAAACTAGACGTCCAATAGCCGTCTATTGCTCAGTGGGTTAGATCAGTGGTTCTCAAATCCAGTCCTCAAGCCCCTCAGTCCTGCTTGTTTTGGATGTTTCCCTGCTCCAACACACCTGATTCAAATGATTAGCTCGTTATCAAGCCATTACAGAGCTTGATAACGAGCTGATCATTTGAATCAGGTGTGTTGGAGCAGGGAAACATCCAAAACATGCAGGACAGGGGGCCTCAAGGACTGGACTTGAGAACCACTGGGTTAGATGATGAGAGTTAAAATTACTAAACTACATCAGTTTGCCACAGAGTGCCAGTGCAAAAATCACTGTCAGTGGACACAGGCCCTTATTTTGTCCTTTAGTGTTGTGTTGTGTGTACTGTTGTGTCAGTACACACAACACGTATCCAAGCAGTTTCAGATCCTTATTGATCGGCAGCAGGAGACACACGCTTGACAACAGGGTCAAGGAGTGTAAAAAGCTTTATTCACGATTTAGAGCTTTTGTGTCTTTGTGTGATGAGAATAATAATGACAGCTTTGCTTCTGGTTACCTTCTCCGCATGCCAGGTCAACGCAGAGACGGTGCGTTACTCCATCTGCATGTCAAAGCTGCGAGTGAAACCAGGAGACATCGCTGTGCACGGTGAGGCGGTCGTATGTGTGTCTCCACGGGAGAACAGCAAAAGCTCCATGTACTACGTGCTGCAGTCACTGAAAGAAGAGCTTCCTAAGGTCTGATATGTCAAAACACTCAATCTGTCTTTGTTTGATACACACACAAAAAAGTGCCTTAACAGCCTTATATGGTTAAATTATGTATGTATTATCTTTTTTTTTGTTTTTATTCTGTCTTATAAATCATACTTTGACAACATGAAGTTTGAAGAAAAGGGGCATAATTTCAAATAAAGAATTAATGTCAGTGACGATAAATATGGTCATTAAAAGTTAGTTGCAATTCGGATGAGTGATGAAACATTTCTACTAAACTACACATGTAAATCGAACTAGTACCTGATTACGTCAGGGGTGGTAAGATCACAACATTTAACTACAGACACGGTTATCCATGGACATGTCGTCAGAAATAAGATTTCAGTACCTGAGTTCAAAGCTGGAGAACGATTCAAAGTCAAAACCTGAGGGCAAACACACGCCTGAGTGTGAGTCGGACTTCAATCTCGGATTTGGTGATGAAATTAGACTGACAAGGACACCAAATTAACGTACTTTGTAGAAAGAGTATCAGGTTATAGAGAAAACTTTGTCTTGTGTAGTTTCGAGTCTTAAAGTCAGTGAAATCATTTGACAGTTTTAATGAAGACCCTCTACTACTCAAACTATGAATAAAGCATAATAGGGGGTTAACGGATAGTTATCAGCACAGTATAACTGAAGATATGATTTGCCTAAATTGAAGTTGAAGTCTAAATCGCTGTAATCCATTTGCTTCTTTTCCTTAAGAGCCTGCTAGTCTGTTGAGATGATGCTCCAGATTTCTAATAAATCTGTCGGTCATGAAATCTTAGTCCAGGGGCGCCACTGACCTTGTGGTTTAAGCATGCGCCCCATGTACAGAGTCTTTCCCGCAGCGATCATAGGTTGGACTCCTGAGTCATTGGGATTAACTTTGGATCTTAGTTTGTCTGTTCAACATCATTACATTGAAGTGCTTACAAATGCTGCAAAACCAAGACTTTTTATCACTTTACTCTCGCTTTTTAAAAGTTCTCTGTACAAAGCTTTGAAAAGGCTTGTCAATATCTTATCTTTCCCAAAAATACAACCATCTGCTGCAGCTAAAAATGGAGTTCATCAGTCGCTGCATTTCAATTAAAAGTTTCCATCTGGATAAATGTAAATGAAAAGATGAGAGAAAACATCCTTCTCTCTTCCATGTTTTCATTAAATCTACTTTACAAGATCAAAAATTTCACCCCCGAGAAGGTCACCCCGCCTCATTCGGGATTAATCTCCCCTGTGACCGCTGACGTCGTTCTCATTTCTCTGAAGGTGGTGGTTCAAGGAATACCTGAGGTTGCCCGGGCCGTCATCCACATCGACGAGCAGAGCGGCAAGAACAAGTACAAACTCCTGGTGGAGGGCGACAACATGAGAGCTGTCATGGCAACGCATGGAGTGAATGGAAGCAGGACCACTTCAAACAACACATACGAGGTATCAGTAGGTGGAGATTAGTTGTAGATGGAGAAGCCAGCAGAGGTGTAAATTTAACTAGAGCCCTTCATACGTCCTTGTTATGATTGAACATCCATTTGATTAGATGGCAGATTCTTCAGCGAATGTCGTATGTATTTTTAGTCACAGCTGAAATGAAGATACATCAACTCAAATGTCATTTCTTTCTAGAGAGCTCTTTAAAGGAGAAAAATAATAGTGAACACATCTTATCATACCTGACAGAATTGGCTTAATACTTGGTCTTAAACGTGTTATGTCATACCTGTTAAATCAGAATTATTACTGGGCTCTCTCAGCCGTTCATGTTCATTACTGCGGCAAAAAAAGGCGTAAAAGCACAGCGTGTCCAAAAGCCTAAATATTAAAAGGGAGTGATGGATGTACTTTTTAACAACCTAATAACCTGAGGAGTACGCTAGATGATTAAAGCGCTGTAAAGTGTCACATGCTTAGAGGAAAGGACTTAATCATGATGATAAAGGTTAGTTAAAATTCTGTTCAAAAATTTTAATATATTTTTTAGATTAATCCTTCTTTTAAGGGGCTTTCCTGCGTACCTCCCCTTAGTTTTTATGGCTGTCAACACTAACATTAATACATTCTAATGACCTGTACATGTGAATAATTTCATGCAGCTGAATCCCATGACTTTCATGCTTTGTATGCTAACTAACAAGGAGCTTTATTTACCCGTACCACCTTAGATTAATAATTTAATGATTATTGCATAACACAAGGCTAACTCACTGAAGAGAAAGACAGAGCTACATACACTATATAAAAAGGCACCGAACCTCTTTTTTTTTCCCACCGTCTAACATTAAATCACAATAAACTTTTCCTGTTTTTGGTCAATTAGGATTATCAAAATTATTTTTATTTGATAAATGCCAGAAAAGTGAGAGAGAGAATTTTTGAGACATTTTTTAATTACTTTCTCAAGAGTCAAAAGTTAACATACATTTCATTCATTAGTATTTGTAGGCCGCCTTGCTCGCACATAACTTTTCAATTCTGCCCATAAATTTTCAATTGGACTGAGATCAGTGCTTTGTGATGGCCACTTCAAAACTTTGACTTTGTTATCCTTACGCCACTTTGTAACCAGTTTGGCAGTATGCTTAGGGTCATTGTCCATTTGGAAAACCCATTCACACCCAAGCTTTAACTTCCTGGCTGATGTCTTTAGATGTTGCTGAAATATTTCCCTATAATGTTCTTTCCTCATGATGCCATCTTTTTTGTGCAGTATACTAGTCCCTCCTGCAGCAAAACAACCCCACAACATGATGCTGTCAACCCCATATTTCAAAGTCGTGATGGTTTTCTCAGGCTTGCAAGCTTCCCCTTTTTTCCTCCAAATGTAACAACGGTCATTATGGCCAAAAAATTCAATTTCAGTTTCATCAGACCACAGGACATGTCTCCAAAAATTATGGCCTTTGTCCCTGAGTGCATTTGCAAAGTCTGCACATTTCGGACTAAAGCATGTTCATCTCAGGGACACAGAACCCGTCTCCTTCCTGAGCGGTATGATGTCTGGACATTCTCTTGGTGTTTATACTTGCGTACAATTGTTTGAACAGATGAAAGTGGCACCTTCAGGCGTCTGGTAATTGCATCCAAGAATGAACCAGACTTGTGTAGGTGCACAATTCTCTTCCTGATATCTTGTCAGATTTCTTTTGATTTTTCGCACACAAAGAGCAGTGTGTTTCAGGTGTGCCCTAAAATACATCCACAGATGTGCCTCTAATTAACTCAAATGTTGTCAATAAACCTATCAGAGGCTTCCAAAGACATGAGATTATCATCTTGACTTTCCCAAATTGTTTAAAGGCATAGTCATCTTAGTGTATGTAAACTTTTGACTCTTGAGAAAGTAATTAAAAAATGTCTAAAAAATTCTCTCTCGCATTATTTTGCATTTAGCAAATAAAAATAATTTTGATAATCCTAATTGATCAAAAACAGGAAACATTTATTGTGATTTAATGTTAGACGGTGAGAAAAAAAAGGGTATTTGCCTTTTTATACAGTGTATGTAAACTTCTTGTTTCAACTGTATATGGGTTTGTCTGATCATTCAGCTCTGTGGACTGTTAGTTTCGAGCTTTAATGCAGCCTCAAGTCTTTTTTTTTTAAAGTTAAATCACAGAAAAACTAATATCGTCAAATTGTCCGCCCTCCTTTGTCAAACAGTTGTCTTTAACAGATTGTTTTTGTTTACTCGTTCACACCAGCAGCTCTTCAGCCTGACTCTGTCGGATCTGTGTCTGACTTGTTTTATGTTTTATACGCTTATTGATGTTTTTCTTTTGTCGCCATGTCTCATGAACAAAAAACGATTTCACAGCACTCGGCATCAACTGTCTTATCTCCGCCTCTGTTCTCAGAAACTTAAAGCTGTGAACAAAATCTGAACACCTGTGAAAATAGACGATTAATGATGGCAGGGGCTCTGCAGGTAGAAGAAATAGCTCGATAGATAAGGAGCCTGCTTTGAATATTTTCTCCTTTATGTGCAGTGAAGGAATTCAAAACAACAGAGAAGCTTTTATAATGTGTTATGTGTGTTTTGAATGTTGAAAACCATTGACGGAGACGGTAGACTAAGTACTTATAGTGAAACAAATGAAGGTTTTTGGACACCCAACAGGCTGACCTTGACTTCTTTACATTTTTCTCATTTGTTTTATTTGATCTTTTCTGTTTTTCTTTTTTTTTTTTTTCAGGTTGAGAAAACTTTAGGAATCGAGGCAGCGAGATCCACCATCATAAACGAAATCCAGTACACCATGGTGAACCACGGGATGAGCATAGACCGGCGTCACGTCATGCTGCTGGCAGATCTCATGTCTTACAAGGTTTGACCTTTTATAAAAATAGACACCACCCTTCCACCTCCCTCTGTTGTAGAGAGAAGAAGCAGCTGGACGGTAGCTGTCAATCACTTCCTCCCTCAGTCAGTGGTGCATGATGGTTAAGTCTGTTTGCAGGGTGGTTGGGGCACAGACAGCCCCAGACTGATTTATAATAAGTGTGTAATATTTTACCCTCTGTGCATGCTTGGTGAACCAGAAAATGTCTCTTTGACTCTTTCAGTGGGTACAAATGCCAGACAGTCCTTTAGTGGATCTCTTTATTCAAAATATCGACAACCAGACTTCTCAGATAGAGGGAATTGTATGCAAGGGCCTGCCTTAAGTTTCAGAGAAATTACAGGAAACTTCTAAAAAAAAGATTTTGACATAAATTAGCTTGAGAAGAACTGTAGACACCATGTCCCAGTTCCAGTTTGTAAGGATGCCTAGCCCAGGTTCACACTTTAAAGAGTGGAAGGTCCACACGAACGGTCAGTTTGACAAGCTTTACTGGTTGTAGATCTGGGTTACAGCTTCATCATGCAACAAGTGTAACAAAGACTGGTCTGAGACTGTTCAAGTATATATAGTCGTCCACATTTCCAAGCATTCTGCCGGCATTTAGTTGACCCTAAGAAGAGTCCATGTAGGGTAAGAACAAAGGACAACATATGGAGAGCCCGTATACGGTAGCCTGGCTGGGCCATCCAGTTGCGTGAATCACTTGCCGTTCCTTCCCACAACAGTCTTGACTTTGACCAATTGGGAGCGTGTATTAGAAATCAGAAAATAACCGGGCCAATCAGTGACTGTGTTTCCACTGTTCCCCGGACAACAGTGAAAGGCAGCCCCTGATTGGTCCATGTGTAGATGGTGACGTCTAACACATGCTGCGGGACTTTTCAAAGCGCTGTTTATTCAGAACGCCGTTAATTCTGCAGTTGACTTTGCAAAGTCGGCAGAAATCATTTAGACATTGTTTGCTCGCACACGTTGAAATATTACCAAACCTTTACTTGATGCTTGAGACCCCAGCAGGGAACACAGTTGTGCACTGTGATGACGTCAGATGTTTGGTTACGGTGATTGGTTACAGTAGTCTGTCTATCAAGGAAAGTACTCCCGCCCACTTTTAGGGCTCCCAATTGGCCAAAGTCCAGACTGTTGTGGGAAGGAACGGCAAGTGATTCACGCAACTGGATGGCCCAGCCAGGCTACATATACGGGAATACCATTGCATGACATATTTTGGGAACCTGAGTGATGTCAAAAATTTGTACAAGGTTTTTTGTTGAGGATGGTTGTCGGAGGCCCCCGGCTCCAGCAATCTAACACCAACGTATCCATGGTATCTGAGTTGCATGGCTCCAGCGCCCTAAAGGCTGATGGGATTGGCTAAAGAAAATTCTCCTAACACAGTTGGATGTGTTTTTCTGTCACTTTTAGGGGGAGATTCTCGGAATCACCAGATTCGGTTTGGCTAAAATGAAGGAGAGTGTCCTCATGCTGGCCTCTTTTGAGAAAACAGCTGATCATCTCTTCGACGCTGCATACTTTGGTCAAAAAGACTCCGTCTGTGGTAAATTTATATTTCACCTTTAACAGAAAAACGAACTCCTCTTTCTTTATATGATCGGGTCTTAACATGTTCTTGTGTTCTTGTCTCAGGTGTGTCCGAGTGCATCATTATGGGGATTCCTATGAACATAGGAACTGGACTGTTTAAGCTTCTACACAAGGCGGACAAGGATCCTTCCCAAGTCACAAGGCCGCTCCTCTTCGACAACTCAGACTTTCACGTCCCTTTGATTAGGTAGCACTGAGGACGGAGCGAGTTCAAGGTCAAATTTTTCAGAAACAGAGACATGACGATCACCCTCAGAAAATAATGAAGTGCCTGCCAAAGTGTGCGATGAATTCCATTTAGGGGATCCAAGAGAAAATTAAACCGGGAGCTTATTTCTGCTGTAGCTGATTTCAGATCCTGACTATTGGCTCATGTTTGCATGGAGAAGATTGGAAAGATGCTATTTTTTCATGTTGGATCCAACTACCATGAAGGACTAATCTTTAGTACCTGAAACACAAACATTTCTACATTGAATGACAGTATGTGACCTTTGTTGTACATAACTGCTAATGCAATCTTTTGTTTCCCCCAGAATAGCACTAAATGAAGAGTTTTTGAGAGTGTTTTTCATCCACAACACAATCCCAATATCTCTTAATTATGGAGCAGATTTCTTTCGGTTTTGCTTCTTTTGTACTTAGTTAACAGTCAATTTGCAGAATCGACTGTTAACTAAGAATTACAGCTTAAACTAGCCTTAACTCACTGAAAAACTCCCACCAGGTTATGGGCTTTAGTTTGACTTTCCTTAGAAGAATTTGCTTTGAAACTGGATTTAAATTGGCAAGGGTTCATTCAGGCTGACATAGATCTTTCTTTATGAATCCACCATGTTATAATTTAATAATGTATTATACTGTAATAAAAGAAACCACCTGGTAGATCTTGTGAAAGTTATTATCTTCATGCTAACAGGCTTTTGTGGACATTCTTAGCCATGAAGGTGCCGGGGCGCGGAGTCATTGTTTGAATCGGACCATTTTTAAAAAGCTTAACATCTATTTCATCGGTCATTAAGTTTTTTAAAAAGACAATTATAATCCAAAAGATATAACCTCAATATTTTGTATGTTCTCTTGTCTCAATCTCTTGACTTTGTCCTCGAAGGTCACCACTATTTCACAAACAGGCAAGGGGAGGGAAGAGTGTTTGGATCCAAAATCTGACTACTAGATATCCCCACATGTTCCTATTTCTACACGCTATACTTTTAAAAGAATTTATAAGAAGAATCTCAAGGTTTCATTTCACCGGTTTCAAAGGAGAGATTGGAAAATTACGGCTGAACTCAAGGAGAATTTTTCAACAATAAGCGCCTATTCCAGCTCTAATAACCTCAGTGCACACTTGAAGTCCCACTCTGATCATTTTTGTTTGTTAAGTGTTCTCAGTGGACTTTAAACTTTGATTATTAAGTTTTCACCAAAATCTCATTACCTGTGTCATTTTCAAGGGCTTTTCTTCTGCAGAACTCGAGTAGATCATTTGCAATTCACCTCTGAGACGAGGGCAGAGACAGCGCTGCTCTGCACACTCGTCCTCACATAAGCTAGAAGTAGTAGAAGAAACAGGTGACAGAGGTGCTATTTATCTCTCTGACACGAATGTCTTAAGGGACATGATGAAAGTTCATGTTATTATTAGCTTTCTTACAAACATTGCAATCCACTACCGCAATGGCTTGGTCCTCAATCATCCTCTCTATTTCTCTGTGTCTGGTCTGCATAGCGGGGCTCAGGGGGCGGAGCTTGGATTTGCTACATAAGAAATCTCACTATCACTGAACAGAGATTCACAGAGATTTGAATGCAGAAATACTCAGAAATGCAGTTTCACTTAGTTCTCTCATGATTCCTCCTGTAGCATCAGAAAAATGCCATATGAACATATAAAAAACAAGAAAAACATGACGTTCATCTGAGTGGGTCTCAGAGCTCAATTACATCCACGTCTTTCTGACCCTTGCCTAGAAATGCATTTAAAATTAAGATTTCCAGACGCGAATACTGTGCACGGTTCAAAGAGAGGAGCAGAAAGAAGATATCTTTTACCAAACACAGAGTTAAAGTTTAATCTTCATTAAGATGACAGAATTTAATATGTCCTAAAGGTTCAGTATGGAGGAATGGGCAATTTCTAGCAGAAGAGACACTCTGAAGTATGTTGAAATTAGTGCATCGTCACTTGAACATCAAAATTCGATTGTTTTTGATCATTTAAAATCAGCTTTTCATGATCATAAAAACTTTTCAGATAGAGGCTTATTCTTGTTCTTAAAGGTCATCACTAATTCACCAACAGGCGAGGTGAGGGGAGAGTGTTTGGATCTAAAATCTGACTGCTAGATATCCCTACATGTTCCAATTTCTACACATTATACCTTTAAGATAATCATTTTAGGAAGAATCTCAAGTTTTCATTTCACCAGATCTAAACACAGAGAATTTTTCATCAATAAGCGCCTTTCTCAACTCTAATACTCTCAGTACACCCTTAACAACAATGTCCTTCTTTATCCAAGATGTGCAAAGAAAAACCGGGTCATCACAAGTCAGCGCTGCTTTTATTCCATATTAAAAGATTTACACTTTATATCTTCGTATCAGAATGAACTTATGAATTCATCAAAAAAAAAGGGAAAAACTGTAAAAATACATTTTACATGAATGCAGATCTGAGCTAAAATAAAGTTTTCTCAACATTAATCTTTTAATAAAGCCATAAATGCCAAACATGATTACAAAACATGTCACTAACTTCACAACAAACTAACATAAGACGGCAAAAATCACAGGAATATTCCACAGCACCATTAAGCAAACACAATACTGGTCCATTTTCCTTGTATGTGTCCCTTCAGTGCTTTTCATCTTGGCTTTTCTTGTGTGAAATTGATTTTATTTTTATAGCAGCGAGAAAGTACAAATGCCGTTTTAACGTGTCATGGCTAACTGGCTTTATGAGGCGGTCTCATTCACAGCTTTGAAAGAGTCAAAATATCTGATTGCATCCTTTGTATGGCATCTGATCTGGTCCAAAAAGAGTAGAGGCATAGACTTGCATGAGGATTTAAACCTTCTATGTCAATATTACAGATATAGTTCTCTTAAAACCAGTGTTAGGGTGAGGTTTGCAAAGATGCCCTTTTTTTTAAGTTTAATAGTATTTGTATAAGAAAAATCTGTTATAAAAGAATATTTTGCAATTGATAGAACCTGAACTTCACTGAGGTTTATGTTGGATATTCGACTTTGTGTATTCAAAGCAGAGCAGTCCATCAAATCCAGATCCATCATCCTTTGCTGCTGACGTAGACTCCATTAATCAGATGTTCCCAATGTACCATGGCACAGCTGTGGTGACAGTTTGTGTTCATTTAGAGTGACATCAATGATGCTTTCGCAGATAGCTGAGACATCCCAACAATAATTATCCCTGAATTCAGCTGACAAACCAGTCTTTCAGTGTCTGACAGCAAGGGCTGAGCTTTCTTTCAACTGCTACCTTTCGGTTTCCTCCGTTTTTCTTCCCGCTGCTCCTCTTACTGAAATGAAAAAATACCCCCTCATCTATGGCAGTGCGGTGTTATTCTCAAATCTGTTCAAGCCTAAAATTCAACTTGAATTTGCATCTGGTTCAGGTGCAGCTGGTTGAGTAAAGAGTCGATAAATCCAGTTCAGCTCCTGCACTTAAGAGCAGGTGTGTTTGTTTTTCTCATTTCTCTGTGCTGTGTGCAGGCAGCTCTGTTTGAATGGTCGATATTTTCTCTCCGATTTCAAGCGTGCTCTCTCTATGCAAAGAATTCGAGTGGCCTTTCTCCGCAGAGTTCTGGTTTGAGCTGTTGCCTTCGTCCGACTCCAAGAAGGCCTCTCTACTATGCGGTTTGATGAACTGCACGCTCAGTTTGGGCGCCACCACGGCGCCGCCCTGATGGGGGGATCTGCGGATGCATTGCGAGAGCGTGGTGAAGCAGCTCTTCTTGAAGTTCTCGTTCATGAAGGCGTACACGATGGGGTTGTTGAAGCTGTTGGAGAAGCCGATGGCCTGAACAATGGCGATGATCATGTTGACTGTTACGCCGTCGTACTTGTTCTCCAGGTCATCTAGACAACAAAACACAAAGACTCAAACTATAGACTCTGAGAAGATGGCATAACCCTGAGAAGCGAAGAAGGAAAAAACATTACAGCTGGAATTTTGTATTAAACTTACACTTTTAAGTGGGAATGCAAAATTAGATCATTATCGATTAAGATTTATATCAACAATTAACTACACTACCTACCTGATATCAATCCCTACTTACCTAGACTTGTTTTTTTAACCAAAGCCATTTAAACTTTAATATACGAGGACAATGACTGGTGACGATTAACCAACATCACACTCTGCTACATTTAGGGTCCCTAACTTACTTCCTGAAACTATAATTTTTTATGGAACCCCTAGTTATAAACCAGTTGATGGATTGATTGGCAAACTTGTGGATACCTGTCGTTTAAGTCAGTATCAGAGGTTATTACTGATCAATTATTCACTTGGCTCATCTACAAAGATCAAAATGATGAACTTTAATGTTTTTTTGTTGCAAATATTCCCTCATTTTCAGTTTGATGCCTGCAACATGTTATTAAAAAATCGGGGCATGTTTACATTGACCCTTTGTTGTGTATTTTTAATAACACTCAAATAATGATAGGGAACCGAGGCAGCTTTGAAAAGTGGAAATTTTGCCATTGTTCACCATATCTGTTGATGTACAGTCCAGGGTCTCCGTTGTCGTGTTTTTCACTTAATAATGTGTCTTTCACTATAAAGTCCCTCTGTTGTAACCATAGACTGTATATAGAATGGTCAGCATCTGCCTCCTCGCTGGGTGAAGCCACTCCGAGAACAGCACCCTCTGTTGACGGGCTACAGTATAGTTCAAAAACCCGCCACCGCCAGCAAAGCTTATGGAGCTGTGGACAAACATTTGTGTCCACAGATTGTGTAGCTCACCCGGGGGATACGCTGTTTGAGCCAAGCTTCATCACAGCGACTCTCCCGCTGAATTTCGTACAACACTACAGCGCAATGCTGGTTTCAGGAAATGAAGAAAAATCGTGGAAATACCGAGAGCTTTTTGGCTTCAAATCTGTATACTGGCAGAAGGCGGAACCAAGTTGTCCATACAGAAGAATATACAGTCTATGACTGTAGCACGCGCAGAATGTGTCTTGGCATTGTCTTGCTGAAATAAGCAGGGACGCCCTTGAAGAAGTGGCTTGCATGGCAGCAGATGTTGCTCCAAAGCCTGTATTTACCTTTTAGCAGAAATGGAGATTTCACGGATGTGACAGTTACCAATGCCAACCATCATAGAAGCTGGCTTTTGAAGTTGGTCCTGAGATAATCCTTTTTATCTCAAGCCCGGAGGACACTGTAGCTATGATTTCTAAAAGAATATTTAAAACGTGGACTCGTCAGACCACAGCACAATTGTCCACACCTCAGAAGAGCTTGGGTTCAGAGATACTGTATCCTATCAGGCTTTGGCTTTGCAGGGTAGAGTTCGAACTTGCACTTGTAAATGTAGAAATGAAATGTTGGTTTCCAGCCTTGCGCCTTACGTGCAGATTTCTCTGGATTTTCTGAATCTTTTGATGATATTATGGACTATTGAGAATGAAATCTCTAAATTCCTGTAACTGTACGTTGAGGAAAGTTCTTGAACCACTTGCTCACGCAGTTGTTGACAGAGGTGAATTTCGCCCAACTTTGCTTGTGAACGACTGAACCTTTTGGGGATTCTCCTTTTACACCCAGTCATGACGCTCACATGTTTCTAATGAACCTGCTCACCTGTGGAAAGCTCCAAACTGGTGTTCCACTCTTTTGTTGTATCTGTCCCGATTTTTTTAACGTGTTGCAGACATCAAATTCGAAACATCCCAAGTTTCAAGGCTACAAAGCTGTGTAAAAAGTAACACACACACATCTATTCTAACTTTGTTTCACTGGATAATATGAAACCTATCATGCAGAATTTTTCACCGATGCCAGTTTAACGTAAACAAAAAGTTTTGAGAAAAGAAACTCACAGTATTCGAACAGCATGTGGACCGTGTGGAAAGGTGCCCAGCAAATGGTGAAAAGCAGGACGATGGTGACCATCATTTTCACGGCTCTTTTCTTTTTCCTGGTGAAAACAAAAACGAAAGAAAACTTGATGACAGAGAGAACAAATGCAGCTTAAAATAATGATAATAATAACAACGATGATGGTGCTCTTTCAGATAAGTTTGTCAAAAGGCTCTGGTGTGTGATTTTTACACAAAAGTTACACAAGTTAACAAAAGAAAACCTTCAGCAGTGTTGATGTTTTGACTCCCACTAAAGCTGAGAATAATTTCAGCTTAAAAACATGTTTTCAATGCAGATAAAGACTTATAGAAAAAAAACCTGGCAATCACAGAGCAGAAATTCTTTGGCCTCAAACGACGCCAGTCATTCAACACATGGTTGATGCTGTAATTTGACAGAGAATTGCATCTTTTCTGGAAAGTTGATGGGCTGTGAAGCAAATCGATATGACAGCTGCCTATCAAGATGCTGGCTATTAATCTTGCCCTTTATTTTCAGGCGTCAACACGTCAGTATCTGACATTTGTAATGAACACCTGTTATCTGGCCTTCCTGGAACTGAGATTTGTGCAGCTATAGGTACTGGCATTCAGCGGTGAAGAAGAACGCAGCAATGAGAAGGTCAGTTTGGTTGGGTGGGCAAACAAGGACTTCTAAGACTTAAGTTTCTCTAACGTTTATTTCCTTTGATTATCCTTAAATATGGCAGTAAAGATCCACTCTTTTATTTGCTGTCTGTATTAAATACTTGACTCTGATTGGTCAGATATTAACTCTCATGATCTAAAATGACGCCAGAGACACTCTGTGCCGAAAGGAGTTGTTTTCGTCATCTTAGACTTAAGTAGACTTCTTATTTACACGAGCGCCCCCTCACCATTCATCACCCCTTACTTTTCTACTCTTTATTCTACCAAAAACACCTACTTTCAGTATCAGGAACCTTGTACTTTTTTTTACCTTTCTGCTGTGTCGTATTTTAAACTCCCTCTAAAGTTCTGTCGATAAAATGGAAAAGTGTAAGCTGTCAGGTTGCTCAGTGATTAACTCTCATGATCTAAATGACGCCAGAGAAAGTCTGTGCCGAAAGGAGTTGTTTTTGTCATCTTAGACTTAAGTAGACTTCTTATTCACACGAGCGCCCCCTCACCATTCATCACCCCGTACTTTTCTACTCTTTATTCTACGTAAAAAAACACCTACTTTCAGTATCAGGAACCTTGTACTTTTTTTTACCTTACGTCTAAAGATCTGTCAATAAAATGGAAAAGTGTAAGCTGTCAGGTTGCTGAAAGCCGAGTCATTTTGTGAAAATAAAGCGCAAGTTTCCTCTCCTTGTCGTCCAGATGCCGGGACCAAACACTCCGAGCTGCTTGTACAGCTTCAAGAATGTGAAACTTTCCACCCACGACTTCTTTCAACTGTGTTTGGAGGTATGAAAAGCACGAATTTTAAAGTTGTTCAAACTACGAGGACATCTCTTGGCAAACTTCTGACAAGGTTGTAGCTACTGAGGGGCACAGCTAAATTTTTAACACTTTTTGGAGCCTTCCTCGCTGTCAGGTATGTTACTCGAGCTTTCTTTTCTGCATTCAGGTTGTTACCTCCGCCAAGGAGGTTATGTTTTTGGTAGCATTGGTTTGTTTGTTTGTTTGTCTGTCTCAGCCCCAGGAGGATCCCCTTAAATTTTGGTGGTGATCCAGACAAAATTCTGGATACTGTGATCCAGAACACACAAAAATAAGGGTGTCGTTGGAATTTTCAATGCTGAAAGATAAGTAATGGGCAGCAGAGTGGTGCAGGTAGGCAGCACTGTGGTGTAGTGGTTAGCACTGTCGCCCCCACAACCAGAAGGTCCTGGGTTCAAATCCTGGTCAGGGCATTTCTTGTTTCATGAACAGTGAACATACCAGTTTAAACACAAATAAACGTTAATAAAAGACACGCAACAGTATAAGTTTTGGTGTGAATCACAATATAAGGGGGGACGTGAGCTGCTTGGCGGAGGTCTGCGCTCTCCAAGTGCTTTTTTATTTTTTTATGGTGTGACAAGCGAGTGTAGCTTTGGGAATGGATTAAGATAGCAGGACAGGATGCCTGAAGCTAAATTATAAACTGTATTTAAAGCAAAATGTCTGTTTAGAGATTAAAAATGCATGAAAGTTTCAGACACCAAACCCCCTGTCTCCTCCCTGCTGTTTTTTATGTTTGTGAGACTCCCCAGTTGTCTAACCTACCTGGATATCTTACTAATCTCCCTGTGGTTCATTGTTTCCAGGACTGAGGAGTCGCCCACCCTCTTGCGGATCCACAACTCGATGCCGATGCGGGTGTAGAGGAACAGCATGGCGGCCAGAGGCAGCAGGAACAGAGCCACCATGATGAAAGTGGTGTACGTCTGCCTGTGAGTCATGGAGGTCCATCTTTCCTGACAGCACACGTGGTAGTGATCGTATAAGAAGTCGTACTTCACCTACACAGCAGGAGGAAGAAAAGATAGGACTTAGAGAAGCTCTGGCTGTGCAGTATGTGAGAGTTTGTTGACTGTATATTAAACAACCACAACAGGAGCTCAACTTAGCAGCACTTAGCAACTCTTTGATCGGTGTTTATATGGCCTTAACCCCCTCCCCCGTGTTTTTCATAAACAGAGTATGCAAATCATAAAGAAATCACAGCTCCAGACTTCTTAGAGCTCCAGATCACCGTGAGTTTTTCAGTATTATATACACTTTAACATGAGTTTGCAGCAGAGTTGTAAGAAGTGGGCGGATTGACCTTTACAAAAACAGCTTGGAATTAATTGAAAGATTAGTTTTCTAATTATTTCCAAAGATCATCACCTTAATCGCCAGCATTTACAATTGAACACTAAGAGGAGCTAAAAACAATAACATCTTTTAAATTATCTCTTATGAAATGAAACACTTACCTCCAGCTGTTGTACAAACAACATGGGTGAGCCCACCACCACTGAGGCGATCCATACCAGCCCTGCAGGATGTAAACATAAAGCTCATTTACACGCCGATATGACCATGCTTGGAGGAATATACAACAGCTGTGAAAGGAAAGAGGACGAGTAGCTACTTCAGAAATTCACAGTCACTATCACGGCTTCTGTCTTTAAAATGAGCCTTTTAACACAACCTGACAGAAGCAGCAGGAAGGCTTCAAGCTCCAGAAAGATGAGGGTTTACTCTAGTTTTACATTATCTTGGGTAAATATAAAACATTATTCTAAGTTATTTGAGGGACAACATGAAACTATAACATCCATCGTAACAGTAACAACCATATTTGATGATAAACTTCAAATCCATCCATTTTCTAAAGCTTATTCCCGTTGGGGGTCGCTGGAGCCTAACCCAGCATCTTCGGGCGAAGGCAGGGGACATCCTGGACAAGTCGCCAGTTCATCGCAGGGCTGACATATAGAGACGAACAACCATCTACGCTCACATTCACATCTATAGGCAATTTGAAAGTGGCCAATCAACCTAACCCCACTTCTGCATGTTTTTGAGATGTGGTGGGAAACCGGAGTACCCGGAGTAAACCCACGCAGACACAGGGAGAACATGCAAACTCCACACAGAAGCGCCCTGACTCAGATTCAAACTCAGGACCTTCTTGCTGTGACATGACAGTGCTAACCGCTACACCACTGCGTCGCCCAACTTCAAATCCTTTTCTTTAAAAAGACTAAAACGATACCAGACCAGACAGTTAAAAGGACAGCAGCAGAAACAAAATATGGAAAGCTGTTTTAGCAGCGTGTTTCTAAAAGGGAAACTAAAGAGTTTGGAGGTGTTTATGTGTTTATGAAACAGGCTCAATTTGATACTCATGCCTCTTTGACACCTTCAAAAGCAAAGTAGTTTTGACTATTTGTGCATTTTTACTTTTAAAATCTCCAGATGTTGCCAACAGGTGAGTGTCAGCTAAAGCTAGCGACATCATTCCTGCCAAAAACAGCCTTTTTCTAATATTTCCTTCTTCAAAAAGTGGCACTTCCAGACTTTTATTTTCTTGTACACTTTGAAGAGACACTCAAAGGATATTCTCAAACCTGTACGTGTCAAGATCATGAAAGACACGGATACAAAGGAGCAGAAGCACTGTCGGATGTTTGTATTGATCCCAAACAGCAAACAGCTGCCCTTTGGTTCTTCAGGCATGAGCCGCTTGATTTCTCATGTGAAGGGTAAAAATGAACTAGGTCAAAGAGTGAAGAGTGAACAATTTAGTAACTAACACATTTTTTGACTGCACTTGCACCAGAGGCATCTACTGCTGACTTCCTTGTACATTTACACACACAGCCCACACGGTTTGGAGGATTCATCCCTCATCCAGAGCACAAGCGAGTGAGTGTGCATGAGGGTAACAAGAGAGTCTACACTGTCAAGTAAAATGATATGGAGCCGTGTAAAAGCAAATTGAACTCAAACCTTGCAAATGTAAAACAAACAGCCACAGGAGCATCTAAACCTCGACGCAGCTTGCAGCCTGTTCTGTGAGAGTCTGCACAAAAACGTATAATATGCATCCTCACACGGGTGTAACACTCGAATTGATTAGATCCCCTGCAGATGTACGGCGTTCATTTAGCTTGCATAACACTCGTGGCAGCAGAAAAGCGGAACATGTTGATTAGCCCTCATGCACATGCAAACTTTGTCACAGCTCTTACAGCAAACACAAGACCAACACAGTACAGTGCTAATAAGCCTCTCTTGCAAACATAGGATACCTAGCATCTTGTATGCTCTTTTGGACGAGTACTGCCTCCTCATCCTCAACGGGAAGACAATGCCCTGGTATCTCTCGATGGCGATGCATGTCATGGTGAGGATGCCCGTCACAATAGCTGTGGTCTGCACAAAGGGAACTGTCTTGCAAACCAGAACCCCTGTAAAAAAACACACAACAGAAGGGATGGACAATAATGAGATTGTGGAGAGACAACAGACACATTTCTATTCAGGCTCACAGGTCTGCTTATCGTCTGATCTTAGAGTGGAAACAAACACAGTGGAGCTCTTTTCTCCTCCTGTCACTCTACCTGTGTGTGTAGTGGGGGGGGGGGATGGAAATGACAAAACGACAATCTCTGATTTCTCTTCTGCACACTGATCACACACTTTTCACGTCTAATGAAGCAAAGAGGTGAAACCCTGGTGAAGACTTGCACACCCTGAGCATAATGAGCCTATTTCAATTGGGTCGCATGCTTTGAGCTGGCCTGTTATCGCTATGGTACACTGTTAGTTACATTTCTTGAAGGGTCCTTGTTGGTTTCAGGCATTGTGTTGAATATCATGACGCTGTTTGTGCTTTCATTATGTCATGCATACATGCCACATGCTTATCTAAGGAAAAAGCTCTATTGTCATACAAGGTAATATCAGACGCAACGGAAAAAATGCATTATGCTCTTGAGTTACTGCACCTAAAAGTAGATCCCATGCAAGCACATCTAGAAGGGAGAGCAGAAAAGAAAACTAAGCAGAACTGCAACCACACACACAGCATCCCTAACCCTAACCCAAACAGGACATACCTTTAATGCTTCAGATCATTTAAAGCTCCTGTAGGGAAATTTTTGTATGTATCAATTTTTTGGGGGGATAAAGCAGACTTTGCTTATCTTGTAGTATTAGTACTTTTAAGTAGTACACAAAAACTTATCCGGCTGACTTTTGGCAGTTAAATGTGTTGATCAGAAATATTTCTGAGAAACTTTTTTAATGAGCCCAAACAAAGTTAGCGTGCTACAATATCGGACAGTAGAAACCAACCAGAAAGTACGGAAAATTGTCTGAATCCTCCTTTGACCACGTCTGCCGACACAAGCAAGAAAACGAAGTTGATACCGGAGACTCTGGCGGAATAACAGGCGTTTAAAAAGCCGGGCAAGAGCTAAGGCTTAGGGTCAACATAGCATAAACGATGGGGAACGCTTCGGGATCTTAAAGACCCTGTAACCGTTTCTGCTGGACAGGTTAATCGCTTTAACAAAGTAAGCCAAGTGTCTGTAACAGGAGTGTTTCTTGTCAAACAGGACCTGCTGCATGTCGTAGCGCTGCTAAACTGTTGACCTCGGGTCCTGGACTATGTCACTTCATCCTAGTTGTAGAAGTCCTGCTAACATTGTGTTTGCTGGTAGTCTGTTGGCATCTACAGTGGCACCAATGCTTTTTCCTCTCACGTTGACTGAGCCCCATTTGTAATTATCTGAAGTATTAATCTGCATTATATCTTAATTTTAATTGAAACGATACAAGTGAGCAGGAGCGTCTGTTTGTGGGCGGGGCTTGCTGAAGCAGAGAGGGAGGGGAGAGGAGGAGCGGAGAGGAAAACTGGTTGCGAGGGGTAGAGTTTACATTCAAGATTCCTCCCAAAAACTGGCACCTCCTCAGATCCTGTCTACCCCACTTTTAAGTAAAAAAAATCTGTCAAAAAGATTTAATGCTGCCAGATAGAATCTATTGTTTGACTCATGCATGGCAAAACTGACATACTTCAAAGTAGCCTGGTTTGAGGAGCCATGTCATCTGCTGGTGCTGGACCACTGTGTTTTATCAGGTGTCTACCAGGACGCTCTTGAGATGGCTGGATGGATGGATGGATGGATGGATGGATGGATAGATAGATAGATAGATAGATAGATAGATAGATAGATACATACATACATACATACATACATACATACATACATACATACATACATACATAGATAGACTTTATTGATCCCAAACTGGGAAATTCACACTTGAGCACTTCATGCTTCCCTCTGCTGACCAGCTTTTCTGAGATGTTGATTTCATTTCCCAACAGGTCATGGTGCCTGCCCACACCACCAAAATTGCCAATACCTGGTTTAAGAACTGTGGTATCCATGTGATTGATTGGCCAGCGAACTCACCTGACCTGAACCCCATGAAGAATCAATGGGGTATTGTGAAGAGCTGAAGGCTGCTAACAGAGCAACCTGGGCTTCCATAGCAGTGCGACAGACTGATCACCTCCATGTCACTGCAAGTACTGAGTTTATACTTTTCAGTCTGACCTTTCTGTGAAAAACCTTTTATCGTTCTTCAGTATTATTAATATTTATATTTTCTGAGATATTGAATTTTAAGTTGATAACTTTTGGATGATATTCTTATTTAATGAGATGCACCTGTATTATCTGAACACAATGTGAGTCAGACTTCCTCCATATGTTGTCAGGCAGATCCGATCATGTTTAGGTTGACCTATCTACACTTGCAATTAGCATTCCTTCATCTCTAACCAGACAATCCGTTGAAAGCAGATCACACCTTGATGATAGGTGTTAATTGGGTCCTTGTCATTTATTCAGGTCCCATATGGTTTAATGATAAGAATATATGTCTTTGCCTGTATATACAAGTGCATCTCCAAAAATATGTCTGTAGTGATTTCTTTATATTTTTAAAAAAATTAGTCAAGTATCTTAAAATAAAATTGTCAGATCAATATATTTTTTAAAGTTTTTTGAGCGCTAATTATGAGACTTGGACAGAAAAATGCTTGACATATTTAGGTGACGCATATTGAATTTAGAATTAAAAAAAGGGGAATTTTCTATATCTTGGATGCACTATTATATACTCCTCGCGTCACCCTGTCAATGTTTCCGTGAAAAGTCTTTGCATGACTTCTGCAACCTATTTACGCAGCATCTACAGGATTTGAATTGACTCCTGTGGTGACATCATAACAGGAGTGATCGGCTCGCCATGCTCCCAATCCTTGAGTTATCCCCCTTCTCTGTTGTGGTTTTGCTTTGCTCTTGTAGAGTGAAGATGTCAAGATAAGAACATGATACTGTAACTGCTTTGTTGTTGCTAAGATGAAAATGTCATAACTCCGTTTAGAGCACATGCACTGGAAGACCACAGCAATAGTGGTTTCCTTTTCCCTTTTGGGAGAAACACAGAAAAGTTGTGCATAGTGCATACTTTTTTTCAACAACAATGTGCCATCTGCAGTTAACCTTAAGCTGCTTCAACCACAAAGACCAATCACATAAAGTTACAACTGAAACGCAAGGGATTAGAAAACGCACACAAATCACAACATACGACACAGAGACAAGCTGTTGTTTTCTGATGGTCAGGTAATTAGCAACATGATAACCTGAACAAGAGACAGGAGGCTTGGTAATCAAAGCTGTAAAAGGAACAAGTCCTTGTGTAAGGTTTCTGTTTGTCCCAAAGCAAAATACTGTCACTGATGTTGAGTTACAAATGGTCTGAAATACTTCTATTGGGACAGCAGCAGAATAATAATCTACTGGGAACAAAATCACAGCTCAAACCTCATCATTTCAAGCTAACCAAAACACCACAGAAGGCCTGGTGAACACTGTTTTATACAATCCAAAGAGCCCAATTCCATAACAACAGGCTCCCTATTTACACTGTTTAGAGTTAGTCACAGTCAGCTGTTATAAAAACAAACTCAAATCGAAAATCTTGTACCACAAATCTCCAGTACCAACCCTCCTTGTATGCAGAGCACATGAATTATGATACAATTTATCAAGGTCAGAAACATCCTGTGTTGTTGGTCCAGCACATTCAAGTAAATTGTATAGCCATTTCAGTGTAATAAATATTTATTTATTCATTTTCTGTCTGCTGCTAACCAATATGCCTACTGTATCTGCTCCCTCTGCTTCTCCATTGCAGAGGGAGCAGATACACATGACAGACACGCACATACTACGCATGTTGAAACTTTGCTGTGACAAAACCAATTTAAACTATTTTTGTAAGATGCTGCTGTCAACTCTAGCTGCGATTAAATAGCATAGCACAGCTGGTTTTGAAGGTTTTGATTTGCCATGTTATTAACCTCAAGTTTCCACCAGACTTCGTTCATCTGATGTGAAAATGAATCCCAAGAAGCAGACTTCAAATGGAGTTGTGTTTGATGGTGATGGGGTGAGAAATGTTGCAGATCAGAGAAGTTGACAAGGCAGACGGTCAGAGGCAGGAATAGAAAATAGCAGAGCAGTTACAGAGTTATCATTATACTGGGGGTCTTATTACCTTTCATATGAGTATGGGGGATGAAATGTACTGAATCTTTTATCAGACTGGGAATTTATTCACTGACATTTTGATATGTACTTATTTGAAGGTAAAATGTGAACTGTTATTCCACCAAGAGCCCAACTTTAAGCAGGGGCAGCCCTGACTGTTTCTCCCCCTGTAACATGTAATCACAAATGTACTTTCCTGAAATACGACCTTTCTAGTCTTCTGAATGCTCAAATTGCTTTACACTGCAAGTCATGCTGGCTTTTCACACACTGATGATTAAAGCTGCCATGCAGGGTGCTGGCCAGCCCATCTAATTCAGCACACGGTCACACAGGCGGCTCCGTCTTCATGAGCAATTTAGGATTCAGTAACCCATTCAAAGAGCCAGATATTGATCTGCACCATTTCAATCAGTAAGCAGTTTGCTCCACTTTTGAGCCGCAGGGAACCTCTCATTACACATCAGATACATGAAAGTACTGGTGATTTACTCATGTCTCTATATTTGGCTGGTTTTTGTTTTGATTCGGACACAGGTCATTTAACCTCCCACACTAACTCGAAATTTGATGTATGTTAGTTGCAGGAAAGTAAAATACATGATTTGAAAGGGTAAACAGTGGAGCTAATTTCAAATACATTCACTTTGCATGTGAAGTGGAAAGATTACCAATATTCCCCTACTGTCAAAGTATTGTACAGTTACTGTAGTGACGTTTTACTCATGCAGCAGTAAAACTACCATCTGTTATTATACACTTGTGACAGTAAAAATTTATTTATTTGAAATGTAACTTGCACCAGTAGGGGTGAGTGGGAGTAATATGACCCCCAAAACAATAACAAGACATTATTTCTCAATCTAGTTGATGAAATATGACCAATATCACCTAATTGTAAGAGGATTTTGACTCTGCACCTATCCTGGGTGTAGTTTTTGAATACTTGTGCAGCATTTTTTATCGGTATTGCACTTTGAGGATGGTCCCTGCACACTTAATTCATTGCAGGAAAGGATTGTTGAGGATTGTGAAGAATAGAAATGGCTGCAAAGGTGGCAAACAACATTTTCTCGACAAGTTTCTTAAAACAAGATGCCGAAACCATGAACTAAAACTGCATGCCTTTATACTTAGCTGACTGCACAGCTATTAAAGACACATGTCTATGAGTTTTGACAGCAATAGCAAGAAAACGAAAAAAGGAAATGCTTAGAAAGCACACCTGACATGCACAAAAATCTAATTGCAGATCTGAATAAGGCAGATCTGCAGCTACATAATGCAGATGGAGCATGATTGGTCAAAATATATGTATAAAGTAAATGAGACATCAGCTGAAGTGAAGTAGATGCTTTTCATTTTTAAACCCCTTCATGTGCATTTTATCTAAATGTCAAAAAAAATCAACAACGTTAAACTTTCTGATTTTTTTTTTATCACATTTTTGCTCATGTAAGCTGAGGGGCTTAAAAACTGAGAATAATACTTATTTTAAAGGACTTATAAAGAAAAATTGGTCTTGAATGAGATACTTATTTGGTCTGTTACGTCAGTGTGATACACAATAAAAGCTATACTTTAGCGCATGAATCCAAATGATAGTTAATACCTTTTCTGCTCCCTATAATGCACTCAAGTATTTCATTGACTTTTCAAGTAACATCACCTGGTGTCATTTGGTATTCAGATGATAGTTAGAATTGTTGGAGAAGTTGAAAACTCACCCCCGAACCACTCAGACGAGATGTTCTGCAGCAGAGTAAAAGGGATGCAGAAGAAAGTGATGAGCAGGTCGCTGACCGCCAGAGAGCAGATAAAAACATCCGTCGCAGTCTGAGTCGCGCGTTTCTTCAAAACTATGTAAATGACCAAACTATTTCCAGCCAGAGCCAGCACGAATATCACCATGTACATGATGACAAAAGTTATCTTGGCGCTGTAGGGTAACTCGGGGATGTAGACGAGCGGCTCGATGTTGTAGGTGTCGATGAACTCCTGACGGCTCAGGTTGTAGTACTGGAGCATCTCCTGTAGCGCTTCGGGAGTGATCTTTGTGGACCCTTGCTCCGCATCTGTCGAGGCGGCTGCCATCCTTATTCGAGCGTCCAGATCTGATATCAGCTTGTTAGGGTTTAAAAGAAAAAATATATATAGTTCACTTTTAGACCATAAACCTCCTCTTTAACCTAGAGGTGGTTCGGCACGCTCCTCCTCCTCCGGGCAGCAGAACATGCTGCTGCCACTCTGCTGCTGCAGCTGTACAACTGTGTTTGTGCTCAAGGATGACCACGTGTGCGTGTGCGTGCGTGCGTGTGGATTTAAGAGTACCGGATGACAGCCCTGTATTGTAAAAGCGACCAATTATGTGCAATATCGATTTAACAGCTTCCAATTCACCAGTAATGGACTCCCACAAAAACAGACTTCACAGTCAAATTTTACTAGAGAACCTGGACTCTTCATGATCACTCCACTTCAGGTGTTATGTAATTACCTGACTTGAATGAAGTAGAGTGCAGGATAATATATTTGCACTTGGCTTGGGTCTGTGTCTGAATCTTGGGGTTTGATGCTGGTTAAAAAAAAAAATCTGATTTATGGTTAAAGTTGGGGTAGGCAGGATCTAAGGAAGAGCCAGTTTTTGGGAGAAATCTTGAATGTAAACACTACCCCTCCCAACCCCGCCAACAAACCAGACGCTCCTGCTCGCTCGTATCGTTCCAATTAAATCAGATATAATGCAGATAAATACTTAAGATAATTACAAATGGGGCCCAGTCAACGTTAAAGTAAAAAGCATTGGTGCTACTGTAGATGCCAACAGACTCCCAGCAAATACAATGTTTGAAGGACTTCCACAACTAGGAAAAAGTGACATAGTCCAGGACCCGAGGTCAACAGTTTAGCCACGCTACAACACGCAGCAGGTCCCGTTTGACAAGAAACACTTGGCTTACTTTGTTAAAGCGGTTTACCTGTCCAGCAGAAAGGTTACAGGGTCGGCGATATCATTATATTACCAAATGTCATCAATAACTAATAGCCATCGACTGATATTAAAAGCTCTTTTGTGTAAACACCACAAAAAAGATGCTTCTTTAACAGATTCCTGCACACCCCACCTTTAAATGTGGTATTTTTTCAAGCTATTTTAAATAACAGTATAGTTTTTACATAATAATAATAATTGATATAGTGCCTTTCAAAGAACCCAGGGCCACTTTACGAAGCAGAATATATACACAAAAAATGTCAAAAGCTATGTAAATGTAAATGTTCTTTATTTATACAGCCCTTTACAACAACCCTTTTGTGCTTTACAAAAAAAAAAAAAATTAATACAATAAAAAGCAATAAAAACAATAAAGTTAAAATAGATTTGGTCAAGAGCTTTAAAAACAAACATTAAAAGTTTAAAATCAATCCTAAAAGAGACGGGAAGCCAATGAAGGGAGCTCAGGACAGGAGTGATGTGCTCATGTCTGTTAGTATTAGTTAAAAGATGGGCAGCAGCATTTTGGGCAAGTTGAAGGCGACTAAGAGATGATTGGGAGATGCCAACATAAAGTGCATTACAATAGTCCGATCTTGAACTAATTAGAGCATGGATGGCTATCTCAAGGTCATGACGGCTTAAAAACATTTTTACCTTGGCCAGGAGACGTAGTTGGAAGAAACTAGTCCTGACAACATTGTCAAATGTACATAATTTGTAAGAACGTGTGTTGCGTCTATAAAAAAAATCATTCTTAAGAGCCTATGTTAATTCGTGTAGTTCCCACAACTGTCCCCATCACTCTGAAACCATTAAGCAACTGCCTAATGTCTGACAGGTTGAGTGGAATTTATGTGAACATTTTTGATTGGCATTAAAATTGAGTTTCATTATATTCATGACAAGCAACAGCACACATCAATCTATATGGGTATGCAAATGTGCCAGAGTGAAGTCAGAGGCTGATTTCATCTGTATTCCCAGCTGAAGGCAAACTGGCGGTAAACATATGGATATACATCAAGCTTAAGTGGACAGTATGCAATAAAAAACAACATGTACCAAACAGCACAAGTAATTTACAGTCCAAGCCACATGTTGTATTGTTACAACTGATAGGCAATTCTAAAAGGTGGTTTTTCTGCAAGAAATGGAGGTGGAAGAGAGTCAGAGTCATGGATTGCTTGTGGGTGAGAGTCCCAGAGATGGAGGGCTGCACAGATGAATACTCCAGGCCTAGAAGAGGGTAATCAAGCATGAGGTACAGCAAAGAGCACAAAGGAGGAAAATTGGAGAGTACAGGTAGGAGTATAAGTAAAAGGGCAATCATAGTGGCTTGGAAGTGATAGGTGATGGAGAGCCTTGACTGTAAGAAGAAGAATCAAAGGATGTAATGAAATTTGACTTAGAGGACAGATAGAGCTGGGTGTTAGCAGCATAAACAAGGAAAATGAATGAATGAATGAAATATGACCTAGAGAAGGAAGGTACATCTTGAACAAGAGGGGACCGAGGATGGATCCCTGGGGAACACCAGTGGTTACTGTAAAGGAATTTGACTCTTTTCTAATTTTTCACCGAGGCTACCTCACTATTGTGTTCATCTGCCAAGCATCTCCTTCAGTTTCTTGGTTACTTTGATAGCAGGTCTTGCCCCAACTCCTGTGTGATTGGTTACCTTGGGCGGTGTAATCAGCACCTTTATATTAACACAGTCTGGGGAGTTTAGGAATTGCACCTAACTAACTAAACACTGAGCTCTTAGAAAGACATAGTGTGTAGCGGTTTCTCTACTGAAGCTGATGCCCCTGGTTAACTGGCTGCTGATGCTACTGATTAACTCTCTGTGGAGGTCAGCTGATGAATACACATTTTATAAGTCGACAAGCTAATGAGCTGGCTAACATGCACATTGGGGTAAGATGATGATATGAACGTACACACAACAGCTCTCCACTGGTTAGCTTCTAAGTGTTGATATCACACTTCTGCATTCAAGTTCAAGGTTGAAATGTTCCTTCATTCGCTGGTAAACACTTGCTGCTCCCTGATCTTTGTCTCTGTGCATCTGCGCGGTCTTTTATTGAAAACTGAAAAGATTTCTTTCAGCTAACGTTATAACTTCTCTTTCTTCAGGTTGATTTGTTCATGGACTTGATAGATATACTGTATATACGGCATTCATGTGGCAGGTTGACAATACGAATCCATTTAATTTTATTCTCCCTTTTTGCAGAAGATCTATTTTTTTCTTTTTTGCAATGTGCAGTGCGGCTCCTTTATCTCCGACACCCAGCTGTTTGTGTAGATACACAATAAGAGATAAAAAAAGGAACATAGATAGTTGTTTACATTCTGGAATGAGAAGTTTGATTGCTCATTGATCTGTTGGTAATGCCTCGGGAATTTAGAAAGTGAATCTCGCCTTGTGCAAATGACAAAAGGGAAGAGCTGCCTTCTTATCCCAATATCTTCTATGTTGAAGGTAATTTAAAAGATAGCGAGGGTAGAAAACAAAAAACCTGTTAGCTACTGAGAGAAACCTGCTCAATATACACTATCTGTTATTGACCTGTGCTACTTTTCCTTTTTGAGCTGCTGGGTAGTGTGTAGTTCATTTGGATTAACATCAGAAATCATTTTTGAGAGCTTTTCTCTCTTATATCTTGGAATTATTGAAGGCCATTGTTAAAAATATGTAAAGGTTATAATTAAGGTTCAGTTTGCTAAACACCTCCCACTTCTTTTAGAATTTTAGCTCCAGCACTGTGGAAGTTAAGACATAACTTTAGGAACCTTGCGGCTTGTGTTGAGAGCAAAACTCAATACAGAGCAGCTATTTATGACTTTTTAAAATACTTGTGAAAGCAAGAGCCACCTCAACCACAGGCTCTGGGATTTTATTTTTGACCCTATCTGAAAATCACTGATCCATGCGAGTGAATTAAGGACATGTATTATAACAACATGAGTTATCCTTGGGGTTATTCTGGGACACAGTATAAACAGACTTCACAAAGGTAAATTGAGGACTATTTTCTGCTGTGAGGTTTTGATTATGTCTTTAGGTGAAAATACAAACCCCTTCAAAATACAAGTTTTTCTTCCGACCCTCACACAGCTGAAAATTTGCACCTCATTGAGAAAAACCTCTGCCATTTCTAATCAACCATTTTTGCCCAGTTTGATGTCAGTTTGGATTATACCTGCTTATTTTTAAAAAAATTACACAACTTACCAAGACAGTTATTATATCTTACCTATGACATATTTTACAGTGAATAACTTGCATCCAACGATGGGAATAGTACAACAAAAACAAGTCCTTTTAACCACTTCTCGGAAAAATAGTACGAAGATAACATTTTGCAGGAAAGACGAGCTAATTCAAATCGATCACAGTCAAGGTTCTTGTAAAATGTAAAGTATGAAAACACAGAAATTCCACCAATTGACAACATTATCAAGGAAATACTATCTTATCACTCTGGTATGTTGCAGCACTTTCACAGCTACATTAACCTTCTTGTGAGGTTGTAGTGAAGTAATGTGTACAAAGGAGCTGAATTAGCTCTCACTTCAATCGCAGCAGGTACTACAAATGTGAAGTTTTACTAAGTGGAGGCTGTAAACCAAAAATATGAGACAGACTGTTGCTATATCAGCGGTATTCATTAGTTTTCCTTTGTACAAACTAAATCAACACTACTTACTACTTGATACTGCTTCTACTTATTTTCATTTATTTGTATTAAAGCTATTAGAATCAGAGCACATTACACCGATGGTCACAGGAACACAAGAGTTTTATAAGTGTATGTGTCTGTGAGCGTAGGAGTTATCCAGTACTGAAGATCTAATAAATAAATTATAATAAAGGCCCTTGCTCTTGACTATATTGCATCTCAGTAGTGTTCACCGCCGCTTATCTATTTCAGTTTTCACGGCTGGGTTAATTAGTGGATGTTGCTGTAAATCATTTCCCGTATCTATCCTTAAACGATCCATCAGCATGCTACAAACTTTATTAATTATTCCCAAGGGTATAATTTCCTCCAACTCCGGAGTTTCAATCTTGAAAGTTTCGAATAGGTCTTATTGATCAGCAAATGCTGTCTTAATAAGAAGAAAGAAAAAACATCTAACTGTGCCAGTCGGCTATAAAGACGCCCCGAAAAGCTTGTGCACCCACATACATTTTATTGATTAAAAAATCTTTAAAACAAACAGAGAAAGAAACTTAAATAATCCTAATTAGGGAGGGTGATGGCAGCATAGCATCGAATATAATAATCTTACATAACAATATATTAATGATTCTCCAAACCAAGATAATTTATCGACAAGTTGCAGAGGAAATCAAAAACACTTTACTTTAAACTCACAAGAACTTGGTTTGAACTCCAATGATTCAAGTAGATGAGTCAGAGGAAGCAGGACCCTGAAGGGATCAATCGTCCTTTCCAGAGCCCATCAGCAAAATAATGACATTGTTATGCCAGAGTGTAGATGCTGTAGAAGATTGATGGATAAAAAGCCCTCCAGGGCGGTACAATGCCTCATTGAGTTTCAAATTTGCCTCTTTCTTGAACCTGTACTGAGCTTACTCTATTTTATTTTTAATATTTTGTCAACAACTGATGGATATTTCTGGCGGGAGAAAAGTTTATTCAAGAGAAAAGCTTATTTCATTGAGACAGAGCAAATGTGGACAACAAAATCCAATTCCAGCAGACATCTAGGAGTGTTTTCATGGTTGCTGTGCTGGTGCAAAAGTGAAGGCAGAGTTGAAGGCTTGAAAATGGAGATATAAGTCCTTTCTTCAATCAGTCATCATGGGTAAGATCAACTCTCTACCCAAAATAAGTAATGAGCTGGAGATACTGGTGAGGATTGAGAAAGCACAACGGCTGAAGTTCCTTGTGTTGTTCTTCATGAAACAATGGCTAGGATACAGACTCAACATCTTGTTTGAAAAAAAAAAAAACAGGATGATGGTGGACGGATCCTCTCTCTTTGCTGCAGGACAGAGAGTTTCAGAAGATCTTTTGTACCCACAACCATCACACTTCTTTATTACCTCCGCCAAGGAGGTTATGTTTTCGGTAGCGTTGGTTTGTTTGTCTGTTAGCAACTTTCCGGAGAAATTTACAGACCGATTAACCTGAAATTTTCACCAGAGGTGTGTCTCAGCCCCAGGAGGATCCCGTTAAATTCTGGTGGTGATCCGGACAAAATTCTGGATACTATGATCCAGAACACACAAAAATAAGGGTGTCGTTGGAATTTTCAATGCTGAAAGATAACCAATGGGCGGCACAGTGGTGTAGATAGGTGGCACCTGTGGTGTAGGGGTTAGCACTGTCGCCTCACAACCAGAAGGCCCTGTGTTCGAATCCCAGTCAGGGCATTTCTTGTTTAAGGGGGGATATGAGCTGCTGGGCGGAGGTCTGCGCTCTCCGAGTGCTTTTTTAGTTCCTCTATAAATAATAGATAAGATGATATTCCAGTCAAACAAATTTTCCTTCAGCGATGATTAAAGTTCTTGTATTGGATTGAATTGAAGGCTAATTTTCATCTTCTTCATATTCAGCTTTTTAATAAAAAACAAACAATCAAACAAAAAACCCACCAGTGCACAACCACATACAATCACCGTCTCCTTCACCCCTGCTTTTCATTTTACAACAATTACATCCCCCAAACCAATGCAACGCATTTTATTTTTTATTGGTGCAACATATTTTTATCTTGCAAGATTCATTATATTTTTGTGAACATTGTCAAACTGTGCATTACAATTTATCTACATGTTGTTTTAGATTCTTAAAATAGTAAGGTCGTAACCGTGTTGCATATAAAACCCCAGTCTAAATGATGCCAATGAATACCAGTCCCCCATTGTGCTCAGTTACCATTGTTTTATGTTTACTTCAAGTTTCTTAGCAACAAAGAACAACAAAGTGCGTTGAATACCAAAGGCTGGAGCTGGAGGCTGTTTTCTGAGGTAAAGTGGTTCTCCGTTGGTATTTTAGCGTTAAATGTAAAAAGGGAAAAAACAATACTTGTTGAATTTCAAATGGATGATCTTCTTTAGGCTCTTAGAACATGAGAAGTTTGAGCTGTCTCTGTCTCTCTCCTTGTTAAGTTTTAGTCTCTTTGGCTTGTGTGGCCACAACTCTCAGCTCCTGTATTTCTATCACTTCACCTAACAGTTTCTCTTCTAATCCTACAGGTTTAGAGAGCTTCAGCTGCTTCCAAGACATGCCTGTAACGCCAAGTCTGGACTCTCAGGGGACAGCAGGAGAGAGGAATCATGCTCAAACCAATTGCACACCATTCAGCGCTGAGTTTACCAAAAGACTGACGACAAGCAGTCCACGCTTTGGCGCCTTGAGTCATCACTCCTTCTTCTCCCGGCATAACCCTCACCCACACAGGGTGAGGCATATTCAAGGTAAGCAGCAGCCTGCTGTGCGAGATATTATTTCTCGAGCGCTTCATAAACTCCAACTTTGTTCTTTGCGCTGCGAGTTGTTTAGACAGTTGATTAAATTTGCGTTCTTAATAACCGTGTTTGCTTGTTTGGTCATAACCTTTTCCTCTAATAGCAGTTCATTGCAATTTAAATCTTGTTTTATTCTTTAAGTAGTTTGTTTTTTAAATGCTATGTTTTATGAGAGTCGTGCTTAACTGTTAACATTTGAAATGATGTTTCAGAGTAATTTCCTTTTTCATTTCAAGAAATCAACACTTTGTATACTTTCTACAACAAAAATCTGTAATGCTCAATTACACTAAGATTGCAGGACATATTTATAACTACGGTGTGGCCATAGACGGGTTTAACAACACTCCTCATGTTCTCATATTCTTTTCTTTTATTAACTTAATTTAAAGTTAATCAAGTGTATAATAACTGATATTCAGAGTTAAACACACACCTTCGTAGTGGGCTTTCTTTCTTCCTTTTGTTCTTTTTATCTTTCTTTCTTTCTTTCTTTCTTTCATTCTTTTTATCTTTCTTTCTTTCTTTTGTTCTTTTTATATTTCTTTCTGTCTTTCTTTCTTATTTTCTTTCTTTTTTCTTTCATTCTTTTTATCTTTCTTTCTTTCTTATTTTCTTTCTTTCTTTTTTCTTTCATTCTTTTTATCTTTCTTTCTTTCTTTCTTTCTTTCTTTCTTTCTTTCTTTCTTTCTTTCTTTCTTTCTTCAGAAAACACTTTCTCAGTAGGAATGAGAAGATATTCACACATCTTTTGCATCGTTTGATGAAGTTTCTGAAATATCAAATCTGCCTTTTCCTCCATATGTTTAAATATTTACGGACTAACACTTTCCCAACATATCTTTCCCTGGACACCTGAAGCAAACACAGCTTTTTTCCTTTTTTAAATTTATTTATTATTTCCCCCCTGTCAAGCGTACATAACTTTGATATCCAGTTTTTATGAGGAGCTTACAGGTTTAGCCTCCCCCTTCTAACCGTGCCCCCTCTCCAGGAGCGTTTTTAGCAGACTGGGCCTTTGAGAAAACCAGACGAACCTCATCAGAATCTCGTCAGGCAACTATTTGATCCACCTGCAGGGAGACAGACATCAAAAGGGGAAAAGCTCATGCTGTAGATCAGGGAAAACATGCACCTACGTCAGTTCTTGGTCCAATTCTTTAGTGCAGCTCTCAAAAACGCCTTCAAACGGGCAGAAAGCTGGAGCTGAATCAAATTGTTAGGGGCAGCCATCTGCTGGATGGGCCTAAGAAACGAAGCAGAGGGAAATGCTCTTTTTAGCTGTGCAGATTCACACACAACTTTTTGGTCACCAGTCAGATTTTGAAATTCGGCCAAAATATCAGCCAGATCATGTGTCATTTTGGGGCTCAAGGGGGGCAACTGCAGTCCAATCAGCTGCTCCCTTAATTAATTTCTGGCTAGTCAGAAAGTTAGGTCTGCTAATTGCAACATCCTGGCAAAGTGAGAAGATTTCTAACAAGTTGATTCTCAAACTTCATGTATGTTTTTTCCCTGGTTGCCTGTGTTAGAAATAAGTGATGACATCTGCAAGCACCATGGCAACACTCAAGAACTGAAATACACACATATATATATATATAGACATTCATCAGCTATGACAATGCAATGCAACAGGCCTATTGTGAATTATACTTTTAAAAGATTCTCTATTTGTAGTTTTTATGAACATATTCAAGGATTGATAATTGTACTTTATAGTTAATGATGAAGTTATATTCTCTGATTTCAGCCTCCGTGAGTGGAAATTTTTCATCAAGGACACTTAATAGACAATTATCAAAGCTCTGTTTAGCTCTAAGGTTGTGCTGGACAGTCGGAGTATACAGTGTGAGGAAAAAAAATCACAAGTTTTGGGAGTGTGTGTCATATAATTCACTCGTAAAGTGTGAGCTCACCTAGATAACATTATAGAGTGTGTCCAGCTTCATTTTTAGCTTTTGCACTGCAGCTCACATTGCTCAGGGACCAGCTCAGGAATGTGCTCTTTGAATTTTTTATGCTTTGTGGAGGTATTGTGTGTGATTCATTTGTTCAGATGCCATTTAAAATGTCACGAGGATAAAGGATAGATCACTCACTCATGTACACAAACTGTAGTTGTACTCTCATTCCTGGCAGGATTTGGTGCATC
Organism: Xyrichtys novacula; assembly: GCA_962446985.1. Classification (NCBI taxonomy): domain Eukaryota; kingdom Metazoa; phylum Chordata; class Actinopteri; order Labriformes; family Labridae; genus Xyrichtys; species Xyrichtys novacula. The sequence goes on along the minus strand of OY660882.1, from coordinate 6,797,924 downwards.
TGATTCTGTCTATCTAAAACTGATTTGCCGTTACAAGCACAAAAACAGTCTTAGGAAATTACCCTGAGGGTATAAATAAAGATTACACATAATGATTTTTTATGACAGATGCATTCATCTGTGAATAAAGTCTTCCAGGGACATGCTGAATAATAATTACCTCTTTTCTGACTTGTTAATAATGACTCAAGGGGATCATTTTCAGAGCTGATTGCATGTTAAGTAATACTTTGAGTCAAGTGCGGCTTTGCTTTCAAAATAAGGTCATTATAGAGATGCTTGTTCAGATATTAGAGTGGAAGCAACCACTCTGAAGAGAGCGTAACGTCTCAAATTTGCAGGAATGTTTCATGAGGTTTGGTTGTACGCAGACCGGCACACGTGTAATGTGAGGGAAACTCTTGCAATCCCTCTCTGAGATAACAATCTGAGCCCGTCAGTTGGGAAATAAAGCACTGGTAGAGGATGCATTTCGGCGATTTTAGCTTGTTTCATGGCTGCAGGCTGCTCAGTTCTCTCTCAATACTAGACCAGTTTTAGAGATTGGTTTCCCCTTCAGGTTAGAGAAAATCAAAGTTCCCCTTTAGCTTTAATCTCTGCAGGAATTTTCACCTTATGTCTTTGGGGCTTTTACATCATGTTGTCCATTTTTGAAGCCCCTCACCTCTTTAAAATCTCTCAAGTTTTGGGTGTGTGTTCATCTCTGAGACTCATCCGTGTCTTTTCCCACAGGACTCAATGGTCACCCTGTTTGCATGGTGCGAGACGACTGGTACGTCACCTCGTCCTTGTTTCCCCATCCACTTCTCAAGAGTCAGGTCTTCAGAAAAGCAGCCGACCCACTTGCTGCTTTCCCGCTGGCCAAGAACCTTTATGGAACCGGTAGCAATAAAAACAGATCAGGTTTGTTACACCCCCACACAGGAAGCAGATTCTTTTATCACCTCTTTGAGGTAAAGTCTGATGGAGAGAAACATGACATTTTTCCTCTGTATTTCACAGCACTTTTTTCAGAAGCGTGGAAAGATGAATTAAAAGACCTTGCTGCAAAAGTCTCTTTGGCCTCTCAGGCACAAAAAGATAAGAAAGAGGTAAATGTCTGACTGCAAATGTCTCAATTCTAAATATTTAAAATGTTTGATTATTTTCACAAAGCTTTAAATCAAGGCTGAAGCTGTGATTAAAATCTACCTGTGAGGCATAAACCTGAGAAAAAATGCCAAATCGATTTTAGGAGCGTTTTTACCTGCGGCATCAACCTAATGTCTGAGCCACTTTGGACCTGAATTGCATATTACTGGCTTCACATAAAGCTCTTACAAGTTACGAAAATTATTCATTTGTAGGTCCTGTTATGTATGCATGCATCCTTTATTAGCTTTGACACATTTCTCATAGGAAATAAAGCAGTCATGGTCAATCACAGAGCTGACATGTTTCCCCTTACAGCACATTTAGAGGCACTAATAAGCCCAACTGGCTTGTCTCTGTGGGGCTGAAGGAAGCTATATCACTGGTACAGAAGCTATTAAGGCAGAGATTATGCAACTCCACACAGTTTGACCTTCTCAGCCCACCGCTGTGGCTGCTTTGTACTTGAGGCTAATTAATACACAGACCGCATAATGATCTGTGTGAGTCCTTTTCAAAATTAGCATAGAAGTTCATTTTTACCCTGATATTCTCCATGAGAAAAATGAGACGATCACTCTGCCTCATTGACCAAAACAAAATATTTAGATTATTACAATTAATTTCAGGAACAACCAGAAGGAGAAGTAGTCCGTCGACAGACTCAATACTCAGCTGAAACAGGAAGGATCATCCCGCCATCCTCCAAGTCTTACCAACGCAGATCCCATTCCCAGCGTCTGATGTATCCCCAGCCCCTCCAGGATCAGGAGCTCATGGTGACACCCACATATTCTTATTTCTACTTCTACCACAGTTAATAAATGAGTCATGTGGGAGATCAAAATATAGAGCAAGCTTTGTGATCATAGACTGTATATACTATGGACAACGTGGTTCGCCTTCCGCCAGTATATGGATTTGAAGCGAAATTGCTCTCGGAGGCAGATGGCGTCCATTCTATATACAGTCTATGTTTGTAATATATCCTCTCAGATGATGGTTGGTGGTAGATCAGAGGGAGCAGTTCGACTTGTCAAAGTCTGCACTGTATTTGCACTTTTGGAAATGATCCCCACCTTGGTTTTTACAGGTTAACCATGACATGATTTTTCTGCTCTTTTGGCAGGTGTTGGAGCTGCTGTGTCAGATCCTGCAGACTGATTCTCTATCGGCAGTCCAGCAGTGGCTTCTGCTTGCAGGCCAAAGAGGTACAAAGATTTCCTTCTGTATATATTGAGGGAATTTCAGGGTTGAGCTTGATTAGCTTTCATATTTGTTAGAACAGCACACAGGTTTTGTCAGCTGCTACAGTGATTTTCTCTCAAATGCTCCTGTACCTTTGTTTTCCACTTGTTAATCATGATTTGAGCATCAAGTGGTTTCGCTCCTACTGCCATCAGAGCACATGTTGCCATGTTTATTCTGTAACATGTGCATTGATGCGCATATTTGCAATATGTTTGTGACTTTCAGTTTTTGAGCATTGCTCTGATTGCACATTATATCACTGGAATCTAATCCATGCAGCCCCATATACAATCTACTATTATCTAATCTTTGTTTTGACACCTCTCAATCAGAACCAGTACTTACTTTTACAGCAATCTGAACTCTATTATCCTCTATTGGATCAGACATATGAGCCAGCCTACCTTCCCCACGCGCATCAGCGAGCATTGGTCACCTTTGACCTCGTCTCTGATTCTCTGGTTTTCCACCCTTGGATCACTTTTGGTGTGCAGAACGAGAACACCCCGCAAGAGCTGCAGTTTTGGACACGCTCCGACTCAATCGTTCATTCAGTTCAGCTCACAGTGTCGCACTTTATCATGTTTTTTTTTTTTGCTTCCCACACATCAACCTTGAGGACAAAATGTTCACCTCGCGCTCATTTAATTTTCAAAAATTGCTTTTAAATTGCACCGCTCGACCCACCAAGTGTATTACGATCAACTTGATCTTTCATGAGGGTTAATGGCTTGTCAACCTTTTTCCGTCACACTAAAAGGACTGATACAGTAATTTAATTAACCGCTCAACGAACATGATCACTTCTGGTGGTATTCTGCACCGCTGATTGAAAAAACTAAAAAAGATGAACTCTTTTCTGTCATCGGTGTGATATGGTTTATACTCTCAGAGAAAGACCTGGTGATGCGGATGTTGAAACAGGCTCTGGATGGGGTTGACCTCTCAGGCCATCAGCAGCAGGTGTACAGGCCGCCCTTTGACCACTCATGGAGGAGACCACAAAGAACCAGGTCTGTTGTCTTGAATCGTTATTGTCTTTTTGCTCAAAAATACAACAAATTCTCTCTATTGAATGTTTCTCATCCACCTCTGTAGCACACATAAAGTGAGTCAAGTTTCCAGCGCTGACAAACCAGGTATGTATCCTTCTCTTACACTCTCTTGTCTTTTAGCTTTTTATTTACCCAAAGAGTATCTGACCTTCCTTCTGTTCAGCTTTTGTCTTCGAATTTCTGGTTCAAAATGAAAAGAGTTTAAACTCATGCCGCCTGCCAAAGAATGCTTCGTGTTTTTTTTTTTTGTATTTAAGTCTGACCAAACATCCAAATCATCGTTTTATCGAGCACTACACATAGCTTAACGTTTCCAAGCTTTAAGCCAAGGGAACAAGAATGTCAAGGTCATTGACAGACCAATTTCTAACTGCGTTTATTCTGTGATGAAATTATACTAAAAGCTAGTGCAGAGGACTCGGCCGAAGCACGTTGCAAATTGCAGGATGGCATTATCCATTTATCTGTGGGTTTACATGAGTTGGAAAGTTTAAACATGATGAACTGTTTGTTTTTGATCATGTCCTGATATTTTTCATTATTAAGATAGCCCTGACTAGCACCAGACTGATTCTACCTCTATAATAAAAAAAGAGGGAAAATCTGTATGAGCCTTAACAATCCTGTTCACCTTCAATATTAGAAAAAAAGATGGCCTCAAAAATTTGTATGAATGTTTGGGGCATTGTCATGGTGCAGGGTTAAACAAAGGAGAAAAGGACCAAAATGCAGAACTTATTAAAGCAAAATCAAATGAGGAAAACTCTGGAAAATTTCCAAGAAAAATCCAAAGAAACAAAAACGCACAAGGAAAAATCACAACAAGGGATATGACACCAACAGAGACATACAGACAATGAACTGATAAGAACAGAGGTGAAGACAGAGACTATATACACACGGGTTAACGAGCAACAGGTGAGGCTAACGAGACACAGGTGAAACTCAAGGTGATTAACGAGGGACGGAAAACTAGGGAAGTAAAACCAGACTAGAAACACAAGGAGAACTACAAAATAAAACAGCAAACACTGAGAACTGATCTAACAAAACACTGAGAACAGGAGGAAAACAGGTTCAGACACAAACTGAAAACTCACAATACTGGATCACAGGGGAACAGAAACACTAGTGGAAATACTCAGAAGATACACTCAAATAACAAAACCAGGAAAAAATAAAACAAGAATCAACCATGACAGGTATTTAGCTGTGTGATAGGGCTGTCGATACATCCCATTATTGACCATAACTGTTTTTATTTAAATATTAATTATTGATGATGTGATAAATTTAAGGAAATGGTCATAGTCAAAGTTCACTGATTGCTACATGCTGTGAAATAGAGGACAGGTGTGAACTAGCTTAGAGCAACTCTCTGAGAAATTATCAGACAAAACTGTAATTCTGTGATTTTGTTCAGAGCTTGTGCCTCTGATTAATTAAACGTTCATACTTTCTTATCCTTCTGTTAACTGTTTTCATTCAGTCCTATTTTTTTGCATCTACCTGAGGTCACTTGAGTTTCAAAATAAAAGCAGTTTTACGATGTAGAAAACAAAGCAACTTAAATGCAGGACGAATAAAATATCAAAGTAAAAGCATGAAAAAAAAATAGTTTTACAATATGAGGTAATATTTTCTCTAAAGATGTTTAAGTTACACAGTAATGTGGATAAATAAAAAGATTTTAACAAAATTTAAAAAATTATAAAATGCGCTAACTGTCTATTAGTAAAATTTATGGACTTGTAAAAATGATGCTCCACCCTTGTCTTGCCTTTTCTCAGTTTTACTTCCTGTAACATCAAACTTTCACCTCATGATTATTATGATATTCTATGACCATAATAATCATGAGGTGAAAGTTTGATGTTGTGACGGCCCTAGCTGAGAGATCTTTATATTGTTAGTGTAATTCTTCTGGTTGGGATATTATTTTATTCTCTGACTTCTTCAGGTTTTGGGTTCTTGCTTTGTTCCTTGAATATTTTTGCATGTATGTCAAAGTAAACTCGTGTTATTAAAGGTGTTATATGAATAAATAACAATCAATATTATGATTAAATGATGGAAATGAATATTTTATGGTAACACTCACTCTCAACTCTCCTCTGCAGAAAGGATTGGAGACGCAGAGGTCCTTACGGTCCACACGGAGGCTTCCCACCAATCTCAAGATGGACCCCTTGAGCACACAGAGAGCGTGTAGAGCTCCCTGATTCTCATTATGGAGACATTGCTGTTTCTCTGATTGCCTTTCTTACCATCCTCGTGACAAATGCTTGTAATATCAAAAGGTCTCTGTTTTAGAATGATGTAGATGTTTGTAATGGCTGTAGAGGATTCTCAGAGCTCAGGTCAATTAGTCATAATGAGGAGAGAGTCCTTGAGATGTAATTTGCCCTTCGATTACATAATACACTGTGTTAGAGTAAATGGTGTTATGTTGTTTGTGTCACCTGTCTTACAGGTGCGTTTTTGATACTGAACTATGGTGTGTGTAAAAACACTGTTTTGGGTTTAAGGGCTTAATGAGGCAAGAAAAAAAATCATTTGAAAAGAAGAGTAATTGACTTTTCATTGAGTGTTTTGATTAACCTTCCTCCTGTGTTAGCTTTTACTACGCACCCACCATGCTAAGGGTCGGTTTTGACCCATGTCTTAAATCAGCTGTAAATTACACTATAAACAATTCTCTATCATCCAGTTTGGTTCTCATCTCTCGGTTACCTTGTCAGGCTTCATTATCAGACACAGACATCTATACTGAATTGATCTCACATGTCTGGACATACCCAACGTTGTTTTTTGTGCAGGGAAAACATGGCATAATAAGAATTTCCTAAATCTCACATGATTGGAGGAGGATCCGACTGTCAGTGTGGTGTCTGACAGTGCACATATGATTTTAGGTTTTGCTCTAATTATTAGATATTAATCTAACCAGGTCAACAGCGACCGTAACAAGACAAGAGCATTTTATAATTTAGTCAATTTCATTTTTTTTTTTTTTTTTTTTTTTTTGTTGAAATAGAGGTTCCTGACAAAGTCAAAAAGTCTTGATGCAAAAAGCTGATGTAAGTGGTTCTAGCATTTAAATAAAAAATGGGTCAGTGCAGACCCCTAACACAGGTTGTTTTATGACCCTGAGATTCAGTGGGATGGAAGAGCAGCTAGTGTTTTCCTGTTTTACTTTTATTCTACGTCTTCTCGAGCGAAAGTTTTATTCTTAGTGAGAGTCAAAGTAATGTAAGACAAGATATTTTTGTGATAAAACACCACCTTTACATTTACATGACAAAAACAGGAGAGATACATCCACTAGGGGGGCGCTCAAATCCATGCAAAATGAAAGTTACTCACAGGAGCTTTAAGCAAAAGCCTAAAAAATATACTATAAGATAAACCACAGCAAGATAACTTCTGTTTCTTTTATATATTTTATTAAAAAAAAAACTGTTTTAGGAGTCTTTGAGTGTCAAAGCTGTAATTACTGTAAGATTAGAAGTCAGGAAAAGATCGAAACAAAACCTACAAGAAGAATTTTCCATGATACATGTCACAGCTGTACCTGGAAGACAAACCAACTTCCTCATCCACTCTGCTATGGTGTGTACAGACAAGCAATTTAGAAACAATTTGCAGTGAAGTGTGGCACCTTGAATCTACGTAGCTCAATCAGAGGATGAGAGATTGAAAGAAAAAAATCTTCCTCTCAGCTGTACGAGAAGAAAAACAGCACTCACTCTCTTGGAAAAAAAAAAAAAAAGATTAAACCCTTAGAGAAAAACATTTTATAAACAGCTGCCTGCGCAAGATTACCACCGTCTGACACTGTTTATGCTGAGTGTCAATGCAGGTAGTCAAATCTGTTCTAACATTTGCACAAACTCCACATAAACGTGTAAGTTCACATAATGTGATTTACCTCGGGGTCTTTTTCCAGATGCAAATTCAGGGTCAACAATTCTGCAGTGATGAAAATTTAGCCATGCCTTTCAGGAAGTCAGTCTATTATTTACAAAGTCCAGCGGTGGTAAAAAACATTTTAAAATATTTATGACTGAGCCGCCGATGAAGACAGATTGTGGTCAGAGGATGTCACAGTAGGTAAGACAGGTCTCACTTAACTGCTCCTTTATACCAGTGGGGAAAATATGACTGTTAAAGAGAGTGACAGACATTATTATGAATTCATGTAGGGGATAGAGTTGTAACAGAGCTGTGCTGTGGTGAGAGGCATGGATGGAATATGAAAAGCCTTAACCGTTCAGCAAAGGTTAGAATGATTCATTGGATATGCAAACCTGCAAGACTCAATGTGAAAAAAAAATACAGCAAGTAGCAGCTTCCATGTAATGAGGCCTTGGACTCATCACGTCTTATTACACTGGGAGTCCTTGTGCTCAATCATGCCGTAGGTTCCTCTGGATCGCTGCTGCAGATGTTTTGCTCCCGTGGACCTGCCTGCTTTCCATCTGTCTCGCATCAGTCTCACCTTGTTGTGAACGCAACACTGCATAGACTTTTCTCTGTTATGACTAGAGTGAGAAAGACGCCAAAAAGCACAATAAGGAGAAAACAAGTCCAAAGTTACATTTGTCTCCTGTCCATCATTTTTATTATTTACCTTTTTAACGTTGTTGATACTTGCAGTATATGATAGATGTGTCCTCTTAAGGATGGAGATAACTGGATTTTGATTCGAATTTTGAAAAAATAGTATTAATATAATTTGCATCAATGTCAGACCTGACTGAGTCTCTGTGGAGATGCATATACCTTGTCTTTGAGCATATTTTGCTTCATCTACAGCATCCTGTCATAAACATTAGGCTGCTGCTATTTACGGTCCTTGGTGGCTCATTCTTTCATCATGGTTCTGCTGTGTTGTTGATGTGGATTGCTTTCTTCTGTCAGCAAGAAAACTTTAAATAAAAGCAATAAATATATAATCATGACTTTCTGAATAAAGTGTTTTGTATAAAGCTTCTAAGCTGAGGGCAAACTGCGCTCAGGCTCTGGAGAGTATTCTCTGCACTGATACAGTTTCACAGTGTTTGCCCTTGGAATAAAAACTGACTGGACTCACAGTCTTTATGAACTCTTGTTCCCTGAGGCAGAGAAACTTTAGCCTTTAATGCAAATGATTGAACTGTGGTGCACCATATCTTTATCTTTATTTGTATTATCCATTCTCCTCATATCAGAAAGACACTGGTCCCTAACCTTGAGTAGTTTTTAGGTTACATTACAGACAAACACTGTACAAATGTACTCTATAACAAGGAATTTGAGCCACATCACAGAGATTTTTTTTAAATTTTAAATTATATTTTGATGAGTATACATATTAATATTATTCATTCATCTTCTTTACTGCTTATCCCTTTCAGGATCGCAGGTGGGCTGGAGCCTATCCATGCTGTCATTGGGCGAGAGGCAGGGTACACCCTGAATTGGTCGCCAGTCAACTGCAGGGCCACATAGAGAGACAGACAACCACTCATGCTCACACTCATACCTAAGGACAATTTAGAGACACCAATTAACCTAATGATAATGTATATAAATGTATGTATGTATGTATGTATGTATGTGTGTGTATATACATATATATATATATATATATATATAGATAGATAGATAGATAGATAGATAGATGTATATATAAATAAATAAATGTATGTATATATGTATATATATAAACATACATATACATACGTACATACAGTACATATATACATTTATATATATACAAATATATATACCTTTATGTATATATATACATTTATATATTGTTATTTTCAATTAATTATTCCACAAGAATAAAGAAATAAAGAAAAAAGAAAATCCTTAAAAATTTGTTTTTATCATGAATATGGAATCGCAGTAAGATTGACTTGTCATGACCCCAACCCTAACATCTTAGTAAATAGTAAAATCACTGTCTTATAAAGGCTTTATTTGGAGAATAAAACTGTAAGAAAACCAAGTTGAAATGTTATGGGATTCAAGAAATATTGTTACAAATATACAATCATGGTAAATCCATGATATTGCAATTATAGAGTCACTATATTTTTAGTCTAAATTGGTGATAAAGTCGTAGTTTGGGTTTATAGTGAGCAGTCAGCTGGCTGTGCCAAAATGAGGATTGTATTGTACTGTACTCAATATTTTGGCACTAAAGCACCACAAAGATGTTAAGTAGCAGGAGTGTAAAAAAAAGTTGAGGTGTGTGGTATCCAAATGCAAAAGGACCACAAAGAATAGAACAAATAAAAGAAACAAAACAACCTTGAGGTTTTACAGAGTAATCATAAAGAGAAGATCCAGATAAAGGTGAATATCCTTGAAAAGTTACTCTTACATACAAAGAGGATGGTGGAAAAAAGCAAAAGTACCAGGATGAAAAGAGATGTGAGATTAAGAGTCATACAAAAATGTTAACTGACTCCAAAGAGACAAAAGAAAAGATATAACTCCAAAAAGGCAACCACAAAGAGGGTAAACAACTTTAGAGAAACAGTCAACAAAAAGACGTCTGATTTACTCTTATGCATCCTTATCACACTCTGATTACAAGTATTTATTAGTACACAAGGAAATAATGATAATAAAATTTAACACTGATAAAAACTCAAGCTGAGAAATGTTAGTGCAGGCAGGGACAACCACATAAGTGTGCCCACAGGCAACGAAAAAGCGCCCTTTAACAGCTCAAAAAAGCTCTCTACCTCGAGGACAAACACTTTTACCTTTAAATAGTGCTACATGTGCACTTTGTTTCGTTAGTGAACAAAAAAATCACTGCTCTAGTCTGGTGCGGTGAGTTCAATCAGCATGCTTTGTGATGGTACTGTATGTTCTCTGTGTTAACTGCTCGGTTAAGTACTACTCTGTATACTTGGTTTTTTTTTCTGTTCTCATACAATACTACTCAAGGCGCTCTTTAGACATGCAAACTGTTCTGTACAGCTGGAAGACAGGGAGGCACATTGGCTTGCATAACTAGATGGCTGAAGAAAGTTTCTCTGCTGCAGTATGAACCCTGTTGATCTCTCAGCTCAGATGTTTACTGATGCCATGAGAATTGTTGCCAACATGGCGAAGTTTATATACATTATATGTTGTTATCAATTCTATTTGCTTGTTGGGTTTTGATTACTTATCTGTGTTATTTTCCCAATTTAAAGTCAAATCAAATAGCTTTGTTTTAAAACCCGTACATTAAGGTAGAAATATCCTGTCTCCAGGCCATCATGGATTTGTTGACTTGGGTTTGAAATTCAGATGACATGGTGGTTAACACTAGAAGGACCACAGAGCAGCCATTTGGCTTTACCCCCCTCAAGGTCCACGGGGCAGCCGATCGGCTGGAAGGATTTTAGCTAATATCCTAAATCACCTGTGAGCACTCATTTTGTTATGCAAACGAGGTGATCGTTGGTGCACCACAGGAGGGGACTGGACTAAGTGGTGTATGCAGTGGGAAGGGACAACAGAAAGGAAGGGATCAACACACATGGGTTGTTTACTTTGTTGCTGAAATTTATTGATTAAAAATAAACAAAATTTAAACAACTGTATAGAATAAGAACAAGAATCAGAATCAGAATCACAAGGGGTTTTATTGCTATTGTCAATGAACAGGTTTCACAGACTAGGAATTTTTTACGGCGTGATGGTGCAACATTAAACAGAGTATAATATGTAAAATACAAGAATAAAAAATAAGAGCATGCAGGACATATATAAAGAATAAAAGTATGAAAGGCTATGTACAATGCTAGGATTTTTTACGGCGTGATGGTGCAACATTAAACGGAGAATAATATGTAAAATACAAGAATAGAAAATAACAAGAGCATGCAGGACATATATAAAGTATAAAAAGGTTGGTGATGGACTTCAGGTGAATATGCATCATCAGGATACAGTGTTAGACTCTCACTCACAATCCTGGCACTGCCATGGTATCTCCCTTCTGCATTTCCCACATGTGTATCTGTAGCAGTCAACACATCGCACAGTGGCATAATTGTTCTTACACTGATTTTTAACCTGGCACATGGCTCTTTTCCCAGGGCTAGGTGTGGAAGGTTGTTGCCGAAGCAATTCTTCCTTTCATGCCTTCTTCGCAGTCACATGAGAGTTAGCCAACTCTCTTGCAAGCTCCACCAGGAAGTCCACCCGTCTCTCCTTCCTCCCGGTGCATGCTTGATACAGCACATGTGCATCCAATGCTGCCGTATCAATCATGTTATAGAACACAGCGACTGGCCAGCGCCATGTTCCTGTGCGGACAGTGTACTCCCGCACCATCTGGTCCATCACATCCACGCTGCACTTTGTAGCATTGTAAAGTTCATTGCAGTCCCTCTGTCTAGATGACTGTGGAATTTCCTGGCGAATCTTGTTGACTGTGCCTAGGATGGTGGTTTTCCGCCTAAGCAGTTGTTGCGCAAGTGACAGTGATGTAAAGAAATTGTCCGTGGTAACATTTCTGCCCTTGTCCAGGAATGGTTCCATCAGCCTCATGACTACATTCTCGGACAGTCTCTCCCCACTAGGACGACTGGGGTCCTTGCCAAGATATGGGAGGACATTGCAGATGTACTTGGATTTCAAGTCACAAGCAACCCAAAACTTGATCCCAAACTTGTCAGGTTTCGTTGCAATGTACTGCAGGAAACAGCAGCGAGTCTTTGAGGGGAAAAGCTGTTCGTCAATGGTGATGTGTCGACCAGGGTTGTAGGATGTGATGCAGTTGGTGACAAATGACGACCACACAGCAGAAATTGCAGCAAACTTGTCAGTCTTTGTGCGCTCACTGCGGGTGTCCCTGTCATCAAAGCGTAGGTGTCGCATGATGTCTTTGAAGCGATTTCGGGGCATGGTTGCCATGATCTGGGGGTTTCCCAGGTTTGCTCACCAGCAAACCAGAAAATGTGATAAATTGTCAATCAAATAGTGATCCTGTGAATGGGACTGGTTGCATTCACCTGAGTCGTTATGGTCATTCTCACATTCATACTCTCAACAGCTTCACCAGAGTATAAAAAATGTAGTGTCATATGTAAACAGTATGCAATTTAACAATTTAGATACATTTACAATGTCATTAATATAAAGTACAAACAGTTTTTGTCCGTGGACCGACCGCTGGGGCATCTGCTGAGGTGCAGGAACATCAGGAGAAGTAGAACCAAACAAAACAAACAGAGGCCCACACTGTCTGTGCAGTGGCTATGGCTGAAGCAGTTTCTGTCTACAGTTGTTCTAAGGTTGGAAACTCCCCTCCCCCTCCCCACTCACTCTCCCCACAACACAAGTTTCCTTGAAATAACTTAGCATATCCCCTCCTGTGGTGCACCAGCGATAGCCTCGTTTGCATAACAAACTGAGTGTGCAGAGGTGATTTAGTACTAGCTAAAAGCCCTCCAAGCCATTTGGCTGCCCTCTGGTCTTTATAGGTAGAACAGCAAAAAGCCGTTCCTTCTAGTGTTAAGGTTGGAGCTAGGGTTAGGGTTAGGTGTGGGTTGGAGCTAGGGTTAGGGTTAGGGTTAGGGTTGGAGTTAGGGTTAGTGTTGGAGCTAGGGTTAGGGTTGGGCTTGGAGCTAGGATTTTTCTGAGTGCAATGAACCAACTCCCGAGTCTCTAGGACGGTCCTAAAAAAATTTGATTTTTTCCCATTGGGTTGGAGCTAGGGTTAGGGTTAGGGTTAGGGTTGGAGCTAGGGTTAGGGTTAGGGTTAGGGTTGGAGTTAGGGTTAGTGTTGGAGCTAGGGTTAGGGTTGGGCTTGGAGCTAGGATTTTTCTGAGTGCAATGAACCAACTCCCGAGTCTCTAGGACGTTCCTAAAAAAATTTGATTTTTTCCCATAGGAATGCATGGGTTAGGGTTAGGGTTAGGGTTGGAGCTAGGGTTAGGGTTAGGGTTAGGGTTAGGGTTGGAGTTAGGGTTAGTGTTGGAGCTAGGGTTAGGGTTGGGCTTGGAGCTAGGATTTTTCTGAGTGCAATGAACCAACTCCCGAGTCTCTAGGACGTTCCTAAAAAAATTTGATTTTTTCCCATAGGAATGCATGGGTTAGGGTTAGGGTTAGGGTTGGAGCTAGGGTTAGGGTTAGGGTTAGGGTTGGAGTTAGGGTTAGTGTTGGAGCTAGGGTTAGGGTTGGGCTTGGAGCTAGGATTTTTCTGAGTGCACTGAACCAACTCCCGAGTCTCTAGGACGTTCCTAAAAAAATTTGATTTTTTCCCATAGGAATGCATGGGTTAGGGTTAGGGTTAGGGTTGGAGCTAGGGTTAGGGTTAGGGTTAGGGTTGGAGTTAGGGTTAGTGTTGGAGCTAGGGTTAGGGTTGGGCTTGGAGCTAGGATTTTTCTGAGTGCAATGAACCAACTCCCGAGTCTCTAGGACGTTCCTAAAAAAATTTGATTTTTTCCCATAGGAATGCATGGGTTAGGGTTAGGGTTAGGGTTGGAGCTAGGGTTAGGGTTAGGGTTAGGGTTGGAGTTAGGGTTAGTGTTGGAGCTAGGGTTAGGGTTGGGCTTGGAGCTAGGATTTTTCTGAGTGCACTGAACCAACTCCCGAGTCTCTAGGACATTCCTAAAAAAATTGATTTTTTCCCATAGGAATGCATGGGTTAGGGTTATGGTTAGGGTTAGGGTTGGAGCTAGGGTTAGGGTTAGGGTTGGAGTTAGGGTTAGTGTTGGAGCTAGGGTTAGGGTTGGGCTTGGAGCTAGGATTTTTCTGAGTGCACTGAACCAACTCCCGAGTCTCTAGGACGTTCCTAAAAAAATTTGATTTTTTCCCATAGGAATGCATGGGTTAGGGTTAGGGTTAGGGTTGGAGCTAGGGTTAGGGTTAGGGTTAGGGTTGGAGTTAGGGTTAGTGTTGGAGCTAGGGTTAGGGTTGGGCTTGGAGCTAGGATTTTTCTGAGTGCACTGAACCAACTCCCGAGTCTCTAGGACATTCCTAAAAAAATTAGATTTTTTTCCCATAGGAATGCATGGGTTAGGGTTATGGTTAGGGTTAGGGTTGGAGCTAGGGTCAGGGTGAGGGTTAGGGTTGGAGTTAGGGTTAGTGTTGGAGCTAGGGTTAGGGTTGGGCTTGGAGCTAGGATTTTTCTGAGTGCAATGAACCAACTCCCGAGTCTCTAGGACGGTCCTAAAAAATTTGATTTTTTCCCATAGGAATGCATGGGTTAGGGTTAGGGTTAGGGTTGGAGCTAGGGTTAGGGTTGGAGCTAGGGTTAGGGTTAGGGTTGGAGTTAGGGTTAGTGTTGGAGCTAGGGTTAGGGTTGGGCTTGGAGCTAGGATTTTTCTGAGTGCACTGAACCAACTCCCGAGTCTCTAGGACATTCCTAAAAAAATTTGATTTTTTCCCATAGGAATGCATGGGTTAGGGTTAGGGTTAGGGTTGGAGCTAGGGTTAGGGTTAGGGTTAGGGTTGGAGTTAGGGTTAGTGTTGGAGCTAGGGTTAGGGTTGGGCTTGGAGCTAGGATTTTTCTGAGTGCACTGAACCAACTCCCGAGTCTCTAGGACATTCCTAAAAAAAATTTGATTTTTTCCCATAGGAATGCATGGGTTAGGGTTATGGTTAGGGTTAGGGTTGGAGCTAGGGTTAGGGTTAGGGTTAGGGTTGGAGTTAGGGTTAGTGTTGGAGCTAGGGTTAGGGTTGGGCTTGGAGCTAGGATTTTTCTGAGTGCAATGAACCAACTCCCGAGTCTCTAGGACGTTCCTAAAAAATTTTGATTTTTTCCCATAGGAATGCATGGGTTAGGGTTAGGGTTAGGGTTGGAGCTAGGGTTAGGGTTAGGGTTAGGGTTGGAGTTAGGGTTAGTGTTGGAGCTAGGGTTAGGGTTGGGCTTGGAGCTAGGATTTTTCTGAGTGCACTGAACCAACTCCCGAGTCTCTAGGAAATTCCTAAAAAAATTTGATTTTTTTCCCATAGGAATGCATGGGTTAGGGTTATGGTTAGGGTTAGGGTTGGAGCTAGGGTTAGGGTTAGGGTTAGGGTTGGAGTTAGGGTTAGTGTTGGAGCTAGGGTTAGGGTTGGGCTTGGAGCTAGGATTTTTCTGAGTGCAATGAACCAACTCCCGAGTCTCTAGGACGTTCCTAAAAAAATTTGATTTTTTCCCATAGGAATGCATGGGTTAGGGTTAGGGTTAGGGTTGGAGCTAGGGTTAGGGTTAGGGTTAGGGTTAGGGTTGGAGTTAGGGTTAGTGTTGGAGCTAGGGTTAGGGTTGGGCTTGGAGCTAGGATTTTTCTGAGTGCACTGAACCAACTCCCGAGTCTCTAGGACGTTCCTAAAAAAATTTGATTTTTTCCCATAGGAATGCATGGGTTAGGGTTAGGGTTAGGGTTGGAGCTAGGGTTAGGGTTAGGGTTAGGGTTGGAGTTAGGGTTAGTGTTGGAGCTAGGGTTAGGGTTGGGCTTGGAGCTAGGATTTTTCTGAGTGCACTGAACCAACTCCCGAGTCTCTAGGACATTCCTAAAAAAATTTGATTTTTTTCCCATAGGAATGCATGGGTTAGGGTTATGGTTAGGGTTAGGGTTGGAGCTAGGGTTAGGGTTAGGGTTAGGGTTGGAGTTAGGGTTAGTGTTGGAGCTAGGGTTAGGGTTTGGCTTGGAGCTAGGATTTTTCTGAGTGCAATGAACCAACTCCCGAGTCTCTAGGACGTTCCTAAAAAAATTTGATTTTTTCCCATAGGAATGCATGGGTTAGGGTTAGGGTTAGGGTTGGAGCTAGGGTTAGGGTTGGAGCTAGGGTTAGGGTTAGGGTTGGAGTTAGGGTTAGTGTTGGAGCTAGGGTTAGGGTTGGGCTTGGAGCTAGGATTTTTCTGAGTGCACTGAACATACTCCCGAGTCTCTAGGACATTCCTAAAAAAATTTGATTTTTTCCCATAGGAATGCATGGGTTAGGGTTATGGTTAGGGTTAGGGTTGGAGCTAGGGTTAGGGTTAGGGTTAGGGTTGGAGTTAGGGTTAGTGTTGGAGCTAGGGTTAGGGTTGGGCTTGGAGCTAGGATTTTTCTGAGTGCACTGAACCAACTCCCGAGTCTCTAGGACATTCCTAAAAAAATTGATTTTTTCCCATAGGAATGCATGGGTTAGGGTTATGGTTAGGGTTAGGGTTGGAGCTAGGGTTAGGGTTAGGGTTAGGGTTGGAGTTAAGGTTAGTGTTGGAGCTAGGGTTAGGGTTGGGCTTGGAGCTAGGATTTTTCTGAGTGCACTGAACCAACTCCCGAGTCTCTAGGACGTTCCTAAAAAAATTTGATTTTTTCCCATAGGAATGCATGGGTTAGGGTTAGGGTTAGGGTTGGAGCTAGGGTTAGGGTTAGGGTTAGGGTTGGAGTTAGGGTTAGTGTTGGAGCTAGGGTTAGGGTTGGGCTTGGAGCTAGGATTTTTCTGAGTGCAATGAACCAACTCCCGAGTCTCTAGGACGTTCCTAAAAAAATTTGATTTTTTCCCATAGGAATGCATGGGTTAGGGTTAGGGTTAGGGTTGGAGCTAGGGTTAGGGTTAGGGTTAGGGTTGGAGTTAGGGTTAGTGTTGGAGCTAGGGTTAGGGTTGGGCTTGGAGCTAGGATTTTTCTGAGTGCACTGAACCAACTCCCGAGTCTCTAGGACATTCCTAAAAAAATTTGATTTTTTCCCATAGGAATGCATGGGTTAGGGTTATGGTTAGGGTTAGGGTTGGAGCTAGGGTTAGGGTTAGGGTTAGGGTTGGAGTTAGGGTTAGTGTTGGAGCTAGGGTTAGGGTTGGGCTTGGAGCTAGGATTTTTCTGAGTGCACTGAACCAACTCCCGAGTCTCTAGGACGTTCCTAAAAAAATTTGATTTTTTCCCATAGGAATGCATGGGTTAGGGTTAGGGTTAGGGTTGGAGCTAGGGTTAGGGTTAGGGTTAGGGTTGGAGTTAGGGTTAGTGTTGGAGCTAGGGTTAGGGTTGGGCTTGGAGCTAGGATTTTTCTGAGTGCACTGAACCAACTCCCGAGTCTCTAGGACATTCCTAAAAAAATTAGATTTTTTTCCCATAGGAATGCATGGGTTAGGGTTATGGTTAGGGTTAGGGTTGGAGCTAGGGTCAGGGTGAGGGTTAGGGTTGGAGTTAGGGTTAGTGTTGGAGCTAGGGTTAGGGTTGGGCTTGGAGCTAGGATTTTTCTGAGTGCAATGAACCAACTCCCGAGTCTCTAGGACGTTCCTAAAAAAATTTGATTTTTTCCCATAGGAATGCATGGGTTAGGGTTAGGGTTAGGGTTGGAGCTAGGGTTAGGGTTGGAGCTAGGGTTAGGGTTAGGGTTGGAGTTAGGGTTAGTGTTGGAGCTAGGGTTAGGGTTGGGCTTGGAGCTAGGATTTTTCTGAGTGCACTGAACCAACTCCCGAGTCTCTAGGACATTCCTAAAAAAATTTGATTTTTTCCCATAGGAATGCATGGGTTAGGGTTATGGTTAGGGTTAGGGTTGGAGCTAGGGTTAGGGTTAGGGTTAGGGTTGGAGTTAGGGTTAGTGTTGGAGCTAGGGTTAGGGTTGGGCTTGGAGCTAGGATTTTTCTGAGTGCACTGAACCAACTCCCGAGTCTCTAGGACATTCCTAAAAAAATTTGATTTTTTCCCATAGGAATGCATGGGTTAGGGTTATGGTTAGGGTTAGGGTTGGAGCTAGGGTTAGGGTTAGGGTTAGGGTTGGAGTTAGGGTTAGTGTTGGAGCTAGGGTTAGGGTTGGGCTTGGAGCTAGGATTTTTCTGAGTGCACTGAACCAACTCCCGAGTCTCTAGGACGTTCCTAAAAAAATTTGATTTTTTCCCATAGGAATGCATGGGTTAGGGTTAGGGTTAGGGTTGGAGCTAGGGTTAGGGTTAGGGTTAGGGTTGGAGTTAGGGTTAGTGTTGGAGCTAGGGTTAGGGTTGGGCTTGGAGCTAGGATTTTTCTGAGTGCACTGAACCAACTCCCGAGTCTCTAGGACATTCCTAAAAAAATTTGATTTTTTCCCATAGGAATGCATGGGTTAGGGTTATGGTTAGGGTTAGGGTTGGAGCTAGGGTTAGGGTTAGGGTTAGGGTTGGAGTTAGGGTTAGTGTTGGAGCTAGGGTTAGGGTTGGGCTTGGAGCTAGGATTTTTCTGAGTGCACTGAACCAACTCCCGAGTCTCTAGGACGTTCCTAAAAAAATTTGATTTTTTCCCATAGGAATGCATGGGTTAGGGTTAGGGTTAGGGTTGGAGCTAGGGTTAGGGTTAGGGTTAGGGTTGGAGTTAGGGTTAGTGTTGGAGCTAGGGTTAGGGTTGGGCTTGGAGCTAGGATTTTTCTGAGTGCAATGAACCAACTCCCGAGTCTCTAGGACGTTCCTAAAAAAATTTGATTTTTTCCCATAGGAATGCATGGGTTAGGGTTAGGGTTAGGGTTGGAGCTAGGGTTAGGGTTAGGGTTAGGGTTGGAGTTAGGGTTAGTGTTGGAGCTAGGGTTAGGGTTGGGCTTGGAGCTAGGATTTTTCTGAGTGCACTGAACCAACTCCCGAGTCTCTAGGACATTCCTAAAAAAAATTGATTTTTTCCCCATAGGAATGCATGGGTTAGGGTTATGGTTAGGGTTAGGGTTGGAGCTAGGGTTAGGGTTAGGGTTAGGGTTGGAGTTAGGGTTAGTGTTGGAGCTAGGGTTAGGGTTGGGCTTGGAGCTAGGATTTTTCTGAGTGCAATGAACCAACTCCCGAGTCTCTAGGACGTTCCTAAAAAAATTTGATTTTTTCCCATAGGAATGCATGGGTTAGGGTTAGGGTTAGGGTTGGAGCTAGGGTTAGGGTTGGAGCTAGGGTTAGGGTTAGGGTTGGAGTTAGGGTTAGTGTTGGAGCTAGGGTTAGGGTTGGGCTTGGAGCTAGGATTTTTCTGAGTACACTGAACCAACTCCCGAGTCTCTAGGACATTCCTAAAAAAATTTGATTTTTTCCCATAGGAATGCATGGGTTAGGGTTATGGTTAGGGTTAGGGTTGGAGCTAGGGTTAGGGTTAGGGTTAGGGTTGGAGTTAGGGTTAGTGTTGGAGCTAGGGTTAGGGTTGGGCTTGGAGCTAGGATTTTTCTGAGTGCACTGAACCAACTCCCGAGTCTCTAGGACGTTCCTAAAAAAATTTGATTTTTTCCCATAGGAATGCATGGGTTAGGGTTAGGGTTAGGGTTGGAGCTAGGGTTAGGGTTAGGGTTAGGGTTGGAGTTAGGGTTAGTGTTGGAGCTAGGGTTAGGGTTGGGCTTGGAGCTAGGATTTTTCTGAGTGCACTGAACCAACTCCCGAGTCTCTAGGACATTCCTAAAAAAATTTGATTTTTTTCCCATAGGAATGCATGGGTTAGGGTTATGGTTAGGGTTAGGGTTGGAGCTAGGGTTAGGGTTAGGGTTAGGGTTGGAGTTAGGGTTAGTGTTGGAGCTAGGGTTAGGGTTGGGCTTGGAGCTAGGATTTTTCTGAGTGCAATGAACCAACTCCCGAGTCTCTAGGAGGTTCCTAAAAAAATTTGATTTTTTCCCATAGGAATGCATGGGTTAGGGTTATGGTTAGGGTTAGGGTTGGAGCTAGGGTTAGGGTTAGGGTTAGGGTTGGAGTTAGGGTTAGTGTTGGAGCTAGGGTTAGGGTTGGGCTTGGAGCTAGGATTTTTCTGAGTGCACTGAACCAACTCCCGAGTCTCTAGGACGTTCCTAAAAAAATTTGATTTTTTCCCATAGGAATGCATGGGTTAGGGTTAGGGTTAGGGTTGGAGCTAGGGTTAGGGTTAGGGTTAGGGTTGGAGTTAGGGTTAGTGTTGGAGCTAGGGTTAGGGTTGGGCTTGGAGCTAGGATTTTTCTGAGTGCACTGAACCAACTCCCGAGTCTCTAGGACATTCCTAAAAAAAATTGATTTTTTCCCATAGGAATGCATGGGTTAGGGTTATGGTTAGGGTTAGGGTTGGAGCTAGGGTTAGGGTTAGGGTTAGGGTTGGAGTTAGGGTTAGTGTTGGAGCTAGGGTTAGGGTTGGGCTTGGAGCTAGGATTTTTCTGAGTGCACTGAACCAACTCCCGAGTCTCTAGGACGTTCCTAAAAAAATTTGATTTTTTTCCCATAGGAATGCATGGGTTAGGGTTAGGGTTAGGGTTGGAGCTAGGGTTAGGGTTAGGGTTAGGGTTGGAGTTAGGGTTAGTGTTGGAGCTAGGGTTAGGGTTGGGCTTGGAGCTAGGATTTTTCTGAGTGCACTGAACCAACTCCCGAGTCTCTAGGACATTCCTAAAAAAATTTGATTTTTTTCCCATAGGAATGCATGGGTTAGGGTTATGGTTAGGGTTAGGGTTGGAGCTAGGGTTAGGGTTAGGGTTAGGGTTGGAGTTAGGGTTAGTGTTGGAGCTAGGGTTAGGGTTGGGCTTGGAGCTAGGATTTTTCTGAGTGCACTGAACCAACTCCCGAGTCTCTAGGACGTTCCTAAAAAATTTGATTTTTTCCCATTGGAATGCATGGGTTAGGGTTAGGGTTAGGGTTGGAGCTAGGGTTAGGGTTAGGGTTAGGGTTGGAGTTAGGGTTAGTGTTGGAGCTAGGGTTAGGGTTGGGCTTGGAGCTAGGATTTTTCTGAGTGCACTGAACCAACTCCCGAGTCTCTAGGACATTCCTAAAAAAATTTGATTTTTTTCCCATAGGAATGCATGGGTTAGGGTTATGGTTAGGGTTAGGGTTGGAGCTAGGGTTAGGGTTAGGGTTAGGGTTGGAGTTAGGGTTAGTGTTGGAGCTAGGGTTAGGGTTGGGCTTGGAGCTAGGATTTTTCTGAGTGCACTGAACCAACTCCCGAGTCTCTAGGACGTTCCTAAAAAAATTTGATTTTTTCCCATAGGAATGCATGGGTTAGGGTTAGGGTTAGGGTTGGAGCTAGGGTTAGGGTTAGGGTTAGGGTTGGAGTTAGGGTTAGTGTTGGAGCTAGGGTTAGGGTTGGGCTTGGAGCTAGGATTTTTCTGAGTGCACTGAACCAACTCCCGAGTCTCTAGGACATTCCTAAAAAAAATTGATTTTTTTCCCATAGGAATGCATGGGTTAGGGTTATGGTTAGGGTTAGGGTTGGAGCTAGGGTTAGGGTTAGGGTTAGGGTTGGAGTTAGGGTTAGTGTTGGAGCTAGGATTAGGGTTGGGCTTGGAGCTAGGATTTTTCTGAGTGCAATGAACCAACTTCCGAGTCTCTAGGACGTTCCTAAAAAAATTTGATTTTTTCCCATAGGAATGCATGGGTTAGGGTTATGGTTAGGGTTAGGGTTGGAGCTAGGGTTAGGGTTAGGGTTAGGGTTGGAGTTAGGGTTAGTGTTGGAGCTAGGGTTAGGGTTGGGCTTGGAGCTAGGATTTTTCTGAGTGCACTGAACCAACTCCCGAGTCTCTAGGACGTTCCTAAAAAAATTTGATTTTTTCCCATAGGAATGCATGGGTTAGGGTTAGGGTTAGGGTTGGAGCTAGGGTTAGGGTTAGGGTTAGGGTTGGAGTTAGGGTTAGTGTTGGAGCTAGGGTTAGGGTTGGGCTTGGAGCTAGGATTTTTCTGAGTGCACTGAACCAACTCCCGAGTCTCTAGGACATTCCTAAAATAATTTGATTTTTTCCCATAGGAATGCATGGGTTAGGGTTAGGGTTAGGGTTGGAGCTAGGGTTAGGGTTAGGGTTAGGGTTGGAGTTAGGGTTAGTGTTGGAGCTAGGGTTAGGGTTGGGCTTGGAGCTAGGATTTTTCTGAGTGCAATGAACCAACTTCCGAGTCTCTAGGACGTTCCTAAAAAAATTTGATTTTTTCCCATAGGAATGCATGGGTTAGGGTTATGGTTAGGGTTAGGGTTGGAGCTAGGGTTAGGGTTAGGGTTAGGGTTGGAGTTAGGGTTAGTGTTGGAGCTAGGGTTAGGGTTGGGCTTGGAGCTAGGATTTTTCTGAGTGCACTGAACCAACTCCCGAGTCTCTAGGACGCTCCTAAAAAAATTTGATTTTTTCCCATAGGAATGCATGGGTTAGGGTTAGGGTTAGGGTTGGAGCTAGGGTTAGGGTTAGGGTTAGGGTTGGAGTTAGGGTTAGTGTTGGAGCTAGGGTTAGGGTTGGGCTTGGAGCTAGGATTTTTCTGAGTGCAATGAACCAACTCCCGAGTCTCTAGGACGTTCCTAAAAAAATTTGATTTTTTCCCATAGGAATGCATGGGTTAGGGTTAGGGTTAGGGTTGGAGCTAGGGTTAGGGTTAGGGTTAGGGTTGGAGTTAGGGTTAGTGTTGGAGCTAGGGTTAGGGTTGGGCTTGGAGCTAGGATTTTTCTGAGTGCACTGAACCAACTCCCGAGTCTCTAGGACATTCCTAAAAAAATTTGATTTTTTTCCCATAGGAATGCATGGGTTAGGGTTATGGTTAGGGTTAGGGTTGGAGCTAGGGTTAGGGTTAGGGTTAGGGTTGGAGTTAGGGTTAGTGTTGGAGCTAGGGTTAGGGTTGGGCTTGGAGCTAGGATTTTTCTGAGTGCACTGAACCAACTCCCGAGTCTCTAGGACGTTCCTAAAAAATTTTGATTTTTTCCCATTGGAATGCATGGGTTAGGGTTAGGGTTAGGGTTGGAGCTAGGGTTAGGGTTAGGGTTAGGGTTGGAGTTAGGGTTAGTGTTGGAGCTAGGGTTAGGGTTGGGCTTGGAGCTAGGATTTTTCTGAGTGCACTGAACCAACTCCCGAGTCTCTAGGACATTCCTAAAAAATTTGATTTTTTTCCCATAGGAATGCATGGGTTAGGGTTATGGTTAGGGTTAGGGTTGGAGCTAGGGTTAGGGTTAGGGTTAGGGTTGGAGTTAGGGTTAGTGTTGGAGCTAGGGTTAGGGTTGGGCTTGGAGCTAGGATTTTTCTGAGTGCAATGAACCAACTCCCGAGTCTCTAGGACGTTCCTAAAAAAATTTGATTTTTTCCCATAGGAATGCATGGGTTAGGGTTAGGGTTAGGGTTGGAGCTAGGGTTAGGGTTAGGGTTAGGGTTGGAGTTAGGGTTAGTGTTGGAGCTAGGGTTAGGGTTGGGCTTGGAGCTAGGATTTTTCTGAGTGCACTGAACCAACTCCCGAGTCTCTAGGACGTTCCTAAAAAAATTTGATTTTTTTCCCATAGGAATGCATGGGTTAGGGTTATGGTTAGGGTTAGGGTTGGAGCTAGGGTTAGGGTTAGGGTTAGGGTTGGAGTTAGGGTTAGTGTTGGAGCTAGGGTTAGGGTTGGGCTTGGAGCTAGGATTTTTCTGAGTGCAATGAACCAACTCCCGAGTCTCTAGGAAGTTCCTAAAAAAATTTGATTTTTTCCCATAGGAATGCATGGGTTAGGGTTAGGGTTAGGGTTGGAGCTAGGGTTAGGGTTAGGGTTAGGGTTGGAGTTAGGGTTAGTGTTGGAGCTAGGGTTAGGGTTGGGCTTGGAGCTAGGATTTTTCTGAGTGCACTGAACCAACTCCCGAGTCTCTAGGACATTCCTAAAAAAATTTGATTTTTTCCCATAGGAATGCATGGGTTAGGGTTATGGTTAGGGTTAGGGTTGGAGCTAGGGTTAGGGTTAGGGTTAGGGTTGGAGTTAGGGTTAGTGTTGGAGCTAGGGTTAGGGTTGGGCTTGGAGCTAGGATTTTTCTGAGTGCAATGAACCAACTCCCGAGTCTCTTGGACGTTCCTAAAAAAATTTGATTTTTTCCCATAGGAATGCATGGGTTAGGGTTAGGGTTAGGGTTGGAGCTAGGGTTAGGGTTAGGGTTAGGGTTAGGGTTAGGGTTGGAGTTAGGGTTAGTGTTGGAGCTAGGGTTAGGGTTGGGCTTGGAGCTAGGATTTTTCTGAGTGCACTGAACCAACTCCCGAGTCTCTAGGACATTCCTAAAAAAATTTGATTTTTTCCCATAGGAATGCATGGGTTAGGGTTAGGGTTAGGGTTGGAGCTAGGGTTAGGGTTAGGGTTAGGGTTGGAGTTAGGGTTAGTGTTGGAGCTAGGGTTAGGGTTGGGCTTGGAGCTAGGATTTTTCTGAGTGCACTGAACCAACTCCCGAGTCTCTAGGACATTCCTAAAAAAATTTGATTTTTTCCCATAGGAATGCATGGGTTAGGGTTAGGGTTAGGGTTAGGGTTGGAGCTAGGGTTAGGGTTAGGGTTAGGGTTGGAGTTAGGGTTAGTGTTGGAGCTAGGGTTAGGGTTGGGCTTGGAGCTAGGATTTTTCTGAGTGCACTGAACCAACTCCCGAGTCTCTAGGACGTTCCTAAAAAAATTTGATTTTTTTCCCATAGGAATGCATGGGTTAGGGTTAGGGTTAGGGTTGGAGCTAGGGTTAGGGTTAGGGTTAGGGTTAGGGTTGGAGTTAGGGTTAGTGTTGGAGCTAGGGTTAGGGTTGGGCTTGGAGCTAGGATTTTTCTGAGTGCAATGAACCAACTCCCGAGTCTCTAGGACGTTCCTAAAAAAATTTGATTTTTTCCCATAGGAATGCATGGGTTAGGGTTAGGGTTAGGGTTGGAGCTAGGGTTAGGGTTAGGGTTAGGGTTGGAGTTAGGGTTAGTGTTGGAGCTAGGGTTAGGGTTGGGCTTGGAGCTAGGATTTTTCTGAGTGCACTGAACCAACTCCCGAGTCTCTAGGACGTTCCTAAAAAAATTTGATTTTTTCCCATAGGAATGCATGGGTTAGGGTTAGGGTTAGGGTTGGAGTTAGGGTTAGTGTTGGAGCTAGGGTTAGGGTTGGGCTTGGAGCTAGGATTTTTCTGAGTGCACTGAACCAACTCCCGAGTCTCTAGGACATTCCTAAAAAAATTTGATTTTTTCCCATAGGAATGCATGGGTTAGGGTTAGGGTTAGGGTTGGAGCTAGGGTTAGGGTTAGGGTTAGGGTTGGAGTTAGGGTTAGTGTTGGAGCTAGGGTTAGGGTTGGGCTTGGAGCTAGGATTTTTCTGAGTGCACTGAACCAACTCCCGAGTCTCTAGGACATTCCTAAAAAAATTTGATTTTTTCCCATAGGAATGCATGGGTTAGGGTTATGGTTAGGGTTAGGGTTGGAGCTAGGGTTAGGGTTAGGGTTAGGGTTGGAGTTAGGGTTAGTGTTGGAGCTAGGGTTAGGGTTGGGCTTGGAGCTAGGATTTTTCTGAGTGCAATGAACCAACTCCCGAGTCTCTAGGACGTTCCTAAAAAAATTTGATTTTTTCCCATAGGAATGCATGGGTTAGGGTTAGGGTTAGGGTTGGAGCTAGGGTTAGGGTTAGGGTTAGGGTTAGGGTTAGGGTTGGAGTTAGGGTTAGTGTTGGAGCTAGGGTTAGGGTTGGGCTTGGAGCTAGGATTTTTCTGAGTGCACTGAACCAACTCCCGAGTCTCTAGGACATTCCTAAAAAATTTTGATTTTTTCCCATAGGAATGCATGGGTTAGGGTTAGGGTTAGGGTTGGAGCTAGGGTTAGGGTTAGGGTTAGGGTTGGAGTTAGGGTTAGTGTTGGAGCTAGGGTTAGGGTTGGGCTTGGAGCTAGGATTTTTCTGAGTGCACTGAACCAACTCCCGAGTCTCTAGGACATTCCTAAAAAAATTTGATTTTTTCCCATAGGAATGCATGGGTTAGGGTTATGGTTAGGGTTAGGGTTGGAGCTAGGGTTAGGGTTAGGGTTAGGGTTGGAGTTAGGGTTAGTGTTGGAGCTAGGGTTAGGGTTGGGCTTGGAGCTAGGATTTTTCTGAGTGCACTGAACCAACTCCCGAGTCTCTAGGACGTTCCTAAAAAAATTTGATTTTTTCCCATAGGAATGCATGGGTTAGGGTTAGGGTTAGGGTTGGAGCTAGGGTTAGGGTTAGGGTTAGGGTTAGGGTTGGAGTTAGGGTTAGTGTTGGAGCTAGGGTTAGGGTTGGGCTTGGAGCTAGGATTTTTCTGAGTGCAATGAACCAACTCCCGAGTCTCTAGGACGTTCCTAAAAAAATTTGATTTTTTCCCATAGGAATGCATGGGTTAGGGTTAGGGTTAGGGTTGGAGCTAGGGTTAGGGTTAGGGTTAGGGTTGGAGTTAGGGTTAGTGTTGGAGCTAGGGTTAGGGTTGGGCTTGGAGCTAGGATTTTTCTGAGTGCACTGAACCAACTCCCGAGTCTCTAGGACATTCCTAAAAAAATTTGATTTTTTTCCCATAGGAATGCATGGGTTAGGGTTATGGTTAGTGTTAGGGTTGGAGCTAGGGTTAGGGTTAGGGTTAGGGTTGGAGTTAGGGTTAGTGTTGGAGCTAGGGTTAGGGTTGGGCTTGGAGCTAGGATTTTTCTGAGTGCACTGAACCAACTCCCGAGTCTCTAGGACGTTCCTAAAAAATTTGATTTTTTCCCATAGGAATGCATGGGTTAGGGTTAGGGTTAGGGTTGGAGCTAGGGTTAGGGTTGGAGCTAGGGTTAGGGTTAGGGTTGGAGTTAGGGTTAGTGTTGGAGCTAGGGTTAGGGTTGGGCTTGGAGCTAGGATTTTTCTGAGTGCACTGAACCAACTCCCGAGTCTCTAGGACATTCCTAAAAAAAATTTGATTTTTTCCCATAGGAATGCATGGGTTAGGGTTATGGTTAGGGTTAGGGTTGGAGCTAGGGTTAGGGTTAGGGTTAGGGTTGGAGTTAGGGTTAGTGTTGGAGCTAGGGTTAGGGTTGGGCTTGGAGCTAGGATTTTTCTGAGTGCACTGAACCAACTCCCGAGTCTCTAGGACATTCCTAAAAAAATTTGATTTTTTCCCATAGGAATGCATGGGTTAGGGTTATGGTTAGGGTTAGGGTTGGAGCTAGGGTTAGGGTTAGGGTTAGGGTTGGAGCTAGGGTTAGGGTTGGGCTTGGAGCTAGGATTTTTCTGAGTGCACTGAACCAACTCCCGAGTCTCTAGGACATTCCTAAAAAAATTTGATTTTTTCCCATAGGAATGCATGGGTTAGGGTTAGGGTTAGGGTTGGAGCTAGGGTTAGGGTTAGGGTTAGGGTTGGAGTTAGGGTTAGTGTTGGAGCTAGGGTTAGGGTTGGGCTTGGAGCTAGGATTTTTCTGAGTGCAATGAACCAACTCCCGAGTCTCTAGGACGTTCCTAAAAAAATTTGATTTTTTCCCATAGGAATGCATGGGTTAGGGTTAGGGTTAGGGTTGGAGCTAGGGTTAGGGTTAGGGTTAGGGTTTGGGTTGGAGTTAGGGTTAGTGTTGGAGCTAGGGTTAGGGTTGGGCTTGGAGCTAGGATTTTTCTGAGTGCACTGAACCAACTCCCGAGTCTCTAGGACATTCCTAAAAAAATTTGATTTTTTCCCATAGGAATGCATGGGTTAGGGTTATGGTTAGGGTTAGGGTTGGAGCTAGGGTTAGGGTTAGGGTTAGGGTTGGAGTTAGGGTTAGTGTTGGAGCTAGGGTTAGGGTTGGGCTTGGAGCTAGGATTTTTCTGAGTGCACTGAACCAACTCCCGAGTCTCTAGGACGTTCCTAAAAAAATTTGATTTTTTCCCATAGGAATGCATGGGTTAGGGTTAGGGTTAGGGTTGGAGCTAGGGTTAGGGTTAGGGTTAGGGTTGGAGTTAGGGTTAGTGTTGGAGCTAGGGTTAGGGTTGGGCTTGGAGCTAGGATTTTTCTGAGTGCACTGAACCAACTCCCGAGTCTCTAGGACATTCCTAAAAAAATTTGATTTTTTTCCCATAGGAATGCATGGGTTAGGGTTATGGTTAGGGTTAGGGTTGGAGCTAGGGTTAGGGTTAGGGTTAGGGTTGGAGTTAGGGTTAGTGTTGGAGCTAGGGTTAGGGTTGGGCTTGGAGCTAGGATTTTTCTGAGTGCAATGAACCAACTCCCGAGTCTCTAGGACGTTCCTAAAAAAATTTGATTTTTTCCCATAGGAATGCATGGGTTAGGGTTAGGGTTAGGGTTGGAGCTAGGGTTAGGGTTGGAGCTTGGGTTAGGGTTAGGGTTGGAGTTAGGGTTAGTGTTGGAGCTAGGGTTAGGGTTGGGCTTGGAGCTAGGATTTTTCTGAGTGCACTGAACCAACTCCCGAGTCTCTAGGACATTCCTAAAAAAATTTGATTTTTTCCCATAGGAATGCATGGGTTAGGGTTATGGTTAGGGTTAGGGTTGGAGCTAGGGTTAGGGTTAGGGTTAGGGTTGGAGTTAGGGTTAGTGTTGGAGCTAGGGTTAGGGTTGGGCTTGGAGCTAGGATTTTTCTGAGTGCACTGAACCAACTCCCGAGTCTCTAGGACATTCCTAAAAAAATTTGATTTTTTCCCATAGGAATGCATGGGTTAGGGTTATGGTTAGGGTTAGGGTTGGAGCTAGGGTTAGGGTTAGGGTTAGGGTTGGAGTTAGGGTTAGTGTTGGAGCTAGGGTTAGGGTTGGGCTTGGAGCTAGGATTTTTCTGAGTGCAATGAACCAACTCCCGAGTCTCTAGGACGTTCCTAAAAAAATTTGATTTTTTCCCATAGGAATGCATGGGTTAGGGTTAGGGTTAGGGTTGGAGCTAGGGTTAGGGTTAGGGTTAGGGTTGGAGTTAGGGTTAGTGTTGGAGCTAAGGTTAGGGTTGGGCTTGGAGCTAGGATTTTTCTGAGTGCACTGAACCAACTCCCGAGTCTCTAGGACATTCCTAAAAAAATTTGATTTTTTTCCCATAGGAATGAATGGGTTAGGGTTATGGTTAGGGTTAGGGTTGGAGCTAGGGTTAGGGTTAGGGTTAGGGTTGGAGTTAGGGTTAGTGTTGGAGCTAGGGTTAGGGTTGGGCTTGGAGCTAGGATTTTTCTGAGTGCAATGAACCAACTCCCGAGTCTCTAGGAAGTTCCTAAAAAAATTTGATTTTTTTCCCATAGGAATGCATGGGTTAGGGTTAGGGTTAGGGTTGGAGCTAGGGTTAGGGTTAGGGTTAGGGTTGGAGTTAGGGTTAGTGTTGGAGCTAGGGTTAGGGTTGGGCTTGGAGCTAGGATTTTTCTGAGTGCACTGAACCAACTCCCGAGTCTCTAGGACATTCCTAAAAAAATTTGATTTTTTCCCATAGGAATGCATGGGTTAGGGTTATGGTTAGGGTTAGGGTTGGAGCTAGGGTTAGGGTTAGGGTTAGGGTTGGAGTTAGGGTTAGTGTTGGAGCTAGGGTTAGGGTTGGGCTTGGAGCTAGGATTTTTCTGAGTGCAATGAACCAACTCCCGAGTCTCTAGGACGTTCCTAAAAAAATTTGATTTTTTCCCATAGGAATGCATGGGTTAGGGTTAGGGTTAGGGTTGGAGCTAGGGTTAGGGTTAGGGTTAGGGTTAGGGTTAGGGTTGGAGTTAGGGTTAGTGTTGGAGCTAGGGTTAGGGTTGGGCTTGGAGCTAGGATTTTTCTGAGTGCACTGAACCAACTCCCGAGTCTCTAGGACATTCCTAAAATAATTTGATTTTTTCCCATAGGAATGCATGGGTTAGGGTTAGGGTTAGGGTTGGAGCTAGGGTTAGGGTTAGGGTTAGGGTTGGAGTTAGGGTTAGTGTTGGAGCTAGGGTTAGGGTTGGGCTTGGAGCTAGGATTTTTCTGAGTGCACTGAACCAACTCCCGAGTCTCTAGGACATTCCTAAAAAAATTTGATTTTTTCCCATAGGAATGCATGGGTTAGGGTTATGGTTAGGGTTAGGGTTGGAGCTAGGGTTAGGGTTAGGGTTAGGGTTGGAGTTAGGGTTAGTGTTGGAGCTAGGGTTAGGGTTGGGCTTGGAGCTAGGATTTTTCTGAGTGCACTGAACCAACTCCCGAGTCTCTAGGACGTTCCTAAAAAAATTTGATTTTTTCCCATAGGAATGCATGGGTTAGGGTTAGGGTTAGGGTTGGAGCTAGGGTTAGGGTTAGGGTTAGGGTTGGAGTTAGGGTTAGTGTTGGAGCTAGGGTTAGGGTTGGGCTTGGAGCTAGGATTTTTCTGAGTGCACTGAACCAACTCCCGAGTCTCTAGGACATTCCTAAAAAAATTTGATTTTTTTCCCATAGGAATGCATGGGTTAGGGTTATGGTTAGTGTTAGGGTTGGAGCTAGGGTTAGGGTTAGGGTTAGGGTTAGGGTTGGAGTTAGGGTTAGTGTTGGAGCTAGGGTTAGGGTTGGGCTTGGAGCTAGGATTTTTCTGAGTGCACTGAACCAACTCCCGAGTCTCTAGGACGTTCCTAAAAAAATTTGATTTTTTCCCATAGGAATGCATGGGTTAGGGTTAGGGTTAGGGTTGGAGCTAGGGTTAGGGTTATAGTTAGGGTTAGGGTTGGAGTTAGGGTTAGTGTTGGAGCTAGGGTTAGGGTTGGGCTTGGAGCTAGGATTTTTCTGAGTGCACTGAACGAACTCCCGAGTCTCTAGGACATTCCTAAAAAAAATTGATTTTTTCCCATAGGAATGCATGGGTTAGGGTTATGGTTAGGGTTAGGGTTGGAGCTAGGGTTAGGGTTAGGGTTAGGGTTGGAGTTAGGGTTAGTGTTGGAGCTAGGGTTAGGGTTGGGCTTGGAGCTAGGATTTTTCTGAGTGCACTGAACCAACTCCCGAGTCTCTAGGACATTCCTAAAAAAATTTGATTTTTTTCCCATAGGAATGCATGGGTTAGGGTTATGGTTAGGGTTAGGGTTGGAGCTAGGGTTAGGGTTAGGGTTAGGGTTGGAGTTAGGGTTAGTGTTGGAGCTAGGGTTAGGGTTGGGCTTGGAGCTAGGATTTTTCTGAGTGCACTGAACCAACTCCCGAGTCTCTAGGACGTTCCTAAAAAAATTAGATTTTTTCCCATAGGAATGCATGGGTTAGGGTTAGGGTTAGGGTTGGAGCTAGGGTTAGGGTTAGGGTTAGGGTTGGAGTTAGGGTTAGTGTTGGAGCTAGGGTTAGGGTTGGGCTTGGAGCTAGGATTTTTCTGAGTGCAATGAACCAACTCCCGAGTCTCTAGGACGTTCCTAAAAAAATTTGATTTTTTCCCATAGGAATGCATGGGTTAGGGTTAGGGTTAGGGTTGGAGCTAGGGTTAGGGTTAGGGTTAGGGTTAGGGTTGGAGTTAGGGTTAGTGTTGGAGCTAGGGTTAGGGTTGGGCTTGGAGCTAGGATTTTTCTGAGTGCACTGAACCAACTCCCGAGTCTCTAGGACATTCCTAAAAAAATTTGATTTTTTCCCATAGGAATGCATGGGTTAGGGTTATGGTTAGGGTTAGGGTTGGAGCTAGGGTTAGGGTTAGGGTTAGGGTTGGAGTTAGGGTTAGTGTTGGAGCTAGGGTTAGGGTTGGGCTTGGAGCTAGGATTTTTCTGAGTGCACTGAACCAACTCCCGAGTCTCTAGGACGTTCCTAAAAAAATTTGATTTTTTCCCATAGGAATGCATGGGTTAGGGTTAGGGTTAGGGTTGGAGCTAGGGTTAGGGTTAGGGTTAGGGTTGGAGTTAGGGTTAGTGTTGGAGCTAGGGTTAGGGTTGGGCTTGGAGCTAGGATTTTTCTGAGTGCACTGAACCAACTCCCGAGTCTCTAGGACATTCCTAAAAAAATTTGATTTTTTTCCCATAGGAATGCATGGGTTAGGGTTATGGTTAGGGTTAGGGTTGGAGCTAGGGTTAGGGTTAGGGTTAGGGTTGGAGTTAGGGTTAGTGTTGGAGCTAGGGTTAGGGTTGGGCTTGGAGCTAGGATTTTTCTGAGTGCAATGAACCAACTCCCGAGTCTCTAGGACGTTCCTAAAAAAATTTGATTTTTTCCCATAGGAATGCATGGGTTAGGGTTAGGGTTAGGGTTGGAGCTAGGGTTAGGGTTGGAGCTAGGGTTAGGGTTAGGGTTGGAGTTAGGGTTAGTGTTGGAGCTAGGGTTAGGGTTGGGCTTGGAGCTAGGATTTTTCTGAGTGCACTGAACCAACTCCCGAGTCTCTAGGACATTCCTAAAAAAATTTGATTTTTTTCCCATAGGAATGCATGGGTTAGGGTTAGGGTTAGGGTTAGGGTTGGAGCTAGGGTTAGGGTTAGGGTTAGGGTTGGAGTTAGGGTTAGTGTTGGAGCTAGGGTTAGGGTTGGGCTTGGAGCTAGGATTTTTCTGAGTGCACTGAACCAACTCCCGAGTCTCTAGGACATTCCTAAAAAAATTGATTTTTTCCCATAGGAATGCATGGGTTAGGGTTATGGTTAGGGTTAGGGTTGGAGCTAGGGTTAGGGTTAGGGTTAGGGTTGGAGTTAGGGTTAGTGTTGGAGCTAGGGTTAGGGTTGGGCTTGGAGCTAGGATTTTTCTGAGTGCAATGAACCAACTCCCGAGTCTCTAGGACGTTCCTAAAAAAATTTTGATTTTTTCCCATAGGAATGCATGGGTTAGGGTTAGGGTTAGGGTTGGAGCTAGGGTTAGGGTTAGGGTTAGGGTTGGAGTTAGGGTTAGTGTTGGAGCTAGGGTTAGGGTTGGGCTTGGAGCTAGGATTTTTCTGAGTGCACTGAACCAACTCCCGAGTGTCTAGGACATTCCTAAAAAAATTTGATTTTTTCCCATAGGAATGCATGGGTTAGGGTTATGGTTAGGGTTAGGGTTGGAGCTAGGGTTAGGGTTAGGGTTAGGGTTGGAGTTAGGGTTAGTGTTGGAGCTAGGGTTAGGGTTGGGCTTGGAGCTAGGATTTTTCTGAGTGCACTGAACCAACTCCCGAGTCTCTAGGACGTTCCTAAAAAAAATTGATTTTTTCCCATAGGAATGCATGGGTTAGGGTTAGGGTTAGGGTTGGAGCTAGGGTTAGGGTTAGGGTTAGGGTTGGAGTTAGGGTTAGTGTTGGAGCTAGGGTTAGGGTTGGGCTTGGAGCTAGGATTTTTCTGAGTGCACTGAACCAACTCCCGAGTCTCTAGGACATTCCTAAAAAAAATTGATTTTTTCCCATAGGAATGCATGGGTTAGGGTTATGGTTAGGGTTAGGGTTGGAGCTAGGGTTAGGGTTAGGGTTAGGGTTGGAGTTAGGGTTAGTGTTGGAGCTAGGGTTAGGGTTGGGCTTGGAGCTAGGATTTTTCTGAGTGCAATGAACCAACTCCCGAGTCTCTAGGACGTTCCTAAAAAAATTTGATTTTTTCCCATAGGAATGCATGGGTTAGGGTTAGGGTTAGGGTTGGAGCTAGGGTTAGGGTTAGGGTTAGGGTTGGAGTTAGGGTTAGTGTTGGAGCTAAGGTTAGGGTTGGGCTTGGAGCTAGGATTTTTCTGAGTGCACTGAACCAACTCCCGAGTCTCTAGGACATTCCTAAAAAAATTTGATTTTTTCCCATAGGAATGCATGGGTTAGGGTTATGGTTAGGGTTAGGGTTGGAGCTAGGGTTAGGGTTAGGGTTAGGGTTGGAGTTAGGGTTAGTGTTGGAGCTAGGGTTAGGGTTGGGCTTGGAGCTAGGATTTTTCTGAGTGCAATGAACCAACTCCCGAGTCTCTAGGACGTTCCTAAAAAAATTTGATTTTTTCCCATAGGAATGCATGGGTTAGGGTTAGGGTTAGGGTTGGAGCTAGGGTTAGGGTTAGGGTTAGTGTTAGGGTTAGGGTTGGAGTTAGGGTTAGTGTTGGAGCTAGGGTTAGGGTTGGGCTTGGAGCTAGGATTTTTCTGAGTGCACTGAACCAACTCCCGAGTCTCTAGGACATTCCTAAAAAAATTTGATTTTTTTCCCATAGGAATGCATGGGTTAGGGTTATGGTTAGGGTTAGGGTTGGAGCTAGGGTTAGGGTTAGGGTTAGGGTTGGAGTTAGGGTTAGTGTTGGAGCTAGGGTTAGGGTTGGGCTTGGAGCTAGGATTTTTCTGAGTGCACTGAACCAACTCCCGAGTCTCTAGGACGTTCCTAAAAAAATTTGATTTTTTCCCATAGGAATGCATGGGTTAGGGTTAGGGTTAGGGTTGGAGCTAGGGTTAGGGTTGGAGCTAGGGTTAGGGTTAGGGTTGGAGTTAGGGTTAGTGTTGGAGCTAGGGTTAGGGTTGGGCTTGGAGCTAGGATTTTTCTGAGTGCACTGAACCAACTCCCGAGTCTCTAGGACATTCCTAAAAAAATTTGATTTTTTCCCATAGGAATGCATGGGTTAGGGTTATGGTTAGGGTTAGGGTTGGAGCTAGGGTTAGGGTTAGGGTTAGGGTTAGGGTTGGAGTTAGGGTTAGTGTTGGAGCTAGGGTTAGGGTTGGGCTTGGAGCTAGGATTTTTCTGAGTGCACTGAACCAACTCCCGAGTCTCTAGGACATTCCTAAAAAAATTTGATTTTTTCCCATAGGAATGCATGGGTTAGGGTTATGGTTAGGGTTAGGGTTGGAGCTAGGGTTAGGGTTAGGGTTAGGGTTGGAGTTAGGGTTAGTGTTGGAGCTAGGGTTAGGGTTGGGCTTGGAGCTAGGATTTTTCTGAGTGCAATGAACCAACTCCCGAGTCTCTAGGACGTTCCTAAAAAATTTTGATTTTTTCCCATAGGAATGCATGGGTTAGGGTTAGGGTTAGGGTTGGAGCTAGGGTTAGGGTTAGGGTTAGGGTTGGAGTTAGGGTTAGTGTTGGAGCTAGGGTTAGGGTTGGGCTTGGAGCTAGGATTTTTCTGAGTGCACTGAACCAACTCCCGAGTCTCTAGGACATTCCTAAAAAAATTTGATATTTTTCCCATAGGAATGCATGGGTTAGGGTTATGGTTAGGGTTAGGGTTGGAGCTAGGGTTAGGGTTAGGTTTAGGGTTGGAGTTAGGGTTAGTGTTGGAGCTAGGGTTAGGGTTGGACTTGGAGCTAGGATTTTTCTGAGTGCAATGAACCAACTCCCGAGTCTCTAGGACGTTCCTAAAAAAATTTGATTTTTTCCCATAGGAATGCATGGGTTAGGGTTAGGGTTAGGGTTGGAGCTAGGGTTAGGGTTAGGGTTAGGGTTGGAGTTAGGGTTAGTGTTGGAGCTAAGGTTAGGGTTGGGCTTGGAGCTAGGATTTTTCTGAGTGCACTGAACCAACTCCCGAGTCTCTAGGACATTCCTAAAAAAATTTGATTTTTTTCCCATAGGAATGAATGGGTTAGGGTTATGGTTAGGGTTAGGGTTGGAGCTAGGGTTAGGGTTAGGGTTAGGGTTGGAGTTAGGGTTAGTGTTGGAGCTAGGGTTAGGGTTGGGCTTGGAGCTAGGATTTTTCTGAGTGCAATGAACAAACTCCCGAGTCTCTAGGACGTTCCTAAAAAAATTTGATTTTTTCCCATAGGAATGCATGGGTTAGGGTTAGGGTTAGGGTTGGAGCTAGGGTTAGGGTTAGGGTTAGGGTTAGGGTTAGGGTTGGAGTTAGGGTTAGTGTTGGAGCTAGGGTTAGGGTTGGGCTTGGAGCTAGGATTTTTCTGAGTGCACTGAACCAACTCCCGAGTCTCTAGGACATTCCTAAAAAAATTTGATTTTTTTCCCATAGGAATGCATGGGTTAGGGTTATGGTTAGGGTTAGGGTTGGAGCTAGGGTTAGGGTTAGGGTTAGGGTTGGAGTTAGGGTTAGTGTTGGAGATAGGGTTAGGGTTGGGCTTGGAGCTAGGATTTTTCTGAGTGCAACTGAACCAACTCCCGAGTCTCTAGGACATTCCTAAAAAAATTTGATTTTTTCCCATAGGAATGCATGGGTTAGGGTTAGGGTTAGGGTTGGAGCTAGGGTTAGGGTTAGGGTTGGAGTTAGGGTTAGTGTTGGAGCTAGGGTTAGGGTTGGGCTTGGAGCTAGGATTTTTCTGAGTGCACTGAACCAACTCCCGAGTCTCTAGGACATTCCTAAAAAAATTTGATTTTTTCCCATAGGAATGCATGGGTTAGGGTTATAGGTTAGGGTTAGGGTTGGAGCTAGGGTTAGGGTTAGGGTTAGGGTTGGAGTTAGGGTTAGTGTTGGAGCTAGGGTTAGGGTTGGGCTTGGAGCTAAGATTTTTCTGAGTGCAATGAACCAACTCCCGAGTCTCTAGGACGTTCCTAAAAAAATTTGATTTTTTCCCATAGGAATGCATGGGTTAGGGTTAGGGTTAGGGTTGGAGCTAGGGTTAGGGTTGGAGCTAGGGTTAGGGTTAGGGTTGGAGTTAGGGTTAGTGTTGGAGCTAGGGTTAGGGTTGGGCTTGGAGCTAGGATTTTTCTGAGTGCACTGAACCAACTCCCGAGTCTCTAGGACATTCCTAAAAAAATTTGATTTTTTCCCATAGGAATGCATGGGTTAGGGTTATGGTTAGGGTTAGGGTTGGAGCTAGGGTTAGGGTTAGGGTTAGGGTTGGAGTTAGGGTTAGTGTTGGAGCTAGGGTTAGGGTTGGGCTTGGAGCTAGGATTTTTCTGAGTGCACTGAACCAACTCCCGAGTCTCTAGGACATTCCTAAAAAAATTTGATTTTTTCCCATAGGAATGCATGGGTTAGGGTTAGGGTTAGGGTTGGAGCTAGGGTTAGGGTTAGGGTTAGGGTTGGAGTTAGGGTTAGTGTTGGAGCTAGGGTTAGGGTTGGGCTTGGAGCTAGGATTTTTCTGAGTGCAATGAACCAACTCCCGAGTCTCTAGGACGTTCCTAAAAAAATTTGATTTTTTCCCATAGGAATGCATGGGTTAGGGTTAGGGTTAGGGTTGGAGCTAGGGTTAGGGTTAGGGTTAGGATTAGGGTTGGAGTTAGGGTTAGTGTTGGAGCTAGGGTTAGGGTTGGGCTTGGAGCTAGGATTTTTCTGAGTGCACTGAACCAACTCCCGAGTCTCTAGGACATTCCTAAAAAAAATTTGATTTTTTCCCATAGGAATGCATGGGTTAGGGTTATGGTTAGGGTTAGGGTTGGAGCTAGGGTTAGGGTTAGGGTTAGGGTTGGAGTTAGGGTTAGTGTTGGAGCTAGGGTTAGGGTTGGGCTTGGAGCTAGGATTTTTCTGAGTGCACTGAACCAACTCCCGAGTCTCTAGGACGTTCCTAAAAAAAATTGATTTTTTCCCATAGGAATGCATGGGTTAGGGTTAGGGTTAGGGTTGGAGCTAGGGTTAGGGTTAGGGTTAGGGTTGGAGTTAGGGTTAGTGTTGGAGCTAGGGTTAGGGTTGGGCTTGGAGCTAGGATTTTTCTGAGTGCACTGAACCAACTCCCGAGTCTCTAGGACATTCCTAAAAAAATTTGATTTTTTTCCCATAGGAATGCATGGGTTAGGGTTATGGTTAGGGTTAGGGTTGGAGCTAGGGTTAGGGTTAGGGTTAGGGTTGGAGTTAGGGTTAGTGTTGGAGCTAGGGTTAGGGTTGGGCTTGGAGCTAGGATTTTTCTGAGTGCAATGAACCAACTCCCGAGTCTCTAGGACGTTCCTAAAAAAATTTGATTTTTTCCCATAGGAATGCATGGGTTAGGGTTAGGGTTAGGGTTGGAGCTAGGGTTAGGGTTAGGGTTAGGGTTGGAGTTAGGGTTAGTGTTGGAGCTAAGGTTAGGGTTGGGCTTGGAGCTAGGATTTTTCTGAGTGCACTGAACCAACTCCCGAGTCTCTAGGACATTCCTAAAAAAATTTGATTTTTTTCCCATAGGAATGAATGGGTTAGGGTTATGGTTAGGGTTAGGGTTGGAGCTAGGGTTAGGGTTAGGGTTAGGGTTGGAGTTAGGGTTAGTGTTGGAGCTAGGGTTAGGGTTGGGCTTGGAGCTAGGATTTTTCTGAGTGCAATGAACCATCTCCCGAGTCTCTAGGACGTTCCTAAAAAAATTTGATTTTTTCCCATAGGAATGCATGGGTTAGGGTTAGGGTTAGGGTTGGAGCTAGGGTTAGGGTTAGGGTTAGGGTTGGAGTTAGGGTTAGTGTTGGAGCTAGGGTTAGGGTTGGGCTTGGAGCTAGGATTTTTCTGAGTGCACTGAACCAACTCCCGAGTCTCTAGGACATTCCTAAAAAAAATTGATTTTTTCCCATAGGAATGCATGGGTTAGGGTTATGGTTAGGGTTAGGGTTGGAGCTAGGGTTAGGGTTAGGGTTAGGGTTGGAGTTAGGGTTAGTGTTGGAGCTAGGGTTAGGGTTGGGCTTGGAGCTAGGATTTTTCTGAGTGCAATGAACCAACTCCCGAGTCTCTAGGACGTTCCTAAAAAAATTTGATTTTTTCCCATAGGAATGCATGGGTTAGGGTTAGGGTTAGGGTTGGAGCTAGGGTTAGGGTTAGGGTTAGGGTTGGAGTTAGGGTTAGTGTTGGAGCTAAGGTTAGGGTTGGGCTTGGAGCTAGGATTTTTCTGAGTGCACTGAACCAACTCCCGAGTCTCTAGGACATTCCTAAAAAAATTTGATTTTTTTCCCATAGGAATGCATGGGTTAGGGTTATGGTTAGGGTTAGGGTTGGAGCTAGGGTTAGGGTTAGGGTTAGGGTTGGCGTTAGGGTTAGTGTTGGAGCTAGGGTTAGGGTTGGGCTTGGAGCTAGGATTTTTCTGAGTGCAATGAACCAACTCCCGAGTCTCTAGGACGTTCCTAAAAAAATTTGATTTTTTCCCATAGGAATGCATGGGTTAGGGTTAGGGTTAGGGTTGGAGCTAGGGTTAGGGTTAGGGTTAGGGTTAGGGTTAGGGTTGGAGTTAGGGTTAGTGTTGGAGCTAGGGTTAGGGTTGGGCTTGGAGCTAGGATTTTTCTGAGTGCACTGAACCAACTCCCGAGTCTCTAGGACATTCCTAAAAAAATTTGATTTTTTCCCATAGGAATGCATGGGTTAGGGTTAGGTTAGGGTTGGAGCTAGGGTTAGGGTTAGGGTTAGGGTTGGAGTTAGGGTTAGTGTTGGAGCTAGGGTTAGGGTTGGGCTTGGAGCTAGGATTTTTCTGAGTGCAATGAACCAACTCCCGAGTCTCTAGGACGTTCCTAAAAAAATTTGATTTTTTCCCATAGGAATGCATGGGTTAGGGTTAGGGTTAGGGTTGGAGCTAGGGTTAGGGTTGGAGCTAGGGTTAGGGTTAGGGTTGGAGTTAGGGTTAGTGTTGGAGCTAGGGTTAGGGTTGGGCTTGGAGCTAGGATTTTTCTGAGTGCACTGAACCAACTCCCGAGTCTCTAGGACATTCCTAAAAAAAATTGATTTTTTCCCATAGGAATGCATGGGTTAGGGTTATGGTTAGGGTTAGGGTTGGAGCTAGGGTTAGGGTTAGGGTTAGGGTTGGAGTTAGGGTTAGTGTTGGAGCTAGGGTTAGGGTTGGGCTTGGAGCTAGGATTTTTCTGAGTGCACTGAACCAACTCCCGAGTCTCTAGGACGTTCCTAAAAAAATTTGATTTTTTCCCATAGGAATGCATGGGTTAGGGTTAGGGTTAGGGTTGGAGCTAGGGTTAGGGTTAGGGTTAGGGTTGGAGTTAGGGTTAGTGTTGGAGCTAGGGTTAGGGTTGGGCTTGGAGCTAGGATTTTTCTGAGTGCACTGAACCAACTCCCGAGTCTCTAGGACATTCCTAAAAAAATTTGATTTTTTTCCCATAGGAATGCATGGGTTAGGGTTATGGTTAGGGTTAGGGTTGGAGCTAGGGTTAGGGTTAGGGTTAGGGTTGGAGTTAGGGTTAGTGTTGGAGCTAGGGTTAGGGTTGGGCTTGGAGCTAGGATTTTTCTGAGTGCAATGAACCAACTCCCGAGTCTCTAGGACGTTCCTAAAAAAATTTGATTTTTTCCCATAGGAATGCATGGGTTAGGGTTAGGGTTAGGGTTGGAGCTAGGGTTAGGGTTAGGGTTAGGGTTGGAGTTAGGGTTAGTGTTGGAGCTAGGGTTAGGGTTGGGCTTGGAGCTAGGATTTTTCTGAGTGCA
The DNA here is from genome assembly GCA_962446985.1 of Xyrichtys novacula. Classification (NCBI taxonomy): domain Eukaryota; kingdom Metazoa; phylum Chordata; class Actinopteri; order Labriformes; family Labridae; genus Xyrichtys; species Xyrichtys novacula. The sequence goes on along the minus strand of OY660882.1, from coordinate 6,757,964 downwards.
ATGAACCAACTCCCGAGTCTCTAGGACGTTCCTAAAAAAATTTGATTTTTTCCCATAGGAATGCATGGATTAGGGTTAGGGTTAGGGTTGGAGCTAGGGTTAGGGTTGGAGCTAGGGTTAGGGTTAGGGTTGGAGTTAGGGTTAGTGTTGGAGCTAGGGTTAGGGTTGGGCTTGGAGCTAGGATTTTTCTGAGTGCACTGAACCAACTCCCGAGTTCTTAGGACATTCCTAAAAAAATTAGATTTTTTCCCATAGGAATGCATGGGTTAGGGTTAGGGTTAGGGTTGGAGCTAGGGTTAGGGTTAGGGTTAGGGTTGGAGTTAGGGTTAGTGTTGGAGCTAGGGTTAGGGTTGGGCTTGGAGCTAGGATTTTTCTGAGTGCACTGAACCAACTCCCGAGTCTCTAGGACATTCCTAAAAAAATTTGATTTTTTCCCATAGGAATGCATGGGTTAGGGTTATGGTTAGGGTTAGGGTTGGAGCTAGGGTTAGGGTTAGGGTTAGGGTTGGAGTAAGGGTTAGTGTTGGAGCTAGGGTTAGGGTTGGGCTTGGAGCTAGGATTTTTCTGAGTGCACTGAACCAACTCCCGAGTCTCTAGGACGTTCCTAAAAAGATTTGATTTTTTCCCATAGGAATGCATGGGTTAGGGTTAGGGTTAGGGTTGGAGCTAGGGTTAGGGTTAGGGTTAGGGTTAGGGTTAGGGTTGGAGTTAGGGTTAGTGTTGGAGCTAGGGTTAGGGTTGGGCTTGGAGCTAGGATTTTTCTGAGTGCACTGAACCAACTCCCGAGTCTCTAGGACATTCCTAAAAAAATTTGATTTTTTCCCATAGGAATGCATGGGTTAGGGTTAGGGTTAGGGTTGGAGCTAGGGTTAGGGTTAGGGTTAGGGTTGGAGTTAGGGTTAGTGTTGGAGCTAGGGTTAGGGTTGGGCTTGGAGCTAGGATTTTTCTGAGTGCACTGAACCAACTCCCGAGTCTCTAGGACATTCCTAAAAAAATTTGATTTTTTCCCATAGGAATGCATGGGTTAGGGTTAGGGTTAGGGTTGGAGCTAGGGTTAGGGTTAGGGTTAGGGTTGGAGTTAGGGTTAGTGTTGGAGCTAGGGTTAGGGTTGGGCTTGGAGCTAGGATTTTTCTGAGTGCACTGAACCAACTCCCGAGTCTCTAGGACGTTCCTAAAAAAATTTGATTTTTTCCCATAGGAATGCATGGGTTAGGGTTAGGGTTAGGGTTGGAGCTAGGGTTAGGGTTAGGGTTAGGGTTGGAGTTAGGGTTAGTGTTGGAGCTAGGGTTAGGGTTGGGCTTGGAGCTAGGATTTTTCTGAGTGCAATGAACCAACTCCCGAGTCTCTAGGACGTTCCTAAAAAATTTGATTTTTTCCCGTAGGAATGCATGGGTTAGGGTTAGGGTTAGGGTTGGAGCTAGGGTTAGGGTTAGGGTTAGGGTTGGAGTTAGGGTTAGTGTTGGAGCTAGGGTTAGGGTTGGGCTTGGAGCTAGGATTTTTCTGAGTGCACTGAACCAACTCCCGAGTCTCTAGGACATTCCTAAAAAAATTTGATTTTTTCCCATAGGAATGCATGGGTTAGGGTTATGGTTAGGGTTAGGGTTGGAGCTAGGGTTAGGGTTAGGGTTAGGGTTGGAGTTAGGGTTAGTGTTGGAGCTAGGGTTAGGGTTGGGCTTGGAGCTAGGATTTTTCTGAGTGCACTGAACCAACTCCCGAGTCTCTAGGACGTTCCTAAAAAAATTTGATTTTTTCCCATAGGAATGCATGGGTTAGGGTTAGGGTTAGGGTTGGAGCTAGGGTTAGGGTTAGGGTTAGGGTTGGAGTTAGGGTTAGTGTTGGAGCTAGGGTTAGGGTTGGGCTTGGAGCTAGGATTTTTCTGAGTGCACTGAACCAACTCCCGAGTCTCTAGGACATTCCTAAAAAAATTTGATTTTTTTCCCATAGGAATGCATGGGTTAGGGTTAGGGTTAGGGTTGGAGCTAGGGTTAGGGTTAGGGTTAGGGTTGGAGTTAGGGTTAGTGTTGGAGCTAGGGTTAGGGTTGGGCTTGGAGCTAGGATTTTTCTGAGCGCAATGAACCAACTCCCGAGTCTCTAGGACGTTCCTAAAAAAATTTGATTTTTTCCCATAGGAATGCATGGGTTAGGGTTAGGGTTAGGGTTGGAGCTAGGGTTAGGGTTAGGGTTAGGGTTGGAGTTAGGGTTAGTGTTGGAGCTAGGGTTAGGGTTGGGCTTGGAGCTAGGATTTTTCTGAGTGCACTGAACCAACTCCCGAGTCTCTAGGACATTCCTAAAATAATTTGATTTTTTCCCATAGGAATGCATGGGTTAGGGTTAGGGTTAGGGTTGGAGCTAGGGTTAGGGTTAGGGTTAGGGTTGGAGTTAGGGTTAGTGTTGGAGCTAGGGTTAGGGTTGGGCTTGGAGCTAGGATTTTTCTGAGTGCACTGAACCAACTCCCGAGTCTCTAGGACATTCCTAAAAAAATTGGATTTTTTCCCATAGGAATGCATGGGTTAGGGTTAGGGTTAGGGTTAGGGTTGGAGCTAGGGTTAGGGTTAGGGTTAGGGTTGGAGTTAGGGTTAGTGTTGGAGCTAGGGTTAGGGTTGGGCTTGGAGCTAGGATTTTTCTGAGTGCACTGAACCAACTCCCGAGTCTCTAGGACGTTCCTAAAAAAATTTGATTTTTTCCCATAGGAATGCATGGGTTAGGGTTAGGGTTAGGGTTGGAGCTAGGGTTAGGGTTAGGGTTAGGGTTGGAGTTAGGGTTAGTGTTGGAGCTAGGGTTAGGGTTGGGCTTGGAGCTAGGATTTTTCTGAGTGCAATGAACCAACTCCCGAGTCTCTAGGACATTCCTAAAAAAATTTGATTTTTTCCCATAGGAATGCATGGGTTAGGGTTAGGGTTAGGGTTGGAGCTAGGGTTAGGGTTAGGGTTAGGGTTGGAGTTAGGGTTAGTGTTGGAGCTAGGGTTAGGGTTGGGCTTGGAGCTAGGATTTTTCTGAGTGCACTGAACCAACTCCCGAGTCTCTAGGACATTCCTAAAAAAATTTGATTTTTTCCCATAGGAATGCATGGGTTAGGGTTATGGTTAGGGTTAGGGTTGGAGCTAGGGTTAGGGTTAGGGTTAGGGTTGGAGTTAGGGTTAGTGTTGGAGCTAGGGTTAGGGTTGGGCTTGGAGCTAGGATTTTTCTGAGTGCACTGAACCAACTCCCGAGTCTCTAGGACGTTCCTAAAAAAATTTGATTTTTTCCCATAGGAATGCATGGGTTAGGGTTAGGGTTAGGGTTGGAGCTAGGGTTAGGGTTAGGGTTGGAGTTAGGGTTAGTGTTGGAGCTAGGGTTAGGGTTGGGCTTGGAGCTAGGATTTTTCTGAGTGCAATGAACCAACTCCCGAGTCTCTAGGACGTTCCTAAAAAAATTTGATTTTTTCCCATAGGAATGCATGGGTTAGGGTTAGGGTTAGGGTTGGAGCTAGGGTTAGGGTTGGAGCTAGGGTTAGGGTTAGGGTTGGAGTTAGGGTTAGTGTTGGAGCTAGGGTTAGGGTTGGGCTTGGAGCTAGGATTTTTCTGAGTGCACTGAACCAACTCCCGAGTCTCTAGGACATTCCTAAAAAAATTTGATTTTTTCCCATAGGAATGCATGGGTTAGGGTTATGGTTAGGGTTAGGGTTGGAGCTAGGGTTAGGGTTAGGGTTAGGGTTGGAGTTAGGGTTAGTGTTGGAGCTAGGGTTAGGGTTGGGCTTGGAGCTAGGATTTTTCTGAGTGCACTGAACCAACTCCCGAGTCTCTAGGACGTTCCTAAAAAAATTTGTTTTTTTCCCATAGGAATGCATGGGTTAGGGTTAGGGTTAGGGTTGGAGCTAGGGTTAGGGTTAGGGTTAGGGTTGGAGTTAGGGTTAGTGTTGGAGCTAGGGTTAGGGTTGGGCTTGGAGCTAGGATTTTTCTGAGTGCACTGAACCAACTCCCGAGTCTCTAGGACATTCCTAAAAAAATTTGATTTTTTCCCATAGGAATGCATGGGTTAGGGTTATGGTTAGGGTTAGGGTTGGAGCTAGGGTTAGGGTTAGGGTTAGGGTTGGAGTTAGGGTTAGTGTTGGAGCTAGGGTTAGGGTTGGGCTTGGAGCTAGGATTTTTCTGAGTGCAATGAACCAACTCCCGAGTCTCTAGGACGTTCCTAAAAAAATTTGATTTTTTCCCATAGGAATGCATGGGTTAGGGTTAGGGTTAGGGTTGGAGCTAGGGTTAGGGTTAGGGTTAGGGTTAGGGTTGGAGTTAGGGTTAGTGTTGGAGCTAGGGTTAGGGTTGGGCTTGGAGCTAGGATTTTTCTGAGTGCACTGAACCAACTCCCGAGTCTCTAGGACATTCCTAAAATAATTTGATTTTTTCCCATAGGAATGCATGGGTTAGGGTTAGGGTTAGGGTTGGAGCTAGGGTTAGGGTTAGGGTTAGGGTTGGAGTTAGGGTTAGTGTTGGAGCTAGGGTTAGGGTTGGGCTTGGAGCTAGGATTTTTCTGAGTGCAATGAACCAACTCCTGAGTCTCTAGGACGTTCCTAAAAAAATTTGATTTTTTCCCATAGGAATGCATGGGTTAGGGTTAGGGTTAGGGTTGGAGCTAGGGTTAGGGTTAGGGTTAGGGTTGGAGTTAGGGTTAGTGTTGGAGCTAAGGTTAGGGTTGGGCTTGGAGCTAGGATTTTTCTGAGTGCACTGAACCAACTCCCGAGTCTCTAGGACATTCCTAAAAAAAATTTGATTTTTTCCCATAGGAATGCATGGGTTAGGGTTATGGTTAGGGTTAGGGTTGGAGCTAGGGTTAGGGTTAGGGTTAGGGTTGGAGTTAGGGTTAGTGTTGGAGCTAGGGTTAGGGTTGGGCTTGGAGCTAGGATTTTTCTGAGTGCACTGAACCAACTCCCGAGTCTCTAGGACGTTCCTAAAAAAATTTGATTTTTTCCCATAGGAATGCATGGGTTAGGGTTAGGGTTAGGGTTGGAGCTAGGGTTAGGGTTAGGGTTAGGGTTGGAGTTAGGGTTAGTGTTGGAGCTAGGGTTAGGGTTGGGCTTGGAGCTAGGATTTTTCTGAGTGCACTGAACCAACTCCCGAGTCTCTAGGACATTCCTAAAAAAATTTGATTTTTTTCCCATAGGAATGCATGGGTTAGGGTTATGGTTAGGGTTAGGGTTGGAGCTAGGGTTAGGGTTAGGGTTAGGGTTGGAGTTAGGGTTAGTGTTGGAGCTAGGGTTAGGGTTGGGCTTGGAGCTAGGATTTTTCTGAGTGCAATGAACCAACTCCCGAGTCTCTAGGACGTTCCTAAAAAAATTTGATTTTTTCCCATAGGAATGCATGGGTTAGGGTTAGGGTTAGGGTTGGAGCTAGGGTTAGGGTTAGGGTTAGGGTTAGGGTTAGGGTTGGAGTTAGGGTTAGTGTTGGAGCTAGGGTTAGGGTTGGGCTTGGAGCTAGGATTTTTCTGAGTGCACTGAACCAACTCCCGAGTCTCTAGGACATTCCTAAAATAATTTGATTTTTTCCCATAGGAATGCATGGGTTAGGGTTAGGGTTAGGGTTGGAGCTAGGGTTAGGGTTAGGGTTAGGGTTGGAGTTAGGGTTAGTGTTGGAGCTAGGGTTAGGGTTGGGCTTGGAGCTAGGATTTTTCTGAGTGCAATGAACCAACTCCCGAGTCTCTAGGACGTTCCTAAAAAAATTTGATTTTTTCCCATAGGAATGCATGGGTTAGGGTTAGGGTTAGGGTTGGAGCTAGGGTTAGGGTTAGGGTTAGGGTTGGAGTTAGGGTTAGTGTTGGAGCTAAGGTTAGGGTTGGGCTTGAAGCTAGGATTTTTCTGAGTGCACTGAACCAACTCCCGAGTCTCTAGGACATTCCTAAAAAAAATTGATTTTTTCCCATAGGAATGCATGGGTTAGGGTTATGGTTAGGGTTAGGGTTGGAGCTAGGGTTAGGGTTAGGGTTAGGGTTGGCGTTAGGGTTAGTGTTGGAGCTAGGGTTAGGGTTGGGCTTGGAGCTAGGATTTTTCTGAGTGCAATGAACCAACTCCCGAGTCTCTAGGACGTTCCTAAAAAAATTTGATTTTTTCCCATAGGAATGCATGGGTTAGGGTTAGGGTTAGGGTTGGAGCTAGGGTTAGGGTTAGGGTTAGGGTTAGGGTTAGGGTTGGAGTTAGGGTTAGTGTTGGAGCTAGGGTTAGGGTTGGGCTTGGAGCTAGGATTTTTCTGAGTGCACTGAACCAACTCCCGAGTCTCTAGGACATTCCTAAAAAAATTTGATTTTTTCCCATAGGAATGCATGGGTTAGGGTTAGGGTTAGGGTTGGAGCTAGGGTTAGGGTTAGGGTTAGGGTTGGAGTTAGGGTTAGTGTTGGAGCTAGGGTTAGGGTTGGGCTTGGAGCTAGGATTTTTCTGAGTGCACTGAACCAACTCCCGAGTCTCTAGGACATTCCTAAAAAAAATGGATTTTTTCCCATAGGAATGCATGGGTTAGGGTTATGGTTAGGGTTAGGGTTGGAGCTAGGGTTAGGGTTAGGGTTAGGGTTGGAGTTAGGGTTAGTGTTGGCGCTAGGGTTAGGGTTGGGCTTGGAGCTAGGATTTTTCTGAGTGCACTGAACCAACTCCCGAGTCTCTAGGACGTTCCTAAAAAAATTTGATTTTTTCCCATAGGAATGCATGGGTTAGGGTTAGGGTTAGGGTTGGAGCTAGGGTTAGGGTTAGGGTTAGGGTTGGAGTTAGGGTTAGTGTTGGAGCTAGGGTTAGGGTTGGGCTTGGAGCTAGGATTTTTCTGAGTGCAATGAACCAACTCCCGAGTCTCTAGGACGTTCCTAAAAAAATTTGATTTTTTCCCATAGGAATGCATGGGTTAGGGTTAGGGTTAGGGTTGGAGCTAGGGTTAGGGTTAGGGTTAGGGTTGGAGTTAGGGTTAGTGTTGGAGCTAGGGTTAGGGTTGGGCTTGGAGCTAGGATTTTTCTGAGTGCACTGAACCAACTCCCGAGTCTCTAGGACATTCCTAAAAAAATTTGATTTTTTCCCATAGGAATGCATGGGTTAGGGTTATGGTTAGGGTTAGGGTTGGAGCTAGGGTTAGGGTTAGGGTTAGGGTTGGAGTTAGGGTTAGTGTTGGAGCTAGGGTTAGGGTTGGGCTTGGAGCTAGGATTTTTCTGAGTGCACTGAACCAACTCCCGAGTCTCTAGGACATTCCTAAAAAAATTGATTTTTTCCCATAGGAATGCATGGGTTAGGGTTATGGTTAGGGTTAGGGTTGGAGCTAGGGTTAGGGTTAGGGTTAGGGTTGGAGTTAGGGTTAGTGTTGGAGCTAGGGTTAGGGTTGGGCTTGGAGCTAGGATTTTTCTGAGTGCAATGAACCAACTCCCGAGTCTCTAGGACGTTCCAAAAAAAATTTGATTTTTTCCCATAGGAATGCATGGGTTAGGGTTAGGGTTAGGGTTGGAGCTAGGGTTAGGGTTAGGGTTAGGGTTAGGGTTAGGGTTAGGGTTGGAGTTAGGGTTAGTGTTGGAGCTAGGGTTAGGGTTGGGCTTGGAGCTAGGATTTTTCTGAGTGCACTGAACCAACTCCCGAGTCTCTAGGACATTCCTAAAAAAATTTGATTTTTTCCCATAGGAATGCATGGTTTAGGGTTATGGTTAGGGTTAGGGTTGGAGCTAGGGTTAGGGTTAGGGTTAGGGTTGGAGTTAGGGTTAGTGTTGGAGCTAGGGTTAGGGTTGGGCTTGGAGCTAGGATTTTTCTGAGTGCAATGAACCAACTCCCGAGTCTCTAGGACGTACCCTAAAAAAATTTTGATTTTTTCCCATAGGAATGCATGGGTTAGGGTTAGGGTTAGGGTTGGAGCTAGGGTTAGGGTTAGGGTTAGGGTTAGGGTTAGGGTTGGAGTTAGGGTTAGTGTTGGAGCTAGGGTTAGGGTTGGGCTTGGAGCTAGGATTTTTCTGAGTGCACTGAACCAACTCCCGAGTCTCTAGGACATTCCTAAAATAATTTGATTTTTTCCCATAGGAATGCATGGGTTAGGGTTAGGGTTAGGGTTGGAGCTAGGGTTAGGGTTAGGGTTAGGGTTGGAGTTAGGGTTAGTGTTGGAGCTAGGGTTAGGGTTGGGCTTGGAGCTAGGATTTTTCTGAGTGCACTGAACCAACTCCCGAGTCTCTAGGACATTCCTAAAAAAATTGGATTTTTTCCCATAGGAATGCATGGGTTAGGGTTATGGTTAGGGTTAGGGTTGGAGCTAGGGTTAGGGTTAGGGTTAGGGTTGGAGTTAGGGTTAGTGTTGGAGCTAGGGTTAGGGTTGGGCTTGGAGCTAGGATTTTTCTGAGTGCACTGAACCAACTCCCGAGTCTCTAGGACATTCCTAAAAAAATTTGATTTTTTCCCATAGGAATGCATGGGTTAGGGTTATGGTTAGGGTTAGGGTTGGAGCTAGGGTTAGGGTTAGGGTTAGGGTTGGAGTTAGGGTTAGTGTTGGAGCTAGGGTTAGGGTTGGGCTTGGAGCTAGGATTTTTCTGAGTGCACTGAACCAACTCCCGAGTCTCTAGGACGTTCCTAAAAAAATTTGATTTTTTCCCATAGGAATGCATGGGTTAGGGTTAGGGTTAGGGTTGGAGCTAGGGTTAGGGTTAGGGTTAGGGTTGGAGTTAGGGTTAGTGTTGGAGCTAGGGTTAGGGTTGGGCTTGGAGCTAGGATTTTTCTGAGTGCACTGAACCAACTCCCGAGTCTCTAGGACATTCCTAAAAAAATTTGATTTTTTCCCCATAGGAATGCATGGGTTAGGGTTATGGTTAGGGTTAGGGTTGGAGCTAGGGTTAGGGTTAGGGTTAGGGTTGGAGTTAGGGTTAGTGTTGGAGCTAGGGTTAGGGTTGGGCTTGGAGCTAGGATTTTTCTGAGTGCAATGAACCAACTCCCGAGTCTCTAGGACGTTCCTAAAAAAATTTGATTTTTTCCCATAGGAATGCATGGGTTAGGGTTAGGGTTAGGGTTGGAGATAGGGTTAGGGTTAGGGTTAGGGTTAGGGTTAGGGTTAGGGTTGGAGTTAGGGTTAGTGTTGGAGCTAGGGTTAGGGTTGGGCTTGGAGCTAGGATTTTTCTGAGTGCACTGAACCAACTCCTGAGTCTCTAGGACATTCCTAAAATAATTTGATTTTTTCCCATAGGAATGCATGGGTTAGGGTTAGGGTTAGGGTTGGAGCTAGGGTTAGGGTTAGGGTTAGGGTTGGAGTTAGGGTTAGTGTTGGAGCTAGGGTTAGGGTTGGGCTTGGAGCTAGGATTTTTCTGAGTGCAATGAACCAACTCCCGAGTCTCTAGGACGTTCCTAAAAAAATTTGATTTTTTCCCATAGGAATGCATGGGTTAGGGTTAGGGTTAGGGTTGGAGCTAGGGTTAGGGTTAGGGTTAGGGTTGGAGTTAGGGTTAGTGTTGGAGCTAAGGTTAGGGTTGGGCTTGGAGCTAGGATTTTTCTGAGTGCACTGAACCAACTCCCGAGTCTCTAGGACATTCCTAAAAAAAATTGATTTTTTCCCATAGGAATGCATGGGTTAGGGTTATGGTTAGGGTTAGGGTTGGAGCTAAGGTTAGGGTTAGGGTTAGGGTTGGCGTTAGGGTTAGTGTTGGAGCTAGGGTTAGGGTTGGGCTTGGAGCTAGGATTTTTCTGAGTGCAATGAACCAACTCCCGAGTCTCTAGGACGTTCCTAAAAAAATTTGATTTTTTCCCATAGGAATGCATGGGTTAGGGTTAGGGTTAGGGTTGGAGCTAGGGTTAGGGTTAGGGTTAGGGTTAGGGTTGGAGTTAGGGTTAGTGTTGGAGCTAGGGTTAGGGTTGGGCTTGGAGCTAGGATTTTTCTGAGTGCACTGAACCAACTCCCGAGTCTCTAGGACATTCCTAAAAAAATTTGATTTTTTCCCATAGGAATGCATGGGTTAGGGTTAGGGTTAGGGTTGGAGCTAGGGCTAGGGTTAGGGTTAGGGTTGGAGTTAGGGTTAGTGTTGGAGCTAGGGTTAGGGTTGGGCTTGGAGCTAGGATTTTTCTGAGTGCACTGAACCAACTCCCGAGTCTCTAGGACATTCCTAAAAAAAATGGATTTTTTCCCATAGGAATGCATGGGTTAGGGTTATGGTTAGGGTTAGGGTTGGAGCTAGGGTTAGGGTTAGGGTTAGGGTTGGAGTTAGGGTTAGTGTTGGCGCTAGGGTTAGGGTTGGGCTTGGAGCTAGGATTTTTCTGAGTGCACTGAACCAACTCCCGAGTCTCTAGGACGTTCCTAAAAAAATTTGATTTTTTCCCATAGGAATGCATGGGTTAGGGTTAGGGTTAGGGTTGGAGCTAGGGTTAGGGTTAGGGTTAGGGTTGGAGTTAGGGTTAGTGTTGGAGCTAGGGTTAGGGTTGGGCTTGGAGCTAGGATTTTTCTGAGTGCAATGAACCAACTCCCGAGTCTCTAGGACGTTCCTAAAAAAATTTGATTTTTTCCCATAGGAATGCATGGGTTAGGGTTAGGGTTAGGGTTGGAGCTAGGGTTAGGGTTAGGGTTAGGGTTGGAGTTAGGGTTAGTGTTGGAGCTAGGGTTAGGGTTGGGCTTGGAGCTAGGATTTTTCTGAGTGCACTGAACCAACTCCCGAGTCTCTAGGACATTCCTAAAAAAATTTGATTTTTTCCCATAGGAATGCATGGGTTAGGGTTATGGTTAGGGTTAGGGTTGGAGCTATGGTCAGGGTTAGGGTTAGGGTTGGAGTTAGGGTTAGTGTTGGAGCTAGGGTTAGGGTTGGGCTTGGAGCTAGGATTTTTCTGAGTGCACTGAACCAACTCCCGAGTCTCTAGGACGTTCCTAAAAAAATTTGATTTTTTCCCATAGGAATGCATGGGTTAGGGTTAGGGTTAGGGTTGGAGCTAGGGTTAGGGTTAGGGTTAGGGTTGGAGTTAGGGTTAGTGTTGGAGCTAGGGTTAGGGTTGGGCTTGGAGCTAGGATTTTTCTGAGTGCACTGAACCAACTCCCGAGTCTCTAGGACATTCCTAAAATAATTTGATTTTTTCCCATAGGAATGCATGGGTTAGGGTTAGGGTTAGGGTTGGAGCTAGGGTTAGGGTTAGGGTTAGGGTTAGGGTTAGGGTTGGAGTTAGGGTTAGTGTTGGAGCTAGGGTTAGGGTTGGGCTTGGAGCTAGGATTTTTCTGAGTGCACTGAACCAACTCCCGAGTCTCTAGGACATTCCTAAAAAAATTTGATTTTTTCCCATAGGAATGCATGGGTTAGGGTTAGGGTTAGGGTTGGAGCTAGGGTTAGGGTTAGGGTTAGGGTTGGAGTTAGGGTTAGTGTTGGAGCTAGGGTTAGGGTTGGGCTTGGAGCTAGGATTTTTCTGAGTGCACTGAACCAACTCCCGAGTCTCTAGGACATTCCTAAAAAAATTTGATTTTTTCCCATAGGAATGCATGGGTTAGGGTTATGGTTAGGGTTAGGGTTGGAGCTAGGGTTAGGGTTAGGGTTAGGGTTGGAGTTAGGGTTAGTGTTGGAGCTAGGGTTAGGGTTGGGCTTGGAGCTAGGATTTTTCTGAGTGCACTGAACCAACTCCCGAGTCTCTAGGACATTCCTAAAAAAATTTGATTTTTTCCCATAGGAATGCATGGGTTAGGGTTAGGGTTAGGGTTGGAGCTAGGGTTAGGGTTAGGGTTAGGGTTGGAGTTAGGGTTAGTGTTGGAGCTAGGGTTAGGGTTGGGCTTGGAGCTAGGATTTTTCTGAGTGCAATGAACCAACTCCCGAGTCTCTAGGACGTTCCTAAAAAAATTTGATTTTTTCCCATAGGAATGCATGGGTTAGGGTTAGGGTTAGGGTTGGAGCTAGGGTTAGGGTTAGGGTTAGGGTTGGAGTTAGGGTTAGTGTTGGAGCTAGGGTTAGGGTTGGGCTTGGAGCTAGGATTTTTCTGAGTGCACTGAACCAACTCCCGAGTCTCTAGGACATTCCTAAAAAAATTTGATTTTTTCCCATAGGAATGCATGGGTTAGGGTTAGGGTTAGGGTTAGGGTTGGAGCTAGGGTTAGGGTTAGGGTTAGGGTTGGAGTTAGGGTTAGTGTTGGAGCTAGGGTTAGGGTTGGGCTTGGAGCTAGGATTTTTCTGAGTGCACTGAACCAACTCCCGAGTCTCTAGGACGTTCCTAAAAAAATTTGATTTTTTCCCATAGGAATGCATGGGTTAGGGTTAGGGTTAGGGTTGGAGCTAGGGTTAGGGTTAGGGTTAGGGTTGGAGTTAGGGTTAGTGTTGGAGCTAGGGTTAGGGTTGGGCTTGGAGCTAGGATTTTTCTGAGTGCAATGAACCAACTCCCGAGTCTCTAGGACGTTCCTAAAAAAATTAGATTTTTTCCCATAGGAATGCATGGGTTAGGGTTAGGGTTAGGGTTGGAGCTAGGGTTAGGGTTGGAGCTAGGGTTAGGGTTAGGGTTGGAGTTAGGGTTAGTGTTGGAGCTAGGGTTAGGGTTGGGCTTGGAGCTAGGATTTTTCTGAGTGCACTGAACCAACTCCCGAGTCTCTAGGACGTTCCTAAAAAAAATTTGATTTTTTCCCATAGGAATGCATGGGTTAGGGTTAGGGTTAGGGTTGGAGCTAGGGTTAGGGTTAGGGTTAGGGTTGGAGTTAGGGTTAGTGTTGGAGCTAGGGTTAGGGTTGGGCTTGGAGCTAGGATTTTTCTGAGTGCACTGAACCAACTCCCGAGTCTCTAGGACATTCCTAAAAAAATTGATTTTTTCCCATAGGAATGCATGGGTTAGGGTTATGGTTAGGGTTAGGGTTGGAGCTAGGGTTAGGGTTAGGGTTAGGGTTGGAGTTAGGGTTAGTGTTGGAGCTAGGGTTAGGGTTGGGCTTGGAGCTAGGATTTTTCTGAGTGCACTGAACCAACTCCCGAGTCTCTAGGACGTTCCTAAAAAAATTTGATTTTTTCCCATAGGAATGCATGGGTTAGGGTTAGGGTTAGGGTTGGAGCTAGGGTTAGGGTTAGGGTTAGGGTTGGAGTTAGGGTTAGTGTTGGAGCTAGGGTTAGGGTTGGGCTTGGAGCTAGGATTTTTCTGAGTGCAATGAACCAACTCCCGAGTCTCTAGGACGTTCCTAAAAAAATTAGATTTTTTCCCATAGGAATGCATGGGTTAGGGTTAGGGTTAGGGTTGGAGCTAGGGTTAGGGTTGGAGCTAGGGTTAGGGTTAGGGTTGGAGTTAGGGTTAGTGTTGGAGCTAGGGTTAGGGTTGGGCTTGGAGCTAGGATTTTTCTGAGTGCACTGAACCAACTCCCGAGTCTCTAGGACGTTCCTAAAAAAAATTGATTTTTTCCCATAGGAATGCATGGGTTAGGGTTAGGGTTAGGGTTGGAGCTAGGGTTAGGGTTAGGGTTAGGGTTAGGGTTGGAGTTAGGGTTAGTGTTGGAGCTAGGGTTAGGGTTGGGCTTGGAGCTAGGATTTTTCTGAGTGCAATGAACCAACTCCCGAGTCTCTAGGACGTTCCTAAAAAAATTTGATTTTTTCCCATAGGAATGCATGGGTTAGGGTTAGGGTTAGGGTTGGAGCTAGGGTTAGGGTTAGGGTTAGGGTTGGAGTTAGGGTTAGTGTTGGAGCTAGGGTTAGGGTTGGGCTTGGAGCTAGGATTTTTCTGAGTGCACTGAACCAACTCCCGAGTCTCTAGGACGTTCCTAAAAAAATTTGATTTTTTCCCATAGGAATGCATGGGTTAGGGTTATGGTTAGGGTTAGGGTTGGAGCTAGGGTTAGGGTTAGGGTTAGGGTTGGAGTTAGGGTTAGTGTTGGAGCTAGGGTTAGGGTTGGGCTTGGAGCTAGGATTTTTCTGAGTGCACTGAACCAACTCCCGAGTCTCTAGGACGTTCCTAAAAAAATTTGATTTTTTCCCATAGGAATGCATGGGTTAGGGTTAGGGTTAGGGTTGGAGCTAGGGTTAGGGTTGGAGCTAGGGTTAGGGTTAGGGTTGGAGTTAGGGTTAGTGTTGGAGCTAGGGTTAGGGTTGGGCTTGGAGCTAGGATTTTTCTGAGTGCAATGAACCAACTCCCGAGTCTCTAGGACGTTCCTAAAAAAATTTGATTTTTTCCCATAGGAATGCATGGGTTAGGGTTAGGGTTAGGGTTGGAGCTAGGGTTAGGGTTAGGGTTAGGGTTGGAGTTAGGGTTAGTGTTGGAGCTAGGGTTAGGGTTGGGCTTGGAGCTAGGATTTTTCTGAGTGCACTGAACCAACTCCCGAGTCTCTAGGACATTCCTAAAAAAATTTGATTTTTTTTCCCATAGGAATGCATGGGTTAGGGTTATGGTTAGGGTTAGGGTTGGAGCTAGGGTTAGGGTTAGGGTTAGGGTTGGAGTTAGGGTTAGTGTTGGAGCTAGGGTTAGGGTTGGTCTTGGAGCTAGGATTTTTCTGAGTGCAATGAACCAACTCCCGAGTCTCTAGGACATTCCTAAAAAAATTTGATTTTTTCCCATAGGAATGCATGGGTTAGGGTTAGGGTTAGGGTTGGAGCTAGGGTTAGGGTTAGGGTTAGGGTTGGAGTTAGGGTTAGTGTTGGAGCTAGGGTTAGGGTTGGGCTTGGAGCTAGGATTTTTCTGAGTGCAATGAACCAACTCCCGAGTCTCTAGGACGTTCCTAAAAAAATTTGATTTTTCCCATAGGAATGCATGGGTTAGGGTTAGGGTTAGGGTTTAGGGTTAGGGTTAGGGTTAGGGTTGGAGTTAGGGTTAGTGTTGGAGCTAGGGTTAGGGTTGGGCTTGGAGCTAGGATTTTTCTGAGTGCACTGAACCAACTCCCGAGTCTCTAGGACGTTCCTAAAAAAATTTGATTTTTTCCCATAGGAATGCATGGGTTAGGGTTAGGGTTAGGGTTGGAGCTAGGGTTAGGGTTAGGGTTAGGGTTGGAGTTAGGGTTAGTGTTGGAGCTAGGGTTAGGGTTGGGCTTGGAGCTAGGATTTTTCTGAGTGCACTGAACCAACTCCCGAGTCTCTAGGACATTCCTAAAAAAAATTGATTTTTTCCCATAGGAATGCATGGGTTAGGGTTATGGTTAGGGTTAGGGTTGGAGCTAGGGTTAGGGTTAGGGTTAGGGTTGGAGTTAGGGTTAGTGTTGGAGCTAGGGTTAGGGTTGGGCTTGGAGCTAGGATTTTTCTGAGTGCACTGAACCAACTCCCGAGTCTCTAGGACGTTCCTAAAAAAATTTGATTTTTTCCCATAGGAATGCATGGGTTAGGGTTAGGGTTAGGGTTGGAGCTAGGGTTAGGGTTAGGGTTAGGGTTGGAGTTAGGGTTAGTGTTGGAGCTAGGGTTAGGGTTGGGCTTGGAGCTAGGATTTTTCTGAGTGCAATGAACCAACTCCCGAGTCTCTAGGACGTTCCTAAAAAAATTAGATTTTTTCCCATAGGAATGCATGGGTTAGGGTTAGGGTTAGGGTTGGAGCTAGGGTTAGGGTTGGAGCTAGGGTTAGGGTTAGGGTTGGAGTTAGGGTTAGTGTTGGAGCTAGGGTTAGGGTTGGGCTTGGAGCTAGGATTTTTCTGAGTGCACTGAACCAACTCCCGAGTCTCTAGGACGTTCCTAAAAAAAATTGATTTTTTCCCATAGGAATGCATGGGTTAGGGTTAGGGTTAGGGTTGGAGCTAGGGTTAGGGTTAGGGTTAGGGTTAGGGTTGGAGTTAGGGTTAGTGTTGGAGCTAGGGTTAGGGTTGGGCTTGGAGCTAGGATTTTTCTGAGTGCAATGAACCAACTCCCGAGTCTCTAGGACGTTCCTAAAAAATTTGATTTTTTCCCATAGGAATGCATGGGTTAGGGTTAGGGTTAGGGTTGGAGCTAGGGTTAGGGTTAGGGTTAGGGTTGGAGTTAGGGTTAGTGTTGGAGCTAGGGTTAGGGTTGGGCTTGGAGCTAGGATTTTTCTGAGTGCACTGAACCAACTCCCGAGTCTCTAGGACATTCCTAAAAAAATTTGATTTTTTCCCATAGGAATGCATGGGTTAGGGTTATGGTTAGGGTTAGGGTTGGAGCTAGGGTTAGGGTTAGGGTTAGGGTTGGAGTTAGGGTTAGTGTTGGAGCTAGGGTTAGGGTTGGGCTTGGAGCTAGGATTTTTCTGAGTGCAATGAACCAACTCCCGAGTCTCTAGGACGTTCCTAAAAAAATTTGATTTTTTCCCATAGGAATGCATGGGTTAGGGTTAGGGTTAGGGTTGGAGCTAGGGTTAGGGTTAGGGTTAGGGTTGGAGTTAGGGTTAGTGTTGGAGCTAGGGTTAGGGTTGGGCTTGGAGCTAGGATTTTTCTGAGTGCAATGAACCAACTCCCGAGTCTCTAGGACGTTCCTAAAAAAATTTGATTTTTTCCCATAGGAATGCATGGGTTAGGGTTAGGGTTAGGGTTGGAGCTAGGGTTAGGGTTAGGGTTAGGGTTGGAGTTAGGGTTAGTGTTGGAGCTAGGGTTAGGGTTGGGCTTGGAGCTAGGATTTTTCTGAGTGCAATGAACCAACTCCCGAGTCTCTAGGACGTTCCTAAAAAAATTTGATTTTTTCCCATAGGAATGCATGGGTTAGTGGTTAGGGTTAGGGTTGGAGCTAGGGTTAGGGTTAGGGTTAGGGTTGGAGTTAGGGTTAGTGTTGGAGCTAGGGTTAGGGTTGGTCTTGGAGCTAGGATTTTTCTGAGTGCAATGAACCAACTCCCGAGTCTCTAGGACATTCCTAAAAAAATTTGATTTTTTCCCATAGGAATGCATGGGTTAGGGTTAGGGTTAGGGTTGGATCTAGGGTTAGGGTTAGGGTTAGGGTTAGGGTTAGGGTTGGAGTTAGGGTTAGTGTTGGAGCTAGGGTTAGGGTTGGGCTTGGAGCTAGGATTTTTCTGAGTGCACTGAACCAACTCCCGAGTCTCTAGGACATTCCTAAAATAATTTGATTTTTTCCCATAGGAATGCATGGGTTAGGGTTAGGGTTAGGGTTGGAGCTAGGGTTAGGGTTAGGGTTAGGGTTGGAGTTAGGGTTAGTGTTGGAGCTAGGGTTAGGGTTGGGCTTGGAGCTAGGATTTTTCTGAGTGCACTGAACCAACTCCCGAGTCTCTAGGATGTTCCTAAAAAAATTTGATTTTTTCCCATAGGAATGCATGGGTTAGGGTTAGGGTTAGGGTTAGGGTTGGAGCTAGGGTTAGGGTTAGGGTTAGGGTTGGAGTTAGGGTTAGTGTTGGAGCTAGGGTTAGGGTTGGGCTTGGAGCTAGGATTTTTCTGAGTGCAATGAACCAACTCCCGAGTCTCTAGGACGTTCCTAAAAAAATTTGATTTTTTCCCATAGGAATGCATGGGTTAGGGTTAGGGTTAGGGTTGGAGCTAGGGTTAGGGTTAGGGTTAGGGTTGGAGTTAGGGTTAGTGTTGGAGCTAGGGTTAGGGTTGGGCTTGGAGCTAGGATTTTTCTGAGTGCAATGAACCAACTCCCGAGTCTCTAGGACGTTCCTAAAAAAATTTGATTTTTTCCCATAGGAATGCATGGGTTAGGGTTAGGGTTAGGGTTGGAGCTAGGGTTTGGGTTAGGGTTAGGGTTGGAGTTAGGGTTAGTGTTGGAGCTAGGGTTAGGGTTGGGCTTGGAGCTAGGATTTTTCTGAATGCAATGAACCAACTCCTGAGTCTCTAGGACGTTCCTAAAAAAAATTGATTTTTTCCCATAGGAATGCATGGGTTAGGGTTAGGGTTAGGGTTGGAGCTAGGGTTAGGGTTAGGGTTAGGGTTGGAGTTAGGGTTAGTGTTGGAGCTAGGGTTAGGGTTGGGCTTGGAGCTAGGATTTTTCTGAGTGCAATGAACCAACTCCCGAGTCTCTAGGACGTTCCTAAAAAAATTTGATTTTTTCCCATAGGAATGCATGGGTTAGGGTTAGGGTTAGGGTTGGAGCTAGGGTTAGGGTTAGGGTTAGGGTTGGAGTTAGGGTTAGTGTTGGAGCTAGGGTTAGGGTTGGGCTTGGAGCTAGGATTTTTCTGAGTGCAATGAACCAACTCCCGAGTCTCTAGGACGTTCCTAAAAAAATTTGATTTTTTCCCATAGGAATGCATGGGTTAGGGTTAGGGTTAGGGTTGGAGCTAGGGTTAGGGTTAGGGTTAGGGTGCCAACCCAATTTTTCACCTTCCAGAATTGTGTTAGGAGCACGTTTCAGGCCACGGGGAGTCTATAGAACCTTATTCTGGGGGAAGCTTTTTGAAAAGTTTACTTAGGGTTAGGGTTAGGGTTGGAGCTAGGGTTAGGGTTAGGGTTTTGGTTGGAGCTAGGGTTAGGGTTAGGGTTAAGGTTGGAGCTAGGGTTAGGGTTAGGGTTAGGGTTAGGGTTGGAGCTAGGGTTAGGGTTAGGGTTAGAGCTAGGGTTAGGGTTAGGGTTGGGGTTAGGGTTAGGGTTGAGGAAGCGTTAAATCTAGAAGTAGTTTGATTTGTTAAGCATCTTTGATAAAGTTGAAATTTGTGTAGCTGCTCCCTGCTGTCTAAGAAAGAAAGAAGGATGAGGACAACCATAATACACTTGTGACAATGTCTAAGTCCAAGTTTGAGTAATTAGACAACCACTGTCAATTTTCATGAACGAGATAACTCAAAGAGCGACACAACTGCTTAAAATCATGATTGCCTGCCTTCGTACGAATGCGCTTGAACTCCCAGGATCCCAACCATCTATAAATCATTAACAAAACTCATTTTATGGATCGCAGCCTTAACCATCTCCTAAATGAATCTGTGGCAGTCTTGCTTTTCACTCAAGTACTTCGACCTCTTGCTGACTTTACCTTTAAAGTGTCTTGGTGTTTCCGTTGTTTTTCTCTTTAGCTTTTGTTCTCTTCTTATAATTCCCTGTTATTTTCCACCGCTGTTTTCTTTACAAATGGCCCTACAGGCACATAAAGACTTCTAAATATAGAAACATTACCTACAGCCAGTAAATTGCATTAAATTGATTTCCCTGCAAGAAATTATATAGCAGAAGTTTGCATGCTGGGGCTTAAAGGTTAATACAAAGCCAAGAGTCTGACAAGATGAATAGTCCTTTGTAGCTCCTGGTGTTGATTGTAATGACATGGTGTGCAACTTATATAATCCAATGGAACAAATTCCATATCTATAAAAGTTATTAATTGTAAAACTTTTAACAACTGCCCAGCAAAATGACCAGTGATGGAATACATGATGATAAGACCTCACTCTTTTAAGCTGATGAGAAACACAGATAAGATGAGATAAAATAAAAAGATGAGATAAGATAAAATAAAAAAAATGAGATGAGATGAGATAAAATAAGAAAAATATAAAAAGATGAGATAAGATGAAATAAAAAAGAAGAGAAGAGATATGATATACTAAAAATTTGGTGAGATGAGATGAGATAAAATGAAATAAAACAAGATGAGATGAGATAAAATAAGATGAGATGAGATGAGATAAGATAAAATAAAGATACTTTACTCTTTTAAGCTGATGAGAAACACAGATAGGATGAGATGAGATAAGATAAAATAAGATGAGATGAGATAAGATCTTACATAATAAGATGAGATGAGGTAAGATAAAATGAAATAAAATGAGATGAGATAAGATATTATCAAATAAAATAAGTAGGATGAGACGAGATAAGAAGATAAATTAAGATAAGGTAAGATAAAAATAAGATGAGGTAAGATAAAAAAGATAAGATGAGATGAGAAGATAAAATAAGATGAGATCAAATAAAATAAGATGAGATGAGATAAGACGAAGATAATACTTGATTCTTTTAAGCTGATGAGAAACACAGATAAGATGAGATAAGATAAAATAAGAAGAGATTAGATAAGATATTATCAAATAAAATAAGATGAGATGAGATAAGATATTATCAAATAAGATGAGATAAGATAAAATATAATAAGAAGAGATGAGATAAGAAGATAAAATAAGATGAGGTAAGATCAAATAAGATAAGATAAAATATAAGATGAGATCAGATAAGATAAAATAAAATGAGATAAGATAAAACCAAATAAGATGAGATAAGATAAAACCAAATAAGATCAGAAAAGATAAAATAAAATGAGCTAAGATAAAACCAAATAAGATGAGATGAGATAAAATAAAGTAAGATGAGATGAGACAAGGTAAAATAAGATTAGATGAACCTATCTTCATCCCATGGTGGGGAATTTGCAGTATAGTTTGTGCACAGATAATTATAGAGGTTAAATTAGACCAATACAAAAAAAATGTGATGTGTAACAAATCTAAAAACGGTTCCACACAGTGATCAAAAAGGAATTGAACATTTTTTTACTGCACATTATTTGGGTGTGATGTTGGATCTTTCATTTATCACTTTTTCACACTGGAAAGATGTGTACCCCAAGAACATAGATACTGATTCCTAACTTGTTACCGGAGTAACCCTGGCAGAGACTCAGACTCAGACAGATCTGATGACAATGATGAAGACATTCTGGGGATTCTTAAGGGTCTCGCTTCCCTCATATCCACATACGTGTCCTTGCTGCCCCTTCTTGCTGGTGGGGCGACCTAAGATTGAGGTCGGCTGGCCTGGCTGGCAGGTGAAGTTCAGCTTTCACGTCATGAATCCTTCTCACAAGGACACCTGTTGGTTGAGGAAGATAAGAGGCAGCTGGCTTTCTATCAGTAATGCTGCTTACAGGGTAGCATTGAGAAGAGAGAGCAGCATTTGGCCCCATATCAAGTATTCAACCAGTATGACTGCCCTTCATTTCAACACACACACACACACACACAAGAGAGAGAGAGAAAACCCTGCATCCAGAGTCAACACTCCTCACACTTACACAGGAAAGTTCTGGAAACACTGTCGCTGGTTTCATCAAGCTGCAGGTTAACAGTCCTGGTAGATGAAGGTTGAACGAAAGAAGGACATTGTTATTGATCCAGACAAGCCCCACCCCCTAAATCTAAACCGCCTCACCTGTTGACCTTTTCCTTCCTTGTGTGTCTAATACGTTTACAGAGATGCAAGTGTGAAGGTGATACAGCCTCCAGTCCAGCTATAATCTCAATCTAAAGCTTCTGTGACACCACTTTACTGTGTGACTCCTGTGGTCAAAGCAATCCCATCATACAGATTGAAAGACTTTGATTAGATTAGATAAAGACAGAATTTTATTTATCTTTTTGGGAAAGTTCCCCTTAAGGAAATCAAAAATTAATAATCATTTATGGAAAGTATTTCATTTAAAATACAGTATATCCTCATCTTAATAGAGTTTGATTAGAGTGTTATAAAGCAGTCCACATATCCATACATTTGCATTACATTTGCATGATTTACACAAAGCGCTGCTGGTTATCAGTTTCATATAGAGTGGTTCTTACCTCTGCTGTCTTTCAGGGCCACATTTCAGGGATCAGACCAAATTTAACTGGAAAGTTCGTTAATTAAAATGCCTGGATCTAATCTGTGCAGTGTCACCTATAGATGGGTTTCTGTGCAACATCCTGATATTAGAAAACAACGTCACAATCTGGTAAACTGAGTGAAATTCATGGATATTTCAGCAAGTGTTTTTCTGATTTTGATGCAATGAAAAGAAAAGTGATTTTTCAGTGAAATGACATCAAATTACAGTTGTGTCAGGGAGAACTTCATTGATATCAGTTCACTCTGAAGCAGGTTTTTGCCCCCTGGTTGCCGTCAATAGGTTTCAGGAAAGCCCAACAATGGCTGCCATATTGGAAATGTTGACTCAGTTTGGGGCATTTGTAATACATATAAACAGTTATCATTTTAGACCCCATTCAGTGTTAACAAAAATAATCAACTACATTAAAGGCTGCGTACCCAGAATTTTTATAAATATGTTGAGTTTTGCATTTAAACATAAGGCCTGATAAGGTTTCCTTGGCTTTTACAACCAGCCTCAAGTGGACCCGAGTAATTCCAGCTGTTGTGCCTCCAGATTGCCTCGTTTTCAGTGTTGAAAGCTGTCACTTTTTCAATGAGCATCTCATCTGGGACTGCTGCATTTGTCAAAATGCCAATGTATGCAAATGAGGGTGGCAGCGCTCCTTCGACGTTATATCAGCAGGTCTTTGTTGTGAAACATAATGCTGTATTTTTGCACTGTGATTGAAAACCATCTTTGACAGACAGAATCAAAACTTATGTGGCTTTCAAAGTGCTGAAGCCTTGGCGGGCAGAGAAACTTCAATTATGGATACAAAAGAATGTGACATCTCGAAGAAAATATAAGAAATACAGCTGTTTGGAATAAAATGTATTCATTATTATTTTGACTCCTTTGAAATAGTCAAAAAGCCAGATTTGTCCGAGAGGAAATTTCATACATTTCTGATCATGAACTTTGCTTTTTAAATTTTTTTTCATTAATCTTAAGAAATGCTCAAAGGCTGAATGACATGGATGAATATTTTAAGAAGCTGAAAATCGTGCATTGCAGTTTTATCCTTTCATCTAGATAAATCTATTTATGAAACCTTAGAAATAATCATAGAATATAAAATATTCACCCAAACGTACCAAATTTCTTTCCCTGCCTCTCTGCTGCATCTCGATCTGTGTTGAGGGTATCAAAAGTTCTTGTCAGGTGTGGCCTTCAGAACAAAATTCAGAGTAAGTCCTATCTTTTCCTCTTGCTTATCTCAGCGGAGCGTCCTTCACAGGCTGTATAAAGTGCTGAGACCTGCTCTGCTGCTCTGCTGTCACTGCGAACGACAGACAACATGCTGCCTGCAGTTGTTAAGCTCTGCTGTGGAATATCCTACCCCCACCTGAGGAGCATGGCAGGTAAAACTAAATATATATCCTTATTTAAATTCAATTCGAAGTAATATTTTAGACTGTATTTCTGTATTTTTCGTATGCATGAAAAACAGAGACTTTTCTGTTTATATTGTTATTAATGAGCCGTTTTCATGCAGGACTTCAACGCACAGCTGTGGCAGTGATAGGCCAGGAGATCACACATCTGCAGAGATGGAGACAGCTGCAACATCACATAGGAACACATTTCGGATTGAATTATAAAGGTGAAAATAAAGACATCTGTCATTTTGATGAAGGGATTTGTTGTGTAGTTGTTGAAAGAATACTTAAAGGGATGTTTTTTTTTTTCAGAGCCCAAGCATGAAGATGTGAAACCCATGCAGTGCACAGAAGAACAGCTGTTCTTTACAGAGCAGGGCCAGGACGCCATGAGGAAAGCTCTCAGTATGCTGGAGGAAAAAGACGGATGGAGGGTAGAGATCGCAGAGGTAACATCAGACTGATTCAAGCATGTTTGATTGACATATTTGTGTCTTTCATGGTCTTCAAAGTCTCTTTCAGGGGACCAAAGTCACCATTGTGTTTCATTAAAAAAACAACTCTTTGTTGCTTTTTTCTCAGAGTAATGGGGATGTAATCTGCAGCAAAGTGATACCAGGAGCCAGGAGGGTCTTCAGGCTGGAGGCGGTCCTGGAGGGAAGCGTTGAAGAGCTTTATGACCTCCTGTTTGTGAGAGTAGAGGAGATGCACCTGTGGAACCCAAGCATACAGCAAATCAAAGTGAGCTGAAGATCCCTTATCAACTACTGAGATCAGGTTTCAATCTGGGATCAATATGTCAGAGTATCCATGGGCAAAGCCAGTACTGGAGGGTGCTTTAGATAACTACTAACTTAGTATTTTCATTTTTCGTCTTTCAGATTCTGAAGCAGGTTGGACCTGGAACCATGGTCACACACGAGGTCTCGGCAGAGACGGCAGGAAATCTGATCGGGCAGAGGGATTTCTTGAGCGTCCGACACAGCTACAAACAGGAGTCCAGAGCTTATCTTGGAGGAGCTGCCATTCAGCTGGAGTCCTTCCCACCCCAGCCAGGCTTTGTGAGGTAGGAGGACGTAGCTTTGGCATCACTCTAACAGAACATGAAAAATGGTTAATTAAAGTGAGTACAATGATCACATTAAAGGGATATTCCAGCGTAAAAATAAGTTAGGGTCAAACACACCGTAACACCGAGTTAGACACCCCGTCGAGAGATGAGTGTCGCCGACCGCTTGCCTCTCTAGTTATACCAACTTTAGTAACGACTGCAGATAGCAATACAGAGAGCCATGTACTCAACCAAAACACCACTCTATAGCCACAAATGATGCTCAGAACAGCACCTAACTTCATCAACAGTACATATAGGGTCCTAGCCACAGCCTGATTTCTTTAGCAAAGAGACTAAACACAACTCACCGACTCTCTTCCAGCAGCCGCTTGTTTGTGACGAGACCTCAGGCTAGTCCATTACGGACTATAGCGGGGTGACGCAGCTCAAGGAAGAACATTTATGATCATTACTTCATGGAAATGCAATCAGCTCGAGATCCCAAGGCAGAAGAACTCCCACGTCTGCAGTGCATATTAATTGATATGATGATTATTACTTCAAGGGAATGATAAAGTAATTATTATAAATGTTCCTCCTCGAGCTGCGTCACCCTGCAGCAGTCAATGAACTCACCTGGAGGCCTCCGTGCAAACAAGCGGCTGCTGGAAGAGAGTAGGTGAGTTGTGTTTAGTCTCTTTGCTAAAGAAATTAAGCAAAACTAAAAAGATGTTTGGTGGCTAGTGCTGTGACTGGGACTCTACTGTTGATGAAGTTAGGTGCTGTTCTGAGCATTATTTGTGGCTATAGAGTGGTGTTTTGGTTGAACACGTGCCTCTCTGTATTGCTACCTGCGATCATCACTAAAGTTCGTATAACTAGAGAAGCAAGCGGTTGACAACGTTCATCTCTCGATCTCTCTCGAAAATTAATTTTACGCCGGAATATCCCTTTCAGTTTGATTGTGGCGCCTCCTGTGGGTCATTTTATCTCTTTAGCTAGATTCCACTTTACATGCAAGTATACGAAGCTATGTCCTTATCAAAAAATCCCTACCCTGCTCTCTTTTTGATGTAAAAATATTTTATTGGCTGCAAGTCTTTAACTCTCAGGTGTTCAAAATGAGAAACAACTGTTTGTTCTCCTCTGTTTTTGTGGCCTGTATAGAAGCATCAGTAAAGACTGCTCGGTTTTTCTGCAGATTTTATTGGACTCAGGCAGCAGCTGACTCATTAGCAAATTGACTAAAGGATTGTGTGACCACTAATCAAGAGAGGCCATCTAGGGGCACCAGGGTGGCTTAGCTCATTGAGCTGCTTTCCCTCATGCAGAGGCCAAAGTCAAAGAATCAATTCCTGGTTTCAACAGGATTTGGCAAATGTCATCCCCCGCTCTTTCCCACATTAGCTGTCTCTCCCTCCCTGCTGTCTTATCCAAAAGAGGCTAAAAATAAGGGGTGTGCGGACGTCAGCTTGTGCAAGTTCTTCAGGATATTGTGAAGTCATGGGAGTGAGAGACGAGAGTGCTTTTTTTATGCAGATGACTTGCTCCAGCTGTGATGAAACAGTCGTACAGACATCAGCTGGGTCCAAGTTTCATAAAAAGCCATTTAAAAGCAGCTCTAACCATTACAGCTCATTATCTTGGGTCACAACTGAGATCATTCATCATGAGACTGAAGTTCTCACAGCAGAGAGTCGGGACATTACATTACATAAAGAGAGGAAACTGCTCTTATTGCTACTCTGAGAGATAATCATGTGAGTCAGCCTTGGTGCTCCCTGTTGACACCGAATGACATCTTCTTTATTTTTGGATCTTTGCCCGTACATTTTCCATCCAGCCGGTATTTAACTCTGTTGAAGGATCTCAGTGTGCTATCTTTAAATGTCAAACACACCACTCTCTGAGGATCTTCGCTTTCAGAAAAGGTTAAAGAAAAAAAAGGAGTTATTATGGCAGCAGTTTGCAGACACTCGAAGTTTTAATACAGATAAGGTTGGTCTTTTTGCTGATGGTTTAATTTGCGCCAACAGGTCATAAAAAGGCATCAACAGAAATCCTCACAGCAGTTTTAGCTTCTGTCATGTTGGTCCTGCGGGATTAGTTGCATAATATGTTTTGTGAAGCCAGACAAAGGTGTGTGTCGTTCATCCTGCTTTCTTCTTATTCTTTGTGAATTTTTCCCAGTAGGAAACAACTAAACCATTCAGTCTGGTAAGGCTGTACACAGTGAATAGCTCGGTGGTTCTTGGAACTACCTGCCAAATTTAGCTTGCTTGGAAAAACACAAAGAGCTGATGACAACAGAGAAATCCCTCAAACATACATATGGATTCAACAGAGGTTAGGGCTGGTTATTGTGGCAGACTCCAGGTTTAAGCAGGATAGAGTGTCCTATTGCTTGGATTTCTGCAGATATTATGTTGCGTTTGAGTTACCTCGGAAGTTGGATGTCGGAGCTGGGAGTGACGTCACAACCGAGTTACCAGCGTTTCAGTTACCAAGTCGGAAAAAAGCGAAATTAGAGGCGGAAACAAGATAGATACATCTACGAAAGGGGATGCTAAAATAACTAAAATAACAATCACTAAAATAACTTGCGTAGATGTAGCCATCTTGTTTCTGCCTCCGATTTTGCCTGTTTCCGACTTGGTAAGTGAAATGCTGGTAACTTGGGTGTGACGTCATTCCCAGCTCCGACATCTGACTTCCGAGGTAACTTGAACGCAGCATTAGTGCTCCCTTCCAATCCAATCCAATCCACTTGATATGTATAGCACGTTTTAAAAAACATTCAAGTTTGCCAAAGTGCTGCACAGAAAAATTTAAAAGAACAAATACTACAGAAAATATCACGAGGAAATAAATAAAAGCAGGTAAAAAAATAAATAAATAGACAAGATAGTCAATGCTGCTTGGTCCACAGGGGGCGCCAAAATTGACACAAACAGAAAGTTCCTCACAGGAGCTTTAACCGACTTATATACTAGTCTGCTAATACTGCATGTTTTTGTATGTGCTGGACAAAATATAGACAAGAGATAAGAGGCACGGCTTTGTCTACAGGGGTAGTAAAAACAATTGTTGCTTTGAGATAGTCATAACTGACTAAAAGTGCATCAAGTTTTATTTATTAAACATGATAAGAGTCTAAAGGAAAATAAATATATCAGGAGTGTTTGTAGATAACAAGTCTGGTAGTCCTATAACATTTAATTGAAAATAAACGTATGAAACAAAAAGAAAAGTTAAGTTTCTTGTTGTCATAAATGTAATACTTCATTAACAGTAGACAGACTTGACAGTAGGATTATAAATGGCCTTGGATACTTTATATACACACCAACACTGATGGAGACACTTCCTTTTAGACTGCTGATCCAGCACAGTCCAGTACAATGTCAGATTGAGTCTGTTTCTGCTCATTATTAGTGCGCTCGCTCAATCCATTCATTATCAGTGCCAATGCAATCCAAGTGCATTCATGCAACCCACTGCTGAAGCACTGTAAGAGGAGATTAGCCATGGAGAACAAGCACCAGTCTCTGAATTTTAAACAGCCTTGGTGTTGCTCTGAGAGGACTTTTTTTATAAAGTGTATAATAATAATAATAATAATAATCTTGGTTGACTGTCTGTAAATATACGGGTTTATGTTCCTGTTTGCAGAGCCGAGGACGGACCAACCTGTATTGTCATTCAGGCTGTGGAAAACGACAGAGGAAAAAGCCGCTTCACATGGCTCCTTAACATGGATGTGAAGGTAGATACTCATTTCGTGTGATTTCTATTTTGTGAGTGGTCGTAGGAAAGGCTCCTGCAGCCTCTGCTGTTTGTAATAAAGATGTTTTTCCTTGGAGAGATTATCACAGTTGACATCACATATCCGTGTGCAGGACTTTTTTTATTACTCTGTGTTTCTAGTATTTCCACCTGATATTTTCTGGCTTTCCTTGAGAGACCATCTCTGCCTTTTGTTGTTAATAAGCAGTTACAAATCACAGGACACTTATTTTCAGGTTTTCAATTTCCAGAGAGACACTTTGCTGAAATGATGTGCGGTCAGACACCATCAGGGTGGAATTGTCAGGGTAGAGAGGACTCCAATGTTTGTGTTTCAAGGCCCACACTGCAGGATACACACAGTGGGAATGTTTATATTGTCAGCAAAATTCAGCATACACTCAGCACTGTGAGATAGAAGCTGCAATTGTGAGATATGGGGTACCTATATGAGCAGAGTCTACGATATGTGCTGAACACCCGCACAACAGTAGCTGGGGAGGTGCAGGGGTAAATAGCATCATAAATCATCAGCAGCATGGCAGGTGTGTGTGTGTGTGTGTGTGTGTGTGTGTGTGTGTGTGTGTGTGTGTGGGGCCAGGGATAAATGAACCGCCGGATTAGAGGAGGAAAGTGTTGCTGATGTTTCTCAAGAATAATGTTTGGTTTAATTCTGCAATTTGCAAAATATTACAAATGCAAAAAATACATTAGGTCTACAGTATTTGCATTATACACACTCCACAAGTTAACACCCATATTCAAGCAAGCGTAAGCTAGCACCAGGGCATTTAACTGGCTATATACCAGATTAGAAGACTACATACATAAATCCTGTCAAATTAGCTTCACTCTTGGGAGCCAATCAGACAGTAGCTCAGGAGGTAGAGCAGTCTTCCAGTAACCAGAAGGTTGGTGGTTTGATGCCCCCCTATCCCTAGTCTTTCCATTGTGTCCTTGGGCAAGACACTTAACCCACCTTTCTCCTTCCTTTGGACATACTTCTGGTGCTAATAAGTATAAAGAAAGTATTAACAGAGGTTGACAAGAAACAAATCTCAAAGGTCGAGTCTTCACTTTTTAAGATTGAAGTTTGAAAGATCCATGATCTACACATCACGTCTTTCCAGGTTATAAATAACTTGGAAGATTAAGTATAACAGAGATAATGTCATTCTCAGGGCTGGCTGCCGACATCCATTGTCAATCAGGCTCTGCCCCGGGCACAGCTCGATTTCACCCGACACCTCCGCAGACGTCTGGCTGGGAACGCTACCCTTGGCTGACTCAATCTGTATGATTCCCACATCACTGCAGCGCCCTGTCATCACTCAGGGTCACACTGAGAGATGGAGACCATCGCTACTCTTCAGTTATTTCACTGGCACATTCTATCCTCTGTATCCATCACTCCATGCAGGGAGCCTCTTGGCGTCCCTGTCCCTGGTGCTCTTACTCCTATTTCCTGTTTCTTTCCCCCCTTGCCCGCACGCCCTGAAGTCAGTCACTCACGCTTTAAAAATGGAACGACTGAACTAACACCCCATTATCTTGTGTTTTTTCTTTTTTTTTTGTACCTGGTATATTTTTCAGATAATAATGTATATAGTGTAAATTTACAAGTTATGAAAAGTGGTTACTCTGTCACACCAATCCTGCATTGCAGTTCATAACATCAATATGTTTATTGTATAGTTCTTGTATATATGTACATGAACGAAAGCTTTAAATATTAATATTTATTGAATTTTTAAGTGATATGAAGAAAAAAGTAAAACATATTTCAAAAAAATCTGTCCTCTGGGATTTTACTTTTCTCTGTGTCGTCTGCATTTACTGCATGCTCGCTCTTTGTTCCTGTTTTTATCATGAATTCAATGAAAGATTTACCAAATTACTCTTTCCACCTGTCCACATACAAACACAAGTAGAAAAACAATCTCTCACATCTCTCATTCTACATTAACCTCTTTTAATATTTTGGAGCTGTAATCCAGCTACCGTGAATTTTCTGTGGCTGAACTTGCCTTTTTAGTCGCTTCAAGAACAGGGACAGAGTGCTAATCTTCCCTGAGATGAAGCTTGAAGGTAAAGGGATTTTATCTGCAGTCGACTATGATATTGTCAAGTCATCTATAATATATATATTATATATGATATATGATATATTATACTGTGATATTGTCAAGTCATCTATAATATATGTATTATAGATGACTTGACAATATCATAGTCGACTGCAATCATAGTCTACTTCATAGTCACAAAGTCATCACTGTGTCATCAAAATTTCACCCACCTCTGACTTCCTGTCTCATAACTACCTTGTTATACTTCTCTGCAAACACGGGGGGGAAACCCCACCCCCCAGGCCTGGTTCCCCAGGATTTGCTTCAGGATCGCCTTTGTGCTGCGCAGGTATCGAACCAGAGCTGCCCGCTTGACTTGCATATGGGTGTCAGTTGCATACTCTCTACGCCACCGGATACCATCCACACTTGGAGATGAGCTCCGCGCCCTTTTATCTTGGTACTTTGTCTCCTGGACTTTAAAATTCGTGGTGGATAAGGTTTGTACCCACGACCTCAGGAGTCCCAGTCAGTCTCCTTATCCTCTGAATCATATGGACTCTCAGGAGATCTCTCCTTTTATAGACAGCTCAATCTCCAACCCACCTATCAGAGAGTGAAGCAAGTACCTAAAAGGAGAGCTCAAGAAAAGGTGGACTGATCATCAGACTCTGAACAGCACCACAGGAGCAGCCGAGCCCCTTTACCTGAGCGGGACGCCGAGGGAGGAAGGCCACCACATGAAGATGGTGGTCCACCTGACTCCAGGGACAGTCCTGTGTAGAGACCTAAAAGAATGAGAAAAATTTGTAGTTTTTAAGGTGAAGCATCCCTGACATCTTTTTATACTCATCACTACAGACATTTTCTAATCTCCTATCATGTGCAGTCTTGTTTCAGTTCAGTTGAATGTTGATATACCTGTAAATTCTGCTTTTGAAATATAATAAAACATATTCTTGACAGCTGAATAATCAGGCTAATGGATGGTATTTTCAGGTAATTGCTGTTTTTTTATTTTTATTTCTTACCTATTGAATGTATTATTTATATTCACATATTTTATGAAATGCATCACACAACCCTGTATTTTTCTATTTCATTTATTATTTAATAAACATGTAAAGAAAGTCACTGGATCATATAAACATTTATATAAGACTATTGTTATATTGCTATTGCGTTTAGATAGAGCTTTAATTTTTTTCTGTCCCAATCATCCACTGGCTTTTTTAAACTTTTATATTAATTGATCAGATAAACGCCCAAAGTTTCTTGTCATAATATTTTACTGTAATATTAAAATAAACTTCATTAAAGTTTAGCAATTTTGTTTCTGGTATTTTTGTTTGTATTGCTTCATTAAATGCAAAACAATAACATAAAAAATGATAAATCTTCCATTTAAGACCTCCTTTCTAGTTTTCAGCTTCTCTCTTTCAACTCTACTGTATTGAAATACAGAGTCATGTCACTTTAATGTCTGTTAATCTGTGCTAAATACAACTTTAAAACAATCAAACAGGCTTTTTTTAAACCTGGTGGAGCTACAGAGAATTTATTTAACATTAATTAACAGAAGCCCATAGTCTTGGCTCCTATAGAACATGTTAAAACCTGCAGAGAGAGATTGTTTGTCTACTTATGTTTGTATGTGGACAGGTGCGGTAGATGGCGAATAGAGGAAAAGACCTACATTTGGTACATGCACAATCCAAATCGTGTTTCTGGGACGCATCAGGTAGCCTCAGAGGATTCAGTGAGACTGTGGCTCTGCTGAGGAGGGCAGAGCTGGTAGAGACGAGAGACGAGGAAGCTGGCTTGTACTAGGAATGAATTTCACCATTCAACCTCATTATAATGCCCTGATAAGAAGAGTTTATTGATACAAGATGGAGCGTAATTGTCCCTGAGTAGGACTGGAAAATGTAATAAAGTACTTGAATAAGGCTGTTATGCTTGAGTCTTTTCATGAATCAGATTTTAAAAAGTGGAGAAAGTAATTTGGTAATTCTTTCATTGAATTTATGATAAAAACAGGAACAAAGAGCGAGGATGCAGACGACACAGAGAAAAGCAAAATCCCAGAGGACAGGTTTCTTTGAAATGTCTTTTACTTTTTTCTTCATATCACTTAAAAATTCAATAAATATTAACATTTAAAGCTTTCATTCACGTACGTATATACAAGAACTATACAATAAACATATTGATGTTATGAACTGCAATGCAGGATTGGTGTGACAGAGCAACCACAGTCAGGCATTGCCTGTATTTTTTCAAAATTGCATCTTCTGTACTAGTCCTGCTTTTGTATGACTTTCATAACTTGTAAATTTACACTATATACATTATTATCTGAAAAATATACCAGGTACAAAAAAAAAAAGAAAGAAAAACCATAAGATAATGGGGTGTTTGTTCAGTCGTTCCATTTTTAAAGCGTGAGTGACTGACTTCCACAGAGGCAGATGGAGGGCGTGCTCCAGTGGGGTTATCGTGATTTGTTACCAGTGAGGATGATCATGAGCTTGTTGGATTTAGGGGGGAAAGAAAC
The DNA here is from genome assembly GCA_962446985.1 of Xyrichtys novacula. Taxonomy (NCBI): domain Eukaryota; kingdom Metazoa; phylum Chordata; class Actinopteri; order Labriformes; family Labridae; genus Xyrichtys; species Xyrichtys novacula. The sequence continues at coordinate 6,725,753 of OY660882.1, read as the reverse complement.
AAACAGGAAATAGGAGTAAGAGCACCAGGGACAGGGACGCCAAGAGGCTCCCTGCACGGAGTGTTGGATACGGAGGATCAAGTGTGCCAGTGAAATAATTAAAAAGATAAGAGATGCTCTGGTCCGATCCACTCTGAAAACCATTATAACTTCTTTCTTTTATTGGCAGCTGAACAAAACTGATGACTTTTTTTTGTCTTCCAGGAATTAAGAAGTACAGTATTTAAAGCTCTCTCTACTGTAAACATGAAATGCTTGAAGCAAGTGGAAACAAGCCCTTTCTCTCTTATTTGACATCAACATTCAGATGTTAGTATGAACTTTTAAGAAAAAAGTTATCCTCATACTGTTGGTGTTGTTCACTTTTGTAGCTCTAGCATCAATATTGATCACAGGAGCTCTGACTCTGTCTCTCTTTGATTATTCCAGCGGCACACCCAAGCCTCCGTACCTAACACGCACACACCTCCACCAACATGACCTTTTACCTCTCCTCAAATGTTCACAATACAAGTTCAATAGTAGTTCTAATGCACTTGAAAAAAGTCTTACACAACTGTACACAGATAAAAACATGAATGTAGCAATGCAGTCATCACATTTTGAGCACATCTTGTAGTCGTTTTAGTTTACAGCACCTGACAATGTTTTTTTTTTTTTTTCCTTCCGTTTCATATTTGAGGCACAAGGGGCGGAGCCTCACTGCGCACAGATCACTCTGGAGGTTCGATGAGGTACCATCACTGGTCTGGTGTAAGTTCGCTGGATAAAAAAAAAAAAAAAATCTTTGTAAATTAAAAAAAAAAAAAAAAGTAAGAAAATATCTGCAGCCAGACTGTGAGTCTTTCAGATGCTGCAGGCGGGGAGTTGATGTCTGAGAGCATCTCACTGAGCAGCATGATCACATCACTCCTCGCTCTCTTAAACTCTCAGGGTTCTGTGACTCGAGTCCCTCTCGGATCCTAAATCGTCCCTTCTTGACCTGGCAGCAACTGGGCCTAAAGTGCTGTTTGGACTGTGCTCTTTGGAGGCACCTCCACTGGAGTCCGCTGTGGGCCGCGCTGGCCCTGGAGGTAGAAGAGGCCCCGGGTCTGAGTCTCCTCTCCCAGCTGTGAGGAGGGAGTCACTGGAGGGACCCTGAGGCGGAGCAGCACCCGTGGAAGGCGAGGCTTCTGTTGCTACTGCGGAGGTGGTTGGCGCTGGAGGGGTGGAGTGAAGCCGTCTGCTGGTGAGTTTAGTGGTTTGAGGCGGGCTTGGTGTCGTTGAAGGAGCTTTTGGTGATACAGCACGAGAAGCAGAGGTCTTCGTGTCCACGGTGGCCACAGGTGTGTTGAGGAGGTCAGGAGTGTGTGTGGGGAAGAGATCTTTCTTGTTGCACGACTCACAGCAAAGCTTATTGTACCCGGGGATGGAACAGTAACGGGCCAGAACCTCCATTTGACAGAAAATGGATTTATCCCCCAGACATGGCTCATCTAGAAACAACAAGTGAGAAGATGTTGCTGTGAGCAAGATGGAGAATTAAAAAAAAACACTGTTTCTTCGGGTGTTTATGTTGGAAATCAAAGTGATTGACTCACTGGAAGAGATTTTGTGCACAGGGTTTTCAGGATCTCTTTGGTGCACCGCTTCATCCTTTATCGTGGAGTTCTCCATTGTTTCCACCGTGAGAGAAGACACTGGTTGTCCTGCAACAGACGACAAAATCAAGTCCGAATTAGTGCTGCACAATATGTGAAAAAACATTGCGATTTCTTTCAACCCTGCGATATTAAAAAATACAGGAATTTTGACCGGATGACCTGAATAGCACTTTATGTTGTGCTGCACCGCTGAAATCTTGAGGATCATCAACCTGCACTGATCTTACCTCTTTTGTGAATGTTAGTAGAATGGCTTTTGTCTTTCTTAGAGATATTTTTAGCTTTTATTGCGCTGGGACTTGTTTTCTCTCGTTGTAGCAACAGATGAAATGCACTGCCGTCACAGAACACGTGTTTGGTTGACATCATCTTTCTTGTAACCGAAATAATTCCAGAAACATGACTTTCATTTTCTTTTTTTCTAATTCATTGCTCATTTTGCGATCTTTGTTGAAACGCATGTCCTCCAGAATTGCATGCACCTCGTGGATAGTAGAGTGGTCCACAGAAATGTACAGTTTAAAACTCTAACAATTCTTATTTGTGGGGCTGAGCAGTGATGAGTAATGTTCCGAAAGTAATTGTTGGCGGGCATCCTTCTTGGCACAACAGCGGCAGCGCCAGCGACTCACTCCATGTGCAGGGTCGTGATTTCCTCCTCTCTGATTTTGATTGACGACTGGCAGAGTATAGTCTGCTTGGCAAGTGAGTAAAGAATGAATATGATTGGTGGATCGCTGCACAGCACATGCAGAGTCACGTGCAGTGTATGTCAGTCAGTTACCCTTGAAATTCGCCTCCTACATCGCAGGCTCTGCAATGTGACTATCGCGCAAATGTACATCGCAATGATGATGCTCAAACGATATATTGTGCAGCCCTAGTCCAAATTATATTCAATAATATCATACCATTTTATAAAGGAGCCACCTCCTGTCGACCCTTTACTCCAGGAAGAAACTAACGGTGAGGTTAGAGACCAGTAATAAAAAAACTAGGAGCAATTCACAGAGCACAAGACACAACCTTGACTTGTCCTCTTGTTGTCCTTGATAAAACCACTATTTTCTACTCACCGCCTGCACAGGGGAATAGAAGAGAAAAGCTGAAAGAAGCTGAAGCGAGGGCAGCGGAAATGGTGTGACAGTTTCTAAAATGTCAAATCTCTCGACTCTCCTCACCTGTTTTCTACAACCTGAGTAAAAAGAAAAGTTTCAAAGCCTAACTGATATGAGCCTGATCTGATGTGATCTGTCTCAGAGACACTGTCAGAAAACAAAACACACCATTTTCTACCGCCTGGTTATTACTGAATTTGCATAATACAGCAGGAAATAACCCGCCCCGAGGTCTACAAAGGACTAAATTACCCTGTTAGTTCTCCTGTAAGTTGTTCTTGCCGCATCAGTGATGAAAAGGTAATGAGTCCGACATGTACAGGCAGCCTCTGTAAATTGGTGAATATTGTTCTGTTATTACACGTAGGTCTCACCTGGGCACGTGTTCAGATTGCAGATGAGGACCGTCTCGGGCTTCTCGCCTTCACATTCTCCTATGGTGTTGTCGCTGGCCTTGCAAACCACCTGCCTTTGCTGAATGCCCTCCCCACACGTCACCGAACACTGCCGCAACACAAGAACACATACATACAATGAAGCAGAAGAGGACACGCATCTATGGTTATGAGATGTGTCACATACAACAGTTCAATCCTGACATTTTAAAACAGGATCCATGATTCAAGCTCACCTGAGACCATGCTCCCGTCCTCCACTGAGGGGGGCACGCCGTGCTGTTACACGCTCTCCTCATCTCTGGTCGATCTGCGGTGCAGTGCTTGCTGTGGACTGGTCTGTTGGTGCCATTGTGGAGCATCTGCATGCACTGCACCACCCTGGTCTGATAGCCCAGCTTCCCGCAGGTCTTACTGCAGGGACTCCACTCCTCCACAACCCACCTGTCAGCACAGAAGGAGCTTTGAAAAGATTTTCCTGGTATTTGCAAACTGCCTTTCTTACTCTGGTATTACTCTACACAGAGTGAACCATTTAAAGTAAAAGGGCCATTATAACTGTTGTTACTTCATTCTGCACCCATTTTCTCACAAGAGCGCACAGAATGAACATCTATAGGGGAGTGTAACTCACGTTGGCTGGCTGCACTCTTGGGTGTTGCAGCGTTTGCGGATGGGTTTCGGCTTCTTGCTGGTTTCACAGAAGTTACGATGCACCAGACGGCTGTCACTCTTCCTCCTGCAGCCGTATTTTGTGTACTGAACACCTGGAGGAGGGAAAAAGGAAGATGATCAATGCTCTAACAAAGTCTTCAGAGTTAATTAAAAGTTCTTAAATCCAGACATTTTACATCTTTTTTTATCATGCAATACTAAAATTTGAGTATTATTATTATCATTAAAATTTGTTTAGTACTGTATACTATGACGTTTTTATGATACTTTTGTATGACATTTCAATCATACTATACTATGACATTTTTTTCATACTAAAATTCAAAACTTTCATTATAGGTTAATATGTTAGATTTTTTCAGATTTCATTTTTATCATACTATACCTGATCAAGCTTTAAACCCAGGACCTTCTTGCTCTAAGTCAACAGGGCTAACCATTACACCACATTGCCGCCAATTTCACAATAGATCTTTTTATCATACTATACTACATTTTTAAACATACTTTACAATGAAATTTCCACATACTATGCTATGACATTTTTATCATACTTTACTATAATAATTTTTTCATACTAAAATGTGATATTTTTATCATACTACACTATGACTTTATTTCATGCTAAAATGTGATTTTTTTTATATCATACTATACTATGACATTTTTCATATTTAAATGTGAAATTTTTATCATACTATACTGTTATATTTTATCATACTATACTTTGATATTTTAACATACTATACTGTGACAATTTTTTCATATTTAAATGTGAAATTTTTATCATAGTATACTATGACATTTTAATCACACTACTCTATGACATTTTTTTCATACTAAAATTAAAAACTTTCGTCATAGGTCACTATGTCCTTTTTTTCTGATTTCATATTTATCATACTATATCTGATCGGGATTTAAACCTAAGACCTTCTTGCTATAAATCAACAGTGCTAACCATTACACTACATTACTGCCCGTTTCACAATAGATCTTTTCATTATACTATACTACGACATTTTTAAACATACTATACAATGAGATTTTCACATACTATACTATGACATTTTTATCATACTTTACTATAATAATTTTTTCATACCAAAATGTGATATTTTTATCATACTACACTATAACTTTCTTTCATACTATACTATGACATTTCAATCATACTATACTATGACATTTTTATCATACTATACCGTTATATTTCATCATACTATACTTTGATATTTTTTTACATACTGTACTATAAAAAAATTTATACTAAAACCTGATATTTTTAACATACTATACTATGACAATTTCTTGTCATAGGAGTGGAGGTGGAAGGTGAACTAGCTGACTTTCAGATGTATTGTCCACTGACCTCCTCCACAGGGCTTGGAGCACTGAGACCAGCTCTTCAGCGCCCACTCGTAAGTGTCCAGTTCAGCCAGTAGAACGTTATTGTTGGTGATGAGCGGCAGAAGGTCCTCATGGATGATATATTTATATGTCAGGCTAATCTTCGCGTCCTCTTCCTGGGGAATGACCTGTGATGAGAAGAAAACACTTCAAGTAAGGAACAAAAAATAAACATTTAAGATAAAAAGCGATGATGTAGACCAACCCACCAGCACTATAATGCCTTCATGAAGGGGACCGCTTGTTTTCAGCGTCTCCTTCCCACCATCCATGGAGTACTCCCACTGCAGACCGTTCTCTATGAAGCTCTTTGATTCTGCTTCTTCACTTTTTGAATTCAGGATGAAGTTTCCAGTTACTTGATTCTTCACAGCTGTCAGAAAAGAAAGGGGGGAGAAAAAAAAAAAAAACTTTTTAGGCATGAGTGATGGGAAAAAAATATGTGCACAACGTGTAGTCGTTAGTTTCATTCAGTAAAACTCTTAAAAAAGTGACTGAAGTTCCAGGATCAACAACGCTCTGCCAAACAACGCTGAGATTTTCCTCCCATCGCAAAATGTGTCAAGATTAATTTTGGGATTCTTGGCACTGTGTAGGCAAACAGTCATTTCTCAAAGTTGCGTGTCATCTTTTCTTCCCATGAGCTCATAAAAGACAGAGAGAAAACAGGACAGGGAGTGTTTGGGTTTGTGCCACGCTTATCCTCACAGTCATCGATTTCTGAACTCAGTGTTGCAAGTTTCGCTCATACATGTGAATATTTTTGAGCCCTTATATCATTTATGAGCTACGCTTCACCTACTCAGCTATATTCAAGTTAAATTAAAAGTAATCATCCAGGCAGCGTCGCTTATAAAAGGAAAAAAGAAATCTATTAATAACACAATGATAATGGTGTCATCTGTGATGTGACTCAGGCTTTGTTTGCTATCTATTATCTCCATCTATTATGCTCCAATGGGAGAATTAATGATGACCGCAGCTCCTCCAGAGAACAAACAGTCTCTGTAGATTTCCTTTTATCAAGTTAACAAGCACAAATATAATTTTCATTTGATCATACACATACTTCCAACTTTTATTTCTTACAGAGGAAAACTTCCGTTGGGTGTGGATACATTTGTATGATTATTATTGTTCTTGTCTTTTCATAATAACCAAGAACTTGTGACCACATCTACATCTCAAGTGTATCGATGAAACCAGAGGGTCTAGGCGGTGCTTTGGCTCTCTCTTATTGCTGGTTTTATATCTTATTTTGCAATTTTGCCGATCTTTTTCATTTGGTAACTTTAAATTTCGAGAAATCTGAACACAGCAGGGGCACCTCTCCTCACTCCGACATACCTATTATCAACTATCAATTCCCTTCAGGCTCAGCACTGCAATTGGATCTGCCAAAGAAACTGCTGTAAACCATGTTTTTAAGTTTTCAAAAGTGCCTCTAACTGCCTGAAGCCTCTCACAGCTGATTCATAGAACTTTTAAAAAGTTTTAAAACAGGAAGTCAAAAGATGAAGAGGTTTTAAAGTTGAGGAGAAAGTCGGTTTTTGAAGTTACATAAAAGTTTCCTTTGTTGAGAAACCAGCAGGAGTAGAAATGGTGATGATGCCTCCTTATCAGCTATGAACAACCAGTGTGAACGACCTCTCCTTGTACTACTCAATGGAAACGCTTCACTGTGAGTGACGTGTTTGAAAGTAGACAGACAGCAGGAGGAATATTTCAGCACAAAACAACATTTATTCTTTTATGGAGAGCAGCCGGATATGAGATTCCACAAACTGCTCCGACTACAGGCAGCATTAGGATCCACACAACATGAAAACTCCTCGTAGTAGCTCCAGTTCGTACAATTTTTTGTTCAATTGTCTCCAATCGAATTGAACAAGTTTGGAAACAATTTGGAGTTTATGTAGGAGGAGCTTCAGATTTCTACCAGCTGTAACAAAAAACATTTGCTTTGTCTTACTAAAGGAAATCTATAATAAAATTATCAACATAAAAGAGCACAACTTCAGCTAGGGGTGTCCCAATACAGCTTTTTTACTTCCGATACAATACCGATATTGTAGCCTTCAGTATCCGATATTGATCCGATACTGGCCCAAACTTGTGCATGACAAGTTTTGCACTCAGCTGCAACGTTTTTTTCGGATCTAATCGAAAAATACCATCACACGGCCGACATCGCTCCTACTCCTTGCCACTTTGTTTGTAGTGTAGTACACACTGTTGTTGTGATCATGTGGGCTCTGCATGCTGGATCTGGGCGCTGCTAGCTAGAAGTGCCGAAATGGAGTCTGGAATGCTGATATCGAATATTTTAGATGCAGGCCGATATAATTCCGATATTTGTTTTTTGGCTGATATCGGACCGATATCCGATACTTGATTCTGATTGGTCAAAACCCTTTTAAGTCATTACAGGAACTTTAAGTTTTTTGTCAGGGGCAGTTTTGACAGCTTAAAAGAGAGACAGGAAGTACTGGAAGATTGTGTTAGCGAAACTTGAGACAGTTGAGACAAGAAATGAGTCTTTCCTCTCACTTTTTTTTTTTTTTTACATACCAATTATCCCACTCAGCCTCAGGTGTGAAACACTTACCTATTATGTGAGGGGAGGTCTCATTCTCTTCGATGACAATGTGTCGTGCTCCTATCGGGATGTCAAACATTTTCAGCATTCCTGACAAAGAGACACAGCACAGTCAAGCCGGGAGTCTGAGTGTGGGCTGTAATGGTAGACAATTATTTCTGAGTCCTAACACTAATATTAAGTTTGTCAATTAGGTTATAAGTCAGAAGCTGAAACGCGGTAAACTTGGATGATTATTTCAAGTTTTTTTTTCATTTTAGCGCTTTAAGGATGACTGCTATCCAGAAGATAACTGCTATAGAGATGTGTTGCTGAATTGAACACAATCCATCCACACAGCTGATAATCACCGTTCTTTTTGGGCGTCTTTGTGAGTGTCAGCTTCACGGTGCGACAGTGGGAGTTGTCTCCTTCACACACTCCACATTTGTCCTCTTGCTTGTAAGAGCCGACCTCCTTGTCGCAGCCCACGTGCTGTGAGGGAGAAAAGGACAAGACAGTCAATCACTCCGTCTGACGCTGCGTCTGACTTTCATACACACTGAGATTACTCAGCTGGGAATATGATGCCATGGGAAAACTCAGCAGGCGTCTGGTTTAGAGTCGAGCTTTATGATGATACATGTCGGAAAGCAGACATAACAAGGAGGAAGCCAAAACACGAGGAGGCTGGTGCGCAAAAAATAAAAGGCTCCACTTTATCTCCAAGGATTCGAGCATAAAGACAAAATAATATCTGTGTATGTTTGTGATAGAGCACCGCTTTCAGTTTATTGACATCAAAATCCTCAGACAGCAGTGCAAACATCACAAAAAGGCACCATTTTCATCATCAAAATACACCACAGGAAAGGTCAAGGCATTATGGGTAATTGGGGTTTCTAAACTCAGCGACATGTTCCTCCTTTTTACAGACCAGAGATGTTTCTGTGAAACCCAGTGCAGATAACGACCAATTTATTTTGTGCAGTTATCATTTTTCACTGATCATCAGCTTGTCATATAAACATGTTCGTCTATCTTAAAATGTTTTTAATGGTGTAAAAACTGAAAAGACTGAAAAGACTTAAAAATAAAAGTTTTGGCATGAGGAAATTAATGATTAAGTTTTAAAAAGGGTATAAATGACTTTTAACCTGTTAGCTATTTCTCTGCTAAAACACTTCAGCAGCATCGAGGCTCAAACACAAGGCAAAACCTTCAGATTATTTTCTAAAATAGGCTACGTAAAGATCAAATCTTGATTACTCATTACTCATTACGCAAAAAAGCCGGTTGCAGTTTTAATTTTGTCAAAGGAAGTTATGATGATACATGTTCCTTCATGAAAGAGATAAAATTAGATTTTGTTCTTGTTGATGAGATGAAAAGGTTTTAGGAGAAGTGTCGGACGCTTATAATCATTTCCTCATGGAAATGCAATCAGACTGAGACGCTAAGGCAGAAGAACTACCGCGTTTGCAGTGCAAAATGATTAACATGATGATTATTACTTCAAGAAAATGATAAAAAAAATGATCATAAACATTCTTTCTTGAGCTGCATCCCCCAGCTGATGTCTGTAATGGACTGGTCTGAGGTCTCCGTACAAGCAGCTGCTGGAAGAGAGTGGGTGAGTTGTGTTTAGTCTCTTTGCTAAAGAAATTAGGCAAAGTTAGAAAGATGTTTGGTGGCTAGTACTATGGCTGGGACTCTATATGTACTGTTGATGAAGTTAGGTGCTGTTCTGAGTATTATTTGTTGCTATAGAGTGGTGTTTTGGTTGAGGTTTGTTTATGGCTCCTCAGACCGCTGTGTATTGCTATCGTTCTGTCGTTACTAAAGTTGGTATAACTAGAGAAGCAAGTGGTCGGCAACATTCATCTGTTGATGGAGTGTCTAACTCGGTCTTAAGATGTGTTTGACCTTTACTTAATTTTACGCCAAAATATCCCTTTAAGGGGGATTGAAAATGGTCATATGTTAAGTCAAGTCAAGTCAAGTTTATTTGTATAGCACATTTCAGCAGCAGGGCAATTCAAGGTGCTTTACATGAAACAAGCTGGCAAAACATTCAACACAATTTAAAAAGTAAAAACAGCGTAAAAGACATTAAACAGATTAAAAGTTACATTCAAAGCTAAAATAAGATTGGAGATAAAAGAAAACAAAGGTTAGATTGGAGAGATAGAAAAAAAGATCAAGACAGGCAGATGATGAAGATGTTGATTAAAAATGTTAAAATGAAACATTTATGGTATTGGTCGTCTAAATAAATACCTTAAAATCCTTCATTCCTGCAGTTTGTTGAATGGATGAGAAGTCAAGGTTGAGGGCACTTTCATTCAGAAACATTCTCACGCTCATGTTTATGGATGAAACATTTGACTTCTGACACACTCGCAGTGACCCCACACTGTTCGGCTGTTTAACACTTGTCTAAATTCAATGCTACACTCACAACTCCATCACGACTCCACTGCAGTTGTCACATATAAAATGTGCTACTTTTGTGTTATCACCTTGGTGCTGTAGCAGTGAGACACAGCTGGTTTCAGTCATGGGGGTCCGGTCCTTACAGATGTTGTAATGTTATTGGTATTTAAATGCTAAACCTCAAATATGAGACAACTCCACTTTTGGTAAGTGTGTATTTAGAGGACAAAGACCAGCTTAGAGGACAGTAGTTTTACTAAAGACTTACCAAACACTCTCCTCGAGCGCAAACACTGAAGGGGTCCGAGTAGCTGCAGCGCGTCCCATCGTGCATCACCTGGTTCATGAACACCACCTCTCCTGTTTCCTTTGACTTACAGCTCAGCTCGCACTTACGAGCCTCTGGAATACACAAACACACACGCACACCTGGGTTAACACAAGTCTTTAAAGACTCGTAAATTTATCAGCAGAACACAAAGGGCTTTTAAATCTGAAACAAATCCTGCGAATATCATCTGTCCGTTCGCTGAGCTGCATGAAGAATTCACGCCAAAAAAGAGAGGGCCAATTTTCCCTGGATTTACCATCTGGGTGTTCATACGGTAGCCAGGTGTGCTTGATGTTTTTGTGGTATTTGTTGCTCCTCTGGACACACTGCTGAGCACGGAAGTCCTCGTACGGGCCAGCACACTCCTCTGTGTTGCACATCTGGTAGTCGAAAGCAGAGCCAGGGCAGTCCCGACCACCATAAGCAGGCCTGATTGATGTGGATAACAAAATTATGACACCAAAGATGTTTTACATCCTGATTTTTCCCCTGAAGTTGTATATCAAGAGGTTATTAAGGATATTTATCTTCTAATAAATGTATCTCTGCTGCCAGCACAGGCCTGTGTATCATCGATGGAAATTCAGAAACGGCTGAAATTAAACGAGTGCTTTATCACATCCGCTCAGAGTTTACTGTCGGGTTTTTGTTTATTTAAAATCAATCAAAAACAAAAAAAAAAAGGGACGCCTGCTGCTCAGCTCTACATACAGACTTGAACTGTTTGACATCAGCTGCTGGAAGAACACACAGATCGTATAAACTCACTGGCCTCTGAAAGTGCTTCAATTGCCAGCTGATCTTAGGGAGGAAATTTCTTTATGTAATTCCAGCAACACCTTCAGGTACAGTTTGATATTCACTTACAGTTTCTGATCTTAGGAAAGAAAGAAAAAATCTACAAAAAATCCCTAATAATTCTTCACAGATGAGCCAGTATGGAGCTCTCTGTTCTCATCGTTTTTGGTAAAATACATCTTTTTTTCAATCTAAAATTAAGAAATTTGAAGAAGATCCTTCAGAATTTTTAGTTCACCTGGATGCAAAGCAGATTCTGAGATAATTCCTCCTTTTTATGTTGATACTAATGCTTACAGATTGCATTGTAGTTACCTGTGCTGTCTTGGCCTGAGTCTCTTTTAAAAAAGTGAAACTAACCCAGTTAAATAAATAAAAAATAATTTAAATCTCTATCTTTACTGATCATGTGCATGTAAATGCTCTTATTACACTGTTTACTGACACTCACGGTGAATCTTAGGGAAATGAAGCTGTGGTTTGTGTGACACCTACACCACGGCAACAGTGACAGAGATAGTAACAGCGCAGTCCAATCAACATTTATTCTTTCCCTCTTTTCCTCTGTTAAAAAATACAACTTTAGTGACATACAAGAGCAAAGTTTAAGTTTGCAAGGTTAACGTGTGTTTAAGCAACGCCCTGGTGGGATTACAGGATGCTCTGAACGGATTGTTCAATGGTGGGAATTCAGTGTGAGATTTGGTCAAATTGTGACATTACCAGATGGTGAATCTCCTAAAAAAGGCAAATTTGTCATATTATAAAACAAAACACAACTTTGTTGAGTGGCAACAGTGAAGGAGGCTACAGGAATACTGGGTTCCAGAATGCTGGGGGGGCCATAAAGAGACAGTGGCTTAAATGAAGCGCCTCAAACAGGCTGAAATGAGGCTTCTCAAAGACAGCAGCCTAGGATGATATCAGAGGGACAATATAAAGACAAAAATAAGCCTAACACTCCCTTTTTAAAGAATGTAGTATTGTATTTGGCTCAGACTTTTCCGAGGAACTTTTTACTCAGAAAAAGTTTGAGAAAACTCTTGAAAGGTATTGATAAAGACTCCCACAGTTTCCTTTTGGTAACAACACTCACGGTGGGTTGTTGCATTGTCTGTTGCGAGAGCGGACTCCACCGCCACATGTCCTGGAGCAGGAGCCAAACTTTGACCAGGAGCTCCAGCCTCCGTCGTGTCCCTGAGGCTGCTGGCTGGATCTCCAAATGCAGTGGCCCTTAAAGCACCACTAAAAATATCACAAAGAGAGGAGGAAATAAGTGCCGGGTGAAAAGAGAGAGTAATGGCGATGATGTTTGAGTCCATTTCATTCCTCTCTTCAAAGCGCTGCGATGTTCAATTATTTAAAACACAAAAAATTTCAAAATGAAATTCAGACACTTTTTACCTTTCCTGCAGCACACTCTGTTCCGTCCACCGGGGGTCCTTTTTTGGTTTTGCAAAAGTACTGATTGTCGGGGTGACTACACCAAAGTTGCTTGCAGGGGTCGTAGGTTCGAAACTGTAGAAGAAAAATGTGTCAGTTATGCTTTTACTGACGATTCTAACAATGAAAATTTAAGTTTTAATTTTAAAAAATGTCTTTGAAAAGGGCATTTGTGTTAAACTTTCAATCCCATGATGCTGAAAATTGAACAAAACTTTAACATTTTAGGTTAACTTTTAGTTCCTATCATGTTTGTATACAAGCTTCCTTTACCTAAAATCGCTTATCATGTTTTTAATCATGTCATAGCTGACCATATAAGGGCGTACAGAATAGGCATTTGCTGACCAGAAAGGAAAAATACAAAAATGTATCCCTTTAATGCCTGAAACCAAAAATTATGGCCAGAAAATTACATTTTTTGGAGCTGAAATGTTTATTTCACTTACTACTGAAAACCCCAAAAATCAAAATGTCCTTAAAATTGAACAAATATACTTATTTATTTATCTTGTTTCATACATTAGATGTTTTTGGAAACTGATAAACCACATGAGGACATTTTTTATCATTTATTGGACTGTATTAAGTTATTTTTTAGTAATTTTTTGATCATATTGATTTGATAGAAAGATATAAAAGTATGTATCGAATATGATACAAAATCAATAAAGGGTTAAGTTAATATTTCATTGATTTTTGAAAAACTTACAGCTGTGCACATCTTATATCCAACGCCAAAATCAAAGCGGCACTGCTCGTCCATCGAATAATTAATTCCAGGTAGCTCAGGAAGCTTGGGCCACTTGTGTTCAAAAGGGTCATCCAGTAGGCAGTCATATGAGCTGAGAGAGATGAGAGGAAATGAGAGTAATAATACCATGAGAGTCAGATGTTTAAAGAACAAGCTCAAAAAGAAACAAGTTTCAAGAAGATCTATTAGCCATCCTCTTCACATACACTCTCAGTCAACAATTCAATGTTCAGTAGAGGGAGATTGAAAAACTACAGACAGGGAGGAACAGAACCCACTGTATGTATCGATTGAGCTCCTGCTTGCTGCAACGTGACCAGTGATAGCGATGGAAAGCCGCCTGGACGAGAGGAGCCATGATGCTGCCCATGCTAGTCTCATCCGCGCAACGATTACCCTGGCCGTCATGCTCCATGCCAAGCCTGATGGGAAAGTAATAGGTTTATTAATCCGGGGTGCACGAAAATGTAAGACATGGTTGTATGGCAGAAGATATTTTTAAAAATGTGATTTTGAAAAAGGAGTAAGCTAAGGGTCATCATCGTCAGAACGCTGCTTGTGTAAAAACATAATTAAACAATGATTAATGGCAAATCTGTGCCTTTCATATTTCAAGAGGGTCTTCACGTCTCCTACAGTCATGCTGCTGGTGAATTATCGCCAAAGTGCTCAAACATCTGAAACACGTTTGATCTGATGTCGCATCACACCAGGGCACATACCCCTGCTTGTTCCTGCTCCCTCTTCATGCATTTGTAATTCACAATCTAAACCGTTGTGTATTTATACCATGTACATGCCTGAGCGATAGAATGGAGCGGCTTCCAGGAAAACCATTGAAAATTGAGTGTTTTCAAAGTGAATCCGAACCCTGGAGGAAGCTTTTTATGCATCTACATGTGACTTGTGACTCATTTGGTCTCCATCATTCTTTGGTGCTGGTTTTAGTGTGTTACCATGAAAAAGACATTGAAGTAAAGACCGGTTATTTTCTTTTTGAAGATAAACTGAATGGGTATGTGCGTCATCAGTCAGTGTATAAAGCCCCTCCTAAATGAAAGCACAGGGTAATGTTTCATCATGACTGCTCTCAAACAGAAAAATGTAGAAAATGCAGAAATATAAATGAAATAGGAATAAAATAAAGAAGAGATGTATTTTCTCAGGGACAAAGACATTGATTATTTTTTTTTATCAAAATGCCAAAAAGTTTCAAGGGTTTACTTCAAGAAAAGAAAACTGAGTAAGAGAAACCAACAGAGTGAAACAGGAACAATTTCTACCCTTGTGAACAATTCTTTGTTGTCATGAAATTACAGGGGGTCAAGATGTCATGTGAACTTTCTGTTGATTGCGAATCTTGACTCACAAACAGCCTTGTTACAAGTAAACCACACATTCAAGTTAAGCTGAACTGAAAATCTCACAGGCCACTGACACATTTACAAAGCCTCATGGGGGTTGTAGTTGTTGAATGCCAAGAGTAATTTCATTTGGAAATTTCCTTTATGGAGGTAGAAAACACTCGGAACATGCTTCAGCTGTTCACAAAGGCTGATTAAAGAAAACCTTCAATCCTTGAATCCCACTGGCAGGATTTCCGCTCTCTGTGGTCTTTTCTTTGTACCGACGAGGAAATGAAATGTTTTCTACAGGGGGTTAGGAAGCACAGTATCCTCCAGTAATTGGTTACCTCTGATGCCGGTGGGATCTGACAACACAATGAAGTCCCACATTTGAATCCAAGAGCAATTCAAGCCTATTACATGATGTTGTGGAATTTAACCTGCCACTAACCAGCTGGATGACAGGCACGTGCATACGTAGAAGAAAACCACATTTCTCTCTCTCTCTAACTTTTCTTTGTCTTAACTTTTTACTTAACTTGGACTTTTTCCCTGGAGATGCAACTGACAGATCATGCCCAAAATTCGTTCAATATCCGATCAAACTTCTGGTACTTTTTTGGAGTACGTATGCACCAATCAAATATTTGGATCGGATATCAGCTTCGATATTGTCAAATTAACTGGATCGGATATCTGATGAATGACGCAGATCCAACATTCCAATCCAGGTCTTTTTTTCTTTTAATTAATATCAATCTTTAAAGGGATATTCCGGTGTAAAATTAATTTAGGGTCAAACGCACCGTAACACCGAGTTAGACACCCCTTCGAGAGATGAATGTTGCCGACCACTTACTTCTCTAGATACCAACTTTCGTAACGACCACAGATAGCAATACAGAGATCATAAATGTTCTTCCTTGAGCTGCATCACCCCGCTGCAGTGGATGGATTTGTCCGGAGGACTCTGTACAAACAAGCGGCTGCTGAAAGTTGTGAGAAACAAGAAATTTGGCAAAGCTAAAAATATGTTTGATGGCTAGTACTATGGCTGGGACCCTGTTAATACTGTACTGTTAATTTGTTAACTTTTTTTTTTTTTAACAAGGCTAATGTCAAGCCTGATGGCTTCACTCACAGGGCAGGGTAAACAGTTCACATCCAATTGGATTGGATTTGAAAAAAATGGATCAGTGCATCTCTGTTTTGGAGTTAAAACAGGGACTTCCGAGTTTTCTAATTCTGTAAACCTTGAGTTACTATTAAGTGAAAAACTTTGAAGTAACTGACTTTTTAAACTTTTTTAGCAGTGCCCACAACAAGGATAAGACAAAACAATGTGTCTCAGTGTGTTTTATCTTATTTTAAAAATTACCAGCAAAATTCACGAAGAGATGCTAACCTAATTACTGTAGCGAACAATGTTACTGGTTTAAATCCAGCCTTGAAGCGTTTCCTGCTAATTTTTACATATTTTAAAAGATTTTTTTGGAGCGACAGTTTTTTTTTTTTTCAGGGGTACCTAAAATTACAGATTGGTTTGTAACCAGTAAAATACCATTACATCCAGCACATACATCACTGAGGCCTAATTTGGAGTTTTACTTTTTGCCCACAAAGAGATTGTGAGTCTTAAACAGAGTAAAAACCCCATGGAAGAGTATATTCACACCTACTGGGAATCTGAAGAGCTTATAACACCTAACCTGCACTGGGCTGTGAAAACCAAAGAACACATGAGCCTCCTGTGCAGGCAAGAGGAAAAAGACGTGATCCAGCTGGTTTGGTCCATTTTTAACCTGAAATGTCTGCAGTTCAAGAGCGGCTGCTGAAATCACAGCTTTTATAAAGTATGACGCACAGATCAATGATTAGGGTTTCAGTTTCAACACTTTCTTTGTTAAAATCAGATGGTAACTGTAGACGTTCACAGTAGAGCAGACTCTCAGGACCAACGTCTGAACTGCTGTAATGATTTGAGTGTCTGGACAAGGAGGTAAACCAGATTAGACACTTACAGAAACTTTTAAAAGAAGTTGGCGAGCACGTATTGGATCTATTTAAGAATATAAATTGTATAGCAGCGGAAAAGTTTCCCAGTAATCAGGAGTCTTCTGTCTTGCATGTTTAATAAGAAATTTTCACGAATCCAGCATTACCATTGGTTTGAAATCATTTTGCGAATCAGATAGTGTCCATTACGCCTTCAGACAGTCAAAGTCTCTCCTCTGTCAGGCAGGAAACAAAGCAATCTGAAATCATTCAACCACAAACATCCTCACAGTGTCGATAAGTCCAGTACAGACAAAATGATTCATCCAATCCAAGAATCGGCCATGCTTGTCTATTCGATCTCTGGGCCACCGCTCGACGAGCGCCCCTCTCAACTCTCAGAAGATGAAGGGCTTAGTGACCTTTTTTCTCTCATCCTTCTGTGTGACATGACAGTCAATCAAGCCAATTAGCAGAGTTTTTTTTTAAGGTTTGTGCCACAGCAGGAGGGAGCACACTGCAGACACAACCTCAACCTCAAACAAAACATGTGAAACGGAACAGAGCGCACGGAGATCTGCAAATGACTCAGACGAAAGATCACGAAGTGCATTAACAGAGACGATTCAGGCTGCAGCTACTGGGCTAACTTTAAATCAAGAGTGTGAGTGGTTAGTTAGAAGGTTTTACAAGGTTATGAAACAGTCTGAAACTGAGGTTGACGTCTGCATGAGTAAACAAGATCATCAGTGAATAGATCTTCATGTATACTTGGATTAAAAGAGCCTGAAACCACTGCCAGCAGCAGGTGTTATTAATGGTACACTGCAAAATGAGGCTTTTTACAACTTTTAGACAGATTGAGGGTCAACTAGAGTTGATTAATGTTCAAGAAAAATGTCTGAGAAAAAAAATACATGAAGAGTGAAGTCACCCTGATCCGTCCACAGGGGTCACCAAAGTCAACTAAAGCTTAAAGTCCATCACAAGACCTTAACATGAAATGATAAACAAACTGATAAAACTCTGAGGAACATAAATAGAAAGTTACATGAAGCAGCTCATCTGAAGGTGAAAAAATCAGCTGAACAACTCGTAATGTTTGAACAGGCAGAAGAAAATCGCTGTATGTTACAAAAATAGTGAAAAAACGGGATCTTGCAATAAAATCATCACTCCCTTAAATCATTTTCATGTTTTCTGTCGACGTTTTACACACTGTACCGACTTTTTTGGCATTGAGTTTGTATGTTTTTTGGTAGAAATGTGAACCTGACTATTTTAATTTATGTTCATTTAATAGTTAAAGCTGGCATTACACTAGAGAGCCATACATGAAGTGGTCTTTCTCCTTTTAATCCTGTTTTCATTTGCATAGATGACGGTTATGAGCAGCCACTCTGAGCATAGAGGGGACAGCACTTCATAATGACCTCTTTGCTGCATAAAATAATCACATTAACCCCTCAATGATAATTAATGTAACACTTTTATGGCAGTGTAAGGGAAAATCTGACATTGATATGCATGTCAGTGAGCCAAAAGCACAGTCTAAAACATGCAGTTTCTGTTTTTTTGCTTAAACACATAATGACTGTATCTAGTTTGTTCATTTCCCATGACTTCTGGCTGAATAATCTCACACTGTCTGGCTAAATAACAGCTTGCACATGTTGTTTTTATAAAGACAACACATTTCATTTAAAGGTCTCCGCCTGTGATGATAGACTACAGTCTCTGCACAAAACTATCGCCTTAATTGGACGCAGTAAGACCCTGTGAGACTCTGCTGGCGCTTTCATCTTAATTTCTTTACTCACACATGGCCGGTTTCGTGAGCGACCACAAAAGCGGAGGAGAAGCCGTCCTCGTGGTTCAGAGTGCAGCTCCTCAGTGGGTGGCACATCCCTGTCACCGGAGCGTAACCTGGGCAACACAAAAGACCACACAGACCTAATAATCAAGAATCAGGGTGAAGGTCGTGACATTTCCGCTGATGATCCAGGAGGAAAATTGTCTCTTCATGTCACATGAATGAACTTTGAGTGCTTTTTATATCCTGTCATTTCACTTACATGAACATTTCAATTTTGTCTTAATATGCTGTCAAAGCATCCCACTCAACTCTTGAGTTGAGTGGGAAAAAACATCGAACTGTCACAACTGATATATGAGTACAGCATGTACTTTTGCCTGATGCAGTGGGCTTTTATTCCATATGCTACAATTAATGAAAGTCATTTAAAAAAAAAGAATAGTAAATACTTTAATCCTTTAATGAATTATACTAAAGCCGACTCTGCATTTTTATAAGAGTATAACAGAACTTTAGCTCTTGACTTTACCTTTTTTTGACAGATGCAATCCTTAGACATTACTTTGCTAAATGATTCAATAAACAACTAGTAATGTTCCTTCTGTTGCTAATTATTGTTGATTTATATGTGCTTATTGTGCAATGGTTGCACTAATGCGATATCGCACTCAAGTATCGTATCGTTATACTGAATAACAGCACAGCCTGCAGCCTGTTGCCCATGGCTGGTGTCCAAGCTGGTACACCTTTTTATCACGGAATATCATCTAATGTTTGTAATGTCGGTAGTAATGCTACGTTCCAGTTGTACTCGGAAGTCGGGATTTCTGAGCTCTGAGTCGGAAATTCATCTTGAATGCGCCCCTGAAGTCGGGTTTCCGACTCGGAAAGTTAGACGATCCTCTCCAACCCCGACTAGATGACAACGTCATATTCCAAGATGGCAGTGCAGTGCATAGACAGTAAAGAGTAACAGGGAAAGCTCTCGTAATGTATTATTTATTAGCACTTCCGTTTTGTTTTTGTGAAATTAAATAAGTGGTGTATGTTGTACTGCCAAACATCTAACTGTGAACACGATGCTATGGTGTTTTTAAGAGTAAAATACTGTGTTTTGCGTTGTTTACGACTGGTACAGCTAACAACGGCTAACAACATCTGACAACCGCTAACAACAACTAACAAGAGCTGACAATAGCTAACAAGAGCTGACAATGGCTAACAAGAGCTGACAATGGCTAACGACCGCTGACAACCGCTAACTGTAGGTGTCCATCTTGGTTTTCCGACTTGTTAACTGGAACGTCGCCAACCCGGGTGTAACGTCATTCCCAAGTAACTGGAATGCAGCATTAGTCTCGTTTAAGACATGGAAGCCCTTGATTGGTTTTGAAGCAAGTCAAGGGATTTTTCTAACAAAGGCAATAAAACTCATTACCTCAGTAGTATAAAAAGTTTTGACAGGATGGTTTCTAAGGGGCTAACGTTGACAGCTTACATACTGTTTATTTCCCAGTTGTACATAAAGACAGACCAACGGAAAACAGCAAGCGCAGAAGCCTGTCAGCCTTACCCAGCAGACATCTGCCCGGCATCAAAACATTTCACACAGTTCACCAAACTTTAAAAGCAAAGCACAAATATTGAAAACAAACAAACACACAAACAAACATTACTCGATCAAGAGGTGTGCAGCGATTCAGCTTAGCGCGTTTCTTTTGGATCAAAAGCACGCTCGTTTCCATTTTGGCGGCTTTCAGATCATTTTCATGCTCTCTGACCATCAGAGGACCTTTTGGCATGCAGGTAAAAAGCAGAAAATGCAGCAGACAGACAGTGATGAAGACATGTACACCAGGTTATTTTGGTGGCGATGAAAAAGGAAAAAACATCTGCAGCAAGTTATTACAGTCATAGCAGTGTTTTTCTCCTGCAGTGTGATAATCAAGGTCGAGTTTAAAGGCTGGTTTGGATCAGAATGAACTATGGTTTTTGCTCATGGATGAACACACACATGGTGTTGCAGGGGACAGTAACACATGAAAGCAGTTGTGTAGCTTCAACCTTTATCTGAAAGACAGATAAAAGGAATTCAAAGAGAATGCAGTTTACATTCCCATGAAGAGGCCGGCGGCAGCTTTGCACATGGAAGCGAAAAAGTGCAGCGGCAGCAGCTAGGGTACAAAAAAAAACAAAAAAACGTTCGACTACTGATGTCATGAGAGAGGAGAGAGGTGGTCTCTGCATGTGGTTGATAAACTCAAACACTAAACATTAAGTGGGAGGAATTTATTGGTGGAGGAAAAGCAGATCAAAAACACTAAACACCATGTAGAGGATGTTGTAGCAGTGCATTTGAGAAAGTGGTGAACTCATGACTCGTAAAAAAAAAAACTTTATATATATCCCATCAGACTAGTTTGTGTCGACACAAAGGAGGACAAGGGGTGACCTTTTGACCCCATTGATACCCAGCTGTTCATATTGGTGATAAAACCTTCTTCCTTCTTTCCTGACAGGTTTAGATTATCTTTATACGCTGACGATCTATCATTATATGTATCAGACTCCTCTTTTCTACAGCTGATTTTGCAGATTCAATAAACAGCCTTCAGCTACATCTTAAGTTAACCACATGCCCTTCAAAATAATCCACCTTCGGGCTTGGTTCCAACAGTTTCCTTCAAGCTCTGTTTACTTAACAGCTACTTCACAACCATGCAAGGATTTATTTCTATTTATCCTCCTGCCCAAAAATCTGTATTTGGATCCAGAACCTTCCACCTCACACCTTAACTTTGACAAGAGAGTGTGATGTCTCCTTGTGACCCTCGACACACAGCACCGGGTCCAACCCCAACACAGTGCAAGGCGCCATAGCAACCGAGACCTTGTTGTGCACACAAAACAACGGCAGCTATGGCAACATCCGGAGGTGTGACGAGCAGACCAGGTAGCCTCGGGTCGTCCTCTAAACATGACACTTAAGCTAAAAAAGTTAAAAATAAACGCAGGTATTGAACTTGTGCACAGAGGATGTTTGTTCTTTCTGCACCAAGTTGCTCCTGCGTTTAGGCTGCTCACTTCAAATTTTGTTTTGAAGGGCTGAAAAGGAGAAATACAGCGTGAGACAAACTCAGAAAAAAACATGTATGGTACAAAACTCCTCCTAGAAATATCATACATGTGTTATTAAGGTTAAAATCGTGTAAAATAGATATTGTTTTATTTAAAAAAAAAAACAACTAGCACACATTTCTGTTTTTTCTCTACATGCCAAAAAAACCTTCTTAAATATTATCAGACTTTACTGTTTTATTTCCAGGGTGGCATCAATGTCAAGTCTGCAAGGTTTTGGAAAGCTCCACATTTAAACCCTCCTCCCGTGAGGCTGCCTCGGGGCAGAATCGGCCTCTGCTTTTTTAAGTTTTCCAATCCACCTTACCTGGGCAAGACTTGAGGCCAACCCCTTTTTGTGAATGGAAGCAGAAATCAGCACTCACTCTGCACAGTCCTCGATCGAGAAAAATACAGTACCTTGCATACCTGCGGGACCAAAATCTTGCCTTGTGAGGAAGATGGCGTGGTCGTGGTACTCGGCGTGGTCGGGGTCGCGGCGCTGCTGCGTGTTCGCCCATCGGCACACCTGCTCCAGGCTGCGGGATGGGTTGCCACGCTCGATCAGGCTTATAGACTGAAGAAATACAAAAGGAGAGGAAGACGGTTATAGAAGAAAGACGGTGAAATGTGATTCAGATTATAGGTTTCTTCTTTTAAGACAAGAGGGTCAGACTGCCAGCCTCGAAGTCGGCATGTACCTTCACTTGAAAAAAAAATAGAATTATACAAGAAACCACACCGCTAATTTAGCCATTGTGAGACTTAATTATTAGGTTCAGAGGATCATGCTGACAGGGAAAGCGAGTAGCTGGCAACAGGAGTCCTTAGACTGCAATCTTTATGGTTTTAACACAGCATGGCAACTCTTACAATTCAGGGGAATCAATTATAATAAAAAAGAAATACTTTTGCAGACGTATATGAATGTTCAGGATCGTGTGTGTCAAACCAAACTCCTTTGCCTTTGTGTGCTTGCCAATGTCAGCAGTGAAGTTCGAGCTGTTTGATAAGTCTTAATGAGGCGTTTTTATAGGGTCATTATAGAACATTAGTGGTTTTTGACTCTTTCAGTCTTTAAACTCTTTTTTCTTTGAAACTCTGTGAAAGCTGACGTGACAGAAGCGTGTTTAATTCGAATCTCAGAAGTCAGTCAGGGATGAGACAGCGTGTTAATCAACAGTGACATCTCTCACAGATGCAGCGCCTGAAGTACAGAGAAATAAAATTCTTTAAAAGGAACCAGCAGAATAATTTGACCTCCTTTTCTGCCTGAGCACTGCTGACACATGCAGCATGTTTGAGCTCATCTAATTAGTGCTGTGTAAACAGCTGCTTTGGCAACAAGACAGAAAAAGCTAAATGCAAACTGCCTGGTCTCCAAGCAACCTAAGGTAGGTATGGAGATAATCCGGCACAGAGGGAGAAATGGACTTGTACCGCCATTGATTTGTTCTGTCACTGTTTGTTTTGTACTCGGTAGGGAACAAAACTGAATTAAAAAACGAAAGCACACATTACGAGATAACGTGTAAGGAAAAACAAACTCTTCCGCACACATAGAGAAAAATACGTGTGAAGGAAACAGATGCTTTTTAATCAGATCACCCGTTACATAAATGACTCATTGCACAGTGGGAATTTTGAAAACTGCATTTCTCCTGCAAAGACATCAAAGGTACCTTGTTGCGTTTATTTTAATACTGATGTCTTCAAATTATGTAAAATAGGGGTCCACCGTTATAGATTTTTCAAGGCTGACACAAATAATCATGGGCAGTGCAGGAGACAAAATCTACACTATGAAGTATTACTAAGTCCAGCATGAGACTTAGTTTAAAAACCTTTCTCAAAAGTTTGATCAAAACTGAAACTTTTAAAAGTAATTACAGTCCGTTTATATAATTCAGGTGTGTAACTTCTAGCCAATCAAATAGTCTTGTGGGCAGGACAAAATGAAAAGTGAAAACAGACCCAGAGGTAGAAAAGCACATCTCATTCACCTTAACATTTCGTAATTTAGCATTGTATATTTGCGTCGTTCCTGGTGTGTAAGGACCTTAACAGTTGACAGGTCTTTGATTTTACTGAGTGCTCTGTCATGGCCAAGTCTTTTTTACAAAGTCTCATTTCTACTTTTGAGCTCAATCTCCTCTTTTTAACCTTGAGCGATAAAAAATTCATGCAAATACTCAATCCTCGGCAGGGGGGGACTAATCAGTATTAGTCCACTGAAAAGGAACATTTTTGGTGGGAGCTGGTCCCACTGGTTCTTCAGAGTTTCAGTTTGCAAAGTCAGAGAGAGAGGAGATGGAGCAGAAAGTATGCTGCCAAGTTTGGGCCCACATTAGTTTTCACTGGTGGGGTGGCATGCATGAAATAATCTGTTTTTTCACCCTGGAGCAATGCTGTCAAAGTGATGATTTCACTTACTTAAATCAGTACTTTATATATGCTTATATGACTCAGCCAAAATAACCCAATTGCATGCATATGAGGGTCAAGTTTCATCTTTCTACTGTAGTTCACATTAAAGGGCAAAGTGTGAAGACATTTAGCAGAACAGATTTTGTAAAATGAATGGAATAAAAATAGAGAAACACGTTCAAATTTGTGCAAATGACCAGGATACAAATGAGACTTTTGTTGCTACAAAGAAAGCAGGTCCTCTTTTAGTGAGGCCATGTTTCTGTTATCACAAACCAGACAAACTGCAAGGGCTCATGAGTTGCTTAAAAAAAAAACATCATCGAATCACAAAAAAGAAAAGAGGAGAGTGGTTGTTGTTGTTGAAAGCAGAACAACTAAGTGTTTCAATCTAAACTCTCCTGTACGTTATATTGAAGAAACTGGACTACAGCAGATCCATTCCTGTCAAATCCAACTGTACTGCACTTAAACACACTTGACAACACTCAGTGAGCTGGCCTCAGAAACACAAATCAATAATTTGGCTTATGAAAAAGTCAATACCACTCCTATATCTTTAGAGGAGATCTTTACTTTGCATAAACACTCGAATCCTGGAAAAAACAGACAGGATACATTTTGTCTGAATCTTTACATTTATTTCTTAAGGTTAATTAAGAGTCAGATATGGAGACGAGCGAAGTTAGTCTTGCTTTTATTCAAAATAAATTAAAGTCAAGCTCTGGTCATAGCAATATAGTTTGCCATTTAGATTTAAATCACCTGTGCAATGTTCAGCAGAGATTAATCTATGTGAGAATACGCTGGTTTATCACCCAGTCTCGCACATTTTTGCCTTGACATTTGAAAACACCATGCGTCAACGCTCACCTGTCTGTACCCGACCATTATCATGCGCACAAGGACGATGTTGATGTTGGTCCCCAAAGACTCGTCGTGGTAGATTTCATCAACCTGAAAAGAAATGAATAGTGCGTTTCAGTCAATCTAATCGAATAAAAAAGGGAGATGCACTTGATGAGAGTGATGGAAAAGATGTTTTTTTATATTGAGACTGCAGAGAAAAAATATATAATTCATCCTCAAGGCAGAACGGTGATACAAGGAAAAGAACGGTTCAAGTCCAAAAACTTAAGATCGCACTTTTTTTTTTTTTCCCAGTGGAATAGAACATTTCTTGACTTTACAAAAGTTTCTATCATTACCAAGGATGCAGTACGTGTACTTCATGACAAAAAGGACACCTGAAAGAAGATGCATAATGGCCGCTCTTACTTTATAAACCACTAGTCCCCATTTTGTAAAAGACATACAAAGATAAGTGCTTTGTTTTCACAGCTACATCAGACTGTACATAGAGTGCTCATGTTTCCCACACCAGTGAGCATGTGATGCTTTACAACAAGGTGATTTACAGAAGAGAGGACATCTATGGAGGGCCTGAATAGTACTAACACTTGTTTCCGGTTTTCAAGAGGAGATGGACAGCACTTGAAACTGCTTGAGCCTCTGGGAGCTTAACAGCTCATACTGGCTTTCATTTTCTTCACTCCTTAACTCGATCTTCAATCAACTGATTTATGTAGGGAAGTGTTTGTGGAAAGGAAAAACCCTTTATGGTGCGTGTTTGCATCCTGTTTCCCCCTCAAACATCTGAACTCAGAGAAAAGAGGGTCCAAAAAATATCTGGGAGTTTCTTTAAATCTTTACAACAAGCAGTGAAAAACGACGAAACACGTTATGTTATGTACTGCTGAAAGGTGGATGCTGAACCTAAAGTCAAGCTTGAATCCAACACAAATCCTAAGTCCTATTTCAATTTGTGTTCAGTTTTCATTATATTGTTGCTCCTTATATTTTGCCCTTTCTCCCCAAAGACACCAAAGTAAACAAGTTTTTTGAAATAACTTTCTCCATCAATCACATGTCCATCAATGTTTCACTCTTGCTCAGTAAACATGAAGACATTCACCCTCAAGAAGCAGCCTCACATTTCTCCATGTGACTTCTGAGCGTGATACTGACAGGAGACGTATTGCTTTCTGATTTCCTTCAGGGATGATGATGGGTTGATGATGATGCATGACGCATGAATCTGAATTAATTTTCCAGAGACAGCTGCGCATAATTGATCGTGTTGAACGGAACAGCGCCTTCTTGAAACCTCTTGTTAGAGGGAAAGTCAACAAAAAATGCCACATTTTCTCGCTGAGAGTTGTCCTTTTAATTAATCTGGCAGAATATGTTTTATTCACAGATGGAATATTGCAACAGTTTGGAGAAGTGGGACTATTTTGGCAAAAACCTCAGTCTTAAAAGTTAAAAGAGCTGTGGTTAACATGGGGTGAGAAATCAAAACTATTGGTTGATGAATCAATGTTCAGAAGTCCGATGATGGCAGTCACAATATAAGAAATGCCGACTCAGCCTAACTTAAGTGGAAAGAGGTGGAGCTTTTGAAAACAGCTACAACACACTACTATGACTAAGCTGCTCCTATAAAAATGCTTATATAAATCTTCACCTTAAGATATACATAACCATAATAACCACAATTAAAAAAATCGTCACAGTTTTGGAAACAGGATTAAAAGGTTCATAGTGGAGGTTTTAAAACTGCTTGATGGGGTTTCCTTGGCTTTTGGAGCAAGCCCCAAGTGGACACTTGAAGAACTGCAGTCTTCCACCACCACATAGCTTTAATTTTTCAAAATCAAAAGTTGTGGGGTGAAACCAACATGACAGCTCCACCAAAAAGAGGCTGAAATAGGTAAGTGAGACCCCTCGATGATTGGGGACAGAATAGATTGCCTCTTTCATATAGAAGCTCCACTAAGGAGTTTGTTGACTGAAATTCATATTCATTTCTTTTTTCAATTTTTTTTTTTTTTAACAAAAGGAAAGAAGACCATCTGTGACGAAGACTTTACAGTCAAAACACAAGTTATATTTTTCAGGCCTGTTTTCCCACCAGTGTAAATTTTCATCATGCTGATTTGTGCCGAATTGTTCATTTGCATAAGAGGTTAAGTTTTGTTTATTTTATTAATACAATTAAAATGAAGTAAGATTCCATGATTGACAGCTCTGTTTACAATTGCAGTGCAGTGTGCACCAGATTAGCAGGGAAGAGAAGGAACAGTGACAGAAATGCAGCAAACACAACGACAGGAGACTCTGTACTTTCCATAAACATGAGCATCTGCTTCAGGCTTAACACAAGATGACATCCTGCTGTTGACTGTACTAAGAGAGTATGTTAGAAATGTGTTTGAAAGAGAGGCAGCTTGTTTAAACTGTGCAGATGGTGGCTTAAAACATCATCACCAGCATAAAATGTCAGCGGTTATCTAATGCACAGTTTTGCATAAGGAGGTGGAAACGATTTTAAACGTTGTTATAAATTTGAAATATATCTCCACCTGTCAGTATCTGTCATGTGAATCTATTATTTCTGAGTTTCTTGTTTTTATTTTGTTAACCCATGTCTCTCATCTCTTTCAGTTCCTGTTGTGCTGCCTCCCTCACCGTTGATCACCGGTTACCTCCCTAATGTGTTGCACCTGTGTCTTGTTAGCCTCACTCCCCTTCCCTTCTTAAACCCTGGTGTTCCCTCATTTCCCTGCCAGATTATCGCTTCCCCTGGTTGATATATCCAGCCTTTTCTCCTGTTAGTTTCCTCATGTTTTGACCCAGTATTCTGATCTCGTTCTTGACTTTGCCTGCCGGACCTGTACCTCCGCTCTCGCTGACTGATCCTTTGCGTACGGAAAAAAGACTCTTGAGACTGTCTCTGACCAACACAAGATGCACATTTCAAATATCTAATTAAATCCATTTGAAATATATCTCTAAACTTTTCCCTGTGAAATTAAGAAGCAATAAACTTATTCATTTATTTAAAGAAAAATGCATAATTATGTTTGCTGCAGGCTGACCAAATAAAAAAAAATGAGAGCACCACATTTCCAGTGTAAAATCAACACAGTAAAATTGAAACTCTTAAAAAAAAAGTCTCATTTTCTCACACTAGAGGCGTTTAATTACTTCACAAATGAACTCGATGTTCAACAAATCTGCCGAGAGCTAAAACTAACCGCTGCTCTGTTACTCCCCTTTTTCCTTGATCTCCCACACGCTCAACAACACGCAACACTGATCCACTAAAGGTCATGGATTAATTGGCGTCTCCGGACACAGATAATACACAAAAGCCCTGGAGTGAAGGTCGATGCTGCTGTTAACGCTGCAGTTGTACCTACGAGTGTTGCTCGGCTTGATTAAAAAAAAAAAATCTTCATTCCTACACAGCAGCTCATTATTTCTGCTCTCCTAAAGAAAACTAAATGAAAGAGCTGAGGATCTTTATTTAGATGTTCTCGGCTGTTCTCAAAGTCCTCTGTCAGATAAAAGACACTGAAATACACAAGAGGCTTACTAACATATTTTATTTTTTATCTATTTATTTATTATTTTTATTTAAAGTTTATTTAAAGTTTATTACTAGCATATTTTTTTATTTTAAAGTTTTATTTTATTATTAATTTAAAAAATAAATAAATAAAATTATATGAAAGACATTGAAATACACAAGAGGCTTACTAACATATTTTATTTCTTATCTATTTATTTATTTATTTTTACTTAAAGTTTAAAGTTTATTTCTAGCATATATTTTTTTATTTTAAAGTTTTATTTTAGTATTTATTAAAACAAAAAATAAATAAAATCATATGAAAGACATTGAAATACACAAGAGGCTTACTCACATATCATCTGTTTTTAAAGAAATTAAAGTATGTACTATTTGTTTCATCATCCTGAGACATTATTTCCTCATTAAAACAACTGTCTTTGTTGCTTTTATTTTGACAATTTTAACTGTCTTTTGTTTGAAATGCTTTTATTTTGAAATTTGAAACTATAGGCTTCAGGGCAGTGGTTCTCAATCCAGTCCTCGAGCCCCCACTGTCCTGCATGTCTTGGATGTTTCCCTGCTCCAACACACCTGAATCAAATGATCAGCTCGTTATCAAGCTCTGTAATAACGAGCTAATCATTTGAATCAGGTGTGTTGGAGCAGGAGAGTTTTCGGGTCGGATCGAGCGTCTTTTACACAATTCTTCCTCAGTAAGTCCACATGACACACACTCGAAACTTCCATACGAAACCCTGGACATTTGAAGGATTTTATAAACTCCCCCCGGACAAAGCCGGACAAGACAGTCCCCCAAAAAGAGGACATGTCCAGGTAAAAGAGGACGTATGGTCACCCTACATTAGCATCCAAACAGAGGCACAAGCTCTGATGTTGTCTTTGGATCTAAAATAAACCCCTAAACATCAGTTTGAAAAGTCTCTGCCAGGTGGCAAACAGCGTAGAGAACCGCTACTGCCCCCTAACATGAACCAAACTTATATGGTATTGCGGTATACTTGGTTTAAGCACAATATCAGTGGTTCACATTTCATGGAGTAATGGGTTAGTTTAGCGGTTGAAGCACAAGCCCCATACATAGAGAGGTTATAGTCTCCAGTCTAGCACTCATGGGTTTGACTTTGACGCATAACACACCCCACTCTCACCTCTCTACATTTCCTGCATTAGATGTTTAACAAAAATGAATTCTGAGCTCCTGATGGGTAAATAAATCAGTGTCTGTCTTTTAGCAGTCAGGTAAATCATTCAGAAGTCATCTCCAAAAGCCCAAACCCTGCAAGCTGATCGTGATGCAGAGACCTTCAGGGAAAGTCACACCCAGGCCTCCTCATTAATCTAAACCTGAGGAATGTCTTGTCTCTTTCAGGCTTTTCCTGTTTCTGTCTTTGAGCGGGATAATAAAATACAGACACTTCCACGAGATTCACTGAGCTTCCCTTTGCTCAAAAAACAAACAAGCGTGTATGTGCGTATGTGTCACTCAGCCTTCTCGGGCCAGAAATTATGACCGTGCAGAACAAAAGCTCTGTCAATGAAGAAAGCCTTTCTTGGCTTCAGTCCAAATTTGCTCGAGGACGCAGGGTTACACCCAGGGTATTTAAGCAAATATTCCATTCACAGAAGCCTATTCAGGTCAATAAATGCTGTAAAGAGCACCAGAGTGACCCCAGATTCTCCCAGATTTGTTACAAGCTCAAATTCCTCAGCCGGCCTATAATGACCCATATACGTGTGCTTATGTTGGACCTGACTTGGAGAAGCTGCTGAAAATGAGGACGGCATCAAAAACTAACATCATAAAAGTTATATGACAACTTTTGTGTGCGCTGAGCTTGTATATTTTTTCCTGACAGGGATCAGGTCTTTGCTCTAGACCTGTTTTTGAAGCATTTCGGTGAGTCCTGCTGTGGGACGGGCTAACCTCACATAGGCTGGGATAATTGAAACGCCAGAAACGGCACACACTCTCACACACTCTCACACATGGAGCTGGAATGGGCTTCAAAATGAGAGTAGCAGCTGTGAGCTACAGGCCCTAGGTGTCCCTGGCTCGTGCGCAGCATCGCATCGACGTGGACACAAAAACCTGGTCGAACAACACGCCTATTGTGCGGCAGGCAGCGCAGCAGTCACCTTGGCTTCACGCAGACTGGATGTTCAGTAATCAATCCCTCAGGGAGAGTTTCTCCAGGTGGTACTACACATTCTGCAGCCACGGAGCAGGGATTCAGAGGGATTTGAATGGGCAGAGCTCTTTCAGACACAGCAAGCCTGAGGCTTACTTGTGGAACTAAACACTTAAGACCCTCGTTTGTTCAAACTTTGCCACATTTCTCTTGTCTGGGTCCACTCAAAGAGATGAGAAATACGATTTCTTCCCCCAAGAACTTCAACTTCTTATTCCACTTTTAGATTCGGGTAATTATATCCACATATTGAATTCCTCTGCCAGATTTGAACAACTTAAGTGCTCACTGAAGAGCCCTTGACATTGATGATGGACAATTACAGAGCCAGCTCTCACAGCCACTCAAGCACAGTCAGTTCAAGTTGTCAAAAAAAACAGACATTTTTCCCTCCCAAAGACAGTTTTCGATAGATTGTAAATCGAATATTCTTATTAAACAAATATGTCAAAAACCATGTCAGAGGGGTTTGAGTGAGCCTGGTGCTGGTTTCCACGCCGGACCAATACAGCTCCCACTCCGTTTTCTAATTGGTCTAGTGCAGCTAATCAGACCACCATGCAGGGTCCAAATGGTAACTGTTACAGAGTGAAACCAGCACCCTGTGAAAATCTGACTTGGGGGATTTGGGTCCAGTAAGCAGATTATGGTGGTAGGAGCTGGTGGAACCCGTAATGAATTAGCTGAGAGTTTCTTTTTCCTCTCATCTGGTAATCCATAAACAGCCAGAGACAGCGAGGGTCTGGGGACAAGTGTGGTGGACCAAGGGGAAAAATGTCTTTACAGGTCAGATTCACTCTGTGGTACTGACATCTTAAACCCACATTTCTATATTTTATTGACATTTTTAAATCCATACAGTAACAACGGATGGTGAGAAGTCATGTAGAGTCCACTATGAGCAGGGAGAGAGTGGAAAACATGCCTCATCAGACTCTGATAACAGAGTATATAACTATCTTTTGAAATAAACTAACATCTGCAACATGCCACCTCAAATTGTTTACTATCTGCAGACTTTTAAAAAGCAATTCTATGATATTCAAAGCAAACAACTGATCCTCTAACAGCTAAAGACAGTGGAAGTCTGATGAAAAGTGTGGTAATATCTAATCCAAGAGAGGAAATGGTAAAAATGTAATCTTGGGTCAACTAATTGTAATAAATGCAAACTGTGGCAGCAGGAAAGGCCAATTTCAGACGTCATCAGTGATTTGAACACACTATAAAACTTGTTTAAAAATCAACATCTTATGATGTCTTGATGTCCTAAAAGCACAAAATAACCCTCATATTGAAACTTGCTTGCAGCCATGGACATTCAAAGTTAATTGTGTCATAAGTTGTGCATATTTTTAAAGTCCACTTACTATGTTCATAAGCGTGAGGACATAATTCTGCACGTGCTCCTTGCCGTGGAAGCGCACCACAGAGTCGTCCACAGCCAGCAGCACCTCGATATTGTAGTCGTCCTTCTTGGCGTGCCTCCTCTTGCGCTCAGACTCAGACAGCTTCTGTTCGACGAGATCCAGAGACGCAGGGAGGCTCGCGATCCCAAAGTCTGCGACTGCAAAAAAAAAATAACAAACAGCAAATGAGAAATAGGAGTCAAGGCTTTTTCCTCTCTTCTTATTTCCGGTATGTGATAGATAACAGAGTCAACTTGACACAAATATATTCAGATATGCACAGGAACACTTCTTTGGGATTATTGGACCAACAAGTTGTTTAGATACTGTTTTTTTTCCTGTTCAGTACTGATTCTGAAGCCTCGTTTTGTGTAATGGCAGATTCTGGATGCTCTAATTCCAGTGAAATGAAAATGTGAATATTTTCAGCAACATTGATTACACTCTGTGCTTACTCCAAGCTGTTATGTCTTACTGACACACCATGATTTGCCTGACTCCAGTTAAATTTGGGAGTGTTTGGCTGTGTATCAGATTGGTGCAGCAGCTGACACTTGGCAACTTCAGACTATTTTGGATGCAGATAGTGCAACTAGGGATAGAAATCAAGAACAGATGAGAACCAGTTCCAACTACTAATGCACCATTTGCCTTAATGCACAAGAATTCTCCCTTTTGTGTGTCTTACACTTTGCAAGTGCAAAACATGCATTGTGCAAGGAAGTCAGTGCAAATGACAGTGGACAGGAGAGGTCCAACAACTGTTTTATGCAATGTGTTATTGTTCTTCTAATATCAGCCCTAAAAATAGAACAGAACAATGTATCAAATTACTATAAAATCCACTATCTTTGTGAGACCGGCAACTTTCTGGTGATAAACTCTGTGTGTTTCTGCCACATCAGAGCATTGTCCAAACCAACTTCAATTACATAGGGTCATGTCCGTGGACAAAATTTTGATTTCAAAGGTGGGGGGGATTCAAACATCGATGTTTAGCTCAGATTTCTTTACATATAGCCTAGCAAACAGCCCATCTCACACACACAGTAACGGAGGAGGCAATATGGCCAGCATGATAGTATAAACCCGATACAGGGATGTAAATAAAACCTCCAATTAATGTCAAAATGAACGCCACCCTCCTGTAAACTTACATTGGCAAATAGTGAATGAGCGAATAGCGATATTCACGGACTGACTCTTACAAGCAACTTGCAATACAGTCGTCTGGCCGGCATTAAATGACTGACAGCAGGGATAGCCAATCACCCACAAAAAGCGGCCCCGCGACAGAGCCATTCAAGGATCTTGTGGGCGGTCCAAACCGAGGGAAACCAGTTTCCGGCTTAAGCTGCCGTTTGGACCTAGTGCCTGACACGTATTGGTTTGCTATAGCGTAAAGTAACATTGCTTTCAGACCGTTAAAACTGCAGGGGACCAAAATGTGCAAATTGATAAAGGTGAAACTAAAGAACTGGATCAATATGCAGAATTGATTATGGTATTTGTATTAATCAAATCTTATCACTTTTAATCCATAAGTGAAACACTTCTTGGTATTAAAACAACTTTTACTTCAATCTTGATTTCTAGCCAAAATACTTCCTTTAGAGAGTTGTTTTTCAGGTTCTAAGAGTTAGAAGAGCATTTCTACTTCACTTTTGCTCTGACTTGTGTGTGCGCATCGAAAGATCCTTGAGGAGTTGTACCAACTTCACAAAACATCCCCTCCTGTCATTACGCCTTTAAGCTGTTTCTTGTTAATGTGAAGCTCTTCTTAAGTTAAGTTTGAAGGCTTTCTGAAGCCATCAGGGTTAAAACACTCCATGAAGGACAAAACGTGCACATTTGGATTTTACAAAAGCAGCAGACACCGTGTGATTAAATACATGCAACAAAATGAAATAAGTCAGAGCTCAAAAAGAAGAAGGGTTAAGCACAAGTTCGAAGAATCGTTCAATAGGCAGAGAGCTGAATTGTTAAAGTGGGAGAAAAAGCTCAGAGGCAGTAAAGAGAAAGTTTTCAAAGAGAGGATAACCCTGACTGAACCGATCAAGAGTAGACAAAACTCGTTTTTGTAATCTGCATCTACACATGAAATAAAACAGACATGTTACTGGGACACTTTTCAAGTACGCACCAATTGTTTTTCAAACAGCAGTTCATCAAAAGTTTCAGGCTTTGAGCTGACATAACCAATAAACCAATAAACAGACCAATAGAGGGGATGAAGCTCTTAAATCTGCAAAAGACTCCACATGATTTCATATTGGAGATTCAATTTAATTCTATTGTTGGTTGAGTTGACTTTCAAAGGCACAGCGTAGGAAAAAAAAGGCATTTCTGAAGGACAAATCATTCGAGTTAAATTGAAAACTAGATCGATGATAGGGTTCAACAATTACTGAATCTTTTTAAATAAGCAGTTATCGAAATAATTATTCAGTGTCATTCAGTTGTAAAAGACGATTTCACTTCTCAAAATTCATTTCAGTTTCTGCTTGCTCTTGTGGAAAACACACAAAACCTGGCTGCTAATCTAACATCACAGAGCTGCATTGACAAAATGAAGTAGATAAGCAAGAAACAGATTTTTCACTCGAGACGTCAGCCGTTGTTTAAGTGAGAGAGAAATGAGACAGGAATGCAGGATAGAGATTGGTTGTTTGTCAGCTAAAGTGACCCGCCCAACCACCACCACCACCACCAACAACTCCTCACTGAGACCTCAGAACTACCAGTAAGACTCACTCTACCAAATGCTTTAGAAAACACTGGTTCTGCTGTTCATTCCCCAAGGTGAATTGGTCTGATGACGCCAGGCTAGTATTTATTCATTCATAATAATGACTCTTCTCGTGGCTCTGTTTTTGGTCTCCACCCCCTCTTGGGTAAAATATGTGGTCGGGTTAGTGTTTAAATTGAGCAACAGCAGGCGACTTGGGTTCAATTCCAACCAACGGCCCTCTACTGCATGTCGCTTCCCAGTTTCCAGGTCTGTCCACTGATGTATCTTCAAAATAAAAGCATTAAAAGCCTAAAGTGAACTAAAAATAAGTGGTTCCTCTGTCATTTTCAGTCTGTTTTATACACCAGTTTTATACATATCTGTCTGATATAACCAGTGTAAACAAAGTCCATGTGCCTACTCCAACCACAGATAAGGTTAGGATGCTAAAAGTGAGAGTAAACTAAAGAAAAGTAAAACAGAACACGGAGCTGAAAGATACTTAAGTGCTGCTTCGACTTTTAGGTGACAGCACAGTTGCATAAGTGGCCTTTAAATACAGTAAATAGTCCCTTTTTTAATGTTAAAATGAAAAATTAAACATAGAGAAATGCAGTGCTTTTTGGTATGCCGATAGAAGTAGAGGTTGTTATACCAAAAAGACTGGAAATCATTGGATGTCTGAAAAGCAGACAAAAGAATAGAAGTCTAGGTTACAATTAAACTCCACTTCATAGAGATTCAGTCATAATAAAAGGACCACATGACATGAAGCCACGTCATCATTCCAATTCAGATTTTTTCCCTGGTCTTCTCTTCGCCAAATGCACTTCAGTCCATTTCATGTGTTGGTGACCTGAGTTGAGTTTTCTTTAAATAGTTCCTGCAACTTTGAACCTCCAGTGCACAAACACATCTGCCCTAACTCACATGTGCACACCCACATGCTCACATGCAGCCCAAACACACACACAGTGCTTTTTGTTTCCACTGACGTCAAGCTGCTACTCCTCGCCTACCTTCATTGTGGAGGTCCTCTCTCCTCTGGCCCGACTCCCGCTTGATGGCCGACCTGCGGTAGACCACATGTACACGCCCCTTCACTTCCACATCCTGCTGACCTTTCTCCAGGGGCTCGATGAAAAACTCTCCATTATCAGTCCGGATCAGACCTGCCTGGAAAAAAAAAAAAGAGGGCTTCAATTAGCGCACCCCCTCCTCCTGTAAAGGGCCGGTAATTCCACTGCAGGCAGTAATTATAGTGTGCCTGATCAATTGGAAGATTTTTGAGAAGGGTTTGGTATGGAGAATGACGCAGGTAGACACAATTTGGGGCCCTTCAATTCCTTCACTAAGATTTATAGTGTGTCCACATGATTTTACCCTGAGTGAGATGATTAGAAGCAACGTCTGCCATATGTTTCCATCTCCTTTATGTTGTTAAAAGAATCTAAAAAACCTTTGCTCCACCGCTTTCAAGCAGAAAATCAGGGGAAGCTACAAAACCAGAGTATAAACTCCACAGTTCTAACAATGTTACTGCAAAAGTGTGGTGCAATATATAGAAAATTTACATTTAATTTTCACATGCTTTTCTTTTTTGCTTTTAGTCACCATAATTTAAAGTTTCTTCCTCAGAGATTTGTGATACTTTCTCTGGTTTCTGTGATGGCAAAGAGATTCCCCGCCAGCTTAAATATCTTTTTTTTTTTTCATCTGATGTAACACATATCTTTAAGCTTCAGTAAACAAAAGAGTGTCCTTGTTTAACACCCAGCTGGACTCATGCTTGGATGCCTGCATAATAACCATCTGCATTTTCCAAAGCTTTACTTCTCAATATCTGGCAACCCGTAAATCAGAGTTGACACTTGGGCTTGTTCCGACTGCAGTTTAGTTTCCCGAAACAGATCTTAAGACATACGATCTGCATTGTTACTTTGAGTGATCAGACTTGTTTTGTATGTTCTGTCATCCTGAGGTTTGTTTTATAACAAGGTGAGCTGCAGTTACAGCAAATGTTGGTAATGCAGCTTTCAAAAACAAAACACCTGAGAAATGGAGATTAATAAATTAAAAGTTTCCCTGTTAAGTTTCTCCTTTAAAGGGATATTAAGGCGTAAAGTTAATTTAGGGTCGAACACACCGTAACACAGAGTTAGACACCCTGTCGAGAGATGAATGTCGGCGACCACTTGCTTCTCTAGTTTATACCAACTTTAGTAACGACCGCACGATAGCAATACACAGCGGTCTGAGGAGCCATAAACAAACCTCAACCAAAACGCCACTCTATAGCCACAAATAATGCTCAGAACAGCACCTAACTTCATCAACAGTACATAGAGGGTCTCAGCCATAGCACTAGCCACCAAACATCTTTTTAACTTTGCCCGATTTCTCTAGCAAAGAGACTAAACACAACTCACCTTCTCTCTTCCAGCAGCTGCTTGTTTTAGCGAGACCTCAGATGAGTCCATTACGGACTGCTGCGGGGGTGACACAGCTCAAGGAGGAACGTTTATGATCATTTCTTTAACATTTCCTTGAAGTAATAATCATCATAATAATCATTTTGCACTGCAGACGCAGTAGTTCTTTCGCCTTCATGTCTCGGTCTGATTGCATTGCCATGAAGAAATGATCATAAATGTTCTTCCTTGAACTGCGTCACCCCACCACAGTCCATAATGGACTGGCCTGAGGTCTCGCTACAAACAAGCAGCTGCTGGAAGAGAGTAGGTGAGTTGTGTTTGGTCTCTTTGCTAAAGAAATTAGGTAAAGTTAAAAAGATCGGTGGTTAGTGCTGTGGCTGGGACCCTATATGTACTGTTGATGAAGTTAGATGCTGCTCTGAGCTTTATCTGTGGCTATAGAGTGGCTTTTTGGTTGAGGTTTGTTTATGGCTCCTCAGACCGCTGTGTATTGCTATCCTGCAGTCGTTACAGCAGCTCTGATACACTTGTTTGAGCCAAAGAACAGAGGCCAACTCGCTAACGACTACACAGCAGGTTTTGATCTGATTTCAAACAAAAATAAAATAATAATTTTGTTGCCCAGACTTTTAAAATATCTGGTTACAATTTAGATCAACCAAAATAGAAATCTAGGTTAACAGCTTGAACAAGGCCCAAGAAATACATATAATATCACACCCCAGAGCAACCTGGAGTCACATATAAACATGTGACCCGTACATAAACACAAAAAAGGAAAATCTGTCCTGACACTAAGAAAGTTCACATCTTTATCTTTTATTTTTTTAAATCCTTTTATTCAAGTTTTGGAGCTGATGATGGACCCTGTTCAGGACAATCTGTTCATGTCCATCCAGAGGACATTGTTTCCTCATGTTTCCTGTCACACCATGAGCAATGTCAAACAAAGCTCGCATCTAAGGAACCAAACTAGATCTGAATCTGTCTTCCTATGAAGTTCAATGAGCCGAGCTGCATTTTCCAACAATCCTGGAGAGAACAAGTCATTCTTGTATCCTTGGTTAAAGAAATCTATTCAGTCTGTAATTTTGCAAAGCGGGTGCATCAACATGACTCTGGGAAGAACTGTTTGTGTTTCCCGCAGCAAAAATAAGTCTAAAAACAGTGCAGCCCAGAATTCGTTGAACTTTTATAAAAAGAAACCCTCTCAAATCCTTCCAGCGCTGACACTCGAGGCTAACAACACAGAGGCTGTGAAGTGAAGGCTTGACTTGTGACAGCAAGAGCAAAGAGGAGTGAAAGAATCTGTCCAGCCCCTGACCAGGAAATGCCAAGTAAGACATGCTCGAATACTTCCTCTGTGGTCTCTTATTTCAGCGGGGAGAGGAAAGTGAAGCCGGCTCTGTATGTGTGTGAGAGAGAGAGAGAAAGAGAAAGAAAGAGAGAAAGAAAGAGAGAGAGAGAGAGAGAGACAGCATCTGGAAGGGCCTACTGAGGAACCAAATGTAAACATGTGCACACTGCATGGGGAATTCTGGGAGGGGGAAAGGTGGCAGTTTGCTGTCAGGAGTCAAGAGGGGACATAAAGCTATTGGTTTTTTTTTTTTTAAAGCCTTTATTTTAGTTCAGTCCACAAATGTCTAAAAAGCAGTTTACTTGTTTCTAAACCTGAAATTTTTCTTGACACAAATGATAGTTGATTATTTTGAAAAGGATTATGTCTTTCCTGAGATAACTATCGCTGTGCACTGAATATCTGTCACTCAGACAAAATAAGTAGCTAGATTTTGGCACATAGAGCTCGCCATTTAAAATGTTACACAGTTAGGAATCAAAATGCAGAGGTGACCAAAAACATGTAACCAAAGCTGTTTTTCCAGCCCTGTGTGGCGCTTACTAACCTTAACAAGCCCCACCAATCAAATACTTCAGCCCAGCTTGCTCAAGTGTGTTTGTAGAATCTGAAGCAAAACCCAGAGATGAGGACCTCCAAGTCATTTCAGGACAAAGCACATCTTAGTCATGCTCCTGGGAAGGTAATGTTAGAGTTTAGAAGGTCCACCAAAATAGTAAAACATCTCCACAGCTTTACAGGATGAATTTACATGAAATATTTCACATCCATTCACCACTCAGGGTGATTTGTATGTGCATATATCTGCATTTATAGAAGAATTCCTTCAAAATTGACGACATAACCAGCAGTTTTAGCTTCACTTAGACCGAGATTCCTATCAGCAATTAATCAGATGGTGAATAATGATGAGGACATTCCTTTTATAGACTGGGTCATTATGAGCTTCTAAACGGATGTTAGCTCTCAGGTTGAAGGTGATGTGTTTATTCAAGTTGACGAGTCATGGCTGTAGAAACCCTTTAAGAGAACTCTCTTCACAGCTAATCGCACTTGCTTTTTTCCACCAGGAAGATTAAATATCATATCTGGGTCTCATCTTTACTGTATAATAAGATGGGCAGCATAATAGCTCCCTAAAAGTGAAGCCAAAACTTAAAGAGCTCCCCCTACTGACTGGCTGTAGTATAGTTTATAAAGCTTTTATTGGCCCGATTAATCTGAATCTGTTTTATCTTTGCAGTTTTATTTAAGTTGAATGCGTATTTACCGTTAGTTGAGGTCACACCAATATTGTGTCATGCACTAAAGCAATCTGGCTAGTTGAACCCTTTAACTGAATAGAGCTGCATGTAAGAACAAATCACATACTGCCAACGCTTGGTTAACCATTTTATGTACTTTCTAGATACAGGAGGTAACAGACTGGGCGCTCCATCAGCTCTCTGGTACTGGACAGACACACAAGGTTCACGGTTTTAAAGTTCAATATTCCAGTTCTGCAGCTGGGGTGTGTTGCTTTCACTCAGCTGGCTGCACAATTTCTTTCTTACCCCTACAGAGAAAAACCCAAGAAGCCAAAAGGAGTGGGTGGGTGTTTCAAAAAGGAAAAGTGAAATACAGCAAAACCTTAAGCTCACCATTGCACCAAATTCCACACGTTGGTAAGAGCAACTCTGGAGGCGGATATTTACTGTATGTAATTCAGGGTGACTTTTTTCAGCTCAGTTCAGCACAAACACAGAGACAAGGAACAGTGAAAATCACATCACTGCTGGAAACTTAAGTTTTAATCTATTAAGGGTTTGTGCTCATGTTGAGTCAATTACTGATTAAACCCTGATTAGTTGGCACAAGAATTACTAAAAAGAAACTGTTATTTTTATTTTAGGCTTTAACTGACAGTCATAATTTTGTCCAAGCCAGCAACACTTGCCACTGCATTAAGGCATTAAAGCCATAATGCTCTACTCCCACAATCTACATCCACTGTATTTGAATGTAGGAAATTAATAGAGTTGTTTGGAGGTGGTGCCTGGTTAAAGTGCTATACAACCACTTTACAAAAGCAATACATAACCAGCAAAGGCATGTGGGTGTGAATCCTGCAAGGAGGACTGAGAGCTGGTGGCACCATCAATGCTAACAATAGCCTCACTCGCCAACCAACTTGTTGTCCTTTACTCACAGACTCCATGATCCT
The DNA here is from genome assembly GCA_962446985.1 of Xyrichtys novacula. NCBI lineage: Eukaryota > Metazoa > Chordata > Actinopteri > Labriformes > Labridae > Xyrichtys > Xyrichtys novacula. The sequence goes on along the minus strand of OY660882.1, from coordinate 6,684,706 downwards.
GCGGTTAGTCCTGTTCAATAGACGGTGCTTATTTTGACTCTTTTAGTGGGAATTTAAATTTAGATTTGAACAACTTGGAAAATAATCGCCTCAGGAAATACTGATTGTAAATCAAATCCTATCTCACATTTGATCCTCGAAACTTTCTCTAATTAGGTATAGCAGCCCTTATATTTCCTAAGAGGCAAGAAACTTGACAAAAATGATCCAAAATAACTTGCAGTGTCTGGTATTAGAGACTGTATGCTTGTTTCTTAGGCAGCTCAGATTAATTAGTCAGATTCTCAATTCACAAATTGACAATTTTTAGTAATTTTAAATGACGCTGCCCAAGAAGAAAATCCTAAGAGTGTGGGGGGCATCATTAAAGCTCCGTGGTGTTTTTGTTTGACCCACTGAGGCAAACCGAAGGCTATATTTGTTAAGCCACTACCATGACTCAGAGATGGAGCAGCTGCTACAAGCTACAGATGTTTGAGCTGCAACGTGCAAGAAAATCAAAGTCCGGGCTTCATTCCAGGGGCTTGACCTACAATTTGTGGCACATTGATTAAAAAACAAAGCACATGGTCCCAGGCATGTTCTTTGTTGAGCCGTACACAAGAGATGTAGACTAAAAGGTCAAAAGAGGTTACCTACTGGTGTTCATTTTACATTACAAATTAACTCTCTGCCTGAGAAAATCGTCATCTTTGGCACGACAGGATCAGTTAAGAGTGTTTCGAGCAGCCACGGACATGTTGGTGGTGCTGAAGTAGAGCTTTTGTGGTAACACCAGGCAGATCGATAAGCCGGGGGAGTAAATCATAGCTGAGTGGTGCTAGACTCAGCAGAGTCGCAGGCTGGGAATAATCGTATGTGACAGCTTGTGGTAGTGGGAGATTACCACCTGATTCCTTTTTATCAGCTTTCGCATCTTACGGTGCCTGGGCCACAAAGGTCAGGCGCGGCTGGTGATCAGGACGAGAATTAATAAGATTGGACTTATTAAAATGCTTTTACCTGCACTTGAGAAATATCAAAGAAGAAAGAATTAATTAGGATTTATCTCCCAGCAAGATCAGTTCTTTCGTGTTTAGGTAACTGTTATTAGGTAACCCAACACATACTATTATTAACAGCAGCAGAAGTAGCTGAAGGTGTAATATCAGCAGACAGAGTTGTTGAGAAAAGAAGATGAAATGTTGAGATGTTGAGATGAAAGAAGATGATTGGGAGAAGAGAGACGTTACAGACAAAGAAAGCAGAGGACAAAGAGAAATGAAGAATGTTTACATGCAGTTAAGTCAAGCTAGAGTCGAAGTGGGTGATTTAACCAATCTACTGTCCTTGAGCAGTGATCTGTTGACTAAAGAAAGCTCTACATTACATACGTCACATAACAAAGCAACCATCAACATCATGAGAGGTAACCAGGTTGTACGTCAAATGGCGAAAACATCATGGCGAGTCTTTTGTGTGCAGAATACAACAGCTGTAACTATTTTTATATCCTTTCTTCTATTGTCGTGTGCACATGCAAGAGAAAATGGATCCCCGACTGTATTGTCTGGGTATGTTGGTCCAAAAAATCTGAGTCCATTAAACAAAATGTAAGAGTACTGAATGAAGTGGAAGAGAAATACAAAAGAGAAAATAAGATTTAGAAGTACCGGGAGGTGAGAGGGACACAAATACGATGATCAAAAAGGAAGAAGATGAAGCAGAAGATAAAGACGAAGAGAAGGTGGAGACCAAAACGGGACAAAAAGAAAGAGAAAGAGGGTGAGAAGAAAAAAGCAGCAGAGGAAAAAAAAAAAGTAGGAGTGATGAAGAGAAAGTATGGCTTCCAGTTGTAATAATGTTAACACATCGCCATGGTATGGAAAGTAGAAATAGTGAGAAGAGTCACAGATGTAGTAGAGTGGTTGTAATACTTCAACGGCAGAAGAAGACTTTGGGAAAAGTAGTGTACGTGATGAGAGGAGGGGTAGTAGCAGCAGCTGCAGTGGTGAAAAATATAGAAACTTTATAGTGAGTGTACTTCAAGCCAAGGAGAATAGCAGTGGTACTAGACATAATGAAGGTAGAAGGAAAAAGTTGCATTAATCCATTCCAGTCCATTCATTTATAGCATTATGGCCATGACTGTGTGCAGGCATGTCTGTGTATGTGCAGGTATGCAACCTTTTGTTCGAGTGTATCTGAATGGGCACATATTAGGATAGACATGTTCAAGTGTCTGCAAATAAAGATCAAATGCAATCAATCATGTTATTGGCCGAGTCGTGGAGCTTCCACCGATGGAGCTCTTAATTTAGTGACTTTACCTTCGTGCCAGCAGAGTCCTGGGATACCAGAGGATCCTGGAATACTGGATCAGGACCAGCCCCATACAGCATTCCCTTCAAACTTTTATGAATAGAACAATCTAGGCAAGCATTTTCCATCTACAAGGAGTGGAAAACTGCACCCCCACCCCTCAAAAGAGCAGGGCTGACTGTTGCTAGGGTTGGCTCTCTCTTTTTAACTGATGCGCACAGAAATAGTAACTCTTCAGACGGGGGCTTGTCTGGCACTTGTGTTTCCATCACACATGTAATTCAATCAGCCCCTCATCTGTCCTGATTCCCATCACATGAGCAGCACTGGTATAATCATAGTTATCGCTCATAGCTCCACAACAATAGATCATGCTTGTCTGGAGTGCACAGCTGTTGTCATCTAGCAGGAGAGGAAGACATCCCAGACAGGTCAATCAAACAAACTGTGTCATTCCCTGCAGCCACAGCTGGCAGTCTTGTGGAACCGTGAGACCAAATATATCCAAAAGATATCAGATTAATACGCAGCTTTACTGTTTGCATGTCTCATCTGTCATGAGCCTGGAATGCCATAAATCTGGCGCCTTCAGGCACATGGCAGGAGACTCGGTTAACGTAATCTGTTTCTGGTGATGTCATGCTTTGCTATTGGGAATCTCTGTGGGAGCGTCTCTGCTGCAGAGAACAGTCATAGGGAGGGAAACAAAGGAAATTTAGATAATGGTCTGAGACAGTTTTTCTCGGTTAACCTTGTATTTGTGCAGGACAAACAAACATGTGAGAGTATTTCACTAAAAAGACATACAATATACCTTCAATCACCAATCACTGTGAAATATGTGAAAAATGTGTGCTACTCACAATGCTAGAAAAAACAGAAGCTGGGGATGTTGTGCAAAACAATTCCCGGTAGGCCATGAGCATGCATGAAAGCTAGTTTGTCAACATAGCACAAAAGGAACCTATAGCAAACCACTGGAGGATAATATCTATTTTTACCGGCATGTGGCGACAGAAAAGCCGATGTGCTCCTTAAGAGCGAGCACTTTCTTTTCACGGATGCGCGTGATGTTAGGAAACGACACAACAGAGGCCTCGCATTTGTGATTAACATCTACGTCTATGAAAGATGAAATAAAGTGCAGCACAATGAGTCTTAGAGATGTGGCCCGCATGAGGTGACCTCCACACATGATTTATGTCCTTATTTCTTTTTCACTCTGCCTTTCATCATCAGAAAAGATCTCCTCCATGTCCTTGCATCAAGCAGACACTTTAGACTAAATAATTTGCTTGCTGGCGGTCTGTTCATCTTCAAATGCTTCTCAGACACCTCTGCATGCACAGGCAGGCCTTTGTTTATGTTGGCTTTGATGCAAGGAAACGCATGGACAATATTCTAAAGTGTGTGACAGCAGCAGACTCTGAATGATGACTTCAGGCACATCGCACACAGACGCAGACAAAATACAACAACTGGCTTGTATTAATTACAAACTTTAACTTCACAAAGAGAGGAGTTACATTCCCCCCGACACATAATAAAAGACTAAAGGTTGTTTGCACTGCTAACAGCTTCAGAGACGAATATTTGTTTGAGTCAACATTAACAGATTGAAGCAATAAAACTTCTATTAAACATCGAGCAAAGAGAGTAATAAAAACTGGTTTCCCATCTAGTCAAATATTGCATTTCGAACACGTTGAATGCTGAAACAAAAACTCATTTTGACAAGTTTGTTTTAGACATTCAAGTCACATTAAAAGTGAAAGGTAAGGTTTTTAAAAAGCTAGCCACACACTAGATGATCTTAGATCTAATCTGGGGATCAAGTCAGAGGACAGCAAACTTGGGACTCTAAATATCAAGCATGTTTAACCCTTGTGATTCCAGCTCCGACTCCCTACAAAGCGTTACAAACCGAACATTGCCTTCTTTTACAGCTCAAAAACTTGGTCTGAAAAAGAGGATCAGCCCGTGGATTCGTGGCAACAACACCAGTGCAAAAGCTGACAAGGAAAAGGCGTGTGTGATTCTGTGACAGTCTGTGGAATCATCACATTACCACAAACTTTAAGTGTGTGGTTTCAGCAGTCTAATGGAGTATTCAAGTATGAGTGTTCAAAGATTTTCGACATTAAAAACAACTCAGAACTGTCCTTGTGTGTTACCTCTGGTGGTTTTGAAATCAGTGAAGATTTAAAGTCAAGTAGTGAGTTGCCAACCTGAAAAAAGCCATGAAGTTTAGAAACAGTTGCTTTAAAAACTTAACGCTTGCTTTCAGATATTGGGACTAGACTTTGAAGTTCTGTCTCACTCTGTTGATTCATCATTTGTTGTCCTTCTTTCTCCACAAACTCAGGCTCTGAACAAACCTGGCATACCAATATCTGTGTGTCTGCAAAGATCTGCAAGTCTACAAGTGCTCAATAGGCGCGATAAAAAAACAACTTACCATTCCACAACGCAAGAAAGGTTTTCTATCAACACCAGAGTTATTGAGGGATAAACTGTTTGTATTTCAGGTATTTCAGTCTCGTCTTTGATAAAAATTCTTCTTGGCTGACTGAGACGATCACATTATGGATGAGCTCCTACGTGTGAAATAGATAATTCTTTGTCATATCAGAACAACTGGAATGGTGTACTGGAAAATCACATTTATATGAAGATTAAATTGAGTTTGTCGTGAAACGACATGTGTGCGCTCAAAAGCCAATCAAAGTCGTTCCGTTTCAGTGAAACCCTATTATCACAGTGAATAATGCAAATGTATGGGACTTGTTACTCTCATATGACCCACTCTGCAATCCCATACGATTCTTCATTATGTCTGCAAGTCATACACAATTTTTTCCCCCATAGGTCCTTTTCATTGACCTCAAAGCAGATGTAGCAGGAGAAATAGCCTCCATACAGCCTTATCCACCAACAGCATTTTAATAAGCACTAATTCTACAAGGTCACGAAAGTTATTCTGTGAAACTTCTGCTTCACTGAGCGGTGAGCATCGAAGGGATATTCAGGGGTAAAAATAAGTTAGGGTCAAACACACCGTAACAGCCCCCCTCGAGAGATGAATGTTGCAGACTGCTTGCTTCTCTAGATATACCAACTTTAGTAACATCTTTTTAGCTTTGCCTGGTTTCTTTAGCTAAGAACTCCCCCACTCTCCTCCAGCAGCCGCTTGTTTGTGGGGGGAGCCCTGACGAGTCGATCTCTGACTGCAGCGGAGTTTCGCAGCTCAAGGAAGAACATTTACGATCAGACCGAGACGCTAATGCAGAACAACTAAATTGGCATGCTAACTCCTGTGCATATGCAAAATGGTTGGGCTAGTTTCAGTCAGATTGAGCCATTTAAATGGAATAGAAAATCAATCCCAAGCTGCATCATTTAGGTATGTTAACAGCTAACATGATAATCAGCTAACATGTTAACATGTTTTTGAAAAGTCCAGTTTCAGTCGGGCTAATGCAATAGAATTTTTGAACCTGTAAATGTATAGACTAGAGTTTTATCTACTACTAATGTTACATGACACTTCAAATAACATGACAGCATAAGTGATAGAAAATCATCCCTACTAGAGTGTCATGTGGCCATTTGAGGATCTGCAGTTTACAGAATCTTTTGCAGAAGCTTAATCTTTTTTAACCCTGAAGGTTTAGAAGCACAAAATCTACCAGAACCAGGACTAGCAACACAAAACAAACATCAGACTGCTGTCAAACGTCTTTTGCATTTGTTGGAGGGCTGTTTTTTCCCCTCTCTTAAATCCATGTTTTTATACTCATTATTGCCTTTTTTATTGAAACAACACTACAAAAAGATAAGAATTGTGCACCAAGGATTGTAAAACACACTCTAAATACCATATTGTGAGCTGAATCCAGCATTGTGCTTCTTGGTGCACCAAGGAGCCACTATGTCACTTTTGGCTTCCAGTCACTGAAGGACACACACACACACACACACACACAAGCCTTTCAGGAAATTACTAGTGATTAGACACAGCATGGCATTGTTCACACAGACCACTCACTGTTATTACATTAAGATAAATGAAATGACTCTGTGGTATCTGCTCAGGCCATTTTTCTGACCTCTCAGCACAGTTTGCTTATTAATACCAAGAAATTGAAAGACAGGAGAAGAAGCAGTGATGATATAATCCGCAGAGATGGAAAAAAAAGAGATGTACATTGTCTTTTCCTGTCGAGCCGGTGCAACATAAATCTCTCAGCTGTCCAAACAAACATATCCAGACGCTTGACTGTAGGCTTGTGGAAAATCCAGCCAAAAGACTTGTCATTACAGCCAAGTATGCATATCAAAAAAGTTCTTCCCCCTCTAAGTGTCAAAGTGTGTCATAATTAAAGGACTTGTAACTTTGAGCATTTGTGTATCTGTCTCATTCGGAGAGCTCCAGGGTCAAAAGGTTATCTCCCCTCCCATTCCATGCGTTATTTCTGTCACAACAACTCAGAGACCTGTCTCGGAAAAACTAAAGAGTAGCCTCGCTCTGGTCAACCTGCCAATTCAAATGTCATATGCACGTTTGAAAATTCACTCTAATTTGCTCGACTGCAAACATCCATTAGTGGCTTAGCTCACCTCCCAGCGGTCTGCTCTATCACAGCACGACCAAATGACTGCCCTTAAGGAGAGTGATGAATAGATTAGCAGTCATAGAGGAGACACAATGCTTGGGATGAAATGCAGGTCTGCTTGGATCGTAGCCTTGCCTTGTGAATGATTTTTTACCTTGATAGGATTTGAAAACCATTACTGACACCGAGCCAACGTGAAGGATGCTTCGAGCAGCTGTTCACAGAGATATTCCACTCTAAATTCTGTGCAATCAACCACTCAGCTTCTGTAGGCTTGAGAGGTTTGCTTGAAATGTTTTTGGTTTTCTTTCACTTTATATTTACGCCTGGATCCAAGTCAGTTTCCACTGGTTGGCAGGTTTTCCTTTGCAAGGTTTCAAAACATCTAAGGACTCTTCTTGAGCCATAATACCACAAAATCCAATGCTCTGGTGTCCGTCTAAACGCTCTGATGGTCCCGCCCCTTAATCTTTGCACGGAGAGTCTAGATGGATATCTTATTTATACAAAAAAAAGGATAAAATTTCTAATGTGAAAGAGTTCAATCATGTCACTCAACTCTTTGAGAATGACTACCTGATCCTGCAGAACACTTCTGCGTCTCTCAGCTCACTGTGTTGGTTTCACAGCATGCAAACTTAACCAATGTTGTTTTTTTTTTTACTGCTCCAATTAGAGCCAGGGGTGCAAGTTTTAATGGTCTGTTATGTAAGACTGAGATGCATGTGCAAGCTCGGGTTCTGAAGTATGTTAAGTGGCCACTGTCAAGGACTCTCTAAGTATGAACAAATAAAAGCCAATCAAAAACAATTCCTTAATGTCTGAGAGCCAATAAAAGTATATTTTGGCTTCATTTCTCTCAGTGTGACTGATAAGTGAAGGGTGCATTGGTGGCTTACCAGTCCGTCACAGTTGCTGATAGCCACAGAGGCCTCTGGCATGTCACTCACATCCCCTGTGAAAACACAGTCCCCATGGATACGCTCCTTCGCCTTCTCCACAAAGTCCTCCTGCCATTCCACGAAGGCCCCCGGGGCCACCAGCCTCCTGTTAGCCCGCAGTCGAAGGTGCAGTTCTTTCCCAAAAACAGTGACGTTGAAAAACAAGTGCTGAGTAGAGGCAGGGGTGACTGAGGGCATCTTGGGGGCACCGCGGGCCACCCTTCTTCTTCTACTGCCAAAGTTTGAGGAGGCTGCATCAGCAGCAGTAGCAGCGGCGGCATCACTTTTACTTCCACTTCCAGCAGAGACCACGTGAGAAATGTAGCGGCCATGGGAGTCTGTGCTGAATGGCACGATAAGACCATATTCACTTAACTTTCCAGAGAGTTTTTCTGATGGGACAGACAGTGTCAAGTGAGAGGCACATTCACAGAGCAATGACAAGTTCCTATGGAAATGAGTCTTCAGTAACAGTGGTAAAGTTAGATTAAAGTACATGCTGTATCATACAGGAATTAACTTAACTTATTGTTATGTATATAACTGTACAAAGCACTTAAATGACAGTTCAAGTTCTCTTTTAAATAAGCAAAAGTCCTATATCAGAGGTCAACTCTCAGTGCTGACATTGCCCAGAGCAGTGAGGCTGTCAGACTTAAGTTAACATTTCTTTAAAAATAGCTCCTTAATTTATATCATCCCTAACAGTTACACAAAATCATACTTGAGTGCATTTGTAAACACTGTGCAAAAGTTAGGAAGAAAATAGATAGCTCACCTTGCGTTTCTGCAGCGAAAATTGGATCCAAAAATAGCTGACTTAATGAAAAGCACATTAATAAATACACACAATCCATAGCGAGGGCTGGAGTGTGAAAGCTGCCACTTCAGCGCTGACTTTTCCTTTCTGTTGTAAACTCTGAGCAGAGCCCTTCCTCCTGACAAAAAGGCACAAATGCAGGAGAGAAGTCCTCAGAGTTTAGCTCCAGCGAGGCAGCCGGGCATTTCTGAGCTTTTCCCTCTAGACGCCAAACTCTCGGATATTCACAAGTTGTTTCCAATCTTTTGGCCTGTGCTGAACTGCAGAGATCAAGACTGCCCCATCCATTTAGGGAGCAAAGGGGGGAGATGTCTGGGGTGCTGATGACGACAACTCCCCGGTAAAAACCGGGACGGTTTGAAGAGGGAGCCCACTTTTTTTTCCCTTCTTCTACTTCTCTCCTTCGTCCTCTCCTTCCTCTGATAACTTTTAAAAAGACAGGAGTGCAAGTTAACGCACGCCTACGCCGGGGAAAAAAACTCGGAGGACTTCAGATAAAGTGTGCGGAGACAGAGTGTCCCGGTGGTGAAACATCTGCCGTCCAGTCGTGCACCATTACGCACCAATGGTTCTGCTGCGGGACTCTCCACTTGAAGCCACGAGCAGCCAACAGTGGGAGCGCCTGCACTCCACCAGACAACCGCACGTTTAGCCACGAGCGACGTTTTTTTCAACTCTCAGCTAATCTCCTTTACCCTGCAAAAAAAGTCCACCTACACACCCCACAGTCAAGCTTCAAACTTATTTTGTGTCTGAATGTGTGTTAAAAAAACTTTTCCAGATGCTGGGTAGTAACTCATATAGTTTTACATCAGTTGACAAACGTAAATCTGGAGTGGCAGGGGTCAAATAGTTTCAATGCACATGCCTATAGGAAAGAGGGGAGAAATGAGCCTCAATATGAGCCTCACAGAAAGGAAAAGTTCCATATAGTGGTAAATCTTCCTAAAAATGACACTGAAATGCTCTGTTGAGCAATAAAACTATTACAGGTTGACCTAATTGTTACATATTTTTCTTAAACGTCTGTAAGAGAAGTCTTAATGTCAAAAACAGTATCATAATTCAGTTTAATGCATAGAAATAAAGACATCTACCACAATTTATCTCTTTTAATCCATACGTCCTTCGTGATGCTGCTGTACCCATTATTATTCAAACTTAGGCTATGTTCACACTGCAGGTCAATTCCGATTTTTTAACCATATGTGACACATACCGACTTTTTTTATTTAAGTGTGAACAGTTCACTTCTGATTTTTTCAAATCTGACCCAGGCCTCTTATGTATGTGGAAATAAATCGGATATGTATCCGATGTGACTGCAGTGTGGACGCTCAGGTCGCGTTCATCCGACCTATACATCATCAATATGCGACAAACATCACCATTGTTCGACAACACAAACAGCCGCAGAGAGCAATTTGTGCTTTGTGTGCACGCGGGTAACTGCACAGACGCATTCCGTTCACATTAGATGCCGCATTCGTTGTTGTAATGTGACCGACCGCATATGAACATAGCCATAAAGAGCTTCTCTGTACAATATTCACTCTTATATTTTGGCATTGCTCTATTCAGATCTAGCGTTTTTACGTTAATCCATGTCTGCTGAAACTTGATTCTGATTGGTCAATATCCAATAACAACAGTCAGTTATTCCGTAACAGCACACTCTTGCTGTGAATGCGACTAACCGTAGTCATCAATCCACCCAAAAAGGTCTGGTTATTTGAAGTTGGTTTGTTTATGGTAAGAAAACCAAGAAATGGGATGAAAAGATGTGAGAAAAAGCAGGAGAACTTATAGACACAAAAGCTGGAGGCCGTCAATTCAAGCTGAAATGATTTCACGCTCAACACGAGTCGCACTTCCTCCCAATTTAAGCTCCAAGATTTCTGGTCTCTGCCTTTGCTTTGTAATTGCAATGCTTAAGTGCTGTGCTTAAATTTCATCAGAGGAAAACAGGATGAGGGAAGAGAGAGGAATAACTTTGTCCACCAGAATCAGGAAACCAAGGGTACCTCACAGCAGCTTTAATTAATGTCGAAACATCTGGTTCAATACAATTGATTTGTGGAGTGAGTAGCCACAAACCTCTTATTCAAATCGGAACCTAAATCTCAGGATCTTTAAATAAATTCAGATATACAAATCCAATACATAAACCCTGACATTGACTTCAGAAAATGTGAAAAGTGTGGTGACAGGCTCAAGTGAGGCTGTCACCATGAAATCAGACTTCTTAAGTACCCGAGTACAAAGAATCGAATGCAAGTATCCTCAAAGAATAACCCCCATTATCTGATGAAATGACCTCATACAGCTTCTATCTTCAAGATTTCATAATCGGGGCTAATCCTGCAGATGTCACTGTGATCATATGATCCATCCGCACAAAGGAAGCACATCTAACACCCTGATTAGAGGCTTAGAAGGTGAGAAAACAGTGCAGTAGATTTCATCAGTCAAATGATGGCCTGATCAAACTTTGGTCGGCTGAACTCCTCTGGCCCAGGCTAACACGCTCTGCTGGAGTCCAGTTCAGTCTTAGCCAGACATGAGCGCACAGAAACTAAACCAACAACTCTGGAATCCATCTCAGAAGAAGCGACAGGGCTTGAATGGGCCCTGAGTTTTGTCTAACGGGTTTTATTTTTTCTTTTTGGAGGAAAAGGTGTCTAGACTGGACATTCTTTTCCCTGCACTGTTACTCAACTGTGTCTGTACCTCCCCCCACACACTCTCACTCTGTTGCTAATTACCTCCATACTACCAGGAAGGCCAATGCAGAGCAGGTGTGGCTTTTACGTACTCATCCCCCCAAGGATGGAGATCCAGAGTCGTGCATTAATAAGCTATGGAAACTAACCACAGCATTATAAGATGGAAACCATTAACTGCCTTGTAAGAAGTTTTATGCTGTTTTTCCACCCATACCGTTTAGTCTGTTTTGTTTTTTGTGCTTTTTTCTTTCGTCGCTTGTGTCTAAAAGCCAGGACAGAATTCCACAATATAGCATAGTATTCAATTAGAAGCCTTGTTTTTTCCCCTCTGAAATGAATAGCTGCACTCACAGTCTGTGGTTAAGTCCACACACCAGAATAATTTTCTACTACAGTGCTTGCATTAGAACACTCTGTCCTTCATGAGAGTATGAGGAAACACTTAAATACTCTCTCATGCAATATTGAATTTAATTCTATACCAGAGATGTTCCTAGAAAGACGGTTTTGTTGATATGACCTCAAGAACTATGCACACTTGGAATTAATGTTTTCCACTCATGCTTCACATTGACTTTTCAGAATATAGCCTTCTATCTCTTCAATATCAAGCTTAAAAAATTCCATTAAGATCTTTGAAATCTGCAGAACAGTAGTTTTCCCAGAGTCTGAGGTTGAAGCTGCAAAAAATCAAGCTCCCTCCACTGTCTTCCCACAGAGAGAAGTTTAGAGTACAGTTTGTGGAGCTGTGGATGCCTCAGTGTGTGCTGTAATGTGGTCTAGCCATGCCAGCGTGCTGAGAAAATATGTGACTTTTCATCTCTGAGATGCAGCGAGATGCGAAGCAGCTGCTGGTCCGCCCGGCAGCTCGAGGGAAGAGGGGCGTCTACGTTTGCCAAGTTACAAACCAGCAACTTGAAGACGCTGTTATTATGGTCCTCTGCCTGTGTGGATGGAAGGATTTTGGACTGAACGGTTCAGAACAAGAGCTGAGTTATGACCCGGGTCAGACTCGATGAGTTTCACTTGACTTTCTGTAGGAAAATGTGATTAGTCAGTAATGAGTGTGGGAGCCTTTTCTGTATGTGCAGCTGCAGCAGATCTGTTTTATGTGTCACTATAATCGAGCCAAAGGTCTAATCATTACCTCCTACATAGAGGGTAATGATTTAAGACCTTTGGTTCCACCTCACAGTCAAACACCAAAATGCATTTCAAAAATGAGCATTTTTACTTTCAATCTGTTACAATCACAGTGGAAAGAAATATATATTTTACAATTTTGCAAAGCTAGAAAGTCAGAAAATTTAGGTAGGCTACATATCTTAAGTTACGCTTAGGGAAAGATCAAGGTGTGGTTTAAAAAGAGTACTTACTTTAGGCAATGGAGACCTTCACTTTCATGGTTTAAAACACTTAATCAACCTACGAAAACATGTGCTGTTCTGGCTCAAAAAGAAGGAGTACACTGTTGATTTGGTTCAGAAACAAAAAAGCATTTCATTAATATGCTCTACTGTTGTATATATTCATCCATCCCAACCACCTTCCTACTTTGACCCCTAAAAGAACACTACCGGACCTCAAATAACAGTCTCTCCTTAATTTATGGGGCTATGGTTTACAGGTTGGGTGAGCCACTTCAATGCCTCGATTGCTCCTGGTTTTCAGTCAACTTTCGGGGGAAGCAGCTGGTTGATTCATCTCAGTGCTTTAGCTGGAGAGGACATTGAGAAGTTTAGTTTAGTTTAATTTAGTAAGGCAAGGCCAGTCCATTGTTTGTAGGTTTTAAGTCCACATACAACAAATTACAATAAAGGAGACAAGATGTAAAATAAACTTAAAGCATGTATTTCCCTCTCTAAATCCACAGGAGGGGAATAAACCTTTACCAAAGCTACAAAGTCTCAGCTAAGGGAGGCTAGACTTTATTATATCAGAATCAGAAATACTTTAATAATCCCCAGGGGGAAATTGCTTTTTGTCACAGTCACTCCATTGCAAATAAAGTATAAAGAGGAGATAAACAATAGATAAAATAAGTAAAAATAAAGAGATAATATACAGGCATGCACACTATATACAACACAAACTAGTAAAACAGTATGAATATTATAGGGTTAATAGAGAAACTATCACATTTCAGCACATTGTCAAAATAAACATGAAAAAGGAGCAAATACTGGAAGCAAGAGAGCTGAGACCACTTATATCCACCCGCTTAGGGTGTCCAAACACAATAACCTTAGTCTTTTTCTCACTTAGGTTGAAGAAATTTTGGCTTGGCCATCATCCAATGTCCTACACATTATATGGCTAGCTAGTGTAGCATTCTTGCTAGCTTACATTCACTCATCATTATACTCACAAAAACTAAAAAGGGAAAAATTAAAGACACATTATTGGTTGGCAAAAAGAAAAAAATATCAACAAACCTTGTATCCTCACCAGCCTGGAGCTCAAATGACTAAAAAATATTGAATTAGACGTCGTTAAAGATGACATCCGATTTTAAAGCGTCCAAACGTTTCTACGTCCGCCATTTTCCTTCCAAAATAAAAGCTTGTGTTTTCGTGACGCCCGCGATAAGATTTAATCGTAATTATGAACTTATACCACAAATAAGAGTGAAAATACAGTGAGGAACTGACTGAATGTGCTTTAAAAATAAAAATGTTATGTTTAGGTGCCTGACAAAGCCACTCATGCTGCTAGCCTTGTTTGCTGTATTTCCTCTTAGCTTTAGGACTTAAAAGGGGCCTCTTTGTCTTCATAAAAAATGTTTCCATACACAGTTAAACACACATTCGTTAATGCTTTTTAAGCATTTATTTGTCAGAATTAATTGTCCAATAATTAAAAACACAAACAGCTTCAAGTCGTAAGTTTTGCCATGTCAGTCTAGTATGTCTCAGATTTAAGAGCCATGCCTGCAAGGTAACACTCAATGACATTTGTTGACCCTTTGTGCCAAATAACAAGGTTCTTAATATGTGGTTTGTTAGGAGTGTTTAGGAAAGAGCATGGTTTGAAAGAGGTGTTTGAGACTATAGTAGGCCTACCCCCTTGAAAATAACAGTGAATGTTGCGAGTCAGCATTATTCATGCTAGCAATTTGTATGAGCATTGAACCGTCATTGTCAACTCTGAAATGTTGCCATTTGTTTTGGTCCAAGTCATGATTTGAACTTAATATTTTGGAAATCAGCTCTGTCATTTTAACACATAACTGAAACTTTAAAGGTGTATGACTTAAATATAGTTGAGATTAGCAGCCACTTCACGATGGGATTAGGTCTCTGACTAAACTTCAGTCACTGAGTGTACTGCATGGAAAATGAGTGTTTCAAAGCTCTCCATCAATTCAATCAGTATTTTTATCTCACAAGCTAAGACTTTTCATTACCTTGCTCAGTGAAGTGTGGTAGAACCAAGCTTATCAAAGCTGCAATTGAAGGCCTAAGTGTATTTGCCAACACAGATTTAAGAAGAACCCTTCATCTTTTCTCCATGGTTTTACTATAATTGATGAAATCCCTGAGAGGACAGAGACTTCTCTTTATTCTCTAAGGTGTTTGTAACGTTGCCCTTATCCTCACAAGAACAATAAAAGAGGACGCCAAAGGACCCGTGCACCCCTCACACCAGCACCATGCCTCTTCTCCTCTCTTGGGCAGCTCTCTCATCTGCAGAGGGAAGCTTTTCACATGAAGTTCATTACATCCCCTCCGGCCACTCACCTCTCAAAGCCGCTCTTTGTCCGCCCTAATCTCAGGATCCTTCAGAACCGCTAGCTTGAGTTTCACATTGGGGAGTATCTCAATGAGTCTGGAAGGGATTTCAAAGGAGAGGGGGCCGCTATATCATCCAAGCATGGTCCTCATGTCCTGGGCTTATCTTGACCCGGAGTCAAGTTGGCCATACGCTGCAACTGAATAGACCTTTTTCATATCCAAATGTTGTTTTACCCAATTTATCTTTGTTGGTAAGATGAACAGAAATACTGCATATAAACAGCCACCATTAGTGTTGTATGTGTTTATCCTTTTTTATCTTCGTCATGCCACACAAACAGGTCCGTAACAGGGAATAAACTGATTTGAAATTTGCTAATTCTGATGATTCTCTAGTATCTTCTGCCATTAGTATATGAATGTTGAGTGACTAAAAAAGTGCTGTTTAAGTCCATTACTTTCATTGTTTACAGTAACGAACAAAAGCAAGCAAGAAATTAATGTTCTGCATTAACATTCCTGGAGGCAGTCAGTTTAAAATAGCATAATGATTATTAATGGTATTATTACAGATGGTGCAACTAGGCATGACAGATTAGTGATATTGCATATGAAGAATGATACCATTACAAACATGGAGCCATACTGCTACTCTAAATGTTTCTCCATCCTTCATGAGATAATTATTTCAACAAAAGGATACTTCTTCTTTCATGATAAACCACCCAGCCATGTTGTTGAATTTGGTACAAGAGCTGAAGGATTTTCATGATGACCGCTGATGAGTTTTTCCTCGAAGGACTCCTGAACATGGTCCAAAATCTGGTGATTTTTGTCAATTTTTTAAAACGACAAACTTTTTTAAAGCCCTCAAAAGCCAGATAGTGTCACAAAAATCCTCTTTCTCAGTGAGCTCTCCTTTGAGGGCTGAATTTCTAAAAACCGCTGGAGGCACCAAGGATGCAATTTCAGATAATTGAATTTTTGCCAGGCCTGATGCATGTGTCAGGTTTGGTTAGTTCCTGGGTATAAAAACTGAAGTGAAAGTTTTTAAAAGAAGAAAAAAACCCACCCTTTCAATAAGGTCGTTTGGGCCCCGATAAGATTCTAATTTACAGTTATTGTAATGTAAAATTCCTTCTTGTGCTGTAAACTAAGTGCTTTTCAGTACACGTTACTTGTATGAGACTTATACCAAAGTCTCAATGATACAACCAAAACATTTAATATATACGTGGACATTTTGGTGCTATTTCGGTGAAAGTCTAACAAAAGGGGACTTTTCCTTTCATCTTTTTTTCTGTCTTGGGCATTTTTTGCGTTTTCTGTTTATCTGTTAAACTGGACAGTTGTATAGGGACTAAAAAGTGTGGGTGTAGAGAGTGGAGATTTATGTGCTTCAAAGGGTCATGGTTGGGAGTCGAATCAGTGACCACTGCATTGAGGTTTACAGATAAAGTAAATGGGATACGCACTTCAGCTGCCAAGACAACAAACAAAACAATCCTTTAATAATTGGCTTTTATTGAGTAATTTAGAAGTATGCATTGTTTTCCTAAATACTCTAACATAAATTGAGGTTAATCATTGTAAATATCTGACAAAGACAGCAGTCAAGGCAGCATAGAAATACAAATGTATAGAAATTGAACAAGTTTTACACTATATGCAATAAACTATGAAAGGAGCATTTTAATCTCGACCACATGGTTTTCATTTACAATAATCCAGGATAGGCTGCGGTGTGATAAAATCCTAACAACTTCCGCGCTCTCAGAGATAAGCCCGCTATGCACTTACAAGACGGGAAGTGATCTGGGATATCAGCCTTTTCAAAGCGCGCCAGCAAAGCCAAGTGAGCTTCACTGATGTGCCGGCCAGTGGCTTTTAATCCTCACACAGGCCTCCATTCTTACAGAGAGTAACCATATTTTTTAATTAAGACCTTACCTGTCCACATCAAAAGGTAACTCAGATCAGTCCTTTGATCTGCCTAAGCTCTTTATTACTGTATATGGAATATGTTAAGATTTCAGCCCAACAATCAATCATCTGTTTTCTGCTCTGTTCATAACCTGCTCTGCTCCCTGAAGGTTGGCAGTGACACAAGACAAAGAGGCCGTCCGGATATACGAGTGGAGTCTTAGCGGTGCGTATCTGGAGCAGAAGATTAGCCTGAGATAAGCGGGGTAAAGACAGGAAGCTGAGGAGGGAAGAGACAATTATTTGGCTCTGTTGCACAGTGTTTTATTGAAAATCCTCCCGGCCAGATCCCTGACACACATGGATCAGTTTTGTTTTCCTCCTTTGAGAAAGCAGTGATAAAATGACACCAAAGGCAAACAAAGTCTCTTAAATCTATTTTATTCAGCCCCTTGAAAAGTACATGAATGACACATACAGTGAATAAAGGGTCATGCACTTCCTCTATGAAGAAACTATTAAATTAAAAGCGAGGCAAAGGCATTACGGTGTTATTACAATCTACATGAAGAGCATTTTTGGAGCGAATCTCTCAGAATAAAAGCCTTTTAACTTCATTTCATTTTTCAGCATCCCAACCTTTTTGTTCAGCTATTCTAGAAAAAAAAAAAAAAAAAAAACATTTAGTGCAGATTTTCTATGAAAATGCAACACACTTACAAATAAGAAAGAAGGATTGAAAGGGAAGGATTTTTCAGGCTGTGTTTTTCAAGGCAGGATTTCTGGTTTTAAAAGCACATTTTCAGTGTATAGTTACATTACAACTGAACACATCATTGGCATATCAACGATAAAAAACAAACAACATGGTTAAGAGTTTTAAAGAAAAACAGCACAATTACAATCATTCCAGAAATGGAGGCACCATTAACAACGGCTGGAATGAGCTAAAACAAAAGAATCTCACTATTGCTCTGTTTAACTAAGAATACAACTATTCTATTGACCTGACCAATTATGCCACCAACAGAGTGAATCAGAGCCGTTAAAGGGTATACTTATGCTCCACTGATTAATACAAAATGTGGTTTTAGCCCCAGTTACACTAAGTCTTTCCAGGCCTGGGTGTTTCCAACAATAAATTTTACAGTCATGTTGCTGAAAAATACTGTTTCCTCTCAGAGGTTGGGAGTCTGCGAGTTTGGCAGATTAAAGGGTGACCTCTTCAATGTCACACTTCAAAGTATGTTTACAGGTCTTAAGGTGTGGAATACCTCTATGAAGCCTTTTGTTGCATCTCAGGAAGCTGAGAAACATCTGATTTATTGCCTTGAGTAGTGCCAGAGGGGTTAACAAAATTCAGGACTAAAAACTTTTTGAGAGTTTTGAGGGTTAATGGATGTTACCTTTATAGACCTCTGCAGTCAGTCCATCTCTGTGTAGAGCTAGCAGCTTGTGGCTATATTAGCTGCAGCTCTAGCCACAGACTATATAAAAAGATAGTCAAAACCACCAAAAAACCCAGCCAAAACACTTAAAACTCTGCCTAACGACTGACTGCAGTATAGATCATTAAGCCCACCTCCTCCATGTAAACAGATGGAACATAGATCAAACTTTACAGTCAAAATACACATAAACCTAAACTTTCTCAGCTATGGTTTCTGTCAATAAAGTTAGTTTCTTCATACTGATTTACATCCAAGTGTCCACATTTATGACAGATCTACCATTTATTAGTTATTTTATGCTAAAAAGAAAAGAACAGGAATGACTCCATGATTGACTGCTCTGCGGACAAATGCAGCTCCTGATTAGCAGAAACACGAGATTCATTGAACTTTCAAACATTATGTGTTTCTGTTTGTCAGAACGGCAACACTGTGGCTACATTAGCTGATCTCTCCTGCAGACTCTGCTTTCAAATATGTGAAATTTCAGATTAAAACTGGGGTGATTCAGTCACACTTTTGAACAGCAGGAGCAGATGGAAACATGCCATCCATCTTTATAGATAGCCAAACCAAACTGTTTGCAATCACGGTGGGAAATAAAGGCGCTAGGTTCTGACACGGAGGAAAAACGCCTTGAAATACACAGAGAGCATATATCTGGTCCTTAAATACCACATTAAGGCATGGAGGTCACCATTTTATGGGACTTTACAGGAATCACAGAAGCGAATAAAGATTGCATTTTCTGTATACAAACTAAAATATAAGGAGACATTTACAACTTTTAAGTAAAATAAGTAAAACTAAAAAAAAAAAAAGACTTCTGTTTGTTAGTACCTGTAAGATGACATATGTTAATCCAAGTTAAAAGAAACAGGTACAGATGCAATCTTTACAAGAGTAATGCTGTGGCTAGAAAAGCACATTCCTTGAACAGCCACCCTGGTCGGCCTTCGAGGACCAAAGGTTACATTAACATTTAAATAACAACAGCCTTCATATGTACACAGGGAACCCTCTTTAAAACGAAAAACCTCAAGTCAAACAAATGCGCGGCCACTGATGACAGCTGTGCCGAGGAGAAAAGGACAGGGCTCAGGAAAAATATCAGCTCACACACCAACTAACAGTTGTGACATACAGACAAAATTGTTGGCTGACAACACAGTGGAATTTCTCTCCTCCATAACAATATTTAACTCTCCTCCTGTTACAGCGGAGGACTTAGGAGTGTCTCCTTCTGGAGAATAAGACGCTTGATTTGAAAAATAAACATAAATATTAGTACATCAAATTGCTATTGTCTATTATTGATGAGAAACAAAGGCACAAATATCAACCTCGAATGTCGAATTCAGCGTAAAAACACAATCTAGTTAAGACTGCTAGTAAGTTTGGAAAAAAATAGCAGTGACACAAAAGATAGCTGAAGGGAAGATATGCATAATACAGGGGTAAACATAGAAGGCATACCAAAGTTAATGTGAATGTCTCTGAATTTAGAAAGCACAGTACTGTCCTGGTGCGTTCACAGTGACCCCCCACTCTCAGATGAACTCCCCACGGAAAGGAAGTGATTGTATGTTCCTCTGTTGCCAGCGGTAGCGCAGCCGGGCCAATGGCGAGTCCCTCGGGTTTTCGAACTCGGAGAAGCCCAGCTGGTTGAGGATGTCATAAACTCCGGCTCTGGCAGCCACCTACCACAGAAACACACAAAACGTTCATGAAGAGAGCGAGCGGGGAGGCATTCTTTTATCCGCCTGTCATGACCGCACGAAAAAGCTCTGACCACCACGTTTTCGGAGTTTAAACATGTCATCTGATGGTTTCTTACATGTGCAGCTGTCGCGTTAGAACAATAGGGATCTGCTGCGGGTTGGGAAAACAACAGGAAATGGTCGAATATAGTCGAAAATACCAACACCACAAGTTAAAATTACTTCATTACAAGCGAATCCCTGCAGTAAAGCTGGGTTACTTGGGCTTACGTTGCACACAGACACAACATACAACAATGTAACCTCAATGATGTCATGGTGTTGTCATTGGTTGTCTCAGCCCAAGCTCATCGGGCTAAAACTGCACACAAGGGACTCAAATAAAACACTTTTGAATGAGTATAAAAGACACAGACTTTTAAAATGACAGCCAAGAGAGAGAGTTATCCACTTTGGTGTCCACACTCAACTTTTCTAGATTAGACTTCGATTTCGCAGTTGAACATACATCATATTTGTTAAGGAGGAGGCATTTAAATCTTTCAGATCTAAACTGTTTTTCTAAGTGTTGGAGACCACACATATGAGGATACTTTGGACCAGTTTTTAGCATAACAATCCTCTGAACACACACACTAGATCGCTCCATGAGACCTCTAGACCACACACTATACATCTGCGGTAATGGTTTCACAGCGGTGATTTAACAGACGAGATCTCACGCTTTCATGAACAAATGTAACTTTAGAAGACGAAGCGAAACGGAGGATCAATCGAGGAATGATTGACATAGTCAGCTGGCTGTCCCCTTGCAGTGGAAACTAAAACATGGGGAAAAAAAGGATCTGCCTGAGAAGTTAGTATGGGTGTAGTCTATGAGCTTTAAGCACGTTTGCATGTTTGTGAGCAGTTAGAGTCCGCTCAGTCAGTGCAGGGAAATAATCATGTTCACACCACACACTTTAGGATTACCTCGACAGATAATCGGTTACAACAAGCCTTAAATCAGGTCACATCCCCCAGTTACAAATCAAGCTCTAAATCTGGCATTGAATGTGCGGCCCGCTCATGATGGCCACAGGAATAAAAGGACTTCCTGTGGCGTTTCGGGGAATGAGTCCATCACTGGATGTGCTTCTGAGTGGGTGTGACGTGTCACTTTTAACAGCATCGGTCAGGGTCCAGCTCCACCCCCACAACATCACTGGCCTTGATTGGCTCTGCTGGAGTTTAGCTCACACCACCACAGACACACAAAACATCCCTGGTATCACCAAGGATGTGTAAGGACCTCAGACCCCTCAGGAGGTAGAGGTGGCTCAGGCCAACCTAGTCCCTCACTGCTGCTTAAATTCTGTTTTTTTATGGTGTGTTTGACAAATCAGTGCCATGTCTGTTGTTATCAATTCCCTCTAGGTTACTGAGGCCGGAAGGGTTTCTGGTTGCAGCTCATCCTGCCTTTGGCTAGGTTTGACAGTCCTGCAAAGGAAACAAACTTTTCTCTGACTTCAGTTCGCCAATTTGAAGCATGTTTCACCGAATATTTGCTAATTTAAGCAGCAGTTTGGTTTTGTAGCAGAAGTTGAATTGACTTCTTATCCAGCTACCCTCGACTCTGCTGACTAACCAAATGTAAAAACTCATTTGTAGGAGTTCCTGCATGGTTGAATCTCATTTTATAAAAAATTTCTTTGGAAAAACTTTACAGAGTGAAATTGTGCACGCTACTATGGCTGGGTGATAGGGTCATAAATCTATATCACGATATATTGAGCAGTTCACCTCGATAACGATTAATGAACGATAACTACTTCACAAGCCGTTTACCCCCTCTCACATTAACTTCGTCTACTTCAGCCGCCGCTACGCCGCTCCAACTTTTGAACCATCCTCCATCTCCTCACCTGTCTTTCCCTCTTTGTTACAGACTGGATGGGGTGGAGCCACGTCTCCAACATAGGACAGCATCTTAAAAGGGACATGAGACCATAGCCTACCTACACACGCCCCAAACAAACTTGTATTTATTTATTTATTTATTTGACACCAGGCAAAATGACGTTGGTTTTTGTCGTAAATTTCGGTACCGGTAAATTTTCGGTTTATTGCCCAGCCCTACATCCTACTCTAGGAGGTTTGTTTGTAAAATCAGATCCCTGAATCTACAGCTTTGTCAAAATTAAGAAAAGTTGCAAACATTTCAGTACAAGAAAAATCAGCAAGAAGAAGTCAAAGTTCTTCACGCTGTATAAAAAGATTCATCTGACCTAGTTTAACCTGTGCCTCTCTGTTCACATGAAGGTGTGAGAAACAGAGCGCATTTGTAACAGGAGGTCAGCTCAGTTCCTGCATGTTCGCTGCCTGTCATCTACTGCACATCTGAGCGCATAATTAAAGTGTTAAATGAGGACAACCCATAGAAAGATATAATCAAAGAGTAATATAGAAATCCCATTCTTTCACGTATATTTATACTCTTTGAGTGCCTCCTTGTGCTGATTTTACAAGTGTTTACATCTACCAGGAAAAGGATTTGTTGAACATATTACCATAAAAACTGAAAACCATCTTCCTCACTATTGTCTTTAAGCGCAGAGATGGAACAACACCATGGAAACTGTATGTTATTTTTTTTTTTTTTCTTTGCCTGAGTCAGGACTGAATTAATGAGGATGGAGGAGAGACGTCCCGGGAGAGCGAGCTGTGTGTTCGTGTGAAGCAGCCGGTCGCACTGACTCATGGTCTGCTGAGGCTGTCAAACACTGTAAGACTGATGGGAAGCACCAAGGACAACCAGAAACATCTGGTCATAAAGCCAAACAATACAAACAAATATAAACAAACCCTGCAGACGGCAAAAAAAAAAACTTTAAAGATTCAATACCTCATTAGGAGTGCCACAGCTTGCCAAGTTTACTCTGCAGGAGAAGCTTCAGAAATGCTGAGCTGGAGTGTGA
Source organism: Xyrichtys novacula (assembly GCA_962446985.1). Taxonomy (NCBI): domain Eukaryota; kingdom Metazoa; phylum Chordata; class Actinopteri; order Labriformes; family Labridae; genus Xyrichtys; species Xyrichtys novacula. The sequence continues at coordinate 6,661,516 of OY660882.1, read as the reverse complement.
TACTCAGCTATTAAATTTGATAAGAGAGTGCATAGAAAACGAAAAAAAAAATCAGGTTTATAATTTTGTATGCACAGCAGTTAAGTTATCTCCTGCAGCTTGTCCTCTCAGCCTGGAATCGATACAGTTCACAGCTAAACCGCCGACTCCTGGCAAGTTTCTGAGACCCAAGAAGACATTCGGGGAATGACTCAGGGGAAGTTAGATGGCCTAAAACACTTAGCCAATTTCACTTTTCCCCCTTGGCCTCAGGCGGTCGAGGAGTCTGCAGATTTAGAGCGGGAAGGAATTTGCAAGAGAAGGAGTAAACATCCGGGTGAACAAGGGCATGAAGCTGAAGAAAACATGAGTGTGGTTTGATTCTGGAGGCTGTGAGGTAATCCTGTATGAAGAGATTTTTAAAAAACTGCACGGTCAGGCTGAAGGCTGAGGAGAAGAAAAAAAAAAAAAGCTGAACAATGAACAGGAATAACAGTATCAAGATATCACTCTCACTGACAATGATTATAGCTCAGCCGGCCAGCTTTGTGCACAAACAAGCCAAGAGCAGAGCGCCACAGAGTTTGGTAAGATTACCAGTTTGCTGACTGAGCAAAATCACATCTTACATGAGATATTATGTGACCCAGAAATGTCTCCTTAGTCGAGCTGATACTTTGTCAGACTGATGATGATGATGCAGCTCTTTCTGTCATGTATCTCCTCCACTCTAAAGGCAAACATATGCAGCGATGGAGCACTGATGGGATCCTGGGTGGCTGCCAAATGAGGTAGTATTTACAGGGGAAAAAACGAGTGGGTGCAACGGAACAGTTAGTCAGCATCTGGGAGATCCGGGACATCCTCTGATTTTGTGCTGATCACCAGTGCTCTTAACTTGACTCATCTCCTCCACAGCTCAGCTGTCTAAATACAAGACGAGTGTGTCTGGAACAGCAAGGAGACATTTACAAGAAGCCAATTCGCTCATGGTTGTAGCCCAGGGTTTCACGATCTCCCATGAGCGGATGTTGGGAGGGGGTTGTGATGGAAGGGGATCATGGTTGACTGCATGTGACAACTAGTCCACTGACATTTTGTTGTCTTCCTTGCTCCAGGTTTGCTCTTTCCCAAATGATCCCAGCTGCTATCACCAAAGCCACCGACTAAATATCCGGAGGAGGTTTCCCCATAAAGTTCTTTTTCCAGCGCTTCAATCAACCATTTGATTTTAAATGTAGGTCCCTGACAACAACAACAACAACAACAACAGTTATCTAGTCACACTTCAGATAATAAGCAGGTCCAGACTGTGCTCTGTTTTTCCAACTTGAGCAAATATTTGCAGAAGTGGAAGGAGAGGAAAAACTTCTTGTAAGCAGGCAGAAATCGTGAGTAGATCCAGATATATTGGCGGTCAGCCGTCTGCCTCTGCAAGAAATGTAGTTTTTAATTAATTTCTCTGAAACCCCATCCCATTTAAGCTTTGAATTCTAAACTCTCTTTCCCTCTGCTATGGTTTATTATTTTGCTGTTGGTGCTTTTACTGTTCTTTTAATTTTGTTGCTTTTTGCTTCTTTTTTTTCTGTCAACAAACTTTGTAAACCTGTCTTTTTTAAGGTGCTTTACATGTAAGATTATTATAATATGCCCAGTATTACACTTTCGTCTTCATGGATTTCTACCAGAAAGTTGTACCATTGCGTACAACTTAAGCATGAAGAGGAACTACTACTCTTGCTATTCTCTAAAGGTCCTAACACACCAGGCGCGAATTCGCCAGGCAAATTATTCGCCTTTATTCGCCTTTTTTTTTAAAACAGCATAAAGTCAATGCAAGCTTCCACACTGGCGGCGATTTTTCCGCGGGGCGAAAAGCCTCTTTTATTTTTTCGCTCTTGTGTCGAATTTCTCGGAGAGTCGCAGGCGAATATCTGGACCTGCTAGACCTCTGGCCAATCAAAAGTCATGTTGTTGATGACGTCACAGACCCATGCGGCTGCAGTTCACACAACACACACCACCACTGGCACCAAGAGCAACGATGGGGGAGAGCGTGTACCACAGAGTGGTCACCCGGTGTGTATAAGCGAAAGTGATTTTTCGGACCGGCAAATATTTCCGCATTTTCGTCTCGCTTTTTCGCGTCCCTCGCAAATTCGCTGGTGTGTAAGGACCTTAAAAACTAAGTTTTAATTGGGGATGCACGACATTGGATTTTTGCTGCTAACAGATACAACACTTTCAAACTTATCTACATTGATACAGATAAACACGTACAATTTTTCACTGTAGAAAAATGTTTTTTTACTCCCACTGTGACGGTTGATTTGATTCAGAAACAAACACAAAAAACACAAACAGCATTTGATTCGACCATAAATGAAAGCTGTCTACTTCTCTCATGGCTTCAAAGGTTCAGTCCTCTTCGAAACCCTTTTTTTTCACACATTTAAGAAAAAAAAAACAAAAACATTAAAAGTCATCTGAACACAGCGGGGAGTCCCTGACAGTGGGCAAAATGCGACCAAGACTCTTCTTTGAGCCTACATTGAAAGCAAACATCAATACTCGTTCGGTGATTGGAGCAGCAGGGCAGTGAGGAGGTGCTGGTCTTTCCCACCGTCGGCTATCTCAAAGGCTGCATATACAGGGGCCTGAGCAGGGGGGGACAGGGAGGCCTCTGTGCCACACATCAAAACAGCTGGAGTGACTGATAGGGTACCTCTCCTGCAGGCATGCGTGGTATGCACTGTACACAAGTCCTGACATTGTGTAAAGCGCCATGTTTTGGATTAGCAAACATGGATTTCATTTCGAATGACTCCTCTGATGTTTCTGCTCTGATCTCGCTACATGGACACGGGGCGACATGAGCTAATGACGCCAGAGACAATATTTGTCCAACGTGCCCACAAAGAGACAATAAGTGGGATTCACATCATGAACATGCAGCATACACTGCTTTAAAATCACACTAGTGACCTCTGCAGCCTCATGCACACTAATTATATTTATCTTTCATCCCAACGTTTGGGAGCAGAGAAATAAACAAGCTTTGATATGACATGCTGCTGAAGGAAACCTTTCCTTTATTTAGTACGTCTTTACTTAGCATGATTAATATGTCATTATTGACAGGTTATGTTCCCCAGTCTTTCAAAATTGCTGGGATTAAACCTCTACTTAAAAAAATTCTCTTCACTCAGGCACCTTAGCGAACTATAGGCCGATATCGAACCTTTCCTTTGTCTTTAAATCCTAGAGAACATTGTTGCTAATCAACGTTGTGACCTTCTCCATGACAACAGTTTATTGAAGGATTACCGGTCCAGATCTAGAGTCCACCACACCATGGAGACCACATTGCTGAAGGTGACAAATGACCTACTTCTGGCTTCAGACAGTGGGTATCTCTCTGTTCTTGTCCTGTTAGATCTTAATGCTATGTTTGATGTGATTGACCACCACATGCTGCTACAGAGACTAGAATAATCAATCGGCATAGCAGGAACGGCTCTAACCTGGTTTAAATCTTACCTATCAGATCGATCTCAGTTTGTCCTTTTTAAAAATAAATCCTGTGTAAATACCAAAGTCAAAGCCATAAGGTTCAGTTCCTCTGAATAAAATCATGAGGAAACCAACTTCACTGTTATGCAGACGACATTCAGTTATACTTATCAATGAAGCCAGAAGAAACAAATCAGATAACCAAACTAGAGGCTTGCTTTGGAGATATAAAGTCTTGGATGATCAATAACTTTCTGATGCTCAACTCAGACAAAAGCAAAGTTCTTGTTCTTGATCTTTAACAACTTAGAGAGGCGTTTTTCAATGACATATTAACGTTAAATGGCATCAAGTCCCACTGTAAGGAATCTAGGAGTTCTATTTGATCAGGATGTTACCTTCAACTCCCATATTCAACACATTTCTTGGATTTCTGTTGTTGTTGCTGTCCCTCCCTCACTCTCTTTACATATCTCTATCCATCCCCTCTCTTCTCATACCCAGTGGCGGCAGGTAGCTGTCTAACATGAGTCTGGTTCTGCTCAAGGTTTCTGCCTGTTAAAGGGAAGTCTTTGGTCTTTGTAATGCCTCAAACAAAGAAAATATTAATGACTGAATTGATTGATTGACATTAATGCTTAAAAGCTAATTTCTGCTTCATTATCCTGCAATAAAACTGAAGAAAACTCTTGCTTCTAAGCTTGTTTTGAAGTACAAGACCAAATAGGTCATCGGCTCCTTATCGGAACACTCTGCTCCTGCCGCAGTAATCAAACTAGTCCATGCACAGACACATGCTAACGCCCCGATCAGGATGCAGGATGGCCTCAGTTCTAACAGGTTGTATAACAGGGGGCTTTACCGCCTAACCAGGGATGGTAATGACTTCAGACCACTGCCTCTGGCGTTCACAGTTTGTCATTAATGATCCTGCCACGGTCACTGATGATAGGCTAATGATTGCGCCCTCGGGCAGGTTGGATAGGATTGATTGGGCTGCTGCCAGATTTCTGCTGCAACTGGGCCACTAAATTCATCACAATACTGCAGTTAGTGTGGGCAAAGTGGATCACGTGTGTCACAAGACTCCCCAACATTATATTTCTGTTCAACTATTTTCATATTTTAGAACTTTTTTCATAACGTTCATAAAAGGTGATGCAATGCCATGTTTTAATTACTTTCCTGCGAGCTCACCCAGTACAAATTCTGCTAAATACTTTTGAGAACTTCTGTAAAGGGCAGGGGGAAGACGAAAAAGAAGAGAAGGGAAAAGAAGAAGATGTGAAAAAGCAATATTGAGGACATGTCACATAATCCCTGAAGACGTAGTGGGCGGTAGACGTGCAAAACAGAGAGAGACATTTGGATGTCCGAGTTTCTGCATGTGGTCAGTCCCAGCTGTGGCCCACATCTTTGTTGTCCTTTGTGTAAGTCACCCCTGTGCTCAGAAATCAATCAGGAGATGTCACCTAATCCAAAACCCGATGCCAAAAGGAACGGTTGCCATGGTGACCGCCTCAATCTTTTAGGTCCACCGGTTCAAACCCCTTACAAGCAGTGTAACTCGGGGACATTTCATCTTCAGACTAAATCTATGTCTTTTACTGGGATGTGCTGTGTTTGTTTGGTTTTGTTTTAGCGCAGCACTAAAGTTATCCTGTCAAAGAGTGACATGTTGGTGAAGTTTACTCCCATTCAGTTCAAACAGCGTGAAAAATGCTTTGATTCGTGCTGTCAAAACATACTTCTGAGTGTAACTGAGGTTTTTATTGTTGTTTACAATGTCAAATGTGAGAGTAAAAGACAGTGAAGGGGACTAAAGCGTGGAAAAAAAAAAACAAGAACAACAAACCCTTTATCCTTATCAGAAAAGCATTTCAGTCATGGAGTAAAAGCAACCAACTGGAGACTAGTGAGACACTTTCTGGAAAGTTAACAACTTTTTATTGATCATAAACAATCCAGAGATGATAATTTGTTTCAACACCCTGCTAATAATTTATTATTTGAGAAAACAATTGATAAAAATATTGTTGCATGTTTGATAAAAAACAAATAGTTTACAGAGAGACTCTGTTAAAAACGAGAATTGAATATCACTCAAGTGGTTTTGGGAGTCTTCTGTTTTTATCAGTGTCAGACAGAAGATGTCTGCAGAATACTAAAGCAGGTTGTGCAGGCTAAGGTGCCTCAAAACAGGGTACTGTTTATCATCATCAGACCACAGAAATTCACTCTTCTTATGATAGTGAAATTGTAATAGTTTTCTATTTTTTATTATTTTTATTTTACAAAACGCTGCATGTGTACAATAACATTCGATATTTACACCTATATTAGAGAATGAAGTAGACAGTTTTTATCTCCCTTTGAAAAGATGATACACTTCATGTCTAAGCTTCATTGCCAGTGCGCTCTGACCATAACTGGGAGAGTAATGTCATTTTTGTGAGCTCTACACAGGAGCTGTAACACTGTCACCAGGATTAGGATTCAGCTGGTAAACTATTAATTAATCCTTGACTAAGTCAAGTTTTAATGAGCTACAAGTTTCAGTCATCATTGCTGTAATTGAAAAAGAACAACCACACTCTGAGCTATTATTGAGTACACAGACATTATTTTGGGTACAAAATTAAAAAAATTAAGGTTATTATTGTAATGATGGAATTAATCTCCCGAAATAACCAATACCAAGAGGTGGCCCAACGATATGATATTATCACGACACTTGGGCCACGATTCGATATTATCCCGATGTTAAACATTTTGAGGTACAGTGAGTATTTCAGTACCATATATTACGATTTGTACAGTTTTTTCAACTGCTTAGCTGATTTAGCATTTGTCTTTTCTTTACTTTTGTCTTATAGGCGCATTATTCTATTTTCATCTCGCACATCTTGGAAACCTCCTGTGTCATGTGAATCTCATTTGTGTCCTGCTTGCATTCCTAATGTAGGTGGTGCCATATTTGTTGCACTAATTTTTTCCTGCTCTATGATGTCACTTTTGCCAACCTCACTGGACAAACAATTAATTTTATTTTTCCATTATTATAGACCTGAGTTCGTATAAGCAATTACTTCAAAAAATCGATACTTGGTGGATGAGACAATACGACATATCACCAGACAAAATATCATGATACTATGCTGAATTGATTTTTTCTCCCACCCCTACAAACTGAGACTATTACTCGGCCAGGACTTCAATAGTGCCTAGACACTAGCAACAGTCTTTTCTGAGAGTCCCTAAACTCCATCATGCCGTAGGTTCTTCTGGATTGCTTCTGCAGACGTCTGACTGCCGTGGATCTGTCTGCTCTCCAGCTACTTTGTGCTTAAGTCTCACTTTTTTTCATGATGTAATGCTGTTTTAATTCCAATACCCATGACCTACCTCAACCTCATCGAGCCTTGATGACTGTATCTCACATTGTCCTCTCTCTAAACCCAATGCAGTAGCAGCAGACGACTGTCTAACATGAGTCTGGTTCTACTCAAGGTCTCTGCCTGTTAAAGGAAGTTTTTCCTCTCCACTGTAACTCAACTCAGACTCAATTCATTTCAGGTAATAATAAGCTGTGGAATCTAAAGAGCCTGAAGTGGACTGACCTTGATGCACACAACTTTTTCATGTAGGAGTAGAAAGGCCCAGATTAACTTTATATGTTAATAATAAATGATTTAAAAGGTTGTTGAAAAGACTTCACATTGGAGTATCAAGAGAAATGTTTTGTACATGGATCTACTAGCTCTAATGTGAGGGAGGTCAGGATTTTTTGTGCTTTAAACAAGTCATGAACTAAAGGGAGGTGAACGCAAAGATTTGCACACAGCTTCTTTTATTTGGAGGCTGAATGCAGACTCAAGGATCACAAACAAACACAAACAAGGTCAGTAGATAGCACGAGGAGCAGTTTGTAAAAGCTTAAAGCAATTTTCAATCCAATACAAAAACTATTTCTTCCAGTGCGATAACGATGAGAGGGAGTTTTAGCTCATTTTAAAGAGGCTATAATCAGTGTTTATTTCCAATACCGAAGGACAAACTTAGCAAACAAATTCCTTTTGCTTCAGGTCTGATCAATTTTGATTTCCTCTCGTGAGTTTATTGTGTTTTACTTGGTCACAGCAGGAAGCTGCTTTGGGTGGAAAAAGCATCTAAACCTACTTTATACATCCTGCTCAGCTACAAATGGACAAATATACACAGTTAGTGACTAGTCAGTATAGCTGTATAGTATACTGTGTATAACTGGTGGGGACCAAAATCACAAAAAGGGATTTAATATTGGGCTCACAGTCCTCAGATTGCACCATTAACAATGCCAGTTCACATTATTAGTACTAAACAATATCTAAATATTTGCAGCTTTTTTCTGGGAGTTTGGTTGGTTTTTGAACAAACTATGACCCAGATTCTTGTTCAATTTTTTAAGTCAAACCCTCAAGGTTTTTTTTTTTCAAACTAAGGGAAATTCCCAGTTAACAGGAGGTATTTTTGTTAAGAAGTAGTGGAAATGCCAATCTAGCTGATAAAAGGCTGAAAAATCCTCAAGTGTTTTCTGCTGCCTGCTTTAAAACAGAGCATTCCTGCTCCCTGTGAGCGCGCCTTTATTCTCTCATGGCATATCTGGGCCATTAGAGTCACTCTGATGCACCACATATATTTGCTACTCATAACAGGAAGAATATGCCCCGATTGACTGCGCATATTTCTGTGACAATTGTTTTCACAGCGATTGTTCGGGACTATTTTGGAATTTGGCGTTTTTACTTTGAGTTTATTCCACCCCGATGAGGACAATGAAGGCGGGAGATTTTCGTTCAGCGGGTTTTCAAACATTCCAGTCTCTTGGCTCCGTTTCTCCGGTCTACCTGCCTTCAAATAAGAAAAGTGGAATTTCTCCCTTTATATAAAAACATGTTAACGCCGGATGTTAAAGCTTGGATGCACACAAGAGAGCTAACACCTTTTAATAGCAAACAAACGCATATAAACACATAATGAAGCCGTATAACACAGATTTTTTTTATTTGTTTATACTTAAATTAGCCTTTTTGTTTCATAACCTGCCAAAAACTGATTATTTTTTATTACCGTGTGAGTTTAACATTTCGTAACATACATGTTATGAGTGTTTTTTTGTGTGTGTGTCCTTGTGTGTGCGCGTTTAGTACCATTCACAGACTACTCATTTGTCTGGAATGCCCATAAATTCTCCACTTTACTGTAGGGGCACAGCTGGTCAAACCATTAATGTACCAACAAAAACACAGAGCCGGGACATTATGAAGTTCAGTGTGTGAAGATGCAGGCCACAATAGAACCAGAACCAGCTTGTAAATTCCTGGTGAAAAACTCAGATGAACGACTTGTGTTGCACTCTTACTTTTCTTCCGATATATAGTCGCTTCTTTTTAGTCAATTTTAAAAACTCACTTTTACAAACTTGCTTTTATGTGATGCCATCTTTTACCGTCTTTTACCTTTTTTCTTTTTCTCCTTTTTCTTTTACCTCTTTCTTATTTAGACTTACTGTCCTTTTAGCCTTTGTTTTACTTATAATCTTTTCTTAGTTTATCTCTCAGGTCCTTCATTGATTTTAATGTTTTTTATTTTATTTTATTTTTTGTTCCACTTTATCATTTATATTGCCATCATTATTATTTTATTATGATTTTATTATTATTATTAATATCCTCTTTTACACTTACTAGCCTGTTTCCTGCCCTCCTTTTCTATTTCATTTTATGTTTTTATTTTGGTCCTCATGGTCCCATTTATTTTGTAGGGTTCTTGTATTGCCTGGGTTTACAATTCAGAGGCCTGTTTTTAACCGAGCTTTTGTTTTTATGTGTTTTTATTTTCATGTGCTGATGTTCTGTGCTTGTAACTGTTGTCAAAGCACTTTGTAAACTTCTGTTTTTAAAGGTGCTATATAAATAAAGATATTATTATTAAGTTATTAATATATACTTTTATACTTTTTATTTCTATACTGAATGTTTACTGTATCATTTCAATCCTCTGCATGTGTCAGAATTGACAATAAAGCCACCTTGAACCTCGAATCTCGAGGAGCCCACACTAATCAAGTACTGAAAAGAAAAAGAAAACATCAGTCCTTCACCCCCTGTTTATTCCGCCTCATTATTCTTGCACAGCTTTATGAGTAATTACAGATTCCTCCCTCCTGCTATGATTTAATGAAAAAGCAATAACCAGAAAGCCTCACACCTGCAGAGCAGCAAGTGACAAGTCACATAAATAGACGTAGGTGTCACCAGCAGGTCTCTTTGCCTGAATGCAACATCTGAGACACTCAAAACAACTTGTCGGGGGTTACAGGGGGCATTGACTCGACATTTTCATCCAGAGGACCTCGGAGAACTTGGCGCTTTAATTAAGACAATGTTTTGAGTATGTCCCGTGGTTACAAATTACACAGTTACTTTCATTCCATGCCATTTTTTTTGTTATTTTTTGCGTCAGTGGGATTGAAGAAAGTTGGAAAAAGAGGAGATGAGGCAGCTATCATGTACCTGTTCCATCCAGAGAGTGAAGGAGCGCTGCCACGAGTCTTTCTTCTCCAGGTGTAGGTACGTGTTGAAGAGTATGAGGTAAATGTAGCGCTCCAGGTACTGCAGGCTCCTGAGCAGCAGCTGCTGACACTCCTTCTCCGTCTTTCCACTTTTGATCTATCGAATAAAGGGGGAAAAAAAAGGATATGCTAGTAGATATGACATGTCTTTTCATCCATCAGTAGCTTTTAGGTTCAATTTACTACATTTGTATTCTGTTAAAAGCTCAGTGGTCAGGGTTTCTTGTACTTTTCACCAATCCAGCACCTCTTTAAGCCGCCAACATGTGCCTTTTATGTTGGCTTTCATTCTGCTTAATTTACCTGTTCAGATGTGGGCTCATGTTGGCCCTTACGTCCCTGGAGAGCAATTAAGGTAGTGGGAGAGCACAAACTCCGACCACGGAAAAATTATCACCTTCGTCTTGACTGAATCGTAAAAGCATAAAAAGCTTTTCAAATGTCTAAAAACATCCAAATTGGTCAATCAAGAGCAGGAAACAACCAATTTCAGCTCCAATTATAGGTGTGCAACAATTTATAAAGACGTCATGTATGGCATGTCTTAAAAATAGAATATTTTTTGAAAGCCAATTCGCAATTTTTCTCCTATTTGGATGTTTATGTGTTAAAAAAAAACAAAAACAAATTGCTGTTGTTCTTTTAATTCATTCAACATGGTTTCGAGTGATTTCCTGTGCCACGTGATCACAGCGGCAGCTCGTCTTTTTGTTGACCTTGTCTTGGGTAAGGTTGGACATACACTGCGGGAGTCAAAAATAATCCACTCGCACAGCTTGAGTCCACTTTCCACCACGGCCGCTGCAAAGTCATACACTGTATGTCAAGCCTAAATGGGACGCAACGATTCATTTATGGCGTAGCTGCACTAACCCATCAATTCCTTCAACCTTGAGTCAAAAATGCACAACCACTCTCAATGATCGCTTACAGCAGAGAGGAGCAGTTTAATATGCAGGTAATTTAACTGAAATGCATCAAACGACCCCACAGCAGGAGCAGAAATCATTTTATTCCTTTCTTATCACGTTCAGATCAATTATTCTCTGACAATCAGTGGCTGGGTCAATGAGTACTGTTTTCAGCTTATATAACATCCTCATTCCTGCACCGTGTTTCAACTATACCCCCAACACCACCCACATGGTTATTATTTCCGCTTAGCGCCAACATAATATTGTTTATCCTAGTCTGCCTGAGGCCACCAGCTCCAACGACAGAGGGTCTATGACCTCTAAATTGCAGCCACAGTGGCAAACACGCATCAACAGCTTTGACAAATCTAGGACAATACACACAAACAATACACAACTGAAATTACCAGCTCACGCTCGTCTTCTACGCCTCAGCCAAGCAATTGTGTTGATAATAACAGCTGAATTAGTCAGAGGATGTTGTTTGATGAGCACCCGATGAGGCTTCAAATGATAATTTGATTTTGATTTGTGATGCACACCTCTGTTTAATCAGACTTGACTAAAATCACGTGGGTCTTATTTCTCAAAAACCAAAGGTCAACAACCATTTGGCCAATAAAGCGGAATCTGATTGAAATGAAAATACTTTAAATATGGATGTCTCAATGTGGATTCATCATAGACCTCCTGACCTACATTATCACCACAGTTTAAGTAAGAATCAGTGCCACTCATTTGGTATCTGACCAATTATGTTCATTCATTTCGTTCAGTATTCAAAATGGAGTTCACAATGAAGCAGATCTTCTTCTAGTTTAACTTCAGTGCCAATTCTTGAGTTATGGCCCCAAACTTGCTCTGTTAGACTGCTGTGACTCTACCAGTTGACAAAGTTTCTAGAGAGAGTAGCTAATTTGTTATTTTGTGAGTACAAATCCTTAAACAATGGAACTGCACATGACGAAAAAGAGGCTGACTAATGCTAGCATGTTGGTATCGTTGGCCTACCACAGACCTGTTTCTTTCAAGCTGCTGTACCCATCAAGGAACTCTACCCAAAAAATGACTTTCAAGAAAATAAACGTGGACCCAGTCTTAGTGTTTCACTGTTAACTATATACTCCACTTTTTTCTCAAGTTTGGTCCCCACCAACCCCTGCAAAAGTAAATGTCCCAGTTTCTACTAACCTGTATTCAGTTTTAATCAGAAGATCTGCTTGGAAACTTAATAAATTTGCTTTAATTAAAAACTGAGAATGAAGGGAGCTGGATGGACCCAAGTATAGAGTTCACTGTACAGAGGACCCAAACAATGAGCTAAAAGAGGCTAAAAGGAGCACAAAGCTTAGAGAAACACTACGTTGTACCAAGTAGTCCACACCAGTGTTCCCATAAACCAAAACTAAAGGCATGTTAGAAAGTTAAAGCTGTACGTACTTTTAGAAAATATAAAAATACAACTTTGCTTGACAGGGCAGAATAACCTCTCATGTTGTACCTTCTTCGCTTGCAGGCTGATGTTTTGACATTTGTAAAGATATCAGCTGTTGAAAATGTCATCTAACACCCACACTGTTATACTTCATCAGACACAGTATTCACATTTGTTAGATTAATATTCTTCCAATGCACTTTAAACCCTTGAGTTCATATTAAAAATAAACAACAGAAATTAGGACTTTTTTAATTATGAAAACTATTAAATTTTTTAGGACTCAAAAACAATTGGAGTGTAGATATTGAATAACCCTTTTATAGTCTTTTAATGGAAAGATAATTATATCCTCACAGGACTATTTCACTTCACATGAGGGGTAAATGTTGAGCGTTATAAGTCCATTACATCTTTCATAACAAGTTGCGAAATCTTTAAAGACAATACATTTGCATAAATCTGCAAAGTAAAAAGGCCTTTTTTATGCTGCTTCTCAATTGTAGGGTGCACGCAGTTTAAGGAACTTAAAGACAGACTTTCATCACTGCGTCAGGGTTTTTTTTTTTTTGTCTCCTCCTCCTTTTTTTCTCTCTATTTTTTCTTCTTCTGATTGCTTAAAGCCTTGAGTGCTTCCAGGCACTCGAACGAAAATGGTCTGCCATCCAGCTGTGTGTCTGTGTGGTGAAGTATAAGGTGTGTGGTGGGTTGGATAAAGTGTCAACTAGGGTTAAGAGAGAGTAACAAAGGGAGGCGAGGCAAAGTTAAGTACAACAAAGCAGCAGCAGTTTGAGCAGCTGAATGTTAATGCGTGGTGGACTCCGTTATCTGCTCAGAGTTTTGCAGGATCTCAGGGAAGTGGAGGCTTCTGGGGGCTGAACGGAGGGGAAGAAAGTTTACAATGTAGCTGGGTTTGCACTCAACGTAATTTGACATGTGCACAGCCCACCATAATACGATCATTCCAGAGCTGAATGACGCAAGAGAAGAGAAGGAGAGTGAGGGGGAATGAGTGGGTTTCCTGTCCATTCCCAGCAGCCTTAGTTGGATCCCAGCTTTCCAAGCGGAGAAGAAACTGCACCTTGGAAAAACAATGGATGTGCTGTTGTCCATCAAGTTACCCCAGGACACGGCGGAAAAGAGAGCGCACGCAAATACACACTCACGTCACGTTCTCTGAGCTTTCCTAGTTAACACTGACCACAGTGGCGGAGCAGGTGAACCTGATCACCCTGTGTGCCCTGCTACCCCATGGGGCTTTTTTTCAGCGTTTTCAACTCATAGCCTAAAAAAAAACCTGCTGTGCCAAAGCCTGGCAGCTGTCTGTGCACAAGCAATAACCAAATACTTGGCTCAGAGGACACAAATGCTCCGATCGGTTTGCAGAGATTACATAATTCACACCTCGACAAGCTGCAGAATCCTAATTCTGTGGCTGCCATCTGTCTGTCTGTCTGCAGGAGACTGAGCCATGTGTGGTTGAGCAGCCTCTCGTGCAGAAATTCCTCCACAAAACAATGTTAAGGAAGATGCGGTGAAGGAACTGAGTGGAGTATTTCCATTCCATGTCGGGGGAGACAGCCATGAGAGCTTTGGATTTGCTTGGATTACATTTTTTAAGTGCTACAAATCCATCTAAGTGGTGATACGCATATCTAATTCCCTCTGTTTTGTTTTGAAAAGTATAAAAGGGGAAAAGACGAGAACAAATCATGTCTTTGTGTGCATCAAGGAAAATTAAAATCCCTTGTAAAATGTCACAAACTTTAACAAATAAAAGAAAAAATTCACTGTTCAGTGAGGAAAGGGTATTCTCTCATCTTTAGTGGCCTTTAAGAACAAAAGAAGTGACCGGCGAAAGGTGAAAACCAAACCCAGAGGTGCGATGATGAACCTCCTAAGCCTCCTGTATGGATCCGAGGAAGATGGGAGTCAGGCCAAAAAACAGACCACATACCTTTATCGAGAGAGCGCAGGAATGCTGGAGCTGTGAGCGAGGACAATGTGTAAGACAGAGGAGCGGAGAGGACAGTATGTTATCACTGAAAAAACATGTGTTGTTGTTGCCGCTGAGTGGAAATGTCATGTTTGTTTGTGTGGCGTATTCCTGACAGATATATGCTGCAACTTAAGTGTGTGTGTGTACTAAAAATCTATAAGTAACTACCCTCGTTTTGGGTCTTTATACATGAGTATTGATACAGCTGTCATATCTTACAGTACAATATAAAGTTGAGGCCATAGTCAAGGTGATTAGCCTAGCTTAGCGTAGGTTAAAAATAGAGGGAAAACAGCCTGCCTGGATCAGTCCAAAAATAACAAAAACATGCCTTCCCAGAACTCTAAAGCTCAAAAATGAACATGTTATATCCTATTGGTTTATCCAGACAAAGCCAAAATATAAACAACAAGCCGAGGTTTACCTGGAGGTTATGTGCTGCTCATTTTCCTTTTTTCTTTGTGTGTGTGGATTTAACACTAAAGATCATCTAAAATCATCACTAAAATCCTCTTTCCTTGCCTTCTTTCCAATTAATCTTCACAAATACAATAAATGATACTGAAATGGTTCAATTGTGACCTTTCAAAGGGTTCAGATTTAGCTAGAAGTCCCGAAAGTTATCATCAAACGCAGCTCAATTAGCGGTTTCTCTCTTTCTTCTCGTCGTCATGCTGAGTTGCGCTATTGATCCTCTGGTTTTGGCTTCATATGAGGCCAAAACAGATCAAGCGTTTTCCCTAACAAGACTACAGTTTGTTTGAAGAAATGTTAAAGAAAACTTTCCCTCATACTTTGCTTTAACTTTTGATAAGTTAAATGTGAAATTTAAAAGAAAGTATCTTGTGTTGTTTTGTCCGCCGGTACTGAGAAAGACGCAGAGAGAACAGAAGAGAAGTGGGGGTCTGTTTTCCTGTTGCTAATACACATCGGTTTTGGAAACACAATTTGATTTTTTGGAACCAGCATGAGGTTGAACTTTTGGTAAAGTAAGTCAAAGCAGCCTCAAAGCATCTTTCACCACATCTGAGCCGCAAACCTTTATTCAATATCATCAAAAAGCACAAACAGTTTTAGCAAAACAACTCCCATGGAAAAGCAGCTACTGAGAAACTTTTAGAAGTTTCAGGAGAAAAAAAAAAAGGTCTAAAAACCACATCCTGTTAACATTTAAGTTAATATGGCAAGCATACTGGCAAATAATGTTAGAGCTCATACATACTTAGCTGTATTGAGTGAAATGAACAAAGGAGTTCATGAAAATAATCGGTACAACCACTTTTGGTTCAAGCATCAAACTCACTCGTCATTCTCTATGAAGTGAGGGGTAATAGAAAAAAAATCAATGTAAGAAGAGCATACACACTTGGTGGAAAACAACATAATTGCATTCAATGTCTGTGTACAATCTCGCCCAGGGCAAGCTGTTGGCGGTTTGTAGTTTCTGCCTCTGAAATCAAAGACGAAGGTTCAAACAAGAGTTCACAATAATCCCCCGGATAAGCGTCACAGCCTGCAGCCTGCAGGTGAAGGTATATTAAAGATAAACACCTACCATTTCTGAGACATACTGCCTGTCTCGTGCGTCTATCTTGTGTAAACAGGGTGTACCTCATGTCAGGAGGTTTGGCAAAGAAGGGTCCCATATGTTGAGGAAATACGAGACCTCTATGTAAAGCTGGGGGCAATGTCAGCCTACAGTAAATGAAATTAACTAATTAATAAAAACCAGAGACTATTAGATGGTCTCTCACCTCTAACACCAAAGAGTCAAAGATAAAAGACTTCAGGGAATGTGAGATTTATCAGAGTATGGGGTCAGTAAAGCACTATATGCTTGTCTGAACTGTTGTTTTGTTTGTTTATCCATTATATCTGAGTCCATTTTCATGGACCTGAATACAGCAACATCCTCCCAGACATTAGTAGTAGATTAACTAAGTAAGATCAGATGTAACTGAAATGACAGTAATGACAGTAGTTACGCTGCGTTCCAGTTACCTCGGAAGTCGGATGTAGTAGCTGGGGATGACGTTACACTCAAGTTAACGGCATTCCAGTAGACAAGTCGGAAAACCAAGATGGACGCCTACAGTTACCCATTATTAGCTGTTGTCTGCAATTGTTAGCTGTTGTTAGCTGTTGTCAGCGGTCATTTGTTGTTGTTAGCAATACCAGTTGTAAACAACGCATAACACAGTATTTTACTCTTACAAACACTATAGCACTGTGTTCACAGTTAGACGTTGGGCAGTACAACATATACCACTTATTTAATTTCACACAAAAAAAATAGAAGTGCTAATAAATAATACATTATGAGAGGTTTAACTGTTACTCTTTACTGTTGATGCACTGCGCTACCATCTTAGAATATGACATTGTTGTCAATTTCCGACTCGGAGCTCGAAAATTCCGACTTCCGGGTACAACTGGAACGCAGCATTATGCCTCAAACAGCAAGCTCCGGTTTGATTCACAACACCCACCTGTGTAACGTAACTCGATACTGATTGGTCATAACCAAACAACAACATATATTAATTCTGAATAATAAGAGATAACCAGATTACACAGAAATTTGTGAAAGTAGTCCAGCACTTTTAAACAATTTCACCTCTTCTTGTTGACAATGTGGTAAAAACGTTAATTTTTTTGATAGCATCCATATAGAATTGCGGTAAATAGCTGACTATAGTTTTATCAGACTTGTAAAAATGTCAGTGCTAGAAGTTTGCAAAAGTGTATAATGTGTATGTGCTGCATCTATAAATAAAAAGATCATATAGCTGTTGGTGAGATCACCAGAGTTCTTGGTGGCGACGGGCAAGTGTCACAGGTCGACCTTTCTGCAAGCTCATGTGGGCTGAACTAAAGGCGTGCACATTACACAGGAATCCATCTGCTTGACATATGGTGCCAATTACCAGCTGATGGGGTTGCCGAGGTAAAAAGGCCAATCCATATTGGTCCGTCCCACCCAGGTTTGCACAAGCAGCTATTCATCCGACTCCGCAAGAACGCCTCCCACCTAAATCCTAAACCAAACCCTGACCTGTCCACAGTGGACAGGCGGCCTACACATGGCTCCAAGACTCAATGTACAGACAACTCAAACGCAAGTACAACATGATGGATTTCAGATGAAAACTGTCTATAAGATAAATGATTTGATCTTTGAATTGATCCAAAGTGAAGGACGCTGGCTTTTAAATCTGGTAATGTTTATAATCATGTTTACCAGTATGGAGTCTCCCTCTCTGCATTTTTTGATGCATCGCCACATTTCTTGCCACATTCAGTGGAATGGTGGGAAACCGCTGCCTTGGCTCTGTGCACGGATTGCACACAAAAAGATCAACGAGTTCCTCGAAAATGACTTAATTCATTCCCCTAAGATGTGCCCATAATCTGCCTGACCTGATATTTAAATTGCTTTCCATTACAGCTCTTAACATAAAAGGATTTGATTACTCATGAATATTCTCGCAGCTGCTATCCTATACTTGGCATCTTAGTAGTACTTTTCATAACAAACACACTTTTTATCTGTCTGTATAACAAACAGCAGTCCTTAAACACAGCAAGACACATAAGCACGCAAATACACCTGCTGTTTTTCTACCATGCTTCTTAGAACAGAGTTATTTTCAGCATATAAAAAGTTACATTAACAACTTTTCTCCTTCATGTGTGAAAAACGTACATAGAAAAGTGTAAAAAGCACACGTCAGCAAAGTGCTTTTATCCAGGCTTTGTTATCTTGAAGTGTACTGCGGCAAACAGCCTGAGTCTACTAAAGCTTTCAATTCCAAATGTGAAAATAAAGACTTGCACCACTCTTAAGGTTATCTTGGTTTGAGTAATCAAATCCTTGTTTGTTTTTACCTCTTTGTAAAGCACTTTGTGTTGCAGCTTAAAAGCATGAAAGGTGCTATATAAATAAAGTTTGATAAAGTTTGATGATACTCTCAAACTTCTTGCTATGATTTTTTAACTCAAACTGCTTCTTCATTTTATAATTATTTTACATACTTACTAAACTTTAATGCAGCTTTCAATGGCTGTATGATATATCAGGACAATAAAGGGAATATTCGATCACTTTTTAAAAACTTTTTTTATCAAAAAGATGCCATAACATCAAATAAATCTTCTGATCGCTTTCATTCGTTTATTAACAAGTTGACCCATTCCAGCACAGTAGGGGGCAGTGTGGGATTCACCATTAAACATAAAGTTGAAAAAACGCCGCCCCGACAAAGTAATGAAAGAGCATAAACCAGTGTTTGTTTTTATCAAAGACTGTTTATAGAAGGGACGTCATATGCCTTCTTGCTAGTTGAAGCCTCTGTGAGAACAGCACCCCCTGGTGACTGGTTGCAGTATAGGTCATAAACCCCGCCTCTTCTAGCAAAATGAATGATGCTGTGGACAAACTTTAAAAATTAGTCATATAATTTTTTTCTGATGTTGACATGTAGTCATAGATAAACTGGTTTGTGCTCTAGTCCCCTTTTTTCAAAAAGCGGTGAGTACTGTAGTGCTGATTTAAGAAATGTAGAAAGTTTGCCAGAGACAAAAATATTGGATTTGAAGCACTTGATGACCAACCTTTCCTCAAGTAGGAGACCGCTTACTAATGGCATATCAATAACTGTAGCTGGAGTTACTGCTTCAACTTAACTTTATGATATGCTCTTTACTAGTCATGGGTTAGAATGAGATTCTGATGGTATGATAACCTTCATTAAAAATATGGTTTGGTATCTCAGCTGTGTTATCTTGAAACATACAGGACTCTGGGTAAGAGGAACAATGACTGTTTTTCCATTAATTGTCCCAATCTATTTCATTTTCAAACAACATAGAATATTTGGAAGATTTGTAATCATGAACGTTAATGCAAAACAAAAAAACAAGTAAGTTTTTAATACGTTTCATTCAAAAACGCAATTCTCACATTAGCATGAGACAACTAAGGAAGAAAATCACGTTTCCATAGGAGCGCTGCAGTTCTTTGTTAAAAACAAGAGGTGACATTTAAAGAGTCAGAGCTAATCATTAATTTTCTTCTGTCAAGAAAAAGAATTTCAGTGTGAATTAGTACATATCTTAATAAGCATCTCTGCCTACTTAATCATACCCTCAGGCGTGCAAACACAAGTTTAAAGCAATTTTTTGTATCGGTCGTCTCAGGCCATCAGAAAACTCTGCAGTTTCACTATTTCCCATTTCAGATTCTGAAGTATCAAGCTGTGTTGCTCCGATTTTGAAAGGTGAGTGATTATTTTCACTGATGGATTTCTATATAACTTTCTATAGTATTGAATGCCAACATTTCATCTTACGTTTTTCATTTTCTTTTTTAAAATGTTTTATTTATTGTTTACTTTTTTTACAAACCCAGGCTTTTAAAAATAACATTAACCAACCTGAAAATCCATCCACCCAGTGTGCTGCCTGCCAGGTTGGCAAGAAGAAGAAAAGTTTAACTTGGACATCATCTGGCTTCAAGCTGCAGAAATGATCTATATGGATCAAGATGGTGCCCTAAAACAGCTTTTTAAAAAGAAGCCCAGGAGAAGCCAGTGAGAGGGGGCTACAGGAGATGCCTTTATGTTAATGGTTTCCACAGATTGCAATCCTACGTCTGTCTTTTTCCAGTCGCTCAGCCACACTACGCTGATTAAATCACGGAGGCAAGGTTGAGGTGGATTTAAGAAGCGATCTGTGTCGATCTACACTCTGTAAACACAGATCTGCCGGTCTGAACAACCGGCAAAAGGCTTGAAACTTTCAGACCTCCTTTCATTACGTCACAGGTAAAATATTCAAGATTCTAATCTCTGTCTGAACATGGATTTAACTTTTATTTCATAACAAAACTGAATATCAAATAGCTCTACTCTGCCATCAGATGGTATCTTTAACAAGAATAAGTCTCTAAAATTACCAAAAACATGAGGAACAAGAGAAGGAATGTACTTCTTCATCACTAATGGTCAATAGGCATTTGAGTGGAGAAGGCCAATGCCTTGAACAAAAAGGCTTGCAGAAACACATCACGTGTCTGGTGTGCAGAGATTAGAAAAAGCCACACGAGGAGACAGGGCTCATCAACTTAGCCTACACAGAGACTGGAATATCTGCCCACATTAACCACACGCATTATGGTACATTCTGTACGTGCACATGCCTGGCAACAGCGCACACGGAGACTCCCACTGAGGATCAATCATCTACTGAGCTATCAAAATATTTTCTACAAGCAAATCCAACGGTGGGGCATTAAAACGGTGTATCCTCCAGCTACAACTAATCAAACATTCAATAATCCAAAACCTGCTGGAGTTGCTGGAATCAAATTTTACCCTGAACCATCATATTGATGCTGGAGGTTCATGAAAAGGAAATGTGTTGATAGTTTGAGTGTTGATGTCAGAAAACCAGAGCTTTAGAGTTGTTGCTGTCTGCACTCCAGACTTGTAACTATGTTGTTTATTTGCTATAGCAGCGTCACTGAAACCCTGTTCCTGGGGGGATATTGCATTGATTCATTGACATATTTTCTTCAAAAACTGCTGCATCCCAGTCTGAGAGACCCAAATGAACAAGCCAGATCCAGATCCAGTAAAGGCATGCAGAAAATGTGGGCAGGGGGGCACAACTTTTGGAGTCAAGGCTAGACCAGGTCTGAATAAAAAAGGCAGCTTACGCACTTGACATGACAACACCCCTCCAGTTGTAGTTTTGAGTTGATAGATTGGTAATAAACAATGGCAGCACACTAAAAAAAAG
Organism: Xyrichtys novacula; assembly: GCA_962446985.1. Lineage (NCBI taxonomy): Eukaryota > Metazoa > Chordata > Actinopteri > Labriformes > Labridae > Xyrichtys > Xyrichtys novacula. The sequence continues at coordinate 6,640,262 of OY660882.1, read as the reverse complement.
ACGTTTTAAATCCTTTAATGCCTCCTTCACTTTAAAAAATACAGCAAATGCATAAAAGTTACGATCACATTAGTTTTCTGAAAGTTTCATGACTGAGCGAGCTCACACCACCTGGTAACATTCATCTCCACCTGCTATAAGTAAGTTTTTGGGAATTAACCTTGTATGGTATATTTTGGCTCTATAAATATGTCCAAGGAAAACGAACAACAACAAAACTTTGTTTATATTAAAATATGTTTTTTAAATAAAATGAGACAAAAAAGGTAAATAAAAACGAAACACAGAGAATCTGAGACTGAGTTGATTATTCTTGCTGGATCATGGGATCTTTTATTTGATCTTAAATGTTCATGACAACCATGGTAAACATGGTAATATACAGTAGATTTGATGGCCACCTTCTTCTCACTTAATTAATCAGGGTGGCATTTTGTTCGCATACACTTGGGGAAAACTTCATTAGCAGAAGCATGTACGTTGTTCCTGACATTTAAAACTCAGCCAAAAGCTGCTGTAACATTTGCTTGAAGCTGTTTATTTATTTTTTGTTGGGCCATCAAAAATATGCATGTTTAGGAATTAATGAAAGCTTAATTGAGGAGTTTTAGCTAATGATGATGAATTTTCTTTTCTGAATGACAGCTTCTTTGTGATTCACAATAGCCGGAGAGAACTTTGACAAGAAATGGATTATTCTTCATCTGTCATCAGGCTTTCGTGCTAGGTGAAATACTTGATTCTGATTGGTTGAAACCAGGTTAAAATGCTGAATAACAAAAGCAATGCCAGGGATAACTAGATCACACATCATATGAGATCACCTAAATGAGTTTGATACGTTAATTCAGGTTATGATTTCACGTCGAGGTGGCAAAACCATCAGTTTCAAACAACATTGGTAAACTACGTCAGGAATCATTTTACTACTGATCTATTCAAAAAGCACAAAACTTTGGATCTGAGGTTAATAAGCAGCGGAGAAAAGTAGTCAAGAGGAGAAAAATGCCTAAAAACTAGAGGGGAAGCTGTTTATAGACAGAAGAAGCTGAGTGAAAGGGACATCAAGCAAATTGAAGAAAACAGACACAAAGTGGGTTTTTTTCTGTTCCTTTTAGTCTAATATTTTATCAGTAACATGTTCAAATTTGTATCATTTTTGTTATTAAAAAAATGAAAAAGTACAAAGAGAGGCCACTGTGGGTTGATTTGTGATCGTCTATAGTGAGGCGCAGAACAGCCAAAGAAAAACACACATGACAAGGCCCATCAGTGTTCCTGCTGGGCGTGTGAGCTGTTAGCACTTTGGGAGTAATTATGGCATCGTTAACACGGGATTCATCTGTTGCTCAACTGTCTTCATGTATGAAAGACGGCTTCCCTGCTGGGGTGTTGTGAAAGTGCAATTCCTGGGGCAATGCAACCCAGGCACGACTCCTGCATATCCCACATGGTTGGCATTTAAGTGACTTCCCGACTAGGGTTGTTTTCCCGTGGGTATTTGTACACTGCCAGCAGCTAAAGCTGGTGTGAAAGCTTAGACAAAAAAAGGTGGACCTTTTCCCGGTGAAATGATTTGGGGCTTAGCAGGATCTGTGATATACCACGACCACAGCTACTGGGGGCATGTTTTAACACTCATGCATGGTTTCGAGAGTGGTTATTCCTGGTCTGTGGGCCGTGGGGCAATGACAGGTTTAGTGTGTCAGAGCAGGAAATGTGCAGGCCCTCTGTGCAGTGCTTGGCTCAGTCCTGGGGCCAGTGGTTAAGAAGGGGGGTGGGGGCTGGGGAAGGTCAGGGCAAAGGGCAGGCCAGGGCAGTTCAGTTATCCAGGGTAAAAGAGGAACCATTCCTGGAGTGATCAGCCGGTATGACGGTGAATATGAGAGATGGATACCTCAAAAAGAAAGTAACCATTAAAGAGGGCCACAACCCTAGATAGTGGAGGGTGGCTACGCTACAGCTTGGACAACATATGACCAGCATTTAAGAGCCTACCATGGTAAAAATATTAACCCTTAGAACTACCAGCTATATTTTACCATTTTTGGTCCACATGGTTTAATTTTGTAAAAATCAATGAAGCAACTCTATCCTTTCAAGCACAGCAAATATATACACATCTTTTTTTCAGGACAACCTCAGCTGTCAGTTCATGGGTGCAAAAATTGTGTAAAATGAATATGACAGTAGATTCAGAACCATCAAAGTCAACCAAAAAACAAAAACGGAAATTGATACCAACAGTACTTCGCACAAAAAACACATAAATCTACAGTGACCAAGCCTTTTCTCACCTGCACATCATTCTCCCAAGTCTTGGCTACCAGGAGAAGAAATATTGGGATTGGAACAAACACACAACAGAAACTATTTACATATTTAGACTAATTCTTCCAGGTGTTTTTTTTTTACCATTTACAGTTGTTTATGCCACTCCTTGAAGCAGTTCCTGTGTGGTATGAGACAAAGGATCACATCATACTGCTCGTAATCTCTTCTTTGCTTGTTTCAAAGCATTGAGGACAATTATTTCTTAATTATTTCTTTGTTAAGGTCCTGACTCACCGGGAACAACACAAATATACTACACAAAACTCTGAAATATTCAGAGGCGAATTTTTACGCGCCTGACTATACACACCAAGCACAATGCGACTTTCCGGGGGGAACAAAATGCATCCCGGGTGGAAGCAAGAAGACTGACACAACAGCACTCTGTTCACCGACACGTAAACAATCAGCCAGTCGACCATGTTGGATATACCGGTGAATCTGATGTCGCAACAACACGAAATCTGGTCAGTATGCAAAACTTTAGAAAATTCGACCGTGATACGAAAAAATAAATGCTGCAATATCGCAGGACGGGAAAACGTCGCTTATGTGAACGCTAATATTGACAGGATACGGGTTCGAAAAGAAATATTGACGTCCAAAATAACCGCACGAAAAAATGCTCCCAATGTGTTTAAGGACCTTTAACCATTTGTTTAACTAACAAGAAAATCTGGTGCTGACCTGTCAGAGAAAAGACATTTAATCTTTTGCATTCGTGTTTAGCATCGGTCATCCTAAGTTTTGGTTGCAATCAGCCTTAGCGTACTAAACTGAGCACATCTCGTTTCTCTTCACGTGAGCTATTAAAAAAGCTCGTCTCAACATGTCGTTAACATATGCTACAAGAACACTAATTAGCTCAGGCCTGTTAATACTGAGAAAAACTTATGAAAACAACTCAATCAAAAATTCTTCCATATAATCAAATGACTCACTGCAGCCTACGGCGACTTCCGGCTGATTCTTTGTGAGCTGCGCCAACAACAAGTGGGTTCATTAAAAGCTGGCTGCCCTCAGACACATTCCTGGCAGACTATAAAGCAATTTATAAGTTATCTAGTTTTTGCACTTGAAAGGTGTTGATACAGTTGATAGTCATTTTGCGGTACTTTGAAAGTGACTGTACTGAGGTGTACCGCAAGAAGTAAATTAATACTAGTAAACGTTCACTTAACAATCAGCAAACTCCAAGGTCAGACGCAGCATGTGCACAGCTGTCCTGATTGTGGAGAGTTATTGATGTTGAATATCAGCTGATAGGTGGGACCGCCTGGGGTGCAAAAATGCAAATGAGTGCTTCATAGTACTTTAACTCTGAATTTGACTGTGGAGGAAACTAAAGTTTGAATACTAAGTAGTCAGGGTATGATTATAATTTAGGGGGGTTTGAGCCGTTCACCACGTAAACAGCGATCACACGAGGCAGCGCATCGGGTGGTTTCACTGATTAGCTTCTCTCTTCTGGTTAAAGGTGCACTGTGAAATTACATCCTGCGACACACGACCCCAAAAAACAGTGTGAAATCTCGACTTGCTAAGACGTTAATCGTATTTTTAGAGTGATTTTCCCGCTGACGGCGAGAAACCTGTCATTTAAATAATCATCCACTCAACTGATACGGCAGGAATTACATACTGCTGTTCAGTGTCTAAACAAAGAACAAAAACCTGAATAAATACATGCTGTTAGCATCAATAGAGGTGAGAAGTCATATCAGAACACAGAGAGAGCACAATCACTGGAGGATTTAAAGACCCATGCTGCCGAAAATCACGTTTTTTCTGATGCTAGAGGACATATCATGAGAATACTCAATACATGAGTATTTCTAACCCTGCAGTAGCAGATTACAATGCTCATAAGAAAGCTAACTATGACATTCGCTTTCATCATGACCCCAAAGACATGTCCAAGAGTTGAGAGGCTTCTACATAACCCGCCACTTCTGCTGCAGCTGCAATGAAGAGGAGGTTTCAGAGCTGCGCTATCTCGGCCCATGACTCGGAGGCGAATTACTCCTTGAGCTCTGAAGAAGAACAGCCCTTGAAAATGACACATGTAACGTGATTTTGGCTTAAAAACTTCTTAATCACAATTTAAAGACCGCTGAGAACACTTTAAATAACGAATAAAAATACAATCGCAGTGGGATAGCTTCATTTGATGTTCTTTATTAAGTGGAAACTCCCTAAAAATAAATGAACCCCTGAGTAGAAAGTGTAGAAAGTGTAGAAAGTGTAGAAAGTAGAAAGCTCTGGATGTGCCTTATTTACCCCTATGTCTGTGGACCCTCATACACACAAACTACATACATGCTCAAGCATCACAGCTCTTTACTTTATGCAGGTACTGTACATCATGTCCAAGTGGCTCAGCTGCATGCACCTGCTCAGATGCCCTTCAGTCAAAATAAATCACTTCGTAGACGGCCGCGGTAAATACAGCTATTGGCATTGGCATGTGAGACGCTGGAAATTCTGAATAAAAACAACAACCTCCAGGCTCCCGCTTTCACCCCCTTCCCACTCCGTGCTGGGCTCTAAATAAGAGCCTCTGTTCACAAGCTGTGAGGCAATGTGCACTCCAGGCAAGGAGGCGAAGAAGAAGAAGAACCTGTCTTTTGCTTCAGGTGGGCTCATTTTCCTGCCAACATTTCCTCTGGCTGTCACCTACTCTATCTTGTAATTGGCCCACTTATGTCAAGTGGTCATCCTAATTGAGAAGAAAACTTCTAATGCGCGAATTTAAAGGGAGAGGGGATAAACGGCTCTGTGGAGGTACATGTGAATCGTCAACAAAATCTTTCACATCACTGGTATCTTAATTCTCGTTCTTGCTTAACTGTATCTGACTGTCAGAGCTGTGGTGGTCCCTTCTGCCCCCGATTCCTCTCCCCTTTAGACGTCCACTACCTTTGCCTCAAGAAAACCTGCTCGCTGCATTCTCCTCTTTCCGAAAATATTTTTCCACTGCCCCGTCCAGACCATGAGGGCCTTTCTTTGGACTCACACACACATATGCACACACATAGCATCGTTCACAGTTCATTCACTCTTTCTCGTTGCTTTCGGCTTCTTTCACCACCTGAGTTTAAAAAAAAAGATGGATATGAGAAATGTAGCTGAAACGCACACGCCCAAATAAAATGATGCAAAGTCTGGTTGTCGAGAGAAACAAAAAGACTTTCTGCAAGGACATTTTCTATAGCAAGAAGTCTGAATTCTGCTCCATATGAATGAAACACATCTACAAAAGCTCAAAACTAAAAGTAAATATCATCTTAAAGAGTGTCTGGTGTGATTATTTCTCACAAAGGGTCACCTGTGAAAAACAAACCCCAGAAACTTATTCTCCGTGGACTGAGGATATGCCCTCTCCAGTACTGTACTGGCTCTGATGTTGGAGGATACATCTGCAATGCTCACTCACGCCTGGTTGGCAGGAGGGATTTACAGGCCCTTCAAGGAGGACCCATCCCTACCCCTCAAAAAAACCCCACCACCCTCCCCTTCCACCCGCCTTCCTCAGGCTCCTCTGGGAGCTGGCGGAGGGTTCGGGTCCCAGTGTAAATATATTTTTTCTCTATCAAAGACACATTTTCCAACCACTGTCAAAGAGGAGGAGGTGGGGGGAGGGCTACCAGACGAAAGAGTGAGAGAGAGAGAGAGAGAGAGAGAGAGAGAGAGAGAGAGGGTGAATGTTTCCCCTCTTTTACCCCCCTTTTTCTCCCCCCCTCTCTCGTCTGCCGCTGCCTGCCGGCAACATCTGGCACTGTTTATCACCTGGCCTGCTGGTTCAGGCAGGAAAAGAGAGGCTGAAAGGGGAACACAGTGCCAACCTGGGTCCACTGATGCAGACTCATAAGATAATTTAGTTTATTTATGACAGTTCGGGTCTTTTGAACCGGTTTTGGCTTTCAGCTCTATCAGCACTTATGATGTACAATGTGGAAAAAAAAATTAAAAGAAGTCTAATGAGGCGTACAAGGAAACTCCTCAGTCAGACTCTTTAGTCAAAGTGGGGAGTCAGAGTGTGAACTGGAGTGTCTGTTAAAGACAGAAAAGCTTGTCATAATTTGTCTCCATTTTCTCTGTTCCCCCAAAAAAATCTCGCTAAATTTTAGATGACATCAACTGACTGCTGACTATGTGCCCGCCTGTCAGTCCAACCAGCTGCGCCCTTAAGAGAGCAAAACTAAAAATGAACTTCCATAAAACTAATGTGTAATAAAAAAAAAAGTCCATGTTGTTTAGCTTCCCCTCTGTTATAAACAGCATGTGGAGGCATTGATCGTGCTTTTCATAAGAGTGTGCACTGAAACACCGACAGGAGAGACCACATATATGTTACTCGTGATGTTCCTCCATCACGCTCCTCTAAATATGCAGAGATGTTTATTAAAGCCACAAACTTTATCAGCAAATCAAACCAATAGAAGAATCCAATATTAGCGACAAAAGCACATACTGGTTTCCACCGCTATCTTACCCCCAATTTCCGTCGAATATGGAACGGCTATGAATAGGCTGTATCTGCCTATCGCAGCTGATTGTACCCATTCGAGTTTATGTGTCAATTTCCACCGGCTTCTTGCCGTTCCGCTGTGGATCGCCAGACTTCGCGAGAGTTCTATTTTTTCCGGACGCCGGAGCATGCCGGATATATTCAGCACAGATTAACCCGTGCTGGAAAGGAAGTCTGAATGAGGTGATGCTGATTTTATAATTCTAGAAGTAGATTTTCCTCCTATGGAAGGACACAATCTACGGCTTACATGGTTAGCCTATGTGGCTGTCTTTATAGAGACAAGTTGTTATCGCACTATTGCATTTGAATCCGCGGGTCCTTGTGAGTTCTTGCGATTACCGCTGTCCGTAATCCGCCACGAAATTCGCCCCACCAACAGATCCAGTAGGAATTGGCTGCCATTCCGGATCTGAGCCGTTCCGGATGCGGTGGAAATTCGAGGTTGCAGACCTTCAAATATCAACCCATCAAGGAGGTTTCTTGTAAAACTTTTAAGGCTCTTGTGTCATTTATACTACTACGAATTATGCCCATTAAAGCTCCTGTAAGAAACTCTAAGCTTGTTTTGATTGTGGCGCCCCCTGTGGACACAGCAGTGCCTTTTATCCATTTCTGAAATGTATCACTTATAGAAAGTCTCTGCAGTAGAAAACATAAATAGAACCATTGTAGTTTGTCATATCAACTGACACCCACCCCCCACTAACAGGTCTTGCTATTACTGACAACTATAGAAGTGAGCGATCCTGTCACTGATGGTTTCATTCGCTTTTATCGGTCAAAAAGAGGCGTCAGTGTTTTTTTTCGTCTCTTTCGTGCCAAGGATTAAAAAAAAAACCTCACAGGAGTTTTAAAAATGAAAACAAGGTATGAGAGAGTACTTTTTACTTCTCAATACAATAAATTGAAATATTTTGTTCCTGCTTCTGCCAATGAGCTAATTAATTAGAGAGGAAAGCTGATAGTGAGCCTTTTCCTGGAACCCAGCATCAGAAAGTGACAGACGGAGAGTGAACCAGAGAGGGAGAGGGGGTATAGGCAAAAAGACAAGGTTCACAGGACAATGAGGCCCATTGATAGAGCGGAGACAGGACCGGGTGCCTCCAGCACGCTGAGACCGGCTAACGGTGCACAGAGGCACAATGATTACAGTCTGCATTACAAATGGCTAAAACAGAGCCTCGGTCCATCAGGAGAGACCTTGTCTAGATCGGCCAAATAAGCTGACTTTGTTCTATTTATGCTTTGTTTGAAACGCAGGATAGCTGAATAAGCAAAAGAAACCTCTGACAGATGGAGCTGATGCTGCTTTTGTTGACTTATTTATAGCTTTTCCACAGCAGGATAAAAACGCACAAACATGCAGGAAATCCAATAAATTCAGTTAAAAAACACTGTTGAGAAAAAAGCAGCTGTAACCGGTCTGTCAAGCTATTTAACATCGAAAAGACACAATAAAACATAAACAACAATAGTGTTTTTTTTCCACTTCACATTCCCTCCACTCACACCTGAAGGACTATAAGAAATGAGAACAGTGGCATCTCAATCGTTTTTCACACTCATTCATGACTCAGAGATCCATAACGTGGCGGTGAATGATGTGAACAAGTGCTTGACGCCATCTATAGGACCCTAGAGTTACTGCATCTAAACCCTAAAGTACCGTGAAGTCTGTGCCCCTGCATGAAGAAGACGGATTCATTAGTGAGCGGGATTTGTTTTGAGTGGATTTACACTCATGAGGAACGCGTGTCGGGGTTATTCTGAATGTGTATCAACTAAATATATTTATTTTTTAAATGATAAATCCTCCTAAAAAGCTTTAAAGCAAAAAAAAAGGTTTAGATTAAGCTGTCCCCCTTAAAGACAGACAAGAACAAACTGACTTTTCATTTCAATCATCTAATCCTCTTCTTCATTTTCTCCATTGTTCCCCCTGCCTGACCTTTGACCTGTGAATGATCTGTTATTATCCCCCTGCGCCTTGTCCAACAGAGCAGGTAATGATGACCGCAGGGGAGCTGTGCCGTACCTGTCTGTATGTGCAGATGATGATCTCCCTCAGGTGGTAGTGCATGGGGGTCATGGTCTCGCTTACGGAGTCTAGGGCCATGTCTACCTCCCGCTTCATCCTGTGCCCGTCGGGGAGCAGACGCACCAGCTGCATCACAACCTGCACAGCACAAGTGGAAAATCATTACACAGTATGTCCGGAGCAAAGCTGTGACTAGACTTCTGAACAAACACTGAAAACTGGAAAAAAAAAAAAAAGACCCGTGATGCATCTGTGATAGAGGTAGTTGGCGAAGTTTTGCTGTTTTGAGTTTTCTCTCATGTCTTTATTTATTATTTTATTTTTCATCCTAATCACCCAGCCAAATTCCTGCCTCCTCTTTCATATCCTAAGATCGTACAATAAAAGGTGGAATTAGTTTCAGTAACATCACTCACTTTTTTGAAGATGCTTAGCAGCTGCCATATGAGATATACTAAAAAAATAACGTTATCTAAAAAGCCTTTCTAACAGGAATCTTACTACGATTCCTTATTTGAGCTCTGGCATTTTAGTGCCTTCGTACCTTTAATCATCCCTGTTCATGAATACAAGTTTAAGTTTGTGACAAAATAAAATATTGACATTTCCATAGTGGATATATCTCCTGTGTTCATTAGGAGGTGCAGCTCTACAAAGGCCACACCTGTGTGTTTAAATCCACTCACAGAGACCAACAATGGTTTCGTTCCAGTCTGAAAAGTAAGAAAAGCTCTTAACAGGGTTCCTACGCAGGCATGGAAAATATGGAAAAGTATGGAATAAATTTGATCAATTTTCAGGTCTTAAAAAGCATGGAAAATGAAAAATAAAGTATGAGAAAATATTTGTGTTTCCAGACTATTACCACAGTTCTAAAATACTGTCTTTGGAAATTCCAAATGTGTAGGAACCCTGTCTTAAATATGGAACCCAAGTAGTAGTAGTCGTTTATTCAGTCATGACAACACCAAATAATGTACACAATATTGACATTTCACACAAAATCACAAAATCAAGAATCATGTGTTGAATATTGACTGAAAAGGCAGAAGCAGACTGCTTATAAAAGCCTATCCTGTGTTGTCAACTTTTTAGGCTACCGACCTGCAGAAAAGCAAAGAAACCACAACAACAGATAATCAATCGCACTTATAAGCTTCAAAAATAGCTTTACAAACTATTTTCTTACAAACCGAAAAAGAATGACATGTTTTTAGATTTATGTTGGCATCATTGGAATCATCTGAAATTATACGGACTGTCCTGAATTAAAAAGAAAGTCTGTATTGAGTCAGGGAGCATTTTTGATTTTGCTCTAAACATAATTTGCATTATTTTATAATAAAACAGATGATAAAATTTCATAACATGAGAATTTAGAAAAAGTGTGATCATAATAATCAGTCTTATTGATAATACGTATAGCTCGTTTTTGCAGTTTTATTATTGAATTTATAGTGGTTTTAAAGGTGGATCCCCACAGTTCCACACAGTAAGATATATAGGGAACAATCAGTGAGTAGTAGATCAAATGCAAGGCCTTGGAATTCAATACTTTTCTCGATTTGTACAGATTTGTTTTAGAGGACAGCCCCAAGTGGACACTTAAGGAACTGCATCTTTTTGCACTTGTGCATCAGCTTCATTTTTTTAATGTTAAAGGTTGCTGCTGTTGCCCCAAATGACATATATCTATGCTTGTGTGTGTGTGTGTGTGTGTGTGTGTGTGTGTGGTACACAGAAACGAAGAAAAGATCATATCCTGTTCGAGAGTCCAGACCTTGTGTTTATGGAGGTTTTTGATGAGCTGAGATTCCTCGAACATGAATTAAGAGGTTTTTCTGTGGAAACTTAAAAAATAAATCCGCTAGCTCTTGTGAGGTAATGACTCATCGTCATTTCACGGTAAAATGGCACTTAAGCGTCATACCTAAACCAAAATGTTTAAACAAGTTTGTTCTCGGCTCAGCTGGTATTTGAAGTGCTGTGAAGATCATCAGGAAATTCCACCAAAGACAGTTTATTTCATAAAGTACTTAAGTTCAACTCAAGGTCTATTTCTTGGTCAGTCAGGTTCTCGAAATTGCACCTTCTTTCTCAGCAAATGGAGCTTGGCCGGACGTATCGGCATTTTCGGTCTCAGAAATGTAATCTTTCAAACCACTCTGACGTCTCTCTAATGATGTTCACTTTAAAACTGAGTTTTGAACCTTGTTGACAAACACAATGTCTTTTCAGCTGCTGAGTGGCACTCCTGAGTTCTCCTGAACTTCCCTGCGTCTAGACTTCGGCTGATGAGTGTTTGAGGGTCAGAGAAGAACTTCAAATCACAGCTGTTATACAATCTTTTCAATTCCTCTGCTCTGCCTAGATTTTTTTTCCCACTATTTGTAAGATCAAGCCATTATTAAATTCATTATTGTACCTTTTAAGTTGCCTTTCTGTGCGACATGTTCCTGTGGTATCTCTCTGCCTTCAAAAATTCACATTTTGTACCATTTAAATGACAAATCATACGTACAAATGCCCTTCAAGTCAAATAACCAGACAACAATCAATCCTGTTATGTCTGTTTGAAAGATGAGAACTTCACGTCAGTCATGACCTACTTGAAAATGTTGGTGCGATCATGTGCCACCATGTTCATTTACAGTGTTGACCTAGCTGAGAGGGGGGGGTGGTTTCCATCAGCGCTGTGTGACTGCAGGTTTGTTTACCAAGCTTTGTTGTAATGCCTTGTGCAGAAAATCTTCTTAAGCACAGAAATGGTGATACTGATAAGGAGCAGAAGATAACAGGGGGTGGAATATAAGAGATAGAGATCGGAGAGCTGAGCAGGACTGCAAGATCAAGCCTCCTTTTACATTCGACATGTGTGCTGGAAGAGCGGCAGCATCAGCATGCAGCCTCAAAGTGTATTTGAAAGATAAAACACCATTTGTGCCACAAATCATCTCGAGGTGCTCGTTTCTCTATGTGTCCAACTAACAGTCATGACAAATTCCAAGCACTTACTTATCACGAGTGCTAAATCCTTGATATGTTGTTTTTAAAATGCCATGTTTGCAAAAATGATGTTTCTGTGCTTTGAATTTTATCACCAACGAAGATACTGTTTAAAGCCAGTATCAGTAATCTGTAATGCTGCTATGGGTAAAAGGGATATTCTGGCATAAAATTAAGTAAGGGTCAAAACACCCTAACACAGAGTTAGACACACCAGGAGACGAACGTTGCCGACCGCTTGCTTCTCTAGTTATACCAACTTCAGTGATGACCGCATGATAGCAATACACAGCTGTCCCAGGAGCCACGAGCTCAACCAAAACGCCACCCTATAGCCACAAATAATGCTCAGAACAGCACCTAACTTCATCAACAGTACATATAGGGTCCCAGCCATAGTACTAGCCACCAAACATCTTTTTAGCTTTACCTAATTTCTTTAACAAAGAGACTAAACACAACTCACCTACTCTCTTCCAGCAGCTGCTTGTGGGGTGATGCAGCTCAAGGAAGAACATTTATGATCATTTCTTCATGGAATGCAATCAGATCAAGACGCTAAGGCAGAAGAACTACCATGTCTGCAGTACAAAATGATTAATATGGTGATTATTACTTCAAAGAAATGATAAAGAAATTATCGTAAATGTTCTGTTGTAGTTGAAGATGGACTGGGAGTACGTTTAATCCTACAAGATGAGGCTCAATCTTATCCGATCTCTACATTTGGTGCGAGTTATTAACAGTCTAGACCAGCTTTTATTCTCAAGCATCTTAGAATACCACTCATAGGAGCTTTAAACTGATGGTTTAAATGACCTATTTTACCTCCAACAAATGTTACAGATGGAAAAGAAAATTAAAAACCATTTCCGAAGCACCAAACACACACAAATGGTCCTATACTAACGGATCCAAGCTAAAAAATAATAAAAACTGTACATTATAGTTACGCTGACAGTTCTACTTATAGCTGTTTGGAGGAAATTCTCAGAAAGCCACGGGTGTCACGTTTTTTTCCAAGCACTGATTAGCCCACTTGTCCACTGTCCGTCACACCAATTCCTCCACCATGCTGTGTTTTAGACTTCACAGCCATAGCAACACCTCTTCTGCAGATAAGGGGACAACAATATAACACATCCTTCAGAGGCTGAATTAGAGGCAGACAAGGTTTCCGTGGCGACCCCTCTGTGTATCCCAGAAACTGCTGTAGGCTTGCTGCTGTAACTGGCATGCTGCATTGTGTGCCTGCAGAGTGTGGCCTCTTTCTATGTGTCCGTGTTTACAGTGTTTAGGACACGGACAGCAGGTTCCAACCACGGACTCATTGTCGCACTCTGAATCAAGAATAAAACCTCCAAGGAGCTCTGATAAACGGTGAGTATTCAGAGCGGGAGAGGGAAGGCTATGGCTTCTGGTTTTTGTTTGGATAAAGCTTTCAATCAGAGGAGAGGACCCTGAAAGAGGGAGTGAACTAAATACGGCCAAAATAGCTGTATTGAAGCCTGCGCATTATTGTTTGGCAGAGCTATATTTAAGAGAAACACAGGAGAAAGAGTTTACAATACCTGTCCTGCAAATAACCCATCACCACAAGAAAACACAAACATGAAAAACCACCAAAAAGATATCCTGTTGTGGCATTCATGGCTGCCCTGAGAGCCCCTCAGCAGTTCCACACTTGTTGCAAACAGCATGGAAAACAGACTCCAAATAAAAGATTAAAACCTAAAGAAATTAAAGCATTAAAAAGCTTTAAAAACCCACTCCTCTAAAAATCATGTTTTTCTTGTTTTTTACATGTTCATATAGCATTTTTCTGATGCTACAGGACATATCATATCTGCATTCAGATTACAGTGAATCTCTGGCAGGCCCAAACGACAGGGTCAGAAATAGTGAGATTTCCTACATCACAACTCCAAGCTCCGCCACCCAGAGCTCTGCTATGCAGGCCAGGCTCGGAGAAATAGAGAAGACGATCGCGAAACAAGCGTGTGCCTTAGCGGATTCCAATGCTCGTAAGAAAGATAATTATGATATTAGCTTTCATCATGTCCCTAAAGACATTAGTTTCACCTGCCACTTCTACTACACCAGTGAGATTAGGCTGCAAGCTAGCGCAAAGAGGAGTGTGCAGAGCAGAGCTGTCTCTGCCCACGACTCAGAGGCTAATTGCTAATGAGCTACTGGCGCTGTGCTGAAGAAAAGCCCTTGAAAATGACACAGGTAATACGATTTAAAGACCATTTAAAGACCACTGATAACACTTAAAGTATTAAAAACATAACGATTGGATTGGGACTTAAATAGGTAAAGTTAGGTGATCTTTTCCTGTCAAGTGACTCTGAGGTCTAAGAGGCAACCGAACCACACAAAAATATGTTTAAGTCAACGCTAATGAGGTCACTGCAGTAAAAATAGCGGATTGACAAACAAAAGTTGTGTTGATCTAGCAGATTATGTCTACTTGTTTAACCTTTCACAGTACCACTTATGATAATTGAACTCTCGCTGTATACACAGCTGCCCGAGAATGATCGCCACATAATGACTGTGTGTCTCAAACATCATTAAAATGTGTTGACATGATTTTCTCTGTCAGGGATTTTGCACGCTTTTTTTTCCTTTCGGAGTACAATCGTTTGTTTTGTTTTGGTGTTAATGTGGGCTACCTTTACAGCATCGAGCTATTCGTCAATCTCTCTGCAGATCATGCTGGTTAAGCTCTCTCCGTTTATTTGGTTGTGATTAGGCAGGTGGTTGTTTCAAAGACTGTGTAAAGAGCGAGAGTGCGAACAAGAATAACACAGATAGGGCGTAATAAGAAAACACATTACGAAATCCGTTTACAGACGGCTTCGTCGTTCAGGTTGAATTGTTTTTTGGCTCTTGTAAGAGCGCTTGTTAGTTTTTCAAATGCCGTTCCTCCCCTCGTCAGCAAACCTAAGTAAATGATGGTGCAGAAACCACAGAGCTGTCACTCACTAAGTCGCATCCTCTTTAGCAACAACCAAGTATAACTAATAAATCGAGTGAGGATATAAAGTATTTTATGTGAGATTTTTTTCACTTTCTGACTAACTTGTTGATACGGAGGAGGTGAGTTTCACTACCACCTGTACTAAAAGGGAGCTGGAAATGTTTTGGCTTCACTAAAGGGGAGCTGACCTGTCCTGTCATCCATCTTTTCAAACAGATGGAGGTGTTGAATGCACCTGTTTCGAAGTGTACATACCTCAAATTCTCCTTTCGTGTACTTGGCATCAGGAACGCTCACAATCTCATCATCAGCAAACTCTGGAAATCCCTGCAGGTATAAGAAACAACAAATATTATGTTATTGTGGGTGATCAAAACAGTGTCAGCAGGTAATCTACATGAAAGAGGAAACTCACATTAAAGTGCCAAAGAGTCAGAACAGCGACGACCATGCCGGTTGTGGTCCTGCTTTTGCCGTTAGAGCAGTTAAAAACGAACGCAGAGTGAGAGTCCTCCGCCAAGGAGCTCTTCATGGCCTCCAGCAGCTTATCAAAATCCTAAGGAAAACACACACACGGAGACACAAAAATACACTTTTAAAATGTTTGTATCTGATTTTAATTGAAGCGATTTCAACATATGAATGGCAACGTGATGTAAATGAAAAGTTTTGCTTATTTATGCTGAATTTCTATTTTATTTCAAAATAAACATGCCAATATTTGTCCACAATGTCAATAAAAGCCCTAAGAATAGTTCAGAAATGGAATATGAAATTTGGGATGAATGGAAATAACTTCAAACTGTCTTTTAACTTCACAATTCTTCACATTTTGGTTCACTAATAGAGATAATAAGAGCCTTTTAAGCGAAATTGCATGTTACAGTGACGAACAGTGCCATTCTCTTCCACTAGAGGGAGCACAAAGCCTGTTCAATATTACCCTTCCTCTTGACAAGCAGCTGCCGCAGTACTCTCTAAGACTTTTGCATTTTGAGTCAGCTTGTTCACGCCTGTTTATCTATCAATGTGGGGACCGTGACTTTTCAAAAACCAGAGTGAGGACGTTAGGAAAAAGTGGGGACTCAGTTTTAATGTGCAGGATAGAAGTAGGTTTACATGATAGGTGAGCATTTCAAGGACCAAATCAGTGTCGATAAGGGTTTCCATATAACAGGAAGGATGAGTATGTGTGTGTGCATGTATGTTTCTGCCTCCTTTCACATCTTTACCTCCTCTCTGGGTGCACTACAGTCCAGCAGTGGTATTCTTTTGTAGACGAGGCCCTGGTAAGAGCTTTTGTGCTGGTTAAACATCTCTTGAACCGTCAAGCAGCTTTTAAACATCTTCATCTGTTTCTCCTGCTCCAGCGTCACCTCCAGCCACTTCTGAGCCCGCAAGACCTCCTCCTTCAGCGACGTCTCCAGTTTCTAAAGAGGAGACACACGAGCGCTTTCGCATCAGCTGAAACAAAATAAAAAAGTAGAAATGCCATAATAGAACAGCTTTTACTCTACCTCTATAATCTGTGGGTCAGAGGATGGGATAGAAACGGGCTGATCCTGAGACGAAGGCTCCCTCGGTGTGAAAATCTGCCCGTTCCCTTCTAGCACCAGCTCCTCTTGCAGGTTGACCCACAGCACATGAGTATGCTTCCTTTTCTCATCCGTCAAATGGGCCAGAACTGCTGCGGTAGCCTGCGAACGCACACACACACACACACACACAGACGATTAGATTAGATGGCGAGGAGCTGGAAGTCCAGCTGGAGGATCTGAGGTGGGCGTGCAAGTGTCCGAAAATCATTATGAGTCATTCCTCTTGAGTCTGTCTGTACAGTTATAAATATTCATGACTTCAGGGATGCATTTTGGAGAAGATTACAAGAACTGACAAGGAAATTTAGTTTGCACTTGAGATTTGAGTCGAATAAAATCGCTAATAAATCCAAGAATGACGATTTGTAGACTTGAGTATTACAAATAATCCTCCCTCAACAGTATAAATATTCTGTTACGCAAATAATCTCATTCTCAGCTCCTCAAGATGTCAGTTTTTGATAAATAAGGCATGAGTGTGAGTGAATCTGTTGTACCTCTGATGTGGGCTGAGCCGCTCCGTAAATAGGCATCTTAGGTACTCGTCTGAAATTGACCGCCTTCATCTCCTTCACCGTGCTGAGCAGGTCAGGAGCCAAACACTCATCAGCAACCTGCACAGAAACACGCGCATTTACATTATGCATAAATATAATGTAAAGTCAGTTTGAGAGTCAAGATGATTACATGACTGCGTGGGAGGACGATGTGAGAGATGTGAAGGAAATGATAGCGAGGAGAGGTTTATCAGAATTAAAAAAAAAAACTGTGTCTTCGAACATGAAGACGGAGGTATTACCAGAACCCGAGCTCCTTTAGTGACCAGCTCTGCGGGGGCTGACAGCTCGGATATGTCCATGCAGGCCAGTAATCTGTACAGCCAAGCGTGGCAGCACATCCACTGGCTGAAGTTTGACACGAAGGCAAGAGGATACTGCAGAGGCAGAGGACGCACAGTCAGAATTTAGAGGATTATTTTTACAGCTTTTGTACTCAAATCCAGAGAGAAAACTGAGCTCACCTGCTCGTGTAGGTACGCATTAAACACAATCAAGTAGAAGTAGCGCTCCAAGCTCTGCATGGTTCTGTTGAGAAAGTAGTCTTTGGTACTGCTTCCCTAAGAAACACAAAGATCGAGTCATGTCAGTGTTTCTTTTTTTCAACCACAGCCTCTACCACAGCCCGCTGATTTCAAGACAGGCGAGAGACAACTACCCAAAATGCATCAGTACAAGGGCCCAAACTCTGAGGACTTTTTAAGCATCATCATCTTTTGATTTCTGCCAAGCTGAGCGTGACTCAAGAGCTATCCACGTCACACACGCTGTTGTCTTTTCAGGCTGAGTGAGGAGTTACCTGAATTTTATAATCCTCTCCGATCGCCTCCAGTTTGCTCTTGTTTTCATATATTGCTTCTTTTATGTTGTGCATTTCTGAACACAGAGTGATCGCCTGGTCAACCTGTTGGACAATAATAACATGTCATATAACCAGTTGTCATGTTTAGTGCATTGAAATGACAAAATCACCTTTTGAAGACAGTGTAAGCTATCTGCCTTACCTCCTCCATGACTTTCTGCCCATTTGGCAGCTTGTTGATCAGAGTCTGGATGACCTTGAACAGTGGTTTTGGCTCTGGCGCTGCCGTCTCCTCACCTCTGTAAAACAGGGCAGCTTAAGTCAAGTCCTGTTTAGCCTGAATCTGAAAAAAAGGCAAAACTGCACTTGGTCTTACTGAGGTTCTGTCTGCGACGCCCCCTTCAGGCGGTTCATGACCAGGGTGCCGAGGATCATGGCGAGGTTGGTGCGGCCGACTCCCACCTGGCAGCTGAAGAGCAAAGCGGGCAGGTGTTCAGGTGCATCATGGCCTCTGGATAAGCTGGTGCTTTCCTGGAAAACAGAGCAGATATGAGACGATAGATCTGAAAAGCTGAAGAGTGGTGTATTTTTAAGATGCAATCATGAGGATTGAGATGAATCCGTTAGTTGATTGTGGTGGTAAAACTGGTTTAGCATAGGGTTTTATGTGTGTTTAACTGCAGATCACCAGACAAATGCAAGCTGAGATGAGGAAGCTGTGTTTATGTAACCTTTTAACGGCCACATAAAGGAGAAGGGAGAGGATCTAGGAAGTTAAACTAAAACCGTCCAACACAAACCTCCCAGAGTAACAACACAATAAGTGAAAATGACAAAACAAATCAGTGAATCAAAGTGTTAAATCTCTTATTTAAGCTCTAATAAGAGTAAAAAGGGCAACTTTTCATCCTGAGGAAGCCGATCCTGCTGCTGTCAGTCCAAAAAAGGCCAAAACAAGAAGAAAAGTACATCCTGTGTGAGTGAAGAGCAGGATGGAAACCAGACAGAGCGGATGACCAAAGAGCGGACATAAAGTGAGAACAGCCCTGCAGGTTTCTGCCATTTATTTCAGGACTATAACACCTTTAAGTGAGCGATTGCACCGACTGGACTAAATCAAGAGGCAGCATGTGGATGAAAAAAAAAGCTGCTTTGACCTTTTCTCTGCCTCGGTGAGAACATCCAGGTGCTCTCCTGATATTCCAGCAATTAATAACTTTAAAAACACATCAAAACAAGATTCGGTCCAGAGGGGTAAGAAGGTGAGAGTTGTTATGATTGGTGTATTTACACGGCCTTACCCTGAGTATGTTAACAAATGCATCAAAGTCTTCTTCCAGCGGTGCTCCCTCTGTTGGCAGCGGTAATCTGTAGTACCTGCGACAAAACAGGACTGTTACCAAGAGATCTGCCTGCTGTATTTTGTCAATATTGATCTTATATAGGTCACAGCACAACACACGTACACTCATCTGACCTAGAAAAGACAGCTGAGCTCTCTTGTGTTGTGTTTCCTCATCACGAAAAAAAAGGGATGTTAAGAGATATCAAACCAGTGAATCTTCTTTTTCAAAAAAAAAATCCCCTTTTAAAATTGCAGATTCACCGCAATAAAAAAGCCTGCTTCCTTTTTTGGCTGCACATGAAGAGAAGGCTCTCTGTGTCCCAGAAACGTTATGATCAACTCGTGACATCTCATGAAAAGGGGACACTGAATGGAAACAGTCTGCAACAATCTAAAGTTTAAATCTTCAGTCTCCTCTTTTTCTTCAAAAATAAAAAAAAGCATAGCAACCAGTTTTCTGCACAGATAAGCGCCACTATTTATAACCTGTCCTTACAGCAGGCAGGCATGTGTAAACTAATACGTGAGCTGAAGAGGCTAATAAAGGAACAATGTAAACAACCTGTAGGCCGGCATGGTGAACATGGGCCTCTTATAGACCTCCTCTGTCACATGGATGTCCTCCTCACATGTGATGGAGATCTTCTGCGGCTCGTCTTTGAAGAACTCGATGTCGTTGTAGACGTAGAAGATGTTTTCGTTGAGTTTGGCGAAATCGTGGAGCTGCGAGAAAAGAACAAAGAATGTTTTTAGAATGCTATATCATAGTTTAGAGCCCAGGACATTACAAGGGGAAGAAACCACAACAGCACCCATCTTATGTACTAAATGGAGAGATGATAACCTCACACTGGAAAAATTACGATTAACATTAACAGAATTCGCAATAACTGACCTACAAGGTTTTTATGGCTGATGGAAGATGTGTAAAATTTTAAGGAGTAAAATTTGAAATGCAATAATGTCTATTTAATGTTTTCATGAGCGATAAAGGAGGCTAATCAGGTGTAGATAAAGTTTACGGTGCCATAATTTAAGTGCAAAATTTATGCATAATAATAGCAGTAAAAATTATTCAAGTCCAGTCAATAGGGCAGGAATTTGCAAAAAATAGGTTTTCATTTCATGTTCAATCTATCTATGCAGTAATAAATTTGCTCGTTTCATGTGCAGCAATTTAAAAAAAAAAAATCATGTGAATTGATTGATATCAAGAATTTTTATGAGCGATAAAAGTGATTCCAGTTTCTTGTGCAATAGCGTGCATACATTTTCATGTGAATTAATAATGTTCAATATTTCACATCTTTTCACGTCTAATAATCATTATCAATATTAAAAGATGTCTAATTTTCATGTGTCTTTTTTTTTTAAACTGTCAAATGCAAAAAATGTATTATTTTTTTTTACATATTTTATAGTTAGAAAAAATTGAAGAGTAAAATTTTGTCTTGCAATTTTTGATCTGCAATAATTATCTGAACAAGCATACATGTATCTTCTATTGTTTTAATGGAGTTCTACTTTACGTGTCACAGAGTTAACACTTTTGAATAGTGTTAGAATAAATTAAGTGTAGAACAGTTTTTGTGATTATATATAATTTCACTTTTCTATGTTCTATGTTACGTGGAATTCCAAATGCCTTTGTACCTGGACCTGTGAAAGAGGCAGTTAACTTACTTTCTAGACATCTATCCTTAATGTATCAAGTCAAAAAACTCCATCACATCCAGATGCTGAGTAATGCTGAGTAATGCTGAGTAATGCGTCACCTCCTTCCTGATAGTGAGCTCCAGACTCTCCACCAGCTCCTCCTTTTCCAGGTCGTGAAGGTTCTCATGAAGGTTTTCCTTCCTCCTCGGGGTATATGGCACAAAGTCATCATCCTTGTGCAGGAAAACCACCGGCTCTTCCCTCACACAGAAAAATATGATCTCCTGTTTGAAAAAGGCCAAATGACAGGCTTTAATTATTGGCCTTTTTTTTTTCCTTTTACATTTTACACCAATATCAAGCGCAACTGGAAACAATCAGTTGTCATCCGACATGCAGCAAGGATTTAGAGGAGGCTTGACGTATAATTTTGTCAATTTCATTTTAATTGGGGTACGTTTTTCTTGCTGTTCTAAGCAAAGAGATTCTTTTTCCACTGGTACAAACGACCGCAACTTTGTTTGCTCACTGCAACAGTTCAGCCACAGCCTCCTCTCAGTACTTGACTCCTCAAATATTTACTGACAACACAGATAGAAGGAGGGCAGGCAGAGACACACAGAAGCAGACGGAGGAGAATTAAGGGCAAGAAAACCACAAATAGCATGTGGAGAATTCCTATTTGCTTGTGTATGAGAGTTAGCCTGGGATCTGACTGTATGAATACATGGGAGAGAAATTAACCTTGTGTCCTTGCACTTGGAGTCTCTGGAGGACCTGTTTGAAGCCGCTCAGGCTCGGTTGGCCCATTCCGTACAGCGGGTATGACCCCTTCACTTGGCGGAAGTTGGGTGCTCCATAGCTGCCAGTTGTATTCAGGACATCTGCCTTAGTGTACACATCCTGGACCATGAAGTACTCCTCCTGGAAAGCAATGCAGCTTTTGTAAGACCGACCTTCACACAACATTAAAGCACCTGTCTGAAAATATCAACCTGCAAATGACATGTGCCCACTTGGACTTTGTTCACAATCAGAACATAGCTGTACGTTTTTCTGGCTCTCTAAGTCTGCAAATACCAAAACTGATACGGTCTGATTCCACTGTTGTCTCAACAACTGAAATCACTCTCTTATCGCCCTCATCATCTCTTCAAGATTTATTATTTGAGGTTTCTATAAAGATTAACAAAAACATAAATACAGATTGCCGCCGGTCGGGGAGCTGCACCATCAACAACTCCCTCACTGAATCTTCCGCCGCTGATCTTGACATTTACAACTTATGAAGGTATTTACTCAAGGGAGGAGTGTACTAACCACAAACATGATGAGTAAGGCCTTTGCTTTTATAATTGTTGACCATAATGAAAATAAAGACAAATATTTACACTAATAATAGGTCAACCTGACACCCAGTGATGCACCACTTAACAAAAGATAACAGCATCACAAGGAAGGTAGAAAAACATCTTACAGCTGTGGCGCAGTATCTTCAAAACTCCCTTAGATTCATCAATAGTTCAGTTATGATAGAGAGCACAGCAACAGGGTAGATACCCAGAATGCATAGCTTTGATTTGAAGCCAATCATGTCGCTTTGATGGTGTTATATACATTCACTCTTGAAGCCTGATTATATTGTAAAAAAAATATTATGTGTGTGAAGATGGGCTTCATCTGAAATTTGAGGAATTCTTTGTTTGCATTGATTTTGGCGCCCCCTGTGGTCAAAATTGTATCTCTTTAAAGATTTGATCTAGTGGAGCAGTCTGTTGAAAAATCTTCTCTTACAAATTTGATGAAAAATGTCGGCAAATTCACACCTACCCTTCAACAGTTGTTATAAACTTTACAATGAGTTCACAGAAATAATCAGTATTGTCACTCATGGTCCTTTTTAGCTTTTTAAGCTCAATGATAGCTAATGTAGTTTGATTCATAACCAGCTTTTAAAATCTCACAGGGGCTGAGAACTGACCCACCTGGACTGAACCACTGGCTATCAGCGACGTTTTTCCGTCCTGCGATATTGCGGCATTTATTTTTTCGTATCACGGTCGAATTTTCTAAAGTTTCGCATACTGCGTGTCCACTTCTGACCAATCAGATTGCGTGTTTTTGCGACGTCAGATTCACCGGTATATCCAACATGGCCAACCAGCTGATTATTTATTTGTCGGAGAACAGAGTGCTTTTTGATAAAAGTCACAAATATTACAAAGATAACGACCTGAAGGAGAACTTGTGGCGAGTCAAAGTGTCGGATTTCTCATATGACGATGGTTTGTGTGCTTTAACAGTTTGCTAAACGTCTTTGTTTTAATTTTCATCTGTGCTAAGTAACTTTAGCTCGTAAGCTAACCTGTTCAGATACAACATACCATATGTATTTTCACTGTTTTAAACTCAATCACGTTGCTGTCACAGCACCATTAGGTCTCGGTTGTTACTTTACATTTATGGATTATAGTTTAATGTGCTTATCTAGTACTGGCCCTGACTCAGTACATGCTATCATGACAGACAGACATCTCAACACTAGAGTCTAATCAGAACTGAAAAAACAGTCAGTCTGCTGTTGTGTCAATCTTCTCACTTCCATCCGGGACGCAACTTTTTTCCCTCTGGAAAGTCGCAAAATCACATTGCGCTTGATGTGTATAGTCAGACGCGTCAAAATTCGCCTCCAAATATTTTGTAATTTTACGACATATATTTGCATCGTTCCCGGTGTGTAAGGACCTTTAGAATTAAAACAGAGCTGTATGCTGTAAGACGGACAAAAGGGCATATCTATGTTACAAAGTAGTGTTCGCCCCCTTTGTGTTCTTGTGTTTTTGTGTTCCTGTATATGTTTTTATTGATAGGAAAAAATTAAATCTAAAAAAAATAATATATAAGCAAGAGCTTTAATTTGTAGTTTTCCAAATTCTGCAATGAAAGACCACAATATAACATGGCAAAAAATTCTTGTATGGTGTTTTTTAATTTGGTCATGATCTCCCTGAAGTAAAACTGCTGCCATATTGTATTATTGTATCTGTTTACTGCACATTTTTCCATTGTTTCATAATGTTGTTTTTTTGTACTTTCTGCAAGCTTTTTAAAACACTTAAAAGTAAATACAACTCTGTTTTTTTAAGTGGGTTTTCTTTCTTCACAGACTTCTCATTTTATCTTTTTACTCTTACATTCCTTCTTTGATTATTGCTGATCAAGTGAAACACCAGGGCAGATTTCTTGAATATGTTAACCCTCTCTGTAATAAACCGGCTTTAATCCAGATTGAGATGCAGGCAGAGTCTGTGTGTTAACACTGACAAACACTGCCGGTCTGAACAGACAGAGCAGAGGTGACGGAGCAGATCAAAGCAGCAATAAGAAGGTGACAACATTCCTGTTTCAAAAGCCGCCCCACATCATAAAACATCGCATGACAATGTTCCTGTGCCGTTCTGCGATTTGGACGCGTGAATGTGAAAAGAGCGGGGCTCAGAGGCAGGTGAGGTGAATCCACATCTTCCTGCTTCGACAGTGTGGCAGGAGGAGGTTTGTGCTGCGTGTCAAAACTCACCTGCACCAGGTAGTGCTCTGGCATGTTGTCTGATATCCGGCCCACTTTGTAGTTGGTCTTGAGGATATCATCGTGAATCTGGAACTCCTGTCTGCAGTTATACCTGAGGACAGAACAGCAGCAGGTCTGGGGGTCAATTCAATTATCAGCTGCTGTTTGCCAGGCCTGAATTGACAAATGAGATGATAACAGGGGCAAACACTTCAGCTGAGGGGGGTGGTACTGAGGGGAGGGGGTCCCCACAGTGATCAAAGAGGATTAACACCCAATTGTGAGAACGCGGATTCGAGGAGGGACTTACGTGATGACGACAGGTGCAACTTTGTTGGTGATAATGGACTTGGCCTTGTTGTTGTGGATGCTGACCGTCTGAAAGGGGCTCATGCTCAAAGACTGCCTGCTGTTGGCCATCCCGTTGCCGTGGATACTCTCAAGTGGGGACGCTACGGAAACAGGCTGTGGCGCTGCGCTGGCAGTTGTACCCATGCTCCACAAGCAGCTGTGAATGACATCGCAGCGGACTCAGAAACAGGAAGCAAACGCGCTGACATACAAACCCACACGGTGCAAACACATACAGTAGGTGGGGAGGAGGAAAACAGTGACAGATTTAAGAAGTGTGAAAAGCTATTTGGTGAAAGTCTCACGCTTCAACGCAGGAGTGATTTGTCACTGACATTACATAACAAACACATTCATTTTCAAGAAGTGCCCTTCATTTTAGATATTATTTAAGCCGATAAAACACTTGATGACTTTTATCTTTAACATTCACTCCTGCAGAAATGATCTGACTCACTGAGCCGCCTGTAGACAACAGCAGCAACCGATAGGGAGAGATTAGGTTAAGGATGGTGCTGGTATTGTCTGACAGTTGTATGCATGTGTATGTGTGAAAACACATCATAGCAGAGGGTCAGGTAGGTCTAAATTACACTGGATCTGCATTGCTGTCAAAAGAGTGAAATATTTAAGGGCACTACAGTGAAATATTTTCTACATGAATAAAAGGAAAAATCACTCTGGTCAGTCAAAATCAGAGGAATAAGGGAAGAAGACCAGGCAGAGATCATCGACGAAAAGTACATCCAACAAATCGAAAAAAACAAACACAAAGTTAATGCAACATAGAGTGGGTTTTTGTGGGTGGTTTGTTTTTAGTTATTTGTTTCTATGTTTTTAAATTAGTTTTTAAAAACATTGAAACTATATTTCACTTCTTAAAATCTGCTTTTATTTTATCCATTATTTTAATAGTTTTTTGATTGTTTTTATGTCTGCGTTGTTTTGTCTATTTACGTACAGCACTTTGTTCAGCTGTGGTTGTTTTAAAGTGCTTTACAAATGAAGTTGAGTTGAGTTTTGACAGTAATACAGGAGTTAAAAAAGCCAACAAAACATACAGGGAAGAGGAACTTATAGAAATGTCACTGTAAAAAATAACAATGAAAAAACATGTCTGTTTGACTTTACACAAATTTTAACCAAACCGGCACGTAAGCTGATAAAAATACTGATCTTGGCTCACCCTCTCAGGATTTTATTCCCATAATCACCTGTGGTACATTATCAACTTCTACATATTAAAATTGAATACAATTAAGTTCTACATTCTATATTTAAACACTTCTCCAGCTCCTCTAGTAGATTTATAATATGTAATAAAATAGAAAAGATATCACATATTTAAAGCTCCTGGGAGGAACTTTCAGTCTGTATCAGCGTTGGTCCCTGCAATAGACAGCTGTCTTTGCTTGTTTTGTGCTTGCTTAAGTAGAGTCTCCTGACTAAAATCTCACCCCTAAAACACAGGGCTGTTTATTTAGATACCTGGCTGACACCTACTCCTTCACACCAGGTTGAGGCATTAAGAATAACAATATAGAAGTTGTCAATCTTGCCGCTTCTGGTCTTGTTTGTGTCATGAGAAGGTATCAACATGAATTTTGGTCTTTTTCACGAATGTCAAAAAATTCCTCACAGGGGCTTTAATATTTCTGTATCCGACAAGGAGCCAGTTTTGGCTCTCTGGCTGATTAACCCTGTCATGTAACAAGAGTAGTCTTTCAACAGATGATACATCATGCAGAAGTTTAGCAAACAAGCTCAGGAAATTCCCCAGTGTGCTCAGCCCTGATATTATGATAACCATTAATTTCATATCTGTACTCTTTAATAATAAGATAAGAGTCGAGCGTGAGGCTGTATTTATATTTGATTCAAAGCACTCAGACCCCCACACACGAGCCAGCCACAGGTTTCCAACAAACCTCCTCCTCTTTGAATAAACAGTTCGCTTTGCAGCGAGCTCTCCAGATAAACAAATGAGTCCTAGAAGCCCGACAAGCGGCGGGGACAACACTAGTCCTCAGCCTCACGTGTAGCACGGAGCTGGTCAGGAAGCTCCGACAAACAGATCAGGGAAACCTGACACACCGGAGAAAAGTATGTCATGGTTTGCAGATACTGTAACAGTGCAGCTGCAACTTCAAAATCTACTTGATGTGAGACAGCTGAGAGGGAACAGCAGGGTGGACTGAGCTCAAAGCACCTCTGTGTGATCTCCAGCTCTGAATAAAGTGCACTTTCATTGTGCAGGGAGGCTCTGTGGGGAGAGAAGTGCCGGCTGAGTCACCACTACTCTCCTCTTTGTTGAGTCTGGATCTGAGTGGGCAGGTCAACCTTTTACTCCCCGAGCCTTTGATTTGGTGGAGGGGATCTCGATAGGAGGGTAAAAAAAAAATAATGATGTGTTGGCTACTTTGTCTAATGACGTGGTTGAAGTGCAGAGGCAATGACTGAAATGTTTTTACAGCTTGTGCTACTCTGAGGAAACTACTAAAAAAGTAAAAAGACTTCAGAGGAAAAGGGAGCAGAAGTTTCTAAAAAGTTCCCTAAAAGGAAGCCAAGTTTTCAAGAAAACTGAGCTCCAGCTGCCAAACCTATTTAAGTCCCCACCACATACCAAAAGCATCTCTTTTGCTTGAATTCAGGAACCACCACGAGACACGAAACTCAAATGTAACTCCACTCTGATCAAATCTAACAAAGTTTTACTTCTTACGTTTGGGATGAGGAGCGATCCGAACTCCGAGATCCTTTTCTTTGCTGCTTGTTTTCCGCCATGGTCCAAAGGAGTGTGAGAACTTGGCATCACATCCATAAAAGAAATCTTCCTCTTTTAGATCCCCCTTTATACCCCTCCCCGGCCGGTGGGAAACACCCCTTTGGGGAGCTCGCAGTGCCTGGTTGCTTGGCACAAGGAAAAAAAATAAAAACTTCAGGATTCTGGGCTTTCGGAAAGCTTCCTCTCTGCGCTCTTCCTATCTCCTGACTGATGTCGAGGAGCAGATTCATGCTAGTAACTCAAGTCTCTATGGAGGGGACCGGGGGAAATAGTGGTACATCTGGCAGCCAGATGGCTAAAGATCAGCTCACTTTCACAGGGACAGGCTGCACACAAAGACGACACAGTTGACTTTTGTACTGTACAGACGGCAGTACAAAGGAACGCACTGGAAGTATCACTCAAGTAATCAACAAACAAAGTATTCATCTTCATCATCGTCATCATGGAAAAATCTAAACATTTTCTAGGTATGACTTCATCTATGAGGATGCATCACTTGTCTGTATTTAACTGTCCTCTGAATGAAAAATTAGGATATGAGAGGATTGGATTTTCATTAAAGGAAGTGCTCTAGTCTTATGTGTATAACCTGAGAAACCACTTATAATCGGGCTTTGGTGTATGTATGGAAAACAGGAACTATGGAGAGCAAAAGCAAGCAGAAGGTACACCGCCACTGTGTGATTATGACGCAGCATAAAATGTTGGTAAAGACAGAATTTGATGGTTTGCAAATAACAGAAACCATGAATATTTCATTTAAAATACTGCAAAGACAACAAATCATGTTGAAACCATCCATATATCCATTATCCTATCATTACTGCTTATTCTTTTGGGGGTTGAAGGAGCGCTGGAGCCTATCGCAGCCATTATTGGGCAAGAGGCAGTGTACAATCGGGACAAGCAGCCAATCCAGAGCAACATAATCCTGTTTTCTTCTGCATTCAACATAGCCATCTAGTTCTATTGGAAGTGTGGTTGTAGATCAAAACCCAAAACTTAAAGACAGTCTCCATAAAGACAGACCTGACAAAATTTGCCATTTGACTTTTTTCAGAACTCTGTAACATGATGTGGCAAATTCAAGACCTTTTTATCAAGTAAGTGACCAGAAAATCTGTTTCTTTCGCAAAAGTCAAAATTAAGCTTCTGTGACTGTAAGTTGCCATCTACTGTCAAACTGAGACCTTCTGGTACTTCAGGTTAAAGATGCTGGTCCAAATTAAATGTGTGATGCTCCACAGCGACTAATTTCCTTGTTGTTTGCACAGAAATTAAAATTCCAACCAAGTACCGTGACTAGTAAGAAACACCCAGAAAACAGACAAAATTAGACCCGATTAACTTACTATCGCTAAACACAGGATCACATAGTCCACAGGCATTGTGAAATTAGTTTACACCAGCAGTGCAAGCACCACTAAACCTTGATCCCCTCTAGTTGATATGAAATAAGATGTCATCTGTGCTTGTTTACATCCAGGTAGTGAGGTACTGCAGCGTTATGGTGATAGCCTGAGGAGTGGTGGGTTGCTGCAGTCTTGTCTCGGTTTCGTTGTCCTGTTTCAAATATGTTAAAGTTTGATATGAAACAAAGTTAGTACATGTCTTTTATATGCCCTCTTTGTTTAATCTGGACTGAAAATAGAGCTTACAGTCTGTACATTCCTGAGAGTGAAGGGCATCTACATAGCGAACTCTTTTTCAATCTCTGTCACTTTAAGGACATTTAATCAGTAGGTTTCCTTTACCCACCACCACAGTCATGCATGATAATGTGCATGTTCCTATGTGGCTGCGTTGAAGGCTATAAAACACTCCAACAACAGGCCCTCCAAATGTTCTCATCCACACTGGAACTTCATATGTCTTGTACCATGTGATGTTGCTATTTGTAAAAACGGCAAAAAAAAACGGGCACTTCCTGACGGAGGCTGCAGTTTTATCGGCCTCTAAAGGAAATGAAACCTCGACGTTGCTGCAGTTCATAAAGTAGTTTGCAAACTGTAACTGCTCCATCACAAAAACCCTCAGTCCTACCTTATAGTCTTTCAGCTCTGCTGCAAGACCATGGTGCACTCACTCTCTGATTGTTTGCTGGGGTTTGTCAGACACACTGGGTTCACGGGCAGGCCTGGTGCAGAGCAGAGCAGGCGGGCAGCCGGGGCGGAGGCCTGAGTAGAAATAGCCCTCAGTCATAAACATCCTCCTGGAGATCCAATCAACGCAACTCATCAGAGTGGCTGTTTACCCCGCATGTCTACTAGGAAAGCGTCACACTGCTCGAGAGGCCAATAAAGCAACAACACAAACTGGGATTTATTTAGACAATATAAAAAAGAAAGAAAATAGTCACTCATTCTGAAATTCCCTGATTGCACAGCAAGAATAGGACTAAAGGAAACAGCAACCCTCTGCCAGCCAACCAGTGTTGCTCCATTCAGGGCTGCCCTGTTTTAAATTCAGCCGGTGTCTCAACTTTGCTGTGGCAACGTCTTCAGACAAAAACGGCCTGAGTGCATACAGGAAGGAGCGTGCAGCTGCAGGATGCATCTGTTGGTGGCCGCTGAGGAAGGATGCAGGGTGCTCTTCATTCACAGGAGATGCAGGGGTTCAAGAGGAGAGATAGGGATCATTTTATGGGACGCTGAGTGGATATTTCAACGCCACTTCCAGTGTCAAGATGGAGGAAAGGCAAACACGCTGCACCAAAAACCACAAGGATTAAAATGCAACTTGCTCACTTGGCAACACTGCTCATCTTTTTCAAGGACCCTGGGTATTTCTGGTCTCCATGGCGGCCACTCGTTCGGTCTGCTAATGCCGAGTCCGAGAGCCTCAAGGCTGCACAAAACCACTCAAAAATGGCACAATTATATGTACTGTGTATGGCGTAAGAAAACTCAAATTAATATATGCAAGAACATGCAAAAGACACTTCAGAAATCCACTCTAGCAAATGTTTACCATGGCGTAATCTCATCCGATATAATAATGACACAACGTCTCCACAGTCTCTCACTCATCACAGGAAACTAAACCCCCAAAACCATTCAATACAACCAACACACACATGCACACCCCAACAGAGGAAGTGTACGCACACCTTGTCAGGAAATGCTCGGTTGTACCCTCTGCAACTTCCTCCCTGCAGCTGTACACATATTCCACCAATGAGGGCCAGGGGTTACACACAGGCGTGATTCCACAGGACATCGCAAGTTCCTGAACTAAATATCGGCGCCACGCGGAAATGAGCTCAGCGCTTCCTCTGCAGAAAAGAAAAAAACGTTTTTGTTTTCAATGAAGTGCTCAAAAAAAAAAAGACCCTCATTGTTAGCTTGCGGAGACTCGTGGTGCTCGTGTTTAGTTTCGCCAAATATAAATGAGCTTTAAAAAAAGCTCATAGGAAGGAGCGTTGTTGGAGGATGTAATTTTCAAATCTGATCCAGCTTGCCTGCACTGTTTCTGCAAGGCAAAAACAACAGCATAGAAGCTCTGTGCATCCAGATTTTATCGTTTTAGAGGTTTCTGTGACAGTTAGCTGATTTTTGTTGTTTTCCTGATATCTTAACTGACTGCATTTGTTATCTTGGGATAGTAAAATTGGCTTTTGCATTACAAGACATAAATAATGTAAATCAAAATTCTGACCAACTAGCTAGTCTCAAGGTAAGACAGCATTCAGATGTAGCTAAACGCAGAATTACAGCACCTGCAGGGAAACAATGTCAAGCTAGTTTCCAGAGTGTGGCTAACGTTAACGGAGCTAGCATCACCAACCATCAGTATGCCTTAAAGGTTCACATCTACAGGTCTGTGCTGGTTATTAGTTGCACTAGTTAAATAGTCTAATGCTGTTTTAAGTAGGGATGCACCGATCCGATATTTGGATATCGGCTCCAATATTGACAAATTAACTGGATCGGATATCAGATGAATGATGCCGATCTAGCTTTCTGATCCAGTCTTCTTTTAATACATGGATGTCATACTTCTTTTTGCTGTGTGCTAACGTGCAATTTGTTATTTGTTAATAAATAATATGAAGTATTTATATCTGTGTTCATTTATTACCTTTTTTTTTTTAATAAGGCTAATGTCAAGCCTGATGCCTTTACTCATAGGGCAAGGTATACAGTTCAATTATTCAACAGTAGTATTGGATCGGTATTGGATATCGGCCGATACGCTCAGCCCAGGTATCGGTATCAAGTTGGATCGGTGCATCTCTAGTTTTAAGTCGACACAACCTCAATAAAACTAGAGCATTATGGAAGTAGCCATATAGATACAGCCCTGGCTACCAACTAGGATGCTTAGTCAACTCAACATGAACATGCCTTAATCATTTCTGATAATCGCATCATGCTACCACTGCCCATGCTAATGAGTTAAGCTTATTTGTTGTTTGATTGGTGCTTCTGCCACTACAGGGACACAAATCATGATCATCTCAACTAAATAACAGAAATTATCCTGCTATCACAGGATATCTATGTCAGTTAAATGCATAGAAGCATGTCCATATGGGGGTTCAAGTAACTGTAAAGCCCTTTTCCCCATACAGCAGCCAAACCCAGTGGGATTCCTCAAAACAAACTGTACTACTGCAGTGAAAATGGCATAAATCACATGAATAACCCTTAACCTCCAACATTCTTGCTTTCATCAGACTGGGGCTGCTAAAAAAAGAGAGCACAAACCTATTTTAAGCTCCTGCCTGTAATTTATTTCAATCTAAACTGGCAATTCTATCCCCCTATGATTTCGAGGCTGCAGAAATGTGGCTTCCTCATCTGACCACAATATTCTGTCAGCAGCAGCAGCAAGCAAACTGACAGCACTACTACTTGTCAAAGATCCTCTCCACGGACAGATCTCACACCAGCTTGCTAGCATGTTTCGCTGTGCTTGCCAATCAAACTGAAGGGTTGAGCTTGTTTCTGTGCGCAAACACATCCTGACTTGGCAGATGTGTTTTCTAAGTTGGCGTAGGGAAACTAGGATCCTGTCAGACAAGGAGCCCGTCTTCTGGTTAAAGGAATGAGAGCCGATAAACACTTCAGAGGAGAGACTAAAGGCATCACATGCCAAGGAGAATGTAATCTGTGCAGCTATGTGGATATCAAACATGACTGGCAATGAAAAGAATGAGTTACCCTGCGCAAAAAAAGGTCGTAGTATGATAGAGTATGTTATTTTCAGTCCAACAAGGTTGAAAAGCTCTGTTTAAAATCACAGATTGAAATCACAACTGGAATCTGAAGTGAAATTTAGACAACTACGTTTGCTTCCTCTTTCAGCCTTCAGAGACAAACTGGTGACATGTTTCGTGACCACAAGCCCGCAGCAGTCCTCAAATGTCAAACACAGAAGTATCAGAACTATACCTGACATTCAGCTGATCAGTCCTCCATCAGAGAGGTGCTCGAGTCCCGAGGGAACGCAGGAAAAACACAACTGTGGGTTAAACAGATCCCAAAAATGACAGCTCTTCTGTAGGCAGAAACCAGCCTCAGTCTGACATCCTTGCTGGTTCCCTCTCTCTCTCTCTGATCTGTGATTCAATCTCTCTCTGTGGTCACACTACAGAAGGCGGTGGTCTCGCTTCATTGAGGCGTCCTCATAAAGCCAGTCAATGAGGTTGTCCTTCGGTGGGGACAGATCCCAGACAGAATCTCAGGAGGAGGAGGAGGAGGAGGAGGAGGAGGAGGGGTAGCGCAGCTCTCCAGCTCTGCGTCTGTTGCGTTTTGTTACTTTTTTGCATGCATCCTTTCTCTGTGCATGAGGTGCAATACTGCTCACTCATGCCAGGATTTGTATGTGTCTGTGTGTGTGTGTGTGTGTGAGGATGTGTAAAGAGGATGTGGAGGCGGAACCAAAGAGGCTTACTCATCACCCAGTTCAATCACTAGCGGAGCCTCCTGGCAGCACAATGCCTCCCACACATGGCAGACCTTTGCACACAAAAATTAAACCTTGACTGAATAAAGTTTTTACAAAATAGCCGCAGCTGCTAACCAGCGTCGGCGTGATGTAATGCAGACCTGCCAGGAGGGAGGCCGACAATCAGGGACATCACGTAAGCCTAATTCACTACGATGCTCTAATTACTCCATTCATTAGCGGTTAACACATGCCATGTTAAAGGCAAACAGGCTTACAGCTGGGCAAATACTTAGATTTAAGCTCCAGGTTCAGCTGCAGAGGGATGTGTGCTCTAACTCTTGTAGTCAGGTCAGAGGGGCTCATCATGCACTTAGTGTCCTGTTACAGCCTGTGGGCACTAAAAAGAAACACAAAGCCAACACTGTCCAGTCATATGATGGCTTTTCAGACACAAACTTGAATAAAAGAATCCTTTTTAATGCAAGTATGAATGCGCAAAAAGGCTAAAAACATCAGGCTTGTCTTGTGAGTGACTGCCTGTGGGAATATTCCCTCACCAAAGTATGTGTAATCAACAGTTTGCAGAAATGTCAGAGGTTTTGCAAAACTAATGAAAAGTTTTTCTCAAGATATGGATGTCAAATCTACAGCTGCCACACCTGTTCCTTCCTTCCTGCAGCAGTTCAGGCCCCAAGACTCTGATGTTGTTGCAACACAATGAATGTGAAACAAGAAAGATTCTCCTTTGACTCAAAAAAATAAACCTCAAAAGATCCTGAATGAATCAACCCAATAGGTGTGCAACGGTCACCTGTGATTAAGATTAAGTACACTGGTGAGGGATTTTTTTTTTAAAAGATAATAACATCAGTAAAGGAGAAGCTGCCAAATTCACAGGAAGATTTCACTTCCTTCCGTATTTGTATTAAAGCAGGCGATTAAGCAGAGCGCAGTGAGAAGAGGTCCTCTGACAGATTGAGCAAAACCTTGTCCTCTTAATGATGGAATAATGCTTAATAATAGACAAAGGAGTGTGTGGATAGTATCACCTGTCCTGTCCAAACTCTTCCTCAGACCTGGTGTCTGTCTAACCCTAAAAAAGCCCAGGAAAGAAGAAGAAGCGATGGAAATTCTCTCCTTTTAGCTTGAATCCAGCTTATCAATAATAAAATAACTCTTATTGGGATAATCATGGTTAGATTAAAAAAAAAGTCTTTACTATACATGGAGGATCATTTACTGTGAATAAACCTCAGTGTTTTCTGTGAGGATGACATGACAAAGAGACATGCCAGAGGGACATATTTAGGGCATGTTACATCGACACCTGGGTCCAGTGATGAAATGTGACACCTTGTGGTAAAAAATATCCATTACACTTAGGTGTGAACACAAGTTTTGGCACCTTTTTATGTATGTGAATAAGTTCATTATACATTAAATGGGTAAAGATAACTAAAAAAACCTTGAAAAATCAAGACTGAAAGTTGTAACAAGATCAACCAATATCCCCATGACTCACAGGTGAAAATACAGGACTTTTCCTTGCAAGATTAACGTCTCGCCTTATCATGATAAACCGTGAATAAACAGCTCAATCACTTATGATCCAGGTGTCCATTCACGGAGGAGTTTCATGCCTTCACTCCTGATTAAGTGTGATGTTCACGGTTTGATCTGCCGGTTTCTGTCTTCCCCCCTCAGGATGTGTGAGGTAAAGTGATATGAAGATAGAGAGGGCTGAAATCCAGCTGCACAAACTAGACCAAACAAAGACCGGGGCTGCACTACATCAAAGAGGTTCATGTGCTTTGTCTTACTGACCACTGTAGACATCTCTTATTACTACATGTCATGAATGCTGGTCTCTACTGATGCATTTAGGATTATTAACAGATCATTTTGCTGACTCTATGTCTATAAATTGATATCTATATCAGCTTAAAAATGACTTAATTGGGCCTATAATTTCACATTTCACTTCTTACAGCATCATCTTGCACATTATTGATTGTTTTCAACAGCCCCTCTGATTTTAATACCCAAAATATACATCTAATACATGTAGAGAAATGTGCAAATGTTGTGTTAATCAGCAAGTGTCTGCAGACCATACTGCTTTGCCTGAGTCCAAATCTCCAATGCAGTGCAGGCATGGAGAGCAGGGGGGGTGCCAAGCACATGTATGCCCCATCACCAACCACACAAACACCCCACATCTTGAGAATATCCTTCACTAGCCCTAATGTGCTCCGTTTCAAACATGGCAAATGCATCAACAATGAAGCCTTCCTGGTGCTTTTCAAAGTCTTAGCATCCAAAACAGCACGAAAGTTTAACTTTTAAGCAACAGAAGGTCGTGCAACAAGAGCCGTAAACTTTTAAAGCTAAACTCACCATTTCAGCACACGGTGGGTGAAAAGGCTTCCGACCCAGAAACAGACATGTTTTCACAGCTCAGGTTTTTCCAGTGCGAGAGAAGAGGTTGAGAAAGAACGCTTTTTGATTGTAGTTGAAACCGCTAGAGATAAAAAGCGTCCATTTAAATTTTTATTGTCTTTTTCTCGAGAAATTTACGAGGAAAGGTCTTCGCTATGTGGAGAAAGACTGGTGGCGCATGCGCAGTACACGCTCATCCTCGGATGCTCTCTGAGAGCACTCAAACCCTACCAAACTTCACTCAAAAAATGTGAATTTTTCATTTATTAGATTTGTGAATGCATGAATACAGTTTTATGTTATCCAAATGAAATGATACTTTATTTAAAGATATTATCACGAAATTCGGGTAAAAAAATAAATCTTTATTAGCCTTTTTGCATAAAGAACACGAGGAGGTCATTAAAAATCAGTTTTTTCTCTCAAATAAAGATTTTTCAATATGTAAATCATGAACGAACATTAAAAAAAACAAGTGTGTAAGTTTAAATTTAACACATATAAATAATTTGACTATTTTAAGTTTAATTTTTCTCTCTCTTTGGTCTGATTTTTTGCTTTATCTTTGATGTTAATTGATTTAATTTGTCTGAAATTTTGAAATCCTAGAATCTAGTTGATATCTTTATGAAAAGGCCTTCTATAATCCATGCACATTGCATAATTATTTGCCTACTACAGGATAAACTGCTCATAAGTCATCTGGTAGGATCATATTTTGTCCTATTGATATAGTCCTACTTGAGGGGAATGTTTTAAATGCCATCTTTTCCCAACATTTTTTTTTTTTAACCTTTCATGATAGTTCACTCCTTATCTTTCATTCCAGACTGTACTCAATAGACTACATTACACTTAAGGAAAGCCTAACAATTAGTGTTAGCCAAATAAGAGGAACAATTAATCCAAAGATGGGGAATGGGCCGCAGAAGCCCAAAGAACATGGTGCAAACAAAGAGTTTTCCCCCTTGTAAACAAGCACCCAGGCGCCTCATTACCAAGGGAATGGGTGATGAGCTGTCAGGTAACAAGTCTTGAGGACGCATGTCAATTTCCTTTAATGTTCTCAGCTACTTGTTAAACATGAAAGGGGGTGGGCGAGGGTATATAAAGACACCCCTAATCTCCCAGTAGTGGAATTTGTCATTAACCGGTCTGAAACATGCGCTCATTGGGACCTCTGGCTCTGGCGTTGCACGCATCTCTGTTAGTGCTGGTGGCCCACGGGATCCAAAAACCTAAAGATGGAGTTTATGTGAGGTCTCTGCAGAGGTTTTCACCAGTGGACCGAGCAACTGGATACCACCTGCCCACTTACATGATGCATCTGTACAGGAACTTCAGGGCGAATTTCTCCAGACCTTTGGATACTTTGGAGCGCGTCGCCGTGGCGCAAGCAGACACAGTGAAGAGTGTGATGGCAAAAAGTAAGATTTTTATTTGTTTATCTCCAAAAAAAGTTGGGTATTAAATGGTGGGTTCGTTTCTGTCAGATCATGTAAAAAGCCTATAGAGTGTTAGTTTTTTCTGTTCGAGCCAGACAACCTCACAGAGTCTGAATCCACATCCAGCTCAAGTATCTGAATAACCATGCGAGGATCAGCGTGTGAAAAGGCCGCTTTTCTGTCTAATTCTCAAAGCAAACCTCCTCTCTCTTAAATAGGTGATGTTGATTAGATACCTCGCCAGACGTCCCCCCTATACAAATCTCTTGTTAAGTCAAATCAACAACTTCCCTTAGTTCTTTTTCACACTTGGCTTGATTAGATTAGAGCTCGGGATTTAATGGCACAAGCACCCACCAAGAGGACTGCCCTCCCTGCTGCTGAATTTAATTCCACATCGCTGCTAGGCGTCAGAGTTATTACCTATTTGTTTGACTGAGGATATGCAGAAGCCAGGAGGACACGCAGGGACGTGTTAAATGATTGGTTTCGGCCGTGGTGTTTGGTTTGAGTGGATTAATAGCGAGCACGGTTTGCACTTTTGATCAACAGTCTTAAAGCTAAATGGGCCAATGCACTGGACAATGCAGAAGTGAAATGTTAAACATGCTTTAATCCTTCAGATTAATTTGAACCACACCTGTTCTTTGAATCACAATGGTGCTCTTTACACATGTGGGTGCAGCACAGGCTTACGTGCTGGAGAAGAATGGTTGGATTGTTTCACAGATGCTTAACTTATCTTTGATTTGCTGCAAATTCATCACAAGCTCTGATCATAAAAACTATCAAAAGCAGCAGCTGTTCTCTCTACATCTTACGTTGCAAAATAAGAGAGGTTGACCCACTGAGCAATAGACAGTTATTAGACATCTAGTTTTTTAGACCTAATTTAACCATCTAGATTCTGTATTTTTTTAGACTGAATTTAGACGTTGCACTTTAACCCATTATTCGATAACTATTTATTTCAATATCAACTGTAAGTTGCATTACTGATCTCCAAGTACTTAACCAAAATAACTATGATTGCCGTTGAGCAATATACAGTGTAGCATAGATATAGCCTAGATTTAGACTTGGTCTAAACTTGGTCTAAATTTAGATGTCTAAAAAGACTTTCATTTTTCGTCTGGGCTACATTTAGACGTCTATTAGACCTCTTTTAGACCCAAAAATGCTCAGTGGGGAACCTTTTCCAGTAATTATAAAAAAAAAAACATATTTATATACACAAATAATTCAAAATTAGTATTTACAATTCATCAAAGTACCACCTAATTTGGATGAGAAGGAATGTAAGTTTTTACAGTATTCATATCCTTTCACCAAATTCAGAGAATTTAGTTCCTAAAATTTTAGAAGTCATCACATTAAGTTTCCATTTTGACTCAAGTACACAATAAAAGACAGCTTCTTTGACTGGCAAGTTCTTATTTTTTAAAATATTTATTGAAATATTGCTCAGTAATACTACCATAGTAGTACTAGTAGAAAAAGACACCTTTACAGTTAATAAAATGTTCCTTCCAACAAAGCATTTTTGCAAAGATTTGACTAACCACAAATTCAAACTGCAGCTGGAGTCGAAATTGTCATGATTTTTCTCATATTTTCTGTCCACAACAGGTGGATTTTGTTGCTCCTGAAAAGCTCTCCGGCACTTTAACTTGTATTTCTTCTAAGTGCTGCTTTGATGTTAATCCTAGCATATGCACTATCCCCACTAATAACAATAAGCCATCCTGTAAATGTGTTCCCCACTTATGCTAATCTCCCTCTTTTTCACTGCATTAGGTTTGACGTACAGAAAGAAGCACTGGAGTGTGACCTTTGACCTCCATGCCCTGTTGGCTGACAAACAGATTCAGGCAGCAGAGCTGAGAATCAGACTTCCTCAGACTTCTTCAAACACCACCGTGAAGGTTTATCACCAGGCGTGCCTTGGGCACAAGAGCTGCCAGGAGCAGCAGCTGGTGGGGCTGCTCACTGATTCTTCGCTGGTCACTTCATCGCAGAGCTGGAAAGTGTTCAACATGACGAAACCTCTGCTGAGCTGGCTAAGGCAAAAATCAACAGCCAGGAATCGTCACAAGAGAATATCAAGAAGAAGGAAGGCGTTGGAGACAAAGAGAGGCATGACACTTCCTGGTCAGCCTTTCTTTGCGGCGAATCCAAGAAGAGAGCAGGACGTGAGCGACCGGGCCTTGCTGGTTGTCTTCTCACACACTGGTTCTGATGAAAACTCGAAGGTCAAAGCGAGCTTACTCCACACAGCTGAACAATCCAAGTTCTTGTCCCCCGCTGAAATCAAAAGGGCCCGCTGGCCAAAGAGGCGCAGGAGCAAACGGGGCCAGAGAGAACAAACAGCAAGAAGCCTCCAAGGGTCCAAAAGAGGGAGTGAAAAATCTCTCTGCCGCAGGGTCGACCTGCAAGTAGACTTTAATCAAATAGGCTGGGGGTCCTGGATCATCTTTCCTAAAAGATACAATGCCTACCGCTGTGAGGGGTCCTGCCCTGGGCCTCTGGGAGAAGACCTAAACCCAACAAACCATGCTTACATGCAAGTAAGTCCATCTATACATCTATCTATCTATCTCTCTGTCCATTCAAGACAAGTAAAGTACTGTGTGGCCAAGAATTGTAGACCCAAATATGAACGAAGAATTCAGACTTAGTGCAGAAAAAACAATTTATTTAGAACTGAAGCTGTAGTCAAGAATAAATAACTTAAACAAACTAGCAGAGTACATGGTCTGGACAGGTGTAAGTGGTCAGTGGGAGGTAAGAAATTAAGGTTCAACCTATATTGCTATCTATTTTTATAACTGACAGGTTTAGATACAGACAAACTAGTAACTTGTGTTTTTAGTAAGATTATTACGTTTGTATTTAGTGAGTAGCTGGGCATAAGACACCAGTTGGACGATGAAGAGAAGAGTGTTTTTTGTGTGCAAATAATATCCAAGAGGGTTTAAAATATGACAAATGGAGGACCATACTAATCATGATCATAATCATGTTATTCCCATATCTACACTCTATCTTAAAATGATATTGTTTCCTCACTTTCTGTGTTAAAGGGATGATTCTGGTTGTTCGAAGTCACTTGATAACTGTTTGTCATTTATGAACAGCAGAAGAGATGGTACATCTGTTATACTGCTAATGATTTCACCTCTCTCTGTCAACAACCACACAAAAATACTACTTCTCCATTTGGTGAAAGTACCATTATAAAGACACTAAAATGTTTTAACTTCATTCTGAATGTGTAATTTATATAACAGTAAAGCAGTAAAGCAGAATCTGACTTTGAAATAATCCACCTAACTTCCCTACTTTTGTTTCATTTTCCAGAGTTTACTGAAACACTACCACCCTGACAGAGTGGCCTCACCCTGCTGTGCCCCGACCAAAATGAGCCCATTAAGCATGCTGTACTATGAGAATGGAGAGATGCTCCTTCGACATCATGAAGACATGATTGTTGATGAGTGTGGATGCCAGTGAGAGTTACCCTGACCTACAAGCAACCAACTTGTGTGGAAACAAAAGATACACTTAGCGAGAATGAAAAAAGCTCTTGAATTTGCCACCGTGCACTGTAAGATTGTAATAAATCAATGTGCAAAAATTGAATTATAAATCGTGATGTGATTGGTTTGTTACTGTTTAAGATGTGCTGAAATACAATCTCTACTCCACCTTATCAATTTCATTTATGTAAACGTTAAAAATGACAATTTTTGTATATTTCAGCACTGTTTTTATTGTTCACTACCATTTGTATGACTGTAAATCCATGTATATTTATTGTATATAATAAAAAATGTATTTATGTAGTTTTGAGCTCTGTCGATTTTGTAAAGCAAATTAAGTTCTCTCAAAACTGCTTGAATTGAATCATGTAGCCATAAACCAGGCAGAAAATATAAGTAACTGCAAACATATCCATGAAATATAGTAAAAATCATCATTCATATCATTGAAACATAAACCTGGAACTACTGTGTGTCATATAAAAGACTCTGCATATTAAACTAAATGGACTTTTCCAGTTTTAGAGTGTTTTAGTCATCCGAAGCCCAGTCATCCCCAAAACAAAAACAGTATTGTGAGGGCTGTAGAGGAATATCCAGCAAATACTGTAAAGTCATGGCTAGTTGTAACAATGGTAAACTATTCTTTTAAAGCCAGGGAACTCATTGTATTCAGGTCCTTTGAAAATACACTGACTAACCAGGAATTTGCTCCTGTCACGACCAAAGTGGAAATAGTTCACCAGGGCTTGGGGGTAAGACCACTTTTAAATTCCCAGTGTCATACTCAGGCAAGTATTTCCCAGGGAGAAGGCTCAAAATAGCTAGAGATATGATGTGTGGCTTTAAATATGTGTATTTTTGTGAGCTTTTTTAAACGGGTGAGGCTTTAGACTAAAATGTTGAGACATTTAAGAGCAGGATTTAGACGTGAGATTCGTGAAAAGGACAAAAACTGAATTTAAACAGTGGAAGTAGTATTTTTTAATGATAGTACTGCTTTATAAGTGCTCTGTATGTAATATTATGCTGGGCGTCATCGTCTGCAACATAATAGCGCAGCACCGACGCCGATGAAGTTGTATCAATATTTCCTACCGGCTTTTTGTCGTTAGCCTAGCTTCTCTTTTGACTAACCGTCGCTCAGCTACAATAACAATGACGACGTAAGTTTTAAGCTAACTTAACAATATCTGGTG
Source organism: Xyrichtys novacula (assembly GCA_962446985.1). Taxonomy (NCBI): domain Eukaryota; kingdom Metazoa; phylum Chordata; class Actinopteri; order Labriformes; family Labridae; genus Xyrichtys; species Xyrichtys novacula. The sequence continues at coordinate 6,598,179 of OY660882.1, read as the reverse complement.
GCGGTGACGGGTCTCTGTATTTTCCAATGAGCCACTCAACACTGAGTTGAATCCAGGGGGGCTAAAAATACTCGCTCACCAAATTTGACTGTTCAGCTGTTGCAGCTAACACTGGCAGCTGCTAAACCCTGTAACAGTGTTAGCTGCTAGTTTGGGTAAGTAGCTTCTTGGCTTGTTTTAAATTAAACAGAAGGTTAATGAAATAATGGCTGTGAGTAGTTCAACAATTGGTGTGTTTGTTGTTAAGATGACAGCTTGAGCCAGTTGGAGGCCTAAAGCTATTTTGAAGACTTGTGTATCTTTCATCATGGTAGTGTGTCATTATGTAATGCTAGTATGAACCAGAAGTTAATGGAAGCAACAGAAACAAAAGAGTTACTGTCACATGAATTAGGTCTTTCCTCTGTCATTGCAGTTGTATAACGACTGAGTATCCATTAAATAATTACACTACATTAGAAGAAAGGTACTTTTGGGACTCTTTTTAATATAATCTCCAATTGTTGGTGTTTCCTCTTCATTTCTTCCAGCATAACTCCATCTTGAATGCAAACAAAACCCTTTATTTTTTCCTCTTGGGTTGTAAAAAAAGGATAAAAATAGATTTTGACTTGGTTGCAGTCTTGTTTAGCTTGGACCAGATAATCAAGGCTTTCTAAAATCTCATCTCATCTCAATATCTTCAAATGCATAAGGCTGGATACATGTATGCAAGTCCTATTTGAGGTATCATAGGCTGCCATTCATCCCCTGTTTGGTTAATTGTTGTATGACTTTTCACAGGGACGGTTCCAACAGTGAAATGGCCGAGGCTGTTGCAAATGTGGCTCGGAGGATTAATGCAACTGTGGAGGAGGGAAAAGACAGTTTAGGTAAGATTCCTATCATCACAGCTTTTTCCTCTGTGTCCCAGGACAGGAGTGAGTAGTCCTGATTTAAAATTCTGATAAGTTGTTGTATCAAATCCCTCCAGCAGGTGGTGACAAATGCTTATATTTATTTGCCGAGAGTACCACAAATGTAAATTGTGAAAGTTGAGGTTATTTAAATCTTGTTTAAGTGTTATAAATTGTGAATTAAAGACATTTAACATTGACCTGCTATGTTTTTTCTCACGTTATCGTTCTTCTGTTTTGCAGACTTGTCAAACTGCAAGCTCATATCTTTCCCAGATGGAGTGTTCAAGGTTTTGCGAAGTGTCACAGAAAACATCCGCATTATCTCACTGGCTGACAATGAGATGAAGGCCATTTCCAGCAAGCTCTTCTCTACCTTTACTCAGCTGAGAGGTAATGGATAAATGGAGTCAACCTCCAGAAAATATTGTGTTGGCTCTCTGGCTTCAAGCAACCCCTTTAACCATGTCTTTTATCACCTTGCAGAACTGGACCTGCGGGGCAATGTCCTCACCAAACTGCCTGACAGTGTTGGAGAAATGGAGCACTTAATTAGCATCAATCTGGCTGGTAATGGCTTCTCCATCTTCCCTGATAAGCTGACTGAAATAGCAACACTGGAGAGAATTAACCTGGAAGGAAATAGCATCACAGGTGAAATATATATACATAAATATAGATAAACATACTTGATTTAGAGTGCTTATAACTTATTTTTTCCCATTATGCAACTCATAAGCATTATGTTTTTTTTTTTTCAGAGATCCCACTGGAGAAGTTGTCTAGCATGCCTGCTCTGAAGTGGCTAAACGTGAAGTCAAACCCTTTGGACTCAAACACTCGGTCTGCTCTACAATCACCCCACAGTTTCGATGTATTGACGACAACAGAGTCCTAAAATACGTCTCCACTCATCTGCGGACTGCATGCTGTGTGCCTTAAACTACTTTTGTTGGATGTTTACGTGTGTCTGAGAGATGAGAAAATTTTAGTACTTGAAAATGACAAGCGTGTTTACAAGAGACGAGAGAAAAACTGTGTGTAAAGATGACATCCTTTTTGATTCAGATATTTAAACTCATGGTTGCTGTTTGGGGGTTAAATCAATCTATCTTCCTTCGCCTTTTGACATGTTTTTGTCTCAGTTTGGACAAAAGTCAGAATTATTTACCTTTTTATTGATTTTAAAATTCTGAAAATATTTTTTCAATTAAAAAGTGCTGGAAATAGTGCAGTGTGGTGGATGTGTTATTTTATTATCATTATTATTGACTAGTCACTCCTTCCTAAAACTCTTAGCTGCTGGTCAATATTTCAACACATAAAGGCTTCCATAAATTATTTCAAGACCTATTTTTTCAATTTAATCAGTCTTCTGTTCAGATGAAATAATGAAAAATATGTCTCTCTTGAATATCTAACACAAAACTGTAGGTCCATTTGTAGCAGCATAACAAGAGAAGGCTGTAAACTCACTTTTGAAAAGCTGAAAACAGGCACTATTCACCGCAAAGTTTCAAAATCAATTTTTCAGACCGACAGTCTCCCTGTTAGAGCTCTAGTTTTATTAGCAAGGTATGGGGATTCAAATTCACATACCCTTGGCTTGATTTGATAAACTTCAATTTACACAGTTTTTGGACCTAAAAGGAATCTTTTCACAAACAATTTCTATTTAAGGCTTAATCCTTATTTCTAGAGAAAAGCAAAATATTCTCAAACTTCCTATCCACCTGGAGCATATGTTTTATTCAATATTACACTTATAACACATACTAATATACGCAATAATAAAGCACAATCCCTGTATCTACTATTGAGGCTTCAGGTTGATTCAGAGTCAAGAGTTCAAAGTAAACTGTAAAGGCTTTTCAAGAATTCTTTAAATAGCTTTCCTGGTGAGTCTGGGTCATGAACAGGCTCGGGTCTGGCAGGCTATTTTGAGCTTTTGTAGTAAATTAACAAAGAAATGCTAGAAGAGTGGAGCAGTGATTTAAGTATGAATTTTATAACCCTTTTTTGTGCAAAATAAATAAATACATTTTACGGCAAAGAAGGATGGCATAAAACATTAAAACCTACAAGTGCGCAAAAGAGTAAAGTATTATGGCTGAGAGCAATCTGTAGTAAGGTGTAAGGATTAAAGTATTATGTGACGGTTCTGCTGCCCAGTCTGTGACCTTCTACTGCACACCATATTAACTTCCGACTCACCTTGCGTTGATTCTAGGCTACAGTGTATAAATCATAAAAGGATACTGCTGCTGTCATTCCTCTGCTTGTGCAGTTACACATATTACGCTGTTAGGCGAAGGCAATCTTTTTTATTAGTGTTTACAATGGGAGAAGTTTAACATTGTGTGTTTTAGTTGCATGATTACTCCACACTCTCTTGAAATTACCAGCTTCTTGTATGTGATGTAATAAACACTCGAGTTAGTAGCCATATTAGCAGTGGGTGTGAATGAGTGTGATAATAAACATGTCTTTAACACATCAAATTTAATGGCACTGTGTTGGCTGTGTAAAGGTTCCCACAAGCATTTGCCAGATTGTCTTGTGTTTATGCCAAACCCTCAAGCCACTTATTCAAGTCCTGTTTGCTTGACCTGGTGCTGACTTTTAGCATTTTTTTCTGAGCCAACAAAAGTTTTCAGCAGGTTCTTGTGCCTCTACTTTGCTGTCTGACCTTTTGGATTTTGACGACAGTCAGCAATTTTTGTTTCAGAGTTTGCTCGGGGCTTTCTCATTAAAAAGCTTTCAACAGAGACTTTGTTTTTGTCTACAATAGGGGTTTTCTACCTGCAGGTTGTTTGGTACTTTATGCTTTCAATGATTTTTATACCTTCGTTAAGTAAAACAAATACACAATAGTTTAGTGAAGAAATGGCAAGTAGCAATGACATGTTGAGTTTATCATTTCTCTTATGATAATATAGCATGATACACATGTGCCCATTTATGAAGTGAATGTTCATATTAGCTGGGTTATGATACTGAACAAAGTTTCTCTTACTAAAATACAAGCTAAGTGAAAGATTTTAGCAACAAATATGCTAACACAACTTTACTTGGATCTACAATGTTGCTAACAGTACTGGCTTATATCCACCTAGTTAGCTTAAAGAGATAATAAATAACGTGATAATAATAAATAATCAATTTATGTCTTTATTTGATATTGAAGAGCTAAATCATAGAAGCTACCAGTCAAACATGGCACTTAGCTACTCTGTTATTTAATGTTTGATTTATGCCAACAACAATTTACCTGTCATTACCACCGACGTGCCATGTTACCGATTTAGAAGCTAAGGATAAGCAAAAAAGAGGCTAAGACGTATCAATTAACCCACAACGTTTCTAAAAATAGGCAAATAAGTATGTTATCAAATAGTCACAGAGAAACACAAGAGATAAGAAGCTACATGAGCATGCTAGCTAATCCTGCCTTGTTAATTGGTTTACTGCTAACACCAGTCAGCCCCATCTGTTTTTGACTGAAAAGCGCTCTCAGGAGCCACTCGGGGTTACACAAGGGGAAGGGAAACAATTCACTTTACATATAGAGAGGTTATCAACCCCAAAAACAATGCCATGAGAAACCAGGTGAAAGAGTGAGAGGGAGTTGGAGAATCCTATTCTAAGTTAGTTCTGCCATTAGGAGTCTTGTTAGCTACAAATGCTAATGTTAAAACCATACAGGAGCATATAAAGACTAGCATGGCTCCATCATCTGTGCATACAGCAGCCTAGTTGTCACATGCAGACAGGTGTCAGATCTCTAACCCTGGCTTAAGCAGTGCGCATGCTCGCTGCCTCAGTCTCAATGACTGCTGGTCAGTCAGGAGCTTCTTAGTTCCCTGAATTAGTGCTTGGACTGCAGAGGGAGACTTGGAAACAGCAGATATGAGCTTCACCATCGAGGAGAGAGGCAGGCCGAACACTCAGGACTACAGGGTGTTTTTCAGTAAGAGCTACTCTATAGTTCTTGTGTTAGTGGATAATTTTTCTCACCTGAACTGTGCAGCTGCTTGACTAGCCTGTAGTTTATAACTTCAGTAAAAGCTGTGTTGAACTTTTCTCATGCTTGTATTTATGTATTTCTCCTCTCATTAGAAAACTCTGCTGGCAAATACATCTCACCATTTCATGACATACCTGTCTACGCAAATGAAGCACAGGTGAGCATCATGTATCAGGACATTCTGCAGAGACAGTCGTTGCTCTAGTATAATAATGCACTCATAGAAGATTAAAGGCACAACTTTGGCCATTAGCAGGGAATAGGCACTGCTTTTTCTTCTCAAGCCCTGCAACTGTGGCAATTTCTGCTACAGGAGATTTTAGGACAACAGTAGCAATTTTCAGTTAGTCTTCAGCAGTGGACAACTGTTTTTCCCAGCACCACCTGGGGGGCTGTAGTGTGTGTCCTTACCTGACTTGAGAAACTGTGCTGATAGTTGAAGCAGAAATTACCCCAATAAACCTGCAACACTGAGCTCTTAGTATATAAAACACAATTCACATCACAGGCTCCAAAAAGTCCACTTACTTGCTATTGTCCATATAGTGAAATACATATTTTTACTTTATTTTTTACAGAAAAGTATTGTGCCTTTCATATCAATTTAAGAGCATAATAATGACAGTAAATCATTCATCTAATGCTCAGTTACAGTTCTACTCACATTAGTTTTTTGGTGATAATTTACTGTGGTTTTTTTCAGCTCTCTGTTTACACCCACAATCCCTGCCAGCATCTTTTGAGTTTCGCTTGTTCTTCAAGCCTGTAATCCCTCCATGTGGTTCTGTTCAGGATAGAAATGTTTGCAAACAAGGAAAAAAGGTTGAAAAATATATATATTTGTGATATTTTTGCAGAATATTTTCCACGCTGTTGTTGAGGTTCCACGATGGACAAATGCAAAGATGGAGGTATGTGAAAAAATAACCCAGTATTTCTCACACCAACAGTCGAAATGCCCTCGTGTAGATGAAAATTTCCGGTTAGATTTTGCATCGTTTTTGATACAATACTGGCATTTTTCTTTTGCACTATCAGATAATGATAGGGAAATGATATTTTTGTACCAGTTTGTTAGATGACATAACTGTATTTCTGTTTATCAGATTGCCACCAAAGATCCTCTCAATCCACTGAAACAAGATGTGAAGAAGGGAAATCTTCGTTACGTAGCAAATGTTTTTCCTCACAAAGGCTACATCTGGAATTACGGGGCTATTCCACAGGCAAGTCCTACTGAGATTTTACCCAACAACTGCATACTTTATGTCTCTGCTCCATCAAACCAGTGTTTTCTCCTTTCACAGACATGGGAAGACCCCAACCACAAGGACAGTGACACAGGCTGCTGTGGAGACAATGATCCTATTGATATATGTGACATAGGAAACAAGGTACTGGTGAAATACTGACTATAAGGTAAAGACAGACAGAGTGAAATTCAGCTTTTACAAAAATATGTCTTTGATTCTTAGGTGTGCTCTCGAGGAGAAATAATCAAAGTGAAGGTATTGGGAACCCTGGCTTTGATCGATGAGGGCGAGACAGACTGGAAGGTCATTGTGATCAATACTGAGGACCCTGAAGCTGCAGACTTTAATGGTACGACTATGCCTGCAATGGACAGGGTCAGAGAAGCGCCATAAAAGAGAATAAGTCTGTGAACAGAAAAAAATGAAATTTGAAATTGTATTTTTTTGAAGATTACTTTTGAGGAGCCTTTTGCCTGTAGTGATAAAACTGCCTGAGAGGGACATTCAGGAGGAGAAGAAAAATGACATACGCTGAATCTTGCAGAGATTTGGCATTGATTCAACAAACAGTGCAACAAAGGCTCTACGCTTAAATCACTAAATCACACTAAATATTTCTATATTCTATCAGCAATTTAGAGCCTCCACACAAAACAAGCTGCTAGCCCAACAGGAGAAATGTGCCTTCTGTGGTTACCAAGTTAACTCTGACTTACAGAGTTTTCTTTTTCTTTTCTTTTGCTGATCATTTCAGATATAGATGATGTGAGACGACTCAAACCCGGCTACCTGGAGGCAACTTTTGATTGGTTCAAAAGATACAAAGTCCCAGACGGGAAACCTGAAAACCAGTTTGCTTTCAACGGGGAGTTCAAAGACAGGGTACACTTTTAAACTTTTGTATTCTGTATTTGCAGTTCACAGAAAAATGAAGAACAAGCCTCCAAACTAAACTACACTAACAGAGCTTTTTAGAGTCTGAGCAGAGTTTTCAATACGGGATCTAAATCTTTAAAGTTGTCAAGCAAATGTAATATATTTATAAGGTAAATCTGTCTTTCTTTGTTGTAAATGAAAATGATACTACACAGGATTTTGCCATAAAAACAGTCAAGAGTACCCATGAGTTCTGGAAGGCCCTTATATCTAAAAAGAGCAGCGCTGGAGAGATAAACTGGTGAGTTTAATTCAATTTTGGAATGTAATGTAGTCATATCATGTTGCGCAATGTGCGCTTATACAGAGAGTCTGCTTTATGATGATATACTCAAAGTAACAAGTGATTTCCTTGCATCTTGAATCAGCATGAACACAAGTGTCTCCGACAGTCCATTCTGCTGCTCTGCAGGAGATGCAGAGGCTGTGGTTAAATCTGTGAGTGCTTTTTGTTTGTTTGTTTCAATTTAAATTCATGTTGAGTAGCTTGAAAGTGTATGACTTCCTTTTTCAAACAAGTTCACTATAAGTTATCAGTGCATTAAATCCAAGCTACTTGTACTTGTCATTACTTGGCAAAAATAGAATCTCTTGTTTTTCCAATAGGCATGTGACTTTGGAGCTGAAGACCCCATTCCAAGTTCAGGTGAGCAGATACCTTCACGTGCAGCTGTTGTGTGTTGTTAATTCTCATGGGATCTTTTGTGACTGATTGTTTTTTTTTTTCAGCTGATAAATGGTTCTACTATGAGAAGTAGTAGACAGTCCCTCACTCCTTCACCTGCTTTGATCAACATCCCATAACTACATGAACTCTACGCACTGAGATTACACTCAGTGTCACAGTTAATGGCTTTTTTTTAACGGATGTCTGTTTCTGCTACTGTCAGAACCCTTTTGTTATTAATTTGTGACACTGAGGAAAACATTACAATAAAGCACTACAACCTTGGATATTGTGAACTTAATTTATTCAATTGCAGCTTTCACAGTTTTCTTTATGATATGTGTTTGTTTGAAAAACATTAAAGAGGGGCTTTCAGTTTATGTCACTGGCAACCTAAAAGCAGTCTTTGCCTATACCATGTTTTTTGACAAAACGTCTTATCCCAAAGACTTCTGGTGGTGAAATATATGTTTAATTATAAATATGTTGTGTTGTATAAACCCCTCTTGCACTGGTTTGAGGCATTTGAAACAACAATACAATGACTGTCAGTCTTGTTAATGTTGGTCTTGTTTGCTTTGGCATGTCATAAAAGGCTTCTATGTGACTCTCAGTCTAATTTATAAACATGAAAAACTCCTTACTGTAGCTTTAAATGTTAAATCAAAAGGCATACTGGCCATTTTACTGTAGTGTGAGTATTTCAACACAATAATCCTAAACAAAAATCCTAAACAAAGCAACTTAAATGAAGACCTCAGAGCAAGTAAAATACATGGATGCATGTCAGCTTAGGGTATATTTCATAAAATCCTCACTATGGTACTCACGTTTGTTTTCTCGTGTTTTTTTTTTTTTTTTGCATAACTCAGTACTTACTGACATGAACCAACATAAGGGATTTCTTCTATAACTCGAGAGAAAGGGTTTAATATATATAAAATAAGGTATTTCTACCACCACTTCCACTGAGAAAGTCATGAGTTTGACAACACTTTTTTCAACGGTGTACAGTGGGGATTACCTCACAGCCGTCAGGATGAGGGCGCTGCTGAGCCAAACTAGATGTTACACTACAGATAACAAACGACGAAGAAGAAGAAGCGGAACTGCGATTGACTGTTTCCAAGGAGACCACCGAGACCGCTGAACGCTGGAAAACCTGGGGCAGCAATAAGGGGGTAAGTCTGTCACTAACTGAAGGCGGAGAGCGATTTTATTGTAGGAGACACATTTGCAGAGGTTAGACATGACTGTGTGTGAGCTCTAAAGACCGCTCACACGAAGGAAACATTTAGAAAGTTCCAGAGATTTAATGTTAGCTAACACGCTACAGCTAACCAGTTAAAAAGCATTACCTCTGTATACTGTAGGTGCACGTAGCAGACTAAAAGCAACAGTAACGTGGTTTAAAGTGGTTTTGGATTATTGAAGGCTGCTAATTTGAAGATTACATGCTTTAATTTTCACCCATGATGATATGACTTTTACATTTATTAGCTTTGTGGTCGCACAGTCTCATTTTTTAACCTGTTGCGCCCTTAAAGCTAGATTTAGAATAACAACCAAAGACTGTGTGCGAACAAAGCTGTATATGGGAACAGATAAGCTTCATATGAGTGAAACATGAAGATTTGTGACTTATTGTTACTCACGATTTGCCTGTAAGCAGCATACCCGGTGTCCCGCTTGCAGGATTTTTTCGTAGGATGGTAAGGTAAGGTCCCGCCTCCTTTGCCTCTGATTGGCTAGAAGAGCTGGGCCCCAATTGGTTATTACTTGTAGCTGATGTTGCGTTCGCGTTACCTCTGGAGTCAGAAGTCCGAAGCGAAAATGACGCAACACCGGAGTTACCAGTGTTTCAGTTACCAAGTTGGAAAAAAAGCAAAATTGGAGCGAAAACAAGATGGCTACATCTACAAAAGTTATTTCAGCACTTGCCTTGTCTGAACGTAAGACATGCGCCAAAATAACTTTCGTAGATATAGCCATTTTGTTTCAGGCCTCCAATTTTGCTTTTTTACGACTTGGAAACTGATGGTGCGTTCGAGTTACCTCAGAAGTCAGAAGTCGGAGTTGAAACTGACGTCACACCCGAGTTACCAGCGTTTCAGTTACCAAGTCGGAGAAAAGCAAAATCGGAGGCAGAAACAAGATGGCTACATCTACGAAAGTTATTTTAGCGTTTGCCTTGTCCGAATATAAGGCAAGCGCTAAAATAACTTTTGTAGATATAGCACTTTTGTTTCGGGCCTCTCATTGAGCTTTTTTTCCGACTTGGTTACTGAGGCTGCGTTCCAGTTACCTTGCATGTCAGAAGTCCGAGCTGGAAATTATGTCACATGCGTTACCAGCGTTTCGGTTAACAAGTCAAACAAGCGATATCGGAGGCTTAAACAAGATGGCTACATCTACGAAAGTTGTTTCAGCGCTTGCCTTGTCCTAACATAAGACATACGCCAAAAAAACTTTCGTAGATATAGCCATTTTATTTCAGGCCTCCTTGGTAACTGAAACGCTGGTAACTCAGGTGTGACTTAATTTTCAGCTCCGGAATCTGACTTCAGAGGTAACTCGAACGCAGCATCAGAATTGCGATAATGTTCTGTAGTGTTCTGTTTGATGTACAGAGCCGACATCCCGCGCTCGGTTTGAGCGTGTGATGATGTTACACAGCCATATGGAATAACCAATTGAAGCCCAGCTTCTCTAGCCAATCAGAGGCAAAGGAGGCGAGACCTTTCCCTACCATCCTATGAAAAAAAATATAGTGTTTGTCACCTGTTTGACCTGTGGGCGGAGCTGTAGTGAGACGTTGTAAATCATCCAGGGTAAATGTTGATACAACTGTACACATGATGTTAAGGCTCTTTATGGTATTTGTCCAATTTGTGTGAAGCAAAGTGAACTCTATTCAGACATGCTGCTGCTAATCTGTGTGTAAGTAAACCCCCTGGGGGGTCAAGGGGGAGGGGAGTGGAAAGTAAGATATGACCCCCAAATGATCCTCCTAAGCTAATTGCCCAAAGAGACCATTAATAAGTCTAATTAGTAAGCCATAGCCTGCTGTGTAAAGACTAAACTGAATTATCCACCTTGCATGATGAAAACTAAGATGTCCCTTGCTGCTTCCCTTAATATGACTGAAGAGTGTTGTCCATAATGTAGTAGCAATGTTTAGTGTTGAAGAGGTATTCACTTAATTGATCTAACCCCAGCCCTAAATTGAATATGTCTTTCAAACTGTACACTCATAAAGCAAGTACATCTATTTTTCTGTTCAGACACTGCTCTATGATAGAAAACTAATCATTCCTCTTTCTTGTTTCAGTCGTAGACCGTGAAGATGTCATTTTTATTTGACTGGATCTACAAAGGCTTTAGTAGTGTTTTACAGTTCTTAGGTAAGTTCTGTCTACTGAAATGTCACAACTTAAAAGAATAAGACGACACTTTTACTATTTTAAAAGAATAGAAGCAACAGAACCATTTATATTCGTGATATGATTTTTATATTATATGGAGTATATTCTTATATTCTTATGGGATTGAGTGGCCCTCAAAAATGTGGATTATTTCTAATCATTTGTGAAATGTTTTTTTGCAGGTCTTTACAAGAAGAGTGGGAAGCTGGTTTTCCTGGGACTGGACAACGCTGGTAAAACAACCCTTCTGCACATGTTGAAAGATGACCGACTGGGCCAGCATGTACCAACACTGCACCCCAGTAAGTTATTGTAGAGAAGAGTGTGCTCGTTTTTAAAAGAATAAATTCTGTTAAATATGAAATACAAGTTAATTAAGCAGTTAATGAACACAACATTACTAATTGCATCCTTTTTCTGCGCTACCTGTTAAAAGAATTACCTGATGTGTTGGACTGAGATAAACATTTTTGATGGATAGTGTCGTGCTGTGATTTCCTTTGTAATTTTAAGCACCTTTAATTCTCAGTGAACAGACTACAAATCATATCATTTAAAAATAATTTGACATTTTTCTACAGCATCTGAAGAGCTCACAATCGGAGGGATGACATTTACAACATTTGACCTGGGAGGGCATGTGCAAGGTGAGAACACCTCAGAAACAGTTCAGTCATCACCTCTTTTTCAATGATTTTTAAAGCTCATTTTTTCTTTAATCAACTTCCTCCACATAAGCTTACGACAGCAGAGACCAGCTGACCAGTTACAGTCCTCATGTCTGCCACATGGTGTCTCTGCAGCTGTTTGTAGTGCCCATATGCAGTATTAAATCAGCTCTAATGCAACTGTTGAACTTAAGGTGTTTAGCATATTGAATGAAAATTTTTAAAAAATCTAGCCAGAGCTGAAAACAAAGAGATAAAGTTGGCAACTGGTGTTTCCTTGGAAACTCAAAAAATAAAAAAAATCCACATAGGTATTTTCACAAGCTTGATTGGAGCTCCTCTGAATACTGTCAGGGAGTGTTTAGTCGCTTGATTGACAGCACCCACAGTTTTCTTTTGGTGTTTTTGCACTTGCCAAGGCTGAACAGTTTACTCTTTGTTTTCAGTCAGATTGGATTTATGGGCACACACTGAGTAAAGCATATTTAGTGAAATATACATCTATGTGACTATTATACTCCTTTATATTTGAAAACAAAGATGATAAAGAAGAAATTTACACCGAAGAGAACTAATTCACTCGCTGTTTTCCCTTTTTACGACAGCTCGAAGGGTGTGGAAGAATTACCTCCCGGCTGTGAATGGAGTTGTGTTTCTCGTAGACTGCGCGGATCACGACAGGCTCACAGAATCCAAGACTGAACTCGATGTAAGATTAAACATCACAGTTACAAGCTGTTTGCTGCGTGCGCCACTGCCTGTTGTCTGTCAACACTAGATTGATGACACTGATTTTGTTTTCCAGGCTCTCCTAGGAGATGAGACTATAGTGAACGTGCCAGTGTTGGTGTTGGGTAATAAGATTGACCGTCCTGAGGCCATCAGTGAGGGAGGACTGAGGGGAGCCTTTGCTCTTGATGGTCAAGTAACAGGAAAGGTAGAGCTGTTCTCCGGGGGACCTTTAATTATAGACTAATGAAATTACCCAAGCGTAAAGGAACATGTCCCTTTGCATGATGACTGTGGTCTCATTCATCTGTCTTGTTGTCAACAGGGAAATGTCTCTTTGAAGGAACTGAACGCCCGCCCGCTGGAGATTTTCATGTGCAGCGTGTTGAAAAAACAAGGCTACGGGGAGGGTTTCAGATGGTTATCACAGTACATTGACTGACACGCAGGATTGAAGCTTAACCAGAGGGGATTTTTTCTTGACACATTTTCATAGAGCACGACAAAGACTTTGAGCCTTTGATAGTGTCACTCAGCCCAGATTTCAAAAAGAATTATCAAGGGTATTTTTTTTTATACTTAAAGCATTTATTCAGGATTTAAAGGTTTCTATGCAAACTTTTAAAAGTGGTTCACGGTGAACTGTCTGTTCCTTGTTTGTCGTTAATGTGAGATTTAGATACATTATGCAGGAATGTAGATCTGTACACAGTAGTGTTGCTTTATTTATTATGAAATAGGCTGACTAGATTCATTATGGGATAAGCTACTTAACAACAATTTAAGATTCAGTTGTCATGTATTTGTTTTTGGTCTGACATCAGATTAAAAAGTTTAGATTTTAGAATTAGATAAATAACTAAACTCCGATGATTGATTAAACTTCACACGATTTAATACGGGCAGCCACCGTCTTCAGAGTACAGAGCCAAATAAGTATCTTAATGACTTGAGGATTCGCAGGGAGAGAGATTAGACTTTGACAAAAGATTTTGTCCACGCTAAGCACTGAGCCAAAACGACTCTTTAGAAACCTTAAAAAAAGGAAAAAATATGGCACTCTTCACAAACACAAAGATAAAAAAGATGAATAAATGAAGCCAAACTGAAATGCTCACTGATGAGTGTTGATAATTTGCATCTCAGTTTTAGAGTCTCCATGAAGTTGCAGCTTTTTCAGCATTCGTTGAGAGATGCTATATTATACGTTTTAGGCAGCTGTTTGAAAGTTTTTCATATAGATTGAAATAATTTAATCTATATGGACTTTAGAGTACAAAACTCAAAAATGTAAAGTTCATAGTCCTAGTTTTGCTTTACCATAACTTAAAGGCTTTTGAAATATTAAAATGACTTATTTGTTGAGAAGCAATAAAAGAGTGTCCAACTGTTCTGTGGAAGAGACAATCACATTCAGTTGTGTAAAAGTAAGAAAGGCATCAGTCTGATTGATTATCATAATCAGTGTTATTTATTTATTGATTATATTTTGAGCAATATTTAATATTTGAGTATTCAGCGGTGAGGCTATGCAGGGAGGTTGAAGTGCTGCAGGGAATGTACTTTTTGATTATCTGAAAAGATATGAGAGTGCAATAGCAACCTTTTTTTTTATTTTAAATTAACATTTAAATATTTTAATCTCATTATTTGTAAGGATGTATTTATGTTCTTTGTATGTAAACATGCATAGTTTGATGGACTGTTTACCTCTGTGCCAGCTACAGAAATCCTGTAAACTATGTATAATAGAGTTGTAAATTTAAATGTATCTTTGTTGTTTTGGGATTATTTATAAGTGACTCTAATTTAAAATGATATTTACAGTAAAGACCTGTGCACATAGTGTAAAATTTAGGAGAATGTTTATGTAGAAATATGAAGCTGTGTGATTAGTTGTTCAAATGTTGTGATAAAAACCTGGACTTTTTGTGGACGCAACTGGGAATGCATCTTTTTTTAATGAGAAAGTCAAATAAATGAGGTTGTCTTTGTTAGAGGTGAAAGAAACAGCATTGTTGTTCAATACTCAGAGCTAGTCAAGTCAGATTTCTGCTGTGCTTCTGATTTGAAGACTAAAAATGCTGAATGAGACCTTGTTTATCTGAAAAGGAACAAGATTTAGGCATAAAGAGTCTTTATCTTGTTAGAGAGGTTTCATTTCTTGTGCCTGATTCTGTTACGGTGTCCCCCAGGGCTCTATCCTTGGTCCCCCATTTTTCCTTTATCAGCATCAATTCCGCAAATTCCAGAGAGTGTAAATAAAAGTAACCAAAAAGAGATTTTAGAAATGTAAATATATGATTAGATATGATTCCAGAATTTCTCAGATTTGTTACCAAATATGGAAAATTATGTTTCACCAGATTTAAGAAAAAGATTTTTCCAAATCTTTGTCGAATTCTTATGAACTGCCAAAATCATACATTTCTGATTTTTCACAGATGAAATAGTAACAGAATATTTTTTGTTGTCACATCACAGAGCCTTTTAAAATTCTCTTTTTATCGTCAAGTTTAATTATTGATGCGCCGTCTTTGTTGTATTAACCAACTGCAGCAAATTGCAGAGTGGCTTTTGTGCACTCCGAGAAAACTTGACAGCAAAACCCAAATCCTTGCTGCCCTTCACTGCCTGCCTGTCGTGACTGAAAATATCTGAACGTCTACTGGTTGGACTGACAGTTGTTTTGAGGACCCTAGTTTGCACCCTAATAATCTTCAGGCAAGGATCTTTTCATGGCTTTGGTGATGCCTTTTAATTAGCAACACTTTCAAGTCAGTCCAAGCTAAGATGGAAAAACTAGTTTAATTTTATGCCTTTTTAATACCAGCACCCTTTACATGAGTGACTAGAGGATCATATGCAAATTTTACTCTGTTAAGCTGATACATCCTTATTATCCACATACATTCAACCATTTTGCTCTAATTTGTTCCTCTAGCATCAAATCAGCTCCAGCTATACAATCACCCGTTTCTTTCAGGCTCTGACTCTGCAGCTCTTCACCGCATCTACTTGGATTTCCATTGCCGGCTCTATGGTTGCTCTTGATGATGAAGCTGTATTTGGTTAATGCCTTGTTAAACATAATCAGCTATAATTGCAGCTGTTAGCGACTTAAGCTGTAATAAGCTTCGGTAATCAGCGCTAACACCAGGTGGGGACACAAAAGTCCTGCGACGGTACGGTAAAATATTCATATTTACCCTCTCATGCATAAGCAGTGTAATCCATTTAAGGTAGGCAGAGGTTTTCTTGGAAGTATACCGCTCCAGTTCTGTTTTCAGTGCACGAGCTAAATTTGAAAATATGGATCTCCTGGGGTAAAACAGCTGAGCGCTACAGTCTGTGATACATATCCTCCCCTTAACACCTTACAGAGAGAAAAATCCACCTGCCTTTATCTACAAATTCATTTAATTTCCCTGCAGGCACACATAAGCACATTGTTCCTTTCTTTTTGCAGCCAGATCATTGCAAAAATACTCATCATTAAGTACAGAGAATGATGGAGTGTGACTGAGCTCTTGCAGTAGCCGCAAACTTAATCTAATTCCTCTCCGGGTGATCATTTTCTCCCCTGAAACAGAAAGATTTGGAGTCAACATACAGCTTGGCTCCACTGCCTTTATTAGTAAAGTGCTCAGCCTAGAAGTACATTCTTATTTACTCACATGCAATACTAAAAACTACCAAATGTCTGACCTACTAATAGCATGAATGAAGACATGGCAACGATAATCTCATAGAAAAAAATTACGATCTGAATTCAAGTATACACACAGAACTTCAAGTAATGCACGAATGTCCTTTTTTTTTATCAACACAAAACATTTTTTTTCTCAAGTTGCAAACAGAATCGAACATATTTGTGGCACATTCTTGGACATGGTTTCAGAGTTAGCAGAGTTTGAGTCACTGAAGTACATTCTACAGGTTTTTAGTAAAAGTAATCCAACCGCAAACATCGGTCCCGTTTGTGTCTCCGTTCTATCTGTAAAGCCTGTACAGTTATATTTAAAAACTGCTTTGAGTTGTGGTAGCTACATCTTTAGCGTAAAGGTAGCCTTGAAACCTTTGTTACCATAAATCCTCTGAACTTACTTCACAGATCATTTACAATGATTTATTTACAGAATCACTTCTTAAATACATAACCACAGTTTTAAAGAGCCGATTGAAGGAAAAGTTGGACTTTTTGGGAAGTGTACTAACCACATATATGTGACGCAGATTACAGCCAAGAGAGGGTTAGTTTAGCATAACACACACTGACAAATAATATGTTTTTTGGCTTGCTAAAGACATACTCAGATTTGATCGATTTTAAAGTTCATGTGGTTTATTAGCAAGCAATTATTTATTAGAAATCTAACTGTTATCCTGTCATTTCACCCTCTTGTAGCTCTTTTGGTCTTTAAGAAGTATAAGGGAATCTTTCCATGAACGCTTTACATGCACTTCTTCTAATCCATCTAATGCACATTCATAAAGCCTTATAAATGCATTTACAATAGTTTATAAGAGCAGTATTCATTAGGGTGACCATATTCCGACTTCCCAAAAAAAAGGACATGACTGCAGGGGTAGAGTCTCTGAGTTGCACAAAGCTAATTTTTTTTTTTCTGAGAGTTTTTCGGGTCAGATCGAGTGTCTTTTACGTGCTTCTAACTCAGTAAATTTACGTGATGCAAAATTGAAACTTACAAACAGTACCAAGGACATTTGAAGGACTCTATAAACTTCCCCGGACAGCCCCCAAAAAGAGGACATGTCCGGGTACAAGAGGACGTATGGTCACCCTAGTATTAATAAGCAATCATGGTTTACAATGCCTCATATCTATCTTTTGTTATTAGAATTTCCCATTACGAGGAAACAGGTAACAAAAAAGCATTTCTCCAGCTTGTCTAAAGCTCACATGGTTAAAATTGATCAATAATGTTCATATGGTACCTATCGTCAATTTCTCATCCTTGGAGGAAGACTTTCTCGATGGTTTGGCGCCAAATTCTTAATGAAACATAACAATTTTTACACAGCGGACCTGCAGAATAAACATTATATATATTATATAATATATACATATATAAATATATATATATATATATATATATATATATATATATATATATACACACACACACACATACATACATACACATATATACATATATATATTTATATATGTATATATATATATATATATATATTTTGTTTTTAAATATATATATATATATAAGTGTTCATTAGCCAGCTTTGAAGGCTTTGTTCTGCCTACTTTTAATCCCAATATGGCAACTTCTTCAAATCTTAATGCTAAGCTAAGCGAACCCCCTTTAGCTAAAGTGAGAGCTCAAATCAAAGTCACTGTTTCCCAAAAAGTTAAACTTCTCCTTTAATATCCGATCTCTTTTTAATCCAGTGCGACGGTGACTGTAATACTCAAGGAATATTCACACGATACAAAATTACAGGTAATCTCTATATGCATAGATGGCGGTCAGACAAGATAGAAACTCTGATGGACTGTAGCTACCTATGGCGCAGTAGTCGATGGGTCCTGCAATCCAGGACGGCAAAACAAAAAAAAAAAAGCTCTGTTGCTCAAAATACAGAGAGGAGAATGAAGCAATTACACATATCTAAGACAAAAACTGTTCATCGTCTCATTCCTGGACCAGCATCACCCATCACACCTGAATGATACACACCTCCATTCCTCCCCAGTCCCATCCCAGAATCCTTTGCTGTCAAGAGAGAGCCGTCCCTGTAGATTTTCAGGCCAGCAGCTGTGACACGGCTCTCCAAATTAAAGGGTCAGACAGTACTACCAGATGTATCCTCCGTCGTCTGCCTCGCCCTCCTCTTCTTCCTCCTCCTCTGCCTCCTCTCCGTTGTCCTCAACCTCCTTTTCTTCTTCATCCTCCCATCCAACTCCGCTTCCGAAATCTCCAGAATATCCCGCCACTTCATCTGGATAAGTGGGAAAACAAGAAACAACTGGAGATGTCCACACAGTTTCTGTTTGTTTAATGCTAATCACTGTTAGTAGGAGGAAAAATTGGTTAAAATGGGACAAACAGGGTAGCATTTGGACATTTTCACTATTTTCTGACATTCATTTAAAGGTGGGGTAGGCAGGATCTAAGAAAGTACCAGTTTTTGGTAGAAATCTTGAATGTTAACACTACCCCTCCCAACCCCGCCCACAAACAGACGCTCCTGCTTGCTCGTATCGTTCCAGTTAAATTCAGATATAATGCAGATAAATACTTCAGATAATTACAAACGGGGTCCAGTCAATGTGAAAAAGTGGTGCTACTGTAGATGCCAACAGACTACCAGCAAACACAATGTTTGCAGGACTTCTACATCTAGGATAAAGTGACATAGTCCAGGACCCGAGGTCAACAGTTTAGCAGCGCTACAACACGCAGCAGGTCCCGTTTGACAAGAAACATTTCTGTTACAGACACTTGGCTTACTTTGTTAAAGCGTTTAACCTGTCCAGCAGAAAGGTTACAGGGTCCGTAGGATCCCGAAGCGTTCCCCATCGTTTCATGCTAACCCGGCTTTTAGCTCCGTTTTAAGCGCCTGTTATTCTGCCAGACTCTCCGGTATTTACTTTGTTTTCTTGCTTGTGTTGGCAGTCATGGCCAAAGGAGGATTCAGAAAATTTTCCGAACTTTCTGGTTGGTTTCTACTGTCCGATGTTGTAGCACACTAACTTTGTTTGGGCTTGTGAACGACACAGGGGAGCAGCGTCTGCCTCACAACCAATCAGGTTGGGGGAGGCGGAGAATGGCTTTGTTTACAGTCAGAAAGAGTGGGCCGCTCAAAAAAATTAAAATGTTGACTACACTGACATAACAAAACCAGGCGATATTGTTATATTACCAAATGTAATCAATAACTAATAGCTATTGACTGATATTAAGAACAAAAACAGATGCTTCTTTAATGGAATCCTGTCTACTCCACCTTTAAATTGAAAATCTTATTTATATAAAAAAACTAATAACTGTTTGAAAAAATACTTTTTGTGTCATTCTATCTCAAATATAGACATTCAGTATTAAGCTTATAATAGTTAATGACCTATTCTGAGTATAAAACATACTTTTATTTTGAAAGGACAAAAAAAGGTACCTCTAAAAGTTACCTGCTCCTATGTTGGATTTCCCATTAATCTTCATTAGTCTAAGTCTCTGACTTCTTTCAGAAGGATGCTTTAATTTGCAGTGATTAGTGCAAAAACAATCAAGCTATTTCCTTTTTCAAAAACTTCTAATCGACTTTAAATCAGAAAAATGACTCTACACCGCCGTCACTTTTTCATGTTTCTAGAAAATACAACATCAAGGTCACAGTTGCAAACCAAATCCTCCTCATTAGAAGAGTTTTCCTGCTGTGCTCAGAGTGAGGAATATAAATAGCTGTTCCCCAAATGCCCCCCCTCTGTTACCACAATCAGGAGTGCCGTGGATTCTGGTTCCCATCATCTCTCCACCATGCTGGTCAACACACCAGCACTCCCCTCGGCTCTGATCGCACTGCACCTTCCTGTAGTAGCCGTCCTCGTCACAGCTGGGGATGTACGTCCCTGCGAGGACAATGTTTGTTAAAAACTTAGCACACAGCGACCTCACGCTGACACCTCCGAGAGGATAGAGACAAAACCGAGTTTCCCTATTTGTTTTAGAAAAGGACTTTTATGCAGCAAGACGTTGTTTCAAACATTGTGTCGGCATGTTTTCTCCCTTTATTCTTTGACAGTAGCATGTGAAAATGCAGTGACAGCCTTGGTGACAGAGCGCCTCTGTTTCCGCCTCCCTCAGGACCCTCTTGTCAAACCCGAAGCAGAGTTCTCTAACAAGCACACACAACCCGAACCCCCCCCTCTTGACTCTGAAATCCAGCGAAAACAAACAATGAGACAAGTGGGCTTCAGGGATGGCAGAACACATCTCTGTGTTTGGTGCTGACGACTGAAAAGCAGCTGTGCAGAATGTAGAGCGGGATAAAGAGAAGCTACTGAAACATGGAGTTTCTTAGAAAGCTAATCCTTCCCTCCACCTGCGCCCCCCACTCTCAACCTGATTACAGTCTAATCCCAACATAGCTGCGTACTCTTCATGTCCCTAAATGAGCCCCCTTCAGCTTCTCTTGCCTTCTCTATGCACCTTGTTACGTAAGAGACCCACCACCTTCTGCTAGCTGGAGCTAACTTAACTATGCTAGTACCTGAAATGATCAAGAACTTACAAACTATGTATCTAGAGCTAAAAACCGTCACTCAGATGTCTCTTGATTGTCACAGATCTAATATCATAGACGAGGGGTTCTCTACTGGTTGTTGCTGACTCAAAAGTGGGTTGCGGACACGTTCTGGATGGATCACGAACAGCTGGTCAAAAAAAGTAAATATTTAATGTGATATTTTTTAGATATTCAATATTTTCGGTATATGCAACTTCAGTAGTTGTCGTCCCCTTCCTGTGCTCTGAAATGCACTTTACTCAATAAAACAAGAGGATTTATGTGAAAGATTAGAGGCTTTAAAGGTTTTTTTATATATAAAAAATTAATTTGCTTGGTTTGATTTCTATAAAAGTGGGTTGCGACTAAAGGATCATGGGAAAATATGGGTCCCAGAGTGAGACTAGTTGAGAACCACTGTCAAAGACTGTATATAGAATGGACGCCATATGCCTTCTCGTTGGGTAAAGCCACTCCGAGGACAGCACCCTCTGGTGACGGGCTGCAGTATAGGTCATAAATCCCGCCTCCTCCAGCAAAGACAGTAAGACTGGTTTGTGCTCAAGTCTTCTTTTTTCTGTGCAGCTCAGTTTTTAAAAGTTCTTAGGGGGTTCATGTTTGCTATGATTGACACTCGATAGAGCTATGGGCGTATGAAGATTGCGTAGCTCACCCGGGCGATACGCTGTTTGAGTCGAACATCATCACAGAGATTCTCGGCGACTCTCCCACTGAATGCGTACAATGCTACTGCGCAAGTGGTGGAGTGCGTACAACGCTACTATGCAATGTCCATTTCAGGAAATGGAGAAAAATCGCACTAATACCAAGAGCTTTTCGGCTTTAAATTTGTATACCAGCGGAAGGCGGAACCAAGTTGTCCATAGTGTATACAGTCTATGTCTAATATGCAGGGGTGTGTCTACAATTTTTTGACTGGGGGGGCCTGACGGGATGGCACTGAAGTTGGCGTCAGGAATGTACACATGCTAATCTGTATTTCATTTTTCATACCACCATTTCTGTCATCATTAATCACATGGTCTAGGTTTTTCTCCTGGAAAATATCTTGACATTTTCAGGATTGCAGGGCATGCGCGAAATTGGCTGTACAGCTGTTATATAAAAAATAGCAGCCAAATATAAATCTGTTAAATTCACAGTACAGAGTAAAAAACAAAGAAGAAATGCACTGCTGTGAAATGTCAAAAAGCAGATTTCAAGCTGTTGCATCAAAGCGCAATCACTCTGACTGAACTTCAGTCCAGACTATCAGGACAGTCAGATATCAAAGAGGGGCTTATGCCACCTCAGTTCCCCCCTCGGACCCACCCCTGCTTGAATGATCAATAATATTTACCGGGCTTCTTCTTGGCTGCCTCCTGTACTTGGATCCTCTCCAGCTCTGCGAGGCATGGCGGCTCTGTCGGAATAAAACAAAAGAGAGTGATGACAAACATTACTTCAAACTGCTCCCTTTAAACTTAATCTCAATCAATGCCCTCCTATCATCGCACCTTTTTCACGCATTGAATTGTTTGAGGAGTATTTGTTCTCGCCTCTCATGAGCTTTATTCACTGTCAAACGCTTTGGTGAAAGAACCTGAATGCAGCCCGAGAACGACAAAGAAATAAGCTGAACCTCTGAAATATTAGAAACACGGAGGAGAGAGATGCGCTTTTTTATTTTCTCCCAGCGAGGTGATAAATCTCCCTCAAACTCTGATAACTTTGCTGCAAAGGGAAATGTAATTTTAAGCCACGGTGCTACATCTTTTTCCTTAAACATAATCCTTAAATGTGAAAACTCAATGCCCGAGCGTGAAGCTGTTTCTAAATATCACCAGCTCATAATGAAGAATTGATTAGGGAGTCAGTGTAATCTATTGCATGCGGTTTGAATGTCTGATCAATGGGATAATCAGCGTGTAAATGAGGTTTCTGTCTGAAATCTCCTGTATTTGTTCAGTAAAGGTCAAACAGCACAGATATAGAAACAGTGCACAGCTAAAACAGCGCTGTGAACGAGGGTTATAAATGAGTCCGCGGAGATAACCCATCATTTTACATTTTACAACTACACATAAAATGTCAAGAACGCGGCTTCAAAAGCCTCTTCATTTCGGTTTGAATATTCTAGCACACCAGGGGTTTTTAGATTCAGTCTGTGATCATTTTGTCTCAGATATCTCTCAACCTGACTCAGTATCTCCACATAAATCTGGTGAAATCTAACCGTGTGTGCAGTGAAGAAAAGAAGCAGGGTGTTTTTCTGAAGAATAAAGAAAACTGAGGAAAGTTTCCCCATCTTACCTAAAACTGTATTTTAACACTCGGCAATAGAATAAAAGTGATTCATATTCATCTTTTAGCTTTTTCTGTTATTGATTTGAATTCCTACATTTGAGCAAGAGTCAAATATAAATCTTGGACAGCTTTTAGAGTTAAGAGGGTAGACGATTTGCTATTTTCTGAGCTCTTACTAGCTTCATGCTCTTAAATAGTTCCTTGACAAAGAAAGAGGAAATAGCATCTAGAGTATGAGACTGCATGTTTTAAGCTTGGACCAGCTCTTAGTTAGGCTGCCAAGGTTTTAGACTGCACACTGAGCACCTTTCCCTCCTTCAGATGACTGTCTTTCATGATGTTTCGGCCTGTTTAAAAATGATAAAAATAATAAGACCTCAAAGGGACACATCTTAAAAGCAAAGAAATATCACAGTAAAGGGATATAAAAACAGGTTTTTGGTTAAAAATAAGAGAAACATCTTATTAAAAGAGTAAAAGCAAGATAAGCAGTTTTTTTAAGCAGGTTTAAGGAAGTTTTTCCTCACTACTGTTACCTGCCAAATGCTGCAAAGTGCTTCACTCATCCCACTCCACTTATCCCATCTTTAAAAAGGGTCTTTGTAAACAGAGTAAGGTCAAGACCAGCTTTTTTCGTTCGGTGCCTTGGGAATTGGTGCCATCCAAAGGGAACGCCATGTTCAGTCACAGGTCATGTGAAGTGCTCGGTCTCAGGTGGTTGAAAATATCGTTCGGTGAACTCAGGGTTGAGAAAGTCTAGGTGAGAGGTATGTTTTGAAACTTTCTCTCTCATCTCATCTTGAATGATGTGGAGTCGCAGTGTTTTAAAGGGATATTCCGGCGTAGAATTAATTTAGGGTCAAACACACTGTAACACAGATTTAGACACCCTGTCGAGAGATGAATGTTGCTGACTGCATGTTTCTCTGGTTATACTAACTTAAGTAACGACTGCAAGATAGCAATACAGAGTCACGTGCTCAACCAAAACGCCACTCTATAGCCACAAATAATTCTCAGAACAGCACCTAACTTCATCAACAGTATATACACTAGCCACCAAACACCTTTTTAACTTTGCCTAATTTCTTTAGCAAAGAGACTAAACACAACTCACCTACTCTCTTCCAGCAGCTGCTTGTTTGTACGGAGACCTCGGCCAAGTCCATGGAGTGCAGCGGGGTGACGCAGCTCAAGGAAGAACATTTATGATCATTTCTTTATCATTTCCTTAAAGTAATAATCTCCATATTAATCATTTTGCACTGCAGACCCGGTAGTTCTTCTGCCTTAGCGGCTCGGTCTGATTGATCATAAATGTTCTTCCTTGAGCTGTGTCACCCCGCTGCAGTCCATAATGGACTGCCCTGAGGTCTCACAATAGAGTGGCTATAGAGTGGAGTTTTGGTTGAGCACGTGGCTCTCTGTATTGCTATCTGCGGTCGTTACTAAAGTTGGTATAACCAGAGAAGCAAGCAGTCAACAACATTCATCTCTTGAGGGGGTGTCTTAACTCTGTGTTACGGTGTGTTTGACCCTAACTTAATTTTACGCCAGAATATCCCTTTAAAAATGAAAAGGTGACTCCTCTGCGATGTGACCACTGTGTGGCTGCATTCAAAACGAAAGACAAAAGGACACCATCACGCTGTGGAAGTCCTCTCAGGCTACATCAACTTTAGGTCTTTCCTGCAGTAAGTTGGACAGTCAAAACTCAGATTTGAGCAGAGTTCAGAGGAGCCATAAGAAGGACTTTTCGATTTGCCAGAAAGTGATTCTGGCTCTCTGACAGATGAGTCAGATCAAAGAGGCTTCACCAAGATTGTTCTCAGCAGGGGAGCAGAACGGGTGATCATGTCTTAGAATATCATCAGACCTGGATAGATGGTGGAATATAGGTGCACGGAGGGAGAAATAAGCATGGATTTGTGCGAAGAGCCAGAGGTTGAAGAGGGGAGGTGAAGCAACAGAAAAGTAGGCTCTGCTTTGAAGGTGTTGATTAGTTTGGCAATTGCTGCTGTATCGTCACCGCCTGTAGGCTTTTAGACTTTTGAAATAACATGATAATTCATTTTTCAGGGAAGGAAGGAGTCTGATAGAAAAACTGAAACTGCTTTCATATCACTGTGATAAATATGGGCCGATTAAATAGGAATATAGGTAGAAACAGGGCGAAACAGCCTATTTCAAAAAGAATAATATAATATTTAAAAGACAATCTATTAACCTTATTAACCATTTATTTTTTAGATTTTCAGGTGCTAAACTGGTGACTCTTGATGAAAACTGTTGTGCTTGAGATGCTGGTGTTGAGGTATTAATTTATACAGCTTGTGTTTCAGGGCTGGTGTCAGAGCTGTGTTTCCTAATCTGATTTTAAAAACACTCATTAGTTACTCCACTTTCAACAAAGCCAGGCAGGAAGCCAGGAGACAATTTACCCAGGATATAAATAGAAGCAGGACAAAAAAAAAAACAGTTAGTCTGGCTCTGTGCTGGTACATACATATGAGGTTAAATGTGCATTTTTCACTTAGTATTCACATCATTTCAGTGTGGAGGAACTGTATAGCTGTATTTTTGATATGTAGACCTAGCCAGGGTCTTTTTGCTAAACTAGACTAAGCAAATCCAGACCTAGCTTCATCAAAGGTGTAAGAGGAGCTGGTCTTGGTCAAACTTCCAGCAAGAAAAACAAGATATAAAGTTATTAAAAAAGTGTCAAACATTTCCCTTAAAAAGGTTTAAGGAGGAAAAACTATAAACAGTGTTTCCACCTGTTTACAGTCTTAATGCTCAGCCTAGGCCACTCTGCTGTGAGCTCAGAATTGATCACCTAATAAAACTCCAGAAAATCTCATAAGATGTTTGACTATTCCTCTATAAGTACAGTAAACTGTGAAACTGTTCTTTATTAGCGTGATCAAGCATATGACTTCAATTTCAAACTATTCCTTTAAAGAGAAGACGCTTATTTCACAAGCTGCAAACTTTAAAGGGATATTCCAGCGTAAAATTAATTAAGGGTCAAACACACCGTAACACCGAGTTAGACACCACGTCTAGAGATGAATGTTGCCGACAGCTTGATTTCTAGTTATACCAACTTTAGTTACGGCCACACAATAGCAATACACAGCAGTTTAAGGAGCCACACACAAACCTTAATCATAACCTTAATCAAACGCCACACAAATAATGCTCAGAACAGCACCTAACTTCATCAACAGTACATATAGGGTCCCAGCAACAGTACTAGCCACCAAACATCTTTTTAGCTTTGCCTAATTTCTTTAACAAAGAGACTAAACACAACTCACCTACTCTCTTCCAGCTGCCGCTTGTTTGTAGCCTCAGACCTCAGACCAGTCCATTATGGAATGCAGCTGGGTGACGCAGCTCAAGGAAGAACATTTATGATAATTTAAGGCAGAAGAACTACCGCGTCTGGTGTGCAAAATGATAAATATGATGATTATTACTTCAAGGAAATGATAAAGAAATGACCATAAATGTTGTTCCTTGAGCTGCGTCACCCCACAGCAGTCCATGATAGACTGGTCTGAGGTCTCGAAGCAAGCGGTCGGCAACACTCACCTCTCGACCGGGTGTCTAACTTGGTGTGTTTGACCCTAAATTAATTTGACGCTGGAATATCCCAAACAATTGAGGTTTTCATGCTAAAGCCTGACATAAAAGTGAACTAGCATCTAATAAATTTATCAGTATTTCTTCTCCAGAACTGAGGTACATCTATAAGAATGTAGAACTTGTGTTAAAGAAATGCCTGGTGTCCGTCTTGTAGCGGTCATATCAGGCTTACTTGTGCGTTGGAGTGTCTGCGTGGCTTTGCAGTTCTCCACCTAAAAGTTTTTGTGCAGTGTGATTTCTATAACCAGATAATGTTCAGTGACATTATCTGCTTGCTTGTGCACAAAAAACACCCAGGGTATTATCCAAATGTATTATGTTAGAGCTGGTGCCAATAAATGTTGCATGCAAAGCAGAGAGAAGAGGGATATTGTAAATGCTGGAAATAAGATGCTACCATCAGCGTATGCTCATGAACCAAACTTGTGGTGACGCAAGTGCACTCCCTTTGATTCCCTAAGAAATACAGCCAAGAAAGATTTGATAGATTTAATGAGTTTTTCGTAGATTTCTCCACTTACTTTCCCTCCAGAAGCAGAGGCACCACTCAGCTGTGGACACCTTCCCGTCCTTGAAACTGTCACAGGAGTTGAAGAAGGGTCGGATGCAGACCTCATACTTGTCCAGGTTTATAGCGGCCAGCTCAGCGTGGTCCAGATACAAGTCGCCGTTTGTGTCGAGCCTTGAGAACATCCAGCCAATAGAATCCTTGCAACTCGCTACAAGGCTCCTGTCCAGCGCTGCCAGAAACAATTTGCATAGCACTTCAGTTTCTTTGTGTTTAAACCGCATTTCTTTGCATAGACAATTGAGTTGTAAGTTTTGGAAGCGGCAGAGAATAAAGCTACTAAGCGAGTTTTCTAACCCGAAGCCGTGCCAGCTCTGAGCTTGCCAGAGTTGTTCTGCTTGGCGTTTCCATGAAGTAGCTGGAACCAGTCTCTGAGGCGGTCACCCAGGTCTGCCAGGTCCTGGCCGGTGCAGCTCTCTAAGGAAGTGAGAAGAGAGAAATGCGTGTATTCAGAACCCTGGCAGACACTTTACAGCAATCTGACTCACCTTCAAACAAAGCTGGAAGTGACTCAGTGCTGCTTTTACCGAAGTACAAAGAGCAGAATGAAAGATTTCCCTCGATTTGAAGCTGTAGAGGTGGATTATCAGGCTGTCCTTTAAAGCCACACCACATGCTAATTAAAATAAACATTATCTTGCAATTAAAACCACTGCAGCAAAACCCTGTTATCCATTTTAAATCAACTTTCAGTCCCAGACTAAGCACTTGGAAGGAAGAAAAAAAAACAGAGTAACAAGTCAGTCTTTTGATCAATTGGCATTTCAGCGTACCCTCGACTCTGCAGGATCAATACTGTTTGGCTGCAATGATAGATAGCGTACACTCTAAATAATTAATTACTACATGATTGAAGGAGCAGCTGACCCACACAGGGGATATTTGGATAGCAGTAATCTCTAAAATTGGTGAGTATTGATCCTGATTCTTGAGCATCGGTGGGTGTATAACCCTTGAGTCATGGGTGAGGTGAAAATGGTTCAGCAAAGGAGGTGAGTATCACTGACTTAAAGGCATGGTTGACGATTGGAGAGATTGGTAGATATTATGAACCTCGTTTCTATGGCGATCATGGTCCTATAGTGCGATCTCCACAAAGTGAAGAGAAAAAAGGAATGGAAAAAATCTGTTCACCCGAGCAGGTGCCTGGTTGCAAAAACATTGACCAATGGGAGCCATCCGTCCCAGACTGCTTCTATTGGTCAATCTCCTGCTCTGCCTCTTCATCCAATCACCTCACTGTATTTGACACACCCCTCTCCCATAGTTCCAACTTGTCCCCTCCCTCTCTTCTGGCTGCGATATTTTTTTTTGTAGGATGGTAGCCTCTGATTGGCTAGAAAAGCTGGAAACGTCATCTTAGCTCAAACGCGGGCTGTTGGCTCTGAACATCAGACAGAAAATTATCAAAATTCTGAATCTCCTAACCATAACCCGAACCCAACTTACAATGACGTTTCACAGCCATAAGGTATAACCAATCGGAGTCCAACACTTCTAGCCAATCAGAGGCAAAGGAGGGCGGGACCTTCCCCTACCATCCCCCAAATTTTTTTTTTGCCTCCCAGCCATCCTTGGAACTCAGAGCGGCTAAAAGTAGCGTAGCAGCTTAGCTATAGGAGCTGTGATGGAGAAGGACGCAAAAAAAACCCACTTCTGTTCGCCCTACCGCCAAAAGTGCTAAGAAAACGCTACATGACAGAAGAAAGGGCAGAGACGAAGAGGAAATGTGACCAAGCGAGGAATCTAACTTGAATAAACATCGGGTCATCCTTCAAGCGGTGGAGAAAGCTCTGCCAGGATTTGGGCCTGAAAACAGACGCAGAGACAGCTGAGATTTTGTTGAAGAGGTAGTTTTTGCCCTTTATCGTGGCACATGTTACATAAATAACTCCTATTAGTCTCTACAATGTCAACTCCGTAGCTGTCCAGGCAGCTGCAGACGGTTCTCGCTAGCAGAGCTGGCGTTTACTGCCGCTGGTCACTAGCAATCCGACATGGTGAATCCTATTTGAAGCTAACGTAGGATCTTTTGCCAGTCGGCTTCTTGCTCTGCCAGAGGGGGTGTGTCGTGGGGAGGGAGATACAGGTTCGGGGATGGTGAGGTGGCTCAGCTTTTTTCAACTGCTTCTCCAATCGTCAACTCTTGAGTCATGAATGTGATGACTGGTTCAGAAAAGGAGGTGAGTATCACTGACTTGATATGCATGAATAAAAAAAGGAGAAGAAATAGCACTTGCCACGTTTTGCATCAGTATTTGTGATGGTAACGGGGGCTGTGGCACAGGGGCAAAAGCCAGTGCACATGATGCTCAGGTCTTTGCCTGTGAGGCAGGCCTGCTGCTCCAGCTTGCACTGTATAGAGAGAGAGAGAGAGAGAGAGAAAGTGAGGACAGAGGGAGCGAGAAGTTAAAATATTTATGGGGGTGACCGCAGGAAAAAAAAGAGATTGCTCATTCAAATGAGACACTGCACTTAGAGAAAGGCAGCAGGAATGAGCTGTCACTCTCTTCTGCCATCCATGCAAGGTCAAAATTAAAAACTATACATAAATCAATAAGGAGTCCTGGCAGTAGCCGGCGTTCAGTGATGCCACTCAAAACAGCGTCAGTCATTAATCATAGAGGCGCGTTGAGCTGATGCACTTGTCTTCCTGTGAGCAGTGATGAACTGTGTTACCCCGCTGCGCCCACGTATATGTCAGCGCAGCAGGAAACAGCACTAGACTGGACTCCTCTCATTATTTAAAGCGATGACACGGCCACTTTTCATTTCTTTTCACAGGTTTTATGACGACAGTATTCAGTGATAAAGCCAAAGTGAAAAAAAAAAAGGTTATCTCAGGAAGAAGTAAGACTCTAATAAAGTGAGGATGCAAGTGGGATATACTCTCTTTACCTCAGAGGCATAGTTGTGTCCATCAGAGCCACATACAGGTGTAGTGGCAGCAACAGGACATGGTTTGCAGCTATTTTCATGAGCCTCCTGCTGCACTGGTTGTTTGACTCTGGATATGAAAGAGAAAAGTGAAATACATAAGAGAAACACTGTCGGAAAAATGCCTTCACGCTTGTATTTTTACGAGGCCACCAACAGAATTCTGAGTGTAGATTCTCAGATAGATTTGAAGACCAGGTTTTAAGGCTAAATTAACTATATATACTTATTGTGAACATGCTAGCAATTGCTAATTAGCTACACAAAGCTATCTCAAGCTGATGGAATGGGCTCTGTGCACAGCTCCACTACTTCCTGAACTTATAGGGATATTCCTGCATAAAATTCATTTATGCCGACCGCGATAGCGATACACAGCGGTCTGGGGAGCCATAAACAAACCTCAACCAAAACGCCACTCTATAGCCACAAATAATGCTCAGAACAGCACCTAACTCAATCAACAGTACATATAGGGTCCCAGCCATAGCACTAGCCACCAAACATCTTTTTAACTTTGCCTAATTTCTTTAGCAAAGAGACTAAACACAACTCACCTACTCTCTTCCAGCAGCCGCTTGTTTGTAGCGAGACCTCGGACAAGTCCATCACCGCCTGGTGACGCAGCTCAAGGAAGAACGGTTCTTCTTCTACTTAAGTGTCTTGGTCTGATTGCATTTCCATGAAGAAATTATCATAAATGTTCTTCTTTGAGCTGCGAAACTCCACAGCAGTCGATTATGGACTCATCTTAGGTCTCGCTACAAACAAGTGGCTGCTGGAAGAGAGCAGGTGAGTTGTGTTTAGTCTCTTTGCTAAAGAAATCAGGCAAAGATAAAAAGATGTTTGGTGGTTAGTGCTATGGTTAGGACCCTATATGTACTGTTGATGAAGTTAGGAGCTGTTCTGAGCATTATTTGTGGCTATAGAGTGGCGTCTTGGGGGAGGTTTGTGTATGGCTCCTCAGACCGCCTTGTATTGCCATTGTGTGGTTGTTACTAAAGTTGGTATAACTAGAGAAGCAAGCCCTCGGTAACATTCATCTCTTGACAGGTTGTCTAACTTGGTGTTACGGTGTGTTTGACCCTAACTTAATTTTACACCACAATATCCATTTAAGTTCAGGAAGTTGTGGATCGGTGCAAAGAGCCCATTATTAGTATTTGTGAGCGTCCACTAATATGTCAGAAAAGGTCAGATTTTCACTTTTTTTTTCTTTAATTGTGAGACAAAAATTTATGAAATTTGATAAAGATTCAATAGGTTTTGGAGGGTTTTTAAAGTGCCTTTAATAGGGTCTAAACAAGGGACCATCAAAGATCGGATACTTTGTCCCCAGTCAAGCTTAGACATCCGTACAAAGTTTCTTCGCTGATATTCCAACAGTTGTTGAGCTATTTCCTCAAACTGACACGATCCTCCCCCTCCTGCAGATTCTTGTTGCCGGCACAGTTAAAAACTTGCCCTCTCTGTTGAAACAGTGAACCTGATACACTGTCAACAGTCCTCAGACTGTTTCTTTTGTGGAGAGTATTTTCAGAGAAACCTGTTCACAGCGGTCTGTGAGTTTTTTTCAGAGGAACAGATTACACCAGGCTGTCTTCTTCTGGTCAAATGTATTCCCTTAAGACGTCGGGAGTTGCTGTGCTTCTGTTGTGGACTAAAAGGCTCACCTTTAAAGGCCACATCTTGACACCAAACTTGCTGTCTTCTTTCTTTGAAGTAAACAAACAACACCTAGGACTTTCACTTCAGCACCGAACTTGATCTGACATGCTTCGTTGTAAGAGTAAGAAGCTGATTTGCACCAAGATCATGCACAGTATATGCAACAGGTCACTAATATACTGTATACTGACCATCAGTGATGATTTATTCATGATGTACAGACTCATCTGAAGCTGAAAGTTTGACATTTTACACTTTTGATTAAGTTTAAAACTATTCCAGTTCTCCTCCTTCACAAAGAGCCTCTTTTTTCTTAAACGAACCTCTCCGAAAAGTATTTATCTGCTCCCTTTGCCCATTCATTCTGCTCAGACTGAAAAAAAAAACAACAAATGAGCAGGGTTGCAGTCTGAAAAGAATTAATGGAGTGAATTATTACTACCTGCAAAGTCTATCTGCAGAGACAGGCATTTATCTTTCTCACTAAAGTACTTCATTTACTGAGTCACTCCAGAGATGAGAGAGACTGTGCCGAATAATGGGTAATAAGCACGAGCACGCTAAACCATCCTAGCGTCATTAGCGTCAGTAGATGCCGAAAAAGTCGTGACGCTTGTGCTCACTGAACACGGAGTCAATCTCCGTGAGAGAGGATCTTAGGAACCAGTGCATCGAATAATAACAGCCAACAGAAACATGTGAATTTAGCCTGTTTACAGTTTACGGATTTTCGATCAGAGTGCATAATCTTGATACTTACAGCTGAGAGGAAAACAATCTCATACAACATGATTCCTCAGTAGTCGCATCAAACGCACTCGAAAACACTATCAGCTTTCTCTAGCCGCTTAGGGATAGCGAAACTGAGCTGTAAACACAACAAATTATCACCTTATAATGTATGACAAGCTTGCTAGCAAACAGTCATTTAAAATCCAAAGGACATGTAACAACATTAGCAATCCTTAGAGGACATTTCTCAGGCGGTTTGATAGTCATAACTCTGAAATTCACACTTTTTCTCTCCGATTTTAGTCGCTTACCACTCCCGGGGTGAATATCTGAGTGTTCACCTGTTAATTGCTCTGCTATGTTAAGCTGTTATCGCTGTCTGTCAGCTGTTTGGTGCTTTGTGAATTTAAACAGGGACTTTTTTTTGTTTTTTTCGGATTAATAACCAATATCCATGAAATAACATAACGAGCCGCTGAGATTTAAGAAGTATATTTTGTCCAAAACCTGAGTACGCCTAATTTTTAATCACGTTATGTGTTATTTTATATTTTTTTGAAGTAGAAATGTGAATTACAGCAGATTTAAATATAGGTTACATACCTTTAAGAGCTCCATATCTTGTTTTAAAAATGTAAATAAGTGGGATGCTGCTTTTTTTAAATGCATCACTATATTTGTGTAAATATCTGAGGTTTTATTTACTTACACTAAGATGACAGCCAATTTGGCACCACACTGTTGGCAGCTTTGCAGTTCTTTTTTGTCATGTGGGAGATATCCAAGCTGTCCAAAAATCCTATATTTGGCCTGGAAAGCTGGAGTGAATGTTATTTTCTTTCTCAGCTGCTTATATTTATAGTCCCAAGATGTGACACAAACACCAGAGCCTCAATTTGATCAAACCCAGCCTTCTGGTTCGGTCATATTATGAATACACTAGTTGAATGCATAAACAAAGACTGAATGCAGAGGGTTCGGGGTGTATGAGGAGACGCTGATCAAAGTCTCTGCAGCCAGTTTCACACAGAACTGTATAGTCTGCTCTAACGCGAGGCTGTGGAGCTGTTTCTCTCTCAAAGAGGACGCACTGAGCTGAGAAGACTGTGTCCACTTTTATCTCCGATGACGTTCAATTTGGTCGGACTGCGCCGCATTAATATATGAGTTCACAAACTGATGATCCATGTAGTTTTAAGTAATTACACCAAGCAATGGTGGCTTTATTATTAATTAAAACTGAGTCGCTGGGGTTCATAATACATCATGCATTAGATCAAACCATGATGAGTCATGTATTAGTAAAGCATTAATCAATCATTAAGTATGCACCCTTGACATTAAGTGTAACTCATTAAGCTTGCATCTATTTGGACCCCTGGAATAGCAGCCGCTGCTTTTTGCAAGCTGACAGAACTTAAAATAAGAAGCAGCCTGAGGAAATAATCTATGAATATATACATGGATCTGGAACTCATAACCTTATTTTAAAGTTTTAATGCTCGTGAATAATTAATGTCTGAACAAAATACCAGTGAATCTATAGCATGAAAATGTCAAACTATGCCAAATGCTTCAAGTTATTTGAGCATTTAGAGATTATATAACTGCTAGTACTCCATTTATGAACTTTTTGGCGTGCATATCATTAAGACAGTATCAGTTAATCATTGGTGTTAATATCTAAATCTCTACAGCTAACTTATAAGGTAATGCAGATATTTATAAACCTACATTTACTGAAAAAACTACGTCAGTTTGTCACATATTCTATGAACCTGTACATCTCTTAAACCACCATGCTCCTATCAATCTTTTTGTGACCTTTAAAGGAGCCAGGCCAATATTGCTGTCTTCTTCTTCTCATTACTCAGATTTCTTCATTTATCCGACAAAGACAGATTCGCACGTTAACATTAATTTGACGTTACATTTTAGAGAGAAATAGACAAAATAATGTCATGTAACACAAAGGAAAGGACCAAAATATTACCCAAGCACTTGGCAACTGGTAAAAGGTCAAGGCACGCTGAAAAGGGGTTGTACTGCATATTGGAGTATACTGACTCATTTAGCACCAGTGAACTTGAACAACTGCAGTTGAAAGATTAGATTAGATACAACTTTATTTATCCTTTAGGGGAGGTTTCCTCAAGGAAATTAAAAATTATTAAAATTGAAGAATTTTTAAAAGCTCAAAAAACAAAAAAGGGAATATTCAAAGACTAGGAAATTAACAGTGATACTTCTTTATAACTAAAAAAAACAGCAACTGGGTCAATCAGAAGTCCAACTGAATACTTTTAAATAGTAATTATTTTATGCCTGAAAAAGTTGTAAAGGAGTGGGTGTCAGACTCAAAGCTGGAATCTATTTTTTTTGTCAAAAAAAGATGAAAAATGCCTTTGCATGCACAGGTTAATGTCAGTAAAGAGATAAGACGTCCATTTTTGTCCACAGGGGGCGCCAAAGCTGAAACCACAAATTACCTACAGCAGCTTTAATTTTACTTGAATTTATGATAAGAAATCAACCTAATTATTGAATTTCCCTTTGGGGATAAATAAAGTTCTTCTTACCTTATCTTATCTTAATACTTAAGTGCTAAAATTTCATTGATATTAAATTTGAGTTCGGAAAGTTCAAAGCTCCAAAATCAAGTTGGCAATTATGAATATGCAAAAAATTCAAAATAAAGCGGTGGAGTAATAAATGAGTAATATCACATTTGGTTTAAAAAAAAAAAAAAAAAAGTGGAGTCATCTACCACTATCCCGAACAGTTTTTAGACTTCTATGCTACATCTGCAAGCAGCTACGATTCCTTTAGAGAGACACCTATAGAGACATATTTCCACATCCTGAGCTGCTGGATAACCAGCTATATTTAAGTTCTTCAGGAGAGTCGACCGGTCAGAGCTGAAGTTAATAACTTGCTCTTGAACTCACTTTGGAGGCTCTTCTCTAACACTGCAGATAAACACTTACTTCGTTTGAGGTCTGAAACACCAAGGGTATGAAATTGAGATCTTGAGGGTTACTCTCTCGTGGTTTTTAGGAGTGACTCACCAAAAATTTAAACAAGTTATTTTGACAGAATTTCTCTCCTTGTCTCCATAACTGTTTGTATTCACTTTCATCACTTCCCATCCACACTGGGCCCTTAATCCTTGCTCAGCATGGCTTTCCTGCTGAAATTACATCGCAGTGGACTCCTGACACTCTCTGGCCTCTTTACTGAGTTTAATCAATAACTCTCCAAGCAGACACTGAAAAGCTTTTAACTCACACACTTGAGCGACTGTTGACATCACAAGCGGAGAAATGTGTGTCCTTTACACGTGAAAATTGTATCAACAGTTGCAGCATGTCCTGAAAACACTCCCCTTTATGGCTCGGGGGACTTAAAACTCCACCTACCTGTGCTCCAGTTTCTTACGATTGACACACATGGCTCTCTGGTAGCCCTGGGCGACGCACACCTTATGGCGGCTGCACTTCACATTCTGGCACGGGTCCTTGGTGGTGTCCAGAGCTGCGAAAACAACAAACGCACATCGAAAACAAAGGCGTCAGTCACAGCTGAGGTGTTTTGCTTTAATTTGCTATTTCTGTCACCTCCAGAAGACGACACGCTGAGCTCCTGAGGCTCTTGCGTTTACCTTTCTTTTGACAGGAGTATGTGCAACAGAGATTGATACTGATCTGAAGTAGATAAAAAGAGCTATTTCATTTCCTGTGTAATGAAGTAAGGTACATTAACATTGTTTAAAATCACCACCCGTCCACATGAAAATATCTCTTACACAATGGCGTGCGATAAAAATCATGCAATGTATGATGAAAAATATTCTCTCCGTGTGCACAAATGAGCCCCATTGATTTTATAGTTGAAAACATGGACGCCTCGCTGTCATTAGAGAGGCGGCTCGTCGTCGATAGTGCAGCCCGCAGTCTCCACCGGCTGTCTGTGATTGCGAGAAAACCTGACAGCACTGATTGAGCATCTCTTTCTCTCGGTGTGTCACATCTCACTTCCCTCCTAGTCAACTTATCACTGTCTCTCCCCTGTCTTGCCTTTTCTCTCTCGCACACAGACACGCACTCTCCATCTTTGTCTCCCACGTTTCTCCTTTTTTCTACCCTCCTCTTTCCTTCCTCCCCCCCGCCATCGCTTCTCTCTCTATCTTCTGAGGGTTGAAATGTTCAATGCCAACCTCTTTCCCACTGATAGGCTGAGATGAAAATAGCACCGTGTCCTCCACCTTCCTCATGCCTTTGGTCAATGCTGTCAGAAACTTGATGTCACAGAGTCCCAGTTCATTTGCCACCCTGCCTGAAAGGCCTCAGAGGAAAAAATTAAACCTCCCAGGCTTGGATAGATCTTAGAGTGAGTGGAAAGCGGCGGTCACCCAGAGAAATTTTAAGCTGCGAAATCCTGAGTCAGCTTTGAACAGCTGCTTTGTAGTCAACACGGTCAACAAACGAAGCTGCTGCCAGCCACATCCCTGCAAAGCCTGAGACGAGGTGATACTCTGATGCTTACAGCAGGGAGGTGTGAGGAAACAGTGGACTTTTATGGAATCAGTGGATGACATGACAACTCTGAGGGAATCCAAAAATACCTGCAGGAGGCTGAGTGTCTGTGGTGAGTGTTTTTTTGTGCCTTAAGAACAGGTATGAGACTGAGCCGGGGACGGGGAGTTCGTAAAGACGTGAAGTTCTGCGCAACTTCCCGGCTAACCTGTGATCTGCTGGCCTTTGTTCGAGCGAGCTGTGATGTGACACAGCGCTGCGAGGCGGCTCGCTACACCACTGCTGCTCAGGCTGTGAAAAAATGTCACAACACATCCTCATCTGAGAATGTCAGAACGATTCAAGGTACCCGTTAAGAAAAGCAGTTTCCAATTTTTTGTCTACTTAAAGGGATATTCTGGTATCAAATTAAGTTAGGGTCAAACACACTGTAACACCAATCCAACCGCTTGCCTCTCTAATTATACCAGCTTTAGTAACGACCGCACAATAGCAAAACACAGTGGTCTCAGGAGCCACACGCTCGACCAAAACACCACTCTATAGCCACAAATAATGCTCAGAACAGCAACTAACTTCATCAACAGTACATATAGGGTCCTAGTCACAGCAGTAGCCACCAAACATCTTTTTAGCTTTGCCTAATTTCTTAAGCAAAGAGACTAAACACAATTTACCCACTCTCTTCCAGTGGCCGCTTGTTTGTACAGAGATCTCGGACAAGTCCAACTGCTGCAGGGTGATGCAGCTCAAGGAAGAACATTTATGATTATTACTTTATCATTTCCTTGAAGTAACAATCATAATATTAATTATTTTGCACTGCAGAAATAATCATAAATGTTCTTCCTTGAGCTGCAAAACTCCGCTGCACTTGGTGATGGACTCGTCAGGACTCGCCCCACAAACAAACGGCTGCTGGAAGCGAGTAGGTGAGTTGTGTTTAGTCTCTTTGCTTAAGAAATTAGACAAAGTTAAAAAGATGTTTGGTGGCTAGTGCTGTGGCTAGGACCCTATATGTACTGTTGATGAAGTTAGGTGCTGTTCTGAGCATTATTTGTGGCTATAGAGTGGCGTGTTGGTTGAGCGCGTGGCTCCTGAGGCCACTGTGTATTGCTATCGTGTGGTCATTACTGAAATGGTCTAACTAGAGAAGCAACGGTCAGCAACATTCATCTCTCGAGGGGGTGTCTAACTCGGTGTTACGGTGTGTTTGACCCTAACTTAATTTTACGTCGGAATATCCCTTTCAGCTAAAACTGTTATTAGCTTGTGTCCACTCCTTTGTTCTGTACCCCTGCGAGTCTTTGCTGCTGCTCTCCCTGCCTTGGATTTTTACATATGCATGTGAAACAGAGGAGAGGTGCGCTTTACCCACTACAGACCCTGAGCTCTCGGAAGAAACTGAAGACTACTCTTAAAGGATTAATGTGCAGCTAAAACAATAACACAATGTTGATTTGTGTTTTAACAACAGGATCAAACCCAAATCTCTCACTTGACTTCCCTTTGGCTGGAGGGTTGAAGCAGCGCTCGGCATTGCCTCAAAGTAATAGGTTTAGGCGCGTCTGTTTGTAGTGACAGACACAGATTCTACATTGCAGTCCAAGCAGTTTAGTCTAATCACATGTCAGCGGGCTTTGTTGTATGCAGGAAAAACATCTCAAACAGACAGCAAACAAAAATGCAATCCAGGGTAAGGAGATCCCGGCTCCTCTAAGCGGTTATGTGACAGCAGCTTATTTATCTATAAACAGATATCTGCAAGCGAGAGCTGCTGACAATCTGTTTGAGATCAGAAATTTCAAGCTGGGTTACAAATCAGCTCGATACTGTTAAGTGAAAACCAATTGGTGTTGCTATTTCCTGACTTCCTGGAGGGCCTGTTCACTTAAGAAAAAAAAAAAACATTTTAACAAAAGAGCATTTTAATAAAATCTGAGCTGACAGAACTTTACTACTCTGGATACTCTCTTTGACTTCATTTCAGCTTTTGGTGCAGTCAACCACAATATCTTTATCAGACATCTGAAATACTCTGAATTAGTGACGCTGGACTGGTTCATTTTCCTGTCGTCTCATTTTCCTGTCGTCTCCTTTCCTTGAAAATGCCTCCTCCTCTTCTTCTCAGGGGTCCCACAAGGGTCTATCTTGGGTCCCCTTGTATTCACTGTTTACGTGTTTCCCCTGAGGCAAATCTGCATAAGCATGGTATAGACTTTTCCTGCTATGCAGATAGGGATGGGAATTGATAAGATTTTATGGATAACAATGCCATTATCGAGTCTGCTTATCGATTGAATTCTTTAACGATTCCCTTATCAATGCCTTCCTTTGATTTTTTTTTTAAAAAGTAGACCATAGGTTTTTACCATTAACTCAAAATTTTATTGAGTCTGATAACAGAAAAAGATGTACGACACCTTCAGTGAGAGTCTAAAAATAGTGAAACGACAAACTATTTGTTGAGCATTTACTTCGGTCAGTATTAAGTCAAATTAGGGTGACCATATTCGAGATCCCCAAAAAAGAGGACACTACTACGCAGGGTGGAGTCACTCAAAAAATTTTGAGGGTTTTTTGGTCGGGTCTAGTGTTTTTTACATGCTTCTAACTCAGTTAGTCCCTGCTACACAAACTCAAAACCCCAGACATTTGACATTTATAAGTAAAATGAAGCCATGCTGTAGATCGTTTCAGCCTACTGTTCGTACCCCTCCGCCACATTTTTTCCTCAAAGTCTCTGTTCCCGTTCTGTAGGCTGGCTCTCAGGAGACCATTTTTCAAGGCACCCAAATGACAGGAATTGTCAAGGGAATCATTAAGATCAAATGTAAATGATGTCGATAGATTGAACTATTTGGAACCGGTTCTCGATTCCCATCCCTATATGCAGATGACACTCAGCTCTATGTCTGCCAAAATCTGGCACCCCTGACATGTCTCACATTACATCCTGTCTGTTTGAAATCAAGAAGTGGATATCTAAAAATGACTCCAAATCTTAAATTATTGTCATTACCCCCTCTAACCCCAGTTTTAGCTAGATTAATAATCTGTCCTCCAGAATATAATGTTTGCAAGAAAGCCTGTAACCCTGGACTCATTTGCTTTCCGACCTTTCCTACAACACTCAGATGAACAGCGTCCTGCGTTGTTCAAAATCAGGTCTATTTTTTCTCTCCTGTCTTAAAAGTCATCCATGCATTTATTTCTTCCAGACTTCAATACTATAATGCACTTTATTCTGACATCAGTAAGTGCAGCATACAAAGACTACAATTATTTTAAAATGCTGCTGCCAGACTTCTCACATTTAGCTGCAGAGGCAAGCCATTGTCTTTTACTGGCTCCTTGTGAGTTTCAGAATAGATTTTTTGATTTTGATTTTACTTTATTTTGATTTTGAGTGTTAAATTTATACCTTTTTTAAGTGTTATAGAATTAAACCTATTATCATAACGTCATAAAAGTTTTTAGAGGATAGCTGATAGATTCAGGTTCTTTTTAAGGTTAGTGGAGAATCTGGTCCTTGTGTGTCAGCAGATGAAAAAAAGCATCTGAATCCAGCATCGAGACATGAGACCTTGCTAGCCCCCACCATGAGCAGGGTCATAACACAGAGTGGGGTATTCTTAAACACCGGGTGGCTGCAGCTCTACAGTCGAAGTTGTTCATCAGCCTGGCAGTAAAAATGAGACATTGCACCAGAGTTATTTGTGCCCAACCATTACCAGCAAGTACAGAAGGAGAGAGAGCTGAAAATCCCCGCGTTTATCTTCACAGATCATCAGTTCAAAGAATCTCTGTGCGGTTTGTAAAAACCCAGAGAGAGACAACTGGTGTTTTTCTGCAGTTAGTGTAATTGAATTATAAAAACTTTTATGAGAAATCCACTGGGGGAAGAAACTCACAAAAAAAAAAAAACACAAGAAGCAGCATTTAGGCTCAGTCGAAAAATAGATTGCAGGACGAAATTTATTCCCTTTTTTTTCTTTTTTGGCTCCGCTTGATTTTTATTCTCTGTATCTGTTCCAACAGGTGCTCTGCTCAGTCATAATTCAACCTCAGCTGGGGAAATCTACCCAGACTGCAATGCTGATGATATGTCTGCTACTTGTCTTTTGATTTAGGACACAAACCCTCCAAACTGTCACCGTTCATATCATCTGGACTTTTTCTTTACAACAAAGAGAGTAAAAACGTCTCATATATTCAGTATGCCTTGATGGATCACATTATTCCTCTTTGGTGAGAGTCATCACTCACAAGTTTTTCTCGAGATCCCTCTGGTCCATCGGAGACGGGCTCTTTAAGGTGGTTGCTATCAGATGAGGTTTAGCTTTTCATGTCATTAAAAGTCATGGACCATCAAGTTTTATGGTAGCAGGGAACCAACTTGTATAGGTTCTTTTTATTTCCTTTATTTCCGACTTTCCTCTGTGCCATTTTACCGTCTTAAGGCTGTTGAGCAGCTGCTGTACCTGCTGCCCGCTCACCGACAGACACCACAGTCTGTGTGGGACACGGCTCACTGCGCTGACTGCATGTGTGTAAGTTCAATAATAGAAAATGTGGAAGTGAGTCTGAAAATATTTAACCAATGAGAGTAAATTATTTCAGCCCTGGATTGAGATAATTTCAACAAAGATGGAAAGAAAAGTGAGATATGTGGAATCTTTGTTGGCTTATAGCAGACTAAATTTTAGGAGCTTATATCCTCTTTGTGAGAATTTGGACAGACTGTATTTCCCATGAGTTAGGCCTATTTGAGACTAAGCAGCAGGTCCACATGTGAAAGAAGTGTCACAGTGTCAAAAAATTAAGACTTTGTAATTACTTATGAGAATAAAGTCGTAATAAAATCATTATTTACGATAATAAAGTCGTAATAAAATCATTACTTACGAGAATAAAGTCGTAAAGTAAATGAAGTCTTAAAGCTGCTTTTGTGGAGGAGGAACTGCTGAGTTATCAGTGGGTGCATCAGTGGGCCATTCAGAGGGCTTTTGAGGTTTCTCAAGAAACAATCCAACTGATGATCAACATTTGCGATTCAGAGGGAGTCGAGCTCCGATGAGCACCGCGTCTGTGTCTGATGCCAGCACAACACCGGCAGCAACCTACACCTGCAGAGGCACAGACACCTTATGGCATCTAGGTTCATAAGATAAACTAAAGCTGTATGCTATTGTTATTGCTCTAAACGGCTGCATTGAGGGATTTATCCTCTGCACAGACATTTTCCAGCCAATTCCCCCTCCTCAAAAAACAGTGATTCCCTACAAGTCTGGTTCTTTCTGCGGAAAAGATGCATTTCTTGCATTTGTCCCGATACTTTTGACAATGTGATGTTGAAACGCCAAAGGATTTAGTATCTCCTTGTTTGTGAAACCTAGCTACTAAAGTTCAATTCATCTAAATGCTCCAAAGAACTCATTTAAACAACTAACAACAGGTTAGAATAGCTATTAGCTACGACTTTATTCTTGTAATGATTTTTTTACGACTTTATTCTCATAAGTAATTACGAAGTCTTAATTAAGAGTGGATTTCAGGTAAGCTGAAGAGCTGGGGGACAACTTTTGTAAACTTAAAAGTTGACAATTACTCAGATTTGAATCTTGATTATAACTATGGCTCCTAATGATCATAAAAATATGATACTCAAGATTGAGCGATATCGTGCCACTTGCTGTAATGCCCCCATACATTGAATGAAGCGCACTTAACCCGCTCTCTCTAATCATAAGCACCTCAGATTAATGTAAAATAAAGTTTGGGAGTGTTGTGCTGTATCAACAATGTTGTGATGCAGCAGTACAAACAATCAGGAAGCAACAGGTGGAGAGAGGAAAGCAGGGAGAGGAACAGGAGGCTACAGTAGTGTCTGAAAAGCAAAGGGACGGAATGAGACGAGAGAGAGGCTATAGAGGTCACCAATGAGCCCTAATGATTCAGAGTTTTAATAAAATATGAGCCAAAGCCCTGATGTTAGAGAGGACGTAATCCTTGAAAAGGCTTGAAAAGACCGAATGATTGGTTAGATCCGCAGCCTGTAAAAATGCAAGATCTGGCGTTTGATCCAGTTAGTATTTTCACCATTACTGGGCCAAAGCTCCTTGAAGTGAAGTAGAAATAATAAAGTTCAGATATGGAGGCACAATCACTCTACTGGGAGTTCTGTTTTAGCTACACAATAAACCTGTTTTGGTCTCCACTAGATACTGTGATGTTCAACAGAGTAATTTGCATTAGCATGCTCCACCTTCATCACAAACAAGTAAAAAAGGATTGAACATCTGCCTTCCAGTGTTGAGAGGGTGTATTGATTAGGTGTTTTTAAGAGAAAGGCTCCTTACACTGGGGAAGGATGGTGAACATAAGCATTAAGGAGGACTAACATGTTCTTGGTGGTGCTAAAAAGCTCCATAGCACTGATGAGGAGCTGCAGAAGTGTGATATTTTTCACTTTGTCATTTCTCACACCCTGTTCGATGTTACATAGGTCAGCTGATCAATTACCAATATAAAAAATATTGATCGCAGACGCTTTAAAATCAACAGCCACGTGTATTCAGCAATAACACAAGTCTAATTCTACGACTCGCTGTGAATCAAAGGTGAGTTGACTGGCTCCATCTTTACCTTTCACCAATACTTTCCTAATAATAATACTACGTGCAGACACACAGAAGTGCTGTATTGTACGTTCCCATAGAAACAAAGCCTGGTGCTTTAAGAATAGTTTGAGATGGACAGCGCTCTCTCATTGCCTTTGTTCAGTGTCTTTAAGCACCTTGAAGTCTGCCTCCAGGCAACAGCTTTAAAACAAACACGTCTCTCTCACACAATGGTCTTATGTGACTCCTACATGCTGAAAAACCCAAACAGAGGATTTCATTTGCATTGAAAATCAAGTTGGCTTTCCATCACGCCTTTTTTCGCCTGGTGTTTTATATCCTGCTGAACTGTATCAGCTACAGACTGTGTATGGAAACAACACACATGAGCGCCATTATGGGTTTTAAATCCACATGTAATCATGTACTCAGAGGCGGCTGAGTCCAATCTCAGAGTGTCAACTATATAACTCTGGAAAATACACAACAGCAAC
This sequence comes from Xyrichtys novacula, assembly GCA_962446985.1. NCBI lineage: Eukaryota > Metazoa > Chordata > Actinopteri > Labriformes > Labridae > Xyrichtys > Xyrichtys novacula. Next base: position 6,553,798 of record OY660882.1, on the reverse strand, counting down.
ATCACACACCACATCCACAGCTGCTGGGATATATTTAAAGTTTAAGCCTATTTTAGCCTTTTTATTTTAGCCTAGCTTGAAACTGGATTTATGCTAGCTGTTGCTTTAGCCATAGCTAGTTTTTTACACAGCCTATGATGTTTAAACTACAAACCTTAAAGGCATGGTTGACGATTGGAGAGATTGGTAATTATTATGAACCTCGTTAATATGGTGATCATCGTCCTATAGTGCGATCTCCACAAAGTGAAGAGAAAAAAGAAGAGAAAAAATAAAACGTTCAGCCTAGCAGGTGCAGGGCTGCAAAAACATTGACCAATGGGAGCCATCCGTCCCAGACAGCTACTATTGGTAAATCTCCTGCTCTACCTCTCCATCCAATCACCTCGCTGTATTCGACACACCCCTCTCCCGTAGCTCCGACTCGTCCCCTCCCGCTCTCCCGGCCCTCCTCGGAGCTCTGAGCGGCTAAAAGTAGCATAGCAGCTTAACTACAGGAGCTGTGATGAAGAAGGACGCCAAAAAATCATTCTGCTTGCCCCACCGCCAAAAGTGGGAAGAAAACACAAGCCGACAGAAGAAAGGGCAGAGACGAAGAGGAAATGTGACCAAGAGAGGAATCTAACTTGAATAAACATCTGGTCATCCTTCGAGTGGTGGAGAAAGCTCCACCAGGATTTGGGCCTGAAAACAGACGCCAAGACAGCAGAGTTTTCATTGAACAGGTCATTTTTGCCTTTTATCGTGGCACATGTTACATAAATAACTCTTAAGGGCAAAACCCACAGGATCCATCTGCCATCCGGCTCCACTGCGGATCGGATCAGATACACAAGGCTTCTATTTTACCCGGACGCCAGAGCACGGCGCATCAATTCAGTGCAGCACAGCACGAGCAGCAGCAGAAGTTGTATGCAGTTACAGAGTAAAATATTTGGTCAATTTTCAAAATAAAATTAGGTCAATACATTGAACTGTTTTAACTTGATAATAGTAGAGGCCAGGGTTGTGGGATGTGGGTGTTTATATACACTGATCGGCGGATCTCATTCTATGACTCCCAGGGAAACACGCAAAAAATTTGCAAGCCCTTCTCTAATCGTCAACCATGCCTTTAAATCTATCACCTGGCAAAGGCTGTACACTGTGTACTTTTACTTCCTGTCTTCAAGGCATCTATTAGATAAACATATACAACCACCCTCCATGAGGAAGAAACCTGGCTAATATCTCTCCATGGATTCACTGTTTTTTCAGGCTGAAGCCAGGAAGGAGTGAGATTATATTGATTCGTCAGGTTTACTCCACCTTGAAGGCGTAAAACCTGAAATTCAGCAGTCTGACACTTAAGCGTTTGACTTGTCCACCCAGAGTGTGAAGTCTGAGGGAAACGTCCACAGTGTGATTATGGTCAATGAATTTGTCTCTGCTGTCTGTTCACATCAAATCACCGGGCTCGGAGATAAGACAGGATCCTTCATCAAAAGCCTTCATCGGGCATTTGCTTTACATTCAAATTGTCAGACAGGCATTTAACTACAAGTGCTTCTGGTCAGGGAGGAAAGATAATCCGCCAAAGAGCTGTTATTGGGTGGCGGAGAAACTGTGGCACCCGTCTGACACTGAAAAGATTTAGCTCCGATAAATATTAAAAGCATGAGCGAGACAGGCCCATTTGACAGCTTTGAGTAAATTAGTTTCAACTGGATTTGCAATTACTGTCAACCTAGAGGACTCTTTTATACCCTGAGATATAATTGGTGGTCGCTGTGTTAGAGCAGCTCACGGCTTTTATTCAACTCTAATGGAGCTATAACGCTGTTTACTTTTAATTAGAAAGGATGCTACACACTAATTCTTTGTATTACAGACTATGCCTGAATTATCTCCTGGAGTTGTCGTTTAGATTGAAGCATAATCGTTTTTAACATTTTTTTTTTCTCTTGGCATGAAATGAGTGTTATTTGGAAGTCAAGGTCAAACCTTTCTGCTTAGTCAGAAAAACAGGAATCTGATTGTTCTGAAATGGTGTCTTAAAAAACAGAGCAGACTCTGCAGAGCAAAGCCGATGTCTCAATCAGCTCACTTAAAAAAACACAGCAGGTGTCTGAAGTCGACTTCAGGTCTTTTTCAATCCCCAAGACTTGCAGGTAGATACACCTCGCCTGAGATTCTGCTGTCTCGTTGAATTTGCAACCGAGAGGACCTGGATCAATTAGGTCTGCAGAATTAGTCCCAGCGGGAGTTGGGACGGGGATGAAATCAATGATATTCAAATGAACATCACCCACACTACAGCGAGCCGGGCGTTTTCTTCAGACTACATTATTATTCCCTCTGCTGCCAGAATGAACGGGACGCCGTCTGGAGCTGCTTCTTTAACATCTCCCCCCTTTGATAGGAGACTGCAGTGGGTTTAAAGTGAAACAATGTGGGAGTGGGAATACGTATGACCTCTGACCTCCCAGCAGGTGAGCCAGACCGATTTGTAAACTCACGGTTAATTTGCTCTGACTTATATGTCTGCTTCTCCCTACTGCTGAGACGTATTTCCCTCAGCCTGACTGAGGTTTGTACAATGACGACCATCGATCCAATGTGTAGCAGGAGTGACTGAACGGAGCCCCACGCACACCATCATTGACAATTCTTGTATACAACCAAGATAGCTGCCTCTGATGGAGATTATTCTGAATCTAACGCTGCATGAAACCACTCGCTGGAGAAAGATATGGATCACACTTCTCCATCTCCCTCAGTTGAGGCCAAAATACAACCATGATGTGCACTGATATACTGCACTGGCAAACAATGTGACCTCTGTGTGACCCATCTAGATAATAATTTGTATTATATTTGAAGTTTTGGAGGGATTTTTTCTCTTCCTTGAATATCAAACATCACATGAAAAGTTTGAAACAATTATGTAATGTCTACCTGAATATTAAGATGGTAATTACTGAGCTACCGAGCACAATTAGATCTGGTTTCACAATTATTTTCCCAAAGTCTCTAAGTATGTCTAATTGCATGTAATTGCATCATTATTTTGCCTTTTTCCCATGGAAGGACTTCAATGCTTCCCTCTCTAATTGAGCCCCTGCTGAGTTGGATTTGCAACACAACACTGTTTACTGTAAATCAGAGTTTGAAATAGTGCCACCAAAATGCCAGATAAGTTTTGATCTGCTTTAAAAGTAAAAAAAAAAAAACACAAAATTCATCTATGATTTTTGACAATTCTTGGATTTTTTACCACTTAGCCTTTGCTTTTTGATGCTTCCAACAATAACAGAGCAACAACGTATTGTACATAATAGGGGTGGGAGAAAAAATCAATTCACACAAGTATTGCAATTTTTTGGGTTACAATTTTTAAATCGATTTTTATATTCAAAGATCTTTTTTTTTTCAAATTTAAGAATAAATCTTAAAAACTGACTTACATGTGATTTGTATTTTTGGGGAAATACGGTTCCTGGAATAGTCAGTAGAAAATCATAATCATTCAGCTGTTTCACTGGTGTTAAAAATGCAGACTAAAGGTCCTTACACGCAAATATATGACATGAAATTACGAAAAAATTCAGAGGCGAATTTTGACTCAGACTATACACATCAAGCCTGATGCGATTTTTCCACTTTCCGGGGGGTAAAACACACGTCCCAGGTAGAAGCGAGAAGACTGACACAACAGCAGTCTGACTGTTTTTCAGCTCTGATTAGACTCTAGTGTTGAGATGTCTGTCTGTCATGATAGCATGTATTGAGTCGGGGCCAGTACCAGATAAGCACATTAAACTATAATCCATAAACGTAAGGTAACAACTGAGACCTAACGGTGCTGTGACAGCAACACGGTTGAGTTTGAGACAGTGAAAATACATATGGTATGTTGTATCTGAACAGGTTAGCTTACGAGCTAAAGTTACTTAGCACAGATGAAAGTTAAAACAAAGACGTTTAGCAAACTGTTAAAGCACACAAACCATCGTCATATGAGAAATCTGACGCTATGACTCTCCACAAGTTGTCCTTCAGGTCGTTATCTTTGTAATGTTTGTGTCTTTTATCAAAAAGCAATCTGTTCTCCGACATGTTAACAATCAGCCGGTCAGCCATGTTGGATATACCGGTGAATCTGACGTCACAACAACACGAAATCTGATTGGTCAGAAGTGGACACACAGTATGCGAAACTTTAGAAAAATCGATCGTGATCCGAAAAAATAAATGCCGCAATATTGCAGGACGGGAAAACGTCGCTGATGTGAACGCTTGTATTGACAGGATATGGGTTCGAAAAAAAATATAGTCGTCCGAAATAATTGCACGAAAAAAACGTTCCCACTGTGAAAGGACCTTGAAAGTCGAGAAAATCGACAATATCATAGAATCGCAATTTAAATCGTATCAGCATCCAAAAAAATCGTAGAAGAATCAAATCAGGAGAAAGGCATATCGTCCCAGCCTTAATACATCAGCTATTGGATGTAAAGATAGAATAATAATTATCCCACCTGTTGCATTTAAGTCCAACTTTGACCCTATTTTGGCACAAACATCAGCTTTCATTAGCTGAGGTTTTCTTGGATGACTAAAATTATTAAATGCATATCTATCTTTCCTCATTTCTGTTTGATACAAAAGGATGATTTGACTGTAATAACACAAACATATCACATGGTCTTAGTCCTCTACAGCAGGTTCTTACAAAGTGGGATTTTCTTCCAGCAAGAAACAGACCACAGACCCCATGGAGGTAAATGGTGCCTTGTGGGAGTTTTGAGCTGAGCCCTCAGCAACAAAGGCAATTATAGCCAGCTTTTCAAACTAATGGATCCAACTGAAGGCTCAGCCCTTCCTTTCCCTGAAACACAACAGCGCTCTCAGCCTCTACAAGCAGTGACACCGCGGACCAGCGCTCAACACACACGGACGACCTCAGACAACTGCTGCAATTAGGAGAAGCTGGCACTTCAATAAATGAGCTGTACTATTTCATTGTCCAGAGCAGATGTATAAAAGCAGACGGCACTTAGCATTGATTATGCTGTTTGAATCTGAAACACAGCAGGTTTTTTAGTCTTTGCATTAGAACTGGCACTTTAAGTAAAGCCATTTAAATATTGAAGGCTCTGCAAAGCGCCTTTGCATCGAGTAAAGACGCAGGCACTCAGGCTGCAAACAGAAAACACATTTAGCTTTGAATAAAACCACAAAGCAATCCTCATAAGTCCGCAGAAATACTTTTTAATCACATAAAATCTTTTTTTTCCAGGACTTACTTTCATCAGAGCCCATGTTCTCCTCTGTGTTTTTGATGTAGTCGTCCTGGAAACAGAAAATATTCACATTAATGGGTTTAGCAATTCATACAAAGCAATAAAACAGAGGAAGTGTGGTCTTACAACTGCAAAGATAATGGAGGAAGATAACTTAAATGCATACTTCACCAAACTGTCACAACACGAGTGTAATTAAAAGCATGATTTTTACTCAAACACATTTTAATATAATTAGTTTTTATGATGTAGAGTTGGATTTAATAGATGGCAAGTTGGAGAAAAGCATTATTTTTTAATCCAAGGTTTCATTAGGTTTATAAACTTTATCTACCATTTGATATCCTCTATAGTCTGCATTTTCCACCCATTAATTTTGCTTTATTTTACTTTGAAGGTCATAAACAAAAATTATAAACATAAGCAAATGATTTCAAACCCAGAAGTTATGAAAACAAGCCAAAAAAAGTAACTTTTGCTCTCTCAGGTGCAACATTTGTCGTACTTTTTCTTCAAAGTTTACAAATTTTGCTGATGATATTCAGTTATACATCTTAGAAGAAAAAAAAACAGAGCTGGATTAATTTAACTATTAACAAAAGTCTGTGTCAGAGTTAAAAGCACATAGCAAATCTCATTTATTTATTTACCTATTAGAGTCTGTTTTAATTTTAATGAGAAGCTCAACGTTTTCCTAAACCCTGTTGTTTCCTTCTTTGTCTGTAACATCTAAGCTCTCCGTGTTTTGATCAATGATTTGTTCTTTTATATTTGTCCCACATTCAAGTTTAACAACAAAAAAGAAACAACAAAATCCTCAGTTTTTAAAATGTATAAAACATCCAAATTATGCATCTATTTGTTGAACGAACCCTGGAGAGGAGATCAGACTCCCCTTGTTTGCTATCTGTTTATTTGAGAGAAGATCTAAGCTGTTGTGTGCACTCCCAAAATTGACGCACAGCTACATTTCAGACCTAACATAAGCCAGCGAGCAGCTTAAGATCCTCAAACAACATCCAAAATAAGAGGTTGTTCCCTTCTGAAGGATTAAATCTGGAGGTGACTTTGCCCCTAAGAGACCCAACTCTCAGCGTGAACTCTCTGAGGAGATCAGGCTGACTCAGTGTGCTTTTACAAGAAACTGCGGGAAAGACGTTTATAAGACACTTGCAGGTTTTTTTTCTGGATGTGTTTGCTGCATCTGGATGCGTTTTTTTTCTTCCACTTCATTTTATCTAACATTTGAGTATTCATTGGAAAATGAATGCATGTAAAAATAATAACAAGTTTGAAGATGAAGAACCTTTTGTTTCTGGTTACAAGAAAAGATTGATACCTCTCTAATGGAAGGTACTCAAAACAGTCAATTAGCTCATAATGAATACTGAAAGCAGGGAAATGTACAATTTAAGACGAATCTTCACTTGAAGCGCATATGAGGAACTTTTGGTTTGTGTCAGTTTTGGCGCCCCCTGTGGACAAAACTGTCTTTTCTCATTCTCCCTCACTCTGATAAGTTTTGAGGGCCAGACATCTCATTTATTGTGAACGTTTAATGCTGAATTCGTAGCTGAATTCAGCTGCTTGAGTGACACCTATCCACTTGCACTGGTTTCTGACTTTAACAACTGCAATCAATAAATTGAAAGTCTTGTCGCTGATGGTCTTGTTTGCTTCGGGATATCATAAAAAAGGGTCTATTTTATGAATATCCTCACAAGAACTTTAAACACATTTGTTTTATAGGAATGCAGATTTCATTGATTTTATTTAACACCAATTGAGTAGGTTTTTTTGGTTTTCAGGATTTACGCTAAGCTAGGCTACGCAGCCTTTTGCTGTAACAACACATAATCAAACAAGCTAGCATGTGGCATCAATTTTACAGAAATATCAAACTTAAGGTCCTTACACGTCCGAAAGGACCTTTATTATCAAGTTTTCCCCTTGACTATAAAATTATTGGATTTTCAAGCAGTATAACCATTTCAATAGGAACTTACTGGAATATTGAGAAAAGCAAACACCATAGAGACAACAAATACGAGCTTTGCTCATTCATGAAAGCTCCGTTTTTTAGATCTATGACTAATGTTGATGAAAATATCTGAACTCAAAGTCGTCCTGCCTGCTTTTTCTGTTTCTTTACAGTGTCATGATCTTCATCGGTGGATTTGTACATTAGAATAACTCACAGTTTGTGCAGATTACCCAAGGAGGACCATGTATTGAGGTTTGAATCTGGAAAGTCAGGGGGTGAACCCAAAGTTGAGATTATTTTCTTGTATAATGTTGTTATTGAGGTGAAGAATAATGTCAAAGTTATAGAAAAATTGTCTTCACTGTTGACGTGAACCTGCCTTTGCGTAACAAAGTTCCACATAAATCCCACATGAGCTCTGTTTTCTTGTTTTGGGGTTTGAAGATGTGTTTTTGAGTATCAAATATACAGAACAAGAAAAGACTCTGTGAGCTTTAAGTTTCTTAAAAGCCTCAAACTATCTCGCTCCTGCCCCGCTGCTGAGGGAATATTTGCAAACCGACTCAACTTCTTAGATTAAGTCCCTTGCGGCGTAGCACTGGAACGATGATAAAAATTCACCGTCCTTCTGCTGTATATCCACTCTGACCCATTTCTCTCTATGCGAACATCAGGACGGAGAGGATCAACTATAAAGCGGTTACTACTGGGCATGGGGCCCAGAGAAGACCCCGAGGATCAGGTCTGTTCGTTTTAGCTCGGCCTTATTCTGCTTCAGGGACACGAAGACGGAGCTCTCAAGTCAGGCTGAACAAGAAGAGCCGAAGGCATCTTAAATATTGGACAGAGGGTGAGGAGTTAGAGGGGTGTTTCTGAGTTTAGACTTGTTTTATACTGTGGAGAGAGTTTATTATGGTGAGTGTGAAAAGTAGAATTTTATTCCACTGATGACACCGCCTGCGAACTCCTTTTTATGGGGAAGCACTTATTTTAGTTTGGCAGCACATGTAGGTTCATTGTGTGGTTTTTTGTGTAATTTTGTCAACAGTCTGTTTGGCCTTAATGTTGTGATGGAATTATTATCTCTGCTCACTGATTCTCAAAATTATACATTATTATCTGACTTGTTCGAGCGAATGTTTTATTCCTCTACTATCTTATTAGTAACCCAAAAGCGTCAAAGTCTCTCATGTTGTTTTTCTCAGCTTTAAAAGTGCTTAATCATCCCTAAAAAGGTTACTTCAGCTAGCTTGCTAGCAGTCTGCTTCTTCTTCATCCATCCTCTATTTTATGAGATGTGGCAACTCGGGTTAAGGACCACTACTTTTAAGTCATGATATGCTCATTTAAAACAAATTTATATGTATATTGAGGCACCAAACTTGGGGGGACAGAGCCTTCTCTGCTGCCACTCCCACCCTCTGGAATTCACTCCTCAAACCCATCCAAGACTGTACAGACCCCCATACTTTCAAATCACTCCTAAAAAACACACCTTTTTAAATTGTCTTTTAACCTGTGAACTGTTCTTTTATTGTCTTTTCATATTATGTGTTTTTTAACATTTAACATTGTTGGTCCTATTAATCAAAATTTTCTGTATTTTAAATTGTGTTTCTTGTAAAATGTCTTTAAGCACCTGTAAGCATTATAAATATTATAAAGAAAATGTTTTAATATTATTATTATTATTATTATTATGTTGTATACATAAACATTATAAATAAAATGTTTTATTATTATTGTTATTATTATTATTATTACGTTGTACATAAACATTATAAATAAAATGTTGTACTATTATTGTTGTTATTATTATTATTATTATGTTGTATACATATACATTATAAATAAAATGTTTTACTATTATTATTATTATTATTATTATTATGTTGTATACATATATATTATAAATAAAATTTATTATTATTATTATTATTATTATTATTATTATTATTATTATTATTACTATTATTATTATTATGTTGTATACATAAACATTAAAAATAAAATGTTTTATTATTATTAGTAGTAGTATTATTATTATTATTATTATGTTGTATACATATACATTATAAATAAAATGTTTTATTATTATTATTATTAGTATTATTATTATTATCATGTTGTATACATGTATGCATACTCTTTGTATATAGTCATACACATAAATATCTCCAATTTTCCTATGTAATATATCAAACAAGTACATAACAGCTGTAAATAACACTCATGTATATGTTATTTTAACTCCTAAGGTGTTAATCTTTTAACTTGTCTCTTGTATTTATTGCTGCTGTGAATTTGGACTAATAAAGTATCTTATCTTATTTTTAGCACAATATCTATTAAATATCTTTCTTAAAAAGACAGTTGGTAACACTTTACTCTATAACGCATTATAAATATATGTATAATGCGTTATAATCACATTATAGCAGTGTATAACTATAGTTTTAAACACCCATAAATGATCATAATGCTTTATAGCAATAATCATAACACATTATAAAGTATTTTATCATGACTTACAAGGTCATGTATTATAATGTGTTATGCTTGTTGTTACAAAGCATTATGATCATTTATGAGTGTTTATAACTATACTTATACGGTGCTATAACATGATTATAATGTTTGTTTTTACAGACAAAGAGGCCATATCTGACATACATGTGTGCTTTAGCCACAATGAGCTCTTTCTAACAGTTTGACATATAGCCTTACAGGGGCACTCAAAAAAAAAAAAGGAGACAGACGGAATATTTATGACCATACAAAGAGATACTCACCTCAACTTCCTGCAGTGATGACAAGCAGCAGCATGAGAGAGAGAGGAAAGAAAGAAAGAGGCATCGTTAGAGATTTATATAAAAAAACACTTTGCATTTCTCATTCAGCATGCAAACAGTAGGTTGGTTTATTGCAGATATGGCAGCAGTTAAACTGTCAGCCCTTAATGCACGCTGATTGCAAACACACGCCTTAGTCTCGCTCGTCTCCAGGGACGACATAAGACATTCACAGAGGATTATGAGCGCCTATTAACCGAGGATGATCCACTGCCACTTCTATGAACTGGCAGGGGTCCTGATCTCTGAAAGGGCTCATTCTGTGGCTGTGTTCACAAGAAAACTGAAAAAAAAATTGCCAGCTTCCTGCAGAAGGAAAAGTTTTGAAAAGGTTTGACATACCACATCAAGATGGGGAAAAATACAAGAAAAAATTGGTAGGGATCTTCAAAGTCAGCAGGAGGATGTGATTTAAATGTTCTTTTATAGACACGCGGAGCACATTTACTAAGCGTACCATTGACAACGCAGACAGATATAGCTGCTGTAAAGTACAACCTTGAGTTAACAGGGGGAGTGACTGCTTTCCTTTCATTCCATTTCACCGTCTTGGCTCGGGTCCAAGGGCATTTCACATCAATACACACCGCAGCCTCTCTCCCTTTCTCTCCCTGTGCGTTTCATCATTCAGTGCTGCGCTGTGTAGGAGAGAAATATAGCGCTGCAACTCAACCCAGTAAATAAACCTAATTCTTGTACACATACCTGTCTACTTACTATATCACAACGAACAATTTACAGACCGCACAAGGACGAACCAAAGAGCCAGCAGAAGGCTTTTAAAGGTAAAAGCAAGAATTCATCACAGAGTGGCTTCGGGACTTTTGATTCACTGCTGAGGTTGTTCCTTGGGGGTAAATATTTTCTCTATTGAGGGAAAAATGTCCAAGTGCAACATAGATGAGATGCAATGTCCCAGTTTAATCTTTACAGTCTACATGTAGGAATACAGCAACACACACAAATCCTGATACGGTACGATATGATATGATACGATACAATACGATATGATACAATATGAAACATTACGATATGAAATGATACAATACGATACATTGAGATATGATATGATACAATAGGATATGACACGATACAATATGATACAATGAGATACGATATGATACAATATGATACGCTATGATACAATACAATATGATACGATATAATACAATACGCTATGACACAATACGATACAATACGATATGCTATGATACAATACGATATGATACAATAGAATACGATACGCTATGATACAATACGATATGATACAATACAATACGATACGCTATGATACAATACAATATGATACAATACGATACGCTATGATACAATACGATATGATACAATACAATACGATACACTATGATAAAATACGATATGATACAATACGATACGCTATGATACAATACGATATGACACGATACGCTATGATACAATGAGATACAATGAGATATGATACGCTATGATACAATACGATATAATACGATACGCTATGATACAATACGATACAATACGATACAATATGATACGCTATGATACAATACGATATGATACAATACAATACGATACGCTATGATACAATACGATATGATACGATATGCTATGATACAATACGATATGATACGATACAATACTATACAAGATGATACAATACCATACGATATGATACAATACGATACCATATGATACAATATGATACGATATGATACAATATGTTACGATACGATATGATTAAATACAATACGGTATAAAACAATACAAAAGGATACAATACAATATGATATGAAACAATACGATTTGATGCGATACGATACGATATACAATACGATACAATACGATTGATGATCTAGTAGGATATGATACAACACAGTACAGTGTGGTCAATGCCATAGTATACGATACGATATGGAACAATATCGCATGATACTACAACATGACAAGAGACAATAGGATTGGGTAGGATGAGGTATAATACAACACTATAGGATTCAACGCAAGTCAATTTTGGATGCTAAGTTTACGATACAACTTTTGCCGATAAATCTCGGTGTTAGTAGCCCAGAAAATATTGCTTACTAAAACTGGTATTTGTGATGATTTCGTTTTGCCTTTTTTACAGTCATGCATCTGCGTTACATCATGTCCTGTTTTGATATGTTCATTTAGTCGCATGGGTGAATGAAAACAGCTAAAACAATCATCTAGGGTAAAAAGAGGTTTTTCCACTGGTAGCAGATAGCAATCTTACATAAATTTTACACTATATAAGGCAGACAGCCGCCTCTGATGTTAAAAATGTCTTATTTTGTACCATTTTACACCCTTAAAAATTTCAGGTTTATCCTATGGGTTAAGGGAAACAATAAAAAAAGGCTTTGGATATGTGTAGCTAAAACAACCTCCTCTTTCCTGGTCTACATCTTGATGGTTACAGATGTGACAGTGGACTTCCAGGGTGACACAGCAGTAAAATAAAGAGCTAAGCCTTAAAACTGAACACTAAGGAAAGTAAAGTATCCTAAAATCCCTCCAAACTAGTGCCCCCTCTATCAAAGATACGTGTGTAGCATGTCCTGCGTCAGATGTAACGATCACTTAATTCATTATTCTCAGCGCTCCTGCAATCACTCAGCTGGCTTTGCTGCAGGGCCCGATGGGACAGGAGTCTAACAGCATGTCCTAAAGGCTGCAGTGCTTATCTTCTCCCAGCAGCAGTGTGAAGGCAAGGACACCAGGCTGAGGCTGCTTTTTTAGTCCTTCACCAAGGTTGAGAGCTAATGCTGTCCCACCGAGTCCCAGCCAGGCGGCTGCTACAAGCCGAGACAACAGGGAGGGAGGGGGGGAAAGATCAGGCAACACAGGGGTATGATATTCATGGTGGAGGTCCCCTGAGTTATGTGATTCATAGCACGCACACCACCTCTTCTGCCATTTGTCAACAGGGCTGTAATGCAGCCGGTGTAAAACACAGCCTGGAGGCTAATGGAGCTTGACTATCCAGATGCTGCGGCTGCTCCTCCTGGGCCGCTCGCTGGTATTAAGCTGACAGCATTTGGCCGTCAGCCTGACTGCTTTCCTCCGAGTTAACGTCTATCTCAACCAGGCCGAGGCCCTGTCTGCTGGTGACATAAATACTACAGATAACCCTGAACTGATCGACCCTAATGTCACTTGTGCACACCTGAACGAGCAATGGTGCCAAGCTCTGCACGGCAACAGTGTCGGATGAACTTCTGACTCTTGAACTATTCGAAATTACCCCAAAATTTCTGAACAGTCTGACCCTGAAATGCTCCTGGGTCACTTATGCACACAGCAGTGGGAGTTTTCCACTGACAAGGGTCTCAAGAGGACTTAAAGGAGGCTACAAAAGCAACAGTGTAATTTTTAAGAGGAAAACCAAAATAACAGATTATTGGCCCTGGTCTGAAATTGGCTTAACTAGCCAAGCCAAGACTATTGCTCAGGGTTTTGTAGATAATAAATGAATCAGGAAAAGTAGCATTTAGCGCTCAATGATATTAACATGTTAATCCACTGATTAAAGGTGGAGTAGGCAGGATTCCGTTAAAGAAGCATCTTATTTGTTGTGTATATCGAAAAAGCTTTTAATATCAGTTAATTGCTATTAGTCATTGATGACATTTGGGAAAGTAACGATATCGCTGTGTTCTCTTATGTCTGTGTAGTCAATATTTTAAATTTTTTGAGCGGCCCGCTCTTTCAAACTGTAAACAAAGCCGTTCTCCACCTCCCCCGGCCTGATTGGTTGTTAGGCAGACGCTGCTCCCTCATGTTGTGAGGCATGCTCCACGAATAACGTTCACGAGCCCAAATGGAAATTAGCGTGCTACAATATCGGACAGTAGAAACCAACCAGAAAGTACAGAAAATTGTCTGAATCCTCCTTCATCCACGGCTGCCAACACAAGCAAGAAAATGAAGTAAATACCAGAGACTCCGGTGGAGTAACGGGAGCTTAAAAAGGAGGTAGACCGGACAAGAGCTAAAAAAGCCGGGTCAACATAAAATGATAGGGGACGCTTCGGGATCCTGCAGACCCTGTAACCTTTCTGCTGGACAGGTAAACCACTTTAACAAAGTAAGCCAAGTGCATGTTGTAGCGCTGCTAAACTGTTTACCTCGGGTCCTGGACTATGTCACTTTATCCTGGTTGTAGAAGTCCTGCAAACATTGTGTTTGCTGGTAGTCTGTTGGCATCTACAGTAGCAACAATGCTTTTTACTTTCACATTGACTGGGCCCCATTTGTAATTATCTGAAGTATTTATCTGCATTATATCTGATTTAATTGGAACGATACGAGCGAGCAGGAGCGTCTGTTTGTGGGCGGGGTTGGGAGGGGTAGTGTTTACATTCAAGATTTCTCCCAAAAACTGTCTCTTCCTTAGATCCTGCCTACCCCACCTTTAAGTATTAGAGGTTGGTCCATTGTCACCCTGCATCCATGACTCCTTTCACATGAAAAAAAAATCCAAAAATGAGGCAGAATTCTGCTACAAAGACATGTCTGGACAAAAATAAAGAGGAAAAACCTCGGTCGAGTTTTTAAAAAGAAGCTTATTCGGCTCTGAGTGTTTGAGCGAGGAGCCACCGGGGCTCGACCTCACTTCATCGAATCGGAGAGACGCTCGCAGAGAAAAAAGGAAATGTCACAGAGGAATCTGCATCTGCTCGCCCTGCTGCAATGATCCATCACGTGAACGCAGCTCCCTAGCTCCATCACTGCGGCTCCTCTGTCCCTGTAATATGACAGGATCGGTACAGTCTGGCTCCTAAAGGACACACAACACACAACGCAAATACTCCAAGATTTCTCGCTGCCGGAAAGAAGGTGCTGGAAACGGAGGAAACATTTCAAATCAAATAAAGTCAGCTGCCAAAGATTGAAAGGACGGGGATGTTTTAAAGATCACTACACCTCTACACACACATAGACAAGAACAAACACACTCACACACACCCTTGTATATTACATATCAGATAAAGATCAGTCATCTCCAGCTGATGTGGCGATAAGCTCCTCTCTGACCACAGAGCATTTTTTATCTGAATCACAAAGATGAAATATTTTGGTCGACTGATTTTCTGACGCCTGATGATGGATCTAAACAATATGATATCCTGTTGAATTTTTGGTTTAAGAATAGTAATTTGCCTTCTTGCATAGTCATATAGTGGTGACAGTCATATCTGTACAGCATTTAAAAAAAAAACAAAAGTAATAAGTGGTTGGCTTAGTTTACAACATAGACTGAAAAAAGGGTCCGTGTCTGATTGGACATGTAATTCATTTCTTTTGGCCAGCATGGCATTATAATTGTAAGTAAAATATAAAGTGCAAAAACTTCACTCTTTTACATTCAACTTGTTTATAAGATTATCAGGCATATACTGCTCAATCTTGAGCCCACACAGACATCAAATTATATGTTTTTTTTTAAACACAAATTTGAGCCAAGTCCGACAAAACAACAGTTTAAATTACTTCATAAAATTTGCTCCAAAACTTTTAAATCCTATTTAATACTAATCTACTCAACTCTTTAATCAATAACACCAAGTCTACGTTCGAGGTGCACCTATCAGAGATGCAACAGCTACCTACAATCCAGGGCTGTTATACAATTTACTTCCAAAACCTTGATTAATTGCTGAATTTCAACAATCACATGTTTAAAATTTCATTATTTTTAAAGAAATTCGTATCACTGTCAGTGCCTATTCACATCCAGTGATCCCAGGTTAATGCAACAGTAATGGCACTTTTCAGGAGATCTAGTTTGGACACTCTTACTGTTTCACACAGACTCTTCCTGTTTGAAATTATGACTAGTCACAGCCTGCAAACCCTATAAAGTTCTACTGCATCTATCCGAGTTTTAGTCCACCCATGAGTCATTTGTGATTTGCAAACTCCAAGAAAGAGCTGCAGTTGTAAACCCGCATTAGTCTGATAGCTGCACCTGTATGCTTGGCTCATAAATGGCCGCTCAAGCTATAAAGTGTAGAGTATTTTAGTGAAAATTTTAATCCTGTTTGACAAAGTGCAAATTCATTTTGACTTGTCAGTTGAGCTGTCTGGGAGTGAAATCTGCATCCGACAGCTACAATGCATCTTAAATAGAGGTGTCCCGATACAACTTTTTACCTCCAATACCGATACCGATATTGATGTGATATTGGCACAAACTTGTGCATGACAAGTTTTGCACTCAGCTGCAACATCTTTTTCGGACTTTATTGAAAAATACTGCCATAGGGCCGACATCACTACTTCTCCTTGCTTCTTTGTTTGTACCTTAGTACACACTGTTGTTGTGATTATGTGGGCTCAGCATGTTGGATCCGGAAGCTGCTGGATGGAGGTGCCGGAGCGGAGTCTGGAATGGACTACTTGTATCGGAGTGCTGATATCGGAGATTTTAGATGCAGATCGATATAATCCGATATTCGATTTTTTGCTGATATCGGACCGATATCTGATATTAATATTGAATCGGGACACCCCTAATCTTAAATTATCTGAATAACATGATATTCAAAAAGTAATTGTGGACATTTCTGACCTTAATCTCATCACAGTTCACATTTTGATGCCGACAAGATGGCTACATCCATGAAAGTTATTTTAGCGTTTGCCTCGTCCGAATACAAGGCAAGCGCTGAAATAATTTTCGTAGATGTAGCCATCTTGTTTCCGCCTCTGATTTTGCTTTTTTCTGACTTGGTAACTGAAACGCTGGTAACTCGGGTGTGACATCACTTTCAGCTCCAACATCTGACTTCCGAGGAACCCAGCATATATACATTTGGCTTCTCATATAAACTCACATTTCCGATGGTGTGACTGATCTTCCCCGTCCAGCACCCAAACAGACTTTGCAGCTCGATAAAGTGATGGTATTTGGACTTCTAGGTGTTAAAGCACTTAAAAGCGCCATTACTCTGTGATCATACAGAGCCCTCAGAGTTTTATCGTCGGATTATGACAGCAAACCGGCATCCATAGCTTCATTTATTTTGATGCTGATTTGGATCCAGATGTCTAGACAGATTTTTCTGAACAGGCCCAACAGCTTAGCGTGTTTACCATCTCCAAAAAACCAATACTGCTGAACTCTGACTCACACAGACATACATATTTCAATACTTTTAGTCGAGTAGCTGTGCTTTCCACATGAAAGCTCCCCTCTCTGGAGGCAATAACCGCATGCTTCATCTTCAGAGATATTTCTTATTGATATTCTGAGGGTGATATTTGCAGTTGAGACATCACCCGAGCAGCAGGATATGAGTTCGAGGTTAAACGATGATCTGCGCATTTTGCATTTCCTTCTAGTTGTCATTTATCAAGCTTCATGAAGTCGTTTACTCCGGCGGTGACTGAATAAACACAGGCTGATGGATGTTCTGATGATCCAGGTCACGTCTGTAATAAACGGGAGGCTCTTCTTCAGCTGATTGCTCAAAGCCTGGGCCGTGTCACGCTATCAGATCACTCAGGTGTGTCTGCATCTCCGATACGCAGGACATCTTCAGCTCATTATTCCTCAACCTGTCATTTGCAAAGTAATGTTCTCTCTGTGATTTATGACTCGGAGTTGGAGCACTACTTTAAATCGCCGCTAAAGGGCACACAGGCAGAGGTTTTCCTGACACTCTTTTCCACCCTCTGTGTCTCTGTAGTTACCGGGAAGCAGCAGGAGTACATCTCAACTTTGCCGTGTCATTATAGTGCCCAGATCTGGCATGCTGGGCTCTGAGTGGTGAAGGTAATGTCTCTCTCTGTTTGCTCCCCAATGCTGTCTTTGAAAACCATGGAGGAATGGGGAGAGACACTAATGGTGCAGGCCCACCACAGATTGAACCACTTAGAAATGCATTAGAGTGATCCAAAATGATGCTGGGAGTCTCTCGGCCTGAACCCGCTGGTTTTCGAGTGGCAAAACGTTGAATTTTCACTCAAACATTGGACTGACATCATGCAGACACAGCCAAGGACATCTTTTCACACCTCTATATACCAATAAAGCGGTCCCTATATCTGTATAGAGAAACAGCTCCTCGATTTTTCTGTAATTGAGCCGTGACAGGCTGAGGATTTCTGCAGCGTATTTGCTCTGACACGATCAAGGGTTGTATTACAGGCAGTTTGAGTTGATTACATGCCCTGTAAATGTCAGTAGCGTATGATTTTTCAGCCTGATTTAAAGAAAAATAGGTTGTCTTGATTGCAACAAAAACACCAGAGCATTATGGGATTAAGTCACACAGCCCGGCAACACAGAGCTGGATCAAATTGATCATCCCGAGCCGGAGCGCTCGGGGGCCTGCAGGCGAAGGACACATGTTGTTTCACAAGGTAAGATGCCTGCCTGCAATGCAGTACAGCACGGAGCACAATATGCAGCCGTCTCTGCACACTGAAGGGCAAATTTTGATCCCGAGCCACGAAGTAGCCGGCTGTCAAGCGTGCATCCATCTGCACGCACAAAACGCAGATCGTCATTGCAAGATTAATGTGTAGTTAACGCAGAAGAAGCGTATTTTCAATCTGAAAGAGGGGCCTGAAATCATTAGGACCGCCTTAAAGGAAGCTTTTATTTCACTCTGAGTTGCTGCCTTTGGCTAATAAGACCACATTTCAGAAAGTTGCATCACAAAAATGAACCTTTTTTTCATCCTCAGGAGCCCTTTAGCTGTGGTCTCCAATCACTGATGAAGAGACACATCAAACAGTGGCCGGCGCTCACAGCTGTAGCTGACTCTGAATTTGAATCGAGGCGTTGCATGCTCTGTGAGATGCAGTAATTGGAGAGGAGGAGGAGGTGGAAGAAGAGGAGGAGGATGGTGCAGATGCAGAAAAAAAATGGATTTGGTTGGACCTTGCTGCTGAGCCAAGCAGAACCCTGAAGTCTCTGCAGCATCTTATCGCTCCCTCCTCCTCCCTTCGCTCCCTTCCCTCCCAAACATTTGCAAAACAAAGAAGCAGAAAGAGAGGAGGCGAGCCTTCAGGTTGAGCTCCACACAGATGCCCCAGGGAGCTTGCAGCTTATGCAGAGCCGCCTTTCGCTGTGCTGAGCCATGCTGCTTCTGCATACAATAGTAGCACAAAAAAAATACATCCATAATGAAAAAAAGCTAAAGCATCTAGCTCCACGGAAAACAAAACTGCCCCATTACAGCGTGCTATTTTCACCCCAAACTATCTGGACTTAAAGGTATCGATCTAAACGCACACAAAAACTTGACCGCATACATAAATAGATGAACAAAATAGAATCTTGTTTGGTGTTAGCATACTTATCCACTGCTGGAAACTGAAATCAATATTGAATGTAGTGGAAGCACAGAAAATATATTCAGCTCCAATCAAGTCTAACAAACTGATTTGGTTGCCCTAAGGAAAAAATGAGCCATACGGGTCAGGTTTAACTATTTAAAATACGAGTTTTCTGCATGAATCTGTTAGTACAGAGTTGTGATTGATTTAGCGAAAAGACACGCTGGGAGTTTTCTTCCGTCTGTGAATCTTAATTCAAAGTATGAAAAGATGAAGACAAGTGAGAAAAAATATCAAAACAGACACAAATAAAGCAGTTTTGTTTGTTTTACTTGATTTACTCCGTTTGATCTACTTTTATCAGGATGGTAGGAAGCCATTTTTCTGTTTGTTTGATCTCTACAAGAAGTCCAAAGTCTGTATTCCTGCCCACACACTGTAGCTCTGATTGGTTCATTTTCCTTCTCAAGCAACTTCCAAAAACAGTTGTTCAACATTTTAAAACAACCCCCAGATTTATGCATTGATTTAAAGACCACAAATGGTGTCATAAGGGCTAAAAAGCAAATGCTAGGTTGACTTTTCTCAACAGCCCACCAATCACTGACCGAGCTAAAATGAGTAAATTTGTTCCACAACAAGCTGAGAAAAGGAAAACCATCTAAAGTATTTTTAAAATTATATAAATCAAAGATGTGTCCATTGGGTGGACGGTCCATGGTTGTGTATTCATCCGCCACTGTGGTGATGAGCATGGCAGTTCTTTAAGATGTACTGAATCACTAGAATCAGTTCACCCAAAAGATTCGTTCAAAAGATTCATTCATCGAATCACCGAATCATTCAGCGCTTGGCGGGAGGAGCCTGTGACGCCGACCTCCTGGACTGATACACAGCTGAACGGTTCAGGATTCAGTTCAATTCAGAGCTTCTGGGACCGGGAGACACGAGGGTTTGGCTGTGTTGCTTTGGCAAACAGGTTTGTAAAAATGAACTTGTTTATAAGTTATGATGTTTAAAGTGTACTGTCCTATGGTATGCTATTTATCAGGTCTGCTCAGTAAATTGGGCTTAGTGCGTGATTCGTTCACTGAACATTTAGAAGAATTCAAACTGAACATTCACTGTTCCCTCGCAAACCGCTGCAATGATAGGATGCTGCAGGTTTAATGCACTACTTGTTACATGCTGTGTCCTATTGTATGCAAGTTGTTGTGGTGGCAATTTAGCAGTAAAAAATAAAAAAAAGTTAGTTTTGTCCTACAAAAATGATTCCAGAAACAAGATGGATGGACAAAATGATTCAAGTGAGAAATGAACGAATCACTTAACGAAGTGATTCGGTTCTGTATGTTCACTTAAAAGGTTCGGTTCTTTTGAATGAATCGTTCGCAAACGACACAAAACTGCACAGCTGAAAATAGTTCCCAAGAAATATGGTGTTTACACATGTTTCATTCATTAGTTAAAAAACTACAGTGACTCGTGATTTGAAGGGGTATTTTTATTATTTTTTAGGTTAACCTGTTTGATGTCAATATTGAATGTATTAGCTGCACAGGATGTCACTTTGCCCCTTTGTTGAGAAACCAGGAGGAGAACGAGAACAGAAGCTAAGTCATCAAACACCCCATACATCAATGTGACCACCTGATTTAGCTATTTTAAAGAAACTCTGACAGTAGCGCAAAAAATAATGGGCCTTCTGACAGCAAAATAAAGTGCTGGAAATTTTCTAAATACAGTGTCAACAAAGGGGCTGAGCTGACTGGCATCCCCTGTGGGTAACACAATTACTATTGTCAAGTACCTTATATAACCCTACTAAAATAAGATCCCTTAGAAGAAATTTTCTGGCCTTTTTTCTGAGATGAAACTTTATGTAGTCAACTTTTTTCCCGAGACTGTCTTCAGTAACAAAAATAAAGGGCTTTGGGCTGACAGCCCCATCAGGCATCATCAAAAGGCAGAAAACATGCTGTTTGTTTGGTATCTCTTTAAAGCTCCTGTAAGGAGTTTTCTGACACTTCATATCGATGCCTTTTTATCACAACCAAAAGCAAAAAAGAGACTATTAGCCGCACGACTGATGGTTTTTTATCATGTAACTTTTTGTGCTTGAAACTGGTGTGAGGAGCCGAGGGGAAAAAAAGTCTGCTTTTTTACAATATTCTTAGTAAATGATTCACTTGACAGCCAAAAATCAGCAGGATAAGCTTTGGTGAGACGACATACGCAAAGACTGCCCTGTCCACAGGGGGCGCCAAAATTGATCCCAATCAAAAGTTCCATACAGGAGCTTTGCTTTTGGAAAAGTACAAAACTAGGGCTCATAATATTACATTCTTGTCTCATAGCTATAATGCCCATAAAATATCTGTTTGACAATATGGTAGCAACATTTATGGAAAGTCAACCCAATGAGGCAAATTAAAGAAAGGCAAGATTTTTGACTTATCGTATATTTCGGGCAATAAAGCGCACCGGATTATACGGCGCACTGTGAATTAACGTGTCTATGTTCACACATAAGGCGCACCCAACTGTAAGGCGCATTAAGCATTGATTGGTTTATTGTTGCTAGCGCGTACTCCGGGCCCGGGCTCCCTTACATGAATGCACTTCTAGTTTAGACATTACAGTCAGGCAGTCTTGTAGACTGCTCAGGGGGTCCTGTTACGAAGCCAATCAGGTAGCGTTACAGTGTACCATAATAGTCCGAATATCCATTGAGCGGAGCGGCTTGTTGCTGACCAAAGTCGCACTCACACATTTAGATAGATTTTTGAGCATATTGTACCACATAAAATCGGTCAGTAAGCACAAGAAGTAATCATACATAAGGCGTGCTGGATTACAAGACGCACTGTCAAATTTAAGGATTTTAAGTGCGCCTTAAAGTTAAAAAAATACGGTACGTCATCATCCAATTCCCATGGTGTTCAAAGTTAAGTTTGATCCACATCACCAGCCCTCTGACAGAAGCCTTTGCCTCATAAAACAAGTGTTTGAAGTCCTTTTATTTTGACATTTTCCCATCTTGCATTAGGGTTACTTTATTTTCTGAGTTACAAAATCATGCTTTTTTATCTAAGTTTGAAGGATAAGACTATTTCTGGTAGATTGTAAGTTACTGCACTGAATGAAAACAGCTAACGTAACAATTAAGACGTAAAAATGTTTAGTTAATTTGCACCCCTGAAGAGGGACAAGCTTGGATCATCTTGTAACATTAGTATTTAAAGTGTCATGTTATCTTCTGGAGGGGTGCTACAGCTAGTTTTCTAGTAGCAGCTGCTTCTTCTTCATCTCCCCTTATGTGTTGAATGTAAAAAACCACTACTGCTGTCCAATATGAACCATTCCTTTAACTGTATTACCAGTGACAAATCTATCCATACAGCTTTTCCTCAACCTGGTCTGATCTGCAGGAGCCAAAATCTGTGAAAACTCTTGTTTTACTGAGCAGCTGTGTCATCATTCGAGTGTGCTTTTGTCCACCGCCAGCATGTGTGGTCAGCAAGTGATTACAATATGATTTTACCAAAAGCTTTTGTGCCTGTCACCGTTTATATAAGCCGTTTCCCCGAATTTCAACAGCTTTCCCTGCTGTTTCAATTATTGGACTAAAATGACAAGTAAAATGGAGCCACACAGCTCTATTTAAACTGACAGACACAGAAGTTTAAAAACCAGCAGCATGTTTAGGAGAAGATAACAATGTTAACTAGCCCGGTTGAACCGCAGAGGGGATCTGCATGAGACGGCGCACAGGGGGTAGCTAAGTTAAATATGCTAGCTGGATGATTACATTTAATTTCCCCCGTCTGCTGTGGCAATGAGAACAAATTGGGTTGTTGTGGCTGCTGATAATGCTAATCTCCTGCAGTGGCAGTGGGATATTACAGTAAAACAGGGAGCCACAATGAGTTGTCGCGTTATGGCTTTAGGAAAGGACTACATTACACATAAATGAGAAACTGTCGGGTTCTTTCAGCTGAGAAAAAAGCTATTAGCGCTTTAGCTCGTCGCCCTATCCCTTCTATATGATTTGCTTGATTAAGGTCATCTCAATATGACTTTGCAGTGTGTATCCATTACGCTGCCAGCTCTGCAAATCAACAGTGTCCTTCCCACTTAGAAAAACACAAATATCCGCCACATGCCTCACATGCTAAATACAGCGTGTTCACGGACAAGATCAACGGCCTTTTCGAGCACGTCCTTGACGCCTCCTTCTCGTTCGGATAGTTAATACAGAAAGGAGGCTCTCGGCTTTCCCTGCTTCTCCACAGCTCTGGGACAGTCAAGCCAAAGACTAAAAGGCGTCCGTCATGTCCAATGTTACAATTAAACATTCAGAAGACAGTACAAGAAGCAGATTCTCCTCAGGCAAGAGCATGTCCTTGAAGTTTTTGTAGCCGCCCGGCCTAATTGTACATTACCTGCCCTGCTGTTTCAACAGTGAGTGATTCATGGCCTAAAGCGAAGAATCTATCAATGCCAGGTTGAACCTGAGCACCTTACATTATTACACCTTTAGTAACTGAGCATGAGCAGTATGTCCTTGTTTGGTCAGGCAGTAAGTTTAGTTCAGGACTGTTCATTTCCAAGAGAGCACCGTTTTCACACGGAGGTCATTTCTCTTTGACGCCAGGAATCCTAAAAAGTGTTTGATGGAAGTCTGTGCATTTATGCTACTCAGGGGGAATCTGTTCATCATTATCATTTTATCATTTCCCAATTCTACTACCGTTTTTCATATAAAAATATACAGAATAATTATCTATCAGAACAAGTTTACATCCAGCCTCTAGTTTGCTCCCATTAAGAGTCAGCGTTGCAAATGTATATGTTCGCACTCTGCAACTTTACAGCCATCTGCAACTAAAGCTACGTCAGGATAAACGACATATTTGATAACCTACTGTTTGAAATGAGATGACGGCTCATGGTAGCTGAAGCAACTATGTACTATGTACTATTGTACAGAAGTTTCTAGATGTAAGTTACTGTCACATGTCACAAAAGAAGCTGCTGTTTTTGCCATGGCTAGATGTCCTGACAAGATTTTTACAATCTACTTCTTGTTTAAAGGGATATTCCAGCGTAAAATTAAGTTAGGGCAAAACAGACCATAGCACCGAGTTAGACACCCCATTGAGAGATGAATGTTGCCGACCGCTTGCTTTCCTAGTTCTACAAACTTTAGTAACGACCGCACGATAGCAATACACAGCAGTCTGAGGAGCAATAAACAAACGGGCCTCAGGCCAGTCCATTATGGACTACAGCGGGGTGATGCAGCTCAAGGAAGAACATTTATGATCATTTCTTCATGGAAAGCAATCAGACCGAGACGCTAAGACAGAAGATCTACCTCGTCTGCAGTGCAAAATGATTAATGTGGAGATTATTACTTCAAGGAAATGATAAAGTAATGATCATAAATGTTCTTCCTTGAGCTGCGTCACCCCACTGCAGTTGATGGACTGGCCAAACAATCGGCTGCTGGAAGAGAGTAGGTGAGTTGTGTTTAGTCTCTTTGCTAGAGAAATTAGGCAAAGTTAAAAAGATGTTTGGTGGCTAGTACTATGGCTGGGACCCTATATGTACTATTGATGAAGTTAGGTGCTGTTCTGAGTATTATTTGTGGCTATAGAGTGTCGTTTTGTTGAGCCCATGGCTCTCTGTATTGCTATAGTGCGGTTGCTATAAAGTTGCTATAACTACAGAAGCAAGTTGTTGGCAACATTCATCTCTCTACAGGGTGTCTAACTCGGTGTTTTGGTGTTTTTGACCCTAAATTAATTTTACGCCGAATATCCCTTTAAGTACTAAATTATTTAACATCAGAGCTTCTCATTTGTGTGACATTAGAGGAAACTTGGGACTATGGGAATAAATCAGCCCCATGAGACACGTTTCCGAAACATCTGAGGCAGACCTGAATATATTCAAGGCGGCACTTCTCTTCAGCCTAAATTTATTTCAGCCGGGCCAATATATGCACAGCAGTGTTTGCGCTGTTTTTTTTTTTTTTTTCATGTTTAATAATTTCCATTCAAATAACAGGTCCCATACCCGCACTCTCGCTGAAGAGGCTGATGGGATTTTAGCAGGTGAGGCC
The DNA here is from genome assembly GCA_962446985.1 of Xyrichtys novacula. Classification (NCBI taxonomy): domain Eukaryota; kingdom Metazoa; phylum Chordata; class Actinopteri; order Labriformes; family Labridae; genus Xyrichtys; species Xyrichtys novacula. The sequence goes on along the minus strand of OY660882.1, from coordinate 6,528,241 downwards.
ATCCTTGAGTGTTTACTCAGCGAGGGGAAAACTGAGTATTCTGCCTCGCGTCTGTGAGCGTGTTGAGGGTCAGTGCGGATAAACACATCGGGATGTTAGTGTCAAGTAGAATTTAAACACCCGGTCTACAGTAAACAAAGGTGTTTTTTTTTTCCTGTCATAAATCTCCTTTAGTTTGATTTTTTTTTTTTTGAGAAGCCAAGTAAATAGATTTATAAAGAAAGAGACTCAGACATTTTAGACTCAGAGTACCAAGAAAAGGCAACATGATTTTCCTTAAAACTGTCTGAATAACTGAATCTAAGTCATCAGACATTCAGAAGCATTCAGTCATCTCTCCCCAGACCTAAATCGAATCTGAAAATACCAGAGTGAACTACTACCACTCCAAGTCTACTACTTAAATTATGCACTGTGTTTTTAAATGTAATTGGGATATTTTTATATTTATAGAAAGTAAGTTTTTTTCTGTACTTGCCTGCATTTTAAATTCCTCTTACAATATTAGGCAGCAGTGTGGCTCCAGGGGTTGAAATGTTTGTTGACCTTAAGGTCAGTCTGAAACTTTTCTCAACACTAAAACTACTGGGTGGTTGGACTTTAAATTAAGAACGGACAGTCAGGGTGCCCCGAGAGAAACGACTTTCTGCTCACTTGGATCATCGCCAGACCTTTTCTGTGTGAATTCCTACTTTAGGTGTTTTTGTTCAGTTCTCCAAATATCTTGAAATAAAACTGATGATCACTCACATATGGGAGGATGCATCACACTGGACTGGGATTGTAAACTTATGACAAGTTACCCACTCAATGGCACCTGAGGCTAAAAGAGCAGACTTTGTTAGATCGCCTAATTCTGCATGATCTTAAAATTGCTCGTTTCAGGAGGATAAGGTTTTACTGAGTGGTGGATGAACCTGAAGGAATACAGTACTTATGCAATTATGCAAAGTACTTAAAGGAATATTCCGGCGTAAAATTAATTTAAGGTCAAACACACTGTAACACTGAGTTAGACACCCCCTCAAGAGATGAATGTTGCTGACCGCTTGCTTTTCTAGTTATACCAACTTTAGTAATGACCGCACGATAGCAATATACAGCTGTCTGAGGAGACATAAACAAACTCCAACCAAAAAGCCACTCTATAGCAACAAATAATGCTCAGAACAGCACCTAACTTCATCAACAGTACATACAGGGTCCTAGCCACAGCACTAGCTACCAAGCATCATTTGAACTTTGCCTAATTTCTTTAGCAAAGAGACTAAATTGAACTCACCTACTCTCTTCCAGCAGCGACTGTTTGTATGCACAGACATGGAGAGAAGTCCAATTCAGCCAAAAAAAAAAACTAATTATGAGCTTAGTCCGATTAAGCTGTACAAGTAAACGCACTGAGTGACTGCTGCAACAAGAGCTTTTACCTCTACACATAGTGGTCTTAAATTGCTAGACCATTGGTGCCCACACCCACGCCTATTTTGAACACTACCTGTGTTTTTAGCTCATTTTCTTTAAAACAAATTGACTCCAATTTACGATATTAGTTTTCTTCTTTAACTCGAAGTGAGGTAGCTAAACCTCTAGTGACCATTAAACTAACGCTGACTCATGCAAAGATAGCTAACGGCTAGCCAGACCTTCGTGGAATAGGCCAAATATCTGCATCCTCAGCCTGAACTCATTATACAGTAACTTTCTTTCCTGTTTATTGAGTTTAAGGCAGAGTTTTGAGATGTATTTCTCCTGCCTGGGGGAATTAGATTTATCACGCTGCCCTACTGATAGCGAAATTAAGCAATGACATGGTTTGCTTGTTTGCTAAAAAGCACTGTCATTGATTGAGTATCGGCTGTGCCCATATACCAGCCTAAAAAATGCAGACACACACCAGCAGACTGGCAGCGTTTATTGCTCTGCCCGCAGCACAGCATAGAGGAGCTCTAGCAGTACTGAGACGACTCTCAGGCAGATGCCACTATAAATAATGCATGAACAATAGAGCCAGAAGAAGAACCTTGGAACAGCTAATTATTCAGTCCGACATTTTTCAGTAACTCAGAGAGAAGTTAATGGCTAAAAAAGATGGAATTCAGTGCATCTTTGCTTCTGGGTGCGTGTGTGTTAATGCAGTAGGTGCAGCCAGGCTCCATTATGAAACACATTAATCTACATATACTCTCCGATCACAACAAGTAGCGTCTTTGAGCTCGGCTGCAGAAAAAAGGAAGAATCCTGTATCTTTGGATAAGCTGCAGAACATGGGTTTGCTCAGGAAAAACATTTTCTAGTGTAAAGGCAGCTGTTGAGCTCCTCTCTGTTCCTTTCGCTTTCTTTTTTTTTTGCGGAGCATAAATTGCTTTTCTGGCCTGTGGAGCTTTTCTACAGGACCAACAACACAAAACAGCCTCTCCACTCAATTAGGAGTCACCCACGCTTGTGTTGAGAAGCCAACAGGATCTCCTTTCTTCTCTGTTTTCACTGTGAACCGTATCAGAGCGGTCCAAACACTCGCAACAAATCCGCCCGACATTCACCTCCAGTCACAGACGTGCATTGTAATGACAGGAGGAACAAAAAAGTGTCTCTTTCCCCTCCACTTCTGCCATTTTGATCTCATTAGTGTGCAATGAGGGGATCGCCACAGATAGTTGATTTGATGGTGTGATCTTCAGATTCTCTCAGCAGAAAAATACAGATAACTATTATCTCATTATGGTTTCTACCATCCTAATTTTCAACCCCTGCACTGCCTCCAGTTTTTAATTGGAAATAGGTCTCATTATCATATTTTCTACAATTGCGCACTGTCCTCTTACTCTCATTTCTTCTCATTTTTTCACATCTGTAATTACATTAGCTGTTAGCGCCGGAGCACAAATCCTGCGGGACACTTATAAATGGCTGAAGTTGATGACAGGAGCAGAAAAACACACAGCTGGCAGCGTGTCTTTGAGCTCAGTAAAGGAGCTCAGTGTCACTAAAGATGCAGAGACTTCGTGTTCAACAGCAAAACAGAGTGAACCCAGGTCTTGAATTAATCTAGGAGCTCTCGCAGTGGAGCTGTGCAGATGTAGGATCAGGGACCGGACCATCACTATCATCATCTTATTCATCTCAGCATTGATAAATTATGAAGCTGATCCATCGCTTGATAAAGCGGCTCTATGAAGGCCCAAGTGGTTCATCCAAGAACATTAAAGTCCCTTTACATTATATATACTAGACCGTATGTCTATGTAGCTCAAGCAAGCCGCTACATTGGTTAGCTGAAGCTAATTTTTCACTCTGCAAAGTACTCGATGGTGTTTCGCCACTTCAAAGCAACATTCCTCGATAAGAGACCCTGAGGATGAGGCTCCACTCACAAACTTGAAGGAACTAACTACTATATCATTAATGCTAAGAAAAAGGTTCACTTAAGCTTGCAGTGGTTTGTTTACAGTTGAGAACAAAGAGAAGAGACAAACACAGCAGAGAAATAACAGGAGAGGTCAAAGACACAGAAACTGTCGGCTCCCATGAAGAGGAAGATACAAAAGAAGTTAACGTTAAGCTAACGTTATAAAGAGATAAGAAAACATCAGAGACTTTGACAGTGGTGAAGCAGAAAAACTCTAGAGGCTGATTTGTGCAATCCTGTACACTTAGAGTTTATCATTGGAAAAGTTGAGTTTAAAGCTCCTGTAAGGAACTTTTGGACTGTGAAATCTTTGGCGCCCCCATGTGGACAAAGTAGTCTTTGCTTGTCTTACCTTCTACATGCTTAAGTAGTTTCTTTTGACATAAAACATCATCTATTGTGAATGTTTATCATGGCCGTTTCTCAGCTGCTTGGCTGACACCTACCCTCCATGCACTAGTTTCAGACATTTAAAAATACAACATTGAAATTATAAATCTTATAACCGGTGGCCTTAAAGAGACAGCAGCCAGAACAAAGCGTTAAGTAAGAAATATGAAGCTTTTTTGGATCATAAAATAATGTAAAGAGGTATCATCGAGTAAGTATAGAGTCTGAACAAAATGCATGATACCCCCAATTTAAGGAAAATAGACCAAATGTAAGGAATAATAGTCCAAATTTCAAAGAAAAGAGTTAAAATTCATGTTTAAGGAAAAATCAGAATAGTACAGTGAGAATACAAGCAGACTGTTTCTGAGATGAGGCATCACTTTCTGGTGAAACTCTTTTTCTAATGTGTTTTAGCCATGTGTTCACTGTCAGATAAAAGTCTGAAAAGACATTTATTTGAGTTTTTTAACATCCATGAGCTGGGAAAGAGAAGAAAATTTGTCTGGAGTTGATCATTTCAGTTCCATACTTCAAATATGAAAAACTTGTTTGTCTATTTTCCAAAGCCAAATGAAGCAAATAGGCCTTTTGCTTCATATTAGCGCTTTCCTGACTGTGTTGCATGTTCACCTCTCTGCTCCTGCCATACCACCTATCAGGTAGTCCTTTTTTTACCGTTCATAATTGGAGCTATCTGTGCATGAAAATAATAGCCTACTTATGAGCTGCAGCCCTGAAGCTTGTTTCCTGTGTGTACAGAAATGAAACATTAGAGCTATTCTCTCTCTATCGCTCCTTTTTTTTCTCATGTATCTCTTTATGAATATTAAGCATGTAGATTTTGTGAGAGGCCTGAGTAAAATTTAAAGAAGCGATCATAGTTATCTAATTAATGCATTTATCACTGTCCTAAATCAAATTAATTGGTAAGCAGCAGCAAGGCTAATGAGCCCGTGGGTTTTTTGGCTCATTCTGTGCTAATCTTAACAACCAATGAAGTCATCGAGCCATTTACCTGGAAAAAAAAAAAACACAACAGGCATCGTCTCTAAAGATGAAGCTGGCAGGGGAGCAGGTGCAAACTTTAAACAGACCCCTGTGGTTGGCTGAAAGGCTGCACAGCTCCTTAATGAGTCCCCTCTTTGCCTTGCTCTGAAAGATGGCTGTGAATGAACAGCACAGTATTGTTCACATGAGCAGTGGCCCGAGCTCTCATCTCACAGATCCACCGAAGTGGTGCTTGAGGAAAAAAAAAAACACATGAAGGGGCGAAAAATCTATTTTTTTAAAGCTGATTCCGGGGAAAGCAAGTAATTACGATCTCCTCAAATGTGTGTTTGTGGCCTGGTGGTCTGCTCGCTGTGTGTGTGGGTGAACTGGAAGCTAACGTGACAACACTGGGAATCTGCATCAGGAGAGTTGACGTCTTGACATTTTCAGTGTGTCATGATTACAGCTTCGCCATGGATGTCAGTCAAAGTGGAGGATGTATAACATGCCGTAACCTGCTGAGGATTATCTCGACACCCTCTGTCTCAGCAGCTGTTGGTGTCGTTGTTCTACCTTTCAACGTTCCCTCATTATGTTTTCACTCTAGGTAATCATATGTAGGCGACATGGGTTCAATTGACACCGATCAATCAAGCTGCCATCACAGTTTCCTAAAGCCCACATAGTGATTTTTTCACCACTTCTATATAAATACAGTATGAATATTCCTGCTTGCCATATCACACCACCTGTTTCCAAGAACAGCAAGTAAATAAACACCAACCTTTCACATTTCAGACGCTGCCGTCAGCACCGACACTCTCTCATGTGCTGTTGTTCAACATTGTCTTGATGAGGTTTACACGACATGACAGAAACAAACGAGGACAAGCACCCTTTCGGTTCTCAATGATGTGATGCAACCAGACCAGTGGCATAAATACTAAAATAAAAACAACAACAATTTGAAACAGTTTTGGGGTTTTGGAGGGAAAGTGCTTCCATTTTCCAGTCTCTAATTTAAACCAATCCTATGTTAGATCTCGCTCTGTGTAGTGTGAGGATATAAAACTGGGTTCACTCTTATTCTCAAACCACTGACAGTCAGGAACCACATATTCTATGTATGTTTAAATCTATCTTTAAATTAATTAATAGTGCGGTTATAAAAGTAAATGAAACAAATAAAGAGCATATGCAATTAAACAGTAAAAACTATCAGTCCTATATCAGCAAAAAAATGAATATCGGATTATATCGGCCTGCATTTTAAATCTCCAATATCCAATCATTCTATTACAGACTACGCTTCAGCACCTCTAGTGGCATCCAAATCCAGCATGCAGAGCCCATGTGATCACAACAACAGTGTGTACTAAGGCAGTGGTTCTCAACTGGTGGGTCCCAACCCTAAAGTGGGTCACGGACACATTCTGGATGGGTCGCGAACAGCTGGTCAAAAAAATATTTAATGCACATCTGATGTTTGACATGTCTTTTATTTTGAAAAATAGCTTATTTTGAAAGGCACGCAATATGTCCTTCTCCTCAGTTTCTTATTAATGTGGCCTGAATGCAGTGAAAATGAATAGATATGTTTTTTCTTTTTTTGGTCTCTTTTTGCTCTGAATGCAGAGATGCATAAAAGTCAAATTTTTCATTTTTCTGGTCTCCATTTTGTGCAATTTGATATTTGATATTTTTTGTATATGCAACTTTAGTAGTTGTTGTCCTCAGTTTATGTGCTCTGAAATGCACTTTACCCAATAAAATTGGTGTTTTTATGTTAAAGATTTGAGGCTTTAAAGGTTTTTTTATATATAGAATGAATTTGCTTGGCTTGAATTTTATAAAAGTGGGTCGTGACTTAAGGACCATAGGAAAATGTGGGTCCCAGAGTGAGACCAGATCAGAAGTAAAAAAGTTGTATCTGCACACCCCTAAAAAAACACCCAAAACTCACCAGCTGAAGCATTTTCACCATTTCTGTTGATATGTTTTAATCAGAGCACGTTAGCTTAACTTTAATGAAGCTGGTCAATAAATGAGTTTTTACTCTGACATTTAAGAGACACTCCCTGATGATCAGTTGCAGGAATGTCTAATTAATCCTCTAGGATTCAATGTTTTACAGCTATAAATCATGGAAATGCCAGAGTGATAGAAAGATAGAAAGCGTTGATATTATTGGTTGATTCATTGCTTTGCTGATTGATTATTTTTTTGTCTTTTCTGTTTTGTATTATTCAAATTTTAACATCTTTCAGTTTTGGACGGTGAAAAACTTGAAGAACATGTAATTAAGTGAAAGTTCAATCTAGTGATCAATTACTTGAAACCCTGATGTGCATAATGAATTAGTATCTTAGTGAAATATATCCCATAATAACCCGGCTTTAGTTTAGCTGTTGGCCAATTCAATCAATTCTACCTTTCATTCCACTATTAATCATCACATACCCTTTTGAGGGAGGGTCTGAATGAAATGAATGCATGAGTCATACTCTGAATCCAGATGCAAATAAAATAGGATTAATAGAGGTCTTTTCAGAAAAGTGCAGGTGCCGATGCCCAAAGTGCGACACCACAACCCCCCCAGAAAGGTCTCATCTACCTCTGCGAGTCAACCACTGATTCAATCAGACAGGTGAGGGAAAAGCAGCAAAGATAATGTCCAGCTTTGCATGACAGGACAAATTTGCATTCACTTACAAGCTTCCTGGGTCTTCGGGGCTCAGGTGCAGTTGGACATTTTCTTGCATACCACCAAGCACAGCCTGAATTAGCACAACGACTCCCTGTTCAACGTTGATAAGACCATCTGTCCGAGGAGATATTTCCCATCAACAGAGCATTGGTCGTCATTGCAGAGGCCTTGATCTGAGCTGATACTAACCGACTCCTCCACAGAGATCTTTTTAGCATCATGGATTATATCACGTGGTTTAATATTTCGCACTGGGGAAGAGCTGCTGCTGCACCGATGAGCCACACTGGACATGATAGGCCTCTGACATCTGTTCATGTTCACAATCTACCAATTGTCCACATATCCCATGGGGGCTCTACTGGGTAAAAATTGAACTCCATTAAAGTGACTTCTCTTAAAAGGATAGTTCACTTTATTTGTTCAAGATACCCATCAATCATAGGTGCGTCAACCACAGGGGAGGACAGTCAACTAAGTCTTTTTATGGCGAAAGCGGGAGATATGCCACCACCACTGCAGACGGTGTCAGCTCTGATTTAAAGACACCCTAACTCAAATGCAGATTGGGTGCAACTGTATGATTTATGTGTAAGCTTTTCAGCACCTTCATTTGCCATCAGGAGGCCTATTCGTTTTCTCACTGTTTGGGGGAGATTACAAATTGCCAAGTGGTACTGATGTGCATACTGCAAAAGGTGAAAACTACCACTGTCACGAGTTGGACTTGGTGACAACACAATTCCAAGACCTCTCTCAATAAGAGGAAACAAGTGGATTATATACAAGTGCAGTCTGCATTGCTCAACCATTCTTTTTTCAATATTCAGAAGCTAAATTTGAAAACCAAAGGTTCCAAGTGGTTGTACATCTTCAAAGATAATGTTTTGCTCTCGTGGTTTATGATACACCCCATGGTCTGGACAGTGTTTTTACAGCATCAGAATACACCTGTAGATGGGGGAAGACTTAGATGATTTTATAAACTTTGCAATATCAAACTTTGACACCAACAAAATGGTGTCAAACTGTGTATCATTCTGTATCATATTGTATTGTTTCTGCACTGGTTAAATACACTGCAGTTGGAAGAGCATGTATATTGTGTCTGAGAATCACGCTAAAGCAAATGGTCTGTTTCATGGCCAAGTAAAGCAATGTCAATTTTAAAGAGGGCATCAGTCTAAGTGACTGAAGTATGTTAGTCTGAGTCTCCCAAATTTAATCAAATAACATGATAAAACTGACCCTGTCTTCTGCAGCTGTTGAAAGCCATCTCCAACAGTTTGCCCAACAAAGGGACCAAGCTCACAGGCATCTCCTGTGGCTAATGCACTTACCATTAAGAAGAACCTACTAAATCCACCAAAACGACAACAAACACCCATACCTCCAAAATTGAAAATAGGTGTCTACAAAACATTTAAATATCAGAGCAGTTATCAGTGTGGGTACTGGGTAGAAGTCGGATCTTACAAAAAGGAAAAAGCCTGTAAATCTACTTATCATAATTCACCATCAAGTTAATTAACAGAGTCACTCCTGACATTCAACAGGTTGTTAGCATTGAGTGTTAGCATTGGTGGCTTTTCTTTGTATCAGACCATTACTGGCGTTTTATAACCCGACAGATTTATGAGATGACCCACTATCCAAGTGGAAGCCAATTATATTTGCCCATTAGTTAAAATATTATCTCAAATAGAAGGATCAGTAGATTTTTGTATGTACAATTTTAATAAGGGATTTAATATTCCTGAATAATTTAGTCTCTAACCTGTAGTGTGCCTGGCATGACTAAACAGAAGACACGATGCTGTCACTTTAAAGGCCAGATTCAGGTCTGCACATCGACAAAGGAACTGAACATGTTTTTATTTCTCTGATTTTTTTCCTGAGACTTGAGATGTATGATTTAGAGCACACACACGGTGTCTTGCTGTGTGGCTTTTAGCCATGAGTGCTCATAAAGCTTCCTGCTGCTCACTGTGAGCCTTTACATTTTTCGAGCAGTGTGGCAGATCAATGGTTACTGAGAAGTGAATTAAGACAGGGCCAGGCATAAGGTGCTTCTACTGTTTGCAGCAGGAGCTTGGAAATTGTTTGACATAAATTTTCTTTGATTTGTATTTTTTAATTCATTAAAAGAGGCTTGTGGTGTCACTTTATATACAGGAAATTAAAACACTTGGAGGGAAAATATACACATCAGTGTTTAAGTTAGGGCTGGGTGATAAAACGATACCGATATATATCGAAACTAAATTTCCCTCAATATCAATATAAAACACGGTCAATATGCTTTTTGAGAGTCGGCATTCTGCCATGTTTTGATAGAAATGCAGATGAAGGCTCAACAGATGACGACATCGTCAACAACACCGGCGAGAAAACATCGGTGGCGAGGAGGTATTTTTTTTCCACCAGGACTGTTTTTATCATGCAATTATTTCGGACGTCAATTTTTTTTTTGAACCTGTATCCTGTCAATACAAGCGTTCACATCAGTGACGTTTTCCTGTCCTGCGATTCGCATACTGTGCGTCCACTTCTGACCAATCAGATTGCGTGTTGTTGCGACGTCTGATTCACTGGTATATCCAACATGGCTGACCGGCTGATTGTTTACGTGTCAGAGAACAGAGTGCTTTTTGATAAAAGACATTAACATTACCAAGATAACGACCTGAAGGATAGTTTGTGTGCTCTGACAGTTTGCTAAACGTCTTTGTTTTGACTTTCCTCTGTGCTAAGTAACTTTAGCTCGTAAGCTAACCTGTTCAGATACAACATACCATATGTTGGCTACTTTGTTACGCAATGCGCATGTGCAAACAGTAGAAAGGCACCGTGGGAAATTAAACAAAACGAAAAGGAAAATTTATTTTGTTTTCGTTTCCATCTCTATTATATATTCTGTTTTAAACTGAAAATGCAAAAACAAAAACTAATCTTTTATTTTTGGGTTGTATAGAAAAACAAATAAAGATTTCCTTTGAATTGTATTTTCTTATTCACTTCTAGAGGTTTGTGGTGTCACTTTAAATACAGGAAATTGAAATACCTAAAAGAAAAATATGCATATCAGTGTTTAAGGGTGTTATAGGGGTTTTAAAAAAAAGCCTAAATGCCAAAAAAGTCATCTAATCAGTAATTTCATGAGGTAAAATGAGTGTTAATAAACCAGAATTACATTTCTTTTTCATTTTCTTAATTTTGCACTTCTGAACGACAGTGAACTGCGCGCGAAATCACCTGAGAAAACCATCCCCACGAGCGTGTATCAGATCTAACAGCACGCGCTCATAATCACACTAAAACACACAACACTCACGTCTCTGAAGCGATTCCAGTGTTTGATCTTCCGGCTGTACTGGGAGATGGTTGACAGCCATTGCTCGTCTTCCATGAAGTTCCCGGCTTTCCCCGCTTCCTCTTTCCCACTTTTCACGACGTCCACTTGGAACGACAAACCCACCAGCAGGCACAAGCACGCGGCGATCCGCACAACGACCATGTTTGCTCGGGTTGTTTTAGGGGTCTGGGATGTAATCTCCTCTTCCTCCTCCTCTTGCTGCTGCTGCTGCTTCCACAGACTGAATGGAAATGAGAGAGACTGAGGAGGAGGAGGAGGAGAGAGAGAGAGGGAGAGAGAGAGAGAGAAGGGGGGAGGAGGGAGAGTTAAAGGAGAGATCAGATCCTGCACTAATCATTTATTTCTGCTCACTTGGTTTCATTATTTTATCCTCTTTTTGGGTTTTTATTCTGTTTGTAAGCAGCCCACACACACTCAGGCATCCTCCTGTCACACTGCAAATGAATCATACAAGTGGAACAGATGTTTATTGCTGCGCTGATGATCAATCACATTTTATTTATCATATTAAAATGTTTCTGGAAGGAGGCCAATGCCTGTCTCAACAAATTCAGTTCCAATAAAGCCGCAGAGTGAAATGAGTCACTCGATAAAACAATAAAGTTAAGTTGGAGGAAATTTAAGAGGGAGGAAATTGCTTTATTGAGTTTATACCATAAGGCAGCGGTGCTAAAACGCTCCATGGATTGCTGAGGGTCACTGACAGGCTCCCAAGTGGCCTCTGGGAAAATGAGGTTAAATTTAGCTTAAAATGAGCACCATTTCACTCTTTAATTCCTTCATTAGCCGCAAAGATGTAGAGTGAATGCGTCCCATCAGCTGTATCTTTGAGGTGTCCTAAGGTAAAGTCTGAAACACTCACTGCAATCCAAATACTTAAGAGAAGGGTCTTAAATTCTATGGTACATACTGCTTAATGGGAATTGTTTAGGAAACTGTTGCTATGGAAGCTGTTGTGCCAATTAATCCAAGAACACTATAGCTAGAATTAGTAACACCATCACTATCGCCGGGTGAATTTTACCTGAAATAAAATACCTAAGAAAAAGTCGTTGTCATTAAAATATATCAAAATAGGACAATACATGAAAAATTAAAGTATTTTTATTTTATTTTTAACTGTGCAATGTCTAAAGGGAGGGAAAAAAGTGCGAGGGGACAATATAAAAATGCAACAAAATAACTAAAATTAGGCATTCATGAACAAGAAATTCTGAGTGAACCAAAATATGGCAGATTTTGAGTGAGTAAAAATGACCAGCTGACTAAAATATGTTTTATCACCATATGAATTCCCTTGAAAATCACTGCTTTGTGACAGTTATTCATAAACACTGTGTTTAATAAAGATAGCATGCAAATTCCAGGACCACTCTTACTGACCTTATTCGCCTACATGCAGCGATCAAATCCACACAAACCTACTTTACCCTCTATAACTATTGCCGGGCGAAAATCACCCGAACACATGCCTGTAGGAAAAAGCAGGTTTTGGATCAGGGAAACAAATATGTCTTCAAAGATGTCAAAGGCAATGCTAACGCTACCCAGAGACCCATGATACTCAGATAAACGCAACATAACGAAAATCACGTAAACATGAATGGTCGGGTGAAAATCCTCAGCAGAACCAGACTCATGTTAAACAGTCATCTGCCGCTTCTGCGTTGGGTATAGAGAAGGGATAGAGAGAGATGTAGAAAGAAGGTCTGCGGCAGCCACCCAGAAGAACCTACGACATGATGGAGCACAGGGACTCCCAGAGAAGACCGTGGATTAATGTGGACTCCGCCTTTCCCAAAGTAGCTATAAAGACAGCTCCAGAACATTTCTGGTTGAGGTTAGGTTTTTAAAAAAGATGATGTATTTACCAAACAGCATATAACTATAGCAGGATTACTAATAGCAAGAGATATAGAGCTGAATATTCCTACTTCCAAATAAAAGCATTAAACCTCAAAATGCACTAAAAAAGGTGCTTCTTCACTTTGAGTGTATGTGCTAAACAAATAATCAACTATAAAATATAACTCTGGATCCCCTTCCCATTTGTTTGCTCAGTTTAGGTAAAATGCATAATCACTGTGTATTTAATAAATCTGATCATTTAAAATAAAAAATACCACCAGACCATATTCCTTATATTTATAATGACTCATATTTTTTGGCCAGTAGGAGTCCTCTGGGCTGAAAGAAATGAGCTCCTGACTCCTGCTAACTCCATGTTCCTACCATCTGTGTGTGACAATAATCTGTGAACAACAGACCCGAGGATTACTGTGTGGATGTTTGACTTGATGAACACGTTCATTTAGGAGTAGACTAAATGTCACCCTTATGATAATAATAATTATAATAACGCTAAACTGGAAACAACACACAAGCCCCGATCGAGGAAATACTTGACCATCTCTTTGAGTTCAAATGGCAACACCAGCTTTCAAATCAATTAGGCTTTAAGCGAAGAGTTAATACGGAATAATCCCATTTGAGGATGTTAGCTGCTACTTTGCCTGATTGGTAATCCACCGTTGGTTGCACCACTGACCTTATTTGTTAATTCTATCCAAGTGTCAAATGCAGACAATTGTTAACAAACAGGGCCAATAATAGTCAATTTCCAGGAGTCAATCATTTCTCTTAGGTTTTGTGAGATAAAAGTGGTGACTACATCAAACAGAAAACTTGAGACGTCTTAATTATTTTTAGCGTTTACATAAATCAGTGTAACCCAAGCATATTCAGCATATAAACTCTAGGTACAAGGTCAGAATTTGAAATAGCCCTCTAATACAGTAACAGTGGTTGTGCAGGGTACAGTATAAAGACCAAACCGTGACTGCAAAGGTTAAATATGAGATTTACTTGAGATGCTGCTGTACTGCTGCTTTTTCCTCAGGAATCGGTGACCTACAGGGTTCTGCTGCGCCTGCACATCATTTTAAGTCTACCCACGTTATTTCTGCCTCTACCTAAACTCTCCATGCCCCCTCTCCCTGGGCTCCCTATTTCATCCCCATGAAGATAAACATAATCCAGCGCCCTGCTCACTCATTTGAGTTTAAGGTTACCGATATTGGCAGAGGCTGGGCAGCCAGGCACGGGATCACATTCCCGGGATGCTGCTTAGCTGGCCGAACCAGGCTCTGACACTGACATCAAAAACAGTTGATGTGGCAGATGCAGGCTTTTCCTGAGTCTGCAAAGCTTTGGGAGGCAAGGGCAGCGGGGAAAATTGTCCCGCAGCGTCAGCCAGCTGTGCACGTCGACACCATGAAACACTGGACATGATGTGTTAATCAAGAGGTCATCATCAGTCGAGTCATGATCGGGATGAATTTGTGCGGCAGACTAATGGGCAAACTGCAGCAGAAGGTCACGGTAAATGACCTAAATAATGTGAAGTTGATGTTTACAGCTACTGCAAGGAGTTATGGACCAGACTGAAATGATTACTAATGCCTCTGATCAGCCCGCAGAAGAGAAACAAACCATTAGCGAGAGGACTTGATACTTCTTTACGTTTAATTTGAATGGCTTCTTCTGCTGCCATTGGGTTTACGTCAGAACTACCTACAACCATAGACTGTATTTACTATGGACAACTAGGTTCCACCTTCTGCCAGTATACAGATTTGAAGCCGAAAAGCTCTTTTGGTATTTCCGAAAAGTATTTTCACGATTTTTCTCCATTTCCTGAAACCAACATTGCGCAGGAGCATTGTACGCATTTGGCGTGACAGTAGCCGTGATGGTGCTCAACTCAAACAGCGTATCCACGGGTGAGCTACGCAATCTTTGTACGCCCATAGGCTGTATCAGGTGTCAATCATAGAAAACATGAACCCCCCTAATAACTTTTAAAAACGGAGCTGCGCAGAAAAAGAGGACTTGAGCCTGTCACCAGAGGGTGCTGTTCTTGCAGTGGCTTCACCCAGCGAGGAGGCAGACTCTGTCCATTCTATATACTGTCTTTGTCTACAACCCAACTGGAGGAACGCTTATATATAGTATTTTCCACAAACACCATGCTAACATGTGAGGAACTTAAAGTTTGGCGCCCCCTGTGGACAAAGCAGACTTTGCTAATCTCGTCCTCTACATGCTCAGAGAAAAATCTGATCCTGCTTGCTTTGAACAGTCAAAAGTGTAAAAACAGGGCTGTTTCTTCAGCTGTTTACCCATAGACTGTATATAGAATGGACAAGTTACTCGGCTTCAAATCCGTATACTGGCGGAAGGCGGCACCAGTAGTCCGTAGTATATATAGTCTATGTTCAGAACAATCGACAACACAAACCGGAAGAGCTCTTGATATATAGTATTTTTTCACAAACACCATGCTAACATGTGAGGAACTTAAAGTTTGGCGCCCCCTGTGGACAATTGAGTCTTTGCTCATCTTGTCCAGGATCAGAAAAATCTGATCCTGCTGATTTTGAACAGTCAAATGTGAAAATAGTTTTGAATATTTTGGAGGCAGATTGTAAAAAACAGGGCTGTTCAGCTGTTTACTCCATCACACTGACTCTAAACTAATAAAAAAAGAAGGATATAAAAATGATCTTTTATGCTGCTGGTCTTGTCTGCTTTTAGATACCATTAAAAGGCATCAATATGAATTTCAGTGTCAAACAATTCCTAACTGGAGCTTGAAGGAATAATTTGACAAGTCAGGCTCCAAAGTCTTGCCCGTGTATCACAGTTGTTCAGACTAAATTTGTTTTTTGTTTTGTTTTTTTGGCTTCAACACTCTGTTTAACAAGCTTTTGTCAGTGGCCATCAGTTTGGGAGTCAGACGTCATTAAGCAGGGGACGCTGTAGCCTCTTAGAGGTGGGAACACTGTGTTCCTCTTTGCACCATCGCTCTTAAATTTTTTTCAATATTATTTTTTTGGGGGGGGTTATCTGTCTCTGGTCTGTCTCAGAAGAAAGTCCCCCGAGAACTCTCCTACAGCGAGTGAAAAACATGTTGATGAAAGCTTTAAGCGTTTAGAGATGTTTTAGGGATGAGGAGACTCAAAACATCCTTTTGAAATTGCGGCAAGTTCTCACGAGTTCGCCTCTTCTGCTCCATTAATATGTGAAGTAGCAGCACAGTGACCAGCAGCACTGAAGGACTAGTAATCACAGCAACACCACTTTTATATTCGCGGTACATGAGCTTCAGGGGGTAATGGCTCTCTAGCATGCTTGTGCCTCACTGATCAGATTGAATTCACAGTCTGCACTCAGCACTAGTGGCAGAGAAGTCCGTCAGAGGGGATCTCTGTCAGCGCGGAGGTAACAATTTAAAATCTCATACAAATGATCAATTCACATCATATCTGTTTATGGAAAATCAAAGCACTTACCTTGAAATAACTCAGGGATGATGTGAGCCTCTCAGCCTTGATGACACTCGTGAATACCGCCACATTTAAACATCTTAGTATTCAGCTTTGAGACTCCAGATACTACAATTTTCTAACACATTTGGCAGCACTTGTGGGGGCTTCATCGCTACTTAATGTTGTGCTCAAATGCTAAATGATTTTTTTGCATTTGTAAAGATAGTGTTAAACAAAAACAGGAGGAGAAAATTGGCGAATAATACCACCAGTTGAAGTTTAAAATTCTCTGTCTTGAAAATAAGAAAACTACAGGGTCCCTGAGGAGCCAAAAAGAGATTGTTTTTCAGAGTAATCTTAGCTCAACAAGATGATTACATAGTGCTTTACAAGCACAAGCTGAGCACAAAATAATAACCCGTTTCCCTCATGTTGTTATCTTTTTAATAATACAGCTCTAAAATTATACCAACAAATTTAAAGCAAAATATCTAAACAAATCTACACAGATAGGAAAATGTTTGGCTCGGTCCCTTTTGGGTTTCTGTCAAGGAATCTAAAAGTGTTAAGAAAGAATAATAATAAAAGGTAAATAATGGGGCTAAAATAGAAACCCACTGAGCATTCTTACGAGCATCTGAGCATTGGTCTAAAAGAGGTCTAATAGACGTCTAAATTTAGCCTTGACGACTGGTCTATAATCAGGCTACCACAGATCTAAAAATGAATGTTTTTTAGACGTCTAAATTTAGACCAAGTTTAGACCAAGTCTAACTCTGGGTTGTATCTATACTACACTGTATATTGCTCAATGGCTATCATAATTATTTTGGTTAAGTACTTAGAGATCACTTATGCAGCTCACAGTTGCTTTTTGAAATAAATAGTTGTTGAAAATGGGTTAAAGTGCAACGTCTAAATTCAGTCTAAAAATATACAGAATCTAGACGGTTGAAATTAGGTCTAAAAAAAAAAAACTAGACGACTTATAGCCGTCTATTGCTCAGTGGGAAAAGACAGTCATGCACAGATTCATAATTCACATTTCACAAACACATTTAAATCAGTTATACATGGTTGTAATGAATTGATGAAAAGACACAGATAAACACTGCTGCTATTAAAAGTCGCATTGACTTTCTCCTTGTTCCATTTTTTGTTGCTATTTTTTCCAAAATGTTCCTAGTTTGCACATCAAACACAAAAATGTGGCCTTTCAGCCGATGAAGCTCAGACAGAGGGACGTTTTATCTATCTGTTAAGAGCACTTCACAGAGTCTTGAATCACTTTTGAAAACATACATCAGCAACAAGGCCGAATTTTATTAACCAGATCTGTGGATTTAAAGTTTTGCAGACATCAACAGAAGAGTCGAACTTTGTCTATGTCGGCCTTGGTGCTTGAGTTGCTTTAAGTTTAGTCTTATTTCCATATTAAGTGCGTGGATATCGCCTCAGGGCCCGACACTCCTTTGGTGATTGCCTCAAGAATAATATTTGACTAAAAAAATACATCAAATAGAAAGGCATGTTGTGCAGCTTGCTTTATTCTGAACATTATACGGCAGCTTCACACAACCTGTTTAACATCTAAGAGTCACAGTGTGGAAGAGCGCCTTTAATTGTAAAGAGATTAACTGATGTCATCTGTTCCCCTCTGTTCCTCGCAAGGCAGATGTGATAAAAAAATTATCTATCCACTTCACGGAGCAGACTGAGTTTACATAAAAGAGGAGTTCTGGGCTGGGAAGCTTCATTTAAATATTGTCAGACAAGAATGAGAGCGGCTAGATTCGAAGGGTTGCTTATCTGTAAATATTTTGAGTCAACAAGTTTCAGAGTGGATCGATTTTCTGTCTAACAAAAAAGCTCATGGGGGCCTCACAGCTCCTCAAAACTCTACATATTCTCACGTACTGTAACATGAGGTTTGCTTCAGGAGTTGCCGGTACACAGCAATTAATTGCAACAGGCCAAGGTTGGATGCTTTACACATTTATTTGTTCCTGCTGTATTAAAACTGAGCGCTTAACTCCTGTGACTGTGAAAGAAAAACACAACCAGATCAAATTTTCATTTTCCAACCGATTTCAACAAAAGATTGTGCAAAGCTGCGTTATGAGTTCATTCATTCTCATCATCTGATGAAACCTGATCCCTGAGTGCCGATTCGTCGACTCAAAGATTGTTCCTCAGCACCCCAACCAGAGGACTTTCCATCCTGGTATCATGACCTGCAACACATAAACAGTGATTAACATGTTATATCTTTTGAAGCCAAACCAGAAGACCTCAATTACCTTCATCTTTGGGCGATGATTCTCTGGCTAATATGTAAATTATTTAGTAAATGAATGAATTACATATCATCATATTGCAATTTTTTGATGATTAGCTATTAGAGATCGTTATTCTTTATGACTTTTTCCCACTTTTGTGAAATCCAAATGTTGTTGAAAGCCACAAAAATAACTGCAAAGCGAAACGTTGTCTTGGATTCGCTCTTTCTGCTTGAGCAACAGACCAAAAACCTTGAAAATGTTTTTTTCATGATGATAAAATAACATATTCATGAGAAAATTCAGCACCATATGTTCACAATTAGGGATCTGGAACATGTAAATGTTCAGCATATTTGCATAATGAATGGCTGATGTGATCATGAACTCTGTAAAGGCAAGACAAACTATGTAAACACTGATATATGAAATAGAGTCTGTGTCATGTTCATGAGTCTGAAAAAGTGCTGAATCATATCACAAATGTACTTTCATAATAACTTTAATAGTCAGATACCTCTTCACTTTCACAGCACATATTTCTGTATCACTCTGTATAAGCCAACCACTTATAATGCATCATTAGCACAGATATAAAGCCTAAAGTGAATTTTGATTTTTAAAGTGTTTTAAGTAGTATACATAATGTCTCATAAAGGTATAATTTCTAGTGCAGCTTGGTGTAAAACTTCGTCCAATTATATAAGTTGATCAAGAAGTCATTCAGAGTTCAAACAAAACAAACCCTTGGTACCATTTTAACTTAAAAATTAGTTTTATTTCAACAAAACATGGCTTTGAAACAGCTGTTTCTTTTTGTTTAAAACATAAAAAGTACCCTCCTTTTTTTCTTTACTACTTTTACAAAGCATACAGTATGTACGACTGTCGGCCTTTGACTGCCTTTTTTGTTTGTCTTTGAACAAGTCTAGGATACCTTTGGATACTGTTATAGCTGATGAGTTGTGAGTGAAATAGTGATTCACTATACTCAGTGTTTCATCCAGTCAGTACCACTGTTATAAACATGTTGTACTGATATGTTAAACGTATTATATAGTTTTTATTTCACTTTACTTAAAGCACCCAAGGTAGGGGTGTTCCGATACAATGCTGATATTGGATATTGGTCGGATATCAGCAAAAAACAAACATCGGATTATATCGGCCGTCATCTAAAATCTCCGATATCAGCACTCCGATACAAGTTGTCCATTCAAGGCTCTGCTCTGGCACCTCTATTCACCAAACTGAGCCCACAAAATCACAACAACAGTTTGTACTAAGGTACTAACAAAGTGGCAAGGAGTTAAAGTGATGTCGGCCTTGTGGCAGTATTTTTTAAGTCCAAAAAAGACATTGCAGCTGAGTGCAAAATTTTTCATGCACAATTTTGTGCCAATATCGGATCAATATTGGTCAATATCGGAAGTCAAAAAGTTGTATCGGGACAACCCTAACCCAAGGTCATGTTATAGCATGCTGTGAGTAATACATGTGTCGTCGTCACAACAATCACAGTAAGACACATCCTGGTCCTTTAAAAACAGCGACTTCTGCTGCTTGTTTATGAGCCTGTAAAAGATGCCGCCTCTAAAAAGGATTGTGGGTAAAAAAAAGCAGCTCGAAAGGAAGTTCCTGGAAAGGCGAGCCATCAAGAGAAGTTATTTTGAAAAGTTGAAGGGGGAATAAACCATATGGGGAGGCATTTAATAAGTAATCTCCAGTGACTTACAGCTGTAGAAAGAGCTGCTGTAAATGCTGTGAATGGATCTAATTCAATTGGATTCAAACTGGGTCACACAGCTATTAAAAGTGCAAAGTTACTTCAGGGTAGTCTGACAGCAGTTTGCCTTTAAAGTACCGAAGCTGCTGGTTCTGACTGCAGGCTGCTGCAGCAGGGGTGGAGGAGAGTGCAGCACCTTTTTCAATTAAACGTCCACAATAGACGGAAGCTGGCTAATGTTCTGAACTCCTGACGTGTTCAGTCTCACAGGGAGAGTTATTTTAGTCATCTTTATCAAGCTTATACCAACTACTATAAATGACAAATCCTCATCAGTCGCACTCCACAGCCCTCCAGGAGTCGAAGAAACAGCTTTGAGTGCTGCATGAAGGGATTTCACACTCAACAACTTTGGAGAGGACGGATAAAACATATGAATAACAGTCGGGGAGATGATTTGTTCAACAATTTATAACTGAGGATACGGAGACAGTCAGAGCAGGAAACCTCGACTTCTGCGGAATACTGTAAACGGATGATCATGTGTTGGCGTTAAATTAGACAGCGAAAAGGAGATAAATAACTAGCAGGTCAAAGTTGAAGCATCGTCATCACCTGGTGTTAGGGCTGGGTGATATGGCCTCAAATCAATATCACGGTATATTGAGCAGTTCACCTCGATAACGATAAATAGACGAGGACTACCCCACAAGCTGCTCACCCCCTCCCGCCTTAACTTCATCTACTTCAGCCACCGCTCCAGCCGCTACAACTTTTGAACCGTCCGAAATAAAATTTACTGACAGTGCTGTCACAGTTGTTTGCTACTCAGCACATGATTGGTTCAGCGCGAAGCGGACCAAGCAACTCCCCTTTTCATTGGCTATTCGTGTAGTCTAGCAAAACATGGCAGAATGACAACTATCGAAAAGCATATTGACCATGTTTTTTATTGATATTGAGGGAAATTAATTTTCGATATATATCATCATTTTATCGCCCAGCCCAACGATGTAGGACAGCGTCTTAAAGGGACATGACCCATAGCCTACCTACACACATTCAAAACCAACTTTTATTTATTTATTTATTTATTTATTCATTTGACACTTAATATATTGACATGGGCAAAATGATGTTGGTCACTGTCGTAAATTTCGGTATCACCCAGCCCTACCTAGTGTCATCATCTAAACTTTCAGACAGTCGCTCCCAACCTTTTCGTAAAAAGCAGGCCCCTCAAAAGCCCTCAGAGAAAAAAAATGATGCATTACTGTAAAAAAAAAAAAAAAAAACATTAATTTTTATGTTCCTACCAAGAGAGTGAGAGAAAAAAGTGGTTTTACTCAGTTATCCACAGGCAGAACTATCCAAACTACCAAGCAAATGTGCTCCAAGGATTTTTAGTTTATAAGATAAGACAAGATTAAAAATAGAAACACATATAAATGAAAAAGTAAAGAGTAAAAGTGGGTCTTTAGGTGTTTCTTTTCAGCCTCAACAGAGTTCACCTGTACCCTCCAGCAGGTGTTACATAGCAGACAGAGAAAGCCCTGACCTCAGAGTTTTTCATCCATGAACGGGGCACAGCCAACAAACCCTGTGGAGAGGATGTAAGGGGTCTGATGTGCTGTCAGGATTGTAAAACTCTCAGATACATCTGAGCGAGAGATTTGAAAACAATCAGATGAAAAGAGTTGATATTAATTCTGACATGAACGAGGAGCTAATGTAAGATAGTGAGCAAGGGTGTAGAGACCTGACTCGACTATTCTCTTCTCCTTTTACGAGCCTTTTAGCATCTTTCAGCTTATTGTTTTGGTTTCAAAGCCTGAAACTCAATTGTCCTGGTTCATTTTGATTCTTCTCATCCAGGTCATTTAGGGCTAAAACAAGGCAAAGTTTTCCAGCCGGAATAAACTCGCTTTAGCAGCCGGCTCTAAACAGCAGATGGATAAAGTTAGTTACTTCTCTGTAAACACTCAGAGGCATTTAGCAGCAGATTAATCAGAATCTTTCCTCTTTTAGGAAACCAAAGGGACAAAAATCTGAACTGAGCTGAGCTTAAGAAATACGGCGATTGGTAGTCTTTCTGTTTGAGCGATTTCAAGACACCAACAGTCTCTTTTCTAATTTATCCATTTAAAATGTTGCAGTTTTTTCCCCAGACGAATAACAGATGAAAAACTTATTGAAAAAAAAAAGAATATGGGATTTCAATCTTTAATGAAATTTTGTTGGAGGCTATTTTAAACTTGTTTGTGCAGAGGGTATACAAGGTAAACAGCAGCTCAGAATGACTGCCTGCTGTTCAAACACACTCAGCTTTGTGCCTCCCTTCCCTGTGTGAACGCTTCCAGCAGTAAACAGACGTGGACAGCTGCAGGCAGCCTCCAGACTCAGCACTTTGAATGATAAAGAGCTGCTGCAGGGATCACCTGCCTGCTCGCCGAGAGACACAGATTAAACATTTCAAATACTCTCGCCTTGGCTGTCTGTCAAGGCCGCTCGTGCCCATTAGTGACAGAGTGATCAGTGAAGGATTCAAACGGCGGTGACACTCAGCGGAGAGTCACAGTCTGGAAAAGAGAACTATCAAAGGAAGGGGCTGGTGAGGCAAAATGTAGCAACATGAAGTCACAATTTGAGAACGACAGAGTGGAAAAGACTTGTGCCACACAAAATCAAATATAAATAGTTAAAAACACGATTTTAGCATGACAAATATCAATGCTCTAAAGGGATATTCCATCATACAATTAAGTTAGGATCAAACACACCATTACAACAAGTTAGACACTCCGTCAAGAGATGAATGTTGCCGACCGCTTGCTTCTCTAGATATACCAACTTTAGTAACGACCGCAGGATAGCAATACACAGCGGTCTGAGGAGCCATAAACAAACCTCAACCAAAACGCCACTTTATAGCCACAAACAATGCTCAGAACAGCACCGAACTTCATCAACAGTACATATAGGGTCCCAGCCATAGTACTAGCCACCAAACATCTTTTTAATTTTGCCTGATTTCTTTAGCTAAGAGACAAAATACAACTCACCAACTCTCTTCCAGCAGCTGCTGGTTTGTACGGAGACCTCCAGGCGAGTCCATTACTGCTGCGGGGTGACGCAGCTCAAGGAAGAACATTTATGATCATTTTTTCATGGAAATGCAATCAGACTGAGATGCTAAGACAGAAGGACTAGTGCGTCTGCAGTGCAAAATGATTAATATGGTGATTATTACTTCAAGGAAATGATAAAGTAATGATCATAAATGTTCTTCCTTGAGCTGCGTCACCCCGCTGCAGTAATGGACTTGCCTGAGGTCTCTGTACAAACAAGCAGCTGCTGGAAGAGAGTAGGTGAGTTGTGTTTAGTCTCTTTGCTGAAGAAATCAGGCAAAGCTAAAAAGATGTTTGGTGGCTAGTACTATGGCTGGGACCCTATATGTACTGTTGATGAAGTTAGGTGCTGTTCTGAGCATTATTTGTGGCTATAGAGTGGCGTTTTGGTCGAGGTTTGTTTATGGCTCCTCAGACTGCTGTGTATTGCTATCATGCGGTTGTTACTAAAGTTGGTATAACTAGAAAAGCAAGCGGTCAGCAACATTCATCTTTTGAGGGGGTGTCTAACTTGGTGTTACAGTGTGTTTGACCCTAAATTAATTTTCCACCAGAATATCCCTTTAAGACTATGATTTGAGCATGTCCAAAAGTTATATCAATGCTTTGAGTCGATTACAGAGAAAAATATACGTCACCAGTCTCAGCATTATAAGCATATATAAGTGTTTTATAAATATCTTGAAGTAATATATCTTTCCCTTCCTCAATTTGACTAATTGTGTAGTTTTATTTTCAGGTTTGTAAAAGTAGAAACTCTCAAACTAAATGAGATGTTCTGTAGTTATTAATAGCTGTGTTTCATGGCAACCACAAGTACTCAATAAAAACAGTGCAACTTATAATAACGTCACTTCAGAGGAAAACGGTGGACTTGTTGGAGAGCTATTAATTGCTTCCCCTTGCGGTGTGGTCGTGACTCTGTCTCTGTGGATTAATACAACATACAGGACTCGAAGGGACTTTATGCCACAAGAGACAAAGATGACAAAAACGCTAATGTGGATTGACATTTTTCTGGACTGGATTTCTTCGCTTCTCGGGGGGGTTATTGAATTTAAAACTTGTGCAGCTCTCGCTAAAGCTATCCTTTTACCTCATGGGTATTCAGTACCTGCGTTTAGAGGTAAAGGAGGGTGAAGTACTGTTGGAGTGGATGGCCTGGGTCATGTTTGATTGTGAGTGCTTTGCGTCAGGGACGAGGTGACGCCATTGGATAAGCCGGCGGTGGGAATACCAATGAGTTTGCAGGCTGAACGAGAGTTTAAAGGCTTTGTCTGTCCAAATTGAATGACGCGCTTTATAACTAAAAAGACCTTGGTGATAAAAGCGCAGGATTCAGGCTTGCTAGAGAAGAAAACATGACGAGAAGAGCACAAGTCTTCCTCCTGAAATGTCATCTCACAGCTCCCTCGCTGCTGACTCGATCTTTCAGTTAATTGGACGTGGTGTAAAATATTCCGTGTATTGCTCTTTGAAACCAGGCTGATCAACCTTCCCACGTGGGGGAAACTTCAGTAACCTGAAAATCTATTTCATGTGTGTTATTAGTCAGTCCGAGCAAGCAAAGCAAACCAAACATGCCTGCTGTATCAAAAGGTCACGTCTGTCAAACGTCACCTTTTCTCCTCTCCTCGCAGATGTTAACTCCGGCACTCCGAGATGAAAGCTTAATTCGCAATTAAACTGAGAAAAATTGGATAGTGTGGTACTGAATATTAAGAGCCCCAAAAATGAGACTAAAAAGTCTGAAATTAATCATCCCCTGTTTCAAACTGCCTTTGTATAAAAGGCTGCTTTGAAAATTGACTTAACATTAAAAACACAAACTGGAAGGAATGATATATACACAGTATTTGGATGAGATAACATAAGACCTCAATTACCAAAAAATAAATTGCAGCAGTTTTGCTTTCCTCTTCGGCCACATGTAAGTTTTTAGAGTACTCCTCGGTCGTCTGAGTGACATCTTTGGTTCTTCTGTGCAAAAATGAAACACTTTTTTTCTTCTTTAACACGTAATTATATGAGCAAATATCCTAAATTAACTCACAATGCCGAGTCTGGCAAATCAGCCTCTGAAAACATACTGTCTATGTGACTCACTGATGCATGTAAACAAGCACAAGCGCACATGCTTCAAAGACAACTAGGCTGTTTAACATTTTAATTAAAAACCCGGCTCTAGTGTCACCTCAGATGCTCAGAAACAGGGATGCAGATCCACGGAGGAAATACAAACACACTCCGAGGTCTCATTAATGCCGCCTGTTGAAAAGGACACATGCTAGTCTGGAATCCTCGAGGGTCACTTTGGAAGTTTCCTCTACAGGAAGCGCAGAGCTCACTAATTAGAGTGAGACATGTTGTAGGAAAGGGACGGATATGTAAGTTGGCGGGACAGTGTGTGAGAAAACTCATCCACAAAAATAAGCATGGTTGTTTCATGAGCCTGAATAGAACATTACTGACGACTGACATAAATCTGTGGAAATCTAACAAATTCTGTTTATCACAGTTTAAATTATTTTGATTATTGCTTTTTGACTGTGATTAAGTGTAGTGCTGTACTTTAGAAATGTATCAGCTTAATCATTACTTAGCTGTAACATGTGCTGAATTCTGATTGGTCAATACTCCATAGCAACAGTCCGTTATCTCTTGAGGGGCATGCTGTTACTATGGATACAGGTCTAATTGCAGACCCCTGAGAGTTTTACTTCACTATCAACAGAAACATTCAGTTTAATGTAACATTGATTTAATAACAGCTGAGTCACCTCATATTAAAAAGACTACAAAGGCAGGCTAAGGGTTTTTAACACTTGGTTCCTACTATGTCCGTATTGAGGACATTTCTCATTTTTTTCATCTTTATTTTGAGCTGACAGTCACAATTTTAAAGACTGTAGCATTAGGTTTGGTGAGAGGTCTTATTTTTCTTCATATACTGAACAACAGACTTCTATTAAAAACATGTTTTTTGACCATTCATTGACATGGCCAAGACTATTTTTATTTAAAAAAGAATTTAATCTAGGTCATTTTATAGGGGGAAATATCGCGATTTTGTGTTTTTTACCATTTAAAATAGCAGTGACATGGTGCACAAAAACTGGCATAAAAAGGGTAATTCATAGAATTTTTTCATCTATTATTTTTTGATAGTCAGGGCTGAAGTAGTTTAAGAGATATGAGTAAAAAAAAGTAAAAAAAAAAAAAAATGTTAAAAAAATATTTATTTTATATAGCATAATATGATATAATACAATTATTATTATTATTTTATGAACACCTATCTGCATGTTCATTTTGGGGACAAAGTAGGCTAGATGGAGCTTAAAATTAACAGGAACCGAGGGTTAAATCAGTAAAATCACGCGTGAATATTTGATGTCAGAACATTAACTTATTCCATGTAATGTGCTGAATAAATAAGCAAAGTCTTTGTTTTGTGTGTCAGACAGTATGTCTTTCCTCTTTAATGTTTTCGCCTGCACATGTGCAGGTAGTGTATAGGACTGTAAATCTGTTACTGCCGTTTTTCAACAGTGAATCTTGATGCCAGGAGAAGCAAACAAAGGCTGTTTCTGCAGCGTGCGGTTAATTACCCCATCTGACGCCAAGGTGGTTGTTAGTGATACTAGAAATTACTGTATGGAAACAATCAATCTTCTTGCTGATGGTCGTTTGCCTTTGTCTTACAAAGGTGGGAGCGACAATTTCAGTCTGTTTCATAAGTAGCTTAAAAGCTCATTACCAGAGGTTTAACAAAAAGTCTAGAACCATCTATCTGGTGCAAACATGGACAAGTGTTTTCATTTTAAAATCAACATCTATTTTTTTAATTATTTTTTTAGACTTTTTTGGACTCAGCTGATGTTTACATGGAGACAAGGTTTCAAACAATTCCCGTTTTCAGCTCTTGTTGTAAATTGTGTTTAGTAAGGCAGTAGACCTTTAAATAAATTTGTATAATCTGAGCACTTTGACTTGAATTGTGCTTGCAAATGAAACATGCCTTCAGTGCGAGTCTGTGGATGACGTACCCTCTCCTTCATGTGGGTTTTCAGTATCATCATTACTGAAGACATCTGCCTAACGCATCCTTAATCATGTTCCTGCCAGAAAAACAAGGATGCACAGTCTCCATGAAATTCATTAACTTGCAAATCACCTTCTCCCTCTCCCTCACTCTCTCCCTCTGTGCCTGCTTTCTATTTACAGTCCCCAGAATCCTCGCTGTGTGTTACCTGCAAGTGGGTTATTCTGTATGTGTGCTCCTGACCCAGAAGTGAGCATGCTCTCAAGAGGCAGAGAGCGACTAATTAGGTCCCTGAAAACACACATTTTATTGCCAGGAAGTGCCTCAGTCAATGTATGGACGCCCCAGCTGGTTGGCTGACAAAATTTACATCTGCTTGACTAATGGCGTCTGTTGACATGGCTCCAGGAGGACGACGGGGGGAAAAAAAAAAAGAAAAGCAAAGTCACACCACTGCTGAAATGGGAGGGTGGACAACACAGGACGACAGCGCTGACAAACAGAGAGCACCCTCAGTTTGCATCAGTGTAACTTTTGCCCGCTTCGACACAGCCCTCCTGCATGCCAAGCAGAGAGAGAGAGAGCATTGCCAGCTGACGGTCAGGTGCTGAAAAAAAACACAGAGCTCTGACGGCAAGATCAAGTGACCGGAGCTCTGTGTTCATGGAGGATCTCGACAGACGCGAGTGGGAGCAAGGTTGTGGTCGGTGTGGAAAGGGCAATGATAAAAAAAGATGGAAAAAAATACTCAGACGAGTGTGATGAATCTCATCGGTGACGCATTAACTAACGCATTCATGAGGTTGAGAGATTCAAGGAAACAGTCAAAAAGGAGTTGACTAACGTGACCAGACCAGGGTTGTCTTGTTTTGGACAACGTTCATGCTGAAACTTTTTAAAGGACCTTTCATTGTTCATATTTGCTCAAACAGGACAGTTTATAAAGAGACACTGAAAATGTTCAAACGGTGATGGTAAAGAAACTCAGATCATTTACTTAAATCAACAACAAATAGGAGGAGTCTGTCCTAAGTATCTTGTTCACCATCCATCTGAAGCTCTGTCTCTCTATATCCTCTTGTTTTAAACATATGGGTTAACACTGGTTAGACTCAGGGCACTGACTAAAGGACTGCAGAGCGTCCCCAGGCCTTTGCATGAAAGACAAAAGACTGTAAAATCACAATGTAATCCCAACTCTCAGTACAGAGTTGGGTTACAGATTTACTTTCTGCTGAGAGTTGGTGGTTACTGTCCAAACTATGTTGCAAAGCTCCATGGGTATGCTTTTTGCACTGGTGTGTTGTTATTGAAATATGCTCACGGCAACATAACCAGGGCATATGGTAAAATTTCACATGTAAAGAAGCTCCCAAGCTTGTTTAAACCATTTGCTAATGTTTTAGATACAATACTTGATTAAATGCAATCTGCTGTTATATTTAAATAAACTGTCAGTCATTATGTATTTGACACACTTTAATCCCAATCTATATTTATATGTGCATCTACCTCCCTAAAATTACTCAAAATTTTTGGAGTGAGCTGCATCTGTGAACACAAACAGGCAAATTTATCATTTCTACTCCACACAGACTTTCTCCTGTCAGAACTCTGGTAAACTTTGAGTGGGCGAGAGAACACAGCAGGTAAAAATAGAGGACATTAAGATTATATCACGCAACGCTTGCAATCACTGCAGACATAATTAAGCTGCTTCATAATCTCTCTGCTTGTTATATTCTTTTCCACTTAATTTGTTTAAACTGTGAATGCATCCATATAGGGCTGGGCGATAAAATGATAATGATATATCAAAAATTAATTTCCCTCGATGTCGATATGAAACATAGTCAATATGCTTTTCAATAGTCGGCATTCTGCCATGTTTTGGTAGACTATACGCACAGCCAATGACAAGGAGAGTTGCTCTGGATTGTGCCCCACTGAACCAATCATGTGCTGAATTAGAACCAAGTAGCAAACAACTGCGTAGTTGCTACACGTAACCATAGCACGTAAAGCCGACAGCACTAGTGGTGAGGAAAAAAAGGTGAGTGCTACCCCCGGCAGAAATGCAGACAAAGGTCCAACAGATGACGACATCAAGGAATTTCGTTTTGTTTGAGGTCGGACATGAAGCAGAGTAATGTGCACTGCAAATGATGTCGAGTACATGTTAAATTTCATTTAAGAGTAACAGGGAATATTTAAGATTGACAAGTGATTTTTTTTTATATCGTCACTGATATGAAAAAAATATATCGTGATATACTTTTTCCCATATCGTCTAGCCCTACATCCAGGTAAACATAATGGTGGTATAAAGACAAAAACCTGTCAACACAAAGTCGAACAAAGTCATTTTTACATTATTTCCAACCTCCTGAGACCCCATCATGTGTCCTACTCAGTGGAGCAAACGTCTTGCTGTGATGGACATGTGTGATAAGCAACTTTGGAGAATTTCAAGGGCAAGTCGTCCTGAAATTTTCCTAAAATTTATCAGAAGTGCAGATGTGAAAAGTGCTTATGACTGATCAAAAGTCTAATACGGCTGGCTATTTTTAAGAGTCTAATTTCATTTCTATTCATGTTTTTAAAAAGGATAAGAGAATTTGCAAAGTGAAGAGAAATTTTCATACAAAACATATTTTTTTCTGCTGGGATCAAAAATTATCCAAACCTACAAAAGAAAATGTTTCGTCAAAATTAAGACAAAAGCTCTTCTCTTGTTATTTGTTTTGTTTTGTTTTGATTGCCTATTCTGCTCAAATCTGTTCTGTGTCACTTCCTCTGATTTTGTTTGACTCCCTGAAGAGAACAAATTGTCTGGAGACTAAAAGACACAAACAGAAATTTGCCTTCCTAGAGGCCCCCCAGAGTGATTACACAGGCATGTTTCATCATTTCAATCATTCTGCACTCTGATCACTTATTTTTTACGCATAAATACATCTCAGGGGGCTTAAGGAAACAAGAGAATGTGGCTCGGTCTCGAGCATAACAAGTAGCCTGTAAAATTATGAAAACCCTTTGCTGACACCTGCTGGACGAGTCGTTCAGTGATCTGGTACTTCACAAAGTAGATGTGTTCGTCAATATTCTCTCACCTGATGCTATGCTCAGTCCAGTTGACGTTCATGAGAGGTTGATGCTCCCTGCAGAGGAGTAGTAGCCCGTACAATCACTGGAATACCTCTGAGACAGCAGCACAGTGTTCAGCTCAAAGTCTCCAAAATGATAGGTTCCAAATTTCTGTAATAGAAGCACGTGAAAAATATCAAATGAAATTCAATGGTGCAAAACTTAACTATCAGTTCAGCTTTTTTTATTTTGAAATCAAATTGTATTTCCATTTAAAAAGGTAACCCAAGCATGACACTATTAAAGTAAGTCATCTCTGTGTTTAAAACTTTCCTAAACTTGTTGACCTCTTTAAAGAAAGACAGAGGGATAAGCTGTCAATCAAAAACACGGTGTTACCATAGTAACATGCGACTGAGAACCTGCTTCATTTACAGGGGCGGAAAATCAAGGATTTTTATTTTTCAAACAAAGACCACTTCAGCAGCAGGGAGGAACAGCGAGGTAATAATTCAGGGTACTTTCATCTGCAGTGTCAGAAGTAGGAGAGTCACACAGTGCTCTTTTAGACAGTGTGTTAGAGTATAATTCCACCATCTGCTAGTTTTCTGTGTCAAAGATATTCTGCTTGAGTGTTAGAATCTCAGGACACCACCAACAAATGAAAAAGATACAGAAAAAACTACTATTTATCTGAAAATACAGCAAAGACAAGATATCGGAAATGAAAAATTCAATTTTTTTATGAAAGGCTGGCTCAGTTTAGCACCTGGCCTCTTATGCCACAAAGTTGTACCATTGTAATATAAAGGGTCTAAACATGGTTGAGCTTTTTTTTTTTTTGCTGTATTATGCAAAGCACCTACAAAACCTGTTGTTCAGCATTATTAGTGCTTTCCAGATGTTTAAACTACCCACGCCATGTGTATTTAGGAATAATGCTGGCTTGTGAAGTGGGTGCTGATAAAAAGTTGGGTAGTGTCCATCTTTAGTGGACTTGGGCCCAAGTCAGGCATTTGTAGATCATGCTTATAAGCGATTTCCTATGTAATTTCTATAAGCGATTTTGGATGTGTCTATTTCTGAGAGCCCAAAGTCCACAGCTACCCAGTATTGGTTTGTGGCCTTGTCTCTTCTGTACAGAGATTGTCCTCTAAATCTTTTTAATGATATTGTGCAGAGTAGATGATAAAATATTTTGGGTTTCTGTATTTCCAAAAAATTTACAGTATGCCCAACTCATATTGCAAAGGATGTAAAGCATTTTTGTCATGCCACAGGTAGGAGCACAAGTTGACCTAACAGAACCAATGATTGATTAAATGTAGTACCTTCTGTTCTCAGGTCCTGAAATACTAGTCTGTTTGTGATGTGAAATTGGAACAAGTGTAACTGGCTTCTAAGCAGATCAGGAGGGTCTAATTACATATCGCAGCTGCTGAGGGAACAAAATCATTTAGTAGCTGCTTGATTTCAGGAAACCTTTTGCTCTGGTGGACTGGAGTGAGTCAGCAGCAGAAATTAACCTGATTGTCCTCTACTCACGTTGAAGTGGAATCAGTGTGTCCTACTCCAAAGACCCAAACCTCTCCATTTAATGACCTTTTAATTGATTGGAAAGCTCTTTAATCCCACTGAGACCTCAAATGCAGGGGAAATGTCAGCCACAGTTAAAAAACCTGAACTCAGAGCAGGATGTAGCACGGAGGAGAAGAGCTTTGCAGGTTAAGAGAGAGGATTTAAGTTTTAGTTAAACATTTTTCATTTATCTTTTGGTCTTTTTGACTTTGTCCCTCCCTCGTATTACCCTGTACATTTTTTTTTTTTTTAAAGATTTTAACCAAACAGTGAAGAAAACTAAGCTCATGTGAGGAACTTCTGGTGTGTGCTGGTTTTTGTGCCCCCCTGTGGACAGAGCAGTATCTGTTATCTCTTTGCTGGTTTTAACTTGCACAATATCTTTGCTTTGCATTTTTTTCCTCCTTTTCTTGTTTCTACCTGCAATTTAACAGAGTCCAGAAAAAATATAAAAATAAAACTCACCTACTCTCTTCCAGCAGCCGCTTGTTTGTAGCGAGACCTCAACCAGTCCACCATCGACTGCAGCGGGGTTATGCAGCTCAAGGAAGAACATTTATGATAACTTCTGATTATTACTTCAAGGAAATGA
This sequence comes from Xyrichtys novacula, assembly GCA_962446985.1. NCBI lineage: Eukaryota > Metazoa > Chordata > Actinopteri > Labriformes > Labridae > Xyrichtys > Xyrichtys novacula. Next base: position 6,495,604 of record OY660882.1, on the reverse strand, counting down.
TAGCGTAATGATCATAAATGTTCTTCCTTGAGCTGCATCACCCCGCTGCAGTCGATGGTGGACTGGTTGAGGTCTCGCTACAAACAAGTCGCTGCTAGAAGAGAGTAGGTGAGTTGTGTTTAGTCTCTTTGCTAACAAAATTAGGCAAAGTTAAAAAGATGTTTGGTGGCTAGTACTATGGCTCAGACCCTATATGTACTGTTGATGAAGTTAGGTGCTGTTCTGAGCATTATTTGTGGCTATAGAGTGGCGTTTTGGTTGAGCACGTGGCTCTCTGAATTGCTATCGTGCAGTCGTTACTAAAGTTGGTATAACTAGAGAAGCAAGCTGTCGGCAACTTTAATCTCTCTACAGGTGTGTCTAACTTGGTGTTACAGTGTGTTTGACCCTAAATTAATTTTACACCGGAATATCCCTTTAAAAGATGGACAAGAGAATCATGGTGATGTATTTACATGAGAATATTGTTCCTTCATTGTTATTGAGAAAATAAAAAAATCTGTGTCATACTTGTGACGCACCACTGAGAGGACAAACACACTGGTCTAGTAGCTGCTGTATACTGCTGGGCCCACGTGTTGCACAACTACAGACGTATGTTGCAGAGTCTGGCAGAGATAACACATTCTGGTAGTTCTGCGACATATTATGCTGTACAAATACCAGCATATGACATGCCAGATTTTGTGGCATACCACTGGCCACTTTTCAATCTAGATGCTGCAGCAAATGTATAACTCTGAGAAATTACTGCCATGGAAATATGTCAAAAAGGCAGATTTGGCAGAGTGCTGTTAACCACTAAAAATCTGTGTAGAAGATGATAATGATAAAGTAAAGACATGAAGATGAAGACTGATGTTCTGGTTAGCTTTTGAAGCTTATTCACAGGCATCACTATTAACCTCAGTCTGTTTAATATTCAGCTAAAAACTCCTCACAGGGGCGTCAATGTGTTTTTCCACATCTACACTATATTTATCTATTTGCTTTTTCAAAATCCTCTTGTGAAATGGTCATCTGGCATTTACACCTATTCCAGATTTCCGTTAGGACAGGGGTCTTTGTAGGGGTATGTTGGTGAAATTTTCCACTAACCTTCAGTATATTTCTGGCATCAAAAGCCTCCCTTTCATTCACGGTTTGTCTTCCTGTTCCACCCACATCTTCAACTGGAAAAGCACCAGGAGAGTAAATGAAAAGCTGCACAATGTAGCATTGAACAATAAAATGCAGATATGCTATCTCCTGATCTCATAAACATGCATTCATGCGGCGTCAGCAGGTGATACTAAGGTGAAAATCCAGGTCATCTAGTTTGTGAAACGGGTTTGTGAAACACAGAATAGAAACACTGACTTTAATCAGATTTATCTTCATGTTGGCAAACACTGAGCAGTGACACGGCCCCTCCTTTGTGTCTTGTTGCTGGTCAGCTCAGTACACATTTGAGAACTGAGGCTGGACCTAATCCACGGCCAAAATGAATGAAGCCATTGTCAGAGTACTTGGAAAACACGGCGCTGGGCGCACGTAAACAGAGCGCTGGCCAAACAGAGGGAGCTGGCTGATATCTGTCATCAGGAATCTGTTGTTGTAATTGTTCAAGTTTGTCGTCACTGCAGCTCAGCTCAGAGCCAAAAGATAATAAGAGGACATTGGTAAACATGTTTAGGGCTGGAGCTTGCCGTTGTAATCAGAGCGGGTCAATAATGTTGTTTTTACACAGGCTACAGGGACATGCACAGGAGAAGGATCAATAGTTAGGGATGTATCTCGAGCTTAAAACCAGACTTCTCAGTGTTGCAAAGCTGGTTTACTTTTTACCTGACTAGGTCACCATGGTTACCTGCTCAGAGTTTCAAATCTAACTATGCTGAAAACTTGAGACCCTCTATTCATTTTGTCCCTTAACATTACTTCAGGGAGTTAATGTCATGATTCAGATCATTCCTACACTGAAAGAATAATGCACTTTCACAGCTCTACAATTTGCACTTGTTTTGCTGTTGTTATTTTTGCATTTTATATGGCATAATGACCTATTTTCTGCAAGAAGGCTGGAAGCAATTGCCCCACTTTTGCGCAATAAAGAGTTCAGTGATGAGTCAAGTAGTCTCTTTAACAGGAGCATGCACATTTGAGTCTGTGATAGAAATCCTAGCTTAACAAAACCATTCAGTTGACAGCATTGTGATGAACATTATTTTTGACAAGGCAAGCCTGGTCGTGTTCTTTTCCCAATTTTCTCATCATGCGTTCGTCACATATTTACCTGTGGAGTCCCTTCTGAACAGAGTGTTCATCACAGTGCCGTGCAGCTTCACTCGGTCCCACTCTCTGATCATCAGACCCACTGAGACAAAGTGTTCAACCAGCCTGTCGGCGATCACCTGCAATCTGAAGAGCAGCAGTTGTACCAGGGAAAAATAAGAAATTGATTTAATTCAAAACTCAATGAATTTTCATTGATGTACTTACTTGTTAGATTCATCTTTTGATTTGACTTTGGCGTACAAGACATCAACCATCGCTGGGTCATCATTCATGTACTCGATCCCCATCACCTCCAATGGCAGAGGTTTCCCTTCTGTGATGTCTCTAAAGGTCACAACAAAATCCAGATGGCAGTGACTCATTTTTCTCATCAGTTTTGAGGTTAAGATGTCCATTTATGTTCCTCTTTTTATTTCTTGAGAAATAAAGCATAACCTCATCTGAACTTTAAACTATAAATCTGACATTGACTCATAAGTACTAAGGAGTCAGAATGGCTGAGTCGGATTTTTATAGTTGTGCAACTAAGCCAGGAAACAGACCAATAAAAATGGTTGAATCAGTGAGTTTTTTCTGTGCTATTTCAGCAAAAATAAGAATATAAAGATGACCAGAATCATGCTTTGAATCAGTGATATCAGATTTGTTTGCCTCTATGTCTTTTAAATCACAACTGACATGAAAATACCTACCTGATGAAGTTCTGACACTCTTGAAGGTGTTCTCGGGCTTTTCTCACTTCCATGTCATTCAACAGAGCCAGTGTACCGATTGTCAGGTGAAGCTTTGCAGGGTTTTGAAAGATGCTTTCATCTACGCCATGATCCTGCATATTAGGTGAACAAACACTTTCAAATCACAAGGGATAAAAAGTGCGAATCTTATGGATACTACTGGCTCTCATCATCATCATTTCTGTTTTTATTCTTCTCAGTCATACCTGTGCACACTGCTTCAACACCTCCTCCTTAAACGTCAGGAATCCTTCTTGAACTTTTGGGTCATTGAGAGGGAATGACAAGAAGTGTGTAAACGGCTGCTTTTTACGGAAACTCTCCACCAGGACCTCGACTCGTGTGAGCGCAGATGAGACTGCAGCTTTGTGGGAACCTGTAATAACTATCAGGCCAATAACAAATATGAGATTACATCCTTTGCTTCAGTAAGCACTTGTCAATCTAAAATGGATCTACAGATAAATGCAATTGTAAAAGCCAGTTTTTATCATCTTTGTCTTTTAAACAAGGTCAAGTCTTTTTTTATCTTTTAGTGATTTTGAGGAGGTTATGCATGCTTTTATCACAACTCGTCTTGATTATTGCAATGCACTTTATTCTGGTGCCAGCCAAACCTCTTTTAATCGTTTACAGCTTGTGTTTGCTGTAAATATGACTACATTTCCCCTATTTCAGCCTCTCTTAACTGGCTTCCCGCGTGTTTTAGGATTGATTTTAAAGTTTTGTTATTAACTTATAAATCTTCAAACGGTCTTGCCCCTTTTTATCTCTCCGACCTTTTAAAACCCTATATTTCATCTCGGGCTCTCAGATCCTTTGACCAGTGCCCTCTCACTGTCCCTAGGTCAAGATTAAAGCTCAGAGGTGACCAGGCTTTTTCCATTTCTGCGCCTAAACTCTGGAATGCTCTTCCTCCTCATGTCCGACTGTCCCCCTCACTGCCTGTTTTTAAATCAATCTTGAAAACACACTTTTACTCCTTGGCTTTTAATTCCAGAGGACTTGGCCTTTTAATCATGTTTTTACTAAACCATCTATGTCCCCCTGTTTTTAATGTGTTCTTGAGTCTTTGTTTTATTGTTTGTGCTAATTGTTTGTTTTTATTGTTTTCTAATTTTTACTGGATAGCACGTTGGTCAGCATTTTGTTGTTTTTAAATGTGCTTTATAAATAAACCTGAATTGGAATCTGTGTGAAGAGGTTCTTAATTCTCACCAATCTGTCCTTCCACTCCTTGCTTTGGGATGTTGATGGATGTCTTTGTGTCAAACTCCAAGCGCTTGCGCGTCTCTCCTTTTTTTCCTATGATATATCTGAAAATACAAAGATGTACATTTAACAACTCAAAGAAAACATCTGGCTAGGGCTGGGCGATAAAACGATAACGATATATATCGAAAATTAATTTTCCTCGATGTCTATAAAAAACATGGTAAAGATACTTTTAGATAGTCGGCATAGCCAATGAAAAGAGGAGTTGCTCTGGGTCTGCTTTGCGCTGAACCAATCACGTGCTGAATTAGAATCAAGTAGCAAACAACTGCGCAGTAGCAGGCTGCAGCACTGTCGGTGAGAAAACACGAAAATGAGTGCTACTTCCGGTAGAAATACAGATAAAGGCTGCTGTCTCTAGCGTAACGCCTTACGACAGAACGTCAAAAAGACACTAAGACCTCACAGATGCAGTGGCTTATTGTATTGCAAAGGACATGCTACTAATAAGCACTGTTAAATTTCATCTTTTTTATCGTGGTATATACCAATATTGACTGATATGAAAAACATGTCGTGATAAACTTTTTCCAATGTTGCCCAGCCCTACATCTGGTGCTTTAAAAGTTTGGGAAAATAGTCAAAGCATGCACATTTGTAGATAACTCACTTGTAAAGCACACTTGGGACATCAATGGCACAGCGGTACCCTTTCTCAGTCTGTTCAATCATATGGGTATCACAAGATTCTTCCTCAGCAAGGTCTTCACTCTCTAAACATGGTAAATCATAAAGACACAATCACAAAATGGCTTCAATTTTTAAAGAAATTGGGGAAACGGGCTGACACAGACACAAACTGTTAACACTGACAGGTTTCATCTTACCAGGTGGTCCCATGTAGGAGAAATCCTCTTCTTCCTCATAATGTTCTTCCTGGGTGATATTCCTTCGGTATATTCTTCCATTTACATTTATTAGATGTGGTCGTAAAACCTCCATGACGTGAAGAAGCTAACGCCAGCTACACTTGAGACAATTTACAACTTAAAAAATTGCGTCTCGACAATTTAGCAGCTGTTTATCTACACGGGAAGTGCGTAAAATAAGCTCATGTAGTTTATTTTTTATTTTTTTGATAAGCTAACCTTAGCTTGTTGCTCATATGGTACAAGTTACCTGACTGTTTTACTTTACGACGCCCGTAAGTATCGGTTCATGCTTTGTAGATCTACAAACAGCCACGTCTTATTACGTGTTGCCAAGCGACCCATCCCCGTCAGTTAGAAATCTATGAGCGCTTTCAACGTAAAGCGCCGTTTCTGTCGTAAAACTAGTGTCAACACAGCTAAACAAACTGAAATCAACAGTACGGATTTAAAGCCTTTTCGGATTATTAGGTACGTAAAAGGTAAATTTGAAGTTAATTTAGCGGCTTTTTAAAACTAAATTTGTGTTTGTGGTCACATTTACGTTAAATATTCGTGGCCTGCGTTGGTGCTAGAGGGTTGGTTAGCTTTCTTAGCCGCTTAGCATAGTAGCTGCAGTTGAAGCTTGTTTTTAAGTGTACTCAGAGCAAGAATATCAAAAACCACTCATATTTAAGTTTTCATATCGCAAAATCTTTCTGTGTGTGTATTTAAAGGTGCCCAAGGCGATGGCTGCGTCGTCTTCGTCCTCCTCTGCCGGGGGTGTGAGTGGCAGCTCGGTGACTGGATCTGGATTCAGCGCCTCCGAGCTCATTCCTCCCAGGAAAGTCCTTTACACGTACCCTAAAGGAGCAGGTGAAATGATGGAAGGTGAGCTTAGACACAGAGGCCTTTAGAGGATCTCATCCCAACAAAAAAGAGCCGTAGAAATCACTTAATCACATCACAGCACTTAAGTTTGAAACTTACATCCAGACAGTTTGAGCCTCCCAGGTCTCCATAGGTTGTGCTGAGATCTAAATGGTGTGCATGAAGCCCACATTGGTATTGGTTTGGGTTCAAGCATACGAAGTAAAGTTTAAATGTGGTTGAAAGGTCAAAAACAGTTAAAAGCAAAAATTTCTGTAGTCCAGCTACACCTACACTTTGCAAAACAATGCCATCATCAAGCAATACGCCACTCTATAGCCATCAACAGTACGTATAGGGCCCCAGCCACAGTACTAGCCACCAAACATCTTTTTAACTTTGCTTGATTTTTTAGCAAAGAGACTAAACACAACTCACCTCCTCTCTTCCAGCAGCCGGTTGTTTGTAGCGAGACCTCGGGCCAGTCCATTACGGACTACAGCGGGATGACGCAGCTCAAGGAAGAACATTTATGATCATTTCTTCATGGAAATGCAATCAGGCCGAGGCGCAAAGGCAGAAGTACTACAACATCTGCAGTGCAAAATGATTAATATGGTGAATATTACGTCAAGGAAATGAAAAAGAAATTATCATAAATGTTCTTCCTTGAGCTGCGTCACCCCGCTGTAGTCCGTAATGGACTGGCCCGAGGTCTCGCTACAAACAACCGGCTGCTGGAAGAGAGGAGGTGAGTTGTGTTTAGTCTCTTTGCTAAAAAATCAAGCGAAGTTAAAAAGATGTTTGGTGGCTAGTACTGTGGCTGGGACCCTATACGTACTGTTGATGAAGTTAGGTGCTGTTCTGAGCATTATTTGTGGCTATAGAATGGCGTTTTGGTTGAGGTTTGTTTATTGCTCCTCAGACCGCTGTGTATTGCTATGGTGTAGTTGTTACTAAAGTTGGTATAAAAAGTCGGCAACATTCATCTCTCCCGGGGGTGTCTAACTCGGTGTTACCCTAAATTAATTTTATGCCGGAATATCCATTTCATGAACTTTTTGAAAAATTTCAGCTACACTGTGTATGGTGTCATCCTGAATAGAGCAGGCAACATTTTCATTCTGTAGCCCTTCATTATCTCTTCACGTAGGACAAATGTGTGCAACCGAGGCCATCCTGCCCTTTACTCCTACTTTTGGTGTTGCCTTTTTTTGAAAATCTGTAATAGCTGTGGTTTGTTTGGACTTGTATTAAAGCAATCAGTGCTGCAGCTTTAAAAACATCTAAGAAAGTGATGAATAGGACTTCTGAGGGTGTGAGGCTTTCTTTGTTTACTGCAAAACCCTGAAGGCCAGTTTTACATAATGCTGAGAATTGCTCAACAGTCAACCTGAGACTTTTGTTTTGAACAGCTTGAAGGTCAGATTCACTTTTCCCATTAGCATGGTGAACACAGAGGCTTTAGCTGTGTATTTTACACAAAAATCTCTACCCTTTCTAACTTGCTTCTTTACTTTTTCTGTCTTTCTAGATGGTTCTGACAGATTTCTGTGCGAATCTGTATTCAGCTACCAAGTTGCGTCCACACTTAAACAGGTTAAACATGGTAAGTCAGGAACTGTAAATTTAAAGGTTATGCAACTATCCTTTTTTGTGTGTGTGTGATCCATCCTAAAATTCTATCAATTGTGCGTCTTTTCCAGATCAACAAGTATCTCGAATGGAGAAACTGGCGAGCTTGGTGGAAGAGCTGGAAGCAGATGAGTGGCGGTACAAACCTATTGAACAGCTATTGGGTTTCACACCATCTTGAGTCAACACATCCAGATGTCTGATAAATAAGCCCAATAAAAGGAAATGGTCAATCTCAGTTTATAGATGTTATACTTAATGCTTTTATTCTGTATCTTATTTGTGTAAAATTATCAGAGACTGATTGTAAGATCACTTTTACTATCCTGTGAACATAGTTTATCAAGGACAAAACCGCTCTCAAGAAAAATATCACCACAAAGAAACAACTCAAGTGTTTTAATAAGCTCTTAGTATGTTTTTTTTCATCTGGTCAAGGTTGAGAAAGTTGTTTTTCCAGTCAAATCTGCTCTTTCTTGCAGAATTTGGTGAGAAAACATCTTTGGTAATGTTATAAATCCCTTGAAGTGAGGCATTGTGTTTCCACATGGCTGCTCTGTAACTCATAAATCTGGAAACCTGCTGCCTGCTCAGCCTCTCCTCTCCCTTTTTCTGTGAGTCCTCATCGCTGCTCGCTCCGGCAGCACAAAGGGAGCTTGTAAATAAATAAAGTCATACTTGGACATTCCTTTGGCTCAGTTGTGTTTGCTTTGCTGTGTCCTAACTTCAACAAAGACAAATACTTTGACGTAGTTATTTGGCAACTGGCGTATAGCATATATTTGTTTCTCTGCCCATCTTCAAGTAAACAACATTTCCCTGTTGTATTCTCAAAGCCACTGATGGGACTGTGTCCATGTTGGATCTCTCCTGTGTTAAGAGCCAGGAATGGTGCAGATCTGGGATATTTTTCCCAGTGGCTGCCTGTTTTCAAACAAATAAGGGGTGGGATTGTACGGAATGTACTGTTCTGAGTATTAATGCCTAAGGACGGCCCCAGACACTACAAGACACACCCCTAGTTAGAGCTTAAAGGTCCTGTTTTAGGGGGTCAAAAGAATTGTCACAGACTTTCTAGGAATCCACTCGACTGGATGTTTGCTCAGAGTCTTTAAAAGTTAAGCGCTGTTGTCGATTTTCAACATCCGTTTGCATTCTTTACATATTAAAAAGGGAACTGTCCACCCCCTTCAAAACTTTGTGCAGCGGACTCTTCATTCAAAACATCCCCCTCTGAACATGCTGTTCCTGTGGCACGTGTTTATGTCTTTCATTTCCTGATATAAAGTACAGTCCGTCCCACTCACGTGTAGTGACACTGCGTATATCCGGCTCCTCTCCAAAAACTTTTTTTTATGTAGACACTGAGTGAGTCACGTACAGTATGACCCACAGCAGTAGCAGCTTCTGCTTTGTACTGCCAGTTTTGTTTTATTGCCCTGTTTTGTTCTGTTTTATGGTGTTTTTTAGTGTGGTTGACCACAAATCACCGAATAACAAAGCAACAGTGTTCAAATGCAGCTTTCTATGCTTAGAAAAGGCTCTCTAGTAAATGCTTTTAAGGTATGATTAGAAAAAAAATCCACCAAACTGGGTTGGTGCATCCTTTTTGTACAACACTATCCCATTATAGGGCAAATGAAGTAGAAAATGTGAATACAAAGCATGTTTTTGTCACATTTTGTCACGCTTTTAGTGTTGTGTTTTGCATCTGATGGTGTTTGTGAGCTGATGTTTGGATCTCTGTGTGGCAGATGAAAAATTCTGATGTAATGCTTGAGCAAAACAGGTGACGTAATTGTGCACTGCAACACTGAACCTGCAGAGCTGAGCCTGCATGGACTTGCTGCTGGACCTCTGTACAGTAAGCACACCCTGAATGCTCATACAGCACAACACATTTACATTTGCCCACGAAGAATATCATGTCAAAAAAATACAATATGACTCTTGCAAGCCTGGGCAAGTCCCTGTACATTTCCATAACACTGGGGTCTGCTATTCATCCACCACAACCCCCCTTCTCCTCCTCCTGTTTGTCTTTCTTCTCTGCTGGCATGTTACCAGGCAAGATACAGCGCAGATGGCGTGCCTCTCTTTTCGATTGGCTGGCTGGAGAGGGGGAGGGCGTGGCTTAACGGGCCCTATATAAGCATTGTTGCAAAGCTGACCGCAGAGCTTGGCAGCTGGTGACAGGCTCGGAAGGCGTCGGTGGAAGAAGTTTTAGGACAGTTGTTTTTGCAGACAATAAGGTGGCTAAAAACGACTTAAAACTCACGACAACGGACTTAAACGGCATCGTGAACTGTAAGTATGAACATATGCTGACATATATTTGAGTTTTTTGTCGCTTTGTGGCGAATTGAGAGAGTTAAATGGCTGTTAGCAACCTTGAAACAAAGATGTTGTTGGTCATTCATTTCTCAATACTTCTAATTTTCTATATGTGCGTGTCACTAATGTTTAACTGACTTAAACTACTCGCTTTTAGCTTGATTTTTAAAGCTTATCTGTTGTTATTCCCTCTGATTACAGAAAGCAGCTGATACCATTGCAAACCACAAAGAAGACCACTATGCCTGCTCTCTCTGCACCCACTGAAATCGTCAGCTCCCCTCCTTCCCCAGTGGACAGCAGTCCAAGGAGGCTGTCATGGGGCAAACTGGTGCAAAGACTGACCGATTTCAGTACACCAGGCAACAGCAGCAGTATAGAGTCTGGGTCCAACAATGGCAGCAGGAGTGATCTCTCAGACTCAGGTAAACAACCCTGAAAACATTGATATCACTGATTATTTGTCCTGTTTTGTTCATGGTTCAGGATGTAACCTATTGTTTAACCCCTCACAGGCTCAGATGTCTCCAGTGACCCCTTAACATGTAATGAAGACCTGTTTTATGATCCAATGGAGGAGACCATCCTGAAGGAAGTAGTGGACCTTATTGCACGTAGCCTGAGAGAGGCCAAAGACTCCGATTGCGCCTTGAGATGCACAAAACTCCTCATTCCTGAGAAACTTCTGGAGCACATCGGTCAGGAGCTCCTTCACCTGGCAGCTAGCGAGCCCTGCGGTCTAAGGGGGGCTCTCATTGACCTCTGTGTGGAGCAAGGGGCCTTGTGCGAGAGCATGGGGCAGCTATCTGTGGACCCTTACCTCGTCCCCACCTTTCAGCTGACTCTGGTGTTGAGGCTGGAGTCTGGTGGACTGTGGCCAAAAATCCAAGAACTTTTTAGTGCCAAGTCTCCTTCCAATCCAGTAGTGAGACAGGAGATCAAACTCAGCACTGGTTTCCGTGTGATAAAGAAGAAACTGTATTGTTCTGAAGAACTGCTTATTGAGGAATGTTAGAAGATCCTGGGATTGTAAAGTTTTATTGTCTGCGCCTTTTTAAAACGAGCTCACAGAAGGGCCTTATTACTGTAATACATGTATATGATGCCTTATGAGGCGTGAGGATGGACTCTGTCATGGTACAGCGTATTGTTCCTATTGTAAGGGAGATAAAGTTTATGGTACCAGGAGCAGATGCTGCTCCAACACACACGATCGTGATGATAGTTGGATTTCCAAATGGGTTCCCATCCTGATATATGTGCTGAACAGGCATTTTGCGAGCATTTAAGTGCGTACCTCAGTTTCTATTGAAACAATATAAACGGCAGCTAGCTTTGGTGATATTCATGAAAGACCATTGTGTTGTTCCTTTCTTTTAATTTGTGGTGATTAATTGTAATGTTCGCCAGTTGATGAATTGTACACCAAGCATACCATTAGGGACCTTTTTAGTGACCGCTTGAACCCAAGAGCAAAGGCCTACCGCTGCATGCCTTGTGCAGTTTATGTGCAAGCTGCAGCAAAATATGTTCAAGTGTAACTTTAGCTTATACCTGTGTGGACCTGTTTGCATTCAACTTTATTTATTTGACATTCAAATACTCATATCATTGCACTGTTTTTGTACTTTCATGATGCAAATAAATTATTTTTTTTCAACAGTTCTGTTTTCGACTGACTTATTTCATGAAACATGTCACCAGTTGTCAATTCTAACCCCAGCCTCAGATGGAAATGTCTCTGAAACTAGAAAAGTGTTCAATTCTGCAATATAAATGATTACAGATGTCTGAGAAACCATATCAAAACTAATAATCTTTGACTGTATCCTTATTTTGTCCAACTGACCAGCTTGGGAACCATCTATTATCTACTTTATCATGCACGACATAGTTAAAAACTGAAGGAAAAACACCAGCGCAACTCGGTCGGACAAAAATAGAAAGCAGAGCAGCAACATCTGCCAAAGAACAGCAGAAAATATTTGCGGTGATGCTGCAATTCCTAACAAGCACATGTTGCACGTCCCCCGAAACGTGAACGTGCAGAGAGCCATGTTCCCAGTTCCCCTTCGTAGTTCGAGCCAGCCGGTAGACTTTCCAACGCGCTGACTAAGCCTTTTGTCTCTGCCGTCTGTTCCCACTCCGCTCAGAACAATGAATCACATCCAGCACGTTTTAAGCATCCATATTTTATTTTTCATCTGGGAGTAAAAACTGGGTGGAAAAAGTGAGCAAGGTTTGAATTACTTTCTTAGTCTGATAATACATTTTTTAAATAAATAACTCTAAAAATAAATAGCATACTATTAACATAAACAGTGTGACAAAAATGCTTAATCCAGTAGGCATTCATCAGAGACATTTGGCTGAAAACCAGGACTTACAGTCCCACTTTTTTGGGTTCTATGTCTATTTATTCTCTTTGTTGTTATTGTGAATAACCACAAATATACTCTAAGCTTTTCTATCTGTAATACAGTTATAGAGGCAAAGTGTAAAGGGACATTTCCTAAATGTTGTCTCACACACACACACAGCAGCAGAAGACAAATAAGGTGTTCAAGTGTCTAATAAACCTAGACATGAGTATATATTCATCAGAGGTTTCACATTATTCCTGCATAGTTTCAGAATGTGCATTTGAAGCAAAAACAGCAAATCTCCCTCAGACTTGTCTCCTCTGCTGATCAGATGGCAAAAAAAAGAGGAAGCCTTCGCTGTGGTTACTAATCAGCTGCTACATAAATAACATCTGAACAACTAGATCTATGTTCTGTTTTTTTTTTACTGCGTCTGCAAAAAAAGAAAATAACTATGAAGAGGACCAGGCCTGCTTCATCATGGCTCTCAGTCAGAACTGGGGCTTGGAGGTCATCCAAACCACTATCTCGTCACCAGGACAAGTTGTTTTCAGTGGCTTCTCCTTTTCTTTAAAAAACACTAAAATAACTTTATATTTTGATTTCACAGACTTGAGTTCCACTGAAATGGTTTTAACCAGTGTTGAAACCATTCATATGGTATTTTTGATGCAGAGTGCTGCTGGTTTGTTCAAGTTGCTTGTAGATTATCCTCAGTTTCCTGATATTTAAAGCTCATTTATTTACAGCTGATTATCTTTAGTGTTGATTCTGGAAACCTGGAGAGAAAAAACAAACATAGTAAGTTTGCTTTGTAAATAAAAAATGAAATACGCAGTTTAAGAAAACATCTCTGAATTACTTGCTTTTGAATGATGAAAGGAGCCTCATCCGTGTAATGAAGCTGTGATCTCTGAGAGCTTGGCGCAGCTTGGTGTGCGAGCCCTCTGAGCTCTCTGATACAGATCAGTGTCCCCAAAATAGCGAGCTCTGTAGAGCATACCCTCCTCTGCAAAAAAAAGACAGTTCACCAAACATAAGTCAGTTCTCATATAGCTGTATTGGAGAAAATGACTCTTATTATTGGCTGTTTACATAAAACATAAACATTTATTTCTCCGGCAATCATACTTTGTTGTTTCTCCTTCCAACAATTGTTACGCAGGTTGGAAATATAATCATCTTCAACTGTTCGCTCCAAATTCTTCAGATTCCCTCCGTTCAACTCTTTGGAGACCTGCTCCCCCACATAATATGGCACCTTCAGGTTCTCAGTCAGCCTCTTCTGCGTGTAACCTGCTGACCTGCCAGAAGATAGGAGCAAATGTGGGAGAGGTATCATGTGACTGCGAGAAGTGCGAGGATGACGGCTCTGGCACCGTCTGTCTCTGTAAACATGACTCATGATTGACTGTGGCGTGCACATGGGTCATAATGTACACACATGTACAGGCAGACTTCATGCTGAGTGTTCCAAACACAGATGAGGTCTGTTAACAGACTAAGGCAGTATAAGGGCTTCTCACTGATTGACTTTTCATATTTCTCTTATTGCAAATGTTCATTTAATCGAAGTTCTTAACATTTCTTTTATGTGATTTTATTAATTATCTCTGTTCTTAGTCTTTTTCTTAACTCCCGCCTTAGAGGTTTTTACTTCTTTTACCCTTTTTATATGGTAAAGAGCTCCTACTTATTTTTTCTTTTTTTTTTTCTTGTTTTAGTCTTTTTTTTTTTTTTTTACCATTTTTTATCTATTTATTTTTTTAAATTTTAATTGTATTTATTAATTGTATTTCCAGTGTTTCCTAAAGGTAGCTCTTTTCTCACGCAATGTCTCGGTGTCAGGCCATGTCTCTTTAACAATATATCTTAAGTTCTCACTCTGTGTGCACGTGTGTGGGGGAGTGAGGGTGTGTGTGTGGGTCCATGGTTGGGTGTGTGGGTGGGAGGTTCGGGTTTTATTGTTGTTTACTCGTTTTTAACCTCTGTGAGGTACTTTGAACTACATTTTTTTTGTCGGAAAAGTGCCATATAAATAACGCTGAGTTTGACTTTTAAGGTCTTATTATTTTCTGTGTCTGTGAGTAATGCAAATCCTAAAAGAAAAATGCTGATATTTTCACTTTATCATGCATGAAAGTGTGTTTAATGTGGTTTATAACAGTAAAACATGCCAACTGTGACTTTATCGTAAATGTTTGAAGTTCATTTCACCTGACAATGAGAATACTGTTACCATGGAAGCACTACAATCTGTCAACTAAAGGACTGATTTTTTTAGCAGTACACGTGAATCATTTTAAAATCAATACTTGGCGTTAATTTGTTTGTACCTTTCCCTCTTAGCCAAATAATGATGCCAGGTGTACATGCAAAATAGACTCCCTTCGTTTCAGAGTCTTGCCTCACCCTGTTGGGATTCTATTTTGCATAACAACACACCCACTTTACATTATAGCTTAGTCTACTAGAAATTTGCAAAGCATTTATTGTTGTAATTTGATATCCTTTGTGAGGAGGCGTTCAGAGCAGGGATCACACTTACGGTCTGTAGCTGAGGCTGTAGGGGGGGCTGTTGACCATGATCTGACTGAGAGCTGACACAATAACCAGGATGAGGATGGGCATGACCTGCACAAAGAGAGCAAGCCCCCCCTGCAAAGAGACGACAATTCAATTCTGCTGATTGCACCAAAAACATTGATTACAGATGACTCAATGTCTCCCCCTGCTGTCTGACAAACACCCTACATTATTTTTACATCTACAGTCTGCAGGAACTGTTACAAGAACATAAAACTTACATCTCGCTGTCGCTCTCTTCTTTCCCGTCTTGGGTGACGCATTCGCCCATTGGGATACATATTAGCATTACCTGGATTAATGCAGCACATTAAGCACTTGATACACTGATAGTAAACACTTTCACACAGGAAAAAATTCATATCATAATCCTTGCATGAGAGCACAAACAAGGACACTCACTTGTTGGGTAACCGCCACCGAAGAACATGTTAAAAAGGTCTTCAGGTGAAATATCTGGCTCAAAGTTTTCAGTGTCTGGGCTGTGTCCTGAAGGGTGCCTCCTCTCTTCTTCACACTGATCATACTGTTTTCTTTTGTTTGCATTACTCAGTACAGCATATGCATTTCCAATAGCTACAAAAAAAGGGGAAATAAGGATGTATGTGTGTCAAAATCGAGGACTCGAAGACACTGTCTGCCTGTAATAGTGAAGATAAAGCTGATATAAAGCTCACCTTTAAAAGCCTCTGTAGCACCTGGAGCGTGGTTCTTATCTGGATGGAATCTCAGAGCGAGTTTTCTGTACGATCTTTTAAGTTCATCCTCAGAGGCGTCTGCCTGGACCCCAAGAATTTCATAGAAATCTTTGCAGTGTTTTATCCTGCAAGAGTATAAATGACTCTCAGTATAAGGTGTTGTATAGAGGATGAGTATGCTAGGTATAGCTATGATCAATTTAGTCCGTGTATAGGGTAAGTTGACCATAGGAGCGGGGTAAGATGAGCCATTGAACCTACCCCTGAACTACTATGATGACTTTATTGGTCCTCTAAGCTCAAATGGTGGACTTTTATGCTAGGTTTTTGACCTCATGTTGTAGCTCATAGATACCACAATTGATGTATAAAACAAATTTAAAATGATCTTTTTTGGTCTGAACACAATTTTAATAAAACTTATGACAGACTAAATTCACTTTCAAGAGTGAAAAACGTTTTTTTTTTTTTTTTTGGAAATAAATGTCTAACCTCTTCCCCCATGTGCTTCTAACCTTCCTGGACTCCATGAATTGATGCCCATCTCCTAAATATTTGGTCACATGATCAATTTCTTTTACCATTTCTAAGCAACAGGGGGTGGCTCAACTTACCCTTTGGCTCAACTTACCCCACTCTCCCCTACTACTACCAGCCCTACCTCTTCACAGCATCTAGCTGATCTGCTGTGTAAGGTTTTGATGTCTCTGACCCCTTCTCTTCAGGTCTAGTGTTTTCACTGGTGGTCTGCCGATGCCGGGGCCCAGAGACCCCATTCGAGTCTGGATGACCGCCTTGTCTCGGTGTGAATCCATTCTTTGCTATAAGCTCTAGAAGTACTGGAAGAAAGGGTCAGAAAGGTTTGACTGGGGTGGGGGTGCAAAATAACTGTAAAATATCACAATTACATAAGGACCCTTTCATTAGACAATACAATAAGGCATGTTACTGAAAATCCTAATCATATAGGCAGATGGAAAGATGACTGCTCACATTATCTTTGAATTTTTCACTTAATAATCATAATTCATGTTAAGTGCATGGCTAAAGCTTTGCAGGATCTTGATGTATAGGGGGTCCTCAATCCCATTTTCTACTAATACTATCTGACTCATGAGGCTTGGCTTTCAAATATAGACATCTGTTTATAGAAAATATGCTGTAAACAACAACTATAGCAGCAGTAATGTTTTAATTCGTCAGGAAACGTCGATATTCTAACCAATTGTTCTCCTGCTAGCCTCGATGCTATCACAGGGCCCTGCTAAATGCGCCGCAGAGCTCATCCGGGATGCAGGTGATGCTGCTGGCCGCTGATGATGCGGAGCACCTCTCCCTGTTCCTCCGGCTCTGCCATCTTTGAAACTCACCCTTCGCTTTCTCCGTGGGAAAGAGTCTCTGCGCCTTCTCCAGGAACCTCTGCGCCTTGTCCGGGTGGCCGCCAGTCAACGCGGCGGTCGCGATGTCGATGCATCGCTCCGCTTCGTCCCTGTTTACTTCCATTGCAGCGGCGGAGCAGCAGCGGCGAACTGGACCAGAAGTAAATAAAAGTCGCCTATTAATGACGTCATGCGGTTGCTGCAAATATTATTTATGGGAGTCAATTGGTGACAAATTTGACCATATCTGAATGTTCCTGCTGCTGCTGGTGTTTAGAGACCTGTTCAAGACAGGATAGTCCTTCCTGCACATATACAGTCTATGCCTGCACCAAATGAATACAGTAGGATGTTACTGTGATGCCTCATTTGTCCACTAGATGGAGACAAACCGACTCTTTTTTGATATAGGTCGACCGTGGACCTCTCAGCCCTTCTGTGATTTAAAACCTTTAGCACATAGTTTCATATGTATAAGAGGAGCAATGACAAAAAAATTAAAATATTTTTTTTATTTTTTGCATGTATGAGTGATGCTTTCTGTATGACCAAACATATATTATTGTTAAAATAAAATAAAGTAAAAACATTTAAGTGCTGCTGCTGATGTAGGCCTCTGATTCTTATTGCTGATATGTCAAAGCTCCATTACCGTTATGTGCCCTCTGCTGTGCAATGTGCACTGAGCATCCAAAGTGCAGGTAGTTGTGTGGCGAAACAATGTCGCAAAAAAGGACATATCCTTCAGAAGCAGAGAAAAGAAAGCGGAAGAAGAGAAAAAATGCCAAGATAAAGGTATGTTTGCATTTCAGGGAATGTGACATGCAAACATACCTTTGTGAAGGGATGTGGGTGATCAACAATCAATATTATTGGCAGAAACAGAGGGCCCCAAAATCAAATTTTGCTTAGGGCCCCATTGAGGCTCTGTGCCCCATGTTATATTAAATTGTACATTTGTAAGCTATTTTGCGCAGTTTTGAGAGTGCCAGTTGCGGATCACCATTCCATGACATGCAAAAATACATTTATTATGGCGTTTTTTCTCTTCTTCCTATTTTTCCCTCTTTTTTTTCTCATCTCCCGAAAGACATGTCCTTTTTTGCGACACTGTTTTGCCCCACAACTACCTGCGCTTTGGATGCTCAGTGCACATTGCACAGCAGAGGGCACGTAATGGTAGCGTAGCTTTGACATATCCGCAGTAAGAATCAAAAGACTACATCAGCAGCAGCATTAAATATTTTTACTTTACATTGTTTTATTTTTACAATAATACATATTTGATCATACAGAAAGCATTACTCATACATGCAAAAAATAAAAAACATTTTGATTGCTTTTGGGGGCCCCCTACTGGCCGTGGGGGCCCTAAGCAGGCGCTTAGTTCGCTTATGCCTTGGGCCGACTCTGAGCTAATATTTGGTTAAACAGCATTGATAATCTTAACAATAACAACAACAACAACAACAACAGCAATAATAATAATAATAATAATAATAATAAAAACAACAACAACAACAATAATAATAATGATAATAATAATAATAACAACAACAAAATAATAGTAATAATAATAATAATATGTATACGCTAATTACAAAATTGTTAAACTGCTTTATGAACTCCCTTTCTGTACTAATTCCTGAATCTAATATTCATAAAAATATAGGAAGCAAAGTGACCCTCATTAGTATTTATTTATTTATTTATTTATTTTTTTTAAATATGGGATTTTTTTTTTTGGAGGGGGGGTTTTGACGTCACGGAGCCCCATCCATCCCTGTATTTTTCCCTGTTTGGGGCGGGCAGGAGTCCTCCCCCTTTTTGCTGCTGCTTGATTTTTTTTTTCCTTCCCTGTACAGTAACTTGTTTTGTCCCAGTTTTCATTGTTGAATTTTTTACACCCCGCCATTCTTCGCTTGCTGCTGGATTCGTTCCAACCCACGCGTGAACGGAAACTTGCGTGTTGTTAGTTCAATACGAGTCTAGACAGCGGCCGCTTCTCTCCAGGGGAGGTAAATATACATCTGGCGAGAGAATGAATAAAAGGTGAACAGCAGATGAACTGGTAGCCAATCACAATCCGAGCTTGAGGCGGCATCCAGGCTCTGATTGGTCAGTTTCACCTCGAGCTCTAGCTCTTATTGATTCGTTCTCTGCAGATCTGACTATCATTCTCCCTTTCTGGGTTACTGTACTTTCTAGCAGAAGAGCTTTAAAAGAAAAAAAATATCCTTTCTACTCCCCCTGCTATCCTTCTGGTGAGTGAAACGCACAATTTTTATCGGCGCTACAGGTGTAAAATGACTGTTACGCAATCTTCTAAACGTCGTGTGTCAGCTAGAAGTCAGCATCATCGTTACATGACCATCCTCTGCCTCACCAGCGTAGCTTAGCTTTGTTAGCGTCAAAATAATTCACATATTCGCAAAGGTGTAAAGGTGTATTATCGCTTCCTGTATCCAAAACGCGGACATGATGGATTTCTCTCTCTTGTTTGCCGCTTAGAGCATCACCCCTAAAACCGCTGGCAGCACCATGACGGAGGCGGAGGCGTTAGAGAAGAAGCAGCAGCAGCACAAGCCCAGCAACGGGAATGTTCCTCCAGAGGCCACCAGAGAAGACGTGTTTGATCACACATACAAAGAGAAAGAAGGCCCCAAACCTCCAAGGATCATCGTGTGGAGAAATGTCATATTGATGTCTTTATTGCATATAGGTGCCCTGTACGCCTTCTTCCTCATCCCTTCAGCATCTGTTTTGACCTTGCTTTGGTGTGAGTATATGTATCCTACCTGTTTGCATCAGTTCTGCAAAAGTGATGATTAGGATTGTTGCATTGGATATGATATTGATGTATATAACAGCTGTTATGTCAGTGGCCCTGCCCACTCCTCGCATGGCGCTGTACTTCATGTTCCCAGTATGTGGCATGTGCTGGGATTATATCATCAGCAGGGATTTCATGTCGGAGCATGTATATAAAGTTGTAAATTCCCTCCTCTGGCAGACAGTTTGCACTCTTAAAACAGAGATCGCACATCATGGAAGGAAAGCGAAAAAATTAATACAGCTAGTTAATCATCTTAACTGCATGCTTTATCCTAGGCCTGGGCGATTTGGCAAAAAAAATGATCACGATAGATTTTGTCATATCGTCCGATCGCGATTATTATCACGATTTTTTTTTAAACTGCCTGTTTTAAAGTATGTATACTAAAAACTAAAGAAACTAGAGATTGGTTTAACATTTTATGAACATATAAAGTAAATAACAAAGCAAATTGAATAAAATACACATAGAAAAATATTTAAAGAACATTTTAACTCACCAGTACAACAAATGTAGATAAATATTAAATAATACAGTGAATTAGTTTACAGCCCTGAGTGTTTCTGCAGGTATGCAAGACCCAAAAGAAACAAATCGCCCCCTCAGGGATAATGAAGACGCCTTAAAATGTAAACATTAGATGATGTAAATGTAGATGATATAATTTATTGCTTTGGTTGGGTAGCTGCCGCGATAGTTGTGGCTAAACTGCTAATGCTACTCGTGCTAATGCTACATGTGCTTTCCGCATAATCATTCAGGAAGTACTTCTTCAAATGATTCAACAGATTTGTTGTGATGCCGTTTTTTGAGGGCACCGATCGCCGACATACGTTGCATATCGGCTTAATTGCTCGACGTCACTTTGGAGATACCCGAACCACTGCAACACAACCGACGTTGAATAACTTCTTAACAATAACATCTTCTGAGGATGACTCAAAGTCACGGCTGACATTTACTTTGCTGCCCTCAGCTTTGCGTTTAGCTCCATGCTCAGTTGTTCTGTTTACTTCTCTGATTGGCTGTTGTGACGCACATTTCCGCTATGTTTGATGGAGTAAATATGCTCACAGCTGATCACCGCGATCAAACTGAAATTTATCACGATCATATAATCGCCTAGTCCTACTTTATCCTCTTTTACACCTAATTGTTTTAAGTCAGGGAGTCAGGTTTCTTTTACAAAACTACAAAAGCTGGATTTCAATGCACCCAGTTCATACATCCAATCATCAAATGGTTTTTTTTTCCAACCATCCATCTAGTCATTATCTGATGTGACGTAATAATTACATTACCCAGAGTGTATCACAATCCCATACAGCATGCATTACTTCGGTTATGGTTAGTTAATCTCCTGGGGAATAAGTAGACCGCAAACCAGCTCAACTTAATGCAGATTTCAAGGATTTTCAGCTTGCTGTATCATGCAGAGAGCTCTAGTGATACATTGAAAGCAAATATGTTAATATTTGCTTACAGTAGAAAGGATTTTGCTTAAAAAAGTGCTAAAGACAGAAGTAGAAAGTCATTGGAACTAATTTGTTGGTGTATTTCTCTCCGCAGCTGTCCTTTGTTTTTTGATAAGTGCTTTAGGAGTCACTGCAGGAGCTCACCGCCTGTGGAGTCACAGATCCTACAAGGCCACATTACCTCTAAGGATCTTCCTCGGTGTCGCAAACTCCATGGCGTTTCAGGTGCCTATAAATGACACACAAACAGACATCTGGCTGTGATAATAGCTGTTTTCACGGCCGTGTAAGTACCATATTGCAGCCGCAGCGTGTGTAATCTCCGCCTCTGCTTGAACCCGCAGAATGATATCTTCGAATGGGCTCGAGACCACAGGGTTCACCACAAATATTCAGAGACTGATGCTGACCCTCATAACGCCGTGCGGGGCTTCTTCTTCGCTCACATCGGCTGGCTGCTCGTGCGCAAACACCCGGATGTCATTGAGAAAGGGCGCAAGTTGGAGCTCAGTGACCTGCTCAACGACAAAGTTGTAGTGTTTCAAAGGAAGTAAGTAAAAAATTGGTGCTAAATATGATAAAATGCTTTATTAATTTGACTAGAAAAGAAGACAATAGTAAATCTAGTCTCAAACAACATCAAATAAAGAATAATTAGCTCAAAAAAACTCCTCCACCCACAACAGTTTGCTTTCAACTGCCAGAGATATGTCTATACAGGAACAGATCCGTGAGTAATTCTGGTTTAGCAGGCTGACAGTTATATGTCATGTTATCTATGTTGGCTTGTGTGTTCACTGTCATGTGAAGAAAGGGTCTGACAATGAGGACATTTGTGTCGCGCACTGTGTAAACAGCTCCATTCGTTCTCCTCTCCGCCCACTTTCTTTAGGCACTACAAGCTGTCCGTGCTGCTCATGTGCTTCTTCATCCCCATGTTTGTGCCTTGGTACCTGTGGGGGGAGTCTTTATGGGTGGCCTACTTCATCCCTGCTCTGCTGCGGTACACCTTGGTGCTGAACGCCACCTGGCTGGTTAACAGCGCGGCTCACATGTGGGGGAACAGGCCCTATGACAAGAACATCAACCCGCGGGAGAACAAGTTTGTCACGTTCAGCGCTATAGGTACGAGAAACTCAGACACATGTCGAGATAACACAATAAATGCAAAAAAGAAATGTAGTGTCAATATAAATGTGTCATTTTGCTGTTGTAGTCCTTCTTTAAAGAGAGTTAACATTTAAGTTTAGAGGGCTTACATTGACTGTTAGGCACACTCTTTATTTACATACGGCTGCTTTGACATTTCAAGAGACCATGTGAAGTTCATAAGAGGATTATCACAAAATGCACAAGCAACTCTGAACACTCTATACCCAAATTCATCCAAAATACTCTTATATGTTTTCTGTATGCCTGAATGTTGCTCCACTGTACTTCACTGGTCTCCACTCACCCCAGAAGAATCTCTAAATGAACTAGATCTACTTTGATTTCACTTAGTTTACTCTACTGAAAATAGTTCAACAGACAGTTACACTGAAGATGCTTCCAAATGCTTTACTCTGAATTTTTTTGTGTAGCTTCTTTTCCTTAAAAGTCACTCAGTACGTTTATATGCGCGGATAAATTGTGCTGCAGTCAATGCTCTTTGCCCCAGTTCACATGCACCAGGTAAGATTTAAATCATTGCGTGCCTTCCTCTGCTGCAGCAGGTTGCAACACGCCCCCCTTTTAGTTTGTTACTATCATATGACTGAGATATTACAAACCAAAACAGTCGGCACGTTAGCAAGAAGGAATTGTGGTGTATCAACAAGAACTCCACCACTTTCACTGGAAAGTTTCTTCTTTTTACGTCCTTTCTTTATCTGTCAAGGTTTCGTTTCCTACCTGGCTGCTTAGCAACACATTTATGCTATTCAACCTTCGGCTTAGAACTTGGCTTGTGAACACTGGGGGCTGTTTTATTGTTTTTTTATTGAACCGTATATATGACATGGAAAATAGACCCCTAACTGCATTACCCAGGTATGTTAGTCTGACTACGAGAAGTTTGTTTTAGTGGAATTATGATTAAGACGAACAAGTTTTCATGTTTTTAAAAGTTCCGTTTCAGTCCAACTAAGGTAAAATATTGACTATTTTGAACTGCATGTAAACGCACTGACTGTCGAATTTATCATTTGACGAACAGGTGGGGTGAGCAAAGGGGCGTGTCAATCTGGTATCTAACAGTGAGATAATCTGACTGTTGAGTATTCCCATTTCAACGCAGTGTACCTTTAAATCAAATGCAAAGTACAAAAAACATTGAACCATTGAGTGGTCTTATTCCAAAGTAGTTGTGTTCTTTTATAAACAAGCATAATTTCCAACTCTGATAATTGCATCCAAAACATACAGCAGAAAATGAGGGCTTTACATTTTCAGCCATGGATATCGGCACAACAACAACGAGGTGTAGACCAAGCCAAATACTGCAGTTACTCACAGTCAATCCCAGCACAAACAGTATCAGCGCTGCCAGTCCAGCTTTGCACACAGAAGAAGTCTGCTTTGTCTTTTAGAATAGCACATAATTTGAAGTCCTCATTAGGACCCAACCGATATGGATTTTTTGGGGCCGATGTCGATACCGATTATCTTAACTCACGTTACTCATTTCCGGTCCGGTCTCATTTGGAGACATGCAGCTGCCTCAGTAAGAGTTCGTAGCGCGATCACGTTATGTGTACTGTTGTTTATTCTACCTTTACCGGCACGGCTAACAGTGTAGCAAGGCTAACAGCTGATGGCTAACTCTAACTTTAGCTTGCATATTACATGGTGCTGCACCGTTAACTCGGCGTGACCGAGACCAGCACAGCGGGGAACATCGTGAAGTGGGTTGAACTGAAACTTGTTGACTTATTGTGTATTTCACAAACCGGTTTATTTACCGTTGAGGCGGACCACTCTCCTCCGTGCGTCCCTGAGCTGCCTGCTTCAGATCCGTCACTCTGCTGTGCTGTGAGGTAGTTAGTGAATGAAGATTGATATAAAGTCGCTGCGCCATCTACAGGATTAGTCTGGGAACTTTTAAAATGGCGGAACATTTTCGAAGTGAACCCGAATCGTATTCTCCGCATTTTATTTCTGAAAATATCGGCGAAAATCCGCGAGTTTTGGCCGATTACCGATTAGTCTCAAACGGGCTAAAACTGGCCCTAGTCCTTATGTGAATGTGAATTTAACAGCTCACCCTGTTTTTGTAAAGTAAATCAGCAGCATTCAAATAGATAAGAGAAATGTTGTTTAGTTATTACTCTAAGACAGCCATTAATCACTTTAATGTCTAATGAAATCCTGTAGCTCCGCAGCGTTCATCATATCCTGTGTCATATTTTTAACCTTTATTCATTGACCACTCTTTCTTGCATCTGACAGGCGAGGGATTCCACAACTACCACCACTCCTTCCCCTTCGACTATGCAACCAGCGAGTTTGGCTGCAAGTTGAACATAACCACTTGTTTCATCGACCTCATGTGCTTCCTGGGCTTAGCCAAGGACCGTAAGAGGGTGTCCCGCGAGGTGGTCCTGGCCCGAATACAGCGCACGGGAGACGGGAGTCACCGGAGTGGCTAAGATTGTGAAAACTGTGTCCAGCTTCAAGGAGAAACAGCAGAAGTTTCACAGTCCTTTGACAGCTCTACATTCTTCATCCTCTGAGGAAACAAGTCAGCTTCATGAGGGCCTCGACCACATTTTGCTTGTTTTTGTGGTTTTTTGTAGCTGTAACTAAACAAAATTGTTCAAGATGGAAAACAACCCAACACCTCTTGCAAAGCTCTTGGCCTCGGTTTCTTTCTGTTCAGATGGGCCAAAGTGTTGCAAAGATGTTTTAGATTTTGAAGTAGATCAATTTTTTGAAAGTCAACTTCATTCTCCGCTGTTTCTGTTGTCTTCATGCAACGCCATGTAGCTGATCATTTTTATGTAAGTATTACTCAATTGTTAAATTCAAGTAGACAGCAAGCGGAGCGCAGAAATGAGGAGTTACAACCGAAAGGGAAAGATACTGATTGGAGACTGTTGCCTTTATTGCGGTTTACAGCGAGTTTTTCCAGTTCTGATAGAAATTTGAAGCACCTGAAGAGCAGGAAAAAAAACATTTAATGAAGAGAAAGTTGTTTGCTTTAGTAGAACATGGCACATTTTGAAGAGTGAGGGAACCCAGACCATTTTTATTTTATCTTTACTGACCAAGTGGTATCCCAAAAGGGGGCGGTTTATTCCAGCGTGTAACCAAACGAGGGGTTTTCTTTTGACAAATGAAGTGACACACTTATCAACAACTCAGAAAACTGCCATCAAAAGAGACAAATGTGATTTTAACTTGAAACCATGTGATGTTTGATTGAGTTTTTGTGTTTTTACTGACTATAACATAGTGCTAGAACGTGCCAATTGTTGACATATTTCTAACCATTTCAACAGAGCACATTGAGTCGATATTGCTTCTTCAGTTAACATCATGGTGGAAGTACTTTTAACTGTGCGGCATCTGTGGCTTCGCTTCCTTTTTCAGGCTCCTTCTATCCCTCTTTAGCCCAGATCTGATTGGTGGATGTAGCAGCCAGTCATGTGTCAGTTCTGGCGTTGCAAATGAAAACACCCCACTCCCCCAACCCCACCCCGTGCATGACGATATTCTGTAGTAGGTGTCATAGTGAGGTGTTTCTTCGGTGACTCTTCGGGCAGTCTATTTTTGTAACGTACTGTGGAGCTGCATCGCTTTCAGAGATGGGGTCTGGTTTCCCTTTCGATGTCCTCAAACGCTGATTGTCACTGCAAAATTTCAGGTGCATCAATGTTTATGTTCAATTCTGGTGTGCCGAATGCCTATATTATCTTATTTATGTATTTATTTCTTTTTATCCTTATTGACGAAAAACCTGATTTTCTCTACTCCAATATTTGGCCAACAGTCTCGTAACGAACTAAAAAGCACCTGTTTGTTTTTTCCCCAAGAGTCAGGAAACAACCAAATGCCTTATGACTTGCATCCATTCCTGATCTACGTCACGTCAAGACAAAAAAAAAGGTTCAAGTACCACAAAATGAATCAGAATGAGGTTCATGTTTACAGGCTGAAGCACCAGATGGACTTTAATTTTAGGCAAATGGTAGCATGAAAATATATAAGTACTGTAAATGCAAATGGAGGAGAACAGGTGTTTGATACAAACTCAACTCCTCGTGCAAACGTTCAATCGACAGATTTACTTGCTAAATGAATGCCTGGTGGATGTGCCAACTAGTTTCCAACCCATCACGGCATCTTGATAGGAAATCAACAAATTGAAGGTGCTGACATGAGAGTCTCACAGCGCCAAACAAACCTGACAATATGTACCAAGCCATGCAGACAACTCCTGCAGCCCATAGCGCCAAACTCAACATTTTCCCAACGGCGATGAGGATCAAAAAAAGGTTGTCACTCTGAATGATTCTGTCAAATCTCAACTGTACTCTATTCTGAAATAAAATTCACAATATTTTCAATACACTTGTAATTCCATTAACACTTGTCTCTCTTCTTTTTTTACTCATGGTGTCTTTTTTTCTGACCTGGCTCAACACTTGAGAGTTTATCCTTGATTAAGAGCAAGATGATTCTCCCTGCAGAGCTTCTTATAGACATATTTCACAGGCATCAGATTCCTCCACACATTTAAAAACCTATCTGCCATCTGGACCTGGATTTAATTTCAGAGTCTTTAGTTGGAGTCTATTTTCTGTAAGCTGTCATGACGGGGTCTGTCAGAAGTGAAACAGATGATCCAGCTGCTCCTGCAGGCCCAGTTAAGTCTGGACAGCAGCGGGAAGTATTTAATCTTGATTTTGTGAAGAATGAGGCCAGACGCTGTCAGAGCGGCTGCTGTTCAAATGATGAACGGGGGACAAGCTCAGGCTTCATTATGACAGTGTTGGGAAAGAGACCTTCACTTATGTGGCTGAATTTATCTCTAAATACTGACAGGATATCTTCACTCAGAAGATAAAGAAGGTGCTCAAAAATGTAATTAGAATAAAAATATTGTGTAAAATGTTAAAATGATCCACAAAACACAAAGTCCTATAAAGTGTAACATTTGAATTTGCATTTTCTTACATTTTCAACTACAAAGGTTCTCCATGAGTGGATCCTTGGACTGTTAAAAGTTAATCAGCTAATATTTGCGTTTCAAAACACTATCAAGACATGTACAGAACAAAACCAGCAAAGAGATTGTATCTTTTTAGTCCTAGGGAACCACAAATCAACTCAAACTTCATGGATTTCAAAGATAAAACGAATCCCATCAAAATGATCATCACTGATATTTAAAGCCCTAGTAAGTAACTTTTGATTTGTGTTGGCTTTGGCACCCCCTGACAAAACGGTATCTTTTATTCCTCAGATAACTTTATCCAGTGAATGTAAACTCTACAAAAAGTTTTTCTTCAGGCATTCATCTGATACCTACCCCACCTCATATTAAAAATTCATCTATTTCTCTAAAAGTAGTGGGGAACATGCACTTTGTCCCACAGCATACTGTGCACCGCTTCACAATACCTACAAATCTGCAAACACTTAAAATCAACTCACACTTTTATTTAAAGCTACGGTAAGGAACTTTCAGTTTGTGTCAGTTTTGGTGCCGCTTGTGGTTTTCTTGTGCCTTTTGAGAGAAAAGCTCATTCTGTTGACTTTTGACAGGCTAATGCTAAAGTCAGAAGCTGAAAATGATGTCACACCCGAGTTACCAATGTTTCAGTTACCAAGTCGGAAAAAAGCAAAATTGGAGGCTGAAACAAGATGGCTACATCTACGAAAGTTATTTTAGCACTTGCCTTGTCCGAATATGTGGTAAGCACTAGAATAACTTTCGTAGATGTAGCCATCTTGTTTCAGCCTCCGTTTTTGCTTTCTTTCAACTTGGTAACTGAAATGCTGGTAACTCGGGTGTGGCGTTATTTTCAGCTCCAACATCTGATTTCCGAGGTAACTTGAATGCACCTTAAACTATCATTTCTTGTAAAGATTCAATGTGCAAATTCAGCTAAACATCTAACATCTACCTTCTTGTTCTAGTTTCATGCATTAAAAAAGACAAGATACAATGATCAGTGTTGTAGCTGATGGTCTTGTTTGCTTTAGGATACCACAACAAGGCATTAGTAAGAATTTCAGCCTATTTCAGGAGCTTTTAATGAATCTTGTGAAACTTTGTGTGCTTTAAAAAGTCAGCCCAAAAGATGTGATTTGTTTTGATAGACATTAACAAAAAGTACCATCAAAAAGAAGCAGTCAAAGTTGTTCTAAAAAAAGTTTTGCTAGTTTGCCTCAAGTGAAATCTAGTAGTCTTCCCCTCTATTTTTCTCTGTGAGAACTCAAATGATAACAATCTGGTAATGATCTCATTTCAACTTGTCTGTAGATTTTCTGCTTTCTAGTTTAGTTTTCATTCTGCGGTAAAAGAGGAACTCAACACCTCCACTCTGCCTCTGACTGAGCATATCCTGACTGTTTCATACTGCAGTTATTTTCTCCTGTGTGCAGCAGATGAAGAAAGCACTCTGGAAATGTGTCAGATGGTTTACACAGGGCTTGGAGGAATGTAGAACCAGTGTGCTGATGAGACACCAGTTTATGTATTACATCAGACTCCTTAGGGGTTAGAGAGTGCATGCTGAGTGGATGGTGCCATTAGTGCCCAAACGTCACTTTAAGTCCTCCAGTCCTGTTCAGACAATCAGATAGCTGGTGGTTTTGTTCATTTAAAAAAACAAACAGCATTTGTAAAAGTGAATTTCTTTTACTCCTTATTGTACCTCAAATAATTTTTAACTTTAGTAACGACCGCACGATAACAATACACAGCAGTCTGAGAAGCCATAAAAAAACTCAACCAAAAAGCCACTCTATAGCCACAAATAATGCTCAGAACAGCACCTAACTTCATCAACAGTACATATAGGGTCCCAGCCACAGCACTAGCCACCAAACATCTTTTTAGCTTTGCCTGGTTTCTTTAGCAAAGAGACTAAACACAACTCACCTACTCTCTTCCAGCAGTTGTTGTTTGTACGGAGACCTCGGGCGAGTCCATCGAATGCAGCGGGGTGGCGCAGCTCAAAGAAGAACATTTATGAACATTATATTAGTTAGGTGCTGTTCAGAGCATTATTTGTGGCTATAGAGTGGCGTTTTGGTTGAGCACGTGGCTCTCTGTATTGTGATCATGTGGTCGTTGCTAAAATTGGTATAACTAGAGAAACAAGTGGTCAGCAACATTAATCTCTTGAGGGGGTGTCTAACTCAGAGTTACGGTGGGTTTGACCCCAAATTAATTTTACGAATTCCCATCTTGGTGACTTTTGACAGTCAAATGTATCATTTC
Source organism: Xyrichtys novacula (assembly GCA_962446985.1). Lineage (NCBI taxonomy): Eukaryota > Metazoa > Chordata > Actinopteri > Labriformes > Labridae > Xyrichtys > Xyrichtys novacula. The sequence goes on along the minus strand of OY660882.1, from coordinate 6,465,860 downwards.
TTTAATATTTTATGTGTACGGTGTAAAAACAGGGCTGTTTCCCAAACTATTTACCTGACACCTACCCCCCTTGCAACACATTTGGGCATTTAAAACTATAATGCAAAAATCATCCATCATGTCACTGATAATGTTGCTTCTTTTTAAAAACAATTTTAAGTCATCAGTATAAATTTCAGTCTATTTTTTTGATGCTCAGTTTGATGTTCAGTCAAAGTCCTCCTATCTCAATACTTTCTTGTTTTTGCATCAGCACTTTTGCTTCAACATGATGATAAAGGAGTTAAAGGAAAAAAGAAGACAAAATACAAAACTATGTGGAGTAAAAGGGAGGAAGAGGTAAAGAAGGTCAAACACACAATAAAAGTCCAAGTACTCTTGAGTAAATGTTCTGTGGAGAAAGATCCATGTCAGTGCAGCCTGACTGACTCATCTCCTGAAGCCTCAGTGTCCCATGAACAGCGTGACTCAGGGCGCAGCAGCGGTGTGATGGGTTGAATTTAACATCATGAAAACATCACCCCAGACTGACTGACCGGGGTTACTGCAGTTCAAACCCCCACCGAGAGAAAAAAAAAAAACATGCGCTGCAATCCCAAAGCGTCTGACTCCACCCAGCCAATCACAGGCGAGGTCCTGACTTATGATCCTCCTGAACCAATGGACGAAAAGCGCGTGAACCACCTGTGCCAGCTTGTAAACTGCTGCTTCACACCCTCGGAGGGTTTTCACATTAAAGAAACTGAAAATCAAAAAAAGTTGCAAATGGAGACGGTGGTGCATTCAAGGGATTTCGTGTAAGTAGGAGAAAAGTGTTGCAGCTGCAGCCCAGTTCACCTGTGGGCGTGGGCGTGGATGTTGAAAGGCTGATAATGCTGGAAGCCTACTGTGATGGTGCAAATGAAAAAAAAAAAAACACGAGGGTGTGGAGAAGAGAGACCTCCACTGGCCAACGTGGAAATCACATACAAGGCAGAGAAACTATAGAATCAGAGCAGGGAGGTGCTGTGATCTCTAGAGAGTCAAAAAATTAAAGGTCTGAAGAGGAAGTGGTCGTAAAACACACTGAAATTAACACTGACGCCCCTGTGTGACCTGAAAGAGCAACAAAAAAACCAAAAAAGTCAAGATTTATCACCTCTAAATGTCATTATTAGGCCTAAAGCCTGCGCCACAAGGTAGCTGTCAGACAGAGTGATAAACTGCGCGGTGCAGAAACAGCTTTTATTGACATTATCCTTTGTGGAAATTCTTGTTTGATGAGTGAGGAATGAGATGAATACCTTTACCTGCAAATGTGTAGGATACAGAGACTCCCCAAGTATCAGGTCAGCAGGAGAAAAGAGCTGTAGGGGAGAGTGGGGTAAGTTGAGCCAAAGGGTAAGTTGAGCCACCCCCTTGTTGCTTGGAAATGGTAAAAGAAATTGATAATGTGACCAAATACTTAGGAGATGGGCATCAATTCATGGAGTCTGTGAAGGTTAGAAGCACATGGGTGAAGAGGTTAGACATTTATTTCCAAATAGACATTTTTCACTCTTGAAAGTGTATGTATCTATCAATACACTTGAGTGGAAATACCCAAATCTACTTAATCACTTACACATATCCTTGTACAAATACATAAACGCACATATTTAGCTGGATTCTGTAAATACAGCATACACAAAAGGAAAGGAAAAGCGCAGGTATGCAGACCTCACATAAAAAACTCAGTTCTTGCATCTCTCCACTATATAACCCCTTTCAGGAGCCCTTTGAGAAATGTAAGTATTTACCCCACTTTCCTTCATATAGATCCATTCTACCCATTTGTGTATATGACACTTTCAAATGCTGCAACTTGTGCCATTGTTGCAGCACTCCCCCTCTGTCTTCCAACCCCTAACAAGTACCTGTATACCAATCATAATACTAGTTTGGATCCAGCCTTTAATATGATTCCCTGTCCAGTCAAAACTGAATGATCACCCAAAACAAATAATCTAGGGCTAAATGGGAATTGTGTCTCTGTAATCTCACATGGATTAATCATAAATCTTTGCCCAAGAATTGTTGAACTTTGTCACAGGACCATAATACATGAATCAGATGACCTTCCTCAGATTTACATCTCCAACAATTTGATGTAGTGTGTCGTTAGTTTGATTAGAATTGTGTTCAGACCAAAAAAGATCATTTTGAATTTGTTTTATACATCAATTGTGGTATCTTTAATAATAATAAAAAGAATTATTGTACCAGTTGACTAGTGTATAATAGATAAAGATACACATGAATGTGAAGAAGTGACTGTTATTTAGGGAGAGAGAAGGTGAGGGAGGGCTGGGGTGGAGAGTTGGGGGATAGTAGGGATACGGCTCAACTTACCCCGCTCCTATGGTCAACTTACCCCATACACAGGGTAAATTGACCATAGGAGACCACTTTTTTGGCATGCTGTATTATCAAGACAGTTATGTTTACATAAATGGCTCATCTTACCCCACTCTCCCCTACCCAACTGTGTATAATCAGTGAGTGAAATACACAAATATGTCCTTCATTACACAGAGAAAAACATGGAAATGCACAATGAAAAACACTGTACTATCATCAAATCTAACTGCAAAATGAACACAAACTGAATACCCTTATAGTAGCTTCATACCAGACTTTTAAGTGGAATTCAAGGACTTATGACCCATTAAATAACATACTTTATTCCTTAAAGCTGTAGCAAAAGAAGTACCAGAGGTGAAAAATCCACAAGACAATAAAGTGAGTCTAAAAGCTTTGACGTGAAGTTTTATTTGAAAAAGTTCCTGCAATGAGTAAAGTAAGCAACATGGATTGTATAAATATCTGTGCAACCAAAATGAGCACACGGAGGCACTTCACTGCCTTCTGCTGCTGCCATGAAACACCAAACTATCCAGCGTCATGTCCAGCTACAAACCTCTAAGTATTACATGTTTTCATTTCATTCAGGTTTGTAGGACTGTACAGTCTAATCTAAAACGAAGTACAACTTATTCTTAAAAAGTAATTCAGAGTTAGAAAAAGAGAGGATGCAGCCCAGGTAGAAATATGAGTTAAAGCATCTCAAAAACATGGAGGATTAAGTATTTTCAGTCCAACATAAATTAATGTTTGTTCATGAGCTGCCATGTGAACTCAGCAGTGAGCGACATGGAGGAAAAAAAAAAAGAAGTATTTAGACGAGCTAAACAGAAGACATCAGTGCTAATAGGGCTAAATAAACAAAAAAAGAAGATAATGTTTAACAGCTAACTCACAATCAGTGTTTGGGATTCTTTTGCAGTGCTTTGGCCCAAACCTCCTCATGGCACAATGAACCGACACAATCTGTCACAGCAGGTGAAGAAAACAATCAGTACTCGCTTAGTTCCAGAGCTTTTAAAAGCTCTTAATGCTTGTTGTAAAATGTTGATTGAAAAATCAGAAAATGTTTTTTCTTACTCATACAAACTACACCAACAGGAAGGATCGTAAGTGCAACCGAGGTTTTTAATTCAAGCTTTACACTCTATGTAGGAGCTTATACCCCCTGTTGTTTTGTTGTCCAATCAGAACCTCCTCCACTGCTGTTGTAGTGAGTATGCACATGTACGGAGTGTAACTTGGACTGTGAAAAAGCACCTACTCATACACACACCACCTTGGATTAAACGTTTCACCGTTTTCTTTGCATTTTACATAAACTGTTGAATTTACACAGAATCACTACTTTCAGAATACATTCATCTTTTTGTTTTTTTTGTAAAATTACCACAGCAACAATGACATGTCTTTACAAAAAAAAAAAAAAAAAAAAACATCCCCTCAGCCGAATCCTCCAGAAGAAAAAACCATGGAGTGAAGACCACAATCAGCGATATCATCAGTGATTACTCTCATTATCGAAGCACGTCCTCGGGTCAAAAAAAGAGAAATAAATACATATATAACAGTATGATAACACTGAAGTCTGGTTGGTGGGCTGGTTTTAGGGGGTTAGACGCCCAGTTTGTTGGCGATGGTCATGACCACTTTGAGGATAGGCATGAAGGCGGAGATCTCGCTGAAGTTGCTGCTGCTGACCACCTGGGTGTGCACCTCCAGGCCGCGTTGGTAGTTCTGACTCGCGACGCAGCGGCCGATCTCATGGAGCCCGTTCAGGATGTTGTGGGACAGCTGGGAGGTTAAAGGAAGACAGTTACTGTGTTAAACATACCCGACACAGACATTTTCAAGCATCTTATTTTCAATTAGGGCCCGACCAATTTATCAGCGAGCCGATTAAATTGGCCAATTTTAGCCCGTTTGAGACTAATCGGTAAGCAGCCAAAGCTCGCAGATTTTTGCTGATATATTTCGACCTCATGACAGTCTTCATCCACTAACTACCTCACAGCACAGCAGAGTGACGGATCTTAAGCAGGTAGCTGCAGGGACGCACGGTAAATAAACCAGTTTGTGAAATACTCAATAAGTCAAATTTTATTCCTGAAAATATCGGCGGAAATTGGCGATATTTGGGTTTCAGTTCAACCCACTTCATGATGCTCCCCTGTGCTGTGCTGGTCTCGGTCACGCCGACTTAACAGTGAAGCACCATGTAATATGCAAGCTAAAGTTAGAGTTAGCCATCAGCTGTTAGCCTTGCTACACTGTTAGCCGTGCCAGTAACGGTAGAATAAACAACAGTACACATTACGTGATCGAGCTACTTCTCTCATTCTGGTCCGAGTTTGATCACTCAGTCTTCCTGTCGGCGTGAAGAGCAGTAGCCTACAGTATATCTACAGTATATAGTATACGCTAGATATCTACAGTGTATATATATATTTTTTATAACTTCATAAAAATTTAAAAAAATCATCCGATTAATCAGTAATCAAATTTTTCGCCCCCTAATAATCGGTCGGGCCCTATTTTCAATTGAGTAACTTTTCATATATTTAGTTAGCCGGGTAAAAACTTAGTCTGAATATTTTTCCGAACTATTGAAAAATTTAAAAATGAATGATAACTATCTATTATGATGATCTATGATCTATTTCTTACCGTCTGCTCCCTCAGCTTGTCATAAAGGTATCCCAAACGTTTAGCTGCATCATCCAGTTTCCTCTTTGTTTGCTGAAAGTAAAACATTTGTGGTCATTTCACATCCAATAAAAAAAAAAAAACACATTTCCTCTTTAATTCTCTCTAATTTTGTCCCACATGAGGCGAAACCTACTGGGTCTCTTGCAGCGAGCTGGCAGCGCTGCACCAGGCTGTCGAACGTGGATTTGAGGACCATGTGTTCGGCTGGGATTTCTTTCTGCTCTACCCTCTCTGCGGGCAGCTGCTGGAGGACCTGAGGACAACAAATGCAAAGAGTTGACGTATTTCCTGTAAAGAATGCAAAAATAGATTCGCTTTTGACTCACAAACCTGCATGTTGGGCTCCTGGGGCGCACCGGGGGGGACCTGGGTGTGATCGTGAGGCTGAGGCGCCTCCACGGGGAATCCCATCACAGGAGCGGTGATGGGGGCTGGTGGAGTGTAGTTCTCAGGAACCTGAACACACAAATATAATCATATAAAAGCTTGGCCTTTAGTTAGCTTGTTGCTATTTCTGTCTTTTCTCCTTTTTGTTGCTGATGTCGGTAGAAATATTGCACCAACTATGTAAATTCCCAAACTAAAAACACTCTTTGGACAGTGAATGACTAAAAGTTAAAGTACCTTCTTCTTTCTGGGTCCAGCCCGCACTGCTGGTGGGTCATTCCAGCCCTCCTGAGGTCCTAAATTTAGAAAAAAAAGGTAGGAGGATATTAGAAAGACACCAGCAGCTTTTCCTCCTTTAGTCTCACTCAAACAGTAAAACATTTTTATGAGCTGAGGTTAGTCCACATGTCAAAAATGCTCTAAGAATGAACTGATGTCAAGCCAGAGATTTTAGCAGTTTCAGCAAGTATGGTAAAATACTGAGGCGGGGTCCAACAGTGGCAGTGTCAGACCTCCTCTGACTTCTTAAAAGTATTTTCCATACGTACTTTTTAGGCTCAAACATAAACAAGAAGTTTGCAAACTGTCTTGTCATAATCTAAAATTGTGCGATAAAGGGCATGCCAGCTTTAAAGCATGAGTCTTGGATTTCTTTCATACTGTGATTTAGGGTTTCATACAAACAGCTTAACCAGCTCTCTACATTTCCCTGAAGCATGAAAGCGAACACTGACAAAAATACACAGAGTTACCAGAAAACACAGGAGTCTAAAGAATCTGTCGAAAAGTTGCAGATTTTTTGCTTTTCTAATGTTTGTTTTTTTTCTTCCTGGTAACTCAAGCGTATGTTTTAATGCACTCTTATTCCATAACCAACCCTAACCCTGTCACCTTGTAGGTCACTCTGGGATATCAGCCAGGGAAAGAAGCCTGCAAGTCAAATGAGGTGGACAGCTGAGTATGATTCAATGATCATAGGAAATATGGAATATGTAGATATGACAGAACAAATGATGAGATGAGATGAATCTGATTATGACCGTGTTAAAACATGGAGTTTAAAATGTCTTGTACCTGTGGGAGGAGGAGCAACAGGAGCAGCAAACGGCTTAGCAGCAGGAGCACCCGGGCCTCCCTGGGGATACCCTGATCCCAGAGGGTTATAGGGACCAGACACCATAGGAGGTGGTGCAGGGCCCTGGTTGTGAAGGGCACCTGGGTACATAGGAACTGGTGCTCCAGGCTGAGAAGTGGGCGACATGGGGCCTGATGGTAAAGAGGTAGATGGCATGAAGCTTGTCGGCGGAACCCCCGGACTGGGCATGGGGGGCAGGCCTCCAGGAGCTGATGAGGAAGGTGGGGGTGGGGGTCCTGATAAGTTAGCAGCTGGCATTGAAGGACCTGGAGGAGGGAAGGCGGGTCCACCAAGAGACATTGGCTGGGGCTGGAATGGCTGTTGAGGCAGGAAACCTGAGGAAAGACATTGAATCATTATCAAACATGACTTTAAAACCAAACTCAAAACGTACATTTTTAGTCTTGCTTTTAACTAAATTCTGTGTTTTAGCGTTTATCACTTTCTAGTTTTACTGACAGGATCGTCTTTTATTGAGCTATTTTGGTGCTCTTACTTAAGTATCTTTTACTGTTGTTCTTATTTCATTTTAGATATTATTTCTAAAATTTCATTCTATGTAACTTTGTTTTTAGTATTTAACCTAAACCTCCAGTGTTTCCTATCTTGCGTTTTAAAATGGCGTTTCCTCAGTGCGCGTTTCCATAAAATCAATCACTTTTTTAAGTTGATGCATTTTAATACTGTTTCTGTTGCGTTTAGATTGTGGGGTGGGAATGAGGGGTTGGGTTGGGGTAAATTTGAGTATTCTTTTTTTCCTTTAGTTTTGGGTTGGGGAGAATTTGGGTATTCTGTGTTTTTTTATTCCTTGGTTGGGGTAGATCTGGGTATTCTTTGTTTCTTTTATCCCTGGGTTGGGGTAAATTTAAGGTATTCTTGGTTCTTTATTCCTGGTATGGGGTAGATTTGAGTATTTTTTTTTCCTTTATTCTTGGGTTAAGGTAGATCTGGGTATTCTTTGTTTCTTTTATTTCTGGGTTGGAGTAGATTTGGGTATTCTTTGTTTTTTTTTTATTTCTGGGTTGGGGTTGTGTATGAAAAGTGCTATATAAATAAAGACTGATTGATTGATTTATAATTTTCCACAAACATGTATAAGTTTAATCAAAATAATCAAGTGTTAAACCTGGAGCTGGGGCTGGATGTTGTGGGTAGGGGGGCCTCATAGCAGGGCGGGTGTTGCTGGGTGGCAGGGCGTGAGAAGAAGGTGGGACTCCAGGTCCAGTGTTCGCTTGAGCAGCCTGTGGGGTAAAAACCGATGGCATAGGAGGCTGCGGTTGAGGGGCAACCTGAGAGGGAGCAGGAGGCTGGTATTGACTCTGAGGTTAGAAAATAAAAAAGACACAATATTTTAGAATGAAGTTAAAATATTCATGATTATGTAGCAGAGTTGATCTTGCAAAATGCATGATCCATTTATTTGATTTGCTGCTTCTGTTCGTACCATGACTTGTGCTTTCGGTGCAGAGGGCTGTGCGGCAGGAGCAGGCTTGGCTGCGGGCGCACTGACTTTGTTGAAGGAGTTTGAAGGCTGCTGACCACCTGCAGCCTCTCCTTGAGCGTGGAACAGTCTGTCTCTCAGCATCACGATCCCAGGCTGTGTGGACGGATGATGCAAACCCATTAAAAAGTTTTTCTCACAATCCATGGAGAGTTAAAACACTTTAACTCTATTGGTTTTTGTCTTACCTGGTCTGAACTCTCTGGCAGGTACGTCATGGCGGTGGCCAGGCTGCCCTCTGCGGCGAGGATGCCGGCATAGCATGTCAGCTTCTCGGCGAGGATAGGGCTCTGGACTGCTACCTCGCTGTTACGGAGGCGCTCGATTGATTTACGCAGCATCATGACTTTCTCAACAAGGTCCTGAAGAATACAGACACAAAGACAGTCTTTCAGCTCTAGGAAATAAAAATCAGACTCAGCCTTAGTTGTGCAAAGTTTAAATTAAAGCCTGACAAAGCTTTTACCTCTAGACCGAGAGGAGTGGCGCTGTCTTTATGAAAGGCCCAGCACTCCACCAGCTTCTCGATGTTCCCAGAGCAGATGTAACACAGGCAGGCCTGCAGGCAGCGTTTCTCTGTGCCCTCATTCTCGAGCCGGCCTCCCAGAGTGTCTTCACAGAGGGATTACAGAATGAAACACTGTCAACAAACTGGTGCTGGTGTTCTCTAAAGTTCTCCCAGAAATGTGGTGCGAGAAACTGCGAGTGACTTACCACACAAACGGGCGAAATCCTCAGGATGAGCGTAGGTCAGCAGAGCAGCCAGAGCCTCCTTCCAGTTGTCTAACTCGCAGCTCTGCACGATGTCTCTCCAGTTTTGAGTCACCACTGATGATATGAGCTACATAAGGAGACAAATTCATTTCACACACAGCTCTTTGTGATTGTACAAACTGACCCACTGTGAATAAATACACTCGTACCATTGAAATGCTGTTCTTTTGCTTGCTTAGGTACTTCTGCTGCGTTTTCTTGAGCAGCTCCTCTCCTCCGCTGATGGACAGCAGGATGGCTTCAGCGTAACGGCCGTCGTTCAGGCACAGATCCACGGCTCCCTCAAAGTTACCCACCAGCAGCGCCTGGCTTATCAAACCATCAGTGTCTGCACAAGCACAACAAGGTTATCCGCCATAAACAAACACTCAAGCGTGACACAGAAAGAGATAAACTGTTTAACGTCGCATAATGAAGTGTGTACCGCAGGATATGGGGATCTGGAAGTTGGAGTTGTCCTTCGGGGTCTGACTGAAGAAGTCTGCCGGTGAAACAGATCCTGAGGTTCTCGCATCGGCAACAGCTTCATCAGACCTCTGGAAACAGAACAAAGAATACCGTAAATGAATTAAAGGTTGAAAAACTTGGCGTACAACTGAGGAATAAAATGTAGGAAAACGTGCGCCGACCTCAGCCGAGAGCCGCTGCATCTTTTCCGCCAGATCTTTCGCATCGACTCCATGTCCATTGTGCTGAAAACTCTTCCCCAGGCATTTTGAGATCTGATTTAACACAAGGTTTTAGCAGCTTAGACACAGGAGATGAGTCACATGCTAACATGAGATTACAAATCAGACGCAGGATACCTTTTTCTCCAGCTCATCTTTGCTAAAACCGAGAAGTCTGAGGAATTTAATACGTGCTTCTTCCTCAAAGTTTACCTGCAAACGAGAAAAAAATCAATAAGCTGAAAGTACAACATTAAAAACTGACTGACAGATTGAGTTTGATGACTCAAAATCGTACCAGAAGGAACTTCCATATGTCCTGCTCAGCGTCTGTCTTGGCGTTCTGAATCTTGGCCTGGCAGTAGTTGTTGAAGGAGCCTGACTGCAGCGCCGCCTGCAGCTCCCTGGAGCGCTGAAGGAACTCTGTCTCCGTGGTAACCTGGCTCACAAACACCTGTCTGGGGACTGGCTGAGGGCTCTGCACGGGAGGCAGCTTGGGATTCTCAAAGGTGATCAGTTTACCTCCAAACTATGGAATAAAAAGAAAGATCCTCAGGTTAAAAACTGCTCTTTTTTCCATAATGTTATTCAACAACGTTTAAAGTCTCACTCACAGCAAAGGAGGCCCCCACTGGTCTGCGCACCCACTTGGGAGGCTTCCTCAGTGGGGGGATGATGGTTTCCTGTGTTGTGGGCTGGGGGACTTGCAGGGGAGGAAGAACCTGTCCTGTTCCAAAGGGATCCATGGCATCAAATGAGGAGGATATCTGTTAAATGAACGATCAGATGTTAGTTCAGGAAAATGTACTGTTAATCTAACGACGCTTGATTTGCAAACAACGTCTGCAATTTTACATCAATGTCTTGAAAAATAAAGGAGTAAAAATTCTACTAGTTGTGACACATCTACCATTTTAGGTCCAGTGTCAGAGTAAATTGGTACTTTTTGGATAGATGTTTAAGAAAACATTCAGCAGGTTAATGAAATACATCTCTTCTTCAGCCGCTGATATTTAAAGCAATCATTTCACCCCTCTTTAATGTCAACATCCTGTAAACATGTCGTGTTTGATTGCTCTGTTTTCATTTCCTTGACGTGAGCACCACCTTGTGGACGACCAGAGGAGCTCAGCTCACCCTGAGGGATTAAAAACCATCCAATCATGAAATCCCCTACCTTGTCAGCTGTGCTTTGCTGCTGAGCCCTCATGCTCCCCCCCATCACAGAGTAGACTGTGATTCTCCCGTCAAATGAGGCGGCTGAAAGCAAGGCTGGATTCCTGGGGCACCACTGCACGTCGAAGCACCACTGGTTTGTTGTTGGAAGCTCGTAGATGACCTTCGATGACAGAAATGGCGCATGGAAATGTAGTCGAGTCACAATACTGAGACAAAGTTATTCAGACACAAAAGAAGCTGAGGTGTGTGTCGCATACCTCTCCAGTGTTTGGATTCCAGCAGAGGATGCGGTTGTCTTTAGCGCTGCTTAGCAGCAGCTCAGAGTCGGCCTGGCTCCAGGATATGGACAGAATACCCCTGCAAGATAATACCAAAGAAAAAAGGGTCAATGTTGAATATTCTGGATGATAACCACAGTCCACAAACTGTTAAAGCCGTACCTTGTGTGGTTCTCCAGGACTTTGAGGGGTGATGTGGCAAAACGAAGATCCCACATCTGGATGACTGGTAATCTGTCATCTTCAGAGGCCAAGACCAGCTGAGTGGCCACATCAGGGTGCCAGAGCATTCCTGAGCAGTGCATCTGGAAACACATCATACAGACAGGATTTAGAGCGACAAATGGACATTTCTACAGCTGCACAAAACTATTCAAACTACTGTCTGACCTGAAAAACACTTACTACAATTTTTGTGAAGTTTCTTCAATCTCTGTTACGACTAGAAAGTCTATTCTTATTATAAACCTTGCAGATATAGAGAATAGATAATGCAAAATTAGTTCAGTGCACTTCATTGCTGTTCTGATACCTTCAGTTTGAAACTGAATGATTTAGTTTGTCAAGCTATTGGCTACACCCATTTAATCAACAAAGTTTATCAACTTTGCTGACTAAAGGTCTGAGGCAAAAGAGACGCACTGTGATTTGTCTGGATTGTACGACTGACAGGAGGCATACTTTTTTATTCACTGTGCAGAAAGTTATGAGAATTAAATACATTATATATCAAGTTTTTTAAAAGCTGATTCTAATCTGAGTCTTTTTGAATGCAGCCTTACTCATAACTTGGATGTAAACCAACTTACCCTTGCAAACAGAAGTTAGAGGGTGTGGTTTAGTGGTAAAAGCAAAACAAGCCAACTAGCTTTCTTCATTGAAAGCCAATAATTTGTGGTGATTTGACAATCTTACTGCCAGATTCTGCACTGATTGATGGATAGAGGTTGATGTGTGAGAGCAGGCGGTAAATAACTGTCACACTAACATTGAAGTATTTGTAAATGTTGCAGAACCGGGGTAGATGGCATTAATAAAAGTCTCGTACTTAGTAACCACCTCTGTGTTTTGTATGAAAGAATCACCCACCCTGTTACTGTGGTCGCTGATCTTGATGATGGGCTCGTTCTTTCTCAGGTCCCACACGACTGCTTTCCCGCTGGGGTTCGCAGAGGCCAGGATGTGCTGAACTTGCCTGTTCCAGGACACGACACTGATGTCTTCAGCAGGCTAAAAAGAGAAGAGAGAGCACGTTAGGAAACCAGCCAAAACAGAGTCCTCGTATTCAAACCACAATACCAGGACGCCCTTGCCATGCAAACACTGTGTGTTTATTCAAATAGCCGTGTGACATTGATGTAGAGTTTATTTCACTCCAGGGGGGCAAAGGCAAAAGACACCATGATGCAAACTCTCTTGTGGTTTCCGTTTCTTCTTCACATATGCCGCCTGTTTGGTAGTTATGGTTTTTATTTTGGCGAAGGGTCAGCAACAAAAGAAAAATCTCACACCTACCTGTGTTTTTGCTCCTGGTGTCATTGGACTACTGAAGTTGTTCAGATCCCAGATGTATATCTCTGAATCATTTGCTCCTGATGCAAGAAGATTACTCTATAAAAGGAGAGATAGAGAAGGATGAGTTAGATGTTAGGTATAAGCTACATATTAAGGACAGAGAGGACTGTGACAGCAGACGTTTACCTGAAAAGGGTTGAAGTCGAGCGCTCTAATGGGTCCTGTGTGCTTGTCGGATTGTCCCACTATCGCCTCCGCTCCAGAGCTCATTATGACCTCGGGGTTATAAACAGTTATGGTGCCGTTTTCACCGCCGCCGACCAGTCTGCCTCCAGTGCCATCAGCGCCCATTCCAAAATTTACCCATACAATACTGTGCAACCTGGAGGACACAGAACAGTGAGTTAAATTTGCCACAAAACGCTGCTTCAGTAATGATGCACATCATTTGGAGAACAAAGAAATCCCCTGCAAATTCTAGCAAAAGCTACATGTTCACTAATAAAGACTATAAATGAGAGGGTAGAAGGAAGCTGTTTGATACAGAGCGATTAAAATATTGTAATAAATCATTCCGTGTTATTTAATATTTTAGTTGGCAACAAGTCACATGATTAAAAATTCTGCCAATATACTTTAAAACAAAGATTAGACATGCTTTTTTGGTAAGAGTGAAGACTTTTGGCTTTGTGGGAAGATAAAAAACTAAAGGCAGAGCTGGAACAAGGCATAAGCAAACTAAGCGCCTGCTTTGGGCCCCGCAGCCAATAGGGGGCCCCCAAGAGCAATCAAAAAAAATATTTTTTAAATTTTTTTATTTTTTGCATGTATGAGTGATGCTTTCTCATACACAGCTGAACAGTTGAGGATTCAGTTCAGTTCATAGCTTCTTGGACCGGGAGACACGAGTGTTTGGCTGTGTTTCTTTGGCAAACAGGTCTGTAAAAATGAACTTTTTTATAAGTCATGATGTTTTAACTGTACTGTCCTATGGTATGCTCTTTATCAGGTCTGCTCGGTAAATTGGGCTCAGTAAGTGATTCGTTCACTAAACGTTTAGAAGAATTCAAACTGAACATGCACCGTTCCCTCGCAAACCGCTGCAATGATAGGATGCTGCGGGTTTAATGCACTACTTGGCTCTGATTTTTTCATGTCAGTGTGAACAGTGCAATTCAGATTTTTTCAAATCCAACCCATGTATGTATGTGGATATAAATCGGATATGTATCCGATGTGACTGCAGTGTGGATGCTCAGGTCGCATTCATCCGACCTATACGTCATCAATATGCGACAGACGTCACCATTGTTCGAAAACACAAACAGGCGCGGAAAGCAATTTCTGCTTTGTGCACCTGCGGGTCACTTCACGGACACATTCCGTTCACATTAAATGCCGCATTCGTTGTTGTAATGTGAACGACCACACAAAACGATCAGATTTAACAAAAAATCCAAATTGTGCATCATAACCTGCAGTGTGAACGTAGCACTTGTTACATGCTGTGTCCTTTTGTATGCAAGTTGTTGTGGTGGCAATTTAGCTTTAAAAAAAAAAGGGTAGTTTTGACATACAAAAATGATTCCACAGAGTGTAGTTCAATGCATGATTCGTTCACAAAATGATTCAGGTGTCAGTACATGCAGCCCCTCGTTTGCTGGCTGCTCGACTGGAAATGCTGTTTCTCACTTTAGCTCAACTGAAGTGAGAAACGAACGAGTCACTCAAGGAAGTCATTTGGTTCAGTACGTTCACTTAAAAGATTCAATTCTTTTGAACGAATCGTTCGCGAACGACAAAACACTAATACTGAGTCAGGTCACTGTGGTCAGGTAAATTATGACTCACAATACTGCCAAGAAGTTGTATCTTGCGTATTAAGTGTTTGTATAAAAAATGACCTGTTTGCTGTCGGTAATGATCCTCTTAGCTGCATCTCCAGAGAAGGGTCAGAAAAGTCCGTCTCAAATATCTCCAGGGCAGCAGTCGTATTGAAAGAAGCATCGAGCTGTTGTGCTGAAGTTCCTAAAGCCAGGTAGATGGGATGGTGCCCGGCAGGACTCCACGCCTGGTGGGCAGTCCTCTGGATCTCCTTCAGCCTCATATTCCTCCTTAAAAGTGAAATCCTGGACGAAAAAAAACAACAACTCCGTTTACCAACAGATACTACATTCATTTGAAGATGAAGGGAAGTTGTAAATCACAGCAAAGGGTGCCACCCTTAACGAGTCCGACTATTTCCTGGAAACGGTGTCTAACATGTGTCTAACGTTAACTTTGACAACACACACAGCTCACACTCGTGTTTGAACGAGTCGATACGTGATGTTTCGTGATAAAAACGTGTTATTTGCAAAGACGCTCGGAAAATTGACCCAAGCTAACCTCAACTCCAAGTTAGCATTTCGTAATCACACCTCACGTTTTACACACGTACCGTTAAATTAGACTTATTAACCTTTGAATATACGAGAATTAATTATGTATATTTTCTCTAGGTTATCCAAAAATCATTCATACGACACCATTAAGTTAAATACTTGAGCCGGGGGTTAGTATTTCATCTTGTCACTGACTGGTTGCTTCTCTCGCCGACGTTGCTACATGCTAACAGCCACCACCCTCGCCACTTTCTCCCTCAGAAATAGGATTCAATCTAAATCAATCCGGTTTAAACCCAACAGAAACAAAGAAGAATACTTTTTCAACTTACGTCTACTGTCACTGTCACAGCCCGACTGTCCTCATCCACAACAAACCGGAGAGCTAGCTCCTTATCAGCCAAGCTAGCAGCTTAGCCGCAGATAGATTCCGGCCAAAGTGCTTTGCCGTGTTGTCACTAAGCTACGGAAGCCGACATGGACATTTCTCATGGTGAGGTGGCCTGAGGTAACCCCGCTGACACAGTGAACCCTAACTAATATGTAACTCATAAACTCATAGGTAAAAACCGCTCTTTTTAATAGTTGAACATATTTTTAATTATTTTGGTGGTAATTTTCCTACACATGACAAAAAAGCAACACAGTGAGTAACTTAACTGTTAACACCTTTATTCTTGACAGAAATATATATACACACAAGTAGATTCAGGTTTAAGTCATTAAATTTCATAATTTTTGACTTCTTCTTCTGGTTGTTTCTCTGGATCTCCTCCTTTCTCCAGGTACAGGTTGTTATAGGGATACTGTTTCGGCCCCTGAAAGAGAGGAAAATTCTTTATTAAAAATCTGCTTTCGTTTGAAATTAGACACACAATTTAAACCATTTCAACAAAGTGCTACACAGCACCTTAAAAAAGTGACATAGAAATGACTAATATGCCCAAAATAAATACAGATTCTCTATTAAAGTTGCTCCTATGTCAAATTTTTCATTGTGAAAATACGTGAACAAAATGATTTTCATTTAAAAAAAAAAAAAAAAAAGAAGAGTATTGGCAAAAACATGACAAAAAGTCCTTTATTTATATCTACATGAACAGGTCAGTGCTGGTTAAAATTTACACTAAATTGGGTCTACTTGGCTGACACATTTGGGTTCATAAATTTCAAGTTTAATCAAATTTTTATACCTGCACTAATCAGTATCAGCTCACGTTATGATAAACATAAATTTATAAATTATTATGCAGCCCTGGCGCAATTTTTCACCTTCAAAACTCATTATTGTGTGCGGCAAAAACAGTCCAACAATCAGTGTTGTTATGATGCATTATGCAAGCATGCAAAAAGTAAGTCACTGTCAGAAATCATGTCCCCTTTAAACCCAGTCTTAACCATTTAATATGTGTCCAAAAGCTACAAGCATTGGTCCCTACTTACAACAGGGTGGTAAGATGGAAATAGCTCCCCAAGGTAGAGCAAAAACAGTGCACCGCCAATGAAGCCAAACAGCTGTTTGCATGCTGAAGACCACTGCACAGGGCTGGGAGTGGTATCAACACGGTTCCTGATGTACATGTCAAAATCCCAGTGCATCTAAAAATAAAGAGAGACAACCATTATTAACCTCAGGTAAGTTCAAACAGTTTTGATAAATTAATTCAAGGGAAAATCTGTAATCACAATTATAATGGCATTTTTAATCGTAATAAAAGACACTGAAACAAAGACAAAATGGTTCCTTTTAAACACTCAAGAGCAATGATGTTCAGTTCAGGCTGCTTTAGTTTGTACCCATCGGTAAATTTATTTTGTGGCAAGATGACGACATCCAGTTTGACAGTAACTTACCAAACAACCACAACATGAAACTACACACAATGAGAAAAAATTAAATTTGCTAAAACTTGATCAAAAGTACTTCACCAATCAAAACTTGAGAGAAAAGAATATCAGCAAATGAAAAACTGGGATTAAAAATGTTCAAACTTGCAAAGTCAAAGTGAGAGATATTGTTTGAAATGGTGATAGCTATCTGCGGTACCTGTCTGGTTTACAAAGATGAAAAAGGGTCTCTGCAAGTTTCAACAAGTCAAATTTAAGATGTTTTAATACTTTAAGACTGTAATGATGAAATTTTAAGACCCATTTTACATCTTTACTGGCAAAAAAGTACCAAAGACATGAAGAGAAATCAGAACATTTTACTTTACTTCAAATCAAATTTTATTTTTAAGTAACATCAATAAATTTGTCAGACCTTTAAAAACTCCTAACATACTGACCAACTAAGAAAACATTTAATTAGACTTAGACTTTCTTTA
The DNA here is from genome assembly GCA_962446985.1 of Xyrichtys novacula. Classification (NCBI taxonomy): domain Eukaryota; kingdom Metazoa; phylum Chordata; class Actinopteri; order Labriformes; family Labridae; genus Xyrichtys; species Xyrichtys novacula. The sequence continues at coordinate 6,448,621 of OY660882.1, read as the reverse complement.
AATGTCATTGCACAGAATAAAACACAGCAGTGATTCCTCTCTGCAACAAAATGTTGTTGCTCGGCTTCCATATCACAGCATGATGGTGTTCAATTTAATGAGAAAAATAAAAACAATAAAAACTAAGGGTAAAATAGCAGCATGGTGAGTATTATTGCACTTTCTGGAGGTAGAGTGGTAGTGGTATAAAAACAAATAAATTAAAGTGTATATAAAAAGATATATATTCTTATTTACACAGAATAAATTAACTCCTACAGATTCAAGAATTTTTATGTATGAGTTGCAAGAGTAAAGTTTTGTGTAAGAGTTTGAAACATCTCGTCATTTAGGGTAAGAATTAATACTAAAATCCTGTACCATTCAGCATCATAAACTTGCACTAGCAGATGCATGTCCTACACACTTAAAGCCATCTGTGATGATATAACTATGAGAACCTCTCATAGAAAACAAAAGGTGTGTCCCAGATCACATACTTCCATACTTAATACTAAATTGAGTGTACTAAACATACTATATACTCAATCGCGCAGTGCATGAGTTTCAAGGGTGCAGTGCTGCCTGAAATCGCATACTGCCATGCACTCACCAGAAATGACAGAAGAACAAAAACTAAAGAAATAATGACGATACGCTGCAGACAAACCCCAGTGGCTGATTCTGCCTCCAGTCACAGGCTAGCTAGCCTCGCTGGTTGTACAGTCCATGAGCAGGCTCTGCTGGCCCGCTGGTTATTTTTTATTTGCCACGCGTAACCCTGCAGAACCCGGCGGCTACTAGCTAACTACCATTAGCATTCGACAAAAAACAGGTTACACCACAAATGGACTCAAAACGATAAACGCTGGCGGTGCTTGGTGGAAAGAACACGTGTAAAAGGAAACTTATTACTTTTATCTGAACAAAGCTCCCAGGTTGACCGTCGCCGACCCACTGGCACCACAGCCTTCCGATGAAATGAGTGCGGGTGAGTGTCCACAGTCGGATATTCACAATCTTGACCAATTTAAGAATATCATCCGATAGTGTACTCAATTTTTCACATACTTTTTTCCATTTTGTGTTGGGTATACTCAAAATTTTAAGTATTTAGTATGGAAGTACGCGATTTGGGACAAACCAAAAGTCTATCTTACCGGCTCTCCCCAGTTCCTCCTCAGGTCAGGGTGGTCCCACTGGTACCAGGGGTCTCTTTCTTGCTGGGATTTATCTGGTAACTTTGGATAATCACCAAAGCTGCAGAAATTAAAGGATGGCACTGATTTATGCAGGTCTTTAACTGCTCTCTATTGTAAAACTAATGCCAAATGATGAATTAATTTAACCTTACTTAATTAACCATAGAAATACAGAACAGTTTGAACCAGGTTATTATGAATAGTCTGTTTTCAGAGGGTAATGCTCACCCTTCGCCGTTGTCTGGATATGGTTCATAGTCCTCCACTCTCATGTTGTACTTCTTTGCAGCTGCAGCTTTCTCCTCAGGGGTCTTAGGAAAAGAACCGGGTAAGCCATCCTTTGCCAGACCAGCGGCTAAAACACCAACATTAACATTCTTGTTAATCTAACAAATACACATTTATACGACTCATATGCACAAACGAATGAGGACAGATGAGGGCAGTTCAAAGTTGAGCTGCTAGCCTTCACTCGTTCAAAACAGCGGTAGCATGAGCTAACGTTAGCATGTCAAGGTTATGCGAATACGAAGCTTTTTCTTTCAAATTCTGACATGCTTATTCAGATAAATTCTTCAGAAGGTTTATTTTAATTCGTCGACACAACTGACCTGCCCTGGCGCCCGGAAAAAGGGCTGGAATGCCAGAGCCCTTCCTTTCAGAAAGGAGTTGGGCCCACCGTCGGAAGCCTACACCAGCCATGTTTACAGGCTGCTGCTCTCTGACGGACTGAGAAGCACGCATGCGCAAACTACAAAGTACGGGTCAGCATAAAGGACAGAGAGCAGGTATGGAAGTAAACCTGTGCCATCTGATTTTGAATTTGAATTTCTAAAGCTGAATTATTATTTTTTTGCATCAAAATCAGAATTTTAATTACAAAACTATCGAATTTCAAGCACGCATTTTTATTTCTGACGCTAACTTTTTTCACAATGATGAAGTAAATTCAGTGTAAAAAAATCAGTCTCTCAAAATGTAAAATAAATTCAATGTCAAAAACGTAAGAAATGAAAATGCATGCTTGAAATTCGATGGTTTTGAAATTCAAAGTCTGATTTTGATGCAAAAAAACAATTCAACTTTAAAATTTTAAATTCAAAATCAGATGGCACAGATTTATTTCCATAAGCAGGGCACAATAAATTTCGAGTTTCCAAAAATGATACACAAGGAAGACGGATAATTGACCACAACTCATTGACCAGTTTTTCTTTTTGAAACTTATTTATTGACTGTTGTTGACTATGTGAGAAGATACTGTCACATTAGAGAACAGGTGTGATAGTGACTAAAAATTTCTCCAGTGGCTGAAGGGAACTTGTTCTCAGAGTGAATGCACTGAAGCCCTGAGGCTTGCTCCTCTTCCCATCAGATCCAGCTCAGGTGCAGGAGTGCATTTACTGAGGGATCGTCACACGGCCACTGATGATGGAAGATAATTTTATTAGAGAAGGTCTGCTATGTCCTTCTCCACGATGTCAATCGGGCAATGAAGTTCATATCTGGAAAGAGAAAAGGGAAACACTTAAGTCACAATATAACTACACTTACACCAGAGCTAATGGAGGACAGTTAATTTCCTCAGCTTGAAGGTGCAGTGTGTAGGATTGAGCAGCATTAGGCAGAACAGACTTGGTAGAATTGGAATATAATATTCATCATGAGTATGTATTATCTCCATATTTTTTGTCCTCAAAGGCAGATGTGAGGCGCTAGTAAGGGAGCGTTTCAATCCAAAATCTGATGGCCAAATACTGCTAAATATTCCCATTTCCCCATACTTTGAAGATCTTTACCATATTTTACCTTTTAAAGGGTATGCCGTCAGCATTGACTAGAAACTTTTCAAAGTTCCATCGTATATCATTGACTTTGATAGGGGACCAGTAGAATTTCTTGATATCTCCAATAACAGGGTTCACAAATGGAACGGTTTCCTGTAGCAAATGAGAAATGCCTGAGACATGTGGGAACAGCACAAATACACAGTGAGTAATGCCTAATACATTACTGTCAAACCAACAAATGGACACACCTTACCTTTAGAAAGGTGAATAAAGGCTCTTCATTTATTCCATTCACCTCAACTTTACCAAAGATTGGAAACTTTGGCTCATATCCTCCTCCAGGTCTCACATATTTAAGAATATTTAGGGTTTCATGATTCATCTCTGAAGGAAAATATTGTTACAAAACAGTTTAAACTCACAGTGAAGCTATTTAATACAAAATCATTTGTAGTAACCTTTTTTTTATGTATGACAAGTGTTTATATGTTGCACGAACACGTTCATAGGACAAAAATTCTTGTGTAGATCAGGGGAGCTGCAAATCATATCCTTTCTTAAAACTCCTGTGAGGAACTTTTGGTTTGTGTCAGTTTTGGTGCCCCCTGTGGACAAAGGAGTCTTTGCTTATCTAGCCCTCTACATCCCAAAGTACTCACTTTTGAAAAAAAGAAAAAAACATCTTGCTCACTTTTGAAAGTCAAATGTATCGTTTGTCCTAAATATTTGATGGGAAATTATAAAACCAAGGCTGTTTTTTTAGCTACTTGGCTACCCCCTCACACTGGTTGCTCTGAACAAAAATTAAAACCTCATGAGCCTCATTGCTGATGGTTTCAATATGAGTTTAAGTCTGTTTCATAAACATAAAAAATTCCTTACAGGAGCTTTTAGCTGACAAAATAAACTTAAAAGCTCCTATGAGGATTTTTTGGACATTTATGAAACAGAGTAAAATTCTTATTGGTGTTTCTCTATGCCATACAAAAGCAAACAAGACCATCGGCAACAATACAAGCAATTTCTACAAAGTAACTCTCAAAGCCTGAAACTGATTTAAGAGGGTAGGAGCCCTTGAAAAAACAGCCCTGTTTTTACATTTTCCTTTATGCCAAAAGTGGCACATTTAACCATAGCCATGTCTTGTTTTTTTTGGCAACAGAAACTACAAAAGCATGTAGAGGACAAGATTAGCAAAGACAGCTTTGTCTACAGAAGTGCCAAATTTGACACAGAATGAAAGTTCCTCACATGAAGCTTTAAGTAACTCACTGAAAACACTAAGACCTGCTGATGCAATTCTGTTGTAGTAGGGGTAACACATACTGACAGCATCAAAATAAAAGCGATAATTCTGCTTTTAAAATGCATGTTCCTGTGGTACATAACTGACAGGTGTTTTTCAGTATAAATATCAATCTAAAAAAATAGTCAAATGTGGTTGCAAGTTGAATTTAATGGAGAAAAAATAACAAATAAAAGAGGTATTAAAGTCCAAATTTGCATAAAATGGAAACACTCAAGCATCTCCACATAGTACAACATTAGCATACAGTACAAAGTTACTTTACAATGTAAAAGTAGAGAACTTTGATTCTCTTACTTTCAGTATAAAAGTCTGTTTTTTAAATCCCATATTAAACCCTTTCGTGTACCTACCAGGTGACTGAAGGCCAAATTGGTTGCAGGTGAATCCCAAGACAGTAAAGTTGAGGTCGCCAAACATTTCCATCAGTGCATTCAGTCTGTGGTACTTAGGAAACAGAACACAATAATCAAACGCCTCCTCAATAATACTCCCGTTGTGAGATTAAGTGACCTGTCTGCGATCAATCAGCGCTCTTGTAGATTATTACCTCCTCCATAGTTGACCCTCAGAAGGTGGCGACGTTGATGATGAGCAGCACCTTCCCCCTGTACTTACAGAGCGGAACCAGCTGCCCATCCAGGGTCTCAGCAGAGAAATCATAGATTGATTTATTCCCCATGCTTGTACTTGGGCTTGTATATAGGATTGTAGTCAGTCAAGAGTGAGTTTTCACTCAGCTATCCTGTTGGCTCATCTCATTCACTGAAACATAACTCATGGGTCAGCAATTGTTCAGCATGACTGACTTCATTGTTCTCCTGGGCAGAGGTGAGCTGGCAGGATGGTCATTTGTTCAACACATGTATCCAGGCTGCTAATATAGGAACAGATTGTTGTCATTGGGAGATTAAATATTCAAAATAAACAAACTGTATACAGGTCTGCAGTGACAAATTTTGCTTGTATTGTCTCCGTTTACAGATGAGACAACACCTGAAAATGTATTGGAAATATTGTCTATTTTGTGCAATAGTTCTAAATCATTGTACATACAATCATCTGCACAATTCTTGGTCCTTTAACACAACAGCAACTGCAGTTCATATTAGTATTACATACTGTATTTTATATTGTTGTTTAATAGGTTGAAGGTCATGTGGTGAGTTTTTTACTAGTTATGAAACAGACTGAAATTGAGAGTGATGTAACTTTTGGCCCACAGCAGCAAGATGGTTCATGTATTATCTGTCCATTCAATTATTCTATTCAATCTAGAAAAAAAAACAAAAAAACAAGTCAATATTTTGTTTATTTGTTTTTCTATATAACCAAAAGGATAAAAGATTAGTGTTTGTTTTCGTGTTTTCAGTTCAAAACAGAATATATAATAGAGATGGAAACGAAAACAAAATAATAAATCTACTTTTCGTTTTCGGGTTATTCTCACACATGCGCATTGTGCAACAAAGTCGCCAAAAAGTGAACCAAAAACTCCAGGCCAGAGTGGTAGAGAAGGGCTAACCTGCTGTCATGACACATCCTACATATTCAAAGCCGCCAGGAAGGTCACACCGAAGGAGGAAGATATGACTGTGGAAAAAAACAACCATAGCTTTGTTACAATATAAGATTTTGGCACTTGAACTGCTCTGTTGAATCTTTCGCGATGGTAACTGTTGCTCAAAACAGGCGCACTCAAAATTAATAATTGTAAATAAGATTTATTATTTCGTTTTCGTTTCCTTCTCTATTATATATTCTGTTTTGAGCTGAAAATACGAAAACAAACATAATTTTTTTAAATTTTTTGGTTATACAGAAAAACAAATAAACAAAAAATTGACTCGTTTTTTCATGTACTAGATTGAATGGAATAATTGAATGGACGGTTAATACAGGGACCCAAGATTTAGGGTTATGGCTGGGACTGGGGATCAGGGTAGGTGTCGGCCAAACTTGTACGTTAATATACTTGATTAATATTCACAGTGGGTGATACAAAAGGTTGTGAGATTTTTTTTTAATTAATTTATCTATTTATTTATTAACTTTGTAAGAAAATACTGTCAATGAATGTAATTGACAAATCAAACAAAGAGTGTTTTGACCAAAGTGATGCTACAGTTGACACAAACCAAAATGTCTTTTGGGGAGCTTTAATAGAATGTTTTATTTTTCACACTGCTCCTTTAAAAGACAAGTCGCGAAGCCGTACAGGAATCCAACATATACTCCGGAAATAATCGTTATTTGGGTAAATGTTTAACCTAAAATAGCCCCTCTGTGGTTATAACATGCAGTAGGCTATGTAAACTGCATTAACATGATCCTCGGTTAAACCCGGAATCATGCCACTGTTGCGTTCACCGTTCCAGGGACAGGCCAAAAATCCTCGATAGCAGTTGACTCCTAGTCATCTAAACACATTAGATATATGTGTGTCATTAAACTTCTTTTATCATTTACACCATCATAACATGTCTCAAAAATCAGTTCGACATTCGACTTTCAACTTCCTTCTATTTTCTTCATATAATGGCAACTTTCTCATCTCTTTGTGTTGTTATGCAGAACGCCAAAAAAACAATCTAACTTTATCCGACGGTACCTGAACACCACATTAGGTTTGGGTTACACCTCAAGTGCTTGCAAGATGCTAAAAGAAAATACGTTATTTTGGCATATATGGGGAAAACAACGTATCTTGGTGTAATATTATTGAGTCAGGATGGACGAAGAAGCAAAGACACCAACGTAAGTATCATTAAATTTTGAGTTTTGGGTTTAATATACAGTAAAAAGGGGTCCCGGCAGGCTAGCTCCTAGGCTAACAGCGATAGCTTGCCAGTAAAAACAACCTGAGCTGTGTAGCCGGCTGCTGCTTTATTTATGGCAGCTCAACTTCGTTATCTAAATACTGAAGAGCTTGACACGTCTATATACCATAATTGACAGCGAATTAAACACAATTTCTACCATACCAGGATTTTTAAAACATGTATTTCGTTATAAATGATTATCCCCCATGAACTGCTTACAGTGTCAAAGTTGAGCTGTCTCATCGTTGCAGATGTGATCTTCTGGATTTGCCGTGGGAGGATGTACTTGTTCCACATATTTTGTGCCACTTGCCACTTCAACACATCGTCAGCCTGCAGAGAGTGAGCAAGCAGTTCCACAGCCTCATCCAGGTGTATCTAGCAAACTGCAGGACTTTTGATCTATCCCCGGTAAGTCCTAAAATCTGAGAGTTTATCAAATTTAAAACATACACTGAGTGGTATTACAGTGGATATAAAAAGTCTAAACACCCCTGTTCAAATGCCAGGTTTTCGTGGTGTAAGAAAATGACGGCAAGGTAAATAATTTCATAATTTTTTCCACCTTTAATGTGACCTATAACCTGTACAATGCAGTTGAAAAACAAACTGAAACCATAAAAGGGAAAAATATAAAACAGAAAAGTTAAAATAACCTGGTTGCATAAATATGCACACCCTTAAACTAATACTTTGTTGCATAGCATTCAGTCTTTTTGGGTAGGAGTCTATCAGCGTGGCACATCTTGATGTGGAAATATTTGCCCACTCTTCTTTGCAAAACCGCTCCAAATCTGACAGATTTCGAGGGCATCTCCTGTGCACAGCCCTCTTCAGATCACCCCACAAATGTTCAATGGGATTCAGGTCTGGACTCTGGCTAGGCCGTTCCAAAGTCTCAATCTTATTCCGGTGAAGCCATTCTTTTGTTGATTTAGATGTGTGCTTTGGGTCATTGTCGTGCCGAAAGATGAAGTTCCTCTTCATCTTCAGCTTCAGCTTTCTAGCAGAAGGCTGCAGGTTTTGTGCCAGCACTGACTGGTATTTGGAACTGTTCATAATTCCCTCCACCCTGACTAAGGCACCAGTTCCAGCTGAAGAAAAATAGCCCCAAAGCATGATGCTGCCACGACCATGCTTCACTGTAGGTATGGTGTTCTTTTGGTGATGAGCAGTGTTGATTTTGAGCCAAATATACCTTTTGCAATGATGCCCAAAAAGTTCAACTTTGGTTTCATCAGACCATAAAACATTTTCCCACGTGTGTTTGGGAGATTTCAGATGTCTTTTTGCAAAGTTAAGCCGGGCTTTGACGTTTTTCTTTGTAAGATAAGGCTTCCGTCTTGCCACCCTACCCCATAGCCCAGACATATGAAGTCAGCGGGAGATTGTTGTCACATGTACTACACAGCCAGTACTTGCCAGACATTCCTGCAGCTCTTTCTGTGTTGCTGTCGGCCTCTTGGTAGCCTCCCTGACCAGTTTTCTTCTCGTCTTATCATCAATTTTCGACGGACGTCCTGTTCTTGGTAATGTCACCGTTGTGCCATATTTTCTCCACCTGATGATGACGGTCTTCACCGTGTTCCATGGTATATTTAATTCCTTGGAAATTCTTTTGTAGCCCTCACCTGACTGATATCTTTGAATAATGAGATCCCTCTGATGCTTTGGAAGCTCTCTGCGGATCATGGCATGTGCTGGAAGATGTGGCTACAAAAATGTCAGGAAAAGCATACTAGGACAGCTGAACTTAATTTGGGGTTAATCAGAAGCACTTTAATTGGTGACAGGTGTGTGCTGACTCCAATTTAACCTGAGTTTGAATGTTATTGGTTAAATCTGAACACAGCCACATCCCCAGTTATTAAAGGGTGTGCACACTTATGCAACCACATGATCTCAGTTGTTTATTTCTACTTCACCTCCCTGAAAGATTTCTGTTTGTTTTTCAATTGTGTTGCACAGGTTATAGGTCACATTAAAGGCAGAAAAAGTTGTGAATTTATTTATCTTGATGTTACTTTTTACATGACAGAAACTTGGCATTTGAACAGGGGTGTGTAAACTTTTTCAACTGCACCATAACTTTTTGAAAAAGTTTTCTTGTTGCTCTGTTTTTGATCCTCACAGATTGGACCATCTATTCCCAAAGAAGCGTTTTGTTCCATGTTGAAGGACAACAAAGTTCTCCACAGCCTGTCTCTGCTGAACTGCTCAGACTGGGTGACGGACAAGGAGCTGCTGCCCGTGATCGGCCAGAACCAGCATCTGCAGCGAGTGGACATGAGCGGATGTGCTTGGCTCACCCGGCACTCCCTGGTGGCCGTGGCCTTGACCTGCACACACTTGCAGCACCTGGGCCTGGCGCACTGCGAGTGGGTGGACAGCCTGTCCCTGCGCAGCCTGGCCGAACACTGCGGGGGGCTCGAGTCGATTGACCTCACCGCCTGCCGCCAGCTCAAGGACGACGCCATCTGCTACCTGGCCAAGAAGTGCGTGAAGTTGAGGTCTCTATCGCTGGCGGTCAACGCAAACATCACTGATGAGTCGGTGGAAGAGGTGGCCAAAAACTGCAGGGGCCTGGAGCAGCTGGACCTGACTGGTTGCCTGCGGGTCAGGAATCAGTCCATCAAGTACATGATTTCTTATTTTCAAGTTGAATCCCGCTAACTTTGTGTCATCTCTGCCCAGTTTTTTCACTTGTGCATCCATCCATAAGATCCTCTACATGCTGTGCTTACAGGACTCTTGCAGAGTACTGCCCTAAGCTGCGGTCCCTGAAGGTGAATCACTGTCACAATGTGACTGAGTCGAGTTTGGATCCTCTACGGAAGCGCAACGTGGTGATAGATGTGGAGCCGCCTTTACAGAGGGCTCTGGTGCTTCTTCAGGATGTGCTGGGGTTTGCTCCCTTTATCAATCTCCAGATATAACAGAAGGGCCATTTATCTGTCTAACAAGAGCACACAGGTGGGTAATATAAGCTGTATATCTACTTTACAAGCTTCTGACATATTTACACCCTAAACTGTCTATCATATACCTTACTACAATAAACAATAACTTTTTTTGGCAACAGTTACTGCAAGTCAAACTTAATAATGTTAGAGTGATTAACATTGGTGTGGTTTTCTTTGGTTTCAGTTGTCTTTGCCAAAGCAGTCACCTCCAGCTGCACTACAAGACAAGACACGTGAGTTTCTCTGACTTAGTCTTAATCGTCTTAAGAAAAATCCAAGAGGACCTGGATGTTTTGCACTCAAACTTCTGTGTCAAAAACAAACAAACCTCACTTGAATATGCTTGACGATGCACATTTATGAACTGAAAACAATTCTACGTGTGCAACCAACTGAGAAAAAGCCATGAACTGTTAGGGATCGCTGCCACATGTCCAAAAGATGTCACTTTTATTCTTTATTTTATGTGTGAGTCATTAAATGTTGTAATGATGTGGCTTTATAGAAGAGCAGTTCTAACCGATGTACAGCAGTTTTTGTTTGTTTGTCAAACAAAGAACTGAATTAACTTTGTGGATACAATAAAAACATTTATCTTATGTTTCAGTTAGAAACATTAAATAATGTTTGAGTTTAATTGAACTTTTCATTTTGCATGTATGTGCTAGTTTTTAAGAAAAATTCACCAAATATCTCTGAAGCATCCTCCACCACTCCTACTGCCATCACAATACTTTGAATACACAAAGGTGTGAGAGTTCAGAGCTCCTCAGGATATACTCACACCTCACAATTTTAAAGCAATGAAATCATTTGAGCAGCTTTTTTGTCTTTTCTCACACATAGTTATGTTAATATCTGTATAGCGAGACGCCTCTAGAGATGACTGATCAAGTGTTGACGTGTGTTTTATGTTGCAAGAGAAACATCCCTTTTAAACCACAATGTTGATACATAAGAAAATGTACAGCCCAGTATATATGTGTGGAATAAGTTAAGCAAGTTATTCATCAAACCCTTCAAAGCTCTTTTGTAAAATGTACCTGTGTTAAATGCACCTGCTCGGTTATACAGTGTTTGAATATATAAGATAAATTAAATTGTAAAATGCAATAACTACTTTTCACTTCCATTTGTTTTAACTTTATTTTTGTCAAACAGAAAGAGATTAAAAGTGACGTAAGAAAATGTGTTGAATTTAAGGTGGAATGAGTATGTAGAAACAGGACTGGTGTGGGTGTCTGTTCTGCTGCACAAACATGATAGAATCACAATATAAGACAAAACAGAAAGAGCAGATAAATAGAACAAGATGAAAAGTCAAAACAGAACTATAACTTAACTTTTACCTCAAATTTGGATCCAATACCAGAGCTGTTTATTTTTCTCGAAAATCAAAAACCTTTGGTCCCTAAAGGATAAAAGTTGCAACACTTTTTGATGAACAAAATCTCAAGTCTGTTGTCTTAACACGACTGAATGTACAGATTTTTTTTCAGTGAAGATTGATTGACATCTTAAGTTTGAATAATTAAAAAAAAACCGAACAAGAAAAGCAATAGAAAACATTAAATGCTCCATGAGGAGTTTTGAAGTGGTTTAGAAATGGACAGAAACTGATACTGGCTGCTCTCTGGGACCCTTAAAAGTAAATGAGACCACCATCAAGAAGGCTAATAATAGCACAGAGAGAATTTCCAATGCCTAAAAAGCACTATGAGGTGGTAGGAACAGTGAAAAAAACACCCTATTTTGACTTCACTGTGGTTGATTTAATTCACTTTTAAAAGACAACAGATGATTTTTTTTTTAAAACACTTCTGTCACATGTATAAAACAAGAGACATAAAAATATCACTTTGTCCACAGGTATACTGAAAATAATTTAAGTAATTAAATTATTTTTTTTGAACATTGTTTGTTGTATTTTTTTTAGTTTCTGGGGTCTAGAGGACTATCTCCATGCATAGGGGCTCACTTTTTCAAAATGTGTTATTTTATGACTCAAACTGACACAAGATGGCAGCAATGAGTCAGGATACTCATCAGTCATAACTCTGCTAGTGGAGATGTTGCATTACTTCTACACGACAGTACAAACAGGAGTAATACAGACGACCTAAAAGTGTTTTTAATGACCAGGATACAATCTCAGGTGTGAATACAAGAGCCGTGAGTAATTTCAAGATGTACAAAACATGTTAAATGTTCGCCTATTTGTCTAAAAGTGAAACAAACACCTCTTTTATCATCTTGTTAACACTTGATTGAGTGATTGCACTCTAAAAATAGTTAATGCTTCCTTTTGTTGTTGTTGTAGCTTTGTGTTTGAAATCCCACCTTCACTTTCCTCTGGTGGTTCGACTGGCAGACTATATTGTAACTTGTCTCTGTGACAACACAACAGGTCTATTTTCCACTTGATGGCACGGTTTGGTCCATCTGCTGCGTGCTGTCCACAAGCTGAGTGTGCACCAACAGAGAGTTGTGTTTGGAGGGCTTCAGGGATCGGCCAGCGTCCTTCTGTTAGCTCTGCTGATCGTCATGTCGTAGCGCTGAAGCTTGGAGGAGACGCCGTAGTGTCATTACTCTTAAAGAAAATCTTAAAATTTCATTTTAAAAGCAAGAAGATGTCAGTATCTCTTAATCGAAACAAACTCTTAAACAGTTTTTCTACACTTTGGGAAGAATTGGACATGGCCTGGTTTGCACTTTACACCTGAAAATAACAAAAGAGGACAACAAGTAACATTCAAGTGTTTTTTTCTCCCTTTAGCATATAAAGGCATAAAAAACATGGTAACACATCATATATACCCACCTCTCAAAATGATGCATCATGATCACATTTATAAAGCCTTACTAATGCATCTACAAATCATACCTCTATGAGGCTTTATGGCCTCTGCTTATAAGACTTCATTAACTTTGCTATAAGCTGTTATGATGACTTATAATTACTCATAAAATCTGTAAGATGCATTTGTAAGGCTTTGTAAATGTGTTTTAAGATGAGGGTTCATATAAAGTGTTACTAAAGAGATTTTCAATGCATGAAAGTTGCAAGAATTTGAACAAATTTGGAAAAATGTTAATACTGTATATGACAAACAGGGATCAAAGATGGTGGTGGTGCAGTTTGCAAAAAAGACAATACTTCTTTCTCCTTGCACAACACATGAGCAAGGATTTTCCAATTAATGTGGATGCTAGTTTTTTAACAATATTGTAGCAAAAAATAGATATGGAAAAGCCTGTCTTTCTCTCCTCAAAATAATAAAAAAGAAACCTATGCAAAAGTTAAACGTTTTTTGTCCCTGCATGAATTAAGAGCAATTCTGGATCCAGGATTCTCAACTTCTTTTAGTCTTCTCCGTGTTTGAGCAAATATTAAAGATGATCTGAAGTGCAAATCTTCCCTTAAATAACACATTTCTACATGGGTGAAACTCTTTTTTTTCTAACACTAAAATGAATAAATGAGAACTCAGGATTCAACAAACAAATGACCTCCATGAGCTGTACCTTTAAAAACCAGGTCTTCACAGGCCCAGCAGCAGCAGCAGCAGCAGCAGCAGCAGGCCTTGTTTCATCTCAGCATTCAGTGGGTTAAAAGTGTCTCAGACTACATTCATCATGTAGGACCTCAATTAGCATTGATCTGCAGGGGGGGAAAGAAACATCGCTGTGTTATTATATACCATGGAGCAATTTCTGTTCCAGTGATTGAGTGTACGGGGGGATTTCTGTAACATAGCCAGCCTAACATATTTTGTCTTCCTGTCAATAATCTAGCACTTGTCTAAATTATTGATCAATAGCAACTGATCATTTTATACCCAGGCACAACAGTGAGGGTGGTCCATTTCATTCAGTGTGCAGTTTTGGCCCCCCGGCAGGGTGGAATATACTGTACTTATTAAAACTAAGAATAAATCTGAGGTAAATCTCCAGCTGCTTTCACAGTAGTCCACTCTGACAGATGAGTAACTTACTGCTGCAGTTCAGACTGACAGAGTGAGTTTTGTTTATATGTGATGTGGTGTCTGCAAACCTGAGCCTAACTTCGGTTCAGATTTTAAAGGAAAAGAAATCACAGAATACAGATAAAGTGGCCGACAAACTGACATTCTTGTGCAAAGAAACGGTCCTGTTTTTACAGTTTTCACAAAAATCTTTAACGATTAATGATATATTTCAAAGTCAAAAATAGAGGACCAAAAGAGCAAAGACTGTTTGGTCTACAGGGGGCGCCAAAATTGACACAAACTGGAAATTCCTGGCAACATTGGTGCTTAATAATCTACACAACTATTAGTAAAAACTTTGCTTGGATACAAGGGAATGGTTGAAGCACCAAAACATTGGCAAACGATGGACCAGACTTCACTCTGCTTGACAAACTAAGTAAAACCACCACCTTTTTGCTTCCTCTAACTCTGTTTCTACATTATCTCTTCAATGTCTTTTGTATCATATTTGATACATACTTTTATGATACGTCTATCAAATCAATATGATCAACAAAACAGCTGTATAAAGTCCGATAAATGATAAAAATGTCCTCTTGTGGTTTATCAGTTGCCAAAAACATCTTATGTATCAAATGAGATAAATATATATTTTTTAAATTTTAAGGATATTTTGATTTTTGGGGTTTTCAGTAGTAAGTGAAATAAACATTTCAGCTCCTAAGAAATTTGTCTTTTCAGGCATTAAAGGGTTAAATATCCCCTAAAACAGTTTTCAGCTGGCCTGATTTGGACACCACTAAAGGTGGACACCAGGCTGGTTCTGGTCATTCCACCAAGAAGCCTTATACAAGTTATTTAGATGGACAGATAGATTCTTCCTTTACTTGTTTTAATAAAATTAAAGTTTCTCCCAACCTTGCCAGTATCTTAAAAATGGACATCCCCATATATTTGGTACACTGAAAAACAATGAAATTCTTTCTTTTGGCATCATGTCTAATCGCAGATATTCAAACGCAAATATCTCACATACTGATGATTGCATTCACCTCATGAAGTTGACTGAACACAAGAAAATAAAAATCGAATCATAAAGAATTAAAAAAAGGCTCATTTCTCATTTCATAAAATATGTTAAAGTTTCTGAAACTAAAGAACAACTTCAGCTCAACAAGAAACCTGCCAACTTTAT
The DNA here is from genome assembly GCA_962446985.1 of Xyrichtys novacula. NCBI lineage: Eukaryota > Metazoa > Chordata > Actinopteri > Labriformes > Labridae > Xyrichtys > Xyrichtys novacula. The sequence continues at coordinate 6,433,393 of OY660882.1, read as the reverse complement.
AAATCATCCAAAATAAACATCATTTATTCTGTCACTTCACTTTAAATCACATTAGATCCACTCAAACTCAGTGTATCCCAAGAACAAGGTACAGGAAATTCTGTGTAATGATCCTGCAAAACTATACTTTTTTACATTTCTTCATTAACTTTATGACAATATAAAACTTCCAAAGATTTTTCTTCTCTTAAATGCTTGTTGTCTTTATTTAACCGCCATTTGTCTTCTGTCATAACGGATCAAAGTGAATGTTGGTTGCTGGCAACATTGACTAACTGAACAATAAAGTAAGACGAATCAAATATTGATTTTCAAGCCACTTATATAAAAGCAATATTTTACCTTTGTCAGATCTTGACCAAGAAACTGATCAGACTACGTTGAGACCATTTCTCAGCTCTGTGTTAATTACTCAAAGTTCATTTGAGGTGGAGAGAGAATTACTGTAGCTTTTCGGAAGGGCCCAAAACTGTGTCAGAGATTTTGTTCATTTTCATATTTTTAATTACCAGACTTTTTCCCCTCGTCTTCCATCAGTGAATGATTCTTTCGTTCGTTTATTAGATGTAGTTTATCTCCTCCAACCATTCATATACAACCTTATTGGATCCTGCGACTTAGGGATCCACCTTTTGGCCACCAGAGGAGCAGAACTAATGACAACATTAAAGTGGCTTTGTGAGCGTGGCCATCAAAAATGTTGATCAACCAAGCAAGAAATAATGTTGGATTTTCAAATCAGCATGAATAAACATGTATGTTTGGAAACTAAACTGTGAGGGGCTCAATTGAGGGACATTTCAGAGGTGTTGGTGAGCAAACTTCCTCCTTTAGGAATCAGATGTGTGTCATGTAGGGTTGAATAAAAAGGGTGTCATTTGGAGGCTTGGGCCAGTTGTGTTACGAGCTGTACAGTTAAACGAATGATGATCCCACACAAGACATCTAATTGAAGTGACATTTGAAGCTTTCCCAGGACTCATTACTGTCAGAATCATTAGCATCTTCTTTATCGCTGTGCTCTTAACCCCAGACTGGACAGGAAACACACGGTCAACTCGCTCTGACCCTGCTCGATCCCGGTCATGTAGATATTCATGAAGAGGTTTTGTATTGAAAGAGGGGAGAGTAGTTGATTTACAGTGTGGGGTGGGATATAAGAACATTTAGACTGATAGATATATCAGTATCAGAAGATTTGGCACCACTGATTAATAAAGAGGCAGAAAATATGGTGACGTTTGGAGCTGGGGGAGTTGGTATCTAAACAGATGATTGACAGCAGGCCAAAAAACTGCTTTTTTCTTATTTTTTTCACTTTTTCCACAGCAGGGATTTGTTTCACTGTTTTGTTAGGATTGTCTAACCGTAGGCCCGAAATGCCGCTTTTGCGTTGTGTCTGTTGCGCAGGGATTTGCTAATAGCTGGGACTGTAGCTCTATTTAATGGCTGCTAATGTAATGACAGTGCTGTACTACCTGGATGTAAACACGCACAGATAAGGGATGGTATAAAAGGAGATAAAGTTGTATTTTGGCTATATCATGGCTATAGGATACATGCACAAACCTCAACCAAAACGCCACTCTGTAGCCACAAATAATGCTCAGAACAGCACCTAACTTCATCAACATATAGGGTCCAAACCATAGTACTAGCCACCAAACATCTTTTTAGCTTTGCCTAATTTATTTAGCAAAGACACTAAACACAACTCACCTACTCTCTTCCAGCAGCCGCTTGTTTGTAGTGAGTCCATTACGGACTACAGTGGGGTGACGCAGCTCAAAGAAGAACATTTATCTCCTCAGACCGCTGTGTATTGCTATCCTGCGGTCATTACTAAAGTTGGTATAACTAGAGAAGCAAGCAATCGGCAACATTCCTCTCTCTAGGGGGTGTCCAACTCGGTGTTACGTTGTGTTTGACCCTAACTTAATTTTACACCAGAATATCCCTTTAACCCCAGCTTTTAAATTTCCATCTCAATGAATGTAAACAAAATATCCCTATCCATAATGCATGTTATTCCTCATCAAATAAACTCCACCTCTCTTTGTTAGTGGTACTTATTCTTTAAGGTTGCTGAAGCTGCTGATATAAATACCTAGCTGATTGAACATGTGTGAATTTAAACATTTTTAACATTGCTCTGAGGCGCTCCTTTTTCACTTACAATTCACCTCATGATATTTTTAAGTCTGCCTCTCTCTTTAAAGCAGGTGCATTCCTCTGCATTTTCTTCTGCCCTAAGCCCTGCCATTAAAAAAAAGTGACCTTGGCTTGAATTTGACCTGAGCCTGAACACCCAGAGGCCAAGTTTCTGCAGCCACGCTCAATTTGCCTGCAATATAAACACACTGATTTACCTAATGGAGAATATGTATACAATAAGCCTGACGAGGATCCGTCCTGGCAGGGGCATTTTGCCCTGTGACTAATCTGGGGCGGCTAAATTGTAAGTAACTGTGCTGAACTTGTGTCCTCCAGCCAGCAGAGATCAGAGTTCAGCATTGTGCCATAATCACTGATCACATCTTGTTATGCTTAGCGGACACTGAGAGATGCTGGAGGCGGTCTCATCAGTTACTTTGTACCAAATTGGACTTTAGACAAAGACAGACAACTCTCTCTTTAGAGGCTCACAGTGCTGACTTAAATAAAAGACTTTTGATATCACAGGATGAGATCTTAAAGGAATGCAGGAAAAATAATCAATATTGTGGTGTACTGCACGGGTTTCAGGCCAAAATGGCTGTTAATTTTTGCCTCCTTCTTCTCTCTGTTTCTTCTGTGTTTCCTCCTCTGGCATTAAGGAAGCTCTCATTTGACAAATGTAGAACAAACAGCAAAATATGTGTTTAGTGCGTGTCTCGGCCTGCAGATTAATGACATTAACGAAGTTTCCATTAGCACAGCGATTGGGGGAGACAGAGGCGTCCATGCGTAAATCCACATGACTGAATCACTGATAAGAGAAAATGAAACACATCTCTATGGGCCAACAGGGGCCAAGAAACGCCACTCCAAATTAGCCCGCGGCCCAATTTGTTGTTACTTCATTAACCGAGCAGCATCTGTAGAGCAGGGAGGAGAGTTGTGACCCGTCTTTTGCCTAAAAATCCCCCTCCCCGTGAGTTTTGTGTGGCTGTGAATCCCCTTGTTGTAAAAATATCTGGAGCATGCCAGTGTGTTACAAGCTTAGCTTGGTTTTCCTTCTGGCTCAGGCCGTCATAATGAATAAAAATCTCCTTTCAGTGAGCGTGCGTTAGTGTTCAAGCCACATGAACTGTTGCAAAATGTTGATGCTGACATTTCTATGAGTAATCAGTTGTTTCATGGCTTATCAAGCAGTTATTAGATAAGTGCATGTTTTTGTATCTCTGTCCTTCTCAGAATATTCTTTTACAAGAGTTTTAGATCATGGAAAATTAGGATAGATTTGAACCTTGCAGAAAAACACACAAAAGTTTGAGAACAGCAGGATGACAAAAAGTCATAATAGAGCGGAAACAATCAGGTACAAAGAGTAGAGACTTTGTTGAAGTTAAAATAAAGTTTACCGTTTAAGGATATATGAGTAAGAGAGATAAAAATGTCATGGATGGGTTAACAGCAACCCAGAAGTGAAGCCCATGGACTGTACTATGGACAACTTGGTTCCGCCTTCCGCCAGGATACGGATTTGAAGCTGAAAAGCTCTCGATAATTCCGTGTTTTCTCTCCATTTCCTGAAACCAACATTGCGCAGTAGCATTGTGCGCATTTGGTGGGAGAGTCGCCGAGAGTTGCTGTGATGACGTTTGGCTCAAACAGCGCATCCCCCGGGTGAGCTATGCAATCCCTGAATGCCCATAGGCCGTATCAAGTGTCAATAATAGAAAACATGAACCTCCTAATAACTTTTAAAAACGAAGCTGTATTGAAAAAAGAGGACTTGAGCACAAACCAGTCTTATAAAAACAACATGGCAACATCGCAAGCAAATTTATATTCTGTGTAATAAATTTCTTAAGTTTGTCCACAGCCCCAATAAGCTTTTCTGGCAGAGGCAAGATTTATGACCTATACTGCAGCCCGTCACCAGAGGGTGCTGTTCTCAGAGTGGCTTCACCCAGTGAGGAGGCAGACAGCGTCCATTCTAAATACATTCTTTGGTTAAGCCTTCATGTATAGAGCTCCCTCTGGTGACAGCCTGTTGTAAAAGTCATAAAGCTCACCTCCTCCACTACAACAGATGGAACATGGGTCAAACCTGAAATCACAGTTTACATCAAATCTTCAAATATTTATCCTGTCACTGCTCGGATTTTTAATTCTGATATTTGTTCATGAGATATGTTTGATTCTACTTTGTTATTTGATGCTTAAAATTGCTCCTCTTAGCCTGTATGAAACATAGATGTTTTGGTTTCCAAAGAAAACTTCTGAAGCTTATCAAGTCAGTTGAGTCAGCTGTGCCTCTAATAATAAAAAACGTACTGGGTTAAGGTTTAGATGAGCGAAAGGGATGGGATGTCAGCCTCACAGCTTCACGTACTCTTTAACTTGTGAGGTCATGTACAGATTAGAAAGCTCAAATATTGTTAAAATAAAGAATTGAATAGTCTTTGCTTAAATGTATTCGAATTTTAGATCACAAATAAAATAAATTAACTTCTGTGGTTGGATGAAAGTCAGAGCACATCAGGCTGAAGTAGATAAATGGAGGTTCAGGTGTAGCTGATGGTGTTTCCTGCTCTTATCTGCTGATGGAGCTGCAGTCTGAGATGGATAGTTCCTTATCTTCCATGGCTCACTGATATCCACGGGGGACCAGCGCCGTTTGGCACCCTGAAATCCTTTTTTTCCTGCTCCGGATGGGGAGTCAGGCCGGGTGGATCACAGGGGCTTCAGACATGGATGCCATATGGCCTCTTTTTTATTCTCCGAGGAGGTCGGGCCTTTGGGAGGCCCAGGCTCTAAATGCACACCAGAGATTTGACAATATGTGCCGTGACAAAGGCATGCTGGCAGTTTGTGTTGTTGTCTGACACTAAAGTCACATCACTGGGGTTCATTTGCATGTTTCTGCACAGAGGATTTAGAAAGAGCATCAAAGTTAGCTTATTGGAGATCATGGATATGGGTGAATGTTTTCATTGGGGCTTGTTGCGTTGATACAAAATTTTTCAAGAAACAATTAAAAAGACAAAGAGTTACAAAATCATTTCCCATGCAACAACACAAATAAAAATAAGTATGCTATTTGCATCCTTCCCTTATAGATAACAGGATATTGCACAGTCCTATATTATAAATAGTTTGTCTATATGCAAAGTGATGTACATTAATAATATAAAGTGAATACTGCTGGTTAAAAATTGCATGTGGAGATAGTTACAATGATAAAATATCAGGATATAAGTCAATTAAGGTGTTAAAAACATAAATAAGTACTGTACTTAAATATGAATATAATAAAGTTATATAATACTGGAGTAGATTTGTGTGCAAAGTAATAGTAGTAGTGAAATAAAGCAGTGGTTCTCGAGTCCAGTCCTTGAGGCCCAACACACCTGATTCAAATGATCAGCTCGTTATCAAGCTCTGTAATGGCTCAATAACGAGTGGGCCTCGAGGACTGGACTTGAGAACCACTGAAATAAAATATGTATTTTTTACATATTTGTTTAGGTATGAATGACACATTGTTGTGAAAAACAATGGAAAGTAGCTATCTTATATAATTAATAGATGATGAGTCCAGAGGCAACTGGCATCATATTGTACACCACAAAAACTTAAAAATAGAGAAAGTGTTTTTGCCTTGTTTCTAGTAAAAGTATCTCATTTTGACTGAAATAAGATGAACAACTTATTACAAGGAAAAAATAAGTCTTAAGTTGAGATAAAGTTTATTCTGTAAAGCTCTTGCTTAACACATTGGCAGATTATTTACTCATACTGAGCAATTTATGTCTATATTTTTGTTTGTAACATCTTGAAATTATAAGTTTATTTGGAATTTTCATGCAAATGTGACTTTAATTACATTTATTGAGATTTTTTCTACTAGAAAAAAGACAAACATTCACTTATTTTGGAGTTTTTGCAGTAAAATGTGAGAGTAAGAGAGACTAAAGGCAGATGTGATGATTGGAGTGCAGTGATTTTATTCACATTTTTTCTGACCTAATTAATATGAACCAGTAAGTTTAGTTTAAAGCCTCAGATTTCCAAAAAAATATAAAACTGAACATTTGTGTAGATTTCATTTTCACCTTTATGTGTACAACTCAGGTTAGATTTTTTTCTTATTGATTGACAGTGCTGTTTAAAAAAAAGGAAAGGGTGCACTACTGCGTTTGACCAGCTGAGGACATGCTTTCCTTAGAGTGGGGAAAGGAACATATAGCTTTACATAGCCTCTTATATACCCACAATGATCCAGCAGGAAGATTAGACTCAACTTATCACCATTAAACACAGCAAGAGCAAGTACCTGAAATGTAATTTAGCATTTAATCATTTAGCACAAACAGTTTAAAAAGTACATATTGATCCATATTTATTGATAAAAAATTTAAAAATATAAAAATAGTAATAATAACCTTGATTTAAAGGTCCAAGGCAAGAATACTTTAAATGATAAATGCATCAAGTGAAAAATAAGTCAAATCTGATGTCTGTTTTAGGTCATTTTAGGTCCTTTTTTAAGATAAATACCACCAAACCCCCCTGAAGATGACTTTGAAAAGCTGACCCCACACCCTTAAATACCCAAACTTTTCCCACGCAGGTGTAATCCATATCGACCTGAACCCACCGCAGCATAATATGTTTATGACCCAGACTGGGGGACCTCCATCGAACTCTCTTTATGAAGCAGATTGAGGACAATTTTCCTGCTGAAAGGTGGTCTACCTGGACGGTCGGGGCGGCCTGCCAGCTGCACGTCATTTCTATCAAATGTGGCCGGGGTCTGTCAATTAAGAAAACACAGGGCAATCTGTGGCTGCTGAAAGAGATCCCCCCGGCCCGCTCCCAGGCTCAGAGACGGCCTTTTGTTCCCAGGCATGTCTCACATACTTTCAGAGCCCAGATAAGCTCAGGCTTCATGAAACCCCGCTTTATATTTGCCCACTGTAATGTCTCTGTGGGGTCAGGGAATATGGGGAAGCACTGTCAGGGAAAAGGTAATATCCCCCCTCCCACACACACATTATGGGGTCAGGAATAGAAGCCACAGGTTAGGTGGTCCTGAGGCCTGGCTGAGGGGACTCTTTCCCTCCCCTTGTTTCGCCCACCCTCGATCCTTTTTCTGTGTGTTTTATACAGAATGACAAAAACTGCAAAGAGGGGTGGGGATGGAGATAGGGGGGCTGGTTTTTCTGAAACTGGATGAACTTTACATACTCATGCTTGGATCTTTTTGGGAAGGGGGGCTGGGGGATATGTTTTAAAGCCAGGGGGACCACCCACAGACAGGTAAACAGGTACATCAAGGTGGGTTGAAATTTGAGAGCAGGGGAGGGGAGGGGGGAGGTTTGAGGCTGCAGGTAGGGGGATCGGAGGGGACTGGGACCTCTGCATGACTTCGCGACAAGGTTTTTATAAAAAATATGGCTCATGAGAAAAAAAGTAAAGACGAATACCATGCATAATTTCTACACCTCTTATTTTTGATCTATAAGGCAATTTTGTTTACTTTCAATCTGTACTGATTGCCGTCAGACTCATTCATGTAAATACGACTGCCCCCAAATTTTCCAAAGGTGTTTGTTCACACATCTCTCTTGGAGTGTGGAGTCTTCCCTGTCAGGTGGAAGTGTGTTGGGTTTGGGGGAGATGACATAAAAAGACAAACTGCCACACAGATTTCATTGTGTATGGGTCATACTTCATATCATCCAAACAAAAACATCCCTGGAATCTGGTTATTTCATGTAGCCGAAGCAAAAGTGAGAAAATTGAACTTTCTTGGTGTTGCTCTATTGGATAAGATTGTACATTATGTTGTATGTGTTACATATATTAGGCCTATTATTGTCTGGTGGGTCCGCCCAGGGTTCATCTGTCCCCATGCTGAAGTGTCCTCAAGTAAAACACTTAACCCCCAAAATCTGGCTGGGCAAGCATTGTGTGAATGGATTAGGTATACTGATGGGGGGCTTCATATGGCTTCCTTCAACAGTGTATGAATCTGGTGTGAATGGATGAATATGACAGGTCAGAGGGGAAGAGATAGAGTTACATGAAGACGGTACACTTACCATTTGTTTTTGAGAGAGCAAGAGCTGCAGCGGTCATACCAGAACATGGATCTTGCTCATCGGTTTGACATTTTCTTTATGAAATGTCCTCAAAGACCGACCAAACATCGGATGTCGAAGAGATGTGCAGATCAAGTCAGTATTGGGTCGGTCCGTCAAAGACCAAATCTAGACGTCGACATAACGTACAAAATGGATCCAAGATTTAGACGTCATTATTGGACCTCTTTTAGACATTGAAATGACGTCCACATTTGTACCTCATCATCAAAAATATACGTTTAATAGATGTCATTTTGATGTTGCATTGCACAGTGGGGAGGCAAATTAGAGTTTATAGTAAAAACATAGAGAAGCAGAAGTGCCATGAGAGAACTTTATAAACACAGCAACAACAAGTGTCAATGAGAAACACCGAGATTGAGGGCTAGTGCGCTGTCAGCGTGCAGTGGACACAGGCCCTAACACTTCAATGGATGATTGACTCTTTACACATTTTTAAACATTCATTTGATACAAAATGTTGAACTCAATGATTGGAGAATATACAGAAGCACTAAAAAGCTGTTTATCTACAGCGTTTATTGAAATCTATTAATTAAAAGAATTAAATATGGTACCAATTTCATCACAAGTTCAGACATCAGAGAAAAAAACATCTCCTGATTCTGGGTTGTTTTTGCACTTTAGTAAATAATGAACTCAAGAACCTAACTGACCTGTGCCTCAAGCAGCTTTAGGATGAATACAACCGGAGTAAAGCTTTTCCACCAAAACATCAGATTGTGAACTTCCTAATGCTCTTGAGGCTGAACGTGAGAAAATCTCTGCAGCCAGGTTTCTAATCTTGCGGAAAGCTTTCCCAGAAGAATAGATGCTCTTACAGCTGCAGATTAATGCTCATAGATTGGTGTTGTACCATTAAATACAGCTTTAACATTTAAATACATGCACACTGTAGGTGGTCATTGTTGTTTTTAACGTCCAGTACTTTTCTTCTGATCTCCTGAAGAAAACAAATTCCCACGAGTTAACGTTTATTATCATATTCAAACATTTGCACTTGCACTTTTTTTTTTCTCTTCAATTTGAATAGTGGATGAAGTCATTTTCTTTGCCATGTCAGCAAATTGTCCTCGCAGGAGTGAGGTATTAAACGTCCAGTGTGGGTGTGGTTCCATTAGACAGCTTTATATCATGCTGAGTGCTCTTGAAAATTACTTTTTTGGCAACTTCCCTAGGATGCACAGTTTCCCAGCAAGCCACCAAGGCTTTGTCAAGACGGCGTTGGTTTTTAAGCTCGCAGCTTTTCAAGCCTCCCATTATGCCTGACTCAGTCGGGCAGAAAGCGAAAGAGCCTTTTCTGCAGTCATGTGGGCATACTGGCATTATACACAGTTCAGTATTAGATATTTGTGAGTCATATAAACAGAAGGGAGGGCACAGAGGCTTCTGGAGGGGTAAAAAAAACTTTATAATTGGAGAGTTATATAAGTGTCTAAATCCTCCTCCAGGGATTTAATTTTTGCCCCATTGTGTGTTTTGTAAAGCAGGAAGACCTCACAGTAGAGGTGACAAATCCTCTGACATAGAAATCTCTGCGCTTCAGTTTAAAGGCTGTAAATGAGACTTCAGATATGGAGTACTGTCCCTTTAAGATTGTGCGGTTTTTACATTTCACCAGATAATTACAACTGCGCGATTTATTTTTACTTTCTAATAATTATCAGAAAGTTTTTAAAGAAAAAGTAGGGAGTACTTTTTATAAAAATCACAGCCAAAATAAGAGCGATTGCTTGAGGATTACAAAAACACAGCAAATAACAGAGGGGAAATAATCCTCATGTAATTGACCGTGTCAGCTTATTTGGTTTTTTGGCTTTTCTCATAAACAGCACTAGTCAAAAATGTTTTCAGAAAGCCCAGATCCTTGAAAACCGTCACTTTTTAAGGCTCCTTTTACACATTCAGGTCTCTTTAGCCTCATGCACCCTTGTGTAGATTTGTTATGGTTCTCTTCTTCCTTCTGCACACTCTCTCCAATTATAAACTGTATAGATTTCCCCATGGTCAGTCCCTGTCCTCTCTTCACATCCATACAGCATGTGTGTGTGTGTATCTGTGCACTAGCTTTGTGTGTGTGTGTGTGTGTGTGGTTCCCAGTTGGCCCAGATGCCGGGCTGTGTACGGTGTGTAAATCTGGGGCTCGTCGGGTCACTCAGGCATGACCTGGACTATGTCGGGTCTTGTCTTCAGAGCGCCTCCAGCAGTGTTCCTCCTCCTCCTCAGCTCTGACCAGAAGCCTCACAAACAAGGATTTAGGTCATACCGACCTCCCTGTATCGAAACATGAGTTTGTGGATGTGGCTTTGAGTCAGTACCTCTGATGATCTGTGGCTGCTGAGCTTCATATGTAATTCTACACAAGACCTTACAAGCACTACAAAAATAACTTTTGAATGATGGTTTAACTTTTGGGATGCACCCTTAGATTTCACTTCCTGAGTTTGCTTAAGTTATTTTAAATGCACAGAAATAAGAAGTGTAAGATCTTTTCACTAAATTTATATCAATTCAAATTATTTCATATGTTTATCAAGTCATGTTTCATACCAATAAAAGATGCTTAAATAGCTGTTAATGATTGTGCCCCAATCACTGTACAACTGACATGGTGCACCACAAGGATCTATATCAGGGCCTCTATTATTTCTCATTCATAATGACTTTTCATGTGCTTTTTTAATTTTTATTTTGTTTGCTGATGATATTAAGACTATTTAATGACATAATGACTTACACACCCTAATGAATAGTACAGATTAGGTAATATTGAGAGTGGCTATTTGAACTCATTTTCATTGTAAAAGTAAGCTACACAGGACTTCACTCTTGTATATCCTAGAAGTATGAACCTGAAAAAAAAAACTTCACTTCAGTTGACCAGATCTAAGTTTGCTGAAATACCATCATAATGCATATTTGTTTCTCAAAATGATTATTTTGGCACACTTGCTCCTGAGATACCTGTTTATAGAGAGAAATTGAGTGTGAGTGTTAAAAAAGAGATAATAATAACAATAATAATTAAAAAAATGAAAAAATAAAAATAAAACTAATAATAATAATAATAATAGAATTTAAGAACGTAACAAAAAAAAAAAAAGACATTCGGTTGTTAAAGATGGCCCGACTAAACCTGAGTTTCCAGGTGGTGGAGCCTGTGTGAAATCTTGCCCCGGGCCCCAGAATTTCTAGTGACACCCCTGTGTGTAAATGTAGTCACCAGTCAGTTTATTTCAGTGTATTTGCAAAAAAAAGAAGCAGTTTTGTTTCGTATAATCGCACAACAAATGTCACTATAGTAGACAAAAACCCAAACAATACATAGAAGGCAACATTTTATTGTTATGGTCACAGTTTTCTTCTGCAAAAGATTTTAATAACAACATAAACATAAGGGTGAATTCACCTTGAAAATGCTTTAAAAGCTGGCATAAAAAACTCTAAACTCTGCACAATCAATCATAACTTCGTGTTTTGGGAATACGAGTTTGTTTTAATTTTAGATATAATGTTAAGCATTTAAACAGATGCTGAACTTTGTATTATTTCACATGTTTATGATCTATTCACTTGTTTGGAAAGGAGCTTATATACGTCCTCACCACAACGCTGCACTTAAGAGGGTGCAAAGGCCCGTCCTGGAGCAGGCGTACCAGTGCAACATTTACATGGAGCCTCTGAAATCAGATTATGTATGGGTTCAATTGACTTAATGGATTTGAAGAGACTAGATCCTATTAATGAATTGGCTGCCCTACGGCTCTGCCCCGACCAATCGTGAGCTAATCTGGCATGCAAATTAAATCCTGCCTCAATATGCCTGCCTGTTTAATGCGATCCATTACACAGTTTCACTTATTTATATATACTATTATAAAAGAATAGGCTTATAAACAAACTAAGGGAGGGGTTAGGCCTATAAATGGGATTTGCTGGTGTTTTTCCCTGTGTAGTGGCCCCAGGGCTGGCTGAGGGAGCAATGATATTCAGTGCCAGACACTGATAGTGGGCTTCCTGAAATCACACTCACAGCCACAACAAACTGAGCATTACCAGCCCTGACTGCATTCACTTCAGTTTCAATGAGTTTTAAACAGAATTTTCTGCGTGGTCAATCACTAGACATGGATTTTCTTTTGGTTTTAGGTCTAAAGAGGTAAAAAAAAAAGCATGGTTTTTTCATTTAATGCACGCCTTCATAGTTTGTATACTTCATTTTTTTATTGTCCCTGAAAGATTAAATTCCTCGTGCTTCTCTCTCACCCTAGACTCACCTCTTTAGCCACCGTGCAGCAGGGACATCGATGACTTATAGGCTGCTGAGCGCATTGGAAAGTCATAATCTGGCACATGTTCATGCTGAAGGCTGAGTGGGATGTCTGCTGAGGAACTCCAGCCTCTTTGGTGCTGCCAGGCTCTCTTCATGCCTGGTTACCTTAGAGTCTGCTTTGTTAGTGTCACAGGGAATGAGGGTCGGGAAGAGGCCAGATTTCACCTGACCTGTCCTGAGATATTACAGCACAGGTTTGCTTACGTCTCCAGCTCTGCAAGTAAGGAGGATCGTCAGAATAATACTTTTTGAATTTGTTTCCTGTTTTTTCTGCAGGTATAATTTCAGTAAATCCTCTTTTAACATGACACCCTCCAGCCTAGAACCTGATACTGAGGATCAAAGTCTGAACCAATCTGGTTCAAGTATACTTCCTAAGCACACTTCAGCACAACTGCCTTTTTTGAGTAAAATTGAATAAGACATGAATTGAATATTTTCTGTTTATCTGACACAGCTTCCCTGACAAATATAAATAAATAAAGCCTTCCCAATGCAGGTATGCTTGAGTGTGTGCACCTCATTTCAAGCACAATTAACTTGAAATGGAGTGCTGCAGGATCAATAGTCCCCATTTGATCCAGGGGGGGTCTGTCACTCTATGGAAATGGCACACATATGGTAATACAGCAGGCTTAACAACAACTTAGAGGATTTACTGTTGCCATTTTCAGCGCCAACGTGAATAACAAACAGTGGGCTACAGTGAGCTATCGTCTTTTATCTTAGCTCAAATTAATCTAAGGAGAGGGAGCGTTTAAAGCTAATGAACGAGAGGCGAAACTAATGCACAGACAATCAAATAGAGTGAATATTTAAAAACTTGGAGCAGAATCATCGCTAATCAAGGAAGTCATATCAAATCTCAGAACAACCGAAGAGGATTAGGGCCACAAGAAGAGAAAAAATTAATCACAGGCGGAGACTTTTTTGATTTCCATTTTGAGATTAAAGTTGAAATTCAAAAAGTCAAAATTTTGACTTTATTCATGTAGACTTAAATCTGGAAATTTTCACTTTAATTTAAAAATGTTAATCTTTTTAATCCCCAAATCTCGACACTATTCACATTTCATCTTTAATCTCGAAATTTCAATTTTTAATCTCGAAATTTCAACTTTATTGACATAATTTAAATTTTTCAACCTTGAAATTTTGACTTTAATCTCCCTAATAATTATTTTTTTTCTCTTCATGTGGCCCTAATCCTCTTTCATACGTAACAATCAAGTTTTTACATTTGATTACTGATTGGTCAGCGACTGAAAAAAGGAGCTTTAACAACCTGGAGGAAATAAATACAGCATGTGTGAGCTCTAATAGCATGACTTTTATACCATTTGACTCATTACCAAAATATTTTTAGCTGCTTATTACCTGACTTTGATATTAGCTTGCTACATTCAGTTTGCTTTAAAGATGATTCTTAGCTTGTCTTGTACTAAATGAGCTCAGATTTCATTTATTTAGCCATGTATTCTATTAAAAATGATAGCTACAGTTGTACTACTTTATAGATAATTGTTATATCAGCTAGTAAGTGACTAATGCTGTGTTTGAGTTACCTCGGAAGTCAGAAGTCCGAGCTGAAAATGATGTCACACCCCAGTTCCCAGCGTTTCAGTTACCAAGTCAGAAAAAAGCAAAATCAGTGGCCTGAAACAAGATGGCTACATCTAGGAAAGTTATTTTAGCGCTTGCCTTAAATTCGGACATGGTACTTGGTAACTGAAACATTGGGAACTGGGGTGCGACGTCGTTTTCAGCTCCAACATCTGACTTCCAAGGTAACTCGAACGCAGCAAGAATGTCGCTTATTAGCTAAATGGGAGGTCTAGGTCATCCATATCAACTAAATCTTGTTCCAAAAAGCCAACTGGAAATGGTTAAAGTTGTTAAAAATGTTTCTGATCCCTTATGAAGGCCTTTTCAGCTTTTACTTGAAGTAGAGATTGAATCTGGAGAACTTAAACTAGGTTAGCTGTTGTCTTACCGTAGCCACGCATTAATAGGTATGTTGTTGTGATTTGAATCGTGGCCATAATTTCCCTCTAGAGTTTCACCGAGCTTCAAGTTTTCAGCTGTTGATCAATGCAGAGCGTTAAAGCCATGAAATGATAAAAATTTATTTGACGTCCAGCCTGGAACGCAGCAGTATTTTATCATTACGGGATTTAAGCTTCCCACCCAGAGCTCGGGATCAGAGGAAAATGGCCGCTGTGTGAATATGTTCAATAGGAAGTCTGGCTGTGGTCGCATTCCCCAGAACACAACATAAAAAGATAAATGAACACTGAATGACCCTGACGTAGCCCTGTTCCTTCATCATATAAATAACAAAAAGCAGAGCGAATAAAGCAGACTGTGCCGGGGCCAATTCCCCAATGGGTGCTTATATGAAATTCAACTTTCAGGCGTTCTCCCCGCTCAGAATGTGGCATTTATTTGCAGGACTCTGTTTCAATTTAAAGGGAATGGCAGCTGAAGGAGGCACAGGGGACAGTGTCTCATCACCGCCACTTACCACTCTTATAGGCCTGCTGCCGGGGAGGAAAACCTCAGCAGGCAGCTCCACTTAAACAGTGAAGACCTCCACCAGTCAATGTAATGTGCAAGCCTCTGATGGCCTCATATTCTCAGTCCTGTTGGAGTGTGGGGGTGTTTGTGTGTGTTCTTGTGTGCGTATGTCGTAAAGTGTTGGGAAAGGGAGGGTTTTTGGTGTTTTGAGAAACATATGGTTTTTGTAACGCTTGATGAGGTTTTTCACACTTGGATCACCAACAACAACTAAAAATATCAGACAACAGCAAGCAGGTTAAGTAAGGGTGTGATGTTTCCTGTATATAAAATAGATAATGTTTATACAGCCCTCCAACATCTATGTTTTTTAGAGAAATCCTTTGACAATAGTTTCTGCAGGATTACGCTATCTTTCCACAACCTAGAGAGAAATTTTGTTTAACATGGATAATACACTTTTGTCTTTTTCTACTATCAGATAAATGGAAAGATCAATAACACTCCCATGCCTGTGTATTAAAAAGACTGACGGGCAGACACAGTGTGGCCATTCACGAGCTAAAGGCCCTCTTCTGGTGGGTTGACTTAAAATTTGGTTGAGTTAGGATTTTTGATAGGCTTCAAAACTCCCGGGATTATCTAGATATTACAGGTATCGTCTACCTGTGCCATAACAGTTAGGGGTGATTTGCATGTGGCTGCGTAAAGCTAAAAGTAAGAGAGAAATGGACCTTGGTCATCTTCTCACAAGGCAGCCAACAGTGCTGCTGTCCTGCTCTTCTTGCACAGGTACCCGATGTTGCTCTTACTACCTATCCAGGTGCTTTCTAAAGACTCATTTACACCCAACTTTAGATACAGATATAGGGACATGGACAAATTCAGTCTATGCTATGTGTTCACTTAATTCGTCTGGCATACATACCAACCACTGCAGTACCATCAAAAACCATGGGGCTGTGTCAAGCAGTAAAGCTAATGGTTCAAGCCATGTGTTTATAGAACAGAAAACATGATACTCTGAAGGACTGAATTCTCTGTCCACATATGGTGACGTATGTAATGGCCCCATAGACCACCAAGATTTAGATCTTTGTGTTTGTTACAAAATTTTGACTCTTCTTTCTTTTTGGGGTAATGTTTGAGGTTGCGTCTTTTATAATACATCCATCAAAGGAAGCATAAATGAGTCCTAACTGTTAATTTAAACATATTGGTGCAACTTATTTCGTCCTCCTTATTCGTTTTATGTATTTAAAATGTTCTTACCATGTTTATTTAGTAAGTTGTGGCCTCATTTTGTGCACCAAGGGTCTTTAAACGAAGGTAACCCGCCTGTTAAGTTCCCACCAAAAGGGTACAGTTGTAACATCCAAATGGTCAGAGAGGATTTCATATGCATGTTTGCATGAACTGTAAGAACAGGGATGTTTCTGCAGCTGCAAGGCAGACACCTACTCCCTCACACTGATTACAGGTATTGAAAATTACAGAATAAAATGATCAATCATATCGCTAATTGTCTTATTTGCTTCAGAGATTATGTCAAGTCTCTTATATGAGTTTGAGTCGCTGTCATTAACACTGAAATACTCCTTAGAAGAGCTTTAAGAACACACAAAATGTTCTTTAACGCATTAACTTCAAGAAAATACAACATTAAAGAAATATCAGGATTTTCACGCAGAGCTTTATCATAGGCGCTTGACGAGACTATGCTATAGGTCACATGTTCTAAGGCTGAACGCAAGATTAATTATCTTGTGTTTTCTCCCTAGGAGTCACTGAGGAACCACGCTAACTAAAAACAGTGTGACTCCCAGCCCAAGGACGTTCCTGGGACCGCTCCTGAAAAAGACGGCATACGGACGTTCCTCGCCCAAAGGGTTAACGCTGATGGAAAACAAACAAACACGTCCATAAATAGGTGCTTTCCCTGGAAGAAAGACTTTATACGCTACCAGCTCATTTGGAATTCAGCTGAATGTCTCCCACAATGGTCCGACATACAGGGCTGACGATGGGGGGTAAATTAGAGCTTGGAGATGAATTATCAAACGATTAAAGAAAAAAAAGGGAGGCTGAGCCAAAGGGAAACAGAGCACAGATAATATTGGCAATGATTTTGGAGACGCTTATGTCTGTCTGTGTCGAACAGTTTGTATTCTGGTTAGTTTTGTCTTCATTTTAGGTGCATTATGATCTGGAACATAATGTCTCTTTCGTAAAAATGTGATTAAATATTAAAAAGCAGCTCTTTTAATGAAGTCAAGAGAGACGACAGTGAGACCAGAAAAATGGCTAGAGGATGTGTGTCCATTCCCACCCTCCTCCTCCTCTCACTCCACCCTGCTCTCCGTGTTCCTACGATATTCATTTTGATTTCAATTAAAGATCCTGAGTGTGACTCTCGCAGAGAAATTGCCTCTCTTTAATTAGGTAGTCTAAGTTCATGGAAGCAATTGTTGTTTCCCCAGCACTTTCAATTTGATGAGCCAAGGACTCTCATTTTATAGCTATGAATGAATATGGTTTCATACCCCTCAGGTTCCATGTCCTGCTAACTGTCTGGAGAATATTACTTGTGTGTTTCTCATTAGTGTATTTGTGCTGATGTGTGTGTGTGTCTTCTGGCCTGCAGGTGGGCTCCTCCATCTGTGATGAAGAGGACCACATGGTGCGGTGCAGGCTGCTGCCCGCTGGTCAATAATCTATTACAGGACGTTCCTCCTCCTCCTCTATGTGACTAATGCACTGCACAGAGACGGCCTCCCAGAGGTTAATGCTGCTCAGCTGACCCCGGTCCCCTCTGACAAACACTGTCAATGCTCGATTTGGGGGGAAAAGCTCCCTCTGTGGCCAAACATCACATCAGCTGAGGGGTGCTGGTAGAGTCATATGAGAGTCCAGCTGTGTGCCAGGTAGATATGCCTACAAAACCAACACCAACATTTCTTGCCAGTTTTTGGTGGGTCTTAGTCCATCCAGCCTATCCCAGCATCTTCGGGCGAAGGCAGGGGACACCCTGGACACATCGCCAGTTCATCGCAGGGCTGACATATAGGAAAGAACAACCATCCACGCTCACATTCACACCTATGGGCAATTTGAAAGTGGCCAATCAACGTAACCACGCTTAGGCATGTTTTTGGGATGTGGGAGGAAACCGGAGTACCCGGAGTAAACCCAC
This sequence comes from Xyrichtys novacula, assembly GCA_962446985.1. NCBI lineage: Eukaryota > Metazoa > Chordata > Actinopteri > Labriformes > Labridae > Xyrichtys > Xyrichtys novacula. The sequence goes on along the minus strand of OY660882.1, from coordinate 6,415,032 downwards.
GCAGACACAGGGAGAACATCAAGCAGTGTTAAATACATTTGTCCCAATCAAATCAACATGTAAATCAAATAAAGTGAGGGATCGAGTGAGGCTACTACTGGTAGAGCTAGCACCACCAGCCTTGAGTACTCCCTACAGGTCAATGCTTTAACGTCTGTGTTTGTTAAATATCACTGTGATTTAATTGTTATAAGCCAGTGTAACCAACTTACACACAACTTTTTCCCCATTTTCTCATGAAAAATACTCCCAAATCACACCACACCATGAGATATCATCCATCATCTGGGCTTGTTTACATCCAGGTAGTAGTGCATCAGAGCATTATGGTAGTCTCCACTAACCAGGTCTACAGCGTGAATTAATGGTTGATGTAGGGTGACCATACGTCCTCTTTCACCCGAACATGTCCTCTTTTTGGGGGCTGTCCGGGGGGAGTTTATAAAATCCGTCAAATGTTCGTAGTTTTGTATGGAAATTTTGAGTTTGTGCACCATGGACTGACTGAGATAGAAGCGCGTAAAAAACACTGGACTCGAAAAACCCTCAAAATTTGCCGCGCGACTCCACCACGCATAGTAGTGTCCTCTTTTGGGGGATTCAGGATATGGTCACCCTAGTCGATGGTTGCTCTAGAGTTTAAACACAACATACAAATAGCAGGTCTAATAGTAATAAAAGAGATAGCTTGTTTGACTGACCAGTGATTCTGGTGATGACTAGCAATATTTAATCACTTAGTCAACTGAAAACAAACCTCTATGGAAAGTCTGTCAACCGCAGATTCTTGCATGAGTCTTGTTTTAGAGGATTTTTGCTCTAAATAAATTGAGGTTGTGTCACTAAAATGGCCAGTCCAACACATCTTTGTCACGTCACAGCCAGTGACGTGACAAAGATGTGTTCGAAGAGCTATAGGGGCTACAGGTTGAACACATTTCTACCTGATATGGGTGCAAATAGCTTCACTTTAAAGCACCAAAACCAGTGTCTTGTTTACTTGGATAAATGCAGTATTGATCAGGACCAAATATTTATTTCATTATAAGCAGGAGTGGTTTATTTTTCATCTATTCCTGTGGTATTTACATTATGCTTAGGAGTCTCATGAATAAATAGGATCCTGGTTTGAGAACATGACACTACGTCCATTCTGAATAAATCCACGACATAAAAAGGCAAAGTGTCTTTGTTTTACTGTTCTGCTTTAATAAATCACCTGCTGCCTCTGCAAGAAATTGTCATTTGAAATTCTAGCAGCAAGGAGGACCACGGGCAGGCCTCACGTCTGCGTGTGGAGCAGAAGGAAATTAGCTGCACCTGAATGACAAGGCAAAGGCTCCCACCCCCAGAGGGACTGTGATCTACACACAAACTCCCTTTTAATAGACTTACACCTCATTTGGCCTCTAAAGCTTGTTGAAGGGTCCCAGAGGACGGGGAGTAGGGGGGTGGGGGGGGTGGGCCCCTCAGAGGTCAGCCCCGCTGCTCGCTGTAAACCAGCTGCAGTGAAAGGGAGAGCTTGATTAGATGGCCATTCACACCCAGAAGGGGACCGCCGAGTAGGGACAATGCCACATTTTCCCTTTTGCAAAACAACAGGGACATTTTGTCTGGCCTGTCGCAAGCAATATCTGTTGTGTTGAAGAAGGCTGTTTGAAAAGCTCAGAGGAGGCTGAGGGATCCTGCGCTGAGAGACCAATGGCTGTTTAAACTCCACTTGATTCAATTTAAACTGAAATCCATGCTGCCCGGTGGGTTCAAGGGAGGCCAATTTAGCCGAATACCAGTGAAGTTTAACAAGGCTTAATATTGTCCCAGATATAATAACAAAAGGTGGAAACAGTGAAGCTGTTTGGATATATGATTTTAAGAATGATAGTTTACAATGTCTGCTGTGTAAAAACTGCTGCTGAATTTATTCCATTGTGAACATTTTTGGTGTAAAAATTACAGTAATTTCCCAGTCTTAAAAATTTTTCAAAATACCCCTTTAAGTTAGACATATTTTTACTTTTTGTTCTTTTGGTTCTCTTCCTGGTCATCTTCTTCTATCGGCCTTTCACTTTCGCTGCATCGGATTTGAACCAAGATCCATGTCCCTTAAGTCCTGATCTGGGATTTGAACCTAGAACCCTTTTCTCAAAATGTGGCATTACTAACAACTACACCTCAAGCCCCCCTTGCTTGCCCTCTCTCCACAGTATCTCAAAAGTGCACAGCTCGGATTACAGTCTAAAGAAAACATTTCACGCCTATCTCACATTGGCAAGTCCTGAGCTGGGATTTGAACCTAGAACCTCCTCACTCAAAGATGGCAGTACTTACCATCACACCACAGTGCTGCATGACATTGTTTGGCTGTTAGATTGATTAATTTTCACATCATGTTATGAAAACTCATGACTGAGATTTAACCAGAAAAATGAACCCTTTTAGCTGCTAGCTAACCAAATTTAGCTAGTGACTGGAAAGCTAGCATAACTATGTCTAACCATACCGAGCACCTCTAGAGCTCACATCACTATTTTAAACTAAACTCCATCACACAGTCCTGATACCTTTGTGTAAATCATGTTCCATGCACCCAACATTGATGCTAATTTGATAAAGTACACTTTAATAAAATTAACTTATTGTTTAAAAAGTCAAATAAATGTTGACCATCAGCTTTTTATTGACAGAGTACCTGAGTTACACTTCACTTCTCTTCATTTTACCCTCCTTTTCATGCTTGGTTTGCAGTGTATTACAGCAGCTAAAGAGCCTCACTTTAAACACCGTAATAAAACCATGTTCTCTGTCTAAACTAAGACTTGTAGCTTCAGACATAGCAGGAATTCAGTGTGGCTTTGTGAGCACTGAGAGGGGGTTCTCGAGATGTTTGTAACTGTGTGATCTGGACATGGGTAGAGAACAAGAAAAAGGTTGTTTGTACAAAAAGTGGTGCTTGTTGTAAATAGTTAAATAGGAATATTTCAGGCTTTGGATTAGTATTTGTGAGTTGCTATTAAATGGCATTTTTAAGGGTAAACTACACCTTTGATTTCCCACAGCTCTGCAACATTCTCCTCATTGTGTACCTATTTGGGTCACTGAACAAAAGACCCCGCAGTAGCTATATGTTGCAAATGTGAATACATTATGAGAGACTCATAACGACAAACAGGGGATTTTTTGTTTTAGCATGCTTGGTTTTATACTCTCATAGCCTGTTTTAAATTCATTAACAGATCTTTGATGTAAACATAAATAGCTAATAATTTTGCATTTTCTTCCCCCTCTGTTTTTTATTTTTGCATTCTTCCTGTATGGGTTAATTCAGCAGCATTCTCCTCTCCTCCCTGGGGTATGGAGTTTGCATTTTAAGTGAGGCCCAGCACAGACACTCAGCAGCATCTGAACTTCCTAAGTTGAAGTGTGGCTGGGGTTAAGTGGTCCCTATGCTCACAGCACCTATCTCAGCCCAAACATGACAGCTGGGGACTTGACTGTTGCTATGGAAATCAACCCCTCTCCCTCCTCCAGGCCCTCTCCAACTCCCCCCTCCCCTCCCCCTTCAGTGCATGAAAATGCCCCAGACTGCTCATTTGAGACCATACAAGTCCTCCTCCTTCTTCCCGTGTTAACAAGTCAACTTCTCTGTTGTTCTGCCCCGTTTCAAACAGGCTTTATTGCAGATGGAAAATGGCTCGGGGTGTACTCGGGTGCTTAACGGTGCTCAGCTCGGCTTTGCAGCTGGAAAGTTTCCTAGAATAGGCTCCTGGAAGCTGGCTGAAGATGGACACTGTGAAATTGTTTGCTTCTCAGTCTTCTTCATTTTCAAATAACCCTAATCTGAAGCTAATGCAAGCTCATGCTGGTTTTAGATAAGATGAATTCTAATCATCATTAGTGTGATCCATCAGGGTATTTTGGGGATACTGGGATACTCATATGACTCAGCAGTACATTCATAATTTTGACAGATTAATAATAATTTAAAATGCATTGTGATGTATATAGCAATGTATCACATCATTGCTCTACTGTATCATATTACTATATCCCATAATAGATAGTGTAGAATTATACTGTATCATACTGTATAACTGCATCATGTCCTATGATATCGGTGTATGATAAAATATTGGTGCATCATATCTTATCATATCATATCATATTACAATATATCATATCAGATATCATATATCATATCATAACATCCTAATGTCTACTATAGTCTTTTTTATCATATCATATCATATCATATCATATCATATCATGTTACATCGTAATATATCATATCATAACATCCTAATGTATCATACCATACATCATATACAGTATATCATGTATCATATCATATTCTTTCTTTCATCATATCATATCATATCATACCATATATAGCATTTACATTACATCTTAATGGAATGGTTTATTGTATCGACCTTATATCTTGAATCATATAATATAATATCAGAATTTATTGAATTATGTTGTTATCCATTTAAATCCAAAAATCTGTCTCAAAAATCTTTTAAGGGTGTTTTAACTTGTGGGTGTCAGGGACCCTGTCCTTCAAAGTTGTAAACAATACACAACACAAAGAAAGTCTGATCAAATATCGGAAAAACTGTTGTATGATTATGTTTCATTCGTGCACTTCATAAAAGTCATGTTAGAGGCAAGGCATGTCTGAAATTTAGAAAGTTCCCCCAATTCACCCAAATGCTTTAGTGTCCTGTATTCTTTCCCTAAGACCTAAGGGCAAGGAGTTAACTGCAGGTATCAGTGAGTGTGTTGAAGAATTCCTCTTAACACTGACAACTTTTAAGTTTGAACACTCAAACTTGTGGTATAAACAATGTTTATTTCCTGAGAGACTGCCAGAAAAAAAACTGCTGGAGGAGCTTCCTAGCATCACCACCATAAATAATTATCTTCTATACATTTCATCACTCCCACTCCTTTCCTGTCTCGATCAATCCTGAGCCGAGGAGCCTTACATGCTGCTGTAAAATGACTGGAAGCTGATGGATACAGTCCCCAGCAGAGCACGTGACCCGTCTCCATCGGCGCTTATGGCACCACATTTAATCTAAATGTAGTCCTTGACAACAGGAGGGTCTTCGCTTAACTGTGTGGGAGCTTTACTCGTATATGTACCATATGTTCTTTCTGGTGGCTTTTATTCTGAAAATGGACTGTCAGTGCCAGCTTTTTATGAATAACAACATAAAAATGACAAGTTTCAATCTAAACGGCACCTCCCAATCACTGATTTATCATTTGAGTTTTGTGATCCTGTATTTGACCATAGTACAAATCTGATAACAGTAATTTGCAGCTATTTCATAGCAGCAAGAGGCTGATTAGCAGCTAGCACTGATCCTGAGTAACCTTTAATAGCAATATCACAGAGCTGTCATTTGACATTTCAGACTGGAAGCATCCTAGCTCATGTTGGATTTGTACGCTAACGGCTAACTTTGGTATGGATCGTGAAATCTTCATAAATTTACAGCTCAGTAACCAACTAAAATGAACAATTTTGTAATGGCAGGACTTCTGCGTCCCGTTTGAATGCTGAAAAACATAAAAAATGAAATGTTTGAATCAAATGATTTATTTATTTCCTTTAGTTTTTGGACTCTTGTTTGGTGTCTGATAAGCCTGTTCAGGGCAGCATAATACCTCTGCATGGCATAGTACCATAGCCAGCCCAAGGCATAAGCAAACTAAGTGCCCGCTAGGGGCCCTATGGCCAATAGGGGGCCCCAAAGAGCAATCAAAAAAACATTTTTTAAAGATATTTTTTCTTTTTTGTATGTATGAGTGATGCTTTCTGTATGATCACATATATATTATTGTAAAAATAAAATAAAGTAAAAATATTTTAGTGCTGCTGCTGATGGAGGCCTATGATTCTTACTGCCGATATGTCAAAGCTCAACCACCGTTATGTGCCTTCTGCTGTGCAATGTGCGCTGAGCATCCAAAGTGCAGGTAGTTGTGGGGCAAAACAGTGTCACAAAAAAAGGACATTTCCTTCAGGAGCAGAGAAAAGAAAGAGGAAGAAAGAAGAAGAGGAAAAAACGCCAAAATAAAGGCATGTTTACATGTCATGAACAGTCAATATTACTGGCAGAAATACAGGGCCCCAAAATCAAATTTTGCTGAGGGCCCCATTGAGGATCTGGCCGGCTCTGCATAGTACACTAAAAACATATAGAGCTGCATATGTTATTGTGTCTTTTGGCAGACAGATGTTGTCAAAATGAACCGTGCGATGTCAACATGTTCTTGAAAAATGGTTTCAACATCCAAACTAACCATTTGTTTCACCGGGTTTTCTTTCACTTTTTAGACTTTTTCCTCCCTTGGCTTTTTGTGGATGCCAGACTTTGAGATATCATTATTATTTTGATCAAGATCTCAAAGGGTTTAGACTTGAAAAGTTGTATATTTGCTGGCAGTTAAGGATGCAGGTGGGAGCTGACCAATCCCGTGCCAGCTCTTCTCCACTCATCTCCTTTCTCCGGGGCAAAGCGCCGGCCTGCTGAGAGCACACATGAGCAGTCCACGGAAGGGCCGAGCTCCCGACAGCTCTAACCCCCCCGCCGACATCTCATCCGTCTTGCGGTGTTGTTGGCACTGTGAAGGGTAAACTGGGCTGATCTGTGGGACAGGCGGGGAGGGCACAGGAGAACAGCCTTCCCACCGGAGCCCCCGGACCAGCACGCTCAGATTAGAGCAAATTTGTTCCACAATATTGTGGCCTCCTGCTTTCCAAAGGCCGGGCCCGCACAGAAGGCAGAAGAAGAGATTTGGGCGGTGGCCAAGCCTTTTCGTCGGGCTCCACATGTGCCGAGCTCGACTCCCTGCTGATCCTTCGAGCTTTATAGCCTCCCTGCCTGATGGAACAAATGCTACATCGCAGAAAATAAACTTATCTCATTTGGATGACAACACATTCCCCCAGGTTATAATGTTGCACCATTTTGAAGAGGCAGACAGGGTCAATTGTACATTTCCAGCTCAACCAGGGAGTCTTTTACTGTGAAAGTGCCTGTCTCACCACATGCCTGACAGTGAATATGGAACAATTTGCCTTATTGTGTCCCTCGGTGTTCGGTGTGAAAAATCTCCTTTGTCTGTTTTTAAACACTAACGTTTCATCACTGATATTTCACATGAACTTACATCTCCCTTTTGTTAATAAAAGAAGGCAGGAGTTGTTTTTGTAATAGGTATGTTTCAATCCATTACATCAGCAAAGGATGCCTGACATGATTGATGACCTGAGCAGATTATCCCCAATACAAAAGCCATCATTGAACAGCAGGGCTGCCATTGTGTGTGGGATGTCTCCCATTGATTTAAGTAGTATATTTTCATGATCTATAAAGAGGCCAGCTGGAGAGAAAATTGTTTGCTCTCAAACATTAAGTGTCTATAAGCCATCATGCTTGTGATTACAAAGTGATTATCACTCTTTGAAATCCTTTATGTTGTATTTTTTCCTGGAACCAGTATAGTTACATCCATGTACATAGTAAATTGGCTTTAATCGGCTGAACCAACAATTAAGGTTGGTTAACCCAAATTACAATAAAACATCTCTTCTCATTTCCAACTGTGGTATCTGTTCTTGTAGATAATTTTGATTTTATTTGCTGAGGTATGTCTTCAAGACCGTCATTATTCCCAAGACAGTGGAGATGAACAGGATTTAATTTGTAGTATTTAAACAAAGGTATCTCCTTTGCATAACACTAATTCACTTCACCCCATATAGGAAATGTAATTTTGCATGGACTATATTAACTTTAATCTATTTCTCTGGTCAGAAAATGGGATATTCTCATTTGTGACAGATATCATAAGAAGGACTTGAGGGTGGATGGTCGCTACAAAGCACAGGACTGTGATAGGACATGAGATTTGGTTTGCATGAGTATGAATGGAATATAACATCAGTAATTATGATTAGACTGATGCATATAAAAATCCTCAGAAAAAGCCTTTATGCCACAGAAGCTGCTATCTTGCACCACCATGTTTCTACTATAGCACAGAATGACCAAGAGAGCAACTGTGTAGAAGAGAAAGGTTGTTGTGTGCAAATTAATTTGTACTGATAGATGTTTGTGTGGGTGGAAACTTTCGCTCTTGACTTTGAAGGCCACTGTTGACACTCTAACAGGAAGGGGTGAACAAGGGAGCATTTCAGTCCAGACTTTGTACCCAAGATACTCCTAAATATCCCCATTTTTACACACTGTACCAAGTTAGAATCAAATGTTCATGCTATTGCATTCTTTATAAAACCACTTTCTACCAGAGAAATAGTCTTATGTGATTGGTAAGGTCTGTCGGATTGCTGTGTTTCCAGACTGACATAAATATACATGTCTCTTTATGACCTGAAAAGTAGACAAGAGCATAAAAAATAAGAGTGAATATAGTTTCGATGTTGGTTTCAATGTTGCAAGTCACTCACGTGGGGTAGTTGATTCAGCCTTTTTTTACGTTACATGTCAGTAGAATCATACTCAAAGTAAAGGATGAGATTCTACATTTGTGCAGGACAAATACTGCAAAATATGCTTTGACCACAGGGGGCGCCAAAAACAACACAAACTGAAAATCTCTCACAGGAGCTTATTAGATAGCTTTCTTATCTAAAAAGGGCAAAAATGCACAGAAATAGAATCCGAAATAGGGTCGTAAGCACCTTCAGGGTACCTAGTTGGAAAGTGGAGTTTCAGAATCAAGTCAAACCACAACTATGTGCAAATCTCTGCCAGCAGAGGTTAAGTTTAGAAAATCTGTATTTTTATAATTTTGGTTGACTGATCCTTTAAGGAGGGACTATCAGGCTGGCTGCACGGTACCCACGTATGTAAACTAACAGGAAACCACAAAACAACATGCATTCCTCCACCAGTCTGCATGCAGTCTGTCCACTCTGTTGTTAGTGTCTACATCCTCTCAACCTTCAGCTGGTCCTCTCGTTCATTTCCTAACAGCTCTCTTCTGTCGACTGAAAATCTATTAACCACAGATATGCGTTCATCTCTCTGACAAGTGTTTGCTCCTCACAAAAGAGCCCAAAAGAGCCGTGAAACAAAAGTGAATAAAAAGACTCAAGGACGTCATTATACACATCCTCTCCTGGGCTGCAGCTCCTCGCTCCTTTTGGCTAAGATTCCACTGTCTTAATTGCCGAAGCGCTTAGCCTTGTGCTTCCCAGCAATCAAGTTGCTTTCATTTAATTCAAGTGCCATGAAGATGTGGAGAAAGTGGCCTCTGCCCGGCCCTGGAGCGTAATAGACAGCGGAGAGTGAGGCTACACCCTCCAAATTGGAAAACACAGGGCCATAGATTAACAGAAATGAACATCATTAGCGACGGCAATGAGAAATCATTTTCCCCTCAGGTGTTTTTGAACGCACAGTCAGACTCTGGCTGTGGTAACTCAAGTCTTTTTTTAGCTGACCCTTGTGAATATACAAGAGCCGAGGGATTTGAGACAATGTTTAGTATTAATTTAAAGGTTTTTTAAAAAGTCAAAGGAGGGAGTTTGTCAATACAGAAACCTAATTAAAGAAAAATATCAATTACAGGAGGTCATGAGCTATTTCATCAACAGATATGATTTTCGTGACAGTCTTCTGGGATATACGTTGGGAAAATATCCCAATCAAAGACTGTGTGGCTCAGCTACTGTACATTACAATCTGTTTTACTTCTTACAAACAGACTGAAATTAATACTGACGTTTCTCTATGACCTCAATGATTGATTATTCTTAGGATTTTAGTGTCTAGACGTTATTTGTGGTTTAATTGATGCTGAATTTTTCAGTTTTGTGCTTTTTGTCTCTCCTGGCACACTGTAGTTATACTACCCCAGCATCCTCTAGCTTCAACCATGATAGAATAATACTATTACCTTTTCATTTACTAGAAACACGGACAGATTAATTAGATATAGGCCAAAATTAATCCCTCCTTCATGACTGCAGGCTGTTTCTATCACAATAATATTAATTTGTAGAGAATTGCTCCTCTTTGCACCAAACATTAACTGTATACCCATATATTTTTGAACATCAGTCACATACGTGGGTGAAAATGAAGCATTTGAAAGCCATAATAGTCTGGAGTGAGATGGGAATGCTCTGACAGGGATTGGAACAACAAACCCTCTCCTTGTGAGGTGGCGATGCTAACTACTAAACTAAGTACAGGTAGTAATTTAATCAAATCCACTTTAATACTGTAAGAAAATATTTTAAAATGTGACTAAAGCACAGGAAAGTATTCACTCTGACTGAATCCATCTTTAATGAGGCAGAGCTTTAACCTGCAATAAATCAAGACTGTTGACCAAGTCCAACTGGACAACTCACATCACCCCAATTCTGTGTTCCCTTCATTGGTTTGCTGGTGATATTTAGGATTAACTCCAAGGTTCTGGTTTTTGTTTACAAAGCTCTGCATGGTCAGGTCCCTGAATATATCTCTGACCTGCTCCACGCCTACATTCCTAGTAGGTCACTCAGGTCTACTGACCAGGGCTTGTTGGTTGTCCCTCAAGCTTAACACTGTGGAATAATTTACCTGCTTATATTCATTCAGCTGTTTCTACTGTCACTTTTAAAAAGCTTTTAAAGACTCACTTTAAACAGGCCTTTATCTCTCCCTGTTCTAACTAATGCTCTAATTATGCCATTGTTTGTTATTGTTCTTTGATTCTACTTTGACGTTTATGATTGTATTTTGATTTTTTTTACTGTGAAGTGCTTTGTGAATCTTTTTTTCTATGAGAGGTGCTTTACTTAACAAATTTTACTTACTTACTTATTTACTTACTTACAATAAGATGTAGATGCAAATGCATTAGTGAACTGTGTCCACCAATCATGGATTTTGGAAGTGATTTAAAGCCTATGCAGTGATTCCCACTACAGAGTCATGTCTGTTTTTAATGCAGTCCCAAAATCATATTGCCATATAGTATTCCTGCTGTTTTTTTGGCCTGTACCCTTGTGTACAGAGATTTCTTCAGATGCTCTGATTCTTATTTTTACTATTTTTTTTTTAAAGACAGAAAACTCACAAGAGCTGCCAAATTAAAACATTTCCTATTTTCCTTCACTAAAAGGTGAGGATGATTCAGATTTCTGTTCAACTGACTCCTTTCGACGCGCTTTTCGTGGCAGCAGTCTGATGTCTGATGTGCTGTTTTCTCATCACAACGCAGAAGACATCTGCAGACATGAGACTGTTCACTGATCTACATCAGCCAGGCCTGTTCTCACACTTCTGCAGCGCCGGAGATGGAAGTGACTGACAGGTGCATGAAGTAAAATCCCTCATCACTGAGAGCTTGAATTTAATTTCAAATGCAACATCCTTCTTTGTCCGCGTCTTCAGCGGTTAAGTCTTGAAAGTGTTGACAGCTTTTTGTTTCCACATGTTTCTTTTCAGGGCTGTCGAAGTCCACCAAACTCTTCCTCTTCCTCCTTTTCAGGTTAATCAGGTGTAATTTAAAATCCAAAATTCCTGACAGTACATTTTCTGATGGTATCGCCTATATGTTCTGCATGGCTGTTTGGATCAAAGACTGGTTATCTCTTCTATTGAGCTGTTCTAACCTCTGTCCACTCTCATTACAGGCAGGCAGCACTGAATTTCCTAAGCAATCAGGACCGTCGTTCCCGAGCAGGTATAGACTACGACACCTTAACGAGTTAAAATGCAAAGCCAAGGAGAACATTAAATCAGAGTGAAACCAATACCCCCCAGTCATCGCGCCTCTGTATAGGACAATAGACAGCAGTGACATGCATGTACACAAGTACAAGAGAGGGAAACAGGAAAATTTTAGTATGAATCTCATTTTATTTCCTGCAACTTTCTACTTTCTTGAAGTTTTTTTTTTTTTAGCTTGCTGTCAGATGTTGGTAAAACTTTCTTTTTCTGCTTGTAAATGACTTTCTGAATTTACTTTCTTCCCTCCTACTTGGTGAAACTTTTTTTTCTCTCCGACCAAATCAAATTATTGAAATCTAAAAGGCCGGCATTTCTTGGATATTGAACGGAAAAAGTTGTAAACAGAACAGATTTGTTCATTTAGTACTAGAGCTGTTTGACTGAGTGCTGCAGAAAAAATGCTTCATGCGCAGAACTTGACAAGTGTGATATTATTGTGCCAAAATATGCGCAAAGAACCACCATTATTAGTTCATAAGCAAAGAACCACCATTATTAGTTCATAAGCTGAACCAAGTATAAAAATTTGATAAAATTATGAATAATTTTTTAAAATCGAATCATTTTTTGTTACTGCATATGCCTATGCCTATATCACCATAATGACAATAAAAAGTATTTCAAATAATCATAATCATAATAATTTATTTGTATAGCACTTTACAATACAGGTAACAAAATGCTTCACAATCACAATATAAACCTAACAATAAGACAAATGTAAAACAATGTCTAATTTTCACTTCATGATTTTGAATTTTGAAGTTTGAGCTTTTTCTGATAGATTGTAAGATGTGAAACTGAATGAAAACAGTTGGAAGGATGGTTAGAAATTAAAAATTGTCATTCAATAAGTAATCCTCAGAGGCACAAGCTCCATATCTCATAACACTGGAGATAAACCACATTGTTGTCACAAGTCCAGATAGCAATCTTTCATCAAGATAGCACAAGCCCAGATTAAGTACAGCATTGATTGTAATGGGTCACTGCCAATGCAGTAAGTAAGTTTTTTGGGGTTAGTTTCTTAAACTTTGCATTACATTATATTTTAGAAACTGATCAAGAAATTTTTGAAATTTTACTTAATAAAGCTGCTGTGAGGGACTTTTACTTTGTGCTGATATTGGCACCCTGCAGAAGAAGTGCATAGATGTAAGTAGTAGGCCTATTTTCCTCTCCCTGTTGTCTTTGAATATTGACTAATATCCTTCCCTAAGAGTATTTCCTATATGGGAAAAAAAAACATTTTGGGCCTGCTGCAAATTATTTTGTGAACACTTACCCTCTCATAGCAGTTTTAAGTATTAAAAATGACTGAGGTGAAATCATCAGCCTTGCTACTGATGATTTTGTTTGAATTTGAAGGTTTTAAAGAGGCATTTGCATCAGTGTCAGTCTGTTTCTCATCTAGTTAAAAACTCCTTACAGTGGCTTTAAAATCAGTGAAATTCTCATTTTTGGCTTATATTATCATGAAAAGGACTTAGATTACGACTTGACAGAACAATGTGGCTTAGTGAGATATTTGACTGTTGATACAAGGCATATACACATGGGAAAGTTTTATGTTTTGCAGTGTAATTTCATAGATGGTGGTGGGAAGTGCCATAGCCACACTGGTTTCACAGGAAATTATACAAACTTTATTGGGGAAAACAACCCAGAAGCTTTGAAATCAAGTCAAACTAAGATTTTAACTCAGACTTTGCTAATGTAGTTGTGATCAAAACAAACATTCCTGCAAGAAGAAGTTGATCCGGATCTGCAAAAACTTTGCCTTTGCTTTTGTAGAAGTATCTGTTGCTCAAACTTCAAATCTCCCTAAAACAGCGAGTTATGTTGTTAGTCACCTCACAGAAGTATTTCATTAATTCAGAGACTTCTTCTTCTGTCCTATAATGGTCTGTAAGCTGTTGCAGTGGCTTTTCCACTCTGACAAATCTCTAAAAAACTCCTGACGGAAACACTGAGTACTTGTAATTAGTCGACATGAACCCTTGTCTAGCCTGCAGCCCTGAGAAAAGAATCAAGCTGCATCGTGAATCTGGGTTATGCATGGTATTCTAGGCAGACTGTGTTTTTTTTTTCTCTCTCTTCTGCGGGGTGAGGTTGCGAGGTGAGGGTAGATCTGAGAGTCGCACCAGCTGTGTTTATGGATTCCCACTGCACCTGCTGGGGTTACGGAGCAAGTGCACCGAGGGATTAAGCACTGGGGCACTGGGAGTAGAACAAGGAACAACAGATTCATGTTAAGGAAGCTTGTCAACACCTCCCTGGTGTCTGTACTTTAGGTATTCATTACTGTCAGTCGCTATGTCGCTTTCAAATGAATCTTTTCTTTTTTCCCTTCGCTGTTAATCAAACATGCAGAAGTGAAGTGGAAACTTGCAAACAGGAGAAGAAGAGGCCAACATCAAGAGTCCGTTTTTGCTGGAGTGTGCTAGTTCTTGATTACAATGTTGACATTTTACTTTGAATTAACCTGATTAATGTCAACGAGCGTAAAAGCCCGTAGCTCAGCATTTCTCCTGATCACAGGAGATGGATTAAGAAAGAAGGCTTTCAAATTGAATATACCTCTCCCTGCTCGGCCTGCTAATTGTGCCATTTACCACCACTTGAGTCACTGACCGGTACTATTTAGTCAAACTAATGATGATGCACAGTGCAAGCCATCCCGTGATAATTAAACCAAAGCTCCATCTCTTTTTCCCGTCTTTTCTTTTTTGAGGAGGGGAACACAAAAACATATCGAGCCGCGGTCACTTTGTTCCTTCGAATCAGTTGTGGCGTTGTTAGCTGGGAAATGACTTTTTTTTCAGAATCCATTCTCTATCACTTGTTATTGATTGCGTAAAGGAGGAACTGTTGACATTCTTGTTTTGAGCATTCACTCTGGTGAGCCTGTTTACTGAGCGCGCAGCAGCTGCCAAACAGACTTTAAGTTCCTACGGCTGATGTTTCTGTGAACTGTGAAGTCGGCATTATTTTAAAGCTCTAGTAAGAAGTTTTTTGACATCAATGAAACAGACAGAAATTCATATTGAAAACTTTTTTATGATGTCGAAAAGAGAAAGGAACAGCAATGAAGAGGTTGAGCATATCCTCAAAATATATACGGGGCGTGGGTGCAAGGGGCAGCGTGCACATGACCTGTAGGGGTAGTGTTGAGGCAAATGGGATGTCCTAAAGTCCCACACTGATCGTTTTTTTTCCCACTACTTAAAGTGCTATCATTGGTCTTGAAATTGGGATTACTAAGTTTTTAGCCAAAATCGTGTTACCTGTGTCATTTTCAAGGGCTTTTCTTCTGCAGAGCTCCAGCTTGAAGCCTGACATTGCCGGTGTTGTAGAAGAAGCGGGTAGCATAGGAGCTATTCAGCTCTTGGACACTCCCAAGAGGTCTTTGATTGAGTTAATGTCACAGGGCCACTTTTTTGTGTCTGATTGGCTATCCCACGCTTGTTCCGCCAATGTCCTCTCTACTTTTCCTGTATATCAGGGCTCGTAAGGGGGCAGAAAAATCTCACTGTGTCCGAACCTGCCGTTTGAGTCTGCCAGAGATTCACATGTGGAGATTTGAATGCAGAAATACTCAGAAATTCAATTTCGCACTTACTTTTCTCATATGTCCTGTAGCATCATAAAAACACCATATGAACATGTAGACAACAAGAAAACACAATTTTCATCAGTCAGTCTTTAAATATAAGCTGATGGACCACATCTACATCATTATTACTGCACAGAAAGAAATCTGCAGATAAGAATACACAGTCTAACATAGGTCCAGTTTTTTTAAACCTGGCTACTAAGAGCTAAATTAATGTAACAGTGACCTCTGTGACTTCTTTCATGTCTCTGGTTTACGTCGCTTGAATCTGGTTGTTGAATTTGGGTGTGAGAGGTATCCTTTTGTAGGACATGTGGTTCATATTGAACCACATGCTGCGGGTGCTGCCACAAAAAGGGTGTCAGTGAACACAGTCTCTCAGGATGGTCTTAAGGGCTGGGAAATAATGTCAGTTAAAGATGCACAAATGTGGATTCCAACCATCTCTTACAGGGAAAATTGGAACTCGACTGGAACTCACAGATGGGTCTGGCTCACCCTGTCAGGATTCTAATATGCATAAAGACCTGCTCACTACATTATCCCTTGCAAAGATCATAAGATCAATGTGCATCTTTGAGTGTTAATCTGTATGCCCATATGGTGGAAATGAATAATCCCAACTGTTTCTATTGGCGTTGTTATTTGTTTTCAATAATGTCTTACATTTAGTGACCTTTTTGCACATTTTTTGACATCATATTTTAAATAAATAGCAGACACAAGTTTAAAACCACTTAATCATAGACATTTCAATGTTAATATAATCAATGACATTTGAAGAAGAAGAGGGAAAAGAGAGTAAAAGAGTAAATAAACAGGAATATGCATTTTCTTGAAGCTATATGAATGACTTTTTGTGGTCATTGTTGCCAATCTCAGCGTGGATCATTTCCCCAGGTGGACATACTACTTACATACTCATGTTTATTTATGGTTGCTAAAGGATTCAGGCTACACTAAATAAGCAGAGGGGGGAAAAAAATCAGCGGTACTGTAATGCTTTCCCTGATTGACTCTGATGTCAGCGGTGCCTGTAAAATAAAAGCCCATGTGTCCCTGTAAACACACAGCATTTGTTCTGAGGCAGAGTGGCACAGCAGAGCAGCAGAGCTCCTCTCCGGCAGCACTGAGCCTCGCCGAGCCTGGGAATAAGTAAATGAATAAATAGGCTGATGTTGAATTTTCCCCTCACTTGCCTCCACTGACACAAATAGGATCTACAGTAATTTATAATGCTGTTAGAGAGGCGGCTCTCCCTCTAACCGAGGTGTCTGTCACCTCGTGTGCAGGAGGCCTCTCGGTGCCGGAGTGGAGACCAGCAGCTCCCTGACATCCTGCTTTGCTATTCCACACACACGGCCCAAAGGCTAAGTGACATCAAGCCTCATTATTGTCATCACATGCCACATTTGTAACTGGTTAGCGAGCAAATTGTGATAAAATAGGCTGATGCCCCTTCTGAGCGTCTCTGGCTGCACAGAGCTGGACTGTCCATGATGTGGAAGACCACTTCAGTATGAAGGAAAGAGGCAGTGAGAGGCACTTTTCGAGGCAGAATTTACACAAATTCTTCAGTATTTCTGTTATGTGTGTAACTGACTGCTTCATGTCAGTGGATGAGAGGATGGGGATCCTAATATTTCACAGGAAAAGGAGCTGAAATTGTTTTTGTTACCTAAAATTCTGCCATATTTGACTTTGCTGATCTACAGTGCTAGTCTAAGACTACGTTTACATGTGCCCGGCTATTTTCATAAATGGACATTGAACCCTCTCCACACCACTACGTTTTCAGAAAAGTTTTCATTTACACTAACCCGTGTATATATGCTGTCGAATGCATATCAAACATGTGGGTGGCAGAGTAGTGAAAGGCTCAAGATAGCCAATCAGAACCCCACATAGCAGCAACAACAATAGCAACGTCCCTTCCTTCGTTTCTGCGCACAATCTGCAGTCGGCTACCCAGATCTCTGTTTCCCTCTGTTGTTCTCACTTTACATGCAAATGTGCAAACTGAATTTTCCAAAATCTCCAATCTGGTCGGAATTTTAAAAAAGCATCATTTTCAGGGGCGAATTCTCTGTTTGTGTCTTAAGGAAGGGTGCAAATGATGGTTAATGTCTCTGTTTTTAAAAATAACCGGGTATTTATATATTGGGCCTAAAGCTGCAGCGTTAATATAAGCTCCATCCACATATCTTGCATTTCACATTGTTAGTTGGAGACACAGAGACAAGTTAGCTCATTTTCTCTTCTCATGCACTTTTTTGTGTGGAAAAGTCTAACAAGCTAATATGACCATAAATGATTATTTTTCATTTTTCTCATCCTAGTTCCAGTCATGTTGTAGTCAAAAGGAGCTACAACCAGCAAAGTTTCTATCTGCACCTCCATCCTGATGGATGTCAGACCAGCAGAGACTGGCAGCTTCTGTATCACAATGTATAAACATCTCATTCTAAGCAGGCTAAATGAGTCTTTTAGGCATTTTGTGTTGAACTCATAAGTTTTAATTTTTAGGATTTAGTTAACAGTAGGCAGAAAAAATGAATGTCATAGTTAAAAAATAATTCTGTTTACTTAGCCAGATATTGCCTATTTTACCCCTTAGTGTTGCTTTAAAATAGTCAACTCTCTCATAGTATTAAATTTTTAATGTTTTTTTTAAGTGTTAATTCACCCTCAGAGAGTGTGGAACTATATAAACCCCAAAAGAGTGTTACAACTGACAGTTTTGAAGATATTAGGGTTATGAGTTTTGCATTTTTCAGAGCATAGCTGACAATGTAGCTGGTAGCATAAAGCTAAAAGCCGGCCTCACCTCTGCCTCTTTGCCTCTTGCTTATCAAGGTTGAGTAAGCATTTCCAATATGGTGACCACCATCAATAGGCTTCAACGCTGGGCTTCAGGATGTTGTACAAACAAGAAGAAAAGCTGCAAAAAGTCCAAATAATTGTACTAACACAAGAAAACAAGATAGCACATGGAGGTAATGCTGCACATCCAGTTGAACAGTGAAAGTGCTCCAGGTCTGCAGGGGGCGCTGAGTAGATTCTTATAAGACATTTGGGTCTTGAGAAGGGCAAGGTTTTTAGGCCTGCAAGGCGAGGAGATGAGTATATTTTTACTTTAACTTTATGGTTTTCTTCATGTTGTTTGACTTGCATATTTTCTGAATTTGCACACTCTTTCACTGAATCCTTTGCACCTTTTCCTCCTTTATCCATTACACCCTTTCTGATCCTTGCACTTCAGTCCATATGAATCCCATTTCTTAATGCATGACACCTCTACACTGTCTTCTGCAGCTACCTGCACGTGTTCACATACCGCTACCTCAGAGGAACACTTCCTCTCCGTTTTTTAATCCGCAGAAATAATGAGGAGGAAAATCTCTTGCTTGCATCAACCCTCAAATTGGCGAAATGAAAATCTGTCTCAAACAAAGGGAAAGACCCCCATGGCGTCTGGGTCTACAGTTTCTGTCACTTATATATTCCTTGGAGGTTTCATGTGACAAAACACAGAAAGTTGCTTTGTCCCTCCTCTTGTCACGTTACACCCCTTACCCAGAGTTTTTTTCTCCCCCCTTCCTGTTGTCTGGCTGTCTGTGCTGTCAGCCCATAGCCTGGCACCTGCTCTCATGTTCCTAATTAGTCTCATTTAATTAATTATATACTGCAGCACATCTCCTTATTCTGGATTTCATTGCCTTTGTTTCAAACTTGAAGAGAAGATCAGAGGGAAGATGTTTGCTGTTGCTATAATGCTTATGTGTGTGGACATTTTTTTAGATGATCAGCTATCCAAAGAGTGGTTATTCTAAATATTTACATGCCTGTTATTGATTATGGAAGGGATGAGAAAAACTGTAGTTTTCCTGATTCTGTAAAAGTGCTTTGTAATGCTATCAGGAAAGCAGGAGTTGTTGTTTTGCTCCAAGTTGAGGTCGTCTTGGTGAGGAATACCTGATAACATAAGCAGCTTCCCAGCTGCCGCTCCATCCTCCTGTTACACCCGAACACATAATGTGCAAAGAAAAGGTTGCATCAAATATTTACCACCTGATCAACACAAAACAAAAGGGAAAGATCAGACCTTTGACTGAGTAGGTCAACCACAGACTCCTTGAGTTTCCAGGAGGGAAAACAGAACAGGATCAGCTGCACTGTAGCATCCTGAGGAACTCTTTGTGAGGTCAATATTTCAAATCCAAATCTATTTCACACTTTTTTCTCGGCAAAGTTTCTTCTAGACTTGAGTCACAACCGTACTTCTCATCCTGATCAACCCTGAGTTTTACATTTGATCTCCATCTAAAATACATTAAAAGATAATGTTACATTGCTGTCTGTGTTATGCCGTTTAAACACACTTTATATTATACCTTACTCCTATTTTTATTGATTTCAAATTGAGCTTATCATCACATTAAAAGATACATATCCATTGTGGCTTCTTTCTCTAGTTTTACAACATCTTTAGCCTCTCTAATACATTGTTCTGTTGTAATGATTGGAGATATATGGGCCATTAATGAAGGATTATTGCCATGCTGCTCTAAATTTTGTCTTGATTTGAATGTTGATTGATGAAACCACTGCAAAAGTAAGCTTTACAACAGATGAACATGTCAGTGTAGCATCTTTGTAGAGATAAGGTTAAATCTACTGTAATGAATGTTGTCAGTTTGGGTAACTTAGAAATTAACACTGCTTTCCGATATGAGTAAAATATGTAAATTATGACCTCAAATATGAATAAAATGAGTAATAAAGCTGACTGTACACATCATATCATTCTTATTTTTGTCCTGTAAGAATTTAAACGGATTTTCAGATCTTATCGGTTACTTTTTGGGCTGTAAAAGGTCTGGACCCTGGCTTTTATTTGTCTTCTTTTATTGTCTTTTCATATTGTGTCTTTTTTAACCTTTTGCATTGTTGGTTTTATTTCTCAAAATTTTCTGTATTCAACATTTCTTTAATGTTATTTTTTGTCTTTGTAAGGCGTCTTTGAGCACCTGTAAAAGCATGTTATAAATAAAATGTATTATTATTATTATTATTGTTTTTTGATATACACCTGTTTTTGAACTTTGGCTGGTGATGGAAAATAAAAAAAAGTATGTTAATTATTTTCAAAAATTCTTCTTTGTCTTTTCATTATTATTATTATTATTATTATTGTTATTATTATTATTATTATTATTATTATTATTATTATTATTATTTATCCATCCATTTATTTATCAATAATTATTTATTTTATAATTTTTTTTCACAGCCGGTCTAAATAATAATAATAATTAAAAAAAAAACCATATCGTTGGAACAGTCCATTACCAGCATGCCAGGTGAAGTTGTACACCCCCCCCCCCCCCCCTTCCCCCACTGAGTTGGACCCGTCCGTCTTACGTCACAGTTGTGGCGCGGAAAAATGAAATCAAATCAAGTGAGAGGAAACGCCACGGTGTGAAAGTTCGTCTGAAAAGGGAAATAAGTGACCGAAAAAGGCCGTAAAAGGACGAAGTTTTGGCGTTTGAGGATAATAAATGTTTAAACATGAGAAAATTGCTGCTGGAGACACTCATAATCTTGGTAGCCCTCATTGCAGTGTTTGCAAGAACTCCAACAGCCCACCTGAAACTAATGGAGTAACTTACCTGAGGACTGAGGGCAGACAGAGACCAGGAGGAAAACACTGCAGAGGACCGTCCAACAGGTAATATATGAACATACAGTAAACCTAAGCAAGGTGGTTAACAAAAACTACTTAAATACTGGTCTCCTGGATTAATTAAACATCTTGTTTTATATTAAAGTGATGTTGGCTTTGGTGTAAGTCTACCTGTGCAGTAAATCCTGTGTTGTTGAAAAATACAGATGAGATTGTTTCTTGTAGTTGTGCTTTTGGTCATTGTTAACAAGCAAATCCTGCTATTATGGGTGAATTCACAGTACAGGTCTATGTCTGGTTTATCTGCTGATGGAGTGAGTTGAGCTGCTGGAGGGGTGAGCAAGGGAGCTTTACAATGTGGGATTAGACCCTCCTGGCCGCTTTGAATAATAGGATGCGTCCATCTCCATGACAGCAGGTTAGCCTCTCTCTAGCACTCTGGCCTGGAGTTTTTGGTCCACGTTGTTGGCTACTTTGTAGAACAGTAGAAAGTTACCGTGGGAAATGGGGACATCATTAACGAAAAGTAGATTTATTATTTTGTTTTCGTTTCCTTCTCTATTATACATTCTGTTCTGAACTGGAAATACAAAAAACAAACACTAATCTCTTATTTTTTGTCTATATAGAAAAACAAATAAACAAAATATTGACTCGTTTTTTAATTTTTCGTTTACTAGATTGAATGGAATAATTGAATGGCGGATAATACACGGACCCTAAATTTAGCTTTACATTACCATTTACTGTACCAAATGCTGTACATCTACAAAAGTGGCAGAAAATGCTCCTTTGACATAATTTCGCACCACTGATAAGCTCAGCCTTGGTCAAAAACAGGTACTTAGTCAGAGAGGACAAAAAAAAGGCTGTTGATTTCGAGCTGTTTATGTTTGTGTTGTTCTGGAGGTCGTGAGAGTGACCTGACTCTCTGGAGCCCTTTCCCTGCTGTCAGCTGATCAGCTGACATTAACACAATGCCAGATATTGTTTCCTGAAGTGTCGACGTTTTTCAAAGCAGAATCCCGATCAACTCTTGAGTATGACAATTGATTTTTTTTTCTCTCCCCCTGAATGCAACAGCTGTCGCAACAAAAATATTTGTCAGTTTTGTGTATAATTACATTTCCTGACGCCGTGATTCGTTTTGATTCTAAAGGACCTGTTTATGGGGAGGAAATGACAAGAAGTCGAGTTGACAGGCCTGGAGTGAGACAGTTAAATGCCCCTTGCTGCTCTGGATAATTAATAAATAAAGTACCAGGGGAGTCCTGTCATGGCTTCCTCTATGACAGGGGCTGTCTCCAGTGCGCTAAAGCATTAAATGACCAATTCCTGTCAGGCTAACTTCCACTGCACTCCCCTGGCACCCTCTCTCTCATTCTCTCTCTCTCTTTCTTTCTCTCTCTCTCTCCCCCTCTGTCTCACACACACACTGTCTGTCTTTCTTCCAAAGAGAGCTACTTTGCTCCTTTTGCTCTGAGTTTTTCAGCGACTGATGGCTCTAGTTCATTTCTGCTGAATTAATTGGTCCCTGAATGAATTCTGTTGACAGGGCAATTCATCATGTGTTTGGCCTGACAGTGACTGGGGTGTTGGGAGTGTGGTGGTGGTGGTGGAGGGGGAGGCGAGGGTTGAGGGGGAGCCGCAGGAGAAGCTGGGGTTATGGGGTAGGAGGGGGGGTTGATGGTTCTGCCCTCTCTTTTACCCGCTTCTATTATTCCTCTTTTCTGCTAACAGGAATAGCCTGCATCAAATTCAGCTTCACTTCTCGCTGAATATTTCCCAGCTCTCTCCCCTCCTCGTGGTTGCAAACAAACACGCCTGGGCTGACAGATCCAGCTGATTAGGGAGCTCCTCTGTCTGCTTTGGAGGATATCCTCATTACTGGCCAGTCAGGTAGCAAAGCCCGGTTAGCCCGGGACCACCGGCGCCTGTTATTTGGGACCTGACACGTCCACTAAGAGAGGT
This sequence comes from Xyrichtys novacula, assembly GCA_962446985.1. Taxonomy (NCBI): domain Eukaryota; kingdom Metazoa; phylum Chordata; class Actinopteri; order Labriformes; family Labridae; genus Xyrichtys; species Xyrichtys novacula. The sequence goes on along the minus strand of OY660882.1, from coordinate 6,391,994 downwards.
GCATTGGCTTTAATTGCATCATGTATCACACAATAGCCATTAGGGTAATTATTTACTGGTGAAGGGTAAATGAGGTTTGGCGCAGGGCTGAGCCAACCAGCCATGCCGCTAGCTTCATGTTGGCAGAGGTGTGGCGCTCACCTATACGCTAACAGAGCTAATAGCTGGTCATTTGCTTCATTTGGAAAATATCCTGTCATCCAAAACCCCCCGCTGTCGCATCCCTCCCCTGCTTATCCTTTTTCCCCCTCTTTTTTTTTTCTTCTCACACTCACTCTCAGTCATGCAGGGCACTTATTATGTCCAATCAATCAATGCTCACTCATTAGGAACCTCCCCTCAAGTATCCTCTGGATGGCCTCACGCAGCAAGAGTCAAAAATTACCTCATAATTGCCGCTCAGGCATCATAACAAGCTAGGCTGCCCCGGTGACACGGCCATACAAACAGGTCTAACACAGGAATTGATGGATACTGAAGAATCGTATTATATATTGCCATATCCAATTAGATACAGCACATAAAGCAGCAGATCCATTCCCCTCTTTTTCGCGACGTCCAAACCAGCGCTTGGATATGAAGACGTGAAATGCATTTTCATATTTTCTCCCCCCTCTCATCTTTGGTATGTCAGTGCAAATGATAACATCCTGAGGATTTATTGTACATTTGACACACCAGTAACCAAATTATAATTCAGTTGCTGCAGCATATTCATAGAAGCACGGTACAAATCGCACAGAGAGAGAGAAAGAGTGTTCAGTCAGCATGTATTAGTGCGGAGCGGCTGGAAAGGTCAACAGTTAGATCTGACACTGTGGTTTGAAGTTACGCATGATGAGGTCCACTGTTACTGTTAATACTTGACATAAAAAAGGGGGGTTCTTATTTCTGTAAAAGCTGTATTTTCTTTCATTCACATCCTACCACATGTAGAGCTCCAACCTGTTTCTTTCTTTCTTTCTTGACAAATAATGAGGAACAGTTTTGAACAGATCAGATATTTTCAAGATCAGTCGTTCCATATGCGGGACGCGATCGCTTTTAGTGGCAATCTGCAGAAAAAAAAGTTATTCACATTATTCCAAAACCTCATAAGGAGTAATGACGTTAATGTCACAATTAAATATAAAGTAAAACACGAAGATGAATAACTTAACGACTCGCTGTATCATATGTAGAATATGCAGTTAATCAAAACATCAGCGCTTCTGTGTTAACTCGATTACTTAAGTAGTTTTTCATCTAAATAACGGTTTCTAATCAATCATCTGCTAATCTGGACTTTTACTTTAATATAGTTTTGGTCTAAAAGCATACTCATACATAGTCAATCTTAAAAAATAATGTCGTCTTTATGCTTTTAAAGTTGTTTTTCATGATTAAATAAACGTTACGCTGATCGGAGTCAATCACAACCTAACACTATTCTTACTTATACAGTATAGACACGGTAAATAGTATATATATTTATATTCCAAAGGATGCTGTTGTCATCTGGTATGCTGCAGTCAATTTGAGCGTGATTGACAGAAACATCCAGGTTCACAGTTTATTGCTTTCTGAGGAGAGAGCCAGATATGCCAATTTAGACAGGAAAGTGACAAAAAAGTTTCCATCTAAATAGAATAATTCTGCTTCTGGGAATTCTCAGCCGGGGAGAGGAAAGAGTCAAGCTCCCCCTCTTCTTCTCTCCTCCCCTCCTTCCTTTAACAAGGGCTGTGAATGACAAACATATACGCCGGTTAGAGGCTGACAGAACATCAGCTTTTGATGCTTCACAGGGGAGCTATGAAATAAACAACAGACAGAGAAATTGAATTACAAAGCAAAAAGAGGGTCTCTCCTTGTGGACCCAGAAGCGTCAGGGTGCACCAGAAAACCACCCAGCCCTTTATGTTTTAGTGGAGCTCAATTTTTCTTTTTACAATGTTGAAATCTGGACAGAAATATTTATGGTAAAGGATAGAAAGTGAGTTTCATACCAGAAAGACTCATTATATTTTAATTTATCAGAGCTGGCACTGCGAGATCAGACCATAAAAACACTTCTCCCTATTATAACGCTTTAAAAAGTTCTCTTGAACGTCTGAATTAACAACTGAAAGCCAAACAACTTTATTATATATTCTTTTTCTGTCTGACATCATTTTAAATGTACATGCGGCTTTATCAGGCGCCACCACAGCCCAAATCCTCTGCAAATCGCACGGCAGAGCTAATCAGGACAGTGTCCACTTGTTGTAAATCAATAATGATATAACTAAGTCATACAATGCAGCGGTGGCGGAGGGATTACGCAGCCAAGAAAGAGTGAAAATAAGCTCTGAGAGGGATTTCATGCATAAATCTCTCCCTGCAACTTAGCACAAATTGAATTCAGGCACACTGCTAGAAAAATTAATTCAGCTTTACAAAGCGGGGAGAGGTTAAACACTTTATGTGCTGCTCAGTGATCCAAATCATGGAGAAAACATTTAGAGGCATTCTCACTGTAGCACCCGCGCACCATGTGATCTTTATACCTGAGGAGTAAATTTTATCCCAAAAGAGTCTCGTTATTGTTGAACTGTGTGTCGTTAACGATCAGAAATTCAAGAAGTGTCCATAGAAATGTATGCTTAATGCTATATAGGAACTATGTTATATTATTTCGCATCTGTGAATAAACTCATAGAGAACCATGTATTCACTATTTTCTCATTGAAGGAGAAAAAAGGGCGTAAAGTGGTTGTATTATCAAAAACAAAACTGTCTGCAAGTTAAGTTAAACTTAAAGATATCAAATACAACAGAGGTGATTTCTTTATCTGTACTGTTTGATAAAGCAATATATCATAATGATTTAAAACACCCTTATTAATGTTTGCTGTGTACATTGTTATCGTAACTGTTTGCAACCAAATGAGGTCCTGTTTTTCTTAACTAGACAAAAACACTAACAGTAGAAAAAGAACTTATTTGCTTTTACTTAAACTATCCTCTTAAGTCAGTAGTCTAGTTTAGTGAGTCTAAAATGCGGCTGTATTTATCTACAACGTCTTTAAAGTGCGTATTAGTTGTAATAGAATCACCTTTAAACATGGAGTCCCTTTTTATGTTAGATTTAGTTTGCTGGACTCTTTTTGTTTTAAGAAAGTTTCCTGGTTAAACTGAAACACTTCCCACTAAATATTATATTCCAATTATGTAATGTTATGTGACGAGATGTTTTGCGTTTAAGTCCTAATAGAATCGAATCAGAGAATCAGACAGGATTTTATGATACAAACCCAACAGTGAAAAGTTATCAAGTTGCACTTTGTGAGTTTTTAATTTGAGTTTGTGTGAGCATGATAACTTGAAAATGCATATATCCTGTTTACAGAACAACTATCGAAGTTGCATACCTTTAGTTCTGCAGGTAGATCCCTGCGGTTTTACACAACAAGACACGTAAGAATCACTAAGGGAGTGATAGGCTATTCTTAAAGCCATATAATTTACTGTATGTTTATCTGTATACAGGACTGCTATTGACTTAGTTACCTTTCTTTGTATTTTAGAAACAAAATGTGAATGAAGACACTTTCAAAATGCTTAAATGTGGTCAGTGTCTTTGACTGTGAGCTGACTGAGTTGACATTTACTAAAAGATTATACTTGAAACAGTCAGAGCGACCCTGAACAGATTTCATTTGTGGCTTTGACTGGATGAAAATATTTAAGCTAAGCACATATAAGCTGAACAGTGTTATGAACACAAAAAACTTTCCTGCAAACTCGCTTGTTCTTTAGCAAATTGCCATTTTGTTCACAGTGAAAAAAACATGACAAGTAGGACAGTGATAAGACAGTATGGACCTTTCATGAATCACCTTTTAACCAATATGTCCTCTAATGCCAGAGTTAAACTAAAGTGACACCCTTAATACAACTTCATATCTTTTTTTAATCAAAGCTGACTCATTGTGGTTTCTGTTTTCATGTCTCCACTAAACAGTAGCTGAAATATGACAACATGGTGAAAAAGTCTCTTCAGCTCCATTTGGTACAACATGTTTGAGTAATTGTGTCCAAAATTAGGTAACTGTGTATTTGTTATTTTATCAAATCAATCTTTTAGAAAACAGAAAAAAAGCTGACATCCTAGACTCCTTTTTTGGTTCAACTTACAGAGATCATAGTGCATGACTTTGGCTCAGTAGTAGAGTGGGTTGTCTCTCATTCTGAAGGTTGGTGGTTTGATCCTCGATCCAGTGGTCCACATGATGCCCCAGTGTCCTTTGGAGAGATACTGAACCCCAAACAGCTCCTGGTGGCATAGCTAGCTGAGTGTGAATGCGATGCGCAGTTTACATAAAGTGATGTGATCTTGTGAATGTGCTAGGCAAAAAGTGTAAAAAGTTTTTGTGTAACTTTTCTTAATTGATAACATTATTTATAAATCAATCATCAGACAAGCATTTCAGAAACACCATCCAGTCCTTTTTGCGTAAAAGATTTCAGACACTTTTATTATTGTACAAGTGAGACCAGCATAATGAAAGTGATAATACCCATGAACATGAAAGACATTTTTTCTTACTGTATTTACAGAGAAGTGTCTTCACATCACACACAAAAAATCCTTCTACAAAATGAACAATTTGTAAATAACATAACAATTAAATAAACTCCACCTACCTTTAGGTTTACAGCTGAATATGCATATGATGACCATCTCTGCACTGCATAGAATTTATACATATACTTTTCCTCATGAACAACGTGGGTTTTTCCTAGTAATTATAATAATAATAATAATAATAATACTGCTCACATGATGCGAAAAGACGGCCTGTAAATTAACAAGAACTAGAACTAAGTCTTTGGCAAATGCGAATACATTCACTTGACAGATGAGGAAACGATAATGCCAGCTGATTCAAAGAAAGACCTTGGCCTGAAAAGTGAGGGAGCGAAAGTAAAGAGGGAACATGTTTAAGGCATTTAGCTGAAATCGTCGCCCTGCGTTTTTGACTTTATTGGAGGCGTCAGAAAGATCCGATCGGAGTGATCCCGGACGCCTCTGGCTTTGAAACAGACAAATGTTTGTACTGGTTTGAATTAGGATGGCTTTTATATCTCTCTCTTTTTTCTTTTTTTCACCTGTGGTTGGATGCCAAAGACTTAATCGACTTAAATAAAAAAACACAAGCTGTGAGAAAATAGTAGTGCACGTCAAGGCAGTGACATGATGGGCCTTGATTAACAGGGAAAAAACGGTGAAGCTGTAAGTGCCTTTTTCAGATGCAGACTCGTTAGACTTACAGTCAGGTTCATGAAATAAAGCAAAAATATGCATCATCATTTTTCTGCATAATAACGCTCCAGTGTTGCAAACCTCCAAAAATAGTGCAAAAATAACACACACAAAGAAAAACAGCCTGATGACCTCTTGAATCCTGACAAATAAGAAACAGTGAAACACTAGCCAAGCAGTCTGCAGGTTACGAATTATAAAAATGAAATAAAAAATTATTTTAAGAATATATTTACTAGTTTCTTGAAATCTTGCAAACAGGGAGCCATGGTGATATATTGTCATGGCTCTGTCTATTTTTCCCCAACAGATGTTTCTTTATTATTTCATTTTCATTTTTACATCTTGATTGTGTATCACAGAGAACATGTCCTAATCTTCTCATGGCATCAAAAGCGTTCGATTTAGTCATGCTGGATGTTTGGTCGGTGACTGTTTCAGATGGATAGAAAACAATGTCAGCCCGCCACAGTCTGCGTGTGCCGCTGCTAATCTCCTCTGATCTCGCCGCGCCGCCGTCTGAATCGAGGGGGGAGATGAATGGTAAAAGGAAAAATAAAAGCTGCTGCTACATTTTTAAGCTCTGGACAGCGTCCCTGCAGAGAGCCGTCAAGACAAGGAATGTACAGTATTGATCCGTGATGGGATGAAACGGTGATTCTGCTACAGGAGGAAAATAAATTTGTGTTTTCAGTCTTCTTTTTTTTTTGTTCTGTAACCAGCTGCAGTTGTTACCGTCGTGTGTGCAGCTTCTTTCAGTGTCTCTGGTGCTGTCTTGCTGATTTTTTTTATTTTTTGGCTTTGAATGTCCCAAAAAAGCTTCGTGGTGAAAGAAGGGAAGTCATCTGGAGTCCCAAAGAAAAAAAAAAAAACAAAACTCAGTTCAGTGTCTCATTGTGTGAGTCAGGAACATGTTACGCGCAGTTGCTCAGTGTCCAGTGGACCATGCCGCTCACACCGGGGCAATATGGAGGCTAAGGCCATGGTCCTGCAGGTTGATTTGGTTTCCATGGTAACTAGTGACGGTCATAGGCAGTGGCAGCAGTGGGAGGGGCGGAGCCTCTCGATGCGGCACTATAATAATAAGGGGAACCTGAAAGTTAACAGAAGAACGAACCATTTGAAACAACAACAAAAACAGTTTAAACGGCCATTTACCCAATTTATCACCATCATGATAGATTAACAGTTGATCTAACATGACAAAGACGCAGATATAGTGGTTGAAACGGCTTTAAAGTTCATGATCATATTCTGTTTGTTCTTCCTCACCCTTGTGTTGCTCAACCTAACCGATCTATAGAACAGATGGCACATTCAAAAAGGAGTTCAAGGCAGTTTTTTTATGACTCTCAAACTAAGTAACCGAATCTCAGCTGATGACTCAGCAAAAAAACTTAGGCTGCATCCAAAATGGATCCCTAACCCCTATACAGGCGATTATATGGGGGTTAGCGCCATTTTGAGGGGTGTCCGAAACCTGAGTGATCAATTCCAGTGCCCCATATAGGCGACTCTAAATTTCCCATAAAGCATTGCAAAATGTAGTGACCATCCGATGGTCGCTCACCGGTGATGGAGATCCCGTCATACATTGCGTCATGCCATGTAGTGTCTGAAACCTCCTGTGATTGAGCTCATTACATAGTCAGCTATATAGTGAAACCCCATATGGGGGTTAAGGGTTAGTGATTGAGTGATTCATTTCGGACACAGCCTTAGTCACCGCTTTTTTTTTTCCGGCTAACTACTCCCTGAAAGGTATCGCAAATGTAAGCTAATAAGCCTCTGAGGGTACAGCTACTTGAAGGAACTGGAATCTAGAATAGCTCTGCGACACTGGTGGCAAGGCAGAATGAAGAGGAGAAATATGCTGTTTATGATTTAGCTTCAAAAAAAAAATCAAAAAGTTATACACTTGGTTTTGTGGTGGAGGAGATATCAACCGTAGACTCTCCATCCTTCATTCTGCCTGGACAGCATAAACAACATACTTAATTATTCAGGGATTTAAAGAAGTTTTAGGAAGTTTCTTTTATAGGCAACATTACCCAACACTAACTAACTGCTGTAGATAGTAGGGCTGAGCGATATGGCCTCAAATCAATATCACAATGTATTGAGCAGTTAAATGGACGATAACTACTCCATAAGCTGCTAACACCCTCCCAAATTAACTTCATCTACTTCAGCTGCTACAACTTTTGTACCGTCCTCCATCTCCTCACTTGTCTTTCCCTCTTTGAGTCACATCTCTGATGTAGAACAGCGTCTTAAAGGGTCATGAGACCATAGCCTACGTACACACATCCAAAACCAACTTTCATTTATTTTTTGACGCCAAATATATTGACATGGGCAAAATAACGTTGATTATTGTTGTTAATTTCTGTATTGGAACATCTTCTGGTTTATCGCCCAGCCCTACTCAATAGTGAGCAAATTAGAGAGGCAACTTTAGGAGCTTTAGTCTATATTTCAATCATATGTTTGGTATTATGAATTCAGAAAGAGGCTGCATCCCAGACCCTTCACAGGCAGGTTAACACTCTTGTTCCAGCCTCACTTCCGTAGCTTTCTGCCAAGTGTGCTGCTTATGGTTTTAAAGCTACAACTGGACAAGAGGAGGAGGAGGGGTTTGGAAAGCAGTCTGTTAACGACTCTAATTCAGCTTCTTCCTGTCTACTCACTTAGTAATGCTGGGTTGCTGAATCGCCAGGCTTCATTGTAGGTTGTGTACTGTGGATGGCTGTAGGGGTTCCCCGAAAACTCGCTCCCTGCAAAACAAAACAACAAATCAATTAGCATTTCAATGCGTCAAACCATTACCCCTTCTTCACATGCAGTCATTTCTCGTCATTCAAAACAGGATGCAATTTGAGGGGGAAAATGATAGTCATCGTCGTGCGACCAGCCAAGCAAGTAATTTATTTCTTTTTCATTTCACTTAAGTTATGCAACACTGAACAATACAGGATGTGACACTGAAGGCGGCTTTCCCTGTCCCATTTATGGATATCTACCCATTCTTCTTCCTCCAGTATATTCCAAAGAGCTCTAATAAATAGAGAGTGGTAATAAACAGCTTCATGCATACATTTTTGATATGCTGTAATAAATCCCGCAACCCTTCTTGGAGGAATTTTTAACGTCTCTGATCTGAGCCCCTTCAGGTCTGAGCTTTCGGTGTTTGCTACAACAGGGTTTCATTGCTGGGGAAGTAACTTGGAGCATGTCAGTGAATGCTGCTGTTGGTTTCTTTCCCCTTTATGAGACGATAAAGGCGAGATTTTATATGAAGCTGCTGAGAAATGGCTTTGCTTTAACTGTGTTTTGTGCCTGTCACTAAATCTTAGCGGTTGTGTTGGGTTGTAGGATGAATGGGTTGTAACACAAAACCACAAGCCATGGGATTAAGGCCCCTCATCTTTTTTTTGCTGTGTGCCACATAAGAACGAATGGGAAGTGAAAGTGTGTTTGACTTGACACTTTTCCACTAACATGGAAACACATTTTTATTCGCCAAAATCGTGAACTAAACCTAGAGTGCCTTTGTAATTAGCTAATTGCACAGCTTTTAAAAACATACGTCTTTAAGGTAGCTTTTGACAACAATAGCAAGAAAACAACAAAAAAAGAAAATGCATAGAGAGCACACCTGACATTACTGAACATGCACGTGTTTAATTGTCTTTATAAAGCAGATCTGGAGCATGATTGGTCAAATATAATTAAACGAGAAAATAGCTTAAGTCAAGTAAATGCTCTTTTTTTCAAATTCCATTCCATTACCCATAGATTTGCGCAAAACCTAAATATCGCAATAGAAAACTTGTAATGGAAACACCTAAATTTCGAAAAACCTCTCAAATATCGCTAAAAAGTTTTTACGCTCTCATGAGGTGGTTTTTCAGACGCGTCGATATAGAAGTAAATCGCAAAAGTGTAATGGAAACACTATTCGAAATTTGAAAAAAAAAATTCGCAAAAATTATTTTGCGAAAAAATGTAATGGAAATGCAGCTAAAGTCATTTTATCTAAATGCTAAAATATTCAACAAAGTAAAATTTTCCAATTATATTTTTACATCGCAGATTCAGCTACTGTCTTGTTTTGTTTTGTTTTTTACTCATTGTCACGTATTTGTATTTTTAACTGTTTTAAAGTTTCATTTACATGATCGAAATAAAGATATAAATCAATCAAATCACCCTCAATGCAATGAGTATACGCTGAATCTATCTGTGCTGCATGATGTGTACCAGAAGTTAAAAATTTGTTTCCTGTTTTTCTTGAGAAAGTCTCGAAAGAAGCGCCTTATTTTGAAGTTTTTGTCAAGACTGACGGACAAAAACAAACAGGACAGTTATATAACGCTCTTGGCTGAAGTGATAATGAAACACGTCATGGCGGCGCTTCATAAAGGAGCGAAGAGGAACAGCCAGAGTCTGTGATGGGTTGTGTGATTGGTAAATGATATGCTAACACAGGACACACTCCACTGGTTTCCCCTGCTATGCTGTTTAATCTCATTCAAGCAAAATGCCGGCTGTGTTTAGGTGAAAATGTGTGTGTGAGTGTGAGCGTGGTGAGGGGGGTTGAATGATAGAGCTGAAGAAGCAGCAGCACCAAAAACTACATCCCTGCTCTGTTCTGGCAGCGAAACACAAACCCGACCTCCTTAGAGAGTCGAGCGATTTGAATATTTACGGGGCTCCCGTGCCTCTGCCTTTTGACCCTTAACTGTTTGCCGTGAACCTGAACTGCAGGTTAAGTAGAGGAGGAGAAGAGGGTATGCTCTGCAGGAGAACTCCGATGCAGGAGACGGCGGCTGCTGGTGCTGTTTATCGACGGCTGGTATGAACGGCCACACGGAGAGATAATGAGCCAATAAGGCAGAGAGGAGACGCAGGAAAGACTGTCCTCTCCACTGTCTGATCACTTATTCAGCCTGTCTTATCCACTCATACACACTAAGCTAATATAAGATTGTGCGTGCCTCTTACTCTGCAGGTCAATATTTACAGTCTCTTTGTGTAATTTGGCGTTAAAGTGTCGTCCCTCTGCTTCCACAGCTTCTACACCTGTTTGGATCGAGGGCAATGACACCTGTAAAGCTGATCAGAACCGACGACGTCCCACACTCACCAGGAACCATTCCAGCGAGGGTGGAGGTCGGGTAGCTGCCCTGGCCTGTGGGAGGGACGTGAGGGGGATACCCAGGTAAGGTTGTGTTGGCCATATCTCGACCTGGGGAGACAAAGATACAACAAAAACAAACTTCATTCATGCTTCCAAGTGCTAAGAGGACATGCTAATTAGGATGCTAACTTCAAAGAAAAAACTCAATATTGTTTCATATGAACTTAAATTGACAATTTTTTTTGGCCCAGTGGTTAAATCCCACTCCATGCAAGTTCTTAGCCTGGGTTCACTTCCAATCAGTTGCCCTTTTCTGGCATGTTATCCTGCCCTTTCTCTATTAGTGTCCTGCTCTATCCATTGTCCTGTGTTCTTAAAAAAAAAAGGCTTAAAAGCACAAATTAAACTCTCCATAACTAAAACTAACTTCAGTCAAGAATCTTCAACATTTTAAGCCTCACAGTTGCAGTTAAAAATGAGCACCAGTGCGTAATTTGCTTGGTAATCTTTTTGTATTTTGTACAGAAAAATGTCCACCTTGTAGCTGATGGTTATATTTTCTTTTGCACATCATAACAGGGCGTCAGTATGAATTTTAGTCCGTTTCATAAAGGTATAAAAACTCCTCAGAATTGCTTTAAATGAGGGATTAATATTCTTCTATAGCAGACCTGAAGAGCTGGTCATGTATTATGTCAACGCTAGAGTGCAGCCGCCAGCTGCCAGCAAGGGATGTAGCTTTGGTTATTGGTGAATGCTATTTAGATATAACGCTCTACTACCCGGATGTAAACAAGCACAGATGACATCTTTATCTACAGTTTCCAAAGTTTTGACAAAGCTGAGCTTGACATAACATTTTATTTACTATAAGATGAAAATAAGGGCGATATGGTAACTAAAATTTAGCTTTGCTCCCAGAACTTTGATTGGGGTGTTCATTTTTGCACCCCGGTTTTAAATTGAAAAAAAAAAAAACTTTTTTGTATGCAACTTAAAAAAAGTCTTGTTTGCAATCAATGGCCTTCATTTGGGGGAGTATTTTGTTATATAGTGTGACATAGAAAATGTTGATTTTGAAAGGAAGCTAAAGGTTTTCTGACAACTCCGAAGGGGTGTACTCATTTAAGGTGAGCACTGTACGTCTGAGTGTCAGTACAACACAAGTCAAGACCGAGTCAGACGGACAAAGTGACACAACCTACGATCTGTAACCTGCAAAGGTATGTGGACATAAACCTGAATGGAGGACTTCACTTAAATTTGCACTTAAACGATTTGCAATATCCATATGGACTGCTAAGTGTCCCTTGTTATACTTAATGAATGTAGCGATCTGTATTGTGGTAATATCATATTGGTAATAAAACATTAAATTTCTATCAGTTCTTTATTTGTACGGATATTTTTGTGAACTTTTTTCAGTTTTTGAACACCCCTACATTTCCTCAGTGCAGTTTTCAAGGGATAATTGTACCCAGTTTGAAACACGTTGCTGAATCACAAATTACAGTCCTGTTTTCAAGTTTAAGCCGATGTCATTCAAAATAAATCAAAAAAGCATTACAGCAAATATCACCAGTTTGCATTTCACAGATGCCCCCCATACATGATGTTAATATCAAGAGTTTTATCAAATATAAAAAACGACAGTAGCATACAGCCAATTCATGTTTGAACAACAAAAGAAGTTACTGTCACGAGTCATCTCCGTGTGATTTAGTCGGCACGCCTCAGATCGACTCAAACAGCCGACATTTTAAAGACAAATCTGTGAGCCTGAACTGAGAGGCATTGGTCACCTCTCTGACACGTGAACAAAAAACAAGCCAACAGATGCAGCTGAACTCCGGTCACATGAGCATGTGTCCTCATTACACAGTTCAAACCTGCCTATATATGGCAGCCTTTACTGACTCCCACAGGGCACCTCTTTCTCTTTTTTTTTTTTTCCCCTCCTCTGTGGCTGTAAAGTCGGAGCGCACCGGCCCCTCGGCGCAGCGTCACTCTGCAGATATTCAGCTCTGTAATTAAGAGTGACGGCTGGGCTGTCCTCGCTGACCACGGGAACGTTTGGACAACGGCACGTAACCCCAATCTGCACAGGGGCCGGGGCAAGAGAGGCCCCTGTTATATTGTCAGCTGTGAGGGCCACTTGGACTCAGAAAGGAAAATCCTCGCCGAATTGAGCTTTAATGAGGAATCAGGAGATGAAACGCACTTTAACGCCACAGAACAACTGTTGTCCGTGTTGTCGGCTTTACAAACACGGTCCAGGAAAAACAAACGCCCTGAAGTATGCGGAGAGAAGTTTTCATCAAGATGATCCACAATAGGTCGAACTCAGAGCCTAGTGGAGGCCTGTTTAATTACAACGCTCCAAGTGACGCTTTAGACTGAAAACCTTTGTTTTGAAAGAGATGAGGCGCTTTCTACATCTACTTTCTTTTAACATCAAGAAAGACTTTTTTCATAGTTTCCTGATGGTCTTTGTGATAGCTTTCCAAGTACAGTGTTTTATTTTTACTTCTTGGGTCAGTTATCTTAGTCCGTGCATGTTTTACTTATGCATGAAAAGTGATTGTATATGAAAGAAACCAAAGATTTCGGGTTCAGTAGCCAGAAATACACCCAGAAAATCTAAAATTAATGCCACTGATGGTTGTGAATGTAGCATTTAAGGGTTAAAACAATCAGCTAAAACTTAAAATGCGTACAGAACTTCTTAAATATCAAATTTAAATGTTGTTGCCAGTGAGCGTTACCTACGAGAGCACAAACCACAGGCAAATTCAGATTTGTTTTTCTAATTCACAAAGGTTCATTATCATGAGCAACTCATTGGTTTAACTAAGAGTGAGTCATGGGGGCCAGGGAGTGAAACGGCTGATGAAGCTGGTGGAAGACCTGGAAGTTCACAAGACTCTAGTCTGCTAAGGGGAGGAGTGAAGGAGGCCTTTCATAGTTTGCACAAATTTTTGACCATGAAACACAAAAATACACGTAACACTGTGATCAGATCATCAAGACTTTTTCAAGGATGTTGTCACGCTGAGTTTGTGACTTAGAGAGTGGATGAAATAATCTATACTGGTGCAGAATTACTGCATTTTAGAGGTGTCTTAATTTTACTTTTACTATATTTTCTGTTGGTCTGCTCAGGCCACCAAGTAGCAGTCACAAAAACAAGTTAAAAGACATTAAATACATCAGAATAAACATAGAAAGCCCAGGGTATAAAAATATAACTTCTCCATTTCTGATCAAAAATTAGAAAACGAAACAAATCGGCCAAATGTCGAACACTTGTTCTCTTTTATTTGCAAATCTCGGCACTGCCGGTCGTATTGTCTGAGAAGCGGTGAGATGTGTCTTTGGTTGAATCTCTGCGAGACGCTGCTGCAGTTGAGGAGCTTTGCAGAGAAGAGTGAGGTCATGCTAGACCTTTCATTTATAAGAAGAATTAGTTAGCCACAAGCCAGTGCACTTAAGTCAAAGGGAGCCGGGGGAGTAGTGCAGGTGGGGGGTCCTGCAGGGTTGAGGCTATTGTGAGTGTGTGAGTGTGTGTCTGTGTGTGTGTGTGTGGGCATAGCTAACTATTGTCTAACTGTCTCAGTGAGCACTGACCCAATCTTTTTTTTTTACATTATTATTGCAGCAGCTGCAGCAGTCATACATGTGTAATAAAAGTAAACACTGTTATCTCTTTATTAGCGCCATTAAAAAAGATTAAAATTCATAATCGAGAGCAGGATAGCAACTGTTACTGAGCATGCTCAAAGGGAACATCTGGGATCAAGGTTTGAAGACAGACAGAAAAAAATGCATCAAGAAAAATCGACAGTTTCAACTTGAAGTTGCTTTATAAAAGGAAATTGCAGCTAAACTTTTCATCTATTTAGAAATAAGTTAAACTATTTTAAGTGTGTTTTAATGTATCTCTCCATGCATCAAAGTCCATTAGAAAGTTTAATAAAATCAGAAAATGACTGGAAAAAATGACTTTAAGTAGGATGAATGAATCTGCCAATACATGATCAATATCTTGATATCTTGATACCAGCAATAGAAGCAAAAACTGAGCACATTTAGTTTTTTTTGCCTATTTTTTAAAGTACATATGCAAAAACCAATCCTGTATTTTGGTAAAAGCCGAATCGTAATCTGCGTAGAAAAAAGAGCAAAGATGTGAAAAAGTGTTTTGTTTCACTCAGTGGATGAGCTTTAAAGATTTGTGTATGTATCCTTGCTCTTTGCGGTCTGTTTCAGTCATAACTGGTTGATAGTCGCTAAGAACCGCAGCCTCTGTTGAAACCTGTTTTTGTATAATCCAGGGTACAGTTGGCAGTGACTGCCAGCAGCACTGTGACTGCTGCTTTATGTCCGCTTTAAAGCGCCTCTTTCAGAGAGGCGCCAGCTTGGAGAACTCTCTGTACAGCAATGATAGCCTCATTAGCTGCTTGCTAGCCTTTGTTGTTTTTTCAACAGAGATGTGTGTCCAGATTCTCATTAAAAGATGACCTTCTTTATATTGTCTCTTTTCCTCTGACAGCCCCCTTAGATTGAACGCCAGCAAATCAAGTGATTTATTTTCCCCTGTCCTGTCCTCTTTCTTTCGCTGCCTGTGAAAAAATCAAATATTTTTTGGTTTGCTGTAACAAAAGCCTGTTGATTTGTGTCTTAATTTGAGAAGTGGCTTGTAACAGTCACTGATGAGCTGGGAATACAGTATTTCCTCTGTTTGCAGTCTGACAATGAAGAACAAATTGAGAGCAAATGACAGCATTAAGTACTGCTGGAGCTGTGCTTTTGAAGCGTTTCGCTGTTTTTTTGCCAGGACTGAGGAGATTCATGAGTTTATCTCAACCCACAACAGCACGACAACAAAAGTTATGATCAGACTTTGCAAAAAGATTAATTTGGTTTCTTAAACCACAAACAGAAAACACAGGGTGACCTTCTCTGTGTTTGGCACGGGAACAAAGTCGTTTGTGAATGACTCTTTTGCTTGCAAGAGTATTAAATTTAGCATGACAGGGACACCTTCATGTTTGCTACAACAACAACCACGAAATCTTTGACCTCCATTTTCCAGGCTATATGCAGAATGGGGCAATTTATCACCAGCCAAAAAATCTCAGCACCCTAATTAATTACAACTAAGTAAAGAATGTTTGGAGAGCCAAATTGCTTTAATTCCCCAAACGCTTGCTGAAAGTCATTCATTATCAAATGTGTGCTCAAAGGTTAGTTTGCTTTTGTGAAGAAGAAATAAGCATTAATTTCGGAGCCTGGGCGTGCGTGTCCCCCTGTGGGGAGACGGGCGAGCTGTTTGTCATGAGGCCACATGTCACTGACGGCAGGTTCACCGTCTGATCTTTGCTCGCTGCTCACTGGACAACGGCAGGTCTTGGTACTTTCCGTGTAGAGCACTCACTCACTCCGCTTAATTGAATGTGGATAGTTTGTGTTTGCCGGATGAGGTTTTGTTTAGAGAGGATAAAAGAGCAGGAACAGGAGCAGCTGCTTAAGGAGGAGAAGTGTCATTGACACTCAGGCTTTGAGCCTTTGGAGGCCTCCATTAACAGGCCCAGCAGGGAATATGTTTAAAGAGTCTTCAGTATGCAGTCACCGAGTGGAGATGTGTAAAACTCCCACTGAGTGCTCAGGGGAATCCACTCAGCGCTCAAAGATGCCTCTTAAGTCTGAAGCACTGTTGAGAAAACAGGTGGGCTCTGACTAATTTCAGGAAATACAGAGACTCTCTATAGAAATAGTGGACAATCGGCCGTATCAAGGCCATCTCTCCATTTATTTCTCAAAAATACACAAAAAAAAGTTCTGAGCTCCTCCTTCTGCTATTCATAAATTCACTCTCCGCTTGCACTCTTTGAATTTTAAGCAGTTCGAATGAACAAGAATAAGAAGCACTTGAGATGAAATCCATCTCTCGAAGGGAATTCATCAAAGAAATTACTTCCCATATCAACAATAGAAATTACCTCACAATATGCAATTGTCCTTTCCTCATATTCATGGAACCCTTTGGTGTTTTTATGGGGTAAGAGGGACTATTGAGCAGGTAATACAGCATTAATGTGGAGGAGAGGGAGAGAGAAAAGGAGCGGGTTTTAATGGAAGTGACTTCTTGCCTCTGAATTTCGATGATGTGCACAATGGCCTTAAATCCCTTTCTTATTTGAGCCTGCTTTGCAGGTACTTTTCAGCCCCTAATAGGATAAGCAGAGGACACAAAAGATTTCTATCTCTCAAGTCTTTCACTTCACCCAGAATCCCGATCTCTGGCAATGAGCACCTCATGAATCATTCATTTTTAATAGATTATGCAAATTCCAGCACATAAAATCAACAAGATCAATAACTGCAGGCGTTTTAATTGGTGTTGGAAAACATTTTAAGGATGAACATAATCTCCAGTTCTTTCCCCCGTAAAGACACAATTAATTTGAAATTGGATCTCAGCCTAAACACTGCAGATAATTTACTACTTTTTGCGAGGCTTAAAATTCCTCTGGTAGGCTTATCGCTGGCAAGTAAACTGTAATACTCAGCCATTAGAGAGACCACACACCTGAATATCACCCAATATCCACAGAGGCGGGCACTGAGGGAAAACAGAGCTGAGGAGCCACAAACTAAATACTAATTAGAGGAAGTCAGAGACGTGTTTGTCCCGTTAGTTTGACCTCTGTATGATTTATTTCCACAGATCTATCAGCAGGAAACAAACTTTTTCACAGCTACCTGAGTACTTCATGTGCTAATATCCTGATTGCAACGATATATCAGCATCAAAAATATAAAATAAAATGAAAAAAAATGAAGATACAGGGCTGTCATGTCATGTTTTTGTTGTTTCTCTTGAGTTGGTGTGAATGGAAGAGTGCGTGAAATGGGCCTGAAAAGTACAGATTGAAATACTTTACCGATATTGTCCCCTTAAGAACGCTAAATACAGTTTTAGTTGATATTTTAACTTGTAATTTACATAATTTTGTTCTTTTGTGAGTTGGTTGAAATGGAAAAATGAGACTCAACGAAATGTCGACCTAGAGAAAAAAAAGTTCCAAATTTCCTCTGAAGAAAAGATCATTATAAAGATTTTTCTCCTGATTGAAAATAACTTTTTTTTCCCCCCATTAAATTCCTGGCAGGAATCAAAGTCACGTGATATCTTTTGAAGCTTTACTGTAAGCTGATATAAACACAAAGGATTGTATATCGAAAGAGGCCTTTAAAAATATCGGCCTTGGAAAATATCGACCAAGATTTTTGTCTTAAAAAAAGCGGTCTCCTTTACATCCATAAATTTGCCTTGACTTTCATTTTTACGATTTTTTAACAGTTTTATCTTCTTTTTTTTTTCTCTATAATTCAAAACAAATTACTCGTATTTCAATAATCTGAAGGTATTGCAGGATGATGTAATTGCTGTGAAACCAGTTTTATCATGGCGTCAACTTATATAACTAACTGACCCCAGAACTGATTTGGAGGAAATTCGGTAGCACTTTATTTGACGCCTCTCTCTATAACGCATGAAGAAATATATTTATAATACATTATAATCACGTTATAGCACTGTATAACTATAGTTATAAACACTCATAAATGATCATAATGCTTTATAACAATAATCATAACACATTATAAAGCATTTTATCATGACTTACAAGGTCAGGTATTATAATGTGTTATAACTGTTAACAACTCACTAGATAATGCAATGCAACTGTTGATATCAGTTATAACACATTATAATACCTGACCTTGTAAGTCATGATAAAATACTTTATAATGTGTTTTGGTTTTTGCTAAAAAGCATTATGATCATTTATGAGTGTTTATAACTATAGATATACAGTGCTATAACGTGATTATAACACATTATACATATATTTCTTAATGCGTTATAGAGATAGGCATCAAACATTCATATCATGACTGACTAAATCAATTCAACACAATATTGTAAAACACTTTTCTAAAGAATCAATGTGATCTTCCACTTTGTTCAAACTTTTGAAACTCGTCCCTCCTGTGATACAGTCACAAACTCAGTCACATGCATACAATCCCATCTCTCTCCCTCTGTGTGTCTCTTTGCACCTGTAAGGTAAGGAGAGCCTCTCTGCAGAAAAATATCCCAGGTGCAAACAAAAGCCGCCTGCAGAACCAGACCTGCTTCCTACAGGGGCCATCAGTGCACAAAGGACAAACACACACCTTTCTTCTCAGGAGGCCTGCCTTACAGGGGAAATCTACCTCCCACATATTAATGAGAAAAGGGCCATTTCTTTTCTCATAACGCTGCTCGGCTATCATTTGAGAAGGGGGGCTGCTGCTGCTGCTGCTGCTGCTGCAATTTTCAATCACCCTGTCCTCCCCCACGCAGAACTCGTTGCCTTTGATGGCTGCTGCATAATTATATGAATTTTAATAAAAGCTCCGTATATTAATCTCAAGGCTCTCCGACAGTCATCGTAAACTTTCAGTAAACTTAACCTTCTTCTTGGTAATAACGCGGCAACATCGAAACAATATTTCAATTAGCCAGGCAGTCATTAACTGTGACAAGGAGAGGAGAGGAAGAGGAGGGGAGAAGGGAGATAGGAGGGTGAAATAAATGATCATGGTGTTAGAGTTAGGCGGCAGAAATGCCAGAGCGTATTTACCGAGGCACATTACTCGTGCTTTGAGACACACAAACTGTCTGCCCGCGAACAAATCACAGGAGCAACACAGCAGCCGACAAGCAGTCTGTCCTGCATGGTGGCCCTTTTTTTTTTTTTTCTCTCTGTGAGACCTTGCTCTGATACACAGTCATAGTTCTGATGTGCTGACACCCAAAGGTCCTTGTCCAGCGGTGACTGAACAGCCCCTCCGCCCCCCATCACACCGCACAATCTCTCTTAGTGCCCCTGCAAACTCAGCAAAAAAGCAGACTGAGGACAGCTGCTGGGCTCTTAACGCATCATCGTACCACCTTTTCAGCTCAGAGTGCAACGGTATTAAAAAAGTCTTCACACTTAACTTTTTTGGTTTCGCTTTTTATTTCCACACATTTCATAGTTTTTCCGTCGTAGTCAATTGCACAATCATGTTTTCTTTTTTTTTTTTCTTTCTTTTTTTACAGCGATCAAACCCCCTCAGCTGAAGCTGTGGCTCGGCAGCATAAAGGCGGACTGAGCGGCACTTGATCTTACCTACAGGGTAGCTTTGCGACACGCTGGGGCCCAGGTCTGGGTTGGCGCTAGAGGATAAACTGGGCTTGACTTCGTCCAGGCTGGAATTCAGGCCAGGGAGCGCGTACTCATTAGCCTGGGAAAAGGACAGTTGAATCATTACACAACCAAACAATACCTAGATGGAAATCCTCCCTTCTCCTCCTCCATTAAGCGCTCCACACAGGCCTGCACGAGTATAAATTTGTATGAGAGCTTTGTATGTGTGTGTGTGTGTGTGTGAGCGCCTGCGTGTGTGTGTGTGCGTGTGTGTTCAAGCTGCAGGGTGGCAGTTCAAGCATATCATGAATGTATTTTGGTATTGTCTGAGAGGAAGTGGGATTTTGAGATGAGTGAAAAGCCAAGGCGTCAGCTGGCCCTTTGTGCTTGACTGCAGTGTTACCCCTGATCAGCCAAGGGAGAAAGCAGTTCTGCTTTGTTACCAGCACACCATGTGGCCTGTTTGAGGGACACCATTCACCTTTTTTTTTTTTTTCCTTTTTCCTTTTTGATTTTAATTTAGAGTCTAAACCACCTTTAAATTTCATTACATCTTTTCTCTCAATTGAATAATTTGTACAACTTGGACTTGTAGCGATTTGATTATCTGGGCTTTCGGCGTATTGTGTACGTCTGGATGTTGCGTAAAAGGACAAGCTCGCCAGTTATCGCCGAATAAAAGATTAGCTCTAGCTTTTATCTAGAGTTAGATATCTTTGATTTCATGAGCTCATGTTAGATCTGAAATTCTCAGATTTACATAAACTTGTGTCGTTTGATTTCTCCCCCAAAGCACAAGTATTAGTCTAGATTTGAATACATCTCTATCGTAAGACAAAATGAACTTTTATTGTTTTATTTTTAAGAGGACTTATTTATTGGTTTAAATCACCAAACTTCTCACCTATATAATATTTTGACACCGCCTAAAGTGGGTTAAGTAAGTCTAGAAATGACTGGTGAAAATAAGAGTAAATGATTGGAGCAGCCAACTTTTCGATGTTCAATATTCATCGCCATGCATGATATATTTCGTTTAGTGCCAAACAGTCTCTCCGGAAAACAACATCCTGCTCACTCAGGATAATCAACTATAATCACTTTATTGGGATTGTTTCCTGAGCAGTTCCAGTAAAAAGTTTTCACAGCCAAGTCAGTGGATTAGCCAGAGTAAGTGGGACAAACAAACATCAGCGTTTGACTCAGCAGCGCTTGTTTGTTTTCCACCAAATCAGAAAAGTCATCTTTTCCTATACTCCTGTTTCCTCATCTTGTCCCCTTTTGTAAGACTCTCCTCTGGCAGATGTTGGGAGGTTTTCCCCCTTTAATGAGATGAGACTTCCGGAGTCTGAGTGTTGACAATGTTTGTCCAAAGCCCAGTGTGAGCCTGAGTGGCTCAGTGGGCCTCGCTCCCACAGGGGGGGACGCCCGTGACCCCGCTCTTGTCTGCCACTATCACCGATAAACTCTAATTGTCTGCTACAACTGTTCACTGGCACAATGTCGGATGTTTTCCTCTATTCTCGCAGGCTTCAGACGCCAAACAGACGTTTTATCATGCAGATAAAGGGCAGAAGGGGGAAAACTGAAAAGATAGGTCTGAATGGGATGACCAAATGGCTAGCAGAAGTGTGGGAGGGGTGAATCCATTGAGTTTTGCATCTCCAGAATGGGTTTTTAATGCCCCGCTACAGAACCCAGACACTGGCTAATAGGGCCACATTTTCCTGAGGAAAAGAAACGTGAGGCGCCCATGAAAGGGAAAGTGCTCTGATTAATATTGCATTAAATTAAACCTGATTTTTCTAGACTGTTCTTGGCCTCTTTTTTTCCCCCTGCTTGCACCCTTTTTTTTTTTTAGTCCAACCCCTTTTCCCTTTGCCTTTTAATACTCTCCCTGACGCTCTTTGTGATTGCAAGTCATTTCCAATTCGTTTTGGTATTGATCTTCCAGTAGAAATCAGTTTTGTAATTAGCTGCAAATTAGGCCCTCTTCTGGAGGTGAGGCCTGTCCCACTGATTTATCACCTGCGTAATTCGCCCCGATTGGAGAGAAATTAAAATGAACTCAATTAGGCGACTGCTTTTGCTTTATGGGTCCGACTTGTAGTTTGGTGGGAGAAATTAATAGTCTCTTGTTGTTTAATAGTATAATGAAAGTAAATAAAGGTTATCCATTGTAATAAGCCCAGAGCTTTTAATAAGCGCTGCTTTCTGGCTGTCGCTTTTTTTTGCGTGTGGGGGTGGCTGTTCCTCAAACGCCTCTTAATTTTTGAAATGAGGATGGATGGCGAGGAGGAAGGAGCAGGAGAGTACATGGTTTTCAAATGTCCATTTCATGAATGCACAGAGAGACGGCGTCAGTCATTAAACATCAACATATCACACAGCGTTGGAAAAATCAACAGTGAAGATAAGAAGCAGCGGTTGAATAACACAGCAAAAATGAAGAAAAATGCAACTATTGATTAATTTCATGTTGCCTTACTGTTATTCTCAATTATACGGGACACAAGGAATGTGTTTTTCATCACAAAATCAATAATGTGTGGGAGTTTTCCCGGTGATCCCTGCAGCATTATACATGCCGGGTTGTAATCTAGTGCTTGGCCATCTCAGACGTTTCTTTAATTAGCTTTAGTTTCTGGATGGTTTGGGAATATTTGTGACAAAAGTGTGTTTTCAGCATCACATGCACAATTTGTACGGTGTATTTACTGAAGTCACAGTGCTACTAACCTGTTCAGGTTTGATGTGCTCCGATGTTGGGAAGACGTCAGGGTACGAGGGGCGTTCAAAGACCCGGTCCAGTGCTTCCAGCTGCTGTTGGGTGAAGGCATCAGCCCTAAGGTGTTTCCGTAAACTCTCCACACTACCCTGAGAATCACTGTTTGGGCCAGAACCATCTGAACCATCTACAAGAAGAGAGAGCAACAATCGAGACACTGACCCCGGGAAGCTGGCCTTTTACTTTCAAGCTTTACACTTTATATTCTCCTCATGTTTTTTCCCCCCCTTTCTGTACCACCTCTGTGGGGGACCAGAGGAAGGACAGAAAGAGATGAAGTGCAGGTTTTTCCTATTCTTAATAGCTGTAGTGAGCCACTGGCTACATCACACAGGCTTTTTCCTGCAACCTCCATCTCACAGTTGCAACATCATGATCTGAAAGCCCTCTGGTAATTGATGGATTACCATCACTTGCAAATATATACATGTGGCGAGCATGTATACTAATGAAAGCAGCAGCCAGCCCATTACAACAGCTTTTTTTTCTCCATTCCAGCCAAAGGATTTTCTATTTTTTGTTCGCTGGAATTACAGGCAGATTTTTTTTCCCCCCCTAAAAAGCACATTTTCCCTTCAACAATTCAATTCTGCTTTTATTCCCTGCAAGTGTGTGGTTCCATTTGGAAACAGCGGGCAGAGGACAAGAGGCTGAATAAAATTGTACAGTGTAGTTCAATCATCCCGCTCTCCAAACACAGGAATTTTCTCCTGACTCCTGACCTGATTACCCGACTGTTGGGAGAAGGATGCCTTCACTTCTGTTGTCACTTGGATATGCCGCTTTATACAGACCATCCAGACCCCTCCCCGCCCCCTCTCTCTCCCTCTCTCTCTCTCCAGCCGCTGCACCTCCACCTCCACCTCCACCTCTCCTTTTGGCTGCAGTGACTGTGTCTGTAGGTCTCCTCCCAGGATCCCAGAAAGCTTCAACCCCCTTACAAATCTGTCATTCTAAATTTGCTGCAGATTATGTTCTCCCCTCAGTGGGAGAGCTGTGATATATGATATGCAAGGCCCCTATTGATTGCCTGATCTGGTGGCAAGAGGGAGCTGAAATGAACTTGAAATGAACATCATGCCTCAACTCATTGTGCGTATAATACTCTACTTAATCCCACATTTTTCTCTGCCATGGAATTCAATTGATCAATCATGTCTGTGTGATAGTACCATTTGGGAGGGTTATTGCCATTCTATTCTGCTGCTTGACCTTTTTTCACAGGCTGAGGCCAGTGGATGAACCCAGTTCTCCTGTGAAGGAGCTATAAAAGACTGTGTGTGTATGTGTGTGTGTGTGCCTGAGCACATGTGAGTGTGTGTAACCTGGAATTGGGCTGATAGCTGCAGAAATGTCAAGCAACAAATCAGTCGTGAGGTGCTAACAATATCATGTTCGGTTTTTCCCCGTGCTACTGAACGCAGGACGAAGTTGCGTCATCGGTTTTGAAAAGCGTGGAAATCCCTGTCCTCGTGTTACCTTACATCAAAACGTCTTTGAGGTCAACTTCAATCTTGAGGACCATTTAGGTTTTTGGTCTTTAGAGAGAAAGTGGAGGTGGTGGATCACAGTAATTTACCGTCAAAGTATCATACAGAAACTACTGATTCTGATTTGTTGTAATATCTTTTAGTCCAATAGAGTTTTACGCTTTCCAGTCACACAAATTAGAGGATTAAATGCTTCATTTTGGTGGTCAGATTCTTGTAGTGTTCAAATGGTGAATTCCCATCGATCTGAAATTAGTATCAAAGTAAATATTGAGGTTTAAATTTTAATGAATTGGTGAAAAAGACAAAAGCATTAGGTTATTTGGTGCTATAGATTCAAGAACATGAGTGACCAATGGCAGAAGCAACATTTCACTGTGTTTGTTATTCTATACATCATTACAAATATTAAGTGAAACACGAGCCAATGACTGTTTTGGGTGTAAGCTGCCGTCACTATGGATGGGAAAAATACATCTTGCATTGAGAGAAGATGATGGTGAAATAGGCCTGACTTATATAATGCCGATTACGTCAATCAATTAATCGATAGAGATGGATTAATCCATTTATCTCGACTCCTCTTTTTCATCTGATATCTCATAAAAGGCCATGAGCAGCACAATCATAGTTTCCACAAATATGCCGCATATCAGACATACAACACTTAAAAAAAGACGTTTGTTTACACGCGGTTGTGTTATATCTTCACTTTAAAGCTCCTGTAAGGAACGTTCAGTTTGTGTCAACTTTGGCGCCCCCTGCAGACAAAGCAGTCTTTTCTTATCTGTCTTTGACAGTCACATGCATCATTCGTTTTGAAGATTTTACGTGGGACAGTCAAATCATACCTAGACCTACCTAGACATTAGAAATGACAATATGCAAATTTCTCGTCATGTCGCTGATGGTCTTGTTTGCTCTTGGATGTCATGAAAGGCTTCAATTTGAATTTCAGTCTTTTTCGTAAACATCGAAATTGTAATGTTCTTTGTGAGACTGATCTAGATCTTCAGCACCTTTCTCACTCCAGAGGTGATTAAGGGAAACAACTAGCCCAACACCTCTATATCTCAGTGATACACATTTCCTCGATTAGCGCAAAAATCAAAATATTTATGGTAAAAAATAAGCAGGCAGTTAAAGTCAGCCACCACAAGTGCTTTATATGTAGGGGGGATGGCTTGATCCATTACATAAGAGGTTAGCACGACGTCTAAATCAAAAGCTAACAGCTCTCTCTCGAAACATTTCCCTCCATCCAGGTAAATATTCATGTTTTTTCTCAGCCTCAGTGAAGGCCTTCACCGAGCATCGTCGCTGCTTGTCACTTTATCAAACTCAATTGTTCTCTTTGCTACCAGCGCAAATAGAGTCATTAATTACTATCCATCAGCCGGCCTGAGCCACAACACCTGATCAATACCCCCCACCATATTTGTCATTCACCACAGAGGAATACACTTCCCACACACAAGACAAACCATCCTAGGTCAACCTACACACTCTTCCTCCCACTCAGGCTGAGGACAGTCCCATCTGCCCTCTCACATACAGACTCCCACCTGACAAATCAGCAGCAGCCGTGAGGATGATCCCGGTGACATCTTCAACATTTGTTTTTCTGCTTCACGTGTTAGAAGTCACATTAACAAAATTTCTTCATTTGGATCTGAGATAGGAGTTCAAGTGTTTACAAGGCGTGTGATTTAATCAGGTCTGGGGTTTATGCGCACCTACAAATTTAATCAGATCAGCTTGGTGACATGCGCAAAAGAGATCCTTTCCTCTTCCGGTTCAAGGGTTTGATCAGCCCCCTGTTTTGATGATGACTTTTTCCAGAACACTTGTCCTTCTATGAGTTGTGTTTTTTTGTGCACTAACCTATCTTAAATCATGCTTTGATTTGCTAGCTTTTACTAATTTGACTTAGTTTTAATTATTCACTTAAATTTTGCTTAGTAAAAAGTTTTGGTAGCACTTTACTTGACGCTTATCTCCATAACTCATTATAAATATATGTATAATGTGTTATAATCACGTTATAGCACTGTATAACTATAGTTATAAACATTCATAAATAGGGCCTGACCGATTTATCGGCGAGCAGTTGAAAATGCTTTTCTGGTCCGTGTTTGATCAGTCGGTCTACAGTATATATATATTTTTTAGAACTTCCTAAAAAATTTTTAAAAATCGTCCGATTAATCGATAATCAGATTTTTTTCCCCCCTAATAATCGGTATCGGCATCGGCCCCAGAAAATCCATATCGGTCGGGCTCTACTCATAAATGATCATAATGCTTTATATCAATAATCAGAAATCATTATAAAGCAATGTGTCACGCTTATTGTTATAAGGCCTTATGATAGTTAATAAGTGTTTATAATGATAGGTTTACAAGTTTATAAGCAAATTATAACACATCATAAATATATGTATAATGCATTATCTATGTGGGCATTATCAGTAAGTTGTTAACAGTTATAAGACATTATAATGCCTGACCTTGTAAGTCATGATAAAATGCTTTATAATGTGTTACGATTATTTCTATAAAGCATTATGATCATTTATGAGTGTTTATAACTTGATTATAATGCATTATACATATATTCATAATGTGTTATAGAGACAGGCGTCAAGTGTTACCAAAGATTTTTAAAGAGTTGTACGTCTCTTCAAGACTGTGCAATAAATCCTTTTTTTTTTTAAGTAGTGGGAATTACTTTTTTTTATTTCCAAAACTATTCTGGTTATTTCACGACGTGTTTTAGTCCTTGTTTAAGAGATAACACAGTGATATTTACTCACGAATTAAAGCTCAACATTTTGTTTATTTGAACGGTTTTCTTGGGTCACAAGGAGTCAATCTTAAATCAAAGTATTTACCCTCTGAGAGAGTGTTCAGGTTCAGTTAACCGTCAAAAAGCACTCCTCATCACTACAAGAAGTCACTCTCAATATTTGGACATCTCCAAACGCAGCCATTATGCTAATGTCCACGATGGCTTTGTTGGTGCGTTACGCGCTTGTCCCGCTCTGTGGTCGTTTATTGATCATCGGATTGGAGTTGAGTGTATTCATCTTGACATCCCTCTGTATTAACACTCCGGTAACGAGGGAGCAGCCTCCATCAGATCAGATAACCAGCTCTATAAAGCAGACTCTTCTCTGTGGGTTTGGCACCCAGAGGTCACGACCCCTGGCGGGAGGCTTCGGCCAACGTAACTCAGGGGAGTGGGAGTGAGTCTGAGCGACTGCCCCGCCAAACAAAAACAGAGCAAGTTTTCATGAATGGGGCGCAGATTGAGTGGTCATGGAGGTTTTTCTGAAAGTCTTTGAGAGGACGGAGAAGACTCTAAAGTGGAAGTTTAAACTTTCACCCCCAAAAAACAGAGTCACTTAGTTTGTATTAGAGGCAAGAGAAAGTAAGCTGGCACCTCGGGGTCATAAAAGCCCCCTCCTCTAAAGAATGAGCTTAACCCCCCCACCTCTGAGTTGGCTCCATGTTTAAATAACATGTCAACATACATGTGCACTCATTCCCTCAACACGTTGTTGTGTATTTCACAATAATATACCTCCATGATTTCCCGCCTGATTCAATTCCCGCTTAATGAAATGAAATTAAAACAAATTGGATGAACTCAGCCTCATTTTGGTTTCTCTAATTGAGTGTTTGGATTACGTGAACATAAATGAAAAACTGCTTTTTTTCCCCTCTGCGTCTTAACAGATCCGTGATTGTTGTCGGAGGAGATTAGAAAACGGATTAATGGAAAATTGTTGATAATCAGTCATACAAAAAATGCCCAATTTCCTCTTTCGGCGGCTTCTTGAAAGCGCATCACTACTTTTTCTTCACTTTTACATGATGTATGTGCGTTTTTTCCCCAGAGCGGAGGCTGTTTATCAATCAAAGAGGGAAATTATGAGACACTTTTCCACCTTTTTATGGATTAAATGAGGTTATCTGTTATCTGTGCCTGATAACTCTCCAGATCCAGAGGTGAAGATTGTGGAAACCTCACTACCTGGGATATTCCCGAGCTTTCAAAGGCTTTATTAATCTGATTGGGAGTTTGCACTGGAGGTGCTGACACTCGGCTGCGCTCAGTTTTCCTGTGTTGATTCTTCCTCTCCCCCAAAACAGATGCTGATACACAGAGCAGGGTGTGACGGCGGCCCGCTCCATCACTCATCTCCATCCGCTCAGTCCTCACAACGCTGAGCGAGGAGAAATAATTAATTCAACAGCCACTGAAGCACAGAATCACATCCATTCTGACTGCCACTGGCTATTGTTGTTGGCTTTTTTTTCTCTTTTTTTTAAATATATGATGATCATCTTATCATGAAATTTCTCTCTTGTTGTTTCTCTCATAAATCAAGAAGAAAGCCTCGACCACAAAGAGAGAAAAGCCACCCGAATGACTGAAATTAAGAGTCGTCTGCTGGTCTGATTGTCGATTTGAGGGCCGCTCTGAAAAGGCGTGTGCCGAGACTTTGAAAGACCGGACACACTTCGTGGACGTGTTCTCAAAAAAGACCGTCCAAAGCGTCTGCTCAGGTCAATTCAGCCCAGTCACAGTCGACGAACAAAAACATCCATAAGAGCGAATTCGCACTCAAACATCACATCCTGTATGAATGCGTCTTCTTGTTTTACCCTTAGAGGAGCAGCTTCTCCTTTGTTTTTTTTTCTGGAGCCCTCAGTGTCAGAAGAGTGGGGGGATGGAGGAGTCGTGGATGTTAATCTGTGAGGTAATAGCTTTTCTCTGCAGAATTGCAAATTCTAATATATGTCACTTTGCGGACAGCCGTGGTCACCATCTCCAGAAGTCTCTCCCTCTTCCTCTCCACCTACCTCCCCCCCTCCGCTCTGTGTGTCCGCAACAATGGCTGCCAAGTGTAACATGCTACTTTTAATTTGCAATAACACGTGACAATAGCAGATTAATGGCTCTTATGACACCTGTGTCCCTGAAGCTCCTCTTGCTGAGACCCAGTGTACATAACGTGTGTCACACTACATTATCTCTACATCCCTGCTGTAATAGGGGACTTTTTTTAAGGGCACTGCTGACTTGGAAACTTAGGAGCTGTCTGGCTGCTTGGCACCGAGCCACAGCTACTGCCTAAAACAAATACTCCTCACGACACAGCCAATCCATTTCAGCGGGGTTTGTGAAGCACACACAAGCGCCCGCCCCTCCCTTCCCTTCCCTCCCAACCCCTTCGCCTCTTTTCCTTTCCCTCATTTTTGTTCATGTTTTCAACCCTTGATAATGACTGCTTGTGCCATAATCATCATGAGGCTTACCAAGTTAAATAGGGCTCAGGCAAAGCTACAGTGCTGTGAGGAAATTTAATCCAAGCATTAACTGGATATAGACTGCTGCCTTCTGAGGGAAGCAAAACACGTCTGCAACAAGGCAAACAAGGTAACGCTGAAACACAGACTTCTGCTTAAACCACGAAATGACCATGAAACACCTCAGCAGCAGGAAAAACCTGTTTCATATACTTATATCATGTGGCAAACTTTCTCCAAAAAGATCTATTTCTGTCCTGTGTTGGTTGCAATCTATCATTTCTTGACATATTTCCAATAGATTGATGTTATTATTTATATTCCTTGGATGAATTTGATCAAAATTGCTTAAATACAACTGAAGAGAGACGTCAAACTAAGACAAAAAGACAAAATGTTGAAAATTTGGTATTATATCTGAGTTTTGTTCAATAATACTCCCAAAAGATGACATTTAATGGATGAAAGGTAATAACAGAAGCTTAATTTCATTAGTAAGCTATACTGTTAGCTAAATTGTCTCCTAGATGTTTGGAAAATCCTGACAGAAAACCACATGGATTTACCTCAATTCCCTAGATGATTAAAAGTGAACAAATATTAACAAATCATATGAGTTGAAGGTGTCCCAAAAAAGCTTAAATGATCCAGTGATCAGGTCTTTTGCACGTTGAAATTTGTGCTTTTAACTTAGAGAAAACGGGGAAAAACTTCTGAAATCCTGGAGACGTAATTCAAGTGTCCAAAAACAAAAGCTATAGCCGTCCCTCGGAGAACATATCAACCAAACAGTCTCCAGACCTTGAAATCAGGTGTTTTTTGTTTTCTCTTTTGGGGTAAGGTGCACTTTGATAGAAGACAGCAACAGGACAGTAGTGTCTACAGGGTAACATACTATGTAATATACTATTCTTACAAACTGTGGCTCCAGGCGAGACATTGCTTTTGCAAGCATTGTGTGTGTGTGTGCGGGCGGCCAAGGCCCGGGGTTTATGTTTTGGAAAGATAAAGTATCCCTGACCCTGTGCTTCCAGGTAGGCACCAGCTGGCCGTAGAGAGAGTATATAAGAACCACAGCTCCCTCCGTCACCCTCAGTGCAAGTCCTACCCCTGACACACACATACACACACAGACACACACGCACATTTCTTCTCTTTCATCGTAATGCTAGTCGAGCACCTAAATCACAGAAATGGCAGCACATCAGGGGAATCATTTGAGACTGAATAGCCGTAGAAACATGGTGCTGTCACCTGGAAGACCTCCACAAAACAGGCCAGCTCTCCCCCTCACACACACATACCTCACTCCTCTCCATGCCCTTTAATACCTCTTTGCCCTTCAGTTGCAATCTGCATAGAAATGTGTGCATTCTATCATTCAGTGACTAGACATTACACCCCAGTTAATATGAGAGGTCCTCGAACGACTGAAAATGAACCCTCGAAAAACACCAGACGTTTGCATTATGCCTCCACGATTGCATCTCTTACAGGGAAAGACTTGATTATGTCATTTGCCATGTCCACGTCATGCTGGTTTTTATATCTCTGCCAGGAAATCTACCTCTGACAGGTCATTAGTCATCCCTCCCTCCCCTGCACGCACATAAAAACATCAATTCCACTCAATATCCCCGCAAACCCCCGCGCTTCTCGACAAAAAAAACCCGCCAGAACAAAGAAGACGCTATGTAAACCACTGCCGTGCTCTGATTAGCTCTCATTCCAGAGCACTGCAGAAATAAGGCACTCATTCCCCCACCCTGTTAGAGATAACTGCCCCCTTTTCAGCAGCCACATCATCCCTCCATACCCGCACATGCTTTTGGAACATGAGTGCATCTGTTTAGCTATTCTCATCAGCTACTTATGTGGTGACATTAAGGAAGCCTATTGCTTACAGAACCAATAATCTATATCGCCTCAGGCCCCCTTATATCCACTACTTCAGCAGCAGGAGTGCAGCCACTTTTGTTAAAGGAGAAAAGAGAAGAAAAAAAAAAAAGAGAAACAGCCCTCCACAGAGCTGTAGCGGCTTTCTTGACTGACCCGGGTGGTTGGCTACATCATCTTGACATGTAATTATCTAAAGCCCTTTAATCACTTCCATAAAGATTAATTGCAGGAGACAACAGCGGAGGTCGTGTCTTCAAATCAAAAGCCTCCTTGGCAGATTGACACAGCGGTGTAACAGAGTTCAGTCTTAGGTGTTTTATAAGGGTCATCTACTGGAACTGAGGCGGCTTTTAATGCTGTAATTGCAAGTTCAGCAAAGTGGGTTTTATAACGTAAAGCTGCAAAGAATTCTATTTAGTTTTTTAGCTTTTGGAGGATTTTCGACATTTGCTTTGTGCTAATCCTGAGCTGAGCTTATGTGATTTTTCTATTTTTTTTTTTTTTACTTTACTCCCATCAAGAAAGAGAAACTCTCTTACCTTCATCTCTTTTCCTCTTTTCTCCATTGGATCGGGGAATTCCCAGAATCCCATTGATGGAGTAGGATCCTGCCGGGTCATTGGAGGCGCTGGTTACAGGCGGGGAGGTTGTGCTTGGTACTGGAATAAAGATGGACAGATATTAGCAAACAGCCTTTATTTCAGGTAGATACTTGATACATCATTCACAAATATTAGTGACACAACTTTAGCAGTTTGTTGGGTGACGATATTGGATTTGGTGCTACTATACAATGTGGCGTCTGGTTTTCTTATTGACCTGATTTGGGGGCGTATGATTCATATGAAAGACAAATACCAACATTTATTTACAATCACAGAAATATGATTAAAAAATGTTCCTGATAGTTGTATCCCCAGGTATATACAAGTAAAGTGCTTACAAATGCCTCTATTGATTCATAAGCGGACTGATATATTGGTTGAGTAAAATATTGGTAGACTGATTTATTGGTTGATTCTGATTAGTCAGTGTTACCAGCAGATCAATACATTGGTCGACTTATATATTGGTAGATTGATATATTGTTTAACAGATATAGTGGTAGGCTTATGTATCGGTTGATATATCGGTCAAATGGTATTGGTAGATTGATGCATCGGTCGACTTATACATTGGTAGACTGAAAAACAGGTGAACTCTTACAGTGGTCGGCTGATATAATGGTTGATTAATACATTGGTCATCTGATATCGATAGATCAACATATTGGTCGATTTATACATTGGTGGACTGATATATTCATTGATTGATATTGCTCTAGCTGTACATGGTTGATATTTCAGTCAAATCGTACTGGTACATTGATGCATTGGTCGACTTATAGACTGATAAACAGGCAGACTCTTACAGTGGTTGATTGATATAATGGTTGAGTCATACATTGGTCATTTGATATCGATCGATCAACATATTGGTCGATTTATATATTGGTGGACTGGTATAGTCATTGATTGATATTTTCCTTGCTGTACATTGGTCAACTTATTTATTGGTTGATATATCAATAGACCGATATACTATTAGGATATAGTGATAGCCTTATGTATCGGTCGACCAATATATTGCTCTATCTGTGTTAAATATGATAATATGGATTATTTTTTTTATATGTATTAATTTTATCCGGATATTAATGATTCAGCTCATTTGTTGATCAATAACATTATAATTTTGACACGCCCATTGATAATATGCAGTACAGGCTTTAATCCCATTAAGTGATGGACAGCTGTGTTACCTATAGTATGGCCTGGTGTTGACAGTGATGACCCATCAGGAGATGGATGGAAAGGCTGCTGGACTTTAGTTCGGATGATCCTGAGGAACAAAAAAAAAAAAACAAACATCACACTTTTTGTTAGATCTGCTTCCCTCTGACTGGGACTCCACACCTCCTCTAATACAAGCGTGTAGTCCATACATGGCGGCCGCTACGGAGATATTGTGCGATTAAGATATCAAACTGCAGCTCATACACGAGTAGGGATGCTGGTCAGTGGCTCTACCTTAAAGGTGAGGTATGGAGAAAAGTCTTCATTGCACTTTTGGTCTGAGTGATCTTGCAAACAAAGCATGAAATCACATCAATTCACCTCAATGATCAGCTTCACTGACTCTACCTGGCCCACACTAATCAGCTCTCTCTCTCTCTCACTCTCTCTCTCTCCCCCTCTCCCTCTCACAGTGGAGGGGGGGAGTTTCACTGGGAGCAGCCCTATAGTAGCCCTTTGCTTCCTGGATCAAACATCTCTGTAGGACCGAGCAGCCCCCCCTGCATGTGCCAATGCGGATGAGGTTGTATTGATCGGGGCTTGGGGAGAAAAAGTTGGGGATTAGTCACACGGGCAAACAGATGCAAATAGAAAGCTATAAATTATATGTGACAGGAAAGCAATAGTTCCTTATTGCCTTGCACAAGCTTACGCCAGCATTAGATTCCTTTAATCTGAATGGCACTTGGGGAGAAAGGGAGCTGTCACAATAATTTGTTAACTTTAAAACTATTCATCATGTGTGGCACGAGAGCTATTTCTAAGGGGGTCAGTTAGGGTCTCTGACCATTTGAGGGTCGAAGGAAAATACAGTCTACCTTTTATTCTTTGTGTGTTTTATTTCTGGAGAAGTAAACACGTGACTAAAACCCAAAGTTCTTTCTCTCTGTCATATGAATTCAGATTTTATTCTATTTCTTGCAGTAGATTAAAAAAGGATCTGCTTAGAAAAACTGCAAATTTAGATTAAGAGTCTTAGTTTTTCCACATTATACATCCAGTAGATTGTATTGCTGCATGTTTTGCATGTTTTCATTCAAAGATTCATTAAAAATCACTTTCTCAGATCATGATGCAAAGTTTTAAAAGCACCGTTCCCACATTTCCCACATTGAGGATAAATCTGGACCATTTTTTTTAAAGATGCACCGATCCATTTTTTTCTGATCTAACCCGATACCAATACCGATACCTGGGCTGAACATATCGGCCAATATCCGATACCGATTCAATACTACTGTTAAATAATTGAACTGGATACTTTGCCCTGCGAGTGAAGGCATCAGGCTTGACATTAGCATTGTTCCCAAAAAAGGTAAAAAATGAACACATATAAATTTACTTAAGATTATTTATTAAGAAATAACAAATAGCACGTTAGCACACAGCAAAAAGAAGTACGACTCCCGTGTATTAAAAAAATTATAATAATACAAAAAACTGGATCAGAGCGCTGGATCGGCAACATTCATCCGATAGCCGATAGAGTTAATATGTCAATATCGGAGCCGATATCTGATACCAATTCAATGCTACTGTTAAATAATTGAACTTGTATACTTTGCCGTGTGAGTGAAGGCATCAGGCTCGACATTAGCCTTGTTTTAAAAAAGGTAAAAAATTAACACAGATATCAATTTACTTATATATTAAAAATTATATTAAAAAAAAGACTGGATCAGAACGCTGGATAGGCATCATTCGTCCGATATCCGATCCAGTCAATTTGTCAATATCGGAGCCGATATCCGAACCAAATATCGTATCGATGCATCCTATTTTTTACGTTTATTTCTCTGTATGGAAAACTCCCTCTGAAATTTCCTGTTTTTACACATCATACAGAAAAAAAAGCAGATTTTATTCCTTCATTTATTCCTTCGTCTATTTCTGTCGATTAAAAAAAATAGATAAAACAGAGATAACAGCTTTGTCACGGAGCCAGAGATCTTTATTTTTGTTTCACATTATGAAAAAAAAGGAATCAAATGATTTTGATATTGATGTTGCTTTAGGTGCTGGAGGACTTGAGAGGAGTTAATCCAACACTGTCACAAATTGAAAAAAAAAAAAAAACCCTTGAAGGCAAAGCCACCTCACAACAAACCTCTCCACAGAGCGCATATTGATGTTTTAATTTTTTTCACTTCGCCTCATAACAGTTATTCGACCCCTTGACTTGAGCGTGCTACATAAATTCAAAGACTTTATTTGGTATCCATGTTCTTGATATTGAATAAGCAATTTGGGAGAATGAATTAATGACCTGGCTGTTGCTGAAAATCCCCCTGAAGAAATATTAAAATTGCTTTCCCCCTGAATCAATAATATCCAGCACCATTGAGAAGCCTTTTCTTTTTTTGTTTGTTTTATGTCTCCCAGCAGGGGAGCGTTACTTGTTGGCTGTGGTGGCCCTCGCTCGTCGTACAACACTATCTCTGTAGCATTTAATAATGCATGCAGGGGGAAAGGTGTTTAAACGGAGCGTCCTCCTTTGTCAACAGTCCTGAGGTCAGACTGTCTGCCACAGAAACCCACCACTGGCCCCAGTCAGGATCACCCAAGTGGAAAAGACTCCGGCTCCAGTCTTTCCGCCTTTTTCTCCGGATTGTCTTAACAGGTTAAGTCATGTTTGTGGAGTTAAACTTCAAGAGTCTTTTTGAGAGATCTCTAAACCCAGCTTGAAGCAACAAACAGATAATCCAAATCAAAATCTATTGTGTAATTGAAACACTTTGGGTGTTTTTATTGATTTTTTTCTCAAACTGCTCCTTTAGAAATTCAAACATGCATTGAAATATTAACCCCGCCTGCTAGATCAAAACAAATGCTGTCTCATTTGTGTGTGTGTGTGTGTGTGCGTGCTCTATTGTATATGTGCAGCACAGACAGCCCCACAGTCACACTTCTTCCTCTGCTTGAAAAAAAATCAGCATTAAGCCTTAATAGAAATTCTAAGTAGCTCTCATACTGTATTTGACTGATAGAATTACACTTCTTTGTATTCACAATTTAATTTCGCACATAAACAAAGACGCATAAAGCCCCCTCCCCCTCGCTTTAAAATAGAAAGCTTTAATTGGAATTGAAAAAAAGAAACTTTATAGAGCTCTTTTAATGATATTAATGTACGTTTTGAATTTATCACATACATGTGTCTGAGCCTCCTTAAATGGGGCTTTTTAAGCAGCCACGAAGCATGAAATGAATTTTCTTCAGCCCCCTTTTTTTTTTTTTCCTCCTCTATTTAAAAGATGTCTTGTGTGGAGCTGTCCATGCTCTCCCATCAGCTCATTAAAATGTAATGCTGATGCTGGCTCTATGGAACAGTGCCTCTTAACCAAAGTTCATCACCAGGGATCTCTGCTGGGGGGGTGTGTGTGTGTGTCCTGGGTCCTCCTGAAGCTGCCTTTTTGATAACTACAGTGATTTGTCTTTGAATTTCTTGACGGAAAATGAAGATCTGTAGCACGAATAGTGTGTGAAATGTGGATTATTTTAATCTGTGTGAAGAAAAGGGGTCATCGTAGCAGACATAGATCTCCCAATAGTTAAAAATCAATACATTTGTGTATTATGAAGCTTCATTTTAATCAATAAATACGAGAAAAGTCTCACTAAACTGAATTAAATGTGGATATTTTGTTATAATACATTCTCAAAAATAAGAGGAGTTCACATCTGAACCAAAATAGTCATAAATTTTAATATTTTATAATACTAAATTGGCAATACTACAGATTTTTTTGCAGCACACTCATATTAACATTTTATAAATTTGTTTTATTCAAGAAAACTGCACATTTCTTGTACGATTATTGCTACTTGACTATGTCAGAGGGCTTATTTTAAGAGCTTTTATGCTATTGTTAAGGCAAAATTGATAGAGCACTTTTATGCATCATCATAATGCAACATCAATATTAATTACAGCGAGATATCAACTTGAATTTTAATGCCAGGATTTAACTCAAGAGTCTTGTTGCGAAACAGAAGGAGCACTTTTATTTTTATCTCTCTTTTTATTTGTGAGGCATTAATTTTCGACATTAAAATTTCTTATTTGAAGGCATTTGTAAAAGTGAAAGCCAGTGTTGCTCCCTCTCTCTCTCCTTCAGTCTGTGCAGAAGCAGCTCCAGCTCCAGCAGCAGCAGCACATTAGATGTGCTAAAGAAAATTGGCCTGCTTTATAGCGCCACGGGATCTGGTCACCGAATATTGATCGGTTTTCATCTCGACAGATTCACTCAGTCCTGGATGTACTGCTGATTGTTGAGGGAGTTTGGTCTGAAAGATTGAATTGCACCTCAGAGACCGCGTGAGGAAGGCAGGCGGGCGGGCTTGGGCGCACGGGGCAGCAGGAACTTGGTCAAACAATATTCAGCTCATGGAGGGACCTGATTGCTCATTAGCGCTCCTGACCCTTTTTTACTAACCTGTTTACATCCTAAATTCTCCAACATTTAGAGAAATCCTCATTTTCAAGCGTAACAGATCATATGGAGATGTTTCTGTCCTACCTGTTAATGGATGAGACGCTTGGAACCGTGTCGTTGTCGCAGATGCCCTCTGCCAGCAGTCTGTCCCTGATCTCCCACGCAAACATGGTGGGGTTTTGCCTCTTGTAGTCCGCGATTTTCTCCACCACTTTTGGAGTGGCCACTTTAGGTTTAGAGCCACCGATAACACCTGGTTTGATGCTTCCAGTCTCGTAATACCTGCAAAAAACAAAATACGATCTCCGCTGAAATAACGATAGAATGCAAAATTCACGACCTCATGCGTAATATCCAAAAGTCCAACTTTAAACTTGTTTGTGTGACAGTACCTCCTCATAAATAACGATACTAAAAGAGCATGCATGAATGCGCAGACAGCAAAAACAGTCAAGTCTTGTTATATCTGCAAAAAAATACGATCTCCACTGAAATAACGATAGAATGCAAAATTAACGACATGAGATGTAGCGTTTAATGTAGTTTTAGAGACATGATGCACTCATGCGTAATATCCAAAAGTCCAACTTTCTTGTAGTAAAACATGAAACTTGTTTGTTTGTAAGTACCTCCTTGTAAATAACGATACTAAAAGTTCTGGAATAACGCACAAGAGCATGCAAAAACAGTCGTCAAATTAAATTAAGTTAATCAAAAATGTAAAATCAACACAAGCATCCTCACAAAATCAACCCTAAAATACAAACTGGAACACATCTTAAATATGCATCCCTCTCCACCACCTCCACCTTCACCCACTCCATCTCTGCCAGTCTACCTGCCTGCAGCTGCAGGGCTGTGGCCGCAGACCCTTCACCCACCTGCCCAGGATCTTGCTGACACAGCCGTGGCTCACGCGCAGTTGCCTGGAGATGTCGCAGGGCCGGACGCCTTGGTGGGCCAGCTCCACGATCCGCTGCCTGACCACGTCCGGAAGGGGTCTGCCGTTCACAAACACCCCGCCAAGCTGGTTCACACCTCCGTGCCCTACGTGGGATACAACAGCAGCACACACACAACCGTAACATTACATAAAGTCGTTATAAGGAGAGGAAGACGCAGATGGAGAAAGGGGATTTTTCCACGTTAATATTGGATACACCGAAATTATCATGAGAATTTTTCTTTAATTATTTATCTAAAGATGCTAAAATAAAAAATAAATAAATAACAATTATAGTTTTCTGAATAAATAAATAACCTCTCTCTTTTATGCCTTTGCTGTATTTCAGGAAAACGGTAATTTGTGGTTTTTTTCATATTTACGCACCGTTTTGAGCAAAACTATGCCATGTAAATAATGTTTTTTCACGGTTCACCTGGAAAGAAAACACCCAAAATATTAAATTTTATTTGTGCACACTGCAGCTCAAAATGTGTCTTATTTGTGCACGTGCCTCTCTCCTAAAAAAGGCATTTTACATTAGTGATTACAAGGCTACTATTATTTAAACAATAATGCTACATTTAACCATTTTTAAAAATACACATTTATAATTTTCAAGCCTTTTAGTTAATTTGGAGCTGATGTGACACCTACATTAATCCATCCTGAATTACCCACTCTCTCAGCTGTTATTTGGATCCACTAAAAAAAATGAACTTATTTGACTTTTCTTGACCTGAAAGTTTCTCCAACACTTCATTTTTCTCTCGTGGCCCCTCCACGGCTCGTGTTGTCTATCAAGTTTCAGCTCTGCTCGGTGTATTTTAAATAATTGAAGCAGCTTTGATCACTCATATTACAAATTATTTACTCAATGAAGGGGTCGTTAATAATTTACGCACAAATTACAAGCAGACCACGTCGTGTGTGGATTTAAAGTGGACTTAGAGACTTTAGTGTTATTTGATTAATTTAAATAATACATGTGTAACTCATGTGTTGTGACTTATTAGGGCCTTTACACACACACGGAGAGCGCGCGGGAAATAAGAGGCTGATACACGTGTAAATTAGAGAGCACCTGCACGCGCATGTTCTTTGTTTACTCCAAGTTTTAATTCATGAATCTCACTGCTGTGTTTACACAATCACTGCTACACTTCATTTTTAGTTTTTATGAATTTTTCTAACCGTATTTGAAGAGAAGAAAATGTGAAAATGTGAGATTTTTATTCCACTATCATCCTCACGTTTCCATGTTTACCTCCATTAGCCTGGTGATGCGTCTTGGCGCATAAACATCGCTATTCCTCCTCCTTGCTTCAGGCCTTTTTATTATGCTTATATATATATTTTTTTATATAAAGCATTTCTGCATTATCTCTCCTGCATGCATGCACAGGCTGCAGTGGCAGAGGAACTCGCGTTGTGCTACTTACGGTGCATCGCTGTGAAGGGGTCTGCTTTGCAGTGAATATCCATTGGATAGCAAAGGAAAGACAGATAATCAACTGAAGTCGCCGTTTCGCCTTCCTATCAAGGATGAAATTAGTGAAGAAAAAAACCGGTGATTCTACTCGATGGAGGGACTTGTAAAGGGTTTTTGC
Source organism: Xyrichtys novacula (assembly GCA_962446985.1). Taxonomy (NCBI): domain Eukaryota; kingdom Metazoa; phylum Chordata; class Actinopteri; order Labriformes; family Labridae; genus Xyrichtys; species Xyrichtys novacula. The sequence goes on along the minus strand of OY660882.1, from coordinate 6,352,002 downwards.
CCCCTCCAACCTCCGCTTCAAATGGCAACTTCTTCCTTTAAAAGTTGTCCTTTTCTGTTTCTCTTCAACAGTCCGGTCCGCGCGAGGAGCTCTGGCAGGTGCGCAGCATGACCGGAGGATTGTTGGAGAAAACCGCGACCCCGGGTTGTTGAGTTTGTCGGTGTTCTTTTTCAGGAGAATGGGAGAATAGGTATAGGGGGTAAAATCTCACAAGCGATGTCCAAGCGTGCAGGGCCCGGTATCTCCTCAGTCCTGGTGGCCTGGATTCACGCGTCAAAACGGCGCAGAAAAACCTGCACACACGAGCACACACATCGGGGGTGTCTCTCTCACTCTCTCTCACTCTCTCTCTCTTTCTCGCGCTGGATGCGTTAGGCTGGATCTTTGGGGCTGGGAATGAAGCCTCTCTCTGTGTCTGTGGTTCTAAAAGCTGCAACCCTCCCTCCTTCCCCTCCTCCCCCTCCTCCTCCTCCTCCTTCCTCCCCCCCTCTGCAGACCCCCCTTTTGCTTATATGGATGACTTGTCAGACAAAGGCAATAGATGCCAACACTTTGTGATTCGCTAACGCAAAACCAGAAAAAAAAACAAAAAAACTTGGGGTCCAAATGAGGAGGTCTGTGGCTCTGACACGGCGGCAGGAAGGGGAGGGAGATAAATAAAGGATGGATTCGGACTTTATTGGACATTTTAACAGCTGTGAATCATGCGCACACTCACTCAAAGTTTTGAATCAATGAAATAGACATTATTTTTTATCAAATTGGACTGTTTCTGAGCTTTTTTTTCGCGATACTTACGCACAGGTCTCATCTCAATACTCATATACATGTATGTTTATTTAGTTTCCACTCATGTGTCTTTATACCACCTCTATTCCCAAAAAGGCCTCTTATAGTTTGTCCCCATGCTGATTCCATTTTCCTTGGATTTGATTGGCTTAAAAAAAACGTCAGATTACTCCTTTAACATAAATTCTGTATCTGTATCGACCCCCTCTCTCATCACACTGATGCTGCGATGATCGCTCTGATCCAAACTGTGGAGTCTGTGGTGCCGGATGAGAGGTTGGAGGTGAAGGCTGCTCCTGACGCCGTAGTTGCCGCTGAGCTTCTGTAGATGGCGCTGTATAGTTTCCCAAACGTGAGGTGGCTGATGGAGTGGGGGGGTCCAAAAAAAAAGTGAGAGTGGAGTTGCACTTGAGCGCATGTGGTCAGACCTGAGGAGTTAAAAAGAAGAGGGGGAAATTCATAACAGCAGATTCACATAAAGAAGATAAAAAAGTTCAGTTTTGGACATGTGTGTGGAAACATCTGAGTGGGGTAAATATCTAAAAGGTGTAAATAAAGGTGTAACGTGAACGTGACAGTACGTGTTCCGTGTATAATTAATATATATATAAAAACAATTTTCATGTAGTTTGTGACAATTAATGTTTTAAATGATCAGAAAAGCTTCATATCAGATGTGTTTCTTTAAATTTTACACGTTGTTTTACGCAAAGAAGTGTATAATGAAAATGTGACAATTTTGTGTGGCAATTAAAAAAAAAAAAGACAAATCTGAAAATTAATCAGCAAAACTAAAAGAAACTCCAAGACTAGATATATATAAACATGTATTTTAAAAATAAATACACAAATTCAGCTGAAAGGAAAGTTTTAATTAATGTAAAAAATGAGCAAAGATTGTCATTTAATATTAGTGTATACCTAAAGTAACCTTTTTTTTATTTCGACTTTTACAAGAGGACACTTGGGGAGTACAATGAGGTGCAGTTGTAAAAAAAAAACAATATCCCAACTAAGAAACAAGTTCGTCATAACCCTGAATCTGCACATGCTCAGTTTGGTTCTCTTGCTGCTCACTTAAAAAGAGTAGTACTTTAACACAACAGAAGCTCTCAACACAACTGCTCACTACAAAGTGCAAAGGGTGTTTTCTTTTTTTTTTTTAGTATTTTTTTCCTGCTGGATAAATTTTTGAAGTCTGTAAATTTAAACTAAAATTAATTAAATTTTTAATCTGTTTGGAAAAATAGATAATAAGGGCAGCTGTAATACTGACCTTTTTCATTAAATTGAAGAAACTGTTTTTTTAATGTGTCAAAAAAGGAGGACATGTGTGTTTTTTTTTTTTTTTAAAGAGATTTGTGAGTTATGAAGAAAAATGTGAAAAACGTCACAGTTATCCCGGTCTCCCCCACTACTACTTAAAATAATTTCATAATAATAATAAAAATAATTATAATAGTAATTTTTCTTGTTTTTTTTTGTCATGTTTGCTGGCATTAGGGGGCCGAGATGGGGGGGTCATCTCTTCGGGGCAGACGGCCTCCTCTCGTGCTCTGCCTCCTGGTCAGGTTAGGGGATGATTTCTCTTTTTGTTACTGTTTTTGGAGTGAGCTTCTGGTACAATATGTAGCACTATAGGCTGTAATTTCACAGCCGGCTGCACATTTCCCTTAAAGCTACACTCTTTTTTTTCTCTCCCCCCTCTCTCTCTCTCTCCCTCTCCCTCTTTACAAGACCCCCACCTTCACGACCATCATCACCACGTCTCCTCCTTTTACTTCCCTTCTCTCCTTATATTTTGGACCACCCTTGTGCACAAAAAAATTAAGCAAAATGCTGAAGTTGTTGTTTTCAAATTAAGGCATATACAAAAGTGTGCGCGTGTTGTGTTTGCTTTGTGTGCACGTGCGCTCAGATGGGGCTGTGCGTAACCTATAACCTCTCTTTTTTGGAGAGGAGGCTGCTCCATTCATCTGCTACAACCTGGGGGTCAAAGTACCACTAAAAGCCTTTTAGCAGGACCAAAGTCGGAGCAATTGTCGACTCTTTTTCTGCGTTTTTACTTTAAAAGTCGAAAAATTACGCAAATGTTCTTAATATTTACATTTTTCTTTCAGTTTGACGCACATCTGCGCTACTTAAGACGGCGTCACTCCATGTCAAGAGTTTGCAAAAATGTTTTTGGAGCCTGCGTGCACCCATTAGGAGAAGGTGTAATGTATTGACAGAGAGCCATTTATCTTTTGCCCCGCTTCCTAATGGCCTGTGCGCACAGGAGGGGAGAGGAGAAGAAAGAAGGAGAGGAGGAGGAGGAGGAGGAGGAGGAAGCAGCAGCAGCAGTAGTGGCATCACCGAGGGTCCGGCAGCTCCTCCAGCAGAACATCAGCTCACACCTGCCCAGACAGGATGAGTAGAGGTGGTGATGGTGTGGTGGAGAACTTTGATTTGAGATGGCAGAGAGGTGTCATTGCGCGTGTCTTTTTCTTTTTTTTTTTCTTTACTTGCTCCTCTCGTGACTCTGCTGGTTGTCTCGCGGTATTCCGACGTCACCAATCGATCAGAGTTTCCCTGCAGAGGGGAGCTGACAGCGCTGGGTGTAAGTTGAACATCAATCCTTTTTGGATTTTAGTGAATAGATGTGGGTGAATGTGCGTAAAAATCAAGGCCATTTTAATCTCATTTTTGCGCATTTGGCACACCTTGGGGATCAGATCAATTATTTCTACAAAATGCACGCGTAATGTAGCATCTATTTTTCACAGACTCTCTACTTTGCCTAACATATGCAGCAATTTTTAAAAAAATTAAATAAAAAAAATTCAATTGATTTAACAATCAACGACAAACTTTTTGCATCTCATCCTGTAACTCCACATAAATCGTCATAAATCGTGTATTTCTCAGTGTGTCCTGTGCTCCAGCAGAGAGAGAGAGGTAACACACACACACTCTCCAGGTCACTCAGTGTGAACAGATGGAGCATCAATCTGATTCCACCCTCTATACACCGTGAAGGATTGATTTTGCACTTGCTTTTAATTTTGCCCATAATTAATTGGATCATTACAGCTGTTTTGCATTGATCCCCCATCCTCGTTAAAATGTAAAATTAGGATGTGATCCATGTTTTTATGGCCAGTTCTGTTTATTTATATATTTATGTATAAAAAAAGATCGGTAGTTATTTGAGACTATTTCTTTCATGAGTGCAGAATCTATGTTTCTATAACACAATTATGAACTCATTACGTGACTTTTGGACACGCATTTTGGTTCTTTGGGAAACTTTGCAAAAATTCCAAACATATTTTAATATTTGTCAGCAATTTTAATTAGTTTTACCTTAATGATAATATCACTTTTTTATTGATTTATATATACGATGTGATTCTGGTGTAATTACGTCTATAAGGATATGGACGTAGTTTGTCTTGTCATGTTTTTTTGACGATTTCAAAATAAAATAAAATCAATTTAAACGTATAATTCGGAAAACTACACTTAAATGAATAGTTATTGAAAAGAAATGTTCTATCTTTGCCCAACTTTTCTGACATTTTCAAAATATTTTAGGATAAAAATAGAAACTAAATCACATTGCATAGACTTCAACATAAAAAATCAGCATTTTATTCTGATTTTTCTCCTTGGTCCTGGTATTTTTTCACCCAAATCCGTCCGTTTAATGCCGCCATTTTGAGCGTTTACTGTCTTTGATGGTGGAGCATCAAAAATTAAGAACAGACGTAAAAGTCAATGCTGAGCTTTACAGCTGTCAGGATCGTATATCAGATGATAAAACACACACACAGGAAGCCCTTTCACCTGCTCCCCACAGTAACTCCACACTGTAAAAAATTCCACCTTAATTTAAAACTGCTGCTGTGTGCTGCTGCTGCTGCCGGTTTGGTGTTAACTCCAATTAAAGTCTTCTTATATCTGCTTCAGTGTTTCAGGTTGGCTGTTCAGCTGATGATCTGCTCCATCATTAGTCCCACACCACACACACATTTACACTCACACGCACGCACACACACACAGCAGTAGATACCACTGACTAGTGGTTCCTGTGATTCTGTATTGGATTAAAGATCCAAATGCAAGTGAAATCAGGTTACATTACTTTGATTGGAAAACACTTTGTTAAATTACTTTTCATACCCTGAGCACAAGAGCAGTCAGACAGTCGGGTTTCTGAGCTCCTCTATGCCTCAGGTACAGCAAATCATTAAGAAAAATTAACATCTCATTTGCATTTAAACATGGAAGAAGCCCCAAATAAAAAACTACAATTATCAATATTTTAATGTTTATAATTATTACAGGCGTTTAATTTCACCTCATCAAAGACGGTTTCAGCATCCTGTTACTTTTCACCCACATTAGAGAAATGATATCAACAATATTAATATTCAAAGTATTTCACACACGTCTTTCCACCTTCATGCATTCACACTAAGTTGGGGAATAAAGACTTAAAAATACACTCTTGCTCCTCATTCATTATGCAGATTTGAGGGTAATTGTTAAATATGCCCTGCAGTGCTGCTGGATTAAAAATAGGTCTGTATCTTGTCATTTTCAAAAAAAGATAAAATTAAAAAAAAAGAAGTATTCTCTCTGTGTTGCATTTATTGTACTGGGAACTCAGGCTAAATCCCCTCTCCTCCCCATCAAAGTTTCCACATGAATAGTTAAATGTGTGCCCCTCTGGTTGGAGGCTTTACAGTAAGAATTTTAAGGGCATTGGAAACTAAAGTGGAGAATATTAATTGTGGGAGAAGAGTTGCTACTTTTTCCGTCAAAGTTGTCAACTTTTAACTCATTTAATTATTTTTTAAATCTGGCAGTTTTAATGTATATGGGTCCAATTTATAACAATCTTTGTTCCATTGCGCTCCAAGTCGATCAGGACTATTTCCTCTGCGGTTTTATTCTTAGAAAACCAGCATCAATTCACCACAAACAAGCACGTGAAAATAGTGAAGAAGACTACCAGGCAGAAACCTCAGGCTGAACCAGACATCTGTTTCAAGTAGATAGGCAGAGAAACTAGGATAGAATGAAGAGAGAAAGAAAGGCATTACCTTGTTGAATTTTGTTGGCACATAGAAACTTCTCACCAGAAACCATAACTTTTTTCTGTCCTCTCCATATTGCAGTTCCTTCTGGCAGTTAATAATAGCAGATAAAATAGTGCCTCAGTTCACTTGTCTGTTTTTACCAAGAAGTAACAATAGACATTAATAATGGAAATTTAGAGTGTATACTGATGATTTACACATGCCAATAAGTGATTAAGGAATATCCAAGTACTTTTCCCCTCCATTTTAAGCATTGGTAACGAGCGCTCAAAACAGTTGCAAACAAACTCTTCATTGAATAGGCAGTAATCTTTTTTTTTTTTTTGATTCTGTTTATTTCGAATATGCAAGAGAAAGTAAATAAAAACAAAACAATGAAAAAAAAAATATATATATTTGAAAAGGAGTGGGGAAAAAGTAATACTTATAAGCTCCCACCCCTTCCCCTTAACTAACTTGCAACACTCTTCGGCCATGTCTTGGATTGCACCAGGCATTTAAGTGGGCAGTCATCTACCTCATGAAGATGGGACAGAGTTAAAGACAGAGATAAATACTGCAGATCTCTTGTCACTGTTGCAAGCTCTTAGCAAAAGTGACAAACAAGATCTCCCTTATAGGCAGAAACCTCCAGTAACACCAGATAAATTTAGTGGGCAGTCATCTACCTCATGAAGATGGGGATTTAAAGCCAAACAGAGATAAAGACAGAGATAAATACTAGCAGACATCTTGTCACTGTTGCAAGCTCTTAGCAAAAGTGGCAAACAAGATCTTCCTTGAATAGGCAGAAACCTCCAGTAACACCAGATAAATTTAGTGGGCAGCCATCTGCCTCTACAAGCTAGGGCATGAAACTGGGTTAAAGGGAGAACCAGAATGGCAGAAATGAACAGAAAATAGGCACTGCCTCTAGTCTAACATGGCTGCAATAAAATCTTCATTTTTAAGATGCAGGCAGAAACCTCAAGCAGAACCAGACTCATTTGTAAACCATCATTTGCCTCAAGAGAGATGGAAAGGGAGATTTATACACAGCATGATTTGGATTAGTTTAAGTACCTGTGGGGAGTTTTTAACTTGTTCTGAAACAGACTAAATTTAACAATGGAGTCTCTTTTTGTCATAGAAAAGACTGACAATTATTAGTTTTTCATTTTTCATGCCTGTAACCCTGCAGGAAGTAAGTCTCTAACAAACTGACACTTTACAGAAGAACATGGGATGAGATATTCTTTGTCTTTAAACAACTCTTACATATGTTCGAGATGAGATCAGTAAAGACACGAGAGGTATGACTTTTGTATGACTGTGAGAGTTCCTCACCGGAGCTTTAAACCAACAGCATAAGTTGTGAGCTAAAAATATTTTGCTCCATAAACAACCAGCCTCCCATAAGGCCCTTGGTGCACTGCCACAGGAGAGGCTGATGTCTGGCTCCTTTTGTGTGTGTGTGCAACAGAGATCACCCCGAGGCAGCTCTTAGGTGTCCCGCCAGCTGCCTGTGTCCCAACCAGACAGCCAACAGCTTCAAATCACATGTCAGCAATATGGGAAGCAGAGCTTGTGTCCGCCGAGCCGCTGACATGTGTTAGCCTATGGCAGCGTGCGAATGCATAATGTAGCAGCCACCTCCTTTGAACCCACAAATGTTGGTTTCTTTAATTCCCCCCTTGTTTTTACCCCTCATCTTTCCTCCTTTGTCTCTAGTTGTCTGCTTCGTAACGAGGATATGATATCAGCCGCACAGTGTGATTTGCTGATTAGTTTGTGTGTGTCTGCGAGTGTGTGTGTACACATATATTCCCTCTCCCCCAGAAATCTACGGATGAGCAGCTCCCACATAAGCTCCTGATCACTTCTGTAAATGCTTCCTGTCACCTTCAGTGGTGTAATGATCATGAAAATTGTGACCTTGATCTATGGAGAGCCATAATGTGAGTGAACGGCCTCCTCCCACACACTTTCCTCACCGAGGAACGCTAAAGGACGGCTCCGAGGGAAGATTGTTTAGTGGTAATAAAAAGACAGTAGTTTGGCTTGTAATGGTTCGGGCATTCCTCCCTCTCTGCTGCTGTTTGGTTAAATCTGCAGTGATGGAGGCCTGTGTGGATGTAGATGAGGATCTGGAGGATGGTGCTGTTGTCCTCGGGCACAGAGGAGGTTTTATTGTCTGCTGGTCGAACATGATGAAGCACAGAAGTGTGTCAAAAGGATAGAGAAGAGCAACAGTAATATGTGGTCTGAATGTGACACGTTATTGTTCGTATTAAGACGTAAGAAACTGCAGTTAATCGTTGTATCTGTGGGGTGCAATCTGCCTATAAGGCCCTTCAAAAACCTGAACCATCTCCTTTATTAATCAAAGTCAATACAAAGATTATACTTGTTTATCCAATCCAATAATCTATTCACAGAGTATAACAGTATGGCAACAATATAAGTGCTACAAATTGTACATGTGTATATAATTTTACATTTAAAAGTTTAATTGTAGGTTTCTAAGACTATGTTGTCAAGCAGAAAAACGTGTATTTTATTAAAGTTTCAACCCAAGTTGTTTGAGCAGAGACAATCTTAGATCCAAACTGATTTTTAAAAAGATTCTAAACGTAAAGTTGTCTTTTTTTAACAAATGTATGCCCTTTTGGATTAGAACAGTAATGCTTTTCACATATCCAGTTATTAACTCTGGTAGAAAATGTCACATTTAGATCAGAAAAGAAAGTCCGGCCCTTTAGCTCATACTTTTTTTAAACCTTGCCCTCTGATATGCTTCTTTTAATGCGTCTATAGTGTTGGAAGACTGGATTTTGTTTCTAAAGTTCTTTAAATAAAGTGTCTGTTTGTCTGAATTTGAATGTGACACAGCCTGATATGTTTGGCACGAGTTAGTTTTTCATTTTCCTGCAAGTGAAGACAGAAAAAGAAAAAAAAACAATCTCTGGCATGATGTTTCTCGACTTCTCATTTAGCCCTGGAAAATCTGGTTTGCGCAACATTGTTTATGATCCCACCCTTGCCAGCTTTTCATATTTAAACGAGCAAAGGTTTAATTACCAAATGATGACAGTGTCATATGGTGCCATGATGGCACGGGGCGTCTAATGAATGCAGGGGAGCGAGGGATGCATGCGCGACACTGAGTGACAGTGGGATGCACGGATCAAAACAGGGAAAAAAAAAAGAGGCAGAGACAGTAAAACATCTGTAATTTGCAATTCACTAATGTTCAATGGTTGCTCATGGATTAAGAATTTTAAACTATTGTGTGCCAGATGGAGGAGAAGAGAGAGGGAGGGGATGAAGAGGAGGAGGAGGAGGAGGGGGCTTTTTAGCGGCATATTTACATCTGTATATAAAGCCTGGATTTGGTAATCAGACAGAAAACAAACTGCCTCCAAAAACACTCAGGGCGTCTATTACCTATTTCCCAGCAGCACAAACATTACAGAATAATTCCCCCCATTTGTTTTTGTGATTTTTTTTTTTTTCTGAGGCATATTTAAATTTGCCGGGACAGCTTGTAGATTGTGGGGAGTTTTTGTGCACCATTTCCTCTATCTATCTCGATATAATCACAAGACAGTTTGGAGAGCTGGTCCAATCCGGGTCCGCTCACACATCAGAGTTAATTCGCGCTCTGAAATATTACACTGAAGTAACATCAGTTAGTGGGCCGCCAAAAAGATGTACATGCTTAACCAGGCATGAAACCTCGCTGAATTACACCGTATTTATACTTATCTCAGATCAGAGCATTTGTCATTAAAGTTTTGGTCTGGTTGCCTGTGTTTTATGGATCTGTTTAATGATGCACTGTGCAATGTACAGCTGAGATATTGGCACATTTCACTCTGGGGTGTCAATAAATAACCACAGCAGCCTTCAACTTTCACGTCAACTCAGAGGCTTCTTCTATCCCACAGTTTTCAGCCTATTGTTTGCTGTAAGCATTCGAGCAACCTCACTTTAAAACATGATCTACCCTTGCATAATACATGTATCACAACAGTGATTAAAGAACACTAAGATATGGTTAGTCAAAGCAGAAACTATACTTCATTCTGAGTAAAATTAAACAAGTATTAGCGAGCTACAGAAACAGTTCAAAGACTACCAAAAGTAAACATAGAGCTATTATAGAGATATAATTGAAAGCAGGAGTACTGCAAGTAGTATGAGTATACAATTTAAGAAAATAGAAATGCTAATGTCAAGTAAAAATACCTCAAAATTGAACTTAAGTACGGTACTTGAGTATATGAGCTAACTTTCCCAAGATCCAGCTACCTGTTTTGAAAAATGGAGCCAATGCACAAGTATAAAAATTGCAGTACCTTAAATGTCCACTTGAGGCTCGGTCGAGAGATGAGTTAGTCCCCATTGATCTCCATCTAAGATTTCCCAACAAGTAACTAGAGTGGATCGATTATATATGCATAGGGTGACTTCCCAAAAAGAGGACACGACTATGCAGGGCGGAGTCACAAAGTCGCACAAAGTTAATTTTGAGTTTTTTTTCTGCTCGTATCGAGTGTCTTTTACGCACTTCTAACTCAGTGAGTCGACGTGACACAAAATTGAAACTTGCGTACAAAACTGCGGACGTTTGAAGGATTTTATAAACTTCCTCGGACAAAGCCAAACAGCCCCGAAAAAGAGGACATGTCTGGGTAAAAGAGGACGTATGGTCACCCTATATATGCCTTGACATTGGGTGTTTATCTTGGCTGGTATTTGGCTGATTTTCTGTATCTGCCTTTTGTTTTATAGATGGCCGATGATGTTGTTTTTACATATGTATGTTTTACAAAGTCCATGCCTCCAAACTATTGCGTCAGATACATTCCCGATATGCAGCCATTGATTTCTATTCATTTTATAACAGTATGAAAATCATTTATTATGGTTTTTGAATCCTTCACCACACCACATTGGATTCAACATGGCAGTGTTTACAGTGATGAATTACACTGCTCAAGCAAGTTTCAAGAGGATGCCTGACTATTGATTTTTAATGCCATAAGGAAGTGAGTGGAAACCAATAGTTGTCAACAGCAGTGGGTCCCATATAAGAGGTCAGGACCCTCCATGCAAAAGGGTCAGTTCCTGACTGACTGTAAGATTGCTATGCGACACTCTAAACCAGGACTACTTTTCTCCTTCATAATTTTAAAGGTATAATTAATTTGGCTGAGACTCCTAGAGGTTGTCAAACAGAGGGACTGCATCTCTAGTTTGCTTTCACTGTAACATCAACCTAAAGGTAGGGCTGGGCGATATGGGAAAAAGTTTATTGCGATATATTTTTTTCATATCAGTTGATATCGGCTATTCGTGTAGTCTACCAAAACAAGGCAGAATGCCGACTATTGAAAAGCATATTGTACATGTTTAATATCAATATCGAGGGAAATTAATTTTCAATATAGATCATTATCGTTTTATCGCCCAGCCCTACCTAATTGTAAGTTTTCTTAAGAAGAAGTCAGTGGTAGTGTAACTCTTTGTTATCTGAAGTAAAATAGCAAAATTTATCAATGCCACTGATTTGGTCCGAGGGTCCTGGCCTCTTGTGACAGACGTGGATGATGGAGAACTCACTATTTCATTCGTAACTAAGTGCTACTGTCATGATGTTATGTGATGAGTTCACCCCAGCCATCCATCCTTGGACTTTTAAAGCTCCACCCTCTAAATCACACACCAGGGAACGGTATATTATCCACTCAAACACACAAGTAACAAACATTTGTACCATTTGAACCTTGTTCCCAGTAGGAGGAGGAGATTTTGCAGCTTTTTCTAATCCATATTTTGGTCACTTTGTTGGACTCACTCGTGTCGTTTGTCGTTGTTCTGAAGAAAAGAGCTGACTCCTTGTTTTGGACACACGCTGGATAAACCCTAATGCAGACACATGTTGTAGCAGTTGTTGTCCAGGATATATCTGGGCCTTCTGACTGTACAGCTCTCCCATGGCTCCCTCCCCAGGACTGTGCAAACATCTGTCACTGTGGCTGCCATTTTTTTTCCAATGTGTGGTCAGAGCGTCAGGTGAAGGTGCTGCCTGCTCGCCTCCTGACATGGCACACATGGGTACCTCCAACAACAGTGCTCATTAACAGGCAAATGGAGCAGCAGCCCCAGCAAATTGAGCAGCGTTTCGCCAGGAATCGGCCCTGCCAGATTGTTCGGATCGCCAACGTGACATCACCAAGTGCCAGCCCCCTTTAACCTGCACCCCCCAATCCAAAAAAAAAAAAAAAAAAAATTAACATCCCTAATCATCTGCCAGGCTAAACATTATTCTTCATGATTCAGATCAGCCATGCTTGCCCTCCACTCAAACAGCATCTCTCCTCTCTCTGGGGCCAAAAGCAGCCAGCCTTGGACTGATCGCTCAGCCTTTTGTGCCCTTCGTTTGTGAGAGAGGCAAATCGATTCGAAAATCATCACCCATGAGCTGCTATCATGCAGAGCTGAGCGTGTGAGTATTGCAGATATGAAATGGAAATCAGGAAAACAGAAAGTGCATGGGGCCTTACTTTTTTTTTTTGGAAAAAAGTCTCACTGAGAAATAAACTCATGAATAAGTTTTATGATTTTTTTTTTCTTTCTGAAAAAAAAAAAAACGTGAACTGGTGACTGTATGTGAGCCCAAACTGAAAAGTCACCAAACAACTAAAACTTATAACAAAATCAGAACCCTTTATTGTTATTTCACCTATCACCAGGTTTTCTAATATTGAACCCAAGACTACATATTAATGAAATTACTAAACTCGGATTTATAACAATTTTTAAAAAATTTAACCATTTTGCATTAGGTGCATGAGGTGGTTATGAAAGGATGAAATTCATATTTTTATGTCTTTGTGATCTACAAAAGGAAACGTTATAGATGGTTAATTTCAATTTTCAAACCACAAGACAAAATGGCGGACAAGTGGCGGAGAAATTGCCATTGAACATTTTCATACTCAGTGGCAAAGATTCTTGTTGAGTGATACATGTGACTGTTTAAAGAGGCCAGATGTGATTTTTATTTGGTCAGGAACTACTTCTGCTTTGTCCATAGTGGCACCATTATCCTCACAGGAGCTTTAAAATTCTTAATTTAAGTTGATTTCCAGTTCTCTAATTGACTTATTTAAAAGAAATAGAGACACAAGTTTTGGTATACTTTGGAGATTTGTCTATTTGAAGGAGTGACTTACTATTAACAGTGGTATACACCATGTCTCTATTAGTTTAGCTCATAATCACAGTCAGGAGATCAAGCATGAGCTCCAAATCTTTTAAAAGGCCGAACAAGTCATGACCTGATATAAAATCCCCAAATTTGACCCCAAAAGCGAAACTACAAGAAGAAAGACCAGCAGCAGCAGCAACAGAAAGGAAGCTTGGCGTATCTAATTAATTAGTCCATATTAGATTGTTTGTTTACAGAAACGCAGAGCTACAAGAGGTCTGATGTTAATTAATTTAAGGTGTACTTCCCCCCTCACTCCCCTCTCACAGTGTGTTGATGATGGCTGCTGCTCAGGTACTTTCATGGCAGGTAAACCTATGTCTCATTGGATTTCCATCAATGGCTCTGAGGTGTGTATGGAGCAGGAGCTTGCCACACAGATTAGAGAGAGTGTTAACATGATTGCTGATTAATAACGCCAATTAGAATTCACAGCGAGGCGACGAGAAGAGCAGATCACATGATTATGACAAGAGGCGGGACGGATTGTCTAAATGTACAGACTGAGGATGCGAGACATATATAAATAAGCGAGGCCAAAGCTTTTTTTCCGCCTGTTTTAATTTCTAAATGTTCAAAAAAGACTAATTAAGATGTGTACGCTGCTTCACGGACAGGTAAGGTTTTAAGTTACCCATCCTGCAGCTGTATTTTTAGATTCTGCAGAGCTCTGAAAAGCAGCGAGAAGTGCTTATCCATGTGTCCTGCTGACTTTTTTTGTTGCCACTCTATCAGTGTGTCTGCGAGCCGCACATACACACAGTCTCAGGAGGTCTCTCTCTGGACAATGATGTATTTAAGCCCCTCCAGAGGTCAGATGGACTCTGTCCAGAACATCACCTGCAATCAATAGTGTTGGTAAAGCAGGCACAACTGAGCAGACATGGAGGCTCCTCTTCTAAACACACTGTGAGGGAAGCGCATGGACCATTGCACCGCTAAAACTGTGAGAAGAATGGCCTGACGCGCTGCTACTTAAGAGCTGCAGACTGAGGGAGGACTTATTTATGTCGGGCTGCAGTAGAGCTCTCACATTGTTGTAGCTTTTACCGAAAAGTGGGCTGCGGGGAACAGACAGATCCCACAAAATATAAAGCTATTTACAACTAAAGGTGAATATTACCTCAGAGAAGATATATCAGATGCTTGTATGGATGTCATTTAAAGGGACAGATCTTTTTTTATTGATATCCAGGTTTGTTTCACTGCTCAGTCAGAGTAACTTCAATTTTAATACTGAGCACAAATTATTGAAGAAAAGGCCCAGTCATGAATACACATTTATGCACAAAGTAGAACCTCTGTTTTCTGTACTAAAGTAATCCAAAGACTTTAATTGTTGGTTATTTAGAAGTAGCACTAAGTGGAGATGCAAACCTTTTCTTTCACAATCCTTCATCGTAGCTTCAAAGGCAGATTTTCAAACAGGAACGCAACTAAAATATGCAAAATTAATTTCCATGAAAACAAAAATTGAGATTTATATTTATTTATTTCTTCCAAAAATCACTTTTCTAGAGTCATTTTTCCACTGTGACAAAAAACTTCTTCAAACAGCTCTTCCAAAAAAATGGTCACCCCTAAAAAAGATTTAGATTCAGAATTTATTCGTCATATGCATGTATATTCACATATGTAAGCAATGAAATGTTGCAGATGAAACCACTTTGCACATGTCACAGGAAAAACAAACAAAAACAAAACAAACATACAAACATTCATGATGTCAGGGGTTATTGCAACAGAAACAAGGTGCAAAAACAAAGTGCAACAAGAAGAATATAGTCTAAAGTCAGAAAAAGTTGATTTCTAAAAGTTTCCCTGAAAATCTGAACTCCCACATATAGACTTTAGATTTTCAGCACAGCAGAATAAAACTGTACATCTGCCTAAGTCACTAAAAAGCAACATGAAAAGTGAAAAAGTCTAAATGTAAGGAGTCCAGGAACAGCAAGTCAAGCAAGAAAACTGGAATAAACAGGACACCAGTAAAGCAATCATATCCAACAGGAAAATATGTGAATGTTTGAGTCAAAAACTGTGATTTAAACATTAAACATTGGATATCATTTGTTATCAGTTTGGTGGTTACTACACGTAAATCCTGATCATTAATTTAAACGTTATTAACGACCCTTTGTTGCATGTCTTTCCTCAATCTCTACTCCCTGATTTTACTGTCATTCCCCAGCTGTTCTATCTCAACGTCCAAAAACATAACTCAAAAAATACTCCTCCATGCTGAAGTCTATTATCCTGTTACATTATAACATTCCTTGTTCAACTTCAGGAATAAAAAGCCCTCTGAAACTCACAACTTTGATGTCCTCTGCACATTTCAAATGCACAAACGTCTGACAGATTTTCTTTTCCACCTAACCAGATTTTTATCTCACTCTTTGTTCAGTAGTTCAGGTTTTTTGATCCACACAAAATTGGCAATGGTTGAGTAACAAATCTGACTTCCAAGTGCTCAGATCTTTATCCCGAGCAATCCCCTCCAAAGTGGGCCAGATTCAATCATGTGTCTGTGAACTTGAACCCTTAAAAAAAAAGAAAAAACAATGAATTCAGAGGCACCGAGTGTCAACTGCGAGTGGGTTTTGAAGAATTGGCGTCGTCATTTAGGCAGCACCTCACATCCTTCACAAACAAATGAAGCCCCCCGTGCTTCAAAGTGAGATTGATCTTCTTTTGAGCCCCCGCACCGACAACTGGGATTCAGAATATGGAGAAAGGTGCCTCTCGCCATGGAAACCCAGGATAGGCCCCGCCCTTCTCTCCATCCCATCCTCCACTGGAGTGATGTAGAAAAAAAAAATAAACCCAGCGGAGTTTTCAACTTCATCAATATTCACTCATTCATCGTGAATCCTGGCAGCAGATTCTCCTCTGTATTACTGGATGGATGTTCTCCTTTGTCACTGCGAGGAGGGTCTGAAATGGAATTTTAAATTAGAATAGAACAATTCCCAATTTTTATGGACTCCGGTCACAGCCATATATATCACTTAATGATGGCAAACTTTTCAATTTTCCTGCGTGTGGGTCTCCGGCACAATCCAGCCATTAAATAGGTCAGGGATGAATGTGCATAGTTTACTCTCAATTCTATAAAACAGATGGGAAATGCTGCGTTATGTTGATAAAACAGCTTATTTGAAAAAGCATAATCAATAAGAAAAAAGGATTACCTCGTTGGATTTCATCTGTTTTCCTGTTTATTGTTCATTCCTTCTCTTTTATAACACTTTGATTGCGCAGTGTTATTGAATAAAAAATCAGCTGTTGATAAAGATGTTTCCCGCAGGTTTAAAAGTCAGTGAACCCAGTAAGTGAAGGGATCATAGCTGGTCGGCGCTGCCTTCAATGACCCATGTCAGCATGGGTCACAACATCTGCAAAAGCCTGTGACAGAGCGGCAGTGAAACTCTTTTCACGGCGCGCTGTCAATATGTGCTGAAATTTGGTTATTGCATGATTAGCATGACAAACTGTCTGCAGTGTAATTAGATTAGTGTCCATGGACATCAATGCGAAGGGAGGGGGCAAAAACCTCGACTTTTTTCTGTGTTGAAAGCACAAAAAGAGTTTTTAAGGATAAATGAAGAAAATTTAAAATCTTTTGGTTGATATACAATGTGACACACCAGTGATGTGATTTTAATTATACTGTATATTGCTATTGTAAAAAAAAATATATATCTTATAAGGCTTTGCATCAAAAGCAGGTCTTATGCTGAGGTTGTTCAGAAGCGACTCAAAAACTTAAACTCCAACTAAGTGACTAGTTTAAAGAAAACACCCAGAAAACACCGCTTTAGTCAAATATTATAAACCAGCTAAATAATGCTGCGTTCGAGTTACCTCGGAAGACAGATGTCCGAGAAGTCACGCCTGAGTTACCAGTATTTCAGTTACCAAGTCGGAAAAAAGCGAAATCAGAGGTGTAAACAAGATCGCTACATCTACAAAAGTTATTTTAGCGCTTGTTATTTTAGTTATTTTAAGTTATTTTAGCATCCCCTATCGCAGATGTAGCCATCTTGTTTCCGCCTCAGATTTTGCTTTTTTTCCGACTTGGTAACTGAAACGCTGGTAACTCTGGTGTGACGTCTTTCCCAGCTCGAACATCTGACTTCCGAAGTAACTCGAACGCAGCATAACACACAGCTTGCTTACAACTTTATATTTCTTTGCTAAAAATACGACCAAACCACACCTTCACTATAAGATACCATCCATCATTTGTTCTCGTTTACATCCAGGTAGTAGACGCCGCTTTCCAGAACTGCTGCCCTGGCTAGTAGCACGCGGCTAGACTAGTCAGTCTGGTGCCAACTAACCAAAATGATGACATCGAGTTGTTTAGTTGGTACTAATACTTGCAGAGATCCAACATAAATTTTCCAGGGGCAATAAGAATTTTTAACGGGTAGAAAACCTGAGCAAACCCAGACTTATTTGTGAGCGGATATCTGCTGCAGCTCGGTGATCCCAGACAATGAAATTGAGAAAAATACTGAAAGACAAACACACAAAAACTTGTACCTGTTGAGAGCACAGAGGAGAGCAAGAACTTTATTTTAATAGGTAGAAACTTCGATTAGAACCTGACTGATTTGGTAGACAGCCATCTGCCATTACAGTGTGATAAAGGAAAAGGGATGTTTCTCATTTTTATAGTAAATGCAAACTTTGACCATCTTTGCCAGTAATACAGCAAATGTAATTTTATCAAAAAGCCATCAGCTGAATTTTTTCGTTTATCACTCCCTGGTGGAATGAAAAACCTTTAAATCCCAATGAAATGTCCTTTTAATCTCTCCACTTGAAACCTGAATTAATTACAAATCTGTGACAAAAAGTGTATTTTGTCATAAAAATGTTAATTACCAGGGGGGCTCTGACCTCCGTTTTGGCATTGTGTATCCCCAGCTGAGGACAGGGGGGTTCGTCCACTGCCGCCACTTAATGACAGTAATATTAAACACTCACAGAATGTTGTCGTGCTTTTGTCTTCATTCATATCAAAATGAAGTTCTTGGAGGCCCACATTTATCAATCACGGCAGGGCTCCAGCTGTTCGCCAGTCTTTGGCCTGGCTTCAACAGCCGGGCTTACAAATTGTCTCTGAATAGCGTCGAGCAAGGCCCCTTCAACCCCCTTTTGTCACCGTCTCCTGACAAATGCTCCTCGGCTGCCTCTCCCAGACACACGCCTCCTTCCTACCTTCTGCTCGCTGCTATCAGATGGCCTGCTTTGCATTCTCGCGTGGCTCACTGTGAGCTACTTTATCTGCTCGGCTGCTGGGAGCCCAGCATCTGACAGGGTTATATCACACTCACACTGGGGGTTTACATCCAAACGCTTTTATCTCTGTAGCTTTACACCCTGGTTATTATGTTTGTTTGTAATCGTCCTCAGGTTAACAAATACACCATTTTAAAAGCACTTATACAATTTTGAAGGGGATTTGCAATGAAATTTTTGCAATTTTGCACATGCACTTAAGTGATTTGTTGAAAATTGTGATTTGTTAGATTTTTAACCTGCTTTTACTTTTTCCTCTGATATTTTCAATCCTTTTGTTTGCCTGCTGTTACTTCTATTGAGTATTTCTAGTCTTCTTTTTTTTAAGTTTTATTAAGATTTCCATTGACTTCCACTCAGTCTGCTCTTAGTCTACTTCATTTAGCCCTCCATTAGGCTTTTGTCAGTCTGGTCATGTAGTTTTTAGTCTATAATTAATTTTAATGGTTTTGAGTTGACTTCTACTTCATGTTTGGTTTTCTCTCATTAACTTTTCTTTTTTTTAGCTAAGCATTGACGTCCACTTATTTTTTTGCTTTATTTCACATAGCATTGGCTACCTCACATGGGTGGATCTAAGGGGGAGGCATAGGTGGCCATAGCCTCTGCTAACACCTGATTGGCCATGATTTTACTCACCATTGACTTCCATTTCGTCTCTGTTAAAGTTAAAATCTTTAATTTGAAGTTGACTTCTAATTTTTGTCAACTTTTTTTTCATTTTTTGATTTTATTTTTTAGCATGAAACCATTGATTCAAGTTTGTAAGTGTCTCTTTTTTTTAGATACCCATGACTTCCATTAAGTCTTTGTCATTCTTTCTACACTTGGTGGTCTTTCCATTAAGTGTTTGTTATTGGTCCAAATTTTCTTCTCATTAGTATTTATCATTCTACTTTTGTTACCAGTTTTTGTCACAGTCACCCATTGACCTCCACTAAGAGTTTGTTTTGACTGTTTAAAATAAACAGTGAAAATTAGAAAAAAGAAAAACTACTCTCACAAAACATAGAAAAAAATGCAATCACTCAACTGGTGTGGAAAAAAAATAGAAATCTAGAAATAAATGTATTAGTTCTATTTGACTGTTTAAATCAATTGTTTATAAAACATCTTACTGATGTGAGATACATGCATACAGCCCAAAACAATAATCAAAAACCACCCATCCATCCTTTATCCATACTGCTTATCCTATTCAGAGTCATGATGGGGGCTGAAGAGAAAAAGCTTCCTGAGTGAGAAGGGACTCGTCTTAAAACAAATAAAGTATTTATATTTTCTATCTATTGAGGTAAAATCAGCAATTTTCAATGCTACAAACAAAATCATGCATGTCAGGAGGCAAATAGACGGATTTAAAGAAATCATTTTTACAGTAAAGCAAGTCCAAGTACAGCTTTTCTCCTTCCCTTCTCATCGTCGTATAGATCTGTCAAACCCTAAGCAGCTGCCTCTTTTCTGCCTCTGCCCACGGTTGACCAGCAGCCGACCAGCAACATGATCTTACATGTTGAATCACCTGTCAGACTCTCAGAAAGTCCCGATGATGGAGACCGACTGAGACTGACAGGATACAAGTGCTTCAAGCTGCAGCTCAGCAGCACTTTGCAGCTGACAGCAGACAGTTTAAGTCTTGAGTGATTCACTAAAGGGAAGGAAAAGCTTCAGCATTTATTGACCCACTAAAGTTAAAAGTAGGACACCGAAGTCTCTGAAGACTTAACATCACTTGAAAATGATAAGTTTAGTAAAATAAGCTGGAGGAAAACAAAAATAGTAACAGGAATGTCTCCCCAGTTGTAGTGTGTAATTTCAGTTTAGCACTTCTTTTGGTACCATATTGTGTTGTTTTCAAGGCAGGCAGCTTTTGGTGTTAAGTTAGTAATAGTAATAGCTGTGTGTGGTCAACTTAAAAAAATAAGTACTATTTGGCAGAGTCATTGCCACCTGTTTGCATCCACTGTTACAAGAATGTGTGTTTGCCTTAGGTTGAATAGTTTGGTAACCCTTTCTTTTACGGTACACTTATTACCAGGTAATTAACAGTTAATTACCTAGTAACAACATGAAATTATCTGGTAATTACATGATAACTACTAAGTCAATACTGTTTAGTTTTTCTTTTTTTTCTTTTTTCTGTGCAGCTCCATTTTCAAAACCTATTTGGCGTTCTTATTTTCTATGATTGACACTTGATACAGCCTATGGGCGTGCAAAGATTGCGTAGCGATACGCTGTCTGAGCCGAGCATTATCACAGCGACTCACCCGACGAATGCGTACAATGCTACTGCGCAAGTGGTGGTTCCAGGAAGCAGAGAAAATCCTGGAAATACCAGAGCAATTCGGCTTCAAATTTGTATGATGATGGAAGGTTACCTACCTTGTAGCTAGACAGTATTGACTAGTTAATTACCTAGTTAATTGAGTAGTTATCATGTAATTACCAGATAATTTCATGTTGTTACTAGGTAATTACCTGTTAATTACCTGGTAATAAGTGTACCGTAAAAGAAAGGGTTACCAAAAGTTTTCCTGGACTTTGTGACAGTTACAACTTTAAGATTTACTTTTGCTGATAGCAAGATAACTTTCTGGGGGTTCCTTAAAATCTACAGCAATGAAAGAAATTGGTGAAAAGAAGCTGCTAGAAGAATTTGAGTTTGTATGACTTTATATTAAAACAAAAAAATCCTCTAACTTTTTTGATTTCAACCCACCATCGATCATTTTCCTACACAGGTCTTGGCCTTGTGACGTGCCCGGTTTACTCTTTCCGTACCGGCGTTTGAGGCTGATCGCCAGACTCCATACTGAAGAAATGCTGCATCATGTCAAAACATGAAGCAATACCATCAGGTAAAAAAAATGAAAATGTCACATGAGAACAGATGAAATGTTCAGTTTGTCTTTTGTATCCATTTCAGAAGAAATAATTAAGACAGATGGTCAAATGAATTAGCTGTCCGCCAAGGTCAAACGCTGATTGTCTTATGACTCTATTATTTCACCCCCCTGGACACTTTTTCATGATATTTTCTACATCCACCACAGGAGAGCGGGTGAAAGAGATACAAATTGATTGTTTGGTGGTCAGATCAGTCACAGTCATCTTCGGCGGATGGATTAATGGCTCTGATGGCTGTTGCAGGTTGAGACGGAGAGACACTGGATGGGAGACAGGAGAGATTGGTATGAACCCTGGGGAGCTGAATGGATGTGCGCTGAATGTAAGGTCAGTCAGTTTTGTTCAGAGGGAGGGGGCAGTGAAAAATGTATGATGGAGTGGAGTTTGGTGCCTCTTCAGGATCCACTTTTATTCCTTTGATACTCCCAACAATTGACTTGAAGTAACTTGTTATCTGTAATATCAGGCTGCTTGAGTGTAAAGAGACTGAGGTCATTATTTTTGTTGAACTTTTAATCAGAATAAGGAAGAAAAATTCAGTGCGTTTACATGCACAGCTTAACCGGACTAAGCTCATAATTCGTTTTTTCTTGCCGAATCGGACATCTCTCCATATCCGCACATACATGCAGCTGAGAAAATCAAATTATTGACATGAACGTGTCCTCCTCCCCAAAACAAGAAGCAAGAAGATGGAGCATCGTACGGCATTGTTTTTGTCATACATGATGTACGCACTACTTCTTCTTCTTCGCCACTTCTTCTCTGGTGTTTTTGTTCTGGGGTTATGGGGGCGTGGTGCGCACACACACATGCACTGTCCAATCATACTCCGACTATGCTGGTTACATGGTAGAGAAAATCGAATTCCAATCGCATTATCTGGGTGTCTTAATTGGATTTCTCCGACTCCCATCAGAGTTCCCAAACTCCGATTATAGTCGGACTAAGGTGTTTACATGCACTTAAATGGTCCGGTCTTAATCGGAGTAAGGCTATAATTCGGTTTTCTCGAGTGTTGTGTAAACGTACTGCGTATTTACTTTGACATCTTAAGTCACCTGAGGTGTTTATATATAACTTAATCCTTAAAAGACGAAAAAAAAAACCAAGACTCTTCAAATTTCCTTGTGGATTTCAATGAAACTTACTGCTTCAGCTAAATGGTTCAGAGTCAGTTTAAGAGTCTTGTCCTTTAACCTCAAAATTTGAGGCATCCATTTCAGAAATTTGATGGATATTGACTTCATATGGTGCACATAGAGAAAAGACGGGGACCAAGCACTGACCCTTGAGGCACCCCGTCGATAGGCAATACGGTTTGTACACTTCTTCTCTCCATGACACCATGAGATCTTGCTGTGTGGTAAGGTACAAACCACTAAGGACAGATCAAGATGCAGAAATTGAATATTGGCATGGTCCCTTAAGTTGTAATAACTATGTGGTGTTCATTGTTAATAATCTGTATAATGGAAGGCCCAAACCCAACGGCTTTACTGCTTTCTGCATCTCAAAAATACTTATTAGATGCTTTCTTTTTCGCACTAAATGAATCCAAGCTTTCTCCTCTTACCACAAAGCCTCCTATAGTTTATCTCCTATAAGACTCTGCTCAGGATCAGGTGGAATTATTCATCTCCAGCCTGTAATTCCAAATATTTGTTGCGAGCACTTGATTGGGGTCAGTGCTTCAATACTGTACCAGGGGAACAAGGAGTCTCATAATGATTTATTACCAGCTCAGCTGCACATATTATTATGAAATGAGTTTATTAGTTTTAAAGCTAGCTGTAATGTGCTTTTGCTTTAGGGGGGCAGGCATGGGTGACGAGAACCCGCATTAGGCACTGACGTGAAGGCTGCATTGTACTACATGTATCCCTAATTTGGTTCAATACCGTGACATCATGCACACTGCAGAACAATTCATCTGTGATACACGGGCGTATGTGCAGGAATAGTGAGTGGAGGTTACATTGTTTCCTGTCAAATGTGTTTTCTTTTCCCATTGCTTTAATCTACAGGCGTCTGAGGGCTCACAAGACTTGCGCAGCTGTTATAAGAAATAAAAGTTTTCCAATAGAAAAGTGCAGCATGTGGCTCCTCACTTCTTGTTTTCATAGTCACAGGAGAATAATAACTAAACAAGAATGTTGTTACTCTGTAATGGGAGGGAGACAAAATGGTTTCTCTCACCATTATCAACTCCATTTCTTCCCTCCGTTCCTTCTGATGATCAATTAGATGTTAATGGATAGCCTGCTGTGCCGCGAGATGATGACCAACATGTTTTTGTGTTGAACTAAGTAAATGACAAAAAAACACAGTGCACAGCAGCCAGCAGTCAGCAGCACAGAACTGAACATCCCATTTTAAATCTGTTTCTCTGTATGTTTCAGTCATTGGTTACATCATTTCTAATATGCTCTTATTGGATTTGTTTGTTATTTTGTCATTTATTCCCACTAAATGTAACTTCTTGAGCCTTAATGAAAGTTTCTTAACCAGTAAATCCTTTATGACTGCCAGTGTTGATCGTTTTCAAACGTTTGAAAGAGAATATAATGGTTTTTTTGCAGCGATTTGGATATTATAATACCATTAAATGCCCTGTTATAAAGTTGTTATCATATTTCTATATTTCAGTTGGGTTTCATAATTACAAAAAGCAGTATTAAGCTGAGCAATAGTGGCAGTCAAGTTTGGGTAGGCATTCAGATTATCTACCTAGGTTTAAAAGTGTAAGCATAGGTTGTTCCACTTCTATGAACATGGTCCACTCAGCTCATCGGGAACTATGAAAATTACGTGGCTGATTACTTCAAATGTACATCAATAAGCAACAGTATATAAACTCCCCATTGCACAAAAGTGACACTGAAATACCCTTAGCCATGGACAGTGACATTTTGAGTATTTGAAGCCTAAGTGTGTACTGTAAGGAACAACTTTTGACGTCCAATGTGTACTTATATCATTTAGTTAAAACAGCAAAGCAGAAAAGACTCTTGAGTTTTCATAGCCAGATAAAGTTTGATGACGGCGGTTCAAGTATGATATTTTGTCTTTACACTTCTTGATGCTGCTGATATTGTGGGACAGAGCTCATTGGTCAACAGAGCTGTCAATCATGGCACTATACCCATTTTTTTTCTTCAAATAAGTAAATACCTTTTGATTAAACATCACATTGATGAGAACCAACAAGTATTTTGTTTATTTAGTTCGACCCATGTCTCATCTCTTTACACAGAGGAATAGTGGTTCATGACCTACACTGCCTAAGCTACCAATCAGTATCAATGCCCTAGATCATCTGGTTTCACTTTTGGTGAGCCATGAAGTCATTCATCTTTTATATGTAGTTTTTCTTTTTGTGCTCCTCTTGCTCTCTTAAATTTGAGAACTAGTGTTTTGAGGGCAGCAAGGTTATAGAAATCATCTTCAAATCGTCCTTTTTCATCTTGCCTTGATACTCATTCCAAACATTTCAAGAACATTTCTGCTTCAATCTTGTCATTGGTGGTCTTATTTGCTTTTGGGTGTCATAAAAGGTAACAATGTGAATTTTATCTTTATTTTAAAAATGTGGAAAAAAACAAAAAACAAAAAACTCCTCATTGGAGCTTTAAAGCCAAACCACACCACAACAGCAGAGTTTATGGAACAGAGCTAATTACTAATAAGGATACATAAGTCTAAACACCCTTGCTAACCAAATATGATTTGTGAAACAGGAATGTAGTATCATGTATATATCAGTTTGTCTGTAATCTACTTCTCTTTTTGGAACTGTTTCTAAAAATAATCATGTTTTATTTCCATTTCATTACTTGCATTATGATAGATCAAACACTAGATTACATACATAAAAATAAATGTTTTCCATCAACATCTTTTACCACATAATTTTCCTTAAAGACCAAAAAAGACTCCTAACTTGGTGTTAAAATCTGTCTTCACTATAGAGCCTAACATTACAACATGGTGTTTTAGTCCAAGTCTGATTCCAGCACAAGCAGTGAGTCCCTGTTTCAGATGACAGCAGCATTAGTATAATAAATATTCTGAATGAAAGCAGCTAAAAGCGCCAATATTCACCTGGTTACCCAGCACACACACATTAACAGTCCTCGTTTCATAATGGGAAGTCCTCACACAGCGCCTCAGACACAAAAGCCTGATCAACATCCAAGGCTGCCGCTTGTCAGCCGAGGAATATATAAAGATAAATGATATTATGTTAAATTCCACTTAATGACAAATTTTTAATTTTCTGAACATGGTCATTTTCTGGCTAGTGAATCAAGTGTAAGGAGCTAATTACGTGAGGATCTGAGCAAAAATAACTCCTCATTTTCAGGGATAATGGAAGAGAAATGTTGTAGATTAATGGCACTATTTATCTTTTTTAAATTTCTATCTTTCTCCGGTGATGGCTGCGCTCCCCAAGGAAAATATTCATAAAATGAAATTGAAGTCGTAACTTAATAGGTTATTAAAATTTTTGAGTGCATATCACTTCTCTTTTCTCGGCGCTGTAAATTTAAATTGAAGTTTGTGGCGTTCGGAGTCACCAATGGAGGGTTTTTCTTTTTTTTTTATGATGGCACAATAGAGGAGGAACATGCATCTTTGTCAGGAGGTATTTGCTATTCTAATTTTATGGCAGGCCAGATTATCAAAGAGGAATGTCACAGTGTTGGCTGCTGACAACACCTCAGCCTTCAGCCATGTGTTTCCATTAGGGGCCCTGGGCCGTCCAGGGGTTTGTTCCCTCTATTATTTTCCATTTCAGTCTTTTATCTTGATTTAAAGTGAGGCTTCCTTGCTGAATATTCTCCTCCCCTCCCCCCTCTCCACCTACCTCATGCCATACGATTCCTCTTTTAGGAAGTGAGAAATGCTGCA
Source organism: Xyrichtys novacula (assembly GCA_962446985.1). NCBI lineage: Eukaryota > Metazoa > Chordata > Actinopteri > Labriformes > Labridae > Xyrichtys > Xyrichtys novacula. Next base: position 6,325,731 of record OY660882.1, on the reverse strand, counting down.
CTGTGTAAGGTTTCACAGGAGGGACTGCTGCTCTCCTGGGAGGAGATGCAGATCGGTTCAAGGTGGAATAACTATCTTTAGCCATGCAGTGTGTGTGGAATCACAGAGGGGAGGGAGGGACAAAGCACCTGGAGAAAATGATTGGCAGAGTAACCTGTCGAAACATAGTGTTAATATCAAGGTCAAAGGCCGAGTGTTACCTTTGTGTTTCTGCAACATTTCCATTGGATGCATCCCAGTTATCAGGTTTTTATTTTCTATTGAAACACTATACCGTACAAAAGCACGCCATATATAGCAGTACAATACAGAACCTCATGATACGATATGACACGATACACTATGAAATCATGCAACACAATACCGTACCATGTGATATGATAAATACATTACAATACAATATAATATGATACACAATGAAGCATGATGATACAACACAGTCTGATACAATACATGCTATAAAACATTAGGATACAATATGATACCGCATGGTAGGAAGGACATGATATGGATATGATATAAAATGCTGTAAAACAATATGATTCAATACCATACAATATGATATGATATGTGTCAGTACTATACAGGCCTATCCAATTTGGTATACTCTACAGTACAATACTTAATCATTTATTTTAATACTATTGCTCAGTACCATGACATTTTTTATGAGTAGGATGCATCACAGGATGTCCTGATCATTCCATACATTATGATGAGATACGAAACACTATGATGTTTAATGATACAGTAAGTTAGGACATAACATGACATGATAAACTTGATAGTCCTGGTCAGTGAATTTGTCCTAGACTTAGTGCTGCACAACAAAAAAAACCTTTTTAACACAGTATTAAATGTTAAAATTTACATTTTTTTATGTAATACATACCCAAAATAAGTTAAAATTATTAGAAATTTTGCATAACCTTCTACAGCCTTAAGAGAAATTAACTCATAATTTGATTGCATTTTTCTAAATATACATATTTTCTAACCTGATATAGATGAGGTGTCACAAAAATTTGTCATAAATATTCCTTTAACATCAAGTAGGGAAATATTGAGCGTTTACAAAACAATGCCAGCTTTATATTTCTTTATTTGCTGCCATTGATGCACAATACAAACCATAAACATGCAATCTTACAGAACAGACAGTTTTAAAACCCCAGTCAAAAATCCACATACATAGATTTGTACTTCAATTATCAAATTATTATAAAACATAGTTGTACAAAACCTTCATATTAAAAAAACTGTACTTAAAAGTTGTCCAATTCTGGATATGATCAGTTTTGAATGTTGGTCTTGAAAAACACTTCAGTCACTTTAAAGATGGAAAAAATAGGTTTATTTTAGCCAGAGAACTCTTTTACTCATGAAAATAGGCTTTGCTTCTACAATTAAATCATCTGATAACAATTGGGCTGAATAAATGCCAGCTGACCAGCATGTTGGCGGCGCCGGTAACCATTAAACCTCAAGTTTATTTCCACACAAATGGCTCTGGTTTGGCTTTCCACTCAGCCTTCTTCTGAAATGTCATCCTCCAGCCTGGATTCTGCCTCTTAATTGTTCATCTATGGTCAGTTATGAAGAACTGTGATGAATTTGAAGCTCCAGCAGAAAATGAAGTGGTTCTTATTATGAGATTTGACTGCTTCAAGACAAGCCGGAGTGAAAGTATGCTCCAAAACACTCAGGCTGCACAAAGAGCCAAGCTGGAGAGCCTGTCAGTCAATCATCCTCTGCAGGAGACTGGTATTACTTACAGTCTGAGAAACTGTGATATGGGGTCTCCACTTGGTTTCAAATTAATAACGTTTTGTTCCCCAGTTTCAAAAATAGACATATTGCGAATATATCTTTTCTTAGGCAAGAGGCTGTACAGCATCCCCTAAAGGATCCTCTCTTTTTTTTCATTTTTCAATTTCTATGTAGGAATTCTGTGGCTCAAAACCTCAAAGAAGAACATATAGAAATGCTCACACCATCCTGACCTGTTTATGCTGTATAAAAACTTGATAGGCTGTCAAGCCCCCAGCGAAAAGGCCCTATCCTTTAAATTGCCGGCCCGATATTTTCAGATAATAAAAGAAATAAATCAGACAATGGGGCTGAATATTTCATTTGTTATCCATATTCCTTATGGGCAAGAAAAAAATGATACAGAAATGTAAAAACAGCAATTCCACTTTACCCCCTCTGGAATTGTAACACTTGAGATGCTGTTTTCATGTGTGAAGACAGAGTGCACGCTTTCCCTCAGCCTGCAACAGATAAATCTAACAGGCAGGCAGAATTACTGGTTGTTATGTTGTGTAGTCTTAACCCAGTCTGTGCTTTCACCGCTTTTAGTTGTGTCAATCTCTCAGACTAATGGAAACTCCGCAGGAAAGCTGAGGACTGCGCTCTTTTTATAGATCTGGAGAACAAAGTCCCGACAGTAATCAGTAATTCTCGTATGTGTGCGTGAAAAATGTATAAATTATAGCTGGAAAAAGAAAAGAACAGTTTCTGAGCTTGTTTACTTTTTTTGTGCAAAGATGTGAAAACAGTTTATATGATGAAAAATACAGATATAATCAAAGCAAAAAAACAAAACAAACAAACAAACAAACAAAAAAAGAAAAAACAAAACAAAAAAAAACAAAAGTAACAAATTTGAAAATACTAAAAATAAAAAAGTGAGAGGCAAAAGAAAAAAGTGCATTAAAACATATGATGTATGGTGTAAAAGGACACAAAAAGTATAGAAATTATCAAACAGACAACCAAAACAACAACCAAACAAAGAAAAAAAATAAACAAAGTGAAGTTTCAGATGTTCAAAGATGTGATATTTTTGGACGGGCTACAAAAAACCCTCAAAAAATAAACATAAACATAAAAAAAAGATAACCAAAAATATGAAAAAAACATCTGATGGAGAGCGCACAATATAAAGAATATCATGTTTAAATGAAAGCAAAAATTAAAAACAACACAAATGTACAAAAAAATATTAATCAAGGAACAGTTCACTCATGCACAAAAAAGAAAAGAAAAAGAGTAATGTGTAATCCAGTGCCAAACAAAACAAAATAGAAACCTCAAAGTACGAGAAAGGGAGCAAACAAAACTGAAAAAAGGAAAACAAAAGAAGAAAAAATGAAAAAAAAAACCCCTCCATATAAAAAGACAAAAAAGGATAAAAAAACAACAAAAAATAAAGTCTAGATCAACAAAAAGATTACCCACAAAACCAGATAGACTAAAGACACAAAATCAAACAAACAAATAAACAGAGGGGAAAGAGAAACACAACAACAAGTGGGCTGGATCGAGGTTTACGGTTGGAGCTATGACAGGAGTTAGAGTCCAGTCTAAAGTGGATGTAAGTGAACATACAGTGGATGAATAATTGTTTGACTCTTGGGTCAGATTAGTTTTAACTCTGATCATTTTCTCTGTTGTTAACCTGATTCCTCTGAACACTCTTATTACATTAATCAAACGTTTCCCACCCTCACAGCTCCACACTCAGACTCACGCTGCCCTGCTGCTCCTGGGCCATGTGATGGGTCTTTAGCTACACGAGGCCCAGAGCATATCGCTCATCAGCGAAGCCGTTGTACATTATGTTTCCTCCATGACACCTCAGCCCTCCCACCACCCTTGGGTGAGATTTCCTCCCCTCTGCAGCGGCACTTTAATCTTTATTTCGTCATGTCCGTCCTCCCCGACCTCTAATATACCGTCTCATTTCTTTCTTTGCCCATTTTCTGCTAATTCACAGCCATCTGCCTTAGCATCTGTTTGAAAGGAGGGAAAATCTTCACTTTGAGGGAAAAGTCTGTTCTTCCTTTTCTTCTTCTTCTCCTTCTTCCTTTTCTTCTTCGAACTTTTCGTGTTCCTCATTGTGTCTCCCGCCGTCTTTGTCAGAGCCGAACGCCTCCGCCCCTTTCTGTCTTCCTTTTTCGTATAAGCCTCCTCAAACCCCCTTTTAAGGCTAATGCTACATGTAAACCTTGGACCTGCTTCCTCTCTTGTTCATGGAGGCCCCCCAAAGATGACAGAAGAAAAAGGAAGGAGGGGGGGAGGGAGAGGGGAGAGAGGGTAAGGGTGGGGGGTCATATCCTTTCCATGTCCGACCGCTTAGTCAATAACCACTGTCAACAGGAGTGCACAAAAGATCAGAAAAGTGCAATTGTAATTTTCGGACAATGGCGGGGGAGCTCTCATATAAGGCCCCGGCTGAAAAAGGGACACCACCTCCCCCTGGCCCTGCCTCCTCCCCCCTCTTCTCCCCCCCTCCGGCTTCCTCCCTGACAAAAGGGAAGCCCGCTGCATTGCCGGGGAGAGCGGCGGGATCACCTCTGCGGATTACAGACATTCTTTGGCAGGGCCGGTGTTGCTGCGGAGAAGCCCCGGGGTCCTTGTAGGGCCCTTGGAGGCTGCAGCAGCAGCAGTGCCACCTCAGTCCCCCCCCCTCCCTCACTCTCCCCCACCTCCCTTTTCCTTTTTTGTATTGTGTGCACATGTTTGACAGACACAGAGCCCATAATAATCTCTTCCCCGCAGGGACCTGCACCATTTGTTTGGCAGACCCTACAAACAGTTTCAATCCCCTTTTCTCCCGGCCTTGTCTTCGCTGCTGTAGCCCATCGCCGTCATCTAATTAATGCAGCCTCCCCTTTTCATCCCCACTTCCTGTTCATTGTTTGATCCCCCCTCCTCTTCTAAGTCGCCAGATTTAAAAGTCACCACCTCCTCTGGTTTTCAAACCATATTTGAGTGGTTAGGGGATTAAAAAGGTGTCTTTTCTGTGGATTATGACTTCCTTACATATTCATTGTTTTACCATTACTTCTGCTAATATCCTCAGAAATGCAGTTAAAGAGGTCAGGGCTCATTTTAAACGGAGAAAAAGGGATTAAACCAGTTCATGCCCGCCTTTTATTTTGCAGCTTTGAGTGATTTAATTTGCAGCTAATTGTGCACTTTCACATTGTTCATAATATTAGCATTTTAATTAGGATATCCCAGGAGACAGCGTTCTTTTCTGAGACTATACGCCTGAATCAGAGGAGATATGTTACATAATGGTGAGTTTAGGAGTGATTTCGAGGACTGCAAGTCACTCAGACCGGCATATTTAATGAAAAAAAGTACCAAAATGGACACAGTCATACTTTCTGAAACAAGACTGAAGTCCAGTTTTCTTGACATAACCCCCATGAAGCTAATGGTGAGGCTGAAAAATCTTCTTTTCTGTAAACTAAGTAGATAAATTTGATCTACTTTATACTATCTGTTAAAAAATCCTCTTGTACCAATTTTTTTTACTGGAGCTGACATCAGAAAAGTTGCTCTGAAGTATCAAAATAAGACTTTAAAGCTCAATATTAAGTGTTTAGTGGATATATAAGTCATACTGTATAGTGAACAGGTTGTTATGCATGTCAGGATTCAAACAGGGTGAGCAAGACTCGGGCACAAAGTGGTTTATTCGGCTTTCCGTCTTGGAACTCTTCTGTTGATACACCTTTAAACACAAATCTCACTTCTTCAAACACTGTTGCTGCTCGTGGTTTAAGTCACTTTTCACTAGCCCTGCGACTGTTGTCTGGATTGCAGGACAGGATGTTTCCTTCTCAGAGATATAGTTGAAGTCTGGTATAGCTCCTTGGACTACTGAAATTTAAGTTACTGAAACACTTTTAGGTGACTGTTGGAGATATTTGAGACATAAAACCATCAACAGAACAACAACGGAGTGTGAGGAAAGACTTCGTAATTATCTAGTGGAGCTGGTCCTGGTAAACAAGACACAAGGATTGAAAATATATAGACTTACAACAGAAAAAGCAACCAACAAATAGGGGAGAAAATTATGGAATTGAGAGAAACAAACAATGAGGAAACATTAAGTAGAGACAGTGACCTCTAAGATATATGAATATAAAATAACATGAATCCTGGGGAATGAGTTAGACTAGTCCACTTCTGCAACCATCACTTGACACAGCAGCTTCAAAGTGCACCCCATGATCTGAAGCTGTAGTCCTGGTCTCAGCAGCCTACAGAAATCCAAACTTTGTATTTGGGACATAAAATGAGTTATTTTCTTTATTTTTTACAACCAAACTAGAGTGTCATTGGTCACAAATGAGCTTTAAGGGTGTTGGTTGAGCTTGGCGGTGAAATTGCACACCCTGTGAACAGAGGCTGCAGACCTCGAGGCTGTTGGCCCAGGTTTGATTCAGACCTGCAGCCTTTACCTTGTTATTCCTCACTCTCTCTAGCAAGTATTTACAAGCCAGTATCCTCTTTAGCAAAATACAGAAAACCCAAATAAGAAAGAAATGCGCTTCCTTTGTCAAGAAAAACAGGCGCAAGTTGCACCCATTGAAAAAAAAATCTGTTTTAGCATCGATTTAAGCTTTTGAATCTTAAATATTTGTCAGATTTCTTGCGCTAAACCTGAGAATATCTTATAACCACCCCACTGAGGTACAATATTTAATGACTGAAGTGTTGATCATAGCAAATAAACCTTCTTTAAGTAGCACTACTTTGTTTAGACGACTTTGTTTATGTTCTTTTCTCCTGCTTACAGCATTTTACTGTACTTTCGAAAAGTACAGTTTGAGAAGCATATGGACTCTGTTTAAGGCTGGCTGCTACCTTTAATGAGAGCGACATCTCCATATAGAATGATGTACAGCACATGTACACAATTCCAGCAGCCTATTTATGACCCCACCCTCTGTGAGAGAGAGATTTGAGGAGCTATAATTGGTTCTCCTCACATGTCTTCTCCCCAGTGAGCGCCCCGCTCTCTCCACAGGGAGCACTTTGATGATAACTTGCTGCATTACACGCTAACTTTTCCACAATGGCTACACGCTCTGTCTTTATTGCCCCGACTCCTAATGGCTATCTTGAAGTGCTGCCTCTGGCAATCCGCTCGCAAATAAATAGAAGCTGACACAGTAATTTACTCAAATCTTCTCTACAGTTTTGCCCCGTTCTCCCTCCAGAGATTCCCCCTGTAACAACAATTATTTCAAATGTCATTGATTCCTGCCTGCAGGGCACGCACAAAATGAACATAACATCTTTTCACATGGTCAGAATTAAAATATTTAGGGCTTTCTAAGAGCAGGAAGGGTCTCATGAGGTGGGAAACAAATGTAACCATTGCTTGGGTGTGTTTGTTTTTTTTTTTAGATCGGACATAAAATCAGCCGTTTTCTTCAGCAAATGACTATTAACCTTTATCTAATAGGGGCAATGGTTCTCATTTAGAGAGAGGACCCAGCGGAGGACATATAATTCCCTTTCAGTGGAGTCTTGTCAGCTCGGTGCACTAAACAAGATGAACACATGGACACAGTGCTGCTGTCTGGGTGAACAATCCGGCAGCTGAGCGAGGAATTCATATTCAAGCTGAGATTTTAAAAACATTTAAATGATCCTGGAATCAAAATCAAGCTGAGGCTTTGATTGGAAAAGAATTTGTTTATACGTCTTTCATGGTTTTATCCTTGTGTTTGCATGCTGTTTGTGAGTGTGTGTGTGTTTGTGAGTGGCCAGGGGGGGGTCAGGACAACGTTTGTGGCTCATTTCCTTGTTTCACATTGTTGTGCACGGCTCAGCTCAGTGGAGGGGATCCTAACATGTCACAGTGTCATGCCAGAGTCTCCGTCTGGTTCTACATGACCTCTCTCACCCCGCGCTCTCCTCTCCACGGACTCAGTCTGGCCAGACACAGCAGATAATGTAATAAAGATATTTCTGCTCCAATAACAAGTAAAGAAGGTGTCCTTGTGTGACCACCTGGCTTTTGAGCTGTGGTCTGCAACGGACCTGAGCTAACCTGAAGTGTGGGAGACTGTGAGGCTGCTGCACATCAAATATAGTACAGTTTTAACAGTCTAGTACAGAAACGAGGACATGTCTTAGAAGGAATATCTCCATATATGCTGTAAAATATATAATATTAAAAATAAATATTAAGAATTATTACTCAGCTTTATGAATAACTGATTCTCATTGGTAAATATTCCATAACAATAGCGCCAGAAGAAACTTGATCACTCATCAGCTCAGTCTGCAGAAAGCAGTGCAACATTTTTCACTTCTGTCTGTTGACACTGTGGCAAAATTTTTTGTATCTGTTTACATAAATCAGAAAAATCATCTTTAATTCTGTTTATTGTGTCAATATGTTTGTATATATATTTAGTTTGTAGCAACATGAGCGACTAATTAGAGGGATTATGTATTATACATGGGTGGTTATGCAAATAAGAACCATTTCAGTACCTCTCCTCTATGTGTTGGGATCTTGCTCACCCTGTCAGTATTCTAATTTGCTTAACCACACATTCTCTTAACAACATCCACAACATATTAAATCACTATCTAGACCCTTATAGGAGTCCTATTTTGCAAAAGCCAAATGTTTGTTTTCTCAGGGATGTCTTGAAGTCTAAAGCTCTAGTATGCAACTTTTAGTTTGTGTCAAATTTGGCGCCCCCTGTCTTTCCATACCTTGTCATCAACATGTTTAAGTACTGTTTTCCAAAAATCTTATCCTGCTGACTTTTGATGGTCAGATTTATCATTTATTGTAAATATTTTATATATATATGTAAAAACAAGGCTGACACCTACCCCTCACACCATTTTCAAGCATTCACAATGACATGGTAAAAATTATCAACCTTGCCACTGATAGTTTTGTTTGCTGTTTGATATCATAAAAAGACTTCCAAGTGAGTTTCAGTCTATTTACATAAACATTAAAAAATCCTGACAGGAGCTTTAAGTGGAAACTACAACAACATTAATATTGCTAGAGATTTTGTCTCTACATCTTAGCTGCCTGTTAAATTTAGCCAAATTTTTACGGCTTTAAGCAAGTTTTAAGGAATTATAACCTCACCACTGAAAAATACATGTAGCTTTGATGCTTCATTTTACAAGTTTTGAAGATTTGTAGGTCTAAATTTATGCTTTTATGCCAGTGGAAAATAGAAATAGAAGTATTTTCAGCAGACTGAAGAGTAGTTGGATGATTTTATGATGATGTTAAAGTTAGGATATAGAACAAAGACGATTTGCAGAAACATTTTATGTAAATAAACCCAAAGGCACCGAGGTTCAGGCCTTATAAACAAAAAAGGAAAGAAAATTCAAACACTGTTTTATTTGTAACCTCACCCTTTTATTAAGACTATTGTTGTCCACTCTGGTTGTAGTGAGCGCATCCTGCTGCGTGAGACGATCAGATGTAGATGAAGCGGTCTAACAACCTCTCCATGATCATTGTGCTCCACTCTTATTGTCTATCAAACATCACATTTGGCTGCGATGAGGCCTGAAACAAACCCACAACTGTCCCAGATTGCTCAATAGTCAGCTTCTGGCCCAGTCTGTTGATTAGTTAGCCTCTTTCACATAAATACTCACTCACACAGACAGACACACAAATGAGAATTGCACCCATGGGACACAATGATTCTATCATACTTTAGCTAAACATAGACTGGGAATTAGTTGACTGGATAATCAATTTGACGGAGTGCCTCAGCAATAAGTGAGTGAAATGCACAGAGAGAGCATGTCGGATAAGCCTGTGTTAGTCTGACATTTGTCACACAGATCACATGTGTAATCTGCATGAAGGAGGCCTGGAAAAGTTGAATTATACCCTCGCAAACCAATTAATTTTCCTTTGAAGGGAAAGCTTAAGTTTTATTTATTTTTCTCGCAAACTGCTGATCTGATAGCATCAAGTTTAGTTTTGACTGTTGACTAGTTTGCACCTAAATTTTCATTTTGCATTTAAGTCCTTGTACTGTTAGCACTACATGACTTCCTGTTCTGGAAAATATTTTTTGAAAGGAGATTTTTTTTGTGGGCGTCATGTCAGGTTTTTAACAAAAAAAGCAGATAAGCACTAAACACCTCTAAAAGTAAATGACTTCTGAATAATTACTACCTATAACCTCAGATCTCAAGGGAGCAATTCAGTGAGCCCAGATGGCCACCAAAATAGGATTTAGGGGCCAAATTGACACCATTACTCACAAAGGGATTATCAATTGACTAAATATCAATTGTAGTGAAATCTCAGGGACTAGGTAAAGAAAGTGTCTTGGAGAAGATGAACACAAGATGACATATGTATGATGCTTATATTTCTACAGCACCCTGATATGAATATAATAATATATTTTTAAACATTGGCGTCACAACTGTGTATAACAGTCACTATATCACAAAGTATGGTTTTCTTAACAGGGGGTTGATCACTTTTGCAAGTGTTGTATTACTGAAGACACAACCACAACTGAATTCAAGCAACTGATTTAAAGCCAAGTTCAGACATACATTGGATTTAAGGAAGTTTGTGCCACTTTGCAAAGAGGTTTTGGAAAATCAGCCCAAGCCCTGCAAGACTTCAATAACTTCAAGTAGATTGACAATGTATGCATTTATTATGTAAGCATATTTGCTGTTGAGTGTCCTTGATAGGATGCATTGAAAGTGAAACAATCTTGAAAATTGGCATTAAATTCATTCTAAAACAACACTTTTTTTTGGCCAAAGGTTTGATTGTATTATGAAGTTATTCACTGCTTTAAAATCAAGCGTAAACTGGGGCACAGCAATCAGTACTAACTCCATGAGGCTGTACAAATTTGGGAGAAGTTTTGATTAACCTTTGGACGAATAAAAGCTATCAACCTCTGATTATGTTGCATTACCTTAATTTCGTTAAATTCAGACAACTTTATTATTACTCTTTGGGGCAATTGAAGGCATGAAAACAGAGAGCTGTAAAGACAATGACAATATATACAATATAGTGATTGACTGATTGAAGTTTATTTTGAACATATATATAAAAAAATAACAATAAAAAAGTAAAGAATACAACAACAAATGACAAAAAGTTATTCAAGTTCAAAAAGGAGTGGGAAGAAGTCTCCTACATGAATGGTTTAAATATATAACATAATATTATATAATAATATTAATCATCATAGTAGTAATAGAAATACAAATAATCACCACAGTGAAAATAACAAAACAACAACAACAACAAAACAATGATGATAATGATAATAGTTACTATGATTGTACATCCCTGAAAACATATTCTTTATATTTTGTTTTAAACTGTTTTATGTTTGGACATTGTTTTAACTCCTCACTCATACCATTCCACAATATGGTATGGATCATTGGTATATATACAACATTTATACAACATATGGATGAGTCAAATGACTGGAGCTGTCTTTGTAAAAGGATGAAAAACCCTTAATAATGAAGCTTCAATACCAGGAGCATTTAAAAATCTTAATGCTGGGATAATGAAGGATTTATTAAAGCAGGTTTAACATCAACTTTCTGATAGAGAAGCTATTTGAAAACCTGTCCTGAAAACCCATAAATAACCTGCTGGATATATTCCACTAACCATAAACTCAGGCTCATATTGCCCAGTTGGTCTGCTTTTCACTACATCAGGTGAAGCACATTTAAGACCTCAATATTGAGCATTCCCAACTTTTAATGCAAATGTGTAAAGCTGTGTAAAGATGAACTAAATATTCCCTATAAAGAAGCGGATAGATTTATTACTGTGATGCCTTCATTACTCTAACATCTTGATTATTCCAAGTCGGCAGGTTTTTACGAGAAACCTTTCACCTCACACGTTATTAATTTTCCATCAGATTTGCGAAGTTTGGATGCATGTGATTAAAAAAGTCGGGCAATGTAAATGAAACGTCTCAGTAAGTTTTCATGACAGTGATATATACTACATAGATCATCTTCACTTACTTTGACTTGCTAATTAATCAACGTTATTTATTCAGGAAAAAAAAAGCAAACTTTGTAATTAGCAAATGGCTTGATCTCTTTTAGCAGACTCGGCAAGAATTAGGAACTTGGAGTTTGATCTGGAAGTCTAAATAACTCATTAGCATTATGATTTAGTAAATGTTACAAGAAGTCAGGCAAAAACAGTGCTGCTAATGCTTGAAGTGTGAATGATTATATTAGGCAGTAAATTAACAGAGAAATTAATCTGTGGGCAAATAATTCAGTCATATGGAGTGAATGAACACTGGCTTCTCTGTTATTCTCAGAAGGTTAATGTTTACATTCAATTATTGCGGGTGAAATAGACAAGCATGTGTGACGAGTGTATTTAGGATTGACACAGTCACTTGTTACTTTAAGTTTGACTGGATAAAGCAAGAAACTACTCGGTTTATCTCCAAGAACGATAATAAAAGCAACGTTTTTCTATAAGAAACATGTTTCATTTGGTTCCAGAGAAAGAAACCCGCTCTTGTTTTCAAGCTGGATTGGAGCTTTGTATCAGGCAGTGAGTGAGCACATTAATCTAATGCATCAGCAGGTCCACATTTGTTTTAATGCAAACCGAAGAGAAGAAACGCACTGCATCTCAAGGGAGAAGAAGCTTAAAATTTGCGTCTAATGATAATAGATGATATTGTTAATGAGTTGTCCAAACATAACAAATGGAATGAATTACTGCCTTAGAACCAAGTCTGTTTCATTAAAAGACAATAAAAAGGAAAGATTAGTTTTATATGGGAAATAACTTTCCTCTTTTGTGTTATTGATGAGAATACAGGGAACATATCAAGGTTGGCTTAAGCCTCTGGTCAATATTGATAAAATATTTCTCATTTGTGTTATCGCCATTTTTCTTTGAGTAACATTCAGCTAAATCAAATGATTATCATCATGACTGCTGACCCCTCTGTAGACAACATGAGGAAACATTTCAAGTTTCAATGACAGTTGTCTCTTTTTCCAGGCAGTGAAACTAAAGTGAGAACACACACATTTGAAGGCAAGAGGTGACCAAAACCAAACACCTCCATCCATCTTGATGATCGTATTCCCCAAGTAATGTTCCTCCACTTTAATCAATTTTGTGGCAGCTCTGTGTTCATAGTAGTCAGGAACACTGGGATTATGTGCCGAGGCTACTCTCTCCTTCTCCGAGACGACCTTGTGTGTGTAACAGTACTGTTAGCCCTCGGCCTCGAGCAGTCAAACACACACTCAATCACCCCTGTAACCCTTGCAGTCAACAGCACACTGTCGCAGGCCGTTTGCTACAATCTCAATTTGTATTTCGTCTCAGACTGTGATGACTTGACAGAGAAAAATAAGAGGATTTGTCTTGATCGTCAACCCTCCCTTGAGGAAGTAAGTCTTCACCTTGAAGTTCAGCAACTGCCCGGCTGCTGGCTTTCAACAAAACTGTCATCTGTTATAATTAGGGGTATTTTTCAAACATTTTCTGTTCGACCAAACTAGTACTATTATCTACAACCATTAAGAGTTAGTGGGATTGGTGACATTGGGACCGTTGGACCTGAAAGTGCTTTTATATCTGCTATGCAGGGATAAAACAAAATATTTATTCAATATGATCATGTGAGTACAAGTATTCTTGGCGCCAAAGACTCACCTTCCAATTGATACAGCTTTGCTACTTCCTGACTTCCCATGGGGGCGCCAGTGGATTTTAATTTACCTTAAAGGGGCATTTTGTGTTTTCTAACTGATCAGACATCAGATTGTATCATTTGTACAATTAATCATATCACAAATGCAGGATAGCTGTATCGTGATAGTACTGCTATTATTTGCTATGTGTTGGGTGTTTTATCATGTCAGACCATATCACATTGCACTATACCAAACTGAATTACATAGTATCCCACCAAATCACATTGTATGACATGTATCATTTGTGTGCTATCTTGTCTTAACCGCAACATATCGTATCATATCGTAAAGATCGTATCGTATTTTTGCAGCATATCGTATCGTGTTAATGTAGCGTATCTTACTGTGCCGTAGTGTAGGGTGACCATATTCTGAATACCTGAAAAGAGAACACGACTATGCGGGGTCAGAGTCACAGTCACATTTAGTTCATTTTGAGAGTTTTTCAGGTCGGATTGAGTGTTTTTTACATGCTTCTAACTCAGTAAGTCCACGCAATTGGATCTATGTCTTATCCAATTGATAGTATTGTATCCTAATTTGATCATATGGTATCGTATGGTAACTTATCTTAATCGCACTGTCTTACATCGTATGTATGGTATTGATCCATAATGGTATTGTATTGTATGGTTTCGTGTATGCTATCTTGTATTTTTGTAGCATATTGTATCGTGTTTATGTAGCATAGCATACCATAGTGTAGGGTGACCATATTCTGAATCCCTAGAAATATGAAACGACAACGCAGGGGTGGAGTCACAGAGTTACTTGTAGCTAATTTTAAGTTTTTCGGGTCAGATCAAGTGTTTTTTACGTGCTTCTTACTCAGTAAGTCCATGAGACACAAACTCAAAACTTTCAAAACCCCGGACATTTGAAGGACTTTATAAACTCCCCCAGACAAAGCCAGACAGCCCCCCAAAAAGAGGACATGTCCAGGTAAAAGAGCGGGTGTGGTCACTCTACCAGAGTATATCCTATTTCATTGTATCGTAAATTACCCTTTGATTACTATCCTTATTAAGTTTTTGATGAAGCAAAACAAATTCTATTTAATCTTTTCTTTATATTTAGAGATTTTTAACTTTACATGTGTACATGTTACAAAAGTATGGCATAATATAGTGTAATGTGGCAAAAGAAACCCAGGTCATTTCATTTGAGGAGCTGAAACTAGTAAATATTTCTGGGGACCAAAACATGTTTTTGATCAACATGATGGGTAAATTAATAATAATACAAATTCTCTGTTTTGCAGGCGGTACAGTCAGGGTTATTGTTTACTTGACTCTACTTTGCCCATACTTAAACCATAGCAGCAACCCAAACCATCAGATCCACTCTCTGCCAAGCCTGCCTCAGTAAACAGCGTGAGCCTCTAACGCTGATGCACTGTATTGGCTCAGTCTCCATTCTGGCCAGAACACCGCATGAGGTGCTAAACAGAAACCGGCTATAAATATAAGCGGTGAGCGCTGCCAGTTGCACTCTCTCGGCTGAAATGAGCCCGATGATGGGAGCTTGAGAAAGAAAGGGGATATCAGTGGTCACTAAATCATTCTGTAATCAGCTCTCTATGCAGGATCATCCATGCATGTTCAACGCCCCATTCTGGAAGGCTCCGGCGACAGAACGCTCCAGCTGACCCCATCTGTACCCCATCTCGTTTTGCATTATCCCTAACCCATAAAAGTCCCATGCAGCACAAAAGAGTTAATGATTCCCTTTGTTTTGTTGCGGGGAACAGAACCAAAGCAAATGACAACAACAGATCCATCAAACTTAGCAGCAGTGAGCACATCAGCAGTTTTTGCCGGCCCACCAGAGGCCTAAAATGCACATATTGCATGCTGGCCCCCCAAGCAGCAGGCGGCCCAGGGACTCGCCAGCCCCTCGGTGGCCAGAGAGGACTTGATAAATGACTGGAGCAAACTTCTCTGTCACCAGTGAGGGAGGAGTCCCCCACAGTAAGCTACATCATCCTAACAGCATTATTCTTTTCATGCCCGTTGTCGATATGGCGTTCTGTGATTGGCGTCACGCTTTGCACAGGTTAATTGGAATTCTGAACTGGAAAACAGCAGGGGAAGAGTGCAAATATTGTCGCCCAGAGAATCGCGACGCCAAGACTGTGAATATGTGTGTCGATTCCAATCCATGGCGAAGATATAAAATGTTAACAATGTTGAAGTAGAGATGGTTAACGGTGAATCTGGTCAAATATTTGATCAGGATTAGATTCCTTATATCTGAATTCATGTTTTCAAGGAAGCTGGGACTTGACTGAACATGGTAACAAGACCTAAAGGCTACACTGCTGAGCTGGATAAGGTTTTCTACCAACTTTTTGTGATTAGTGATTTATTAAGGAACACATAATTAGCATTTAAAGCAAGTTGTTATACCATTACATAGGCATTTAACCCTCACATACTGTTCAAATCCTGTACCCTCACAGTATGTTCTGGGTCAAAATTGCCCCTTCAAAGAGTTCAAAGAGTAGCTTTCTGTCACAGAAAGTTCTCTTGACTAGTTAGGTCATTTTGACCTCTGTCTAGGTGTGTCTGTGTGACTGTATGTCTGTGTGCATGCGTGTGTGTGTGTGTTTCTGTCAAGGTAATAATAGTTTCATAATGATTAGAATATATCTATTTGAACAACAAACCCTATATTGAACTTGTCCCACACTGCTAGATCTAAAATCCATCTAAATATAGATACAGGTCAAATTTGACCCATAACAGCCTTAGAGGGGAAAAATTTGTAGCACATAAACAAAAATACACATGAATATTTTAAAATTAATTTTATGTATTTTGGGTTATTTCAGGAGAAGTCGTCAAGTTTCAGGCTTAAAAAATGATGTTTAGGGTATTTTTACTGCTGTTAAAAGTCAAAACGGGTCAAATTTGACCCCGAACGGTATGTGAGGGTTAAAGTCAACAAATGCCACAGAGACCATACAAAACAAACAAACTGAACAAAAAACGAAACACTGGATTTACAGTAAGAAGGAAAAGCAAATTTATAAGCTATAAAAAGTTGGGAAAAGGTATTTTTCCAAAGTAGGATCCCCGCAAGAGCACTTTAAACTTTTGTCACAGTGATTTTTAAACAAATAAAAAGTCTGTTTCAATATAAAAGCAACATCTATCAGAAAAGCTGGGTTTGTTGGAGAGCTCTCTTCCCAAGATGCAGTGCAGTATTCAGGTCCATTACCGGATTGGAAAAAGGTAACTCAATCACTGCATGTCTGCAGCCACATCAAGCGCATATAGTCAGACCAGAGGGTGCCCATATGTTCACTGACCTTTGGCATAAACAGGACGAGAGCAACACCTTGATCTATTGGTTCTACATGATGGAAAACTACGGTGACATCTGCACTTGTCGCCTTAGTCATAGCTTGTAGCTCACAAATGTTAAAGATAGTTTGACCTCAGAGTCTGATTTGAATTGTTAATCGAGGGGATGTTGGGTCGTCTCACCTGAGCAGGGTTTCCCTGGCTTAGAAAGAGGCTGAGGTGTCTCCCCTTCTGCAGTAAATTTTCAACTCGAAGCTGCCATAAGTAAAAAAAGAGGGAGCAAGAGAGCAGATCTTTGTTGTTACCTCAAGGTAGAATAAAGAGAGCATGAGCTGCTAATAAAAGCAGAGCAGTGAAACAGAAAATAAGACGTTATACTGTATATGAGCATGCCAAAGTTGGTCTTTGTGGAATGACATTTTCTGATCTAGCACTGTGGTTCGAAAAAAGACACACAATTTTGGGTTTTTATTGAAAATATGGGTCAACAGTCAAAGCTTCATATCTAATCCAGATGAAAAAATCTGGCATAAGACATTGCTCCAAACCAAACAAATACTTAAAGTAAACACAGGTCTTGTTTCCGCTCTTATTTTGGCCTGAAGCTTTGGACTCTTTGTCCACATGTCAGGATGTTGAACAAATGTAGGACTGTTACACTGGACTGGACAGTTCTCACCAGGGCGAACAGAAGACAGTGTCACATGGCCTTATTGATAAGTTAATGAGGCACAAAACACTTCCTAGAAGACCCATCCACCACCCACACCACAGCCATCTCCTCAAACCATTGATTTACACATTATTCACATAGCAGTGTTTACACTGCACAAATAGTCGAGGTAATTAAACATCCCGTCAACGTAAACTTAACCATTTCTCCTTCTCTTGATCCACATTATCCAACATGCTCTCGCTGACATGTGTTTGCTGTATTGTGTCGTCAGCGGACGAGCAGCAAGGAAATCCCTAATGAGAGGGAGTACTTGTTTCATGTTTGAGCAGTAATGGAAATTACTTTTCCTTTTGGAACAGGCGAACGAGAATCACAAGAATCAGCGAGACAGCAGATCAAGAGTAAAATGAAGTATGCAAATGTAATCATATTTATCAGAGAATGCTTATGGCAGAAAGCTATTAATTTCCACTCTGCTTCTTGACACTTTAACATATGCATCACCTGCTTCTCGCAAATGATTATTTTTGTGTTTTCCATCTCCGTTGACAGAGCATTATTTTCTTTTCCATTGCGTCTTGTTATTTTTCTAAACTTTCTCTGTCTGAAGAGTGTAATGGCCTCTGATTGAAATTTCATTCAGAAAAACTAAGTGAAATACATGTTGTGTATTTAATGGGAAAAATAATTGCACGTCAGATGAAACAAAGCATGACGCACAGTAACCAGGAAGAGTGACTGGAAACACAAGTCAGCAGAGAGGTCAGGCTGCTCACTCTCTCATTTGCTGCAATTACCCGCTACACTCATTCATTTACTCATTCCATCACCTGACTCATACGGTACCCTCTCACTCACTTAATCTCTGGTGTCAATGAGATAGATTTTATTAACTCTGTAAAAACCTTACATCACTTAAGAGCTTTTTAATTGTTAGAATATATGATTTTTTAGAGATAATGTTGAACTTATGTACTTTTGGCTTTGGCGTGTCAGGATTTCTATTTACGATTTCTATTCTATTTACAGGCTAGTCATTTGAAGACAGCAGTTTTGCCAACCTTCTGATTTATTGGTGGTATGACCGTCTCTCTTCTCTGCTTTCTGTCTACAACAGACATAAACATCTGACCTGTGAGTGAGGAGAGTCAGTGATATAGAGGCTGTGATGGAGGGCGGAGCAGAGAGACACACAGCAGGCAGAACGGCCGTGACTTCAGCAGAGGGCGAACCAAATCTTGATGCACTTTTGTGGGAGGATGTGAGGAGTTGGTACGTAACATGTTGAGCAACTTAAATTTTTTCCTAGTTTTACAGCTTTATTGACTTCAGTGGCACTCTCTCTCTCTCTCCGCCTTACCTCTGTGTCGATCTATGGCTGCTGTTGCTCTCTCCATAGTTCACTTGTGGAAGCTTCTGGTATAGAAAATATGAGTGTAGATCCGTTGTTTTTCAAAAGTACTAGTGCTTTTACATACTAATCAATATAAAAATGAAGGTTAATGTGTTATTTTTGAAATATTGAAAAGTATCAAGGTATCGGAAATTTTGACAACATGATTGTAGCACAAATCTGCATCCGTTGGGTCATACTACATCTAAATACACCTCCATATTGTGGTTCTAGCTGTTCAAACAACAGAATGATCAGTCTTTATGTGTGTTTTTAATCATAAGACCTGATGTGATCCTCATTTGTTCTACAGCTTCCCCCAAAAATCACAGTTTCATCTCTCTCGTAATGTAAACATTCACAATAGGTGCATCCCAAAAGTCTAAACTCACTAAATTTGATGAAAGAAATTCATTGACATAAACAAGCAAGGCTTCCAATTCAACCAATTCAGTGCATTTATTTATAATAGGACAGACACCTGGGTAAGGTAGTCATTTTGAATAACTGCTGCAGATATAGGTTCATGATTGTGACTTCTCCATGCAAACACTCAGCTCATAAAAAGTATTTTAATATTGTTTATGTTCAGTGGTGATTCAGAAATGATACTATGCCCAAATTTATTCCTTTGCTCAAATTCATTTGCAGAAATCTGTGTCTTCGAGTCACTTGAATATTTTACGATTAGACTATTCCACCTCAGCCCTTATTGTTAAGCAACATTCTCCTCCTCAGTCATGAAGGTGACCTCTGCAGAATCATGAAACCCTCTGACAGACAGACAGACAGAGAGCTCTGCCGCTCTCCGGAGATGCACAGTTGCTGCATTTGGATGAATAAAAAAGCAACACTTCCTGTAAAGACTGTCTGCGAGACTACTGTACAGGAGTGCTATTTCAATTCATCCCCGCAGCAGCCCACAGGAATTGAGCCCATATTGAGCTCACTCCTGGGCTCAGAGACTGGTCAGGAAGATTGATTCCTGGGCTGGATCACCGCTCACTGAAGTGCATTCTGGGTTGAGCTCCTGTATCACATGACCTTGTCGGTTTGAGAAGAAAGCAGAATTAGAAATACTCAATGAAAAAAATGATTTCACGGCCTACACTTTTCTGGTCATTTATAATTATTGTTTATCATATTAGAGCAGCAGGCTATCATATATTCACCATGTATGGTGCATAATGACCTCTGGGTTATTGCAGGGACAGTATGGTGGTGATCACTGCATCTGCCAAACTGCCTCTAACCTTTTGAGTATCACTTATAATTAGCGGGGAGAAGACATTCAAAAAATACCAGATGGCAACATTATTTGATAGTCTCCCAAAATGACGACCACGGTCCTTTAATTCTTGTGTGATAGTTTTAATTAAAATGGCTTGTCAAAACGACAATTTGCGCTAAATTGATGCTATGCATGATGCTATTAATACAATGTCACTGACATTCCTATTAATTACCCTGACTAGTTGATATCACACACATCTTCATTATCGACACAAAGATGAAGATTGCCTCTACTGTTAGAGGACTGGAGAACCTTAAGTGATGCATTCATCTAACATCCATCCAATGTAAATATCAGCTCATTTTGAGGCTGGCTCCAGTCATAAATGATTTACCTTAACCGTCAAATTTTTCTTGTTCTTGTTTTTTCTTTATTCTTGCTTTGTGACCTGAGAAATGCCACAAACAGTGACGAGTTTGACAGGAAAGATTGCGGACAAAGTGAGAATCTGTTTGGCTAACCAACCAGAAAACATGTCTGATGATGCAGGTTATTCACTTCACTCTCAAAGCGTGGTGTATAACAATCAAACATGGATGATTATTAGGATCAACAGTTAAAAATCCACATAGTGTTGATAGTGTAACGTGAGGATCGATGTAAGGTGGTTGGATAATTCTAATGATAAGAAACAGCAGGATGGAGACGGATAACTTTCTTTGCAGCACTTTTACTCTTCAGCCATCTTGTCATTCCCACAACATAACCCAAAAACTTAACATCATGGACAACCTTGATCACATGTCACAGCACTAACCAATCAGAGAGTAGGACCTCAAAGTAAATGTAAATAAACCTCAGAAACACATTCTGCATAATTTGCTATCCCTAACAAACAGCTGCAGAGGAAAGCATTTAAACATGTAAATATGTAAATATGAACCTGTCAACACTTTGTGAATAGTTCTCTGTATGAATTCTATAAACACAATTTTTTTAGCGTAACTTAGAGACAGTTAACTGTAATAGTTCTCAGAAATATATGAGTTGACTTCAATGTTAAAGCTTAAAATAGTAAAGAGAGAATAAAGTTCAACATCATCATGCTAGCTGAACTGAGGAGAAAATGCATGACAAAATATTAAGCCTTTTATAATTCAATCTGAGAAGATGTTTTTTGAAAAATATGTTGTATCTTTTTGAAAACTAAAAGTTCAGAGACAAATATGATGTTTTTGAAGTAAGTGATTTTTGGTGAACACTCGAAGCATGGATAGGTCTGCCTCAACTTTCATTTCTGTCTTTTTTTCTTGATTAACCAAAAGTTAGGCTGATTCACGGACTCATAGGCCATATTTTTCAACTTAGGTTCATTCCAAAAAATATAGTTTTTTATCTTTTAAAGGCACGGTGTGCAGAAATGGGGGTATTCTGCTTATGTATGGAAATGCTCCCTCCTGATCATGATGGGATGGTGGCTTTTTAAGACAGTTCAGTGAAGCATTACGAGTACGATACTCCATCTTTCAAGTTTTTGGTATAAGAATTTTTTATCAGCACAAATTTTTCTGCACTCAAAAACCACTTTTCTTCGTTCCAATCAGTGAGATTTTTCACACATCTGTTTTGCAACTTTGTCAAAGGGTCTTTCCAAGTCAAAGAGGCTTATTTCAAGTCAACAAAACATTATTTTTTACGTTCTGTTTTGTACTTGAGGGCAGTATATTCCATTTCTACATAGTTTGTGTCTATCTAGCTTGCAACATGCTAACTTTTTTACTTAAAACAACAAGGAGCCCCTAATTTTTAGAAAGAATAAAACAAATCCCTTCAAAAATCATAAAAACATGTTTTAAAAAAAATACTCTTAACATGTATTTTCTTAACAGCGTACCAAACAAAACAAAACAAAACACATTCGGTTTAAGCGAGACAAGGCGTGTGCAGACGTACTCCAGTCTGACTATAGATCAAAAACATATATTGAAAACAATAGTTTGGGTGCAGCGTGTTGTTTGGGGCCCTGGTTGCAGTAAGTGAACAGTTCAGTCAGCTCTGTCTGCTTCATCTGTTTTTGTCCTGTGACAGGGCAGTCATCTTCATTCCCTTTGTCCTTACTTTGGAGCAGGAGGTAATATATAAAGGTCTACGCTCACATGAGGTGTCTCCCTCACCTCCCCATGTGTCCTCCTGGACTTGAATAATGTCTCAAGCTCCGGTCTTGGCTTGATATGATGAGTTATATCCCGATTTCAGACGAGTGGACGTTTCATTTTTTTTTTTTTTTTTTTGTAATGTAGACGTTTTATGGCGCGGTCATGTATGATTCCATCCCATTGGCTTTGAGGTTTTATAGCCAAGATATGACCGTGTCCTATATGCATTATTAGCTTAGGCATCCAAAAACCCCTCAAGTGTGCAGTCTGTATATTGTCACATGTTATTTATATTTAACTGCGCTGATGTTGAGGGTTATGTTGTTCTCAAAATAGCGAAACAAGTAGAAGCTACTAAAGTGGTGTATTGTTAAGGCTAACTCGAAGCTAATTTTGGTCTTTGCGTATGCTAATCGCCTGTTGTTTACGACTGTTTGTCCACACTGTTATCCTTTGTTTTATGACGCCCACCGCAGCGAGCTCAAAGTCAAACTCAATATGATGAGGTATTAGCCTCCGCCACCATTTCACTCAGACATGTCAAGGTCAGGTCACTGTGGGATTGTCTCCAACCCCCAGCGGCCGCAGCCACACATCTTCCCCGCGAACAGGGGACGCACATTATTTGTGTTCACCTCATCACTGCTCAGATGGGCTGTGCAGAGATAATAACAGCCCCTTTAACCTTCTAAATGATTACAATTGTAAGAAAACAACTCCTTTTTGCTCCCACTGTTTTGGAGCTCAAGATAAATGCAGTTTGCTGCTTTTTTTTTGGGATCGTAGATATGAGACACATGTATCTAAACAACCATTATCTGTGTTTTATAGGGGCTGCTTCCTGCTGTGATGAGCCTAACCACCTGCCTGATGAACTTGTACTTCAGAGCAATGAGACCTCCAGTTTTTCTGCCACGCTGTTTACTCTGAGGCTGCCAAAGGAGGAAGGAGAGGGGATCCATTTGTCCCAAGGTGAGACACACACTCTCCCAACACCCCGATGTTAAATAAACACTCCCAGACCTCTGGCCGGCACACTCCAGCCACTGGAATACCATTGGTGTGTCCGGATGATGGAGGGCTATTGTTATCTATCGCCTCCGCACTCTGCTGAGAGGCCAATGAGAAGGCTGGCCATGGCGGCGCGTTACATATAGACTCGCCCACTCGCATTAAGAAGCATTTGTGGGTGCTCCTAAATAGAAACAGAAAAAAAAAGAGATTTGGAGACACTTTCTTAGAATAACATGTGATTGAAGAGGGAGCAGAGGGAAAGGGGAGAGGAAAATTTAGAGCGCATCTCAGCATGTGTTTCATCACCTGCAAAGCCAATGAGGGAGAGCGTCTCAGCGTCAACAACTGTAAAGCGTATCCCAGCTTCTGCCGCCGCCACCGCCGCTGCACGCTACACTAACCAAGAATGTGTATTTCTGCAGATGATTAAATCAATACCATTTTGACAAGACTTGTTGGAACATGCCTCTTTATTTTACGCAATTCCTTCCCTTTCGTCAGGGAGCATTTATCAACCTGCCGGGACGCTGTCACCTAATGGAGATTGTTCTTTAGTCCGCACTTGATAGAAGGCGACGATTATGATGCATGTCGATAGTTTGCAGAGATATTGACACAGGAACAAAGAGCAGGCCCTTGCGGCTGATTGCCTTTTTTTTCCCTCTCAGGTTCCTTCGAAGTGGCTTGGTCATGTTTCAAACTCATCTTCCTCTTAAAACAGCACCTCTTTTATGATAATCTCCCCCATTTTTAGATGTCAACTAAGGTCCTGAGACTTCTGTCCTCTGTCACCTCTGTCCTCAGTCTCGCAGACCTCTAAACAGGCCCATGCTTCTGTTTTCCACGTTGGCACACACAGAGTTAATGATAAAACCAGCGCAGGGTGTGACAACAGGCCGTGAATATAATAAGCTTGAAGGAGACAGGAATGAGAAAAGGTGGGATGCATATAAAAAGAGGGAGGAGAGCAGGGAAAACAAATGACGAGCTCCACCTATAAATTCTTCATCTGCATTGGCTGATTGGAGCGGCTTGACTGTGCGCTCGGCTGTGACTTAACAACTAATCCGGTTTGTAAGTTATTATTTATCTTCGGGAAAGTTTGTCAAACTTGGGCTTTGATTTTCTAGCCTGATTTCCCTCTTGTGGCTCGCTCTCGCACATGCTCCCCACATAATTTATGACCGCCTCTGGTCTTGATGACAGATTATTAAAAGTAGAATTAGTTTTTTTGCGCGGGATTTCTCCACTGGGAATTGGGAAGGCAGCGCTCTCTCCGCAGAAGGTCTCTTACGAGGTCTCCATTACTAATAGAAGTTTTTTTCTCTGATGGGGGGCAAGGAGACTAATGATTTGAATTTACTGTGGCAGCCGTCACGTGGTCTGGAAGGCATCAGTCGAACAGACAAGAGGTTAACTTCCTCCCTGTGGAGAGGTTTATTGGATTGTTTAGCAGCAGAAGGATAATGTTTTTGTCATAGACCGCTGCGGCAAAAACAGCAAGAAGGGGAGAAGAGAAATGAAGGGAGGAAGGACACGGAGAGAGAAGGGGTCTGGGGATGGATAGAGGGGCAGGGAGGAGAGAAAACAGCATGATCAGAGCACAGTGAGCCAGGCGAGAGCGAGTTATTTCTAATATAGGTGGACAGATACTATAAAGCACAGTGATAGTATCCATTCCTCTGCAGATCTTACATGCGCACGGGAAGAAACACATTCAGCTGTGTGCACAAAACATACACACACACACACACATACATACTCTCAGTTTCACTCACACGCAGACAAAAAGAGAGATGTTAGTTCCTTTCACCTGATGGCCGTTTGGAGCTTGTACTCCCAGCATGCCTCGGCAGTATGGGTACCAGAGGGGAGTCACAGCGCAGCTGAGAGCCTCGGCTTAATCTTATGCATCATTAAGCACTCAGCGGCAAGCCAGCGCTGTTCATATACATCATCCACGCTTAATAAACATAATGATGACATAAGATGTAATTCTAGATGAATTTTCATTTTATAGGGAAATGGAGAATTCCTGTAGAAAGGAAAGAAAAAAAAGTAAATTATCTGGGAAGTACAAAATAAATTATGTTTTTTTTCCCCCTACTTAGATGAATGGAGGTGTTTGGTGCATCTGAGTTGGGGATAGTGCGTTAGGCTGCACGAGGAGGTGGCGTCGAAGGTGGTGATGTGGCTTTTTGGTTATGGAGATGGCGTGGCAGGTGTGGCGGGGTGAGAGGCGGGGTTGTGTCGCAGCCTAAGGGAGGAGGGGGGGGAAGTTGGAGAAAAATGGGGTCGGCTATTGTGAAACGTTTGCAATTTTTAATTCCTAATCGTGAGGCATGATGGACAGGCTGAGACACGGCGGAGTGTGGAGCTCATCCATCATGGAAGGAGGAAACCAGAGAGGGAGAGAGAGAGAGAGAGAGAGAGGGGGGAGATGTAAAATTTCAGATGGAGTTACCTTACAGGGGGGAGAGGGAAAATAGATTCTAGATAAAAGGGGAAGGATGTGGGAGTGAGAGTGCAGCAGGTACTGTGGGAGGGCATCACAGGCCTCAGATTGCTTCATGTCTCCCTGCTGGGACCGGGCTGTAGCTCGGCCTGGAAATGAGTTCCGCTTTCAGGGACTGCAGCAGACATTGAATCATCCTGAGAATCATCCTCACCGCACTTGTCTTCAGCAGGCAGTAGAGGTAACGTGGTGGTGACCTGATGATGGTAAAGTGAATTCTCAATGGGATATAATCAAGCGAGGAAACAGCAGAGCTACAAACACAAGAAGGCAAAAAAAAAACGCAGCTTATCTGAAACTTAACTGGACAAAACAGAGATTACAGTCTTACACCATAACATGAGCAGTACTCGCATAGCATTGAGCTAACTGCAGGAAACAGAGGTGTTTGGTTTGATTGATATCTAGTAGTCAGTGCTCTATCCTCCTGCTGGTGAAACTCCAGAAGCAATGGTGGCCTTCAAGGACATAAAGCTCTTGTGATGCATTATAAGTATGATCAAGTTTAAACAACAGCTACTCTCTTTGTCGTCTCCTCTGTTTTTATATCTGGTGATTTGCTTCTGTCCTTATTACCAGACTCCTTATTATGACCATCCTAAGTCTTCTGATTGTGGTTTCTTGTTGTTCCCAGAGCCTCGTTATTGGCTAACAGATACTGTTTGGACCCAGAAACTTTGCATAAAGATGAAATCTAGTTTTCTTAATCTGTCCCTGCTTTCAAATCTCTAATCTAGATGTAAAACAAAAACATACAAAATACAAAAAATAGTGCCCAGCATAAGTCAGCACACCCACTATTAAAAGTAATGTATTACTCAATATCTAGATTAGCAAAAGTACAATTTCCAAAGTTTTGACAAATCTGAGTTTAACATAACATTTTATTTACCATTAGATGAAACTAAGGGTGATATGGTAACTAAAATTTAGCTTTGCTCCCAGAACTTTGATTGGGGTGTACCTGATTTTAAATTGAGGGGGGAAAAAAAAGTTTTTTGCATTCAACTTAAAAATCTTGTTTGCAATCAATGGCCTACATTTTGGGGGAGTATTTTGTTGTATAGTCTTACATAAAAAATGTTGATTTTGAAAGGAAACTGAAGGTTTTCTGACAACTCTGAAGAGACGTACTCATTTATTCTGAGCACTGTTTGTTTTTCCGGTATAATCAATCAATCAAATTTTATTTTTAAAGCACAAATGTGGCACAAATTGCTGTCCATTCCCGCAGGATATTCAAAAACAATGAGGTAAAATAGATAATTATACAAATACCAAACCCCACCCACCCTTCCAACCCCCATTCAACACATACAGAACTCACACGCTCACACACACAGATGCACACACTCAAGACCAGGTGAGGACTCTTCAACTTGCCACAGATGACTGAAACGCTATCTTGAGTTAAAAAAGATGATTATTAAAATGGAAGATTATTCCTGTAGCTTTAAAATCTTCATTTACAAGTCATCAACAAGTTATATATCACATTTTAAATCCTGGAGATTAACCAGAGATCACATCACATCGTTTGACAACTTTATCTACCAAACAGTCTTTAACAATCTCGCAATCTGCCGCTTTTTGTTTCCTTTTTTTCCCCCCTAACTCTTCTTACCCTGATAGCAGCGATCACCCTGAGAGTATGCAAACTGTACATCAAACATGATAATGTCTCATTATGCCGGAGAATTAATTAGCATCAGTGTGTTTGGGTCCTGGTTGCCTGCCTTTTTTGAGGCATAATGCGAGTTTTAGACCTCAGCAAGTTTGCAGCCAGTGGACCGTACGAGCCAGTATGCCAGTGGGTGAGCCAAGTCTCTCAATGCAGGGATCATTACCACCTCTCTTTCTCTCTGTCGCTCTTATTCCCACTCCCTCGCTCTAGATTCTACTTTTATTTCCCTTTTTTTACATGCACTTTTCGACACTTTCAGTTTCACCTCAGTTAGGAAAACTGTGTAAAATCTCCAGTATTTTAAACCCTGACTTTAGTACCTGTAACATACTAGTAAGATAAGGCCTATGGTGATGCCACCCTTTGGGTAATTAGTTACCCATGATCCCCCTCACTCTCCCTTACTAGAGGAAAAAAAACACAGTAATAGGCAGAGAACAGTGACAGGATCAGAGAAATGGGCTTTTAACTAACATGCAAAGTGATGAATGGATTGACCACAATGTAGACTAATGGAGCCGTGGAACTAATTAGGCCGAGCAGAGCTGTGCTTAAATATAAATGGATTGAGCTGGATGAAACAGAGGAACAGCTGAGAGAATGATGAGGTCCTTCACTCAGGGGTCAATCAATGGCCAAGCAAACACGATCTCGTGGTCTTCGTAGACCTTCAGAGTATTTTATCTGTTTGCGTTCGTGTCTGTTGTTTCCACCTGGATATCTTCTACACAGGTCCTCTGTGTGCGACTGCATGACTTTGCAGAAAAGCCGTAATAAATCTCTAATCATGCTCGTCCCCGAAGCCCAGCTCTCAGACCCTGCAGCTTGGCACCGACCACATGTTTGCTGCCATGCCCTCTGACTCTGCGGTCCGTGTAGACCGCTTCTGTTGGCCGCGCCTCAAATCTGCCGAGCTCACCTCAAGAACGGCCGCAAAGATAATTAATGCGCCGAGCTACAACACCTAACCCGGGGTTCTGCTCCTCACAACGCCTGCGTTTGTTCCGTCTTTATGACCACGCTCTGACCTTGTAAACATCTGTGGAGCGACGGAAGCGACAGCAGTTTTTTTCGCAGACTTGGCGCACCCATTTCTCCGTGCCTTTCGTCTCTGTCTGCTGTGCTTTCAAAGTGCGTCTTGAACAGCAATTATTTCGGGGGCTACAGAGTGAGAAGAAGAGCAATAACAACACCCCGCTTGTGGAGGCTACTGGTTGCTGGGTTGCAGTTCGTGCCCCCCTCTGTAGGCGCTGCACATCCCCAAATTAATGTGTGCAGAAATGCAAATAACCCGCCCCAGTAAAAGTTGACATTGCCGCCTCTGATAAATTTTTCTGCTGAGGTAAGAGACAATTTAATGCAGAATTAGAAGTCACTCTCTGCCACCATTTACATCCTTAATTAGCTGTAATTTCTCTGCACCCATTAGAGAGAGAGAGAGAGAGAGAGAGAGAGAGGACACAACAGTAAGAGGTTAAGATTAGAGCGTCTCCTGGTGCCAGGCTGGTGTGTGTCTGTTTGCATCCCTGTGTGAGTTTGTGTATCACTGTGTCCTCCCCAGCTAGGTTGCCGTTGGTGATTGATACACGTCTTGCTCAGTCACCAGCCATTGGCACCGGGGGTGGATGTAAACACTGATTAGAGGGAGGAAATGAGGCCCTCACTTTGTCCTCTGTGTCAGGGAGCACTGCGGTGGCTGTCTCTGTTTGTCTAGTTCTTTCCACCTGAGCACGTTTCAGAGGACACCGTTAGCTACGCTTTATAGCCGTTATTTAGATAGCGACACAACGGGATGCTCCTTTTTGCTCTTTGACTGACATGCCCAGCCATGTGCTCAGCAATTCAACTCGCTGCAACGGACAAAGTGCCTACAAGTTTGTGCGAGGCATAAAAAAAATGATGATGTGTCAGTTTGTGTGAAGGAGACGTTCGACGGGGTTTGCCGTCGATTTGATAGGAATGTGGGAAGCAATTCGGAGAAGAATAAAAAGTTTTGTAGGTTCCTTGCACCGATCTGTCTTTGTTATTTGTTTTATTTTCAATTTATTAAAACCAGAACTTATTTCCTATTGTTTAAAACCGGACGGATTCTTTAGATTGTTTTATTTTAAGACAACACATGCGAGCTATAGGTTGTCTGCGTTCCTGGTTAGATTTCTGGATATTTATCATACTATTCACCTGTAATGCCACCATACATGCAAATCATGAAACAGGATACTTTCCCCTTATGAAATTATGACAAACCGCTCAATTTGGACAACAAATCAGCTTCGACTACTTTGTCGGCGCCTTAACAGGCGAAGAACAGCACAGAAAGAGTGCGGCACGGCAAAACATTTTTCTTTCTTTGCCAGGAAAAATGAACTGTCAACATTTAATGATAGATATTTGCATTGTGATACAAATCGTGTCCTTGGCCCTAAACATAAGATATAGATCCATTTATAATGAATTCAGATAAAGTGTCCTTTTTGCATTCGCGCTCTAATGGATCTGTGGAGCCAGCGCCACTGACCCTGGTGCAATCAACAAAAAACCTGTGCCGGTGGATGATCAGACAGACATCTATCATTTCCTCTCACACCTTCTAAGACGCAGCGGATACTTAGGTGCAAATGTATTTCCTTCTTTCCCGGCTAAATGTATGTGTAACTTCTGCAAGCTGGCTGACTTTTTTTCATGGTTTTGTGAGAATGTGTGGAAGAAAGGGGGCAAAAAGACATTAGATTTTTTTTCCATCATTAAGCTGTGTCTGGGAGATGATGTGCTAGCCGTATGTGGTCCAGGGGAAGTATTTATAGCCCTGCTGGAATCTTGCTGTGCTGCGTTGATAGCCGAGATAATGGGAGAGAATGGGACGCAGCGAACTGTTCTAATGACACCAACAAGACAAGAGAACAGCGAGGATAAATAAATGTTAGCCATTTTCTCTCGCACATCATTTGCATTTTTTCTTGTTAAGGTCACTTATAGACCCAGACAATAACAATGAAGGGGAAAAAGCTCTCGCAGAATATAAAACCCAGAAATAACAAAAAACAGAACTACTTAGTATGCGAGTAATTTATTTTATTCCCCTAATAATGTGACATTCAGTTAGAGATAGTGCCGGTTTTTAATTTTTAGCCCCTTTAATTCCCATGTAGCTGCTTGAGTGGGTTTCCTTGTGAAATAGGGGGAATACAAACAAGATTTCACTTCATTACACAGGAACAAACTGTACAAAAATTGCACTTACTTATGGAAATGACTGTTAAACATGCACAGCATTATGTGCTCTGCCTGTGCCGAAAACATTGCTAACATTAAACCATGACAGTACAGACAGGGAGTCAGTGAGGAGGACCAATTACCAAAGACTGAGTATGAGGAGCTCTGTGCCCAGGGATGATAAAAAGGGACAACTGATCACTAAATACATCGGCCTTAATGCTCCTGTGAAGAGTTTTTGTCCTGTAATGAAACAGAACAAAATTATCACTGATGCCTTTTATGACTTACAAAAGCAACAATGACCATGAGAGAAAGACTGGCAGTTTCTATATCTTAACTTTTAATGTCTGTAAGCGCAGACTAGATGATTTACAGTCTGTTTTACTTATTCACAATGGTGACTGACATGTTTCATAATTTTAAGAAAGAAATATGACTGTTTGTCTGTTAACAAGACTTATATGTATAAAGGACAAAGTGAGCAGAGATAAAAGCGGTATCAAACACAGTGGGTGCTAAAATCTACTCAGACTGAAAGTTCCTCACAGGAGCTTACAATCTTACTCCCCTTTTTGTGAAGTCATTACAAAACTAGAACCCCTATTTATAACAAATACCTTCAATCCTGCCTTTAAAGGACCATGCCCCAGTTAACGTGCTTACTGGAACCATCATCTACTAACCAAAAAACAACAAAACAAACAAAAGTAAAGACAAACTTCCTCATCCCACAAACGGAAGCTTTTACAAAAACCAAATGTTTTCCGCCAACAACTGCTATTTTGAGGAGCAATAATGCAGAACATTGTGCTGCTTTACACAGGGGTGTCCAGAAGGGTGGCCAAGGGTGGCACTAGCCCCTTGAACTCTGTCTTGCTGGGAAATAATTGCTTTGTTTTGCCAGAGGTGTGTGACTTATGCTTTTAAATCCAATTTTTAACTGTTTTTGGTTAACAAGCTAGCTGTAGCTTTCTTTGCATTTGAATATATCACATTTACTTTTGTTATTGCTTTCAATTGTGACTTCAGATTAGTTTTTTTTTTTTTATGTAGGTCCTTAAAAAGCTAAGTTTTGACGATTTTTGATGCCACTCTTTTAAAAGTCAAAAACTATACACAGAAAAAATGGGTGTATGATGCTCAAATAATAGTTGTATGGCAGATAGTGAACACAAAAAACTATTTCTGATTATTATATGTGAGTAAATTGTGTTTGCACCCGCACATACTCCGGCCTCCCTTACCAATGTTAGTACCTCAGATGGACCACCCCAGTCATAAAGTTTTGACACACCCTTGGCTAGACTAAAGTGCAATATTAGTTAGAACTAGAAAATACATCTGCATTTTGACTGTTCCTGTCTCTTTAAATGTTAAACGTTAAACACAAATAAATGCAGTTTAGTAGAAAAATGAGAACTTTTCAGATAGAACCAGAACCAAACTGCTGCTAATGATACCTGATTGTGTTTCTAGAATTATGATAATTTCAACAAAAACACACAACTTACCCAAAATGATATTGGAGGTGTACTTTGTTTCTGCTATAGTCAGTATCAAGTAGAAATGCTGACACCTTTTCTCCTGTTTGAACTCTACCTTTAAGCACATATGGTGTTCAAACTGCTAGAATAACAAGCTGAGCAGCAGGGCCTGTGTGTGGACAATAACTCTCATTTCATACTTCCATTCAGCTGCAGTAACTTTGTGAAAGAGAGGGCCATTAGCGTAACCTCCGGGCCCTGTTTTGCTGCCTGAAGGTAATGAGAGACAAACAGCCTGGTCAGCAGTAGGCATAAGTGCTGGGGTTTATGGGCGGTGTGTGTTGTGTCCCAGGTTAACACTGATGCCACCATTTAGAGCTCTGTGTTTTAGCACCCGTCTGCTAATTGAGATGACAAAGGCCATAACAATGACATTGTTGTCCAAACGGCCCTCTCTAGACCTGCGTCTGGCTCCAGTCAAGGACGTCCAGCAGGCTGTAAGTGCAACCTTGGAATTTAAGATGGTGCCTGAGACCTTATGTGTATCCCAGAAAACAATTAGCACAGCACAGGTGGGCCGGCACACATTCTCAGACCCTTTTAAGTGCCAGAAGTGTGGGAACGGTTTAGTTTAGTTTACTTAAAGTCATATTAACCACATCCTCCTCCAACAACAACAAACACCAGAGTGGGTACTGTGTTATTGCAAAAAAACAGGTTACATTACTTTGTTATATGTCATTCATTCTCCTCATTATGCATAGAAGCATCCTTGTAAATAGGCTGCAGCAGTAATATGAAACTACATCAATTGACACTCCATAAAAGATATATAACGTGTTAACAAGAGATATAAACAAGAACAGCTGCTGAATTATCTTTGACTCTCCTAAAACTGTGTTTGTGATCAATTAAGGCTCAGTCTTACAATTTCACATCGCAAACAGGATGTCTTCTGTTACTCTAATAATAGTAATGCATATGGCGAGTGTTTTGATTAACATAATGGAAAAATAGCCCACATAATTTATCTTCTAAGTCCGAGGGAGAGAGAGCCAGATTGGAGCCCGAGGACTCAATCCACCTCAACATATGCTGCCATTGTAAGTCTCTGAATGTGGAGCATCTCGAGCCTCGTTCCCATGATATTTATTGAAAAACATTTGACTTTATGAGCTGCATACTTAATGAATGCCCATCGATGCTGTGGCTCAGCAGATGAGGCAATAATTCTACATATGAGTATTGCAATCACACGTAGGTCCGGGGATGTTGTTTCTAATTGTGATCTATTCTAATTTGTGTGTGTCAGTCCTGCATAGGTCTGCACTACCATTTGCATTTTTAATTGGAAGGGTATTTTAGAGGGATATATTAACAGTGTGTTTATTTATTCTCTATGAGGTTAACTGTTCTTTGTCTTTTGTAACCAGGTCTTTCACGGAGCACATAGAAATTAGCTTCTGCTACCAGTTGTTGTAGCTTAAATGGAGGTGTATGAAGTAGGATATTATGAAGTTCATTAGGATGAAGATATTATGTTTGTTTGTCACAAAGTCTGGCATGATATGGTTTTGAGCCATTCAAACTAAGAGACCTGTGATTAAAATAAAAAGGTATAATGGGCCCATTTAATAAGATTATTTACACTTATATGTCGGACTTTTGTTGTTAGGAATTCCTTTTGATCTCCTAGCATGTTTGATTTTTATCTTTGCTTTTTACAGTTGTCTGGTCCTTCACTACGGTGATATTGACCATTAAGACCACAGAGAGCTCTGCAAGTGCAAAGTTTTAAAAAAAGAAAAGCTAAAGAGGTGCAATAAAGCCAGGGCTGTGGGTTGAAACTATGAGACAGTCAAGCTCTCACAGATCACATTTATAGCTTTTCTGACACAGTGATCATCGTAACAAAGACCAAACATTGCACCTCGAAGAGACGTGCAGATCAAGTCAGTATTGGGTCGGTCTGTCGAAGACCACATCTAGACGTCAGTGCGGCGTGCAAAATAGGTTAGAAATTTCTACGTCCAAATTGGACCTTTTTTAGACGTCACTCTAACGTTTAGAATTTGGACGTCATCTGAAGACCAAATCTAGACGTTGGCACAACATGCAAAATGGATCCAAGATTATTGGATTATTCATTATTCATTATTGGACCTCTTTTAGATGTTGTTTAGATGTTGAAATGATGTCCACATTTGTACCTCATTATCGCAAAAATATGTTAAATAGATGTCGTTTTGGCGATGCATTGCTCAGTTTATGTTGTCTGATCTCAGGATTAGGGATAAGGTCTACAATGAACAGGTAGTTATCCAAATCAGAATCCCAAATTGGTAAGCAGGACACAATGTAAAGCTTTATACTGAGAGTAGGGCCGATATTTTGAATTCTTATAAACAAAAGAATTCACTTAAGTCCAGAATTGTTGTGTCTCATTTGTCAGTATCAGGAACTTGTATTTTTTAAGGGTTAGCAACACACATCAACAACAACAATGTGATAATGTCCTGATTTATTGGCCGACCTGCTCTCTTAATCTGGCGTTGAAAAACTGGTATTGGTTGACCACTCATTCCCAGAAATAATGCCCGTACTATGGTGCGTCAGCCAATCAAAATCAACCATTTAACACAGCTCGATTGTACATAGTATTTCTAAACTGTTGCAGAAATTTGAACGCAAAAAGAAAACAACTTATCATTAAAGCCATTTTTATTAGTGGACTAATCAGAGTGTTTTACTGTGACCTTACTTACACTTTCACTTCACAGATGATGGTCAACTGTTTCTCTCTGAATATCAATGCAGTGTTGTACCCCCACCACACTGCCATGTTGTATTTGCAGAGAGAGCCTCTGCTGGATAGGAATGTATTTTTATCCACATCTGTATGTATGCTGCTTCAGCCTGATTCAAGCTGTGACTGAACAAAAATACCTGTACAGATAAAATCCCTTGTTTCTACACCTCGCTGTGAGGGAGATGTTGATGTCTGGTCAAACTCTAGCTTTATACCCAACCAAAAACAAACATAATTCAAATGCATTGCCTGTCTTATCTTATCTTGTAAGATGGAAAACAAAACCTTGGAAGTAAATCTCGCTCATGTATTTGTCTGAAAGCAGATCTGCAGTTGCTACTTAACGCTAGTCCATTGGTTTTGTCTGAGTGATTCACCTATCGGAGGAAAGTTAGATGTATTCCACTGATTGTCTAGCTGCAAGGAAAAATCCATCTTGGAGCATCCTGCGGCTGCTGGGCCTTTATTGACATATCAGATGGGACATTGGAGGAGAAATTGGCCTCATTTGTTTCTCATGTCACCTTAATGGCAGATCTCTTTCAAGGGGCGAAGAATTGACAGGCCCCCGGTCTCAGTGAGCAAACAGCCAAACCTGGTTTATTGGTTTCCTCTCGCAAACACTCTGCCTAATGTGGCTGGCTAGATCAGCCTCCAAAGTTGAAAAGATCCCCCAGAAAATATTAATCAAGTCCTCTGACTGATTGTCTTTGCATGATAAATTATCTGGAGAGGGACAGTGTTGCTATAGCCCAGGGACATTTATCACAAACAAAGCCTGAGTTGGGATTCCAGGAGAAGAAGAAGACAGAGTGGAAGGGTCAATTAGACATTTTCAGAGAGGATGTAATGTATGAAGCATCCCAGATGTAGTCGAGCCGTTACTCCATCTTAGCTAGTCGTGACTGCCTTTGTGTTTTTTGCCTTTCTTTTGACAACTATATCCTGTACAGTTGTTATCCCCCCCAGCTTTCATCGCTGTCAATACTTTTACAAATCATTTCCCTCTTCAGCAGTGTTAGCGTCTTGTTTCGCAGCTTGATTGAAGTTTCTGAGCGTCACTTGGAAGTGAACAGGTGTCAACCTAGCACAGGCACCTCGCAGATGGCAGCATAATTAGCATTGATTCTGGCAGGCTTTCACAGGCCAGGGTCTAGATGGCCGTGACGACCAACTAACCTCCCCACCTCTTGATGGGCTACCTCTGGGAGGGATCGAAGCTCATTTTACTCCTAGAGTGGTGCATGCTAAAGGAATGGGTAGCACACACCGTCTGAGACACACAAATCCTGCTGTAGACACAAAAGACAGAGGAAAAATACCCTTGGATTGAGTAAAATGAATTATGAGGAGAGTCTGTTCTTCATGGCATGATCTTAAATTCTTTCTGTATACAATAAATTCATTAAATAGGCCTGCAATTATCGATTTCGTTTATCAATGTATAGATAGCTGTTTTAGCAATTAATTGTGTGATTTGTAAGGAATCTACAAATGGTGAATTTGTGCATATGGTTTGATTAAGCAGTTGTGTTTGAATTGTGAAAGGTAAACATCCATAAAAACTCAAACACCAAATATTAAATCTATGTTCACTGCCATTAAAAGAGAGAAAATATAGACTTTTTAAAAGTTAGTAGGTAAAAGTATTATCTATCTATCTATCTATCTATCTATCTATCTATCTATCTATCTATCTATCTATCTATCTATCTATCTATCTATCTATCACTTATTTAACTAAAAATCTATCTATCACTAATTTCAATTATATTGTATCCATCTCCCTCTTCTGTCCATTCTTGTATTTTGTTTACAGTAATATCCATTCATTCATTCACCTAGCTTTTATTCTTAACCACCATCCATCAATCCATCCATCTATTCATCCATCCATCCATCCATCCATCAATCCATCCATCCATTTTACCAACATAAAAACACTTCCTTTCATTTATCATCCATCATCTATCATCCATCCACCATCCATCCATCCATCCATCCATCCATCCATTTATATTTTCAGTCCATCAAGCCATCCATCCATCCATCCATCCATCCATCCATCCACCTACTCCTTTACCTAGCTTATATTCTTAGCGTCTTTCATCCCACCATCCATCCATCCCACCATCCATCCATCCATCTGTCATTTATACTGACATGTATCCATCTATTCATCCATACATATATATTTCCATTTCATCAATCCATCTATTTTCACACCTTTTATTATTCATCCATCCATGAATCCATCAATTCCATCAAATTAGCTGCCCATCTTGCCAACAGAACAACACTTCCTTTCGTCCATCCATCTATCCATCCATCCATCCATCGATCAGTCCATCCATCCATTCATCCATCCATCTATCCCTCGATCAATCCATCCATCCATCCATCCATCCATCCAATCAGCTGCCTATCTTACCAACATAAAAACACTTCCTTTCATCCATCATCCATCCATCTAGTATCCACTCATTTTACCAGCATTTACTCCATTAATCTTCTCTTCCACTCATCCATCCTTCCTTCAACATTTCGACTCCTTCCTCATCCACCTCTGTTCAAACTAATGAACATTTCAGGCCGTCTAAGCAGAATGAATAAAGAACATCATGGCTGTAACTTATTGCATGAACATGGTTTTAAACAGGACTGAGTCCTAAATTATTAGCAGATAAGAATCATAAAATAAGGCAGAATCCTTTAAAAGGAGGCAGCAGGATTTCTTTGTAAGTGTGCCAACATCCGTGCCCCGGTACACCCCCTCTTGCTTGGTATTTGTGTATTGCAGATTGTGTGCAGGAACAAGCCAGCCTCTGCACTCTGAAATGGATCTCATCTAATCTTATTTCACCATGTCAAATGGCAGCATGACATGCTGTTTTACTCCGTAACATTTGGTTGTTGTGAACCAGCTGACTGCATCCGATTCGAGGAGTCCCCTTGTTATTATGAACCACTTGTAACAGTGTGTCTGTGGGGTTGTTGTCGGAGTCGCTGGGTCATGCCGACATGTTGGTCACTAATACAATACACAGAAAATTGCTTCTGCGGCAGACGTTTGTCGTTTGTTTTCATTCTTGTATTGGAGTGTGTTCAATCCATTACAGAAACACAATCTGAATCGCCTGACAAATTTACACAAAGACCTTTTTAATAACAGCCAGCGTAGCTTGAATATGGAATCACAGAAATCTAAATGCCTTTATTGTCGCAGGCAAATGCAGAACACAAGACAGAAACACATACTTATTAACTTATTAGTCAAACAGAACTTTTACTATAAATAAGGAACCCCAGTACGTTTTCAGGTCTAGACTCTTGTATAAAGATAAACCCACTGTTGGCAAAGCATTAGAAAACCTCCTTAAACAAGCAGAAACCTGGAGGAGAACTAGAAACATCCCTGGACAAGCATCTGTTGTTACTGAATGGATGGGTTAAAAACAAGTTAAAGACTGAGAGACAACTAAAATAACAACAGATATTAGAGATAATAGAAATAATGCACATGTAAATGGCCTAATACTGCAAAGTACTCTACTATTATGATAATTATATCAATACGGCTGATAAAAATTATCACAAAATGCTTCTAGTGTCAGCAGTCAGTCTTTAACAATGTGAACCACCCGTGCTGTATACTGGTGCACTGGTCAGGTGTCAGGATTCATTATATTTGGCTGAGATTTGCATAATGCAAGAGGCATCAAATTAAATTTGCATAATTTCTCTGATTACACTTGTTATTAAATGTGAGTGACATTGATTTACAAAATGGCCTGATATAAGGTTAATGGCTGATGTCACCTTCTTGAGCTTCTGTCTTTTCTTAATTATCACAAAGCTTTGTTCACTGTGTCATTTATGTTTCTTTACCATTAACTGACACTCCACTGTATGCGTTCCTGCCTCCACATCTATGCATTAAACCGCCTCTGTGCCTGAACTCCTCTCTTTCTGTTTCTGTAATTATGTAAGGCAGAATGTGATTTAAATAGGATGAAGAGCCATAATATTGGTGTGCCTTGGCCCATTTAAGCACATTTACGTGGGCCATTATTGACAGACGGCTAAGTGTCATTTGTCAAGGAAGGGGGAATTGACAGGGCTAAGAAACAGAGTAGAGTAACGGTCAATCAGACCTACTTTACAGCCATGTTGAGGGGGGTGAAAAAAAAAGCAGACATCTCCAGTGTTTCATTTTCTCCTGGGTGGAAGCATAAGATCATAATACCTATTTTCATAATAATACAAACAGCCTGTAGGCGACAGAAGAAAAAGAAGGCCATAGTCTGTGTATCTGTGCATTGCCTGTCAGAGATGGAGGGGTTTCAATCTCTTTTTCATTTCATCCTGATAGCTCTGCCTTTTATTACCGAGGGACAGGAACGTTTCCCGAGGTAAAAACGAGTGCACATTCCCAAGATAAAGTTGGAGGTTTACAGCTATTTCCAGCCTGTAATGTATTATTCCGTTAAAGCAATGATCAGGTAGTGTTGGATGAATGGGAGATGTTCAGCACCATTACTGCCTGGCACATCAGTGAGGCATTATTACATTATCGCTGCTCTTTAGTAGGAGATTGGGTGTGTGACCGGGTTCTGAATACACTCATCCCGCTCTCCACGGCGTAAATTGCAGATTGGCTCATTGACTTCAATGATAAAATGTAAAAATTGCCAGTAAAGAGAACATAGACTCAGGTTACTCCTTAGCTGTTTGTCAACGGCAGATGTGACTCAGTTGGTGCGGAGCATGTTAAAGAGTTCCATCTCCCAGAAGTCAATGTCATTTATGCCTGAAACTGCTAAAGCAATAGCTCATCTTGTCTCTGGTGTGTCATACTACACTGCCTTTGTCTGAGATTAAAATTTGCTCTGGTGGTGGGCTGAAATCCTAAAATATCTCTTATAGCTTGGTGTAAAGATTTACTGACAGATACAAGCAGAAAAAAAAAAAAAAGATTTACATTATTGAATATTTAAAACGAAGAGGCCCTTAAAGAATAAATTTGTGATCTCCTCACAAAAATAATTAACAATCACAATACATGTCACTTACATCTCTGGGATAATTTGTGTCTGATAATTGACAGCTAATTAATTAAATATTGCATCAACCATCCGGTCTATGGACCATGTGTTCAGTGTGCCCGCGCATCAAAGAAAAACCTGCGAGCATTATTATTCTGCTTATTAGACCTGGGCAGGTTATTCTGGAAATGGATACCGCTAATGTTATTTCGCATGACACTCCAGAACAGCATTAATCCATGATAATTACCCTGGAAGGAAGCAAATAAAGACAAACTAATGGCCAGGTTGATCATCAATTTCAAACATTCGACTCAAATGCCCTACATTTTTATGCAGGAAGCGTCTAGTTGCTGAGCCTCGGCTTGGAATGCCTTTTTAAGTGTATATTATCCTGTCCTTGACTGGGGAAGTGCTGGGAGAAATCATTAAAGCAAATTAGACTATTAACATCCTAAAGAGCATTTATCTTGTGGATCAATAGGCTCTCATCTTCTTTAGAGGACCCTTCGGTGTCCTAAATCCATTATGAGCCAGATTATGAGGATAGTCAATTCATTACATGCAGATAGGCCAATAATTATCGACACCGAAGGTACCAATAATAATTTCGAACGCATATCCTCTGCGACTTTTAAATTATTTCTAAAAACCAAAAGATAAGCACATGAACTGTGGTGAATGAATGAAAATGATTAACCGTCTCCAGCTGAATTCATTAAAGTTTCCACACCATCTCAAGAGAATTCAGCCGCTCACTGAAGAGGATATTTAAAGCATCCTTTCAGAAGGGGGGGAAGAAGAAGAAGAAGAAAAAAAAAAAAGAGTCTCTTGGCATTGATGCACTTGTCGTAGATCAAGCAACACTTCACCATATGATTTTTGCTGCTTTGCTGACTGTGTGTGAAGATGCCATACTCGGGGAATGGATTGGATCTGCAGTCTACCATCACAAGATCCGCGATGCTCCAATCAACACACAAGATGTTCACACATTTACAATTGCATCATTTTGCAGCGCCCTGACATGACGTCACTGCTGCCTGGTTTATGTTTTTTTTTTGCACATGCTCAGAGGACAAACGGACACGAACGTGCGTTGTATTACTCGGATTAGATTTAAAGGTATCTATTGTGTCGTTAGAATGCGTTCAGGAGAAATAGAGTAAAAGGAATAATCAGACGTCATGTGGCCCAGAAGTCAACAAACACAAATCACCAGAGCCGCCGCCTTTGACATGATGTTGATTTGATGAACACGATGTGATATCATTATCTCTCACCGAGCCTTCATCAGTGTGTTGGCCAAGACAGCTATTGTTCAAAACCCATAAATCTCACCCCCTTACGTCGTGCCAATAATAGCCCTAAATGGGGATAAAATGACTTTCCCTTTTCCCCTCAGTTGTTATGCTAAAAACTGTAACCCTAAAGTGACCGCAGCCACACATTATACACCGCGGCGTTTGTGGAGTGCTGAAAAGGCGAGCGGGGGATCCTTCTGTTCCCCATATGGCCCCATTGTCTTGGTAATGGCGTACAATGCGGCCCCCCTCCAGAGCCGTGCTCTTAGCCCCGCTGGTAGAGAATAAACTGTTGGTTTCACAGAGGCGAGCAGCAGGCCCGCGGACACACAAGTGTGTAAGATGTGGGGCTCTCATGCGCGCGGCCGGTCGATTCCTCCCCTTGGCCAGAGACTGGGAGGCTAAAGAAATGGAAAGTGTTTTTTTTCTGAGCGGTGGAGGAGGAATTTCTTCACCCCAGCAGGATGTATTTGTTAAGTTTGTCAGAGAAAGTCAGGGCCCAGTTTTTCAGCTTCAAACGGATCATGTTTGTGTTTACGCTTCTTTCTGAAGAACCATCTTGATGTCTCACTCCTTCAAAATTCAATATCAGTCAATCGAGACAGCCGTAAATTTCCTCTGACAACTATGTAAAAATAAAACAATGCGATGCGCCAACTCTGTGACTAATGAGATTAATATAAAACATCATTTTTGATTCATGCTCTATCAAGGAATAATTACAACAACCTCCATCAACAAATAACTGTAAATATTTTAATTGATTGATTCATTAGCTATTGGCACAGCGGCACAGCATCTCTGAATCTGCATGCATTGTGTAGGCTGTGTGGATATCCTCTGCATAGCTGCCATTGTCTGGCCCTTGGTAGCACTGGAGCTAAACTAATCAGTCAAGGAGTTGCTGACTCGGCAGCAACCAGACTCCTGCTTAAAA
Source organism: Xyrichtys novacula (assembly GCA_962446985.1). Classification (NCBI taxonomy): domain Eukaryota; kingdom Metazoa; phylum Chordata; class Actinopteri; order Labriformes; family Labridae; genus Xyrichtys; species Xyrichtys novacula. The sequence goes on along the minus strand of OY660882.1, from coordinate 6,283,390 downwards.
AAAAAAAAAACACAAACAGACCATTAAGACACTAACAGGCCCCCACTAGAGTGGTCTCAGTTTGAACAGATACTTGAATGAGATGCAACTGCCTCTTATTTTTGTCTCTCGTTAATCTGTTTTAAGACTTTTCCCCTCACTTAATTATTCAGTCTTAAAGCTCTACAGTGAAATTAAAGTCTTTTAAATGAGATAAATGTTACAGTTTGGCTTTTTTTTTTTTCCTTTTTTTGAAGACGAACAGAAAAACCTTTTGTCCGTCTGGTTTTGAACATCTTAAATATCACTTATTTTCAAATATCTGCTTCTAAGTGTAAAAGTTTTTTCTTTGAATTACTCAAATAATTAACCCTTTATTGCCTTTTTGTATCATATTTGATACATACTTTTATGATACTTCTATCAAATCAATATGATCAACAAATTACTAAAAAACACCTTAATACAGTCTGATAAACGATAAAAATGTCCTTTTGTGGTTTATCAGTTTCCAAAAACACCTAATGTATCAAACAAGATAAATAAATTTGTTAAATTTTGAGGACATTTTGATTTTTTTTGTTTTCAGTAGTAAGTTTCAGCTCCAAAAAAATAGAATTTTCTGGCCATAATTTGTGGTTTCAGACATTAAAGGATTAATTCACTTTGAGTAAACTTTTTAATTCAACTGGTCTCATGTCTGCAGTTATATTTGTGCATTTTCACCACCCAGTACTGTCTGTTTTCTGCTTTAAGCTGTAGCATGTAGTCAGTCAGCCTCCTGTTTTTCTCTTTATGTCCTAATAACCAGTTGTCGGGGACGTTAGTGAGAGCAGACATGGACCAGGGAGTCTGTGTTCATGGAGCTGCAGGCTTTGGGAATGGAAGGGTCACCTGGTCAATGAATATGAAGGCCCCTCTTATTATAACTTTGTCAATGACAAATAACAAACTGTTGGTATATGAAATGCTCCGTTGTATCATTTTGTGGAGGACAAGGGACATTTTAAGCTTGGCTGCCCGTACAGCAGCCTCCGAGCTGGCCCTGGAAAAGCTGTTTGTTTGACCCTAAGGAGTGAGAATTGACAAAGCAAGCCGGGAGCATTTGTTTCATCTGCTAAGCCATAGATTGAAAATGATTTCCCAATGCCCCGTTTGAGATCCCTGTGAAGGGGGTCATCAATTATTTCCTGATACGTGACACAGTGTTGTACCTATTTTACTGACCACTGCTTTCTGGTTGGCCAGATAGCATCTCTTTTATCAGCCGATTATTGATGGTGAGTGGAAGCACAGTAAACAGACCTGTGGGTTTATTTCTACTTTCTCTCTGCCATCCGGGGTGCTTTAGTTCAGCGGGACGAGGTCAGTAACACAAAACAGAAGCAGACATCCTATCGCATGAATACTTTGATTATCTGTATTTCAATTGCATAAAAGTCACTTAAACTTTTCTAACGTACATTTTCTGTTTGATAGAGGTGCAAATGTGATTGAATTTGCTGTTTTTTTTTTTTTTTCATGATAATCTGATTAATAAAAAATGCTAATCATGATTTCCAAAGTGATATACTGGAATTTGCAGTCAACTAGCAGTCTAAGACAAAAAAGTTTCCTCATTTACTCCCATAAAAGACAAAAAAAAAGCGGAATAAATAGAATTAAAGGAGATGAAATGAACAAAAACATGATATTTCTGCTTCAAAACTCTCCAAATCAATTAAGTACAGAATAAAAAATGTTCATCATTCTCTACTCATTAATCCGTACTTCTTTATAGTGCTTTGATATAAGGCAATGTTTCATAGCCTGAGAAAGACACTGTCTTCTTGTATCTTTTGGTCAAAACTATAAATCTCTCAATTAAGAAAACAAAAAAACAGCCGACCCAGTTAATGAAATTAAAATAGCTGGTTGCATCCCTAAACACTTTATCCATCAGTATCCTGATTTTTGTGATGAAACCGCCTCTAGAGGCAGAACTAACACAATAATGCCTGTTTGTTCAGCCCCTTTCTACATGCATACATCACACAAAAGACGAAGAAGAAAAAAAACAACTGGAACAATTGCAACGTTCATATACAATAAAACTCTTTTAGGCAATGCTGTTTAATCTTCATTTTGCTGGGAGAAGTGTGAGTCTGCTGAAAGCACACTGCTTTTTTTTTTTTTTTGAGCAAATGGAGTTCTAAATTGCTTTTTTTAAGTACCATGCGCCAGGGTAATGTCTAGAGGTACCGACACAGCATTCCGGTGGCAATGATTTATGGTGTGGGGCAGCCACAAATTGACTTGTATGCAAGAAATGTAAATGGAAGTGGGACATTTGATGGAGAAGCTCATTTCCAGCCTTAAATGTTTTAAATTAACCACACAAACTCACAAGGCAAAATGTTAATGGGCATTTTTTTTTTCTGTTACTTTTTTTTTTTTTTCATTCTTTTCTCCCCCTTTACTTAATCTACATTACAGGTCAATTTATTATACAAACAGTAATGTTGCTCTAGATTTGCAGGGATCAATGGATTTGACAAAGGGGATTCATTTCAGGAAATAAACCTTGGAAATTAGCCAGAGAGTGCGGGCTAAATATTTGAAATGATATATGTTTAGGACAGGACGGGCGTAAATTACAGAGAAATGGGACCAGACCAGAAGAAAGGCAGAAACAGACCCAGACAGAAGAGTTTATCACACGTTAAAGTGCAGGACTTCAACTGACACACTACATTATGATAGTATATCACGGTTTGAGTTGTTTTTAAGTTGAGTTGTTGCACAGTCAGTTGAGCATTTTTGGTCCAAAAGAGGTCTAACAGACGTCTAAATATAGCCTACACGACTGGTCTAAAATCAGGCTACTACAGGTCTAAAAAATGAAAGTTTTTTAGACATCTAAATTTAGACCAAGTTTGCATGTTGCTAAATGGCTATCATATTTATTTTGGTTAAGTACTTGGAGATCGGTTGTGCAACTCACAGTTGCTTTTTCAAATAGTTATTGAATAATGAGTTAAAGTGCAACATCTAAATTCCGTCTAAAAATATACAGAATCTAGACGGTTGAAATTAGGTCTAGAAAAACTAGACGCCTAACAGCCGTCTATTGCTCAGTGGGATGTCTTGTTTTTTGATTTCTAGTAAACATGAAATCAGTACTGACTGATTCAATAGAAGTGAAACTTTCTCACTTTCCTGCTGTTATTTGTTCATCCTGGATAACAGGATGGAGGAGTGAAACATGGAGTCACAGCGTGCCCTCAGGCTGAAGAAGAAGCGGCCTAGAGGGAGAAATTGTTTTCTAATAACAAGAGCCTCTTGCTCCCCCGAGGGACAATTACAACGCCGGCTCCCATGTCAGAGTAAAAGCCGCTTTCAAGCTGCTCCTTTCATAATGCTATCATGTTTGCCCCTGAGATATGCCCGTGGTCTTCCCGTCTCTCTGTCTCTTTATTTCTCTCTATCACTATTGATTGAGGGGCCATTTATATTCACAGTAGGGGGTCTTAATTATGAGTGTGAGTGAGGCCAGCCAAATAGGGCTAAGTGGTAACAGGGGGCCAATGCCTCTGCCACAGGGCTCTTTACCTATTTAACATTCAGCGCCTCTCTCTGTGATCATTGGCAGTACACTTAAAAAATCAACGCTGCTCAGTGGAATAATAACAGTTTTTGAAGTGGGCTCAGTTAGGCTACAAAAATTGGGATTCTATTTGGTAAAATTGGAAAACAATATAGTTTTCACAGTTTGTAGGCCATTAGCTGCAGTTTTCCCTCCTTTTTAATCAAGAACAATGCGATTCTGACTTTGTATTCTTCATCACTGTTTGTTAAACTGAAAACCGCTTGTTTGCTAGTCTTCATAATGTGACTGTGCTGCATTATTTATTATTTCCTTTCCCTTTTTTCCAACATGACAGCTCCTGTTAGAGTCCCAGCATTGAGACTTCGCCTCCTCTTTAATTTTAATGCCCCCCTTATGCAGTTTGGCAAACTGGGACCATCCAGCCAGTAAATGTTCTGGCGGAGAGTGAAGTCTCTACATTTCAGTCAGTCATGGAAAATGAGCTCAAGCACCGCTCTTAGCGTTGTGGTAGCTTCAATATGCCGATCACACATGAAAAATAAGCCCTTCATTTTGCCTTTGAAGGCTTCTAGCAGTAAAAATTGGACCTAAACGGCAGAGAGAACAGCAGACTGCTAACAAAGTGAAAGGTGCTCACTTGTCAGTTTATCTAAGGGGAACTTAAATATGTGGTTTGTACGGTAGCCGTCAACCGCCACTGATGAAAAAAAAAAAAGGAACCGAAGTATGCTGCAAATAAAAAAAGAAATAGTCTAGATTTAAAAACAAAACACAAAAAAAAAAAACACAACAAAAGTTAACGCAAAAAAAAGTGGTAATGCAAAAAGTTACTTAATGTGAAAATAAAAGGATGCAAATAAAAAAGCCACAACAGATGTGAGCTGCCAGGAAAAAGAAACAAAAAAAGGAAAAAAAGAAACCACAATGGAAGTTACTGATGCAAAAAAAAGAAGGAAAGAAACTGAAGCCCGGTGCAAATAAAAAAAGAAATGGTGCAGATAAAAAAAAGATGCTTAAGAAGCAAAGAAAAAAAAGTTACTTACTGCAAAAATAAAAGGATGCAAAAAAAAAAACGAAAATGAGCTGCCAGGACCAGCTCACTTTTCACTTTTACGATCTAGGCACAGAAGATGACGTCGCGAAGACGAGCAAAGAAGTAGAAAGGTTATTGTTTAATTTCACTTTGTAAATTTTTTAATGTGTCATGTGTTTAGGCCATGTAGCGCCTGAGTCAATATGAAGTTGAACTGGAGGATGCCGGTGTAGTGTTAGCTTTAGTTCAACTTCATATCGACTCAGGCACAACATGGCCTAAACACATGACACATTAAAAAATTTACAAAGTGAAATTAAACGATAACCTTTCCACTTACTTCTTTGCTCATCTTCTCGCCATCGTCTTCTGTGCCTAGATCGTAAAACACCGGTGCATCATCATTATTGGTCCTGGCAGCTCACTTCCATTGTGGCTTTTTTTGTTTGCATCCTTTTATTTTCCAAGTTAGTAACTTTTTTTTTCCATCGCCTTTTTTTTTTGCGTCGTTAACTTCTGTTCTGGCTTTTTATCTGCACTGTTTCGTTTTTTATTCGCAGCAGGCTTTGGCTTCTTTTTATTTTTGCATCAGTAACTTCCATTGTGACTTCTTTTTTATGCATTCTGTTTTAAATTTTTTTATTCGCAGTAGTGGCGGTTCTCGGCCACCGTAGGTTTTCATTAGGAAACACCTTACGCCCGCTTGGATCAACCGTCTTTTTGACATGTGACCCCACAGACGACTGAGAGCGTTTGGGTTCAAGGCCTCTCTCTGTGTGGCACGGCTCAGCAGTGTGGCCACCATGGTCGAGGCGGTGGTCTCGGGTCACGTGGTGCCTGGCCCATAGGCCTCTGTATCTGCAGCCGCTGACAGGAGGACATTGTGTTCACCCTCCTTTTTTTTTTTTCTTTTTTTTTTTTTTTGCTCGCTTTAACCAGTCAGCCATGGCTTACATGGTTTGTTGTGGCCCCAAGATCAGAAGGAGGAAGCTGAATAATGTCTTCCTATTCTTTAAGGGGAGGGCCACGCTTGGTTGATTATAGAATAGCTTTGACAGACCAGAGGGAACTATGGCTTTTGTCCAATTCCCCACACAAAGAAAGGTAAGTTCAGAAGGAGCTTGGCTTTTTTAAGCGGATGCTGGCCGGCCTCGTCCTCATCATGCCATCATAAACTTATAATGCCTTCAGGGACTCCCACATATGCAGCCTGTCAGAGAAACAGGCCGTACCACTCACACCGTTAATAAGAAGGCATGAGTCATTACAATCTGAGGGCTTGAATAAGTTAAATCAAACACTCTCGATTATTAAATGTTGCTTAACAGGCGAACGCGGCTTTCAGTGAGCTCTACTTTCTGAACTTAGTTTCTACTATATTTAAATGATTTTGTTTTTAATTTGTGGATTAAATTCTATCCCTGTGCACATGTGCAGCCTGTGTGACCACACACATGCACACAAAGACCCACAATCCACACAGTCTGTGAGAATTAGCATTTCATTCAATATAACAAGGCTCAATATGTTTCCAGAAGTGCTGCCATACTGAAACAAGTCCTTTACAAAACAGAGCCCCGGGGCGAGGGGGCCGACTCCTGGGACCCCGGCAGCCTCCACGGCCTATTTGTTCAGCCGAATCTGTTATTCTGTCACAGCAGGCCTGTCACAAGTGAAATCATTTAAATGTCCAATCCTGTATTTAAGCAGACTGTCTCACCACGAGCAGATGAGCGACACTCACAATTTACAGGAAGGCGTATCAAAGGCTGAGCAGAGCAGTGCGCAACCTGGTGAAGCAGGCGTCCTGTGGGAGCTGATTTAGTGGCTGTCTCCCTTATGCAACAATAACAAACAGTGTCACATAATGAATGCCCTGGGTATTACTCATTGTAAATTCAAATTCAGCACTTTAACTTAACAGTAGATGTGATGAGAGGCTCATTATTACTGACTGAATAAGTCATTTTTTAAAAGCTTTAATCCATTGTTTTTTTCTTCTTCTTATAACAATTCACTCATATCAACACAAACTGAATTCATCTGTAGGATAAGGTAAACAATATAAAGCTTTTTAATTCCTTGAAAAATATAAAAAAAGTGGAGTCCTGTTAGATTTAGGCTCAGTGATTTCTAACCAGTATTTATTTCAGCTGTGGACAGTGCCACTTAAGTTTATAGCGAGTGTGACTGAGGCCATCCTTCTTTCACCACAACAGAGTCAGGGTGATGTACGATGAAGAGACACAGTTATCAGATCAAAGTAGCACAGAAGTAGGTCAAGTTAACCAACGACAGAGGCAGAGTTACAAAGAAAGCTGTTATCAGTGCGGTGGAGTCATAAACTTTAAAACTGTAAAACACCAGAGAAAAACTGTCACTGTCCGAACACGGTACGCATAAAAAAGTCGTAATGAGGTCTGTGGTTTAGTTTTCATAAGAAAAATCAAAATGGATGTAGACAGACCTGTCAAACAGCCCATAGACTTTGAGGTTTTTGATTTTCACTTCCTCATTTACACAGGACTGAACTTTAAAAGACATTTAAAACATAATTTTATTTTGGAGGTGTAAAAAATAAGAACCTACCCTTTTTCCCCATTGATATCGATTTATCTATCAAAATAGTTCCACAAATTAAAACAAGATTTGAAATTTCAGAAGTCTCATTTAAAGAGAAAATAATCTCGATAGGAGAAGGAAGCTGTTTTCTAACCAAGGTCATCTTATATTAGGGCCAATATGACATATTTTATGATATATATTTTCTTTATCATTTGATTGTTTCAACGACTTTACTCTAAAAAATTACTAACTTTTGGACCAGATTGGCACATATCGTCTTGTATTGATCACCTGCTCTTATATTCAGTTCATGCAAAATTGTAATGTGTCAGACTTTCTCAAATAAGCTGCTATTACAAGATTTCCTATTTATAACCTGGCTGGATTTAATCCTTAATTTGGTTAAAACCCCATAATGATGCTTATTAATTACCAGCAACGAAAAATACTAGTTCCAAATCAGGGCCTTGCTAACCTTGTTGGTAATCTAATTTGCACAGCAACTTAATTATTGTTGTCTTTCTTTTTTTTAAACCTTTCTTATTAACCCTTACTGTTTATTTAATTGCCATTTTCTATGCTATGAAGTTTATTTTTTGAGTGATTCAAGTTTCCAGATGTACATATTTGAAATTTATTTACACTTTTATGGCAGTAATTTAAGATTTGGGTATTTCAGACACCCAAAATAATAAAATTGAAAGACACATGGCTTTTGGAAACACTGTCATGACATTTTTTTGACAGTATTTTAGCCCATGCACTTTAGGTATAACGTGAAATTTGCGTTGCTTGTTTGCTGTGGTGCCCTTGGTTTGTGCTCTCTGTAAATGGGTTAACATTCATTTGTTTTACTTATTTGTACTATTGTGGACGCACTTGAGCAAACAGAGCCTATAAATACCAGACAGATTTTCTTTAACGGGACAATGAATTGTATCGTGTCGCATCGATCGTATCGTATCGTATCGTATCGTATTGTATAGTATAGTATAGTATCGGATCGAATTGGATCAAATTGTAAAAAGAAATGATTAACAAAACAATAAACAACAAATGGCCCAAATAGCCGGTTGAAAATATTATAAGTTACATCCAAAATAGCCGACACAAAGAAAACCAAGTCCAGACTCTTCACTGCTGTTTCCGAAGAACAAATCATTCTCTGTAATATTTCAAGTTCTCTTGTAATACCTGAGGTGGGACACAGTGAACAAAAGGTTTCAGACCACCAAAAGCAGTTTGATGTCAATGTGTAATGGACCTGTCATCTCTGATGGATTTTCAACTCTGCCTTATTGTTTTGTCCTGCTGCACAGACAGCAGAGAGAGCCCAGAAGACAGCTCTGCAGGTCTGTCTGTGTTGGCAGCACTTCTTGATCAATATTAGATTTTAATCTGCAATCATACCAAAATATATAATTGCATGAAGCAGATAGAGAAAATACGATTCAGACTGCTCTTAGGGAGATTTCTCATAAACATAAAAGCTGTTTGGAGGATTATAATCAATGGTGCAACACGACCCACCACGCTGATGATAGACTATCATTACAGATTGCTCTCTGTGAGTAATGGGAGTGAAGCAAAAACAGATAATGTGATTCAATAATATATTTACTGATTTTGTGAGGGGAAAGAAAGAAGAAATCTCTGAATATCTCAGAGGCTAAGACTTTAATTAGGACTTTAGAGGATGCCAGAAGATCAAAACAAGTCCACATTGTCTATCTGCTGTAGGTGTCGTCGACTGTTGCCCTCACCCCCTGCTGTTTGCCTGACGCTCACATTAAAATCGATGATTTGTTTTTTATATTTCCAATCAGAATATAATGGCCTTGATGCATTAGCTGCTGTAGGCTAGAAGAAGAGGCTGAGTGTCCCTGCGCCCCCCTCCCCACCCCTCTGATTTCTTAGCTTCATCTTCTGAGTGTAAACAGACCAGAAAGAGAATTAAAAGAGATCGTATCACTGTGCGCCGTGCCACTGTGCAATTCCCGAGAGATAAACATTAAGCAAAAGGCAGAATGGCTGTTTTCTTTTTTCTAACAGACATAAAAGACCCCACCCTCTGCGATTGTTATTAGCCCGGATCGCGGGGAATGTCATATTAACAATGAATGTCTGGTAGTGAGGGAGATTGTCCTAAGTATGAGCCCGGCAGGGAGCTCTCTTTAACTCTAATTCACATCAGAATCAGATCGCCCTGCTAAGATCTCATCAGCGTTATTACTCCTGTGCCCGGCCGCCTCCTTCTCTACTGTCCGTGTGCGTCCTGCAGAGCAAACAGGCCTCTGCCATCACGCTCCGTCATTACCACTCCCTTTTTCATTTTCTGTTTCCTAAAGTAATGTTGATCAGAGAGAGGGAGGTGGGCTAACAGAGGTGGAATAGAATAACCTTTTTCGACTTGTTTTCTTTTCTTTGACATTTAAAAAGTGATTCAGGGATTTATTAGAGGTGTCATTCTTGTCTACTTGTCCTTCATTGCAGACTTATAAATGAGCTCTAGTGTTCAAATGTAGAAATTAATCTAGATTTTTTCTTTAATGTAGAAAACACTCATTTTAAAAAGAAAAGTAAAGTTTGATGTAATCACAATTTTGGAGAAATGTAACCCATAACCACCAGATATTTTCGATAGTCGGCATCTTAATTAACAAAACAAACTTCACATGTGAGAATCAACTTTGCCAAACTGGAGCATACAATTCAATTCATTTCAAATGTGATTAAAGTTAATGGAAGCTTCATGCACAGCAGCTGTATTTCACACTGCAGAGCTTGTGTGGGAGACTTCACTGACTCAGGTCTGGTTTTAATGTGTTTGGTATCGGCTGAGAGACCGAGGGGAGGGGGGGAGGGCCTCGAAGACTTCACTTGTTTTACTTGGATGAATCGGACAGGAGACTAGAAGCGCCAAGCTTTCAGTGTCTTGATAGCAAACTTGATAGAGCAATGGGCCGTGGTGGCACTGAACATAGGCTTACATCGATAAAATGCAGCGTACTGTGTATACAGTATATACCCAACCACATGTGTATTCAGTTGAAACCATTAAAATGCTGAGAGAACCCTATAGCATAAATGAAATTGTTGTACATACTCACTGGGCCCTGACCGACAAAATGGAGTGCAAATGTTAAGTACTGTGAGATGTAAAGTACAAACACATTATGGGCAGGTATTAGCTTATAAAACACCGCAAAGCAGAGAAGAATGGGATCAGTCCACTCACTGCTGTGGCTCACCTCAGTCTGAAAAAATGTATCAAGGTCTATAATTGTTTTCTGCAAAGAAGTAGAAAAACTAGATAGTATGTCGAGGCATTTAGGAGAAAGAGACAAGGGATGCTTCAAGCATTGAGATCTTGATTTCATTTAATTTCAAAACACATGTATAAACCTTCCTCCTGTGTTAGCTTTTACTACGCACCCACTATGTTGAGGGTCGGTTTTTGACCCGTGTCTTAAATCAGCTGCAAATTACACTCTCTATCATCCAATTTGGTTCTCATTATCATTATCTATGAAAATATTGTTTGTAATATTTTTGTAGTGAGCCTCTGGGCCTTTCTCTGTCAGTGTACCCCTCATACAGACATCCATACTGGATTGATCATACATGTCTGGACATGCCTAAAGTTGTTTTTTGTGCAGGGGAAAACCAAGCAATTGATTGGCAATTGATTGATTGGAAGAGGATCTGACTGACAGTGCACTTATGATTTCAGTTTTTGGTCTAATTATTAGATATTGATCTAACCGGGTCAACAGCGACCCTAACACGACAAGTGCCATATTTTAATAAGAGCATTTTATAATTTAGTCAATTTGATTTTTTTATTTTTATTTTGTTGAAATAGAAGTTCCTGGCAAAGTCAAAAAGTCTGTAGAATATTCTGGATATCTGCATATTCATCATCCACCAACACCACCATTATATTATATTTAGTACATGAGAAAGATACTCTACAAGCAAACTTTAAAAAAGTGAGTAAAAATAGTTCATACTAATGTTGGTTTTATTATGTTTAACTTCTTTGTAGACTAGTTATCTAAACAATCGAAGAGCCAGGTACTTATTCCTTCTCTTAGTAATATCTAAATCAAGTTTTTGACCATATGAGGCTTGAAATCTAAATCACTATTTAAAAATAAACTTTGCCACCCTTTGGTCGTAGTAGACAATACTCAATAGTTTCAAACTTTCATGATTGTATAGAAACATAAAGTCAAACTTAGTATAATTCAAACATGTTTTAGATAGACACCATGAAGAGCCTGTGCTGACTGTGCAACACTCATGTTGAGAGGTTATACTTACTCAGACTATATACGACTTTACCTCCTCTAAGATCAAAATAGTTGCAAACAGTGTTAAACTATGAATTATATACCATCTGTGTTTGTTTATGTCAGGCTAGTTGAGCCTAAAATGATCAAATATTGATGATTTGTTGAACTGATTCATAATTCTGGTACCAAATAAGTGAGAATGATATTGCTTAATCAACCCTGGATGGATAATAATATAAAGAACAGCCAATAGTTGTTCAAATATAAAGCACATGCCTTTACTTCACTCAATAGTTTTAAGACCCCAGATTTTTTAATCCCAGCATACTTTTATTTCTGAGGCGTAAACACATTCAAGTTTATCAATCATGCCTAAACACATCTGAAACTTGTTCTGCGTTACAATAAACGGACAGAAATGATCTCCCGAGTAGCATTAAAGTTGTGTTTTTGACTTAACAAGTGGAATTATAGTCCATTTGATGACCATGTCTGACAACCTTGGTGGTATTAAAAAGCAGAGCCATCATTTAAAACCCACTTGAAACTTTGCCACACTCTTTGGTCTTTAGTCTTGAAGGGGGGAACGCTCACTGATTTGTCACCACTCAGCAGTACTTTTCTTCTTAATGAATTTTTAATATCCTTAATGACAGCAGAAGAATGATGTCATTAGGAGAGTGGATGTTTTGGAAAATGCTGACTTGAACTCTTTTGGACGACCATTTTTTTAATGATTTAATATAGATTAACGCCCCATAGTAATGAGCAGTTTGGCTACGAGGGGGCGCGACCATTTAAAGTGAGACCCTGCCTTTCATTTGGCTGAACACTTTGAAAACTTCTGATAATGACTCTGTTTTGACATCGTCTTAGTATCGAAAAAACACAACAGGTATGAGACAACTTAAACTCCACTTCGGAGTCACACACTCCAAAACACAAAAGATCGCTATGGCAGAAATTGAGTCACACACACGTCCCGAAGATGAACGATGAGTATCTTTCCACAACTATCTCCATCCGCTAATGCCATGATCATCTCTGGACGGAGCCGTAATGCCACAGAGGCAGAGAATTAAGATTGTGTCCTCCTGGTAATTTACCTACTGGACCTTGTGCGCTGCTGGAGTGTGAATCAATTTGTAAAGGATAGTTAAATTTCTATAACAACCTCCCCCTTCTTCACACTTGACTATCCCACATCAGCTATTAAAAATGAAAAGAAAAAAATCACGTGGCGTCTTATGAAGATGATCAAGGGGAAGGCCACTCGCTGGGAATGATAAAACGTCTGGCTGCACTTTCACCCCTTTTTTATTTTTTTTATTTTTGCTGAATAGACCGCCGTCTTCTCCTGTCTGTGTACTGTATGTGTGTATGACAAGCTCATGCATTAGGCCCGAGAGATAAATAAACAAGCCCTGGAATATAAAATGAATAAAACAAGAAGGAGGAAGCAGCCTGGCTAGGACACTGATATCCCTTGGCAAAATGTTTTATCATATTCAGCAAAGGAAGAGCCTTTATTTTATTGATTTAAAAAAAAAAAAGTCCCAGAGGCACTAAAAGGAACAGGCAATGATTAATGTCCCTCTCAGAAAAAGAAATTATATGGAATAAATTAAACTACTGCGGCAGCAAATTGAAAAATAAGGATGTAAATGAGGTTTGAATACTTAATATCTTATAAAGAAAAATAGTCAATGAGGCCCAAAAATGATGAGGGATTGCCAAAGAAACATAATATTAACTCTAATGACCGTGGCTAGATTTTCTGTACTGTCAGAATTTACCTGTCACAACTGATTTTCTGGCACAGACGTGAAAAATGAGGGACAGTGTTTGAAGCAAATGAAGGAACTCGCTCTGTTCGCGGTGCCAGGAATACACGCAGAAACAGAAGAGAGGAGGTAAAATGCCCTTTAGCATTAGCTGGTATTAAATTAGGAGCATATTAGCAACAAAGCAGGTTAAAGTGTGTGACGGACAACATGTAAAGGCACATAATCTGTTTTTAAAAGTGCCATTAAGCAGAGTAAATGCATGTAAGTTCAACTTGCAGTATGTTTAACACACTTAATAAGATACACCAAACATACATGTATTAAAATATTATATTAAGGATGTAAAATGCCCTTTAACTTGAACATATTTTACTTGAAAGATCTGTGTAAAACTAAAAAAAACTGCATTAAGGACACAAAATGCCTCACAGTTACAGCTTTTACCACATTAAACAACTACACAATAGGAAAACAAAACTTCAACAGACGTAAAATCCCTCTTAAATTACATTACACATCCATGTTACAGTGCGAAGTGTAAAATAAGGGTGTAATTCACCTTTAAACTTTTACTTGTCCTAAACTAAAAATCTGTTTTATAGCAAACAAAAGTCATAATGTTGCATTTGGGAGGTAATATGTCTTTAACTTTAGACAGCGTCACATTAACATTTGTGTAAAGGTGCAAAAACGCATAAAAGTCATTGAATCTATAATGAAATTTACCACAAGCTTGTGTTGCATTACACATTCATGTAAAGATTTAAAACACAGCCTCACTGCCACATCTGTTAGCAGCGCCAGAAACACACAGAAACAGAAGAGAGGAGGTAAAATGCCCTTTAGCATTAGCTGGTATTAAATTAGACACATATTGGCAACAAAGCAGGTTAAAGTATGTGATGAACAACATGTAAAGGCATTAAGCAGAGTAAATGCTGTTAAGTTCAACTAGCAGTACATTGAACATCCTTTCAAAATTAAAACACACTTCATTAGCTACACCAAACAAACATACATGTGTTTAAACATGTTATTAAAGATGTAAAACGCCTTTTAACTTAATAATATTTTACTCTAAAACTAAAAAAAACTGCATTACAGATACAAAATGCCTCACAGTTACAGCTTTTATCACATTTACAATTACAAAAAAGGAAAACAAAACTTCAACAGATGTAAAATCCCTCTTGGTATAAGCTTGTATCTCATTACACATCCATGTTACAGTGTAAAATGTACAATAACGGTGTAATTCACCTTTACACCTTTGTTTTATAGCAAACAAAACTAGTACTGTTGCATTTGGGAAGTAAGATAACTTACTTCAGACAGCATCGCATTAACATTCATGTAAAGGTGCAAAACACGTAAAAGTCGTCGGATCTATAATGAATTTTAGCTTAAGCTTGTGTTACATTATACATTCATGTAAAGATTTAAAACACAGCCTCACTGCAGCATCTGTTGTAGTGCCAGTGAATACCCCGTTGTAATCACACCTCAGCCCATTAGCATAGCATGCAGGTTAGTATGTGCATCATTGGAGTGCATTATGTTCATATAAGGAGCTCATGTTTATCACGGGCTTCATCTCCAGGCTCCATCAAACCTGAGAGCACGTCTTTATGTTAACGCAAATGATCTGCGCCTGATTTATCCGGCATTATGGCGTTTATTTTTCTCTCGCTATCAACAGAAAAGGTCAAGCTGCTAAAAGACGAATCCTGAGATATTTGTCAACTCGGACTCCTTTTTTTTTTTTTAGATCTTCCTCTCAATTAAGTTGTGGCGTAATCTGAAATCAGTCATTCATCAAGCTATTGTTCACATTGTAGCGCACGCTATAGCTAAATGAGGAGAAAGCCAAAAGCAAGAGAGACAGAGAGAGATAGAGGGGGAGATCAGTGGAAGTGGTTGCAGAGTTGGCCCCCGGTCCTCCCCATCCATCAGAGGTGGGGTAAAGATGAGAGTGAGACGGGGCCTGGGGAGTGGCAGTCGGGTGCTTGCATTGCACCCCATTACTTCAGATGGATAGCAGAGGGGTGCTCCACATTAAACACTGTTCCCTCAGTCGGAACCTTTAATTATAACTCCTCAGTATCACTTACAGCAGCCCGGCACAGATGTTAAAAACCTTTCGCGGCTTGGTTACCCCACCTTACTTAATCTCAAGGAGGGGTGAAGATACAGATGGCGTATCAAGAGTGTGAGGATATGCTTGATCTCTGACAACAGAAGTGTGGAGGGAGGGTGAGGGTCTGTTTGTGTGTGTGTGTGTGTGTGTGTGTGGGGAGGTGTGGGGTATCATTTTTTTGGCATATTTTGAAGCAAGTCAGAAGTTGCCATAAAACCTGGTGAGGGGTAAAATGCATCAGAGCTTCGATTGTCACTAAACCAATCCAGCAGGGAGCAGGACTTGTGCTCTTAGGTAGGGCTGGAGCACAGTAAATCAGAGTGCTATGAGCAGCTTTGTTTACATATTACTCTCTTTACTCTAGTCTGAAGGGTTCAGCAGGCCTTATATCACCCAGCCTGTGTGTACGGCTCATAAAACTAAAGAAGGAATATAACGCTGCTGTGGTTTGCCGCTTCAACAGAGTGTTGTGGCATCATTGTCATTGTCGGAGGGGTGCATGTGGAAACATCAAGGTATATGTTGAGTTATATCTCCGTGCAACACCTGTACAAAAAACAAAAACTAAACAAAAAGGATTTTTTTCTGCGTGGTATTACAGCTGTGCATTTATTGGATTAAGTGCTCTAAAACTGGATTCATATTTACTTAATACACTTGACATAGCTGCTTGGGACAACCTGATCACATGATTTTATATTAATTTGGATAAAAGAGTTTGGCATATTTCATTTCTGCCTGTTGACACTGTGGCAAAATTTTGGTTCCATCTCATCTGGGAGCAGCCTGAGGTGGAGCAACATCATGTCCTGCAATCCAGACAACAGCAGCAGAGCTAGTTCAAGCACATCTGAGCTATGGATACAACATTTAAACTTAAAACCATTAGTAACAACAAAAACACTTTAAAATTAGTGAGATTTGCCTCATTCACTTTAAACTTTTAGCTCAGAGAAGGAGAGCTGAAGAGAAAGTTTGAAATAGAAAGTTTAAGTTTAATGTGAATTAATGATTAACTTGACCATGAATTTAATGTCCGGTTAAATGTTAATTTATCCCCTGAAAGGACAGATCAAAATCCTGATCGCCTTGTCAAAACTACAGGTTGGGTAACCACCAATTCACCATTTCGTATCTTAGTCTTATATTTGTTGCATTTTGTTAGTTGGATCAAAACCCAGCCAAATATCATTGTGCTTAAGGCGACGACATCCCTGATCAATCTGTTCTCACTTCAGAATGACTTGATTCATCATTTAGATCTTTGGCTTTACGTTTTCGAATATTCTGGGTGCTGTTGTAGGTTTAATTAAGCACGCGATAGACTTTGCAATCCTGTCAGTGAATGTAATAATATTTCCAGCTGAACCTTTGAAACGAAGCAGATTTGTCAATTTGGTTTTTTTGGTTAAGTTGAGGCTCCTAAACTAATTGTTGAAATTCGAAAAAGGTGCAACTTGAATTTGATAGAGTACATCTTCAACATCATATGCTTTGTAAGGATTGAAGTAGGTTTATATAGGGTTTCAGAACATATCGGTACAAGGCAAGAAATAAAATTGGGCTCTCAGGTTCCCATCAAGAAAAGCAACATTTGAATGGATGAATAAAGCAACTAAAAAACTAAGTCACCTATAAATTTTATGTATCAACAAATTATTAATGTCAGATTCCAAAAATATTATGATGACTTTACTGCACATTTGTGTCATGACTTATGTAGGATGCACACCCAATACACTATCACTGACAATATGTGTAACTTGTGAGTCAAGATAACAATGGTTATTTGTTTCACTCATTTAACTTAAGCTTCATGAATTAGACTCGTGTTTGTTCGACCAGTTCATCCCCCTTGACCTCCACCTTCAAGCAGACCTTGCCTTCATTCTTTCCCTGCTGACGTAACACCAAATCAAGACGAGAAGCTCAATCGTTTGGAGTCAGAATTGGCTGCTGAAGGACAAATTGTTATTTTATTACAGAGTGAGGAGAGTTTCTTACTACAGGCTTCTCTGCAGAGCTCAATAGGAAGTTGTTGCTCCTCTTGAAGTGTACCTAAGTAACCCGAAGAAAAGAAATCAACCACTTCACATTTCATTTAGAGAAGGTTAATATACAGGATTCCTTTTGATTAAACTTTGTTGTGTGCTGTTGTACACCAACACACTCATTAAAAGATTCTACTTCTCACAGTCACCTGCATTAAAGCGAGCAGGTAGACTCCTGGGCAGCAGAGCAGCGGTACATCCTACCTTTGCTCTCAGATCACTGTGTTTGAATTACATTACACCGCAGAGCTCTACTGTATCTCAATGGGGAACCATTTAAAGGCTGTTACCAGGGTGCAATTTAAAGCTGAGCCTCCGCAAATTACCACGCTCAGCTACGATAAGATAAGGCAGAAAAAAATACAAATCAGGCTTTGTTTGTTGCGGCGAGGAGTCAATAGGCCGATCAAAAAGGTGGCTGCACACCTGTTCCTTCATTTACGATAGCTTACTCATTTCAAAAGGCGATAAATTACATCTGTGTAATCTCGTAAAACGTGACTCATTGCTGTCACCTTCACAAAAAACTTTGCGGCGTCTCCCTAATCCTTTCACAACACCCAAATCAAAACACCTTTTAAAGGTTTTACTTAATTGCACATCCATACTTAATTGTATTTACACTTCCAATGTGCAGTTATATTGGATCAGTATCAAGGTCATAAAACTTGGTTGTTAACTCAGACTTGGGGATGTGTCGCTCACGAGTCTCTCATCCAGCTGATTTTATTATCCAGGATCTAATTAATTGACCTCTCTTATGCTCTTTTGTTGTCACGGGTCGCCTGTAAAACACTGACTCTGTGGAGGTGATTTTATATGGGCCAGGGAGTATTTGTGTCAACGTCAAGTCAGGTCTGGATACAAGGTGCCACACTCTAAAGGTTTGGTAAGTGTGATATCCTGACATGGAATCCATTTCCCTGAATCTATAAGACCTGCCTGAGTGACTATGTATTGTGTGAGCAGATAACTCCCTCAATCTCTCTCACTCTCTCTCTCTCTCTCTCTCTTTTCTATACAAACATTCATTGCTGATGGTGCATGCATGCTACCTGAGCAAACACACCAACAATGTGTTACAACAACTACATTTCAGTTTTGCTACGCTGCAGCTGTGATGCAGATGAAGTGTCAAAATCCTCCACAATTTGTTCCTTTATGTTGAAAAAATGTGCTCTCAACCCATGGGGGTCCATTTTTTTAAACTGCCAGTGATTTATTCTCTGATTTTTTGCTTCAATTTAAAAAACTAGATGACGTATTTAGATTATAAAGCCATATGGATTCTGTAGTTATCATAGTTGTCAATCAGGTTTGGTGGGGAGGGTTCACATCATGTTTCCTCAAGCTTATATTGTTAATATGCACATTATATAAATATATACATACACATCTTTGCGTTATATTATGTTATCCTAGAATGCAATTTTAAGCCTGTGCATCATGTGCAGCAGCTATAGTCTTCATTGCAGCAGTTGCATTGAGGATTTCCTACATGTCCTGTCTCTACTTGGCTGTCCCAACTAATAAAGAACCACCTCGATCCCCAATCCTTGGCCCCCCAAAACAGAAAAAATCTGCCTGAAATCTGCCCTTTGTTGTATCTCATAAATCTGATTAAAGAGGACCATAAAGTGCACCCTTGCTCACTCCTACCACAGAAATGATGGTGGCCTTAGAGGACAAACAGCTCCTGTGATGCATGATAAGCATAATCCTCCATTTGTCAAGGTTTTTTTTTACTTTCAAAATTTGTATCAACAAAAATTTTGTTGCAAAGAAAATCAACCACGTTTTGGCATTCATTAGCCAAATACGAATTCCTGTTTGGTTATCACTAGTTTATCCATTATGAAACATGACAGTGCAAGGTTGTGGCAGCCTCTGTAGACGGAACCTGACTCTTCTGTTGGCATAAAAGCTTCATTCATAGCCAACAAAACATGCTTATCTATATTATATTCCACTTATACTCAGTCTGCTCTAAAGTCTTCTAAATACTGCATACTGTACCTTTAAATACAGAATTTCAATTCCCAAATACAAATACCTGTTTGGTTATCACTAGTTTGTCCATTCTGAAACATAGCAGTGCAAGATTGGGGCCTCTGTGGACAGGAACCTGACCCTAACATAGACATACAGTATAAGGTTAATTCAAAGTCAACACAAACATACTTTTTATCATATTCCATTTTTACTCAGTCTGCTCTAAATTCCTTTAAATACTGCTAACTGTACCTTTAAAAACAGAATTTCAAACAAAAAGACAAAAGTTATAAATATTTTAATATTCTGTGTTTGGTTCTAATTCATTTTCATTGCAAATTTGAAAATTGTTAACACAGAAAAAGAAAAGAAAGGATATATTCTAGGAAAGATTTATCTCCCTGCAGTCAATTTTCCCAAAGACATAAGTTGAACTTTCTGCAACTGGAGGATTTACAAACTGAGCCACTGCGTATATTGATAACTTTTGTAAATACATAAGAAATAGATGAGGAAAAGGCTTAAAAATATCCACATGGAAAGGCAGAAAATGAACAAAATTTGGTTCAAGTTTGTACCTTTCAATCTGAAATATCATGAAACATTTTGCTTACTCTCACTAGACTATATTTTGAATCCTCTTTAAAGCTTTATAACGTGACATGAATTGGATATTTAGCGGATACCAAATATAATCTGCAGGATGAAAACATGTTGCAGGTGTTGACTGCTGTATTCTTGTTGTGACACTGATAATATTATTCACTATAGAGGTGACTCTGCTGCACGGCACTGGAATAGAAAACTTAAGTTAACAGACCTATGCATTAAACATATTGTAGAATACAGTGTAACATTCATCACTGTCAAGGACAGAGTTTGTATAAATTTAAATGCACTGAAGCGTTCAGAGCGTTTTTTTCCTCCTCTTCCTTTGTCTTTGAGTGGGATGTGTATATGTATCCCTATCAAGCTGCCTTATTTTCGTAACACTGCAGAATTAACTATAAAGGCCTCAACTCTGTGTTTTTGGCTGCATTAAGCAAGAATCATATTTAAAATCCTTTATAATTTGGGCTGTGATACTTTTCTCTGAGCGTGTCGTGAAGTCAATTCAGCGAAAAAGCCAAGCAGAGAGAATTGCATTGAGATTTGTGGGAATAGCTTGCTCAAAGATGTAGCCTAGTTTAAAACCAATCATGGCCCCAAGTGCCGAACGTAGTGAGAACCAAGACATGGCTGTGTAAGTGCCTGACAGTTTTAACATTAAAATAAATTGCCTAACCTTTCCAACATCCAGTGACAAAAACAGGAAAAATGAAAGATAATGGGTTATTATTCACTGAGGGATCCTATACATAATAATGATATCATCAATAATGGTGCGCGGAGGCTCGTATACTGGAGCTCCTGTGGCTTTAGAAGAAAAAAACATTTAATGGAATTACTTATTTTGAGTCATCAGTCCTGGTGTGGTCTAGAAAATGTTTGGTATAGCTCCACAGAGGGAAAGGTTTTTGTTTGGGTGTCAGACAGTAAGAACAACGTGTGAAACAGAGACAGAAAGGGACAAAGGAACACGTTATAATTCTTTTGAGGACTGTTTCCAACCTTCAGCCGTGAGTCAATTTGCCAAATAACACAAGCAGAACCGCACAAAAGAGCCACATCAGTACCGGCTTAAAGTACACGGCAGTAAGTGGGCAATAGACTTACAAAGTATTGCAGCGCTCGCCTGACAAATGCAATAAACAGCATTATCCTTCAGAGGCGACACTGGCGGTGGCGGCTTTGCTCCACAGCCCTGTGCCCACCTCCTCCTCCTCCCCCTCCTCCTTGCTGGAGGAGGCCGGGGGACAACACACACAACACTCAGGAGAGCCGGGGTGCAGTGGGGGTAGTGGAGCGACAGGAGGGGACGGGAAGGGGGTCTTATGGGTGGGGGGAGAAATAGGAGTTGCTGGTAGAGCGAGACTGGCACCGACATGTGGGGAGGTGTGTGTGAGGCAATCTACAGAACAAATGAGGGCACTATCGCCTGTCATATTTCACATTTTCTTCGTTCTAAATAAGACAAAGACCATGTGAGCAGAAAGCTCTTAGGAGGCATAAACAGCTGGAGAGCGCTGCACCTCCACCGTACTGTGACCCACGCTGCAATAAATCCGTATAAAAGTGATTATGATGAGGCAAAGTGATCAAGCAAATGAAATATCTGGGCTTTAGCATATAACTCAGTGAGGTGAGGTGAGCTTTATAGCCCCTGCTCTGAGGGAGCCATACCTCGCATGTCCTGGGCAATTTGCTTCTCTTATTGCATGTTCTGTCTGTTCTCGGAGAGGGTTCTGCAATGTGAGCACCGCGTGTTTGAGAGCCGGCTAATGTTGTTGTTTGGATGCTGAAACAGAAAATATAAAGATGAGATTAATTTGTTTATAGGTTTTGGAGCTGTGGGTGTTCCCTACTTCATAGCGTTAAAATATCTCAACTGTTCTTTTTCCACCCGAGTGGTGAGTTAGTCAACTTAACAGCTTGAATGTAATGTTCTCTTACATGGAGCTGAGCAGGAATTAAAACTGGACTTTTTATGTTACTTTATACTTTAACACGTTTATTTAATGGTACATCAGCTGTTTTCACCTGGAGCCATCCCACTGAGCAGTTTTTGGTCTAAAAGAGGTCTAATAGACGTCTAAATGTAGCCTAGACGACTGGTCTAAAATCAGGCTACCACAGGTCTAAGAGTTTATGAGTTTTTTATAGATGCATTGAGACAATAATTTTAGGGGCTATTGTGCTTATATGTAGTTATGAATCTGATTACCCTTTCTGGTAACACTATACTTGATGCCTATCTCTATAACTCTATTATAAATATATGTATAATGCATTATAATCACGTTATAGCACTGTATAACTATAGTTATAAACACTCATAAATGATCATAATGCTTTATAGCAATAATCATAACAGATTATAAAGCATTTTATCATGACTTACAAGATCAGGTATTATAATGTGTTATTATGCTTATTGTTACAAAGCCTCATGATAATAATGAGTGTTAATAATGATAGTTATACAACTTTATGACCAAATTATGACACATCATAGATATATGTTTAATGCATTATCTATGTGGGCATTGTCAGTGAGTTGTTAACAGTTATAACACTTTATAATACCTGACCTTGTAAGTCATGATAAAATGCTTTATAATGTGTTATGATTATTGCTATTTAGCATTATGATCATTTATGAGTGTTTATAACTATAGTTATACAGTGCTTTAACCCATCTAAAAACACACTTTTTCTCCTTGGTTTTTGACCCAGCGTGAGACGGAATTTGTTTTGTGCTTTTTTATAATATTTTAAAACAATTATTTATTGTTGTATTATGTTCTTATGTTACTATGTACAGCACTTTGTGTCATCTTTGATTGTTTTTAAAGAGCTCTATAAATAAAGTTGAGTTGAGTAATGCATTTTACATATATTTATAATGCATTATAGAGATAGGCGTCTAGTAAAGTTTCTCCCTAAAACCTGAAAGAATTTAGTGTAGCACTTGCAAAATTAGTTTTTGTTGTAGACATAAAAGTAGAAAATTTGTGTTATTTTTGCACAGATGCATAAAAAAAGAAACATGATGATTAAAAAAAATCATATTCTGTAGGCGCTTGAATTTTTTTTGTTTTCTGTACAGATTTTGCAATAACTCCCATGATTGGGATTAGACGAAACAACAATTTTTCAGTTCATAACACCAGAGAATTTCAGGAATTATCTTTCACATCTTACGATTCAGCGGAACTCAATCAAAATCAAGAGGTGTGATAAAATGTTTTTATTAGTATTGAGGCATATTGAGGATTGGTAGGGGTATTGGGGTGGGGGGCCCCCTTATTAAAAAATCTATAGGACCGGCCCTGATGACCACAACTCAGCAGCTCCTGGCTTTCTCCTCCTCCAGGCAGTCAGTCACTGAGTCAGTCAGTCAGTCAGTCAGTTAGTGAGAGTCTCTTTGAGCCAGCCGCTGTCCCGGCTCTCTGTACTGCTGAGTCTATATAGTGATGATCTAGCAATGATAACTGGATCAATACCTCCAGCCATGTGGACAGCAGGCCGGGAGCTGCATCACTACCCTCACAGGCGACCGAGCTGCAAACACCTCACCCGATTCTCCTCACCCCCCTTCCCCCCTTCCCCCCTTCCTGCTGTGGCTTTTAGCTTCACAACTCCTCTGACACACTTCATCATATAATTTGATCAAGAAAAGTGTCACATTAAGCAGATCTTAGGGCCATAAATGAGAAATATGTGGATTTTATGATGTGTAAATGAGTGCCCCTTCATGGATGGTTATTTTAGTGTCAAAATATATTAAATACATAGGAAGGGAGAGCTGAACCTTGTAACTGAATCCATACAGTCAGCATTACACAGGAGTTAGTCATTCTGATACGGTCTTATTTATAACAAAAAGGGATATTTTTTACCTTTCCCATCAGGTTATTTTTTGGACAAACAGTCAAGAATGAACAGAAATATAAATGTAATCATATTTCATACAAAAGTCGTAAAAGAATATGATTCTGTACATATGTCCTGGGGATAAATGTGAGCCTGCAGCGTAGGTAAAACCAATGAGATGTTACTTGTAGAGGAGCGAAACTGGTTAATACAAAGGCATGTCCGTAATAACAATGTCCTTTCTCTGGTGACAAAGACAAAGTGCCTGCGTTTGGAGCGTACAAGCGCAAGAGACAAGTGATGGCTGAAGGTAGACTTTGGGAGAGCATTTGAATTTCATGTCCAAGAAGAGGCAGCCCATCATTAAAAAAGCCTAATTTCTGTGTCAGGTGGAGTTACAGGTAATCGATCATCTTGTCACACCGATTTATTTTTTTCCCGCCCGTTCAAAGTGAATTCTACTTCTTTCCAATTAAACTTGTTGCTGAAAAAGAAAACGTCTCTGGCTATTAAAGGCACATTTTGCCATGTTAGTTCTTTTTCCACTAAAGGTAATTTCTGAACATTTGGAAGACAGAAGCTCAGGGTGGTGGAGGGGGGGCTGCGGCTTTCAGACAGTCGCTCATTTAGGGCTGATCTAAACAAAGAGAAGCTTTGAGGTTAGAAGTGAACATCTATTAATGTACCTGAATAGTTTGACTTTATTTAAGCTCATTTTTATCAGAGATTTGACAACAACAAACACTTAAAAGAGCTTGTCATTGTGATGATTATTTGAGATCAACTCTGGGTCAAAAAGTCACTCTGTGATACCATGTAATATTAAATTTTGGGACAGTTTCACTTACTGTTTCCACCTTTTAGTGATTTCAGGATAACCATCTGAAATCAGTAATTTCTCTTGTAACTTGTTGTAACTACCAGCAGCCAACTTTTATTTTTTGCTGTCTACTATTTTTGGATAAAGACACAAACGTTGATTTTTGGTTTCTTAACTGGTGTACCCACTGTCACCCAAAAATACCACCCATTTTCCGACATTTCTCATGCTGGTATCAATATTTCAGCAAAACCAGCTCAAAAGGATTCACAAGTTAGTAGGGGTGGGAGAAAAAATTCGATACAGCATAGAATCGCGATATTTTGTCTGGTGATTTATTGTATCGTCTCATTTAGCAAGTATCAATTTTTTAAATTGAATACTAATATGAAGTCAAATCTATGATAACGGAAAATAAAATCTGTTTGTCCAGTGAGGTTGGCAGAGGTGACATCATACAGCAGGAGAAAGTTAGTTCAACAAATACAGCGCCACCTGGGGAAGGACATTAGGAATGCAAACAGGGCGCAAATGAGACGGACCTGACACATAAGATTTTGCAAGATGTGCTACATGAAAATAAAATACTGTGTAAATAAGACAAACATAAATGAGAGACAAATGCTAAATTAGCTAAACAGTTTAAAAAATAGATAAATCACAATATTTCGTATCGCAAATGTTAAAAATCGCAATAATATCGTATCATGGAGCCACTGGAGATTCCTACCCCTATAAGTTAGTGTTTTCAATTTCCAAGTTTTGAATTCTGAATCGTCATTTAAGTATTTTCGTGGATTTTGCATTAGAATATCTTATCCACTACAAGTAAACCAAGTGTGTAAACAGTGGTATGGTTTTTACCAAAGGGCTTGTAGGTGGGCTTTCTGTTTTTGGAGACGGTCTCCAGGCTCTGACAGCTTCACTCAACCTGACACCCCTGAACAGCCGCTCTTGTCCCGACAGTGTTTGCCACCGTAGCGCTGGGATATGTCTGCATAAAAGCTATTTATTGGTACATTTCTAAATGTTAACGGTTGTCAGCTTCACTTTCTTTAAAGACCTTTAGCTCACAGGGGGATAAAACGCCTGGAAGTACTCCTCTGTCCCTGACAGACGATCACAGGAGAAGAAAAAAAAACGAAAAAGAAAACGCCACAGTCTGTGGCCTCTGCCACCAGCACTGAGGTTTCACGTGGGAGCGGGTGCTCCTTTGTCCCGAGGTCTAATTTATTTATGTGGCTAATCTTCAGGGGGTGGAGCGGCCATGCTCAGAGGTGTGTCATTTTACAGGGAGACCCACCGGAAGGATCAGCGACCTTGCAGAGACATGGAGTGTGATTCATTTCAATTAGGAAACATGATTTGTTGTAGCTCGCGATAAACAAGGATTACAAAGAGACACCTCTTCTCTCCAAAAAGTTTCTGCAGCTGCTCTTCAACTATCAGCCCTCCATCCATCCTTCTTGCGTCCATCATTTACAGTTCGAGAGGGAAATCAAATAACCTGAAACAGTTAATCCGAGTGATTTTAAACTCGACTTTTATTTTTGAAGTTGATAATCTGAAAGCTGCATCCCAAGGCTCCCGCAAGATTCAGTGTCAGAGCCAAGACTGCATTCATCCTCACCCCACAGCATTTATTTGGACAGAGGTGCAATGGCAGCAGAAAACGAGTGGAGGAGATGGAGCCTTGATTAGCAGCAGCCTTCCCAGCATGCTCTGCTATGACAAATGACTGACTTCGAACAATATCTAAGGCGATCAGGATAAAGCACCGACCATTTCAAGGCTCAGCAAAATTCTAATTCTAATTAGACTTTGCACCACACACCAAATAAAAATTGTTCCCCTGGCATTTCGGCCTATCAAGTGTTTCTCCTATCGCTGAAAGAAACGAATAAAGAAAATGATTAAAGTGATAACAAAGGCATAAAATTTAAATTATTGAGGCACCACATCTGGGATCTGTATGTCACCGCGCTGCCGTTTTTACCCTCTCATTCAGCACTCCATTCTCTCTGCATGAGGGAGACTGCAAAACAGAGGGAGGCAGGGAGAAGGGAGAGAAAGAGCAGGAAGAAACTGTAACATTAAAAGGTAGAGAGCGAGAACGCAAATAGGCCTTCAGCTTTAGCGTTATTAATGACTCTTCAAAGATCTCCGACTTTTCCAATCTCTCAGAGAAGCGCATGAAGGAGTCTGCAGATGAAGCTGACCTTCAAAATGTTCTTTGGTCTTTAGTTAAGAAATTCACTCGCCATTATGGCATCATTAAGGAAACAAGGATAAAATTACTCCATGGTTAATGGCCTATAGGATCCCCCACCAAAATTTGTTTCAGATCTAATAAAACTGTGCTTAACACACTCGAATGAATTATGAGGACTGTTATGCGGGGTATTAAAATGTGGAAAATAGATTTTCGAGAGCTTGGAGGACTGGACTTTTCGAATCAGATAGTAGAATGGGATTTTCTGGGCGATAAATTCCCCCATGTCTCAATTTAATTCCTTTCAGCTCTTAAATCTGAAGGGATGATTTATCGTGTCATCTTTAAAATACACTTTGGCAAACTTTGCTATTTCTAAAGAGAATAAACACAAGTATTCACGTTCATACAGGGACACAGAGGACGACTTGTTTTCAAAGTTATCCTTCAAATCAAGAGGAATACAAATTATCTGAATGTCTAATTCGAAACAAACCGCTTATTGTAAGTTGAGGGTTTGTACTCGCATTTGTTGTTGAGAGAGAGGTTGTAGATCTGGTTGTTTGCATTTGCATCAGAGGGTAGTGAAAGCAGGCAGGAGGCTGTTATGGAGAAAAATGAAGCTGCAGGCTATCGAGCCTCTTCATTGTCTCATATACAACTGCAAACCTGCAGAACTGTGTCATTTGCACCACTTATTACCTGCTATTGTAATCCAGCGCCTGATGCCATGGTGAAATACAGACTTATTATAAAGAGGGGGAAAAGTTAGCCCAAGATGGTGCCACAGAGAGGTGGTTTGTGTGGTAATGGCATTTGCTCTCTTTAAACTTTAATCTTTCCTATTAATTCCCTGCAACTGGAGAATGTACGAGAGTTAATGTTCCATGAACGTGTTTCTCACTCCGCAATCTCTTCAAGCTAATTACCTTCAGGTGCTAAATGGTGGGAAATTGCCATCCATTTGGATGAGAAAAATTTCACCTCCTGCTCCCTAGTGAAACATTTTTTTGCCGGGCACATTAAGAAAAAAAAAAGGGGGAAAGAGGCAGGCCTCCACGAAGGTAAACAGTGGTCATAAAACGACTTCTTCCTGCTCTGTTCTGTCCGTGCTGCCTGAAACAGGAAGCTGGAGTCTGTCTCTTCCAGCATAGAGCTTACCAGTGGAGGTCAGGTAGAGGTCAACAGGTGCTCCTCTTGACAAGGGGAATGCAGAACAGATGTTTGATTGGCATGAATCATCTAAACTGCCCATTAGAAACTTATGATGTGAAAGGATAGGACTCCTGGTACGAGGACACTTTTTAATTTGATTACTAAACGGGAAAGAGATCTTAAAGTTGCTGCTGTTTTTAGTTCAACTCGGATAATCTATAGTATTTCAGCTGTTTGGAGGAGAATTGAACCTCTGTGTGTTAATCAAACCTATGAAATGAAGGTTTATTTGAAACCCCTGTGAGAGGTTTCAGCTGATTATGAAACAGTCTGAAAGTAACACTGATGCCCCTTTTGGACCTAAGACTATCAAAAGCAGATATACTATTTATATAAAATCATTTATGTATCTCACCCGGGATTTTCACCGTATCCGGAACGGCTCGGATCCAGAATGGCAGCGTTTTTTGCGTATGCCAATTCCATTTGTGGGGCGAATTTCATGGCGGATTACGGACAGCAGTAATCGCGAGAACTCACAAGAACCTGCGGATTCACGTACAATCGCACCATAACAAGTTGTCTCTTAGCCCTGAGGCTAACCATATAAGCAGTAGATTGTGTCCTTCCAGAGGAGGAAATCCACCAAGACTTCTTAGATCAGCATCTCCTCATCCCGTTTGCAAAGTGTGACATACAATCTGGCGGAAATATGGAGTGTTTTATTTTGAAAAGAAGACGGATGTTTTATTTTGCGTCTGTGCCCGACTTCCTTTCCAGCACAGGTTAATCTGTGCTGAATTTATCCAGCATGCTCCGGCATCTGGAAAAATAGAGCTCTTGTGATCCGCAGCAGAACAGAAAGAAGCCGGTGGAAATTGACACATTGACTTGAATGGTTATAATCAGCTACGATCGGCGGAAACGGCATTTTCGTAGCCGTTCCGGATGCAGTAGAAATTGGGGGTCAAACCACCAACAGGAAGTAGGTACCAGAGTAAGTGACTAGCTATTTGCTTAGGACCTTTAAGTCTAATGTTTATTTCATTTCTGTTTGCTTTGTTAGTTTCTTTATATGTATGTTTTTTTATGATCCCAGACAGTTTTACATCCACATCGTGATAGAAATTCTTTAAAAGAAGCCGTATTATATGTAGAAATGGCGTTTCCATTTAACTGTTAACCAGTTAACTATAGTAGGTTCAGTTTTATTAACACCTGGTGATGCTGATTGTCAACATGGATTTCGATTAAAACATTAAAACTATTGCAGAAAAGTAGATCCAAGAGTCCCACCCCTTTACCACTATCTTCTCCTGTCAGTCATAAACCTTTACAATCATCTCAGTTTTTTGTCTGCATATAGCTTCTCTTAAGTTTCAACTATTTGCATCATCTTTTAGGTTTATAGCGTCAACTACTTTATTTAGGCTGTCAGCTGATCTGTCAACTGTGTTTGTGTTAAGTCCAGTTGGTGCAAAGGGTGATGCAATGGAAGAGGCTTACAGGAATATGATGCAAAAGCCAGTATTGCCATGATCTCAGGGCCCTCAGGACACACTCCATTAAAAGTAGGCAAGACTCTGTAGTGGAAATCACTGCAGGAGGCCATAAATTGACATATTTTAGAAACAACAGCTGCTTCTCTTGACCTTAGCCCATTTAAGATTGCTTGATGTGAAGTGGAAAACTGTCTTTAGGTCAGATTGATTAAAATTTGATGATCTTTTTGGAAAAAACCCTGCACCTTCTCTCTGCAAAGAGGGTTTGCGCACAGTTCAAAAACCAGCATCTGGGATGGTATGGGGATGCAGAGTGCTCATGGCATGGGTAGCTCACACATCTAGAAGGGCACCATTAATACTAAATAATACAAGTTATAGAGTAACAGATGTGGCCACCCTGACAAGGGTATTTTCAGGGAAGATTGAGTACAATTTAGCAACAGCTTGGCTCCACCTTGGTTCTGAACTGGCTTGTTTACAGTTCCAACTTTACACCCATTAAAAACATCTGAAAAGGAGAACCTTGAGTAGTTCTGAATCAGGCAAACTATCAGAAACTGGTCTCTTTGAATCCCAAACGTTCAAAAAAAGAGGTCAAGGTCTTTGCAACAAGTGGTCCAACTAAACTATTTTTAGCGCCTGTTTGGTTACCTCATGTAACCTTTATGCTACGTACAGTGTTAGCGCTAACACATCGTCCAACAATGTAGCAGTTATCTCACAACCCATGTGTAAGAAACCTCTTAATTTCATATACGACAAAGTAAACAGTTGTGAGATTCAGGTCCCTTTTGGAGGTCTCACATACCAAGTCCATCAGACTGTATGGAGCCCCCTTGTGAACTCCATATGTAACCCACCCGGTGCAGTTCAGTGGGTTCTCAGAAAGAGTCAGGAAGATGCATCATATGAGGGGAGTAAAAAGGCCAGCTGGGATGGGTGGGCCACATTGTGATCACTCACCTTCATCCCTGATTTGTAGTCATTATCCCTACCAGCGTTTGAAGATCAAAAACAAGGACAGGGAGAGTGATGGGGGACGGAGAGAGGCAGCAGCAGAAAGAGAATGGGGGAAATGAGTGAAGGAGGGAGGGACAAAAAGACGGCTTGATGTGTGTGTCTGTGCCTGTGTGTGTGTGTGTGTGTGTCCCACTGACTGCCATTTGCCCCTGTTTGCTGGATATAGGAGTGTTATGTGGCAGCGGTGTTGGGGAGTGGGTGGGGTTGGGAGGAGGGTGGATAAGGGTGATAGCACCTTAAAACCAACCAAGCTGCAAAAGCAATGAATATTAAATTCACGCCTAAATAGCTGGGTCTATGTGAAGCATTACTGTATTATAATTTTAGATTTGTCACCGATGGGACGCCAGTGTGAGTTGGAACAACAAGGCAACGTCAAAGCAATCTTTACTCCTCCGATAACAGCACAGCTGTAAAGTGATAATCTTATCAGGAGTTATTATGAATTTGGCCTTTGGTGGTCTTTGCAATTGGACAAATGCAAATAATTTTATTTGTGCTGGGAATAGTGTGATAAGGAAGAGACAGTAAAAATAGGAGCATAGAACAATTAGAGGCAAATATAATTTCTCTTTACCCATCCATGTCCCAGGCAGAGTGTAAATGTTGAAGGACTCCCATCAGGCCGCTGTATAAATTAGCCAAACCCTCACTGTGCTGAAATCTATCCCCAACTGTTTGAGCGAGAAAGCCGAGATTTTTCCCTCCTTTTTTAGATTTAATTATCTTTTGTTGTTCTTTTTATCTACCTTCAAGGATTGTCCTCAGTGGGGGGTTAAAAGAATGGGAAGTGGAAAAAGACGAGGGGGGTGTCTGATAGCGAGTGCCGGGTATGTAGGGCTAGTTTGTCCTCTGTTTGATCTGATTTCCTTACAATGACACAGCGGGAAATTAAATATGAAACCGAATTAAAGCCACTACTTAATGAACGACGGGGAAATAAAGCTGGCTCCGTTCCAAATTAAGCGAAAAAGTCTAACTTCTCCTCAGAGCATTAGCTCTTTAGTTCAGCTTAGTCTGAGGTAATTTCACTCCATTTAGACGCAACATTTAGGGAAGTGTTTGATGATTTGTAATAAAACCCCCTATTTCAAACCGTTTGTCTGGGGAATACACCTCAAAACAGCGCAGAAAACACAAAAACTACACCGATTCCTACAGTCGAGAGAGAAAAATCAAGCAGTTTAATCACTCACTTCATATTTCATGTGATGTATTGGAGGTGAGTTATCCACTGTGGCAAGCCTTCCCACATATTGATTTAATAGACCCACTGAAGGAGCTTAGCTTCTCTCCATGGAGACAAACAACACATGTAGAACATTAGCTGAATTGATGTCGTTTAATAATTCAAACTTTTTCTATATATCCCGCCAAACAAGTGCAGAAATAA
Organism: Xyrichtys novacula; assembly: GCA_962446985.1. Taxonomy (NCBI): domain Eukaryota; kingdom Metazoa; phylum Chordata; class Actinopteri; order Labriformes; family Labridae; genus Xyrichtys; species Xyrichtys novacula. The sequence continues at coordinate 6,251,378 of OY660882.1, read as the reverse complement.
AACATCAGTTTTGGCAGATGAGGTACCTCTTTCTTTTACTGTTTTTTGACTTGTCTTGGTGATATCCCAAACCTGAATTTTTGTCACATAATGCTTCGAAATCATCTGAGGAAGACTTAATTCGAGAATGAATGATGAATAATGAAAGAAAAAGCCAGAATATGACAATACTTGACATTTTTTAAAACATCTCTAAAGGTTTTTCATGTCATTTTTAATTTCCATTTAATAATTCAATCTTTTTCTGTATGTCCCTCCATACAAGTGAAGGAAGTGCAGAAATAAAACATCACTTTTGGCAGATGAAGTACCTCTTTCTTTTACTGTTTTTTGACATGTCTTGGTGATATCCCAAACCTGAGTTTTGTCACATAATGTTTCGAAATCATCTGAGGAAGACTTAATTTGAGAATGAGTGATGAATAATGAAAGAAAAAGCCAGAATATGTCAATACTTGACGTTTTTACAACATTTCTAAAGGTTGTTCATGTCATTTTTCATTTCCATTCTGTCGTTAACAATATCATCCCACCTGCAAACAAATCAGCAGATTGTTTTAAGCCTGACAGGTGGAAATAAGGGGGCATAATTTCAAACTGAAAGAGGACTGGATGCAACAAAAACACTGTGGAATGACGCCTTTGGCAGGTGGAACTGCTCCCCTGCCAAACTGTCACCATTTAGGCCCCGATAACGCAGGTAATTGCATTTCCAGGAGAGCGGGAGCAGATGAAACATGCTGTGGACAGATACTGCTGGCACACTGGCCCCTTCTGTTGGAAAATTTCATTTTTCCACAAGGAAGCCATGAATGCTAAGGCTGAATCCAAATCCGTTTTTCCGCACTTTATCAGTGTGTGGCCCACCAAGTGGGGAGATGGAGGTAATTCATTCAGCTGAGACTCACCACCCTAATCCAATTTCCAGCCTCCCCCAGCAAGAGATAATTACAAGTATTAAAGCTGTTAGGACAGGGGGGAAAGGGCCCTCTCTCTGAAACTCTGCTGCAGGCCCTGCAAGTATCGACCGAGCTGGGGGAATTTCTGCTGGGAGAACTCAAGCTAAGGTATTGTTCAAAACTAAGAAAGTGTGTTAACTAATGAGGCAAAGGGAGTCTGGAGGTATAAAAGGACACCCATAGCCACATGTCATTACAGACCCCGGGACTTTTTTTTTTTTTTCCTCTCCTCTTTGGCCTCGTGCATCACTTAAGCTCGCGCGAACAATTGGTCATTTCATGTGTAAAGACAAGTCGAGGTTCCTGCACAATCAGTATGCATATAATAGTCCTTGGAATGTCCCATCATGTTAAACTCTGTATGAACTTCAGGATCAGATGTACAGCGCTCAACTGTCACTCCTCTCCAGGACTGACAGCCTACTCGTTACCTCAAACGTCAAAAACGCCTCAAAGCGACCAAACGGTATCATTAAATATCACTTTTACCTATTTATCCTTTCCAAAGCCACTCCATCACTCCAGCCACCTACACCCAATCCAGCTGTAAACTACACCTTTTCATTTCTCCGGAGCGACAAAGAGCGGCTGAGGCTTTTACTCTTTCTTCTCCACTGCTTAAACTTTGACTCCTCAAGGAGCGGAAGCGGCGAAAAGCTCTAATTAACGGAAGCAGAGACGCTCCTGCGCTCCCCCATTCAGCGCCCTCACAATAGACAAACCTGTGAAGCAGAACCAGGAATGGAATATTGGAGGAATGAATGGATGGAAACGCACCCAAATAAGAGAGCCGACATCACCCCGTCCACTCTGTGTCCCCCCTTTGCTCTTTATTGTGTATCTTTGTTGAAGAGGGTCTGCAGCAGGAGTCCTATTCTTTATCAATTACTGAGGATCAAAGAGGCACAGAGAGGAGGCATGCTGATGTAAAGAAATGTGTTGCTCAGGTTTTATATCATCTCACACGTCCCCTTCTTCTCTTTGTATTTTTACCCCTGAGTCACATGAAGTGGTTCATGCTTAAAGGATAATGCCAAGCTTGTGAAATTGTCCAAATATGTTTGTTTGAATTTTTATTTTACAGAATCAAAAGTATCAGAATTACAGACTGAAATTGATACTGATGCCTCTGAATGACCTACATAAGCAAACAGAACCAATAGGAAAAAGATCTTTATTGTTAACACTGATGGTTAAAACTCCTGCTGCACAGGAGGTGTTAGAAAAAGTGATCAACTGCACTGAAACAGACGGGTTTTTTTACACGTTCAGAACTTAAATTCTCAATGAGTTTTACATTTAACTGTAAGAAGACAGTACAGTTAGATTTGTCATTAAAGTTATGATAAAAAGGCCTCTTATTAATGGGACAAAAATTTGAGTGCTCCTCGTATAAACCAGCTATACATAAGAAAGCTGTTACCATATCACAGATGCTGACAATAATCATCCCACTGAGCAATAGACGTCTGTTAGACATCTAGTTTTTTTTTTTTAGACCTAATTTCAACCGTCTAGATTCTGTATATTTTTAGAGGGAATCTAGACGTTGCACTTTAACTCATTATTCGATACCTATTTCTTTCAAAAGCAACTGTGAGTTGCATAACTGATCTCCAAGTACTTAACCAAAATAATTATGGTCGCTGTTGAGCAATATACATCGTAGTATAGACATAGCCCAGATTTAGACTTGGTCTAAACTTGGTCTATATTTAGACACCTAAAAAACTTTAATTTTCAGACCAGTGGTAGCCTGATTTTAGACCAGTCATCTAGGCTACATTTAGACGACTATTAGACCTCTTTTAGACCAAAGAATTCTCAGTGGGGTGTTTTCAACAAATTACTGATTTTGATAAGCATTCAGTAGAACCAGTTAAGTAACTGTTCCTTAGTAGAATAGTAGAATATTAGTGAGACACTAAGTGGCTCTTTGGTGCTTTATTTTGTGATTGTTTTCATCTAGTTCTGTTGCTCACAATCTACTGAGAGAGTTGAGCACTATTTCAAAATAAAAGCCTGATTTAATAATACTGTAAATAAAGACACCAAAACAGAGGAAAGTCAAAGTAGAAGCATCACAAACAATTTCTTGAACATCACAAGAAACGGATGGCGCTATATCAGTAACTATATCAGACAGGAAGTAACCCTCGACTCGCTTTCTCTTATTTTGTCTTCCAGTGTTTCTTCTCAACAATACTGCTATCATGATTTTTTTGTACATGATAGTAGTAACATAAAACTGTGATATTATAACAGCCTTAAGTAAGAAACTAAGTGACAGTGTGTAAATAAAAAAGCCAAAAAAGGACTTGGTAGCAAATATAATACACACAAACGTTGCTTTATTTTAGAGTATGCAAGAGACACAACTTGATCACCTCGGTGAACGCTGCTTTTCTGTTTTTAGGTGTGAAAGTGTAACTGATTACCTGTTTTCTGTAAGTCACATTTTCAGGGGCGTCCCACTGCTCCATGCATATTCATACCAGCCATTTTAAAGAGGTGCTAATCCAGTTAATGAAGCTCAATCTGGTTCTTCCCTCATTACTATTAGGGCATGCTCAGGCTCCGAGATGAGCCAGTTATCTGTCTTTAAATGTGCTCATTCAAGGAACAAGCTCTTAAGGTTTTTTTTGCAACAGGTTTCGTCAAAATAGATGAAGGGAACACAAACGGGGATGTGATTCTTGGCGAAATGGTTTGTTTTTGTTGAAGAAATATCCAACTAAAGAAACATCCAACTCGTATCCAGGACAAGAGTTAATTTTTCAACTTAAGTATAAACAACTCATAAAGCAACAGCAGTACATAAGGATACAGAACAGGATTTTAAAAGCTGAACATGTACATGTTAATAAGCTCACAGAAATGAGGTGTCAAAGACAGGATTTATAGCCGTAAGTGTCAGAGTTGGGGTACATGTGTTCTCGATGTAAAATGGTTTCACTTTACACCTACATGAGATTCAGTCTACAAACAAATGTACTGTAAACAGTGCTCGCCTCTGAGTAAATTGGGTATTGCTAATTATCTGTCTCGTTTAAAGCGAATATAAGAGGGTGTAAGAATGGTATATTGTGTATATGGCTCCCAAAGGCGCTGAAAAAAAGGACTCCCGCTCGTGTTATCTAAAATTCTGACATCCTCATTCTTCCTCAGGAATGTTTTCTACATTTTTCCAGCTTTGTTTCCCTGAAATATTACACACCCTCTGTGCAGGTGGGGGAAAATACAGCGAGTCCTGTGCGAAGTTTTTAATATGTCACAGGCATAGTGCTGTTTGGAAATGCAGTGTATTTTACTCAGCCCCCAATAATCTATTCTGTTCAGCCAGGCGCACACATTGACAAATGTTTCCTGCATTAGGTATTTACCTAGTGGAATGTAATGGATGTAAAGAGTTTGAAAACGCCTGGCGCACTAACAGCATGGGCAGTAGCAAGACTATCTAGACTGAGGAGAAAACACACTATTCAAAACTGAATCAATGCTTCTGAGGGATGAGGTGTGTGTGTGTGTGCGCATGCATGTGTGTGTTTAGCTCAGGCTCTCTACGTGTGCATATCTATTTGTGCTCTAAAGCGCTGACTGCAAACTCTCCATAAGTCACTTTAGACACAGTAATAGTTTCAGCAAAATCCATGCGGTGGAAATGTAAATATTTTTCCTAATGCAGAGACAATGCAGAGGCGGAGAGTGTCACAAAGTGTTCTGTCAGAGAGGATAAATGTGTGTGCTTTGGCACAAGAGTTAAGCGGTGAGAAGTTAAGGAAAGAATCGGAGGCTTCAGCATTTTTCTAAATACAGAGACAAACATAGAGCATGTGGACAGGCAGGGATTCAAGTCTCTGATATTTTAACTCTTAGATGTCCCCTTGATTTATTCAGTAGTCATTTAGTCTGTAAAAAGAGTGGAAATTTTGGAAAAAGTTTTATCTCTGTTAAGCTGAACCAAAGCGCTCAACCATATTTATCATGTTTCCTTTAAAACACAAACATACTGTATTAAAGGTACAGTGTGAGATTTTTAGTGGCATTTAGCAGCAGAACCAACTGAGCAACAGACGGCTATTAAGACATCTAGTTCTTTTTAGACCTAATTTCAACCATCTAGATTCTGTATATTTTTAGACAGAATTCAGACGTTGCACTGTAACCCTTTATTGATAACTATTTATTTCACAAAGAAACTGTGAGTTGCATAACCGATCTCCAAGTACATAACGAAAATAATTATGATAGCCATTGAGCAAAATACAGTGTAGTATAGCTATAGCCCAGATTTAGATCTAGTCTAAACTTGGTCTAAATCTAGACATCTAAAAAACTTTCATTTTCAGACCTGTGGTAGCCTGATTTTAGACCAGTCGTCTAGACTACATTTAGACATCTATAAGACCTCTTTAAGACCAAAGAATGCTCAGTGGGAAACACAACAGAGTCTGTTTGAACTTGGAAATAATCACCTGAGTGAAAGTATCATTTTGTTTACATCAAGTTAGATTTATCCTTTTACATCTACGTACATGAGGAGAAGTGGATCCCCTTCTATAGAGGCGGCTGTCTTGCACTGTTTTGTTTCTTCAGTAGCACAGGATAAATAAACTAGTAGCAGCCAAACATGTTATAACTTGGTGAGTGTCAAGTGGAAATGCAACGACTAGAAAACAAAGAAAGGTTGTGCATGAAAGAATTTGTTTTGATCTAGGGTTTTCATTGTGAAAACCTAAAAAATTTTCGATCATATTTACTGTGTACCACAAACTCAATAGGTGAGCATTTTTGACTAGAATCTGACCACTTATTATGACTAAATGAATCTATTTCTACACTCTACACCCTTAAATCCACCCCTTTAAGGAGTTAAGGCAGGTGACTGTGAGCTGATAAGTCTGGTTGTGCTCAAGGTTTCTGCCTAAAAAGAAGGTTTTTAGTTTGACTGCTGCCTCCAAATGTTTGCTAATGGTAGAGTGACATTCTCTGTTGATTATGTGTTTGAGTGAAATGTGCTGTATGAGTTTAACAAAATTTTAAAAAAGGAAAATAAACGAATAAATCAGTAACAGAATTGTAGATTCAGAGAATTTAGATTCTACCATAAAAGAATCATTTGATCAACTCCATCGATTATCCACGCAGTTGGCTACAAATCTAATGGTTGATGACATACACTTAACATTTCAGCTCTCTTGTCAGGACTCCAAAATGAGCGCACTAATCTGGATTATTTCTCATTTAATTTATTCATTCATTACGTAGCTGTATGTCTCATTTCTTTCTTCAGCTCTCTTATCTAAAAGTGGTTTGAATGCTGTTTCTGAAGCATCATTTGGACAATGCAAAGATAAAATACTGGGTTTGGACACTCCACACTTGACTACTTCAATATTATTTCTCATTCAATACCAAAAATGCTCACTGCTGAGGTTTCAAGGTGATGGAAATCTCTCTTTCAATTGTCGTATGCAAACCACCTAGTCAGGTAGGTCTTTCAATTTTACAGAAGAAAATTATTTGACATATTCAGTGAGATTATAAAACCACAACACAGTGACTTATCTTGTTTTTTCTTTAGCTTGGGGATACCTTAGATAATTTTGCATAATTAAAGAGGTTCAAGCATGATTTCACTTAAACTTACTGCCTCACCCAGGAGTACAAACAACAAATAACAGTATGAAAAAGCTCAGGGAAAAAGTTGAAGCATTGTGTTTACAGTTTTTCCCCTCCTTGTTACTGGAGCCCAGTTGTTAGCCGCATGTAAAAACCCTTAACGCTGTGGATTTCTGTCCAGACAGGCAGGGAGATGGAAGTTTCTGCAGGGGACACAGGTCTGTTTTGGGACAGTTGGAAGGGGCTGATCCCCAGTTCAGCTTGGATTCTCTTCTTCTCATCTGTTGGCTGGTCTTTTTTCTCTCTCTTTTTCTCTCCAGAAGTGCGTTTCAGCTCTATAGAGGCCTACAGCAGCCGTCTCATTCATTACATGCACCATGCATCCTCACAAGTACAGACGCACAGGCAGGGAGGAAGCTTTCAAACAAAAAAGGGGGTAAGTATACAGATTTTTTGCTACCTTAGTTATGACTTCTCCAAATGTAAGCATTGTTCTGGTCTCAGTGTGGAAAAATGGAATTGAATGTACATGTTAAGTCCTCGCAGATAAATTTGAATTTCACATGTAATGTAATAGGGACGTGGCAAAAAAAAAGAAAATCAAACATGTAGGTCGGTTGAAGAAGAGGCAGGTGTGACACATGTAAAGTCCCATATATCTTCCAGAAATGGGATTTATAATCCAGCCTCCTGCAGGAGGGCTGCTATGATGTGCAGTCAATATATGGGTGGCACAGCCCATAAAGGCCTCGGCCTTCTTTCTGGGTTTGATTTATAGTCACAGCAGCTCAGCTCAGACGGCCTCATGAAACCTTTGTCAGAACAATAATGACACTGTTTTTAACATTCGAAACAGTTTTTTGTCTCTTTTTACTCATTTAGAAGTGTCGACATGTTCACAAAACTCTGATTTCATCTCATCTGAATGAATCAGGGTTAAAAATTGGAGTTTAAAAAGAAAGTGCGAATGTGCAATCCTTGTTTTTCCTAAAAGAGGTTTTTGCTCTTCGGCTAAAAATGAATATCTCATTATTTATTACGTACATTAGCGTCAAAGTACGGGATGAAACTTAATTTTCTTCTCAAGCATATACTGCGGGATTTAATTTAGTCCATAATCTGAAACAGATGGCTTGTGATATTCATGTTGCATTATATACATTTAACAACCTGCCAGGTTTTGTGAATGACTCTCATTCAAGGGGCTGCTTTCACCTGCATTACACATCTTAAATATCCTTTATTTAGTGCAGCAGCATCTGCTCTTCGCTCTTTTGATTACCAATGTTTAATCAAAGTTTTAAAAAAAAGGCTTTATCCAATCAGAATTGACGGTGGAGGTTTGTTCCCCACATTTATAAGAGAGTTTGTTTGCATGATTATTTTCCAGATCAGTTTAAATTTCTTTTTTCTCCCAAGCTGCATTTCACGGTATCTTTTTCATTATTCTGATGACACAGAAGTGAAGATTCAGCGTCTGAATGAAACTGACCTTTCGCTAAAATCCCCTTGTAATTTGAGCTTAATGTTACTCCAGATGAATTAAGAGCAAGTTAATGATTAAAGCTTTGAATCTATCACACTGCTCTCTGTATGGGAAAGTTTGAGGGAGGAACAGCTCGGCCCCGGCTCGACAATCATTAAAACGTGCTGACAGCGATGGGAGAACAAGTTCCCACTTTGATCCGATGACAGACCTGAACCTCAGCCTAACGTCATCCTGCTGCTGCTGCTGCTCTCTCACTTTTTATGAAGTCTGAGGTTCAGGCGACATCAGCCTCACTCTAAACACACACTCATAATAATCATATGGAAGGTAATAAGGAGAATAATCCACTGAGAGTGCATCTGGAGCCGCGCTTGTGGTGCTCAAAATTAATATTTTATGGTCACAGATCAGAAAAACTAAAAGTAGGATTAAGATTTGAAACTTTTTTTTCTATAGCTTTGAATACTGAAAGTTTCTTTACTGATTAAGATGGTTAAATCCAGAATTTGACAGATGACACTCACAGCTTTGGATGTCTGTCTGTAGTGACGCCGCAAAAAGAGAAACAACACCTATCTGAGTTTTCAACATCCTACATTCAAAGTGTTTAAATATGAATCTACCGCCTTAATAACGGAGTTTGAAAACAAATGTTTATGATATGTGTCTTATTTGTATAAGAGTATGTTTCATTATTAGTTATGAATTTATCCGTGCTGGTGCTGAGAGTACATTCAACAAAGACTGAGGCAGAACAGAGAAAGACAAAAAAGTTCTCTGTAACCTTTGCGTATTTGTTTGTAAGATGAAACTTTACTGTGTCTGGTGAACAGATTTATCAGCAGCCTGAGTCGTGTCCTGGCTTGAGCCTGAGCAGAAGGTGACAGAGGTGTAAGTCAGCCGTAAGCAGCTGCGACCGGGTAGAAATGAAGGTCTTCTGCTGCCCCCCAGGGGTTGGAAGAAGATATTACAGGCTGTCTTGCAGTCAAGCAGCCTCCATGTCTGCTTCAGACCAGACTTATTTCAGGTTAAGAGTTTGCAAAAACAAAAATAAATCAGTCTGGTTGGACTAGTTTGCTTTATTGTATTGCATTAAGAAAACTGCATTATGTGACTGCTTGTTACTGCATGTAAACGTACTACTTCTGTTTTAAGAGCTGCAGTTAGTATGCAGATTTAATATCTACATTTAGTATGCTAAAAATTTAATTTAGAGGAAAAATGCACCAAACCTAATAGTACAGCATAAATGCGTCCTTTAAGAGGAGCTCAAAAGCTAACAAACACAAAGAGAAACATAAAAATAAATAAAAGAAAATGGTGTTTAAATGACAATTAGAAGCTCAGAGTAAATACCCTAAATAATCACGGCCTTTATTACAGAGTAAATATCCACTGCAGCTGTAGACAACAAGGCTTTAACACCCGAACCATTACCGTAGGCGTCTTATTGAATCGCAGCATGGAGCTTCAATTCACTGTAAAAAGCTGAAGTGCATTAGGACGCAGAAATGCTCACAACATCTGTTTCCTTTGTGTTACAGAGGATATGGCTTTGTAGCGAGCAGTACGTGCCATCAGTGACTGCTGGAATAATATTTGTGTTCCCCCCTCAAACAGACACACTGTCACAGGAGCACTTGTCTACATTTTGTAGTTGGCTCGGGGAAAATAATTGCCTTATCTGCAACTGTCAAAATGATGAATGCCCCGGAGAGCAGCTAGAATTGACTGATGGAATTGGGGGAAAATCTAATCCCTGATCTGAACACTTTGTATAATACATTAACCCCTCCGGTACAATAGGCTGCACACAAACAGATTTGTATAGACTTGTAGAAATAAATTCAACAGAGGCTGAAGGATCGATAAACATCAGGAGTTATGGCCTCGTCTGCACCGAGTCAAACAGCAGCGTGATACATAACACATATTAAGATGTATGCAGGAGGGGAGTCAGAGAAGAGATGCAAAAAAAAACAACAGGATACAAGGCAGAAATATTTGCATTATCTGCCATGTATGACACTAATATTGATGTATATGTGAACAGAGGAATTCATTAATCCCCATGGAAACAGCAACAGCGGCCAGGTCAGATAAAAAGACATTACAAATGAGGTCTTAATGAACCGAATTAGGAGAGACGTATAATGTGGAAAATTTGTGAAAACCACTAATAATATCAGCTTGAATGAAAAAAAATGACTGGTCTTTATTTATATATGTTAAAAAATATATTTACTAGCAGCGAAATCACAAACTTATCTCATCAGATCGCATCTTTGGCTGAAAATTTAAATGACAATGCCAAAAGAAGAGTGTTCGGTTTGAATATTCACTGCTGTTAATGAACACAGTGTGAGCCGCACAGCAGCATGATGGGAAATTATCTCGTCCTCCTTCCTTCATTGGCTCTCGTTCAGCAGAGTGGAAATCTCCCTCAGATGTGGAGGGGAAATCTCTCCTGATTAAAACGATATTAACTTTTCATAACCTAATGTTCTACTATGAAGTTTTCTTAAAATACGGATGGCCGGTCCCCTTCCCGTGGACGAGTTCTGCCTCCTTTTTGTCACACTCGGGTGGAATACATTATCCCCGATACGAGGGGAGAACATACCTGTAACAGGTTAATGACCTCACACTTTCCACACCATTTCACTTGGCGGGCCATAGCCAGGAGAAGCTAAACGCTTCACTCCCACTTCACTGAATTATGAATTAGCCAAAAGGTGAGGCGATTAAAGATTCAGGGTTTGACTGCTGGGCCAATGGACGGGCTCCTTTCTGAGCTGGGGCGGGATATCTTTGGCCATTAGCTGAAAAGTGTCTTGATATCCATTACTGAAGGCATGAATATTGAAAGAGGAGAACAAATAATCCAGAAATGACCAATCAAAGTGTTTCTGACCTCGGACAGAAATTAATGTACGATTAAGTATCAGTAAAATGAACAGGAAATACTCCATTTACATACATTAATGAATAAATTATCATGCGAACTAACACAGATTTTACATTTTCATCACATTAATCAATAAATAACCTGTGGGAAAGCTCTGTATCATTAGGATTTTTCATTTTTTGTCTATAAATAGATAAAGTTTCCATTTTGAATCCTAAAAACAACCCAGATTTATTCCTAATTACATATTTTTGCACTTTCCTACGCATTCTCTTCTAGCTCTTAACATGCTTGTTTTTCAGACAATCTGAATGCATATACATTAGCCATGGCGTGTCACACTTCCTCATCCGTACCCGGTCTGTAATGAACGCTGACAGGTCACATGGCACAAACAGTGATGTCTGAATAATTTGAACAAATGCTAAATCATTGCGAAAGCAGCCAGAGAGAGATCAGTGACGTGCTAGTCAAGTGTTTGCGCTTCCCCAAGGCTCAGTGGCATCTGTTCTACATGTTTGCAGCAGCAACATCCATGTTTCACCAATTAATTGTGCTTGTATTAGAGTAAATATTTGACTTTGAAGCGCTAAAGCGTTAATTAGAGGAAAGAAATCCATGCCTCGTGATTAACAGTAAAATGTGGGTGTTTTCAGCGGAAATCCTTTAAATGAGCCACGCAAACTTGTCTTTTTACAATCCATGAAACCCGTTTGTCCAATCTGTGGTGACATTTTTAAAAGTCTGAACACAGAAAGGACAACATGTGACTGTTGTGGACCAAACCAAGACATAATTCAATTTACAGTCATATATCACATTTCTAAAGTGAACAAATATTGTAAACAGTCAAGTGTATAGAAAACCTAAATCATTAATGCGTCTTGGCGTCTTTTAAAAGTCTCACAAAAAGCACAAAATAAAGTCAAACCACAATTGTTAAAAAACCTAAAATAGTATAAAAGCAGCATCTCGTGATCATTAGCTATTAAAGCTGTTTTGTTCCTATTGTTGCTCTCTTTTTTAATGTTTTTGTGTCCCTTTTTAAGCTATTTTTTATTCTCATATCTGTGTTGATCACAGTTAAAACTCAAACCTTGACTATTTATAATCTAACTCTCATTCTAATCAATATTATTTATCCAACTTTTAGTTTCACTTCCTCAGTAACCTCTGAGTCTCACTGATCTGACAAATCAAAATAGGTATTTCAAGATACTACAAACCAAAGATAAGGCCTGAAATGCTTGTGAATGTCTAAAAATATCTGCCAGTACAGCGATCAAATATGCTTTGTGTTATTTGAACTCATCAAGAATATTTTGTTTGCTGCATTGGCAGATTGTTTTACTTATAACATGCTATAAGGTCCTCATTTTTGTTTTGTAATGGCATTAAATGTAATATATTTATTTAAACTCGCCAGATTTAAGTGACTTATATGAAGTGTAACAATATTTTTGACAAGAAGGAAGCAAAATACATCTGCTTTTCTTCAAAATAAAAGGTAGCAATGACATTTTTGTTTAAATTATGTTGCCAAACATGATCAAAAAGTAGGAATAGGGAACTTAAGATGAGAAGTGGATCATAAGAAAATAATATTGAGAGTTAAATTTTTGAAAAAAGTGTTTTAATTTATATTTTTTGTCCATTTCGGGGCAGAAAACATGATCATGTTGTAAAAAAATGTTTGAGTTTGAGTCACATTTGTTGGGTTTTGCTCTTGATTGGACTAAAATGTAATTTAATGAGAAATGAGATGTTTAGTGGAGAAAATTCTAGTTATTTAGCTAGTTTTGTGATGTAATCTTGTGAGGAGTCCACTAAACATGTCTTAACTAAAGACAAACACGTCAGTGATGTTAAAAAGCTATTTTGATAAAGACGTTTGACTCTCTGTGTGTCTCAGAATCTCAGATTTCCTTCAGCCAACCTCAAGCTTGTAGTTTCTATGTTTGTCCTGAGCACAAATCAGTGAATAAGACCGGCTGTTGTCTCTCCTTAATTCTGTAAATTAAAGAGTTGTGAGTTTAATTACGGTCTGTTGGTTCAGCTCGGGGCCACCAGGGAGAGCTGTGCTTTTTTTTTTTTCCTCAGAGTCACAGGAACTCACTAACAAACAGCCTCAGTCCTGTCATAAAGAAAGTTATCACTAATTACAGTTTAAGCCTTTTTATTTTGGTCTTTTTAGACTCAAGGGCACAGTAAGACATACTGTATGAGTCCAAGTCATGCTGCTTTAAAATTTACAGTTTTTCTAATGAGGTTCTGACAAGCCCTCTTCATTTGACCCTAAACTCCATAAATGTCTTTATACGTAGAGGGGTGGGATATTTATTCTACTTGGTGTAAGATTGCTGACATCTTTTATCAGTTTCTCTCTCACTTTTTTGAACCTGGAAAAAGATTTATGTATGCAACCTCTGCAGGATGTGAGGTTTGTAGGGTCTGTTGCCTCTCTGGCCATTAACTGAGGATTAGTGCTGGTGGGGCACACATCCCTTTGAAGAAGTAATTCCTCACACTTCCTTGCTATTGAAAATCAGGAAGCAATCATAGAAGAATCCATGCAGATGGCCCAGACAGGGAAGTCTGTGACCATCTTATTTTCCTGCAGTCACAATTAAGATCTGGAGCGGCCGCTGCCATTGTGAAAAGTTATCACGTCAGAAAATGCAAGGGGACATCAGAATTTACAGGAAATGCTCGCAAAACGTCCCAAACTCCTGCAGCGGACGGCTCCATCACATGTTTCTTTTTATAATAGTAAAGCGTGTTTACAAGCGAGCTGAGTCACTGTAACTGAGCAGAGTTTCCCGTATATCTGTCAACACAACATATACGAGCATGTGTGAAACTGTGAAGCTGTAAAAGCAGTCAGAGGGAGATCAACATGATGTCACACAGAGAAGTTTATAGAAGTTAAGAGAATATTTTAATGGCTCTGATGACTGAGCATGAATCTTTATGCAGCTTCTGGATGAAAGGGAAAGTCGGGGCGATTACTGCTTTATGTTTGAGCACACTGACCTCTACTGGACTGATGGCATTAACCTTTCAGTGAATGACACCTTTTTTCTTTTCTTCTGAATCTGAACAAAAGCTGTAAACACTTATTGTAAAGAAAGAGCAGGTCTTGATCCACCGGTGGACAAACACTCTGCAGTATCCGTAGGGCCAAGGAGAGACATGCAGACATCCTGAATACATCCAGACCTAAAGGAAGACAGCCTTCTGCCCCAACCAGATAGGCAGAAAAAGTCGTGCAGAAGGAAAGACTGATAGCTAGAAAATGACTAGACAGAAGACAATCATCTTCAGGCAGACATGAACAAAACAACAGCAGAAAAAAACATACTTACAGTGACGTTTCTAATAATATTACTAGATATTAAAGCTACTATAAGGAGCTTTTTCCCTGCAGAATATTCTTTTAAAGAAACTATATATTTGACTGTAGGAAACCATCAGGATGTCAAAATCACCAATCAAGCAAGTAGAAAATTGCTTTATCGATAGGGGGCGCCAAACTTGATATTAACCAACCATACCAGTGCTGTGTTTTTATGGTATTTAATCAGTGGTGGACTGGACCATCGGGATCACCGGGCCAATTCCCGATTACCAATTACTGCTGGCCACTGAACTCGCTCTACGATATGATTGTTTTAGGTTTAATAAGGTCGACCGACACTGAGACGGCTACGATGCTAATGGTGCATGCTAATTCAAGTTTTATGCCTCTCGAGAACGTTGACTTTTTCTGACAGGCTTTCAACATTTTATTATAATACAACAGCAATGTGGCAGGCTACATTCTTAGTTAACAAGTTTTTACAACCATTTTGTTTTTACTTCATATTAAATTGTAGCCAAAGTCTAATTCTTCACATTCGCATTATATTCACTAAATCTGGCTTCGGTGCCAGCATTTATGTGTCAATGTGTATTGGCCTGGCCTGGATGGAGTCAAACTCCTGGCCTGAATTATGGTCCCAGTCCGCCCCTGTATTTAATGATGCTACTAAAAGCTGTTTTGCCACATAGTCAACAGGAAGAGGCAAATTAATTAGCTAGTTCTTTAAACTACTTATTTTGCAGATTTAGAGGATATATCGTGTGTGATTGGTTTGTCACTGGCAGTATGCTTTTTATTCAGAAATTATTTTTACAGGGTTTTTACCATCCACCTGGGTGACAAAAGCAATGTAACAATTGTTGAATAACATGATGGTAAGTTAAATAAACAGTGGCATCGCAAAACCAGACTCTAGGCAGTAGAAAAACATGAATTATTCTTTCTTTAAGATTTTCTTTTTTGTGAACAAAAAAGTGACTTAAAAAAAGCAGAACAAGGAACAGACACATGAACAAGAATGGAAAGTGTACTGTGTGTAGACATGATGCGTTATTATTTTGAAATACTGTAAAAACCTTCAC
The DNA here is from genome assembly GCA_962446985.1 of Xyrichtys novacula. Lineage (NCBI taxonomy): Eukaryota > Metazoa > Chordata > Actinopteri > Labriformes > Labridae > Xyrichtys > Xyrichtys novacula. The sequence goes on along the minus strand of OY660882.1, from coordinate 6,235,957 downwards.
AGTGGTGCCTGTGTCAGAACAGTTTTAGACATCTGTGTTTGAGTGTGTGTGCATGTGCAAGTGTGTGCGTGTAATCTATAGCAGCAGAATTTCCCCTCTGGTTTCCTCCGGTGGTCTCTCTGGTAAATTGTTAGCATGTCGTCCAAGCCAACCACCCTGTGTTGTATATAGCACCGATGTGTTTGTCCCCTCTTTCAGAGCTGTTTCTGTATTTTTGCTCCCAAATCACTGACTTAGAAAAACCAGGGAACACTCGGTCGTACTCGTGAAGCGAAATTGAAGGTTGCAGATTGCACTTGTATTTAGAGTTTGCACGTAAACCGGGGAGTTTTGAGGCAGTTTTAAGGGCTGCTGTTGTGCTGTGAGGCTCACTGTGGGTGTTTACTCCGTTAGGTTTTGACGTGCAAGTCAAAACACAAACATATGAATTATCTCTTTTTATGAGGTGCAATTCCGCCTTTACTGAGTTGGCTTTGGTTTCTCTCAGCGAGGAGTCTATGAAAGCACTCACTCGGCACATTTTATGTATGTTTTATCTCTGCTGTAGTTCATGCCGGTTTAAACATTTTGTCTTGATGTCAAATCAACTTGAAGTGAATCAATATCTCATCAGTCTTTCTATTTTCTGCTGATTTCTCAGCCGTGTCGTTCCCAAAAACTAAAATCAAATTCTAATAAAGAGACTCTGTGAGAAATGTAGCCAAGAAGACGCTTTAGAGAACTGTTAAACAAACAGGAGCAAGGGTGGTTAATGTGAATACAGCAGAACACAGTTGAGTTAATATGCTGTTGTTTTCTTTTTTACAATTGTACAAAAATTTAAAAAATGTTTCTTTTTACCTGCAGTATGTCTATAAATTAAAAAAAAAAAAACATCATATAAATCATTAAATGGCAAATATGACTAGTTTTTGCTACTCAAAGAATCAGATAATATGATTTATAGAGCGGCTGATGATGCCAAAATCACATGTTTCTATTATTGCACAATATCAACTCTATATGAACTTAGAGGAATCCAATTTATCACTAAAATTGCAACTTCTCAAAAAGCTGCCGTACTTTTTTTTCTTCATTTTTAAAATTTATTTATTTATTAAAGGTTTCAGCATGCACATATTACTAAGGGTAGATGTATTTTTTGTACAGTAGTTCACCAAAATCATGACCCAGGTGAATCAAGATGGAGACTGCTCATCAAAATAAGTAATAAAACCAGCATAGATAATAATATGAGACCAGTAAAGGTGCATTCTGTAGTATTTAGTGGCGTTCAGCAGAACAGACTTGGTAAAGGTGGAGCTGGTTGAGTTAATATATTTCAGAATGAACCTTTGATATCTTCAGATGAGCCGCCTCTCCTCCTATAGAGGCCGCCATCTCGCACCGACATGTTTCTACAGTAGCACAGAATGGACAAACTAGTCATAAGCATACTTTTTTTTTTTAGTATTTAGTGGTAAAAAGATGGTAAAAACTTGACAAATGGAGGATTACACATCTGCATTGACAGAGCTTCTCGTCCTCAGAGGCTATCGTTGCTTCACCGTCAGGAGGGGTGAGCACGGGAGCATTTCAGTCTCGACTCTTGACTGGTAGTTATCTCCAAACTGTATCTTATAAGCTACTCAACAAACTGTGAAAAGCTATATTTAATTCAATGATAGAGATCAGAGACACTGAGCAAAATTATACACCGTGAATTTACATTAAAAAGAGGTGCTGGGGTGTGCGAAATTGACCAGTATGACCATAAATAAGATAAGCAACTGTTAATTTGTGAAACTGGTCTTGTGTGTTTGCATGTAAAAACATCGCTTTGATCAGGATATGTGTCTTGTTTTTTCCTTTTTTTAACACACAGCTAATAAATGTGACCCAGATGGACGGGCCCTCAGACCCACAGGCACGGCTCCCTCTGCTCCGAGGCGCTGCCATCAGATCATCATCCGCTGGGTTACTCGACAGCCTGCCAGGGATCTGATTAGCAGCATCTGTGTGAGCAACTGGTCATTTATGAGCCATGAGAGAGAGGCCCGTGTTTCCTGTGTGTACCGAGCGCCACTGCCACTTTATTTAGATTTTCTGTCACATCATTTACCCTGAGAGTTAACATTCGCATTTTGAAGCACAAAAATGTAGATTTTAATGTCACAGCCATGCTAGAATGATGGATTATCATCTCACAAATGTTACTCTTAACATCAGGTCTCTATCTTGTCGGGCTAACTCAGTGTTTTTACTTCCACAGATCAACTCCACCAAATTCCAAATGCTTTAAACAAGAACCTGGCTGTTCCATCATCTTCAAAGCTCAGCTCCTTCCCGTGGAAAAGTAAAGAGAGGTGTGTGTGTGTGTGTGTGTGTGTGTGTGTGTGTGTGTGTGTGTGTGTGTGTGTGTCTCCCCTCAGAGGGGCCTCATTCCTGCACAAACTAAATAAGTACCAAGGTGGTTTTAAAAGAGGGTAAGAGGAGTAGGGGAGGCTGTGGCTGAAGTCGTACTGTAACCTGGCCTCTAATGATCGCTTGCAGAGCTGAAATGTAACTAAAATAACAACAGAGGGATTACGGTGAAAAAGTGTAATCGCTCTCTATTTTATGGAACCACAAATTGACCACTTACCTTCAGATTTATTTATAAATGTGGTATTTCTTTAACCATGCAAACCCTTAATTATCACCATACATTCATTCCTTGTCACTTATGAGAAGAGAGGAGTTCCCCCCGCCAATATGCTCATCTGTCACTAAGCATTAATGAAGGGTTTTGGCCTCACCACCTGCTCTGCATATCCCGGTGCCACACAGATGTTTGCATAGCTGCAGGGGACGTTCCTGCGAGGCCAGCGGTGGCTGGCCCGTGCAGTGTACGATTTTCCCTGACTCTGCAGTAATAATGAATGTCATATACGTCTCCTCTGTCTCCTTGTATAAAAATGATCCTCACCTGAATGCGTCCTCAAGAGGACACACAGGTGCACAGCAACACAGAGGACATATTAATCTGATGATAGTAGGAGGTGAGCATGTGGGAAAAGGTCAGTTTTTAGTTGAGGAAGAAAACTTTACAGCTATTAAAAAGGTTGAAACGCCTAGAGTCATTTTAATATAATAATGCATAATAACAGGTTACTGAGCTGTTTATAGGAAGACTGCTAGACTTCAGTGAGGGGGGGTGAGCACACTGAAAAAACAGCCTGTGTTATTCTACCCAAGGAGGGATACATTTCACTTTATAAAGACATCAGGAGGATATTTTCTTTGGTCATTTAACGCCACTTTTACAAGGATGACATTAAATCAGCAGTAACTAAAAGTTTCCACTTTGTCCACAGGTGGGCGCCGAAGTCAACAAAGACAAAAAGTTTCTCACTGGTGCTTTAAAGGGATGTTCCGGCATAAAATTAAGTAATGGTCAAACACAACGCAACACTGAGATAGACACCCCCTTAAGAGATAAACGTTGCCAACTGCTTGCTTCTCTAGTTATACCAACTTTAGTAACGACCACACGATAGCAATACACAGCGGTCTGAGGAGCCACAAACAAACCTCAACCAAAACGCCACTCTATAGCCACAAATAATGCTCAGAACAGCACCTAACTTCATCAACAGTACATATAGGGTCCCAGCCACAGCACTAGCCACCAAACATCTTTTTAACTTTGCCTAAGAGACTAAACACAACTCACCTACTCTCATCCAGTAGTTGTTTGTTTGTAGCGAGACCTCAGGCCAGTCCATTACAGACTGTTGCGGGGTGATGCAGCTCAAGGAAGAACATTTATGATCATTAATTGATTGCTGGAAGAGAGTAGGTGAGTTGTGTTCAGTCTCTTTGCTAAAGAAGTTAGGCAAAGCTAAAGAATGTTTGATGGATATTACTATAGCTGGGAGTGGTGTTTTGGTTTAGGTTAGTTGATGGCTCCTCAGACTGCTGTGTATTGCTATCGTGCGGTCGTTACTAAAGTTGGTATAACTAGAGAAGCAAGCGATCGGCAACATTCATCTCTCAACAGGGTGTCTAACTCGGTGTTACGGTGTGTTAGACCCTAAATTAATTTTATGCCGCAATATCCCTTTAAATGCAGTTAGTATACAAAAAAAAACTGTAGTATTCCTTGTACTGAGGAACAGAACTTTATGTCTATTAATGCCGTGACCTGGCTTTGTTTTAACAGAGGTTATTCTTGAGTTGGGAGAACTCTGGACACAAACTGAAATAGTCGTCATTGTTTTCATAAAAGTCTTGCAATACGGAAGTTAATGTGAGCTTTTTTGGGCCTTTTTGGGAATATGTTTTTCACCAGGGGGAATTTCAGCTGTACTTTTTCTGCACTCACCGACCATATAAGACCACAGCCCTGTCGCTGTGTACTGGAAATAGAGCAGCTTTGTGTAGGAGAAACGCACGGGGTAAAGGTATGAAAATGTTCCCTTTCCTGCTGCCCTGAATCAAAACGAGCAGGCGACCGCTGTAGAAAGGGCTGACTTGTTTCTGTCTGTGTTGACTCCTTCACTTTTTTTTTCCTGTGTGTATTTAGAGGACAGGAAGAAGAAAATCATGAAGGCTTTCTGTTGTATATCCCTCATTTTAGATCCATTGTCTGGATGGAATTTGATTCAAGGCCTTTGGGATACCCGCCAGATTTGGGGTCTCTCTTTAGATTGTAATCATCACAACTTAACAACTCCTTTTAAAGCATTGTGAGTGAATTTTAGCAGCATTACACTTGACAAATGACCTTAAGAACCACAGTTTGTGTCTGTATGAGTTCATGGCTGCCCTGCTGTGCTGTCATTTATTTTAGCAGTGTGGTCTGTGGTAAGATGTTGACATACGCTTATAATTAATACAGTGCCTCGCTCTATTTTTATCACCGACTGAATTAAAATTATCTCGCCATGATAAATATTAAAGGAAAGCTACTTAATGTTTGCTATGGCAACCCCACATTCTCCCCCACAATAGGCCACCACAGTCTGTAATTATTGTTCAACTTACACTGAAAATAAACTGCCTCCATTGCTCGGTCAGTGGCGTATGATACACTATGAGTAACACAAATGCGTCTTTGTATGTGCAGCTTTTCTGCGAGAAGGAAAAGGTGGGAATAAAAAGGCCGCAGTTTAGATTTCCCAGCCGTGGTTCTGTTTCTCCACCATCATTAACACCGGGTAAAAACGGAGGATTCTCACTGTCTGCTTCCGGTGGTCAAAGTGGTTTTCGCAGCACTTTTTCTCAGCGTCTTTATTGGATCCTTTAATCTGCAGCAGCATCACATGGCTGGTCCTCACATGGCAAAAGAAAGAGGCCTGTCATTACACTGTCCAAGCTGGGGTTTAATCTATAATTGGTAAATGCACCAGGATCCCGTTTGGTAAAACGCTCCTGCTGCTCCTCTTAGCCCGTGACTTTAATGCCTGTTTTATCGCGGGCGGTAGAAAGGCACTTACTCCGGTTTTGGAATAAAGCCAGCGGAGTGGGACAAATGGAGCGACCCATTCAGTAGTTCTAAATTTTTTTAAAGACCTCTTGGTTCTGACACAAAAGGAGGTATTGATGTACGGGAAGACTGACGCTTTGTGTTTCACTCACGAGAACTGGCGAAGGAAACAGTCCTTTCACAGACCCTAATTCAAAATGCAAATGGGGGCACATCTTGTACTCGAAAAAGCTACAGTAAGACCATTTATGCTGTGCTCTACAAGCATGCAAGGCAGAAGTCTAAGAAACGATGCTCTTTTTTGGACATTGCATTGGTTTTAAAACAAAATTTAAAGGATAAGACAAAAAAAACGGCCATCTTTTTCGCACATGCTGGATTGTACTCTCCGATTGTCCGACAGGCCTAAATCAACGCAGAAAAGAAACCAGAAGCTCACCAGCACAGGAAATCATGAATTTTCTGTGCTTTTGTGGCGTAAAATGAAACAGGTTTTGCGGATTTACCTGCTGTCTCTGTCAGGAATGTGAGTCTAGGAACAAAACGAGAGCAAACAACAAAAGGTTGAGTAAATACAGGAACGACACCAATTCACCGAGGATAAGAGCAGTGATTTGTCATCTCCTTTTCTTTGTGCCATGCGTTGACCTAACCCCAGCTATTTACTTAAACTCTCCCCTCACCCACAGGGCCATTGTTTATCCTGCTGGCATGCTGAATGACTACAACCATGAAACTTCTATGTTGTCTCAAACTGGATATCTAAATTTAGAGTGGGTGTAATGTTTTATGTTTCCTATTGGGACAGATTGGAGAGCTGGCAGAGCTGTGCGTGAACTCTGAGCTCACAATCAAATGATAAAGGGTGCTGCAGTCAAAACACATTCCAACGTAAAGCCAACCATGTAAGGAAGTCAAAAATAAGACTGTTTGGGTAGAAAGTTCCTGTTTTTCATCATGGTGTGTGCCCTCTTGTTCGCTCACAAGCCTCTTTTTCGTTTGAGGTATAATAAAAGCCCAAAGAATTGCAAAAATTCAACAAAAAGCAGTCAAAACATGCACTTTTCTCCCCTTAAAAATGCTTTAAAAAACATTTAGACTTTACTGTAAAGTTGTAAATCGGTTACAGGGTTTTTTCAGAAGTCACCGCAGTCATCACAATCATTGTTATTTTGTTTCCTTATACATTTCGGTGGCTGTAATGGTCAGACCGTTTCAGCAACTGCCCACATCTCAGGGGAACTTTTCACATGTTTTGCTGAATTTAAATCCAGAGAAAATGGGCATCCATTTCCTCTCTGTCCGAGGCTTTTACAGTGTGGTCAGCCACAATGGGGCATTCAAAAAAAAAAAAAAAAAGGGAAAAGCTGCATTAGGTGTCTTGTAGCGAAGGATTTGACAATTTAGTCATAGAATTCAGAGATAAATTCGCGCAAAGTGAGCTGATTATGGTTTCTAGAGCCGTGATAACAGCATGATAAAACAGTTGTCAAACTTCAGCTTAAAGATAGTCACAGAGGTAAAAAGAGAGTAAAGCTTTTGAGCAAACGTGTGCTTTAATCGTCGTTTTAAGGGGAAAGAAAACAAACGTCAAAAGCCATCTCTACCCTGCTTTTTAAAACGATGTTTACTGCAAACACATCGTTGTAGCTCTGGCAGAAAAACCTAACCACATCAGAACTCTCATGTCAGACTATGGTTGTATGTAAAGAAAAAAAAAGACTATAACAGCACTCGTAAAATCTCCAGGTTGCCGTTTCCTGCTCGAGCTCAGATTTAGAAAAGAAAATCTGTCGAGACAGCTGATGTGACATTTGATCTCATGTCAATAAATGCCTCCAAAACAAGTTTTACTGCCAGCATTTTATGTGAAGCAGCGTGGTATAGAGCAGGGAGTGCTCCCTATATGCAAAGTTTGTCACAGAGCTGCTGATACACTAGAAAACTGCCCGTATGGATTTAATGCATGGGTGAAAAATGCTCAGAGACGTGAGAAACCTTGACAACAGTGACAGTTCCTGCACACCCCTTTTATATGAGAGATGAAAACTGCTTAATTCGTCTCCTCATCACTCATCCCAGTCCCGTGCATAAAAATTCCTCCCAGAGTTGCTCATTATCACATGCAACAACCTGATTTTTATGAATTGCATTCCTCCGTGCATGATAATTTACTGTGTATTTAGATTTATGCCTCCTCCTCAGCCGTCATAATCGCCTGCGAAAGAACCCGTTTTATGTGCTTAGCGCTGAGACACGTCTGAATTAACTCAATTTTGTCTGTTTATCACAGATCTTACAGCACAGCATCATTTCGGATCCTCCGCTCAGACTGTTTTGCATATTTCAAACCCCTCATGGCTGATGTGGCAGGGCACCATATAACAGAGCAGGCGGGTGGGGCTACCTAAATACCCTCATTTTACTGCAGAGGGGGGGTGAAAGGGTTTTAATCCAGTGGAAAGTGGTTATTCTATATTTGCTCTGACCGTACAGTGACTCCACCCTCCACACTTGCCACATAAAGCCACTCCAATATAAGAGTTTATGAATGCGAAGCTCTCCTCATTAGACCCAGACGCTGCAAACCTGGGAACACTCTCTATTAAAATAGAACAACCAGCCCAAACTAACCAGATAATGATCTGTTGATATGAGAGGACTTACTTTAAGTGCACTGAAGTGGTTTTTCGCGAAGCAGTGTGTGAGAGCTCAGATGTGTGAATGACTAAATATTTAAACCCAAAACTCTCTAGTGTAAAAGAGAAATGAGGCAGAAAGAGAGAGATTGTGTAAACGACAGCCTGCCTGCATTTCTGGAAGCGGGTGGGGTCAGGTGGACCAAAATGACTTGGACCACATTATATGTAAAGTTTGGGTAATTACTAGGTTTGGAGACTCAAATAGCTGGGCCCGCAGTGGTAAACACACTGGAAGTCAGGACGCCTCCGCAGTATCTTAGCCTCTTGCCTGCTAAGAGACAAACGAGTCAGTGTGCAGAAACTTCAACATTTAGTTTAGGGTGACCAAAGAAACGGTATGGACACTTCAATTATCCCGTCAGATGGACAGCAAACAGGTTCTTAAATCACTGAGAGGTTTTGTTTCATAACTCTAACCCTAAAATATGCTGTGAATGTTTCTTTTTCTGATCTGTTTTTGGAAAACTTACATTCAGATAAGTAAATGTAAACAATCAAAGGAAGTACTTATTGTGCTAGTGCCAGTGTTATCTCTTACTGTGTTCATTACCTCCTCCCAACAGAAACTGTAAAAACGCTGATTTTTTTTTTTCAGGATGAGCTTCACATATAAAGCGAAACTGACAAAAATTTCAGACTTTATCCAAACTTGCCTATGCTAGCCCCGCAATGAAGATCTCCACATAAAGTAGGGGTTAGCCCCCGAAAACAGCTGATATTGGTTTGCCAGTGTGGGGTTGTGAAAGTGGAAACACACAATACAATAATACAAGAACTTCATGTAAGCACCACATGCACACACACACACACAGAGCTGTTCCGCCCTTTTAGCTCAAATGCTACATATCGCCACCTTCTTTCCCCATTACACCTCTGGGACAAGTGGAACAACTTTGCCCCATCACATCTCCATTCCTTAGACTCTAAACGAGATGCAACAAAGGAGACTAGATATCTCAGTTTGAAATGTAAAAGGTTAATTGAGGTAAATTTACAGACACCTATAATCAAAGCATGTCCCTGTTGCTTTGCTTACCTTCGACACCAACCCCTCCCCCTACAGGGAACACTGAATGCCACTCAAGAACACAGAGCTCCTGGAAATTTCTAGAAAATAGCGAGAGCAAATTATGTGAAAGAGGCTGATTTTTTTCCTAGTAAGACCCAGCCTCCAAAGCCTATAACTGCTACCTTTGATAACTTTATCATATTCTTTTCTTGCTCTCTCTTTTTCTTCAAACCAATTTTAGCAGAGTGTTGTTTGGTTAGTGCACCGCTTTGGTCCAGGTCTCAAAAATGTTTTAAAAACTTGAGGAAGTACCTTTAGGTTTTTTAATTCTGTTTCCTTTTGTGACTTTTCATCTGTTGAAACCTTGACAGTGCATGCCCCGATGAGAATAAACCTCGAGCCATCAGTGTGTGTGAGTCCAGACTACTAGATCGTTTAGCAGTGTCATGAATGTGTTACTTAATCTTGGTCATATCTGATGCCAGAGTTTATAGCATCATGAAGCAACCATCTCTCTGCTAATGATGAACAAAGATGGCTGATAATGCTCGCAGGGATTGAAGGGGAAGCTTTGAAGCTCTTTGATTTGTTTATGGAAAACTGTGACTTAACGTGAATCTGGCACATTCACACTCTTACCCGGGATTTCCACCACATCCGGAACGGCTCTGAGGCGGCGATTTTCACCGTACGCCACTTTCAACTGGATCCTTTTGTGAGGCGAATTTCGTGGCGCATTATGGACAGCAGGAATTGCGATAACTCACAACAACCCCGCGGATTCACGTGCAATCACGCAATAAAAAGTTGTCTTTAGGCTAACCATATAAGCAGTAGATTGTGTCCTTCCAGAGGAGGAAATCTACTTCTAGACTTTTAGAATCAGCTTTTTCGTTGCCGTTTCTGATGCGGTGGAAATTGCAGATTAGTGACAATGTTGCCTAGACTGATTATTTAAAATGATAAGACAAATATGAGATTCAAGCGGGGCTCATGTCAGTCAAATATAGAGCTGTTTTAGATCACTTTCATGCTTTGTGAGATGTTTTTGTAAAAAGAAGGTTTATTGCAACAAACAGAAAGGAAAAAAGGAACAGACTGGAACATCAGCAAACAGCCTGGCAGGTCAGAGTATCCGGGCCTCTTTTTATCACCAGCCAACAGACTTGTGTCAACAGACAGAGAGCTGCCGACAAACCTCGCACAATCCTGCAAACCAGCTGCAGTTGGAATGCTCGCATACAGTGGCAGTGTAAACATCTGTTTTGACAGAATGTGTCCTTACAGTCCCGAGGACAACTTCAAACAGCTTTTGGCCAATTATAAACATGCATGTACAGTAAAATACAGAATACTTGTGCAAGAAAAAGTACCCCTATAGAAGGCGGGGGGACACCTGTGGAGCACATTCAGAGCTGGAGTCATTGGGACTTTTAGCAAAGTAAGGCAACAAATAAATTATGCATTGACTATGACTTATAAATCTCATGCATAGAATCACCTGGTAAAACACTGGTATTTCATCTTCCTGCTATTAGCACCCATAACAGGAACATCATCTTTGGCTGTGCACATGCATTTCTCTTTTCAAGTTTCTTTGGTGTAAAAGCAGCGCTCCTCGCTTTATCGGATGTTTCTTGATACGATTAGCTAGCCGAGGTTCCTAGAAGTGTTTGGGACAGTGTTTGAAGCTGGTGATACAGTTTGCTTTGGACAGAGAAAATAGTGCAAAATAAAGATAGCTTTCTATTTCCATCAGGCTATACCCCCATGTAAAGTTTCAAAGTTTTCTCCAACACCTTAGCTGAAAGCTTTACTCATTTCCTGCTCAGTAATACATTTTCTTCATCACACTATTTTAAATAGTCAAAAAAAAAAAAACTTAAATAATACAGTACCAGAAAATATAAAGCTCTCTGTATCACGACCCAAATAAATATCAGTCATTCCAGAGTTTTCCGAAAGCTTCCCGTGTGTTTTTTTCCTGCATCATGGTTCAAAGTTCCATCTTCAAAAGTCTATAAAAAGTTGAACATCTTATCCTCGATTAGACTGATGGACTTATTCATAAGCATTTCTTCACTGCTTACAAATTTATACCCAAAAAGCTTCAGCGTCGGTCCACAAACCCTCTGAACTACCTGGGCTATTTTAAACGGCAAACTGAACCTCCATTTCTCTACTTGCTCAGAGGAGTTTTTCTGAGTAGAGTAAACACCGCTGGCCTCTTTGGAGGCCTGGGTGTTTTTCAGGATCCAGGACTTCACTTGTGGAGTGAATGGGATTCCAGCAAACCTGTACATCTCGGTTGCCTTCCTCATGGGGAACCGAGCTATGTCCTCGTACCGCACTAGCATGTACCTCCTTCGTAGCCACGGCGGCTGCCTGAGGCCGATCTCTGCAGACATCCTGATGTTGTCGCAGTTCCCTTTCAGCTTCCTCACCTCGTCATCATCGATGGGTACATCCCCATCCAGAGCCCACTGCTTCCAGTTCTTGTATTTGGCGGCGAAGGCCACCATGCGTGAGGCCAGAACAGCCCGAGGATCCCGAACCAGCTGGATAAACCTCACATCAAGTCGTGGGTCCTCAGCGAGGGGACGAAGGGTCTCCAATTGGCGCACCCTTACTGACTTGATGGCCCTGTGCTCCTTCTGAAGACAAGACTGTGAAGCCATTGTCAAATTCAGGGGCCCACAGCGTCTCGTCTTGCAGCGATAACGCTCAAAGACCCCTTTCACCACAGGACTGCAGACCGACTCCTCACACAGAGAGCTGCTGGACTCCCTGCGGAAGAGATTTGGTGTGATGTGGTCCACAGGTAAGGGTTCGATAAAGCTCTCCAACAAGGAGAAGTCACACAGGAAAAGCTTTTGGATCACATCGCGGTACGCCTTTGCAGACGCCGTGGCATTGGTGCCCCCAGTCTCCAGGGTCAACATCTTCTCCACGTGCCACAGTGGCTCAAACAGGTAGAACATGTTGTCGCCCTGCTGGTTGAAGAACTCGCCCACAAACGATGAACCCGTCCTGGTGGTCGCCAACAGGAGGATGTGTTTCCTGCCCCGTGTCACCAGACTTTGGTACTCGCTGTAGTTCTCCAGGCGCCGTTTCATCAAAGTGAAGGCAGAGTCCATCTTGTTCAGTTGGGAAAAGGAGCCATTGTTCTTCAGCAGTTCATGGGAGGAACCACTGGGCTGTAGAGGGGTCTGAGGGGTCTGTCTTGGAGTGAGCTTATCTGACACCCTGAGAATCAAAAAGGAACATGATTTTACTGTACATTTTAAATATATGGAAGAGATAAAACACGAAATCCTGCTGGGAATCACAAAAAAGCAGTCCATCTGTCACTGAAATGGACTTACCTCGATATAATGTTGTTTTCCTTCTCAATGATAACAAGTGTCACAAAAAAGACGACGGATATTGTGTATTTGATCCTCATTCTTGGATGCCTGGATATGCTTTTACAGACTTCTTCTTAATAGGTTCTGCCAATCTCGCAAGTCTCCAGCCGCCTTCTTAGAGAGCCTTCCAGTTATTTGTATTCCCCATCGTAGGCAATGTTTCATCCTGTAAATGAAATGAGCATCGACCTGTCAGTTACACATTTTGCACATTCAAACAAAGTAAGTACTTCTCAATTCTTGGTGTCGAAACTCTATGAGGTGCTTTGTTCATAGAAATGAGGAAATTGGCAGTCTGTTGTTGCGTATCTAAAACCGAAATCATTATGCCAAGTCAGAGACGAGCACTTCTCCTTCCCATGACTCTTGTCTTCCTCTGTTTATTTGCCATCCTCATGCTGCTTTACTGTATCCTGCACCAGACCAGTGTTGGAGGCATTGACTCAGAGACAAAAATACCATATCTGAAGTAGGTAAGAATAGAACATAGTTGAGTGTGTTGGCCAGTTCTTCCCATGAGGAAGTCCTTGTTATCTCTAAGTGCAGCAGTGCGTTTCAGAAACATGCCCACCCACCATGCGAGACTGCAGGCTTGTTGCCATTTATGACTCAGTCTTTGCAGGAGTGATTTTAAAAAATGAGCAGAAAAACAACTTTGAGGGCATAATCAAGAACAATTTTGTCATTAAACTGTAACTCTACGACAGCCAAACAGTGTGCAAAGAAGCTCTAGGGCTCTCCAGGTTAGGGTGATAATCCAACCTCCCACTGATATTTAGTAGTGCAGCCTGTGGTCCAAACTGCCAGCTGCTTCTTCATGTCAACACTGGGAGGAGATCTTTTCAACAGAGGAGGCCTTTGGTGACATGGGCTAGCTCTGCAGTAAACCATCTGGTGGTGGGCTAATGCCTGCTGCTTCCTTATAATATGCCTTTTGTGCTGTCTGAAACACTGGCTGAGACTGAGGGGGACGCATGTCCAAACGCTGAGAGGTAAAACTGCACGGTGCTGAAATTGAAGGGGAAAGCCTGCCTGTCATGGAGTCGTAAATTGTAGTGCTGTGAGCCTGCAGGCCATTCACTACTTCTGGTGATCTGTAGATGGTAACAGTAGGGGGTTATATTAAGCTAAGTAAGGATTTAATGATGCCTCTTTGGGAATTTCTTGTGCATCCTGAAAAACTGGCATTAGTCTACTTTTAGGATAATGGTAACTCAGCGCAAATCCTTGGATCACCTTTGGATTTAAGCCTAATTCAACTTTATCTTGTCTTTCATAGAGTTGTCAAAAGCTTTAAAAGTAAATAAGACACTCTGAGGAAATTTCCAAAGTGTAGTTTTGATTTATGTCCACAGAAATTATAGAGAATTAGAGGTTTATAAGTATTCAGGTATGCACACAGTTTGTACAGTGACTCTTTTTACATCCCAAGTCTCACGTCTGGGTTTGAGAGAACATTTGTTTGTCAGATCTGTCAGGAGTTACACACAGTCTTGAGTGTGTCTGGGAAATGATGGCAGGTCTAGCCTCAGGGGCCAACCCATTAGCAAAACTGCTGCTATTAATCAGCAGAGTCACAAGCAACAGACTAAGCTTTCACCTGCTACAGCACAGCAGTCAGGTGTTCGACAAGAAACAAGCAGCACTGTGCAGGAAGTCTCGAAGCCCAATACATGACCGCGTCTGGAGGTCGAGTTCTCACATCCTTTTGCGACCTCTGTCCAAGGTCAGTTTGGAGCACTGAAGCCAGTCCAAGAAAGCATGCAGTCTAAACAAAAGAGATGGTTGTATACCGTCTGTGAAATTCTCTCTGAGAGGAGGGAAGTTTACAGCTCAGATGGAGCAGTGTTGACGTGGATCGGCATGTAATGAAAAGGTGAACGGCCTGTGTACTGAGGCACGTTTTCACTGAGGGGGAAAAAACTCTGCTCTGTCTTGCACCATCCTGCCGCATGCCACAACCACAAAGGTCTCTTTGCACAGGAGGGACTCCAAACCGTCTTCTGGGCTGGGATTGTGGAGCGTAAACTGCCAGGTCATTCACACGTCACGGGGTCAACGACTTAACCACCCTGAATGTAACAAGTCATGTCCGAGCAGGGAGATAGTCACTTTGTTCCTGAACACATTGAGACAAACACCAAAATCAATTTCACTGGTCTGATAACACATAAAATAAGTTTATTTTACATCATTAAAAACCAAGTCTTCACATTTCCCTTCCATATGTGATTTAAATATGTCTGAAAAAGCCTCCATCAATAACTCTTCAAAGAAAACAAGTGCTCTAAGGTTTTGTCATTTCTGTGGTAAATTAGATGTACTCTAATTATCTCAGCTTATTACATCTGCTGTGTGAAGGGGGGAAAAAAAAGCAAACCCACACACATGAGCGGAGATTCTTGAATATTCACAAACCACTGAGGCATATGACACTTTGGATCATCTGTTCATGACAAAACCACCATCCCACCATTTATCATCTTGTTACTAATGCTTTCAATGGCTGCCTTGTATTCTAAGTAAATATGTTGGGAAGACAAACAGACCGACTTTTACTGATGTAATGCAACCATGTGCTACTGTATTAACATGTATACTCTTTTTAACGGCACTGTGCTGTGTTAATATGTAACCAGCAGTGATAAGGGGACTCTTTAGGATCCTTTCAACGCATTATGTAAGCATGTATATTACATCATGGCATTTTATTCTATTGAATATTGAAATAAAATATAAATTAGTGCAAAATACTATTTAAGATTATGCCAAAAAAATGTAAGAGGTTACACAAAAAGGAAAGCATTAAGGTATAAAATGTTATATATTGCTGTAGTCTGGACTACACAAGTTTTATAGGTAACTACTAAGAAATATTAGTGTTAAAATCAGAATTTTAGACAAATGTCTGTAAAGGACTTCATGTTTTTGTTACGTGAATAGTTCAAAATCATGACACAAAACAATACTGCATTGATGAGGAACCTGGAAAAACATCAAACTTTCAGCAATTTGTTTTTAATTGAAAATATTCTCCTCACTTTAGAGCAAAAATGTAACATATTTGGTGTTATGGTCCTCGTAAATTTAGGGATTTGCTGATTTTCTTTTGTCTTTTATGCTGAAATATAAAGTCTGGAGGTTTGGTGGACAGTCTAACTCATGCAGTTTCCTTTGGATTAGGGAATTCAGCAACTTTAACATTTAAGTTAACCTTTTAGAAACTGAAAAATCAAGTAACCAGTTTAAATGATTTGTAGATTATTTGATCAACCTTGACACAGCCTCTTAGTTGTTACTTTTTCGCTAAATTTGAAACAGGTTATCAGTGGTGACTTGATTCCTCATTTTTGTGACATGTCACCATTTCAGCCTAATGCTGAGCTCTAAAGAAATAATCCATAATCATCCCTGAGCGGTATAAATTCTGTTATTTAGTTCTCTCTTAATAGCGTACGTACTTTACCAGAAGAAAGGCCCCAGCACAATATAATCACGGTCCATTTGTATACATGGAGATTTTTGTTTTCCGCAGTGCAATCAGTTTGTTCTATTTTGGTGACAGTCACTGACTTATGACACCAAGCTGAAGTATATTGCACTTGAGTTACAGGAAATGTAATGAGTGCACCTGGAAAGGAAACTGTGGTCAGGTCTGTGTTGTAGACTTTTAAAAAGTTTCTGTTGACATACTTAGACTTTATTTTCTTGGTTGTTGGAGTCAACTTTTTCCACTACAGCATATCCACAGGGACAGAATATATTTTCAATGTTATTAGTAGTCACAGTTTATCAATCAGGGAAGGGGTGGAGAACAGGAGAGAGGCATGCAGGCACCACAAGCTTAATTAAGATCAGGGTGGAGGCGAAAATCACGCTGGTTTTAGTACGTGTATGGACAGTGTGGTGATTTTGCACTTTTAGGTGTACATGAAGTGCTCATAGTGCATATTTATTGTCAGAAAATGAAGGCATGTGTGATAATGGTTTGAGTGCATGAAAGAGACTTGCTGCTAATTCATAAATTTGTCAAAGTTGAATTGAATCTTATGTTTGGGGAAAGTCAGTAGCCTAGTTGGTAAAGTTAAATAACCAAATAGTCAGGGCCTCTGCAAAGCAAAAGCAAAGTTAAAAGGTCATCAGGACAAACAGTAAAAATTTAAGAAAAGCAGCTACTAAAACAATGTAAGTAGGCTGTAATATCTTGATCTTTTAAACTGACTTCATTGCAGCTACTTCCCAATGTCTTATTACTGGACGTGAAAACCCCTCGAGCGTTATGATAAGGGACAGTTTGTCCGCCCTCCATACCCACCATGATAATGAGCGGCGGTGTCTCAGCGCGTCCTCGCTCCTCTGGCTCATCCGTAAAGTCCGTCAACTTTCCCTCAAAGAGCGGCTCCGGACAGAAAGTAGTCCCATTACTTCCCAAGTGTTTTACTCGAGTGACAAAAACGGAGCAATCCCAAATAAATCCCGAGTGGCTCTGGTGAATGAAACCTGCAGATTAGATGAAGTCATATTGGTGCCTGCAGGTCAGGCAGCATGCAGGACTGAATGCCAACTCTGTTGCAACAGTTGCGACTCAGTGAAATCACATGAGGGAACTTTTTTGGGTTCAAAAGAGCAGAGCTTCAGAGAGAGGAGGAGGCGCACTGTCACCATCACCCCCTCACAGACCCACTGTCAATAAAAAACAAGACATATGATGATGGGCAACAATGCTGCCTCAAATAAAAGTCTGATACTGTTATTTAATGCTGTGTTTATTCCTCTAAAGTGTATTTCTATGAGTTAGAGATAAAAAGACAGTTACAAAAAACGATGCAAACACGCCGCCTAGTGGAGTGTAGGAAATATAACATGTTTTGAATTGGGTAAACACACACACAGAAAAAAACTGTTTTCCCTTTTTTATAATTGTTTTTAATTTGTCAAATCAATTTTAACAAATCCAATCAAACAAAATGCCCAAAACTTCATCAGAAATTTGTTTGAGTGCTTTTAATTAAAGTCCTCAACCTGAATTCAAATTCCTTTTCTGTCTGACAAGATTGTGTCATTTAAAGGGATATTCCGGTGTAAAATTAATTTAGGGTCAAACACACCAGATCACCGAGTTAGACATCCCCTCGAGAGATTAATGTTGTTGAACGCTTGCTTCTCTAGTTATACCAACTTTGGTAACGACCGCATGATAGCAATACACAGCAGTCAGTGGTGTCCTAACTCGGTATTACTGTGTGTTTGACCCTAAATGAATTTTACACTAGAATATCCCTTTAAGAGTAGCTGGATTTTTTTGTTGGCATAGAGAATTTTGGAAATGTAACCTGAGTTTATAGGCAAGTTTAAAGTGCTGAAGTGATAGCCTATAATTTGGTTGGTCTGAGAATAAGACATACCTGCTCACAGATTTGGGAAACTTGATAAACTGCAACGCCAATTGCAAAATAACTGAAGAAACAACTGGAGTAGGATTTTACTTTTGTTACGACTTCTTTAACTAGAGCATGTACAATACAATAACAGAGGCATCGTTAGCAAGTGTATCATATGAAGAGAAAAGGGACAAGTACAAAACAATATAAATCACAAACACACTGTGACAGTGTGTCTCTCTTTTAATCAGGGAATCCAGAGGTCACGAGTTTAATCTTTACCCAGGTCAATGTGAGTTTTAAAGTCTAGTGTCTAGAAATGACAGTGAAATAGGAAAAAAATGGAACCCTCCTGTGTCTCCATGTGGCTCAGAGCATAAGAAGACTGACTTTGACTCCTGAGGTTGTGGGTTGGAGCCTCACCTTACCTAGGTCAAGGTGAATTTTAAAGTCTAGTGTCTAGAAAGGACAGTGAAATAGTAAAAAAACTGAATTCTTCTGAGTGTCCACATGGCTCAAAGGATAAGGAGACTGGCTGGGTCTCCTGAGGTTGTGTGTTCAAACCTTATCCACAATGAATTTTAAAGTCCAGGAGCCAAAGGTACCAAGATAAAACAGCGCGGAGCTGTGGATGGTTTCCGGTGGCGCAGTGTGGTATGCAACGGACATCCTAATGCAGCAGCTCTGGTTCGAGACCCGCTCGGCACAAAGGTGATCTTGAAGCAAGTCCTGGGAAACAGGCCCGGTGGGTGGGGTTTCCCCCCAGTGTTTCCAGAGAGGTAAACTGGGGAGTTATGAGACAGGAAGTCAGCGGTGGGTGAAAATTTAAAGACACCAAGTCAACTGGAAATAACATAATAACATGTCACAATTTATACTACAAGTATGTTTCTGTCAGATACAAAGGTGTACTTATTTATTGAATTATCCATAAATATGTTGATAAAGATGCATAAAATGTGTTGGTATATGATTTTTTATTTTAAATTAAGTGGAATAGTCATTATTTATAGCAGGGCAGTTTTGTGTAGAAACAGCGCCCTCTCGTGGACAGTTATATTTGATTGAGGTTTTTATTTTTTTAGGAAACCACCAGAGTTTACAGGTAGAATTAAAGACAACTTGTTTTGTTTTGTCCATATTTATCTGGTTTCAAAACAACATTATATGAAAATAAGGCTGCTTTAGCAGTACCGTAACTTTAAAGTCATGACAAAAAACCTTAGACTGATTTAATTTACAGAAAAGTCAATCATACTGTTTGTTTTTTCATGCAGTGAATAAAATTTAAAAAACACATTAATGTCAGCTGATTTGTGATTTTTTGTGAATAAATTCAATAAATCGTAACCCTGATGTTTTGATCTCTACGTTTTCTTTAAGTCGTGTTTCATCTACAACGCAATCATTAATTTTCCAGTAATTAAAACACTGATGAAATTTACAAACACGGATGATAAATAACATCACCTGAGAGTATCTGCTGCTCTGTTTGATGATCCTACTTTTCTTCCAATATGTCAAGTCCAACTGTGGGAACCTGTATCATAAAATACAACAAAAAAATCATCCACAAACACATTTTTCAACAATTCACAAGCAAAATTAAAGATTTTCAAATGATGATAAATGCACGCACACACACAATTCAAAAACAAATGTGAAAATCATGGTGACCTAAAAATGAGGCCCAAAAGCTGCAAAACCACTGTTAGTGGACACATGCAAGTCTCACTGCATTCAAAGGTGTTAAAACACGCAAGCAACACAACAACATCATGTCATCCCCTCCCATCAACTCATGATGCAACCATTGCTTTAGAGACCACCTATACATCCAATCAAAACTGTATAGAAAAGATTTACTGCAGTTTGACTGAGATCAAGTCTGTCATTATGGAGCCAGATCAGGCTCAAAAGTATTGAAAAAGTAGTGTAAGTGAAAAAATAAAAAGTGAAGTGAAAAAATAAGATTTGAACCTGAAAAAAATAAAATGGTACCTGAAACTTTGAAAAATCCCAGAATGCATGAAAAAAATCTGTTCAAATGTAACTTTGATTCTGTTTTTTAATACTTTTGAATAAATTACTTATTTCTATTTTTCACTTCAATGTATATTTCGATCTTTGAGTACTTTTTTTTTTCGATTGAATTTTATTTATTTATTTCAGATTCAGATCTTATTTTTACGGATTCAAAACTTTTTTTTCGGTTTCAGATTTTTTTTTTTCAGATTCAGATCTTCTTTTTTCAGATTCAACTTGAAAAGTTTCAGGTTGACTTTTGAGCCTGTTTTTCCGTGGGGGTGGGCCTCGACTGAGAGGGGCGCAGTCTACCATGAGTGACAGGCCTCCCCGTCCTTCCCCACCCCATCACCCTGCGTTCAGGAAGTGGCATGAATACACATTAGCTTAGCCTACAATTAGGCTGTATTGGCTGAATGAGATCGTGTTGGTTCGTTCCACTTTAGTGTACAATATAAACTGTGATTCATTAAAAAGCTCTATTGATAGTAAGTACTAAAAAAAATATATCTAATCATGTCATCCTGTCGATTTTTAGTAATCAGTGTTTCGGTGTCGAACTATTTCCTTTCTGCGGCGTAGTAATACGCACACGCGCAATCGAATATGCAGGGGGTGAAGCGATTTTTGTCACGTGAACCAATAGGAGCCGAGTCTCGTTGCCATAGCATCAGAAATACACAAACATGGCGACGACCGCATCTCGCAGCGAGACAAGCGAAGAGGAAGAAAAGAAAATGAACCATTTCAGGTACCATTTTATTTTTTTCAGGTTCAAATCTTATTTTTTCACTTCACTTTTTATTTTTTCACTTACACTACTTTTTCAATACTTTTGAGCCTGATCTGGCTCCATATGTCATGATTGCAGATTCTGATTGGCATTTTTTAAAAATTGAATGGAGTGTCCTCCTGCACGGCATTTTTTAAAATTGAGGTGATGTCACCAAGCATGACTGATAACATCAGAGGTTAGTCAGTAACTGAAACAGAAGTCTCTTCACCTCCAGACCGAAGCAGGATAGCCAAAGTCTACTTGAGCGCGACAAAGTTTGAAGAGTATTTCAGCCGAGTCAGCCAAGTTATTGAGAAGAAGAGCAGTTTTTGTCAATCATGACAACTCCACCACCAACATACCAGGCTGGTTTTGGGTTTAACACCCCCCCTCACTCAGCAGGCAGTTCCAGTGGAGATTTTGAGGACTTTACATTTGAAGCTCTACTCAACTTTGATCTACAGAGTCCATTGGACAGTCCCCACACAGTCTTCAAGACACTGTGTGACAACATGCTCTTTGAGGCAAACTACCTTCCAATGCAGAGCCAGACCACTGATCCTCTGCCTTCATCAGCAACACACCCCGCTGGTTTTGGGTTTAGCACCCCACCTCATTCAGCAGAATGTTCCGATGAAGAGGCTACGGAGTTCACAACTGAGGATGTACTCAAGCTTTTTGACTTAGAGAGCCCATTGGACAGTCCCCGCACAGTGTTAAAGACACTGGCTGAAGATGGTGACCTGCTGGCGGATGACATGCTCCAGATCCTGTACACTGAACCTCTGCCGTCTTTTTCACCTCCACCTCCATCCCCAACATACCCTGCTGGTTTGGGGTTTAACACCACCCCTCACCCAGCAAACAGTGGGGCTGGACAGTTTGCAGAGGTCACAAGAGTTGAAGATGCCCTTCAGCTCTTTGACCAACAGCATGCATGTGCCAGTCCCGCTGTTTCTCTTCCCACAGCCTCCAACTCAAGGTATGTATTGATTCAAATTACTCAAACTGTATTTTATTCATAAACGATCATGATAATAAGCAAAGAGAATGGAAATGACATTAGACATACCTTAACATTTATTCAATTAAAAAAGTTTGATAGAGCAACAACATTAACTTTCTCTCTGATTTTGACCAACAGGAAAAGAAAAAGGGAAATGGAGCAGGAGGACAGCTCATACATCAAAAAGCCACCAAATGCTTTCATGATGTTTATGAGGATGTACAGAGAAGATGTACCATCTGAAGTTGCAGAGAAAGGGAGCGCAGTGATGAACGCTTTCCTCGGCCAGTGGGTAAGTGTGTCAGGACATGGTTCACTCAGGTTTAAATAAATCAAAGATTTTTACTTTATCTTTTCACTGTAACTGTTAATGTTGATCCAGTATGGAAATGAGTGTGTTTCTGACAATATGTTTTTGTCTGTTCACAGTGGAAGAAGCTTACAGAGGAACAGAGAGGGGACTTTAAAGAAATGGCCAGAGTGGAAAAGGAAAAACACAGTCGGCTGTACCCTGGTTGGTCAGCCATCAACAACTATGTAAGTACACAATCTATACACAGCAGCATCACAAATGTTGTGATGTGAGATTTCAAAAGCTGCTTTATACTACTGACACTGCATAGTCTGGTGTTACCAGGTCAGAAATGTAACAATGTTATGTTGTTTTTCAGGGCAAGAAAAAGAAAAGGATGAGGAAAAGTGCACCAGCCCCAAGTGTTCCAGATCATCCCTGAGTCCCCATTGCCATAGACACCCTACAAGCCATTTCAAAATTATTAAAAAAATAAAATATTTTAAAAAATGTATTTAAAAAAATATTTTTATATGTATAAAAAAAAATAAAAAATAAAAAAAAAACAGTAACTCCGCCAAATTGTCTCAATTGAGTCAATTTTGCCGGTCCCCAGCCCGGATAAAGGAGGAGGGCTGTAGTTGTGACATTAAAAAGAGAAGAATCGACTTAATAAAGTTAATTTGTTGTTCTAAACATATTTGGGGTGTTTTTTACTCACTTTTTTACTCACTTTTATCAGCGTTCATTACAATTTGAGGCTATGGGCCAGAGGCCAGAATTTCACTATTTGGTACACCTCAGGGTGGCAAAGGTTCATCATGATTTTTGACAAGATACATGTCTGTAGATTATATTTTTGTATGATAACCTTTCCAGGTGCCTAGCTAAATATTGTTTAGCAGCTCATGAAGTTAACCACCCCTTAAGATAAATTTGATTTTCTTACTCTGGTGTATATCTGGTTTAGGCTCACGGCAGGGACAGTTCTCAAAGGTTTACAATAGACTGTTTGGTATCATTTTAAAGGGGACCCTTGTGGCTTTCATTTAAGCCTGTATGTGTTCATCTTAGACCAACATGGAAGTCACTAGAGCTCTTTAAATCACAAAAATACGCATTTTCCTGCAATTTTCACTTACATGATATACATTCTTTTGGCCATATATCACCCAGGGACATCAGGGATAGGAGCACATTATTCACACATATTCACATCATAACCTCACAGCCAGTGTTGCCAACTTACAGCCTTGTTGCTATATTTGGCGAGTTTTCAGACCCCTCTATCGACGAATTGAAAAACTTGTTGTGACATTAAAAAAAAAACAAGAATGGACAGAATAAAGTTCATTTGTAGTTCTAAACATATTTGGGGTGTTTTTTACTCACTCATCCTAGCTTCCCAAGCACAACCCTCTCTCACACACACGCCCCAATAATGGCGCCTGTTGTTCACTGTGTGAATGTTACAAATGTGCATTCGTCAAGTCAAATAAAGGTTTTGTTTTGATCTTAAAACATCAACAACAACAATTGCTCCAACATTTGCATCTGAGGAGCAGAGGATGTTGCATTCCTTGCGCCCTGTGTGTGCATCTCCGGCTCTGTCCCACCATCCCTCAAACTGGCCGCCATCATCCTGAAAAAACAGGAAAAAACCCGGCCTTGACCCCAACTGTCCCAGCAACTTCCGCCCTATTTCCAATCTACCATTCCTGTCAAAGATCTTAGAATGTGCCGTCGCCTCACAACTCACAGCCCACCTCCAATCCAACAACCTGCTTGAACCGTTCCAATCAGGATTCCACAACAAGCACAGCACAGAAACAGCACTGCTAAAAATCACAAATGACCTCCTGCTCGCCTCTGATTCCAACCAACTTACCATCCTCCTCCTCCTGGACCTGTCTGCCGCTTTCGACACCATCAAATACTCCATCCTTCTGAAGTGTTTATCATCCGACCTCCACATCACTAACACCGCACTCTCATGGATCTCATCTTACCTCTCCAACCGTCAAAGGCTGTATCAGGTGTCAATCAAAGAAAACATGAACCCCCTAATAACTTTTAAAAACTGAGTTGCACAGAAAAAAGAGGATTTGAGCACAAAACAGTCTTACTGTAACTATATGTCAACACTGCAAGCAGGGGGAGAAAAAAATATGTTATGTGTAATAAACTTCTAAAGTTTGTCCAAAGCACTGTAGGCTTTGCTGGCAGAGGTGAGATTTATGACCTATACGGCAGTCTGTATAACCCGGAGTGGCTTCACCAGCAAGGTATCAGACGCTGTCCATTATATGTACAGTTTATGGCGTAGGCCTAAAGCTATTGCTCTGCCTATCTGCTTAATGAAAATACATAGTTGAATTTATTCTTGAGTATGCAAGAACATAACTAAAACTCTGAGGCTTGTTACAAACCGTTCGAAAATCGGTTTAATATTAAGCAATCTATGGTTATGTAAATGCTACATGCACCATAGACTGTAATGTTGAGTGGGCCAGCTGCCTGAAGCAAGATGGCCACCATGTGCGGATTTCGGTTTCCATCATAGACTGTATATAAGATGGTTTCCATTGATGGCTGATAGAGGAAGTGACGTACGTTTCGTATGGGCGCATTACGAATCTGGTTTCCAGGACGGAATCGGGCATAGACATTATACACGTAGACGCCTCATTACGTGCTGGAGCGTAATCCCGCGTCGCTGCCATATTGGATGGGTCTCCCCATTCCAGGTTCGCACAGGCGCCAAACGGGGTCAATGGAGAACGAGCAACTATGCCCGTTTCATTGCACTCTATGGTTGACAAAAACCGACGCAGTATTGAAACCAGATCACGTAGGATTACATTTCACAAATATGATTGAAAAAAATATACATTTTTTTAATGTGTGACATTGTCCTGTATTATTGCTACATCCCTGCCGTTGTAACAAACCAAACAGTATGTAAATCGGCCAGAGATTCGGAGAGTTATTATCAACATGGTTGGGCATCCATGCTTACCTTAATGCACTGGAGGCGAACGGGGGACCCATCCAAGATGGCGGCCGCGCCGATACGAGAGCGCCAACAGGCAGCGTCAGGCCTTGAGGCGTCTACGTACATTATGTCTATGGAATCGAGTAGCAACACAAGCGACAAGGGTTACAAAAACAGTTGCGTCAGAAACGTGCGCACTTTTTTCTAGAAAGGTGAACGCAGTGCACTGCTCTTTCGGTACGTAACGTTGAGCTTACTTTCTTGGCAACATAAAATACATAATGCGGAAATGTTATTGTTAATTTAAGATATGTCGCCTTTTTGTCTCAGAATGAGCTCGTCTGTAGTAGAAGTCCTCAAAGATTTCAGAGCTAAACTGTGTTTAAAATGACGCAGCTGTGTGCTAGCTAACATTAGCTAACTGTAGGCATGACCTGTTATGATGTAAAGTGTTTTCCTCTCCAGCAGCTGCTCAGTGTGTAACAAAAAGCGTGTGTTTGACATTTTTGTGACAATGTTTAGTTTCTATCCTTACATGTGTCACATTCAAGTATGCTTGTGTCCCATTAACTGGCGCTGTGTTTGCTTGTCAGGTGAGATAAATACCTTATTGTGATCATGTTGGTGGCGAGGCTGACATGCCTGAGGAGTGTCCCTCTCGCAGGACTCCGGCCTGTGCTGACACAAAGCTCTCCTGCCCTGAGAACACCCATCCTTAAGACCTATTCCCCTCTACTCAGGCCCCAGCAGGTATGGTGAAGTTCACACTAACAGACATGGTGCCTAGTTTCCGCTGCTGCATTTACTCCCTATTACATCAGCCACTGTAACATATAGTGTGTAGATTTTTGGTATGAAATCTTGGAGTATCACAAACCTGCAGCAGTTATCTGACTCTATTAGTGTCCCTTTAAATTGAATTTCTTTTCTGTTTTTTTTTCTTTTTGCAAAACGACAGCAAAAACAACTGCGGAATAGTCAAACTGAAATGAGACATTAAAGGGATATTCCGGCGTAAAATTAAGTTAGGGTCAAACACACTGTAACACCGAGTAAGACACCCTGTCGAGAGATTAATGTTGCCGACCACTTGCTTCTCTAGTTAAACCAACTTAAGTAAAGACCGTATGATAGCAATACAGAGAGCCACGCGCTCAACCAAAACACCACTCTATAGCCACAAATAATGCTCAGAACAGCACCTAACTTCATCAACAGTACATATAGGGTCCCAGTCATAGTACTAGCCACCAAACATCTTTTTAACTTTGCCTAATTTCTTTAGCAAAGAAGCTAAATACAACTCAGCCACTCTCTTCCAACAGCCGCTTGTTTGGGCCAGTCCATTAGGGACTGCTGTGGGGTGACACAGCTCAAGGAAGAACATTTATGATCATTTCTTCATGGAAATGCAATCAGACAGAGATGCTAAGGTAGAAGAACTACCATGTCTGCAGTGCAAAATTATAAATATGGTGATTATTACTTCGAGGAAATGATAAAGTAATGATCATAAATGTGCTTCCTTGAGCTGCGTCACCCCACTGCAACTTGTCAACTTAAGGTCATTACTTAAGTTGGTATAACTAGAGAAGCAAGCGATCAGCAACATTCATCTCTGGACGGGGTGTCTAACTTGGTGTTACGGTCTGTTTGACCCTAACTTAATTTTACGCCGGAATATCCCTTTAAGACGTCTATCAATTATGAGGTTGATTGAGGACCAAATGCATATTGCTAACTCACAAACAAACTGACCTTTGTTCTGTGTTGGTTGACTAACGTGGAAATGAAACTCCAGTCTCCTGATCTGCAAAGGTATTTTATCATGTTATTTATTTTTCCTCCAGGGTTTGTCATCCAAGTCCAGATTTGGTTTCCGCCGTGCGAAGACAGCCAGAGAGCAGTTCAAAGATGCAGCTTTTGAACCAACAGAAACCGCCATCAAAAGTAATCAGTGTACACTATTTATATAAACCTTTAACAGTTGTGCTGAATTATGGTGAGCTCAGATACTTCAGAGATTTACTTGATGCTTTGCCATTTTGAAATGAAGACGTTACCTTTACCTGTGACGGTCAAAACGTTTCACTCCAAAAACTGTTATTTTTAAATTGCAAAGGAATTTGAAGTGTTTGAGATGTAAACAAGGGTGTGTCTTTAGTTGACAGCATGGGGAGAATGATCCTGGCTGGAGGAGCAGCTATTGGCCTGGGAGCTCTGTGCTACTATGGACTCGGCATGTCTAATGAAATTGGTGCCATCGAGAAGGCAGCGTGAGTAACGCCGTTTTGTTCTGACTAAAGCACAGATCCTTTGCTGCTCTCTGAAAGCTCTTCAGTCACCATGCATCCCTCTCCCTTTCTGCAGGATCTGGCCTCAGTATGTGAAAGACAGGATCCACTCCACCTACATGTACTTTGCAGGCAGTGTCGGACTCACCGCTCTGTCAGCTGTAGCTGTGAGCAGGACCCCGGCACTCATGGGTCTGATGATGAGAGGATCCTGGCTGGTAAGCCTTTTAACTCAGCCTGATCCAACAGAGACAGATGTGTTTTAATAGGTCTCACTGCAGTGTGTCTTCAGATGAAATTGGATACTTGTGACTGAAAGTAATTGGTTACCATGATAACGACTGATGTTTATTCTAACTCAGGCTATTGGAGCAACTTTTGCAGCCATGATTGGTGCTGGTATGCTGGTCAGGTCCATTTCATATGAGCACAGTCCGATGCCCAAACACCTCGCTTGGATGTTTCATGCAGGTCTGTTTGACAGTGTCAAATATTAGTTTATTATTCTGTTTATTATCCCAGTCTGTAGTTTTCCTGTGGTGTAATTCTCTCAGTTGGTCAGCAGAGGGCATTCATGTCAAGCCTCTGAAAACAAAGGCCTCTGTTGATGTTTGAATATGAAACATTTAAACCACACAGGAGCAGATGTCTCGTTTTTAATATTTTTATTACAATTTCCAATTTTCTTAAAGGTGTGATGGGTGCTGTGATTGCTCCCCTCACTCTCCTCGGGGGACCTCTGATGATGAGGGCCGCCTGGTACACAGCAGGCATTGTGGGAGGTCTGTCCACTGTGGCCATGTGCGCCCCAAGTGAGAAGTTCCTCAATATGGGCGGACCTTTGGCTGTCGGTTTTGGAGTAGTTTTTGCCTCTTCTCTTGGTGAGCACTCTGATGTCTCTGATGCAACTGTGTGTTTGTGTTCACACTCCATATCAATGAAAATAAAAAAGAAATACTATCTTATAAGCAAAATATTAACTTAAGGGGCGTTTTGTAATCTGTTACACCAGGTGAGCTGAACTCTTGATTATAACCTCGGTGTTAAAGTACAGGCATCACGTTTTACCTCAGCTATGTTCCCCTAGTGCTTTGTGAGATGTCACTGTTTCTTGACATCGTTTTCATGAAGCAAGTATTCACACCTGAAGTGTGAATACTCGCACAACTTATCCGCCTGATTTATGCAAATGAATTAGTTTGATGTCACACAATATGTGTTTGTGTTTTGTATGCTCTGTATTTATTACCCCTGGAGAAACTTGGTGGATTAAGACATTTTAGGTTCGATAAGAGCTGTCTTTAATCTGTGGCTAAATATGTGTGTTTATTGTACCGCCAGTCTCACCATGAATGTGTTGTCTTCCTCAGGGTCCATGTTCATGCCGCCCACCTCAACACTCGGAGCAGGTTTGTACTCTGTGGCTATTTATGGCGGCCTGGTCCTGTTCAGCATGTTCCTCCTATATGACACACAGAAGGTCATTAAGAGGGCAGAGACTCACCCTCTCTACGGCGTACAGAAATATGATCCCATTAATGCGTAAGTGACCTTTGGAAATGTTGTGAAACAGAGTGATACAAGCTGCGCACCTGTGCCGAATATATGAATCTCACCTCATGTGCTTATTGATTCTTCAGGTGTATGGGGATTTACATGGACACTCTCAACATCTTCATGAGACTGGTGATGATTCTGGCCAACGGCGGCGGCGGCAGGAGGAAGTAAACGGCAGAATTCAGTTTTAAGTTTCCCCTTCCACAGAGCTGAACAAAATTAAGTTGTACTTCTAGCAGCATTTGCCAGGTGTGATCTCTTAGTAATAAGTCTTATCTGACTGGTAAACAAACATGACTGCTTTGTAAGTGTGGAAAGAAGATTGCCAAACCAATTGAGGGCTTTTGACTTGATTGTGGCAGTAACTGGTTCACCCTGAGGGTCTCGGATGGGTTAAATCGTGTCTATTTGCATAATTTGTATTCTTTGTTCATATTTATTTCCTCTTATTCCTGTTTTAATGAGAACGAAAGAGTAACAATACATATTAGCACAACAGAAATGACACACCAACAATAGACTTCTTCAGATTCAGTATAATAACATTGTACGCACTTTCTCCAACATGCACTGGTGTGGTTCTGTGAGGGGCCAAAGAGGTTAGCACTTGGTCATATATTTTTGAGAAAATCAGTAATTTCAGCAATGGAATCATCAATAAACATGCAACAAAAAAATTAAAGATTTCTTCTTGGTTTTGTTTTTAAAGTTGTGTGAGATTGATGCATTTAGCTGCTATGGTTTGTGGTTTACAAACTTTCTCGGTCAGGGCCCTTCTTTAATAAATGAAGAAACTGTAATATAAAAATGTACGTTGGAGAGTAAAAGATCACATCACCACGTTTGCTTTAACCTCAAAACCAGAAAACAAAGGATGGCACAGTCAATGTGAAACAGCAGATTAAGGAAAAAAGCATAGTTTAAATCTAGACTGGACTAGACCTGAGCTTCATTTCTTCATTTCTTCTCAGATCAACTTTAAAACTTCCCAGTTTGCATGTCAGTTAAATATCTTCAAATAAATCACACTAAGTTCACACAAGATAGTGGTACACACACCAAAGGCCCCTAGTGTTCTGGGCCAATAATAGAGTCTTCTAGAAGTCTACCCATGTACTGCAATTTGTTAATCTCATCCGAGGTTCAATGGCAGTCAGAGTTGAGTTTTAGATGCTCGATGAAAAACTTCATTGGCGGAGTATATAAAAAAACTTAAGATCTGCACCAATAAATCTTAAGTTTTTAAGAACAACAAAGAAAACAACTAGAAACAAAAACACCGAACAAAATAATACATATGTACACCAAACACCTGTACATATCAAAGATAAATTAACACAACATATGTATGTCAAAAATAAACAGTTTGAGAAGGAACAGAATGAAGCAAAAAGCTTTTCTAATCCTGACCCTTCCTTGCAAGTTAGAGATTTATAAAAAGAAAAAACTATTTTTGTATAAATAACAAAGATCTGTATAAATACATACATTCAATACACAAAGATATCTGCTCAACACTCAATAGGTAACTTATTATAATTACTTACATATTATAATAATAATCAGTGTTATAATATTAAGAATTAATATTACTTTTATGCAATCAACTATATCTAGTATAAAACCATATTTTTGTCAATTAACCTATATGAATCTTTTAATACTTCTCTATAATTTGATGTAAATATTTCGATGCTATTAGACATTTTTAAAGTGATATCCAGGCTGTTCCAGAGTTTAACACCACAAACAGAAATGCACATACTTTTCAGAGTTGTATGGACAACTGGAAAAATAAATGTATGTTTCCCCCCTAACTCCATGAGTTAAACACCTCCATAACCACCATCTCTCCCTCTAGGAGGCACCAGCCTGGGTCCACCTTGTATTTGCCTATAAACAGTCAGTGTGAGGCAGCAGATGACAAAGGCTTAGTGTAGTAATCCTCTTGTCCACCATCTGGCCGCTCCTCTAAAATTAAACCTCCAAACCAGGGCACTTCCAACAGATGCTAACATCTGTAAATATGCAGGTGCTTCATTAAAGTATGCATACATGGATGATACAGCTGCGAGGTGATGTTTCTTATCACTCGGATCGTATTCACATATAAGACAGGAATGATTTTTATACAATGTGTGAAAAAAAATACACTACAGATGGGAGGGATAAAGAGGGCAATAATGGATGAGACTGGAAAGCTTCAGCTCGTGGGAATTTGCCATTACTGCGGATAAAGTTGCTCTCTGTCAGTCATGTTCAGATTGATGACCAATATTTGGTTAAAGTCCAAGGTTTTTACTGCTTAGACTTAGTGTTTGAGAGAACGAGAGGGAGATATAGACATTCAACAAATCCAGAGAACAATAATTCCACACATGCATGTTATTATTATAGCTCCAGGTCTTTACCTTGGGAACTCTGACCTCTCATGCTCTTCTTCTTACATAACCACTCCAACTCCTTTTTTTTTTTTTTTTTCAGTCTAAGCCCTTTACGGTACAGTTTTCAGATCATTTTTTAAATTGATTCACAGTCATGCTTACAGTGTTCAGGGATTTTGTCTGTTGATTGGTCCACCATGACTGAACATGTCTGAACAGCTAGAGATGGATTAGATGCATTTGATTGAAATTATGGTTCCCAGAGAAGAATAAATCTTGGTTTTATACATATCTTAACAACCAGTGTGTGAAACTCTCTACTTATCCTGTGTGGTATACTGTTTACCAAATGGAGAATAGTGACTCTGACTGGCTTTTAAGATCCCCTTCACTTCTCCACTGTTATTAAGCTGACATTTGTGGGGGTTTTGTGAAATTTATCTTTTGGAAATATAACTTTAACATTATATGGTTTGGCATTAAAGACCCACTCCAATGAAAATCAGGTTTTTCCTGTTTTTTACATGGTGGTATAACATTTTTCTGATGCTACAGGACACATCATGAGAAAAGTGCGAAATTGCATTTCTGAGTATTTCTGCATTCAAATCGCTGTAAATCTCTGGCAGAACCAAACGGCAGGGTCAGAAACAGAGAGATTTCCTATGTAGCAAATCCAAACTCCGCCCCTGCAGAGGAGACGATTGTAGAACAAGGGTGTGTGGTAGCGAATTGCAGCTGAATAGCTCCTATGCTAAATGCTAATTCTACAACACCGGCAGTGTTAGGCTGCATGCTAACGCGAAGAGAAGTGTGCAGAGAAGCGCTGTCTCCGCCCACAACTCAGAGGCAAATTGCTAATGAGCTACTGGAGCTCTACACAGGAAAACCCTTAAAAATGACACAGGTAACACAATTTTGGCTAAAAACTCAATAATCCCAATTTAAAGACCTCTGAGAACACTTTAAGTAGTAAACAAAAAAATCGGAGTGGGACTTTCTGGTTTTAGCTCTAAAAAGGGTGCAGATGATGAGTTGATGTTCAGGACAGCTTCAAACACCTTGGGATCCCACAAGCAGATGGGACTATGAGTAAGCAAGGCAGGCAGGTCCTGAAGAGTGAGCTGAATGGTTTGAATCAGATCCAAGCTATCAACACCTACACTCTGCCAATGATCAGATACCCAGCCCGGCCAAAGGAAGAAATAGAGGCCACTGACATCAAGACAAAAGGGTTATTTTTAAATCCAGCACCCTTAGGATCTACATTCAGACAGTAGATGGAAGCGCAGGGCCTGCTTTGTGTACACATTACAGCAGAAACCCAAGTGGCAAGATGAGGAGCTAGAGGGGCTGTCATGGAGGATAACCCCCCAAACTGCAAGTTGAAGAAGTGCGTGATATTGGAGAAACACACCAAAACGCAGGCTGTGCGGAGACACCCATAAGACAGTGCGGCTCATCACAGCAGGGTGTAAGACGCTGGCAGGCAAGGCGAAATACCAACATCTGAAGGAAGAGTTTTAGAAAATGTGGGGAGTGAAGGCAACAGCGGTGCCAGAGGTGTAAGCACTTAAAGCTCTGACCCCCAAACTCCAGCAGATTTCAGGAACAACATCTAAGGTCTCTGTCTGAACAGCTAAGATACTGTCGAGCTAAGAGGACCCCAGCTTGACGTCATCTCATTTACATTTTTCTGCCTCTTCAGCGCTCACTCTTGTAAATTCTTTCACCTCATTTGTCCCTAAAAAACACTGAGCACTTCTTGGATTCTGGGTTTATTTCAGTGAATACAGCAGTTTTACCATTGGCTGCCAGCCAGTGAGATATACATGAGTGTCATTGAACGTCAGGCTCTATTTTTATAACTGTGGATGCAGGAAGTGCATCACACTACACCTCTGAGTGACTAAGTCAGTATAGCTCCCATAAATAAAGTGCACTCATCTTACACCTGCATCAGAAGTGGATCTAATTTGAGGGGGAAAAAAAAGGTGTGAAACTCATTTGAAAGCCAAAGTGGAAGTTGTGTGCAGTGATAATGCAGATGTGTTGAGGGCCCTCAGACACGGGTTAAAAAACACCCATTTTACACCTTTGACGTCACATTTCCTTCTCATTTAAATCAAAGTTATGTTAGGTTTGTGAGTGAGTGAGTGTGTGTGTGTGTTTCTGAATAGGAGTGCTGTATTGTTTGTGACCCCTTAAGGCAGTGATTTAAAGGGTTTCTTGTAATAGAAGGGACAACATCTTTTGAACCAAGCTAGAATTATAAAACAGGCTTCTATGCAACAAAATTATATCAAATACTGTGTTTGATAATGTCTTTTCTCACAGCCTTGTTTTGTGTCTCATGGTTTCGTGACTGACAGGCTTCCGGACCTCCAGGGAATGGTAAACCGCAGCTAAAAAACATCCTTGCATGACAGATCCACAGGTGCAGCCGAGGTTTGCTGCCAAAGAGAGCAGCCTCCGGATGTTTAGGTCACTGAGGCTTGCTTCATGTGACTAATGAGTTAATTGAAACGCTTCCAGATATCAGCATGCGGAGCCAAGTGTGCTTATGTGTAAGTGGACTGTATACACAAGCCTGACCTGCTCTCGTTGTTTGTTGATTCCTTGAGCCGCTTGCTGAGTCAAGTTTTATCTTTATTTTATTTCATTTGAGCCTCACTTATTCTTCACGTTGTTTTCTAATTACTGATTGCTCTCTATCTGGGATGTAGAGATGTTATAATTATTCATTCATTTGAGTTTTGTCATGAAAAATGAATTAACACTTATTAACACTCTCAGTAGTATTAATTATATTGTACATTTAGACGCTTCATAATCAACACATTTCTGAGTTTTTAGTATTGTTACTAACAACTCATAAAGAGTGTAGAAAAGCTTCCCTGACTGACTGCATAAGGAGTTTTAATGTTACTATTTAAACTCTGTGTATTTGTCATTTTCGATAACATCATCCATACATACTAAGGCTGGGACGATATGCTTTTCTCCTGATTCGATTCTTCTCAAATTTTTTGGATGCTGATTTGATTTAAGTTGCGAATCTACGACATTGTTGATTTTCTCGCCTTTTTAGTCTGCATTTTTAAATAATAATAATACATTTTATTTGAAGTGCCCTTCACGTCACTCAAGGACACTTTACAGAACATATAAAACAATAATAACAAAACACTATTAACAATTAAAATCATCAATCATCAAAACAGTTAAAATCAACAACGCAACATAAACAACAGCAAAGGAATAAATAAAGAAATAAATAATACCAATTAAAATCAAATTAAAAGAGTGAGTTGGGGGTGGTGGTGGGGGGTTAAAACCAGTGAAACGGTTGAATGATTTTGATTGTCTACTGACTATTCCAGGAACCATATTTCCCCAAGAAATACACATGTAAG
This sequence comes from Xyrichtys novacula, assembly GCA_962446985.1. Lineage (NCBI taxonomy): Eukaryota > Metazoa > Chordata > Actinopteri > Labriformes > Labridae > Xyrichtys > Xyrichtys novacula. Next base: position 6,201,265 of record OY660882.1, on the reverse strand, counting down.
TCAGTTTTAAAGATTTATTCTGAAATCTGGAGAGAAAAAAAAAATTTTTGAATATAAAAACAGATTTCAAAATTGTAATACAAAAAATCACGACACTTAAGTGAATCGATTTTTTTCTCCCATCCATAATTCATACATGGGCCATTTTCAGCTTTTGTTTGTTTTGTACTTAGAGCTTTTGAGCGATAGACAGTCGTCACAGAGATGCTAGACTGTGTGTTATTTATTTATTTATTTTTGTTGTTGTTGTTTTTTTATTTATATCTTCAAATAATATTCAGATTTGTGTGTTATTGATAGTTTTAACTTTATGTTAAGTTACTTAAAAATATTTTTCACTTTAACATTTCATTGGTACTCCTTTAAAAAACGCTAGCGTGGATTAGCCAAAAACCAACAAGCTAGCAGCAGGCTAATGTGAGGAGGAGTTTCATATGGGGGTGAAAACTATCCATCTAAACTTTGTGTTTGTAATTTTTGATAACATCATTCATGCGTACAGGGGCCATTTTAAGCCTTTGTTTGTTTCAGCTTGTTCAGAGCTTTTGAGCAATAAACTGTAGCCGCAGACATGCTAGCTTGTGAATGTTTGTTTATATCCTCAAATAAGATTCAGATTTGTGTGTTATTGACCAGTTTTAGCGTAATTTGAGTTACTTCACAAACAGTTTTCTTAAAAGCACTGCCACTTTTACATGTCATAGGTACTCCTTTGAAAAATATTAGTGTGTATCATTAGCCACAAACCAACAAGCTAGCAGCAGGCTAAAGTGAGGAGATTCATACGGGAGTGAAAACTATCCGTCTAAATGAGATACTGCAACAAGTTGAATGAGTTTGTACATTTTTCTAGCTGTCTTCTCTTTCAGATCAGTCGTTTACTTCTGCGTCTGTAGTGATTTGAGTGCTGTGTTTTGGTCATGACCTGTCTAAGCTGCTGCGATTCATACCAGGAGGATTTCTTGCGATGTAAGACAGCGCTTAAGGATGCACATCATCCGGAACATGACACACTTAGACTAAGCTGAACTAAAAATACAAAGTAATCTTGCAGCCCAAAGTAAAATAACATAACGCTGGCTGACATTATTGACTATTTATGAAGAGGTGCCTGTTTAGTATCTCAGTTAAGAGTGTTTGGCTAGGAACTAGGGAGGCTGAGGAAAGGTTTGATTGTTTTTGCATAACATAAGTGAGTATGAGATTTGCATCACTGCCAAGTAGAGCAGCCACAAGAAACTTGAAGATTGTTTCATGTGGCTTCTAATATTTTTCCTTTAAAAGATGAGAAAGAGAAGCAAAATTAGTCGTGTTAATGAGCATATTCAAACTCATTTATGACTTAAAAGTTCCTAGTTTTTTTTTAACTTGACTTTTATTAGCACTTACAAGGGAGAACAATGGGTTTTCAACATTACACCTCTAAGTTTCAGGAAGTCAAAGACTTTTTAATTGTACAGTATGATTAGTTTTATGCCTCATAAGTATTCTGACACCTGTGTGCAGAGGTGCAATGATCACACCATATTGTGTGGAACTTGAGCTCTCTTCCCTCCTCGCGCAGCCTTTGAGGAGAAATCAGTGCGAGAGAGTGTGGCAGAAGATGTCTGCGGAGGGAAGGGATGCGTCACTGGATTAGTGCCTGAGAATCCGTCCCAGCCTCTTCTTTCTCCTGAGCTGCTGAGACGCCACCAGAAGGGCAGGACACTCAATACTCCTTTTTACCTCCACCAAGCCTTCCACATGAGCCAGCCAAGCCTTAGCTCCCCACCAGGATGAAGAAAGAAAAGAAAACGCATGCTTTACTGTTCCTCCTCCTGATTCACTTTACCTCAGGTAGGGCTCTGCTTCTCTTTCTTTTATACTGTTTGTTCATCTGGTTAAGACTTCTTGCCCTCTTCTTATCTGGTTAATCCTTTAACGCACATCTTAGTGTAGACTCTGCATGCAGCCTGCAGTTATTGATTGAAATGGGTGATTGCATGTTTGTGTTGTCACAGAAACTTGAATCCAGATTAGACAAACATTATTCAATTTATCTCCATTCTCCTTTTTCTCCCTCTGCTGTCGGTTCCTGCACTTTGTAGCAAGTGAGTGCGACAGTCATCACATCATTGAATAACAATAAGATCTGTTTATTTAGACAAACTTGTTCGATAGATGTGACATTTTACAAGTTTTCTCTGTACATTTTGAACTTGTTATTGATCAGTAGTCTAGTATCACTTTTTGGTTCTTCTCCTTCTTATATAAAATGGTATTTTTTGTCTGTTTTGATTAACAGTCTAGTACTATTTCTTTATTAACATAATCTTTTGTATTCCCACGAAGGGAAGACAGACTACGCGCCATATTTTTACGACAATGGACCCAGCAGCACAAATGGAAATATGGCCTTGTTTAGCATCTCTGAGGACACACCAGTTGGTAAGTCTCGTAATCTCATGATAGATTGATCTGTTTTTGTTTATTTCCTGTCATTTAAAAGGATATACTGTCCATGTTTGGGTGTTTGACACACTCGTGCTGAGGCCAAAGCTAATCACTGTAACACCTACTGGATCGTGACGTATTTTTAGTCTTGGAGGGTGAAAACAACACCTGAGTGACAGCTCATGTGACTCGAGTGGTAAACATGTTATTTATATTGAATATAAAACACAGAATATAAAAGCAAAGGTATTTAAACCCTCCTTAAATGATTTTAAAAGCATAATAGATAGAAAATTTCAGTTTCTTTGTCTTTTTACCAAACAGGTACGCAGGTTTACATCCTGAATGGAACAGACCCAGAAGGAGATCCGGTTCGATACTGTCTAACTTTTGAAAAAGGTTCGCAGGAATATTTAAGGGCGGAACCAAAGTCAGGAAACGTGACCTTAATTCAAGAGCTCGACAGAGAGGTGAGGCTGATTGTGAGAGACTCTGACTTTACAGGAGGCTGCGGTAAAAGTGACAACACGGAGACAGTGACACCTTGACACCTTTTGTCTTTGCAGAAACAAGATGAGATCTCGGCACTTGTGAGCATAACTGACGGTCGCAATAAGGTACGTCTTTACTGCTCATGTGACGTTTTTCCAAGTGTTGATGAACTGTTCAGTGAATCGTGAAATTTTGCTGGTATTGTCACCCCCTGTCTGGTGATGTGGTTCGTTTACTGCCTTTGTTCCAGAAAGTAGAAATAAAAATTCCCTGATCACTTTTCAGCATCATTATTTCTGTCTGAACAAGGTGTCTCCACTTCTAATTGAAATTTTGTTTTCTTTCAGGTCATTGAGACAGTAAGAGTGTTCATCACAGATGCCAACGATGAACCACCTGAGTTTCAAAACCTGCCTTTCATCATTGACATCCCAGAGGTACAGTATTATGAATCAGTAACACAAACTGTTATGATCCGGTCACATTTAGTGACACAAATAACCTGTTCACTTCCGGCTAAGACAAACAAATAACTAATAGTTATAGATGATTAAAGGTTTATGAAATCTGTTGTTTAATCACCAGGATACTGCTCCAGGAAGCAGCATCTACAGAGTCCAAGCAGTGGACAAAGATTTGGGCTCAGGAGGAAGCGTCTCTTACTACCTACAGGTAAAAAGATTCGGTGTTACGCAGATGATGTGCTGATGTGACCCTCATATCTTCATCATTGCCTACATAGAAAGATAAAGTGTGCCTCATATTCCCTAAAATCATTCTGTTGCCTTTATTTGGCCTTGCTCAGCTGACTGTTTCTATCTTCGCTCACTTAAGCCCTCGCACTGACACGTGCCCAGAAAAGTGAGCTATAGTAAAGCAGGGGCTAAAAAAAGTTAATGCTGTTTTAGCTGCTTGCTCACAGCTCTCAGTTGATTTTCAAAGTTGATTGAAAGATTTTACTAATCACATGTCTAGCTGTTAATAGCTTTGCTTCAGCCTACATCTTCAGACCTATTTATTCTGACAACCTGACGACAAGCCAACAGGCTTATCCTTTCAGCTCCAGAAAACCTTACTTCAAAGCGTGAGCAAGCTTGTCTTTTTCAGTTTCTCCCCCCTCTTATTTTCACGTCTCCTTGATTCCATATGAATAAGTCTAAAACACATCATTTTGTCAAGTTTACCCTCCCTGTTATGTTACTCTAAACGGGCTCAGTTTGGCCAAGGGTCAAGCTTAATTCATGAGAGCTATGCTTGCCATGTGGAAGGAAAAGGGCATTCGAGTGATGTGGGAGAGAAAGATTAATCTGGTACCAGAGAGCAGTCTGGAAATGGTGTTACTTTAGTGGATTAAATTTCAATTACATTTGAGCAAGGCACTGAAGGCTTAATAAGGGCTTAGGTTTGGTGCAGGCCAACAGCTGACAGCACAGTGGTTGTTACTGTGTCATCTATGAAACAAAAACAACCCTAAAGGCACTAGAAAAATGTCAGACTTACACAGAGGTGAAGAGAGACTTTAAAATAAGCTTAACTGTTCTCGGTTTCTTGACTGTTCAACTCTGCTTTGCTCATTTTCAGACATCATCTGTTGGCAAATTCACCATCGACGGACACAGCGGTGTCTTCAGAGTCAAACCTGGTGAGACTTTGGACTACGAGACCACGCCAACACACTTTGTGACAGTGGTCGCAAAGGTGAGAAATCATTGTCACCCCCTCCTTTAGGAAAAGTCCTCTTTGGACAGACACACACTGTTCAAATTGAGGTCAATTTTGACTGTTGCACAAAGGGTTTAGGAGTTTGGAAGAAGTCCAGCTCGCTCACACATCGTTTACACAGCATGAGGGCCGACCACGGCCTGATCAGCTGCTCCCGATTGGTCCAAATTTCTGTTACATCAAGAAACTTTGGTCAACTGACTGCACAGTCTGGGACGGTGAAAAATGCAGTAAATATGCACGGGTCAGCTCTTTACCCAGTGTTGTCAACCTAGCAAGGTTTAGCGACTTTTCAGACCCCCTAGTGACAAATCTAGCAACTTTTTCTGGAATTTAGAGACATAAACATAAACATAAACGCAGGAATAGATGTTACTCTTCTTGACGGGGAGCCGGTGTACATCAAAAACACAGACACTCAGACACCCCACAGAAGACTCCTTCTCCTCCTCCTCCTCCCGGGGATGGGGGGGTTGGTGGCGACAGTGGGTTTGACAGAGAAATTTTGCAAATTAGGCGATGACGTCATCTAGCGACAGCCACTAGCAACTTCTTCTTACTATCTGTGTAATCTAGTGCAATGCAGTGCAACAGCTCCATCAAGAATTAGGGCGTGTTCACACCACCCTCATTTAGACCAGTTGAACCAAACCCTGGAGCGTTTACCCCCTTGGTGTGGTCCGTTTCGGTCAGTGTGAACGCTGACCTCGAACTCTGGTGCGGACCACATAAATGAACTCTGGTCCGCCTGAAGCGGTGATCTCGGAGCGGTTCATTCCTGGTGTGAACGTCATCCACACCAACCACAGGAAACGCACCACACATGTCATTAATGCCTGTCACCGTCTAGTCTTTATCCGTCTGTTGTTTGCAGCACGTCTACTCCAGAATGTATTAATTAATGCCGCAGTTCGCGCTCGCTGGCTAATGAGTCATTCATACACGCAATCGACTAGCGTCTTTTGATATGCGCTTCAGATGAGTAGCAAAGCAAAATCAGCCTACCATGCTCCATGACAGGCAAAGACAGCAGAGCGGGATTTGTATTCCTGCATAAACTAATGACCAATAACCGAACGATATTCGCAGTCACGTGACCTCCGGTTCCGTTTTCTGGAGCGATTGAGTTTGTCCTTTGTGAATGCAAACCGGACCAGTTAAACAATCATAACAAATTTATCGTCTTGCCTTGGATTCGAATCAGGAAACGGACCTTTAGGTGTGAACACAACCTTAGTGAAAGAGTTTTAAAAAGACACTTGATTGATAACGATCAAAGCTCCACCCTGATTTAAATCAAACATGTGGACGCTCAGAAAGTCCTCAACTGTCTGAATGCACAGTGTGAGCACAGGAATCGTGATCTTTGGTTGTCTGACGTAAGTGATTCACTCGTATGGTGTGAGTTCAATTAGCACCATGATATTAATAAAACCTGCACCTGGCCTTAGCTGTCCTGAAGCAAGCTTTTGATTTTCAGGTTTCATCAGCTGATCGCAGTGTTAGAAGTCTGAGATTTATCCATGTACGGTAGTTTAGATTTTGTGTATTTTTATCACTTAGTGCTGTAAATGGTAAAGGCTTGAGAGTCAGACCCAGAATAGTCACGGACCTGTCTATAAGTAGGTAACGTTGTCAGGTGACAAAGGTGTCTAAAGGTCATGAAAAGTTCAGTCATGGATAAGCTTTGTCAACATGTAAACTTGGCAGAATTTTCTCCTCTCTGTCGACCAGAGTGCGGAAAATGAAAGTCTGCTGAAGTGTTGACAGCCTCGCTCACAGTGTGAGTAACCTGAGGTGTCATCTCTCCAGCACGACGGAGAAGGATGGGTGTTTTTATAGCCTGAGCTAAAGAGGCTCATAAAGCTCTTTAAACGCCTCATTTTAAGGGTGTTTGGGAAATCACAGACTGGGTGTTAAACATAATAATAAAATTAACATGTTTCCAAGAGTTTAGCTCAATCAGCTACTTGAATGTAATGATCAAAATCTACTGTTTTATAGTTAAACAAAGAAAATCCATCTTAGCTTTCACAGAAACATTCATCTCTGCAGCCTTTGGTCTCACAGCAGCATGACAACATGATTCACACCGCCGTGTAAATCACATTACTGATTCCTCTGTTCCCAGTTTTATTAAATTTGTCATGCCAAGTGTGGATTAAGAGGTTTACAACCCGGTTTTTAACAGGCATCCATCTAATAAGACTTGATTCTCTTAACCAAGCACAATTTTTAAGCATTTAGCGCTCCTGTTTAATTAGATTTGAGCTCACGGTACTTTTTAGCCTCTTCACAGAAATCAAACTTAAGCAACTATTTCGAGTTTTACTTTTGATCCTTTTCCACCAGTGGCAGGTACCTGATTTTTTTAGTTATCTGCTGGGACTCATTACCTCTTTAAGTCAAGACAATATAACAACGTTGGCCTCTGTTCGTGAGATGAAGGCTAACTTTAATTATTTGATTCAGGGAACCAAAATACTTAAATTTGGCTCTTAATTTAGGGAACAGTTCGAACAAATGTCAGATCCATTTTCTCACATTGCCTCTGCCCGATAACTGCCTAATTAAAAAAAATACTCTCTTCACCGTGACTTCTTATTTTCAGAGCTTCTGTGAGGAGTTTTTGGCAGATCATAAAACAGATTGAAAGTAGCGCCAATGTCTCTTAATTACCTGCAAGAGCAGATGAGACCATCAGCATTCAGAGTGTTATTTTTACACTGTTTTTATTCATGTCTAAATCAGTTTGTAGGAATCAGATGATGTGAATGCAACACCAAAACAGACCTTTAATAGTCCCCACTGTGAAATCTCTCTGTTAAATGGAAGCAGAATTACATTTTGTGAGATAATATTGCTTACATATGTACAGAATGAAGTTTCAAAGCCTGTTTTATCTGAAGTTGCAATAAATAAGAATATAATCAGAGTTTTAATGCCTTGTTTTGTTATGAACACTTTATATTTGTTTCCTTAGGACGGAGGAGGAAAGTACAAAGGGAAGCACCAGGTCTTGAGCTCCACAGCCACCATAACAATCAATGTGATCGATGCTCAAGACATGCCGCCATCCTTCATAGGAACTCCTTACTTCGGCTACGTCTATGAGGTCTCACTTCCGGTAAGTTCTTCATTTATTCCTTTAAGAATTGAGAACTAAGGATACTTTCAAAAAGCAGTTGAAACCCCATTTGTTTACACTTGCCTTTGTATAACCAGGACTTGGGCTACTGGTGTACTTTTTGTTGATTTTTATGTCTTGTTGTCTCACCAGTGTTGTTTCCATTAACGATGACGCTGATGAAAACATTTTGTCAACGTCATCGTCAACAAAAACAACACTGCAGAATATGTGTTAAGCGTTTGACTGACGGAATGCTCATGTATTTTGCAACTCTGTTCGTTGTCCACCATTAATGTTTTCGTCTAGTCTCGTCTTGTCACCGTAAACGCACATTCGACTCGTCACATTTTATTCATCTAAGACTTAGGTTTAGCTCGTCAATGTCACGTCTTCATCGTGGAAAAAAAGGGGTGTTGACGTTTTTGTTGACGATGACGTTGACGAATATTTTCATCAACGTCATCGTCAACGAAAACAACACTGCAGAATATATGTTCAGCTTTTGACTGACGAAATGCTCAATAATTAATACAATACAAATACATACAATTCAATAAAGTTTTGGTATTATTATCATTATTTAAAAATCTCTTAAATACGAGCGATGATCGTCATACAAGGTTATTCGTGTGTTTTCCTTCAGGGTTCTGAAATCTTCACCGTTTACGCCAAAGATGGAGATCAAGGCAATCCCAACCCTATACGTTACTCTATAATGAATGGTGAGAGCAGCACATTGAGAAATTAATTCCAAATTGAGCTCTCTTGCTGTTTTTCTTGTTTACGTCTCAGACACATTCACATCTTTTCTCGCCCCACCTGTCAGGTAGTGACGGCGTCTTCGATATTAACAGCACCAGCGGGTGCATCACCCTGTCAACGTATCCGTCAATGCTAAACAAAGAATTATTTGAGATCAAAGTCAAGGTAATGATAATTATTGTCACAGTTATTGTTTGTTAATTACACACAGGAATGAAACCTGTTTGCTCCACTGAATGTGTTGTTTAATGTGATTTTTAAACCAAGGCGTCTGAGGTGGGACCAGAAGATCATCTGTTGGACTACGACATCACTACAGTTACAGTCCGGGTTGTGGATCTCAACAACCACCCGCCCACCTTTTACGGAGAGAACGGACCTCAGAGTAAGTTTGAGGTCACCATGTATGAGCATCCGCCTGCAGGGGAGATCCTGAGAGGGTTCAAGATCACCGTCAACGACTCCGATCAGGTGGGTTTATTCTCAGTATAACTCCTCATTCATCATTCACTGTCTTCCTCAGTTTTACCGGTCTGTTTTTGACAGCAAATACTCCACCAACAAGATATTCATGTACAAACACGAATCATGATGAAAGCTGGTGCTTTATTTACTCAACTGAAGAGTGTTTTTGGAGTAACAGGGTCCGTCATGCTGGGTTTGCTCCTCTGCTGGGGGATTCAGTAATACCTCTGGGTGCAACATTGCATAAATCTCTGCCAGCCAGCCTCAAAGTGTGCTCAATTATGCAACACTATTAAATCATGTACAAAATCTGTTCATTCATTTATGATCAAATGTTTTGTGTAAGTCCACTTGGCTTATTTTCCCCATCTCAGTTTCTCAATCACTAAAAAAAACAGATCTTCTTCTTTAAAGATTCTGGAGCCTGATGAATCTTGAGGGTTTATTTTGAGCAGCTTCATCTAATCATATTTATTTTTCTCAAAATTTTAATTATTTGTGGTTTATTATGTTCTTTTCTGTGCTCTTCTTAAAGGGAGCAAATGCTAAGTTCAAGCTGAGACTGGTGGGGCCGAGCCGAGTGCTTCGAGTGGTGCCACAGACGGTCCTCAATGAAGCTCAGGTGACCATCATTGTGGAGGACACGTCTGGCATCGACTACGAAAAAGGGCCAACACTTTCATACAAGGTAATATTTTAAAATCTCAGTCTTCCTGACTTATCGATTTGCAGCCAGCCTAAGACGGCACCGTTAAATTTCGTATTAATTCAAGTTAGCTAAGTGAAAAAGTTTTAAAATTCCTGAATAGATGAGAAAAATCTGTCTCTAAAGCTTCAACTTTTACAGATGAGCTTTATGTTTAGAGATATGAAGAAGGCTCTCTACCTGTCCTCTGTTTGGCTTAAACTGAACACACAGTACTAAACATACACTTACAATTATATATACAAGATTAAGAGACAAATAACTTATCTAACTTGACTTGCTAGAACAAACTCAATCCAGAAGTTCGTCACAGGAGCTTTAACTCTCAGTTTTGTTCACATTGATTGATCTAAACAGGAATGAAATAGTAAGTGAAATAGTACATAGGAAGTAGACAGCTCACAGCACACCTATCGTTAAAAGTTTCTGTGTGACTCAGCTGTAGTTTTCTCACCATTGACCCAAAATGTACTCGAACTAATCTACCTTAACCTTTGATCAGAAAGCAATCTGGTTATCAATTAGCAAAATCCTGGTCCAAAATCCCTGGTGCACGATTTCCCTGCTTTAAAGGCTGCTCTGTAGTAAGATGGACCTGATAGTTGTCATGCACTCTGCTCGGTACAAACACAAGGACATCTCAGAACCTCTTTCGGCTTTGTGTGTGAGTTCTGGGTTTGCCATGAAACGAGGACACGCTGACTGTTACCTCGACCTCAAGGGGCCTTCGTGGATTCCTGCTACTCTGACGATTGTCTGCTTCAACATTTTCGCTTCCCCTGTGAGGAATTTTGGCTGGTTTTTAAAACAGGTTATTATTAACAGTGATGCCTCTTAGCAATCTGCAAAAAAAACTAAATCAAAACAAGATCAGGGGGTAGGTGTCAGTGACGATGATTAACAGCTACAGCAGGATGAAGAATCAGCTGTTATTTTACTCATGAGTGATACATTTCCCTGTTAAAAGAAAGCAGGAGGAGACATTTGTCTTTTACCACATTTTGACTTAAGTTCTCCTCTCTTTTAAAGCTTCTGGCCGTGGAAATCGACACTCCAGAGAGGTTCAGCGCAACCGCCGACATATTAATCAACCTGCTGGACACGAACGACAACATCCCTAAATTTACCTCGGAGTATTACATCGCCAGGGTGGCGGAGAACTCTCCCGGCGGCTCCAGTGTTGCTACTGTAACGGTAAGTCAATCAAGATTAAACGATGCTTTAATCTCACCGAAAGGATTATACACTCCATCAATTCTCTCATAAATTGCACTTCATTAGTTGAAAGCAGCTTGTTGCTCTTTCAAAGAAGCTCAGCGGTCCATGGTTTGGTTTTTGTTGTTCGAGTCTAGTCGAGGGTTTCATCAGGAAAAGTGTCTCCTCTTCTTTTCTCACTATTCTCTATATTAGAGCCATATGTCTTGGCGATGCAGGGTGTAGTAAAAGCTTAGTATTGCCCCAAGGTTAATCATCTGACCTACAGGCCCATCACTACAGGAAGAGACTTATATCCTGCCACACCCACTTTACATGAGCTTAAGACCCCCACCAGTGAAAAACATCTAAATGGATCACCTTCGCTCACCTTGGATTAGTTACAGTAACCATACTGGAGTATATTTATCAGAGTGGTCATGTGTACATCGATTATATTTGCTATAAATAGAAATGGGCTTTTAATCTCTATCCTTTTTATTTTCTCTTTCAGGCGATAGATCCAGATTCAGGGCCTTGGGGTGAAGTCAAATACACGATTTATGGATCAGGATCTGATTTGTGAGTAAAAGCCTGCCTCCCCTGCCAGTTTTGGTTTGGTCTGATCAGATAATTGATTCATTCATTTCCAAAAAAACATTTTTCTGTCGCAAAAAAAAAAAGTAACTTCATGTGTTTATGACTCATGGCTTCCCATTGGCTCGGCGTGTTTTGTAAACTCGGCCAGCAGGACACCAGTCTTGATTAAACTTTTGTGTCTTTGAAGGAAGCAGGAAACCAGTTTGATTGGCCCCTCTGCTTCACAAACAGCTCGCTCTAAAATGGCTGCAAGATGCTGGCTAATCTCCTAATTGGATTGGAGGGTTAAAAATAGACAGCCTGGCCCGTCTCACATAGGGAGAGCCAATTAACATGCAATGTGACAGCTGGAGCCACAGAAACGGCAGCTTTGAAAAGCAAGGCAGTGTGCAGCAAAGGAAAAGTGAGAATTTATTCTCCTCTTCAGGCAGCAACCTGAGTTAATTGTGTGAAAGTTATCAGTTTCAGGGCAACTTGTGATATTTCACAGTGGAAAACAAGATAGAAAATGGCTGTGAGCCCGCAGCTGAAATAGAAAGAACTGAGAAAGTGCAAAACCTACGCCACTGCTGTAGAAAACCTTCAACTTATACTCTTATGTGTAATATTCTTGTGTTAGATACTCAAATGTCACAGTTAGTTTGTTGATAACGACACAGTAGTAAGGAAAATTGATTTCAAATCGGGTTACACTGTCTTTTTAAAAACAATAACACATTTTTTTAGTGGTTTTAACGATAAAGAGAGATACTCTGAGCTCTGAATACCAGAGGAAAGTATGTTTTGTTTTGTTTTGCTGCGGATAAGAGTTGTGATGAAAAATTCAGATTAAAACAGTTTAAAAGTTTAATTAAAAGTTCTCAGTATCTCCCTTTAAAATGAGCACTGCCAGCTCTGGTATATATATTTACTTACTTTAATGATCTGCAAAAGTTTTAGAAAGTAAATTGTTTTTATTGTAGTGAAAAATTCAGATTAAAACAGTTTAAAAGTTTAATTAAAAGTTCTCCCTACATAATAAGCCCTGCCAGCTCGGGTATGTATATTTACTTACTTTAATGATCTGCAAAAATTTTATAAAGTAAATGTTTTTTTGTTTGTTTTGCAGTGAAAAATATCACACTAGACAGATACATTTATGTATGTGTCTTGAAATAACACCTGATTATAAACACAGGAGACGTATTAATTTGCTTACTGCGTTGGCAGAAATGTTCACTCAGTAATAGCAATTCAGGTTTGATCCTTTTCTTGTAATATATTGAAGTCTGTCGTTTAACTTGACTGGGAATGAGGCTTATCTTATATTTGGTCTAATTTGATATTTTGGCAAAAAATAACAAACAAACTCGTCAAGACCAGTGTTTTTCAATGCAATCATCTATTTTCAACAGAAGCGAAACTTTATTTCTTCCTTTTGTTCAGTCACCTCAGTCAACTTCACATTCACAGCCGCACAGGATGTAAATCTGCTTGTTTTAGAGAACAATTACTGAGTGTCACACTGAGATTCACAGTATCGGTGTGATTGAGGGTTGTGCTGGAAATGTCTGGAGCATAGACAGCTTTGATAAACACTATAAAACTGTTTGGACTCACAGGTTTTCCATCGACCCATCATCTGGACTGATCACCACTCAGCCCTGGACCAGCCTGGATGCAGAGCTCAGGTCCAAGTTCAACTTTTACGTCAAGGCTCAAGACTCAGAGGGGAAGTACAGCCTGGCTGAAGTCTTTGTCACCGTCCTGGACATCAATGATCACCCTCCAGCTTTTGATGAGGAACTTCTCGAGAAGACTATGATCATTGGTTCACCTGTAAAAGTCGAGGTGAGTGAAAACAAGTGATTGTCCTCTTATACAAGGAGTCATATTTTTAAAAAAATAAAAGAAAGGACTTTAAAAAAAATAAAATTAAAAAGAATTTACGAGATTGTATTTTTAAAAAATCCAAAAAGGAGACCATATGGCTGGGGATAATCCTTTTTTTCTTTTTTCATCAAATCTATTGGTTAAAAAATCTCAAACTAGATCTTGAAATCTGACTCCTCCCTTCTCCACCTTTCTTGTAGTGATTTGAGGGTGATTATGTATAGTTTTCTCCTTTGCTGCATGTCTGATTCATCATGCAGTCTAGGAGAACCGTGGGTCATCTACATCTATGTTTTTGTCACTGTAATAGATGTTCCAGAAAATGCATTAAAATACAATAAGCCCAACAAAAACATTTAAGTAAAGGCTTAGTTAAGGCTTAGTGTGGGCTTTGTTAAGGGTGTTTAATGGCTTTGTCAGGAGTGTTATAAAGGTTAAGTTGGGGCTTGGTTATAGTCGTAGAAAAGTCTTTGTTAAGGGTGTTACAAAGGCTTTGTTGAGCGTATTATCAAGGGTTACTTAAGAATTAGTTAAGGGTGAAAGAAGGACCTAGTTAAGGTTGAATTAAGTATGTTATATAGGTATCAGAAAGACTTGGTGAATGAAGTAAAAAAGGCTTTATTAAAGTTGTACTAGAGGGGTTTTTTGAAGGCTTAGTTAAGGCTTGGGAATGAGTGTATCAAGGCTCAGTCAGGGCTTTGTTAAGGTTTTAATAAAGGCTTTGTTAAGGTTTTAATAAAGGTTTAGTTTAGGTTTCAGTAATAGTGTCATAGATGCTTTGCTAAGGTTGTAATAAAGGCTAACTATAAGAGCAAAATAAAGGCTTGCTAAGGGTGTTATTCATGATACAACACTATGCTAACAGCCTTAGCTTTTCATGAATAGTCCAAATTGTGATTTATACTTAGCTAAACCAAACCTTTTATTTTTCAATAAGACAATATTCTTAATTTAACTAAACAGTACAGTGGTCGCAGTTTATTTATTTAGCCCTCTAGGTGAAATATACTTAACTGTGAAATTAGCATATTATTATTACAGGCTGTTTTGTGTGTTGAAAAGAATTTAAAAGGCTGTTGACTTAATAAATTCACCTCAAGGTGGCAGTCATGTCAGAAAAGATGAATGAATTAATCATTATTGTGATTCCTTTACAGGCAGTGGACGAAGATGCAGAGTCTCCAAACAACGTCATAGAGTACTCCATCATGGAAGCAGACCCTGAAAATGCCTTTGATATAAACTCGGACACTGGAGAGATCCAGCTGAAGTCGTACATCAAGTCCATGGAGATTGTGCAAAACATCACCATGCAGAAGGACGCCAAGTGGTGTCTGGTGGTTGAGGCCAGAGACAGAGGCTCCCCGTCCTTCAGCACCACAGCCATGGTCAACATCGATATCACCGAGGCGGTAAGTGACTCTCTGACTCCCAGCATGCCTCTCTGTGCTTTCAAAGCTTGAGCTTTAGTAAGCGTGAGGGTTAGATTCAAGCATGTGAATAGACACTGCAGATCATAGATATCACTCTATGCTTTCCAACCGCTAATTCATCGCCCTTGTTTCACTTTTCATTAACCCCACCATCATTTTAATGTTATAATTATTTTCAAAATGTGCCATGAGGAAAAAAGGATTTCAAAAAAGCTTAATCTATCCTGCTTGCAAGCGGTAATTTGAGAGTTGTTTGCCTTTGATGGAGTTGACAGTAAATCAGTCACTCTCCTTTTGACTCTGGTGACTTTGTTTACTCGGCTGTCGCTACAAACTGTGTGACAGATCTGCCAAGAAAAACTGCAAAAACGTAAGAAAAGAAGCTAAAAACTTCTGCTTCTTCAACCTCTCTTTTTAGTTTCCATAGAGAAATAAGCTTATGTCCATTTCCAGGGCTCTATTTTCGTGCCCGCCAGCGGCACGGCGGAGGGTGCCTCACTTGCAGATTTCCACAGTGTCAGGCACATTTCAGTGCAATAAATAATCATCAACAACTAATAATCTGAGTCAGCACATACATTTAGATCTATATAGATATATTCTGATCTATATCTTAACTGATGAGTGCATTTAGCACGCGTTTGGACACTCAACTTGGCACGGTGGACTTTCACCGTGCCTACACCACTCCACCGGCGAGGAACGAAAATAGAGCCCTCAATGTAAAGGTCATGCTTTAAATACTTATTTTGTCATCTAAATAGTCAGCTGCATCTTTTACGTCAGTGTGACCAACTATATAACACAGAGAGGGGTATTGTGCTGCAGTTTTATATCCAAAAGATGAGGCTTGAACAAGCAAGCAGCTGTGTCAGTGCCTAAATTATGCTTGGTACAAAGCAGGCAGACTTGTTGCCATCTGATGCCACTTTCTATTTTCTCCCTGGTTTGGCTACGATCATGCATTTAAAGACAAGAGCGCTAACAGTGAAGTAACCAAGCCTTGAATGGTGCTGGTTTGATTAAAAGACCCCGTAATTGGAGACAACAAGTAGCCATTGAAAGAGACTTGTGGGGGATTAGTAGCAGGCGGTCACAACTATAGCTGCTATAACTGTAAGCTGCCATACTCAACTACCATGCAGGTGGCGGTAACAGATGGTACTAGAAAGAGCAACACGTCTTTAACTGCTCATTGCTGAATGCAATTGAAACCTCAGAGCCCCCCAGAAGCAGACTGCATTTTATTCACAAAGTGACGTAAATTTTGGAGTTCACTGTATATCTATCAGGTCTTTTTCTCTATATAGTTTGATTTGTTTGTATAAATATGTGGATAAAATGCATAAATACCAAGGTAAAGGTTAATGAAGTTGATTATGTTGAGGGAAATAACATTTTTTTAACTTCTAAACAAGGTTTTCCCAACTTGGCAGTCTGAAAGATGCTCTTTTCTGTAGAAAAATGAGTCTAGGACAGTTTTTATGATTTTTGAATCATTAAAAAAAACAGGAGAGAAAGGTCACACCTTTTTAGTAACTAATAAAATTGTTTGTTTGTTAATTTAAAGGATTTAAATCTGAAATTTAAAACCAATAGCATCACTGTCCTGCATGTTTTGGATGTTCCCCTGCTCCAACACACCTGATTCAAATGATTAGCTCGTTATCAAGTTCTGTAATGGCTTAATAACGAGCTGATCATTTGAATCAGGTGTGTTGAAACATCCAAAACATGCAAGACAGTGGGCCTCGAGGACTGGACTTGAGAACCCCTGCTTTAATTATATCAAATCTGTTTCCCTTTGATTTTGTCTTCATCATGTTTTCATTCCCTCACCTCACACGATGACATGACCCCCTGTTTTCGATGTTGTTTCTGTTTTGTGAATCGTGCATTTCAGGTCAAAGGTCGCATTATTTCATACTTCATGGGCCTCAGCAAACGTCCGCTGACTGTTCTTGGAATTTTTCTCAGCATTGCCGCCACCCTTATTTTACTAACAATCTGCATATCAACAATCCTGTACTGTAACGCAGTGAAAAAGTCTCGAATCAACCCCGAGAGTAACTACATCAAAGTAGTCCGCAGAATTAAATGAGGACTACATAGCAGCTAAACTTTATAATTCACTCCAAAATATTCAAATCTAAGTGTTTGAACTGATTATCTTTTGTCTGTAAAAGAGTCCTGGA
Organism: Xyrichtys novacula; assembly: GCA_962446985.1. NCBI lineage: Eukaryota > Metazoa > Chordata > Actinopteri > Labriformes > Labridae > Xyrichtys > Xyrichtys novacula. The sequence goes on along the minus strand of OY660882.1, from coordinate 6,184,261 downwards.
GCACATTTAAAGTCGCAAAATCACAATGCAATAAAGTTTTTTTGTTTTTTTTAAATAATTTTTCTTTTTTTACGTTTTGTGAATGCAACAAATTTCCAAGAACACAAATTTGCATTATTTTTTTAATCTTTACCAAAAGCCTATCTTTAAAAGTCCGACATAGATTTAAGACTCAGTTTATCAGACTGTCAAAAAGACAAATCTGGAGGCTTTTACTCTGCTCATCACTCATCTACACTTTTCCCATCATCCTCTCTGGCTCCATTAGCCGTCATCATTTTCGGTCAGCCCTCATCAGTCTCATGTCAAAGCACAGCACTGCCAGACGCACTCCCAACAACTCGTGATGTGTAGCTTTTTAGCTTCGCGGCAGCTGTCCTGCACTGTGAGACAGACAAGGACTGAATGTGTGAATGTGTGCGTGTGAACGAGTGCGTGTGTTTGTAGATTTGTTGGTCGGGCCTCCTCTGTCAGTGCTTTGCGCCTCCATCTCTCACGCTTGCATGCTTCAGATGAATGCTGCGCTGATGCTTCGATCCAGTCCCCCTGGACTTGATTTAAACTTTTGAATTTGTGCTCTTTTACAGACTCCTCTCAAGGGGCCTATGGCGGCCTTTTTAATGAAAAGTAGGGACAATCCAATGAAAGCTCTAGGCATGGTGGTTGTGATTATTAGCGTAATGGTAGGTGTGACTGTGTTGATCTCTACGGCTTTGTACATGCGCAACTCCAAGTCAAACAGGATCATGCCGGTGCGCCGCATCATAAAGAGGCGACCCAGGGACCAGCGGTCCTGGACCTCTAAGATGCCCAGTATCAGATTCTACAACCCCGCGGAGAAGTTCCTCATCGATGACGCAGAGAGCACCCTGCAGAGGGACTACAGCAGCCCTGAAATAAGGCCTCCACCTCCAAGGGCTCCCTCTCTGCCTCCTCCACCTTCTCCTAACACACGTCCGAGTGACAGACCCCGGGCGGTACCAACTATATCAGGTGCTCTGGCCTCCAAAGGATCCAGAAGAACAAAAACGGGTCGCCACAAAGAAGTAAACATTAGCTCTGCTTTAGTGTCGGAGTTGAAAATGAAGCTGGAGCAGAAAATCCATGAGAGCAACAAAGGTTATTATTAACGCGGTCACATTGTCCCGTTTAAGGTCCCCTGCTTTATTTATTTCTGAGTCCACTCACCTAAAGTTTAGATCTGATTAGGTGGGTCTGTGGTTCACTTAGGGTTGTTACAAGAATGTTTACAGATACACACAGAGCCATGCATAGGTATTGACTCCCTTGTTGATTTTACAACTACAAATAAATTGGATTTAATCGGGATTGAATGTGTTAAACCACATGAACACATATTTTAAAGTATGGGATATCACATTAAGCTTTGTGTTAGCTGCTTATGTTTGTTATTCTACCAGCAAAAAGCCAAAATAAGTCAATTTTATCCCAGTTTGTAGCACAGCAAAATGTAAAGCTAAAAACTGCATGGCACTGTTAGTCTTAAAACTAGTCATAACACAAACAGGCGTCACTGCTCCTGAGCGTCTGGGCCACTGATGTAGTAAAAGATAAATTACCACACTGCCATCTTGAGGAGGATTACATCATCTTCAGAGTAGGAAGCCACACTGTAAACTCCCTGAACGGAGGATTACTGAGACTAAGTGTGTATAGACATAAGTTACATAACTTCCTGAAAAGTGTGTAAATAAGACAACCCCATGAGCACACAGCTGAATGACAAAGTGTTGAAAAAAAAACAACTCGGCTTGTTCAAAAGTGCTAAAGGACCAGCATGTGAGTGTTTTACTGAGTTACATCAGCCGGTAGAAAGTTGACGAGTTGCTCTTTTGTATGATTACAATGTGCCACTTTTGGTTTTCACAGTTAAAGCAAAATAATAATATTAGATTTATTCAAACATCTAGAGATAGACTTCTATGTACATAACGTCCTCTTTAAATGTACAGTATCGAATGGATTGTTATTAATTTCCGTGTAAATATCTGACAAGACATGAGCATTTCTCATCTGTATCTTGCTGCAGTAAATAAAGAAGTACAGAAAAACCATACAACTCCTCTAGTGGGACTTTGATGCTAAATTTAGTGCTAAGTTTTTCAAGCACAGATCACCATGTTGTATATAAGTGTTAATAACCTGCTTGGAGATTTGACCGTATAGAGTCTGTGTTGAACATCTAGAGTCTGCGCACAGTGTTACCCCTCAATGCCTTCAAATGTAGGCAAATTAAGTCAAGTCATTTAATAGCTGGAGCACAAATCTTGTATCTGAATATATCTTCACTCATAAATATCTTCCATAAGTTTAGATAGAGAGTATAATGTATCTCTGTTATTGATTACACTTGCCTGGTCCTTCATTATTTGTATTGTCTTTGTATTGTCTTGATTTTGAATAAATATTTGACAATAAATGAGTCTTCTTATTTTATTTTTCCAGAGGCCAGTTCAGGATAATGTAACAATTCATTTAAGTTTACTTAAAGGGATATTCCACTGTAAAATTAATTTAACGACCGCATGATAGCAACACACAGCGGTCTGAGGAACCATAAAGAAACCTCAACCAAATCGCCACTCTATAGCCACAAATAATGGTCAGAACAGCACCTAACTTCATCAACAGTACATATAAGGTCCCAGCCATAGTACTAGCCACCAAACATCTTTTTAACTTTGACTAATTTCTTTAGCAAAGAGACTAAACACAACTCACCTACTCTCTTCCAGCAGCCGCTTGTTTGTAGTGAGACCTCGAGCCATTACGGACTACAGCGGGGTGACACAGCTCAAGGAAGAACATTTATGATCATTTCTTCATGGAAATTCAATCAGATCGAGACACTAAGGCAGAAGAACCACCGCATCTGCAGTGCAAAATTATTATGTTATTAATATGTCAGTTTTTCACACAAACAGAGCATTACAAATTAAATATTTATGTGTCCTCATGAGATGTCAAAAACCTGGCGAAGCAAAGCAAATCTGATATTTGATTGATACAGTCTATGAATCTTAAATTAAGTAAATTGACATGGCTATACCTCAGGACAACTCTCTGAATTTTATGCTTTTAATTGTTTTTGAAAATAAATCTGTTGTTTATCTTCTGAAAATAACGTTATATGGTTAAAAATATTAACCATATTCACAGGTGGTGTAGGCAGGATCTGAGGAAGTGCCAGTTTTGGGGAGAAATCTTGAATGTAAACACTACCCCTCCCAACCAGTTTTTCCCTCAGCTCCTCCTATTCCCAAATGTCATCAATAACTAACAGCTATTGACTGATATTAAAAACGTTTTTTTGTATATACACCACAAAAAGATGCTTCTTTAACGGATTCCTGACTACCCCACCTTTGATGATAGAGACTATTTTGTAATTTGATTTTGAGATGATTCAAGAATATGCAAAGATACTGCAGAGGGTCTTTTTATACTGAAAAGAACATCAACCCTCATATAAGAGTCTGTATTTGTTGTTTTAAAATGCATGTGTTGAAGTTATATAAGAATAAGAAGAACAAGAATAAGATTATTCTTTTAAGAATAAGAATTACTCCCTTATGAGAAATTTTTTTATTATTTTTCCCTTATAAGAATAATTTTTATAAGAATGAGGTTCATTAATGGGAAAAAAAAGCTAATTATTCAAAGTTAAAGTGGTTAAAATAGTTCACGTAGCCGTCTGTTTGCCTGAGCAAAATAAAGCACAGATGGAGAGTGCTTAGAGCTGTCATTAAATGGAAATATCATGTCCCGCTGACCAGGTTTCAGATGGAAAATCACTTTAATCTGCTTACGGGAGTATGTATAAATGCTCAGGAAAACTGTGCTTACGTAACAAATCCTCTGTGTGATTGTGCTGAAAAAACATCAGAGTATGTCTCAGCATTTGTCTTTGACGTCCATTTAATCCAAATCAAACATCATCTTGTACAAATACCAGAGCGCCATGTTGTTAAAAAGGAAAAAATATGAAAACTTTAAAAAGAATTCAGCATAAGACTGATAAAATAATCTAAAAAAAACAGATCTGGTTGGATCTTAATGTAGAAGAATATTATGTACAGAGGATTATTTACATCATTTAGATTCAGAATCACCTGTTTATGTTCAGTATCAAATAAAAACAATTTCTTAAAATGACCCAAAAAATTATCAAACATTATTAGCACAAAATGTTTTTTTTTTTTACATATTAACACAGATAATGATTTACAATGTTATGATAATAACAAGTTATGACATCTCTACTTTGAGATGATAGCTTTAGATATTTATTTACACAATAACAAGATTCTCAAAAAGAGCCCCAGTTTGTGCTTCTCCTGTGTTAGAATTAGATTTGAGACACTGTGCTGCAGTAAACATTAGATTTCAAAAACAATAATCAAAAAAACAAAACAAAACCAAAAAAAATTATCATATTGAAAACAATTACAAAGACGAATAATTGCAATTAGTTCATGTTTTTCCCTCCTTTTTTTAAGTTTCGGATTTTTGCATGGTGCAGCTGTTGTTGGCCATTGTTTATGAGCGACAGGTTAGCCCAACACATAAAAAGTAAACTGCTAAAATAGCAGAGATGATGAATGTTTGTCTTTTATGTTTTCAACCCAATATTAATGGCAACTTAACTGAACCCATATTTAGTTAAAGGAGCTGTTTAAAAGGCAGAAGTGACCATCAGCATAAAGACTATTTCTAATAGTCTTTTAGTCTAATATTTTTGTCTGAACTGCTGACAGGGAATTGGTGTCAGACAAATTGGCTAACTTCTTAAAAGCCAAAACAGATTTTTATTTATTTTAATTTCTTTAAAGGCAAAAGTAGAAAAAAAGAAAAAGTTCCTCAAAGAAGCTTTGAAAAAAAGTAAAAGCTCAAATCCTAAGATATAACATGGGAAGCACAAATCAGGGCTATATTTGAGACCATCATTATTACAAACACACATGTTCCATACATCTGCATACTTTCATACTAGTACAGATAAGCTGCACTTCCTCCTTTCTCTCGTTTCTTTCTCGGCTTTTCCTCCATGTCCTTGCACAGACCTTCTTCACTGGTCGCCTGCAGACTATCGAAGTTGCCCTGCCTCTCTGTACTCTGTTGTCTCTCCGCGGCTCTCTGTTTGCACTTCTTCCACTGATCCACGCAGCTCTTCACGCAGCTGAACTTGGCCTCCGTTGTACAGGCGTACATGCCGGCCGGCACGGCCAGCACCATGGCGCACACAACAACAACAATGTGAATGAGCCTCTCTCTTTTCTCCAGGTCACTGATGTCACTGCCCGTCATAAACACGATGCATTGACCTTCTTTTGGCGGGTGGTTCTTCAGGCTCAGACACACCTCGTATTTCGTAACAGGGAGCAGGTCCTTCATGGAGTAGCTGTTGATGCCAGGGCCGATGTAGATCATGTCTTTTTTGGGTGAATCATATTTACCAAAGTGAATCGTGAACCAGGTTTCTGCTGGGTTTTCTGTTACTGCGTGCCACTCCAGGGTGACGCCGTAAACCGTCTGCTTGGCGATGCGGATATCGATGTAGGTGCCGTCATCAGGTGCCAACATGGGGAGTGGTGGGGGGAGAGGAAACGAGGAGTTCAGGGAGCTGATGTCCACCATGACGCTGACAGAAGAGTTGCCGATGAAGTTTTTCGCCACGCACGTGTAGAGTCCTCGATCTGCCAGGTGAAGGGAGGGGATCACCAGATGGGAGGTGACTGACTCCTCATCTATGCGGGTCTCTGTAGCTGCATTGACAAAACAGAGAATCAGTGGGACACCAATTCAGATTAGGATCTTGTGTGCATCTAATGAAAGATAATGCTGACATTTCTAGGCAGATTGATAGAAACCTGAGAGAAATACCAGCAGCCAAGCAGGCGAGGCTACGTTCATATCAAACGGTTGAAGACAATCAGACTGTATAAGGTGTATCTCCATATTTTAGCAGAATCTGGGGGGGAAAGTGGGGACTGATACCCTGAATCACATCCAGGAGTGGGAATCGATCCTACCACCAGTGCTTCTTGACAATAAAGTCTTGACTTGATGTTTTTGCTTACTGCTAAACCCCTGAAACTTGAACATCTGTCCCAAATGCAACATGGTTCAAAAGTGGTGTTACTTCTGCGTATTTTCAAGTGTTTGGGAGCTATATCACCCTTGGTTCACTGAATCAAAAAGTGAAATGAATGGCAATAATAAAGAAGAAACTCACCAGCAAACCCTCTTATAATCTTCAAACTGTACGTCCAGTGAATGGTTGGGGCTGGTCTAGCCTTGGCCAAGCAGGAAAGTGTTGCATTTGTTCCAAGAGGTAAGGTGATGTTAGTGTCTGGAGAAGAGACCACCGGCCTCATGCAGGTTTTTAACTGTATTTCATGGAAGAACTTCCCAGCTCTGGTGTCTGGGCCTGAGCACATCAAATAAGAGTTCATCAGGATGATAGGAGGGCTGACAGCCTTGATGAATTCAACGAAGCCTTTGAGACGGCAGTCACACAACCACGGGTTGTCATGCAGCGCCAAAACAACATTGGACACCAGCCCCTCCTTCCCCCACGCTCTGTGAGCCATTTGGTAAAGCGGCCAATTGTGGAAGACATCTTTTGATACCACACTAAACTGATTGAAGGATAAATCTAAGTAGGTCAAGGCAGGTAAGTGTCTGAGGGCTTGTTCAGGCAGGACGTCTAGACGATTGTTTTTCAAATCCAAGATCTTCAACTTGGGTGTGTCTTGAAATGCCGTCCACGGTACTGTAGTCAACTTGTTCCCCTGTAGCCTGAGCTCGGTCAGGTTGGCCAGCCCCTCCAGACTTTTGATATTCATCAGCGTGATCTCATTGAAATTCAGCCACAGAAACTCTAAGGCACCAACTTTAGAGAAAGATCCTCGGGGTAACTCTGTCAAGTGGCAGTTTTCAATCCGAATTTTACTTAAGTCATGTGGGATGTCTTCTGGGATTTGACTCATGGAGGTTTCCATACATTGCAAAGACCTAAAATAGAAAGTTAAGACATGCCAAAGATAAGTGGAGCTTCTGACAATCAATGTGAGCGAGTTTCTGAACTATTCGTGGAAGATCCATCATTTCAAAAGGTCTACTGGTGCGTCTTATCACAACCTAACACATCATATTCAAAAAGAAAGTTGTTTTTTTCAGTAACTTATTGTTAGCACATACCAGTTTTAAGAGTTTGTTTAGTAGAAGTCATTACCTACCTTCCCAGATTATCATCTTTGCAAGAGCAGCCAGTCACACAGGTTGGCGATACACGGGTGATGAGACAAAATACAAAAGCGATACGTAACGTAATCCAAAAGTGATAAAGGACGTCCATATTCCAAGAGAAGCTATTGAAACAGGCCTAGGAGGGCAGGACAAGACTATGGTTTGCTTGGAACAAAGCTTATTACTTTAATCCTCCTTGACGTAACTCTTAAGACACCAAGTGACATGTGAGACACACTAAGAAAGGGGTATTTATAGCAATGGTCCACTTTGTCTACAGTCAGATCTCATCAACGGCATGAAAACACACCAGAAATCCTGACTCAGCGGGTAACCTTCAATTGTACTGACCCCAAAATGCTTCTCTTATTCTAATTTAATTTATTGTCCCCCCACAAAGCCCAAATACTGACATGACATGAGGCCCATCTGTAATAAGTGGGCCGGAGCCTGCTGGGTCTCGCAGCACAGAGAGGGAGGGCTACAGAGGGACAAAGAGACAGATGTCTGGGGAGGACTGTAATCTGACCTCGATAATCTGAACCCTGTTTGACTCATAGGTTTTTAAAGGCAGAATCAACATCTAAAGGAAGCATTAAAGCACTCAACATTCAAGCGTTGTTGTTTAAATTTTGTTTATATATATTTTTTTCCATTTATATCCAAACTTAACTGGGAGGTAACGCCTTTACTGATAAGGCAAACTCTGGTATTTCATTCAAATAATGTTTCTTATAATGTCTCTTAGATATACAGTCATGTCTATTAGAAACCGTCATTATTTCCAGACAGCATCAATTCATGTTTTAAGACTATGGACAGAAGCTGGTTTCTTTGAGGACCTTAAGCAGTGTTTTTAAGCTACATGCTAATGCTGTCATACAATCATATCACAACTGAGCAGGTAAACCGTGCAACTCCAACTATCTGGCACTGCGAGCCTGATACGCTCAGTCATAAATATAAAGCACACAAGGACTAATATGAAATTGCATCTTTCTGATTTTGATGACAATGCATCTGGTTGTTGTTAATAATGTATTGTTGACATAAGCGGTGGGCTGACCTAAAGGCAAAACAATGTAACCACTCACAATCTCGTGCTGGTAATTAAAAAATTATTAAAAAAGGTTTCTAAGAAATATGTGGCAAGACAACCTACCAACACACTTAAGCATCACATGTACTTTTTAAATCCTAACCACCTTTTCGAGAGCCTTAACCTTACCTTCACCTTTCAACATCCAATTCTCCATCAGTTAGGCCTTCTGCTACTCTTTTACCTATTGAATGGCATACACCAATTTTCAGATATAAAAAAAAATCTTGAGAGTGTACGTCAATATAAAAATATTTATTTTGTACAGTACATTCATTCATACACAAATTTCAGGTCAAAAATATTTACACACTGTGAATCGTTTGTATTGTAGGTTTCTGACCCAACAGTAAACCTGGCACATTAACATCATACTGACATACAAAAGAAACTACTAGCTGCTGGTTCTTATTTTTTTTTTTTCCTGAATGTTTTATGTTTTCATCAAAGATATTTACACAGTGCGGAGGAAAAAAAAAAATATTGGGTAATACACAGTGTAGGGCAACATTTCCCAACATGTTCCTCTACCAAACATCACCTTTAAAAGTGCATCATAAATAAAAAAAAGAGCTTATTTGTACACATTTATCTGCCATGCAAAGACTGAAACTGTCAATGTGTCAATTTTCCCTTTTTTTTCTTTTTGTTGCCAACCTTTTGAGCGGTGGTTTTAATTCCCACAAGGCTGTAAAAAATTTCCATACATCCAATCATGACCGAGCTGAAAGTGTCCTCTGAAGACCCAAAAAAAGAGTCTCTAAATTTAGAGGTGAACAAAGTGCATTCTCTGGAGGTCGTGGCATACTTTTGGTTTTAGCAGAAATACTCATTGGGCGGACCCTCAGTCCTGGCTGTTGCCTCTGAGTCAACACTCGACCTAGCGGAAAGCAACCTGTTGGATTCATCAGGATTCAACCTGGTCAGGTACTCCCCCTCCATCCCTTTAGCTTTGCCTCCTGGACCGAGGGTTTCAAATGTGACGTATGAGTCTTGAATGTCCTTGGACTGCCGGCCCAGCAGCTTTTGACAGCGCTTTTTTATAGCCCCGCAGCACACAATCAGTGTCAGGGGAACAGCGATCACACAAGCCACCGTGATCACCACCACATTAATGAGCTTCTGAGTCCCACTGGCACTGGCTGCCTCATCTGTTGAGAAGATTACACACTGCTCCTTTTTTGGGATCAGGCCTTTGACGCAAACACAAGCAATGTACTTCGTCTTTGGTACAAGGCCGTCAATGGTGATCCGATTCTTTCCAGCACCTACATTTATCCGGCGCATGTCCCTCTCGCCAAAAACAGCATATAGGACACTGAATTCGGTCGTGTTTGTCGCTGTTGGGGCTCGCCAGTTGAGGGACACAGTATGATCTGTGTCTCCAATCACTTTAACCGAACGCACAATCCTTTTCTCAGGAGCCTGCTGCAAAGATGAGGCATTCGCCACTAAGTTACCCATTGCATCCCTCTGAATATCCAGCGCCTTCTGAGGGTCTAAGTCCTTGCCTCGTCCAGGAGAAGCATCATCAGAGACACTGTAGCTCTCGATCTCATACTTCCCAGTTGCCCCTTTACCATTGATTGGTTCGATAATGGGTTGGGCAACTGTGGTGGTCAGAGGAGGAACATATCTGGCGACGAGTTTCTCTTGGTACGCCGCTCTTCCGATGCCACCTGGTTTCTTCCCTCTGGGTCTCTTTGAAATGCCGCCAACCGCTTCCTCTGATCTAATCGAATCTGTGATCACCAAGGAGATGATGGCGTCTGCAGTTCCCACAAAGTTTGTCGCTTTGCACACGTATTTCCCAGAATCACGGTACGAGACAGCAGGCACACTCAGAATAGACCAAATGATGCCCTCCTTTGAAATCTCTTCTTGAACTGAAAGAAAGAAAAACAGACACCCACTGTGTTAATCAGATTGGCACCAAGAGAATAAATTGAATCTCATTGACACTCATTGACTCAGGCACTAATTGATGCGGTTCCAACCTATGTACATCAGGTATTAGGACTCACCTGTGCCATTCATTTTCTTGCCATCAGCTCGGCTCCAGGACAGTTCAGGGATGGGGACCCCAACTGTGCCACAGCGCAGCAGAACGTTGTTGCCCAGTGAGCTTCGAACACGAGCCACAGCCGTGTGCACCCTGGGGCCCTGGCACCTCTGCAGCTCCGCTTCCGTGAAAAGAACCCCTGACAAGCTCTCTGGATCTGCGCACCTAAGTCTCGTATCGATGAGAGCCACAGATGATGACGGGGATTTCTGGAACTGGACAAGATCATACAGACGGCAGTCGCACAGCCATGGGTTGTCATGAAGACCTGAGGGTTAAACCAAGAGAAAGAAAAGGCTGTCAGTGACAAATGCATCCTTATTGGATCATGTTAGTGCATTTCCTTTACCACGGCTCCTGTGACTAAAAGAACTTGTGGCAGTAAGTGAAAATAAACAGAATTAATCTGACAACCTGACACACAATAACTATAATTAGACTAATCCCTGACTGCCTCTGGAGAAAAAGAACTGGCCGTCATGCAAGGAAGCTTAGAATGAAAGTGTTCCTGTTTCCTTATATGCCATGGCTTGATCCTCACCAAGAATTAGTTTGGAAGAATCTGTGTCCTGGGATGGCTTCACACTCAGCCACATTGTGAGAACATCCCCAGGGATCGTGGTCAGAGTGTTGCTGGATAAATCCAGATAGGTGATATTCTTTATGTACACAATGGCCTCCGCGGGGATGGTGGAAATCCTGTTGTTGTGCAGGTCGAGGAGCCTCAGGTTGGGCATATCAGTCAGAGACTCCCAGGGAAAGGAGGTGAGGGAGTTGCCATCCAACCTAAGCTCATCCAGGTTATAAAGACCTCGAAAACTGTCCACATTTAATGAATTCAGTGAATTGAAAGACATCCAGAGGAACTCCAGGTTGTTGAGGTAGTGGAAGTTGTTGCTTGAAATCCTTGTGATTGCTGTCTTTTCAATACGCAGCTTTGACGTGTCGACGGGGAAATTCGGAGGGACCACAGTGATTTCTGGATCATTGCACAAAACACTCCTGCAAGGAAAAAAAAACATATCTCAATGTTCAAAGAGAAACATTACAGTTTTTTGAAAGCTGTAGAATCTGAGGAAAGGGATTTAATCAACAAGAAAAGCTTATCTTAAAATAAAGACTATTGCAGTTTAGCTTTTGTTAAGGCAACACGTAGCAGGGCTATTGTGCAGTAACAAGGAAAGAAGATTAAATGGCAACTCCAAGTTAATCCTCCACTATACATAGTGACTGTGTGGGAGAGCTGTAGTTAAAGTCAGCTCGACATGCAAGAAAAATAAAACACATGTAGAGAGAAAAATAGTAGAAACATTCAAAGAAAACCATATTTACCTTGCTTTTGATCCGTCGCTCAGTTTATGGAAGAAGCAGCTACATTGTGTAGGGCATGAACTGCTCAGCACAGGAAGAAAAATGAAAGCCAAAGAAAAAGCAGTGATAAAATGTCGACTCATTTTCCCTCCTGCACGCTCCTAAACTCTATGCAGCTAAACTACTGTTAAAAAATCTCTACAGGTCGGTCTAACGGGACATCGGATGCATGGTGGTGCTTTGCAGGCTCACAGCTCCATACTGCTCCGCCTGGTCTGAATCCTGAGATAAAAAGGATAGGCAGGGATTAGTGAAGGACTTGGGTTATTTTCATTCACACGATTAGGCTATTGCTTCCTCCGAGCTGATAGGCTGCACAGATTTCACTTTTATTTTCAGGGGAGTTCTTTCCAGCAGATCATTGAACGGTTCATTAAGGAGACGATAAAAAAATGAGGGGCCACAGGAGGACACAGGAGTATCTAAATCTACATGCACTTTGATTCAGTCTGACATGTTTGATTCTTTTACATGCAGAAATGATTAAAAACAATCATTTAGTATCAGTTTTGAATCGTATTTTTAATTTCCTTTTTCATTTGTGTTAACTACATTCAAGGTGTATCAAAATTGTCAAAAACTAAAATGAGAGAACAAACCTCCTCACTACAAAACATAAAACACAAACATAAATATCTGATATAACAAATAGCTTTATTCCTTGGGCAATTGATTATAAAATAAACTCATTTGATTGACTCTTTTTACAAATGTTACACCTTTTTCATGTTGTTTGTAAAATGTTAAATACACTGACAGGTGGTTATTTACATGATGACTAGAATCTTAGGACCACTAGATGGCAGTGTAGAGTGATCACTTGTGTTTACTTCAATGTGCCTCTCATGGTCCTGAATTTCCCACATCAAATTGAAGACTAAAACAAAGACGGTTCAAATGTTTGACCTGACCAGTGTGTAAGGATTTAACCTTGCTTTCCTGGTAACATTTTTGTTTCCTAGAGAAGGGAATTTAAAATAATTGAAAAAGTAACCATAATAAAAAAGATCACCTCTCATTGAAAAAAGTGTTTTTTGTGCTCTTTCTGTTTTTTATCTAAAAGTCTCAATTAAAGTTTAGTGATAGTATGACAATCTACACAAGGTATCAAGAGTAATAACACTCTAATAAATTGAAGTTTAGATTTTTATTAAAGCTCCTGTCTGGAGTTTTTTTCATGATTAGGGATAGACTGATATTCATATTAATTTATTTTATGACATGGAAAGCTGATACAGCCATCAGCAACAAGATTGGCGATAACTGCATGGTGATTTTTAATGCCCAAAAACTGGTGCGAGGGGGTAGGTGTCAGCCAAGCAGCTGAATCAACAGCCCTGTTTTTACAATTTCCACATAAAAAAAAACATTATTTATGATAAATTTGACTGTAAAAAGTCAGCAGAATGAGATTTTTTCTTAAAACACACACTTTAAGCATGAATTCAACAAGATAAGCCAAGATCAATTTGTCCACAGGGGGCGCCAACACTGACACAAACCAAAAGCTCCTTGCAAGAGTATTAAAGCTCCTGTGAGGTACTTCTTTAAACATGTATGAAAACTATTTTCTGATTACAAAATTTGATCTGCTTTAAAAATTTGACTGCAGTATAGAAATAACCAGCGTCACCACTTTTACAGGTTATAACAGGCCATCAATGTGAACTTAAATCTGCTTTATAACAACTAAAAAACTCTTCTCTGGGGTTTTAAGGTAGTAATTCATAAATCTATTGTTCACTTTGTTGAAAAGAACAAAAAATTTTACATACTTTGACAACATATACAATATTTCACATTTTGCACTTTGGTATTTCAAATCTTTTCCTGAAAATAAACTAAAATCAAATGTCAAGTGATAATACAGTATTACTCTGTAAAATGTTGAAGAGTACAAGTTTTAAAAAAGTTTATATTTTAGTGAAGTACTTTGATGACAATGCCAAGTAACCTTCCTCCTTTCAGCTGTAGCTAATACGAAACACGATGCAAAAAGTATAGAAATTGATCTTATCATACAAATACATTTGAACAACATGACTTTAAAAAAACACTCTTTGTTTTTTAGCGTCTATCTTTGATTGTTTCCATTTATTTTATGTCTGCTGTCACGTATCACGTCATACAACCAGTTACAGCTTTCCATCTCACCCCTGATCAATTGAGTCAGTCGAGACATGCAATTCAACACTGAAACCTTTTGTTTCATTGTGAAACCTGCAGATTAGGATGGTGTAATTAACTGTTAGCTAATGTATTAATGTGCACACTCACCGCTTGGGTGCAAATACTGTGGAAGAAACCAGCAAGGACGGGTTGGTCTTAATTTTAAGTGTGGCTTTACTTCCATAAAGATGGTATAAAATAAGATGCTGTGTCTGTTGTGGTACCTTCACGTGCTTACTCACAGCTGTTCGATCCTTCGCCTTTTAATGATCTGCCAAGAGAGGGTAGTAGATTGTTGCAAAGTGGACTTAAGTTGTTAGGAGTTCTTTAAACCAGAAGGGGCATACAATACAAACCATCTATACAGAGATTACAAGTTATGAATCCACTACATTCATGTTGTTAATCTACACTCAGCTGCTGTAGATTAACAGATTGTTAGATTGAATCTTTGCATTGTGTAGTTGGCACTTTACTGCTTTACTTTTCACCCTTTAGCCCCACTGTAGCTTCTGACACAACTTTGAAGGCCTCCTATTGAAACTTTCAGCAGCAGATGAACAGTCAGTTTATGTGTTAGATATCAGTTTTTGTCATCAAACAGTTTTTTTTTTTTTCAGTTTAATGTGTTTAACAAAAACAATTTAATAAAACTACAAGATAAAAGCAAACAGTATAAAATGAGAGAAAGTAAATACACAGAGTCGGCACTTCTAAACAGGTGTATGAGTGAATAAGTGTAACTCAACAGGGCACATAAGCCTTCAGCGGACAGTGTGAGGGAAAGTCTCTTGCACATCCACCGGGATGAAACATTACTTAATATTTAATGAGTTTGTCATAATCTGTCAACAGATTAGTGATGTAAACAGACGCTGCGCAAATGTAACATTCAAAATAGGTTCAGGCAGCTGTGGTGCTAAAGGTCATTTTTACGTCATCTTTGTTTTTTAGAGGCTTTTGTTTGGGACAGAAAACAAAATGTTTTGGTGCTATTACACTTTTTTTTTCACTGACCTTTCAACACATAGACTTGAACACCATTAGTGATTTTTTTAAGTCCCATTTTGATTTGTTATTTCAGAAGTGTAGTTAAAAACAATGGTCCGCATCTGTGCACAAAATCAGCACATTAGCTTTTAGAGTGCTGCAGCTTGGTTTATATAATTCATGAACCAACCACCGTTGTAAGACATTACTTGATTATCATGGGGTGTTGATATGTCACTTGGACATGACTTTAAAGTAAAATAATACCTTACACACAACAATTAATGAGGTACAGGCTAAAGCAAATTATATATACATCTAACAACAGCTGTTAGAATAAGTGTTGGAATAAAAAAATAAACGTAAGACATCAAGTGAAGACATTTTTTTTTTCAATGTAGCACTGCAAGATAAAGTGGTTCAGACTGGTTCAGAGGAGAGACAGGAAATGTGGGAAGTAGAAGGTCAAAGTCAGGGCTGTTGTCTTTGTGATGGAGGTAACTAAGGCATCTAAAACTGAACGTTGAAGAGAAGAGACACAGTTCTGTTATTTTACTTCTAAGTCACTGAGGAAAATAAAAATACTATACCTTGAATTTTTGAAGGTCTATCATGTCAAGAAAAAGTACATTTCTAAAAGCGTAGGAATCTATGTGTGTCAGCATTATAAAACAAAAAATTACTACAAATTTGCTTCAGTGGGGGCCTTCAATCGATATTCAATTTTCTTTTTATTAGATGATGCAGGACAGATCATGACAGGTGGTTGACAACAGATGCACAGTGCAAACAGACAGTGGAGACAAGACAAAGTGACAAATACAGCAGGAACACATATAGAAAGTGTTGCAAGACTGTGTTTAATTTAGTGTGGGTGGGTGGGTGTTTTTATGTGTGTTGTGAAGTGCGTGTGTTTGTGGGTGAGATTGTTCCCTCTTTATCCCCCTTTTTTTTAAGATTGTGATTATGCTAGTCGAGGAAAGAGTGAAAGAGATTCGGTTCTTTTGAACGAATCGTTCGCAAACGACACAACACTAGTAGGATATAGTAATGATAATTATAGAATAAATGATGCTATACATTAGACACTGTCTAACACAATATTCAATCATGACACTCCTGCAAGAGTAACACACAGATAATGGAAGGATGAATAGAGGGAAGTTCAAGAAGATTACTGATGTCTGTCTGTGTTACTGAATCAATTTTTGGGATAAGCGTTGTGAAGAGACTGGATGACCGAACTCTGAATTGAAGTGGTGAAAAACCACATTTCCCATGTTCCCACTCTGTAGTCTCCTCACTCACAACATCAACAACAACAGATAAACCTCCAGCTGAGTAAATGAGGTCAATACAGCCAGTGAACGGATCTTTTATCAGTCTCTGGCTTCAGTCAAAGTTCATCAAACTCACAGCTGACCTCCAGATCAACACATTTTACACAGGCCTTCAAATTGCTGCGCCGCAAACGCGCAACTTTGGCGGCGCACAAACGTGACGGAAGTTTGCAGGGAGTGTGGCTCGTTAGGACATTCTTGTGAGGATTGAGAGAGGGGGGTTTATTAAGATTAGTGTCTTTATGCGTTTTCACGTGAAAGAGCCTTTATAAAGCGTGGTTTTGGAGGAGGCTGCGGTTCGACACATCTCACACACATCAGGGAAAATAAGGACTTTTCGTGCAAAGTTTAATTAGTGCATTTCAACATGGCAGCGTATACATTACCGGAGGGATTCACGGATTTTGACATGTTTACTTTCGGGACAGCGCTTCTTGTTGGAGGTAAGTGGAGCGTGCACACAGGAGTTCATGTTTGGAGCAGATTTAAAGGGACAGTAACCCCAGAAAACCTCTGTTTGCAGAGTGATACATGTATGGGTGTGATAATATCACAATGCATCCTTTGTTTTGTTTTGTTGTCCCCTTCACCTCCCATTCAAGATATGTTAAACATACATCCAAAGTCAGTCATAAACTGGAAGTCTCGTTTCAGTCCTGAGCAAAACAAAACACATTCTGGACCACAAATCACTTCACATTCTCTACTGTTCACAGATTTTACCATATTTACACTACTATGCAGAGGTTTGGGGAAATACTTACACATGTACTATACAATCACTATCTATACAGCAGAAAAAAGCCGTAAGAATAATTCATAATACCGGTTATAGAGATCACACTAATTCACTTTTCTTAAAACCAAAACATTAAAATTCACTGACCTGGTTCACTTTCAAACAGCACAAATCATGTACAAAGCAATAAACAGTCTACTGCCTGGAAATATCCAAAAATTGAGTATCATCTGAGGGGGGACTTGAACCTAAAGCATCAGTGGGCACATACAACATTAAAAAGTTTTTGTGTTTCTGTTCATGGAGTAAGGTTGTGGAACAGATTAGGTGTGGAGCTCAAGCAATGTCCAAGTATGACCCAGTTTAAAAAGCGGTACAAGAACATCGTTCTCACCAGGTACAGGGAGGAAGAAGGGCATTAACTACTATTTATGTTGTATTTTTTTGTTAATATAATTTAATTTTGCTAACGACTGACTGTTATTATTGAGTAAAGGAGTAGGGGTAGGTTTAAAAAAAATTGTATAATGATTCATCCTACTCCTTTTCGGACATGTTGGGTTCGGATTATTATTATTAATTTTTTATTTATTTTATTTTTATTTTTTTGCTTTGATTGTTATTGTTTTGAATATTCTCAATGGTTAAAAAAATAATAATAATAATAAAAATGAAAATGAAAAAAAAAATTAAATGAAGTCAGCACTCAACTCCTGTTTTTAACTTCTTATATAAGTGACAGAGTCAAATATTTCTAATCATCTTAACTCTCTGAGTGCTTGTAACTAGTATGTTAAAACTGAATTAAAAGACTCACTCTCTTTTTTCACTTTCAGGCTTGCTGGGACTCTTCCTCAATGTGATCAGCATCTTGTCGTTCATCAGAGTGAAGGAGATGAGGAATCCCAGTAACTTCTTTGTTTTCAACCTCGCTATCGCTGACCTCAGTTTGAATATAAATGGACTTGTAGCGGCGTATGCAAGTTATCTCAGGTATCAAGCAGAAGATGCACTGGTAGTTTGTAGTGCTTTTTTTTTTTTGGTCATGTTGGGGTTATTTTTTTTCTGCAATCGCAAAATAGGCTTATGGAGAGTTCAATATGAGCCAATGGGTGACACAAGCGGAATAAGCCTTAGGGTATCTTAATCCAATCCACAATCCACTTTGTTCCCAGTGTGTAAAGTTCACATTTCTCAAGCGAACCAGTTGCATGTTACCTAACAGGATCTGACTCAAAATGAAGTAACATTAGGTAAAATTTTACTTATTTTAAAATCCAATTTAAGCCTCTTATATATATTGTATTTGATGCCTATCTTGGTTTATCAGCAGGTTCAGATTTCCCCCCCAACTGCGGCCCTCTGTTATCCCCTCTCATTTCTTCCCTGCATTGTTTATTGTGTTTTGAGTGAGCAAATTAATTTGGTTAAATGAAGCATGTTAGCACAAATATTAACCCATAAAAGCAGAACTAGAGCTCAGAAACAAACATTTCAGTGTATTTATTGAAGGATATGAGACTGTTAAGGGTTATGCTGGTTTAAGGTGGAGTTCAACCCAATGGTTTGTCTGCAAGGACAAATAAGCACATGGGAGGGAGTTTTTAGTTAGTATGAAAGCTGATTTCTCCGGAGAGGGTAAGAAAGGTATAACAGAAGTGCATGTATGTTGTTGTGTTTTTTCAGATACTGGCCGTTTGGTGTTGAGGGATGTAACTATCACGGTTTTCAGGGGATGGTATCGATCCTGGCATCAATCTGTTTCTTGGCTACTGTCGCTTGGGACAGATATCACCAGTACTGCACCAGTGAGTCACAATACGTCAACATTTTCACTAGTGTTGAGCACGAAAAGATGAACTCAGTATAGTCAGTCCATTATGACCCACCAGTACCCCTGGAATTGATCATGTAATCAAATGAAAAACAACTTTTGATGTAAGGTAGAAATCTACTCTTAAAAGACACTGACTTCTTCGATGAGACAGAGCTACTAATCAGTATGTAAATAACAGCAATAGTTCAATGAAAATAAGTACTAGATTGAGTAATAAACAGATTGATGGAAAGTGCAGTCATTGTCAAATACTTTCATAATTTATTTTCAGTAATTTTCAAGCAAAAATATCAATGAGTTGATTCAGTTTTCTTCAATTTAAGGATTTGCAGCCACTCATTTTGGGCTCAAGGAAAATTTGATAACATTTTAAGACAATTTTTACATTTTTTGAGCTAGCATTAACGTCAGATATTAATAGTAAAAGGATCTACAGATTTATTGACAGTGAAATGGTTTTGATTTGTTGTTTTGTGGTGATTTTAAGCTGAAAGATGTTGCTGACAATCCCATAGATAGTTGTTAACATCCAAATTCAGCTGCTGGACAGTAAACCTTTTCAGGTCTTCCAGTGTCTTGTTTCAGTTTAACTGTAAGGAATATTAATGGTTTAGCTGAATCTCATGGTTCTCTTCAACAACCGTAAAATTTTGTGAAATTTTATAAATGATACAAAAATAAATACCCCAAAATAATCAATAACTAAATACCTTTTGTGATCCAGTTGACGGTTTGTTTATGTTCACTCTGCAGGACAGAAGCTCTTCTGGAGCACGACCCTCACCATGAGCGGCCTCATCTGGGGCATGGCCATCTTCTGGGCTGCTCTTCCTCTCATGGGATGGGGCGTCTTTGACTTTGAGCCAATGAGGACCTGCTGCACACTGGACTACACCAAAGGAGACAGGTACACTGGTCTTACTCTAAAGTATAATCGTAGCATTTTGATAAATAAGAATGAGAATATTTCATTGATCTCTTTCCATACAGGGATTATATGACGTACATGCTATCTCTGGTGGTGCTCTACCTGATGTTCCCAACTTTCACCATGTGGTCATGTTATGATGCCATCTACAGACACTTTAAGAAGATCCATCACTACAGGGTAACCAT
Source organism: Xyrichtys novacula (assembly GCA_962446985.1). NCBI lineage: Eukaryota > Metazoa > Chordata > Actinopteri > Labriformes > Labridae > Xyrichtys > Xyrichtys novacula. The sequence goes on along the minus strand of OY660882.1, from coordinate 6,164,266 downwards.
GCTGCACTATTCTCAAAGTCCTTTCCATGGGCCCACTTAGACCAGGTCTGAAGGCAAAGAAGCGCTTTTATATTTTAACCTGAAGTCCACTGACCTGTTTTAGCTCTAATGAGTACAGCATATAAAAAAAATTAAGATTTTTTTGTGAATCCAAAAACAACACAAGAGCTTGAACATTTATAATTCCTAACCGTTCTTTTAGCTGTTTCCATCCATTTTTTTAACTCACTGTCGTTTGTTGAAAGAATATTCATCATTTTAAAGTAAAAACATATTTTCACGACACAGGAAATAAAGCAAACTAAACTCAAGACGGTGTAAATGTCAAATTAGAATCCCCTTCTGAAGCGGATTATTTCCCTTAATGAACAAAAGGTTGATCACTTTAACTAGTCTTTACCCCAGTTTGAGGCAACTGGGTCTTGGTCCACAGAAATTTTGGGGGTCTTGTAAAAAAGATGGGGTGTCTGTGGACAACATGTAACACACAGGAGGGGAAGATAGTTAGATTTCATTAAATAACATGTGAACTTTTGTTTTTCAGTTCAACACCAGTTTGCCTTTGAGGGTGTTGTTCCTGTGCTGGGGTCCGTACGTCGTCATGTGTGTCTATGCCTGCTTTGATAATGCCAAACTTGTATCTCCAAAGTTAAGGATGGTAAGTCTTTATTACTTCAATTAAATCTCATAAAAAATTTGTAAAAAGTTGAAGAAAAAGTTTGATACAAGTCTTCCAATCACTGAGTTGATTTAAAGGGTTATTCTGGTTTATTATGTCAGGGTATAGGGTGGCTAATTTTTGACAATGAGTGTTTATAATCACTAAAATCTGGAAATTTAATTAAAGATTTAACGTAAAAGTGAGTAAAAGTAAAAATGTTGAGTCAAATTGATAGAAACATTATCTAAACACGCTTTTCCAGCACTTTCAACCCCAGCTCAGCATCCAAATAAAGAAGTTTACAATAATCCAGCTGGAATTTTGGCTCGTTTAAAATCCTGTCTGAGAATTTAACAACTCCTTCTCGACGCTAGCTCAGGATTTTTCTTGTAATTAAATACAGAAATAAACCTTGTTTATTTTTCTCGCAGGTGCTTCCAGTCCTCGCAAAGACAAACCCCATCTTCAACGCCCTCCTCTACACGTTTGGAAATGAGTTCTACCGCGGCGGCGTCTGGCACTTCCTCACCGGACAAAAGATTGTCGATCCGGTTCTTAAGAAGTCGAAATAAAAGGAAAATTTAGGATGTTCTGGTAACATTCAGTGCCATCAGTTTCTCTATCATAGGATGGTTGTAGTCTTGGTAATGTGTTGTTCACATGAATGAGCAATGAGATGTCAGTACACTTATAATATTTTCACGTGGACAGAGGCTAAAACTCACACGACTTCTCTCGTAGCCTTACAGTGGATTTGTGTCGCTCACAGATTTTCACGTATTGAATTCTTTTTACAGCAAATTGTTTATACTGCTCCATGTTAGACCTCACACAATAAACCCATTTTGTGCCACTTTTTCGGCTCTACACTCGACCTACTCCTCTAAGTTTTTCACCTGAATAAGTGAGCTGGTGTAAGTAAGACGTCTAATTTCAACCGAGGACCAACATCTAGAGACGTCCTCTCACGACACGGCTGTCTCAAGCCTCTGCTAAGCTGATTAATTGATTGTGTTTTTGTTGGGAAGACAGTCCGAGGTGATGTAACTTCTATCTTTAAAGAGAAAGCCGTCACTGTGCTAAGACCGTATTACGCAATTATACTAGGGATAACACCTGAGACAAACTGGTCAAGATTCTGGGTATCTGGTTATTTTGATGCTCACACAGATAAATAAAGAAGTAGGTATTGTGATCATGTTGTAGAGATAGTTGGTCAAATGTCATGGTGTTTTAGTTCAAACTTCCTCGTGGATTCATGAGCAGTTTTACCCTTTACACTTGGTCTTTTCTTTATTTCAGTCACTGGGTATCAAACCTGTAGATCTACATTAGAGTCAGTCTGAAGTAGCAGCGTTAAAGGGAAACGCAGTAGATTCCCTGTGCGTAGAAAAAGCCCACGCTACTCCGAACAGGTTAATACAAGCACTACCAGAATTAACCCTGACTGAGACAAAGTCCTTGTCACACTAACCTACGAGGAGACCGATGTCCCTGCCAGAGAGCGTCAGCAGGTGAAATCCTCTCACTGTCAACAGCAGCCCACCTCGACGGAGAAGAGGGCGGAGCCACAGAGATCAGGGCCGGTCTGAAATAGTCCTGCTGAGCGCCAACTGTGGGTGAAAACACAAGAAAAGACAACAAACATAAGGTGCCATGATAATATGATAATGGCTACAATTAAAATCAAACTGGAATTACTAAACTAGGATTCATTTTGTCAGGTAATAAAGAAAACAGAATAAACCTTTAAGGTTTGATTAATTCAAGATAAATAAAAGCAATTGTGAATTTTGATTACATATTTATTTCCCTTTAGGATCTGGCACCATATACTATTTTGTTCAACGCATTAATTATGTGTGTTTATGATCAAATACTTACAAAAACAGGAAAAAATTTTACACAAAATAAGGAGAAATTACCACTGAAATTTGTGGAAATATGTTAAGGAATTTTTGCTCTAACCAACTTGTGTTTGTGGAGCTACAAGTCTGGGAAAAAGGGTAGATACACATAACTGAGTTTTTATTGTAGTTGACAGGCAGCTGAAGCTGTTGAACAACCTTAAGCTAAGTATTAACCTACCCGTCTTTGACAAAAAGAAAAAGTAGGCATGACTAACTAAATTTATACCTTGTGACAATGAGTGTTTATAATATTGTAACCACCTAGTTAACCACAAAAATGTGGAAATTAAATTAAAGAAAAATTTAGAATTAATTAAATGTGACAAAAAGAAAAGGAAAGCATTACTTAGTAACTTTATATCTTGTTGTGATGAGTAAGACTAACTCTTGAGATGGAGATCATCAACTTAAATGTTAGAAGACATAAAATGACAATGTTAAAATAGCGCTCTTTCTTGTCTACTGTTCACTCAAATCACATTTTACCCCACATGTATACTCTGAAGCAGAGCTGGCCCAAGCCTCAATGGGGCCCTAAGCAAAATTTGATTTTGGGGCCCTCTATTTCTGCCACTAATATTGATTGTTGATCATTTACACACCTTTATCTCTGTGTTTTTCCCTTCTTCCTCTTTCTTTTCTCTTTTCCTGAAGAATATGTTCTTTTTTGCGACATTGGTTTGCCTCACAACTACCTGCGCTTTGGATGCTCAGTGTACATTGCACAGCAGAAGGCACAAAACGGTAGCAGAGCTTTGACATATCGGCAGTAAGAATCATAGGCCTACATCAGCAGCAGCACTAAAATATTTTACTTTATTTGATTTCTACAATAGTTGATCATACAGAAAGCATCACTCATACATGCAAAAAATAAAACATTTTTATTTATTTATTTATTTTTTATTGCTCTTCGGGGCCCCCTATAGGCCGTTTGCGTATACCTTGGGCCGGCTCTGCTCTGAAGGTAAAGGCTGCCATGTAGAGGGTTACTATTCACACATCACTGCGCACAGCCAGCAGGAGCAGTTTGCGAGTTAAGTGTGCTGCTTAAGGACACTTTGGCATTTGGACAGTAGGATGTGGGATTGATCCTCTAACTTTCCGATTGAGAAATGACCAATTAAAATCAATCAGGAGAAGTATTTTCTCTACCAGTACAGCCGCCCCTGCAAGTCTGTGTAATTAATACTTTATTTTTTCATCATTCCTGTGATTTAAAGAAGCAGAAAATAAGTGTATGTTGACAAAAAAGGCTTCATTAGATAACTTTGACCCTAGCATGTGACCCTAGCCCCCTCCTGTAAGCAGGTACAACACGGCCTAATCATTCACTTCCTCTTATACTCTAGTAGTCAGGAAAGAAAAAGTACTCCAACAGATTAGTATGAAGTTCCTGGAAAAAGTCATCCCCTTTGACTGATTAGATCTACAGTCGGCGAGACCACGGTGATTACAAGCCGGTGCGTGTGCATTTGCGTGGACTAGTGGTCTAATTCAGTCAGAGCTGGAGATAGCAGCAGCAGCAATAATAGCAACAAGCTAACAGGAAGATGGAGGAATGACAGGAATAGTCTCTGTGAGCTTTGTACCAACACTTTGTACAAGTACCTAGTTCTGCCTATGAGAGTTAACATTGCAGTCTGTGCAGTGAGGTGAGGGTTTTCCTCACTGTGCTTTTTAATGCTAATGATAAGTGTGTTTGATTTAATGCTACTTACAGACAGCTGGTGGGAAAAAAAACAAAAACATCTGTCATGGCAAACCTTACTCAGCATAAACAGAAGCCTCAGCACACATGTTGGTGCACGTGTGACATGTTCTGAGAGATTAAGTGAGTCAGTCAGATTTTAACCTTAAGAGCATAAAATCACCAGGGCCGGAGCCAGAAATTTAAGAGGACAAGGGTCAGGGGTGCCCTTGGGTTTAACCTCAACCTACTAACTTCTGATATTTGGATGAAATATTTACATTTTTCATCCAAATAGAGGAAAGGAGATTTTTCAATTGAGCCCTTTAATGCTTGAAACCACAAATTATGGCCAGAAAATTCAATTTTTTTTGGGGGGGGGGGCGCAAATGTTTATTTCACTTAAAAAAAAATCAGTGTCCTAAAAAATTTAACACATATATTTATTTATCTTGTTTGATAGATGTTTCTGGAAACTAATAAACTACAAGAGGACATTTTTATCATTTATCAGACTGTATTCGGTGTTTTTTTAGTCATTTGTTGATCATATTGATTTGACAGAAGTATATAAAAGTATGTATCAAATATGATACAAAAGGCATTAAAGGGTTAAAGAGCACTTTGCAGAACCACACAACAAAAAGGGTGATCCTACCTATCATACACATGTTGACAATGAGGTATCAAAGATGGGAAGGGCTGTTTCTGTTGTCAAAAGGTGTGCACCATTCGTGTCTCCAAATTTAACTAAACTAGTATTACAAGCGTTAGTATTATCAGTTCTGGACTAAATCCCACAGTCATGTATAACTATCTGGGCTGGTTATCAGTTAAAAAGAGATTATTGTATTCATTGCTAGTGTTCTCTGATAACAAAAAACCCAACAATTTTGTATAAAAATGTACATTTTAGTTTGGATAAAAATAGCTATGTCACCAGACATGCGACTAGAGGAAAATTTACATTACCCAAAACAAAAACAAACATATTAAGCAGAGGTTTATGTACAGAGCCATGCAAGTATGGAACAAACTACCAGAAAATGTTATACAAGAAGATAGTAAAATTATTTTTAAGAACTTAGTCAAGAAAAACCTTTTCTCAACAGAAATTTAAAATTTAATATTTTGATGGCGAGTAATGTGTATGTATGTATATGTATGTATGTATAGTATTTACATGATATGTAGATACTATACATTACTGCTGACTCACGAGCTATCTGTTATTGTTTATATATTGTTGTATTGTGTATTTGTATGTACTCTGTTTGTTTATTTGTTTGTGTTTATTTTATGCATTATTATTATTATTATTATTATTATTTTTTTTTTTTTTTTTTTTACATGGGGCGTATTATATATGAGATATTTGCATTAATATATATTATTAGTTGGCTCCAACTCAGAGTTTGCTGATCTTTATATTAAATGTCCAACAAATAGTTATACCTTTTGAACATTTCTATTTCTCTTTACATGGGGATCAAATGCCTGTTTTAAAGCTTACAACCAAACAAAAATACAAAAACATCATAAAAGTTATAAACCTCTTAATGTCTTCCTGTGTCATGTGTCTGTAAAACCCAAATATTATATAAAGCATTCAATAAAATCTTCTGCAATAGAGAAGAAAATACATTTTACTTTAATCATTCTGAAACTTTGAAGGTAGATTTGGCATAAAGTGAGCAGCATGAATGCTGTTAACATGCAGCTGGATCAGATCTCGGAGAAAATCTTAATGGGTAAGGATTTTTTTTAAATGATGGATAATGCTTGAAGAGCACTTTCTCTGACATTTAAACGATAATCTCTTTGAGTGCTTGATATCCACTTCTAAGCTTCAATTTGGGAAAGAAAAACACAAACAGACAAAGGAGACGTCACCGTGTAAACGCTAAAGCTTGGAGGTCAACTGAGGCAGAGAGTGTGTTGCGTAAAAGTTACTCATTAACTTTTCACCGGCCTAGAAAAAACAGAAAACATCATGTTGATTATGTTGGAAATATCATCTAGTATGTGTGATGGTCATAAAGGTCAACCCGGGGCAAAGGTTACTGTTTTATCTAAGAAGCAAAGGCAAAACAAGAAAACTTTGTCCACAGGCTGAGTTACTTAAAAGCAGACGTCACATGACAAAAACAGACATTACACAACACTGCATGAGTCTGCTTGTAAACAATTTATGTCTTATATTTATGTCTGTTAGCTTTCATCTTTTATCTGTCTTCTCTTATCTCTTTTATCTCTATCTTATTTCGGTCTTTCTGTCTTTTTAGCTTTTGTTATACTCATACTCTTTTCTTAATTAACCATTTAGGCCTTTTATTGTTTTTTTTTTCCCTCTTGCTCATTTCTGTTGCTCTATTTTATTATAACTATTATCAGTATGTCTTGTTATTATTTCATTATCATTATTGATATTATCTTTTAATTTTACTATCCTGTTTTTTGCTTTCAACCCTCCTTCTTCAAAATTGTTTTTATTATTATTATTATTAAAATTGTTTTTATTTTTTATTATTATTGTTGTTATTATTGTTTTTATTGTTGTTGTCATTATCATTATTATAATTATAATAATTATTTATTTATTTATTTATTATTACTATTTTTTTTTTTTTTTACTGAGGCAAAAATGATTAAAAATATCTCCTGTGATTTATTTTGTAGTATTTTTTTCCAAGGAGGAGTATAATCTGAATTAGATATTTCCGTCTCTTGCCCTTACGCAGCCTCTCCTCACTAATTTGTAAATTGTCTCTACTATTGTCTTCCCCAGTGAGGACAAAGCACAGTCTATAACTGATCCTGGAGGACAGAGCTGATACTTTGAACCCGTATACGGACACAACCAAATAAAGAGAATGAGTCAGCAGATAATTCACCCTACAACACACTTAACACGACTGTAGCATGGCTGCAGTATGAGGCTATAACATAGAGTGTGATTATCTGATGCCTGCTGCTGTGCCATGCCTCTCTCATTAGTGAAATTGGGCACTTATACCCTGCGGTGTGTTAATCCTCAGCTTGGTGTATTAATGTTGCCATTTCTGCATCAAATTATCCACAGAGTACTGGATACACCCCTCTGCTGTCTCTGTAATCATCCTAAGTGTTGATATCAGAAAAGGAGGCCCTCTTTGCTCGCACACATCTGTATTTAAAACGCAGAACACATGCAAGTTTGAAGGAAAACGTGGATGTTTGTTGTAATGTAAAGATAAAAAAAGAAGGAAAATGCGCAAATAGAGGACTTAACATTCAACTCATAATGTTCAACAGTGAATGGTTGGAAGCTGAAGTTTCAACTCAGCTAATCTTGATTGATCCACAATTTAAGATTTTTACATTTTAATATTATTTTTGTGTTTGTTTACAAAAATATTTTATTTTTTAAACCAAAATGTTTATATCATGGTGTATGGTACATCCTTACCCTAACCTGCTCCTACCTCAATGCATGTGTATGGTTTTTCTTTGGATAGGCACAACCAAAAGTCTGATTCCCACTGAGCAACAGACGGCTATTAGACATCTAGTTTTTTTTTTTTTTTTTTGGACCTAATTTCAACCGTCTAGATTCAGTATATTTTTGGACAGAATTTCAAAAAGCAAGTGTGAGTTGCATATAGAGTAGTAAATAGTACTAAACCTAAATAATTATGATAGCTGTTGAGCAATATACAGTGTAGTATAGATAAAGCCAATATTTAGATTTTGTCTAAACTTGGTCTAAATTTAGACGTCTAAAAAACTTTTATTTTTAGACCCGTGGTAGCCGGATTTTAGACCAGTTATCTAGGCTACATTTATATGTCTATTTGACCTCTATAAGACCAAAGAAATGCTCAGTGGTATGAAAAAAAGAAAGAGAAAAGAAAAGTAGAGTTGTATTCAGATGGAAATTGTGTATTTAGCCAACTAGGTTTAATGAAATCAGATGTATGTTTGTTTATTGGACTATCTGGAAAATAAAACAAGCTTCTTAGTTTTGTGGTGTCATTGGTGTTTTTTTTTTTTACACTTGGTATGTTGAATGTAACATGTCAGGTGCAAGTCTTTGTTGCCCTCTAGTGGCTAATTCGGTCATTGCATGTTAAATTAGATTAAAGAAATAAAGAACAAAGATACAATTACTGCTTTTCACCAAAAATGAATATTTGAAAGGGAATATTTTTGTCTTTTAACAGAGAAGGAGGGAGTTTAAGACACTACAGAAGTCATAATCTAGAGAAACTCACTCTATTGTGAGTTTCAGCTTCTTAAACTGATTAAAGCAATGGCTTGATTTCTATATGATTGCCTTTTGATATATAATAGAATAATATCTGGTAAATAGAATTGCATGCTTTTTTAAAAAAATAAATAAATAATGTTGTTTGTATGTGAACATTTTTACCACTAGGTGTCGCTGGTGTCTTGTGTTTTATTCCTCACTTCTCGAGTCTGTGCGGGGAACTCCAACTCACGACTGAAGAGCTGCGCACGATAGATCCTCTGTTGATACACACTATGATTTACATCATGAGGGGGCTTTGCTTGATAAAGTTCATATAAATAATAAAGTTATTTGTTGTTCTGGAGTAAAAATGTGTCTCCCTACATGGTCTCTTGTCTTGTTGTCATGGTGGTTCATGGTGCTGATGGGAGCTGTCCACAATTCTGTGGTGCTGAAACCTCCTTAATGAGTTCAAATCAATATTAAAATACTAACATAATAAACTCAAAGCATCTCTTTCTGACTCCATTGTTTTAATGAACTTTAACTCTTATGTTTATATACTAAAACTACATCTTTATGAAGACTTTGAAGACTCAAACCAGGGGCTAGACTTCAGGGGATGCACTTCTCTTACGCGTCCTCACAGCTTTTTTTATTTGTTTTTAATCATTTGATGTTTTTTCTTTCATGGAGATGTTTTACCAAGGATGTTCAAGCTTTGCATGGTCGTGTGTGTGTTTCACTTTGTAGAGAAAAGCACCAAAGTACAGATCAGCACACTGTAGCCTCCTAAAGAGTAAGAAAGCCTTTTTTTCCCTCGTGCTGTGGTACTCTCTGGCTCTTATTGGTTGAAGTGATTGCTGCCATGGTTGGAAAAATTAACATAAAAGAGGCAAGTGGCGAAGGGATCCACTTGGGGGCAAGCTGGTGGTGCGTCACAGTTCTTGGTGAAAAGAGAAGACAAAAAAAGAGGGACTAAAATAGCTCCCAACCTGCGGGTTAATGTGCACCAATGGCCAGGAAGTCACTCGTGGACTCGGAGCTGCGCGCTGAAGTGCCACAGGTGAAGGGATGCATAGATACGCAGATGAGAGGGATAGCGCGTCCAAATAAGTGACTTAAAAAAAAGGCTCCAAACAAACTTTGCAATGTAAGATTTCATGATCTGGAACCTCTTTCTGCGCGGTGCAGAAACTCAACGAGATCAAGAGAGTGAATCGGGATGTGGCTGAAAGCGAGGACAAGTTGAGGAAGCTGAGGAAAGAAACCTTCACCGATGAGGCAGCCAAGTTTCTCTTCTTCTTCGCCTCTCCCTTTACGCACAGGCGAGGTGAGGACGGAGAGCATCACATCAATGTAAAAGGGAGCACCAATGAGTCATCCGAGGTGCTGAAAGAGCGGCGGCACACAGGACAAAGCACAAGTACAATTTTTTGTAACTGTAAATCTTTGTATTTTTCCAAAAAAACAACAACAAAAAGCACACAATGGATGAAGAAGGAGGATCATCCGGGCTGGTTAAATCAGCTGCAGTCAAACTATCCGAGATGGGGGAGAGAACCAAACAATTAGGCACCGCCATTAAGGATCCTCACCAGCAGAGACGGATCATTTTAGTGATTGTTTGCGTCGCTCTCCTGCTGGACAATATGCTCTACATGGTAATCGTGCCAATTATCCCGGACTATCTCGCAGATCTGGAGAGTGAGCAGTCAGAGCACGTCCACGTAGTGATGCACCCCAACTCTTCAACCAACAGCACAAGCCTAGACAAAAGCACCAAGGACAGTTTAGACGTTCAGATAGGAGTACTTTTTGCGTCCAAAGCCATCCTACAGCTTTTAGTAAACCCGCTCTCTGGGACTTTCATTGATCGGGTTGGATATGACATTCCGCTTTTAATCGGACTCACTGTGATGTTCTTTTCCACATGCATTTTTGCAATCGGGGAGAACTATGCCACGCTGTTTGTCGCCAGAAGTTTGCAGGGTCTCGGCTCTGCGTTCGCGGACACCTCCGGGATCGCGATGATTGCGGACAAGTACACGGAGGAGACGGAGAGGAGCAAGGCGCTGGGGATCGCCCTGGCGTTCATCTCGTTCGGGAGTCTGGTCGCGCCTCCTTTCGGGGGAATCCTGTACGAGTTCGCGGGGAAGAAAGTTCCCTTCATCGTTCTCGCGTGTATCTGCCTGGCGGACGGCTTCCTGCTCCTGACAGTCATCAAACCCTTCTCCAACAGGACTAGAGAGAACATGCCGGTGGGAACCCCCATCTACAGACTCATGATCGACCCGTACATAGCTGTAGTAGCCGGGGCACTCACAGTGTGCAACATCCCTCTGGCTTTCCTGGAGCCCACAATAGCCAACTGGATGGAAACCACCATGCACTCCACTCAGTGGGAGATGGGGCTCACGTGGCTCCCGGCCTTTTTCCCGCATGTTCTCGGTGTGTACATAACAGTCAAATTAGCTGCAAAGCACCCAAATTTACAGTGGTTCTACGGAGCTGTGGGTATGGTTATCATAGGGGCGAGCTCCTGCACAGTCCCCGCATGCAAAAGTTTTGGGCAGCTCATTGCGCCTTTGTGCGGGATTTGCTTTGGCATTGCGCTTGTAGACACCGCGCTCCTTCCCACATTAGCCTTTTTAGTCGATGTGCGTCATGTTTCAGTGTATGGAAGTGTTTACGCTATAGCAGATATTTCTTATTCTGTAGCATATGCTATGGGTCCAATAGTAGCCGGGCAGATCGTGCACAGTCGCGGCTTCGTGCAGCTCAATCTGGGTATGGGTCTTGTTAATGTGCTTTACGCGCCAGCTCTGTTGCTGTTGCGCAACGTGTGCCAAATGAAACCGTCCTACTCAGAGAGGGATAACCTGTTAGATGAGGGTCCGCAGGGGTTGTACGACACTATCAGGATGGAGGAGAGGAGGGCGAAAAAGAAGGGCTACAGTACCGCGGGGAACTGTTTGTCAGTAGATGAAAACGGGTTCGATCCCTTCAAAGCACAGCGGTCCATGTCAGAGGAGTCATCCGGTCCAGAGTTCACTTAAACCGGTGTCCTCTGACTGTAACCGCCCCCTCCCTAAATCTAACATTGATCAGACAGGTTCCATTTTAGAATTTTCAACTTTTATGTAAGTACCGATGTGCAATATAAAAACACCCAATCACCAAAATCAAGATTGTGTGAGACGTTCTCCAAAGTTTTTCTTTCTTTTTTTGTGATTTTATTGTGTCCAACAAGTCTGTGTAGTTTGTCATGGACGTGTATCTGGAGTTTTGTGAGAGATCTATCAGCTACTGTTGAATCTGTGTGTAACAATGACTATTGTAAAAAGATATAAATAGATTTACGTGCGTATACAAGAGTATATGGGACCAACTATAAGCAGCACATTTCCTCCCTTCACACAAAAAAACAGCCTCTATTTTTAGTCTGAGGAAACTTTTTTTACTTGCACATTAAAGGCCTTTTTGATTTTTTTTTCTTCTGTTGATAAAAACGAGTAAGTTTAAAATTTTACGACAAGCAGGCCTGTTTATTTTTCATTTGACGTTGTATCATAATAAATGGATTTTTGTACATATGTGGATATATGCACAATGTAAATTGTTGGACCTCTGCAACACGGTGTGTGTGTGTGTTTCATGTGTGTGGGCGCGCGTGTAATGTATGAAACATTTTGTCAAGACGTAGCAAATAAAGAGAAAACGTGTATTCATTTATGAAGTGTCGTTTTAATAAATCTCTGTTTGGATCTGTGTGACGGCGGTGGTTTCACTCTTATTTATAAGAATAAAAACAACATGAGAGTTTGGATCTTTTTTCAGGAGATATAAATCATAATAAAGATGATAAAATACGCAAAATAATAATAATAAATAGATTTATAACGTATATGTCCTTTCTGGACGTTTTTGGACGTGGTGTTAAAATATTAAAAATACAAACTTTTAAGGTTTAATTTGTACTGGTTGTTAAAGGAGGCAAACATTTGACAAAATATTAACACAAAAATGATGTTTTAATGTAAATTTCTAAATCAAAATAAGTTTTCAGCTACAAAACAATTTTCTCGGAGACCTGAACGCACCACTACTTCTCCTCACCATCACCAACACGTGAATGACACACCACAAGAAAATGACTCTCACTCCTTTTAAATTATTATCGGATGTGGGGGGTGGGTTGGTGGGGGGGATTTGGGTTCGGGGGGGAGCTGAAGCAAGCTGTTAGATAATATGTTCCGCGAATAGATTTCGATGGGAGGAGTTTCTTGCCTCAGGGGGGTAGGTAGACGCCAACACCTTCAGCATCTTTTTTTTCCTGGGCGCGCTTTTAATGTGGAGTCACAGCCTTATGGTGCAGCGAGGGGGACGGGGGAAAGATGCCATGCGCCCGCACCGAGCTGAGCACTAATATGGGATTTCACGGTGTGGGCGTGGGAGGTGAAATGAACAACCAACTAAGGCTTCTCTGACCCTTTTGAGTGAAGACATAACCAGGTAAGAAAACTTTTTAAAACAACTCTGGGATTCTTAAAACTTATTGGCACGTGGATGGGGATCCTTTGCGCAATGTGGGGAAAACTTGTAATCTTTCAAACTCAACAAAAAGATCCACTTTGTTTCTTAATACTTTGGCAGCATTTTAATCTGTCTTTAATGGTCAAAATTTGAATTCGCTTTAAGGGACATCTTTTCTTTCCTTTTTTATTCTCTAAAATGACACATTTTCTGTAAACATGAAGCGTATCAGAGTGAAACAGAGATGAAGTGAGTGCAGCAGTGTGCGTAAAGGCGCAGCTGGAATTCAAGGACATGCAGCAAATAGCACCAGGATGCAAAATGATGAAGAATAGACGACTCACTCAGGCTATGCTGTGCGCTTTTATCATTCACTTATAAGCCTGTCTCTTATTTATCCTTTTTTTCTCCTTCAATGTCTTTACATGTTGCGTTCAAGAGGAGGCTGAACTTATAACACCACTCTAAAGTTTCCACGCTATTCCCTCCTTAACCGGACTGGTGCGCAAAGATGCCGGTCATGGAGAAAGTATCATCCAGAGAGCGAGAAAGCCAAGTAAGAAAACACATGATGTGAAATGTTTGCTTAAAGTTACTGGATTAATTCTTTTTTTAAGAGTGAGTGTGATCGCTTTCCATGGTGCTGAAGTTGCAATGAGAGTGGATTTCAGCACCACGGACAGAGGCAGATTCACTTCCACTTGCTCACCACTAGGGGTGAAAGTGATTGCAGGCCTTCTATGTTCAAAAATAAATTAAAAAGAAAGATTTTTTGAGGATGAATTTTATTGAAAGTATGAATTAAACTAATTTTTTTGACTTTCTTCTCCCCTCAAATTTTGTAGTTGTCTGTTTTACCAGGCAAAGCTTTAAAAAGAAAAGAAGAAAACAAAGACAAAAACCCTCAAAGTTCATGTTTCCACTGCTTATTTTACAATTCTAATATCCAGGTCAATTTTAACATCCTGGGTTACTAACCGTATAATGCAAATGATCACACATCAGACAGCAAAGATAATCAATTTGCATTTTCTGTCCTTAAAAAAAAAACAGGAGTGTTTTCAAATCCCACAGGGCAGCGGGACTTGGAAACACTCGAAGCATTTAAGATGAATTATTAACTGATGTTCTAATAATAAAACCATAAAGAAAAGATGTGAGGGAATTACCCTTTTAACTAATGAACCTTCTGTGAATCACGGGAAAGACGTAAAGAAATAATTGAAGAGAGGATTAAGATTCATGTGTTGTTGCTGTGACAAATCAGGTGCTGCCCAAAGTCCCCGTTCCCCCGCTGAAGCAGACCCTCGACATGTACCTGAGAAGTATACAGCACCTGCTGAAGGAGGAGCAGTTTAAGAAGACGAAGGCCGTCGTGGAGAAATTCGGGGCGTCTGGAGGGTTGGGAGAGATTCTGCAGAAGAAGCTTCTAGAGAGGAGGGACAAGACAAACAACTGGGTAAGAGATCATGAGTGGAAAAACTTGTTTTTTGTGCAGGTGCGACAGAAAACAAGATTTTTCTTTAAGTTGGAAAATTCAATACTGTGATTAAAATTTAATCAACCACCATTATAGTTTACTTTTCTTATCACAGATTCTGCACCAGATATCGAACTCTGCATCTGCTCCATTTGTTTAAATTTTGATAAAAATCGCCCTCTACTTCGTCTCTAACTCTGTACAACCTCTAAAAATAATCTAAACCCATTGATGAAAGAGTTGAAAAGAGGTAAACACCTGGCGATGATGATTTATTGAAGCCTCCTGCTCATGCTTTTTCACCTCAATCTCTCCTCCCCCTCCTCCCGCGTCTGGCTGATCGCTCAGTCCACAACTCATCCGGCTGGGTGAAATCTATCACGCTCCCACTCTCCCTGACTCTCTGCTTTCATGTGGCAGTGATACACTGTAATGGTTTTTTACTCCATCGCACACAGGTCTCCACTCAGAAAGTAATAACTCTGAGTCCAGAGAGCTTAATGAAGCAACATTTCTCAAAGAGTGTCTCCTTCTTTAGGTGTATGAGTACTGGCTGGAGGACATGTACCTAAACAACAGGTTGGCTCTGCCTGTTAACTCCAGTCCTGTCATGGTGTTTCCTAAGCAGACGTTCAGGGATCAGAAAGATGCGCTCAGGTATGTGATGGACTTTTGGTTCCAACTTTAAAGCTGCAAGAAAAAGACATTCATGCAAAATGACTTATTTTTTATGAATGGGAAAATGTGCTGTTTTTCTTCATTGACATAAGATATAAATCAGCAAAAACTACCTTTAAGATTCAAATTCTGTATATTTGAGCTTTTTGCCAAAATCCCAATTAATCCAAAATCAATCAGAATTAACTTAAAAAGGCTTTTGATCGCTCATTTCAACTGACAGACAAACCAAAACCAAACTTTTTACTTTTAAAGGTATATTACCCCCATTATTGATCATCAGAATAGAAACAAAATCATTTTCAATCAAGTAACTAAATCTAAGCCCAAGCCCAGGTCTGTTTTTGTTACTTGGTTGAATTTTCCTTTGGGGATCAATTAAGTTCTTCTTATTTCTTATTTCAAAACCAACAAGCTGGAGGATTGTCAAACATTTTCTGCGAACTCCACAGTCGATATCTAGGAATGATCAAACTTTAAAGCTCCTGTGAGGAGTTTTGGATTAGTTATAAGACAGACTCTATGTTGCATAAAAGCCAATGAGACGATTGACATCAAGATTGACTAGTGACCATATGTTTCTCTTTCGCCTGGACTTGTCCTCTTTTTTAGGGGCTGTTAGGGCTTTGTCCAGGGAAGTTTATAAAATCCTTCAAATGTCTGCGGTTTTGTGTCAAGTTTGTGTCACGTGGACTTACTGAGTTAGATGCGTGTAAAGACACTCGATCCGACCTGAAAAACTCTCAAAATTGACTTTGTTCGACTCAGTGACTCCGACCTAGTGTAGCTGTGTCCTCTTTTTGGGAAGTCAGAATATGGTCACCCTAAGATTGACAATGTCTATGTCATAAGTTTTGATGCTGTGAGAGGGTAGGTACACTAAAGTTAGCCTTAGTTACTTTTTCCACAACAAAAACATTTAAGATATATTGTTGGAGACATGGCCTGACACCGAGAAATTACGTGAGGAAAGAGCTACCTTTGGGAAACACTGGAGATAAAGTTAAAAAATAGAAGATAAAGATTAAAAAATAAAATGGTAAAAAGAAAGAGTAAAACCTGATGGACTAAAACAAGAAAAAAAATATTAAATGGACAGATAAGTAAGAGCTCTTTACCATGTGAAAGGCGTAAAAGAAGTAAAAACCTCTAAGACGGGAATTAAGAAAGAGACTAAGAACAGAGATAATTTATAAAATGACATAAAAGAAACATGAAGAACTTTGATTAAAATGAACATTTGCAATAAGAGAAATATAAAAAGGCAACTAGTAAAAAGCCTAGTTAAAAAGGTGAGTCTTGAGCCTCTTCTTAATCAGAAATAAGAGTTACCACTTTGTCCACAAGGGGCAGCAAAGTCAGCACAGACAGAAAGTTCCTCACAGGAGCTTTAAGTTGAAATTCCACCTAAAAAAGGAGAAAACAGAAAATTGTGCAAATTAGAAATATCAGATGTTAAAACTGAAAAAATGTACTGCATTGAAAACAGACGTGACTGTAGTGGAAATTATCGCATGGGATCAAGATCAATTGAAAAAACGATGTATGTGAACAGAATTGATTATTGCATTTACCAACTACATCATGACTGTCATTTAAGAATCAAGTTCGAGCTCTGAGCGATAAATGAACGATTGTTTAGTTTCCCTTTCTAACAACATAAACTCTACAGTAGATCACTCTTTTATCTTCTCCTTCTCAGCAGTCTTCTGATAACCATCTGACAAACAGACATGCAGAAAAATCACAGACCTCATCCTTTCGTCTAATCTCTGTTATTAAATGAGCTGTGCTGCTCCACCAGACATTACACCGCTCCCTCCAGCTCTGCAACTCAACATTAGCTTTTGTCAGCTCATGCCACACTAACTGAATATTTCCAGAGCACCTCAAGCGGGCTAGTAATCTACTGACACAGACACTTATTAGATTGGGAGTGACAGGACCAAGCTCTCCGCAGAGACTGCTAGTCAGGCCTCATTTAGGGGTGTGGTGCTCAGCGGGCCGCCTCCTTTGTATCGATCCGGCTTTGAACGTAATAACACTGAGACAAATGACACAAAACACGAGAGCTGACAGGGCTCTGTGTTTTCCCTGTTTGCCCTCACCGCCCACTCAGACTGACTCTCTCTGTCTCTCTCACTAACGCTGACAAACACACACAGCTCGCCCACTGTATCCCAGTAATTAGCCATAATGTGATTACTGTTACAGGGAAGAGTCTACGTCTGATCATGATTACCAACCCTTCTCTGCGTGTTTTCTCTTTTAAGGTGAATTTAGCACCTTGCTTTTCTAATTTCAAACCTCTCACTCTTTTCAGATTTTCCGCTCGTCTCATCAGAGGAGTGCTGGAATATAAGGCTCTCATTGATGCGTAAGTTTAACCTCTAATGGATCCTGCAGAAGTGAAAG
Organism: Xyrichtys novacula; assembly: GCA_962446985.1. Lineage (NCBI taxonomy): Eukaryota > Metazoa > Chordata > Actinopteri > Labriformes > Labridae > Xyrichtys > Xyrichtys novacula. The sequence continues at coordinate 6,146,665 of OY660882.1, read as the reverse complement.
TCTTTAGAGGTAATATGAAGTTTATGTAATGTCTCTCAGGCGAGCTCTGCCGGTGGATTTTGCCCGAGGCCAGCTAGCTGGAACCCCTCTGTGCATGGAGCAGTACTACCGTCTCTTCACCTCCTATCGCTACCCCGGGCTAAAGACAGACACACTGAAGGTCCAGATGAACACGGCCTCCTCGGTGCCTGAGCACATCATCGTGGCGTGCAAGAACCAGGTCAGGATGAAGGGCTCTGAGGACACTTTTCACACCCCATCACACTGTTAGTTGTAGACTGTGTCCTGATCACTTGAGAAAAGCATATACATAAGTTAAGGATGACTTTTTTTTTGCAAGTGGGATTAGACTCGAAAAAGAGAACTCCTCCACACTCATAAACCTCAGCGGTGCTTTAATAAAAGGTTTGTTTTCGGGTAACAGCCAGGAGGAGAATTTAAAGCATTTAATTTAGAAAGAAACATGTTTAATCACAAATTTGTCTCAGAGGAATAAAAAGAAGACGAGCTTGCCTACATTAAATAAAGAAGCAAAAACAAACAGTTTTTAAACAAGTGGTGAAGGAGCAGTAAAAGATACTAAAATGTTCCTCATTGAAAAAGCAGGGTTGGTCCAGAATGTTCTGGCTGGGGTGGCCCAGCTGTGGTGCTGACTCATGACAGACAGAGATGAATGCTACTTATTTACCCTTTCTGTATGCACTAATAAAATCTATTTAATTACTAAGGTTTTAGTTTCATACAGATGTTGCAAGTAAGTAATCTACAATCTCTCCACTAAGTATGATTTGAGTCCTGAAAGATAACTCACTAAAGTAAAAAGTCACTGTAAAAGAATAAAACCCTCACAACAACATCTGCAGACTTTAAGTCTAAGGCTATTTGGATCTCATTTAGCTTATAGATTGTGTCTTTATATTACCACGGAAAAAGAAGAGGAGGAGCTCTCACCTGCAAATGGTTCTGGGAACTATCAATCTAGGGCTCATACGGGCCCGTCCCCGTGGAGATACAGGCTGTTAACTTAATTACTGCTGATTAAATCTGCCTCTTTGCTTCCTACAGCCAATGTTTAACTGATCAAAGAGGATGAGCCATATTGTAGATAACACTACATTTATTTTAGTCTCCCACTTTGTATTCCTCAGTAACAAGGGCACAGACCCACAAGGAAGAAGGGGAGTGTTTACGCTGAGGAATCTGTAACCTCTGCGCTCTTTTTTCCTCTGAAGTTTTTCGTGTTGGATGTAGCTTCAAATGGAAAGCAGCTCAATGAGATGCAGATCTTTTCCCAACTTGAGAAAATCATGAAAATGGCAGAAAACGCAGAAGAGAGACTCCCTCCTCTTGGTATCTTGACATCTGACGGGAGGACAGAGTGGGCTCAAGCCAGAGACGTCCTAACGAAAGGTCTCCGCTTTAACATTTGTCTACTCTCTATAACTTGCAACAGTCTGCAGCATGTTTCAGACACATGAACTGAGACTTATCCCATGTCTCTGTCTAGATCAAACCAACAGGGACTCTCTGGCCTTGATAGAGAGCTGTATTTGCCTGGTGTGTCTGGACGAACCCTGTGGTCTGGAGCCCAGAGATACGACTAGGGCTCTGCTGATGCTGCACGGTGGAGGCAGGGAGAAGAACGGAGCGAACCGCTGGTATGACAAGTCAATGCAGGTAGGGATACCCACAGAGCTTTTCAACCCTCCATGGATTCGGAGTTTCGTCCGTCAGTTAATTCACCTTCTCTCAGTTTGTTGTAGGACTGGACGGTGTGTGTGGAGTCGTGTGTGAGCATTCGGCATTTGAGGGGATAGTTCTGGTGCAGTGCTCAGAATACGTGATGAAATACATGTAAGTACTGCACATGCACTCACCCCGTCATGGCCTTAACTTGACTTGGTTTTAATCCCTGTCTTGGTCACGATACAACTTAAAGGGCTATTCCGGCATAAAATTAATTTAGGGTTAAACACACCATAACACAGAGTTAGACACCCCCTCGAGAGATGAATGTTGCTGGCCGCTTACTTCTCTAGTTATACCGACCTTAGTAACGACCGCACGATAGCAATACACAACGGTCTGAGGAGCCATAAACAAACCTCAACCAAAACACCACTCTACGCTGTGTATTGCTATTGTGCGGTCGTTACTAAATTTGGTATAACTAGAGGAGCAAGCGATCGGCAACATTCATCTCTCAAGGAGGGCCTAACTCAGTGTTACGGTGTGTTTGACCCTAAATTAATTTTACACCGAAATATCCCTTTAACTGTCAAAAACCGCTTGGCGACAACTACTGATGTCAACATGCTGTTATTGTCCTGAACAGATCAGGGAGTCCGTCTAAGTTGGCGAGTGCGTCCAATGTGAAAGAACTTGCCCCTCCAAGAAGGCTTCTCTGGAAATGCAACGCAGACATTCAGGGACTGTTAACAGCAGCTGGGGACAGACTCCAAAGGCAAGACGAAGACGGAAGATTTGAATATCTACAAGTGATTCCTTGATTATGTCTGATATCTTCTGTGTTTCTTCTTCAGGCTGGTGAATAACCTCGACATGGATGTTTTCAAGTTCAACACATATGGGAAAGACTTTATCAAAAAACAGAAGATGAGTCCAGATGCGTTCATTCAAGTTGCTTTACAACTTGCATTTTTCAAGTAGGGTAAACAATTTATCATCTTTTCGGTCAGAGTTGGCGATCTCATGCTCTTTCAAATATTCTGATAGAATCATATCTCTAACAGATGTGGAGGAAGGCTTGTGCCCACATACGAGAGTGCGTCCATTCGGCGTTTCCAAGACGGTCGTGTGGATAACATTCGCTCGGCCACCCTCGAGGCCCTGGCTTTTGTTAAGTCCATGACAGACGAGAGGGTCACCTACACCGTGAGTCATTTTTCTCACTTTGACCACAATTACTGAGTAACTCCCACATCAGCAGCTGAAGTGAAACAGGTGTGAGGAGTCTCTTTGAGTGTCCCCATACAAGCAGATGATCTCCCTCTGGATTATTCAAAGCCGCATACTTCCCCGTTTTAGTGTTTAAACTATTCTTTAAACTGCGCTTTTACTTTTCTTTACAGGATCAAGAAAAAATGAAGCGGCTGAGGGATGCAATTAATGCCCAGACAAACTATACAATTGCAGTAAGTACTTAAACGTGTATATTTGGCAAACAAACATGGCGTTAAAAAGTTGCTTCATCTTGATATTAAAAATTACTAAAAACTCGCTTACGAAACACTTCAATATATAGTGAAAATTAATTAAGACTTAACTGGGACACAGTTTATTTGGCAGATTGGAGACTGAGCAGCTGGTCTGAATTCTACCAACAGCCAGAAATAACCTCCAACCAGCACCCTGAAAGCTCATTTTAAATTTAAAAAAAAACAATTTAGGGTTACTTCTTACCCAGGGGCAGCAACTTAGTGGACACTTGACCTCCCAATAAGATTTAGGCATCCAATGGGGCTCCATACCATGAAACAGTCCAGTAAAGAACTTCAACTTAATGTTTAAAGCTCTAGTGAGGAACTTTCGATTCATGTCAATTTTGGCGCCCCCTGTGGACAAAGCAGTCTTTGCTTATCTTGTCCTCTACATGCTTAATTAGTGTGAGATAACAAAGAAATCCCATTCTTTAACTGTGCACTCAAGACCTGATCCAATAATTCAGCTTATACCGAGCCTCTTATTATGATAATCCATTCTTACAAACCAAAAACTGCACTTTTCAGGCTATTACAGGAATGGCAATCGACAATCATCTCCTTGGACTTCTGAGAATCTCCAAGGAGCTCAACATGGAGAAACCAGAGATCTTCTGTGATGAGACATATGTGGCCAGTAACCAGTTCATCCTTTCTACCAGTCAGGTAACATCTGACCTTTTCAGTTCTACTGTACTCTTACTTTACTAAAAGTGTTACAAAATGTTTGGTGTCTAGCCTACACATTGTATTTCCTAGAACCACTGACTCATCCATTTCTGTTTGTACCAGCTCAGCATGGAGAAAACAGAGGAAAGAGGAAATAAGAGGGCTGAATTTCCTAATATAAGCTGCTTTTATGCAATCCTATTCCACAGAAATATTAAAAATGCTTTTACAGTGTAATAACTGTGTGTGGAAAAAAGTTTTCCAAGCTGTGCTGCTTCTCCAGAGCATGCACGAAGAAAACAACCATGTTCAGATCATACAGGTTCTCCTTAAAACAACTGTTTAAAACAATCTACCATCTGCAAGTCTGAACAAAACCTTCTCGTTTTAGAGTTCTCATTTAATTCATTGAAGCTATTTCCAAGACATGACTGTGATTGCACAAAACTAAGAAAATGGCCCCTTAAAAATGTGTCACCGAACTCCACGGTGGGCTTTTAAACAGGGAGGGAGACAGCGAAACTTAACAAAAGCGCCAGGCTAATTAGGATGTTTTGTTTATGCTGGTTTTCAGGATCCTCACTGAAGCTGTGTGCTTCCTGTCTTGTATTTTTAATTAGAAACCCTGCCTGACTCGACGTCTGCTCTCAGCATTTAATGACTGAGATCATCATTTTATTCTGCCCAACTTTCCTGAAAATTAAAGCTGAACACATACATAGCATACATCGACATTAAAAAGAGTGAAGCAGAAGGCTTACACTGACCAAACGTTAGTCCTCGACATCAAGGATCGAACACTTTTCCTCGTAAAGCCATAAGGTCATGAGGTTTTAACTTTCTTGTTTGCTAACTAATGGACCCCGAACTATGTCCTCTTGTATCCAGGTCCCAACCACAGTGGAAATGTTCTGCTGCTACGGCCCCGTGGTGACCAACGGCTACGGCGCCTGTTACAACCCACAGTCAGATCACATCCTCTTCTGCGTGTCAAGTTTCTGGGAGAACACCGAGACGAGCTCGGCTGTTTTCATCAAAGCCCTGAACGAGGGCCTGCTGGAAATCAGGGACTTGTGCAATAGAAGCAGCGCAACGGCTAGCAAACAGGCCGATAGCAGCCAGGGAGCGGGTCGGCCACAAAAATCAGGGAAGTAAGCCATACTGAGGGAGCGAGCCCACACAGCTGCTCCACTCAACACTTAGACTTAGACTCTAGCTGTAGACTCAGTAGTCAGGATGCCGTTGTGTGTCTTTGTTGTCCGTGCAATAGTGTTTATGTATCAACACATGCAAAGCCTTAAATACACATGTAAATATCAAAAAAAATGTGAAAGAAACTAGCAAACCATTCAATAACTTTGGATGTGTGCAGACACCGGAATGATTTAGGGTTCAGCACTGACCCTGCTTGACTCGGTAGACTTTCATCGGTCTGCTGCCTTTAGGAAACTGAAGCCATGCCTGCTTTGTAGCACTGATGCGAGGGGGTAACTTCTCCATCAGAGTGTGAATCAACTGAGTGAACTTTCCTCATGTAGAGTAGTTACAGGAATCAACAGAACATCATCTATTATATAGTATACAGTATCTAAGTGTCTTGAAACAATCTTGATCCATCTTGTAAATGTGATCCTGCCGACATGTTTACTTTGTGTGTGCTATCATGCTAACAAAACACTTGATCGGTTATATATTTATGTTATTTATTGACATTGTGAGGTTGCCAAAGAGGTCGTGTGCGTGTGAAAATGGTCAGTTACGGCACTTTAAGATATTCACGAATGGAAACGTGAGAAAGAAAACATACTGTGTGTTGTATGGTTTCAGTGGCACATTAGACATACACTAGCTGTACTGTATCTATGTGTTCAATATTATAGCAATAGTTAAATACATGTAGAGTGTAACAAACAGTGCTGTGTTTCAGTAAAATATAGTCAGTGGTGACTGAGGCAGACCACTGTGTTCTTGTGTATATAAGTGCTTTTTATTTGCACTTAGAGTAAAATGAGGGTATGAATGTATTGTAGGTACTTTGTGCAATAATCATGTAAAAGCAAGTGCAGTGAGGGCATACGTGCAATTTGCCAAATCAGTTTATTAGATGCATGATGCTTATATATAGAAATTTAGATGAACTATTGTTGCTATTTTTGATATCGAGAATCGTTTTACACCATCATTCGTAACTCAAATCGTGCATGTTGTTGGTGCGAAATTGTGTCCACTCAGAGTGTACTCTATTCTTCCAGTAGTATGGTATATGATGTGGTTTCAGTCTGTGGTGGTTCGAGTTTCAGCAAATCCAATCAGGGGACTTCAGTGGTCAGTTGTGAGGAAATATGTCGTCCTTGTTTAGTGCGTACCTATCTACCATCAGCCAAAGTGAATATGAATGTAGATCATATCAAAGTCCATGTCAGTAGGAGGCTAAAGTCACATTCATGCATGTTTATTCTTTCTTACTAACTGTATTTTTATATGTTTAAATGAAAAGCTGGTTTGAAGATAAGCTAAAAGATGGGGTTAATTATATATAATGAAAAACCTGGGCGCTAGGCAATGGGATTTGAGACATTTTAAGAAGTGGGTACTACCTGGTTATTGAGGTAAATATATTAAAAATTTAAGTACTGGGTATAAATATATTTAAAAAACTAGTTTAAATGCCTTAAAAAGGTGAAGCAAAGTGTTCTCCTGCTACATATAAAACTATAAATGTTCAATGTCCTCCTTTAATGTTAATTCAATGTTCGTACATGGTGTCCTGTCCTGTTAGACCGGTACATGTAACAGAATGTAATGTGCTCTCCAGTCGGTCTTATTCAAAGAGTCAATAATAATCCCTGTGAGTTAGAGCTGCTGTTGTACAGCAGTGTGTATTAACATGTTCTGACATATGTGACTGTAAATTGTGTGAAATGGGGAGAATATTGTGTTTTATTGGGTCTTTCAATATTTAATGACTCTTTGGTGAAAAAGTCTATCGTTTGAAAAAGAAAATAAAAGACTAATTTATTTTTTATAGGCTACAAACAATATTGCATATGTAGTAGGTATTGGCTGTATTAAAACTGTTGTGTTGAACAAACTGATACGAAGTTCCAGGAATAAAGTGAACCTCGAACTATGAAATCAGATAAAGTGTGTGTGTGTGTGTGTTTTCTATTAAAACATAATCCATGTCTAGCTCTCCTCCTTTCATTTATTATTAATATTTTAGTTTGGTGGCGCCGTACAGTGCAGTCTTAAACTCAAAATTAACTTGTGTTTTTGTCTTACTCCTAGTAAAAGAAAAAAGTCCAGGCAAATGTCTTATTTTAAGATAAAACAAAGAGAAAACCTGCTAGTGTGGTGAACAAAATTTACCTGTCAAGTTTCCTGGAATAATGATGTCTTAATCCTGGAAACTTTACCGCACCCTGTTGGCGGATGTTTATACTCGTTATAAGCAATTCAGGTCTTATTTTCTGCTTGTGATACCTGTAAATAAAGAAAAATATCTGGACCTGTCACATGAATGTGTCTATTCAGTCTAATGAGATATTCTTTAACTCGAAATATAACAAAGAAGTAAAGTCACCAAATGCACAGCAGATAACCAAACTGACTTTTTTCTTCTGTTCCAGCTGCTATCAGTTAAAAAGTTGTTCCTGTAGCTCTTGGACAAATATAATAATAAAACTATGATAAACCAGACTGCTACCACACCTCATACTAAGCCCCAAGTTTTCCCTCTTTGACTGTCATTTAAGCTAATACGCTTTACAAGAAGACAATGATGATCGGTCACAGTTGTGCTCATACGCAGCACAACTGTAACTGCAGACAGCTGAGCTCATTTGCATAGGATTGTCTGTTTTCAGCACTCGCTTTACTGACACACTACCAACAGATGGCCTCGTTTCAGTGGCATCTGATGAGGTCTTTGGGGAGAGACCCAAATTTAATTCTCCACTGGTTAAACCACTGAACCAGGTCAACCAAGTGCCCAAAAACATTAAACATTTAGTCAAGCTTCCATGAACCAGTCCAATTAAATTTGGGTTACAAATTGTGTAAATAACTTGTGCAGCCCAAACAAAAAAGTTTAGTCTGCTAGTGACAAAAAAGCAGGAAGCGGTGATTGATGGCATGTTATTACCCCAGTTTTTGACAGAGCAGACTCAAAATGATTTGGCTTGAGTCCACATATTTAAACAATACACTGCAAACGTAGAAAAGTATGACAGGGTGCAGTTGCGTGCATGGTGTCTTCTCCCAAATGTACTTCACATATCTAAGAACATGACTAAACGACTGGTGGGAAAAGCCTTTGCACCTCAAATTCCTCAAACATGCCCTACGAAAAACAAAGTCAAGTTTTCTTTCAAAGGTCTAGAAAGCAAAAGTGGACCAAGCAGGAAAGTTACAAGAGCAAAGGCTCTGTGTGAATTTCAGAAACAGCTGTCCCTGCACTCTTTTCCATCATGAAATAACCTTTTCCGGAGAGGAAGGGAAGTTTGAAATCTGGGTATTTGGACGGCAAGTCCATTATGTCTTTTTAAATATGTCATTTCATCAAGTTGGTCATTGGAACTACTCTCAAGAACCATGTAAGGCCATCTTAGGTGTTTTGGCTCTGCTTCCCTGACAAAGGTAGTTCCTGATGGGTTCAGAAATTTCTTATAATGCTCCTCCACCTCATTTATATTCAGTTTTCTTCCCTTTTTCAATAATACCATCATGCATTGAGTCCTCTCTTTGGCCCACCTAGAGTCTTTCTTATATGATTGCTCAATCTGGACAAACATCCAAATTTTCCGTCATGACAAAAAGTGCTGCAGTTCTTTATTCATTTAAAGACTAGAGTGATGATTCAAAAATCTTTCTACGAATATCTGCTGGCTACACCACAGTTTCCCCTTTAAGAGGCTAATTCTTGTCCAGGGTGTGTCACAATCAATCATTCATTAGTGTGTTTTGGACTATGTAATATGACTCCAATCAGTGTGTCAGCTTGCATTCCCTTCAGGAGTCCAGTGGGCCTACAAGCAGACAAGTTTTCAGCCTTAGTACCTCTACACACCAGGTGAAAAATGACAACCGCCTGCAATGACAATGACACCTGCACGGCACTCCAAAGACTCTGCACAGATGTAGCGATAGGGCTTTTGCCAATTGCTTTCCAGCCAGGAGTCTATTGACAGAACATTAAGCAGGGTCATATAAAGCTTGTGCTGGCAGCGACCAGTGCTTTCACTGTGAGAGGAGCAGCGGGTGACAAGCCTTGGTGTGGAGATCAATGGCGGAAGCCCACCTGGAAATGGATGATGGGAGTATATTACCACTAATAAGTGTCTGCCACGCTGCAGACGGAGACGGAGGCTTACCTGCTGGTTGCTATCGACTGGAGAGGGGAGCAGTGGGGAGCGGAACTGTCCGTCTAGATCTCCCCTCCCCCCTAAGGGCCTGCCAGAGTCCACGAGATATGAAAAGCTACTGATGCTGAGTTTGTCCTACCAGGAAACCAGAGGCAGAATTTGTGCCCTTAAAGACCCACTCCAATGAAAATCATGTTTTTCTTGTTGTCTACATGTTAATATGGTACAGGACATATCATGAGCAAAATAAGTGCGAAATTGGAATTTTGAGTATTTCTGTATTCAAATCAATGTGAATCTCTAGCAGACACAAACAGCAGGTTCAGACACAATGAGATTTCCTTTGTTACAAATCCAATTTTCCCGCTATGCAGGCCAGACTCGTAAAAATAGAGAGAATGATCGCGGAACAAGCGTGTGCGTTAGCGGAGTGCGATACTCATAAGAAAGCAAATTATAATATTAGCTTTCATTGTGTCCCCAATGACATCAGTGTCCAAGAGCTGAGTAGCTCCTTTGTTACCTGACACTTTTGCACTACCGTCAATGTTAGGCTGCAAGCTAGTGTGAAGAGGAATGTGCAAAGCAGCACTGTCTCCGCCCACGACTCAGAGGCGAATTGCTAATGAGCTACTGGAGCTCTGCAGAAGAAAAGCCCTTGAAAATGACACAGGTAACTTGATTTTTGGTAAAAACTTCATAATCAGAATTTAAAGACCACTGAGAACACTTTAAGTAGTAACAAATGATCGTAGTGGGACTTTAAACTTATAGCTCAATAGGTAGGCAGATTGATCCAGATGTTGAGATTTATCTCAGTAAAAAGAGGAATTAATGACATGATGTGAAAATGAATTTGAAATACTCTTAAAAGGATGCCAACATTCAAAAGAACAGTGCAAAATCCATCAAGGAATAGAAACTTAGCTTCTTCGCTTCACAGCTGACCGGTATACAGCCTCAGAACCAATGAGCACACAGCTCTCACAAATCATGTTTCGTGCTGTAACCACTAATCACCCATGCCGTCCTAATGAGCCTCTGTAATTGAACATGTGCGCATGAATCAAAAACAACAGCTCCGAGATTACAATCTGACACCATACAGCGGCTAATTAGTTACACTAAACCTGTCATCCAAATGTTATCCGAGCACTGTTAATATATTACTCGGTTGAAAAGGCATGAGCAATGATGCAGCCATCTTTGAAAAGTGAAACTGAGCTTGACATTTTCCCTCCAAAATGGAACAAGGAGAACTGTCCTGTTGTTTTTTTGGTCCGGATATTGACATTTAACCGAAACTCAAAAAGACAAGTCCCTCTGCCATTCTAAAAATCTTTCAATTACGTTTGAGTCTTTATTATAGCTGTCTGTTTTCGCTCATGACAGAGTTCTGATAATGGCCATTCTGGCATTTATGAGGAAAGTGCTCCCAGGCCAGGAGCTACATTTACACACCATCTTGAAGCCTAATTGGGCAAGAAGTGAAGCCCCATTAAATAATACTCCACAATGTTCAATGTGCCAACAGCTGAGAAGAGAAGGAGCCTGTCCCATTTTGAGCAGGATAAAAGCGCTGATACCACCACCACGGCTCCATCGTGTGTCTTTCAGAATCGTATGATAGCTGATGTGGGTTTCTGTCAAAATCCAGAAAGAAGACATAATAAAAATATAGCTGTTTTTGCCTCCTGATATAACAGACTCTGCAATCATTCTTATATGAGAATATTAGCAGTTGCCTACATAATATATTGAAGTATATCACCACAGTTGTCAACTTCAAGCTCCTCACGTCTGTGATTGTCGACGGTTTCTTGATATCTTGTAATGAGGCTCTACATTGTGACAACATAGCATCCATTCATCTCAAGGTACACTACTTCTAATTTCTTTTCCTATTTACTCCCTGTTCAGCGAGGCTACTTGTTTTCTCATGGTTTCTAAACAGTAATCCATCCCCGCGCTGCATATCGGCGGTAACTCAAGCTACGCTACTGTAAACGTAGCACCTAAACAGCGCTGGCAACGTATGATTCATTTTGTGATTGGAAGATCAATAACCAATTTGAAGATGACCTGGTGGAGAGGGTCCAGATTGCCGGGCCGCGCTTCGATGTGCGGCGTAAATCTCGGGTGGTGGATGTGCATCTCGGACTGCCACTGCTCCTGCTCTGGGGAATGATTTATGCCTTGGTTTTGCGACATGTCCTGAAGCGGTCGGGCTCTACAAGAACAGCTAATTTGAGTGTCTCCAATGAGAGGGGTTGCTGAGTGAATAGTGGGCATCATAAGTGAAAGGGTCAGGGTGTTACAGTTAGAGAAAGTGCAGAGAGTCGTGATTGGTCTGCGGGACAAAACCTCAACGGTCATTAATCATTAGCTTTATCTTTGCAATCAATATAAGCACACTCAGATAAAAGCCACGACTCCTCTTAAGCACAAACATGCAGAAACCAGATCTGAGCACGAATGAACAAAGAGAAGAGGAGGGAAGAAGTGAGAGTTCATGACTAGATGAGAGTCGAGAAGGTAACTGGTTTTGCCAGGCCATCATCTCTAGACCAGAGTCAATCATCCACAAAAGCACCGCGAAGAGACAATGTTTAAATGCTCTCCTCACATCGAAGTAACAACCGCTCGTCCGCCTGCATGGCCTCCCAGTTCAGCATGAGAGCAGCTCTGAGAGCTGATTGCATAAGTGCCAAACGTGAGCGGATCCAAGTCGACAGGAGGGAGAAAAGTTAGATGGAAGGAACTCATTAGAAGCGCTGCTCTCTCCTCAGAAAGCCCATCTCGGTAATGCAGAGAAATTTGTGAACTGGCCATGAGTTCTGACAGATATATCCCAACGCCTGACAAGTGAAAACAACCACCAGGCAGCTAATAGCTTTACTGTCATGAGGGCAAATATAAAGTCATGAGTTTGCATGCATGCAGGCTTTGTGGCCCCGGTCACATGAGACACACAGTTTGCAAAAGGCAATTCCCTCACTCTCTAAGTTCCCCCTAACAGATCTGCTCTCATGCCAGGCCAGATGTGAGATGGAGGGATTGTTGGTGTGAGGCAAAGAGGGGTTGACTGAGGAAAAGAGAGGTGAAAAAAAAGGTGTGCTTCATTAAGTGTTCAGATCCCAGGTGGCCATCTGTCCCAGTAGCGACGTCCCTGCGGAGTAAAGCTGTGTGGTTTGATAAGAGATAAACAGAGGCCTGCGCTGTATAGCCGCATCTTTGAGCCCACAGCTGCCAGTTGCTCCATCGCACTCAGGACTCCACACGCGATGGAGCAGCACCAGCTTCCTGACTCCGCCAATTATGGCGACCCATTAAGAGGAAGGAACGCAGCCTCAACAGATGGGGGAACAGAGGTGTGTTCACTCGGGAAAGGAGAGACAAAGCTTATTTAGAGGCTGATGGGATCATTTTGTTTTCTGATTGAAACTTATTTTTAAGGTTCCTCAAGGTTGAAGCTAATTTTTATGACAAATTTATGAATTGAAAGAGGAAGGTTCTTTTTATAATTGTCATTTATTTATTGTTGAAGTGGGGTGTAATAGTTTGGTTTATTACTGGAGACAACCCTAACAACTCAAACTTAAAGGGATATTCCGGCGTAAAACTAATTTAGGGTCGAACACACCGTAACACCGAGTTAGACACTCCGTCGAGAGATGAATGTCGCCGACCGCTTGCTTCTCTAGTTATACCAACTTTAGTGATGACCACACAATGGCAATACACAGCGGTCTGAGAAGCCACACGCAAACCTCAACCAAAACGCCACTCAATAGCCACAAAACTAGCCACAAGACTAAACACAACTCACGCACTCTCTTCCAGCAGCCGCTTGTTTGTACGGAGACCTCAGGCCAGTCAATTACGAACTGCAGCGGGGTGACGCAGCTCAAGGAAGAACATTTATGATCATTTATTTATCACTTCCTTGAAGTAATAATCGTCATATTAATCATTTTGCACTGCAGACGCGGTAGTTCTTCTGCCTTAGAGTCTCGGTCTGATTGCATTTCCATGAAAAAATTATCATAAATGTTCTTCCTTGAGCTGCTAAACTCCGCTGTTGTCTGTAATGGACTCGTCTGAGATCTCTGTACAAACAAGCGGCTGCTGGAAGAGAGTAGGTGAGTTGTATTTAGTCTCTTTGTTAAAGTAATTAGGCAAAGTTAAAAAGATGTTTGGTGGCTAGAGCTGTGGCTAGGACCCTATATGTACTGTTGATGAAGTTAGGTGCTGTTCTGAGCATTATTTATGGCTATAGAGTGGCGTTTTGGTTGATTGCGTGGCTCCTCAGACTGCTGTGTATTGCTATCGTATAAGTTGGATGGGGTTAAGATGGGGTGTCTAACTCGGTGTTACTGTGTGTTTGACCCTAACTTCATTTTACGTCGGAATATCCCTTTAAGTTCTGTGACTGTCTAAATCCTCCTCGTGGAGCCAAATCCAAACAACACCAAGGGGAGCGCTCACTATGATCTAACTAACACTTTCTTCTGCATTGTTGTTCACAGGGGAAATTCTCTTATAATGAACTTGATCCGACCACTAAACGGCATAAAGAAGTTAATGGGTCACACAGCTTTCCCCCTCCCCCACGGTTTCAGCTCTTGCGCTTCCTTGTTTATCCTCGAGCTCATTTGTGTTTATTTACTTCCAGGGGGCTGTGCAGGCAGATGAAGGAGGAGCCGAGTGAAGCTGAGCCCGAGCTGTAAAGTAATGGTTTCTAGCTTTAATGAGCGGCTTGGGACGGCAATATCTGGTGACAGAGAGGGTCCCTCTGCCGAGCCTCTGTCACAGTAGAGAGGCTTATCCTAAATCTCGCTCTTATTGCTACGAGCGGCGTGACAATATCTCACTCCGGAGACACAACTTCAGGTTTTTATGGGTGCTTGGGTAATTGAACAGCAGGAGGAAAAAGGGTCTATGCACTTATCCGTGAAAGAAGTGTAAGCAAACTAAATGACTAGTGAATTGATATTGGTATTCTCTCTTAACCCCTCTCTGTTGCCTTTTACTCACGGCAGTTTGTCAATGAGAAATATATCTTTGATCACGTAGCGTTTGGCGCTGGAGTGATGGTGTCATCTCAGCTACATGTGTCCTGGTGAAAATAAGCCTGTCACTTTAGCCACTGCTTCATACGTAATGGAGGACGGGATTGAGGGATGGTGGCAGGATGGTTTTATGGCCCCTCAAACCACACTTGTCAGGGAAACTGGGCCCTGAGACAGCTCTGAGGGGCAGGACAAATAGGTTTTGTCACTGTAGTTTACAATTACCAAACAAAAAAGATGGACAATGATGCATTTTGGGACTCTAAACTTAGAAGTATCAATGGGCGCAGGAAAGCACAGTGAGAAAGCAAACAAAGTCAGACTTTTAAAGTAAATATCAAAACGCTAGTTTGACATCATCATTGTTACTTTATGTCCTCCTTAACCACAAATGAATTCATATGAGGTAAAACTGAGTGCAAAGATAAAAGAATCTGCACTTCTCATCTCAATTTCGAAGTCATGAATCCCCCAGAGTCGTGATACTAGAGATCACTTTAGCACGTCTCATTTATGTCTTGATTAAAAAGGATGTTTCTGTAAGGGCTGTAGGGCTTTCAAAGATGAAATCTAATTAATATTCAGTAAAAAAAAAAGGGCCAGCAGGGATTCACTTTTAACCAGGAAATCTGCAACCCCCTGTAAAGCCATGCCGGAGAATGAATGAGTGCTTTAACTTCGCATAAATACGGTTTTCACGTCACACAGGGAACCAAATACTTTGAGTGTCTTTTCTTTCATTTCATCCTGAATAATAACCCAGGGGTGGCGGTCTTCTCTCTATGTACTGTACATCCTGTCTACTCTCTTATAGAGGATCAAATGCATAGTGTGTTGCCACCCTAACAGTGACAGCTCCATAACAAGCCCAGAGCCCGGAGGTCCACTCTGCCAAAGCTCTGAAACGCACCAGAGGCACATGCAACAGCTCTTTCCCCTCCATGGAAAAAACACACAAAGAGTCGACCTGCGACACGTGACATGCTCTGTCCTCAAGCTGCTCCGCTCTGCTATTCCCAACAGTCCACTGTCACTACATCCGAACATACATGCAGCAAACAACCCATGAAGCACTGTGAGACGTGTGAACGGTTCAAGTCTGGGTTTCCAGTCTCCGAATTATGACCACCATGTATCCTGGAGTAAATCCCGTATCCCCCTTTTCAAACAAACTTGTGGGGGTTTTCATGTTTTGTTGTTTCTGGTGACCTCTCAAGACAAAACCAGTCATGTTTTTTCTGCTTTTCTCACGAGCGATCCTGTTCTCAGCAATTTAGCTCTTTAACCAAGCAAAGTCTGTCTCAGTGTTAATGATTTCTTACATATTCATGTTCGACTTGGGAGCTTTGGTTACTTTTTGGCGACTTCAGAAATCCTAAAATTCCAGAGACATGTAAAAGGTCAATGAATAGGAAGGAATGAGGGTAGGTACAAATAAGCCAAATAGCTTCTACCTACTCCTTTTTGATCTCCAAAAAATAGGGAATTTCTTGACTAAAATTGTACTGTATGTATATTTGATCAAATAAACAATCTCTCTCTCTCTCTCTCTCAAAGTCCTGGTTGTGAGGAATCTCCAACTACTAAAAAACTTAAACAGAAAGTTTATGTCTTCTTGCTAATTCTGCTCTGGTATCAGCCACAAAAACAAACACTGACCAATCCAGACAGGAGAACTTCAAGTACACAGTTCATGAGAGGCATAATTATCAGAGAGACACCACTTAACTTCAGGATTAACTAAAAACTACCTTTAGTATCTACTGTAAAACTTGACAATATCACCACAGTAATTTTCGAACTCCTGATTGATCATTAGCAAACCTCTAACGCGGTAAAAAAATACATCCTAGCTAACCTGTTTATTTTGTTTTTCTCCCTCTTGATGACTGTTGCCATGTGTCGTGATCTAATCATATCCTGATGAAATGATCAAGGCGAAGCCTGTAAAATGACTCCTTTGAAATCTGACAGAAGCATCTGTCTCCACCACCTTTGGAGCCCAGAGAGAGACATCTGTCTGATTTGGTAAAGTACCAAAAGTTCAACCTAATTTGATCAGTCTTGACTTTTTTTTTTTCTAAATTTAACTTGAACCTTCTAATAAAGTAAAATAAGTGACTTTATATAGTCAAACAGGCTTCTTCTGTGAAATCTCTGCCAGGGAACAGAATATATTTTTCTCCTTTTAAATTAATGATTGGACAGAGAGCAGATGGTGGAAGGAGCAACAAGTGTGCAATTAAAGGCCTGAGGAGATGCCTTCAGTTCAAAACAGGAAACTTCTAGAAAAATAAACCGAATCTGCCTTATGGTGAAAGATTTAACTCATATTTAAGATGTTAATATGTAGTAAACCAGAATAGCTAATTAACAGCTCAGGTGATTCAAAGTGGTTGATAATCATAGATTAACAGATCCTTTACAATCATCCTCCAACATTGGTCCCTCCAGCTGATTTTACCTTCACCAAATGTGCCGATATTGAAAATGCAATTATGAGAATATTGTTAGTGCTTGGTAATGTGTAATATGTTTGCTTTATAAGTGGTCATTGGCTACTCTTTCCTCTTGAGTTGGAGCGGCAATGGCCTTGCCTCATCTTTCATTCAAGCTGAGTCAGTATCAATCACATGACACTCCAGAGATTGATAGGCAATCTGCTAACACAAGCAGCAAAAATAACTTCACTCACTCAATCCTTGACCTTACGGTGCGAGCAGTCAGTTTGCTTAAAAGCTACAGCTATCACATAAAAATGGATTTTTTCTTTTGGATCAATTGCAGTGGAAACATTTGAGCTAAAACGGCCACAGAAAGCTGTCACTAATAATTAATAGCCGTGGCGGTGGATTTATACGCCGCCCCTACCTACTCCAGAACAGCCCATCTAAGATGCCTTTTTGACTACAGGCTATTTAGAGCCAGTAAAAGACAAAGCAAGCAGGTTTTTCGAGGCGGTGAAGGAACTGCCTTTGGACGAGGAGGAACCATCTCAGCATGTGCAAGAGCCGGAGGAGAGAGACAATTATCATCAAACGAGAGCAGCGATGACACTGCTGAGGTGCCACACAGGACACGGGGAGAGGGGGAACATTTAGGTCACACTGAGTTCAAACGTGCTCATAGATACAGCAGTGGGGGTTGAAACGTGCACAGACAAAAGTGAAGGGACGGAGGAGGTACGTTTTAAATCCTGTCTGAAATATAATTGTTCACTAATGGGCGGATGGCCTCAAGTCCTGGTTTTCAGGAGTCATAGGTTGAGCACAGAAGACTCATACTTGACTGCTTCAAGACTCAGAAGATGGTCAAGAGGACCTGGACTTGTTATTGATGAATATGATTTTTACAAGGCCCCGTTCGATTATGTTACTTAGGGTTAGGGCTGGGCGATAAAACGATAATTATATATATTGAAAATTAATTTCCCTCAATATCAATATAAAACACGGTCGATATGCTTTTCAATAGTCGGCACTCTGCCATGTCTAGGTAGACTATATGAATAGTGGGGCTGGGACAATATGCTTTTTTCCCAATTTAATTCCTCTGCGATTTTGTGGATGCTGATTTAAGTTGCAATTCTAATCAATACTTTCAATTTTTAGTCTGCATTTTTAACAGCAGTGAAACAGTTGAATGATCATGATTGTCTACGGACTATTCCAGGAACCACTTCCCCCTGATTTACCTCTGATACGATACCGATATTGCAGCCTTCAATACTGGCCGATACTGATATTGATCCAATATTGGCACAAACTAGCGCATGACAAGTTTTGCACTCAGCTGCAACGTCTTTATCAGACTTTAATGAAAAATACTGCCACAGGGCCAATCCCTTTGTACTTTGTACCTTAGTACACACTGTTGTTGTCATTACGTGGGCTTTACATGCTGGATCCAGGTGCTGCTAGATAGAGGTTCCTGGAGCAGAGTCTGGAATGGACTGCCTGTATCGGAGTGCTGATATCGGAGATTTAAGGTGGAGGCTGATATCGGACCGATATCAATAACGTATCGGGACACCGCTAACGTTACTGTTTATCAGTCTATTTTTAAGTCAATAATTATCTCCTCATTATGAGAAGTTTAGTGGTAATTAAAAGAAACTACTGACAGAATCAGTTAAGATCCGATGCTAGCAAATGAGATAGTTTTTATTTTTAAAGACAAACACCAGACCAAAGTGGAGGATGTTTTAATACATTAAACTTTTTTCCCTTGTATACCTGTTAATATTTACAATGATATGAAGCAAATGAATCTGATTTAACTTCCCAGTTTTCATGCCAAACATCTTTGCTCAAACGCCAAGAAAAACTGTAATAATTCATGATGTATCACTTGCAAATTAACTGCATCCCACAAGTACCCCAGTGCCTCAGGTGTAAACGCAGCATTCATCTTTTTTTCATAAAATGCCTTTTATTATCATGGAAAGGACAACGTATGAATAATTAGTGAAATGGAGCTCATGACTGTGAATCCTATTTCGGTCTTATGTCTTTAGTCCAAACAAATGTAAGCCACATCTTGCAGGGTTTCATCAAACATATCAATATTCAGCTGATGACGCCTTTAATCTTTGGCCAAAAGAAACCTCGAAGAACTCCTCCAACACCGCAGGGAGTATCCAATAATAATCCAAAATGATAAGGAAATATGAAGTAAATAGCCCGTGATGAATTTAAATAGGCCTTCCCATTCATAATACAGCAGCCGACATTATCAGAGATGACCTTCTTGGATGGAAACAGCAAAAACGGAAATATTATGTGGTGATGTTGTCCCAGCTTCAAAAGGAATCTTGTGATGAACTGTTGGATGCTTCATATTTGTCCTCTGGGGTTCATTGATAATTAAAACAACAGATTAAAGGAAACTCATTATGGGTATGATCACTCAATTCACATGGAGAGGAAAACTGTACCTTTTTTGAATGGCTATTTTCCATTTCAGTTGTTTATGTATTCCAGTGTGTCATGATTTGAATGGCTGTCTTGGCTTTTCATCCATCCGTTTGGAACTTTTTGTCCAAAACCTTACCCATCTTGTAAATGTTTGAGTCTTTGGGAACCACTCTAGCCAAGAGTCTGGTTTTATTTAGGCACACTTTATATGATATTTACTATTTACTAACCGAGCAGCAACCCACAGTGTTGACATTTTCAGTCGTTGAAGAAGTGCAGAAAACGGCAGTTCACTGAGTGTCCACTTGAGGCTGGATGAAGTTCTTAAATGACCATTTTTAAAGCAAAATCAAACACTTTTACAACCTAGTATTGCAAAAGTTTGGAGTAAGAAGCACATGCACTTGTCTGCGCAAACTTTGTGGGAGTTTAATTTTCTTAATGCAGCAACTATTTAGGAAATGTAAAAGGTAAGCATTATATATGAATTAGCATCATCACGGGCATGGCTATGTTGACGGACAGGTAGGTGTGCTCTGTGAAGAGGTTAATCAAATGTTAGTTAGGCTGGTTCTGCACTTCTGATATTGCACCTACTACTGTATGGCTTCAAATAGTCTATGCAGAAGCTAATGGACAATGTGTCCATGCCGATTATGGTTCATAACCCATCCAGTAGTTTGGACCAATGCACAAACTACCGGATGTAGAGTCTAGCTAGTCTAGTTTGGACCAATGGACATTACTAATCCTGGAGTCTAGCTGGTATCACTCAATGAAATAAGACAAATCATCTTCTACTCTAATTATATTATTTGAAAAAAAAACTGCTAGTCTCAAAACTTAAAACTGTAGATATTCACAAAGCAGAAGTAAATAAATCAGTTTTCACAGAGCTGTCTATATCTTACCTGAAACTACATTATTAACTTGTCCTTTACCCCAAACTTCAGATTTAGTCGTGTGTTAAAGTGTGAACAAGTTTAAAAGACAAATGACTGTATCTGACTTTATAACAGATGGTAACCAAAGGTCAGAGACGCACATGGGGCTCACTGCAGAGGGATCAATCCAGTAGGATGCAACTGAGTGTTTATGGTGGATCCCATTGAGAGAGATGCCACCAAAGGCTTGTTTTGAACTCAGCAGGTTACAAAGAGAGACCACCTACCTCAAGCCCTGATTCCATGAAGGCAGACAGCACCAAGCTTAGAGACACCTGCACCTCATTCATTCACTTACAGGCTCCCAGGGGTCCATTCAGTTCAGCACACATACTAAATATACAGTATTTAGTCAATAAGCTGTGGCCGGCTAAATAACCTGTAAATAAACAAACGCTTGTTAGGCATGAATCGAGAAAATCACTCACGGAAATGAGTCAAACATGCTTCCCTGAAGTATTATCAAAGGATTACGATTGAATTGAGCATTAGAGCCGATAACTATGATTTAATATCTAATGAGGCGTTAACTTCCCCTCCTCTTTTAACAAATATGTGGGTGACCTGACGTGAACTCAGTTATAAAGCCCTCGAATACTGTAAAACAATCCCCTATCATCAAACATAAACACAGGGTACAGAAGATCTCACCTCTGAGATGTTCATCAAGCCGCTTCCTCCGTATGCAAATGAAGTCGTGTTTCAGACAGAGAAATCAGCCAGAAGCTCCACTGCCTGACTCTCGCCTCTGACTGGATGGTCTATGATCTCTTCTTTACTTAATGAGGTGTCATGTACAGTTTATATAAAAGGTATGACCTTATTAAACTCTGAATGGAAGGGTGAAGCAATAGCTGAGGGAATATAAATGGCAAAGCTCTTTAGAAACCCGTTTTGCATGTGGGGCAAGAAGCTGTCGTTGTGATTGTCCTGAGATGTACGGCATTAAGATTTGTGGCTCTGTTCAAATTGTGTGTAATATTAAAAATTGCAATAAAGGAAATTAACTTCAGAGTGATTTTATTTGTGATGTTTGAGAAACAAGATTTCAATACAAAATGTCTCACTTTTCATTTCAGCCCAGCTTTATAAATGTACGAAGGTCGACAAATATGAGATTTCTAGAGAAACACGAATCCTATTAATATTTTTAAGTGCAACAGGGTTTCAGTTGGTATCATAAAAAGCGCAGCAAAAAAACAACAAATAAACGAATTCATGGTGATTAAAACTAGAATTGTTCTATAAATGCGGGAGGTAGGAGATAATTCCACAAAGAGCCAGGCTGCTCTTTAAATCAAACCGCTTTCCTGCGAGCACTTCAAGCTCTCCAAGCCCGCCTCTTGTTATTCTTTTCCTTTAACTTGATTTCTGACAGCCAATTCAATTAGGCTGGATATGTGTGGGTGTAAAAAAGGCAACATGACAAACTGAGAAGATGGATGGCAACCTTTGCTTCACCATTAAAATCACGATTGCGCCGTATTGAAGCTCAATCCATTGGCGTATTACCAGCTGCAGCGAAATGAACACAGCTTGGACGACAGTGCGCGGCAGGGTCATAACTAATCACCTTCAGCTGCTCAGCTGTTGTCAAAAAGGATCTCCATAGCCTGGATTTTCATGTTTTATCAGCAGTGGAGACCACTCTTAGTAAACAAACCTATTCAAAGAGAGTCCAGCAAAAAAATTAGAGAAAAATGAAATCTGAAGGCAAACTGTGAATGCTTTAAGTCGGTAAATGTTTCGTTTTCCTACATTAAGGCTGAGTGACTCATCGGCCACTTGACCTTAACTGCTATCTGCAGGGACGTGTTGTCTGGACGAGCCACTGTTGAAGTCATCCGGCGCCAGGGAGGAGCCGACCTGTTGGTAGATGAAGGAGTAGAGGCTGACGTCAGGGCGCCGACCGAGGCAGCTCTTGCACACTGAGCTGTGGTACTGCCCCAGAAGATCATACACCTCCCCTGTGAGGAAAACAAAGAGGTTGTGTATCTTGTGTAGTCCCTTGAGTAAACTTTAAAGGGATATTCTGGCATAAAATTAATTTGAGATAAACACACTGTAACATTGAGTTAGACACCCCCATTGAGAGATGAATGTTGCAGACCGCTTGCTTCTCTAGTTATACCAATTTTAGTTACAACCGCACGATAGCAATACACAGCAGTCTGAGGAGCTAAAAACAAACCTTAATCAAAACGCCACTCTATAGCCACAAATAATGATCAGTTGTACTGTTGATGAAGTTAGATGCTGTTCTAAACATTATTTGTGTCTATAGAGTGGCGTTTTAGCTGAGGTTAGTTTGTGGCTCCTGAGACCGCTGTGTATTGCTATCGTGCGGTCATTACTAAAAAGTTAGTATAACTAGAGAAGCAAGTGATCAGCAACATTCATCTCTCGAGGAGGTGTCTAACTCGGTGTTACGCTGTGTTTGACCCTAAATCAATTTTAAGCCGGAATATCCTTTTGATACAACTCATAAATGTGAACAAGCTTTCAGGGATAACAATCTGCTGTTTCAGTGTCTTATCGCATGGTTAAAAAACGTGATCACAAAAGTCATATAAAATGAGAAGAAACGATAAAGCTGTATATAGAAGCAGTTGTTTTCCTCACCAACACTGACGTTCCTCTGGGTGAGGAAAGAGTGCATGTTGTGGACATCTGTCATGAGCTGGCTGTCACCAAAGGTGAAGTAGGCCACATCTCGGCCCGCCTCAGCAGCTGCCAGCATCTGGAGCAGAGCTGAAGGAGAAGAAACACTTCCACAGTGAGAGAGGCAAAATATGCAATATTACAGTAACGCGCTTCTCTTTTTCAAGGCTACAGTCTGGTCCTTTTATTCATGAATATCCAGCAAAGTTCAAACAAACGAAAGTCCAGAGACTCATCCGTTAGCTAATGTTACCTCTAAGAGCGTGAAGTATCTGCCTCTGAGTACAGCAAAAGGCAAGTGAACAAGGGAATAGGTCTCACCCCCACTGAGTACTAGATTAGTTAAGAGAGGCCAGGTCTGACCCTGGAGAGCTGTGAATATTTCAACAGACTGGAAATATATCTGCTGATTAATGAAGGCTGGGATGGTGGCCAATTAATGAGCAAAACTGAATCAACATTTTCAGAAAAAGGGGGGAAGCTGAGTGTGCCGACACTTCAGCAGTTTCTCTCTCCTCAGCTTTTCTTTTTAAGAATTATCTGACAATTAAAAGATGCGCAGTGATACGAGGCCATCGGGGTTAAACCAAGGTATAGAGCAGTGTTTGAACTAAGAAGCTCTTCCCATGAGGCCTGTCATTAAGTAGACAGTAGGCGCTAATGCCTATGGAGGGAGCTACCTTGCTGCAGCTAATTACCAAATATGCAGGGATGTTAGTAGAGTTTATGAGCACGAAAGCTGTCAGGCAGACAGAGAGAAACAGCCACGACTGCGAAGTGGAAACTCTCCTGATGTTCCCTGCTCAGTGACAGTGATACAAGGCTCAGACAAGGAGCTGTAACAGATTGATGGACTTGAGCAGGCGATCAATTTCACTATTAATGAAACATATTAACTTTGTCGTTTGATCAATAGAAGGAAGGCGACGAATAGGCCTTAACTAAATGAACGCATTCCCCGAAGACAAATGGACGCTCGCGCCGATCTGCTGGAGCTTTCTGAAATTTATTCTGTGGTATCAAGGAGAAAGAGTCCGCTTAGTCTGCTAAGTGAAGTGAGGACAACGTGTAAACATTGTGATAGACGTCAGAGCTTACCTTTCAGACGTGTGTCACCCCCAAAAACGCCACAACCCCAGTTCCCTGTGGCGACCGCTGCCAGGTTCTGGCTTTTCTCCTCTGGGCGAGCAAAGCCACAGTACGCCTGAATGTAGGTTCAAGATCAGAGGCAGCATGTGAGGAAGGGTGATGTAAACACAAAGCCGAAAACAATCCCAGACAGAGGTCAGCTTAGGCCTGTCCAGAACAAAGTGAAGTTTTTGACCCAAGAGCTGAGCTGTTATAGACATTTAAACTAGGGATAGGTGATACGGGAAAAATTTTTTTTTAGCACAATAAGGCTTGCCATTCAGGCGATAACGATAAAAGTCCCAAGAATAAATATTATAAATGTAATCTATATTTTTGACTCGTTTTGTCTTGAGAACACCAGTTGGAGTAGTCAAATAAGATACTTAACCACAAGTTTGAGTGATAGGTTATGGAGAAAACTAACCTTACTTTTTTTTTTACTCTCTAAATCATCTTTAATTCTTTTTTACCTCCTGAACTGTTTTTTTTTATGTAAATGTATTTTATTTTATTTTATGATATATGGCAGTGTTTTAAATGCCTGTGCCTGCTGCAACCTGATTTGCCCATTTTGGGACATAATAAAGTTGAAGTGAATTGAAGTGTTTGTTATTCTGCTCAGTGTGAGCTATGGCTGCGAGTTCGTCGCTCGCGCTTACGTCATCAACTTGCATTAATCGTATTTATCATGAGATGGCAGATATTTATCATGGAGGATTTTTCAGATGCTATATCGTGAATGATAATGTATCGCCCATCCCTAATTTAAACCACAAATATCTTTTTTTTTACATGGATAAAAAAGGATTTAGACAATACAACAGAGATTTGTTCATATTTTTTTGTAGATTATTTCTTCTCTCTGAACATTTTCTCTTCTGGGAGCACAAAAATAGATAAATATAGCTTGCAAATAGAGTGAGAATTTAAATTCTGCCTTCTCCTCATGATAAGCAAAGTCCCACTGTCACCAAAACTCTGAATGACCCAGGTTTCCTCTGAACGATCTTAAATCAAGCTGTCAGCTAAACGACACCCGGCTGCTCAGGTGAGTAGGGAATGATGTGTCATTTGGTACATAAAAAGGGGGGCCTCAGGTCTTGCGATCAGCCTTACTGTTCCAGATCAGTGGTATGTTTTATCAGGAGCAGCTCGACAGAACGTCTCCGCGCTATCAAACACAAATGGAACACAGAGAAGCAACATAGTAATTCCATTTGCCTGCAGGTCTGTGCTTGACACATCATTCAACGCTTGAACACATGAAGGTTGGTTTGCCCGGCTGAACATACATTTTTAACACTGTTCCATTTGGTAAGGCTCTGTCACTTCACACATGTTTTCTCAATTGAATTGCAATTGGAATAAAATTGGGGAGGCCTTTTTTTTTTTACATATAAATAACAGACTAAACCCAAGCACACGAAGAAGAGCATTTGACGTGACGACATGCCGTGTGGGCTGGGTGTCGGGTGAGAAATATGTTTCTGAAAGCAGGTTTTTAAACGGAGGACATTATGTTCACACTGGACATTACGTGAAAAGTGAAAATGAATAGTTAGGGTCCATCCTCCTCCCTGACTAGTCATAAATTCCTCCAGTGAAAGGGCAGACATGACATTCGAGTAGCCAATATTCAAAACACGATTGATCTCCATGTTGGTGCATTCCTCACCTCCTTGTCAGAGCTGTCAAACTCATCCATGCCTGTGACAGCTGACTCGACAATATAAACATCTTGATTTTCTCGTATGAATGAAGATGTTTCGCTGAGGTGATTGCGCACGCTGGAGGATTCGCGATTGTAAGATTAACCGTGTAAATTTAGCAATGATGATGCATGGCTCCGAGACAAAATTACCCTGACTGGACCATTTTTTTTTACAGTTATTACTCACTTCATTTGTCTACATTACAAAAAAGCGACATTCATCTACGACTCAAATATTCACCTTGGGAAACTTTAACACGAGTCAATTCTCCCATCAGCTGACATTTTGAACGAAACAGCTTTCCAATTATCAACCAAATCAACATCAAAGTCAATTCATCAGAGTAAAGTCAACATTCAGAAAAGTTAAAATATTATAATTCTGTTTGAAAGACATGAAAGTGGAAGATCAAAGCATAAAATCAAAGAGCAGCCAGCGCTCATCTATCCACGATCAACACCGATTTACTGTGGTGTTTAGTTTCTGCTCACACAGGTGTTTAAAGTTAAATACACCAGAGGAACAAACAGCAGAAAACTAAACTCATTACAAGTGAGAAGAAAGAAAGACAGGACATTTAAGAATGGACCTTGTTGAGTTCCCGGTCGATACTCTTTGGGTTAAACTGCTCAAGAAAGCTCCTGAAAAGGAGCGCGTCAATGGCTACAATCTCTGTGCATCTCCTCTGCCAACCGTCCCTGGAACCAATGAAAGAAGACAAATTACAACCAAAATTTACAAAATTGAAAATGTTTTTATCCGTCCAACTTCTGTGTTCAATACAGGAGCTCCCATTAAATTACTCCAATACCCCTGACAGCTGGCCTGCTTTTTTTACACAACGCCAAAAGCAAACTTCTTGATAGCGGGAGAAGATACAAAACATGGTAAGATTTATCACCCCTGGACTATAAATAGTAGTGATATCATAGTAGTAGTAAAAGATGTGTCATCTGTGTGATATTAGTTTGACATGCCTGAACCTGAACCTTCTTGATTCTGATTTTTCATAACCCCTTTATAACCGTGGTTAACTCCCAACAGGAGCAACCTCATCACACAATCAATATGTAAACAGAAGTCCAAATATTTGTTCCCATACTCTAATACGTGTAACCACCTGCTCACTATACATTATCCCTAGCTTATTAAGCTTTTTGACTTTTACTAAGTACCTTGGAGTTGTGTCCTGGTGGCAGCCGGTCCATTTGTAGGTCTGAGCGTAGCCTGTGTATTTACTGTACTGCTGTGTACCTGGTTTTAAAAAGAAGCACATTATTCTCACTTGTCATTAAAATATCAACATGTTCATTTCAGTTTTTATTAAACAACTTGAGAATTTAACACTTTGGGTGTTATTAAAATGGCAGAGATGGAAGATGGGTAGGCTGACACTAAATTACAGGAACATAAACTGACCAGCCATAACATTAGGAACACCTGGGCAATCTAATGAAACCTAACACAACAGCTGTGCCATACATTTTCACTCTTACAAAGCTTCTACATTTTCACTCTTTGCTACCATGGTGAGACAATCAATCTTTATTTATATGTCACAAATGTCTCAAGAGGAGGTCTAGAACATATCTTTGTTTTACTATCTACAGAGACCCAACATCTCAAGCTCCCCTTCCTTCTCCATCTTAATGCGCCAGGAACCTTTGCAGCAGACAAGTATTTGCTGAAGTGGGCGTTGGTGGCGTAAAGTGCGTGAAATTAAGAGATGTTATTAAGATTTTGCTTCCTTCATGTTTGCTCATAAAGTGGCCAAAATAAAGGAACATCCAAAAAATTACACGCAAACTATAAACACCCATTTGAGTCCAAGAATCACCTATATGATCATGTAAACAAAAGCTTAATGAAATATATTTATAAAAGCCTAAAATCACAACTTAATGTGGGAACCAAATATTGTAAATCAGATTACTCCAGATTTAGCCAAGTCCGACAGGAACTCTTAACTTATTCACCGTTAAGTAAAAGGAGGTGTGTCTCCAGTCATTCCAGCTGATGTGATCTTCTCAAACAGAATAATGCATCTCGTGACAAACGGAAGGTCAAGTTATTCCCCTTCCCTTTAAACGAGGAGCAGCAAATGACCGACAGCCCACGGGGGGAAACACTCAGCGCCCACAAAGGGGGGAAGTGGCGGGTGGGAGGGCAACAGCGCAGTCAAACAAATGAGGCCACAAATTAACTCCCCATTCATTAGCGCTCATTAGTACCTGGCTGTTAAGAGCACTCGCTGGGATGCTTCATGCTGCAAAGTGAGTAAACCGAGTGATTAGTGGTGGGGCCTTGGTGGAGGGTTATAAGAAGATGCACATGGGGGGGGGATCTCCAGGGCACACGCCACTTGACACTTACAATCAGATTGGCTTAAACAAAACACAAGAGAGGGATAGGGTTTATAATAGATTACCGAGTTTTATTCTGATTTACCAGTGGCACAACTAATTGAGACAACTTCTTGGAGATGCAAAGATACAACATCTTCATTACTGCCCAAATTCTCAGAAAATACAGACATCTGCGAATACGAAACCAGCCAGTGCGCCAAACGTACTTCTATCAGGTGGGGGCGACGGAAAGATGCGTCGTGTTAATCGCGGTTATTTCTAGATGACAAACAGGTTAGATAAAAATCAGCGGCTATAACTCACAATCGTCCTGAAGGTTGTTTCTTTCATGTGTAAATACACCAGAACAAAGTGTCTCATATTTGCGGTGGACGAGAGGCGGTAAAAGGTCACGGGCGCATCTCATTGCCATGTCAAAGCCAAAGCGGGCAACTGACGATGTCTGCATTTGACTACACAAGAGAACCTTCGCTGCTAAGCTCCAGAAACACATTTACACACAGGATATAGTCGATGTAAGGTTTAAACATATCCTTCAAGAGGCAACCACTGGTTTCTCTAAAGGGCTATTCCCTAAACGACGAATCAATAAACAAAAGGAAAAATACTTGCTTATGCCAAGCTTGTGCGGCGTTTTCTTGGTTAGTAACAGCGATCAATGAATACATGACTTCTCCTTGATGCTATTTTTACTTGTGACCGCCCCGACGACTGCCAGATATCTAGCGATCAAGTTTAATTCAATTACGGTTGGGCACTTTTACAAATTTCAGTGCAGCAGAGGTAGGATCCATTAGCTCCTCTGCTGTGTGCCAAAACGTATCACAAGGGAATATGATTTACCACATGGGCGCAATGCATGCAGCTAAGGCATGGACTTTTACAAGAGAGACGGACAAGAGATATGGGCAGGGTTTAATAAAGATGATGGAATGGAAGAGTCCATTAGCAGAGCAGGTCTTGGGCAGGTCCTCCAGCTGTAATTAATTCTGGGCCCCAGTAATAAAGTTAAGTGGCGTAAGTGGAGGCAGGAGAGGGGCGGCCGGCGAGGAGTCTGAAGGTGACTCTGCCAGAGCACGAAGATCTGATGCATCGGTATGATTGCGGATCGGCTGTGCTGCATCACTTCCTGTATGAGTCCAGCCCACAGGTTATGTAATGTGCAGGCGGCTCTGCTTAAGGATGACGTATGATTTGATTTTTACAGGTTGCATAAAGACAGTTTGGAAAAGCTTT
Source organism: Xyrichtys novacula (assembly GCA_962446985.1). NCBI lineage: Eukaryota > Metazoa > Chordata > Actinopteri > Labriformes > Labridae > Xyrichtys > Xyrichtys novacula. Next base: position 6,117,374 of record OY660882.1, on the reverse strand, counting down.
TCCAGATAAAGTTTTCAAAAAGGGTCTTTCTTTGGCATTTACTAGGGCTGTAATCAACCCAAAAAATTCTTGGTTGACTCTCTTGTTGCGTTTGAGCTACCTTGGGAATCAGATGCCAGGGCGAAAAATGACGTCACACCCGAGTTCCCAGCGTTTCAGTTACCAAGACGGAAAAAGCAAAATGGAAGCCTGAAACAAGATGGCTACATCTGCGAAAGTTATTTTAGCGCTTGCCTTATATTCGGACAAGGCAAGCGCTAAAATAACTTTCGTAGATGTAGCCATCTTGTTTCAACCTCCGACTTTGCTTGGTGAAACGGGGGAGCTCTGAAAACACCCCTTATTAGCACTCGGGACGTTCCTCCTGATGAAATTAACCATAGACCGTAAATTGACGCGGAAACAAATCGAGTCGACCAATCAGAATTCTGATTGGTCGTTTCAGCAGGTATCGACGAATAAGTCAACCAATTGACTAGGACACTACAGCCCTAGTTTTAACCCACTATTGATATATAATTGTGCATTATTTCATTATTAGTTTATTTTTTTTCGAAAAATTTTTACGAGCTGATTTCATTTTCTGATTTTCTTTTTATTTGTTGTTTTTACCATTGCCTTTCACTGTATGCACTTTGAGATCTGTTTTCTCAGATGTAAAGCGCAATATAAATAAAATGTATTATTATTATGATTATTATTATTATTGTTATTATTATCAAGTAGCTGCAACATCTTCAGCCAACAGTGATAGACAGATTGGAAAGGAAAAAAAGCAGACAGGAGCCATCAGCCACCTGCTGGGACTCCCTAAGTCTAGCTCTTGTTATTGAGTCTGGAGTCTGGCCTGTCCCGGTCTTGTTTGTTTTTAGCCACTCAATACAGAAGCACAGGCAGTGGGAATTAGTCAACAGAAAGACCCAACTGTGCAATCAGGACAGCCACTCTAAAAAAAAACACAGCCAATCACAAAACCAAATGTGACAAGGACAGACACAGAAAGCTGAGCAATTGTCAGAAACATCACTCAGCCTCTTGCTGAGCCAGGATGGGGTAAATTGAAGGTGTGTAGTGTGTACTCCATGCTGGGTGTGACTGGAGTCTCCTATTACAGTTTTTCTGGTGAATACAGGTCAAGCATGAGCGGGGTGAACTCAGGGCATCATTGATTTGATCCGGATCAATGGACTAAGTCATGAAATAAAACCTGAACAGCAGGAGTACTTCAGTAACAGTTCTTTGTGACTGACCTGTGATGATCAGACATTCGTTATCATCCAGGGCTTCGGTGAAGAGGCGAGAAACAATAAGCTCAGGGTTGATCAGAAAACGGATTTCCTCCTGAACAAGACCCGAGCTGGTGACTCCGCCTCCAACAAACTTATTGGCAAAATCCACCTGCAAATGACATCTTTTAATCATTACATCCACGACTTTGCAAAACCTTTTGAGTTTTCAATTCAAATAAAGACATTTTTTGACGACAAAAAAGCAAAAATAAGAGAGGACGACAGCTCTGGAGCTTTTTCTTTGGCTTTGAAATATACTGTATAGATGTCTAAATTTGGAAACTGAACTCCGCTGAGGGTCTCGGCCCTTTTTTCTTCTATTTGTGACAGAACCTCTTGACAAGCTGATCACGATGGTGGCCTGAGGTGCTCACATTACTCAGATATCTGTCCCCCATGCCAGAATAGGCTCCTCCCTGAAGCTGCACTTAGGTGTGCTGCCACCGGTGGAAAATATCAAAACAAGAGAGCAATCCTGCGGTCCAAAGTAAACATCTCCCTCCAGTCATAACATGCTGCTTAGCTGACTGCTGACAGGTTCTTGCGATCTGTTTTCCTCCTTTTTCTTTGGGGTTTGTGCGCATCTATTGGTGACGCTGATGCACTTGTTAATTTTAGCCTGTTTGTGATCCGAAAGACAATATGAGTCTCATGAGAACTCTTTGTTAAAGTCAGGGAGCAGCCACGGGGAACGTATAATTCAATTTGAGGACTGACAGTTGTTGCTCATTGGTCTGCAGACGGCCCCAAGCAACCCCGTCACCACCCCAGAAAGACGCTGCAAAAGGGGGCGAGCAGCACATCTCCCTAAACTGGTCACTCAACTCTGGGACAGTGAGCCAGCCTCTAAAGTCTGCTTTGACAGGCTGTCAAGCTGCAACCCCCCACCCCAGCAGAGCATCCATCAATCCGGGGGCCGTGGCGAGCCCCCGGAGCTGGTCATGTGTGCACATCAACTGTCAGCTCGTGGCAACCGGAGGCAGACAAAAGGTGAAAGGCAGAGCGGGCCGTCCTGACAGTGTGCAGGAAACGGGGCCGACACGAAGAGCAGAGGAGGCTCAGAGGCCTCGACCCCAGTCCCAGCGCACACTCCCAGTGATGCGTCGCAGGCTCCCCTCAAAGGCCTTTTCAGCAGCAGTAAGCATTCTGGGTGAAAATCTCTAAGAGGAGGAGGAGGAGGCGGCTCGGTGACTGACTACAACAGAGAGAACGGAGGAGGGAGGGAAGCAAGAGTAGGGGGGGAGTATCTCTCAAAGTAAGAGCCCCCTTAAGGGAAAAAAAACAGGATTCTTTCAGGTAAAGTCTGATTAAATCTCTCTCTAACTTTGCGCTTTTATATCCCTCCTCTTCATCTTACCTGAAGCATCCCATAACCATCATCCTCGATGGTGCCTTCACAAGTTATGTGGAGCTTTGTGAGCAGAGTCTGTGAGCTGAAAGAAAAATAATGAACTGTTTTTATACTCTTATCGACTCCGGCTGAAACGATCTATCCTCGCTCGCTTCCTCAGAGTCGACAACACTGTGTTAGATTCAGCAGACTAACAAAACCAACTCATTTTAACAGTTGACAAAAACAGTTTACTGCACCTTGTCCAATCCAGAGGTTTATCCAGGCTTTTCCGTGTGAACGTGACAAGTCCAGTGGGCTCTGAAAATCAAAGAGAGTCAAAATTTAACAAACCGTATTTTAGTTTTCCCTCATAATTACTCATTTTTCATCAGCTCCTAACACCTACTTCTTTCAGTGACACTTTTGAAATAGCACATCAAGGTTTTCAGCTTCTCAATCTTTCTTGAAGAGGAGCCCTCGAAAAGTCTAAAAGAGAAAGATCAGAGACTGTAAAATTATAGATCATGAAATATTTTCTGTTTTCCAAAAGTGCTTCACATTTTCTGAGCTGTTCATCGAAACATGGCACCACACCCAACCACCAGCTCTTTCGGCTTCAGTGGAGATTAAATAGCCACACCAGGGAGCAGGAAAAATGACTCTCCATGTACCGAGCGCTGTGGAGACCTCCACTCTGGCCATGTGAGTTCAGTCAAGCTTTAACTTTGACGTGAATTAGTCCATCTCTCCCTCAGCTTCCCATTCAGTCACCGGCCGCTTATGTAGGATGTTCCTACGTTGTTCGACAATGGGGTCGCCCCCAGGCTTGCCATCACAGAGTCACACTCGTGTGCCACATCACAGCACTCTGACAAAAAGAAGGGACAGAGAGGAAGACAGGGCGTCCTCCTTGAGGATACATTAAGTGTCCCTTTTAAGTAACGAGAGTCCTGAGGAGGAGAAATAAAGGCGCACAAAAAGCAGCTGGTTTGGGTGCACTTTCGGCGCCATGCTCGCCCTCTTGCTCGCCAGAGAACTCTATATAGGACCCACATAGCCGGCCTCACATGCCACAATAAAGAGACAGAAATTTCATGCGAGTGCAATGAAATAACGACAAAAGCTTGATGCACTGAGAGAGAGCCCCCCCAGGCTCTGGAAACTCATTCATCGAAGTCGACTCCTACATGGGTTTCTTTTTTTTGTCAGCGTGGTCCCTGAAAACACTTGTGTGCCGTGTAGTCCTCAGGGCAAGGTCTTTGACGGACCAGCAAAGACAAGAGCCGGCTTTGACAAAAGCAGAAATCACACGAGGGTCTTTGAGTAGAAGAGAATTAATATTCAATTATATAACATCAATATACCCCCCACAGAGTGAAGACAACTATGATGTAACACAGGAAAAGGGTATAAGTGACTCCAGCATATAAAAAAGGAGTTTTATAAAAGATATATTTTAAAGTATTTAACACCTGCTTTTAATCCAAATTAGTGTCTGGGGACCACTACCCTTAAAAGATGACTACGTCTCGTCTTTTATATTCAAACAGTGTGTTTGTGTGAATGAAATACTGATGCGATTGAACTCCGTAACATCCCTCTGAAAAAAAAAAAATCAGCCAATGGCCTTCTCCACAGTCAAAAGCAGCCATCTGAGTCAAAGTTAATCTAATTCCCTCTTCCATTTAGGTAATTACACTGTGATGCCAGCAGAGATGGGGGGACATGACTGTGCAGGACTCTGAAGACTATCTCCGCAATGAGAACTTGGATGGGTTTCAAAGCGAAAGACCTCCTTTTTTTAAATTTGTGTTTGTGTAAATCTGTTAAAAGCAAAACAACAAAACACCAAAAAACAAATATTTAATTTAAAACTTCTACAGCAAAAAGACAGTGAATGTTGCACTCAATGTCATATTTAGAGTAATTATTTATTAGAGTTTAAAGTCAGTTTAGGGATTAAGATAGTGTTTAATTTGCTTTCATATACTAACAATGTAAATATTTGCTTTAACATCCAGCAGAATAGTGAGAAAAGCATATACAGTAGTGCCCCCTCATGGAAATGAAGCTAGTTGTCACGGCTGCTTCTCCTGACTGTGTCATTTCCAGGACATATGAAACCACCGCACAGCCGTAGATTACCTGACGAAGTTGATGTCCGGATAGTTGTAGTACTCAGACCTCCTGGAGTTGCGGCGGGGGAAGGTGCAGAAGAAGGCGTTGGCGAGCAGACATGCCACCTGCTCCTGAGACACGGTGATGGAGTGGTTCATGCCTGCCTTGAGGAGGGGTATCGGCTGGAGGAGGAACACACAAGCACAGCTGAGGAAGGTCAAAATAATTTGTTTGGTCCATTTGTCCAAATGAGACGCTGAAGTGTGTTACATAAATGTAGTAATTTGGCTCTACTCTGCGCTTCTTGAATCAGCCATTATGATTACAATCAATCTCCATCTTTGTTCACAAAAGATCCATACTCCCCATATATAATCTGTGCGTCTGTACCAGCACTCCTACAATGACTACATAGTGAGGGGTGGAAAATGTAGTTTATGAGTTTAGAGTCGAAAAGTCACCATTTTAAGAAAAACAGCAACAAGGATGGATGAGTCAGAGCGTCCAGTTTGAGAAATTAGCTGGATTAGAGGATTTATAATGCACTTTAGTTTAAATGCTGACATAACTGTGCCAAAAAGTTCATTAAGAATAAGCGTTTACATCTTAGTACTTCGACTAAATAGACTGATATTTAATGTACGTTCGAAACAAAGACACAAAATCATTTTTAATAGGATTTCTTTGGCTGCAAATACACACACACTGCTGTTAATCATCTACACACCAAAGCACCAGATGACCAAACGGACTATAAAACATCGGACAAATGACTATCAATGGCTACGTGCCTTGACCTCACGCTTTTTACAACCATTTCACGAGATAATTTGTCATGTCGTGACCTCTGGGATCAACCTGTGTCAGTGATCTACTGTGTCACAGAGCAGTGAGTCAGTGCGTGTTGGTTAGTGATGGCCGTTACCTTGGTGCAGAGCTCAGATGCTCTCAGTGCTAATTGCACCATGTCTGGCAGCAGGGAGTCAAACAGATGTTCAGCCTCATCAGGCTCCAGGACCTTGGAGAAAAGAGCGAGAGAGATCTGTTGATGTTTGTTTGTTTTTTTTTTGTCGCAAAAATTCAGCTGTGACAGTATTAGCCATTTGGGTTGACCAGTTCAATACAAGCAAATAAATGTGACAGTTCAAATCCAAATTAAAAAATTATAGTTTTATCTACGTCCAATGCTCTTGGTACTATTTTCCACATGATTTGGGAGTGCCAAGAGGTTTTAGAGTTTTGGAGGATGGTTGCTACTAAACTCTCATTACTTCCAACTATTGATATTATACCATCTCTAACCACATTTTTATTCAACAATATATCCCAATTTGCATTTGAAGTGTACACAGAATCACATCTTTTTTGCTGGATTAACAGCAGCAAAGAAAATTGTGGCTATACAATGGAAAACCCCTCATATTTTGACATTCCAACAACGGGCGCTTACTTTCCTAGATATTGCATGTATGGAACTCTCTACTAGGGCCTGACTGATTTATCAGCGAGCCAATTAAATTGGGCAATTTTAGCCTGTTTGAGACTAATCAATAATCAGCCAAAACTCGCCAATTTTCGCCGATATTTTCAGAAATAAATTGCGGAGAATACGATCCGGTTTCACTTCACAAATGTTCCAACATTTGAAAAGTTCCCAGACTTATCCTGTAGATGGCGCAGCGACCTCATGACAATCTTCATCCACTAACTACCTCACAGCACAGCAGAGTGACGGATCCGAAGCAGGCAGCTCAGGGACGCACGGAGGAGAGTGGTCCACCTCAACGGTAAATAAACCAGTTTGTGAAATACACAATAAGTCAACAAATTTCAGTTCAACCCACTTCACAATGTTCCCCGCTGTGCTGGTCTTGGTCGCGCTGAGTTTACAGTAAAGCACCATGTAATATGCAAACTAAAGTTAGAGTTAGCCATCTGCTATTTGCCTTGTTACACTGTTAGCCGTGCCGGTAAAGGTAGAATAAACAACAGTACACATTACGTGATCGAGCTACTTCTCTTACTGAGGCAGCTGCATGTCTACAGATGAGACCGGACCGGAAATGTGTAGTGTGAGTTAAGACGCAGGTTTCCGATCGGCAGAGGTACCGATCGGCAGAAGTACCGATCGGCGTAAGTGGAGGGTAGTTGAAAACGCTTTTCTGGTCCGAGTTTGATCAGTCAGTCTTCCTGTCGGCGTGAAGAGCAGTAGCCTACAGGATATCTACAGTATATAGTATTCTGTGGGTAATATATATTTTTTATAACTTCATAAAAAAATTAAAAAATCGGCTGATTAATCGGTAATCGGATCAGATATGTATTGTATATGATATATTCAGGGGTGGGCAATCATGTGCCATGGAGGGCCGAGAGGCTGCAGGTTTTCTTTCCAACCCAAAACTCCACCAGGTGATTTCACTGATAACCTTACCTCCAAGCAGAGAGCAGGGACTAATCAGGGTTGGAAAGAAAACCTGCAGCCTCTCGGCCCTCCATGGCACATGATTGCCCACCCCTGATATATGTACATATATATGTACATATGTATTGCATTTGTGTAAATATTGGCACAACACAGATAATACAAAAAATAATAATGTAATATGGTTGAAGAGGGAGGGAGGTCTGGGGTGTTTATTTGTTAGTTTTGACTTTTATCATTTTTTGTCTGTTACATAATGTACTTTATGTAAAGAAAAAGAACATTATGTTTTTCAACAGCTAAATGGCACATACATAAATAATAAAAATTCCAGTTTTATCAACATAGAAAAATAATATGTGAGCAGACTACGCACATCACTGTACATGCAGAAGTCAAGAAAGCTGGGGAAACATGACTATCACCTCGTAGTATGCATTTGAGAGGGATACGTGAGGCTTTAACTTGAGAGTCGATCTAAAATAAATCACTCAAAACCGAACATTCAACCATCATAAAAACCTCTAAACGCCACAGAGCTGTCTATTTACATTGTTTCATGCACAATATACTGCATACGCAACCCTTATTTACTCCATATTGGCCACAAAATGTCAGAAAAATCAATCACAGAGCGGTTTCATCAAGGTTGCACGGCCATGCCAGCTGATTTAACGGTCTTCCTGGAAGGGATGCAAATGAACAAGCATTTGAAACAGAGAGGACAGTGTGTTCTCAGGACAAGGAGCCTTGACTGGTGATTTAGCCCAGGACATTTATATTATTGGCAAAGGAAGCCTGACTAAACACTGTCATAAGTAATGACCTAGTTGACATCATAAACTGCTCCTATGGGCGTAATAAATGACGGCGGTTGACAGGGCGAGGCGGGTGGATATAGCTGAGGTGGTACAAGCCCAGCTCTTTAAATCAGCGCAAGACAGTGCATCAAATCAACCGGGCTAACTCTCTGTATGACTTGATACAGGTCTGTACATCACAGCAAACTGACAAAGTAATCAAGCAAGATGCAGGGGGTGTGGGCAGTGGAAAAGACAAGAGCTACCCCAAACAGATTTAATACAACACTTCACACCGTGGTTCTGATTCCTGCAGGTCCGAGCAATAAAGCAATCTGCTTGACTGCATCTGTGGACGTGTAGCCGTGTGAAAATAAAACGCTGGAGAGCCCATAACCGTAAATACAACACTGGTTAAACTGGAGGAAAAGAAATGAACAAAAACCGATGCTGTCCGTCAACAGCTTCTCAGATATTCATAAGGTGCGCGTGCTGAAATGAATATTCAATGAGGCTGCCTGGCCTGTCACTCTATGCCATTCATGTCTACTTTTATCTGACACTCACAATCGTTCTGCTTTTTCTACGATCAGGCATCTCCAGAAGAAAAGCAACACAGGAGGAAATGGAGTTCATTACATTGCACTTCTTGATATTCCCCCATTTCGCTCGAGTGATGCAGTGGACATGAATCAAACATGTTGGATCCTCTGTGATTGGATTTTTAAATTAAGAGTCTTAACAAACACCAACACTGTTTTCTGTGGGCTGTATGAGCAACTTTTGATCAAACAATGTAGGTCTGAGCTGATTGCTACCAGCCATTCTGCATATTAGACTTTTAAAACAGATTCATTACTCAGCTGAACTACAGATATGTTTAGTAGGGAGAAGAAAGAAACTGTGACTGCAAGCTACAACACCATACAGTCAGATTTTAAACACCAGCAAGTGTCTGTCATTACAAACATTGACTATTATACAACGTATGACACCAAACTCAGTTTTACCATGTTAACTGAAAAAAAAGTTCACAAAATTCTTTGTTTGTTTCACTTTTATGAAAAAGCAAAGTGGTTTAACTCCAATTAAAAAAGAAAATTGGGAGTCTGATGCTTTATAAAATGTTAGAAATAAAGTTAGATGGTTTAAAAATCTTTTCAACTCTAAATTTAATCAAAAATACAAGTTCAGCGACATGACAAATGTTGAAACAAAAATGTACATTTGATAAAAAATGTTCTTTTTCATGTTTATGGGTTGGGCTCTGTGTGAATATATATGCATATTTTGTTTATGGTATACGTATTTGTGATCAATATGGTTGTTTTGTTTGTGCTGAAGTTTAATATCTTCTGTAAAATGTTTAATATATAAAAGTTGAATAAAAACCTCAATTACAAAAAAAATGTTCTTTTTCTAAATTAGAAAAGAAAAGTTGAAACAGGTACACCAAAACTCCCACACTACTATGTTATGCTTGATCATAACAGGTTAACAAGTGACATGTCTGGATATAGCAGAGAGAGAACAAATAATTCAAAAATTTCATAATCATGTTCCTCAAAAGAGTGATTTTTAAAGGAATTTGAGAATATTTTTTATCAACAGTACAAAATTTAGAAAAATTTAAGAAATGTCTGAATGAAACCCACAAGGCTAACAAAACAGTACAGGGTGGCCATTATCTTTGGGACCATAGGTGCTTACAGAGTAAAAACAAACATGACTCTGTGGTGGAAATCACAGCATGGACTCAGAATTTCAAAAACATAACGGTACTGCCTCCAGACCTGACTTGTCACCTATTGAAAACCTGTTACCCACCATGAAAGACAAAACACATGATAAAGGGGAATTCAAGTATCAGACAAATATCCCGCATTCAAGAACTGGATTCCCTGGTTCCTAAAGATTAACAAAATGCTGTTTAAAGAAGAGGTGATGCAACACAATGGTGAAAGAGATTCCCTGTGTAAAATAGAATTCAAAATAAGCATATTTTTTGTAAAACAACTATTCTAAATTCTAACAAGTGATAAGTTCTGTTTTATTAATATTTTGTACTGTGTCCCAATCTTTTTAGAACTGGTGTTGTATTCAAAGTGGTAGTGTCCGCCTCTATCTTAATATCTATGATGTTATTAGGCAGGTTGAATCCATTTAAATCAAGTGTTTCTATTTCCAAACACCGAATGCATTCCAATTCAAGCTGCCACAACAGAACTGGGCCTCTGGCTAAACCCTGTCAGCACCAGATTCTTATCTAATACAATTCCCATTCTCACATGATTTATGACATTCAGCTTGATACTGTAAAGTTAAAGAGTGATTCAATCGATTATGGCTGAGGTTAAGAATTCCCTAGGATGTAATGTCGACTGTTTTCATTTCTGACAAGTTACTAAACGTGACCTTTTGGCAAAAGATTAAATGTTTCCCCAGACCCCCACTTTGCTTCTGAAGGGCTCCAACATTCACCCATGTGAAATCCATTACTGTTCTCGCGCAAAAGACAGAAACACATCTGACATAATGGCATTCAAGGAAAAGGGTCACATGTACTTTTACCCTGAGATGGGAAAAAAATCACACAATCATGTAACAGAAGAAAACAGGCTGACGACTCCCATAAATAAAAAAAAATGCAGGTTACATGCTTAGGTCATACATGCTTAGGACTTTTATGTATCAAACAAACAGTCATGTCACACCTCGCCCATCCCTCCAAATGGAATATTCCCCTTCCCTTTCATGAGCCAGACAGTAGTACAGCCCTCCCTGATTCCTTACACAGGATGACGCATTACCCATCAAGACCACGGATGATGGATGGTCTCAAAACGAGTCTGGAGAAGACAACCAATGAACCAAAAGAGCTCTGGCCATCATGATGTAACTGGGGCTTATTTTACCCTTGGCTTGTGAAAAGAAAATGACAAAGCTGTGGACACTAGAAGATAAAAGTCCCATAAATTACACTTTTTCAAATATAACTCTATGATCCAGGCCACAGACTTCCAAAGTGCCAGATGTCCACAAAGCACAGGATAAAAAAATATGGTCGAATGAATCATAATTTTTTGCATTACCGCAGTTTTGAAGGAGCAACATTTTGCAAAAGCAGAAGTTTGATCATCTTGTGACAAAGTAGACAAACCTTTTAACACTTACTGATAGATGTTTTCAGTTATTGAAAAAACAAGGAAAATATTCAAATAGCTTTGAATTTATTCTCCAGAAAGAGATGAATGTACAGTATTGATTCGATCAATTGACAATTATTCTAAATGGCACCTACATAAGCTTTATACCGAGCTCAGGCTGGTCTGGTGTCAAATGAAACATCTGTACCATCATGTCCCCCACAAACTGAAGATACTGTCATTACTAACTAATGAGCCATCTGTCCTTCCTCTGACACGCTCAAAGAGGAGCCTTGTCATTGGTTAACGACGCCTTCTGTCGAGCAATCAAGTGTCACCATTGAACAGTTGATGTGTCATTAGTCTGCACGGCAAAGCCTTTAACGACTTAATTATGGGGCCTTCTGTATTTACATGTATGCATGTTGGTGTCAGTTAAATTACCCAGAAGTGCTCAATTAAAAACATTTTTTTTTTAAAACTTAAATTCTGATTTTGAGTTCAGTAAACTTTACGAAGAGGTTCTCATTATTTACCTTGGTGCAGTACAAACATAACGCAGTGAAGTCCCACTTTTTGGCATTTGAGGCACTGTATTTCAAAATGGCACTCTGAAAAAAAAAAAACCATTTGATTATTATTGTCGTGGATAGGCAGCAAAAACAAAACAAAAAAATGAACAGGGTGCCTAGAACTGGCAAACAGTTTCTAGGCTCATGGCGCCATCTTGTGGACAATTCTGGTAACAGCATCTAAAATGATCTGTGCACTTTGCTCTGAGAAAAGAAACTGAGATAACTAAAAAAAAAAACTTACCTTCAGCTCCTGTGGATCCGTGAATTCCTTGCTTAAAGTTTCCACGATCAACTCCCACCGACTTGTGTTCTGCAGTTCTTGAGTTTCCTGTAAAAACACAAACTGCTAAATATCTGCATACTGAATTCAAGTGTGTTTGTATCCGTAACATGTATCATGTTGTTTCTGAGCCTTTATCCCCAGAAATCAACTTACAAAGAACAAACTTAAAATGATAAAATAAACGAAAATAAAAAAAGCAACAACAGCGTAAACAAAACACAACAAAAAATATATATAATAAACTCAAAATATAGCTGCTGGCCACCACAGACAGTTATATACCATTTAGTTCCCAAGTTACAATTCAGTTAATGCCACTCAAACAACAAAATTACAGTGGTATGATAATCAGGTATAACTAACATATTTCCTTAACATACTGGCTTTAATTATTATTTTAAAAGTAATGTTTGACTTGGATTCTTTAATGTCTTTGTTCAGATTGTTCCATAAACTGATTGCTTTTACAGAAATACAACGTTCCATCAATCTAGTCCTGAATCTTTGTTTTTTAAAAGATCTCTGTTCCTGCATATTCTGAATATCTTCATCTGTACAATTAAGAGACATAGCACATGTTTTAATGTGTGATTCTTGTATCTTTATTACATAATCCGTTTTTTTTTTACTGTTTTTTTATATGAGCACAGGGGTCATTACCTCATTCACGACAGGAAACAGACTCATACTGGAACAGGGCATCTTGACATGGACATCATCCCAGGTGTCTTTAAATCGAGTAGGATATGGCACAGGGACTTTACCGTCCTGAAGCAGGTCTGTCTGTCAAAAGGAAGGATGGAGAAAAAAATGCATGACAGTAAAATACAGATCAGTGAAAATGCCAGAGATGACGGTGATGATTATGACCATATTATTATCTTATTTATTCATATTAGGATGAATATTAGTTTTTGTGTGTTAACACATGTCCTGCAGGATTACAAATCTTTCCAAAACCCTGATCTGAATTTTCCTCAGGGGCTGAAAACATACATATCTATCAATCTAACATACTGCTAAAAGAAGCGAAGACATAACCCCACTTTTTAGGGAACCCTGATTTACAAGAGGTAAAATAATTATACATCTCAGTTCCTCATTCTGGTCGGCAAATTTTATTTATGTTAAAGTTGGGTTCCATCAACCAGTCAAACAACCGCTTCAACTCAGCTGTATATCCACACAAGAGCGATTGTATTTCATTTAAAAACGAATCGCTTTGTCTCTAGAGGTGCTTTAATAAAAAAAGCTTCTCAAACCCTTATCATCACTGTGTGCTGTCCAGGAACATCCCTCAGCGGAGGAATTGGTCTGCCACATTCAGGCATCCTCTTTAGCTCATCAATAGGAGTTCCCAGCCATTTAACATCAGGCTTGGCAGCAGGAGATGTAGTTCCATTATCTGCGTCTTTGTTCTCTGGAGACCTTTGTGGTCTACCTTTTCTCACAGGTAAACCAGATGAGGACGGGATTCCTGAAAAGAAGTCTGTTATTTTGGTGTTTTGTTTGACAGAGCCCTCTGAAGCAGCCAAGCACATCTCCTCATCTTGTTTTTCTACACCACTATCATGCTTGAGTGGTGTTTGTAGAACTTCACTTTCCACACGTTTCTTTAAAACTGGTGCCACAGGATTTTCTTCATCCATGTCTTGTGGTGTTAAGAGTTGAGTTTCCTCATCAGAGTCGGAGATGAGAGTTTTTTCCTCTTTTTGGTGGTCCTGAATCTGAGCTGAGGTACTCTGGGGGTCACCTTCATCAGTCATTTCTACATCCTCTTGGGTTTGGCGCACTTCTGCTGTATTTGCATTTTCTGAAGGCTTAACCAGCCACTGCTCAAGAACATTTCTGAACTTTTGTTGGTGTTGTTGTTTAGAGCCGATTCTTGGATGGTGACTTTTCGTCTTTACTCTTCGCAGGTTATCTGATCTAGACTTTGGCCTTGTATCCATCTTGGTCTCTGCAATGTTCCTCCTTCTTTCTTGGTCTACTGTCTCATAGTCCTTGCTGTGAACACCTGTAGACAGTAAAATAAGAGTACATTGTGTTTAAAAAAGTAAAAAAGAAAGTAGTCAAAAAAAGCAATCTGAATAAACTACCTTTGGGTGAATGTGAGGGGGCTGCTGTTGGGGAAATGGTTTCAGTTCTGGGTCGCTTCACGAAAGGTCCAACATCTAAAAATGCGGTCAGTCTACAAAAGGAGAAAGCATTTCTGACTCTGGCTCAGACCAACACTCTCAACAATCTCTGTATCAATTTTATATCAGAGTTATTTAGTGCTTTAATGCTATTATTATCATTATTATTATTATTTTACGGCCTCCAAAAACACAAATTTGACCCCCTGAACAACCTCAAAAATCACAAAAATTTGCAGGCAGGTCAGTCCCGACGAAAACTGCGATGTTTTACAGTGACCCCAAAAAAAAGTGATAAAAAATGGCTTGCTAGTGCCCCCTACAGAGCACCATGAACGTCGACTTTTTCAGATATGCATGAAATTTTACAGGCACGTGTATCTTAACGAGATCTTTGATTTTGCGCACTTGGACTTTTTTCTCAGACGCATGATTAAAGAGTTATTCCGCTGCTTTCGGCCCATTTTTGCCATTTTCATATGTCACAACCGTATCTTGTTAGAATTGTGTTCGGACCAAAAAGATCATTTTAAATTTGTTTTATACATCAATTGTGGTATCTATGAGCTACAACGTGGTCAAAACCCTAGTAAGTCCACCATTTTAGCTTAGAGGACTAATAGTCATAATAGTAGTTCTGGGGTCAGTTGAGCCAATGACTCAACTGAGAAAGTAAAGGAGTCTGATGAGAAGATCAGAGTTTCAGTTCAGATTGTTGAAATGTTTTACTTTTTCTTTTCAAAAATGCAGCTGTATGTGTTCTGAATCACTTAAAGGCATTCTCATGTTCAAATGGCTTTTTACAAAACAGCTTTTCAACAGTTATATCCAATAATAATAAAAAGAATTATTGTACCAGTTGAATAGCGTATAATATATAAAAATACACATGTATGTGAAGAAGTGACTGTTATTTAGGGAGAGAAGGTGAGGGAGGGCTCAAATAACCCCACTCCTATGGTCAACTTACCCCATACACAGGGTGAGTTGACCATAGGAGACCACTTTTTTTTGGCATGCTATATTATCAAGACAGTTATGTTTACACTAATTTTGTTGGTTTGCAGGGATGCACACCATCTCGAAATATATGCAGATACACTAGTTAGAGACAAAACCATGATTACCTTGATGTAGTGATCTGAAATATGAAAAATGGCTCATCTTACCCCACTCTCCCCTATCAGGTTATATTTTGGGGAGAACAATCTGCCCAAGATCAGGCCACCCGAGCCAGTTATCTCATTTTACAGAAAGGTTACCAATCTATAACTATTGTTATGATCTTTTCAGTTTGTAAGTTTGTCTACTTACAACACAGCCTGAGCTGACACCACAAAGGAGCTGTTGTATGGTCTTGTCCAGACTTGTTTCCTTAGCGGTCTTTTCCACAGCAAGTGAACAAATCTCAAAATAAAGAATCCAGCCATAAGTCGCACAATCTACACCTGGAAAACACACAACACAATATTTCAATTAGTGTATAAGTCACCATAATAGTATACCAGCAATGCTGTGTCGTGAAAATCCATTTAGTGTCGGCTTGGTACCTGCGGGAGCGGGAAAAAATCTGTTTTTTATTCTCACATTATTCTGAAAGTCTGTCTCCTTAAGGTCCCGGTAAGTCCTTACAAGACAGAAACACTAAAACTACTTTGACCAGCAACAACAACTGAGTTTAGCTCAAATGCTAACTAGCTTTCTTCTTCACTGGATTAAAACTCCGGTGTAAAACACACTTCGGCGGCTGACAGCTTTCTAATAGAAAAAGCTTCAAGAAAGATTTGGCTTTAGTTGCTATTAAAACGAAGAATAAAACTAGGTGCGCATTACTGCTCGACCCCATGCACCGCTATAAACCAAAACACTTCCGCGCGTGTTAGCGTCTTCTTCTTCTTCGATTTTTTTACGGCAGCTTCGATCGCGATGTCGCTTTACCGCCATCTCCTGGTTCTACATTCGGTTCGGTGTTGTGCAGGTGTTGTGTCACAGAATGCACCCGTACCGTAGAGTGCACCCCTGACGGGAGCGCTGTTGAAAGTACTTAATAAGGCGAAATAATCCAAGTTTTCCTCACCGTTGGATGGATTCAAAAGCGTTTGCCTTTAAGGATTTCATTCAGGCTGTTCAGATAAACCGAAAACAATAGTCATCTGATTCAGAATATTTGCTGTCCCGAAATTATAATGTTCTCTTCCTTGACAGCTTACTGTACAGTTTATACACCCAAGTACATCTCTATATGTGCATTTTTGAGACACATAAAAACAAAACGAAAGTTCGCTGCTCCATTTGACATGTTGTCGTGTTTTTATTTTTCATAAAAGATAATTTTCTTTTACTTCAAGAAGCCAATGAGTGGATGGGATGCCTTCTTCGGCAGGGGTGCATTCTACGGCACAACACCTGTCAACAAGTCAAGTCAGGGTGAAAAAAATACTGGTCTATTTTCGTCCTTTCTCACTCTCTTCAAAATAGCTCACATCTAAAATACTCCACATTTAATCTCCTTGTCATGGTGAAGTTTTGTTTTGAGACTTTAATGTCCTAGTCTTTAAATTATGCTAAACAGAGACACGATATCCAAAGCGTTGCTCCAACTTCAGTTAACGCCACAGCACATTTCCATAGATAAAACTTAAGGGGAAACTCATTTACAAATATTTACAGTGTTCCCGCATCACCTCCGCATATCTGTGTATTCTGTTAAACCTGTCCAGTTTACCTGCTGCAAGCCACACCCACGGTGACGCACCTGACGAGCAGAAGGAAGCGAAAGGCACGATCATTCGAGTCATTTACGGCAAGCTGTCCTCCCAAATGGGGACGTAATTTAGATTAAAACGAAGATCATGGATGGGAGGCTAATCTTTTTCGCTTTATTCTGGCTGTGTAACGTTTCTGGAGTTGAAAACACAGGTGAGGCAGAGGTGAAATGGGATACAGGTTGGATAGAGTATCGATGGAAGCGAAAAAAGACGAGGAGAAGACAGGGAGCAGGAGCTCACATATCTATGAAGGCGGAGAACTGATGTCTGACTTCTGTGTTACTTCTAAAAAGAGATAAAATTATGTTAGCAGAATACAGAGACATTTGAGAATGAGTTTGTTCCTATCTATATGATTATGATCCATGTTGTTGTCCTAATAATGAATGATTTCACTTAAACCTCAGATTATACATAATACTGTTTTGTCTATGCACATTTCCAATAGACATTTTTCATGGGCCCAATTCACATCCATCCAAGTACTCCATTGTAAATCCTCAGCTGATTCAGAGATGGAAAAGGAGCATTAACAGAGCAGCACAGTCAAAAGAAGTAAGCTTGATTAGATTATCATTTAATAACAATAGTTTAGATATGTGGAAACATGTTAATTTTTTTAACCCAATACTTTCCACAGAATGAGGAAGAAGAGACATTGTCATACGCACTCAACATCAATGACAGAAAGCACCTTCTACACCTGCAAAAGAACAGGTACACATATCATTATTGTATCTCAATATAACATGTGTTTTTTCTCGTTTAAGCTCCACACTAAAGTATTTTTTCCACTTGTCAGGGACTTTTTACACCCAAACTTTGTCCAGTTTTTAAGCGGTACGGCTGGTGACTACGAGTCATCCCACCCGAGGCAAAATGTAGGTAAACATTAGGTTACTCTAGTGTAAACGGCTGGTGTGAACATCCATTCTCAAACATGCAACATGCTATACTCTTCTTTTCCCAGGTGCACTGCTATTACCATGGACAGGTGGAGGGATATGAGGACTCAGTGGTAGCACTCAGCACGTGCTCTGGTCTCAGGTTTGTGAATGTTATTTTTATTTTGTTGTTTTTACTGTTGCCTTTTACTGTGTGCACTTTGAGATCTGTATTCTCAGATGTAAAGTGCAATATAAATAAAATGTATTATTATTATAATGTTTAATCACCTCAGCCGTTTCTAGTTCCCAATTAAAGTATTTAATGGAGCTCAGATTCAGTATTAACATGAGTTGACTTTGAATGAATCACTTGTACTTTTTTCCCCATAAAGTTTTGTCATCAGAATGAATATTTCAGATCATTGAAGTAATTTTTAATTAACTAAACTTTAATTTAGAGACTTAAATGTCTAATGACGAGAGTACTGGTTCATTATATTTAATCTTTTTTTTATTGTCTTTGTGTCACTTTTGCATATGTCTCCCAAATCTTAAACAGAGCAGCACTGATTTATAAACCAAAGAAAATCAAACACCAACTATTTTTACAATTTACAAGATATCTTAGATATTTGTTTTCAAGCAACTATTGTCAAAACTATTTTTCACTTGTTTCACTTACTTTTTTGCAAGGTTTTACTTAATAGTTTGAAGGAAATCCATTTACAAAACTATTCTACAGTTTGTTTTAAATGATATCTTAGACCTTTTAATACTTTAATTAAGATACATACTTGTTTAAAGTCAATCCCCTAAGCTAAAGTAGAGCCCCACATTAAATTGATTAAAATTTCATGGCCTCACACTTGTTTTCTCCCACCTATTGTGGTTAGTGGCTTAGATTTTTTTGTTGTTTGTTTAAAGATATTTATCAGACCTTATAAATTTATCAGTGCCTCTTTGTCAGTACAATCTGTGCCACACCTCAGCTTGGATGGGTGGACACTAAAACATTCCTGTAATACTGTATTTGCTTTGCTCTTCTCTTTCACTTCCTTGCAGGGGTGTGATCATCATTGGGAATGATACTTATGGACTCGAACCCGTGCACATGTCAGCAACAAATGACCACTTCCTGTATTCTCTGGAGGATGATCAGACTGAGCCCTTCACCTGTGGGGTCGTCAGCGAAGAGGCATCCGAGCCAAGCCATGAACCATTTGAGCCCGGCCAATCATTGACCAGTCTACTGAGGGTCAGGATGCTTTAAGCTTTTCATCTGGACTTAGATTAAGAGCAGGAGGCAGTGAAAAAAAGAGGCTTTGCTCCTCAATGACTACTTTTGTTTGTTTTTTTTCAACAGAGGAAGCGCAACTTGCCTCAGACCAGTTATGTGGAGTTGGTGCTGGTTGTTGATAATCTTAGGGTGAGTGTGTACATCTTTTGAAAACTTTACAAGCATGTAAGGGGAAAGAAATTGGCTCCCACAGTTTTGAATTTTGAGGATAGATGCCAGTGGATTGGCATTTGTGAATTTTCTTTCAAAGCTTCTGTGAGGAACTTCCCATTTGTGGTCATTTTGGCTCCCCCCACGGACAAAGCACTACCTCTCATCTGTTTATAGCTGAGTCTACGAAAAAAGACATTTCCTTCAGGGGGATAAAAATGGTTTCAAGGATCATCAATTATACAGAAATAGTCCACCGTCATGCTGAGGGTCATGTTTGGTTTGAAGCTCATAGAGGCATCAAAATTAATTTCAGTCTGTTTTATACCAGCTTAAAACTCCTCACAGAAGCTTTAAAATAATACAGTTTAACTTTTGTACTGTAGACGCTCACTTTTGTTCTTGTGTTGAATTTATTTACAGTATAATTTCAAAAAAAAGAATGAAACAGCAGTACGGGATGAAATGGTTGAACTTGCAAATCTCCTGGATGGGGTGAGATCTTAAGCATTTTTACTTGAAAAAGTCCCTAAAGTCTTACATATTCTTTCGTAGTTTTGCAAATATACTATATTATGTTTGACAATGTTGTGTGTCCCCCTCTAGTATTATAAGCAGCTGAATATCCGTGTGATCCTGGTGGGTCTTGAGATCTTTAAGGATGTTAATCCCTTCAGCGTGGAGGGTTCAGCAGGAGATGTGTTGGGTCGTTTTGTGAAGTGGAGGAAGACTTCTCTTATACCAAAGATCAGACATGATATCGGTCAACTTGTCGTGTAAGTAATGTGTTCTTTTAATGATACCATTGGTTTACATTGTTTGATACAAGCACTGCAGTATGTGGTTCGTTCAGTTTGTGACCTGTCTTGATGAATTTATATTTCAGAGGTCGGCCCAGCGCCTATGGTGGAGGAGTATTAGGAATGGCCTTTGTTGGGTCAGTGTGCTCTGTAGCAAGTTCAGGAGGAATCAACGTGGTGAGTTCAGCTTTCCTTTTGACTTCTAACACCAGCTGACTCTCTGCTGGCTGTGACAGCATGTGCTTTTGTACAGACACTGAAACAGCCTGCATTATTAATGGGAGGTCCTATAAGTGCAGCTCAGTCTGACAGACTATGAATAACACGCACAAGTCAAACAGGTTAGACTTGAACACAGAAATAGAAGAACAATGACAGGGCAACTTTCTTTTAGATTCCCCAAATTCCTTTTCATTTTGATACCTAACAGACTTTGAAACACATCAGGGCAAAAATAATTATCCTTTTAGACGAGTTGTTAAACTAAGTGTTGAACATTCATTAAGGGTTGAAATGAAGACCTTTAATAAGCCTCAATTAAAGTCTAATTACCCTGACTTCTTTTACCAAACTGAATTTCTTTAAATGGCTCATGTCCACTTGTTTTTTGTTTAAAACTTGTATTTAAAAACTAGATTTTTATCAGTGAATTTACTGGGTGTGTTTTCCAGTTTTCCAATGACAAATTACCAGGATTCTCTAGTGTGGTGGCCCATGAGATGGGTCATAACCTGGGCATGAATCACGACGACCGCCGCTGCACATGTAATGGAAAGAGCTGCATCATGGGTGCCTCTGCCAGGTAACGGATCTGTCACAATACGTTTCATAGAACATGAAATTTAACACAGCAGTAAAAAACCTTTCTCTTTATGTTAGTGTGGTTATATGTTGAAACTTGAAGCACCATTATAGGTTCACACTTACAGCTTTCATTTTAAAACATGTGCCTCCACTGAGCTGATAAAATCACCTATTTTTGTGTTTTATTTGAGCATCCAAAATTACGCCTCATACAAAAATCTCTAACCATAGTTAAAAAAACATTATTTTTCTTCTGTATTAGCCAACGATTTTTCAGTGCTGTGACGCCCGCCCATTTATACTGTTTATTTCCACTGCAGTGGCTCCACCACGTTCAGCACTTGCAGTGGACAAGACTTTGAGAAGCTCATCGTCAGAGGAGGAGGCTCGTGTCTGAAAAACCAGCCCTCGCCATCAGACGTTGTCGGTACCGCTGTGTGTGGCAACGGACGGCTGGACAAAGGAGAGCAGTGTGACTGTGGCACACCAGAGGTAAGATACTACACACAAACGCACACACAAAACGTTCACAGAGTAAGTTTTTATGACTTTGCCAACATTTTTCAAAGTTATTCTTGAGTGGGGAAACAATAGACAAAAATTCTTCTTTTATTTATTACCAGACATTTTATACAGATTTCTATCCAAATAATATTGTATTAAGTCTACGATGGGTGAATTGTTGAGAACCGTGCAGTCTATAAACCTCAGAAGTTTCTGACACACACTTTAGAAACCAGTGAATTGAAAGTGAAACGGTTATTGGGTAAAAAAATAAAATAAAATGAACACTCACAGATGAAATTGATAAACATGTTGCAACCAATCTTGGTTTAATGACCTTCTCAGAGTAAATTTTTTTCAACTGTGAAGTTAAATAACGTCTTTTTTTCATCCATTTCATGCAGGAATGTAAAAACGACTGCTGTGATGCTGCCACCTGCAAATTTACATCCGGGTCAGCCTGTGCTCAAGGACTCTGCTGCGACAACTGCCAGGTCAGAGTCATGGTGAACCTACAACTGGAGTTACAACGCTTATGTTTGCACTGAATCTGGAAAAACCAGTTCATTGACAGGAAAAGCGGATAAAAAAAAGACTCATCTACATTTGCATGTTCTGGTTTGTGTCTTAGATCAGAGTATCAGGAGCCGAATGCAGAGCGTCTGCTAACACCTGTGACCTTCCTGAATACTGCGACGGCTCAACTGCGTTCTGCCCCGATGACTATTATGTCATGGACGGCCTGCCTTGTCTTAACAATGCCGCATACTGCTATGAAGGGCGGTGTCAGACGTATGATTACCAGTGCAAACATCTCTTTGCACCAGGTACATTTAGTTATCCTTTGTAATTGTCTCCAGGAGCTTTTAATGGAGCTTGTTTGACTGTTAATAACAACCTATTATCTCACATGACTTTCTCATCAGTGACTTTCAATTTGTGTCTCGTATGTCCTAATATAACACAATTCAAATTTATACTAAACCTGTGATTTGGTGTCTCTCTGTGGCAGATCCAGCAAAAAAGGCAGCAGATCTTTGTTTCACGCATGCAAACATGAAAGGGAATGTGTTTGGAAACTGTGGAGTCAACAGCAGACAAGATTATATTAAATGTAGTCTGGCGTGAGTATTTCACTTTGAAAATACTACTTCTACATGTATTGGGCGTAATGGTCAATACTGAAGGGGCGGGGCTTCTGAAAGAGTAATAAATAGAAGGCTAGATATCTTTAGACTGTATTTTTCTATGTCCCACACTGCAGAAATGCCAAGTGTGGAAAGTTGCAGTGCACTAACGTGGATGTCAACAACCCCCCTACTGGTGCCCAAGTCAGTATCGAGGTGATTGACGGGAAAAAGTGTGTAAATGCTGACTTCAACCTGGGCTCAGATGTGCTAGATCCTGCCTATGTCAACCCAGGCAGCCCATGTGACAAAGGGAAGGTGAGCAGACAAAAATTCAAAGGAGTGTTTACACCAAAGGGAAGGAATGTAACCAGGAACAGATGAGAGAAAACCTGTTCCAGGAAAGTGATTGCGAAAAATCAATCATTGATCTTTTTTTGGTTGCATTAAGAAGTCATGTCTTCTCTCTCAGACCTGCCTGGACTTTCAGTGCGTGAACGCTTCTGCTCTGCTGCCCAACTTAGACTGTGAAGCTCGAACCACCTGCAACAGCCGAGGGGTAAGAGGGCACTTTCTTTGCATTTAACCTTTCAAAACCACCCAATGATGACAAGTCTGACGTCGTTGTTGTCTTCCCTCCAGGTTTGTAATGACAGAGGGCACTGCCACTGCAACGACGGGTGGGGCCCACCTCACTGTGACAAGTCAGGGCGAGGTGGCAGCATAGACAGCGGTCCTGCCATGATAGGTACACCAGCTTTATCACTTTTCATTTCAGGACAAGATGAAACAAGTTAAAGGTGTTTTATATTTCATCACGGAAATTTGAATAAACTGAGATAAATGCACCACAGGGAAATAAGCAATGAATTTTTAAATGCATGAATAGATGTGTGGTAATACAAGACCTTACTGCTTATGGATGTCCTGTATTGGGGCTTCATGTGTCTCATTAATAATTTAGGCCTTAAAGGGCACAATTTTTGAGATTGTCCTGCCCTGTTAAAATCTAAATTTTAAAAGTTTAAAAGTTAACTTGTTTATACATAAAATCATCATCTTGTAAATTTGCTGTATACTGGTAATCATTTTAATTTATTAATACTTATGTACAGGCAGCAAGCAGCACCTGACAATTTTTTAAAGAGACGATATAGTAAGTCATATATCATATCATAACGTATCGTGTCATATCATCTATATCATATCAAATTATATCGAACAATATCACATCATAAAATATCAAACATATCATACCGTATCATATCGAATCATATCAGATTATATCATATCAAACCGTATCGTATCATATCATATGGTGTAGGTTTAGGCTGTTATGCTTCCATTAAATTGACAGTATATTCAAGCTCAGCGTCTCCACTGCTTTTAAACTCATATTTTTATCATCATAATTACTGCATGTTGATTGTTGGGTGTGACTTATGTCATTAGTTATTCTGTACTCTTTCTTGATCACACATGACCTTTTTGGATTCTTACCACAGACCACTCCCTCAGAGACGGCCTTTTAATCTTCTTCCTGCTGGTGGTACCTCTATTGATCCTCCTCATTCTGGTGCTGCTGTACTTCTTCAGGAGGGAATCCTTGGATCCATGTCTCAAGAGACACCATAAGTAAATATAACCCTCTATTTAAAAAAAAAATCTCCTCTCGAATACCTGGAGGACAGCAGTTGCAACAGTTAGGAGTGATTTTGATTAAGATTTTGCTTTATTTATTTTGCCTTTATAGGTCAAGTAATGTTCCGAGAAGAAATACGAATTTACAGTCAACACAAGATGTACCGAGAGCTGCATCTACCCAGCCTCCATCGCAGTCTGCTCAGGATGGGGTAAATACTTTTGTTGTTTTGAAAGTCGTCACCATGGGGAAAGGAGGAATGTTAGTTTGGTTGAAGGGAAACCTGGATTTCATTATCTTACCAGGCGGTTAAGAAAAACAGAAATTTTGCGTAAGAGAAAAATGCATTGTTTCCCACAAACTTGCATGTTAAAACTTGTTGTTTGTTTCTTCCAATCCCAGCCTGGATATCCCCCATCTACCCAACTTGAAGTTCCTGGGTATAAACTCATTTAACTGCCTTTTCATCCACTTTTATCCATGAGCACACTTGTGTATCTGGTTTTAACTTAAACTATCTGACAGCCTTAGGTATGGGGAACTGGATTACTGGAACACAGACCCTTCTGCCTCCCCTACTCCTGATCCTGCCCCTGCATATCCTCCAGCTCCACGACAGGGCCCCGGAGTACCAAGACCAATCCCTCCTAAGCAGCTACCAGAATGATTCTGCTTTTGTAATTAATGTTTATGAATGTATTGTAAATGTACGCAGCATGCTGCTCGACATTGTGAAGAGACAATTTTAAAACACTGTGATAAATCTCACTGGTAGTTGTTGCTGGCATTTTTTATGGTCAACTTTCACATAAGGAAACAGCAGGTAAAGTGTACATTTTGAGTAATCACCAAATCTTTGTAACAAAATTTGATTTTTAAAAACTTGTAAAATATTTTTGATTTTGTTAAATGTAATAAAATATGTATCTGGTAATGGATTTTAAGTTTTTAAGTTTTTTTCAAAGAGTGAGGAAGACAACCATCCTACATCCTACTCATACACTTATAGATACACATCATTTCCTTCACTGAACTTAAGTGTGGCTTAAATAATAAAAACCAGCATGAGGGTCATAGTGGGACTTAGCAACTCTTTTCAGGACATACTTTAAAAATACAAGTGATACTAATTAAGTTGTGTTTATAGTGTAAGATAAACTGCAACAGGGTTTGCCAATTTGTAACATGAAAACTCAGCTATTACTGCTTGAATCTTCAGTTAACTTCTGCTGACAAGTTCAACAGAGAATTACCATAGTGTACTAGAAAGTAAATAAACCCTGACTAGTTCGCCTACTGTGTGAACAAGAACATCAATGAGGCAGTTACCACATCCTGCTCAAGGTTGCCAGAGTTGAACCAGCGACCTTAGCATCACAGCATATCATATAAGGAACTTCCTACAGTCCTCTGCTCTACCAACTGAGCTATCAAGGTGCTCTCTGGGCACAACTGCAGAAAACATAGTGGCTGAGATGACACACTTTGCCCACACAACTATTTGACCCACATGGTCAAGCCAAAGCCCAGTCCTACCTTCAGAACAGAGCTTCACAGTTTGTACCCAACAGTCATTGCCAAGGACCCAGAACTGATAGTCAGGACTTTAAGGCTGGGTGAATAAAAAAAAATGATGGTTGGAAAATTAAAGGAGGAGTTCTCTTGTTTGTGTTTTGACATTTTGGAGGTGTTCACAGATGAAGACAAGGACAAGCGGGGAGTCGAACCAGCAACCTTTGCATCACAGCACTTCATGTGAGGAACTTCCTACAGTCCTCTGCTCTACCAACTGAGCTATCGAGGTGCTCTATACTCACAAGTGCAGAAAACATAGTGGCTGAGACGACACACTTTGCCCACACAACTATTTGATCCACATGGTCAATGAAAAGCCCAGCCCTACCTGCAGAAAAAAGCTTCGCAGTTTGTACCCAACAGTCATTGCCAGGAGCCCAGAACTGATAATCAGGACTTTTAGGCTTGGCTTTCCATTGACATGGCCAATCAAAAGCCCAGTCCTACCTTCAGAACAGAGCTTCACAGTTTGTACCCAACAGTCATGGCCAAAGACCCAGAACTGATAGTCAGGACTTTAAGGCTGGGTCAATAAAAAAAAAAAATGATGGTTGGAAAATTAAAGGAGGAGTTCTCTTGTTTGTGTTTTGACATTTTGGAGGTGTTCACAGATGAAGACAAGAACAAGCAGGGAGTCGAACCAGCAACCTTTGCATCACAGCACTTCAGGTGAGGAACTTCCTACAGTCCTCTGCTCTACCAACTGAGCTTTCGAGGTGCTCTTTATTCACAAGTGCAGAAAACATAGTGGCTTAGACGACACACTTTGCCCACACAACTATTTGATCCACATGGTCAATGAAAAGCCCAGCCCTACCTGCAGAACAAAGCTTCGCAGTTTGTACCCAACAGTCATTGCCAGGGACCCAGAACTGATAATCAGGACTTTAAGGCTGGGTGAATAAAAAAAAAAATGATGGTTGGAAAATTAAAGGAGGAGTTCTCTTGTTTGTGTTTTGACATTTTGGAGGTGTTCACAGATGAAGACAAGGACAAGCGGGGAATCGAACCAGCAACCTTTGCATCACAGCACTTCTTGTGAGGAACTTCCTACAGTCCTCTGCTCTACCAACTGAGCTATCTAGGTGCTGTCTACTCAAAAGTGCAGAAAACAAGTGGCTGAGACGACACACTTTGCCCACACAACTATTTGATCCACATGGTCAATGAAAAGCCCAGCCCTACCTGCAGAACAAAGCTTCGCAGTTTGTACCCAACAGTCATTGCCAGGGACCCAGAACTGATAATCAGGCTTGGCTTTCCATTGACATGGCCAATCAAAAGCCCAGTCCTACCTTCAGAACAGCTTTTTCATTGACCATGTAGCTTAAATTGTTGTGTTGGCAAAGTGTGTCGCCGAAGCCACTATGTTTTCTGCGGTTGTCTCAATAAGCACCTTCATAGCTCAGTTGGTAGAGCAGAGGACTGTAAGAAGTTCCTGAAACGTTGTGGTCCAATGGTCGCTGGTTCAACTCCTGCTCCAAACACCAGATTTCATTGGTCTATGCACTGTTCAACCTTTTTCATTGACCATGTGGGTCCAATTGTATTGTTGGCAAAGTGTGTCGCCAAAGCCACTATGTTTTCTGCGTTTGTGTCTATAAGCACCATCATAGCTCAGTTGCCAGAGCAGAGCACTGTAAGAAGTTCCTGAAACGCTGTGGTCCAAAGGTAGCTGGTTCAACTCCAGCTCCAAGCACCAGATTTCATTGGTATATGCACTGTTCAACCTTTTTCATTAACCAGGTGGCTTGATTGTTGTGTTGGCAAAGTGTGTCGCCGAAGCCACTATGTTTTCTGCGTATGTGTCTATAAGCACCTTCATAGCTCAGTTGGCAGAGCAGAGCACTGTAAGAAGTTCCTGAAACGCTGTGTTCCAAAGGTCGCTGGTTCAACTTCAGCTACAAGCACCAGATTTCATTGGTATATGCACTGTTCAACCTTTTTCATTAACCAGGTGGCTTGATTGTTGTGTTGGCAAAGTGTGTCGCCGAAGCCACTATGTTTTCTGCGTTTGTGTGTATAAGCACCTTCATAGCTCAGTTGGTAGAGCACATGACTTTAAGAAGTTCCTGAAACACTGTGGTCCAAAGATCGCTGGTTCAACTCCAGCTCCAAACACTAGATTTCATTATTGTGTGCACTGTTCAACCTTTTTCATCGACCATGTGGCTTCAATAGTTGTGTTGGCAAAGTGTCGCCGAAGCCACTATGTTTTCTGCGTTTGTATCTATAAGCGCCTTCATAGCTCAGTTGGTAGAACAGAGGACTGTAAGAAGTTCCTGAAACGCTGTGGTCCAAAGGTCGCTGGTTCAACTCCAGCTCCAAACTCCAGATTTCATTGCTGTATGCACTGTTCAACCTTTTTCATCGACCATGTGGGTCCAATAGTTATGTTGGCAAAGTGTGTCGCCGAAGCCACTATGTTTTCTGCGTTTGTGTCTATAAGCACCTTCATAGCTCAGTTGGTAGAGCAGAGGACTGTAAGAAGTTCCTGAAAAGCTGTGGTCCAAAAGTCGTTGGTTCAACTCCCCCTGCAAGCACCAGATTTCATTGGTGTATGCACTGTTCAACCTTTTTCATTGACCATGTGGGTCCAATTGTATTGTTGGCAAAGTGTGTCGCCGAAGCCACTATGTTTTCTGCGTTTGTGTCTATAAGCACCTTCATAGCTCAGTTGGTAGAGCAGAGGACTGTAAGAAGTTCCTGAAACGCTGTGGTCCAAAGGTCGCTGGTTCAACTCCAGCTCCAAACACCAGATTTCATTGCTGTATGCACTGTTCAACCTTTTTCATCGACCATGTCGGTCCAATAGTTATGTTGGCAAAGTGTGTCGCCGAAGCCACTATGTTTTCTGCGTTTGTATATATAAGCACCTTCATAGCTCAGTTGGTAGAGCACATGACTTTAAGAAGTTCAAGAAACGCTGTGGTCCAAAGGTCGCTGGTTCAACTCCACCTGCAAGCACCAGATTTCATTGGTATATGCACTGTTCAAACTTTTTCATTGACCAAGTGGCTTGATTGTTGTGTTGGCAAAGTCTGTGGCCGAAGCCACTATGTTTTCTGCGTTTGTGTCTATAAGCACCTTCATAGCTCAGTTGGTAGAGCAGAGGACTGTAAGAAGTTCCTGAAACGCTGTGTTCCAAAGGTCGCTGGTTCAACTCCAGCTCCAAACACCAGATTTCATTGGTTTATGCACTGTTCAACCTTTTTCATTGACCAGGTGGCTTGATTGTTATGTTGGCAAAGTGTGTCGCCGAAGCCACTATGTTTTCTGCGTTTGTATATATAAGCACCTTCATAGCTCAGTTGGTAGAGCACATGGACTGTAAGAATTTCCTGAAAAGCTGTGGTCCAAAGGTCGCTGGTTCAACTCCACCTGCAAGCACCAGATTTCATTGGTGTATGCACTGTTCAACCTTTTTCATTGACCAGGTGGCTTGATTGTTATGTTGGCAAAGTGTGTCGCCGAAGCCACTATGTTTTCTGCGTTTGTATATATAAGCACCTTCATAGCTCAGTTGGTAGAGCAGAGGACTGTAAGAAGTTCCTGAAACGCTGTGGTCCAAAGCTCGCTGGTTCAACTCCAGCTCCAAACACCAGATTTCATTGGTGTATGCACTGTTCAACCTTTTTCATTGACCAGGTGGCTTGATTGTTGTGTTGGCAAAGTCTGTGGCCGAAGCCACTATGTTTTCTGCGTTTGTGTCTATAAGCACCTTCATAGCTCAGTTGGTAGAGCACATGACTGCAAGAACTTCCTGAAACGCTGTGGTCCAAAGCTCGCTGGTTCAACTCCAGCTCCAAACACCAGATTTCATTGGTGTATTCACTGTTCAACCTTTTTCATTGACCAAGTGGCTTGATTGTTGTGTTGGCAAAGTCTGTGGCCGAAGCCACTAGGTTTTCTGCGTTTGTGTCTATAAGCACCTTCATAGCTCAGTTGGTAGAGCACATGACTTTAAGAAGTTCCTGAAACGGTGTGGTCCAAAAGTCGCTGGTTCAACTCCACCTGCAAGCACCAGATTTCATTGTTATATCCACTGTTCAACCTTTTTCATTGACCAAGTGGCTTGATTGTTGTGTTGGCAAAGTCTGTGGCCGAAGCCACTATGTTTTCTGCGTTTGTGTCTATAAGCACCTTCATAGCTCATTTGGTAGAGCAGAGGACTGTAAGAAGTTCCTGAAACGCTGTGGTCCAAAGGTCGCTGGTTCAACTCCAGCTTCAAACACCAGATTTCATTGGTGTATGCACTGTTCAACCTTTTTCATTGACCAAGTGGCTTGATTGTTATTTTGGCAAAGTCTGTGGCCGAAGCCACTATGTTTTCTGCGTTTGTGTCTATAAGCACCTTCATAGCTCAGTTGGTAGAGCACATGACTTTAAGAAGTTCCTGAAATGCTGTGGTCCAAAAGTCGCTGGTTCAACTCCAGCTCCAAGCACCAGATTTCATTGTTATATCCACTGTTCAACCTTTTTCATTGACCAAGTGTCTTGATTGTTGTGTTGGCAAAGTCTGTGGCCGAAGCCAAAAGGTTTTCTGCGTTTGTGTCTATAAGCACCTTCATAGCTCAGTTGGTAGAGCACATGACTTTAAGAAGTTCCTGAAAAGCTGTGGTCCAAAGGTCGCTGGTTCAACTTCACCTGCAAGCACCAGATTTCATTGGTGTATGCACTGTTCAACCTTTTTCATTGACCATGTGGGTCCAATTGTATTGTTGGCAAAGTGTGTCGCCGAAGTCACTATGTTTTCTGCGTTTGTGTCTATAAGCACCTTCATAGCTCAGTTGGTAGAGCAGAGGACTGTAAGAAGTTCCTGAAACGCTGTGGTCCAAAGGTCGCTGGTTCAACTCCAGCTCCAAACACCAGATTTCATTGCTGTATCCACTGTTCAACCTTTTTCATCGACCATGTCGGTCCAATAGTTATGTTGGCAAAGTGTGTCGCCGAAGCCACTATGTTTTCTGCGTTTGTATATATAAGCACCTTCATAGCTCAGTTGGTAGAGCAGAGGACTGTAAGAAGTTCCTGAAACGCTGTGGTCCAAAGGTCGCTGGTTCAACTCCAGCTCCAAACACCAGATTTCATTGCTGTATGCACTGTTCAACCTTTTTCATCGACCATGTCGGTCCAATAGTTATGTTGGCAAAGTGTGTCGCCGAAGCCACTATGTTTTCTGCGTTTGTATATATAAGCACCTTCATAGCTCAGTTGGTAGAGCACATGACTTTAAGAAGTTCAAGAAACGCTGTGGTCCAAAGGTCGCTGGTTCAACTCCACCTGCAAGCACCAGATTTCATTGGTATATGCACTGTTCAAACTTTTTCATTGACCAAGTGGCTTGATTGTTGTGTTGGCAAAGTCTGTGGCCGAAGCCACTATGTTTTCTGCGTTTGTGTCTATAAGCACCTTCATAGCTCAGTTGGTAGAGCAGAGGACTGTAAGAGGTTCCTGAAACGCTGTGTTCCAAAGGTCGCTGGTTCAACTCCAGCTCCAAACACCAGATTTCATTGGTTTATGCACTGTTCAACCTTTTTCATTGACCAGGTGGCTTGATTGTTATGTTGGCAAAGTGTGTCGCCGAAGCCACTATGTTTTCTGCGTTTGTATATATAAGCACCTTCATAGCTCAGTTGGTAGAGCACATGACTTTAAGAATTTCCTGAAAAGCTGTGGTCCAAAGGTCGCTGGTTCAACTCCACCTGCAAGCACCAGATTTCATTGGTGTATGCACTGTTCAACCTTTTTCATTGACCAGGTGGCTTGATTGTTATGTTGGCAAAGTGTGTCGCCGAAGCCACTATGTTTTCTGCGTTTGTATATATAAGCACCTTCATAGCTCAGTTGGTAGAGCAGAGGACTGTAAGAAGTTCCTGAAACGCTGTGGTCCAAAGCTCGCTGGTTCAACTCCAGCTCCAAACACCAGATTTCATTGGTGTATGCACTGTTCAACCTTTTTCATTGACCAGGTGGCTTGATTGTTGTGTTGGCAAAGTCTGTGGCCGAAGCCACTATGTTTTCTGCGTTTGTGTCTATAAGCACCTTCATAGCTCAGTTGGTAGAGCACATGACTGCAAGAACTTCCTGAAACGCTGTGGTCCAAAGCTCGCTGGTTCAACTCCAGCTCCAAACACCAGATTTCATTGGTGTATTCACTGTTCAACCTTTTTCATTGACCAAGTGGCTTGATTGTTGTGTTGGCAAAGTCTGTGGCCGAAGCCACTAGGTTTTCTGCGTTTGTGTCTATAAGCACCTTCATAGCTCAGTTGGTAGAGCACATGACTTTAAGAAGTTCCTGAAACGGTGTGGTCCAAAAGTCGCTGGTTCAACTCCACCTGCAAGCACCAGATTTCATTGTTATATCCACTGTTCAACCTTTTTCATTGACCAAGTGGCTTGATTGTTGTGTTGGCAAAGTCTGTGGCCGAAGCCACTATGTTTTCTGCGTTTGTGTCTATAAGCACCTTCATAGCTCATTTGGTAGAGCAGAGGACTGTAAGAAGTTCCTGAAACGCTGTGGTCCAAAGGTCGCTGGTTCAACTCCAGCTTCAAACACCAGATTTCATTGGTGTATGCACTGTTCAACCTTTTTCATTGACCAAGTGGCTTGATTGTTATTTTGGCAAAGTCTGTGGCCGAAGCCACTATGTTTTCTGCGTTTGTGTCTATAAGCACCTTCATAGCTCAGTTGGTAGAGCACATGACTTTAAGAAGTTCCTGAAATGCTGTGGTCCAAAAGTCGCTGGTTCAACTCCAGCTCCAAGCACCAGATTTCATTGTTATATCCACTGTTCAACCTTTTTCATTGACCAAGTGTCTTGATTGTTGTGTTGGCAAAGTCTGTGGCCGAAGCCAAAAGGTTTTCTGCGTTTGTGTCTATAAGCACCTTCATAGCTCAGTTGGTAGAGCACATGACTTTAAGAAGTTCCTGAAAAGCTGTGGTCCAAAGGTCGCTGGTTCAACTTCACCTGCAAGCACCAGATTTCATTGGTGTATGCACTGTTCAACCTTTTTCATTGACCATGTGGGTCCAATTGTATTGTTGGCAAAGTGTGTCGCCGAAGTCACTATGTTTTCTGCGTTTGTGTCTATAAGCACCTTCATAGCTCAGTTGGTAGAGCAGAGGACTGTAAGAAGTTCCTGAAACGCTGTGGTCCAAAGGTCGCTTGTTCAACTCCAGCTCCAAACACCAGATTTCATTGCTGTATCCACTGTTCAACCTTTTTCATCGACCATGTCGGTCCAATAGTTATGTTGGCAAAGTGTGTCGCCGAAGCCACTATGTTTTCTGCGTTTGTATATATAAGCACCTTCATAGCTCAGTTGGTAGAGCACATGACTTTAAGAAGTTCAAGAAACGCTGTGGTCCAAAGGTCGCTGGTTCAACTCCAGCTCCAAACACCAGATTTCATTGCTGTATGCACTGTTCAACCTTTTTCATCGACCATGTCGGTCCAATAGTTATGTTGGCAAAGTGTGTCGCCGAAGCCACTATGTTTTCTGCGTTTGTATATATAAGCACCTTCATAGCTCAGTTGGTAGAGCACATGACTTTAAGAAGTTCAAGAAACGCTGTGGTCCAAAGGTCGCTGGTTCAACTCCACCTGCAAGCACCAGATTTCATTGGTATATGCACTGTTCAAACTTTTTCATTGACCAAGTGGCTTGATTGTTGTGTTGGCAAAGTCTGTGGCCGAAGCCACTATGTTTTCTGCGTTTGTGTCTATAAGCACCTTCATAGCTCAGTTGGTAGAGCAGAGGACTGTAAGAAGTTCCTGAAACGCTGTGTTCCAAAGGTCGCTGGTTCAACTCCAGCTCCAAACACCAGATTTCATTGGTTTATGCACTCTTCAACCTTTTTCATTGACCAGGTGGCTTGATTGTTATGTTGGCAAAGTGTGTCGCCGAAGCCACTATGTTTTCTGCGTTTGTATATATAAGCACCTTCATAGCTCAGTTGGTAGAGCACATGACTTTAAGAATTTCCTGAAAAGCTGTGGTCCAAAGGTCGCTGGTTCAACTCCACCTGCAAGCACCAGATTTCATTGGTGTATGCACTGTTCAACCTTTTTCATTGACCAGGTGGCTTGATTGTTATGTTGGCAAAGTGTGTCGCCGAAGCCACTATGTTTTCTGCGTTTGTATATATAAGCACCTTCATAGCTCAGTTGGTAGAGCAGAGGACTGTAAGAAGTTCCTGAAACGCTGTGGTCCAAAGCTCGCTGGTTCAACTCCAGCTCCAAACACCAGATTTCATTGGTGTATGCACTGTTCAACCTTTTTCATTGACCAGGTGGCTTGATTGTTGTGTTGGCAAAGTCTGTGGCCGAAGCCACTATGTTTTCTGCGTTTGTGTCTATAAGCACCTTCATAGCTCAGTTGGTAGAGCACATGACTGCAAGAACTTCCTGAAACGCTGTGGTCCAAAGCTCGCTGGTTCAACTCCAGCTCCAAACACCAGATTTCATTGGTGTATTCACTGTTCAACCTTTTTCATTGACCAAGTGGCTTGATTGTTGTGTTGGCAAAGTCTGTGGCCGAAGCCACTAGGTTTTCTGCGTTTGTGTCTATAAGCACCTTCATAGCTCAGTTGGTAGAGCACATGACTTTAAGAAGTTCCTGAAACGGTGTGGTCCAAAAGTCGCTGGTTCAACTCCACCTGCAAGCACCAGATTTCATTGTTATATCCACTGTTCAACCTTTTTCATTGACCAAGTGGCTTGATTGTTGTGTTGGCAAAGTCTGTGGCCGAAGCCACTATGTTTTCTGCGTTTGTGTCTATAAGCACCTTCATAGCTCATTTGGTAGAGCAGAGGACTGTAAGAAGTTCCTGAAACGCTGTGGTCCAAAGGTCGCTGGTTCAACTCCAGCTTCAAACACCAGATTTCATTGGTGTATGCACTGTTCAACCTTTTTCATTGACCAAGTGGCTTGATTGTTATTTTGGCAAAGTCTGTGGCCGAAGCCACTATGTTTTCTGCGTTTGTGTCTATAAGCACCTTCATAGCTCAGTTGGTAGAGCACATGACTTTAAGAAGTTCCTGAAATGCTGTGGTCCAAAAGTCGCTGGTTCAACTCCAGCTCCAAGCACCAGATTTCATTGTTATATCCACTGTTCAACCTTTTTCATTGACCAAGTGTCTTGATTGTTGTGTTGGCAAAGTCTGTGGCCAAAGCCAAAAGGTTTTCTGCGTTTGTGTCTATAAGCACCTTCATAGCTCAGTTGGTAGAGCACATGACTTTAAGAAGTTCCTGAAAAGCTGTGGTCCAAAGGTCGCTGGTTCAACTTCACCTGCAAGCACCAGATTTCATTGGTGTATGCACTGTTCAACCTTTTTCATTGACCATGTGGGTCCAATTGTATTGTTGGCAAAGTGTGTCGCCGAAGTCACTATGTTTTCTGCGTT
This sequence comes from Xyrichtys novacula, assembly GCA_962446985.1. Lineage (NCBI taxonomy): Eukaryota > Metazoa > Chordata > Actinopteri > Labriformes > Labridae > Xyrichtys > Xyrichtys novacula. The sequence goes on along the minus strand of OY660882.1, from coordinate 6,082,303 downwards.
TGTGTCTATAAGCACCTTCATAGCTCAGTTGGTAGAGCAGAGGACTGTAAGAAGTTCCTGAAACGCTGTGGTCCAAAGGTCGCTGGTTCAACTCCAGCTCCAAACACCAGATTTCATTGCTGTATCCACTGTTCAACCTTTTTCATCGACCATGTCGGTCCAATAGTTATGTTGGCAAAGTGTGTCGCCGAAGCCACTATGTTTTCTGCGTTTGTATATATAAGCACCTTCATAGCTCAGTTGGTAGAGCACATGACTTTAAGAAGTTCAAGAAACGCTGTGGTCCAAAGGTCGCTGGTTCAACTCCACCTGCAAGCACCAGATTTCATTGGTATATGCACTGTTCAACCTTTTTCATTGACCATGTGGGTCCAATTGTATTGTTGGCAAAGTGTGTCGCCGAAGCCACTATGTTTTCTGCATTTTTGTCTATAAGCACCTTCATAGCTCAGTTGGTAGAGCAGAGGACTGTAAGAAGTTCCTGAAACCCTTTGTTCAACTCCAGCTCCAAACACCAGATTTCATTGGTGTATGCACTGTTCAACCTTTTTCATCGACCATGTGGGGCCAATAGTTATTTTGGCAAAGTGTGTCGCCGAAGCCACTATGTTTTCTGCGTTTGTGTCTATAAGTACCTTCATAGCTCAGTTAGTAGAGCACATGACTTTAAGAAGTTCCTGAAACGCTGTGGTCCAAAAGTCGCTGGTTCAACTCCAGCTCCAAGCACCAGTTTTCATTGTTATATCCACTGTTTAACCTTTTTCATTGACCAAGTGGCTTGATTGTTGTTTTGGCAAAGTGTGTCGCCGAAGCCACTATGTTTTCTGCGTTTGGGTCTATAAGTACCTTCATAGCTCAGTTGGTAGAGCACATGACTTTAAGAAGTTCCTGAAACGCTGTGGTCCAAAAGTCGCTGGTTCAACTCCAGCTCCAAGCACCAGATTTCATTGTTATATCCACTGTTCAACCTTTTTCATTGACCAAGTGGCTTGATTGTTGTGTTGGCAAAGTGTGTCGCCGAAGCCACTATGTTTTCTGCGTTTGTCTATATAAGCACCTTCATAGCTCAGTTGGTAGAGCACATGACTTTAAGAAGTTCCTGAAACGCTGTGGTCCAAAAGTCGCTGGTTCAACTCCAGCTCCAAGCACCAGATTTCATTGGTCTATCCACTGTTCAACCTTTTTCATTGACCAGGTGGCTTGATTGTTGTGTTGGCAAAGTGTATCGCCCAAGCCACTATGTTTTCTGCGTTTGTGTCTTTAAGTACCTTCATAGCTCAGTTGGTAGAGCACATGACTTTAAGAAGTTCAAGAAACGCTTTGGTCAAAAGGTTGCTGGTTCAACTCCACCTGCAAGCACCAGATTTCATTGGTATATGCACTGTTCAACCTTTTTCATTGACCATGTGGGTCCAATTGTATTGTTGGCAAAGTGTGTCGCCGAAGCCACTATGTTTTCTGCATTTTTGTCTATAAGCACCTTCATAGCTCAGTTGGTAGAGCAGAGCACTGTAAGAAGTTCCTGAAACGCTTTGGGCCAAAGGTCGCTGGTTCAACTCCAGCTCCAAACACCAGATTTCATTGGTGTATGCACTGTTCAACCTTTTTCATCGACCATGTGGGTCCAATAGTTATGTTGGCAAAGTGTGTCGCCGAAGCCACTATGTTTTCTGCGTTTGTCTCTATAAGCACCTTCATAGCTCAGTTGGTAGAGCACATGACTTTAAGAAGTTCCTGAAACGCTGTGGTCCAAACGTCGCTGGTTCAACTCCAGCTCCAAACACCAGATTTCATTGCTGTATGCACTGTTCAACCTTTTTCATCGACCATGTGGCTTGATTGTTATGTTGGCAAAGTGTGTCGCCGAAGCCACTATGTTTTCTGCGTTTGTATATATAAGCACCTTCATAGCTCAGTTGGTAGAGCAGAGGACTGTAAGAAGTTCCTGAAACGCTGTGGTCCAAAGGTCGCTGGTTCAACTCCAGCTCCAAACACCAGATTTCATTGGTGTATGCACTGTTCAACCTTTTTCATTGACCAGGTGGCTTGATTGTTATGTTGGCAAAGTGTGTCGCCCAAGCCACTATGTTTTCTGCGTTTGTGTCTATAAGCACCTTCATAGCTCAGTTGGTAGAGCACATGACTTTAAGAAGTTCCTGAAACGCTGTGGTCCAAAAGTCGCTGGTTCAACTCCAGTTCCAAGCACCAGATTTCATTGTTATATCCACTGTTCAACCTTTTTCATTGACCAGGTGGCTTGATTGTTGTGTTGGCAAAGTCTGTGGCCGAAGCCACTATGTTTTCTGCGTTTGTGTCTATAAGCATCTTCATAGCTCAGTTGGTAGAGCACATGACTTTAAGAAGTTCCTGAAACGCTGTGGTCCAAAGGTCGCTGGTTCAACTCCAGCTCCAAACACCAGATTTCATTGGTGTATGCACTGTTCAACCTTTTTCATTGACCAGGTGGCTTGATTGTTATGTTGGCAAAGTGTGTCGCCGAAGCCACTATGTTTTCTGCGTTTGTATATATAAGCACCTTCATAGCTCAGTTGGTAGAGCACATGACTTTAAGAAGTTCCTGAAAAGCTGTGGTCCAAAGGTTGCTGGTTCAATTCCACCTGCAAGCACCAGATTTCATTGGTGTATGCACTGTTCAACCTTTTTCATTGACCATGTGGGTCCAATTGTATTGTTGGCAAAGTGTGTCGCCGAAGCCACTATGTTTTCTGCGTTTGTATCTATAAGCACCTTCATAGCTCAGTTGGTAGAGCAGAGGACTGTAAGAAGTTCCTGAAACGCTTTGGTCCATAGGTCGCTGGTTCAACTCCAGCTCAAAAAACCAGATTTCATTGCTGTATGCACTGTTCAACCTTTTTCATCGACCATGTCAGTCCAATAGTTATGTTGGCAAAGTGTGTCGCCGAAGCCACTATGTTTTCTGCGTTTGTATATATAAGCACCTTCATAGCTCAGTTGGTAGAGCACATGACTTTAAGAAGTTCCTGAAAAGCTGTGGTCCAAAGGTCGCTGGTTCAACTCCACCTGCAAGCACCAGATTTCATTGGTGTATGCACTGTTCAACCTTTTTCATTGACCAAGTGGCTTGATTGTTGTGTTGGCAAAGTCTGTGGCCGAAGCCACTATGTTTTCTGCGTTTGTGTCTATAAGCACCTTCATAGCTCAGTTGGTAGACCAGAGGACTGTAAGAAGTTCCTGAAACGCTTTGGTCCAAAGGTCGCTGGTTCAACTCCAGCTCCAAACACCAGATGTCATTCCTGTATGCACTGTTCAACCTTTTTCATTGACCAGGTGGCTTGATTGTTATTTTGGCAAAGTGTGTCGCCGAAGCCACTATGTTTTCTGCGTTTGTATATATAAGCACCTTCATAGCTCAGTTGGTAGAGCACATGACTTTAAGAAGTTCCTGAAAAGCTGTGGTCCAAAGGTCGCTGGTTCAACCCCACCTGCAAGCACCAGATTTCATTGGTGTATGCACTGTTCAACCTTTTTCATTGACCATGTGGGTCCAATTGTATTGTTGGCAAAGTGTGTCGCCGAAGCCACTATGTTTTCTGCATTTGTGTCTATTAGCACCTTCATAGCTCAGTTGGTAGAGCAGAGGACTGTAAGAAGTTCAAGAAACGCTTTGGTCCAAAGGTCGCTGGTTCAACTCCAGCTCCAAACACCAGATGTCATTGCTGTATGCACTGTTCAACCTTTTTCATTGACCAGGTGGCTTGATTGTTATTTTGGCAAAGTGTGTCGCCGAAGCCACTATGTTTTCTGCATTTGTGTCTATTAGCACCTTCATAGCTCAGTTGGTAGAGCACATGACTTTAAGAAGTTCAAGAAACGCTGTGGTCCAAAGGTCGCTGGTTCAACTCCACCTGCAAGCACCAGATTTCATTGGTATATGCACTGTTCAACCTTTTTCATTGACCATGTGGGTCCAAATGCATTGTTGGCAAAGTGTGTCGCCGAAGCCACTATGTTTTCTGCGTATGTATATATACGCACCTTCATAGCTCAGTTGGTAGAGCACATGACTTTAAGAAGTTCAAGAAACGCTTTGGTCCAAAGGTCACTGGTTCAACTCCTCCTGCAAGCACCAGATTTCATTGTTATATCCACTGTTCAACCTTTTTCATTGACCAAGTGGCTTGATTGTTGTGTTGGCAAAGTCTGTGGCCGAAGCCACTATGTTTTCTGCGTTTGTGTCTATAAGCACCTTCATAGCTCAGTTGGTAGAGCAGAGGACTGTAAGAAGTTCCTGAAACGCTGTGGTCCAAAGGTCGCTAGTTCAACTCCAGCTCCAAACACCAGATTTCATTGGTGTATGCACTTTTCAACCTTTTTCATTGACCAGGTGGCTTGATTGTTATGTTGGCAAAGTGTGTCGCCCAAGCCACTATGTTTTCTGCGTTTGTGTCTAGAAGCACCTTCATAGCTCAGTTGGTACAGCACATGACTTTAAGAAGTTCCTGAAACGCTGTGGTCCAAAGGTCGCTGGTTCAACTCCAGCTCCAAACACCAGATTTCATTGGTGTATGCACTGTTCAACTTTTTTCATTGACCAGGTGGCTTGATTGTTATTTTGGCAAAGTCTGTGGCCGAAGCCACTATGTTTTCTGCGTTTGTGTCTATAAGCACCTTCATAGCTCAGTTGGTACAGCACATGACTGCAAGAACTTCCTGAAATGCTGTGGTCCAAACGTCGCTGGTTCAACTCCAGCTCCAAGCACCAGATTTCATTGTTATTTCCACTGTTCAACCTTTTTCATTGACCAAGTGGCTTGATTGTTGTGTTGGCAAAGTCTGTGGCCTAAGCCACTATGTTTTCTGCGTTTGTGTCTATAAGCACCTTCATAGCTCAGTTGGTAGAGCAGAGGCCTGTAAGAAGTTCCTGAAACGCTGTGGTCCAAAGGTCGCTGGTTCAACTCCAGCTCCAAACACCAGATTTCTTTGATGTATGCACTGTTCAACCTTTTTCATTGACCAGGTGGCTTGATTGTTATGTTGGCAAAGTGTGTCGCCGAAGCCACTATGTTTTCTGCGTTTGTATATATAAGCACCTTCATAGCTCAGTTGGTAGAGCACATGACTTTAAGAAGTTCCTGAAACGCTGTGGTCCAAAGGTCGCTGGTTCAACTCCACCTGCAAGCACCAGATTTCATTGGTATATGCACTGTTCAACCTTTTTCATTGACAAAGTGGCTTGATTGTTGTGTTGGCAAAGTCTGTGGCCAAAGCCACTATGTTTTCTGCGTTTGTGTCTATAAGCACCTTCATAGCTCAGTTGGTAGAGCAGAGGACTGTAAGAAGTTCCTGAAACGCTGTGGTCCAAAGGTCGCTGGTTCAACTCCAGCTCCAAACACCACATTTCATTGCTGTATGCACTGTTCAACCTTTTTCATCAACCATGTCGGTCCAATAGTTATGTTGGCAAAGTGTGTCGCCGAAGCCACTATGTTTTCTGCGTATGTGTATATACGCACCTTCATAGCTCAGTTGGTAGAGCACATGACTTTAAGAAGTTCAAGAAACGCTTTGGTCAAAAGGTCGCTGGTTCAACTCCACCTGCAAGCACCAGATTTCATTGGTATATGCACTGTTCAACCTTTTTCATTGACCATGTGGGTCCAATTGTATTGTTGGCAAAGTGTGTCGCCGAAGCCACTATGTTTTCTGCATTTTTGTCTCTAAGCACCTTCATAGCTCAGTTGGTAGAGCACATGACTTTAAAAAGTTCAAGAAACGCTTTGGTCAAAAGGTCGCTGGTTCAACTCCACCTGCAAGCACCAGATTTCATTGGTATATGCACTGTTCAACCTTTTTCATTGACCATGTGGGTCCAATAGTTATTTTGGCAAAGTGTGTCGCCGAAGCCACTATGTTTTCAGCGTTTAAGCACCTTCATAGCTCAGTTAGTAGAGCACATGACTTTAAGAAGTTCCTGAAACGGTGTTGTCCAAAAGTCGCTGGTTCAACTCCAGCTCCAAGCACCAGATTTCATTGTTATATCCACTGTTCAACCTTTTTCATTGACCAAGTGGCTTGATTGTTGTGTTGGCAAAGTGTGTCGCCGAAGCCACTATGTTTTCTGCGTTTGTGTCTACAAGTATCTTCATAGCTCAGTTCGTAGAGCACATGACTTTAAGAAGTTCCTGAAACGCTGTGGTCCAAACGTCGCTGGTTCAACTCCAGCTCCAAGCACCATATTTCATTGGTCTATCCACTGTTCAACCTTTTTCATTGACCAAGTGTCTTGATTGTTGTGTTGGCAAAGTGTGTCGCCGAAGCCACTATGTTTTCTGCGTTTGTGTCTACAAGTACCTTCATAGCTCAGTTGGTAGAGCACATGACTTTAAGAATTTCCTGAAACGCTGTGGTCCAAAGGTCGCTGGTTCAACTCCAGCTCCAAGCACCATATTTCATTGGTCTATCCACTGTTCAACCTTTTTCATTGACCATGTGGGTCCAGTTGTATTGTTGGCAAAGTGTGTCGCCGAAGCCACTATGTTTTCTGCGTTTGTGTCTATAAGCACCTTCATAGCTCAGTTGGTAGAGCAGAGGACTGTAAGAAGTTCCTGAAACGCTTTGGGCCAGAGGTCGCTGGTTCAACTCCAGCTCCAAACACCAGATTTCATTGGTGTATGCACTGTTCAACCTTTTTCATCGACCATGTGGGTCCAATAGTTATTTTGGCAAAGTGTGTCGCCGAAGCCACTATGTTTTCTGCGTTTGTGTCTATAAGCACCTTCATAGCTCAGTTGGTAGAGCACATGACTTTAAGAAGTTCCTGAAACGCTGTGGTCCAAAGGTAGCTGGTTCAACTTCTGCTCCAAACACCAGATTTCATTGGTCTATGCACTGTTCAACCTTTTTCATTGACCGTGTGGGTCCAATTGTTATGTTGGCAAAGTGTGTCGCCGAAGCCACTATGTTTTCTGCATTTGTGTCTATTAGCACCTTCATAGCTCAGTTGGTAGAGCAGAGGACTGTAAGAAGTTCCTGAAACGCTGTGGTCCAAAGGTCGCTGGTTCAACTCCAGCTCCAAACACCAGATTTCATTGGTGTATGCACTGTTCAGCCTTTTTCATCGACCATGTGGGTCCAATAGTTATTTTGGCAAAGTGTGTCGCCGAAGCCACTATGTTTTCTGCGTTTGTGTCTATAAGCACCTTCATAGCTCAGTTGGTAGAGCACATGACTTTAAGAAGTTCCTGAAACGCTGTGGTCCAAAGGTTGCTGGTTCAACTCCAGCTCCAAACACCAGATTTCATTGCTGTATGCACTGTTCAACCTTTTTCATTGACCAGGTGGCGAGATTGTTGTGTTGGAAAAGTGTGTTGCCGAAGCCACTATGTTTTCTGCATTTGTGTCTATAAGCACCTTCATAGCTCAGTTGGTAGAGCAGAGGCCTGTAAGAAGTTCCTGAAACGCTGTGGTCCAAAGGTCGCTGGTTCAACTCCAGCTCTAAACACCAGATTTCATTGCTGTATGCACTGTTCAACCTTTTTCATTGACCAGGTGCCTTGATTGTTATGTTGGCAAAGTGTGTCGCCGAAGCCACTATGTTTTCTGCATTTGTGATTATAAGAACCTTCATAGCTCAGTTGGTATAGCAGAGGACTGTAAGAAGATCCTGAAAGGCTTTGGGCCAAAGGTCGCTGGTTCAACTCCACCTCCAAACACCAGATTTCATTGGTCTATGCACTGTTAAACCTTTTTCATTGACCAGGTGGCTTGATTGTTATGTTGGCAAAGTGTGTCGCCGAAGCCACTATGTTTTCTGCGTTTGTGTCTATAAGCACCTTCATAGCTCAGTTGGTAGAGCACATGACTGTAAGAAGTTCAAGAAACGCTGTGGTCCAAAGGTCGCTGGTTCAACTCCTGCTCCAAACACCAGATTTCATTGGTGTATGCACTGTTCAACCTTTTTCATTGACCAGGTGGCTTGATTGTTATGTTGGCAAAGTGTGTCGCCGAAGCCACTATGTTTTCTGTGTTTGTGTTTATAAGCACCTTCATAGCTCAGTTGGTAGAGCAGAGGACTGTAAGAAGTTCCTGAAACGCTGTGGTCCAAAGGTCGCTGGTTCAACTCCAGCTGCAAGCACCAGAATTCATTGGTATATGCACTGTTCAACCTTTTTCATTGACCATGTGGGTTCAATAGTTATGTTGGCAAAGTGTGTCGCCGAAGCCACTATGTTTTCTGCGTTTGTATATATAAGCACCTTCATAGCTCAGTTGGTAGAGCACATGACTTTAAGAAGTTCCTGAAACGCTGTGTTCCAAAGGTCGCTGGTTCAACTCCACCTGCAAGCACCAGATTTCATTGGTATATGCACTGTTCAACCTTTTTCATTGACCAAGTGGCTTGATTGTTGTGTTGGCAAAGTCTGTGGCCGAAGCCACTATGTTTTCTGCGTTTGTGTCTATAAGCACCTTCATAGCTCAGTTGGTAGAGCAGAGGACTGTAAGAAGTTCCTGAAACGCTGTGGTCCAAAGGTCGCTGGTTCAACTCCAGCTCCAAACACCACATTTCATTGCTGTATGCACTGTTCAACCTTTTTCATTGACCAGGTGGCTTGATTGTTATTTTGGCAAAGTCTGTGGCCGAAGCCACTATGTTTTCTGCGTTTGTGTCTATAAGCACCTTCATAGCTCAGTTGGTAGAGCACATGACTTTAAGAAGTTCCTGAAACGCTGTGGTCCAAAAGTCGCTGGTTCAACTCCAGCTCCAAGCACCAGATTTCATTGTTATATCCACTGTTCAACCTTTTTCATTGACCAAGTGGCTTGATTGTTGTGTTGGCAAAGTCTGTGGCCTAAGCCACTATGTTTTCTGCGTTTGTGTCTATAAGCACCTTCATAGCTCAGTTGGTAGAGCACATGACTGCAAGAACTTCCTGAAACGCTGTGGTCCAAAGGTCGCTGGTTCAACTCCAGCTCCAAACACCAGATTTCATTGGTGTATGCACTGTTCAACCTTTTTCATTGACCAGGTGGCTTGATTGTTATGTTGGCAAAGTGTGTCGCCGAAGCCACTATGTTTTCTGCATTTGTGTCTATAAGCACCTTCATAGCTCAGTTGGTAGAGCACATGACTTTAAGAAGTTCCTGAAACGTTGTGGTCCAAAGGTCGCTGGTTCAACTCCTGCTCCAAACAGCTGATTTCATTGGTCTATGCACTGTTCAACCTTTTTCATTGACCATGTGGGTCCAATTGTATTGTTGGCAAAGTGTGTCGCCGAAGCCACTATGTTTTCTGCGTTTGTGTCTATAAGCACCTTCATAGCTCAGTTGGTAGAGCAGAGGACTTTAAGAAGTTCCTGAAACGCTGTGGTCCAAAGGTCGCTGGTTCAACTCCAGCTCCAAACACCAGATTTCATTGCTGTATGCACTGTTAGACCTTTTTCATTGACCATGTGGGTCCAATTGTATTGTTGGCAAAGTGTGTCGCCGAAGAAACTATGTTTTCTGCGTTTGTGTCTATAAGCACCTTCATAGCTCAGTTGGTAGAGCACATGACTTTTAGAAGTTCCTGAAACGCTGTGGTCCAAAGGTCGCTGGTTCGACTCCAGCTCCAAGCACCAGATTTCATTGGTATATTCACTGTTCAACTTTTTTAGTTTACCAGGTGGCTTGATTGTTGTGTTGGCAAAGTGTGTCGCCGAAGCCACTATGTTTTCTGCATTTGTGTCTATAAGCACCTTCATAGCTCAGTTGGTAGAGCACATGACTTTAAGAAGTTCCTGAAACGTTGTGGTCCAAAGGTTGCTGGTTCAACTCCTGCTCCAAACAGCTGATTTCATTGGTCTATGCACTGTTCAACCTTTTTCATTGACCATGTGGGTCCAATTGTATTGTTGGCAAAGTGTGTCGCCGAAGCCACTATGTTTTCTGCGTTTGTGTCTATAAGCACCTTCATAGCTCAGTTGGTAGAGCTGCAGAACAAAGCTTCGCAGTTTGTACCCAACAGTCATTGCCAGGGACCCAGAACTGATATTCAGGACTTTTAGGCTTAGCTTTCCATTGACATGGCCAATCAAAAGCCCAGTCCTACCTTCAGAACAGAGTTCCACAGTTTGTACCCAACAGTCATTGCCAAGGACCCAGAACTGATAGTCAGGACTTTAAGGTTGGGTGAATAAAAAAAAAATTGATGGTTGGAAAATTAAAGGAGGAGTTCTCATGTTTGTGTTTTGACATTCTGGAGGTGTTCACAGGTGAAGACAAGGACAAGCGGGGAGTCGAACCAGCAACCTTTGCATCACAGCACTTCGTGTGAGGAACCTCCTACAGTCCTCTGCTCTACCAACTGAGCTATCGAGGTGCTCTATACTCACAAGTGCAGAAAACATAGTGGCTGAGACGACACACTTTGCCCACACAACTATTTGATCCACATGGTCAATGAAAAGCCCAGCCCTACCTGCAGAACAAAGCTTCGCAGTTTGTACCCAACAGTCATTGCCAGGGACCCAGAACTGATAATCAGGACTTTTAGGCTTGGCTTTCCATTGACATGGCCAATCAAAAGCCCAGTCCTACCTTCAGAACAGAGCTTCACAGTTTGTACCCAACAGTCATGGCCAAGGACTGAATGGTGGACTTTTTTGTTAGATTTTTGACCTCATGTTGAATCTAGATACCACAATTGATGAATAAAACAATTTTAAAATGATTTTTTTCGGTCTGAACACAATTTTAATAAAACTTATGACGGACTAAATTCACTTTCAAGAGTGAAAAATATTTTTTGGGAAATAAATGTCTAGCCCCTTCACCCATTTGCTTCTAACCTTCACAGACCATGAATTGATGTCCATCTCCTAAATATTTGATCACATGATTCATTTCTTTCACCATTTCCAAGCAACAGGGGTTGGCTCATCTTACCCTTTGGCTCAGTTTACCCCATTCTCCCCTACTCTTTTCTCCCTGAAATCATTAAATCAGACTTTTTTTTTAACTTCAAAAGTTATTACCCAAAGAAAAAATCGATCAATAAGCAACACTTTAATTAAGGTTGGGGATCCGTGTGAGTCGGTGTCATCTTACCCTCAAGAACCCCCAAGAGTAAGCTAAGGACAGCTGGTTTACTTTGCTTTATTTTGAAAGCTTTTATTTTGAAAATATCGCCGCCGGAAATCAACCCCACGTGTGCCTTCTGTTTTGAGTGACGCAGCCCGATGCGGAAGTAAAGATGTAACGAAACTCATCAGTTAATGCAGTCGGTAGTGTCAAAAGTATGCCATAAACTGTGTTTTTAAGTGATTCGTAAGCCTACCATGGCTTCGGAGGACTCGGGTGGTGTGGACCGGGCTCCGATCTGCCTGTGTGTCCTCTGTGGGCTCCCTGCAGCCGGTAAATCCACGCTGGCTCGGAGGCTCCTTAGCGACTCTGTACGTCTCGGCTGGAGGGTCAGTGTGGTGCCGTATGATGACCTGATCCCGGAGCATGCTTTTCAGACCAAGGTGGTGGAGGACGGTGTCAAACTACAAGACATGGTGAACAGATGAAGTTAAATGAGATGTTTTTTCAATGGAGTTCATGCACCCCTGAACATAGTGGATTTATTCATGATTGTTATTGTTTTCTTTTTGTTTCTAGCACACTGAGTGGAAGCTACATAGACAAGCAGTACTGCATTGTATTGAACAGTTCTTGAAGGGACCCCAACAGCCAAGCAGCCCTCACATCAACATGGCAGCATGGGAGCGATGCAATAAAACTCTGCTGCAACCTGAAACTCCTCACAGGGCACCACTTTTATTCTTGCTGGATGACAACTTCTACTACCAAAGCATGAGATATGAAGTGCACCAAGTTGCCAGAAAGAGTAAGCACACTTAAATATCTCCAAAATGCGCCCCCTTTTCTCCCTCACAGATGCTCAAAAGCTGGTTCATGCCTTCATCTCCTCCAAGTTGGACTACTGCAACGCACTTCTCATCTGGATCCCTAGCAAGAGTCTGCATAGAGAGTGCTCAAACATGATCATATCAACCCCCATCCTCCAATCACTCCACTGGCTCCTCTGGTTTCCACCAGGATGGGGTACAAGGTTTCTCTCCTCACACACCGTTGCATCCATGGACATGCCCCCACCCACCTCAAAGAACTTCTACACCCACAAAAACTCACTCACACCTCCTCTTCACCCCCAGAAGCCCTCTGTGCTGCTGCCCCACACCTTTGTTCTTTCCATTTTAGCAGAACTTTTGGTCCCTAATCATAGATTCTTATCTCGCTTTTACTCTTTTATTAAGATGTTTCTCTTGTTTTTTAACCAATAACCTGTTTTTATATTCCTTTACTGTGAAATTTCTTTGTTTTTAAGCTGTAGCCCTTTGAGGTCGCTTGATGTAAAGGGCACTACAAATAAAATGTATTATTATTATTATTATTAAATGCTCAGAAGATTTTGCCGTAAGTCTACTCATATGTCCCTTAAGTGATGTGCGTTTTATTGTCTTGATTTCTTGCTTGTTCCTTTTAGATTCACTCGGTTTCTGTCAGGTGTATCTGCAGTGTGATTTGGAGTCATGCATCAGCAGAAACCAGAGCAGGTCTGAGCCCGTTCCCGCTGAGGTGATGGGGGACATGGTGAAGCGTTTGGAGCCTCCAAATCCACAGAAGAACTCGTGGGAGAAAAACAGCGTTTCTCTCAACACTACAGACAAGATGTCTGACTGTGACATGTAAGAAATAGCAGCTGGAAACCTTTCTACAAAGTTTTATGTCATATCAGGTACTCACTGGTTGCTTGTGTGTGTTACTCTGCTTGTATGGCTGTTTTTCAGACAGAGGGTGATGGAGGTGATCTCTTCTGCAATGAGCAACCCACTGAGGCCTGTGGAGGACAACACAGAACAAACAGTGCGTCAACAAGCTCCCATTGAACCTTTTGGAAATGGGTTTAAATCTGTGTTAAATCTATATGTTGTTGCAGGAGGCTGACCGTCTGAAATGTGCCACCAGTGTAATCCACCAGGCTGACCAGGCATGCCGGCGCCTCATCTCTGACGCTATGAAGACTGCTAAAGGTCAGCTTTAAAACTAAATGACTTTTTTTTCGAGTTTTTCTTTAGTAGCGAATAATTACTTCTTGTTTTCTTTTACTCTAACTTTAGAAAATCAAGTTCCACCTACGCAAATGAAGTCCTTGGCTGCTCTGTTGAATGAATCCAAGACAGCTTTTCTTCACAACCTGCGAGGAGAGTTGCTACAGGAAAGTACTTTCATTCAAGAAGAAGACATGGATGTAGAGCGTGTGGTGAAAAGAGCTGTGGATGTTTTTGATCATGAGAAAAACAAAATTCTCTTAAATATTGTCAGAGGAGTGACTTGAAACCTGGATTTTCACAAATAAGGGTTACATGTCATCACTGGGGATGTCTTTGGGTTCTTCTCAGTCTCATCAGGCTGGAGAGCTTAATTGGACACACCTGGAGCCTCTCACACAGAGCAGGTAATACTTACACACGGGTGTGTCCAGTTCAGCTGGAGCGCTTAATTGGACACACCTGTGTGTGAGTATTACCTGCTCTGTCTATGTAAGAGGCTCCAGGTGTGTCCAATTAAGCTCTCCAGCTTGACTGAGAAGAACTCAAAGACACACTTAGATAGACCTCTTACTATTGCACTGACAATATTCAACTGAGACTGAAACGTTTGCTGCTTGTTTGATCCTAGCAATAAAATAGATCCAACTTTTGAAGACATTTGTCTTTTCCATCTTTCTGTGCATGAGTACTCTACAGCCTTTTTGAATCACTAGGGACTATAAAAAAAACTCAGTTTTTCATCTGTTTCTGGATGGTTGTGACACTCAAGCGCAACAAAATAAATGGACAAATCATTTTATTTTATCAAATAAAGTTTATTTTTTTAAAGACAAACTTTCCTCCAAACATTATCACGCTTTTAACAAACTGACACATGGATGAATGTTGGCATGATCTGCAAAAATGATGTGAAATGTTGATCATATTATCTTTATGTATCATCATGTACCCTTAAAGAGAGGAGTCCATTAGTTTTACAGCTGCTCTTTGAGCCACTTACAAGAAAAATACACATTAACAAGTAAATTGAATTGTCTCTGCCTTCCTTCCAGACCAACATTTTCATATAAAACATTCCACATAAAAAAACCTACTCTGAAGAGCGTCTATAAAAACTACTGGCATGCGCAGCATCATGAAATACTCAAAACAGGGGATAAATATTCATTTTAAAAACTTTAATGTGTTAAATTAGTAACAACATATGAAAAAATAACATTAAAATTCCTATGGAGTCCATAGAGTGAGGTATACATGTCAAAACAGCAAGCAGGGTTTGAATGACACATAATTAACATAAATTTTTAATCATAAAATGGGCAGTCAGCTTTGAAACATCTCACTGATTATACTTCAGGGGGATTTTGTTATTTTTGCACATGTGGACTCCAAGAGATGTAGTTGCTATCCCAAAACTGGACCCCGAAAATGAAATAGTAGCTGCATCGGCTCGAGAAAAAAAAAAAAAAGGGAAACGACATACAAATGTGCAGTTCAATTTTTTTGTGTGTTAAGTGTGTTGTTTTCTCCCCACTGTATCTCTATGTGTTGTTTTGCTCTGTGTATGCATCAATCTCTAACATAATCCCTTTTCACTTCCGCACTCCTGAAAATTTCAGGGAATTTCTGAAACTCAGCCTCAGTAATTTTCCAGAGTTGCTTACATGAATACAGCTCCAAAAGAAAGGAAAAAAGCTTTAGTGAAGGCTTCCAGTTAACTGAACGGTTGAGCATCACCTCCACTAGTTACAGCTCAAATTACTCGTCAGTTTAACAAGTCATTAATGTCTTTATCAGTATAAGCTCATGTCATATACATAACACTATAATGCTTACTACCTGGGCATGAACAAGCACAGAGGAAAAATGAGTGCTGTATCTATAACATAGTGATGTGCAGGTTGTGTCTTGTTAAACTGACATATAACAACTCAACCAAAGCAGCGTGTAACAGGCACAGGCATGTGGACGTTAACTTGCAAAGGGGAGCACAGGCTGGTGGTGCTTGCTCTGCTACTGTAAGTCACACTTAGTAAACCAATTTTAGCACCACTTACCCTCAGACTAAGTGATCCCTTGTTGAGATGTGTTATAAGCTCAGTTTTGACTGTTACCTCAGTGTTGTCGTACTCTGTCTGTTTAGAGGTCCTGAAATTACTGTTGAAACAAAGATGAAATTGAGGGTTTCAGATCATCCCGTAACTGGGAGCTATGCCGAACTGCAGTAAAGCAACAATGTGATGAAGTTGATGAGTATGAAATAAGACAGGTATTAAAATCTAAAGAAAAATGATTCAGTGCTAACGTGTATAGCTGTACATGAAATTTATAAAAAAGCCGGACATTACAGATGCTTAAAAACCTCACACTGAACTGGCAATATGAAAAAGGCTCTATATACACCCAAGCTGCTGTGAATCACTTTTTATGTTGTCCACGGGCAAAATGACAAGCAAAGTCATATTTGTCTATACACATGTGGCCACAGATGTTGCACTGATATGGATGCTCGTAACCATGGCAGCCCATGTGAATAGTGTAGAGGATATTATCCACAAAGTGAATATCACAATGCGGACACTTCTGCAGGAGATGCTGGTCTAAGGCAGTCTGAGCAAGAGGGGCAGGTGTCCCCGGCTGACTGTTGCTCATACTCGCAGTCAGAGTGTTCATGCTGCTTTCAAAGCCTGAGCCAGGTACAGGACTGCAGCTCTCATGGCCGGACCTAGGGGACTCTTTTGGATGAGGTGAAGTCTGAACTCCGTTTGAAGACATTGAAACATGCTCACTTGAAATCTGGTGGATGATGATGGGCTTCTCGTCTCTTAAGGACTCTCTGTCAGGGGATGCAGGAGTCTGAGATTCAGGGTGAAGATCTGCAAGCTGGCCTGCAAGTGTAGACAGCTGGTCCAGGGGGTTATTGGAGGTCAAACCATTAACAGCACCTCTGTTTCGACTGTCGTTATCATCCATCCTGTTATGGTTCCTGTACTCGGTGCCGTTCAAATGGTGGTGGACCTTATGTGGAAAGTCACACAGATAATCCGACTTTTGCGTCATCACTGAAGGAGTGCTAAAGTTGACGAGCAGCCGCCTGCTCAAACCTATCGAGCCAGTCCTCTTCTGGAGGGAACTCAACATTCGTTTGTTGGAGAAGGGAGAGCGGACAACTCTTGAGGGGAGGAGCTTGTGGCGGCGCCGGCGGTGGTGGGACAAGTTGCTACGGTCGCTGCAACGGAAGGCGCAGAGGTCACATTTGTACGGTTTCTCTCCTGTGTGCGAGCGCATGTGGGCTTCCAGATGTCGTTCGTATGCTGAGGCGAACGGGCACAGCTGGCATCTGTGAGGCTTCTCTCCTGGATGAAAAAAAGACATATTGTCATATTTGTTCACAACAGCTCACAACATGAACACTGTTATACAGCAATAGATTTGTAACGGTGGCCGAGAACTGCCACTGCTACAAATATATATATATTTTTTTAAATGCAAAAAAAATAAAAATAAAAATAAATTACAACAGAAGTTAATGACACAAAAAAATAGATTTGGACTGGATCTGCATTTGGTCTGCAAATGCTTATTTCTTTGAGGATACCATCTTTAGGTGCACCATACTGGTAAACTTAAGTGTACTTGTTTATGTATGGGTGAATCTAGTGGAAACACTAACCTGTGTGGATGCGGATGTGCTCTATTAAACGGGCCATTCCCTTGTTGGCATAGCTGCAGTAACTGCACTTGTATTTCCCATCGAAAGTCCTCTCCAGGCCGTCCACCTGAACATCTGAGCTCTCCTCTATTGGCAGGTTCACCTCCACAGGTACAGGGTCCAGATTGTTGTGCTCACTCCGCGGGGCAACTAAAACCAAACACACAATGACTTTAAGGGTTTTGCCTTTTATTTATCACATATTTATTGCTATAAAAAGTATTCAACTGCTCTCCCACCTGCTTGAAACTGTGGCTCCCCAGCCTCCTTCTCACTGCAGACAGAACCTGAGATCATGTTTACATGCTGGGTTTGCTGGGTCAGGTACTCTTGAAATTCCCTCACAAAATCAATCGGCTCGGTCTTTATCTCCTCCATTTTCTTTCTGGATTAAACTGGAGGGAAAAGATAGATAAGTCTGCTTTTATGGTAACAGCCACCAATACACAACCTCTACAGAAGCCTTTATGCTTAGCTCTCCCGTAGCTACAAACAACAATGCTATTGTTGCCAAGCTAATGCCAGCCAACCCTTACACGGGTTTTCTGTTATTCATAACATAGAGTAGTTAATATAATTCGTAGATAAGTTGATGCGGTACCTTTCAGTGTCCGAGAAACATCCTCAACTGGCAGAAAACAAGATGTAAAAAGAGGCGCCGATGATAAATTATCCGGCTGATATTGTATCTTCGTAAACACTTCCGTTTCACATCCCTTGTTCCGTGTCACAGCAAACGCAACTGTTGCCTTCATGTACTTCAGGAAATGCTTCGATCGATTTCGAACAGCTATACGACTATTAAAAACGTTTCATTTTTTTTTCTGTCGTTACAACAAGGCTTTATAGGTTTCTCTGTATTTGAAAATACTAACACAAAGCACAGTGTTTGCCAGCATTGACAGTTTTTGTATTCACTCTCTAATTTTTAAAGTAGGTTAAAGCACAGCCGTAAAAATCAAATGTCCGAGTCCCTCAATGTGCAATTAAACGCAGCATCACATGTAAACATTTTATAACAAATCATGGCTGCCCCGCTGGTCAAGCTTTTCTCGAAGGTGAGATGGACACTTTTAATCAGATCTAAGAATGTCTTTGGAAGTTTGCGCTGTTATTTTAATGTTTTTCAGACTGTATTGATCTTTTATCCTTGAATTACGTAACCTGACTTGCCCCTGGTGATGTGACGGCGAGAGCTAGCAAACAGCTAACTCTAGGTTGAGAGCTTAAAGGGACGTGTTCAAGCACAAACTCTGCTTTATCTCATTCATAACCTCACTAATGTTCCTGTTGTTGACATACATGCACGTTTAAATCATTTATTGACCTGTGTGTTCATGTAAATAAGCGGTCCACATCTCCCCTCAGTCATGCAGGCAGATCTGCAGACCCTGGGGTTCATGCCGGGCTGGATGGAGGAGTTTGTCCAACAGAGCTGCCCCAGATGTATCCTCAGACCAGGCAGGTGGTGGGGTGTCCTTTCCCCCGCTTCAGACGTTTTCAGAGGAGGAGAGTATGATGAGGGAAGCAGGTGAGCTTTAAGTGTTTATTTACAGTTTATTTACACACATCCTCCTCAAACACTCAACATGTGTCTTGTTGTCTACAGTGAAGAAATATGCACAAGAGCGCATTGCTCCATTTGTGTCAAAGATGGATGAGGAGTCTAAGATGGATGAGGAAGTCATTAAGACTTTATTTGAACAGGGGGTGAGTGTTTATGGTGGCATTAATGATCAAATCCAAGATACTATTTTACTGAGTCTGAGCTTTTTTTTAATACAGCTGATTTCATTCATTTTTGTTTACAGCTCATGGGTATTGAGATCGATCCAGAATACGGTGGCACGGGCTCATCATTCTTCTCTTCCATTCTGGTCATTGAAGAGCTGGCGAAGGTTGACGCGTCCATAGCTGTGCTCTGTGACATCCAGAACACACTGATCAACACGCTGTTTGTCAAACTGGGAACACCTGCTCAGAAAGAGCAGTACCTCACCCGACTGTCAACTGATATGGTGAGCATCAAACTGTCTCTTAATGCGTGGTGCAACACTACGTTTACTTCTGAGAGGAGGCTGGGTGATAAAACGATAACGACATATATTGTTACAACCCAGTTTGGGAAGGGAAAGGACGTAACATAAACCCTGGTTTAGTTGTTGTAAAAAATGGATGTTTAATTGCAAAATAAATAAGAGTTTGGGGGGAAAAAAACAGAGGAATATGGAATACTGCTCAAAGAAACAAACAAATGCAACAAAAGGCGACTCTAAACTAGAGTGAGAAACCGAAATCACTTAATCAAATAACTCAACTAGCAGTTAAAACAATCGAAGGGTGAGCAGCACCCTTATCCCAGTGGTAGTTTTCACCCCCTCTTTTTCCTCACAGATTGGAAGCTTCTGCCTCTCTGAAGCAGAGTCAGGGAGTGATGCCTTCGCTCTAAAAACACGTGCTGAAAAACACAAAGACTATTATATCATCAACGGATCCAAGATGTGGATCAGCAACGCAGAGCATGCCGGTGTTTTCCTGGTGATGGCCAATGTGGATCCTTCTGCTGTGAGCTCATTTTTTGTTCTTGGTGTATATTTTTGGTCAATATAAAAGTTATCATTACCTCAATAACCACAGAGATGAATCAGGGGTAGTTGAACTGAACAGTTCAGCATCAGAAGTAGCTTTTATCTCGAGTTTATTGTATTAGTTTACATTAAACCGCAGTGATTTTGCTTCCATGATTTCTAAAAATGTTGTCATATTCACATTTGATTGGCAGGGATACAGGGGCATCACATGTTTCATTGTGGACCGGGACACAGAGGGTCTTGAAATCTGCAAAAAAGAGAACAAACTCGGCCTACGAGCGTCCTCCACCTGTCCACTCAACTTTGATAATGTCAAGGTACTTTGAGCTGTACAGTTTGTTTACCATCCAGTGCTTGAGCTTTATTTGAGCTTAAATCTCTGCTGTCCACTGAAGGTACCGGAGAAGAACATTTTGGGACAGATTGGTCATGGGTATAAGTATGCCATTGGGATGTTGAATGAAGGCAGGATCGGAATCGCCGCCCAGGTAAAACATACTGTACCTTAATGATGTGTTCAACATTACAAATAGGAATAATATACTGTATGCGCTGACTTCTCTTTATGTGTTTCAGATGGTTGGGCTGGCGCAGGGCTGCTTCGACCACACGGTTCCTTACACTAGACAGAGGGTTCAGTTTGGAAAACGCATCTTTGACTTCCAGGTAAAAATCGCTAAATGACTTCCATTCCTTTAAATGTTACACGTTTTGCTTTAAAGGTTATTCTGCAGGATGGTGTACTCACTTAAGTCTTAATGGCGCTGTTCTCATTTCAGGGTATGCAGCACCAAATAGCTCACGTAGCAACACAGATCGAAGCAGCTCGGTTGCTGACGTACAACGCCGCTCGCTTGAAAGAGGCTGGGAGACCTTTTATTAAAGAGGCCTGCATGGCAAAATACTTCACTTCAGAGGTATTGCTGTTACTTTTACGGATTCTTATGATGTATTTTAATGGGCCTGAGCTTTTTATGACAACTTTTTAGGAATGATTAAAAATGTTGCGTTTCCGTTATTGCTGTGTTAGTTTTATTTCACGATTGTTATATGTTTTGAATTTTGGTTACTTTCTTTGTGATTCATTTATTTTGTTTGCTGATAGTAGCCCAAATATCGGTTTCGTTTATTTTTCCAGTTTATGCAGGTATGAAATCTTCATCTTCTTCCTCTTCTGCAGGTTGCAACTCTTACCACATCTAAATGTATTGAATGGATGGGAGGAGTGGGCTTCACTAAAGACTACCCCATTGAGAAATACTACAGAGACTGTAAAATCGGTGAGCACGACTTCACTAATATTTGCTAAAAGTTTGTGTGTTTGTTCGACAGCTGTTTGGATTAGCTGTAATAGTTTAGGTAATAGTAACTGGAGCTATAACTGGAAAGGACACAGCTCATGAAAGCTGGAGGAAGGTCAAGCAAGGCTGTTTGTGATTGGACCAGAGCAGTGGGAGGAAAGAGAAGGGCGCTGATAGTCGTTGCTGTAATCAGACTCTGCAGGAATTCCCCAGTCTGACCTCTCCGAGTGCTATTAGACCAACACACAGCCAAGGAAGCTGCCAGGGCAAAATGCTACTTTTCCTTTCATCGCGGTCGTTCAGGGCTCCTGAGCTCTGCAGTCTGGGCTGAATAAATACTCCCTTTGTTTGTCCTGAGAGTGAAAGCTGCAGATTCATGCTCTCTTTAGGGAGATTTGACTAAAGTGACCTTGTTTTTCTACTTCAGGAATTCAGTCGAATGTTTTGTTTTGTCTCTATTTCTCCAGGTACCATTTATGAGGGCACCACAAATGTCCAGCTGACCACGATGGCCAAGTTCATCGATAAGGAGTATGACTACTGAGACTGATGTTTGCTCCGAGATGTGTTACACTCCATATTCTTTCCTTCATGACTTTGATGGGATGCAGTGACTGTAGATCTGCTTTAAAGTTTCAAGAGGTTTGTGGAAGTTTCAGACGGAGATGGGCACCATAAAACAAATACGAACTTAAAAAATTCAGTTCAGTAAAAGGGGATGCCACAACACGTGCAATAAAAGACTCAATCCAAACATTACAACCATAAAGATCCTCCATTATCTTCAAGTCTTTAAAGCATTAACGCTGGTGCACAAGTTGTCTGGGAAAGCAGTCTCAGCATAGATGCTCCTACTGTGGAGATTTCTGGCACTTTTCATTGATTCAGATTATTGAGCTCAGCAAGAACTGTCCTTTGAGCTCCCAAACGGCTCTGTATAGTATAGTTCATGTACTAAAGCTGGTTCATAAAGCCAAGTTTGGATGTCTCAGTGTAGATGCTGTCTGCTTCAGTGAAGTTGCATAAAGCACAATATCAACATTAAAGAAAACTGAATTCAATGGAAAGTAGAGTTTCAATAATCATTTTTTCGATAGTTGTCCATGTTGAAAGTTAATTTTAAAATACAACCACTAAAGGGTTAATGGACATGTACCCAGCTCTGGTTTCAGATGTCTGTCCTCCACTTGTCCTCTTGTTTTGTCCTGCTGTTACTGATGTTGTGGTTACCTTTTTCTAACTTTAGGGTTTAGTTGATGCAGTTTATTCCCTGTTTTTGATTTACTCAAGACCTTCTAAAAGTAAGGATTAGAGTTTTTTCACTTCCCTTTTCAAGCTGTGCTCTATATCAGAAGTTGCAACATGGAAATTCATTTTTCTTTGAATGTTTCAGTGCCTTCAGGAGGTCTTCTATCCCTGAGATCATTAACTTTCGGTGTTTTCTTGGTGCTGGATACTCTCAGAAAGCTGGATTCTAACATTTCACTCATTTATATACTTTACAAAAACTGTAGAGGAGAAGATGAGATAATGTCATAAACTGTAAAAACTAGTCTGTCAATAACGTTCAATAATAAATGTCAAGTATCCTGTAGAGACATCTTTCTTTTTCACCTGTTTGCAGAGTAATACCAATCTCAGCCACTAGATGGCAGCCTTCTCCAGAGTGACAGCAGCCTCTTGCTTGGAGATCAGTCTATTATGTGATCCCATCCGTTAGCAGGCTGTCACCTCCAATGATATTGGATGTCAGTTTAATTACGCTGGTGCTCCACATGAAAAGAGGCTGCCGTGCATAATTGACTCGCTGATGATTTTTTTTCTGGTAAGACTGATTAAATAACAGAGTGTGACATGTGCTGCGTATGTGAGGCCCCTTGTTTCTAGCAGCACTAACAAACCGAGCCCGAGTAAACAAGTCTCGCAGTAGACATTACTCATGATGACCCCTTATGGAAAATTAAGATGTAAAGTTTGTGTGAGATCAAGAAAGAACTCCTAGTGTTACACAGAGTTTGTTAGCAGGGTTGGAAACAAAAGTGGAGGAAATTGGTGATAATTATAAACAGAACTTTTTACACTTTCTCTTAAAGCTGCAGTAAGGAGATTTTAGCTGGTTTTGAAATAGACCAAATCAATACTAAAGCCTTTATATGACGTGCAAATGCTTAAAAAAGATCAGCAACATGACTAATTATTGATATATAGTGATTTATAATATCTGGAACAGCTAAGGGGAGTAAAATTTCAACATGGGCTGCAGTACAGTTAGGCTATGTTCACACTGCAGGTCAATTCCGATTTTTTAACCATATGTGACACATATCTGATTTTTGTATGTAAGTGTGAACAGTGCAATTCTGATTTTTTCAAATCCGACCCAGACCTCTTTTGTTTGTGGATATTTATTGGATATGTATCCGATGTGACTGCAGTGTGGACGCTCAGGTCGTGTTCATCCAACCTATACGTCATCAATGTGCGACAAACGTCTCCATTGTTTGACAACACAAACAGGCGCGGAAAGAAATTTGTGCATTCTGTCCACATTAGATGCCGCATTCGTTGTTGTAATGTGAACGACCGCGCGAAAAGATCGGATTTAACAAAAAATCAGAATGGTGCATCATAACCTGCAGTGTGAACGTAGCCTTAGTTGCAGTTTGTTTTAAAATATTTTTGTTCATTTTTCTTTATAAAATTATAATTGTTGGCTATATTTTAATGGGTATAAAGCTGAGTTATGACGTTTCTTTGACCATTTCTCTTTAAACCCTCCCCCCTAAAAAAATAGATAAATATAGATAACATCATAAGCTGCTTAAAAAAAACAGAGATGCAAAAGAACCCAATAAATACTGTTCATTCACAAGTTTTATACTGCCTTCAGATTGGGGTCCTGTTAACTTTGTTGACAAGAAGAGACCAGATGAACACTCATCTCTACTGTTTTTCACATCATCTTGAGTTAAATTTTTTAGAAAGTTTTGAAGTAGCATTTTCAAAAATGGCAAAACCCATAAAATCAAGTATTTTTAAATATTTTTGTTCATTTTTCTTTATAAAATTGTAATTGTTGGCTATATTTTAATGGGTAAAAAGCCGAGTTATGACAACCTTTCTTTGACCATTTCTCTTTGGCACTGAAAAAGGACAGGAAAAAACTAAAGTAAAAGTAACATCATAACCTGTTTTAAATACAGAAATGCAACAGAACCCATTAAATACTGTACATTCACAAGATTTATTCTGACAAAATTGAATAATAAATTTAGAGATTTGACGCTCTCTCAAGATCATTTTACAAAACTATACGGTAACCTTATTCTTGATCTGTTATGGAATAGATTTAACTCAGGATAAGGCTTCTCATTGAGACATTTGATTGAATATAACATTTGTTTCACATATTTTGAGTCACCTGGACTCTGGTTCTGTCTGATGATGAGTTACTTGACCTAACAGCCTTTCTCAGGATCTGATAAACCTGATCATGTTGACTCTTCTGTTGCAAACACGTCTGTTTCAAAATGAGGTTTAGACACCCAAAGAAAATAATCCCACCAATATGATCATCTCTGTTTACTCACACATTCCCCAAAATCTCTAAAACACCAGCCTGCCTTTGCATCATCCATTGAGAGTCCTTTATTTCCACCTCTGACTCCGTCTGTCTATTGTGAGGGCCCCGGTTTAATGAACCTAATCTGTTGAAAACACAGCTATGAGCTTCATTCATTCTGCGCTGGCAAACAGCAGCTCAACAGGCCCCCTTCTCCGCCCCCATCTTTAACAGAGCTATGAGACCTCTAATTATGCGCCGATTCAAGTAGCTTTTCACAAAACACAGTGTTGTCCTTTAAAGCAGGAGAGTGCTCCATGAGCTGAAAGGACGTGCCGCATGTTTGCAGGTTGAGTAAATTCATTAGATATGATTAGTTCTCTGCAGCTGCTTCAAGTTTGGTTTTGGAAGGTCAGACTCAAACATATCAGACTGTATTTTTTACATTTTCTTTTGGAGGAAAAACATAACCTTTTGTACTCTCTGTAGCAGAGTCACAGGCATTCATTTAGTATGTGCAAGTCTTGACTGAGACTTACTGTAGTGCACAACAAAATTAGAGAAATTTCCCCTCTTTTTTGTCTTGGGCATACAGCAATCACACTGTCTACATACAGTATAGTAAACTCTCATTTTACCTGATCATATGCACTAAAAAGAAATAGTTCTCTGCTTTATTTGTAACAGTTGATGGAGACATGACATGTCCTTTTCTTGTATTTGATCAACTGCTGCTACTCCTGTTTGTTTTCCAGCTTTAGTTCAGAGCTAATATGATAAGTCTTTATCACAGTTTGATGTCTGCCTCTAGCACTTCCTGGGTAATAAAATTACATCGAAGTCAATAATCTTTGGCCTTATAAAAACACCGTTCATTGTTTTCTTGCAGGTGGAGCAGAAGGTGCTTCATTTTTCTATATAAACACACGAAATATTGCTTGAAAAATAGTCTCTCTAAGTTCTTCATACAGAAAGAAAGAGCATCTGTAAAAGCTACATCATTTTATTAACCCCCCATATGTTTTTAGTGCTTCAAATTAGTGCGTAAAATGTGCGTAATTTGCGTAATTCCTGTGCCAAGCTGATTAAAAGTTCTCATTGAGGTGTGACAATCCCTGAGCCATTTATTTAATTTTCTGACAGGTGATTGAGGTTCATGCGCGCCCCCCTCCTCACAAAAACCCGCGACACTTCCCTCTTTAATCTAATTGGATGATAAGTGGGTGCGTACTGTTGAGCCCAGAGGCAAAACGCTCGCACGGCCTTTTTTTTTCTCTCCTCTCTCTTTGGAGTATATTCTCGTCACAACCCCTCGCGGTTTTCATCTCAAAGCCTATTTGCTATTGTACCTGCCCAATAGCAGAGACAGAGCGCGCTTAAACTCGGGTGGCATTTTTGATTTCATCACTACAATCCGGCGCAAGTTTGACGCAGTGATCTCTGCGCTCTCAGGCGGATCATCAACTCAAAACGGAGCTGGACGCAGACTCGGCGACTTTATCATCTCTTTCCCCCCTTAATTCTTACAAAGAATACCAGACAAACCCATCTTTTTCCCGGCGTTTTCCTCCTCTTGCGAAGTTTTGATGGTGATCCACACCGGACAGTGATCGGTGATGGCAGACTCTGATGCGCAAGAGACTCGCCAACCCGCCAAGGACTCTCCGTTCTCCATCAAGAACCTGCTGAATATTGAAGACAACCCCACGAAACCTAAAAGCCTCATCTGCTCGTCTAAGGGAGTGTTTGAGGGCAGCTTCTTCTCTCGGCTGGGGGACTTGTCTTTCCCTCGGTTTGAGCTGCCCGCACAGAGAATCGGACTATCAGCTCAGTATTTGGAGAGAGCGTCCACCTGGTGGTACCCATACACGCTCGGGACTCATCTCAGGGCAACAGGTAAATATCATTTTCTGTTATTCCAGGCAGAAAGGCAAGAAAAAAATCAGTTTCATATCAACCATTTCAATAATATTAAAGCGATGCCCTGAATTAAATACATCCTATTCCCAAACACACTTTTCAGTCGTATTTAAACGAAAAGGAATTAAATTTGATGATTAAAAAATATTCTCCTTCACAGGGTCTGAGAAGGCCAACTTAAGGGAGGCATCACCGGCCCTAGACAGGCGCTCCCCGGATCTCCAAAAGAGTGACCAAGAAGCCAAAGAGGAAAGCGCAGACGAAGACATCGCTCTGGATGACAGTGACTCAGAAGAGCCAAAGAAAGACGCAGAACAGGAGGACGACTGGAGGAGGAAAACAGACGAGCTGGACTCTGATAGAAAGCCCTGTAGGAAGAAGAAGACGCGCACGGTGTTCTCCAGGAGCCAGGTCTTCCAGCTGGAGTCCACCTTCGACATCAAACGCTACCTGAGCAGCTCGGAGCGGGCCGGCCTCGCCGCGTCCTTGCACCTGACGGAGACGCAAGTTAAGATCTGGTTTCAAAACCGGAGAAATAAGTGGAAAAGGCAGCTGGCTGCGGAGCTGGAGGCGGCGAATCTGAGCCATGCGGCGGCGCAGAGGATTGTGCGGGTCCCTATTCTTTACCACGAAAACGGATCCTCGGAGACGACTGGGGGCCCCGCTGCAAATTCACCGAGCAGCCAGTCACTGCTGGCTTTCCCACACCACATGTACTATTCCCACCCGGTGCCTCTGCTCAGGCCTGTCTAATGCTGACTGCTGTACATATGTTTTTAAATGAGTGACCACTGAAACAAGAATGGAATTTTGTACATTTGTATAGCCTATTTTAGGAGAAAATGTCACATTATTATTATTATTATTATTATTATTATTATTATTATTATTATTATTATTATTATTATTATTATTATATGTTAACACCCTGTACCTACTGAAGACAAATACGGATGGAGTTGGAGTTTCTGATTCAGGACGTAAATTTATAGTTTTTAATTTTATTTGTATTGGTGTAATTGGTTTATGGTTGAATACAATGGAGCTTGTTTTAAACAGGGTTTAATATGTACATGTATTTTACAGAGATTTGTGTCAGTGTTTGTAGCGAGAAAAAAAGTGGAATTTAATATTTTGATATTTTATAATATTGTGCAATATCGTTGGCTTCACGTTACCAGCCGCTGTCATCTTTGGTTTATTTTCACAGGAGGAGAAAAAAACTCTGAGGACAATCATGTGCTCTTTAAGAAAATCCACCCAAAAAAGTTGCAGGTGAATGACATTTGTTTTATTGACTCAATGTTATGCCGCTGATTTCCAAGCCATGAAAGAGCCAAAAATAGCCTCTGTTGTGTGTGTGTGTGTGTGAGTGTGAGTGTGTGTGTTATTTTTTCTCTCTGGTATTGTCATTGAAATTGTGTATATAATTATAACATGCTCTCACACCCAGTAAAGATTTTCGTTCCAAGACGAAATGTTTCTATGTTTTATGACAATTTCTCAAATGCCATATTTTGAAGATGTTGTACTTTTAACACAGGGGGGCATTGGTGTTTTATACTGGTAGTTGAATATTCAAAACGAGACTCAAAGTTTAAAGAGAACCCCCCCCCCCCAAAAAAAAAAAAAAAGAAAAAAAAATTAAATGAAAAAAATTCAAAATTCAATAAATCAATAAATAATAATAATAATAATAATAATAATAATAATAACAAATAGAAGCAAATACAAATTAAAACGTGAAATATACAGGCCTATTTAAAATGATCGTTTTTTCATGACTTTGAATTACAAGACGATGGTCTCACCAGGAACAGCGTTTAAATTGTAATTCTTGCAAGTATTCTTTAAATTATGTTTATACTACATACACTGTCTTTTCACTCTATAGCCACAATAATGGTCAGAACAGCACCTCACTTCATTAACAGTACATACAGGGTTCCAGCCATAGCACTAGGCACCAAATATCTTTTTAACTTTGCCTAATTTCTTTAGCAAAGAGACGAAACACAACTCACCCACTCTCTTCCAGCAGACGCTCGTTTGTAGGGAGACCTCGGGCCAGTCCATTCCGGAAACATTATTGAGGATATACCTACGCCTATACCTATGGGGTCTCACAAACGCTACAGAGAAGTCAATTTTAAGATATAAAGTCAACTAGTTTGATATTAAGTTTAATTTCTAGATATTAATATGTCAAGTTTAATGCTACATCTTTTTGCATTCCTATTTTGGTGTAAGAGGCGATGTAGCTGTTCACCTATTGGTCCGTTTCAAGCTTATACTTAATCTATATAGTCATATTGTGTTAAATTCTCTTTAATTCATAAGGGATGCTGTTTGGAGACTAGCATATAACAATAAACTGTTATAAACAAGCACATATTCTGTCGAAATGTTGCATTAAAAGGCTATTACAGTGGAGAAAACTCCCTATATCGAGGTTGTCCGTCATAATTAAACTGATTTGCTTATACGCTATTGAAAAAAAAGAGCGTAAAACTTTTTAAATGTCTAGTTTCTGCCGTTAAAAAAATAATATTATTGTGAATTATCCGACACAAGTCTGACTGTATTGAAGAGAAAAAGGGGAAGCGGTCACAAGTCACGTGACGAGTATCAAGACAACGGAAGTACTCCTTCATGTCGAATCAGCCAATCACAGCACAGGCGGGAACCCCAACGTTTGTATGGACCAATCATCTTCCACCTGCGCTCTCAATGGAAATATCCTCACGCAGCCACATTGCTTTCCAGCTCTATACAATTTCAACATTTCGTATATTTTAGCAAAACGACACTAAATAGTAGGACAATTCAGAAAGGAGAATCTATCGTATCTGAGCGGCTTCAAACTAAAGCGGTAAGTAAAGTTAAGCCAACGTAGCGTAACGTTTTGTGTAGCTAGCGTTAGCAGCATGGCTAACAGCTGAAGTGGGCTCGGTCTATTTGCTGGATAGAAATGAACTGGAACAAATATTGATGTACAGGCGTTCAAGCCGTGAGCTAAAGTGGTTAAAAACATATAAAGTAGGCTGACTTTTATCCTAACTCTCGATAGAGAATGTTATAAAGCATGAATGTTTGCAATCCGCTGCAAGGACACAGTGAAGCTAGTTAGCTACTTCCTCTACCAGTGTCATTGAGTCAGGCTAACAACAGTCTTCATGCTATCTGATCCCACTGTTGTCACACTAAACTGACGGACCACATCAAACCAGGACCTGGTCCAAAATACCAATACCCGGATCTGGACTAGATCTTATCAGAGAGGCTACAGTCTCTTGAATATACAGTTTCAGATATGTTAAATTATTTTATTGTGAAATTCAATGTAGATAGTGATTTTAGTATTGTGGTTCAGGATCAGGACTTTGTTTATTTTGGTCCTGGCAGTAAAAAACCACCTCAACCAAAACGCCACTCTATAGCCACAAATAATGTTCAGAACAGCACCTAACTTCATCAACAGTACATATAGGGTCCTAGTCACAGTACCACCCACCAAACATCTTTTTAACTTTGCCTAAGAGACTAAACACAACTCACCCACTCTCTTCCAGTAGCTGCTTGTTTGTAGGGAGACCTCAGACCAGTCCATTACAGACTACAGCGGGGTGACGCAGCTCAAGGAAGAACATTCATGAGCATTTCTTTATCTTTTTCTTGAAGTAATAATCACCATATTAATCATTTTGCACTGCAGATGTAGTAGTTCTTTGCCTTAGCGTCTTGGTCTGATTGCATTTCCATAAATGATCATAAATGTTCTTCCTTGAGCTGCGTCACCCCGCTGTAGTCCGTAATGGACTGGCCCGAGGTCTTGCTACAAACAAGCGGCCTCTGGAAGAGAGTAAGTGTGTTGTGTTTCTAAAGTTGGTATAACTAGAGAAGCAAGCAGTCGGCAACATTCATCTCTCGAGAGGGTGTCTAACTTGGTGTTACATGTTTTTGACCCTTAATTAATTTTACGCCGGAATATTCCCTTAAGTCCTCAGAGTCAACTTGCAGCGTGACATATGCTTTAGACTTGATTATAGTTGCCCACATGCCAAAATTTCTTTGGGCAAGACACTCAGACTCAAAACTGCTCCCGCTGTATTCGCCAGTATGTGTGAATGGGATTAGTTACTACTGATAGGTGCTTTATGTATCAGTCCTTGCCATAGCACACTATAGATACAGTCCATTACCATCTACCTCTCCTTGCAGATGACGGGCTCAAACGAGTACAAACTGAACCAGGGTCCAGAGGACAGCATCTCTGCCGTCAAGTTCAGCCCCAGCACAACCCAGTTCTTATTGGTTTCTTCCTGGGACTGCACCGTCCGTCTCTATGATGTCGCGAGCAACACCATGCGGATGAAATACCAGCACACAGCTCCAGTTCTTGACTGTGCTTTTTATGTAGGTCACAGTTTCTTCTTTATCATAATTTGTGTTTTTACACAGCATAATCAAATGCTATCAAATCTGATAATAAATTCCCTTCTTGCTCTCAGGACCCAACACATTCATGGAGTGGAGGTTTAGATGCACAATTAAAAACACATGATTTGAACACAGATCAAGGTATGTACTGACATGGTTAGTAGTTTAAACATAGTATGAACCAACCCAGTGGACTGTGTTTGTGAATGTGTTTATTTTAACTGTTGTTTGATACCACACTCAAACAGACACAATAGTGGGAACACACGATGCCCCCATTCGCTGTGTGGAGTATTGCCCTGAGGTTAACGTCATGGTGACGGGCAGCTGGGACAGATCAGTTCGGCTGTGGGACCCAAGGACGCCCTGCAATGCTGGCACCTTCACTCAGCCTGAAAAGGTAAATTAAATTAGACAAAGCAGGGCTTGACACAAACTTTTTTCACAAGGATCACATATGCTCTTTAGTTGTAAAAGTAAGAAGCAAACAAAGATATAATATTCCCTGTTGTGGAGAATGAGAAGACATTGGTAGATCCTCAGTGAATGTACGTCGAATATACAACCTAAAACTAACTTCGCCACGGTATTTACATAAAAAACAAATGCAAGTGAAACTGTCGCACTGTCAAGCCCTGCGAAGTTAAATATTGTTTAAAAAATTGTGTTACATCAGCGTGATTTGTTTGTTGTCTTCCTTTTGTCCGACATTCATTGTGTGTATTTCTTTTCTTTTGCTAAAAGGTGTACACGCTGTCCGTGGCTGGAGATAGGCTGATCGTCGGCACGGCTGGAAGACGAGTGCTGGTGTGGGATCTGAGAAATATGGGCTACGTCCAGCAAAGACGGGAGTCCAGTCTCAAGTATCAGACTCGCTGCATTCGAGCTTTCCCCAACAAACAGGTACGCTTTGGATTGGAATTTACCCTAACCGGAATCACTATCACACTTAAGTGTCTGCACTTCTGCTGACAGACGGAGACAACTGTGCTACCTTGACACATAACTGACACCTAATAGAGCCTCATGTTACAGATAATGTGAAGAAGCTAGATGGTAACTTCTTCTTTTCTGACTTGGCTCCAGGGCTACGTCTTGAGTTCAATTGAGGGACGTGTTGCTGTGGAGTACCTGGACCCGAGCCAGGAGGTTCAGAAGAAGAAGTACGCCTTTAAGTGCCACCGGCTGAAGGAGGAAGGAATCGAGCATGTTTACCCTGTCAATGCCATCTCCTTTCACAGTGTTCATAACACCTTTGCCACAGGTACAACTGCCTGACTAGTTAGTACTTGACACATACCGATTAATAGGGGGGGGGAAATCCGATTACTGATTAATCGGCAGATTTTTACAGTATACTATATACTGTAGGCTACTGCAGTAGAAAAGCGTTTTCAATTAAAAAAAAAGAAAATATCGGCGAAAATCGGCGAGTTTTGGCCGATTACCCATTAGTCTCAAACGGGCTAAAATTGGTGGGGCCCTAGTATTGAGCTGTAAAGGTTAAAGAGAACTCAGAGTTATAGATCCAAATCTAAACACGGTCTGAATCTTTAGATGTTGACCTCTGCCTTCTCCTTCGAACAGGTGGCTCAGACGGCTTCGTGAACATCTGGGATCCGTTCAACAAAAAGCGCTTGTGTCAGTTCCACCGATACCCGACCAGCATCGCCTCCCTGGCCTTTAACAACGACGGCACCATGCTCGCCATCGCCTCCTCCTACATGCACGAGAAGGGAGACATCAGCCACCCCGAAGACGCCATCTTCATCCGCCAAGTCACAGATGCCGAGACCAAACCCAAGTGAGTCTCCCTCACCTCTTGTCCTTGGTTTAATGACAGTTTGGTCTTCACTGATTCAGCGAGCAGCCGCATTAACAAGGAGCATGTCCAGCTGTAGCATATGCTGATCTCTATCTCTGTCCGTCCACTTTTCAATATCCGACAGTTGAAAGATCGGCAGATAAAAGATTGAAAATCCCTCTCCCATATTTGCTGTGGTAAATATACACTCAGTGACCAGACGAATAGAAACCTGCCGACACTGTAATGCAATCTGTCACAATAGCTCTGTTGTAAACACCACCTTTTTGAAACTGGGGACAGCTAGGGGGTCGTTTTAGGTTGTTTGTGTATTTTTTACAGACAACTATTATTTCACAAAGAAATTGAGAAGTCTGGACGTGGAATTTTGTTGAAAAATATCAGGAAACATAAATATCTGCAGTGGTGTGAGTACTATGGTACCATACTTTCCTTTATCAAACCAAAGTCAACTATTTCTGCAGATGAGCAAAACGTAGTCCTATATCGTGTTGGAAGACGATCACAGTTGCCTCATAAACATCTGAATAAACTCAAGGAAGCGTTATTTCCTCGCAGTGATTTATCATTTTCACTTTGCTTTAATATTATCAGAGGGGTGGGTTGTTTGCTCGGACTGTGCTGAACCTCTGACAAAAATAACTCTGAGTCAGTTTTCAGTGTGTGAGACTTTTGCACCTCCACTGGTTTAGTGATTTCTCTCACTTTTATTTCATGTGTTCCTCTCTGTCTTTGGTCTGTAGGTCCACCTAAGCCCGCCTCGGATCGGTTCTTGAGTGCTTGTGAAACCTTCGTGACATTTCGGTTATCTGCTGGCATCCAGTGCACCTTTACAATGTGGTTTTATGACATCTCTTTGTATTCCAAGGCTTAAGTTTTTCTTCTTCTTCGTAACACTTGTTGAGATCTTTCCTCATTTTTGCTCTTTTTGAATATTTTTGCTGTTTTGTGTTTGTTGTGACAACCACCTGGTATCTTTCTTGACTAAAATTGATTTTATATTCAACTTTGGACACTTGTGCTTGGTTCTTTTGGAGATGTGACATGAACTGTTTTGTAGCATTTTTAATGACTTGAAACATAGAGTTACTGAAGGATAGTTTGATCACTGGAATATCTCAACAATATGCTGCAAATCACAACCTGGTAGCTGGTTTAAAAGTCTTATTTTTACTTTAGGGAGGTTGAGAATTTTAGATGGTACTTTTAGGCATGTGTAAATACTCTATTAAACCCTACATCATCCCCTTAGTACTACGCATTTATCCTGTTTGTGAATTTTCTCGTCCGTATGAGCATTTTCAGCAGCATTCGTTCAGAGAAGAACCGGGGAAATGGAAGTTCAAGGTAATTTAGCTTCAAGATGAGAAATACAGAGAATTGGACAACAGAGTCAAACAAAGTTTCAAGAAAACCTGCAAGATGTACGAAAGAAAAACCCCATTTGAACTTGGAATACAGCCGTTAGATACCCCACTCTTTAGTGTTCAATTTGTTATGAATGAATCTTAACTTCTAAAAGAGTGCAGCATCCCTTATCAAAAAGATCCTAAACTCTGACCCACAGCATTAGCCCAGTTCTTACTCTACCTTGTGTGACATGTACAACCTTTATGAGCAGAACCTGAGAAATGTGAAGAATGTGTCGGGGCAGAAGAGGCCAGTCTGTTGATGATGTGTTGAGGGAAAGCGATGAGCCTCTCTTCTTGCCCAGGGCTCCACTTGCCCCCAGCCACTGACCTGTGCTGATAGATATCAGAGAAGAAAACCAGTAAACTGGATGAACTTGGCTAAACAACACAAAGATAAAATCAGGTTAATTTCTGGATTTTTCCCAAATTTTACTGGGACATACTCGGTCGAGTTCCCGAAGTAGTAAATCGAGAGAGTGTGTGTTTTCAAATCAACGTTTAAGATGAAATATAGCAGTTTTTTTTTCTTGGTAAATACTTTTTATTGCTGAATTTCATTGTTTTCTGTGAGTTGTGACACTGCTGACAGAGTCAGATGCAGCCCAGACCTGAACTCGGTCTTCAGCTTTCTATGAATGGGAATAGTGAATGCAAAACAGTGCCCTGCAAAGTCTAAGTGGAGTCTTTTTCCCCTCAGTCCAGATTTTCAATTGCAACTAATGCAATTTCTGAAGCCCTTCAGCCAAAGCAGCACAGAAGATATAGATGTCAATTATTCTATTTAAGAGCTCCAATTTTTTCTAATGGCTCTATCTGCCTCTGTGGTATCCTGGAAATGATTAGTTCGCATTGGTTAAATGATGTAACTAATTCCCATGATTGTCGATAATGAGTCCTCCTTTGACGTTGGATTATGACTGCAGCTTAATATGAAATGGCATTCATTTTAGGACATAATTACTGCCCGTGCGGCAGACAGAGGATGGCTGGGGGGTTCGTTGTTGGGGCTGCAGTGAATTACCTTGTTTCCTGTCATCTTTGGCTTCCGCTAAATTGAAAAATTGAGTTCTTTGAGTGTGCATTAAAACTGTTAAGGTTGTCTTGTCTGGATTGAATAGCTATTTTCAAGGGGGAAAACAATTTAGCTGTCTTTTTACCCAGTGCATCAAAGTAATTTCTTCATTTCCCAACTTTAGCACACAGTCGGCAAATGTAGAACCTCGAAGGGTTTACCACAGCGCAATCTCTCAGATAGCAGTAGATGAATCTGTTGCATTATCTATCAGCATCTTCTCCACAGAGCTGTCTCCTGGGTTTTTCTGTGCCTCCAGCCCAGTTAACCACAGATGTGGTCGTGTAGCTCGGCTCTGGTTTCAAATCGCTCAAGTGTTGCAGACACTTTGGCTCTACATGAAACCGTTACATGACAATTAAAAAGGGTGATTGTGCTCCAACAGCCTGTCATGTGCATTTAACCCAACCACAAAAAGGCTCTTATGTTTACTCAGGAGGGCACAGATGACCTTCAAGCAGATACTTTATCTCTCAGGACCTGTTCTAATATTATATCGAGCTGATGAAACAATCCTTTGTGAGCCCGGCAGAAATGGGGAAATCACGTGATCCATTAGGGAAAAAAACGAAGATATATGTTATGGTTTTCTGCTGTTTCACTGACACATTCTACAGACCAAAGCAACAACATGTTTAAGACCAACATAAAAACAAAGATGAATATGAGTGTGCTTGTTTAATAAGCTGAGGAAGAAAAACTTGCTTCTTTTACACTCCTGTATACCTGCTGATTAAAGTCCCTATGAGGAGTTATTGGATGAAATTAACCATAATGCGTCATTATGCTCTGTTAAGGCAATATACATAATATGGTCTGACTGACAATTTTTACAGTGATTTATTTTACACCCGGAGGAAGTTTCAGCCGAGAAGATGCACTGCACCCTTCTTTATTTCATCCACAAAGAGTGATGTAGACGATTATTAAGTTAGTTTTGATGTATGTAAATGCTCCTGTGAGGCAAATGTCAGATAGAGAGACCAGCAGATACTACCAGTGATGTATTTGACTGATGTACCCAACACAATCTGCAAAGGTGAAAGGTTCTCTTGCACATACTTGTTTCATAACCTCTGGCACTGTTACCATGTCTGTATGTGTTGTTGTTGTTGTTGTTGTTGTCGTTGTTGTTGTTGTTGTTGTCGCTCTATCTATCCCTCTATCTCCTCTCTAAGTCCAATGAAGTGGCAGCAGATGACTTTCTAACATGTATCTGGTTCTGCCCAAGTATTCTGCCTGTTTAAGGAAGTTTTTCTGATCTGAAAAGTTATCGTTGTCATCGTCATCTGTATCTACCTATCTCCTCTCTAAGCTCAAGGTTTCTTCCTGTTTAAGGAAATTTTTCTGATCTAAAAAATATACGTCGTCAACCTGTATCTTCCTCTATCTCCTCTCTAAGCCCAATGCAGTAGCGGCAGATGACTTTCTAACATGAATCTCATTCTGCTCAAGGTTTCTGCCTGTTTAAGGAAGTTTTTCTGATCTGAGGGGACAAGGCTTAAGCTTATCCCATCATTCATGTTAGGTCTTAATATCATGAAGTCTAAGGTCTAGACCAGTCCTTTTTGTTAAGTGTCTGTTAAACTTTTGTTGTGAATTGGTGTCATATAGATAAAGATTGATTGATCAGAATTTGTCAGGCTTATAGCTTCTGTCTTCATGATAAATCATCAGTTCTGCACTTGTTAGCTTGTTGAAATAAAATCTTTAGGCCTTGATGCTCTCCTTAAGATACTAGTTTAATGATAGGGTGAAATATTCCCTCATGACTCTATGAGCTGTTTTTGTTTTTTGATTCCTTTGCCCTACGCTTAAAAAGTTATGTTCCACTTTTACTCAGTTTTGCACTTCAAGTCTGTAGATCCTGGTCTGCTCCTGTGTAGATTTGGAGTCCTGTTGCCTCTACATCCCAGCTGGGGATGAAACCTAATCTTTTCATACGAACATGTCCACAGTCTGCCACAGCACCACCCTCAGAGCCATGCCTGCTCCAGCTGGAGAGGCTTTTAAAGAGCTTTAGTGGGCAAGACAACACCTCCTCCAGAGCACTGGTGTTACATTTGAGCATAATTAGACGCTTAAGCTCAAGGCCATGTAACCTACTGCTAGGTTTCACACTCGCAACCATCCATCTCTGTACAGGTCGGGCGGGCAGGAAGGCAGCATGGGGCCAACTGTGGGGACCGGGATGCTCACCTGGGAGCGGAGCTGTAGTAAATCAAACCTCTCTAGGCCTGACAGGAGGGTTACTGATTTTTGGGCTCCAGGTCTCAGTTTGGCTCAAAGGCTTTGTGCTGCAGATTAATCATGTTATAATGAGTGGCACTGCTGTTTTAGAGCCAGGACTACAAAACTATTAAACCTGACTGAATTCATCACTGTTGTCAGAGGATATTAATGGAAGATTATATGGGAGTGTACTAAGGTGTGATTACAGGATTCAACTATAAAAACACAGTTACCTCATACCTTATAAGATAACTTTCTATCATTTGAGCTTCAAGTCATTTTATTAAAAAGTTAGAAAATTCTACTTCTTATCACTTTGCTGATCTTGTAGGTAGCAGGGTATCATGTGTCAAAGATTTTGAATATTTTCTGTAAAAATATATATAAAAAAAAGCAGTTGTGTTGACAGTCATCAAGTTGGATACCCCCACCCCCTGGCCCCCCAAGCAATTTCAGGCATTAAAAATCAAAATATTAAAATGATTTATCTTGTCACAAGTGGTCTGGATTGCGTTTTTATGATATGATGATGCATCAGTTTCAATTTCAATCATTTTCACAACCAGTTAAAAGTCATCACGTAAAAGCTTTAAAGTTAAATCTGCATAACAAACAGATATTAGGAGAATCAATCCATTATGTGATGAGAACAAGTTCATGACAAAATCAAAGTTTAAGATACTAAATACCAAATACTAAATACCAAATACAAATAATAAATAAAATAAATGATACAAATACCAAAATACTAAATTAATGACTGTTCTTTCAACAGGATGACTTTAATCTTGAAACGACTTTATTTTCATGATACAATGACTTCACTACAACTTTGTTCTCTAAAGAAAATGATTTAACCATGACTTAATTCCAGCAGAAAAGTTACTTTAATAAATCGCCAAAAAACACAATTTTGTTTTCTATTTCATAAACATATATATATATATATATATATATAAACCTTACTGGATCTTTAAATTGACCCTTACACTTACTTGAACATAATTAACATTAAACAAGCTGAACAAGCAGTTACAAGTCTGACATTATGGTAAGTTAACACAGCAAAAGATATATAATGTATATTAATTCCTCAATGAAAAGGAGGGGAACTATTTAACTCAGCCTTCATGCCACCTGTCAGATTGATGAATGTGTGTTTAAGGGCAGTTGGTGCATTAGGGTCATGTTTGAAAATGTATCGCCAAAGGGCGCGTAGAGCTGCAACAGACTGAAGGCGACAACAGAGAAATATGAAGTAAGGAAAATTGTAAGGAAATATCTAGACACTAACAGAATGATATATCTTGGATTGAGTTATACAGATCTCGTTCAAATTTTGAGTTTAAAAATATTGCCAACAAAACCGAGACAATGGCGATGTTCCTCAAACACCTTTCCCACGTATCAGGTGTCATATTATACCGTGATCAGTTGGTCCATGTCCTCCAGGGGTGAAACCACAAGCACTTAACCATAACTGATCCATGTCCTATAGAGGGACACCTGTCAGACCCTGTGGGAGCTGATGTGGATCACACAGCCTGCTCCACTTGAACACACAGACCCTGTTACATTGTCTCCGTGATTTGCGGCGAGCTTTGGAGTGACGACCGGTTTTCTCTCAGCTGTCAGAAAAATACGGTGAGGGCAGGTCCCAGGAGGGGCTTTAGAAAACAGTAACTTGTTATCCCCCCCAGTTTAAGCTGAAATCAGATTGCAGGCCTTTTCAGGACAGCCTCTTTGTGTGCTCTCCATGTCTGTGAGCTCCTCTGTGCTGGTTTAATGGGTTCATGGCCACAGGGCAAGGGTTACAGTTTGTCCTTCCTGCAATTAGCATTCACGGTTAGCTTAGCAGAACTAATGCACCACATCTTTGAGGCTCAAGTTCCCGGTGAGCTTCGGAGTGACTGCAGGCAAGATTTAACTGACTCCTTGTATCCATTACAACCTGCTTTATTTGATTTTATTGACAAAATCCCCCAAAGAATACAATTTTGAGCCCTCTATTATCAGACAATTACATGTTAGTGTTGAGGGATGAACTTGATTTAAAAAGAAGGCTGATGAATAGTTACAAGAGCTTACCTTGGAAAGTGCTTTCAGTACTGGAAATAATGGACATAAATTTTGCTCAGTGGGAATAGGAAGGTCTTGTATCTTTGAATCCGCTTCCACTTTGTCAACTCTGTTTACTGCCACATTATCATCGATGCCGCCTAAGTCCTTCCTCTTGATTTTCTCTTCATACGAAATAGTTTGAAATGGTTTCGTCGTGTCAGAGATGTTGATAATATCAAACTGACAAATACACCAAGGAGTCGTTGATGTATTTTTGTCTCATTCTTTAGGATTGAAACTGTTTTTGGACTTCAGAGAGGTGGCACAGTTCTGCAAAATCAAAGCAATAGATGTTATTCTTTTAAAAAAATGCACAGATTAATGTAAAAAAGCATGTTATGATTATGTAAGGAGTATGAAAGTGAGATATAAAGGAAATATCCCCCCTCCAAAAATAAAATAAAATACGATAAAATAGACATCCTTTGAAAGTTTAATTAAAGCTCCTGGAAGGAACTTTTTGTTCATAAAATATTTGGCGCCCCCTGTGGACAAAAGAACATGTCATTTTAATGCTGAACTTTTTGTTGCTTTTATGACAAAAATTGATACCCTCATTTTTTGGGTAAATTTTTGCAAAAAGTTACACCTACCCCCTTACAGTGCTAATTGGAGTAAAAAAAAAATAATAATTACAATATTAAAACGTTTGTTTTTGTTTGCTAATGGTCTGCTTTTGCACAGCATGAAGTGCCACGAATGATTTTTTATTTATTTAGTACAATAATAACAAAGTAAATCTTACCACTGGAGCTTTAAAGGAATATCAAGATATGATCATAAATGTTTTTCCTTGAGCTGCGACACCCCGCTTTAGTCCGTAATGGACTGGACCAAGGTCTTGAACAAACAAGCGGCTGCTGGAAGAGAGCAGGTGAGTTGTGTTTAGTCTCTTTGCTAAAGAAATTAGGCAAAGTTAAAAAGATGTTTGGTTGCAAGTGCTATGGCTGGGACCCTATATGTACTGTTGATGAAGTTAGGTGCTTTTTCTGAACATTATTTGTGGCTGTAGAGTGGCGTTTTGGTTGAGGTTTATTTATGGCTTCTCAGTCTGCCGTGTATTGCTATCGTGCGGTCGTTACTAAAGTTGGTATAAATAGAGAAGCGTGCAGTCGGCAACATTCATCTCTCAAGGGGGTGTCTAACTCGGTGTTACGGTGTGTTTGACCCCAAACTAATTTTAAACCAGAATATCCCTTTAAGTACAATTTGAAAATATTTGTAGTTGGTTGATCCTCCTCAACCACTAGCGGCACCAGTATAAGAGAGCCTTGTTTGAATATCACAGAATATGGGTTAATTTCTCACATTTCTGTATTAAAACAAAAATACGGTCTCTACTTTGTTGTTGTTTTCTTGCCCCGTGACATTTAGGTCAAGGCACTGAGATCTCAAGGTAGTTTCCAGCACACAGGAACCTGCACACTGAGGGTTATTGTGGTAGCCATTTGGAGTCTCATGGGTGTTAAGTGACACAACCGTTAAGATGAAGCAGCTCAGAGCTATTTTTCAGCTATTAGCTTTCTCTGTGTTGTGTAATATTACATAGTTTATGTGTGACTCAATGGACACTTATGTAGGTTGACTCTTGTATTGTTTGAGAACAAATATGTAGGCTGGAAGTTGACTGCATGGGTGTAAGTTATGGGGGTAAAATGACAATATATGAGGTTTCAAATGTTTTAAAAAGTAATGTTACCAAGATTTAAGAGCTATTTGGTGTCTCAGTTCATCTGGGAAGCAGATTTTCAAAACTGGCACAGACAGAACAAACATCGGGTTGCACAATTTAAGGGGAAATATTGTCCCTCAATGTCCCAGAACTGGAGTTCAATGAAAATACTATTATGTTGCTGTGAGTTAATGTCTCTACTTAATATGCATGCGGAAATATAATGCTTTGCGTGCGTGTTAAACAGGGAAAAATCCATGTTATTGAATGTAAAACACATTTGTTTTTTCCTAAGTGCGCTCCGTCTGAGTGATCAGTCACTGCTGTGCATTAAAGAGGCGGATCAATGACTCATAAAAAGAGGAGCTTTCATA
This sequence comes from Xyrichtys novacula, assembly GCA_962446985.1. Taxonomy (NCBI): domain Eukaryota; kingdom Metazoa; phylum Chordata; class Actinopteri; order Labriformes; family Labridae; genus Xyrichtys; species Xyrichtys novacula. The sequence goes on along the minus strand of OY660882.1, from coordinate 6,040,993 downwards.
AACAGCTTTTTGATTATTGGGCATTACTAACTTCTCTGAATTCACTGAAGTGAAACTGTGTTGTCCCATTGACTCAAACGCAGATTAAGCAAACTAATGTGAACACAGGGATCAATGCGTTCATGATTTTCCTGTGTATAACATGGGAATGCATTTGGACGCCTGGCTACAGGCCATCGTCGTCCGCACATTATATTATTATTGATGGCTCTTGCCTGGGGGCCGGTCCATTTGTTTTCAGATTTGCGACAGGCGGCAGAATGTGTGATGGAGGTTTATTCTGCAGCCGTGCCAGCAGCTCTCTTATTCCTCTATTGATCATCATACCTCCCAATAATCTGCTGCCTGACACATTTGACAACATTATGTGGAACAGGTCAGAGGACGGCGCTAATGAAACCGCATGATGGATGTTGTTATCCGCAGCATTAACCTTGCTGATAGTTGTCACATTCACCCACATGGAGCTGTGACCCCACGGAGCACATTGAAATTGTCATGAGAATAAAGAGCTGAGCTTTCATTGAGGTGGTCTGGTGGCATGTGCAGGGAAATAATACTGGAAATTTATTCACAATAAACGGTGAACTGATCAAATCATCCCGATATAACAAAATGTAGATCTCTCACTTCTTTTCTTGACATTCAAACCAGTTATAAAGAACTTTTTTGGGAAGAGTTTGAGAATGATTGGCCAATTGATGAAACTATAAATACTGCAGTTTCAGCCATTCAGTGTATAGATTGTTTACAGCATGGATGTAATCGCAGTTATGTCACCCATTGGCGTCACATCAGAGACACAAACCCAGATTTAACTTTTTTCAGCAATACAAAATATTTTAAGCTGTGTTAGTCTAAAGAGCAATTTTTTTATTTGTTAAAGAACAAGATGGATTATAGATTGACTGTTTTCACTATCATCAATCAATCAATCAGTCTTTATTTAGTAATAGTAGTAATAAAAGATGCCTCACCGTATGTCTTGATTTTAACTTTGGGTAATGTTAACAGAGAACTTCCTGAGGACCTGAGGGCTCGACCTGGCTCAAAAGGTAAAAGAAGATCAGATAAGAAGATAGATAAGAAGATGGATAAGAAGGGCCAAAGCCATTAAGAGCTTTAAAAACCAATAGAGCAACCTTAAATTTTGTGTTAGCTTTTAAGGGTCGGTTTTGACCCCTGTCTTAAATCAGCTGTAAATTACACTAAAAACAATTCTCTATCATCCAGTTTGGTTCTCATCTCTTAGTTACCTTCATTATCAGTATACCCTCACACAGACATCTATACTGAACTGATCTCACATGTCTGGACATACCTGAGGCTGTTTTTTGTGCAGGAAAAATCATGGCAAAAGGAGAATTTCCTAAATCTCACTTGATTGGAAGAGGATCTGACTGTCAGTGTGGTGCCTGACAGTGCACTCAACAGCAACCCTAACACGCCATAATTTTAATAAGAGCATTTTATAATTTAGTCAATTAAATTTTTTTATTTTGATTTTGTTGAACTAGAGGTTCCTGACAAAGTCAAAAAGTCTCGATGCAAAAAAACTTGTTTAAGTATTTCTTATAAGCCTTTAAAATCAAAAACGGGTCGGTGCAGACCCAAACACAGGAGGAGGGTTAATGGGACGCTGGAAAAAGTGGCTGCAGGTTGGATTTGAACTCTGGTTATAGGGCACTTTATTTAACCACTTAGCTAAACCAGCCTCCCACACGCTTGTTTATTTTATTCAGAGAAGAAAATGAAAATAACTGGATCTTGAGATGATGGCATTAAGCTCCTGTGAGGAGAATTGAGCTGGTTATAAAACAACCTTAGAAAAATACTGATGTCTCTAACAAAACAAGATAACCAACCAGAGGTCTAATAATTTCTATACAGTTATTCAAAGTAAAGAAACACTACTTACACACACAGGCCTACAGGACAAATAGATAAGTACACAGGAAGCGCTAATTTAATCACTCATATGTTTCTTTCTGGTAAAAAGAAAGCAAAAAGCACATTATTTCAACACAAAGAGAAATTTAAGTACACACGAATGTCATCACACTCTATGCAAAATACAAGTGAGCATTTTTTTTTTTTTTTACATTTCTGGATTTTTGTCAGTCTTAAAAAGGAGGGAGAAAATGACAGCGAAAATCACGTTCCATGCGCGCACTGTGAGTGAAGTCATAAAAGAGGTCTGTAACACCAGGCGTGAAGTGAGCTGTGCGACAGCCAACGCTCCGCTCTGCTCCTCTCCACTCCATCCCACCCCTCCATCCATCCATCCCTCCATCCCGCCTGGCTAATGTATCCCTCTCAATAGCCGGGGACAAGGGGAGAAAAGACTGCTTGTGTGAAGCACAAAAAGCCCCTCCGCGGCCACGCTCGCAACAGTAATTGGCAAGGAAGCTTCATTTCATTCACTCCTGTGTTTCTTTTGTTGTGCCGTGGCTTTTTACAAGTGTGCAGCTTTTCAGAGTTGATTCAAAACCGGCTAATTTCTGCAGCCCACAGCCTGTTGTTACTCCTGTCCATTTATTTAATTTTTTTGTCAGCGCACAATGAAATCGTCTCCTTTTTTTGTTGAAGACTGAAGTGTATTAATACCACACCTTTAATAGAGTCTTAATGATACTTTTGAATACCCTACTTAATTTTGAACATCTGCAAGAGGTGGAAAAACATTTAATCTCTTCTGAATCCCTCTGCTTTTACACTCTGAAAGCTTTGATGCTGTTCAGTAAAGTAGCGGTCACAGAAAAGAGGTTTGTGGGCATCAGAGGGACAGCCTGCCTCCTTTCATCATCACATTGTAGTAGTTGTTTAAAAGCCTGTAAAAATGTAGCTTGTCGTTATGTTTTCCCCACAATTACACCTTGTCCTGCTGAAAAATGCATTAAAAGATATTTCACAATAGTCCCTCGGCGCATTTTCTTTCTCATAAGCACTCTTAACCCTCTGATACATCAGCTTTACATGAATACTGCAGCTAAAGGTCTCAGGAAACATCGGCTATCTTACTTTTCAGGTGTAATTCAGTTACAGTATGTTTTTATTCACGGATCCTGTATTGATGTAAGTGAAGTATTCACATTCAGAGCTCTTTATATAGTCACCGGTGCATACTAAGCTGCTTCCCTGTGACCCCTTTTTATATATATATCCATAACAAATTGTCACTCCTTGTCCCTGCCAGTGGCTACATACACCGGTTGTGTATTAATATTACACCTCCATCAAGAAGCCAAAATACAGCTGCAGCGGGCATTGGACATATTTTATTTCAATTTCTCTCATCATTTCTCCTCTCCTTAGCTTATCTAGTGAATAACCCTGCAGGAAGCCTATAAGCTGGCAATCATAATCACATCCCCTCTTTTTAGCATCAAATATCCTGTGAGGAACTTTTGATTTATGTCATTTTTGGCACCCCTGTGAACAAAGCAGGCTTTGCTTATCTTGTCCTCTGCATGCTTGAACCATGAATTTTTACAAAAAGTATGACTTTTGGTCGTCAAATGTATCTTTAAATGTGAATGTTGTAAATACCTGTCTGCTTCTCCGGCTGCTCAGTTGACACCTACCCCATCCCAATGATTTCAGAGATTAAAATTCACCACCTAAAAATCCAAAAGCACATTTGTAACGGCTTAGTTTGCTTATGAACATCATGAAAAGGCAATAATATAAATTTCATGTAATTTTTTTAACATACAAACTCATTGTAGCAGCTCTAATTCTCCAAAAATTTTATCATTTGCACATAAATCATCATGATAGGAACAGTAAGAAAGCATTGCTGAGAAAAGTTTGTCTAGTGTGAATTTTCATTATAACAATTCAGATTAACTTGTTAAATAGTTTCTTGCTGTTAAATATTAGCAGCATGACTGAACAAATGTAAAAATATACAAGGGTGACCATATGTCCTCTTTTTGGGGGGCTGTCCGGGCTTGTCCGGCTTTGTCCAGGGAAGTTTGTAAAATTCTTCAAGTGTCTGCAGTTTTGTACGACAGCTTAAATTATCAGACACTTGATTTTGTGTCACGTAGTGTTACTGAGTTAGAAGCGCAGACACTTGAAACGACACGAAAAACTCTCAAAATTAACTTTGTGCAACTCTGTGACTCCGCCCCCGCATAGTCGTGTCCCCTTTTTGGGAAGTCAAAATATGGTCACCCTAAAATATAATATAAGTCAACTACCATTGTCAAAACCAACAAGATTGCCAAGAAAATGTACACCAGTTATTCATGGTGTGTAGACTTTGTGAACAAACACCATTCAGCATCACTTTATTCATATTTGATGACATGTATGGACAACTACAATTTAAGTGTTTTTGCTATATTCGTGAGTTAACCGCCACTATGAAAAAAAGGTAAAATCTTGACTGGTTTAATGCCTCCAAGCGTGACAAAATACCAGGGAAACTGGTGACATAGTTGTCTTGAATCTTCACTTTGAGTTAGTGCCAAAGCATGCTAACCGTTAGCAAAAATATTAGCCTGTTAGCATAATCTGATGCAGGCATTTAGCTCCAATCGATCTACACCTTTATGTAAGCATTAGTACTGTATTTTATGCTCTGGCAAAAAAATGAGGTGAAGGAAAGATGTCCCAGGTAGATATCTCAAAAACCATTTGCTCGCCTAGGTGTTTAAGTGTCCCTGCAGGGTCAAGATGTTTAGTTTTACTTCCAGCTACTAAAGCTAATTAAGTGATTATTCATTTTAACCCATGTAAAGTCCAGCAGTTAGAACACCTGGCTGTAGGTCATATGGTGTATTTGTTTACTGCTAATAAAGAAACGCATGATTCTATTGTGGTATAGATCCAAGCTGACTCAATATCCGGGAGGATTTCCATTTTCACAGAACCCTCATTGATTCACTTTCCAGAGGAATTGCAGCCTGGATCAGTTTACCTTGTTACCTTGTCACACGATGTTCTGGTCTGATCTCCATGTGCATTTCCGCTCTGCTTCTCCTCCCTCCCGCCACCACACTGCCTAACAGAGCTCACATTGTCCCCTTGGCCAGTCATCCATTCCTAATATCCAGTCTTTTACCTTGCCGGGGGACGTGCGACATGCTTTCAAAGGGCAGAGAGAGCTGTTGATGGATATCCTCCATCTCTTAAATGAGTCTTTGAAGAAAATGGGCTTAAAAGCAACTAAAACGATGAATATTGGTGATTGATAACCAGCTATTTTACTAACCACCTGGCCATTGATTTTGATTGGTCCTGACTTCTTCTGTGGACAACAAGATCACATGACGACGAGTCATATCAAGGAGTTTGGCGCTTTGACAAACCAATCAACGACAGAAAAAATAGGCAAAAGTAAAGAAACTGTGACAAAACTAGCTTAGAATGTTAACATACAAGGAGCTGAGTGAGGGAGACATCAACTAAATTGAAGAAAACAGACACAAAACACAATATAATATGGGCTTTGACAGTGTTACAGGACTGGTTGAATGAGGAAAAATTACAGGAAATTAAGAATCACATTAAACTTTGAATTGAAATTTAAAGTTTATGTGATTCTTATGGCAGTAATGCAGGCTAAAACTTTAGCATAAATTAAAATCTAATGTTAATCTGACCTGCTAGTTGGCTGATAAGACCACCGTTGTGATAGAGGTACAACAATCTCAGAATTCAAGGAACTTTTTTTTGGCTGCTTGAATAAATCCTTTTAAAATCAATAAATAACTTGAGGATCAATGCTTGAGGTCAACTGTTTGCATGTTTAGTTGGTAGGCAGGTAACAAAGATGTGCAAACCCGTGAAAAGCTTTAAGTCTTTTTTATTAGGACACCAAATATTACCAATACATGTAAACATAAAAAACACACAATAATACCATAACCAGAAAAACACCACCGAATCACACGACCATGCTGAAATCAATCCACAGAAAAGCGTTAATACTCAGGTTTCTTAAGATGGCTTAATGCTGAAAGTGCTTTAAGTTTTTTTAAAAGAAAAAAATATATAAAACAAAATACAAAACACTCATTAACATACACTCAAAGTAAACCACTTCATTTCAAAATTACACGTACCCAAAAAACTGTCCTTATGCTAACTTTTCAGATACTCATCAAAAGTTCCTGAAGACTCTTTAAGATGCATTAAAATGAGGTTTAAATGTAAAAGGTCAATAGTTTTGAGAAAAGTGTTTAAAATTCAAGCACAGTTGACTGAGACCTGTAAACAACCGGAGTCCTAAAAATGCACACCTACCTCCTGCTAAAAACACAGCCCTGTTCAAACAACCCGCCCTCGGGTAAAACAGTAAAACAGAGGTTTGAAAAAGTGAGGAGCTTGAGTACAGTGTAATGATGTTTCAGGTAGAGAGATGCCATGTGAAAAGATACCATCGACACAGAGAGCTCCTTCTATTGCATTAGCTAAAGGCACTGATATCTTAATGGAAATAACTTCATTTTAGCCACTACCAGGCACAGCAAATACAATTGCTAGCTGTTAGCGCAGCTGTGAGCCCAGTAACTGATGGAAAGTGACTCAGACACAGTTATGAATGGTGCTGGTGGCTGTGCCCGAGCACTCCTGAATATGTTATCATCTCTTCTGCGTGGTGGTGGAGCATATTAATAAAGCACCTTACAGTTACACCATCCAAACAGACCGTAAATCACTGCCCATTGAACCAGTACGCGCAGTAACAAGCCGAGCTCTTCCTGCGCCAGAGGCTGCCAGTTTTTAACCACCACAATTAACACATTAAACACTTGAAGCTTGAACCGATATGGCACAATCAGCTGACATAATGATTAATTAATGGCTGGTGTAAAGTGTGGGCCAGCCCTAGAAATCCAAAACAAGAGAAAGTTAATCAGGATAATTATCTGAAAGCATCTTCATTAGCATAATATTGCCGTTGAGGGTCAGAAAATCAGGGAAAATCGGAAAAATTAGATTTCTTTGTTTTGTTTTGACCAATAAAAGGTTATCAGCACTTATGTGATCAGTGAAGTCAAACAAAATACAAACATTCGCATCGTAAAAGGCACTCGGTGAAATCATGTTTGGTTTGTTGTGATGGCTTTCTCATCATACGCTGAGTGCGATACTGTGAACGCTGCTCGCCGGGAATTGGGCGTCCGCCTCTTCCCCGCCGACCCTGAAGATCACAGAGGTGTTGGAAGGGATGGTGGTAGTGGCGTTGAGGGATTTACCCAGCCAGCCCTGAGAGCCCCGCTTGTACATTTTAACAGTTACCTGCAGAGAGAAAGTAGAGATTCAAGAGTATTGAGAGCTCTTGTAGAGGTCTCCAACCTGAGTGAGACCTCCTGAGGTCTGGCTGGAGCTAAACTGACATTCATGACTTTCACCTTTGGCCACCACACATATGATTCTGCCTAAACCAGTCTCATCCTATTGACCGTGCTTTGTTATGAGAGGAACGGAGTGAAACTGGGGGTCCCACCAACACCTAATAGTAATAATTAGTTGCATTAGTACTTAGTAATTATAAATATATACATATATAAAGATATAAAAGCATTGAAATAGCTAGGGTTAGTTTTCTAGCCTGTGAATTCTCATTTAAATGGATTTAAGGACCTTTATTTGTCATACCCTACAACTCTGACAGGCTGTGGTATGAAATTAGTACCCAGAATAAAAGTACAATAAATTAAATATAATACAATAGCTAAGATACAATACAATACAGAGCAAAATGTAAACAAAAGAAAGGAAAATTTCAGTATTTAAGTAGTTAATGGAGTACTTAGTACAGTTTTAATGTATCCTAAACAACAAAACAACTTTTTAATTGACTGATTTAAAAACAAATGCCCTCTATTGATACCTTGCCTTCTTAAATTTGCAATACAAGTTGCATATTAAATGATTAAATGTGATTATAAATGAGTAATCAGATGATCACATTGATTATATTAGTATTACAAATTAATGATCACAAATTACTTTCTTCGTTTGACTCCAATTTCAAATTTGTTCCTTATTTTTTGAACACAGGCCACATTCACACACACGTACAACAAGTGATTAATTTCCTCTTTCAATTGATCATTTAATCGATAAATCTTCCAGCAGGATCATACCATTTTGTGTTTTTAATCAGGTGAAATGTCTAACCTGGTGAAAGGAATCAGTTGTTTTTGGCGCATCAGTATAGCCTTAAAAAAACAGTCACAGTTTTCCTGCTACTGTGCAGAAATCGTGTACCTCTTTGTTCCACAGTAATCCAAATTGGACGTCTGAATCCGGATAAATATTAAATTAACCTTGTTTTCAATGTGAGCTGTTTTAATTCTCCTCCACGCCTTGAATGGAGTCACAGCTCTCTTGATTCTATGTAGGTTGTAGGGCATAATACGCTTTAACACTACATCAAAACTGCCTGTTCTGTTTGAGCCTGACAATGGAAGCCTTAACTAGATTTAGACATGCAGGTAATTGAACCACATCCATTTCAAAAAGAATGCCTTGCTGCAGCTCTTGTTTGGCTGCATTTACAGGGGATAACAGAATATTACAGTGCCTTTTCACAGTTCCATTTTCTTTCACTTTAGCATTAGGCAATTTTTCAATTATTATTTTTTTTCCATGTTCTTTCATCCCCGGCTCTCCATAATGTCTGGGCCTTTTAGTTAATGGTAGCGACAGTCAGAGCCCAGTATATCGGCTCTTGTCCATTTTGCAGGTCATTGTGGAAGCCCAATAGGCCTTTTATTACGCCGACATCAAAAGGCAGATAAGCATTAGAGGTGGGGAAAATACCCTGCACTAGATATGTTCCCTCTTTCCTTTGTCTGCTATTGAAAGTGATCATTTTAATAGTGAAGAGGTTGCTGAGCTTTGGGGCTGATGGGAAGTGCGACACCCCTGACAGCCTGCGAATACGAGCAAGTCGATAACACAACACGAGCGCACAGCACACCCTCAGCACCTGCACGCTCTTGCTGCTAACCTAATTATCTTCAACAAAGGCCGCCGCGATTTTAGACACACATCTTTGCAGCATTTACTTACTTATTACTGTGCATTAAAACAGGAAAAAAGAGAGAGGGGGGAAAAAACGCAACAATTGTGTCTTATATTGCAGCCTTGGCCGGATGCCACATGGCTTGTATTACAATAGCTTCAGACACTTCAGAATGAGTGTCTGTTAATTTCAGATGCATGAAAAAAATAGCTTCATGACAGCTGGTGGCAGAGAGACGCAGAGACAAACAAAAAGACGAACAAATCAGAACCACGTTATGAACAATTACCTTATATAATGAGAGCAGAGATGAGGACTTTTATCACGGTAGAGCTAAAACAGCTCCAACTTTATACACAATCTGAGGTAAAAAGCTATTTAATAAAAGACCGAATAATACCTATGTGGAAAATCAAAGCTTTATGATTCTTTAAACTGCCTTTTTTAACAGAAGCTGCTCAGAAATCAGCTCCTACATTCAAATCATCCATCGTTTTGCAAGAACAATCATTTTTCACATTAAGTTTTATCTTCAAACTTTTGGAAACAACTATTCAAATTAATAATTAGATAAGGATGTTAACATTCAACGAGCTGAGTGAAAGAGACATCAACCAAATTGAAGAAAACAGACATAAAGCAACTACAAAAAACATAAGTTTTGTATGACTACTCTGATGTAACACAAGGCAATGTTATCTGATCTGATGCACACAGATGTTTTAAGTGTTGCAGTTTGCACGTTTATACACTGCAGTAATTAAAATTGGACGGACAGCCTTTATTATCATTGTACGGCAGGAGACGACAAGATCAAGAGCGCGACTCCTGGTCAGTGCATGAAGATTACGGATTTAAAGACACTCACAGAGACTAAGTACACCTTTAAAAAGACAAAACACACTCCAAAAATCTTCTATAAGTATCCATAAGTGTGAAATACTCGATTCTAATTGGTCGAAACCTCGTCACAGCGACTAGTCAATGGCAAAAGTGCGGCCACTGATATTCTAGTGACATTTGTTAAAATGCTAAACATAAAAGAGTTTCGGGCCGGTCTTGCTCCCCTTGTCGATATTCTAATTTGCATAACCCCCTGCTCACTTTACATTACACCTTACCGTATTTTTCGCACTATAAGGCGCACCTGATTATAAAGCCCACCATCAATGAACGCATCTATTTGCATCTATTTTCATACATAAGGCGCACTGGATTATAAAGCGCATTAACTCTGCGAGGCTACGGTAGCTGCAGTGCTCTGACAGTCCAAAAGGATTTTAAGTGCGCCTTATAGTGCGAAAAATACGGTATATAACAGCTGTTTTCTACAGTTTTCAAAAACCTCTGGATTTCTTTGGTCAAAAAAGAAGGATTAGGGCTGAAACTTTGTCTTACTTCAGCAAAAAACAGCCATGTATTACACAAACTGATCCTCTCCGTGTCGTGAAACTTTAAACCAAAAGAATCAAATGCTACAGACATTGGCAAAGCTTTCCAATCCGCCGGGAAAGTACGTGGCTGTTTTTGGCATTAACTCAAAGAAGGGAGTCCTGTGCGGTCTAGACAGCCTGCCTGCCAGGTGCTGAGCCAGGTACAGGATCTGTCACAGCTCCTTATCCACTTAAAGCAAGTGTGTGTATCTAAATTACAGCAAAGAACAAAGTGTACAACAGCTCCTGGTGAGACAAAACAATGTCATTTTTGAGTGCAAACTGCATCTTTAAGATGAGCAAATCTTTGACAAGTTTTAGATAAAGAAATCTCACTTCAGACTGTGAAATGTTCAAAAGTATGAGACGATCTTGACTAATCCAAGCACAGACAGGCCTGAATGTGTCTGTTTAACACTTCATGGCTAATACAGGATCCTCGAGGCTAAGGCTGGGTGTCACACAAAGGGCTGAAAGCTCACCTAACGTAGTCTACCTCTGATCTGCCTCTCACTTTCTGTGTCAGGGGAGTCGTTTGAATGACATCACTCCTCACATTTCAAGCAGACAAACTCTGTTACTCCTTATTTACGGTCTGCTAATAGTCATAAATCCTGCCTGTGGTTCACTGTTGACCTTCTAACCTCTTAAACTCAAGAGGACGACTCGCTCTCTCAAAGAAATCTCTGTACAAATAGCTGATAGCTATCTCAACTGTTTCCTCCTCTTCTAGCTGCAGGGTCTTCCATGACACACTTTCTCTGCCTGTTTCTTTAAATCGTTCCAAGAAATGTTAAGATTTAAGATACTGAGCAAAACTTTTCTACTTGTAAACAAAATTATTTGTAGTTCAAGGTCTGAGTGGTCTGACAAACATGAATGATGTGAGGAGCTGTGTAATTGGTATGGACGTGTCACCACCTGTGTGTATTGCCATTCAAAAAGTTCAGATTCTCCTCCCTGATAAAGTCAAAGAATCCCGGTGGGGTATCACTCAGAGGGGCCTGTTACCTGGAGCCATGGGTGCAGTGTTTCAGGTGAACTCTGAGTGAGCGTAACGCCACACCGGCTTCAGACGACGGGCTCTTTGTTCCTCGCTGTGTCTTAGCAGACACACACACCGGGAGGAACACTGAGTAACACACCTCTGGCGCACCGAAAATCTTTGTAAACAAGCCAAATGTAATTAAATCGCAGCAAAAGAGGTTTGCTGTAGCTGCTTCTGGCTTTAACGAGGCAATTAGGTAAACACTGGTGGTTTGGCTCGCTGTGTGAATAAATCAACTACCTGTTGAGTCAGAGTGTGAATAACTGGATTATCAGTGATTCCATTTACTCATTTTTTTAAAGGCGGCTGTACAGTTTAAAGGTCCTTTCACACCGGGAGCGCTTTTTTCATGTGATTATTTTGGACGTCAATATTTTTTTCGAACCCGTATCCTGTCAATACAAGCGTTCACATCAGCATTTATTTTTTCGTGTCACATCGATTTTTCTGAAGTTTCGCATACTGTTTGTCCACTTCTGACCAATCAGATTTCGTGTTGTTGTGACGTCTGATTCACCGGTATATCCAACATGGCCGACCGGCTGATTGTTTACGTGTCGGAGAACAGAGTGCTTTTTGATAAAAGACACAAACATTACAAAGATGACGACCTGAAGGCTAGTTTGTAGAGAGTCATAGCGTCGGATATCTCATATGACGATGGTTTGTGTGCTTGAACAGTTTGCTAAACGTCTTTGTTTTAACTTTCATCTGTGCTAAGTAACTTTAGCTCGTAAGCTAACCTGTTCGGATACAACATACCATATGTATTTTCACTGTCTCAAACGCAATCGCTTTGCTGTCACAGCACCATTAGGTCTCGGTTGTTACTTTACGTTTATGGATTATAGTTTAATGTTCTTATCTGGTACTGGCCCCGACTCAGTACATGCTATCATGACAGACAGTCATCTCAACACTAGTGTCTAATCAGAACTGAAAAACAGTCAGTCTGCTGTTGTATCAGTCTTCTCGCTTCCTCCCGGGATGCATCTTTTTTTCATACAATGATTAGGGAAAGGTCAAAACATATACAAACTGTCATAAACAGAACATAGACTAATCATCAACCAGCCCAATCAGAGATAGAAAATATATAAGTATACATAAAAAGAAAAGAAACATGAACATAACAGTTAATGACGTGTTTAAGACATGATTAGATGAGATTTCAATGATATTTTTAAGGATTTGAAGGATAATATTGATTTTAGAGATACATCCAGATCATTGCATAGTTTCAGTCCTCGAAAGTGATATTAGACTGATGACAAGAAGTTTGACAGGAAGGTAACTGAAGATAGCCATTTTGTCTTGTTGAGTACAGATCAGTTCAATTACTGCCTAATAAAATTTAAAACAAGTATTTCTATACACCCTGCATAAACTCTCACATGAGCTTGACTGCAAAACCCAAAATCCTTCTAAATGTGACTGTCTAATTTTTTTCTTTAAACATCCAATAACACCTAATATGAGCCTCACTGACCCAACAAACGCAGAGATAAACCTTATCCCAAGTCGAAAATGAAGGACTCAATTGGATGTAATAGGTGGAAATGGCATCAAATTCAAATTTCTTGACAAATTTCCTAAAATAAGATCCAATGAGATATTTTGAAAAGGAAGTAGGCTGCCCACGTCCATTAAGATGCCTAAACTCCGGTTTGGTGACATAGCCGTATGCGTCAGTAACCACATTTGTCTAAAGTCATGAATGTTAAAGATGGCTGGTTAAGTTCTAAATAGCCACATCTCTGCGTCTAACCGTCCCGCGCCGGCTAACAGGAAGCCATTAGACCCTCTGCAATAACCATTTACTTCCATTCACCCATCTCTGACTTTATTTCCATCCGCATAAGTGCATTTTCTGCGAGAGCTTTAAAATATGAATCCCCCTCCTTTTTCTCCTCAATGGGTCTGGTCGTCTGGCTGACTTGAGAGGGCACAATCTATGACTGATTTAATTTGCTCTTTACAAACATCTCTAACAGCATTACCCCCCTGAGCATACACTGACTGCCCCCATCTGACTCCATTAAGTCCCAAATCGGGTTTAAAGACCATATTGATGCAGTCCGTTATTAAGGGTGATTATCAAAACAACAGACAATGGGACAAAGTGTCTGTTAACTAGTTTATCCATAATTTCACATAACTGTAACAGATGGCAGCGCTGTCAATTACGTACTGGATCTGCTGCACTCGCTCTGTCTGGACATGCAGCATACTAGACTTTGCATTAAAAGAACGAAACCCTGCTCGCAGGTGGTCACAGGAAATGGACCGAGCGCACTAAATAAACTACAATAATAGAAGTCAAACACAGAATGATTCACTGAGAAAACAGGGAGAATTCGCCGACTGCTAGTGGAGGTTTTTGTCGTATAATTCATTGAATAAAAGGAACCTGATATAAAAAATTCTAATGTTGCCGTCGAGTCCACTTCAGCACCTTTATTCTCCTCAATTAACGGGAATGGCTTTTGAAACTGTAATTAAGTGTCTCTGCTCCACTCGGCCTCTTCATTATTCATGAATCCCTATTGATCATATCTCACTGCCTATACTGTGGGGATCACTGTAATATCCTGTATCTCAAAAACAAATAGCCCAGCTTTACAGATAAAATTAACATCTTGGCTTGTGACCAAAGAAAGTTTCCTATAAATACTGAACCGAGTATCTGATGCCAAAGTGGATGACGTGGGACAATCACTAATAGGAAAGAAAAGACTGAATGATGCCTATATTGTCTAATCGAGGTATTAAATGAGTGATAATAAAAGTCTGGCCAATAAGTCAGTATAATCAGTGACTGCTTTTTGATGGGGCTGTAATTATAGTTTTTAAAATGTGAGAAAACAGGGTCATGAGTTTCAAAAAGACCAACAAAATATCATTTTTATGCCACAATCAACTAAAAAATCAAAGTTAGTATCAAACAAGGCAAAAAGCTCTGAGAATAAAATGATTTACACATTTTTCAACACTGTTTAAATCAATATCTAATGATATTCTGCTTTCACTGTGAATTTTTCAACTAAAAACTCGTGAAAAGTGCCAAAATAAGACACTTAAAGCTCCTGTGGAGAGTTTTTGGCTGGTTTTGATACTGACTAAAATGAATGTTGATGCCTCTTTATGGCGCACAAGAGCATCAAGATCGGCTTCTTTTATATGGTTATTTTTTATGTTTGAAACTTGTAGTGGGTAGACTCCATTATGTACTGTTGCTGTTTTTAAGATTACCAATATGTCATGTTACACTGTTAAAATAAAGCAGCGGGAGAATTTTGTAAAAACACGCCATTTATTTGAGTCCAAGACTAATGCTGCGTTTCAGTTACCTCGGAAAATCAGATGCTTTGGTTTTGGCGCCCCCTGTGGACAAAACAGCCCCTTGTGTCTTTGCCGATTTATGCTGCGTTCGAGTTACCTCAGGAAATCAGATGTCGGAGCTGAAAATGACGTCACACCTGAGTCTGAATATAACAAGGACAAGGCAAGTACTAAAATAACTTTCGTACATGTACATGTAGCCATCTTGTTTCCGCCTCCGATTTTGCTTTTTTCCAAGTTGGTAACTGAAACGCTGGTAACTCAGGTGTGACGTCATTTTCAGCTCCGACATCTGACTTGTGATGTAACTCGAATGCAGCATAAATCAGCAAAGACACAAGGGGCTGTTTTGTCCACAGGGGGCGCCAAAACCAACACGCACCACTGCTCGAATAGATTATTCTTACAAATTCTATTATTTCCAAAAAAAAAGGATATAAAAACTGAATAAGACGCACCATGTTGATTATCAGTTTGAGTATTGGCTCCAAATGTTTTTAAATACAGTCTTAATGTCGTGATTAACCTTTTCCAACAATAAAAAAAGATTATTACGACGACAACAAATGCTGGATCACTTTTAACGACCCGTTCAGCTGTTGATTTACTGATGCAGAGTGATCTTCTGTGGGTGTAGACAGCTCATTCCACATTCAAAGAAATTATTTAGTAATGAATATTAATGGTTTGGAGCTTTATTTTAAACATGTATTCAAATTTACAGAAAACTCAATCTCTACCTGTGTTAAGTAGGAATGTGTAAAACATGAACTCTGCGGGTTGATGTTTAACTAAATTAACAAAAGAGCATGTGAAGAGCTCTTAACAGTGACTGCTATTGCATGCTGGGTGATGAATTTGGAGGAAACACATTGAGTCATCCTCAAATTGACGGATGCAGAATCTCTCCACGGGACTCTCCACAGCGGCTTAGTGCTCGAGTGAAAAAATAGATTTTTATCAAGTTTAATCACACGCTATTACAAGGCAGCTTTTATCATTGCCTTCCACCATATAAGTGCCGGTGTCTTCACTAGTTCATTACTAACACTTGTGATTCTGCAGCACTCTTCGAATGTGTAATTGCATGGTTAGCTTTCCTCTGTAGCTTCCTACACACACTTGGGTGCAAATTATTTCCAATTCCAGTTTCCTTTTCAAGAGCAACGCTGCAATTACAGAAATCTGAACATCCTGGTAATTTCCCCACGATTTTCATTTCGGTTGATAAAAGCTATACGACTAATAGAGCTTTTTTTTTTTTTCTGGGAAATTCCACTTCAAACTTTCTTTGAAACTCATCTACGGGATAGAAATTACCAGTCTAGAAAGTTGAGTTAAAGTTAACCTGAAAGAACAGGAAACTTTGTTGCTTAAAAGTTCGACATGTTTTATTTTTGTTGCACAACTTTTAAGTGTTTTTCCAGTTTTCTTTTGGAAAATAAGAAAAATGTGTTTATTCCGTCAAAACAGATAATTCATGCCAATTTTTTTGTTTACCAAAATACCTTTTTTCCTTCTATCGACGAGGACTCTGCCCTCTTTTACAACGTTTTAATGTCCGTCTAATAATTAACAGAAATGGTCCCTGAATATATTTTCTTTAAATGGCTTGATTCTTTCTTCTCAACATAAAAAGAGGGCAAAAAGCCACACTGTCTGTCAGTATTATCTATTTAGGCAGTAGAATTTGCAGGCTTTGTAAATGGCCAGCGCCTGTCCTTTTGTGTGCCTCCATTCATTATCACCACAAAGCGGTTGATGTCTCCCCTCTCCGCCTTTTCTGTGCTCGGCACAAGGCGCACCAGCCTTGTCCATTACAGGCCCGTGATGCGTGCAGCCTGGGAGACGAACAAACAGGGAGGAATGTCATCGTGGAGTTAAATTAACAAGCTTGAATCCATGTGGAATCTGTAGCCAGTCAGGGAGACGAGACGTATCTCTGGTAACTGAGGTCTGATTATTTGTTTGCAGAGATGTTGTCAGTGAATTTGCCGGGATCTTTTTTTTTTTTTTTTTTAAGCTGGTGTTGTTGGTTCGAATAATCAGCTGACTGGCGAGTGTAGTCAAGATTGTTGTTCTCGCAGCTATGCAATTAGCAGACGATCTATGAAGCGCTGAAACACAGGGGCTTCGATTCTGCTCCCCCTGAATAAACCTCATCATTTCTGGTGCAAAGAGCTCATGAAACAGTCAAATTTAAGAGACATGAAGATGAACAATATAAGTTGCCTGCACTTGAAATTATGACATGAAAAGAGCTCTCTACCTCACACATACACACACGCAGTTCTGCGCACAGCCTCGCTCATACACACACACATAATTACCCCCTCAATCCATACAAATTGAATGAAGCCAGAACCGTGGTCTAAGAATATAGAGCATAATTAATAAATTACAGCCACTCTACTCAATCATTCTCCACTTTGGGGACACGCACACACCCCGTTCTCTGCAGAGTAATCGACTCAGCTCGCAGAAAACACACCTCCGCTGTAGCTTTGTGCTCGCATCTGGTGCCACCTCTCACAACCCGACAGATGCCTCACTGAGTGAATCTTCGGGTCGTATCTCGGATCTTTTTACCCCTGTGTGTTTACAAGTAACAAATCAAAAGCATGCATTATTTCTGGACACTGAAAATATGCCTCAGGGAGTGATCAGGTTTCTCCGCACATCCCCTGAGTTTCCCCTGGCAGCTGCCGCACACGTGCAAAGATCTTTTTTTATGTCTAAGGTGGCAAAATCCTCAAGTTTTAAACATAAATACACAAATTATTTCTGGACATTGTTCATTAAATACACATATAGGCCTGTCAAGTGGCTAACACCATCATATTTAGGCTAAATTCTTCTTGAGGAGTACAAGGTCCCCTCACATTGCCTCCATTTACAAATATATCTTATAATGGTAAATTATGTTGTCCCCGAGTGTGTCCCCTCTGGCCAGAAAGGGCCCGCTGCAGTCTGCTTAATGATTGTCGGGTCATGTATCAAATACACAGCTGCTGGAGGCGAGAGGGGAAGTGCATACAGTCTGGAAGTTTGGGGGGAGGACGGGGGAGGCGGAGGGCGAACGAAAAGCCTGAGTGGAGTCGGTAAGGAAAGCCCAGAGTGTTTGGGTTGCAGAGGGCGGGTGTGAAATCTGTAAGGGTCGCACTTGCTGGACCTTGAGAGCCATGACTCGTGTGTGTATGACATCTACTTAAACATTTCTAGAACTAGCAGCACTGGAGCGCCAATAAACAAGTTTGTATAATCTTAAAGGCTTTTGGTTTAATATGCTGGTCAAAAGTTTGTTATGCAAATATCCTGATCGCTCTGAATTCAGCAAACAGTTTATACCACCCCGAAGAAGCCTGACACTAATTAATCAATTTGATTAATTATTTTGTAATCAAATGAATCTTAAAAAAGGACCCAGAAAAAGCTTTTCAGACCTTGTTAGCCTTAGTTCAAGCAGCTAATGAGTCTCTCTGCGGGGAGCTTGAATGACTTACCTCAATAAAAAACTGGAGAGATTAGGCAGTAATTAAGACAGGGAGAAAAGGGAAAATGATTTTAAAGCCGCATCATACAAGTGTCACTTGAAAAAGTCTGCTTTCGGGTAGATTTTCTGAAAAGAACCACATTAAATCCAACAGTTAAGCCTTTAATAAATCAGACTCAGCTTATAATTGTGAGTGATTTCACTGAGGTGTTGTCAATTGAGAATTTTTCTTAACTGAATTCCTAAATTGAACTTAATTATTTAATCATTTTTCCCCTGAAAACAAACTCACATTTTTAAATAATCATAGACCAAAAAACTGTAAAATAACAGCAGAGTTGCTGACATGTTTTACGGTCTTGAGCTAAAATCAAACCTTTGTTATTCATGGATAAAAATAACTAAAAGCTGTATGAAGCAGCCCTAAAGTACTACTGCCACCTACTGGTCTTTGGCTTTAGTTCTTTAACTCTCATTAACTGATTTGGAGCTGTGGACTGACCTGAGGAGTGTGTCCCAGCAGGGACCACAGCGAATCAGCTGACAGGGTCTTGACTCTGGAAAACTCGAGCGTGTCCGTCTCCCGTCGGTCAAGAGCGATGTACTGGCAGCCCCGGTAGTCCCCTTTCAGCTGCTCGCCACAGTGGAGCCGCATCAGATCCCACGTTCCTACCCCCCTCAGGACCCCCCGCACTGATTCCATCTGCTTATAGGACAGATGACCTAGAGAACAAGGAAACACAAGCTAGCAAAATAAGAGGAATTCAAGTATTTCAGCTTGAAGGCCTCTTGAAGTAGATTTGTTTTTATTAAAACTCCCATAAGGAGATTTTTGACACCCATGACATGGACTGAATTCTACATTCATGTCTTTTTATGATCAAGAAAATACAAATACAGATAATCAATGTATTAAACCCTTACATCAAAACCCCTTCAAGTGTTACTTTACTTACCTGAGAGCCAGGACGGAGTCAGTGCATCTGAAATCCAGGCCATGTAACCTTCCCTGAAGGATCTGAGGAAGTCCTCTATCTGGCTGTGGGAGACCAGCTCCCTCCTCTTCCTCAGCTCTTCATCCAGTTCACAGTCCGGAGAGAGGAAGATGACTCTGGGGAAGAAGAGGCTTTGGCGCACTGGCACTCCACTCCTCTTTAGATGGCCACACAAGTTTGCAGTCTTGGTCTAGAAAGGGAGAGTCAGCTCATGTTGACTGTCTGCTCTGCTGTGAAGTCTTAATAACTTTTCTTTGAGCAGCTACTGGTTGAATTAATAATTACAGATTTTTAACATAAGGTCATTCAAAGTTTTTCTTCGAAGAAAAGAAAAAAAGTTCTGCCATCAAACTTTTTTTTTTTAACATCCAGCATGCCTGAATATTTAAAAACAACACATCTAAGGAAAATTAGCAAATTTTCTGGCTCCCAGTCCGCTTCGGTATTGATTTTAAAATTCTTTTAATCGTTTTTAAAGCCCTCAATGGTCTTGCACCACTCTCCAGCCAGAGCCTTAAGGTCCTCTGACCAGTTACTGTTGAGCGTCCCCAAAACCAGACTCAAGTCTAGAGGTAACAGGGCCTTTTCAGCTGTTGCCCCTAGACTGTGAACCAGTTTACCTGTCCATATTAGAGCCTCACAGACCTTAGAGTCTTTTAAATCATCTTTAAAGACCCACACACTGTAGCTTTTCTTCTTTTACTGACTGTATTTTATTCCACTGTTTTAATTTTTTTTTATTGTTATCTATTTATTTACCTCTTTTATTTATCCCAGGTACAGCACTTTATTTGACTGCTGTCTTTTAAAGGTGCTTAATAAATAAACATTGACTTGACCTGACTTGACAAATGAAATAACAGTTAGAATTAAACATCAAAAGTGTTTTGATTGGCTCATTAATAGTAATAATAATAATAATGATATAATAACTATTTTTTTGTAGCACTTTTAAAAACAGGAGTTTACAAAGTGCTTTGACAAACAGTTGCAAAGCACAGAACATCAGCACAAGGAAATAAAAACAAATAAAAACAAAAGCTCAGTTAAAAACAAGGCCTCCGTATTGAAGGCCAATTTCATCTTTCATAAGAAACCCAGACAATACAAGAAACCTACAAAATAAAGTGAGACCATGAGGACCAAAATAAAAACATAAAATAGGTCAGAAGAAGAAGTGTAATAAAAAAAGGGGGGCAGAAAGCAGGAAACAGGATAGTACATATAAAAAGACAACTTTAATAATGATAATAAAATCATAATAAAATGATAATGATGGTAATATTAGTGATAAAATGGAATAATAAAAATGAGCAGGAAAAAACAATAAAATCAATAAAGGGCCTAAAAGGTAAACTAAGAAAAGATTATAAGTAAAACAAAGGCTAAGAGAATAGTAAGTTGAAATAAGATAGAGGTAAAAGAGATAAAAGAAAAAAGAGAAAAGACAGCATCACATAAAAGCGAGTCCGTAAAAGTGAGTTTTTAAATTTGACTTAAAAGAAGTGACTGTCTCTGCACACCTTATCTCCTCCGGCAGGTCGTTCAAAAGTCGAGGAGCTCTGATGGAGGAAGCTCTATCACCTTTAGTTTTGAGCCTCAACTTTGGAACGACCAGGAGGCCTTCGCTAGAGGATCTGAGGCTGCGAGTTGGCTCATAAGGTATTAAACACTCTGAAATGTAGCTCGGAGCGAGTCCTTTGAGTGCTTTAAAAGTAATCAATAAAATCTTAAAATCAATTCTAAAACTGACAGGAAGCCAGGGAGGCTAAAATTGGAGTGATGTGATGCCGTCTACTAAAACCAGTTAAAAGCCGAGCTGCTGCATTCTGAATTAGTTGGAGGCGGGAGAGAGATTTCTTGTTCTTTTGCATTGCATTGCTGGCTGGCTGGCTCAAGCCTGAGAGACTGATAAAACAAGGAGAAATGTTTCTGCAGGTACTTAAAAAACAAGAACTTGAATTATTCTTTATTCAGTTGGAAGAATACAAGTGGGGTTTTATGGGTTTTGATTTCTAATTGGGGCCATCCTCTAACAGTATTAATGCTAAACTGGATAAGCTGTTTCTGCTCTTGCCGACTAATGAAGTTAATATGTCCAATTTAACTATTTACATGATTCAATGTGTGTTTGCCATCAGGCTCTTAAGCCAAGCTGCGTGTTAAAATTTCACATCTTTAGAGATGTAAATGAATGAATGAGCACATAAGGTGACAGCTGTGTTTAGGCACCTGCCTGCTTCAGCACCCCACACACACACAACCCAGTGAAAATAATTAAGTCCTTCCAGCTGAAGAGTGTGCACTCGGGAAGTTTAGGAAGCCCTGCAGTGTTTGAAATTTCCATATAAATTGTTATGGTGACTCAGAATCTCTTAACCCGGTAGAGATTAGGATGAAAACAATGTGCTGGACAATTGATTGGACCTTAGACACAAGTGTGCCAGGCAGTTTGACATTTAGGTTTTCATGTTGGTATTTCAAGATGTCAGTAAAATGGGTCTTTTTCTTACCATAATAGCTTTGAGGGGATCTTCAGTCTGCTCGACACAGGTGTTGGTAAAGTTTTGGTCCTGTTCTTTCACTTTTATTTGCCAGTTTTGGTTTTGAACAGACACTGCACCTCTCCAGGATTTCACGTCTACACAGAAGATCCCATGGCCTTTGTTAAAGGAAAAGAAAAATCACATAGAGTCAAGGTTTACAGAGTCGAGAGTAGCATGTTGACAGATTAGCTCGGTCTTTTCTGCAGTTTCGTATGCAAAATAATCACATTTTTTATCACAGTATGTCCCGTCTTGTGTGGTGCTTGTGCCAAATATCATGAAAACATATTGATAGACTGTGCTAGTACATAAAACAACTTGATATAGTAATATAGTGATATCTTAAAATAGCAAATCCACGGATGATTGAATGCTGTAGGGTTAACTTTTGGAACAGTTAGCTTAAACCTGTTATCTGTACGCAATGACGCTTTGAAGCTAGAGAAGTAAAGACATAAAACTTTTTTTCTGCGAACCAACCTGTAGTGATGGGCACGGCAGTTCTTTTAGATGTACTGAATCACTAGGATCAGTTCACTAAAAAGATTCATTCAAAAGATTCGTTCACCGAATCACCGAATCATTGAGCGCTTGGCGGGAGAACCCTGCGACCAGAGCGTTTGGCTGTGTTGCTTTGGCAAACAGGTCTGTAAAAATGAACTTGTTTATAGGTCATGGTGTTTTAAGTGTACTGTCCTATGGTATGCTTTTTACCAGGTCTGCTCAGTAAATTGGGCTCAGTGATTCGTTCACTGAACCTTTAGCAGAATTCACACTGAACATGCACTGTTCCCTCGCAAACCATGATTGGTTCACCAAGTGATTCAGGCATCGGTGCATGTGGTCCCTCGTTTGCCGCCTGCTGGCCTGGCTATGCTGTTTCTCACTTCAGCTCAACTGAAGTGAGAAACAAACGAATCACTCAAGAAAGTGAATCGGTTCAGTACGTTCACTTAAAAGATTCGGTTCTTTTGAACGAATCGTTCGCGACCAACACATCACTACCAACCTGTGAGGAGTACGATGTTGATGTCATCTTTGTTGGTTTTAGACTGGTCAGGGATGCGCAAGTTGCAGTAAACATCTTCATTCTTTAAGCCGGTGAATTTCCTGCAGTATTGATTCAACAGAATAAGAAATATTGGGTTAGTCTGTGTGTGTGATCTAAAGAGAGAGTCTAAAGAACCATTAAGTTTAGTGGTTGACTTCATTTGGCAACTTCAATGCTGTAAAACATTCAACAAAACAGAACAAAAAAGAAAAGAATAGAATAGAATAGTCCTTTATTGTCATTGTAACAAGTACAAAGAAATTTAATAGTGCCAGACGGTCAGTGCATAAATAAAAAATTAACACTAAAGTAATAAAACACATACACAGTAATAAATACTACAATAATAAAACACAAACACACACGCATATCTACCATACATTCCGTCAATTGGTATTGCACAATTCCATTACATGTACACATTGTGTTGCGGGTTATTCATAAAGCATTGAGAACATTGATATATGATGGGTTAGCTGTAAAGTGTTTCTCAAACAGCTCCCTCCCTTGAAACAAAGTAGATAACAGCTAAAAGATACTAAAACTACCTGGATACTACAGAGTTAAAGGACAAGTCTTATAGATGTTCAATAAAAGTGCTTACAAGGTACATACCTGACATGTTGTAAAAACTCAGGGAGTGTTGGTGAAAGTTGTGGGCTCTGGCCTGAACTTTCTGAAGGTTTGGAGGTGAGATGAAACTGGGTTAACAGGTTTCCAAGCTGAGGCATTCTGGTTGTAAACTGGAGGAGAGGACAACAAAACGACAGCTGACTAGGTACTTTAAAAAAGAGTAGTTTAAAAATATGCTGGAAGCTTGAAATGCAAAGCAGTCAAGTTAAATACACTCTCAGATATAAAGACAAACAAAACTGACAACCTACACTGGCTCAACCAAACTTGTTTTTCATCTGACTCTAGTTTCTATCTGCACAGATTCACTGTAAAATCAGTATTTTCTCTCGCTTCAGCCCTGTCATGCTCGACAATCCCCCCAGAGAGCATACCAACAGCTACATTCAGGCTTTAAAGCTTTGTTGACAGCACTTGAACGCTTGAACTTGAACTGAGGGACCCTGTGAGGGGAAACAAAGAGCAAAGACACAAACACTGCTGTGCTGAACTCCAGCTGCTCTGAAACCAAAACAATACGTACTGTTGAAGTCTCGCGCTGTTTGAAGAGCCTTTTTCAAGAGGGGAAAAAACGGAGGAAATTCAGCTCAACATACTCACGATAACCTCTCTGGACAAATGCTGACTAATGTAACTCTATCCTGGAAAAAAAGTGTTTCACAATATCAGCGCCCCCTCCTCCTCCTCTTCTTCTTCCTCCCTCCCCCCCTCTCTCTCCTCTCGGCGCCTCCGACGTTCCTGGAAGAAGTAAACAACAGACCACGTGCACCATCCGCAGCATCATGTTACGTCCGGAGAGACGTGACGTCACGAAGCGTAAGTCAGTCTGCCCTGCTGTGGTGTAATGATGCATTCTGGGAACTATCTGTACTATTTTCATGTGATGCATCACCTGACCCTCTATATTGACACCTTATAGGGGAGAGTGGGATAGGATGAGACAGTTTCCATATTTCAAGTCAACCATAGTTTTGTCTGTAACTAGTGTATCTGCATATATTTCAAGATGTTGTTCATCCCTGCAAACCAACAGAATGAGTGTAAACATAACTGTCTTGATAATATAGCATGCCAAAACTATCTGTACTACTTACCCCATACACGGGTTAAGTTGAGCCGTAACCCTACTACCCCCTGACTCTCCACCCCTGCCCTCCCTCACCTTCTCTCTCCCTAAATAACAGTCACTTCTTCACATTCATATGTATTTTTATCTATTATACACTATTCAACTGGTACAATAATTCTTTTTATTGTTATTATTGCATATAACTGCTAAAAAGCTGTTTTGTAAAAAGCCATTTGAAGATGAGAATGCCTTTAAGTGACACAATTCTAATCAAACTTATGACAGAATAAATTCACTTTCAAGAGTGAAAAATGTTTTTTGTAAATAAATGTCTAACCCCTTCACCCATGTGCTTCTAACCTTCACAGACTTCATGAATTGATGTCCATCTCCTAAACATTTGGTCACATGATCAATTTATTTTACCATTTCCAAGCTACAGGGGGTGGCTCAACTTACCCTTTGGCTCAACTTACCCCACTCTCCCCTACAGGTAGAACAGAACAACCTATTCTGATAAAGTTTGTTTAGGCCACAAATACTAAAGCACAATGAAAAAAATCCTCACTGAGGTCCACGAAGCAGCTGATCTGAAGTGTTTGATCACATCACATGATTTTCATCAGCTCATACAGTTTAAACAATTGTCTCATAACTACAAAAAAAGCTAAGGAATGAAAAAAAATCAAAGCCCTTCAATCGCTAATAAAAATCATGTGATATGAACTGCAGCTGGAGAACAGCAAGGCTGATTAAGTATGCCTTAGTGTGACTGTTTCTTAACCATTGTTGCTAAGGTTATGAATTAACTCGTGAGCATGGATTTAAAAATGTCCTCTTTTGATAGGTTGATCATATTCACAGAGCTATGCATCCAAATTTTTCTATTCTATTCTATTCTGTTCTATCATTTTCTATCCTTTTCAGTTCTATTCTACCTTATTAAGTTCTATCCTATTCAGTTCTATCCTGTTCGTTTCAATTCTACTCTATTCTATTTCATCCCATTCTATCCTATTCTATACCAATCAATTCAATTTTCTTATTCTATTCTATTATTTTCTATCCTACCCTATCTTATTCTATTCTATCCTATTCAGTTCTATCCTGTTCTATATTATTCAATTCTCTTCTCTTCTCTTCTCTTCTAGTCTAGTTCTATTCTATCCTAGTCTATACCAGTCTATTCTGTTTTTGCTATTCTAGTCTATACTATTCTATTCTATTCTATTCTATTCTATTCTATTCTATTCTATTCTATTCTATACCAGTCTATTCTATTCTATTCTATTCTATTCTTTACATAAGCAGGGACACTGCTGAAATACATACTGAGGTTATTTCCCTCTTAACTTGTAGATATTCAGCCAAGAAGTTGAGCCTCTGTCCAACATCCTGCATAGGTCTGTACAAAGAGGATATTACAAAAGTGATGAAGAATATTTAATTCAGCAGTAAATACACACTGAATATCTCAATGTGGTGATAAACAATATCCGGATTGCAGAAAATACCATGAAAGAACTTAATATCAGGAGCGGATAGCCAAATCAGCTCATATGGGTTCAATGGAAGCCAATAAACAGAGGCACTCTGCCTCTCCTGACCTTCACTTCTGGGTGAGATCGGGGCGATAAAGCAGGCGCAACCTCAATAAAACCCACACAATGGAGTAAAATAAATAGATATTAAATTAAAGCAGAGGCAATACTGGCTGAACTGCTGCAGGAATTCAGGAACAAAAGCTTCTTTGTGTAGTTTAATATTGTCTACAATCACCACCTCATCATACATTTGCAATCATTTTCATCTCCTGCCTCCACCTATCAGCTCGTATTATCTTCTTGTATGGGAACTTGCAAATGTTTTCTGTATATGAGCACCCAGTTTATATATTAAATGTGCGTCATGCTCCTAGTTTGGCCTTTTTCGGTCGGAGTGGATATCGAATTCATATTTGTCTCATCTCTGAGTTTTTAGCATCAAATATTGCCATGAGGGCGTGTTTGTGCAGCACACACTGCACCTCTGTATGTCCTCTTAGGAGCAGAATACTCATTGGAGGAAGGTTTCTGCTTATTTTGGTGCAATTACTGCTGCTGGGAAACCTGTGCTGTTGTCTTCAGCCCCCTTTTTAATGGATAACCATCCTTCTTTAGGTTCTCTCAATGCTCCAAGAGCTTCCTGAATCCCGCCATTACCAGCATTAGCCTCTTTTTTGCACTTAATGCACCTGGAGAGCTTAAATGTCTTTGTGGAGGTTTGCCAGTGGGCTTTAGGTTCCCTCTAAAGAGTAGTTAGGCATTAGAGTTCATTCTTGGGGGTCTAGAATAATATTGATTAAAGGTCTAGGTAGGGAGAGTAAGAAACAGGCATAATCTAGTGGATGATAGAGGCATAAATTTCATGTATTTGTAAGAATTAGACTGATAATATTCAGTTTCAAGTACCGTGAAAAAAGAGGGGGTTAATAAATTCTCATCCTGACCATATTTCCATTTTAAATCTTACAAATTAAATATCTCATTTGCAGGAGTAATGGCTCCATGACATCGCTGATGCTCTGCTCACTAATTTTTGCTCATTTCCTTTGAATTATTAATACGAGAGATTCTCCATATGCTCTCTGAGGATTCTTGTCCATTCGTTTCGGGGGAGGATTAGCATTTTACAGTGAAGGGTATGATGAGCTTAACTGCCCCAATCAAACTGGGTGATTCAAATCCTGCCTGTTGGAGATGTTTAAAGGGTTTGCAGCTGGATGACCTGTAGTTAATGGTCTGAAAATATTCCCGAGTCTGAGTCACCTGAAAATTGTGCGACTATTTTACCCGCCGAAGCATGGGTACTAAAATTGCAAAAATAGTCGAGAAATACTTTTTGAAAGGTTTTTCTTCTTTTTTTTTGGTGATCGCTAAAGTCACAAATAGCCAATAATGGTCCTAAACCTGTCACACAATGAAGCCCCAAAGTATGAAAATCAGTTTTGGCATTGACCTCGGGGAGCCTTCTTTGTGCCGAGCCTACCTCTGTAATTAGTTCTGCCAAATGAAGAGGTAATTTGTATGCTAAAGTTTAATTGTTCAATTATCACTGAGTTTGAGAGGAGGCCTTGGTGCCATTTCTCTGTGTTTGAAAATTATGCTGAACCCCTCATGCCACATATTCTAATAGTTGGCAATTACAGAGAGGGCCCTCAAACTAAGTTGATTGATGCAGGCTGGCCCCTCTGAAAAGCCCGTGCTACCTGCCCGGTGCAGCTGTTGGCAGTGAAGAGTGGCTCCATTCAGCCCGCAGAGCTGAACCAGCCATGCTCTTTTAGTGGAGGAGGACCTGAACTAGCTGCTGACAGACAGCATAAACACCGACTGTGTAAGTACTGAGGAGGACAACATGTTAAAACAACATTATTACAAAGTAAACAAGAGAAGATTACATATTAGGGAGCCCTGCAAAGGTGGTTTTCTAGTGCTTGTTCCTTATTGTTATCTGCTGTTATTTTCTGTGCTGCGTGTTCATCTCGTCTGTCCTTTATTTGGTCTATTTCTGTTTTGCTCTCTCTGTCTTTTCCAATTTATAGGCCTAACCAGCTTAGACAGATGGTCATTCACCAATGTGTCTGGTCCTGCTGATGGCTTCTGCCTGTTAAAAAGGAAGTTTCTGATCGCTCTTTGGTGGGTAAATGTTGGACACAAAGTTACACTCCTCTTAAGAATAAAAAAATGAACAACCCAGACTAAAAATATTTTTTATACCAGACTCTGAAGAATTTTACTGTAAATTGGCATTTTTCCATGGGTGTCTATGGCGATGTCTTGGCTTTTGTAGACACCCTCAAGTGGACACTCAAGGAACTGCAGCCCGTCAATTTTTAATTTAGCTTAATTTTTAAAGACTAGAGGTGACCACTTGGTCTTAACCTGCCTGTAGTGTCTTGAAAGAAAATCTTTGACAGGTTTTTGCAACATAGAATAGAATACCATTAATTGTCATAATGCAGGCTTAAACCCAACGAAATTGGAGTTTGTTGTGAATAAACCTGCATAATGACAATTATGCACATGTTCATAGTCCACATATTTTGAGCACTGGTTAGATACAGTAAAATGTAGGCAAATGTATTAATATAGTTTCTAATAACATACTTGAAAAATGTGTTTTTTGGTGAGTTTTGTTTTTGGAAACAATAAATATCAAACATGTTTTTCATCAATGTCCTTATATAAGTACAAGCCCTCTAAAATAGTTGGTTTCACTGTAATTCCAAATATTTAATTCGGTAAATGTTTTTTTTATTTATTTATTTGCCAGTACACAGCCAATGAGATAGTAACTAAAGATAAAACACCTAGGCTACACAGTATGTTATTTTACCTATTTAGATTACAAAGAGACACTAAATCACATTAAATAAAATTAAATTTGGTTCCTGCAGAGAGTTAAAAAGACTATCCCTATTTTCTGCATCCATCTCCACTGATTCCCAATCACCAATGACTCGGTTTGATGACCAATGATAATGGCCCCTTTCATTCTTTTCAGGGGCCCAGCTGGAAATCCAGGAGACAAAAAGAGGGCCTCTTCACCCTCACACAGTAACCTAAAAGATTCTCATTACAGCTCTAATTGAAACATATGTGCCTGACTTGTAATTGGCTCTGAACAATGAGTGACATGATGTATTTAGTGAAGAAAGTGTCGACTATCAAGAATCATTTAGCACTCAACAGTAATAACAAATCACTACATGAGATTTCTTTTTCTTTAATGTACAGAGTAGGACTCAAATCTTACTCAGATTTTCCTCTATTAGTTGAACAGTCTAGTATCTCAGAATCTCCCATATCACCAGACTCAAATAAAGAAATGTTTATGCGTTGCTTGGCAGCAGTTGAGTTGCAGGAAGTAGTTTTTGGTGGGGTCAAATAATACTAAAACATAAACTCTAATATTTGTTTCTTTTATAGTTGACTATCATGTTGCGTGTAAAACTAGAAAACACACTTACGATAGTGCTGATGTACCAAATATGAGCCCCATTTTGTAAAATTTGGGTAAAAAAACATGAAGAATCCAAACTTGAACAACACATGGCGTCCCCTTGATGAGTGATTTGTAAAACCAGAGGTATAACAGCAGGGTGTTTTCTTCTCTTCCCAAACAGATGAAGTTTCTTTCATGTCACTCCAGCTTGGCACTCATAATTCAAAAAACAAAGATGCAATTGTGGTTGTCACTAAACAATGACATTTTTTCTTTCTTCCACTCTCTAAATTCCCCATATCATCTCTACACAGATGAGCAATTTGTCTGTCATGAGGTCTGGGGCATCAGCTCACTCCGGGGCCCATTTCACTGACAACACTGTTATTAGCGGTAAGCCGAGCCAGTGGCAAATGAATCTGCCTACTGTTCTGGAGGCTGGGGCTCTTTTCAGCGATTAATTTGATAAATATATTAATTATGAATCTGGATGACAGTACAATCAGATCGTCAGGCTTCCAGGCCCGGCCTTTGTGATAAGTCGGCTTTGAGATGGGGTCTGCTCAGGTTTCGGGAGCTGTCATCCCCGGGGCTCAGCCTCTTATCAGCGCCTGACCCAT
The DNA here is from genome assembly GCA_962446985.1 of Xyrichtys novacula. Lineage (NCBI taxonomy): Eukaryota > Metazoa > Chordata > Actinopteri > Labriformes > Labridae > Xyrichtys > Xyrichtys novacula. Next base: position 6,010,791 of record OY660882.1, on the reverse strand, counting down.
TCACTCGGTAATTTCCTGTGTGTTGTAATTAAATGGAGGCTTTCTGATTGCAAGTGACTCTCTTTAAGAGGTGCGTCTTGGGTTTCAGGTGAAGTGGATGCTCAATTGACCGGCTGTCTCCTCTGCCCCCTGCAGGACTTAAAAGGCATCTACTGTTAGAGCATGACATGTCATGAAGACCCCACATTTTTGTGATTTTTGGTCACGTTTCCTTTAATTTTAACACTTTATTTGAAATCATATTATCAAAAATGTTGACAGTCATCAGCTGTGGGATAAGTTCTTTTTGCATATCAGGCCAAAACACAAAAAAACGGACAGCTTAACCACAAAGTTTGGAGCATAGGGGCTACTGATGTTCACTGTGTAGGGGTCTCCAAGGCAACAGGGGGAGCTGTAATAGGCTTAGAGAGGAAGAAATCAGAGCAAGTGAACCAAGGAACTGGTGATAAAAATAATTTGGGGGTCTGATTGCTTTTTTCCTTTGTCCCACCCTTAAATTTATTATTCCTTTTCGTATGTTTGACTCATCAATGGTAGCTAATCTTTTAATATTTTCAGGAAAGCCTTTTATGTATACAAACAACAACACTAGTAAGTCCAAAACATGACAGAGTCTTGTCTCTGTCCATTTGGTCTAACAAATAGCTGCAAGGTAAAGAGTTTAAAAAAAGCACAACAAATAATACCACGGATGACACAAAAACTAAAAGATGCAGACTTTTAAAGAATTTAAACTTTTTTTGGATTTACTGCACAAATCACATACTTCCATACTAAATACTTACATTTTTCAAATTCAGTATACTAAGCAAACTATGTACTCAATCGTGCAGTGCGCGAGTTTCGACGGTGCAGTGCTGTCCCAAATTGCATACCGCCGTGCGGCACACTCACAGGAGATGACAACGCAATTTGCCTCATGTCTGAACATTTATTGTGCATAGCAGAAAAATAACAAACTATATACATATAAAAAATTTAGAACAAGAAAACTAAAGATACCCTATTTACATATTAAATATTTGGAACTCGGTAACTAAAGATAAACTATTTTCAAGTTAAGCATTTAAAACCAGAAAGAAACTATTAACTTGACCGATTTGAGTACGTCATCCGGGTACTTTGGCATTCTCAGTTTTTCACATGCTATCCATACTTTTTTCCATTTTGAGTGGAGTATACTCAAAATTTTATTTAGTATTTAGTCTGGAAGTATGCGATTTGGGACACACCTCCAGTCAGTGTCATGAGTTATGAGAGGTATGTTTTATTTCACATTTTAGGCTCTTATTGGTGCAACAGTGTTCAGATCTTAGCCAAAAAAGCTAAGTCTACACTTGGTAGTCAACACTTTTTTTAATTAAATTAATTATTAATTTATTAATTATTATTAAATATGATCAAAACAAAACTTATCCAGGTCTTTGTTATTCATAATCAATACATACAAAACACAATAGCATGGCAGAATGAATGAATAGCAGTGGTTCCTGAGAGAATAGTATTCTAGATACCTAAACTGCATAGTAAATGGGAAAAATATATATATCATTGTGGATTAAAAAGAAAACATTAGACAGATCTTCTGAATATTAATTCTAAAAATAGCTAACCATTTAGCTCAGCTAAGGCACAAAAGGTTTCCCCGCCTCCCTCTCACAGTTCCCCTCTCTGGTATCACCAAGGCCCTATAATTAAAATCACTTTTTTTTTCATTCTGCTGGTTAGCACCATTAATTCAGAGAGTGGTGCCATTATGGAGGTTGTGGCTCCCAGGATAGCACTGAGGAAGAGGTGGGGCAGTGGCTTTTCAACATTAATGGCCCCCATGTGTGCCTGCTATTAATCTCAACAAGGAGTGAAGGGGCTTCATCGCAGCTGCAGAAGCAGGACAAACGCTCCCAAAACACTGTAGAGGTTAAATGGAGTTCTGTTCTGGGCACCTTAGCCAGACTAGTGACGCTCAACAGGGAGATAACCTTTCCTTTCCTCCATATTGTCCGTTAAATGAAGACAATTGTTCTTTTTAAACCATTTTCAGACACATTTGTACGGCAAGTTCGCACCTGATAGGTACCTGAATTACCCCAGAGTTGAACTTGCTGAAAGTAAAGACCGCAGTCACCTCTTCCTGACACCCAACTCTGTTGTTGTGGTATAAATCACATGTATATGGCAAGCTGGCCATGCAGTTTGCTCATGCCACTCCACAAGACTAAACCTGTAAACAGCAGGTAAGTGAAAATTTAGTTAAGAACAGCACTGACCTTGCTTGGCCACAAGGAGGAACCACTAAATAAATTTTGCAGCAGACATAGATCAGAGCTTCATGAAACAAGTTTGGCTTTAGATAATACTGCAGTAAGTCACTAGATGGCAGCAGAGCGTGGTTTTCACTCATGACTAAGCTTGTGTTGTCAGGACTATGAACCTTGGAGATGACCAATCACCAAAATAGCAGGAGGGTCCCATCTTTCCTTTTCCTGTCTCCATGCCGATAATTGCTCAGCTTTAAAGAGGGTCTATTTTCTTTGAATGATTTATGATTTGAAAGTGATATTGTTCGCTTGTAGATGTGAATAATCACCACCTCCATCACATTCCTTTACAGATCCTCATGGGATCTGATCACTTTCCATCTGCAAATCATCATGCATTAAAGCTCACGTCATTGTGTAAGACCTGCATGCTGCAGAGAGGACATCAGAGGTTAATTGCAGTCTCCTGCAGGCTAGATAAGACAGCTTCATGCTAACGGGATGAAAACAAATTATACTCTCGTTTGCATGCAGTTGTGCTGATATGAAATTAATTTTCTGAAGCTCAAATCTGCTATCATTATATTCATGCCGGCCACGTTAATCCAGAAATAAAAGAATAATTACTCATTAACGTTTCTAATGAAGGTTTCTCTCAAAGGTGAATGGAAGACTGATGTCATTTTGGGGGGATTTATTAAATTACTGTGGAATCAAATTAGGAGAGCAAATCAATCCTTGCAGTGAATGAGATCAGCGGATGAGGAAATTGACTTTTAAACGCAAAGCGGAGGGATGAGAAGGGCAGGACAGGTATAAAACACAAACACATCACAGGTCAGTGAGGAGTTTATCCCAAGATACCTGTGCATCTGAATTTATCTTCTTAGTCTTTGTTCTGTTTTTAATTCTGCATTTAAGCTACTGTAAGGAACTTTTGGTTTGTATTAATTTTGGAACCTCATGTGGACAAAGTAGTCTTGGTTTCAGCAGTTTCTTCCCGCAAAAAAATCTCCACCTGCTGATTTTTGATGATCAAATTTATCTTTTTTTTATGCATCAACACCTACAATACAAAAACCGTCAATCACTACATACATAGTTGATCGCAAAGTTTAAATCACAGCAGGAGCCTTCTCATATGGTGCAAGAATATCCTGAATGTAGACCATGCTGTCATGACATGTTCTGTTCATTTAGTTTTCCTTGGTTTTGTTATTTGAGTCTAGTTTCTTTGTGATTCTTCCGAGTGTTTCTGTTCTCTATTGTTCCTGTGATCCTGTCTTTGTGAGTTTTCAGTTTGTGTTTGACCCGGCTTCCCTCCTGTTCTTTGTGTTTTAATCTTTAGATCGGTTTTGAATGTTTCGTATTTTATTTTGTAGTAGTTGATTCCTTGTGTTTCAAGTCCGGTTTTCCCTCCTTCGTTAATCACTAACGAGTTTCACCTGTGTCTCGTTTGCCACACCTGTTGCTCGTTAACCAGTGTGTATGTAGTCTCTGTCTTCCCCTCTGTCCTGGTTGGTTCATTGTCTGCTGTATGTAGATGCGTATGCTTGTGTCCCCTGTTACTCCCTGTGCTTTTGCCCCAGTGATTTTTGTGGATTTTGCCTTTTGGACCATAACACATGCTTTTGAATTACCATAATGTACTAGAAATTAAATCAACCTACGAAGCTGAGGAGAAATTGGACTGAAATCAGACTGGTTATACTTATACCTAGGCTTTTCATGTTAAAACAACTAACAAGCTTTATTTTGAAATTCCATCTTTGTAAAATTGTAGGAGTAGGCTTTGGATTTACCAGCAGCATATATACTGTGGCTGAGCTTTACAGGTGCAAGAGGGCAGATTTTTACAACCTGAGATCTGTTTCTTCTCAGACCAGATTTAAACTCCTCTTTCTCGACTGCATTTGTAGATTTAGGTTCATAGGTGTAAACTATAGTGAACTAATCCTTCATATCTTTACGTCGGCATAAGCAGATCTCAACACTCCCTGGTTATAACAAGCTGACAGAGCAAGGTACAGCTGGATAAGGTTTTACTTCTCTCCTCTCTCACTTACAAGTTTCTCATGGGTCTGCCGCCAAGCTATTGAAGCCGATCTCCACAGCTGTGTTGGATCGGAGCAGTAAATAAAAAAGGGTGATAGAAAAGTTTGATCTCGGAAGACTGTCTGTGTCTGAGCGAGGGTGAGAGACTAAATGACACTGTATTGTTCTGGAGGTTGTTCTTGTTAGGATGTATTTTTGACTCCGTCCCTGTTTTTGTCAAATCTCCTACATTTAAGTTGTTGTTTCTTTATGGGTTTTACGGCTGATAATTAAGATAAATCAGAAATAACTTGATGGAATGTCCTAAAATTTGGTACAGACCCCCACATGGACTTGACTTGAAGAAGAACTGATCCAGCTAGTTGGAAAAATGTTGTTTGTTTTATGTGGCCTCACATAAAAACCAACATCTGTATTATAATGTATACACTCTGTGCATTATATAAACTGTATACAGTTTGTGCGTTACATAAAATTGAAAGCTTGTCCCCTGCCAACATGATACAGGAAGCCCTGCTTTGCTGTAGGCTTCTCTGAATGTCATTAAATCCAAAGCTTGTATCTTCTCAGCAGGTCTGAAGCTTTGTACCACGCCGGATAATTGCTCATTGGATCAATACGTTGCAGGTTGTTTGTTTTTCACTACTTGATGTAGTGCCGAGTTCACAGAGCAGCTGATAATGACAAAGTGAACCCATCTGTGAAATAAAGAAATGAAAGACAGGCGGCTTCATTCTCCAGTTGGTACATGAGTGGGTTTGACACCTTCAAGGGTAAATATACAAAAGCATCTGTTTGTTTTTTTAATTAATCGAAATTCCCATTTTCCTGTGTCACAATCAAATACCAACCTCTGCTGCTGAAAAATGAAGCCTATGTGGAAGTGCAACAGAATGCAGTTCCTTGGGTGTCCACTTGGGGCAGGCTAAAACACCAAGGAATCTCCATTAGGTGTCACACTTCAGGTTTTATATTTAACAAAGTGCATCTGTTTTGATTGTGCCAAGGCTAACAAAAGTGTGGTAGATTTAATTAATACATTTGCACATTGTAGCTGCAGGGGGCGTACTGTCCTCCTATAGGGTCGAGTGAAAGTAAGACTTGAGTCAGTATAATGGCAACCATCTTTATGTTTTATTATGCCTATTAAGTTCAGCGCTGTCAGGCATGTATGTGGTGTTCAAAACATAACTGCTGCCTATCAATGAAGTGGTTTTGGATTCAAAGTCGAGGCAGGGTCAATGCAAGGTTCAGGCAAGGAATGGAAAGAAATAGAAATACCTTCACCCTTAAGAGGGTAGAGATGCATCTCTGACTCTGCATGTCTTTTTTTAACACAGGTGACAGCTACCATAAACTCTGAGTTGAAAAAGCAGGAAGTAGGAATTTCTGGGTTATCATTTGTGGTGGCAGTGTCGTTGCTTTCTCTTTTCTAGCAGGTCACTATTTCCTTCAGTTTGCACAGAGCCTCTTGTCTGAGTGAGTCTCCCTCCTGTCTTCACCTTTAAGGTCTTCTGGAGCCACGAAGCTGCTGATCAGGCATTAACCTTATACTGTCTGCATGCACATGACACAACACTCTGACTCTGAAGTTTTTAAATCATCGCTCTCACACAAACACTCCCCCCAAACTTTTTCTTACGGAGTCATAAGTTGAGGCATGTTGAGACGTGACATAATTGACAAGTCTATATTAAAGAGGTGACTCAGGAAAAATATAGAGGCTTTGACACATATCTCGGTTTCAGATGTAAACCAGCCCGTCAGTTCGCGGGAAGTGAAGTGTGGAATTGCAGCTGGCAGCAAATTTAAATCCACACTTTCACAGCAGAAAGAATGAGGGTGCTGCAGGCTCCCTGCCATCTCTCGCAGTCAAGTCCTGTACTTGTTAGACCTCATGACAAGAGGTATCATCCTTGAAGTGTGGATGTGCAGACTCGATATGTCTTGACTTGTATCATACACATTAAACACAAAGAATTTCCTACTACAAGAGCGGCTTTTGATGATTTATTTTCACACAGTTGAGATTAAGAAGAAAATCATTACTGGAGGTGATAAAAGTATTTTAATTGGATTAAGATGCAGCCAGAGGCTTTCCCGACAAAACTGGTATCACAGCGCAAATGTGATAATGTTAGCAAAGAGTTAAGCTACAGAAACAGAGTTTTGACAGCATAGTTAGTTGATTCAGGTGGTTATGAAACAGGATGAAATGAATACTGATGCCTCTACATGACCTACAAAGGCTAACACAACAATGAGGTGATAGACTGATTGTTTCCTGGGTATCTATTTCCCATGGCTGTAACCACTGCCGCCAATTTATCGTCTGATAAAGCAATATACAATGTGCAGAGTAGGACTTTATTTGTTTACGATAAAAGATTTGCAGAAAGTCATTTATTTTTTACATCGAAAAGACAAAAAAAAATATTTTTCTAAGAGAATATATATACATGTGTACAAGACAAGATAAACAAAGAGATAAGAGGAACGTATTTGTCCGCAGAGATAACTAAAAACAACATAAACAGAGATGTTCACTCTATGCATGTCTGGACTTCTTGACTGGGGTCAAAAACGGGATGCTAGCATATAAATGCAGAGTTGGCATCACACACTATACATACTTTGTCAACCAAAGGCGCTATGAGACGTTTTTGACTTGTTTCTTTAGCTTTTGTAACAGTGACATGATACCTCTCCATGACCTTAACAGTAAGATGCAATGACTAGCAACAAGGCTGGTTAAATTCTGTACTTTATTCCAGTGCCTGTCTTTGGGTTGGATTGAAGTCTGAGTTGATGTTTGGCACTCACACAGAAATGACTATTTTAAGAACTCTGCTGGTTTATTTCCAGGGTGAGAAGAAACTTAGAAATGGCAGCTACTGGAGCTGGGTTGGCTAAAACTTCAGATACAGTTTTAGACGGAGAAACTCTACAGCACAAGCTTTGTTAGATCGAAACAGCTATGATAAGGATTTAAGGTTTTTGGCAGGATGTAGATGCTTCGCTGCTCCTCAAGGGCAAAAGAGTTGAGCTGTGAGAATATTTATGTTACTTGGACATAAAGTGGGACACCACAGCACACACCATGACACCGGGGCTGTAATGGGTAAGGTTAAACAAATACTTTTTGTCACCTTCTGTAAGGTAATTGTCCCTAATTGTTTGGCATTGTTACGCTAAAACCAACAAGTCTGCACAGCTACAAATCATCCCTCTGCATCCTGCAAAAAATCATCTTAAACGAAGAACAGAACCTTTAAAAAGATGATCTTTACTCTATTTATTTAATTCTGGGACAAGTGCATGGGTTGGCACACCCACAGTAGATGTTTGGGGGAATTCAGCATCATCCTTGGGAAACCACTAGGAGACACCCACATCAACACAACAGGAAAGCTGAAAGTGTCCTTTAAAGAAATGCCCTGTTGGTAAAAATGACCAGCGTAGGAGTCCCGTAAGACTTTTAAATGTCAGTGCTTCACCAAACCAGGTAGACAAGTCATTTGAGGCCTATACATATGACTGATAAGCTAACAGTGTCCCATTATCTACCAGTTCATGGCTTTTTTAAATACTTGAGTCTGATTGGTCGATACTCCATGGCAACAGTCTGTTATTTCCTGACAGCATATCGTTGGTACAGATCTAATTACAGACTTCAACAGTAGAAATAACTTCGTTTTTAGTGCTGCTCACTCTGTTCGTGTTCTGATTATAGCTATGACAGCCTGATCACTATACATTATCGACTACTTTGTGAGAAAAATGCCTCAAAATGGAGTTTTGTTCAATATGTAGACTTAAAAGTTGAAATCAATAGGTTTTAAACTGTTGGCTGAACAAACCAACTTCAAGACCAAGAAGACAGGGAACAGTATTGGTTCTTTCTCGCTCTTCTTCGCTTAAATTTACCTCCCAGATGCAGAAATGATACAGACTACAAGCCTTAAATCTATCCATAGCTCTTATTTGCTTTTCAAAAGATAAAATAAGTAAGGTTGAATTGCTTTTAACCATATTGACTCCACTCCAGAGTTAATCATTATCTTCGGTCTCTCAGACTTTCCTCCTCAGACGAAGTAGCTCCTTTGCTCTTATAACTGATGATCTCAGCTGCAGCCACGACGTGTCAAAGCCGATGTGTCCACCTCAGATCTCACCTCATTTACACAAGTCTGCATTAACATAATGCTTTCTTCAAGTAAAGCCACTCTCAGGTGGAATAAAAGAGGCCTTTTTAAGATGTTTATGAAAAACAGCATCCATATTTATCAAAAGCTATTTTCATACACCCCTGTCTGATGTGGTATGGTGCCTAATGGGGATAATTGTGTGGCTTTGTTCTGACTGATACATCATAAGCAAAAAACCTGTCCATTATTAGAGGAATACGCAGGCTGGAAAAACAAAATCCATCATAATTACAATGCTGTCGCTCATACATTAATCTTAATCCCCATTCCACAATCCATCCAAAGCTTTATTTGTGGTTTAATTCCTAGATGCATAATTGAAAATCGCAAACAAGTGTATTGATTTTCTGTCTGACAAATTGAAAGTTTTCTGGATTAGATCCTATTTTCATGACATTTAAAGTTTTAGTATTTTCAAAACCTTAGCCTGCCCAGGGAATACAAATTTAGTGGATGACTAGCAGGTAAAACAAAATGTTCTGTGATTGCGTATTGAATGGGCCTCTGGTGTTTGTCGCCATCACAGGATAAACAGGCCATGATGGATGCGGCATAATCGTTGGAGACGAGTGAACTCTTTTTAAGAACGGTTTCATGGGCACTAACTAGGGTGCAAGTTTGTTTGCTAAGTTACACAGCATGACAATGATGGCACTGAATCAAAGCGGGGAAACATCAATGACACCTTACTGCGCACCACAGCCTTTTGTGCCATGTGAGGGACGCTTGAACGCTCTTGTAGGAACCTGCAGGTGGATGCTGTAGGGAGGTGGAAGTATTCATAAAGGGCAGCTTTAAGTTGCCATTATTAGCTTACTTGCAACCACTGCCAAATTCAAAACTGCACATACTATTGCTGCTGATATTAGTCATATCTTTACAGCTTATATTTTCATTGTTTGTACCTGTTGACATTTTTGTCGATCCTTGTTGGGTTGAGCTATTTCTAAACTGCCTCATCTGACACCTCCTTCTAATAGTAGTTACCAGGTTTATATTGACTAACCCTAACCCTAACCCTAACCATCATTGTTAGTTCAAGTCTCAATAAACAGCTAAAAACTTCTTACTGCTGCTTTAGATAGTAGTATTGACTAAATATGAGGCAAAAAAGGGGCATGTTACTGCTTGCTTCTTTACTTCTTTAATTATACCAACTTAAGTAACAACCACAGATAGCAATACAGAGAGCCACACGCTCAACCAAAACGCCGCTCTATAGCCACAAATAATGCTCAGAACAGCATCTAACTTCATCAACAGGACATATAGGGTCCAAACCTTAGCACTAGCCACCAAACATCAAGACCTCTGGGTGAGTCCAACGACTGCGGCGGGGTGACGGAGCTCAAGGAAGAACATTTATGATCATTACTTTATTATTTCCTTGAAGTAATAATCACCATATTAATAATTTTGCACTGCAGACGCGGTAGTTCTTCTCCCTTAGCGTCTCGGTCGATTGAATTTCCATGAATAAATGATCATAAATGTTCTTCCTTGAGCTGCGTCACCCCGCTGCAGTTGATGGACTCGCCTGGAGATCTTTGTACAAACAGGCGGCTGCTGGAAGAGAGACGGTGAGTTGTGTTTAGTCTCTTTGCTAAAGAAATTCGGCAAAGTCAAAAAGATGTTTGGTGGCTCGTACTATGGCTGGGACTCTGTATGTACTGTTGATGAAGTTAGGTGCTGTTCTGAGCATTATTTGTGGATGAAATTTTGGTTGAGTGCGTGGCTCTCTGTATTGCTATCTGCAGTCATTACTAAAGTTGGTATAACTAGAGAAGCAAGCAGTCAGCAACATCCATCTCTCTCGACGGGTTGTGTATAACTCGGTGTTACGGTGTGTTTGACCCTAACTTGATTTTACGCTGGAATATTCCTTTAACAATATTTTGTTGTGGTGCACTATCCTCACAAGAATGCAAGTTCTGCATAAAGTTTGGCACAATTAGCTTTGATCTGGACCATTTCTAAAAGGTTTTAATGCAATGATCCATCTCCTATACCTTATTTGGATCTAGGCACTAGTGGCGTAGGAGTTCTGGACGGGTCTGTTGTGGGGCAGAACTTAAACCTGCCAAGGATGAAGAGGAGGGCTGCATCAATTTGACTGAAATGACAACTGACGACAGCAACTGTGAGGGATGGTTCCATAATTCATGACAGCAACGAGGTTACTCGCTCAAGGAGGTTGTGCGAAAAATGTGACTGGTTTAACTGAAATACCGAGACGACCACCATTAGCTGATGAGCGGAAAGAGGAGAGAGAATATAAATAATGAGCCAGCATCAAGTCCTCCTGATTGAACTTCTGCTAAGCTTCATAATGACTTTTTACCTCGGACTTTATTGTCTGAGGAGCTGGCATTTAATTATGAAAAGAATAATTAAAGCGAGACCTACAAAACGCCGCTCTTGTGCCTGAGATCAACCGGTGGCTCTGCGCTGATAAAAAAACCTCTGAAAAGACAAGAGAAAGCCGCACAAGCAGTCACATGACACACGGGCTCGAGTGTTTCTTTCTCCGAGGGGGTTGATCGGCCCATCACATGTGAAAGTATAATGCAGGGAATGATCCATCATAGCCACAGCCTGACTCAGGGGCCAAGACGGAGCATTTCAGCTTAATAACACCCAGAAGCAGCAGTTTTTTCCCCTGTCCTTTCCCCTTCTCTTTGCATCAAGAGCACACATCAGCCCCATGCTTCATACTCCACATGCAAGATGGCATTTTAATGAGCCTCACTTTCAATGCAAATCCCCCCTTTTTTCCCTCCTGCTCCTGCTCATCTCTGCCACCTCAGAGGAAATGAAGAGAACATGGTGGCCTGCATAGTATCACATCTCCACCGTGCATGTGTGTGTTGCAGCAACAATAACTCTTTCCACCCACACACTCTCACTCTCACTCTCGCTATCCCCCTCCCCTTCCCCCTCATGGCAACCACCACCATCACCACCACCACCACCACCACCGCTGCTCCCGCCTCACCCCACTCCAGCGCCTTCAGTGGCTCACGTGCCTCAGCACACTCTGATAACTCCCATGTTGCACAGAGAAAAGAGGAGAAAAAAAAACCCTCCACGCTCAAGTCCAGAGGGGCATCAGAGTGCGGGGGCGTCATCCGGCTTCCTGAGGAAACAGAGGATGTTGTTTCTTATCAATCTGGAGAAGCACGCTTCATTTGTAAAGAGTATACATGAGAGAGGAATGATGCAGCTGGAATGCAAGAAAACTCAGACAATCCGAATTAAAAGCTTGATAAAATGACCCATAAAGAAGGGAAATAAGGTGTAAATCGCTCATTTTTGACAGCTTTTGAAAAGATGTACCACTTGTTGGGATATTGTGTGTTTACTGTGCGGGTTTTGACTGTTTTATAGTAGCCCTTAAACATAAATTTACTCAACCTTGTCATGACAATAAGGACTCACTCATTGTGCATTAAAAATTTTGATATAAAATAATAAAAATGAGCAAAAAAGGGTTTTTTAAATCTGCATGACTTCAGAAGTTCAACATATTGTGGATTTCTTCTGTAGAAATCATCTTTTTTTGCTGATGGGAATCCCCCAAATTCACTCTCGTGGTTTTTTAACCTCTCCTGGGAGAAGAAAGAAAGAAAGATCAGTGAGCCCACACACAGTGGAGTGTGTGCGGATGGGGTGATGCCTCGAGAGCGCATCACAGGACGACAAAACCCCTCTGCAAGACGCAGCGCCAGAGTAGAGCAGCTGTGGCAAGAAGAGTCAGATTTCCTGGAGTTTAGAGGAGAAAAAAAATCGAACGAATCCTTGGTATGCCTCTCATAAAGCCTGAATCTCTCTGATCATCTTTCCAGGATTTGCACAGAGACGATGTAGTGGACGAGAAAGAGGAGGACTCCACCAGTGGAGAGTTCTGGGGATGCTTGGACACGGTTATGGGTGATCAGTGTCATCTTTCAGCGGGGAAACAACACTGGATATGCACCGAAAAAAGTGGGAATAAGTGAGTTTCGGGGGGCGCACAGGATGGACACTGCGGAGGTTATCCTCTCTGTGCTGGTGGTTGTCATTATCATAGTGTCGTTGCTGTCCAACGTCCTGGTGCTGATCTGCTTTCTCTACAACCCGGAGATCCGCAAGCAGGTCCCAGGTCTCTTCAACCTCAACCTCACCTTCTGTAACTTGTTGCTCACGGTGTCCAACATGCCGCTCACTTTGGTGGGACTCGTCAGTCAGGCTCAGCCCGGAGGAGACGGATTCTGCCAGATCGTGGGCTTTTTGGAAACCTTCCTATCCACGAACTCGATGCTGAGCATGGCAGCTCTGAGCATCGACAGGTGGATCGCGGTGGTGTTCCCCTTGAGATACCACTCCAAAATGCGCCATAAAGACGCCGCGTTCGTGCTCGGATACACGTGGGTGCACTCGGTGTCCTTCTCCACGGTGGCCGCGTGCCTCTCCTGGGTGGGATATCACCGGCTTTACGCGTCCTGCACCCTGGCCAACCCGAGGGCGAGCAGCCGGACGCAGTTTGTCATCTTTACCGTGTTTTTCCACTCCTTCACCTTCCTCCTGTCTTTTATAGTTCTGTGTTTCACTTACCTCAAAGTGCTGAAAGTGGCGAGGTTTCACTGTAAAAGGATAGACGTTATTACCATGCAAACTTTGGTGCTGCTGGTGGACATACATCCAAGGTGAGACCCCTGACTATTACATTTCTACATAGTAACCTTCCTTTTACTCAAACACTGTCTCATTTGGATGAGGATCAGTAAAAGTATGCATTTAGAAGTAAAAAGAACAAATTTTACCCCCTTAACCATAAACAATTCTACGTTTTATGTGTATTTTTGAGCTAGTTGTGTGTGTAACACTACAGTTAATAAAGCTCTCCCTCCTTTTTTCCTTTTTTTTGCTGACATTTGAATTTCTCCTCAGTATTCAGAGGGTGCAAAATCTGACCCCATTGAAATGTCATCTAAAATCTACCAAAATGTCATTGTTTTATTCTGCCTCTGAACAGTACAGCTAACATCTACACACACACACACACATTTATATATATTTCTGACATATATAGTGCGTGTGTATGTGTGTGACATAAGCCACATCCATTGGTTTCAGTTAAAAAAGTGGTGTCCCCTCTTGCACGCTCACAGCAGGAGTCCCCATAGTGTAGTAAAAATAAGTAGTGTGTGTTGTTATTATGAAGATCCCTGCTAGTCTTAGAGGTGCACTCTCGTAATCTAACTCCTGCTTTTTCTTATTTGATTATTACATAACTTACACAAAGTTACAACTTAAAAACAAATTCTTGAAAGTAAGGGTCCTCACTTTGCAGAGTGTTTCAACTCCTTTACTATGCAGAGGTGCGCCCGTTTTGTGCTTTTGTTTACGAGTTTTCTCCTGCGCTTTGCACCCAATGAACTCTCTGCTTCCAGCGTTCGACAGCGTTGCCTGGAGGAGCAGAAAAGGCGACGACAAAGAGCCACGAGGAAGATCAGCACCTTCATTGGCACCTTCATGCTCTGCTTTGCCCCCTATGTGATTACAAGGTGAGTGCTGGAGATTAACAAGTAGGTGGTTGGGGGCACTCTGCCGCATATACACAGCCTCTTTTGCTTTGCTGGTATCCCCTTAACCCCCCTCCCTCATCGTCGTCGTCGTCGACCCACCCCTACACCATCCCACCGCCGCCTCCCCCCTGCTTCCTCTACACACCAGCCGGAGTTGGAAGATGAGATTGGCTGACCTTGTGATAAGTAATATGCCTCTGCTGTTGTTGCTGCAGCACCAGCACTTTTCTCCTCAAGTTCGTCCGGTGCATCAGTTTGTCAGGTAGAGTCTGCTCACATTAATCACCGGCCAAAGAGAGGATGTCAGTTTGCATGTGAGTGGACAGGAGAAGGACACAAAAGTAATTGCAATGAGAAGAAAGCCTTAAAATGGTGCACGTTTCCCCTTTTATATAAATTATATTCAAATCATCATCATGCTATAGATTTCATTTAAGAAGAAGCTAAGAGGAGGAAAACATGAAACTTCAAAGGCCCCGTTTTTCCAAAGCACCCTGAAAGAAAACAAAAGATTTTATTTTTCTGCTTTTTAAATTTTGCTTTGAACATTTTTCAAAGTGCCTGTTTGTGCTTTGGATGTGGATTTTCTCAGCAGCAAAGAAAGAAAAAAAAAGGTTGCTGTTGAAAACTTTAATTATCAAATTTCCCTTCACCTTCAAAGGCACTTCATTTACCTTCAGTGTGTTTGGTTGGGAGCAATGATTTCTGAACACTCAAGAAAATTGTCCATTTTGGCAGCCAGTGTGAATAAGATTATTTTTCAAAGCTTGATGTTTAAATTCCCCTAACAATTTATTTTCCCACTATTATGAACTCAGTCGTATTGTAATATCCATCAAAAAGCACCATCTAGGAATTAAATCTGCTTTTCCTTCTTTTCTGTTTATGGATGTTGATGCACATTCATCTATCATGGTTCTAACAGTGGAGGAAGAAAAGGTCTATTACACTTCTAAAGAAATGCATTGAACATCAAATTTTACATGGATCAGATTTTACCAATGCAGACGTTTAATAACTGATGTGTCTCGATTTCATTCAAAAGTCGCATCCCTGCACATCTGCTCTGCTGATGCACTTACATCGTCCCCCTTTATGTCCATGTATCACGATGAATTGCTCAATTTTCCCATCCTTAGCTCTCTGTAGTGCAGGTAAATTAAGTATCTTAACCTCTCTGCTAATGTGAATCTCACAGACACTCAGACATCACCTGTATGTCCGCTCATTAAACGTCGTAGATCAACTCATTGCAACACTCTCAACACACTTGTATTCTGCTTCTTGACTGTTTTAAATTACTCTTTTCTGTTGTTTTGGCCTCTAAACTTTATTTGATGTATTATTTGGAATAACACAAAGTTAATTCACAAAGGGCTTGATCTATTAAGATCCAAAATACCGAGCACTAAATTGCATGTGCAAACTAAAAAATTGCATGTGCTATTAGTGGTCATGTTGCGGGTGATCTACTATCATTGTGTGCGGGAGCAAAAGTGGTGCGCACCGCCCTCTTTAAACGCGGATTTTGCGTGCGCTATTGGCTATAGGCGCTCTCTGCATGCTGCTCCAGTTTGCACGTGCCTGTCAAACATGCTAAATATAGACGCAAAATAGCGACCTCCCAGAATTTTGCGCGTTCTGATGATCTATATACATTCTGCATATTCTTGAAGGCAAACTCGCTAAATCGATTGCGCGCGCTGTTTTGCTCATTTGACAGACGCAATCCTCGGTGCACCCAGTTAGTAGATCAGGTTTGCGTGCGTTATCAAGTTTGCACATTTTTTTGCACAAACTTTTAGTAGATAAGGCCCTAAAAGTGGTCGCAGTGCAGAATAGAAACTTCCTTTAAACAGGCAGAAACCTCGAGAAAAACCAGACTCCCCTGCAGACAGCCATCTACCACTGAGAGAGTGCGCTTATTAAAGTGATTGAAACTCTTTTTAGGACACTACGCCGTCACAAATAAAGCACAAAAGCCTTTTTGAATTGTTTTTTTTTATCCCCTAGGACAACAAGCGCTGACACTTTGTTGTGTTATCGGTAAACTCTCAGTAATGAACGACCACAGTGGCACTGTACATGCTCTCATCCTGCAAATGGCCCTTTACTAATTACAGTGTGAATACATTACGCTAAAAGCTCCTGAACTCCCTCTCTGATGATCATTTGTTGTCAGGGTCATCATGTGTGTGTGAAAGCCACGCTGTGCTTTGCGGTGTGGCCGACTTAACCTCGTGTTCACCACAGTGATGTAGAGTGTGTGGGAAAATGCCACTGATGGCTACTGGCCCATGTGCGCCGGTGTTAATGTGCTGACAGAGCTTGAATGTGGACAGAGTAATCATATATAGTGCAGGAGTGGAGGATCAGCATGTATTTTTTATACCTTTAATGACTTCACATACGGTAAATTATTTCTGTACTCAAAAGAAATGAGTGTAATTACTTCAATTTAATATTTTTATGAGCATGCCATGAATTAGGTACTTGAAGTGGACAAAATGAAAAAGTGTAAAGCTCATTAGGTGCCATTTAAGATTAAATGTATAGTATTTTAGAGAAAGAACAGCATTTTCCACTTGCTGTTGGAAAAACTCCCTGTCCCCAGTCCTGTAAGATCTCCTATGTAGCCCTCACACTAATACGGGATTGAATAACAGTCTCAGTTTCTTGGCTTGTTTCCAGACCCTCATTACTGCTCAGAATGGCCTATGTTTTTCATCTGATGGCTTTTTACAGGAATGTCACTGGTTGATAATTAAAAATGTAAAGCATGTAAAGCAGCTGACAAGAGAGGACACACTATGACAACACAAAAGATTATGAAACAACAAATGCAAATCCAGTTATTCAAAAAGCGCAAACTAACCCTAACCCTAAAGGTCCTTACACACTGGGGGCCGACAAAAATATACGACGCTAAATTACAAAATATATGGAAGCAAATTTTGACACACCTGACTATACACATCAAGCACGATGCTATTTTGTGACTTTCCGGGGGGAAAAAGACGCGTGCCAGGTGGAAACGAGAAGACTGACACAACAGCAGACTGACTGTTATTCAGTTCTGATTAGATACTAGTGTTGAGATGTCTGTCTTCATGATAGCATGTACTGAGTCGGGGCCAGTACCAGATAAGCACATTAAACAATAATCCATAAATGTAAGCTAACAACCGAGACCTAATGGTGCTGTGACAGCAACGTGATTGAGTTTGAGACAGTGAAAATACATATGGTATGTTGTATCTGAACAGGCTAGCTTACGAGCTAAAGTTACTTAGCACAGATGAAAGTTAAAACAAAGACGTTTAGCAAACTGTTAAAGCACACAAACCATCGTCATATGAGAAATCCAATGCTGTGACTCTCCACAAGTTGTCCTTCAGGTCGTTATCTTTGTAATATTTGTGTCTTTTATCAAAAAGCACTCTGTTCTCCGACACGTAAACAATCAGCCGGTCGGCCATGTTGGATATACTGGTGAATTGGACGTCGCAACAACACAGAATCTGATTGGTCATAAGTGGACACACTAGCTAAACTTTAGAAAAATCGACCGTGATACAAAAAAATAACTGCCGCAATATCGCAGGACGGGAAAACGTTGCTGATGTGAACGCTTGTATTGACAGGATACGGGTTCGAAAAAAAATATTGACGTCCGAAATAATCGCGTGAAAAAAAGGGTCCCGGTGTGAAAGGACCTTAAGCATGCTGCAACATTTAGCTCCAAATGTCTAAACACAAGATTAATACAACAGACCTTAATGCCAAAGACCTGTAGTGGGCGCCAAAGCAGGACACACACTACAAAATAAGCAGGCTAACTTTTGGTACCATTTCCTCTGTTGGACAAAAGTAAGCCAAGTCCTGATACTTTGATTTACTGTCAGCTTTTCTAGCAGTGTAAGGTACGTTTCAGTATTTTAGTTAAGGTGACCATCTGAACCCCAAAAAGAGGACACAACTACGCAGAGTCACAAAGTCACACAAAGTTAATTTTGGGAGTTTTTCAGGTCGGGTCAAGTGTCTTTTACTCAGTAAGTCCATGTGACACAAACTCGAAACTTCCATACAAAACCCCAAACATTAGGAGGATTTTGTAAACTTCCCAGGACAAAGCCAGACAAGGCCGGACAGCGCCCAAAAAAGAGGACATGTCCGGGTAAAAGAGGACGTATGGTCACCCTAATTTTAGTATCAAGGTTGTATGAACTAAATGTCCTTAGTGAGTGTACTGACCACAATAAATGTCAGTCAGCTCAGCCTTTTTACTGGAAAACCTTTACCATGTTATCTCTGTGATTTTGAGACACTTTGACCCAGCACTCATCTTGATTTACTGGTACGCTCCACCAAGAATGTTTTCAGCCCTTTACAATCATAAATGCCTCTGGTTTCTTGTGTGTTGTGACATGTCTTCAAATAGACATAAATACAACCAACCTTAATAATAGGTGATTCTGACAGCGTTGATAACATGCTATTTATTGTGGAAACATGTGGACACCTTTATGGACTGGGGTTAACAGAGCAAAAAGGCGACTCAATGCGCTGAAAGAAAAAGCGACAAAACCTCGACATGAACTGGACAGCAGGAGGGGTGTAAACTGCAAGCTGATGACAACAAACAGAGAAAACTACTTGCCATCACGAGTAAGACTTGGTATCAACAGTAACTCTAAATAAACCGGCAGTTCACACAAGGCTTCAGTGTGCAACGATCACCAACTGGAGTCCACTGCGGAAAAAAACGGTCAAAATTCAAAAGCTAATCCCACTGTTTGCGGAAGAGCTTCTCTGTGTGTGTTGCATCTGCATGTTGTAGTGCAAAAGAGGCTTTCTGGTTGCAAAGCAAAGAGTTGGAAATTTTCTAGGTAAAACTTGCCTGGGTCTGTGGAAACGGTACAAGCAAGGTGGCTTTCCAGCTGATTTTGGCTCCTGGCGTACCCGTGCTGGCCCTGCTCAACTTCATTTTGGACCTCCGGGGCAGGACTCTGTGATACCTGCTATAGCCTTCTCCCATCCCAGCTGTGTCTTCCTTATCCCCAGAATTAGAGTCTTGGTTGAAGCGGCTGAAAGCTACTGCAACGTTAGTTTAAGGTCTCTTTCAAGAATAGGGAATGACATGTGGCAAAGGACCATGCATTGAACTCGAACCCAAGCTGTAGTATCTGTACACGTACCTGCCATTTGAGTTTGCACAATTTTTATTGTGTGTCTCATCTTTTAAATGCCCTTATTTGCTTTTGCCCTTGTCAGCCACTTTAAAGCTCCAGTGAGGAAGTTTTGGTTTGTGTCAATTTTGGCGCCCCCTTGAGGACAAAGCAGTCTTGGTTTCTCTCGTCCTTAACATGTTTAAATACAGTCTCTTGACAAATATCTTGTCCTGCTGACCTTTGACCATCAAATGTATTATTTGTTGTGACTTTTTAAGGTGGAACCATAGACTGAATATAGAATGGACAGAGTCTGCCTCCTCGCTGGGTGAAGCCACTCCGAGAACAGCACCCTCTGGTGACAGGCTGCAGTATAGGTTATAAATCCAGCCTCCGCCAGCAAATCTTATGGAGCTGTGGACAAACTTTAGAAATTAATTACACAAAATACACCCCCCCTTGCGATGTTGACATGTAGTTATTGTAAGACTGGTTTGGTCTGTGCAGTACCATTTTTAAAAGTAGTTAGGGGTTCATGTTTTCAATGACTGACACTTGGTGCAGCCTATGAGCGTACGAAGATTGCGTAGCTCACCCAGGGGATACGCTGTTTGAGCCGAGCGTCATCACAGCGACTCTCCCGCTGAATGCGTACAATGCTACCGCGTTGGTGTTGATTGGTTGTTGATTGTTGTTGGTTTTAGAAAATGGCGAAAAAACACAGGATTACCGAGAGATTTTCGGCTTCAAATCCGTATACTGGTAAGGCGGAACCAAGTTGTCCATAGTAAATACAGTCTGTGGTTGGAACAGACAGGACTGTTTCTTCAGCTGTTGACACCCACCCCCTCACATCAGTTTCAAGGATTAAAAATTACAATATAAAAGTTAACAATCTTGTCCCTAATGTTTTTGTTTTCTTTTGTTTATTATGAAAAATCACTAATATGAATTTCCATCTATTACATAAATGTGAAAAAAAAATCCTCACAGGAGCTTTAAAAATAAGGCGACATTATTAATCTACATGAAAAAGACGAGACTTCCCCTCATTCTACAATTTATCCACCCCCATACCAATGTCTCACAAATTACAGGGCATGCATGTCTTTTCAAGCATACTGACTTCTCCCATCTCTCTCTCTCCTTTCTCTCTTCATACCCGCCTTCAGGATTGTGGAGCTATTCCCAGCGGTGCCTATCAACCCCCACTGGGGAATTGTCTCCAAGTGCTTAACTTACAGCAAGGCGGCCTGCGACCCCTTCGTGTACTCCCTGCTCCGACACCAGTACAAGAAGACCTGCACTGACATCATCAACAAGCTACTCAAGCGGAGCTCCTTGAACGCGTCAGGGCGCAGACAAGAAAATCAAGGCAACAGCATACCGACTGCGGAGTGACAATAAGCAGGGGACGATGGGATACAACCCGAGGGTTGACCTGGGAACGGTCAGTGAAATATGAAGCTGGTTCACCGTTTATGAAGAAGAGAACAAATATCAGTTTTTCCTGCACATGTCTGCTTGAATTTTGTCTGACATGCCCAAAAAAATAACAAGTCACTACAGACAAGGGCAAAACCCTGCACAGTAATATCACTATGCTTGCATACTGAGCACCCAGAACAGCAGATCAGTGCAGTGAACTTATTGTGAGGACAATAAGCAATGGCAGGTTTTTATTTCCACCTGGAGAGACAGATGTGCTCACCCAAGGAGAACGGCCAGTTCCAGGAATCATTATTCTAACTACAGTAGCTTTCACTCCGAAATTAGATAAGTTGCTTTTGCAGAGTTTCTATTTATTGGACATGACTGTAGTACATACTCACATTATCTTTCAAAGAGAAGGAATAGAAACACCTGTATGTCTTTTTTAGTCAAGCTGGTACTGTATGTAGCACTGAAAACTAGCCTAACCAAAACTTGATTCAAAACCAGACTTAATGGGGTGAAAGATACTTCCATATCAACAAAATCTGGATAGGCTATTGTTATTTTTGTAGTACAAATCCCGCTGCCAATGAAGGAAAGAAAAGCAAGATTATGGAGCTTTTTGTGTGTTTAATTTGCGCCGACATATCGCCGTTATTTGTGCTTTCAGTTCCAATTTTGAAGGACTTTTTAGTGACCCAGTAAAGTCGAGTATTAATGGGTAAAATTGGCCTTCAAATCGGCTGCCTCTGCTGTCATGACTGACTGTGTGCCCCTCAGGTTGTTTATTCAAGTGGAGCGTGATTGACTGTACTTTCCCCTCTGTACTCGCAGAGAGAGCTCAGCGGAGTATGCTTCATGCTCTCGCACACATTTGAACAAGATGGACAGAAATGGAACACAGTACATGATGTCTTTGTTTCTTTACTTAGCAGGGTGATCATATGAAAACTGATGTCATCATGTGATTTTTAAAGGCGATGATGACCATCCATGCAAAGATAGAAATGATTCTCAGAATGAAACACGTCGGGGTAGAGGGATTGATCATTTTTCTCGTGTTAGATGTAATGTTGAAAAATCTTTTAAAGTACCTCCCAATTTTATCAACCTGTGATGCAATTTGTGAACATGCGTAGACAAAGCAAATTTTTTTCAAAAGCAGCTGCAATTGCTCCAAATTTAGAGGACAACTATATTTTTTCATATAGTTGTAATGCAGTATTTTGGTATTAAGGCTAAAGAGTAGAATATTAAGATAAAATGAACTGTCTTCTCTTAGCAAAGCAGTATTGAAATGAAACACTTCCTAAAGCTATTAAGTTTAAAGGGTACACATTTGATTCAATTTTAAAACTCCTGTGAGGAGTATTTTGGTGTTTATGAAATGGATAAAAACGTCTGTTTTTATGATATACAAAAGCAAATAAGGTCATTAGCAACAAAATTGGCAATTTTCAGGTGAAATAGTGCAAGGGGGGAGGTGTCAAACATTTCTTTTTTGCAATTTCCACATAATATTTACAATAATTGATAAGTTTAAAAGTCAGCGGGATGAGACTTCTTGTAAGAAGACACAAATTAAGGACAAGATTAGCAAAAATTGGTCTGGCACAGGGGGCCAAAATTGACATAAACAAAAAAAGTTCCTTACAGGGGCTTTAAATATAATAACAGATCTTTATCCTTATTTTATGACCTTGTGCAGCAACCTGTAACCAACCAGCACCAGGTCTGAGTAAAACTAGAATTTTTTTTATATGCTGTTTGCCAGGCAAAATTAGATTTTGTGCCTCCCTACACCAAATAATATAACCTGAAACAGGTTCTTATTTGGAGAAAGTTCCTTCTTGGCAAATAAATAATAAGTTAATTCCCCAAGTTGTTCTGTTTGAATCATAATCCCCCAAAAACTTCAGATTACCCACTGATAAAATAATGGCCCAGACAAAAACATTTGAAGTGCAACAACTTGTTTCCTGTTGACTAATCCTAAAATTGCCTTGTTGCTTTACCTGTAATAACCCTGTGGTGCGTTATCTGCAGCTACCTGTGCAACAGTAAATTGGAGGGAACACGGTACATTTTTTTAACAAATGATCAATGACATCTTGGTTTTCTCATTGCACTGAAAGATTTAAGAGCGTAAACAAAGCAAGCTAATTTTCAGTAAACCAGAAAAGACAGATTTATGTAAGCTTCTACTTATTTCCAGAGCTGCACTGCTTTGGAAGGCATTTGTACGACCAAATTTGCATCTTTATTGTAAAATATGTTAAATTTTAAGTATTTTTGAGAGAATTACTAAAAAGACAGTACATGTTTATAAAAGAGACAGGTGGCAGTGGAGAGACAGTAATATTATCTTTTTAGCGTCACATGAATAGACACATGTTCAGTCTATTTATTAAGCCTCAGTGGTTGTGTAGTTTCCAGGCATTTCCTGAGGCCTACGCCCATGAGCCCTCTTGACTGACTGTGTTGTAAACCCATTACTTCATATACCCGCTCTTTTCTGTTCCAGAGGACAGGCAGCTCTAAGTCAGTGGACTTTTGATTGGGCTCCACTTTTTTAAAGAATAAACTCTGTTTAATAGAGCGCCCAGGTTTAAGGAACAGGAGACTGTATTGTAAAGGTTTACTTCGTGGAAATCCTGTATTCAGTTGTCTCCTTTGTGTTGATATTATTGCTGCATTTTGATACACAATGCATTTGGACTGTGCATTCGAAGGTTTGACAGTAAGATGCTGTCACACCCAAATGATCAATGACGCCCAGTGAGCCAAATGTAAGTAGCTGCTGATCACTTTCTGAAAACACTACAGAAGAAACTTTCAAAACTTGTGATGAATTGATTTATTGCCTGTGTTTTGTGTCCTTGACTCTAAATATTCATGATTATATTGTTTAGAAAAATGGCTGTCTTGGACATACGATGCATTGCATAGTACAGTACTGTATTACACTCCAAGGCAACCAATGCCTTAAACTTTTGTAATATACAGTGGTTCAGAGGTTTATTTACAATGAAACTTAGCTATCTTATACACTAAGTATTGAATTAACCATTGCCTTATTCACTTCTGTTCATTAACACATAACCGTCTAGAATCTGCCTCTGTTATCTGCTATACACCATATTCACATAGGCAGCATTTTTCTTTGACGCCATGCTTAAGGAGAGGGTTGGATGCTTTATTACTGGGTTTAAAGTGATGAAATTTGGTGTATTTTAAAAATTCAACCATTTTTTGGAGGAATACTTGTATAAATAGACACAAAATTAGAAGATAACAGAAGGATGTTTGGCTGTATTTCAAAGTAGAACACTGCGCTGTTAGCTAGGCAGTAACATCGCAACTATCTTTCTTAACACGTAACCCTGCCACACAGTAACATAAACTTTCATCAACTTCCACAAAAATTTAAGTATTTTTTACTTTAAGAAAAAAAAGGAAAATGCAAAAATTTTACAAACAGGAAAAACAAAAATTATTTGAAACCAACCTTAAGCATACGTCAATAGAAAAAGGCTGCCATGTGAATGTGATCAAGTCAATGGTGGTTTCTTGCTGATGTTTTGCACTGGAGTAGTTTTTTTTTTTTTCATCAAAATGAAGAAAATGTTTATTTGGTAAAAAAAAAAAAAAAAAAGCTAAACATAAAGTAATATATGTTGACAGATTTAGATAAATGACTATGTGAAGAGTATTTTTGTGTCTTTTTGATAAATGTAATTTATGATGACACAACTGTATATTTGTCGGAGTGTTACAGAATGTGCTGCTTTAAATGCAAACTCGGTTTTAAGTGTCGTTGATAGATGACGATGACTTGTGTGTAATATACCTCATTTGTTCTGGTAACTGACTTGACTGCTTGAAGTGTTCTGTTTATGTACCTCCTAATTTATTAAACCATAGGCTCAATACTGCTGCTGCTGCTGCTAAAGATGGCTAAGACGACAACCAGTTGATGATGGCGGCGATGTGGCGACGGGTTTCATTGATGATTATCATGACGGCTGTTGCCACGATGAGATGAGAGTGATTGTAATAATAATACTGGTGAAGATGAAGTGACTGTTTTAGATTTTGACCATGATGATTAAAGTAAACTTTTGACTTAACTGGAGTGGTCTTGTGCTGTTTTACAGAAAAAAGCTACACAATTTTCTCCAGAAATGGACAGAAGCTGAAAACTACTCACTCTTAAGGTTTTTGTCGTGCGATTATTTCGAACGTTAATAATTTTTTTCAAACCCGTATCCTGTCAATACAAGCGTTCACATCAGCTACGTTATCCTGTCCTGCGATATTGCAGCATTTATTTTTTCATATCACGGTCGAAGTTTCTAAAGTTTCGCTTACTGTGTGTCCACTTCTGACCAATCAGATTTCGTGTTGTTGCAACCTCAGATTCACCGGTATATCCAACATGGCCGACCGGTTGATTGTTTACGTGTCAGAGAACAGAGTGTGTTTTGATAAAAAACACAAACATTACAAAGATATCTACCTGAAGGACAACTTGTGGAGAGTCATAGCGTCGGATTTCTCATATGACGATGGTTTGTGTGCTTTAACAGTTTGCTAAACGTCTTTGTTTTAACGTTCATCTGTGCTAAGTGACTTTAGCTTGTAAGCTAACCTGTTCAGATACAACATACCATATGTATTTTCACTGTCTCAAACTCAACCGTGTTGCTGTCACAGCACCATTATGTCTCGATTGTTACCTTACATTTATGGATTATAGTTTAATGTGCTTATCTGGTACTGGCCCCGACTCAGTACATGCTATCATGACAGACAGACATCTCAACACTAGTGTTTAATCAGAACTGAAAAAACAGTCAGTCTGCTGTTGTGTCAGTCTTCTCGCCTCCAAATATTTTGTATTTTCGTGTCGTATATTTGCGTCGTTCCTGATAAACAGAAAAGCTGTTTTGATGACTGTTCACCAATTTATCTAGCTCTACAAAGGGTTTCTACTTTTGGAAAAGATGTCTCTTATTATGATTTTAGCTAAGTGCTGCTAATGTTGGGTCTTAATAATAGACACTACAGGACTACTTTGACTATAACATGGCGCTATCTGAATGAAAATAGTTTCAATTGAATGTCGCATGTGCCGTTTTGCTTTTTAAGCCTGTAGGGCCTTTGGGTTGGGTGTCTCAGGAGGGTTGATGGTGTCTTGGAAGGGTCAAATGCTGATGGTTGAGCTGCCTGCTGGGTTGGTAAGGGGGGTGGTTCATCGTAGTCCTGATTGGACGTTAATAAGGGCTGGAAGGCAAACTGTGATCTAAAAATGGAGGGTTGACATGTAGTGAGGTGTTATGTATGCTGGGCTGTGATGATCTGTGTTCACTGAACATTAAGTTATGGATGTAGTCGCACTTGTTTGTTTGTTTAGCCATCCATTCACTGAAAGTTTCTCCAGAAGCGTGCTATCATTGCAACCAACACAGAAAAATAAATACGTTTCAAACAAACCTTCTACTTTAGATTTCAGAGAGTTATCGGTGTAAAAACTGAAACGTTTAACAGAAGCGATGTGACTGTCAGTTTGTGTATCTTCAGAGGATCTGACTGTTTCCATGTTCAATCAACCCTCACTGTGGGGAAGCGATTTTCTGTTCACACCACAGTGCAGGTGGTAATGAAACAACATCAGCCGCTGACTGAGATGGCCTTGTCTGTAAAGTGACTGAGATTCTCCACGCTGATTCACACCCCATGAGCTGGTGATTATCTTCAGGTGGGCAGCAGCGACCGTAACACAAAGCTTAATCGTGGTCAGTGTCAACTTTCTGTCAACTACCTCCCAATCCTCACCCTAAGTGAGGAGGAAAACACAGCTCGGAGTGAAAAGTGGACACCTCTCTCTGCGAGAACAAACTGAAAATCCTTGTTTTTCTATCTTTAATGCTTTGATATGGAACTAGGAGTTCAAAAATTGACTTAAGAGTTATGAAAGTCTAAATGCGTAGTCTACAATCTTTTTCATATTTAGTCACTGGAAAGGAAAACAGACCTGATATTTGTACAAATCTCTGCTTACAAGAGATTTAGTATTCAAGTGGTGTGCAGACAAACCTTTAAAGAGTGTGAAAATAATGTGACACATTTCTCCTCTCATTGGAAAAAGATAGGGGTTGAATAACATCTCCTCTGACAGGTACACAGTGCGTGGACAGAAATAGCCCATTTTAATTTTCCAATGATAGCCATGAATTGTGTTCATTGTGACCTGAAACTACATCACAATGCTCAAAAGATCCCAAAATACAACCATTGATGCAGCATATTGTTGTTTAAAAACCTCTTAAAACTTCAACTTAGCTTAAATTTTCTCATGTTTTCATCATATGTAGAAGATAACATACTTTATTTATCAATTGAAAAATAGCATTCAGCATTACTGTTCCATTATTTTCTACCATATATCACTGAAAACCCATATATCATTGAAGTTCTGTTGTCATAAAAGCCAAGAACCTATTAAAAATATATATAATTAGGTGAGAAACCAGATTCAACATTGGGTCATTTTCTCTCCCGGTGTCATACAATTATATTACTTATTGTGACACATGAAATAAAAATTTTAAATCTTAAAAAAACATACAAGCCACCAAACACAGAAATGCAAATTTGTAAACTTATCATGGTGAAGCCTCTACTTTTTTATCTTAAAGCTCCTATGAGGAACTTTCTGTCTGTGTTGGCTTTGGCGCCCCCTGTGGGCAAAATTGCAACCCTTATATAATTGCTGATATTGTCTTATTCGTGTGAAAATGATATCTCCTGTTGTCCTCTTAAAGTGAACACTATTTCTCACCATGAATATTTACTGGTGTACCTACCCCCTTGCAGCCAATACAGCCATTAAAAATGACAACAAAGAAATTGTCAGTCTTGTCTAATTTGCTTTAATACATTATAGAGATGCATCACCATTCATTTCAGACTGCTCCATCTAAAACTCCACACAGGAGCTTAAATCTCTTGGCATCAGTTTCATAGATTATATCTGTGCAGGTTACTGAAATGGCAGCATTGTCAGTCCCACCTGCCAGTAAATATGAGTAAAAGCTGCATGGCTGGTGGTTCTGGCAATGTTGGGCTATATGGAAGATTGATAGATCACAAAAATATCAATATCCCAGCTGCTGAACTGCAATCTTATTATTGAAAGTGTTGCACAATGTCTCAGTGGGGGAGCAGAGCTTTTAAATAGTTCAGATTAATGTTTGAAAACTTCTAAACCATCGGGTATAGAAGCTGAATCTGTTTGAAAGACCGCGTATTGTTATCAGCGAGGTCTATGATGTTTTCTGCTGAAGTGTTCACCCCCTAAAGGATCCGCACACCCAGGTACACCCACCAGCGCTTTCCACTTATCTGACTGATTAAGCCTCTTCTAATGCAGATCACATATCCCCTCTGGATTCTGTCTGAAGCAGAAAACTCAACAACTCACAGTTTTTGTCAGATTCAAGCATCCGGTGCCTGTACAGGGGGGAGTTTTAACTTAATATAGCAATTTTGCTGGTCTGTTGTCTTCTAACAGTACTTGTGCGTGTGTGTGTTGCCTTACTTTTTTATAATTTAGGCATTGTTTCCTCTTAATGACCACCAACTGCACAGCCTGTACTCTACTAAACTCTCTTTTACTGGAAAGTTTTTGTACGTTCAGTGTTCTCATTAAAATTTTAACTTTTTTGTGACTATGTTAATCTAGTTCCACCAAATTTGGTTTATCTTTAAACTGTAATGTTATGTTCTTATTTGAGTTTATTTTCTTTGTATTTTTCC
This sequence comes from Xyrichtys novacula, assembly GCA_962446985.1. Lineage (NCBI taxonomy): Eukaryota > Metazoa > Chordata > Actinopteri > Labriformes > Labridae > Xyrichtys > Xyrichtys novacula. The sequence continues at coordinate 5,982,274 of OY660882.1, read as the reverse complement.
TAGTGTTTCTGTTGCCTATTGTTCCTGTGATTCTGTCTTGTGTGTTTTCAGTTTGTGTTTTACCCCGTTTCCCTCATGTTTTTAGTGTTTTATTCTTTAAATCAGTTTTCTATGTTTCTAGTTTTATTTTGTAGTAGTTGATTCCTTGTGTTTCTAGTCTGGTTTTACTTCCCCAGTTCTCCCTCCTTCCTTAATCACTGACGAGTTTCACCTGTGGCTCGTTTGCCTCACCTGTTGCTCGTTAACCAGTGTGTATAAAGTCTCTGTCTTCCCCTCTGTCCTGGTTGGTTCATTGTGTGTTGTACGTATGTCGATATGTATGCTTGTGTCCCCTGTGACTTTGCCTTTTGGATTTTTCTCTTTTGTTGCTTTTTTCATTTACTTCTTTTTATTCAATTTTTTTGTTCTGCATTTGGGTCTTTTTCTCTGTCTAACCCTGAATGTCATGACATAAACAGAACTTTAATGTCCTATCCTTAACATGCAAATAAATATGAATACAGTAACAAATACAGAATTTAAATGCTTTTGTTTGCTCTCGTGAAAACACAAGGTCCTTATCATCTAACAACAAAGAAACAACAGAAATGTTAGGTAAAATGTGAGAGAGGCGAATATTCTTAAAGCTCCAGTGAGGACTTTTCTGATCGTGTAAATTTTGGCGCCCCCTGTGGACAAAACAGTACTTGCAGGAGTGGTGATTCCTGTTAAGAGTCAAATATATCTCTTTGCTGTGGAAAATGTAAAACAGGCTTTAAATACAAGTCGTCAATATACTTGCTTGCCTTTGTGGCTCATAAAGAGGCACTATGGCTAACGTCAAGTGGATAAAAACTCCTTACAGTAGCTTTAAAAAAAAAAATGACATAGTTTTGGCTCGTGTTACTTCTGACTTCATCCGAGACTCCCTCATGGAGCAGCTGTGCTTCACCTGTGTGATCCACACAGATGGTTTTCTTATTACCTAAACTCAACTGTACTCTACCCTGTATACACACGACTCATTCATGTACCAAGCAGTATAAGTTTAGCAGACGATGAAATTCCTATTATTATTTCTCTGTGTGGTCCATTTGATTGTTGCTTGCGCTGAACAGTAACAGTATAAAATCATGTCTTGCTGCAGGACTCTCGACTTGTTGCAAAATCAGACAGCTTGGATTCACAGAGCGAGAGAATATCAGCCTCAAGACATTTACATCTACAGCTTGACTGACATTACCAAGTCTTTTATTTGTGTAAATATTCAGCATGTTAACAATGCAATCATTTTGTTTAAAAAATGTATGTCTTGCTTATAGCTGGACTGAACATTTTGTAAACTTTTACACACATTAGAGGAGGATTCTGGTTTATTTTTACCTCAGGTTTATTTATCTGAGTGACTCCAGCAGAGCAGCTCTGAGGATGGAGATGGCTGTCAGCCTGCCAGTCTTTCATCTTGATCTATTGTAAGTAACTTTTAGATGGATGCTGATGACATTTTGCAATGACCTTCAATAGTTTGAGGATAAGTTGAAGAACTGAAGATGCTCAGTTTAAAAAAACAAACAAGAAAATCCAAGTTTACTGTGTTCCACCAACTAAACATGAGGAAGAAAAAGACATAAGAATAAACTGGGCCAATGTTCAAACTTTGACCTATGGACACATTTTTAAAAGAAGATAAAATAAGCAAAGACTACATTGTCCACATTGTCCACAGGGGGCGCCAAAACTGACACAAACTAAAGTTCCTCATGATGGCTTTAAATTTAAGTTTATTTATCTAGATGTTTCTTTCATGTCAGGCCTCATTGATTTTGATTCCTGCTAACTCGCTTCATTGTTGCGATTCTGTCACATCCCCAGATCCTAGCAATTACTGTCAGTACGACATACATCAAGAACAATATTGTGTCTCGGAGAGTTTGATTTAAGGATCGGGCTGCATGTCACTACAACGTCCTTGAGGCGAGTAAATAAAGCCAACTGATATATTCCTGTCTCTGATTCATAAACTAGTTTACTCTTTGCCACCATCCTTCCATATGTTGATCTTATTTATAATCTTTGATGTCCCTTGGGCCTGCAGAGAGAGTAATCTATCTCAGAGGCTCTGGCAGCAGAGGGGGAGAGGTTAAGAGCCGGTTTACCGACGCTGCATGGCGACTCACTCCTGTGATTTCCAGGCCGGCGCTCCAACACTTCAAAGGCTGGACGGACTTCTGAAGAAGCTTTGGCCTTTCAACTGCTGGCAGGGTCAGTGTGGGCCTGTGTCTTCTCACACATCTGTACGGTATCACAGCTGCAGGCCACAGGGAATACACTGCACACCCTGCACACTGTACAACCCCCTCCTCTCCAACACAAACCACACCCATTCTCACTCACAGGGATGGTCTGCGGGCCATATGGGAGAAGTCTGGATGTCAGTTTAACCTGCAGATACATACTTTACATGAACAACACCACTGTTTGATGGTCATACAACCTTTTTCCAGAACATTTAAGGCTTGATTTAACACTAAACAGCAGGTTACCTGGCAGTCCCAAGCTCCTGGGAGGTATTTTCTGTTTGTGTGAACTTTGGCCACCCCTGTGGAGAAGTTGATATCTATAAATCATGTTTTCCTCACCTGACATTGCCCTCTTACAGTGGTTATAAGCTTTAAAAAATACTATAAAGAGATTAACGCTTTTATTCATGGTCTAGATTTCTTTTGTGAGCCTGAAAAATCCATCAGTTAAATGCACTTTTTTTTATAACCAGCTAAAAACTCCTCACAGGAGCTTTAAGCAAATAAAGGTAAATTTAAACACAATCATTCATTTGGCTAATAAGGCTTTTTTTGGAAGCTCTTTGGATCGTTCAAACCCTCCAAATTAATACTAAAATGTATCAGAAGAAAGCGCATAGGAGCTAACAGAGAAAATCAGACTTTCACAGGTTTCCAAACAGACCTACTATGAGTTGGTGCAACTCAAATCAGCAGCATGTCGCAGGATTTGAAAGTTTTGTGGTCTTTATATATGATAAACAAAAATAAGTAGCCTGCGCTGGCTGAGGCATATCCTTATGTGGTCTTTTGGGGATGGTTGCAGTTGATCATCGTCTGTATTTGACCCATAGACTGTATATACTATGGACAGCTTGGTTCCAGTTTAAGGATTTGAAGCCAAAAAGTTTTCAGTAATTCCACGTTTTCTCTCCATTTCCTGAAACCAACATTGCGCAGTAGCATTGTACGCATTTGGTGGGAGAGTCGCTGAGAGACGCTGTGATGACGCTCGGCTCAAACAGCGTATCCCCCGGGTGAGCTACGCTATCTTCGTACGCCCATAGGCTGTATCAAGTGTCAATCATAGAAAACATGAACCCCCTAATAACTTTTAAAAACGGAGCTGTACAGAAAAAAGAGGACTTGAGAACAAACCAGTCTGACAGTAACTACATGTCAACCACGCAAGCAGGGGGGAGAAACATTTATATTCTGAGTAATAAATTTCTAAAGTTTGTCCGCAGCTCCATAGGGATTGATGGAGGGGGCAGGATTTATGACCAAATTCAAAAAGATGTGAAAACCTCACTTCCCAAAGTATAAAATACTGTCAGTGGAGACCCCCTTATTGTCCCACTATTCTGAATATTAACACTAATTCTTATATGTTGAACATCAATTTAAGCCAAACAAATTAATGTCATCCACCTCTGTTGCACTTTTGATTCCTACTTTTTTTCACTACTGTCTCTTATCCTTCCATATGCTTCTATCCCTCACAATAATATGCATATTCATCATAATAGTGATGAAACTGATAAGCAAACCCCATCCGGAAACCTTCTGAACAGGCTTCACCTCCACTCAAACAAACGACACAATATACCGAATCTTTGCCTTGTTTTAAAAGCATGTCGCTGTTTTCTTACTTCACTGTATTTTTGCAGCCTGTTGTTTGTATTTCAAACAGATTAGTCCAGAGTATCATTTGTTATTTGGGTTCATATACTAAACAAAGAAATAAGAAAATGAGAAATTTCACTTCTATTGTCATGGGTTGTAGTCAGAGGAGATTTAATTGGAAAGTCTTTTAAAATGTCACCCCACTGTTTGTATGACTTGAATATTCATTTCCTCTGACTGGTATTTAGAGTCAGTGACTGTGGTGTTGAAAGCGTGGTAATATTGCCATGCTCTGATGTGTCTTTTCCTCTCCGCTGCTCCGAGATGATGACTGTGTGCGAGCCTCTTTTCAGTAACCTTTGGAGGAGGAGATAAGAGGTTGAGGTCTTCCTCTAATTGCATGTTGGCCAGAGTGGAGGAAGGCTGGCGTTGTTGTCAGAGGAAGCTGCTGATCTGTAAAAGCCCCAGCAGAGCTCTGATAATTAGAGCCTTTCCTCCTCGACACTCCCACGATATGATCACAGCACTGCGGGAATCAGATGAGATGTTGCTTCAAATTAAACACAGTGATTACGACTAAGTTATGGGATTGAAATGGAGTTGATTTTCCATTAGGGACGTTAAATGAAGCAGGAGGGAATGAGAAATACGTTTTTTGATTAATAAAAGAACAAACAAAATCCTTGTAAATCTCTTGTTAATCCTAATCTTCTGACTTAATTCATTTAATACATTTATTTTAGGATGTAATTCTTTTAAAATTAGAGTTCACTACAATCCCAGTCTTGTACATGTTTTATATTATTAACTGGCTGTAAAAAAAAATACTCTATTCTGATTGGTCGAAGACCTGGTGACTTATCTTCAACAGCTGAAGCAATGCCGGACTATATTCTTTTAAATGCTTTAAAGGGGTCTTTCTCACCCTGTTAGGATCATATTTGCATAACCTACCTGCTCACTATTCATTATCCCTCATATCCTGATGCATAAAGAAAACACTGATATGTTACAGATCATCTCTGGTGGTTAAAAAAAGAAGGTAACACTTTACAATAACCATAATTTATAAATGGTAAATAGATAGTTTATTAATGTTTAATCATCATTTAAAAACAGCATATAGACCAATTATTGATGGCAAATAGATAGTTTATTAATATAAGTTAATAGTTACTTTACCACTAACAAGCAATGAAATTATGATTAATTATTTTATTGTTCATTAATGGGCTATTTATTAAAGGTTTATATAGGGTTTAAATATTGGTTGTAAAACATCTAGATTAAAATGTGTGTCAGTAGCACTTTGTAAATGGTTAATATTTGGTTTACAAACCATCTATAAACATTACTTAGATGGTTATTGTAAAGTTAGGGTTACGTTTTTAAAATTGTAAAATTTACAATTTATTATTGGTCTATATGCTATTTATAAATGATAATTAAACATTAATAAACTATCTGCTTACCATTTATAAATGGTCTATTTACCATTTAGAAGTTACAAGTATTGTCAAGTGTTACCAAAAAGTATTAAGGACCATAAAAAAAAAAAAAAAACCCAAAAAACCATACAATTCTTTGATTTTATTCCATAGGTCCATCTCCACTAATTTTCTGTTCACTTCTAGAAACCTGATTCATTAAAGCTCCTGTCTGTTGTCTATTTACTCCAACGCCCATGTCTCATGTCTGTTTATCCCTAACCTGTATACATATGAATCATGTTTTCAGTCTGTTTTCCTTTTAATCGTGAAATGTATGACTCATTGCGACTATTTGCTGAGGAAAAAGTCAATAAAGGGTCTTTCTTTACTTAGGTTTTACTGACTTCTCTGACACCTACCCCCTCACAGTGATTAAAGGTATCCAAAACTGCAATAAAGAAATTGTAGTAATTCAGGATAATGATGGAGGTTGCTCTATGGGCAACAAAATCAATTACTGTCATTTACAGTCATTTTCATAACCATTAAAAAACTCCTTACAGTAGCTTTAAGCATTTTTGAAATATACTTTTGCTTATTGAGATGAAAATCCTCTATTTTAGTTGAGTTGTTATATTAATTGAATTCAAGTGGAGATTATATACTGTTTTCTATCATTAGAAGAAATAACTCTCTGAGAAAGCGATTGCATGTTATCAGAATATTAAACATCCACCGAATGAGAAACCTCCATGTCATTATAAATAAATCAACAGTTTCCATTAACAAATACCACCATCAGTTTTTGAGCCTGTAATTGCAGAGTTATTCAAATGTAGTTTAATTAATCGGTTTCCAAAGTGCCCACCTGCTGGGAATTAAATACACTCTCTTCTACATGAGCAAATAAACAATTGCGATTTGTGCAAACAGCCTTTATTCAATAAACTGCCGAAAGCAAAGTGTATAAAAACAATCAGTGACACACTAAAGGTCACTGAGTCCCGGTTTTTAAAAAGCACCACAAAAATGTACAAGTGCAGGTAATGAAGCTTTTGTAATGGTTTACATAACTGTGTTACATAAGTTAATAAGTATGTACATAACGGCGGTCAAAGCCATTCCTCACAGTGGTTAGAATTAGAAACAAAACAGATTCCTCATCTGTAGCTGATGTGAAAATCTTCTCTTATTTAAAATTGAGTTCTGCTGTGATTTAATCTTTTTTTTTTGCTGTTGAGGCTGATGGGAGATTTCTGTCTATTTCTCATTAGCTGAAGGGAAAAATATCACACAGGCTTCGGCCAGATTAAAACTTTGATATAAAGAATGAGATGACATCAGTTAGCAGAGAGAGAGAGAGCTTATATCTGGGAACGAGATGTGACCGAACCACACAAAACAACAAACAAAGCATCCTGTTTAAATTAATCCACATTTTCACTCTTTGAACACTAACTCCACTGACAGTGCTCTGGGGGAACCTGACAGAGGTCCAAACCCTCACTTGGACTTCATCCTGGTCTGATCAGAGCAGATGTTTGTTTTTAACTCTTCCTCCCTCCTCCTCCTCCTCCTCCCCGTACAGTCATGATGTTCCCAGACGTCTCTCTCTGGACCTCTGGGCTTGAAGCCTCCTCACTGGAATCTTCATCGGCTGCTTGTTGAATTTTGCCATTATCTCTTTGATTCGCGCCAGGTTGGTGCGGCCGATGACGAAGTCGCATCTGGTGGCGCCCATCTCGTAGCCCACCTCGCACTTCTTGGTGCTGAGGCTGTAGCCCTCAGCTCTTGCTGTGACCCGGTACTCTCCGGGGTTCAACAGGCGCCAGTAATCACCATCAGCAGCTTTAACACACAACAAAAACACAACAAAGTCACCTTTTTTAGCCTATTTTGTACTTTTTTTTTTACTTCAAGCTTCAAGAAATTTAAGAAACCGACTGAATCCATATTGATGCCTTTTTATGGCATCCAAATACAAATAAGACCACCAGGGACAAGATTAACCACTTGTATAATGTCACTTTTTACTGGCATAGTAGGTGTTTCACAGTTTACACAGAAAATATTCACGATAAAGGACATATTTGACAATCAAAAGTCAGCAAGGTTAGATTTTTTATTAAGAGACCAGTGTTGTTTTTGTTGATGACGAAAATATTTCGTCAACACCCCTTTTTTTTAACGACGAAGACGTGACGTTGACGAGCTAAACATAAATCTTAGATGACTAAAATGTGACTAGACGAATGTGCGTTTACGTTGACGAGACTAGACGAAAACGAACAGAGTTGCAAAATTCATGAGCATTTCATCAGTCAAACGCTAAACGTATATATCTTTGACGAAAATATTTCATCAACGTCATCGTCAACGAAAACAACACTGTAAGAGACGCTATTTAAAGTAAAAAATACTGGGATATCCCTTTAGTAGAAGTAGCAAACTTTAATCTTTCAGTGTAAAGACTGTCATGCTGTTTGCAGGTGTTTTTCGAACCTCAACCCAGATTTGCTTCTCACTGACAGATATGACATTTCATCTTTAACACCATGAAAAATGTGTTTCTCTTCCTCTCCTCTTCCTGAAAGGGCAGGAAAGCATTATCTAAACTTCCTTGAGACTCTCAGAAACTTTTGCAAAATCCTAATACAATTCAGTCAGGTTCATTTCTTCATTTACTAACAACTCAAGTCAATTAGATGGTCCCTGCACATGCCAGTCACAGTCAGCCTAGAGAGTACAGTATATTGTCGAGCTCAGAGGGCGGCTTATACCGGTGAAAATCTGTCTGTAGTTTGCTGTTGACCTTATTAAGCCTGGAAAGAGGCGCCGCTTTTGTTAAAGCCATGAAAAGCTGATGGGTCTCTGAGTCTGGGAAGCTAAATCTCAGAGTATAGTCCAAGCTCCTCAGACTATACCTGGATGAAAAATGATCAGGAGATCTCATTTATGTGTCCTGGGAGCTCACTAAAGTTTCTCACAATCTAAGTTTCCCAGTTTCAACTCCCATAGTATATTTCTTCCACGACCCTTCTTTGTTATTGTTATTTGTTTGTTTGTTTGTTTGCTTTAGTAACAATTTTGTCAAAGGGTCAAGTGTCAAGGTCTGGAACTAAACCTTTGGCCATGACTCTCAGTTAAAGTCATGATCGATGATTGGAGAGATTGGTAATTATTATGAACCTCGTTTATATGGCAAATCTGCCTCAACGGTTTATTTTTTTTCAACTGCCTCTTAGATCGTCAACCATGCCTTTAAACACCACTATCCAAACCTCTTAGTTAAATCAAAAGTCTTTCAGGTTGCAACTTAAAGGGGATAATTAAAAAGGCAGTTTTGTTGTCGGCACTTTCAGTGAGCATTGAACCCCCACTTTGCCCTGTGGTAATTAACCTTCCATCCCTGAGGCTTTCATGCACAGAGGTCCATCTTAACGAACATTTAAGGTAAATCAAAACAAGCTGAAGAGTCACACCTGATTTCAGCAACAACAGCAGTATGTTAATGTTGTCCTAGAAAGCTGATTTTAAACAGCTTACAAAGCAGCAGCAAAAAAAAGGCAGACAGCACATAAGTTTTCATCCAAAGCCTTAAATTAAAGTTGAAGTGTTCTTTGTGCTCCACTTTTTAGAGGAGAGATGTTGTGTGTTCCTGTTTGGACTTTTAAAAATAGCTCTGCTTTGTCATGTTGGATTTTCTGCCTGTATGTGACCTGAGAACGCTTGTGCTGTATTTTCAGCCTTTGACTCATTCGCAGAAGCAGCAGCAGCAGATTCCTCTTGGTCATCTAAACGCCCACCTCACATATTTGGCATTATGACGGATGAAATTTAATATACAGTGTCCGTCTGACATTGATCTTATTGTTTCCTGAAATGCCTCAGCAGAAATGCTGTTAAATGAAAAACTTTTCGTCTCATAAACATCATTCAGCCATCGACTCTTTTGTTCCTTTCCAAATGTTGGTCTGTGACGGTTCAAGTGTTTCCAGAGCAAAGTAAAAGCAGCTGAAAATGTACAACTTTTAAATAAAATACCCTTAAATCTCAGGAGAACATTAAGGTGTCTGAGAGGAAGCTGCGACTTATACTTAGATCCAAGAATAATAACGCTTAATGTCCCTTTTTGGACATTCGATTTCGCGCTTTGAGAGCAAAACTGCTTCAGCTTTGAAGGTTGCATTTTTTAGGCATCTGCAGCAATTACCTTCAGGATGCCATGCTCAGTAGTCGGATTCTGAGCAGACAGTGTCTGTGACTATGATCTGAGTCAGACTCTAACCTGCAGCGCAGCTAAAATTCACCAGCTGCCTCTATTTAAGCTTATTTATTCTGTCTTACTCTAGAATACTAAGTTACTGTAAAAGTGACTCATTCCTGAGGGATAACCTGAATTATAGAGACAGCTGAGTCACTGCGCCCTGAAATAACCTCATCTGCTTTGATGGCAAGATTCGAGCACAGACGCTTATGTAAAATTTGAGGGATTATGGGAAAATATCCACATGCTGCTAAACACATGGTGTGAGATCCTTGAGTGCAACAACAAAACAATTACATCAAAATATCTTGTGAAATGAGATATTATACCTGTGCAAACATCATGACTGATTCCCTCCACAGAGATGGTAGCATTAGCAATCGGGCGACCTTGCAAGTCCCTCACCACACCTTTGATCCCACGATGCACCTGTACATGAAAAGCACAGCTTTTGTGAATCCACCCAGAGTTTACCCGAGAAACCTCTTCTTACTTATTAATCATGATGTATATTAAATGAAGCGATGATATCATGTATAATGTATGATCTTGAGTTTAACAGAGCAGTTAAGCCTGTTTTTGTATCTCTCCTCCTCATCCGCCTTCAATATTTTAACAAAAGCTGTGTCCCTACAAGGCGGTGGATCCTCTGAAGTCCACCACTAGAGAGAATATAACATAAGCAGATGACAAGCTTGTCTTATTTCAAAGTCGTCTCAAAGTACGGCTGAGAATGTCAATTTATTCTGCAGGAATTCAAAAAACACAACTTTCAATATCCTCAAATCCACAGTGCTCTGGTCTGTTATTAGATGAGGCATTCAGTGAAACTTCATAAACTCATCTTAAATTATAGTTAATTTATTGCAGAATATACTTAAATGTACTTGCAGCGTGCAGCCAAAAGGTAACTACAGCGGTAGAAACTAGAAATTGTTGTTCATCTCGGATTATGGAGAATTTCTAAACATCTCTAAAGTGAAGCAGGTACTTTTTTTTCCATTGTCCATTAAATGTTAAAATAAGCTATTGGAGTTTGCCGAAAGGTTATCTCTGCAATACTGTAGGATAAGAAGTGATGTTAAACAATGTAATATATTATGTGACAGTGCAGTGCAAATCAATACAATATGAAATAATATACCATAGAACACAACATGATGCCATTCAATATGCATAATAGAATCATAAAATCATATATGTTATGATTCTATGTGATGTGAAATGACATGACATGAACTGCTAGAACACAAAATGGTACACATGACAGGATAGAATAGAGTAGGATAGGGCGTGCTATGATATAATAGGATGGGCTTGGACAGGACAGAACAGAATAGAAATTCATACTGTATGTTATGATAAGAAATAGTATGATACAATACATAATAATAGGATATAAAATTTAACAATATAATATGATACATCGCAATATGATACGATGCCTCATGGTAAGATATGATATGATATGATATGATATGATATGATATGATATGATATGATATATGATATGACATAAAATGATATGATATGATATGATATGACATGGTATGATATAATATAAAATAATATGATATGACATGATATGATGTGAAATGATATGATACGACATGGCATGACATGACATGACATGACATGACACGATATGATATGATATAATATATGACATGATACAATATGACATGACATGACATGATATTATATAATATATGGTTAAGTACTGTATGATATGGAACATTTCAATAAATTACAGTTTAACATGATAAGATTTAAATTGATATGATGTATAAAATGATACATCATACGATAATACATGAAAGTTACGTTTTGATGTGATAAGATACAAGAGGATGCATTTTGTTGTCCCGGGTGATCTCTAATTTGAACTCAGAAGCTGCACATTTTGCTGCAGTTTATAAATGCGAGCATGTTTTTCTTCTCGAGTGAAAGAAAAGGCCTGAATGGATGATTAATTTTGCTCTCTGTGTGCTAGACCTGTACCAATTTGCTCATTGGGCCTTAATAAAGCCCTCATTAGCGGAAACCATGGTGTGAAAAAGATTTGGACAAACTTAGGATCAGAATTGTAGCACAGTCGTCCGAAAATAACTTGAGAATGACAAAAAGCATGTGCCTGCGTGTGTTTCTGTGATTACTGTGTGTATGTGTGAGCTGCGGGGGCTGCCTTGTCTCTGTACCTGCTCCATGAAGACAAGAAGAGACTCGCGATTGTTCTCCCACTCCTCTGGCAGCTCGCTCTCATGAGGGAATTTGTCACAGCCCACATACATCGACAACTCAAAGCAGTTGGTGTGCAAATAGCTGAAATCATTCAAACCTGCCAAGAAGGAGAAACATATCTGAGGGCCGTTGTCAGCTTAGGTCAGAATTTTGGCTTTTTGTCAGCTGCAGTTTTTTGGTGATTCTAAAGTCTGGCTTTGTTTGTTTTTCTTTGAATTCTTACATGATGCTTGGAGGTAAATCTTAGAGGCTTTGAAACAGCCAAAGGGCTCCGGGCCTGAATATGCAGATGTGCTCATGTGTGCTAAACAAAGCTACAGCTCAAAGGCTCAGAGCTGAGCAGAGAAATCCTGCAGAACACAGCATTAGGATCAGAGAGAAAACACACAGGAAGCTTTGGACACTAACTGCCAGCCGCCGTGTGCCAGGACGCCCCGTTTATGGTGCCGTCTTCTTTGGCGAAATCCTCCGTGTGGCAGACCCTTCTGTTAGCGTCAGTCATCAGGCGGTGGGTGGAGGCGTATGAGAAGGCCAGCCAACGGAAGACGTGGTCGTCTGGGGTGGAGGTTGGCTCTCTGGTGACCCCTTGGGAGCGAGTTTTATCGTATGGGAAGGTCACCACCAGCTCCCCGCCCTGGAGGTTACCACCCAGCACGAAGGATATCTTCTCCATCCACGCTATCAGAGCGCGTGTCTCCACGGCAACCTGCGGTGGGGGACACAGGAGAGGCGGCCGTAATATAATTTGTGCAATCATCTCAGCGTTGTGATTGCTAAATTAACTCCCTCATGCTGAAAATAATTTCACTGTGATGTACTCTCACGAGGGAGCTGTAAAGCCATCAAAAAGATGATTCGCACTCCCAAACTGTAAACTAATTTGATTAAAATCTATCCTGAAAAGCAGACAAAGTTTTAATAATATACTTCAATATGCCAGCAGGAAATATGTTCCTTTCTGGCAAGGAGTGTACACCACATTTTTCAGTAAATATAAAGTTTAGTTTTGACATTCGCAAAAAAAGTCAGGATAAATATTTCCATGTTACAAATCAAGATGTGGATGAAACTGGACCTGCTGTTCAGCCTCGTATAATTAAAGCAGTCCCCCTGTCTCTTAGCCCTGATTGGGCCAGTCAATGAGGCGAGCGAGGCGAGGCGAGGATGCTTTTCACAGCTTCCTGAGCACAGATGGGGATCCCAGCCCTGCAGCTGCAGCAGCTATTCTGGAGGCTCTGTGTGACTCACTCGATGCTCTCGGTAACGTCAAACCACTCGTGAGGATGAGCTTTAAATAGATCGTTGGGTGTATTTTCGCTCCCGACAGCTCCGTCACAAATAGACAATGTACATGCACATGCCTCTCTGGAAATAGACGGAGCTAATATGCCTGCGTTGGTCTTTTTTTTTATCCTTTATAAGAGAGGGAGGGGAGGTCTTCACTGTAAGTTTGTTTGTTAAATTTGAGGAGGGGAAAACAAGGACATGAAAGTATAATTTATCATCAGGGAGGATGTCAATGAAAACTGAATACCAAACATAATTTAAATACAGTACAACAAAGGGGGGTGAAATAAAATGCTAGATAAACCTCCATTATTAAAGCTACTGTTAGGAACTTTTAGACAGAAGTTAGTCGAAATCTTCCTGCTTCATTTTTAAAGTCCAACATGTCACTCATTAGTTACTACAACTGGCACCTAACCCCAGCAAGTGGTTTCAAACTTTAAATAAAAATATGTAGAGGTAGTCCATCCTTATGAGGCGTGAGTAAAATCATCTACTCGCTTAATTCGTGCGAATCTAGACGGGTGAATGAATAGCATTTACTCGCTTCATTCACGCGTCAGTGGTAATTTCGATCAAGCGGGATCAAGTGATACACAAAGGTTTTTTACAATTTACCAGATAATCCGACCTCCCTCTGGTTTCGGTAATTGAAAGACAAGGTATAATAAAATTTGGGGCACCTAAACACCCACACGATCAGTTTGTCCTCCATTTTAGATACCAGTGAACAACTGTTTGTTTTCATACGTCACCTGGCAACCTTCGTGTTCATTAGCTATCATGGTGCGAATATCCGCTCAAGTTGAGACATTTTCAGCTCACGCCCAATTCATGCCAATCACGCCGCCAGAGTAGTAGGAGCGTCTAATCGCGTCTTTGCATTGACTTTACATCTAATTCATTCGCGCGAATGAGTTTACTTGCGCTTGGTGTGTGGAGACAGTTATGCTGATGGTCTGATTTTGGTTATAAAAAAACATCATTATTTGTTTCAGTGTGTTTCATGGCTGGATAAATACTCCTCATAGGTGTCTCTTTTAGTGTGTGGTCTTTTGCCTCATGTCTTTTGAGCCTACATACTGTTTATACATGAAAAAACATCTCAACCAGATCAATCAATTTGACATTAAATGTGTTTCAAATACGAATGATTTCTACTAACTGATGCGTTTTTGGTCAGGTACCACTCCGGGATAGCAACATGGTGGTTGAGCATTTTGCGAGGGATCCACTTCTTGGCTTCAGCTTCCCACAGTATGGAATTGAGATCAGGGAAGTTATGGTGGATGTCTATTCCATCATTGCTCCACCGGCCTAGAGACCAGCCGCTGAGCTCTGAACCCTGAGAGAGATAAAAAGAGCAGAGTTCAGTATGAAGGAAAAAAGAAGTCAGATAGTTGTGAGTTTAATTATAGTTAGAGCTATGATAAGATAATAGGTGCTGTTTAATGTAGTATAATGGTTTCATGTGGAGTGCATAGTCATCCTTAGCAGGGGTGTTACATCTATGAGGGGTAAAAAAAGTACATTAGCACTTGAGATACTGTAGTAGTCTACAGGAGCAGTGTCTCTTGAAGTGGCTGTTCTCAATGGTCCAAGCAGTACAGATGAAAAGGTAGAATGATAGCTGGACATTTCATTGTCTCAAAACATGCAAATGGAATCAGCTGGAAAAAACAAAGGACACAACAGGCCACATACAAACACTTCCCAACTCCGGCAGGGCATATCTCTCTTACTCTCTTTCTGTCTGTGTGCTGGTGGCTGTAACCTCTCTCTCCCTCTCGATGTGCATCTACTCACCTGCTCTCTCCTCCTCTCTGTCTCTCATCTGCTTAGCAAAAGCTCTGGCTGTGCTGTGTGGCCTGCTCCTCTGTCATCTACTGTCAGAGAGGATGTGCTGTTTCATACATGAAACTGTTAATTAGCCTTAGTCACTTCTTCGATATTGACCACCTCACATCTTTAAAAATCAGCTCATGAACTCCCTCACCGTTTTTTTTTTGGCTATTTGACAGTTTACCGTAATAGGGGTGGGGGGCATTGTGATTAAAATAACTTTTGAGTTTATGCTTAACAGGCCAAACTATGGTGGACAAGTGAAATGTTTTTGAGCACTTAAATGGATATTCCCGCATAAAATTAAGTTAGGGTCAAAAACACTGTACACCGAGTTAGACACCGCGTTGAGAGATGAATGTTGCCGACTGCTTGCATCTCTAGTTATACCAACTTAAGTAACAGCCGCAGGTTAGCATTACACAGCGGTCTGAGGAGCCACACACAAACCTCAACCTAAACGCCACTCTATAGCCACAAATAATGATCAGAACAGCACCTAACTTCATCAACAGTACATATAGGGTCCTATGATAAAAATGAAATGATAAAGTAATGATCAAAAATGTTCTTCCTTAAGCTGCGTCACCCTGCTGCAGTCCTTCATGGACTGGCCCAAGGACTCGCTACAAACAAGCGGCTGCTGGAAGAGAGTAGGTGAGTTGTGTTTAGTCTCTTTGCCAAAGAAATTAGGCAAAGCTAGAAAGATGTTTGGTGGCTAGTACTGTGGCTGGGACCCTATATGTACTGTTGATGAAGTTAGGTGCTGTTCTTAGTATTATTTGTGGCGTTTTGGTTGAGGTTTGTCTATGGCTCCTCAGACCGCTTTGTATTGCTATCCTGCGGTCGTTGCTATAGTTGATATAACTAGAGGAGCAAGTGGTCGGCAACATTCATCTCTCAAGGGGGTGTCTAACTCGGTGTTACGACCCTGTATTAATTGTACACCTGAATATTCCTTTAACCAAGTAATAAAAATAAGATTTTTATTTAAATCCAGTTTTTCAAAAATGATCCCAGCAGATGTTTAAACAGTCAGAGGACCCCATTCTGCTGCTCCTTCACCGGCCTCACTGTGCTGGAAAGATTCATCACTTTAAACGGTGCATGTTCATGCAAATTTTCACTCAAGCTGACATGGGAATCATTTATTAAGGGTACTATTAGCTTCTTTGAAACAGGGTTACAACATCTACAGTGTAATCACACATCAAGGCTCAGAAGGACAGATGTCAGTGACTGCACAGAGGCCAAGCTCTGCCTCTTTTAACCTCCCTCATTTGTCTTTATCTATTCGTGTCTCATTGATTTCATGCCTTTAATCTTGCAGGCCTGTGTTTGATTACAGCCCATGCTCAAGAACATGTGTCTCAGTGGAATTTTACTAAAGAACAGGCTGTCCACTTCTGCTATGTTCGCTTATAAAAAGACTCATAAACCCATTTCCTAAAATCCACCTTCTCCATATGGTGTGAAGGGGGGGAAGAGGCCCTGCTGGGCAGATATTTCTGCCTTTCCACCAGAGGCCAGTGTGTGATATGAGGTCATTAGCGCAGACCTACCGCTTCAAAGGCTTTCTCGTACCCATCGGGGTTGACAGATGGCAAGAGATGGATCCTGGTCTCCTCCACCAGGTGACGGACCCGCTGGTTGCCTGACAGATACTCCAGACACATAAACTGCATGAGCAGGAGGATCAGCTCCCGCCCCAGCACTTCGTTACCATGGGAACCTGCTGTGTAACGAAACTCTGGTTCACCTGGTCAGCAGGTTTATGTAAGAGAGGGAGGAGAGACGATAAAAGAGGTTAAACATGCAATTGAAAAAGAATCACAATGTGGCAAATCTAATGTCATTTTGATTGTACTCATCAATCACGTCCTGTTGAAGACACTCACCCACTTCATGCTCTCCTGGGTTGTCAGTAATCTCGATGGCGTAAAGCTTGAGGCCACCGTGGCTCTTTCCTATGTTATAGATGCGGGTGATGTTGGGACACATTTCATTGACCACCTTCATAAGCTGTGAAAGGTTAAGAAGCACAAGTTTATGAAATTACAGTATTTAAATGTTTTTTAAAGATCTTACTTTGATACCTGCAGTGTTCTCTAAGAGACCATTACAACTTTGAAACATGTTTTGTTGATTAAAAGAAGAACATTTGACATTTGACAGTTACAGTCAGAGTTATAGTAATCGATGCAAAAGTTCCTACACAGTCAGTCAAGGTTCATGAACTGCAAATGTTAAAGGGCTATTCCGGCATACAATTAAGTTAGGGTCAAACACACTGTAACACCGAGTTAGACACCGCCTCGAGAGATGAATGTTGCCGATCACTTGCTTCTCTAGTTATACCAACTTTAGTGATGACCGCACAATAGCAATACACAGTGGTACCAGGAGCCATGAGCTCAACCAAAACGCCACTCTATAGCCACAAATAATTCTCAGAACAGCTCCTAACTTCATCAACAGTACATATAGGGTCCCAGCTATAGCACTAGCCACCAAACATCTTTTTAGCTTTGACTAATTTCCTTAGCAAGAGACTAAACACAACTCACCTACTCTCTTCCAGCATCTGCTTGTTTGTATGGACAACTCAGCAGTCCATTACCGCAGCGGAGTGACACAGCTCAAGGAAAAGTTTTTTTTTTCTTGCTTCTATTCTTTCTTATTTTTCTTTTATATGTAAACAGTATTTTGAATTACAATGTTACAGCTATAAATGTTGTGTCTGTTCAGCCTTTAAATAGCTCAAAATAACCTCCATAGTTTTGAAAATAAAAAAAATTATATTTAAACAACATCTGTTACAGGTTTTTTTAAGCACTCCAACAAGGAGTAAATGTAATTGTAAAGACAGACCTGTTGAGGAGCTAACTCAAACAGCAGGAACTATAAACACATAAATCCAAGAGTGGAGACAGAGAAAGTGCATCTGGTAAAGGACTAACAAGCTGTTAAGTAAAGCGACCACCTTAATGCCACAAATCAGAGTTTGCTTTCTCTTCCAGCTGCTGCAAAAGCCATTAACCAAACAGGACTGATGGCATTTTAATGAAGTCTTGGGTTGAATTTTAATTTTTCTTACCAAGACAATCATTAAACAAATGTCTGGTTTGTTCATAAAATAAATGACTAGAAGTTGGCAGAAGAGTTCCTCCTCCTAATTGGTTTTATATTTATATAAATGTATATTTATCTGGATTGCATTTCTTATGATCAACGTCAAAAATGTTGTCTTTCAGGTAGAGGTTTCACCTAAAATATGTGGCTATCTTCACTTGAGAGGGTCTTTATTTCTTCCCACAGAGAGGAAGATTGTGTTTAAATCTACTTGTACAGACTTAACTTTCTGCTTCAGCTAACACAATCATTCACGATACAGTAGGCGTCTTGGCCCAGGATGTGCAAGGGTAATCGAAGGTAATATGCCGTCTTCCTGCTGAAAAATGTGGGGAATGTTCTTGCTGTGCACCTTCCTTAAAACGCCTGACAATATCAGTATTCCTAGTGAGGCCACAGGACAATCAGTTGAGATCTCAGGAGAGGACAGCCCTTAAGTAATACAATAAACATATTTTTCACTCCTGTTGTGGGGCTAAAATGGGCTATTTGGACTGTGGGGTTTTAACACAGCCCTGCTTTAACTGTTGTGGATGAAGGGGTGATAATGCAGCATGTACCTGCTCGGAGAAAAGAAATGTCAAGTGTGAAAGAGCTTTTAAAAATAGTCCTTCCTTTTATTGTGAAGGTCTATTGAGGCTGCACACCCTGCTTGTCACACATTCGCTTAAAAAGTGCAGATAGACGGCAAAGAAAAAGACATTTAATTCACTCTGAGGGTCTATTTTTCAGGAGAATCCACCTGGAGAAAAAACTGCTATTGAACAATGAACCATACATCGGGAGCATACATTCACATTGTGGGTCATAACAGCAGTTTAAGACATCTGTAGGCAACAGGAGAGCTGCTGAATTACAAGCGATTACGATGCACAGCACTTGTACCTTGACAAACACTCAGTCTCAGTGTTAGATGTGACAAATACAGCTGTCTCCCCGCTCAGGCTACTGCTCATGACAACTATATGAATAAGTAATGACACAACCCAGGAGATGCTTAATGCATTTTCATGTGGCTGGCATCGCTCGCTTCATTTGTTACCGTTGCACACTTTGTTCTTGCAGAGGACACAACTTGTCTGCTGCCGGCTCACGGTTAGAGGAGATGTTTTATAACGCCACGCGAAGACTCTTTGGGTCTTTTGCTGAATAAGAAGGAAGAAGAGCTGGGGTTTCTGCTGATGCTGTCTGTCTGTCAGCTGTGACTCACCTGCCTCATTTCCTTGTAGCTGTGGTGCCGGAAGTCCAGGTCGTCTGTGGTTATGACTTCATTACGCCTGTGGTAGTAATTATTTGGATCTGAGTGAAATCATAAAAATATAGAGTTAGTATGAGAATTGATATTTAGAGATTAAAGGAGGTTAGTCAGGGCAGGTGTGTGGAGGTGATAAATGCTTAACACCTGCTCTGATTACTCTGTCTTAGACGAAGTTGAGCTTTATTACAAAAAACAAAGTAAATCACAGTTTTCTTTCTACCTCAGGTGGTTTCTAGGTATACAAAGATGATTCAGATTTTGCATTAGTATACAGTATTTAGTAAATTAAGGGTTCCTAGCCTTTATCGATATTATGTACTTCAATCAACCTTCAGCTCAGCAACCCAAAGAATATAAAAGTCAAGATATCCTGTTTTATTTTTTGTAGCCCACCTACTGGGAATACAGAGCTTCTACGAGGCAATCTGTCCATACAAAGCCGTCACCTGGCATAGGACAGCCAAGGATCTCCACTCTCATACAGATGCTGCCGATGGGGAACCAGGAGTTAGGGTTGACCCGAATGTATCGAGCAACTACCGGTACGGGAAAGATGTTTCGGACTGGGATCTCCTTTTCCCTGTTCGCGAGGAAGATCTACTGAGACAAAGACGACAGACCATGAGGGTTTAGTTTCAGTAATTTACTTATTCATGCATTTTTTTTGTGTAAAAAGGCCTTTCGACTGAAAGCTTTTAACAAGTAGTTTAATCGTTCAACATTTAGTGGTCACATCTCAATTTTAAGTAAAAACATCCATCTAACAGGAGGCTTTGCTGTGTTTCTTTGACAGTTGAAATGTGGTACCACACAGTGAGGCATAATCCATTTCCAAGTCCAAACGCCCCATCATCCACTTCAAAAGGCTTGTTTTTCACTGTTCGGTTCACTTGTAAGCCAAAATATTGTCAATATACATATGTCATCTGTCATCAACACATATAAGATTTAAACCAGAACCAGATGCCTCCTCGACTTGTACCATAGTATCATCTTGCCTTGATTTAGTCTCCCTTTCGGCTTTCTACCCTACATGTTTTAAAGTTTAGCACTTTTTTATAAACTCAGCAGCTGTTTAAACATCTAGCTTATAACAGCATTTGATTTATGGTAGCTATCAAAGATGAGTCTGGTCCTGCTCAAGGTTTCTGCCTGTGAAAGAGAAGTTTTTCCTCAGCATTGTAACTTGCTAAATACTGCAAAGTGCTTCACTCATGTTGGATGAAATGGGTCAAATCTCTCCCATAAAAATGAATGGTCTAGACCTGCTCTTTTGGAGAGCATATTTGTCATGATATGTTCTGTTAATTCAGTTTTTCTCCGTTTTTGTTATTTGAGTGTATTTCCCTGATGTTTTCAGTGTTTTATTCTTTAGATCAGTTTTCAGTGTTTCCTGTTTTTATTTTGTAGTAGTTGATTCCTTGTGTTTCTAGTCTGGTTTTACTTTCCTAGTTTTCCCTCCTTCGTTAATCACTAACGAGTTTCATCTGTGTCTTGTTTGGCACACCTGTTGCTCGTTAACCAGTGTGTATATAGTCTCTGTCTTCCCCTCTATTCTGGTTGGTGTGTTTGTCCTTGTTTATGGTGCATCCACAGTGAGTCCCCAGTGATTTTTGGTTCTTTGGATTTTTGTTTCTCGTGTTTTTTTGCTTTTGGACATTTAAGGTAAGTTTTTGCTGCCTGTCATTTAGTTCATTTTAAATAAATCATGTTTTGTTCTGCATTTGGGTCCTTTCCCTCTTTGTTTAACCCCTAACCGTGACAATCTTGGGATAACGACTGTTGTGATTTGGCGCTGTATAAATAAAGATTGATGAAGTTTACAAGAGTACATTTACCAGTTATACTAACTTCATAGAGCTTAACTGATGTTACATATTCAGTGGTTCAAGAACACTTCATCCATCTCTTGGTAAAACACACAAATACGAGCCTTTTTAGACTGATTTGCTAAAACAGTGGTAAATACAGAGCTAGCTAACACAAAAGCATGACACACGGCGGCGGCTTTGACCTGGAAACATTTCGGTGAGAAACTGGTTTAATCTCCGACGAGATTAAACATCTAAATAATAAAACACTAAGTCATCAAATATGAAGTTCGCAGTAAATATTGAAGAAGCATTCGGGGTTATACTAAACTCAGTAAGATCATGCACGAGATGGTAAATAAAGATCCACATAACCCCTTCACTAACGTTTGTGCCCTTGCAGAACGTCACCAAACCTTTATACCATTGGGGTTTTATTGTAAATTCTAACGCCCACGGTTACGGTTCCCTCCCTGCACCTCTTGGCATTTTGAAAGACAAACAGTGCAGTTTGGCATTTGGCATGAAAGGTGGGCGAGTGGGTGAACGGGGAAGCTCGTAGCAGAGACTAAATCACTGTAGGGGCATTAGCTCCCACATCAGTGACGTCACCGGCCAACGGAGAGTACAGCTAGGCTAATATTTTATCAGTAAAGCTCTAAGAGGATATGATTTCCCCTCCTAAATATTTATTCAATTTGATCTGCCTCATTATTTAGACTGGATTCTTATGGTATTTTTCCACTGCTGAATTCAGGGGTGTAGCTTGGGCGTTTCGTCAAGGCATTCCTCGCTTTACTTTCTGTCTGCTGAGTTAAATCAACAGCCAGAAGTAAAAGAGACGCAGCTTTGACAATCACAACCAGGACGAGTTTCCCATCTGCTCGAGCATCATCAGTATTTACTCTCGCCTCCCAGCTCATTAAGCTCGGAAATTAGCAGAGATCTGAATCTTTCTCCGTAATTGCTCAAACATGAATTCATTTTTCCTCCAGGTTTCAGCGAATCCTCCTCGAGGCTTCTTATGTAGTATGTTTACATAAAGAACGAATGATAATTCTTGAGCTCTAAAGCGTGAACAGCGCAGAGATAATTGCCTCCTCTGTTGTTGCTCACCAAGTCCTCAGAGCCGTTCTTCAGCGTTATCCAGGTGTGGCTGTCATTGCTCACCATGACTTTGTACGAGGTCACCCAATCGCTCCTGTTAAAGTTAGAAAATCAGGTCACAAGTTGAACAAAATAAATTTCCTCTCAGGCTGGTTTTAATGCAAATGGATCTCTAGGGTGACAGCGAGGAAGTCTCTCCTCACACATCCAGACATGTTAATTCCCACTGGGGTGAAAGTCTGTTTCAAAATAGAAGAATGGAGGTCAAAGAAATTTATTATGAACTTGTCATTTGAGTCTTTTATTATGAAAAGTTTCAGAATCGGAACAAAAGTTTATTGCTTTTTAATGACAGGAAATTCACTTTTTGGTCTTTAGCAAAATTTCAAGATAAGGTTGAGAAACCGATTGTGCTGCTTTGACAAAAATAACTACAAATCCAAAAATTAATTGACTTTTTATTGTCAAGTAAGTGATTTCCATAATGAGTAGAGATAAGAGGGGGAAAAAAACAGCTGTCTGGAAGAGACAACCTTGACAAGTCATGCGTGCACTTTAGACGGTTAACAAAAACGGGAAGTGAACAAAAGTGGGAGTTTAGAGGCAAAAACTTTGAAACACATTGTTCCTGTTCTCTAGACGTAGCTAAGCCAGAGCACAGAAAGGTGAAGCATTAAAAAAAAACAATATTTTCTAAGTCTGTCTTCAAAGATGACTCATTGTCTCATTTTTTCAGATGGAGCCTCTGTGTGTGTGTGCAGTATGCAGGTTGGCAGAGACTCCTGGCCTCTGGATGAAGACATCAGTGCTGAGCTGGTCCAGCCTGGTAAGAATTCCCAGATCTGTTAATTAAAGCTCTGTTATAGACAGAAGCCCCTGAGCTGGCACCACAGACAGTTACATGCCCTGCAGAGCTAATTGTGGAGAAAGTCTGTCTCAGGCATCAGTGTTTTCTGCACCCTCAGATCGTGCTGGCCGTAAAGTAAAGGCTACAAACACGGTCTGGTAAAGAAATTCCCCATGCTCTCATAGTGCAGTACGCAAGCAGTTTCCACCAGCCTGTGCCACCCATTCCAATTAAGAAAAGCAAAGGCCAAAAGTTGTCAAATATTATTAAAGAGGAAAGTTAAAGATGTTAACAGAAAATGGATTTATGCTGTCTGAACAGCTCGTTGGAGACATGGCCTCAACCTGATGTCAGATTTGATAAGTGTTATTTAGACAGTGCTAAAAGATGAGCCCACCCATCAGCTCTGTCAAGGACGGCATGCAAGTGGAACTGGAAAGTCCATTTCACTGCGCCACTTTTTTCTCTGTGTTGAATCAGTTTGCTTTTAAAAGTTGCATAGTGGCGTCCTTTTCACTGGGAAGGAACTATTTTTTCTTTCCAGAGATGAAGGAACCAGAAAACAGAGGGGAGGTTTTTTTTTTTCCAGGGCGGCAACAGCCACAAAAAAAGTTGTTTCACTTATGACTCTTTTGTAAACAAAGGCCAATATAAGATGGATTTGCATCTCACTTATTACTTATTACTACAGTTACAATTGGGTGCCAAGAGCCAGCTATAAACATTTTAATTAAAAGCATAAATAAAAAACTAATTTTGTGACCACAAAGCTGTGTAAAAGGTAACACTCACAAGCTGTATAGTGGTTTATAGCATGCAAGTAATACTGGAAAATCCATTTCACTTCTCCACTTTTTCTCTGCTCTGCTCTTTGTTGAATTGGTATGTCTTTAAAAGTTGCATAATAGCGTCCTTTTCACTGGGAAGGAAAGTTGTGACTATTTTCTCCTTTAAGAGACGAAGGAACCAGAAAATAGAGGGGAGGTTTTATGTTTTCAGGGTGACAACAGCCACAAAAAAAAGATGTTTGTTTCACTTGTGACTTTTTTTGTAAACAAAGGCCAATACAAGCTGGATTTGCACCTCACTTATTACTTAAACCATCTTTCAAGAGTGTCCACAAAGGCTTGTAACCAAAAACTGGAAGTAGCTAACTTCCTTTAGGTGCTATTGGGAGCCAGGAGCCAGCTATAAACATTTCTGGTAAAAACATAAATAAATTAGTCATTTTGTTACCACAAAGCTGTGTAAAAAGTAACATCCATAAGCTGTATAGTGGTTTATATAACTTAAATAAAGGTTTACATGGACTCCAGTATAAGATTAATAGAGTTTTTGTGCTGCAAATCATGCAAAGCTACTCTTAAGGTGTCCCAGATCAACATTATTTAATGCAATAATTATTACAATAGGTTCAAGCTAGTATGTTTGGGCAACTTTCTAAGATGACATACTTTGCACATGAGGACTTCATGTATTAAACAAAAATGCATTTTAAATGTGATTTTTCACTAACATTGTCAACATTTGGGTCATAATAAATGCATTTTAGTTACAGAAATAAATAAAAAATAAAGAAATAAAGCATAAGTTTGTGAATTTAAACACTGAGTCATATTTGTGCTTTTTTAAAAAACTCTATAAAGCTAAATGAATTCAAAACAGTAACTATTTTGAGCCAGTGATTGCCATTCAGTGTGTTTGGCTGAAATCATACATGATAATATATGATTAACCTCGACACAGGTACCAAATAATTTGTGTTCTTAAAGGTTGGGTCTAAATTCAGAGTCAACCTTTGCAGGATATTTCTGCATGCTCACAAAAGACCGAGCTGTGATGTATGGAGCTGAGTCAGTGGGAGGTGAGATTATACCAGTGGCTTTGTATTTAAAAAGGAAGATGAGGTGTCATGGAGATATTATGGTACCGTAATTTATACCTTAACAAGCTTTAAAGAGCTTGTTAGTAACGTACAGCCGGGTGACTCAGTGGATAGTTTAACATAAAATCTCTACTTTTATGCTTTCCTTATTTTACCCATTAGTGTGATTGATTACCTTGAAGTCCAGTAAAATCAGTTTCTGTAGCGTTAAATGAGTAAAAAAAAATATTCAAACTCATGAATCTCCGATCCTCAAAATGAGGGGATCAGAGGGGATTTGTCAAAAGGGCAAACTTCTGGGAAAGTTCAGCACCATGTGGATGAAATTGAGAGGCCTTTTTTTTTGTTGTTTATATCTTCGAAGTCAATTTTCCAGCTGGGTTTAAGAGAAAATCCAGCGTCATTGAGCTTCTTAAGCGACTATGATTGTTTGTCTTTTCTCTAAACCTTTAGTTGTAGTGAAGCTTGTGCCGTGTGTGAACAGAGTTTTGGCTGTTTACTGTGTTTGGGTTTTGATTATTAATAACTGACAAACATGGCCGGAGGGAAGCCAGTTCACTTTGGCTCAGTACAACTAGGTTTACTCAAAATTTATTGCCATGAACTTTGTACAATCATGATGCCCAGAGGATAAACCCCATCATAGTATGATATCCGCTTATGGCTCAGAAATTCAGCACACACATTAACAACCCTTTGGTCTCACCTTTCTCTGTGTCCATCTGCTTAAAACAGCCATGACGAGATAAAACCAAGACTTACCAAGGCAACAAATCTGGCACCAAATCAATCCTCACTATTTTCTATTATACTTTAAAAATAAAACCCTCAACCATCTGCAACTCTCCGTGCATGTGTGCAGGGTTCATACTCACGACCAAAGAGAGCTCCTGCCCTGTGTGATGACCCCTGTGAACTTTGTCAGCCTCCTGGCGTCTACCTCAAACCACTGCAGCGGGTCATCTCTCCCAGCGCACCAGGCGCCATCATAGAGGTCATCTTCATAAAGGCCAGCCTGGAGACCACAAAACAGCAGTGTGGAGCAGCTTTTTTTTTATTATTGTAGAAGCTCATGTAGAAACACCAAAGTTAAGCCCAAAGCTCTGAATTTTGTTAAACTTTTTGATTTGGTTCAAGCGTTGACTGTTGAGAGGATGCAGCTGACATTTTCAGATGAGAATCAACCAAGCAAGACAAATACTGTATGTCCTATAGGATGTCAGGGAGTGCACATTCACGCGCTGAAGAAGAATAACTACAGAGCAGAAAAGCTTCTCTTTGCATTAAGCCTGTGGCAGATTGTTCTAGCAGCAGAGGCTGAGTCTATGCGAAGAGTCACATGCTGACAGGACACATTGTACATCCTTTTCATCCCAATGTAAGCACTACGATGACACATAGTATATATAGTATATATATATATATACAGTGTGCACTGGGTGAATAATATCACTGCTGTAATGTGTGAATGTCAAGTGTATTTGGAGGACACCACTCTTGCTTGTCATTTAACAGCTTTTTATCTGGAGATCTTAAAAAAAACACATTAACATAATCTCTCTTCAAAGATTAGTTTAAGGCACTTTATGGAAATGCAGATTAGAATTCCTTGCAGAAATACCATAGATCTATAACAGATACAGCATGATGGTTAAGAACCGATACAGAATTACAACAAATATCACTGTACTTTGTTTTAATTTACTCTTCATAGCAGTAAGATTCAGATATGTTTGAGATAAACTGGGCTCTCAGAGATGCATCTATGAAACGAAACAGCACTATATGTACTTTGCCTTACAAACATAACAGAATCTATGAGATTAAATCATGTGTCTATAAAAGGATCAATTACAAAACTAAGTGGAGCGCTTCATTCTGATTGGTCAGAAGCATAGACTGTATATACTATGGACAACTTGGTTCTGCCCTCCGCCAGTGTACTTGAAGCTGAAAAGCTTGCGGCATTTATGCAATTTTTCTCCATTTCCACTCCACCACCACCAATGCATTGTACGCATTTGGCGGGAGAGTCGCGTATCCCCCAGGTGAGCTACGCAAACTTTGAAAAATTGATATTCTGTGTAATTAAGTTCTAAAATGTGTCCACCGCTCCATAAGCTTTGCTGGTGGAGGCAGGATTTATGACCTATACTGCAGCCCGTCACCAGAGGGTGCTGTTCTCTCTTCAGCACATTTAACATCTGCCTGTTGACACTGTGGCAAAATCCCTTTGAGACAGACAAAAGATTAAAATGAGGAAAAATCAGACTTAATGCTTACTGTTGTGTCTTTTAAGTTCAACTTCAATATGTATTTGAACATTCTGAATCAGATTTTGAGAGAATAGATGATTACTTCCAGGGTTAGCTAACTATGACTAAGAGTTCTTGTACTGTTGCTGTGTTTGAGTTACCTCGGAAATCAGATGTCGGAGCTAAAAATGACGTCATATCAGAGTTACCAGCGTTTCAGTTGCCAAGTCGCAAAAAAAAATAATTGGAGGCGGGAACAAGATGGCTACATCTATGAAAGACATGTCCGAATATAACAAGTACAAGGCAAGCGCTAAAATAATTTTCTTAGATGTGGCCATCTTGTTTCCATCTCCTGTCCTTGCTATATTCAGACAAAGTAACCACTAAAATAACTTTTGTAGATGTAGCCATCTTGTTTCCAGCTTTGATTTTGCTTTTTCCAACTTGGTAACTAAAATGCTTGTTACTCGGGTGTGACGTCATTTTCAGCTCCGACTTCCGAGGTAACTCAAATGCAGCGAGTATCCAAGCTTACATCCAAATATTGTATCTCAGTCAAAAGAGAGAGAAAAAAGTGGATAGTGACTGCCAGATGGATAGATTTTATAAGGTGTATAGTCCAAGATTTAAAGGGTAAGGTCATGGAGACAACATTCACTTTTTTAAGATGATCATTTGTTTAAATTTTGATACAAAGTACCAGAACAAAAATATCTGTAAACTTCGACTAATATTTGAAAAACCATGATCCAACCATAGTATTAACAAACTGCACAATAAAAACATAGTTCCTTTCAAGTAAAACATGATTACATTGTTATAATTGTCCAGGTTGACATCTGAATGATTTGTGAGATGTAGAAAAAAAAACAATAACCCCTGCCAAAGAGCTTCTGTTTTGTGTCTCCATGGTCTGTCAGTTTGCAGAACATCTCAAAAACATGTTTGAAGATTTCAGGGAAATATGTGGGAGGTTTGAATGTTGGACAATTTGGTGCCACTCCAAATCCAGGTGCAGAAATAAGACCTTTCATGAGCTGCCTGGTGAATTCAAAAGAATCTGACATGTGTTTCCAAAAAAATTAGCTACATGTTTTGCTGCAGGATAGACAGATATGATTTGTAACTTACACATATTTCTGTTATATTCTTAGCTGTGTTTAATCGAGAGAGTACGTGTGAACTTGAGTAAATCATGTCCTTCACTGAGTGGTGTGATCAAAAGAGGGTTAAATTCATCACAGTTGGAGTGTGGAGTCTAAACAAACTGCAGCAGCTACAAAAGTGGAAATAAACCAAGTTTGCTGGCTGTAGGCCTGATACAACAGGCAACATCTGCTTTCTATGTGTCTCCTCTGATTTACAGATAATTGCTCTCCAGATTGGACCTTATCGTTCTCCCTCTATGATCCCTGACAGACACTCGCATGCGCAACCAAACAACAAACCCTTTGTTTCGCTGGTTTCCTGAAACATAGTGTCTTGCTGTCCTGTGAGAATTAAGAGCATGTGTAGTGTTTCGTTAATTGTGCAGATAGATTCAGAGCGGTTCAGTCTGCAGAAGACGAGGCTGAGGCTAATAACCTCAAAGAACAGCTTGCACTAACAGGAAATTCCTCTTCTCCCAGATGTCAATCCCTTTTATTAGGTTTAGTTTGATGGAGAAACTATGACTTTCTCTATTATGTTAGCTTATGGGTGTTAAAATCTGCTCTGATTTGAAATAGAGTAATAATGCCTATCGCTGCAGACATCTTTCCATCGAGCTTAAATATGAACTTCTGGTGATTCTAAAATTAAAAGATGCTATCTCTTTAGAGTTTCGCTTCTACGTGTTAAAATGACTCCCCCCTCCGAAAACACGGACGCTTCAAAAGAAAAAAGAGGATAAAGTACAAGCCAGAACATTTTTAATAAGCGTTCCCAAGCTACGCCGCCACTTTACATACCTGAATGTTAAGTCGACCTCTGTGTGCACCGAGGCCGTAGCGTTTGATGGTTGAAGCGTGAAGCTGGAAATCATCAATCTTCAACGTCTCCAGTCCCATGGGAGGGCATTCTAGGTAAACGAGAATGATAAATTAGTCCTGTGATGGCAACCTTATGAAATATGTGTTGTATTGTTCCAGGAGTGCTTCTTTTCTGAGCAGCATATGTCTGCAGTGTCAGGGAGCATATGCTTGCTAATAGGTAGACTCAACAGTAATGAGCAGGTCAGACTCCAGCCCGAAAGTATTTAAGCAATCCAGGCAGCAGCAGCAGCTGTGTTTCATGTTCATCACCAGGATGATATAATTATAGGATCCCTTTATATCAAACCTAATGTAGTCAAAACATTGTGAGATGTTGAACTGGAATGTGACGGCTATGCTAGCAACAAATATCTGTGTTTATGTTTTATCAATTTGCTAGCAAACCAAAAACAACAATGACCCATCCACATTTTTTTCCTCTCAGTATGTCTTTTTTTCACTCTTACACAGCACACTTTGATCCTGAAAACAGGCAAATATAATAACCTGAGTGTGTAAACCTGACTGCATGAAAAGGCCTTCGTGAATGGGCGTGACGGCAGCTTTGATGTCTGAGCTGATGTGAATTCAAAACGTGTCAGTCAGTATGAGTGATTAATGAATGTACAGTATGAAAGCGTCTGTTTGGTAATTTTGGCACACCTTGCACAGTCAGCCAGCTGCACCCTGAGTTCATGATTAAAATGCTGAAATGACTGTGATATTATAATTAAAGGGAGAAAAAGGGAAAATTACAGGAACAGCAGCTGCAGACATTTTTTGGACAGTTTCTCGACAATGGAGACAAAGATTCAGATTTTTATTGTGCTAAGAATCGACTCATTGTGAGACCAAAAAAATCAAACAGTTTGTTAAATAGTCTGTTTCTTCTCAGATTACTTTTGGAAAAATGACTTAGACTTGAGAGTTATGCAGCGAGTCCTATAAAAAGTTTTAGACCATGTGGCTACCTCCTGTCTTGAGAAATGAAGCCGATGTAGAAGTGCTAAAAACTGCAGTTCCTAGTAGTGGAAGGCGGAACAAAGTTGTCCATAATACATACAGTCCATGCTCTTGACCAATAAGTGAAGCGCTCCACAATCCAATCAGAGTTCTCAAACTCCGATTCTAGTCGGACTAAGGTGTTTACATGCACTTCAGTTGTCTGGTCTTAATCGGAGTTTGAGACCTAGGGGCAATAATTCAGTTTTCTCGATTGTCATGTAAACGTACTGACTGACCAAAAATAAATATGTTTACATCTGGCTCAAAAAACAACTACAGTTTGAAAAGTTCGGGAAACCCACAGTATGGGAAGTGATTTCTTTGTAACATGTTCCTCTCAAAGTGATTTAGGGTACAAGATCAGTGAATCAGAACCACGGTTGAGTCAGGTTGAGTCAGCATTTCCAATATGGCCACCAACTGGCTTCAAAACTCTGCGTCAGACACAGACGGGTGATATCACCAAAGTTACATCCAGTAATCATGCAGTCTGAGGTGAAAACTTGAGACGCTATGAAACGACTCATTTCCTTGTCATTTTGCAACAGACTGGTGTCATCTACTTTTTTTTTTTTTACCTTTTTCCCCCTGTTCTAAGAATCTTTATTACCATCTCTTTGACTTAATGCTTATTTACTTTCGTTTTATGTGAGTTTTACGAAACATTGCTAACAGTTGCTTTTTTCCAGATTAAAATAATGTCAAACTGTGCTTTGCTATGAGATGCTATTTGCAATCTGTATAGTTTACATCCAGGTGGTAGAGCAGTAACAGGAGCTGGTGGAGAACGGTTGAGATATGCCAGCACCCATTGAGGTGACATTTTGTCTTCTCATCCCACAATCAGAGGAAATGAAGACACAATGCTCATATCGACATACAGGCAATCCTTTTTATTTGTGATGCAGACTTCCTGTAGTCTCCAAGGTCATATGGATATAACCCTGATGGCATCGCTGTGACCGTGAGGTCATGGGGGAGACATGGGCTATTTTCTCAGACCCATTTGCACCAGCTGGATAGCACTCCTTAAGCCTTGTAAAATGGCTGTTATGTACAAAAGACAGTGTTGCTGCTGGGCCGTGATGCATGAAGCAGTGTGTGTGTGACCTTCATGTCTCGCTGTGGGCAAGTGTTACAGTATGGCTTCATGTTTAGTCATGCAGAAATGATGCAGTGTAAATAACATACACACACACATCTCGACATTTTCTGTGATTCAAGCAAAGTCCTGGAACATTTCATTTTTAGAAATCGACCGAATCCTGGTTAATTCAACAACAAGCTCTTCTCTCTTTCTATGCCCACTAATCCTGACTGCTTTAACTACCAACATGAAAGAGAAGATTTTTGTTTTCCTTTATATTTTAGTTTTTTACTTAAGTTCCATCTCTAGCTGCGTTTACATGGGCACAAATAATCAGAATAAATGCCCGATCGGAATAAAAATGCGTCATGTAAACATGTCGATCAGAAGATTCTGATTCAATTCAGCTCAATCGGAAAGAAATTGTATTCCGATCAAGAGGGGTGGTTTATGCCGATCAATAATTCCGGGTCCATGTAAACACTTCCATGTAAACACTTATTCCGATCGTGACTCTTTAACCT
Source organism: Xyrichtys novacula (assembly GCA_962446985.1). Lineage (NCBI taxonomy): Eukaryota > Metazoa > Chordata > Actinopteri > Labriformes > Labridae > Xyrichtys > Xyrichtys novacula. The sequence continues at coordinate 5,950,397 of OY660882.1, read as the reverse complement.
GACATGATCTTCACTCTTTAGCCTTTGGCTTTTTTACTGAGGTCAGTACAGGAGGTTTCATTATTAACACTCTGGCATAAGACACAATCGCAGGTGCCGTGTCTACTCTTACGATAACATAACAAGGCGTACATACGGTGTAATGATGTCACATCTACAGAACAGTAAAATAAATATGCAAGGGCGCCATCTAGTGACATCATTTAACATGGGAAAAAATCTTTAATTGAATGGAGGGAGCCACTACTGCGTATGTTGGTTTGTTGACAGCACAGGCGTAAATACAAATCTTCTTTTGAGGGTGTTTTAGCGAAATTAGACAACTCTGCACAGGTCCAAATGCTTCTAATCTGAATAAAGATTGGCGCAGGATTATTTAATTTTGCACCCATAAAAACAGTGGATTCAGATTATCCGATCCCTCACATTTTCAATCGGATCAAGAAATTTTGCACATGTAAACATGGTTCCTGATCAGAAAAGAAGATAATCATAAGATAGGATTTTGGGTGACCATGTTAAATGTCTTTTATTGAAAGTGACCGAACTTTCAATATAAGGTTTTACTTCACCTTTACTAGTTAAGTATGTGTTTAAAAGTTGAATTTCTGAACCACTCTCTATTCAATCAATGTAAAATCTCCAAGTATTGTATTTAAAAGTAATCCCTACAGCCCAAATCAAAGGATAAGAGCTTTCTACGATACATGAGCGCCGCTATATCTCCACAGCAGCCCTTATGGTGGCAATTAACAGCACTCAATATGACTAATCGTCATGTAATTAACTCCTTGAGCATGCCAGTTATCCACTCACTCCCACTGAGGCCGTAGAAACAGTTTGGCAGTCATATCAACGCAATCTGTCTTTACTTTGGAAAAACACTGTCTCAAAAACAGAAAGCTGCACATAACTTTAAAATATTTTTATTTGCACTTGGAGAGACGTTCGAGATATTGGCACAAACACCTGCCTTTAAATGATTGCAGAAACAGAGAAGCGCTCACTGAACAACTCTTTTGTGTGAGATTGGCTCCTCTGGGTTACAGTCACCTGCTGAGGACAAAAGAGGCGAATCAAGGTTAATATGTGAAATCCCCGCTGCTGTTGGACAGCTCTCCGGGTCAGTCGCAGCTTTCCCTGATCACACCAATGGAAATTCAGAGCAAGAATTTCCTACTGGGGCCTCGGTGTGCAGCATATGCTTCACATGTCGCTGTCATGTAGCCAATTGCCTTCACAAGCGAATACCCAGAAAAGAAACAGACCGAAAGGACACAATGGAATTTTGGCCTTACGGGGTAAACATGTGAAGTTGAACATAAAGTTCTGCTGTAGAGTTTATATTCGATCCATAAAGGAAGCTGGCTTCACATAGAACAACTTTTTTATTGGCCTGATTTGTCTAAGATGCTGCGGATCATAAATCACAAGCGACAGAGTTTTTTAGAAAATCCAGACACAAAGATGATCCACATCCAAAAGCTGCACATGCATGAGACAATTTATGTTCAATGCATTATGAAAACAGCTCGAGACCAACTTAATTCACGCTGTAAAGTTGACGTGTAAAATATTATTTAATAAGCCAGCGGAGGAGCCAGTGGCGAGACCAGTGAGTGTAGTATACATTGTAACTCTGCGGCAATAAAACACATTTTGATATACCTGTGACACAATCTTGGAAGCGAACACCTTCTATAAGTCTGCAGGCTTTTGAGATCAGACTTTACAACCTTATAGCAGCAGACCGAATCAAGGTTAGCAGGACAAAAAAATAGACGCCGGCTCGCTGTGTTGCAAAGCACTAAATTACTATCAGCACCGCCATCTGCATGCAAGTCTCTCCGAGGGGACAAACAATAGCACAGAGCATCTGGCAACAGCAACAATGAACAATATAAAAAAATGGAAAAGCAGACAGTTGAGGCCTGATTTGTTGTAATTGAGGTAACTGACTTTTCCAAAAAACCAACACTGGGACCAAAAACATCATTAAAATACTTTCAGTGTGATTTAATTACATTACAAGAAGGAATGTCCTGAAAAAGTGAATATCCTGGACGTAAATTTAAACTAAGACCAACTGAAGGTAAGAAAACACTTAGAAAACAGTCAGTGCAGAGCTCAGTTTATTTACACAACTACACTAGGGCTCATGGAGTCTGCAGGTACATGCTGTCAGCCTTTGGGTCTCCCCAGGTCAAGTGGTTAATTTAACCAGACACAGCCTACGTACAACGTTATTTCTAGTTTCTACAGGATGCTTTAATCTGTGCTCATGTACATCAGGGTGGTAGAGGATAATTGTAGGGTGACCATACATCTCCTTTTACCCAGGCATGTCCTGTTTTTGGGGGGCTGTCCAGGCTGTCCGGGAAGTTAATAAAATCCTTCAAATGTCCGCCAAGTTTCGATTTTGTGTCACATGGACTTACTGAGTTAGAAGCGCGTAAAAGACACTCGATCCAACCCGAAAAACTCTCAAAATTAACTTTGTGCGACTCTGTGACTCCGCCCCTGTGAAGTCGTGTCATCTTTTGAGGAAGTCTGAATATGGTCAAAAGAAAATGTCTGTCATTATACTGGATAAGAAAGGGGTAAGGTTTACTGATTCTGTATTCACCTTTTCATTTGAAAGATTATGATTTTTTTTGGTCTTTGAAAGCTTTAGTTTTAATCCTTATGAAAGAAATATCTTGAAACAGATAGAGCGTCATCCAAAATCCACCATATTTATTTTATCTAAACCTTATGGCCTTCAGAAGCTCAGAAAGCACCTTAGTTTCTGCAGCTTGGCTTTGCACACATAGACATCTTGTTTCAACAAGTTCCCCTTTGCGTCTGATAGGAATAATAGATGAGCTGTTGAAACATCTGCTGGATCAAACTTAAAAACGCATTAAAATCCACTTAAATGAATTCCCCGTAGTTTTGGTATTTGTGTACGTGGTAGAAACTGTAATTTCTCTGAAATCTAGATGAATGGTTGGGAATTTAGAGGCTGGGTTAACTCTCAAGTGCCCCAAATACAGACAACTACAGTCCTTAACACACTAGCTAAAGGTTCGATTTCTAAACAATGACTTTATCTGAGGCAAAATCTCAAAGAATAAGCAAAAATTGGAGGCTTAACTATTTCTGTTGCTTAGTGACAAAGTTTTCTTTGTAGGAAAAAAGTGTATAATTTTGACATTGTTGAATCCTGCTCAGTTTTTCCCTGTTAAATCAGCAGCTATCATGAGACACCAAACCAATATTTAAAACCAGCCTGGTGCTGAATCACAGTTACAGCCTTACAAACATGAATCTGGGAGTGACAGTCATCCAGGTTTTGACTGTGTGGGCTCCTTTATGCCAGGCAATGTCAGCATGGACTTCCCATTTTCCAACATGGAAGGATGTCCAACTTTATGCTACTGTCCCCTTGTGCCAAATTACAAATGGCACCCTCTCTGTCTGTCTGTCTTTCTCAGAAAGTTCCCTTAAAACAGCTTTTATATAAACACATAAATTCACAGCTGGAAAATACAACGACTCATAACCTTTCAGCGTTATGAAACACAGCTTTCCGTTATGCTAGAAATGTCTGTCACTGTGTAAATAACTCTAATAAATACTATAAAGCTGTGTGAAGCTTAAGGTCAAATCATGAGAGTTTAGCCCCGAGTCATGATTTCAGTCAAGCAAGTTTAATCTGTCTTCGACATGACGGTAAAACCACTGGGGCATCCTGGCTTCAGTTTAGCAAATAAACTGTGATCTGTGGATCAAAACAAAGCGCTTCACAGGCAAGGGAGACGTCGTTACCGCTGTGGCTCGACTCCGCTCTGAGAGGATCATTTTATTTTGCCAGACCTTTCCCCTCAGGGCAAGTATCCTGTCTCAAAACTCTTCCTCTTTTCAAAATATTTGGCATCTTTGACAGACTTGATTTCTTTTTTCCCATCATAAAAGCTCCCAGAAAAGCAGAGAAATTATCCTTGTGTATAGTGCAGGAAAGGATGAATTTCCCATAACAAGTAAGAGGGACACTGGCGCCTCGACTCACCCTCTTTTACCAGGTTGACTTGTCCTTCTGCTTCTGGGATGCTGTTTGGAGTTTTCAAGGTGCTCTTCTTGCTCTTTTCAGTCTTTTTGTTGGCAGTTTTCACTGAGGAAAGAAAAAACAATATTACAGTAACGGAAATAAATCTTTCTTGATTTATTAAAAGGCTTTGGCAAGCCAAATCACCTTAAAAGCTACTGATTCCTCGTTGTCAACATAAAAAGGGAAAAGCTCTGGTGTTGACAAAGAAGAAAAGGCTTTGGTTGGACTCAATCCTGCACATGTGGATGGATTCAGGGCTGGGCACTGAACCAAGAGACGATCTTTGCTGCAGACTTTTGAGAATATTAACTCCTGTGCACCTTGCCATGATCCATTTGCACCCTTATGTCTTTAATGCCGTAATACCAATTATAAGATAACGGCTGTAAGGTTCAAATCAGTCATGGACAGACCCTTTCTCTGAAACATGATGGGGGGGGAGAGGTCACATTGCAGAGACTGAACATGGAAGTGAAGTGTGCGCTTTTTATTTGACTGACTGCCGGGTCAGGAAAGGGCCCATGTGATAACAATCCTTCTCACATCTGAAAGTCTTTATCCTTGTCTCAGTCCGGGGACAGCTGAAATCCTCAACAATGCTCTGAGCTGTGCATGTGGCTCAGCATAACGGACATTGAGAGCTTAGTCACTGTTGACATCTGAGCTCTGCTCTGAGTACTCTGGCAGAATTAGTACAAGTGAGGGAAAAAAAAACACGTCCTATTAATCAATTTTTAAGAGTTAGTTCAAATCAAACACGATTCATGATGTACAAATCAAAAATACAACATTTGAGACAAAATCATTTTTAGTGTCATGGTTCTCGTGGGGAAAATCAAGCGCAATGACCGTGAAGGAATTTGAGCTTTCGCCATTAAAGACAGTAAAAAAACAAAAACAAATGAAAGCTTTTGTAACTCCATGGTCTATCTTTCTTCTCCAATTCTCAAAATAATAAGCTTTCATAACAGTCAAGTCAAGTTTATTTATAAAGCACCTTTAAGAAGATAGCAGTCAAACAAAGGGATACATGGGATAAATAAAAGAAGTTAATAAATAGATAACAATAAACAACAAAATTATAAACAGTAACAGGAATAAAATACAGACAGTAAAAGAATAAAAGCTACAGTGCCCAATGTCAAGTTTTTACTGCTCAAGTAGATCCAACATAACACTTTTTCTTAAATATTTGTAAAATCTAAAGAGAAATATTTATTGTTTCATTACGAAGAAGTGGTGCCAATTCATTGTTTTCCTATTAAACAATAATGCTGATCTACAAATTACAAAACGGTACATCAAATCTACCCAAAACAGTATGAATCGAATTTGGTTAGTCTTTTCTATTTGTCACTTTTATTCATTTTTGACTAGTAACATCTCAACAAAAAGCTTTGCCAATGCTCAACAAAAACAGCACATGAGCAACAGACACATTTTTACAGTCTCATTTCTTGAAATGAAATGATTCTCCTCTTCGTTGAGCTTTGTTTTGTTCTCGATATACAAAAAAAGTTCGCCCTAGCTCCTGAAAATAAGCTTTTTACACGATAAATGCTGAATTTGTTTTTCCACTTCACTTTTAAATAACTTGTCTGACGCCTCTGAAAATTACACTAATGAGAGTGAAGAGTGAACCAGTCCAAAACAGAAATATTGCTAAGAGTAGCTTTATGTGAAGATCTGTTTGTATCCAGTCATATTGTAAGACGTTGGTTTTGTTCTTTAATTATAATGTTTATGATACTAACAGCTCCAAAGGTTTCTATTCATAAAAGATGACTACCTTTAAGAGAAGCAGAGTTTATCTTGTTTTATATGATGCAGTGTGATGGAGGTGAAAGAAAAACTCCCTTCAAAGAGAAGCCGTGTCTCTCATTGTTATCATATCCCTCCTCTTTAACCACCTACAGCAGGTATCTCTGCTGAGACACGTGTATCCAGATGCCTGAAAAATGAGGTCACTGTGGGCACAGCTGCTCTAAATGATCGGCCACCAACCAACCAAATTCCCTCTAGTCTGCTGCTGTCCTCCAATCACCTGGCAGGATGGCAAACATACCTACAAACCTGCTTCTGCATGTGCAGAGAGTCCCACACAGAGCTGCGCGTTGGTGAAATGTGGATTTCACGTGTTTCTGGCTCCAACATGTAATGCAGTCCTGACCTCTGCTGTGTGAGGCTGTTAGTCCTGCTGTTCTGCAGGAGCTACACTGAAACATACCTCAGATCTATGCATGCGGGGGGACAGAGGAGGTGGACTACCTACAGAGGTCCTTGTTTTTTTCTCCTTTCTTTGATCATTTTTATTGTTTTTTGTTTTCCTTTTTTGCGCATCTTTGTAGCTCGAATTCTCGCTTTGAACTTCTCAAACAGCTTAAGGTCACGGGGCAGGTTAGATGACTTTGAGAAAATTAAACTCCCTGTTTACAACTTTGATCTCAAGCCTTATTTGTTAACAATTTCACTTGAAAGCATCATCTGAGGGAGTAAGTCGCAGGACCGGGTGTTATTTTTCATAACATATCCGTGCCAGTCTTTAACTTCAAAGCACATCGTTACGTTTTTTACATAATTACAACGTTGCCATGTTTCTATTATTTACAAATTTACTAAAACTTCAAAAGCTTAAATGATAAGCCAAAACCTTTCATCTTGTGGGAAAAAAAGAGACTTTTAAGGTTACTTCAAAAGTTTCCTGAAGTTTCAAAGCCTGAATTGTAGTCAAACAAACTTTTACTGACAAACTGAGAACTTTTTAAAAAAGGAGAAAACATGACTGATCACTTCTGGCAGTGAAAATGATACTTTTGTGAAGGATTTATAAGAAGAATAAAATTTTACTGCTGTTTGCAAAAGAAAGGCTCCCACTGAAAGTGTGAGAAAAGCCAAAGTAAATCAAACTGATGGCAGTCCATTTACCTGATTTCTCATCAGCTGGGGTTTTGTCTGTCTGCCTGCTGCTCTCTGCCTTCCCCTTGGGCACTTTCTTGCCAGAGTTCTGGCTAGGGTGCTCATGCCTGTCAGGTATCGAGGCCACAGGCTTTTCCAAGGTTTGCACCTGGTTATCCTGATCTCTTGTCAGCAGCTCCTGCATATAATAATCCTCATCCTCAACAGCAGAGCTAAAGCCGAGGTCTGCAAGCCACACGAGGAGTCCCAGCAGAGCCAGGAGGGTTAGGACTCTGAGGCGCTGTCTTGTCATGACCCTGGGGGAGATTATCTCCAGCTGAGAGTCCCGATGGAGTCTCCAGAGGAGCCTGCTGCTGCTGCCGGGCTGTGTCCCATCAAATGCTCCCCTTCCTCTGCCTTTCTCGCTCCAACACAGAGAGTTCAAAAAGTTCTCAGAGCGCTCCAAGTCCCTGACGAAAGCAGCGGAGCCAGAGGGTCCATGGACGCCTCAGCCTGGGAAAAATGCAGTGAGGGAGGGAGAAACTCAGAGCGGGAGATGAGGGAAGAGGCAGGGAGACAGACAGCACAGTTTTCTCATTTAGATGCTGGCAGGTGACTCAGAAAGAAGTGTTTTTTTTTTCTCCTCTTTTAAATTCAAACCAGTCCAGGCTGCTGACACAAAGCAGAGTCATTTATTGGTGTGGGTAGAAGTAAAAAAAGGATATAAACCTTTCTGAGAAACGTACATTGACACATTCAGGCTCTGCTTTCAAATCCATCTCCTCCCACTCCGTCTGGGGCAGACGCAGATTTGACCGGAGGAAAGTTTTAACTCGAGGGAATCAATTTAGTGTCTTTCTTAACCAGTTAGTCATTCTCTGTGTGAAGCAAAGACGAGCTTGTTGAGCCATGAGGGGACAGAATATCCTGTTTGTTCAAATCCTTGAACAAACAGTAGCAGCTGAGCGTCTTTATCAGTCTTAACCATCAACCAAACTGGGTCTAGCACTGTTAAGAGTTTGTTAAAAGTGCATTTACAGCCTTAAATATGAGATAACAACTATAAAATACCACCGGGAAAGATAATTACCTTCTTGCTTTACACTTTCTCATTAACTCAGACTCGTCTCCTTTCAGCCAAGACCTGTTTGGATTCTTCGGTAATTCACACATTAATTTCGCCGAACAAACTCTGTGGAAGGTCCGGGCGCATTCCAGCGAGTGTCACAGCTCATCACATCAGCGCTCTGTTCCTCATAAGTCTCTTTCTTTTATTTTCTCCCTCCCTCTCTCTTTTTTGAGCACATGCACATAGTTATAGCCGCAGCAGCCTCACTTTAATAAGACAATATCGAATCGCAAAAAGCCAGCCTTCAAACTGTCAAACCCCCGCGATTAAAACCATATTTTGTCAGCTACAAAGATTTATCTTTAAGGGAAAAAAAAAGGTAAAGGTTTCATTACAATGTGTTATCTCTGGCATTTAAGAAGCATTTGGTGTTATTGCTAAGCAGAGAAAAGTCTCGCCTTGGGCTTAAAAGATTTAGTCATAAGAAGAAGTGGAGATTTCATGGTGCATTCGCACAACTAATAAGAACAGCTTCTGACATTTCATCGACCTGAGGCAAACTAAAGCAAAGGTAATAATCCCTAAACAAGCCCTGCGCCCTGCCTGGACACTACCCAATTTAAATGCACTGGTTCATTACACTTAACTGATGTGGAAAGACATAGCATAGAGAATAGTCCAAAAGAGGCTGTATGGAAATCACACCTGAGAGTGAGAGAGAGCTTCTTAACAGTGGCTGAGGCTGCAGGCTAATCACTGAAGAACAGGATCTGAAGTAGGCGGACAGCTCGTGGCAGGAAGAGTCTACGCTCAACTGGCTGGCACGGTCGTTTGCCAGCGAAGCAGGCATTCACTGTGTACCCACTCTTCATCCAGACTACACCCATGTTAAACTGTCTGAAAGGAAGAAGGAGGGAAGAAACGGAAGGAGGGATAAGACACAGAAGGGCTGCCAAGAGAGATGTAGCATTTATACCTCAAAGGCTTTTAGGACATGTAACATCCTCCCTCCCTGCGCACCTTCACACAACCGTTGCTCTCAGAAAGTCAGGTTTCTCTCGTGCTTTTAAAGACAGGTTTGCATTACAGGAGCGATTACAATAAGGCATGGTTGAAATTTAACACAAACTCTAAACTAGGGGAGTCCCTACAGATACCTGTGTTTAGAGTAGGGGTGAAGTCAGATATCAGATATCTCCTATATCAGCAAAAAAACAATATCTAGATTATATCGGCATACATCTAAAATCTCTGATATCAGCACTCCGATAAGTAGTCCATTCCAGACTCCACTCTGGCACCTCTATCTAGCAGCGCCCGGATCCATCATGCAGATTCCACGTACTCACAACAACAGTGTGTACTGAGGTACAAACAAAGTAGCAAGGAGTAGAAGTGATGTAGGCCATGTAGCAGAATTTTTCGTTAAAGTCTGAAAAAGATCTTGCAGCTGAGCGCCGAACTTGTCATGCACAAGTTTGTACCAATATCAGATCAATATCAGTTTCGGCCAATACTGAAGGCAACAATATCGGTATCATATCGGGACACCCCTACTCTAAACACAGGTATCTGTTCACTAACATAAAAGGCTGTGCATGCAGTGTAAGATGCTTAATGTAGGGCTATAGAGCGCATGGATGCAGGCGATGTTACTAAACTCTGATATCCAAATAAGTAATGATGTTTACATTCACAAAACTAACCAATGTGCAGCCAAGAGCGTGTAAAATCTTCTTCAACTGGGGCGCTGATAAAGAGGAGGCACCTAGTCTGTGGGAATATAATTCATTAACCCTTTTGGTAACAGTTTATTTGATGTCTATCTCTATAACGCATTATAAACATACGTATAATGCGTATAATCACATTATAACACTGTATATCTATAGTTATAAACACTCATAAATGATCATAATGCTTTATAGCAATAATAATAACACAAAGTATTTTATCATGACTTACAAGGTCAGGTATTATAATGTGTTATAATTGTAAACAACAGTTGCATTGCATTATCTATATGGGCATTGTCAAGGACTTGATATCAGTTATAACACATTGTAATACCTGACCTTGTAAGTCATGATAAAATGCTTTATAATGTTTTATGATTATAGCTATAAAGCATTATGATCATTTATGAGTGTTTATAACTGTAGTTATACAGTGCTTTAACATGATTATAACACATTATACATATATTTATAATGCATTATAGGGATAGGCCTCAAATTAAGTGTTACCATCCTCTCTGTCCCCACTAATCTTATCCATTTCAACTCCCTAACATCAAAGTATCACACAGATGATGTGATCCAGAGCAGCAACATTAAAAACACTTTCTTTAAAAGTTCAAAAAGAGTTTGTCTTGATTCATACCTGGAGGACAAATCATCTTAATACATTTCCAAATGCTGTTGGATCATGTCTCACAAGCCATATTTAATGAACAACCTTCCCCCATCATAAATATATCTTTATCCAGACTTATAAACAAACAATCCTGAGGACAAAAGGTGCAAACATCACATTTCTCATAGGACGTGTTGGACCCTCCTCTCTCTCTGTGTTTGATGAATTTTTCCGCTGACTTTTACCGTTGTGAATTTCCTCGAGCTTAATTAATCCTTCATACTGCTGATTAGAGGGAGAAACCTTGAGTTTAAAGTAAATGACTTTCATAGGTTTAATGTATTGAAGGTAAAAGGCTACCAAGACACAGTCCAAATTAATCTAGGCATGACATGACTTCCTAAGCGTGCTGTCTGAGCCAGCCTGAATGTCCGCATTAAAATACCTGCTACAGCCTGAAACGGGCTTATCAAACTGTCACTTATCACACAGTATAGCCGAGCAGCTTAAGGCAAGGGTGTTGTGACAATGGCTGTCTTCCTCGGTTGAGGAGCACCCAAGAAGGGAGAGTGATGGCTGCTGCCTCTCTCTATAATCTCCTGAAGGGGGTGAGGGTGTCCCTGGCTGAATTCTCATTAATTGGATGTCAGTGCCAAGAGTGACAGGTAAGAGGCTCTCTAAAAAATACCTCCCTGCTGCTGCTGCTGCTGCTTTGGCACCTTGTAATTGATGAAAAAGGGAGGCTGGTGACAGAATCTGAAGGTGGGAATAATAATGTAAAGGGATTGTAACGTTTTGTGTTCAGCGGGACATGACACACTTACACTTTCCCTGACGAAACAACGTGAAATACGTGACAAAGACATGCAAAAGTAAATCACACAATACATATCTTCCAATGGAACAACAATGTTTGTTTGCTTTTTGCATAAGAAGGGACTGTGATAAATGTGAATGCTCACAAACTGTGTATACACACATCCGAAAATGTGAATGCAAAACCATTTTGTGATCATCCATCAAACGAAACCTTGGGTGTTTTGTTGAAGCGGCTTTCGGCCAATATTTCTAATGAATTCTGATGTGTAGAGTTCACTGAGGACAAACAGATTCGCCACTTACTTATTTATGTATTTATCACCGCCGAAATGTAATGTGGCACTTTTATTTACCCAAAACTCACAATGCCGCAACCTTGTATCCTCTATTCTACGGCGTAGACTTTTTATAATGGATGAACTCCTGGCTTTATTGATATTCAGACGAGTGGGGATCCTAAATTTGCAAACTAAATCTTGGTTCACCTTAAACTGAAAGACAAGTGGATTGACATTGAGGGCTGTTAGTGTTTGAATTTTAGGTAGGGCGACTTAAATCTAATAGACAAGACGAAAAGAGAATTAGAGCCAGCTTCATTTTTCCTCCTCGAGTTGTATTTGGAGACTTGAACAGCCTGTCAGCACACATTAATATAAATGTTATTTTTAAAAAATGCAAGAAAAATACATCTTTTTCTGTTTAGTTCTGGTTGGATACACTTCCAAACTTCGCTTAATTGAGGCTGTGAACATTTTCAGCGACGATAAGAGGAGGAGGTAAAAAGGCTGTCGGCGTTGGATCTCTGCAATATTTCCCCTGTGTCCATGGAAACTGTGAAACATAGTGATGGTCAATTTGCGAGGCCGACACACATGCAGAGCAGTGTGCCTTGAGTCTAGAGGGCTGTGTCAGCTTATGTTTGCCTTGTGTACTTCTTAGAGCACATGAATCACATCGGCTTTGTCAGACGAGAGAAAGATACAAGGCGTTTTTCCCTCTGTGGTTATGGTTGTATATCAAATACTGTAACTCCTTTAAAGTTGCAGGATCAAACCAGATTACAGAGTCATATTTCTTCACATTTAGCAGTTATATTTCTCAGCACCTTATTTCACATTTTAGTCATTGGTTTTTGTTAGTGTAGCTGTTGTTGAGCAGTTTTAGCACTCCCCTGGATGTACCTTTCTCTGTACTGCACTAGTAGTGTTTAGTGTTCAGGTGCAGTGGAATTGTGGGGAAAATGCAAATGCTCATGTGCACTTTTTAATATCAAGTTTTTATTTTTCATTTTATCTTATTTTTATATTTTTTAAAGGCTTTGCTGTTTTTTTTTTAATGCAAAACAGGAGCAGTACATTTGTCATCCTTTTTTTAAAATGGCAAAACTCAATATTGTCAGACCAGCAATCCATGAAGTGACTGAATATATGCCAAATAATAATAATTATTACAATAATAATAATGATGCATAAGGTTTTTATAGCGCTTTATCGGAGACACTCAAAGTGCTTTACATCATTCATTCGCTCACATACTCACACTCTGGTGGTGGTAAACTACCTCAGACTGACGGAAACGTGGCTGCCAGTTTGCGCCTGCAGCCTCCCCGACCACCACGAAACAACAGTCACAATCATACACCAGTGAAGGACACACACTGGGAGCAAGGTGGGTTCAGTGTCTTGCCCAAGGACACAACGGACAAACTAGGGATAGGGGGGGAATCGAACTGCAAACCTTCAAGTGACTGGATGACCACTCTACCTCCTGAGCTACTGCCGCCAAAGAAGTCGCTCATGAGGATGCATCAACAACAAAGAGTTACTGCAAGTTTACTATCTGAGCATGTTCTCACTAGTACATTCAAATGTATTTGGCACCTTTGGGTTCAAAAGGTCACCGTATGTTGCACACAGGAACGTTCATTCTTCATATGGTCAATAACATGCATAAACAAGCCGATTATACTTCATATGCTAAGTTGTTAAAATTAGCAACTTTATGCTAACTCATTTTTTAATGCATGAAACCACAAATTATGGCCAGAAAATTCAAATTTTTTTGGAGCTGAAATTTTTATTTCACTTACTACTGAAAACCAAAATGATCAAAATGTCTTTAAAATTTAACAGATATACTTATTTATCACGTTTAATACATTAAATGTTTTTGGAAACTAATAAACCACAAAAGGAAATTTTTATCATTTATCAGACTGTATTAAAGTGTTTTTTTTAGTAATTTGTTGCTCATATTGATTTGATAGAAGTATCATAAAAGTATGTATCAAATGTGACACAAAAGGCATTAAAGCGCTAAATCAACTTTATCATAACCAGAAGGATCGTCTTCTCTACATCTTTAAAAGTTTATGAGGCGTACATTACAAAGGGCAAAAAGTCTAATGAATATTTGAGGATGAATTCTTCAGAGATTTAGAGACATGACTTTAAATGAACAGTTTCTTTCTTGGGCATAAAAAGATTTTTTCCTTACCTTATTAAAATGATGACCTCAAGTGTTACTGTTTAGATGACAGGTTCTTCTAGTGTACTAAAACAGAAAAAAAAAAACAGCAGTTTTTAACAAAATTTTAAGCAGATGTTTCCAATGGTGCAGGAGTAATAAATTTTCAAAGTGCACAGTGAAGTGTTTGTCTTCAGTGATTGAGAGAAAAAGCTCTCTGGACATTTTTCCTCTGCACTGGCAACAACCTACTTTCATGCTTCTCTACTTCCAGACTTGGCTCTGTGGACTTGTAAGAGTAACGTATGATCCCTGCAGAAACTATTACACTTGTCACATTCATACTATTTAGGATTATTTATCCATGTTTGAGGTTTTGGAGGGGGGGTGTCAAGAATATTTCCCCATTTTAGACCTTCTGGTGATGAAAAATCTCTTTATATTTATCACACACTTGGACAACAACGTGTTATGTAGCGATGCAGTTTTACAGCTTTGTGGCCTAGATCCCACCACAGCCACCCTTAGCATCCCCCCTGAAAACGCTCCCTTCCTGAACACCTGTGTTTCTAATTCTGTGTCTATATTCAGGGTAGATAGGCCAGCTGGATGTAACCAAAACAGACCAGATGTGTCTATCTAATAACAGTGACAGATTTCAATATAAAGCATGAGGAGATCCTGATGGAAAGCTTGTCTTTTCACATTAGCACTATCGAGTTGCTTATGCTTCTGTACAAACGTTTACTTTTACTGTTTTGTCTCAGGGAAGTAGAAATCATTATGTAGGATAAACTGATGATACACCGATGACAGAATAAAAATGATTTATCCCTTAATCACAAGGGTTTCTCATCATGAATAATCATTCAGCTTTGGTGCGGATATGACAGTGAAGTAGTGGTGAACCAGCACCCTGAAGGACATCTGGCGGTTTAGCCGCTGTGAGGGGACGGCCCGCCCAGCCACAGATGTAACCACATTAGAATTCAGCACTGTCCCTGTGGGGAAATGCTTGGCTGGACGCTGAAGTGAGGGCTAATTCATAGCAACAACCTCAGATCCAGCGAACCCTTGTTGAACAATGACATGACTGCAAGGGCACAAGCAGATTTCTAGTAAGGGGGAGACAGGAAAAAACAAAGAAGAAACATCTGGTTTAACACATTCATTGTGAAGGTCTGATAAAAATAACTGAACTGATAAATTCGGCCATATGGAGACTCGCCAATGCTAAACAAAACCATTCGGACAAATAATTAAAGTGCACGCATCCGTGACAAGGAGTTCTTGAGGTTTTGAAATATCTCAAAAGATCATGGCTTCAATCAACTCTACAGGGGTAGGATACAAAACGAAATTTAAATTTTTCAAGAAGTACAAGATTGCTGCCACCCTGAAACATGAGTGTGACTGCAAGGTAATGACGGGCTTCGCTTAAGAAGCGAGCAGGCAATCGGTAATCACTATCCTTGCCAAGAACGCTTTTTATTTCTACAATATGTGTCCAAAAGAGATAAAACTGCATAGCACTGTATATCACAAACAGATGTTTTGAACTGAACCCTTAATATCCCACAAATGTCAGGAAAAAGACTCCAAAACTTCTTTTTCTAACATCCTTAGGTATCTTGCGCATAGTATAAAGAAGAAGAATCACTACGTTTCTCTGGTTTCCCTTAAAAGTGACCGAAAGGAGGCTTAAGTTTTTTTAAAGATCTGTTTGTGTCCTGCATTCCTGGCTCAGTTATCATCAGCAGGCATGGCTGGGCCTCATTCAGCCTCTTCGAATTTAACTGGCAGGCTATCAGTGTACTCAATCGGCATGATGGATTGCAAATGTTTGTTGCATAAGTTGTTTATCCAGTTTTTTTTTCTTTCTTGTTATCTCAAGAAAACCTCTTTTAATCATTAAAAACAGGGAGACACAGAGCTGTGTTTCCAAAGAGGATTTTTCATTTCATAGCATCATGAGAGAGAAAGGGTAGACACACAGGATTTCGCGATAGACACTTTGTTGGTGGTCTAGACGGCTTTTTCTACTCCATTCGTCACGGTCAAAGGTCTCTAGCTCGGGACAGAAGTTAAGAGACCAATAACAAACATCTTTCACCTTATAAAGTCTCTTGGTGTGAAGAAATGTATTCAGTTTTATCTCATGTTGAGCTGAGGTACACTGAGCAGTTGAAAGATAGAAGGGATTCTCTGAAGTCTTGTTTCAAACTTTATCCAACCTGACAAAGAAGAAACAGACCAGGAGACAAAGTTTCTCAAAGCTACGCCAAAACCCTGTCCTGTATCCAATAAATCTGTGCAGAAATGATTTCTGTCTGCGAAATGATCTATACAACAAGTATAACTCAGATATGTGGCAGTGGCTAAAAACACATTTTCTGATGATCAAATCACTGGTATACAGTTGCTGTGGTCCACATGCTCCGAAAGGTTTTCATTGAGAGAAACTGGCTGCAAGTCAAACTCAGAAACAATGCATCAATTGGATAACACATAAAACTTAAAAGCAAAGAAAACAACAACTTGTAACAAATTACCAAAAAGGGTTAGAGACAGCCAACAAAATTATTAACAGCAAATGTCAATGAGTGCACAACATTTTTAAATCAGAATCACATAAAACCTAAAAAAAAAAACCTAAAAGTAAAGATGAAAATGTCTGCCTCATGCTTTCGCAGGTTTCTTTTAGGTGATCAGACCAAAGAGGAAGCAGATACTCCCCAAACCAGATGTGTTGGCAAAAACTGATTTCTTGATTCACGATCCAGAGATTTCTCTGGAGGAAACCAAATATCAGGGTTAGGTTCGACTGTGGAGCTCCTGTCCATCTACTACCAGTGAGTCTCTGTTTTACTGACATGAAGAACATCATATACTGGCAACATGCTTGACTTTAATTTAACATGACAAAGAGAAAATACACATGCTTGTCAAGCCTGAGGACAAAAGAAAACTTATAATTTTTGTTGACTGGAGGTCAGATCAATCATTTTTCATTCATCCTAGGAGGTTAGGGATTTCTTAAAACTTATTAGTTTTTACAATCCGATGACAAGTGACTGTCATTAGAACATAATTTACTGGGGAAAAGAAAAAGAGGGAGGACCTGGAACCACCATGGAGATTTGTAATCAACAACACTACTCTAAAACGTTTAAAACTGTTAGTGTCACAAATCTTTATTTACAAAAAAATGCTAAGTGGTTTCTGTTTTTTTAACTGCTTATCAATAATACATTGTAAACTTGCCTTGGGCCATTTAACTGCATATTAGCTGATATTCCTTATGATCCAGAAAAGGTCCTATTTCAGATATTGTTATGAGTAATAAGCTTAACTTTCCCTCTGCAGTGTGGCTCTGTAATTTGTTTCATAAAACTTACCTCAGTTCTTCTCTTTTAGACAGTCATGAAATATAGTAAACATCCCGTTTGTCCTCCCTTTCTACTTCACAGTGCTTTGGCTAGTCTTGCTAGCTGCCAAGTATGAGCTAGCTGAGCTGTCTGTCACTTTAAAACGACATTACTGACCGGAAGTCCATTTTTGGCGCTCTTTGCTCCGGTTGGATGGAAGTTATCTTCTCAGGTGTGATTGCTAGCAGGCTACTAAGCTAGCTGTCTTTTCCCATCTCCTTTTCAGCCATAATCCTGCTTCCATGTAAAGCTGCAAGACTCACTAAGGTAAGTTTATGCTGCTAATGCTTGTATTTTGTGTCTGTGTTTGGTCAGTGTTGTTGTGCTTGGTTTGCTAGCATTGCTGCTGTATCTTCTTGCTTGCTGTTTCCTGCTGCTTGTCTCCTGGCTGCTTGGTTCTGCCTTAAAATTGCTGCATTATCTGTTTTAAGTTGTCATTTCTTGGAAAGCTATTATCTTTTACAATGATTACACTTTTTTGGTCGCATTTCAAAGTTTTCATGCTGTTACCCAAAGGTGATTTAGTAGTTTTGTCTTGCATAGTTTTGGTTGTTGTTTGGGCTACATTCATGTTAAATATGCATGCAGCCTAAGTTGATATAAACATGATTTCTGTGTGTTTGCGCACAGTTTTATTTTTAATTTATTCTAACTTTCATTGCTGCTGTATCTTCTTGCCTGCTGTTTCAAGCTGCTTGTCTCCTATCTGCTTGGATTTGCTTCAATATTGTTGCATTATCTGTTTTAAGTAGCCATTTCTTGGTTGGCAGCTACCTTTTTATAATGGTTCAACTTGCTTCTTTACTTTTAGTATTTATTGTTGCTGAGCTGCGAAAAACACTAAGGTAAGTTTATGCTGCTAATGCTTGTTTTTTGTGTCTTTGTGCTGGTGTTGTTGTGCTTGGTTTGCTAGCATTGCTGCTGTATCTTCTTGCTTGCTGTTGTCTGCTGCTTGTCTCCTAGCTGCTTGGTTTTTCTTTAATATTGTTGCGTTATCCTTTTTAAGTAGTCATTCCTTGGTAAGCTATTACCTTTTATAATGGCTCAACTTGTTTCTTCGCTTTTTTGGTTGCATATCAAGTTTCCCATGCTGTTAGCTAAAGGTGATTTGTAGTTTTGTGTTGCATGGTTTTGCTTGTTTTATGGGTTACATTCTGGTGAGATTTGCATGTTGACTTTAGTTGATAGAAACATGATTTTTTAGAGTGTGCACATAGTCTAATTATTAATTTATTCTTAATGGCTTACTGGAGAACAGGTTTAGTTTTTTATCTCAGGTTTGAAGTTTGAGTGATAAATTGTCTGATAATCAGTCAAGCATTGAGAGGGTTATTTTTGTCACTAAAATCTTTTTGGGATTTTGGTGATAATTAGCTCCCCTGTTAATATCACTAAAGATCTGTCCCGCTGGTTTATGATTTACATTTAGGGACCACTTAACAGCTTTAAAAATACAAGGTGTAAGCATATTTCCATGCGTGCTGATGGTAATATGAATATAATCGCTTCTAATGTTTTAATTATCAGCTGCCACGTGTTTTAGCAAGTTTCTGAAAAGGTGGTTTCATTTATTAATCTTCATCTGTGCGTTTTGTTGGAGAAGGATGATATTCGCACAAAAATTCACACAGCTAAAACGCTGACTAGACCATATCCATCTTTCATAGTTGTGGGTGTAGGCGCTTCTTTCTTTGCTATAGCACTCTATCTTGACACTTTTAACCTTCTGCTTCTCAGTTCATCAAGTTTCTGCTGAAAACATCTCAACTTTTCTTCACGAGACTCTTTGTAAGCTTCATTACTCCCTTATACTATGCTGAGCTAAACCTTGAAGGAAATGATGAGTTCTGGGCCGAGATGCCAAAACCAAACTTTTTACATCAGAATCAGTTCCACATGAGTTGGTCAAATTTATGTTTTTTGCTCCAACAGGCAGCAAGAACACTCCCATCAGTTGAAAAGCGTAATTTACTTCCATGACAATAACTGCAGCCTGTTTTGGCCAAACACCAGCTCAGATGCAAAGCAAAGAAATGTGGGCTACAGGTTTTTTTGTGTGTTCCAGAGAGCGTCTCGAGTTTTCTCTGCGGCAGTAGTTGTCCACTTTTCCTGCCTGTCTCTGTATCCTGATACAGTACAGACGAGGATGAAAGGAGCTCTGATAATATTTGCGAATTCCAAGGAAATTGAAGCTGGTTGGAGGCTCACATCGAAGCGGAACCTCTTCAGCCAGCCAGATGGACCCTCCAACTCCAAACAAAATATGTAAATGATTTGCAGCCACTATGTTTTTTTTTTGTCCACTCAGATTGAACTGATTTTCAATAAGAGGGAAGTAGTCAAAACTGCTTGGATTCTGAGGTTGTACAGTGGAAAAAAACACATTCTGGGATCCCATGCTGTTTAGTAAATCAGTGTGATTGCGGTTAAATTAAGAAGGGAGTCTTTCCCAGTAGTCTTGATTTAAAGACGGCGGAGGCAGTCTACCACAAGAGACATGACTTTTGACGGGTGGATTTATTTCCTCTCCTTTTACTTATATTGAGTTTGAGTAGTTTTTTAATTTAAAGCTCTGCAAATAATCTGGATGTTGCTGATTCAGGAGGATTTCTCATTTTTGTAAATAACTTCAGGGGGATTTGCAAGTGGGAAAGGGTGAGCTTTGTCTGCCCTCTGGTGGTGGTTGGAGTGGGTATCTTTCAACTGAAGGCTCAGACAGCGTTTTTAATAGGGGTAGACTGTTCATTTGCATTGGTATTGACCTTTTATTGTACAGATGGCTTCTAAGATTTATTTAATTTAAAAAAGTGTGCTACTTTGGCTTCACTGCTGGTATGTTTTCCCACCCAGATCTGCTTTCTTTTACCACTTTGTCTCACCCAGACACAACCTGATTGGCTAGTCCCAACTGTGTGCGGTAACTGCACTGTAAGTGTTACTGGTTTATTAACTTCTGTGTCTGATGTAAAATTCCAAATTCTTGATTTTGACACAAAATTTTTCAGTTTTATAGTCAGTGTATGGGTCAATGATGTGACGGCTAAATATTCTATCCGGCTGTATTTTTTTTTTATTTAAAAAAGGTTTAAATGTACAAAAATACGCTTTCTAAATGTAGTATCTCTCAAATATATTTACTCACTTCAACTTTTCAAAAATCAGGTCTTATTTGTAATTTTTCTAAACTTCAAAGTGTCAAAATCTCATGTGGTGCGACCAATTATAACATTAAATAAATTTATTAAATACACACTGAAATATCTAATTTCTGCAACTGAAACATTAATACCTGATAAAATATGCCAAAGTGAAAGGTAGTTTTTAAACATTTTTATCAGTATTATGCAATTCAAAGAAAAAATTAGTCAGTTAATTACATTTAATATAGTGACTGTGACATTATAGAGCGAAAATGTGAGATCATTATTTACAAAAACTCAAATGAAATGCAAACACTTTGTTTCTATCTGCTTAATATTACTGACAATTTGAAAAAAAAACTATTAAGTATGTTGAAAAAATGTAATAATTTTGAGATAAATGATGGTCGCACCACATGACATTTTTTAAGGCCACGGGCAATTTAACTATATGAAAAAACACTTTTGCAAATATATTCTAATTTTGCTATTTAAAAATTGGCATGTTTAAAAACCTTATACGCCATTCACCCGTATATCAATTCCTAATATTGTTTACTATTCGCCTAAATTACAAATAACCTAAACTCGTATCGACCTTGAAAAACCAGAATTACTCAATCCCAAATTTTTATTACAATCACATCCTCCTTTTAAGAGCCGGTCTGTTTTAAGATTGTTTCAAAGAGATGAAAATTAAAGCTGTCTTGAGGTTCTCTCTCGCTAAGATAAAAAAAAAGCCTTTTCCCAAATGATGCTGTAAACTTAGCTTCATAATAAACTTCATATCAATCCATTATCATTTAAAGACAACCTTTCAAAGTTAGAGGAAATTGTTTTGAAGAATCTATTTGCATAATTACATGGCTGCCCTTCAAAAGTGAGACTAATGAAACTTAAGTCCCAAATATTTTTTGATCTCTTTCTGTTTTTTAACCGTCCTTGACGCTCTGTGAGGATCCTTCAGTTTGTGTAAATTTTGGCTCCCTTGATGGCAGCGGGGTCACCTTTTATCCCTTTGCTTATCTTGTCTTGTATACGAACAAGTCTTTTGAATATCTAGAGTATGAGAATCTTTGCTGTATGAAATGCAATTAAAGATTATTACTGCAGGACACCGTTAAGCACTTTATCTCTAAGACCTAATCCTGACTGCTGTTTCAAGCATCTGCTATACCAGAAACAGCTTTAGTGGATTTGAACAAATTTGAAACTGCATTAACAGTGTTTGCCCAGAAGATGGCGGTGTTGTGTAACCAAACTTTTGCTCTCAGTGAGATTCTGATGTGATCAAGGTAGGATCTGAGTCTTTTTATCTCTGCTTGGATATATTTCAGCTGTGTCGAACAAAAAAGACAAACTATTACAGCACGTCTTGTTGGCTGTTTATCTTTTAATTAATCACCATGTTTAAAAGACAACACAGGACTCTGTTTTTGAATTCACTATTTAATTTTGTACATCTGGTCACAAAAAAGAAAAAAAACAAAGACTTGCCAACATTTCTCTCTTGCACTCACTCAAACACACACACATGTACACACACACACACTCACACACATCACAAAATCACCACTCTCTCTTTGTGCTATTTTCCGTCTTTGATTCATCTCTGCTTTTATAACTTAAAAAATAATTTAAATTAAAAACAAAAACATTGATCTCCATGGGCACTTGAGCGAGATGAAACTCAAAGGAAGGGGGCTGGCTGACACATCAGTGGTTTCTTGTTTTTTTTACTGAAGTTTAGGGGAGCTGGGCTGCTCACAGTTAAGAGTCATTCTCCCAGAGGAAGGAGTTATTGCGCAGCACTTTGGCTAATTTCTCGTTGAACGGCGTGTAGAAATCCCGCAGGATCTCTTTAGTGACGGGCAGCATGGGTCCCAGGTTTTTGTCAGCTGGTCTCCTGGTGTTAGACGCTGGACTTCTTGTGATCTCTGACTCTCTTTCTTTTGTCAACGGACCTGTAAAACACATAAAAAAACACTTCTTATATACGGTACTTCTCGGCTTTCTGGGTCGCTTTAGATTTTGCCACAGCATTAAACAAACGTCTCAAAAAAATTGGTTGGAAGACGCTTGAATGACACGGTGCATCAGCAGAGCCATGAGGGGAGGATTTGACACTCTGGTAGGCAGTCACACCTTGGCTCATGTTGGCAGCGCTTTGAAGAGCTAAGTCTACGCTCCGGGGTAACTGGAAGCGGTAAGCTGAAGGCAGGGGGTTCTCAGAAAAAAAAGGGGGCATAACTGGGTTTGACTAAGTGAGATTTACAACCGTTGGTGCCAAAATAGAATGAAAAAGTTGACAAAATACTTTGATTTAAGCGTTTTCAGTCTCCTTACCAACTAAATTAGAGCCTGAGCCTTGACTCCTGATATGTTTTTTTGCCACCTGTTGTGGGTGAAAGATTTAAAATATGAGTTGTGTTGCGGTTTCTCAGTTATAATCTGTCGCTGATCAATACCGTCGAAAGATCAGTAACATACGGACAAAAGAAACAGTAGGAGGAAGGGCAGGATGCTCTGCTGTGCGTACAAAGAGAGAAAAGCTGTCAGTTTGGTTTGTGGGAAACACTAAATCTACTTTATACCCAGGACAAGTTGATAAAATTTAGTATTCAGTATAAGATGTAAGATGTGCATCTGACTGAAATTTTATTTCTTACCTATTTGGCCGAGCAGTGAAGACTTAAGCACTTGGAAAGAAAATCTAAATTCAACTACAGCTCTTTTTTTATCATGTTATCCTGCTGTTTTAATATCACTTTAACTGCCTCATGTTGAAATACTTTAATTCACATTTATTTCAGATAATTGGAGAATCCCTGCTGCTTGTAATCACATGCATTTCACAGTGAGTGTCTTCACTGATCTGTAGTTGATGCGATAAAGGCGTACGTGAGGTTGTGAAGCTGCATACTCACCCAGGTTAAGAAAATCAAAGACTCTGTGCATTGTGTATTTCCTGTTCGAAGCGTGGTCTTCCAACCTCAGGACCAGGATCTGTTCCCTGCTGAAGACTGTCAGCCAGTCTAGTAGGTACACAATGTAGAGGCCGACCTGCAATCTGACCTGAAACACGAGACTCGATGTGAGAAATCAGTTTTCAACCCGGTAACGTCACTCTCAGCTGACAGACACAGTGGTACATGCAGGGTCAAACTCTTCAACAGCCAGAGGAGAGGATTTCCAACACTCTCAGTTTTTGCATTCAGCTGGGTAGTAACCTTTGGCCGTTTTAGCTGCATGAGGCTGGGCTGGCTGAGATTTCTGTGAAAGGTGTGTGTCCTCCAGAATAAGAAACCTGCATTAGTACCTGTCAGTGCAGTTCACTTCATTCTCTACTGTCATTTAAGCGAGCCTCCCAACAGGTTTAAATCAGGAGCAGAGAGGACCTTGAATTGACTCCCATTTTGCAAGTTGCATATCTGTACTTTTTTTTTTTTAGCTGCGTCATTGCACCTTGAGAAACACTTCCAGAAAAGTGTTGCAGGCTGTAAACTTTGGAGGTTATCAGAATTTGTCCTCAGTGTGCATCAGTCACTCAGACGAATAAGTGGCAGAGGTTTTCACCACACAAACTGGATGGTTAAAACTAGGGATGTTACGAAGTGGCTAATTTTTCACACTTTCACTGAAAAGAGTTTCTCGGATGCTCTTTGCAAGCTGAGCTACTGATAGTTTTAGCACTTCAGTTGACTACAACACTCAATCTGGGGAAATGATAACAGCAGTGACAAAACCTAAAAGTCTGAAACCGAAGTTGGCTGTAAAAGTTTTTAATGTCTCACCAGCAGACATGTTTCCTCTAAATCTCTGATAATTGTGCGTCTCACTGGTGAAAAAGACAAAAGCAGAGATAAAACAGGAGCAAATAGTTTTTATTTGGCAGGTGCAGCCCTACTTTTATTTTGTTTTATTGTGATCATTATCGGCACATTCACTGGTCTTGCTTGGGTACTTTTCTTTTTGGGGTATTTTTTGGAGATGGGAAAAAAATAGATTAGCCTCATAGACCGACGCTTCCTATTGGTGCTCATGCATCAGTGCAGCCACCATCTCGGTTGGGTCCCCATGCACCCCCGGTGCATTTATTTCTATTGAGGTAGGTAGGAATGCCCAACAATATTAATCATAACTCTTCAGATTTTTGCCCGTTTTTCACACGGTTTCATTTGTTACAAACGCAGAGATGTAGATATGATACAGGACGCTGTCACAGATTAAAAATAACCAAAATTATTTTGGTGAATCTGAGACTACGTAAACGTGCCCGGCTATTTTCAGAAAGGGACACAGCTCTACATTTTCAGAAAAGTTTTCATTTTCACTAACCCATGTACAAATGCTGTCAAGAGCATATCAAACATGCGGGTGGCAGTGTAGCGAGACGCTCAAGCCCACGTTAGCTAATCCGAATCCCACACAGCAGCAACAACAACAATGTTCCTTTCTTCTTTCCCGCAATCTCAATTTTTCTTCATTTTTCTCTGTTTACATGCAAACAAAGTTTTTCAAATATCTACTCTGGCCAGAGTTTTTAAAAAGCCCCGTTTTCAGAGGCGAATTCTCTGTTTGCGTCTATACGAAGGGTGCAAACAATAGTTTGCAAAGAAAACAAACGGGGCCTGAATCTGGTGGATCTGCCTGTTTTTTTTCAAAGATGAATCTCGCTTCGAACGGCTTGCTTCTCTAGTTCCACCAACTTCAGCAAAGACTGTTCACTATTTCTGTCAAATTTGTAGCATAGGCAATTAAAAACTAAGAAAATATCTGCAAAAAGTAGCAGCGGCCATAAATCATTGGTAAGATTTCAGCAGGGCACTTTCAGGTAACCTTATTGTTGTTCAAATTGATTTTCAGATCCACCATATGACACTTCATTTCAGACCAGTAAGCGTAAATAAACCCCCTTGTTACTGGGAACTGTACCGTCCCCATGTCCTTTTGCTTTTTTAGCAAAACTGAAAGGCCTTTGAGAGAAAATGATTACTCTCCAGGCCAGCAGCTCCTCCTTTGTTGAATCAATTTGGTCAGGCCAATCGTGTTTCATGCTGGTGTTTATTGGTCTTTTCTCCCCAGACTCTAATCTGAGCTGCACAACTTTTATCACGCAGGCACAGGCATGAGAGACCCTGTTAGGACAGCTGTAATGCTTTAACATGGTCTAATAACTTTGAGGACATATTAGTGGATGGACAATTAGGCCAGAGGCAGAGACTGAGCATGCTCTCTGAGGGCTGTAAAGCTTGTTGGAGGCAGTCGGAGATGAGGACCGTTTGAATATGAGGCAGCATGGAGGAGGGCCAAAAGAGAGCGAGCTGGGCCCACTCCTCCTCCTCCCCCCTCTTAGCCAGTCTGCCTTGGGGCACCGTGGGAAAAGCTGGCCAGGGGCCCAACACTGGGGCCCTGGACCGGCTGGCACTAAGACTTGGTCTGCTTTGTAAGCGAATAAGGAAGTTCACACCACAGCTAAACTTTGATTTCTTCTACAAAAAGAGGCCCGAGACGCTGCCCTGCTCAGCCGTTCAATAGTGCTGCCAATCCTTTTTCATAAAGTCTGTCATGAAAGCTTCAGTGTGTTAATGAAGTGTGGGTTTCACTCCATCTGTCTTTTTTATTTCTTTTCCCCCTCCTGTAAGACGGAGCTGGTGGCTGTCGTGTGGTTTTTCTGCAGGGCTGTAAGACAGAAGCAGGAGGGAGGGTGAACTCACTGGCATGGCATTGTTGACAGTAGTGTTGTACACACAGGAGCGCATTGTGTACTCCGTAAGGCACCCCTCGAATAACTGCAGCGACTCTGACACCTTCTCGTGGAAATCCTCCGCAGATTTATTGGCAATACCGAAGTAAAGGTAGTCGGAGTAGAGCCTGAAAGACAAGGGAAAGATTTAGCTTCATATGCTGTGTTTGTTGACTCTGAAGTTAAGACTGACCGAAGCAGATTCAGACATTTCCCCTTTTGAGAGTCAGGACTGGTCAAAATAGGGATGGGCGATATAGGCAAAAAAATGTATCCCGATAATTTTTGCCATTTTGGCGATAATGATAAAAGTACGGAAAAGATTTTTACATTCCAATCCATGTTTTTGACTTAAGGTCCTTACACACTGGGACCTTTTTTTTTTTGTGCGATTATTTCGGACGTCAATATTTTTTTCGAACCCGTGTCCTGTCAATATAAGCGTTCATATCAGCGACGTTTCCCGTCATGCGATATTGCGACATTTATTTTTTCGTATCATGGTCGAATTTTCTAAATTTTCGCATACTGTGTGTCCACTTCTGACCAATCAGATTTCATGTTGTTGCGACGTCTGATTCACCGGTATATCCAACATGGCCGACCGGCTGATTGTTTGTTTACGTGACGGAGAACAGAGTGCTTTTTGATAAAAGACACAAACAATACAAAGATAACGACCTGAAGGACAACTTGTGGAGAGTCATAGTGTTGGATTTTTCATATGACAAATAAATAAATTTTCATCATCTGTCAGGTTTGGTTGAATCTTTGGCATGGACTGGACTTTAAATGACCAGCAACATTTATCCAAATTTGAAAAATTAATCAGTTTGGAGGCATGATAGAGGAGGCCAGGAAGTCACTTCATGTTGTTTACAGCAGCTAAGAAAGTGGCCAGTTTCCAAACAGTAAAAGACTCATTAAGAAGATATGTGATCTTAACCAGAAATCAAAGAAAAATCCCTAAAAGAGCAAAGCTACCGTCCTTTACTGGCAAAAAATGTGCTTTCTTTTCAGCAAAGGACAGTAAAACAAAGCCAGCATGTGAACTAAACCTTGTAGCAGAAAACACTAAAGCAATCCTTCTTAAAATAACAGAATACAGTCAATGTGGAAGAGGACAAGAAGTGTGGATTAAGCTGAGCGGATCATTGGGGAAACAAAAGTAATAGAAGAGAGAGAGAGAACTCATTGACCTTGGATGGGTGACTGAATAGCTGCTGCTACAATATGGATGAGTGGAGAATGAGATTTAAAAGACAAATCTAGAGAGAGGAGGACTGTGAACACCACTGTGGGATCAGTTTCTCCAGAAGTGAATGAACAATATTCGAAAAGTGGACTTTAAATCCAGATTATGACAAGCTTTTGAATGCTCATTGTTTGGTTAATGTCATTTCAATGCCTTTCTTTGCCTTTTCTAAAGCACTTTGGATTGCCTCTGTGTTTGAAATCGCTATAAAGAAGAAGAGTTTAATAGGAGTGCGAAAATGGATGATGACGCTGTATCAATTTATTCGAATAAAAGGGCAAAAGCAAT
Organism: Xyrichtys novacula; assembly: GCA_962446985.1. Taxonomy (NCBI): domain Eukaryota; kingdom Metazoa; phylum Chordata; class Actinopteri; order Labriformes; family Labridae; genus Xyrichtys; species Xyrichtys novacula. The sequence goes on along the minus strand of OY660882.1, from coordinate 5,922,846 downwards.
TACAGAGCGCGCGTTCAGACGAGTTAAAATCAACTTAAACAGCATAAAGGATATTCACTCAAAAACGGAAAGTCTCTATCAATCTGCTTCAAGGTCTTTGTGCCTCTGATAAAGATGTCATATTTCAATTTATGTGACGGAAAGTAAAAGGTAACACATCTTCTGTGACAACAAGTCGTTTGTTTGCAGTGCACAGTCAAAGTGTCTGTCTGTATCTGCAGAGTAAACAGCCGTGATAAAGGCACAAAGGCAGCTTTGTCTATTTCCGAACTAAACCGTGTAGTTACTGACATTTTACTGGGGTAATATTGTGCAACAAAGACAACTCCCACCTCTCCACGGGGTCCCTGAGCATGACAATGAAGCGGGCATCAGGCTGCAGGGCATGGACAAAGTCCTGAATAAGGAACGGAGGCTCCCCCTCTGTGGTGTTATCATAGAAATACACCCAGGCGTTGTTATCCCACATGGTGGATGCGCTGGCTTCTCCTGCAAAAACACACAGCCCACAGTAGTTAAAAAAACATACCCACACAGAGACTGTTAAGCCTGTATAATGATGCAATCACACTCAGACAAATCAAAACTTCTTTGAGTGGATGTTCAAAGTGTTTTAAACTCTTTGGTGTTGCGTTTCAACATCACATTAAAGTAGCAGCCGCAGCTAGCAGTAGTGTTTAAAAAAGAAAAAAGGCTAAAGCAGAAAATTTACAACTAAAAGTAACAGGATCACTAACGTCATGACCCATCTTGTTGCAAGGCAGTAAATATATCCCTGACTACCCGGTAGGGCTGCGCAATATGGCCTCAAATCAATATCACTATATATTGAGCAGTTCATGACGATAAATGGACGATTACTTCTCCACAAGCTGCTCACCCCCTCCCACATTAACTTTGTCTACTTCAGCCGCTACAATTTTTGAACCGTCCTCCATCTCCTCACCTGTCTTTCTCTCTTTGGTCACAAGCCACATCTCCAATGTAGGACAGCGTCTTAAAGGGACATGAGACCATAGCCTACCTCCACACATACAAAACCAACTTTTATTTATTTACTTTTTTGACACCGAATATATTGACATGGGCAAAATGATGTCGGTTATAGTCGTAAATTTCAGTATTGGTTAATTTTTGGTTTATGGCAGAAGCATGGCATCTACATCTTTGGTTACAACTGGTGGTGGAAATAAAGCCACTGCAACCCCTGGTCAATGTGTAGGGTTTTTATGTTATAGCCAACATTTTCCAAACATTAAAAAATTTCGTTATCGGTAAATTTTCGGTTTATCACCCAGCCCTACTACCTAGTATGATGTGATTTACGCACACATATGTTTTAGCTCACATAAATAGGCATCTGACGTTAGTTCACAAAGTGCCCTTAGTTTCACAGTCCAGAGTGGAGGAGTTGTCTGGTTTATAGTGTGAATAAGACAATAACATAATTAAAACTGTGTCAAGTGTCAACTAACATGATTTCAGTTGAACTGATCACTACAGAGCCCCAGTAAAGGTGCGTCTGACTTCACTGAATCTCTCAGGTGTGCCTATGCAAAAACAGAGAGTGATGTTATTGATATCGGGCTTCAGGAGCAGATTGTTTGAAAAAAAAAAATTCCATATTGTATAACTATTTTTGAGCAATAGATTTAAAAAAATGTAGAGACATGTCCTAAAAGCACAAATGAACAGCGGAAAACGCCTCAAATACCATCATAGAACAACTGTGTATTTCAATATCTAATATCAGCTTCAGGATTTTTGTGTTTTTTCATTTTATTGTTACATTCGACAGACAAATGAACCGAATAGTTGCCTCAGAAAAACAGAAAATCTATAAATACAACACAATGAGTTCTGTTTTGATTGCCTCCTCCAACTAAAACTGCCACAAAATCCTAGCTGGAGGTTCCCGACACAGCAAGCTCCCAACACATGCAACAAGTCCATGAAATGAAAGACGCTAAAGCAAGTGCATACTGGAAAATAAACAAGAGTAATTACATCTCCAGCTGCGAGTAAAATTGTGGAATAACTGCTCTCCACACAAAGAGCGAGCAGTTGTGGTGCTCATAAGCAGTCAGAGGACGCCGTTTCTCAAACAATTTGAGAGCAGAAACTTTATCAGGCTTCGCTGAGAAATGATATCCAGGATTCATTAGTCTGTCTGTGCCTTCATTATCCTCTTATCTGTCAAGAGAAGCTGCAATGTATTTGTGGAGCGAACACAACATGGCCCTTATCTCCCTCGCTTCCTCAGAGAAAGGGATGATAGCCAGGGCCTATTTTCTGAGCTGACAGTGCTGAGAGTGAAACAGGATCGCTGCTAATGCTGCTACGCCTCAAATGATACACACTGTGATCAAGTCTATTTAAAGGTCTCCATGTCCATTAAAAGAGCTTATTTTGTTCCGCAGGGAGAGGCGGTAATAGGGCAAACAAGCGCCGGAGCCAGACCAGCGTGCCTCTGGTGTTGGCTGGTGGTTGAAGCCCAAGATCCTGGCCACAGGCCTGCACCTTGCTGCGCTCTCTCAGGGCACGGTGTGAATACTGAGTGGAGTTTTGGCACACACCCCTCTCTCCTACAAGGATTATTTATTTAAAGGGGGAAACAAAACAGGGCTGCACGCTAAGCTGCGCTCAATTCAGCAACTCAAAACCGGCGTGAAAAGGCTGCGGTTGAAATACTGAAAAACTGAGCAGTTCTTTTGAGATTTTGTGTTTGAGGAGAGGAAGATGAAGTCAGGTGTGTGACCCCTGGAATCGCCTGAGAAAGTCTCATTTGATGACGGTGAAATCAAAACATACCCCTCTATTTTTGTAGGTTTGGGTATGGCATACTAGTGATGTGTCGGTTCATGAACGTTTCCGTTCAAAAGAACAGAACTGCTGAGTGAACATCATGAATGGAATCAATCCTTCGTTCCTTTCTCAGTTCAGTTGAGCTCAGCAGTGAGCCTGACAAGCCGGTCGGGAGTGGAACTGCCACCTTTGACTCTTTGGCAAGCAACACACAGCCAGTCAGCGAGCGAGCGGGCAGGCGGAGTCTCTTAATTTTTCTCACAGCGAATGAACGACATGTATCAGTCAGTATGTGAACGAAACGTCTATGAACGACGTGTATCAGTCAGTCTGTGAACGAAACGTCTATGAACGACATGTATCAGTCAGTCTGTGAACGAAACGTCTATGAACGACATGTATCAGTCAGTCTGTGAACGAAATGTCTATGAACGACATGTATCAGTCAGTGAACAAAACGTCAGTAAACGACATGTATCAGTCAGCAAACGAAATGTATCAGTCAGTCAGTGAACGACATGGTGAACGAAACGAACAACTTCCGAATGACTTGATGCAGGCAGTGGAGGTAGGGGTGTTACGTTGTTCACTTTCTGCCGAGCACCAGTTTGTTTACCGAGGCCTTTACATGAATCAACATTATAGACTTTCCTGCAAGAAGGATTTAATTGCAGCCGATTTAAAGCAATACTCTACTTGATATCTTTAAAAGTAGCAGAATCCCCACCACGGTGGCGATGTTTATTTTTAATCTCTCCACTTTTCCGTGTTATAAAAGAATGACGACTCACACTTGTTTAGCAGGCGTGCTGCTTGCTGCTGTATTGTTTCCGCCAACGGCTACACACAGAGAGGTGAGTTTTTCAGGACTTGAATCAATGACATGTGCCACTCAGTGAACGATGCTATGACTTCAGCAGCAGGGGAGGGGAGGGGCTCGTTTAATGAACAAACTCGCGGTTGTGTCACTCACTGGTGTACTGCAGAGGAAGGATGGGGCTCTGAAGCACTGACTGATTCAGTGAACGAATCTTTTGAACCAATCGGTTTAATGAAGGGAGTCTAAAGATTCAGTACAGTCAAAAGAACTGTTCTTCCCACTATGCCATTCTTTGTCAACAAAATTTTATGTCACCAGGATGACGGCACTTCGACAACTTCCACTCCGCCAGGCTTACTCACAAAATTCATACCAATGCTTGTTAAGTTCTGTGACTGTGAAAGTCAGGTATGTGTCTGAAAGTCTTATCCAACCTACTGTGTAGGTTTGTAGCACTACAGTAGACCAAGAGGCAAATGCCCACCAAATTTTACAAATTTAATTGATGTGCGATGTGGGTGCGTTTCCGTTCCTTCTTACAGGGGCACGACTGAGCCAATTTGCCACACCCACTCATAAAACAAACAACAAACATCTGATTTTCCTATGTAGATAACACTCTAAGTTCTGTGACCATAAAAGGATCCCGAGACCCACAGGAAATAAATCTCTTTTTTACGACGTCATCATGGCGTTGGCATTACGAGTTATATTGCCGACACACAGATGGAGGTTGGAGACTCTTTCACCCCACTGCAGATATCATTGCAGTCCTGAAAAAACACATTCCACTCTGCAGCACTTGAGCAAAGTGGCGTAGTGAGGCAGAAGGAAGTCCAGTGTTATTAAGCTGTTCAAACCCCTCTTTAGGGCTGAGTCACAGTCTGCTCTGTGTTCCAGCCTCCCTAACTGCTGCTCTGATTGCAGCTTTGTAATATCGCCGATGAAATTACAAGTGACGTTTCAGGCAAATGTCGGGTCCCCCGAAGCCAAACGCCATTGGCCGAACCCTGAAGAGGGCACGGAGGACTGTCACCGCATGTCCCACACACGGGTTAAAGTGCTGATACATGACCTTGGTAACTAACATGATACAGCAGAGAGGGGAGGGGTGAATCTGCCCTCTGACATGGTGCGCCACTGATTAAACAGGATCTGCTGGTGCTACTAGACATGCATGGAGATCTGATAAGCTTACATGGCAGTGATCATTTGTCTTCCTCTCGTCTCCTTGACATGTTATTCTTGAGGAAGTCATTATGTGATAGATCATAAGGTTTTTTATTGGGATAGACATCTCCCTGTCATAGCGTGCCAATCTTTTCTGAGATGTGTTGCTCTCTTTGGCTTCTCTAAGCTGAGTCTGACATATAGTGCAATGGAACCAGTTTATTCTGAGACTGGAGCTAATTTTAGAAATGAAATCAAAAGTGGACTCAGGGTTAGGCTGGAGTGTCAGGCAGGGGTCGGTTTCTACAAGAAATACACCAAGGTGGTGAAAACTCTCTCTGTCTCATTTCTAAAACAAATATTTGAGTTGAAATGTTCAACTTCTTTGAACAGCCATGATCCTGATACGAGTCTTTAATTATTTGACACAAGCCCATAAAAAGTCTTATTCAATATTATACTCTATTTATCTTTTAGATTATTAAATGTGTTTCTGAAACAGAGAGGCATGTCCACAATAACTCTTGTAATGATTTTAAGGAATGTTTTATATAACCATTTAAACATTCTTGGCTTAATTTTCCAGACAAAACACATCTAGCTAGGAGTGTCCTGATACAACTTTTTAACCTCTGATACAATACTGATATTGTACCCTTCAGTATTGGCTGATACCGATATTGATCCGATAGTAGCACAAACTTGTGCATGACAATTTTTGCACTCAGCTGCAACGTCTTTTTCAGAGTTTAACGAAAAATACTGCCACACAGCTGACATCACTCCTACTCCTTGCTGGATCCGAGTGCTGCTAGATAGAGGTGCTGGAACGGAGTCTAGAATGGACTGCTTGTATCGGAGTGCTGATATCGAAGATTTTGAGTGCAAGCAGATATAATCCGATGTTCCTTTTTTCGCTGATATTGGACTGATATCCTGTATGAATATCGCATCTGGACACCCCTACATCTAACGCTATTAGAGTTGTTGAACTTCAGAGCAAAATAGTCAGCTCCAAATTGCAAAGTTGCTTAAATTTTGTAAAAAGAAGCAACCCTTCAACACTTTCAGAGAAAAATGTGACACAACAAAAAGAATCACTCCTCTTTAACAATCCAGAACACACAAATGCATCTCATGGGCATTTTTTAAAAAACCTTACCAACTTGGAAACAAAGCAAACCACTGCACGAGTTTTACATAAACTAGCATAATTAGGAGCACGGCTGGGTCAACAGACATGTGGGTGCAATGTAACTGTTTGCCAAGAAGCTAAAAGCCTTCCTTCACTCCACCACTTTGCCTATATCTAGGTTGGCTCAGGGTTATAGTGATTCAGCACTTCCAGCATGGCGCCTAAGAAACCTAAGAAACCAATGGGTGACGTCACTGTGGCTGAGTCCATGTATTTTTACAGTCTATGGAGCAACCCTGTAAACCCAACAAATAAATGAAACAGAAATAGAGGGGGGATACCCATCTATAAAAATACCACAACACTAGGGCCATACAATTGCTGTAATTGTGGTTCATTATCTTTGATAGAAAATACAAATAAACTACAACTAAAGTATTACATGTGAAAGTAATGTGGCGTATGTGTAATCTCCCTTACCTATGATGATGTTAGGCTGGCTGAGACTTCCACTGGAGTTTGCTGTGAGGTTGCCTTGGATTTGGTACGCAGCCTGATCAAACAAGTCCAGATAGTCCTCCACTGGGTATCGATCATGAAAGCCCTCGCTCAGACGGATGATGCCTGGTGGACATAGGAGACAAGAACAATCAGTTGGGAACAATTACATGTTTAATGCTTGTTTAATTTACTGGTTTAAAGCCATCAGCCTTGTGTTTCTTTAAAAGTAGCATCTACGTCTACTTGATCAGTAGCCCGATGTGTCATATTATTGTGTGTGTTTTGGGAAATTTTCTTGTCCTGACTGTAAAAAAACCACATGTGATAGTGCAAAGAGCCCAAGTCCTTCTGAGGTGCTGGACAGGGATGATTGGGTCCAATAAAAGTTGCATTAGACATGTTAAAAGTCTTGATATCACACATAGAAGAGGGCAAATTTAAAGCTCCTATGATGAGTTTCTTGCTAGTTACAAATTAGAGGTGGGAGAAAAAATCAATACAGCATAGTATCACAATATTTTGTTTGGTGATATATTGTATCATCTCATTTACCAAGTATGGATTTTTTTAAATTAATTGCTTATATGAAGTCAAATCTATGATAATGGAAAAATATAATCAACTGTTTGTCCATTGAGGTTGACAGAGGTGCAGGAGAAAGTTCGTACAAGTTCGTAAGGTTTGCAAGATGTGTACATGAAAATAAAATACAGTGCAAATAAGACAAACATAAACGAAAGCCAAATGCTAAATTAGCTAAACAGTTGAAAAAATTGTATAAATCGCAATATATTGTATCGCAATACTCACTGTATTGCAAAATGTTAAAAATTGCAATAATATAGTATAGTGATAATATCGTATCGTAGAGCCACTAGTGATTCCCACCCTTATTACAAATCAATACCAATACCTTTATATGACCCACAAAAAAACAAACTAGACTATTAACAAGAAGATCAACATGGTCTAAACTTTAATTTATGATGCCTGCAAGTCCTTTTAAAGGAGGTCTATGTCCAACCACATAATGATAGCAAGCCAAAGAAACAGCCTTTCTTCACATGGTCATAGCAAACATCTCACGAGTGATGTATTTGAAATAAAATTTGACTGAGTTTGTCTTTGCCAGAAATTAATACTGTAATCTTTTCACTTAAACAAGCAAAGTAGATCTGCTGCTTTAACAAAAACAAGCTGTGGCTGTTCTGCGCTGTAAGTCCAAGTAAATCCTAGATGCTTATAATGTCGTGTGACATTTTTCAGCAGGATTTGTTTGGTGAAGTGTGACGTATTTGTTATCATATGTGGGTTGCTGTAATTTGAAAATCCAGAGAGCTGGTTCAGCTCAGCTTGTAGAGCGGAGGCCATAGTCCTCCTCGGGCTATTTATAGACCAGAGTCCTTGTCCTGGCGGTATTTGGTGTATAGCATCCCCCTCTTTGTCCCCATATGTCCTTTCTTTTTCAAACATTCATATCAAATAGAGGCTTGATACATTAGAAAATCCAACCATACTTGGTCTTTCACAATGTTAACCTTGAAAGTAGCATACCAGAGCGGTAACTCATGTCTAAGACTGTTGCTGGAGTACAGTAGTGTGGTATCCTATCCTGGCAGTCAGATTTCAAAGCCTAGGACCACAGACTTTTCTCCAGCAGCTGTGTTTGATGAGTCAAGAGTGAGCACGTTTCCAAAGTAGAAAGTGAAAAACTTGTTTATCTGCCAAGCTTCAAATATTAAGACTAGACTGGGTTTGGGTGGAGAGCTGTAGCAGTGAGATGGGTGTGTATCCATCGAGAATGTTTTAATTCCTGCTCTTTTCCTCTCCATATGTTTCTGAGATCACACCGAAAGAGGTCATTAGGTCGTCTCTGTTGTCCTCACTGCAAAGAGACCTAATAAAAAACCAAACCTCATGTCCAATCTAAATCCAGCGGGGAGTACTGTCCCAGCTCTGTTTCCTGTGTTTCCAATTAAGAGCCAAAGTCGAGTTAATGCTTTGAGATGCAGGACAAGCAAATGTGTTTCCCATCTGAGCTCCTGTGGTCAGGGGCGTAATTACAATTTACTCAGCTATTGTGGAGATTGAGTGTAAGACTTAGGAGCATCCACGCAGCATACGGATAATGAGGTAGCCTGGGCGTCTCTTACTCTCTGTGATTCTTTGTGTTGCAGTAACACACCTTCCCCGGGTTAGCAGAAAAACATGATTAGAAAGCTCTTGTAAACTCTCTAAACGTGCACTCTGCGGCATTATTTATCCAGAGCGGTTGTATTTATTTTATTTGTACTCAGTGTGATATGGCGAGTGTGTCTTGCTTGAGGGCTTTTTTCCATCCTTTTCTTTCTTTTTCTTTTTGAAATGAACAAAGCATCACCCAACTTCCAAACAGTTCCTTGATGGGTGCCGTATAGGGCAGAAAACACCTGATTAACATTCAAACTGCTCCTCTCGGAAAGTTATGTGGCGCGGATCGCATCAAATCACCTTTTCAGCGCACTGCATGAGTGGAGCCTTGAGGGGGGAATGAAATAAATAAATACAAAACAAGAGCATTTGAATTCAGAGTGTTCTCGGAGGATGTCTTAAGAGAAAAGTGCTGATTACAAGCGCATAGCTGCAAGCAAAACACTGGAGGGGATGGAGAGATAGAGGGAGAAAAGATGAAAGGATGGAGAGAGAGAAAGAGAGAGAGGACAATAACTGAGAGGGACTCATGTCCTTGGGATATAGCGGCGTTTAGCTGCTATGCAACATCACAGTCTGCACAAAACACAAGGCAAACAACTCATCCACATCCTGCAGCTTTATGAGGTGCAAATAATTATCAACTCAAACCGAACACAGCACAATAAAATAAGTATTGCATGCTGACAGATCAATCCATTAGTTGGGTTTTGCGAGTCTCAGAGGGATTTGGGGCATTGTCAGCAACTGGATGAACTTCAAAAGGATCCGTTTGGCTGCCGCTGCTGAGCCCGCTTTAATTTTTATGGTGAGAATTTGGATAAAATTCTTTTAAAATATGTGACCAATGCTTTATCAAGCTCCCTCAAGAAGTATTACATCAAAAACCCCACTGGTGAAATGACTGATATTATTATTAAGTAATTTATAAACGGGCGGCTGCAGGCAAAACAAAGTGTATCAGTCTTTGCAGAGCCGCAGAATCGCACCCTTGCACAGCCAGTGAGATATCGCCATTAAAGGATTGAGGCCTCGTGCTGTGCTGATGAGATAGTGCAGCTGCTGTTCTTAAATGAGAATTATTATGAGATTATCTACACTCTGTATGTTCACATAAAGTCATTATCTAATCTGCTTTCAATTTCATAATCACAGCTGACTTTGAACACATCAGCACCCCTCAGTTTAACTTCTGCTCTTCGCATTTTTATCCTCTCTACGCTGTTCTCACAACGGCAGACAGACATTAGTAACACACACACACACACACACTGACTCACAGCCCAGATCCCTGCTTCTCGAGCTGCCGAAGATTCTCCATAATTCATGAGTCTTTAATAGCAGAGCCGGTTATAGACGAAAAAACAAAAGGCGTGTTGGTATCGCCAGTGATGATTTCCTTTCATTTGAGAGCTAACTAGAAGATGAATTTCGATTCTGAGCTACTTTAAAACCTCCTGCTACCAAGAATATTGATTATCTATTAATTTTCTTAGATGGGAAAAACAAATTCAGAATCGCCAGGGCATGAGAAGCCACCGAACCAGACTATAACAATGCAGGGGAGCATCTGTAGGATAAATACGGCTTGATTTTGTTAAACACAGAAGCTCTCAGTCTTACTCCAAGATCATCCATTGGCTTTTAATCCCATCTGCTGTGGGTGGTTCATCACACGTGCACATGGCGAAGGAGAAGCACACGATGGCGTCGACACATTTAGAAAGCAGAGCCGCCATACAACCAGATGTCTGCTCGGAGGCGGCTCTTAACTCTCGTCGCACAGTTTGAGGGTTTATCTCTTTGTTTGGGGAACTGACATATCACCACCTGTTCAAACTCTAAGACAACCAACAGTGAGAAGCAAGGGCTGTGGGGAGTCGGTTGGGTGTAGTCTGAGTGAAAACTGCTTCTGCAAATGGATAAATCTCCACCAAAAAAAGTTGGCAAATATTCCCAGAAAAGTAGAGAGTAATAACGCTCCGAAATATCCCTCAAAGAATTTGTTCAATATGCCATAGCTTCCTCGTAAATTGAGATGATTTGCTTTCTAATTAAATAAATCTGTGATTGCTCTGTTTCTCCAATAAATGAGAGGATAAAACCCAAAGAGGGAGCTGTAAACTGAAACGAGATAAGGAAAACAAAGTTTACAGTGGGCAGAAGTGTCGTGAGGAACGAGTGCAACATTTGCCAAACAAGTGCAGGAAACGGTGCACCCACACATGTGGGTTCAAAGCGTGCGAGGAGGCTTCAGACTCTGCATTTTCAACGTGTACTTTTCAAGTGGTTTCTACCACAGAGGCATCTACTACATTCAGTTGAGATGTAGGGCTCGATACAGTCCTAGGTGAGCCTTAAATGAGCGTTGTCACAGGATGAGCTCAACCACCGGTGTAGCAAGAAAAGAATAATGTACAATAAAAGGATTATAATAGTGTAAAAAGGAAGAGGAGGAAATTAAAAGACCATTAAAGAGGTCATCAGGAACATAAATACTCCACTAGAGTTGTAAATCTCAGGCTAACAATTCTCAGGTAGAAAATAAACCATTTACGTTTATTATGCACAGCGCGCGATGGGTCTTGAATATTCATTTCTTTGTTAATTGCATTGGGAGATTGAACTGCATGCATCAGAGTTGGTTAATTCATGTCACATTCAAGGCCCAAAGCACATCCAGATAGGTTTTAATGAAAAAAAACAAAACAATTGTTTTCAGTTTTTGGTGTATTTGATATTGGAAAACGATCAATTTGACTCTGTGTGGAGTTTTTAAAATGGTGTGTCCCCGTGTTTTATCACTGCAATCAATAGAAATGATGGTTTTTAGTCAACACAGTCCACAAATCTAAAGAAAACAATGGCATTATTATGAATGCAGGAGATAATTAAACTGCACTCATGAATTAGACGAGCTTGCCTTTGAGCCGAGACCCCTTCAAGCATCAGCTGTTGAGCTGGAGCCCCCTGAGGTATTGCTCTGACAAAATGATATACTAATACTCATGCTAATAATGCTCCCGGGCTTTCATTATTGTGTACCAACCCACGGGACTCACTTCTGTTTTCTTTACTCACCAAACCTTTTGCGGGTCCACCAGTGCGGCTCCTTAAAAGTGGTGAACTTGACGTCAGGGTGCAGCCTCAGTCTGTCATACAGGTCTGTGGTGCCACACTTTGGTTGTCCAATGATATAGAAAAAAGGAAGGCACCGCATACGGTAGAGTTTCCCATCGCGGTGGAGCAAGTGTTCCCGGAAAGTGTTCCTCAAGTGCTGAAACACCGTCCGGAAGCGCCTCGAGTAGCGTGCGTACAAATTTGTCCTGTAAGGGTCCAAAGTGATATTCCCAGTGTATTCCTCGTACCAGCAAGGGTTCTTGATGCCAGGAAGGAATTTGCGGGGGATAACAGAAAACATCTGCGAAGGAAAAAGAAAGCAAGCCGCATTAAACTTCAGAGTGACCATATTTACTAAATATATAAAAAGCCATTTCAGACAAGCTCTTGTAAACTCTTAAAATGATGACTCCCAAAGCTGAGCCTTGGAGCATAAACACATTCCAGCCATTTCCCTGATCCCATAAAGGAAGCGGTTTGTTTAAACAATTCAAAACCTTTTTTTTCTTCTCTTTTCTAGTACAGGCCACTGTTTTGGCAGGTGTAGGAAACCACCGTCTGTGTGGGTTCCAGCTGAACGTTTCACGACAAGTTTGTGCAGGAGTAAAGAGTCTCTGGAGAGGCAGATTCACTGTAAATTGGCTTTAAATTCACCGGCACATTGACACAAGTGAGCGCACACACACACACACACAAAGAGAGGCAGCCAGACAGTATTTAGACATTTTGACACTATTTGTTAAGTTGGCTCTGAACTCGAGGGAATTTTCAATGCACGGTCCTTCAGTTTTGGGTGGCAGGAAACCTTGTTAGGCATTTCACATAAACTTCATTAAACCATTGTTTTTAATACTTCATATCAAAACTGGCACTCAGTATCCACCTGAGGGCTGGAGTCCAGACAACATCAGCATGAACTCTTGTTTTCACCCTTGATGCCCAGCCACCATCCACACATTCTCCCTGATCTATTGTGTTTTGTGCCGCATTGAAGCTAGGACACTGACTTGGCCAGTGAAGAACTTTTTTCTGTTTCAAACAAACATGAAGTACCACCTAGCAGCTGTGTGCCTCCGCCCACCAGTCAGGATCTATCTGTCATTGTTTCAAACACAATGACAGCGTGACTGGCAAGGACAGGAATATTATCATAAAACAAAGCAGCAGCAGAAGTCCGCTTTTATTAAAAGAGAGAAGTCAGACCACAATCATTTTAATACAGGATGTAACTCCAGACTATATCTTCCTCTGATTCTCTAAGAACATGTTATTGTCTGGAGAAAAAAACAAGGTGCAAATGTAGAAAGTAATCTCAGTAGTATTGTTTGAGACTGAAATAACAGCTGGAGAAATTGTTTTTTTTAACCACACTGTGATATCAGAGTAAAGCTGACCTTTTGCGAGGTCATATTAGCTTCCCTTTGACCTTTCATCACCAAATTCTACTCACGGTAACACTTAACAATAACCGTAATTTATGAATGGTAAATAGATAGTTTATTAATGTTTAATCATCATTTAAATGGTCTATTTACCATTTATAAGTTATGTTTATTGTGAAGTGTTACCCACTTCCCCTTTTTAGTTGTTGCTGATATTTAAGCCGAATTTGACGCAGTTCTTTGAGGTAATTCTCAGTTTGTTGGTTTCAGCAAAAATACACTGATGATACGTCACTATCATCAAGGCATAAAACCTTAAAAATGATCGTCTGTTTTTATAACCACCTAAAATGTGGCTTTGTAAGCCCTTAATACTGAAACCTTGTAGTTTGATTCATTTCATATTCAAGGATCTGAACCACTGTGGAAAAAAAAATTCAATGAGAACATCTGCTCTTTGACTTTCTGACAGCAGTTTACATGAAGTTACCCAATCTGCCCTGGGAAAGGAAACCAACCTCATCCTCAGATGTTGGAGCGAGACAAGACGTTTCCGACTTCTGGTCTCCCCCTCTCCTCGCATTTCAAAGCGTTTTTGTGGTTTTTTTTTTCGTGTGATCAAATACAACACAAGCCCATGTAACTACGGCTCACTCAGTGCCTGTGAGACACAGCTACTTTGAGGACAATTAATGCCGGATACGTCCACAGATGTGGTATTGATTGTCCTGCGGCCACACTCTCCTACACTGGCCCATTCATTAGCTGGTTCAATAAGAAATTAGTTATGTTGCAAATAGCCCTGGCAGAAGCCATTATCATTAGAATTAGCAATTAATTGAAGCAGGCTTTGAGGTGAGACGGACACTTCGGGAAAGCTGCTGGAGCCGATGTGTTGGAAGACTGGGATGACTTTGAACTTTAAATCCCTTCTGAGGAGGAAAAAATTGGTAGAGACATATGCAATTATCTGCTGTGACATGAGGTGTTGTACAAGGTTTGCTGAGCAGTTTTATCTCTTTATAAATTAAATTAGAAACTGCAACCATTGGGGAATTACAACAGGGTGGCTGCATTAAACCCCCTGTAGACGACATGTAGGCACGAATGCTGATTCGAATCACCTTTTCTCTTTGCCTTTAATTACGCTTCAGGACCTACATCTGTGATTGGCAATTAAAAGAGAGATCAATATCATGCTGGGCTGTGTTTGTATGATGATTTAATTAGATAGATAACATTGATACTATGAAACGCTACGGGGATTCATGACATTAGTCAACCTGATGACAAATTAAATGTCTGATATAGTTTGCATCCTCAAGATATCTTTGGATAGTTAAACGGAGATGGAATAAATTTTGCTTTTATATACTCACATGTGGCTCACTGTTAACCAGCGCCTTGAGCTCTGGGAGCTGCCGCCTGCTACGAAACTCCACCTTGGACGTGATAGACTTCACTACCAGTTTGATATGTGCATAGTCTTTGACCGAAGAGAGGTTGAAGGCAAAAGGTCCCGGGCTGACCAGGCTGCTGAAGTGATAAGGGGATGGCGTGAGGAGGAGGCCTTTCTTGTCTCCTGTCAGGATGTACGAAGCCATGATGAGGAACATTACAGCCAAGCCAAACAGGAAGCTGTAGAGACGGATCTTACGAAAGCAGCCTAGGGTATTCCAACGTCTTGGCAGCTCCCGTTTCACCTCCAGGACCGCAAACAGGTTCATCGGAGTGTCATCCACCTGCAGGATCAGAGGCCTCTTCCGGTAGTCATCCACTGTGGAGCCCAACAGGCTATATTTGTAGTCCATCTGTGTCATGTTGTCAGCAGCCTGTAAGTCCCAGGTGTCGTAGCTTAGACACAGGGGGATGTTGTGGAGAAGGAGCCAGCCGAATGGGTGGTTTTGAGGCGGAGGAATGGCCAAGGGTTGGAGTCCATGATGAAATATGGAGGACAGCCCACCTCATCCGCTGACATTAGCCTAGTGTGAGAAAACGGAAAAGAAATTAAGAAATAACCAGGAATCAATGTTGACTCAGTTTAATTTTTTAGCTGATGTAGCAACTTTGAAAACGCAAGAATGACTTGAAATGACCCTTTACCCTAAAACGAAACATTTCAATCACCCATTGACGCAATACTGTGACTAAGAAAGGAAAGACAGGCCAAGAAAACTCTGAACTTTGCTTCTTCTTCAGTTTTAAAGGGAAGTACAGCAAAAGACAAGTCAAAGTCACAGCCCTGATCTGTGAACTCCAAACTAATCGACCCTTATCTTTATAAAGGTGTATATCCATTAAGACCGCACTGTTAAAGGCAACTCATAGCATATACCCTTGCTCTTAACAGCTCACAAATCTCGTTCTGCTCATAAATTTATGTCCGAAAATGCTGCCAGAGTCTGTTAAAGTCAGTACTTTCCAAGTCTTCCCTCTAAAAGACTTGGAAACAATGTAAAAAAAGATGGCACTAATGTAATATAATTATCCCCTGATGTAGCTGGAAGGAAACAGTGAACAAGTGACTTATAATCATCATTATATAAAGACTGCACAGCTGAAAAGTCCCATTGTGTTGATGATTGCCAAAGGAGTATTACTTTGTCATGGTCAGACATGATTTTTTTGTTGTTGTTGTTTCGTCTATTTGAGGTTTTTGAAGCTTATGTCTGAACTGGGACTCTGCACAAGGCCACGCACCCTTACTTAAAAGAAAATCTTCCATCTAAGTTTCAAGATGAATCTTTCCCCGCAAGACCTCGTCATCTCACCCTTCAGTTTTTCCCAGTCAGAAAATATAACGCTTTGTCTTGAAAACAGTCAAACGGCAACGCTTTCTGGCAATGACTGTCCCTAATGACTGTTTCTGCAGTCCCAGAGATATAACCTCAGGCTGAAAAAAGGGAAGATAAACTAGACGGAGGAAGATAAAGTGCAGAGCAAAGGTGAAAGATGCTTATCCGTTTTAAATATTGATGATCTGAAAAACCACAAAAGAGTAACAAGAAATCCAGTAAATGACAACTCAGCTCAAACAGTCACATGGAAAATGACACACTTTTGATTGTGACTAATTATTGAGCAATAATCTCTTCACGGAAGGTTAAACCAATCCCCCAGACTTCCTGTTACACTTCCCGTTTTAATCAGGCAGCTCGGCGTCACACTCCCCGAGCTGCCAGTCCATCCTCCGAGTGTATCAGAGTCACAATATGGAAGGAGCGATAAGGACCAGGGGATGCGTGCAGCCCAGGAACTACAAGGCCACGTGTCAGAGTCTCCTGGGGTGGGACACGAATATAAAAGATACCCGGTCTGGACCCAAGGAGGGATTATATTATCAGAAAATGTATTCCTCACTGTGGAGTCACATGGATCAACAGCCATGCACAGATAACAGGAAGGCCAGTGTCTAAAGGGTGAGAGAATGGAGGATCTTTTAATGATAATGCTCCTGCAGCAGGAACGACGAGTTTTATCCTTGAGGCTTTCTTTGTGTTTGGAGCTGAGCCAACAGGATGGCAGAACACAATATGGCATAATGACAGACAGCAAACAGAGCTGAAGGTCTAGGACACTTTTTAAAAGTATGAAGTGAATGTTGGGGAATATGCTCAAAGCCTCTGGTAATGCTTCACACCTTCACACTTTGAAAATAGCAGGAATCTGCCCCGAGTTTGACGTATATTACACCTGCTGCCCGCTTCTGCTCGCATATATCATAAGATAAGAGTGAGTCATCAGTCCTCCTCCTCACATCTCCCGATATTGTCTGCCCCCCTTACCACCACCAGTACCACCATCACCATCGCCTACACCCACCGCACTTTTCTGTATTCACGGAGCTCGCAGCAGAGCTGATAAGAGGGCGGCTGGAGAGCGCCTGCCTCCCCGCTCAAGCAGTGTCATTTACCCCCAGCTGTGCCCTCAGCATCACGTCCCAGCAACAGACTCACCGGGATCCAGGTGGAGGGAAATCGAGCGCCACTCTGAAAGGAACGATTTCCAACCCTGAAGAAGTTCTAACTGCTACTTTTGTTCAAGAAAAAGGAGGGTTCTTAATAATAAAGTGTTCCCCGTGGCAAAACGTCGGATTAGACCAGGGAAAGTGGTTAGGAATGAAGGCGAGACAGTAGCCGAGAAAGAGCTTGCACAAATCTGCTCTTCACTAGAGTGTTTACTCTTCTAATTAATGAAAACATTAGAGATTCATACTTTTTGAATATTCAAAAGGCCTCTTGAAGGCGCTGTAAAATGTTAAACTGAGATTATCAGCCACAAGACTGATTCCTGAATTCATTTTTGACACTTAGCCTGGAGGAGAAATGCTGAATCTCAACCACATTATTAAGCTATGCTAGTCTGACTTAAAGAAGTTTGACTTGGTGCGATTTCAGTCCAACCAATGTGTTAACAATTCTTAAAACAACAGAGTAAACACACACAACCATTATGACATGACAAAAATGGTACTTATGAAACCAAACCTTTAAAAAATTACATGTATGGAAACAAAACATAGAGCTTACAGCAGTAAAAACTACAAACTAAAAAGTAGTTCTGTTGTTTTTAGTGTGTCCTATGTCGTTATTCAGGAATTCTGAGTTATGAGCTCCAAAAGTTTTCTTCAGAGCACCACTGTTCACTCCTGTACTATGAGGACATTTCAGAGCTTTTACTTTTTCACCTTTTACTTCCACGAAGAAGTGTCTGTTCTTCTACTTTTTGCACACTCCCGATATGGAAATCTTTTCAAGTTAAGCCAGAAAATAAACTTCAGTAGCGAGACATTTTTTATCGTATTACAAAAGAAGGAAAACTAGAACTTGGAGCGAGAGTAATGGATTATGAATCGCTATTGAAATGAAAGTTTTACATGCACTGCAGAAAGTGGTAACAGAGCTTTTTCAAACAGTCTGAATAGTGCAAGGTCTTAGTTTGGTAAGTTTTCAGTTTATTGAAAAAGAGTAAAAAGTTTGTTTTTTACAGAGGAGGACATCACTCTTGAAGTAAAAATTGATGTTTTGGAATGTGTTCAGGTAACAGTCTGTGTTTGCTACTGATGAACATATGTACCTGTGGTTGTCATGCTATTAGCGCTTATTGACTCTGTTCTCTTTAAGGCCGAAGTCAATTTAGTGTCCATGCTGAAGGTTATTTAAAATAGATGGCGGTGGGAAAGAGGGAATTAGGGTCGAAGATAGAGGGAAGAAAGAAAGAGAGAGAGAGGAAGATGAAGAGAGAGAGACAGGAAAAAGGGACTTTGTCATTGACGAGACAATGTCACTCTCGAGGGATCCTGCATCTAAATCAATCAGTCTGCTAACTGTAGCAGTGGGGGGACTGGCAGCTTGACAGATCTGCTCTATTCATAAAGCAAATTCGTTGCCCCTGTCCATCAAACGTGATGAAATAGCTAAACGGCAGCAGAAATATGGCTGGAGGGCAGCGGACAAAAGGACACAAGGTTGCATCAGCTACCTTTTAAGCCGACAGACCTTCAAATGATGGTTCAAAATATGGATTTTGACATTTCTCCATGTAAAAGAGGAATTCGAAACTTCTGAAGTGATTTAGTGCTTTTTGACCACTGCATGTCAGAGAAATGAGTCACTTAAAAATACATACGCTTGAAGTCAGGTTGAAGTTTTTTGCTTTCAAGCTTGAAGGTTAGTTGAAGGCTGTAGACTTTTTACTTTTAATTTCAGCATTGTTCTAGTGTTAAAGCCTGATCAAACACTTCACAATTTCTTCAGTTTCTGAAAACTGGAATTCTGAAAATCCTTTTGACTGAAGGTTTTAAAGATTAAAACTTTAAGAAACAATCAACAGTGACTTTTTACATGTAAGAAACAGCTCAGTTGGAACTCTTAGCCTGGTAAATGCCAATGTTCAGGCTTTATAATTACTTTAACACTTAAAACAATGGAATTAATTGAACATTGGGTTTACTGCCAGCTGATACTTGAATTTTGGATCTTCTGATATTTGGAATATGTTGGCTATAGCATAAAACCCCTACACATTGACCAGGGGCTGTAGTGGCTTCATTTCCACCACCAGTTGTAACCAAAGATGTAGCTGCTGTATGCCTCTGCATAGGACTGGACGATAAACCAAAAATTAACCAATTCAGTCAAAAAAATTAATAAATGAATAAAAGTTGGTTTTGGATGTGTGTAGGTAGGCTATGGTCTCATGTCTCTTTAAGACGCTGTCCTACGTCAGAGACGTGACTCCACCCCATTCAGTCCGTAACAAAGAGCGAAAAACAGGTGAGGAGATGGAGGACAGTTCAAAAGTTGTAGCGGCATCTAAAGTTGACAAAGTAAATGTGGTAGGGGGTGAGCAGCTTGTGGAGTAGTTATTGTCCGTTTATCGTTATTGAGGTGAACTGCTCAATATATTGTGATATTGATTTGAGACCATATCCCCCAGCCCTACTTCTGCAGCAAATCTCAAGGGTTCACTTGAGGAACTGCCGTAATTAGCACTTTTGCATCGACTTCATATCTCGAGACTGGAGGTTTCCATTTGGTTGAACCAAGTAGCAGCCTCTGGTGTTGAAAATGAAACCAGTACACAAACGCAAAAAAGGGTTTTTGAGCATTCATGTGAGTCTGGCTTGAACGGCCAAGGAAACCTCACTGGAGCCCACATTCATGTGCCAATCTCTACTGCAGAGTTTAGCATGTTTATTAAAATATTTTTGCTCTCTACACATCATAAACAACAATTATGGAGATTAATTTATTATTTATTTTCTAAATGCATAACCAGGAATGATTTGAGGCTCTTCTGATCTGACTGGCAGGTAAATATGTTATTATTATCAGGTAGCCAGCTGGGCTTTGGCCTAGTTGGCTTCCTACTGACGTAGTTTGTTTATTGTTAGAGCATAATTTTCACAATCTTGCCGCCTTGTGTTTCAGACCATTAATATTTTAGTCTTCGTCTCTGACTTTGGGAGTCCCGGGGAACAAAACTTCCAATTATAAGTGTCATCTGACTGGAGGGATCAAACACATTGACCAGTCAGATAACTCCGATTCAGAATGAGTGTAATTAACTTCAAAGACAGACATCAGCGGTAATGGCCTGCATGCTGTGCTGATGGCTCCCTCCCTGTGAGGGGGAAATGGAATTGCCGCGGCCTTAATAACTCATCAGAGAGAGACCTCTCAGTACTGTCTGCACTGTCATTCAAGCACACATCAGTGAGACAAGCGGGAACATTTGTTTAAACTCTGTTGTTTAAATTCACCCTCTGAGCTGTCTGTCTCCGCTCAGAAAAAATAACCAATCTGAAAAAATCTATTGTTGTCTCTTTGTCTTTTCATCTCTGCTTAACAATCCTCTCTTTGTGTTTACTGCTGTCAATAAAGAATGATTGATTATTTGGGGGGGGATAGCTACAGTGTTGATGGACAGATTGTCTATTTTGTGCTTAAATGAAAGCACCAATCACAGCCAAAGCTTTCCAATTTCTTCTCTTCTTATCCTGTCAAAGTAAAAATTTGCTTTCCGGGGCATTGATCAAGAAGAAAAATGACCTCAGGGCTGCATAAACAGACTAAACTAAACTTAACTTCCAGGGTGTAGGGATATTTTTTCTTAGCTGCATATTCTGTGGTCAGGTTTCATAGTTCTGTAAATGTTCTCTGACAACTGGAATGACAAATACACACCACAGCTCTTTAGTCATCAATTCTTAACAACCACAGCCAAGGGACAATCATCATACCTGGCTAGAGGAGCAGCCTGTGCAGTTGGAAGCACACTTCTGAGGCTCTCTGATATTTGAAATAGATGATATAAATGGTATGGCCTGCTAATGGGACCTGAAATGCTCTTTCTGTTTTGATACAAAGAAAGGTGCCAGCAGTCAGTCCCATAAAACCCACCATTTGGGTTGTTCTGAGTCTGTTACCTACACCTGAGATGCAATAGATACTCCTCGAAAAATGGTAATGAGCTAGTTACATGTCAGCAATTGGCATTTTCCAACCACAGGTTTTCTTTAATTGAGATTTATTAGAGAAGGTGGCTCACAAATGTAATATTTTTTTGTAAAATTGGTTTACACTACTTTTTATATTCTGCAATTATGCTAGTCCTCTAAAGAAATCAACTAATACTCAAGTTAAGGTCAATAAATCAAGATAAGAGGAAGAGATGCTCCAACCAATTTGACTTAAAGGGATATTCCGTCGTAAAATTAATTTAGGGTCAAACACACCATAACACCGAGTTAGACACCCCCTCGAGAGATGAATGTTGCGGACCGCTTGCTTCTCTATTACACCAACTTTGGTAACGACCGCAGGATAGCAATACACAGCAGTCTGAGGAGCTATAAACAAACCTCAACCAAAACACCACTCTATAGACACAAATAATGCTCAGAACAGCACCTAACTTCATCAACAATACATATAGGGTCCCAGCCATAGTACTAGCCACCAAACATCCTTTTAACTTTGCCTAATTTCTTTAGCAAAGAGACTAAATACAACTCAACACAACTCAACCATATTCCAGATCAACCTCCATATGCCTGTGCTGGTTACTCATGTCTCTGGTCCAGTTATTGTATACCAGTTTAATCGGACACAGCATACATAAACCAGACCAATATACATCCAAACAACCAGATGCCACTTGTCGTCTGTGCTTGTTTAAGGGTTGTGGTATTAGAGCGTCACAACAACATTTATGGTGATGGCTTTGTTGTATGAGCGCTGATTAATATTCCTCTATTAAGTTTTCATCTTTAGGCAGTCAAATAAAAGAAGGAGGTGGACTTCTCTCTAAAATATCTATCATTGTTTATCCATCAGTGGTGTTTATATAGCGTAATAGCTTTAACTTCCTCTATCTACCGCAGCAACAGGCAGATAAGAGGTAATATTGCAGATTGAGATGTAGAGCAGTACTTTATATTATTTTCAATCAAGTGAGTCGATTTGCTCTGGCAGGGTTGTTCTATTTAATAGCAAACAATCATTATAAAAATGATTAAACCCTCTGATAAATTGATAACTGGATGCTCAATTTGAAACCATGAGTTATATAAACGATGCATGGATAATGGGAGAGGAAATCAGGGTGTCATGGATGCAAATCGTATTCATGCTCCGTTGCACCAATACATAGCGAGGTTCTGAGTAGGTTATTCGATACTGACTGGCAAATAAGAGCTGCAAACAAGTGATTATTCCTGATTTGGGTTGGCAGAGTAGTACACCTTGAATTTTGCGTCGTTACCGTCTCCTTTTACAGGGAATAAAACCTTGAATATTTCTTATCTGTGACAGTGGAAGAGAATAAAAACGGCTCTACATAAGTGGAATGTGCACAGCATAATCATGAAGTGGCTGCGCGGTTGTTTTGCAACCACAAGGCCAGAAAGAAAAGGTGAAATGAGATAGGTCCTTTTCTGCTGCATTCAGGCTGTAGAAGAAAATAAACCGTGAGCACAAAATGACAGAGTGGACTGAAAACCCTGCGAAGAAGACACTCAGGAGACCTTGAGAAAGAGCACAGTCTGTCCGTAGAGTCTCCGTGTGCAGCTGAGCAGGAATGCTCTCGACCTTCTCTCGCTGACTGACTCCAACCATCCAGCGCCAGGCGAAAGAAACAGTTTGTCATTCAGGAACAAGCCCTTCCACCAAGCATTTCCCTGCCATTTCCCCTGTAGGCCCACTTACAGATCCTCCCAAAGCAAATAAGCAAAGAACTGAAGAGTAAAGTAAACAGATAATAGCTTCAGACTGTAAGCAGAATTACTGTACCGCCTGCAGACCCAAGCACTTTCCTGTTATGGCCTCTTCACACAAACAACTAAAGAGCTGACTGTAAAAGCCAATACTAGCCAAAGGCCTGTAAACACACATTTGGTACATCTTCTCCCATCTGTTCATGCCCCCTACAGTGACCTCCTCACATTTCCAAAAGACGGGAAGTGGATTTTGGTTGGTGTCCACCAAAAACACAGGAAGTACAGCTAGGGCAACAGAAGTAGTCTGATGAAGAATAAAGGATGTGTCACTGCTGTGTCAGCGGCAGACAAAAATGTTTTTCCACTGGAACACTCTCAATAATTAAGGTTCAGCATGAGGCCACAGTGAGGGGGACACGGCCCTGAATGTCAGGCTGATATGTGACACGGACGAAGCCTTCCGATAGGCTGAAGAGGGATGGTGATAAATGACCACTGATGACATGGGCGCCCACACTGTCAAGGCTGTTTTAATTTGGCTCAGAGATATTGAAGTAACAAGAGATCCCCCTCTCTTCTGAAACCACAGACTATATAGGATAAGACATGGATGAAGTCTATAGTCACCCGTTGCTTTGTGATATATATAATATGATATGAGCTATACAAATTTTCTTCAGAGCACCACTCTTCACTCCTGTACGATGAGGATATTTCAGAGCTTTTACTTTTTCACCTTTTACTTCCATGAAGAAGCGAGTTTAGTCAGAGAATAAATTTTAGTAGCGAGGTATTTTTTATCATACCACAAAAGACGGAAAAGAACAACTTGGAGCGAGAGTAATGGATTGTGAATCGCTACCAGAATGAAAGTTTTGCATGCACCGCAGAATGTGGTTTCGGAGCTTTTTCAAACAGTATGAATGATACAAGGTCTGAGTTTGGTAAGTTTTCAATTTATTAAAGTAATGAATGATTCAAAAGAAGAGAACATCACTCCCACAGTAAAAATTGATGTTTTGAAATTTGTTCCAGTGACAGTCTGTGTTTGCTACTGATGAACATGTGTACCTGCGGTTGTCTTATTTATTGATTCGGTTCTCTTCAAAGCAGAAGTCAATTTAGTGTCCGTGCTGAAGGGTCCATGCTGAAGGTTATTTAAAGTAGATGGCAGTGGGAAAGAGAGAATTAGGGTCGAAATTCGGGGAAAGGAAAGAAAGAAAGAGGGAGAGGAATTGTTGAAAGCTGCATTTTCAAAGTCAAAAAACTGCAGTGCCCTGAAGGATGGCATTGTTTTTATGTGTTTGTTTACATCCAGGTAGTTGAGGATTTTAGCGTTATGGTAGCATCTATAAGCTAATGCTTCAGCCTTATCTGTGGACTGGTGGTTTCATAGGCTACGTTCATACTGCAGGTTATGATGCACAATTCATATTTTTTGTTAAATCTGATCTTTTTGTGCGGTCGTTCACATTAGGGTTATCATTGATGATATAATATTGATGATGTATAGGTCGGATAAATGCAACCTGAGTGTCCACACTGCAGTCACATCGGATACATATCCGATTTATATCCACATACAAAAGAGGCCTGAGTTGGGTTTGAAAAAATCAGAATTGCACTGTTCACACTGACACGAAAAAATCAGGTATGTGTTACATATGGTTAAAAAATTGGAATTGACCTGCAGTGTGAACATAGCCTTAGACACAATAGTTGACAGACACTCATTTTGGGTGTACTTGTATAGAAATGGCAAATATCTGTTCAGGAGTGATAATATTTATTTAGTCAATTAAACCCAGACATTCTGCAAATTTAAAGGGTAAGTCCGTCTATTTGTTACTGTAGCTCTGACCTTTTGAAAAGCATTTCATATATTGATGTAGGGACTAATGGAGGCAGTAAGCCAACATTAGTGAGCATGTGCTCACTAACTCTGATATGGATTGCAAATCATATAATAACTCTTGGTTCATATTGACTTTGTTAACTCATATGTCATACTTGTTTTGTGTGCAGAGCCAGGAAGACGTCAATCAGAGTGTGTTCCACAGCACCCGTGCTGCTATAGGAAATACTTTACACATCAATTTCTATAAGCGGGGTCTGAGATGTTTATTTCCAATCAGACTTTTTTTCCTACACTTAATAAGACTGATATCACATCTTCATTGGTACTGTTTCAAGCCAAACCTATACATTTGATATTGAGCGGCTTTGATTATGACATTAACAGGAGTGAAGAGGAGCAGAATGCTGTGTTCGCAAAGTAAACATTTCTTTACAGCAGCATGTTTTGAATCGTTATTTTCCAAATGTCTTTATAATTATCATATTAATAGCCAAAATAATGATAGAATGAAAATAACAGGACTTAAGTGTGAAGTGTCTTTTTTTAAACAAATGCAATCGATTGGAAAACGCATCATTTGTGGGCGTAAATGAAGCGAGAACCAAAGCGAGTTACTGAGGCATGAAATTAATCCCCACAATGGCTCAGGAGTGCAAGAAAACACATCTGGAAAAGGGGGATGCATTGAACTACATGTCTGCAAAGTACCACGGAGCCACGCTGATAATGGAGCAAGCAGCCACCCCATGACCTGTCAAATATGTCACTTCCTTTTCCAGTGCCCCCAAGGGGGCTGCAGCCCAATCTCATCATGTAAATCTCAACCATACGGCCCAAGCAAGACGAAAAGATCAGCATCTAGAGCCGGCTCATTCGCCATATTACCCGGGGAGAAGTCATCCGTCACATTCCCGCAGATCACACACACTGCTGACCACAGATCAGAATCTAATCTTCCAGGAAGTCAGGCAGCAGAACCCCCCCGAAGGAGACCAGAGGACCCGGCCGTGACCCTACTGAGGAGCCGCCGGGTCAAATTATCTACACAGTCTTTTAGGCACAAACGCCACAGTGAGAGGCGCTGAAAATCATGGCCTCTGCCCTGGATTCTTAACTGCCGCTCAGTCCCCGGTTCAGCACTTTCCGTCCTGTCTTATCTTTTATTCATTATTTTAATTTCACCGCCAGCCTCCCACCGCCAGGCCGCCTTCTGGGGTGGGTAA
Source organism: Xyrichtys novacula (assembly GCA_962446985.1). Lineage (NCBI taxonomy): Eukaryota > Metazoa > Chordata > Actinopteri > Labriformes > Labridae > Xyrichtys > Xyrichtys novacula. The sequence continues at coordinate 5,896,921 of OY660882.1, read as the reverse complement.
GTGCTTATGATGGTGTGATTAAAAAGCACGCAAAAACAATGGCTGCCATCTAAATTATTGATTTTGGTAATGGATATGTCATGCATAGCGTGGGGTTTTCAGAACATGTACAATGAAGCTGACTTTGGACAAAAAAACTGATGATTCAGATGGTAAAGGAGAGGTTAAAAGTCATATCTGCAACGGGAGACTGCTTTGCGTCACATTGAGAACAAATGATGGTAATTTGATCTGAAGAGCTGCGTTTCTAACACAGAAATAATCAAGGATTCCTTCCGTGAATGAAAAGGAGCTTCAGGTTTGAGGGGCGTATGCAAAACAGCTCTGCTACTGAGCAGCTTCCAATGAATAATTTATCAGTATGAACTTATATTTGTTGTGTCTGTAACTTATTATCTAACTTTAGAAATGTATACTCAGATGAATTCAAATAAATCCTAAGACATCCTTTTATGTTTTCTGCACTTTTATCTGCAACCGATGGAGATTTTTTTGTGATCTTCCAGTCACTTTAATGCAGCTTCTCCTTTTTATCTCTGGCTTTATGCTGTTCATGTTGATCATATTCTTTGCTTGCTCTCTTGTAGACGTATTTTGAGATACAGGTTGAAATCAAAGACACAGGAGAGATCAGAGGGATCAGAAATACAGGGATTGCGATTTCGTGTGCGGATTTTGGATTTTTATCAAGATCTGACCTGCTGGTTCCAATTTTAGCCATGCCAGTTTTTCCCAGTTTGACAAACTATGATTGACAGAAACAACTTTTCTTTGTTGGAAAATTGGTTTTATTAAAAAAAAAACTCTGTAGTATCTTTATTTTTGTGTATTTTAATGCCATAACTAACTCAATTAGTGTGCCGGATCTAGATCTCGACTCATCTCTCTTTCTTTTTGCCTCTGCTGTGAGGCATCGCTTCTCCTCACTGCTTACTTGTTAGCTGCTGTGTGAGCGTGCGCATCAGTCCTGTCAGTGTTTGTGTTGCTGTGCTCATAGCATGAAACATGTGGCTCATTTGATCCCCACAGGATGGGTCTTATTTGTGAGGACTGGCATCTCTGAACGACCGGAGACTGATTGTGGTCACCAGTCAGTCGGCTGGTGCAGCTGCTTGCAATGTTGTTTACTTGGTGGATTTCAGATTTTCCATTTTAAACAGACCTGGGTTGTACCTCTTAAAAACTCAGAAAGCATGCAAATTCACTGACATAGACAGATAAGATCAGGGACTTTCCAAAGTAACAGATGTGTGAACATTTAGACCTGGCACACAGCAGCTACACATCTCTGATTAAAACAATGAGAGTCTATTTCAAGAACACATGCTGTCAGATGAGGTTTACTGTATATAAGTTAGGAAGAAAAGGGCAAAGTGAATGAAATACATGAAAATATCTCTACAATTTATGGATGCTGAATGCTGCGTGGGAGTTGTGGATGTTCTTAGGATACATGAGTTATGTGCCAATCAGCTTATCATCCCCTAAAGGTCCATCTCTTGTGTTTTAAATTGCCAGTAATGTGGGTGGCAACTGCAGCTTGTAATGCTTCAATCGAGCGCAGTAATCAAATGCTTTCCTAGAGGGTGGATAAAATACAAGGCTTCCCACATATGGACTAGAAAGCATCAATCCAGAGGCACAAGCTTTAAAGAGATGACGGTTGAAGGGGGAAAAAAATCAGCTGTGGCCTTTTTACCTATCTTGACCTCGTCTTCAAGACCAACCCCTCTTCAATTATTCAACATCAACTTCTGCTCACCCCGTTCTGTTTTAGACCTGACAGACAGCCAATCTACATATAGACCAAAGTTCAATCTACTGTGAATCTTCTTTTTTTTACACAAGAAAAAGACAGAAATTTTAGGAAAAGCATCTGGTAATTAATCCAACGGGGACTGTTTCATGTTTGTAGAGGAATCCCTCTGAACCCAAAGCGCAGAGAAAAAGAGAGGGAAAAAGCTCAAATTGAAGAGGGAAACCTTTGCACTTGTTTACAAAGGAGTAGCAAAGTTGCGGGTAGGACTTCCGAGAGTATATTTAAATTCAAAACACTATGGCAGTTTAAAAGGTACTTTCCCATCCACATGTTGTTTCCCTTTGACACTCTTTACATATGTAGGACACATCTGTAAACACTTGTGTGCTCTGAAATCAAACCGCACTTCGAGTCGGTAAACCGCTACTGAAATGTGCCTTTACAGCACATCTGTGTGGCGTATAAATAAAGTATGTATTTTAGTACTGTAAACATTTCAATGAGATGTTAAGGGCTTCGAAAGTGAAGAGTTTCAAAACATGACAGATGTAAGTGCTCAAATGGTGTGTTTCCAACAGAAGGCGGTCGCATGGAACATAAAAAAAGGAAAAATTGCAGCAAACATGTACGTTAAAAATCAGCTGAGTGCAAATTATGTGGGCTACATTTACAGAAAATGTTGCAAATATTAAGCAAAAGGAGTTTTGCATGCAAGTTTTAGCCAAAATGCATCTTCTTGCAAGCTCTATCTTTGCGTCATGCACATGCACATGTGTTTTCATGTCTTAAGGTGCAAAGGACGGGCTCTGGTGCACATTCAAGCATGGCTAATACACCGTTTACTTATGAGTTACATGGGATTCAAGATGATCTGCGATAACACCCATGAATAAAATGCTTAAGTACACATGAGCAGCTATATATGTTTGCTGAGTGAGCCGTTTGTCAGTGTCTGGATGCCGTGTGTTGAAACTGATGGAAACAAAGCTTTATCGCTGTGAAATGCTAATTTCTCACCCTGCTTTGCATCAAAATGATTCCCATACGTGCAAAAGGAGAATCTGCATTTAATTCACAACATGCACACTATTGTTTTTGGTGCAAACTCTCCAGTCTTTGAGGTTAGCATTGACTCATCTTTGGTCAGTAGACTTAAAAGAGGTATCAGAAAGTAGCTGTAAAGGGATGACTAAGAGTTTTCAACACAAGAACAAAACAACAAGACTGTATAGTTTCCATAAATATAATGCTGTTCAAAGCTGAATTTTTTTCTCCTGCCAGCCCCCTGAGTGGAATTTCAGCAAGAAGCCGCAGCGAGCCAATTTGAGAATCTCAACAGGAAATATTTGGCAAAACTCACCACGAGTGGGAGGATGGCAATGCATGTATGTAACCAGTGCAAAACTGGAAAAGAGTTATTTTCAAGATGGGAGAGGCAGCTATGTCTGAGTCCAGGGATGAAGATGATAAAGCCCATGGGAACATTGGGGCAATTGGCTGATTGCAAAAAGTTGCAGTGATTGGTTGAATTTGCTGAAATGAGAAATTATAACTTACAGGAGGAACTTTTGAGTATTAATTTTGAAATATTTGCAAGTCTATGAGGTCACAGATTCCTGTATTTTGGACCTTTTAAAGGGATATTCAGGCGTAAAATTAGGTTGTTCTGAGCATCATTTGTGGCTATAGAGTGGTTTGGTCGAGGTTTGTTTACGGCTCCTCAGACCGCTGTATATTGCTACCCTGCGGTCGTTACTAAAGTTGGTATAACTAGAGAAGCAAGCGGTCAGCAACATTCATCTCTTGACAGGGTGTATAACTCTGTGTTGCGGTGTGTTTGACACTGACTTAATTTTACACCGGAATATCCCTTTAACATATCTAAAGCAAGTATAGAAAGATAGCATCCATCAAGTAGAGGCGTTGCAGTCTTTATAAGTTAAGACACATTGTTTTTACCTGGGGGGGACTGACATTATTCAAGATGGTGACTTTGTATTCAGCGTCTCCGGCTCAGGGAATTACATTAAATCATAACTTAATTGTTTTAAATCGATCACACTCAAGCTCAATTAGCAAACACTTAACAGCTTGTTAGCAGCCAGCGGTGTGACTCTAAAATTTCTGAACTACATGTCATTTTTATTCGTGACACTCAGGGTTTACACAACAGTGGTGTGATATATTCATAATGAGATGAGGTGTTATTAGTCTCACATTTATCATAACAGAATGAAAGAGGCACTTGAGATGCTTCGTGTTGCTCATGATTCATTGTTCTCAATTGACACATAAATTTAAAAACCTTTGGTAGTTTCCAAGCAGAAAGAAAAGGATGATAATGATGATTGTACCCCAGACTCATATAAGCTGGAGTAACTTAAGACCGGACCACAGAGTGCGGAACGTAAGAGGAGCTAATTTATTCCTTCAAATGAGGCTTGGGAGACACTTTATTTCTGTTAGCGCTGTCTTGTTGACTTCAGACCAAAATCAAACTAGACCACTTCCTAAAAAGAAATTAAAATTTGGATAAGCTTCTCTCTGCAGCGACTCAGATGGAGTTGACACCGAGCAAGGAGTCAAATGACTTCTGCAAAACTATCTCTATCTATCTGGTGATGTGCGATGAGGAAAAGCACCACAGGCTGTGACAATTCAGAGCGGCTTCCTGTTCTCTCTCTAATTCCCTGCTTTCCTACGATTTTTCAGGAGACGTATAGTAATCCTGCGCTGTAGCATTTCACACCTAGTTAACAGTCAGAGTTTCTTCTCAAACTGCGCTGAGCCTCCTGCCAGAAAAAGGATATATGTGCACGGATTGAGCGTTAGCCTGAGACTGCCAAGAAAAAAATGTGCGAATTAACAAAACGTAGGCTATTACTGAGTCCACTGTGAACAGTTTTAGTGAGGCAACTGGAGGGCATCCCAGTGGATCCATGATATTAACTCCGAGTGTGGGTTTTCAACTTATAAGATGCTGTGCTTTATCTTCTCCCTTGCTACATTATGCATGTGACTCTACTATAATGAAGGCTTGGACAAATTCTCCAGGCTTAGCAGACAAGCAGGAAGGTTAAATCGACAAATTAAAGGGGAGCATAAACAGGTCTCTCCTTTAAAGATGGAGGATTAATTGCATGGTGTCTTAATTTTTAAGGGTTGCAGCCCTTCTTGCTCTGAAATCTGAGAGCGAGGTTTAGCATAAATCATAGTCTGTCTTGCTCGGTAAACTCTGGGAATAGATTGCAGCAATAAAAAAAAAAAGAGAGAAAAAGAAAACAGTTTAATCATAACTCTACCTGCCTGCTTGGCCACGTCCTGATAAATGGAGGGGAGGGGGCAGGGAAGGAGGAGGTTTTCTGACTACAACAGCACATCCATCTTACAAAGTGTGAAATTTCCTCTCCTTCGCCAAAGGTTCATACTGGCAGCGGCTGCCTGCACAGATATATAAAAACTCCTGCTCTAAATTAACTTGGCAGGGATAATCCCACAAAGTGATAGGTGCAGCACTGAGAATGACATTTGATAAAAATACCTTGTGACACGGGCAGGTGGGTGTGGGTGTTCGTCAGCATAAGATAAGGACTGAAAGATGTCGGTTTAAAATACAACAAATTTTAACTCAAAAATCGCTCAATTATACCGAAAGTATAATGTCATGACGCTTTAACTGAAGAGCCATACTCTGCTGAGCAAGCACTTTGACACAATGGTGAAGAAATGTTAGTTTTGTTTACTTGTAAATGTTGCTCGATAGTTAATGTTTTTCTTTAAACTGTAGATTACATTTTTACTGAGTTACACCTTTTTTTTTTTTTTAATCTTTTTAATTTTCTTTTCTACATGATTTATAAGCTTTAAGTTGCTGGGAAACAAAATTAAGGAAAATTGTCAGGGTCAAGATTCTTAAGCACTGCTGATCAATACTTAAAGCTCTTGTGAGGAACTCTCTGTTAATATTGACTTTGGCGCCCCCTGTGGACTAAGTGGTAACTCATTGTTGCAGATTTTTTTCAGAAAGTGGTGTGAATTGTCATGTCGTGAACTCATCCTATTGCGTTTTTATAGGGCCCGACCAATATGTATTTTTTGGGGCTGATGCTGATAAACCGATTAGTCTCAAACGGGCTAAAATTGGCTGATTTAATCGGCTCGCCGATAAATCAGTTGGGCCCTAGATTTCACTGTGGAATTAATGACTCAGCATGAAAATTCTGATGCGGATAAAGTAATTCAAGATATTTTTCCGTGTTTCTCCCCCTTGCAGCAGTTACAGGCAACTTACAGTGCAACTTCCCGTTTGTATTCTAAGCCTGTAAACATGTTAGCAATGTAAGTTACTTTTAGCACCCTAAACTGGGGAACACAACATCAAAAACAAAAGTTCCTTTTTTGGGCCATCTCTGGCAGGACTTCTCCATTTAGAACTGAGATTCTGATTCACTAACAACTCACTCATTTTCTGTTACCTCTTGCATGTTACCTTCATGGAATACTTGTAATGTGAAAAATACAAGGTAACACTCATGTCCTCTAGTCTTGGACCTAAGCTAATATAGTTGCTACAGTTGTTATAACCTCTAGTAAGCCCATGTAAATGTATGAATGAATATTTACAGTGAGGAAATGAAAGTTTTTAAAAGAAAGCTGTTTAGGATTGTGCACAGACGTTTTATTTACAATTTTCTCTTCAGATTGTCAAATTTTCTAGCTCCATTCTTGCTCTATATGATTTTCTTCCTCTCTTTGCCAAAAGTCTGAAAATGCAAACAGCCCTGCAGGTGCATCTGACACTCCTGCTGGACATTTCAAGCCTGTGTGGTAAACGGAACTCGATGTTGACCTTCGAACTCTAACAGACGTGCAGCGAAGTGGGAAACGCATACAAGGTTTTTTTTTTTTCCTGTTTACCAGCCTGAGCTAGTTAAGATGCTGCCTTTTTCTTCTGCTAAATGAACCCCGGAGGATTCTGCTGATGTTTGAACTTACAATCACCGTCTGAAACGTGCCCAGTTCCATTTCTAGGAAGATTGAGTAAACAGAAAATAGGAAAAAATAAACCACAGTGCAGAGAGAGAAGGCTGAAGTACTGCGAGGCTACACAGCAGAGCATTTAAGAGGAGTAGCTGGAGGTAATTTGGAAATGAACACATTCCTCCTCAGTGCTCTACATTGTCTGAGGTCCCCACAGGTCTGTGTCAGCCCCATTAGAGTGACATCTGGAAGACAGATACTGTCTATATCGCTCTCTCACACAGACACACTCGCACACGCACAACCACTAATACTGGGTCTCTGCCGACCAAAGGGATTCCATGGCAACACATGAAAGCATCCATGACCCAGGCTGCTTAAATATAGATTTTTAAACTCACAAGTAGAAAAACTGTACGCTCTGTTTATTAATTTATTTATTTCATTGCTCATTTTCTTTCTCTTAGCTGATGTAGTGATGTGTTTAAAAAAAAAAAAAACTCTAGTGGAGTAAAATCAATACAGAAATCTGGATGCAAGACAACTCTGTAGTTAAACGGTTTCTTGAGCTTTTATCTCTGCAGAGGAGGACAACAGATTATTTATTTGCAATGTGTAAAAACTTCATTTAACAGTTTTTTCTAACAGATATTTAAATGTATACTGCAACAAAAGCTGTCAATAAAAAGTGCAATTAATAAACTGAGTCGCATCAAGGTCCAAGTATTTGTTAGCCGCCATTCGGTTTCCAATCTGGATCGACCAATCAGCTCTTTAAAGGTCCTTAGTTAAAGACAGAAACACATGAGGTTAATTACACTTTCTTTCCAGCAGTCTCAACCTAATGATAAAGAGACACAACGCCCGATGTGTTAGGTAAACAGGGATATTTACATAATTGTACACACATTTGTCACCATCAGTTGTACTATCATCCGACCACACAGCCTCATAAATCAGACTACTACTGCAAAGAGAGGCTTGTTCTCAGTTGACAGACTCCATCTATACGGCGCTACTGAGTGCAGATGGTGAGGGAAATAAAAGCCAGTTAAGTTTCCCATGCTTCATTAATACAAGCAATGACCCCCAGCCTGGCAACGGCACGCGAGACTCTTGAGATGCCAGATTTTTACCTCCTAACTCAGCACCTCAGAGTCCCAGCGTGATGCCCAGGCTTACAAACACAGCACAATGTTGGTGCAATAATAATGTCCTTCAGAAATGTAAATCAGACACTACACACATGTGAAAGTCACAGCTTTTAGGTGTGAGCTGGTTATTCCTGTTTCGTGGTTAAGCTGTTAAACAAGGTTTTCCCTTTATATATCGACCGTAAGACAGTTTTTTCAAGTGGGATCATTTAGTCATTGGAAATAAAAAGGAAAGATTATATGCATTATTTTTGCCCTTTTGATAATGAGAAGAGAAACATGGGCACAAAACCACATTCACTTAAATGCCATCAAAAATCACCTGATAAATGGCCTAATGCTTTAAATATAAGCAATTAACATATGCGATTTTCCAGTTGTACTAGAAAGTCAAAATTTCCAAGTTCCTAGTTGGAAATTCATCTGGAACACTCCCCTTAAGACGAATTTCTGACTTGGAAAGTCAGACAATCCTCACCAACCCCAACTTGACGACAATGTCATAATCCAAGATAGCAGTGCCGTGCATTAACAGCAAACAGTAAGAGTGACAGCTCATGTAATCTTTTATTTGTTAGCATCTTTGTTTTGTTTTTGTGAAATTAATTAAGTCGTATATGTTGTACTGCCCAACGTCTAAGTGCGGACATGGTACTATGGTGTTTGTGCGAGCAAAATACCATGTTATGCGTTGTTTTCAATTGGTATAGCTAACAACGGCTAACAGTAGGCATCCAACTTGTTAACAGAAACACTGTCGACTCCGGTGTAACGTCATTCCCAGCTCCAGCATCTGACTGGTAACTGGAATGTAGCAATGCTTAAGTGACATTACAGGAATATTTACATTACATTTAATCGTAATACAGCAATGTTTCCCAACATTCATTCAGGTGCGCCACTGCTGAATTACGTGCGCCACTACTGAAATTTCACATGATCATTAATATCAATGCGCCACTAATGATTTCTACTCACACTGTGTGAGCACAAGAACAGATGACGTAATTTTCAGCTTGTTTTAAGTCATCAAGGAGCGCATCAAACCCTATCGGACCCTTTTCCATCAATGTGAAAGGTAACGTTCAAGCTTATACGTGGTCTATGTAGCGCGAACCTAACAGCGTAGCACCATGAGCGGCTAGAGAGTGGGAGTAACAGCGAAATCCCCCCCCCCCCAAACACAGAAGCGCCGCTGCTGAAAAAAATGGGGAAACATTGTACAGCATTAGACAAGTGACATACTGTATGCTCGCTCATTAAAAAAACGCTTAGCGCTTTTGTCAAAACCCAGAAATGAAGAATGTTTTAAGTTATTGAGTACTTTCAGTGTCTCAGCATATCTGATACAAACATTAACCTTGACTACTAGAGGATGACAGCCTTGAAATGTGAAATGCTTGTATTTGAGAGTTACTTTCAAGAGCTACTTCTTTGTCAAGTGTCAAAACAGATGTTGCTTTTCATATTAATAACTTTGACACAAACCTCTGCAGCTGCCAAACCAATGCCTGAGTGGTACTTAAGCTGTTACATTTGAAGCTCGGAGCCATTGGCCAAGCTTCTTTGTCTTATAGAGCAAACACATGTCAAAACTGTATTTGTGCCTGGAAGCGTCTTTTGAGGTTGTAATTTACCGGCAGATTTTTTATAAGAGACATTTTTAAAGGGATGTATTGGACTCATAAATGTAATAAAAGTTCCTCATGCTAAAACGAGTCTAAAAGGGTTGAGACCTCCCAGACTATGACAAGATTAGTCACATCCAGAAAGAGAATGATGTTTCCATGCCCCTCTTGTTTACTAGAGCCAGTAACATTGAGAAAAATAACTTCCATGCAAGTGACTCCAGAGATAAAGCAGATTAATGTCTGTCAGCGTGTTAGCTTAATCACGAGAGGCACATCAATCACAGTGATAAACAGCCTTGGACGGCCGCTCGGACAGACAGCATCTTCTTGAGTGCTCGCTCCTCCACAGCCACATAAATCCTGTCTGCTGATCCACTGCTCTCATCAGGAATACATAACATAACTTCACTAGGGGATCCATCCATCACAGGGCCTCCTACATGGACCATTATCCTCCAAACCCCTGAACCGAAAGCACCCGGATACCGTCTCTTCAGTTTAGATCATTCAGTCTAAAACTGGAGCCTGCTGTCACATAGGCGCAGGCTCACTAAAACAGCCGTCTGTCTATGAAACTTTAAGAAACAAAAGGGGTTACTTGTGACAGGAGTGAGGCTCAAGATGGCATCTATAAGGGCTGACATGTTTTGATAGGCCGCTGAATAGCCCAGGACTTAACTTTTTAAATAGGCGCACAGAAGAAAACAGCCTCTGACAGTCAAATTTGTTTACGTTGATGCAAAAAAACTCCTTCTGCATACTGATGACGCATATTTATCTGTCAGCTGAAGCTGTTCCTGCATGTTCAGTATCCGCTTTAAATAATAAACATCTAATAATAGGCTGGTAAACAACTGTTTCTGCTAATTTCTGTAGTGTGACATATGCTACCTTATTTTTTCTTCATCCTTAAGTCCATAGGATGTCAAAAAATAATAAAAAATTCTTATCACAAGTTGCAGTGCTTACACTGACTCCTTTAAAGTGCTTTTTCTGTCAAAAAAAAAAAAACTTAAACCCTTGAAAATGTCTAATTCACCGTAAAGCTCCTGTGAGGAGTTTTTTCTTTCTTTATAAGAGTTAGAGGGTGATATTTTTTGTAAGAAAGCAGGACTTATACAAGTACAAGGCAAATCAGCATAAAGTTAAAAGATGCTTCTTCATTCACAAGCAGCACCAAAGTCGTAACAAAGAGAAAATTCCTTATAGGCGCTCTAAAGGAATATTTAAAGAAGCAGAAAATCTGAAAAATAGAGATGTTAAAGACTAGGAAAATATTACTAATAACTCTTGGTTGATAACGTTACCTGTAAGTCCAACAGTATCGTTCTTAAATGGGCATTAAGTCAATTTACAAGTAATGCTCAAAACCCAAAGCGAAGCTACATTACAACAGCAGTCAAGTAAGGTTTGAGGGCTGGCTCCTAATTTTAGTCCAATAAAACTTAAACAGACCGCACAACTTGATCTTCAATTTCCCAGCTGAAATACACTATTGGCCTGAAAAGTTCAAAAGCATATGTCATAGCTACTTTCAACCTCAACTGTTTGTGTAATGCATATGTCTTGATGGAACTCACCTGTTGAAATAATGGCACTTTCAATAAAACAGTTCGACAACCTTCTAGCAGGCTAGCTCACTGCCTTACATACTGACCTGATGTGTATTGTACTTCTCGTAGAGGTCTAGGTGCTTAGTAATGTTTAAATTGTTTCCACCCTTCTGTAATTCTACTTTGAAGCAGGTCAGTGGGTTCACCATCTGTGGGCCAAGTAGTCCCACTAAAGACCTTTGCAGCTGGTTATGTTCACCAATAGAGAGTGTCCAGGAATTCCTTGGGAAGATGACTCGCTATTGCCGTTGGTAGTGGACATGTTGAGGCAGAGGCATTGCTTTTCTCTCTCTCAATACAAGTGAAGGCTCACGGAATTCAATTGTGAATAACTGTGAATGACGTTTCTTTTAACATTTCTATCTGAATAACATTGACCTTTTCACTTACATAAAGTACTAGACATGAGTACACTCTGTTACCATCCCATTTAGAATAAAAGTACTTAAAAATGAATTTCTGTTTGCTGTGCAGTACTAGTTCAAAGGTGTAGTAATAATGGTGCTTCACTTTTGACACTGTAACACAAAGTTGAAAAGCTCATGAAATCCCAGATAGCTGTCAGCTGAAACTAAACTTCATTTCACTTAAATTTTTTTTATTTTTTCACTTTCTACTGTGGGTCTAGTTTACTCATGTCTGGTACTTTATGTAGGTGAAAAGGTCAATGTTATTCAGATAGAAATGTTCAAAGAAACGTCATTCACAGTTATTCACAATTGAATCCCGTGAGCCTTCACTTGTATTGAGAGAGAGAAAAGCAATGCCTCTGCCTCAATATGTCCACTACTAACGGCAATAGCGAGTCATCTTCACAAGGAATTCCTCGACACTCTCTGTTGGAGAATAGAACCAGCTGCAAAGGCCTTTTATGGGACTACTTTGCCCACAGATGGTGAACCCACTGACCTATCAAAATCTAAAACTTTAAAGATGCTTGAGTAGAAAGAAAAATAGCCTGTGATGGTGAAGGGAACATCAGTTTTGCTATTTTGGATTCAAGAGAGATGACTTGTTTTGAGCACGGTGACTGTGTAAAACACACCAAACAAAAGAAAATACAACCTGAGATGATGTAAGACATGTGAGTCATAGCCAGCTCTTACACTTCAGGGTGTTTGTCTTTACACATTTCATTTCTACATAGCAATACTTAAGCACCGTTATCACACATTGCAGTCTTTCCTCACATACTGTATGCCTGTGTTGTATCTCTTAGATCCAAAATTGGTTGACATAAGGAGGAGAAATATTTGGAAAGGAAAAACTCCCAACAGTTTCTGGTGGAGTCACAACAGTGAGGTAGTATGAGGACAGCATATTTCAAAGACATCTGATCCTGCTTGAATGCCTGAATACATACGGTTTGAGGCTCCATATGTACAGTCAGTGTGCCCTGTGCCCCACAGGAGCCCAGCAGAGCTACACACAGCAGCCCCCTGATGCACACTTGACACTCAGCTTCCTGCAGCAGCGACCAAAATAAAAGACCCCTGAAAGAGAGGTCAAATGCTTCATTTGAGAAACACAGAGCGCTGCTTCAGGCTCTCAGGCTGAAAAAGGAGATGTAACCCAAAGAAAGAAAGAAGGGAGGGAAAAGGTGTCCGGGTTATCAGAGCAAGGCAAGAATGTGTGAGTCACTAGGAAAATACAGACGCAAGGGTTAGCTAAGGGACCGGTCGGAGGTTTCTGGGATGAGACACTTGGGTCATTTGCCCCCGTCTGGTTCAAAATGTTCCAGACAACAACGCCTGTTTCACAAAGGACAAAGTGGAGCGAAGAAGAAGTTGGCTTCATTCAATCCACGCAGCACTTTGTTTATTCTAATTTCCAGTCACATTAATGAATCACAGCAAGGCACAGTCCTTTCCAAATATGCACATTTCTCCCAGATTTATCCACGGCGATAACGAATGCGCTCTCTTTTCAGAAAATGTTAATTGTTTGAATAAACAGGAGCGCCAGCGTTTTAAATTTATCTGACATTAAATACAGGGCAGCAGTACAAATCACATGAAAGTCTTCATTTGGACCCATTTGTCTGGACTAATGAAAGCGTCTTGCCTGCACAGAAGTTACCGTGCGTGTTTTGCCAATTACTCAAAGACAACATGGGAACGAAATCTGCTTTGAAGACGCACTTGTTTCATCTTCTGACAAATTCAGCCTGCGGTTGAGCATTTGCTCAAACATGGGGGGTTATGTTTTATCAATGTCAATGTCTAATGACCCACGGATCTGAATAGGGCAACATCTCGGCGCATGTTTGCTGCCAAATTTGCCCCCGTTTTCATGATGAAGTGGCCCTAAAAAGGACGCTTAAATTGAATTCCCTTGGATTCTCTCAGCCGTTTCAATTGAATTTCCTTCCCTGGAGAAATCTCTGACAAAGATTTCAATAACAAAGGCATCCCCTCTTTGTCTGGATTGCAATAATTAAGAGTCTAGTGCTGGTCTATTACTGAGAGAATCACTATCAGTGGAATCTGTAATGACGGGAAATTCGGCCTAAAAGCTGCACTTCCTGCTGTGATACCATCTACATGAAGGTGTTTGAAACACCCCCCTCTTTCATTCATTCATAGTTTTGCCTCCTCCTTCATGCACACTGCACTAAACCCTGCTCCACATGCAGATGAGACAACATGTGATTTATTGTTTATTTACTTAAAGTTCCTCTGAAATGAACACTTCATCAACCTTCCACAATAACCCCGTTTATCGCTGCATCTAAATCGAGAACAATCAGCCAGAAATATTACAGCTCAACTTCTCTCGGACGGAGTAATTCATCAAAGTGCTTCAGTCAGAAATCTGCAGCGCTGAGAGATGAAATGAGCTCAAACAGAACAGAGTGGCTGCTGGAGGCCACGCACACACACGACTCGCTGTTGCGGCATTTAAATCATCCTAATCATCCGTCCCACTCTCTGTGTAATAATATATCGCAGCGAGAAAGAGAATCCCTGCCACATTTACGACGCCTACGTCTCCGCCTCCTACGCACACACACTGTGTCAACTTGTAAGCACACGGCTACACACGCTCACACCACGCACAGAAGCGCAAACACAGGGAGGGTTTTTATATCTACCTATGCCTGCGAAGGCTTTGCATGCATCACTCTGAGATATACACGCTCCAAACTGAAGGCGCATTTTATGGCTGCAAGTAATTATCATTTTTATTCATTCTTGTCATGTTTTATTGTTTGTTTGGACATTGAAAGGTAAAAAGTCAAAAGGTCACTGCGGTATGGTTCCTGGTTTTGTCCACATCCTCTGGAACCTACAATTGAAACCAGAAGTTTACATACACTATATAAAAAGGCACATAACCTTTTTTTCCTCACTGTCTAACATTAAATCAGATTAAACTTTTCTTGTTTTGGGTCAATTAGGAAAATTATTTTTACATTTTTACTAAATGCCAAAATAATGAGAGAGAGAATAATGAGAGAGAGAAGCATATCCAAAGCATTCGACCCAAGTCATGCAATTAAAAGGCAGCTACCAAATACTAATGAATAAATGTAAACTTTTGACTCTCGAGAAAATAATAAAAAATTGTCTAAAAAATTCTCTCTCTCATTATTCTGGCATTTAGCAAATAAAAACAATTTTGGTAATCCTAATTGACCAAAAACAGGAAAAGTTTAATCTGATTTAATGTTAGACAGTGAGAAAAAAAAGGTTATGCGCCTTTTAATATAGTGTATGTAAACTTCTGGTTTCAACTGTAAGCATTTGGTCCACAGAGACACAAATGTATGGAAGTCAAAAATGGCTCTGTTCATGTTTACAATGTTTTAATCCAGTTTTTAAAGTGAAAAACAACATTTTGAGTTCGCAAGATAACTCAAGGAATTGTTTGCTTGTCAATTTTGTTGCTTTTTTATGTTTATCAGAAATCAGTGATATCCTCCCAGCTTAGTGAATGGTGTCTTGACATCCATAGCATCAAGATAGAGCCAAATTTCCATAAATTAGTTCAAAGTTTGGTTTAATAACTGTTTGGACATACATTCTCCCGTCTCCCTAAAAAAATGGTTGAAATTAGGTTTAAATGTCCCAGACAATGGCGTTACTTGGACTTCTGTGCACCGGGCAAAGATATCACATTTCAACCGCACCTCCATAAGACATTAATTAACAGATAATGTTCAGTTATCTAGAGTTTAACGATTATCCTGACAGACTGACCCTGATCACTAACTACAAATGTAAACAAGCTGTCACAAGACGACTTTATGTTCTTAAAAATTATCTACGAATACACCTAGATTGAAATAATCCCTCAGTTTTGACTGAAGGTTGTGTTTCTATGACGATGGTGATCTTATCAGTTAATAGCTCAAATTAAAGCTTCGGTTTGTATCAGCTGGGGACTAAGCAGTCTTGGCTTATCTTGTCCTTCGCTGACTTAAAGTAGCATCTCCTGACAGAAAATGTCATCCAGCTGATTTTTAACATTAAAATGTTTGATTTATTGTGATTTTTTTTTTTAAGTGGAAACTATAAAAACAGAGTCACTTCTTGAGCTAGTCGGCTTACACCTACCCCCTCTCACCATTCAAACACTAAAAATAACAATATCAAGAGTGTCAGTCTTGTCCCTGATGGTCTTACTTGCTTTTAGATACCATTAAAAAACCATTATTGCATATTTCAGTACATTTTATAAACATTAAAAGACTCCTCACAGGAGCTTTAATCTCAAATTCACCAATTAAGTCTAAAGATTATTTCACTCTACTCTATAAATCACATTAAAAAAGTCCAAACACCAACAGAAAACAGCAGCAGCAGTAACAACTGTACACTTGCATGTTCAGTTGTTTTTTTTCCTGGTCCTGCAACACCGTCAAAGCCCACATTGTGTACAAGTGTTCAGAATTTTGTCATTTTTAAGCTCCATTCACTTTACTTCCATCAGTTTCAACTTGAAGGAAAATAAGCAAACAAGAAATCCAAAAAACAACAGCATTTTTGCACATTTCTGCTTCCGTACATATCAGAGAAAAGCAGCAAACCCTCACTCTCAGACTGTCCATTCTGATCATTCTTAGCAGTTTTGCTTTCTAAATCATTCATGCATTCATATTGATGATTAATATTGCCGTCATTTGACTTATCAGTTAACTGCTCCAACTCTTCTGCTCTCCAGAGATTAGCTCACTTTCTGTTTGAAACCCTTGCAGCTAATGTGCTGGCAAGCTGCTCGCATGTACTTAATTGAAAGCTCAAGTATAGTAATTAAAAACCCTCATGTTCCTCTGCACATTAACTTATTCAACTTGAAAGTAATGAGGGGTAGAGGAAGGGGGTTAAAGTGATGAGATGCGCCCTCTGGGCATGTCTCAACTATTATTCAAAAATATCAGCATTTGCATAAATCTGTAGGCTTTTTGAGTGGAAACGCTTTACGTGTTTGCTTTAAACTTTAAGTTTTATAGGATTCAATCAAGGATGGTGTGGTGTGAACTTTTCAGAGCTTCATTAGCAGGTGTTGGATGACACTTTAAATCCTCAGCACCACTCTTCATAATCTCTAGTGAGGTATGAAGGAGCGTCTGTGGGTGTAACCAGGCAGAAATGTACCCAAACTGGTAAAAAGGTTACTTTTACGCATGGGGATCCGTCTGACAAATATCCCTTGTTATTCCCTCGCCTGTCTCCTGGCAGTGTGTAGCCTGTTTTGCCGTCTCAGGTAGGAGGACAAAGAGGCGAGAGGACCACTCCGTCCCTCCTGAGGCTTCCCCTCCTCTCATTGGTCAGCTGGAAATCCTTTTGTTTTGGCTCTCACGGTCGAAGCGCTTGCAAACAAACGCGTCTCATGAATATCGCCACACATCCCAGCCCAGTCACGAGGAAAAATAAATCACAGCATCTCCTCTGCTTTAAAGAAGATCTCGTACTCAAAGTGGAAACGACGTGATTTGATATTTACAACACTACTGGTTCGTTTGATCTCGGTGATATTCCTCCACAGTACGCGCGTCAAGATACTGCTCGGTCCTGAAGGAGCAGCTCTCTGCCGCTTTAAACCCACCGAAAAACTGAGTGAACTCTTGAGTTAGATTAGAATACATAGTGACCCATTCATTCTGAACGGGCAGCGGGCGCCTCTCCGCTGAAAGGAGCCCGTTATGTTGGCGATGTCTCCGCTTTTATACGACGCGCGCTCACACAGGCAAATCAGCCACAAGCAAACTTTTCCATTCCCCAAGACAGAAAACTGAAAAACCCCGAGGGCAACTTCACCAACTAGAAACAGATAATAACACACAACTGCATGTCACGTATTTGCAACTGATAAAAAACACAAATGCAAAAGGGTGAAATGATGAATTAATAACCCTACCATGAGTTTCTTGCCGGTCTCTTACGCGACCACCCGGATCAAACAACTCCGTGCAGCCGGCTCGTGCATGTCCATCGCGGTCGGCGGTCACGCGGTTAATGGCATTTGTAAATCCGTGTTGAAATAATTTTTATTCCTCCGCTCGGTGGTGGGTACATGTGAACAAGTTGCTGTAGACTCTCTCCTCGCTGTGACAGCTCTCTCTTTCTTTCTCCTCTCTCTCTCTCTCTCTCTCTCTCTTCCTCTCTCTCTCTTTCTCTACAACTGCCGATGTGAACGGTGGGAGTCAGACTCTCTCTCTCGCTCTCTCTCTCTCTCTCTCTATAGTGAGGGGGGTGTCAGGGTGTGGGGTGAAGGGCATCAAAAAGGGGGAGGGAGCAGAGGTCCTTTATAAGAAGAGCTCCTGTCTGAAAACGTTCACTATAGGGTTTAATCATTAAAATGCACATTTAAGGGTTATTATGTCAAAAAAAACTTTTTGTACATTTTTGTATTTTTTGGCTAAAATTTTAAAAAAATTTAAGAAAAAAGAACGACTTGAATTTTTTTGTCCATGTTTGACTTCAAAATGACATTTTTTGTAGCAATTTTTGACATTTTGATAAAAACAGATAAATTGTAAAAGATTAAAAGAGACGTCATTTTCAAATAGTAAGAAGAAAAACACTGTTGTATATGTTTGCAGTGAGCCAAAGCTAACTAAAGGTCCTTACACACCGGGAGAGTTTTTTTTGTGTGTGATTATTTCGGATGTCAGTTTTTTTTTTCCGAACCCGTATCCTGTCAATACAAGCGTTCACATCAGCGACATTTTCCCGTCCTGCGATATTGCGGCATTTATTGTTTTCAGATCACGGTAGATTTTTCTAAAGTTTGGCATACTGCGTGTCCACTTCTGACCAATCAGATTGCGTGTTGTTGCGACATCAGATTAACCGGTATATCCAACATGGCTGACTGGCTGATTGTTTACTTGTCGGAGAACAGAGTGCTTTTTGATTAAAAAAAAAAAAAGGTTACAAAGATAACGACCTGAAGGACAAGTTGTGCTTGGATTTCTCATATGACGATGGTTTGTGTGCTTTAACAGTTTGCTAAACGTCTTTGTTTTAACTTTCATCTGTGCTAAGTAACTTTTGCTCGTAAGCTAACCTGTTCAGATACAACATACCATACCTAGAACAATATCACTAAAATTAGTAACACCATCACTATCGCCTGAAATAATATACCCAAGAAAAAGTACTTGTCATCAACATATATTGAAATAGGACAATACATGACTAACTAAAGTAGTTTTCTTTTATTTTGAACTGTGCAATGTCCAAAGGGAGGGGAAAAAAGTGCTGAAACTGAAATTAGGCATTCATGAACAAAAAATTCATATATTTATATATGTGTGTGTATATATATATATTAACAGTAGACTTAGTTTCTTTTCCACCTATTCCTGGGGAACGTGAGTCTTCCCTGGTGAAGACTCAGGGTCCTTGGCACAATAACAGGAGAGGGAACCAAAATATGTCATATTTTTTATCCCCATATGAATTCCCTTGAAAATCACTACTTTGTAATAGTTATTCATAACCACTGCGCAAAATAAAGATAGCATGTAAATTCCAGGACCACTCTTACTGACCTTATTCGCCTACATGCAGCTATCAAATCCACCCAAACCTACTTACCCTCTGTTACTATTACCAGGTGAAAATCACCCGAACACGTGCCTGTAGGAAAAAGTGGGTTTTGGATCAGGGAAACAAATATGCCTTCAAAAAGGCAAGGCTGAAGCTGCCCAAAGACCCATGATACTCAGGCAAACACAACATAATGAAAACCACGTAAACATGTTTGGTCGGGAAAAAATCACCCGGCGACAGTGTTCTAGGGTTAAAAGCAGAAAAAATGGCTGAATAAAAGAAACGATAGAAATAAGGAGACAGAAATCAGCAGTGATAGACAGAAATGTGTCTTCAGATACTAATGTAGCTTTTCAAGGTCTCTCCGCAGCCGAGGAGCCAGAACAGCAAACACTGTGTCTCCTCCAGTTTTCAAGTTAGAGTCTGGAACATTTAAGAGGTCCTTGTCTGAGGATCTGAGGATCTGAGGCTGCACATGAGTTGGTCAGGGGACGGCAGTTCAGTTATATATTCCGGGGCCAGGCCATTAAGTGCTTTAAAAGTAATGAGTAAAACCTTTAAGTCATTTCTTCTGTAAAAGGAACAGGCAGCCAATGTAAGGTCATTAAAACAGGAGTAATATGCTCTCATGTCTTAGTTTTTGTTAAATGTCTTGCTGCAGAGTTTAGCACTCCTTGCAGATGATTGGTTGATTTCTGATTGATTAAATAATGTAGACATGAGAGGATAAAAGCAGGTGAGTATAATCTCAACATTTTTTGTCCATGTTTGACCTCAAAATTACATTTTTTAGCAATTTTTGACATTTTAATAAGGACAAGTAAATTGTGAAAGATTTAGAGAGACTTCATTTTCAAATAGTAAGAAGAAAAACACTGTTGTTTATGTTTGCAGGGAGCCAAAGCCAATTAACCCTCCATTCATATAACATTGATAGCAATTCTAAAAGACAAAACTAGATGTGATTTTCAGCTCTATAGATACTGTCTCTCTCTAAAGCAGAACTGTATGGCACCACATGTCAGGGATACTGTGTATTGTACGAGATAAACAAGATTGACAATGTTAGCCAAGTTCATTTGTAAAACATCACTCATATAAGAAACCTGACTTAAAATGGATGTACATGAAACCACGGCTTTGCAAAGCACTATAAAAGGTACTCAACATCTCCTAAGTTGATTTTTTTTTTACTGTTTCAATGCGAGACAAACAGACTACAACATCCCCTTTTTAAAATTCTGATCAAAATGTTCATATGGAGCCATTTTTATTCCAGTTGTGCTGTTTTCCCTTTTCTAATCTGATTAAAGGTGGCTTATGTAGCTGACACCATTTGGATTCCTGCCAGTGACCCTTGTCATAATTTCCATCCAATAAAACTATTAATTAAAATCATTGATGACTGACCATTAACTTCATGCTGTTCATGTACAGGAGAAAGGTATAATCAAATTTGCTGTGCGAGTAAGCCGTAGACTCTGTTTATGTAGCAGATCTGTTCAATTTTAGCTTTTTCAAATGTATAACACCCAGATATCAAAGAAGATAAACATACACAATAAAGTCCAACTTCCCATTTTAGAGATAAAGATGAATAAAGATATCTCTGAAAACAGCTGGAGTCTGCACATTAGAGGAGCATGAGAATATAAGGCAAGATCATGACACTTTATATCATTGATTATTTTAAATTTGACCCTTTTTCTATATGAATTTTATCCTAATTGGTTCAAGATGAACCAAAAAAGACATATATCCTTAACCCAAAGTAAATAAAGCCGAACATCTCTTTATGGCCTAAAGAGCAAATGAGGTAATATGGCATTTTCATTTGGGTGAACTGACCCTTTTAAGCCCACCATTAACTGATGTCATCCTCAGCCCCCCTTTGTCCTAAATGCCTGTCGACTCCTGTAGGAACTCAATAAATACAGGACACTATAAACCTAATACTGGCTGAGTCTCTGCTGGACCATCATTGTATTATTGTGCTGCTCTTTCCTCGTAGAGTGAACAGAGGGGCTGGTTAAAGGGGGGTCTCAGTGGGGGGATGGGACGGAGACCAACGAGACAGCTGCTGCTCTCTGGCTGGTTATTCAGACCATTAAAGCAGAGACGGATTTACAGGAGGCCACAGTATGTCGTGATGTTTGCGAGGTTTCCTTCAGCGGCGTGCCCAATATAACCGCCCGGGCTCAGTACTGGAGGTTTTCAAGAATAAAAAAGGTGTTCGCCTTCGAGACAAAGACATCTCACAGAAACACGATGCAATAACCAGAGAGAAAAGCCAATCATTTCACAGTCATTTAGGAATGTGTGAGTTCATCTGTAGACTGTAAGACACCTACACCCCCCTGGACTCTCGCATGATTAAGTCCAACAGGGGGGGATTTGAAGCAGAGATGTGGGAGATGATTCATCGGCAGGCGATTCAGCAGTAACACAAATCAAAGCTTGACCACATGCAGCTGCAGTACCCCCACCCCCCTCTTTTTACCATTACTAAGCATGTAAATAGGACATTGAGACACACTCGTGATGTCTTAACATGTTCATTCACATATCTAAATTTAGTATCAGTCAACGCTAAGTACTCTTCCAGTAACACACTTAAAAAAATCTGTCTGTGTTGTTTGTATGTGATATGAAATTCTCATATGATGAGTGGCAGGAGCTTTCATTGACCATGAGAAAGAAAACAGATCAATAACAGATCAAACATACAAAATGGATGATTTGTAATGTTTAAAAAGAAATTGGCAGCTGCACCTATCGTGTTGTACAGGTGTCAGACGCCCCCTTCACATTGCATACTCAAGTCTGGACTGCTACGCTTCTGTCGGGCTTCATTCACACTCATACAGTCAGGCCTTTTTGAATGGGTGTCTATGTAGTGAAGGGACGCTAGCAGGGGTTAGCGTAAATGATGGAGCGTAGTGATGGCGGACTGTTGTTACAGGGCGTTGGTTTCTGAATCCTAATGATTGCATTTCCCTCGGTATTTGATTGCTGCATCTTATTTACGCCGGATCCTATGATGCTTTTTTATAACACAATAACACTGCAGCATTTAAAAACGGAGAAAAACAAAATCTCTGTGACTTATTTTGAGCATACATCTGATGCATCACTTGGCTAAGGCCACAACTGCACAGGTAGTGACCAGAAAATGAAGTAGGGCTAAAATTTACAGATACCGAAATTTACGCCAATAACCGACATCATTTTGCCCATGTCAATATATTTGGTGTCAAATTAATAATTAAATAAAAGTTGGTTTTGGATGTGTGTAGGTAGGCTATGGTCTCATGTCCCTTTAAGACGCTGTCCTACGTCAGAGACATGACTCCACCCCATCCAGTCCGTAACAAAGAGTAAAAGAGGTGAGGAGATGGAGGACGGTTCAAAAATTGTAGCGATTGGAGCGGCGGCTGAAGTGGACGAAGTTAATTTGGGAGGGGGTGAGCAGCTTGTGTAGTAGTTATTAGCGATTTATCGTTATTGAGGTGAATTGCTCAATATATTGTGATATTGATTTGAGGTCAGATCGCCCAGCCCTAAAATGAAGTAAAGAGTGTGCATGATGGAGAGGGTGAGACTTAAGTGCCTCCAAAGTTAAGACAACACTTAAAAAACACCTCTTTTATGGTCCTTTTATCACTTCTATTTCTTTTATGTTTATGTGTTTTTATTTCATTTCGTTTTATAAATGTTTTTTTACTTCAGCAGTGTTTGTTCTTTTGATTTTACTGTGCAGCACTTTGGTAAACTTGAATGTTTTTAAAATGTTCTATATAAATAAAGTGAATTGGATTTGATTGGATTGAAAATAGAAAGCGATTATAAGTGAAACACTTGGGGAAAATAAACCAAAATTGAATATAAAGAAAAAAATGATTTAGATAGACAATAAGAAATACTGTCAGATAAAATAAAGGACTCAGTCTTGGGCCTCGATTAAATCTATGAGAGGTGGTTTCATGAAAAACACACTCAGCTGGGAAATACGAGGCCCATACTTTTTCTCGATGATGCCTCCATTGGCCTATAATGGCTGTCGCTGAGTCAATCATCATCACCATCAGCACCATCATCATCATCATCACAGGCACCGCACTGGCTTCACTTGCTCTTTCCCACATGCTACCTCAGAAGCTTCCAGCATCTTTTATTGCTGGTGTACATCTTTCGCTTTATTGCAATAAGAAACTAGCCCAAGGGAAGTTATAGATTTCCTCGAATTTCATCTCCTCACAGTATGAATTCTTGTGTTTATCCGCCGTATCTCACTCCAGGTTGATCCCAATCTAATAGACTGCTGAGGCAACTTTTATCCCCAAAGCTCCTGATGGAAACAGCAGTGAGGACAATGATGATGATGATGATGATGGAGGTGGTCGTGGTGTTGGTGATGAAGTGATTGCATGATGGTTGGTTGTCTCCTCAGTAAGTCACCCAGAGCATATGAGTCACGCTGCCTGCAGTTTGCCCCACGTCTGCAGGCAGCCAGTCGAGCCTCTCAGCAACAGCCTCCTTCTCTGTGAAAGCCCAGAGGAAATAAGCAGAAAGACAACAAAATGCAGGAAAAAGAAAGTCGATGGGGTTGTTTGCTTCATCTCTCTGTGTATTTCAGACCTTAGCACATTGCGTAAACACTCCTGTTTTGTTTGTTTTAACGCGCACGCAGGGGTACGAGGGTTCACATTTGTATCTGCTTGTTCCTGAGACCTTTTACCTTTGAGCTGAGATCATCAGACATTTAGTGCCAGAGCCTTGGCTGGTTTAGCTTTGTCTTGGCATCCAGTTTTCCTTTTTTGTCAAACAAACATCACGCCATAAAGGCAGTGACTCAGTAACTCTAGAGCACTCAGAGACTCTGATCCAACAGAAGTTTCTATAAATGTAATTATTCGTGTTGTTATTAGCATTGGAGGGAGCTTTTAATCACTGCAAGAGGTAAAGTGTCCATCCAGTGAACGTCAAGAGTATAGTGCGTCATGAGGTCAAAATACATGGAAACAAGCACATTTTGTATTGTGTCATTTATTTCATACCTTTCCATTTATCAAGCGTCATCAGTGAGAGTAAGGCAGGCCTGAAAATTGCTTCTGGTGAGCCGGATTTGGCCAACGGGTCACCATTTGGGGATGGTAACTGTCCATGCCATGTCCACATGCCCGTGCTGGTTACTAGGGGTGGGAGAAAAACCCAATACGCCATAGTATCGCAATATTTTGTCCGGTGATATATCGTATTGTCTCATTTACCAAGTATCAATTTTTCAAATTAATTGCTAATATAAAGTCAAATCTATGATAATGGGAAAATAAAATCAACTGTTTGTCCAGTGAGGTTGGCAGAGGTGACATTATAAAGCAGGAGAAAGTTAGTGCAAAAATTTATATATGTAAGGTTTGCAAGATGTGCTTTATGAAAATAAAATACAGCATAAATAAGACAAACATAAAGGAAAGACAAATGCTAAATTAGCTAAACAGTTGAAAAATTGTGTAAATTGCAATATATTGTATCGCAATACTCACTGTATTGCGAAATGTTAAAGATTGCAATGTTATTGTATCGCAGCCTAATGATATCGTGTCCTGAGGCCACTAGTGATTCCCACCCCTACTGGTTACCATTGCTTAATAAGAGTTGTAACCATAGGAGAGTGGATCGGGAAGAAACAGGGCAGAAAGAGTGAGGGGGGGGACTTGCTGAGGGTGGAGCTCCATACCTGCAGGGGACCGTGTACATAACTCTGATACCAATGTAGATTCATTTTATTGAGATTTTCATTTATGCTAAAGGTACAAGTGTTGTTGTTGTTAGCGAGTGATTCGTTCAAAAGAACCGAATCTTTTAAGTGAACACACAGAACTGAATCACTTCCTCAAGTGATTTGTTCGTTTCTCACCTCAGTTGAGCTGTCAGCAGTGCAGCTGCCATAGCATGACGCATAGATCATCTATTGCATGATCCTATCATTGCGAGGGAACGGTGCATGTTCAGTGTGAATTCTCCGCTGAATGTACTATGGGGTAATTGTTAAGTGAACGAATCACTCACTGAGCCCAATTTACTGAGTAGACCAGGATAAATAGCATACCATTGGACAGTACACTTTAAACATTGTGATTTATAAACAAGTACCTGTTTTTCATAGCAACACAGCCACAACACTCTTGTCTTTTGGTCCCTGAAGCTATGATCTGAACTGAATCTTGAACTGTTCAAATGTGTATCAGTTCGGGAAGTCAGAGTCGCAGGCCCTTCCCGTCAAGCACTCAATGATTGGGTGAAAGAATCTTTTGAACGACTCTTTTTAGTGAACTGATTCAAGTGGTTCAGTACATTTAAAAGAACTGTAATGCCCATTACTTAAAGGTACTCCCCTTTGATATAATGTTTTTCCTCTATGTAATGCCTTTCATAAGCATTATAAATTACTCATACTATGTGTGACATTACCGTGTGGCATCCTGGCAAGCAAATCCAATTCACAGTGTGGCCGATTCCCACAACTGGATTTTTAACCCTCCAAATGTGATCAAAGAACAACAAAACAGTCTATGAAATTTGGTCGTCTCAGGTTTCACAAGTCCTTTAAACTGGAGCTTCAATAAATCGAAGTGGAAGGCTTTTATTTTGTAGCTGAGTCAAGGATGCTCTCACAGTGTCAGGCTGATTCCCTCGCCAGAGTAAAGAGTGGGAAACTGCACCCATTGCGATTTAAATGATGTGAAAGAAACTCAGTAGACTGTCTGAGCAGAGTAAGACCCCCCACAGCTCCTTTGTTGAAGAATATTTTTATGAACAGCACAACGTTGTCGCCCTAACGCGGTTTTTCATGTTCGTCATAACGGGAAGAGTTTAAAATCTTGTGAAAGAGCTCAGCGGGGTGGTCAAATGAGATTAGAGACCAAAGCTTTAAGAGTTCCTGTAAGTGAGAGTGGGTGGATTTTAAAATGCCTGATAAAAATCTTAGTGGGGAATTTCTGGGGAAAGACTGGAGCTGGCCTCATATTTAATGAATCAGCATTTCCACAGAATAACGAGTGTTTCCAATATTTTTGGTTATAACCAGAGGATAAAAAGTCTTTGTTTTGTCCTCTGTGCAAATGTGTTTGTTGCTAAGTCTGGTTTGGACTCCCAGGAGGTCAGACAGCTGCTGCCATGTGGTTCTACCAGCCTGAGCATTACTCATCTGTCTTATTCCATATGTGTGTGTGTGTGTGTGAGAGAGAGAGAGAGAGAGAAAGAGAGAGTGTCTCAAGGCTGAACAGTGATTATAGCGCTACCTTAATGTTTCTTGTGCAAGCTATTCCTCACCAAAGGTTGAAAAAGTCTGACTTTTATCATCTTTATCTGATAACCCCCAAAAAGTACCGCAGAAAAACTGTCATAGCCTAAAAATCCAAGCTGTTCATCAGTCAGCAGAAAAGACTCCAGCAGATTTCACCGCTGCCTGATAATACTTGAGCAAAAATGTTCGTTTCTACCTCGGGGCTGATTTTGAAAGTCAGGAAATGATTAGTTACTGAGCACAGAGGAGGAGGAAGTTTAGCAAGATCCTGTCCTGCAATCCAGGCAACGGCAGAAGAGCGATTGCTGCATAGTAACTTGAACTTTTAACAGTGGTGACAATAGCAACAGTGGTAAAAGTTTGAGCGAGGTGTTTCTGAAGAGGTCAGTTGTCAAACCCACAGAAGAAGGAGATTTGAAAAAGGACAGAAATGTCAACATAAATTTTCTAATTTTTGTGAAAATGTTCCGTTTAGTGTGTTTTTTAAGAAATAAGCAGCCTGGAATTATGGCATAACCATGACAAAACGTGTTCAGTTTAATTCTGATTCATTGAAATGAATCTGTTACTATGGAAACAGTAACCCACGACTGAATCAGAGGAACGTCTTTTCTGTATAAATGAATAATTTCCAAATCTGTACAGTAAACATCTAAGTTTGTCAGTCTGTGGTTAGTTTCCATGTAAGAATGAGTAGGTGGTTATGCAAATTAGAATCCTCTTTGAAAATATCCTATAGTGTCTAACTTTTTTTTTTTTTTACTTTAGGGTGTTTGTTTTTAATTTCATGCAAACTTTGCCTCAACTTTTCTGCATTAAGAAGCAGCTTTGTTGAATACTTTTTTTGCAAGCTCGTTACAAACAATGCTGTTTGGTGTAATTGGCAATTAAATGATAAAACTAATGTGTTAAAAACTGCTTGTCACTTATTGTAGTAAATACAACAGGGTTTATATTAAGAAGCATTCTGTTTTGTTTCATACTTTGTCAAAAAAAGTAGGAATTTTAAATTAACAGAAGGTGTTACTGCAGTGACGAAAAGAAGTGAAGAAACCAATCTCCTGACCCCCTCACCTCAACAGTTGATGCTTTGCTGTTAGGTTACATTACCGACCATATGGCCCCCCATGAGCTCCAACGTCCAAGCATGGAGATTAAAGGGGACGGAGTTACACTGGGGTTACAAAATGAGCACCTCTTTAAACTGGTGTTTTGATAAGTTAGGCCTTTGAGTGGCTGAACAAGTAGCTCTCATATCCTGTAATCATCCTCCTCCAATGTTAAAGAGTCAAGCCTTTCTTCATGAATGAAACAGATTTGATTCATCCGAAAACAGAATCAAAACATTTACATCTAAAAACAGCCCGTTAATTTAACTTTGCTTTTTCAAAAATCTCAGATCACGCCAAGAGACTTTCATGGCTACAGGGCAAGTGCACAGTATCTAATAAATCGCCTCAGGTAGTGTCACATGAGGCAGCGGCGTTTGGAGTGGAGGACTCCATCCTTGAAAACAAAAATAATCTCAAAGTGATGAGTTAGAAAGAAGTGAACTTAACTCTAAAGCCCACTCCTTATGCTTGAGGATATTTGATATTACTTGCATAACACTACTGAAGTCTCATACAGATCTGTTGGCGGCTAAGCTGCATCGTGAGTACAAGAAAGAAGACACAAAAAGAGAGAAGTATCTGTCCGATGTCGGTAAACAAGAGGTCAAATGAGTTTTCTTTCAGTTTAAAGGGATATTCCGGCATAAAATTAATTTAGGGTCAAACACACCGTTACACTGATGAATGTTGCCAACCAATTGCTTCTCTAGTTATACCAACTTTAGTAACGACCGCACGATAGCAATACACAGCGGTCTGAGGAGCCATTGAGTTCAAACTCAACCAAAACGCCACTTTATAGCCACAAATAATGCTCAGAACAGCACCTAACTTCATCAACAGTACATATAGGGTCCTAGCCATAGTACCAGCCACCAAACATCTTTTTAATTTTGCCTGATTTCTTTAGCAAAGAGACTAAACACAACTCACCTACTCTCTTCTAGCAGCCACTTGTTTGTACGGAGACCTCGGGCCAGTCCATTATGGACTGCAGCGGGGTGATGCAGCTCAAGGAAGAACATTTATGATCATATCTTCATGGAAATGCAATCAGACTGAGACGCTAAGGCAGAAGAACTACCGCATCTGCAGTGCAAAATGATTAAATATGGGGATTATTACTTTAAGGAAATGATAAAGTAATGATCATAAATGTTCTTCCTTGAGCTGCGTCACCCCGCTGTAGTCTGTAATGGACTGGCCTGAGGTCTCGCCACAAACAAGAGGCTGCTGGAAGAGCAACCCTAAATTAATTTTTACTCCGGAATATCCCTTTAAGTGCCTTAGTTTGTTTGCTTTAACCACGTTGGACTCCTAATTCACATTATCCACCCGCTGTACACCCTTAAGTATGTTCAGTACCACCTGCAGATGAACATACAGTATGTTAACTCAACACAAAACTCCCCAAAGACTCGGTTTTCCCACAGCGAGGACTCAGTTTTCAGCTCCAGCAGATGAGACATGAAATTACAGGGAGCTTAAATAAACTCATCACTTTTTCAAGTCTCATTTGATATGGACTAACATCATGTAAATGAATAATGCAGAACCCCTATGGCTCCACACAGAAAGGGCTAAATTTACCTCCAACAGAGCTGGGGCTTTTTTTTCCCCCCTTTGGCTGCAGGGGTTCCTCTCACTTAATCTGCTGTGTGTCCTCAGCTCAGATCAAAAGGGGAAACATTACTGCACATGTTAATCTGCTGTAATCTCTTTAAGATGTTTGACTCGACAATCAGAGGCAGACATCAGTACCTGGCTCTTCAGAGAACAGTGCTGCCTCAGCATTTCTCCGAACAGGGACTTTCGATCGGGGCTGCCACACTCCATCATTTGTGCTATACCTCTCTGTGCTCTTCACATCAGCAGCTGAGTGGAAAAAAAACTGAATATTTCTGATACAATACTCACTAGAATTAATAAACCGAATCACACTGGGGGGAAACAGATGCGTTCGTTCTCTCAAATACGCGTTTGATTTATGAGTAGCCTGCTGTGTTTGCAGTTCTTTCGTGTTGGAGAGGTTTTTTCTTTTGTTCTTGAAGCGGTGCCGTCCATGGAGAGCTGGATGCTGTAGTACCGGGAAGAGCGCCATACATCAGCTTTCCAGACAGGTTCAACACCTACTCTCTCACAACCTTATTCACACACGTCTCAAGGGGTAAAAAACACATCACAGTTTATCATAATACACCAATTCACGGATGCAAACATGCGTGTAAATACCAGGATGATTAGCAGGTTACAGCGTTTGTTCATCCACAGTTTAGCTTCAAAGATAAATGATGAAAAGTAAATGTATTATTGATTATTTGTTGATCTAGTTTCCAGTTTTGAAGAGCGCTTAGACCAAAAGTGAAGAAATCTGTAAAAACCTTAAAACAGTGTATTTATCACAGATTAGTGAAAAATTAATGTCATGCTTTATAGTTATCCGAACAGCATGATGCAAGTTTGTGCGCTTGACTTGAAATGTTTAAACTTGCATAAAAACGCCAAAGATAAATTTCACATGTTCCTGGTCCTGCTTTTTATGCAGCAAATCTTAAATTCGTGACCAAGCTCCAAACACTCAATGTGTTTTTGGTGTTTGGTGTTTTCTTCATCCATCCTACATTTTTATGACGTGGCAACAGAGCCGGCCCAAGCCTCTATGAGGCCCTAAACAAAATTTGATTTTGGTGCCCTCTATTTCTGCCAATAATATTGATTGTTGATCATTCACACACCTTCTCGAATCTCTTTGATTAACATTCCATGACAAGCAAACATATCTTTATTTGGGTGTTTTTTCTCCTCTTCTTCTTTCTTCCTCTTTCTTTTCTCTGCTCCTGAAGGATATGTCCTTTTTTGCGACATTGTTTTGCCCCACAACTGCCTGCGCTTTGGATGCTTAGTGCACAGCAGAAGGCACAAAATGGTAGCAGAGCTTTGACATATCGGCAGTAAGAATCATAGGCCTACATCAGCAGAAGGACTAAAATGTTTTTACTTTATTTTATTTTTTAATAATATATAATACAGGAAGCATCACTCATACATGCAAAAAAATAAAAGATATTTTAAAACTATTTTTTTTTTATTGCTCTTGGGGGCCCCCTATTGGCTGTGGGCCCCTAAACAGGCGCTTAGTTCGCATATGCCTTGGGCCGTCTCTGTGTGGCAACCAGCATAAAGGAAGTCACGGAATTACAGAATACTCATTTTCAGCATAATATTGATATTTAACTTTTGAAAATACAGTTAATGTTCATACCGGTATATTGTGACACCCCAGAGTCATGCTGATTGATTGATTTAACAGTTTGGAAAATAATGATCAGAAGTAATGGGCTTAGATAACATCCTAAAAAGAACAAAAAATAGTTGTTTGTAGATCCTAAAACATGAAATTCTCCAAGGATTTCTTTTCCCGTTTTTCAAACTTGGGCCATCAGCCTGACAAAGCCATGACTGATGGAAATAAACATCACTCTGGGTTCAGGGGAATTTTGATGGACCCTTTCATTTCGCTGCTTTTTCCAAATGAGTAATACTCGGCCTGTTTGTCATTACAGCTCACTGCTATTGGTCTGTTTTAGAGTTATGCTATGAAGCTGACCCAACTGTGTGTTGCACTTATTTTGGGGGGGGAATTTCACTGTACAAGGTAATAATTATTTCTACATTCATCACAAAAGAATGTCATCATTAGCTGCAGCTCTTAGGCACCATAACCAGTTTTAAGTATCCTCTACAACTTAAGTAGCGGTAAGTCCTAGAGACATCCTGCCCTGACTGTGTGCTTCTGCTTTATAACGCTGTGATGAAGAGGTTTTGTGGAGTGAAGGACTGTCATTCATGTGCCTGAACACCGATGGATTAAACAGGCTAAAGAGGTTCAGTAAATAGAAACTTCATAACTGTCGTCTTGTTAACCTTCAAGGTGAGTGGCTTAGTAAAAGAGGCACTTTTGATGAGTCTTCCTCAGACCTTGAGATTTGGACAAAACAGATAACTCTGCAGTGATCATTTTCTGTTGGATTTCTCTCAGATATTACTTCAAAGGCTCCTTCTGTTTACAGCGGTGAATTCTGCACAGATTTCATGATTGTGTAACAGTGATATCTGAAAGTCCTGCAAATGTTTTGACTGTAAAAAGTGGACAAAGAGAAGGTCATTCAGGTCATTCCTTATCGAGTCTTTGAGTGACCTCAGTGCACAGTGCAGTGTGTTACATCCACAAGTATGGTAAAATTAGTGTAAAATCCCCTGAATATAAGAATATAAGGACCTCTTTGTTGACCTAGATTGAGCCTCGATGGCCTAGTCTCAGTGACTTGAAGGCACATTCCCACTAAGTCCATAAGGGCTTGGGAGTGTCCCACTGTCAGTATCCAGTGTGGGAGGGGTTCTTGAACAGACTGTCTGAGCCCTCTCTGCACTCTGTATGTGAGCGGGCATATCTGCACACTTAGCGTGAGGAATTACCCATAGTTCACAGCATTGTGATTTGAAACACAGGACTCCCAGGGGGGAACCGGCAAGCACGGAAGGGTAAACGAGTACCGTTACATGGAAATAAGAAATAGATGTTGACATACGAGCATGGAAGTTGCAGCGTTGATGCTTAAAAATATAGATGTAGGCGAGATGCTATGATCAAATTTAACAATTTTTCCGTAGCACAAAAACTGACTGTAGTGTTATGAAGTCTGCAGTTAGGCCATAGAAATAAAATGGGAATACCTACTTTACTGTTCATATAACTAAAAGAAATATCACTGCAAATAAAAAAACCTTAAACTCTGAATTTCTACTTTGTTGGATATAACTTAAAATTATTATTTGGGGGTGCGCAGATGGACGAGCAGGTTAGCGCGCCTCATGTATAGGGACCCGGTCTCCGCAGTGGTCATGGGTTCAAGTCCGGCCCAGACTTTGTGCTGCATGTCCACACTGTCCTATCCATAAAGGCAAAAATCACCCCAAAAACACTTTAAAAAATGATCATTTGACTGTGTATTGCTGTATGCTTTCAAAATGATGGAGAGTAAACAACGAAAATAAGAATACCTAACACCACTAAGAAGAGCTGAATGAGGCTGTGCTGCCAGTGTCTTGCGAGAAGTCGCACAGTACTTCCTATTCATACCATTTGTGGCTCTTGCAGCCTTGCCCACTCAATCACTCTCCAGGTGACTCCAGTTAATTCCTTAAGGGCTCAGAGCTCAGGGTTTAGGGAGGGAATTGAGATAAATTGCTTATCTTTATAGAAGATAGTACTCTGCCACAGAAGCCGCCATTTTGCATGGCTGTGTTTTTGCTTCACAAGTGGAGGATCGCAGTTACAGTGCATCTTGAGTACACAAGTAAGCCTTTAAGTCTAAATTCTGATGGTTATATTGCTCTTTAGATTCTCCTTCACTTCGGTACACAGTAAAATCTCCAAAAAAAGGAGGTACTTCAAGATTAAGTCAATGTTAAGAAGCAATACACCCCAAACTCGGACACTCCCAGCACCAAGTATGACTGTTGTCTTGATACGTCGTGTTATCATTTTGAATGGTTGTGATGGAAAACACGCAAAAACCCTCAGTTTCCATTTCCCACCTGGCCGTCTGTGTTGCCAAATTCCCCTTCCTCCAAAAACTTTGCCTGATTTTGGTTTGGAACCAAGGGTACACCACTCTGAGAGCCAAGAGCCCTGATTGTTTCTAAGTGTAGGAGAAATTACAACCAGGAACAAGCGATTAATAATGAAATCATACTGTCACTCTGCTTCATTCTCCAATTCTGGTTGTTGTTCTTGGCGATTTATCAAAGAGACAAAAATATCCACATTTCCACATAATCAGCTGCGAAAATAAGGAAATAAAAAACTCCTCCAGTGGACAAGAAATCCTACCTCAGCCCTTCATGTCTTCCTGAGGAAAATCTGAAACATGCAAAGCCAGGAAACAAACCTCCATGGTTCGGGACTTTGGTTTTAATGAGTCGACAAAGGAATTCGAATAGAAAACAGAGACTGGGATATGAAATGAAGGATGGCTAGAGGTAAACAGAACAAGATATCGTTTGCTCCCATTTGCATTTAGCTGGGATTTAATGAGGTTTTTAAATGGCACGATGTTGTAAATAAACGGGAACTCTCTGAGGGTGATGATGGAGTAATTATTACACAGTAATGGAAACCTGTCAGTCAGATGTGGATTATTTTCAGCCTTTCGCCCGGCAGCTCAGTGCTTTTGAGTCAAAGCAACAGAGCCACAGTTTGAGGACTTCGATTCTTCTTCTATTTTTAAAAAGGGAACATTTTTAGATACTTAAGGATGAACTTTTTTCAATTATCATTATTAATTTGTTATATTTTCATAGAGTTGTACATTTATGTGTTCTCTGATAATATAATGTTTATGATATTGGTGCACATTTTTGCTTCTTGGAGTATGTTTTTGCGTGTTGTGATATATTCTCTTGGGATTGAACTGTCTGTTTAGTGAAGGCGTGTACATTATTTTCATGATGTGCATGTTTGAAGTGATGAAGAGCACGTAGGCGATCTCTAAGTGATGCTGAGTTGTGTGTGTTCTGAGAGTGGATGCACATTATTTTTCACTTTGAATCTCGTGCTCGGTGTTGCACGGTGTGCACCACAAGGGACCACATTTCCTCTTCTCCACGTGAAACAGCTTGATAGCGTATCCGGTTTTGATATCTTTACCTCTTTCTATGTGGCAGGATTCAAGCTCAGAGGACATATAGGCGCGGTTCTCTGTCAGAATAAACGTTTTATCTTGTGATCGTCTCCTCCTAGAATGGACAGGATAAAGGGCTAAATGAGGAGTCCTCCCGTTGGAAGAACAGCGCAGCTATTTCCGCCAATCAATATCCATTTCCATGCAAATAAGTGTGATTAAAGCTGATTTCACAGGAACAAGACCTTCGGCGTTCCGGTCACAGATCAAACATAGATAATTGGTTTAATGAAAAGATTTGCACTGTGCATTGTGCAGTTAAAATCAGCATGATGTCTGCTTGCTTGCACATTGAACCATGGATAAATTAACATGTTTCTGACGGGTTAGCATGCTGTGGGATGTTTCTCAGAACTAGAGCACGCAGGGATACAGCTGGAGAGTGGATATAGCCAATCTTTTCATTAAACCTTACCGCCTGCATGATTGTGGTCTTATAAACCTTTGCAATCACAGGGGGTTTTTCAAAGAGCGGGTGAATTTCTTAAAACAAATATAATATGCAGATGGAGCGCGGAGATAGCTTCCATTTTAGAGGACTGTTTACATCTGAGGCTGTGAATGAGGGGGAAAATGAGAGCAGGTGCGGGTCTATTGTGCACAGCAGTGCATATAATTGGACAAGCCTGGGTTCTTCATAAAGGTGCTTACCAGGAAATGACAAGATTAACTTTAATTTAAACTTTGATGAGGGTCTAAATACATCAGCTGTGTTTTTACATCAACAGAGTTTTGGTACTAAAGCTGACTTAAACATATCAGTCCATCAGAAGAACTTAAAAACTATTTTACTCAACAGTTTAAGAGGAGCATTTAAAGAGGAGCAAGGATCTTGTTTTCTTTCTTCCAGCTGAACTTTTTAGAGCTTTCAAAGAGCCTTTTTGTTGTTTCTATCACTGTGATCCTTTTTGCTGGCTGTTAGGAACAAAAAATACTCAGACCTAATCATCAAAAAAGAGGAGATTTTATTAAACACCGTTCCTCGTTTTGATTAAATTCAGTCAGCAGTAGTTTGGACATGCTCATTTATTCTCCTGGAGCTTGAGATTAAGTCAAAACAGTTAAAAGAAAGGCTGCACAATATTAGAAAAAAACTAACATTGCAGTTTTTTTCAACTCTGTGATATATTTTGCAATATTAAAAAATAGCGTACGATGACGTTTCCAGCTTTTCAAGCCAATCAGAGGCAAAGGAGGCGGGACTTTCCCCTACCATCCTACAAAAAAATTATCGCCAACGACAGCGCCAGCGAGTCACTCGATATGCAGGCCATGTACAGCGGGCGTGGTTTCCTCCTCTCTGAGTTTGATTGATGGTTGGCAGGGTAGTCTGATTGGCAACTGAGTAAAGAACCAGTGTGATTGGTGGATCTCTGCACAGCACATGTAGAGTCACATGGAGTGTATCTCTGTCAGCTACCCTTGAAATTAGATGAGTTCATTCGCCTCCAACATCGCAGGCTTTGCAATGTGACTGTCAGGCACACGTACATTGTGATAACGATGATGCGCAAACGATACATTGTGCAGACCTAGTTAAAAGCAACATGGCTGCACAGACTGGTTAGGCAATGAAACAAGGGTCCACTTAGAGACCTGGTTTCATTAGAAATAAAGCAACGACAGATGTCCACAGACAACAACCTCTAACCCCATTATTGTGTTGTACTGCTAACACCAGAAATCCAGCAGATCCGTATTCAGTTTACCTCTGCTCCAATCTGTTTAAGCTCTGTGCTCCCCGGGTTTTAATTGCATGGCAGGGAGCAGCAAGGGTGGACAGCTGGAGTCACAAGACCGAGGTTGCACCATGCGCAGCCTTGGTCCAGAATCAATGATTTTCTACATCAGTACTGAGCTCTGAAAACCTCTGGCTCTGCTCACTCTGCAAGCCTTGTTTTTAATTGTATTTCAGTTTTTAAAAATCAAGCGTTTGCTTGTTCATTAGCTTTTAATATAATAGCTTTTTTACAGACACATTTTGTGATAGAACCAATTTGTAAAGTTATGGATCAGCTAAAGTGATTGAGCGTCCATTTTTAGTTTCAACACACTTCATCTTGGAAACATTGGATTCCAAAATGCCGAGACAAATGAAAAAGTGTCTTGTGTCAGCATTTTGACAGTCAGTAATGCATTCGTGGAGCCATTTACTGTAACTTAAGATCATAAGTAGACAGAACATTGAATTAGAGACACAGTCCTGAGGTTAATGATTCACCAAATACGGCCGTCCATATTCAAGCTTGGGCCAAAATCAACCTCTGGGCAACAGATTAGTTGATCAAATTACATCTCGCTGGACGTTAGTTATGGAGCCTGTCAGATACTGATCGATTCGATTAAAGAAACATACAGTTCTGTGTGTAACTCAGCGCTCCAGATGAATTTTCGAACCCTTGGATCAGCATCCTAATGTCTCCACGCTTGTTGAAATGGAATAAGGGGAATATTGTCTAACTGGGCTCCGCGCCGCCTGTCTGGAGTGGGAACACAGGTGAGTAAACCTACACTGAGGCTGACTCAAAATGGCTGTGAGTCTGATGGTGGTGAAGATTAATTGAATGGCGGGTATCCAGGTTGCTGTCTCCCCGGCTGTGTGGCTGCTTGTCCAGGTTCCTGAGCTGCAATCTGTCAGTCACAGGCAGCGAGGCAGCTGCTCCGTCCAGGTGCCAACCTGTGTATGTCTGCCAAGGGAGTGACTTCACATCCTCCATTAACACTGAGGCCCATTCATCCATGACAGGGAGGATGTATCGAGCAGGGACAGGGGGATCAGGTAAGGGTTAAGAAGGACGATGGAAAGGACTGAAGAATTGGAAGTGAGTACGTAGTGTTTAGTAAAAAAAAAAAACACTGGCCAAATACATGCTGCGCTCACTTGCACCTGTGAAATGAAAACATTGTTTGGCAGGGCAACACTGAGAGGTAAACACAATTATGGCTGCGACTAATGACTCTTTTTTATTAATGATTCATCTGTTTACAACCAGGCAGTTAATTACCCATTAAGAATGAAATATTTCAGAGAGTAATTACAAAATCTCAACAGAGACTTCTCTGGATATGAATGATGGGCATTTATGTTAGTATATATAACTGGATCAGTAATTATGATTTAATAAAAGTAGCAATCCAAAGAGCCTCTAATTTCAAGATTAACTACCTATTGTCTTTGCAGAATGATAATAATACACAAATATTATCTTCCAATCATGGATATACAAGTTTACTTATTCTATACCGAAATGCAACAGTCTGGTTTCCATATATCTCTGATACAACTTGTTGATCAATATAATAGACTATTTCCTAATATACTATACACACATAACCATATGCATACATACAATTTTGCAAACATACACTCACGGGTAAATCCTGGGTAACGGCTCAGTACTCTTTGTTTGTACGATTGAAAAGTTTCGTCTTTTTAGACGTCAAGGTTTTAAATTAGCTTTTCAGATTTAAGGTTTTCTTCTACCAGGCTGTAAAAATGTTTACTCGTGCTGTTTAGATGGGCTTATTTGAACATGCAGACTTGGTTCGGATGATTCTGGAGTTAGCCTCAAGTGGACACTCCAGGAACTGCAGTTTTAAGCACCTCTATGTTGGCTTCATTTGCCAAAATTATTCACAAAGATTCACGTAAGACTGATAAGAAAACTTATAAACAATGGCAAGAAAAAAAGCAGGACTACACTCAAAGTGGAAAAGTCGTTTATTGCACTTAGTGAAGACGCATTAAAACAGGTTATTTCAGGGCCATGTATATCAGGGGCAGGTACAGACCTTATCCTTTCTTAGATAACTTACAGAGACCCACATTTATCCACCAAAACTGGCAGTACTGTTGAGAAAAAGCTTCCTTATTTGTGATCAGCCATCTTCTGCTTCAGACAATGATGCATGCTCATAAATAAAAGCAGTTTAGCTCAATGTCTTTAGGCTCAAATATTAATTCACAGCTGAATTAGAGTCAAGACACACTGACCTCTGACAGCTGTGACTCCCACAGGATGATAATTAGCGGTTGCCAAATCTGGAGGCAGCTCCAGGGGCT
Organism: Xyrichtys novacula; assembly: GCA_962446985.1. Taxonomy (NCBI): domain Eukaryota; kingdom Metazoa; phylum Chordata; class Actinopteri; order Labriformes; family Labridae; genus Xyrichtys; species Xyrichtys novacula. The sequence continues at coordinate 5,858,554 of OY660882.1, read as the reverse complement.
TATCTGGACTTCTCTGCCTCATCTCTGTTCAGTCTGATATGTTGGATTATTTTGCACCAGAGTGAAAAAAGTAGAGATCAGATTTTATAAATGTATTGTACTTAGAACTGGCTGCAACCTTGGAGCCACCGCTCTCATATTGAACACCCACACACCTGCACACACACACACACATATACACAAAGACCCAGTTTCTCTTCTACGATAGTGTGAGGGCTTACAGTTTCACACTCACTCAGGTGTTATAGCAGCATCACTCAGCACAGCAGGGCTCAGTCTGCTGACTGAAGCAGGCGTGGGCACACGTCCAAGGTCATAATGCCCCTTCAAGCTGCTGTTTCCAAAACAAAGACTCTCGCTCATTTCCTCTCCTGATTAAAATTTTTGTCCATTATCTGTCGATCTCCAATTAGTGGTGGTAATGATTTGGTTTGAGAAGCATTAAACTTCATTATTTGATGCCGTCCTGATATTTTCTCACTAATATAGAATTCAAACAGTGCAAAACCTAATGTTCTTCTACATCCCCTACTAAGTTACAGAATAAACTTCAGATAAATTCTACCCAGGAAAGTTTTCTTTGAGCCTTTATGCGAGAAAATTCAAAAGCTCAGTCTTTTTCTTGTTAATCTTAAGAAGATGAACATCATGTTTTCACTGAATCTTCATGCATCTCATCCCATCTTTACTTTGACTTGAAATCTCTTGTGTGACAGATTTTACTGCACACAACATGAGTGGACCAGACAGACGTTATAGATGATCTACGCAATCTTCGTACGCCCATAGGCTTTAACAAGTGTCGATCATATAAAACATTTACGCCCTAATAAATTTTAAAAACGGAGCTGCACAGAAAAAAAGGACTTCAGCACAAACCAATCTTATAATAACTATGTGTGAACATCGCAACCAGGGGTGAGAAAATTGTAAATTCTGTGGAATTAATTTCTAAAGTTTGTTCACATCGCCATTAATTTCGCGGGATTTATGGGATTAGAGGGATGGGAATCGAGAACCGGTTCTTGTTGAGAACCAGTTCCAAATGGTTCAATCCATTGACATCATTTACATTTTATCTTAACGATTCCTTTTTTCTGGGTGCCTTGAAAAACAGTCTCGCGAGTGCCAGTCTATGCGAATGGGAACAGAGACAGAGAAAAAAGCATGGGGGATGGTACGAAAAGTAGGCAGGAACGAGCTAATGTGTGGCTTAATTTTTACTAAGAAAGCTGACAACAGTGCAACGTTTGTCGAGCAGTGATAACATGCAAAGGTGGAAACACCAGAAACATGGCATACATCTTTTTCTGTTATCAGACACTTAATAAAATTTTGAGTTAAACGGTGAAAACCTATAGTCTCCTTTTTTTTTTTTTAAATCAAAGAAAGACATTGATAAGGGAATCGTTAAAGAATTGAATCGATAATGGCATTGATATCAATAAAATCTTATCAATTCCCATATCTAGTTCTGTTTACGGTCTGTGGGTCAAACCATGCCACCAAAGCTCACCCATATATTGCTGGATTGTACCCGTGGTCCTCAAGTCTTCTTGTTAAGCTAAGCTGAGCTAATGCTTTCACATTACCTATGCTATCTTCATATTAGCTCACAGAGTGGCTTGTGCCTTTAAGGGCTTAGCATCATTATCTAGAACACAGTTTGTTCGTATTTTTCTGAAGAAAGTTTTCAACTTAGTTCAGTCATAAGTTCAACTTCTGTCCCCCTTTCTTTATATTTCTTCGTCCTTGTTTCATCCCTTTGTCATGTCCCAGCCTCCTGTCTGTGTAGGCAAAGCCAATCAGACTCTGCTGCTCATTTTTCTTTTCATAGCTCTGAGCCCAGAGTCCTTTCAACCAATTAGCTCAGACAGCAACAGTCTCCTACATGAGCCGGGTGGAGGGCATGTAAAAAAGATTTACAGCTTTGAGAGCCAAATCCACCCTCACGTCTTATCTCATCCCCCGGGGCTCTGGCCACCACACAGCGTAGCCAAAGGCTTTATTGGCGGATAATGGCCGGTCCGAGTTGCTTTCATGAGGAAACAGTGGGATGATGCCTGCTGTGTCTGACTGTGAGAAACTGGGGCAGAAAGTTCAAAGTGGGCCCGGTTCACTGCCGCTCATAGCAGAGGCAGAGCGGCTTCGAACTCCCCACAGCCTCCTCACATTTTCCATGCCACAGTGACTCAGTTTACTTACACATGCCCAGTAAAGCTGTTTGTCAGCACTTCGGTGGTTTACAGAAGGGTCATTACTCCGCTGCAGATATAACTCCGAATTAAACCTGATGAATTGAGCTCTAGAGTGAAACCACATCTGTTACCTCAACCGACTCAGAGCAGCTCCCCTCCTTTTTTTCTGCTGTTTATCACTAAACATTGCTCTAGATTTCATTTCCTCTGTATGCTTTGCATTCGATGTCAGAGATTCTTATCTTGATGCATACACAGTATTGATTCCTGGAGGTGTTGGAGTCTTAGACAAAACCTTACAAGGAACCTTCGAACCAGTAATCTGACATTGAGAACAGAAAATAGAAAAATTTAAACTCTTTTTTTTCTCTTAAGACACAACTTTCACTATTCAGGTGTCTTATTGACATTTTACTTGATACCGAGGCCCAGTGGTGTGATAAGCTTCTTTGACATTAGCATTCATCAGATCCAGGCTTTTGTTTTCTTTGGTAGGACAGTCAACAAACTGTGTAAATCCAGTCAGGTGAGGGGAGAGGGTGACACTGTTGAAGTCTCCTGATATTATTACAAGCGCCTCAGGATGTTGAGTCTGTATCCTAGCAACAGTATCATGGAGAACATCACATGGAACTTCAGCCGTTGCCTTGGGTGGATGTATACAAGTACAGGTCTTATTTTGATGTCTATTATCTTTAAGAAGACATTGTTCTAGACTCATCAGGGGAATGTGGCTTAAAGTTCCAGTGAGGAACTTTCTGTTTGTGTCAATTTTAGCGCCCCCTGTGGACAAAGCAGCCTCTGCTTACGTGTCCTCCACATGCAAAATAAGTGATTTTTGACTGCAAATCTCATCCTGCAGACCTTTGACATTTAAATAAATAATTTTTAGAGAATGTTGAGTGAAAAGTGTAGAAACAGGCAGTAAAAAAATATATAAAAATAGTCAATCTCTTTCCTGGTGTGCTTGTTTATTTTGGTCGTCATTAAAAGGATTAAAAATTAATTCAGTCCATTTCATACACTTAAAGTCCTTATAGTAATTTTCAATGATGCCTTTTTTAAAATAAGACCAAATGCCTTGCTAAGTTTGAATTTCTGCAGAGGAGTAAAATCCTGACTTCCATGACTTGACATTTCATGACATTTTCTCACTGGCGTCAGATGAGTTGCGTCTTTTCCCTCTGGCCTGTTCTACCAGGGAATAAGTTACACAGCGTAGCATTAAGCAGTGTGGCGTGAAGTTTTGAGCTGAACCCTCTCTGAGTGCCAGGCTTCTGCTTTTCAGGTTAGTTTAGAGGTTGACGTGAGGATTTATCAATTTAAATCACTCTGAAATGTGCCGGGTGAAGCTCACATTTGAGCCGGAAAGTTCTTGTAGAAGTTACGCTCCGCTAATAAAACACAATTTACAGCTGTTGCATGTTTCCTCTAGCCAAGCACATCTAAATATTAGAATATGAAACACTTGCTTTCTGTTTAAATGGTATAAACTTGGATTGGTGACTAACAAAGGTTGCATCTGTTTCTCTCGTGTAGAAAATTATCCTTTAAATGTTGCCACCCCAGAAGAAAGGTGATCCTTTAAGGGTCAAAAACTTTTTCTTCTATTTTTGAAATATATTGCTTTTCGGCAATTAGCTCCATGCAATTACATGCTGTGTAATGGCAGAATCTCTGCCTTCTCTCTCTTTTGATGGAGAACATCAGAGTGTGGGATCGATCAGGGTTTTTCGACGGTGCCGCAGTCACCCGTTATGGCGTGTTAATGGAAATATCCTCTCGACCGCATTGGACCTGTAAAGGACTCTCCTCTTGACTGTCAGTGTGATTTCAGCTATAACAAGATGTGGATTTGAACTCTTCTGTGTTCATGTTTTTTTAATGTGGAAAGTATGAAGGCCACATTTCACTGGAAAAAGCATTCTGGTCAGCCCTGATGCCCTCTTATGTCGCCAAGTTTTTAAAGAGCCGGTACAGGATGTCTCAGAACATCTACACAGAGTTTCCTGTTAATTTATTCAAGAAAAGGTCAGCGTTGTGTTTTGCAGGCAGCAGAAAAATAAGAAAGTTGGATGGGACAAAGGAAGCAGTTTGAGGGTTTTGACGGAGTGTCTTGTTTACGAATCAAGCTCACCGATTCGTCACCTTGTGCCTGGCTTTCTAACTTTCGGAAAACATCTGCAGAGTGTTTGAAATATGGACACTTTTTAGCTCTCGTCATGTTCTCAGGGGAGGCAACATGCTTTCAATGCACAAGACGTAAGCAGAGCCACATTAGACTGGGAAAGATACCGTTCATTAATTCTCACATGCTTTGATTAGATCATTAATAACTTAATTATGCCCTGGAAAAAAAGTTCAAACACAATCTGACTCATTAAAGGAAAAATTTCCTGGCTGATGAATTGTGTTTAATTACACCTGCAGCCATTAAGCCAGCAGCACTTAGCATGCTGTTGCCAACGCCGATGCATCTTAGCCATGCTGAATGAATTTGTATTTGGTTGCACAGGGTTGAAGCAGACAAAGTTGCTGCTCTTGTTTGCAAAAAAAAGTCATGGATGCTCAACTTTGGAAACATCTAAACATAAAAAAGGATTAAGACAAACAAGTGACAGTGTTTTAATCATTCAGTGTGCATCTTGTAAGCCATTTGCCAACATGTTTTGTCGATTGTTTTGATTTTCCATACCGAAAGATGACCTCCGTCACCGAAAAAGGGGCGTGTTGCCACCTACTGTTATGGAGGTAGACATGCGTCTATCAAAGAGTCCATTCTTGCCCGGTGCCTGTAAAGTAGGATGAGGTCAGAAGTCCAGTTAAAGGGATATTCTGGCGTAAAATTAATTTAGAGTCAAACACACCATAACACTGGGTTATACAACCCGTCGAGAGATGAATGTTGCCAACCGCTTGTATCTCTAGTTACACCAACTTTAGTAACGACTGCACGATAGCAATACACAGCAGTCACACAAACCTCAACCAAAAAGGCACTCTATAGCCACAAATAATGCTCAGAACAGCACCTAACTTTATCAACAATACATATAGAGTCCCAGCCACAGTACTAGCCACCAAACATCTTTTTAACTTTGCCTAATTTCTTTAGCAAAGAGACTAAACATAACTCACCTACTCTCTTCCAGCAGCCGCTTGTTTGTAGCGAGACCTCAGGTCAGTCAATTACGGACTAAAGCGGGGTGACGCAGCTCAAGGAAGAACATTTATGATTATTTCTTTATCATGATCGTAAATGTTTTTCCTTGAGCTGCACCCCTCCCCATCTCAGTCAATAATGGACTGGTCAAGGTCTCACTACAGACAAGCGGCTGCTGGAAGATAGTAGGTGAGTTATCTTTAGTCTCTTTGCTAAGTGAAATTAGGGAAAGTTAAAAAGATGTTTGGTGGTTAGTGCTAAGGCTGGGACCCTATATGTACTGTTGATGAAGTTCTGAGCATTATTTGTGGCTATAGAGTGGTGTTTTGGTTGAGGTTTGTTTATGGCTCCAGAGACCGCTGTGCATTGCTATCGTGCGGTCGTTACTAAAGTTGGTATAACTAGAGAAGCGGTCAACAACATTCATCTCTCGACAGGGTGACTTAACTTGGTGTTACGGTGTGTTTGACCCTAAATTAATTTTATGGAATATCCCTTTAATTTGCTTTTACCCTGTATGTAAATGTTCTGAGTGTTGTTGGGTTTTTTTAATTGCATTTCCTGCATGTAAGTCTGTCAAAAAACCTGTTTAAGTTCCACTGTCTAAAGAGACATCACAGCGGACCCAAAGAGGCTTTTAAACCCCTCAGGTATCCATCTGCATAACGCTGATAGAAATCTAGATTCTGCTACACTTCTAACCTCATGCCATGAATATTCATTAAGATGCATCCTTAATTGTGGATAATCCCTAGTGTTTGTTTCCATTTATAGCTTAATGTCACACATGGGATTGCCCAACTTTTGCCCCCAGAATGTGACTATTTATTAGCCCCACACTCCTGAACCTGAAACACTTCATCAGACGCTCTTTTTGATTAATGACGCAGCTTAAATCAGCACGTGGGTTATTTTCTAGTAGTTGAGGGGTTCTGTCAATAGCCTGAGTGTCTATTTCACAGTCTGCAGATGCTGCTTCTCACTTTTAATAAAGACTAAAAAAGATGCTCCACAATGCCACAAGGGTCCTTAGTTTTTCATTTCTGGGTGAATCTGACATGCTATCTTGGGTAGGAATGTATTATTACACTCGTGCTGCATTCCTGCCTGAATAAAATCTGAATACTTTTCATTTGTATTCAGAAGATACAAAACCAGCATGCTTTCCTGTTCCAGAGAGCAGAAGAAGGAGACTGGAGGTACATTTCCATTCACCTGTTTTCACTTTGAGAAATGAGCAGGAAACTCCAACTAGGAAAATAAAACATTTTCTTTGGCTTTGCCGAGGCGAGGAAGTTTGTTTATTAAGAAAGCGGGAGCTCAATACAGATTAATGGAATGATTTTTCTACTGTGCTTTTATGTTTTCGCACCTGCCTTTGCTTTTTTTTTTGCTCTGTTGACAAAGCTTTCATTGCACACAGCCATTAACAGTTCTCCGCTCCAGCAGAAAGAGAGAATAACGAATAAAAGAGCTGTGGTGTGGCGCTAACACAAGTGTGTAGTCCACAGTTCGGGTCAGCCCGTCTGCATTTCATCACCTTTTGTAATCTACCAGCTGATAAAACCATCACTTTAAAGAAGAGATTGAAAAATACTCATTTATTTAGATAACTATAACAGGAACAGCATCATAATTTGATGTATCCGACCTTGAATGCAGTTTATTTTGGATTATCTGAAGTTTTTTGACACCAGTGTCTAATAGAAACAAGCAGTACAGAAGCAGAGGAATATCCTGTAAACTCAATCCAGATATGAACCTTCTTATTAAGCAACATTTTACCTAGCTAGCATTTACATGCAAAGCTACAATTCTCACTTGTAGTCCTGTCTGATATTTTGCAGCATTTTGGCTCTTTTTTGGTCTCCACCTCCACCTGTATTTTCCTCACCACCTTATTTGAACAATTCTGTGCAATGCAGAGTGAAGCCTCCATACTTCACCGTAATTTTACACAAAAATTGTCTAATAGTTCTTACTAGAAACTAGAAAACAAATAGAAACTAGTTAACAAAAATAGTTTATTTTGACCTTATAGAGTTATCATAGAAATAGATGGAGTATAGATGGGGTTGCAGTAGCTCAGGAGGTAGAGCGGTCATCCAATAACCGGAAGGTTGGCGGTTCAATTCCCCCCTATCCTGAGCTTGTCTGTTGTAACCTTAGACAAGACACTTAACCCACCTTGCTCCCAGTGTGTGTCCTCCACTGGTGTATGATTGTGGTGTATGATTATGAGTGGTGGTCGGAGAGGCAAACTGGCAGCCACATTTCCATCAATCTGCCCCAGGACAGCTGTGACTACTACGGTAGTTTACCACCACTAAGGTGTGACTGTGTGCGCAAATGAATGATGTATCCAATGTAAACTTTGAGGGTCTCTGATAAAGCGCTATATGAAATCTGATGCATTATTATTTATTATTAGATGGTAGTAGATTTAGTGTTGAAGACAATAGGACAGGCTGCAAATCAAATCCTTGAATACTATTGGTCGATTGATATAAGTTTTTTCAAGGGCCAATTCTGATACTGATAAAGAGAGCAAGTTGACTGATTGACGATTCAACCGAAGAGGAATCCAAGTCAGTTTAGGTCGAGTCCCCATGATGAAAATCAAGACTTGATGTTACGAGATGAAAGTCATACTGCCATAAACGTAAAGTTATGATTAAATCAAATTGTTATGAGAATAAAGGCGTCTGCTAAAGTCTGTAATGAGGGAAAAAAATCATTATGAGAATAAAGTCGTAGTTTTGGTTTTAGGTGAGCAGCCAAAACGAGGAGCCTGGAGCGTCTTAAGCATCTTAAATTGCACCACATTGTTTGAAGTATCAGGACTGTGAAAAGACTACAAAGCTGAGATTTGTGGTATTCCCTTTTAAAAAGCGTTTGGCTTATGGTTGAAAAACTTCATGATTATGATATCATGACTTCATTCTTGTGATAAAAAGACTTAACTACAACTTTGTGCTTGCAAGAATCTGGTTTTACCACGACTTTGTTCCTGTAAGAAAATAACTTTTAAAATTTTTTTTTAAATCTTGACAGAAATTCTTCTGCAAATCCTGCTGCTGAGTGGCAACAGTAAAGCAAAAACAAAAATTTTAAAAAGCAAAGACCTTTTTCAGTGAATTCACCCGAGTCATCCTCTTCATCTTCTGAAATTGCTCTTTACAAGGATCATAAACTTCACTTTGATTCTTGAGTCCCAGTCTGAGTCATTCCTGCTTAAATCCAAGATAAACTCAGAACCCTGAAAATCTGGACTAGGGTCAGACTCCAGTCTTGGTTGCATGCTCAACCTGTTCAGGAAATATTAGGGTTTAAAGCAGCTGTTGTTGAATAAATATAAATTACAGCGGCTGTAAAAGTGGTTAATGGAAAATCTTATTAAACCCTGTGATGTGTTTTGTTGCCTGGTACTTTCTCCGCTTTAGTGTCACTGTGGAAAATCATAGACCAGAGAAAGACTGTGATCTTTGTCTCTCTTTTTTTCAAACCTCACTACCATCAAAAACATTTCATGGGCTTCACTCTGAGCATTTCGGTCTTCTCTGTTCCAGTAGTGACAAAAACTGCTCCTTTAAAAACCCCCCTCCGACGTGACACGCCTCCAGCAGTCAGAAGCAGGTTCTATTATTTGAGGCAGACGCTCAGATGAGACCTCCAGCCTGCTCATGATTGTTTTTCAGCCCAGGAGGTTAGAAAGAGGCATTATGGGCTGAATCCCTTCGGGAAGCACCAGCAGAGCTTTGCGGCTGCTATCCCCTCCAGAAAAATCTCAAAATTAAATTGATAAATCGATATTTTTTTCAAAGCAGCCTTCAAGCAGATCATTGGCTTTTTAACCCAGAGTGAAACCGGCACTGTGGACCTATTCAACACCTGAACTATGAGATTGAAATCGTGACCTGTGGTGAAAATAACAATGCAATAATTTCAGATGAGCAGCACACAGAGATTTTAATGCGATATGACAAATAAAGAAAATCCTTTTAGACATACAGCTCTGTTGATTCTAACAAATGGGAATGAGATTAACTGCTCAAATACGTACTGTGAGTCAGCCTAAGCTCATGGTATTAAATGTGTGACAAGCTCTTTCCCATTCATCCTAATGCACACATCAGTAGCAACTTGTTTTACCATGTAGCCGTAAAGAAGCATCACTGTTGATTCTGAAATGGATACTTAACGTTTTAATGCACAAAATTGAGTCCAATTATCTTCCAGCTTAGCATACAGCTGCACAAAATTATAGCTCACCACATCTGAATTTAAATGATGCAGTCAGCTTCTGCATATTTCCTCTTTCTATTAGGGGGGAAATGTGAGATGCAGCATCAGCTGAGTGCCAGAGAGGCTAATAACAGCGCAGAGGAGCTCCGGGGTCAGAGTGCGGTTTTGGAGTTGACGTGAGGTCGTCTTTTTGTTGCGCTCGTTCGCTTTAAAACCACAAGCACATTTGGAGGAGTTCAAACTGGAGTGTGGGCTTCACAGCGTTGTGATATCATTGCTGCAGGTTGGATTCTAACCTCAGTAGGAAATGGAGCGTGGAGGAAACTGGCAGCATTTTAACAGATCAGCCGTTAAAGGGGCAGTCTACCAAGTTTAAACATCCAGTTTAATTTTAACTTTATGGGAAGTGCAACAAAATCCAAGAACATGATGTTAGTTATTTTGCAGGGAAGGAAATCACTAGATTGCATTGTGGGAAATGTAGGGTTGAGTACTTTTGAACACTAAGCAATGTTTGAACTTATCGGGATAGGCAGGATCTGAGGAAGTTCCAGTTTTGGCGAGAAATCTTGAATGTAAACTCTACCCCTCCCAACCAGTTTTCCCCTCAGCTCCTCCTCTCCCCTCTGTCTCTGCTCCAGCAAGCCCCGCCCACAATCAGATGCTCCTGCTCGCTCATAACGTTTCAATTAAATTCAGATATAATGCAGATAAATACTTCAGATAATTACAAATGGGGCCCAGTCAACGTGAAAGTAAAACACTTGTCATACTTTGTTGTTTACCTGTAGAGGAAGGTAACAGACTACCAGCAAACACAGGACTTCTACAACTAGGATAAAGTGACATAGTCTAGGACCTGATTGTGGTTGGTTTCTACTGTCTGATATCGTAACACACCAACTTTTTTTGGGCTTGTGAACGTTATTCGTGGAGCATGTCTCACAGCATGAAGGAGCAGTGTCCGCCTCACAACCAATCAGGTTGGGGAGGTGGAGAACAACTTTGTTTACAGTCAGGAAAAGCGGGAAGCTCAAAAATTACAACATTTTGACTACACAGACATTAGACAACACAGCGATATTGTTAAATTACCAAATGTCATCAGTAACTCATAGCTATTGACTGATATTAAAAACTTCTTTGAATATACACAACAAAAAAACAGAATGCCTACCCAAACCTTTAATGGAGCAAAAAAGTGAAGATGTTCTGAACCTTTTTGTTGAAGTTACAAGATAACAAACTTCTTTATATAAAGTCACAATTTACAATGCATTAACATATAATGTATGTATTTATAAGACTTAATCACAATCTTTATAAGTTAGGCTTAGATACTTAGGTGGCGCTCTGCTAAAGGAGATCAAGTTTTTTCTGTCAGACCCTCTCAACTTTGAACGACCTCCATGAGGAAATAAGACACACAGAATAAGCAACGTCTGAATACCAAACTGTTGTAAAAATATTAGATAATAATACAATGATAGTAATCATAATAATAATAATAATAATAATAGATAATACAATGATAATGAAAATAATAATAAAACAATAATAAAAAATAACAATAATATTATAACAACAACAATAATAATAGTAATAATAATAATAATAAACAATAATAAAACAACAACAATAATAATAATAATAATAATAATAATAATAATAACTTTATTTATATTGCACTTTTGAAAACAAGAGTTTACAAAGTGCAGGAAAACAAAGAAGATAAAAACAACAGAACAACAACAAGAAAACACTTGGTGGAAAGAGCCTTGACAAGACTGAACCTCAGACTACATGTCCTAATGTGACATTTCTGGCAATAAAGAAATAAAATAAAATAAAAATCCGTGGAAGACATGAAAGCTTTGATGAGTGTCACATGAGCTGAGTCGTCATTAAAACAAAGACATTAAAACAAAGACATCATAAGAATCCATGATACCCGGCCAACACAGGAACCTAACGATGAAAAAATGATAAAGAGATGATAAAGAGACTATAAAACATTGTAAAATCTAGTGTATAAGACACTTTCACAATCTTTTTGAGTCGTTTAGATGAAAGCTGTACCCTATACACCAGCATAAAACACTGAAAATTGAATCAGATGAATAAAAGGAGAAGAATTTAACCGTCAGTGAGACTCAGCCTTTTAAAATGTTTTGTAAGATTTTGGAAAATCTAACAAAAAGACAACCCATTCCTCTCTCTTCTCCCCTTTATTAAAATTCAGACTGTGGAGGGAGAGAGCACAGTTCATTAGGTGATTTTTCTACATATATTTGTATTCATGATGTTTCCTGTGACAGTCAGCCCTGTGCCCTCCATCTCTCCCCTTCATCCTTCACAGAAAGTCACCTCTGCTGTCACCGCCGCTGCCTCTGCAGACATGTGTGCAGCCGTGTCCACCTGGGACTCCAGCACGTGTGTGCATGCGTGTGTGTGCGTGCTGCCCAACAATGTGCAAACATGAAAAGGCACATCAGGGTAATTGGTGCTCTCCCAGCACGCGTTGCTCAGCATAATCAGCATCTCGGGGCTTCACGGGAGCAGCTATCAGGTCTGGAGAGGAATGAGGAGAGAGAGAGAGGGAGGGGAGGCAATCAGGGCGCTGGCTTCACTGTCAGCAGCATGGGTGAACAAGCCAAGAATGCTGTGGGATCCTGGTCCAGCTGGCTACATATTAGGGCGCTGTCTGTACCGTCCCCCCACACCATCACACCATCACACACAAGGGTCACGCAGCACGGACCACCACGCTGCACCGAGCCTAAAAAACTATTCCACCTCTCTGCTCCCAATATCTGCACAGCGTGATTTCCACTTCCTTTGACTTCTACAAGTGGAAAAAAATGTTCAAGGGGCATTTCTGTGTTTACCAGCTGTGGATTTTGCTTCTGGTTAAAGGTTATACAGGAGTGTATGAACCAAGTGTTATTTCAGCGGTTTATTTTTATGCTAAGACTAGGAAGGTGTTTCGATTAAGCGTGGGTCAGTGGACTGGGAAAACTGTCAAATAACTTGCCAATACTTGGCAGGATTTGATATATCTTTCAGCCTGTTGCTTTCAGCCTGGAGGATCACATGATGCTGTGAAGGTCATGCTGTTGTACTGCGTATCAGCACAGTCTCAAACCTGTGACTGATTCCAGCTGTACTGATATTAATCTGGCTCGAGCAGAGAGATTTTTAAGGTAAAAAGTCCCACTGAATACCTCTTGTTCAGTCTAATTACTATGTTGAAACTCTGTGTTGTGTAAATTCATAATATCAGTGAAGGAATGCCAGATTACACGCCCACTCTTAGGAATTTGGTGTAATTATAGTGTTGAAAAGATGATGAGTTTACAATGATGGGAGTTTCTTTTTTTTTAACTTTTATCTCAGCTCGACACAATTTAACGCCTCAAATAACAGTTTGCACTTCGATTCGGGTTTTACTCCCTGCAAGTCTGAGCTGATTTTACAGGGTCGTGTTTACGAAACTTAGACTGTTAATGTATACTTAAAGGCATGGTTGACGACTGGAAAAGCAGTTGAATAAAAAATGATATTTGAAAAAAGCGTCCCACCCCCCACACACAAACCTCTCCACCTCTGTGTTCCACGTTAATTCTCCCCAAAACCTGTATTACCCTCCCCACGACACACCCCCGCTGGAAGAGCAAGAAGCCGGCTGGCAGAAGATCCTACGCTAGCTTCAAATCGGACTCACCATGTTGGATTGCTAGCGACTAGCGGCAGTAAACGCCAGCTCTGCTAGCGAGCACCGTCTGCAGCTGCCTGGACAGCTACTGTGTTGACATTGCAGAGACTAATAAGAGTTATTTATGTAACATGTGCCACGATAAAAGGCAGAAATTACCTGTTCAACAAAAACTCTGCTGTCTCGGCGTCTGTTTTCAGGCCCAAATCCTGGCGGAGCTTTCTCCATCGCTCTAAGGATTATCCGATGTTTATTCGAGTTAGATTTGGTTAGGTTAGGTTTATTCGAGAAGTGGGTTTTTTGGTGTCTTTCTCCATCACAGTTCCGGTAGCTAAGCTGCTACGCTACTTTTAGCCGCTCAGAGCTCCGAAGAGGGCCGGGAGAGTGGGAGGGGATGTGTCGAATACAGCGAGGTGATTGGATGGAGAGACGGAGCAGGATTTTTACTAATACGTACCAAAGTCCCGCCTCCTTTGCCTCTGATTGGCTAGAAAAGCTGGAAACGTCATCACATGCTCAAGCCAAACACGGGCTGTCGGCTTTGTACATCGAACAGAACTTTGTAGAACATTATCGCACTTCTGAATCTCCTAACCCTAACCCAACAGACGATGACGTTTCACAGCCATAAGGAATAACCAATTGGAGCCCAGCACTTCTAGCCAATCAGAGGCAAAGGAGGCCAGGACCTTCTCCTACCATCCGACATAAAATTGGATGGCTCCCATTGGTCAATGTTTTTCACTTTGTAGAGATCGCACTATTAGACCATGATCGCCATATAAACAAGGTTCATGATAATTACCAATATCTCCAATCGTCAACTATGCCTTTAAGGTCGAGCACAGAGGCGGAGTCAGCGGCATGTTGTGGAGCAACTCCAGAGGGATACTTAAAAGCAATTATAATATGGGAGTTAAAAATTCATCAGTAAGGTATGTTGTTGGAGGTGCAGCCCATGTGTCTTTAATGATATTATAATTCCCTTTAAGCCTTTGATTTAACATGCTGTTGAAAGTCTCATCTAAAATGTAAGCGTGTGGTTGACATCCATTGGAGTCGGGTCTCTTTGTCTCTGCTTTCACACGTAGGCTGGAGATAGTGAATACTTGATGATGCTCTTCCTGTGTCTCTCTGAACCTGACTAGAGGTTCAAGCTTTCATGATTAGGACTGTCAGTCATCGTTTCCTGTAGGTATCGAGTTACCCCGGATCTATTTTTCTTAATGCCACAGACTTCCCTCTGGGTGAGTTTGACAGAAGGACCCAGGCCAAAAGCTGCATTAAACTTCACTGTATTTGGGCTGGAGCTAAGCCGCAAGCTAAAAGGCTCCTGTATCCTTTAGTAGAGCAGGAAAAATCCCATCAGACAAGCTTTTGGGAGTAAATGATTCAATGAGGTTTTAGAAACTTTTCGGTTTTTGGACTTCTTCACAGATGGGTAAACAGTAATCCATGTTCAAGTGCCAAGACTAAGTCGGAGTACAACAAGGATTTGTTTTTGCAGTTTTCATATTCCCAGGCCTGATGGACCCCTGTGGGCCCGCATTATAGACATGTCTCCCTCTAAACTATTTTAAGCGTTTTCCAACAGACCATAAACAGGTCTAAATATAGGCCCGTCTGTTAGGATGGGGTTGGCAGGAGTCTGAACAGGCAGAGCACTGTGCAACAAGGCCGCAGGAATGTCTGATGTTGTAATCTGAAAACTGTGGGCCCCTCATGGATGTAAACTCTGGGTAGGCCTGTCACCAAGGTGCAGGAGAGCTGAGTGGAAAAGCAAACGTCTCACAGGTTTCACAGAGGCTGGAGGAGAAAAAACTCAAGATAGAATCCCGACACCTTCACAGAGCTAGACGGTCAGGAGAGAGCACCCGAAGGCTGAAGTTACATTTTCATATTTCATCATGTCATCGTGCTATCTATAACCTGATGGTGTTTGTTGTGCCTGGGGGACACCAAATCACACATGTGATCACACGCTAAAATATGATTGTCCTAATCAAGCATCATGGGGGAAATCAAGTCGTCAGGGTGGAACTAAGCAACAATATGTGATGTAGATTGGTGATCAGGGCCGTGCATTAACCAGCGATTTCATTGATAATACAGTATAATAGTTTGCTGAAACTAATCAGAAAAAGGATGGTGTCAAAAAGGAAAAGTTATTTAATGCAAACAAACCTGTTTTCTTTGTCACCACATGTGCATTCGAAATATTACATGGTGGTCTGGGTGTAATGGTCAAGGTGAAGTTCACACTATCTTCAGTGGAGATTTAGTGGAGATACAAAAATGCTTTTTCAATCAATCAAATTTTATTTATATAGAGCCAATTCACAACAGTCGTTATCCCAAGATGCTTTCCAAAAAAAGAGCAGATCTAGACCACGCTCATTGTCTCATTGTTTGATGAATTACCAAGACCCAACCTTGAGATGGGACAGATTTGACCCATCTCATCTAACATGAGTGACAGTGGCAGGGAAAAACTTCCTTTTAACAGGAAGAAACCTTTGGTAGGACCAGACCCCCACCTCTTCGCTGCTGAGTTGGGGAGAAATTTTTGGATTTATGTTTAAAGGTGTTGTTCTCAGAGGTTGTGTATTCCAGTTAGAGTTAAAGAAGTTTAAGTTTGTCATGATTGGTAGGTGAACTCAACAGGTTATATCACACAGTATCTACATTGTTATAAAAGAAGAAAACGGATCACATCGTAGAAAAGTTTGTATTGAAATGTGCAGACATTTTTAGTAGACACTACCACAGTAATGGTTGTTGTTAACTTCTGGTGATTTTGTCAGATTAGTCTATTTGTTCAGTAGTATGGGCTCAAACTTTTGGTCATATGATGTGTCCAAACTGTAGCAGAGCCACCAAACACTAGCTGAGGCTGTAGCTCCCCCTAATGGCTGCTGTCGTAATGATATAATGCTCTACTACCCAGATGCAAACAAACAAAGATATGAAAGAGGATTAGGGCCACATGAAGAGAAAAATAATAATAACAGGAAGGAGATTAAAGTCAAAATTTGGAGATTAAAGTCGTAATTTCAAGATGAAAACAATCGAAATTGTGTCAGTTAAGTCGGATTAAAATTGAAATTTTGAGATTACAAAATGTCTGGAATAATGTTGAAATTTTAAGATAATAAAATGAAACTTTGATTAAAGTTGAAATTTCGATTTTTTTTTATTTGGACTTTAATCTCAAAATTTCGACTTTAATCTCAAATTAAAAATAATTTTAAAAAGCTCCTCCTGTTATTATAATTTTTTTCACTTCTTGTGGTTCTGATCCTCTTTCGTATAAAATGAACTCAGCCTGGTGCTGAAAAAAATAGAAATAAAGTAGTTTGTAGCTGTGTCAGGTCAAATTGACATATAACCTCTCCATAGTGCAAACATTGTTTACTCAAAGACTGCAGCATAACCCCATTATCATCCTCTCAAATAAAGACGAAACAGACCACTAAAAACCATGAATGCTTACTCAAATCATAGAGCTTTTGAAATTTGAGGTGATGTGAAATATTCTCTGCAATATACCAATATTCATAAATATAAAGTGCTACATTTTTTAGTATTATTCTTTGGTAGTTTGCTCTTTGTTTCATGCAGGATCCTATTACCCTGAGTAAGGAGTTGGCTGAGAAAATAGGTTGTCAGGCCCTTTATAGAATATTTAAATAACATCCACAGGAGGCTGAGCTGCGACAGTCACAAAATCTCTGCATATTCCATATTTAGAGTCCCAAAAACCTCCTTGTCGCTGAAGCCGTGAGTCTGCATGAATACCTGCAGAGTGAATACGAACTGCTCATAAAGTGTTCCACTGTGCATTATCACCCAGTGCCTGCCAGAGTTTCTTCAGTACAGTCAGAGTCCACGGAGAGACTTCACAATGCAGAAATCTTCCTGTTCTGCTGATGTTTTATTCATGGCCTGGATTTGCAGGGGCCTGATTGCGTGTCCTGGGCTTTTTTTTCCCCCCTCCCTCCGCCGTGTTTGTTGTTTCTCACTTGAACAGAATAATGCATTGCAATGTTTGCCATCAAATGTGCACTGTGGTGCTGACAGTGGTGCGCACATGCTCATTAGGAAAGGCGTTCAACCCTGGTGGGCTGTTTACAGTGGAAGCTAGCGTTGCACCTCAACAACCTAAAGTCAATAAAGAGCTTTGAGCCGGATGCTTTTTGTGCTTTTAAGTTGTGGAAATTAACTTGAATTCGTCTTTTCGTCTCCCTCCTCTCTAAAGGTAAAAGCACGTTTAAATTTTTCCGTTTCATTAGCGAGTGTCTGTGACTTGCAGATTCGCAGTTGGCCTCCTGATGGCTCCTCTCATCAGCGTCCCTCCTTCATTATTGACACAGGACGGCTGTTTATGTAGCACCTCACCACCCATGATGACTCATCCTGAGCTCAACTCTCTTCTGCTCATCACTTTCACACCAGCCACCCTCCCCAGCTCCGCTTTTTCATTCCTCCTGACCTACTTTACACGTACTGTGTTCTCCGTAACAATTTGGACAGCAACACACATTTTCCGTTTGTTTTGGCTCAGTTCTCCAGAATATGAGATTATGAATAAAACAATAAGTGAGAAACTCCTAGAAGAAGATCTTCAAACTTGCGGAATTTGCTGCATTTCTCACTGAATGCATAAATATTGAAGTTTTAATCCAATGAAAGTGATGGCCTTAATATCACACTAATGCCAAGATGAATGCTTGGACTGGGGTCTCTCATAATTAGCTAAACTGTTGCAGACTTGACTCTGTCTGCAGAAAACTCTGGCCTAGCTTGAATGACAGGAGTTTCTCATTAGAGGTGCAAAGTTAACCAACATTCATAGCAGCTAGTGCACTTACCTCTGACATTAAAATGTAAACAACTCCACATCCAACATACCAAACTGTTCCTTTAAACTGATTGGTCAGTATTCCATAGCAACAGCACACCGTAGCTTTACTGGTTTTAAAGGGATATTCCGATGTAAAATTAAGTTAGGGTCAAACACACCATAACGCAGAGTTAGACACCCTCTCGAGAGATAATGTTGCCGACCGCTTGTTTATTTGTGGCTATAGAGTGGCGTTTTGTTTGAGGTTTGTTTATGGCTCCTCAGACTGCTGTGTATTGCTATCGTGCGGTCGCTACTAAAGCTGGCATAACTAGGGAAACAAGCGGTCAGCAACATTCATCTCTCGAGGGGGTGTCTAACTCGATGTTACAGTGTGTTTGACCCTAAATTAATTTTACGCCAGAATGTCCCTTTAACCACAGATTCTGGTTGACTAACTACAACTATATTAAATCACTGTGAGAAATCTGGACTATTTAGTGAAAACTTTTGTAGGTTGGGAGAAGGAAAAGAAAACAGTAAAGGGCAGGAGAGTTTAAAGCCACAAAACTTTTTGCAACTGCAGAGAAATCTTCTAAATTTAAGAGTTGCATGAAGCAAACAAAAATGTTATAAAGCTGATAAATGAAATATAAAATATCACAAGATTTGATCTGACAGTGAGAAGCAAAAACAACTCATTTTGGTGAGTTTATTACAGTTCCTCTTGGTTCATTTCACTATACTTGGATATGGTTAGTTTAATGTGAGTGATAACCAAGGTTAGTATCATTTAAAAAAGGAACAAAATCACAAAAACTAACCAAATGAAAAAAATTACACACAGTAAACTTTGTTTTTCTTTTTTTAGTTAAGCATCAATTTATCTGTATCCAAACTAAAACAAAATACACTCTGGGTGAGTTCCACACTAACCAGCAGGGGCGTGTCCGGATGTTTTTGACTGGGGTGGCCTGACCTCGACCCTGACACTGCTGGGGTGGCTTAAAGTATTAGAGCCTTTAATAAAGTATTTTTATCATCATATCATCTGTGTCATTAAACTGGTCATGTGGTTAGTTTGAACATAATCTTTCCTCTGTCAACGCAAATAAACAAATAAGACACAATAGGGGGTCTCGCTGCAGAGAATCATCCCATGTTTCAAAAAACTCAAACTTATAAGATTAAACTGAAACTTAGTATTTTGCAAAAATAAGTACTAGACCAAGAATCCACTGTTATAAACCAAGCAAAACTAGACTGAAATTAAAAAACAAGAAAAGCCGAAATTAATCTATGAACTAATGAAAATTTCATAACTGGTAAAAATTGCTTAGTTCGTCTATTTCATTGTTAGCACAACAGACTTTTTACAACACAAGGAAAAAAAAACACTTTTAAATCAACAAAAACGTCTCTAATTCTATATTTAGTGTAAAATTATTGATTTATTAAGTAGGTAGTTATGTAAGATGGAAAATCCTGTGTTAGGGATTTCTATATTGTAGGCACCCAAGGGTTATAACCACCCACTCACATTACATTACCCCTCACTTATGCTTCCATTAAAGCATGTTCAAGCAGCCCCATTAGCAAACTTTTCCCTCCAAAGGCATCTCTTAATAGTAAGTAATATGAATTATGAAATGCACAAACATTGCCCCGGCTTTCAAAAGGAACAGAGACGAGAAGTAGCTGTTAAAGGTTATCAACTATTTAATGAGATCAGTGCAGGGGCGCTGACTGTGACACACATCAACCAAATACAGCTGGAGTCAAGAAATGAAATATAAAAATTAATTTTCTGTTCAGAACGATGACCTAAAAATACACACACCGAAGCTCAGACAAGCTTAAAACAGTCAGTAAAAATCACAGTTTTTACCAAGTGAGATGTTTTGCATTTGAGAGAAAAAAGACACCCTCATCATGACTGACCTAAAACTTTATTTTTGGTGCTTTTGGATGCAGGCGTC
This sequence comes from Xyrichtys novacula, assembly GCA_962446985.1. Classification (NCBI taxonomy): domain Eukaryota; kingdom Metazoa; phylum Chordata; class Actinopteri; order Labriformes; family Labridae; genus Xyrichtys; species Xyrichtys novacula. The sequence goes on along the minus strand of OY660882.1, from coordinate 5,838,411 downwards.
TTGACTTGAACACGTCTAAAAAGCTGAAATCAACCAACAGCATCGTCTTGCCTGCATCTCTATTTCTCTTCTTCACCTCCTTCGATGTCTTCTTTCTTTCCCCTCGGTATTTTTCTTTATGTTTGCTTTATCACACAAGGCAAGTGGAGTATCAAGTACGTCTGGCATGAAGTTCACAAATTCTCCTCCAGTTTAAAGCAGTTTTATCAAGAAAATAACAAGGCTACAGTGAATCCCTCCTCATGCATTATAGATGCAAACACCTTGGATGTACAGCCTGAATGTCAACATGTCGTACTTGTCTCGTATTTGCGTTTAAATCTGGAGCAAACGCTGCAGAAAAGTACAACTAAATATGCGTGTCAGGATACTAAGTAGCCATATTTAGCCAGCCACTGACGGTTAATTAACTCGCCGTGATTGAAGCCGAGTAATCATCATCCACGTTAACTTTTAGGACTATGATAAAAGTGAATACCTGTGGTTTGCCGTCAGTTTTACACAGCGTGCCTCCCACACAAACACGCACAAACACACACTCTCCCTTTCTGACTTTGCCAGCGGCTGCAGGTGAGACTGACTGAGTCGAGTCATCGCCCTTGTCTCGTTTCATCACTTGGCCAGACACTGTCTCTTTGACAGCCTCATCAGGCGCACAATGAAGACACACAGGCCGCCTGCGAGTGAAGGAAGAGGAGAGATCTTCATCAAACTGCCGAGACAGTCAGGAATGATGGGAAAAGTGTGCATCTTATGGATCATTTAACTCCACAGGAGGTGCACTTCTATAAAGTGTCACTTGCAACAAATGTAAAAGGAAAATATACTCATGTGTTGAATGAGTCTCTGTTGGATTAACCCATAAAGAGCTCCAGTTTGAACACAAAGAAGACTGTGGGAGGTCAGCTGCAGACAGGGCTCACTTCACGCCTGATGATGATTGCCTTCATAAATAATGTCAGTGTTTGGGCTTGAACTAAATGCAATATTCATGTTTTCCCAAGGCATCTGGAAGGCAACACAGATTCCTTTAGCATGGCAGGGGGGGAGAGAGAAAAAAAGTTGCACAAACTCCTTTTCAGTAAAAGTCTCGTGTGACACAGCTGTATCGGTCGTAAATGACGAAAAAAAGCAGCGAAATTTAGCTGCAGTCGACACTCACAATGAACCTTCTGTCTTCGCCCTCGAATCCTCGTTTGTGCTCGTCAAAACAAACTTTCTGTTAGCCCCGCAGCTCTATTCAAATGATGCTTAGCAATGACAAAGCAGATTCAGGAAAACAACGCCGTTCCCTGTTTAAAGCTGCTCTGCCAGCTTTGTCTGTTTCCTCAGTTTTTATTTGGAGCCACTCAGCCTGAATACAACAGTAAAAAAAAAAATCAATGTGCTGCATATTGCTGTGCCATTTCATTTCTCAAACTCAATTAAATATACAATAATTTTTAGATTGCATGGGAGAAATGTAGAACTCATTGATCTCCTCGCCTTTTTTATATTCCTCCTCTTTCTCTCTCGCACACACACACATATACGCTCACATACACACTTTCTTCTCTCAAATCCATTCTCATCTTTCCTCCCACGGTACCTTTTTGCCAGAGCTATTCGCATTTTATAGTGTGCCGAATATGAGACTCAAGGGTTGTTCCTGAAACTTTCTTGAGGTAAAAACGGAGCTGCCGCCGCACGCGCTCCTCTGCAGTCGTTCTGGCTTTGTTCAATAAAAAATACCCCCTTTGCTTTAATGGCTGCCATATTCCACAGCTGGCTGCTTCCACATTTATGTGAGGTATTTGATGTTTCCTTTTTTCATTAGCACATCAAGTGCATCTAAAAGCAAAAGTGCTCCCACCTTGTTTTTATACACTGTTACATGTGATTCATTTTTATTCTGTAGTAAGCAGAAAGTCGCAGCTATGAGTGAAGTAAATAAATCAACAGGCTGGATCGCAGTAACTCCCCCGAGGGCTCGGTTGGTAAAGGCTGCTGTAGCAGTGTGAGGGTGAAGTACAAGGTAGATTTTATATCAAGTTAGACCCCAAGTTACTGAGGGAAAGGCCTGGACCTATGGGGTAAATCAGAGGCTAACAGGTCCAAGTCAAACCCGAGTCATTTGAGTCAAAGTCCAAGAAATTCCAAAGAAGTTACTTAAAAGTTTGAGTCATGTCTTTAATGGCAAATTGGAGTTAGATCTCATGTTATTGGAGGCTTACATGTTCAAGTCAAATCCCAAGTCTTTCAAGTCTTAGTCTAAAGAATCGTCAGGTCTTTTGAGGTCTTTCTTAAATTTTGGCAAGTCATTAAAGACGAATTCAAACTAGAGCTTGATGAGTTGTTTAGTCAAGTGTCCAGTCATTTGCAAGTTTGTGTTTTTTCTAAAAGACTCGTCTCAAGTCATCAACCTCACATTTTAAGAGATAGCTAAGCATGTCACAAATCTGTGACAACAAATCAAAGTTAGATATTTTTTAAATCAAGCCAGGTCGAAAGATATAGAAACTGAAAAGTCCAAGTCTGTTCAAGTCACAACTAACTGGTTCGAGTGTCCAACCATTTAAGTCCGAGTCATTTCTTACAAACTCACAGGTCCAGAACAAATACCAAGCAATTGTTGTAAAACACAAGTCTGTTATTGATCACAAGTTGTCAGAGATTCACAGCTCCAAGTCACATCTATTTTCATTTAATTGGCCAAGTCTGGTCAAGTCACAAGTTATTTCCTCATGAAGACTATGCTACGTGTCTAGACCAAGTCATGTGCCTCATTGTACGTGTACAAGTGAGAGTCAAATCATGTTCAAGAGAGATTTAAGTCGAGTTAGAATTTATTCAAACAAGTCCAAGTCAAATATCAAGGAGCATCCAGGTCTTTTTTAAGTATCAAGCCATGTTATGATGAGGCTTAATCAAATGAGAGAATTTCAAAAGCAATATTTTTTTGCTGGGGTCAAATTCAAAACAAGTGTTCGATCATATTGGCAGTTTTAAGCCAAATCCTGAATCACCAGGATAAGACTAAGGCCAAGACTAAGTTCCAAGTAAGTGTCAGATCAATCAAGTCCAAGTTCTTCAAGCCAAGTCCAGATTTCAACAAAGCTCAAGCTCTTGCTGTTAGAATTTGGATAATACCTCACGCTATGAAAGCACACGGTCTTACTTGGCAGTGTGGAAACATCATTGTTAAAATCAGTCGTATAACGGGGATGTTTGACCATGTTCCCAGAGGATTACTGCAGGACATTATTCTGGACCACTTCTTGGTGAAAAGGTGCAGTGACATATCATTATTGTTGATAGTGTGGTTCAAAAATGTCACAGACTGACCAGGGGAAGAGGAAGGAAGAGAAAAATGGGGGTCACATGGGAAGACTATAAAAAGAACGACTAACAAAAGGAAGGCATAATTGTGACAAGCATTGGCAGCCATATGGGTATAGCAGTAGCATGGTTCCTGCTCTCAGCTCACAGTAGTGGTATTGTCAATCTTTCACATCCTTAACAAAGGGCTTGGGTCCTCCACGGTCCAACCCCCTCACCAGGGATTGATGTTGCACTAATGCTGCACACAGGCTCGACAGCTTTCTTTTCTTCCTTCTCTCCAAGGTCTTCGACAAGTCCTTTGTACTGTTGGAAACTGTATTTCATCTATTCTTGTGTTAGTCGGAAGAGAAAAAAGAAAGGGGTCTAATAGGGTTTATTTGCTTTCACACATCTTGAAAGAGCAACAAAAACACCAACGTTTGCTTTGATTGATACAACTATCAACATTTACGAGGGCAGATTTAAGAGACGTTTGTTGTCCTTATTCCATGTGGAGTATCTCAGGGAGAAAATCTACTCATTTCTGTCTGTCTATTCTACAGTCTGTTGTAGAGATAATGATGTTATGTCATCCACTAACCCCATTCTTTTATTTCATTTTGACTTTCCATCACTGATACACTGATACCAGCCGTTTGAGGCAAGTCCAAGTCAGGTCTCATGCCAGTTCAAAGTCAGTTGCCAAGCCAATTTAGACAAATACAGGTCAGAGTCAGCCAAGCCAAGTCAACCCTATGTCAAGTAATTTGAAACAAATCCAAGTTACATCTAAAGTCAGTGTGCACTTGTAGGTCCAATCAAGATCTGAGTAATATGATACAGGTCCAAGTCAGGGTTCAAGTTGTCCAGGTTTAGGTTTAAAGACACGGCCAAAAACTGAAGTTTGAGTGACTGGAGAAAACAGCATCTGAAGTTGTAAACTTTGTCTTTAAAGCTGCTTTGAAGAGTTTTTGATTTGATGAAATAGACTGAAATTTGTACTGTTGCTTTTTCATGGCAATTTTTACGCCATCAATTTTATGTCTCAAACTGGTGCAAGGGGATACGTGTCAGCTGAAACAACCCTTTGATTTAATTTCCACATAAAATACACAGAGAAAAGTGGCACAGTCGACTTTTAAAAGTCAGCGGGATACTTGAGCATCTAAAGGACTCGATAAGGAAAGCCTGCTTTGTCCAGAGGGGGCGCCAAAATTGACCCAAACTGAAAATTCTTGTCAGGATCTTTAAATAAAACTTCAAGGCTCTTTTTTTTATAAAATAATACATGAGGTTAAAATGATTAATTTGACCTGAGGATAATGAGTGAAGCAGTTTATACCCTTGTGGTCAAACTTTTCCTCTCCCAAGAGTCAATCCAAGTCAGATCCAATGAGGAACTTTATTTTGAAGAGTTTATAAACCTTTTTTAATTGATTTTGAAACAGAAGTGATTATGCACCCCAATCTGGAATGTGTGTGTTGTTTGTAGTTGGAGATAATACTTTCATGCCTGTACTTTAAATATGCTATAAGTAAGAAGCTGACCAAAATTACCTCGTTCTCCCTGATGGTAGAAATTGGGAGCAAAATTTTCAGGGCGGAATTTTTTTTTTTTTTTAAATGTAAGCTCTACAGACCTCAAACCTCATAACTGTGTCAATAAATGCCCTCTAAACAGACAGCCACTTCCTTGAATTATTACCGTACAATAACTCCTCCTCAGGCTTCGTTTCATTAGGGGTTTACAAGTTGAATCTTGCATCATATTACTCAAAAAATATACATTTAAATCACAAGAGTCTCATTTTCAATAATATTTTGTCAAATATAGTGTGTTACAGTTAGAAAGGAGCCCCTGTAAACTCAGCACTGTCAGCAGAAACCTTCACCTAACAGGCAGGAAACATGTTTTAGACAGCCATTCTCCCTCTCTTCCATCTCTGCCTTCATCGCTCTCGCCTCTTTTTTAAAAATCAATACAGAAGCTGAGAAAAACAGGACTGGTGGAGGGTCTGAGTGTTTGAAGAAATGCCCCCTAAATTCTGGAGATTACCTTTTACTCTGGAAATGTCAAGGTGGATAACATTACCTGTTATCTATCTGGGTTTAAGGCCGAGTCTTGGCAACCAATGAATTCACTATTAATGGATGGACTGAAGAGCGATGAAGAAAAAAACAAGGTTTCCTCTGAAAGGCATTTTGGTCTTGCGTTTTTTTTCCCCCCTCAGCACTTGGGATGTTTCCAGAATAAACTTGAAGTGAGTAAATTTGTTCATAAATCCCCTATGTTGTTTTTCCCCTCTAATTTTAAATATAATATTACAACAATAAAGTAATATTGAGCAGTTACAGCTTGTGGTAAATGGGGTTTGTATTGTGTAGAACATATCTCACCTGTGGATCTAAGTTTTCTTACCTTAAAAAACCTTTTGGAGTGGAGGTTCATCGTCCCTGAGACTATAATATCCTTGGCTGGACATTCCCCTGCAGCAGATTTAAATGCAAATTTTGACCACAAACCATTTGGGACAACAACAACACCATTTTTGAGGAAAATGTTTCGGTCATCAGTTCTCCTTAGGTTTCCCTCTCTGTTCTCCTCAAATACAGTGTGTCTGAGAAAATTACTGGTGTCAGGCCGTGAGAGGTGTGTAAATGTTATTGTGTGCTTTTTTATTGTCAACAGAGCAGCTTCAATAAAAATCGTTGCAGTGGAAGTTATGGTCGGTAATGTACTGCTCGGAGGCATTTCAAGTGAAAAATCTGAATCAAAATTCGGTATTTAGAGAAAGAAATGCTTTTGATTAAAGGTCAGATTGTAAAAAATTGGCTTGTGTCAACCCATTAGTGTTCCTGTGATTGGCTGTTTCCCACTGGAAGCCAGTATCCAGATAAGCTAATGATCCCCTCCCAAACAAGGAACAAACAGAGTGATGGGTAGGTGATACAAAGCCATGTCAGCAGTTGGCAGTCGACACTATCACTAATTGCAGCATCTGTCACAGCGGAGGAGAGAAGAAGCTGTTCCAGGTACAGCCATCCAAATGCCAAACCTGATTTTATCACGGCTTGTCAGATTACTGCGAGGCTCCACACCGGCAGCCCACCTGCCTTTCACTGCTCACTGTCAAGAACTGGATTTCAAATCCCTGTGACGCGTTTTTGCATTTTTATTTGACGTCTCTGTCCATCTTTTACAGCCAACCTGTGGTCATGTTTCCTGTCCTTCCTCCTACAAATCGGATCACATTTGCATCCGCAAACAAGCTGTCTGGGCGAATGTTCCCCGGCTTGTACAGATATACGCTCTGACCATCAGTTATTCTCCAAACAGTAAAAGCTACAAAGCCAATCTAAGGTCGCTGGAGAGCACGGGCACATTTCATTTCAACCTCTGTCACATAAAATTCTCCATCTGACACCGTGCAATGAGAGGTAGAGAGGGGGAGAGCTCCGGCTTCTGTCACCACGCCACACCAGGGGCATACTAATACCAGCTCAGTCCAGCTGCTCTCCGTGCCTGGATGGATAAGCTTGATTATGAAACATTACAGGACCCACTGTCCACTGAGACAAACCGCTGAACTGTATCACAAAGGTGACTGCCGCAATACAAGGAGGGAACAAGCCAATATGGAACAGTGTAGGATTCTGTCTTTTAGCCGTCTGATTGCTTATTACCCTGTGAGATCCAGAGGCTGGCCTGTGGTGCCTTTTAAAGTGAAATGCCTCAGGTTTACTCGGGGAAATTTGCCCCAGATTGTCAGATCAGAATTACTGTGCAGACACTAAGCCAGTGTGCGGAAAGTGGGTATATAAGTATGTCTGAGAACTCTTGACTCAGGTTGATGTCAAAAGTTACCAAGAACTCCAGTACTTATTTATTTCCCCGCAGACCCGTCTCTCTTTACCTCCTCTCTTATCTTTTGTTCGGAAAGAAACATTTTTCATAACTGGAATTAAAACATTTTCAACACGGGAGTATATTTTCTCTACAGTTCATGACCACTCATATCTTTCTGTTAACTTTCAGTTTTATCTGATTCTGAATAAAAGAATTAATGCTGCGTTCGAGTTACCTTCGAAGTCAGAAGTCAGAGATGAAAATAACGTCACACCCGAGTTCCCAGCGTTTCAGTTACCAAGTCGGAGACAAGTTATCTTAGCGCTTGCCTTGTCTGAAGATAAGGCAAGCGCTAAAATAACTTTCGTAGACGGAGCCATCTTGTTTCAGGCCTCCGATTTTCGGACATCTGACTTCCGAGTCCCAACAAGTCCTAAAAACCATGCTGTAAACAAAACAATGGCCCTGACTGAAGACTTTCTTAGACTAGCACTGATGAGTTTATGCCAAAAGTTATGGATGGCGCAAAACACTTAGGCAAGGAGACATGCTTCAATTTTTCGGGGTAATTTTTTATGCAGATGATGTTCTTGTGTTTATGATCAAAATGATTACAATCAAATATTTAATTTGAAAAGGTTTTTTTTTTTGTCAAATCAGTTTAGATAGTCAGCACAGCAAATATCCATTCTAGATGTTTGGTCTCAATGTTTCCATTAAAACACACACACTATCTAATTCATCTTAAACTCACATTCACTAAAACTAAATAGTTAAATGAACACATTAATCCTTAATTGTGCAACCTTTACTCTCATGCATAACTGAATAGCATCATTTTTCTCATTTAAAGAGGAGAATTCAAACAGACGAATGCAAAGGGGAAAAAAAGAGCTTTGCAGGGTTGTTGCAGATTTTCAACCTAATTTGGTGTCCCTGGCTTATAAAACCAAAAAGGAACAAATGTTTTTTAAAACCTTTTTTTCTACTTCAGAGTCAGAGTGTTTAAAAGCATCTTTAATGGTTGATAACAGGCGCTTAACTTAATGCTCAAGAATAAAAGAGACATCCCTATTTCATCATAAAACTGTAAGATGACCTCTGTATGATCTAAATGCTTACTTAAACACTTATTATACTGATAGTGATTTGGTCAGGGCTGTTTACAGATTTAGAAATTAGAAATGTTGCCTTCAAGAGAACCATCAAGCTAATCGCGACCACAAGACTCTGCAAAGTTGGACTCTTTAATTTTACATGACGACTATAAGTTGATTCGTGGAATAAAAACATTTGGCCCATTGAGCTTAAAGCAACTAATGTTGTCATTCTTCTGGGGCAGCAGTCCTCTACCCGCTTCATCGTTGGCTTAGTCCTCCTCAAAATACTGCTTTAGACACATGAAGCCTTGTTCTGTTGAGGTTTGTAGTCCTGGAGTAACGTTTTCATTTGAACTTTTATAAGGCCAATGCAACTGGAAAGAAGTAACCCAAGTTTGCATGACATCACCTCCTGATTCACTTAGTACTGTATGTTTTCCTTTGGTCAGCAGGTCACATTGCTGCAGGGCAGACCTTTCACATCTTTCATTATGTGCACAAGGCAGCCCGACCATAAATACTCAGAATTTATGGATTTTATGCGGCAGTGCACGAAAATGTCAAGGGTGTGCTTATGGGTGCTTCCCTAGTAAGCAAAGAGGCATTGTAAGGAAGAGGTTGAAAGGCTCTGTTATTGCAGTGTCAACGCTTAGTGAGATGGATGAACTCTTCGAAAGTAGAGGGATGTCGGCCTAATCACGCCATTGCTGTGTTGTTCACATAAAGGTCAGTGATTTTAAGCTAGGCCTGTTCAAAGCAGCTCTTGTAGGGCAGATTTAAGGCAATCGAAGATAGCTTGGATTTTCGTTTGGTCAATCATTGAAAGCTCATGTATCACAGCTAATGAAAAACCAAAGCCAAAAGAGTGGTTTTAATATGCAATGCTGGCTTGTGTACATCGTAGTTTGCATCAAAATGATTTAGAAGAATTTTGCAACCATACAAAAGTTACACCTAGTAACTTATAGTAGTAATAGTGAAATAGCAGCCGTCCAGCTGTTGAAACCATTGGCTGTATACATTGACGTTGAGATGTGAAGCCCAAAGACCACCTCGACAGACACTGACGCAATGTACTGGTGCAGCCAAGGCGTGTGCAGACGCCACCTGGCTAGTGGAGCGGGGGTTCTGACATCATACCCTTTCCACTGACCAAGACACATTTTTTAACTCGCTGATAAAATGTCAAACCTCTCTGTAGTTGGCACAGTCTGCAGCAGAAAGGTGGAAAGTCGAATAAGTCTTCTAGTAGTGTTCACTGCTTTTTTGTTTTTTATTTGAAAGAGAGATACAATTAACAAATTAAAACCAACATGGACGCAAAAATTGGACACAAATCAGTATAATAAGAATATTTTTCATAGAAGATACCGTGTTTGAGAAAGATTTGCTTGATCAGTATGTTAGCGTCATAGTTGTACCCATGTTAAGAGGTAGAGTTTATGATCATGTTGCTCCCAGTCATTAGGGGGAGCTCTAACTCTTTTCGCTCTATAGTCAGTAAACACCTAAGTGTCTAGCTTTGACAACAAAAGAAGGTATCTCAGAAAACCTAGCATTGCTAGTGTGTATGCTAGCTGCTTATAAGCTGTTGATTCTAAAGTGTTTTGTAACATACATTTCTAGCTACCGATTAGTGTTGGGCGGTATGACGGTATATATCGTGTGGCGGTTTAAAGTGTCGACCAGTAGAAGTTTTGCTATACCCTTTATACCGGAGAGAGAGAGAGCTGATGTCTGTAGTTGTCTGCGCTCGCTAACAGGAAAGCTGGAGCGCATCCGTTTGGGTCCATTTCTGTATATTCACCAGTGTCGTGCGGAGTTTGTTCGCTTCGTTTGATTGGTCAGGTTTGGGTGCGCTCCCTATAATCACCAGCGTGTCCAGTAGACTACTTGAGATAGTTTCTATAAAGAAGAAAAAGCTTCACTGATGGTGGTCATGGCGGAAGCGGAGATTAGTGGCAGTACCAAGCAAACAGAGGCAGCCTGACCCACCCAACATGAGGAAGAAAAGGAGGAACTCGTTCTGAAAAAGGGCGCAAGTCGCGACATTGGTAGTCTGGAGATTCTTCGGATTAAGAAAATCCAACAATGATCAAAAAACAATACTATGCCAAGAGTGTCGTGTGGCTGTCGTTAATAGAGATGGAAACACCATTAACCTCTTTCACCACCTAAAGATGATACACACCAAGCTCTATTATGAGAGCCACCCGCTGCACCAAAAACTAAAGTTGCAGCAGCTCCTCTCATACAAAAGAGCTTGGCGTCTTGGAGCTTGGAGTCTTTCGCCAAAGGTACGCCGTATGATAAAAAATCGCCAGATTGGTCTGGCATTTTCTTTGCTTTTGTACACAAATCCGAGTTTAAAAATAAAAGGAAAATGAACAAATGTGACAGTATGGTTATTTTTAAGCCATTAGTTGAGGGAAAAAACAAACCGTGATATATACCATTACTGTGATATGAAATTACTCATACCATGATATAAGATTTTTGTTCGTACCGCCCAACACTACTGCCGATTAAATCAGATATTTCATGGCAAGGTTTCTGTTAAGAACTCTCATTTCGACTCCTGACAGCATAAACACTGTTACCCTACACTGAATATACTCACCAGTCACTTTTGTGTGTAGAAAAATATAGAAATATTTCAGTCCAAATCCATGTCATAAATAATTCGAGGGACCAAGGCTGAAATACAGTATACAGGTATGTCTCGCTTGTATATTATAGAAAACCGGCCTGTAGGTCTTGGTGGAGGTCTGTGCTCTCCCTGTGCTTTTCCACTTTTTAATAACAATAGAAGAATTTATATGAACCTTAGTAAAGTCAACATGCTGCACAGTGGGTAATCCATCCCCAGGCTTCTGCAAAGACAGGCGGATATTGTGTTGTCTTTCCATAGTTTCACCGGGTCTGGTGCGGGGCTGTCAGTGGTGGTGTGTCAATGGCCCCGGGGCATCGAGAGAAGGTACGAGACGAGAGGGCTGCTTTAAATTTTCCCAGTGGAGGACCAGTGTGCAGCTAACGCACCACGAGGTCTGAATGTGCAGCCTCAGCAGGATTGTGGAAGACAGTGGAGGATCAAAGCTCAGGAGACAGTCTGATTCAGAAGCAGAAATGAAGGTAACAAGTCGAGGAAACCTGTAATGACAGAATTCTGCGTGTCAGTGTGAGATTGTATTCATCATCCTCTGCCTGGGAGGAATTTAATTTTAATACAGGGAAGCAAAAGCGAGCGATGTAAATGTGCAGCAGTAGAACTGGAGTTCCTCACATTTATCCCCATGTATTAGAAATGTCACACATTCTGTCATGTTGTGACAAACTGAGGCGGAGACTCACTTGTCATTTCCACGTCAACAGCTCATGTAATCATTTTTTAGTGTGTGTGTGTCTGTGTGTGTGTTCCCTCCTACCTACTATGTGTCAGGAGGGATTGCTTTTGACAAAACGGCATATAGCTTTTAATTAAAGCATCACTCTCTGGTTATGTTTGTGTCTGCTGCAGGATGTCACCGCTCATTTTAGGTCCTACACAGCTGGGAAAGTCTGCCAAATACACTCAGCTGGAAACGGTATTGAAAAACCGATTGGTTGTACGAGTTAATAAATAACTTTGAATTGAACTGAGGCATGATTAAATGTGGAAAACAGCCCACTTGTATAAGAAAGGGATTCTATTATGATAACAAGTAAATTTACACAGCATTTAAGAATAATGGAAAACAGTGTGATGTACGCTCAGTCGCTGCTTTATTTGAACACTACGCTACAAGTAATAGAGCCTAATAAATCCTACCTTCACTGAGGTTACACTCTTCAATTTAGGTTGAAATTGCTTCAGAGAGACCTTTCCTTCAATAAAGGGGCTTTTCACAGGCTGTAATTTGTAGCGCTGATGAATTGTGTTAGACTATGAGGTGTTCAGTCTACCCTAATCATTATAGATGAGGTGTGCTACCCATGTCAAAGCTTTGATTTGTGATTGTTGCTTTATATGAGTCATGGGAACGTTGACTCAAATGTTTCCAGCCATGTTATATAATGAGGTTTGAGGCGAAAACTGGCCATACCTGACATTTACACACACAGCTTGTCCCGAAAGTACTTAAAATGTATATTGAAGCAGTGTTGATGGCAGAGCTTTGGTCAGAGAGCACATACACTGTTGCAGTAGTTTTAATACCCATAACAATATTGAAAACACCTATAATATAAACAGAATCAAGTTTTAGAGATTATGCAAGTCAAGTACAAAATTTTAAAAGTGAAACTCTTTATTCTTTTTACAAAATCTAAACCTACAATTAATGACTGCCACAACCAACTGCTGTTTAAGAATGGTAAATAACAGCTAGTTTCAGATGTATTGTTAGGTGAAGATTGAATAAAAAGACAGTCCAATTCTAGCCGAGAGTGTTGCATTATTTAAAGCCAGCCAAATATAAGCTATAATTTGAAGCTGTACTTTTCAACATTCGGAGGTATTGAGTTTACATAAGGTAATATGAGAATTCAAAATAAAAACATGATAGATTAGATTAGATTAGATTAGATTAGATACAACTTTCTTCATCCTTTTGGGAAGGTTCCCTCTAGAAAATTAAAAGTTTTGATTTATGATATTAAGATATCAAGCAAATTGATGTAAAAGAAAAAAAATCAGGGTTTCTCAGAAACTCTGCAGGACACGCAGGATGTTTGCTATCGTTAGTGCGGCTGAATTCTAGGAGTCCATACTTACCGATCAAAAGCTCCTCCGAGGAGTTTTAAATTGATATAAGGATGTTTTTTGTATAGATTAGTATCAGGACTGATTTCTTAGCCATTTAAACAAAAGTCGGAGCTAATAACTAGTCTAATAACTCATAGGGCTGGGATGATGTGCTTTTCTCCCTGTTCAATTCTTCTAAGATTTTTTTGGATACCAATTTGATTTATATTGTGATTCTACGATATTGCTGATTTTCTCAATATTCAGTCTGCATTTTTAACACCAGTGAAACAGTTGAATAATAATGAGTGTTTACTGACTATTCCAGAAACCATATTTCCCCAAAAAAATACATCTCACATGTAAGTCAGTTTTTAGGATTTATTCTTTAATAAAAAAAAAGAAGATATTTGAACATAAAAATCGATTAAAAGATTGTAAAAAAAAGAGATACTTATGTGAATTGATTTTTTTCTCCCGCCCCTAATAACTAGTCAAAAAATGAAAACAGTCAACATTTTGAGCTCAGATTTTTAAATGCAGCTTAAACACAGGGAGTCCTCAGGCTAACTTTAGCAGAGCTAGCACCATCAGTAATCAGTCCACATTGCAAATTGTCGTCCATTTGCTAATTTAACCAAACTGGCCCTACGTACAACTTCATCTCCATTTTCTGGACGCAAATACAGCCAAACTGCCTGATGAGATGTCACCTATGCTTGTTTACATTCAGGTAGTAGAACATTATTGCATTACATTTATTCACACTTAATAACCACATCAATCTGGCTCTGAGGCACCTAGACGATCATTTGAACAAATTGCTGCAGGAAGAAAAAGTAAATTTACCTCCCCTAAAACTTGGTAAAAAAAACACGTTGGCTAACAGGTCTTAGTTAATTTATAGTTTAAGACCTTAACACCACGGTTATTAATTCCAGAGCAGGTACAGAACATGACATAGAAATCCTTCATTAGTAATTAATTAGCTCAGACACTGAGCAAGTGCAACTTTGCTGATTCATTTCACCTCAGCATGATAATGAGAGGAAAGTCCTCTAACGTTTGGGTCAAGGGCAGGCCTTATTTGCACAGTGTTGCATCATGCTTGCATTTAACACACCGGTGTTGTGTATTATTTCATTATTTCACCGCACTAATGTACCTTTGACAGCTCCTGTGCTGAAAGACGCTGTCAGGAACCTCTGAAGTTAAAAAGTGGCATCTCATGTTTGCTGAGCTGCTGTTCTCAGGGAAGTAGTGCTGCATCAAGACGGAGAGTGCCACACTGATGCTTAGTGTCATGATTTATCCTTTATGACACTGAGAGCTTCTGTGGCAGGTTGCCCAGCCCAGGACTGTAGTCTTTCTGTCACAGCAGGACTCGGCGGGATAGTTCGTGTTGCCAGTCTTACTCGAAAGACTCCTACTACCTCTGCTGTCTTACACATAAACACATTCGAGCTATATTCAATACAGTGTATCTATGAACAAACCTATTTTGAGGGAATGTGGCTGCAGCGTGGGAAAGCTGGACTCCAGTCCACGCCCGCAGTTTCCTGGTTTGTTGGTAAAGTCTGTGTTTTTGTGTGTCTTCAACCAGGAATTTCACTTTCAGCATATTCTGTACCTAATTTTTGGTCTTCCTATAACTTTCCCAGGTTGCTTTAAAAATAGAGGAAACCAACAAGTACATTGAATGATGAGGCAGAAGAAACAAGCAGCATATGTAAAAGTGTAATACACCCCTCCTCTTTATTCCCAGCTGTGTCTGAATCCACTCACAGGACACCCAGAATGACAGCTTCTTTTTTTAAGGCCGGACTCTTGAATTCCTGCGGGCACCATTATGGTCCCGTTTCTCCAGGTTATTTTTTTCCCCCCTCCCGTAGAGGAAGCCGAAACCCACATCTCTCCCCCTGCTGTCCTCCTCCTCCTTCCTGCCGCTGCCTCCTCTCTCCTCCCCTCGGCCATGCTCTCTGTAAACACTGAGGCTTTGTCTGCAGCTGTTGTGGTCAGTCTGTAGTGTAAAGCCAAGACCTCGCCGAGCATCAGTTTCTGCGCGTCTGCGACCGAGTCAGTGGACGGCCGCTCTGGTTGACCCCGGAGACAAGCGGGTGGCAAAAAGGCAAAGCCGCTGTGTCTGGTGCTGTCTGCGGCTTTAAGGACCATCCAGATACCCAGAGGCGTAATTCATGTCCACAAGTGGTGGTTTGGCCTTGTTTTAGTGTTGTGGCAGCCGCATGTGGGCCTGTACCTCCTACTGGAATACGACAGCACTTGCTACTGAATGAAATCAATGGAAATTTAATGCTCAGTGAAATCAAGAAAAGGGAAGACCAACTTCGACATAAAGAAAGATATGGCTGAGTTATATTTTACCATTACGAAACGAGAAGTAAACCGAGTTTAAAGTTCTGCGACATCACATTTTAAGGGACACTTGGGAGAGAAGAAATCCTCGTCTACTTTCTCAGTGTAGAAAAACGTACTTGGTTTGGCGTATGAGACACTTTTAGTGACAGTTTCAAAATTTGCACAGCAGGTTTTCTGAGTTTCTTCACAGGATTCGGAATATTCTGAGTCATCAACCCATTCAGAAGGGTTAAATCCAACCTTGCATACAAATGCTTCTATAAAAGTCGCATTTACTGAGTAGGAAAGTGGATTTTAAAGCTGGATTTTGGAAACTTTATAGATGTTTCCAAAAATGACCAAATACTAGAGTGAAAAAGAGCTTTCACTTTAGAAATTTCATAACCATTAGACCATTATTTACCCCTGATATCAAGCCTGTCAGCTTGACATTTGCTGTGTCAAAATTTTCCCATTACAGCCTGAGGATGCCTCAGTGTGATGTCAAGAAGGAGGTATTATTTCTGCAAGAAAAAGACTCATTGTGCTGCGTCTAGAGAAGAAATACAGCCCTCCAGAGCTGCCTCAACTGCTACAGAGATTGGTGTTAAAAAGAGAAAGGTCTCGTTGAAATTAGGGTTTGAGGACTAGATTTGAAGAAAATGCTAATAGGGTTAAAAGTCCTCCTTTATACGCCTACACTGTGGGTTGTGTTACACTTTTCTGCTGTTTGCCATCCCTCATAAAATCTCAAAAACAAAATCACATTGTGTCACGTCTGTAAATGATCCATAATGGAGAAGCTAGTCCAGCAATCTGTCCAGTAGCATTGTAAACATTGCTGTAAAGTTGTGTGTGATGTTTCTGGCTGTTATCGCAGAGTTGTGATTTCAACCTGTCAAAACTGGCAGCTTTCAGATTTTCACTTTATGCAACTTTGGGGCTGCTCTTATCCACCGTGAAACTACCTTTCACCTTCAAGCTAACGTCAGCATGCTCACAAGCTGTTAAAGTCGTAGTTTAACATGCTAGTTAGCGAACACTAAACCTAGCAAATACCAGATGGGAAGTAATTAGACAATCAAAGTTCTGTTCAGGCTTAAGTTGGTGTGTCTACTCATTATTTTGTCAATTCATTTAGTTAAAATTGAGATACATCACCAGATGCAGTATGAGAACGTTGAAATGCCAGTGCTGTACGTTGTAGAGCCAGGGGCTAAAACAAGTTGCTCAGATTCACCCCTTAAAAGAGACACGAGTGCTTGTGCAAAATTTTAGATGCAACCCGCTGGATAGTTAGATGTTAAAGTTGAGATATGTCAGTCCAGACCAAACCAGAGGAGCAGCCAAGTATTCCCTGAGTGAAGCCGCCAGCAAAGCTCAGGTTATCCATGTTTTAAGTTACTCCAGCTCCTGTAACAGAGAGCATATCAAACCCACAGAGCACCGCTGATATCATTCTGAGGCGCTGACATCGCTGCTTCCAAGTATCACTTCTGGCGTCTCTGTTATGTTCACATATTTTATTTTCTTAATGCATTTGAGAAATGTTGACAGGGCTGGCTCCCACGGATTTGAAAACTCGATGAATTAATCACACTCTGGGTACTCACACACCGCCCAGGGTTTCAGTCTGCTCTCACCTCTGCTGTGAATCTTTCTTCATTCATTACCAGTGAAGCGAGCCTCGACCGGTGTGAGCACTTTGACTCTCATTATTTCTTTCCAATCAAAGACCCAGACAGCAGTGTCCCCGGCTGTGGATCATAAAACTAAATGAAATTATAATTGAGTTTATTTTCTGATGTGAAGTGAGGAGAAGATGCCTAAAGACGTGAACGAACAACAGGTAGATGAGTCATCCTCCTCCTGCGTATAGTAGCAGATTCACTGCCAGGCATTTTGCATTCAGACCCACAGAGGTCAAAGATGCACTGAGAAATGTAATGCACCAGATACTTTTCAGTGTGATTTATGCAGCTTCCTGCACAATCACCGGGGTGGGATGATACTCTGTCATAAAAGCCTCTGTGTTAATGAAATAAACTGTCGGAATTGAATGGGAGGAAAAAGAAATTATTTGAATCGTGAGTTTGTAGAGGTTATGAAAGTATGAAAAATTCACAATAGATGAGTTTTTATGAGCTGCGTAGGCTAACCAGACCATCAAGACGGCTGATGTGGATTGATTCAGTTCAAGGCCAGCGGTGCGACTTAAAATAATGGAATGCCGGAGCGATTGTCAACAAATCAGGGCAAAGTTTCAGAGTGATTGTTGAACAAGAATAAATCTCTGGATTACTTCTCAAACGAGTAAATCGAAGCCGGCTTCCATCACTTAAAGGGATATTCCGGCGTAAAATTAAGTTAGGGTCAAACACACTGTAACACCGGGTTAGACACCCCGTCGAGAGATGAATGTTGCTGACCGCTCGCTTCTCTAGTTATACCAACTTTAGTAACAACTGCAGATAGCAATACACAGAGTGACGTACTCAACCAAAAAGTCACTCTATAACGACAAATAATGCTCAGAACAGCACCTAACTTCATCAACAGTACATATAGGGTCCCAGCCACAGCACTAGCCACCAAACATCTTTTTAGCTTTGCCTGATTTCTTTAGCAAAGAGACTAAACACATCTCACCTACTCTCTTCCAGCAGCCGCTTGTTTGTACGGAGACCTCCGGCGAGTCCATCGACTGTAGCCGGGTGACGCAGCTCAAGGAAGAACATTTATAATCATTTCTTCATGGAAATGCAATCAGACTGAGACGCTAAGGCAGAAGAACTACTGCGTCTGCAGTGCAAAATGAGAAATATGATGATTATTAGTTCACGAAAATGATAAAGAAATGATCATAAATATTCTTCCTTGAGCTGCGTCACCCCACTGTAGTCAATGACGGACTCGCCCAAGGTCTCACTACAAACAAGTGGCTGCTTGAAGAGAGTAGGTGAGTTGTGTTTAGTTTCTTTGCTAAAGAAATTAGGCAAAGCTCAAAAGATGTTTGGTGACTAGTGCTGTGGCTGGGACCCTATATGAACTGCGGTCATTACTAAAGTTGGTATAACTAGAGAAGCAAGCGGTCGGCAAAATTCATCTCTTGAGGGGATGTCTAACTCGGTGTTATAATGTGTTTGACCTCAACTTAATTTTACGCCGGAATATCCCTATAAGTGGGTTAGTTAGGTCTGACATTACAGATATGTGGCCATTCTTTTTGGAATTCATGGACATGGCCATTTTTGCATATTCCACTTGTGATGTTTGCAAAACTCTCCTCTGACATGCAGAGATTAACTTTACTTAAGCATCCTTATTGTAAAGGACATTGTTCTTGACTTTGTAAACAATTGCAAAGACTGCAGACATGTTGTTGAGTCCAGACATAAATCAGGTGAGGGTGTGATGGCTTAAATGATTGTCACACTTGCCGAATGTTCCTCTGATCTGTTGCGAGAGACGTGTCCTTCTGAGGACCTTGGTATAGCTCCTGATCAATAAATACCTCCATGTGGTGTGAACTGAAAGCAGCACCTGGAGGGAGACGAGAATCATCCGAGCACATATCTCTTTAAGGATTATACGCCCTTTAAGATGCACATGTATTTTATCAGCTCACTCTGATGTCATAAACTTAATGCAGGAGGTCCATTAATATGAGCAGTGGCAGGTTTTTCTCTGATTTATCTGAGGTTGTAGAAGAAAAAAAAAAGTGGAAAGCTTATCCTGCTCCAGCACTGCATCAGTCATAATTCTCTAGCTGGCACCTGATACTCCGCAGTTTTAATGGATACAGAGTCTTATAATTTATCCTCTTCTTAACTGGAACTTTACCTGAATTAAACCTCAGCAGCAGTACTTTGGTTACGTCCTTGCTAAGTACCACAATCTGATTTCTCCATTATGTAAGGAATGAATACAAATGGGCTGGCACAGGTACAGACAAAGTGGCAGCCAAGAGAGAGGGGACATAGAGAGATAACACAAATAAGTCAGTCGAAGAGACAAAAAGGCAAAGCACAAAGAGCTGAACGAGTGGAATAAGAGCCCCTCTTGACCTTCTTGTTAGGGGGGA
Organism: Xyrichtys novacula; assembly: GCA_962446985.1. Taxonomy (NCBI): domain Eukaryota; kingdom Metazoa; phylum Chordata; class Actinopteri; order Labriformes; family Labridae; genus Xyrichtys; species Xyrichtys novacula. Next base: position 5,819,002 of record OY660882.1, on the reverse strand, counting down.
TTTAGAGGAGTTATGGTCAACATACAAATCAGACTCTGAAGCCAGATTTGCACCAAACCCTGGAATGGACTATGCGCATTCTTGACTGTGTAGTGAGGAAAATCAAGCACCTTTACCTGAGCATCTTCAGGTTTTGGCTCCAGCTGTCAAAGCCTTCGTCTGAGCCCGGACCTGGAAGCTTGTGGCCTGTCACTCTCCTGCCAAAACTGGAGCTCGTTTGTGGATCTGCCTTCCTATGGAGGATGCAGGGTGTGGGATCAAAGCATGCACAGGGACACATAGCACATTGCTCGGTGTCACCCTACGATAACCCTCATTTCTGCTGCCAGGTGGAATTCCACACATATTTCACGAGCAAACTGCAGGCCTCTCATCTCTCTGCTTGGCTAAATATGAAATAATAACCTGCTGGGCTGTGTGTACTTTCAACTGTCAAGCTTTAAGACGGGCTTCACTTACAAAATCTGGAAAGATCTGGATCCTGGAGTCATGAAGGGAGCGATCTTAAAAATGCCAAAAGAAAACTAAGAGAAGTGGCTTAAGTATAGCTGTTTGATCTTTGCAGGTTAGGCTGAGAGTTAAAGAGCTTGGACCTGATCAGCTCTAACAGCATAACAACAACATGCATCTACACGTATTGGCCTTCCTTTTTATATCTGTGTATATTATTTGTTTTACTTCTGTGTATTTATTACTTTAAATTGCATTTGTGTATGAAATATGAAGTACAAATAAAGCTGCCCTGCCTCATTGTAAATAAATAATCTGTATTTTGTTTTCAAATTCATATTTGATCATTTGAAACATGGAATAATTGTACTCCAGGCAGTTATTACCATATCTAAATCTTGATTCAAGGAAAAAATCTCCCTTTTGGAAAACGTTCAGGATCATCTCAGGTAGGGTTCATCTCTCATCTCTCACCTCTCACCTTCTGCTCGGCTAAATATGAAATAATTACCTGCTGGGCTGTGTGTACTTTCAACTCTCAAGCTTTAAGACAGGCTTCACTTACAAGCTCTTGAAAGATCTGGATCCCGGAGTCATGGAGGGAGCGGTCTCAAAAATGCAAAAAGAAAACTAAGAGAAGTCGCTGTTTGGGAGGAGATCTTTGCAGGTTAGGCTGAGAGTTAAAGAGCTTGGACCTGATCCGCTTTATATACCTGTATTATTTGTTTTATTTCTCTATATTCATTACTTTAAATTGAATTAGTGTATGAGATATGGTTTACAAATAAAGCTGCCTTGCCTAAATAAATCTGTATTGGTATAGTTATGTGTAACAACCCCTTCTTTAATTGGTTTAATCCGGTCCGTTAACTTTTAAACAACTAAGCTTTGATCATTACAGAGGTCTCAAGGTTCAGGAGAATTTGATAAAGCTCGAGACAATGAATAGTGAGGGTTTTCAAATTCACATTTTATCATTTTAAACGTGGAATAATTGTACTCCAGGCGGTTATTAGCATATCTAAATCTTCCTTCAAGGAAAAATATGCCTTTTGGGAAGCGTTTAGTATCATCTCAGGCAGGATTAATCAGAAATTTAGGTACTTGATAACCAAGACACATTCCTTTCACTGACTAAGACCATGAAATTTAGTCAGAAGCTCTGTAAATACTAATTTGAAGCCCCCCTGAATGAATGAATAAAAGTCCCCAAAAATGCACTCAATACAAAGCCTTTAAACAGGAGTTGGCAAGGACCAGGCCATTAAAAGTGCAAAGCATTAAACTAATTAGAGTGGCTTTTATTGATCTTTAACAGGAGGCAATATGTTTTCTTGTAGATCTGATTAAGATTGAAATACTGGCTGTCTGTCGCATAAGAAGGGAATGAGCGAACTGAAGGCCACACAGGATGTATTAATTAATGCTGAGTAATGAAATCTGACTCTAGTTCTCCCATGATTCAATGATGTTTCGCCATTATGTCGTCATTTAACCTTGGCATAAAAAAAATCACATTTCATTATACAAACATGTTTACTACCAAACATAACCCTGATCTTGACTGCTGTTTAAGTCCTACTTCAGTTGTGCTGTGTGCTCAGTGGAATATTTGCATTCTGTACAGCAGGATTTGTGCGGCCTGAAGGTCAGCGCTCAGGGCAAAATGTCCTCAGCTGTATCAGTCAGCAACCCGGAGACTGTTGCTGCAAGATCCAGTTCAGAGCAGTTCGTTTGAGCAGTTTGACAGGTGTCAGATATGTCGAGTCTCTGGAGGACGGTGAGAAAGGCTTAAAGATGAATCACCTGAATGAAGCGTACAGTGATAACAATGTAGGTCAGGGTGTGTTGAAGTGGGTTTGTTGAATTATTCTTCACTGACATGTACATTTTTCAACTCTGCTTTGCATTCAACAAATGCCTGTGAACTAACTAGAAGTGGTTAGGTTCTTTTCTGTGAGGGCACAGCACCATCTAGTGTTGAGGCACAGTTATATATAACCATGTACAGTATGTGTAGAACTTGAAGCCGAGTGTGACACAGAAAAAATTCGCCCTGAAGGTTAAACAGACACATCAGAGGACCTCAGGCATGATCTGTTACAGGACTTGTCTTTTTTTTTGTTTTACATGTAAACAGTTTGACTAGGTTGTAGGTTTGTAGTATGCCCCAAAAACCTTTGACCTGGATTTTAAAACTTTTTTCTGTGTCATTCAAGACAAAGCTAAATAAGTCGTTGAAACCACTTTATGACACATTTCCAATTTAGTAATTCACAAGAGAGACAAAGATGAGATCTACAATAATTTATTTGAAGAGCAGAGGATTATATAACAACATAAAAGGTCATGTTGCCCTTGAAAAGACAATATTTGCGATTTTATCTACAGATTAAACTTTCATCAAAAAGTTCAATGGAACATTTTACAGATACTGTAACTACTTTAACCCAAACCAGCCTTAGCTAGCAGCCTGAGTCCTCCCAGCACTCATCAAATCCCTTTACAGCATTTTCATTGTAGAAATAAGAAACAGCAAATTAAATAGAATAAAATAAACCAAATTAAATAGCATTAAGAAAAAGACATCAGTTCTATTCAAGAATTCAAGTTCTACAGCTGCAAGAAAGCATCTCTTTCACAGTAACATACAACATATTCAATTAAAAAGAAAGCACTACGAGTGTGAAAAGGAAATTTGAAAGGTGAGCGGTTTTTAACTTTTAGAAGTCCTTATAAAAAGATCCTTCAAGACTTGAAGTCCATTTACATTTCACTGTTTCTGAAAATGTGTAGAAACCTTACTCCAGAGTAAAAATACCCAGACTTACTGAGCTCAAATGTAACAGAACACGCTTCTTATTTGACCCTCATTGGTTCTCTTGCAGTCGCCTTTAAAACGTAAAGTTTTAAATAAGATATTTGTAACTTTCAAAAGCACACTTTACTGTCAAAAACAGCGTAATATTTTGTAAAATTGAAAGGAAATATTTGAAGACAGCACATATATTATTTACATCACCAATTACCAGCAGAAACGTGGATTTACCCTTTAAAAATACATCTTTTTAGACGAATTATGCGTCAAGTTCTCCTGTGTTTCAGTCTTTTTTCCCTTACAGCAGCTTTCCTGTACAAAAGTAACAGTGTAGCCTCAGAGGGGTACACTCCACAGTCTGTATCCAGCATCTCCGCAGTTATAACCTTCAAAGTCCCTCATCTTTGAAAAACAAATACATTCAAACAGGACAAAAGGAATAAATGTGATGGGTGATTTCTCGACAGGCCACGGAGCAGGCATGGCTGATATGGATTATCAGTTTGCAGGTTGTCTGTGTATCGTTGATATAGTGGGGCGTGGGTGGTTTAGAAAGACAGGATGGTTTTCTGGATGATGTCGACACATTCCCGCAGCTCGTCCTCTTTGATAACGAGGGGAGGGGCCAAGCGGATGATGTCCCCATGGGTGGGCTTGGCCAGCAGTCCGTTGTCACGAAGGCGTAGGCACACTTTCCAGGCGTCATAGTCTGGAGGAGAACAGATTGAACGTACATCAGAATTAAAGACATATTCCACTTTTGAGTGATTTGTAAAAGGCTGGCCTTGAAGAAAAATGTCAGTTCAGTACCTTTGGTCTCTTTGATAACGACTGCATTCAGCAGGCCTTTTCCTCTGACTGTGGTCACAATGTCTTTTGGAAGTTTGTTCAGCTCAGACCGCAGAATCTCTCCCATCTTTTGAGCGTTCTCGGCCAGCTTCTCCTTCTCCATCACCTGCACAATAAAATCAACAACAAGAGTTTGAGGATAAAGCTTGCATTGTCAGGTCTCCCCTTTAAATCATTTAATGAATAAGACAAAGGCAAAACAAAAGAGAGCGCTGAGTTAACAGGATAAGTTAGGATGCACTTTATGCTGACCTCTAGTGCAGCCATAGCAACCTGACAGGCCACAGGGTTGCCTCCGAATGTGGACCCGTGCTCTCCAGGCTTGATGGTGAGCATTATCTCATCGTCACACAGCACAGCAGACACCTGAGATAAACAGATCAATTAAAGCAAAGGTAAAAGTCTCAAAACAATCAGGATCTATACTTTGGTCCAATAATAGTGGACACCAAATGTTGATACAAAAACAAAATCTATAGCGTGAAATAAAGTGTGTCTGGACAACAAAAATGCTTACAGGGTAAACGCCTCCTGAAAGAGCTTTGCCCAGAATCACTATGTCTGGACGGACTTCTTCGTGGTCCACAGCAAGCCGCCGGCCCGTCCTCGCCAGGCCTGTCTGCACCTCATCAGCGATCCACAACACCTAAACAAAACAAGTGAACCAGTGGCCTTTAGTAACTGTTAAAATTGATCTGTTATTACAAAGATATTGTGCTTGGATTTCTATTTGAGTAAACCTTCCTATACCTTCCTGCTCTTTCACATGTCAAATCCAATATCTTTCTGCTCTTTGTACCTGGAGAATCAAAATCTTAAACTAACTGAAGCGAAGACTGCAGGTTGACCTTTGATCCTAATCTGGAAGGCAGATGAGTCACTTTGCAAGAAGTTGCTGCCGTCTTTGTGTTTAAGTTTCTTTTACAATGCCTGAAAGATGATATTTACTCTCAAGGCCAAACAAAGCCTGAAGAGCAAGGCCTTTGGGAAAACCGCAAACGCTTGTGAACCAGACAGCAGAGAGACTGAGAGAGTTTTTAACGTGTTGTTTCTGGTCATTAAACAGGAACGGTGCAGTTTGTCAGCCTGAGGATGAACAGGTACTGTAATACGAGTAATCTACGGATTCTAACAGATCAAAACTAACATTTTATTCATGCATGCTTGTGTAGTTTTTGGAAACTCACATTGTATTTGGTGCAAAGTTCTCTAACTTTGGTCAGGTAGCCATGGTCAGGGACCACTACCCCAGCCTCACCCTGGATAGGCTCAACCATGAAGGCTGCGACATTTGGGTCTTGGAGAGCTTTCTGGAGAACAGAGGAGATAAAAAAAGACAATCCTATCAGTCACTCATGAAAACCAGGTCAATAAATACCTGCAACTCCAGTCAATCACTAAGTGCATTTGTTTACATAGAAAATAGCTGCAACTGCATCCTGCCCTAGAGTCCTCTTGTTTACACAGATAATGAGTGTGCTGTGTCAGCTAGTTTGGAGGTATCTTTTAACTGATTATAGTCTTTTCAACTTTATATAGTTATTGATCAAATATAGGGCTATGTAAAGTGCAAATATTTAACCTCGCTGACAACACGCTTATGGCAGCCTTTGTGACAGCTCGTCTTCTTTTTGTTTGTCCTCTCAAAGTCTTGTGAGGGACACAAAGCTTTGCGAGAGCTGTAATTTGGCAAGAGACTCAAAGCCTCTGCTTGTTGGATCCTTTTTCCTGCACAGTAACTCTGAACAGAAGTATGATGAAACTTCTGCTAGCTGTTACATGGTGCTTCTCTATAACCCAGAATACAAAAATAAACACATTTCCTTGCATTTAAGATCAGGCGCATGCAGGTTTGTTGTGATATATGAGAGCAGACAGTTTTGTCTGCAGTGAATGAAAGAGAAACCCTCTTTGTATTTTTACAAGGCGCATAAAAAAGCTGTGTTGAAGAGACTATTCTACACTTTGGCTACTTGTAACAGTGCTAAAGTCACGGGTGTATTCCCCTAAGGAATAAAAGTAAACATGATACATTTTGAGCTGTTCTATTTGAAGATGGTCAAACGTGATACCTCCAGAGCAGCTGTGTCATTGTAGGGGACATTCTCAAAGCCTGGCATGAAGGGGCCGAAACCATCATAGCTGCTGGGGTCGTTGGAGCTGGAGATGGCTGCCATGGTGCGGCCCCAGAAGTTTCCATCTAAACAGGAAGTAGAAGAGATGGTTTGTTATTGCTGAAAGCTTGCAGCATAGAGAAATGGTGCATAAGCTTATTGTGAGTCAGTTGTTTACATTGTTCGTGTTTACTCCCTTTTTTTAACAAGCTCTAAATCTTAACTATGAGTTAAGCACAGGTTCTGTCAGTCTGTGTATTTGTCAGAGTGAATAGTGGTGCATAAATCTCAGTGTCGCAGCATTAAAAATTCAAATCACATCACAGCACAGAGGTCCATCAGATGCACACACAATACAAATGGCTAAATTTGCACTACAGGAGAAGTGTTTTTTATGTTAGAACCAAAACTTCCTGACAGAAAGATCTAAAAATGTCGACCTTATTTTAGTGACAATTTTCATATGTGAAACCAAAACAAACAAACTGAACCAACTCCCAAATTGTGAAGCTTTTGTGAATATTTCATGTTCGTACCTGCAAAGATGATTTTAGCCTTGTTCTTGGGAACACCCTTTACGTTGTAAGCCCACTTGCGGGCAAGCTTGCAGGCAGTCTCTCCACCTTCAACACCTAACAAAAGAACAAAAGTCAACACACGCTTGTGCAAACGTATAACACACCTTTGCATTGAGTGCTCTATGTTTCCTTGCAGTACCTGTGTTCATGGGCAAGACTTTGTCATAGCCAAACAAGTTGGTGATGTACTCTGCATAGGCTCCCAGCACATCGTTGTAGAAGGCTCTGGAGGTCAGGGTGATTTTGGAGGCCTGGGCGGTCAGTGCTGCAATAATCTTTGGGTGACAATGACCCTGGTTTACTGCGCTGTAAGCACTCAGGAAGTCATAATACCGGCTTCCCTCGACGTCCCATACATAGATGCCTGTAGACATGGGGAAAAAACAGTTCTTGGAAGTTGTTGACGATGACTCACGAGTAATTTGCAGACTTTAAAAGGAAATTAACTCACCCTCCCCTCTCTCCAGAGCCACAGGAAGGGGATGGTAGTTGTGCGCTCCATACTTTTCCTCGCGAGCATAGATGTCCTCTGAGGTCGGCGGGCGCTCTGCCTTGCGTTTGGACACGGCTGTGGAGGCTGCACGCTTACCAGAGTGGATGCCGCGGCTAAGGACAGGGGCAGCACGGCTCACACTGCGGCTGAACTTGACGATCATTCCTGACATGGTGCTGTGTTGCTCTGACTAAGGACCAAATATAGAAACAGTCAAAACTTCTGTAGAGTTATTGTACCATCTCTCTAGTAAACAAAGTTCTTATAAACTTCTGTAGAGTTATTGTACCATCTCTCTAGTAAACAAAGTTCTTATAAACTTCTGTAGAGTTATTGTACCATCTCTCTAGTAAATAAAGTTCTTATAAACTTGTTATACCTGCAAGAACTACTCTAAACTTGACCGTTAAAGGCTCCTAAAAACTCTGTCTGCAGCCAGGATAGTAAAGCGTAATGAGATTCCATGGTGCAGCTGGGCTTTGCAGGTCTGCTGAGCAACGCCTCTCTTTCAAAAGGCAACACAATAGAGGACAGGACCTTCTCTGAGAGTGGGTTTACAAAAGCTAATCTCACTGGCATGAGCGTGGCAACTCATCTGTGATGATCCCGACTTTTCTATTCGATCACAAACGCTGCAGTTAGTCTAAGTGTTCAAATGCACTCTTTTTTTATGCACAAAATAGTTTCTTAAGTTATGACTCAACATTGTGTTGTTGTAATGAGGGGTTTTGAAATGACTCATGCAGTCTTGGACCATGAAGATGAGATAAGAAGTAAAGTCTTCATCTGATCCTACTGCGACTACTGTTTCAGGTGAATAAATATTGCATAAGTGTACAAAAAAATTCCATGACATCACTTACAACTTGATAAGAAAAGTACAGTAGTGTTGAAATAAAAGGTTCCTTGAGTGGAACATGGGTTATCCAGTACTTTACTCTGGATAATCAATAACCCTGAACAGTGAATAAATACACAAAGCAAACAGACAGCACCTGGACTGGGCTGCATCAAGGCCAATGGACCCGTGCCATTAGTGACACCTCCACACCATTTATCCTGCTCTAGAGAGATGATAGGTCGACGGGGAGCTGCCTCCACCACACACCCCTACCATGACATATAGCAGCTAAATAAAGACCCCACCAAGCATTAGTGCCCATCAGAGGATAGCCACGCATCTCTAATGCCACCGTGCATTACATAACACCGCATCATGGCACATCCCACTCTTCCTTGTTTTAAAGTCACAGCTTAAATAGTGTAAGAAAAAGGTCAAATGAACTGAGAAGATGTGGACCAGTCTGCATAATAATGAAACCCGCTTCTTCCTGTTGAGAGTGTAAACGTGTCTCTCATAGATACAGCCTGAACTGCTTCGCTTCCTTTAGTTAGCTCGGCAAGATTAGCACATTCCTGCTGTCTTTATCACACTCAAGCAGAAAGCCCTCGACTAAAACGAAAAAAAAGAGACATAGAATAATTTAGAAAAATACCAGACGGGAATGAAGCGGCGTTAAAACACTCCTGAGTGAAATCCGATCTGTCCAACGATGGGAGAAGAAGCAGTGTTAGGTACCCAGTGCGGCTTGTATTTATAATAGTCTGGCGCGTGCAGACAGAGGAGAGCGAGGCTGTGGCCGTTACGTGCGTGCTTGCGTCAGAGGACACGCCTCCATGTTGCAACATTTTCCCTGAATTGCAAAGTCACCTTAAAAACCGTTAAAACCATAACCAAGCACTAAAATAATGATTTTTACGACAAGAAGGTGACATTAAAATATATTAAAGTTAATTACACAAGCAGAGTTTGTTTTGTACTAAAAAAATAATTTAAAAAAAAATAAAAAGCTTTTTTTGGGGGTATTTAAGTGTTTCAGTCCGCGCGTGTACACTTTCTATGTACAGTTTGAATTCAACGCACTCAGGCATAGCAGGATTCCTTACATTACGCGCATGCGCATTGCGACTGAAACTCCACCATGGCTGACAAGAAATGGCCCGGCTGTGCAAAGAGTTTGAAAGGTGTCATTTTGGACATGTGTGGTGTCTTGTACGACAGCGGGGAGGGAGACGGGGTTGCTATACCTGGTTCAGTGGAAGCTGTGAGAAAGTGAGTGGAAAAATTAGCGAGTAGTTTCAGACTCAACTGGAGATTTAAGCGATTGCATGACAAGCGTGACCGAAATGTGGAAGCCAAATACTGAAAAGTGCATATACGTAGCGATAAACTGCAAGGGTGCATTAGTGGATATTAAAACGACTCTTTCAGGACCCAAGTGGTCAGTTTGCATACTAATGTGGTAGTGACTGTGGTGTCTCATGTTCCATCCAAAACATGACCACTCCTCATCCCATTTAAAGGCTCAAAACATCCGACCTGCAGCTGCGCTTCTGCACCAATGAGACGCAGGCCAGCAGAGAGAAGTTTGTTGCCAAACTGGGAAGACTGGGCTTTGATATATGTGTGCCTGAGGTCTTCTCTCCGGCACCTGCAGTCGTGGCTGTCCTGAAGGAGAGAGGATTACGGCCCCACCTGCTGGTGTATGATGGTAATGCTTCAAACTGTTCATTGAAAATAACACCAATGGGACTTGTTGATAAAATGAAAAAGTTAAAATTATATCTGGTGATGTACGGAATTAAACTCTGTTTTCACCCTTTTGCAGGACTTCTACCCGAGTTCGACACTGTTGACAAAACCAACCCGAACTGTGTGGTGATCGGAGACGCAGCTGAAAAATTCTCCTATGCTAACCTTAATGATGCATTCAGGGTCCTTATAGGCCTGGAGAAACCATTGCTGTTCTCCCTAGGCCAAGGGTACGAGTGTATAACAACATTACATCTCATTTCAAGCATTATATGTGGGGATAAGAAATACTCAGACAGTCACAAACTAAATATTTATGTTTCTGTCCTCAGGAGATACTACAAGGAGACAGACGGGTTGAAACTAGATGTTGGTGTTTACATGAAGGCACTGGAGGTATATTAGATGCATAATTTACATCTATGTAAAAATATATCATCACTTAGCATTGAAATATCAGCAGTTTAGTACATGTCAACTATGGCTTATTGTTGTCAATGTTTGTCCCCTTTAGTATGCTTGTGATTTAAAGGCCGAAGTGATCGGAAAACCTTCACCGATGTTCTTCCAGAGTGTTCTCAATGACATGGGGTTACAACCACATGAGGTAAGTAACAGCAAAATATAGTATAGGAGAATTAAATGCTTCTGCAGTTACACAAATTTAATCTCAGCCAGAAAGAGCAATATTAAGCTGAGCTTTGCTGTGGGAATTCTCCCACACTGTGACTTCTTTGAGTCCTTGACTACTCTGGGAGGTGAGCCAGGAAACCTAGAGTTACTCTTCATTGAGGGTGAAGTATTTAAAATGGTGGGTATGCACTTAACTTTTCTAAACTATTCTCAATTTAGTATTTGTCACTTGGCTCAAAGGGAGAACTATTTAGCAGTCTGTGCGGGCAGTGCGCTTGCAATTCCAAGAAATAAAAAGGCCAAAAATGTTTTGCAACAACAGCACAACAGTCTCTAAAGACATACGTTTACAGGAATCTGTTGGATGTTAAAGGAGAAGTAATCTGATTTGACTAGGATTGAGAGGTCAATCTTTTTTCTTCATGCTACCTCTGATGTGTAGTGGTAAAAGTGTACGCTGTAGTATATACCTAGATTCACGAAGACACACTTTGTCTGACAATATTTTGTTTTCTAAGATTAGTAAATAAACATTAAACTGCTTGAATGCACTGTGACTAATGAACACTTTCTCAGAAACTGACAGTTTAAGAAAGGCTGTTTCAACACCTACCCTGACCTTAACACAGCCTTATATAAAACAGCAATCACTCTTCATTCTCATGGTCCTGTGTGCTTTTGTAGGTCACAGTGAGGCTTCAATATTAATCACAATCTGTTTAATAATCATCTGAAAATTTCTCTCTGGTCTTGTAAATTAACTGCAGACAAATTTATAATCAGTTTATTAATATTGTGGTCTGTAAAAATCTACAAAAACACTTATCAAACTATTCCAAAGCTCAAAAACATGTCTTTACATCCCTCTAGTATATTAAAATTTACAACCTTGAACTACAAAAATCTCTAATATTCTTTGAATTTACAAAAGAAAAGATTTTATTTGGTCATTTTTGCCTGAAAAATCACTGATTGAATTCAACAACTTGGAAAGTGTTTGATACTAAATTTCAGTCTTTCTTCTTGCGTTTTTTTTTCTTAAACTTTGCAGCTTTACTTCTTAATGTACTTTAACAGCTCTTCTTATAGTCGTATTCAATTACTTTTAGCCTCCCTAAGCTAGTAGAGGAGACTCTGACACTTGATAGAGTCTACATGCTGGAACCAATCACAGAGCAGAGCATAGACGCTCCCTCCTGTGTTTTTTTTTCACTCACTCAGCAGGTGTCTGAACATGTGTTTGATGTCTCTGCCCGCTACCAGCTGATCTCAGTGTATCCTGAGAGGAAAGATGGCGTTCTGTCGCCCCGAGTCTGTCCAAGCTTTTCTATTTCTGAAGCTGGCAGTTCACACTTTGAAAAACTGGGTTCATTTGAGTCCAAGCTTTGCTAATTTTTATGGATTTCTCTTCCTTTGATATCAGATGAATTTGTACCTAGAGGCATCTGCTGATCTCCCTTAAACTTTCAGTTACTAATCCAGGCTTTAATGCAGAGATGTTTGTGCAAAGAAGAAATTCCTTGTTGGTTGGGTCAAAACGAAACTGCAGAATCTCTTTCATTCCTCTTCTAAATTCCTGAGAAAACTGCCTTGACTCATGTGTCTGTCACTGAAAAGAAAACACCTGAACCCTCATCTAAAGATCTATTTTATTCAGATGTAATTATTAAAATACTTGCTCTCTTTGTCAGCCAACTTTTGACCGCTACAGGGAGCCATGTTTTTCTAACTAACAACCGGTGGTGTAGACTTGATTTTGTGTAATAACAGGAACTACTCAGTGGATAGTTTTTAAAGAAACTGTTGCATCCACCAAGCTGATGATACTGAAGTAGTGAGCAAAATTAACAAAGGAGAAAACAAGACAAACACTCGATATAAATGGATGTTATTCTTACATATAGTAGAATTACAGGATAGTAGACACCTAAATAAAAAAAAAAGATGTACATGTACAGGACCCTGTAGACATGCTGTATTAGAGCATCAAATTAAAGGGGCTGCATAAGGACGAGCCCTTAGAAACTGAGGGTTTTGTGCTTTGCTTTAGAGCAACTTTACACCACCTAAAAATGAGCTGACACCTTTGTAGCCTCTATACTTGATTTTGCACTTGAACCAGTCCATTTAAACCCAAGCCCAAACACCCTCTTAAGGTGTGTTGGTTGAATCAGGCTCTCAGTCTTGTTTTAAAGTGATCACAAATAAGTAAATGTTTCCACAAGGATTACCAAAACAGAGAAGTATTTACAAAGCTCTGTTACCTTGACACTCTGTTACATAAGCTTTTGGCGTTCCTGCCGGTTTAACATTTTTGTGGTTTGTACTGAACGCGTTAGATACAGGTGTGGCTCAGTTGTTTGGTGCAGCCGTGGCACAGCTCTGGTGTTGAATTACAAAACTAAAACCAATCACAGCTCTGTCATACTGTGAGGTTACTGCAGGAGCATTACATAATCTTCAAAGAGAAGTTAAACATTCTCATCCCATCACAGAAAATCACTCAACATGAAACCAGTAAGCTGAAATTCAAGACTGTGGTAGCTTCAAAAAAAGAGGAAGAGGAAAAAAGTCTGATTTGAGTATTTAATGTGGAAGTCTATTCAAAGAATCTTGAATTGCAGGCATCTGCAATTGATATAGTAGACACCTACTGTTCTAGAGTGAACAAACTGGTCTTAACAAGTGCTTAAGGAACGAGTTTCACGTCCACATGATGAATTTGTTGAACATAGCATGATGCATTTGTGTGCCATAATAAATAAAAGTGTGGCAATATCTCTGTTTGTAAAATATGAGGATGGGTTAAATGCACCCTTTTTAGCCCCCATCACCCGTTTTTGGGCTTTGGGCCCCCTGAAAGTGTGTGCACGCCCCTGTTCATGTCACTCATTTTTTTTGCCAACGAATAAAGATCTTTGTCCTTTGCATCTGCGAACTCATGCATCCCATTTTGAAGTGCACCCATTCAACATCCACATATATCGAGTCATTTCTTTTTCTTCCCTCTTTATTTCTGCAGGTGCTGATGATCGGTGATGATCTGGTAAATGATGTCGGTGGAGCCCAACACTGTGGAATGAAAGGCGTGCAAGTCAGGACTGGAAAGTACAGGTTAGTGATGTCCTGAAATGATCAACCATCAGTTAACCAAAAGTAAAAATAAGTTCTTATTGGTAACAGGTTGAGCTTTTCTTTAACCGTGCCAGTGTGCCCTGCTCTGCAGCTGAGTTTTACCCCCTGTTTTGTAGTTTTATTTCAGTCAGTGGACATGTGACCATGTGGTTTAGTTGCATGGGAGTAGAAATGAAAGATTATGTTTGTCTTTAATCTTAATATGTATGACATCCTAGTATTAAAAAAAACATTAAGCTCATTTATCTTAAATCCTAAAAGCTTCTATAAATCTTGAAGCAGTATTGGTGTTGTTTCAGTCAGAATACAAAAACAGGTTCTCTTCTCAGTCAGTAGAGGGCCCCCTCACACCAGAATTAAGATCCAAAGTTTCCTCCACGGCCCACAATCTCCCTGTGAACCAAACCACCCCATTCTCAAAACTCCTCCAGATTTGTTTATTTGATTGGAGATCCTCTGAAAATAACTTTATTCACTCCACATGTTGAATGATTCTCTCCCACAAGGTCATAGTTAACAAAGATTTATGATCCCGAGTCTGGAGATTACTGAGGCGCCCTTCATATGGTGTAATTACAGGAACATATGGCTGAATGTTTTAGAAGATATATGTGGTTCTTAAGGCTATTAGAGAGGAACAGAGCAGCTGAGAGGGCGAGGAAATACTGCTGTAGAGCTACATATTTTATTATCAAGATTATTCTTGTTTCATTGCATGTTCAACAGCGTAACTTGTATTTTGATGTTGTTTCTGTGGGTTATACAACATTAGCCCAAGGTGTATGTGTGTACCTATGGGAGATATTTATGGAAATGGAAGGGGAATACTTGCAGCCGTGTCAAATGTAGAATTATTACCTCAATGCAGCAGAAAACCAATGATCTAGATAATGTTCCCATGAAAAATTTTAGTCTTGAACTCTTCGGCTACAGAACCATGCAGTTGTAATGCGTGCAAAACGTGGTTTTACATCTTGCCATATTATGCAAGTTTGTCCTTGAAAAGGTATTGTGTAATATTTTGCTCTAGTGGACACAAATTTTGATTCATCAGACCAAACGACCGTTTTCCTTTTGGGTTTCAGAAGTTGCCGCCATGAACTTAGTGTTTGAGATTTGTTTTGAGCCCATGCAGAGATTTCCACTACAGAGTCATGACTGTTTTGAATGTAGCGCTGCCTGAGACCTGGAGATCACAGTCATCCAGTTTTGGTTTTTAGCCCTTACCCCTCTTGAGCAGAGATTTCTCCAGATTCTCCCAATTTTTAATGTTGCTATGTACTGTAGATGATGAATTCCCAATACTGTGCTAGGGAATATTATTCTGAGATTGTTGAACTATGTATTCACATCAAAGTGAACTCATAATATTGTATATAACAGAACAAAATAACAGAAAGTATGTATTTGGATGTGAAGGGCCTCAAACCTCCTCTTCTCTTATTTTCTTATAACCGTGTTTGGCACTAAAGCACAGATTAGTGTAAAGAGCGCCATGCTGGGTGACCTGCTCCAATGCCTGGGTCTGGCATGCAGGTCTGCGGTCATGTGACCACACTGAGTAATCTGCTTGAGCATCAGTCGACTCTAATCCTGCACTAAGAGCACAGTCATCTCAGCGTAAAAAGCTGTCCTGTGTCAGAGCAGAGTTATTCCTGTCTGTGTGACACTAAGGTGTGGGTGTGTTTCCACTCCCGTGTTTGTGAGGGTTTGGGTATGTTGCTGGCATGTCTGTGAATGTGTGTTACATGTACATTCTGTGCCGGTTAATGAGTTCACCAGCAGACAGTACGCAGTGTCAGTCACAGCAAGTATAGGAGAGACATTTTTTTTAAAACTAATGGCTACTCTCAACAGGCTGGGCATGATGTGTCTGCTTTATTTGACTTGATTTTATCTCACAGTTAAGCAATTCAGCTTTATGTACTGACATTCATTATGTCACTTTAAATTACATTTGGACTTGTCCATGGTTTTCCTCTCTAGAGAAACTAAGTGGTTCGAATAAATGGAGTGTTTCCTGCAGAGAAAACATATCTGCTACAAGTGGTTCAGCTGGATCAAATCTTCAACTGGGTGAAAGAAATTAGTTTATTTTTTGAAACGCAGGAACACAAAGTTATACATCAAGTAGGCATACACAATGCGCAATTGGTCACATGGTGTCTCCTGATCAGTGCAATCAAATAACGCTGTAGTGTCCATCAGCTCCTGGGTCACGGTGACATAATTTGCAACCGATCAGGGTATTATTGGATAATTTGTTATTCATTTATGATCCAGAAAAAGAAAGAATTATTAGTTCTTCTTTGAAACGGGATGACCGTTTTACCCCAATGAATCATATAAACCAAAACCAAAGCATCTTTGGTCCCTCTTTTTTTTTTTCTTTGGTTTTGCTTTTTTCCTTCTTAAACCGTTTTGAATTGAATGATCTTATGGTTTTGTTTTATGGTTTTGAACCAAAAATGAAGTGATCTCCTCTTGAAACACCAAAAAACAACAATCTGAGTAATGTGGTAAATCTGGTTTTCTGTGTCACACAAAAAGCCCCAATTTTTTTTTTCTCATTTTCTCATTTCTCATTTTGGTCAAAGATTAAAACTATGGTTAAACAGAAGGCTTGACAAGATAAATTTTCAGAATAAAAGCCATGTAACTTTGTTTTGGATTTATTTGATTCAGACTGGCAAACAGTTATCCTGTTTCTGGTTTTATAACAGAAAAAAGAAATAGCAGTTATTTGGTTTCCGGACACAAGGCAAATTATCCAACATTACACTAACTGGTACCGCTCTTTCTTTTACCCTCTCGGTTACCTTCTCAGCTGTTGCGTAGACACCACTTGCAAAATATGTGCACAGAATATAAACATAGAGACATAATGAGCGCCCTCTGCTGTTTGAAATCAGGTATCTCAAGTCATTGTTAACCCAGCTTGATTTGCTGACTTCAACGGCTTCTTAAGGTTTCACACCTACCATCTTTTTATTGGCTTCATAAGTTAGACCAAGTTCTTTACCAACAGTTCAGTCAAATCCAGCCCATAAACAGTTAGAATAAAGAGAGTGAGTCCTCCTCAAGCTTAGTAACTCTAAATTTGGCACAATCATAGCCTGACACTTTTGCCACAAGTCAGTTTAAGATTTTTTTTCCATGACTGTAGCTGCTCTTGTCCTCTTTAAGTGCTGTTTTTATAAACTGGGTCAACTATAAGCAACAACAGCTCAGCCAAGAAGTGCATGGTCTCACAGAGTTTGACAAACTGTTTTCAGAGTCCCAGATTTGTTTGAATCATCTGTCGAAAAGTACAGAGCTCAAAATTACTCCTGAAAGAAACAGCAGCACATCATCTGTAAAACAAGGACTTTATGAAATATGTTTTTTTTCCCTCAAGAGACAGATCGTGCACAACGCCAAGAGTCAACTGTGGTATTTGAAAGCAGACGACTGCTGGACTCTGGTCTGAGCTGTGCCTAACCCTTAGCTGTCTCATTAAATTTGGGGTTTGTTAGATGCCAGGAATGTTCAAAAAAGAGGAGATAATGATCTTGGGTTGTTTGTCAGGGTTTTGGCTGGTCCTCTTTGTTGCCCCAAAAGGTTATTTTTCTTTTGCTTCAGGATAAACAGACATTTCGATCTTTGTAGCTACAGTCCGCAGAGAGGTGTGCCCCAGAGCACAAATCAGGGTCCACAGTGTTAGCTGTGGGATGATGGTGTGGATGAACTTGATCAACCTGCTCACAGACCTGACTTTAACCCCTCTTAACACCTTTGGGAGGATTAGAGCATGGGTTCAAAACCAGACCTTCACATCCAACATCAATACCCGACCTTTGTAGTGCTCTTTCAAAATCTTGCGTAAACCAATATCAATGATTTAAGGATGGGATGTTTAACTAACTTATAGATAGATGTCCTTGTTTTGAATCTCTGTCTGCACTAGCTGCTTTGGCTGACACATGTTTTGTGTTTCTGTGTCAGAGGTAAATGAAGACATTTGGATTTTTGCCACAGAAAAAGAGTCACAAATAGACTCTGAAATTTGTTTATCATTGTAGAGTTTATGGAGCTCCTTAGTTGTGATTTTCTCGTTTAACATCATCTCAAAACATCCCAGATCCTTCACCTCTTAGACCTTTTATAGTTTATACATTCCCTGAGAACAGGAAGAAAAACTGTGACAGCGAGAGTGTATCCATGGGACTGCGAGCGAGGGAGGAAGACGTGAGATTTAACATTTTTCTGCTAAACAGGCCCTGTGAACCCCGGCTTGCTGGGAGCAGCCATAAACCCTCAGTCAGATCTGTGAAAACACAGCTGTTTCCAAGTCAACCAGATGCTGAGCAGGCCTCCGGCTCGTGGAAAACACTGCTTCAAATACTGTAGGCCTGGTGACAAGACAGGAAGGGAAAAAGATACAAATCAGAGACAAATCTAATCATATCGGCTTATTTTAAAAAGAGTTTGACTTACTGTTGCTCAGAACGGACTGCACGAAAACCTTAAATACTTTAAGCCTATTTTGGATCCTTCAAGTGCACTTTTGTCTTTGTACAATACATCCTTGTAAAAGTAGATACATTTGGACAGCATGCTTTAACAATAATTAACCCTCCTTTTGATCAGATTTTCCCCTCATAATTGTACAAAGGCAGATGTCCCACCCCCTTCTGCCTCCCAAAACATCCACTGTGAATATTTGTCATGATATTACTTTTGCAGCAGGCTGTAACTCACTTTGTCAGAGGCTGTTATGAGCACTTAAAATGAGAATATAGAATATATCAGTCATGTTTCCGGTGGTTTCTTTTACAGGTCATTTCAGGTAATTCTGGTCAGTTTAATAACTCCTCACGAGACTTTTAAATAAATGAATGCATGTCATTATAATGCGAAGTCAAATCTTTTCTCATGTAACCGCTCATTTTCATTTTATGTGCCCTGAAAAATGTGCTTATTATGTGATTTTGATGGCTCCAGCAGATTAAATCCGAGAACTGGTGCCAAGCTAAATGATGTCTCCGTGTCTAGTAGAAACAGTTGTCGGGACTATAGGTGTAATACTGTATAGGGGTAATTGTAATGGAGTCAGTGCTCTGCTAACAGTCAACTTTCCCTTGTTCTTGAATAATGAGTGTAAGTTAGCGCACTTCCCTCGGGGAGCAAGAGAACCCTTTGCTCTTTAATATAGAACAGGTTTAATGGGAGCCTACATGAAAACGTGGTTTAAAATTAGACTGTTAGCATGTGGATCTAACGGCTGATCAGCATGGGAACAATTTGCAAACACTGCACTCTTGTCTAACTACTGCTCAGGCCCTGTAGCTCTGGAGTTACTTTGTGTGTTAAATTGTACCTCAAACATCAAAGCTGTAAAATCAAATCTCAGGACAGTAACACTAAATCATGTCCATAGTCTCTGAAACTGGAAAATCAGAATCAGGACTAAATGCTAAGTCTTGTTTGCTAAGATAGTTTCAGATTACTTTGTTGAAGCTCTTATTCTCTCAGGAATAAAACACTGTTGGCTTAAGATGGAGTTTAACAAAAGCATAAGAGCTCTATAAAATAATATTGTATCACGGGTGCACTTATTTGTTTATTTTTCACCTGTAGGAGGCAGCATAACTGTCACTTCTCCCCTGTTGGTGAACTTGTGCTCTGTTTCAAAAACCAGAGTACTGAATGTAGGAGCCAAATATGTTGATGTGATACCATATTATGAGTTGCAGTTCACTTTGCCTGCCTAAGGTGTCGCTGTCATGTTATCTGGGGCTCAGGAATAAAGGTAGTGGTTTTCTTTGTTTTAGTGTTGCTCAATATCAATTGCAAAATGGATTTTGGTCATGTTTATCATAATAATTTTCGGTTTGCTGCATCTGAGGAACAGCGTCCTGACTTTCACTGATCATCAAAAACTCACGGTAGCGTAAGAAACCAGTAGCGCGGCACGTCAACCAGGCTTCTGTGGGTCAAGCATCTCAGTAGCTTAAAGTATCGACTTAGCTCCTACACTCAACCTGATGATAGTGTAGCCTCTAGGAGTGATGACCATCTTCACAAGATGCTCCCAACCATGAAAGTTGAGTTACCGGTAATTTAAACATGTTTCCATTGTTGACCATTAAACTGGCATCTTAAGAAATGAGAATGAAATGGAGTTAAGAAAAACAGATTTGAGCTACACTTTCATACATGAATCAGCTGGTCCATTGTTGACATATGTCATCAGGGAAACTTCATGCTGATTGGCTATCACGGCTAGCTCGCTTGAGTTCGTTATAGCTAGTTATTCACATTGCTGTAAGAGAGCGTGGATAAACGCCCCACACAAAGCTGCTTTTTGTCATGTCAGTGGTCATTCTATCTTGATACAAGTAGATCAGAATGATATGGGAATGTTTTCATGCTGCTCTGTATTTTATGTTTTTGAAATACACAGTTCGCGACCTTGTATTCTTGCTCTGTTTCCCTCTCTGTAAAGAACTACATCAGGACAGATCGTGTGAGCTTTGAACTCCATAAAAGCAGCTGCACAACATGCCGTTCCTTCATGTACTATTTGTAAACCAGCGTAATTGGTACTGCTAGCCGGAACAATTAGTTCCTGAGCCTTTTCAGTCCTGGCATGTAGTCTATCTCTGTGTGTCTGTGATAATCAAAAGAGTTGAATTTCAGCATTTTTGATTCAAACACACAGCATCAGTATTGGCATTTGTAATTCCACTGAGGAGAAAATAGTGGAGTGATGTGTTGGATGCCAGAAGAGTATTGATGGGTATTTTGAATACCTGCCAGTAAGTTAGAGGAAGCCCTTACTGGATTCCCGTTTGAATCTGGCAAAGAGTGCACAACAAACATTTTCACACAGCAGTAGCCATCTTCAAAATAGTTTACATTGTAAACCTCTCCCTGTGGTCAGCGCCTGACTGCGAATGTGAGTGTTGGGAAACTGTTTGGCAAGCAGGCCGTACCAGATTAAACATCCTTGGAGAAAAACTAGTCCCTGATGATGAAGAAACTATGAAAAAGTTGGCAGAAGGCACCCGGGTTCATGCCCTTTCTGTCTGCGGTCCTTTCTCAAGTAACAGGAAGTGGCCATTAGGGATGTTCGTGGCCTTATGGTGACCATGCAGGGTAGTGCTGATTATTTTTTCCTCTTTAGTAAATAGGTTGCATTACAGCGGGTATACTCCAAGATCATGCAACCCAAGGCTTATTTATCCATATCTTGCACAGACCTCCACTTCTCCTAGACTCCAGGCAAACTAGCACTCAGTTCTCCTCCACCTGCACGAGGTTACACCACATACATGTTAGCGGTTTCCAATCTACTTGCCCAGTCCACTACTTCCCTGGGAGTGTTTTGCGTGTCTTGTTTAGACGTTTGGTCTGTAGTAGTATAGACAAAATGAACTCTGGGCTGGCTGAAGGCTCCGTCCCTATCTGTTTGTGTATCAGATGTCGAGCATAAATGAGCCATGGGAGAAAAAAAAACATGCTAATGATAGCATTTATGTTGGAGAACATGATAACACGCTATGGTTAGTTTAGTGCAGCCTTGGTGGAGGGGAACAACACACAATTCTCCTGTGTGTCAATTTTGAGAGCATGGCATTGTGGGACCTTGTAAAATATGTTTCTTGCCAGTCTTGTAGATATATCGGGAAAAACAACAGGCAAATACAGGCTGAACCTAAATTAGCTACGTTATATGGTAGTTTCTAAATTGAATCTCCATTATGCTTCTATTTTTATGATTCAGTTTTCTTCAGATGTAACTGCCTATAGGGGTTTGTTAACCCCTCACTAATTTAAAGAAAAAAGTAGTTTTCATTAAAGGCACAGTGTGTAAAATGGGGAAAATTTAGAATCATCCAGTGGTCAGATTCTGGTTTGAATCACTCCCTTGCTCACCCCTTCAATTAGTCAACTCCCCAAAGCAACAGCGACTTCCCAAGATGCATGACAAGTGTGATCCTGCATTTGTCAAGATTTGTCAAGAACATATCTCTTTTTTTCTCCAATTGATGGTCATCTGTCAATCAATCAATCAATCAAATTTTATTTATATAGCGCAAATTCACAATAGTCGTCATCCCAATATGCTTTCCAAAGAAAAAGAGCAGGTCTAGACCACGCTCAGTAGATCAGGACTGGGAATTTCTGGCGGCCTCTCACTGAATACAAAGAAAACGTTTGTTAGTAGTTTGTCTATTCTGTGCTACTGTAGAAACATGGCGATGCAAGATTTTATCTTCTGTGAAAGAGAACCTGCTTCTGTGTAGATACGAAATCCAAGTGTAATGCTGACTAGCTGGTGGATGTATGCCAATGTGAGCTGTCATCTAGTGGCAATCAGTATAAGCTAATGGATGTTAGAAAGGTGCATTTACTTCAAAATTAGGCAGTATTTTGCAATCGTGATTGCCCAGATATCTTGCATTTTTATGACTTGTAAACATAGACTGTGCAAAGCATAGATTCAGTTCAGTTAGAGTTGGGGCAAGTTGGTTGTGCATATATTTACCACTTTAGGTCCTGCAGGTGGAGTTCCTGTTCTTGAAAGCACTCCCTGCTTTCCTCTTGTCAACATGTTGCCTTAAATTTTTTTTTTTATGATATGTGTAAACTGTGTAACGTGCAGTATAAACCACACTCCAATGCACACACACCTTATCAAAGGAGCTGTTGTACCCGTGCAAAAATACACAAACTCATGCACCCATGCGGTGAATAACAACAGTCAGAACACACCGTTCTCACCAGATGGTCGTGTATGCAAATATTCATTGCTATCACTGTAACTGCTACACCTGTAATGAGAGTCATTAGAACAGGCGACCAGGCCTGGCACAATCAACGGGATGTGGTTTGATGCCAGTTTGATGTCCTCTAACGTGATGTATTAGGTCTTCTATATGAGCAGTTCAGCAGTTGCATGGGATGGCGCAGCTTGTCGCCGTGAAAAATGGCTATTTTGAGGCAAACTTCTCTAACGTCTTCCTGCACAAATTAGCTGTAATCAATCCTGCTCAGATAATCATGGGAAAAAAAGCATCTGGGTGAGTGGTACATGACCTGTGATGAATGGGGATTTCCAGATTTCTACTGGTCCTCTTATTTGAAGTCATGCAAATAAAGCCATTATCGGCGCAGCATATAGGAGGAAGTTCAGCTCATTAGGAGAGCAAATGGCCCATCAGCCTGCACAAGCCGCGTCTTAAAGAGGTAGATCCATGCTGTCAGCTTAATAAAATTTAGTGACTGAGATTAGCGTAATAAATCTTTAATGTATTTTCATAAGTTTCACTTCCTGAAAGCGCATGTAAATCACTCTGCTAGATTCGAACATCAATCTTGCAAGATCTGCTCTACACGATAAGTTGGACATATCTTTCATGCATTACAGGGAATCAGACAACTACACAAGATATAAGACCTCTTGTGTTTTCAGCTCTATCCAACTTTATTTAAAATATGGAGCTGTTAGTAGTTTACATAGGACCAAACCAATGAAACACAAGAGGTCTTAGATTAGAAAACAGGTCTTAGATTTTCTTCTTTTACTTGGAACAACAAAAAACTTCATCTGATTCAGAACACTATAAAAAGGATTTATATTTGTGTTCCTCCATCTGTTATAATCTTCTGTTCCAGTCTCTGCTTTGCATGTTTTGGCATCATTGTCTTACCTTGTTTGCTTTAACACTGTTTGCAACATGTAATACGTCTGTTTTTATTGTTCTGTGTACTCAGGACACTTATGCAAAAGAGAGTTAACAATCCTCCACCCTGAATAAATACCTGCACTGAATAGCTGTGTGAGTGAAAAGCTCTATGGAAAAAAAATAAAAGAGTGAAAGATTTCACTGGATCGTGTTTGAGTGTCCGCAGAAAGGTGATGCTTCCCCTTTCTGACATGAAGTGCCTCCTCCTCAGATAACCTTTCTTCAGAATCAAACAGACATCAGACTGAACACAGCTGAGCAGTGTTGGGTTAATGGATGGGCTTTGTCCCCCTGCAGATCCATGACACTGAACCTTGACAGGGAGCCTTGCATGGCTGTGGGTTTGGCCTTTATGAACTGCCCCTGGGATGGCTCTCGGGCACATACTGTATTTCAGCCTAGCTTATCTTTCAGCGCTCCTCTGGTGTCCTATAGCGTCACAGGCTGTGATAATGTGTGTGGTTTCAAGTGTGTGCCCGTCAGACAGGGAGGGTTGTCTGTAACTTATCATATTTCAAAGCCTTGTTTGTATGGATCACACAGACAGTTACAAAACTTCTTGCCATACCTTAAATTCTCCGTACGCAGAAACAGATTGGAAATACAGTCATGTCTGAGCAGGTTGTGCTTGAGTTGAACTTTCTGTCTTGTCTTGGCCTTCATGAAATGTTTTTCTTTTCACTGTAGACAAGCACTCATGCATTTTATAGCGTCTGGTACAACAGTAACAATCCCACGCCCTGTCCTGTTAACCCCTGTTAGCATGTTAGCTTTAAACTGGAAGAAGTTGTCTCATTTCTCCCTCCTCTGCAGAGGCTATGGGTCAAAAATGTCATCAACTTGAAAGACACAGCATTTCCAAATGTGTCACTGACGTCTGTTTTCCTCTGTGACATAACAGAGAGCTTTTTCTCCATACAGTGAGTCCCAGTATGTGCACAGTAATGTCACATGGCCTTTGAACTGGAGCTAAATCCACAGGGGGCCTTTTTTGATAGCCTTGGATCATCAGAGGGACTGAAATCTCAAAGTGTGTAGACCTCAGCTGTTGGTTTTGTATTTTTTGAACTCTATATTAATTATTAATGTTTCAATTATTCATTTATTTCAAAGGAATCTTGGAAGGAATCTCTAATAATATCAATGTCTTTCTATCTATCTATCTATCTATCTTTGGACCTATGTATGAACCATCTATAGATCTGTCTAGAACAACTTTATACAGCACTTTCAATCCATCCATCTATCCATCCATCCATCCATTTGTCCATCCAACCAACTATTCATCCATTCAATGATTCATTTGTAATCCAACCAACAATCCAACAATCAATCCGCTGGTCCTCAACAACCAACCAACCATCCATCCTTCTATCTTTCCATTCATCCAACCAACCATCCATCCATCCTTTCAGCCATCCATTCAACCAACAAATCAACCATCCATCCAACCAACCAATCATCCACTCTTACACCCATCCCACCATCCATCCATCCATCCATCAATCAATCCGTCATCCAACCAACCATCCATCCTTCTATCTTTCCATCCATCCAACCAACCATCAATCCATCCTTTCAGCCATCCATTCAACCAACAAACCAACCATCCATCCATCCAACCAACCATCTAACCAACCAATCATCCAACAATCTAACCAACCAATCATCCACCCTTACACCCATCCCACCATCCATCCATCCATCCATCAATCTGTCATCCAACCAACCATCTGTCATACTTCGATCGAACCACACTGTCTGTAGATCACTGATCTATACAGACATACTCAGTCTACAGAGTTTTTCCTTTGGTTTTCTATATGTTATGGTATATTGGCAGGTTGATACCATTTTTACCATTTTGCTGAACATAGATTGAAGAGGCCCATAGGCCCAAAAAATAACGCTAACATCTGAAATATACACAAACTTCTAAAAAAGTCTGCAATAGTTGTCATAGTAACACAGAATGACTTAAACACTGCTGGTCTTTGTTTCATTTGCTCATTCCAGCCCCTGTCCATATAACTCCTTTGTTAGTCAGGAGAACATTGTGCAGAATACTGTTATGGTAAATCAGAAAATTACATGTTGCATAAGGTTTCCATTTCCACTGCTGGATTACTTTTCTTTTTAACAGATAACACATGATTGCTAGGTTTTGTTGCTTGGATCCTTTTCCTTTCTGCATGCTCTTACCTTATCTACTCTTATCCAGAGATAGTTAGATTAGGTTATATTCAGAGCCTCGGGACTGTAAAAATAATTTTTGCATTTAAATCAACTTTTCAAGAGCAACGGAGTGTTATAACTTAAAAGATGACGTTCTCTCAAATAACTTTAACTATAACACATATGCTGCAAGATAACATCAGTCTTGAGTTTAATGGAAGCATTTACCATGATTCTATACAGTGTTGCTAATTAAGTTACTGTAAGCTATGTTTTCATCCCATTTTCCCATGGATTGGAACCGGCAGCTTTGTCGGGACTGTAAACACAATCACTCCAGCGTTCTGCTTCCCTTATCCAGCCTGCACTCTGTTGTTGGCTTGGGACCCAAAACTGCTTTTCCCTCTTTTGTCTTTCCCCCTCTAACATTTACATCCACATTTTTATCTTTCTATGGAATATGCAACTAGATTGAGTGTCAAACATTTACTAGCACAGTGCTCACAGAGTATGACAGCTCTGACAAACTGAAGCAGCAACTGAACAGCTGCAGTAGATTCCAATGGTGACTCATAGTAAAAACGTAAAATAAGAAAATGTCCATACAGACGTGTCAAGCCACTGGCACAACTTGCCTCCTCTTCTCCGTTGTCCCTCTATATGCTTAATAGAACTATATTTGCACAAAAATTTGAGTTGTCTGATTTATATAGACTGACATTTGAGAAGTACAAGGCTGCATTTGTAAAACAGAAGATGAACTTTTAACTTGATTTCATAACTAGATCACCATCATTTGCTACAGATTAAATTACAACGCTTCTCTAGTCCCAAGCAGACAGTATTTGACACTCAAACATTCGCTTAAACAGAGCACTCCTTTCAGTAGTGCCATGTCACTTGTAAGACATACAAAGTCTGGCATTCATGCATATTTTGAGTTTATTGGCTTCTGACTGAGGTGTACTCAATGAAATCTTCTGCACTAAACTCTGGACGTCTCCAGTACTTATTTCTGACGATCTCTTTTTGGGACTGCAATAATTTTCTCTTTAGGTGTTTTTATTAAGGGTCAGCAAGGCAGCTCAAGCTTAATTTCTGGCCCTGACTTGGACTTCATAGACCCCAAAGAGTGTTGTATTATATTGCTACAAAGAGTTAATCATATATCATATTATGTTGCATCTTATTACACAGTATTGTATGTATTTTATCATATTGTGCTGTAATATATCATATCATTCCACACTGTACTGTACCCATCATATTGTATCTCATAGTATGGTACTGTGTGGTATAATGATATAATATACTGTGACGTTCTGTATGGTATTGTATCACATATTACCATTCCATGTTGTGTTGTACCAGATCTTACCACATCGTAGCACATCATATTGTATCATATTGTCTATTTTTGTATCATAGCATATCGTATTGTATCCTATCATGTCATGTTGGGTCTTGCCTTGTGCTAAAATATTAAGCAACTTCACATTGTATCATGACATATTGCATCACATTTTATTGTGTTGTAACATAACGTAACGTAACGCAATATATTGTTCCCTATTGTATAGTGTCCCATCATATTGTATCATACCTCACCTTACCGTATCGAATCCTCTCATCTCATCTTGCATCATATCACACCATATTGTATCGTATTGTATGGCGTCGCATCTTACCGTAGTGTATAGTACCATGTCATATTGTATGGCATCGCACCATTTGGTACTGTATCAAATCGTATCGCATTGTATTGCATGGTATTGTATCGTATAGTATTGTATGGCATCACATCTTATCGTACTGTATTGTATCAAATCGTATTGCATCTTATCGTGTCGGGTGGTATCGTATCATATCGTATCGCGTCAGGTGGTATCTCATCGTATTGTGTCGTGTGGTATTGTATCGTATCGCATCGGGTGGTATCGTATCGTGTCGTATCGTATCATATCGTATCACATCGTATCGCAACAAATGGTATCGTATCATATCGTGTTGTGTGGTATTGTATCCTGTCGCATCGCATCGTGTCGGGTGGTATTGTATCGTATCGTATCGTGTCGGGTGGTATCGTATCCTATAGTATTGTATTGTTCCGTTAACAAACCAGTAATGATTCTTGGACAGTCGCACTTCCAGATTATTCAAGTATACTTTCTCAGCTGCACTGTATTAATGCCTGTTGTTATTATTGTCACTGTAGAAAGAATCCTATTGCGACACATTGTGTCATATCATACCACGTCGTAACACCACAAAGCGCCACAGTTCTAGACCAGATTGAGTGGATCTGTCATCTGCAAAGAGAGGTTTAAGAGCTTCCTGATGCTCCACTGGACGCTTAAGCTCGACCGACCATCCCTCACCACCCCTGTAGAGACAGTTTCCTCTGACCCGCAGGCTCCTCTGAAGCCCGCTGTGTGTTATAAGTCAATGAGATATTAATAATTAACCTAAGCTTTTTTCAAAGTGAGACCAGACTCCCACGGTGAGACAAAGGACCAGGCAAGCTCTGGCCACTGAGCCCCTCAACAGTACTTTTCCACCCCTGAGAGAGAATGAGAGAGAGTGAGGAAGAGAAAAGAGGTGAGAGCAGGAGAGAATCAGAGCGCTAAAGCCTACAGATGGCAGGCTGAAACATAGCACTGCCTCTTAAATACAAGAACACAGGCCCATAGTTCCTTCAATGGGGATCCAATCCCTCTTGCAATTACCAGAAGACAGGCTGCTTGGCTGGGGGGACTTGGGCCGTTGCCTGGTTTCAGCTGGACCCATTTTTCCTCCCAATGGCTTGTGTGGATGTGTTTGCATGGTAGCACATGTGTGCTTGCATTTTCTGCACCAGGAGCAAGTTGACTCAGCAGTCCCATGTGGGTTACAAAACACTCTTACACAGTGAGAAACAGACCTACAAGACATGCTGACAACAAAGACTCTGCAAGACATCAGCGACAGCACTGCTAATAATAACGCTCAAGATGTGGTTAGATCTGGGTCACACGAAGCTGTGCATATTGAGCATGAGACTGTTATTACAGCAATGACAGGGAGTTTATTTATGTTGCAATATGGTCAAATCACGAGTAATCGTTATTAGGTCAAACAGTCAAAGGCTCTTTCATGATTATTTTACAGCTCCTACAGTTTCTGTTTGACGCATTGTTTGCTCCCAAAGAGTTTTAGAAAATTATCAGACCCTAAAGGAATAGTTAACCTATTTAACTTTTCACTTTAACATTTTTTAAACTCAAGATAAAGAGCAAACAAGCAACCAAATCAACCCAGCTGAAACAAAAATATCACTCTTTATATCAGAGAGATTCTTCTTGCCTCAAAGCTAACAGTGCTAACAGATTTTTAAGTTGACTTTTAGAGGTAACTTTAGGGATATCTGTTGCTTGACACTAGCTGTGTTATCAGCTAGCAGTAGCAGCACAATCTCTCCACACCCTGTGACATGCACCACAGCTGGGTTTGGTCAAATCAATCATCTGACCACACCAGCAGGAGGAGGTGCTGGAGTGGACGAACGTGACTCTGATTCCAGCAACAAGGTATAAATAAACAGTTAGCCAAAATATTTGACTATTTAAAAACTTAGCTGATACTGAGTATTATAGCTAAGACAAATAATCTGTCATAAAATATACAAGTGGAATATTAATAAGTTTATTAGTAATATGGTATGTTAAGTCTTTGATAATGAAGATAAAATATGAAGAAATATATATGTGGAAGATTTAGTTTGGGTAAACTCTGGCGCCCCCTGTGGACAAATCAGTTTCTGCTTATGTTGTCTTATATGTTCTTATTATTGACAGACTTTTTCTAGTCAAAGTATCATTGATTTTGAATATTTAACATAAAAAATATAAAAACAGGGTTGTGATTTCAGCTTCTTAGCTGATGCTTACCCTCCCACTCTGGTTTTAGACATTAAAAATTACAGTATAAAAGCTGTTGATTTTGTCTCTGATTGTCTTGTTTGCTTTTGTTTACCATATAAAGGCATCAATATGAATTTGAATCTGTTTCATAAACATCAAAAAAGTCCTCATAGGAGCTTTAAAATGTAGAAAATGTAGAATTGTTCGCTAAAAGTACTAAAAATGGCTATTGTGACAGATAATTGTTGTGGCGTCCCTCACTCCGTCAAGTAATTACACAAGTTTCATTTGCTTTAAGCAACCTGCACAATGACATTGAGGTTGTATTGAAAAATTAAGTGATATTTTCTTCAACTTAACTTGGGAAATGGAAACAACTCCACAGTTTAACACAGAAGTGAATCATTTAAAATAGGCTGCTTAAAAGACGATAAGAAAAAAACAACAAGAAAAAAAGTACATAGTTAGCATCAGACAAACTTCCTTTCACACCAGCATAATCTTTTTAGATACTCAGAGACTGAAAGTGAAGGTTGGATTATCAGGTCCTGTTTATTTGGCCTCAGATATAATTGTGGTTGAGAACTGATACTTTCCAGTGGGTGGTTTTGACAGTTCAGGGTTTTCTCTATTTCTCACACACACACACATACACACACAAACATAGAGCAGATTTTCAGAGCTACACGATGGAAAAAAAATCAAGTGGCTCTTCAAGCTGTGACCAGGGAATCCCCTTTGTGTCCCTCTTGCTTGGAAAGAACCGTTAATCTGTGTAAAGTGTGAAACCATACGCAGCTGTTTGCCGATCGTGACTCAACATTATGCAGCCTTTGTACGCCGAGGTGATAACTGCTGCTGTGCAGCCGCAAACTGAGCAGAGGATGTGCTCAGCATCTGTCATGTCTGTTGCCATAACATACACATATCATGGTGGTTTCCTCTGTTCAGTTGAGCTGTTTTTCATGAGCATTTGCAGCTGCTCCATATCAAGGCAGTAATCTGCATCTTATTGAGGTTCTGTAAATATGGGCTCAGAGAGGAAAGAGATAGGCAAAGTGAAGCTAAACATTGAAAGATGATAAAACGAGGCTGTAACTTTTCATCATCTTCATTTTTAAAGAAACCTTTTACGCTATCAATCTCTCCCATGACCTTTTTGTTTATAACAGAGCCAAACTGCGATCACATTCTCACCCCTAAGGCCGAGGCTCCTGCAACGTCACAAAGCAGCAGAAACACATGCAGTAAGAAACCTTCCCACCCACGGGGCGAGGGAGAAAGCTTTGTCTTGTGTTAGTATCTTGTGTCACCCACAAGACTTGGCTGAACATAAAGGCTATAGTTCTCCTGTTCTCCTTAGGGTTATGGTTATATAGTCTGCTTAATAGTGAGAAAAGGCTGTGTTTTGGCTAACTGTGCCTTCACTTGTCTGGTATGAAAAATACACTCTGGCACAATGAGCCGGTCTGAGTGTTTTTCCTTGCCTCACTGGCAGACTTCTCCTTTCAGAGTTGTCGTAGCTCTCATAAATGTGATTTCTCACAGTAAAGCCAGGTGAAAACACCCATTAGAAAACGCTCAGGGTGTAGCCATTTAGGTTTCATTTGGGGTAGAGGACTTAACACAGGAAATAACATCATAACAAACCTAAACCTCGAAAAATCCTGAGTTATAATTTTGGCTCTCCTTATACAAAGGGCAAGGCTGGTCTTTCTATTTATGAAAAAGAGAATTCAAAGTGAAAGCAAATGTAGTTCATCAGTCTCTCTGCTTCTACTTCTGCTTCTGTGGTTACCATATGCCTCTTAAAAGCAGATACTTGTCATGTCACTGATCAAAAATCTTGTTCCAGCTTGGGTCTAATAGGAACCATTGCTTTAGCAGTGTTAGCAGGTTTGAAGCTTTTGTTCCAGTCACAACCAAGTTTCCTAAGATCAACAAAAAAATCTGTTTATTTTTCAGTAATGAACCTGATATATGGATCAGTTTCTTGTGTGTTTTATTGCTTTGAAATACTGAAGCATTAATTGAGCAGGGGCTGGTCAACGAGGCTGAGAGGGGTGGTCATGCCCCCCCTTATATGCATTTGGCCACCGCAAAATCTTAACCCTAACCCCGACCTATGTTTTATTCAGCACTCAGGGGGGACTGGTTTAACCAAGCGTCATGTACAGAGACCACATTCCTCATCACTGCAGTTAATGGTTGACATTAGCGTCTTACCCACAGCAATTCTGCATCAGTGTTTGAAAAGAGTCCCACCACAACATCACCACGACTCTTCTCTCTTTGCTGCAGGTCAGAAAGATTCAGAAGATCATTTGTACCCACAGCCATCAGACTTTACAACTCTTTTATAAATATTAGATGACTTTTGAGACATGACAAATGAGACGACAGACGATTGAATTTCCCTTCGGGGATCAATAAAGTTATTCTTATTCTTATTCTTACTTTGTCTTTATACATACACAATGCACACAGTGTTTTTAGCAGAGAACATTCACAATCCACACACAACAAACAAACAAACAAGAGGTCAAAAAAAAAAAAAGGAATCAGTTAAAATAGTTGCAGCGATTATTTTAAACATCAGACAACAGTTCTTTAAAATCTCCAAGATGAAGGAAAGACTCCAGTTTAAGAGCGGTTTGCAGCTCATTCCATTTAAAGGGAGCGTAGTAATTGAAACCAGTTCTGCCAATATTAGTACGGGTATATTGGTGATGGGCATGGCAGTTCTTTTAGATGTACTGAATCACTGGAATCGGTTCACTAAAAAGATTCGTTCAAAACATTCGTTCACCAAATCACGAATGAATGAATCTCTTGAGGAAGTGATTCGGTTCAGTGCATTCACTTAAAAGATTTGGTTCTTTTGAACCAATTGTTCGCAAACGACACAACACTAGGGTATATGGAATATCTAAGGTTAAATAGTCATGGATCGTGTTCTGTAGCTACTAGGTTTAAATGAAAGAAGAGATGTGAGGTAGCTCACATCTCGTGGCCCTTTCTGAACTTGAAGCCTTGTAATTACCATCAAATGCTAATCTGAGACTCATTTTGTCAGTGACTTTGAACCTTACAGTCCAGATTACTTTCTAATTTGAGTTTACGATGTTTTGTCTGCACCTTGCACTTCTGGATCTATAATTTCAGCAACAACTCAAAGTATTGTGAAAACACAGTCGGTGTGATGAAATTCAGCTGCTGGGAAAAAACAGATCTGGGTTTCCTGAAATTTGCTCTTTGGTTTCAGATGCAAACATTACTGTGAATGTCATTGAGTGTTGGCTCAGGTGTAACGTCTCATCTCTGCCCTCATATCGGTCTTATCTGCTCTATCTGCACAGTGTCAGGTGAAATGCAAACTCAGCACAGGTGGAGAGGTTAAGAGAAAAGAGTAAACTGAAATCTGGTGTATGTGACAGTTTTGTTTCCTACTGTGCACACACACGTCTTTGCGTATGTGCTAGCCTGTTAAGCATTAACCAATAGGAAGGTTGTCGTGCCTTTTACCCCGCGGTCAGCCACCCTTCTGTTATTTTTGTATCCGATCTCATCTCTTTCTCACTTCTACACACACTCTTTGTATGTGTCATTCGGATCCACTTTCATTTGATGGCGGCTCAGCTTGTCCTTACTAAAATACATCTCCAGCTATTATAGAGCCCAGCATCATGTTATATTTGAATCCATATGACACTCTAAGCCACCGTAATCTCATGTTGCCTGGGCAGCGTATACACGATACCCGTGTTCTCGTGTCCAGTTTGCATTACTGTTTAATCCACTGTCATGTCCTGGCTGTTGTTGGAGATTATATGTGCACAGTATGTACCTGTTTTTAAAGCACACAGAGACATGATATAGATTACCTGTTGACTGATGTGATGGATAGTTGGTTGTTTGGAAAAGAGAATGAATTGGAGCAGTGTGAGCTCAGTTTAGGGTTATCCTCAAGAGTAAATTCAAAATTTTCCAATCATTAAAGGTGCGTAATAAAAGACAGCATAATGTCCAGCACTGCTCCAATCATGACAGATGGCTTTACACCAATACGTCTGTTTCTTCTCAAGGTTCCTGCCTATAGCACCTAAATGCCTCATACCGCAGTGCACCATATATCTTTGGTTAATTGGGTTGAAGGGTTTTGCACCACGCTGGGAGCAAAATGTGGCTTCATGAGTAAATGATTAAACTGTTGTCCTAATATCCAAATCCATCCAAATGCTGCTCTTCAGTCATTTGTCCATATGTTGCCCAAACTTTGTGATCATTAACCAACTCTCTGAAGTTTTGCATCATGGTGGCAGCTTTGATGAACGAACTTCTTGGCTGTATCCCACCTCCTACCTCATAGCTGACCTCATCCTTACGTGAGGGCCGTGCAGTGCTGGTCAGACTCACAGACCAGACCTTCCTCTTCACATGTATTGATATTGCATTGACCTGAAGGACACGCAGTGCGCCACAGATGACCTCATCGGTAACTCTAGCTGTATTGTGCTGAATTTTGCATGGTCACATTGACCTGGTTACTCCTTTATTATTCATGGCAATGAAGGAAAGCTGCAAAATGAATACATGCATGCATGCATGCATATCTGAAAGGCAGAAGGCCATGAGAGATTTAAAGGAGCATGAGGCTGGAGAGACGGTGTAGTCAATGCTCTTGGCTTCTCTGCTTGAAACATTAGACCCATGTGACTAAGTTACTTGTGTGTTTGCGCCTGTACGTGCGTGTGTGAACTCAATCAGTCCCAGGGCAGAGTAGGGTGTGGGAGTAATCCAGCACAGGAGACATAACACCCGAACCATTAGTGAAGCGGCTCACATAACCTAAGCACTGGTGGCTGACAGACATCAGTAAACACATGGCACCGCTTCTCCGTATTCACCGCAGCTTCAGTATTCAACACCTCACCGCAGCAGCCCCCCACAGGCCTCTTCTTTCTGACGCTACACTTGGGCGGTTCACAAATATTTGCCACGGTGCTCTGCAGGCTCTCAGAGGGCAGGATTAATGGTGGTGTGTGCCGCACACCCGGGGCCAGACAAAGCCTCCCCATCTGGAGCTCCAGCCCCGTGACTGAGGGAACAGAGGCAGCACACAGAGCCTGGTCAAGGCGGCCCAGGAGGAGAGAGGGGGGTCAGGGCTGGATCTATAGTCACCCCTTCATATCTGAGCTGAAGTCCTGGGCAGCAAAGGAGATGAATGAAGTGGGCTTCACAGTTCCTTTTGATGTGATGAGAAGGAAAAGGGTCGTGCATGCCGGCCGGGGTCTGGTGCCACGCCAAATGGATCACATTTCCCCTACCAGCTGATTAAACAGACGTATCTGCATCCTTCAGTGGGACCCCAGCCAAATAAGAGCAGCAGCCAGGGGGGGAGATGGGCAATGCTGACCTACGCCTTCTACACATTTTCCACCGTTTAGGAAGGCCAGCTTAGACAAAATTATGACGCCGCTCAGTTGACCTGTGACCTTTGTGGCAGTTTTCCCATGGACACTCATGAATATTCTTATGTAGAAGCGCAAAAGTCGGGTTCACTTCTTATATCCCAAAATATGGATGCCTTAGCATGAATAGTGGACTTGATAGGACACTACGTAATGAGTGTCCATACAGTGGCACCAGGCTCTTCATTATAGTAGCAAGAAAATAATTTGCTTCCCAGCAGAGGGATTGGAGCCGCGTAACCATAAGGTTATAGTTAATTAATTTGCAAGTGTTGATGGTAGGGCCCGACCAATACAGATTTTTTGGGGCCGACGTTGGTACCGATTATTGGGTGGGTGGGGTGGAGGGGCACGATTAATCGGCTGATTTTTTAAATTTTATATGAATTTGAAAATTTTGTTTATTTAAGTAATGGGGGATCTTTTCAGATGGCGGAACATTTTCGAAGTGAAACCAAATCTTATTCTCCGCAGTCTATTTCTGAAAATATCAGCGACAATCGGCGAGTTTTGGTCGATTATCGATTAGTCTCAAACGGGCTAAAATTGGCCGGTTTAATCAGCTCGCCGATAAATCGGTCGGGCCCTAGTTGATGATTTGTAAATGGACT
The DNA here is from genome assembly GCA_962446985.1 of Xyrichtys novacula. Classification (NCBI taxonomy): domain Eukaryota; kingdom Metazoa; phylum Chordata; class Actinopteri; order Labriformes; family Labridae; genus Xyrichtys; species Xyrichtys novacula. The sequence continues at coordinate 5,783,449 of OY660882.1, read as the reverse complement.
ATTAGCTATTCGCACATTGAAAAAGCTAACTTGCTAACGTGTACAGATGACCATATTCAAAATCCTTCTCTGTACTTTAGGCCACTGTGCGACTGGGTTATGCGGTTCCCATCCCTCTGCTGGGAACTAAATTATTTTCTTGCTACAATTTAATGAAATTGGATGTTTTGGCAGCTCTTTATCCGAGTCCCCAATTGGTCTTATTGAATAGTCTGTAACAGTGTTTGACAGCTGGTGATAGAGACAGAAAGCATGCACTACCCTGCAGGGGCTTTTGGCAAGCAGCTGCACAGTCACCTTTGAGTGTAAGGACTTCAATTCAGCAAAAACTCACTGTAAAGCCTTAATTTTGAGTGTGCTGCTTGCCGTTGTTTATAAGTGAGCCCTTGTGACCACTGTGAGAGGACACAGAGGCTATTTATCACCAGAACTGTACCCTTGAGCTTCCATGAGAGAGGGCCTGTAGATTATTCCTACACTGGATGTTGTTCATGCTGTGCCTTTCCTGAATCTGTTTAGACTGTCCCAGTTTATACATTCAGCATTGTTAACTCATCTGATAACATCAAACTGTTACTGCTTCTTGTTTACTGACTCTTATGTGGCGGTTGTTTGTTCCTGCTTGTTCCTGTGCAGTATGTCCGTAAAGCTTTTTCTCCTCCTCCCCTCAGGCCCAGCGATGAGAGGCACCCAACAGTGGCGACAGACGGCACTGTGGACAACCTGGCCCAGGCTGTGGACATGATCCTAAATCAAAGGAACTAAGTAAAAGGCACTAGACACTGAAATCTCCCCACTTAATGTTAACTGAGTGGTTCAGGAAGGTACACAATAGGATTTTAATATAACGCAGTAGTGCTGTTTCATGTGGGAAGGGTGTACTTAGCAGTATAAACTGAAAATACCCTCATAAACTGCATATCCTGTAACTGTCACAACTAATTATACTGTCAAATATGGGAAACACCCACCCATCTGGTGCTCCACAAAGTGAGAAACGATTAAATATGCAGAACTATCACCCAGGTGTTCAAGAGATAGTCTGTAACACTTTACTGCAGCAGCATGTGCTTTTTTAGTGCTTGATTGGCATAGATAAGATACCTCAAGCTGACATGAACGTGCCTGAAACTAGCTGCTGACTGACGGTTAGAAAAGTACGTCTGTGTGTACAGACACCCTACTTATGGTACAGGATTGTAGTGCTTATGAAAGCAGTTTGTAGTCAAATGAGGTCGCGCTAACCCTCTTGTTCTCACGGATGTCATCATAAGCCATGGATGTCATGCTAAAGGTGGAAAGCTCAAATGCTGCAGTCTATAGGTTGATGTCCTGCTCAGTTGCAGGTTGCAATACAGCTATTCTTATTGATATACAACTTCCTTGGTTAAATTTAGGACTGTTAGCTGTTCTCAATGACAACCATCATCAGCTTTAACAACTTACAAGCTTATTCCTCGACTGTAAGCTACCGTAAGACAAGAGCTTACATTACTGAATTACACAACTTCCTAGCCAACTGTTACACTTTTGGCTTCTTCTCTTCCTCGGCTTTCTTCCTGATCACCCGGCTTTGTTTACAACTTGATTCAGGTTGATAAAAAATCCCAAACAAACAAGTCACACACATCACAAAATCAGCGTTTTGGCAGAGTTAGACAACACATGGGAAATTTAAGTTTCATTTTTTGGAGAGTACAACACTTTAGATTGTTGGCTGCTGCCACCATTCACTAGCAAATATATAAACATATATTAAATAGGAAAGGGAGTGAGCAAAACAGTGCAGAAACTAGCAAGAAAGCCAAGTGTAAGTGACATCAACCAAATTGAAGAAAACAGATGCTTAGCAACCTCAAATCACAGCATGGTGATGGGCTTTAGCTGTGTCACAGGACTAAATGAGAGAGAATCTTAAGTGTTGCTTTTTTTTCTACATCTGTTGAAAACACTTACAATTGAAAATGGTTCAGTTTCCTACTTTGCTATGAACAAAAGTGTTCAATTTAATAAGGATTTGGCTTGATGTAAGAATGCAGGTAAGAACCAACCATTGATGGGCTACTTTTTGGCTATTTCTGGATCAGTAAAATTATCTTGAGGCCAAACATACAATTGATAGCTTCTTCAGAAGACAGCAATAATTAGCCATAACAACTTTCTACTCTACTCTTTTACTTCCTTTCATTGCTGTTTGATAAAGGGAAAACCCAGTGTGTTTTACATTCTCGCTTTATTAAATTTGTCAATGTCTGTGTTGATATTTCTGTCTTTTAATGTGACTCGTCAGCAGCTTATGGTTTATACTTATAATTCACTGACTGATTAAATCATATTCTTTGTATCTTGTAACACAGCAGTACGACACCTGTAGTCGTATCCGAGCCACCTACCTTAACATCAACAGCTCAGTGACCATGGTGACTTAGATCAGCGTTCATAACACACACTAACAAAATAAATTGAGCTATATATTAAGGTGACATTGTTTTCTCTCACCTTTTACAAAACACATGCTCAACATTGATAAATTAGTGGGGACTGGTCTGTAATGTAATACACAAATAAAGCTATTTTTGTACTGTGGGAGCTGTTGTGCACATTGTCTCTCTTTATTCACCAGTTTGTCTGACCCCCTCACACAGAACTTTGAGTTTTTTTCCTTTTTTTTTTAATGAGGAAACGTAGCCTTGTTTCCGGTTTGAACTGGAATTTATATCAAGCAGCTTTTGTTTTACAAATACAAATGGCTGGGAAATAGGAAGTGAGCTGGTCTGAGTGATGATAAATGCAGAACCCAGCCGAGTATGATGAATTACATCAATGCTCAGGCTCATGTTTCCCCTCTGTAAACAAAAATGAATCATGCTCTCTATCATCAGAGTGAAGAATCACAAATCCACCACCGCTTATCTTTATTTACTTGACTGTAAGCCGCCTCTACAGGGGATCGCCCTGTCATTCCTGCATAGTTAATTGCCGCTCATTAGACTTGCATTCACTTCAGTCTCCACAGTGAGGTTAAATAAGATGATGAGGGGGGAAAAAATTGGTTATCGGGCTTTAGTTTGCCAGCTGGATCGTTGAGGCCTCTGGAAGTGGGGCGTAAAACAAACGATTCCCCATCGCTGCCCCCGAGGTTTCAGAGCTCCAAACAGATTCATCAAGAACAAAAGCCCATTGCCAAGTGATTCATTGAGGTCTTTCTGGTTCACTTCACCATTAGCTGACACAAGCTTGAATGTTATTGGGCAATTAAAGGTAATGAAAAGCTGAGAAGTATTATGAAACTGTGCCTAAGTTGGCGGTGCCAATCCTATTTCTGACTGGGAAATAAATATTAATGTACACGGCAGAGTACAAGCAGCTGGTATCCAGTTTTCCAGCAGCTTACATATTGTTTGACTCACAGTTTAGTCCATTATACTGCCTGTTGGCCGTGTGCGCAGCTATTAAACATGAATTGACTTCTCTCGAATGAATTCACTTGGCTTTTACCAGGTTACTTTTATGCAATAACTGAAAGGATATAGGCAACAGTTTTCAATGACTCCACTTGGCAGGTTGAGTGTTAAAGAGAAAACCACATGCGGAGAGCTAGCTGGTTGATTACCACACATCCAAGGCTGCTCAAGGTCATCCACCCATTTCACACAAGTTAGAAATTAGCAGTAGTTTACTTCTGCAGGCTGCCGAGACACGTAAACAGAGATATTCCTCGCTGTGAACGGCGCATTGATTCCCTCTCTGCGACCGCAGACTGTTAAGCAAGATTACCTTTCAAATAATAGAGCTGACCTCATTTCAAGAGACATGTCTGGGCATGTATGACCTCACTGACACAGGACAGTATTGACAGACTTCATATACTGTACTGTCAGATCCTTGACTGACTGAAGCTGTTGTGAATAGTTTCCAGTTGGAGGTTATGAGCACATTGTTATTTTAGTGTTCGGTTACATTACAGGTGCTCTTGTTCCCAAGTTAATGGATTTGTCTGAGGGGATATTGGGTTCATAGTTTTCCTTCAAAATGATCATTTTTATATGTATTACATCACATAATTTTAATCATGAAATGCCTCGGTTTAACTCTTTGATCTGTTTTCAGGGATAATTTGACTTGTCTAATTCAGTTTTCTTGCAAATAAAATTAGTTTGACCGGTTATTTGTTGTCTGTGCTGCAATAGCCAAGATGGAAAATGTGGAGCACAGTATCTGCAAAACATCAGCATATTGGCATTGGCATCTATTACCACTATGATCAACAACAGCCTCTGCAAGCATATAGCAGATCAGTAGACAAGAAAGGCAAGTATCGTCATTAACTTTGTATTTATGCATTTTCATTGCTCTGAATTAGGTTTTTGACTTTATTTTTATCCAATAGGTAACCGCCATGTCAACACACTTATCATTCTTTTCTCCTCAAATCACCATCTCCATTAAGTCTACTTTATTTGCATGGTCTTGATCACGTATACATTGCTGTCTGCAGTGATACCAGAGCCCGGTTATGACTCTCTGGGATAGTATGTCCTCTCTTTCATCCCTTCTCTCCTTATGCAACCTCAGCTTATTAGGCTGATCTTATTTTCGTCTTATGTTGACACCACAGGGATGCACAGCTCCGTTGAATGTGTCATGTGTGAGGAGGGAGACACATGCTGGACAACAAAGTCGCTCTGGCTCTCTTGTCTGTGAAGAGAATATTGTCTTGGACTCTTGCCACATACTACATCTACCTGCTTTCACAGTATGACACCGTGCTGCACTGTTCAATCCTTTATGATGCAAGAAGATGCCATAATAAATGCCTTTCTTGTCTGTATAGAGAATAGTGCTGCATACAACCGACTGAAATGATACGGGACAAAATGATATGAAAACAAAACAATGCTGTACGAAATTATACTTAATGATACGATAAAGTTTGATATGGTACAGTACAATATGGTTTGATATGCTTTGATACGGTACATTATGATACAATATGAAACTAACGATACTATGCGATGTGATGGATATGAAATATGTAACTGTTACATATTAGACACTAAAGTATGGTATGATACAAAATGGTACAGTATCATACGAATTGATATGAAACACAACAATACTGTACGAAATTATACTTAACGATACAATAAGGTTTGATACGGTACAGTACAATATGGTTTGATATGGTTTGATACCGTACGTTATGATACAATATGAAACGATATGATACGGTTTGTTATGATATAAAATGGTATGGTACAATATGGTTTGATACAGTATGTTGTGATACGATTTGAAACAAAACAGTACGGTACGATACAAAACAATACAGTACTGTATGATATATGATATAAAATGGTACAATATGGTACTGTGCGATGTGATGCAATGGGATATGAAACTGTACAGTGTGGTTAGATATGAGACACTACAGTATGGTACGATACAAAACGGTACAGTGTCATAGAAAATGATACGATATTATGTGATGTGATATAGAATGGTACGACATAAAACGATACGGTATAGTATAGTTTGATATGGTACGTTATGATACGATATGAAATAATACAGAACAGTACGATACAAAACGACACAAAACAGTACGTTATGATACACTACAGTATGGTACGATATGAAACAGTTCGGTATGGTGCCAAATGATACAATACGGTACAAAATGGTGCAATATGATACTATGTGATGTGATATGAAATGGTACACTATAAAACAGTACAGTACGGTACAATTTGATACAATACAATAACGTACGGTATGATACAAAACGATACACAACGGTTTGAATTGGTATGGTATGATACCATGCCATACATACATTATTTCCTCTACAGTATTAAAAAATAAACAACTAATAAGTAAACAATAAGGAAACATTAAAAAAACTCAAAGAGCTCTTAATGTCCAAGTGTTTTGTGTCTGCAGTCAAGCTCTCCTCATCTTCCCTTGTTTTTCAAACTTGATCCCTTTAAATTGAATCAGTACTTTGACATTTGTTACCAAATTTGTTGGGATAGTTATGAAACACAAATATGGTCAGCTATTTTTAGAAAAGAGGCCCCTCGTGATCAGTCATCTTTGAGCAGAGTGCACACACACTCACACTGCTGCAAAGTGCTTCATAACCAATGTTTGTGTTTTTATGGCGTGTGTTTGGGTTGGAGCTCCTCTTACATGGCGTGCACAGTGCTGCTCTTGTATTGCACCTACGTTCAGCCACCTTAACAACTGCCAGCTGTGTGCTACCTTGAGCTTTCATCTCTGCTCATTTTACTCTTCCTGTTTGACAGGAAACAGCGGGTCAGCTGACCAGACAACGCCACACACCTGCGACCTGAAGTTCTTTTATTCATGGAAACATGCACTTGTTTTGACAGCGGCCCGTTATTTGTCCCCTCCCTTCCCAGTCTATGTGGAGGCCCATTTTACTCTCAGCCGTCAAGCCACACAGTTTCCCCACATTTCATCACCCTCCTTCCCTGGTGGGCAGCCCTGCCAGCGGTGCTCAGTGGCGTGGGAGGGCTGTGAAACTTCAGAAGTTCTCGGGTTTGGAGTTGAGCCTTGCATTTCCTCCCTCCTACTCTCACCAATCTGCCCCTAACCCCACTCCACTCCTCCCCTCAGAGCCTTCGCGAGTTCTCTGAGAAGTGTCTCAGTTCACACACAGAGCAGTCTGTGCTTGGCTTACATGGTCACAGTCGTCACAGGCCCCCCTCAGGGGACATGACCCCCTGTTCAACTGCCCACTAAAGCCTCAGAGGGACTCGCTCCCCAGACACAAAGCATGACCCCGTGATGTCATTCCTTGAGCGTGTGCGTGTGTATAATCCAGGCGAGAGGGTGGTCGTATGTCAGAGTCGTAGTGTAAACTAACTGTCCCGGTCTGCTAAAGGTTCTACAGGCTTACAGCTGACCTCAATTTAAAGCTGTCTGTCTGTGCTGAGCTCTCTCCTCTGAAGGTTTCCAGTTACCTTTCGTAAAAGCCAAGGCCTTCACAATGTAGATCCCATAAACCTGTCGCTAAAAGGACATTTCTTAGTTCAAGCCCTCAACTATTTGACATGAGACGGCATGTTGGACCTTAATACATCTCAGGCTGTCCCTGCAATGACTGCTTGATCTTTAGAAAGTCAGTTTGTGCGGTTTAGTCTTTCAAAAGTTTGTGGATCAGATTCAACGTGACAACTAACACCATATGTAAAAGTGAACTGATTGAGAAAGAAAGAAAAAAAAAAGTGTTTCCCCCTGAATTCAACCTCTTTTTTTAATTAGAAGCGTTGCCAAACTGGAAATGTTTGGTGGCTGGGTGCGACTGCTAAAATGGTTTTTACCCTGACCACATTTAAACTGCCAAGCAAGAGTAAGCATCAAACCCCAGAACTCACTCTAGCACAGAGAGTGTGGTTGATGTTTATTACAAAAGTTTCACTACTAAGGAAGGAAGTCATTTAGTCAATTTAACCCGACGTGTTTGCATGGGGATTTTTCTCTGTTTCGTTGTTTATGTGGAGAAAAAACCCTGAAAAATTTGCAGCAAATTAAAAGCATTATCAAATAGCCCAGTTCTCCACAATGTCTTTTGATAATGCAAATAACGTCTCTTCAAGGGGAACTAAATCTTGTGGATCAAATTCGTTACAAACCACTTCTTTATTTGGTGGAGTTTTGACAGATTGGCAACCGCTGGTAATAAAGAGTGACGCCAAAGTGAAAGTGCAATATAGTTCCTCATATGTCCACTTGAGGCCATCACCAGGAACCAAAACTGCTTCTCTAGACCTTAATTTTCAACAAATTTCTCTTATTCAGCTTTTTGTCTTTTTCTAAATTGGCTTAAAGTTACTTAAGTGAACGCACCCAACGACATGTTGTTGTCTTCAAATCCAGGACAAGGACTTCAGTCCAATCTGAGACCTAATTTCCAGGAAATACAGTCTGTGTTTGGGCTAAAAAGTTTGATTTCATGATTGTTTCTTCAGCTCCATTCAAGTGTTGCCATGTGTTCACCAGTGTTCACATGCTGTCTTGTTCAGCAACAGGCCCTGCCAGGGTGCCTAAAGGAACAGCTCGGGTAATGGGTACATGACCCAGGCTTAACCCTGGTAATCTGGACTTGACTTGGACTCAGAGTCCGATAATGGGGGCTTGACTCGGATTCAGACTCAGGTAATTAGGACACACTCAGAGTAAAGTAATGAGGACTTGATGATAGGACTCAGCTTTGGTTTTTCTTTTGGGACTTGGACTTTGATTCAGATTTGAACACTGAGGACTCGAGTCTCTGTTGAGGCACTGAGACAATACTATCATTTGGCTTCAGAACATCCCCTTAAAAACGGAGACTATGTCCACTTTTATACAGTCTATGACTTTAACGTTATGTAAACAAAACATCAGCAACACAATTTGGCGCTAATGTCTGCATTTTTTTGCCCTGAATATGTCAGTGTCGTGCATCAAAATTCAAAAAGACAACAGTCAAGTACGACTAACTTTGATCGGCTTGCACCAAAGAACCATTCAAAAAATATGATAGCTCACAAAAATGTCATAAACTGGGCTGGTGGTTCGCTTGACAGTTTAAGCATCCACTTCATTTACAGGCCCAAAGACTATAGTTCTCATCAAGGGTTGCTGCACAAATACACAACCATGTCATCAGCATAACAACTGAACGCAGCAACTGATAACTTTTGGCCCAGATTATTCACATAAATAGTAAACAAAAGGGGGCTTAAACCTGGGCCCTGTGGTACACCTTTACGAATAGTTATAAACCATCATGCCTAATACATTTAGACCATAGACTGTATATAGAATGGACAGCATCTGCCTCTTTGATGGGTGAAGCCACCCCAAGAACAGCACATTCTGGCGACAGGCTGCAGTGCAGGTTTTAAAAGTTGTTAGGGGGTTCAAGTTTTCTATGATTGACACTTGATACAGCCTATGGGCGTACAAGGATTGTGTAGCTCGCCCGGGGGATATGCTGTTTGAGCCCAGCATCATCACAGCGACTCTCTGTGACTCCCAACGAATGCGCACAATGCTACTGCGCAAGTGGTGGAGTGCCTACAATGCAACTGCACAATGTTGGTTTCAGGAAATGGAGAAAAAACGCAGAATAACCAAGAGCTTTTTCGCTTCAAATCTGTATACTGGCAGAAGGTGGAACCAAGTTGTCCATAGTATATACAGTCTATAATTCAGAGTGATCACTGAGATCATTTGAAAACCAAGCAACTACATTTTCAGAAATCTAAGACCCAAAAGTCTGTGTTTTAAAAGTATGTAGTAAAGCACTGAAAGTGGTAACAGGACAAAGTGCTATATAAACACCGTCTTTTTACTGTAGGCCATTTGAAACGGCTACCACAGAGAATTAAAGCAGATCTTCCAGCTGTGGAAACTGCCATTATGGTCATTTATAAACACATTTGTTGTAACAAATTAAGAAACCGATTATTTGCAAATTTTACTTCTGTGGTCAAAGTGCTGACGTTAGATTCAAATATCTATGTGCCGTTGAAAAATATTAAATTTAACTTCTTATGTATTAAAATGTGATGGAGAAAAAAATTTGATAATCAGGACCTGTCAGAAACCATCTAAACCCCCACTTTGAGCTGTGAAACATCTGCCGCCTAAAAGCTGAATGAGGTGTGTTGCGACTCATCATTAGAGCTGATAAGACCGTTCATAACCTCCGACAACAGTTTGAGGGTGACCACCACCCTGTTGTGTGAGTGTCGGTGGGGGTTGTGAGCGAGCGTAGAGCAGAACATTGGCACGGCACGCCCCTCCTGTTGTACTCGTATCTGCTCTGAGAACACAGCCTCCTTTCACTTCTGTCACTCCACTGATTAAAGGCGAGGGGCCCTCCGTGTGTCAGTCTGCCACACAGCAAGTTTACAAGGGCTGTGTTTACCCATTTCCTCCCCCCGACTCATTACCCGAAAAAGGGCTTAACTCCTGAAAAGAAGCAGTTTGAAAGTAGCAGTGTAAATATGACTTTACTATGCAAGCAGAGATTCTTATGCAACTTCATGCAAATCAAATCCATTAGAGGAGAGTTCATTAGCCTTGTGAGCTACCCCACAGTTATGCAATGGGTTTAATTTGAAATAAAGTAAAACAGCAGATGGTTTGTGCTCAATAGGCTTCAGGAGCCGCTGTTAGCAGCCCCGCCAAAATCAGTGATGGTGTCCAGGACTTCCTTAACCCCAGCAGCAAACAAAGGCCCGAAAAGCAATCCATAAACCTGTTTATAGTCTAGAAAGTCTATAAACTCTGTCAGAAGAAGCAGCGTTTTTCTCGGTTAGCTAACTTTAAACACTGAATCCAAATTGTTACTAACTTTAGGAAGTCTGATTCTTGCGAGGTTGGTTGTCAGGGAAGATTTTCCAACCACAGACTGAAGTTTCACAGAATTTAAAAGGGATCACAGCCCTTTTTAGGACAAGTGGCGCTCAGGATTAAACAGTGACCCTGTTATCAGGCGATTTGAAACCTTCTTTTTAAATGTTTCCCAGCTGTTGAAGCACTGAAAGATCCTCACAAATGCAACCTAGTTTAGATTTTTATTATTAGAATCTTAAACTAAAGACTACTGATCAGTAATGTCAAATAAACACCCAAAGCCAGCTAAAAGAGACACTTTCATCTGAAAGTGGCCAATGAACTGGGTCACTCTAGACTGAAATACCTGCTAAAGGCTGCGAGCTCTTAAATGTGATGACTGTATGTGACCTCAATTCAACTCAATTTGACTGTAACTCAAAAATTATATCAAAAGCCACAGTGTGTACTTAAAGGGATATTCCGGCGTAAAATTAATTTAGGGTCAAACACACTGTAACACCGAGATGAATGTTGCCGACCACTTTCTTCTCTAGTTATACCAACTTAAGTAATGGTTGCACGATAGCAATACACAGCGGTCTGAGGAGCCGTAAACAAACCTCAACCAAAAAGCCACTCTATAGCCACAAATAATGCTCAGAACAGCACCTAACTTCATCAACAGTACATATAGGGTCCTAGCCATAGTACTAGCCACCAAACATCCTTTTAACTTTGAATGATTTCTTTAGAAAAGACACTAAACACAACTCACCTACTCTCTTCCAGCAGCCGCTTGTTTGTAGCGAGACTTCAGGCCAGTCCATTAAGGACTGCTGCGGGGTGATGCAGCTCAAGGAAGAACATTTACGATCAACTCTTCATGGAGTCAGACCAAGACGCTAAGACTGGAAAACTACCGCGTCTGCAGTGCAAAATGATTAATATGGCGATTATTACCTGACAATGTAATGGTCATAAATGTTCTTCCTTGAGCTGCGTCACCCTGCTGTTGTCCGTAATGGACTTGTCTGAGGTCTCCGTACAAACAAGCAGCTGCTGAAAGAGAGTAGGTGAGTTGTGTTTAGTCTGTTTGCTAAAGAAATTAGGCAAAGCTTAAAATATGTTTGGTGGCTAGTGCTGTGGTTAGGACCCTATATGTACTGTTGATGAAGTTAGGTGCTTTTTGGTTGAGGTTTGTTTATGGCTCCTCAGACCGCTGTGTATTGCTATCCTGCGGTCGTTATTAAAGTTGATATAACTAGAGAAGCAAGTGGTCGGCAACATTCATCTCTCAAGTGGGTCTCTAACTTGGTGTTATTAATTTTGTGCCGGAATATCCTTTAAAAAAGTGACCAAGTTACAGAGAAAATCAAACCTCTGTCTTTACCTCCCTCTATCCCCTCTCTAAACTCGATGCAGTCTCAGCAGATGACTGTCTAACATGAATCGGTTCTGCCCAAGGTTTCTGCCCGTTAAAGGAAGTTTTTCCACTCCACTGTAACTTGGTGAATGCTACAAAGGATTTCACTCATGACTCTTAAAAAAGTGCTAATCTAGACCATTATCATGTTTGTATCGTGTACAAAGACCAAACATTAGTCCACTGTGAATAAATGCCAGCTCTCTTTGAACAGGCAGAGACCTGAAGCAAGACCAAACTCATAGTGGACAGCCCTCTGCTGCGAATAGAGACAGGATTTGTTTGTGGACTTTATTAAGTTCTGCCTCCTCTTGGTCATACCCTCTTTCTATACATCTCAACATCTGTTTTTGCACAAAAAGTATGTTAAATCCTCAATTTAGTCTTCACTTAGACGAGTGGCTTCCCAGGCTTTTACAAAACGTCAATTGTTGGATGTTTTTTTCACACACACACAAAAGTTTTATGCAATCTCGCAGGCTCAGCGAATCAAAAAGTTAATGACAGCATAGCTCTGAAAGTTTGCACAGGCATCAGAGGGGAGGGGGGGCAGACAAACACAGCAGCAGCAGCAGCAGCTCTGACACATGGCCCACATTCACAGCCGCCTCCCACGTCACTGTGCTCCTCAGAGAAAAAGCCCCTTTTGTTTCTCAGTGCAGCGAGGAAGGGGAGGGAGGTCTCTGGGGTGAAGCACTGCTCGGCTACAACCACTCCACCCGCCATCAAAAAAAAAAAAGAGAAGATGAGGGAGAAAAGAGGCAGAAGACCGGACTTCCCACCCCTGGCTGGCGTCCTTTTCACTCGCTCTGTCCCCGCTTCAGCACACAAACACAGGCTCATCAGCGGAGCCACTACTACGCTTGGGATTGTCTTTCTTGCTCCTTAATTGGGTCACTCTGCATTGTTGCATTAAAGAAGTCTCCAACAATGACCTTTCTGTTAATGCATGGGCTCTGCAGTCAAGGCTTTCTCTCATTCAGTTACTTTTTTTCAAAGAAAGCAGCCAAACTTCACCAAAGTCCTCTAAGGACATGATCTCATGTAAAAGTACACAGATTGTGGGGTGTCATAAATATATTTCTTTTTTCCTGAAAGCCTTTTATCAGATATGGTGACCATACATCTTCTTTTACCCGGACATGTCCTCTTTTTTGGGGGTTGTCCAGCCTTGTCCGGCTTTGTCCGGGAAAGTTTATAAAATCCTTCGAATGTATGGGGTGTTGTATGGAAGTTTCGAGTTTGTGTCGCGTGGACTTAGTTAGAAGCGTGTAAAAAACACTTGATCTGACCCTAAAAATGTGTGACTCCGTGACTCCGTCCCCACATGGTCGTATCCTCTTTTTGGGGGTTCAGAATATGGTCACCCTAATTTCAGATCATTGCAGATTTTAAAATATATATTATAGATATTGTTTAGATAGCAGCACATGTTGCTCCAAAACCTGCCTGTACCATTCTACATTAATGGAAGTGATTTTAAAGAGTTCATGTGGTGATATCCACTACAGAGTCAGATATGACACCTCAGGGTCTGAGGTTAACAGCCTCCCAGTACTGGTTTTGTGCCTTTTCCCCAGGTTCTCTGATCCTTTACATGATGTTATGTGCTGTAGATGATCGAATCATAAAATTCTTTACAATTTTAGAAATACTAAAACCTGAGACTTAGACACTCAGCCTCTCTGGACTGTCCTTTTTATACCCAGTCATGAGTTGTGTAGGGATGTTCCAGGTCCGTTTTTAAACCATGATACAACTTTTTCAGGGTTTTCCCATCCCAACGGTCTTAAATGAGTCAAATTTGTCATCATTAAACTGTAAAATTTTTCAGTTTTATGAGTTGTCTTTACACTATTTTCAATTAAATATGCTAATTTAAAAGTTTGCATTATCCTGTTTTATCAACATTTTTCACAACTAGCTTTTTTTTGTAAGTATGGATGTAAGATTTGCCTCTAAGATTTACTGAAAATAACATATTATTTAAGTTTTCAGGTAAAGAAGATATATAGTGCTCTAAACTAGATTTTAAAAAAGTCTAAAATTGACGTGCCTAATAATGTAAAGTAAAAGAACTTTTCATTCATGAAGTTCAAGTTTTACATATTTTAAAGCTCCTCTTAGAAACTTGGATTTTGGCGCCCCATTTGGACAAAGTAGTACCTCTCATCTCTTTAATAATTTTATGATTTTTTTTAAGTACTGTTCTTTTTGCTAAAAACTTAGTCTCTCATTTCACTCAAACTGATTACTCATTGACCTTATTACTGAGTAAAAAGTTGAAAAAAGGAACAATGAAGTGTGCCATGGAGCTCTTTATCTGAAACCCACCCACTGGCAGCAGTTTAATGAGTCAAAAATGACAATATAGAAGTCATTGTGTAATTTGGTTTTCTGTAGATCATAAATAGATATCAGTAGTCATTTCAGTCTGATTCATAATAACTCCTCTCAGGACCTTTAAAGGCACTATAGGAAATTTTCATCTGGTTGAGAAACACTAAAATAGTGATTTTGTTTTCAAACATGTGAAACTTCTCTAAGGGTGTAGGTGTCAAACCAGAATTAGTATTTTTTCTTTTTTCAGGACAATTACTCACACTGAGGGAAACATTTTGTTGTTCAGCGACAAAAAGGATGTGGTTTTTGTCTGAAAACGCTACTTTCACATTTACAGAGTCAGAGTTAAGAGGTGCGACTTTGTCCAAGGGGACGCCAAATGGACTCAGACCAAAAGTTTCTCTCAGCAGCTTTCAGGACAGATGTAAAAAGTGTTAAATGAATGTTCATGTATAGAGGAAATATGTTTGAGCTGTGTAAAATGGGAGTTCAGTTGAAATACTTAAGTGGCTTAAACTTCAAACTGATGTTTTCATGTAAAGTTGGAGTACTTCAGTGTAGTAAATTAGCCTAAAATCCAAGTTTTCAAGTAAAAAGTAATCCCTTAGAGCAGCGGTTCTCAAGTCCAGTCCTCAAGGCCCACTGTCCTGCATGTTTTGGATGTTTCAACACACCTGATTCAAATGATCAGCTCGTTATTAAGCCATTACAGAGCTTGATAACGAGCTAATCATTTGAATCAGGTGTGTTGGAGCAGGGAAACATCCAAAACATGCAGGACAGTGGGCCTCGAGGACTGGACTTAAGAACCACTGACTTAGAGGTTTTTTGACTTGAATTGTTTTTTGAAATAGGAGTTTTTTTATACAGCTAACTTTATTTATAAGACCTGGGACAGTAGAAAAAGTGTGTTGTACATTTGATTTGAATTTAAGTAGCTTATGGGTTTAGATATAGTTGTATGTGTACTTGCATGTTTGTCCTTTTCCTCTTTTTTTTGCGGTTTACACACTACGCAACACTGTCTGTTGATATTTTTAGTGTCTTATAAACCCATGTGGGTTGGGCACTTTGTGTTCATGACACTTGAATAAATAAATTAACAAACTTATTAACTGACTTGAATAAAAGTTAAGGTTGAAGTTTCCAAATGAACTTTACAAGTCGTAAAAAGTAGACTAGATAAGTTTAAAAGTGAAGTTTACAAATGAGTTGAAGCCATTTAAAGAATTAAAAAGGCAAAAATTGAACAAGTTGAAATCTTATATGTAAGTTAAAGCTCCTGTCAGGAACTTTTGTTTGGTGTCAGTTCCAGCCCCCCATGTGGACAAAGCAGTCTTTGTTTACCTTGTCCTCCACATGCTTGAGTATCTTGTCCTGCTGACTTTTAATTGTCAAATATGTCTTTTTTTCTGACAATTATATGGAAGAAATGCTAAAGAGGGGTTTTCTTCAGCGGCTCCATGGACACCCACCCTCTTGTATCACTTTCAGGTCTTGTCCCTGATGGTCTTGTTCACTTTCCTTTAAATAGTCTGTCTAGAAGCTTTAGAGTGGCATTAAATTGAGGTTCTTTAGTTTGATATGAATACCTTAGTGAAACAGAAGTGTAGTTTTCCATTTCATGATTGTACAATTTGTGTGACGCATTTATGAGACTGGAGGCAGTATCCCCACCCTGAACTTTTACAGAAAGGTTGCAAAGACAGAAAGCAGAGTCTTGTGGTATTCATTAGAGCTCCAGCAATTGTGGTTTCACTTGCATATATCACTTGACTTCAGATGCAATTGCAAGACATTTTTGCAGCCTTTTTTGCACCGGCTTCTAGATCCAGTAAGGAGAGACGAAATAGAAACAACACGATATCAAATGACACATTTAAAACTGTGTTTTATTTGTATAGAAATATGCTCAAGTTTTACATAACTTTGTAGTTACAAATTGTAAAAAGAAAGAATATTAACGCTATTAGCATCACAAAGCTTCTCTCAAACAAACAAACAAACAAACAGGCGCGTTGATCACAAAGAGAAGCCCGATGTTACTGTGTGAAATGTTAAGCTCTTCCATACACGTTTACAGGCTGTGTGTGCGTGCAGCTTGTTGCTCAGTTAAGAGTGAGAGGGGCTTCGCTAAAAAGGTAGCTCTCAAAGTAGTCTCGTTTTCATGTACCAACGTACGGCTGAGGAGGGTCAGAGTGGCAGGGGCTTGTTCTAGTGCAGAGAATTTATACAAACCTGCTGTGCATTCTCTCCAAAAACGAAGTACGAGGAAGGTCATCAGGGTTACACAGAAATGTTAAAGAGACCCGAACCTCTGGGTCAACTTTTTTTTTTTTTTTTAGATCAGTTCTTTTAATGTCCACCTGAATCCATCTTCCAAGACTTCTTTGTTCTCCTGAGACGCTGCTTTGACTCCTCACAGTCAGGGAGGAGCTTCTGTTAACACCGAGTCCCCTTAAATGTAGCTTTTAGCTGACGAAGGGTCTGCTCAGTCCTCCCTTGAGAAGTAAAAACAAGCACTGGCTAGCTCACAGCGTTAGCTCTCCGCTTGCTTCCCCCCTTAAGACTAACGGTTCGGTTTCTTGTACCACCTGGTGATAAACTTGAAGTCTGCTACATACGCTTCCTTAAAGAGAGGAAGACAGTCCGGATCAGTTCCTCTCAATTTGCTCAATGTCCAGCTCGCCTCCGAGCTGATACACGTCCTTCCTCAGGCTACAAAGCCCCGCCCACAGAGGCTCACTGTCCTTGCCGTTGGTCGTTCCGGGCGTGAGGTCGCCGTAGTCCGTGGAGGTCCAGTCTGCCTCTTCGATAGTACGATCCGACAGGGTGTTCCTGGTCGTCTGGCCCTCTTTGGTCCTCGGCTGAGTGTTTGAGTCGTCCGTGTCGCACTGTGAGGGGCTCCTGAGAGTGAAGAGGGTCTGATTTGACTCGCACACGTCCTCGCCTGTGATTCCAGGGCAGCTCAGGCTGTGGAAATTTCGAAGTTTCTGCAACACAACAGAACAGAGTGGATGTAAATAGCAGTCTGTAAAAGCTGCATTACATTTTTCTCTCTCTCCATGTAGCCCTGATCCAAGAAAAAAGAGACACTTTATAAAACAAGTCAAGAAGTATTTCTGTATGTCCCCTTTAAGGAGGATTTTGCACATTCAGTTCTTGCACATTGAATTTCGCATATCTATTCTTGCACACGAGGGTTTTGCAATGAGGGTTGTGCAGATGTAAGCAGAACGTCGGGTGTTTTTGGCGACCTAAAACTGGCGTTCTCATGAAAAAAAGCACACGCTTTACGCCGTTTAGAGGAGTTTTAAACCGCTTATGAGGCAAAATGAAACTGATAGTGATGCCTCTTCATTATCAGTTACAGTGAATAGTGATGTTTATTTCTTAAGCCTTAAAGCCTTTTGTATCATATTTGATACATACTTTTGTATACTTCTATCAAATCAATATGATCAACAAATTACTAAAAAACACCTGAATACAGTCCGATAAATGATAAAAATGTCCTCTTGTAGTTTATCAGTTTCCAAAAACATCTAATGTATCAAACAAGATAAATTAATATATCTGTTAAATTTTAAGGACATTTTGATTTTTTTGTTTTTCAGTCGTAAGCAGGGCCGGCTGGTGGATTTTGGTGGCCCCCTCTATTGGCTGTGGTTTGGGTGGGGATGTGATGGGGCCCCCGATATTGGTTGTGGCCCCCGATTTTGTTGCATTTTAAACAGACAATGGCTGTGTCCGAAATGAATCCCTAACCCCTAACCCCCATATGGGATTTTACTATATAGTTGACTATGTAGTGAACTCAATCACCACAGGTTTTGGACACTACATGGCAAGACGCATTGCCTGACGGGATGCCAACCACTGGTGAGTGACCATCGGATAGTCGCTACATTTTGCAATGCTTCATGGGAAATTTTGAGTCGCCTATATAGGGCACTGGAATTGATCACTGAAGTTTCGGACACCCCTCAAAATGGCGCTGACCCCAATATAGTCGCCTATATGGGGGTTAGGGATCCATTTTGGACACAGCCGATGACTTCACGATGGTATATCGTGAGCTTCTAGATTGTCTAGACAAGTGGTGGGCAACTTTGATGATGGAGAGGGCCACTATATTTCCACACTCATTCCAGGGGACCACCTTACATATACTGTCGGTCCATTCGATGTCACACTAAAGTTGCAAAAATAGCTGATCTACAAGCTTCCTGAGTTGCCAGTTATCCATGTATGGTCTAGAACTAGCTAGATGGTTATTTTTGTCTTCTTTTTTTTTTACTTTTATTTTTATTTGATTTTATTTATTTATTTTTATTTATTTATTTGTTTTCTTTTTTTAGGAAGGGGGTGGTTGGTGATGTGGCCCCCTCCCCCATTGGTTGTGGCCCTGAGCGACCGCTTATATTGCTACATGTATATTTGGGGGCTTTTATGCCTATATTGAGGGGAGATGACGGTGTAAAGAGTGGGAAGCTGTGGAACTAAACCCGACCCTCGTCTCTGTACATTATGCGTGTGATTCAACCTCTGACGACAAACCGGTGCCTCTACGTATGATACTGCTGCTGCTACCCCGTAGGTGTGAGTTCAGATTCTGCTGCACAAACAGCTGTTTGATATTTTCCACAGCAAAGACAATAGGTGACACATCTGACTGTTTAGAGGAAGCAGGGGGAGGTTGAGTTTTCTAGAAATCACTGCTTTAACACGTAGGAGATGAGATCAGCTCAGAAGTTCTTTGTAAACTCTTCTTTGTCTGGCAGCCTCGATGTATTTAGTTTTGGGAATCTAAACACACTTCCTTCATGTTGGACTATGTACCATTTCCAAACTAGGGCACGAAAACTTAAGGCATTCAACCATCATAAGAAAACAACCTCACTGTACTCATACCATGTGTGGGTGAGTCAGTGAGGTCAGAGCTGGACATTGGGCAAAAAAACACCCTCGTGAAAAAATAAAACGACTCCGATGGTATAATTTTAGCCTGCCTAACATACTGGAGCAACTGGTAGTTGGATGAGTGGGGCGAAAGGATTTGAACCCCGGCAGAGAGTGTCCAGATCGCCCTCAGGCAGACATCGCTCGTGTAAGCCTTTTGACTCCGCTGGCCTTTTCGCTGGCACCACACAATGAACACATACATCTGGGAAAACTTCCTCAGGCAACATCCACATGTGCCAGCACTGCTGCAGGCGAGTCCTGTGACAGCTGTGCTCGTCGGAGTCGGGGGGACTTTATGACAGGCTTATCCAGCTAATGTGGAGGAGGCAGGACAGCTGCCTCATGCCCGAGCGGTGCCGTGTGAGAGCAGGAGGACGCAGGAGAATAAGGCCTCTGTGAAACCTCCTGTCATTTGTGAGCTTACGTAATAACTAACAGGCATGGGACTGTCGGAGACAGAGCGCACAGCCAAGTGTATGAACTACAACTGTGACTAATTGATGGGTTAAAGATTAAGCTATACTTTTTTGTGATGCAGTGTATTGTTCCAGTCATAAAACAGCAGGAAACCAAGAATCCCTGTTCTAGAGCTAAAAGTGTCTTCATCTACATTAGGACATCTATTTATCTATCTAATTTTCCTCATTTTTTTGTTGCAAATTGACAACCTTTTATTTTTTAATTCCTACAGAGTTCGATGTTGATCATTCAAGAGCACCAAAACATCTTCATTTGTGATTATTTTTCTTTATATTTCTTTTCGCTTTGACTTTTGACCAAACGAGTTTTAAAAATGTCAAATGTTTGTGTTGATGGTGATCAGAGATTATATAAACTGCTAAATTTAAAAGAAAGAAGCAACTGTTATTTTACTTTAATAGGGGTTGGAATCGAGAACCGGTTCTTCTTGAGAACCGGTTCCAAATGGTTCAATGATTCCTTTCTTTCGGGTGCCTCGAAAAACGGTTTCGCAAGTGCCAGTCTACGCGAACGAGAACAGAGACAGAGAAAAAGCATGATGGACGGTATGAAAATTAGGCAGAAACGATCTAAAGCCTGGCTTGACTTTACTAAGAGAAACGACAACAGCGCAACGTGCAACGTTCGTCGAGCAGAGATAACATGGAAAGGTGGAAACACCAGCAACATGCTTAAACATTTGTCAATGTGGCACAACATCAAATACATACATTTTTTACGTTATCAGAGACTTAATACATTTTTTTGGGGCAGTTTTTGCCTTTTATTGATAGGATAGGGTGAATGTGGGGAGATAGAGAGAAAGGGGGATGGCCTCAAACCCTCGACCGCTGCGACGGGGACTGTGGCTACGTTCATACTGCAGGTTATGATACAATTCTGATTTTTTGTTAAATCCGATCTTTTTTGTGCGGTCGTTCACATTACAACAATGAATGACGTTTGTCGCATATTGATGACGTATAGGTAGGATGAACGCGACCTGAGCGTCCACACTGCAGTCACATCGGATACATATCTGATTTATATCCACATACAAAAGAGGCCTGGGTCGGATTTGAAAAAATCAGAATTGCACTGTTCACACTTACATGAAAAAATCATATATGTGTCACATATGGTTAAAAAATCAGAATTGACCTGCAGTGTGAACATAGCCTGTGCTCCCCATATAGAGGATACGCTAACCCTGTCAGCCATAGCATTAAAATACACAGTAAAAATGGCTACTGAGGGTTTCTGTGGTTTTGAACAATGAAAAATGTGCCCAATGTTTGATCACTAGATTTTACTGAGATTCATAATCTAAGAACCATGAAGTCAGATGGTTACAAGATTTTACCATGTTTTAGGCTGAAATGTATCTACTGTATGTACTGGCAGGCTGAACCCAAAGATCCTCTGTTTCTTAAGATGTCATGTTCATCTATTGATCGGCCTGTTTAAAGGCTCAAACCTGCAGATACAGAGATCAAACTGCCCCCAGAGCAGAAAGTGTCACATGTTAAGTTATGATCCGCGTCTGTGACCTGACAGCGGTGAGAAAGGTCTCTACACCGGGCTGCGGCAGTACATCAAATGAGGCCCTGCTGTTTTTCTTGGCGCTGGTGGAGCGGGTACATTTGTCAGCACTGGGCCGGTGTCACATTGCTGCCTTCTGCATTAGCACTTGAGTCTGAACCATCAGGCCCCTGGCTCTGAGCATGGGAGCAAACTGATAAGGCCAAGAGCAGTCTGGACTATAGTATAAAAAGTTCCATTGACATTAAGTAAACCAAATATAGCCCAGACGGAGGAAGACTTCCAGGCTGCGAAAACCTTCAAACGGCACTACGGCGAGGGTCATGAATCTACGCTGTCTGTATCCGTGCCGCTCTGCCTCCATCACTCCCCTTCAAATGAAACCGAGAAGTGAGCAGAAAGTCTCATCATCCATACTGACCTTGACTCTCCGTCAATAAAAGCTGATCGATAGCTCATGAGGCTCGGTTGTGGCAGCGATCCACCCACTGAGCTGAATTTACAGAAATCAATATCTCTTTACCCAACATGCATCTCCCCAGTGCCACGATCCATAACCTCTGCCACAGCTGCTCCACTTCCTGACAGTCACGGAGCAGCACAAAGCCAGGTTTCTCCGAGAGTAAACTACACCAGCGTGTGTGTGTGTGTGTGTGTGTGCAGAAATGTGTGTGAGAGCGTGGATGAGAGGGCACTCGGCGCTGTGAGCAATCTTTGAATAGAGAGGTGACTTTGAATACTGATATGATGACGATAAAGAGTTTGAGTCTACCTTCATCAGTGAAGATTTTTCCAACAAGTTTTCTAACAACTTTTCTGAGAGAGTCCACCTGAGAAAACCCTCACTATGTTTTTAGGACAATTTGTTTCGTAGTTTCCCAAAGTTCCACTCCGATCATTTGTTTTTACTACTTAAAGAGTTCTCAGTGGTCTTTCAATTGTGATTATAACGTTTTTAGACAAAATCACGTTGTGTCATTTTCAAGGGTTTTTCTTTTACAGAGCTCCAGTAGATCATTAGCATTTCGCCTCTGAGTTGTGGGCGGAGACAGCGCTGCTCTGCACACTCCTCTTCAGGCTAGCTTGTAGCCTAACATTGTCATTATCGTAGAGGTGGCAGGTAACATGGCAGCTATTCAGCTCTCGGACACTACCCTGATGAAAGTAAATATCATAATTAGCTTTCTTAGGAGCATTGCAATTTGCTAACGCAGACGCTTGTTCCGCGATTGTTCTATCTGATTTCTCCGAGCCTGGCCTGCAGAGTGGGGCTCCGGGGGCGGAGCTTGGATTAGTGACATAGGAAATCTCACTGTATCTGAACCATTGACCGTATATCGAATGGACAGCGTCTGCCTCCTCACTGAGTGAAGCCACTCCGAAAACAGCACCCTCTGGTGACAGGCTGCAGTATAGTTAAAAAATCCCACCTCCGACAAGAAAGCTTATGGAGATGTGAATAAACTTTAGAAATTTATTACACAGAATATACATTTTTTTCCCCCTGCTTGCAATGTTGACATGTAATTATTGCAAGACTAGTTTGTGCTCAAGTCCTCTTTTATTTTTTTTTTAAGTTATTAGGGGGTTCATGTTTTCTATGATTGACACTTAATACAGCCTATGGGCATTTATAGCTCACCCAGGGGATACGCTGTTTGAGTCAAGCATCATCTCAGCGACTCTCCCGCTGAATGTGTACAACGCTACTGTGCAATGTTGGTTTTAGGAAGTGGAGAAATAACGCGGAATTACCGAGAGCTTTTTGACTTTAAAGTCATATACTGGTGGAAGGCGGAACCAAGTTGTCCATAGAATATACAGTCTATGATCTGAACCTGCTGCTTGGGACTGCCAAAGGTTCACTGCGATTTGAAAGCAGAAATACTCAGAAATGCAATTTTGGCCTTTCTACATGTTCAAATGCCATATGAACATGTAGAAAACAAGAGGAACATGATTTAGGGTCTTTAAAAACTTTCCAGAGTAGCTTTGCTGATTGTTTTAAAGTGAGCACTAGAAGAAAAAGAAGTGAAAGAAAAGACTCAAAAAGAGGAAGAGCTGATTAGATTTAACAGTTATTTCAGAGACCCCGTCCAGTACTAACAATCTCAGCACCCTGATGTTCCTCTGTGAAAATATTGTCAGTGGCCTCGCCTCGGGCTCTTTTCTCTCCACGCTGACCTCATCTCTGTTTGAAGTGTGTGTGGCGTCCGCTCGTCGTGACACTGCAGCGCCGTTGTTAAGACATCACTGAACTCGGCGTGACTTCCCCTGAGGAGAGGGGGGGGATGGCTTGGTGTTTATCGTCCAGTCGGTGTTCTTGTGAGACTTAACCAGCCGTGTGTGTGGCTGTTGGAGGAGCGGGTGTGTGTGTGTGTGTGTATGCAACAGATTGTCTGATCAGCTCAGGCCGGGGGAGTGTGATAAGATCATTGCTTTCTAAAAAAAAAAAAAGAAATCAAGCTCATCTGATCTGCCGACTGACTCCTAAATTCATGCTTTGATCAAATCGTCCTTTTTCCACATAAAAAGGCCAATTTTTCAGCTCGCTGCTGTCTATTTTAAGAGCAAAAATAAACACACACGCCCTGATAGGTGAGTGTGACCCAGAACAGGCCCGCATGCATGCATGCACGGATGGCCGGCGTTTAATGACAGCGCCTGCAGAAACACTTGGAGGTGTGCGGAGAGAGAACAGACACAATGGCGTGACCTTCTTTGGAAGTGCTTGTTTATCCAACATGGAAGAGGCAGATTGCCACAACAGCAGAATATAACCAGCTAATGTTCGTGAGAGTGATGGAGCGAGCAGAGCTTCCAGCTGGCACGACTGTTTCCTGAGGGGTCTGGTCTCATGCTGCAGACTGTGATCTTTTGGATCACATAAGAGGACTGCTGTTGGCTTAACTCATAAATAACAGCCATATTATTGCCTCTCACTCACTCTAAATATGGTGCCCAAGTGCAATATTCAGATAGTTTAGTACACAGTTTATACTAGCTGGATAAACACGTTTAGATTAGGAACAAATGAGCTGATTTTATCCTGATTTAACGTGATCAAGTGTGATCTGTTCAATACCAACCTGTGTCATCTTGGCCAGGTCCAAAGAGGGCCTCTGTTTCTGCGAGTCAGCTGGTCTTCTGCGCTTCACCCCGATCTTCTTGTCGTTTAGCACGCACGGCTGCGAGCGACTTCTAGCGAGGCCCCCCTGTCCACCACGGCGCTCCAGCTCTGGGGTGGAGTCCGGGGAGCTGGGCGGCGAGGGTCCACGAGGCTCACAGATCTGTTCTTCAGAGAGGTAGAGGGGCTGTGCCGGGGGCTCGGAGGAGGGCGTCAGGCTGGAGAAGGCTGAAGGGCAGTGAGAGGTCGGCTGGGTAAAGCAGGGCAGCTCCAGGGTGTTGGAGCGGGTGGGCAGGCTGAAGCTGGAGCTGCGCTGCATCGCGGGGAAGCCCAGCGCAGAGTTTGTGACACCTCCGCGCTGTACGCTCCCTCCGCTGTGGCACCTCCTCTTCTCCACCGTCGTCCACACACGCGAGCTCTGAGGACGCCAGGCGGAGCGGCAACCTCCCAGCTCGTCAGAGCAGGACAGGGACCGGCACTGCCGCTTGCTTGGGGGAGCAGTGGAGTGTGAGGACGCGGCCTCTGTCAGGTTGAGGTCCTGCAACAAGCTGGTGATAGTGCTCGAGGTAGAGCCAACATCCCAGTCCCAGTGGGCTGAGGTCTTGTGCACCTCTGGCAGGACGTCCCACAGGCTCTCCAGGCTGGTGCCAACCGGCCTCTGCGGTACGGAGCAGCTGTGACCCACCTCGTGCCAGCGGCTTGTCTCTGCAAGAACATGAGAGAAAAGACCGGGTTTACTTCAATACAGAGAAAAAAAGAATTTTCTCGCAAAAAATTTAAAAAATGGTTAAATACATATGAGATCTACGGCGGCCGAGAACCGCCACTGCTGCAAATAAAAAGAATGCAAAAAAAAAGAAGTCACAACGGAAGTGAACAGCGCAAAAAAAAAGTGGCAATGCAAAAAAAAAAAAGTTACTTGCAGCGAAAATAAAATGATGCAAATCAAAAAAGCCAGAACGTAAGTAAGCCGTTGGGGACCAATAATGATGATGACACAGGTGTTTGACGATCTAGGCACTGAAGACGGTGGCGAGAAGACAAGCAAAGGAATAAGTGGAAAGGTTTTTTGTTTAATTCGCTTCGTAAACTTTTCGATGTGTCATTTGGTTAGGCAACATTGCACCTAAGTCGATATGAAGTTGAACTGAAGCTAACACTACACCGGCAACCTCCAAGTCAACTTCATATCGACTTAGGTGCTACATGGCCTAACCAAATGACACATTAAAGTTTGAGAAGCGAAATTAAACAATAACCTTTCCACTTATTTCTTTGCTCGTCTTCTCGCCGTCGTCTTCTGTGCCTAGATCGTAAAACACTGGTGCATCGTCATTATTGGTCCCCAGCAGCTCACTTCTGTTGTGGCTTTTTTTTTTGCATCCTTTTATTTTCCCAGTAAGTAACTTTTTTTTGTCCATCGCCACTTTTTTTTTGCGTCGTTGACTTCCGATGTGTTTTTTTTTTTTATCTGCACCTTTTATTTTTTTTTCGTTGTTTACTCCCGTTGTGGCTTCTTTTTTTTTCCCTTTTTTTTTATTTTTTATTTGCAGTAGTGGCGGTTTTCGGCCACCGTAGAGAGCATTTGTGTACTTGTGTATCCTAAAGCCAACTACCTCAAGTTGTGTGTAAACTCCTCTAAAAGAAAACACAACTTAAGAACCTTACACATGAATCTCTAAGAGGCAATCGGCCCAAATCTAGGGAGAAGAAATGTTTTTGGTGGCGAGGGTCCATGGTCATGAGAGGCTAAGTTCAGCAACCTTAACACAGATAACTCCTTTGACAGTGTTCCAGTCTAGGTCAGCATGTTGATGCCAGCGTGTGTACTTTGTATTGACACTACTCGCTGCTTTGCGTAATTGGCACTAAAAATAAACCCTGTCCTCCAGGCACTGCTTTAGTGTCACAGTCTGTGAGCACAGCTTGTTGGGAAAGGGAACAGAGCTCAATGTCTAACTGACTCTCTATCAAACCTCCACTCGGCTGGAGCTGAGCTTGATAACATGTCAATAACCCATCATAAACACAGACTACAGCAGTTCATTAAGCGTTTTGTGTGTCGGGATCAACTTGAATGTGAATCAGCTCAACTGTAACCACTAGTCGACTTCACGCCAGCGCTATAGCAACCAGGAAAACACCTGTTATTGCCGCAACAGAAACTCCCTTGAATCACTGAATGGGTCAGCCAACTGAACTGGCCAGTCAACTCTGAGTCAGACACCAAACGTCGAAGCCACTGCCCACTCCTGGTATGCAAAAAGTCTATTCTTCTGCGCCAGAGATAAAATCCCCAAAATACCATCTGCAGTAGACGGGCAGGGTGAGGAACAAAGAGCAGTGTTAACAACACCTACTGGGACTGATGTGCTCTGCCAGTCTTACAAACTCAACGCCAAGTTACCCGAGGACAGAATGCCGTTTAATCTTACAGCACAAAGACTGTAAACACACTCACTCATAACGCAGGGTAAGCTAAGGTTAAAGGCCTTTGTGGGCAGAGCCATATTTCTAACTCCAGGACAACATGTCTGCAGCTTTAGAGCGCACAGGAGTGCCATGAGATCCCTGCCAATGATAAGCGCAGCCATTAGCGCGCATTCATCTTGGCAGAAACACCTGTCAGACATGTTCCACATAATGCTGTGTGACCGCGGAGCAGATGCGGCAGGAGCTGGCTCCGAGCCCATAATTTCTCAGAAATGTTACAAAAAGACAAGCGACTCCAAATGACTGCTGTCACCGAGCACGTGGCGTTTTCTTGCCTCTACATGCTGCAGAAGACAGAACCATAAGCGTAATTTTTTGTTGTAGTTGTTGTCGTTTTTCGAGTTGGAGTGGATCAAATACAAAAAAAAAGAGACCCATACATGTTGCTGTGTTGCATTATTTAAATCAATATTTCCTCCATCTTGAAACTTTGACGTTCACATTTGATCAATTTATTTGTTTGCCCTCTTGACTGACACTCATGTATATTTTTTTCAATAAGAACAAGTATGCAGAAACCTGGACACTGTGAGTCGAGAATAATTTTCTGTTTATTTCCTTGTCGTAGTAATTTCCCATCTGGTAGTTATAATTATATGTCTGCAGAGATTATTTTTATGAGCTTGCGTCACATGTTGATACTCAGCATGTTCAAGAATTTGCATGCCGCTACACGGTTCACGAAAACAATATCATTAGGTGTAACCATTATGTTGTTGTGGAATAGAAATGATGAGGAGAAACAAACGACAACAACAACTTTATTATTTGAAGAAGTAACCGATAAGTGATTGTTAATGTGTCCAAAGATTGATCTGGTCTGAATTTGCATCATCTGACTCAGTTTAAAGTCTCTGGAAGTCCAATTTTTCTGGGCTTTAGATCAGTTGTAGCTCTCAGGTCTCATTTCCGGGACTGGTGGACTTAACTTGGACTTGAGCACTTATGATTCAGACTTAACCGGTAGTGGACTTGGACAGGATCCAAGCATTGACCGCTTGGAAAATGGAGAGGAAGACTCAGATGTATTCACTGTGTAATTCTCATATTCATTTCGTGGTATCAGGTATTAAATTTGTGGGGTTTTTAGGAAGGTCAGCACATGTGTTTACGTGTTATCTTGCTTGGCAACATTTGCTGTTGACTTTACAGACGGCCTGAGGGGAGGCTACGAATCTTGCATTTGATTTTTTACAGATTTTATGAGCAAAAGCAAGCGCAACATGTCTAATATGTAAAAGAGAAGATTGGGACGAGTATAAACTTAATCCTTCATCTGTCAGGTTTGCCTCATGGCCCTTTTGCTCCCTACATGAACTGTTTTTCCACTCATAGATGATGACCTCTAAAATACAAGAGGATTATACGCTGCCAGTTTAAATGTCCTTTCTGCAGATACAAAGTAGAGCTCATGGGAATTTGTTTTGGTGTCCATACCAGACAAGTTTAACTGCTACTAAATGACTACTTATGTTTTTATTATTACTCTTTAAATGACATGAAAATGGCAGACTCTTACCCATGAGTCCACAAGAGAAGAGTGCCGTCCCCTGGGTCATGGTCTGTGCCTGGAACTGGAACTGCAGAAATGCAAAGAGGGATCCAGATCAGGTCAGCGAGCCAAGAAACAAGCGAGTCCTCGAAATAACTTCTTCAAAAGTTTACAAGAGGCTTTAGCAAAAAATGACTGAATAAATCCAAAAATTAATAACACTGGAAAGTCAAATGTTCAGCGTGTGTAATTCATCCCGAGGGCGTGTGCTGTAACACATTTGGCTAATGAAGACTGAGTGAAAAGCAGTAAACGGAGAGAGTTGTGCTGTAAATGCCTCTGACTGACACTCAGAAAATGGTGACTTCATTCCACGAGGCTGAGAGTGCAAACACAGTCCACATTAATAAGGGGGGTTTCTAACTGTGCGGTGAAAAAGAGGGCCTCCTCCTGCATGTTTGCTGATTAGAAAATGACTCAGAGTTTCTCACAGTGAAACTGAAACACCCCATTGTCATTTGGAGTGAAATAATAGGGACACTAGGAATGAAAAAAAAAACTAGATGACAAACGCGCCGCAGATAACAGTTGGCAGCTATTATGATGCAATTGTTAGTAAGTGAAGAATAAACATCCCCTCTAACATCCACGTACTTCTTCCCGACAGTCATGGAGCCAACATGTGTGAGTTTTCCGATGAATCAAACCCAGGGGTAGTTTAAAGTTTGAAGTCTTATTAAAGTTGAATGTAAAAAAAAAGGAGACTGGCACCGGTTTCTGGACCGGTGACGCCTGTTGGCACGGCGACGCGCAAAAATAAATGACACATTTCAAACAGAAAACGCTTGCACAAGTAGAAAAATCACCGCTCACCTGGCCCAAATCTGTACTTTTGGAGGTTACATCGTCGGCACCCTTCTTTTCCAGTGTTTTCTTGAATATGATCACCATGGCAACACACATCCTTGTCCCAAGTGGTTCCAGTGAGGGCAGGAAAAGCTGGTGGCCATCTTGGCGGGGGGACGGTGCGAACGGGCCGGGGTTCTGGTCGAGTTTAAGACAGCAGGCCTCGACTCCTGCAGGAATGTGCTTCACTCTTCGGCCTGATCCTGAGCGGACACACAGAGATGAGCGAGGGATTATAATTCAGTACATTTCTGACATTCTGTCGACCATATAAGCGAAGAGCAATCCAGCTGGATTGAGCGCAGTAGATGCCTTAGAGTACTCTCTTTAGGGTTAGAGGAGGGCAAGAGCTGAATGGATTCTGCTTGCATGAAAAAGTTTCTGTAAATTGAAAAATTGATGAAATTCAACCTCAAATGAGAGCTGAAGAACTGCAGGAATCTTGTCTGTGGAGTAGTGTTCGATGTGGTTTGTGAATCAATCAGAAGCAAAATTTGTTTTCACTGAAAAAATGTAAATATTCTCATTTTAAACTTGATTAAAGCAACATGTTTTAAAACCTCTCGGACGCCGAAAAAGTTGTGTTATTCTTAAAAACAACTGTATGAACATCTCCTAACTTTATACATTTATTCACAACAAGTTAGTTAATGACTGGGTGTTTCTTAGAAGTACAGATGGAAAAAGGGTTTCACCACTTTGTGAGAGGCTGGGTGAGGAGCCATTTCAAAATAATGCTGCCCCTCCTGTCAAAGGATGTTTGGATTTTATAAACTACAGTACAAATATCACTAAAAGGTTAAGAGAGGCCAAAAAATGTCTGTACAAAAGTGAAAACAGCTGATAACTGAGACTGAACAGCCTTGATCCTTGGGCTTTCAGGCGGCGTTACATTAAAACAGACTCAGATTCTGTACTCAAAAACACACTCAGTAACCACTGTCTGTAAACCGCATTTACAAATGCAGATTATAGGTGTATCATACAAAGATTCAACCATAGATAAACATGTGCCAGTGGGAAAAACTCATCAAAATCATGGATGCTGCATCAAATAAGAGAGGGACCATCTGTTTTTTTATTGGCTCGCATATTAAAAGCCAGCATCCCGTATGATATGGGAATGAACGAGCGCTTATGGCATGGCGACTTTACACATCTGGGACGGCATCATTCCTGCTGATTTATATGCAGGCTTGGGAGTGACGTGTACCATTAAGCTCCCATCCAGACGAGGCCTTTTATAGGATGGACCTTGTATGAAACAGCAATTCAGTGTCAGACTTCATTGTGTCCAGAGTGCCAAAATAGTCGTCCTGCAGTCTAGATTTGTCATTTGGGTTATCATGACACAAAAATCACAACAGACCGGTTGAGCAGCTGAAATCCTATATTAGGTAAGAATGAGGCAACATTTCAGCTTCAAAATGAAATGTCTCTAACTAATAGGAGTGTCACGATACAACTTTTTTACTTCCAGTATGATACCAATATTGTAGCCTTCAGTATCAGCCTATACCGATATTGATCCAATATTGGCACAAACTTGTGCATGACAAGTTTTGCACTCAGCTGCAACGTGTTTTTCGGACTTTAATGAAAAATATTGCCACACTGCTGACATCACTACTACTCCTTGCTACTTTGTTAGTACCTTAGTACACACTGTTGTCGTGATTAGTGGGCTCTACATGCTTGATCCAGGCACTGCTAGATAGAGGTGCTGGACTGTAGTCTGGAATGGGCTGCTTGTATCAGAGTGCTGATGTCGGAGATTTTAAATGCAGGCCGATATGATCCGCTGTTTGTTTTTGTTATTTTTTTGCTGGTATCGAACCGATATCAATATCAGACCGATATCTAATATCAATATCAGATCAGGACATCCCTACTAACTAATCTCAGAATGCAAACCTTAACTCTTTGCAGGAATGGACTGCTTGTATCGGAGTGCGGATATTGGAGATTTCAGACCGATATCTGATATCAATATCGGATTTGGACATCCCTACTAATTAATCTCACTTGCATTGAAAGTATGTAAACTTAAACTCTTTTCTGGAATGGACTTCTTGTATCGGAGTGCTGATATCGGAGATTTTAGAGGCAGGAGGATATGATCCGATATTTTTTTTTTTTTTTGCTGATATCGGTCCGGTATAAATATCAGACCGATATCTGATATTAATATTGGATTTGGACATCCCTACTTGCTGATCTCACTGGCATTTGAAGTACGTAAACTTAAACTCTTTTCTGGAATTGACTGCTTGTATCAGAGTGCTGATATCGGACAAATATCTGACATTAATATGGGATCGGGACAACCCTACTTACTTATCTCACTAGAATTTAAAGGATGTAAACCTAAGCTCTTTTCTATCTACAACTTCCAGTTTTGTGTTCATACTGGTGCTCTTGTTCTGAATCAGTTCAGCTCACACAAAAGTGAAAAATCAAGAGATGACTGTTGTTTGAAAAGCTGCTTTTGTTCTCACAAACGTCACCGCTCTCCTTTGATTTACAAGGCGCTGCTTTTGTCCCATATGTTTGTCTGTAGGAACACTTCCATGCGACCTTGTCACCACAACATGAACTCTATACCATGTTTTGTTCTCGTCTGTCCATGTGGAGGATTATCAGTCATCTGAGTGAGTGAGTTTCCTCAAAGTGTTCCACACTGGAGCACACAGAGAGGAATAGAGCAAAGTCAAAGTTGTGTAATTGAATACTCAGGGGTTGGCTGGGAATAGCTGACCTTGCGGTTATCAAAACAACCCTCTTCGCATTAGTGCTGCACCACGGTTACAGTGAAACAGCTGATTAGCCGCAGATGTAAATCTAGGTAATCGTCACAGAGAGTTCTTACTTAGTCGGGGCAGGAAATCGAAACACAGCACGGGGAACACAACACAGTGTAAGGATGCCTGCGAGGTCAGCGGGGGTCTGTCTGTTTGAATGACAGGACAACTGCGAGCACAGAAAAAAAAAAGGGGGGGACAAGAAGATACAGTGTACGTGACACAAAAGAGGGCTCTGTGCAGAAGATGAGACACCGTGGGAAACAAAAGAGGCGACATCAGAGGTTGTGGGTGGTGGGGTGGAGTGTGTGTGTGTGTGTGTGTGCATAGTGGGGTGGGCAGCATCACAAGACCCTGAGGGAGCTGATATACAAGAGGAGGAGGTGTTTGCATTGAGCATATGATCTCCATTACTAACACTTATCACGTCAGGAAAACAACTTAAACACGAGGATGTTTGAGTGAGAGGTTTGAGGTCGTCTGGCAGCTTCAAGTCGAGGCCTCAAAAGCAAAGTAAAGGACTGATCAAAGCCTGCAAATGGGCTTACGCTGCGTGTGACCATTAACCACATCAATCTGGGTTTTACAGCAGAGGTATCAAGGGACTCTCTGGTGGGGAGGAAGCAGTTGTTTATATATTACCTTTAATGGCCTGGTGATGGACGCAGATGGCATTGACACAGAGAGAAAAAAAAACCTCGCCCCGAGAAAAAGTTGGCAAAGTCAAGCAAAGCTAAACAACGAGACAGTAAATGATGTTTCCTTTCCCTGGAATGATGGAAAGAGTCAACTTGGGCCTGACACTCTGGACTCCAGACAACATCTATAACCTCAAGTACCAGATCGGACAATCTCTCATCTTTCTGGTGCTCAGGCATTACGTTTATATCCCATAAATCTGGTCTGAGTGCCTTAAATGGGCGAGGTTTATAACATAATTATAAACATTCCTCAGCTCTATGACATAAGTTGAACACACAGTTTTAAAAGCTTGGCCTAGCCCCACAGCCTTTGAAAGCACCCTTGACAGTTTGTGAATAGGAAACATGTTGAAGAGACAAAGCTGCAGAGCAGAACTAAGCTCCACTTTTACTTCTCCAGGTGAAGCTTTAAACTGTCAAAAGTTGCATCTAGAATTGGAGCGAACCCCCTCATTTTGACGTCAAAACCCGAATCGCCTCCGTAATTATGCCAGCGTTATCTGAGATCAGTGGGAGCTTTTATGCCTCTGCAGCCCGATAGCTCTTTATCTGGGCCGGGGCAGCAGCCACTGTGACAACTGAGAAGTCTAATCTCTGAGAAGGGGAAGAACGTTGCACAGCGTTTCCCTCAGATGAGGCTAACCATCGCATACATACAAAGCCGGCTGCTGACTGGAAGTCTGCAGCAAAAGCATGAAGTGACGGCGGCCTACAGACGCTGCCATGGACGAGCTGATGGGACACCACACATCCTTTGTGGTCACTGAGAGCCTTTCAAGCGCCGCCGCTTCAGGGTGTCAGAAATAGCGAGCTATCACACGTCCTTATAGAGCGCTAGATAGGATGAGAGAGGAAACCGCAGAGTAGATTGGGTCAAGAGTAAGCTGAGACCTGCTTTAGAAGCAACTTAACATCCAAAACAAGCACAGAACATGTCCTATTTATTTACATAAGATCAGACAAGGGAGTACTTCACTGAAATGACACTTTTTTAAATCTGCAATTTGTAGTTTAGTCTAGAAAGACTAAAAGTGTCTGCTTGGCCATTACAGTAAGCATCTAAATTGTGCTGCTCACCCATCAAAGCTGTGTTTCCCAATTAGAGCAGCTTTTCCATACGTTGCTCACACTGTAATCCCGCTGGTTAGGCCAACATTACATAAGGATTTGGCAGCTTTGTGTCTGACTGACAATTAGAGCTAATACTAATCCATTTTATGGCACTTGGGCAGCTGGTGGAAAACAACACTGTTTGACACAATTCTCACAACTTGTACAGAATGCAACTTCATCTGTTTGTTTGTGTCTCTTAACGCACATGCTTCCTTTTTGGTTAATTAGGCATAAAACTACACGTAAAAGTATTTCTGTCAGTTTACTTTTTAGGGCATCCCTCAGCATGGCGGTCTGATCTGTGTCCTTTTCTCAACAATCCCAGGATTGTGGCCGTCTCAGTAATCCGAGCATCTGCTGAGCACCTGAGACAGCCAGACTTGTGGGATTTGTGCTACTCTTCTTCACCTTGCCGCTCGTGAAAGGAATGCTGGGTAAAAAAGTTCAGTTGTCCCCCTCTGCAGAGAGATTCCCTCTGAGAAAATATGCATGTTTCAGAAAAGCTTGTTTCCCCAAGCTATCGAGAAAATTCTTTAAGTGTCATGGATTACACAGAAACTATCTTCGGGATCTGCAGGTTCCCATGTCATCATGGTGGGTGGGTGTTGAAAAAGCATTTTTTAGAATCAGACAAGACATGCAAAGCTCACGTAGTTCTGCTTTTGTTTGCATAACCAAATGATGTTTTTACTGTGATAAGTCAGTGTTGTTTTAGCGATTAATCTCAAAGTTATACAAACAGAAAAATTAAATCTAACTCTTCGGCAAGTCTAACAGCAAGAAAACAGTCAAGACTGAGTGCAATGGAAGTAGCTGCTTTGGTTTGAAGGCTCTGCCATTTTAATCTCTGCCATTTATTAATTTAATTAATAACTTTATGTGTAAACTTTAAAATACAACAACAGATATCCAAACAATTTGAAAAGATTCTCTTAAACTTTATTCAATAATTTACTCAGTCTTTTAAAGGGAACAACAACCTTGGTAGTTGGTGTAAGTCAGAGTCTGCAAATTAATTGGTTTCATAAATGTGGCAGAACTAGCACCTACAGTCCATAGCGCCCCCTTATGTTAATGTCCACATGCTAGAGCAGCTAGCATAGTGCTCTGTGCAAGTAAACACAGCCTTGATGTAACTGTATCTGAATTTACAAAATACTGCCGACCTGTGCTGCCCCAGGATGCCATCTGTGATCTGTGCTTGTTTACATCTGGGTAGTAGAGCTCTGAAAATGTCAAATTCAACCTGCATGAAGGCTGTTGCTACGGGAACGTTTCCGACACTCTGAGGGACTGTTTTCAACCAAACAAATATATCATTTTTATATCAGTAAAATGATCAAGAAAACAATATTTGTTCCAATCTTTAGTCTGCTTTGTAATGGGGTCTTGTCGCACCTTTTCAGAGCTCTATTTTGTATAATAACCCACTCACTATACATTATTCCTGTTGGCATCAACTGGCCCTGACTAGTGGTGATAGCTGTCTTATAGATTAGTCAAAACATAACCAGCCTGCACTAGAAATAATAATTTCTTAAATTGACAAGTACTTCTGACTAGCAAAGGTGTTGTTGTTGAAGCATTTAGCTGACAGAATGTGCACAACCCTAGTTAACACACACACACGAAAAACTTTCTTTTATGGTGTCGTTATTAATAAGTTGCCATAAAGGGCAGGTGCCACCGCGCTTCGCCACGGCTGCCTCACTGAAAAGAAATTTATGAAACTCATTGTAGAGTGCCGGCTAGTCCACAGCTGTCTGCATGTTCACAGAAATTAGGGGGATGTCAAACAGGAGGCACACTCTACATTTAAAGCAGGCAGTGAATAGTCAGAAATGAGCATGGCTGGGAGGCTTCAATAGTTGGTTATCAGGCTCAGTAGAGGGCCTGGGGTACAGCCAAGGTCTCACAAGCATGCAGCTGCCCACTTACCATAAACACAAAGGCTCAGCATGGCTATGCATGGCAGCCAAGGAGGCCTACGTTTTCAAGCAGGCCTGCTGTTTAATTATCTCATACATAATCACTCGCACTGTATATATTTGTCCAGAACAAGAGCTTTGTTGAGCGCTGTAATCAAGGCTTTCAACACACCTGTCTGAGAGGGAGAGACATGTTGTCCACTTGAATGCCAAGTCCTTTAATTACAAAGAGACATATTCCTACTCTCGCAGCAGAGGAACATTGTTTTTTTAAGAGCGCTGTGTGAGAAAAGTCACATCCAGCGAATACAACCCTATAAACTACCAATCCAAATTAAGAGTGGAGGGTAAAGAGCACTCTTGAGTTTTATATGCAGGAATTTATCCATCCCCCACACTGACCATATATGCACGCATGAAACAACATGACAAGGCAAGGGAACCACTTTTCCTCCCAGATAAGTACATAAACAATGTCATTACACTGGCTTTACAATGCACAGGAACTGAGAGCGCCTTGCAGTGTCAAAATATTCTCACTGATATGAACAAGGAAAGAGGAATCATCTGCAAACTCTGATAGGAAGCGTCTTTTGTACTTGTGCTAAAGCTGTTCAACAGTTTGTTTGTTTTTTTTCAGATGCGCCTGCCAGCCCTCCAGGTGGATGCCTCTCAGTTTCAGAAGGGGGGGAAAAAAAGGGCCCTGAAAACTGAGCTTGCCCAAGTAACCAGCACAAACAGTCCCTTAAACCCCCTTTTCCAAAATCCCTCATGAAAGGGAAATGAGTTTGGCAAAGAAAGTGGTGTGACGGGAGCTCACAGAATGTTACACGCAGGCTACAGAGCAAACAGGATTTTGAACTCGACAGAAAGGCCAGAAGGAGCTGATGTGAAAAATGGAAAATACTGTATGTGCACAAAGAGCAGAATGATACTTTCACATCAAATCGCCCCTCTCTACCCTTGATTCTTGTAATTTATGCGTGTTCAAACCACTTGTGAAGCCTAAGCAGATAGACTCATGGCCAGGGGACACTGCCAGGAGTTCAGGTTTAACAAGCTCCTGTGTTTATGATCCCACAGAGCACAAATTGCAGAATGTGCTGGATTGTATGTCAGCTAGCCGTGTCTTCATACCTGAGGGGAAGGTTAGCTAGATAGAGATAAGACAACATTCCTCCAAACGGCACAAACTGTAACACACAAGAAAGAGGACGAAATATCCCTGCCACCAAATAGTGCGGCATCAACTTTAAAGGCTGGCTATTAAAACTAAGAGCGCCTGAGCACCTATCTTGCTATGCATGTCATGCATGGGTGAAAAAAACCACTTTGAGATCAGAGTGTTTATGCTTCAAAGCCGGCCAATTCACATTAAATGCTTTTGATCCGAGGAGAGTAGTCGCTCTTTGAAAACTTGGTGGAAATTTTGATCACTTTGCCAACTAATCTGGCTGAGTCTGGGCCAACAACAAACAAGGCACACTTTCTGCACCTGCATGTAGACAAGACAAATGGATGATACTAACATGAAAGCAATGTATTTCTTAAGTTTTGCACGTTTTGACATGTTATAAAGTCATATTAATATAATGACACTTAGTTTATTACCCTTCTTTTGAGATATCTAACGCCTTGGATGTATCTTTAAGTTATCTAAACAGCATAAAAGACGTGATAAAGGAGTAATAAAGCAGATTTTGTGCAAGTTACACCCCAAGACAAGATAGTAGGGACAAAGCTAAAGCTGTAACCATGAGGAAAAGTTGCTAAGCTAACTTCATGGAAGAGAGTACTTTATAAAAAGTCACTTTTATACAAGTTTGTCAGCGTTAAATTCAGCATTAATGCGAGTCTCACACTAGGGAGCATCACACTTCCCACTTTACAAAGTACTTTACACTTCCTAACTTCGCTTTAAAAGTTGTCATCACACAGAGAGAGAAAAAAACTACAACTTTAGCATTACCGTGAGCGCTTCTGAGCTCCAACAACACCACCACCGGGCTGCTGCCTTAGTTTCGCTGGACCATGTTGTGTTTTTCTTTCAGCAGAGACTCAGAAACAAGGCAGGAAGTGGAGCGAGCAGGTCACCTCACGTCCTGCTCCAGGCTGCTGCTGCAAACTACAACATTACCCTACTGCTCTACTGTCCAAGACTGCACGCTAATGAGCCTGTGACAACATACACGGGCGATACCACTTTTGACAAGGGGAGAGGGGGCTCCGTTAACTTTACTTTCACCCCTCTGTCACTCACTCTAACCTAAATAACTTATCTTACATGCTTTAACAGATCTTTACGCCACGATGAACGATATATTACATTTTTAACAAGCAGATAAGTTACCGAATCTGTAAGAGACTTTTAAAATCTCCCCCCCTTTAATTGTGAAACTAGTGGTACGATCCACCCTGCAGTAATGAAAAGTAATCACAGTTTTGAGCTGAGCATATAGACAAGGCACTTTCACAATATACAGTGCTGTAACCTGATAACTTACCATCTGTGTAAGGCTTTAGGAGCCAAATAGAGGAAGAGAGTGGGATCAATGTTATATTTACATTGATTGTTCCCCACTCTCTCTGGGTTTCCAGCACAATAAAAATTTGCCCTTAAAAACTTTATTGCAAACAGATGTTCTCCTTCAAGGAAGTTAAATGTGGATACCTCATGATGTAAATCAGATGCAACATGCTTTTATTCAACTGTTCCGGTTTAGTGGTTTATATATGTTGCGTAACTACACTGTAATATCTCCACATGACACCACTTAAGGGGATATTTACAAATTTTTTTAACTTAAGTCGGTGTTGATGATGATGTTTATTTGCTCAAATATAATTACAGTGCAATTTTAGACAAAAAATTCACCTATTTTTGGAGATCGGAAAGGAGTTATTTGTACCTACCCTCATTGCTTCCTATTCGTTGACCTTTTACATGTCTCTAGAATTTTGGGATTTCTTAAGTCACCAAAAGTAACCACAGCTCCAAAGTCTAACATGAATATGTAACAAATCATTAATACCGAAACAAAGACCATATACATACATATATACACCCATACCTATATACACGTATATAGAAAATCACTCATATTTCTTTTGAAACTGTGCTATTGTTATGCTTTGTTTAATTTCATCGGGCAAGCTGTTCCATAGCTTCACCCCCATAACAGAAAGACACATGCTTTTTAGTGTTGTACGAATGCTTGGTTGTTTTAAATTTACATACCTGCCCTCTCCTCCTCCAAACATTTTCTGTATATTACTAGGGAGTAGATTGTTGCCTGCTTCGTACATTGTCCTTGCAGTTCTAAATTCAACTAGATCTGCAAATTTTAATACTCTTAATTTCAGAAACAGTTCATTAGTATGATGGAAGAATCCTACTTCGTTAACAATCCTTATTGCTCTCTTTTGCATAATGTATAAAGGTTGTAAATTCTATTTGTATGTACTTCCCCAGACTTCTATGCAATAAGTCAGATATAGTAATATAAGCGTACTATATAATAACACAAACCTGCCTTCTCCTCATGTTAGTGCAACATGCCTCTCCTCTGTCCACCTGTGGCTGCATGATAGTTTGCACCACATGCCGAAGATGTAATAGCCGCCACTTTATCATTTTAACAAAAT
Organism: Xyrichtys novacula; assembly: GCA_962446985.1. Lineage (NCBI taxonomy): Eukaryota > Metazoa > Chordata > Actinopteri > Labriformes > Labridae > Xyrichtys > Xyrichtys novacula. The sequence goes on along the minus strand of OY660882.1, from coordinate 5,744,152 downwards.
CTCATCTTGTTATATTCCTTCTTTTAATCATTTTAACATGTTTTGAAAGCCCTCAGAGGCAAAGCAGCAGAAATGCGTCACAGAAAGCAACATTAAAAGGACAGTTTATTGTTCTTTTTTCCTATTAATCATTCAACAACCTCTCTCCTTCTAACATAAGTTAAAGTCAAAGTCCCTCCAACTTTCAAAAGTTAATAAAAACCTCTTAAATTGTCAGCAAATGCTTTTCAAAAAGTAGGTCATTTGTCATCTGTATTTTTGTGGTGTCCACAAAAGTTGCACCAGAGAAAAAAAAAGTTCAGCCAATACACGGTATTCAACCGTGTCCACTCTGTCGTTTCATATGCAGTAAGTTCATCTATTTTATGAGGGGGTGAAGCGAACACACTGGGCCTCAAAAGGGTGGGGAGCCGAATCTCACCCCTGGCAGACATTATTGTTAATCAAGGAGTAACATCTGTTGTGTGCCACTAATCTCCCCCAGACTGTCCTCCCCGGTTTAAGACTGTCTGCCTTTTGTGTTAGAGGGCACAGAGGATTTGTCTCCTCCAGTGTGTGGGCTACAGTGTGGGGGCGACACTTTTTTTTTTTTGTACTAAAACCCATTCAGCAGTCTAGAGAGCGAGAGATTTGGCAAACAAATTCAGAGCAGGATACACAAGTCTCTGAGGTTCTAGACGAGTCTTCAGGAAACATGAACTTAACAGTCCTCTGTGGCAGTTTAGTGAGTTAGTTAGTGTGTGCTGTGACTTTTAAAACCATAGGGGGCAGTATCCACCATATAAACTGAGACACAGAACAGCCTTTTATACATTTTACTGATAATACACAATAATTTCTCTGAGTTAAGTCATTTCTTTGAGTTTCTTAAAGTTACTGTAGCAAACATATGGTAAACAGCAAATAGGAAGTGAGGGTCCAACTCCCAGAACTGAGACCCCATGCAGAATGCTGTATGCCATCTGTGGCTCACACTGGCTACAGACAGATGGCTGTTACAGGCTCCTGTTACAGGGGCCATCTCTTTTCAGTTTTAATGAACTGTTTATCCTTCCTACCCTGAACAAAAATTCATGATTTCAGGTCTTAAGATTCATGGTTTCTTATTATTTGAACAAACTCTACTCATTCTATACATTCAATCAACTCAACTCTAAAAACAGTGACTGATATTTGTTGATAATCGTACACTTATTATTCTAACTTTTGTGTTTGTAGGTTATCAGCTTTGTAAGAATGCACAGGGACAAATCTCAAATATATCTTTATCTTCTACAAAGTTGACTTGGGCCAAGAGAGTGACACTTGTGTAATAGAAAAACACTGACACCATTTGTCAAAATGCAGAAGTACATGTAGTTTCATTATGATTTCTTTTTTCTTGTTGTTGTTGTAGCACAAAGGGGGTTAATGTAACTGAAGTCAGCGTATGAAAAAAAGTATAAAAAGACCATATGGCTTTCATGGAAGAGAATCTAAGTTTCATTGCTTCCCATTTATCCCACTAATCCCTGCCTATAATGTTTATGGCCAACTTAATTGAACTGGCACATCCCTGTGGGTTTTGAAGATTCCTTCTAAGAGGCTCAAAAGCAGTTTGTTTGCCAAAGCATGCACATCACTAAATCCTCTGCAGCATCTGAAGGACGTGCAGCTGTTCTTCAAGTAATGGTTCACGGGCCTGGGGCTCAGGATAGATTTGTTTTCCATCATGTTGATGTGTATAGGATAAGTAAAATGAAATGTAAATCCAGATCAGGCGAGACAACTTTTACAAATTGACACTGTGGGGCCAATCCTCAAAGCGAAGTAAAAGTATAAGGTTCTGCATTGTAAATAACCCATTATGTCATCATGAAATATTGTACTCTATATGGAAAGGCAGTCTTTTGATTTTGTTATGTATTCAGCCATATCTAGTGGTCACAGTCTAGACTGAAAGACTTCCTTGTTTGTCTCTCCCAACATTGAAATGATGGTGGCCTTTGAGGAAAATAAGTCGTGGTCATGTGTGTGTTTTTGTGTGAACAGATGTGATTTCCACACCACAATGGGTAATGAGTAATAAGGGTATATTGGTTTGCCACTTCTGTGCAACAGGAGACACATGGTGGCCCCCCACAGAAGAAGACCTGCTCCTTTAAATATTTAAAAAACTCTAAAGAGCCGCTCACCTCATGTTAATATATAACTTAAACATACTAATAACCTTTTCCATTCTGACATAGTCTGCTATGTTAAATGCTCCAAAAAACTTTTACACAAATTTTACACCCCTTTGTGGACAAATCATCATTACCACTAATCAAAATCTCATCCTCCTGATATTTATTAATGTTTTATGAATATGAAAACTGCAAAAACAGGTCTGTTTCTGTCACTACTTGGCTGACATCAACCCCCTTAAAACAGTCTTAGGCATTAAAAAAGGATATAAATATAGTGATTCACCAGTCTAAATTTCAGCCTGTTACATTAACATGACAAAACTCCTCTGGGGACTTTAAGTGGTATCTGTTGTGTCAATTTTGGTGCCCCCACATGGACACCTCTGATTTCTTTGCTAATCTTGTCATGTACTGTACGTACGTGAGTGACGTTTACTGCCTAAAACTCGTCTTGTTTTTATTTCATAGTCACACAAATCACCTACCTTTGATATTTGCCATGATAAAGTAAAAAAAAAATGTTTATAACCAGTTTAAAAATCCTGACAGGAGCTTTAAATAGACCAACTAAAACAAGGAAGCATGTCTTTATGTTTTCACTTTTCACCCTTTATTGGGGACGATAACCTAAAGTGAACCAAGAAGCTTAAAGAGCTTGTTCTCTAAATATTGGCCACCCAACACTTGAAGAAGCAGAGCACTTTTGAGGACAGTAATCAGTCTTCACAGTCAGCCGTAACAGAATCATTTAGGAGCAGTTGTTCAGGACTCAGTCAGCTGCTTTACTTAGACACAGTGAATAACAAAGACATCTTTTTTACTGTTACAGAGTAGTTTTTATTGAAACGTTTCAGTATGTATGCAACTCCTGTTTTTTACAACTTTCTTTACAGTGCAGTTCTGTATCTTCTGACAGACCAGGTCTGGTTAAGGCGAGATGTTCGTATGAGGTTTATGATTTTACTTAGCAGTGCAATATGTATCTTAACATGTACCACCAAATCAACAACTGAACAGGCAGCACTTATGGTGAACTTTTCAGTAAATAAATTACATCCTAGACATTCCCCCCCTAAAAGTGCCCTCACATTGATATTAAAAAAAAGACATTAAATAACTTTGGTTTAAAAAAAAGTTGGAGTGACTGACATTGAAGGGTTTGTACAGTGTTTTTGAAGCCTGCTCACTAAGATTTCAACCTTTGGCTCTCCATGTGTGCCTGAACAGACCTCCACAGCGCCCTGATGTTCCCTTCCCCGAAACCTGTCGCTCCTCTTCGCTCTATCAGCTCAAGGAAGAAGGTGTCCTCCTCGAAGATAGGCTTGGTGAACACCTGGAGGAGGTATCTAGAAACAGGAATAACCAAGTTAAGAAGTAGGTATTCTGAGAAATCAACACCTGAGGACAAAGTTATTAATGTGGCTTATAAAGACAGCATTTGATCCTTATAAGAGGCAAAGCTAAATCTACTGCAGGAACACTGCAGTACTTGGTAACGCACCTTCTATTTTCACTGGATGTTGTCTGCGGTGAGGAATCCTCATGCAGGTCTGTGTCCAGCAGAATGCCATGCTGCGCCAGCATCTGGGGGTCATGACCTGCCTCTTCTATCTCCTGTTGTTTTCCAACCTGTCAGAGCGCAAAGATCACAGGTGAAACAGTTTAGGACCATACAAGAAGATGGCACGTTAGCAAATATGGCAAAGAAACTTAATACACTATATTCTAACACAGTAACCAGCGATAGAAGCTGTTATGTTTAAGGTTTAATAACTGAGAAAATCACAAAAACTAAACCATTTATTTGCTATTTTATTTTAAAGACTTGCCAATCTGGTTGCTAATGGTTTTCCTTTTGCACACCATTAAAAGACGCCTGTATAAATATCTGTCTGTTCAATAAACATAAAAAAATCTTGACAGGAGCTTTAATAAACAAGTCTAAAGATTGTACAAAAACATTCCTGATTTGAAAATCTAGAAAAAGTGAGGTGCTGGAATAATATACTTCAAATTCAGATATTAAAACAGTTAATTTCTCTTTGTGTGAGTCCACAATTTTTCCCCTTAAAGCTCCTGTGAAGAGTTTTTCTCTGGTGATGAATAGGAATGAAATGAATACTGATGCCTGTTTGCGACCTTAAAATAATGACTTTAGATCAGAAGATTAAGTTATGCGTTTAACTGTTAAGAAGGGAGAGCATGAGAACTACTTTTTGGTTCACAGAGGGCGCCAAAATCAACACATAAAGTTCCTTATAGTGGCTTTAAACCAGTCCTGATCTGGCTGTAGTTAGTATTCAATCACACAAGCAACTAGATCTCCTTTAAAACTCCTTTGAGTAACTTTCTGTTAGTGTTGATTTTACTCAGTCTTCTATCTTTGCTAATCTTATCGTGCACATTATATAAAATTCTCATCATGCTTTCTTTTGGCAGTTCAATGTATCACTCATTATAGACATATGCTGTGGATGTATTCTTGTCCCAGGTGTCAATTGCTTTGTCTGACACCTACTCCCTGTAGAGAATACAGGTGTTAAAATCACCATGTGGAGATTTTCATCGTTTGTTTGCTAATGATCTGGTTTGCTTTTATAGGTCGTACAGAGGTGTCACTGTTAATCTTAGCCTGTTTAATAACCAGCTGAAAACTCCTCACAGGAGCTTTAAAGTGGTAAATAAATACCACACAGTGTCATGTAATTACTGTGACAATAGTGCACAGCTTCACAGTAGTCAGTCAAACCTCAGTGTAGTAGGTGAGAGGCGGAGAGAAGAACTGAACTCCCGCTTCAGCCATCACATGCGCAGTGGAGACAATGTTTTTAGTGTAAAGCCCAATATGCTGGATCCCCGGGGCTCTGTGCTTCTCTAAGAAGGTGTCAACCTGATTCCTGCCTGAAATAAAGACAAACAGAGAGTGATGCAGCAGCTGTTATATCGTCAATTATAATGGAAGAGATTAAAGGGGGTGTGAACTGTGAAGGCACCTTGCTCAGGCAGCGATTCCGCTATAACAAACTTGCAGTCAGGCTCCTTTTTGTCCACAAAGGGGAGGGAGATGCCTAATTCACTGCATTTCCAGTACTCCATGGCAGTAAGACGAAGACCGATACCATCCTGGTTTACTACAAAACCTTCATCCACATCTTCATTTCTACTCAAAAGGAAAAACTTGTCATTGAATGCAGTACAAGTACAGGAACAACGAAATGCAGTTTAGCATCTAACCAGAAGTGCAAGGTAGTAAAATGCAAGGTATGAACTGAATATACTATATATATGTGTGTGTGCAATGAATATGCTAAAAATATACACACGGTGTTGGTTACTGCAGGTATAGGTTATACACCAAAAAATAAATATCTAATTATGTATATTATCTATATATACAGTATACTGATTAGTGCAGGTGTGAAAAAGAGAAAATGCTATTAAACAGTGGGTGCGTTAAGGAATATAAACAGTAAGTATGAGTAGGAAAATGTACAGTTATTAAACAAATAGTTGGAGAAAATATAAGTCTTAAACTGATTGTTTACATCTGGCATAAAGGTGAGAAAAAACAGAGAGTACGATAATAAGAGTAAAATGTTTTGTTTTCTCACCTAACAATGAAAAACCTTTGAAAACCAAAGAGTTTCTCATACCACCTCATGACCTGATGGGATGTTTTCCTCGGACAGGCATAAGTGATGTGATCAAAATGAGTGATAGGACAAGATGCGTCCTCTTCATCCGAGCTGCAGTCTTTTTCAATGACATCAAACCCAGGCAAGAAGCTCCCCTCATATTTTGTCCTGTCCAGGAGTGTGTGGCAGACATTTCCCACAATAGATTTCACCACTGAGTAGGTGACAGCTCCACACTCGTCCTGCACTGTAGTGGGAGGGACCACGAAACTGCAGCCCATATGGCGCAGAGTTTTGAATGACCTTTCCACATCCTCCACCTCGAAACACACGTTACTCACTGTATCCACAGAGTAATGAGGGTTCACATCGTACAGATATTTAGCCAAGTTATCCTGGTTGTATTTCTCAGTATTTACCAAGTGTGGACCAGGTGACATTTTCACTCTCCCATCTCCATGGTTTGGTCTCTCATTCACGACAAAAACTGCCGCTCCTTTCCTGAAAGCGAGCTGCCTGGAGCTGTCGGTGAGTCTGGTTGCAAAAAGGTTAAATTTGAATTTAGAGACGAGGTCATTTGCGATTTTTTCCACGTTTGAAACGTGGAGCGAAATGTGGTGTAACCGGCTCAAGTAAGCTGCCATGTTTGAATGTGACGTTTTGAGAGGGGGGCGTGTCCACGAACAACAGAGCGCTGACACAGATAAGAAATAAAATAAACATAAGTGCATTTCATATGCTCGTTTTGTAGCATTGAGATTATATTTATATTAAATATTTTAATCATTTTTTATAACCCCACAAAAGTATTTTATTACACGCAAAAATATATAAAAACAAGTAAACTTTTAATTATCATATTAACACAAAAATATTTCAGATAACTTTGCAATATGGAAAAAAATGGAAAAAAAGATCACTCTACTCTACAAAATTTAAATATATATGTCGTTAAATGTCTATATTAAACCTAACACTATATAACATATTTAATTCAGAACATTTAATTTATTCAATTCCTAACATTTTTTATTCTTTAAAAAATTTCCGAAAATTTTTTGCACTGAAGACATATTTTTCAGGTTTTTTTTATTTTTTATATTTCGTGGTTTTCTAATTGAAATGCTATTTTTTAAATTTGCGTTCATGAAATGTTGATGCATCTGACCTTCATGGTCATTATAAAGGATGAAACCATCAGATTAAAACAAACAAACGAACAAACAAAACTTTTCATTTAGCATTGCAATATTTAATGAAATGAAAAAAAAAACACTCGACAAAATGTAAATATATGTTGTCATATATCTACTTTGAACCTAATCAATATATTTAATGGAGTGCAGAATAATACCTTTAAACATTCAAGAACACTCCATAAAAGCAGACATATTTTTTTTCATAAATACATTTGTGAAATATTTTTGCACCATAGATATTTTTCTTTTTTTCCATTTTTTTTTTGTTGTTGGTTAAATTTTGTTTTTTTTATTTTAATTGAAATTCTATTTTTAAAATTTGCGTTCATAAAATGTTGCTGCATCTGACCTTCATGGCCACTGTACATGACGAAACCATCAGATTATTTAAAAAACAAAACGATTCATAAAGACCAAATACATTTTGTCAGAGCAATAAGTTATTATTATTATTATTATTATTATTATTATTATTATTATTATTATTATACATTTTAATTGTAACGCGCTTTTACAGGTGCTCAAAGATGCTTTACAAAAATAAACACAATTTAAAAATACAGAAAATTTTAAGTAATAAGACTAACAATGTAAAAGGTTTAAAAAAGACACAATATGAAAAGACAATAAAAACAGTTCACAGGTTAAAAGCCAGTTTAAAAAGGTGTGTTTTTAGGAGTGATTTAAAAGTATGGGGGTATTTGAAAGTGTTAAGGCTATTTTTGTTTGTATTAGAACCCTGTTTACAACCTTGTAGGCTACAAATTGTTGCAATCATTGTTGATCAGTTTATAGAATAAATCTTGAGCTAATCTTCAAAAAATAGCGAAAATTGATGGAGGAAATCTGAGTGGAATTTGGATTTAATGCAGCACAAACAACATAAAGTAGCGAAGCGTTTAGAGTTTCTCATATGCTCGAATATGTGATGAGTAATCGGTCTGCGGTCTCGAAATAATCTGTTTTTCTTTCGACATGATTATTTTTCGAAATAATATAGCCTTAAAGATTAAAAAAATTCCGGGTTCTACTATAGGAAAGTCTTCTTTATAGAGTTACGCTGTATTTGTTTTTAAATGTGCGCGTCATCCTAACCTAAAGAGACATTTAAACATGGCGTTGTTACATTTCGGATTGTTCCTGAAGGCAACACAATACTTCCCTTTTGTCCAATCGCATCGAGCGCTGCACCAGATGATTGGTGACGTAGGCGACCGAGCGTTTATTTTGGCTCTGCTACTCATTTGTCTCAGTGTCGCCGCCATTAAACAACGCGAAGGCGATGTAAACCATGAAGTGTCGCCGATTTAAATCATGATTCGAGGAGTACAAGTCTCTGCCAAGGTGTGTTGTATTTTCCGAAGACGTTAACGTGTCCGCAGAGGTAAACATGTGAGAGCAAAAAGGGGGTCGAAATAGCTTCGGGATTGAGAAAGGTTTGACAGAGGAGCAGGAGGAGGAGGACTGTACAAGAAGGGGGTTTGTTGTGGTTTTCAGCAGCACTTGTGAAACGAGCGTAGCCACGGTACGGTAAGAGTTTGGCATATTTCTCTTTACTGAAGATATTTTAGTTAATGTCACGTCCTGTAACTGTAACTGTAACTCACAGTCGATATACGTAACCGTGTAAACACGTTAGCTGTGTATGCTAGGTGTTTAGCTCATGAGCTAGCAAGCAAATGGGTCTCATTGAGGGTGATTTAAGTTAGTTTGTCATACGAGGGGAGTTTTAACACCTCGTAAGAGATATTTTAAAGGCATAACTATTAAAACAAGATTGTGTTTATGCTTCATGTCTAACCAGAGCTCTCATTTCAGGTTGAACAGCCAAAGTGATCCACAATGACGGACCAGAAGATAAAGTGGGTCTGTGACTACTGCACCTATGAAAACTGGCCATCTGCGGTTAAGTGCACTATGTGCCGTGCTCAGAGGTCAAGAGGTCCTATCATTACAGAGGAACCATACAAAAACACCCCTGCTTTGGACCCCAGTCTGGTTTGGGACCCTCCAAGAACTGAGAGTGGCAGCAGCCTCCTCATCTGCCCTGACTCCAGTGCCAGGCCAAGAGTCAGGTCCACCAGTGTGGCAGAAATCGCCAATAAGTGGTCCTGTCACATGTGCACCTACCTGAACTGGCCCCGGGCGATCCGCTGCACACAGTGCCTGTGTCAGCGCCCGAGGACCAGCAGCCCGACAGAGTCCCCCCAGACGTCAGGATCCAACGCAGGCTGCCGTACCGCCACCCACTCACCTGTGGATACCTGTGAGGAGTACAATGACAGGAACAGACTCAATACCCATCATCAGCACTGGACATGCACAGCTTGCACTTACCAGAACTGGCCCAAAACTGCAAAGTGTGTGGTGTGCGACCACCCCAAGCCCAACAACCAGGAATCCATAGAGCTCGCCGAGTCCGCCGAGCCGACCCCGCTGATCAACGAGCAGGACCGGGCAAGGTGGAGGGGCGGTTGCAGCGGGGGCCAGGGCCAGAGAAGGTCCCCTCCTACGCCCAAGAGGGAAGACAACGTGAAAATGGACTTCCAGAGGATAGAGCTCGCAGCTGGAGCCATGAGCAGCAAAGAGGAGCAGGAGGTCGACTTCAAGAAGCTAAAGCAGATTAGAAACCGAATGAGGAAAACAGACTGGCTGTTTCTCAATGCGTGTGCGGGTGAGTTTTTATCCACGGTTACTCATCATTCCTGGAAAGGCTCAGAAGACTAGATAAGTGAGTTAATGGTTCGAAAGAAACCAACCAAATATCACAACCAAAGGCGTCACTTTGACAGATATAGATTAGACCTTTTATTTTCCGCTTGCAGTGTGACTTGCACATTTCATGAAAATGAATACAGAGTATTTATCAGCTGCTGATAATGTGTGACAAAACCAAAGCCCTCGTTTCTCTCTAGGCCCTCCCAGGACACGCCTGCTAGTACAAAGATCCCTACTTCTGTCCCAGATTTTCTTAGAAACAACATTTCAGAAACAGAATCAGAATGTCCTTTATTGTCGTCATACTAAAAGTACAACGAGATTGGAGAGCTTCTCCTTTTCCAGTGCAGTAGACAAGTAAAAATAAGGTAGTAAAAGTACAAATAGTTGTAAGAAAGAAGGTAATAATATACAAGACAAGAATTCTAAAATAAAACGCATGCATAAGAATAAAATAGAAAGATAAATACTAAAGACAATTATCAAAAATAAATATATATATGTGTGTGTGTTAGAATATATGTATATATGTACATTTTCAATATGTATATGGACATGTATTGCACAGGTTAAGGATATAATAATCAACACAGCAGCAGTAACATTGGTAATGTCCATGTAGATTCTCATTCATCCAGATCATGGTTTTCTTCAAGACTCCAAAAACAGGCAACAGGCAACTCTACATGGTCCAGTTGCCTGTTTTTTGGAGTCTTCAAGAAAATAACATTGGTAATATTGCACTTGTCATCTCACCATGAGGGCTGGAGCTGGTTTATGGGAGTTTAAGACGGTGATGGCTCGAGGGAAGAAGCTGTTTTTGAGTCTGTTGTCTATTGTCGCTGCAGGATTTTGTTTACTCCAGAGGTGACAGAGCGAGATTCCTTTATCAGGAATGTTTTTCATCTTCATCGTGCAACATTTAGTTTGGTTTGAGTCTGTTTTATTACAGTGCAGATTATCCTCACCCTGGGAAGGCTGAAGTTGCATACTATTGTGATCCCCTCGGTGTTTTATTAATGAATGAACAACACGTCTCTTTGTTTTGACTACAAATATTATAGTACAACAGGAATTTAGCAAAGCAAGAACCTGGCAGGCTCTGTGGGAAGGGTTTAATTTCACAAGGTAGAGCTTTCAGCTAGAAAATATCTGCTGTAGTGAGCTGATACTTATCTCCAACAAAGCATAAATGACGCTGAATGGCAGCATAGTAATGATTTGTAATTATACAGCGAGTAGGAATCTGATCCAACACATCTCTGGACCCCTGAGCTGCCCTGGCTGGTGCCAGTGAGAGCGTCTTTGAGAAACTGAGAGGGTGTGAGTGCTTCCCAGCCGGTGGGGATGAATGGGCCGTCTGGCCAGCGCAGTGAGAGTAGAGCCCGTGGACCAGAGGCTCTCCTGGCTCGCAGTCAATAGAGCCTGTAAACAGTGGTGCTTATGTGCTGAGCAGGGGCCCCCGAGGAGGCAAAAATAGCCTTGACAAGACATGTACACCCGTCAACAAAAAAAAAAAAAAGCAAAAAGCTAAAGCATGAAGGGAGCACATGATCAGTGTCCTCCTCACCTTTGCACTGACTGCCCTCTGAAGCTTGTTGTTGTGGAGTAGAAAACATCACTCTGAGGTCGCAGGGGGACTCTAAATCTACCTGATATAGACTTTTCCAATCTATTTTCTAATCCTTCATACCGTTCGGCCGTTTTGTATCCCTGCATTTTTCAGTTCGACTGCTTTGTGCTGCAGCTGGGCTCTTTGAAAGATTGTCAGAGGAGGAAGTGCCTGAGCCGAGCGGCGCATAACGGCCAAGCAAAGCACTTCCTCAGGTCTCACAACTTGATCTCACTTTGCTTTACTGTTTTCCCCACATTTCTAGTCTCCTGTTTTTCCAGCACTTTGTATTTGATCCCGTTTGATTCAGCTCTCCCACAGAAGGAAGCAGGTTTTGTTTATGTAATATTGTTCTTTTGTTCCCCCTGAAAGACTTCGACTGGCGAGTCTTACAGAGGCGGATAATGTTTTTCCTGTACGAGCGTATTATGCTCCACTTTGATGGCGCTTCTGATGATGTTTTATACTCTTTATTGAATTAGTATGATGACAAAAAAAAACTTTGTAGAGGAGCGGTTTGCGTTCGCCTTGGAGCGCTAGAAAGGATGTCGCTGATCAGCTGAATTTTTATCTAAACAGGCTGAAAGGAATGTCAGCCACTCATGACTACAAAATCTGCAGAAAATAGAAACATCCTTCAGAGTGTATTTGTATGGCCATGTGCGTGTATGTATAACAAAATAATTAAATGTGCAAATCCAGGCAACCTTAAGGTCCTTACACACCGGAGCGACACGAATATAGAACGCAAAAATACGAAATATTCGGAGGCGAATTTTGACACGTCTGACTATACACACCAAGCCAGATGCGATTTTGTGACTTTCCGGGGGGAAAAAGACGCATCCCAGGGAAGACTTTTCCGGGGGAAAGTCCCGCCTCTTTCGCCTCTGATTGGCTAGAAAAGCTGGAAACGTCATCACACGCTCAAGCCAAACTATCAGCACTTATAGCCAATCAGAGGCGAAGGAGGGCGGGACCTTTCCCCCTAACAACCAGCATCCCGGCTGGAAGCGATAGGACAAAAATAGAGTTTACTTCGACTTCAATTGATGGCAAATTGGTACTCATTTTGCTTTCTGAAAAGAAAAAAAAATGTAGCACATGAGTGCATCCAATATTACAAAAAAGAAGAGAACTTGGTGAGACAACATGCAATCTGATTGGTCAGAAGTGGACACACAGTTTGCGAAACTTTAGAAAAATCAACCATAATCCTAAAAAATAAATGCCACAATATCGCAGGACTGGAAAACGTAGCTGATGTGAACAATTGTAGGATAGGGGTTCGAAAAAACCCCAAAAACGGTCCCAGTGTGAAAGGAACTTAAGGTGCGAATAGATAAGACAATTTAACCAGGCGACTCCTAATACAACAGGATACCACGCTTTTAGCTTTAAAATCTAAACTTGTTTTTATGTAAACCTGTATGTCTGTACCTGCAGCAGCTACAGTGTAAATAACTCCAGCTGGGTCTTTATCCGTCAGCTTCAACCTCCAGTGAAAGATGGGACAGTAAAGGTCTTGAAGAACTTTTTCATCTTCTCAGTATCTTCTGCTTGTACCGTATATTCGTCTTCTATCACTCAATTAATTTCTATTCAAGTTCTCCTCATTCATGACAACATTGCGACCACATTTGACACATGAATGACATCAATATTTCATCTAACGTGTATTTTGAATGCCAACTTTGCTGCACGGTTCATGGAGACATTTGATACAAGGTCGTTTACACTGCCATACAGTCATATTGAGAGTCAGCTGCTTTCCTTTAACAGTCACTGTCTTAAAGTCTCGGATAAAATAGCACCTCTGAAGTCCAGGTTTGCACTTTTAAATAGGAAAACACCTTGGATAAATGACAGTATTCTGTCTTTTAAACATCCCTGTTGTCCAAACACATCTAGTTGTGTATTATGACTATTAAAGATTATTATATTATCTTATTTTTAATATAAACTGAGCAGGAACTTTAAAGGCGCTGCTGTGGCTCAGTAAGGACAGCGTGTCCTCGACTAACCAGAGGATTGGACCTGCATGCCTGTTCAAGAATACTGTAAGATGATGTCTTGACAGTTTCGTCTGTACCTTATAGGCCCTGTAATCGGTGAACAAAAGTATGTGTCACTTTAAGACACTTTAAGTGGTTGTAGGAGTAGACAGGTATTATATAGGTGCAGGTTATTAACCCTTTAAAGCATGTTTTAGTGAATGTTCACCATTCAGAGATAGCTTTGTCAGAAGTAGTGAAGGAATTGGCCAAACAAAATCAAGAGTGTAGAGGAGACAGAGATTAAAAGTCAAAGTTTCATCACAAACAAATAAAGTCCAGTGTGCTCGTTTCATCCTCTTAGAACAGGTCAACATATTTTTGATTTTTTTTTACGACACCTCCTGCGTGCCAGCGGCTCGATCGCAGCCAGAAGAATTCAGCATCTATTTACGGACCTGTGTTCACAAAATATCACCCAGCATGCGTAAAAGGAGACCGGTCGTTCTTGGCACATTCCAGCCCAGGTTCTCTCGAGGTAACCATCCTCTTCCCAGCCAGAGAGAACATCCTCTCATCAGGCTGTCGCTTCGATTCAACCCCGCGCTCGGATGTGCGGCGCGCTACCTAGCCGCTGCTCATTTCAGTCAGAGCAGATGTTGAGACTGTGACATCCAGAGGAGGAGGGGGAGGACGCTAATCTGCACAGGCTGTCCTCTGTGTGACACAGCTCTGTGATAGCTCTGCACTAAAGAGCTACACTGCGCTGTCTGTTCGGCTGTGTTTTAGCCTGACAGGGTGACAACTGTTCTCACACTGGGTAAGCTAGTGGCTACGTCTAGAGGTCATCTGAGATGTTGGATTGACGTCAAAAGCCAGAGAGCTCTGTTCCCTCCTCAAATATTCCTGCATACTTCAACCCGTTCCCTCCGCTTGAATTTGTTATGTAAATTCCTCCAGGATTTTAATATTAATTGCTCGTGAACGAAAACAGTGTCATGTGTTGGCACGGTTTGATGGATATTTCTGTAGTTCTTTTTATTGAACATGACAAGCTGGCTGTTACATCTTGCTGTACAAGCGAAGGACATGGATTTGGAGCCGCTCCAAAAGCCACTCTAATCCATTTATGAAGAATCAGTCTGTTGTAAAAGGATTCCCTCTCTTTTCAACATCAATTTATGTCCTTAGTGATACGTTTAAACAGGATATAACTAAACTTTTAAAGCCGATATTTACAGACATGTAGTTAACAGTTTATTCGGCACCTTGTGTGTATTGATGAAGCCAATAACATGAAAAATTAATCCTAAATCAAATAAAAAGATAACATTTTGTTAAACATGTTGCTGTGCATGAAAGTAGGATGAGATATGAATTATTTCTTCCTCAATGCTGCATCAAATCAGTTGTTTTTTAATGGATAAAAGCCTATGATTTTATTTTCCCCTGAGAACAGTAGTGTCTTTACTTTTTTTGCTTAAACTACACATAAAAAAGTGCTAAAATGCAAAATAACACTAAAGGTCCTTACACACCGGGGCCAATGCGAATATAGAACACGAAACGATGAAATATTCGGAGGTGAATTTTGATGCGCCTGACTATACACATCAATTTGCATGGTCCTTAAGTTATGACCCACTTTTATAAAATTCAAACCAAGCTAATTTATTTTTTATAAAAAAAAACTTTTAAAGACTCAAATCTTTAACACAAAAACACCCGTTTTATTGAGTAAAGTGCATTCCAGAGCACATGAACTGAGGACGACAACTACTGAAGTTGCATATACAGAAAATATCAAACATCAAGAAAATGTCAAATTGCACAAAATAAGCTATTTTTCCAAAATAAAAGACATGTCAGACATCAGATGCGCATTAAATATTTTCTTTTTTGACCAGATGTTTGCGACCCATCCAGAACGTGTCCGTGACCCCCTTTTGGGTCGGGCCCCACCAGTTGAGAACCACTGCCCTAACTCCCATTAAACAATGTAGAAATCTCATATCAGCAGCCTGTGAACATGAATCCCTGGGAAAGTAACAGCACGGATAAAATTAGGCACTTGTGATCCATTTTTAAATTTCAGTTCCAGCATTTGTTTCCTATTTTCTGACCTTCCTTCCTTCCTTCCTTCTCTCTTCCTCCTCCTCCCCCTTGCCCTTTTGCTGCAGGCGTGGTGGAGGGGGACCTGGCAGCAGTGGAAGCCTACAAGTCGTCCGGTGGTGACATCGCCCGGCAGCTCACTGCAGACGAGGTGCAGCTCCTCAGCCGCTCCTCTGCATTTGATGTCGGCTTCACGCTGGTGCACCTCGCCATCCGATTCCAGAGGCAGGACATGCTCGCCATCCTGCTTACAGAGGTATGCGCCCTGATCGGTCTATTCACATCAAAGCTGCAGGTTTTTATTAAATAAAACTTTCTCTTTTAACAGCAAGAACCCAGGGATCAGATCTAACAGAACTTGCTTGCACTCTCAGGTTTCAGTTCAAAGTTTATTCAATCAGACTTGTAATAACAAGTCAAAAGAGCGACTATAATTTTAGAGCTCTTCCATACTCTTCCCTGTCACCCACATCAGTCTATGACTGTTTTGTGCCAAAGTAGAGGATATAAAGCAGAAGCCCGTGATGCCTATAATTACAGCAGGAGTGCACTTTGAGGATTAGGTGGAGTATTAGCCTGGCTTTGGTCCTGTCACTGGTTCCTAATGGACCCGGTGCCACAGAGCTGATGTGGTTTGCAAGGAAGGCTGTGTTTAGGTCAGGGGAAAATGATGGCCCTTTCAGTGTTTATAGTAGAAGTTCTTCTTCTGTGTGTTATACCAGTCTGCTCCATCTTTATGCTGGGATTTCTCTCAGAAACTGGCAACTGGTTGTGCAGTACTAAAGCGAAGGGTTAGATCTGTATTAGTGTCCTGTGTTTAAAAACTATTCAAGGCTTTTATATGTATTACAAGACACAGATCTTCCCCATGAATGCCTCCGACTTCATCAATCTGCGTTCTTTTTCTCAGGTGAACCAGCAGGCGGCGAAGTGCATCCCCTCGCTCGTGTGTCCTGAGCTGACAGAGCAGATCCGCAGGGAGATTGCAGCCTCACTACACCAGCGCAAAGGAGACTTTGCCTGCTACTTCCTCACTGACCTGGTGACCTTTACCCTGCCTGCAGGTACCAGTGACGGCCTGATATTCAGTCCAAAACAACAACACTGACTTTTTTCACAAGGGATTAAACATAAGAAATATAAACTACTTAAACAAAAACTTGGATATTGCATATTTTTAGCAAAGTGTAGCACTTCAGTAAATGTTGTTGAAAATGTACAGGGTGATGTTTTCCCCCCTTGGCTACCCTTGAAACAGCAACTCAGTGTCCTGTTTGTGACATCCACTTTTCTTTCCAGAGCCACCAGCTGTGCTCAGATTTAGAGCTGGCAGAGCTGCAGGAATGAAAGATTACTCAGGCCTCACTGATAGATTTCTCTTTTTTCTTATCTGACGTTACGCCATATATTTCAGCTTCAGTCTGCGTTTGGCCTACAGCCAGCTTTGGGACGCTCCCCCTTCTGTTTCTTCCTCTCTCTCTCTCTCTCTCTCGCTGTATCAAACAAAGAGCCTGCCATTCACTATAGAGCTAGAAAATAGCCACCAGTGTTTGGCTTTGTGAGTGCACAGTTCAATACACACAGAAAACACATCATGCCGTACAGAGCTCGTGTTTACAGTGTGCCATTGACAAAATGTCAGCCAGTGAATGGGATTGCAAAGAACATCCCCTCTGTGTGTCATTACTGCAGCGTCTCTGCTCCCCTCAGAGCTCCGCGCTATTATATTCTAATGAGAGTGACAACATGTCTCATCCCGTTCACTTTGCAGATATTGAGGATTTGCCTCCTGCTGTCCAGGAGAAGCTGTTCGATGAGGTGTTGGATCGAGATGTGCAGAAAGGTATGCAAGATTAACTCCTGTTTATCTTCGAAGATTTAAGAGGAATGGGGAGTGAACGTCAACGGTTCTTAATCTCTGTGTCGACTGAATGATTGAAGAGGCAGTAACGCTGAAAGAAAATGAAACATCACCCATATGTGCTTTAAAAATGCCTTTATTACCAATAATCAGGCCTCTATTGTATTATTCCTTAACTAGAATTGGAGGAGGAGTCCCCGGTCATCAACTGGTCTCTCGAGCTGGGCACTCGCCTGGACAGCCGCCTGTACGCCTTATGGAACCGCACAGCAGGAGACTGCCTGCTGGACTCTGTCCTACAAGCCACATGGGGCATCTACGACAAGGACTCCGTGCTCCGCAAAACACTCCACGACAGCCTGCACGACTGCTCTCACTGGTAAGACACCCAGACCTACACAGACACGGGTGTCAGAAACATTTTTACTGCTGAGCAGCTGTGATTGAACGGGTGACCTTTGCAAAGACAATGAAAGTAGATTCAAGGTGTGTGAGTGTGCAAAGAATACAGGATGCACGTTATCCTACAAGTTTGTTTTCATCAGATCTTCTACAGCTGAGGCTATGGATTGTGTTGCTGATTATCATTTTTGCACAGTAGATATTATCATTTATGATGGAGTACTAGGGCCACATTAAGAAAAAAAATGAAGACTTTGAGGTTAAAGTTGTTAACTTACGAGAATAAAATCGTAATAAAGTCCTGTTGTTTAAGATGACAGTAGTTGAAATGAGAGCCATGGAGCATTTTGTGAAAAATGTACTTCACTATGTTTTTCAAACAAGAAGATACTTAATCTTGAGGTACATCAGCACCACATTATCAAAAGTATCAGAATGATTTTATTATGACTTTATTCTCTTTATTACGACTTTATTATCATAAGTAATGATTTTATTACAACTTTAATTAATATTTATTACGACTTTATTCTCTTAATTTCTTTATTACAACTTTATTCTTATAAGTAACGATTTTATTACGACTTTATTCTTGTAAGTAACGATTTTATTACGACTTTATTCTCTTAATTTCTTTATTACGACTTTATTCTTATAAGTAATGATTTTATTACGACTCTATTCTTAAAAGTAAGGATTTTATTACAATTTTTCGTATGTAATTTCTTTATTACAACTTTATTCTTGCAAGTAATGATTTAACCACGACTCTACTCTTGTAAGTAATTACTTAATTACGACTTTATTCTCGTTAGTAATGACTTTATTCTCGTAAATTAACGACTTTAATCGCAAAGTCAAAATTTTTTTCTTAATGTGGCCCTAATGCTCCATTGTAATTATTGCACATTTATTATATTGCATGTTATTTTTGCACACGTTATATTGATCAATAACCTTAAACCTGCTGAACTTTGAAAACTAGGGGCAAGATTTGAAGCATGAAGATCGTTTTACTCAAAGACTCATTATATTCGATGAAGGGATGTACACTCAAGATGATGTTTTTCTTGCCGTTGATTATTCAGTGTGAAATTCGGCAAAGCTGAGCAGGAGTCCTTAAAGCGCTTTCCTGTCAGGGCGGTTAACGTGTGTGAGAGACACAGCGGTCACAGTCCTCGCCTCCTGGCTGTTCATTGACTTTGATCATTTGACTCTGAAGCTCATAAAGACTTCTCATCAGGATATTTTCATACTTCCTTTACATAATGAAACACTAGAGGTTCAGTTGCTTAGTAAATAGGACACTAGGTGCACTAGGTGTGTGGATGACTTCATTCATTTTGCATAAACGGTTCTAACAGGTCGTCCTCTCTCCAGGTTTTACACACGTTGGAAGGAGTGGGAGTCGTGGTACTCGCAGAGCTTCGGTTTGCACTTCTCCCTCAGAGAGGAGCAGTGGCAGGAGGACTGGGCGTTCATCCTGTCTTTGGCCAGCCAGGTAATTGTGCGGTTCCTTCTGCGTTACTCACTTCCTTCCTCCGGTTCGCCATCAATCAAAAGTTAAAGAAACGTCCGGTCCTGCGCGGTCTGACTGTAAAGAGAGCGCTGTGAGAAAAAGGAGAACAATACTCTGGAAAAATGTGCTGAATAAATTAATGCAATCTCACAGTTGTAATGTCAGACCCCTGACGTACATGATGGCCTCTAATAGTGGAAGTCACTCTCAGTCGGTTTAGTTGTTCATTTACTTGTTTTAGAAGATCGTTGAACTGATTACCTCACATGTGAAATGATAAACGTTTACTTCCTCACTGAGGCACAAAAGGGTCTTCTTTTTGGTTTCCGGGACAAAAACACTGAGTTGGTCGTGCTTTTATTGCTGTTTGGGGGAAAATTAGACGAAAATGTACCTTTTCTCAGCGGTTTATTGGCTTGTTTTGAGTTTGTTTCCTTACAAACATGCTAACTTTTGGTAAACTCAGACTTTTCCCCCCAAATAAATCACAATTAAATCCTACTGACATGACCTTCCTCCAATAAAACATAAAAAAGTCATCTCTTTTCTCATCAAACTTTCACTGTTTACATCTGTCAGTCAAAGTGTAGCCCAGCATGACCTCGAAACTTCTATTACCAACCCGCCTTTCATTCTTATGCTCACGCTGAAGATGCATGTCCTTATTTGTGTTCCAGCTGAGCATGAGAACACCACACATGGGTTCATAACCCCACTTATGCGTAAATCTCAGTTTAACTCGTATAAGCCCGCAGCAGCTGTTGCTGTTTTGGATTTCAGTTTGGATATTGATTTACAATTCTGTCCTGTCCGTTCACTACGACTTGCAGAAGCCCCACTGAGAGCGAGTCATTCTGTTAACCAGTTGATGGTTAAATAAAAGAAAGATAGTTATGATATACAGACAGAAGTTTAAATAAGAATAAAGCATAAGACCCTCGTGCAAAAGAAATTTAAGAAAGCAGACACAAAAAGATCCAAACAGAAAAGACCAAAGACGTCATAAGACTGAAGTAATGAAAAGGAAGGAAACAATAAAGATGGTCTGAAAACAAACAATAAAATAAAATATAAAGCAGTGAAAGGAAGTTAAAGTAATAAGGTGAGGTCAACTTTGTCCAAAAACTGTCGTGACTCAAAAAGAGCTGCACAGGTCGAATATCTCACTGCGTCAGAAACATGACAAAAACAAACCTCAAAGTCCATTAACCTCCAAAACTAAAATCATGTGCCACATGAAGCTTTAATGATCATTTTTATCATGTTAGTGTTTCTGTCTGAAGCAGAGCACATTTAGCACAAAATAGACTGACCGTCTCAATGCAAACCACCGAAGGTAAAGACAGTTGTTGACTTGGTGTTGATTGATTGGATGAGGAGTAGCGTACGGGTACATGCATTATCCATCCATTCAATTATTCCATTCAATCTATAAACGATAAATGAAAAGTCAATATTTTGTATCTGTATAACCATAAAATAAAAAAAATTAGTGTTTGTTTTCGTATTTTCA
Source organism: Xyrichtys novacula (assembly GCA_962446985.1). Classification (NCBI taxonomy): domain Eukaryota; kingdom Metazoa; phylum Chordata; class Actinopteri; order Labriformes; family Labridae; genus Xyrichtys; species Xyrichtys novacula. The sequence goes on along the minus strand of OY660882.1, from coordinate 5,723,419 downwards.
GTTCAAAACAGGATATATAATAGAGAAGGAAACAAAAACTAAATAATAACTCTTATTTACAATTATTGATTTTGAGTTCGCCTGTTTTTAGCATACGTGCATGGATGCTGAATTGGCCTTCCCATGATCCTCAGCGACAGTTACCATGGCGAAAGATGCGACAGAGCGCTTCGAGTGCCAAAATCTTACGTTGTAACAGAGCTATGGTTGTAATTTTTTCTACAGCCATCTCTTCCTCCTTCAGTGTGACCTTCCTGGTCGCTTTAAATAATACATAGGATGCGTCCATCTCCATGACAGCAGGTTAGCCTTTCTCTACAGCTCTGGCCTGGAGTTTTTGGTCCACATTGTTGGCTACTTTGTTGCACAATGCGCATATTATATAATCTGTTTTGAACTGAAAATACGAAAACAAACACTAATGCTTTATTTTTTTGGTTATATAGGAAAAACAAATAAAATATTTACTCGTTTTTTGTATACTAGACTGAATGGACGGATAATACACGGACCCATACCTCACAGGTTTTTAGTCTCTGCTAGTACGGGAAAGTCCAAAGTCACTACAGCTGTTGGACTTGAACTCCATTAAAGGATATTATTGATAGAATTTTCCGATTTATCGTGTATATTTGAGTAGTTTTATCTGTCATCTATGTCGATTTCTTACCAGTCCACAGTAACTTCTAGATTAACTTGCTGGAAAGAGAGAGTCAGGCATTAATGAGCAGTGTGAGTGTAGTGGGGATGTTCACACGTTGCTGTATTGAAGGTCATTTTTTCTTTGAGACATACTTGAACCATAAGACACAGATGGAATCCTGCCAAGTCGTAACAGCTCTAATCCCCCACTGTCAACACACTCACACAGAGATACACACAGTCCTAAATGCAAAAAAACACCGAGGACGTGTCAGCCCCGCTCTTTAGAAGTCGTTCATTAACTCTGTCATTGGATTAAAACAGAGCCGGGGACTCAGAGGAGCAGCGCTGACTCTGGAAGGTGTATCGTGAATGACAGGGAGGACATAAGCAATTATAGTCGATCCCCTAAGACGGAGTTGTAGATTGACAGACAGATCATCTGCTGGGCTGGCACGCCTGCTGAGGCTGCACTCCCTCCCAACATGTGACCTCAGGATTACAGGCATTTAGCTCCGAGAGCCACTCCACGGGCAGAATAAACAAACACTAGCATTTGATAACCTTGTCTCAGGATTTGGCCGTAATAGAGAGATCAGAGGATAAGATCTGCCTCTGTATATCCTGTCATATAAGAATGAATGACTTTGAACAGCAGGTTTGATAGCAGATGGAGTCGGTTATAAATCTGTGCTCTATGAGAAGGAGAGTGAAGGTATCACACACTCTCAAAGCTTTCATCTGTATCAGCCCTCATCAGTATTTTTAGATCTTTCAATATTGAGATTCTGATATAACTTCCTCTCACAACATTGTGGTTTTCTGTGTTTCTTTTTTGTCCTCCATCAGCCCGGGGCCAGCCTGGAGCAGACCCACATTTTCGTTCTCGCGCACATTCTTCGGAGACCCATCATAGTCTACGGAGTGAAATACTACAAAAGTTTCCGTGGGGAAACGTTAGGATACACTCGGTTTCAAGGTGAGAATGCATCTGAATAAAAATCTTTGGTGGTATAAATAGTGAGTCTTGTAAAAAGTCTGCAAGTATTTACTCATCGAACCTTTCTTCTCTGCAGCAAGAGTGCAAAGAAACGGTTTCCTCTTGTGGCAGAAATTTGTAGTTTGATTTAAAGTTGAATTTAAACAGATTTTAAAGAGGCTCCTGTCTGCCAGAGTAACTTATTCTGGTGTATAATTAATTTAGGGGCAAACAAACCGTAACACCGAGTTAGACACCCCCTCGAGAAATGAATGTTGCAGACTGCTTGCTTTTCTAGTTATACCAACTTTAGTAATGACCGCACGATAGCAATACACAGCAGTCTGAGGAACCATAAACATACCTCAACCAAAACGCCACAAATAATTCTCAGAACAGCACCTAACTTCATCAACAGTACATATAGGGTCCCAGCCATAGTACTAGCCACCAAACATCTTTTTAACTTTGCCTGATTTTAGTAGCAAAGAGACTAAACACAACTCACCTACTCTCTTCCAGCAGCCGTTTGTTTGTAGCAAGACCTTGGGACAGTCCATTACAGACTACAGCGGGGTGACGCAGCTCAAGGAATAACATTTATGATCATTACCTTATCATTTCTGCTGTGTCACCCCGCTGTAGTCTGTAATGGACTGGTTGAGGTCTCGCTACAAACAAACAGCTGCTGGAAGAGAGTAGGTGAGTTGTGTTTAGTCTCTTTGCTAAAGAAATTAGGCAAAGTTAAAAAGATGTTTGGTGGCTGGGACCCTATATGTACTGTTGATGAAGTTAGGTGCTGTTCTGAGCATTATTTGTAGCTACAGAGTGGTGTTTTGGTTGAGGTTTGTTTATGCCTCCTCAGACCGCTGTGTATTGCTATCCTGTGGTCGTATAACTAGAGAAGCAAGCAGTCGGCAACATTCATCTCTCGAGGGGGTGTCTAACTTGGTGTTATGGTGTGTTTGACCCTAAATTAATTTTATGCTGGAATATCCCTTTAACATCTGAAAGATACAGGTTCCTTTGGCAGACAGGAGCCTCTTTAGAATATCCCTTTAAGAGCTTCATAAGTGAAACACATGACAGTGAGTCAGAATATCAACATGTTTACCTCATAAAGAGAAAGTTTCTCGTCCTTTAACTCGTTACTTTATTCCTAAAAACGCCACAGGATGCAAGTCTGTTTTGATTATTATCATGCAGCTACATGTCTGAGCATGTCTGAGTTTTCCTTTTTGTCTAGATCATGATCGTGTCATCATGATTGACAGCTCTTGTGATAAATGCAGCTGTCTGATCAGCTGATTAGAGGAGGAACAGTGAGAGAAAAGCGAACAAACACCAACACAAGAGTCACTGACCTTTTCATAACTTCTCAACCAACATGACAATCTGCTCAGCTGTCGACCGCACCCACCTCAGGGATCTTCAGTGTTGTATCTGTAAGTTTAATGCCTGCAGGTTTGGCAGCGTGCTGTGATGCTACCAGCCAGGTGGCTTCAGCGCGTGTTTGAGTTACAGCTGCACAGATGCCTCCGCTCTGTGGAGGCACTCACAAAGCTCTCATTGTCCAAATTATACACACTCAGTGATCGAAAGTTAGTCAACATGTCTGATACGGTGACTGCTGTTGTTGAGTCAGTGAGCTGTTTTGTGAATTAATCATAGTCAGAGGATAACTGGAGTAGGTGTCGAGATGGAGCGTTTCAGTGTCTGTTTAGTTCAGAACTGGACTTACAAAGGGAAAGGAGATGTAGTCCTGAAGTAGCAGGACACCATGCTGCTCCACACAGCCCTTCTCTATCTATAATGAACCGCTTGTTTCTGATCTGGAGTCAGTTTTAAGACCGCACTTGGCCCCAAATGACACTCACATACTCTGTAATGTGAGCATTCAGCTGAAGGGTGGCTCCCAGCCGGTCGGACTTGATTTATATGTGTACATGTTAATGTGTGTTCATGTGTGTGTTTAGGTGTGTACCTGCCTCTGCTATGGGAGCAGAGCTTCTGCTGGAAGAGTCCCATCGCCCTGGGTTACACAAGGGGACACTTCTCGGCCCTGGTGGCCATGGAGAACGATGGCTATGACAATCGCGGTGCGGGCGCGAACCTCAACACCGACGACGACGTCACGGTCACTTTCTTGCCGCTGGTGGACAGCGAGAGGAAACTGCTGCACATTCACTTCCTGTCTGCACAAGAGGTATGGTATATCAAATCTGTATTTGTCCACAATTCTGGGTCCTCCCACTCAAAGAGGTGACCTGCATACTTTGAATTGAAGGAGGTAGTTGCTAGGGCCCGATTGATATGGATTTTTTGGGGTCCATACTGATTACAAATTAATCTGCCGATTTTTAAAATTTTAGTTATAAAAAAAGTTTTAAAAAAGTTTAAAGTTATAAAAAGAAATATATATGTATACTGTAGATATCTGCAGTGTACTGTAGATATACTGTAAGCTACTGCACTTCATGCCGACAGGGAGACTGACTGATCAAACTCGGACCAGAAAAGCGTTTTCAACTTATTCTCCGCATTTTATTTCTGAAAATATCGGGCTAAAATTGGCCGATTTTATCGGCTCACCTAGTAATAAACTGTACAGCAAAATGAGGAGTGAAGAAGTCCTGATGGCTTGGACTTGATGCTGGAGCACGATGTTCATTTCTAATCGGCCAAACAGGTCTTTCTGTAGTCTTTGGAAATGCCTCCTCTTCTTGTGGGGTCCCCCAGGGGTCTATTTCGGGTCCCCTCTTATTCACTTAGTTACTGTTGTTTCTCCCCCTACCTCCAGTTCTTGTTATAAACACTTTTTAACTTGTTGGTAACACTTTACAATAACCATAATTTATAAATGGTAAAAAGATAGTTTATTAGATTAATCGTTACTTAAAAACAGCATAAGGACCAATTATTTAATAGATAGTTTATTAATTAAAGTTAGTAGATAGTTTTACCACTAGCAAGCAATGAAATTATGATGAATAATGATTTTCATTAGTTATTAATGAGTGATTTATTAAAGGTTTATATAGGGTTTAAATATTGGTTGTAAACAACTAGATTAAAATGTGTGTCAGTAAAACTTTGTAAATGATTAAAATTTGTCTTTTAAACCACCTATAAACATTACTTAGATGGTTATTGTAAAGTGTTACCAGCTTGTTTTTGAAAGAAACTTTGGTGGCTCACCTAGATGTGGTTTATGTAAAACACTGCTGTTGCTTTACAGATTAAAAGTGCACAATCTACACTAACACAATCAATAATGGCAAATTTAAGGAGGCTAAAAGTAGTTTACTTTTCCACATTTCTGCTGATAGTAAAACTTTTCTTGTTTTCGAGAGGCTTGAAAAATGTTTCAAGAGCTGTAAATCCAAAGTTCTCTCATATGTGGGACCTTTTCTGACTGTGGTGACCGCTGATTGCACAAGGTAATAAAATCATCCCATTAGGGTCCGTAATAAGTAACTGCATGTTATTCTGCTCCTCCCAGATGGGGAACGAGGAGCAGCAGGAGAGGCTGCTGAGGGAATGGCTGGACTGCTGCGTGACAGAAGGAGGCATGCTGGCAGCCATGCAGAAGAGCTCCCGCCGCCGTAACCACCCCCTGGTCACCCAGATGGTGGAGAAGTGGTTGGACAGATACCGACAGATCCGCCCCTGTGCCTCTCTGTCTGACGGCGAGGAGGACGACGATGAAGACGAGTGAGAGAGAGAGAGAGAGGAAAGAATAAAGAGCTCTTACCTTGAGACTTGACACTGTGGGCTCTGGGAGAAAACCTTACTATCTACATTTCTGTTTCTTTTCTTTCATCGAAGTGTAAATCTTTAACTTGTAATAATGCATGTGTTCTGTGAGCTCTGTGATAGAAACAAGAAACCAGCACCAACAAACAGAATCCTGATTACTGCTCCTGTGAAAGCACTTGAAGTGTGCGTAGTTTTAACTCCATTACCCAGAATGCCCTTATTTGTCATCAAAGTTATAATCTCCACCTGAGAGACAAACCAGGAATTATAGGAAGATATATTTAAGTAAACCCTGAAGCTGCTCGAGATGAGAAATTTCATTTACAGAGATGCCTGACAGAAATTTAGCTTCAAACTGAGACGATGTTAACCCTTGTGTGTATGGTTAAGACTTAAGGAACACCTCTTTCCCCTCTGCGATTGCCCCCCTCCCTCCTTTCTGATGTTTGGATTTATTTATTCGTTTAGGAGAGGTGATACCTTTTTTTTGTTCTGTCCTGTTTTATCTGTGTTCTTTACGATCCCTCGGGTCTTGAAGTATTTTATTTTGCACAGATTATACCCACATTCTGTGAGCGGGGAGGAGGGAGGACAAAGGACGTGTAAGTTTACTGACATTTTTACGTGTGGGGTCGCGGCTCATGGTCATGCTAGAGTGGGTGGTGGTCATGCTGGTGGGGACAACAGAAAAACCAAACACTCAGCCTCTTTCTATAGAGTGCATTCATATTAAATTTGACTCACTTGCATCCTCTTTGTTGCCTGTTTTTTTGTTTGAAAAACCTCTTTTTGTGATGGCTGGGATTGGTCTTTTTGAAAACGAGTTCGCAGTTTCAGAAGGTGCTCGTGGAGAGTAAGGGGTTAAAATTTGAGTTGCATTTTCAGGACTTGATTAACAGTTACGAAGTTGAAGCCGAAGACCACAAAATGGACATTTTTGTTCATTTTTCGACAGGCAAATTTTACTCCTTTTTATTTTTTAATAGGCATAAAATCACTTTTTTTAACTTCCTGTAAGTTTTTTTATAATTAGTTTGAAATCTCTGTGTTTTCTTTTCCAAAACACAACCACATAGAAATCTTTCCCATGCACAAGCTTAAAATAACGGTAGTTTGCTGTAAATCTCTGGCACACATCCCCCGGCAAATAACAGCATAGGAACAAGGTTATAATAGTTAACTAAAACGAAACTAAAAACGAAAACTAAAATTTTAAATACATTGCAGTTAACTAAAACTAATAAAAACTAGAAAAGAAAACAAAAACGATAAGTTAACTAAAACTGTATCTTGTGTTCACAAAACTAACTAAAATTATAGACATGTCCTTCGTTATCGTTTTTGATAATATTTATTAGCCTTTAGGATTTAAATTAATCCGACACATATTCCTAACCAATTTTACGACAGATGTCAGCGCCGTATGGCACCATCATAGCGACGTACTGGGACGTGCTTGTTTACTGCACTGACTGGCTGTGCGCTGTGCTGCGACGGCGCTCGTCTTGTTGGAACAACTCGGAAGAAATGGCTATGGTTGGGAGGAGGCGGCAGTGCCCCACCTTCCGCCTGTATGTTTATATTTTTTATATCAAGTTTGTATTATTTTCTTGTGTTTAAGGCAGCAGCCAACAGTACAGTATCAGCATTGACTGAGCAGTGAGCACTACGTTGGACTTGAAAATAAACAGTAAAAATAAAATGCGGAGAATAAGATTCGGTTTCACTTCGAAAATGTTCCGCCATTTGAAAAGTTCCCCGACTTATCCTGTAGATGGCGCAGCGACCTCATGACAATCTTCATCCACTAACTACCTCACAGCACAGCAGAGTGACGGATCTGAAGCAGGCAGCTCAGGGACACACGGAGGAGAGTGGTCCGCCTCAACGGTAAATAAACCAGTTTGTGGAATACACAATAAGTCAACAAGCTGGTCTTGGTCACGCCGAGTTAATGTTGAAGCACCATGTAATATGCAAGCTAAAGTTAAGAGTTAGCTATCTGCTATTAGCCTTGCTACACTGTTAGCTGTGCAAGTAACGGTAGAATAAACAACAGTACACATTAAGTGATCGAGCTACTTCTCTTACTGAGGCTTTTCTGGTCCGAGTTTGATCAGTCAGTCGAGAGTAGTAGCCTACAGTATATAGTATACTATAGAAATCTACAGTATATACATATATTTTTTATAACTTAATAAAAAAATTTAAAAAATCGGCCGATTAATTGGTAATCAGATTTTTCCCCCCCCTAATAATCGGCATCGGCCCAAAAAAATCCATATCGGTCAGGCCTTACTGATAATAAACTTCACACTCAGATAAGAACTTTTGAATGATCAGTAAGTTGGGAACACTTCTTCATAACAATAAATACCTGCCTTTAAACGGCAAATCTATGTTTTGGCGAAATGACAGTGATTTAATCATGTGATCTGATTTTACAACACTGGGGACAGAAAGTGTGGGTACAGACACTCGTTTCTCAGAATCGTATCTTTTATTTGAACTGCACTGAATGCTAAATGTTCACCTTGTACAAGAAACAAATACAAATACTCACACTAAAAACAAAAACATACTGCTGGCTGCCTCTTCTGCTATTGTTGGGACACTAAGTAGGAGTTTCTGCTATTGCTCTTACAGAGTACAGGATGCCCCAAAGAACCTGGCCTTCAATAGAACAAAGAAAAATAGAAGAAGGAGAGAAGAGAGAGAGAGCGAGAGAGAAAGAGAGGGGCGGATCACAAAGGACTATGGTTATAGGAACATTTAACTAGGCATTACAAATCTAACAGGACTCTTCAAAACTCTTTAACACCAAAAACGTGGGATGCGCCTTGTATATAAAAATACCACAATGGAGAGGAGGAGGGAGGAGAGGAAATATCCAGACTAAACTTCATTAGTCTTATCTTTTTTTCCCTCAAAGACAAAATTCTGGGAATAAACAATATCTGCAAAAAGTGTTTTTCCTGAGTCATTAAGAAATAAAGTTAGCTTTAACCCTTTCCTGTCTGTAGGGGGGAAATGTGCTCGAAGAGAGGAGGGTCACAATCTGTAAGCTGGGATCAGAAATCTCCTTTTTTCTGCCTCTCACAGTCACACCGACACTTTCATTACATTAAAGAAAAGTTGATTCTTCGCCTGCAGCTCCCTCTAAATCCACACAGCTGTGAGATTTAGCGACAATCAAAAGGATAAAGTGAGTTTTTCTGTAGTGTTTACTGGAGAAACTTCATACAGGGGCGCGCGCTGTGCAGAAGTGCCCTCAAGTGGTGAGATCCTGTAACTGCAACCATGACAGCCGTCACATGTATCCTGCCAGGAAAGGGTTAAAACCCACTCTAGATTACTAAAACTGATGAGCAATCTTTTCCTCTTGTTTGACGAATGATAAATATATATAAGTCAATAATCCATTTTAAGTCATTCACACTGAAGATCGAAAAAGAAAATAAGAATAATTCTCTTCTGAGGCATAATGAGGGGCCTAAACAACACACATTAGTTACATAAGGAGGGTTGGAGAGGAGGGAGGAGGAAGGAGAGGAATGAGGGGGAGGATCAGGGGATCTTGGAGAGGGAAAAAGAGGGGTATAAGGTCCAGTAGCACATGATGCCAAAGTTTTTCTCTCTTGTTCGCCCATTGATGTGTTGAGATGAGGGCCTATGTTTCCCGTGAGCTCTGAGGTGTAGAAGGACAAGGGGCAGGACAGAGTCTCATCAGGGAATCCCGGAGCGCTAAAAACACTGGACTCTGTGTCCACAATCATAGGCATGTCCCGAAAAAGAAGAAGAAAAAAAAAAAACATCATCAAAGAGTAAAGTCGGTACTGAACCCATAGAGACAGAGAGAGTAAAAACTAAAAAGTTAAAAGTACAAATCCCCCGGAACACTTCCTTTGTTCCTAGATGCCGACTGGCTCGTTGTGTAGTTTCACTGTCTCTTGGTCCCCGTAGGTCGGTCGTGGTTGTGACTGGTTGCTTGAAAGAGTCGACAGGTCGGAGAAGATGATGTTGCAGTTCGATCCCTTCTGCTGCTATTGCTCGGTGAGGTGCTCTCTGGTCTCGCCGTGTTTGGAGGGCTGGTTGGGCGATGGGGCCTGGGAGGGGTGTGTACCAGAGGGCAGGGTGTGGGCGATGGGCACCCCACCTGGCACCATGCCCTCTAATGCCCCAGGGATGCCGCCCGGAGCCACTCCAACTACACCCGGCGGGTATCTATGGGAAAGAGAAGATCAGAGGATCAGAAAAAAACAAAAAAAAACAAAACACCAGTATTCAGTAAGGCGCTGGCTCTTTTCCACCACAGAAACTTTTCAGCAAACTTTCAAACAAAAACATGAGAACATTCCTCAAAAATTCCTGTTCTTAAAAAGTTTTTCATAGTTAAGTATATAAAATGTCAAAGTATAGTATGTTGAAATATCACAGTATATGATAGTATGAAGAAATCACAGTAAAGTAAAAAAGAAATGTAATATTATAGGAGGAAAAAAAGTGATAGTATATTACGATAAAATGTCTTAAAGTATGATAAAAATTTCATATTAAAGTATGTTATAAAATGTCAAATATAGTATGATGAAAATGTCATAGTATAGTATGATAAAAAAAATCATAGTTTAGTATTATAAAAAAATCATACTATAGTATGATGAAAATGTCATAGTATAGTATGATAAAAAAATCATAGTATAGTATGATAAAAAATGTCAGTATAGTATGATAAAAAAAAACAGTATAGCATGATAATTATGTCAAAGTATAGTATGATGAAAATGTCATAGTATAGTATGATAAAAAAAAATCATAGTATAGTATGATAAAAAAGGCATATTATAGTATGATGAAAATGTCATAGTATAGTATGATAAAAAAAATCATAATATAGTATGATGAAAATGTCATAGTATAGTATGATAAAAAAAATCATAGTATAATATGATGAAAATGTCATGGTATAGTATGATGAAAATGTCATAGTATAGTATAATGAAAATGTCATAGTATAGTATGATAAAAAATGTCATACTATAGTATGATGAAAATGTCATAGTATAGTATGATAAAAAATGTCATAGTATAGTATGATGAAAATGTCATAGTATAGTATGATAAAAAATGTCATAGTATAGTATGATAAAAAATGTCATGGTGAAGTATAAAAAATACATAATACACTATGATAATAATGTCCAAGTAAAGTATGATGAAAATGTCATATAATAGTATGATGCAAATGTCATAGTATAGTATGATGAAAATGTCATAGTATAGTATGATGAAAATGTCATAGTATAGTATGATGAAAATGTCATAGTACAGTATGATGAAAATGTTATAGTATAGTATGATAGAAAAATCATAGTAAAGAGTGATAAAAAATATCATAGTATAGAATGAAAAAAAATGTAAGGATAGTGTGTTAAAAACCAAAGTATAGCATGATTAAAAAAAAATCATTTTTTGTACAAAAAATGTCATAGTATAGTATGTTAAAAATTGAAATAAGCATGAAAATGAGCATGACATTTTTTTTTTATTTTGGTATGAAAAAATATGTCATAGTTTAGTATAAAAAATTGTCATAGAATAGTATGATAAAAATGTCATGGTATAGTATGAAAAAAAATCCTAGTAAATTATTTCAAAATTGTCATATTTTATAGTGAAAAAATGTCATAGTAAAGTATGATAAAAATTTAATATTTTGATGGGAAAAAATTCATGATTTAGTATGGAAAAAATGTCATAGTAAAGTATGATAAAAATGTGATAGTATAGTGTTTTGAAAAAATCATATTTGAGAATAAAAAAAAACATATTTTAGTATGAAAAATATCACAGTATAGTATGTCAAACATTACATTTTTTTGTGTGAAAAAAAAATTATATTTAAGTATGAAAAAAAGGTCATAGCACAGTAGGATAAATAGGTCATGGTATACTATGTGAAAAATTCATATTTTAGAAAAAAAAAGTCATAGTACGACAAAAATGTGATAATATTGTATAATAAAGATGTCATGGTAAAGTATTATGAGAAAAATCATTAAGAATTTAAAAAATATCATAGTATAGTATAGCATAATGAAAAATGCTGTAGTATTCTATGATACAAATTTATATTATAGTATTAAAAATATCTTAGTATAATACGATAAAAATGTCACAGTCTAGTATGATTAAAAAATGACATAGGATAGTATGTCAAAAAATGTTATAGTGTAGGATAATGAAAAATGTCTAGTATTGAATGATAAAAATGTCATCATATTGTATGATAAAAGATGTCATGGGTGTTTTCAAGTTAAAAAAACTTACCAATAATAATAAATAATAATTTCTGCAATTTCAATAGGACTCTCACCCACTGCTTGAAGCGTCAGCTCGGGCTCTAGAAAACCTTTCACTCTTAACTCTTCAGAAACTATTTTTCTTGGTTTCCAAACGAGAGAGTTGTTCAAAGAAGAGGTGATGCAACACAACGGTAAACATGTCTCTGCCAAGACTTTTTGGAAACATGCTGCTGACTTCAAACTTAACTGAGCATATATTTTTCATAAAACAACTAAAAAGACAGTTTCAACATTTGATGTTGTCTTTGCAGTATTGTTTTTTACCTTTTTTTTTGACAGAAGAGGACAGTGGAAAGAGCAGGAAAATCATAACAGAAATGTTATCAAACTGCTTCACATGTATGTGTTTTTGTCCAGCAAAATGCTTAAACAGGACAGGTAGAAAATATTCACATTCAAAAAAACATTGAAATTCGCTAATTCAAGCAGAGTATCAACCTTTTTCATCCTTTTTTTCGGTAGAATTTGCAAAATATTACACATTGTTGTTGAAATACTAAATATGAATCACAGTTTCATGAAACTTTTGGGTGGAAAAGAGCCATTAAAGGACCGAAAGAGAAATACATTTGTATTACTTTGCAATAAATTTCCAAACATAAAGTTTTGTGTTTCTTTGCAATATCTCGCTAACATTTTCTGAAACTATCAGCTGTGTCTGATTCTGTTTTATCTGAAAGGCACAGTGTGTTTAGCAGCAGCAGCAGCAGCAGTGTGTTCAAGCTCGACAGCTAACTACTGCCTCTCTGGATCAGAGGTGATGCAAACAGAAACTAAGCATTGCAAGCAAACACAAAACTTTTGTAGAGGAACGTGAAAGTGTTCTGAAAATCACAAAACTTTCCAGTGTGATCCCTAATGGGGCTCCATACAGAAAACACCATTCAACCAGTGAGGAGGGAAAAAGGGGAAAGACTGCCCAAAACCCAGAAGAAGAAAAACCACAAAGCATGACTCTGTCCACCAAACTGAATCTGAATGGTTTTAAGTCATCATGCTTTTGGGACACTCAAAAACCCACAAGCACCAGCATCCATCTCTAATCTGTGCTCAGTCAAACAAGTGAGTACTGGGGAGGGTTACAGAAGGGACAGGTGAGTAGGGTCTGATATCCAGGACCTCTTTGGTCTGGATGTTTGTTTTTATATTTACCTGCTCCTGATCTAGGCATTAATTTTGTCTTGGGGGACACCGGTTGTTACGGCTGGAAGAGCTTGGCTGCGTGAAAGAAAGCACATGGAGGCGGACATGCTGAGATCAGGAGGAGCCCACAGTGGGACATGGTGGGCTGAGAGTTAGATTTCTACTTCTACACAAGACTGTTAGTGAGGGCAGGGGACCTGGGTCTAACTAGGATCTAAAGCAGAGGGGGGCAAATTACTCAATTCTTAAAAAGAGAAATTATCGTGTTACATGAGGGCCGAAATTCACAGTTGCAAATATAAGAGCCTGACCGATATATCTTAGAGGGCCGATATGAGCTTGTTTAAAAGTATTAGCATTTGTGGATATGATCCTTTACAGGTGCCAATCAATCTGAAATTTCCTATATTGGTCTAAAAATGTCCCATATCGGTCTGAAATGTCCCATATCGGTCTGAGTTGTCCCATATTGGTCTAAAATGCCCCATATCGGCCTGAAATATCCAATATTGGTCTGAAATGTCCCATATTGGTCTTAAATGCCCCATATAGGTCTAAAATGTCCCATATTGGTCTGAAATGTCCCATATCGGTCTTAAATGCCCCATATCGGTCTGAAATGTCCCATATTGGTCTGAAATGTCCCTCATTGGTCTGAAATGTCCGATATTGGTCTGAAATGTCCCATATTTGTCTTAAATGCCCCATATCGGTCTGAAATGTCCCTAGTTGGTCTGAAATGTCCCATATTGGTTTTGAAATGTCCCAAAATGGTCTTAATTGCCCCATATCGGTCTTAAATGCCCCATATAGGTCTAAAATGTCCTATATCGGTCTGAAATGTCCCATATTGGTCTTAAATGCCCCATATTGGTTTTGAAATGTCCCATATCGGTCTGAAATGCCCCATGTCGGTCTTATATGTCCCATATTGGTCTGACATGCCACGCATTGGTCTTAAATGCCACATATCGATCTGAAATACCCCATATCGGTCAGGCTCTGTCAAACATAAAGGAAATCAGAACAAAAATAGCATGTCCGTCTAAATGTAACAATCATAATAAGTGACTGAACACTAAAATCTTGAATGTAAAACACCATTTTTATTGAATGTTTAAGTCCGTACCTGTAGGCAGCACCGTTGAGCTCAGGGTGAACACCCGGTTGGTCCATGACTGCCCACGGCGCTGTGGTGACAAAGAACTCCTTGTTGACGCAGTTTCTTAGGCTGTCTGGGATACGGCCTGTCATATGAGAGATAACACACACATACACGGGCTCTTTAAATCAGTAACACACAGGTCTGACTCACACTCTTTAAAAAGGCTTTAAAAGTGACCAGACGATGGCAAAGTGTTAATGAGTTCATCTGACAATCTGGATGTTTTCTGTGAGGCTGCCCACACCCACCCCACCCACTGCCCCACTCTGTTCTGCATCGGGACGCTAATGATGACATCTATTAAGAGATCCAGATTTAATAAAGGCTGCCCAGGGCCTACTGAAGTGGAAATGTGACATCTGGGTAACAAAGACGTGCAGCAGGTCACATACACAGCTGAGGCAGAGGTTTGACTGAAATGTGATCATATTTTTGTTTTCCAGGAGGAACAGATTTTAAACAAGTGTATGTGTCAGCGTACCGGTGATGGCTCTTCGGATCTCGGTGGCTGCCGCCTCCCTCATCTCCAGGGAGGCCTGTTCGCTGTACCAGGCTGTGTGCGGTGTGCAGATCAGGTTGGGAGCGTCTTTCAGGGGGCCCTGAGCAAATCTGAAACACATACAGAGCATATGAGAAAACAAATGAGTAAATAACTAAAGTTAAATGGAAAATTTGAGGTCAAGATTTCAGTGATAATCAAAAGAAGTATTTTACAGTTCCTGTGGGGAGTATTTTACATTTATGAAAGAGACTTAAAGGGATATTCCCTTACAAACAAGTGGCTGCTGGAAAGGAGACGGTGAGTTGTGTTTAGTGTCTCTTTGCTAAAGAAATTAGGCAAAGTTAAAAGATGTTTGGTGGCTAGGGACCCTATATGTACTGTTGATGAAGTTAGGTGCTGTTCTGAGCATTATTTGTGGCGTTTTGGTTTAGCACGTGGCTTTCTGTATTGCTATCTGCGGTCGTTACTTAAGTTGGTATAACTAGAGAAGCAAGCGTGTTACTCATGTTATTTCCAAGCAAAGTCAGAACCAAAGCATGTAGAGGAGTGGTTCTCAACTGGTGGGTCCTGACCCAAAAGTGGGTCACAGACATGTTCCGGATGGGTCATGAACAGCCGGTCAAATAAGTAATTATTTAATGCAATATTTATTAGATATTTGATATTTTCTGTATATTCAACTTCAGTAGTTATCGTCCTCATGTTGCACTTTAATCAATAAAACAAGTGGGTTTATGTTAAAGATTAGAGTCTTTAAAGGTTTTTTTTCTTTTTTTTTAAATAAATTTGCTTAGTAGCGACTTAAAGACCATGGGAAAATGTGGGTCCCAATGCGAGACCAGTTGAGAACCACAGATGTAGAAGATAAATCAAACCAAAAGTTCCTCACAGGAGCTTTAAAAAGTGACAGTAATTACTGGACCTTAATACTTGTATTGTTTCCTCGTCTTGTCAAATCACTGACAGCTGTGAAGCATCTGCAAACAAACCAACAGCTCCTTTGGCACTTTTAAAGCCCACACTGAATATCCTAAAATGTAGAGTTTCTCTTTCTTCTGAGTGCCAGCTCACCACCTGCTACCAGCCGAGGATTTTTTTGTGCAAGTTGGTGCCTTCAAATGTTGCTGTGGGCATTTCAGTGTTTTGAAGACATTCTTCATCATTAGGGCAATCAGAGAGCTCATTCATGTGCATTGACTCACTTCAGACTCATACTAATTCCCTCCCTTCTTTTTGAGAGCTTGAATGTTTGTGCGCAATTTGCTCGACAAGATGTCTGCAGCCGTGTCCAGAGGCAGAAACTGTCAGCTCCCTTTTATTCACAGATGCCAAATCTGTATCCCCCCTTTTCCTCTCCTTTTTCCAAATCTCTCCGCTTCTCTTTCCTGTCCTCTCATGTGGTGCTGAAAACAGATCAGCTCTGACTCCCCCTCTCCTCCATCAGTGTCACACCTCGCCTGGTTATGTATGTGTGTGTGTGTGTGTGTGTGTGTGCACCGCCTGGGATGGTGGGCCACAGTTATGAAACACTCCCCTGTTGACACACCGGGTCAGTCGAGCATGAGCGCGAGGATGAGCGAGGCCGAGTTTCAGTTTCTCGAGCGGGCGGTCGGCAGCCTCCAAACTCCTTGACTGCTGCATGATGCGTGAAAAACACATCAACACCAGTTACACCCCTGAGACGAGGGAACACGGTTCTTAGAAAGGTGGAAAACTGGAGGGCATGTCGAGCTGTTTGCCCTCTGAAGGGAGTGGGATGGAAATGGAGACTGTAGTTGAGAGGCAACCAAGTGAAGGGACGCCAGGATAACCACAGAAGAATGTGTCATACCTACAGTAGCACAGATTTAGCCTTTTACCAACTTTATATTGAATCTATTTCCCCTGATTTGGGGTAAAAAGACTTTATGATGTATGTTAAATACCCGCTTTATGTCATTCTGTGGCTCCAATTTCATCTTGTTTGCAACTTTACACAAACTCTCCACCAAACTGTGTCCCCACTAAAGGAGCAGGGACAAGGGCTTGACAGTGCGACTGTTTCACTCGCATATGCGACTAAAGATAGATGTGTGCGAATCAGTGTTGTTTTCATTGACGCCCCTTTTTTTCCACGAAGATGTGACGTTGACAAGCTTAACATAAGTCTTAGATGACTAAAATGTGAGGAAACGAATGTGCGTTTACATTGACGAGACGAGACGAAAACGTTAGTGGAGGACGACGAACAGAGTTGCAGAATTCATCAGTCAAACACTAAACATATATTCTGCAGTGTAGTTTTCGTTGACGATGACTTTGACGAAAATATGTCGTCAACGTCATCGTCAACGAAAACAACACTGGTGCGAATTGTAAAATGCACCTGTGCGCATTAAAAAATCAGCCGAGGCAGCAAATAATTTTTTTTTTTTTTCATGTAAATACTGCGATGAAGTTAGTTTTAGGTTGGATATTCAACGGACATTCACTGCGAATCTACTGGTGTCTTCTCACTCTATAACCCGGAATAGCAACAGCAGTGCAGGTTTGCTAGAATCAGTTCACTATAAAGATTCGTTTAAAAGATTCGTTCATTGAATCACCGAATCATTCAGTGCTTGGCGGGAGGAGCTTGTTACATGTAAAAGGTTCTCTTGAACGAAACGTTTGCGAACGACACCTTAAATCTACTCGACACCCTCGCTGTCAACGTTGAGTGTTGAATAAGGGACCATCAATAAATTACCGGTTGATGTTCTCAAAAAAAGTTGCTTTTCTTCAAAGCTTCCATGTCATGTGACCAATTGACCTAAAATTGATTTCACATAATAGTACTTATGTCGACCAATTAGACACAAATAATTTGAAAAATTTTCCTTGTGCCCCGTAAGTTCTTTGTGTTCTCCTTACTTTTTCAACTTAGGACATGTGCTCCTTGTGAAAAAAGTTAGAGTCAAACCCTGAGCAGGGACTCTCTGCTGCTCCTCTCCGCTCTCAAACATCCACCTGCAGCTTCAGCTGTATTTTATTTCCTCTGATGGGTATAAATCAAGCTCTCAGTCTCCTATACTCCATTACCAGCAGGGCCCTGGAGGAGGCTTTAGAGGAGTATGAGACGTCTTTAACTCGTCACTTCTTCCATTGTCTCTACCCGACTGTCTCTTTTCAGCTGTTTTAAGCGTCTGTCTGTGTATTGTGTTGCTCTCTTTATCTTCCAGCACCACCATCTTTTTCACTGTCTGTCTCTGAGAGGGGTTTTTCTTAAAGGTGTTCTCTTACGTGAAGGGCTCTGTCTCATGTACATCCAACGCAGCTCCCCGTATTCTTCCCTCCTTTAAGGCCTGGGCCAGAGCCTTCTCGTCCACCAGGCCTCCCCGCGCGGTGTTCACCAGGAACGCACCCTGACGCATCTGCGGCGCAAGAGACAAACAAATCAGCAGGAGAGAACAGAGATTTTGTCGGTTATTTACAGAGAAACGATCAGATGTGTGAGGTTTTTTGTGCTTCTGTCAGCCTGGCAGACAAATTAATCTGTTTGATCTTAAATGGAGCATCAATCTGGATTGAATGTCTGCATTAAAGTGTCATAAAACATATTACACGGTAGATAAATTCAGAGTCAAAAAATCGGTGACACCTTTGTTATCCCTGACACCTGACAGATCCAGCAGACAGACAGCGCTGAAGGAAAAAATACCGTCAGATGTGGGATAGAGACAGTCTTTATCCAAAAACCGATAGATTAAATGAAGGATGAGCTGACAGATGAGGCAGCTTGTGGGGGGGAAAAAAAGCACAACAAAAAAAATTCTAAGAGGGAGAAAGAAGGAAAAAAAAAAATCAAATGAATATGCTCTGAAGAAAGTAATCCCTTAATCTTGACAAAAGCTGGAATCCAGGGGCATGAAAAGCCTTCACGCTGGCAGGCAGGCAGTCTTTTATTAGGCATTGGTGGTTTTGACACACACAGAAAAAACACACAAACATTCGTACACATTTCCACTTTGGAAGCAGAGAACGACTGCCAAGATTTGTGTTGAGGAGGGAGAGGGAAAGTGTGCTTTCATTGCGGCACTTAAGAGGCAGCTGAGAATCTTAAGCTTTTGAGAAGACACAGAGTTAACTAGGTTAGGCTATTACCCTCCGAACACTTCGCTTCTTGTACTCTGAAAGCGGGAAAGCAGAAGGCAGAAATATCCCGTGGCAAAATGCCGATTTGTCGACAAAAGGAGATGCTACCTGGGGGTTGTGCAGTACCTCAACCTCCCTGCAGGTGTCTCCCCAGGCAGCAACCTCGGAGCGCGGTTATTGACTCACAGAGCAGCACTTTCCCCTCGCAGTGCTCTCGGCCCCCCTGCCGCGCAGCCTAGTCGATATATTTGCTGTAGCCGTGGGCTGGCGCTAATTGCATTTGACAGAGCAAAGGAATGAATTTGTGTCCAGCTTTGGTGGAGCTTAAGATAAAGAGCAGGGAATGTGCAGGCAGGAAGGCTGCTCTCACACTCTCTCTCTCTTCCTACAGACTCTAATGCTCTTTAGGACGGCCTCCAGGCTGACACAGTAATAATACACCCCTGGCTCTGCTTGTCTACCTGCTAGATAGCGCCGCATTAAAAGCACAGGTCAGGTCGCATCTGCCGTTTGCGCGGCTGCGAGTTCTCTCCCTTAATGCACCTGTTTGATGGTGAAGTCGTTGATGAGGTGGTGGTTGTGTTCGTTCAGGTTGCAGTGCAGGGACACGCAGTCGCTCTGGTACAGGAGGTCCTGCAGGGTGTAGACGCGCTGCACGCCCAGCGAGCGCTCCAGCCCGTCCTGCAGGTACGGGTCGTAGAAGATGACGTTGAAGCCGAAAACTTTGGCGCGCACCGCCACCGCCTGGCCCGAACGACCTGCAGACGAAAAAAAAAACAGACACGGGTTTAATTGTGTGGAAAATTCAAACAGCACTTAAGGATTCTCAGCTGTTTTGCATCATTTCATCGAAGAATTCATGCCGTATTGAGACAAGTGCAAAGATTTCCTGTCAAGTGAATGATCCTTGGATGACGTGAAGAACGTGACTCATATTTTCATTAAGTGGGGAGCAAATTACAGCAGATTTAGATGCATTCAATTGCAGAACTATGCTTTAAAAATAGCTTTTTTTCCCTGGTACAAATGAAGCAATCTTTTTAATGTGCACTGACCTTATTTTATGACATTAAAACAGATGTAACTAAAAAAAATAGGTTACTTCTTTGTCAGCCCATTGTTATATTATTGTTATTTTTGGAGCAAGCCAACTGTGCTTGAGAATAGCTGATATAACCTTAAAATACAGCGAGTCACATGTCTTTTTTTATCACTTTGATTATTTTTAAAGCTTCGTTTTGAGGCGTTTTAGACTTTATTTACAGGACAGCTGCAAGAAATTCAGGCCTGGAAATGAACCAGAGGGAAAGCCTATCAAAGGCTGAGACCGAAATCTTGCAGTTCGAGGGCGCCACATTGATGGTGTTTTCGTCATGTGATTGTGAGATTGAGGCATATCCAGTGCGAAATCAGTGCAGCTCTAGCTGACTGCCTGAAGTAGCTCACAGTTTACACTGTGGTGGTGGTGGTGGTGGTGGTGGGGTTTTCATGCTGTGACCGAGCAGAACATCGTTTTCAGAGGAATGCACCATCTCATATCCCATCTTTACAGTCTCTGTTGAGGGTTGTGGACACAAAACACAAACACTTAGACTAGTTATATTTGAAGCTGAGACAATACATGGCTTAAGTTAAGATGAGTTTGGAAGAGTATTGCTGATTTTAAAAGCATGTGGCTAAATACGAGTGAAGGCAATTCATTATCTGATTAGTTAAAACTCCTGTAAAGAGTTTGTTAAAGTACAAGGATTAAACAAAAATTCATACTGATGTCTTCTCATGGTATCATAAATCAAACAAAACTATTTGCGACAAATTTTAAGATTTTTATGTCTAGATTTTTAATTCAGGATATTAGGGGGTAGGTGTCATCCTCACAGGAGCTTTAATTACTAATTTCTATAATTCATGACTTCTGGTTGATGTTCAACTATAATGTGCGGTTCCGTCTACAAAAATTCATTGACGTGAAAATTTAAGCATCAACATGTCTTATTGTTGTTGTAAATCACACACCAGCCACTTCATGCTCTTCTGTAACTGCAGTGCACTACAGGAAGTGCTGGGGGCAGTATAACTCACTGTTTACTTCTCGCAAGGAAACAGCGAGGAAGAGCACACAAGTTATAGCAGAGCAAATGTGTGGGCTCAAAAACTCCGACCCAAAGTTTCGAAACATTTTACTGAAAATAAAAGTGCGAAACACATTAAATGCAATAACTGTGAAGCTCAACTCTTATTCCACGGTAGCACTACGGCAATGCACAAACACCTTAGGGCCACTGTATTATTACGTACCAAAGAGAGATGAGTTCACAAGTAACGTTGATACCTCGTAGATATTTTTAAATCAAAATTGCACAGGCGCCTAATTTTTAACTAACCCTCAGCCTATGATGCAAGTACAAAACACGTTTGTGTCATGCATATTAGTTGGAAAATTGTGGGAAAAGCTTGTTCAGCTACTTCACTTATGTTAATACGCACGTCATGTTGGACACAGCCATACTTAATTTCAGCCTCTGTCAATACTAGGGTTTAGAGTGGTGTGAAGATTTAAGCAACTTTTGACTTAACTAAAGTGCAAAATAGGTGCTAACGAAGATAATCGTGTTTAATCGTTTAATCAAAAAAATAATCGAAGTTGTAGTCCTGATGCAGTTAATCTATGTTAAAAAAAAACATGAAATCAGATCAGAAGCAACTGTTTTTAAGTGCTTTCGTTTTTTCGTGTTGATTCAAACACCTCCTCTCTGAAACTCCAGTGATTCCACCGCCGCTATGTCCGTCATAACTCAAGTAACTTCATATCGGGGAGGTGAAGACGTCGTTCCTGGGGCCTTTGAGAGATTAAAAAGAGATTTGTTGCAGCTCGAGAGAGAATGATTCACGAGGGATAAGTCATGATTTAGCAGGAGGCGGACAATGTTAGGCCGCTGTTCTCTCGTCCACCCTGAGAGACGGTGAAAAAGGATCTGAGTGTGTAGTATATCAGCCTCTCCCTCTGTCTCTCACAGCCATTTGTTGTGTGGGCTGAGAGTCTCTTTTCGGCAGCGGCACCGCTGAGAGACCGAGAGAGAGAGAGAGAGACAGAGTGATGGAGGGCTGGATGTTGTTGCTGTTGTGGAAAGAGATCGATAAGGTCCTTTACACTCTCAAGATCTTCTCTTTGTGATGGAGCATTGTGTCTTGCTCCCCGTGCTGCGCGGCGGAGGGGGATTATTCTCTCTCTTTTCTCAGCCAATGAGAGACAGACGCATAAAAATGCAGCAGCCTTGTAAAATACATAAATACGGCTCGCAATGTTTGTTTTTGCAACGGCTGCTTTCATACTGACATATTAGGAAATATCAAGGAGTGATATCATCTCGCAGGGAGTCTATTTTTTCCCCTCAACTTCTTCCTCAGCTGCTTTATTTGCCATTTGTTTCCCAGAATTCCCTTTGACAAGGACTTGTTGCATTCGCCCGAGAACAGATTGAAAGAGCGATACAGACCGCGAGAGCAGAGGGGAGGGGGCTCATTCAGTTTGAAACAGAACAGGTTGACTTGCGGCGGCAGCTCTATCTGATTTACCGAGGCTGCTGGGAAGTCAAAAATTGGCGTCTCTGCGTCTTCTTCTTCTTCTGCAACGGTTTTCTGTTTGTGATTGTTCGAAAATTGGTGCAAGATTGTAGGTTTGGAGAGGAAGGGTGTCTTTGATTTTGAGGGATTTACAAGGGGGTCTACTATTAAGTCTGTAATTTTGAAGCCGCACTAGAAACCTGTGGAGTATTGGAGTGTGGGTAACCTGGAATCAAGTACTTCCAAGCCTCCCCGCCCTTTCTTCCATACACCGATCAATGCCACTAAAAGAGAGCAAATACACTCGGGTTGATCTCTGCCTCTTCACTCTCATCTTCTGTCGGCAGAATTTCACTTTGTGTGGTGTCATTTTATCAACACTCAAAAGGATGGGATGACACTCAAATGGGAGGCCACAAAGCTAAAGATTTGTCAAATTATTTTCTGTAGCGCTGCGGCGGATATGATGGTGAGCGGTCAAGGCCAGAAATAAGAAACCGTTTTGTTAAGTACTCCATTCAGCAGTCATTTGTATACTTGGCAGGCAAAAGATGTCGGTTGAGATCTAGAATTCCCAACTACAAATCCTGCCGTGCTTTTGAAAGACTTTGTAAAACCGTAACACGATTATGATTGAGGTTTATTTCAATTTAAGACTCAAAAAGTTGCACATCAGAGCCTCGAATTTCTAATACTTCAAATCTTGTGAGGATTTTTTGACTGGTCGTGAAAAGGAGCTGAATTATATTGACGCTTCAATGTGACCGACGAATCAAACACGACCGTTAGAGAGAAGATCTTTTTAGAACACCAGCCATCCAAACCCAGAGGTAGAAACGGGGCGAGTAAATGCACACGGCTGAAACTGCCTCATTTGAATATTTACACGCTGAAGAGATAAGGAGATGTATTGTCTAACAGGGGGCGCCAAAGTCAACACAACACTGCTCTTTTTTACTCAGGATTAAAGCAGCTCCAAACAATAAATACTCAACTATGTCTGAATAAGATCATCTGGAAAGTATTAAAGCTCCTGTGAGGAATCATAAAACAAACTGAAATTAACAGTGATGCTAAGGTAATGTAATCAAAAAATGCATTGTCCACAGGGGGGCGCCAAAGTTGACACAAACAAAAAGTTCCTCATTGGAGCTTTAAATAAGTTTTGGACAATCTAATGAAGGTTTAAGTCTAAACTTTGATTTCTGACTTTAAACACTTATATTATCAGAGTTACCCACTGGGAATTTTTGGTCTAAAAGAGGTCTAAATATAGCTTAGACGACTGGTCTAAATCAGGCTACCACAGGTCTAAAAATGAACGTTTTTTAGACGTCTAAATTTAGACATTGTGGACATATGAAGGATCGATTTAGATCACAGACTACAGTTGAAACGAGGAGTAAACATACACTATATAAAAAGGCACATAACCTTTTTTTCCTCACCGTCTAACAATAAATCAGATTTAACTTTTGCTGTTTTTGGTAAATTAAAATTACCCAAATTATTTTTATTTGCTAAATGCCAAAATAATGAGAGAGAGAATTTTTTAGACAATTTTTCATTATTTTCTCAAGAGTCAAAGTTTAAATACATTCCATTAGTATTTGGTAGCTGCCTTTTAACTGTATGACTTGGGTCAAATGTTTGGGATAGTCTTCCACAAGCTTCTCACAATAGTTTGCAGGAATTTTGGCCCATTTCTCCTGACAGAACTGGTGTAACCGAGCCAGTTCTACCCATAAATTTTTAATAGGATTGAGATCAGGGCTTTGTGATGGCCACTTCAAAACATTGACTTTGTTAGTTTGACGGTATGGTTAGGATCACTATCCATTTGGAAAACCCATTTGCGCCCAAGCTTTAACTTCCTGGCTGATATCTTGAGATGTTGCTTCATTATTTTCACATAATGTTCTTTCCTCATGACGCCATCTATTTTGTGAAGTATACCAGTCCCTCCTGCAAAACAACCCCACAACATGATGCTGCCAACCCCATATTTCACAGCTGGGAGGGTATTTTCAGGCTTGCAAGCTTCCCCTTCTTTCCTCCAAACGTAACAATGGTCATTGGGCCAAAAAGTTCAATTTTAGTTTCATCAGACCACAGGACATGACTTCAAAACTTAAGGTCTTTGTCCCTGAGTGCATTTGCAAAATGTAATCTGTCTTTTTATGTTTCTTTTGGAGTCACGGAGTCATCGGTATTGCGGTACTTTGGGTGCTAATTCACGGAGTGTTAGCCAAATCAGTGCAGCTACAAATGGACTGATTCTTCAGTTGCGTGACACAGATTCTGACCAAAAGGTCAGCATGTCCTGTACTTTTAAACGTCTTCCAGACTAATGGTGTCCAACAGCCAGAAATTTTTCTTCACTCAGAGTGTTTGCAGCCTGCAGACTCGTGCAGCTGGCTGTTCGTGCAGCAAACAAACACCAGGAGGCCTTTGCTTTCCCCCAACCTCCCACTGACAATCGATATTGTTTTGGAGGTGGCCTGAGCCAGAAAGACTGGGAGGATTGGGTGAGGAAGAGAGGGGATGAGGCTGCCAGGACTCGCTGTTTGGACACAGAACGTGTAGGAGGCTGTCTGGGTCCTTGGAGGTGGTTATTTGTGCATGTTTGTGTGTGTGCGTGTGCATGGGGAGAGTATGTGGACACAGAGATAAGGTGGCACTCTGGAAAAGCTTGTGAAAAGACAAGAGCTTTTGTCAGAACTCACTGATGTTGAGACAGGGCGGGATGACGCACAAATAAACACACAATCTGTGTTAAAACAGGTGCAGGGAGGAAAACATGCTGAAACACACACACACACACACACACGAAAATAAGCAGGATCCAGTCGACCACGAGGGGTCCGATTAAAGCAGAGCACGGTGTCAAGGGAGCACGGCGATGGGGAAGAAGAGTGGAAAAAAAGAGGGGAATAATGGAGATGTAACAGTGAGTATTAGAGCGGAGGGATGAGGAAAAAGTGCAGCAGAGGAAGGAAAGCAGCCCGGAGGGAGGTGAAACAGACAACCTTGAGATAATCTGCAGGACGGGCAGAGGGAGAAAAATAACCTTATCAGAGCAGGAAAACAGAAGGCACAGTGAGCGGTTAGAGGATATGAAAACACAGGAGGGAGGGCGAGGAAAGAGAGTGAAAAACAACAGCAAAAAGACCAAAAAAGCAAGAGTAAAGAAGCTGGAGGCTGGAAGTAAAAACGCAGAAGAAGAAACAAACTAACCGAAGCCGATGAGGCCCAGAGTTTCTCCTCGGATGCGAGCGGCGCCTGACGCAACCTCGCGGATCTGCTCCACGCTCTGGACCCGCGTGCCCTCCCGGAGAGCCTGGTAGAGCCAGGTGTTTCTCCTATAGAGGTTGAGGATGTGGCAAAGGGTGGAGTCCGCTGTCTCCTCCACAGCTGCCGAGGGAATGTTACACACAGCGATGCCTGAAGGAAAAAACAACGAGGAGAAGAAGAAACTGAAAACAAATCCAGCTCAGAGCTCGAAAACTAAGCCTGGGTGCAGATTACAGTTCTTTTTAAAATGTATCTCTGTCAGATTTAAGTATGAGAAGTTTAAATATGCCCATAACCCTTTATTACCTACTTTTTTTTTCACTTTTATAATACTTCTATCAATCAATATGATCAACAAATTACTAAAAAAAAATCTTAACACAGTCCGATAAATGATAAAAATGTCCTCTTGTGGTTTATCAGTTTCCAAAAACATCTGATGTATCAAACGAGATAAATGAATATATTTGTAACATTTTAAGGATTTTTTTGGTTTTCAGTATTAAGTGAAAGAAACGTTTCAGCTCCAATAAATTTGATTTTCTGGCCATAATTTGTGGTTTCAGGCATTAAAGGGATAAACTATTTTTTCTCCTTGAAACTTCAGTGAATACACATCATTGCGAGAAACTGCAAATTCAGGCTTTAAAAGAAGTAAAATATGAATGCCACAGTTGTGTTTATGTTTTTTAAATCCCAGAATTATATCAGCACAAAGAAGTTTAATTAAAAATGCTGTTCAATTAATGGAGACAGTCTACTGTGGGAACAGTGATACTGAGCTTAGAGGTCCTTTCACACTGGGAGTGTTTTTTACGTGCGATTATTTCGGATGTCAATATTTTTTTCGAAC
Source organism: Xyrichtys novacula (assembly GCA_962446985.1). Taxonomy (NCBI): domain Eukaryota; kingdom Metazoa; phylum Chordata; class Actinopteri; order Labriformes; family Labridae; genus Xyrichtys; species Xyrichtys novacula. The sequence continues at coordinate 5,697,040 of OY660882.1, read as the reverse complement.
ACAAGCGTTCACATCAGCGACATTTTCCCGTCCTGCGATATTGCTGCATTTATTTTTTGTATCACAGTCGATTTTTCTAAAGTTTCGCATACTGTATGTCCACTTCTGACCGATCAGATTTTGTGTTGTTGCGACATCTGATTCACCGACATGGCCAACTGGCTGATTGTTTACGTGTCGGAGAACAAAGTGATTTTTGATAAAAAACAAAAATATTACAAAGATAACGACCTGAAGGACAACTTGTGGAGAGTCATTGTGTTGGATTTCTCATATAGTAAACTATAGACAATAGTTTGTGTGCTTGAACAGTTTGCTAAACGTCTTTGTTTTAACTTTCATCTGTGCTAAGTAACTTTAGCTCGTAAGCTAACCTGTTCAGATACAACATACCATATGTATTTTCACTGTCTCAAACTCAATCACAGCGTTGCTGTCACAGCACCATTAGGTCTCAGTTGTTACCTTACATTTATGTATTATAGTTTAATGTGCTTATCTGGTACTGGCCCCGACTCAGTACATGCTATCATGACAGACAGACATCTCAACACTAGTGTCTAATCAGAACTGAAAAACAGTCAGTCTGCTGTTGTGTCAGTTTTCTCGCTTCCAACCGGGTCACGTCTTTTTCCCCCTGGAAAGTTGCAAAATCACAATGCGTGTCAAAAATTCGCCTTCGAATATTTCGTAACTTCATGTCGTATATTTGCGTCGTTCTCGGTGTGTAAGGACCTTAAGGGGTGAGATTCACCATTTGCAAACATAGAGAAACTTATTCAGCGGAATGACAGTAGACCTTCACAATGTGGATATTCACAGATTTTTTTCACCGATATGACGACTCAAACATCCTCACAGGGCTGTTTTGTTTAAATGGGAAGATTATGCTACAATAATAAAAACGAAGGGGGCAGAGCTGCAGAGAAATTGTGAGATGACACCGAATTGCAAAGATATCAGCTGCTAATATCGGCTTATATCACAATCCTGATATATCTGTCAAACTCTATCAATGTTTTGATGTTTTCCAATCATAGTTGCAGAATTTTTCTAACAATTAAAAATTATATATTACATAACATTTTCCTATTTTAAGTAAATATAGACTACACTGACTACAGATGTGCACTTATATAACAAAGAAACTTTAGGACGCCCCCTGTCAAAATCTCCTTCAGCCCAAATCGAGACATTTAGTTGCCATTGAGGAATTCATCCTCCTAACCCAGCGCTATTACCTTGCCTTTCCTCCACCACCACAAAGATTTCCATTATTAACACTTAAGCACTTCTGCCCGCCCTCGCTCTCCTCTAATGTCCTCATCCCACTCTGTATCTCTCAGTAACAGCACAGCCGTCTGTGGACAGCAAAAAATAGCCAGAGTCTGCTCAATCAATGGCCCCTTTTCTTCTCCCCGAGAACAGCCGTCATATCAGCGCCGCCTTCTCCAGGCACGATAGCTTTTGACTCCTGCGCTGCGAGGCAGAGCGCCTCCGGTGAGTGGGTGGCAGTTAGACACAGTATCTCGTATTGGCAGGGAAATGGCAGCTTTGTCAACTGTTTGAGCCACCAGCCTGCTGATAGGAGCCAGGGTGGAGGTTCAGAGGGAAGACTCAACTCTACCCTCTCTGTCTTTGAACGTTTTTACTCTCAGTTGGATGTCCACCACTCATCTGGCTCTTTAATTCAACTTTTGATATGGGTCTGAAAATCCATACAGTGGGGGAAAAAAAAACAAGGAAGCAGTAAAAAATGAGGCAATCCTCCTCAAGGCAACAGAGTGTGATGTTTTGATCCTGAATACAGCCTCAGTTTGATCAGTCGGTGTAAATTTAGACAAGACAGTGCGGGGGTTTGAAGAATCAGCCCCTGAAAAATCGCCTCAATCTGATCTGTTGTGTCTAAGTTATCAGCTTATTAATGACCGAATAACATAAAAAAAATCAAAGCAGCTCGTAAACAGACGATGAGTCACACCTCTGCCCGTGAAGAAATCAATACAATATGGGAAAAGGTAAACTTCAAAGCAGCGCGAGCTCGCTAAGATCTCAGGAATTAAACAACCATTAAACACACGCCAATGTGAAACAGAACAGAGCCTACAACAGTAGAAACAGTATATTTCATCCTTCTTTTTACTCATATAGCTTTACAAGTTAGTGCTCGTACCCAGCTCTCCTGCTGCCTTGATGTCGATGTTGTCGTAGCCGCTGCCGATGCGGATGATGATACGTAGAGCTTTGAACTTTTCCAGGTCCTCTCTGGTCAGGGTGATGGTGTGGTACATCATGGCCCCCACTGCCTCATTGAGAACCTGAGAATTAACAAAAAAAAACATGCATTATTTTAGTATGCTAAAATATATATCATAAATAAATATATATCAAAAGTTGCAGGGCTTTTTTAGAGGTCAAGGAATCGGGGTGACTACCCCTTTTTCGTTGAGGCATGACGTCGTTTTTCGAGTGTTGTGGATCTTGTGATACAGCCGTCCAACAAAAACAGGAGGAGCGGGAATGTGGGTGAGTCAGCTCATTACTATATTATTACATTTTAATTCAATTAAAATGTAATACTGTAATCTAAAAGATATTAAAAAGTGGATTTTGTTGCAATGGTGACGATAAACAACAGCTTTCTTGTTTATTCCAATGTGGCTCTGTGTGTTCAAATACAGGTTTCCTGTCATAAAAAATTGATTAAAAAAAATAAATAAATAACTGGTTGCTGGATGTTCAAAGAAAAGGTTTTCTCTTTTGTTTAAAGATCCTGTGAGGAGTTTTTTGTTGATTTTGAATAAGAATGTAATTTCTACTGGTGCCTTTTTAAGATATACAAAAAGCAGACAAAACCAGCAGGGACAACACGACAGATTTTAATCTTTAATTTGAACATCTCAAATTGGCTCCTGATGGGTAGATGGCAGCAGAGTAGCTGGTGGTACAGCCCTGTTTTTGCTATTTTTACATTAAATAATCACAGTTAATTAAACATCTGCTTATCAAGGTCAGCAGGATGAGATTTTTGGAGATAGAGACACTTAAGGACAAGACTCTTTTGTCCACAGGGGGCGCCAAAATCAACACAAACCTAAGTTCCTCACAGGAGCTTTAATGTCCACTCAAGTTAAATCAGAAAAATCACTTTTTCATATCTGTTGCTTTTGTGGGTTGATGCAAATTAACTAAGCATTTCTAACAATCATTGATATATCATCTCACAACAACAGCATCTCTGTGAGCTGAACCTAATTAATTTATACTTATTTTTACTTATTTTATCTGTTATTTAACTCATTATTCTACTTTATTTGGAGTTACCGTGACAAAAGCAATTTCCTCCTGGGAATTATTATTATATTAAGTATTTCTGATTCTGAAAACCAAGTTGCAATTTGAGGTGTAAGCAATTTTGTGAAATTTGTGAAAGAAGCCTGTTTTTAAGTTTTCTTTTTATTTATTTACTTTTTATCTCGTATTGTTTTTTTAATTTTTTTACTTAAGTTTAATTTCATAACACATGTACTTTTTATATGTCTACTTTAGTTTCTGGTGCACTTAAAAAAAAAAAAAAGAAGAATCAATCCTCCTTTGTTTTTCCCATCATCATGTCCAGTCATTCATGCAGCCCAGGAAAAATGGCCATTTGTCCATTAGCTTTCATAACAAGAACCCATGACAATCACAAGATGACATTCTTTGCAGAGGAGCCACAATAATTATGTCCGCTGTGACTTTGGACACTTAAGGCAACATTGAGGATTTCACAGCGAGGGGAACTACACACATCACATGGTCACTCCCTGCATTTCCACACCAGTTTTTTTTTTTTCAGAACCTGTGCTGAAGCAGAACAAGTCATTACATTATCTCAGAGGAGCTGCACTTCTGCTCCGTCATCACAATAGTACCCAGACCCCCCGAGGGTGTTTGTGGACAAAGGATCCAAGCAGTTGACTGGATAGGGAGGTTAAAGCGGCCGCTGATGGCCAGATAAACCTGATAGCATGGGGCAGGCCAAAGGGATAAGGCGTAGAAATAAACTCTTTGACCCACTTCAGTAACTTTACACTGACACAGACACACCTACCCAAAAAAGAAAAGAAAAACCTCAACTGTACTGAATCGCTGGTTCTGCTATGAACCCTGCTCAGACCTGCTCAGATAAGCATCAAAAATCTTAGATAAACAATGTGATTAATGGTATGATTGTAAAAAAAAACATGACAAATGTTTACTTACACGCTTTAAAAATGAATTTAACTGGATTTGAGTCAGCAAAACATAATGAGGCTACAAGTTAGAACACGTTTCTCCAACAACAAGTGTTTCAGGGGTGTGTACAGACTTTTTTTGACTCCAATTCCTACAGATCCATTTGTGCAATAACGAGTTGTCTTTATAGCCACATAGGCTAACCATATAAGCAGTAGATTGTGTCCTTTCAAAGAGGGGAAATCTACTTCTAAACTTCTACAATCAGCATCCTCTCATCCATGGTGTCATTTCACTTGTTCTTCCCGCCCGTTTGCATGGTGTGAAATACAATCCATCTTAAACATAAGGTGTTTTATTTTGAAAAGAAGCCGTGTGTTTTATTTTGTGTTTGTGCCCGACTTCCTTTCCAGCACAGGTTAATCTGTGCTGAATTTATTCGGCATGCTCCGGCGTCTGGAAAAAAGAGAATATTGCGATCAGCTGCGGAGTCCGGTGATCCACAGCGGTACGGAAAGAAGTCGGTGGAAATTGACACATTAACTTGAATGGTTACGATCAACTACGATCGGTGGATACAGCCTTTTTGTAGCCATTCCGGATGTTTTGGAAATTGGGGGTTATGAAATAGATGTGAGAAGAAATTTTCTATTAAATTTAAAGTAAATTACAAGCGAAGAAAACTGTCAAAAGTCTGTGGCAATACATCTGACGAGGCAATTAGCCAATCACAAGTAAGGGTTTGGGGTGGCCAGGACCTCAGATGGGTCTTTTCCACCCCTGGCCAACTGTCTGGACATGCCCCTGACAGCACACAATCCTGTTTTAAATGAATTAAGATTAAACTTATTGAATCTTCTCTCAATCTTAATGAATTTTTCTGCTTCATCTTGATTTCAGTAATCTGTAGACGAAGAGTCAGATTTTCCACCTGTGATGGTTTTTGTACATCTACTGCTTCACAAAAAAAAAACAGCTACAGTGGTATAAAGTCTGGACTTATTCACCGGAGGCGTCACTATAAAACGCTGCTCTCTACTACTTGACATGAACAAGGTGACCTGACCTCTGCTTCAGTCTGATGTGGATCTACTTTATTCCCTCTTGGTATCAGCCTCAGCCCCCTGTCAGCGGCGCCTAAATAACAGCCCTGCACTTACCTCCAGCCAAACTGCATTAGCTTTCCTGTGATTAGCAGATTAGCTCTGAATTTCCATACTGCGCTTATTACGGCAGCGCTTCGGACCAGCCTTCCCGATCTTTGCTCAAGGTTAAAACACTCCACACACAACCGGTTAAGACACACACAAACAGTCTGTTGTTTACCAGCTTGAGAGGGAGTCTTTTAGTATGAGCAATGAATTATCTGAATGGAAACTCTGACTTAATCTATACCACCCTCTCCACTGTAACCAAAGCCTTATTGCTTTTTAAGTCGATCATTTCTGGGCTCCTCTTACAGGGAAGCCAGTCCTCCCTTTTTGGCCCACATGTGCGTGAGAGACAAGAGTTCGGGTTCGGTGGTTCTTGTAGTTGCTGTGTGCGTCTGTGGCTTTCTGGAGAGGGATGAGGTCACCCCCGCAAGTCAGTGAGTGTAAATGTATTTGGGATGAACAGCGGTTGTGATGCTGAAAACAGACTTTCTCCACCTGGCAGAGAAACATGTTTAAAGAGCATTTAGCAGTTTTTTTAAGGAACGGGCCTCCAGATTTGAAGAGAGTAATATAGAAAAGCTCTTAAAACTCACCTAACGAAGCAGGATATGTTATAAAGAGAGGGCTTATTACAGGTTAGCATGATGCTATAAAACAATAGGAAACAGACAGCCTTTCTTCAGTCCCTTATTTAAAAAAGAAAACAGCTGAAAACCAACAAAACTCACCCAAAATATATGCTTATTTAAAGCTCCAGTAAGGAACTTTTAGTTTGTGTCAACTTTGGATAAACTTTGCAAAACATTCAGGACTGTTAAGTAGGTCACTTTGAAATTTAATATGGTAACACTTTACAATAACAAATAGAAAATAGATAGTTTATTAATGTTTAATCATCATTTAAAAACAGCATTTAGACCAATTATAAATGGCATATAGATAGTTTATTGATGTAAGTTAATAGATACCTCACCACTAACAAGCAATGAAACAATGATGAATAATTTTCATTTATTATCAATAGACTTTTTATTAAAGTATTTAGGGTTTAAATATTATTTGTAAAACATCTAGATTAAAATGTGTGTCAGTAGCACTTTGTAAATGGTTAATATTTGTTCTTAAAACCATCTATTAACATTACTAAGATGGTTATTGTAAAGTAAGGGTTAGGGTTAGGTTTTTAAAATTATAAAATTTACAATTTATTGATGGTCTATATGCTACTTAAACCAGTAAATGATGATTAAACATTGATAAACTATCTATTTATGGTTATTGTAAAGTGTTACCTTTAATATTTATCAACATTTGTTGTATTGTTGAGTAAAAATGTTTTTTTATGTTTTTATATGTTTATCTTAATTTATTTGCTTTTTTACTTCCTGTGTATGATAATAAAGTGCTGAACTAATCTCTAGTTTCTTCAATTTTTAGTACAGATGCGTTAAAACTGGCAGTTTATTATGTGATAATAATCGAGATCGGACGATATGACAAAATATATCGTGATCATTTTTTTTTGCTAAATTGCCCAGGCCTACTCTCCAGCTGTCTTCAGTATTGTTTGCTTCTAAATGTCATGAAAAGGCAAAAATATATGAATTTCAATGTATTTCATGAACGTCAAAACTCCTCATTGGAGCTTTAACTAAAACACGCAACACAGACAATTAACTACAAAAAACACCAGGCACAGTCACGTCACAGTCCCTACACATCTGTGATTTAGCTTAAATCCCGAACTTATTTGAACAGCTACAATAAGCTCGCACTAGAATAAAACCCCACACATGTATTACCCATGGCGAGGAATAAAAACAGACATAAAAATGTTAGCTTAGATGTGTTTTTGCACCAACACTTTCTGTTACTGTTACTGGTTTCAAGAAGTTTAGATCAGTTTCCTTCATAATCTCAATCCCACGGAAGGCTGAATAGTCAATGAGGCACTGCTGACTCTTCGCCATGTGGGCTATCTTCCAGCTCGCCACATGCGACTATGAGACACAAACACTGCGAGAAAGACTCGGGATCATCGACCTTGGATGGTGATGTAGTGGCGCAGGTGCTGCATACAGGATTTGGTCTCGGTGAAGTGCTATTGTAACCCGATCTCGATCAGTATTCGCCCGCTGTTTCATCATGCCCCTGTCACCCGGGAAATAAGGGATTACTGGGTAGAAGACCTGACATAACCTGGGGCCACTTTCATATCCCCCTCCTTGACAAGCCTTTCCCATGAGTTTTTGTACTTTCTGGTGAGGATGGAGGAGAGTGCGGCAGCTGGTGTCTGGCCTGAAAACATCATACCGAAACTCCATGAAATTATCAGCGCTGCATCTCCGCATCCATGCAGCAGTGAGAGGAGATTGGACATTTTCAATCTACACCGCCCCTCTGGGTATCCAGACTGCAAGTTATTACTGGGAACTGCTGAATATGCTGGCGAGGTGAACATTACAATCATGTTTCTCCTGATAAGGCAGTGTTAAAACAAACAAAAAGCTCCCCGCTACCCCCTCTCCTACACCGCCCAAGGTCTTTGATTGAATTGATCTCTATGCAAATGCCGCGTTTTTAATATGCCCCATTTTCATAAAAACAGCGAGAGGAAAGATGTAGCGGCTCTCGCTCTGTCTGCAGATGAAGAGATAGCACTTTGGTGATACACATCTCCATGTCCGTATATTGTTTTGCAGCCACTGCGCTGCATAAAAAGCAATAAAAGAGCCGCTACAAGCCAATGTAATTACACTGCATCCCAGCCATACAAGACTTTCTATTAGAACAATGGCACTGATGTAGGCATCGCACTCTGAAGCACAAAGTGACATTAAATCATAATGAAGCCACTGCATTTTAACTGGCATGTGTATAAAGAGCCAATATAACACACTCCATGTGAAGGAGAAGAAAGACGGAGCGACGTCTCTTCAGAAACTTTCTGATGCTCGGAGGAATCTGTGGCGTTCGATAGAGTGTGTGTGTGTCTGTGTCTGAGTGTGTGTGTGTCATTTCTACCTTCTCGTGAATTTCCTGCGTGGACTGAGCGTCACAGAAGGCGACAGTCGCCAAGTCTTTCAGGATGGGCATCTCCACGGTGCAGTCGCGCCCGTCCAGCAGCGCCACAAGGGGGCGCGGATGCATTGGCCCGTTCATGATTTGGGGCCGAATACCTGCAGACGAAAGAAAGGAAGGAAAGATGATTAACTTTGGATGTGAGACAAACTTAATTTTATTTTATTATTTTTAATAAAAGACTTCTGACGAGTTCAAGATTTCAACTTTGGAGCAAAAAGCTTCAAACTGGAGGACTAGTTTTCTTCGAGATGAGGTCCAAGATTAAAGGTTCGAGTTTTAATTGTTTTTTATTGTTTACCTGCAGACTTTGTGATCCTTTCTTGACTGTTTTATTACTTTTAGATGTCTAGTCAGGATTTATATTTGTGTTTCAAAAAACTAGGAAAAAAGCCAACATCCTCGGTAACAACATCAATAGCTTTATCCGGTGTGTCAGTGTCTTGCGAGCCATAACTGCATACTGAAACCTAAATTTCAAAGCCGTTAAAACAACCTTCAGCACAAACATTCAGCCAAAAATCAGTCATTGACACTCTGACAGCTGGAGTCAGTTGACTGTTTCCTTGAACAGAAGAAAACTGTGTATGCAGATGCGCTGATTAGGATTGAGCAGAGAAAAAAAGGCTTCTCTGAATTACCAAGTGTTGTTCGATAAATCAATGCTCCTACTTAAGAGTGGATTAGACCACAGCCTCACTTACAGGAATCAGTCTCAGTGCTCCCAAACACACTCCCCCTCACACACAGACACCCTCATACCCAAATATAACCATACGAACACACGCAGGTATGTACGCAAATGCACTCTTTCACAATAAAGAGGAGAGATTTCCCTTGTGTTTATGCACGACACTCAAAGTGTGCACACTTGTGTTGTTCTCGTTTTCAGTTAAAGAGAGAGGATCCTAAGGAAAAGCCTGCAAGCTACACCTTTAGAAACAATGCCCTGCCTCAAAAGAGCCGTGTATCACTGAAACAGAGAGAAAACGCTACAAGCCTGAAACAAACCCGCAGCCAACTCACATCAGCACTTCAGCGCACTTAACAAAGTGTGTGTTGCAATCCTGTTTTATTTTCCTCCTCCCCGCACTCACCCCCACTTTCTCTCACTCAGAGTGGAGAGAGCTGAGAGGAGCCGAGCCGAAGCTCCCCGGCGGGGCCGACCTTCTCGCACAACCCCGCTGAAGGAGACGTGTCGCGCTGAGAAGACAGACAATTACGAGTGCTGCTTCATACAATGTTAACAAGTGAGGGGGGCATCAATATTCATGCTGCTTCAGAGCTGAGCAGCGTGCAGCTTAGAAGGATGGAAAACTGTATCCTGCTGGGAGCCACAGCCCTAATGCTACACAGGTCATGATCTTCTCTCCCTGTTAGCGGATACAGATCTGTTCAAGCTGACAAAACAGGCCAGAAGTCACTCCAGAAGAAACCTAAACCAGCAGGATCCCCTGTGGATGTTTCTGTGTTTGCGTTACATCACCCTGTCGGTAAAAAGGTGTGTGTGTGTGTGTGTGTCCTGAGTGATCTAGAAGATTAAGATGACGTCAGAGTCCTGCGTTGGGATACGAAGCAGGGTGGAGGAAGAGGAAACGAGAGGAGAGGCCCATTAGGGACACGCTCGGTGGGATTAGAGCAGCAGAGGAGGCTGATTAGGGCAGATAAAGGTGAGATTAAAAGATTTAAGATAGGGAAACTTTGGTGTGTGTGTGTGGCTGGTGGAGAGGGAGGCTGACGTGAGCAGGGGGGGAAAACAAACAGGTGGGAGGAGGGGAGGGAGGGAGGAAAAAACAGCAAGAGTGAAATTAAAATGTAAAATGAGCATGCATAAAAACAGACTAAACACTGCCTGTTAGCTTAAAGAGCTCCCTGGAGGCGTATCAGGGGAAGAAGAGAGAGCACATAAACGACAGAGGAGAGACAGAGAGGGAGCAGTCCGGCAGAGCAGCATCCAGGAGGAGGGGGGAGATACGAGAGGAGGTGTCATCCCCTCGCTTTATGACGACCACTTAACAGGAAACCAGTTTTGGTGCACCAAATTCTGGCACTGGGAGTTGAGGTCAGAGAAACAGACACCAGTGTCCTCCACACACTCTCAGTGCAAAAGGTGGAGGACGTGTCTTCTCTCCTGACAGACAGGCAGACATCCCCCCCACCACCACCCAAAAGCTGCCAACAAACAACACCAACCATCTTCATGCCTACTTATCACACTTCCAGTTCGAGACGGGTGACAAGACAATGGGGAAAAGGTGAGGCGTGGCGACTCGGCTGTCTGTGCCACATCTGCGACTGACAGCATGTTGAATATTAATGGAGGCAGCTGGGTGGTAAAGACCGAGTCCATTACAAACTGGCAAGGGTGCAAGAGGGACAGCTTGTGCATTAAGAGCCCGAAACAATTAAGTGTGAACCGACCGGCAAAAATACAACAACAGTTCAAAAATTAAACGAATTCACATGTTCCAGATTCTGAAAATATGGTTATCTACTGTTTTTTTACTGTTTTCAGTGAAATTACAGCAACTCAGACACTATAACGAGGCTCTATAAGTATATGATGTGTTAACAAGTATTCCTGCTTCCAGTTTATAAAGGTAACATTAAAGCTCCTGTGAGGAACATTTTGTTTGCTTTAGTACTGGTGCCCCCTAGTGGATACTAGGGGTGGGAGTAGTATCGCGATATTTTGTCTGGAGATATATTGCATTGTCTCATTTACCTAGTATCAATTTTTTTCAAATTAATTACTAATATAAAGTCAAATCTATGATAATGGACAAATTTAATCTACTGGTTGTCCAGTGAGGTTGGTTAGAACAGAAGAAAGTCAGCACAACAAATCACTGTATTGAAAAATGTTAAAAATCACAATAATGTCGTATCGTGCCCCAAGTATCGTGATAGTATTGTATCATGGCCCAAGTATTGTGATAACATCCTATTGCGGCCCAAGTATCATATTGGTATCCTATCGTGCCCCAAGTATTGTGCAAATATATTGTATCGTGCCCCAAGTTTTGTGATAGTATCGTATTGTGCCCCAAGTATTTTGATAATATCATATTGTGGCCCAAGTATCATGATAGTGTTGTATCGTGCCCCAAGTAACATGATAGTGTTGTATCGTGCCCCAAGTATCGTGAAAATATCATATTGTGCCCCAAGTATCGTGATAATATCATACCGTGCCCCAAGTATCATGATAATTTTGTATCGTTGCTCAAGTATTGTGATAATAATGTCGTATTGTGGCCCAAGTATCGTGATAATATCATATCGTGGCCCAAGTATTGTGATAATATCGTATTGTAGGCCCACCCCTCGTGGATGCAGCTGTGCCTATTGTCTGACAGGGCGAGTTTACTCTCAATATGAAGAGTGAATCAATAAGCTGCCATGCATGTCATTAATTGCCTTCTATTTGATAACCAATCATTTTAATTTCAGCCTCTAACTCATTATTTTTTCTTAGGTTTAGCAAGAGAGGGTAACTCATGTTATGTCAGTTTAAGGGTTCTCGAACTGTCAATATTATCCAAAGGAAATATGAAAACGTTGATCATGTTTTAGACTGCAGTATACTGTCCTTCCTGGAAAAGGCTCAGCCCCACCTGTAACCTCCTCCTTACTCAGTTTAAGCCTCTCGTTAGTGGCTTACACAGATTACAGACAGCAGTGGGTGAGCAGGTGAGAGGAGCTGTGAGTGAGGCAGCAGCTTCCAGGCAGCGTGGAGCCCTGAGGCAGAAGTTAGACAGGCTGAACTCCATGAATCATCCAGTGGGTTTCTCTCTGACCTTTCAGTCTCTCACTCTTTCAATCTCCCTCTCACTGACTCTCTCCCTGCTGCATTTCAGCGAATCGTCCGCAGCGTTGTATTCTCACAGATCTCTCTCTCTCTGTCTGTATGATACCATCTACTGACAGCTCCTCTCTGTATCTCTATGCTTAGTGTATCTGCTTCTCTGTCCTTTTAATCTCCTTTTTCCTCTCCTTCTTTGCTTTACCATCATTCCTCGCTGTTTTTTTCAGCCGCTCCTTCCAGTCATCCTTTCACCTCAGCTGTCAATCCTTCCTTTCCTTTCCTCCTCTCTTGCTCGGTCTTTCCAGGAGCAAGAGTGTGTGTATCTCTGCGCCTGTGTCCCCCTGTGTGACAGATTGATTCTGATTTTGATGGAGAGGAGATGATTTATCCAAGCAGGGAAAGCAGGGAGGTGACAGGAAACACTCCCCCTGCGCAAAACTGACAGCATGTACATCAAACCGGCCTTAACCAGGACCACTGGGTTTGTCAGCTGCACAATACCAACCACACCTGGTTCTGATGGATTCATGACAACCGCTCCATCACCTCATCACTCTGTGGTGATGCTTGACAGGGATGCTGTGCATCCACAAAAATCTAGGAAGATGGATAGTGAGGGACTAAAAGCTACTTTTGGTTTGTGTTGACTTTGGCGCCCCCTGTGGTCAAAACAGGCTTTGCTAACTTTGTCCTGAGCTTCCCACTGAGCAATAGATGGCTATTAGACGTCTATTTTTTTTTTTTAGACCTAAATTCAACCATCTAGATTCAGTATATTTTCAGACAAAATTTAGACGTTGCACTTTAACCCATTATTCGAGGACTATTTATTTCAAAAAGCAACTGTGAGTTGCACAACCAATCTTCAAGACTCCAGTATAGACTTTGTCTAAATTTAGAGGTCTAAAAAACTTTAATTTTTAGACCTGTGGTAACCTGATTTCAGATCAGTCAGCTAGGCTACATTTACACGTCTATTAGACCTCTTTTAGACAAAAAAATTCTCAGTGGGTTATGATTTACTTGAGCTAAATTTCATAACTTAAGACTCTGTGCAGGTGAAATATAAAAAAAAGCTCATATAATTCTGACACCTAACCCCCACCGTGTTTTCAGGCTTTCATGTAATCGCATCGCAGTGGTCCCTATTCTTTTTAATGGTCACCTAAATAAACTCAGTGTGTTTCATGGTTATTTAAAAAAAACTCCTAATGGTAGCTTTAAGGTGTAAGATTGCTGCAAAACAAAAATCATCAATACGACATAGATTTCAGCATACAGCCGCTTGCTCTTTACCACATTAAATCAAACAAACTGGGTGTGATATTTCGCCCCATTTAACCCTTAACCTACTTGGAAAAAAACTCTTTCATTGGTGACAGCTCTAAGTTCTTTAGAAATGATGGCTACATGATGCAAAATCTGAATCAAAAGCTAATAAAGTAAACTAACTTTCCAAACAACTTTAACATATTAGCTAAATTTAACAATGATTTACAGCATTTGTTAACTGTGAATTGAAGGTGAAACCTGATTTAAGAATATTAAGTCAACACAGTTTAGACAAATTTGTGAATCAGATTTGTTTTTTGCTCAGGTTGCAGATGCAGTGGTTACTAGGATTTAACATTTCCATCATTCATAGAAAATATTTTGGTTCATGAAGCAATCAAATGATTTTTTTTCACTTTCACCATGAGAATTTCTTTAAAATCTTCTCCCTGCACTGCAACAATCTCAGAGGTCTCCCCGCTGGAAGTGAGAATAAAAGACACCAATAAATATCGCGAACGCTCTCTGTGTCAAATTGCTTTGAAAAAAAACTCCACTGTGACAGACACTCTCAGCTCTTTTGTACGAGCGGCACTTTAACAGCTCGTTCAGAGACAACATGTGGAAAATAAAACAGCGTTCAGCAGGTCTGCCGCGCTCTCTGCAGGCTGCTGCTCCGCCGCCTGCTCTCCGACGGCCGCTGGCTGTCTGACTGCAAATACCCTTGGATTTCGAGGCGAGAGAGGAGATGACATATACTTAAGTGCATCAAATGTCAACAAATGTGCACATCGAGGGTGGGGAGGGGGGCAGCGTGGAGTGTTGGGGGTCATGTCAGAACGGCAGGAGGCAGAGTGCTCTTAATTTCACTCCTCCATTAATTAATTCTCCTCATTTCCTTTCCTCTGTGTTTTCGCTTCCTCTGCTCGATGCTCAACTGTTGCCAGGCTGCGAGCGTGAGTGCGTGTGAGTGTATGTTTGAATTTCACCTACAGATGCTGTGGTGGGTTTACCTACTAATCAATTACATTCATATAGCATATATGCACACATACCATGTCTCTGTTTAATGACATACTCAAGCCTGCAGTTTATATTTTCTCTATAGTGGTCTATTCTATTTTTTCTGTATGTCCTTTAAGAGAAGGAGAGATGGTAACCAGAGTAAAGTAGGACAAAAGTAGAACAACTTCCACCAATGACTAAAATACAGTTAAAAGGACTTTTTTTAAGAGGAAGTGATGTTGCAGAAACAGCTGATAAACAACAAAGAGACTGTGTCCCTGAGTGTAATGTAAGAAGATGAAGAGTCCATCATGAAAAATCTGCCAATTAGCAGAGCCATCATACTTCCAACTGACTGCAGTTTACTCAGCGTTTCTGGCGCTTAAATAGCATTTCTTGGGTTCTTCATTTACACACACGGTCATACTTTATTTCAGACACTTAAAAGACTTTTTAAACAAATCAGTTAAAACACTAACTCATCAAAAATGTCTTTTTCTATGGAACTTCCATCTAGGTCGATAAAGCAAATGAGTAGTTGACTGATATCACTTTTTCAATGGCCGATACCAATACCGATAACAAGAGAGCGTGTTGGACGATGGCTGAAATGTAAAGGCGATATCACATTGTTACTGTTTTTTTCTCTACATTTCACAATTCTAAAAATATGAGAAAAAAATGCTGAACTTGAGTAATTTGTCAAGTAAGTTCAGAGGAAACGATATTTGGTTCAGCAAAAAGACTTTTGGGTTTCCGTTATGCTACCTAAAATGATCAAGAAATATACAAAACACAATTAATATTGGGATTAAATTAAGAAGAGATGAAAGTAATGTAGAGATTAATTATTCCGTGCACATTGGAATCTAATATATGAGGCTTTCTTGGCTTAGAATATGTTCTCGATGGATTTTAAATGAATTGGTTAAAAAGAAATATGAGGTTACAGTACAGACATGTAGCCAGGAGCAAGATTAAACTTCATTATTCATATATCATGGGCGGATTTATATTTACAAAAGCTAGTGATTGTTTTAGATTTCATTTAATGACGCAAATGTGCTCAGAAAAGGTAACTGATATTGGCCTTGTGATTGGTAATGGGCTAAAAGATTGATCAGTCTATCGCTACAACAAACCACAAACAAATTAGCGCCTTTTTCGAGTTCATACTGCCAAAGTAAACCAGAGTGGATCATTTACTTATCATTTACACAGAAACTCAGACTGAACAGAAACCCATGAATGGGCGATACTCAGGGGAGTTTACAACCAAGAAGAGGATGTTTTTTTTTCCCTTTTTACAAACATAACTGGAGGCGGGAATTTAGCTTTTCTTTATGTCTTTTACTTCTGAAGTGTTGAAGTCTTTGGTTGCTAACTGATGGCTACATCTGAAACTCAGAGAAGATGTCCTTTCAAGCAGCATATTGTGAGGTAAAATGACAGCTGTTGAGATCAGTTGACTCCATGTTTTCTGCTCATTATCTTTGAGTCGAAACACCTCTGCAATGTTGCCGTTTCTATAGATTAAAATGCGAAATATGCATGATGTATCGCCTTGAATCACAGTGTCCTGATTGCTAAGTAGCAGAAGAAAAAGTGACGGATGATTATTTAAAAAGGAGTTCCTTCTTAAAAGCTCGGATAAATTTATCATGTGGGTTTTGAATTCATGGAGACGGGTCTTTGAATCATTTCTAAACACTAGTTTCAATTACCCCTCAATCTTTTGTTGCTAGAGTCCTTTCAAGTCCCTGCAATAAAGGGTGGTGAGCACAGAGAGGCGTCTGGAAAGGAGAGCATTTTTCACAATTAGAACGCACATCAGTCGTCCAAAATGAGAACTGGGTCAGATTGAAATTTATTTTGGAAATCTAGGTCTTGGTTTAAAAGGCTTTCTTGATTTAGATAACCAGCATTTATGAGATCACTTTTCCTTTTTCCGCTGTTTTTCTTTTCCTTTTTTTTTTTTATTCAATCTCTCTCCGTCATCAGTATTTTAATTCTAATCATTCCTGTAGTCAAATACTTGTGGAACCAGGCCTCGGTCCGGGCTGGATGCTGCGGTTCCTGAGCCAGCAACACTTAGTCAGAGTCTGGCAGCAGCAGGATGCAGCAGAGCGCCGCACCGGGAGATGAGGCCAGAGTTTCCATTATGTGGGGAGAGGGAAGGCTGGGAGTTTTCTTCCTACCGCTGGCCACCACTGCTGGTTTTATGCAGCCTCCATACAGAAGAGAGAGAGAAAAGGAAACGCAGTCGTGTTGCGGTCGAGAAAAAGAAGAGGAGAGGAGAAAACAGCCATAGATGTCACTTCAGTGGTTTAGAGAGACCAGACAAGCCGCGCACAATGCTATCATCATCTTCTGCCACCGGTTACCTAGCAACCCCAAGCTGCTGTTTGCAGGTGGCTCCTTCTTGACAACAAGGCTGCTGCTGCTGCTGCTGCTACTGCTGCTGCTGACCACAGACAGCTACAGCCATTTACTGTGCCACAGTGAGCAGGGCTGAAACATGACCCACATCCACTGGTTAATGCAGGCAGCCAGTCAAACAGGAGGAGGCTGAGCGAGGGTGGAGGAGACCGCCCATAGAGGGACGAGAGGGGGGCTCACTATGGATATGGATTTTGCTTCATTTAAATATCAGACTTTCTGTTGGGTTTATGATATCTGGACAAGAGGCTTTTTTGTAGGGCCAGACTGATTTATTAGCGAGCCGATTAAATCAGCCAATTTTAGCCCGTTTGAGACTAATCAGTAATCGGCCATAACTCGCCAATTTTCGCCAATATTTTCAGAAATAAAATGCGAAGAATAAGATTCGGTTTCACTTTGAAAATGTTCCGCCATTTGAAAAGTTCCCCGACTTATCCTGTAGATGGCGCAGCGACCTCATGACAATTTTCATCTGCTAACTACCTCACAGCACAGCAGAGTGACGGATCTGAAGCAGGAAGCCGTAGGGACGCACGGAGGAGAGTGGTCCGCCTCAGCGGTAAATAAACCAGTTTGTGAAAAACACAATAAGTCAACAAGTTTCAGTTCAACCCACTTCACGATGTTCCCCGCTGAGCTGGTCTTGGTCACAGCGAGTTAACGGTGAAGCATCATGTAATATGCAAGCTAAAGTTAGAGTTAGCCATCTGCTATTAGCCTTGTTACACTGTTAGCCTCCAGAATAAACAACAGTACACATTACATGATCGAGCTACTTCTCTTACTGAGGCAGCTGCATGTCTCCAGATAAGACTGGAACAGAAATGTGAGCTAAGACGCGAAGGCACCGACCAGCGGGAGGGTAGTTGAAAACGCTTTTCTGGTTTGATCAGTCGGTCTTCCTGTCGGCGTGAAGAGCAGTAGCCTACAGTATATCTAGAGGCATCGGCCCAAAAAAATCCATATCAGTTGGGCCCTACTTTTTTGCTGGTCTTGACATGAAACACTGGGATCACAAATATGATAATCCTAGATTGGGTGCTACGGATTTATTTTGCCATGCACCTTCACGAAACATCTAGTTTTGTCATTGCAAGAGTCTCGACTGTGCACGTGTAACTTGCAACCAATGCAGTCCCATAACCACCCTGCAAAACCAGGATCTTTGAGCTCTGCATAGCAGCGTGGTGAAGGTCCAGGCTGCAGATGGCTAAATCTAAAGGGAGACATGGTCACCCTTGTTAGAATCAATAATCCAAATCATCTTCATGTTGACAAAACATCTAAACTGGCCAACAGATCTGTCATCCTTGTTTATGAGCAAAAAAGGAATCTACAGCTAATCCAGGTTGCAGCCATCTCAATAAATATCGCAACCAAGAGCTGATTTTATGCTGTTTGAAACAGCCCTGGCAGTTGATCATATCAGCTGTAGCTAATTAATGATAATTCTCCGAATAACTCGCCCAAAGCCCAAACTCAAACTTGGCTGCTGTTTTGCTAATGTGCTCTCTGCAATTTGGCATCTGTGCTCGGCCAAAGATAATTTGTTGGATGTCGAAAAAAAAACCCTCACTGACAACCATTTAGATTTGTGAGCAAACCGCGTGTTTTTGGCAGTTCGGCAAGGCAATGAGTTTGATTTCATTTAGCGAAAAGATCAATCTAATGGCTTCCTGTTTCTCTTGGATGTTGGATGTAAAAGTTTAGGGAGGAATACGGTGAGTTAGAATCCACGCTGTATTCGTGTTGAATAACACGCCAGGAGAGTCGAAGCCTTATAATGTGAAACGGGTGCGATTATGTGTGAAGGAAGCGTTCTCGTGGAGGCACAAAGTTTCAAAGACAGATCTGTATGTACACAACGGTAACGCACAAGCATGGATGTGGCAACAAATGAATAGAAACCCACACACACAGCTTTGGCAGGCTGCCAGCAGCTCTGACTGTGGAGTAACAGAGAGGACTTGGCATAATGCACAGATGTGCCGTTGGGTCAAACAACACTTTGTTTTCCTTGCTGGAGTTTCCTCCCTTTTCATAGGGCGCTCTGCCAGAGTCGTACTTCTAGTTTACTGAGGCTGAATTACTCATTTACTACTTTCCTCCCTCTCTCTCTCTTTCACACACACACACACTCACAAAAAACCTGCCATAAACACACACAGACCCTTCATCTGCCAGTGACAGCGCGAGGTCACTGCATGAGTTGTAGTGGCAGAAGAGAAGGGGGTGAGGCGAGGAGGGTGAGGAGGAGTAAGGGGGGTGAGTGTAAGCACCCTTTGTTGGCAGGCCTTCCCTCCCTTCACTTCCCCAAAAAAGTAGCACACAAAGGCCACTTGTCCTGCGCTGCCAGTGCCCCACCCCTGTCACCACCCGGCTGCCTGCCACACCAACCCGTTCCCTGCCAAGAGAGGGAGCGCACGCCTGTTTTTAAATGGTACCCTGTGTGTGTGTGTGTGTGTGTGTATGGGCGGGCCAAGCTCGCACTCCACCGCGGGACAAAAGCGGGTGTCAACAGCATCCATGGCACTGACCTCCCACCCCTTCCGCCTCCCTCTGTTTCTCTCTCTCTCTCTTTTTTCCCGCTCTTTTATTCTCCGGCGTTGCCCCGAGCTACGGAGCGCGCTCAGATCCCCAAAAATACGCAGAGGAAGTAAAAAAAGCAGCGGAGCCAAGTGCAGCGGCGTAGGACAGCCGTACCTTTTTTGAAAACAGACAACGCCGTTCTACTACTCCCCGCTCTGCCTTAGCGACCACACAACACACACCCACCCACACACACTTTCACTCCCTCCACCACTCCTCATCCACCTACCTCCCTCCCTCCCTCCCTCCCACCCACCTCCCACATGCCAGACTTTATTAGACATCCAGAAAAGAAAACAGGAAACATGCTGCTTGCCTGGAAAATGTTGCCTCCACATTCTTCGGCTTAAGAACTACACATCGCGGCAAAAAAAAAACGGGAGATGATTGAGGTGATCGAAGAAGGGGGGAAAAGCAAGAATTACAAAAAAATGTTGAAAAAAAAAAGTAGAGTACCCTCCACGATTATCCAAAGAGGTTACACCCCCCTCTTTTCTCTCTCCTCCTCCTCCTCCTCCTTCCTCTGACCCCCCCTCCCCCCTCCCCCGGAGTTGCTCCTCTTGCTCCGGCCCTGTTGGTGAGGAGGGAAGATTTTTTTTTTCTTTTTTTTTTCTAGTGGAGCTCTCTCTCTCTCTCACTAAGCTCCTGGCTGCATCATCTTCAGTCCATGCCTTTGAGGGCTGAGGGGGTAGAAGCGCCGTATACCCGCGGCATCCGCACGCACATACAGCGGTGTGCGAGCGAGCTGGTGATCCGATGGTAGCCGGGGTGAGGAAGGCGAAGAAGAAGAGGGGGGAGACGCTTTTGTCCTTTAAAAAAAAAAGAAGAAAAAAATTCTCCCTGGAAGAAAAAAGGGCTGCGATGGCTGGAACTCTCCCTGCTGCTTCCTCTGCTGTCAGCTGCGCAACATCTATTCACACGTCTCCCTCTCTCTCTCTCTCTTTCGCTCTCTCTCTTTCGCTCTATCTGTGTCTCTCTCTCTCTTTTGCTCTTTTTTTTTTCCTGCCTTTGTCTTTGCTGTTAATAAACCAGGAGGGGCAGAGAAAAATCTTGCGGCAGGAGGAAAAAAAAAAAAAATCCTGTCTAAATCAAAAGTGCCAGCTCCAACATGCAGCGCTGAGCTCTCCGGGCTCGCACAATTTACTCCCCGGCTGCGTTCACTTCATAGGATCGGCACACATAACACACTTGAGCACAATCCCTCCTCCCTTTTTTTTCCCTCCTCCTCCTCCTCCTTCTTCTTCTTCTCCCCTTTTTTTTAATGTTTTATTTCTGATGTGGACTCCACTGTGTTTTCAGAACGCCTGCCCCCTTTTCCCCCACTCTCTCTCTCTCTCTCTCTCTTTCTCTCGCTCTCTTTTACACACACACTCTTTTGCTTCACCTCCCTCACCCTCATAATTATTTGGTTTCCTTCTCTCCTTTTTCCACTTTCATCCAGACCCTGAACACAACCCCAAAACACCACACAAACACACACACTTACACACACACAAACCTCACCCCACCCTGGCATTTTGCGGGAATAGTGACACACACTCTCTCTCTCTCTCTCTCTCTCTCTCCTCCCTGGCTGCAAATATGTTACACACACACACATTTTAAACCAGAGGAACAATGCAACATTCAAGCCGCTCCAGCAATAACATTACAGCTGTAGAGTTGGCTGTTTTTTCGCACCATCAGGGAAGTCATCAGAGCCGAGTGTGTTAAGTTCACAGTTTGGTCCCTGGAGGAAAGAAGAAGAAGGGAGGGAGGGGAGCGAACTGACAGATCGCTCTGCTGAACGAGTGCGAGGACGAGCGGCTGAAAACACCCCTGTTTAGAATAACAATGTAACCGGAGCCTCCCTGCAATTCTGCAGCACGGCCAGAGCATGGCGATGCACAAATACACACACACACACACACACACCGCACAAACACACACCTAACTGGCTGCATGACAGGCGCGACCATTAGACAAAGAGTCGGCACGGTCACACGCCAGCAGTGATTATCTCTGACAGTAGAGTGGAGAGGTGGGACAGCCACGGGTGCGAGGCCACAGGACGATTGTGTGTATCTTCTTTAAGAGTGTGTGTGTGTGTGTGTGTGTGTGCGCGCTCAGGTGACCATCAGCTGGGCTGTTTTCTCTCAGCCAAAACGAGAGGAGACAGCGTGTCAGCCGAGCCGCCGTCTGCACCAATGACACATCTGAGGGAGTGTGACCATCAAAGGCAGCAGCCCCCACTTCCTGCCAGCCGACCAGACGAACACACACACACACACATCTATACGCACACGTATACACACTCTTGATGGAGTGTGGGGATACGCCTGCCCCTCTGATCTTTTTCTCTTCAATAACATTAGAGGATGTGCAGGAAAGGGGGGGCTGACTGACATCAATATGTTAATATGGAACGTGGCAGATCACAGCTTTGCAAAAAAACAGAGCAGCTCTAAAAAAAAAAGAGAAGAAGAATGAAGGAGAGGTGCGGTTAAGTTTAAGTGAGGGGAAGAGCAGGTGTGACTGCAGGTTTCCATTTCATCATGCGAACTTGAAACAAATAACCACTATACCACTATACTGCTCACGGTGCAACATCCCACTCTTGCTGTTAAGGTGCCAACTAACTCTGAGCTCGCTCAAAGTTCAGCTCACACGGATCAAAATTTACAAGTTCAGGCTTTTTGTATCCAAGTTGTCCACCAGCAGTCAATCCCTGATGTTTCCTAAACTAAATTCTACTGTAAAGATATAGACAGAGAAGAAGTTAAAGGATGTCATGCTGAAGGTAAGAGAGCAGGTTAGTTAACGGTCGCTATAAAACGCCCAAATACATTTTTAAACAAGCTGAGAAACAAAATCGCTGAACTTAAGGGAATATATTTTATTCCGCTTTGCAAATTATCCCCACAGGGGACTTTTGGATCTCAAAACACAAAAAAGGTAAATATCAATTTTATTATTAAACCAGCCAGCAGCTGTTTTATACTCGATATGCTGTCATTTTTTTCAAGATGCCAATTATGTCAAAAAAACTGACTTTTCAACCAAATATGAGGAAAAAATCAGATTCAATAATGATGACAGAAGAGAGATGTTTATCAACAAACTCTAAAAGGAATCATTCTCCAATCTCAAAAAGGCATACCTCTCTGAATCTGTAATTTTTTTCCCCTGGTGAATTCATCATGATTCGTTCCTCAGTGTTCAGTACGACTCATGAGACCTTTCAGAAAACCTTTATTTTGATGGTTAGACAGGGTGACGATATTCTGAATCCCCCCAAAAAGGACACGACTACGCAGGGGCGGAGTCACAGAGTCGCATGAAGTTAATTTTTAGATATTTTTGGGTCAGATCAAGTGTTTTTAGTAAGTCCATGCGAAACAAACTCAAACCTTCCATATAAAGCCCCGCACATTTGAAGGATTTTACAAACTCCCAGGACAAAGCCCGACAAGACTGGGCAGCCCCCCAAAAAGAGGACATGTCCGGGTAAAAGAGGACATATGGTCACCCCAGGTTAGAAAATCATTTATCATTAAGTGGCAGCAACACATTTAAAAAAAAGGAACAAACAGAGTCAATAAAAATCTGAAAAAGCTGTTTAATACTGAAAGAAAACACCCAGAGGAACATCTCTCCACTAATGAAATTAATCTGTGAGGAGGCGGTAACATGACTGGGCATAAAAGAGCACTCTCCAGAGGCTGACTCTCTCTGAGGTAAAGACGAGAAGAGGTTCACCACCCTGCTGTGAGAGACTGTGTGAGGAGGAAGTAGTTCAGCAATTTAGAATTTAAGGATTTCATCATCATTAGGATAAAGTATCATGAACAGATTCAGGGCGTACGTGCTGAGGTCGTCCCTAGTGTTGCTCGTGTTGGTTGAAACTGATCACTGTTGTTATGGGGTTTTAGTTTTTGATGCACGCTGGACTTTAAATCCTTTAAAACTAGGGATGGGAATTGATAAGATTTTATCGATATCGATGCCATTATCAATTCTGCTTATCGATTCAATTCTTTAACGATTCCCTTATCAATGCCTCTCTTTGATTAAAAAAAAAAAAGTAGACTATAGGTTTTCATCATTAACTCAAAATTTTATCAAGTCTCGGATAACGGAAAAAGATCTATGAGTCTAAAAATAATCAAACAGATGCTATTTGTACAGCATTTCTGGCATGCAATTTGCTTATGTTAACTCAGGAGATACATTAGGGTGACCATATTCTGAATCCCCTAAAAGAAGACACTACTACGCAGGGGGGACTTGTGTACAAAATTTTACGTTTTTTTTTTGGTCGGGTCGAGTTTTTTTTTATGCGCGTCTAACTCTGTTAAACGTAGACTGGCACTCGCGAGACCGTTTTTCAAGGCACCTGAAAGTAAGGAATCATTAAGATAAAATGTCAGAGCTGTCGATGGATTGAACCATTTGGAACCGGTTCTCGATTTCCACCCCTATTTAAAACTGACTAGAGTCTCACATCATCTTTTCGTAAATCTTGCTAGTGAGCTCAGAGGACTCCAGGTTCTCGGCCGTTCAGGTACCTGGACGGAGAGGATGAGTTTACTGCAGCCACAGCCGGCCTGGTGTGAACAAACAGCTATACACTCTCAACTACAGCAGTCGGCGTGCGTGTCGTTACATGTTTGGAGGGGGCGAGTAAACACTAATGAGAACAGATTGGCACAGCAGGTCCCTCACACACACTCGCACAAACACACACTTCCTCTTTCAGATGTAGAGCAGCCAGACTCGGGTGTAAACCAGCTCTGAAGGCTACATCTGTTCGCCCCATAGCTGAGCCTCAACCACACCTTCAACACCTATTTATTACAGCACAACCTGATGCACCAAATACTAACAGACCCTTGGTTATTTAACGCCTACTCTTACTTTTATTTATTATCTTCATTTATCCCTTGAATAATTTTTTCCCTCTTCATTTTTACACAAGAGAGGTGCAGAAATTCAGGGTCTTTTTCTGCATGTTACAGTAAGTACAGTCTAAATAAAATGCCGATCCTTGACACCATTTCAGTTCTAGGTTTACAGCTAAAAACCAACATTTTACTCTCCCTTTGAAGCATAAAACTACATTTTTTTTTTCAAATCCAAAGACTTTTCCTCTCTCTCCTGCTGCCTGACTTCTAACAGCTCTGACCTTTAGCACAGTGAGACATCAAGAGCAGGCGGTCACGCTCTGGAGGACCCGACAAATGGCCCGAACCTCCTTACAGCCCATGTGGATTTAGCCTTGAGAGGGAGCCCTCTTCTTTAACAGGCCTAATTATACTGTAAGCGCCCTTTTCCTGCGAGCGCTGAAACTCTGCAGCTGAGAGGACGCTGGATGTAGAGGCTTGTTAAATCCCCCTAAAGCACTTAAAGGGATTTTAAGAAAGCGAATGGTGGAGTGAGCCGACCTACCGTTAGGAGACGGGGCTTTGGCTGAACATATTAAGGCCACAGGTTGAGGGGTCTGCTTCAGATGATGGACCCGGGTCGACGGGGGAGTTCAGCTCAGGAGCAAATGGACTCTGGAGAATATCCCTAATAGCTTCCTGAGATTTCTATCGTGTTTAACTTTCTCCATTCTCAACCTCTTTCTTCTGATGAATTAAAACCATTTGGACTTTTGTGTTTAGTCTAATGTGACGGAAACTATTTTTGTGTAAACATCACTACATCGTAAATAAGGAAGCTCCCACAAATAAAACAACAACATGAATGACGTGAAGCCCAGTCAGGTCATTTTGTACATTTCGTGAAAGGTCCTCTACCTCTCTTGTTTGGTTCATTTATATATCAATACAAGGGACAAACTGTAGCAACGAATTTCTAGTTTCTTCAAATTGGAGTTTTAATCCTGACTACTGGCATAGCCCAAGGTAAGAAAACATGTAGAAACAAGTCCAATAGAGCACAACATAACATTTTCAGACGACAAAGAACAAGGAGATGAAGAAGAAGACGGAAAAGAAGAAGACATTTCAGGAAGTACCCCAACCTTTGTCCCTCTTTGCAAGCTAACATCCATGACAATCCTGGTTATTCTAATTGCATTGTGTATGCAAGATAAAGATTTTATACTTTATGTCAATGCTAGGTTACAAGATGCCCTCTGTGAGTGTTTACATACAGGTAGTAGAGCAGTTTAGTAGTAGCTGACAACTGTAAGGACTTACAGCCCTAACTAACGGCAGGTAGCTGCGTTACGAGTTGGACTCAATACATCAGCCTACAATAATCAAGACTTTGATTATTTTGTGACAGACTAGTCACTGCAGTGCCAACTAAAGGGGTTGATGATAGTGTTGGGGTATGAAAGTGTCTACCGGTGGAAAAACGGAGCGTCCCTTTGGGTGCGTTTCCGTATATTCACCGGCGTATCATGTGGAGTTTGTTTGCTACGTTTGATTGGTCAGGTTTGGGCGCAGTCCCTATAATCACCAACGTGTCCAGCAGACTGCTTGACACAGTTTTGACGAAGAAGAAAACAGCTTCACTGGTGGTGGCCATGGCGGATGCAGAGATTAATGGCAGTACCAAGAAAGTGGAGGCAGCCTGACCCAACCAACATGAGGAAGAGGGGGAGGAACTCGTCCCGAAAAAGGGTGCAAGTAATTGAATTTACAGGGGGAAAAAACACACCGTGTATACCTTACTGTGATATGAAATTACTTATACTGTGATATAAGATTTTGTTCACACCGCCCAACATTACTTGATGATGTTCAGTCACCCAGATGGATGAAAGCACACACTCCAAGTCAAGATCTGTGACAGCTCTGAAAACAACAGTTTTACTACGTACAACCACGGACACCACAGTCCTTTAGAAGAATCGACCTGTTTCCACCTGTCCAGCTTGAATCATCCTCACTGAAGCTGCTCACTAAGAAAGCCTTTCTTAAAGGTGTCAATCTCTTCCCCAGCTCTTTTTTTCTGGACGTGGATGATCAGAGTATCAGCTTAGCAGGATGTATTTGTCATTACACCTCCAGAGAGAAACAAACCGAGGATGCCAAACTAACCCAACTTGTCAACTTTGTTTCACAAATCATCAAAAATTCCTCTTCATCCAGTTACCAAACTACCTTTCTGTTAGGGTTTTAAAGAAGGATAATCTGGACTGAGCAGAGGTGGAGAGAAGAGAGCAGCGGTATTGCAGTATTTGGCGACACAATTCTAATTTCCTCATTGTGAGTATTTATTTAGGAGGCCCGGGTTTATCCACTGAGAGGCACCTGCCATGGCAGCAGCAGCCAGGGTAAATAACCCCCCCAGGCATGTATGTAGAAATACACACATATGTACACAAGAGCCCCCACCCTCTCAGCAGTGGTCCAGATAACAACCCTGAGTCAACACTGGCTCTCTGCTTTTGTTTTCTCTGCCTCCCCTCTGCTTTTTTTTCCCCTCCCACGTTCCAATCCCCGCAGAACCACAAGGACCCCGGCTGAAAAGATGTAGGGATGAGGGACGGAGAGATTGTGAAAGAGAAAGGAAAAGAAGGGAGAAAAAGAGGAGGGCTAAATTACAGCATGAGAATGCAAATGAGAGTATTTTATTTAGGGGGAGCCACGGAGGGCGAGCAGGCTTTATTTTCCAGGCAGGAACAGCCCCCCTGTGGCCTCTGGATCAGTTGCAGCAACAGTGAAAGGAAAGAAAAGCGAAACACTCTGCATTTTTACTCAGGGAGGAATAAAAGAAGAAATATAACAAGTATGAAAAAGCCACAACTCTGGGAGGCTGGCGCAGTCATAAAATAAAATGATATTTTGCGATGCTTTCACACCAGCACCACTACATCACTGCTCCCTTCCTCCATCCATCCTTTCTTCCTCCCTTCACTCACTCCCTGCCTCCTTAAAGTTGCTGAAATATGGGCACAAATCACCGCCTGACCTAACACATCGCCGCCACCTCCCCCATCTGGAAAAACAGAGCGTGTGTGAGAGGGAAAGGGACGAAGACAGAGGAAGCGGCCCGAGCCAGCTGCAGGTGGTCTCCAGATGTGAGGACTCTGGGGACAGGCCACTCTGGCGCGGTTAAGGGGCGACTCACATCTCCCTCCTTTTCCCCTCTTTTTTCCTTCCATCGCTCCTCCTCCTCCCTCGGTGACAAGAGCCATCTGGCCTGGCAGAGGGAGCCGAGGCGCAGCAGAGAGTCCCACCCTCCCGAGTGTGGCCCCTGCGTACCACTCAGCAGAGTGCACGGGTAAATAAAATGCATGCACACACATTATCCCCACCCCACCCTGAAAGCCGTCACATGACTATTAACCCGTAGAAGCAGCGGCCCAGCTGTGCTCCATTACAATAAATACAGCAGGGTCATGAGGTCTTGTCAGCCAGGAGTCAGGCATCAGACACCATGAGGTGTCCGCTTACAGCCTTTTAAGGCTCACTTTGCTGAAGAGTTACAGCCATTTTCATCATCACACCCCCATCATCCACCCACCCAGATTGTCTTCTTTACCCTCCAGAAACAAACTCCCACCCACTTACTTATGTGACTCCAGATGATATTTCACACTTCCTCAGGCAGCAGAACAGACCC
Organism: Xyrichtys novacula; assembly: GCA_962446985.1. Classification (NCBI taxonomy): domain Eukaryota; kingdom Metazoa; phylum Chordata; class Actinopteri; order Labriformes; family Labridae; genus Xyrichtys; species Xyrichtys novacula. The sequence continues at coordinate 5,668,909 of OY660882.1, read as the reverse complement.
CCTATAACCCCTAAGCCACTGTAACTAGAGTAAGTATTGTGGTCACATGATATGACACCTTGAACATGTGAAACCTGAAACTATGCAAGAGAAACATTCAACTAGAGCATGACGACAACTGCCCATGAGTAAGGTAATCGATTGGTATTAGTATCAGTATTGGTTCTGGAAATCAAACTAACTAACCTGGGAAGTGCAGCTTCTCTGTCGTGTACGGTTCAGTCAAATTGGATCTGGCTTGAATGTCTGAGTTTGTGTTTGAGTTGAATATAGGGGTTTCCCGATACAACTCTTTTACTTCCAATAGGATATCGATAATGTAGCCTTCAGTATTGGCCAATTCGGATATTGAACCTCCATCTCTCTACATTCCTCCCCAACCCAGCAGCGGCATGGTGGCTGTCTAACTTGAGGCTGGTCCTGCCCAAGGTTTCTGCCTGTTAAAAGGAAGTTTTTCCTTGCCACTGCTACTCATGGAAGTTGAGATGGGCCAAAACCCATCTTAGGTTGGTTCTTGATCATCAAACAATGAGCGTGGTCTAGACCTGCTCTTGTTCTTTGAAAAGCGTCTTGAGATGACGACTGTTGTGAATTGGCGCTATATAAATAAAATTTGATTGATTGATCGATTGACAAAATTGTGCATGACAAGTTTTGCACTCAGCTGCAATGTCTTTTTTGGACTTAAACAAAAAATACTGCCACACGGCCAACAGTGTGTACCTTAGGACACACAGTTGTTGTGATCAAGTGGGTTTTGCCTGCTTAATCTACGTGCTGCTTCAAAGAGGTGCCAGAGTGGAGTCTTCAATGGACTGCTTGTATTGGAGTGCTGATATCAGAGATTTTAGATACAGGCCGATATAATCCGATATTTGTTTATTGCTGATACTAGACCGATATCGGATATCAATATTGTATCTGGACATCCACAGTTCATGGTAAACAAAATTTCGACAGGCGAAGAGAGGACGTAAGAAAGACGAAATTTTCTTGGCAAATGGCACAGAGCTGTAATGTCCTTTAGCCTCTGTTCCGATACGAAAGCCTTTGCCGACTTTTTTAAGAGGAGGGGAAGTCGGCCCAAAGTTTCTTGTATTGTGTACCCTCCGTTAGCTGACACATTAGTCAAGGTGTCACTGTCTGGGCGAAAACAGTCCTGCCCTGATGGGACATGGATTCCACTAGACCTCTAAAGGTGGGCAAGGTACTTGTACCAAGATGTTAGCAGCATCTTTGAGACATGGTAGATCTGGCTTGGTTGTCCGGCGCATCCAACTGATTCATGATTGGGCAGATATCTAGGGAACTTTAGGGGAAGTAAACTTTGTTGTGCTACCCAACGCTATCTTCTTCCAGTCTTCCCTTGTTCTGTTCAGCGATTTTGGTGCTGGACTACAAAACCCCTGTATGTCGACACATTTATATCAAAACCAGCATGAACTTTTCCAGCAGCTTGGGCTTGAGTGGCTCTTCTTGTTGGATCACTTTTGTGAGTCCTCGACTTATCCAGACGTAACAATTTGGCTCTTGTCAAAGTCTCCTACATCCTTACACTTGCCCATTTTCCAGTCTCCAATGAATCAATTTGAGGATAAATGCTATTTCCTTACCCGATATAGTGACACGTTCCAATCGGTGTTTTTCACTCCACGTGTCAGTGGTCATGATGTAACGGCTGACTGCTTTAATGGTATTGGAGACTCTTAAACCGTGTGTGCATTCTTTCGAAGTGTAATTACCTACAAGTAACACAATGTTCTGAAATAAGAAAACTGTTTCCAAGAGGACCAAAAAAAAAAGACCTTTTTATAACCTCGGAAAACAAAATAGCTTCCCTTCCTCTCCGATTGTCAGTCATTAGGATATGTTAAGAATACTTTTGGAAAAGGTTACTCAGTGAAACCCCTGGCTGCCTCCTGCAGGCGCACGCGCTCTTGGGAATACACTTAAAAGGATTCCTGAGTAATTGTCTATGCAGCAGTAGAAATTGGGAATGGGGGGAAAATGGACTGTAAAGACTGAAAGGGTACAGAGAGGGTAGTGGGAACATAATGGCAAATGAGGGCGACGTGGGGTTAATGCAGCGCTGTTCTCTCGGATATTATTGAGCAAATAAAACACTGTGTCCTATTAGCATGTGAAACATGCAAAGCAGGAAAGGAGGGGTCACCCCTTGAGTAGTTTTTATGTATTTATTTATTCATTATCTTAGCATTTGCTCTCTGGCTAACTGAGGCTTTTTAGAGTCTTTATCCTGCAGAGAAGCAGTCCTCAGCTTGCTTGTTTCACAAATAAAGACACTAATGACGCTGAAATATTCTGATGTGACTAAATGTCCCGAAGATGTACTAAAACAAAACAGAGCTCCGAAGCTTGAAGGATTTTACCCGCTCTTCTTCCCTGCCCGGTTTATATGTTCTCACATGGGAGACGTTCAGAGAGTCCCCACTGTGTTTGCTGGCTGCTGAGCTGAGTGAATGGCACCCAGTAGCATTGATTTGCAGCGCGGGCCACAGATCAAACCGCAGGACAAAAGACTAGGCATGGGGACAATGGAGGAACACAGTGGGCCGCGAGGGAAACGAATGACAACCGGTCGATCGGGACGACCACAAACAACCAGGCGCACTCTTTCCAGGAAGGAGTGGGCCTCACAACATGCGACGAGGGAGGGCGGCGAATCAGCTGTGGCTACAGCAGAGAGAAATATCCAAAATAACACGGGTTACACTTCTGCTTTTTCATTTTTTTTCTATTCTTTTCATCTCCCCTCCTTCTCAATCTTCCTCCACTTCATACTGCTTTTTCCTCGAACCTCTCCTTCCTCGCCACAGACCATGAAGAAAGTAAATATGAGCGCAAGGTAAAGCAATCGGTTAACCTTTGAAATACCCTGGCAATGAGATCCGCCGCTCTTTACTCTTTTCAGCCTCACAGAAAAAAGAAGGAGGAGGAAAAAAAAAACACACACACAAGGTTGGCCACCACTTCAGAGGGGGATATTCAATATCCATGAGCTTTTTCATTTCACACTGATGAATAATTCAGGGTGACCTGCCCACCACCGAGAGAGACACACAGAAAAGAGGGGGAGGGAGACACAAAAAAAGAAGGACCAGGGAGGTGTGCAGAGGTAGTTGTCTGATTTAGTGGATGCAGCTGTTGCTGTTAGACGTGCACAAAAACCAATCTCCTCCCCAGCTGCCATGGAGAGTGGAATAACACTGACGACAGATAATTGGGGAGATTATATCAAAGTGCTGCCATTCTTACAGCAAGGGAACGGCGGGCAATATCGCCGCTATCCTGTAAACAAAACAGAGCGGACTAGACTGGGGGAATATACATGACAATGCAGCGCCCCCAAATAGCTGGGAGATTCCTCTCAGCAATCATAACATCAAAGGATAGTGGCACACACACTTATAAAGTCTGGGTCACACACACACAAACACACACACACTCTTTCATATCTAACTGTTAGGATGTAGCGGTGACCTTTAGGGAGGCGGGAGCAGACCAGGGCAAGAGTGACCGCAGCGAGACCATTCAGCTGACTTTGAGTCACACACTGAATCTGAATTTATGACTTTTTTTTAGCCAATTTAAAGTTCATATGAGAAATAAACATCAGCTGACACAACAAGTTCATCCAAGTGCTGCAGTTATGAAAATATAAGGAAAACTGAAATCAACTTGTTTGAATTGGATACGGGTTTCGGTGGATCAACACACCATAACAATGATAATTATTTCTCAATGGCTCATATGTCCACCAGGAAAACCTCATCTGAGTTTCCATCTCCGGCTTGTTGTTTTAAATTGGGGAATAATGATAGTTACCAGGAACAGCTGAATGTAGCCCGAGGAGCTGCTGGGACCAAACCGTCTGTGAAAAGTGGAGAAACATGCTGTCCTGCCATCCGTGCAACATCAGCAGAGCTGGTGAGTGCATCTGTAAGTCACTGATCGCTGCTAAGTCACTTGACCATAAGTGGTAGTGAAGATATCTACCAAGTTAAAAGTATAGTTTATTTATGTTACAAGGTGAGTCAGCTCACAAGGAAGCTGGTAAGAATCTGTTGCCATGGCAGCATGACTGATGGTTGAACTTGGCTGTATAAATAAAAAGGTGGCTCTGCAAAGTGGAACCCCATCAGTCCTGCTCCTCTACTTTAAATGAACACCTGTTCACGATACATACTATCTACATGACATACATGACATCTGAAAGACCCTTAAAACTAGACGCTGATATTCAATTGTTGTACTAAAAGTGAGGTACACAGATAAGGATTTTTATCTGTTACAGACCCCACACATGCAGATAAAAAATCAGCCATTGAACAGTTTTGATCGTACTCTCAAAACGATTCTGTACCACCACCGATCAAGAATCTAGTCCTAAAAGACAGAAATCTAGTGTGATAAAACGTGATCTAACAAAATCGAAGAAGAAGAAATATAGCAACAACCAGGAAACACAAGACGCAACATGGAAGAGGACACACAAGAGGAGGGAATGATGGTGGTTTTGGGAGTATTTTTGACAGAAAAATCCCGTACTAAAAAAATGGAAAGACCATAGAAAAAATCCTGGAGACCGCATGAACGCAGACTTTATAGTCTATTGAGCGAGCAAGAGGTGAGTTGTTTTGGAATTAAGCCAATGGCCATGCTTTATTTCTATTCACTTTATTCGGTTCCTTGTTCCTCAGTCAGCTCGCTTCTTGATTGGCTACATTACGTTTCACGTGACAGTTCACAGAGTCATGATTCAGAAGTCGTTGCCTTTCCCCACACACAAAGACTTTTGGTCGTAAACATTGAACAACCCCTTTCGGACCCAATTATCGGGACAAATTCATTCTTAGTACACCTCAGACCACAGGATAATCCTATAGAATAATCTTAGAAGACATAAGATAATCTTCCGATTGTCGTCCTTGGTCAGGAGGGGGAAAATTGGGACAAAAACAGCCCGATTATCTTTATGTGTGTACACCGCTTTACACAACTGGCTGCTCCTGCTGCCAATCAATACCTACTACAAGACCCTCTCTTGATTCACGCTCTTAAATTTGCAGAATATAGTTGTGTCTCTTTCACATTTTCACGGAAAGTTTGAGAGCTTGAAGAACCCGGTACTTGTTCCCCTCTTTCATTTAAAACGGATGTTCAGAGACTCAAAAAAACTTTATTAATGGTTCCCAACTAATGAAATTTTTTCCCATTCATGACTCATAAATAAAACTGGTTAGATTTGAACAGGATTCAACTCATCTGATCAAACACAGACTCTGCAAATGTTTAGCGGACACGAGAGCAGCAGCAGAAGCCTCACTGCCAATGAAAAAAAAAAAGCGAAGACCGACCCGTGGCCCACTTCCAGACTATAGATGACACCTCTGACCCTCGAGCAGAGGTCAGCTGCTACTATCGCGCACGCTCACAAACGCACACTGAAACACTCAAGCTGTCACAAGCAGGAGAAGACCAGCTGTTCCTCATTCGCTTAAAGGCCCTGTTCCCTCCGTGGGTTGGCGGGCTTTGCAGAACCATTAATCCCTCTGTGAACACAACCAACGGTTTGGAAAGATCAACCATGAGAAAGCGGCGAGGAAGGGGTGGAGAGAAGAGGAGAGGAGTGGAAAGGGGGCTCAGCACGATTTTTTTTTTTTCTTCCACTTGTTTTTTTTTTTCTCCCCCTGAAAAAAAATACAAGTACTGCAGTGGAAAAATAGATTTTCCTGGCCATATTTCCCCTGAGACACAAACAATACAGAGGCCGAGTGGAGATGGAGCAGCAGATAGTTCATGTAACATTTACCAGCTTCTCTGGAAACCGGAGACACACTGACAGATAAGCCTGAATGGCTCAATGATTGCAGATTTATACAGTGCAGTAAGAAATTATTACTCATTGTTTCGGATTTGCACTTACAAGGAAGAAAATAACATTTGAAAATGAGCCATTACAAAGACGGTAACATGCTCAATTTCAACTTTTGATTTGGAGGGATAAGCTGAATGAAAAAACACAAATAAATCACTTTTACTCTGGTGTTTTGACCGATATTAACTATTCCAGTGCGGCGCTGTTTTCCTCTATGATAACCTCTGACCGCTTCCATGTGATCTGGACCTCTTGTCTGTCTCCACTCATTCATATCAGAGGGATTAAAGAGGATGACACACACTCCCACTGACACGTGATGCCTGGATAGTAGCGTCCACGCACACACAAACACACACAATGAAGCACACAGATTGTTACTGGAAGTCTTGTAGGCAGAAACACACAGATGGCTAGAAGGATTTCACTCCTCTAATTCTCAGCCTATTCCTAGACAGGTAACATAAGCCATTAGCCCTCCACAATAAGAGCCTTTAACCCATTACTGCAACAGCAACAACATGAGGGGACAGGGTCAATGAGCAGCACAGTGAGACGGCATAAGGACAGTTTCTTCTTCTGTTTCATCTACTTTAGAGGAAATAAAGAAGTAGGCGACGTTTTCTAGTTCATTTAATTTACTTATAAACAAGTGAACACAGAAGGTTGTGGTATGAGATCCACCATAAGACATGGAGAATAAGCACTTCTACTACACGCTGTCATGATAATAGAAATGGAATCACTGTTTTGGATGCTTTTTCATTAATTCAGAGGAGGATAACAGAATTTAGGACTTGCAAAAACATATCTTTTAAGTCGCCTGCAAAGTTGTCATTCGACGCATAAAAAGACACAGTATCTGCAGTAAGCATTAGCACCGATCAAGTGCAGTATATCTGACATGAGAGTCAAGTTTAGCAGAGATGACCCAAAGCTGAGGGAAAGTGACGAGAAAATCACTCAAATCACAGAAGTTGTGGGTAATGGTAAATCTAGGCCATCTTCCTAGGGCTGGCCGATAAACCGAAAAATTACCGATACAGAAATTTACGACAGCAACCAACGTAATTTTGCCCATATCCGTATATTCTGTGTCAAAAAAATAAATAAATAAAAACTGGTTTTGGATGTAGTTTGATGTAGGGATGCACGATCCAATATTTGGATCGGATATTGGCTCGGATATTGGATGAATGAGGCCGATCCAGCGTTCCGATCTAGTCTTTTTTTTCTTTTAATTAATTTTTCTTTTAATACATGGAAGTCTTGTGCAATTTGTTATTTGTTAATAAATAATATTAAATAATTTTTTATCTGTGTTAATTTGTTACCTTTTTTAACAAGGCTAATTTCAAGCCTGATGCCTTCACTCACAGGGAAAGGTATAGTTCATTCATTCAACAGTAGTATTGGATCGGTATCGGATATCGGTCCGCTCGGCCCAGGTATCGGTATCTGGACTGGATCGGAAAAAAATGGATCGGTGCATCTCTAGTTTGATGGTCCAGTGGCTGGACAAAGACTTGAATGAGAAAAACACCTTGATAATAATATATAATAATTAAGGTTAGTGTTAGAATAAGAGATTAGCATGGATTATTGGTGAGTCTTTGCTGTCTAGTCTTAGCTTCCTTGTCGGAGCTTTGAGGTCATCCTAACTCATATTTGCTTTCAACTGTTGCTCCATCTGAAGTGCTGACATTCCCAAACTTCAGATAACTCCACTTGTTGCTGGTTCAGGGTGAGCTTTTTCTGCCTCCGCTCTCTTGATCAGTTTGACTGCAGGTCAGGTAAACAGGCATTTTAAGGTCAAACTCTGCACTCTCTCTCTCTCTCTTTACAGAAACTCTTAGTTGTCTTGTCTGAATCATAATCCTATTACTGTCTTCATACTCTCTGTCTGCGCTAAATATGCACTGCAAGTCCCAAGGAAGAAAGAGACAAATAGAGGAAACTTAAGGTCATGTCCCCATGTCCTGCTGTCACATTCAGCCGGCCTGTGATGAAGACAAACACTTCCTGCCGCTGAGTGAGCGAGGGACATCTGTGGCAGGACAGTGGGGGCGTGTCTTATACCAACTCGCACACATGTTCATAAATCACGAGATGCAGCTACTTTGGAGCAGCTCGGTGAAAAAGCAGAGCAGTTTCAAAGTCAAACAAACACTCATTTGTTTCAAGAACACACACACAAGATTAAATTGTTTTTGGACACAAAGTTTAAGGCCTCATGGACACACAGAGAGAAAGAGTCTTCTCCCTGACAAGCTGGTGGAAAACAGGCAGACGTGTACTCTAGAATCAATGTCAGACACCTGAACAAAGCAATTTAGCCAAGGACAGCTGAGAGCACATTAGGCATGCATCCTCGTGGATGTCCTTCCAAATACAGGCTGGGAAATTAAAATCCCATTCAGGCCCCCACGGGAGCGATGCACTAGAAGGTTACATAACTGTCAGCCGCAACACTGATGGCTTCCTGTCAGAGAGGGGAGGAAAAAGGGTCTGCCAGGAATGAGTGGATACGAGCAGAGAAAGTGGACTTAAACAGGTGAGCTGACACTTCCAATACAGCTTCGAGAAAGCCGTTGCCAAGTTCTTGTCACTCTCCTTCCTGTAAGCCCTGCCCCCCTCCAAAGCACTTCATCTCCTAATTCTGCAGCCCAGAAAAGCACAGCTGAAGATGTTCCCTGGATTATCTCCACAAGGAAGCCACGTGCTAGTATTTGTAGTCAACATGCAAGCCTCCATCTTGGTCAATCTACCAAGCACGCACACAAAGAGGGCATCTAGCCAATCGCACCTCTACCTCTAGCGGGGGTTGGCTATACTGCTTCACGTGATGTTGAAGTTAGGTTTACCCACCTGTGCTGCTCTGTGTGATGCCACTGATGGACAACTCCATGGCCAATGCGAGTGCTGCACGGCGCTCTCTGGAAGGGAACTGTTGAAACTAAGCTCGACTCGACCGTTTAATGCCATTATTAACACTACTTACAGCTTTAGCCAACCAAGACAGCGCCCAGCGGAGAGGACTCCACGTACAGGGCCCTCCCACCAGCTTCTTTGGAATAAATATTTCAAGGAGTTGCTCATTTCAGCACAGCTCACATTTCTGCTTTAAAAAAAAAAAATCTACTGTGAGAATAAATAAGATTTCGACTACATAAAAATGCGGATGCCTCAGTCGGAGGCTGTGTGTAAATTTACACTTTGATGTAAGATGATAAGAGAAGCTGGTTTGTGTTAGAAGAACAACCGATTTATTCAGCGGGTGCAAAAGGAATGATGTGTCAACTTTTCATCAATATGCATGTTTGAACATAAAACACCATGCATGTAATAAGAGAGGCTCTTCACTGGTGTGCTCCAGCCTTTGCACAAAAATGAGAAGCAATCTCTTGAGATGTTCAGAGAGCGAGCGAGATGGAAAGAGACTTAGAGTAATGTTTTCATTAAGTGCTCCACGACATCTTATTTTTTTCACTCGATTTCCTCCTGCTCCAAACTGAAAATGGCTGCTGAAAAATAGAGTAACAAGTGCACGAAATAAATGCACAACGCTGCACGCAGGGCTCCACTTTTTTACCCTTTTCCTTAAACGTGAAGATTATCTATCTCTGATTACCAGCGAAACCCAGGTTGCCTAGCAACACACAATTAAGAAGTATGCTTTACGATCTGCGGAGAGGGCCATTATCAGATGAAGTTACTGAAGCTACAAATGTCAGCTACATGCAAATGAGTTTGTTGTGCTAACAGTGTACCCCCTTTCTCCCGCCCCCTCCCCTGGATCTTGTACCTCGCTCTGAATTACTTTGAGGACACATGAAGGGAGGTCAGCTCACAGAAGGCATCGCTCTATAACAGGTTGGCAGCCAATGGGGCGTCCCATTAAAAAGGCAGGCAAGATGGAGGGTTACGCGACTGAAAGCAAGGCTAAAATATCTGATTGCAAGCAAAGAAATGTACAAACTTGTCGAGAGAATGTCTAAATTATCTTTGTTCACCTTGGATAAGGCAAACAAAATGTTTTTTTTACCTCTAAACTTAAGCAAACTCAAAACATCTTGCTAGAATTAGAAACTGCATCATAAAAATAAATCAAGTGGCATATTTCATAAATCTATAGAGCACAGTATGGTCTTCCATTGTTTCGACTCTTTACACTCTAAATCTGTTCATATAGAGCGGCAACTACAGCCAAGAAATTACTAACTTTTGGGCCTGAGTTGGAAAAGAACACAAAACTGATAAATGTATGAAAAATAAACTTTTAGCAACACTGGAACAAGACCAGAATTTCAAATCCACACCAGGGTGTCTATAAAAAACAGCTTCCTATTATAGTCTCTACCAACAAATATCCAATTAGTGTAACTGGATTTGACGCAGTTAAGCCCCTGATTAGGAGAGAGTACAGTGTAAAATAGAATGGCAGCCGCTCTGAATCAGGTAAATAACTTTTACATATTAGTGATGAGGCGGAAATTTGTCGCTTTTGGATTAACTTCTTTTCTTTTCTAAAAAAAAAAGCTGAATGAGTTCACTCAAAGAAACGCCAGGCACTCTTCTACCAAACTGCGATGGAATTTGGCATTAGATCACAATCAAACCGAGACAAAAAGCAAGGTGAAGCTACAAAACCACAACTACAAATCTAAGTAAAAGAAACACTAAAATAGGTTGACCTTAATAACTACTGCTGCTACTGCTGCTGCTGCTGCTGTTGAGAAATATTTCATCTCAGTGATGAGACAGGATCCCCTCTGGCAAATGACACAACCATGTTGCAATTCATGTATAAATAGTTGAATATTTAAAAGAAAAAACTCTCAGAGCTAAGCTGCTTAACTTGTCAGATGCATCTTACATGCTGCTGCTCCATTCAAAAGGGCTGTCAGAGTGATTTTTTGTGGTACGGCAAAACTATTTTTCCAAGTACAGAATTAAATCTCAATATTCATCTAACCTATGGCAACACAAAACCCAGAAAAATAAACATGAGACTTACAAAAAGAGCGGGAAAAGGAAGGAAGTTTTAAAGATAATGGTGAGAAGTTTAGGGTTTGACATTACTTGTGTCAGGTGTGGTGGCCATAGTTGAGACTATGACAGGTGGACCAGTGCGACGTCCAACCAGCTTGGTGTTGTTAAGGTTTTGCGCCTGAAGAGTGGATGCAGAGGTTGCGGGAACGATGGTAGCCTCGGGGGCAGCATTGATCCCCTTACGCAGAAGTTGCGGGCTGTGAAGGGGGCTCGCCATTGCTACCGGGGATGGCGGGGGGAGGTTGGGGGCTCTTTTCATCAGCTCCATCGGGGAATAAGAGCCGGAGAAGGTTTTGGGTGCTGCTCCAGGGGTTCCAGGAGCTGGTGGAGGCTGTTGTCCGAGAGCAGACATAGCAAGACCAGTGTGAGCGTTGTACAAGGACAGGGGTCTTGTCTGGGTCATAGCACCGCCATATCCTCCAGGACTGACTGGGAAAGCTCCAGTTGCCAAAGGCCGTGCTCCAGGGTAGGTGGTGGTCTCCAGAAGGTGCTGAGAGGGTGCGCTGCTGGGTCTTCGGCCAAGAAACTCTCCCATTCTTGGGGATACAGTCTGGATGGTGGTGGGGGGTTGCTGCATCAGGCCAGGATCCATGGTCAAACCCTGGGGCTGCATGTAGAGGTCATTGCGGTGGCTGAAACTGTTGGATCTGGTCCGTGCAGCTGGAGCACCCGCCTTACAGCTGAGTACAACACGGGATAGAATGCGAGCCTGGGCCAGGTTAGGGGCCACAGCCCGGACATCATGGTCCTCCATCATACCAAGTGTTGGAGTGGAATCAAAGCCATGTTGCAGCAGAAGAGTGATAGTACTCTCAGCCAAGCCTTCAGCTCGCAGGAAAGCCAAGAACGCAGGGTCCACCATCCTCTTGGGGTCTGCAGCACTGGGATGATGAGAAGGCATACCAGAGGGCATTCCAGCTGTGGCAGCTAACATGGCTGAGCTGGGGTCATAACTAGGGTCATAAGGAAGCCGCTGGGAAGCTACAGCTCCATAAGCTCGAGGGGGAAATCCGTCCATTACCTGAGAAGCTGGATCCACCGCTGAACTGGTGGCAGCTGGCTGGTGTGTGTCCAGAGACAAGTTGTTAATATTGTTATAAGCTTGGCGTGCAGAGAGAGTCGAAGGCTCAGTGGCGTAAACAGAGAAAGGGGGTTGAACCCCGTAGACTGCAGGAGACGGAGAGCGGCCACCAATACGCTGGACGTCTGGGATCATCTTAGACGCCAGAGTTTCCCTGTACAAACGGCTCAGCTCGAGAACGGGAGGGGGAGGAGGGGGCGGAGGAGGAGGAGGGGGTGGAGGAGGTGGAGGAGGAGGAGGTGCAGGGGTAGGTGTAGAAGCGGAAGCAAGCATGGAAGGTGTGGCCCTTCCTTGTCCTTGATCCCAGGTAGGCCTCACCCCCCCGGTGTTGGACCCATAATGCGAGGCTGATCTGCTGAGCAGGTGTTGGTTATCCCTATAAAACCCAGACTCTTCAGGTGATGCACCAGATAGGGTAGCGTTTGCCAGGAAGTAATCCTGAGGCGGTGCAGAAGCCCTGCCTGCCATCACTTGCCCGAGGTAGGGACTACTGCACAGATCGGGCACAGAGTTCTTCCTCAGTAGGTTCTGCAACTGCCAGTCCTGCTGGATCTGGCTGTACAGAGACCCTAGATCCTGTTTTCCATATTCCATATGTTTTCCACAAAGATGCGGGTGATGGTTATACCAAACTGCACTGTCTCCCACCGGCAAGGAATTCCTGCGTCCCACAACGGTGCCACAGAAGTGACAGCGACCTGCAGCCCTGTCGTTCTGGCCCTCTGTCCATTCAGGACCACGCTGGCCCAGAGAGCCTCCAAAATGCGACTGCTCACTTGAGTTAGGCATCAGTGAAGACAATAAAGGGAACAGCTATAAAGGTAGAAAATAGAGCTGGGTGTTGTGTTTCAACTCTCCTGTTACACTCACCCCAAATCAAGAGGGAGGAGTAAAGAGGAGAGGAGAAAAGGTGAGGCACAAGGAACCCTTTTACCTGATCTGCAACTGTAGACCCCCCCCTCCCCTCACTCTAAAAGTCCATGCTATCATGTAGCTCCCTGCTGGCGGCCTACCTAAATAATTCAGCCCTGGAAACATTAGAAATCCACGAGGACAGCGGCACGTCATGACAAACACATATGACAAGGACACATACACACATTCAGAGAGAAAAAACACACCTTTAGGGCGAGGCTCTACTCCTTTCTACAGCAGGGATCATGCTTGTGCTGGCCATCACGCTTCGCTTACATTCCAAACTAAGAGCGCGGGTAAAGAATTTGGGTAAAAACACATGCCGGACAATGCCAACAGAATGGAGGAGGGGACGAGACGGAGTAATCCAATGGGGTTGATGCACGCCATTGGCAGGGACGGTCCTCTCCTCCACAGCGCTTGCCACAAGGGGATTAGCGTCAAACTAAAACCTGCTTAAATCCACTGCCCCCTGTGACATCACTTGAACCAGATAGTGTACACTGCCAGCATGCTGCTGAGGCCACCGGGATGCATTCAAGCTACGGTATTTGCAATTCTTAGTGGTTACTACCAACCCTCCAACCGCCCGCAGCAGACATTCTCCTGAGCATGAATGGATCTTCCCAGAAGGACCAGGGGAGGCTGGGGACTAATACGCCTGCCGAGTGGGTCCCTGGAGGGAAGGGGGAGGGGGACAGTTGGAAAGGCCGCTCTCACAAGTACTAATGAGGGTCAGATTTAATCCTGTGGCTACTAGAAGGAGGCCAGGAGATGCTCTACTTGTATGATGGAGAACTCACAGCCTCCTCTACTGGGCAACAACAGACTCACATATGTGCAGACACAAACACAAATGCACAAGCAGGACAAGGAAAAAAACAAGCCATCATGCAGCTCCTTCTAGGAAACAATCAAGTTATAACTGAAAATGTTAAATAAATAAGCTTTTTTATTCTTATTTAAAGTTTATGAGTGCTTCAATCAATGAATGTGATTGATTTTCTTTGTGTAAGGCATTGAAAAACAGAGAATAACAACTGTAACATGGTTTAATCCCATTATCTAAAATCAGTTTGATGCAGGACAGGGCTGCACAACCGTGGCTAAACTGATAATCATGATTGTTTTGATCAATAAGGATATTAATTTACTTTTGAGACATGTTTTTAAGATCACAGGGTAACAATCACACACTTGTAGAGATTTTTAGTTGCAGATCCCACTCTTTTAATGTCAGCAATCCTCATCAACCATATTTATATGAGTATGGTTAAAATTAGGTTAATTGTGCAGCCCCGGCGCAGGATTTGCTTAAGAAAAATGCACATTTTTAAAACTGAAATTTGTCCTTGATAACAAATCCTAAAAGATCATGTTTTGCTTGCCTCGGAAAATTCTGGTTCACGAAAGTGCAGCATTAACTGCACCTTTCATGTTGAGTCTTATTTCCCCTCACAAAGCTTCCACTTTGCTACACTCACACACCAGCTGTACAGCAGACCAGATGTGGCTTATCTGAAATGTTGGCATCAAGACGATAACCGACAGTGTTTACTTGCCGTGACAAGAGCAATGTAAACAAAAAAACGGCAGCAGGAGGAGAGGAAAAGGGAGCTTTGATAAGTGTGTGATGGGAAAAAAGCTGATAACGCGTGGGCTGCCAGCTTTGACTTCACCTCTTAGACGGACAGTGTCTGATAGGACAAGACAGGAGGGAAAGGGGATATGATTGGACTGCACTGGACTGTGACAACTCGATGGCTACATGCCTGTTTACATTCTGGGAGTTATTTCTGCTTGAAAAAGGAAACAGGGGTTTTTCAAAGGATGAGTTTCTGCAGCTGGGATATTTTCCGTGTTCTCCTGAAGCTGAGACACGGAGACAGCGTGACTGAGTCGAGCTAAATTTATTACTGTTTAAAGCTGACAGGAGACTTCGACAGAACTGTGCCTCTTTATGTTGTCCCCACTACCTGTCAAGTTACAAAGAGGAAATGCAATAACAAGCTTGTTTTCATCTCAGTGCATAAGTGATGCAATCATGATATAATATCAAAAAACCAGGATCAGATTGTTTCATAATGGAGCATCCTAATTGAGGAACATTAAGTAGGTCAAAACAAAAATAAATCTGAACGGTTTCATTTTCACGATGGTCCTTGGCGGTCCAGGATGATGCACATCTGAAGGATGGTTTCTTTCATTAGAGGTAAAGCACACCTAGCAATTTCCTTGCAGTGATTTCTCAGCGCTGTCCTCCTAGGTCTGAGTCTCCCTGCGCTTTTTTGTCAGCTGTAAAACACACCATTAATCACTGTGTTGTATCTCTCCGCGGCGATCGTCGACAATAACTTCTTTTAATAAGCCCCTTCCAGGCCCGCGTGTCACTCAGATCCCCGCTTCCTGACAAAATATTAATAACAATAATAAACATCTCAAGCACAGCTGGGCTTGTGTTGCTAAAACTGAAACGAGGATATGGCACATCATATCTCCAGCCATGCAAATTGCTGCATTTCCCACAATTCATAAGCAGGGGAAGCTGGGGTACCATATTCATCTTGTCTACATTCTCTGATATGCCTCTCATGAGAGCTGCTCCATAATTAAGTGAGCATGCTATATTACACTCATCAAGCAACAGGGACCCTGTACTTGCTTGCATGAATAATACAACAGAAAAGAAAAGAAAGCCCAAACTTACACAGCAGATATCTGGTCAACAGCATCAGAATTGGTGCCAAGACTCGGTCTGCTCGCTCGCAGCCAACCACACAGCTCTGTAAAAGACCTCTAGGTACAATGTGTTCAACAGACGTCCAGCAACAGTCGTGCCTTTGGAGCAATCTGGCCATCTTTCTGGGGCACAGGACGCTAACGGCAGGACTTGGCAGGCCGTGGCGGCAGAGATAGCTGCAGAATGATTTAGATAGCTGCAACTCTACAACTGCTGATCCATTAAACTTTCATAGGGAGTTCATAAATTAAAACCATGACTGGAAGAACTTGAAAATTCTACTCAATTACTGTGATTGTACAGTATATTAAAGTTTTAACGAGCCTCTGGGCCTTTCCTCGCTCGAGCTCAAGTACGAGGAAGAAGAAGAAGAAGAGGAGGAGGAGGAGGAGGGGGTGACGAGGAAAGGAAAAACACATGGTACCAATTCTGGGCCGATGGCTTTGGAAAGGGGTTCACATCTGTTGTGTTATCAAGACGCCGTCCTCCGCCTCTTTACCACCAAGCATCTCCGCACGTTATGATACAGCATGTTGCACATTTGCACGGGTGGGAGGAGCGCAGGGCAGAGCGAGAGCCGCTACTGCAAACCTTTTCATCAGCAAGCCGAGACCTCTGCTAGACTCTGTGAAGCAACTGATTAGAGTTTTGTCTCTCATTTTAGCAGGTTGGTTTGTCGTCGTCGCCCCCCCCCTCCCTCCTCCCAGTTTCGCCTTGTGTGCGCAGCCTCGCGCTCTGCCTGCCTATCATTATCAAGCCAGTGGCCCATACTGCATCACAGATGGGGCAGACAGAAGGGAGAGACGACAGCCCGCGTGCTTTTTGGAGAGCCGAGGAGTGTGCAGCTGAGTGAGAGAGGAGAGGAGGAGAGGAGAGGAGAAAATGTGATCTGCTTTCACATCATCAATAAAAAAAAAAACAATACGGAGTGCGGTTAAACGAAAAGACACTTTTACAATATGTTCAGCAGAGCTGCGGTCAGACGCAGACATGTAGAGGAGAGTAATTGTATTACATACTAAAAATATTATATGGCATTTATGTGCATCTCCTGTGTTGTTAGTGCGGAGTTTACAAAGGTCACTATGTCTCTTGGACTTTTATTTTACAAACCTGGAGACAACTGGGTTGTTTTTCATCTAGTAAAATCAGACCAATAAAACTTTTATTGATCTTAATAACAGTCTATGTAGACTGTATAAACACAGAAGAAGTCTCATTGGTTTCTGAGGAGGAGTTCTGAACCCGAATGAACAATGGCCGCCATATTGTTAACGCTGACTCCAGTTAAGTTGGTTTAGCAACTGAGGATGGGCGACGTGTGAGGTCTATGCTACAATGATCTACCACCTTGATGTCAATAAGCACAGATACCATTTGGTAGTGTTTTATACATTTACATTAGGGGTGGGAAATGCTAGTAGCCCAACGATACGATATTATCACGATACTTGGACCACGATACAATATTATTGCGATTTTTAACATTTTTGTAATACAGTGAGTCTTGCGATACAATCTATTTGGATTTATATAATCTATGTTTCTTTATGTTTGTCTTATTTACGCTGTATTTTATTGTCATGCTGCACATCTTGCAAACCTTATATTATATATATTTGTTGTACTAACTTTCTCCTGCTCCTCTGCCAACCTCACTGGACAAACAGTTGATTTTAGTTTTCCATTATCATAGATTTGACTTCATATTAGCAATTAATTTGAATAATCAATACTTGGTAAATGAGATGATATAATATATCACCAGACAAAATATCACAATACTATGTTGTATTGATTTTTTCTCCCACCTCTGATTTACATGTTGTTCATAAAAAATCTATTTACTGAAACTGGAGTTTTAAAACAAATGCAAACACATCAGTCGAACTAAAATGACACTACTAAACTAAACTTCTCAGAGTCAGGCTAACATACTGAAACTTGCCAAACAGTCTACTCACACGCAGGGCTGTGGTCTATAAATTTAACAGCATAACTGCGCTGTGAGGAAGCTGAGTGGTAAACAAAACAACACATCCTACCACATACATCCCATTGACCACTTTCTAACACATTTATTGAGGTATACGAGGGGTACACTGAGAAGTGACCCAGTACGACAAGCAAAAAAAGGGGGCACAGTAACATCTGAGACAGGCCTAGGAGTCCAGTTTAGTCGCCGTATCAGGCTATGACCATAGTTTGTGACTTAACTGTGTATGCAAATGTACTGAGTGACTGTTTAAACTACAATCAACCAATCCATTAATCTTCATTTATACAGCACCAATTAACAGCAAGTGTTAGCTTCATGAGTTTGATTTTATGAAATTTCAAAATAAAATCACCCTTAATTTGAATCGAGAAAATGCACAATGAAAGCTTATTATTAAGCTATTTTTTCTTGAATAAAAAAGACATACCTATTGAAGAATTAACCAGTATAAGTAGCGGTGTTTCTAGTGTCTGTAAATACAATGAGAGTAGTGATTAAAATCAAATAGAGGATTAGCATCGCTCATTTCTCATGCTTTTTAGCTTATACATAAGGATGCAAGGTTTGGCGCCCTGCCTCTGTTTACCCACAGGCAAAGAGCAGAAATCCACCACTCAGACACACTAACAGAAAGACATCCTCCTCTAAACATAGACAGAGAGAGAAAAAAGGAGAGTTTTAAAAGTAGAGACACCTGACTGAGATGTTTTTCAGTCAATCAAAAAGAGATTAGTTTATTTACCCTCCAATGCTCCTCCACACGAGCTTCGGTTCAAAGTTCACTCAACATAAATTAAAGTACATATCTGTGATAAGCAAATGTAATCATCGCTCGAAAAAAAGACAACAGGCTACTGAGCTTCTTCTGTGTTTGTTCAGCGACTAATATAGATAAATTAGATTCCTAATTATGCAGCCATAATGTGTGTTCATGTAACACCACATGAATAAATGCAGATGTTGATTAAAACATTATCTGACTAGATTAGAGCGGCTCAAACCAACCCCAGAGGGGGAACTGTACCGTACTGTACAAGAAAAATCAACAATCTTAGCAACAAGAGAAAAAAAAAAAGAAGGAAAAAAAAAAAGTTGTCCTCCTTCCCTCCTGGCTCCTCGGCCCGGCCGCAGCCGAATGATTAACATTGATGCAGCTCGAATTAAGCTGAGAACATGAAAAGGACCTGAGGCTGCTGTGGCGGATCACTCCTCATGTGTGTACATGACAGAAATGAATCTCCTCACTCCGGAGAGAGCGAGAGATGGAGGGATACACAATGAAAAAAAAAAAAAAAAAAGACAGAGAGGGAAGAGAAATCTCCTCTCTGTTTCTCGCAACCGTGAATTAAATGCGATGCTTCCCAGCAGCTGCTTTGATTGAGCTAACTAGCGGCGTTTGATACAAACAGTGGCAACCAGCTCCCTGCCACCTCATCCGCAGACAGGCCAGATTATGCTAAACACATATCAAGGACTTTAATGGCTTAATCAGCCTTGTCATCTACCCAATGGGTTTCCTTAGATATTGCATATCTGATCCCTCAAATGCCAATGTTAAGCAGCCAGAATAAGCGGGTCGGGGAAATATAGAGCAGAGGAATAAAAATCTGCAGCTTGCGTGACTTAGAGATGTTTTTCAGAGTGAGAGAGACAATCATAGCAAAGGGTTTATTGGACAGAGCAAAGAGAGGGTAACAGCAGACGTTTCTCTATTTTTTTTTCTTTTTTTTTTAAAGACGAAGCTCCAGATTCTCCGTTGAAAGGGACTGAAAGGACACAGCACGAATCACTGCTTCATCTGCTCTGTATCTGTCTGCCAACCCCAGGCCTGGTTGAAGTGTGAACCTGGATGAAGATGAGTTACTCCAGACAGAAGCCAAATAAGCCCTGTGAGGATTTTACCTGCGTTTTTTTCATGTGCGTTTTTCTCCCCGCGCCGAGACAATCGCCATGGCAGCCTTATCACGCCGCTACATGCAATCAGTAGGACAACTTTGCCTGGTCGTTGGCTCGTGAACAAATCACAAATCACAAGCTGTTTTTTTTCTTTACGCCCTCACAATGGCCGCCAGAGGACTGATTCACTGATCCTGTATGATGGCCATCTGGAGAGCAAAGTGTGTGAGTGTGTGTCTGTGTGTGTGTGCGAGTGTGTGTCTGCGTGTTTGAGAAGGAATGTCTGCAGGTAGACTCACCACGAGGCAGCTCTGCATGCATCACAGCAACACCTGTTACCGTCTCTGTGTGAAGCTCTCGTGGGCTTTGAGCGCGTGCCCAGCAGAGCAGACAAAGTGTTGTTCCCTCAGGAGTGACTAACTACCTCAGCTGTCTGATTCACACACAGATGCAACAGCTGGATGAGGACTGGAGCTCTAATCAGGAAGGATTTCTACCAATGAAAGACCAACCTGTGATATGAAATATGACCCCATCTTCTTATTATTACTTCATTTACTGAGTCATGGACTTTTGTTAAAACTGATACGACAAAATCCTATCATCATGACTGTGTAAGTTAGGGGTGTAAGATAATGAGGATTTTAAATCATCCCCTTAAAGGGATATTCCGGCGTAAAATTAATTTAGGGTCAAACACACCACAACACCGAGTTAGACACCCCCTTGAGAGTTGAATGTTGCCGACCGCTTGGTTCTCTAGTTAAACCAACTTTAGTAACGACCGCAGGATAGCAATACATAGCAGTCTGAGGAGCCATACACAAACATCAACCAAAACACCACTCTATAGCCACAAATAATGCTCAGAACAGCACCTAACTTCATCAACAGTACATATAGGGTCCTAGCCATAGTACGAGCCACCAAACATCTTTTTAGATTTGCCTAATTTCTTTAGCAAAGAAACTAAACACAACTCACCTACTTTCTTCCAGCAGCCGCTTGTTTGTAGCGAGACCTCGGGCCAGTCCATTACGGACTGCTGTGGGGTGACGCATCTCAAGGAAGAACATTCATGATCATTTCTTCATGGAAATGCAATCAGACCGAGACGCTAAGGCAGAAGAACTACCGTGTCTGCAGTGCAGAAAAAATAACGAAATGATCATAAATGTTCTTCCTTGAGCTGCGTAACCCCGTAGCAGTCCGTAATGGACTGGCCCGAGGTCTTGCTACAAACAAGCAGCTGCTAGAAGAGAGTAGGTGGGTTGTGTTGAGTCTGCTGCTGGGGGTTGGGTGTGAAACAAAGTGATTTTTTTGTTGTTGTTGTTGCATTTTTCAAGGCAAGATGAAATTATTACTAAAAATACTGAATGTGCTAGTCAAAGTCAGCAAAGAGATAAAAGGTACTACTTTGTCCACAGGGGGCGCCAAAATTGGCACAAGCTTTAGATCCATACGGGAGCTTTAAAGTCAAAGAACAAGGTGGTCAAGGCCTGAGTTTGCAGGAATCGATGCAGAGATATTATTTCCAAGAGGTGAAACTGTGAGAAATTTCTAACTAGTGCCAGTCATTTCATGAAGTCTTGTTTGTTTGCTGCTTGGCAACTGGTCCCGGCCCCGGACTTTGGAGGTGGTGACAGGCTGATCTTTGGACAAAGCCAGGCTAGCTGCTTCCAACTCTGCTACTGAGCTAGGCTAAGCTAACAAGCTGCAGTGGAAGCAACATGTTTACCGTGCAGAGATGAGAATTTCAGACTCCACAGTCATGTGCACATATTCTAGACTAAGATAATACAAATAATGCACCAACAAGGGTTTAGTTTTAAGCACTCAGGATCAGTTTAAGTCCTTGAGACTCAAATTCAACGAAAACCCCAGTTTTTTTAAGCCTTGTGCACTGACTAAATATGCATTTTTACCATGGATAGTTGGATCTTGACCAGTTTATCTACGACGGTTTTGTTGCTTTTTTTGTTTAATTTCATGCATATGTTAAGATTTTGCAAGATTTCACTGTTAATGCAAGTAAGCGGGGTGCATCATGTTTGCTATGTCAAAGAACCACTAATAGGAAGATGCACCAAGACAGGGAAGTGAGATGTTATAGTGTGGAAAGAGACAGCTGTCCTCAACATGAGAAATACAAATATTCTCCTTATTCAATTTCATATCCCACTTATTTGGATCTAAAACACACACAATCCTTTTTCTACAGCAGTAACATCCACAAAATCCTAAATAAGTCTATAGTCTAGCCACAGGGTGTGCAGCATATGTCCTTTATTTCATGTGCACATCGCTGCGGTGCTTACATCATGCTGCAAAACAAATATGCTGGCACTGGGGGTAATGGTGCGTCTAGCTTCATTTTCCAGCACTGCAGTCATGTCTGCTTCTCCCCGCGCTGGCTCCAGGAGGGCCCAGCAGCTTAACAAGCCTCTGGGGGACCCAGACAGCAGAGAGGGGATGATTTTACCTCAGGACACAGTCTGACAGACACACACAAACACAAAAACACGCATATACGCAGTGGGCAAAGTCAAACAAGTGGGTTTAAAAAGCACACATGGCACACGGTTTCAGACGCAGTTCGTACACCCACACAAAGGCTCGTATTCCTTGTTGCCTGTGCCGACTTTGTAGCTGCGCGCACGGCAGGGGGCTCCTATTCTATCTACAGGCTCTTCAATACAACACTACCGCTCTCTAATCCTCAACCGAAAGCCTAATAATCACTGCGGTTCATGGTGTAAAATTGGCTGCTCCCAAACAGCCGTGACAGGAGAGAAACCGTTCAATCCCCTGCAGTAATCTAACTCAGATGTTTAGATGTTCTCTGTAACTGCAAGTCACACAGCAGACACTCCCACACAAACAAACACACACACACACAGAGGCCAGAGTGGAGACATAATCTCATTTACATTCGCCAGAGGACTGTTTGCTGCTGAGGTCAACATTTATACACTGGTTACTGTAGTATCTGACATGTGCTGTGTGCCAGGAGAAAATTATAGCGATCGATGGGCATTGATCACCAATAGGGATCAGGGTCATGCTAATATAGCAGTAAGGATAGTTGGCTGGTGGATGTAGAGCTCTATAGAGAGTCAGCGAGGAGAAAGAAAGCACATTATACCGAGGAAGCATGTTAATTTAGAGTCGGAGTAAGTGTTGTTTTAGTAGAAGTGCAGATTGAAACTGGGTAAAAGTTCATGTTTTTAAATATCAGTTTTACATCAGCCTGTATGAAAACTCAAATACTCATTTAAAGGTTAAAAATAGAGTTTTTGATAACACAAAGTTCACTTCATTCATAAATTAAACTCGATTAAAACCAAAATATTTTTCCTGTCAGTGAACGCCTCTGAAGTTATCGTCAAATTCATTCCCCTGACCTCCAAACACACGATTTATGATCTTATTATGCTCAGTCTTTGAGATTTTAATCAGTAGTTTTCCTCCATTTGCTTAACTTGTGACTGTTATTAACCCTCCTCCTGTGTTAGAGTCTGCACTGACCCGTTTTTGTTTGTAAATGCTTAAAATAAACACTTAAATTAGCTTTTTTGCATCAAGACTTCTTTAATTTGTCAGGAACCTCAATGTCAACAAAATAAAAACAAAAAAACTAAACTGACTAAATTATAAAATGCTCTTATTGAAATTATGGCAATTGTCGTGTTAGGGTCGCTGTTGATGATTAGAGCAAAAACTGAAATCATAAGTGCACTGACAGTCAGATCCTCTTCCAATCATGTGAGATTTAGGAAATTCTCATTTTGCCATGTATCTCCCAGCACAAAAAACTACGTTGGGCATGTCCAGACATGTGAGATCAATTCAGTATAGATGTCTGTGTGAGGGGTATACTGACAAAGAAAGACCCACTACAAAAACTATTATAACTAATATTTTCATGGATAATGAAGCCTAACAAGGTAACCAAATTGGATGATAGAGAATTGTTTTTAGTGTAATTTACAGCTGATTTAAGACACGGGTCAAAACCGACCCTTAACATGGCAGGTGCGTAGTAAAAGCTAACACAGGAGGACAGTTAAAGATGGTATTTGTTTAATTTACCACTAAATTTAGCAAATTTTAAAACATTTATAAACGCTTTCCTCTTGAAAATCGCCAAATCAGAGTTTTATCGCTCAGTTCTGATTGAATTTATCATGCTCACCAATAAATAGGACTGTTAGCATTCAAGCATTAACTGTGACATATATGTGTTATTTCAAATCTGTCCTTTTTGGCGCACCATTGTTAAGCTGCAGCAGTGTCTTCCTGCTTCCTGCTGCTGCCTTGATGGAAAAAAAATCACCTCTGCATTTTTGAGTCGCATTATCTATTCCAATAAACTCCATGATGGCACAGTTTAAGGCTGCACGATATTGGAAAAAAATAATATTGCGATTTTTTCAACCCTGCGATATATATTGCGATATTAAAAATACAGTATTTTCACCAGATGACCTGAATAGCACTTAATGTTATGCTGCACTGCTGAAATCTTGAGGACAGTTAACCTGCTCTGATCTTACCTCTTTTTGTGAATGTTAGTAATCATCCTTCTTTTAACCGAAATAATTCCAGATAACTGACTTTCCTTTTCTTTTTGGCAACAAGTCTTCATTTTCGGTGGTTTCCTCTTGTTCGTTGCTCAGTTTGCGATCGTTGTTGTTGTTGTTAGCGGTGTTGTGCTGAGAAACGCATGTCCTCCGAGAATTGCATGCACCTCGCAAAACGCGCACTGCTTATAGTAGAGTGGTCCACGGAAATGTAAATGAGTTCATTTACCTCCACTATCGCAGGCTCTGCGATGTGACTATCGCACACACGTACATAGTCAAACGATATATCGTGCATGATGGCACAGTTTACAACTCAAAAGTAAAATACACGTAAGTTAGACAGAGTTTGAGTTCTGATAACTCTGAATTTAGGTATTTAATAGTGTTATTATTTAGGCTCAAATAAAGAATCACCCTGTATTCAACAGAATAAGCAGCTGTGAAAGCTGTTTCCTACAGCTGAGTCATGGTTTCAAACCACAGGAGTGACGCAGCGCAATAACAAATCTAAAAGTCAAATAACAAATTACATTTCACTGCATTAATTTGAATCACAAATCGAAATCACTTAAGAGCTGTTTTAAAATTCTAACTACTGGAGTTTTAAATGTGATTAAAAATCCGTTCACTGAGAGATAAACTACTTTTAACAAATTAACTGTTTGACAGACCTACAATTAGTGATTGTATGTAAATAACAGGGTTCAATGGATTTTGACTTTTTAACAAACTAAAAAAACACAGACAGATAAACACTGCTTCTATTCATGATGATAATCCTGCAATTTATCCGACAGTTTAGCAGAGATGACGGTATTTGATTTGATGCACCGAAGCTTTAAACACAAAGCATCAATATAACACACTCGGATCAAGTGTGATTGAGTGTGAAATCCAGAGTTGTGGTTGTAAATACGCCGCCGTCAACTTTACAGCTCCAACTTGTGTGTTTTGACGAAGGGATTTCAGCGACTAAAAGGTTACAGACAAACACACACACACACACACACAAAGAAAAAACAGCTTTACCTTCACAGATCCGGTCCAGCCGCTGCCTCTTCACTTTGTGTTTGTCAGTCAGGGACATGGCGTCAAACGCAGCTCGGCACAGGACGGCACGGCACAGCTCGAGTACCTCTCCTCCTCAGCCACAAATACCGACAAGGTTGAGACTCCTAGTGCACTGTAAGCACTGCTCCCCGGGGCATACCGCCTCGGCACATACACCTGCGAGAAAGGTGGAGAAAAAAAATGGTTAAACACAAACACACAGACGCAAACACACAATCTGTAGGTGCAGGCATTATTGATGTACGAGCAGGAGAAAAAACGGCGTGACACGGTGAGGCATTAAAGAATCCGTGGCTACAAAGTCACTCAGCCTCTCGCTCACAAAGAGCACGGGGAGCTGCAGGCGATAGATACACTAAAAATCAGTGCATCTCACACACACACACAGACACACACACACGCAGATACCAGTGGTGACAAAGTGCTCCATTTGCTCTAAAAAGTGACAAAGCCTCCATATCTAAAAGCTCCACTTTTCTCCCCGTTTGAAGTGTGTTTTCTTTCACAGACAAAAAAAAAATCATCTGACGCTCCATCAAACTTGTCACTCTTCACATTCCTCATTGATCGCCGTGACATTGGAGGTGTCTCAACTTCGACAGAAAGCAATCTCCTTTTGTTCCTCTATTCTCGCCCTGAAAGCTCTTTTTAAAAAAAGAAAGCGAGCAAAAAGAAATACTTATTCATCCGACAAAAGTTGATCTAAGTGGGAGTGAAAGAGGCTGATAGAAGTTGTGAGGGGGAGATTCATCATCTGACAACGTGAGCTGATGTGCTGCAGCCGAGGGTCGATAGACTGTCGTGTAATGACACATTCAGGCCAATAGAGGGTAGTTAAAATCTACTCAGAGGGGAGCACAATGTCTCACTGACACCTCTTTATATTTCATCCTCATTTTTTTCACATCCTGATTTCTCCTTGAAGCTTCTGATCGAGTGTTTTCTCAAAAAGGCGAAACAAGACCAGAATTGAACAGTTTCATGTAAATCTGGTTTAAGAAGCTCCCTTAACAAAACCTTAAGGAGAAATTAGATAATGCGTTTTAAAACAACGGGGATCAACATCAGAGTGAATTATAGTAAAATTATTCCAACACAACAGGGATTAAATGGCCCGCTGAAAACTCAAGCACAACAATCGAACTAGTCCAGGACCACAGCCAGAAGCGCCTCTCTTCTCTGAAAAGTGCTGAGGCCACGAAAACGTCTCCCTGTGCCAGGAGCGCGAGGGTGAACTCAGAGGACTGGGAAGTTTTTTTTTTCTTTGTAATGAGAATTTAGAGGAAAGAAAAAAAAGAAGGAAGAAGAAGAAAATAAAACAAAATCTGTTGTTATCTTTTAAGGATTTAAGAGTGTCAGACTTGGATTCGACTCGCTTGGTGTGATTTATGAAACGTGACGTCCAGACCGTTGGCACCGGGAGCTACACGAGGCGAAGGAAAACAACTATTCAGAACCGATCTAGACAACATAAAACAAGGAAGTAATGTATGTATGAATGCAAACTCAGGGTGTAGAGGCATGTTTGTGGAGCCGCTGTGTCAGCTTCAGAAAACAATCATCTGTCTTTCTCCAGAACTAAACGCTAAGACAGTTTCACTCCTGACATGTTCACATGTTGAGCCACTTCTTTTCCGCAAAGAGAAAATCATTTTACAACTATCTACTGTTATTTTGCCGATTTGGTGTTTGTGTCTTTGACGTTTGAGGAAGCTCCTCAGAGCAGGTCACTTCCAGGGTGTCTTTCCTCGGCGGCTGCAGTCTGTTAACAGGCTGCTGGGAGGCCTCACCCCATTATTTGATTCATTTCACTCTTTTTCCTCCGTCCCTCCTCCATCCTTTTCATCTGTCCATCTCTCTGTAGTGCTGCTGCCTCTGAGGTCTCTCACACAGAGTCATCAATCACCGGGCGCTCTTCCAAGCCCCTCTACTTGTGTGTGTGTGACATAGAGAGTGAGAATGACAGAGAAGGAGGGAGGGAGGGAAGTAGAGAAAAAAAAAAGTGCTCAAAGAGGATAACAAGACCCAAACTGGGGGCACAGCCTCCCTGATTCTTATCCCCTTTTTTTTCCCTCTTGTTTTATCTGCTCCTCTCATTTTCCGTCAGATAGCAGGAGAGACCGGTCCAGAACTTAGTTTAAAAACTCTCCCTCTCTGACCCCCATCTTTCCGACATTATAAAAAAGATTAGACCAGGAAACGTTCCTCGGCAGTTCAGCAGAAAAACTGAAACAGAGCCAGCAGTGCAGCCAGCAGGGGCTGGAAGGGTATTTAGGCCGGCGTTTCTGCACTCCCAATCCAAACACAAAGGTCATATACATGAATCTTAATATTTAAGAGGCATTAAAAGTCAGATGATCGATAAAACTCCCTGCCTGCGGGGCCACAGCTCATTGAAAGAGAAACATTTGTGCGCGATAGGCCGAGACATTAAATATGTGAATCCATATCTGTGATGGCCGGCTCTTTGTCCCAAGGACGGTTAGGCTGTGAGCACAATCACAGTCCACAAACTCTGCTCAATGTCAGCAACACACACAGATCACTGTCTGAGGGGAGGGCGGTCAGTCCGCGTTTAGAGCAGCACAATGGAGAAAGACGAACACGCACACAGTCGAGGATTTAGCTGGGAGTGAGGCGATATATAAAGTGACTGAAAGTTCATCAGCCCAAGATGCAAACTTAAGTTTCTTCAGAAAGAGAGAGACATGTATTCAGAGCAAAGAATATTCAGACTATCCTCATTTCTGCCTCTTATACAGTTTGAGTGTGAATCCAGGGAAACAAATCAGCAATGTAAAACCAACACTCAACGTATTTTCTGAAGTTTCTGTGCAAAACAAACAAAATTTCAAGTGTTATCAGTGAATTTAAATTAATCTGCCTATTTCTGATTTGAATGGATGACGAGAACGGTTATGGTTTTTTCTTTTTTTTACTGTTATCTTGTGTTAACAACTTCTTATCGATGTTATAAAGTTTGTTTTCTCTTGATGACATTTTTTTTGCGTTATCTCGAAATTTCAAAGTTCGTTTTCTCGTAATAAAAGACGAATTATTAATATTTTTTTTCCTTATCTCAACAAAACAAAGCTCATTTTCTTGTAATAAAAGACGTATTATTGATTAATTTTTTTCGTTATCTCAACATAACAAAGTTTGTTTTCTTGTAATAAAAGACGAAATATTGATGATTTTTTTTTCGTTATCTCGAAATTTCAAAGTTTGTTTTCTCGTATTAAAAGACAAATTATTGATGAATTTTTTGTCGTTATCTCAACATAACAAAGTTCGATTTCTTATGATATCCGAAACAACAATTTAGTCAACCTTTAACGCTAACTTCTAAAAACGACCTCAAGATTGTGATATTTCTGAAACGCTGCAGCCACCATTGTCAACAGCAAGCTGGTTTTGTCAATGAAAACTCTGTCGGCACGCTCCATTTTACACTTGCGCATTACACTTTTAACGTGGGAACCTTTAACTAACATTTGTGAATCGGACAACAACAGTAACAACAGTTAAAAGTGTAACGCGCATTCGCAAAATGGAGCGCACCACTAGCGTGTTTATTGAAAATGTATTTGTTGCTGTTGACAGCGATGGCTGCTGCATCTTAGAAATATCCCACTCTGGAGGGCGTTTTTAAAAGTTACTGTTTTCGATCGGCTAAAATGACATTTCCATTATCACAAAAAAACGATCTTTGTTATGTCGAGATAAGGAGATAATAAGTCGTTATCTTGGGATGACAGTGCATAAAAAAATATGTATTCTTAAAGGTTTTTGTTTTTTACTTTTATTGCTTTTCTTTTTATTGTAAGAAATCAAATATCCGAACTTTCTGACGTATAATATTCACCAAACATCAAATCTGGACCTCCCACTCTTGTCTCTATGCACTTTAAATGAGATCATTTCCTTTTCCTTTTAATGACAAAGTTGTGCGGAGATGAAATCGATGACAAAACAATAATGACTTGCACTCCTAATTTCAGTCTCCACCCAACATTAGGAGAATGAGAAAAACCAAAAGTCAAATTGAATTAATTTGCAAAAGCGTCCTCGTGTAATTGGATGAAATTTAATGATGACACCAGCCTTGTTGCCATCTATCTTTCTATTGGGAGGGAAACACTAACGTTATTGTCTCTGCTGTGATAAATTGACTTTGCCGAAATAAGAAAATAATGCGGTTTGGTAAACAGATTTGAACAACACCCCTGACAGACTCTCATTAGAAAGCAGCGATTACTTACTTCATTAGAGACTTTTGGGGGCGGTTAGAGATAAGAGGCAGAAATAAAGACTCATCACAGTCTGACGCTGATCTTTGCGGTTTGGAGACGGCTCAGGAACTCTTCCCTTTTTGTTGAAGATGGACTAAAGTATGTTTGGACAGGAAGAACATTGTTAAAAAGTCTAACTGGAGACAGAGCGAAGGTGTCTGCGAATGAGTTAGAGAGATTGAATAATTAAAAAGGTCAGGCTACCTGCCTGCTGCGTGTCGCTTCACACAAGACCGAACTCAAACACACACTCACGGTTCTGAGAAAGGCACAAAGCACTCTGGGGAAAAAGACTGAAGAGACAAGTCATTTGGGGGAATGATCACTTTCCCTCGAACACAGTGTAGTTTGTGAACTAATTGGGTGAATCCATAATTAATTTGCTGACATTAAGCCTTCGGGTCTGCTCCACTAAGACTTTCTAAGGATGAGAAGACGTGCGAGTGAAGCCTCCAGCTCACCGCTGAAGGGGAGACTCTTATTTTGAAGCTTTCGCAGTGCAGACTCTGACATTTAGAGGAGATATTGAATGCGCAATACCTTTCCAAAGGTGTCAGTTAACTGCCACTACCAAAGGGAATAATTTAATGTAGGCCCGGATTTTCTCAATGCAACATTTAAGTGACGGATAAATCCAGGAAAATCCATACTCTACATGTTCTCAATCTGAATCACAGGGCTTCATTCCTCACCGGGCTGTTCTACGGCTCCTCGGGGAGGAAAAACATCAGCGCTCAGAGATGTATGAGAGAGTTTTTTACAAAGGTGAATGGAGCAGATGAGACATTTAAGGCTTTTTATTGACTTATTAAAGCAGCATGAATGAGGAGTATGTGTAGTGAGAGAGTGATCTGTAGGTCAAAGCTTTCAGTTAGAGCCGAGTTTGACCTGTTACAGGGTCAACACGCAGCCCCGAGTGTCAGCCGGGAAGGGTAAATATGCAGGTCAAATGGCAGCAGCAGTATTCAGATTTTTAAGCGCATCAATTTATTTGTTTGTTTTATAAAACTCGTGTAAAATTTGTCTTTGGACACATATCATGATCGTCTGCAGTCATTAGAACAGTACTTTTTTATTTGTCATATTTTGGAAAGAAGTTTGAAAAGTTCGTTAAATCAAGAACTTTTAGCAATGAGGAAAAACAGTGTAAGGAAGTAAAAATGCAGCAGAGAGAAAACAAAAAAAAGAGTTGAAAAAAAAAGCATTAAAGAAAATAAACAAAAAAAGGAGAAAAAAATCTGTAAAACCAAAATGCAAAAAATGATGAAAATAACAAAATATAAAAACTCTGACTCCAAGTGTTTAGGGATTGTTCAAAACTGTTGATTAAAAATCAGAATTTGATGTTTGCAAAATATTTAAACCCTATTTTGATTAAAAAATTGTGCAGAGTCAGCAAATTAAATCCTGTAAATGTAACATTTGAGTGTTAATTGAAAAGTTATATTTATGTAAACTGCTGATTTTTTTAAAAGATGAGACAGAAACCACTATTGACCACTTTGTAGACCACTTTATGACATAAACAGTTTAAAGAGTTTTGAAGGTTAAAGCTACTGTAAGGAATTTTTAGTTTGTTTTAACTTTGGCGCCCCCTGTGGACAAAAAAGTCATCGCTCATCTTCTCCTCTCTATACTTAAAAAGTAAATTTTGACTCTTATTGTAAATGTTAAAACAAGACTGTCTCTTCAGCTGCCCAGCTGACATCTACCCCCTCACATCAGTTGCAGGGATAAAAAATTACTAAAAAAAATTGTTAAGTTTGTCATAAATGGTCTTACTTGCTTTTGGATATCATGAAAAGTCACTGATGTGAATTTCAGTCTATTTTATAAACATAAAATAAAATCCTCAAAGTAGCTTTAAACATCTTTTATATCAAATCTTGTTGCAAATAAAAGTAATTACTTTTGAGAAATTCCTTCAGGTTTTTTATTAAACCAACTGTCCTGAGCGTGCTGCTGACAATTTACATATAACTAATTGTTTCACTCTTTTTAACTGCAAACAATCAAATTCTGTTTTATCAACATTTACTTTTGCAGAATTAGGGCTGTAAATCCAAATGTCAGAGGGCAATAAAAGTAAAAAATGGAAAATAAATTCTGCCTGTGGTCAGCGGATACATTCCTAAATAATCCTGCTTCATTTTCTCGCTCATCATCCAACAAAACTAGCACATTGGCAGCAGACAGACAGACTACACCTTTATTAACAGGACAGAAAACCAAAGTGTCAGGAGCTTTAAAACCAAGACAGACTCTCCCGTTTTTGAATGTGTTTTCTTCTCTCAGCTAGACTCTCACAATTTTTAATCTGGCTCAAACCAAGGTGGCGGAGTACCTGCGTCAGGTAACTGTTATCTCCCAACGACAGTATAAAGGTGGTTATGATTGTTTCTGTGATCAAACAGCTTTAATAAAAACACGGGTTGAAAGTGCTCAGAATTGGCACAAGTACAAATGGGTCCCGACACTTTCTAGTGCTTGAGCTGATTTCAGCATTTGTCTTGTAATTATGATGAACAACAACAGCTGCTGAGGTTTTTAATGAAACACTAAAATAATATGAGTCACAGTTTAAAGCTACAAACATGAGAACGAGGCAGGATTAGATGGAAATGGTCTTTTGATTTGGATGATTTTTTTTTATTATGTAACTATAAATCCTGATACTCCACGACATTTTTTTTTTTTACAGCCAATCGAACCACATTTTGTAGTGAAAACAGAAATCACAGCTAAACCGCAGAGATTTGATTATCAGATGGAATAAAATCCAAAAATATTTGGACAGAGCTGCATCTTTCTGTACAAACTGTGCTTTGACTCATTGTGCTGAGTTTAGTTTTTAAGTTCAAGAACAGGCAGCGGGTGGGTATTTTTATCTTTATTGGATGGGCTGCTGGAAAGATTAAGATTATCTAACAGGTTATTTTTAGTAAGATGCCAAATTATATCTTATCCAGGAGAGCTTCGAGATGAAGTCTGAAGTAAGTGTGTATTTATCTTTTCCCCAGCTGAAGCTACAACCCCGTTGGAAATGGATGTAACGTCTCAATGTGAGTTCTGCGCTAATCCTCGCCAAGACTCGAAAAAAACACCCTCTTTAAGATAGCGTTTGGATAACTTAGACAGTTACTTCTCTCTCTGACTTAATTTCCCTCAGGAGTCGAAGAGGAAAAAGAAAACTGGGAGAAGAAACAACTGTTAAAGTTATCTGACTATGTGCAGGGTACTGAGGTCCATCCCTTTAACAGCTGATTCCTATCAAACTCAGCTGCTTTGCGAGTCTCTTCGGAGACTCTTCGGGGAAGAAAAACCTCCTCGATGTGAGCCAAAAAGTCAAAATCCCCCCGTCCTGCAAACGTCCTTTAGAAATAACAAACACGAGTCTCAATGGCAAGGTTGTTTACACGATTAATATTGTGACCCATTATTACCCCCTTGTTATTTTCCCTTAAAGAGCCTGTGTTTTCTTTCCACTCCAGCCCCATCTGAACAATGGAGGCCGTTTTTCCCTTTCAGATGCCGGAGTTCCTCCAGAGGTAAATCTGTCAGCGCGGGGCCGGAGTGAAGAAAGAGAAAACAGGAAGGTGTGGACACCCTGCAGCACCAGCCCGGCTCTACTATTAATATCAGCTTACATGGCCAGATCCTCAGCCCTGCAGGCAGGCAGGCAGGCAGGCAGGGGAGAGTGTGTGATTTCCATGAACTGAGCGAGAGCCTGTGACAGCGTAGGAAGGTGACAGCTTGACACAAATATATTTAGCACGGCGAGAGAGAAAAGTGACTGCTTTCAAACTGCAGAGAGGCTGCACTTGTTGCATCAGTAATGAAATTTTATCCAGGAATACACAAACAAGGCAGCACCAGAGATCTAAGCCCACTTTGTGCTATTTTAATCGGATCGATAAATCCTTGTTTTTTCTAAGTTCTAAAGGCCGAGGTTATCATCGCCAGCCAAAGCTTCCCAGAGCAGGAAGGAGCCTGCGGTGCGCCAACCTGGTGAGCGCAGTGAAGGCGTGGCCAAAGGGTGAGGTAAGACCCGAGCTCGGTGTCAGCAGAAGGCCAGGCTCCGGTTCAGACGGCCTGCATGGGTCCAGCCTGCTCGGCTCTGGCTCCCTCTGGGTCCTTCCAGGAAGAGCCGGCATGATTCAAAGCTTCCTGGTCCAGGAGAATGAGATGCCCACAAGCACGCAGACGCGCGCACGCACACACACACTTACCGCTCAGCCCACTCCCTGTGGACGCCGAGACGGCCAACTCCGTGCTGTACTCGGGCTTACATTGGGAGGAGGCCAAGTCAAACAATGTGTTGATAAAGTCCAGAGCAGAGCGGTGAGAGGAACACAGAGAGAGGAGAGCACGAGGTCCGAGCCGAACCGCACGAGGAGAGGAACTCAAACAGGCAGAAACACTTAAATATAATCGTTCCAGTTTGTCTCTTTTTCCTGGATTTTGGTCATCAATCGTTTTTGCCACAACAACTCAGATAATTGCTGGGAACATGAGAGCTTTGCTTGAGAGGAGAGCGACGGGGCAGATCCATGAACAGTCAGATAAATCAAGTTCGGACAGTGAATGAAGGAAAAGCAGGACTGCTATTAATTACAATTAAGGAAACATCATTTAGACTTACCTTTGACCTGCACCACTCAGACCTTAGTGTAATTTAGATTATAATTTATGGTTTGTTTCAGTTTATTTAAATTTTCATTGTATTATTTGGTTACAGTTATTATAGTTACAGTAGTAGTTTTAATTATTACGTATTATTTCTGCTTGTATCTTTGATATTTAAGCTGCTATTTGTCAAGCTTTGACCTAGGGCTGGGCGATAAATGATAACTATATATATAAAAAAATAATTTTCCTCAATATCGATATGAAACATGGTCAATATCCT
The DNA here is from genome assembly GCA_962446985.1 of Xyrichtys novacula. NCBI lineage: Eukaryota > Metazoa > Chordata > Actinopteri > Labriformes > Labridae > Xyrichtys > Xyrichtys novacula. The sequence goes on along the minus strand of OY660882.1, from coordinate 5,634,469 downwards.
TGTCGATAGTCAGCATTCTGCCATGTTTTGGTAGACTATACGAATAGCCAATGAAAAGGGGAGTTGCTCCGGGTCCGCTTCATGTTGAACCAATCATGTGCTGAATTAGCACCAAGTAGCAAACAACTGCATTGTAGCAGACTGCAGCTACACGCAACCATAGCATTTTAACACGTGAAGCTGACAGCACTGTCAGTGAGAAAAAGAGAAAATGAGTGCTACGCCCAACAGAAATGCAGATGAAGGCTCAACAGATAACGACAAAGGAGGTATTTTGGTTATTTGAGGTCGGACGTGAGGCAGAGTGATGTGCACTGCAAGTTATGTCAAGTACATGTTCTTGCAAAGTCCGGAAATACCTCAAATCTTTTTCACCACCTGAAGCAGTGCCACACGGCAGAGCACGGGCAATGCAAAAGGTTACAAACCCCGAGCGGAGCAAGGAGCCCATGGCGCTTGTGCAGCAGAAACCGCCGACCATTCAGTCCACTTTCTCTAGGGCAACGCCTTATGACAAAACCCCAAAGAGACACAAAGACCTCACAGATGCAGGAGCGTCTTGTATATAAGCTACTCTTGTATATATGATATATGTATGTCGATATCGACTGATTTGAAAAAAATATTTTGTGATAAACTTGAGGAAAAAAGTCCAGAATGACTCATGCAGCTTTAGCACACCAAAGTAAAGTCATTATAATCTGCTCGCCTCAGTTTAAGATATTGAATAAACTTTGAACAACTTTGAAACGTTGCAGTGGACATAAGATTGTCTGAGGTCTGACTCTGCAAAGTGGCTAAAGTGAGACATGTCCATTATTTTTTATGGTTGTTTCTGAGGGATGTGAACTAGGAAGGATCAGGTGGACTATGGCAGTCTAAAGCTAAAGAAATATCCAGATTTACATTTTTGAAATATCACCACAAGTTTGATTTAATAGATATAACCCAGGGCTGCCAAGTTTCAGAAAATGACAAGAGTGGGACTTGAGCGATATGATGTGTTCAGCCGGAAAAAAATGTGGCCTTTTTCAACGTCAATTTATACCTGAAGACTGATGCCCTCACCTCGATGCCAGCTGCTCTCTCTGCACTGTGGCCTCCTAATGCTCGTCTTAATTAACCAGAAATTAGATATTGCATTTCAATCAACTCTCCATCATTTAGCTTGTTTTGGAGGAGCAGATTTTGATGCCTTGATGACAGAGACACCAAGACCCGCCTTACGTTTCTTCTGATTGGTTTCTATTACATGGTTCCTTCCGTGTTTGGTTAGATTCACAAAGGACTGATGGATTGGTTATCTTGGTCAGTCAATCAGAGTTACTCAATCTATAGCAAGCCAAGTTTATTATTATGAAAAAAATAAATACAGAGTATTGAATGAGGAAATACAAGCATGAGAAATGTCAAGTGTGTCGTGTGGTGTGAGGATGGGTCCAATTGCGAAAAAGCGTGACGCTTGGCAGCCGATTATCGCCAAGCCCTACAGCTCACTTTACACTATCTTGCACTATTTCACGCTTTTTTTTTTTCCTGTGATAAACTTATCAATAAAAACTTGGTCAACTAAAACATACATCTACTCACATCTTTACTACTAGCCTTGACTATGACACAGCAGACTCACTGATGAGCTGACTACTTGTGTTTCTCACGCCGTCAGACTTTGCTTCTATGAAGTTGATACACTCTCAGATTTAAGACTCTCTTAACTCAAACAGGAAGAAAAAAAAGAGCCACGCTGTAATAAACCACTGTATTTCTTTTAAGTTTCCTCTGCTGTGTGGTCTGCCTGCTCCCTGAACACAGTTTAGCTGCCGTGTTTCTGCAATAACTGACTGTACAGGAGAGCTTTTTATCCAAGCCCCCTCTGATGGGCTCCAAACACAAGGCTGGCTTCTCTCTCTTTTTACCACATCCTATCATCTCTGGCTCTACTAATGCACCAGGCTTCAAGGGACTGACACACACACACACACACACACACACACACACACACACACACACACACAGACACATTTATTACACACACACACACACACACAGCTCAGTCAATTAGTCCTGGCCCAACCTTGCAGCTGAGAGATAAATGGTGTGGAGTCTCAGCAGGCTTTCGAACGAAGCTGTGCTCCTTGTCCGCCTTATGTAGAACAGCTCTCTGGGGGAATGCGAGCCCTGCCACCGTGAGGAGAAGTGGCAAACGTTAAGATGAGGAGGGGGCTCAAAGTGCTCAGGCGAGTATTAAAATATGACCACAAAGACCCCGAGTCCCTAATCAGAGCTGGGCAGAGAAGCAAAGAAAGGAAGAGATGGGAGAGGAAGAGGTGGGGACGCTGAAGCTGACTGCGGAGTCTCAGGTCGTCCTTCTTACGCCTCATTAACCGTTAGTTTGTGCGGTCGAGGAGGAACCTGTTACTGCAAGAGATCTTACAAGAGCAGCTGGAGGTATCCTGGGAAAAATAATAAACGTGGACACTGATGTTGGGTAACTGAAGGAAAATGCAAACTAGGGGTGTCGTCCTGATACAACTTTTTTACTTCCGATACAATAACGATATTGTAGCCTTCCGTACTGGCCGATACCGATTTTGATCCGATATTGGCACAAATGAAAAATACTGCAGCACTGCCGACATCACTCCTACTTCTTGCTACGTTGTCAGTACCTTAGTACACACTGTTGTTGTGATTACGTGGGCTCTACATGCTTGATCCAGGTGCTTCTAGATAGCGGTGCTGGAATGGAGTCTGGAAAGGACTGCTTGTATCGGAGTGCTGATATCGGTCCGATATTTGTTTTATTTTTGTTGATATTGCACCAATATCCCGATATCCGATATCAACATCGTATCAAGACATCCCTAATGTGAACATGTTCAATTCTGAAGTAAAATGTGTATTTTTAATTCTGGGTTTCCCTCGCTCAGTGGTTCACAAACTTCTGCCAGGCCCCCGTTTCGCAGATAAAAATTGTTCCAGGCACCCCTACACGTGACTGTGCACATCAACATGTTAATGAAAAATATGTTAATGTATAAAAAAAACACAGCGTCTGTCAAAAACTGCTACTGTTCTTCAATGAATGAAACTTCACACTTTTGTAGAAATAACAATAGCATTAGCTTATAACTATTTTTTTAAATTCTGCATTTCTGAAGATGAACAATTTGAAAACTTAGGTAACATCTTTAAAATGTATTCTTTCAGCCTTAATAACCAATAGCTGCAGGCAATATTAACTCCTCAGCGATGGTGTTTGGTTTCTTACATTTTGCACTCAATAGGCTACTTTATAGGACTTTGTTTTAGTAGTGTCGTTGTCACTCTTGTGTTTTCCCTGAGATACGCTGTCATTTGTCATTTGTCATTATTTTTATTTAGCGTTGTCGCGCCCTCCCTGCAACCACTGCCCTAGCTTTTCAAGTCTGAAATAATGAAATGAATGTAACCCTTGAGCTTAGTTAGTATTATAAAAGGTATCAAAATTCAGAGGTGGTCCTAAAACTCAAAATGTCAAAGGCACGGCTGGTCATTTTTCTCTGTGTGTAAACAGTCATCAAGTCTGACTGGAAGATAAAAACAGACAGAGGATGAGTTTTCATGTCTAGCCGGTTCAGTGTGGTCATGGTTTCAGTCCGAGCAGAGAGCCTCACCTTCCATCAGCGCAGTAAATAAAGAGGCTGAGCTCCATTATCTGCTGCAACATGACAATCCCTTTAACACCTGACACACCCCGGTAACAAGCAACTCCCCCCGCTGGGTCTTACTGACAGGTTATATAAGACTCCCACTCCTCACTAACTTTTCACAAGACGTCAATCCCAGCCCTTGTCACACACATTCACACACACACAGACACACACACACACACACACAGCTAAATCAACCTCAGAGCGGATGTGTGTGTTTGTGTTTATACGACAGCGAGAGAGCCTTCCACTGACAGCCAGATACTGAAACACACACACACACACAAAGACACACACATATAATCATACAGCAAGGTGAAAAATTACAGTGTGGGCCTGGCGGATTAACTGCAGAATAAAAGTGCTGATGGGCAACAAAAGAGAAAAAACAGCTATTCATCACTTTGGCACAGGATCAAACTCACACTCTTCTCAGATGCCCTCCTTGAGTTATTGTGCAGCGCGGCTCCGGTGGCAGCTCCACTGATAATGCTGCCCCACCTGAATTGATTAGAGCTGGGATGCAGAATCTCCTTGCAAAGATGAAGCACGTCCCCTGCATCTCCTCAATGCTAGAAGAGGTCTGTTAATATGTATTTAACAACCAAAGAGAGTTTATTTTTTTTTTTTAACCCTCTTCTTCTAAAGATCATCAAGCATGCAGCTGTGGTAATTTCCTCTAACAAATGCGATCTCTGCGTCCTCGCCGTTTCTGCTGCTGCTGCTTTTTTAGAACCGAGGGGAAACAAATCAGGAGTGACTTTAACCACTTTTTACAGTATTAGCCTCACATCCAGCTACACTCAAGCTTACGGACGACTTTAATGCAACATCTGGAGTCATATATTCAAGTGGCTGACGAATAACTGAGGCTTCACACATCATTAGCCTCCACAGCGGGTTTTGGCGCCCTCAGCAACACTTCAAATCTCAAAAACTTCATGCGGTAGAAAGCACTGTCGAATGAGACGGCATCGCTAGTTTAGTCAAGTAAAGGTTATTTTTTGCTGAGTTTTCTCATTTTGCACTAACTAAGAAATGATGATTAGTGTCCAAGGTTTACTGCAAATATGGTCGATATGGTTGATCTACGTGCCGATCCTCACCTATGGTCATGAACTTTGGGTAATGACCGAAAGAACGATTGCGAAATGGGTTTCCTTCACAGGGTGGCCGGGCTCAGCCTTAGAGATAGGGTAAGGAGCTCGGACACTCGGGAGGCGCTCAGAGTAGAACCGCTGCTCCTCCACGTCAAGAGGAGTCAGCTAAGGTGGTTTGGGCATCTGGTTAGGATGCCTCTGGACGCCTCCCGTTAGAGGTGTTCCGGACATGTCCCACCGGGAGGAGACCTCGTGTCCGGCCCAGGACCAGGTGGTGGGATTATATCTCTCACCTGACCTGGAAGTGGCTTGGGTGAGGACCGTCTTGGCCTCCCTCCTGAAGCTGCTACCCCCGCAACCCAGACCCGAATAAGCAGAAAAAAACGACAACCACAACCTTTTTAACAAGCCCCTGGCAAGGCAAAAGTCAAACTGGGTTGAACACTAGGGCTGCCAAGATTATAACTATCGAAATAGTCGGTGACTAATTTTATAATTGACGTTATTTTGTTTTGTTTCGTTTTAAGCTTTGTTTTTCTCTCAAAACGGACGCCGTACCTTCCACTGTCTTGTCTCACTTGTCTCCGTCTATCCTTGACACGCATGCACAGTCGTGGTGGTAATCTGGGTCAACCGTGATGTCCTAAAGTTTGGGAGCATTTTTCCAAAATAAAAGAGAAGTATGTACAAAGCAAAATCTGCAAGACAGAATCCTGGCAGCAAGACGGCGATGCACTAGCATTTGGAAGGGAAGCACGTCATCTCGGTAAGCTAGTTGGCTAGTTGGCTAGTTGGTGGCTAACATTAACGTCAATAGTGAGCTTCTCATGTCAACATTTACAATGACGATTTCATTATCCTTAGCACACACCTTAAACACTTCAAGCTGGAAGCTAATGGTGGTTATATTAGAGCAGCTGCATGCTGGTGCAGTAAGCTGCAATTTACGTTTGATCCAATTAGCCGACTAATTGCAAAAATAATCGGTGACTAATCGGCTATGTACAACCCAAAATACTTCCTCACTACACCTCGTTTTTGTGTTGTGATTTAGCAATGCGGCTTTTCTTGACCATGTCCTCCATTTTTGCAGACTGGCATTACTTAACCGAGGTTCAAAGATCACGGATTTACAAGGTTAGGATTAAAGCGCCCTCTGCTGGATCATCTTGTAAGCTGGTATACTGTATCATTATGAGTTTGAACAGCTCGTCACAGTTTGAATTCGAACTTCGCCCCCAGGGTTCGAGTGAAGGTTCAATTTCTGAATTAAAAGTGACAGCCCTACCTGCCAGTGCCAAAAATCACTGTCAGTGGACACGGGCCCTTGACAGTTTTCTTATGGCAGCCATCTGTTTTTCATGCATTTGACAGGGGCCAATAATAATGACTTTCCCAGACAATTACACTTTAGTTTTGAGCCTTCTTAAAACCTCAAAGTTTCCCAATTCACTGTTTAAAAAAAGGGGAAAAAAACAGTGATGAATCTTTGATATTAAGAAGCTAAATTGCTTGATGTAGTAAAAAGATGATTGGTCATCAATTAGCGGTTTTAGCGCAGAAACTCGACAATCTTTGCTCTACAAGCTCCCATCTGTTACGGTTCACTGTCTCCTCTCGAAAAGCTATCAAAGCACAATTTTATCAACAATCGGAACATCAAACGGGGGCTAATAAAAACCATTAATACGAATATAATATCATCAGCTTTATCTGCAAACTGCTTCAAGTGTTATACAATACCAGCGCTGCACATGATAGGCCATTTAAATGCATTAAAGTCCACGGTCATGTGTGAACAGGGGACACAAAGATGTGAGTGTAGAAGCAGCAGAATGAGATCTCCACCCTCCTCGCTCTGATAGTACATCGCCCCTACACAACAGGGGAGGAAACGCCATGAAAAAGGATGAATTATGGGATTGAATCCACACTGATCGCCTCAGGGTTTAAGTCAGTGGTGTTGTCTGAGGAGCAGCGGCGGACAATCCCAACACAATCACGCAAACAATATTCTTTTATTCACGCAAAATCAATCTGATATCCTCTTTTGTTTCTTTGTTTTGTTGTTGTTTACGAAACGCTCGCTGTCAGAAACTTCTCCCCCTCCTCAATCAGAGCATGTGAATCAGCAGTGTCCTCCATTTCAACCCCAGCGGGTCACGGGGTCGCCACGCCTTTTAAAGAAGAGAAAAGCCCTTGTCCCAGCGCTAGGTTTTCTCTCCTGCCTGCCACAAAATGTCTCCTGACACAAAGCCCTCATACCCGTATCAGCGCACTCCCACAGCACTGCCAACAAATGTGACCTCCTTTTTTTCCCTCCCACTGCTACAAGAAGAAAAAAAAAAAAGAGAAGAAAAACTCACCTCTACCTCCCCGGCTGAATAAAATAAATAAATGGGAGCAATGTGCTCTGCAACTCTGCCAGACCACGAACAAACCAGACCTCTCCGCTAACTTCTGCCTGAGATAGTTTCCATGTTCGAGTTAAGGTGACGGCTTTAACTTTCTACTTGTTGTATCTGAGGCCCGGAGGGAAAACTGCGTCTCAATGTTTATCTTTGGCTGGCTGTTCTGAGCCAAGGTGTCTAAAACTCTGCAGGAACCCGAGGCTGCCACGGCTAGAACCTGAAAAAACAAAACCCAACAGAACAGGGTCTGCCGTGTCTTTGAACGCAAAGTTACAAATGTAGGGGAGAAAGAGGGTTATTGTACCAGATTGAGGTTAATTAGGCCTTTCTGCTTGAGCTGCACTTGTAATTCTAGATGACATGATTGAATTGCCAGAGCCAAATGTCTGTAACTACAGTTTGTTTTCATTTGAATATGCGTATAATTATTTCCATGGTGCATAATTACACGCTTAATCGTTGAAATTGAAAAATTGATCCATTCCAGCTTCTGAAATGTGAGACTTTGCAGTTTTTTGGTTGTTTTTATACATGACTCTGAATGCTAACATCTAAATGAACAGGGATTTTTAAGACTTTTAAGGCAGAGAGGATAGGAGAGTAAACAAGAGTTAGAAACTAGAACACAGACACACAGATCAGAAACATATAAGATAAGAGGAACTTTATGTGTAATGTCTCATCAGTGTTGATACAGTATGCAGTTATTCCACTCATCATGATCAGTGATCCTGGTTAATCCAACAGCATTTGCTCTTTTCAGGAGTTCTAAGGTTCCTTGTTTGTTTCAAACATCTCCTGTATTCCTCAAACTACGATTCCCTGCAGCTATGAGGCCAAAATCCCAATTTAAGGACAAGTCTTTGAGCTCTCTGCAGTCAGCTACTCTTTCTATTCAGTCGCAGCTGAATGTCTGTGATGATTTGCAATCTCCTAAATTGTGCTCTGCTGGCTTTTACGCTGTCTAAGCTGCACCTGCATGCTTAACTCAAAGGTGGTAGCTCAAACTCTGAGTACTGAGGGGATTTTTAACCCCATTTGACTCAAAGTGTACGTTACTTTTTAAAGAGAAAGGTGCTGTTCAAAAGAAACTGTTGCTGCAAAAGAGAAAAAGACTCAAAGTTTGGGCTGTATTTGCATCCTGATTGGCCAGCCTGAGTTCATGTAAAATACAGTTGGTTAGCTGTGCTGCCCTGTTATGTATGTATGTTTAAAGTATTGAAAAAAAAAACACCTATAGTAACTACTAGGGATGTCCAGATACTATATTGATTTGTGATACTATATTTCTTTCCCCCATGGGTGATCAATAAAGGAATATTCTATTCTATTCTTCTCTGATATCGGTCCGACATCGGCCTGCATCTAAAATCTCCAATATCAGCACTCCGATACAATCAATACTGGTATCGGCCAATACTGAAGGCTACAATAAGGGTATCGTAACAGAAGTTTAAAAAGTTGTTTAGAGACACCCCTACCTAGAGTATTGGAAAAAAAAAAAAAACTACAGTTAGTGCTAGGGTTGGTAGAAAAAAATCGATTCACATAAGTAGCGCGATTTACAATTTTTGAATTTTGAATTTTATGTTTGAAAACCAATTTTTTCTTTTTTTTTTCAAATTCAAGAATAAATCTTAAAAACTGACTTACATGTAATGTGTATTTTTTGGGGGAAATATGGTTCCTGGAATAGTCAGTAGACAATCGCAGACAATCATTCACAGAAAATCAACAATAACGTAGAATCGCAACGTGGAATCGAGTCAGGAGAAAAGCCTTTTGTTCAAGCCCTAGTAAGTACTGAGGATGACCTGCATCTTAAAAAAAAGCTTGAATTCCAGAGCGTATCAGAAAACATCCAAATTGATATCAGCCTGATCAGTAATATCAGGCCAACAGACAAATCAGTGGACTTGTTATGAGATTTTTTCAAACATTTTTTTATTTCAAATCTAAAAAAATAACTGACAGATTGATCAATAAAAAGTCATTGTGGCCTACAATAACAATTAACAATGTCTTAAAACAAAACTCATAATGTCGACTGAGGTGTGACCTCTTTCCATCTGCTCCCACAAGTATACAACAATCCCACACACACACACACACACACACACACACACACACACACACACACTCCCCTCCCCTTCACCACACACAGAGGTCTGCCCAGATTAAATCAAGAGCATGGAGAGCAGGGCCCCATTACCCTGCACAAGCCACTTCACTGGTTGCTTTAGCAGCCAGCGTTTCCCCCCCAATTACAAAAGCACAAGGCTTAAGTCAGCGGGGGAGGTTTGGGGGTTAGCTCCTTGTGGGGGTGACCTTAGTGAACTTGGGTATGGGGGTGAGGGCAGGACATGACCAAAAGAGGCTGGGAGGTGAGAGTTTGGTGTCAGGGGAGGGGAGAAAGATGAGAAAGTGAATTTGAACTGTTGTAAAACAGCCAAGTTTAGGAGGAAAAAAAGAAGAAACCTGATGCTGCAGGAAATACTGCAGGGAGAGGAAGCTTTTTTAGCCAAATTAACTTGCAAAGTAATGGAAAAAAAAAAGGCAGAAGAAGGTGGCGAAGGGCAAGAGGGAGGGGAAGGGGGAGGGGATGCTGTGGAGAGGAGTTGACAGGCAGCACGGAGGTGTGTGTGTGCAATCTCTGCGCAGGAAAATTAACAAGTCCTCCCTGCGCTGTGTCTGCAAGGCATTAAATGCATGAAACACATGAATTATTGCACGGAGAGGGGTTGAATTAACTCTATATATCACACCCAGTCTAAATAGTGCGGGGGGGGAGGGGCTCGGCTTGATGAGGGGGAAGGGGACGGGGATGAGTGCATGCATGTGCAATGATAGCGGCGAGGAAGAGGGAAAAATAAAGTAACTCAACATTTCTATCTCCTCCCATTAAAGTTAACCACTTCTCTCTCTCCCCAGCGCCATAAAAGTGTCAAACTGACCTCTGATTTATCCCGCCCTTGCCCAGGCTTCTGTCCTAACTGTCGCATGCCTCCAATTAATTTTTTTTGTTGCTCTCCATCCCTTCCCTGTAAATGTAATGAGATTGCAGCGCAGAAAACTGCTGACTCCCGTTAATGCACGATTCCTTAATAATAAAAAAACGGGGGAAGCTGGCCCGCAAAAAGCAGAGACAGGACAATAATAGTGTGTTTTTTTGTCTGGGATGTAATTAACATAACAGACTGACTGGATCTCAAAGCTGACTCCTAACCTCAGCAAACAGCGACTGTAATGTATAAAAGACTCTTTATGTGACTAATACAATCCTCAGATTAAATCGCCGCTGCTTCCATTTGTCCACCTACTCTTCACCCACTCAGCCGCTCCTTTTCAGCAACAGACAGAAAAGTTGTTTTGAGCCGCTGCGAAAGAAAGAGGAAGCACTTTGCAGAGCTGAGGCAAGCAGATGAGGGGATCAGATAAGCGTTAGCAGGCGGCAGTTGTTGCTGTTTGACCTGCGGTGCGGCACCCTAACCTGAAAACAGGGTCAACAACACGGGGACGAATGAGTCAAGATTTTAATTACAGCAATGAGGACTTTGAAAAGCGTCAAACTGAGAAGGAGGGTTTTAGATATCTGCTTCTGTCGGAGTGATTTAGACGTGCTCTGATTGTTATGGGCGGGCTGCAGGTGCACAGCGGGAGGTATTAAACAGACTGTTTTGGTGGAGGCTGAGCGCAGCTGGCAGGTGTTGCTGTGGAGGGACTTTATTAGCCTATAAACTATCTGAGACAATTCACTCACAGCGTCTTCTGTGGGCAGCAAAAGCCCCCGATTCAATTACGGCTGAAACTTAACACGGAAAGCCCTGAGAGACCCGCCCGGCCGGCCCGACTCATTGTTCTTCCCTAAGCAGAAAGTAAAAGGATGAATGTCCTCACATGGGGCAAAATGAAAGGAAACCTGAGCCGGTTTGTGGACGTGACTTTGAATTTAAGAGTAAAAACCAGGAAATGTGAAGTTTGATTCGCTCTCATGGGCGAGTAATCACTCTTTTGTGAACCGGAGAAGTGGATTCAAGTGAGCTGCGGTGATTGATTGACGTGTTTGGGACAATTAGAAGCTCAAGGAAGCGAATGTTTCCTTCTTGTTTTGTTTGTCCTTTGTTTGTGTACGCTGAGAAGATTCATTAGGCCTCTGCATGGAGGATTTGAGGTCTGCGAAGCGAGAGGGACCCAGCCCAAGTGAAGCATGTCAAATTAGGAGTGAGGAAAATCAAACCGCAGCTACTGGGACTCATTAGAACCTCAACAAACACAGCGTTTTGTTGTGTATATGTGTGCGTCTGAGTGTGAGTGTGCTAATAAAACAGCGGAGCAGCATCGGGCTGGTGTGGTTTTAAGTTATTTTCATCATAGCAGTTTGTTTTATGAGGCGGCGAAGCCCAGAGACTCTGCAAACAACTTTAATGAAAGTGAGGATCCAGAGGCCTCGTGGGAACCGAAATGCTAAGCCGATACTCCAACAGAATAACCGACAGGCTGGAAAATTCAAAGCATCAGGTGACTTTGGTGAAAGTTCCCAAGTTTCTCTGCTTACAAAAACAAGGACGTGCAGTGTCATTGATTCAAAGCGCTGCGGTGTGAATCTAATGAGCAGCGAGATGAAGGCTTCATAACGACTTCTTCTACAGGAAGTTAAAAACAAAAGTCAATCATCGCCTAATGGCAGCATTCTGTTTTAAACACCGGTGTTCTACTGGATTTAGCTACTGTTATTTTTATTTTTCAGAGTGCGATAGATAAATAAAACAAAAGCAGGATAAAAACATGAAAGTTTCACAGCAGGTTTCATGGTTTATAAAAGAAGCTGAGTTGAAAGAGAAATACACGGCAACCATAATCTTTTTAAAACTTTAACAGCTCTACTCCAACACATCTTCCCAGCATATAAGCTAGAAAAAAGGGGTGTGCCTATACAATCTGATTACTTCCGATATGATACCGATATTGTAGCCTACAAAATTGGCCGATACCGATATTGATCCGATATTAGCACAAACTTGTGCATGACAAGTTTTGCACTCAGCTGCCATGTCTTTTTCGGACTTTAACGAAAAATACTGCCACACAGCCGAAATCACTCCTACTTCTTGCTACTTTGTTAGTGCCTTAATACACACTGTTGTTGTGATTACGGCGGCTCGGCATGCTAGTTCCGGGCGCTGCTAGATAGAGGTGCCGGAGCGAGTCTGGAATGGACTGCTTGTATCGGGGTGCTGATGTCGGAGATTTTAGATGCAGGCCGATATAATCCGATAGTTGTTTTTTTGCTGATATCGGACCGATATCGGATATCAATATCGTATTGGGACATCCCCAGCCACAAAGTAAAGAAAGATGGCTTCATACATCAATTTTTTAATATCAATTCTTAAAATGGTTTAAAAACTGATCGACAAATTTTGGACATTAGCAGGTGAAAGGAGCAAAAAATGAAAATGATGTTTGGGAGGAGTCCATTTTCCTCCAATACTCAAGACGAGTTGTTTCAGCTTGAGACGTGTATAATGTCCTAAATTTGAACAAAATGGGTAAAGCCATCCAGTATTTTTGATGCACATTAGTTACCTTCATCTAAATTTTTTAGGGGAGTAAAGGTACACATATTTGTACCAAACCTAGGGCCAACAATAACCTACGTCCCTTTGCCCATATCTGTATATTCAGTGTCGAAAAAATCAATAAATAAAAGTTGGTTTTGGATGTGTGTAGGTAGGCTATGGCAGCTTTAAGACGCTGTTCTACGTCAGAGACGTGACTCCACCCCATCCAGTCCGCAACAAAGAGGGAAAGACAGGTGAGGAGATGGAGGACGGTTCTAGATTTGTAGCGGCTGGAAGTAGATGAAGTTAATGTGGGAGGGGGTGAGCAGCTTGTTGAGTAGTTATCGTCCATTTATCGTAATCGAGGTGAACTGCTCAGTATATCGTGATATTAATTTGAGGCCATATCGCCCAGCCCTAACTGAACCATTTCTGTACGATGAGCTTGGTACCAAACTGAATGAGTACATGAATCATGGCAGCCGTTACAACACACCACAAGCAAGAACTAGAAGATCCCACACTGACATAAGGGCCTCCTGTGTGGGACAGGTGGATGAGACCAAAGCAGTTTGCCAACACAATACGTTACTGTCTTCCTTGTACTTAAATCGGCACCACACGGACGTAAACAAAACTACCACATGGAAAACAGACGCAGTTGATCAAACCCAGCTGCCTCTGGCATTTAAACAGCCTTTGCCTTGTACTTCAGAGCGAGCTACAGTGATAACAAACGCTATAGACGTTTTTATGGCGGCGGATCTACGACTGCATTCAGTTGTTGGGAACACAGGATCTAAACACGCTAAAGGTGATACAGCTGCGATATAAAATCCCCTCATGTCCGTAAAGTCATACCAGCCCTCTCTCAACAAACAAAAGCAGCTGTATCTCTGACGACGTGCAGATGGACAATGTGTTACGCATATTTCCTTGCCTGTATCACAATGAACCGAACCATGACTTTAAAATAAAGCTACGCACCAGACTGTGATTTTTATGTGCCATTAAACGACCATTTTTTGTGATTAACCTTTATTTAAAACCACGGTTTGTCCGACTGAGTCAAATAGAAACTCGACATTAGACATCATTTGCATTAACATTAATATTTCTTATACCTAAATGCAATCTGCAGCCTGAAATGCTATATTTTGATTGAGGTCAGTCATGTCTAAAAATTACCCCCCAGGTGTGGAGTAAATTAAACAGAGGTTTTCAGCAGAAAATTTCACACCTCAGCTCTTCATTTTGCACAGCAACGAAGGAGAGAGAAAAGTGAATGTTTGCATGGAGGAGAAATGCTCGAAAATTCAGTGTCTCTCCCCTCAGCCAGCATCATGCTCTTTTCAGGGGCCACCAAGCATAGCAAAGCCGAGAAAGTATGGGATTTACATGCGGCAGAGCTTCGTGAAAAAAAGAGAAGCTGAATTTGCTTTTTCCTGAGTGGGGGAATAGACATCTGCCACCTCATTGATTTCTGAAGTTAAAGTGGAGTTAAATCCATCCCCACTGAGGCCTTCAAACCGCTCCCTTCAACACACAACCACCAGCGTAACACAACAACTCCCCACACCTCTGCTATCATCCAAAAGCTTAAGCTGGCTAACTCCCCCCTTCTCTCCTCCCTACCTGTGATGTCTCCCCTCAACGGGCAAGGAGGTGTGGCTTTTTCCTGTACCTGTCTCTTCTACTTCAGCCCCTGTCTGCCTCTCCCACACTCCCTTCTCTCTCATTCCTCAGATCATTTCAAAGGGCTCTCGGAGATCAAAGCTGGCCCTTTCTTTCAAAAACGGACAGGACTGAAACGAGGAGGAAGAGGAGGAGGAGGAGGAGGGGGGTTTATTTAGTTAATCATTTATTTGGGAGAAAAAAAAGAAAAAGATAACCCCACCCTTTCTTCTTTTTTACCTTCAGTTTCTGTCTTTCCTCCCCCATCCTCCTGAGGGTTTTTTTTTTTTTAATATGCAGAGAAAATCGGTCGTCGTCTCCAGGTGAAGGATAGGCGGGAAAGACCCAGGGAATCAAGTTCAGCCACATATAAACACTTGCTCCTGATAGATTCACCCCCCGCGCACACACATTTGAAGTGGTCCCTCTCTAAGACGGGGTGTGTATCTTCAAATGACAGACAGATACCTTATTAAACTTGATTTAGAGGCTTTTCCGAGCTATGCTTAAAAGGTACATTTACTGCTTTTATTGCTGAGCCGCAGAGCAAACAATGAATCCATCTTCTTGATCTGCGCACCCTCTGCAGAAGACATCACAAGTGACAATGCGCCGCAGTGCAAATCATATATAAGGAGTGATTACAATACATAACACAGCTCACATCCTGTGCCAAATCATGATTAGTGTCAAATGCATTCCCAGAGTGTGAGGCGAATGCTCTCTCTCTCTCTCTCCCCCCTCTCTCTCTCTCTCTTCTTGTCTCTCTCACACACACACATCTCAGCTGACCAGCCTCCAGCAGGAGTGGTGACCCTGTGAAAGGACTCCGTCACACTCCCTGCCCAGCAAATGGACTGAGGCCTGAGGCAGCTAATGGCATAATGAGCCTGAGGCAGCCTGGAGTGACATTTGTAGCCACGAGTGCAGGGAAGGCCCTGGACACACACACACACTCACACACACATGCATGCACACACACACACACACACTAACAGGATGATGATGATGTGTCCATAGTCTCCATCACTCTGACACCTTCTCCTAGTTAGTCAGTGATGTGTGTGAGCCGAGTGTGAGCTGCTGCCTGCCAAAAACATCTGCAGGCGTCAAGCTGTTTACAAAATTTTCCCATGATACCCCAGTGTAGGCAGCAATGGAGAAATATATTCCCTAAAGCTCCTATAAGGAACTTTTACTGAGAGTCAATATTGCCAAAACTTGACAAATGTCGGGCATACTTGAGGGGTTTTTGTCCTCGCTGGCCACCGTCACTCCTGGGACTTCTGACCACAAATAAAAAGCCAAATATACCCACTTCTACGCACTCTACTTCAAACTAATGCTGCGTTTTAGTTACCTTGGAAGTCGGATGTCGGAGCTGGGAATGACAATACACCTGAGTTGCAGCGTTCCAGTCAACAAGTCGGAAAACCAGATGGATGCCTACTGTTAGCCGCTGTTAGCTGTTGTTTACAATTGTCAGCCGTCGTTAGCCGTTTTCAGTTGTTGTTAGTGGTTGTCAGTTGTTGTTAGCCGTTGTTAGTGGTTGTTAGTCGTTGTTAGCAGTTGTCAGTTGTTGTTAGTTGTTGTTAGCGGTTGTCAGCTGTTGTTAGTGGTTGTTAGTCATTGTTAGCGGTTGTCAGCTGTTGTTAGTGGTTGTTAGTCGTTGTTAGCGGTTGTCAGCTGTTGTTAGTGGTTGTTAGCTATACCAGTTGTAAACAATGCATAACACAGTATTTTACTCTTACAAACGCCATAGCTCAGTGTTCACAGATAGACGTTGGGCAGTACAACATATCCCACTTATTTAATTTCACAAAAACAAAACAGAAGCGCTTATCAATAATACATTTCAAGAGCTTTTACTGTTATTCTTTACTGTTGCTGCCATCTTGGATTATGACTTTGTCGTCAAGTCAGGGTTGACGAGGATCCTTCAAATTTCCGAGTCGGAAATCAAACTTCAGGGGTGCATTCCAGATGAATTTCCGACTCAGAGTTCAGAAATTCCGATTTCTGAGTACAACTGGAACGCAGCATAAAATGGGTTCTCAGAAACAGATACATAATACGCCATAATAAGAGAAACCATGTTTTAAAAAAAGTGATCTAAGTGTTTGTTCATTTTAAAGTTTGACCCATGTCTCATCTGTTTACATGGAGGAAGCTAGGTGGCTGTTGAGGCAGCCATCTTTTTTTGGCGTCTTGGTTAAAGTAGGTGTATTTTTGCTTGATCTACTCTGGATCTGACCTCTTTATCGCTCATATCAGAAAAAGAGTCGGCGAGATTTCGGCTTGTATTTTCCAGATACCTGACATTTGACAGCCTATATTCTCTGAAGCACTCTGCACGGCTCTTTCCTGGGCAGTCGGAGATACAGGCTGAAAGGTTTGACGGGCATCCCTACATGTCAAGGCTTATGTATCATCTGTGTTTGAGTTATGGATGAGAGGGGAGAGCGGATAGTCCACCACAGGTCTCAGAGCCCCTGCAGCCCATGAAAACAGAGCTGCCATGATGTAGGTTAAAGGTTCCCCCCCTCTTCTTTCTCACTTCACTCCCTGACCTAGATGTGTGTGTGAGTGTGTGCATGAGCGGTATGATTGTGAGTGTGCGCTGGGTGGTCCTGTCTGATTCGCTGGATGTGAGCCAATGCTTTCTGCCTGATTCACCTGGGACGTTGTACATCTTTTCAAGCTTTGGTTTTTCTGAGGAGAGGCATGAGAACCGGACCCCACAAAGGGAGAACAGAGAGAAAGAGAGAAAGAGAGAGAGAGAGAGAGTAAGAGGGAGCAAATTAAACACAAAGAGACAAGAGGGAAGAGCACAGATGAGCCGTAGAGTCTAGTCGGTCAGGCAGAAGTGGGCCAAGCTGGTGTTGCACTCAGGAGATGACACACATACAGGCTACTCCAACTGACTGGGGACTGGCCTTTCACTCTCTCTCTCTCTTTCTCACCCTCTCACACACACACGCACACACACATACGCAGATTTACACACACAAAACCAACTGAGCCTGAGTCCCTTGGGTCCCAATGCTACATGCTGATGCTGTGAAAAATACAGCTCAAACATCAAGCTGACTAAACAAGAGACAGACGACTTCATCTCGGCAGGATATGAGAAGGTGGGGCATGAAGATGATGCCACGAAATCACAGTCTGTGTCCTTTCCTGACAAAAGCTTGACTTTTATGTCACCTAGAGTTGGAACTGTGCGTGCAGCATCTGCTGACTTGCATTTCTCCATGTTGTGAGGCCCTTTTCTCATGTGCACTCCTAAAAACTGATTGGAAGAATTCTGAGAAAGCTCCTTGAATTTTCCAGGTGCCGCACCTGTAGAGCTAGCACCACCAGCCGCATTGATATTAATACTACTAATGCTATTAATGCTACTCACTATATAAACCGTGTGAGCTTGAATGTTACCTTTCATTTGCTGGAAGAGGGTCAGACGGGATTTGATTAGGGCCCGACCGATATGGATTTTTGGGGGCCGATGCAGATGATTGGGGAGGGGGGAAATCTGATTACCAATTTATCAGATAACTTAACTGATTAGTAGTAATCAGATACACTAAACTGCATTATCTTGACCAGAATGCTGCAAAATCACACGGCACAATAAGATGACATATGGTGTTTACGTCCAATTAGAGCA
The DNA here is from genome assembly GCA_962446985.1 of Xyrichtys novacula. Lineage (NCBI taxonomy): Eukaryota > Metazoa > Chordata > Actinopteri > Labriformes > Labridae > Xyrichtys > Xyrichtys novacula. Next base: position 5,616,364 of record OY660882.1, on the reverse strand, counting down.
TTGTAGCGTCATGGCAGTAGCGTTCACAAACCATATGAAAGCATCTTGAACCTACAGTCATTAAAATGTTAGATAGGAGAACATGCTGACTTGCAGAGAAGATATCTACTAGGAGTGGGGGAAAGAAATTGATTCACATAAGTCTCATAATTTTTTGTTTTACAATTTTTAAATCGATTTTTTTGTGCAAAAATCGTTTTTTTTGTGCAAATTTAAGAATAAATATTAAAAACTGACTTACATGTTATGTGTATTTTTTGGGGAAATATGGTTCCTGGAATAGTCAGGACACAATCATGATCATTCAACTGTTACACTGGTGTTAAAACAATGAAAACCAAAGGTCATACATCGATGTACTAATCAACTTTATTTGGATAAGCGCACAGATGTGTTTGGCAAATATCTATTTCTGCAGCCAGAATAAACTTCCCTGTGTCAGAAAACCTGTGAGAAATGGTGGTCATTTAGTGGAGGTCAGAGCTTCCAGAGGACACTAGCTGCCTCTCAGGCACAGGTTAATGAAGCCTTTCAATGGCCACCCATTTGGGGCTTCTGTGGGTTAATTACAGAGCAACACGCTGTCAGCCAGCCAGGTTGATTTCATGCAAAGCTGACAGGTTAGATAGCATGTTGTTAGCCTCAGCACCGGCATGGGAGGAGTGTTTCTAAGGAGAGTAACCAGGGCTCGCAACCTTTGACAGTGATATCATCTGTGCTTTTTCTCCTTCTTATCGACCGTGCTGCTCTGACGGTTGCTATCTTTTCCTGTCGCCTCGTCTCTTTCTCTCTTTTTCTCTGATAAACAAAAATGCCGATTTGGCCCCGGAGTCGCTGACTGCAGCTTTTGTTTGTGTCCTTATCGTTACAGGGGGCCGCTGAGCTGACATATACTTCATAAACACAGCCGTGCACGTGCACTTGCCAAAAAAGAAAATCTGTTTCCCAAAGGTGTGTTGATGAGAGGGGACCGTAACAACATGCAGGACAGGTACAAAGCAGCATGAGATAACAATGTTGGAGTGGGGTGAATCAATTAGGACGTCTGTGTTAGACACTGAAACCTCAGTTAAGCACTCTGAAACTCTTGCTCATCTCACTTCCTGGTGTAAAACTCTTCAAAGCTGCTGCTTTGTAACCACAGTGGAATACAAGAGGGGGTCACATTATTGCTTTAAGTTATATTTGACTAAAAATACCTCTTCCCTTGCCCCCTGTAGACTAGAAAGGTGGCTTAAAAAAAGTCTGCAATCTGCCCAGAGCGTATTCGGCGCCCCAGTCTCACACTTTTAACTTTGCAAACCTCCAAAGATACTTCTCAAAAACCCTTTTCAGTCCAATTGTGCTCACTTGATAACTCTCTTTGCAAAGTGCTGCTTGGGTTTGAATTATGTGGGAAAAAAAAATAACGTGCATGAGCATTACAATGTGTTGCACAAGCAATTGCATAATCCGCTGCTATCTACCATGTCATATCCGTTCAATGTACAATGTAAGCTCGAGCAGGAACCTGGTAAACGACGCCGTGATGCCACAACAACAAGGCAGCATGGCGGCGTTCCCAGAGATCATACGACGAGCCATAAAACGCTTCTCACTCCAACCAATCCAATCCCCGGACATCAACTCCAAGGCGGTGCAGCCAGAGATTGGTCCGTCCAGACCCTAATGGAGCTGACTGATCACGTTTCACAACAGGCCCAGCCGAGCAGAGCAGAGCAGGGCAGAGCGGGTGGCCCGGGGCCCAGAGGCCCACTATAAAGACCAAAGCATGCCGAGCTGTTGGCAGCCTGGTGAACATGGAGAAACCTTTACGACACATGAACCTCCTTTTTCTTTTTTCTCTTCTTTTTTTAAACAGACGCTGGCTTCATGTTGTGGCTTTTACACTTTGAAAAGAAAGTTTCCCAAATACAGAAACGTTGCTCAGAACTTTCCTTAAACACAACATGAGAGACAGGAAAAGGTGGAGTTCACTTTTTTTCCTTCCATATCATAGCAGCTGATCTGGTGTAGAATTTACACTTCAGGTGGTAATCCAAGATTTTGATCCTCTTACTGATGTTTTTACACATTTATCTGCGACACAGGTAGATACATTCAAATAACAGTTTTTCCTTGCCAGTACCTAGACGACTTGAGTGTTGATCAATAACAAGTAACCATCCAATACTGGTGCGATTTAATATCTATAAAATATCTGTAAAATTCTTCACATAATTAAGATTTTGGCCCCGATTCTCTCATTTCAACGAGTCGGTAAAGAACGAATTTTTGGATGGGTCGAATTTGTCTTGTCAGATCTTCCTGTGGTGTGAGGTATGCAAGGAACAATTTTTACTAAGAGGAAAATCACCACAAGAACTTGAAATTTTATATTTCACTCATTCATTTTCTAACGCTTATTCCCGTTGGGGGTTACGGGGGGGGAGGGGGGTTGAGCCTATCCCAGCATCTTTGGGCAAAGGTAGGGGACAACCTGAACAAGTCGCCAGTTCATCGCATATAGAGACAAACAACCATCCACACTCACATTCACAACTATGGGTAATTTGAAAGTGGCCAATTGATCTAACCCCACTTCGGAGTACCTGGAGTAAGCCCACGCAGACACAGGGAGAACATGCAAACTAAGGACCTTCTTGCTGTGAGGCGACAGTGCTAACCACTGCACCACTGTGCTGCCCTTGTTATATTTCAAACATGTTCAATATGTACAATTAAAGGTCTTGTAGTGATTCTGGGACAGGTGAGTGTGCACAAAATATAAGTGGCAATTGAGGCACAAGCTCACCGAAGAAGGAAGCAACACAGCCATGGTGATAAATGTCAAATATGAAATTCAGTTTGAGCAGCTCCTTTTTTCAATAAAATGCTACTCTTTAAAACTTCCATGGAGACTCCCACAAGTACATGCGCAGTAAACAAACTAACAAACCTCTCATGAAGTCACCCCTCTTTGCAATTCTGACCACTTTTATAAAAACTGCTCCCAGACTCCTGGAGGGCAGACACACTTTTCCACCACTTACAAACTTTTTTACAGCTTCATTGGAAACTAAATCTGTGTTTTTTGCTTTTCACTTAAAGTAGTTATGTCTCTTGGTGATGTACTCAGAAATCTATTTACAAGCTTTAAAAGCTCCTTTCACGGTAGTAAACAGTACACCTCTCTTTGTCTGTCTGTAAAAGTACACAAACACTGCTGCGAGTTACCTCGGAGAGAGTTCACACTATGGAGTGAAGACAATTTTCTACCCGAGATAAGCAGATACATGTCCTCAGCTGGAAGCTCGGCGTCTGGCTGGTTTGTTTACCTAAGCAAATGGACCCACACGCTGAAATTCAAATGAACCAGATCTAATGGAGACGCATCTGCAGCGGGCTTAAAAACAGACACTGTGGGCTAAAAAATAATAGACGTCAATCACGGCAGCTAAAGAGGTTCAGAGCTTATCGTGGAATAAAAGATGTTGTTGTTGCACGCGGAGCTAAAGCTTCTCTGTAAATCATATACGTACCCCTCATGATTATGGTATATACACACGAGGCGATGAAGACAAACCTCCCAAGACAACCATTTGTTTTTATGTATATAATTACTGCAACGTTTTGCAAACACCAGCCAATTAAAATCTCTTAATTAACTGTTGTTCTCCAGAGGTGTCATTTAAACATTCATTTTTCATACACAGTATATACGAATAAAGACACCAGCATTTTTTTTTTCCATCAAGCAACATAAACTGTGTGAACTTGAAGATCGCTCATTGTAAAGTCTGACCTCAGAAAGCGCCATCTGCCTCCGTTCGCCAAGAATGTGAAGGACAGTTTATAAATCAAACCTCGCCGTGTGACAGGAAGAGAGGCTGTGAGATAACAGCAGCGCTCCCTCTTTAATACTACACATCATTGTGTTCTTACATAAATGGAAGAAAAGGCTATAAAACCCAGCAAAACCGTAGGGATGCACGCTGACACCATTCAAGGCACGTTTGATCCACAGATCATAATAAATGTTAAACAAGTGACGGAATAATGGCACTCAAGAAGAAGCATGGAGGTAAAGCTGTCTGATTGGCCGTTAGATAGCAGATTATTCTGCCTTAGCGTAGTTTTTAAAGAGCTGAACTCAGGCCATGAGTGAACCAGAATAGAGAAACATATCAGTCCTGCTTCCAGCCATGCTAGCAGCAGCTGTACCCTTCTTACAGGCTTAACCAAGACGCCAAACCTGGTGAAAACAGAGAATCCAGAAACATGCTGGCTGCTAGATGTGTCAAAGTACAACATTTAACTGACAGTCTGAGTGTCAGTTAGCCATTGTCTAAGATTGGCTTGGTCTGCCGATGCCAACCGCAAAATGACCTCTCAAGACTTGACCAATGGGCAGAAACATGTGCTACTGAGGTCAGAATCTGACCATGAGAAGTCTACAGTGTATGTACCAAGATAGCCTGAGAGAACTAATGCCAATAAAACCCAAAATAAGTTGAGAGGAGGGTTAAAGCGCTGCTAAACACACAAGTTTTAGGACTTCTCAGCCACAAGATAATCTGTGATGTGAAACTAGAATGAGTTTTTGACACAGTTGAGGGACTCTCCCACCATTATTTTTAAATACAGTTACATGGCAGATGACAGAAATGCCTCTTAAAGCAATATCTTAAAATGTATTAGTTTTCACTCTTCCCACAAAATTGGAAAACCAAATTGGATTATAAGGTAATTGTAGGGAATGACGCATGTCAGGTAGAAAACCGGTGCAGCTCAGGTTGCCTGTCTAAATTGGTTCGCTAGCATCAAACCATTCAAGTTCAAATCTAAACATCTAGTTGACATCAAAACTCAGCATTGAACTGGTGTCTTTACCTAATGACACATTGATATCCCAACCTCACATCTAGATATTATAAAACCTGAGATCTAGCTAACATTGATACCAAATGTCAAGTTAGCACCGATATTTTAAACGTAGTTGAATTTAGGTCCCAACATTAAGTTGACATCCACCAAACATCTTGTCAAAACCCATCCAGTTGAAGATGTTGTCAATCATTGGTTGACACCAAGGCAGAACATCTAGATGTAGGGATGTCCCGATCCAATATTGATATCAGAAATCGGTCCATTGTGTGCATCGGTACACACAATAACAGTGTGTACTAAGGTACTACCAAAGTAGCAAGGAGTAGGAGGGATGTCGGCTGTGTGTTAGTATATTTCGTTTAAGCCCAAAAAAGACGTTGCAGCCGAGTGCAAAACTGGTCATGCACAATTCTGTGCCAATGTCGGATCAATATCGGTATCAGCCATTACTGAAGGCTACAATATCGGTATCATATCGGAAGTAAAAATAAGTTGTATCAAGATACCCCTATCTAGTTGTTTAGCTAAAACTGTCTTGTTAACATGAAAAACCAAGAACTTGTAGAAATCAGTGAGTCATGAACAGCTGACTACAGTCTTGTTGACCTTTAACTAAAGTTCAGCTTGAGACGAAGTTGTGTCCAAATCAAACATCCATTTGACATGGATTGAGTTCGATATGTGGTGTAAGCACAAAGCTTTTATTATATTCACTTTGTTCCCACTTTGCCTCAGTTTTCTTGGTTGCTGCATATAAAAGTTAAATGGAACCCTTCCCAAATTCTGTTCTTACATAACTGTGGTATGGAGATTTTTGACCGTCTGCAGAGAGACTCTGCTTTGAGTGGCTGCAGGGTTTCCACAGCTGGAATTTGGCCATCAATTTAATTTCAGATTAAATGCATTCGGGCCTTTCTGGTGCAGTACTTTCACATTTACTTAGTGAGACCAGTTAGACAAATTTAGTTCGGCTGAAAATGATCCTAGCGTAAATTCAATTAACTGCTAAAGACATGCCATTATTCAATTAACAAAGAATCCTACTTATAGTATTTCCAACTAAACTGTGTTTTCTTATTATTGGAAATTTTGCACCTGCACTTAAGGCTGTAAAAACCTCAACAATAGAGAATAAATACAATTCTATCAAATTAAACAAAAATATAATTAATTCCTCAGAAGAACATCATTAGATCCAGCAGTAGTGTATTTCGATAGTGTCAACATGATTCGTATTTCAAACCTAAGCAGAGGATATGAGCTCCAACAAGTCTGCTGCACAACAAGTCCAAATTTATCTCAGATAATAGACAAGAAAACAAACAAGAAATTATGGCTTCGCAGCCAGCATCATTTGGCCAAGAAAAATTCAGAGCTCAATTGCCAACTGTTATCCTTCATGACGTCTTCTTGCCTTTTTAATTAGGTTCTTTATGTCCCCATCAAAATATTATATAATCCATTAATTTAGGATTATATAGCCTTTAGTATTTGATAGCAGGAGACCCTTTAAAACCACGGCAAGCAGTCGTTCTCAGGGAGAACAGCGGGGGGGATTTTTTCTTCAACAGGAATAAGTGACCCATGATGGTGGAAGTGTTGCTCTCGGTAGGAAGTCCCACGTTTCTTTCTTCTCCTTTGGCCTTACCTCCTAGTGATTAGAGGAACATCTGCAAACACAGACATTCCTCTCTGCATTTCTTTTCATATTTTACACAAGCAAACTCCAGGAATCATTACCCAACATGAGCTCATCATTAGCACATTCATAATTCAGTGTAATGGATTATGTAATTGCTCCATTAATCAAGGAAGCCACCCCGGCATACTCTCCTATGCATTAGTTTAATTATGGGGAAATGCCTCTGTTTAAATAGATGCTGTGTTTGCAGAAGCGCAGTTTAGAAAGTCTGTATTTGGCAGCACTGTGGGAACTTGTGCAGACTGAGGTTTTTAGAAGCAGTTTTGGCGATGTATAGCCTCCAGTCCTAGCGCTTACACCCGCAGACAGCTCTTCAATAAAATGTGTCATGGCAGCAGGGGCAAAATGAAGAAGTAGGCAAAAGGGCAAATGCCTTTAAGGAAGCTAGTTGTCAAGCTCGGGCGTCACTTTAGTCACATTATTTATTGACGTTCGCAGGCAGCGTTGGTGGGATGAATATTCCAGTTATAGTCGAAGCTTGAGGAAACGGATTAAGACATGTAGACACAGAGGTACACTTGTCATCCGATTCCAGCTGCTGGCATGACTTGTGAGGACTTAATCCAACGGTGTCATCAGCTATTTGTCAAGGAAACAGAGATAGAAGGCCCTTCACCTTTTCCTCCTTAGTATTGGAAGAAGCTCAACATGAGAGTCTGGCAGCAGAGTGGTATTTGACAATCATCAACAGAGGAAACTTGAGTATTTTCTTCTTCTTGTACCTGTTAAAAAAAGGTCAGCGACGGGCCGCTTTGTGCTGTAATACGTAAAAAAAAAACAGTCGTTACATAAGAGAAATCACTCAACATATGCGGCACACTTATCGGTTATTTTCCTTGTCTCCTTTCCTCCTCCAGATTTCTTTCTTACTCCTGCCTTGTTCCTGCACTTGGACGGAAAGTGGGTGAAAATTAATATGTATTTCATGCCGCAGCTGCATCTATAGAGTCGAGCATAAACCTCAAATCCAAATAGGGCCTGAGTGATTGGCCCTTCAGTCACTACCTACACAAAACAAACAACTAAATGGTTTGTGGTTACTGTCAAGATGTTGGCAAAGCTTCACAAAGCTTAAAACCCGCTGCCAATAACGCAGCCCGAGCCAAACAGGAAGACGGAGAGAGACACACGCAGAATAAAACATGGCAGGGAAATGTTTTTCCATTGTGAGACATGCCGTATAAAAAAAAAAGAGAAGAGCTTACGTATTCACCTCTTGGAAGTGACATTTAAATAAGCAGGAGCCATTTTCCTTCTCCATCCCCTCCCGCCCCTCGTTTCCCTTTTCTTTCAATCCCTCCGTATTGCTGTAATTCCAAGCTGTCACAAACAAATCCTGCTCGCAGACCTTTAAAAATGTCAGGTTCTGTCATGACAGATGACGGCCTCGGGAAAACTCAGCCCTTGGAAACTTATCTGACAGTCACTTGACTCCAGGTTTCTCCAAAAGTATTGCTCATTTTTCATTCATGGTTTTATTTTTCAGCCCACTCGCAGTTGTTAACATTTCTCAGGGGTTGGTAAAGACTGGTTCTGGTCTAAAGCTGGTTTCTGTAAAGGAATAAATTCATCCTCCTCGATCAGACACTGCCAAAGCATGCTGTATCTTGTTGAGCCACTTTTCTGATATTTGGCTGTTACAGATGAAACAGCTGGCAAACGCTGCTCAACAGTGAATAAGCACATACTTTCAACGGAGGGGAAATCACTCGATATCTTCATGCTGACTTATTTTGAACTGACGATCAACAGAGTCAGAAATAAAAATGAATTTTACTCAGACAGACTTCAAATTTTGAGAAAATAGTACAAGAAATCATGCGCCAAACAGAGTTTAAGCCTCAAAATTTTCAATACTTCAAAATTATGCGCTTTGAAATGATGTAATCTGAATTATTCCTCTTCCTGAAAGAGATTAACAGGCAAGTCTTTGTCCCAAAGCTGCTGCGAGTGAAAGACAAGCGCAGTGATCATGTTACAGAGAGATTAAAGAAAGGGAGTGGGAACTGTTAATGGAACAGAAAATAAGACATACTTTATAGAAAGGTACAGAAGGCTAGACAGGCAGGTTAATACTATCTTCTCCACTCCCCAAAAATGCATTTACCAAAATCAAGTGTATTCCCTCCTAATTATCAAATGAATTATTATGTAAGTGTTGATACAGGTGAGCTGTGGAAAATATATTCAGCTCCTTATAATAAGCACTAATCATAGGTTAATACGCCAATTATGAGACCTTATAAGGTGTTTATAAACATTTATAAATATTAATCAGTGTGAATTAAAGCGTAATCAACACTTTTATTATTGCTAATGATACACTGACAGGCTCTAATTAGAAATGTATTAACAGTTTATAGACCTGTTGTAGGCATTAATAGGATTTTCATTACTGTAAGTTTGTCATTATTAGGGTTGATTAAAGATTAATCAACATATCTATGACAAGCCTTGTTAGAGCCAAATATGTAATAATGACCGAAATGGTATAAAAAATGTAATACTGTAATGTAATAATTGGTCAATACTGTTACAAAATGTTATTAAAATTAGTGCCCGACGGATTTATCGGTGAGCCGATTAAATCAGCCAATTTTAGCCCGTTTGAGACAAATCTGTAATCGACCAAAACTCGGATATGAAGCAGGCAGCTCAGGGACGCACGGAGGAGAGTGGTCCGCCTCAACGGTAAATAAACCAGTTTGTGAAATACTCAATAAGTCAACAAGTTTCAACCCACTTCACAATGTTCCCTGCTGCGCTTATCTCGGTCGAGTCGGCGTGAAGAGCAGTAGCCTACAGTATATCTACAGTATATAACAATTTTAAAAATTTGGCCGATTAATTAGAAATCAGATTTTTTCCCCCCTAATAATCAGTATCGGCATCGGCCCCAAAAAATCCATATCAGTCGGGCCCTAATTAAAATGTTATTAAAATGTAATTAAAAAACAGTACAAAATGTATACATTTTTATATACATGTATACAGTGAAGTCAACAATGTAACAAGTTGCTACATTTTGTTAAAAGAGTTATTTAAGTTTTGGGCTCAGCATCTTGTTACATAATTATTACATTTTCTGGTTTTATTACACGTCGTGGCTCATCGTTATCGTGTTCTAACAAGCCTGTTACAAACTTGCAGGAAACAGTAAAGGTGTACCAACATTAATACCTTTTAACAGTATAAACCTTTATTATAAATTATATTTAACATTTACCACTGCACTCAGTGGAGTCTTGTTAACCATTTAAAGACCACTGGTTAACATTATTAGATGTTATTTAACATGAATGAGACTATAAAAGGTCTGAATGAATTCCTTATAAGGGTTGATAAATTATCTATCATGCGCTTATTAACAATCTACCTTTGCAGCTACTGGATGTAAAGTGAGACTCAATACTGAACTGACTGAATAGATTATCCAGAGGTAAATACACAAACATAAATGTTGCACAGTTGTCATAAATGAAAAACTGTCTATACGCAGCCAAAAATACTCATAAGAGAGAACAATTCCCCTGCATATCTCTGCCTACAATACTGTCAAAAGCTGCTCAGAGAGCCGGGCATAAGAGAGACAACAATCCAGCCACTGTGCATTTATATTCTACATAATTTTAATAACCTCTGGCACAAAGAAAGTTAACAAGAAAACTGTTAGCAGAGTGCGCAATCTCAAGAGTCACTTTAGTGCCCTGAGTGTAAGGGAATGAGATGAGGGAGGGAGCAAGAGGAGCTAATCAACTCTTCCTCCTCAGTGGCATTTCATGCACTCTCCGCCACCAGTTCAGTGTGCACAAAGGGCAGCCAGCATCAATAAGTCAACAAGCCGCTACAGCAGGAGTGGATCCAGACTCCTCGGCCATGTAAAGATAGACACGACTTTACAGCCGGGGCTAAATTAATTTTATTTTGCAGATGAACTGCTCGAGGGGTGCTGGGTGTCTTCAAGTGAACGTGGTTTGCATACAGAAAAAAAGTTTGATGGGAAAAAAAAAATTAAATAAAAAAAAGTCTATCTGACCCTCACAGCAAGACCTGGTATGGATTGAGCTGCTAAATTTGCATTTCTGAAGACGCAGCTCCTGAAAAAGCTGTCCTCTCGCTGCACCTTGCATAAGATGCTGAGCCAATAGAGGGTGGTGGGCGGGGAGAGGGAGGCAGAGAGGTTAGAGGAAAAAGAAAAAGAGAGAGAGAGAGTGAGAGAGTGAAAAAAAAAAAAAAGACTTCTTTTCTGGCTTTTTTTTTTCATTTTGGAGAAGTTTCCTCTGCGATGGTTTAGTGTGTACCAACGCAGCTGCACATCCTGTCCCCATGTCCAGAGGGGTTAAGCTGGTTTGGGGCTTTTTTTTTTTTTTTTCTCCTTTTAATTTTTTCTCCCTTTTCTCTCCCTCTCCTCCTCCTCCTCGATTCCTTGCATCAGGCACAGGATCTGAGGCTTTAATATGGCTGCCAGTGAGGCAACAGCCATTTAATAACAATGCAATAGTTCCTCACAGCAGTAGTCCGGTGTCGCTCATACACCCCGCCGTGTGCAGATGGTACATTGTCTGTGGAAAACATTCTCCTCTCTGAGATGTTTTTCCCTTTTTCCTCCCTACACTCACGCACTGCCCTTTTTTGTCAGCAATATTTAACCCTCTTCTTCTTCGAAACAACAACGCAGGCAGCCTCATTTCTGCTATCATAGCTCCTGGCTTGTTTCGTAAGAGGTCAGATCAAGTGCCCACCCCACAGGAGATGATCTGTGCGTGTGTGAGTGTGTGTGTGCGGATGATGGTGAGCCTTTTGCATGTGCCTCGCAGCCTCCCGCAGTGGGGGACATCTGGAGGAGGCGTTACCGTGTGTGTGTGCACAGAAAGGGGAGGAAAAAAAAAAAAAAGAGAGAGAGAAGAGTTCAGGCCTGAAATATCATTCTCGAAGGACATAACCGGCTTTCATTAACATACAAAAGGGGGGGAAATTTGGCGCTGGAGATTTATTCAAATCAACACGCCTAATGTTGCACATAAGCCACTCACCTTGCCGAGTTACCCTAAAACTCATTCTCCCTATCAGTGGCCTTTTTCCTCTGACTTGCCGCTGAGAGCAATTAGGGCACATTTTGATGGAAATGACCGGTAATTCGGTGGAAGGAGCAACAATTTCACAAGGTGGATGTTCATTACGCGCCAGCAGGGAAGAGCCTCTTCTTAATAGAGTGCCAGCCATAAACATCCCTCATCATCGCCGGGGTTTGCCATTTGATCTCACCTCTGGGGGTTCTGCGGCGGGGCATCTTCATTCATTCCTTCTCTTTCACTGTCTGTTTACTCAGTAATGGACTCTGCCCGGAGAGTTGTTAAGAGGGGAGGGTGGTGGGGGGACGACGAAGTGAAAGTGCGCTCTGCTGAGGCTGTGATTAACGACTGAATTAGAAAACAACTCCAGGTCACCTTCTTTAACATGGTGATGGATGATCTTACGCCGGAATCTGATGGCCTTTTGTTACAGGTGAGCAGCAACCTGGATCAAAACATAACGCCGCGCCGTCATCAATCTGAAAATCAATAATCGCCGCCGCGCTGTAATTAAGAGGAAAAACACGACCGAAACCGGCGTGTTTATGGTGCTGACTGGAAGCATCTCAGTGATCAGTGCGCACGCAACTGTGTCCACCACTGTCTGCAAAGCCTTAGTTAGCTTTGCCCTACTTCAACCATGTGTGTGTGTCAGTGCGCCATTGCTCCTGTCACAGGCAGTTTACAAGACCGGGAACGAGGGTTGCCATCTGTCCCACCTCGATGGGGTGCACAGAGGGACGTTTTGCACAGTTTTGGCATGCCTGACTTCCCCTAATGCTGCACAAATGTTTAGAGACATTACATAAGCAGTAAGACCTTCACCAGGGTGGAGAGGGGCAGGATTGAGATGGATGGAAGAGGAGGAGGAGGAGGAGGAGGGGTAAAAAAAAAAAAAAAAAAAAACTCAAGAGGATGAGAGATTAAAAAGAACGAGAGAGCAGACCTTGTCCTTTTTTTTTTATTATTCCGCGGGTTAGGTGCACTTTCAGGCACACAGTAGCGCTGCGTTGGTGTTGCTAAAGAGCACAGGTAGAGGATAAAATAAAACACTGCAAGTCCAGCTCGGAGGCTTTTAAAGTGCAAAGACCCCTCGTGGAGTGTTTTCACACCTCGGAGGTAGAGCTGGAGAACCCTGGAAAGTTTTCACAGCTGCAAAATTTCTCTAACATCTAAATCTTGGCAGATAAATCACAATTTAGCCTGCGAGGGACTGGTAAGTGAGCCTGCTCAGGGTAAGAGTGTAGGGTCGGATTATAGCTCCTTGCACTAGCACTAAAATATCCACGAACACATTCTTGGCAGGCGGCGCCACTGACCTTTTATAAATGAAACAAAGGGATATTTTCTTATACATGTCTTAATTTTGGTGGCTAAAACAAACTAAAGAAGCTTTTTTTTATATATAAAAGTGGAGGGAGAAACCCAACTACTGCTGGGTAACAGACCGCAGCAGCTCTAGGAGAGGAAACATGTGAAAACAAACAAAAAGTTCCCTCACACTGCACAGAAAAGCAACAAGGAGCTTAATGAAACATAGCTTTACAGGAAACCAGGAAAAGAACATGATACCCGGACCAGTTTTGTCCCCGGTGCACGCAAAAAGGTGCTTCGCAGAGTACACAATGAATGTCCTGGGAGAGGGTTTTGTAACCACGAGAAATGCTGCAACGGACACCTGGAACAGCATTTGTATGCACTTCTCTACTTGCTCCCTTGACAGGAGAAAAGATGAGATTTCACTAGAGCATTAAATCAGCATCCAGGACAGAGACAGCGCATGCAAACTGAAAAAAAAAGAATAAAAAATTACAAGTCTCTACATATATGTTTTCTAATGCCATGTAGAAAGGACGAGGGGGGAAAATCAAATTCCACTCTGCATATATAAGTAAACACCCCGCTGGAGGTTTTGTAACAGCGATGATAAAGTAAGTGGAGAGAAGGGAGATTTTTCAAGGACTTTTTCTTGGACATCTTTCAGATAACGAAAAGAAAAAAAAGTACATTGAAGGAAAAAAGTGTGACAGTACTATCTCTGAAAAAATGTACCTATCATCTTCCCAAGTACATTTGTCTCAAAGTTAGACAGCCGCCTCTAGGTGTGAAACTTTCGCTCTGTCTTTGCACCATGAATACTTTACCTCGCAGCACGCTCTCAGAATAAAAACAACAGCTTGTTAGAAAAACACCGTCAGCCTATGTTTAATGCAAACCCATCCACTCGCTGCTGCTGCTGCTGCTGATCAGACTTTGGTCAATATTTGGGCGGATTTTTAATTGGCGAGTGAGAAACGTTTTAAGTTGTTAGTACAAGATCATCCCAACTGCTGTCTGTTTATTCTGCCCACAAGTACACGGCCTGCTGAAGGTGTCTGAGAACGCCACAATGTGTCACCGCGCTCCGAAGAACACAATGGGCTCGCGACCAAATGGATGATTTCCTACCATCGAAATCTGATAAAAACCATCAAGTGTGGGAAACAAGGGTTAAAGGATTCAACTGTCTTCTACTGCAGTCAGCAACACGCCGTTTTAACGCACCTGCGTAGCTCTGTCTGGTACTATGTAAGGGTGTCCCGAAGCAACTTTTTTACGCTGATACAATACCGTCATTGTAGCCTTGAGGATCGACTGATACCAATATTGGCGCAAACTTATGCGTGACAAGTTTTGCACTCAGCTACAATGTCTTTTTTCGGACTTTAACGAAAAATACTGCCACATGGCCAAAATCTCTCCTACTACTTGCTACTTTGTTAGTACCTTAGTACACACTGTTGTTGTGATCACGTGGGCTCTTTATGCTGGATCCGGGCGCTGCTAGATAGAGGTGCCGGAGTGGAATCTGGAATGGACTGCTTATATCGGAGTGCTGACATCTGGGATTTTGGATTCAGGCTGATATAATCCGATATTTGTTTTTTGGCTGATATCGTACTGATATCCGATATCGATATCGTATCGGGACAGCCCTAGTACTATGTGTTTTTTCTTCTTTCCTGCCAGCCTGCTATGGTTAAGTTGAGCTCAGATCAAAGTAGTTAAGCCCCCAAGTAACTCAAGCGTTTCCCCCAGGACAGGAATCTATCTTGGGTGGTGTGTGATTTTAGGTGCTGACTGTGTTTGTTGGGTGATCACCAACGCGAACTCGCTAATTAATCAGTTGTATGATCACCAACGATTACTTGCTTATGCTAATTCTTGCCGCGCATACTATGGTGCGCCACCACTAAACGTACGTACACTGATACACATGAATCTGAGGTAGAGCCACGTTAGAAGAAAAACTTTGTAAGGAGTGGCCACTTTTATTTAGCCGTAGCAGTGCATCACGATCAATTGCATGACGGGGAAACCTTGAACTCTCAAAGACTCGTACCACCCCCATTTGTGAGTCAACAAGGTTTATTCCTTACTAGTACATCCCTGTTTTCTTTAGAGCACCTGTGAGGAACTTTTGGTTTGTGTCATTTTTGGTTCCTCTTGTCTTTGCTTATCTAACTTGAGTGACTTTTGACAAACATAAACTCACCCAGCTGACTTTTGTAGTCAAACATCTCACATAAAGTGAAAATTGCAAATACCAGACTGTTTATTTAACTTCTCAGCAGACACCTTCCCCCTTCTCACCACTTTCAGGCATTAAATTAATTAGTCAATCTTACTGCTGATGGTTTTGTTTAGTTTTCAACAGTGAAATAAAATTCATTAGTATAAATTTCAGTCTATTTTAAAACTTGTGCTTTAAACACACGATTATGTCCTAATAACAAAGAGAAGCTGTAAATAAGTGGTGAAGCTACACTGGTCCACCTTGTGCTTTAAGAAGCTTTTTCTTACTTCTTAAAACAACATTTTCTGGTTAAAATACAAAAAACACAATGAAACACATCCATCTGCAATTTAAACTTGAATCCGATCACACTGGTGTGGATGATGTATCTCAAGTGCTGCGAGGAAACTTTGGGTAATTTTTCAGTTAGCTGGGTGGCCTGCACTCTAGCAGAAAGGATCAACATTTAGTGTTAAAAAATGAAGCCAGAGCAGAGGTGAAGGAAACTGCAGTTCCTCTTAGTTATTCTCGAGGGTCCACTTGAGTCGGGCCTCCAAAAGCGAAGAGGACCCCATTAGGGAGGATGTCAAAAACGCACATTTTTACAAGAAAGCAAGTTTAGCTTGAGTGGCTGATTTTTCAACCCTTATACATGCTGAATTTTTTAAGATGTTAAGATGAGGATTGTTGCACTGACTTGACTGACAGTTGCGCACATTTGTCAGGATCTGAGTTCTTCTTCGCCTTTTTCGAGGTTGGCCAAATGTTAATTCAAAATATTCAATAAGGCCTCCTTAGAAAGAAGAACAATCCTGAGACTGAGTCCATGGTCAGGCCGCCAGTGGAGTTAACCATGGCAACAGCGGCGGTACTAACTTTAACATATTGAGAACGAAAAGGGTAAACTACGCCGACATGAGACACAAGTCACTCCTTCAGGCAGGTGAATAAAACCAAATGTAAGCGCTTTAATGTTTAACATTTTACCTCACAAATCACTTTAAGTTGTAGTTTCTTTATTTCTTTGGCTGCATGTCAGACTGTGAAGATTTACACAGGACTGCGTCTACTTACTGTCAGCTGCATGACTTATATGTATCAGTTTCTGCTTGCTAGCAAATGTTACGAAACATCCCGAGAGTCGTCATCTCGAATATAACAAATCCGGGGAAATCAGTATTTTCTGTATTAAATAAGAGCTTAAAAATATCCTTACATCTGTTGCTTTTTATCGTATTACACAACCGGGAAAACTTTGGTGGAATTATGGATAACCTATTTAATAAAATCTTACAGGATTTGCCTGTCATTGAGGATTTCAGGGTACATAAATATACTTTGGTGAAGTCATAATCAGAGTGGATACCGCTTTCCTTTTCTGTTTCAATCTCTAATGTTGTTGCGTGTCAGCTGTGAGTTACAAGTGAAAGTGAGAAGACGACAATAGGCACAGCAGGGAGGAAGCACTACCGATCAATCCCTCCCCTCCCCAACGGCACCACCGCCAAGAAGAAAAAACCTACAGCCCACCCACTCACTACCTATGCCGACCTATATCACTGATTCTATCACTTCCTCATATTGCACACATACTGTGGCTTCCGTCTGCTGGTCCAAATGTCTCTATGCTAATGCCGCTATGATGCATATCTATAAAGACATCTGTATCGCATAGAACCGGCTGATTCATTAGCAGTGCTGATATGCAGATACACCCGGATAAGCTGCAGATACTGCACGATAAAGAGAGAAAGGCCGTCTGAGCGGAGAGGGGATCTCGCCGCTGTTGTCATGGTGGTCTTCTTCCCTCCTTTACAGCCTGCCCTGCAATTAATGCCGCATGGTGGTTCTTCCTGGAACCTCCCCCTCCCCGCATCCATTCTGAGTTTGCGCCTTGTATGTATTTATGGACGTGGCTATGTGTGAGAGAAAGCTCATTTTCTCAACTGTGAGACCAGAAGGAGATCCACTGAATTTGTATTCAGTAATGAGACGGGGGCTCCAAGAATGATGGGGGAATTTGTTAGCATGCATCACCTCCCGTAATTCCACTTAGTGGGCCTGTAAACACTTATAAATGCAGGGGGGTAGTTACGGCGGACCCCCCCCTACCCCCTTGCTACCCTCCGCTCTCATCAGGCGAACCCATCTCCAAAGAAACCAAGGGCAGAGGAGGAGAGGAGAGGAGAGGAGAGGAGGAGACACTGCAAATCACATTACAGGACATGAAATTAATCCAGCCTCCCCAAACATTTGGCCTTCACACTGTTTAACCTTGAAGCAGATTTTTTTTTAAACCCCCTTCATAACACCCACTAACACACACACACACACACACACAGTCACACACTCCTTTACCTTCACATCACATCCGATAGAAAAACCAGCCTGACATTACAACAATAGCCCTGCCGAGGTAATTATTCAACAGGATCCTTCACCGTGCCGATGATACGTTGTAATTTCATTTCACTTACGTCTGTTTCATAATGTAATACACAATAGAGCAGGGGCACTCGACGTCCCAAAAGACCACTTCCTCCTTAAGATAATAAAAGCCTTTCGTGCTTGCCTTTGAGAAATCCTTGGTGGATTATGTGAGCGTGGAGTCGGGGAGCACATCAATTAATATGCATTAAATGAAAGAGTATTAAGTTGTAAGAAAATAATTAATAAGTCTAATTGCTGTGCTGCTGCTCTGCCCGGCGACATCCTACCTTAACACTACTAAGAAGACATCCCCATCCCCCCGACGGGGGCAAGAGTACAAGAGTTGCTTGACCTTTTACATGGCTGAAAGACAATGTACTTCCACTTTATTACATGCCCACTGCACTCTCCCCTGAATGTGGAGTGGTGTGAGATAAAAGCAGAGTGACTCTTACATCCAATCCAATAACTGCTGGAACATTCCTATCTGCTAGCCAACGCTGAGACCACATGAGGCTCCTGAATAAAATACATCTGTTTGTGTTACTGAATACTGTGGATCTCTTATACCAGCACTATCTATCGCTGGATCTTGTCTCTTTGTACGGCGCGGAGAAAAGCGCAGGCACAGGGTTCCACTCTCCCTCCCTGATACCATGAAAAAGACATTCACGGCTCCAATTATCCTTTTACCCCCGTGCAGCCCCGGAAAACACAATCGCAGCCACTGTGGATGAAATTATAGCGCAAGGGGGGGAGTAAGCGGTGACAGGGGGTAAAATCAGATCTACACATGCTCTTCAAGGTGCTAAAAAATGAAGACGCAAGGAGGAGAAGAGAAAGGCGAAGAAATGGGAATGACAAGCGAATGTTTCTTTGAGATATCGGTTCAATATGTTTTTTTAAGGTTGGAGGAAGTTATGGCGCCAAAAGAGAGCAGCTCCAGCTCAGAGATGGAGTGAGAGCGAGTAGTGAGGACGCCGCGGCTCTCCGCTTTAAACTTGACCTAAAGCTGGGGAAAAATTACCGTCTTGATCAGTTTACAATCCTACCTTCTTTTCAAAAACGCACCATCTTCCTGCTGAAGCAATCTCGCCTTTGATTGGAGATAATGAGCACGTTCGCCGGGCTCTTCAGATGATTCTTCACCACTGCTCCTCCGCTCAGCACAGTCACATCATGCAGACACTTTTAAGGAAAAAAGGAGCCTCAAGTCTGCAGAGACCAATTAAAAACATATTCAAACTGACCGAAAAGGAGGCACGGTGGGGCTTTTTTCATTCACAGCGCAGCTCAGTCCTTATAGCATCACACGCTAGCAAGTGTAACAAACAAA
Source organism: Xyrichtys novacula (assembly GCA_962446985.1). NCBI lineage: Eukaryota > Metazoa > Chordata > Actinopteri > Labriformes > Labridae > Xyrichtys > Xyrichtys novacula. The sequence continues at coordinate 5,597,399 of OY660882.1, read as the reverse complement.
CAATCTCTGCAGAGTGAAAAGAATCTATTGCATCTCTGCAGGATCAAAGACAATATGGAGAAGTACTGAAAACACGCAGCTATACTGATTTTCCCTCAACGCGCACGCATACTTATTCAAAGGCCATGGAGCAGGGCAAGTAGTGCAGCGTGCGCATATCAGATCATCCTTATTAAAGAGCATGAATAGTGAATATTAGATCATTATCCTAACCATCTCTGCTGTGAGGAGAACTTCCTACAAAGACCAGAAAATAAGAGAATATTTGCTTTATGTTACGCCTTTATAAAATGCTGTTTATACTGAGATTAAATCGCGTACTTATGAGAAGTGAAATGTGCATTTCTGGTGAGTTACACAGCAGCGAAAGTCAAAGAAAGCTGATGCATCCGCGCTTGATTAAACGAATCAAAACTTGCTTTTTTCTTTCATTGAGTGTTGAGCTGAGAAAATGTCAAAAAAAGAGGGCAAATTTTTAAAATAATTGGATTTCCAAAAGACTCATTTGTCATGAAAACAGCTCAAAATCATTAAAGTATTCAATTCATTAAAAAAAGGCTGCATTTCCCCTCATTTAGGAGGCTGGAAAGAGCAACGTTTGGCACTTAAGCTGAGTAAATTAATCAGCTATCAAAATTGCAGATCAGTTTTCTGCCAGTCGAGTAATTTGAGCTCTAAAACCTATTAAAAGACAAAGTTGAAGTGAAAAAGAGAACTCAGGCAGCTCCTTTTTTTTCTGGCAGAATTTCATCCATGACATATTTGGCTCCCCCAGCCCAGCGGGTATGCAGCAGTGACTCTGAAACATGCTCCGTCTCGCTTCCACAGCACTTCCAGGGGGAAGCTGCTCCCATAAATCCCTCCTAATGGTTCGCCGGCGAGGGGAACTTTTTAACACAGAACTTAGCAGCCACTGTTATTCACCCGTACAGCCAAGAGTCTCGAGATGATGGATGGTAATAAATATTGCACGGGGCTAACAGAGGTCCCCTCAGAGACGTTCAATTGCCTTGAGTGATAGGGTGCTGCTCGGCAACGCGGGAGAGGATGGCAGAGGGCAGGCTCTTCACGCGGCGGACTAACTGAGTCTCTTCAATTTCCTCTGTGGAAATACGACAATCTCCGCTCTGAACGATAACACTGTTGCACAATGTGGAGTGGGGGAAAAAAGGCGGCAAGAATGCACCGCTATCTTAAACTTCTGTATGGCAAGTTTGTTGGTTTGTTGCCAAGGAGAAAAGCATTCACCGCAGGCCAGATTGATTGTGAACGCACCTTGTATGTGAAGGAGGTGGGGGGAAAAAAAGCCACGCTGCCTGGTGTAATGACCACTTGTGACTGGAGCGGTTTTAAAGGAGGCAGCCCCGTCGTGTCGAGCTGCCCACCATCTTAACGGCTTCCTTGACAATGGCTGACAACAGAGCAGATGTCCCGGCTGCACACATCTGTAGTGGCCTTATAGTCCTGCAGGCACACACCCCCCGTCCTCGTCCAATAAGCGCACATGGGCACCAATACGATAGACAAAGAGCTGCTTTAACAAGGTCATCCTCAGTTCAGCTTGGAGACAACAAAAACAACTTCTCCTCTTGTTTCTTTTGTGCTCAACTTACACCAGTCCTTACATGTTTAAGACTGACTTTAATTTTTGTTTAAACTGCACAAGAAAAAAAAAAAAAGATCTGCTAACAAGAAAAAATGACTGACACTCTTCTTAATCACGAGCGACTGAGAATAAGGAGAACCCTCGTGTTTAGTTAATCCAGCATGTGTCCTGTTGTCATTTTTTGGGGGTAATCAGCGAATTAATTAGCTCAATAATGTGTAAGAATAACTGTGTGTGTAATTAACAAGTTAACACGTGGCAATTAGCAGCTCATTTGTACACTGCCGGCATCTAACAGCAGCTGTAGGCTTAAGAATACTTTGCTGATATAAGTTTACACAACGCTGAATGCTCATCGGCTGCCTAAAACTACACTATCAATGCCTGAGAGTGGCCTTAAGAAGACATATATGCATACATTTAATTTACTCTGTTTCCATGTGATAGTATGAAAAGTTCAGGTTGTTTCCTTGAGATTTTATCTTGTACATCATTATCTCTGAATACCAGAGCTCCAAGAATTTCTGTCAGTGTAGAAAAACTAAACAAAAGGCCGGTTACTGTGTCGCATAAGACACAACATGCAATGCATAATGTTGGATTTTTACAATTATTTTAATTGTGAAGAATACAAAGTTTCTCCTGTAATATTGCCTGGTGTTCTTATATGGCAGTGTATTTGGTTTAAAAGTAGACATGAAACAAGAAAAATTTAATTTTTTGAAATATCCAGTTATGTGTCTGCTGACGGTTTCTAAAACCTGAAAACTTGACCAGCTGTGACCATTTTTAATTGATTTCTATAATTCAAAATATGTAAATAATTGTTGTGGTGTAACCATTGATTGTATATTAACTGGATATAGCATTGGCAATGTTCCCCATTTGTGTTTGACGCTGATTGGCAGTGATCGCCATATTGGAAATGCTGACTCAACCTACCAGAGACAGGCCTTTAACCTCCTTGCCGATGGCGCCAATGTGCCCGCCTATCAGTCAAGCCATCTGTGCCTCTGATTGGCTGATCTTGAAACCTTGACAACTTCAAAACAAACTCAACAATAAGATTCACTTCTGCACCGTGGAGTCCCAAGCTACTCGAACAAAACTGCCATTTGAAGAGTAAACTCTGGAAACTGCAGTATTTAGCACTTTTACACTTCATCATTAAAAAACATTGGTTATACTTGGGTGTGACCTTTTCCCCATTTCTCCGTATAATGCTTCCTAATACAATGACTGGTGGTTGATTAGTAATGCTTGCTAAGAGGCACAGCCTTATGATAGCAGCCAAAAGGGATGTGAGTAGGCATAACTAATCAATCACTATTCTGTTGAATCAAACGTCATTCCTAACATTCTTAACTCTGAGTGCCGGTTTTGGATTGGCTGATATAAGCCTTTAGTCACTGAGAGCTAACCAGTGACGCTTGATGACTTCCTCTGAAGGCCACCTCGGGTTTACTGAATGTGTGACATTACATGATGGTGATGTGGTGAATGTGGAGAGAGGGTCCATAGTTTTCTGGAAATGTCCACTCTTATGTCAACTCTACATTGTGTTGTGTAACATTGCTTTCTCAGTGTACTGTCGTCATGGTGCTCCTTCATTTCTGGAGGGTGCTCCTGACTTTTTGTAATTAACCACCAAGAAGACAAACAAAATTAGCTCATAATCAAAGGAAAATTGAGTAAATACAATGTCCAGATGCTTGTCTATTCAGGACACTCAAAACTGTCCATTATTCTTTCACATCCCGACCCTTGAGGGGGGTTTTGATATCAGTATCGGTCCCAATACTGAAGAAATTCTAGATTGGGTATCGTGACAATGGGCCCAATCTATTCAGTCTAACTCTATGCTATGCGCCATGAGAGGCATCCACAAGTAGACACGCCGAGCGGATGCCCACATTGTTTTCAAAATGGAGCGAGCAAAGGGGTCTGCTATCTTGAACTTTATCGCACTACCTCAGCCTACAAGTTCGACGGCCACTTGCAATACCTGCGCAGTCACTGGTTCAAGAGGCAGTGGTAAAACTTCAGGTCACAACAAAAGGTAATTCAGCGAGGCTTTTATGTATCAGAATTGGATCGGTATCGGCCGATAATAACCTACAGATATCTGTGTCGGTATCGGAGGTGAAGAAAGCGGAACGTTGCATCCCTAGTTTGGATACAGGTATCCCCAGAATCAGGACTGACTCAGTTGCACTTGTATTTCACAACCACCTCCAAACGCAACAGATCTGCAACTCTTCCACACCAAAACCACAAAATCCTTTCAGGTGGGATTCCTCCGGGGGGGAAACATATCATCAAGTGTAAGCGTTTGATCTTCAGCTTTTATCATGTCTGAAAAAAGTTTTTATACACTTCTTTAAAACCCTGAGAGAGGGGGGTCTACACTTCGTGATTGGAACAAATAGAGGTCAAAGGTCAGGGATATTGTGATGCCACTATGGTGGCAGATGTGCGTCAAAAAAAAAGGGAAAGATGCACGAGCCAAGAGGCGGCCATCAGAGTGAACGTGAAGATTACACGATGGCGTCTGACACTATTTTACCCACAAAAACACTCATTGAGTCGAGTCAAGTGTTTGGGTATTAGAGGATTTATGAGCAAACAGTCTCACTAGAAAGCGCAACACACAACTCTACCATTTCAACTCAACCATTCAACACACACACACACACACACACACACACACACACACACACACACACACACACACACACTCATATCGCACTTCCTATTTTCTTTGAACCGACACACACTCCGGACGGGGTCTCGTTGTGTGCAAAAAACACAGATAGCCCTTCGCGCCTTCGCCGAATACCCTTGCAATAAATGTGAAAAGGTGAGGGGTACTACGTGATAAAAGAGGGAAACGGCGGGTTATTCGTACCCGCATTTGACAGTTAACATCATGTTCGGGTCAGATATATCGTCCCTGCTGTGTGTGTACAACCCACCCGACCATTCCCCCATCTTCATGGCGCAGTAAAAGGTGGACACACATGGTCAGAGCTGTGTGTATGCGGACCTGAAGCCCTCCCGGTCGGGTAAACCCCCCCGTGTCATACACCACGAACTCTTCGTTTTCACACACACACATAAAAAAACTCAAAAATGCGATCTTACCTGGAGGAATGATGCGTAAATTCAAGTTGAGAAGCCGACTTTCTTTTTAGGCACACGTCGTCGGCGGCGGCGGCGGTGGCGGCGTCAGCATCATCCGCTCCGGGGAGAAATGTTTCATGTGAAGATTTGGAGTAATTCAGATTCCACCTTATTAATCCTCCGCGCACGCTGCTGCTGCAAAACACGGCTCCTTGTAACAGATGGGAAGAAAAGGAAAGAGCGAAGAAAAGAGGAGAAACGAGGGAAGAGTCAGTATGTTAGACCCGCTCTTGTTTATCAAAATACGACCGAGCGTAAACGCCGAGTAGGTGTCTGTCTAACTGTTTCACTGCTTTATTTTCCTCTCTCTCTCTCTCCCTCTCTCTCTCTTTGGCTGTAGTCACTCTGTGTCTAACTCTCCTGTTCTACCAAGGCGGGGTCTTGGGTCGTTTAAACCAATGACATAAATCAAGAAGAAGAAGAAGCCCCCTCCTCCTCCTCCTCCTCCTCTTCCTACCTCCTCTTCCTCCTCTTCCTCGTCCCCCCCACCACCACCTCTTATACACACACACACACCTTCTGCTCGCATGGTTAGCAAAAAGAAAAGGAAAAAAAATGATGTGGTCATATGGGAGATCTTGTTTTTATCCCCAGGAGTGACCTAATTTCTCTGTGTTTTCAGATTCTGACCTGAGAAGATCATCTGACGTGGTCCAGTCACCAAAACACACACACACAAAAACAGATTTACTCTGATTTAGTCATATCCAGACCGGTTCGTTTCTTTTTTATTTATTCCAACCAAGGTTATTTCACAATGTGACAATATCGTGGCAAATCACAACACTTCTTATTCATTGGTTGGAAGGGAGCAGGAAGAAGACCACAAAACAAAATAAACAGAAACAGCTTCAAATTGACTTAAGTTGACTTATCGGTCACTAAGCGATCCTGTCGTCATACCATGAAGTAACCAAACCAAAGATTTTTCTTTTTTTCATTACTTTGACAGTTCCGCAGTTTGACTCTTCCACAACAGAGATAAACATCTGCTTCAAAGTTGTTTGTGCAAATCAAACAAAAACAGAGTTTTGAGCTGACTTATCGGTCACTGAGTGATACTGGAGTCATACCATGAAGTAAACAAAACAAGCATGATAGTAAATATAAAAAAAAGACAGCATTTCAAGCTGACCTTTCTACAAGAATCATTGGTTACTTGTCATAACTTCTGTTTGCATTTTCTTGGCTTGTAAAAGATTTGTACAGGTCTTCAATTCATTACTTTGACAGTTCTACAGTTTGACACCCACAACAGAGATACACTTCCGCTTCAAAGTTGTTCGTGCAAACGAGTGTTTAGAATGAAACTTCCTCCTTTGTTCTTCATCATCTGATCTGATAACAAACAATTGTTGTATACTTTCTGGTAAAAATCTATTTTTTGCTCCATACATTACAGCCAGTGTTTGTGTTTCTACTAAGTCTTTGAATTTGAATATTCCTGATTTGATAAACAATCTGCTAGTATTGCTGCGTACGAGTTTCCTCGAAAGTCAGATGTCGGAGCTGAAAATGATGTCACACCTGAGCTCCCAAGGTTTCAGTTACCAAGTTGGAAAAAAGCAAAATCGGAGGCCTGAAACAAAATGGTTCATCTATGAAAGTTATTTTCGCGCTTGCTCTATATTCGGACAAGGCAAGCGCAAAAATAACTTTAGTAGATGTAGCCATTTTGTTTCCGCCTCTGACTTTGTTTTGTTTTTCCCGACATGGTAACTGAAACGCTGGTAACTCTTCTTGGACTTCCGACTTCTGAGGTAACTCGAACACATCATATGTTCTCTGTATCCTACATTATGAATAATTCTTACTGCTTTTTTTGTAACATAATCAGTGGTCTTATACTTGTGAAGTACGTATGGCTTCAAACACCATAGCAAAAGTAAGGCAAAATAAGAGAACAATACAGTCATTTCATTAGATTACAATTCAACACAAGTTTACCTTGTTTTAGACAACAATATTTTTCAACATTTTATTTTTTATATGTGCTTTATGAGCTTTCCGTGTCAGTCTTTCATCTATAGTCACACCTAAGAGATGAAATTCTACAACATTTTCGATCTCTACTTACATATATAGTTTCAGGTTTAAATGGCAATCCATCTTCCTGCCAGAGACACATGAAACTAAAGGTTAATGGATTGTCATTTGTGGTGCTCTACACATCTGTACCCTTGTTACAGTTGATGGTCCGCATACCTTTACAAATCGTTCTCTGGGACTACTTCTTGATCAAAGAGGAAGCAGATCTCCTCTGTTGACATATTTTCCCGCTAAAGCACTCCAGGAGTCAGTTCTGCCGTACGAAAAACAAGTAGGAGGATTACATGTGTTTTAAAAGCTGTCACTTCAACCGTCAGTCATCTCAGCGAGGCTATATGAGCATTTTTGTGTCTGAGTTTGGTTTGGTTTAATCTTTTTTATACCTTTGTCTTATTTCTTTAGACTGTGTGTCTAAGATGTATTAAAGATACATAGAAATATAGAGATTTAAGTTCAGACAGTTCAGACTCCTTTTTACACTGGGTTACTCTGACCCAACAAAGCAAAGATGGACCATATTAGGGTGACCATACGTCTTCTTTTACCCAGACATGTCCTCTTATTGGGGGGCTGTCCGGCCTATCCAACCTAAGTTTGAGGCCACTTTTAGACGGAAACGGTCTCCATAGAAAACGGAAAAGTGCTGTTTCGTTTTCAGTTTTCATGCTGTGTTTACACAAAAATGCAATGTGGTTGAAAAAGCTGCAATGTGCATGCCAGGTCGCTAGGTGGCGAGTGTCGGTGTGACCGCGCTCCCATATAGACCAACTACGCATACGTAGAACAACTTCCGTTCTACTTCCTAGAAGCACGCAGCGTGAGCCAGGACGTCACAGGTTTGACTTTTTTCAGCGTCTAGCAGAGCATATACAACATTTCCACTCTAGAGGGGGTTTTCACTTTGTTACGTTTTCATCTCCTGAAAACGCAGTTGCCGTCTAAACTGACCCCCCTGAACGAAACCAAATTTTTCCGTTTTCTATGGAGACCGTTTCCGTCTAAAAGTGGCCTGAGTCACATGGACTTACTGAGCTAGAAGTGCGTAAAAGACACTCAATCTGACCCAAAAAACTCTCAAAATTGGAGTATGGTCACCGTAGACCATATTGGACTTAGAACTTTGTCTTTGGGTGAAATACCAACCAATCACTAACAGTTATGTGCCACTAAAGAGACTGAAATGAAGATAAACGACATTGTAGCTTTAGCACTAAGCCATCCTAACACCTAAGTTTGTACAGAGTCTCACAGCTCATATAGGTGTTTACTGAAAAAGCTCCGATATATACATCACGTTGGTTACCGACAACAGATGGACAAACTTAGTGGATAACAGGTGAATATGAGAAAATAACTGCAGTAGATTAGATAGGGATAAATATAATTTGTGTGTGTACTTGAGAGTTTTGCCTGAATACACATTTTGCTGCGGCCCTCATGTCTTCACATATTACATGTCCGTTGTACTCAAGGTTTATGATTATTATTCCTTTATCAAAAATTGTAGATGTTTTACTGCTTCAAACATATCAGGGCCTTGAGAGTCATGCGTTTCACTTTCTCCAACTTCACATTATGATTCGGTCTGTGTAGCCGAGGATCGAAACACAATAAAAGTATAACTTTCATTCTAAACAGAGATTTAGCGGGTTAGAAAGTTTCGTGTTCAAGGAGATATTCCTCTCAGAACATGCATTTCACGAATCACGACTACCTGATATTGATTTTCCTTGAAGTTCCCCTTTGATTTCTCAACTGAGGGTATTCTGCAAGTATTACAGCTGGAAAGGCAGACGATTTAATTCAGAAGTATACAGTTGTTCGACGATCACACACTCACCCATGCAGGATTGATTTTGATGAGAAAACGTAGCAGCGTGACCTCTGGTGCTTTTTGTGAATGTAAGGTGTCACAGATGACACATGATTGATTTTTACTGTCCTCGCTTAGGACTTGTTGCACAAAAAGAGGAATGGACTTACTTCATTTCATTACTGTAATCCACCAAGCAGCTTCTACATTCAGAAAGAGAAGCCTTACTACCACTGTGGCTTTCTACATTTAATTTTCAGTCCCTTTTTCTCGGTGCAGGCGACTCCATGAGGTCAAACACACAGCAAAAGATCATGTGAAGGGTGCTCAGTGAGTTCAATTATCTTTATCCCATTTTCCACTTTTCATTTCTGCATTCTGACCGGCCTCCATGTGCTCCAGTATTGATCCGTCAGTCAACATTTGTCCACTTCTCGTCAGTACGCTGCTTACATGTGGGGGTGTGCGGCGTTCAGCACAAAGAGAAAACCCCTCGGTGGGATAATAACGCAGAAAATAGATGCGGTGAAATTGCACTCGTGTTACTTGCAGCCATGATGTTATTGATGTTTGGAAGTCATTTGCAAAAAGACAATCCGTGCTGGCGTAGTAAAAAATCGCCATTACATACAGGTGACAACATTTAGATGACTTTCAAGGCCCCCCTCCTTTTTTTTGACGGTAGTAAAAAAGACAAAACACAACAGCAGCTAATTTAATCTGTGAGGAGAGACGAAGACATCTCCTCTAATCCCTCTGCTCATTTGCTCTCTGAGAATATTCTGTTTTTAAATGAGTCCTAGAGTTAAATCACACCAGAATTAACACTTGATCTTTTTATTATGATTTCGAACAGCATTTAACCTTCTTACCTCTTTTAAGTGTTTTGTAATTTTTTATTTTCTATGACAAACTGCTGCTTCACATTATCTAGAGTCTGCATCAACACAGAAAATTTCAATGGAAATTAAGAGGACCCTTGATGGTGAAGGGATTCGCGCGATCCTATCAAGAAGAGGAGGTACAGAGTTCAGCGTAGCGCTCTATCAGACCCTCTTATCTTGAACCCTGACCCTGATCTCAATACTCTCAAATTCACAAGCAGAGTTCACAGCGAGTCTCAGCGGAGAGCTGTGCATCACACTATCTACACTACGGTCTCTGGAGACACACATCTATCACTCTCCAGATGAATTATTGAAGGCACGCCACCCCCTCCACCCCCACCCAACCCCTTCGAGAGTTTCCTACATCAACTGGAATTAGCGGCTGTTTCAAAGAGCAAAGACCATGTTGCATTATGATTTCAACAAGCAAATTTTGATGTTTTGCTCGTGCTGCGTGTGTAGCTCATTTGTTTTTATATTTGTCAGTTCACCTCTCATAACTCCCTCGGCAGTCCCCTCCCACCCTGAACACCCTTATCTGGTTTGACACATATACTTGCGGTTGCATTTCCTATAGACGGGTTTCTTGTGTACAAACATTACCAGGTGTGCGCGCAACCAGGGGGCAAAAGCCTGCTTCGGAGTGAAAATGTACATCAATGAAGACGCCGTATTGTTTGCAAGTTCTCCATGACACAATTGCAATAAAATGTCATGTCATTGAAAAATCGGAAAAAATCAGAAAAACACTTGCTGAAATGTTCATGAATTTCACTCAATTTACCAGGTTGTGACGTTGTTTTAGATGTTTCTAATATCTGGAGCAGGTTCGTAATGTTTGTCGATTGTTTGTTTTGCCGATTTATACAGTTTACAGCACAACAGTTCCTTGTCATTTTCTTTCTCCGTTGACTCCGCTAGTAAACATATAAGAAATGTCCATCTTTCTGCCCCCTGGCTGCGCACAGAAACCTGTCTATTTTTCGGAAATGTTTTTTCAAAATTTAAAACTTGTATCCCTTTCTTCCCCTACACCACATTTTCCCCAGTATTAAAACTAAATGATGTGGATAAAGATTTTAAAAATCTAGAGTCCTCATTGGTGTCATTTGCATTTCTTAACTTGTAAAATCTGAAATTTTCCATCACTGCTATCGAGACCTTTGGAAATGAAGTACAAAAAGGCAACGAAAAAAAAGATTCAAGGTTCAGAGTTTATGAATAAAACCAAAAAAAAGGTATAACTTCCTTTTAAGATTGAAATCTGCATCCTTTTAGTACTCTTCTTTATCATTTTCACAGCATGCCCTGAAAGTGCCCCTAACACTATTACAGCAATTGAGGTTGTTGCAGAGGTCAGTGTGCCACAATGACTCCATCTTCCCCCATTCAGCAGCTGAAACATGTCCTACATGCATGAAGGCTAACCCCCCACACACACACACATTCACACACATTCACACACACACACATACACACACACACCACTCTTTTTTCCTAATGAGGTGATGGGGCCTCACCATACAGGGATAAAGAGGGGGCGAACAGTTCAGACCCCCAATGGGTCCGCTTGAACTTGTGAAATAGGATTGACACCACACTCAAAATGAGCTCCCGCCATGTCGGAACAGCAGACTGAAGCCCCCCAGGAGGCTAAGTTGAATCAATTCTCCTAATGATGTTTGTAATTTAGGAGGCTAATGACATGCACTATGAACTGGAAGATTATGTGGAGGAGAAGCCTTTCAGAGTCAAGTGTTAGAATAAATGCCCGAGCGAAACAAAAACCTACACAGAATGTGGGAGGAATTATTCAAATGCTGGAAATACAGTAGTGTATTTGGAGGAACCAAATAATTCTGGATTTACAAAATCACACTGAAAAATGGGAGCTAAGATGTTTTTTAGGTCTTGTGAATTAGATCTGAGTTGTTAAGTCTCAAGTGAATTAAAGTCCTCCAAAGATGCCCTTTTCATGCAAGAGTTCATATAAAGTGTCAAGTTCAAATCTTTAGTATTTTATAGAAAATTCTTTCAATATGTTCAATTCAATTGCTCCAGGGGATTGCAAGAGACAGAAAAGATATAAAAGCAACAACTGAGGCAGCAGATAGCAGAATAAAAGCATCATTTTAGCTCCTTCATAAAAGTTGAAGTATGTCTTCACATTATTCTTATTGTATCAAATTACACAGTAAAAGAACTGCAACAATACCAAAGAGGTCAATCCTAGAAATAAACACTCAGCTCACTCTGCAGCTACTTCACAAACCATTTTTACTTAGCTTATATCTCTTAAACCTCGGGTTCACTAACTGCTGTCAGTTTTGGCGCCCCCTGTGGACAAAGCAGTCTTTGCCTATCTTAAAAAAAAAAACAAACAAACATCATAGTAGTGCTCTTAAACTGTTGTGTTCTCCTGCAAAGTTGCCACATGTGCTACATCTCCTGAAAGGAAGTGCTGAAACAGACTACGTCATAAAAAATATGCACAGGTATTTTGGCAACAAAAGTGGCATCTCAGCATCTGCCACTACAGGCTTAAACTTCGGTTCAATTCGGTTTTGACAACTAATAAAATCAAATTAAAAACGTATTTTTAAGGCAATTTTATCCTTATTAGATAGAACAGAGTAAAAGAAATATGGGGAGAACATGCAGCAAAGGGTTGTGGGGCCACTTGGTCATCTTGCATGCTTTAAAATACAGTTTTGATTCACAAGATTCTGAACCTCATTTTCCTTGTGTTTGTATATAGTAATGAATAAGTTTGAGCCCTGGTTGGGACAGGGTTACGAGGTCAAGACACGAGGATTTAGGCTCATACAGAGTGAAAAGTAATCTGTGAAAGTTGGGATTAGTAACAGAGGCAAAATTCACTTTGACATAGCTAGAATTTAGCTAGCTAGCAAGCCAAAACCCCAGAATAGTTATGTCCTGTGCACATTTGATTAGCCACTAATGAATGTCTGTGACTGGACATTTGTCTTCTGTCTTCTAACTAGTATCACACGAGTCCAGAAGTATTTTACTGCTTGTCAAAGTTAGTGTTCTTAAGTTCCTATGAAGGGTTTTTTGGACTTTCATAAAATAGACTGAAATTCACATTGATGCCTTAACACCATCAGCAAAATTACAGACAATTTTTGCACCCAGTCAGCCAAGCAGCTAAAGAAAGAGCCCAATTTTTCACATTTTCAACATTTAATATTATAATACATGACATAAGATCAGCAAAGAGTGCTCTGTCCACAGGGGGTGCCGAAGTTGACACAAACTGAAATCCCTCATAGGTGCTTTAAACAGCGGTCTCCAGCATACACTCTTGCATACATCGCTGTTAACACACATAAAACAGGTCTACAGTGCTCAGAATTTGTTTCTGCTGCCACCTGCCTGCAGCTCAACCAAAACATCTTTTAAGCGACTGCTGACATTAGCTTGTGATGTCCATACAGTAATATTTCAGACACCATAGAAAGCAACATAGAAGGCTTGTTAAAAATGTGCTTTCTTAAAATGATCACCCACAAATTGACTGATATGTTAAAGCGCTGCAGTAGCCCTTTAAGTCTGACTTAATTCCTACTCGAACATTTATGTGATGAAAGAAAATCAGTTTCCAAAGCAAATTAAAAGCTATTTGTTTTAAAGGTCACGAGGACTAAATACTGTGGGATCAAACATCTGTTTTGTTTTTCCTGTAGATTTGTCCCACAGTGCTTTTAAGCTGCTAATTTTATATTTACCCTTTGGGTGTTTTGAAGCCTGCTTCCTGTGGGATGAGGATGTCTCTTATTGTACACGATATTAAGTGCTGTGTGTATGCGTCGCTCATGGATCAGCGAGCATGCACACACACGTGTGGCCTTGCATAAGTGCGTTCACATCTGTTTTATAAGTAGCGATGTTGCCAAACATTTATGCAAGAGCAACTGCATAGGAGGCACGGCAACAGTACGCAGCATGATATGCATACGCAACATGTTGATATGATTACTCCACAGGCTGCTCCCTGTGTTTCAGACTGGTCATTAACAACCCATTTGAAGACTTTGTCAATAGGTGCCAAGACAACAAGAAGCAACATCGCCCCCTCTGCGCTCCGCTCACCCCCACCACCATCCACTTGCCTTTCTTTCCTCTCATTAATATGGAAATGAGTCGCTCATTGTTGTTAGTAGGGAAGAAAGCTGTCATGTCTTTGGTGACAGGCTCAATGGATGTGTTTGGATTGCGGGGCTTGCTGTTTTCCGAGAGCATGTCTTATCTTTGTTTAGGCAGGGAATCAAAAATGTAAACATCACTTCATTAGCATCTGTCAGCAAGCTTAACGGTATGATTTTTAATACATGGCTAAACCCTCTGAATAGGCAAACAGGCCTTGTTATTCTGTCTCTTCTTTTATCTCCACTTCTTGTAGTAGTTAATTTCTCAAAGGGAAACTTACTTAATCCTCTGTGTTTGCTGCCGAACGCCGTGTTGTGTGGATCTGCTTTTCTTATTCTCTAAGAACACTACTTACCACGGATGATTTATTGGGCTTTTTTATTTTGGTTAGCGGTCAACTTTTAGACTTTCTCTTATTTCCACAGGAAAAATTAATCACCAAAGCAGTTTCAAAAAGAATTTCTACTTTCGAAAAGTCATGAAATAAAAAGGACATAAATTAAACACGCTTACCTCCACCTTTAAAGGAGATCATAGAGAATTGAGTTGTAGCCAGTGATGAGCACTATCACGACTGCATTCCACCTCCTTCACCAAGCCGTTTCTGCGATATTTACTTGAAGTAGGTCTGAACTTCGAAGAGGATATGACAAAAAAATGGAAAAGGTTCGACAAACACAACTTATCTGATCTCAAACGAGTGCTTTTCTTTGATTTTTGCAGAGGTGCATGCATGTCAGACCTCAGGGGAGTAAAATCTCCTTATGGGCTCTAGCTGTGATTTCCAAGTTCACCCCTTAGATTAAACACATCTGACATTGGGTTATGTTGTGTAAGCTACAGGCTGAACTTGTCCCAAAAACACAAGGAGGGGCAGATAGAGAGAAATATCCAGAGCAATGCTGAGAGGATGTGATAGATTTAAGCGAGTAAATGTCAGCTGCTCCTCAGGGAGGCATGAGGAATAATAAGCTGTGATTTGAGCTTTACACTCTTGTGTCCACGCATCGGGTCAATGTGAGTTTATCTCGAACAAAGGGGGGCAAGGATCAGTGATTGCATGCTTGTGGGTGAGTAATACAAGATCCATTGTTGTTGTTGTTGTTGTGCAGTGTACTATGGATTTTTGTGTAACAACCTCAATAAAATCTATTTTTAAAGATCAGGTGATTTAGTGGTCGCCTTGATGAAGATAAATCGAAGACGCTAACGAGTCCCAATCGATGTTTCTTTAAGTTTCTCGAGGTACGAGTCATGGAAAAATCAACATTTTGCACTTCCAGTTCTCTTACAATAAGGTTAAAGAATTTAAAAAAAGGAAGTTTTTAAGAGGAAATGTTGTTTAAAAAGTGAATCATATCAATACAACCTGTAGTTTGAGCATATCTTGAAAAGGAAAGTTGCTGGAGGCTGATTCAGGGAGACTAAATGGGGACGTTAAATGTAATCAAGCTTAACAAAGACAAGTTATACGCAAAATAGTAAAGCTGAAGTCTTGTGACAGTGGTCTAATATCATTACTCTTGTTTCTCTATGTTAGCTTAAAATTTAAAAGACTGCTCTGGAGCTTTAAAATTCATGTAAGTGGTGATAATTGGTGAATACTTTCCTGTGCATCAAAATTTTAAGTTTAACTCTTCAAAAAACTCAAAAAAATCTAAGTTTAAATTCAATATTCTAACAGACAGGGTCTCTGCAGAATTCAACAAGTCAAATTCAAGTATTTTTAAGACTTTAAAGACCATAATGAATAACCTTTTAATATCCATACTGGCAAAAAGTACAAAAGACATGAGGGGTAATCTGAATATTTTACATTACTTAAAATCAATTTTATATCCTATTGCAAGTTTTCTATTGTAGAGTAAATGCATTTTAAAGACCTTTCAAAATCGTATTTGAGACATTTTATGAGATTTTAAGAGATTTTAAACATTTAAAGTGGATACCCTGAGCAGAATTGGTCAAAAACTCCTAAGTGACATAAGGACAATTCAATACAGAGCAAACACAACCAGACAGAGATGATTAGTCTTGTGTTGTCAACAATTACTTTTCAGCGTGGAACGGTGATCAATTGTTCCTAAAATGTCCATCAATAAAGGACAAACGCGCCTGAGATACCTTTAGATTCAGAGCCTGAAAAGGGAGCATTGAGGCTGACTTACCAACCCCTGTGTTTATAAAGTCCTGGATGATTTTATGTTGTTTAGAAGCTCTACTGTAAAAACTAAAAGTCTGGTCCTGCTAATAGCGACAGGAGAGATAAACCAGCTTGACGTTGCCACATGTCAGATGTCAAAAAAGAAGATTCGTGTTTCTATGTGGGGCAGGTTAAACGTGTCAGTAAGTGATTGCACTCTTACTCAGTGAAAAGCCAATATAATTGTTGTCACTGTCATCACAGGTCCATGGCTTTGTCAAACCGCAACAAGAAATCCAGGACTTGATCCAAATTGATCAGTTACTTCTACCTCTGCCTGAAAATAATACAACCCAGATATAATTATGTACATGTGTCTTTCATATAGATTATTTCCCTTTTGAATCACTTCAGACTTTTGTTGCATGACTAATTGGCTATTCAAGATGTTCCGATTGCTGGGATGCCTTTACGTGACAAAGAGGAAAGGAGGGTAAGGGATGAATTTGTGCGTAATGTTTCTGCATTTGTATTCTGCTTTCCATCCCCCTGTTTGTCAGAACAGTTTCATTTCCATGTCAGTGATTTATGTAGGCAGATAGGAGCGAGCCTGTTAATGGGATATTTCTTTGGCTCTCCTCATGAACAACAACATGTCAAAATAAAGATAAAAAACAAACTCAAATGCTTGCCGCGGGAACAAATTAGGTCTTGTGGCAATATTGCGAAAAGGGAAGCAAAAAAAAAAAAAAGGCGCTTTTCTATCTGCCACTCTGAACTCATAAACATCTGAGAAGTGATGTGCATCTTCTCATTTAAAAACAATGTGCTGTAATTGAAACTTTTACCTTTTTTTGAGGCAGAATATTTCACCTTGTGAAAATACTTAGACATGGCTGCTTTAGAGGAAACAAAAAAAGCATAATGGAATACAAAGCTATTTTTGGATATTGCCAGTAAGCTAAATGGCACTGGAAAATGTAATAAAATACTTATGAAAGCTAATAGCTGACACCCCATTTAACAAGATGACTTCACTTTAACTTCATTTTAACCACTAGGCTTTATTATACCTTAGACCAACAAATCCTGGGTGCATGTCCGAAGCCAGAAGGGAAGTCCTGTCCTGCTATTTAGGGAGAGTATTGGTGAGACAGTAAGATGAGCATATCCAGCATTTCTTTGTCGTTTATATACAGAGATACAGAGCATTCATATTGAAATATCCATACAGTGAAATTGAGTTTTATCATTAGAGCAAAGGGAGTAGAAGGCCTTGAGACTCAAGTATTTTCTTTCTCCAGAGAGAAAGAAGCTGATCTAGGGATGCCAGAAGACAAGGCCACCATCACTGCTCTGTGTCGTGCAGCCTGAGATGTCACTAAGCTGTATTGTGCTCAATCTTTGAGGCTACGCATCGGGCACGGCTACAAAAAGGTCGTACCCACAAATCGTAGCTTATCATAACCATTAAAGTTAATGTGTCAATTTCCACTGGCTTCTTTCCAATCCACAGTGGATCGCCGGACTCCACAGCTGATCGCAACAGTTCTATATTTTCCGGACACCGGAGCATGCCGGATAAATTCAGCACAAATTAACCTGTGCTGGAAAGGAAGTTGGGCACAAACACAAAATAAAACATCCAGCTTCTTATCAAAATAGAACACTCTGTGTTTCAGGCCGATTGTATTTCACACCATATAAACGAGCAGGGATGAACAAGTGAAAGGTTTGTAGACAGCATTTCACCCTGATGACACAATGGATGAGGAGATGCTGATTTTATAAGTTTAGAAGTAGATTTCCTCCTCTGGAAGAGCACAGACTACTGCTTATGTGGTTAGCCTATGTGGCTAAAGACAACTTGTTATTGCGATTATGGGTTTATCCGCGATTCCTGCTGTACATAATCCATCACGAAATTCACCTCACAAACGGATCTGGTAGGAATTGGCGTATGGTGAAAATCGCAGCCTTTCCAGATCAGAGCCATTCTGGATGCGGTGGAAATCCTGGGTGTGTGTCACTGACCTGATCATAGTGCTGCCAAATATTAATTCTGCAGTGTTTCCATACACAGTGAGCAGTAATAAAATGCAGCCTCTGATCATTTCTGCTAGTGAAGAGGGATTGTTTCCGATTTAACACCAATCCAGGCATTGACATAACTCATACAGCCACCTATGTGTGTTTTCTATGCTTTCAGGGCTGCTTCATCAGATGTTTGACTGACACCTACCCCAACACAGTGGTTTTCAGACATTAGAAATTACTGTAAAAAACTAGTGAATCTTTTGTTGATGGTTTTGTTTGCTTTGTCTTGTTATGAAAAGGTATTTATATAATTTTCAGTCTATATAATGACCAGATTTTCTTTGGATAAGAGAAATACCAGCCACAGCCACACTGACTGTGAGAGAGCCATCTTTGTTAATAGTGTTTCCTGTGGGTGGACTGGAGTACTTCAGATGATTGCGGGTGGCACGGGCAGAATCCAAAGTGGGTCGTCCACCAACCTCAGCCCCCCTCTTGGAGTACGAGGAGTCTTGGCCAGAGAGGAGGGAACACGGTGCGTCCTGCTGAGACAGGGAGTCTGGTCTGAAGGTAATGGGCAGAAGGGAAGAAAGAGCCTTTGCCTGTGGCGTGGCGCAAAATGAATTACTGCCATCTTTCTGCTCCTTTGCTTCACAGTGAGAGGAGAGTCTGGAGGGCCAGATAACAAGGGCACAGAGGCACAAACTCCAGCAAAATGGAGAAGTGCCCAAGTAGAAAAAAAAAAGCTGTCTGGCAGAGTTAATATCATGTCATTTATGATGATTTAGCTCAACGTATGATGAGGTCATTCTCATTTTAGTTTTAATGTCAGAGCAGAAAGTGGAGCAGGGTGGCGGTGGCAACGACTGGAACTTTTTCTTTTATTTCTTTGTTCCTGTTCTTCTTCTTAAGAGATTGAGTCTAATCCCATGGTGGATTTTTACAATGATTTTGGGTTCAAATGATTCCAAATGAATTAAAGTTGATCAAAAGTTTTCCAACTTGTAGTGTTTGTGTGACTTGGGGTGATTGGTAGTTAATGTTAAATACTTAACTGTGATTGGTCAAAACTCAATGACTAACGTAATCAATTCTTAACAGCAGAATAAAGGCTTGGAACGACCTGATCTTAAAGTGTTACCAAATCAATCTTAAAACTGTCAACACTGCCTGTTGACACTCAGTACGTTTACATGACACTTGAGAAAACCCAATTATTGCCTTACTCCGATTAAGACCGGACAACTGGAATGCATGTAAACACCTTAGTCCAACTATAATCTGAATTTGGGTACTCCGATTGGAGTTGGAGAACTCCGATTATGACACCCAGATAATGTGATTGGAATTTGATTTTCTCTACCATGTAACCAGCGTAGTCGTAGTATGATTGGACAATGCATGTGCGGCACGCCCCCGTAATCCCAGAATAAATACATCAGAGAAGAAGTGGCAGAGAAAAAGTCGTGCATGCATCATGTACGACAAAAACAAAGCTGTACGATGCTCCATCTTCTTGCTAAAAAATGCCAAGCAGTGATTGTAGCCACTTCTGACATCTGGCACGGACCTGCCATTGTTTTTGACAATTTTATGGGGTCAACCGGACACAACACCGCTGAAAAGACCCATATCGCCCCTAGTTTTGGGGAGGAGGACACGTTCACGTCAATAATTTAATTTTCTCAGCTGCATGTATAGACGGACAAGGAGAGAAATCCGATTCGGCGAAAAACACGAATTATGAGCTTAGTCTGATAGTCTGATTAAGCTGTGCATGTAAACGCACTGACTGTGGTGAAAACATTGGTTTCAGTTGTTTTTCTTCCAGATGTGTACCCTCTGTCACTGGTCAATGGTTTGACTCCAGGGCACAACCATACTGTTTGTTTCCCCCGCTCTTTAGGGGGGATTTTTGCCTCTATTAGATAGGACAGCTGAAGGGAGAAAGTAAATATTTGGAGTAGAGAGTGGGGCAATAAATGCAGCAAAGGGTTGCGGCAAAGAGTCGAACCAGCAACTGCCAACTGCACGCTTTCATTTTTATTTTGTAAACATGATTCAGTACCTCACATGCATCAGTGTTTTCTCTCTTCCTAACCATGCATGCACTCATGTTTATCTTGATAGTCCAGCGTCTGCAGGGCGATCTAAGTAAATTCCTATAAACATGATTTAAATATCCTCAGGGATCAATACTCCACCGTCATGTATCTCGCTCTCTTTGATGCTCGCCTGCTCTTATGTTGCCTCCTGGTTGTACGCTGTGGTTACAGACCGTGGTCAGGATGAGCATGTAAGATGATACGTCCAACCTTAAGAGCATCCTGGAGAGGAAGTGCCCGCTTATAGAGCCAATCAATAAAAAGAAAAAGGTCTACTCGGCTTATTGTTAAGCAGTTTCTCTTGCGGACTTTTTTTAATACACATAAAATCTCTCTGTAAATTCAATTGAAGTCAGCGAATTCGCAGAGAAGCAGTGAATCAGCAAAGAGTTTTCCTCCATAATCAATCCTGAATATCTTTAAATTGGATATGACTGGATAAAAAGAAGGCAGAAAAAGGGGGCGCATAATAAGGTCAAAGCATTAGAAAACTGTTGAGTTGCATTTTGATTCATCTCACCTTGTCCTGTTTGAACATGTCACCTGCATGCAAATGATTCTCTTTCTTGTCTAACCCAGAGAGAGGGGGGGGGGAAACTACTTGAATTCATTGATGCTATTGTGTGGTATTAGATACAATCAATCTGTTGAGTAGGTGGGGAAGCAGGACGAGGGGCCCACTGAGATTAAACGGAAGCCTCCCTGTAGTTGATCCAGAAAGAAAATAAATGCATTCACCTCATTAGAGCTACAAATATTCCAAAAAAAGGAGGAAGAAGTTGGACGAGTGCTTCTCCATTAATTTACGCTCTGCTTCAATCTGAATATCCTAATAGAGTGGACAAGATTACAGGCCACATCAAAGTCTGCAGGACTTAAAAAACAAATAAGCCAGAGTGACTGGGTGGCACAGCATATTAAGGCAAGCTGGAAATATGCAAAATAGGTGCAGAATACGAGCCGGGGCTTGCATAATGAATTTTTGCAACTTGAACTGTGGTTCAAGTAAGAAAAGTGGTGGAGTTTTCACACGTTTTGGCTCATGTTTTCACCGTTTAAGTCACATTATCTCCGCAGAGGGAGATTTCTTTGCATGCCTTTATGATTCAGGATTAAAATGACTTCGCTTTGAAAGTTTGATTAACAACTAGTCTTCCCTGTCCTGAATAGCTCCCTCAGTTTGATGAATCCAGCCCCCC
This sequence comes from Xyrichtys novacula, assembly GCA_962446985.1. NCBI lineage: Eukaryota > Metazoa > Chordata > Actinopteri > Labriformes > Labridae > Xyrichtys > Xyrichtys novacula. Next base: position 5,576,207 of record OY660882.1, on the reverse strand, counting down.
ACATCAATGCACCTCTAGTCCACACAAGAGCAAACAAGGTCTTTTTCTTCTTCTTCTTTTTTTGCCTTTTTTCTTCTTAACAGGGCTCTCCAAAAGGAACGAGTGCATAGAGAGGAATGCCATCTTCCCGCAGTGGCTGAAAAGTGGTCTGCAGTGCCAATGTGATGCACACAGGAGAGTAAACAAGAAAGGCATGTGTAGTGTACCTCGGAGCTCTGGATAAACTCTTAACCTTGCAGGTGAATTGCATCTGGTGGCCTCGCAGACACACAATGTCACACAAGATTAGACTCTGCACTCTGTCTTCTGTTCGCGACTTTTTTTTTTTTTTTTTCTAACCGTGTCTGTATGTGCGGCTTATAGCTACCTGTCAAGACAGTAATGGAAAGTGCTTTGGGATAAGCATTGTTTGTGCGAGGAAAACCTACAGAGACTGCTGTCTTATTTACGACTGTTTCGTGTTTTTTTTTAATCAGATAAAAATGAACAATGGAAGTACACAACGATAAGGTTTGTAAGTGCTTCGATAAAGGTGTTTATAGAGACAAGAAAAATTGAAAAATTGAACAAATCAAGTCAATCAGAGTTGGTATGAATGCGTAAAAATGAAACTAATCTCCCTACTCTCACACTTTTTTTTTATCTTATTCAAATAACCCTGGTAGAAACGATGAAAAATTCATACAGTATATGGTTATGAGACTGTTCTCCCTCCTGGAGATCAGACTAAAGGGGGGGTGGTGGTGTTATATGTGTGCGCGATGAGCCCTCTGATGTCATGCTGCTGGTAATTTGTTCTGAAACAAGAGGGGAAATAATGCTGCGCTGTCACTGCAGTGTCAAGCCTCACACTGCAGGATGGATTTCGCTGACATGCTGGATCCTCTGGAAAAGTCGCAACTCAGTGCTATTCCCGACAGGGCTCGAGCATGGACGAGGAAACAGGGATGAACTCACTTACCGCACGTCTGAGAGAAAAAAAAAAACTGATGCAAGAGTACAATAAAGTGATAAAGTTGTTCGGATAAGCTGCGGGTTGTGCCTCTAACCTTCGTTCTTTTCTGTAAAGGAGCCAAACAGAGCCACCATCCAAAAATCAATGAAGCGCTCCTCATGAAGGGAGCGTCAAATTCAAGTCCGCGCAATTTGTTTTGTGATAACACCGCAGGCTCATGCATGGGATCAATATAAGGGCCTGTGGGGAAAAGAACATAAGAAAGGGGTTCAGTGTTTATTAATTGGCACTCAGAGGCTAGGAAGTGCTCTGTGCAGTTGGCTGTAGGTAGATTGAATTTGCTTTAAAGCTTATTTTACACCAAAGTGGAGTCTAATTTATTTTTACAGGAGAAAAAAAGGAGGAAATGTCAGAAGAGCGCACTGTTTTGGTACTGCAATCAACTCACTTGCCCTAAGGCCTGACCTTCTCAGACAATCAATGCTTTTTGAATCGCATAAATCACAGATCAGACCGGGACAGTTGGCCTGTAATAGAGATTAAAAGCATAACCTGCAGAGCTGCCCTTATAAAAGTGAAAAGAACCCAAACAATACCTTTCAAAGCACAAGGTCACGGTCTAAACTTCCAGCTGAACTCCTCGTTTCACTCTGCAAAATGTTTCAAATATTAAAGATCAAGCATAGGGCATCTTTCAGCCTCTGGAAATTTGGCCTCATGTAGTAAAATTGTGGACAGGATGTTAAAGTTGAAGGTCTTACAGAGCACTAACAAAAACCTGGATGGAAATAAACTTGAATAACTGTTCAAACAACATTAAAAAAGTCCTTTTTGCTGTTTAGCTGCCCATTTGTAGAGACTACGTGTGGGTGTGGAAGATAATTGACACCTAATTGCCCCCCTAGAGCAACGGTGGATGTGTCAGCCATTTAAAAAAGATTTATTGCCTTAGTCTGACTGAAAGTGGACTTTTAAAAAACATGTCAACATGTTTCGTGTAACGTAAACGCATAACGTATCGTGATGTAGTGTATCATTGTATTGTATCATAATTTAGCTTATTGTAACGTATCGTGTTGAGCGTATAATGTATTGTATCATAATTCAGCCTATCGTAATGTATCGTGATGTAGCGTATAATGTATTGTATTATAATTTATCCTATCTTAAGATATCTAAAGTTATCACATTGTAACACATATCATATCGTAACATTTCATGTTGTAACATTTCTTATCGTTACATATTGTATTGCATCATATTGTATTGGACCATTTTGTATTGCATCTTATCCTATTGTTTCTTATCGCATCAAATGGTTTGGTATGGTTTGACATCGTTTTGTTTTATAACGTATCTTTTGGTATTGTAACGTATCGCATCGTAACATATGGTATCATAATCTAGCATAACTTTTGTTTCGTATTTGACCATTTTGTATCATAATGTTTCATATTGCAATGTTTCATATTCATGATGTTGTATCATAACATTTTGTATCTTATCATGTATCTTATGTTGACACTTATCGCATCGTATTGTATGGTATTGTCTTGTATTGTTTTGTATTGTATCTTATGGTATTGTATTGTATCCTGTTGTGTCCTATTCTATCTTTATATCTGAGGGATGTTAGAAGCTGAAACATTTAGCATTTTTCTGAAATAAACCCTGACAGCCAGAATCAAAAAGCACTTAAACATGCCTTTTACTTAGGACTTTAAATCACACAGTAGGAGGGCTGTTACATAGTGTGGCTGTGGTTGCTTTAAGGTTTCTTTTACATTATTCATGCATTATAAATATCCCCCACTTTATATAACATCTCACATGTATTATGCCAAAATGTTTTTTTTTTTCTTGAGATTCTTAATCACACATTTTTTTCTGTATACTTAAGTCTAAAGCCCTCATGTATAAAGTAAGGGTTCGCAAACAGTCCTCTTACGGTAAATCATTCTCAGTTTGGGAGGGATATAAGTCAATTAACCCAAGGGCCGATGTTTTTTTGCCACCTCTACCCCTCATTTCTACATTAAAACAAAAAACAAATACACACACACACACACACAATGAGAACCCGCTCCCCCCCTTTTTTGTGGAAAATCATTACACAATCTGAGAGAGAATAAAATATTCTGTGCCCAGGCTTGCCTCCTGTTATTGCACCATTAATAACTTTTGCCGCTGCCAACGAGACAACAGCAAGCTTGGCTGGAGAGGAGCCGACTAATGCAGTCAGTAAATTAAAACCATGGCTGTTCCTTTTCATAAGACAGACTGATTCCTGCTGTCAGAGGTTAGGCTTTTGGTTTTGTTGTTTTTCATGATAATTATTATTTCTTTTATCCTCCCACCAGTGTGCATCTATTTAAATTGCACTTTTATGAGAATTGCTAAACTTCTCATTCCCTGCAGAGTGTTAAAAAAAAAAACTTCGATCGAGCTGATGATTTTCAGCTGCAGGAATGTGAGTTTTTTTTCAAAATAATTACAAATATTTACCCAAAAGCACACATGATATTTCTGTTTGACAGTATTTTACCATCATGCAAACTAATCCAATAAACATTAATGCAAGGAATTACAATGAGATGGGATATTTAATCTTGTCAATCTCCACTGCAAACTCATTAATATGTCATTAAAGCTGTTGGAAAAAGTTCCAACTTTGTAATTAAAAGCAAATGCCACATATAAGGCCTGCATACCATTAGTGCCGTATGTTCATATGTGCGGTTTAATTATGTGGAATCTCCGGCTTCTCTGCCATGTATGGTTGTTATAGAAACTGTAGCGAGGGGGCTAAGTAAGCTGGGCTAATAGAAAGTAGAACCAAAATGAAAACAGCTTATAAGGGTTTTCTTGTAAATTAGTGCGCAGATTCAAGTGGTAAAGGTTAGATAAAAAGTAGACATATGAATAATGTATTAAACTCCTTGCCTCTCTTCCCTTGTGTAAGAAGTGAAAGCATAAGAAACATGAGGAGTAAAGCTAAATTTCTCAGAGAGACCACAACTCCTAATCTGTGAAATTGGATGAATTTAAATTGCCTACCAAATGGGATTAAATTGTATTGGCTGCAGTTTGCAGAGAGGGGGGCATGTGTGAAAGGAAGGGATACGGGTGTTACAGTATTAAAGAGGCACCCATATATTTCAACCCAGGAAACACAGTGGTGAGCATCCAGTGGGAGTCAATGGGCTCAGGGAGGCTGAAGTGCCAGCTCAAGAGCGAAGGGGCTTAACAAAGGCTGTGTGGGAGGGCTCCTGTACACTGTGTGCTCATGAAGTGGAGCATTGTCTCAAGTCTACCCCCCCCCCACCCAACCCCAACTCACACGTGTAGTCACAAACCCACCACCCGAGAAACACCTAATCACCATGAAACGGCTCTCCTCCCCCTGCGCCACGGTGAGCGGTGTAATTTTGCACATGTAGACAGTAAATGCGAACTTTACCTCGCCAAGTCACAAAGGGCGACAACTAAAGCACTTAAAATACACTTTATGAGCACAAAGCATTAATTTAACTCAGGGTCACTGTTGCCATTCAGACTGTAGGAGCTTGTGTGTGCGCTGTGCTCTGAAATTACTGAGGTGGTCATTCCAGGCCTTGAGAAACGTGGAAATTTCCATGCTTATCATGGGCGATTTCTGACAGGAATCTACGTCCTCTAGAAACTGAAGAATAACTCACTAGCTTGGGGAGTTAGACCTGCACTCCCATGGAAAGCCTGATCAACAAATCAGGGAAAAAGGAGCTTAAAAGGCATGTGAGTGTTGAACGCAAGAAGTGTAAGATCTGAAATTTAATCAGTGATACCTTTTCTGTCTGCTTTAAAACAGTATCAGGCTGAATAATGATAAAAGAGTAATCTTTGAGGGATTCTTAAAATATGTTAGTGTGCTATTTTTTTGGAAAACATTACAAAAATCTTCATGACTCATCCTGCACTCCAGGGTGTACACAAATGTTCAATGAGAGGCTTTCTCAAGTGTTCATGCCCCCCACTCCTAGAGTGAATCACAGGGCCTATAGCTGGGAAGCAGCTGCGTAAAATTAGAGCTCACAGTGTGTTTAATATAGATACTGCCTGAGTGGAGTTAGCTTGTAGGGTAAATAATGAAAAAAGAAAAAAATAACAAAGTAAAAGGTCTAATACCAAATTACATTTTTACTACACTGTAGAAATCATAATCTTACCTTGTATTTGCACATGATGTTAAGCTAACTTTTCAGTACTTAGAGCATCAATGAACATCTATTCATATTCTTAAAGGGTTATTCCAGCGTAGAATTAAGTCAGGTCCAACACACTTTGATTATGAGCTGCGTCACCCCGCTGTTGTCCGTAATGGACTGGCCCGAGGTCTTGCTACAAACAAGCAGCTGCTGGAAGAGAGTAGGTGAGTTTTGTTTAGTCTCTTTGCTAAAGAAATTAGGCAAAGTTAAAAAGATGTTTGATGGCTAATGCTGTGGCTGGGAGCCTCTATGTACTGTTGATGAAGTTAGGTGCTGTTCTGAGCATTATTTGTGGCTATAGAGTGGCATTTTGGTTGAGGTTTGTGTATGGCTCCTTAAAACACTGTGTATTGCTATCCTGTGGTCGTTACTAAAGTTGGTATGACTAGAGAAGCAGGCAGTCGGCAACATTCTTCTCTCAAAGGGGTGTCTAGCTCGGCGGTGTGTTTGACCCTAAATTAATTTTACACCGGAATATCCCTTTAAGGTTGCAGGGATGGCAGTCCAAGCAAGTCTACCCTTGCAACATTTTCCAGCTCCTCCTGCGGGATCCCCAGGCCAGATGGGATACATAATCCCCCCAAAGAGCTCTGAGCCCACCCCAAGGCTCCCACCCCAGTGACCGCACCCAGAACACCTCCACAGGGAGGCGTCCAGGAGGTGTTTTTAATATATGGCTGCACAAAGTCAGCTGACTCCTTTCAACACAAAGGATCTCTCTCTGGACATTTGAACTCTTGACCTTATCTTTGTGTCTGTTTAAATGAGCAAACTTAAAGCTCCTGTGAGGATTTTTCTGTTTTGGAAAAGTTGATTTTTTTGCAACAAAAATGTAATCTTGATAATTTTTTGACAGTTAAATGTACGACTAACTGAAAAAGGCTTTTTCTTCTGGCCATCATCTGGTTTGACACCTACCCTTGTTGATTGATTATTTCAGTTACTTTTGTAGGTCATGAAGAAGCAATACTGTCAATTTTGGTCTGTTTCATAACTCGGTCTTAAATCCTCACAGGAGCTTTAAGAAATGATCTAGAAATGCTACATGAGACTTCATTGTATAGACTTTTTCAACCTGAGTGGTCTCTCCTTGCAGACTCTTTGCAGACCCCTCCTCAGTCAGAAACAGAGCTGCACAACCTTGATCAATGGCAGGGCTTATTGATTGGGATTGACCAAGAACCAAAGAACTAAAATGCATGAAAAACTGGGGAATCTTGACCAAACAAGCTCATATTTTGGACTAGAGCCTGTTCATTTTACACTGAAATGATTCAGGCATTCACTCTGGGAGTAAGCAGCGGCTAATCTGAGCATCATAATTTGTAACACTCCATGCTTATTAGGTGGTATCTCAGGCATTATGGGCTGAAGTAATTAACTCAAGCCCACCCAAGGGTAAAGGTGTTCATGCTACATATGAGGGCTAAGCCAGTCAAACGGGAGGCTAATAATGAAATCAGATACAGTCCCCGCGGTGGGTCACGTGCCGCTCAGCCTGGTCATGCTTTGCATGAAACGCCCTGCTGTCAATTAAAAACACTGCATCCAATGGAGAAATAACCCACCAGTAATTACTCCGGCTCTCTAAGAACACACGCGGCACAGGATGGTTTTTGTCGAGTTCATTCCTGGAGCAGAAAAGTGAAAATGGAGAAATCATATTCGCCTCTGTGAGTAATTTTAACGTGATTATTCTCACAATTAGCTAATGCTATTAAGAGATTCGAATCTCAGCAAATGGACTTTGTGTTTCCCCCCCTCTTATGTTGTGTCAAAAGGAACACTAGCATGGGCATTGACTTCCAAAAATAATGAGTTTCTCTCCTGACTTGATAATTGAAGATATAATGAGTAGAGAGAGACAAGAGAGGGAAGGAGAAAGAGAGTGCCCCATATTTTTTGTCATCGCCCTAGGGGGGTTGGTTACATACCCCCCCAGCGTTGCAACCTACTTCTGCACCCCACCCTGGAAAAAAAAAAAAAAAGGGCCTAAAGTGTCCCAAAACCAAATCCAATCTGTTTCCTGTGACACCATTGTCGTTTGTGTGCCAGCCCCGAGAACAGCTCTCCACAAATGTGCTGTTTGTCTTCATGCTCTAATGTTGACTCTGTGTACATAAATTACATCTCAGCAAACATGTCAACACAAAGCGGAAACAGCAGATAAACAAATCATGAAACAAGGGGCAGATTAGCTGTACAGTAGATGCATTTGAAATTTCCTTATCTTTGAGCAGCGTTCAAAATGATTATTTTATGCCGGCACATGTATTCTTTAATAATACACTCACTGATGCTGAATGGCTTTTTGCTTAGTATGAATGTTTCATCAGCTCCATTCACATGAGGGACGTATAAAAGTAAAATGATCCTTTTTTTTCCTTTGCTTGTTTTATTTTCCTCTCTTCTCTTTCTTAGAGGAAAAAAAAAAATCCCCCGTCACACTTATCGCGTCTGTATCTGCATTGTAAATTAAATTGAACGAGGGCACGGCATTAGGATGCAAATTAAAGACCTTCAAAAAACGTTCAAATAATGACGAGGAGAAGAAAAACCAAACGGGCCGTTTAGAGAAGTATTGAAGTTTGTGCTTGGCTGCCTTTATGAGGGGCCTCATCACCGTATTGTTGGGCTGCTGTCAACATGTTGATAAAATGTATTAGTCTCATTTACAAATGTTGTCTTTGGAGGGAAGGTGCTGTTTCCAGGCAAATATTAGCTCTTTTGGAATAATTGTTTGTGCCACGAATAGATTAGTTTAATCCATCAGTACCTCCTGCAGCAGGAATTTATGCCAGTTTTTTTTTTTTTACTTGATGACACTTTTACTGAGAGAATTTGCTCCAGTGTTAAATTTAGACACCGTCTTTTATTATGGCTGATGACGCTTCATATGTCTGCTTCTTTATTTAAATCAGCCCTGTCAATCTTCTCCTGCACTGACAAGCGTTAGTGCAAGTTTTTCAAGAGCAAATGTGCTGCAGGATATCTACTGTACATGATACTATGAGTAAATGAATAATTGAAGAAATCGTGTGCAGGAATGGAAATATTTGGGGATTGATTGAAATGCCCCTAAAGAAACTTCTGTCAGAACAAAAATCTTTTGCACACAGTTGCATATCTTACCCTTTTTAGCTTACAAAAACTTTTGATGAAAATCTCATCCTGTTGACTTTTGACAGTCTTATGTATCCTTTCTTTGTTAATATTTAATGTTGAAATGATAGAAACAGGCTGTTTCTCCAGCTGTCCGGGTGACTCAGACTCCCCTCACACCGGTTTAGAATAAAAATCACCAATCATGTCGCTGATGGTCTTGTTTTGCCTCTGAATGCCATAAAAAGTCATGAATGTGATTTCAGTCTATTTCAAACAAAGAGAAAAAAAAAATATTGGAAACTTGGAATTTTTTAATGCTGATATTTTATTTGCTTACTCTTTCCTTTATTGTCCTCTTGGACTTATTAAGTCTTTCAAATGGAAAGCTAAAGAGACATATATCTATATGTGAATGAGAAAAGTTTCAAGTTTGGGAGTTGTTCAAAATTTTCTTTTTTCATTCATTTACACACTTTAAGTCAAAAACTGACTTGTGAAATAATCATTTGTGTGATAAATAGCTAAAGTTAATTAACTGTTACACTCTGCAGCAGGAATGTCCTATAGTTTCATCTCACCAGTTTCTCGTTTTTGGGTCCACTCTGAACAAGTGACGGTCTTTCCATTTAACAAGTTTTTTTAATGTGCAGATTGAGAGATTGATAGCAACACTTCCCCTTTAATTTTAGGTTGTTTATTCCTTATCAGTTTTTTTAAAGCTCTTCTAAGGAACTTTCAGTTTGTGTCAACTTTGGCGCCCCCTGTGGACAAAACAGTTTTTGCATAGCTTTTCCTTTACATACTTAAGAGATGACATTTGACAAAACATCTTATCCTGCTTACAGTTAGGTGTATTAATTATTGTAAATATTTAAAGCTCCTGTGAGGAAGTTTTTTAAGATAATGATATAGACTAAGATTCAAAGTCATGCCTTTTGATGATACAAAAGCAAACAAGACCACCAGGGACAATACTGACAATTTTTTATGCTGTAATTTCTTACAGCTGACACCCTTTTAAGGGGGTAGGTGTCAGCTGAGTAGAATCAGCCCTATTTTTACATTTTTGTAAATTGTAAAATCAGGACTGTGTCTTCAGGTGCACAGCTGATACTTGCTTGGGCTGAGAGAAAAAAAACAATTCACATAAGTATCACAATTTTTTAAATAAATTTTTATGTTCAAAAATTGACTTTTTTTTCAAACTTAAGAATAAATCTTAAAAACTGACTTACATGTGATGTGTATTTGGGGAAATATGGTTCCTGGAATAGTCAGGAGACAATCATAATCATTCAACTGTTTCACTGGTGTTAAAAATGCAGACTGAATATTGAGAAAATCGACAATATTGTAGAATGGCAATTTAAATCAAATTGGCATCCAAAAAATCGTAGAAGAATTGAATTAGGAGAAAAGCATATCGTCCCAGCCCTAATACCTACCCCCTCACATCAGCTACAGCCATTAAAAATCACAGTATAAATATTGTTTACATTGTAACTAACAGTCTTGTTTACTTTTGGAGGTCATGACAAAGCGTTCATATATATATATATCAGTCTATTTTATAAATGCCAAAAAAGCTCCTTATAGGAGCTTTAATGAAGTGGCCAGTTCTAACTAGAGTAATCTTACGACCTATCACAATAAAAGCCGGTCTGGATGTCAGTCTTTGTTTTATAAAGACAGCAACCCATTGTTCGTTAGTAAAATTCTCTTAGATGTTTATTTCCAATATTTCTATAAAAGTGTCTCTTGTGTTGGGATTTCAAGGAAATTTCTTCATTAAACTGTGACAAAGTTAATTTAATTAACTTAAACCTTGCAGGTGCATTGTCTATGTTAGGTTTGTATTTGAAAGTGCACAAATATTAAGACACTTCAACTCTGAATATCAACTCTGAGCAGCTGAGATAATAAGCTTGATGATGTAATGTTGATGTATGATTAAACGTCTCTGAACAAATATGAACCCGAAGCTCATTAGAAACAATAAAGTACTTAAGATGAACAGCTTCAAACACTTACTGGCAGTGCAGATTCTTTTAGTAGCCTTATAACTCATGTTTAAATCACTTTTTATGACAGGAAAAGAAACATTGCATCATAAGAGATCTAACGGCTATGCAATTCAAATGAGGTTCAGGGCATCATTCCTGCGAGTTATGATTTATTGTTTCCGAAAACCCATTCAATGCTCATCCGTGTGTGTACATGCTGCACCTTTTGTTTACCGCAGCTATCATGTCTCTGTCAATCATGCAGGAGCGATGTTACTCTCAGGAAACACAATAAGCTGGATAGGAAGGGAGAGAGAGAGGAACTAAACATTTCTCTTCTTTCATCTGTTTTCTGTCTCTATCCATTCCTCTCGGCATGACGGTAATTGCTGCCAGCAGGTAACACATTCAATTAAACACCTTATTCTTGGATACAAGCAAAACAAGTTTGTTTCTTGATAGAATCTGATGCATTTGAGGTATGCTGAGAGGCAGAATCTGGCATATTTTCCCAAACAAATCCAATCTGAGGACTTCTCTTTTTGTTTTTTCTGCAGGAGCTGTGCACGGCTTTAACAGTCAAGAGAAGCAATTAAAAGCTGGCAGAGGGTTAACTTACACCCCAGCGGAGCAAAATCGATGAGCGGCATCCTGCTTGAACTAATCACAGTAGTGCGGGTGAAGCCCAGCCAGCGTCAGACATGAAAAGTACAGGAAGCGATGACGGGGCTAATGGTTCGGAAAACGCTGCTGATGAATGAGGAGAAAGGTTGTGGCTCTGTCTTTAGCCTCCTTTATTTACCACTGATAGGTCTGATACTAAAGCTAATAGATGGCTTTGAACCTCCTTCAATGTATGAAACATCCAGAAATGACGAAACACAAGACAGACAGAATCAGAATCGTGCAGAATTAAAGGTGCAGTGCGTAGAAATGGGAATATTCAGGTATTAAGCAATTTGTAGCTGTCAGATTGAAGACTCCATGCTCACCTGCTCCATTCAGAAAAGCAACAGTGGCCCCTGTGATACGTGGTTTGTATGATCCTCCATTCAACAAATCTGCACTCAACAACCTCTTCATATTCCAATTAGTGCATTCGGCCACATTATACAAAAACACATATGTTACTTGTTTGTCTGTTCTCTCTAAAAGCAAAAACATGGCGGTGCAAGATGGTAGCTTCTGTGGAAAGGGACAGTGCACACATATTATTGCACATTTTTTTCCTATATGTTGTTGCAAATTAACACATGAAAGCAAACTGTTGCACAAATAACTAAAACCTTCTAAGATCACCTGCAAGAGTCTTGAGCATGTCTAAGACTGCAGAACATCTTTAAGAGTTGTGCACATACTTTATATTGTTGCACATGTAAATTTTGAACATCTATGAAAACTGCGCATGTTAATGATCATCAAATGACACAGTGCATCTATTCAATTTATGCGCACTAAAATTCCCAGGGTGGGAATCACAAGTGGCCCCACGATACCATATTATCACGATACTTGGGCCATTATACGATATTACTACGATATTTTGGCCACGATTCGATATTAACACAATACTTGGGCCACGATACGATATCACTACAATACTTTGGCCACAATACGATATTTTTACAATACTTTGGCGACGATACAATATCACCACAATACTTGGGCCATTATACAAAAGTACTACGATGCTTGGGCCACAATACAATATTATCACGATACTTGGGCCATCATACAATATTACTACGATACTTTGGCCATGATACAATATTACCACAGTACTTGGGCCACGATACGATATTTCTACGATACTTTGGCCATGATACGATATTACTACAATACTTTGGCCATGATACGATATTATAACAATACTTTGACCGCGATACAATATTACTACGATACTTGGGCCACGATACGATATTACCATGATACTTTGCCACAATATGATATCAACACAATACTTGGGCCACGATACAAAATTATTGCGATTTTCAACATTTTGTAATACAATGACTATTGCGATATAATATGTTACGATTAATACTTTTTTTCAGCTGTTTAACTAATTTAGCATTTGTTTTTCCTTTATGTTTGTACTATTTACGCAGTAGTTTATTTTATGTAGCACATTTTGCAAACCTTATATATATTTGTTGTTGGCAATTTATTTGAAAAATCGATACTTGGTAAATGAGACAATACGATCGATCACCAGACAACATATCGTGATATTATGCTGTATCGTTTTTTATCTCCCACCTCTATATTTTATTTTACCTTTTCTCCTTTTTTCCTTCTTTCTGCACATTATATCTCTGTAAGGTAGTATTCTTTCTGCTGAATTTATCCTCACAAGCCTTCAAGAGGTAATGCTCAAGCAAACTGACATTGTTTTTTGTCCACATTAAGCCCAACTGTCATTTAGACGAAATGACTCCATACCATTTTCTTTAATCTCTTCTGTGTAAATTACCACTCACAGCCTGTAAATTACCTTTTTCCCCACCAACTAGCATCAGCTATCATTTTGGGAAGCAACGAGCAAGCTAATGAAACCTCTCAGCATTAACAAATAGGACAAATGAAGAATGTTCTATTTGCGGGTCATTGTTTGATCCATAAAAGAAAGGTAGGGGGAAAAAAAGACGAAGGTGCAGGGAAGAAGAAGAAAAAAAAAAAAGTCTTGGTTTTTCTATTGAAGACAGCACTCTTGGCAAAAGAGTAAACAATGCAGCTCCGCATACAGCTCTGAGACATCATGGAGCCATCGGTAGCCATGGCAACCCCATTTTCTAGGCATATCTTTAATGAAAAGGTAATGAGAGAAACATAACAGTCCCAACTTCATTACCGGAGTAAGATTCAGCAATAAAAAACTAAATCAGAGCGGCTGTCATTTGAGGGAGCAGCAGCAGCAGCAGGTCGGCTATCTGCGGCTGTTATAACAACAGACTTTGGTCTCTAAGAAACAGAAGCCTGGTCAGCTGCTGATCAGATGTCAGCTTTCTTATTGAGGGATCCATTATATGTCATTAAGCGGCTTCATGTTTTAAAACCCTAACTTCAGGGTTTTATTATCTTGCATTTTATCCGTCAGTACTAGAAATGAACTTGATTATAAAAACAATGCTGCTCTTTGATACCAAGGGTGGAGAGTCAGAAAGTAAATGTAAAGTCAATTTTAAAATGATGCTTTTAATACCACAATATCACCTATAAGACGTATTGTGCTTGTTCAGTACTTTGAATAAATCTGTTAAAGAAACTGAAATGATTTAACATGCAGTCAGCGAGCAAACACTCCTACTCTGTGAGTCCTGATCAGATTTCTCTCTCCAGGAGCCGGGTGTTGAACATTCATCAAATGCATGGCTGCTATGCAATAGCTGGAGACCGCTTTTTTTTTTTTTTGTACATGGCGCTTGGTGTCGGCTCTCTCCTCACTCCCATTACATGCATATTTGACAAAGAGGATATTACATACGTGAGTGTAGAAAAAACAAGAATTTCAAATCCTCATGGACGGTCTCTGTATTTTTTTTTTCACCATGCAGGGGTTTGCCTGTTTGCATATTATACAAGTAAGAGAATCCTATATTCATCTTGTTTGTTTAATTGGATATGACCTCGAAAGAGGGCTGGTCCCCTCTGAAAATAAGACCACCATTCTCTTTTTTCCAGCACGTTAAGGTTAATATGCTTCACATGTAAATCCACGTCTCACTGCAGGGCTTTACCTTGTCATCCTATACTCATTATCACAGCAACCTTGTGATCTGGCCAATTTTCCAGTTGTAATGATGCTTTACATTCTGAGCGTAATTTTTAATCTAGACCTGGGAGATCCAGCTGCCAGCTATCAAAGTAGACTTTCAGCTGCCTTCAGCTGCGCACTCAAGCCACACAAAGTCCTTCACTAGCCAGCCTTTCACCTCCTCCCCCCACAGCCCTCAGACATTTTCCATGCATAATTAGGTGGAGTCCTCGGAGAATAGCTGAGATGTATTTTTTTTTACCGAGATGAGGATTTTTAAAAAGCATTGGTTAATGTTGTATTAATATGGTTATAAGACGGAGCCCGGTACGAGAGCCAAGACTGATCTCTGTCAGGGCTTGAATTTAGTCGAGCACTGCTTACATTCATTCTTTTGTAATCTAAAAGCCTTGAAATGTACATTTATGATGTCCAACCAGTAGTTTCACTATTATCCCATTCACAAAAAAAGAGTGAAACAACATTTCTTTTACTTTTAGCATTAAGTCATTTATTAAAAACCATACAATACTACCCCACCAAGTTCAAACTGATATCTCAACATTTTACAGAGACTAAACTGAGAGTGTTTTGTATTCCTGTGTAAATAAATAGCTTATTCATTTGGTGTTTTCTATTACGGGCATCAGGCTCCAAATTACATAGGCGGCTATTGTGGATTTGTGTTTCCTATGGCAATAACAATTACACTTTGAGCGCAAGCAGACAGGCTGAAAGGCTCCAAGTAGTGGTATCAGAGTCAGCTGAGTGATAAGTCAAGGCTGAAACAATAGGAATGGCAAGAATGATGCCCTGGGCTTCTTCCAAGATCTGCCATGAATACGGTCTCGGATAATCATACAGAGTGACTGGACCAGTGTGTTTACAAAGGCGCATTAATGCCAAAGCCAAGACAGTCCAGGGAGGAAGAATGTACAGGGCAGCAGAGGGGTCCGTCTCCATGAATACATTCTTTCCTCATTGTCCTCTCAGACAGGAGGATCATTACTGGCTGGACACCCGCGCTGGCAACGCTAGCCTTCATTATTATGCGGCCGTCGACACAGGTTTAACAAAGAGAAATTTGTCCAGCATTTGTTTATCTGGAGGAGCAGAGTCTGGCATGGCGATGCTGGCAGCGGCAGCAGCAGGGTGAGGTGGATAGACACTCAAGGAAGTTGGCGGGCGCTCACAAACCTCCACCGCCACCTCCAACCCCCCCACCACTATTGTGCCGTCCCCTAACTACCACCTCCAACACCCTCTAATGTTCCCCCCTACAGGTGCATGGCTTTTTCTACCTTACACATCAAACAGACGGCTGAGGAGAGAGTGAAGCGTAGGGCGCACATAGTTTACCTTAAAGAAAAAGTGTTTTATTCACGTCTTACACGTTTGATTTCTGTCAAAGGTGAAGCATTTCAGCTTTCATCCAAAAGAAAAGACTTTAGTAAAGATCCCTATGAGATCGTATCTTTTTTGACTGAGGATCTGTCCTGTTATTGAATACCTTATGCATTTCATTAAGGCACTATTTATTATTATCTCTGTAGATGCACACTGTCTCCATATTTGACACTTGATAGAAAGGAATTTAGAAGAGCATACAAAACCATGATATGGCAAAAGCCATCAACGACTATAATTTAGAGCATGAGTTACGTGAGACAAAAAACAAAACGATCAAAAACACCCGTAACATTAAAATATGCCAGTTTTGATTGAGTGCCAAAATGAGGGAGCTGTTTATATTTGTTAAAGCTTAAAATACTTGCACACTTGGCCACGGAAAACAAAAAATGTATCATATCAAACTGTAACAAATCAAATCACAGAGCATCACACTGTATTGTGCCGCATCACTTTATCAGATTATATTGAATCATGCATTAATATCCAATCCTATTAAATCACGCTATATCATATTTCATGTCCTATTGCATGGTATATAAATCTGAACAGAACTAGATGGTTTCATATCAAACCAAGCATGTACGTTTCAATGGTGTTGTATGGTATCATATCATATTGTATCCTATCATGTTATATAGTATCATTATCATACTGTTGTATCAAATCCTATCATATATCATATCATATCATGTCATGTCATAATGTATCATATTACATTATATCGTATCTTATCATATCCTATCATACCATATGCCATATTGTATTGTATAATATCATGTTGTATTATATCATATCATATTATATCATATTATATCCTATCGTATTGTATCATCTCATATCATCTCATATCATGTCATGTTGTATAATATCATATCGTATATGATATCATATCTTCTCATATTGTATCATATCATATTATATTGTATCGTATCGTATTGTATCATATCATATCATGCCATATTGTACTGTATAATATATCGTTTTGTGTTGTACAGTATCATACTGTAAATTGTATGTTACGTTTAAGAATTGTATGCTGTAGTACTGCATTATATCTACCCACTGTACTGTATTGTTTTTCGTTACATTGTACTGTAGCACACTGTAGCATATTGTAATGTGTCATATCATTTCATAACACTTAACACTGTATCAGATCACATCAAATCATTTTCGTCATCATTTTTACCCTATTGTATTGAAACGTATCATAATATATTGTATGGCGTTGAACTGCATTGTATAGTACTGACCTGAATCACATCATGTCATGTTACATAATGCAGTCCCACTATGTTCCATGTTGTATCATACTACACTGTATCACATTGCATTATGTGTTTTTTTTTCTATTTTTACTCTTATTTATTTATTCAGTTGAAGATTTTTGGGAGTAGGAGTATGGCTACTAACTTGCTTTCTATGTCACTCAGTATACAAGTTTCTGTCATGCAAAAAGCCCCAAACATCCAAGAAAACCTATTTGGTAATTCACAAGCAAGTCTCCTTTAGTTGTCAAAAGTGAGATCTCAGATTAGCTGTGTCCTCTGAGCAGTAGGTGTGGAAGCTGAGAGTTACAGGGATTTTTTTTTTCTTGCTTCACAAGCTTTGTTGGAGCAAGAGGGAGGGACTTTTAGCTTGTCCTTGACCTTCCCATGAACCAAATACATCAGGAGGCTGTTGCTGTGGAGATTAAAAACATGCAACATGGAGACGTCACAGGAGCAAAAGAGGGCAAGGGTTTCCAAAACCAAAGTAAAAGTGATCTAAAACTGGAGGGATTTGTGTGCGCACAGGGTGGTTTAATCTTTCATTGCATGCAAGACAGACTACGACTGTTCTGTCTCCTGCCAGGGCTACAAAAAGGGTCAGTGATGAGTTGGGATTTTTTCTGCTTATCTTTCTTTCTTTTTTTTTTTTTTTGAATGATTTATGGAGGAGATAAGAGATAAGAGAGTGTGTGTGCACTGTGTGTCTTTGAGGCATCATCGCAATCAACTAGAGCCGTCCCGTCACACATCCAGGGAGTGCTGTGAGAGCTACACCCTCGTCTTATTACAGACAGCAGGTGCAGATGGTTAAAGGCAGGTGCACGGTGAAAAAAACAGAGGAAGGAAGAAGAGAGAGGAAAAAAAGAACAAGCACCTGGTCCCTCTGTTGTAACAGTCTGGGGCCGCTCTCACTATGATTAGCTTTGTTTCTCCAACAGAGCGCAGCAAGGAGCAAGACCTACAACTTCATTAGGGTGGAGCGCGGCACCCCCTTCTTTCTGCTTTTGTCCTACACTTGACTGCACTGAGTAAGAGGAGGATAGGGTGACTGCCGCCTGTAGAAGAGAGCCATAATCTGAGGCATGTTGCTGTAACAGTAGCATTATGAGTTAATAATGATACATTCAGAAAGCAGTAAAGCATGTGTGTGTGTGGATATGAGTGAGGCCCCTGCTTGTTTTGCATAGGAAACCCCAAATGAATTCTCATTTGTACACGCTGAAACATTTATGCACTGTATTTGCATTAATAGGTGGTGGATAAAGCTCAAATAACTTCAGATATATTTCATACAAAGTGCATTTTGTTTTTTGAACTGTCAACAGAGCCATATGGAGTTTTTGTATCTGTTGTTATTTTCCCAAAACGGTGGCAACAGGAAGCAGAAGGACACTGCAGCAGCTTCACTACGGTGTGCCAAAAGGGACAAAAAAGCTTCTAATTTAGAATAAAAGTTAATGTTACAGACTTTAATTGCTTTGGGAAAAATTGCTGACAGCTTTTCTTTATAGCTTTTATGTGCATTTGAGGCATCATTAAAAAAATAGATTTTTGTGACAGATGTTTACATTTGTCGATGTATTCATAGTGTTTGTATTTACTTGAGAACAGTTGAGGCTAAGGAAAAATATGTTAGCGTCTTTTTTCTTATTCTACCTCGTTTTGAAATTGTACAGTCAACCACTTACTTCTCTAGTTATAACAACTTTAGTAACAACCGCACGATAGCAATACACAGCGGTCTGAGGACTCATAAACAAACCTCAACCAAAATGCCACTCTATAGACACAAATAATGCTCAGAACAGCACCTAACTTCGTCAACAGTACATATAGGGTCACAGCCATAGCACTAGCCTACAGACATCTTTTTAACTTTGCCTAATTTCTTTAGCAGAGACTAAACACAACTCACCTACTCTCTTCCAGCAGCTGCTTGTTTGTGGCGAGACCTCTGGCCAGTCTATAACGGACTACAGCGGGGTGACGCAGCTCAAGGAAGAACATTTATGCTCATTACTTTATCACTTCCTTGAAGTAATAATCACTATATCATGGTAGTTCTTCTGCCTTATTGCAGAATTGGTCTGATTGCATTACCATAAAGAAATAATGTGGCTACAGAGTGGCGTTTTGGTTGAGGTTTATGTATGGCTCCTCAGACCACTGTGTATTGCTATCGTACGGTCGTTACTAAAGTTGGTATAACTACAAAAGCAAGTGGTCTCCAACATTCATCTCTCGGGGGGTGTGTTGAACTCTGTGTTACAGTGTGTTTGACCCTTAATTAATTTTACGCCGGAATATCCCTTTAAGACGTAGGAGTGGTTAAGAGTGTGTGAGTGTGAGTGCATCCCCTGCTAAGCCACAGAGGTAGACCTGCAGCTGTGTTGAGTTAAGCCTCTTGTATGGGAGGCAAATTCACATTCAAATACACCTTACACAGCTAAATGTTTTTTTTTTTAGAGTATTTACTGAGTTTAAAGTAAAAGGTGTTGAGTGGTAAAAGGCAAAAAAAAAAGATAAAAAGATATTTATATTTTAGGTAAATCCTGTTTACTATCATAACTGTAAGCAGGTGAGTAATTTTCACTCCCTCCTAATGTGTAAAATGTGATACGCTTGTATGACTTCATTTGACCTCAGTCCTTCCTGCACAATGAAACATCCCTATATCACTCACGCTTTTATCTCGCTCCATTTTTTAAGGGCGTAACAATAATATCATCTCTACCAAGTCATGACGAGCAAGAACTGCAAAAGAACCGGCCTGATTTTACAAAGACCTCTGCAGAGGATGAAAGAAAGATCCCCAGAGCTGACCTGACACACAGCTCCCTCCTACAGGAGTTTGGCTTGGATTCAGTGGAGTGCTCTGACCCCCCGCCTAACTTTGCTTTTTGGGCTTGAATATTCAGGTGTTCAGCTGGAGAGATCTGCAGGCAAACTCGTGCAATCACCAACCTCTGCCTGCAGGGCCCAGAGGTGGGTAGTAACAGTCTACTTTGGTACATTACTGAACCTCATGTGGTTTCAAGTATCTGTACTTTACTGTTGAAATCTTTTCCTCTTTTCTCTCTTTGTTTTGAAAGACTAGTTTTATTAGCTAGGAGGGAATTATCAATTATTTCTATTTTGCATTATTGCACCATCTTTACCTACAATACCAATATCAACCTTAATGGATGGAGCAGTAATTTATATCTCATAAAGAAGGTGATGAGCTGTGAGAGACATGATGGAGTACAGAAGTAGAGAGCTTGCAACAACATCAGTACAACTTATTAGAGCTGAATTATTGTTCATTTTATCTCTTCGTTACCCAGCCTGACTCTGATTGGTCAAAACTTCAAAGCAACAGTGATTAAATCCAAGTAGAAGTCAACTTGATCACATGACAAATCAAACCAATACATCTCCAAGCTGAAGTCATTATAAACTTTAAGCAGCAGTGATGGTGGAAACAATGTTAGGAATCAAGCATTTGTCCTCTTCATGTCTCAAGGTGTGAACTGCAAAGCCCTTGAAAGAGTGCTAGCTGAAAGTTGACATGAATATTGCTGCATAAGTCCTATTCCCTTTATCTAACCTAAGCTGAAATTGACACAATAAATAATAATAAATAAATAACAATAAAAAAGGCTAATGTTTTAACTTGAACAGGAGTTCAATAATATGTCATCTTGTGAAGAGGCTGAAAACTAATAAGTGGGATAATGTATAGTGAGTGGGTGGTGTTTAAAGTGGGTCATGCTCACCCTGTTGTTGTTTTTTTTTTTTTTCTGCACCTTTACATAAATACTTTGTATCAAATTATAAAAGTATTTAAACAGTAGCCAATTAACAGGTAGGATAATGTATAGTGAATGGGTGCTCTTGCTTACCCTGTCACACTTTTTGGCCGGCATGAAATCAGTATTTTGTGTCATCTTGTTAATCATATCTTTAGACTGTAACCAGTAAATAAGTAGGATAATGTATAGTGAGAGGTTGATTTTTTACATGGGTCTTGCTCACCCCATCACGTTCCTTCTCCTCTTTCTCTCTATATGTTTTCCCTTTTTATAAACCTGTTTGAAGTGATAAATTGTCAAAACTTATGGCCTTAAAATTATGGTGGGAACCTGAACTTTTCCATTCCTACTGCGGTAAACAAGTTAAACCAGTTCTTATACTTTCATCAGACTATTTCTAAACAACTATCTCTTTATTAAGTAAAGACTGTGTGTACTTTTTTGATACCTCTAGCAGCGCCCGGTTTTCAAGACACAAGCGTATGTTCGTGGATGAGCAGAGGAAATGAAAGTTAATGGTGTGTTTGCATTGTCAGAGCTCGTATGCCCACAGATTTGCTTTATTCATGGCCTCACTTCATCTGCCAGCCAGCCATTGAATAATTGAAGGAATTATCAGGCGAGGGGATCCAAAGCCCCTCAGAAATGTGTCATGCCCCTGAGCAAAGCCTGCAGAAAAGAAAAAAAAAAGCAAGAGTAAGAGGGGGCCTCCTAATTCGGAGCTGTGCAGCCGCTCAATACAACCCAGTAACGTTCCACCTACATAGAAAGTTAAAACACAGAAGCTGATGATGCCACAAATGGCAAGCTTTGACTGGCAGAATATCAATGGCTCATAACAGCAGGAGCCCATGCATGTCAGATAAATTTATGATTCTCTCCAAAATGCTGCTCTCCTGTTTTCTTCTGCATGAGAATGGGTGTTTTTTAGAGTCGCTAGATTTCACCATGCAGTTTGGCTGGTGTCCCTCATACAAAGAATGTGACTGACGCAACATTAATCTCCAAACAAAGAGACTGGCACAACTACTCCGCACAATTTCAGGGCTAGGAGGTGGCAACGTCAGTCTGGATTTCTCAGTGCTCCTTCACGAGCTGTTCCACTTTCTCCCGATTCTCATTTAGATCAAACAAAACGCTCCAGAAAAGGAGGTGAAACGGTGCCGTTTAAATCCGTGACACACAGGCACACAGGGGACCTCCTTCTCATTTTCCAAACAGGGAGTCATGGCGAGAACTTTTTAAATTTGTCATAATAAGGTGTGACCTACATGGGAGGGAGCCAAAGCCCAAACTCCAGCTCGCAGCAAGATTCCTGCCTATTGAGTGATCCAAAATGTAATGCATGAACATGGAGCGGGAGAGAGCTTCCTCTCTGAAGACATAATTCTCTCATGGCTGACACGCAGCACTTCCTACAGCATAGGTTAGAATACATGCCATATCCTTCAATGTGAAAAGCATGCAACGCTTATTTTACCAATGTGCTGTTCAGTGCATTCAAAAAAAAAAAATGTTGACACCCGCCAGAGGTTGTAACGTAATATAATCTCACTGACACTGACATATGAAAAACAGTCCTCAGCTGACACTCATGAAAAATGGCAGCGGTTTGGAGAAGAACAACTCAGAGGTCTATTTTCACACCGGTCTCAGCTGGGAGGCTGCAAAACAACTACCCTGCTGTTCTTGTTGTCTGGAAATGCATCTTTCATGAACGCAGAATACTGTCACTTATGTGTTAAAGGAAAAAAAAAAAACACTTGAAGAAAGGAAGAAGCAGTTTGTAAGATTAGGTCCAGATCACTTACTGGCAAATACAATAATAAAAGAGGAGAATAAAAGGATGTTTTCTGCAGGGTTTTAAAGCACAGCATTATCTTTTTCTTGCAGAGCAAACATGTCAGAGTTCTTGTGTAGCTCGCTCCCCTCGAACAGAATCAGGGGGTGAGAGTTGCCATCATTCACGGTGTCCAGTGTTAGTGCAGCCTGTTCTCTGTGTGGGCTGGGGGCCTTGTTAAGGGCGGCAAGCATGTGAAGAGCTGAAGGCCTCACAAGACCGAGTGAGGACAACACACCAGCCCGTTCCACACGACTGTGAGGCATTACTTGGAGTTTTGACCATCATTACTATGACATGGTTTTCATCCTGACAATCACAAAAAACACCTAATTTCATTAATTCCACTCGCCGTATGTTTCTATTCACTGTTTTCGAATTATTTACAACCACAGCGAGGAGTTTTTGGCCAGTCATGAATCAGACTTTATATTTATGCCTCTGTGTGAGCTACAAAAGCAAACAGGACCACCAGCAGCAGGATTATTTTTTTCTCAATTGTAATATTTAATGCCTGAACTGCTGCTGCTGCAGGGTTGGTGTCTGACAAATGAGTTACAGCCCACTGCAGCCTGTTCTTTAAATCGTTCTACCACAAATACTCAAACTGAGTGATGTGTTTAACTGTTAGCAGGAATGAGGGAAAGTCGATGTACTTCTTTTTGCCCAAAACATCACCTATAAATGGACAAGACAAAATTAATTAGGTGAAGACATGCTACTTTGTTTACAGTGGGCACCAAAATCCTCATGATTCACATGTTTTTTGTTTTTTTTTACAGGAGCTGCTGGAAAATTTCGCAATCCAGGTCCAGTGACAGATTTAATCCAAACACATTATATCCACACAGATCCACAGATTACTTCATCTACCAAGACTGTGCAGTCTGTGATCCATCTAACCATGTATGAGCAGGGTTTGAAGAAAACAACTGTTGTTTTTAGCCTCTGTGAGGCACTTTGAACTACATTTTTTTTGTCTTAAAAATGCCATACAAATACAAATAAAGTTGAAGTAAACAACTGAATTTGAATTTGTTGAATTCCCCTTCGGGAATAAATAGTTATTCTTAACTATCCTGGTGGTGATAATTTTGGCTCTTTTTTGTGGTGGGGATCATTTGGCTCAGCAAGAACCACATTTTTTAGCTGTTTTCATGACTGACACTGTCTCCTTATCCCACTGTGGATACTGTCTGCTCACGAAAAGTACTGCAGTTGATTTCAGAGTTGGGACATCTGCCGAACTCTGTAAAAGGTGAGGCGATGTCCACCCTTTTACATTGATAAAATGATGAAGACACTACTGGATCGCTTTCATGTCGTGATCTCACACTGTGACGCCCGTTTTAATAACAGCTTTGGTGAAAATTTAGCAGTAGGCTATCTTATACTTTTTTTAAATTTTCACAAAAGTAAAATGACAGGAGTACCAGTTACTTAAATTACGTTAAAAAGTTTTTCTTTAAGTCTCATAAAGCTGATAAATGCTGGTATTTATGCATACATTTTGTCATGGCTAATGCTGCGTTCGAGTTGCCTCGGAAGTCAGATGTCCGTGCTGGGAATGACGTCACATCCAAGGGGGAAAGAAGGTGGCTACATCTACGAAAGTTATTTTAGCGCTAAAATAACTTTTATAGACGTAGCCATCTTGTTTCAGGCCTCCGATTTGGCTTTTTTCCAACTTAGTAACTGAAATGCTAGGAACTAGGGTGTGACGTCATTTTAAGCTCCGACTTCTGACTTCCGAGGTGACTCGAACACAGCAAAACATATTTTCTTCCTTTATCACCTTGATGATTTTGCCCCTATTCTCAAAACTAAGACTGCAAATCAGCGTTGCCCCATAGTAATATCTTTATTGTTTTTACATGCTTGTATTTGTATTTGAACACACAAACTAACGTGTATTTAGCTGAATTGAGATGTGTCACCATGGCAACATTACAAGTCGACTTTTCCTCCGAAACGTGTCCCTAATCCTCGGATATAGCCAATGGTTTGGGTTAATAAAGTTAAACCTGATCGCACAAACACACTCTCTCTCACACACAGGCATGTACCATGAAGTGTGACACCCTCCCCCCCTTGTTAAGTAAGTCACTGTTCACATCCAACTATCACTCCCCCCTGAGTTAAACCCCATCTGTTCCTCTGGTGAGAAAGAGAGGATGGAGAGAGGATGGAGAGGGGAGGGAGGGTTGCTGAGGTGAGGGGAAAATGGAGGATCTGGATCTAGAGACAAATAAGGGAGTGAGATGGACAAGGAGGATGAGAGGGAGGATGCAACGTCACAAATTCCTCGTTTGGTGCTTGTGAATTTACAAGTAAAGCAAGTGTTTTTGCTGCAGAGGCTGTGGACACATTTATCAGAGAGATAAAGTCAAAACCACGCTTCAGACTTCTGGGACTAAGAGAAAGGCCAGATCGTTGGAATGAGCTGCAGCAAAAGTTTACAGCAGTCTGTACTCATTCCTCTTTGTAGGATTTATGAATAAACTGTTAAGAAAAAGAAAAAAACAGTTGTAGCTTATTTCATCTGCCCTCATACACAGCTTTTATTTTAAAGCTACTACAGGACGTTTTGATTTAAATGAAATAGACAAACTCACACGGGTGTCATTTCATGATATTGAAATGCATGGTGGTGAGGAGCGCAAGTAAGAACAATGAAAACAAGATACGTTTGATGTGACATATGCAAATGGCCAAAAGGAGGCGTAAACAGCGATATAACTCTCTTACCGTGCATCTGAGAAAAAAGTCAGAATGCGCAAAATCAAAGATCTTATTAAGATAAACGTGCCTGTAAAATTTCGGGCAGATCGGACAAAGTCGACTTTCGTGGCGCTCTGTAGGGGGCGCTAGCGAGCCTTTATTTGGGTTCTTTTAAAACATCGCATTTTTTGCCGACCTGCCTGCAAATTTTCGAGAATTTTTCGAAGCTGTTCAGGGGGTCAAATTTGCGTTTTTAGGTGGCATAAAATAATAACAACAATAATAATTATTATTATAATATAAGTAATAATCAAGAACCCCTTGGATTACAATAGGGCTTCGCCGCAGAGCTGCACCCTAATTATGAAAAGAATAATTTTCCCCATCGGTAACTTCCGTTGTGGCAAGTTTCTGCCTCTGAGTCTGAGAAAGTTCTAAGTTTGAGTTGTTTTGCAGTTTATCTGACTTTTTTACTGCATCTGCAGACACTGCAGATCCTCATCTTTGGTCTTATCACTGAGTCTGTTCACTGAATAACCCCCACTGTGTTTAGAAGTACTACTTTTTGTCAACAGTTCCTGTGGAGCTGTCTCAATGCCTAAAAACCTCAGAGGAGTAAAGGACAAAGTGTGTGTTTTCTGTGCTCTGACCCCTCAAAAGTCAAGTAAACAAAACAGACATGAAACTTAAAAACGGCACGTACCTTCCCTTTCACTCAAATCTCAAGACTCGGGGTCCGGGCTGTCACTTTCTGTGTGGCCATGCGTGGGACAGCCTCGTCCCTCCCCCACTGACCTGCAGCTGCCACTCAGACTGACATCAGCAGAAAGCCCCTTGTTTTGTCTCTATGACTCCTCCTGAGGCAAAGGTCAAGGTTCAGCTTGTGACAGACTGGTGGGAGAAATTCTCCAAATTGCATGCAGGGGACAAATTAAAAGGGCGGCTGCTCTTAGTGGTCTCATTTCTCCTCACTCTCCCCTCTCTTAGTTTAGCAGGTATTTAGTCCTTATACCTAAAGGCTGCATTATGCATGAGGTTACACAACGCTTAATTACACTTGCATGATTTAGATTCCTCATTCAAATTAGTCTATGTGATACATGGACTATTCTCAAGAGAACATGTGTAATTACTGTACTATTTTCATTTGGCACAGTGACTCCTGCTTACATGTGTAACCAAGGAGGAGAAAAAAGTCATAAATATGCCTCCTCTGTGTCTGAAGTAGTGTTTTTACTGGAGACTTACAGTTTACCATCACAAAAAAGCAGAGTTTCTCCTTCTTCGCGGCATAATGAGAGCATGAAAGCCGGGGTTTGTGAATCCCAAATCCTATTTACCTCTCCTCGACATTAAAGATCCGCAGTAAGGAGCACCTTCCCAGGAAAGTATTTGATGATAAGAGCTTTTGAAATATTGATTTGAATGTGAAATTGAGAGGCAGTCGCGGAGGCATCACTCAGTGTTTTTCTCTTTTAATCCCAACTTCTTTACGTGAGGGCAAGGCAAGGAGAGGAGAAGAGGGAGAGGGACACAACATCTGTGTGTGTGTGAGTGTGAGTGTGTGTGTTCCCGCCGGAGTGTACGTGCATTTCCACAGTGTCTCTTGCGTAGAGAGGTGAGAGACTGCTTGATTTCTGAACCACTGTAAACAAGCCGCAGCCTTGTTAACGATGCCACTCAGAGCTAATGCGCACGACAACTTTTAACTCAAAATCCGCTTTTCAGGAGAGTCTGAATTCCGCGCTTATTACTGCAGAATAAATGCTGATCCCCACTCTAGCCCGGGGTGGTGGTGGATTCTTTGGCAGCAGCAACAAATTCCCTTTCAAACATAGAGTACAGAGTGTGTGCACCCAGGTAAATGCATTACCATAACCTGTCACACATGCGTACATGTCAGCATTTCTGCAGACCCGGTGAGGGGGAAAAAAGTCTCCTGTTTCTTATTCTGCACTCAAAATACAAAAGATACACCCACAAGTACTCTGAGATGGCACACAGGGCGAGAACAACTACCCGCAAGATACTCAGACCAACTCCTTAATCAAAAACTCGATATATTTGTTGTTGTAAATGATGTGAAAGATGCCTATAAACAAGTAAAAAAAACAATATTCACATAATACATTTACAAATATACCTCAAACTGACAGTGTGAGGGTCCACACAGCAGTACCTCAGGCTTTTAAATCAACTTCTATGTGTCGAGGCTGCCCTCTACTGGCTACTCATGAAGAGGAGTTCAAACTGTGTGAAGGCAGTATCATGGTTTTTCATTTACACTCTCACACTGCAGTAACCTCAGGCTTCACAGTGGGTACCACACGTATGGATGCTTTTGGCCTGTCTAAGTTTGTCTAAAGACTTCTGAAATTTAAATATTGTTTCCAGTTTTCAACCATTTTCTTCTCCTCTACCTTTTTTTTCAATGCACTTGTTAACAAGTGATTATTATTTCCCTCCGTTTGATTTGAATGTTGAGGTTTTTATGGAGGCTGAGAACTGCCACTGCTGCAAATAAAAAAGAATGCAAAAAAAAGAAGCCACAATGGAGGTCACCAATGTCAAAAAAAAGAGAAAGAAAGAAACCAAAGTCTGCTGCAAATAAAATAAGAAATGGTGCAGATAACAATAAGCCACAACGGAAGTTAATGATGCAAAAAAAAAAAAAAAAAGTGGCGTTGCATTAAAAAAAAAAAAAATACTTTCTGTGAAAATAAAAGCATGCAAATAAAAAAAGCCACAGTGGAAGTGAGCTGCCGGGGATGAATAATGATGGTGTAGCTGCATTTTACGATCTAGCCACAGAAGACAACGGCGACGAGAAGACAAGCAAAGAAGTAAGTGGAAAGGTTATTGTTTAATTTTGCTTCATGTGCCTTTCAATGTGTCATTTGGTGAGGCCATGAGTGCGCCTGGAGGATGCCGGTATGGTGTTAGCTTCAGCTAACATGGGAAACCCACTACGCCCGAAAGACCACCCACGAGAGGAGAATTGAGTTCCGTAGCTTTACAGTTCGGGAGCTTTACTCATTGAAATATGTTGACCCTTACCTTTTTTTATTTGTAAACTTTTATTTTCACAGCAAGTAACGTTTTTGTTTGTTTTTGCATCGCCACTTTTTTTTTGCGTCATTAACTTTCATTGTGGCTTTTTTTTTTTTTTTTGCATTCTTTTTTATTTACAGCAGTGGTGGTTCTTGGCCACCGTAGATTTCATGCACCTCTGTGTGACTCCTACCTCCTTTTAAAACTGACTTAATCACTAAGTAACTGCATCATAAAAGTCATTCTGTCACTTAAACCTGTAATTTATACTTCAGTAGCTTACACTTCTTCCAGAATTTACTGTCCCTGTGATATTAGGAACTTGTATCAGCAGGTGTATCAAAACAACACAACATGTAAAATCAAAACATTTCTCTGATCTCAGTGGACTCAGCTTCTCCTTGTATCCCCAAAAGAAAATGTCCTGTTTTGAACTAAAACTGTAAAACTTGCGATGAGGACTCACCGTCTTCCTGAGCGGACTCTTCATCCTCTACCTGACGGAGACAGACCCTTGTTTTGCCGGTAACATACCATCCTCTGTCCACGTTATTATCTGCAGCTCCACTCTTGTTGTTCCGATTCAGGTTTAGAGAAATTAATCCGAGGTCAGTCGGCATGTGATGAACTCAGCTTTCCCTTTGCCGTATTTTCCTGTAGCCAGTGAGTCCAGAGTGTAAACAACAGTAAAATACTGCTTTGCGGTTTAATCTGGATTAGTTGGCGGCTAATTAACGAGCGATTAACAACTCCATCAAAACTTAGATAATGGTTTTAATGTTATAAAATTATGACAAAAGTTACTTAGTAAACTTATTACTGCAAACAGTAGTAACAGAAGTGCGGTCTGAGAACAGTTAACGGTTACGTTCTTCCGGTCCAAGGCGTCTTGGAAAATGCGCACGTGCAGCCTCAGGGCCGGAAACAGATGATTGATTGGTAAATTTCGATAGGTAGAAAACTCTTAATCGACATTTTAACTGCATCTTATTCACTTTACCTAGTTAGTCAAAGTATTAACTTCATTTTTAAACCTAAACCTAAATTTGACTTATTTTTAATAAAATATTACCACCATTCTCCTTGCGCCCTAGCGCCCTCTATTGATCAGCTACCACTGGTGAGGACTTCGAAATAAAAAGCACAATGCAATGATATCAGGCGGATTATTGGCATTTCTAAGGATGCTAACCATAGACTGTATATACTATGTACAACTTGGTTTCGCCTCCCGCCAGTATACGAATTTGAAGCCAAAAAGCTCTCAGTATTTCTGCGATTTTTCTTCTTTTCCTGAAACCAACATTGCGCGGTAGCGTTGTATGCACCTTACCACTTGTGCAGTAGCATTGTACGCATTTAGCGGGAGAGTCACCGAGACACTCTGTGGTGACACTCTGCTCAAACAGCGTATCCCCCTGGTTAGCTCCGCAGTCTTCGTACGCCTATAGGCTGTATCAGGTGTCAATCATAGAAAACTTGAACCCCCTGATAACTGTTAAAAATGGAGCTATTCAGAAGAGGAGTTGAGCACAAACCAGTCTTACAATAACTACATGTCAACATGTACTGATTATGAGTTTTTCATTGTTTTAGTTACACAAGCTGACATTAGCGAAGCGATGCTAAACAAAGCCACGATTTCTTGTGTATGGCTGAGTATTTGAGCCACATGAAAAATTATGTGTTTTAACGTCATTTTTCATCCAGTAGGGTCAAAAATAAGTTGTAGTAAGGGTATAGTATGAGAGTAAAGCCGAGGTAGACTTATAACATTATGACAAGTGGAGATAAAGTCATAAGCTAGTTTTGGTTTACGGTGAGCAGCCAGCTGCCTGTACCTAATTGAGGATTATGGAGCGTCTAGTTAAATTGTCTGTCATGTTTCTTATAGGTTACATTCGTTTAAGTATCAGGACTCTACTGAGACTAACTATGAAAGGTTACATTGATTTTGACCCTTATTTTCTGCTGTCACCTGTCCCAGTCTTGTTTTATATCTTCATATTTTATTATTTTTGGGATGGGATCTCAGATTCACGTTCCTGTGATGCATGAGAATTATGATCCTCGATTATTCTACTTCCATCAATGCAAATCAATACAATACACACAGTAACTGTACCTTTAATTGATACCCCCTGATATGGCTTTTATATGAGAGATGCCTTTTTTAAAACCATGCAGTGACTGAATTTTGGTTTCAGCCTCAACCTACTCTATGCATGTTTAAGATAAAGACCAGAAAATATGGATTTGATTTTCAGTCGATGGTTTATAGTGAGTAAAGTGTGAGGAAGCATCAAAAGGGTGTAGGAGGGGAATGGGATGCAGGAAGGTTTTCTATCTGCATGAGAGCACTCCACATCTACTGCTCATATATGAAAAACTCAAAGAAGTAATAGAACTGTTTATACCTTTACCTGATGAGGTTTTCACTTCACTTCCTCTGTCTACAATGGCAGTAATTGCCCAGCGAATGAAGGATTTTCACTGTATAGTCCCAGTATTATGACATATGTAATGAAAAAAGTAAAGTCCATCAACTCAAGCTGAACAACTGCTCAACATCCTTCTCACAAGGTGATACTCAAAGAAAGAAAAGTATTTATTCAATCAGAGTGGAAATACGGTAACTGTTTACAGTGCAAATGCTCTCCTTCTATGAATAAGGATTTTATCCTTGAACCAACTATCAATACAACCCCGGGGATTTGCAACAAGAAGGATCTCCTTGAGAGGCTGAATCCTGCGGCTGATACATTTAAACACAACATTACTGTATCTACAAATGCAGCAGTTTATTGAGCTAATCCCACGGCGCACACAAAGACACCCTCCTGTATGACACTCAGTGGAAATGACACTCAGAGTGATTCATTCCTATGTTTCCCCTCAGCGCTCTGAGACAAGAAATGAGGCAACAGCAGTGCAACTTATTCTCACGACTTGGCAGAGTTTGGGAGATTTTTTTTTTGTGTGTTATAAAAAATATGCTGCAGGAGTCTAAATCCCATTCTCCTGTTTCTAAAGTGCCTCCCGTGTGGATTCCTGTGCCATGACACAGGTTTGTGTATCTCTCTGGGGCTGCTTCTTCCATCAGCATGACTGATCTCATTTATCCTAGTGGCATCCAAAGAGGCCCGCGGTGCAGAGAGTAGGGAGCTTCAATAGATCACTGTTCACTGTTAGATCATTGAGCTGTGCAGAGCTGCAGCCGGGGACTCGCATGTGTGAATAACAGTTTGTACTTTGGATTTCTCTGTGTGAGGAACTCCGGGGTGAAGGAGATGTATGGGGCTTCATAATGGGATAAACAAACAGATCACGAGCTCATACTGCGCCAAATCATCTTCTATACAGGATTTATTATTAGACTATCAATTATTCCTGCTGAAATGTCAAATATACACGGCAAGGTGCTGCAGCAATAAACACTCAGACTCCAACAATCGGGACACCACTCTGAATTACTGGATGCTGCAGAGCTAGCTTGGAGGTTTTATAATGCCTTTGCTTGTTGGAATAATTTTAGATCGATAAATGTTTCAATTAAACTGAACCAAGAGGGGCACACCATGTACTTGTTGTATACTTTTGATGCTTTTACAGCAGGGTGTTAAAAGGCCCATCATGGCCTTTTAACACCCTGAAACAGCCACATTCGTCATTTAAAATTGAAAAAATAAACACATTAGTGGGCTTTAATTAAAATATTCTGACTCAGGTTGTTGACGCTAAGATTTAGGAGAGCTGGGGTGGATCTAATGAGTGGCATGCATAGCCCCTTCTTTTCAAGTCGGACTGGCCACCCCAGGTGCCACATCAAAATCCAAGATTATGCTTTAAACTCTGACTAACCATCTCACATTAATGTTTCAACAGTTAGGATTTGTTCTTTTATCAAGGTTAAGTCTTTGTTGACTACTATATTATATTATTATGGAAATAGGCCTCTGTGTATCTATTATTTGCAGACGTGGCCCAAGGCATAAGTGAACTAAGCGCCTGCTTAGGGTCCTGCGGCCAATAGGGGGCCCCCTAGAGCAATAAAAAAAAATTTATAATAATAAAAATTTTTAATTTTTTGCATATATGAGTGATGCTTTTTGTATGATCAAATATATATTATTGTAAAAGTAAAATAAAATAAAGTAAAAACATTTTAGTGCTGCTGCTGATGTAGGCGTTTGATTCTTACTGCCGATATGTCAAAGCTCTGCTACCGTTATGTGCCTCCTGCTGTGCAATGTGCACTGAGCATCCAAAGCGCAGGTAGTTGTGCGGCAAAACAATGTCGCAAAAAAGGAGCAGAGAAAGGAATAAGGAAGAAGATAAAAAAACGCCAAGATCAACAATCAATATTATTGGCAGAAATAGAGGGCCCCAAAATCAAATTTTGCTTAGGGCTCCATTGAGGCTTGGTTATACTTTAGGCCACCTCTTCATAAGTCAGTGCCTCTGTGCAGCCACTCCAGTCCAAAAAATGTCTAAATCCGCCCCTGTAGAAACGTTTCTTGACCAGATGAGTCCGTTCAACCCAACAGTTTTTTTTTTTAGAGATCAATAGCTCGCTACTCTTTCAAACTTCAAAGTAGTGATGTGTTCTGTAAACAACTTTAAATTCAGCTCTGACACGAGAAATGTTAATGCAGCCTTCCTGAGTTCTTTTTAAATCTAACCCGTCTATGCAAAAGTAATTAAATTGGAGTGTTTGCAGAAACAGGAGCTCATTTTGTAAACTCACCATCCCATGACATCTGTCTCTGTTCTCTCTCTTGCCGTGACATTTTGTTCCTTTGCTTGTAATTGATTTCTACTTCTATTTATTAATATAGCCTACAGAGTGCCTGGAGCAGTACGCTAGTTATCTGCGGCACACCAGGAGCTTAATCTTCAGCAGATGAGCTGAATTAATAAGAGCGTTCAAGTAACATATCGATTACAGAATCGATGTCTGTTTCTTTGCTGTATGATTGCCATGAAATGGAACAGTATTAAGTAATAAGATGAGGCCTCTTTTCAATCATTTTGCTGCAATTTAAATTTCAATAGGCTCTGGTTTGACTGATGGTGTGTAAATCTTTAACCATGCCTCTTACAGTGAGAGGGATTTAGAAGAAGTAGTCCTCTTCCTTATGGTAAGGTTTGAATATTGTTTTCTTTCAAAACCAGCTTAAAAGTTTGATTCTCTGTGACGGATGAACCAGGCCAGGAAGGATTTTCTCTGAGGAGTCCCATCATTATATCTCCCAGGTCACATGATGTTCTTTCAACCTAGTCAAAACTATTGGTTTGTGTTTCTGCAGGTGGTTATGATACAAGTATGACTACATGATTGGTTACAAAAAAGAGCAATACGAAATTATTAGTAGAAGTCAATACAAAGAGTTAGTAGATTTCAGTATGTTGCAGATTATGTATAAAGCTCATAGGAAAACTTTACCAGTCAACATCAAGAGCTGATTTGAAAAAAGAGAAAGTTGTTATAATTTATAGGATTTGAAATATTTAAAAAGCCAAGATTCAGAACTGAACTGAAAGAATGCTGTGTTACAGTGAGAGGAATAAGTTTGTGGAACAATCTGAGCAAAGAAACTAAAAAAGATAAATCAAATTTTATCTTCAAAAAAGTGTCAAAGCCAGTAAATTGAGGAGAATATGTTCATCGAAGTCTTGGTTTGTTTGTTTGGTGAAAAAATGTGAATTAATGTGGTCTTTTCTGTTCGTTTTGTGGAAACTTAAAAAAGGGATGTTGGCTCTGTAAGAGTTTTCTTCTTTCTGCTCCTTTTCATTCAAATGTTTGAGATTTTTCCTTGTTTGTATTGGATGTTTTAAATATTAACTGAATGAAATAAAGTATGAAATGAAATGAAATGAAAGGTTTCCCCAGACATTCAGTCCAAGAGTAGAAATTAGTGAATAAAGCAAAAATAGCACATCCTTTTCAGCAACATTAGGAAATGACAATCTGACACATTTTAATACAAAAAAACTCCTTATTTAAAAGAAAGCCAACAGATTCAACATTTGTTTTTGTCTTTAGGATCTTAAATTATCATTACAGAAAAGAAGATAATTGGGGTCTGAACATTACAACAACAGGTGACTGAGCAGAGCGTACCTGTACACAGAAACAGTCTTCTAAGAGTCTCTGCTCCGGCACTCTCACCGTGTTAGCTTGAGTGCCGTGGGATGAACGTTGCAGATGTCGAACCAGCGCTGATCCACCTCCTTGTGTGGCAGCAGGCCATTCCGTGGCAGAAAGGGCCGGCGCCAGCGATTTCGGCTGCCCACCACCTGCCAGAAGCGTGTGCCCTTGAGTAGAAAGACGGCGTTGTGGGTGTAAGAGAAGTAGGCAGCGTCAATGTTGCCATCTGGATGGTCTCCACTCTCCACTGCAGGGAAAACATCTCTGATGTTTCTGGGGAAGCCTCTTGCCAAGCTGTTGGCTTCCACGTTGAATGCGTACACCTGTTTGAACAGATAATTGTTTTGCCTCTTATGTGGAAATCAATTTAATTACAACACACAAACAAATCACAGAGGACGTGAGGCAGGTTTGTTTAAATGAATTTAAAGCTGAGAAACAAGTGGATCAACTTGGGCTTTCTTCTGCTTATTGTGTATCAACTTGTACAAACTTGCATTGTTCGACTATGATTCAAATAAAGGAAACTGTATTTTTAGGCCAGGGGTGGATCCAAATTTTAGGGGGCCCAAGGGCAGAATTTGTGGTGCCTTTAGGGGGCCACGATTAAACACAATTCCCAGATCTTGTATTGTTTCCAATAAAGCAAATGAATTTCTTTTGTTTTCCTCTCATCTTGTTTCAAAAGAAAAGGAAAGTGTGAGACTTACACGAGTGTCTCTGAAGAAGTAGATGTGGGAGTCTCTCCTGTCGTAAAAAGCTGTGTCGATGGGACTTGGGACTCCTGGGAAACCTTCAGATATTGATCTCGGATAGCGGTTCCCCTCAGGGTCTTGTCGGAACACCTGGTCATTCTCACTGTCGTACCTCCAGAACTGAGTACCTGTGCATGAAAACATTCGCAAAACATGTCTTTAACCCACTTCAACAAAAATAATCACAATACTGGGAAAACTGCAAAACAAATGAGCTCACTTAGCACGTATGCAAATGAGGGATGGTACTTTTTTTTTTTTTTTACCTTTAAAGAAGTAAACAGCATCTCTTTTCCTGGACCAAACATGCACATATGCATCCACTCCATCCATGGGGATTCCACGCCAGCCAATCTGCAGTGCCACTGGGTCCCCAAAGCGAGTTCTGTTATTCCTGTTCTCATACAGCCAGTACCAGCTGCCCCGCATGAAATAGGTGTTGAAGCGGATGACAACGTCCCCGTAGGGTGTCCTCTCCTTTCTGATCCAATCAAACACAGTGTCGAATCGACCTTTGCAGCCCCCTGATGATAAAAAGGGAAAACACACAGTTTAGTTTGTTGCTTTAAGTGTGTAAATAAATCTAATTCTTTCTTTTTCTGGAACAGCAGGTGGAGCTGTTACCATAGAGATGCTGTATGGCCTTCCTGTCCATCCAGTCCATCTCAAAGCTGGACTCCTGGGGCAGGTAGCTCGGCTGCATTATAGAGCCAGATCTGTAAATGTGAGGGAGACCTAAAACATGGCCGATCTCATGAACTGCCACCTAAAAAGGGAAACGAATGAGCTGTAAATTCAGTCATGATGTTAAGTTCTCTAACAGTGTGTATTGTTTTAAATGATCTAGCTGTATTCTGCTTACTTTGAGGAGACTGATCCCACTGCCGGCGTTAGGACCAGTGAAATGCTCATCATCATCAAAGTGGATATCACCCAGGAACCAGGCGTGTGCAAACTCTTGTCCGGTGCCGTCAAACCTCTGATTGCAGCCCAGATGTCTTCCTGTTTGGAATTCAGAGGCACAATTTGCATCAGACACAATTTATTTTAGTTTTATGTTTAGTCTCTTTGCTAAAGAAATTAGGCAAAGTTAAAAAGATGTTTGTGGCTGGGACCCTATATGTCCTGTTGATGAAGTTAGGTGCTGTTCTGAGCATTATTTGTGGCTATAGAGTGGCGTTTTGGTTGAGGTTTATTTATGGCTCCTCAGACCGCTGTGTATTGCTATCCTGTGGTCGTTACTAAAGTTGGTATAACTAGACAAGCAAGCGGTCGGCAACATTCATCTCTCAAGGGAGTGTCTAACTCAGTGTTACGGTGTGTTTGACCTTAAATTAGTTTTACACTGGAATATCCCTTTAAGGTTTATGCACACAACCAGCATATTCCCAAGATAGCACAGGTGCACATAAATCCAAATGAAAAAAGAAGCTTTTAGAAAAAAAGTGCTGTTTCTGCAGCTTTGGTGATATAAAAAGTATTTATTCAAGTTGTGAAAGTAAAAAAATGGCCATCTGGTGAACATTTCTATCAGCTGTTTCTGCACAAAGCTAACAAATATCACTTCCTATTTTTGCAGACTGTTAGACTTCATGATTGTCGCCGATGGTCTTGTTTCCTTTTGGATATCATAAAAATGCATGGATATAAATTTCAATCTATTTTAAGGTAGAATCTGTACTTTTTTGGCTTCTCGTCTGACAGATTTGATGAATTGCTGGTAATGAACAAACCATTGTTACTATGGTGACGCCACAGTAGTGTTTGAATGCAAGCTGTCCTAAGAATTGACAGCTGGACCCACCTGTGCCAAAGCCCAGCCTGATATCCACATCCTCCAGCGGGGACCGTGTATCCTCTACAAACTCCAGCGGAGACACCTCACTCCACATCCTGAAGGCCAGTCTGAAAATGTACCTCTGGTCTTCAATAGACAACTGGCTGCTGTAGCCTTCTCCTATCAGCCTCCACTTCAACACCCTCTTAGAGAAAGCCATGTAACCTGTTTCACTCAAATCTCTCCTCTGCCTGTTTTTAGACACCAGAGCGGCGAGGTGGCGTTTCCTGCGTTGCACTGCTTTGCTTTGATCTGACTTCAGGCTGAGATTCACAGTTTGACTCTCCATTTCAGTATCATTTTGAGATGTTTGATTTGAAATGTGATCAAATACGAGAGAATCATCCGTGTAATTACTGCTGGTGTGGTTCGAGAGCTCTCCGAGCGCACTTTCTGTGTCGTTAAAATTGAATATGTCATCTTCAAAGGGGTTTTCAGAGCCATTGGTGCTGTCGCCGGTTGTATTACTCGCCACGCTGTTGCTCTCAGTCTCGTTAAAAGTGTCACTAAAACTGTCTTCAATGTCAAAGTCGCTATTGTTCTGTTCTTCATGAGGGTTCTGCTCAATCTCCCTGTCAGGCACTCCACATCTCGGTTTGTTCATCGCCTCTTTTGTGGCCTCATCAAACACGCCTGTAACCAGCAGACCTGACACCCTCTGAAACTCCTCGAGTGCTGAAATAAAAGCTTGGCTCTCCATGAAACTGCTCCTGGCGTCTTCATCACTAACATGTGGAGACTCCCTAGTGCGATGCGCCGAGGAACCCTCCAGGATTTTATCGGGAAAGTCATCCAGGAAGTCCGCTGCAAAGGTGGACTCTTCAAACTGGATCTCCTCCCAGTTCACTGGTTTGATGAATCCATATCTAGACAGATACAACTAAAACAGCAGGAATGGGTTTGTTTTAAGCCTCCCATGATTGATCATTAAATGTGAGAAATATGATAATTACCTCTGCTGAGTACTTGTCTGTTATGACTTCAGCTTGGTGAGAGTCCAGGTTCTGCACGTCTGAATGATCCCTCCTGTGGAAAAGTCTCTCTGCATCAGCTGAGCTAATGCTCGTCCAAAAAAGCAAAAGTATCAGCTGGATAGAAGTCAGCATCGTGGTCTTAGTCAACTCCTGTGATTTAAGTATGATGACTGTGAGGGACAAAGCTTTATAGTCCAGAGCTGAGCATCTCCACACCCAGAGAAGTCCCACTTTCTTCATCTGTGTGTGAAGAGTAAACCAGTTCCTACTGTTTCTGACCACTCACTTTGACTTACTTGTAGAGATGTGTGATACATGCTTCACTGGTTTTAAATAGACTGCTGTTGACCTGAGGAAAGAGGGTAAAACTGCTGCTTTCATGTGGACAACAACAGCTGAAAACTGTAAACACCTGCTCTGAATAGGAC
Source organism: Xyrichtys novacula (assembly GCA_962446985.1). Lineage (NCBI taxonomy): Eukaryota > Metazoa > Chordata > Actinopteri > Labriformes > Labridae > Xyrichtys > Xyrichtys novacula. Next base: position 5,537,911 of record OY660882.1, on the reverse strand, counting down.
ACACACACACACACACACACACACACACACAAACACACCTGAATGACCAAACCGTCAGCATCATCACACTGGCCAAAGTTTATTTACAAGACAACTCTTACACCCTCAACTTCCTGAGGCAAATCATGCATAAATACAGATATAATAAAGCTCTGGTGAGGATTTTTTTTAGCTTGTAATTAAATGGACTGAAAATTATGGTGATACCTCTTCATGACCTCAAATTGTAAACAAAACCATTAGGATAAAGACCAGCCATTTCCATGTGGTTATTTTCTATATCTGTAAACACTGCAGCAGCAGGGTAGGTGTCGGGTGAAGCTAAAAACCAAACACTGTCTGACTTAGCTTTATTTTTTAATACAACCCCAATCCCCAAAAGTCAGGACTCTACTAAAAATGTGGATCAAAACAGATTTGGGCGGTTTATAAATCAAATAATATACCAAATGTCGAAACTTTGAAGTTCCTGGATTACATTTAGAAATGGTTTCCTTTTTGCAAAGTACAGATTTAACCTGCATTTGTTCATGCAGCAACAAGCTGTGTTCACAGACAGTAGTTTTTGAAAGAGAGTCCCTGCTGTGATTTCCACTACAGAATCGTGTCTATTATTTTTAATATCACGTACTTAAAGCTGAGGACTACTATTTTGAAAACCTTGAATAACTTGCTCACATGGTCTAACATTGAGTGATGAACTCATCCTCACATTTACTTTTGAGAAATTGCCTTTTTATTCCCAGTCATGTTACTACCTGTGGAAAATTAACACAAATTCAAAGTTTTCTTTTTATCACTATATTATCACACTAATTTTTCAGCATTTTTGTTCCCATTTCAATTTTTTTAAACCAAGTCGCTAGCATGAAATCTAAAATGAGAGTAGGTCTTTCATAAAACAACAACACTTTCACATTTGAACATTTGTTATTTGCGCTATTTTCAATTGCAGACAGGGTTTAGAGGGCTTTCTTGCAAACTTTCATCTGTTATCAACATTTTCCACACGTCCAAACTTTTCTGGAGCTGGAGTCACATTTTCCACGGCAAAGGTCCTTAGCATGAGATATATTTGATTGTCAAAATAAACAGCATGAGATTTTTGTCAAATTACACTACTTATTAAGGAATATGGCAAAATTGTCAAAGCGATAAGAGGTACTTACTTGTCCACAGGGGGCGCCAAATCCTATACAAACCAAAAGTTCCTCACAAAAGCTTTAAGTCACATTTTCTCTGTCACAGAGGGCTCCTTTTTAAAGTGCATATCAGCGTATGTACATGCAAAACCAATAAGAAACTCCTTACAAGAAATAAGACAAATAACAAAACTTTAAATATAACAGATTATGCACAAAGTGAAGATAAAGTGATTGGATTTAAGAGCCAGCAGGCTGCTCCTGTAATGCTTTAGCTATTGCTGCAGCCAGGTGCTCTGGTGTTGGTTTTTCTGCAGTGCAGCTCACACACAGGCCTTCTGCTGCCATAGCATCTCTTGTAGTAGGCCCTATGGCTCCAAACTGGAAATAAAAGAAGTTGAAGTGAGTGTCAGAGGCACTGGTTTGTGTTAAAGTAGCGCACATTTACTGTGAGTTTGAGTCAGCTGTACCTTTATCTGAGTCAGCTGTTCGCCTGACAGCCTCCGCACCACTTCCAAGCAGAACTTCACTCCTGAAGGACTGAAGAATGCGATGCTGGCTGGTGTGCCCTGCAAATGCACGGACATATTATTCATTTTTACATTTAAAGACGAGCTCTCTAAAGTGCACTCCTACTATATTACTCTACAGTAGGAGTGGACTTAGTACCTGCTCTTTGAAAAAGTTCTTCAGATTTTTCTCCAGATCTGGATGTTCTGCAGTTTGATAGACAGTCAGCATCTCCAGAGGCACTCCTGGAAACAAAAGAAACAGATCCCCACGGTGATAAAGGTAGCACAATTATTATTTTATAATTAGTGTAACCCCTCAGGGACTTGTATCTCCTTGAGCTTGTACCGTGAGGCACAAAGGGAAAAAGCTTACCATTTTCTCTTAATGCCGTAGGCAACACTTCTCTTTTGATTGAGCCACAGGGGAAAAAAAGAGGGGGGATATTTGTGTCCTCTCCTACGATGAGAATTAAATATGAGGTCAAATTACTTATTAGAACAATCCTGAAATTTATGTTTAACTCAATTGTGAAGAATGTGGAAGAATATTATCATATCATACGCTCAATAATGACGCGTGATAGGACATCTGCTGTCCCCGTGTCCTCGCCCAGAGGGTTCAGACCCAGATTTTGTACTGCAGGTAAAAAAAAGGGATCATAATTAGTAACATATAGAGTATACTTTAGATATAAGCAAGAAATTATAAAAAAATAGGTTATATTTTTAAATCTATCTTAAGTATTATGATTAAATGACATAGAACTTTTGAAAACCTGGCGACAAAAGAATAAGAAAGGAGTAACCGCACATATCAGACAGGTGCAGCACCTGCTTGGTTTTCCTCCAGAAAGCAAACATTTGCAGTGTCTCGCACCAAACTGTCACTTCTGTACAGCCTATTTGAAAAACACTGTCGGTTGTAACAGCAACTCACACGCTTCTGTCAGCACCTGGTGCCTGCCACACTTACAGCAATTAGAGTTACCATAGAAAGAGTAAACACGAAGCTACAAACATTGAGGTAAAAGGTGTGTTTTGTATGGTGCAGCAACTCACCCAGTGCAGCAGTCGCCTTTCCAACCACATAGATGGACTTGGTGTTCCACTTGTCTTTCACTGAATTGTCCCATTCTAAAATAATGGTATGAAATAGGTGATTTTGATCTATGTCAGCAGCATAGAAAATTCATGACGAACAAATTAGACATATTATTTCTGAGGATTTATTTGTTACTTTCTTGCTAATAACTGAGCTGGGTTAAACACTCCATTCCCATTGGTCGAAACCCTTAAACAACTATTATTGATTATAAAACAATGAAGTGTAGACTATGGTGTTCCCCAAGGGTCAATTTTGGGTCTTTTACTTTTTAACCTACGTATATATGCTACCCATCAGAAATGTTATCAGGAAGCATGGCAGCAACTTCCATAGCTATGCAGATGATACACAACCTTACACTGCTGTCTCCTGATGGCCTATAGGGTCAACTGACACCCCTTACATTTGTATTTTAGATGTCAAATCAACAGAAGATGGTTACAGCTCACCCAGGACAAAACTCAGCTTTTATTTTGAACTTTCTCTCTCGTTCTCTTACCTTGTCTTCTTTCTTCAGCTTCCAAACACATCCTCACTGCTTCCACTGCTCTTGGACTGGTGAAGATTAGACCTCCATGTTTTTCTGGCTGGAAAAGCTAAAATTGAAGGACAGCAACTGGTTCATCTCACATGAGGCATAAATATGTACTTTTTTACAAATACAATCTGTAGTAATGCACTTATCTTACCTTATCTGACAAAGTGTTTAATGAGACAAACTTAAAAGAAAGCACTGGTATAAGGGTTGCTTTATGTCCATGTGAGGCAAGCTCCTGTGCAATGAAAAGTACAGTTTTTATAAAATATTTCCACCAAGAAACTTATGTAAACACGTGTTTTTGCTGCTTGTAATTTACAAAAGAATTAAGTGCATTTACCTTTATGTAGGGATCAGGTCCTGACTCTCCATCTCTTGGCTCTTTGAGAAGCAGAACATGCATCTTGACCAAGACCTTAAAACACTGGATCAAGGGAATATAAAAATGGGAGTATATAAATGTTTCTCCAAAACTCCAGCCTGCATATGACAGTGATAACTGTAAATACAGTGAGGACAGAGGGTGTGGAGGCTCTGCAATTCAAGCTACACCCTAAAACTGACAAACTGCCACATGCAACCGACTGATAACAATACTGTTGAGTCACGTTTATTGGAATAAAAACAAGGAGAGAGTTAAAAGCAAAGATTCAACCTCTTTTAGGGTCACTGTCTGCAGAGTAACTGAGGTTAGCGTCCTGTGTTATTGTTTACATTGACGAAGCACAATGACAGCCGAGCTACAAAAGTCGCTGTCATTATACTTAATCGTGACTCCGGGTGAAAATGGGCATTTTATTTGTATTTCTTGTCTGACATGCACAATAAAGGATACTTAATCGTTAAATAGTATTACCCAACATCCATGTACCTTAGGTCGTCTCTTCCGCTCGGAGCATTACGTTTACGGATGGATTCAAGACGAGGGGACACACCACCTCATTTAGTATTTGATAAGTTTTATTAAAACCACAAATAGTGCAAAAATATCGTTGTTTAGTTTTGCTAACAGTAGACCAACTTAAATTGCGTATCTAATAGATGTAGGATAGAAAGTAACAGAAGTTAAAATTCAGATTAAAAATTACAACCCCTCCTTCTGAAATGGTTCATTCCATTTTACTACGGAGCGACTCGCTTACATTACGGCTCCGTAGATTACCGTCGAAGCTGGAAAGCCATTTCTACTGAGAGCCAAAATGGCGACCTCGGCGTGTCAGTTTCCTCCCCCTTCGTTTCCGTAGCTGAACTGTAAGCCTCGCCCCGCCCACTCGCACACTAAAACGTGTTATCTGTTTGCAGCATGGCTTCATCTGCCAAGAGGAGAGCGGTCGGACTGGGTGAAAATCCAGAAGAAAATGAGAACAGCTCTGATGAGAATCTGGAGGACGACGATGATGAATCCGAGGAGGAGGACAGCGAGGCGTCGGAGGAGGAGATTAACGAGGTAAAAGAGTAAACAAGACTTTGAATGAGGAGTCAGTGCATGGCCTTGCTAGTCAGCTAGCTAACCCAGCTGTCGAGTAGTAGCAACGGGAAACTAAAACTACAGACTGTGGCTGTTTACTCTGGTTATCTTTAACTTCCCGTTCGAAGTTTTCACCATTTAATGAAACAGAGTATTTTCTTTAAGAAGAAAGACAACAAAACCCATCGAAAAGGAGTGATTGCGAGTTATATTAATTTAATATTGTACTGTCATAGGGTTGGTGTCAGACTAGATGATTGATAATGTGCAACCAAAAACCCACTGAGTTACAGTAAAATATCGTACACAGTCAAAAAATGCATCAAAAATTATTTATATGATTAAAAAGTTCTCTTTAGTTGGTGTATTTTGTCAGATTTGTGTTATTGACAGCTGTTATTATTATTTATTCTTTTAAATCCAGGAAGTGATCGTGGACTTTGAAGCTCACACTATTTCAGACAACGACCACAACGGTATCAAGAAACTTTTACAACAGCTCTTTCTGAAGGCTCATGTAAACACATCAGAGATGACAGACATCATCATTCAGCAGAATCACGTTGGAAGTGTCATTAAAGTGAGTTAAACTATCAGTTTAATCCCAATCTGAGATTATATGGCCGAGTTTTTTTTAACCATAACACGTTATCTCTTATTTATCCCCTTTCCTTCAGCAAGCTGAGGTTCCTGAGGACAGTGATGATGACGATCCAGATGAAGTGTTCGGCTTTATCACGATGCTCAACCTTACAGAGAGGAAGGTAACAGCAGCTGCAAACACCATTCTTAATGGGATATTCCGGCATAAAATTAATAGAGCTCATGCATATGTGTAGTGGTTATGTTACCTCCTAACTGTAGACAGGTAAAACTGTAAATCTGACTTTATACACGTATGCGACAATAATTCCAGGGTGTTCAGTGTGTGGAGGAGGTGAAGGAGCTGATCGTGGACCAGTGTGAGAAGAACTCTACCCACAGCGTGACAGAACAGCTGGAGCAGATTCTCAGTGACACCAGTAAGCCTGTGGGGCTTCTGCTGAGCGAGCGCTTCATCAACGTGCCTCCACAGATCGCCCTCCCGCTGCACAAACAGCTCCAGTGAGTTTTACTCTTGTCTCTTTACAATGTTTTCAACATTCCCTGAAGAGAAATATGTGCTCCAGACTGCATGGTTAAGGATCTCCAACAATATGGGAATGAAGGATTCCCTGATTCATTATTGACATCTAGAGTAGCTTTCTAGATGCAAATTTTTCAGTTTAAGGGTACAACATGTTCCCTTTTGTTTTGCAGTTAGCATGTTGGACTGCGTGAGCATTTTTCTGTCAATCAGGGATTTAGGCACAATTTAGATTAAACTTTCTTGATCCCGGTTTGCTGTATTGAGCTCAATCTAGACCGTTTTCCGAGTCTTTTCTTACCTTTCCACTCGAACAGCTAGGAAGTTAATCACTTTGGATCCCTAATTGCACAACAAGTCATCAACAAGTTTTCTGTTTCTTTCTCTCTGTTTTGAAAAAGCAACATCCCAATTACAGTGTTATCTTCTTTTTTATGCTCTGGAGAGGATATTGTTTGTGAAAGATTAAGAGAATAAAAGGAACTACAGCAAGGGAGCAGACCTTTTATTTTTACACCTATTTGTCACACCTGATGTTTCTTTCTGGTAGAGAAAATGCTGTAGATGTGGCAAGTACTTGCCTTTTGAAGAAGCATCTTTTGTATCTCAGAGGAATAAACTGATTAAATAAAAAGCGTCCTTGTTTACAGACAAAAAGAAAATGCCTTTTTTTAAAGTTTTCTGTGCAGGGAAGTTATGTGATGTTATTCTGTCCTTCAGGGATGAAATAGCTGAAGCTCAGAGGACAAATAAACCCAGTGGGAGATGTCACTACTGTCTGATGATCAGCAAAACCTGCAAAGAGGCGAGCAAGAGCATCCCAGCCAGAGGAGGAGCTCCCAAAGAGGAGTACATGTTCGTCAACGCAGAGGAGGAATTCTTTTACGAGGTAAAACCAAGAAAGTGCAAATGGTATTTGGATTATTTCGTAGGTGAGTTTCCTGTTTATTGAAATGTCTCTTTTCTCATCACAGCAAGCCATCATCAAGTTCCATTACTCGGTCCAGGAAGAAGCGGACTCCTGTTTGAGCGGGAGGTGGTCTTTCGATGATGTACCCATGAAACCTTTCAGGACAGTGATGCTGGTACCAGCAGACAAGATGCCGGCAATTATGGACAAACTCAAAGAATACCTGACTGTGTGAGGTTCACAATAAACTAGGACTGCAGAAGTGACAACGCTTGGAAATGGTTCAGTATACTGTAAAAAGACCCGCAAAGAAACATTTTTATAAAAGATCATGCAAATTTGAGTATAAAAAAATACTCAAACCCTTTTTTTTTAATGAGTTACAAGGATTATGACTTTATAACAGATTATAAAAAACCTGCATTAATGTAAACAGTCACATTTTTTATTAATGGTACAACTCTAAAAACGGATTAAACAGGTAGAACATCTGTATTTTTCCTGAGGACAGAGCTTAGTAAAAAAAAAAAAAAGATCTCTTATTTTTAACTAACTGAATAGAATACCAGGCTCCATTTTTTCTATTATATTTTAATAATGGCCACTGATTGTCTTGCAGTATGCCAGTTTGTCATTTCCCAGTCATAATATTTCAAGTTAATAATAACAAACTATACCAGGAGGACTTTTCACAAGCAACAGATAAAAGAAGTCGGTGAAAAATGACTTTTTTCGCTGAGTCCTCTACATCTGTTTTTTCTGCTCTTGGGTAAAGCCTGTGTGACTTTTTTTTTTCTCATCCTTTTTGTAAGTTTATCAACAGACAACATCTGCGGCCCCTGTGCTGCTCATTAAAGTCTGAAAATCTAAACAGTCATCCGTCTGGAGTCTCAAGTTCTCAGACTGTTTTGAGAGGGGAAAAGGAGAAGAATAATGATAGAAACACAAGGTTAGAAATGCTGTATTTGACTGCACTGAAAAGTGGTATGAAGTATTACAATAAGCAACTAGAAAACATCATCTGAAAGTGTCAACTTCTTATTAAGTTGACTGTTCCTGTGTTGAACACTTAAGAGCATTTGGTGGGAATATTACAGTCCAGATGTTCACACTTACAAATTCAGATCACTGGATTAAACATCTGTCGTAAGTCTGTGGAGTCACCTCACAGCTACCGTTGGCATCACTGCTAGCTGTGGTGGCTTTCTGTTTCTCATCCTTACATTCACTAGAGCCAACAGGGTCCAACATGTCTTGCAGTATGTCTTTACTCTCACTAGAGGGCAGATTGTAGAAGAAGTAGACTGGTGCCATTTGAATGAACCTAAAACAGGAGACAGGGGAAGAAAAATGACATGAATACTGATGAAAAGCCTCAAAAACGGAGATTTAAAAAGACTAATTAAAAATATGATAAATTCTTGTATCACAATATATTTCTCAGCTTTGAGGAAGAATGAGCCACAAGAGTTTAGTTTTAATTTCCTTGGTCACATCTGGCAATGAGATGAGAAAGAGGCTGACTTACACTTGAGGGGAAATCTCAGAGACCGTCCTCATGCAGTTATTCCCCGACAGCGTGTACTCGTGGAAAACAATCCACTCCGGCAGCCCCAGCTTGTGTGACTGAGCCCCGTAGCAGGAGAGCGGGTGCACCTGGGCCATGTGCTTGTGTGTCAGAATGAAGTAGTTTCCTGATCCATCCACATCCCGTGCAATCTAAGATTAGGAAGGAAAATATAAACAAACCGCTGGAGGCGAATAGTTCAAACTGACAGTACGTCTTTGTACCTGCATGAAGAATCCAGCCAGCAGAGCTCTTTTGAGGTTGTGGGCGTTGGTTTTGGTGCCAAAAGATGGCTCGGAGATAGGGAGCTCGATCCTGTTCAGAGTGTCAGTCAGCTCAGATCTGATGGCCTCGGCTGTCTTCAGGGCAGAGTGATTCAGGAAGTAGTCTTGGCACCACTTTTTAGCACTGAAATCTGAGTTTGGGTAAGGAGAAACCAGATACAAGATGAGCATTATTCTCAAAGCGAGGTAAGGCTTCAAACTGAAAAAAAACAGGATAACAGGATGAATGTTAATGTTTCAAATTTCATCAATTTAGTAACTACAATCCATCAGAAATCAAATTATTTAGACTCCTCTATGGTCATATTGGCTCATAATACCCCTAATATGTATTCAGAACCTCTTATTTTTTGGGTTTGTAATGAAATAAAGGTTTTACACAACAAAAGCCGCATTGACAAAAGTACATTTTCAGAAATTTTCAGGTTCAGCTGCATCAGTGAACACAAGCGGTCAAATTCCCCCCCCTGCTGTTTTGCCCAGATTTGTTTCTGCCGGTTGATCCCCTCATAAAATTTTCATGGGAAGCATGATGAACTGAACACAGCAGGCGAAAAGAAATTAGGAAAATTCGCCACAGGCAAGTGAGTGGGCAGGAGAGATGACATTCAAATTATGCAACTATTGCACGACCAATGTGTTAACAGTGCAACGTTTGTGCAAGCTGCTTGATATTCTTTTCTTCCAACCAGCCTGTTTTTTTATTTGTAAATACATGCTTTTACTTGCTGCGCTGACACTGTCAATATACGTCTTTTGTGGTAATCCTTCTACTCCTGACAAGGACAACTCCGTATGGTGTGTGAAAATTTCAGGGGCAGGCTGTTTTGAAAATTTGAACGAGTTTTCAGGAGAGCATATGTGAAACACACTAAATATCCAATATGCTTTCGTGATGCTAAAGAAAAGGATGCTTCCAGGTAGATTTCAATTAGTCTAAAAATGTACCATGACTGTTTCTGCTCATCTGCTGTGTCTTACATTGTTCCCTCTGGCTTTGTTTGAAGGCATTATAGATGTTAATGAGGGTGAAGTGATCTCCTTCTGGATGCTGGAACTTTCTGTGGCACTGCACTGCCTCGTGGGTCATGCCAGCAGGCGGCTCAAGAAAACAGCTGGGCGCTAAAGGACAAAGAACAAAGTCGATTTTAACCAAAGATGATCTAGTTTAGGGAACGGCAGCTTTGCGCTTTTCAAATTGAGCTGCTTCGATATCTATCGAGTCAGAAAACCTTCACTAGTTTGAAATCCAAGGGTGAAAGATGAGCTACCTGCGAGCATCGCTGCGATCGTCAACATCTCGCTCACGCAGTCGAACTCGCACGATGCCAGCAGAGCTTTGGCCATCTGAGGGTCCAGAGGGATTTCAGACACTATGATGCCGATTTCAGACAGGTTGCCATCGTCGTCTAAAGCTGCGAGGTAGTCCAGCTCCTCCAGTGCTTGCATGAGACCCTCAGGATCTGCAATGAGGAATCGATCGGCACAGTTCAATCAGAGATCATCATTGCCAACGTGTGGTATCTTGCTTTCTCGAGCAGGACTAATGGCGCGTTCGAGTTACCTCAGAAGTAAGATGTCCAAGCTAGGAATGATGTCACACCAGAGTTCCCAGCGGAAGAAAGCAAAATTGGAGGCGGGAACAAGATGGCTACATCTACAAAAGTTATTTTAGATGTAGCCATCTTGTTTGCGCCTCTGATTTTGCTTTTTTCCAACTTGGAAACTAAAACGCTGGGAACTTGGGTGTGACGTCATTCCCAGCTCGGACATCTGACTTCCAAGGTAACTGGAACGCAGCATAAAGCACCTGTAGAAATGATTTAAAAGTGGTAGTATCCAAAAATGACTCTCTTGGTCACAAGTTTAGATGATTGGCCTAAAAACATTTCGACAAGTTACTCCAGTGCCAGAATACTGAGCGAGTACATTTGGCCAGTGTTCCCTCCTCATTGTATTGGTCTAGTGCTGCCTGGATGAGACATGTTGTATAATCACTAATGAGCTGGCCTCTTGTAGCCTCTTCTGTTCATGTTAGGGTGGTTCAGAGCTCAGACAATAGTTAGTAGCAGGGTCCTGTCAACTCAGCTTAATCATGGCTGACTGGCCTAGAACAGCTACGCAGAGCAAATACTCGACTACCTCTGGACGAGGCTTCCTCTTGCCAAAAAAAGACCCCTCCCTATGTGCATCTCTTGGGCTGTATTTTCGATTGGAAACAGGAGGCCATGTGTGGGAATGAGCTGCTTGAATCTAAAAATATTTCAGTCCTGAACTCGTCCTCTCTCTCTCTCTACCTGGTCTGTCGATGAAGTCGCACTGTCCAAGGCCTGCTATCTCCATTCGCTTCAGGAAGAGGACTGTCGGTGTGATGTTGGACTCTAGGATCTGCGGGGAGTTCTCTGCAGGAAGTTTACTGTCCTCTGGATACAGGCAGAAACATTTACCTTAAAAAAAAGACATGGAAGTTATTTCAGTGAAGAGGTTCTGATTGAATCTGTATGCTCCTCTAGCAGAAAGCAACTTTTAGAGACATTAATCAGGGGTGTAGTTCTTGAAGAGATAGTCCTCCAACTGCCTAGACTACATCTGTGGATGGTCTATAGTATCAAATGGATCATTTACACACCTGTTGGTCCAGAGAGCTGTTTCCGTACATTTGCCTGACATTGACTAATGTGTCTCAGGACCTCTGAATGTGCTCGTATTCTTGGATTATACACCTGCAAAGCCAAAAACCACATGCCATCAACAATAATCCTCATCACAACATTCTTCATGATCGTTTTTTAAAACTTTACCATCGTTTTTTGGACTCCTGTGTTGATGACAAAGTTGACAGACTCCGTTGGCCACCACATATCTTCCCCCTGATGAGTAGAGAGGAAAACCCGCCGAGAAAGCCGTGGTTGCTCAGCCAGGTCAGGAAGGAAGCATCCCTGGTTAGGACACAGGACTACAGGGACCATAGGGCCAAGTTCAGCTCCAAGCCTGGTGCCTTCACGCTGGAGGATGGTGTAGGCACAGTGGACCTCCTTATGACGGGATTACAAAGCAACGCAAAAGAGGACAACATCTTAAACCAATCTTTGCCTCAGCTTGATGAAATTAATCGTAGAGAACATCAATCTTACTTCATCAGAAGCCAAAAACACGACAACATCTCCCTCCTCTTTGGTTCGGTGCAACTCCAGCACCAGTCTCAGCGCAGAGTAGAAGTAGTCCTTGCTTTGACTGCTGCTGTAGACCACCTCAGCAGGAGGCAAGGCCCGTACACTGATGAGCAGGGTGTTGTCATAGTGCTTCAGCAGCTTGTCAGTCATCGGCGGAATAGCGAGGACCACCACTCTGAGCTCGGGCCTCTGAAGCAGAATGTCCTTAAGGAGACCCAGCAGTATGTCCGTGCTTACCGTCCTCTCATGGGCCTGGTCGATGACGACGACTCCATAGTGCTCCAGAAATGGATCTGACATCATTTCTCTGAGAAGCATATCATCGGTGCAGTACCTGAGGGACGAAATCCACCAGAGGGGTTGACAGTGGAGAAACTGTACGGCCATGCTACAGCCCTTTAGAAGCAACAAGTGAAAGGGATATTCCGGCGTAAAACCTAATTTTACGCCAGGTGAAACACACCGTAACACTGAGTTAGACACTCCGTCGAGAGATGAATGTTGCCGGCCACTTGCTTCTCTAGTTATACCAACTTCAGTAATGACCGCACGATAGCAATACAGAGAGCCACATGCTCAACCAAAACGCCACTCTATAGCCACAAATAATGTTCAGAACAGCACCTAACTTCATCAACAGTACATGTAGGGTCCGAGCCACAGCAGTAGCCACCAAACATCTTTTTAACTTTGCCTGATTTCTTTAGCAAAGAGACTAAACACAACTCACCTACTCTCCTCCAGGCAGGTCAATCGACTGCAGTGGAGTTTCGCAGCTCAAGGAAGAACATTTATGATCATTTCTTCATGGAAATGCAATCACACCGAGAAGGTAAGGCAGAAGAACGACCATGTCTGCAGTGCAAAATGATTAATATGATGATCATTATTTGAAGGAAATGACAAAGTCATGATCATAAATGTTCTTCCTTGAGTTGTGTCACCCCGCTGCAGTCGATGAACTCGCCCGAGGTCTCCGTACGCACAAGCAGCTGCTGGAGGAGAGTAGGTGAGTTGTGTTTAGTCTCTTTGCTAAAGAAATCAGGCAAAAGTTAAAAAGATGTTTGGTGGCTAGTGCTGTGGCTGGGACCCTTAAAGGACTGTTGATGAAGGTAGGTGCTGTTCTGAGCATTATTTGTGGCATTTTGGTTTAGGTTTGTTTGTGGCTCCTCAGACCGCTGTGTATTGCTATCGTGCGGCTGTTACTTAAGTTGGTATAACTAGAGAAGCAAGCGGTCTGCAACATTCATCTCTCGAGGGGGTGTCTTACTTGGTGTTTGACCCAAACTTAATTTTATGCTGGAATATCCCTTTAATTTCCAGGCCAACAGAGCCACTGCAGCCTGGAAGATTGGACTACACATGACAACAGTTAACTATCACTTAACATCAGCAGAGGTGTTGTGTGTTAAGAGGGTCACTTGACATGCACTATTTTTCCAGGTGTCAACTATCCTTTTCTAAATGGTTCAACTGAGAGACATGTTGGGTATAAACAGGGTCTGAATGCCTCCTGCTGAGATTGGGGGGATTAATGTCTTGTTTACTTTTGAGATAAAACCGTTAAAAGGTTTATCCAAGATAAGCTTAGGAATTGTGTAAAAGTAGAACTGGTAGCCAGGGGTCAAATAGTCAGTATGTTCAACATATGGTTTCGTAACTGGCTGCTTTAAGCTGTTCATCGCATGCGACTAAGTGAGAAAGTCCTGACTTTAATCTTCACAGATTTGTCAAATTCAAGAAATCAAAGATACCACTGGAGAGTTTTTGCATTTTAGGACAGTATTTCTGCGAGAGTTACACCTTTCACCGGTTTAAGTCAGTGACACTACAAGTGGAAGTGATGCATTGTCAATGATATTAAAATGATATTCAAGCAAGCTGTTGGCAGCGGTGAAACAGACTCAGAGGTCAGAAACAGACCTCAGAACAGTGTCGGCGGAGCAGCAGGTCTCTTGGGGGATGGTGTAACCCACTTCATGGCCTATGTTGACGTCCATTTCGTCAGCCACGCGTAACGCCAGATCTACAGCCTGCTGTCTGCCGGTCTGAGTGCACACGACCCTGCCGTTCTGGTACTGAGCGGACAGGCAGTACTCCGCACACCACTGAGGGATCTGAAAAGACAGTTGTCACTACATTTTTGTTTATTTCAACCCAACAAGTAACATTCCAACTATATCAACTTCATCTTCAGGGTTGTACCAACAGCTTTTGTTTAAGCACACACCAAAACAAACAGTGACAGGAGATGTTCTACGGTATTATCGCTCATAATGCAAAATTGCTTTGGCAGCACAGAGAGGCTTCAGCGGATCAGGGCTTAACAGCAGGAGGTCCCCCTAACACTCCTGCTGAAGCCTTTGTGAAGCCTGACAGTCAGGAGCTTGGACAGCATGTTCACACAATAAGTTCACATAGTGGCACTACTTTACAGAGACCAACGTGAGAAAAAAAACGGATTTATGTTGCAGATTTATGGTTTTAAAAGAGAAAATGTGATGTGAGGGGTAAAAATAAAAGGGTTAAATTCACATGATGGTTAACAGCTGAGTAGGCTGGACTAAACATGTGCTGGACAACTGAATTCAAGTCATTCAAATTAGGTTATGCGTTGGTATTTGGAGGGAAAGGGAAAAATAAGGCTCAAAATGTAGACCTGAAATCAGATTTATTGAAAAGTAACTCAAAGTTGAAACTCTCCATGAGGTTATAAAATCTCAAATAGAGACTTTCTCTCATCTTTACAGATAAAATATCCATGTCTTACCTGTGTACTCCCTCCAGTCCTGGCCGTCCCAGACACAATAAGCAGCTGGTTGTTCGCAAGAGCATCTTCGAACTCGTACCTGACCTTCCACACCGGCAGAGTTTTCCTCTTTTTCAGCAGTTTGTAGTAACGCGAGGAAAAGGGCAATCCGTCAAACTGATTTAACTCCAGATCATCTCCAAAGCCGAAAGAGTCTTCCTCGGGACATTCCTCACTCTCAGGGTGAATGTCAGCCTCAGCGGGATGGTTTTCCTCCGACATGACACACGCATAGGTTTGTTAATCCGGACTAAAGCGCACAAAGACTCGGTTCTCTACCACCTGTCCACTTCGTTGTTTTCTTGTCGAAAACTCTCCCTTCAGTCAAGAATTCATCTGTTTCTTCTCTATTTAAATTGCTTGATGTAAATGAAGGCCGTTCCACCAGGCTGCTCTCAGCCCGGAGTGGTTCTGTTTGGGCTGGCTGACGTGTAGTGCGCACCGGCGCGTAATTATCCCCGGCGTGGCTTCACACGTGTTTTCATTTGCTTCATGTTCAATTCCGAGCCATGCCCACTGGTCTGTCACAATCTCCTGTTCATACAAAACCATCACGAACGATGGCGTCAACGTAGGCAAATATTGAATATGAAAATAGCAATAAGTAATGGATTCCTGCTCCCGTGTCTATAAAACAAGCACACTTAACTTGAGCTCAGAATAATGCCTATGAAGTAGACAGCAGCAGCAGGGGCGTGTCTAGAATTTATTGACCAGGGTGGCCCAACTGGGGCACTGACTTTTGCAGGGGTGGCATGTGATGTAAGATGACGAATGGCACTCATCCTATCAATAGATATGTATACTAAGATACAAAATGCCCCTTTGAGCTGCGTGTTTACTACAAGGCGCTGCTAGTGGGGGCATCGTTCCCATTAAGGCAATGCATGTACATTGAAAAAAAAAAACTTGCTAATTTCTCAAACTATTTTTTATGTGGTTTACATGATTGTCAATGCCAAAACATGTGCTATTAATACAAAACATTTCATTAAACATGGTTTTGTTTTGGTTTTTTTAGATCAAATATTCTCTATTAATAGCCCATGTTTTGGCGTTGACAATAAAGTAAACAGCATTAAAATCAGTTGCGAAATAAGCAAGTAATAAGAAATAATAATAATAATAATAATAATAATAATAATATATACATATCTATCTACATATCTATAGTCATTTTTCTCTGATTTGTGTGTATATTACCTAATTGGGCCAGCAGGTGTCCTTGTGGTGTTGGGTGTGTATTTTGACAATATGTAGGAACCTTTTGTCAGGTGTCAGGTGTTGTTAGACAAAGGAGCACACAGTTTTTGCTACATGTCAGTCACTTTGGATGTTGGGTTTGGTGATACAGTCATGGACTGCAAATGATTGGAAAACAAGTCAAATGGTGAGCAATAAAGAACACAGCAAAGGAAAAGGCAGCCAGGTAAGAAATTTAAGCATTCTAAAAATGTGTTATTTCTTTGTACATTTTTGTTATTTCTAAAATGTAACAAAGTGTGAACATGTAGAATTGTTTAGCTTAGCTGGTTGAGGAGATATAGGTCAAAAATTATGTTTCAAAATAATTAAAAAGTACATTTGCTAAATCTAAAGGCAAAGAAATCTTAAAGAAAATTTGTTGAAACACAGGCTAGCTAGCTACTTGAAACATGAGTTCCACATCTGACAAAAAAACAATCATAGTTGGTTTAGTTTAGGATAGAGGTTAAGTTGCCAATCAGATTTTAAGGGGCCTTGTGCTGCCCCTGTCTACCCCTCTTTTCTTGGGTTGTATTGTCATTGATTTCCTCTGTTTTAGTCTTGTTAAGCAAAGGGAATGACTTCCCTGACACCATTAAGACCCCAGTGAAAGATCAGTATAAAGATCAATAACAAGAGTAATCGACAGTGTTAGAAAAACAGTTTTACTAATGCTGCTTGTGTGTTCAAAATACCATGAGCAAACACTGACATCGGAAGTGTTGTCTTTACATATGACGTATCAAACAATCATTGTATAAAAAAAAGCATTCTCCATGAACTGTGTTCACCTGTAACACAAAATATGAGATACACAATGGATGAATTGTGCAGTCAAGTGACTGCCTGATTGTTCATGGACACAGAGAGCACTGAAAAAAGCATATAAACAAGGCAAGGCATGTACAACTAGTGCAGTATTACAAAGAGAGAACAGTATCAAAAGTAACAAAAGTCAGCCAACATGTTTGTAATGAGAGCTGTGCTTAAAGGAAATGTTGCTTTGATGAGAATATACATATGCTGCACTGCGATCCAGTAAAACAACAAAACTGCATTCATTCTGATGAGCGAAATATTGTTAAAAACAAGAAACTTCATACAGGGTATGTGAGTTGCACGAAGAACGGCTTAAAAATGTCCCAAAAGCAAAATCAAGAAGGTAGAAAATTAGAAAATGAATAACTATGAGACAGGCTTTTGTCAAGTGCATAAGTCCTTTCCCATCAGAGTCTGAATCCACACACTGACACTATAGAGCTGAGTGCCTCTATGACGCCTGTGCAGTCATAGCCTTGAGAAAGTCCTCACTGATTCCATGATTTATTCACACCAAGTCCTTTGTGTAGGCAGGCACACAGGGAAATAATAAAAACACACATGACCTTTAGCAGAGCGAGAGCCAAGAGACTCTCTCTGCAGGATGAAGACTTCCTTCATATGCTCTATTCTGGATCCACCGTGAGCTCACACTTCAGTACCCACATCCACTAAAGTAAGCTTCTCAGGGCTTGTCAAGTGAAGCAGAACTTAGTGATATTTCTCGGTTACCTTTTTTGAAATTAAACGCAGAGAATGTAGAACAGAAATTGGGATTTCTCTTCTCTTCATTTGTAGAAAACTTGGCAGAACAGATGCTGCAAAAACTCTTTTTCTCTGTTGTTGTTGTTTCAAGCCTTGTCAGACTGGCTAAAAGCTGCTACGCAGAGCATTAACCTTCAGGAAAGACAACCTTTAAGCTTCAAAATACAAGCTACAAGTGTCCTCTGAAGTCATTGCACAAGCTCTTTTTTTTAACTCCTTCTGAAGTTTACAGAACAAAACCCCCAAATGGTAAAACGTTCCCTTCGTTAAAAGACATTCCTGTAATCACAATTTCACAGATTTGCTATTTTTCAATAAAATTCTCTTGCACTCGTCCTGATGAACATCATTTGATTTAAAAAAAATGATGCGAAACACAAATTTAAAATTCATGTTGCTACCGTGTAGTAAAAGTGTCTGGCACAGTGCACTGCGTGGCAATAAATACAGAATATAAATACTTTACATGTACCTGAGCTCAGACTCGTAGCACCATTCAGAGACAGAGCACCAAAAGGGACACGGCAGATCTCCTAATTCTCAGAGAAACCACCATCTTTTTAAGGTTTCAGAGTTTTCATAGTGCAAATTCCTTTTTAAGTGTCTTATAACAACAACAATGTCCCCTCGGGTCAAAGTCTCAGCTGCTGTATTTGATGTTGGCGATTATGCAAGGCTTTGGTAGAGTTGGAGGCTGCTTGGGACTGGGTCTGAAAGAGAGGGGAGAGAAAATGAGGAAACATCATCCTTCCACAGGCTTCAGTGTTTGCTTTTCAAATAATGCAATTAAGTCTGGGACTCACCTGTTTGGGCGTGGGAGAGGGCGCACAGGTCTGGGCACACAGGGTACTGACGCAGGGCTGCAAACAGTCGCAGGTCCTTTGACTGAAGAGGGACTCCGAGCCAAACGAGAGCTCCTTGGGTCGGCCGGTAGGGGTTTCTGAGGGGGACTGGGCTTCTCCAACTCCTGGTGAAAGAGAGTGAGAGAAACACGCACATAAAAAAAAAAGAAAAATATACTCAGAATGTCCACCAGATGGCACTCTCAGCCAGATAATCCGAGCTCTTGCAGCATTGCGATGACAGGAACATGTTTGGTTGCTTTAAGAGCCTCTAAGAGGACTGGGATCATGATAAGTCCTGCTACCTGGGCCCCATCTGGACTGTATAAACTATCTCTTTTAAAATTCCTGAGAGAAGAATCCGAAAACATGAGAGGGAAGGGAGCCAAACAAGGAAAGTTGAGAGAGACACAGGGATGATTTTAAGCAGGGACTCTATTATTTTTTAATTTATTATTTTTTCAATAAACTACGACTGAAAAGAACAGTTTTTGTTCTGTTTATGTAAGATTCAGGGTAAAATCAACAACAAAATGTAACATTAACAACATAATGAAACATTCAGATACACCACCCTCGGGCATGACATGGTTCAGTACCGTATCATGATGTAAATATTACTGTATTATTGATGTTTCGGCCACTTAGCCTGCCACTTAAGTGTAAAAAAAGCTGTTCAGCTGGTTAAATGGGTTTCTTTTCTGTAGTATAATGTAAGTCAGTGATGGTATTAGAATCGCTTTCACTACACTGTAGAAGTACATCCCTGTAATATCTGAATTTCCCTGAAACTGAAGGTAAAGTAAGTAAAGTTTCTGATCCAGTGTATGTCTTTCATTTGTACGTTTCGACACTGTTGCAGTAACGTTACTAATTCTTCATCAATTCATCAGTTTTCCCCAACCACCGGGCCCTGGAAAGATAATTAAATAATTTTTTGTCTTTTCATCTGTCCTCCCTGTATCTTATTTTGAAAGACCACCACTTCTGCCATCGCCTCACTTTCGTGCTTGACTCTTCGGCATGTCATTTTCCTGCATCAGCGACACAAGCTAGCCCTTGCAAAAATGAGCCAGAAACAGAGTTCACTGGAGAGAGAAAGGGTTGATGTTGAATTGTAATAAAAAAGTGCCTAATATAAGATGTAATTGTTGCATCCAGATTATATACTATGTATATGCTGTGTACCTACCCGGTCCTTGAAAAAGGTTTCCTGCATGAAACTGGTCCCTGGTACCAAAAAGGTTGGGGACGGTCAGCACCATACTTTTTACAGAGGCTGAATATGAGTGTACCATGAGTAAGACTTTGGCAGCAGCAGCAAGGGAATTTTCTTTGGACAGGCAGAAAACTTTGGCAGAGCCAGACTCATTGTGAGCAGCCATCTGCCATGACTGGCTGAACTGAATCATATTGATAGTCTATACAATCGACACCGAGCCAACTTGATCTCCATCCAGATACATCAGGAAATTTTCAGTAAAACGGCACAAAATGTCACTTCAGCTCAAACTTGAAATACTTTAATCCACATCTGACAAATCCAAGTGTGTCTAAAAAAAGTCTCCATCAGGTAAAGCTTTCCCTTTAGACTTTACTTCTTCCAGGCCCCCAGCAGTGAGCTTTTAGTGGGAGGGGGAGAAAAAAAGGGCTTTGTCAACATCTAAATGCTGCCAAACAGCTGCTAAAGACACTGTCAGCGAAGTCTGCTGCCACTTTCAAATTCACACCCTGACGCTGAGAAGAGACAGAAAAGTTACTTTCTTTCGCTGAAAAACTACAAAGAGCACTTCACCTGTTGTATCCGTGTAAAACTGAACAGAGCTCTTGGAAACTGTGGGGTGCTTTTGTAGACAGGAAAAAAACTCAGTCTGCTTTTTCATGGGAAAGCAGATATCTGCTAAAGTTGACACATTTATGGCACAGTTATTTTCACAGTGGTGTGTCACTTAAACCTGCCCAGTTCTGCATTTATAATCTATATATAAAAGTCTAATAAATGCCATCCTACATTAGGGAGGCCATTTCTATACTCACTAAACACCTTAACATTATTATGCCTCTTTATAGCTGAATAGACCGGTTAAAGCGAAGTTACCACCGGCGCGCACTGCCCTTCAAACTTAATGAAAACAAATCTATCAGTTAAAATTAAAGGGTAGTTACGTAAAAAAAAAATGGTAACCTTCCTCTGTTTTCCCTTTGCTAAACCAAACATGTCTAAAATGGTACTGTATATTTAAAACACCACTAATTACCCTGATCCCAGCGTGGCATCTCTGTTTTGCTCTGACCTCGGATCCCCTATGAGTCATCGTTATTGCCGCGGTCCTAAAAACATTTATCTGAGATCCCTGACGATACTGTCAGGCGGAACCAAAGTGGTCATGAGATGGAACTCATCGCTGATTTTTCACCCACATGTCATCCTTCTCCCCGTGTCTTCATTTGCACTTCCTTTTGTGTCTGCAACGGTTCCTTGCTTTCAGCGGTGACTCATGCTGTCTCAATTTCTTTTCCAGCATGACATCCATATAATTCGAAGTGAATACAACTCTTTTTAAAAAATGTACTCACTTTCTTTAGGGAGAAAACTGATTCAGCTGCTTATATGACAATTTGGGGGTTTGAATAGAAAAAACCTCTGTTTTGGTGGATTTAATTAGGTTTTTATAACTTGGTACAAGGACAAAGACGAGTCTTAAACACAGTCATTTCTATGTCGTGTGTATGAAGCTCATCTTATTTGTTCCTTATAGCTTTGCTTTAACATAATTTCTTAAATCTCCAGTCAGGAACTTTCAGTCTGTGTCAATTATCGCGCCCTGTGGACAAATTAGTCTTTGCTTATTTTGTCCTCTTAATTTTAGGGCCACATGAGTGAAAATGAAATAAAAAAAATTGACATTTCCAGTTTCATTCATTAATAATACAAGTATAGAAATCCTCAGTCTTGTAACTGATGGTCCTGTTTGCATTTGGATATCATGTAAATGCATCAATATAAATTTTAGTCTATTTAATAAACATTAAAAATTCCTTATAGGAGTTTTAACTCACTGAGTGTTTCATGCAGTAAATGGTAAATAAATGATCTACTTAAAGTCTCCATCTCTTTTATTTTCTCATGTTGTCTTGACAACGGTAACATTATCATCATCTTATCCCTTTACCTGTTCAACCTTAATCACAAATTTTCACCCTCTCTCTCTTTTTCCCATCATCTCTTAACCCCTACTCTCATCCTGTAAACTGTCTTACCATTGACCCAGACAATCGACCTTTCATCCCTTGACCTCCACCCTAACCCCCTTCTTCCTGTCCCCAACCCATATCTAATCTATTCAAACCCTGAGCCCTCAACACCTATCCTTAACCCCCAGTGCTTCATTTCCTACCTTTTTCCCTCCATCCCTGAACCATTATCCTCAACTCTCCATCACTCTACCCTTACTCTCATGCCTTCATACCTCACCCTCTACCCCAATCATCCATCCCACTTCCCTCCACCTTTGACCTTCCTTCACCTTTACTCTTACATTCCCTTTCCCTTGGCCCTTACCCCCCTCTTCATCCCTCAGTCCTTCACCTCTTGACCTCATCCCTCACTTTCTCAACTCTAACCCTCATCTATTGATTCCTTAACCCAAACCCTTTATTCTCATCCTTCAAACCTTCATCCTGACCCTTACCTATTAGTCCCTCAACTCTAACCCACACCCCTGCATCCTCAAACCCTCAACTCTTTCTGCCCTCTTTCTTCCCAACCTCATACTCCAAACCCATTTCTTATTATTCAACCCACCATCCCTCAACTCTCATCTCATGGCATCAACCCTTCATTCCTCCATCTCTTGACTTCACTTGTTGGTGTATTCCTCGGTGTAAACCTTCATTGACCCATCCCATTCCTCATCCTTTTACGCCTCAATCCCTCATCTCTTGTCTTATCCTTTTTACTCTTCAATCATCCCAACACTATTTCTCACGCTTTCAATTCTCCATCCCTTAACTCTTTACCTTCATCCCCCCTTTTTCCCCACTCTTCCATGTTTCTTTCTGGTCTTCTTAAATCCATCGACATCTTCATTTATAGACAACCTTCTTTTATCTTTTTACCGTGTTTTTTTTCCCCATCTTCTCAATCCTCGCTCTCCCTCTGAGTCTTCCTGCCTGATTCGCCCACAGAGTACAAGTCAAACCGGATTAAAGGCAAATAAGAGTCTTTGAGAATCACTGAGTTAGAAGGATTTAACACCAGGAACCTTTACCTCAACTCTGACAGGCCTGCAACGCCAGAGCTAAACTCCGTGGAATACCAGTGGCGGCAAATTTACCACCCTGTGATATTTGGACATACTTGCTCACTCCAGCTGCTGTTCCATCTTTTCTGTTCCCCTTCCCTCCTCCTCTGAATGTCTGGCTCCATTTTCAATATTTATGTGTCGGTTTTGTGTTTTAGAATTGAAGTCTCGCTTGGGTGACACTAGCTCCTGGGTTAACTTCGTTATTTTATGGGACTGTCAGCAGGCATGCAGTATATAGGAAATACAAGAACCATGAAAATGCTCATTCGAAGGCGCAGCGAACAACACAGTTTCACCCGGCGGAAAAATTACAGCGAGTTAACATCATCAAATAAAACCTGTCCGACTCACTCACCATGACCATCCTGCAGGAGTTATGGCGCGATGCGGTGCGAAACGGCGTCCCGCGGGGTGCGACGTGAATATGAGGCGGGGGAACGGGAGGCCTCGGCAGCACCGGGCCGGGGGAGAGGGACAGGGTGAGAGACAGAGGGACGGGGTGACTGAGGTGAACTGGAGGGCACTGGGGCAGTCTGTGAAGGCTGTGGTGGGAGGGGTAAGGGGCTGGTGGGAGCACCGCCTCGGGCCCTCGGTGAGGAGGCTGCGGAGAGAAGATGAAAGACAGAAGAGTCGGTAAGAGAGTAAAACGTCTGCTTCCTATCAGAAACAGTCATGTTAAACCATCTCTTCTTCCTCTGCCGGGTCTTCCTGATGCTGTCAAAGGTGCGTAAATCAAACGCTCCCTTTCATTTTTTTACTTGCTCACTTTCCTCAACTCTTCTTCAGGGCCTAAATCAAAGGTGGACGCAGCTAAAAAGCCCACAGACATGGTTCAGACAGAGAATATGACACTGCCGAGGATATGGATTCGACCACATGTGCGCACACACACACACACACACACACACACACACACACACACACACACACACACACACACACACACACACACACACACACACACACACACACACACACACACACACACACACACACACACACAAAACACACACACACAGCACTTTAAAACAGCTCGCTTTGCCTGGAAAATGACCTCACCTGCACTGTGCTGACATCAAACAGCCTTACATCCTTTCTCTTCTTACCGTTGACCCCAAATGAAAACCACATGTGGCTAACTGGAAACACCAAACTCATGCTAATGCACAACAGCTTCCCACCCCCCTCCTCCGCTCGCTGTGTGCCACCATGAAGCGCAAATGTCAGTCCTGACGCAGCTGCTCCCATTTCAGGCATCGATCACAGGTTTTCTCCACGTTACGAAGCATGTCAAGGATGTAATAAAGTAGTTAAAAAGCACGGGCACGCAGGAATTACAGGAAAAACCCGGCTCTGTACCGCGATTATCAGCAACAGGATGCCTTTATTTCTCAAATAAGCAGCCAGTAAACATACTTCATGTGCAGATAAATCAATTTCTGTCTTAACAGGCAGCTGTTAATGACAAGAAATGTATTCAAGTGTCACGAACACACTGACTCCATTATCATCACCTCCTCCACATGTCGACAAACAGAGGGGGAGATTTAATTGGATTTGAATGAGCTGCCATTTGTGTGAAAACAACACGTCAATCCTGCTGAGGATGATTTGTGGCGAGTATTACGGCGTGCTGGTGATGCGTTTGTTTGACTCAGATACTGCTCTTAAGATGTCTAATCTGTGTGTGTGTTTGTAGTCAGCCTGTCGTTTAAGTCGTGTGGTGCAGTGACCTTGAAGACGGTGGTGCTGTGGGGGACAGGCGGGGCCGGTCGGGACGGGGATGTGCTCGCAGATGGAGGCTGGTTAGGAGGGGAAGGTCCGCTGATTGCAGCGCTCACTGATCTGGAATGGAAGAGAATAAATTATATATCTTCCTTGATATTTATAAATGATTTAGTCATGATCCTCCAGAGGAAAAAAAGTTACCTGAGTTTCTCTATCTGATTCTTCCTACCGGTGAAGATCAGGCCAAGGAGGGTTTTTCTCTTAATGCAGATGATGAGAGCAGCTCCAAGGACAGTGAGGAGAGCGACCAGGATGCCTATAGTGAGACTTCCATTGTCTGCTCACAAACACAGATGGAAAAAACATAAACTCAAACTGAATCCTTGAAGAATTTACATGCCTTTTTATGATTTTTTAATGTCGCAGCGTGACACTCTTTGAGGTTTTCCGAAGAGACCGAAAAAGAAAAACATCGTTCTGGAACCAAGATTCGCTTTGTTCCTCGGCATAAATTAGTCATAGATATTAGGGCCTGTGTCTATTAACAACATTTTTGTGATGGCCCATTATCACAATTTTGGAGTGCTTCTCATTGATGTTTACAGTTGCTAGGCAACAAAAGTCATCCTACAGCACAACCGCTTCCCTTTGTAGAGAGTATTTATGCTGCTTTCGAGTTACCTCGACGGTAAGATATCAGAGTTGGAAATTACGTCACATCCGAGTTTCAGTTAAACTTGTATAACTATCATTATAAACACTTGTTAATTATCATAAGGCCTTATAACAATAACCATAACACATTATAATACCTGACCTTGTAAGTCATGATAAATAGCTTTATAATGTGTTGTGATTATTGCTATAAAGCATTATAATCAAATATGAGTGTTTATAACTATAGTTATACAGTGCTATAACGTGATTATAACACATAATACATATATTTATAATGCGTTATAGAGACAGGCGTCAAGCGAAGTGTTACCGTTTAATCCATTTTAATTGGTTGGGAAACTAAACTAATGGGCGTCGCTATGCTCCTAAGAGTGAAGTATTTCCAACTGAGCGGTCCACAAATATCAGCTGAAGCAGACAGTATTATATTTCTGATACTTATTAAAATCAGTGCTGTTACTGTTGACTTACCTGCTAATCTAATGGGTCCGCTGTCGACACTCCCTCCAAAACCCGCCTTGTCGCAGAATGGTGGCGCCCAGTGAGCCTCACAGTGACAGTTCTTGTTGTTGTTACACACCTGCAACACAACAAAGAGGGCTGATTACCCGTTAGATGATCCCCAAAATGCAATCATCAGCCTGTCTTCTTCACGCAACATTTGAGCGTATGCTTTCTAACACGTCCTTTTTAATATGCAGCTTCTGCTCTCATCTGGCTACAGTGCAAACGCTAATGGTGACAAATGAGTCCTTGTTATGAAAGTGGACGCCGACTATAACAACACCCGGGCCTCGGCTAATGATTATTTTCAATGTGGATTAATCAGCTGATTAGTTTCTGGTTGATATAATGATCAATCTGCAGGAACTCAAAAAGCAGCAAATCCTCATGTTCTAGTATCGATGTTTGTCGGGGTTTGAGCCTGAAACGACTTTAACAGATCCGTCTAATGACTAGAAAAATACTCCGTCAATTGTTCTCTCTTGTGTATGAAGAGCAGACACAACAGGCTACGAAACTAATGCAGATGCAAGGCCCCCGCTTTGCAAACCACCTGATATAAAAACCAGATTTTTTTCTTTGCCTTATTCCATTTTTATCTCCCGTTCCTTGTCTTCCTGTCCTGGAAGGGTAACATCTACAAGGATTTCCCAGCAGACTAATGCAGAGCAGGTGAAGGCCTTCTTTCCAAGGCAACATCTTGATCTAATCTGTGCACGCAGGGTTGCCCTGTCTCCTAAAGGAGCAACATCTTTTTATTTCAGCGAGTAAAACTGTCCCAACTGTTTTATAGAAACGTCTTAATTGGAACGAGACAAACAAATACGGTCGTGTAATAACTTGAGATGTTTCATTTTAAGAGATAATAAAAACGGTTTCCCCCTGTGGGTTGGACTCAGCAGACACAGTCAAAGCCTCCGAGACCTTCAAGTCTTAACACAAAGCTGCATTTTTTAACTGGAACAGGCCCACCCGTAGATGTGTTTGAGTGGCATTTAAGAAAAATCCAATAACCGAGCCCCCCTGTCCCAAAGTCAAACTGTGTATCATCATTTGGCCAAATAAAGCCTGGCCTTCAGATTTCTATACAGTTTTTGGGAACAAGGACGACTGCCTGTGATGATGAATGGCACTCCAAGCTGAGCATGAATGAAGCCATTATATCTAATTGATTGAACCTTTCAGCAACCAGAGTGATTGATTGCGAGGCTGTGTAATGGCTCCCTAACCGAGGTATACTGGGAATTTTGAGCAAATTACAGCCAAAATGAGCTCCTGTGTGAGGAGTGGAATAGGATATTAAGTAAATAGCTAATCCAGTGAGGGACTGGTTTGAGATAGAGAGCAATTACAACAGGTTTTAACAACAGACAGAAACAGGAGGGCAGAGGGAGGGAAAAAGACGCCGCACTCACCCCTCGACCGCTGCACTTAGCCGAACACTCGTGCACACCGAAGACGCTGACGTTCTGGCACTGACGATTCAGACACATCTAAAGGCAGACAAAGACATTAAAAATGGACAGGTTGAGCTCAAAGAGGAGTTGCAGGAATATTTTAAACCCTTTTATGTTTTAAAGGGAAATAAACTAAAAGATTCATCTCCCTTTCGTTCACTTCGCCGCAGACAAACCGCTCCAGTTATAAACTGCCGCTGTATTAAAACAGCTTTTTAAAAGCCATGCGACGCAGACGAGACTTTGGGCGCCTTGATGGCTCCACACCCTGATACACCCAGACTGGAAGTGAAGATGGACTTGGCAGCCATGGGCACACACGCGGTGATGCCAGGGCGTTTGACAGATGAGGGCTGAGGCAGGATCCTCCTTCAGGGTGGAGGCTCACAAAGAAGTAAATTAGACTAAATGGATTAACTGTATCATTGGAGTGACCAATGAATGAATTGATGACCTCTGAAAGATGCCAAACAGACTGAATAATGCTAAGTCAATTAAGCGTGGGAGGCCGAAATGACTGGAGGACACTCCCCAGAGAACGACTAAGTCATGGTCTGTCACCTCGCATCAGATTTCCACTCTTATTTCCATTCGTTTTGGAAATACGCTGCATCTACGAGTGGTTTCACTTAAAATCTAAAGCCGATTCTTCAGGTCTTTAAGTCTGCCCTGAAGAAATCTTCATGTCTTCATAAGCTGACTCAGCTTTTGCTTGTTGTACCAGATATATGGGAGGAAAATCTGCAGCTGTCATACGTCCCAAGGAAGCATTTGGAGGTTCAGACGGAGCTAATATGAGGCTTTGTCTGTCTTAGATACGCAGATCTACAGGGTAACTAAAAAACCTTCTCATGGTTCCATAATACGACAGAGTATAAAGGCCACTTTAAGAAAAAAAAAAACTAAGACTTTGTAATTATTAACGAGAATCAAGTCGTAATAACATAAAATAATTATTTATGAGAATAAAGTTAGAATAAAATCATTACTTATGAGAATAAAGTCGTAGCTGATAGCTGTTCTAACCTGTTGTTAGTTGTTTAAATGAGCGCTGTGGAGCATTTAGATGAATTGAACTTCAGTAGCTAGGTTTCACAAACAAGGAGATACTAAATCCTTTGGCGTTTCAGCACATTGTCATAAGTATCAGAACAGATGCAAGAAATGCATCTTTTCCGCAGAAAGAACCAGGCAAACTTGTAGGGAATCGCTGTTTTTGAGGAGGGGGAAATGGCTGGAAATGGCCGTGCAAAGGCTAAATCCCTCAATGCAGCAGTTTATAGCAATAATATATGTCTTTAGTTTATCTTGAACCTAGATGCCATAAGGTGTTGGTGCCTCTGCAGGTATAGGTTGCTGCTGGTGTCATGCCGGCGTCAGACACAGACGCTGCGCTCGTCGTAGCTCTACACCCTCTGAATCACAGACGTTGATTTTCAGTTGGATTGTTTCTTGAGAAACCACAAAAGCCCTCTGAAAGGCCCACTGATGCACCCACTGATAACTCTGTAGTTGACCAGTTCAGACATTTCCTCCTCCAAAAAAGCAGCTTGAAGACTTTATTTATTGTACAACTTTATTCTCTTAAGTAATGATTTTACTATGACTTAATTCTCATTAGTAATGACTTTAATCACAAAGTAATCTTTTTTTCTTAATTCGGCCCTTGTACTCTGTTGTACCATTAAATACATTTGAATGGCATCATTTGATTCTTAAT
Source organism: Xyrichtys novacula (assembly GCA_962446985.1). Classification (NCBI taxonomy): domain Eukaryota; kingdom Metazoa; phylum Chordata; class Actinopteri; order Labriformes; family Labridae; genus Xyrichtys; species Xyrichtys novacula. The sequence continues at coordinate 5,509,212 of OY660882.1, read as the reverse complement.
TCATGATACGAGTAGGACTTGTTAGTGTCCTTCCCTAAAATCAAAATAAAAAGAAGAAAAACTTACAGTACAAAATCGCAGCTGAGGGTCTGCCAAGAGTAAATACACTTTTCAATCATCACTAATGAGTATAATAGTGCCTGCTGAAGTGATTTGTGTGTTGTGTTTATCTCTACCAGCTGTGTTTAAAGTCCTCTCACCAGCCCATCTCCACATTTGGTTCCCGTCAGCACCAAGCCAGGATCGGGCATGTCATCGCCCAGGTAGACATGTGTTCCTCGGCACAGAATCCTCCCTCCTTCCTGCAGAGGGATGTTTGTTTCAATGGAAACAGCGTTGGTACCAATTACCGGGCGGTTAGCTCCTCCTTGGCACTGGATTTTGCCACATTTAGCATCTCTGCAAACAGAACCAACCACAGGGAAAGAGAACAATGTGATAATTGAATAACGTGTCATTGTTTTTCCCAAATGTGTAAATATGCAATTATTTTCCTCTCACTCTTGCTGTCCAATTAGGGAAAGAGCAAAACAGGCAGCTTGTTAGTTCCGCTTTCAGACCATCACCTGAGCGATTCTGAAACTTTCTGCATTTCATAAACTGACTCTGTAACCTTCAATTAGGGGCTGCGAGTCATTATCATTTCTTTTGTTCAAACTGTGAGTTATTTCCAAGTTGAGGAGAGTTTAGTCTTAAAAGTGTCAGAAAAATTCAGCGGACCATCATTCTTTAATAAAACAAAAGCCTGGCAGCAGTTTTTAATGTCATTAAAGTCACTGTCAGGAGTTTTTCACCGGTTATGAAACAGACTCCAAACTGATAATGATGCCTTGATACGGCCTGTATAAGCAAACAAGACCACCAGCTGCAAGATTTATCTTTCTATACTGTACTGACGAACATCTGTAACCATAGCAACAGTGTAGGTGTACACTAAAACAACAGTTTTTTACTGAGGGGGTGAGAAGGGAATAATCCTGGTGAAAAACTCAGATGTTTCTATTCACTCGGGTAATTTTAGGAAGTTTTCAGGAACTTTTCTCATATATCTGGAAGGAGCCAATGACTGATACATTTAGGTGTTAGATGTAGGCAAGTTGTAGTTTCTCTTGACAGAAAACCCTACAGGACAAGAACTTGGACCTAAATTGACTTTATTCACACAAAGTGCCCAACCCTGATGGGTTTACAAGACACCGAAAGTATTGTTACAGCGCTTCAAACGCTTCAAATTATAATTATACAGTTGCATCTTCCTTTCAAAGCTTGATATCAAACATCACAGTCTGCCTTCTTAAATGTTTCCTCCTCTGAAACTAAACTCAAGTTTTTCATAATCATTCAAACAAAAGAATTCTGCATAAATGGAGGACATTTATTATTTAATATGATTTATTAATATTTTCATGTGCGGAACATGTTGATAAACAATGAAGGTCATGAAATACAACCCCCGTCCCCACGCCCACCCTCATCCCTTAGGAGGCAAATGAGAAGGTTAACAACAAAGGCTATATAAGAGTACAGTTCACCAATATGTATAAATCTATACAGTGATTGAAGAAATGAATATACTGTATAATTTAAGAACCAGAAAATTAGGTGAACAGATAAAGGAGGAGAACTATGAATAATGATGAACGGTATAATACTAAGATTAAAAAGAAAGAGAAAAAAAATAGATAAACAATAAAGATTAAATAAAAATAAAGTGATGCCAAGATTTCTGTTATCTGCCCAGTATTATGAGATAAAAGTGACAACATTTCTCACCAAATCCCAAAACATCTCAATGTTGGAGGACATTTTTTGAGCAAAAACATCCTTTAAATTATCACAGACTGGACAGTAAAACAGAAAATGAATCTCATTTTCAATTTCACCTAAGTCACACAACAAACAGATTCTGTCCCCCTCAGCTTTGGCCTTAAATTTATTTGTCTCTAAAGCTTAAGGTAAGGTACCATGAGCACAACAGTGCACAGAGATCAGTAAAGAAAGAATATACTGTCCCTCACATGGGGATAAAAAATTCTTGTTGTATCCTACAAACAGTCCCCAACAAGTCAGTACGCAAATCATGTGTATGAATTAAATGCAGAAAAGCAGCAGCAAAGACCTCTGAACAATACACACGATAGAGTTGAGGCAAGTTGCAAAGATAAGATGATGTACTGTCGGCTGATTTTGACTCTGGCTTCCCTGAGCTCCTGCTGCTCTCACTTCAACAACTGATAAATAAATTAATACTTTCAGAACGTTTGAATCTGGTTCATGATTGTTTCATAACATTAAAAATCCAATCGGATAATAGCGTTCAAATGTGCCCATATCTGCCACAAGGACATTTTTTTTTTTGCTTCAGAGGAAAAATACAGTGTGTGCCCTTCACTGCATTCTACAACATACAATTAACCACTTTCACAGGTTGCCATGGGAACCCCGGGTCTTACCGTGCTTCACATTTGGCAAAGGAGCCTTTGGAGTCCTTGCCACAGTTGCCATAGGGGTCTCCTGCTGAGTTGACCCTTTCAAAGCAAATACCCGGAGCTGGCTTGGCACCTACGTAAGCACAGTGAATAAAATTTGAGAGGCTGGCACCCTATAATAACCCATTCATGAAAAGTGAAAGCCAATAAAGAGGGGGGGAGGGTCTCTCCTCCACTTACCTTGGCCCCACAGTGTGATGCACTGCTGCTCATGAGTTTGGCAGATGCCGTTGTAACAGTAGCCGTCCACGCTGTGGCAGGAGTGGCCGTCGTGTAGGTAGACATTGGAGGGGCAGTGCGGGCTGGCACCGGTGCAGAATTCAGGTAGATCACAGGAGTTGCTGGATTCACGGCATGGAGTTCCTGCTGGCTTCAGCTACACCCGAATGTAGACGATGAGAAAATGTCAGCAAGATGAAGAACAAGACAAATCTACAGCTGTGTGTCTACCAAACAATCGTTATTCAGGGAATTTACTTTTTTAGGGACCAATGTTGGTAAAAGCTCCAGGAACTTTATTTTAACCCCAAAGGTCCCAGGTTTAGGCTTTCTTAGAGTACAAGAACCTTCGAGTCAGACTCTTTTACCCCATCTTTTTAATAGGTTCTTAAAGGGATATTCCGGCGTAAAGTTAAGTTAGGGTCAAACACACCGTAACACCGAGTTAGACACCCCATCGAGAGATGAATGTTGCCGACTGCTTGCTTCTTTAGTTATACCAACTTTAGTAATGACCGCACAATAGCAATACAGAGAGCCATGCGCTCAACCAAAACGCCACTCTATAGCCACAAATAATGCTCAGAACAGCACCTAACTTCATCAACAGTACATATAGGGTCCCAGCCACAGCAATATCATAGCATATCTTTTTAGTTTTGCCTAATTTCTTTGGCAAAGAGACTAAACAAAACTCACCTACTCTCTTCCAGCAGCTGCTTGTTTGTAAAGAGACCTCTGGGCGAATCCATCGACTGCAGCAGGGTGACACAGCTCAAGGAAGAACATTTATGATCATTACTTATACATATTAATCATTTTGCACTGCAGACGCAGTAGTTCTTCTGCCTTAACGTCTTGGTCTGATTGTATTTCCATGAAGAAATGATCGTAAATGTTCTTCCTTGAGCTGCGGCACCCCGCTGTAGTCGATGGACTCCGATGTGTTTGACCCTAGCTTAATTTTACGCTGGAATACCCCTTTAAATCTTAGATGGGACGCAGACAAGAATAGACTTGAGGAACCTTTTAATCTCTTATGAAGAATTAAAAGCCCCTGACATTTTTGTTGGAAATGCAGCTTTATATATAACTGGATGGAGAAAGTAGGTGCTGACTTTCAGGTCAAAAAAGTTAATCACAGAAAATTCTTTACCTTGAAATAAATCAGACAAACTGTACACAGTCCCATACCTGACAATCCTGGCAGCATTGTCCGTGTGCGCAAACAGCATCTCCCTTTAAGGTGCAGGTCGTAGCATTGCAGCAAGGATTCATACATTCCTTCAGATAGAAAAAGAAAGGAAAAAGAAGAAAAGCAGAGAAATGGATTTTAAGTGAAGGAGGGAACAAAGGTAAAAGAGAATTAAGTCAGCACATAGAGATCCTATTTCACCTCTGAGCTAAAGCTCGGGCTTTGTTATCAGAGGGGATGCAGCCTTGCAGGACTGTGTTTGTAGCAGCTAAAGAAACCTGACAGAGGAAAGGAAACCACAGTTTCTATTTCTCTAAAAACAATGCTCCCCTCTGACAGGCCGAACAAGCTCGGCGAGGCCCCTGGAACCATGTGCGAGGCTGTGAATGATGCAGAAAAATGAGGTGAAGATGGACACACCGCAGGAAAACAATTTCATCAAAAAAGCAAAGTAATTTGTGAACCACACGGACTGACAAGAATCGGAATAAAGGCATGACATCTACTTTGAACTACTTTAATACCAGACACTGTGGGATCTTTTTGGAATTTAAAGAAAAAAGTCCTTTACCTCCATTAAAAGTGTTACAGGGTTAGGAAAAGATGACCATGGTTCGTGGAAAATCAAACTCATACAACATCATCACTCAGTGGATGAGTGTACTCTTTCTTTTCCAAACATGGTCTCTCAGTTTCGTTAGTTGTTATCATTTCGTAAGGCTGTCTTCCAGCTGTACTGGCCTGGGCCATACAAAGTCATTAAAACACAGTTTACCAGCGAATCCAGTTGAAATAGCTAGCTGTGTGATCCAGCAGAGGTGGGTCTCATCAAAACGTGGCCAATCCATGCACGATTGCGCATCATTTGCACGACATTTTAAATATTTATTTGAAGTTGGTTTTTGAAAACGGGCAGCCCGATCCTGATAGCCTTTGCTTGTTGCTCTCCAGTTACCTTGGAAGGCGGATGTCAGAGCTGAGAATGACGTTACACACGAGTCGACGTAGTAGTAAACCAGTCAACAAGTCGGAAAACCAAGATGGACGCCTACTGTTGGCTGTTATTAGCTGTTGTTAACAATTGTCAGCTGTCGTTAGCCGTTGTCAGCTGTTGTTAGTTGTTGTTAGCTATACTAGTTGTAAACAACGCATAACACAGTATTTTACTCTTATAAACACCATAGCACCAAGTTCATGGTTAGATGTTGGGCTTCCACCCAGGATGTGTCTTTTTCACCCCGGAAAGTCGCAAAATCGCATCGGGCTTGATGTGCATAATCAGGCGCGTCAAAATTCGCCATATATTATCATTGTTCCTGGCGTGCAAGGACCTTGACTCTTTACTGTTGATGCACTGTGCTGCTATCTTGGATTATGACGTTGTCGTCAAGTCGGGGTTGGTGAGGATGATCGGATTTTTCGAGTCGGAAATGCGACTTCGTTCCAGATGAATTTCCGACTTAGATTTCGGAAATTCTGACCTTCGAGTACAACTGGAACGCAGCATAATTGCTTTTCCTCATGTCTTGGCTGCACCGATAAAATACGTTAAGGCAGTTTTTTTGGCGTCACATCTCACAATTGGTGGAAATTATGTGCAACATGCATTCTTTGTAAAGTCAATGGTGACAAAGGGGGGCCTGTGCCACCCCTGTCCGCTCCTCTAGACACTCCCCTGCTGCTCCATGTGGGGAAAGGTGAAATATCTCACATGATATCCAGCCATGTTAACAGACTGAACTTGCAACCAGTAAAGGCTGTAAAAACACTGCTTCTCAGCGTTCAGCAGTATCTTGGGTAATAGAGAGTGAAAGGTGGTTGTCATGAGTATTTATTTTTGAAAAGACTTTTCATCCTAACAAAAGATATTAAAACATTCTTGAAAAGCAGTTTTGGCAGAACAGAAAGAGCCCCACAGTCCATGACAAACCATCCTCATAACAGTTCCCATCTCACCGTGGAGGCCCATCTGTTTTATGTTAGCGTTTATCATGAACCACGTCCCACACCAATCAACAACTCGCTGCCTTCTGATACAGATTCAATCAGGGCTGGGCGAGGAGGCATGGAGGGTATGCTTGTGCCTGTACAATCTCACTCAGAGCCAGGCCGACTGGACCCCCGAGGATCGGCTCCCTCTCCTTCTCGCCATTAAGCCACGTTTTGAAGAGACTCTACAACCGAGAGAGCGTGAGCAAGAGCCAGGAGGAAGTAGATGGATGGAGCTGGCAGGGGACATGGCTGACATGATGGGCCTTCCAGAACGTGTCCCGGCCTGAAAACCATTAAGGGCCTTTCCCATGGTCTCCCGGGCCAAAGAGAAGGCGGAGGAGTCGTGCTGAAAAGAAGTAGCCTGTGATTGTGAGGAATGGGACTCGGGCTTTTTAATGAGGCTTTTTAATGGCGGAGGAGAGGTGCCGTCTGAGCACTCTGATCTGGCTCGGGTTGGCATGAGGCCTCTCGGCTCTGTGGAGAGCTTTATTATCGCTGCTGGCTTTGACCTGCAAGGGCTTGTGCTGGTCCTTTGTTTCTCAGGACGAGGCTACTCTCAGCGTGACCCTGGATGAAGCCTGAGCCGCTCGTAAAAAAGCCGAGCTGAGCTTTAAGGTGTAAATGGATCATGAAAGACAACATGGCATTATTTGGCACGGGCTGTTACGCAATTCAAAAGATTTTTTTTTACATTTAATGTGACCGCCAGCCTGTCTTTGCTGATAGCCAGATGAATCATGATCGACTGTTTTTATCGCCCCTTTCGATGCGACACTTAACGCGCTGTGCCACCCTCAAGTGCATGCACGCCAATGCAGATTGATTTAAATAATTCAACAGTTGACTGGGTGAAACTGTCAGTGACGCTCCATCTCAGAGAGCTGTATCATGATCAGACAAACACTTCCTCAGCGCACAGAGAGAATACACCCACACTCGCATCTCTAAGCTGATTTCTAGAGAGGGTGTTTGCGTAACGAGAGCTCGGCACAGCTGACTTAAAAAAGAGCAGACTGTTTGTTTTTGACTTCAGGAGATGTGGGTTTGTGCCAGGCTTTAGTCAGGAATATTACTGAAAACCTCATTTAAATACATGTGCATATATCCCATATATGATACATGTGAAGTAGACACATATAGGGACATTCATGGACAAGATTAAAATGAAACCTATTAGAAACTGGAACTATTCAATATATGTTCATATAAATACATATATTTAACATACATCATATTTAAATGAATTACATTGATTTTTTTATACCTGTTCTATATCAAACATCTATTTTTGACACAGATGAAGAAATATATAATGCCATAATAAGATTAAACATATCATACCATATAATTTCAACATATTTTTTGACATATTGTGTGATACTGTATATAAATCCAACATATTTTTTAATAAACTTGCATTTATAAATTTAATATATGTTAACATTTTATATTAAAAACAGTAAATGTCCTATACAGATGACTTTAACTGTAAAAATAATCCCTAACCCCTAGCCCTAACCCATATTTTGTGACATATTACGTGATACTGTGTATAAATTCAACATAATTTTCTTTATAAATGTGCATTCATAAGTTTAATATATGCCACATATATCCATATAATAATGGACAGATATATTATTATTAGATATATTAATAGATATAATATATACAGATTACTTTGAATATAAAACTAACCCCTGACCCCTAACTCTTACCCATATTTTGATATTAACTCATATATATATATATATATATATTTAACATATGTTAAGATTTGATATCAAAAACAGTAAATGTCCTTCTCTAAATATAAAAATGTTATATGGATGTTTCACATTTCCTCTAAACCTACATCTTCATATATCCTGGGAGTGTCTGTCTGTATGTAATAGCGATGTATTTGCCATATGTAACATGTATTGCAACATCACTCCTGATATATGGACATGTATGTCATGTATTAAGTTCCCTTCTGGGAGGTTTCTGCGTCTTTCACTTCTCAAATGTGGGGAACATAATTAACGATGATTTACGGAGACGTGGAGTTTTTATTTTTGGCAGAAGGGGTTTTAAAACAAGAGCTCTCGAGACAAAAACATTTCCATTCCGTGATTTGTAGTGCTCTCACCTCGAGTTCCCCACAGTCACACTCTTCCCCCTCCTCCACGTAGCCGTTGCCGCATTTCTGCCCGCCGTAGAGCACCTTGACCTCGGGCATGTTGAAAAGACACATCCCGACGCCTTTTTCAAAACTGGCTGTCAGGTCCTTCTTGCTGCAGCTGCTGAACACGGTCGGGAAAGGATACCTGCGAGGGAGAAGACAAACTTTTGAGTGACAAATAGAGAAAGGGAGAAAAACGGGGCGATCAAAAAAGCTCATCTCCTGCAGGAGTCCTCTTAGGTCTGATTTAATCAGCGCTAATTGCTGCTAATCACAAAATCAATTAACCACTAGAGCTAAGGGACCTCTCCAAAGCTCCATCAGCATGCAAACAGAGCTGATATCTTCCCTCCATGGAGCAAGGAGGATCTGATAAGGCATATTTTATGAGACAGGGGATCATAAAAACTTGAACCAAAAAGTGCTTCCTTTGCAAGAATTGCAACACCCATAAATTTGGGAGAAACAGGGGGATGGCGTGTTTTTAATATTGTTGTTGGAGTGGACAGAGGGGGTGGTCTGCTCCGTGGGGAAAGCACACCGCCCAGGGCTCTGTCTGCCAAGAGCTTTGTTACAGACCTCATGTGGCTTTATTGAGCTTTTCTGTGATAATATAGTGCCTTCGATGACAGCGTGTGTGTGTATCTGTGTGGAGCGTGCGTGAATACGTGCAGATTTTATCTCGTGTTCTCAATGTGGCTCTTGATAATAAAGCGCCATATGAGATTTTTAATACCTCCACCCACACCATAAAATTCAGCCTAACAAGGCCAGAGTGGGTGAGACTGTACGTAATATTTCACACTAAATCTGGGCTCCTTCTTTGTGCACATGGATGACTGTAGGTATGAAACAACATGAGGTCAACTTGGATCCTCAAATGTTTCTTTTAACATGTACGACCCGCCCAACAGCTGGCCTGAGCCACGCGGACGCAGATTACTCGTAAACCTTTACGAGAGAGTCATTTTAATGATTTTATGAGACAAAAGTGTCAATTTCAGAGTCATCAACAACTCTAATCGGCAAGGAGAGTCCAGGATTAACCAAACACATGAGGAACATTTGGAGAAAAGGGCTTTTTCTCACAACTTTGACAGCGAAGATGTGAATAAAAACTGATTTTGATGGTTTTGGAATTATTTAACCGTCCTCCTGTGTTAGCTTTTACTACACACCCACTATGTTAAGGGTCGGTTTTGACCTGTGTCTTAAATCAAAAACAATTCTCTATCATCCAGTTTGGTTCTTATCTCTGGGTTACCTTGTTAGGCTTCATCATCCATGAAAATATCACTTGTGGTGGGCCTTTGGGTCTTTCTTTGTCAGTATACTCCTCACACAGACATCCATACTGATCTGATCTTACATATCTTGACATGCCCAATGTTGTTTTTTGTGCAGGAAAAAACATGACAAATGAGAATTTCCTAAATCTTACATGATTGGAAGAGGATCTGACTGTCAGTGTGGTGCCTGACAGTACACATATGATTTCAGTCTTTGGCAGAGATGGGAATTGTGGAGTCACCAAGTCATCTCCATGCCATTTATTTGTTCTGCTCAGTTACTGAACCAGATGCCTTCACTAATGAGGAGCTCACCTTCCTGGTTGTTCGTTGGAAGCAGCTGGTTCAGTGACAGAGCAGAACAAATACATGGCATGGAGATGACTTGGTGACTCCACAATTCCCATCTCTGGTTTTTGGTCTAATTATTAGATATTGATCTAACCGGGTCAACAGAGACTCTAACTCGACAAGTGCCATAATTTAAATGAGAGCATTTTATAATTTAGTCAATTTAATTTTTTTGTTTTTATTTTGTTGAAATAGAGGTTCCTGACAAGAAGTCCTGAAGTCAAAAAGTCTTGATGCACAAAAGCTAATTTAACGGCTTCTTTTAAGCATTTAAAACCAAAAACGGGTCAGTGCAGACCCTGACACAGGAGGAGCGTTAAACCTATATCTGACTGATAATAGTGCAAGGTTAACCTATCAAATGATAAAACTGGTCCAATCTTCTCCTATTCTTGCCTAATACAGGATTCCTATAAAATTACGGGTCCCCATTGTGGCAATTTTAGCTTTATGATGGACTCTTCTACTGCAGAGCCATGATTTTGTAACACCTGCAGTGTGTGGTTTGGCAGTATCATGCTGACATATGCAAGATCGTCCCTGAAAAAGACTCTATCTGGATGTTGCTCTGTAGCATCAGCAGGGCCTTTCCAGACCCTTGCCACAGGCGCTTATACAGTCCATCCCCACATTATCCCAGCTGTTAGCTTGTAAACTGTGCACAGAAACAAAGCCAGGACCCTCTCCTCTTTAAAATAGAGGATATGATGTCCATGATGACCAATAAGAGTGTCAAATTTTGATTTGTGAGACCACAGAAGAGATTTCAACTTTACTTTTTTTGATTGGGCTCTGGACCAGATCATGATCAAATATGTCATCCTTTTTGCATAGTGCGGTTTAAACCTGTATTAATGGATATAGCAACAAATAATGTTTAAGACAATGGTTTTTTGGCTTTGATTTTGAGCCTGTGCAGTGATTTCCACTACAGAGTCATGTCTGTTTTCTGTGTAGTGATGCTTAAAAGGCCCAAATATCACGTCTGTATCCAGTGTTGGTTTTGTGGCCTTGCCTCTTTTGTACAGATATTTTTATTGCTTCTCTAAATCTTTGCAGTTTTCCACTGAGAAAAATCACTCTGAAGTTATAAAAGTATTTGCTCACACGGTCTCTCACAGTGCGGTGAACTTCCCATTTTTACTTTTGAAACTTCGCCTTTCTGGTTTGCCGTTTTTACGACCTAAACTTGTGTTAAGGCGAGTTCTAGTACACAACTCACTCACAGCGTACACAAAAGATTCATGCAGCAATAAAAATTCTTCAACAAACTATCGCTATGATTGATAAATGGGACTTAATGTGGCGCAGATGTTTGTTTCACCTTGAATACAAGATTCACGATTTGTCGGTTGAATTCTTTTAGAAATTGTAAAAATGAATCTTTCTCTGGACTCGTTTCATTCTCTGAAAGGACACATAGCAGCGTGGCTCATTGTCCACAACTCTTTCCAACCGTGCTTTCCTCTGATTGGGTTCCACGTCTATAAAAATTCTAAACATGTCACGGTGCTCTGCGAATGTTTTGACATGACCTCATTCACGGCTTGCCTCTGATTTCCCATCCTGCGCAGAGGCGGCTTACATCAGCTCCTGCTGCTGACCCCCCCCTCCTTTACCTTGAAACACAAACCCCACTGCTCTTTAACATCAATACTTTGCGAAAGGTTGTGTTAGGTAAAGTGGGGGTACATCCAAACAGATCCCTAGACCCCTCTGGATTAAAGCAAAAGACCAGAGTGGATTTGTAACGACACGAAATGGCAAACGGAAACAGCAATAAGGAAAAGCTGTAATAACAACCATTATTGCTCCCCCCTCTCTTCTCTCTCGGCACCCCTAAAGATCTTATTATGATGAACAGCTGTCAAGGCTGCTGTTCAACAGGCAGGCCACTTCCTTAGCAACTGCTGTTGTTGATTTCCTCTTTGCCCCCATAGTCAGAGCCAAAATTGCTCTCTCAAGTTGCTCCATTTATTCAATTTCCATGAACTCAGCCCTGATCTTTGGTTACCAGCCCATGCAATCCATGACAAACACTAACATCCCTCAAAGATGCATGTGTGGCTCAGGATCCAGCTGTTCTTTATGAGAGGCAATACAGAAATAATTGGTCTACCCTGCAACGGTCTGGGCTGGAACGGGGAGTAATGGCTGTGGAAAGGCAGAGGCATCTATGAGTTACAGTGGATGGCATTCAGCAGCTGCACTCCCGGAGGCTACCAAACAACCAGAGCCAGCCACACCAGACACATCTGGGGCTCGTGGTGAACTAACCATACTCGAGACAACCACTTACCCCATGGGAGTCTGGGCCACCACCTCAAAAGAAGGGACCCAGTGTGACTCTCTGACCTTTTGGGCTTGTTCTCATCTGGTTCTGGCTCGATAAAAGATGAGCTGCCTCCGTGTCTCCCTGCTCTATTTTTTCTCATGTGTTGTTTTCCAGCTCCAGATCAGTTCTGCGTTCTTCTCTGAGTCAGCTGGCTCTTCAGCTTCAGAGGTGCTTCAGTTGATGGTTGATAGACAAGAGAGCATAAAGCAATCACTGGGGCTAAATTGCAGCCCTGCAAACCAAGGATTTAATGGAACAGTGGGAGGTCTGGTGATAAGGAATCATTCCCAGATCCATTACGGGTCCATCTGATCTGCCCCACTCTGTGGTCCTGGTACAGAGTTCAAGGCTGTTAAAGGGCTTGTAAGGGAGTACATGAACTGTGACCTCTGCTTTATGTGGGGAGTTTAAAAAGAGGACTTTAAGACAGGTCAAAGGTGCAGATTCACAGTGTCGAGTTAAATATTTTGAGCCTTTTCTTTGTTTTGATTGATGAATTTGGCTTGTAGCTCATAACAATAATCAACTAGAAAAACACTCGGAGAGCGCAGACCTCCGCCAAGCAGCTCATGTCCCCCCTTATAATGTGATTCACACCAAAACTTTTACTGTTACGTGTCTTTTATTAACTTTTATTTGTGTTTAAACTGGTATTTTCACTGTTCCTAAAACAAGAAATGCCCTGACCCGGATTCGAACCCAGGACCTTCTTGCGATGGGACGACAGTGCTAACCACTACACCACTGTGCCACCCATCTACACCACTGTGCCGCCCATTGGTTATCTTTCAGCATTGAAAATTCCAACAACACCCTTATTTTTGTGTGTTCTGGATCACAGTATCCAGAATTTGTCTGGATCAGGATCAACCTTTGACACCTCATAAAACTCATTGAGATCCTTTTGTGTCATTTTTTACTAAAGACTCTGGACATTTTTATAGAGTTAAATGCAAAAATACCAAAATTTGCCCTATCTCACAATGATTAAGAATCCTTCAAAAAATTCCTGGATCCAGAAGGCAATCAGGATCACCACCAAAATGTAATGGGATCCTCCTGGGGCAGAGACGCACCTCTGGTGAAAATTTCAGGTCAATCCGTCTGTTACTTTCTCCGTAAAGTTGCTAACAGACAAACAAACTCACAAACAAACAAACCAACGCTACCGAAAACATAACCTCCTTGGCAAAGTAAAAAGATTTCTTAAAATAAATCAAAAAGGGATTTAAATTACAAAAATGTTTCTGCATCAATGGGGTGTGGCATTGCCAAAGCCAAGGTTGCTTAAAAAGCAGCATCTCGCTCTCATCTTCCTTCACTGTTGGGTTCAGGTCAAGCCAACTGGCTCGTCAGGTGGTAGTTTTGGCGCTGTGGGCAGGTGGAAATGAGCATTTCCATGAGGCTTGTCAGCAGTTGGAAGCATGAAGTGCTTTAAAATTTCCCAGTAGATGTCTGCGTTGACCTTGAACTTGTTAAAAGACGGTGGACCAACTAACAGCAGCAGATGACATGGCACCCCAAATCATGGTAGACAAAAGGAAAGTCACACTGGACTTCAAACACCTCAGATTATGTGGAAACAGGACTTCAGACCTTCCAGAAACACTATGAAGGTTATAGGATCATGGACTGAAACAGAAAGGTAAAAGATCTCAGTGAGAGCGAAGGGATTCACTAAAAATCAGTCCACACACCAACTCATCAACGTCCTGCTTGTTCTGCAGATTCTAAATTAAAAATCAAAACTTTTCCAGGAGCGATTACAATATTCTAGGAGCAAAGTGTCAAAATCAAAATAAACACATATTTAGGCGGGTAGAGTTGTCCCTTCTTCGCTCCTCTGTCCTCGCGGTTCAGATCACACCGACCACAAAGAACACCCTGCACAGCATGTTTGTCGCAACTTTTCAGCCACACAACACTGATCAGGCTATGATTCAGATCCGCCGGCCTCTCCGCTGACGCATCTGCCAAAACATTTCCCCGAAACCATTTGTAGAGAAAATACAATATATGCAAAAACACTGGCTGACCCCATCCTTGTTTTGTAACATTGTGAAAGACCTTGATCATCTGGCATGACTGAACAAAAGCTGATTCAAACCTGACTGTGACAGCTTTAGCTTTGACAAATATTTCATACTTGCCTAAGTAATTCAAAACCACAGTGCTTCACTACACATTTAATATTCATTTTACCGCTTCCTTTGTTCGTGTACAGCCTAGGCTCGGGGCGATGACATTAGGTGATATGATCTGCTGTGGCCTTTGGTGCCAGGCGGTCTGGCCTACGATGTAGATACTGAAGAGCATTTTCACATTGATTTCCCTATGGACCCAATTAAACAAGGCATGGTAGAGAGTTCCTGTTCTTCAGGGGGGCACGGGTCACATTTCCATCGCATGCCATGGACTGTGACTCAGTTTCTGTGATTCCTGATTATTTTATGACAAGGGAAATATATCAAATCTTTGTCTGGAGGTGATCACGCACTGTACTCATCATTTTACTTTGGGCCTCACTGATGAGTGTCTGAGCCATGTCTTAATTAAGCACCCCGGGGTCTTTCTGTTCATCTCAGCTTGGATGACCGGATTTGATGGCAAGTGGCCGCATTCATTTTTGTATCATGAATATATGACTTACATGGAAGTAGCATTATTAACTTCTTGTCAAGTCACATTTTGACAGCCGATAAAATTGTACCTACACTCTAACCTTACTTTGTGAAGCTGTAACTTTTTATGCTGGTTAGAAAATATAGATTTACCAGCCATATCTACACCATCTGCATATATCTTAAAGGGATACTCTGGCATAAAAGTAATTTAGGTTAAACACACCGTAACACCGAGTTAGACAGCCCCTTGAGAGATGAATGCTGTCGACCGCTTGCTTCTCTAGTTATACCAACTTTTGTAATGACAGCACGATAACAATACACAGCAGTCTCAGGAGCCATACACAAACCTCAACTAAAACGCCACTCTATAGCCACAATTAATGCTCAGAACAGCACCTAACTTCATCAACAGTACATATAGGGTCCAAGCCACCAAACATCTTTTTAACTTTGCCTAATTTCTTCAGCGAAGGGACTAAACACAACTCACCCACTCTCTTCCAGCAGCCGCTTGTTTGTAGCGAGACCTCAGGCCAGTCCATTACGGCGTACAGTGGGGTGACGCAGCTCAAGGAAGAACATTTATGATCATTTCTTCATCATTTCCTTGAAGTGATAATCACCATATTCATCATTTTGCACTGCAGACGCAGTAGTTCTTCTGCCTTAGCATCTCGGTCTGATTTCATTTCCATGAAGAAATGAATATCCCTTTAAGACATGCCATCAGATCTAGAATTTTCTATTAGACAAATAGGTAAAAGGATCGTCTGCAAACAATGCAAACCAGTCATTAGATGATGACTGACAATGGATCAATGGTGGGACATAAATCGAGGTATCATCTGCATAAATCTTGAGTCAAGGTATCAGATACACAATTCCTGTAAAGTTTTGTCTGCTAGATGAAAAAAAGTGAGACTTAGACTTCCTTATTTCTTAGCCCAGTAAAATGGAGATACATTTAGTCTCTCTGTGATGCCGGTACTCAAGAAACATTTGTTGTTGAAAGATACAGAGCATACTGAAAAACAATAGTTAATACCTCATAAAAGAGATCGTCAAACCAAAACAAGGGGAAGTGGGCCATGTATAGAACCCTGTGGAGTTCCTGTCTGGTTCCTGGGAGGTGGATCTCACATGGGTCTGTGCACCATCCTGGTCTGTGTATACCAAGAAGCAGCTTGGCTGTTATGAGTGTGTGGGTTCCTAAGCGTGTGTCTTGGACCTCTTAGGATGAGAGACACCAGCCTGTTCTCATTAAAAGCTAATGGAGGGATGGAGAGATGGATGGAGAGGGGGATGCGACAATTGGCCGTGACCAATGCAAGCAGGAAACAAGCAGCGCTGGGTGCAGATGTGCAGCTGGCGCTGGGACAGCGTGTAGTTTTACTGCCCCCCATCCATTGCCCCACAACCCCCTGAAATCCAGTATAATAACCATGAACTGGATCTTATTATCTCTACCACTCAATTTCTGGAGCCAGAGCAAGGCCAGGAGAGCTTTACGAGTCTGAACCTGTATACAAGAATGACGATGGAGAGTTTCCTGTCCTCTATTTGAACAACATGATAGATAAATAAGAACAGAAAGAAAAACACTGCAATGTGCTCCACACTGACTGAGTGGGAGCGAGCTTTGTGAGTACTTTCAATTACTGAAAGCAGTGGCTGGTAATCATTGGGGCTTTTGTAGTCATCCAAGTCCTGGCCTTCTGAAGAGGCATTCTGTATAATCACATTGTGCTTTGAAAAGAGCTGGTGGCTTGCCTAGAAAAACATGGCAGTGAATGCTGTAAACAAATAACTGTATCTGCTGGGTGATGAATAACGTTCAGGTGATTGCAACAGAGCCCATTTGTGTGGCCACATGGCGTTTTAAAGCATGGAACTGCGTGGGGTTTGAGCTGGACCCATGGGAGATGTAGTGCCTCAGGCAGAGCGTATGATGCTGTCCTGGAATTAACCAAGGAAGCAGAATAAGGGAATAAAGGGCTCCTAAACATCCTTATTCAAATGTATTGCTTCCTTAATCCTAGTTTAAATAGCAGAACAACAACCTAGAGCACTTGAGAGAAGTTTTTTGAAACCAAGGACTTTCTTTTGTCAGCTGGAATAATAATAAAAAAAAAACAGTCCCTGCGGAGGTCAGAACAAAAAACAAAATACTAATGCTTTGTTTTCTTTCTCACTGTGTTTCATACAAACTATGACTCAAAAGTTTTACACTTTGTAAGACTTCAGATGAGTCTGCCATACATGAGCAGTGTATCTAGACAGTTTTCTGAAGTATTCAATTATTTATTGGACCAGCACAGGAAGATTTTCTCACATAAAAGTTGCATCTATGTCACAGAATTAAATAACTCTGACTGACTGTGAACGAGAGGAAAAATAGAGGAATAAACTGACAGAAAAGGAAAAAGATGAAAAAACATTTCATGCTCTTTTAATGTGTTTATCTTGTTTCCGATTTTGGGACAAAGTCCCCGTCCAGGGTCTCCCCCAATCAGGGTTACACATAAATCAGCCTCTTACTTCTGTGTTATTTTACGTGTTTATAATCAAGACTAGTATTACTCTGTTTTTTATGGATCGGACCCAAACTAAATATAAAATGATGTTTCCAGTATAAACACTAATCTAGGGGTTCCCACAGACCAATAAACCTTGGGTTGGAAATGGTTTTGGGTGTTTCCATCAAGGATATCCCTTCTCTTTGCACAGTCGACAATAAGATTTACATATTTAAATCCACTGTGAGCAGCTATTTCCTGAAAACACCCCTCTATTAATACCTTACTAAACATAACACCATACTATGCACAATATGTTGGATGGAATATCCACAATACAAAGACCCAAGTCTTAGAAAGTGTATTACCGTATTTTTCGCACTATAAGGCGCAGTTAAAATCCTTTTGGCTTGTCGGCGCACTGCAGGTACCGTCGCCTCGCAGAGTTATTGAATTAATTAAATAAAGTTTGACTTATCTGACTGTTTTGTTTGGCTTAATGCGCTTTATAATCCGGTGCACCTTATGTATGAAATAGACGCGAATAGACGTGTTCAGTGCGACAGAATTGCCAAGTAGTAGTCGAAGTAGTATGTAGCATGTCCGAATTGGCTTGTAGCATGCTACTTCAGATACTACTTCAGATACTAGACACGCCCACATTGTAGGATGGTCGCGGTGCATCCTATGGGCATGCTACTGACCCAAAACGCACCGCGGGCTTCTTCTTCCTCTTAAAAGTTGTAGAAGCGCATGTGATGCTAGCGCCACAGATGTAAGTCTCATGTAACTTGGCACATTGTCCTAAAAAAATATGTATGTATATGTAATGTATCTCTTTGTCATGTCATGGTGTCATATTTGCCCAAGTAATCATTTTATGAGCAAATATGTGGCGACATCATGGGGGTAAAGCTCACTTATTCCATCATGAAACTGCACAGCTGCAGTAATCAGGCAGATCTCATTGAACAAACGTGAGTGAATGAAGGCTAAAAGTAATGGAAAAGCTACTTTGTGAATTTGTAAAGCAGTGCAGGAATATAACACAGCAGCATCCATCACTTGCACAATTACCATTCAGAGTCTAAAACGGGCGCAGTACCTACTCTCTGCCTGCGTGGGTTGTCTTTCCCCACCGCTCGTCTAGTGTGTCCGAATTGGGCCAACGTGTTTAGTATGTAGGAGTAGGATCTAGCTGTAGTATGTAGCCGTAGCATGTAGTATGCGAGCGGGCAATTCTGACACAGCAAGAGTATCTGATTTTTAGACATTTACATCAGAAGTCCAGAGATCAATCTTAATGCGTAAAATTAAAGGCTAAAAAATGGTGATGTGTTCACTGTTTTGAAAATGTAAATCTCTTGTGCACAATCTTCCTGCAAAACATGTATAAGCAAAGTTTTCGCCTGAATAAAGCTGAATTTAGCAGATCTGATTGTCTCTTGCAGTCTTTTCCTCCAAACAAAACAAGCTGATGGGATTTATAGTCAGTGTAATGACCCATTTTGACAAGAAATTAAACAAATATACTTGAGATGTTGCAGTATCACCCAAGCTAGTGTAAGATGATGTTACTGATACAAAAGGAGATTCTGCACTCTCCTAAGTCCATTGTAGACACTGTCTGAATACTTATTACTGTCCTGTTTTGGCCGTGCACTACCAGTAAGTCACTTGCTTCCCATCCAGAATGAGTCATATTGCCTCGGAGCATTAGCACAGCTGTTGAATCTGCCTTAAACCCCAATGGCTCAAAAGTTCAACAGATTTATTTGCTTACCACTGGACAGACAATTAATTACAAACAGAGAGCATGTGGAATAATATTTACATTTGATCACAATCTGGGATCCCTGGCTATGTTTAATGAGTTAATAAATCAGTGCAATCAATGATGATTTGACTTAAAGATGATGCATTTCAAACTGTTTATGTAAAGCGGCCCCGCAGCGCACCGAATCAGTGCGTGAAACTCCCAAGGGTGATAAGAGACAAGTTGAAAAGTTGAAAGTTGCAGTGAGGAGTCAGTCACCTTAAAGATGTACTGACTTTTGATTGCCCAGGGAGAAAATGTGACTCACCCAGTGGAGGGAGTCATGATGCAGCCTCCGCGATCCACCGTCACCCTGCAGCCGCACCCCCTCTCTGGCGTGTCGTGGTTCATCCCAAAGTTGTGCCCCAGCTCGTGGGCGAGAGTGACTGCAGCACCCAAGGGGTTATCCGAATGGTCCTGGGAAAGGGATCAATCATGCAGAAAGTGAACTGCCATTTCATTAGAAGAAGATTTAATCTAAAAGCTCTTTACTCAAAGACACTGATTCATCAAGTTTGTTTCTGGAGCTCGGTTTATAGTTCTGCTGTAGCAAACAATAGCTAATTAAAAACAGACTTCCCTGATCACATACTCCAAGGAAAATAGCAAATAATAAAAGCTTTATGTTAGCCAAATTGCGGTTCCCCACAGGACCCACTAGAGAAGCATTACTCAAAACAAGTGACTGCAATTGCTAATACCAAGATTTCGTTAAGTCTTGGCATATCAGAACATTTCTTCTGCTTGACGTTGTGGCACCGAAGTAAGAAATAAAACAGCAGACTGCAGGCTG
Source organism: Xyrichtys novacula (assembly GCA_962446985.1). Classification (NCBI taxonomy): domain Eukaryota; kingdom Metazoa; phylum Chordata; class Actinopteri; order Labriformes; family Labridae; genus Xyrichtys; species Xyrichtys novacula. Next base: position 5,489,426 of record OY660882.1, on the reverse strand, counting down.
TCACCCTCAGACTGCTCCGCAAATGTGACAGAGCCAGATGTGCTGCTTCATCAACACAAATTAAGACACGCTCACGCTCCGAGGACATCTAGCGAATACATTTGACAGAGTGAAAAACTCTCCAAGGATAGCCTTAAAAAACACCCAGCCAATTTGGCAAAAATGATGGAAACCGAAAGAGAGCAAGGATGACGCAGTGTGAAGAAGAAACTACAGCGAAACAGTGGGAAAACTGCTCTTGGCCGCGCTGAGGTGTGGTGATTTCCTACAAGGTGTGTGCAGAACATGAACGAATGAAGAAGCAAGATAAATAATGTAACTGCAAAAAACAGCATCTATCATCTCTTCACGGTTTCACAGCTGTGAGTCAGAGCATCTCGCCTCTAGAGTCTCCTGTCACCGTGCATTATTCAGGAGCGCTCTGCAAGTCCAGCGCACACAGATGTGCTGCTCCGCACGACGCTCCTGACAGCAACGGTCATCAGCTGTCTGCGCTTGCCACTAACTCAACCCTGCGCAGGGTGGAGTCATGCGGAAAGAAACCCTCTGACTGCGTTTCCTGTTAACACTCAGACGCCTTCTTTGACTGATGAGGCTAAAAACGCTCAAGAGGTTGAGTCATGCCACTTGCCTGCGTTCTGTTTCGCCACACCAATGAAATTAATGTAGCATTCGGGGCTGGTAGATGGAGATCCCAGATGGTTAGGGAATGGATGTTTAGTATTTAACTGCCTAGAAAGATAACAATGAGACCCAGGGGGAAAGTTGGCTAATGAGTTCAAAAGGTACTCTGTAAACGAAGGCAGACGACTGAGACAACTGGGTCGTGATTTGCCCGGCAGAAGTGTCTGCGGTTGGAGACTAATCTTTTCTGTCTCTGACCTGATGTATGCGTGTATGTAGAGTTCTATCATAATGACAGACTCCCCACTTTACCATCTGCTTGGATAAGAGTGAAGAACCATCTGGGGACTAGCTGTAAACCGCACAACCAGCCAGCCGAGCCACAAAACAAACAGCCACTCAGAGGCAGAGTCTATAATAACAGCATGATTGTGCTAATACGACATGACTTGTGCTTATAATATAGGGTTGCAGTTCGGCGATGAGTGATCATTTATGACATACTCCTACTTTAATGCTGCTAAATGTGGTCCGACCTTGGATTCACTCGTTTGTTGCACCTCGTTAAGAAGTAAAGGTTTCCACTCATGTGTTTAATTTACATTCTGATCCGTCTGCTCTAAACGAAGGGTGCTATGCATGCCTTTAGATTTCCTGGAAAAAGACTCAATGATGTGTGTGTGTGTGTGCCTTAAAACTAATATCAAATCTGGAATCCTCAGCTCAACCCTTGCAGGAAAGACCCAGGGGAGAAATATGAGAGTATTATGTCAAACAGGAGAGGGGAAGGGAGTCAGGGACCAAAGCAAAGAGTGGGGTCGGAACAGGAAGAAGAAAATGATGGAATAAGTCTGGTCGTCTTTCTGGAATTCAAAGGCACAGCAAATATTTCTTTGGCAGGGTTTTTCCTGCCAAAGACATAGTCAGAGGAAGCCGCCCCAGCCCTATGCCGTACCGCCTCAGGCCCCCATCAGCATTGACGGGCGTTTTCATGAGGATCAGTGTTTTTCAAGGACAGCATTGGTGAATTTGTGATTTTTTTTTTTTTACTGCAATTGCAGCATTACACAGATGTATCAGCGGCACTGAGTCGTAATCAGTCCAGTGCTTTGAAAAACCTGCTGGCCGAGCAGTTTGAGCTTATGGCTATGATTCAATTCCAACCTGCAGCCTCTTTCCCCCCTTCACTCCAGTTTCTTGCTCCATGCGCTGTCCTATCCTCTTCAATTAAGGCTAAAAAAGCTGAGAATGAAAATCAAAAAAAAGCCACAACTGCCTCAGAAAATAAAAGTGGAAATCTTTCCAGAGGGCGTCTGTGTTTTTGTACAACAGGCGGTGACGTCTTTATCAATAAATGTGTCTAAAAATTGAAACATGACTGCACTTTTGTTCATATTCTGTTACATTGGCTTGTCTGTCGAGTTTTATCCTCCCTCCTTCTCTTTTTCCTTCCCTTCCTTCTTTTCTCCTTGGCACGTCATGTAATCTAATATATTATGTGTACACATTAATTTGATTAATTCTCCTCGCCCTCATGTCTCAGTTACAGCACAATAGTCTGACTTTAAAAAGGTCAGACCAGCACAAGTATTGTAGAAAATATAGTGATAAATATAAAAGTGTAATTTGTAGAAAAAAAAATATATATATATATATTTGTCATAAATGTTCACAGAAGCAGAAGAAGAGAGAGAGAAAGGATGACAGAAAAGTTTATTGTCCGTGCATGCTAACAGGCTAAACTTAAGTCATGCTAACAGGCTAAACATAGGTCATGCTAACAGGCTAAAATCAGTTCATGTTAACAGGCTAAAGTCGGGTCATGCTAACAGGCTAAAGTCAGTTCATGTTAACAGGCTAAAATCAGATCATGCTAACAGGCTACAGTCAGTTTATGCTTACAGGCTAAAGTCAGGTCATGCTAACAGGCTAAAGTCAGTTCATGTTAACAGGCTACAATCAGATCATGCTAACAGGCTAAAGTCAGGTCATATTAACAGGCTAAAGTCAGGTCATATTAACAGGCTAAAGTCAGTTCATGCTTACAGGCTAAAGTCAGTTCATGCTAACATGCTAAAGTCAGTTCATGCTAACAGGCTAAAGTCAGGTCATGCTAACAGGCTTAAGTCAGTTCATGCTTACATGCTTAAGTCAGGTCCTGCTAACAGGCTAAAGTCAGGTTATGCTAACAGGCTAAAAGCAGGTCATGTTAACAGCTTCACATATTATTGACTGTATTTCAGACATGAGGATGAGACTAAAAGGTATAGAAGTCAATATATTAAGTAAGAGCCCTTTCATTTTTGGATGATAGTTTTGTGAGGGGGACACACGCTTTAGAAGAAGTACTAGCATGTGAATTTTGTTGCTTGAAATCCTCTTAAATATGAGATTTGACATATATGCAGGAAGCACTAGACATTCATCTTTTAAAGGAAATAAGTTTACCTCTAAAAAAAAATTTTTTATGACAAATTGAAGAAAACACACCAGAATCTAAAAAACGGAAGTGCTAAATGCTAAAATTTCCTGATCCACCCTAGGCACAATTTCATTTTTCAACAGTTTTGCTTTTTGCTGCAAATTAAAATTTGAGCTTTAATTTTTAATTGTCTACATTTATTATCTTACAAAACAGGATGTAGATTGAGATACTTCTTCCCCTGGTCATACAGCTGTTGAATTTTTTATTACACAGCAAATCACTCGTAAACAGTGTTTGGTTTTGCAAGTATGCTGGTGTGAACACAGGGTAAGGAGGACACCACCTCAGACCCAATTCCAGACTTGAAAAAACCCTCTGGTGCAAAATTACTTCAGGATGAAAAAACGAACAGGTTTACTTACCATCACAATTCCTCCTGACTGCTCTGCTGTGCACATGCTCATGATAGGTGCCATGCCAATGGTGGTGCCCTGGAAATAGACTCCACTAAGGAGTGGGGGGAAACAGTAGTAATCACATCACTGATATAATATCTCACACAAGGCCATATTTGAACCAGACTCAATGCAAACATTCAAGCAAGCTACATGAATTTCAGAGAATGATCTTTCTTTTTAGCATCACATTGTGTTTTTATAGCATGCTACTGTCTGCAACTGATTCAAACTGGCTTTTCCAAATGCTTTATGAGGTAGGAAATCAGATTTGTTTTGGTGAGGTAGCGCTGTGTATACGGGTTATGAAATATCCTCACTGTAGGGAAGCTCAAACAACAGGAAATAGAACAAAATATCACATTTCACTGTGCCATGAGAAGTCCTGTTTATGAAAGTCTATTCAGAGCAGTACTTTCCAAACAGTGTTGTACATTTTGAAGCAACATAAGCAATAGGTCTACCTTATTAGCTGGGCATTATCATGCGGCTTCTGAGGCAGCAGCTTGACCTTCCTCCAGTCGAGGAACTCGTGTAAGGTGGTGAAGGGGTCCTGCGTGACGGGACACTTGTCTAAATCACTCCACACCTCCAGGCCTACCAGGGCCACACGGATATTCAGAGCCCTGTAAAACTAAAGAAAGAAGGATGAGGGGGAGGGGTTACAGGTCACATGTGTTTGATTTCTGTGCCTCTCTTCGCTGGATATCACAGATTAAAACTTGAATTATGTATTACAGTGGCCCGAAGAAATCACTATCCATTTATCACACAACTTTTCAAATGAATGAACCATTTTTTTAAAATATATATTTCGCCTTTGGTCTATTACTCTGCCAACCACTGCCGCTTTTATTACTCGGCCCCACAAGATTTCTCTGCCCAGTTATGGAATTGATCATCCATTCATAATCCAATCAGCCTTTGCTCACAGGGCGGTTAAGTCTCATGTGACCTCTAATAAATCACATTCCCAAACGACAATCCCTCTGTTGATTTGATTGTTACCTTGTCCACGTAATTGGCGATCTCGGCCAGCCGCTGCTTCACCTTCTCCATGTCCTTGCCTTGCTTTTGAAACTGAAAACAGCAGCAGAGAGAATAAAGCAAGGAGAAATAGAGGTGATCCGCCCTCTTGAATGTTTATTATCATCAAAGACATTATTTGGGACTTGATAATACTGTGTCAGCACTACAAATGTCTCCGCAGGGGGCGTCATGTTAATTCCCGTGGAGCTTTTGCTGTGGTTGCTATCATCAAAGAGTTCCTCAATGGAGCTTAGGCTAAAGAGATAACCTCAACCACCTTGTCTTACTACACACCCGGCGTTTATTCATGTGACATTGACCTACAATATACGTCTCATTTCAGCGTGAAACATTCTCCTCTCTTTGCTCTCTTTAAGATCTTTAGACTTGAGATCATTCAAAGCACAAAAATGAAAGGATCTCATTTGTGAGTCAAGTGGTCGGATGATGTATGCTGAGAGTTGGAGCCGGAGCCGAACAGATGAGTAAGTGGACACGTCAGAGGCGAAAAAACAAGGCGGTGTTAGAGCTGTCTTATCTACGCCTCAAGGGGGATGGAGGAGCAGGAAAGAACATGACCCTTTAACCTTTTTCGCCTGCAGGATTCAGAAAAAGGTTAGAACGGCGTGGCCTGCGCTTACCTCTCTGTTGTCAGCCACGATGATCAGCTCCACATACTTGGTCGTGCTCTGGACATGGCGTTTGTTCTGGAAGACGTGGACAGGAAGGGGGGTGGGGTGTGAGGGTGAAGAAAAATGAGGAAAAGTGACAAGGAGGCAAGGAGATAGGAGAAAGGAAAGAGGTGGAAGTGATGAAGAGGAGAGGGAGAGAGAGGGAAGGAAAAAAAAAGGACATTAGGAGGACACGCTTAACCGCTGCTTTCTGGAAAGGGCAGCCTAAATTTAGCAGGTCGCTACTCAATAAGGCTTTCACCTGAACTACACTCTCCGCGAACCGCTGCAGAAACTGGAATCAGCACAAAGCAATCAGACACACTTCACTGTTCGCCCCAATAAGAGCCGCTAAGGTCACACAGACCTCTGATAACAGCACTCTAAAAGGAACCAGCTTATTAACTAATAAATCAGCGTTTTTTGGACAATGCTGCCCGTGCTGGAGGCAGCACAAAGTATGAAACACTAACCCCCTGGAGCTTTTGTTTGAAGACTCAAAGACTCTGATATTATAAATATTATGTGAAGACTTTGTAGTGACTTTACAAACACTCCTCTACAGCAGCAGAGTTTGAGGAAGTGGGTAAAAACGTGAAATTTAGTGTGCTTGACTTACATTTCTCTTAGGTAGAAACAATCAGAAACAACACGAAAAATTTGAGGGTAACGCAGAATATTTATCCCCTGGGAACCATAACTAAGGTCGCGTTCACACCAGCCTTGATTAGCCCAGTTGAACTGAACTCTGGAGCGTTTACCTCCTTGGCATGGTTCATTTTGGTTGGTGTGAACGCTGGCCTCGAGCTCTGGTGCGGACCAGTCAACCACTCCCGGGTGTGATATTTTTTTATGGAGGATGGTAGGCGAAAGTCCTGCCTCCTTTGCCTCTGATTGGCAAGAAAAGCTGGAAACGTCATCACACAATTCCCAATAATTCCCATAAATTTCCATACTTCCCATGAAAAGTTTCCAATTTGGAATATTTCTAAAATTCCCCAGCCTATCTTCCCATGCAAAATTTCCTGAAATTTACAGTAAATTTACCTGAAAATTTTCCGCCCCTTTGCAACCCTAGCAATCACTGAACGGCTTTTGCTGCCTCTTAACAAGTTTTGGATCGTTCGAGTTTGGCCCTTTGTGAACCCGAACCACACCAGTTGAGAAATGCAACAATGTATCATCAATGTATCATCCTCGCTTTGGTTCATATCGGAAAACTGACCTTTCCATGTGAAGACGACCTAAGCAAACCCCTCTTCATGATGCTGATCCTGCTCTTGCGCTCCCCGTGGAGTGAAAAACTCACTTTCTTTTACAAGTAGCTGAGGTTTCCTTTACCTACACTCACCACACACACACCCACACACACTCTAGTCGTTCCACTCACACCCACTCAGATCCTATACTATCCTGCTGGCTAAGTGTTCTGCCTCCACAGTATGGCCGGCTTTCAGCCTGAGCCTCTTTATCCTCGTTGGCCTGGCAGCCTGGATCCTCTCTGCTCTTATCTGCCTCCTCCATAGATAAGCTAGGATGGGCAAGTGAGCTCTAAATGCCCCCTATGGTGATAACCAAGTCTCAAGGAGGCCACTTGAGAGGACACACACACACAGACAGACACACTAAGAGGGACACTATGTTCAGTGAACCCAGGCGATCCTTGGTAATGGTAATATCTTATGAGTTACAGCCGACTGAAAATCAAGCCACTAATGGAAGTTAGGGTATTTTCTGCTGCTAATCTAAATAAATATAGGTATAAAGAAATATTCTGTTTTTTCTGTTTATTTTCACAAACTGCTAAATATCCAGAGACTTCAACTCAGAGAACAAAGATATTCCCTTGTGGTTTTCAGTTCCTGTTTCACACACCACTACTGCTGTATTCTCATTCAATTTATATCTGAAGGAGAATTTAAGAGCCTCGGAGCTTTCAAGCCAATCTTACAGTCTTCTCATTAAGCGGATGGAGCTGGCTCAGGTGTGGATCAAGATGAAACTGAATAAAGGAGCTCTGTGATTAAATTTTCTGCTCACCATCTACAGGACCGCTCTCAGAGATCAATAATGAAACCTCGGTGCTTAACGCAACAATCAAGAAAGGCTGGCAGATTTTATGCCACATATATACCCTGATCCAGTTATCCTTGACATACTGTATAATTCAATTTAGATTGTGTTTTACCTATAGGCTGTTTTTAAAAATAAACATCGACTCAGTGATACCATCTATTTGTTTATGTAGAGATGTTAAAAGCCCTAAAAATGGCAGGTGCCATATTGGAAATGCTAAGTTGTAGAATATCCAATCCCTGTTGTTGTGAGTAAACAAATTTAGGCTACAAATACGTACAATTATGCTATACAAAAATTTGCATTCAATACAGCCGCTAACAGGCCAGCTTAATACAAAGCCTTCAAATCAAAGCCTTCTCTACTCACAGCTGGTGCTCCACAGGGTTCTGTCCCGGGGCCTCTTCAATTATCTGCTTCCAATTGGCTGAATTTTCTATATATTCAACATCCACTCTCACTCCTGACACTCTGCACCTTCCTCATCCTCCTCACCCTCTTGCTAACACGTAATCAAATTCTGGTTCTCCTGCAACTTCCTCACATTAAACAGTGATAAAACCGAGTTTCTCCTCATTAGTAACAAATAACCTCTAACAAAGACAAATAGTTTTTCTCGCACCATCAACAATTCCTCAATTTCTCAACACCCCCAGGGTTAAGAGCCTGAGTATCAACCTCAACAGCACACCATCACTCCAAACCCACCTGCAAGACATTAACTGTATCCGCTCGTCCGTTGCATCCAACAGTGCAGCCATTCTTGTTCACACCTTGGTTGAATCACCTCTTTGGTCTCCCTCTCGAAATTGTCCATAAACACCAACTGGTTCAGGACTCAACCCCCCGCATCAAAACCAGGACTTCCTCCACTTCAACAGCTTCACTGTCTCTCAGTCAAACGTCACATTGACTTTAAGATTCTGCTTCTCACCTTTAGGACCGTCTATAACTTGACACCGTTCTGAGCTTCTTAAAGGGATATTCCGGCGTAAAATTAATTTAGGGTCAAACACACTGTAACACCGAGTTAGACACCCCCTCGAGAGATTAATGTTGCCGACCGCTTGCTTCTCTAGTTATACCAACTTTTGTATGGAACGCAGGATAGCAATACACAGCGGTCTGAGGAGCCATAAACAAACCTCAACCAAAACGCCACAAATAGTGCTCAGAACAGCACCTAACTTCATCAACAGCACATATAGGGTCCCAGCCACAGTACTAGCCACCAAACATCTTTTTAGCTTTGCCTAATTTCTTAAGTAAAGGGACTAAACACAACTCACCTACTCTCTTCCAGCAGCCACTTGTCTGTAGCAAGACCTCAGACCAGTCCATTACAGCCTGCAGCAGGGTGACGCAGCTCAAGGTAGAACATTTATGATCATTACTTTATCATTTCACCATTGGATGGACTCGATCAAGGTCTTGCTACAAACAAACGGCTGCTGGAAGAGAGTAGGTGAGTTGTGTTTAGTCTCTTTGCTAAAGAAATTAGGCAAAGTTAAAAAGATGTTTGGTGGCTAGTGCTGTGGCTAGGACACTATATGTACTGTTGATGAAGTTAGGTGCTGTTCTGAGCATTATTTGTGGCTATAGAGTGGCGTGTTGGTTGAGGTTTATTTATGGCTCCTCAGACCGCTGTGTATTGCTATCTTGTGGTCGTTACTAAAGTTGGTATAACTAGAGAAGCAAGCAGTCGGCAACATTCATCTCTCAGGGGGGGTGTCTAATTCAGTGTTACGGTGTGTTTGACCCTAACTTAATTTTACACCGGAATATCCCTTTAATATCAACACAACCACTTGCAAACACACTCAGGTCTATTATTATTATCATCATTAGAGGTACCTTGACTTCAGGTGGCCCAATGAGGATCTACAGATTTTTGCACCTCAACATCACTGTCAGTTCAACACCTCATGTCTCTGCTTTGTTTTACCTCACTGTCTAGCTTTCACAGTCCAAAACAAGATGATCCACAAACGCCTCTGCCTGTTGTGTTTGGGTCTGACATCTCGGACACCCACATTCCTTGTGACAATACGGGCTTTTCAGGAACTCGTGTTGTTGATTTGCGGCTCCTGTCAGCCAGCCATCATATCTCCTTTCCCTCCTCTGCCACATCTGACTCTCATCATCCAGTGGCACTCTGCCAGCACGCCGCTTTATCTTTAGACCCTCAAGCAGGGCACATCACAGCTTATCAAAAGCAGCGGCAGCACACCTCAGCATCCCTGAGCTGAGGTGTGCTGCTGCAAACCAGTCTCTAAAATCTCACTTATTGATGCATCCTCTCTTTCCAGTCTCACTAAACCTCTATCTCTACTAGTTACACGTGACCATTTTTTGAAAATATCTGTTTTCATTTTCTCTTATCACCTGTGGGATTTCCATGTTTGACCACCTCCCTTACAAAGCGCATCTGTCTTCACTTAGTTGAGATGTTTTTCTCTCTCTGTCTGACATCTCTTGTTGCGTCGAGAGAGGCTGGGATGTTATATTTCACACAAACAAAAGGGGACATTATGATCAGATAGAGCACAATGAAACGCTGATTTTCTGCCATAATTAACTTAACTTTCCATTCTGGTATTAATCACCGAACAGACATATTTCTCTCTTTTTTTACGCATTGTGGCATTATCGAGGAAGCCAGCACTATAATCATCTACAGGAACAAATTGAAACATCAGAAAAAAAAACATAAAACATCTTATTTCATGAATAGATTACAAAATAAAAAACAATGCTGAAAGAATCAAGCCAAGACAGCCATATGTTTGGCTGCTCTCCTGTAAAACACTCTGAGATTCCCTTATTAAAGCAATTAAATAATTGCAAAAATAAAACCAAAATGGAAAGTCCCTCACATTTATGATACCGTGCTTTCATTCCTCCGGGTCTTACAACATCTGTTTCATCTTTTACACCACCTATCTCTGCCTCTTTGTTTTGACCTGGAAAAACAGACATGTTCGTCCACTCCTGCCATTCCTCACCCCTCTGATACAGATCACCGGGGTCTGTGTTCGCCTCTAATCAGGACCCAACATCTTCAAAGCCCCATTCCCTCTTAAAAGATAGAGACCCACTGTCACCATGGACCTTATGATTTATCCTTCAGAGTGTAGGGTGTGTTTTAAAGTTGGGTTTCCAAGATTCAAACAGCTTTAATGTGAATAGATGGTCCCTGCTGAAGGAATGATGTACAAGCCCGTTGTCTGATCTTGATTTCAGAGCAAATGTTCCTCCTTTAAAGCCAATACGCTTTCCACAGGCATTTACCAACCCCCGCTTTCCATACTCTGCAGATCACTCATGTAAACCATTAAATCAGATGGAAGAAAAAAGGAATAATTGAACAAAATCTACATATTTTAAAAGGGTTAATGTGGGAAATCTTTCCCACACTCTGCAGGTTGGATTTAAAATCAAGCAAGAGGAAGAAAAATCACATTTTTTCCCCTCAGCTGAAGGTTTTTCTTTCGGAAAGAACAAAAATGACCGATCATAAAGAGAAAGCAAAAGCAAACACGTTCAAAATGAAAGAAATCTTTGAAAAGTGCATAAAAGAATTTAAAAAAAAGGACTCTCCAAGGTTCACTTGAATAAAGAGGCCTGTTAAATGCCTTCACTCAATCAGCTGGTTATGCGGTTTTAACCATGAACCTCACAGGGCCCTCTGGAGTGAAATGATTAAATAAATTGATTTGACCTCTTACTGTATAGTTGACCTGCAGGAGGTAAACAAAGTCCCATCTCATAATGGAATGAGCATGGAGCAAAACATCCAACATTACTGGGCCATCCATTATCTGCCTATAGGTTTCCATCATATTGTATCACAAGGATGACACACACAAACAGACAGCTGTTAATTAAATGAGCCTTCAAACAGGTTCATGTTTATTGTGTCCACTTCTGTTCTATGACCTAAGAGAGGGAGTCCTTGGATGAGTAAATGTCATGGGATGGAAATACACTGAATAGAAATGAGTTGAGTTCTTCTTCACAGTTTGAGCACCCTTCAACCCTCATCAGTCCCATCATTTTCTCTCTCATTATGCCTTTACATGTCATGCTAGTCAATGAATATTAATACGGATGCCCCAAGCTGACTCCGTTCCCTGCTTTTGTGAGATATGAAGCCGAAGAACTGCCTTGATGGGCGCTGACATTTTTCACTTGTGGCGTTCAAGCGGAAGTGATACGGCAAGCGGAGCCAGATCCCCTCTGCTTGTAACTTCTGACGAGGAAAATACCAAAATAAAAAAAGTAGGTGATGGGTTGAAATAATAGCCATCTAGTGTCCAGCTGGGTAACCTTGTAATTGTATACCACAGAAGAAAGCCCTCACAGATTCAATGAAATAACCAAGTAATTACATGGATATTTGCCCGGTGAGTAAGCTGAAAATGGCCTGGAAAAGGCCTGGAAAAGGGAGTCTTGTTTGTTTCCTGTTTTATTGAGTCTACTGGGTTTGAGTTGATTGTTTGCCGGTGCCGCAGAAGTTGCAGGTAATATAGAGGCTATTCAGCCCTTGGACACTAATGTCTTTAGGGACATGATGAAAGCTAATATAATTAGCTTTTTTATGAGCATTGCAATCCACTACCACACACGCTTGTTCCACGATCGTCCTCTCTACTTCTCTGAGTCTGGCCTGCAGAGTGGGGCACTGGGGGCGGAGCTTGGAGTTGTGATGTAGGAAATCTCACTATGTCTGAGCCTGCCATTTGGCATGTAGACAAGAAAAGCATGATTTCCATCAAAGTGGGTGTTTAAAAGCTTCTCCTCTTTGTACATTTCTGCATGACGACTGTTACACACTTCTCGCCCACCACAATAATCACAGAAGGAGATGCCCACTCAGAAAACAAGGGCTCCATTAGCTGGGTTGCATGTCTCAAACCCTCATCCTGCCTTTACTTCCCTTCAACTGAAAACTAAAAACATTAAGCACCTCTGAAATACTTAACAGCGGCTTCACATCTCCAATCCTGACACTTTCATTCAGATCACACCATGAGATATTCGACTCAAAGCTTTGGATAAAATGCCAGACAGCTTACCCTCGTCCTGAAAGCTGTGAATGGACTGCTGTCTGCATGCTCAATGGGAGAAGAGATGTTAAAATCATGGCCGCACGTCCCAGGACGAATGTTGAGGTGTTCAGCAGAGTAAATCCAGTGAGTCCCATCAGAGTGGTCAGCAGATGGTTCCAGTACGTATGACTTGCTTTCCAATGATATGAAACCCCTGCAGAAAGAGAAAGAAGAGCGTATAAGTATCAAATGCAGTATAATTCAAATGCAGAAAGGAGACAGAATATGCACCAAATGAGGAGAATATAGCCAAAACAGGAGTCATTCTCACTTCACTGATACGCCAATCCAAACAGAAAGATCAGATCTGTTTTTCTCATTAGCATGCAATATCATGTGGCAAAACAAAATAGAATTAGCGCTTGATGATGGAGAGCTTGAAATTCATATTAAACAGTAACAGTATCTCCTCATTTTTCACTTCTTGTAGCCTTTGTTTCCTTTTTCTTCACCTTCCTCATATTTTCTTAAGGGCCTCTTCTCTTTAATTTAACGTGACATCCCCGTGCTGAGTTTGGACAAACTGTACGATTCTCATAAACCCTTGCACAATATTCACAAATGCATGAACTCATAAACCCCTTCGAAATCCTGGACACTGCCAACCCAAACCAAGATCAATTTGTCTCACCGAGCGCTGCGATATGTGGCTCTCGGTCAAAACAGCTCTGTGAATCTGTCACCGCGCAGACAGGTTGCAGAAAATCAGAAATAAATAGATGAATATGAAGACCAGGGTCAGCAGCGAGGGCTTCATAATCAGGCGAAAACACTCTACAGAGGGTGTAGACGTTTGGCTGGTTTGTAAAAACATTCCAGTCGCTTTCCAATGATATTAATGCAATCATTATTTGTGTCTGACATCTGCAAACAAAGTGCTTCCAACACAGGGATCTCTCACATTGGAATGCCCATGCAGTATGTCAAGTTTACTGTTTTTTCAACGGCACATAAAGCATGTTTCTGCTCTTCACTTGCGTCCCAGAATTCTGCTGACAAGCCTCGAAAGCAAAAACTGGAAAAAAATATTCGGTTTATCATAACCTCAAATCATTATACTGGTTTTGGTGATTATTCAAATGCTTCTGATGACAGATCTGTTTGCCAAAGCACTCTTTTGAGTCCGTAAGTTCACCAAAAATTTCAATTCTAGTCATTCCTTATGGATGGAAAAACTTGTTCGGGACTATGACAAGTTGGGCGTCCCCGCTAAAGAGGTTTAGCTAAGCTAGGAGTTGGTTTGACTCCTTAAAGACAGTCTGTAATCTCCTTTTTTCCAAAGGAGTTTCCCTTTATTAGATTTAGCTAAACAGACAATCCAAGTGTGCTTAGACTTGATTATGCTGAGGCTTAAGTATTGTAGTCAATTGGGACCAAGTCATGACCCAGACCAAGGTGGGGAGATACCATCTCTTAACCAATACGATACAATTGGTAAACACTTCCATTAAAACACAAAAAAAGTTGTAAAAGTTGTGACATTTGGGGCGCCATTGGTTCAGCAGTTTCCTCTTGGGGCTTTTTTAAAATTTCTTCCATAACAGTCCAAAGGTTAGCGTATTTTTCGGGCAATACGGCACACCGGACTGTGAATTAACGCGTCTTTGTTCACACATAAGGCGTATCGGATTGTAAAGCGTATTAAGCATTGATTGGTTTATTGTTTCTAGCACATACTCTGGACTAGTTTAGACATTACAGTCAGGTAGTCTTGTAGACTGCTCAGGGGTCCTGTTGCTAACCAAAATCGTACTTATACATTTCGACAGATTTTTGATCGCATTGTATCGGTCAGTAAGCACGACAAGTAATCATATATGAGGGGCACTGTCAATTTTTGAGAAAATTTAAGGATTTTAAGTGCGCCTTATCATCCAAATAATACGGTACTCTAACTAGGAAGTCTAATATACTTAACTATGGTTGACTGAGGCTCTAAAACACCTCTTGTCTAATGGATGGACATGTTATTGAACTCAAATAGGCTTTTTTCCCAAGACTTCAAACACCTCATGGCTTCATATCCGGCCCCTTCTCATGGAGTCATTAGATCAGTTTAAGAGCCACAAATAAACACAGAGAGATTGACACACTTACTTCACACCATAACAAGTACTGAGGCTGACGTCCGAGTCGTCATGACCCTCCACTTGGCCATGGTAGTAGCAGTTTACCTAAGGGAGCACAAACAGAAAGACTTTGGCATTCAGAGTTAAACACAAGAAGATCAGGACCCGTGTTAAACAAAACACCCTGAAAGACTAACAACAGCCGTCCTGAATGATATGTGTGAAGTATGAGCAAATTGATAGTCTTCTCAGGGAAAGCAGGAGCTGTTCAAACCCATCACCTCAACCTAATGATGACTGAAGTCTGAGCGGATTTTCCCATTTCCTTCATTCGCCGTTGCTCTCCCAGGTATCCACATTCATGGACCACCTGTCAAGCTTGCAGCAGGGAGTAAAGAAAGTGAATTAAGCCCATGTTTATTGAACCAGGCCTGGCAGCGAGAGGGTGGGGAGGAAGTGTCTGGTTTAGACTGAAAACAGCCCCCCTGCTTGAGGCAGACGGCCTCATTCAGGTGGGGTCTGACCAGTGAACCCCTTCTGCCACCCTGGTCTGGAAAACAAGGAAATTTGAGTTTTCCAACGCTCTTTGGCTGCCTCCAAAAATAGAGTAAAAAGGCAGTAAATGTCGACACTTGGCCTGCTTGAATCTGGCTAACCTGCTGATTTTGCAAGTTGTGTGTCCAAATAGGCTTCTGGTTTAAGATGTAACCCTGCTTAGCCTTGTATCCCAGTACTTATTCACCCTAATCCTGCAATAACACCCATAAAACCATTTAAAGTTTTCTTACTTTTAAAGGAGCTTCTTATAAGTAGCGCTGATTTATCATAACTGTCACTCTTGGTCACCAAATAAGGTTGGAGTTAATTTACCGATCTGGATTCAGTATGAAATCCCATTTTAAATCTCAACCACACGCTCAAAGTCATTTTAATCTCTATTTTCACTACAGAAATGAATTAAATTGCCATATGTGAGGGGGGTTATAAATAATAATGAACCTGGAGAGAATGAGCACCCAACTCTATGTTTAATGTTGCGATAAATTCAACCACATACAGCATCTTTCAGCTCCAGTTGTTCCTCTCACAGCAATAAAGGAGCAAATAAGCTGTTTTCAGTCTAAATTTGGTGAACAGTGGGGACCATTTAGCACAACAACAACAAACAGAGATCTCCGGCGTACTAACTTGGCCCCATGTCTGCTTCTGTGGATTACATTCACTCTTTGCTCCTTGTTTATTTATAACAGCTTTACAGGATTTTAATGCAGAAACTAGGTGTTTCAAGAGTGCTGCACCTGCCAAGGGGAGATGTGTTTAACTCACGCCGGGCCTGCACACCTGTAGTTTGTTTTTTTGCCACCCGCTTCAGCTAATCTTTAAGAAAGTCAAACCCAAATAACAATTTCGGTGTAAGTATGTGCTAAACTTTGATCATTTTGGAAACTTTTTGTTGATTTAGCTTTACTGTCAGGCACTGCGGATGGGAATCAAAACCCGCTTATAGACCAGAATCAGTTCTCACTCATTCCAGCCATGGACATCATTTGGCTTTATGCTTCATGGGTTCCCTTATTGATGACTTCCACTTAGTTCCAAACTATGTGATGCATTGTGAGAGGCAGCCGGTGTTAACCACAACCTAAGAAGTAATCATGGTGGACAGAAGAAAGAAGGAAACATTGTTTACGACAGCGGCTCTATAAACAGAATGAACAACAGACTGACTTACTGTCAAATCCACTTAACTTGGTGAGATTGAAAGTTTACAGTGATTAACTCTACGGGCTTTTCTATCCCACAGAAAAGATTAGTGTATTTTCAGTTAATGAGAGGCTGCCATCTTTGTTTTGGTTTATTGGCCAATCAGGTGGTGTGTCTTCGATCAGCTAACCTGTAAACTCCCAATCAGAAGCCAGGCTTCCCCATATCAGCTAACTGATAATATTAAAAGTTTTAATGAAACTGTACATGCCTACTTTTGGAATCGAACAGCATTGGTATCAATAAAAACCTGCCAACTCCCATCCTTGGAAGACACCAACGCCATTGCACCTCCCTTTTGGTAAATACGAAACTGTCTATCACTGTATAAGGCCTGGCTTTTGTGTTGCTTCTCCAACTAATGTCTCAGTTAGCATCACCTATGAATGAAATACATATCACGCCTTAGTGCTAAATAAAACCCTGCAAGTTTTATTCCTTTTGAGAGAGATTTAATCTCACATTTTGAACTGTATCCAACGTGGCAACCAGACTAACCCTGGAAACACATTACCTGCAGCTCGGCAAAAAAACACTTATTTTTCATGGTTTTGTACAAAACTTTTTAAAGTGTTTCTGGATCTGATCCAGATTTAAAAACAAATTCATACTGCAAGCAAGTCAGTCAGGGATTCTTCTTTCACTTGAAAATAAAAACCAAGCAGCTCTTGTGTTTTTTTCCAACACTTACTTGGCAAAAAAGTCACTTAACATAGAAACATAAATTTTTGGTGACTATATGAAATATGGTTTTTGGCTACAAGCACTCACTGAAAATACAGCCGCTTATTCAGAGGACATTTAAGAAGCTGACCCGGGCCTTGAAAGCCTTTGTCTCTCTGGCCACTTTCCATATCTTTACCTAGAGGTGTGCTGAGACGGACCCATCCATTACAGCAAGGCTAAAGGTGCAAAGGAGGGACAGCCCATTACATGAAATATGAAATTGGAGTGTTACAGGGAGGTACAGGGTTGGATTTAGTGCACTGAGTTAATGCTACCACCTCATGTTTCTTTGATGAGATCATGACGGTGATGCATCGATATGCGGGATATGAATAGACTTTTTGTTTCTGAGGATTCTGCAGAGAAAGAAAAGTGCTTACGCCTTCATATCTAGAATAGAGAAGATTAATAACTAATATCCAGATTATAGTGGGAGGCCACCCTGGGAGTGAATATTACATTGTTTATCATAACTCTGCCCTTATTATTATTCCAAGTTAACTCTTTAACACCCATGATGGTGATTCATATTCCCTGTAGGCACTTTTCACGCAGCACATGGCATCCATTTAATGTGTTGATGTAGAATTGGATTCGACGTGAAAGGGAGAGGACGCAAAACAGACAAGGGGAACCAAAGGAGGGCTGACGAAGGCTGAAATCACTCCCAGCAGTACCTTGACTTTAACAAACACAACTCTAGATCCTGTTCCTGGATCACTGTATCCGTCTCCTCCCTGCCGGCAGGACAAATAAATTAAGTACGGATCACTCTCGAAAGGTCTGGTTGTTTCCAGGAAAAAGACCCTCCCCATGAAGAGCTGGCTGTGGTCATGAGAGAGGAATGAGAGCTTGAAAGATGTTGGTGAGTTCCCAAGCTGGTTAGACGTTAAGCAGATAGATTCTGGTTGTGATCCTTTGGGCCATCCTTTGAATCTTTAATCCAGGCATATATCAAGTGCAAAATTTATTAGCGGGTCAATACATAGCTGCTGGTGAGAAAACCACAAGGATGTTTAAGCTTTGAAAAAATAACCACCAATTTGTTGGATAAAGTGCCTCAGACGTTAGAATTTTCACTTCGGATGCCTAGCAGAAAAACACACATATATAGATCACCTATGGCTCTGGAGGACTGCAACAGGAATTTTCCATTATTCAAGTATGTGACTGCCCCAGTTTTATGCAGAATCTCCGATTCTCTGACCCGAGGAAGTGATCCATGAATCACACAGTTCAGTGATACTGAGCCATCAAGTGAAATTATGAGAATTCCAGGGTATCTACAGGCTAAAATGTATGACGGTACTTTTCATTTCTAAGCTTCATGCCATTTTTTGTGCGAGGCTTCATCTTGGTGTTGTTTAAAATTGAAAATGGTGAGACATGAACGCTGTTTGTGTTTACTTACAGGCTGTAAACATGCTTAAATATACGATACATCATTAGCCACAGCTTACACAACAAGAAAACCAACATGATCCATTCTTAGCACTTTGCTTCTGCGTGTCTTTGTAGTGTCATCTGTTTATTTTTTGATTATAAAAGTGTTTTTAAAATGGTTTTACAACGTTCTCTTCTTTCATTCATGTGAAGCCACCATCATGTCTTATCTTATTGTGCTATATTGTATCATATCGTATCCTAAAATATATGTTATAGGATTGAATCGCAACAAATTGTATCACATCATATTGCAACACACTGTATCATGATAATGCATCATATTGCAACACATCTCATTGTATAGAATCAAATTGTATTGTGTCCTACAGTTTCGTATCACATTGTATTATAGTGTATTGTATCTTATCGTATAATATCATTTCATATTGTATTATATTGCATTGTATCGTATTGTTTATCGTATTGTTTTGTGTTGTATCGTACCATATCGTATTGTACCGTATCATATCATAACGTACTGTATCAAATTGTATTGCATCACCTCACGTCATGTTGCATTGTATTGTATTGTATCTTATTGTATAATTTTGTATCATATTGTATGGCATTGTATTGTATCGTATTGTTTCGTATTGAATCGTATCGTATCATACCATATCGTATTGTACTGTATCGTATCATATTGTACCGCATCATCTCACGTCAGGGTGCATTGTGTTGTATCTTATCGTATAATGTTGTATCGTATCGTATTGTATCGTATTGTATCGTATTGTATCCTATTGTTTTTTATTGTACCATATCGTATTGTACTGTAACATATCATATCCTATGGTATCAAATTGTATTGCATCATGTCGCGTTGTGTTGCATTGTATTGTACCGTATCTTATTGTACCATAATGTATAATATATTGTAGGCCTGGACGATATAGAAAAAAAGCATATCGATAAAAAATAAATCATATTGATCGATATCGATAATTATCGATATAATTATTATAATTATTTAACATATATTTTAATTGCAGCCCTGGATGTCTTATGCTATTGCTTAATGACCTACTTTTAATAAAGAACACAGAAGGACTGAATTCAAATTCAAACCTTTATTCAACCACCTTTTTTATTTTACCACAACTGAAAGTTTTTTAAAAAAGAACTAAAAAAAAAAGAAATCAACTTAAGGGGCCTGAGTGACATCAGTAAATACTGACAAACATAAAGACTAAAGTGACCAGAAAATCTGATAAATAAATATTTAAATAGTCTTTTGATAAAAATAAACAAAACAAACAAATATATAAATAAACAGAATAGCTTTAGGTGGGAATAACATATTACCAGTTTTAACTGTGTGGGAAACTGCCCACAGCCTGGTGTCTGAACACTGAAATATTTCTCCCGGGGTCGGGAGATTTATTTTTTTTAATTATCATGTGATTGACTTGATACGCAAACTGAGCACGAGAAGCAGGACTTATCCACGCCGGTGTTGTGTCGTAGAATGCACCCCTGCCGAATGCACCCCCTGCTAGTAGCCATGATCCAAATACTCGCGTCTTTGTAAAATATGAGCTCATTTTCTTCCACTTTAAGAAGCTAATGAGTGGACGGGATGCAGGGGTGCATTCTTCTCACCTTTTCAACCCCTGACCCATTTTCATGACTGAAGCGCTGTGTTTGATAAATACTTGCGGCCGGGCACTTCATATCGCGGGTCGAGAGTGGCTAGAAGCTGGTCGAAGCCAGGCTTTTCAACGGTAGTTATTGGCAGTATGTCCCTCGCTATGCAGCATGTTACTGCATGGGTGATGTCCTTATGCCGCTCGGACGCTTTGTCGTATTTTGACAAGAAACGAAGTCCAGTTTGGTCTGCTTCACATGCTTTGTGCTGGTGCTAGCAGCGGTTCCAGAGGATTCCTCCGACGACGTGGAGCCGCGGCGCGGCCGACACAGCTCATACTCCTGCGGGTGCGACCGGTTTAGATGGTAAAACAAGTTGGTTGTGTTACCAGACTTGGTTTTTACTAATTCTCTGCAAATTTTGCGAACGACCGCTGTTCGCTTTTTGTCAGACTTCTAAAAACCAAAACATTGCCATGCTGGTGAACTACTGACAATGTCCTCCGCTTCTCCTTGCTGTATCATTTTTTCTAATACACGTGCTGTCTGTTGTGGTTTGATAGGGGCTGGGCTTGGTGCCGTAGCGTACCTGGGTCTGCATTTGTGATTGGTTGGGAGGAAGTAATGACTGTAGCAAAAGCTACATGATAGGCTATGATGAAAAAGAAAGGGAAACTGTGTTTTTCTATCAAACTTTTTATCGACCCGTTTTTTTTCTATCGCACCACACGTCTATCGATCGATATATATTGTTATCGAATTATCGTCCAGCACTAATATATTGTATCGTCTAAGATAAGAGAACACTCAAAAAGTGTCAAAATTAAACACAAATTTAATCAGTACAGCTAAGCATCGGATAACAAAGTCTGTGCGTCTTCATCATGTCAAACTGTGGCGAATAATACCAAGTACCTCTTGTAGATAAGTGTCAACACAGCCCATGATGAGAGGTTACATACTAGTTTAACTAGAGACAGCCTACATATGACTTATCCCCAGGGTTTCAGAGTCCATCCTGAACTTAACTACTTCACTGTCTTTATACACTGAAAGCCCAGCCGACGATGTCCCAGCTCTGCTCTCCTGGCATTCCCAAGTGGAAAACATTGTTCATTTTCCAGTGTAGGTTGGCCTTTATGATTTATATTAATCCCATCTTTTGTGGATGTCATCATAAGTAGGCCAGGCATTGTAAAGACAGACCTCACAAGCTGTCTATTATCCTGCTTCCTGGGTATTTAAACAAAACAAGAGATTAAGATGTTTGCTTTCCAAACTGTAAATGGTCAAGTCTTTGAAATCAAGTGAGTAGGTGGGTCATTTGAGGCAGAGAAACCTTTCCACATGGTTCAGCAACATTATACTCATTCGTCACAGTAAACAGTGTAAGCAGCTCCTTGACTGTATTGCTGTTTCTGAACCTTAAATTGAATACGCTTCAATACAGGGCTATTTTTGAATCCATGTAAGATGTTTTCAGAGGACCATTATATTTAAAACCAGGATATGATTCGCTGGGAAAAATCCAACTGAGCTTAGGAGCGATGAAGAATATCACAATACTTAAGACAATCAAAGAAATTGGAGGAAAACCAGGGCAACACTTGAATAACTGGACTCTGATTCATAACCAAAGAAAGATGGGAAACATTTGTACATTTTTAAGTAAAAGGAAACACGCCATCCGGTCGGAAGTGTTGTCATTTCACAGATGTATTTCAGACAAAAGAGCCCAGTTCAGAAATGAGAGGATATGTGCTAAATATTTCACCGTCAGAGTGACTTTTGGAGTGCACTTTGGTGTTCTCTAATTCAATATTTTCTTGCAGATCTGGGCAGCAAAAAAACTCCCCTCTTTTTTTAGGCGGTTTTAAGTTGATGTATAATAGAAGACCTGAGCTGTTCTGTAAATTGTGTCAGCTTTCTGACCTCTGTCTGCCTTACTGCATCAAATATGAATCTTCCAGCTGAGAACAAAAATGGGTCCGCTCACCTACACAAGCATCTTTATGCGCAAGACAGAGCAATTCAAAGGGTCTAAAAGAGGCATTACTTTTCTTCATATCTTAACTGGGCTTGACAGAAACAAGATTGAAATGACTACTAACCAAAGATGCAAATATAGTAAGACCCGAGGTGTATTTTGCCACCCTGATTCAAAAATAATGAAATAGATTGGCTATCTAGAACATACCGTGGAGTTGTGAGAGCCAGTGACCTCAAAGCCGTCTTCCAGGTAATGGGTTTCTGTATAGTTACTTGCAAACAAGCCCCTAGAAAGAAGAAACAAAAACAGTAAGTGAGCTTAAAGCCTAAAATATCAATTACAGTAAGTGAAAGGCCAAAAGAGTAAAACAAATCCTGCTTTGGGGAGAGCTGGAATTGGATTGAGCGGCGGCCCGCTTTGAGGCAGATTGTTGATTCAAAGAATTCTGCTTTGACGTTTCCCATTAAATATTGTTTTACACCACATACATGCACCATTAAAAATCATTCAGCATCAGTCAATAACTCATTCCATGTGATAGGGTCGAAGAATAATTAGCTCACACATCACAAGTAATGAGCCTGACAGACATATACGACCTGGTAAAAACGGGGATGGGGGGGTTTATGCTGATAGAAAAACAGTGAAGAAATCATTTTTAGTTACAGAATCAATAACAGCAGAGAGAGACTCTCAGAGGTTACTAAATGATCCATAACAGTTTATGTCTGGAAAGGATGATAAATCAACACCGAAAATCTCTGCCGCTGGCAAACGGAGCGTTGTTTTGTCTTTTCTCTTACACTCCATACGAAATGAAGATAGAGAATCACACTGTATATTCATCGGTCTAAAGCCTCCTGCTGTTAAAGTCAACAAGAAAAAGAGGCAGCGATAAGTCTTTAGTGTGTTAAAGTATGTAGTTCTGTTTGTAAAGATATTAACCTTTGTGCATATTTTGACAGCAAGGTTGTAAATACTGTGGGTGAGAATGTGAGAAGTATGCATCGTGATAATGAGTTTCAAAATACTATCTGGGGTTACTTGAGGATGCAGTCAGTTTCTGTCTTCATTATCTGTGTTGTGATCTGAATGGGTAGGGATCATAGACTAAGGTGACCAGATGTCCCCGATTTCCGGGGACAGTCCCCGAATTGGATGACCTGTCCCCGAAAATGTCCCCGATTTAAGCGTTTCATGAATGAGAACAAAAATGTTGAGTGTGAGCTAGAACAATGGTTATTACAGTAGCCGAATGGGTAGGAAGCACAAGTAAGCAGTCCTGAACAACAGTTTTTACGGGGGTATTACAAGGGGCGTGTGCTGCTACTAAATAGTGTCGAGATGTTGTCTGTGATCACACAGCCCATGCACAAAAAAAAAACCTGAAAGGAAAAAAAATATTGGGTTATATCGGCCTGCATCTAAAATCTCCTATATCAGTGCTCCGATACAGGCAGTCCATTCCAGACTCCGCTACAGCACTACCAGCACACTCAGAATTTTTCGTTTAAGTCCGAAAAAGAGGTTACAGTTGAGTGCAAAACTTCTAATGCACAAGTTTGTGCTAATATCTGATCAACATCAGTATCGGCCAATACTGAAGGCTACAATATCGGTAGTAAAAAATGTTACATCAGGACACCCCTACTGATTGGCTGCCTGAATGTTGTTCAATGAGTGCATATGCAGATGGATGCAGAGGTGGAAAAACACCAAAACAAACATGGCGAGTCCTCCAGAAGAACCTGCACTGGTGCACTACATGTATGGTACACTCGGGAGTGACCTGACCTCAAACTGGAGGAGGCAACCGTTGAAGAGTTGCAGCTGTAGTTACAACTGAAATACTGGCTTGAGGAGTAGGAGTGGCAGCGGTTTCGCATGCATGTTCGTGCAAATGACTCCACCACAGAAACCAATTAAAATCACCTCAGAGAAGCCACTTTTTCCCAGTAAGTGGGCTACAGAAACAGCACAAAGACTCTTTTGCTTCTCGCCTTTCAGGGTTGCTTGGCTGTAGGATGATTGAAGTATATGAATAAGCAAGAAAAAGCATGTGGTTCAACTTCTGCTTTGCAAATTTATACTTTAGCTTATAGCAAACACAAAACTGGAGAACATCGAGAAATACTAGTATTTGTCTACGTCTCATGTCCTTCCTTCACTAAGTGAAGTGTTAGGTCGTCAAGGGGATGTACGAGAATGTTGGACCTTGTGGTGTTTTCAATGTATTTCATGGGCAGGAAGGAACCTTCAAGCTCTTCCTGTATTTATGTCCTCAGAGGAAATCCATTTTCTGCTGAGAATCTGTCCTCTAAATATAAAATGCTAAGTATGCTACTCTCTTGCTTGGAAGTGGGTTACGGTGCAGGATTTTGGTTTGAGACATTCCTGTAGACAGTTTTATGCTTTCCAGTTGTGCTGTTGTTCAAGGCCACCATTGAAATCTATTATGACTGTTTTGAATTTAAACACACTATAGATTCTGTCCTCGAAGAAACAGCGAACTACAAAGCCTCCTGTAGACTTTCAAGCACATAAGCGGTTGATTGTTTGACTTTAAGAAGATAGTTGAATCCCTTGGCAGCTGGTTTGGCCCATTTGCATGTGATGCTTTGTAGAGTTCTTCATATGGGTCCTCCATTTTTGACTTTACTTGTTCATATCATATGTACTAAGATTGATGCTTGCTCTATGCCATAACACGGGGTCTTTGCTGCTGCTCCCCCACCTTAGATTTCCAGGGAGCCATCATAGGGTGACCATATGTCCTCTTTTACCCGGACATGTCCTCTTTTTTGGGGGCTGTCCAGGTTTGTCCAGGTAAGTTTAAAAAATCCTTAAAATGTCAGCAGTTTTGTACAGTAGTTTAGAGTTTCTGTCAAGTGGACTTACAGAGTTAGAAGCGGGTCAAAGACACTCGATCCGACTCAAAAAACTCTCAAAATTAACCTTGTGTGACTTTGTGACTCTGCCGCCCTCTTTTTGGGAAGTCAGAATATGGTCACCCTATTTAAATCACACATTTAATTCACTATCATGTTGCATCACCTGTTCTTGCAAAAGCAGCCTGCAAACCTTCAGGAACCCAAGAGACCAGCTCCTTGGTTTTTAGAGTCAGATGTTGACCCATTCTTGCCTGATAGGGTTTCAGCTGCTCAACATTTTCAGGTCTCTTTTGCGTCAACAAGTCAACTCTGCAGGCAGACCAGTTTAGCAGCCAGACTCTCCTACTACAAAGCTGGGCTGTTGCAGTGCATGCAAAATGTCGTCCGGCATCATGTGCTTTACCATATTGTCTGGATGGCTTCACTCATTGCTCCTAAACCTGCAACCTGAATTCAGCATTATTGGTGCCTTTTCAAATCTGCAAACTGCTGATGATCTCTCTTCTTTTTGAGCATAGGATAAATCCAAGATTTCCAAATAGAGCATCAAATTTTGATTTGTTTTTACCCCTGGCCCCATTTAATCAATCACACACAGTTGCCAGTATTTATGGATACTTTCCTCTCTGCATGGTACAGTTTAAACTCACATATGTGGATGCAGCTAGAGGGGTTTTAGATATGATTTTGAGCCCATTTGGTCATTTCAAAAGTATTCAACAACAAAACAGACACCTAAAAACTTTGCTACATCCAGTAAAACAGTACCCTCACCTTGATAGCTTGAGGGAAGTCATCTCCAACATAAAGCATTGAATGTCACTCTAAATCAATGAGGCTTCATGGCCTATGGACAAATATCAATCTTTAATCACTCAGCCCATCAAATTTTAACGAAGCAGGCGCTAACTGTAGTTTTACAAACAACCTTGATACATGCCACACTTTTGGAAATCCAAGCAGGGAGGCATTATGAAACCACCAAACGGACCTTTTCACCGTCACAGCTCCACATCAATCATGGCTGCCCTTCTTGTCACCTAGAGAGATTACCAAACACTGCTCTCCATTCTCAGGGGAAGTAAAGGACACTTGGCAGGGGGTGAGAGGATCAACAGCAGAGACATACACAAATGAGCTGAGATCCAAAAAAAGCCTCATGGACCCCCGCTAGGTTGATGATTCAAGCATGAGTGTGTGTATTTACGCTGATAATTTGTACAAGTGAGGACACAAGTGTGTGTGTGTGGCTTTTTGTGTACAGTACAAACACGGAGTGCATGTACAGTCCTGCTCTACGGGACACCAGCAGATGGCTGGCTGGTGCTAATCCACAGCGGAGGAACAAACCTCAGCAGGCAGCTGGATTCTCTTACTGACCTCACCGCTGACAACCCAGCTGGGAGTGTCAGATGTAACAAGCAGGGGAGGGGGGCTATTTTGTTTGGGAGCTGTCAGCATGAGACACAATGCTTCCCCGCCCTCCACTCCTCCGCCGAGCCAAAGAGCTGGTAATAATCATTGGATCAAAGTGAGGCCAAAGTGTAGAGAGAGCCAAATAAAATGATGTGTTTCTTCAGTCTTAATTAGGTCTGCTCTCCGGGTCGGACGCAACCTCAACATCTGCCCACAACAGACAATCTAGTGTGGTGAGTGAGTGTGTCTGCCTCTATGCCTGTCTGTAACACTGCAGGAGAGTGTGGGCATAAAATATGTTGCAGACACCCATGTGTCATCCATATGCTGCCATTTCTTTGTGGCTTTTCAGTGAATGAGAAAGAGAGAATTTACTGCTTTGACCCAGAGCTCTGACTGAGAACACAGTCATGCTGTCGATGCTGGATGAGGTTACAGTTGGATAAGCTGTATGATCATATCTTAGTAAAGGTATTTGCAAACGTCACCAGTTAGCGAACCTGCTTTTGATTTCTAAGAATGACATCTTTGGTTTGATTTGATATTTTGGAGCTTTCCAGAATTGCTGAAGAAACTGGAATTTTCAAAATGAGAATATCTAGGATGTGGCGTTTTGGTTTTAGATACCATCGCCTGCAAAAATGAACATGAGCTAGAACTGATGCCATTATTTTTGCCATGTTTTTTCCAACACAGGAGCACTGCTTCAGCGTTTTTTGTAAACAACCAAAATGGAGGGTCCATTAAACCCACTATGGCAAACCCAATGATGGATTCTCATCGAAACAAGACCGAACAACGGCACATACAGCTTTCGTTTCCCCCTCTGCGTGCTGCTGTCTGCACACAGCAGTGTTGCTATGGTCTTGGTTACACGCTGCATTAATCGGATTGGTTGCAGGTCTCTACAATCGTTCCCAGAGGCACATCTGTATGCGACCGCTGCTAACACCTTCCAGAAAAACTGCATGAATTGAGTAGTTTCAGACCTGTTCACTGGGATTAATTGGTCTGGTAACACCAGGGGACCTTTAACCTGCAAAAACAGCCATCAACAGGTTACAAAAAAGTCTGTTTCTATGGAACGATAAGATAATGAGCTCTCTTCTTACTTGGTTTATAACTAGAAATCCAGGATATTCAGCATATCAGGCCTCTGGTTAATATCTTATGAATACTGATTCCAATAATACATTTTTATCTGGCAAAACCAAACCGTAAAAGTTGCTTCATTCAGTTATTAACAAGCCTACTCAGTCTGACACAGGGTTTGCAATATTGATCTACCATTACAAGAAGAGAGGAACAAGTACAGCAGTAACAAGCTGTTGAGGGAGTAAAAGATAGTGCAAGTGTGGAAGAAAACAACACTACAAGTCACAAAACTATTCCCAGAGGAGGAAAATGTCCCTGAGTTTAAAAAGTTTAACACAACAAAGACACCTGAAAAGTCTTGCATTAGCGTAAAAAATACAGTAAGTGACAAGAGTGCTGACTCAGCAGCATTTGAGAACAGCAGAAAGTTGACCAGAGACAACCTGAAAGTTAAAGTAGTAATGACAAAATCATTAAACACACCAAAACACAGAGTTAGACACCCCCTCGAGAAATGAATGTTGTCAACTGCTTGCCTCTCTAGTTATACCAACTTTAGTAACGACTGCAGGATAGCAATACACAGCAGTCAGAAACAAACCTCAACCAAAACGCCACTCTATAGCCACAAATAATGCTCAGAACAGCACCTAACTTCATCAACAGTACAAATAGGGTCCTAGCCATCAAACATCTTTTTAACTTTGCCTAGCAAAGAGACTTAACAGAACTCACCCTCTCTCTTCCAGCAGCCGCTTGTTTGTAGTGAGTCCTCAGGCCAGTCCATTATGGACTACAGCGGGGTGACGCAGCTCAAGGAAGAACATTTATGATCATTTCTTTATGGAAATGCAATCAGACCGAGACGCTAAGGCAGAAGATGTACCACATCTGCAGTGCAAAATTTTAAAAATGGTGATTATAACCTCCAGGAAATGATAAAAAAAATGATCATAAATGTTCTTCCTTGAGCTGTGTCACCCCGCTGTAGTCCGTAATGGACTAACCTGAGGTCTCGCTACAAGCTGCTGGAAGAGAGTAGGTGAGTTGTGTTTAGTCTCTTTGCTAAAGAAATTAGGCAAAGTTAAAAAGATAATTGTTATCTTGTGCTTTAGCTAGGACCCCATATGTACTGTTGATGAAGTTAGGTGCTGTTCTGAGCATTATTTGTGGCTATAGAGTGGCGTTTTGGTTGAAGTTTGTTTATGGCTCCTCAGAACACTGTGTATTGTTATCGTGCAGTCTTTACTAAAGTTGGTATAACTAGAGAAGCAAGCCGTCATCAACATTCATCTCTCAACATGGGGGTCTAACTCGGTGTTACAGTGTGTTTGACCCCAAATTAATTTTACGCCAGAATATCCCTTTAATGATCAACCTCTTTCTGGGGTACAAGGCTAAAGGATTTCTCCATCTATTAGCATATTTGGAACAGCATCCTGAGTCACTGTACCTTTGCAGACCTGTCCTATATTTGGTGAACTTTCAAGATGCAGCAATTCTTAGTATAATATTGAATATGAACTGCAGTTTTTTTTTTAGCTTCCATCCACCACATTTGTCTCAAAATCAGCTCTGTTTATGTATGTGTGCCTGCGAGTCCGTGCGCTGGGATGAAGACACTCCCCCGCATGTGAATATCCAATTACTATGCGCTACGCTGCAGGCGGAGTCACTATGGTCACATCCAATGAATGGCAGAATACAGCCTGAAGCGCTGGAGGAACTGAGCAGCGCTGTCAGTGTTAGCATCTGGCGTGAATGTGGCAAAAATGCAGAAAAATTTACATAAAAGGCTGAGGGGGGGTGTACCAAAAGACCAGTTTTGAAGGGAAAATCTGGTCTGCTGATTTTTAAGTCAGAGATTTCAGCATCATGAGGTTGGATCTACTTGAGAAAGTTGACCTAGTCTACAGTCTAGGAAGCACCTTTTTTTCAATAATTATTACCTGATACTGGTCTTTGATAGCGGTTTGGATCCAAACATTTAAAACCATCATTATACATAAATAGAGCTGCGGTTTCAAATCAGAGCATTCTGTTAGGACCTTCATTGGTTCGTATTGAGCAGGATGCATATGCTAATTCATTTACACACGATGACACACCAGGAATGCCTTTTTTTAAACTATGGATTTATGAACTTCTGATGTTGCTATGCTTTGTTTGACGGCCAAGTGGCTGGGAGAAAACTTAAACATGGGAAAAGAAATACTGCATGCACAGGAATGTTCCAGTTTGCAGTAAAATATAATGATTGACTACTGAAGGGCCAGAACTTGTATTTGTTATTTAGACTCCTGTTAGGGAGTTTTTGACATTTATGAAACAGACTGCAACTGCAATTGTTTTAGATTTGAAAAAGGTGTTAAATTATCGTCCAAGCGCCGATTGTGTGATAAAACAGCTCAAAGATGCAGTGTGCGGTACATGTGCTTGAAATAATACGCAGGAACAACTTCCAGAAGTCTAAGTTTACTGGAGAAGCACAGAAACAAACACACAAAATACCTTCCACTGCACACAAAGCAGCTGACAGCACTTATGGTTTCACCTCATCCAAAAAGAGCAATGGACCACCTGCCAAACCCATCATGTGTTTAATTCCAAGAACCCCAGCCCAGCACGGCAGCCGCAGCCTCACTGTTTATCAATAAGTGAAAAGTTAATGAGGCGTTAGGGAAGGGAGGCAATGGGGGGTCTTGCCCCCCATTTCAAATGCATTACCCCTGGGAGAGGCCGCCAGTGAGGCTCAGAATGACAGACAGAGTATTGGCATCTAGGAGAGGAGGAAGGAGTCAACATGGAGATACAACAGGACAGCTGTTAGCGCCACACCTGCTCTGAGCGCAGGCAGCTTTCCACTTAAACAACCAGCATATAAACACAGAGCTGAAAGAGTGTCACAGCAGAGAGACGATTTCGACGAGATCTCTCCTGCTGGAGAGCGGGAACTTGTCTCCAAACTTCAAGTGAAATATTTGTTAGCATCTGTTTCGACAGGTACAAATCGTAATTAAAGTCTTCGCGTTTACATCTTGTCGTGCTGTCTCCGGGCTGAAACTTACAAAAATCACTTTTTGAAAGAAAATATATTAGATTTGGGAAAAGACTCACAGCAGCCTGTCAGTAGATTTGACAATACAGACAGAAAGACAATGAAGTCACTTCAAGCTAATCCTGAATGCCAGCGACTAAATGCCAATTCTTTTCCTCTGCATCAAATTATCATAATTTTCCTGTTCAATCTCTTTTCATCATTGTGAGCCTCTTCTGTCTGTCTGTCTTTGTATGGGGAAATAAGCAGGATTTACGCAATGCCTCATCTGAATGAAATATATTCTCTTAGAGACATAATGTCATGGCGAACCATTCAGACAAATCCTCATTGTGAATTCTCTGATTGAGACTACAAAGACTGAAAATGAATCACTTAAGAGAATTATCAACAAGTCCAATCAAGCCTTGGCATGTCGTCCTCATTGTAGGTTTTGCTCTGCTCTCATGCATCTAAAGTAATGTTGTGGGGTTTGAGACATATTAATGGGAACAGGCCTGATGAATTGAGGGGTAGTGTCCAATCAATCAATGGTAAAAGGGAGGTCTCTGTTGTCGGTGAATACGACCTCGAAGAGAGGCTCTAAGAAAGTCGTACTCTGCACCCGGCAATCATCCTGGAAAGATCATGGTAATCATAGACTGTGATGCACATGTATATTTACATGAAAATGTGTCTTCCACAGGTTTCAGAGGAGATTGCAGTTGCCATATTGTAGGGTGACCATATTCAGACTTCCAAAAAGAGGACACAACAATGGGGGGGCGGAGTCACGGAAACGTACAAAGTTGATTTTAAGAGTTTTTCAAGTCGGATCGAGTGTCTTTTAGCGCTTCTAACTCAGAAAGTCCACATGACACAAACTCGAATCTTACGTACAAAACCGCGAACATTTAAAGGATTTTATAAACTTCCCCAGACAAAGCCGGACAAACCCCAAAAGAGAGGACATGTCCGGGTAAAAGAAGACGTATGGTCACCCTACCATATTAGAAATGCTTACTCAATCTAAAAACAGGGAAAGAGGTAAAGTTGGGGCTTTGGCCTCCAATGCACCACCCTGCCAGTCGACTCAACCACGCCTCAATTCTGCCGAATTATGCAAAACTCTGAGCCTTAACGTCTTCAAAAATGGATAAGTTCCCAAAAAGTCTCCAGTGGACACTCGAGGAACTGCAGGTTGTTGCACTTCCACAATGACTTCATTGTTCATCACCAGAGACTGCTGCTGACAATACTGACACAAAATACAACATACACTGATTCCTTGCGACATGATCATGACAACACCAAAGCTCTCAAACGCTATTGGCTAAGGCGACCAGATTTCTATAATGAAATCTGGGGACATCCAGAGCAGGGGGGTGGGGTCACAGACAACATCTTGGTACTACTTAGTAGCAGCACATGCCCCCCGTTATAACCCAATAAGAACTGTTGTTCAAAACTTCACGCAACAACTCCTACCAACTCAGCTACCTTAATACCCATTGTTCTAGTCTACACACAACATTTTTGTTCTCAACCATAGAACGCTTAAATCTGGGACATTTCCGGGGACAGGTCATCCAATACGGAGACTGTAGAGTTTACATGCCCTCCCTGTGCGTACATGTATTCTCCGGCTTCCTCCCACAGCCCAGAAACACGCTTATCAGGTTAACTGGTCACTCTAAATTGCCTGTAGGTGTAAGTGTGTTTGTAATTGGTCGTCTATCTCTATATGTCAGCCCTGTGATAGGCTGTTGACCTGCAAACCTCAACATCCCTCACACCATTAAAGACACCATCTTTAGTGTTTCTCTGAGTAAAGGCAGAGGGAGTCCTCCCCTCAAACTGTGTCGAAGCGGCTTTATGTGGCTCAGTTGTAGTAGTAGTAGTAGTCAATAGTACAGCAAGCTTATTATTGATGTTGGCATTTTGTTTCTGCTCAAGCAACACAGTCAATTTTTCAGTCTGTAGTCACAAATGGGCTTCAAGCTCTGCAGGATATCATCATCATGAGATATCCAACCAGGCTGCGAGTGTAATTGTGCAGAGAAAAAGGTTGGCACTTCCATATCAATAGCTGATGTACTTCCTTTTTCGGAGTGTGTAACTCGAGTATCCTTAATTGACTCGCCTATGATCAGCCCTTTAACACTAAAGCCTAAATCACTATTGTTGGACAACGAGCAGGATCAATGTGAGGAGATTTCCCACTCACAGGCTCCGATATGTCTCATTACACTCAGACAACCTAATCAGGGACTTCTGGACAAATCCTGGAGTTAACCATGATAAATGAGAAGGTCGGCATCGGGGCCTTTTCAGAGCAAGTACCTCTCCGAGCTCTCCTCTTTAGTGAAAGGTTATTCAGAACAGATGTAAATAAAAACATTAGGGGCAGATGAAATCATCAAAGAAATGCATTCCTCATAAAACCTAATCTAGGAACTCCAATTAGTACATTACATCGGAACAGAGAGACCTCGCAAGGCAATGTGGTAGTAATAATGTCCCCCCTGCTTTTATGTGGCGAGTGGCAAGAGCCCAGATTCGTTCGGAAAAAGCGGGATCATGTGCATGAGAAACCTACAATGGCGCGAACCCCCCCCCTTAGCCAAAAGAACTTGTCTCAGTGTAAGTAACATTTTTTTTCCAGAGGCAAGGGAAGAGGGCCAGTCTTCCTGGCTGTGATCTGTCTGACATCAGGCAGTGTTTCAGGCCAGTGCCAAGTAGAGCAGAGAAGCAGAATTCCCCCCGCTTACCCTGAGCTCAATGCAACTCCCAGTCTTCATGAAGCATGTCATGAACAGAGCCGTTAGAGCATGCCAGCCAATGATTTCTGCTCAAAGAAGAGGGAGGAAGAGGGGGGGAAAAAAGGAAAAAAAAAAAAAAAAAAAAGTCAAGGCAGATGGTTTTGACGTTATTTATATAAGCTGCCATGTTCAGAAGCGAGCTAACATGCAGCTCAATGGCGCTGCTGGCACCAAGACCAGCAGTCTGTCCAACACGACGAGGGAGAGGAAAAAAAGTTTTTTGGCCTGTGTCAAGAATTCTGTTGGAAGCATAAAAATGAAAGTGTGATTTATTCCTACAAAGAGAAAGCAGGTTGAGTCCTGGTTTGAACTCGTCATAAGAGCCTCATTATGATTCCTTACACCTGTGTGGCACCTCAGGGTGGTTAATTGGCCAATGAGATGGTCAAACAAAATAGCCATTAGTAGCCGTAGCACGCAATAATTGCAGCGACTGTCACCCGGAGATTGATGCGGTTAAGCCCAGGCATGCCCCATGAAATCAATAAAGTGTCATCACTGTGCAATGTCTGCGTGATTGATGACTCCACAGGACCCCAATTACAGGGACAGGATGATGAATACCAGCCCAACAATGGATGAGATAATTGGAATTAGGACATAAATGAAACACTAATCTTTGATCAAGTGTGAAGATAAGGATGCAAACTACACCGAGATACACAAGTCTGTTAGTTATGATCACAAAATGATTATGCGGTTACTTTTTTCAGTGTTTTGATCTCAAAGGGGACTCAAAGGACACCTGGGATGGTCCATAAACCGAAAGACTCGAAGAGTTGGGTACTTGATACTTTAGTTCAAACTTGGACACATGCTGCTGCCTCATATCAGTAGCGATGTTTACATCATAGACTGTATATAGTTTGGACAACTTGGTTCTGCCTTCCACCAGTATTTGGATTTGAAGCCAAAAAGCTCTTGGTAATTCTGCGTTTTTTCTCCACTTCCTGAAACCAAGATTGCGCAGTAGCATTGTACATATTCGGCGGGAGAGTTGCTGTGGTGACGCTCGGCTCAAACAGCGTATCCCTTGGTTGAGCTACGCAATCCTCGTACGCCCATAGGCTGTATCAAGTGTCAATCATAGAAAACATGAATCCTCAAATAACTTTTAAAAGTGGAGCTGCACAGAAAAAAAGAGGACGAGCACAAACCAGTCTTACAGTAACTACATGTCAACATCGCAACCAGGGGTGAGAAAAAATTATGTTCTGCGTAATAAATTTCTAAAGTTTGTCCACAGCCCCATAAGGATGGCTGGCACAGGCGGGATTTATGACCTATACTGCAGCCCGTCACCAGAGGGTGCTGTTCTCGGGGTGGCTTCACCCAGCAAGGAGGCAGACGGCAAAAAAGTTGTATTGACGCCTGTACTGTCAACAAACCAACAAACGTGGTAGTGGTTTACTTCATACAGTTTAGGATTTTCTTCCAGTGAAATGTTGTCACTAGATGGCGCCCTTGCATATTTATTTTACTATTCTGTCAAAGGTTGCACTGTGTGTGCAGGTGTGACGTCATTACGCTGTATGTTCTTAGGAGGAGAAGCAGACACTGCACCTGCGGTTGTGTTTTATGCCAGAGTGTTAATGAAATCTCCTGAACTCGCCTCAATAAATAAAGAGTGAAGACAGAGTCAGGTTAAAGGGTCACGATCGGAATAAGTGTTTACTTGGAACGATCGGCATAAACCCCCCTTCTTGATCGGAATACAGTTTCCTTCTGATTGAGCCAGATTGGGTCAGAATCTTCCAATTGACATGTTTATAGTCATGTAAACATGCCATTTTTATTCCAATCGGGCCTTTATTCTGATTATTTGTCCCCATGCAAACACAGCTACCGAGACAACACTTCATAAACTCAACTGACCGATGCAACTACCTTATACGTCTCAAGTTTCCCCAGGTAGATTCATTCACACATCGCTCATGAGTTCATCACGTGTCATTTAAGAAAAAAAAAACAAAAGGCA
This sequence comes from Xyrichtys novacula, assembly GCA_962446985.1. Classification (NCBI taxonomy): domain Eukaryota; kingdom Metazoa; phylum Chordata; class Actinopteri; order Labriformes; family Labridae; genus Xyrichtys; species Xyrichtys novacula. The sequence goes on along the minus strand of OY660882.1, from coordinate 5,454,214 downwards.
CAGCGCAGTAATTTGTCAAAGTATGTTTTCCTCCAGCTGTCCCCGAACACAGTTGCTCCCTGTGTCACATTAAGCACACATGCTGCTGCCTCATCATATTATGGCAACACTTTGTCTCCTGCTGCTCCACGGTCCAGACATTCCTGCCGACATACCCGATGAGAACTCGATAAAACAATAAAAACTCATGCTGTCCGTGTTTTTACAACTTATCTCGACATATGCGCCGGTTGTGGTCACAAAGGCACGAGTAGGAACACTTCAGCTACAGGAGAAGTTCAACTCGGAGTCAGATGTTGCTCCTTTGCCTGCTGTCACTTGTCGGCATGTTACATCTGGTCACATCTGGCTCTCATGTGTATTACTAACACCCCAGTGTTTGTCACCCAAAGGCATTCTTGCACACGCCGATGGCTGTCTGTGAGAACAATCTCCCGGCCGATCTCTCGTGGTTTATGACAGGACAAAAGGGATTATTTCAAAAGACATATTTCATTTTACTGTTCATGACATCAGCCTCCTGGAGGAAAAGTGATCACATGTGATTAATCGGACTGGAAATGCTTGGGTGGAGACGAGGCTTAAGTATTTCTTTTAGCCATTACATAAGAGAGTGATAACTACATTTAAATTGTAGGAAACAAATAAAGCTGAAATATATTTCCAGTTTGCTCCAGGTGGATGTTCTTTCTTCATGGCGTGGGCCAGTGGCATTGTTATCTGAAACTAATTACCCTATGTGCCAAAGCAGCAGTCTCTCAAATCGTCTTTGTTGTTGTGGATCACTGGAGGGGAGATCCTTCATCCTTCTTTTTACTCCTATCTGCCCCCGGGGCTTCTGTTCCTCCACGGCAAGAGAACGTGCCTTCACTCTGCCTCTTCATCTTCCTCAGTACGTGTCGTGTGTGCATGCATGCCGTGCAGGAGTGTGTGAGAACGAGGAGAAGTGTGTGCCGGTGGTGCTGGTAGCTCGCTCTGTTTGTACACTTGTTCATATGCATGTATAGCAGCATGTGGACCATGTTTGAGTGCCACACACATACACACACACAGACACACACAGGCGCGCGGCAGACTCGCAGCTCATAGATCGTGCAACACATTCTTTTCTTTCACCGCTATCAGCAAAACACAACACTCCCCGGCTGATTTCCTAAACTGCTCATTTGACCTGCTGTGTGTTCTGCATTAGAGATTAGGAGATGGATTGTTTTCCTGAAATGTTTTTGCAAACTCTTTAACAAAATCTAAAAGAGCTGGCTAACTGAAATAACAGGGAACTACTACACAGTCTGAAAAAACTGGTGCAAACATTTAAACTAGGGTGATCATATGTCCTCTTTTTTGGGGGGCTGTCCAGGTTTGTCTGGGGAAGTTTATAAAATCTTTCAAATGTCCACAGTTTTGTACGTAAGTTTGGAGTTCGTGTCACATGGACTTACTGAGTTAGAAGCACGTAAATGACACTCGATCCAATCCAACTTCGTGACTCCGCCCTCGCTTAGTCGTGTCCTCTTTTGGGGAAGTCAGAATATTGTCACCCTATTTAAACCACACATTTAATTCACCGTTATGTTGCATCACCTGTTCTTGCAAAAGCAGCCTGCGAACCTTCTGGAACCCAAGAGAACCAGCTCCTTGGTTTTTAGACTCAGATGTTGACCTGTTCTTGCCTGATAAAGTTTCAGCCGCTCAACATTTTCAGGTCTCTTTTACGTCAACAAGTCAACTCTGCAGGCAGACCAGTTTAGCAGCCAGACTCTCCTACTACAGCGCCGTGCTGTTGCAGTGCATGATAAATGTAGTCCGGCATCTTCTTGCTGAGCTTTGCAGTCTTTCAAGAGAACCATATGGTCTGGATGGTAGGGGTGGGAGGAAAAAATCGATTCACATAAGTATCGCGATTTTTTGTTTTACAATTTTTAAATCAAATCAAAAATGTTTTTGTTTTTTTTTCTCAAATTTAAGAATAAATCTTAAAAACTGACTTACATGTGAGGTGTATGTTTGGGGAAATATGGCTCCTGGAATAGTCAGTAGACAATCATAATCATTCAACTGATTCACTGGTGTTAAAAGCGCAGACTAAAGTTCGGGAAAATTGACAATATGGTAGAATCGCAATTTAAATCGAATCGGCATCCAAGAAAAATCGCAGAAGAATCGAATCGGGAGACAAGCAAATCGTCCCAGCCCTACTGGATGGCTTCACTCATTGCTCCCGAACCTACATTCACCATTACTGGTGCCTTTTCAAATCTGCAAACTGCTGATTATATCTCTTTTTCTTTTTGAGCATAGGATGAGTCCCTGATTTCCACATAGAGCGTCGAAGTTTGATTTATTTTTTTTGATGATTTTGAGCCCATGTGGTGATTTCCACGACTGCAGCTCCACCTGAGGGCAAGAAGAGCACGACTACCCTGTGTTGGTTTTACACCTCGTCCCTCTTTCCATGTTTACTTCAGGGTGACTCAGTCTTTATACGCAGAATGTTACTAACTCGTTGCAAATCAGCCTCATTAGTCGAGAGACATTTCCTCCGGTGCTTTTTTTTAAACAAGGCAAAACTTTCCAGGTGTTTTATTGCAGCTCTCCCAACTGTTCAGAAATGTGTTGCTTGTAGGAATTTAAAGTTTTATCCGTCAAGCTTATCAAAATTTTCAATTGATCTGTTGTCTTTTTGGTATTTTTAATAAAATAAATGCAATACAGATTTTGAAAACTTTAAAATTCTGTTTTATTAACATTTTATGCAACTTTCATTAAATTCGGGTTAAATAGGGGGGGTCATTAGTTGAGAATGAACAAGGGCTCAGAGGATGGGGTGAATGCAAAGTCATTTTCAGGACGGGTCATGCTAATACAACAGCTTCGAGTCCTCCCATTAATCCAAATGGTTTGCAAAGAACTGGCCCAAGGCCCCGCATCTATATTCATCGCGACCTCATGCTTGAACTAATGAGCAACTTGGGAACTTCAAACAATCAAGCCTATCGTTCTCTTCACAAGGTAAATGCACATACAAAAAGCAGCATTTCAATTAATTAAATCTGTCTGTACTTGAGCGCCCTCCCCTCTTTTCTCCCCCCGCCTTTTTTCCACCCCATCTTGCAAGCCCTCGGGGGAAATCAAACAATTAAGGAGCGAATACAAATTCACTCTCCCTCCCTTCAAGTCTCTCACCCCTGTGATTGTGTCAGAGAGAGAGAGAGAGAGAGAGGTGTCCTCCCTCTTTCGAGTAAAAGTCAGACTTTGATGTTTTCTTTAGATGTGTGTTCGGACTGTGCGTTTTAAGGTGATGATTGACAGCTGAAGACGGCTGCAAGATTAGAGACGGAGGAAGGAGAACAAAAACAACTCCATTATTCAGGGAAAATGAACAACCAGTAAAATGTGCAAGGTCAGGGTTCTCATAAATTTTCAACAGGTGTGGTCTCTGGGTTCATAAATCTTCACAAGCTCATAATAAATCTGATTTCTGCGGACTAAAGACAAAAAAACTGACCACTAATTCCCCTTAAACACACTCCTACATCATCAATCATGCGGGGTCCATTTATTCCTAAAAGGAGTATCGCTGCTGTTGTTCAGCCGACGCACATAGGAAGTGAAGCATTGTGGGCTTACTCTGAGAGAATGTTTGTAAACATCATATCAAACACCGGAGAGTACAGATGGAGCTCACAGCTGGGCTCGTTCATTTTTTAAAGCATGGATAACCCACCGAGCATACTGAAAAGGTGTGGTGAATTTGCACTCATGCACAAAGCATCTGATTTGTTAATATTCACCTGCATTTTTGCCACTGAAGCCATAGCGATGCGTTCGAGTGCATTTTCTCTGAACCGTAAAAAAACGTTTAAAGGCTTTCTAACTCGACCCTGAACGCAGCCTCCTCTGATTTACATTTTCTAATTTTAACCAGGCTGTAAACTTGTATTCTGTGTGAATTTGATGTCTCTGCATGAAGTTTTGAATGTTTTTCCAAAAGCTCCCCTCTCGGGTGTTTCGACTCAATCTTTTATTTTACTCATAAATCCACTGACTAATTTGAACACATTGAGTCATATTTCATTGGAAGAAGCCAAAAAGATAAACTACCATAAGACGCATGCAAATGCAGAGTAGTTCAACACTGAGTAAATATGTACAAGGAAGGATAAATTAATCTCACAGTATATGTGTATGATAATGTAGCTGGAAGTAGGAGAAAACAGATGTGTAAAGATCTATTTGGAGTCTGTCTAAAACATGCAAATTCCCCCCACAGGCAACTGAAAGTGCACTGATTCAAATTCAAAGACAGCCAGTGTTTCAACCAGAACCTTACTTTAAAATGTATCATGTCATACCCTATCATATCCTAATATGTCATAATGTTGAATTGTGTCGTGTCCTATTGTTAAGAATGATAGCTATCTGAAAAACCTTAACATATTAGAAATTATAAAGTTATGAATCATGTCAAATGCCGTGTCAAATAACTTTGTATATAAATAACATGTCTGGTTGTACCATATTTTACCATATTTTGATGTATCTGATGGTGCTCTTCTGTTTTGCCTTATCATTGCACATTGTAGATTGTATGATATCATATTGTATCTTATATTGTACTGTACCATACTGTTCTGTTTGTATCATTCCATTTCATTCCCTTTCACATCATGTTGCATGGTACAATATCTTGTACTGTATCAAACCATTCCTTTGTATTGCATATCTTGTTGTTTTGTTTGGTTGGGTATCGTTACAATTAGGGTTGTCCCTAATACAACTTTTTAACTTCAAATACGATACTGATATTGTAGCCTTAAGTATTGGCCAATACCAATATCAATCTGATATTAGCACAAACTGCTGTTAGATAGAGGTGCTGGAGCGGACTCTGGAATGGACTGCTTGTATCGAAGTGCTGATATCGGAGATTTTAGATTCAGGCCGATATAATTGATATTGGGGTTTTTTTTGCTGACATCGAACCGGCATCTAATATCAACATCAGATTGGGTCATCCCTAGTTACAATTCGATTCATTCCGTTTTATGCTATATTTCAGCATACCGTATTGAGCCATTTGGTTTCATTTGTGTTTATCGCCCTGTTTTATTGAATAGTTTCATTCAGTTTCTATGAACTGTTCGATGAATCAAATCACGTCCAATCAAAAAACTTTGCCACCTCTTCAGCTACCAGCCTCATTTCCAAAGACTTGATCCGTACCAACACTTGAACCAATGACCCTCCAGTCACCAAGCCAAGTCCCTACAGGCTGATCCAGTCCTGCCTCCTATAACTAAGGAAAACACAATGCTCTTCAACAAACCATCAATCCAAAACTATTCATGTTTTTAAAGTTGGAGGCGTTTTTTCAGAAGGAGGGTCAACTTCCTCTTGGATGTTGTTTCTGGCACCTTGGGGTTGACACTGTGTCTGTTATCCCAAGCCCAACCCTGACTCGAACCCTGGACAGAGCTGCTATGAATCACCTGCTTGATGTCTCTTAAGTGACCTCGGTTGTCGGTCATATTCTGGCCATGCTCACTGAGAGGTTGTCTGAGTGCTTACTGAGTTTAATAGCCAGTGGCAACAAGTAAACAAATTATCCATCACTAAACTCATAAATTAGATTTCAGGCAGATACGGAGCATCTGAACAACATTAGAGGAAAAATGAGAAAATATTTTATCTATAATATATGATCCAGTTCATCACCAGCTTTTAGTTCAACTAAAGTTTAAAGATGTTTTTTGGGAGATGAAACTGGAAAACTCTGGCCAGATTACTTTGACAACTTCAGGTCATGACAGTGCACTTATGCAAACTTGAGGAATGATAAAGAGCAGCAGCTTCTTCTGAAGTCGTACGATGTAATTCGATCAGCTCTGATGTCTTTAATTTACAGCTAAGAATTTGGCAAAATTTGTAGTCAACACATATTGCCAGCAGATGACTCAGCGATACATGATTTATCATAAAAATGACAAAACGCACTGGAGGAAACTGTAACAGCCAACACTCGAACTTTGGGAAAGTAAACTTAACTAGAACTAGAATGATTTAAGGCTTAAGACTTTTAATTACTGCCTAAAATAGGACTCTAACATATGAATGAGATAAAGTAAACTTGAGTTATATGGCACTTTTTAAAGTCAAAAGTCAGCAAGTGCCTTACATTAATAGGCAAAACCTACAGGATCTGGAATGGCTCCGCTCCAGCACGGCTGGCGGATCAAATACACAAGTATTATAATCGATGTGAGTCATTCCACGGAATCCATCTGGCATCCGGCTCCGCTGCGGAAGTTGTATGTGGTTACAGAGTAAAATATCCGGTTAATTTTCAAAATAAAATAAAGTCAATACATTGAACTGTTCTTAACTTGATAATAGGAGAGGCCAGGGTTGTGGGATGCAGGTGTTTATATACATCGATCCGTGGATCTCATTCTATGACTCCCAGAGAAACACGCGAGAGCTCGTGAGATCTCGTCCAGTCTCGCGAGATATATCGGTAATCTCACAAGTGCTTCTTCTCCGATGGTGGCTGGTGGGCGCTGTATGCTTGCGGATCTGTTCCGCCTGCCGGTCCAGTAGCTAACAAAACATTTACAAAAGGCAGCCACCCATGATAAAGGATCATGTGAGACCGACAAATGTGATGACCATGAACACTGACCATTGTTATAAAAGCAGATGTGGTCAAACAGGAATTACTCATTCACCTTTCTAAACAGAGTAGCTGTTTTTGAAGAATTCCCCCGGAGTTAGCAGGATGTACAGACAAAGCAGAAAGCGCGATCAAGAGCTCTAAACGTAAAGACTAGAAGAGCCAATACGAGAGCGATGCGAGATTATTAAACTCCTAGATTACGAATATTAGATCGGAATATGGTAATAGTGGAGAGAGGTGTAATATTTTCCATGATTGTGCGAACATGCTAGCATGGGTGACAACAGAGACTTCTGTTTTGCCGTCTTTTAGCTGTAGGTAGTTCAGGGTCATCCAGTCGCTAATAGATTTGGGCAGTCTTGTTATGTAGCCTAGTCTATTTCAAAGCCTAGTGTAAAGAATATAACAGTATATCATCTGCATAGAGATGATAAACAAGATTAATTCTATGTATAATCTGTCCTGAAGGAAACATGTAGAGAGAGAAACAATGAAGGCCCTAAGACTGAGCCCTGTGGTACACCTAGACTACATAAAACAGTGTTGAGATCCATTTGGAGGCTATGAACACCCTCAATGTCCTTTACTGTAACAATAGTCCTGCTCCAGCAACTACCTCCACCACTGTCAGTGAAATATACAGTGTTGTTTTAAAAACGGACAACCCATAGATCTACTCTTAGCTCATGTGTCAACAAATGGAGTTTCCTGCTGAGCCCTCTGTGAATTTACAACCTGCCTTTGACCCCTTTGGAGACTCTGTCTTGAACTTGGGGTCCCTGCACCCTGAAGCAGTCCTCAGCCTCTTTATCAAACCCTGGCAGCTCCTATTGTTGTTGGCAGCTGGCTCCTGTCCCCTCAGCTGAAGGGATTAGGTGAGAGTGAGCGAGGAGGAGTACAAGGGGGGCTTACCTAATGAGACCCTACGGTGTCCTCTACCCCAAGAGGGAGGTCTTAGAAGCTGCTGACGTTGAGAAAATAAGTAAAGAGGGAGAGACGTGAAGGCAGGTAGACAGGAGAGGCAGTCTCACACCTCATCTGACAGCGCACAAACACCAGAACATCCTCCCTACTCCCTGTGTGTCCGTCTCTCAGCACCGTGGGGCCTCAGACGCGTAACCTTAATGGGGAGTGGGATGGGGAACCGAAAGCATCTGCTTTTTCTGCATGACATGGAGACAGGGGAAAAATCAGTGCCCTGGGTCCCTGACTTTCCCTGCACCATTTCCTTTTATCACCAAGTTAAATTTAGGGATAAAAGGGGTGTTTGAACTCCTACACAGGTTTCCAATTGAGTCATGTGCAGATTTAACATTTGAAATGAGTCAAAAAGCGGGAAAACATCGATGTATTCTCGGTTCAGCTGTAGAGATGCAACCTTTAAGGGCAAGAAAAGGAACTGGGCTTGGAGTGTTTTTGCTGTGCTAGTCAACTGGAGCGGATGCTGTTTTTGTTCTCGATCCAGGATTCATTTTTCACAAGGACACCGCTCTGCATGTACAGCAACCAAAGAAGAAGAAAAAAACTCCAAAATCAGCTGAAAGAGACAAACTTCCAACTTCCTTCAGCCCAAATCTGACCGTCTGAATGATGATCACGTGCGGCTTCTTCTCTCACTCGTTGACCCCACACGCAGGGAGGTATGGTTACAGGAAGGTCGTCGAAGTGTGAGAACGAGGAGAACAGGATGCAGGACAAGTAGAGAGAGCGAGCGAGCGTTCCCTTCCCCGGCTGACACAAACTCACACTGTAACTCTGGCAAATTTGTCTGTCTGTCAGGAGCGAGGATGGAAGCCAGAGGTTTGAGCCTGGACTGATTATCTTTAGTCAGCAGCAGGAGAGGTCAAAAAACTTTTGGCTGCTTTTGTTTATTCCCTTTGGCACCCCAAGTCTTGAGAAAATGAGATTTCCCTCGAAAAATTTATGGAGAGAGTTTGCTTAAATAGGTGAAAGGGAGAGATTGTGAGCCAGAGAGACAGAAAAGCAGACAATCTGATGAAAAGAGCAAACAAAAGGGAGATGAAGGCAAAGGGACTTGGATTACTGATGCTGAAACTAAATTCTATGCTCCAAAATCCCCGAGAACCTCTAATAAAGCCATCTTTTCACACGCAATTCATATTCAAATGACTCTTCCCGCACTTCTGCTCCGGTTTACTGGCTGTAAACAAATTGTGTTATTCCTTATAGGCATACAAGTCAAATATATAAGGCAGGGTGTGTTTGTGCTCTTCTTTAATAGCTATAATTTCAACAAAACATGAGCCCCTGGAGGGAGTTATTTTATCTCGCTTGCTTATTTCCCCCCATGTCCACGTAAAATACAAGTATGACATGATTGCAGGCTTTTCTCGAAAACAAAAGAAGGCAGCATTGTAATAAGTTTTAAGTCTCCAAGTTTGGTTATTGCAGTCAAATAGAAACAGTGAAAATCCACAGCACCCTGAGAATACAGCACCTTGTTGATTTGTCTTTTTAATTTTAAGACCTCCATGCAAACAGACCGAGCAGTGAGCATGAGGACGCACACGAGCGAAAAGCTTTAAAATCTGCTTTTAGGATGACGTATTTCTAATTAAAAAGACAAACAGTCAGAGTTTACTGTCTCTGGAGCCAGCCGATATGAAAACACTATAAAACCAGCACTTTTAATCACAATAATGTGCTTTAGCATGTTATGATATGCACTATATTCAAAGACAGCAGATTCAACAAAGTCAAGGCTCGAGTTCCCACTTCAAGTCATCAATGAAGTATCTAGATGTGAAGGTCCAAATCAAGTACCAATTACCCAAGTCTGAGTCCAGGTCCAAGTTGAGTCTCTTTTATTAGAATCTGAGTTCAAGTCGATTCACCATTGCTACAGTCGAAGTCCACTTCAAGTCAGACTCAAGCGATGGTTCCATTGACGCTAAGTTAAAGTCCAAGTCCCCAGTTGATGTCGAGTCCCCATTACCTGATTCCAAGTCCAAGTTGAACCTCCATTAACTGAGTCTCTATTGCCTCAGTCTGAGTCCAAGTCAAGTTAAAACTACCTGAGTCAAAGTTGAGTCCTTGACTACGGAAGACAAGAACGGCCATGGATTTTTCTTGTTTCTATGCACAGTTCTTATCTTGTTATCGCGATATAACAAAGGTCATTTTCTCATGATAACAATTTTTTTGTTTTCTCGACATAACAAAGATCGTTTTTCGCGATAACGAATTATTTTGCCAACCTAAAATGGTAACTCTTAAAAACACACCCCGAGAGCGGGATACTTATGAAACGGCGCTGCCACAGTAAGCCGGGGTTTTCAATGAAAACGCTGACGTTACGCTCCACGCATGGGCATTACACCTTCAACATGGGAATTTTTAAGTGCCATGCGCGAGTCGGTCAACAACAGTAACAATGGCGAATACATTATTAATTAATTCGTCATCACGGGAAAACGAACTAACAGTATATCGAGATAACGAGATAAGTTGTTATCCGTACTCGACATCTCTGCAGAAAGCACATTTTATTCATCAACATGGATGAAATGTTGAAACTACTCGAGTGTTTGCAAACTTTTATAACGAGCAAAACACTTCTCAAAGATGAAATCCCAAGTCAAACGCAGTTCTGTCGTAACACATGATGCAATCCAAGGGGTTCTTTTTGGGCTTAAATAACTTCAACTGAGTCAAAAACAGACATGGATAACATGAAGTCAGGTAAAATAATTTTTCTAACACATTTAGAGGAAGGATTACAGTCTGAAAAGGAAGGAAGGAGTGTGTTTTTACTGTATGAGCCTTGTAATATGTTCAAATGCCAAGCAATAAAGGGCCTTATGAAAAAGCCTTACATTACTCTCAATAAAATGAAAGAAATTAAGGTTTGAAAATGAAACTCACATCCCAGCCTACCTTCATAATCCCTTTTCTTCATAACCTGTAGCGTAATCTTATCTTCAAAGACACAAAGGCGCCCGTTTCTGCCAGTTCAGACTGCCTTTTACAGCTCAAATATAATGGCTTATTGTTTGACTTCTGAATTATGATGTGAACACAGTATCTAGCGAGGCATGTTCATGATACAAGAAAAATTGGCTTTTTGAAGAAAACAGCATAAAAATAAAGGCAGGGGAAAAGAGGTTTGGAGAAAAAGGGCGATATTTGTTTTTAATGGATAAATATACGACTACTTAACCCACTCTGTAAGAAGGTCCATCACAATAGAAGGACATCTTTGTATGCAGAGCCGTCCTTTAGCTTTTTTTCTGAAGGTAAGTTCTGGGTAACGGCTCGTCCTCCGGAGAAAATCTGCTGCTGACAGTAGGTTTCAGCTGGATGTGTTTGTTGTGGTGAACTGAGGGAGTCTGAGGAACAGATCTAGCAGCTGGAGTCCTGGGACCTCAGTGGTCCGTCTGGAAAATGGCTCAGAGTGGAGAGGGAAAGACCCCTATTGCTGCACAGAAGGTCTTTTTAACAAGCTATTAGTCTGTCTTGAAGAAGCCATCCATTCCTGAGAAAGTGTTTTGCTTATCGTGGCTTGAATGTTCGACCTTCACTGTGCAGAAAGATGGATGTGCAGAGCTTGCACATTTATCATTTAGTGTTTTTTTTACCACATTTATCTGCTGAATGTGGAAATCGTCTACGCTCATACTTTAAGCCTGACTCTAAGACAACAGGGGTTCCTGTAATCACAACTACTCCGGCTAATCCTGGTAGAAATTTCCGGCTTATACTTTTCATACTTTATGAATCTTTGACATGGTTGTTCAGGATTTTTGTGATAAGAGTGTATCAGACACAAAGAAAGCCCGAGTCTTACTAGCTCTGAAGCTGCAGACGGTATGAAACGTGGACCGAGTCTCAGTGAGATCTTCTGTTAGATACTGAAAAAGAATTATGAAATGCAAAGAAGGCGGTTGCCAGTCCTGACTCGAGCTAACCTGCAAATATTGCAGAAACAGGCAAAGGCTGTCAAACAGATCAACGTTTCCAAAAATGCTTAATCAGCAGAAATTTTAGACTTGATAATTGATGAGTCATTCAAAATTTGACCCCCTGCACAATTGTTCGGTATAAAGAAATAAGATACAGAGACCAAAAGGAGGTGTTTTCAAGCCAATCAATTGTTTATTGTGAAAATGGGAAGTTTAAAATGGGGCCTAATGGGTAGTCCTTGGCTTTTGGAGTCAGCCTCAGGTGGACATTTGAAGAACTGCACCCTACAAAAAGAAGTCATTCAGTTTGGCCACCTCAGCCAAAAAATGATCTACTTCACTCATAATATTAAAATTTATCCTCAAAAGATGGTTCTCCTGTCATCTGTGCAGATATAGAGAAACAAAATGACCCCTACACTACAGAGAAGGAGTTAGATAAAAACAGGTTAAGTTGTTTGGGGGGTTTTAAAATAAGTTTTGAGGTTAGTTTGGGACTGAATGCTTTGAAACTAGTGAGAACGCATTAAAAAACAGAGCTTTAAAATCACATCTCATTCCTCCGACTCCTAACAAGAAGAGTGCGGCCTTTCTTTAAATGTTTCCAGTGTTGCTCGGCGATTCCCTAATTACTACAGAACATGGAGAAGCAAATCCACATTATTAATTACTGCTCTGAGCTTGGAAATAATTGGAGCTTCTGAGAAGGTAATTCAAAAGAGGACAGCTCCTTCCAAAAAAGAAAAAAAAAAAACTCTTTTGAAGGAAGTAGTTAAAAGGTGCCGGCGCAGGACTGGGACTGGTCCATTTCCAGGGCTCGTCTTTGAAACTAATGAATCACAGTATGATGGCCCTGCAGCCAGAAGGTTGACTAAGAAGGTACAAAGGGGAGTTAACCTCAGTGCATCCTTCTCCTGGAATTAAGGGTTGTGGCTGAGGATGAATATTAAACATGGTAAGTGTGAATTCTGCTGATAAAGGGAAGTTTATGTTTGCAGGCGGTAAAGAGACAATAAGCGAGGGTTCTTGTAAGCATTTGAAATGAGTTTTGCATGTGTTCATGTGTGTGAGCATGTCAGTTCTTACAGCTGACTTATATGTTCTTTCCATATTAACCTTCTCTATTATGTATGACTTTATAACTCTCATTTGACCACTTCTGGTCTGTCCTTGTGTCTCCAAGTTGTAATTCTGTTCTATTATTTTAATGGCAATAAGATTTTCTGATTTTAAAGTGACCAGTTGGTTTCAGATAGGATCATTAAGAGTGAGGCACCAATTAGGCTTCATCTCCTCGGTGATTACTGGAGCAACTCAAGCTTTAATGAGTGAGGACTTCAAATCTCCAGTTTTATCTCCGTCTCTACCGTCCTCCCTTAATAATTTAAACACCCTCTCTATACTTACTATACTGTCCTATAGTGTGCTCACGTTTTTCACTTGTTTTTTTACAAGAGGTCTTCAAGTTCGAGAACTCCCAACTGACTTCAGAGTTTGTATTGTTCAAAACTGAGACCAAAAAAGGAACAAGAAGAAAATCAGAGTCTAGTACGAGTCTAGTCCTCATTCACAAATCCAAATTGAGTTTCTACAACTTGAGTCTGGGTCCAAATCAAGTCTTGCTACTAGGGCTAGAGTTGAGCTGCTATTACACCTGTCCTGGTCTGAGTCAAGTACCTGGTGCCTAAATTTCCAAGTCCTCCTTACATGCGTTTTGGCCAAAACAAACTCATCATTACTCAAGTCCCTGTTACCTCAAGTTTTTGTCTCCAAAACTTGAGTCCAAGTTGTTTCCCAATTACCTGAGCTTGAGTAAAGTCCTCTACCAGAGTCCAAGTCTTAGTCTAGTCACCAATACCCGAGTCCAAGTTGAGTCTTTATAATGAGTAGAGTTGGATCCCGTACTAGAGTTTGAGTCTAGTCTCCCACATCTACGTCTCTATTACCTGAGGTGGGGTCCAAGTCAAGTCCCCATCACCCCAGTCCGAGTTAAGTCTCTTTCAACTGAGTCCAAGTCAAACTACAGTCTCTTTTACCTGTGTCTAGGTCTCAGATGAGTCCCTGGTACCTAAATCACTAAGTCACTGTTACCTGATGACTGAATGAATCCCTCTTACCCGAGTCAAAGTTCGACTTCAGTCCAAGTTGTGTCCGAAATTGATGAACTAAAGTTGAAGTTGAGTCCTTGACATCTGAGACCGATATGATTTGAGTCCTAGTCCAAAATTAGGCCTTTTTTAAAAGATTCAGGGTCCAGGTAGAGGCGGGTCCTCATTTGCACCAGAGCTGGAGATTTAATCGAGTCCCCCCACATCCCCATTGCTTGAGCTGGAGTTGGAGTCAAGTTTTCATTATCCCAGTCAGAGTTGAGTCCAGTTAAGGTCTGTAATACCTGAGTGCAAGTCTAAGTTGAGTCCCCATTACCTAAGTCTGGACTTTGTGTGTCGTGTAAATCCACTATGTGGCCTTCCTAATGTAGAGAAGGACTCAGGGGAAGATGTATTTGGAGGATTTTGAAGGGTCTATTAGTCATGTGTATTCAAATCATTGCTGTACTAAAATATTCGTCACTAAATGGGATTTTATTGGTCGACTTTTGTCATAATTCAAACACAAAGTTGGAAAAAAGAAAAGAAAAGACTATTTATCTTGTTTAATGATCGATTAAGTGACTTGGGAAAGCATACGGTCTAACTCTTGATCCACTCAGAGGAGGCAGAATTTGATATATCACTGTTACTAAGTTTGATGTTCTTAAAACCGTCTGTGTGTGGCTCTGCAGCTGAGCACAATAACTCTCCCAAAAAGATCTCTTAAACGTCTTTCTTTCAAAAGAGCTTGATTATTTGTGCCGTGTCTGTAGTCTTTTGTTTATGTAGATCCCCAGGAGAGCCTGTTTCCTGTCCTTGTTTTCAGTGAGACACGAACAGGAGTCTTCATCGCAAAAAGCAACAGGTCGTAGACCAGCAGCAGCCCAGCCTGAGATATGGACTCAAATAACATCCAGAAAACCCAATACACAAACAAGGACAAATTGTGTCTGGATCCTGTCCAGGCTGAGTTTTATTTTTCTTCCAAACACCAGAAAGATAGAAAAACTTTTCAGCCAAGCCTTTAACTGAGGAAACCTCTGCCTGCTTTGTGTCCAGGGAAAAGGCTAGATTAAATGTGTTTCATTGTGTCTGTCGGTCTCTAAGCACAGAGATGAAAAGTCTCCAAAAGATGGATAGCCAACCCTCGAGCCCCCCTTCTGTTTAGGGCCAAACAACATGATGAGCAGGGTGGACCCCAATGCAGACAACCGGGGACATCCTCCACCCAGTTGATGAGCCCCAGGCCTCCTTTTAGTGATCCTGCAGTCCATTAGAGAGATAAAAACAGGGATGGGGAGCATGCTGCATGCTCAGCTTGGGATTCATCGTGATACGCCTCAAGGTCTCGTGTTCACAGAGCAACAAAGCAGCGAGAGTGACTCGAACAGCTTGGCAAGAAGTTTCTATACCCAGGAGTCAAAGCTCAATGACTGTCCCCAACGGTGTGGATGCACACAAGCTTCAGGTTTGTGTGTCTGAAGAGAAATGAAAATAAACTGTATATGAGTGAGGACAAAGTGCCTACGCACAAACGCCCACACTGTCTTTACTTGTTAGAAGCCACCAAGGGTTCAGAGACTTATAGCAGGATAAAAAAATATAAAGGTAAAATGACGTCTGTCTTTCTTTTTTCACCACAAATTGAACAGATGTGTGAAGTTTAAATGCCATCAAGTATTTCCGTTCTTTTTACATCTGATTGCATTGAAAAGCACCAAACGTATAAACAGAGAACAGACCTACACTCACATATTCAACAAGAGACTGTTGCGAGCAGCTGAGAGACAAAGATGAAGAGCGAGCTGCAGTTGTTGATTGGCGTGGAAGTGAAAAAAAGAACGAATAATGAGGTTATTTTCTGCTTGTTTCAGAGCGTTTACACTCCAAAGACTTTATAAACACGTCTTCAAGGCTGCAAAAACATGCTGCATTTAGGTTCAATCCCAATTCACCTCTTGCCCTCAACATCAAACCTTGCCATCTAAGGTGTCCCAATTCTTGTGAGGATGAAGGGTGTAGAGAGGAGTGTTGGTCCAAATAGAGTTTCATGAGAAATCACAGAGAATACCGTGCAAATCATCAGCAAGTTCGCCTTTCAAGGTCTCTCCATGGTATCATATTTTGTGCGGCAGCAGCCTGAAGGAATTGCTTCATTTTATGATTGTTTGTTATGCTTTTATTTTGATATTTTTCTGTCCTGCGTTTAGGTGGTTTTGAACCCTTTACTGTCAAACTATGCTTTTATTTTGAAGTTCACTACTGGTAGAACAAAATTTGGTTGTGTTTAATGCTGCGTTCCAGTTACCTTGGAAGTCGGATGTCTGAGATGGGAATGACGTTACACCCGAGTTGACGGTGTTTCAGTTAACAAGTCAGAAAACCAAGATGGACGCCTACAGTTACCCATTGTTAGCTGTTGTTTACAATTGTCCGCTGATGTTAGCCGTTGTCAGTTGTTGTTAGCCATTGTCAGCGGTTGTTAAGCTTCGTTCAAGTTACCTCAGAAGTCAGAAGTTCGATCTGGGAATGACGTCACAACCGAATTACCAGCGTTTCAGCTACCAAGTCCGAAAAAAGCAAAATCGGAAGCGAAAACGAGGTGGCTACATCTACGAAAGTTATTTGAGCGCTTGTCTTGTCCTGGCTTATATTCAGGGTTGGTGGGGGGGGGGGGCGTTCCAGATGAATTTCCAACTCTAAGCTCGGAAATTTCTACTTCCAAGTACAACTGGAACGCAGTATAAGTAATTGCATTTACTAGTCGACGAGTTGTCTCTTGTTTTTTTGTGGTGGGGGGAAGAAGCTTTTAAATCAATGGACTAGAGTGGCACCCAAACTGGTATAGAGACCCCCTTTTCCATTTCCAGCTGAACTGGAAGATAAAATCTGATCAGTTGTAACTGTAACGACAAGCTGCCGTTTCACGTGGAAAACAGGATCGAGATTAGTTGAGATTTAATATTCATTCAGCTTAATACACCAGCTGGACTTCCACTTTTATCATGAGTTCCTCTGTGATTGTACCATCATCCTTACTCTCTCTCTAAGTATGTCTGGAGGGCGTTTAAATAGCCGCCTGTGGTTATTTCAGGTAGTTTTATAAGCTGCCGTTAAACAGCGACGTAAGAGAGAGCACAGCTTTAACTTCAGATCTGTAAACCTTGACTAAACCCCCCCTGACAAGGAATCGTAAGATTTATATGTTTGGCAATGAAGATTGAAATCAAACTACTCATTAAAAGAAGTGTTTTAATATCAGTGTGCCCTTCAGGGATTTATTAACTGTTGGTTTTTCTTGCGTGACTGCTTCTCCAGTGAGCCAGAGAGAGAGCCAGATGATCAGAAGTTGCATTGGTGAGAAAACGCTGGTAGCTAAAAAAGAAAATTGCCAAGAACTCGTTGCTTCTTTCTCTGGGGTACATTATTGAATACTGGAGCTCCATTTGATGATGACGATGATGAAGATGGTTTTCATGTGTTACCATTAAAGAGTCGATGGCACACTCATCTTTAGCTACTGAGGAACAGCCAAGACAGAAAACTATTCGTTAGCGGTTTTGACGTTCGAGGATGTTGCATGGTCTTTCAGGCTGCCTTCTTTTGCTCCATAATATCAAGTACCACTCCGATCACACAGTCGACATATCGCTCCAGGCTCTGTGTGCCCTTTCCATCCCAAGTAGGCTGCTTTCAAAGGGAGTATGAGGATGTTGCGAGGCTGACGTGTGCTCCTGGCTTCTTCGGTTGTTAAAAACAAGGAGCAGACATACAACTGAAAGCTCTGTCTGGGTTTACAAACGTGTTAGATTTGTGTTTTGAAGGGTGGTTTTTATTGTGTGTGACTCTTTTAACATGTCACCAGTGATGCTGACATAACACTGAGTAAGAAGCAGTGGTTTGTCACAGGGAGCCGCCCAAAAACAGCCTTTATTATTAAGCTGTCCCCAGAGCCCACAGGACAGGCTTTTTATTCAACAGCTGAAGAGAAACAGGACAAGTGGGGTGGACATGCATTAAAGGTCAATGCCACAGGTGGAACTGCGAATGCGCTGAGGACATTTCCTGTATAAAAAACACGGACAGCATGCCTCAATCTCCAGTTTGAAGACAGTGAAGCTGAAATACTGCCACAATTTATACTGGGTTTTTTTTTCAGCTGCTCTTTCTGCTGAACAAACCAGACACTCACAATGATGGGAAGTTCAAAAAAAAGGTTAAAGCTCCCATGAGAAAGTATTGATTTGCCTCGATTTCAACACCCCCTAAAGGACAAAGCAGGCTTTGCTCTTCTTGTCCCCTACAAGTATCAGCTTACAAAAACCTCCTCCTGCTTACTTTTTACAGTTGAATACATCATTAATTGGAAAATGTAAAAACAGGGTTGTTTCTTCAATGTCCCCTTATTTTCATAGGCATATATTAGGGTCGGGCGATAAACCGTAAATTTACCGATACCGAAATTGACGACAATAACAGATGTCATTTTGTCTAGTGCTGCAACTAACGATTATTTTTTGTCGACTAATCTATCGACTAGTCGTCCGATTAATCACGATTAAGCACTATCTTCTTTATTTATAAACACCTATTTCCGGGGTGTCAGCGTTTCAGGTCCTCTTGCATCGCCGTGGTAGGAAAGCTGAGCTTTGATCAACGTGTTTTTTTGGTTTGTTCTCCGTAAAATGTTCCCAAACTTTTGAAGTTTTGGGTCGGAGTTTTGGAGCGTCTTTTTCAGTTTGTTCTGCCATAATGTGTGCACTCTTCTTCTGTGTTTGCTCGTGGGATGTAAACAGCGAGCGCTACTGCCCCCTGCACATTCTGTAGTGCACTGCAGTGATAGATGAGCACGAGGCGCCGGCATGTGATTCTTAACAACAATAACACGACGCGTCGACGCTTCGTTTTCGTGTCGATGAATTTGTCGTGTCGACGTAATCGATTACGTCGACACGACAAATTTTGGATGTGTGTAGGTAGGCTATGGTCTCATGTTCCTTTAAGACACTGTCCGTAACAAAGAGGGAAAGACAGGTGAGGAGATGGAGGACGGTTCAAAAGTTGTAGCAGCTGGAGCGGCGGCTGAAGTAGACGAAGCTTGTGGAGTAGTTATCGTCCATTTATAAATAAAATATCTTGATATTGATTTGATGCCATATCACTCAGCCCTAGCATATATGTTAAGCCACGGCAGGCAGAGCAGCAGCAAAGAACCCAAATGTACAGAAGAGAGCAGGCGTCAGTGAAAGTACATATGGCAGTAGTAAAATCAGAAGCAGCATAAAAAGGAAGAGCTGGGGAGGCAGCAGGAGTAAGTGGACTGATCTAATACTGTCCTTAATGTCATCTTTCAATTTCGTCTGTTGAGAAATGTGCTGTTAACAGCTCCGCAAACAAACTGCCATTGTTAGATATTAAATGAAAAACAAAAACTTCTCACAAGGAACAGATTTTCTTCAGCTGTTTCTGCTCGGATTGAAAGTTTTACACCATAAAAATGGGAGAAAAAAGTCGATTGATTGTAGCATCGAGTTTTTGTTTAGTCTGCGGTTCATTGGGGAGATCTCTCGATCCCTAAAGCTATTGGCTCGGCTTTCTAGTAAGATTTCCAGTTTACTGGCCAACTCTGTTACAACTGGGATCAAGCTGAGGGAACAAACATACGACCTGCGAATGTCAAAGTTCTGCTTTTCATAATCAACAAACTAAAGTCAGCCAGATTTGAGGGATTTGTTTGAGATCGCAACAATGGTTGTTCCTATTGTTTTTGGCAGCGAGATCACCATTTAATTCATGAGGGAACACCAAGTTAACTCGAGTTGTTCTGTATGAATTAATAAAATAAAAGATATGCTTTCATTTCTCAAAGTTTGATCAAGTTTTTCCTGCAGCTCTGTTGAACTACCTGACCCAATAAGTCTCCACTGAACTGCAGGGATATGAGTATAAAAACAGATGGAGCATGCTCACCTCTCAATACAATAGAGAAGATTGAGTTTATCACTGGAGCTGACAAAGTTCGTGTTTGTTTGCCAGCCATATTTATTAAGAGAGACCCGGGCTTTCATTCAAATCACCTCAGTCTGAAGCACATTTACTCCTCCTCGACTGATGCCGGCTGTGTTTGAACAACTGGATTTCATCAGCCAGTCTGCCAGAAACCTCAGACAAGGACCCTCACTTAATGTCAGCGCAGCAGGTTCGGCTCTAATCCGCAGAGAAACTCACTCAACAAGTCACACATCCTCTTAAAAAATATCCACAATTTTTTGATTTGTCTTGTCAAACACGCACAACATAAAGTAGCTCCTATTTAGACTTTCTGAAGCGGTGTTTTGACGTATCCCAGAAGTGTGTGAGAATCTGCAGATGATGAAAACTCAACCGTCGCCCGTTATGAAACCTCGCTCCTCAGACTGGCTGGAAGTGTTGAGAGTAATCCTGACAGGTTGGTATTCGGAAAACGCAGAGGTTTGTTTGAGTAGTCTTTCCATCACGCTCCGGCTTATTAGCGTCGTCTCTGTTTGTGGACTTTACACGGACTTCTCTGGGACAACGGTGACAGCCACGTCGGGTGAGGATCGTGTCGGCGATTCATGGGAACGCAGGTTGTTTTTCCATTTGAAGCCGATCACGGGGGGGAAGTTAAGTTCCCCCGTTTTTCGAAATGAAATGTTTTCACTGTAAGAGAGCGTAATTCCCCGCTATAAATGGGCCTGTTGAAAATTTGACAATCTGCAAGTCAGCTTTGCAAAATCCCCACCTGTGCAGAGCTGGAATGTTATTCGACAGAAAGAGCGAGTGTGATTTCCCATCAAAATATTTTCAAAGTAGGTAAGCCGTAAAATTGCGGTCGCTGGTGTTGAAAGCTTTGTCCCACAGTCTGCAGGTGGAATTTACATATATTAAGTCTGGGAAACAAGTGAGATTCATGGCTGAGTCTGACATAAAAACTCTCTCTCTCTCTCTCTCTTTTTCTGTTTGCTTCCTCTCTCTCTTTCTCTCTCCTCTTTTCTTTCTGTATCTCACAGACGGTTTTGCTTGTTCCTGGCTGCTCATGTGTGGCAGCAGAGCTGGATGGAAAACATATTGCTCCATCAATCACGTCCCATTCTTCTTAGAAACACACTCGAATCGGCCGCATTCAGTCGCCTCTTGTGTAAAAAATGCAAAGATGACAGATAATCCCTCCCCAAAAAGATCCCGAGCTGCATCTCCGTCAAACTAAAACCTTATCTGTTTCAAATGATGTCCCCCCTCCTCCATGTCAGTTTCCTGACTGACACAGTGTTGACAGTGTGTTAATATACACAGCGAGGAGTGAGTGCTGTGTTCAAACAAAGCCTCCCTCTCCCCTGTGTTATGCCAATAGATCAAATGAAAAGATAGAGGGGGAAGAAGGAGAGAGATGTCGGTTTTCATCAATGTCTGAGTGATGTTTTCGAGAGTTTCTGTCTTTCAAGTCTTTGAAGGCGACCGGAGAGCCGAGAGCGCAGCCATGCCCTCGCTGAAAGAAAAGAGAAACGCTTCCTCCTTTGCCTCCCCTGGTTTTTATAATGTGACACACGACTTGGCCGCAGCCCCAGCTGTAGCCTCTGGGCAGTGCATATGTCGCCCATTTGTAATCCAGAAAGCATTCAGTTCAGAGCCGAGGCCGAGTATGAATGAAGAGAGCACTTACTCGTTTTTCTCCAGAGCCAAGAGCAGCTGTTCACCTTCCGCTTCAATCAGGAGCTTCAGCGATGCGGGGTGACTCTGAGGAGACAACAGACAGGAGAGAGGATGAGACTGATTCGTTCTGGTGTCATGGAGTGAGTTGTCTGATTGAGAAATGATTGCTCTGGTTTCTGTTCAAGTATTAGCTGGAAAGGTTTAGTCCAGTTTAGCTGTTTTAAGTTCTTACAAGGAACTTTAATATCGGGATGACTTTGGCGACCAACGTGGACATGGGAATTTCCAAAAAATATCAGATTGCTTTTTGAAGTATCGGAAAAAAAGACAATCTTTGTGGTGGAAAATGAAAAAAATGAGTCTGTCTGGTTGTGTGGAGACTCATCCATCCTAACTCCAGCTAAGATAGATCTCAGACTGTTTGCTCAACTAAGATACTGTGGGGATCTATCCTTCTATTCTGTCCCTTATCTGATAATTGCATTCTATCCTGTTTAAACATGAGATTATCTCGTGTTTGTCGGATTATATTTTTATTTTGTTTTCTTTTTTATTTATTTTATTTTTATTTTATTTTATTTATTTATTTATTTATTTTTCATGGCTTTTCTCTTTTTTTTTAATCATTTGTTAAAAAACAAGAAAAACGAAGGGAGGTTGGTGGACGACATCTCTGCAATTATCCTTATGATGTTTGTTGTTTATTGAGAGACTGTATACTCCGATGCTATTTAAATGTTGTGGTATGACTTTTGGCCTGACCTCAAATAAAAAGATTAATTAAAAAAAAAAAGATACTGTAGTGAATAAACCATGATCATCAGAAGAAAACATGACCAACTATTGCTGGGTTGGTGTTTTTTAAGTAAGGCCTTGTCCTCAGAGACGAAAATGATATATTGTTGTTTCATTTTGAAAAAGACTGAATCGTTTCAAGAAATATGATTGAAAATCTGAAACCACTGAAAACGATGCAATACATATGCCAAGCCAGTAGGCGGAGCTGTGACGCTGCCCTGGGAATGCAGCAAAAGACAGAAGAAGAGTACGAAGCATGCATATAAAGGTTTTATGCTGTATACGGTTTAACAGTCGATCAAGAAGACACCAGAAAAGGTTGTTTTAGCGAAACCTTAACAAGCTCAGTAGGTTTTGCAGCACAAACACAATCCTGTAGTCAGCCATTGTTGTTTTGGCCGGACCATAGACTGTATATACTATGGACACTATTGACTCCACCTTTGTTAAATCCGGGATTTTCTCCACCTTCCTAGAACCACCACTTGCGCAGTAGCGTTGTACGCATTCGACGGGAGAGTCACCATGATGACGCTCGGCTCAACAGCGTATCCCCCGGTGAGCTACACAATCTTCCTGTGCCCATAGGCTGTATCAAGTGTCAATCATAGCAAACATGAACCCCCTTTTAACTTTTAAAAATGGAGCTTCACAGAAAAAGGAGAAGTTGAGCACAAACCAGTCTTACAATAACTACATGTCAACATCTCAAGCAGGGGGGAGAAAATTTTAAATTCTGTGTAACAATTTTTTTAAGTTTGTCAACAGCTCCATAGGGATTGCTGGAGGAGGCGGTATTTATGACCTATACTGCAGCCCGTCACCAGAGGGTGCTGTTCTTGCGGTGGCTTCACCCAGCGAGGAGGCAGACGGCCTCCAGTCTATATATAGTCTATGGAGTTACACTGTGTGAGATGTAGTCGTCTGAGAGAGATGTGGATGCCTTTCCAGAGACAAAACGGTAGTCGTACATGGATTTATCTACTCTGGGACACATTTTCAAAAAGGATTGGCGTTTCATCTGTTTCCGTGTGGATGAAATCCTGATATGACAAAAAAAAAAAATTGTGTTTACTACTGCATTTGTTCCCATGTGGACGCGGCCTAAAAGACCTCTCCCTGTCTTTTTATCTGATGATACAAATTTTCAGTTTTCAAGGGGGTGGCCTTTTACAGCATAATTACACTTCCACTCAGTACAGAAAACTAGGGCGGTGTGTGGCAGTAAAATAAAAGCACATTTCAGCCCTGATGAGAGTGTGACTGAGCCACCCACACGGTGAGAAAACATGGGAGATGACTGTTTTCAATAGATGAGAGCAGTCAGAAATTCTTATGAAGCCTCTTTGTATCTGAACAAGAGCAGAGAGGATTAGCTTTATGTTTCTATTCCATTTGACATTAATCCTGTAGAAATTCTCCACTCTTTGCACCCTTCAGTTACTACACTGAGAGCGACTGTGTGTCTCTCTCTTACAGCCAGATGAAGAGGCATAGTCGTCGTACATCTGGAGAGGAAACTCTCCAAACGCACACCTATTCATCCACATATCATCGCATGAACCTCTCTCGCCTCCTTTGTGCTGCGCTCCCACTCAAAACACACACAAACAAATCTAACATTCTTCATATCGCAGGGCAACCGCGCACACAAGCACATTTTTTTTTAACACGTAGAGTTCAATGTGGGTCAACTGTGTGAAGGAGCACCGCTCTGGGTTAAGTCATCCATCACCCCCCGTAGAGAAGAATGTGTAGTGGATTATAAGAGGACATGGAGGCAGAACACTTTGGGTTTTAGGCGGTGTCATTGCACAAGCCACATGGGGCCGAATATAATGCTGCTTTCTGTTCAGACAACCCCTTTTTTTCGCATGCTACAACCTCCTTTTCTCTGCGTGATGTTAATTTCAGCAGTCGCTTACAATTTTGAGGTAGAAAACTGCAAGTCTGAGTTTGTAATCATGGGAGCAATACATTCAAATTAGCACTTACCCTCACCTACATTGTAAAGATGACTTAATTTGAAGGGTTTGTTTTGTTTTCCGAGGTGCTAATGTCCCAAAAAGACCTTGTTGCGTCTCCTCTGTTTGGTAGGGCCAGAACAAATTAATTCACAAATGAATTGACTCAATAACACCACCTGGGAACACAAGCTGTGTTTTTAAGTCTGCCTGGCAGCCATGTGTTTGCTTTTGTGAAACAGTCTGGGATTACAACACCAAACAGAGCCAAGGATGCCAGATTTCAAACATTTAATTAATGTTCCAGTGGGTTGTGTGATATTTTCTCCCTTTTTAAGATGCATATATCGCACAGCTTTATTACGTATCTAGGCTTCTGCTCTTTTTTCTTCAATATGTTGAAACAGAAATGTAGCATGCACTTTAATAACAGATTTTCTTTCGCGTGATTTGCATTCAAACAATAATTACTTAACTAGGATTAAACATTAATTCTATGAGCGGTGCAAAATTAAGTCTACACCGAATGGGGGGAATATGATAATTACATTTCAAGAGTGGAGTGAGGCAACAGGAGAAATTGGAAAGTCATCTAATTATAAGCTTTGTAGGGTAATTACATTGAACGTGGTGAATTCAACAAAGCTGATTTGGAGCCACTAGAGGAGATATTAGATTAGACCAAATGGTAAACACAAAAGATTTAATATCTCAATTTAAAGCAGGTCTACTTCTCTCATGCCTCTATAAGCAAGAGGCAGGAGTGTTTTCTCTATAGATGAAAAACCCAACAGACTGATTCACAAGTTTAATTTTATATTGTGTAATACTATATTGTATTATAACACTTTGTGCCATGACCTTTCATATCATTTCATCATATTGTATTATATCTAACATAATGCATCATAACATATTGTATTACATCGTATCATACCACACCGGAAAACACTGGATCATATCACATGTCGTATCATGTCACAATGTATTACATAGTATCTAAATGTATTGTGACATATCAAATACCATTGTATCTAATCATGCTACATCATTTCTCATTGTATTATTACGCAGTAACATATTATATCATACCATATAGCACAGTATTAAACTGATTTGTATCTTATCAAATCTATAATTTTATATCATATCATTTCATCATTTTGTATTATATCAACCATAACGTTTCACAACATATTGAATCGTATCATGTCATGATGTATTACATAGTATCTTAATGTATTGTGGCGCATCAAATACCATTGTATCTAATCCTGCTGCACCATATCTCATTAAATCATTAAACAGTACCATATTACATTATACCATATAGCACAGTAATGTAATTATTCTTATTATATCTATAATTTCATGTCATATCATTTCATTTTGTGTCATGTTATATTCTATTTTATAAATATCTACTCATTATACCACATCATATCCAGCTACATTGTGTCAAGTTAGATTGTCCTATATCATCATTATTTTAGTCCATTCTACAGTACATTATTTACATTTACTGAGGATTCCTTTGCTTAATTCACGTCAGACTTCTACCTTTGATATTTTGAACAACGTATGACTTCTACTTGACTGTACCCACTGAGCATTTTTTGGTCCAAAAGAGGTCTAATAGATGTCTAAATGTAGCCGAGTCGACTGGTCGAAAATCAGGCTGCCACAGGTCTAAAAATGAAAGTTTTTTAGATGTCTAGATTTAGACCAAGTTTAAATCTAGGCTATTTCTATACTACACTGTATATTGCTCAACGGCTATCATAATTATTTTGGATATATTACTTGGAGATCAATAATGCAACTCACAGTTGGGTTAAAATGCAATGTCTGAATCCCATCTAAAACTATATGGAACCTAGATGGTTTAAATTAGGTATAAAAAATAGACGTCTAATAGACGTCTATTGCTCAGTGGGTATCTTGTACTGCTGCCTTGTCTTAAAGTAAAACAGCAGAAAATACCAATGAATTTCCATTAAACTGGATAAATGCAGAACAGGCAACAAGATATTGGAAACAGCAAGGAGAGGAAAGAAATAAATGAGTGTTTTATTCTTTAAAGTATTACTCTTCACCTGGGGTTTAAGCTGGCTGATTGGTTTCCAGTCTTGTCCAACAAGCTGCAGAGGTACTGTGGTCCCGTAGTGTTTCTGCTTCGCTGTCGGTCTGTGTCGAACAGTTGTGCCCACATGATCCCCTGTAAGACAAAAGATAAACAGAAAATGAGATCACACTGAAAACTTCAAAGCTTTTCTCCTTTACTTCAAATCCTGTCAGCATCTGCAAAAAAGACCTCATCCATCTCAACGGAGACGAACAACAGAAATATTTCATCAGTGATATTACACGAACAGCGCTGCTAATGAATTCCCTCTGTTATTAAAGCCAAAATCCAGAGGTCTATTAAGAGCCCCAGGAAACAACCTGACGGTGCAGCTGCTTTTTAATACTACATGTCACTTAGAGCAAATCACAGTATTTGTATTTGAAGGCTTTTATGTGTCTCAGGACACAAATAATGTCCTGCAAATGCTTTTGTTTTTCATAACTAACAATTATCCGAGCTGACAACATGCCATCTCAAACACATCCTTGCTTTCCCTGAACATATGCTCCCCTCCCCTTTATAGCATGGAGCCCGTCTCCTCTGCCATTAAGACGTGAACACAACAGCACTAATCAGCACTCTCGCACATCAAGCAATGAGAGCCGTTAGCCTGCGGTGAAATCGTAAACACCCCCTCTGCCACTCCAGCTGCAAAAATCTGCACAGTTCAGGAACGGGGAGTTTTAAGTGAAACTGGTTCTGCACTGCTGTTAGCGCCGTGATAACTCCAACACAAAGGGAGAGTCCAGAATGCAGAGCAGGGATTAGATGGGAGTTTTGGGACATTGTTCCCCAGCATGTTTTTACCTCCTTCCTCTCCTCTAAAGGGTTGTTTCTAACCAGATGTATATAAAAACTGGACCTACCCTTCAGCAGCAAAAGTGAAGCCAAAATTTTAGGTTTTTACATGTGTTATTCCTGCATCCTCCAGCAGGGGGAGACAAAAACATTCTGACTGTACGAAACCAAATCAAGGAAGAACATTTATGATCATTACTTTATCATTTCCTTGAAGTAATAATCATCATATTAATCATTTTGCACTGCAGACGCGGTAGTTCTTCTGCCTTAGCGTCTCGGTCTGATTGCATTTCCATAAAGAAATTATCATAAATGTTCTTCCTTGAGCTGTGTCACCCCGCTTTAGTCCGTAATGGACTCGCCCAGAGATCTCCATACAAAACAAGCGGCTGCTGATAGAGAGAGTAGGTGAGTTGTGTTTAGTCTCTTTCCTAAAGAAATTCAGCGAAGTTAAAAAGATGTTTGGTGGCTAGTACTATGGCTGGGACCCTATATGTACTGTTGATGAAGTTAGCTGCTGTTCTGAGCATTATTTGTTAGCCTGCCTGGGCCATCCAGTTGCGTGAATCACTTGCTGTTCCTTCCCACAACAGTCTGGACTTCGGCCAATTGGGAGCCCTAAAAGTGGGCGGGAGTAATTTCCATGATGTCATCACAGTGTGCAACTGTGTTCCCCGCTGGGCTCTCAAGCATCAAGTAAATGTTTGGTAATATTTCAACGTGTGCGAGCAAACAATGTCTTTTACGTCTTCTTCTGTGGAGATAAACGATTTCTGCTGACTTTGCAAAGTCAACTGCAGAATTAACAACGATGTTTTTCAGCGTCTGGAAACATGGTCACTGATTGGCCCGATTATTTTCTGATTTCTAATACTCGCTCCCAATTGGCCGAAGTCCAGACTGTTGTGGGAAGGAACGGCAAGTGATTCACGCAACTGGATGGCCCAGCCAGGCTAATTATTTGTGGCTATAGAGTGGCGTTTTGGTTGAGGATTGTGTATAGCTCCTCAGACCACTGTGTATTGCTATCGTGCGGTCATTACTAAAGTTGGTGTAACTAGAGAAGCAAGCGGTCAGCAATGAAGGGGCGTCTAACTTCCGGCATAAATTAATTTTATGCCGGATTATCCCTTTAATGAAAGATAATAAAAAGAGGGTAAAAGCTAAAAGGAGCACAAACTTCAACTTAAAAGGGGTAATTTCTTCTCTAAGAGAATGAAACTTGGACGAAGGTAGAATGGGAGAAACAGTGAAGTGAGAACAGTACAGTTGAGCACTGTGTGTGTATGTGCACGTCTGAAAGTGTGTGTTTGAGTGTGTCTGTAACACTCCCGCTGTTCCTCTTGCAGTACAAAGACCCAGAGATGGCAGAACTCTGTTGGATCACTGCTGCAGGAGTGTGATGTGTAAGAGGCTGTATCAAAGTACATCCACCCTTTTGTGCACACGCCCGCTTCTGATTTTAAAAAAACCAATACGGTGATTGCTGGCTGGATGAACTTGTTGAATTATTAAAGCGCTGCCTGTCATTTAAGTATAAATTTATCCCTAAATCAAATTCCAACATTCTTCTATACTCTCCCAAGCGAACCTACCGACACAGCTGCAAACCTCTCTAAATATTACATCATATTGTCTCAGAAAGCCAAAGTGAAATAGTGAGCAACCAAGAGGACATATCTAACAGCGTTCCCCGTGGTAATAAGCTCCCCACAGCGGGGAACGCTGTTTCAGAGCTGGGGTCTCTCACTAAAGCAGCAGGGGTTGTTGGACCCATTTGTTACATCGCATCCTAAATCAGATGTTTGCCTGTTTTCTGTTTTACTTGCACTGTCGCTCCACCGAGCGTTTCCAAACAGCAGGGAAACATATTTAGCAGGGAGATGATGTCAGTGGACTTGTGAAGAAGTATGCGTGTGGTCTGGAGCAGAATTTATGGTTTGTTTTGAACGTGTAACTTTTTAAACTCCTTAATTTCAAACAAATATAAACACAAAACAGGTTACTATTACAACCAGCGGATTTGAAGCTCTTCCATCTCTTTTCTTTCGCTCCATGCATGAGTCACCCCGCTAAATTGCTGAGTCTGCTTATTATCCGGTATTAATAACCCACACCAGGCCGAGTCCTCCCCAGCTGAGCTTTTGTTCTGTTACTCCTCTGAGGGAAAAACCTCCTCCTCTGGAGTCCATCACAGAGGGGCTCCAGCTGATAGCGGAGAGCCAGAGGTGACCAGCTCAGCAGTCCTCGTCCGGCGAACCAGCCCGATGATGGGAAGCAGGCTCCGGCAAGGACAACCCGCGTCACACACACACACATACTCCAAAGCAGGGAGAGGCATCCTGCCCTCATTAGCCCCGAGAAAAACCGCACCGTCTGGGGAGGTTGAGGTGGGCATGCTGAGTAAGGGAGCTCGTGACAGGCTCTGTGAGAAGTGCAGATGGATACCAAAACAAATGAGGGGGGAAAAAAAACAGAATTTCTGACAGAGAAAAGGTCAGATTCCAATTTGTGGTTCGCCAACTTATGAGGCAAACACACACAGATGGAACTTCTATCGAATTCTCACATCAGCTCTGAACACACGGTTGACAAGCAGGCCTGTGTTTTTTCCCCCTGACTTCAA
Source organism: Xyrichtys novacula (assembly GCA_962446985.1). Taxonomy (NCBI): domain Eukaryota; kingdom Metazoa; phylum Chordata; class Actinopteri; order Labriformes; family Labridae; genus Xyrichtys; species Xyrichtys novacula. The sequence goes on along the minus strand of OY660882.1, from coordinate 5,424,538 downwards.
AGCTGAAAATTGAATAACCATTTTGTTAATATGGTGTGCAATGAGGTTTAACTCCCACTTATAAAAAAGTAATATATTAGTGGAAACAGTCTGCAGGCTTAATTTTTTTCCCGTGTGCTTCAGAGAGACATTTGGTTAAAGTTGGAGCGTGGCACGGCTGCTGTGTTTGGACTGTGTAAGTGGCTTTTGTTAGCTGGACCGTTACAAGAGTCACCAGGAGCGTTAAGGGAGCGGTAAAAAGTGGCACCAGAACCAGCAGTCTTATTTATACGTTCAATAAAGGAGAGAGTAAACAGAGGTCTTAATAAAGCAGAGTTCTGGCCCTGATCAGCTCCCTTTATGCTCGCTGTACACAAAGAGATTTTGTGCCATTTATATGGCCTCAATAAAGTCAGTGCTAGGTTGGAGGACTGGATGATGTGTGTATGTGGAGATCTATTTGTATGTGTGTGTGTGTTCGCGTGTGGGTGAAATGTAATACAGACCTATGGCTGAACAAGGTAATAAAATTTGCTCTCCCTAGTGGTGTTGTTAAGAAAGAACAACAAGTTCTACTATGTGCAGCCATTGTTTGGTTGTTTAACACGGCGCGGTTCAATAATGAACAGTAGTATATTAACAGATTTGCAGGTAAAAACCTCTTAAAGTGTGTGAAGTGAATTCGAACAACCGGACTATTAAAGGAACCCGAGCTGCAGATTGGGATTTCCCATGAATTTGAGTTGTCACAGCTCTTTTACTTCGATTTCTAGGGCCTACATTGTAGGCCTGTCAAATCCTAGTCGACTGGTCAACTTATTAATCAAATCGTTCTGTTGTGATCAAAATTCTGATTGGTCGACTCGATTCTTTTCCACATCAATTTACAGTCTATGGTTAATGACATCAGGAGGGTCGTACCAAGTGCTAATGGGAGTGTTTTTAGAGCACCCTCGTTTCACAGGTAACACTTTTTTACAAGTCATTGTTGTAGTGTAACCAACAGTAATACAGTGCTGACTTATTTTGACTCTGCGCCTATCTAATGTGACGTTATTGACTCTTTAGCAGTGTATTTAGCCTGTTTTACACTTTGTACACGGTCCCTGCAAATTCAGGTCATGGCTAGCTGTGCAGAAAGGGTTGCAGAGAACTTTAAATGAGTTTAGATGAGTTGAAGTATAACCAACTAATACAGTGCAGACTTCATTTGACTCTGTTCCTAACTAATGTGAGGTTATTGAGCACTTTTGCAGTGTATTTTGCGCGTATTACACTTTGTAGACGGTCCCTGCAAAATCAGGTCATGCTTGCTGTTCAGACAGGGTTATAGAGAATTTCAAATGAGTTTTAAATGAGTTGTAGTATAACCAACTAATACAGTGCAGACTTATTTTGACTCTGTGCCTATCTAATGTGAGGTTATTGAGGACTTTTGCAGTGCATTTTGCCCGTATGACCGTTTATACACGGTCCCTGCAAATTCAGGTCATGGCTAGCTGTGCAGAAAGGGTTGCAGAGAACTTTAAATCAGTATGTCAGTGATTGCAATGAGTGAAAATGGCAGCAAATGCAGCAAGAAAAAATATGTCTTTTAAATTTGAAACATACCGTTATATGAAGTTAAAGCAATACCGTTGATTTTTAATCTGACCCGTCAGATCCCAGACCAGCGTAGCCTGAATCGAATAGAATGACTTGTCTTACATCGTCCTTGCAGGTTGATTTTCTACATGCCTGTGCGAGCTGTGCTTGTTAGAGTTAGTCAGAGTAGAAGTTGGATGTCAGTTTAACCACATACAGCTTACATATCTCATTCTTTACATCAAAACCAGTCCTGCGCTACAAGATGCTATCTATCATCTGAGCTTGACTTAATGTGCAGATCTATTATTGTAGACTTTGATCAACTTTAAGTCCACATATGGCAGACTGGGGTATATTTAGTTGAGGTATATTAGATTTTGCTTTGTAACATATGATTCAACTTTAATCCAGTCACTCTGTTTCATTCAGGATCCTACCTGTTTGGGCATCTCGAGGGTTCAGCTAAATCGGTGCTTCCTGGTAGACACTCTTTGTTTTAATTAGCCCTCTTAACGAAACCTCTGACCCGCAGTCTATAAGCTCCAGGACCAAGGGACCAGATGACCTTCCTCAGTTCCTTACACATCTCAAAACATCTTTTCTCACTGCTCTCCCACACCTCCGGCCCTCACTCTCCTCCCCCAAAACAAACCAACAACTGTTCAGCTTTATTAAACCCCAGAGCCTGCTTCCTCGCAACTCCCTTCCCCGACAGGCAACCATGAAATAACGTATTCATAACAATCTTTGCTTTTCCACCACAAACGGCGTGCTGTTCTTTTCATCTGCACACTTGATGAGGCCGTGCCCCCGACATGTGTGCAGTTCCTCTGAGATGGGATACAGCCTACATATACGTGCACACATCAAGAAAGGGCAGGCATGATCACAGCACACAAGGACACCCTCGAAAGTCAGTCACTCCTCCATGATCTTAGAAACACGGCGGAGTGAGAATAAAAAATGAAAAATAACAACTTTGGCGTCTTGAACGGGATTACTGACCCTGAAAATCCCACAAATTGTGCAGAAAACAAGGAGGGGAAACACACTTGAGATGATTCCAGCATTGTTTGACTTGAATGGACAATGTTTGGTTACTGAAACCTCTGGGCGGAAATGGGCTGGAAACAAGAGCATGTGGGATTAATTAGGGCAGAGAGTGATGACTTTAAATTGGCTGGTTACAGGCAGAGCTATGACACAGTAAATAAGGTCTAGAAGAATGAAATACCCAGCTCTTTCCTGGTTCCATATGGGGGGTGTGCTCTTGATATAACAAACCTTATAAAAAGATAACTTTTTTCTCCAATACGAGCGTGTACTCATGACTGTTTTTATTTGAATTCGGTGGATGTCTTTGATCAGAGCCCTGGCTTGATTGAGGGAATGTCCTGGCAAAGTTTCTGAGGCAAAACCGATTCTGACATCAGCCCATGAGGGAAGACTTTGTCAGTGTTTATGGTTATTGTTCATTTAATAACCTGTGATTGACAGGCGTATCATGAAATCAATTTATACCCAATCAGGGGGGCTAAATTATGGTAATTCAAGTAAAATGGTGACTGGGGACTGTGAGATGAATGATACATTAAAGAGACGAGCCATCAAGCAGATACTCTTTGGCGTGACCTTGGAGACAAGGGCAATAGATGTTGTTGCCTTTCAGGATCTCTTTCTTCTTTCCTTCATTATCTTCTCAGGTCCAGTGACTAATCACTATTGACAGTTCAATTGCCTTAGAAATGGCAGTTCAAAAGCAACTTCTTTGTAATCCGTGGATCATTTTTATTCTTAGAAATATTCAACTGAAGGGGAAATTGCTCATCTGATTTCCAGGAGACCAAAACATCCTAAAACCGTTTGATCTGCTCGATTAGCCATCCAAAAACCTATTCCGCTGCAATTATTGGCGCAGACATAGCGAGTTCAGAGATGATTAAAAGGTTCATGTAGCACTAACAGCTAAACGGTTTTGCTGTATCTCCCAGTTTTGGTCCAGTTTCATGTGTAGCAGGTGTTTCTTAAGATGCGGACAAGGAAGCAGTACATGCTATTCTCCAGGGACCAGAATTGGTAATATTCCTTACTAAATTGGCTGACTGACAAAAGGGCGACCATAAACTCCGCCCATGTGTGAGTATTTCCTGCCATTTTACTTGGAATTAAATCTGATATTCTACTTGCTTTGCTTCTGGATTGGTGCATCAGCAGTTAACGCAAGACAGATACAAGATGGACATTAAATATAGGGGCAGCGTTGAGTCGGAAAGGGTGTAACAGTCAACACAGAGTTGGTAGAACAAATCTGCAAATATCCACATCTGACCAATGTGTTGTTACCACTGCATATTACTGAGTTAGGATGTTTGAAATACAACAAATTGTGTCCATGGCAAGAGATCATTTTGATTTTGTAAACCTGAAAATTAATAGATGTTACGCCACAGCACATTGGAAACTGTTGGAAAGCCAAGGTGTCAGTGGTGTGTTCTGCCCACTATACTAGCTCAGGGGTTTCTATACCAACCAGGCCACTTAAGACTAACTTGACTTAACTTAATAATCGCAACATAACTGTAATCTCCACCTGTTCTACGCTCTGGTCAATGCAGAACTGCCACCATCCACCAGTGACTCTGGTCCTACTCGAGGTTTCTGCCTATTGAAGTATTTCCACTGCTGTTCTAAAAAGTTACCTTGTGGTAAATTGATGTTGGATCTATTTCTATCCATGTGACTTTTTCCTGATGCTTCATTGGTTCACAGGTAGAAATGATGAAAAACGCTCAGTAATCTTTGCTCCATTTGGTGGGCATTATGTCAACACTCTGAGGGTTGAACTAGGAAATGTAGAAACCTTGAGGTGACATCATGGTGATGGGAATCTACTTAAACCAGAAAGAAGGGTCTCCTTAAAGGAAATCTAATTTAGTAGCAGTGTGTCAAAATTCACTGAGTGTTTAATGGCTTTTCGGGGCATTTCAGGGTCATAATCAGGCCGTTTAACACTGAGCTCCCTCCATGAGTAAATAGCCCTTTTGTTTGTTCACTCCCTGGGTCTGTTTCTCTACCCCCACCTTTTTCACCCCACTCATTTACTGTCACACCAGCCTTATGTCAGCACATAATTACTCAATGGGAAATAGGTGGCCCTGCAGGATATATTCCCCCTGGCTTAGCAGGAGGTTTATGTTGTCCGAGAACTGGTGACGTTACGCCCCTGGGCGAGTGACACTGCTGCACCTCCCAAGCTGCTGCACATTCCCTGGCATTGAGCATGTGCGCCTCAGAAACGAAGGTCAGAGAGGAACAGCGTCAGGGGAAAAACTGTGTGAAAGCTTGTTAATATGGTTCCTATGATGGATTACATTTGCAGCGCCCTGAAACTCTTTTGTCATGGGAAGCATATGTTTGGCTTTCTTTCAAATCGCAGAAAAACTACACAAGAAACGCTTCAGACCAAGACAGACAGAATAAGATGGATTCTCGATTTTTTTATATAGGATGTGAGGGGAACTTATCTGACTTATTACAGCTCTAAGTAAAGCAGAGTCATTAAACTAAAGAATTAACTCAACAATTACCATTTTGAGTGGTTGATGGCACTGATTTAGCTTTGCAACTTAAATCATTGAGGGGGTCAAGTGAAATACAAAAGTAATTCATCAAACAGAGACCATAAACATCAACTTTTCTTACTTATAAACACATCAAGTACCTGGAAGGACTTCAGAAGAAAACTGGTCATTTCTGCTCTTTGATTTCATGATTCACGCTCCATTATTATGTCTGGACACGAACAAATGTCTGAAACTCTTTGTACTATTCAGACAAAACAAGTGTAGTTATAAAGCTTTAAGTGCCTCATTTACCCAGACAGCAAGGGCCTGTGTCCACTAAAAGCTTTTACTTATTTATTTATTCTTTATGGTGGACAGCACCTCTATTCTATCCAAACTGATGCTGTCAAGCACAGTAAAGACACATCCTCCACATCGCTCTGACCCTCTCAGTTGTACATCAACTTCAAAACACCACCACCAAAACTCCTTATTGTCATCACATTTCTATGACTAACCAAAATAGGCCAGCTTATTATGGTGGTTGTAGCTATCTCAAATGTGATGCTGCTTCTTCTGACTCCTGCAAGACGGTTTTCTGTAACCGTACAATCATTTATACATCAATTGTCAAATATTTGGAAGACCATTTCAGTTGTTTAGCCAACTATAGTTCTGTTCATGCCATTGCTCATTGCCATTGACTGTATTATTTTGCATAGATGTCTGCTTATGCCAAAACAAAAATATTTACATTTATGTTTGGATGTGCTACAGCTTGTTTAAATTACCCCCAAATTCCCAATGATTCCCAAGAATTCCCATAATTCCATTGGAAAGTATCAAATTTGGAATATTTTCCTGAGTTTAACTTCCCATGGAAAGTTTCTGGAAATTTTCTGGAAGTTTCCCGCCTCTTTGCAACCCTAAACCAAAATCAAGAGGAGTCAGGACTTTGGGTACAAATTTGCCAAACGATGCCAAAGGAGAAATCATCCTGTCTTGTTTTATTCAAAGGTTTCATTTCCAAGCAAGGAAATTCCTCAAAATTGACTCCTCAACTTCACTTCTTTGTTAGATATCATTGAATAAATGCACATATCAAGCATACAGAGCAGTTTAAAATCACTGCTGAGGAAAGTGAATGCACCACAAAACAACTCTACAACCTCTATTGCAACAACAGCAACCTTAAGTGAGAAGTTCTCTGGATTTAAGGTTGTGGACAGCAGAAAAACGGCACAGATGGAAACAGGCCCTAACCCGAGTTTTGATTACTACACCACAGTTATCCATATCTGCTAAAAAAGATATTCTGCTGTGGATTTTAACTGAGTGTTACTGAACCAGTTCACCTTTTACGAGAGTGGATCTCCTTAAAGTCATTTAATGTGTATGACTTTTAAAACAATGAGTCTCTCCAGTCAAAGCCTGAAAGCCCTCATTAACACTGTTAGAGTTAACTTCAGTGAAAAAAACAATCCTGCCATCATTTCAACAATTGTTTTTACAGGCTAAATTTTAATTAGTTATAATTCTAAAATTGGATATAGAAAATTGAGGCATTAGCTTCATCCCAAAGGGCAACAACATAATCAAAAACCCTGCACCCAATCCAAACTTTTAACAACCCCGGACTGGTCAAAGTCGTACCTGAAAACTTCGAACGTATTTGATGTGCCGCTCACTCCGCTTCACTTAAAAAATACATCACAGGTCAGCCTGTGGAACCAAACTCAGAAAGAGGCAGACAAAGCAACTGGCAGCAGCCGAACTTCATTTGGTCCAATTTGTTGGAAACTCACCCAGGTGGGTGGTGACCCGTCTATTCTCTGGGAACATGTCTGCCCATTAGGAACCACATCACCACTTGTCTCTTGTTATTGCAGGGCAGAGGGGTGAATGGGTGAAAGCTGTATGGCGGACTGGCAGACCGGATGATCAATCTCAGTCCAGACATTTTCTGCTGACGTTATGTAATCTAGCCAAACAAAACTCAGATTGCTCATTTTTATAAATATCAAGGTTCTGACACGATTGTTAAATTTAAAAAAAGACCATCCCTGTAACTATAATTTTAAACACTTTTACCATAAAAAGGTGAGGTAGCGCGTTTATGTTGAGTTTACAGCCTCGGAAACTGCCAGATCAAATCAGCCGAATATATTTCCCCATTCTGAATAAACTGAATTGCTTCAATTTAAAGTTCTGCTCCAAACTGAACACAATAACAGAGCTGAAAGGGTTACATGTCAATTATTTTTTTCTCCATGTAGAAAACCTGATGGGGTGAAACTTGAATGAACCCAGAGAGAAGTTATGCGAGCCAACCGAGCCCTCTGACCAGACAAGAATAAGGACGCAAAGGGAGAGGCGTGCTGAGCTCTACTCTGACCTGTCTGGGTGTGAAAGTCCGACGAGAAAGTCCAGAGCCAAGATCAGGTTTCAGCTCCGTGTGTTGAACTGTTTTAGGGTGGAGGGGGGGGTCATATGAGTCCAACGACGAAATTAATACACCACATGTAGGGTCAGACCACAAGAGCGCAGTCCAGATATTTTCCCCTTCCTATATAAATATCCCCACTGAGGAACAGCAACTGGTTGATCAATCTGTCTTAATGCACAACTTCACTCCGGCCAACTCTTCCTACCAGCCTCCTGGGTCCCAACAATCCCCAAACACTCTTCTGGAGGATCTGAATCCATTCAAAGTACAAAGATACTAACTGCCTCTGACTTGAGATGGGTCACATCACAGCGATAATGTCTCTCTCGGGGAGGACACTGCTGGCTAAAGGAATGTTTTACTACAGTCCAAAAATATATTCTCAGCTCAGTTTTCATTTGTCTGAGCATGCAGCACGCAAGCTGCACGCATCGCCCGAGGGTAACAGAGTCATGTTGGCTGAAGCAGTACAGCTGGCCAGTAAATACTGGCTGACACTAAGTGTGTCAACCATCGGAGGAAATCATTCACGAGTGATCCCCGGCTAAGACAGCGACATGCACAAGACAGACAGGGGGAAGAAAAACCGACAAGGAAGCTCAAATAGGGGTGTCATGTAATATGTATGCCGACATGACGTCGCATGGAGCTAAGCTGCTCCATCTTTACTTAGCAGCCATGAATTCCTGACAGCAAAGACAAAAGTGCAGTCTGGAGGCAGAGTAGAGACTCATAAAAGAGAGCACTAATGAGTCCCAGTCATCAGGCTTTAACATGATGTAAGCTGCAACTAATTATTACAATAATTGAACAATCTTTTAGTCCACAAAGTGTACAAAGAAAAATGGGAGAGATTCTACGAAAGCCCTTCGAGTTAACAAAAGTTCAAGATATGCTCCGCCTGACAAAACTGCAAATGCTCCAATTTCAGAGGCTGGAAACGGCCGATATATGGCTTTGTTAAGGATTAACATGACTGATGCATTCATACCAAGTATACTCTCTAGAAGTAGACGTCTAGAACTTGGGCTGAGCACTATAAGATAATGGAGTCTAGATTTTCAATGACTCCAAACGTCACCTTGTCAGATTTCCCTGTGTGAGGTCTTTTGTGATCGACTCTACTCACTTTCCTTCTCAAGGTTGTACCGATTTACAATCCTTTATTTCCAATAAGTTCAATATTTTCAATCAGATATTCTGTCGAGGACACGCTCTCTGTGGACCATTACAAGGAATGGGACGACAGCCAATCAGGAAACAAGCTGATAGGAGACAGACAGTCGTGCAACGAATGCAGTATGAATGAAGATGGATATCAGGAATAGAGGACCATCTTGCTAATTTGTGGCAACTTGACAAGTCCCATGAAAACACACACCACAAGACAGAAAGATGGACATTTCTTATTTGTTTACTAGCGGAGTCAACAGAGAAAGAAAATGACAAGATGCTATTGTGTTGTAAACTGTACGAATCGGCAAAAGGATGGACGGAAACGGTTTAACATCCCGAGGGGATCTCATCCTTTTGCCAAGAGAAGAAGAAGATTGTGGCTCCAGACCATTAAAAGAGCGGATTGGGATCCTGAAGGTCCGTAAGGCGGCGAGAGTCTGCGCAGTGCCCACTTCATGACAGGTATTTGTGTACATACTAGGCCAAAGCGATTTTTCAATAAAATTAAATTTTACTGCAATTGTGTCAGGGAGAACTTACGGCACTAATGGCAAACAATACGACATCTTCATTGATATCCGTTCATTCCGAAGCAGGATTTTGCCCCCAGGTTGTGCGCACACCTAGTATTGTTTGTAACACGTCTATTTAGTTTGAAGAATTTGGACTTTGTTGCCACATCTGGGGCGCCTCACAACTCTTCAACAGAAAGTCAAGCATGTTTGATTTCTCTTTCGGCCTTTTATGGTTTGGTCTACCACAACAGTGTCGTCGACGTATGAGAGTACGGGCGGCTATGTATCTTCAAAAGTCTCGGGCAGAAGAGGAATGGTAGTGATGGTGATGACTCTTGCATTTACCATGTGTCATTAGCCAGATAAAGGAGATGCCCTTCAATAACCCAGTGGGTATCAAGTGTTTGCATTTCCAGGTGTCGTCAAGCCCAGACCCTCTTTTTTCCAACGTCATCGTCAGTCAGTTGGACAAATTTCATTGGTGTGTTGCAGAGACACTCCAACTCAAAAGTATAAAGGTCTAAAACAGAAGCATGAACCAGATTTAATATGTCTGTTGGCACAACTTTAGGGCTCTGTGATTGTTCAGTCCTTCACCATCTCTTCATAAGCTTTGTCTTTTCAATTCATCACCATTCATATGCAGATATCTGCTGATAAACATTAGCCAGAGATGAAGTCTCTCAAATCCACTGCTGTTCTTGAATCTCAGCTTGCTACTCTAACTATGACTGAAAGGAGAGTCTTGGCCTCAATATCCAAAAACCCATTTCACATGATATACAGGAAGCCTCGAAATATTGGCTGTTACCCCCAGTGGCTAAGTTGTCATCCGGTGATTGCCAATCGAGTCCAAGATTGCGTGGAGTCAAGCTTCACCCTGTGGGTCAAACCATTTGATTTGTGTTGGAAATGACTTTTCCAAACCTCTCACTTCATCCTCGAATGTATCCGACTCAACCGGAATAACTCAGAACTTTCATGAACATACATGCACACTTCCATATATGATAGGGAGAAGGTGGTTTTCAGTGAGTCTGAGCCTATGGGAGCAGACACGTCATGACTCACTTCTGATGGAGCTGAAGTGTTGATGAATAAATGAATGGCTTCCTGGAGCTGGGATCTCACTCTCACTTTTCGCCCTGACTGGTAATTAATCCCCAGGATCCGCGCGTGCGTGCGTGACTGGCAGCGGTTTTGGATGTAAAAATATATCAATAAGAGCCCACACTGTGATCCGCCAATCACCGCTGTTGCACAGAGTCCTCACCTAGGGCATGATGACTAAGATGTCATGAGCTATCGCCCAAAGCGCAGCAATAAACGATCGAAACAAACACCCTCTTACAGCACTTTTGAATCTCTTCCCAGAGCCCTCATTCGGTTATTTTTCATCTGTTGCCTGGGTGTTAGAATCACAATAATCTGTCCACTTAAGAAGTTTCTACAAATCCACTCAAGTGCCTATGTTCCCATCAACAATGTAACTTTTATTTTATGTTCTCTGCTAAAATAACCCAAGAGTCCATCCATAATTTAAAACCCTGACGTATGTTTGAAGTGCCTTGACAAAGTGAAGTTTGCTTCAAGCGTCTGTGAAATGCCTCAAGTGCTACCACTGATTACCAAAAGGAGTTTCAGCATCATCAATTATAAAGTGTCTCCTCTCCTCTGAGGTAAAAAGGGCTGCAAGCTGGAAATCCTATGTTCTTGTTTCAGCAGTGAGGCATATGAGCGTGTTGAGGAAGGCTGTGTAGACTGGAGATGATTCATTCTGCCCAAACATGTGTTACAGATCTGTAGGTCTGGTGTACCAACAGAGGATTGTATTTAACCCAAAACAGATCTGTAAGTCTGCAGTAGTAGAAATGCTTTTATTAAACATGCACTGAATAAAGCCAAAGGGAGATATTAATTCAGGATATGCATGATAGAATAAGGAGAATCAACAAGATGCATGCATATACAGATGTTGGTAGGTTTTTAGTCTTGTTTCCAGTTGTAAAATCTTAATTTGACTACTTTTGGGCATGCTTTTGTTAAATTTGGAACAGCTTACCTTCCGTAGCCGGGGGCAGCACGCTGTCACACACCGATATGATGACAGAAAAAGCCTGAAGTGCTGCCAAAAACACAAACTTCAGACTCCAGCTCCCGGAATTCATGATGATGATGCCCGGCTGAAGCGTGGACGGGACTGGCCAAGTGTTTTCACTGCAGCGCAACCATCATACAACCCACAGTCCTCCAACAGCTGATTGTGCACGAGCCCCCCCACTGCAAACACACAAAAAAACACACTTCCTGAAATCTGATCGAGTAATTGAGCGGTGCCTTTAGGAAATCCCGACGACAGCTGATTCAGCTCCGTGCACTTTCCCCATTCAGAGGAGTCCGAGTCTGCGTCTGCATCACGCGTAAAAGTGAGCGGAAAGAAAGCGCGAGGAGTGAAAACATTAAGAAATTCACCAACCCTTGCTGGCTCTGTCGCCCACTGGAATGACACCAATTCCAGAGCAATTACAAAGGAAAAGTGTTGTCTTATGAGCAGGCACCATGTGCTTCAATGAAGAGCTCCGCTGGGTCCTAAAGCCGACCTCAGTGCCAATTAGAGCAAGAGTAGAAACTTGTCCAAAGCAAGCACGGTACACGTTCCGGTTTCAACCTTCCAAAATAAAAGAATATGAACTGCACTTTTAGGGGGGACTTGCACAAAAGTATTTCATCTTCCATCTCCATTCCATCAAGTATTTTATGTTTTAATTTTGGTCCTCATGGTCTCATTTTATGTTGTAAGGGTTCTTGTATTGTCTGGGTTTCTTATAACAAATAAAACTGGCCCTCAATTCGGAGGCTTTGTTTTTAACTGAGCTTTTGTTTTTCATTTGTTTTTATTTCCATGTGTTGATTTTTTACAACTGTTTGTCAAAGCACTTTGTAAACCTCTGTTTTTAAAAGTGCTATAAAAATAAATATATTAGTAGTAGTAGTAGTAGTAGTAGTATCTGACAATAAGAAAAGTCATTAAAGTGAGGTTTTGTTAGGAATTTCAGCCTTCAACCTCCCCTTTCAAAATAAATAACTTTAAAATGCAAATTTATTCTCAAAGCAAACAAAGAAAGCTATCTTACTTCGTCACAACGATCTGTAATATAAGGACAAAATAGTTTTGTCTTTTCGATTTTCTTTGTTTTTTGTTTTGTTTCGTTTTGTTTTGGTTGCTGTTTTTTGTATGTGTGTCACTTGGAAAATAACAATTTCTTGATATGATAGCTTTTGACTTTTAAATTGTAAAAAAAAAAAGACCCAAGTATGTCTTTAAATCCAGTTTTTCAAAGGTAATGTTCTCCTCTTGACTTGGACAGATTTGAACTCTCTTTGGGTTGTCACAGAACTTACCAAAATACTTGGCTCTGTCTCTTAAATGTGGATTTGCTGCTTTCTACAACTTGATTATTTCCCTTGACTAATTCATTTATACATAAGCGCCTTTTATGGACACTCAAGGACACTTTACAGAGTAAAAACAACAGGATAAAAGCAATGGAGAAAACAAAACAAAATAGGGTAAAAGAAGTATTTATATGTATGTATACATAAAACAAACACAAACATGACAAGGTAAATTATAAGGAGTGTGTTAATCTGAACAGATGGATTTTGAGTCTGGATTTGAAGAGAGGTTTATTTTTTTAAGCTTAACCGGAATATAAATAAGGATAATTAAGAATAAAATCATACAAAATTTTTGTTGTTGCATGTCAACTACCTAGCAGAAGTTTATTTTGACACTTCAACCATAATAAATTTGGCTTACAGGGTGTAGCATACAAAGATTTGTTCTGATCTTTTATTTTGAAATACAAAAATCTCACTTCCGGTATAGCCCCTTGCAGTTTTTTCAAATTTTATTCAAACTGCTCAGGGCGCTCACATAGCCTGCTACAGCATCCCACTCTGGGTGTAAATTTGAATAATGTAGCCTACACAGCCCTGACTCACAGATGTCTTAACATGTTGTTGTCCTGTCAGAGTAAATGAAAAACAAACCAAAACTGTGTGACTTAAAAATCAGACAATCTGTTTCACTTGAGACGTGCTTAACTTGGATACTGGTGTTGAACTCACTGGCAGCATTTCAGGGCAGAATATGTCATCGAGACACTCTGAGGCTGTACATGTACCTCCATATGGTCCCATTCAAAGGCCACGGCTCAACTCAATTATGCCCTGGATCAGTGTGTGGGCTTTTCGCTCTGCACAGCTCCACACAGCTCCACACACACACGCGTCCATCCACTTCAGAGGGGAATACAGGCAGATGTCTTCATGCAGCAGGCTGGGTTTCTGGAGGCTTTCTCTCTAGCTACAGAAGAGGAAAAAAATCAGCATTTCAAGTACAGCATACTCCGAGTATAAAGCCTTAAGGTCAGGGCAGCACATCCAATCATATTCTTGCACTGTTTAAAATATACAGCGTATGTAGGGTGCAGCCTTGTGTCAAGATGCTTAGAAAATCCCTACCACTCAAAACTCTTTTCCATGGATCAAATATGAATGCAAACAAAAGGGGTATTTCTCTGCATGCTGATTTTGCAGGAACTCAGCCATAGGATGGTACAAAGAGCTGATCTTTTGCTCTTTTTTAAGAAGCAGAGGGATGCTTGGAGGGAGACGATAAGATGCAGAAAGGAGCAGGCAGTAAAATATGCCTTTTTGTTTGTCTGCCAGTGTAGATATAGCACAGAGTGGAACATCCAAGTTCTGTATCTAAATTCTGTTGTTTTGTAAATGCAGTTTGGAATCAGCAGATTTTCTCCATCCAGAGGCGTGTCCAGGCAGAATTTTGACCGGGGTCAAAGTGGGGCACCGCCTTGGTGGGGTCAGTGCCCTGGAAGAGTATGAAGAATGTGCACATAAAAGCCGCCAGTGGTTGATTTTAAAGGGATATTCCAATGTAAAATTAATTTAGGGTCATCATTTCTTCATGGAAATGCAATCAGACCAAGACGCTAAGGCAGAAGAACTACCGTGTCTGCAGTGCAAAATGATTAATATGGTGATTATTACTACAAGGAAATGATAAAGAAATGATCATAAATGTTCTTCCTTGGGCTGCGTCACCCCACCTCAGTCGATGATGGACTGGTCAAGGTCTCACTACAAACAAACGGCTACTGGAAGAGAGTTGGTGAGTTGTGTTAAGTCTCTTTGCTAAAGAAATTAGGCAAATCTAAAAAGATGTTTGGTGGCTAGTACTTTGGCTGGGACCCTATATGTACTGTTGATGAAGTTAGGTTCTGTTCTGAGCATTATTTGTGGCTATAGAGTGGCGTTTTGGTTGCTCTCTGTATTACTATCCTGCGGTCGTTACTAAAGCTGGTATAGCTAGAGAAATAAGCAGTCAGCTACATCAATCTCTCGAGGGGGTGTCTAACTCGGTGTTATGGTGTGTTTGACACAAAATTAATTTGACACCGGAATATCCCTTTAAAAGACATTTGTCCAAAGTGCTCTTATGGCCAAAAATACGTGTACCAGCCGTGTTTTAGTACCACAAAAGTGCAATATGACAGAAAATGACAAAAAAATTGTGCAGGTGTTTGCTTGCTCTGCGTGTCGTGTCCTACAAAGTTGATGTTTGAAGTTTTTTGTTTTTTTTTATATTCAAATAAAATAAAATAAAAAACAGCTAGCAGCCTTTTGCAGCACAGTCCAAATAGTTTATTTTGACATTATCCTGCCTCTGATAGAGCAAATTTCCTGTTAAGATCAAAATTTTTAAGATGGCAACTGGGGTGGCCATCATTTTTTTTAAGGGGGCCCTTACCTCTGGCTGCCCCTTTGGATACACCCCTGCATTTCTAATAAGGCTGAAGACATTTTTCACATTTGGGGTTAACATGTTGAATATAAAATACATACAATATTTCAAATATCTGCATTATCTTTACATTACAGTGCAAAGCATATTCATCTTGATAGTTTATTACAGAAAGCGACAAATTCAATAACTGTTGCGAGATGCTAACAGTGTCTTTTTTCTCTTCATCTTCCAAAATTGACTACTTTTAGAAAGACATCTATGGACCGTTTATTATGTTAATGACAGTACAAGCCATCCAAATGAACACATATATGTGCAGTAGCCTGAAATAAGTTTTTAAAAAGTCATTAATAATAGTTTATCTTCTCCAAGATGTCAGAGCGGGTCAAGATTAATGATGGAACAGCTGGAGGATGAAGCAACTGCAAATTAAAGGCTAATAAGTACAAAACAAACAATTGATATGCAACAACAGTTGCTACTCTGTTGCCCATTGTTCAAAAAAATAAATATTCACGCATCTCACTTTTGATTTATGCTCAGCTCCGTCTTATTTTAAAGCTCCACTTTGAGAATCAGAGCACACAAATCTAAATCTGCAATGACAGGCTGCAGTCCATCACAGACAAAGACACAGACAAAAGCTCCATTCAAATCCGCCCTGTCCATTAAAGGGGCATTTCCAGTGAGAAGAGGTCACATTCCTCCATCTTACAACTAATGGCTGGCAGAAGATGATGGCAGAGCCCACTTCAGGCTTCTTCCTGCTGGTATAATGAGGGCGCTGGTTGAAGGCTGTCCTGGGTGAGACCCCGCAAAGCATAATGAACGATTCTGTCTTCTATCACTGCTTCACATCACATGAGATCATGTGGAAGTGGCTGCATGAGGACATCAGCGCGGTATCGTGCAGCGAGGGGCCACTCTGCATCTCATTTGGGAGCGAGGCAATTTGCAATCAAGTGAAAGAAGATAATGCAGATAAACAGGATACATTTCCATTTTTACATGTTGCGTCAAAAGGGTCGAATCGTGTTTATGAGGCTGATTTGACATGAGATTACCACAAAAGCAGGACATTCAGACATGTTTTCATTCAGTCTTCATTCTCTCTGGCTATCTTCCTTTGTGACTGCACACAACAAGGGCAGCAAGGAGAGCTGACTCCTGCAAATACACGGCTGTTTTTCACAAAGACAAATCTGCAGCAATCTTTGTAGAAACCCATAAGGTCATTTGACAAAACCTCTCTAATCCTTAAGATCCGCATTGCCCAAGGGTATCCAAATATTTTTTTTCATACCGATGGGGGGAAAAAAAAAAGAGTCTTTGAAGGTCCTGGAAAAACCTTCATAACAGCGCTAAGTGTTGTTGAATAACCTTCAGGGTTCTTGAAAGATTGCCCTGGATTTTTTTGTCCTTCAGAAAAACAGATGTTGCGCTTTCTAGCTTGAATGTAATGCTCGTACGTGGGAGAAACAAAGACAGCTGAACGGACATCTGCAGACATGGATGTTTCAGTTCATCTGCAGGACTGTCCCCGGTCAGAGTTCACTTTATCCATCCATTATACTGTCATCATCTTCCTCCGCTGTCACTCATTCAGCTGCTGCTCCTATGGAGAATCTGATCCAAAAGTCTCTGCAATGAGAAATGAAAAATTTAAATGATTAAAGCATTAAATGAAAGAGTTGTGTTGTTCTGCTGAATACTAGCACGGCTGTGACGACTTCAGCTACTTTGATTTATGTGCATTTATCTGTACGACTCTATTTACATTCACACACGCAACTAGTGAAAAAAGGATCCTGCTGACAGCTGCTTTGGTGGACTGATGTAAAAGGGATTCTACTTTGCATAATCACTCGCTAAGTCAGCCTGTTTTCAGTTATACACTACATTACAGTAAATTCATGATGAAGTCTGAGGTCCATTGGGATTCTAAAGAGTTGCAGAAAATGACAGCAGCCCCCGCACAAGGTCTTAGTCACTTGTAGTCTGTTGGTGCTTTCTTTTTGCTCAATCAAGCCTTTAGCATACGTGACGCTCAAACCCTGTTGCTGTTTGTGGTTATTTTGTGGTTGTTTCTATCTGAAATAATATAGAAAAAACAAATATTTATCATATTTCAATCTAGTTATTTGTATTTGTTAAAAAAAAAATAAGTGGCCAGATTACCAGACGTCAGATTGGAGGTCACTATCACCAAACCCCCATCATCCAGGTCTCCACCCCCCTGTGTTGTTGTCTGCCACAGCAGCAGTGTAGGTGAAGCAGCTGTGTGTGGGCACCCACACTGTCTGCATCTCGGCTGAATGGTGGCACAGCACTGTAGCTGCTGCTTCTGCGACTGAAGGGCCTTTTGTTTCAGGAGAAACACAGGCCTCATACACTCGACACAATGACACTGTTCACGTTTTTTTTTCTCCATAATGAGAGCGAGCGAGAAAGAGAGAGAGAGAAATAGAGAGATTCAGGGCTGCGAGGAAGGAGAGCGAGTCGAATTCCTCAAGCAAATCAAACTTTGTTTTGTAACTGGTGACAGTTACTGACTATGTGATAAACAACACCTAAAGCACCCACTGCACAGGCTGAAATGTTTTTCTGCTAAAGATCAGGCTCTCTGATCAACTCAGTGCAGAAAATAAGGAAGTATGAAACAACGGCGACCTCTGCTGGAAGGATAAACTCACTGATCTGAAAGCAGGGACAGGAGGGTCTCTTTAATGTGACATAAAAAAATATATATGCTAGAAGAAAACATTTATTTTAAACGATGCATTTAATACAGAAGCACAAAGTCAAACATGACCTTCATACTTCTGCATAGATACTACCAGCAAATGTTACAGAAGCCATGAGAGACAAGAGAAAACAATATTTGGGTGCTTTTTGCCTTCTTGTATTATTACCCCAGAAAACTCATTCATAGTTACTTATTTTTGTGCTTGTTTTCTGTTTGCAAAATTAAACTTGATAGCGAAGTCGTAGACATGACAGTAATGACACCTGCCAACATATAAACACAGACTGCACTGATCTTGTCAAAATCCCCTTTGCATGTATAGTATGTTATCGCAACCTAGTCTAGGTCTGAGTCTTAAGATATCGGTATACCTTCTTTTTAAACATGTTTACTGTTTACCTTGTAATAACAGAAGGAAGACTATTCCATATTTTCATACCTCTGAACATGACAGTACGCTGTCCAGAGTTAGTATTGGTGAGTGGAAGTGTGAAATAACCATTTGATGCATGCCTTGTGTTGAAATTATGACCATTACGACTGAACAGCAATTAATTAAACAAAACATTTGGCCTTTTATACATTACAATTTGTCTGAAGAAGGAAAGCAGAGACACAGAGACACGTAATTCCCCATAAGTATCAACCACAAGTGACAAAACAATCAGGGGAAGGTCTTTAATTATCTTTAAATAATATAAAAATAAGACCTCCTCCTTTGAAAAAACACCACAAATGTGAGCCCTATGAGAGGGGAAGAAGATGCTAATGAGTAAGAGTTCATTAGAGAATAAACATCAGATTCGCTTGTAAGTTATTTATTGTAATTTGTCCCAAAGCAGCATCCAGAATTCAGTTTTGTGTATCAACAATCCTCTTTTTTTTCCTGGTGTAAACTTCACTTAATATCCTTTAAATTTAGTCTCATATGACCGACTCCACAGTGGAGCTAAATGGAGTTGGTGAGCGCCGTGAAGCCATTACTTTCAGCAGCTGTACTGCTGTGAGGACAGAAATAGCAGCATTATTTCTACAGCCATTTAGCGTTGCCCATTACTGCAAAATGTCTCAACCTTTGCGAGGTTTAATTGAGCTTGTAAGAGAAAGGTGTGTTATTACTTGCTCAATTGCGTGTGGGTCATATACACAATTAATGTTCTGCTCAGTGTCTCAAGCTTGTTAGAGGACTTGTTAACACTGTGGCACACTGCGCTCAGGTTATTTGATGTAATTCCATGGTGGATAATCTTCCTGCCTCCTTTTTTTCTGCCTTTATAAATCCTTCTGTTTAAATAAATGTGAGAGTGTTGTTATCTTGTTGTTTTACTCACCATATGTGCATTTGAAACACTGTTTCTCTCTGCCTCTCTCACTCTATTTGATGTTTACATATTTGAATATTGAAACCAAACATTTCATGCTAGTTTTACACCAGATGGGAATCATGAAGATGGGATTTTTCATTTAATTTTCATCATTTAGGACACAAGTTCCACAAATTCAGTCTGACGAATTTGGTGTAATATAACTCAGAGATCTGAATTTTTAAAGTTCCCATGAGGAGATTTATGGAACAGACTGAATTTAACACTAATACATTTTCCTGACAATCAGCATCAAGACTGACGGTTTATATTTTGTCATTTGTTATACTTGAAACTGGTGCAAGGGTGGTAGGTGTCAGTCATTGTTAAAGAAACAACCCAGTTTTTACAACTTCAGCTTAAAATATTAACACTAAATATGAAATTTGACTGCCAAAAGTCAACAGAATTAGATTTTTCAAGGAAAGACACCTCATGCATATAAACACTCCTGAAGACACACCTGTTCACTTTAGCTTTTGGGGAAGTATAGCTACTTTTATTGGGTATTTTATTTGTGTGCTATGTTTATCTATATTGTTGTTTTATGTTTTTATATTATGTTTTTATTGTTTTTACTGTCTCTGGCTATTTTACTGTAAAGCACTCTGGTAGGCCACTGGCTGTTTTTAAACGTGCTATATAAATAAAGCTGACATTGACATTGACATAAAAGATAAGTTAGATTAGGACTGCTTTGTCAGTAGGGGCACAAAAATCGACACAAAACAGGAGCTTTAAATGTGGGATTAAATAGGTAAAATTTGCGTAACTTCAAGTAAGTGAGTTGAATCAATGTATCTACACCTGGACAGAAAGATAAGAAGATTACCTTTTTGAAAAGTTCAACTCGCTGTTTGTTTGTCAAAATGACTTCTCTCTTCCTCTCCTCCTCTTTTTTCTTCTTCACCTCTGCAGATATTCTGTAAGAAAATCAGAGTTAAGACTTTAAAGAGTTGGATAAGCTGCAAATAAAGAAGAATTGGTTGAATAATAATAATTATTATGATACGGCAGCTATAAAAACAAGAGTTTTCACAGTGATTTGGCAGAAAAGTTGATATAAGAACAGCATATAAGCACCCCATAAGGAATAAAGCATGGCATATGAAACATAAGGCCAAGATGAATCATCTTTTTACATTCACAAGAATTGGCAACCAAGAGCTGAGATCCCTAGCGTTACCTGACTGTTAATTACTACATTTATTTATGTATTCAAACTATGCTATAAATATAAATCTTCAGTAAACATCTCCGTCTAACATTTCCCCCTGAATCAATAGATGGTCCGGCCAAAAAGGGTGATGCGGAGATGAAAAGAAATCAAACATAAATGTGTGAATTTCTTGCCAGAGAAACAAGAGCGGCTTGTTTTGCGCGGAGATGTTGGCGATACCGGCTTTGCCTCACTTGTGAAGAAATACACGAGATAAGAATAAACCTGCCTTCAAAGGGGAAGCCTGACAGCGTGCCAAGATTGAGATTGAGATGGAACTCACCGCTTGGATCTGGGCTGCATCTCTTTCCCGGCAATAGCTTTATCTCTGGGTTTCAAAAGGTTATCTGGAAACAAGAGCACACACACACACGCACGCGCACAATCACATACAAATACACACAGACAACACTAATTGAGCTGCACTCTACCCAGAAAAGGCATGTATTCAACCTTCTTCAATATATTTTCATCAAATTAAAAAAAAGACAAGTATGTACCAACATTAAAAAGATTAAAAATAGTGGATTTTATCATAATTTATAATCACTGGAAACTGTATCTGTTCTTGACCTGTTAGTGTATGTTCCTCCCTCGGCCAGTAGAGGGCAGAGAACACTACTAAATCTCTGTCACATATCTCCACAGTGTACTCTTGATTGTACACTGAGAAGCCTGGCTCTCTAAATCAGACTGAACACTGCACCTAGAGCTTAATGATATTTGAAGGTCAGATAAATATTTCTGCTGGAATCCAATTCTTGCAATCATCCTAAAACCTTGTAATTCAATAGAGGAACACTTTAATAAAATATACACGATGAAACCATTTGTGTCGAATCAAACATGATGTGACTTTTATTATATTTGGTCACAGCTGAGCCCGATGTGCCAGAAAAATGTGTCTGAAAAGTCCTTTTAGTTTGATTTCAGTCACCAGCCTTTGTGCTACATTAGTTTTATGAGTTTTTAAAGCTCCTGTGAGGAGTTTTTGATTGGTTATGAAACAGGCTGAAATAAACTGTGATGTATCTCAGATGAGGTAAATGAGACCATCAACGGCAAGATTCACAATTTCTCTATTGTGACCCATCGTCTGTATAAATTTCATTGTCAAATTACAACAAGAGAAGATTTTCTGTCAATTAACAACTCTTTAAGAGGGACCAGGCAAAATTAGCAATAGTGTAAGGGTTACTGCTTTGTCCACAGGGGGCGCCAACATCAACACAGATAGAAAGTTCCAAACAGGAGCTTTAATCTATTGACCTATCCCTATGTTATTATGCACCCAAAGAAAAACTCTCACTTTTGGTGTTTGAAGTAGTTTTACAGATATGTTTGTTTTCAGTTATGTACTTTTTAAAGCTCCCATAGGGGACTTTTCAATTGTGTTGATTTTGGGACCACAACTTTACAAAGCAAACTGTGTTTTTTTTGTTTCGTCCTGTATATGAATAATGTTGTTTTTTTCTATGACAAAACTGGTCAAATTTATCGAAAGTTCACAATTGTGGTAAAATAAAGGCAGTTTTTTTTTGCAATAAATCCCCAATAAATAACTATTCAGTAATAGTGAACTTCTTGCTTATGCACTGATTTGCTTTTGTAGATACTAAAGAGTCATCAAAATAAGATTTTGCCTGTTTCATACCTGGTTGAAAATACCACACAGGAGCTTTAAGTCTTTCCAATTTTAACCTCTACTTTTCAATTATTGCTCATTTTCTCCATCTGTTCCTCCTTCATACAAAAACACACAAGTTTCTATTAAAGGAACTGTATAGATGTATTGTGTTGAGCCGTTAGTTGCTACTTCTGTAAAAGTTTTAGGGTTTAATAGAGGATTTCAGAGGATAACGTGACAAATCAAGTGAAATATATACATGAAAATGTTGTTTTATGTCTGAGCTTTCCTAAAACAACACACACTGGCTGACTCCCTCCTCTTTCTCTCTGCTCTGTGTCTGTATGTGTGTGATTGGTCATGTGGCAAACCACTGCTCAGCTGGGATGGGACAATGGGCAGCACAGTAAAAGAGAGAGGTGAGAATAGCTGCTGGCTCAATACCCTTCTGAGCTGCGGGCCGGGTGCTGTGGACTCTCCTCTGCCTTGGAGTAGCTCCTGACCGGGGGCCTCTCGAAACCGCCAGCTCCTTTCTCTCCTGAGCTCTCCGCTCCAGTTCTCGCATCCTGCCCTGGGAACGACTGATGAAGTCTGGTCTGGACCTCTGCAGCGCTTCCTGCCAAAAAGACAGAGACAGATTTCTCTTCATAACAGAACATTAAACCTCAACTATACCCCATTTCAAACATGTCAAATCCAAGTGGCCCTAGACTAAAGCCCTGGGGGATCCCATGGTATACTTCAAAGTCAGCTTCGTTTTTGCTGACATTGTAGTTTATTTTAGAGGGAACCTACCTGAAGCGAGGGATCCTGAAAAAAAGATAAAACCTGTTTTGGCTTTCTTTAATACTTGGGTTTCATGGCTTAGAGGTTTCGAGTCTTTTTTTCTTACATAAAAGGGATATTTGGTATTTTTTGTTGGGGGAGGGGGTAAAGTCATAAGAATTTTGCTCCACCACCCAATCATGACCGTAGAGAATCTGTGCCTGGCTTCAGGAGGAGTCCACCTCCATGCACAGCCAGCATTAATTAGCTAAACTATACCTCTGACTCACCTGCAGAGAAATGGTTTCAGGTGACCTTTCAGGTTCCAGACTCAGTGGAACAAACTCAGCAGGAGGCCGTTCATGGTCCTGGACTGGGCTTTGATCTGGATGTGGCTTCATACATGTCCCCTTATCTGTCACTACAAAGGCAGAGGAAATCAAATAGTTTGCTTTTATTAACACCCAGCCGGCTCGGCCTCTCAAGCCTCCGAGTTCGCCATATTGCTGTTGAGAATGAATCAAATAAGCAGGGTATAATTTCCCTGTATGCTTATTGATTCAGTCAAAGATGCGGCTCAGGAAAGCAAGAGTGGAGCTTGCATTATTTTCAGGTAATTGTTACCAAGATCAATGTTTTATACGGTGAGAAATTAGGATTGCATAAGAGGGAAAAGGGGAAGTAATAATACCCGTATTTCCCTGAGGTGAAGCCGTGGAGTCCTTCTCCGAATTTCCATTTGGTGTCCTCTTCTTACTGAGCTGTCTTTGGAGTTTGATATTTGCAATGATGGCAGCCGCATTGAGGGCAAGCACTTCCTCTGGAGACTGATTTGAGTCAGGATCTGAAAGAGAGAGGACTTTGATGTTACTGAGGAGTTACCAAAATAGTGACACTGGCTGATATCTGCCTGTACTACACCACAGGCGGATTTGAAAATCTCATGATGTCCTTTTCGGAGGAAACACCGACTTTAAGTTGTGTTCCCTACAGGACTCTGTTATGAACTGATGGGAAAGTTAATGAATGTGATTAAAGAATAATTAAGGATTTCACAGAGATGAAAGCCATAATGAACAAAGAAAACTCCCTCCACATGTTATCAACCAAGAGGCATCTGCCCATGTTGATTAAAGCTCCTGTAAGGAACTTTTAGTAAATTACTAAACCACAAAAGAGGATAAGGGGCACATAAAGAGAAAAAAAATGAATACAGGAAGGAGATTAAAGTCAAAATTTTGAGATTAAAAACATTAAAATTATGTCTACAAAATTTAAAGTTTAAGATTAAAAATTTTACTTTTGAGATGAAAGTTGAAATTTCAAGATTAAGGTTGAAGTTTCTAGATTAAAAAAAAATCTAAATAATGTCTATAAATTCGAAACTTCGAGATTAAAAATTGAAATTTCGAAATTAAAGTCGAAATTTTGAGATTACAAAGTGTCGTGAATAATGTCGAAATTTCAGGATTAAACAATATAAATTATGTCTCTAAACTCGAAATTTTGAGGTGAAAATTTGTAATTTCGAGATTAAAGTTTAAATTTTTGAGATTATGAAATGTCGTGAAACTTGTCAAAATATTTAGATTAAAAATATTAAAAAATTTTAGATTAAAGGCAAAATTTTAAGATTAAAGTCGACATGAATAAAGTCGAAAGATCAACTTTTTAAAATTTCGTCTGTAATCTTGAAATGGAAATTAAAAAAATCTCCCTCCTTCAACTTTTTCTCTTGTTGTGGCCCTTTTCCTTTTTTGTATTAAGCAGACTGAAATGATCATTTTATGGAGTATTTACCTGACAGGAATAGGGTTTTTAAATTTAAGAGACAGGGTTCCACATAATATAAGTATTTATACATATTTTTGTCCCTTCGTTGCTATTAAAACGAACAAATACATCCTAAATATATCAGCTGCCACAGAGGATCCACACGCCAAAACTGATTCTCACACAATTCGTCCTTATTTTCGTCATGTTTAGCAGCTTGTGATTTCTCCTCCTCCCATGTGCCATCAGTGAAAAAGGAGGCGAAAATAGATTATGCACGCAAAGAGGTGCGTGGGAAAATGAAAGACGGTGAAAATGAGAAAGTGTCTATGGGTGCCAACGGGGGCCTAGGCGAATTGGTGATGCTATTTGACATTGGTGCGGTGTCAAACACACTTGAGGCTGTGGATAACGGAAGCACGATAGATCTAATTATGCCTATCAATAAGACATCAAAGGTGAAAGACATATCAAACCTGAGAGGTTCAGCCCCAGAACGCTCGAGTGTGTGTAATAACTTCAAGCTAGAACACACAAACGGCACAAGGGGAGAGTATATTTAGACATTTCTATCCTTTGAAAATGCAGATCAGAGACAAAGGGAGCCAGTGTGCTGACAAGAAAAATACCAGAGAGAGAAAAAAATAAACCCTACCAGGGGCCTTGATGAGAGTTAGACAGGGGGACGGTCTCCTCCCTGCACTCTCTGGCGGCAATGTTTCGTCTTTCTCGCTTCCATTTGGCTTGAAGGTATCCGCCTCTAGCTGACCTGGTTCCTTCGCTGCCGTCTGAGGGCTGTTGAAACCACCGCTGTCTGAGTTCGCGGGGTTGATGTTGGTCTCTAGTGGAAGGCCAAAGCTCCATTTCCTGGCAACTGGCTTTGTCACATCATTGTTGCTTGTTGCAGAGTGTCCAAACACATTGCCGTAGCAGCTCTGTGGTCTTTGCGGCCTGTCCGATCTGTGTCCAACAGCTCTGGGAGAAACCTCAAAGGGAGCTGGTGCTTCTATAGCAGGGGGGTTGCTCACGAATAGATTGAGAGTGGATCTGTGTAGGGCTTTATTGTTTTTCTCTGGTTCTGAAGTGGATGAATCTGGTGATACCGAAGAGTTTGGCGCCTTGGCGGAATCGAGGTTGGAGTACGAAGGTGTGGCATTGTTTCCTGAATTGTCTCCTTGACTCCATGAGGTGTTATGTTTGTACAGTCCCTCTGTGAAGCTGTGTCTAAACTCTGGATTTCTTACCCCGACTTTGGATGGAGTGTAGCTCTCCCTGCGCTCTGTTACCTTGATGATCGTTGCCTTCCGTCTTTGGACGACTGTGTCCGAAGCATGGCTATCGGGTGGTGTCACTGCATTTTGCGTGTTCGAGGCAGGACTCGAAACCACCCTTTGCTCTGTAACTTTCACTATTGTGGCCTTCCTCTGCACCGTTACTTGCCTCGGGTTTGGGTCCATGGACTTATCAGAGGGTGTCGGGGAAGGGGATTCACATGAATGAGGAAAGTTCTTGTAGGTGTCCGACCCTGGTAAACTGGCCGACCTGCACACCTTCCTCGAGGAGATGGTGATGGAGGAGAAGCTTGTTTTGCTCTGAGGGACGATTGAAGTCACACTAGAGCCACTGTTGGTTTCACAAAGCGGTACTGTTGCCTTTAAAGGCTGAACACTACCAGTCCTATGCAAAGGAGTACACGGCTTGTACGTATCTGTACTGTTTGTGCCTTGTAGCAGTGTTGGTGGTTTGCAGAGATCAGCAGCAGTTGTTTGATGCAGAGGAGTTTGCTTTAGGCGCTCTGTGCTGCTTGTTTTCATCAGAGGGGACTTCCCACTGGGGTCCGAGCTGGTCTCCGTGGAGTGACTGCCTCCAGGGAAAGCAGAAACCCTGTTGGTATTCCAGCCTCTCCTCAGAGCTGGCCAGCCTACAGGTCTGTCGCCTTCATTAGCCAGAAAGCTTCGTTTCTCTGGCACCTGGATAAAAGAGATTCACTTTAATAAATATGCATAATTATGCTCAAAACCTCAGCCTCGCCCCCCTGTTGATGCAAATGTCCCTTGCTGAATGTTAAGTCATCAATCAAACAATGCCGTGCGCTCGTCTTGCCCATGTTTTTACGCTGTAAATATACAAAATGTAGAAAAACATCATTCAGTGCACCATGAGGAATTGACAGTATGACATCTCTCTAATACTTCATTTCAGCAGCAGGTCAGCTGTCTTGTATTCCTTCAGGGCTGTAGTGTTTGCTCTCTTTAGTCAGATGACTCTTCCCATGCTTGACACAGAGAATGCCCCAGCAGCAGTGAAAGCAGCAGCAAGCAAAGGCAGCATACAGCGTGACTTATCCCTCGCAGAATCACAATGAGACTCTATCCTCGACAGAAACTGAGAGGCAAAAGAAAAGCTCAGACTCCGGTCTTCAGGTTAAAGGACTGATAGTGTCTATGAAGCATGGAGGAGTGCTGATATTACCTTGTTGACAACAGGTCTGCAATGCAAAAACCCTTTAAATCCTCTATATATCAACGCAGCAGCATGATTTCTAAAGAAGAAGAATATGTTGGTATTTCTTACTTCACCGTTGAGGAATTTTATCAAGAACCAAACCTACAAATTACATAAATCCACTTTTAGAGAAACATGAGGGTATGACAGTACGGCTTTGAGAGTTAATGAAGGTTTCAGGCAGTTCAGTCCTGTTAGACCTGTTTAATCTTGAACAAGACAACAATGAGACATTGTTTGTCTTCTGCACAAAATGTCTGATTTTGAATTGCCTTGGGTAAACTCTGCAGCAAGTACGGAGCACACAGACCCTGACATCTGCGATGATAATGCTCCATAAAGTAAAGAAGTCTGACATCAGTCACTGTCTTCGTCTGGATCATGAGTAAACTCTCTTATTGCTTCAGTAACTCTTTCTGCATTCTGATGAGGTACAGCTTATAGAGGCTTTGACCTGTTATCTTCATCCTCTGATTTGTTAAGCCACTCTTTAAAGTTTGAAGAGAAGTTCTATCATTTTTCTTTCTCAACTTAAAGTCTGCAATCTGAAATCTTTTCATCTTTGATCCCTCGGACTGCTTTATCACAAATGTCTGTCATTTATGATTCCCTTTCAAATGATAGTTGGACTGTGGATAACAAGCGGTTATCAGGTGTCCATTATGTTCAGTGATTAAAGGGCACCCCGTAAACTCGAGACCTTGTTCCTCTGGTGGCTGGTCCAACTTCAAGCCACAAGCCTTGCTGTGGCCTGAAGTTGGACCGGTATATGACGCTCTCTCTATATATAAGAAAATAGACAGAGCACAGATACTAAAACTGTATAAGTCCATTCCAGTCTGTTTCAATTAACTCTCACTAGACATCTAGAGGCTGATCACAAATACAGCATCTAATTATCAACCGCCTGGAATAAAGATGGCCGCCTCTATTTAGCGGATTCAGCTACCAACAGAAACAAAGCTGCTTCAATGAAAACAACATTAAAACCATCGCTGTTTACCTTTGTTTTTAAGGGATTGGATCATCCCTGTGTGATAGAGAGGCTTCTGGATGTTGCAAAAATACACACTAAAAAGCTGACAGCCTCACAAAGTGAGTGGATTTTAAAGTAGGCCACTTTATTGCACCATCCTATTCTTATGACTTATGAAGTTAACACAACAGTATACAGAAAACTACAAGATCAACTCAATTCACTACTCAATCATATATGTAGGGCGATAACACGTTTTTTTGTGTGTGTGTATTTTTATGGAAAAACTTGTCAATGTCCAAATACATAATTTGCATTAATTAAAAAAACACTAGCTTCCTGTCCCCACACAGTCCAAATTAGTGAGTCTGACATTATTGCTGCCTCTGACATGCCAAATGACCAATTACAGGGTAAAGGGGTGTCACTGCGGTTAGCCAATCAGGTTTCAAGCAGGGCCCATTCCACCCCTAGCCACCCCTTTGGACACACCCCTGCCAGGAAGCAAGATTAACATTTCAAATGACACCTGACTTTTGAATTTAATGGACAAACATTAAAGTAATTCTTCGGCTAATAAGACCTTTGGTCACTGAGGTCTGTGAGTGTATCTCCAGGCCAGCACTGCAAATGTACCATGATTGGAAACAGGAAATACAGGCCTGGGTGTCA
The DNA here is from genome assembly GCA_962446985.1 of Xyrichtys novacula. Classification (NCBI taxonomy): domain Eukaryota; kingdom Metazoa; phylum Chordata; class Actinopteri; order Labriformes; family Labridae; genus Xyrichtys; species Xyrichtys novacula. The sequence goes on along the minus strand of OY660882.1, from coordinate 5,395,795 downwards.
AAACACATAATACAAACACAGTGCTAGGAGAAGACTCAGCTTCGCTTTAGTATCTAGGCAAATACACGCTTACTCCCTGACATTTACATACCAAATATTAAATTATTAATGCGTTAAACGCAATCATCTGGAGACGTCATCAGTTACCTGTTTAATTATGTGGGAGCCTTGATCAGGTGTCTGCCACGTCTTCACACCCCAAGCGCTCAGACCGCTGTGACTCCTCTCCACCTCTCCATCTATGTATCAAGGCAAAACAAATGATCCACAGTCACACACCTCACAAGACATCCCCCTCTTCTCCCTCTCTTTATCGCTCTCAATTTTACTCTCACACACAGAAACAAGTCATGCATTCCTGTGACAGTGCAGCAGTGTTGACACTGTCAATAATTGACGTTGACACAGTAAAGTGAGTCTTGCACCACCCCGGAGCCACTTCTCCGCTTCCCCAGGAGACGCGGGGACTTGACTTGGTCTGCTTCTCAGCCCTGACTGATACTCTCTATTGCCACCCTGACTGCCTGCCCGCTTAGTCCCATCTCCACCTGCTGCAGTTACCATGGCGACTGGCTTTCACTTTGGGATAACCCTTGAATGCTGTGTGGGTAATCTGTGTTTTATTATTCATTTCAAGGTATAAAAACAAGGAACAAAGTGGGAATTTCTTCATTTCGCAAACGTCACTTAGGATGAGTCAGTGGTGCTATCCTCTAGTCTTTTTTAATACATTGTTTTACCTTCTTCCAACTCTATCCATCATATTTTGCTCTCTGTGAAAGGCCCCACACTAGCCTGAGCCCCCGCTTAAAGAGCTTCTCTCATTACCTCCAGCAGCAGAGCTCAAATGACCATTTTTTCTGGATCAACAGCAGGCTTTAATATCCCAGAGGGAAATAAAGAAGCCAGGCCATATGGCAAATACCCTGTGAAGTCCCCACCCTCCCAATTTATTCCCCTTCCTCATGAGTTTTATCTAAATAGTGAGCGTTAGCAGGGTGGAAATTGGCCAGCCTGTCTAAACATGAACCCTTGGAGCAGAAGAACCAATTCGTTATCATTTGCTCATTAACATTGGGCCATTTCAAGTTCGTCAAATGTGACTTTTATGGAGGGAGAGGGCATAAGTGTGTGTGCTGGAACCCGGAGTCTGATTAAAACTATTTTCCCAAAGCTTGTCAGCAACAACCAGACAGAGAGGGAAATCAAATGAAGGAGAAAAGGTGGGATAATATGCTAGCTGGAGTGTAACCAAGTCAATTCTTTCCAGCAAAACTGCCGTTCGCATTTTTAATAGCGCCATTTGGCTTCAGATGTTAAATTCAAAACATACTGAGAAAAGGACAGCACCAAAACAAGGAGTGCTTGAATGCTTTTGTGCATTATTGTGGTTATTGTTTTTTGTGTGTGTTTATTCGTCGATTGTCTTTCTTTTATTTATCATTCAGATTTTATCCCTGGATAACTTGTGTACCTGCTCCTGCATATTCTTATTATTCACGGCAAAGTGAGTTAAATCTGAATATTTATGACCCGTTTGATTGACGAGTAAATATTTTTGTCATTGTTCTTACAGCATCACTGGAAATATTTTCCGTCAAATAGAGAGTCGCAAGTTGTTCTTTGTTTGGATGTTATTTGTTACTCAGCGGCTGAACAGAATTCATCGTGCATACAAAACATGGCTCAGATGAGCTGTAGAAAATGGAAATTTTTACCAACATTTGAAACATACAGAGATAGTTTGTTAAAACTTTTAACAGCAACCTATATTTCCAAGAGCTTGTCTGTGTTGCGTATGAATTTCTGTTTGCTTTTACATTCCCAAACACATCTTTACTTTCTTTCACAGTTCCACTCGCTGCCAAGGATGGATCGCTTTGATTTCTGCGAGTTGCCCGAGCCCCGCTTGGATAATCTATGTGTAAACAAGGACGAGGTTTAAAGATCAAACCTCAGATCAAGCGCAGGAAGTGTAAGGCTGACATGTTCAAAGATTAAACGGGCTCTTTCTTCGAGTCTTCTTCTTATCTTTTGACCATCCAGATCTCTTTTTATTACTTTTTTTAAAGCCTAACAATGCCCTTTCACTTCACCGTGAATCCATCCTAAACACTGTGTTTCATCATTAAAGACCAGCTGCATTTGAAATCGACGTTTCTTTCTGGAAGAGGGGACGTTTAAATTGATCACTCATTCGTTCAGTGTGGAGTATGTTAAGGGGTGACAGGGGCAACGCTGCTGCAAGGAGCTGATTAGAGGCAGGTAAACGGTGTGACAGCCCTGAAATCAGCTCTTGTTCTACCTTAGACCTAACTCAGACCTCTGCTGTTAACCTGCAACTATGTCTGCTCCATGAAGGCTACCAAACATTAATTGAAACAGAACTACAGTTCAACTCAGGGTTATCTGTTATGTAAGAGAGTTACTGTATGTTATTCAAAGTATTGCTTTAAGGTAGACCTGGGACTCTTACATAATGATCACACTTGCATAATTGTGCATTTTTTGAAATAATGAGGGTATTTTTGACCTCACTCATTCAAAACGCAGCTGTTATACAAGTGACTGCCAACTGGTGAAACAAATAATACGTTTTCATACCATTTGGATGTATGGCTGTTGGTCGATTCCTCTGAAATGGAGTCGGAGTGATGGGTTGTTTCAACTTAACCTGCAAAAACAACACATTAGTTAAATTAAGAAACCATCAAGGAACACATTTAATGCCTTAAACAGTACAGTAATTGTCAGATGGCGCAATTTTGCTAATTAAACTGGTTTAGATTGATAAAAAATCTAACATTTGTAGGATAAACATGAAGCTAATCTTAGCATCTCAAAGGGCTGAACATATGAGAAAAGTAGCCAAAACATACCAACACTTTCAGGACTAACTAATCAACATGTTAAGTATTGTATTTTTTTAAACTTACATCTGCTCATCGAGAATTAGGCGAGAAGATTGATTTTATTTACATGTTCGTGAGTTAGCAAAATAGTTTGCAAATGTTTATGTTCTCAAAAATCAGAAGTACCTCAAAGCTAGCCTGTTTTCCTACGCTAACTAAACGAATCAAAAACCTCCAGAATTTTTATAAAATTGTAATATCCTGTATATTTTATGTAATTTCTTCCTTTTTTTCTTGCTCGGACTTAGATGGAAGAAGTGATTTCACATGAATTTAGGCTACAGAGCGAACATTGTCGGCGCAAAACTGTTAGCTTAGCCTCTCCAAAAGGCTAAAAAGATTAAAAGCTAGCCTGTTTTCCTACGCTGACAAAATGAATCAAAAACCTCAGGAATTTTCACCAAACGTGTCATATTCTGTATATTTCATGTAGTTTCCACCTTTTTTTCTTGCTAGGTCTTAAATGTAAGAAGCAATTTCGCATGAATGTAGGCCACGAACACTGTTAGCTTAGCCTCTCAGAACGGTTAGCTTAGCCTCTCAAAAAGGCTGGAAAGGTTAAAGGTGAGCTAGCTTCTGTTAAAGGTGGCCTTTCAAACACTTTAAAAGATAAAATGTAAGGATAACTAGATTCTTGTTGGCTGTGCAGCCCTGAGAGAGTTGAATATTTTCCCATCTTACTCTCTTCAAAGGCAAAATTAATTTAGAGGTATTCCCCCCAAAGTTTCTGTTTCATTAAGCATAATCTCTCCGAACGAGGCCCCACAACAATAAAATCAATCCTGATTTAGTTACTGTTGTGAAAATCCCAAACTGCTTTGATTTCATATTTTCTTCCAGTTAAGAGAACTAAAAGATGAGGTTTTGTGTACCTTCTCAGATGAAATTCTACAACAGCACAGCAACTTATTGATTTGGATTCCCATATCATCAGTTCACTGGGTAATAGAGCCACTGAAATGTCTCTGTCTGTACATTGACTTGCATCCTCTTAGGGGCACAAAGCTCAGCCTCTGCTGCTGCAGCTTCAAATGAGCCATAAACCTTTAGAGAATGCAAGTAGTTCCTGCCGAATAAGCTGTTTTCAAAGGGAGCCAGAGCTGTGCCTTCTCCCTGGGTAACTGAGACTTGACTACAAATGTCTCACTGAGGTACTGTGCATGTTGTAGCCTGCCTCCCCTGGCACAATGCAACATCACCTCTATTACACGGCATTTCAGACTTGAGAGGCTTACTGTTTCACTGCTATACAAGAAGCAGAATCATATAGTCTGTGGTAATGTCAGTGCTAACCCGAGGTGAATCAGTTCAGCGCCTTTGTTATAAGGTTGATACCCTTCAGGACGGGTGTAAATGCTATTCTCTGAGGAAAACATAGTCAATACTCCAAAGCTGATCTGCTATTACAGGCCTTTTTGTGCACGTACAAGGGCAAAGTTTGTCTGAGTTTAAAATATTTATAATCTAAATATAGACCGGAGGATAAAAGACATTTCAAAGCTTCCCAAAGGGTTCAAAAATAATTGCTGTAAGTGTTTTACCTGGCTTGCTGAGTGGTCCCATTGCTGATTTTGCTTGCGAGTTTCAGCCATCACTACTTTTCTTTGTATTGGCAGCCAACCAATTCTAACCGGAGCAATAGAACTGAGGTGGGCCTGCTCCTTCTTTGGGACCTGCATGATATGAGCTTTCTCCCAGCTTCCTCTCCGCTCCGGACGGGAATAAAATCCTGTTTGGAGTGACTCCTGACTGCCAAGCGAACTCTCACAGAAACTTGGACTCCCACATGAAGATGAACCCCTGCTGAAGGAAGGAGCCCAGGAACGTCTGGTTGTTTCTTTGTCCAGAGCTGGCATGGAAGTGGTCCGATCATTGAAAGCGGGAAGCTGATCACGAACTTGGGTCCTCAGGAAGCCGCTTTGCATCCTCTGGAGGTGCTCCAGCCAGCCATCCAGGTGCCCACCTTCAATGGCACTCTGAGGTCGAGTTGGACGAGTTGGATGAGAAGATCGCGGCAAAACCTCCCCGTCTGATATCAAGCTCTCCCAGGAGTACTCATCCCCGGACTTCCTCCAGCTCGGGGCTCTTCGAAGGTGGGCAGCTGGCCTACGGAAAGTCATGTCTGCGGCGCTCGGGTTACTGCTCGCAGCTCTCGAGTTTCAAGCCCTTTGCGCTGGAGGTATCAATGAAAATCCCCCTGGCTCATTTGGACCTCTTACCATGAAGCATGCTAGAAATGTACTCCAAGGAATAAGTAGCTAGAAGAATGCCGGCGCTCATATTTGCTACAGATCTGTTATGAGAAAACATCAGAATAGTTAGTTCAAGATCACAGGACGACCTACAGCTTAATGCTCTCATTAAAACACTCTAAAGTGCTGCTGACACTTCTACTTACCAGCTTCTGAGAAATCATCCTTGCCTCCAACTTCCCACTCTCCACAGTTGTTGGAGTAAACACTCTCTGTCTTGATATAAACTAGGTGCTAGTGGGTACTGTCTCCAGTCAGGCATGTAGCAATGTGAGAGATGCTTTGGTGAACAAAAGAGTTACTCAGCACAAGCCTCAACATCCAACCCGGAGAGGGGAGATGGAGGGAGACAGAGAAAAGAGGGCGGGTGGACTGAAGAGAAAAAACAAACACTTGTGGATGCAACGCTTGACGTAATAAGATCTCCATTTAGACAAAGAGCACATCAACATTCAGGGGTTTAATTATTAGACCGTCTAATTTGGGGGTTGGAGGAATCAGAGGCGACACGCAGAGTTTGAAAGAGCAAATCAAAACTTCTTAAAATTCAGGCGTTCGAAAAGAATGATCAAGCATTACTAACGAGCAGATTATCCATGTTTCTCATGAGTCACTCACCGCTTCAGAAATCCTCTTTGTTCAGTCGCTCCTGTTTCTCCTTCTGCTATCCCGTGGTTGGTGGCTGATGATGCGTTTTCTATCCTCAAGACCTTGTTCGAGCCATGTGACTTCTTGCGAGACTTTCCCAAAAAAAACAGGCCTGTGTCCTCTCGGTTAACAAACTGTGACCCACATGATGTCCCGGAGAGCATGAGTGAAGGGTATTTAGAAGACACAGCCAGGAGCAAGATCCAGCATCAGATATTCAAGGAAGTTAAACACAGACTCGCAAAGATTCAACTTCTCCTATGAAAGCATTGGCAGTTGCTTTGATGTTTTAATGAATTTCAGTGTTTCTCAGCGGATTAAAAGTCCCCAGATGTCTCACTTTCAAAGCAACTTCAGTCACATTCGGTGAAATCACATTTTCAGAATGTCTTTCAACGGTACAGATAAGACAGATATTTTAAATATCACTTGCTGTGACTTGCTTGAAGACACCTTATCAAGCTGAGAAGCTTCATGCAGAGGGAATATGAAATGATGTAGAGCAAATTGCTGCCTTTTGTCTGCTCTGCTCGGGTGATAGCATCAAAACAAATCAAAAACTCAATTGAGAAAGGCCGGCCTCGCAATGAAGTTCAAAAGAGATACTGTGACTTCTCTTTGGTGAGTGTGTGTCTATAAACAGCGGTGCCCTCTGCTGGCGAGGCTATAACATAACAAGCTGGAGCAAAGGGGGGCATTAGGTCATCAGTGCAGGAGACACAGTCAAAGTTGAATATGAATGTATGATGCAACATTTCAGCTGCACTCTTGCTTTTGGATCATCTTTGCTTTGTTTCTACATTTCTGTGTTTGAAACAAATTGATAAATAAAGTTTTTTTTACGCTTTTATCACAGCAACAGCTAAATAAAACATGATTTAAATAAATGAAAAAGCTTAGTTTCAGTGACATACTCTGACCACTCCTGGTTGAGATTTCTTGAGTGCTACTCAAAATCACTACTAAAAAACACAGTCTGTGTGAAATGCGTGAACTTTTGACTTGTTCCATTTTTGGCGCCCCCTGCAGTCTCAGTGCCTTCTGTCAAGAAAGTCTAGTCCTGATGAATTGTTACAACCTAATTTATCATTTATTGTGAATATTTTATGTTGCAATTTGTTGACACCTACTCCCTCACAGTGTTTGCAGGCATTAAAAATTCTGATATATTCGCTGAAATCATCAGTTAAATTGCTGATGATCTTGTTTACCTTTGAATATCATAATTTAGACATCAATATAAATCTTTGTGTACTTCATGGACATGTAAAAAATCCTTCAAAGGAGCTTTAAAAATAACAAGAACATAAAAATTAGGCACTGCATGGTAAACCTTTAACATCAAAATCAAAATCTCACACAGGAGTGGTCAGAGTCTGTCACTGGAAATCAATCAGATTTTGATCCAGGCCTGGGTCCCACTATACCAAGATTTTAAGACACCAGAATATATTTATAGAGCGTTTGCTTTGCATTAGAATTCAATGCAGGGTGAGAGAAGGTTGAGGAGGGTGCAGGGTTGAGGTAAAGGGATGGTCCAGAGACAGTGCAGGGCAAGGACAGTACAGGGACAGTGTAAGATTACGGAAAGGAGAGCAATGGGGAAGAAATATGAGAAAAGAGAACAAACAATACTAAGGCCCACAACCCTGAGAGGGTAAAAGGTTGGGTTGGACTGTTACTGATCATTTGTTTTATGCCTACTTTGAAAATATGTATCAGACTACTTTTTGATAACCGGTAATCTGATCACTCTTACAAGAACAGTCTACAGTCGAGTAATCTGACTACTTTCAGATAACATATAATTTCATGAAGCGAATTTAGAAAATGTGTATTTCTTCGAGAAGACATATTTCCATATATATGGCGAAGTCTACACTTCACTCTGTGCATATGGTAAAGTCTACACTTTTGGACAAGGTCAGAAATATGACTGAGTATCAATAGAAAACTGTTCAGGAGACCAAACCCATGACTTTCTAATGTTTAACTTTGCTTTTTAGATAGCTAATTAGAAAGCAGCCACAAAGCCAGCATATTATATCGCTTTTTCTGTTCTTACACCAATATCAGCCAGACTGTGTTTATTTTAGGGCATGTTTTTATCATTTATCCCTCTTATCAGCTTGTACTATAGTTATCTCACATTTTCTTAGTTTTTTATCCAAATTTCTATGCATGTGGTGAAGTCTACACATTAAAAAAGATCAGAAATATGACTGAGTACTGATAGAAAACTGTTAAGGAGAACAAATCCCATGATTTTCTGATGTTTAACTTTGCTTTTCCACATCTACGGATGTTTTTAGAGTGGAAGCTTTTCTTATTTCTCTTCAAATGAGTGTAATTTATCAAAATAAGGCAAAACTATGAACTAGTTTACAGCCAAGTTTGCAGTGTGCAAATGAAGGCAGTCTGTTCTTCCTATTTCCAGGTTTCAGCTCTCACCATTCCTCCTGCAGCAGCTCAGTCTCAGTCTAAACAGCTGTGGGAGACAGGCAGGCAGGACTTTTACTGTACGAACGCCTACAGGGAGAGAAAAACTTGTGTTCCCTTCCTCCCCCTTGCGGAGCGTCCTGTCACTGGTGGAAAATGGCTGCTCGGAGTACTGTCCCAAAGCTCAGAGCAAACTGAAAAAAAAAAGTCCACACTAAAGCTAACAGGTCACGTCTGGACCTTTTCTAACCGGATAAACGACAACTCGGGGAATCCTCGACACGGATAATGTCTCGCTGGGTGCCCACAAAGAAAGAAAAGTATGGTGTTGGTACGTAACAAAACTTGCATGCTCCATCGTTAGCTCAGCCTAGCTGTGTGTGCTCTCAGATTGAACAAGTTTGAGGAGGATTTTGATTAGGAAGCGCGCGGATGAATTAGTCCCTCACGCGGAGATACTTAAGGAGTTCGAGTTGTTTCCACTGTTTGTGTGCACATGTCGGGAATTTGCCCGCTTGTTTGCATGAAACGCAAAACAAGGAATGTGTGTCTATTGTGAGGAAGAGGATTGTGTGTGTGAGTGTGTGTATGTGTGTGTGGATTGGGAATTGTTAGAGGCGCGCCTAGTTATAGCGCTGTTTCCTGTGTTATGGGGCCTCCGCTACAAACTACCCAGTTAGTGCGCAAAACTATGAAGTTTGGTTAATCGTTCGTGTCTAAAGCCGCGTCTCATGTCCAGAGAAATCCTTTGTTGTTGGTCATTTCTTCTCACTTCCTTAAATGCTTTCAAAGCCTGGCCTGAAAACACTGTCCCGGTTAGCTCCCACTCTCTCCTACAAGGGATTATTTAACCACAAACTCAGATTACAGCATTATATAGAGGATCTGTTTCATAAGACACTGAAGGGTTTTAATTAGAAAGCTGCAACAAAGCCAGCATATTATATAGCTTTCTCTGTTCTTACACCAATATCAGCCAGCCTGTGTTTATTTTAGGGCATGTTTTTATCACTTATCCCTCTTATCAGCTTGTACTATGCAGTTATCTCACATTTTCTTAGTTTGTTATCCTACTGTCAGGTACTTTTTTCACATACTGATAGCCTGTACATCAAGTACTTAAAGAACTTCTGACTTTCACTTATTTATTTCAAGTTTTCTTTCTTATCTTTCTATGTATCTTTGGATAGCGATATCAGAAATCCCCCCTAATGCTAAAAATGTGGTATCTGTGGCTAGTCTACCTATTAACAGCTATTAATTGTCCCTCCTTCCGAAACAGGACTAGTTCCCCCTACTTCAAAGCAGTCATAAATATTGAAGATACAGTCGGCAACAAGTTATACAGCAGCAAAGAGGAACTTAATTCAAGTAAATAATCTCCAAAAGTCAAAAAATTGGGGGGGTTTTAATGTAGGTCGAAGCCATTTGCCATGTAAAGCAGGAATTTAATCTCATTGACGTCACCTATCTGTTTTTAGAGTTCAGAAGAACATCGTCAGTGGTTGCCATATTGGAAATGCTGACTAAACTTAGCATTGGTCAAAGTAACAAGTGGCAAAGGCAGAGTCAGAGTGGGCCTATTAACTTGGTAACAGCTACAGTTAACCCATATATCAATCAAACCAACCATGCCAAACTCCTTTTCAAAACTAACAAATTCTACAAAATTAAACTTTTGCACAGTTGGAGTGGAAATTAAAGTGAGCTATACAGACTAAAGTTGTTCTTTGAACCAGGTTTTAAACCTGTTTGTTTTTGCTTTAAATATGGACTTGTTTGAATAGATGTGAATGATGCTTCTTGTACTTCTGCAGCCAGCCCCTAGTGGATACAGAAGGAACTGCAGTTTTTAGTGCTCCCGCATAGGTTTCGTTTCTTCTGACTGAAAGTTGCTGCTCGGTCCAAGCTCACAAAATGTAAGCAATCAGGGGTTTTCCATCAAATATGTCAAGGATATTTGGTTGTATAGTTTGAAATTTAAGGTTAATAGGTAGAGCATATTCATTTTAAACCAGTGTTTTAAAAAATATCTTGTGGAGATAGTCTAATCAAATGTAAGAGGGACTGAAAAAATACAAGCAGACTCTAGTGGAGAAGACCTTATTAACTATCAGCACTATTAAACTCCTATTTTTTCATAGCTATTTGGCGTCAAAACAACAAACTAGTACATTAAATAAATGTAACATGAGTCTTTCTTAGCTGTGTTTACTTTAGCATGAAGGGGGTCGTTGGCTCTGTGAGAGATGCATACTGGTGGAAGAATTCAGCAGGTTATACCGAAACTCTGATTAACCTCTTAAACCGCAGCTTCAAAATGAGCTCCTCTTTTATATCATCAGATTATCACATATGGTGAAAAAAGTATAGGATTCAGGTGCTAACAAAAGCGTCTGTATACTCCCAGAACTATCAATTACATCTTGAAAGAGGATGTTCTTCAAAAATCTTAGAGAGCATTCCCACGGGGCTCCTGAATGCAGAGTGGATGAGTCATTAGAAAGAGAGTCAGCTGCCACATCACTGCAGCACCGTTTTGGTAGGGTGCATAGCCATTGCACTTTTAATACTTCATGTGTTGACCAGAAAGTCACTAATGAGCACTCACAGAGATCTCTCACGCTGGCAGCCCTCACTGTGGACCTATTTCTGTTTCAGCCAAACTTTGGCCAACCTATGCACCATGCTCATAAAGGAACCATGGCTTTATTAGTGTTCGCAGGGTAGAAAACCCCACTGCTTTGGCCTTTTCGCAGCAGTATTAATCATAAATGCCATTTTTCTTACATAGGAAATAGCAGTGACTCTGTTATAAAACCAATTCCTTTTGTGACAGTGTTTGATAGATGTTGATGCCAGGCTCTGAGACAATCCAAATTAAATCACATTATTTTTGTTTCTCTACCTTCTTGGAGAGTCTGCCATCTTGCGCCGCCTTGTTTCCATATCACAGAATGGAAAAACTAGACTTGGTTTATACTGGGTGAACGGCAGCGTGAAATGCACTGGTTGGAATTCGAAGAGAGCTGCTAAAGTGTGCAAAAAATGTGTATAGAAAGCCTTTTTGGTGGTGGTAAAAACTTGGCAAATTGAGGAATCATATTATACTCCCTGTCCTCAACGGCTACTCTCTCTTCACAGACAGAGCTGGTGAGCTAAGAGGTAATTTGTGGAGCATTATAAACCAAAATGTGACAGCTAGATATCACTACATATTCTCCTTTCTTCACACTCCACCTTTAATTTGTACTTTTTGGCACATTTTCCCATGATATGCCACTCTTTTTGCTTCACTGCAGCTGTTAACTGTAGTTTAAGTGCTACTTTACTCTGCAAGAAGTACCCAGAAAATTTTTATGCAGAGTTGTAGAGAGCACTGACGCATAAATAAAGCCTTATCAGAGTAAAATTTTACTCGCACTTTAATGCAAAACTGATTTTTGAACACATGTTTCTTACTTGTACTGTGGTATTTCACAAAGCTGGCTCACTACATACGAGTTATTCTCCCATCACTCGATCCGCTGTCTGTGTTGTAAGACTTTGGCTTCTTTTTTAACAATGTTTGGTATGTAAGCATTTCAAAAACTCATGTTCTCAATACATGTTGAATCATCTTTATCCCACTTGAGGCAACACACATTATTGCTTTCTACATTGTTTCTAAGGATAATTATTACCCTGAGGCACGAGCTTGACTTCATCTGCCAAACAATGTCTCCCAATTCCTCTGGCATGTTCAGAATGTTTCCCATCAGCCTGGATTTAACTCAGCTGATCTGATGAATTAACAAAATTCATTGGCATTCCCGAGGCAACGGCACGCAGAAAAAGTTATTGACTCCTTTCAAATGGAGGTTGAGGTTTAGGTTCAAGGCCTGTTTTCACTTTTGATCAGTGTTTGTATCATAACACAAGAGCAAGGCTTTAGGTGTCAAACAGATGTTGCTTTTCTCTCGCCTCTGAGCTGGTTTCATTTCTTATTTCTTTTCTGGGCACATACTGACTAGCCTTGCAGAAAAAAAGATTTAAAACTTATTTATTCTTGTGGCATGTCAAAAGTGATTTAACATCGCCTCGGGGAAATGTTTTGTAGCCTTTTTGGGGTTCTGCAATGAAATAACCAGAACTACTTTTTGATGCTGAATTCAAGAGTTGGCTCATTAATTCTGTTTGATTGGATTGCTCTTTAAAAGATACCCTTGAGAAAGCAACCCAGGGAACACTTACCACATAACTATTTACTGAATCTACATGTCACTATTAAGACTTAACTATAAACTACTATTGGATTCTGTCATTGACGTCTTTCTGTTTGTAACTTAGCTTTATGTAATTTACCCTATTACTAAGGAAGCAAACAGTGTTAAAAATACATAAAAAACTTAAACTGTTTTTGGCAGCTGAAGTTTCGGACAGACAGGAAATGCTGCTTCCTGTAGGACAAATCACAGCCAAACTAGGACAACCGTTGGACACAGAATATACCCACTGACTGAGCTGTAAAAGTAAACTCTGGCGTGGCTGTGATTCATATTTAAAACTTGTGTGACACAGACTGTAGGCCGACAGGACTGACAACCATGGCGAGCTCTCATTTGGAACAGGTTAGCGGTGAGTGACACATTGGGAACAGGAAATAAAGACACAGTCAGTTTGTCTAAAGACTGAGGTCATATGTAATTTGTAAAAGCCTACACCCTGCACCTCATGAAAACTTCTCCTGCCCATTAAATACCATCTCACAGCCATGACAAACCATCTCCTACCAAAAAAACCCAACCCAAAGTCATGAAATACCTTCTCCTACCAATAAAAAAACCATCCATGCTTCTATTATTTAAAAAAAACCATCAACCATCCATGACAAATCATTTCCATCCAACAAAAAACCTCTTGGCACCCATTAAAAGGCTTCTCCTACTAACAACATACCATCTCCCAGCCATAACAAAGCATCTCCCACCAACAAATAACATCCCCCACCCTTGGAAAAGCCTCCTCTGCCAACGAAACACATTCACCCAGCAATCAAAAACCATCTCCCAGCCATGACGGACCATCGTCTACCGAAAACACCCCATCTCGGTTCATGAAATACCTTCTTCTACCAATTAAAAAAATTGTCCCTCACCCAATCACATGCACTCCTTATGAAAAACCGTCATCCATCTTTGACAAATCATTTCCATGCAACAGAAAACCTCCTGGCATCCATTATAACGCTTCACCTACCAATGAAATACCATCTCTCACTCATGACAAACCATCGTCCAACAAAATACATTCCCCACCCATGAAAAAGCCTCGTCTGCCAACAAAATACCTTCACCCACCAGTCAAAAACCATCTCCCAGCCACGAAACCGCATCCCCTACCGATGAAATACCAACTCCTATTACTACCGTAGGAATAAAAAATCCCCCTCCTACGAAAAACTGGTTCTTGACATCCCGAAATGTCTCTCACATGTAATGAACTGGCTCCCACCATCAGAAGCTACCCTCCACCCAAAAGGCACCTCCTACATCATGAAAACCATCTCCTACCAACAGAAAAACCATGAGAAACATTCCTCCACCAGTGGAATACCTCCCCACCCATGAAAATCCATCTCCTAGCAATGACAAATGCTTCAGGCTAATGAATGTGGTTGCAATTAAAAGCAGTGTTCATGGCCATATAACTTCTAAACCTGTCTTTTAAACATCCTGTCTAGTATTTAACCATCTCTCATTGCCTTGGCCGTGGTTATTTACTATTTGGTCTGTTAATTTTATTGGTTTGTTTCTATAGTTTATATGCACAGAGTTACCCTCTCTGCATTTTCTTCAGCGAATGCCCTGGTTCTCATCTGTTGAAGGCACAATAAATATGAAAAGAAAGGGGGAAAAGTGTGTCTCTTGTCACCCCAGCACTAGCTGCCAGATATTGTAACCATTCTTTCTAATATAACAAAGCATTCGACAATATTAACTACTCTGTCAAGTTTTACAACACCGCACCTGATTCCTCTCTGCCGGCGATTAAACTACGTCTAACAAAGAAAAGCTGAGCTGACGAAATCTGAGAGAGTGCTTCTTACTGGAGGGGAAATAAAGCAGCTGATTAATAGAAAGGAGATGCTGCAGAGACAAGAAGAAGAGGGTGGTTTTTATTCTTATTTTTGTCTTCTCAGGATGGTAACAAACACTTCCATCTTTATTTGGTCTGTGCTGCGTACAGGTGGTATTTACGATCAGCCCTGCACCTTTTGCTCATAAATGAAAGTGCACAAACAGAAGTCACTAGTATTTGCAGCAGAGCAGGGAGATCAAATATAAAACGAAGCATGCACACAGCCACTGTGTGGTAGTTCTTTTCGTCTCACACATCCTTCCTCTGGTCTGGTGACCACTATGTGTGTGCTCATGCTAGCTGATGGGAATGCAAGGGTTTTTATTTGGTGCTTACTGTGAGAAGTGTGCTACTGTCTTGAGTCATCACCTGCAGCCTGAACGCTATGCTTACACTGTTATTTCCAATTTTATGAGCTTGCGCTGCACAGCTTCAGAATATTTGTTTTGTTGGTGCAGAATACTGAATACACCTTCCACCTGGGTCTCATTCTGCTTGAGTTTTTCTTCCTATTCAACACAACAGTTCAAAACTTATTGAGCAGAAGTGCGGAAGTTACAGGGAATTATGAGGCAGTCTGGAAGATTCATTTGATAGAAAAAAGTTCTGACTACGCCTCTTGACAGATACACTTTTAACTCACGCCAGCGGTTTTTAATGAATAGTTCATAGCCAAGTGTAGACCTTATGGACCATACATGATACATGGAATTTTGAGACTAATACCAAAGCCAATTTATGAAGCAGAAAATATTATACCTAGTGTAGCAGATGGTTGGATTTCACCTTAAGTGCCCAAAAGAGTGCTGTCTTAAATAAATAACTGAACGTTTGTTTGTTTTGATGCAGAGTTAATGTAAGTTTGAGCCAGTGTGCACTGTTAAGGGGTTGACTTTTTTGTTTAGCTGTTGAGTTTATATTAAGGCTAAGTGCTTTACATAAATTTGCATTATTAGGGCCACAACTGTGTTAGCAGAATAATGTGTTGTAGTTGTTTGAAAGGAGGCTGAAAACTGCCCCACCTCCATCTCTTTGTCCTTTTCCATGTTGACTGAACAAGCAAAACCATCAAACCAGCCACCAGTTAATCAAAAATTCGACTTTTGTAACCGTGCCAACAGAGGCCAAACCAACATTTTTTGATTTTTCAATCATACTCAAGTGCATTTTGCTCTGAAATATTTGACCAGAGGATGGCAAATAATCAGCATTAGGTGACATTCAAGCACAAACCATGTCTGCAAACACAACAGGAAGGTTTGTCAATGTAGCAGCCGTCAAATGACGTCAATATCCCCTCAAATAATTATGCATTGAATGACAGCAAATCGAATCCAACAGCAACCATCAAGGGTTTGACGAGTACTCTGTGTTAATGTATAGAATAATGGCGATTAATATTGGCTTTGGCACGAGTATGCCATGTTCTTCAGCATTTAGCGTAGCCCAATATAATTTTTTACTATTTAGGGATTATTTAAAAATCCTTTCAAAACATAAAGCTGGCTAAGTTAATCATCTTTATATGTATACAGCCATCAGTTGACCGGTTGTGGAAATATCAGTATCGGTATCGGTTATTAAAAAACCCATATCAGTTGACCACCACTTATGGATATATTATATGTTTAAATACAGTTGTCAAATATCAAATGTCTGTTAG
The DNA here is from genome assembly GCA_962446985.1 of Xyrichtys novacula. NCBI lineage: Eukaryota > Metazoa > Chordata > Actinopteri > Labriformes > Labridae > Xyrichtys > Xyrichtys novacula. The sequence goes on along the minus strand of OY660882.1, from coordinate 5,379,761 downwards.
TGATGGGGGATAATATCGGCCTTCTGATACATCTGTCGAGCTCATATGTATATCTAGTGTGGGGGTGTTGTAAATGAGTTTCCTCTGACACACAGTCATTGATCGTTACTCTTAATTTCCATCCGACATGTCTAACAGTCTGAATCCCAACTTTGGCCATCCTGGTCCTCCTCTCCGTTCTGTAGAGGTCAGAGTGACTTTGCTATTATTCATTCTGAAAGAGTATTATACATGAACCATTGGCTGCACTGCTCTGTGAGGCAGTTCTTATAGCACAGCTCCCAGTGGCTCGCTGCGAGACGGTGGCTAAGACAAATGACAGCTGGCCTGTTTAATCAGTGCATAGCTAAGTGGCTCCACACTACTCCTTCTTGGCTCAGCAGTACCACGAAGCTGCAGCGCTACTACATCTTGTTTAACTGTTGCTGTCGTGCGAAAGGTTGAGGAGGAGAATAGTAGGTGGCTGTGAACAACTTCGCTTTGTGTTATTGAAGCCAAAATTTGATTTGTGTTTCCACTGAGTATTTTGTTCTCAGCTGTTTTCTTTCTACCTAAACTCCTCAAATATGTTATCAGTTTGTCGTCTGTGTGTTTTCTGAGATCGTATCTCCATCATAGGAAGCAGAAATATACATTATAGTACTTTAAAAGCCAAGCTCTTCTTATCTTTCGTCAAAATGTTCCACCTCAATTAGATGATAAAGAGAAAAAGATGAAACTCCCTAAAGATAACCCATCAAAAACATTGTTCATGAGCTTTAAGACTTGGAGATCTATTGTTGAATCTAAGTTAAGTCTAATAATTTATCTCTTCAAACCATAATAAGTGATAAAATAAATGAAAAGAGGTCCTAAATTAAAAAGAATTGGACATATGTCTTCATCAGATATTAAACATATTGGTTTAAAACAATTATAATGTAGATAAATTATAACAAAATATTACAAAAATTGAAAACTTGAAGCCAAACCCTCTTTTTTCGGGCTGAATGAAGAATTCAGTCATTATAGTTTTTTTTAAATTTTTTTTTATCAGCTTTAATAAGATTTCTCAGATAGCAAACTACCTTCTCTTTGTCTGTTTTCACAGGGTTTTCCAAGATTGGTTGCCCTCTGTGACTTTCTCAGACTGTGACACAATTTGACTCTACAAAGAGTCTTTGTGGTGGAAGATGACACAAGCATGAGTTGACCTCTATCAGGATTACAATAGATGGTGATGTTCCCTTTAGGCGGAGGGGCATGAAGAGGAACAGACACACAAATACACACTTGGGTTGGTCATATACCTTGATGCTGTAAGCAGTGAATGAGTGATGTGGGTCACTTCTGTCGCAGTTGAGCACTCCCTGGTCCCCTTAGTATTGATTGTGGACATGCCAAGCAGCTTCTGCATTGTCTGAGAATTGTCCTGCTGTGCTGCTTTTGCTAGCTTGACAGATGGCTAATGGGGTGCAACACGTCAGTGTCTCACAAAGGTCACTGATTTAGACGTGTCCCATTACATAATTTAGATTTAGCAGGATGAAATTAATATAAGAGGACCTTTTAGCTGTCAGACTATATCAGGAAAGCAGTTTATAGGGTTGAATGAAGTCAGTGGTTCGTATTGATAGAGTTCGGTTTCAGTTTAGCATCAGTCCAAGCTAGTTTTGTAAACAGGTGTGAAAAATGAAGGAGGATAAATAAAGAGAATGGGCTTTGATTAAACCTAATGTCAATGGATTTAACAGAAATGTGAATGTGTAATGCTTTAGGAATTATTGATCTGACCTTTATTCATTTAACAATTCTCCTTTTGACAACAGATGCTGCAAAGACTGTGTGAGTTTTTGTTTTTTTTCCAGATTCTTATAGATGAAGTAAGTCAAAGTGCATCTATTGCGTAACTCATTATTAACAGTGAAACTAAGACTCATCAGAAACAGATAATTGGGCACTTGTAGAGCCCAGAGCAGGAGGATGTTATCAATGATTGGGAGTTCATGAGACCAATACTAGACACTTGAAACTGGTATGCATTGTCAGTCAAAATGAAAAACTTGCCTTTCATATCGTATACAAACAGTAAAAGTTAACCAGTCGGTAAACTTAGTGTTCAGCTGTATCACAGGGTCATGTGACGTCTAGCCAATCAGGTAGATATTGGATGAGACAAAGTGGCCAAAACTGCAAACCCAGAGGGAAATACACAGCAGAAGTAAAGTCATGGTGGTACACTTCAATGAATTAGTTGATTAATAATAGGCCGATACAGATGATTGGCCCGATCTCGAATATCGGCCCCAGTAATCCTAAACTGCATGCACACCACTACGTTTTCAGAAAAGTTTTCTTATACACTAACCCAAGTATACATGTCGTCAGGAGCATGCCAAACCTGTAGGTGGCAGTGTAGTGAGCCAATCAGAATCCTGCATAGCAGCAGTAACGACAATGTCACTTCCTTTTTTTTGGAAAAAATGCAAATGCAAACAGATACAAAGGGATTGCACCAGCATAAATGCGACTGCTACTCTGCATGCATCCATGATCATCATAGATCGTAAACATAGACTGTAGATTGTAAACAACGTCACATTTAACACAGTTTCCTGCACACAAATCCTACCCAAATCTCTGTTTACCTCAGTTTTTCTCCGTTCACATGCAAACGTGTAAACAATATTTTCCAAAATCTCCACTCTGGCCAGAGTTTTTAAAAAGCATCGTGTTCAGGGGCGAATTCTCTGCGTCTAAACAAAGGGTGCAAATGATGGTTAATGTCTCTGTTTTTAAAAATAACAGGGTACGTATAAATGGGGCCTTGGTCCAACCCTAGAGTTTTCCTTTATTTGCACTGCTGCCTCTTAAATTGCTAACTGGATTATACATATTCGAAATGAAGAGGGATGTCATAGTGTGAATTTGTTGGGTTCTAACTAATGGACGTCTTGGACGTCATTTCCTGAGGTTTACATCCCCAAAAGACAATCACTGGCTTGTTTGGACTAAACTCAAATGGCTAAACTATGTTACCATGCTCAGTTGTTTGTTTTTCTTTGCTGTTAAGTCATTATTATGTTTTAATGATAGTAGTCAATGCTGTTAATAATGTGTTCCATGCGGTTTAGTTTTTGTCACATTGCCTCACATGCTAATGCTGCTCACTTTTTCACTCTCAATGCGAGCCGTGCCGTTAAGAAGCTCAGCCATAAACATCAGTAAGCATTTCCTTCCTCAGATAAGCATGATACTTCAAAGTAGACACAAGCTTAGGAAAGAATAAACAGTCCAATTACTTTGTGAAAACAGAGTTTGATGTGTTGGAATAAAACAAGAGGAAGGATTTGGCAGCCAGTACAAGGCTGTAAACTCAGTCTGCATGGAGTATTCTTGACTAAATCTCGCTGACCGTTCAGGCTGAGGCTTTATTCTGCCAGAGTGATGAGCTTGCAGCTGAGCAGAGGCCGTGCCAGGCTGCTAGTGGGTGAGCTGACACTGGGCGACCTGTCTGTTTCTGTAGGTCAAGCGTGGGCTAAAAGGACCAATCCCCTGAGAAAATGCTCTACTCTAGACCTCAGAAGACATAGGCCAAGTGTAGTAAAGTGTTGATCCGAGTGTATTCAGTTTTTCAGTACGAGAAGCTGAACACATTTATCACTGCATACTGTAAATTTATTCTGCATGTTTTCTATCAGTTTACTGTATCGGCTTTCATTTATCTAATCCCAGAGGTTGATCTTCGAGCCTAGCAGGAATTATACGGCTCAACAGCTCAGAGGCTCTACAGGTTATAAAAATGTCAACATTAATATCAGGTGTAGTCCGTTTGAATGTTGTGTTCATCACCTTTTAAATGTCCCTTGGGTTGTTTTGTAGACTTGTAATGGAGTTGTCAGTCATTGATTGTGGTCGCAGACAGGCGAGGGATTGCCACATGCAGCAAGAGACAGCCTTTCAGTAGGGTTGGCATTTGATGAAATGGCCTTTTGTGTGTTTGCTAGTGTGTGTGTGTGTGTGTGTGTGTGTGTGTGTGTGTGTGTGTGTGTGTGTGTGCGTTTGTGTGTTTGTGGCTAAATACTTGATAAAGTCAAAGCCTCACAGCTCAGATGTCGGTGGGCCCTCGAGGCGGTTTGAGATTTCAGTGAGTGGCAGCTCGACTCTGTTATCAACCTTTATGGATTAGATGAAGTTGTCTCACTGATGTATCTGACCCCCCGGTTTCCTTTTGTTTGACAGAGGATAGAGATTTTGAAGACTCTTAATTTTGTTAAGTAGCTTAGGGAATGGACAACAATTTTGGCAGGAATTGGAAATAGCCAATCGAGGCATGATTTTATACCCACAAATGAATATTTTTTGCCAGTTTGGCTGATAAAATGATGCTTTTCCCCAATTTTGGTAGGTTTCTTTCACCACAGGAGAGACTTGATGGTCTCCACTGAAATTTATGTTGTTATTGGCAAATGTATAACAGCGTCTAGAAGGCGTCTATCTGTCTGAAAGCATGGTTGGATGACTCAGTCTCCAGTCCAGAGAGATAAAAAAGAAACAAGCTGTGGCTGATACTCGAAGTCATAAAATCAACTGACCATCACTGCTACAACAAAGCAGTTGATTTGATGGGAAATAGAGTTTATATCTGACAAACTCTTGACAGTTAAAGTCCCGAAATTTATCATCATGGAAATCGTTATTCTGGAGTAGTAATCTTAGGAGAGCCATGTTCTCAGACAGTAGAAGAAAAAAGGTCAGAGACTGTGAGTTCAAACTCAGATTTCATATTTTTTTCTCAGATTTTGACTTTGTTCCCCAAAATTCTGTTTTAAAAGGATATTCCAGTGTAAAATTAATTTAATGTCAAACACACCATAACACCAAGTTAGACACCTCCTCGAGAGATGAATGTTGCCGACCGCTTGCTTCTCTAGTTATACCAACTTTAGTAACAACCGCACCATAGCAACACACAGCGGTCTGAGGAGTCATAAACAAACCTCAACCAAAACGCCACTCTATAGCCACAAATAATGCTCAGAACAGCACCTAACTTCATCAACAGCACATATAGGGTCCCAGCCATAGTACTAGCCACCAAACATCTTTTTAACTTTGCCTAATTTCTTCAGCAAAGAGACTAAACACAACTCACCTACTCTCTTCCAGCAGCTGCTTGTTTGTAGCCAGTCTATTACAGACTACAGTGGGGTGACGCAGCTTAAGGAAGAACATTTATGATCATTTCTTCATGGAAATACAATCAGACTGAGATGCTAAGGCAGAACTACCACGTCTGCCGTGCAAAATGATTAATATGGTGATTATTACTTAAAGGAAATGATAAAGAAATTCCGTGTGAAATTACAGTGTGTTTGACCCTAAATTTATTTTATGTTGGAATATCCCTTTAAGTCAGAATCCAGACTTTTTCTCATATTTCTGACTTTTTCTTATAATTCTATGAAGAAAGTTAATATATTGCCTCTAAAGTTGGAATTCTGTTTTTAATCTCAAAATTTGAAAAAAAAAAAAAAAAAAAATTCAACTTGCAACTAAGAATTCTGATAATTTAAAATTTCCATGAAAAAACTAAGAATTCTGAAAAAAAAAGTCAATTTTTTTCCTTTTTTTGGCCAAAAAAAAAAAAAAAAGGCCAAGCTTGAAAAATGTTTGACCAACATTATAAATAATTTTAGTCTCTCCATTCCTTTTCTGCCTTTTGGAAGGGTACTGAAATCATGGCTGATGCTGTCCGTCTTATTCTGGCTTTCACTAGCAAACAGAGACCAGCGTGCTTCTGTCCATTTGACAATTTACAGATTTAAGGTCAATGCATAAATAGTTGTTAGAACCACAGAGCCGCCTTCAGGTGGGGCGTAACACACTAACACGCTCAATCTGTGAATAGAGATAACTTTTACATCGACAGTGATTCAGGCCTTTACATACGAATGTTTCCACACATGCTACATTTGTTTATCAGAGCAGCACAGACATAGAGTTAAAAATATCTCCGCAGCAGCGAGAATCAAACGCTCGACTGTCAGGTATGAAACCACAAGCGATGTCTGTGAGAAGCCACGCAACCTGTGTGATAGTGAAAGTAAACAAACAAACATGACTGTGCAGAGCGGGCTACAAAAGAGCCTGTCCTAAAAATACACCGTGAGATGCACACTGTTAGCAGCAGACTGTGTCGTGTTTTCATAGCTCACAACTAGCCCTCATAGTATTTCATTCAGCAATATCATTTCAGAATCGTATATGTGCTCTTTAAGTTTCTCTGGCTGTGATGCAGTAGCTGTTCCTCTGGGCTGACAGGTCTGTTGACGTGTGTGAAAACCAAAAAAAAGGCAAGGTCTGTTTGTTGATGGAAGTAGACGCTCCCGGCATTAGTATTCAGCAGTGAGCTATAATTAATTTGAAAGACGGGTTTGTTTCCATAGATTTGGCTTTGCACTAAACCTGAGAACCATTTAAAAACACCTATTAAAAAGGGCCAATCATGATATTTTCAACGGCTGGTACTCTGTATATGTGCTCTTTCAATTCGAGCTTCTGTACAGTCACAGGGAGAGCAGAGATGTAGTTAATTCCAACAGCAGGACACCAAGGACAAATGGGTTTTGTTCAATTATTTTCTTTCTTCTGGGTGACTAAACCTGTTGCCTTCAGTGGCAAAGAGGTTCAGTGGATTATACGGGAAGTTAATTGCTTTAATTCATTCCAGCAATTTACCACAGAACATTTAAGGGCTGTGCATAATCTATGTAGGTATACCCTGCTATGATAAACAAATGTTTTATGTAGATTTCATGCAGTTTTGGTGTATCTGCTCACTCACGTTGTCATGTTTTGAATGCTGGTCTGGCTCTAAAGCAGTGACATCTCCCTTTTTATGATGCTACATCATGTTTGACAGATTACGCAGCATCTTTGACACTGATGCATCTGTTTCAGTGTAATCAAATATGACTATAAACAACAGCATGACGAACAGGTTGAAGGGACCCCCTGTCGAACATGCCCCCTTTGCGGCAGAGGCCACCTGGAGGAGGCCGAGTGGTGCGTCACAAGCTTGTCACTGCAGTCACATCTGTGCAAGACGCCGCCAAAGAGGCTTCAAAGTAAACTTGCTGAGTCGATTTTTTAGAGTTTCTTCAAATATTTGAAGGTAATTATGTGCTCATTAGCAATCGTATCACAAGAGATGGAACAGAGGGCAGGAAATAATTAGCTACTTCTCGCTGTGCGAAAGGCTAATCTGTGTGGATTCTGCTAAATTACTTCTCCATGCTGTGTACTCATACATGGAACAAAAAAACAACACTGTGATCTGTTTGCTTTGTTTTACAAGAGACACAATATATCTGATTGAGGCTGAACCCAAATAGGAATTTTGTCAGTCAAGTTAGATCTGGCTTTTTGAGAAGACGTTCCTTTTTTCTATTTAACTTGACGCCAAACTCCTCTAAAAGTAAAAACTCTTCACTGGTCTCATATTTATTCATGTAGCACTCTACTTTTTGGTCGTTTGAAGACATGGCCCGACCTTTTGAACTATATTCTGTCCATACTGAGGGTATTATTCAGTTCAAGCAGGCAACAGCAAGACTTTCAACAAACTAGCCCTTTGAAAAAAAAAAGTGTTCAAGAGAAAATGTATATCAATTTTTAACCTTGACATGGCCTTAGCAGCTGGTTTTATCAGTTTAATTCAACTGGTAGTGTTGACTAGTTAGAATGGGGTAAGAGTAACACCTGTTCTCAATTCAAAACCGCTCTTTGACCTTTAAAAACCCTACCTCGAGACCCTTCTCCTCCCAACTTCCTGTTTTGTGGAAAATGGTTTTGCTCTACTTTTTAAACAGCTGTATGGTTGTTTTCTGAACTGCTCAGCTGACACCTACTCGTTTGCGCTGGGTTGAGGCCTTAAAAAATCACCATATAAACACCGTTAATCTAGTCACCGATTATCTGCTTTGTTTTATAAATGCGGAACGAGGAGTCGGTATAGATTTCAGTTTGTTTCATTGTTGTTAAAAACTCCTCACAGGAGCTTTAATGTGGCGAAAAGAAGAAAACAAACAGAGAGGTTCTTTTCGGACTGGGTTTTTAGATCCTGCTGCTTGGTTTGCCCCTACTTTGAAGAGCACTCATGGGCTCCCCAACTGATGACTTAAAGGGATATTGCGCATAAAACACACTGTAACACAGAGGGAGATGACCGCTTGCTTCTCTAGTTATACCAACTTAAGTAACAACTGAAGATAGCAATACACAGCGGTCTGAGGAGCCATGAACGAACCTCAACCAAAACACCACAAATAATGCTCAGAACAGCACCTAACTTCATCAACAGTACATATATAAATGTTCTTCCTTGAGCTGCGTCACCCCGCTGCAGGCCCGAGGTCTCCGTACAAACAAGCGGCTGCTGGAAGAGAGTAGGTGAGTTGTGTTAACTCTCTTTGCTAAAGAAATTAGGCAAAGTTAAAAGGATGTTTGGTGGATAGTGCTGTGGCTACGACCCTATATGTGGCGTTGATGAAGTTAGGTTCTGAGCATTATTTATGGCTATAGAGTGGCGTTTTGGTTGAGGTTTGTTTATGGCTCCTCCGACCACTGTGTATTGCTATCTTGCGGTCGTTACTAAAGTTGGTATGACTAGAGAAGAGAGTGGTCGGCAACATTCATCTCTCAAGGAGGTGTCTAACGCTGTGTTACGGTGTGTTTGACCCTAAATTAATCTTACGCCGGAATATCCCTTTAAATTCTCGACATTTAGGGGTCCTGCCTAATATTGGATGTTGTTAAGAGTTGTAACTCTTTCCCGCTCCAAAGTTCTCATCTTAAACCATTTAAGATGATTTGCCCGTGAGTTCACAGGGTCATGCAGAAACCGGTGCTGGCACTCGTGTTCTTCCAGAAAAAACACCTGAGACCACAGAGAGTGAAAGTCAGTGCGAGAAGCTCTCATGCAGGGTTCTGTAATGAGCTCGGCTCTGTTCTGTCTCTCCCCGTTGTATCAGGAAGATGATTTTCAATTAAAGGGCCCTGCAGAGGCAGTGAAAGCTGAGTTATTAGCCTGTGTTAGATTGCACCCAGAGGCCTGTGTTGGAGCTCAGCGCATGGCAGGAAGTTGTGCCAAAAGGTATTACTGCTGTTGGCATGTGGTTCTGGCACATTGTACTTTTCTCTACCTTGCTTCTCTTGTAGTGATTTAAAGCGGCCTGCTTACTTAACACTGCATTATTTCAGCGCTGTGTTTCTTTGTTTATCTGTTTTTTTTTTGTTGTTTTTTTTACTGTGCATGAGGTATTGTTAACTTTCCTGTCATCTTAAAAAGCACCAGCATTTCCTTCTGGCCTACTGGAAAGGCCCCCATCTATTGTGATACAGTAATATCTCAAGTGGCATTTCCTGCTTGTTTCCAGTCAGAGGGAGGAGGAATCTGGTCCGAGAGAGAGAGAGAGAGACTGAGGGAGAGAGAGAAAGAGAGACAGAGACAGACCTGGGGCTTTCCTCCTTGTCAAATTAATTTCAGGTTAATTACAATAGCATTATCTCCACTTTCCAACCACAGATAAAGCTAAAAGGCTGTTGTATTTAATTGGTTTAAGAGGAAAAGGGGTTATTTTGTCGGGATTTCACAATCCTGGGTTCACTGTCTGCCTTTGTGTCTAAATTAGAACCATCAGGCCTCTGTCTGAACGCCTAAACCTCTTATTAAGCCCCATTAGGGAGGGACTTGAAATTAATTATCATGTTCTCCAGCCTTGTACGTCACTCAAAAAGCTTTTCTTCATCTCGGTGTTGCAAACATGCAGCAGGGTTGACTGTAAATGAAACGTCTCAGCGAGACCTCAGTGAACTACATCACTGTCTTAATGACATAATATTAGGCTTTTATTTCTTTTACAGTGTTTGAAATTAATTTGGTTTTCTAAGAGTTGAAAACAATTTAGAGTAATGGGGATTGTTGTAAATTCCCAGTACTCGATTTACCCTTATACTTCATGAAACAATCACAGCCTTTTGAATTGTTTTGAATCATATCCTCCAAGTCGACCTCAGGGTTCTCAGCATTGTTGGTGAATTTCTTTTTCCTTTCACTTAACTTGAGAGTTTAATCATACAATTAAAATCGTTGCTAAAGGACTTTATTAACAATCTGTGTGGGACTCAGTAGATTTCACACACGTAACATTAAAGAATACCTGACAATGTCATTAAAAACACACTTGATTAGCTGATGAACAAACAGCTCATCTGCAATTCATGTGCACCTGATGATAAGTAAATAATGCTGAAAAAGACACACAATTTAGGTAGAGATGATTTTCTGTTTCAGGAATGGCAGTGAGTTTATCTCTAAGGACAAAACAAGACAGTCACAGCCCACTTATTAGAAACAAAAACAAGTATTATTCCCTGAATTTTACCAACAAACAAATAAAATTACTCATATTTATAGAAGCTGTGACATTATGTTGTTGTCTTACATTGTATCAGCTATCAGATATTTTTATCATCATTGTTTAGAAGCAGACTGAGACCATGTCTTCATGAGCTCTTGGAGCAAACAAAGTAATAAATACTAAGGCTGTAATACCTAAAACCACTGTACAGGCAAGGGGTTAACAGCAGGCTAAAGAAACAGCCTTTTTTTGCTTTGTTTCCATGGCATGGCACTACATTGTGTCATGTTGTATCATATCATAACATATTGTAACCTACCGTACTGTAACTCAATGTACTGTAACTCAACGCAATCCAACGCAAAATAACGTAACGTTTTGTGACAAATCGTAACGCAACGTAACTTTATGTAATGTAATCTAATGCAACACAATGTAACGTAATGTAGAGTAATGTAACATAAAGTAACAAAGTAACCTAACATAACGTAACGTAATTTAATGTAACATAACGTAATTTAATGTTATGTAATCTAATGTAAGATAACCTAACTTAACGTAATTTAGAGTAACTTAATGTAATGTGATGCAGAGTAAAGTAACATAATGTAATGTAACATAACGCAATATAGCATAACTTAATGTAACTTAATGTAACCTAACATAACGTAACTTAATGTTGTGTAACCAAACATAACGTAATGTAGAGTAACTTAAAGTAAAGTAACAAAGTAACATAAAGTAGTGTTAAATTACCTAACATAACACTGTTTCACATTGCGTTGTATGATACTGTATCGATTGATAGATACTTTATTAATCCCAGAGGGAAATTCAAAATTTTGTATTTTTTGTATTTACATTGATACATTTTGGTTTATTTTGTATTGTATTGCATCATATCACAAAATATTGCGTTGTATCACGCTGTATTCTAGCTTTGGATCTCATCTTGTCATATAACACTTCTGTTATACCATATCGCATCATACTATATTGTATCATATCAACACAATGTTGTAGACTTATCTAAGACAGAATGAGTTGATCCCTATTTCAGGACCTTTTAAATTGTGTGTATTGTGTATCAGTGTGTTTTTAAGTCTGACAGAGTACTTTGATAGAGTCTGCAGAGAGTAAATAGGAAGAGATGAACTAAGACCGGGTCCATCTGTCCTCTCCCAGGCCGATGTTCTCCTGTTATCCTTACAGCACTTGGCAGATCCCTGTAGACTAGCTGTCAGCGCTGCAGCAGAGCCCTCTGCAAGTAGCTCAGTCCCAACACCAGCAGGCCTCATCAGGAAAAACACAGCTTACACCTGCAGCAGCACCTCACTGGGCTCCCATTTGTACCATACAAATGACTACAACACATTAAAGTCAGACAGGGGGCGATGTTTTTCATCCTGTGGTAACATCCTCTAAAGCCACTTCTTTAGGGCTCAGACAGTTAAAGATCCTTTGATGGAAATGTTGGACATGCAACCAAATTAAGTCGCACATAAAAATGTATTGACACCCTACTTGGAAGTTGCAGGGATATGCACATTGTGTGTGAGTGTGCGTGTTTTGTGTGTGAATGGGTTTGTAACCTCTCTTTGCTGACTCCTTGGTCTTGCCACGGAGACCTATAGTGCGGCTGGAGTGTAATAATCATCCTCTATTCAGTCCTGCTGCCAGGGAAAAGGCGTTGCAAGTCTGCTGTGTGCTTATTGTTCTCCACCTCATTCAAGTTAAGCTCTGTATTAAATCCATTTTCTCTGCCGAGTGTTACTGTATATTATTATTGTCTCAGTGAAAACACTTCCTTTCTCCCTCCCTTGTATGTGAATACACTCTGCCTTTGTTTAATGTCTCATAGAACGAGGTAAAATCTCTACATATGGCTGAGGTTATAAGACCAATAGATTGCAAACATAATGATGAAGACATAATCAGATAAGTTTATGTGTCACATGTGCTTAAGGTGCATCAGTTTTGCTTCTGTGAGCACTCACCATTAGTGGGCACGGCAGTTCTTTTCGATGTACTGAATCACTAGAATCAGTTCACTAAAAGGATTCATTCAAAAGATTCGTTCATCAAATCACTAAATCATTTATTGCTTGGCGGGAGAAGCCTGATAAATTGGGCTCAGTGAGTGATTCGTTCACTGAATGTTTAAAAATATTCAAACCGAACGTGCACCGTTCCCTCGCAAACCGCTGCAATGATAGGACGCTGCGGGTTTAATGCACAACTTGTTACATGCTGTGTCCTATTGTTTGCAAGTTGTTGCGGTGGCAATTTAGCAATAAAAAAGGTAGTTTTGTCTGAGAAAAATGGTTCTAGAGAGTGCAGCTCAATGCGTGATTCAGTTCGCTGGCTGCTGGCCTGGCAATGCTATTTCTCACTTTAGCTCAACTGAAGTGAGAAACAAACAAATCACTCGAGGAAGTGATTCGGTATGTTCGCTTCAAAGATTCAGTTCTTTTGAATGACTCGTTCGTGAACGACACAACACTACTCACCGTAGACCAGGATATTAAAAAGGTAGAGATGAGGCTTAGAAAATAAGAATGTCTCATGACGGTTTGGGGTCATCTGCTGTAGTTGGTCTACTGTGGTTTATTAAGTCTATCAGGAGATTGTAGAGCACCTCATGTTTATATCTGCTGAGAAGCTGGATGGAAATACAGATTTCCTTTTCCAGCAGAACCTTGCACCTGCTCACAGTGGCAAAATTACCCTCTCTGTTTCAATAGTAAAAGTATAGTATGCTGGCTATTATTCCCCAATTCAAAAGCACCATAAGTAGCCTTATAATTCATTTGTTCTAAATAGCCTGGATATAAATAGCCTCAGTGCCCTTTTCTCTTTTCTGTGCATGCAGGATGGGGACAGTAGGTCACCATGGCAACAGGACACACTGTATATGTATCTGAAACTTTCTGGTAACTCTTTGTTTTGCTGTATTTCACAGAAACAGATGAAGTTCAGTCTGGAACAGGAGCCAATATGCTTTGCTTGCACATATTAGAACAAAGTTATCCAAGTTATTTCTTCAAAACTTTGTGTATACAGCATTTTTTAAAAGCTCCAGAAAAGCTGTGTAAGCTTAAAGTAGTGCTTTACTGATAAATAAAGATAAATTAACTTTGCTGTGATGTGAACTGGGTCAACATCCATGAGTAAGTTCAGAAAAGTACAGAAAAAGGGATAGGAATTGAGAAGATTTTATCGATATCGATGCCATTATCAATCCTGCTTATCGATTCAATTCTTTAATGATTCCCTTATCAATGCCTTTGTTCGATTAAAATAAAAAAAGGTAGACTATAGGTTTTCATTGTTAACTCAAAATTTATCGAGTCTCTGATAACAGAAAAAATGTATGTATTTGATGCCGTGACCCGTTGACAGATGTTAAATCATGTTGCTGGCCTGCTCGACACACGTTGCACGTTGCGCTGTTGTCGTCTACCTTAGTAAGTTTAGGGCACGCTTTAGATTGTTTCTGCCTACTTTTCATACCGTCCGCCATGCTTTTTTCTCTGTCTCGTAGACTGGCACTCACGAAATCGTTTTTCAAGGCACCCGGGAGAAAGGGATCATTAAGGGAGTCGTTAAGATAAACTTTAAGTGATGTTGATGGATTGAACCATTTGGAACCAGTTCTCAACAAGAACCGGTTCTCGATTCCCATCCCTAATGAGTGCGTAAGAAAACACCAAATTTCACACAATTAATACCCTACTATCAAATTGGGTGTTTCCACTCCAAAATGACAGGTTCTTGATCATTATGTGGCTTCTGATTTTGTTTATTTCAGTAGTGGTATCATCCACAGTGACTCCTGTGCTCGATTATCAGAACTCAAAGTCCTGTAACTCTGACCTGACTGGGTTGCAGCGATTTGATGTTGTCTCTTGACACAAGACCCCCGATCATCCACCAGGAGCTGAACTTTACAGGATTTTCTGCACATTCAGCCCCTCAAAAGCCCGGCCAAAGCAGGCGAAGAGCTCCCCCTCTGCTTCTGTCTGCCTCTTCCTCCTGGAGAATCCTCTTGTCGGGGATTTCCTGGCTGGCTCCCTCTGCGGGCTCCCAGCCCACAAGGACTTTGTAGGAATCATCAAGAGCTTTTGCCTCTTTGCAACTGTCTCTTTCTACCGCCCTCCTCCTTCATCAGCATACTGTACTCTCATCTGAGCGTAATGATATGTTATAGTCAGCGTGGATTAGTGCAGGTTATTAGTGAGCCCAAAGTGTGGAATTACAATCAGAGCCGTGTTTAGACGGGGTTGCTTATAATTGTAGCGAGGGCGCAGACATTCGCGGGCTAAGTGGAAGGGTCTGTAATCTGATTCCTGACTCTACGTTCCCACAGCCTTATGCAAGAGGTTCTGTACGGTAATGAGCCGTCTGCAAATGATGCTTCTGTTTATCACGTTTTTGCAAAATCATTTGCATGCCATCCACTACCTCTCCGTCTCCTTCCTCTGATGGGTTTTCTCCCCCTCACTGCTCCCGAATTGACATCAGTTAGTTCCCGGGTATGCAAATACAGGTTTATGAGTAATCAGAGCTGTCATTCAAGCCCCACGTGACGAGAATCGCTCTGCTTTCTTGTGTGAAATTGCACCATCATTGCCCCACATGTCAGGATTGTGTTTGATGGTTGTCATTTACTCAGCGGCTTCCCGGGGTGTCGTTAGTGTTCATTTTGCGATTTTTTGCCCACTGAGAATCTTCCCCCCGTGTTCTCCCCGGCTCCCATCAGTTTGATATGAGACCTAGTTTCATTGGCAGGGATCACAGGAGCAGTCTTTCATTTCCCGATGAAATATGATGCTTTGTGTCTCTAATCAGAGCTGTTTGTTTGGGCTGATCCCTCTCAGCACCTTCCGTTTGGATAACACGCTGAGTCAGCCGGACCCGTGACCCAGTTCCAAACAAACACACAGATGCAGCAGTCGGCGGCTTTGCAGACTTTTCTGGCTGCTCTTAATGATGGTTTAATCGAGGGCCGGCTGCTCTGTGATGGCCGCGCATGGATTGATCCCGCCTCCCCTTTTGATTGTTTTGTTGCTTTCTCGCCCTGTAGGGAACCTTTTGTGTGGTACCACTGAATTCATTTCCTGGGCCCTTTGTTCCATTGTCAGCACATATGTGGCTCCTGTTCTGGTGAATTCGCTGCACTCGTCCGATTGTTCTGGCGATCAAAAAATGCGCGCTCGTGAACGCTCACAGGAGGCTGAATGAAGCAGGCTAAACAACGCTTTTCTTTTCATCTACTGAATAACGTGAGCCAAATAACATGTGCTTTACATTCTCAGCATTAGACGCAGACTCTCAGAGGCTGCTCCAAGTGTTATGTAACCGCTTCCTTGTGGTATGTGAAGCAAACGCCCCGTGAAATGGATCCAGTTTGGTTATCTGTGAGCTTCTACTTCACCTCTGACCTCTTCTTCTCAGGGTTTTCCATGTGTCGTCATTAATTCCAGACATTTTATCCAAACATTTTGCTTTCACAGTGCTTGAAATGTATAGACAGCTCACTCAGCTGTGTCCTCTTTGTGCCTTGAGATGTCTTATGTTGCTCTTAATTATACTGTCTTGTGGAAGATTTGTCGGATCTGACACATACTGGACCGCTAATTGGAGTTTTCAGTCATCAGAGTAGCTGTTGTTACTGTAATGTGACAGAAATGACTGCTTTAGAACTTTTTTGCTCTAGTTGTGGGGAAAAAAAAACAAGTGCTCTACAAATAGAGCAAAAAAGTCTAAGTTAAAACCTACAACCAAGTACAGGATTATTGGTACGAGAATCGTCAATTAAGACTTCCTTCATCTTGATTACTCATTTGCTAGTTAGGTTGCATGTATCGTGCCTTTTTGAAGCCTGCAGACCTGAAAAGCTGATCAGGAGGAAGGAGCAGGCACAAGGGATGGTCCCTTTAAGCAAAAAGACTATTCAGTAATCATTAAGTACTCTTTGAGGGTTAATCAAATGATCCCTCAATCGATGATGTTTCTTCTCCACATCCAGATCTCACAGGACCGTCAAAGCTTTCTTCTTCTGTCTTAAATGTGGTGGTTAGGAAACTGCTTTCAGGTGGGCTACAGCCACCGTGTGGCAGTTGTGCCTCATTGCAAAAAAAAAAACCCCAAAACAAACAAACAAAAAAAACCCAAAACAGTTAAATTAGGGCTGGGCAATAAACTGAAAATTAGCAGATACCAAATTTTATGACAAAAACCAACATCGTTTTGCCCATATCCATATATTCGGTGTCAAAAATGATTAGATAAATAAAAGTTGGTTTTGGATGTGTGTAGGTAGGCTATGATCTCATGTCCCTTTAAGATGCTGTCCTACATCAGAGACTTGACTCCACCCCATCCAGTCCATAACAAAGAGGGAAAGACAGGTGAGGAGATGCAGCTGGAGCGGTGGCTGAAGTAGACGAAGTTAGTGTGGGAGGGGTGAGCAGCTTGTGAAGAAGTTATCGTCTATTTATTGTTATCGAGATGAACTGCTCAATATATCGTGATATTGATTTGAGGCCATATCGCCCAGTTTTAAGTTGAGGCAATGGTCATGTTACCCTAAAAAGTTAGATTGCGTCTGCATTTCCAATACTGTGACCACCGCTGAATGGCTTCAAAACTCAGCTTAAGAGACAAATAGGTGAGGACACCGATGCTACGTCCAGTTGTTATACTGTCTATGGGTAAAAATGACACTTGTCTGCCATAGCCTGACTTTTATGACAGGGCTCTGGCTGCTGACATGTACCAAACTTTACTTTTAACTAACTGTAATTTGGTTGTTTGTTCCTTTTTTAAGGGGCTTAAGTGACTCAAGAACTAAAGCAACATAGAAAAAAATGAGTTTAAAACAGAACAAGGATAAACATTGACTGAAAGTGTATTCAGATGATGTGTTCCCAGACGGACTCCTACAGGGAAACAAAACACATAAAACCATTTTAGCTCAGGTCCAAAAATTGACGAGCAAGGTTTTCTTTGTTCCCTCTAATTGTCCGCCAAAACAACTTTGAGCTGAATGGTAAAATAAAGCAAAGAGCTTTTTTGTTTGTCACCTGACATGATAATGAAACATAATGGCCTCCTCCAATGGCAGGTGATTGTGGGAGAAAACGCCGGATTCACTTGATGTGCCACCAGCACGCTGTGAAGGCTCCATTGCCTGCAGCGAGGGTCCTTTTTAATTAAGTCATCATTCACCTTTGGAAACCTCTCGTCGAAGCTGCTCTGCATGCATTCCCTCAGCAGGACACACACTCAAACTCACACACACACTCACACACACACACACATTAGAGTCATTTTTGCCTGCAGGTGTCCTCTCAAACACAGCCGCCGGTCATGCTGTCAGAGTTAAGGTTGTGTGAAGAAGATTTTGTGTTTTTTTTTTAAATGTGTGTGTGTGTGTGTGTGTGTGTGTGTGTGTGTGCAGGGGGCTTGTAGGATTTCTCAGACAGGTGTTGGTCATGGCTCGTTTGACAGCTACATGTTTTTCCTCTCCCTCTAAAGCAGGGAACATGTGTCTGCAGTCAGGATTTCACTGTCGCTCTAATACGACCTTGACATGTGCACCGAGTGCTGACAATAGACGCATGATGCTGCATGTAGAATTGATGGAGTCAGCCTCGATCATTTAAGAGTCGTGAGAAACAGGTGAATAGACATCAGCGTAACAGTGTTTACATAAATATTGTTGTCGTTTTGAAGGGATACGCCACACACCGTAACAATGACACACTGTCGAGAGATGAATGTTGCCAACCGCTTGCTTCTCCAGTTATACCAACTTTGGTAACGACCGCAGATAGCAATACAGAGAGCCAAGCACTCAACCAAAACGCCACTCCATACCCACAAATAATGCTCAGAACAGCACCCAACTTCATCAACAGTACATATAGGGTCGTAGCCACAGTACTAGCCACCAAACATTGTTTTAGCTTTGCCTAATTTTTTTAGCAAAGAGACTAAACTCAACTCACCTACTCTCTTCCAGCAGCCGCTTGTTTGTAGCGAGACCTCAGGCCAGTCTGTTACGGACTTCAGTGGGGTGACGCAGCTCAAGGAGGAACATTTATGATAATTTCCTCATGGAAATGCAATCAGACTGAGACGCTGAGGCAGAAGAACTACCGCGTCTGTAGTGCAAAATGATTAATTTGGTGATTGTTACTTCAAGGAAATGATAAAATAATAATTATTAATGTTCTTCCTTGAGCTGCGTTCCCCCACTGCAGGCGATGGACTCGCCTGGTAGTTTCCATACAAACAAGCGGCTGCTGAAAGACAGTAGGTGAGTTGTGTTTAGTGTCTTTGATAAAGAAATTAGTCAAAGTTAAAAAGATTTTTGGTGGCTAGTGCTATGGCTGGGACCCTATATATACTGTTGATGAAGTTAGGTGCTGTTCTGAGCATCATTTTTGGCTATAGAGTTGTGTTTTGGTTGAGCGCTTGGCTCTCTGTATTGCTATCTAAGGTCATTACTAAAGTTGGTATAACTAGAGAAGCAAGCAGTTGGCAACATTCATCTCTCGACGAGGTGTCTAACTCAGTGTTATGGTGTGTTTGACCCGAAGTTAATTTTACACCGGAATATCCCTTTAAGGTAGTAATTGGACCATACAAAGAAAGAAGTCTTGGCTGAAGTTGTCTCTCCTTAATCACCGTTAGCCAACAATAACAGAGACCTACTGGATCGCCTGAGAAGTTTTCCATCATTTCCAGATACCCGAGGATAGACGGCTTTGAGGCTGTGGAACCCAAAACATATTTTGAACACTGTAGCGTTTTATTATCTCCTCGCCTTTTACTGTAATTTTGAGGAAATCTGTTTTCATTTGGCGTTATTGCTGTTTTGGCGTTCTCCATTATCCTTGGTTTCCTTTCAGTGGGTGGCAGAAATGTGTTGATATTACAGCCTCAGTGGTGCCAGGCCCAGCTGTCACAGTGTCACACCGCGTGGGTGGACATCCTGTGGATGTGTGATGCCTCTACTACACATTGCGATGGCACACAATTAGCGCCACAAGGGAGCCAAACACTTTATTGCCGTTTTTTTCCTCCCACTGTAATATCTCCTTCTCCTCCTCCTCCTCCACCACCTCCTCCTCAATGTTGTCCTCTCTCCTCTTTCTGCAGCAATCTATAACTATGATGCCCGGGGAGAAGAGGAGCTGTCGCTGCAGATTGGAGACACAGTGCACATACTTGAGACATATGAAGGTGAGAACAAGTGTACCGACGACACATTTAATCAAAGCTGACACGCCAATGTTTTTTCATGTCATCACTTGTACCGCTGCTGGTTTGTCATATTTTTGTATAACACACATTGAATACGAGTACAATCATGAGATAAGAGACAAAGTCTTGAGGGAGCTGTAAGTGCAGGCGGCAGCACCAGAATCCGGATTAAGGTTTATTTTTCAGAATTTAAAGTTTTTGTTTTTTTTCTTTCTGAAAAATAACAAATAAAAAAAGGTACCTTAAGCACAGGCTTCTCTGAAAAGCATCATACATTTCATGCATTTTCGTTCTCCTTTAGATTGGTTCAGAGGGCATAGGCTGAGGAGGAAATCCAAAAAGGTGAGCGAACAATAAACTAAACAATAGTCCAGATTGAGTTATACAGTTTTGTTTAACCTGTCTTAATTAAACCATCATGTTGTTTGACTTGTTATCCCTCCTCCCCTCCAGGGCATATTTCCTGCTTGTTACATTCACCTTAAAGAGGCCACAGTCGAGGGCAATGGGTTCGTACTTCTCTTAGTCTGCTGTACACAATTTATGTTAAACTCTTTTTAACACAATGTTTGTTTTTTAAGTGTTGTCCTGACCTGTGTTTCCTATTCTTGATCAACTTGAGACCAACTTCAGACAAACAAATTGACTCTCAGTGTTGATTTAAAGATGATTTTTGTTCACTTTAAAGTCAAAATAAGGTCCTTTCCCCCATAACTTTTCTACTCTTTTCAATTCTATGACACTACAAAACCTGTCAGATGTTGCAGTTTGTTGTTTTTTGTTTGTGTTTTCTTCAATTTGTTCAATGTCCCTTTCACTCAGCCCCTTGTTTGCTTTAATGTCAGCCATTCAATTAAGTTTGGTGCTCTTAAAATGATACTAAGAATATCAGGAAAGATTCAAGAAAAAAACGAGGAAACAAAATGTCCTCGGAAAGGTTCTCTGATCTTCAGAAGAGCTTGAATCAAACTTTTTAACAGACGACCTTCGAGGTCATCCAAGTTGTAATCTGCGTTTGATCTGATGTGACAAGTGTGTGTGCTGCTGCAAAAACTTGTGGTGCTGTTTTGATCTGTCATCTTTCATTTTCTTACAAATGATCCAAAAAAAAGGAAAAAAAAACCACCCCCAAATTTGAAAGTCTTAGAATTTAACCCTGGGACAACTTTTTTTTTGCATAATAGCAAAATTTAATCTGATGGAAAATAATACATGCATCAATGTGACCGAAACTGATTCTTTGGTATTTATTCACAGGCAAAAAGAGACGGTCATCCCCACTGAGCTGCCCCTGGTTCAGGAGGTTACGACAACCCTGCGGGAGTGGGCAACAATATGGAGGGACTTATATGTGGTGAGAACACACACTCACACACAAACAGGCACACACATTTGATAATACAGGGCATTCAAGCTCCTGATGGCACAAGACACACAGCAGTTAGTTAATGCGTGTGTTTACAGAGCTGCTGTGATTGGCTAACCCTGATTGGCTGTTTGATAAAGGTTGGATTAGTTTCTCAAAAAAGTGAAAACAGTGGAGTAGATATCAGATGAAATTTTAGTATAATAGTGATGTTGACGTAAAGTAATCTTGCTTACTGTAGCTTTAAATGTTTTTTTAAACTGTTACATATACATTTTATATACAATAGAATTTTATGTTTCTGTAAATTGACCTCAATGTGTGTAAAATATGTAAAAAAAAAAAGGTGACTGAGTGGCTAAATCTTTGGCCTTTTTCTCATAACTTTTGATAAATCCAATATATCCTACAGCATTTTTGTTTTTTAAAGCTCCTTTTAATAGTTTTTTTGAGCTGGTTATGAAACAGCCCAAAATTATTTTTATTGGCTCATCTTGAGCTCAGAAAACAAACAAGCCAATACCGACAAAGATAGTTTATTTCCTTACAGATATTTTTAATACTGGGAACTACTGCCAGGAATAGGGATTTCAGTTTACATGTGCCACAGCAGATATACTTGATGAGTGAAACATTAAACTGATTTAATAAAGCAGGATATTTTTACTTTTTAAAGAATTAAACCTATAAAGATGAGAGGTATGGGTTTGTTTGGGGGCACCAAAATTAGCATAACAAAAATACACACAGGAGTTTTAATGAATCCAAATGTTATGTTTGAAAACACTGTGCTTTAGGTATTTCTTGCATTTCTCCATTTTATCCTGATACCTTTTAAAATAAATAAAGATTGATGTGTTTTTATTTTCCATATTTACAATTTAGTTGAAGTCCTGCTCCAAACTGTTTCAAACTTCTCCTGTCCTCTCTTGAGTCAACCTTCAGGCGCTGACATGTTCAACCTTCAGACCTGAATTGAAGTTTAAAAGTTCAACCTTCTGTCTCCGCTCGCAGGGGGACAAACGTGAGATGTTCAACACCGTCCGTGACATGATCTACGACCTGATCGAGTGGCGTTCTCAGATCCTGTCCGGCACCCTCCCGCAGGACGAGCTGTCTGAGCTCAAACAGAAAGTCACCTCCAAGATAGACTACGGCAACAAGTGAGGATCAACTCTTTAGAGGCTCTTATCTGTCTCCTCCCCTCGCCGCGGCTTATCCTCGTATCTGTCCAGTAAAAAGACTCCTGCTGGTGTAGGTCACTGGTGTCAGTCAACAGAAAGAAACAGGCCATCACCGAGCCTGAGAACAAACTGGAGGGATTAAACTCTGGCGAACCGTGCTATAGTCCATCATGAAATGACGGTTCACGCTGCGTCTGCGGTGAAAATCGGTTAAAAAATGAAAATTTTGGAGCTCCCTTCTGCTCCTGTGATGAAACTCAAAACCTCTGGCCAGGCGGCGAAGTGGCTTTGCCTGTGCAGACGCGTAGAGTTGATGAAATGCACTGACTGCATGCTGAGTCCTGCACCCACGGCAGGAAGTGAAGGAGAGGGAGCGCTATCTTGGAGTCGATATGTCCTTTTATCACTTAGTGCTCTAGTCCTCATCACCTGTCTCCCTTTTTTTATTACTTGAGGTACCTGGATTTGGATCTGGTGGTCAGAGACAAAGACGGAAACATTTTGGACCCAGAGCTCACCAGCACCGTCAGCCTGTTCAGAGCGCATGAAGCCGCCTCCAAACAGATCGAGGACCGGATTCAAGAGGAGAAGGTAAAGACAGAGACCACGCTGTCGAGCCTTTTATCACTTATTTATGCACTTCCAATTAAACTCAAGTGTTAATTCAGAAAGAGTCCGACTCATTGAGGCTCATCGTGAGTCAAACTGTTTTAGTATTGGCATTAAAAAAGAAAAATAGCATAGTCGCTGCTCTGAATCAAAGATAATCATGTAAAATGACCCCTTATTTGTCTTCATTAAAGGCTCTTCCTCTACAGTTGCTTACCCTCCAAAGCGCCGCACAAACAAATCAAATATTTCTAGTCACATTCGCAGACTAGCTCTTGAGCCGTGAACGGAGAGTGGTCAGTCCAGACATAATCAAAACCCGTCCGGTATTTTAAGTTTGAAGTATTCAAGGTCTCTTGGAAATAAACTTTTTAAATTTGTGGTTCCAAACTTTTTCATTCGACCCGAGGTCGACATTTCAATTAGTCTTTTATTCTGGGTAGTGACTCTGTACCCTCGTGAACTATTTGCTGTGCCTTGTGGGTGCTATTTGGCAGAAGTCGGCACTGGAAATAGAAAGAAATTAAGATTCTGACTAACCCTCCAGTCTGGAGGTGAGAGTACACTCAGAGAACAGTCAACACTGAGGAGGAGGAGGAGGAGCTGATCACGAATCACAGTATGCCAGAACTTGCACCACCAGCCCTTGGTCATCTTGACAGGTTAGAAGGACATTTTTTTTTGGTTTGGAGTGGGGTTATGAAGGATACTGGTCAATAGTAAATACTTTAGCAGTAAGGCTTTTCCTGCAATCTTGTGCCTGATGCATTCCTGTGTTGCATCAACTTTGCATCATTTGACAATATTAAAAAGGAAGTTAAAACACATTTTAAAGCTGGAAATCACCAAAAAAGAATACACAAACACACACAAACCTCTATTATTGGAGCCAGAGCTGGATTTCACTTTCACGAAATCAAAGCGGAGAAGTTGGGCCTCTCTTGGTTCTCCTCCTCAGAGAGTCAGGCTCTCAGCCAGATTCGCTGTCTATTTCTCTTGGCGTGTCAGTGGCATACCTCACCTGAATGTCAGCTGGCAGCGTGTAGGAGTGCCAGACGCTAAGTGCCCTGCAGTTATGTGGTCTCATCTTGTGTGACCTTTTATCCAGAAGTCTTTATTGCATATGCATGGGCAATAAGGAGGTGTCCAGGTCAGTGTGATAAATATTTATGATCCAGCACCAGCATATTTTTGAAGGGCATCCGAGGTGACACGCAATCAGCCCGCCTTTAACTGCAGATGCAGCTCTGGAGATCAAGTGACTGTAAAGGCTTTTGTATCCCAGGATACATAAAAAGGATATTGACGGCTTTATAGACATTGTTAAATCCTGCTTTTTGATTTGTTTGAAAATCCAGAAGGAAACAGAGGCGATGGCTGACGCTCAATAACCCAATGTGCAGGTGCAGGCCACGCCTACGCTCGGCGTCTCTTCCTTCAAACACCGATGTTGTCGTTCTCCCGGGCCCATCGCTCAAACTCGACAGGCTTGAGGTCTAGCTAAATGTGACCTAAAGCTGTGGAAGAATGCCCAATATTGAATTTGATATCTTTGTTTCCTTCCCACAGTCTCAGAAGCAGAATATCGATCTGACAAGGCAAGCAAAGTTCGCCTCGACACCAGCGTTTGCCCTCTTTGTGACTCTGAAGAACGTGGTGTGTAAGATCGGCGAGGACGCAGAGGTGCTCATGTCTCTCTATGACCCGGTAGAGTCCAAATTTATCAGGTAATCTCACGGGTGCAAAATCCACCTTTTCACTGCCTTTTTTTTCCTGCTTCTTGTAGTTCTGACTTTTTCCTTCACTTGTGCTACAAATAAATGACTACCGCTCACTCTGTTGCTGGAAGGAAAGTGTCAAGACGATCTTTTTGTTTTGGGATATGAAAAGAGCGAAATAAATACAGAGGTAGAGGTGCTTTTCCTGCTCTCTACTCATGGTTGCATCTCAAGGTGAAACACTCTTGGTTTTTTCTAAATAAAGTGGTAAGTCAGCATGTTTTTCTTCACACATGCAAAACTAAAACCAAGCCATTCAAATAGTGCTTAATCCTGTAAACCCGCTTTTACACAAACTCAAATGCACCATGCAAGAACGTGACCGAAACAAGTGCAGCCTCCTTTCCAGGGATTTTCCATTGTTTGAGGATTTTGACAGCAAATTATCACGAGTAGAGCAGCGAGGCTTCGGCCTGCGTCCAACATCAGTCATGCATTTTGTTTCCAAAGCGGATCTGTGTCAGGATTAACATTCAAGCTTCAAGAAACCATAACAAATGCAACTCAACTGATTGCCTTAATTCACTGTATCACAGATGTGTCTGTTCAAATATAAGGAATCGCAAAGACTGATCGTAATCCAAAACGTGTGATTTCTCCGTCACAGTGAGAACTACCTGGTGAAATGGTCCAGCTCAGGTCTGGTGAAGGACATAGACCAGCTTCATAACCTCCGAGCGGTCTTCACGGTGAGTTTGCTTCTCTGTATGTGTATCTCTGTGTGAGTGTGCATTCTCTGGCCTGTGGTAGTCCACTGTTTATTCAGCCATGTTATGAGGCATGTGGGATCCAGTTTGCAGAGCCTGTATTTGTTGAGCTCTCTCAGAAAGAGCCCGGCTCGCTGTATGTATTTACCGAGGCAGTCACCTCTGTCTAATGGAAGCCCAAGGGCAGAAGGGTCAGTGTGCACTCACTGGGAGCACTTTGTCTGTCCTGGATGGTGTTGTCCTCAGGAAATGAATCTGTGGACACGGTCGCAATTGTTGCAGAAGCAACCCTGGGTGAAGTTTGCCCAGAGCACAACTCATCTCCACCGAAGGAAGGCTCTTTTTAATTGATCTGTTGTTGTCATGCAGTGCAGCAAGTCTGTCGCTAGATGAGTCTTTAAATCAATGTTCATTTTCCTGGGGATATTTACCCCTGATTGTACAATCTGACTGTGAGGATTCGTGTTTTCCAGCTGAAATTTACATCTCCTTCTGGCTCAAAGTGACAGTATTAGCGGTTCGTCATGGCTTCTCTGTTTATCTCTCTTCACAGGACTTAGGAAGTGAGGACCTGAAGAGAGAGAAGATCAGCTTCGTGTGCCAGATTGTCAGAGTCGGGCGCATGGAGCTGAGAGACAACAACACCAAGAAGCTGACATCAGGACTGAGAAGACCATTTGGAGTTGCGGGTAAAGCAGAAAACAGAGAGACTTCATAATAACCTGTTCGTCTTAACAACAGCCATAAAACAAAAGAATACAGGATGGATTGGTTTTAAGGTGGTTCAGATCACATCTTACTGGCTTGAAGTTCTTTGGTAGAATTCTCCTCATGTTAAACAAGAATCATGTGTGGTGTACCCCAAGGTTCTATTCTAGGTCCTTTACATTTTAATCTATATGTGCAGCTGCTTGGTAATGTCATCAGAAAGAAAGCAAACTACATATTGTCGACATGTTGACAACACACAACTTGAATGTTTTGAACAACGTTGGCAATTGAGTTGAATTGACACCTTAGCAACACCAAAGTTATCTTTTCGGTCCGGCACTTCACTTTGTATATAGATTTAAATTTTTATTGCAGTGATTGGAAAGTTGTTTTTAATTTGGCTATTCAGCCCACACCTGAGCACTTCCGGCAAATTTACTCTCTCAAACTGGGAGGGTAGTTCAGACTGATGCTTAAACTCAGCACACACAAGTTTTCTCCTTCCATTTCGGTATCTAATGATCGTTTAAATTAAGTTAAATATTATCCTGATGACACCTAACTTTACATTTCTGTGTCCCCAGATTGTTTTTATTTATTTATTGGTTATTAAGTTTTATTGATTCACTGATGACACCCAACCTTACATCTCTGTATTCCTGGATGTTTTAGCCACAGTGATATTAAGTTGCAGTGATACGCTGATGACACCCAACCTTACTTTCCTCTATCAATAGATTTTTCCATCCACTTGGTGGGTTATTGCCCCAATCATATAACATAAATGTACGAATATAATGCTTTTTTAGGTAGAAACAATGGATCCAATATTTTTTGGCATTTGCAAAAAGAGTGCATCAGTCTCCAGACCTGTAGTTATTCATCTTTCATGTTAGAGACCAGTTTGTGTCCAATTATTTGTGTTTTTTTTATGACTGCTTTCATTTTGAAGCCATCACTGCAACTCAGTTTTAATCTTGTAATGTCTAGCTGTTTGGTCTGCTTGTTTGTATGAAGGATGAGATGTTTCTGTAAAGCTTGGTTGACTTGTAACTCTGAATATCTTATAACTTTGAAGCTTTATATTTGAAAGAGTCCCCATGTGTGGAAGCTTAGGAGAAATCTTTTGTTTGTCTTACAATTCTGAGGAGTTATTACCGTAAGATCCTCGCCCGGATGAGTTCATATATTTGGCTAAAATTCAGAGTTATCCCATTGGAAGCAGAAAGAGAAATTACAGCTTGATTTATCTCATGTTGGCATGCTTCCAGCCGTATCGTAAACTAATTAGATTGGCGTTTTGCCCGCGGTTCTCCAGCAGAGAAAATGATGCCCCTCATTCAATGTCTTATTTTCCTAGTGCCACTTGAAGAGATGGTAAATGACAGCCTGATTTAGGGGGGCTTAGCTTTGGCTGCTGTCATCATCGCAGTGGCAACCAACATGATGAAGAGGCTGATTTTTAGCGATTTTTTTTTTTTTTAACCTTTTATAGACTCAAACACTACATAAGGCTTTTTATACCGTTGACTATGACGTTTAGGGTTTTAGAACAAAAGTGCTGACACAGCTGTTTCCTCTCACTCAGACTTACTTCAGTTTGAGCCAAATCCAATCCACTATTCCAGTCCAAGGCCAAAGTTTACTTTGCCAAATTGGACTGTATTTGCAGGCTCTACAAAAAAAAAACATTGAGATATAACTTGTTTTTTAAAAACCACTGCACTCGTTCTGATTTAAGTCAAATAGTTAGACACTGTCTTGTGTTAACTGTTTAGCTAGCTATTCTGCTTCAGGTGGGTGAAATCACAGCTTGAGATTTCTGGACAGTCAAACCTGATGGGAAGAAGAATGCAAAAACAGTCAAGTGTTACTTATTAGGAGTTTATGGTTTAACTTGTTCTGAGTCATGGGTTTGGTTTGGTGTTGTCAAAAACAAGTTGACATTATTTGGTTTCATTTTTGTTTTTTCTTTCATTTAAGCTTTGATGCATTTTTTAACGCTGAATTTTGGTATAAAAAAAGTTTAGTTTAGATGAATTTTTACGCTGGATTTTTGTGTAAAAAAAGTTAAGATTAATTTTTTAATGCTGAATTCATGTGTAAAATTTTTTTAGTTTAGATAAATTTTTACGCTGGATTTTTGTGTAAAAAAAGTTTAGTTTAGATGAATTTTTGAAATACTGGATTTTTGTGTAAAAAAGTTGAGTTTTAATTGAGTTTTTATTGCTTTTAATGTTAATTTTAATATTTGGTTAACATCGGGCAAAGTCTCTTAAAAATTTAATATTATATTAGAAAATCAAAATATGTACATTTTTATTTTGCCTTGTCAAAGACACGACTTATTAAGCTGGTGGCAATAATCAATGCAATTTATTGTCATGTGAGCTCACTTACTCCACATCACCATGGCAGTGTCAGAGTATGGGTTGGGCCACTCCAGTCAAAAATGTCTGGACACGCCCCTGCTTGTTTATGAAGCTTGCTTTAAGTATGTTCTTTCAGCTCAGCAATAGATAGATCCAGGCTCAATTGATTGAATAGAGGGGACTACAGCATAATCAGTATAAACGAATAAGCTAATCTATCTAGGTCATCCAACAGGAGATTCTCTTAAGTGTCCTAAAAATGTACTTTTCTTCATCACACAAAAAAATCAGATGGTATTTAAAAGGATAGCTGCATGCTTAACACGTGTGTCAATCAGAATATTAAAACAAAAATTTAAAGTTTCTCTGCATCAATTATCTCTTTAAAAGTGCCCTACAGCAGATAATACAGAAAAACAATATTAAATTCTGCTGTTAAGAGGTCTTACCAAAATTAAACTCTGGTGTGTGTAATTGTGTGTCAAAGACCAAAACAGAGGCCATCCTCTCTGTAATTTTATTAGATTTTGTCGATTTTTCAAAAACATACAGTCCAGTTTTACTTAGTCATCTCTTTTGTTATTTCAGGTAATCAAAATCTCTCTGACCTTTTAGTTCTCATGACGTTGGTACTTTTTATTATCGGTAATAACCTTGGTCAGAGTGCACTTTTTTTGCACCCCTAATTTCCCCCCCAGAGAGAAATGACGTCTCAGGTTCTTGAAGAGCTTCATAGCAGCATTGAGTAATTCAGAGGGATTCATCACTGGGGGTGGATGTTCATTTTGCCTCAATGAATGCTCATTGAAGGAGAACCAATGTCTGCTGCTGTCACCTAAAAAAGCAGTTATTTGTATCTCCTTTGCAGATGTGATGCTCTCTGCAGGCTTTGAGGATGTTTTGACCCTCTCTCTCTTCTTGTTTTTTCCACAGTAATGGATGTCACTGACATCATAACGGGCAAAATGGACGACGAGGACAAACAGCACTTTATCCCATTTCAGCCGTAAGTGGATTGTTGAGCAGCACCAAATAGATCACACTTAAACCAACGGGAGCATGGAGTTCCTTTAGTCTTGGGATAATGTTGCATAGCTGATAGAGTCGCGCTCCTACACTTATCATTATCTCCGGTTTGTGAAAAATATTCAAGACTGCGTGGTTTTATTGTTTAATTTTTTTTAAAAGACTTAAATCCTTGACACCTGATTAGCAGAGGTTTGAAGTCAGAGGCTCGTCCTTATTCCCTGCTGACTCAATTAAGGCAATCTCATTAACTGCTGCCATTCTTGTAGGACTGCATGCAGAGCCAAAGTAACCTTTTCCTTAACGGGATTTCCTGCATAATTGGAAAAGCTTCACATCCAGGCAGTTTAGCTGCTAGATCACCTCACTTAGAGGTTTTATCTGTGAGCGTAAATCATGGAAATTAGTGTCTTCTAGTGTGAGAAGAGGTACAGGATCTACTAGGGGTTATTTATGCCCAAGAGTGAATACTTAGCATTGAATTTTTAGCTAATGAAGTTTAGAAATTAAAGTCGCATGAGCCAATTTTTCATGTGTTTTTAAAGCAAGCAGAGGTACCAATGTATGAAGCCGTACTCTATGCATGGTGAATGGAGGTCCTACAATGTCCAGCTTTTCTGTCCAAATCAGATCCTAAATCGCCAGCATGATGAAGGCTGATCTTTTACATTTTTAATGGCCGTGCTCTTCTTCGACTTCATTGTGTTGTCCATTGTGTTGGGAAGATTGATCTCAGATCCTTTACTGCTGTCTCAAAGCTTATATCATCACTGCCTTCTCCTCCATGCTCCTCCACCACCTCCTCTTCTTCTTTTTCTCTGTCAGAGTCCTTCGTTTCAAGATGCCCCAATTTTACACACAGGTGCCACACAAGTGGTGCTTCTCGGATCACAAACCCTGAAACCTGAATCACTGACTGCATATGAATGTGGACATGGCGTCTCCAGCTCCTCTCATTGTACAAAGTGAAGCCAAATCAGCCCTCTACAGAATCATTAGAGATGCATGTTAAAGGGATATTTCGGCGTAAAATTAATTTAGATCAAACACACCACAACACCGAGTTAGACACCCCCTCGAGACAACTTTAGAAACGACCACAGGATAGCAATACACAGCGGTCTGAGGAGCCATAAACAAACCTCAACCAAAACGCCACTCTATAGACACAAAAAATGTTTAGAAGAGCAGCTAACTTCATCAGCAGTACATATAGGGTCCCAGTCGTAGTACTAGCCACCAAACATCTTTTTAACTTTGCCGGATTTCTGTAGCAAAGAGACTAAGCAAAACTCCCCTACTCTCTTTCAGCAGCCATTTGTTTGTAGCCTGTTTAGCTTTGGCTAGCTTGTCACTTTCCTGCTCTTTATCATCTATGATGTTCACTCTGTACTCAGTTATATAATTTCATATCCTCACATTGGGATTGCAGCACAACATCAGACTATTTAAACCTATCAAACGTAACGATTTGGATTCACTCTTAAGGAGCTATCATGATGTCCATACTTATATACAGTCTCTTCTCTCAAATTTAGCTATTTTAATTCACTTTCTCTCAAAACTAAAGGTTGATTTTTTTTTGTTAAAGCCTGTAAAACCAACAACTTTGCTCACCAGCTTTAAAAACATCTGAAAACTGGCTATTGTCAGGTCAAGCCTCCCAATGCTACAGTGAAGCTGTAAATGCTGACTGGGCACTATCTCCTAAATGATGATTTCTCTGTGTGTTTCCTTCATTACCCATCCTGCCTCACTGTTAACTGCTAACAAGCGGCTTTGTGTCTGTCATGGTATTCCCATCACTCTCTGGTGTGTGTGTTTCTCTCTCTCTCTCTCTCTCTGTGTTTCTGTCTCTGTCTCACCCCACTCCCCTCCTCACAACCATCACTTTGTTGCTCCCCCTCTCTCTCTGCCCTTTTTTTTTCCCTCTGCCATCTCTTCCTCTCTGTCGTGTTCGCCTGTTGTGTGCATACTGCAGGCTAGCGTTGGATGATGCCATTCGACACAAGCAGCTGAACATCTCCCGTTTTTCACCCAGGGTGGCGGGGGAGAACGACTTCCTCCAGACTGTCATCAACAAAGTTATCACCGCCAAAGAGGTCAATCACAAGGGCCAAGGTACGGTGCAAAAATCAGACACAAAGACAAGTGATGAAAAGAAACTACGGCACAATATAATCAGGCTATTTACATACGGTATCTTACACTTGCATACATTTATTTTACTGTGAAGCAGCAAAAAATATTATGTTGTTTGAACAAACACTTCAAAAAAGTTAGACACAAGGAAAAACTTCTTGAACAGGCAGAAACCTCATACAGAACCAGACTCAGGGTGATTCGCCATCTGCTTCAAGTGTGTTTGGATCAAGATGGGTGCAAGAAATGAAATGGATAGAGACAAACAAACAGAGCAGTTGTGACAAACGCTACTAGTACATACTGATGGCTGTATTAGCAATAATAATGGTAGAAGTTGTTTAGTATCAGCAGAACTTGAATATTCAAGATTATCATCTGATGATGATATTAGCAGTAACTCAAATTGCAAATGAGACGGTTAAAATTAAATGGTTTTTGTTTTTATTTAAAGGGATATTCCGGCGTAAAATCAGTTCAGGGTCAAACACACCGTAACACCAAGTAAGACATCCCCTTGAGTGATGAATGTTGTCGACTGCTTGCTTCTCTAGTTATACCAACTTTAGTAATAACCGCACGGTAGCAAACCTCAACTATAATGCTCAGAACAGCACCTAACTTCATCAACAGTACATATAGGGTCCTAGCCACAGCACTAGCCACCAAACATCTTTTTAACTTTGCCTAATTTCTTTAGCAAAGAGACTAAACACAACTCACCTACTCTCTTCCAGCAGCCGCTTGTTTGTAAGGAGACCTCAGGCCAGTCCATTATGGACTGTAGCGGGGTAAAGCAGCTCAAGGAAGAACATTTATGATCAATAATTTATTATTTACTTGAAGTAATAATCATTTTGCACTGCAGACGTGGTAGTTCTTCTACCTAAGTGTCTCAGTCTGATTGCACATTCATTAAGAAATGTGTTACGGTGTGTTTGACCCTAAATTAATTTTACGCTGGAATATCCCTTTTACATCTTGCTCAGTGTCCCAACTTCTTTTGAATCAGGGTTTTAAAACAGGATTACAATTATAGCCATTATATTTTATCCCTCCTATAAGTGCTTTGCAAGCTTAGAGTATA
The DNA here is from genome assembly GCA_962446985.1 of Xyrichtys novacula. Classification (NCBI taxonomy): domain Eukaryota; kingdom Metazoa; phylum Chordata; class Actinopteri; order Labriformes; family Labridae; genus Xyrichtys; species Xyrichtys novacula. The sequence goes on along the minus strand of OY660882.1, from coordinate 5,347,100 downwards.
TTAGATCTATCTCTCAGTTGAACTGGCACAAGATGATAAAGGTTAATTGGATTTGGTGTGTTTGACTCCTGAGGTCAGCTTTTTAAATCACAGCCTTAGTCCAAAAGTTGGGCTGCTGTGTAAAATGTTTATAAAAACTTAAGACTTGTTTATGTCATTTAAACTTTATTAATTCATTGACAAAAGTAACAAAAAATACAAGAAATGAACATTTTTGTGTTAAAATATGGTGTAAAAAATACAGATTTATTATCCAAGAGGGGACACTGTACAACACAGTGTGAGGAAGTTATGTAACCGTCTTTACCAGCACACCTTTTTTGTTGTAGGCTTGAAATAAAGCTTTAATCATGGGACTCTGACATGGCAAATTCAGTCTTTATTCGACTTACTGAACCGAACCACTTACTGTCAGCTCTGTATTAACTTTTGTGTCAATTCATACTAAGAACTACATCCCGCAAACACACCACCGGGCTGTTGAAATAGTTCAACTTGCTAATAAGAACATAATTCTTTGTCAAGTGCTCCCACTATAAATCACTGCTCCTACTATAAATAGTTGCCCTCGTCACCATGACTACAGGATCCAAGTAATCCAGCTGTTAATTAAGCTGGTGAGCCTTCTGCAGAGACTAAGACCTTATCAGTGATTAGCGATCTGCAGTAAGAAGAACAACATTAAGTCGTCTGCGGGGCTCGTGCTGGAAGAGGAGGGGAGCAACATGACAGCCTGCATGGTATTGTCACACCCGATGAAGATGTACGCGGATAAATGTCAGGTCTGCTCCGGCCCACACGGGGGGAGGAACAGCAGAGCACTGAGAGCAGCTGTTTCGGTCACGGCTGGGTATCAAACAGCTTCCCGCCAGGCTTCTGAGAGATATGTCACTCATGACAATATGGAGCCTGAAAAGTCAAAGTGAATGAGCTTTGGGGTTAACAAGCGGCCGCTCATTTCAGCGGCCTCTAAAGGAAGCCCGGTGCGAAGCGTCTACTCTAATTGGACGCCTTGCTTTAGGAAAATTTCAGTCTTATTCAGAAGTATGTTTCCCTTCTGCTTTGTTTTTTTTTTCCTTTTAAGAATATAAAAGTGAGTGCAGTTGTAGAGCTGAAACCAGCGCACTGTGAAGTATCTGCAAAAAAAGAGAACTTTCCTCCAAACTCTAGAGAAAGCTGTGTAACTACGGGGTTTAATTTGTTGAGGTGTATGACCCATAAAAGACCCCTGAAGGCCTTTTGTTTCAGAGATTTTCCAAGCCACACAGTTTTCTTCTAAGCTTCACACCCTCAGGTTCCCGAGACCAATTATTTAAGTCTGGTAATAAGTGCACAATTTAAATATTTTACCATAAATATCAGTTACACACACACACACATACAGATTAAAGTAAAAGAAAAATGCCCAAAGAGGAAATGTGGAGACTATGTCATTAATATTCCACTGGGACACTTTGTGTTTATTTCTAAAGATTTCCCCTTTATGTGTGCCATGTATTTTTTATCCTCTCAGTATTAGAGCTAAGGAGTAAAATTCGTAAGCTTGTGTTGGGGGACTCAAATCAACCCTAACGCCTAAATTTTGCCTATTCATGCCTTTTTCTTTAGGTTTTTGTATCACAGAAATGAACGAGTTACAAGACATGTTAAAAGTTGAAAAATACCACCCTGTCCCGACCTTTTGCAAAGCTATTTAATATTTGAGTTCTTATACTGCCCCCTCTGGTCATTGAGCGCCACTGACGCTGCAGGAGTTACTTTCCTTTAGCTCAGTCAGTGTGGTCAAAATACTTCAACATTGTAGCCTCGTGCTTATTCGTCTGTGAGCGCTGTGTTTATGACTTGAAGCGGACAAAGACAGAATAAATAAGTTGTCTTTGTTCAGAACTTTTAATTCAGTTCGGTGTTTGTTAATACAGTGTTATGATAGCAGCTAGCAGCATGACTAAGCAGTTTTGAGAATTGCAAACAACGGTATTGTGCAGTGACTGAATGTTTTTTTCATAGACTGCATATAGATGGACAGTGTCCAGGATGGTAGGGGAAGGTCCCGCCCTCCTTTGCCTCTGATTGGCTTGAAGTGCAGGGCTCCAATTGGTTATTCCTAATGGCTGTGAAACGTCATTGTCTGTCGGGTTGGGGTTAGGGTAAGGGTTTGGGTTAGAAGATTCAGAAGTGCGATAATGTTCTGTAATGTTCTGTTCGATGTACAGAGCCGACAGCCTGCGTTCAGTGTGAGCATGTGATGCCGTTTCCAGCTTTTCTGACCAATCAGAGGTGAAGGAGGCGGGACTTTCCCCTACCATTCTACAAAAAAAAAAATCGGGCACTGGACAGAGGATTTACACTGGTTAGCTGCTATTGAGGCCTGCCTCTGGTGGACACTTTAGGAACTACTCTTTTTCACACTTCCACAGTGGCTCCATCATCTTTTTTTTTTTTTTTAGCTATAACAACAAAATGTTTAATGAAGACAGATTGAGAGAACAGTGTTTCACAAAGAAATTAAATGTGCATATATACAAATACCAACAAGCACTCGCTATCTTAAATGTTTTTCTCTCACCACTTCCACTCTTGTGTCCGCTGCTGTTGTGTTTTCCTAATCACATACAGGTGTATTCCACTCAGTGTTTTGCCCCAGAGCTAAAAGATGTCACTAGAAGCAGAAAACAACATGAAGTATTCTCTTTCTAGTAATTTCCTGGGGGCAGTTTCTCTCCTTCATTGCTGTCTCTTGATGTTTTCCCTCCCTTCTTTTTTCTCCCCCCCTCGCCCTGAATGCATCACCAGGCCTGTGGGTGACTCTGAAGCTGCTCCCTGGAGACATCCATCAAATAAGGAAGGACTTCCCTCACTTGGTGGACCGATCGACAGCTGTGGCTCGGAAGATGGGCTTTCCTGAGATCATTATGCCAGGTACGAAAAAAAAAGGGTTTGAAGGATCTTCATCTTCTGCATGGACGGGGATTTTTAATTAGAGACTAATTTTAAAGAACAGATCACACTTCATTAAGGCTTGACTTAGACATTAGACTGAAGTTGTCTTCAAAGATGTAATGAGAGGAAATCTTGATGTCCTGCAAAGACTGTGAAATATGAGCATCTCCTTCCTTTTTTTTATTTCCTAAAGGTGATGTGCGAAACGACATCTACGTGACTCTGGTTCAGGGGGATTTTGACAAAGGGAGCAAGACCACGCCCAAAAACGTGGAAGTGACCATGTCTGTCTACGACGAGGACGGCAAGAAACTGGAGGTACGCCAGGCGGATTTAAACTTACCTCTCTGGCTCCTCTCCAGCTCGGTCTCAGCATTCAGGTCATAAGTGTTATAGCTCCCCTCGAACTCTCAGACATGCTGTGATTTACTGGGCTTTCTTTAATCTTACACAGCTCAGCACACTGCCTAACTGACCAGGACTCTCATAAAGCAGTGTGATACACAGGCCGGCCCCGTATACCTCTGCTGCCTGTCAGAAAGTGACGGAATGCAATGTTGGTGTTTTGCGCTTGATTGAGTAGCTTAAAATTTGCCTCACTGCTGCAGGTATCAACTTTAATCATTGTCAAAGTGGGTTACAGACCACAGCATGGGGGGACAGAAATATGGGCTGCAAAGTCTGACTGTTGTATTGACTTTTTCTCACTTCTGATAATGAATGTAGAGGTCTAATTTTCTTCTTTGTGTGTGTGTTTGATTACAAGCTGTTCTGAAATGTTTGAAATTCATTTTGATGAAATATGCAGCACTCGGATCGATCAGTCTTTTATTTTGTTGTTGGTCTTGCGGTTGTAGATATTTTTGGCTTTAATGGAGAAGTCTGGGGTTGTGGCCTAGAGCTTGGTTTATACTGCTGCTTTAACTCAAGCGGCCCACAACACCATGTCTGCATCCTTCAGTGTGTATGCCTGTTAAAGGTGATGCATCAGTCCAGCAGTCATTACACAAATTATTGCTGTATTCTGATTAAGACCGGACAACTGAAGTGCAGGTAAACACCTTAGTCTGACTATAATCGGAGTTTGAGAACTCCAAGAACTCCGATAATTCGATTGGAATTCGATTTTCTCTACCATGAAACCAACGTAGTTACTAGTGTTGTAGTCAAGACCGCATCAATTGAGACCAAGACATTACCGAGACCAGAGAGGACAGAGACCGAGACAAGACCGAGTGAAAATGCCTTAGATTCCAAGACGATGCCAAGACCCTCAAAAAATGGTCTCGAGACCAAGACCGATCTTGAGTACTACAACACTAGTAGTTACATCATACTATGTTGTTACATCATACGCCGACTAACCAGCGTAGTCAGAGTATGATTGGACAATGTATGCGCGTGTACGCCATGCCCCTGTAACGCCGGACCAAAAACAGTAGCGTGCATCTCATCTACAAAAGAAGTCACGCGTATATCATGTACGACAAAAACAACGCCGTATGATGCTCCATCTTCTTGCTCGAAAATGCCCAGCAGCAGTTGTAGCCACTTGACGTCTGGCACGGACATGCTGTTGTCGTTGACAGTTCTATGGGGTCAACCGGAAACGCTGCTGAAAAGACCCGTATCGCCCCCTAGTTTTGGGGAGGAGGGCACGTTCACGTCAATAATTCGATTTTCTCAGCTGCATTTAAACCCGGACAAGGAGAGAAGTCGGATTCAGCGAAAAAAAAAAGGAATTATGAGCTTAGTCCGATTCAGATGTGCATGTAAATGCACTGACTGAAAGCTTGGACAGACAGCAATAAGAAATAAGAATAAATATACTGTTGATTTTCTGGGTTTATGTTGGTTTATAAAACAACAAGACTATTTCTACAAGAGTAACAGATAAATTCAAGTTCATGAGACGCCACAAGTTGTTGGACAAACTCTTAAATTTCAAGAAAATGTCAGAGCAGGAGCCGTGCAAGATCTGCAGTATACATGTTTGTAAGACACAGTGACATTTCAGGTGGGTGGATTGCGAGACACGATGTAAAAACATGAATCTAGCTCATTAAACATCCGCACCAGTTTTCACATTAGCCCTGATTTCCACTGTCGGTGCATTTCTATTATTTCTTTTTATTATCAGCCCTCCATAAGTTTGTAAAGTGCCAGCAGAGCTTTTTGGTTATGAAGACCTGTAGCCAGTGAACCCTTTCTCTGCTTGACTTTACCTCCTGCCCTGCGGAGGTTGCTGGTTAATGGCGGATATGAGAGGTTGGACATTTGCAGCGCGTGGGCAGAAGTAGGGCAGGAGGTGTGCGTCTGTGGGAGTCGTTTGCTCACGTGTCTGCGTGAATGTTCAGTTTTAATGATGCGGCTTTTGATTAAACTCTGACCTGATTTATGTGGAGCCATCTTGCTTTGGATTTTATTTTTTGCAAAGTAATTGTATGAAGAGTCCAAATGGGAATAAGTCAGAAGGACTAATGAGTTCGAGGTGATTTGACAGGAGAGACGGCAGAGCTCCGGTCATGGAGTGGCCTCCTGCGAACAGCAAATCAGAGGAGAGACTATCACCCTTGGCTGCCCCAATTATACACATTAGTCTTAGACTGAGAGGCCTCATCAGTGATTTGGCTCAGCAGGCTGAGGAGGATTCAGTGTTGATGAAAACTCAAAATTCACTTCTGAAGAAGTGCAAAACAGCCGTGATCTCGAATTCTGTCAGTATGGGACATAACAGACGATGCTTGGTTGTTTTATTGATGGACGAGGCGTCCCATGATAACGAGGATGACGATATCAGCATTATTTTTTAATCAGCTGTTGTGCGTCATGGTTTTTTTTTTAAACTGCAGATCAGGGTTGTTATGTCAGCAGAATTTCAACATCAGATAAAAACAACTCTAGGATTCTAGATTCTAGCCTCTCCATTTCCTGGTTGTTCGGTGTTTATTTTGGCAGACATGTTCGGTCGGATTTGGTCGTTACCCCTTCAGATATTTTGGGGGGTGAAACCCATTTTCAGTCCAGGACGGCTCACCGCCCAGCCCCGCTCAGTCTCTGTCAGATAACATTTAGCTGATGTGCCCAAAGATGCCAGAGCCTTTTGGCTGTAAAGATTGTAATCGCTGACAGCTGTTGACATTGATCAAGTTACATTGATCCAATCCTTGAATTTCTTGGCTGTAAAATCTTCGGAGTTTTCTTAACTTCTCCGCTTGGAAAATGCTCCGTTCGGGTCTTCTGGGACCATCTGTAATTGTTTAAATTGCCTCTCTTACTTCCTTCCTCCTGTTTTTAAGGTGTTATATCCCATCTGCTGGTTTGATTTCGAAAGCAGTTTCAGTCAGATCACTGATTTAAAAACTTTCTCTTAAATGTAACTTAGCCCTAGACGGAGTTAAAGAAATGCTCCGTCAAAAGGAAGAAAACTCTTTCTTATACGAGGGCCATTAATGAAATGGAATAAAAAAGCCTCCATGCTCAAGGCACTTGAAAATAGCAGAATTTAATAACGCACTTAGAGGTGAGTTTCATAAAAGGTGTACTTGGTAAGTTTTACTTCTAAAGGCTATTATCGTCTCTGTCTCAGCTTTCCTTCTCCGCTCTGTACTTTCTCTTTCAGCCGTTACATTTCGTCATCTTTCTTCTTGTGAAGCTGGATGGTGACTTCTTGTCACCTTTCCTTATTAGCACACCTTCATAAACCCTCCTCACCTGCGGCTAGATTTCAGCCACTTCCCTCATCTTTCTCTCTTCAAGCTGTAGAGCTGCCATGAATCCTGGCCACTTAGACGAAAGGGGGCAAAGGCGCCGGAGCGAGCACCTGCCCCCCAGATCTGCTCAGTGTGACGGGGGAAGACGGGGCCTGTTATTCCTCATAATTGCTGGTTGTCAGAAGCCATTAGTGTTGGAGGGTTTTTTTTTTTTTTTTTTTTAGCAGAAGCGCACTCGCGGGCCAGGGAGTCAGCTGGGGAAATGAGAGGAAGGAGGTGGGCCGCCTGAGGAGAAACCAATAGAAAACAAGGCATGTGTGCCATCCACTGCCACTCCATCCGTGGCGCCAGATCTCTCAGGGGGGCACAAAGTATTTTACATACGCACCCTGACCTGTCGTGGAAACTCAGGGGAGTCCGTAGGAAGACCAATTTACATGGCCGCCTCCGTCAGCAGCAGCTGGTCTGCTCTGCTGCACCTGGCTCCCCTCCACTTTTCACTGCATGGAAGCTCCCACCCTCCTTCTTAAATATTTAATTTCTAATTTATTTCTTATTTCCACAATGCTGTCGTGAGATTGGCAGCCAAAAGGCAGGTGCTCTTGCATAAAGTGCACTGCAGCTCTGAAAGGCCTTTCTGCAAGATTTCGGCTTTGTGCCCGAGGGGGGCTACATTTTATGAAATAAGTGCTAGTCAATTTTTCCCATGCTGCGAGTGTGCTAATGTTTTGACAGACTGATAGAAACTCAGCCATCAGGATTTTGCCTCTGTGACTAGAACTTCTGCTAGGCCAGTAAAACCAGATAACATCTTGTAATGTTTGATAACTTTATCCGTTTTTTTTTCTTCCTTTTTATCCAGAACGTGATCTTCCCTGGAGCCGGAGACGACGGCATCAATGAGTACAAGTCTGTCATCTACTACCAAGTCAAGCAGCCGCGCTGGTTTGAAACGATTAAGGTGTGTCTCTCACCTTATATCAACCTCCTCGCTGTTTCCTCTTTTTTATTTAGATTTTAATCATTATTTCCTACTTTGACTACGGTATCACCCTTGTGAAAACATTATTCAGTACAACACAGGCTCACATAGGGCTGGGCCATTTGGCCTCAAATCAAAATCACGATATATTGAGCAGTTCATCTCAATAACGATAAATGGACGATAACTACTCCATGAGCTGTTCATCCCCTCCCACATTAACTTTGTCTACTTCAGCCACAACTATGAACAATCCTTCATCTCCTCATTATAAGGGACATGAGACCATAGCCTACCTACACACATCCAAAACCAAGTTTTACTTATTTATTTTTTGACACCAAATATACCGGTATGGGCAAAATGACATGGGTTATTGTCGTAAATTTCAGTATTGGTAAATTCTCAGTTTATCGCCCAGCCCTAGGCTCACATCACTAATATTTTGTTGAATGAAGTTTGTGGTGTTTTATCGTGCCATGAAACTTTGAGACAGTAATAAATACAAAACCAAATGGGAACAGAGATTCTGTTTTGGTTTGCAGCAGAAAAGTGAAGTTGGTGAGTTACTGCAAATGACTGTTATTAAAGCATGAAAACCTCATCTAGCTTGGTCTTACAGGGACTTTTATAGACTGTAAGCAAAGGCAGACAATGAGTCTCCACCTGTTGTACAGAAACAATACCAAACACCCCCTTATACCTTAACAACTCTTGTTTAAATTAACCTTTTAAACAAAGCATTATATCTGGTTATGATTTTTACAGAGGTGTTCCTCAAGGCTCTAATCTCGGTCCCCTACTTTAGTCATTAAATATGCTACTGCTGATTATAAACTTACTTAAATTTCCCATGTCCCATAATATTCATAAAAAACAAAATCCTGCCTTTTTGATGACAAATTGCTCTTAAAAAAAACTAACCTTGACAGCACAAACCATGTATGAGAACAAATAATTTATAGTGTATTCTGATTTTGTAGTTTGACCCATGTTCTATTGGTTAACATGGAAACATTATGACCTATACTGCATCCAGCCAGTAGGGGGAGCTCCAAATTTGTTGACCTCCCTTTAAAGATCATGTTGTCCAGCATTTTATACAGTTGGTCAAACTTCTCTATATTCACACCCCTTTAAATAACCTTTTCAACAAAGCATTATATCTGGTAATGTTTTTTCTAGGGGTGTTCCTCAAGGCTCTAATCTCGGTCCTCTACTTTTGTCATTGAATATGCGACTGCTCATGAAGAACTTACCTATAAACTTACTTATAAATAATGATATCCTGCCCTTTTGATGACTAATTGCTCTTAATTTTCGTTCACTGTTTGCTTTTCAAAGCACTCAGTAAAGTCAAAGTTATTCTCAGTAGTCATACTTTATTTGAGGCTCATTCTGCTCCCTCTCAAAATCTGCCGTGTGAGTGCATGTTTTTAAATTTAACTTCATTTCTTATGCCATCTTTGTCGCTGTGTTCACAGGTTGCCATTCCGATTGAAGACGTGAACAGGAGCCACTTGCGGTTCACCTTTCGTCACCGCTCATCACAGGACTGTGAGTACGCCAGTGTGCGAATCAGAACACTCAGTGACCAGCTGCACGATTGGCCACGAATCCATCCACAGTCCCAAATAATGGAAAATATCCAATCCAAGCAGATGTGTTGCATGGTGATAGATACTTTGAAGCTCACCCTTTGTCACATTAATCAGATGCATTAGTCTGCCCCCGTGCACAAAGCAGCATCATGGAGTGGCTTGTCAGAGTCTACAGCTGGCTTGTGAAAAATGCCGGAGGGTGCTCATTTGTTCATCCCAACCAGTGTGTGTAGCTGAATGTGAAGTTGTACGTCCTTCTGTTTTTTAACATCCTTTGTAATTTCGGGGGTGTAGAGGGCAGGGAAGCCTGGTACTGGCAGCTCTGCCGTTCCATCTGCCCACCACATGGTGCAGACCAGTCCTCCCGCAGAAGGAGTGCCGCTGAGTGGGAAAGGATTTCCGAGGTGTTAGAAGCCATGGCAGGTGTATGTTTATTAAGCAATCTATTCATATGGCAAGGATGGCAAATTTGGGAGATGTCAGCGCGAGAAAATAAACCTCTCCCCTGGTGGAGTAATCTGCAGCTGCTGTCATCATCCCCTCCCAAAATCCTTCAGCTCTGTTTGCCTCTCACTCGCATGCAGGTGGTTTTTGGAGGAAATAGCCAGGTCTCAGAGCTCAGCCCGGGCTTATAATCCACTTGGAGAGTTTTCTTGTCATGTTCGGTACCTTGCTCCCGCAGCTAATGCTGTTATGAGACAAGCCTTTGAAAACTCTGCAGCTTGCTGTTATCTCGCCGTTACGGTTTCTTTAGAGACCGGCTCACCTCAGGTGACTTTTTGACTTCAGGGGGCATGTTGATGCTGCCAAACTCTGAGCAACAATTGACAAACCAGATAAGTATGGAAGATATGATGGCTTCACTGTATGGATTAGAGCCTGATATAAGCGCTGTATTTCACAGCCAGGAGGTGTGTTAGATCATAGAGATGCCTGGTCATTTGTTCTGCTGTACACTCAATATTTTCTCGCCTATGTGTCAGGATTTTTGCAGCCGCTTGCAGTCATTTCTAACCTCAGTAGTTTCAGACGAATGCATTTGATTTCAGGCTGCCTGCAAGCCTCAGAGAACCTGTTGTTGTCATCGCCCGACTACATTTTGCATCAACAATTTTGTAACGGCAATGTTGGCATCTGATTCAATTTATTCTCCCTATCACACATAAAGAAATGGCTCAGTGTGGGTTCATGAAGCGAGGATGTTTACGTGTGCTGAAAGAATTATGTCACCATTAACTCAGATGTTAATCCTTGGCTCTGAACATGGTGTCAAGACTCTCCTGGCATTGCTTTACCTCAGTTTCGAAGGGAGACAGCGTGTCAAGTGAAGCCCCCTCTCTCGACTGCCTCTGCGTCATCTGCTCGTGTCCCTGGTGCTTCCTCCTCTCCTCCTAGCCAGAGCTGAACTTTTACTAGAAACACAGAGTGACAGAGCTGCTCATCAAGGCCGCTACTATGGCTCATGTGCTCAGAGTCTCAGCCCCCTGGTTCAGAACCAGGCAGGCGGGCTCTAACACACTGCATCAGACTACCACTCTGACATTGTCGAGCCTCATCAGACTGATGGCTGCTCTCACAGATACCGCCGTGGCTGTAAGAGATCGCCGACACCTTTTCCCGTCTGTTTCATCTGTCATTATGCCACTACCTGGCGAGAGAGGGAGAGGGTGTTCTGTAAAAATGTGACACAGAGCGCTCGATATAAATCTGAAGTGACAGCACACCACAGAGGAGGCAGTCTGCAGACTTCCCAAATGAACTTGACTTTGATTTGGAAAAAGTAGCTCTGTCCTGAGAGTGACCCGTCCTCTCGCTGTATTTCGGAGCTCACAGCGCTTCATGGGAAGCCATTAATGCATTTGCTTAACCGGGTGGCATGCATACAGTGTTTTCCTTCCTCTGAATCCTCTGAAGCCGGCCTAGCAATTATTCACCGGCGAGGCTGCAGGCGGCAAACCAATGAGGGGATTTATGCAGATAGAATGCACAAGATACCTCCATGAATCACGACTCCACGCACGTAAATTCCAGCTTGTTGATCCGCGATGATGATATACGCTGCCCCATCAGAACGCCCGGTTACAGGACAAAGTCATAACTCTCCTGCTTGTTTATGCCCCGCTGCCCCTCAGCAGCCCCCCCAATGTAGCCACACATAAGCATTGAACATCCTGTCTCCACATTAGTAAGATTATACAAAGTGTTCACAGCAGCAGCTCCGAGATTAAATGCAAATACGCACTAACAAATGGTGGATATGCATGTAATCTACACTCAGAGCCTTGGATTAATATCAGCATTACACACAGGCGGAAAAAAGAAACGCTTCTCGATGGAAATATTCACTATCAGTCTCCAGGTGGTGAATATACCAGCTGTATTTTAATCTCTGCACTTCACACGAGTGACACCCTTTCAAATTATTCTGACTCTTTGGTTTTTATGGATACAGCAGTACATCCCCTGTGTATCTAAACGTTATGGCATTCACCTTTCGCACTGGCTGGTATATTTATCTGTTGTGTCACAGAGATATAGTTACGGCAGGCATATAGCAGCCATGTTTGGCACACTGTAAGAGTTTTGCTTTTGAAAAATGTTAGTCTTTTTGAGTTTTACGGATTTTCCAACAATGTACCTATATTTTTAAAGCATTCATGTTTACGGGTACAAAATATTCACAAAGTATCAGTATTGCAATATACAGTTATCATACTGCTGATACCAAATAGTAATGCCATAATGGTTGTTTATTTTAAATTGATTTCTTTTCCATTGTGACTCAATGGAAAGTCACATTTAAACATTTAAAAAATGTATAAATGCAATATATTGTATCGCAATACTCACTGTATCGCAAATGTTAAAAATTGCAATAATATCCTATCGTGGCCCAAGTATCGTGATAATATCGTATTGTGGCCCAAATATTGTATCGTGGCCCAAGTATTGAGATAATATTGTATCGTGACCTAGGTATCGTGATAATATTGTATCGTGATAATATTGTATCGTGGCCCAAATATCGTATCTTGGTCCAAGGATCGTGATATTATCGTTTCATGGCCCAAATATCGTGTTGTGGCCTAGGTATTGTGATAATATCATATCATGACCTAGGTATCGTGATAACATCGTATCGTGGCCCAAATATTGTATCGTGGCCCAAGTGTCATGATAATATCGTATTGTGGCCCAAATATCTTATTGGGGCCCAAGTATTGTGAGTGTATCGTATCGTGATAATATCATATTGTGGCCCAAGTATCGTGATAATGTCGTATTGTGGGCCACTTATGATTCCCATCCCTACTCGGGGTTGTACAAGGAAACCCTGAATGTTCTTGTGTTTTCTTTGTAAAGAAGATTCTGGTCCCTGATTTATACAGGGAAACTAACAACATTACAAATAAGAAAGAAAACAGAAACAACGACACTTGAAAAAAACATTACTATTGGCTGTGGGCGAGTAGTTATTTTTATCATTCAAATTGGTTTGGGCTCTAGTTTTCTCAATTCTGGTGCATCCCCAGTAGCTGTGGACTGACATGTTTCTCTGCCTCATTTAGGGAAAGAAGGTAAACAAAGCAGGCACTAATCCAGTCGCGGGCATTAATACTGCCATCACAGGGGAACAGTCGCTCCTTGTGCAAACTCAGGAGCTGACTCAGATTCTGCAGTGCTGAGATTTACTTTTGGGATTTTCTGTTTTATTCGTCTGCAAGTTTGCAAATGACTTGTGGTAAAGTCAGCCATGCAGCAGGGTTTACTGCGTCAAAGCCTGCCTCTGAACAGCTCTTATGTTGTCTTTAAATTTCCTGAAGATGCACAGGGGATTTGCCACAATAGTTTGCAAAACAGTAAAAGAAGCCTGCATTAATCTCTCAGTGATTACCATCTACATCTCCTCTTCTTCTTCTTCACTGTGTTCTTGTCTTCCTTCCGCAGCCAAAGACAAATCAGAGAAGATATTCGCCCTGTCTTTTGTGAAGCTGATGAGGTACGACGGGACAACTCTCAGGGACGGCGAGCATGATCTCATTGTGTACAAGGTAAATGTGAAGTACCCCACACAGACTGTGAGGTTCTGCTATGTTTGTTACTCTCAGCCCACGCTGCTCCTGGCATGACCGCAATAGGGATGAGGTGAAAAATTGCCCTGTCTCATTAGTAGCTGCCATAATTATAGCTTCACTGCCTTCTATAGACAATTGTGTAGTTGGCACGCGTCAACCCCCACAGTGAAATGAAATTACTTTCCAATTAAAATCTCTTGTATAATGATACCTTTGCGTTACGGTCCTCATTTATGTTAATTAAAAAGTTAATGTTAGAAAATTTCTCAGTTTGATTTTTCTTTCGCTCGCCTTTTTTAGTCAAGGTTGGCAAAGTTGAAACTCTCCAAGCTGGCAGGAAAAAGGGGAAAGCTATTTCTTTGAATTTACGCAGATTACACAGGGGAAATGCATCGTAGCACAACAGTAATAGAACAAAACGCTTAATTAAATCATAAACAGCAGATATGGATTCAAATTATTCTGACAAATTTATCAAAGTGTCAGCTGCCGTGGTTGTAAACTGTAGTTTCGCTGTCTTATCCCGCAAAAACAGGCAGAAGCGAAGAAGCTGGAGGACTCGTCTCTGTACCTGAACCTTCCTGCTACCAAGCTGGAGCTGGAGGAGAAGGGCTACTCAGCCACGGGGAAGAGCACCCAGAACCTGGGCACCTGCACTATCAGCAAGGACTCCTTCCAGATCTCCACCCTGGTCTGCTCCACCAAGCTCACACAAAACGGTAACCTGTCTATTCTTTGTCCACAAAATGCCCCTTTTCTGACTCTGACCTAAGCTTTCATGACAATATTTATGTAGAAGAGTATGTTATGAGTAAATTTAACCATTTTCATCTGGCACATATGGTTTCACAAGGTCAGTCAGGTAAAAGGGTGCACTGCCATTTACAACTTTGTAGGTTAACAACAGCACCTTCAAGTCTGTTCTTGTTGGGTGGAGCGAGGCCAGCACTGGAACAATATGAATGAATTACACAGTCGTTCAGAGAGTAAAATATTTATACAGATGACTCAGTCTTTGCCGGTGCAACAACCATCTTTTCTTCTTGGCTGAGTTGAGAAGCAGGAAGTTTAAAGAAAACCAGCGTCGCATAGCAGCAAGACAGGCTTCAAGTTTAGCTGCTGCGGATATAAACAGCAACAACCGGCATATGTAACTGGAAATCATCAGCATATGAGTGGGGGAAAAAAAGCAGTATCCGACCCAGTGGTGCCATGCAAAGTGTAAACAACAGGGGACCGAGTATAGGCCCCTGTGGGACGCCAAACAGCAGGGCTCTGAAAAAGTGTGTTGAGATCTTTCTTTTTTAATTTTTGGCTTGAGATGATCTGCAAGGTTGATGTTCAGTGACTCCTATTTTACCATCCTTTATCTATATTTTTTCCTTTTCTTTTCCCCCTCCTCTCTGCTACTCCAGTAAAAAAAATGGCTGTTTACTGAACTAGAAAGAAAAAACGTTCAAAAATCAATTTTCTGGACTCCATATCGTTGAAATGAAGAACTGCGATTCTGCTGTGAATCATGTTTTACCTGCGAACTCTTGCTAGAGAGTCCTTGAGTTGTCTAAAAAAATGTCAGGAGCTCATGTCTTTTCAGATTTCCACAGCTCAGACGTTCTGAACAAGATTTCAGATTTATCCTCCCTCCGCTGAAGATCTTCCTGCATATTTCTGTCTCCTCTCAGAGCTAAGGCTGGAGCGTACTTCTTTCCATAACAAAGGAAACTCTTCTTTTCAAGGCTTCTGAATCATACGACTTCATACATACACTTCAGTGTCTGAACAGCTCATGTTTGACAACAGCCTCTTATTTTGATGGATGGATAACGTATGCGTTAGAACACAGCCCTGAGACCTTTGATGCCCATCGCTCCTTCACCTGCTCCTCAAGTGTGTCAAGATGTCGTCATCTTGTAACCGATCAGTGCTTCCTCTTCAGTCTTGAGTCGATTTCTTCCATCTTCAGCTCTGCTCTGGTTGCGCTCAAAGTCATGTGGAGTAATATATTAACGCTGCTGAGCGGATCTAAACATATTAAGCTAAGGAAATCCCCACCTCTGCACTTTCACCCTCGTTTATTGAATTTTCGCCTCTTGTTTCTCTCCCGCGGACATCATTATAATCCGTCTTGGACATGTTGATATTTCCACACGGTGTCTATAACACAAGAGCGGTCAAATGCTCCAGGCTCTGATTTCACAGTTCCTCTAAAATAACCATCCTGAATGTCTGCTCTGTTGCTGCTCCACTCCATGTGTTGCACATTCATCATTTTTTTTTTTTTTTGTATGCACGACTGAGTCACTGTTTTAATAAGAGCCGAAATGAAAGCTTCCTCATTCCTCTCCATGTTTTTCAAAGAGCTTGAGAATGAAGAAGGGACACATTCACTGCGGGCGAGCTTTGACGGGAATTGAAATTAATTGTTTGGCTCGCCCAAAGCAACACCCTGTGTGAATAAGGAGCTCATCATGTGCTTATGTTTTTATTCACGGTAACCAGAGAGGAAATTTAAAGTAGTAGAAAAAGCGAAGGGAGGAAAGAGAGGCTCTGGGTGAACTGACGATGCAAATCAATGTTGTGTGCGGTCCAGTACTTAGTATTCTTTTTTGCTCTGACAGAGCGTCCGCTGAATAATCCTTCTATAGGCCTGCAAAAAGAAACTGCTGTAACCTTGAATCAGCCAATCAGATAGTTATGATATAATCCTTTTAAAGCCCTTAATCCTCCTTATAAATAAGGAATGTTGAGTGGTCTATCAAAGAAGAGGATAACTTTATTCTAGCTGTATCTCACCTGTTCTTAGTTTGTGAGATCGCTTATTATATCAAGATGTTGCTTTAAAACATCATAGTGAGGCGGCAAAGATGACCCTAAGTAAGACTGATGATTACCTAAAAGGTTTGCGTGTTATCAGAACCACTGCAGCTGAAGGTAAACTGAGTTCAGCTGAAATGACACCAATGTAAGATCCATGTGAAGTCTAAGCAATCCAATCCAATCCGCTTTATTTATATAGCACATTTAAAAAAACATTCAAGTCTACAAAGTGCTGCACAATAAAATGAAAAGAACAGACAATGCTGAAAATATCAAGATGAAATAAATAAAAAACATTTAAAATGAAATAAAATAAATAAAATAAAAACACAAAAGTATAAAAGGAATAAAGGTGATAAAAAGACTGTAAAAGACATAAAAGGACAGAGATCACACAACTCTCATGCTGAGCTAAAAGCAAAGGGAAAAAAATGAGTTTAAGAGGTGGTTTAAAAGTAGAAAGAGTGGGGGATGTTTTAAGCTCTAGTGGCAATTCGTTCCACATTTTGGGAGCCACAGCAGTGAAAGCTCCGTCGCTCAATGGCAAGAGCAGTGGGTCAAGGTTGGATCAGGAGTTAAAAAGAGTTCTTACAACAAAGAGTGAAATAATGACAATTAAAAAAGAATGTTTTCTAAATCTTAAGACAAAACCGTCCCTGTTAAATAGTATAAAAATGAACATGTAGGGCTGGGCGATAAACCGTAATATCAATATATTCTGTGTCAAATAAATGAATAAACAAAAGTTGGTTTTGGATGTGTGTAGGTAGGCTATGGTTTCATGTCCCTTTTAAGATACTGTCCTAAATCAGAGACGTGACTCCACCCCACCCAGTCTGTAACAAAGAGGGAAAGACAGGTGAGGAGATGGAGGACGGTTCAAAAGTTGTAGTGGCTGAAGTTAACGGAGTTAATTTGGGAGGGGGTGAGCAGCTTGTGGAGTAGTTATTGTCCATTTATCGATACTGAGGTGAACTGCTCAATGTATTGTGATATTGATTTGAAGCCATATCACCCAGCCCTATGATCACGCGTGTAAATGAAGCACATAAAACCTGATAAACTGAATGAGTCTGCAGATACTACAATAAGCTGAATAGGTTGAATACCTGTTTCGGTCCACAGTCCAAAACAAAATGTCCGTCTCTGACTCGTCTGGTCAGCTGTGTCAACTAAAATGATACTATTTCAGTAACACTTACTCATAAATCATCCCAGATTACTTTTGTTTTTGAGGGTTTGCAGCCGGTCAGTCTCTGAAAAAGCTCTGATCATCTCTGCGGGATAGAAAAGCCCCTGGTTCTCGCAGAAACCCTCAAAGATTATCCCCCCTGAAAAGTGCTGGTCTCACAAAGCCAGTGGAACTGCTGGTCTGGACTCCTTTAGCAGTTTTCATTGAGTCCAGATCTCAGAAATTACCTCAATGAGTATGATTTCTATCCAAATCTGTTAAAATATAACTTGTGATAGATAGAGATGGTTCTGTAAAATAACAAAGACCTTAGCACCACATGAATGGGTTTTAATTATTAGCTCCATAAACTGGAGCTGTAATGCGATGGAAAGGACTCGTCTGGTCTGGTATTATTCACCTCAGGTAGTTTCTCTGAATGTTCGGAGCTGAAAAAGTTTCTCGGCGCTCGCAGTTCAGAAACTTTCTCAGCAGTTTTCGTATCAAGAAAAGGAGAAACTCATAGTTGTGATCTTGATTTGCTGACATTCTGAAAACAGGATTTTCACCTGACAGTAACTTAAAAAAAAAAAAAAAAGGGCAAAGCTTTTTGTCTGTGTGGATCTTCAGAGGAAATCCTCTCTCTACCTGTTTCCATACCAATACGGAGTCCTTATACAGCCTTGTGGTAAATCTTTGCTGTCTCGTAAAACCCTGCGTGGATTATAGAGGTTTGAATTTTGGGTTTCGCTTTGTAACATGCACAATAAATACCACTGAAGGAATGCTTTTTGTTCAAGTAGTGCTGCATATATAGAGCAAAAGAGGGTTTTAAAGTTCTGTTCCTTTTTAAGGTTTATTAAACTTGGTCTAAGCTGTCATTTAAATGCAGTCGTGCGCCCTCCCTCCTGCTCAGTAGACACGGATGTCAGCAGACGAGGAGTCTCTGCACAGAAGCAGAACCTGCCCACACTAATTACACTAAAGTAGGCTAAGTAATGCGAGTTCTCGGTCTCTTATCTAAGCTGCAGATGAGCAGTAAATAACACAAAAGGAGAAATTAGTCATTCTTCCTTTTTCTCCCTCTCCTAAGTAAAGGATTGGCAGCATTTTACGACTTGATGCCACATTTCAGTCCTCGCAGAGCGGCTCCTCTGCTGATGTTTACCCGGTAATTTGCAAGGCACCAATAGGTGCTCAGGGATCAGACTGCCTCGTCACTGCACACTGAGTTTGATTAAACAGAGAGGTAGGAGTGTGTGTGTGGGGGTATGTGTGTCCCCGGGGATATATCATCCCACGCCAAGGCTCCAGGAAAAGGTTTGAGTTCTTTTAATAAAGGAGGCAGAGTGGATCTGTCTCTGACTGTGATGGAGCTGGTTGGTTTTTATTAAAACCATGAAGTTCAGCTTGCTTACTCACTCCAGCACACTTATATCTCACTGTACGAATCTCTAAATCTTCATTTTTTTATTTGTGAGAAAATATTTTATCAGCATTTCCTGACCAGCTCAGTTTATGTTTATCACATCCTGACTGGTCGTCTCTCCTGATGATGAACTCACAGGCAAAGGGGGGAATAAGGCAGCACCTTCAATGCCCCTTGCATCAGACTTCTTGCTTCACACACATGACACCTCATCCCTGATCCCCACATCTGAGATGAAACACTCTTTTTAATTAAGCTCGATTTATGCGTGCGGTCTCCCAGCTCAGGGAGCCGGTGTGAAGTGGCTGCTGGCTCGTCCCCGGGTATTTACTGTGTGCTCCTCTAAACGGAGGCTGCAGGAGAAGCAGAGATCCAATGACAGCCGAGCCCAGAGAGGAGCTGGCTGTGTGAAAGATGTATGAACATCCTGTTCCAGCCTTGGCCGGAAGGAGAAATAATAAAATAATCATTGTTCAAATAAAAAAAAATGACGCTGCGGTTGCATCATGGTGTGGGGACAAGTCTGTTTTTTTTTAAAATGTTTTTTTATAACCGAATACAAGGCTGCTGTTTTTAAAGAAAGGCTGTTAAGAACAACAATACTCCTGTCAGGAGAAATGTACTGATATGTTAATGCGAAGTCTTATGCATTAAAAGGTGCAGTGACAATGAAAATAATTACACCTTGATTATTCACCAGCTTTCATTTCTATTTTTCAGCATTAAAACTTTCCTCAAAAATCTGTTCGCTGTTTTCACACAGCAGCTGTTTCCCTTTAGAAACGCATAAAGAGTGGAAATGCTATCCTAATGCAGTGCTTTTTAGAAATAAATGCATTAATGTCACTGTTTACCAGGTTATAAGTAATATAAATTTAGAGAAAACATTTTATTTATCATTTAACTTTACTGAAAGATGATTGAGGGTGAAAATCTGGAGGTATATGTGGCCGTATTTCAAAGTAAATGACATATTTGTAGGGCTGGGCGATAAAACAATAACAATATATATCAAAAATTAATTTCACTTGGTATCGATATGAAACACGGTTAATTGGCTGCCATGTTTTGTTCAACTATACAACTAGGCAATGAAAAGGGAAGTTGCTCCGGGTCGTGCCATGCTGAACCAATCATGTGCTGAATTAGAATCAAGTAGCAAACAACTGCGTAGTAGCAGGCAGCAGCTACATGCAACCATAGCTGTCTAACACGTGAAGCCGACAGCACTATTGGTGAGAACAAAAGAAAATCTTAGAGAAACAGAGAAACATGTAAGATTGAGAAGTGATTTTTTAATATCGTGATACATATTGTCATAAATTTTTTCCCATATTGCCCAGCCCTACATCATCAGTAACTCTTCAGAAACATTCGAACCACAGCTTATAGTCGCAGTGATTTCCTTGCAATGACTAGGTAGACCAGACTCCCCTGCCCTCAATCTGTTTCACTGTCCCACACATATGCTGCACACACTGTGGCCTTTAGCAGCATCGCCCCAGTGGGACCAGACCGCCTGTTGATTTATTCCCATTTCTTCCCACTTGTCCCTCTGAGGTGCTTAACTGTCAATTTGTCGCCTCAGGGAGGGAGATCCCTGCTTTTTCAGAGGGGGTCTTTTGACTGGACTCTGATAGGCTGTCAGGCTTTAAAATAATAGGCATCAATCACTGTGTCACCACGCTTGATTGGCCGAACACAGAGCCGGCCTGACATGACAAAACAGAGGGAGTGGACACAGCTTAGGGAGCAGGAAGGAAGGCCTAAGACAGGAAGTTTGCAGGAGATTAGACTTTAATTAATTTTTAACCACTTTCTCTATTAAAGGATACCTATTATGCTCATTTTTGCCTCTTATTATGGCAGTCTGAGATTATCTATAGAGTAGCTTTGCATGATTTGTTCTTATTTATCTCATACTAGCATCTGTAAAAGTCTTGTTTCAGTACCTTAAAGCCTCTACCTGAAAAATTTTGGCTGCTTTTCCAGTGATATACAATAAGATAGAGCTTGTAGATGTTACTTTTTACACAACTCTGAATCCATGAAACGACTTAAGCGTAGCTGTTAGCTCCTGTGCTAGCTTCCCTTTGCACAATTTGTTCTTATTTATCTCATAATGGAGTCTGTAGAAGTCTTGTTTCAGTACTTTTAAGACTCTACCTCAAATGCTTTGGTTGCTTTTCCAGTGATATAGAGTTAGAGCTTGTGGGTGTTACTTTTTACACAGCTTTGTATTCATGAAACGACTTAAGCTTTGCTGATAGCTCCAGCGCTAGCTCCTGTGCTAGCTTCCCTTTGCATGAGTTGCTCTTACTTTTCTCATACTAGCATCTGCAAAAGTCTTGTTTCAGCACTTTTAAGCCTTGACCTGATATGTTTTGATCTGCTTTTCCAGTGATATAGAGTTAGAGCTTGTGGGTGTTACTTTCTACACAGCTTTGTATTCATGAAACGACTAAAGCGTTGCGGTTAGCACCTGTGCTAGCTTCCCTTTGCATGATTTATTCTTATTTATCTCATACCAGCACCTATAATAAGACTTCTTTCAGCACTTTTAAGCCTCTACCTGAAACTTTTTATCTGCTTTTCCAGACTGAGCTTGTGGGTGTTACTTTTTACACAGCTTTGAATTCATGAAATGACTTGCTGTTAGCTCCTCCTTTAGCTTCCCATCATATCTCAGCAAGTTCTATTTGCTGCTTTCATAACAGACAAACTGTTTTCTGGTGCCTTTGTCTTTGGGAAGAGAAAATAACTTTGGCATTAATTCACAAACACAAGAACAAGAATTTCAGAGACATAGTCAACAAAGTGCAAAGCAGAGGAGACAGATTTATAAGAACTCATGGGAGAATGTGATCTTGTAGATGTTGCTAGGTCCAGCAAGATTGTTGCAATAAGATGTCATCAAAATGAAAAAATGGTCAAAATTGACGCAGCAGTGAAAAAACCCAACTCTGATACAACTTCTGTCAATGTTGCTATGACTAAACAAATTATCCTATCCTCAGAATATTAAACTCATCTTGATTGTAGTCGTCAGTGAAATTAGCTTCTGGATCCACTGTTGTCCTCCTTCCCTCACATCCTTCAAAAGATCCTTCCTTTACGAGTGAAGGTCTGACTGATGTGCACAGAGCTGCTTTAGCATGTATACAATACCTTGATGAATCGACATGAGGGCATCATTAAACTCCCAAACTTGATGATTAGAATGAGAGGTCCCTCGAGTGGGATTAATTACATCCTGACTCATCATGCTGTTCCTCCGTTCATTGTTAAAGATTTAAGTGTGAGACCTCATGGAATGAATAATGCAGTAAACATAGATATACAAAATGAAGATGTTTAAAAGTGATCGACCACAACACTCATTCTGTTCAGAGTGAATCAGTATTTCTGCCACGCCTTCATCTCTTCATTCATTGTATGTGATGCTATCGTTCACTTACATGTGCAGCTTAATTATGGTTTGATTTTCCTTTTTCAGTGGATCTCCTCGGCCTGCTGAAGTGGCGCTCCAACACCAGCCTGCTGCAGCAGAACCTCCGTCAGCTGATGAAGGTGGAAGGTGGTGAAGTGGTCAAGGTGAGAGTTTGATATTATTCCATTGTATTAAAGTTAATTGTTTATTTGACACAAAGTGCAGGCTACTTTTGACTTGAAATTGAGATGTTTGTTAAAGCAGGAAGAAGCTGTGATGGCTTAAAGGCACTATAAGGAGTTTTGAAATAGGGCTGCATGATTTTGTCAAAAAATAAAGCTCCCATTTTTTTTTTCTAAAAACTCGATTTTTGATTTCGAGTTTTTATTCAGTGACAATTCCACCAAATTTCACTGTAAAAATAAAAAGTTTATTTTTTTTATCATCTCTCAAAATAGAACCACTAGAAATGAGTGCTCTTGCAGGAAGGGGTTGCCTACGGTGGCCTGGAGGTGCGAGACATGATTGGAAAATCGATTTTACAATTTTTAATTTTTTTAACATCTTCATAATTCAATGTTCCGATTACCATATAAAATGGATTAGCCCTAGTTTGAAACTGACACTGCTGTCTCTTTACAATGCCCAGTAGCTAACACGATCATCAGCAACAAGATATAAAACTTCTTTGTGGTGATTTGTAATACCTGAAATTTTTGTAGGGGGGTGGGTCCACACCAAATGATTGACAAGCCTTTTTCACAACAGTTTTTCAACAGGATGAGGCTACAGTACAACCCAAAAGTTCCTTACTGAAGCTTTAACTATGATGTGCATGAAGGGACAAAACTGTGTGGTTAGAAATAAGTGCATAACCCATTAATTTCAGACCTTAACTGCATTCGAATTCAGTCCAACTTTCAGTGTTTTTTATGACCAGTTTAAAACTTCTTACAGGAGCTTTAACTGCAACACTATGTAATTATTTTCTCATCAAAAGCGAGCTTCATCTATTAGCCTTGGTGCAAAACAAAAAGAGCCCATCATCCGGTGACTTAAACAATGCAGTCAACATCTTAAGTGTTCTTGAAAGCTGCATCGTCTTGGCAGCAGCTTCACAAATGATTTCACCGCCTGTCAGAGAGCGAGAGCAGGTTGCTACTTCTTTTTTTGTAGCGTCTCCAGCGAAGAGCAGCAAACACAGGCGGAGGAGGAGATGACCCGCTGTCAGGAGCATTACGGCGGCTCTTTAAGTGCGCAGCATGGGGCAGATGAATAAAATCAGTCTCCGGAGAAAGTTTTGCATGTGCTCTCTGGGGTTCAGGTGGATTACAGTGTATTTAAGGAAGCCCCTCCACTCTGACAGGTCTGATCAGGCCTGATAGATCTGTACAACACAGCTGGACCGGCTCATTTAACCTCAGGGGGGGTGGGATTATTATCACCACAACATTAGCTTTAAAAGCACTCCCAGGCTGTTGGTGTTTAATTAGACAACATTTCCCTCTTTCCATTTAAAAAGCATCAATCAATCGAGGTTACACTGTCGTTGCTGTATGCTGAAAATACAAATCATGCTCAATGTTTTCTAATATTTCCAGACTGAACAGGCTTCTCCTCCCACGTCTCCCTCTCTCGCAGTCTGCCCCCTTCGCTTTAAACACCGCATCTCGAACAGTGTTTGTTTCTCGCTTCTACATGATGAATCTCATCCATCCCGAGATGACAGACCAAGCACGGCATATAGAGCGATATCTCTGTTTCCGACACTTTTACATCTGTTTTCACGTTGCCTCAGAATTGGCCGGGTAAATGGAGCATGTTCCAGAGAGAAAGAGAGAGAGAGAGAGAAAGAGAGAGAGAGAGTGTGTGTGAGTGTAGTTAGAGGTTCTTGATGTACTGCTGACAGGGAAATTATTGCCGTCTTCACAGGACTATATTGGTTCTGTTAACAGCACTAAAGGGTGTGTAATGGTGAGCTCTGTCACAGCAGGAGTTCACTTGTCAATTAGTTTTACCATATAGGCCATTTGGGTTCAGATTAAATGTGTTCACTAGTGTAATATCAAAAAAATGAAGTGGGAGGAATTTAAAATCCTCATCATCCCTGAAAAAATGTCAGTAGAAATTCTGCTGCATAATTCACTTCATTTAGATGCATCTGCTGATTTCTCTGAGTGTAAAATTGTATGAATATCCTGCCAAGAGAAGGAAAAGCGCTTGAAGATTTGACTGATTTAAATATCCATGAAAGCAGTTTTGTCACGTTTGTTGTCAGACCCTCATGTTTTTGCGATTGTCTTGTTTTACAGCCACTTTCTTTGCTGACATTTTGTATTTTTGTGACTCTAGTTCCTTCAAGACACTCTGGATGCTCTCTTCAACATCATGATGGAGAACTCGGACAGCGACACCTTTGATACGCTGGTGTTTGATGCTTTGGTAAGGAAACAGGCGAACACTTCATACAAGCAAAACTTTTGAACGTCTTAAAAATATCCAGGACTTGTGATCAGTCTGAAGCCGAAAACACACAGGATCCGTATTAAGCACGTTCTGTATTTGCTCCGTATAGCAGCATAGTGCAACCCCGGTCAGCTGCGCTCAGTATAGAGGAAACAACATGCTCACAACAGGTTGTTTTGTCTTTCTGTGGTCTATTTCCTGCTCATTTGGATATTATTCAGTGACTGTTGAGCCTCTACTACTAAAATGTGATTTTACAGTTTTGATTTTTGCAGGTTTATTCGTGTTTGATAAAGTAAACTATGTTCCTTTATGCCGTGCTGTTACCTTCAACAGAGTTAGCATTTAAAAGTCCTGTTGGGGTCCACATGGATCAGGGACTGACCATCGGATTGTTCTGTGTTATTGACGAATCCATAACCAGAAGTATTTCTCATCTACACAAACTGGTACAAAGTCAGGAGTTTGCATATGGTGTTTTATTTTGAAATACCAGATGACATGTGCGATTTTCGTACTTGACTTCCTGTCTGGAACGATCTTCTCTGTGTAGCTTGACACACATTAGAAACATAGAGCAGCAAAAACAGACTTGTTGCGTATCTTCGGCAGTGCTGCTCTCGATACGATGCTGCGATGGAGCTGATACGCGTCCTGTACGCTTTGCTGCATTGATTGGAATGGCAACCTGTTTGCTGCGTGACACGCGACCCTGCTGCCACGCTCCAAATACGCATCCTGTATATTTTAGCCTTAAGACCTCAAACATGTTTGACGCTTTTACAGCAAACTGTCAAGATGGTGTCTTTTACATGCAGAGGTTTAGCGGGCACAAAAGCCTTGCCATCCTTTTAATAATCAGGCCCCAGATTTTTTTTGCTTACAGGTTACACAGAGTCCGTCAAAAAGCTCCCGGTGGCTAAAAGCACCATAAGTGCAAGAGAAGTAAATGACCCTTTTTACCCTGCAAAGGGTGGTCATGCTCAGTGACAGGATGTGTTTAAAAAGCATGCAGGTTGCACACCTTACATCCCATCAAGGATGTTGCTCCTGTAAGCCTCGGAGGGAAACGCCTCCTCTTTAACTCCCTGCTGCATCTCTGTAAACACAGCAGCTGAGTGTAGTGCTCTCTAGAAATATCCGGGGATGTTTTACTTACCTTCTGTGATACTTTACATGAAGGTCTCTGTCATGTGCGTTATAAGCAGTCGCTGTGGCATTCCCACCCTATAGACTGGATTAGAGAGAGAGAAAAAGGAGGACGTGTCAGTATTCAAATACTGTGCTGTTTACTTTGCCTCACAAACTGTCCCCCTGCTGTTTGTAAATAAGCTCTCAGCTAATCATCCTCATATGGAGGCGTCGACATCCTGCATCCTATGTGATTTAGCTGCTGCATGAATCTGCATGAATTTGTCGCACCAGGGAAGCATTTTCATTAATGTTGTTTGTCTAATATTGAAGGTCTCAATTCCTCCAGTAGACCGAGCGCGAAGAGGAGGGTAGAGGAGACCAGCCTGCTCCGACTTTCATTACATAATTCAAGTATCTATAACAAACAAGTCGACTAAGTATTCAGCCACAGCCGTCGCCTAACAACATGTGGTTCATCTCCAAAGCGCAGTTTTCTCTTTCTAAAGGAGGGAGAAATTGTGTTGTCGGCTGTCCTAGATTATCTGCAGGCTGGAGAATTGAGAGAAAATGGGCTTTCTGCTCAAATGCAGTCTTGGTTAATTTCCCAATCTATTTCAGCATATTGAGTTAGACAGGCAGTTTTTTTTCCTCTTTTTCTCTCCCCACAATGAGCCGTGTGGTTTACATTTTAATGAACATGTCTTTTGTTCACTGACAGGTGTTCATAATTGGGCTCATAGCCGACAGGAAGTTCCAGCACTTTAACCCTGTCTTGGAGACCTACATTCGAAAGCATTTCAGCGCCACACTGGCATACACGTAAGCTTATTACCCTTGCACAAAATAGAGTGGGGAAAAAATTGCATCTTATTTCATTCGTAAAAGCTTTTTTCTGACTCTTTATGCTGTTGTTTTTGCAGGAAATTGACCACAGTGCTGAAGAACTATGTGGACAATGCGGAGAAGCTGACAGAGCAGCTGCTGAAGGCCATGAAGGCACTAGAATACATCTTCAAGTTCATTGTGCGCTCCAGAGTCCTCTTCAACCAGTAAGTCCTAATGCACACATGAAATCAATATGTAATCATAAATAGTTGAGCTGCTCTGAAATGGCTGATATACTGAGTGCATGACTACACTGCATAATAGAAGTGAGCATAGTGCATGTAGCTCGAACCTGCATTAAGCTGTGGATGAATTCATCATCCAGGCCCCCTCACTCATCCATCCGAGATTGTAAACAATGAGAGGGCCGAGTGCATTTTTGGCAAGCAAGGTAAGGTAATTTTCAGAAAGAATTTAGGACATTTTCAGGGAAAATTTCTGTAAAAACGCCTCTCCTGTAATCTTCAATAAAAATTTCATATTTGTATACAAAAAATGCCCATTCTGACAGTCAACAGATAATTTCAGATATACAACTTTGAAAATTTCTGGAAAAATTTTGGGAAAAATCTTCAGTAACAATTTTCCTACAATTTTGAATAAAAGTTTCATATTTAATAAAGAAAAACAGGCTGTCTGTTTTGACAATAAACAGATCCTTTTCAGATATACACTCTGGAAAAATTCTTGAAAATTTTGGTAAAGTTTGTAAAGATGTCAGGAAATATTCAATTCATAGTTCCTCTCCTATAGTCTTATAAAAGTCTAATACTAGTTAACTAAAACATCCTGCCTATTCTGACAGTAAACACACTCCCTTGACATGTAAGCATGCTGGAAAAATTCTGTGAAATTTCAGTAAAAGTTCAGGAAGATGTCAGGACAAATTCAATCTGTTGTTCTTCTCCTATAGTCTTTAATAAAGGTTTCATATTATTAAACTAAAACATGTCTATTCTGACAGTAAACACACCCCTGACATGTAAGCATGCCGGAAAATTCTGTAAAATTTCAGTAAAAGTTCAGGAAGATGTCAGGAAAAATTCAATTCATAGTTCCTCTCCTATAGTCTTGAATAAAGTCTCATATTAGTATACTAAAACATGCTGCCTATTTTGATAGTAAACACACCCCTGACATGTAAGCATGCAGGAAAAATTCTGTAAAATTTCAGTAAAGTTCAGGAAGATGTCAGGAAAAATTCCTATCATAGCACAGTCTTTAATAAAGTTTCTTAACGTATGAAAACATGCTGCCTATTCTGACAGTAAACAGTTCCTTTTCAGGTATACACTCTGGAAAATTTCTGGGAAAATTCAGGAAAATTGTCAATAATAACTCCTCTCCTACAATTTCTAATAAATGTTTTATAATAGTTTATGAAAACATTTTGCCTTTTCTGACAATAGACATATCCTTGCTTGCGACTTGAATATGTTCATAAACAGCGCAAACTGACTGTTTTTGTCATGGATTCGTACTACAGCAGCATTTTCAACCATGTAGTAAAACTAGACAGAATAGCTAATGAGAAATATTGACGTTGCTTCTAGCAGAAAAATATACTGAATATACTTCTGGGTAAGGTCAGGGTAAAAAAAATGTTTCTGCTCATAGATGGGGTAATTTCTGGAAATTTTCAGGAACTGTATCAAGGCTGAAAGGTGGCTTAAAATTTTTGAGGAGAGGCTTTGCATATGTTACATTACCTGTAGTCATGTACAGACTGACAGATATCAAGACATGCACTGGTGTCTTGAATAAGAAATCCTCTTGTATCACCTGGGTCTTGATAATCGAGTCAGAAAACAACCTGTCGACAGCTTACTGCTCCTGCATACCCAGATTGTAACTGTTTTGTATATTTAGCTGTCTAACCTGCAAAGTTTCTTAAAAGGTAACTTGAATCTTGCTCTTATTAACCGTAATTCCACCTTTTGCACATGACTTGGAGCACTTGTTGTCTCACCATTGTGATATAGTCATATAATGAGGCTTGAACCGACTTTTTCATTAACCACATGCAGTGAAAACTGGCTTTAGTATTGTCACAGTTAATATTATTTATTTGTTGTCAGAACCGCATTCAACTGAACTCTAATAGTTTGCAGCCACAGACATCAGCAGTGTGCTAGTGTAGTTTTTGGTGTAAATCATGACCCTGCTTTAAAACAGTCATGATCCTGTTAAATTCTTTGATTTTCTTTGTGAGTGTTCAGTAGAATCAGGTAAAAGTAAATCGTCTGTATGTGTGGTTAAGTCTGTGACTGTGTTTTTAATTGCCTGGGAGGATACAGAAGTGGTGATAATGTTGTAGAGCCTCTGAATGAAGCTGTGGGCGGCTGAGGGGGCTGATGTATGATCCCGGTCTAATTGAGTGTGCCGAGTTTGATTGGTTTTCTATCCGATGTCTAGAGGACACGCTGTCCTTTACCTCTTATGTGAGACCACAGCGTGGCTCTCGCTGGTGGAGCTGAAGATGTTCACAGCGTGTGCCGAGTGGTTTCCTTCACAGTGTCAGTAAAAGAGTTGTCTTACTAAACTGAAATAAACACAACATTTCAGTGCTGCTGAATGATCATTTTTATACCTGTCGAATGAAGGACACGCTTTCAATCATGTGTTTCAAAAAGTTGGCGCTCTCACGATACTGCCAATATCTTTGGATGTAAAGTTTGGTTCTATGGTCCGGGTTCAGGTCTGTAGTCGTGAGAAAAGAACTTTCCTTTTCTTCTCTTGAATATATAAATTGCTTCCTTCCGCTCACACAAAGACCTAAACCAACGTCAAACCTCGAAATGGATCTGCCATCTGCGTTTTGTTGTTCTTAAAGCATTTGCCGTGGTCGCTTGCCAGAAATAGTTTTTCTGCGACGCTGACTTGGACTCAGAGATTGAATTCTTAACTCTAAAGTTTCTCTTTTTGTGGAAGCGGTTCAGGCAGCTCTAAATGAAGGGTGCCAGGGCTACAGCAGCGTGTGTTCGGCTTTTCATCCCGGACCAGTGGAACATTTCTATGAAACAGCGGAGGCACTCTAATCACACAGCTTGGCCCCCCTCTTGTGATTCGAAGCCGCTTGTGTCTGTCCTGAGCTCACCCTGATCTCGCTCGCTGCAGGTGAGAAGCGGCTTTAAGTAATTGTTGTCGCGGGGAAGCCTGAGATGGATGCCTCTAATCCCACGATTCCTGTAAGCCCTCAAGAGTGACTATCCCGGATCATGTAATACCCACAACCCCGTCGAAGATTGTGGCGCCACAAAACCCGCCTCTCCGGAAGACAGTGTGTGTGAAATCTGATCCAGTGGGAGCAATCTAAACACTTTACACCTCTTAAACAGACCTCCTTTGGCTTCACTGTGTGTTTCCAAACATTAAAACCGCAATTCTGATTCGCGTTCCCCTCAAATATGAAATGTTGACACACTTAATTGCTTTGCAGCGAGTACAACATGGCTCATTTACAGTTTATACTCAGTTTGGGGAGATTTATGGGCTCTGCAAGTGGGATAAAGTGAATTTGCATATTTGGAGGGATTACGGAGGAAGCCCTGCTTTGTGTTTCAATGCACTTTGAAATCGGGGGAAAGTTTTTTTGGCAATTGTTGTGCAATAATTGGCTTTTAGTATTTACAGTCGCTGGGGCAGCGTTTGCTCCACATAAACCAACTCGCTGAAGCGACATGAGCAAAACTAGGACCCAGGCAGATTAGGAAATAAAGTCACCGAGCCCTCTCTTCTCTTCCCATGTGCAGTTTTCCATGAGAGTCATTAGCAACGATCATTAATTTTTCTGATTTTTGTCGTTGGCATGACAGCAGGCAGGTGCTTCAGGGTCTTGTCTTGTTGTTTTAAATACTAATCTGGCTGGCAGCAAGAGTGATGTCTGCGCTTCAGATCCAGTAATATTTGCACCGATAAAACACACACACGGGCCATTCTGCTGGCTGCTTTTAATCACTTAAAAAGGGAAAAGCATCAACCTCTTGTCATTTCTGCCGCAGGAGGGGGCGGGGCGGTGTACACACAACAGCCTCGTCTTCATCTGCCAATCTAAATCTGCACTTTCTCTCCTCTCAGGCTGTATGAGAACAAAGGAGAGGCCGACTTCATGGAGTCCTTGAGAAACCTTTTCACATCTTTTAATGACATGATGAACAGTAACTCCGAGAACACTGGCATGGTGAAGGTAAGTTTACATTCACACCAGTAGAAACCGCCTGCCTATGTTCAGCCTCCAGTTTCCAAGTAACATGTGCCGCAGAGTTAAGAGTAAATAACTGCTGCTGTGTGGAGAGTAAACAAATCTGTTGAGTTTTTATGTAGATGACGCGCTCGCTAATTGTAAGTGCATGTGTCTTTTTAGAGCTGAGCCAATGCAGCAGCTCGATGTTTGTTCTCTTCAACCTTGTCACATCTCTTTTTTGCAGGTTTTTCAGATCTTTACTCTTTCCCATATGAGACCCTGTTCGGGCTGCACATGAAATAAAATGAGGAAATCACAGAGTATTTCATATTTATCAAAACGGTTCAATAAGATCAATTTTAGTTGTTTCAAGCTTCATTTTTCTTGCAATCAGATGAATAAAAATGGATGACATGTCTCTACCTCCTCCCATTGTACAACAAGTGAAGCCAAAACACCAACACACTTTGAACTGAACATATTCAGAATCTGCCCAGTAAGGATTGGCTTGTGTTGTAACTTACATGCAAAATTATAAACATCCATCAAATGGGTAGAGATAGGGACAGACGCTTGCATCTTTAAGGACACTTTGAGGTCATGTGACTGGTATTAGATTCCCTTTCTGATATTAAAAATCAAACTTAACCAAAAACCTCAAAATACCAATATTGGAAGATCCAAATTATTTATAAAAATAGAAACCATTTTAAAAAAAGTTATAGATAACCTGTATTTTGAGTTTCAAGTTTGAACCATGTCCCATCTGTTAACATGGAGAAGGCAAGCTTTATAGCCTCTACTACAACCAGTCACTGGGAGGAGTTATGAAAGTCTTAGCTTCACTTTTGGGGAGCTGTCATGATGTTAATTTTTAATCCAGACCGTATTGAAAAGTTTGCTGCAATAACATGTCTATACCTCAGCTTACATGCATTAAAGCTCCTATAAGGAGTTTTTGGATGTGTATGAATTAGACCCAAACTCATATTTAGTACTGTTTATGATATCCAAAATGAAACAAGACCATTATAAACATGTTTTACAATTTTCATATTGTAAGTTCTAACACCTGAAACCGGTATAAGGGGGTAGGTGTCGGCCATGTAGCTGAAGAAAAACCCTGTTTTTATAAATTCCACATAAATTATTCACCAAAAAGAATACATGTGACTGTCAAACATTAGCAGTAAGCGATTTTTGTGTGACTGTTTGTCCACAAGGGATAAACAAAAAAGTTCCTCACAGGAGCTTTAAGTCATTGGAGATGTCTTTGGAGAGCTGTCAATATACATCCTATGTTCTGTTTGCTAAAAATGAAGCTAGAAACGACCAAAATAAGCCAGGTTTATTGTTAAATACAGGTGGAAAGCCAGACTTTGTTCATTGGTTAAAGTTAAGCTAATCTAAGTTAAATGGCCTCTTCCTCACTTTTCTTTAAGCGAGTTTTTTCACACAGACTGAAAAAAGTAGAATATTGTTTTTTTACTGGTTGCCAGAAACAGCGTGGGAACTTGAGTTTTAGAGTTGCGCATTGTGAATATTTTATGTACAGTTATAAAGAAAAGGCTCGAGTCCTCGGCGGAGGATCATTTGTTTCTCTGTCACCAGGGAGTCTCCGGCTCTTCAGATTGAATTTAAATGCTCTTCAAGGTGACATACTGTATTTATTATTCATGCTCTAAGAGGACGGGTGTCAAAAGAGCTGTTATGTTAAATCGTTTCTGTGCAGCCCAAACATCTGAAGTCTTTCTCCATCTCCATATTATGTGTGTTTGTTCCTTGTCTTTTCTTCCTATCCGTCTGTCTCTCTGCATGTGTTTTTCCGTCTCTTATTTTTCCTTGACTGTCCTGTGGTCTGCGGCTCCTCTGGCCTTCTGCTCTTTAGCTGCTCCTGAAGGTATTTATTTCTCTCTCCACCTGCCTTCATGCTCTCTTTGTTGTGTTTTCATTCTGCTGCCCTTGACCCCAAACTCACTTTAGCAACAAGCAGACCAGTATATTTTTATTATTTGGTGCAGGTTCACTCAAAGCCACACATGGGCACACACACACACACACACACACACGCCCATGTGTGCCCACCTTTGCTTCCAGAGATAACCTAATCACGGTGTACAAACACCTACAGTAGATCCATGTGCACACTGAACCATAGGAGGGGCTCAGGAGTCAATTAGGAGTCAGCTGCTGTGTAATTGGGTGAGATATTAGCTTTACTGTCAGTGAATTAAAAACTGATCTTGAGGAACGAGCAGGAAAGTGAGGAATGTGGGTTTCCTCCCAAGTCCGCCCTCGGAGGGAACGATGTGACGGGTGTAAGCTAATGAGTGGCCCCACTCT
The DNA here is from genome assembly GCA_962446985.1 of Xyrichtys novacula. NCBI lineage: Eukaryota > Metazoa > Chordata > Actinopteri > Labriformes > Labridae > Xyrichtys > Xyrichtys novacula. The sequence goes on along the minus strand of OY660882.1, from coordinate 5,313,930 downwards.
CACCAGAGTCGTAACTTAGATAAACATCTGAACACACATGCAGGATAACACTCAAAATTTATCTGGTGACTTTGAAGAAATTATCATTACTGTTCCAACATCTTTATTGATCGTTCTGCAGCAGCTTGTATAGAAAAGATGAAACAAATCACAGCAACACACAGACGAGTGTGAGCTTTGATTACATCTTAGCCTTAGTCAGAATTTACCTGTGAATTTGCCTGCAGAATATGTTGTACAATATATGATCATCATTTCATTACACAAACAAAGATTAGAGATGGATTGATCAATAGGGCTTATTCATTGCCTTTGACATAATTTCATATGATCTTGCTACAAGGCCGATATCGCCATCATCTTTTCTGGATGAAATACAATTTTTCCCTTCCCTAATGATGGCCCCTTAAAACAGTCGCTGGCTGGTGTATCATAAAAAAATTGATTAAATAATACAGCGTGTTTTTTTTTCAGTTATATTTCAATATGTATTTTGTATTTTTTCTCCTTTGTACTTATTTCTAATAGATGGACAGAAATTCAAAAGTTCCTCATTCAAGTTCAGCAATTTTAATCAACTAAACCTGAATAAATGCTCTTTTATGGCATTAAATATCAAATGTTAACCAAAAATCTCAAAACATCAATATTTAAACATCAGCATGTAAAAAAAAAAAGGTTTCCAGTAGGGCCCGACCGATTAACTGGCAAGCCCGTTCGAGACTAATCGGTTATCGGCCTAAACTCGCCGATTTTCGCCGATATTTTCAGAAATAAAATGCAGAGAGTAAGATTTGGTTTTACTTCGAAAATGTTTCGCCATTTGAAAAGTTCCCCGACTTATCCTGTAGATGTCGCAGCAACCTTATGACAATCTTCATCCACTAACTACCTCACAGCACAGCAGAGTGACGGGTGAAAAAAAAGTGAAAACACTTTTAATAATTAGTTTAACAGATTAGTAATTCTGGTTCTACCACAGAAGGGTGATATTTAGTCATTTAGATGACTAGAGAAGCTCTTCAACAAGGAACGGAAACTCTCCAAACAAATTATGATCAAAACATTGACTGACTGAAAAGGAGACACGGTTGAATTCAACCATAATTTATGCAAATTCAGCCGAAGGATTCTTTTACAGGTGAACTAGTGCTGTTTGGTTCATCAGACAGAGTCCTGATTTTGGATAAAGAAAAATTTTCCTGATTTAGACGTATAAAACTGCTAAAAAGTCTGTTCAAATGAAGACAAATGATGAAATATCAATATTAAAAGTTATTAAAACAGGGTTGTATTCGGGGATTGTGACCTAACCCATAATCCAGACTAAAAGGTAATGGTGAAGCAAAGTTCAGACAAATTTTATTTCATCAAACAAGTTTTTTTTTTTTATAAAAATTGCCTAAAAACTTTCAAGCCGTCTAGGTTTTACTTTGACTTAAACACTTCTGATGACCATGGAGGTATTTCAGAGATAAAACTTAAACAATCCGGATTGTAACTCATAGATCTGTCAGGCTATTCAACCGGCACTGCTGCTAATTCGCACAGATGTATAAACAATCCCAACCCACTTTGGCTGGCGTTAAGCAACAGTCAGTGAGAAAGTGAAGTGTCAGCCTGGTTAATCATTCCCATTATTAATGGATGGCTCTGTAATCAGCCAGCGGTGCTCACTCTTGATGACTTAATCATCATATCGATGGCTGAACGTAGACCTCATCTGGCTGTATTTATCAAAGGATCATTACAAGGGGTGAGGACTCCCTTTGCTCCGGGGTTATTTATTACACGTTTAAACACCACGCCCCTCTGCCCTCAGGTCCACCGAGTGAAACAGATTAAGACGTTCAGATGCAGGAGGAGGAGATGAGCTGGAGTATGTTCAGGGTCGAATCATAAATGTCTGTTTTTCAGTGTATTAATTTACAGTTATGTGTTGTTAAAGAGTTTGTAGTTGTTTATGGCTCTAAAACAAACTGCACTTAACAATATCCATCATTTCTTCGTAACCATTTCTTCGAGAGTCAGACTTTGTTGTTTTTCAGATTCTCTGTGTTGATGATTCACAGTGAGTGATTCATTTGGCCATTAAAGGAAAGCAGGAGGATTTTTTAATCAGAAAAACACGTCCTTAAGGAAACTATGAGAAGGTTTTAATTGATTTTCAAGTAGTTTCACTTTTAAAATAATAACTTTGAAAGAGCTGCACTGTAAAAGAGATAATTAGTAGCAAGATTGGTTATTTCTTAATTGGAGGATTTATGATGAAGATGTTATGATGAAGTGTTGTTTTCAACAGGAGAACTCCACAACCAGGAAAAAAGGGAAATTTTTTTGTTTTCATTTCAAAATTTCTTTTACTGATTTTGTCCAAAGGGGTCACCAGAAAGTTTCTTACAGAGCCTCAAACATATACAGCATAGGACAAAGTCAACTAACCTGGGATTTCCACCACATCCGAAATGGCTCCGATCCCAAAGAGCCGCTATTTTTGCCGTACGCCAAATCCTACCGGAATCCGTTTGTGAGGCGAATTTCGTGCCGGATTACAGACAGCAGGAATCGGGAGAATTCACAAGAACCCAAGTTACCATATAAGCAGTAGATTGTGTCCTTCCAGAGGAGGAAATCTACTTCTAGACTTATAAAATCAGCATCTCCTCATCCATGGTGTCATCGGGTGAAATGCTGTCTAAAAACCTTTCACTTGGCGGATACAGCCTTTTCGTAGCTGTTCCTGATGTGGTGAAAATTAGCGGTAAGAAGTCTATGTAATGCTGTGTCCAGAGGGGGCGCCAAAATCAACACAAACCGAAAGTTGCTCATAGGCACTTGAAGAATCAACAAATGTAACTAAATACTAACAAACATTTTGTTTTGTTTTGTTTGTAGCTCATGATACACATTTTTACATGATGCATTTATGTGTCCTCCAAGTTATCAGTTAACAGCTGATCCAATAGAGTGAGAGCTAAAAGGATTTTCTTCCTCTCTGTTTTGTAACAGGGTGCCGCCCTGAAGTACATCCCCACCATCGTCAACGATGTGAAGTTGGTCTTTGATCCAAAGGAACTAAGGTAATTTAAATTTGTCACTCCCCTGATCTCACACTTCTTTATTGCTGGTTTTGACACCTGCACTACTCCGTTATAATCACCTGTCACCACAGCTGATCGTACTGCTATACATGAGACTAAACAGTGCAGCTCATACGCTTTGCCATGTCAAATATTTGAGTTTTTTTTTCCAAGAAAAAAACACAAATCTTGATGATTTTCTTTTCTGCCTGTCTTTAAATGTCATGCTTTAGATTTACTCCTAACCAGAGCTGTTTGTTTCCTTTTCCGCCTGTAGCACTGGTCCTACAGAGGGTGATACTTTTAAAGCACTAGACAGAAATTTAAGTGTCTAATACATCTCTACAACCAACCACAAGTAGTACCGTTTATTATTTAAACCTGTTGGCACTTGCAAAAGAGTTTAATGATGGATCCAGACTCATAATCTGAAACTGAACTCTGATAGGACAGAGATTTGAATTATCAGATGATCCAATAAGCGAGTTTTTCTTGGAAACACATAAACTCGTCTCTCGGTCTTACATCACACCTGTGCAAAAAGGTAAAATCATCCACACAGACCAGTTTCACGTAGCGTGTGCAGCGCAGTCTTAGTTGCATTGTACAGCCTTGCCTCAGCACACTAATGTGTTTGTTTTTGTTCTTTTGGAAGCACCTTTAATTATAATTCTTTGTCCAGCTCTTTTCCTCTTGTCTGTTTTTTTATTCACCAACTCGACACTCAGGAGCTGCCTCTGCACCGGTTAAACATCCTCAGGTTGCCTTGGAAACCTGCTGACTGCTCCACTCAAGTGTCCATTTCAGTTAATGTCGTCTGCCGTGAATGTCGTCTACTGTAGCTTAATGCTTGGCTCAGAAAGGAATGGCTTCTGGAGGAGTATCTGCTCATACGTCTGTGGCACTGAGGCGTTTTTTTTTTTTTGTATGATATGGAACAAAGTGGAACAAGTAATGGATGAAAAACTCTTCCACACATCACAGAAATGACTGGACTCTCCGTGTCTTTTTGTGGACACTGTGTCCTGAAAGGTCCCATGCCTCATGGGCCTGCCCCTGATTTCTGTCCCATTTGAATGTCTTTAATCTTTTATGCTGAAAGGACACAGCGCAGACCGAAAAAAAACAGGACGGCCTCATTCATGGAGCATTTATTGACAAATATAGGGGAAGCTTTTCAAACACAGAGAAAGACAAAGATTTCTCGAAGATGAAAAGGACATTTGAGGCTTTAATGGTTTTCTAGTTTAAACAGATTTACAATATTCTGTGTTTTGGAAGTCAGGAAGGAGCAAACTTTTGTCTCTTTTGACCGGCTTTAGTCAGATTATCTGAAGATGAATTCATCATTCATCAAAAGCTGAACATGTTTGATCAAGAGGAAGGGCTGATGTTGTTGCAAGTCTTGCCAAAGCTGCAAACCGAGGAAGAAACACTTCCTTCATGAAACAGAATTGGAAGTTCATTCCCTACAACTATATTTACTGAATACAGATGATGCTTATACCATCACCTAGCTACTAAACTCTTTCTTTCTTTCTTTCTTTCAAACTAGGGGGCAATATAGGTCTTTTCAGTGGCGCTGTTTCCGGACCTTGAGATGTTCCTCGTTTTGCGACCGTCCATGTACTTTAAAATGTCAATTTCTGTCAGGATGGAAAACATAACGGCACTCTCCTTGTTGTTCCAAGAGTGGACATTTTTCCGTGCTTTAGCCATGTTGCAGTTGCTTCTGAGTCTAAAGTTCTTTAAATGATTTAGCCACTTCTTCTCCGGGGTTTTTTTCCGGGGTTAAGGAGGCGTGGTACATGGGCACATGCATCGACCAATCATACTCCGACTACGCTGGTTACATGGTAGAGAAAATCGAATTCCAATCGCATTATCTAAGTGTCTTAACCGGAGGTCCCTAAATTCTCAAACTCTGATTATGGTCGGACTAAGGTGTTTACATGCACTTCATTTGTCCGGTCTTAATCAGAGTAAGGCAATAATCCAGTTTTCTTGAGTGTAATGTAAACGTACTGAGTTAGGTCAACATTATAACCCAAAGCTCATCAACACCACCAAGTCCAAAGACCTGCTCCTCAACTGGGCGAATTCGACATTCTGTTCAGCAAATAAGCACAGAATTGAATCCTTTAAGACACTCTTGACAATCAGTCCTGGAGGCCTTCAGTAGTGCCACCACTCGTAGGTATTCTCCACACCTCGAATGAAAAGTCTTTTGCCAGGAGCCCCTTCTGCTTGTCCACCTCCAACACCGAGTAGCTGCCATTTCCAAAGCAAGAGTCAGGGCCACACAGACTGGCCAATCCCCTCCTCTGGCCTTCACTTCAGTCTGAACATTCACGGCCGGATCACAGAGGGATTCTTCGGTCTGAAGTGGACGTTTTTTTTTTTGTCCACCGTGTATCATCAGCTCTTACAAAAAGCTCTTAAAATTTAATACCACCTTCCTCAGCTCAGAATTATCAAGTCACACCTGTCCTATAACTGCCCTTTACGATGAAGGTAAATCCATATAGCTCTTTTAGTGAACGTCTCTAGTCTTAAGTGTTGCTCTTGAAATAATATGGAGGCATGACATAGAATAATCCGTGCGGTGCTGCATGATCTGCCATCTTTCCTGCAGTTTTGGCAGTAGAAAAGCTTTTGATTTGAGCTTTAATTCTGAAAGCTGTGCTCCTTTATGAACCATTCACTTAGCTGTTAATCACAGGCCTGGCTCTTTTCCCTGCCAGAGCGAAGGTGGCATCAGCTGCTCCTGCTGTTAGCACAAACCTGGCCGGGCGGCTGAGCTGGGGGCGACTAAATTGAAGCCTCGGGGGCGGGGGTGTTTCATCCCTTGCCAGAACCTTTTTCACTCCTTCTTGAGCCTCAGCTTGCCAGCATAACAAGCAGCCAGCCTCGTCATTGAGGAGGAAAAAAAAACTGTCAGCTATATGTGCAAACATGATTGTGGATTTATCTCTGAGACTCTGTTGCTCGCTGAATGCTCAGTGGTTGATCTTGCTGAGCCACATGTTGGGTGTCTTAAAGAAAATGACTCATCAGAGAGAAAGATCCTTCAGATCAACAACTCTGGGGAAACAGAGAGGCAACATTTCAGGTGACTGAAGCCATTGGAGGTGAATGTTGCACACACCCACGCTGCTGGTGTTTTAAACTGGTTTGGGCTGATTAGTCTTTTCCCAGGACTGGGTTGGTGTAAAGGAGGCGCCAGATTGGCTTAAGTCTGAGTTGACTCATGAGCTTGAGTTGTTGAAACTTTTTTAGGGAACTTTGCTTTTTGTTCAGACTTGAACATCTGTTCATCTTTATTGCAAAACACTGTTTTAAAAAGTCCTTTCTTTCTTTATTGTTCCATCCAGTGTATCAGAAAAGTCACCGTGTGGGTGTGCAGGACCTTTAATTGTGTCTTGGATGATGGCTCATGATTGAATGCAGTCAAGCAGCCCTAAATGCATGATCAGTCTGACCTTTATCTTTATTGTCCCCCTTCTGTCTCCGTAGCAAGCTGTTCACCGAGTTCATCCTAAAGGTTCCTCTGGGTCGCCTGGTGAAACAGAAGCTGGACTGTCTGATTGACATCGTCCACAGCGATCTTTTTACTCATCACGGTAAGAAAGCGCACACACTCACACACACACACACACACACACTCAAAATGTACTCACAGTTCTTCGATGCATGCATCTCTGCTCACAGTGCAGAGTAATGTCGGCAATCATAGCCACCACCTGCCACCCCGAGACAGCTCTGTGTGAGCCCACAGCAAAGGTCATCAGTGAGGTGTAGTGGAAAGCCCTTTTGTTATCCAAGAGAGTGATGATCCCTGTAGGGAAAATCACATGGACTTGTCTGTGTGAGAATACCACATATATGTCATACAAACCCAGCCTTCAAGCCTTGGTCCAAGCTTTTTTACCCTTTCATATATATTGTGTTGATAATGTAAGAATTGTTTTTGACTTCCTGCTTTTGTCCATCCACAACATCACTTTAATGAAGCACTTAATTTTTACAAAGCCTTTGGGAATCATACTTTGGTATTTTTTGGCTTTGTTATAGTGAGAAAAGTTTCCTTGATAGAACGTGCAATATGCATTGTGCTAATCACAGTGCAAAGTATTGCATCAAATTGTATCATATCAGATACTATATAATGGTATCATATTAGATTGTACTGTGAGATCATTACCATTGCACCATATCCAACATTATGGTGTCATATTAGACTGTCATATTATCGTATTGTATAGTATTGTATCATATTGTATCATATTGTATCATATCGTATCTTATTGTATCATATCATATCATAATGTATTGTATTGTATTGTATCATATTATATCATATCATATCACATCTTATCGTATTATGTCGTATCATATTGTATTGTATCCCATGTAGGGTGTCAAACCATACCATATCGTATCTAACGTATCACATTGCATAGAACGTTATCATGTCGCACTTTACGTTACAGTACCATGTTTTATCAAAGCCAATTGTATTACATCATATTGGATCTTATTGTATAGTATGAAATCGTATCGTATCGTATATTTTCAGATAGAGTCGTTTTTTCCCTTCTTATTACATTGTCCCATATATCACTGTATTCTGTTGTATCATATGGGTTATGGTATTGTACAGTATTGCCTTATACTGCACTTTGTTGGATTATATTTTATCACTCCATGCTAGAGTTTATTGGCCATTATATAGTTCATCTACCTCTACATCGTAGTATTGGATTAGATTGTATCATATCATTTATGGTATGGTATTGTGTGGTTTGAGATTGTATACTACATACATAGCCGTGGATCAAAACACTTCATATGGTATGTTGCGTTTTTGTTTAGTATTGTTACTTACCTAGTTGGAACATGCCGCACTAAATTGTACAGTATCATATACATATAGTTTCATGTCTAGGGCATACTATCATCAAACAGGGAGTCATTGATATAAAAATGTTTAATGAGATCTTTTCTCATATCTGGATCAGCAGCCAAGCTAGCCAACTATTTCTACGTCAGTTATTATTCTGGGGGAATTCGTTCTCTGATGCCAAGTTAGGTGAGGTCCTAATTTAGAGACAAACACTCTCACACTCATACTGTTTCATGCTGGTAAATTACATGCAAAGCTCCCAACCTAATTAAACAGCAAAAGTGATTTAATGCAGCTGGCAGGCACAACACATGCCTCAGAGCGGTTTACTTACAAAAGGAAGTGGACAACAATTATCCACTTGCATGGCTGCGCTCTGCCTCATGCATCAGCAGATGTTCAGTCCAGCATGAATGTACAACACATGGATGATGAAATGGAATTTGGACAAGGGTGAAATGGGACGTTTGCCCTTTTGGATAAAACTGATATTGAACTTGACACTGTATAAATGTCTCCGCCTTCAACTTTTAATGATCCGGTCCTTTATGCTTTGGCAACAGTAAAATGTGTGATTGGTGTATCGGCCATTTCGCTGAGCAACTATTGAAGGGCATGGCTCAGTGTGTGGTCCTGTGGTCATTACTATTGATCTGTTGGTGTAATTGCGGGCAGGCGAGCCTCTCTGATGCTCGTGAATGGGCTGCTGATCAGCAGGAGGACTTGTTGCTGGGATGTAGATAAGCACTAACCTGCTGCTTTGTTTTTCTGACAGCTCCTCAAGGTGGTCCTTTTAGCATTTTAAGATAATTGAAAGTTTTAAAACTGTGCCAAATAGTCTTGACAAAGGCTTCATTGCTAAGTGGAAGTGTCCTATCACCATCTGTACGGAGAAGAGTTTTACCTTAAGTTGTTTTAGCATCGATAATAAACACAGCAGTGGCCTTAAAGGGTAGCCAGCTGTTTTCTGAGTGTCAAATCAGCTGTGTTAAGGATACACTCGTTTTCAAACACGTCCTAATCCTCAGGTGTTGCCTGAAAGGTTCACCTATGAAGTGAGTTGTACTGGCATGCTTGAAGAAAATGAATGCCCAGCGAGAAACCTCCACCAAGATGCTCAACTCCCAACATGGGGTCCCTACACGCTCATCATTATGCATTGAATATATTCATTGTGGAGGTGTTTTATTTCCTGAAGACTTCACAGTGATTAACTTATTAACTGTTTCTGTAGAAAAGCATGTCTGACATTAGATTTCTCAGCCGCCAGCTGGGGCATGTCTTTTCGGTTTCGAACAATAAGTCGACTCCCTTTTATCTTTTGGTTTTTCATCTATACCTCAGAGGTTGAGAGGCAGCGTGTTGGATGTGATTGGTATGCAGAGGCGATACCCCGCCGCAGAAGAAAACTTAATGAACTCAGAAAAGAGGGAAGTTTATTGTTTCATTTTCCATTTTGGGGGAACAGCGTCGTGTCACCTTCACTGTTTATGAAGTAAAAGAAGAGAGCGGGACGGGCACATAAATCACCCGCCAATGGGCTTATTGTATAAGAGCAAATATGTCAGCGGCTCTCCTGCTCCGTGTTAAAGGGGGGAAACCAGTGTAGCGTCTAAAATCTGTTTGCACTGAAAGTTTGAGGAGAGCGCTCATGGCCTGGCTTGATAGTTCCAGTCTGCTTGTCTTCTGGTGCGCTTTAGTGCGAGTGTGTACATGCGTGTGCGGTCACATTTTTTAAGGCCATCTAAGTGCCATTGTTATCTGTGTTTGTATTTTGAGTTTGGAGGAGAGGAAAAGAATTACCCCCCTGCGGTAAAAACTAGAAATTAAACTCTCCACACAATGTCAGACGCCTTCAGATAGCAGATTTACTTTTGTGTCCAAACCCTGGAAGGTTGCTTACACACACACACACACACACACAACTACACAGAGTTTAGCTTTAAGCTGTATCATGCAGATAGCTTGGCGCTCTTTTCCACAGCACCAAAAATACTTCCAGTGCGGACATGGTTGTCACTTTGTGTGAAGGCTAGCTTACATTTGGCCCGGCGGATTCCTAACACCTAAGAATGTCTTTTCAGGTATTTGCCGGTGAAAGCTGTCTGTGGATACCCACTGTACTCTGCTGTACTGTACTGTGGAGCAGCCTGTCCTCTCAGAGAACCTCAGACCTGACGAAAGATGTGTTTGTACACTCACACTGGACTCAGGGAGAGTACTGTTATTTTAATGGGGCTCTGAGGATAGCAGGGTTGATATGTCCAGTCTTCTAGTACAGATTGAAATACCAAGACTATGAATACGTGGTTTGACAGTTGCCGACATGACTCCCTCAAAAGACAGGATTTGTTTGTAATCTACACTGTATAATCCTAGTTCTTTAGAGGATGTCCATTCTTAATTTTGACTCCCTTCTGTCCCGTCATACTTAAAAAACATTAAAAAGAACAGTGATTTTGATAATGAATCACCCTCTCCAATAGTGTTGTGTCATTCGCGAATGATTAGTTCAAAAGAACCGATTCTTTTAAGTGAACGTACTGAACTGAATCACTTCCTTGAGTGATTCGTTCATTTCTCACTTTAGTTAAGCTAAGGTGAGAAACAGCATTGCCAGTTGAGCAGCCGGCGAACGAGGGACCGTATTAACAGACACCTGAATCACTTGGTAAAGGAATCACGCATTGAACTTCACTCTCTGGAATCATTTTTGTAGGACAAAACTAACTTTTTAAATTTTTTTTCTGCTTAATTGTCACCACAACAACTTAAAACAGTACACTTAAAACATCATGACTTTTAAATGTAACATAAAGTTCAGTTTTACAAACCTGTTTGCCAAAGCAACACAGCCAAACACTCTCGTCTCCAGGTCCCAGAAGCTCTGAATTGAACTGAATCCTGAACCGTTCAGCTGTAACAGTTCAGGAGGTCGGAGTCGCAGGCTTCTCCCAATGAGTGCTACATGGTTCAGTGATTTAGTGAACAAATCTTTTTAGTGAACTGATTCTAGTGATTCAGTACATCTAAAAGAACTACTGTGCTCATCACTACTCTCCAAAGAACTATTTTTGTCCTACTCATTTACCTTTATAAGTCTCAAGGTGATAGTTGAATTACTCTGAAATTGAGAAAGTGATTTCACGAACCTCTAAGCATGAAACAGATGTAATTTGGCCACAATGTAGACTTTCTGTTTGCACCACTATTTAGACAAAATAACAAGGAAATGATAAATATTGAAATATGTCAGTGCACCGCAAAGGACAAACAGATTCTGCTTGTAACTCACATTTGTCCCTCCATTCACATCACTCCATATTTAAAAAAAATACAAGCATTACTTATTCATGTCTCAAGGTTTCATCCTGTTTATTAATACTTTTCAAAACCCTTTTTTTTGAGTATTGCTTTTATTTCAGTGACACGCTCATATTGTGACTGTTTATCCAGCTGAGTCGTGTCACCAACATCATTGTGAAGATTTGTCATTAAGACTCCATGATTGGTTAATACCCTCGTTTATAAAGGAGCTTCCCTGTAATTATTTCTACATTAGGATTATTAAAAGCAATTCGAACATAGCCTGCTAGCAATGAGATATTTCCCAGATTGCTTGTAGAGAATGATTGTGTAATTGAACTAATCAATGCTTGAGTCATTAAAAATGAAAATTTAAATTCTCCACAAGTCTTTATTCATTGAATTGCTAATTGCTATGTAATGCATTCACTACCCTCTTATTACATTTTCTCAGTGTGTAATGGTTTACGGTAAATTTCAGTAATGGTGACAGTGAAATGGATCCAGTTTCTCAGACTGGGAAGACTCTGAACTAAGTGAGAAAGTCTAATGTGCTTTTTTTATTTTGCATGATCATCCACCTTTACGGAATAATCTTAATCTGCTGTATTTAATCCATAACAACAGGTCAGAAAGGTGAAGTTCATCCATTCATAAGGGGTTATCAAAGTTCATCAAGTTGTCTATCACGCTTATGCTGCTTTTTGTCATTCAGCGTTGAGTCATATTGGCATTTCTGTTTGTGTGTGTTTGTGTTTTGATCACTGATTTTCTCTTTTGTGCCCATTTTGGCTTAATAAGGCTCTGTCATTATCTGTGAAGCAGAGAGATTGTATTGATCGTTAATGGAAATCTATATCTTGGTGTTGATTGAAAGCAGCAGTGTCTCTGCACCTTGTCATTACGGTGATTGTTATTTGAAGTGTACTCTTTTTCCCTGTGAACTGCCGCTGTATTCGAGGTGCTTTAACTCACCTTGCTACAGCTATTTTGCCCCCTCTGTTCTTATGATATGACATTGATATCAATAGTGTACCTTTGTGTTTGACAGAGAGACTAAGTGCACCGCATGGAGGCATTGAGTGGTGTTTTGTTCTTGCAACGATTTTTCTTCTTTTTTTTTTTTTTTCCCTGAGTGCGGGTTATCAATTTGTATTTATAAAAGTCAACTGTGGCAGTAAACAGCAAGTTGCTTTATAGCCCTCCCTTTCCAGAATTGGAAATAGACATGATACATTAACCCTTGTGAGAAAGATAGTCCTACATCCTGATGCTTTTGTCTCACATTCAGAAGACTCACTGTCTCCACACACCAAGCGCTAGTAAATTCATTCGCGCGAGTGAATTACATGTTAAGTCAATGCAAAGACGCGATTAGAAGCTCCTACTTCTCTGGAGGTGCAAATGATGTGAATTGGGCAGGAGCTGAAAATGTCTCAACTTGAGCGGATATTCACGTCGCGATTACTAATCAGCATGAAGGTTGCCAGGGTGACGTGTGAAAAGAAAAACTGATTGTGTCAGTGTGTGGGTGCCAAATTATGTGATACCTTTTCTTTCAATTACCGAAACCAGAAGAAAAAGGAGGTCGGATTACCTGGTAAATTGGAAAAAACCTTTGTCTATCACTTGATCCCACCGGTTGAATTGGCAGGGATTACTATTGAAATGACCATTGACGCAGGAATTGTTGGAAATACTATTCATTCACGCTTCTAGATTCACGCGAATTAGTAGATGATTAGAGTAGATGATTTTACTCGCGCTTGGTGTGAATACCCCATTAGGCTTCATTTATACACACTATAGGTATTGATGGTGGTCATACTAGCCACCCTTTCACTTCTCTACCAATGAGTAGGTCCTGCACCAGATTGAGGGACTAAATGAGTAGCTAGAGTTGACACATCAACACGATTATTAGTGGGAACCTCCCTTTATCAATATTTCTTCAAGTTTGGCAACAGAGAGAGAAGAGAGATATTAGAAAGAGGACAAGAAAGACCTAGCCAAGGATGGAAGCCAATTTTGGCAAGAGTGTGCTAAAATTGTTAGTTAGGCTGTACGCTCTACCTCCCCCTACGTCTCAGGTTTCTCAAAGGAAGAATCAGAGAGCACACATAAGGAGGCTACAGGGACAGTTAGCAAGAAGACAAGGTAGGCAAAGTGAGAACAAGGAGGAAGAGCTCACTCCTGATTGGTTAGGCTGTACACTCTACCTCCCCCTACTTGGGGAAAAAAGGGAAACACAGTCACAAGAGCACAAGTCTTGGTGTTAGAGAGAGGATGGTTAGAATCGTCTCTGCTTATGGGTCCTGAGTTACACGCCTGGCTAAAGGGGAAAAATATTCACTTTGGGTCCAGAAATTAACTTTTTAGTGTACTCAACAACGTCAGCTGAAGTGTTTTGTAATTGTTAGGAGGTTGAATACAAAGGGAATGGGGTTGTTTCGGATAATTTGGACCCATATTTCAACCTAGTTTTTAATTGGCTTCCCCTTGAAAATGATCATGGCGCCAGTTAGCTTCTGTCATGGTAGTTGAGCAGTCGTAATGAAGCCATTCTAAGCTAGTTTCAGAGCTCTCCCACCTTTTAATTTTTCTTAAATAAAGCAATTCTGTACATCCGTGCTGCTTAATGCTCGGAGCTCTGAGGGAACCATTAACAAGCTGCATGTGTTTTCATTGAGACTGTGACGAGAGCATATGCTGCACTGCCTTGTTTGCGATCCATTATCTGCTCCCTCCGCTTAGCGCCGTCGTGATTGTGTGTCTTTGACGATGTCCCCGCAGACTGCCGTGAGATCCTCCTGCCGCTGATGACAGAGCAGCTGAAGTTCCACCTGGAGAAAAGAGAGGAGCTGAAGGCCTGCTGCCAGCTGCTCAGCGACATCCTGGAGGTGCTCTACAGAAAGGATGTGGTGAGGGACGCAGCTTTGTGTTTTTCATTTTCACTTCTGGGACAAACAGCGGCATAACAAGGGGATTAAGCACATTTGAAACACAGTTGCGGTTATTTCGCTGAACGGCTACTAATCAGTGTGCTGTTCTTGATTCAGTTTATAGCCCTGAAATGCCCTGGAAGGAACACATTTAACAGCAGTGTTAATTTACTCACCTGTAGAGTTGGCTGCTCTCAGTAATTCATTGCTGTCTGTGGCTGGAGGCCATTTTCAGCACCGTGAACGTGTTCCAACAACAGGAAGATGAGCTTTGCTTTAGCGCTCTGCGATGAAAGCCAGAAAACTTTGAATAAAATTAGTCGACATGATGGTGCACAGTTATGTAGCTGTTGGGAGCAAATGATCTTTTGATTTTCAAGTCATAATTTTGCTGCAATTTAGCAATTTGCTCGGAAATATCAATGATTCTGTTAACAGGAGTGTTTTCAGATTGTTTTCAGTCTTAATTCTCAAGTAAAAATCAAAACTTTTTTATGAAATGACCTTAAACACTTAAATTTGAAAATTAAGTTGACTTTTTGAAGTGAGGAAATAAACTTTTATATAACTTGGATTGTTTCTACATTCTAAAATAACAGCTAAAGTGACTAAAAACAATTATTTTTAAAACATAAAGCTCATCCGAGGAACTTTTTTGACTTTTGACTCTCATATGCATCATTTATTGTGAATATTTTATGTGGGAATTTCTGTTACTTCAGCTACTTGGCTAACACCTACCTGTGCACCAGTTTCAGGCTTTAAAATTATTAGATAGAAATAGTAAATCGTGTTCCTGATGGTCTTGTTTGCATTTGTTTATCATAAAAAGACTTCGATATAAATTTCAGTCTATTTCTTAAACATTAAAAAAATCCTCACAGGAGCTTTAAGTAAACCATTTTGAAAAAGAGTTGATTTATTAACATTAATTTCTGAGATGGATTTTCATTCCTGTACGGCACAATTACTGTAAGGATGTCTTGAAAACCCTAATTGAGGACACAGTTTTCACTCACTTGTTAAAATGGTTGTTAAGAAACCAGCCGACAGTACAGTTCCCTTATATAGTGAGGTCTACCAATCATTACAGCTAATTTCAAGAAACTGCAACCAAAGCACTATTCTCAGTGTGACTGTCTGCTCTATTCTGAAATGTTTTATTGCTTTACTTTGCCATCAGAAAACCCATTTGCACTTGCATCATTAACAGACGTACATGTTTTTAAAATAGAGCGTGTAGACAGACCAAGAATAGGGCTTTGGTTTAGGTTTGTAACAATTACGTGCTTGAGCTGTGTCCATCTGTCCTCCAAAAATACTCTTTAAAATACTGAAATACTGAAAACAACAACACTTTTTAAAAAGATCTTAGTCAACTTCTCAGGACTGAATAACTGATCAGTTTTTCACTTAGCTTCTCTCTCTCTCTCTCTTTCTCCTTCTCTCTCTCTCGCACACACAAACACACTCAGGCACTGACCTCACATGCACACATGATAACGAAAAACACACACACACTCACACCAAAACACTCAGCTGCTTAACAAGTGTGTTTCATCCTCTTCCATGGCCAGACTCCTGATGTCCTCCCTCAGGCCCTCTCCAACCCTCCACATTGATCACCACGGCCAGGCCTCCCACACTCCACTCAGCAAGGGGATTATCCACCCCTTCCTCTTCCTCTCTTCTCCATACTCCTCCTCTCACTCTGTCTCAGTCTGTCTCTGTCTCTTCACGTCTCTCTCTATATCTCTTTTTGCTTGCCCTCTCTTTCAAACCTTTGCTGCAGTGCACACTTTCAGAGACTTAAACGCACACAAATCTAAGAAAACAGATTGCTGATTTAAAAAAAAGCGAAAATACAGAGTTTTTCGTCATGCTCTGTTTTTGCAGAAAGTTTAAACAGGCCAGGATGTTCCTCCAAAGAAAACAAAAAAAAACCCCGGGATTCCTATGAGTTCACACATAAAATGTGTGTCACACTTGCGGCGTTGGAAGGCAGTATCTGAAACTCCCTCTTAAGAGATAGCTCACTCTCCCTCAGCTCTCCGCCGTGATTGTGTGTGCGTGCGTGCCCCACAAAGCGTGCGCGAGTTCTTCAACTGCAGAAAGAGCTGTGTAAATTATTGAAAGTTTAGGTTGATGCTGCAGAGCTGGGTCTGCTTGGAAGTCTCCCCTCACAAACAGGTAGAGAAAGAGAGAGAGAGAGGGTGAAAAACAGCCCAGTGCTCGCTCTAACTCGCTAATAAGCAGGTCCAAGGAAAATCGTCCCACTTGTGATAAACGCAAGAGTGCCCCATGGGTGTTTACCACTCCAAAAGCTGGAATCTGCAAAGTATAAATCATCCCAGCTGCATCAGTCACACTTGTTAGGTCTCCAAGCAATAAAACTCGTCTCGAAAATTTGAGGTTTTAAGAGCAGCGATAACATTTCTTTTATGTCCTATCAAATGAAATGGATTAGATAAATAAGAGTTTGTTTTTATTTATCAGGAGAAGCAGTAAACGGCTCATTTTTGCTTACCACTTTTTAATGGTTAAACAGTGCTTTAAAAACCCCTCAAACTGATTTTAGTACCTTTTGAAAATTGAACTTCACTCTACTGTTTTGACTCTACTGTTTTGGCTCTGAGATATGCCAGGAATCATTTTTTTTCAAATCTGTGAGAAAAGAGATGACACTGTTGAATTTATAATTAGATTTAGCCTTGGTAGTACTGAATGTAGTGCAGCGAACTGTTATTTTTTTCCTGTTATCAATTAAAAAAACCCACGTAGCTGTCCTCTTTCTATTCGACCTTCGAACGCAGGCTGATCTCCTGTATGAATCATGTAAACAATAAGCGGAATAATTACACTCACTGTGGGGAAAAATAAGGAGGACTCAAGAGTGAAAAAGCAGGCTGTTAGAAAAGAATAGATGCACAACATGTTCTGTATGACGCACAAAGCATCACTGCAAGATGATAATCCGAACTCAAGATGTGAAGCTGATTTTTCTTTAGACTTAAAGGTGGTGTAGGCAGGATCTGAGGAAGTGCCAGTTTTTGGGAGAAATCTTGAATGTAAACTCTACCCCTCCCAACCAGTTTTCCCCTCAGCTCCTCCAGCAAGCCCCGCCCACAAACAGACGCTCCTGCTCGCTCGTATTGTTTCAATTAAATTCAGATATAATGCAGATAAATACTTCAGATAATTACAAATGGGGCCTAGTCAACATGAAAGTAAAAAGCATTGGTGCTACTGTAGATGCCAACTACATCTGGTCTACCTCCTTTTTATGCACCTGTTATTCCGCCAGAGTCTCCGGTATTTACTCCGTTTTCTTGCTTGTGTTGGCAGTCGTGGCTAAAGGAGGATTCAGACAATTTTCTGTACTTTCTGGTTGGTTTCTACTGTCTGATATTGTAGCACGCTAACTTTGTTTGGGCTTGTGAACGACACGGGGGAGTAGCGTCTGCCTCACAACCAATCAGGTCGGGGAGGCAGAGATTGGCTTTGTTTACAGTCAGAAAGAGAGGACCACTCAAAAAATTTAAAATGTTGACTTCACAGACATAAGAAAACACAGTGATATCTTTATAGTTCCAAATGTCATCAATAACTAATAGCTATTAACTGATATTAAAGCTTTTTTGTATGTACAACACAAAAAAAGATGCATCTTTAACAGAATCCTGCCTACCCCACCTTTAAATAATGCAAGGTTAACAATAAACTGCAAAAAAAAAAAGATGGCTAGCATGACAGCTCTGCTAAAGTGAAGCCCAACTGAGTGGCTGCTCTACTCCATATAGTCATGCTGTTGTATGTCCAAGTGCACGTTCTTCTGAGATGTTCAGTTTTAAGTCACTAAATGAGTGTTTTCTTTTGCAGGGTCCCACTCAATGGCACATCCAGATCATCATGGAGAAGCTGCTGAGGACCGTCAACAGGACCGTCATTTCCATGGGCCGAGACTCCCCTCACATCGTGAGTTTGTTTGATCACTGCTGCTATTAGCTGTACACACCACCTCTCCTCCGATCGGTGCTTCTCACTCCTTGTTTTCCCCACACACATACGCTTATATACACATACACTCTCACTTCAATTTGGAGGCTCCCGTTCCGCGACTAGTTTAACTCCCAGGGGCCCTCTGCTGCTCCAAATCTGCTCCAAAGCTATCATTAAAGGTAAAGTCTACCTCTGCAGAAAGCTTTCGCACAACCTCAATCTCGGTCCCTTTGATCTGCTCGTATCAGACTCCAGCCAGCTGTCCGTGTGCCAATATGTGTGTGCGTTTTGTTTTTTCGCTCTTACATGACTCTGCTGTTGGCGTGTTTGATCCCTGATTTATGAAAACATTCCCAAAGCTGCACGCTGCGGTCTAATCAGTGTTACACCCCCCTGTTAGCGTCCTCCCTCCAATCACTCTTTTAGCTGGAGCTCACTCACAATTACAGCGCCCCTCTGTCGTCACGTTAAAGTGTTTTCTTCCTGTGTGACAAAGCCGTCATCCGCTTTAATGAGTCCAAAGAGTCCAATGACTGCCAATGTCTTTATTCTTTGATGCGTGCTATCGCTTCATGTTGATGCTTTAATTCATTAGAGCTGCATAAGCTCCTGATATGACTTTGAAAACCAGACTCGGGTAATAAGCTTATGCAGTTTTTACGCAATGTTTTATGACAGGGAATCCTCTGAGGGCACTTAAAGGTAGTTTTACAGCCCATTTAAATACAGCCAAGTGATGAGGGAGACATTTCCTCTTGACTTTAAGTTGGAAAACAGGGAGTCATACAATATTGGCTGATTATATTGACACTCTAACAGTTTGGCATGGTTTCCCCTCCTGCGTGTAATTGCCGAGCGCGTGTGCTCGTGTGTGCGCATGCTCACGCGGCACACTCGCCATCTGGGGAGCCGCAGGAAGCGGCATCACCTGTTTAAATGGAAGCTTATCTGCTTTTATTACCCGTCAATGAGCCACACCAGCAGAGAGTGATTTAATAAAGCCAACAGTACCCAGAGTTATCACACACTAATCATCGGCTGTGTGTTTGTGAGAGTGTGTGTCATGTCATAGTGCTATAATACGTCTGCAGCACTCATCCTTTCGTCCCCTGAGTGTCCTCTCTCATGCTCACACACTTCCTCTCTTTTAAAGTTGCAGTAATCTTATATTAGGGGACAGTCGGGTGTTCCTTAATTTTATCTCCTTCTATTTCATAAGGTGTTTCAGCGATGCACTAAGCTTATTGTGTAAATGGAGAGGAACTTTGAGAATAGATCACTGCCGTGTATCACTCTGCCAAAAGCTTGGATGTTGGCGGGGACTCTCCTGCAGACTATCCTCTACCACCTGAAGGAAACAAGGACTCTCATTTTAATCTAATCTCACAGATTAGTCCTTCTTTCTATTTTTGTATTTTTTATGACGGAGTCCTCATGATTCTGCAGCAGCTGACGGCAAAATTCCACAGGATCCAGAATCCGGCTGGCAGATCAAATACGCAAGCGTTGTAGTCAATGTGCGTGATTCCACACAATCAGTGGAATCACAATCATCAATTCAGTGCAGCGCAGCATGAGCGGCAGCAGAAGTTGTATGCGGCTGCAGAGTAAAATATTCGGTTGATTTTCAAAATAATATAAATTCAATACATTGAACTGTTCTTAACGTGATAATAGTACGGGCCAGGGTTGTTGGATGTGGGTGTTTATATACACTGCTGATCTCATTCAATGTCTCTCGGTGAAACATGCAAGATCTCGTCCAGTCTCGCAAGAAATTTCGGTAATATCGCAAGCACTTCTCCTCCGTTTTTGGCAGCGGATCTGATCCGGTGGGCGCTGTATGCTTGCTTTTTTGATCCGCCTGCCGATCTGGTGCAGAGCGGAGTGGAACAAGCTCCTACTTGTTTTAAAATCATATTTTTCCCTTGTGGAGTATTTTGAGCACGTAATCCATGTTGAATTTATGGTAATATCATCAGGTAACATCTGTCAATGTCCGTTCCTTTCCATTAATCAGTATCATTTGAAAAGAAAGACCAATTACCTCCTCTTAAGATCTTTGACCTGCAAACCAATTTTACAAATGTTGTGATTCTAGCTTGGGCTCCATCTTGAGAATGGTAGCAAACAACAATGCTGTTTTTCCCACCCTGAAATGTGTTTCCTCTTCTTGAAAACAGTCGCCTCCAAATTGATAATGTGCAAAAGTGAACAACAACAGAATAAAACCAGCATGGAGTCAAATCTGATATTAATATTTGAGAGGAACTTTGCTTAGGCTGTTTGTTTTATTGGTACGAGGTGGGGCAGTGTTCGGTGATGGAAGATCTTTGTTATCGACAACTTTGTCACTCGTTGCTCATAAATGCAGCCCGTGCCCGCGCCCTCTCTGCTTTATTATACTAAGTGCGTCCTTTTGAGCGTCCCTGCTGTGTTAGAGGTGAAACAGCGTTATACACTTCCAGCAGCGACTCTTGAATGACGTGAAAGCATGTTGGTGTCCTTTCTGGTTAATGAAACTGCCCTGTCCGTGACCTACTGCAGCCATTACTGAAACTATCTACTTTGTATACCTGCATTATCCTTCCTCCACCCTACTGCATTCCCTCTGTGCAGTTTTCTCGTCCCTGCTGACCTCTGCCTTTGTCAGCTGCAGCCTCTATAGGCAGCTAGCCGCTATACTTGAAGTAGCTGCATAATTTCCAGCATCGGTACACAGAGTGTCCTTCTCCTCGAGGCGGTTTGAGGTCACATCAAAGCCTCGTCCTTCTGAAGCATTTTGGGACGTTTACTCTAAGGCTTTACATTTTACAGCCGCTGAATTCCTGTTAATGATCAATAAGGTGAATTTTGAACAGCTATGAGACCCATTTAGTGCTGCAGGAAGTGTCATAGCTTTCTAATCAGGGGGACTCCTGTGGCTACTGCGGCCCACTCTGCAGGCAGATTGTGCGCCGCGGCTCGCACGACGCCGCAGCCAACTCCCGACCTTGTTCTTCTGAGTGGCAGCCTTTTACATTTAGATTTATGCATTAATGTTCTGCTCTGTCTGCCTCCTCTCTTCCCTTTTCTTTCCTTTTCTGCTCACTCTTAGTGATGCCGGACACAGAATCTTGATGAGAGTGACCACGGCGACAGCTTGTGGGCATTGGTTTTTTTTCTCGTTGTTGTGTGTTGTCACTGCGGTGCTATGCCTGTTGGCGACGCGGACACGGCAATCGCTGCGCATTTGCATCGTAGGACCTCCTAGCTGGTTGTTTCTTTAACATTCCTGTCCACCCTCACTCAGGTTGAGACGGGTCCTTGTGAATACATTTACATGGGGATGGCAACGGAAACATTTCAGGCTGTCCCTGCTGGAATTGCCATATTTTCCCCTTTTGTCCTTGAATTATATTTGCTGCAGAGTAAGATGTAGAATATTCACTGCAGATATTACATGAGCAGGAAGCTAAAGATGGAGAAATTAGCATTGAGACACTTTTATGGTCCATGTATAACCATGTCAAACAGGCGTAGATATAGCCACCTTTACACTTCTCATTGGTTTCTGGTTCCTCTTTGACAACATGAGGCACTCAAGCCTTCGCCATCTTCTTTTTATCGCCTGAAATGACCATATTTGGGCAACAGAATGAGTTTTTACATCTCCATCTTGGTTCACATGCTGCGGTTGGAAGTCAGATGTTGTTGCTGAAAATGACGTCACACCCGAGTTACCAGCGTTTCAGGAAAAAAGCAAAATCGGAGGCGGAAACAAGATGGCTACATCTACGAACGTTATTTTAGCGATTGCCTTGTCCATGCTATATTCGGACAAGACAAAGCACCTGAATCGCTGGTAACTTTGGTGTGACATCATTTTCAGCTCCGACATCTGACTTCCAAGGGAACTCGGACGCAGCAACAGGTCAATAAAAGACTTTTTGTCAACGTTGTTCTCAATAGGACCAGGAACTGTTGGTTTGTGTTGGTTCTGGCGCCCCCTCTGGACAAGCTTATACCTCCTATTTCTATTTCTGTACATGTGGACGTAGTGTTATCAAACAAAAGCGTCATCAGTGTGAGATATTGGTGTGGAGAAGGGGGGGGGAGTGTTTCGTCAGCCTGCTGTCAATCATCTGGTCTGACTCCTCCCCCTTAAGCGGTTCCAGGCTTCATAAAATCAAAATAAAAGTTTCTGACTTGCTGCTGATGGTCTCATTTGATCATAAAAGAGGCATCAGTATTAGTCACAGCCTTTTTTTTAACTTGTTAAAATTACCTATGGTACCTTTAAAAGTAGATTAGATTAGGCTCTGTTGAAGAAAAGTCAAAATTAGCGATTAGCGGGACACAAACTCATCAAGCAAAATTAAGGCAAAGATGATTCATGTGATGGTCTCATGTATGGTCTTATTCTGTTTGATAAGCGTTGTTTGCAGACAGTGCAGTCGCCCCCTGGTGGCCATTAGAAAGGGTGCAGTTTCAAGGCACTAGAAGGATTATTTGTAGCACTCTTAAATCCAGATATTTTGTCCACTTCTTACACATGTTGACCTTTACATATCTATTATTCACCCTTAATATGAAAACTTTCAGTGAAGTATACCAAACTGATCTGACAGTACACACATTAACAGACAAAGATCTAACCCACTGTGTCGTTTAGAGGCTCAGGGGGGACTGTTTTCGAGGATTATCTGTCAACAAGTTCGCTGCAGTGTTCCATTGATGATTTCTCTGCAGTGTACAGAAGGACTGGGGCGTGTGGCAGCAGGGGCGGGACTTCTATTATTGATTGACAGCGTGAGGCTGACCAGCAACAGGGACTGGGAGTGTGGTTTCTGCTGTGACTGAACACATTGCAACAAAGCCATCTCGGTGACGTCTGTTTGAATCCGAATCCTCTCCTCTGCTCTGTCTGTGTCCGTCTGTATCAATCACTCTCCTTATCTCTCCATCTTTATATCTCTGCCTGTCATAATATTCCTCTCAGCAGCTCCTCTCCCCTTCTGTCATCTCTCCCTCTCTCTCTCTCTCTCCCTCCCTCTCTTATTCCTGCCGACCAGACTGCTGCAGAGCCCTTTCAGAGGAGAAGCATAGTGAGATATGGCACTGCATCATAATGCCTCCAACATGCACTTATCACTCACTCGCTGCACCTCTGCGCTCCTCGCCTGTGCTGATACTCGGGCTCTGAGCGTCCTCTTGGGTTTATTGACCCTGCGACAGCTTCATGTCAAGAGGGTGTGCGAAAAACCACCGGGGCTCACATGGTGATGCTGGTCATCAGAGGACTGCGGTTAGAGGCTTTGCGAGAGTGATGTGTGAAGATGCACTCGGTGTTTTTTTTTTTTGTTTGTTTGTACCATCAGGACCAAGCTGTAAACATCCACCTGAGGGAAGCCCCGTGGAGATGGCCCTGTGACGGGTTAGAGGACAGGAGGAGGGGGGTTTGGTGTTGCCCTCCAGCAAGAAACAGCTCCTGCAGCTTCTTGCATCTGCAAAACTGTGACTCAGCAGCTTTGGGGCTTTTTACTCAGAGCTTTGTCCCAGCTTTACCTCATGGCGCTCTCGGCCAACATCCGTCAGGTGCACGTACAGGCCCAAAGCGGAAACGTGCTCTGGAGTCAAAAGGCAGCATTAAAGCGAGGATGACTGGGGCACGAAATGTGCTGTGAGTGTAAGCTTCGGATCAGACGCAGGTTCTGGAGGCAGGTTGACTTCCTGCACTGGAGGCCCTTAGCTGCTTATCCCTCTGGTGGATTCTGCTCTCGTGTTGTGCCACACTTCTACATCAAAGAGGAGCAGGACGGATTTAGCTGGATTTCCAAATTTATCTCCTACTTTTCATTTCAAAAGATGGTCGAGTTGATTGTTTTGCATACAGGATTCCCAAAATTAACTCGATTGAAACCCTAAATTGCACGGTTGACTCACCCATATTTAAAAAAAGGAACACACGGAGCAAACAGGATTACTCACTTAACTGCTGAGTGTTTAGCAATGCAGATTGTGTTCGTTTGTTTTTCCAAGGTCTGAGGTATTTGTGTCAGGTTTCTGCTGACGTCTGACTGCAGCTGACGTAGGTTGTGCTGCACAGAGCTTCACAGACCGTGTCACTGGATAATTCAGACCTCACAGCTCAGGGTGGGTCTTCTTCATCCTGCTGCTAACATTTAAGCACCATTATATGACAGAGGATTAGGGCTACATGAACAGAAATAAAAATAATAACAGGACAGAGGTTAAAGTCGAAATTTTAAGATTAAGACAAAATTTTGACATAAAAAAAGAAATTGTGTCAAAAGAGCCAAACATTTCGGGATTAAAAATTGAAATTTTAAGATTAAAGTCAAAATTTTGAGATAGCAAAAGGTCATGAATAATGTTGAAATTTTGATTAAAAAAAAAAAAAAAAACATTCTGAGATTAAAGTTGAAATGTCAATATCAAAGTCGAAATTTTGACATTACAAAAAATCAAAATAGTGACAATAAAGATGAAAATTTTTAAATAAAAAAATTGGAATTCCGAGATTAAAGTCAAAATTTTGAG
Organism: Xyrichtys novacula; assembly: GCA_962446985.1. Taxonomy (NCBI): domain Eukaryota; kingdom Metazoa; phylum Chordata; class Actinopteri; order Labriformes; family Labridae; genus Xyrichtys; species Xyrichtys novacula. Next base: position 5,289,154 of record OY660882.1, on the reverse strand, counting down.
ATTACAAAATGTCATGAATAATGTCGAAATTTTGATATTAAAAAATCAAAATTCTGAGATAAACGTCAAACCTCAAGTCGAAATTTTAAAATTGAAAAAATAGAAATTATGTCAATAAAGTCAAAGTTTTTTAGATTAAAAATTGAGGATTAAAGCCGAAATTTTGACATTGATAAAAAAAAAGAAATTGTCAATAAAGTCAAAATTTTTTAGATTAAAAATTGAAATTTCAATCAAAGTCAAAATTTTGAGATAACAAAAGGTCATGAATAATGTTGAAATTTTAATATTAAAAAAAATCTCAAAAAAGTTTTGACATTAGAATATCAAAATAGTGTCAATAAAGCAGAAATTTTTTAGATTAAAAATTGAAATTTTTAGATTAAAGTTAAAATTTCGAGATGACAAAATGTAGTTAATAAAACAGAAATTTTTTAGATTAAAAAATAAAATTCTGAGATTAGTCAAAATTTCTTTAGATTAAAAACTGAAATGTCGAGATTGAAGTCAAAATCTGGAGATCACAATAATGTCGAAATTTTGACATAATAATTTAAAATTCGGCGATTAAAAGTGACATGAATTTAGTCGCAGTTTTGACTTTTTAAAAATTTTGATTTAAATCTTGAAATGGAAATTATGAAAATCTCCCTCCTGTATTTATTTTTTTCTCCTCTCGTGCCCCTAATCCTCTTTCGTACCATTAGGAGTAAATAAAAAAAAATAATAATAATAATTTTTTCTGCACAAGCCAGTGTTGCACTTGCATTTCCTTAAAGAAAGACATCCTTCCTCTTATCTCTTCAGTATGCACAAAAGATTCTCAGCCTTCTTTCGCCTCTGTGAGCTCTGTAGATGTCTGTTTTTATTTTTCATATATTTTGCATATTAAATATCTTTATTGTTTTCTCCTTTTTTTAAAAAACAGTATAAAATACACAGTATTGCACATAATAAATCAATTGCACTTCTTCAAGGTACAGATCAACATCTAGTTCTCTCTTGATGCTACAGCGTAACTATTGAAAGAAACCATGTACAGGAGTGATGGTGTGAATCACATGAAGCCAACAGAAAGCAGCATGTTGGAGCCTGTGAAGGTCAAACCAGTGATATCAAGTAGTCTGCTAGGTATTGATTGTTAAAGTAGATAAATGGTTTCTTTTTATGCCCTTGAAACCACTTAGGTGCATTTCCTGTCTTTCGGGCAGTGTTTTTGGCTCTGAGAGTGACTTCGCTGTAATGCTTCTGCAGGCGTTTTTTTTTTAGCATAACGCTGTTTTCTTGTAGATATTGGCTGCTTTCCCGCTCGTTAAAATGGTATTAGCCCTATTTGATGCTATACAACAGATACTTATATATAGTAAAAGCAAATATTCTTAGGCTGTACATAGTCTTAGATCCCTGTATGGAGTTGCATGAGTTTTTACTTTACAGTTGAGGAGCAGATGCAGAAGCAATGAACAGGAGCTAGTAATTAAAAAAAAGAGGGGAGAGATTCGTCGTTGTTCTCTTTAAAAACCGTCTCTTTTAAAAGCTAGAAAATTTCCTGCAAAATCCAGGGATGTATTGTAAAAAGCGTGCAGGGCTAAGTGCCTGCCACCCTGCACTGGAGGAGCCCTGGTTGTGATCAGAAGTGGCACATTCACTCTTTCTGGCTTGGTTTTAGTAGCTGATGCAGGAAAACTGGGGCAATACAATCACAGCTATCTTCAATAACCGCTCACATGTGCTGAGAACCAACGAAACTCATCATACTAGGAGTTGTCGTGACGTAAAGGGATAGTTTGGCTTTCTGAAGCGGGGTCGTGTGAGGTACTTGTCGATGATGAGAGTGCGCTTCGACCCACAGGAGATGTCAGACAGCTCAGCGTCTTAGTTGAGTTACCAGCAAGAGAACAAGCAGAAAAGCTGAGCTGTGCACTGCTGCAGATGGGCCATCTGTGCAACATAATTTGGCTAATTCTAAAATAAGCAAATTTACACTACCTGCAGATTGTGTGTAGCAGTGGGAGTGCCCCCGTCTGGTTTCTCAACACAGGAGAAGAGCTGACTGACAAACAGAAGCCCACTTCCAAAACCCGGACCAGACTTTCGAAGAGAGAGCTAGTGGGGTTATATAAAGTACTCCAAACATGGTCACAAAGGCTTCTGCTTGAAGGTCTTTGCCGAAGAGCTCACAGGCAAGACAAGTTATGTGGTGCTGGGGACTGGATCATGACATTTTTGAGAGGGGTCTGGCTGCAGACCTCCACTGTCAGGACCCACTTCCACTGAGAGGACCCGGAGTGATGTTTTGTTTTGTCTTAGTTGAACACAAGAATACACAAAAAATCATATTAACATCATAAAGCCCCAATAATTAAGATATATTAACACGAGACAAAAATACGTGCTTCCTAGCCTAATTGCTTTTAATTTGAAAGGCTTCGAATCAACTTCCTACGTAAAAAAACATACGCCTGGTATATTTGCTTTTATTTTGAAAGGCTCCGAATTAACTTCCAATGTAAAAAAAAACTTACTGTCGGTACATTTGCTTTTATTTTGAAAGGCTTCAAATCAACTTCTGACATAAAAAAAATCCTTCTCTGAAAATTGGCTTTTATTCTGAAAGGCTTCAAATCAACTTTCAATGTAAATAAAAGCGTACTCCTTGTATATTTACTTTTGTTTTGAAAGGCTTCAAATCAACTTATGACATAAAAAAACGCACTCCTGGCAAATTTGCTTTTATTTTGAAAGGCTTTTAATCAACTTCCAACGTATAAAAAAGTACTCCTGGTATATTTGCTTGTATTTTTGAAACTCTCTGAATCAACTTCCAACGTAAAAAAAAAACTAACCCTCCTTGTGTAACTTCCAAAGGAAAAAAAAAAACTACTCTCTGTATATTTGCTTTTATTATGAAAGGCTTCAAATCAGCTTCCGGTTCTGACAGTGGAGGTCTGCTGCCAGGCTGTCTTGACATTTTTCGGAGATTTCATTTGCTACCTCTGGACTTTTTAAAGGTGTGGTTGACCGATATTTAAAAGATAAGCAACTCTATCTGCTTTATCCTACACTTCATAGCTGAATCTATAATGAGCATACACCAGATTCTATCTTATATTTGCTCTGCTGTCATTTAAGATGGTAAAAACATGTACGCGTATTTTATTTCAGGGAATAAAACAACTCTGTCAAATTAAAGAAAGGTAATACAAGGAAAGGGCGATAAGTGACCTTATGTGACCTCCTTACTCATTATCCTCTCCTAATGATGTGCGAGGTTATGTTTCATCCGCGCCACCAACCCTGTGACAGAAACCTCTGATTAAACCTAAACATAAACAGATACTATCGTCTTATTGTGACTCATGGAAGTGCGTTTTCCTTTCGCTTAAGAGGAGCCATCCTGATCAAAACGTCACCATCGTTTTTGTACCTTATACGACCCAGCTTGAAAGAAATCAAATTCTTCCCACTAAAAAAAGAACCGTTATTTCTGAGCTGAGCGAGGAAACTCTTATAATTCATGTTTTGACTTGTTAGATTTTCTTTAAATTGAATGAGTTTATGAATTGTAGATTAGCAGATCTGTGGAGAAGTTTGAGGAGTCTGGAGTCATCCGCCTCTTTTGCACACTAGCTGAAATGTGCAAACCCTTCACAGCAGCTCAAATAAATATATTCCCTTAAACCTTAAAGTGAATGAAATAGATATATATATTATATTTATATAGAAAATAAGTACATTGATGTCTAACTTTGCAAATGTTTATAAGAAAATAAGTGTTATTTATTCATTCTTTTACTCCAAAGTCAGCTGATTCAAGGAGACATTTGAGCGATGGATAGAAAGTTAATCCGATAAACACGTCTGACTTCTTTCCCCTCTCGGTCTCTTCTTTACATTATGTGAAAGTCTTAAATCTGCCATGGTTAGTAAGTGATCTCGTCATGTGAGTTAATACTCAAAATAGTCTTTGAAATATTCTGGAGAAAATGTATCCTGAACAGTGTAAATTTGTGCTTTGCAGTACGGTGATATGCTGTAGACCTCAGAGCGTGGTGGTGGTGGAGTTGCCAGCCTCTCCCGGAGGCTGCTGAGGAGAAGTCCCAACTGGTGATAAGAAACGTGACGATCACTGAACCATTATCATAGAATAGATCCCCGAAGACGTCGGCTAGAAAAATATATGCAAATAGACAGAGGGAAATCAAATTCGTCTCCTCACCTTGCTGATCTCCGAATGTGTTTCCCTGGTGTAATTTCACACCCTGTTTGAAGGAATTAGTTCGAAATAACTCTGAATCCGTTTTTGGTAAGCGTGACATTTTGGGAATTTTCCATGGAATCCACTCTTGTGTCCCAGTACACATCCTGTCATCTCCAAGAAAGGGATCAGTATCCAGCGGTAGAATCGGTGACCGGGGTTGCAAAAAGCCAGATAGCCAAGGGAACAAACTGAAGACGATGGAAAAACCCAAACAAATGTGGGCGACGTGTAAATCCTGTGCATTGGAAGCAGATCAAAAGAAAAAAAAAAGAAGCCAGTTCCGTGTTTTCACAAGAACCAAAGTTTCCAGCGAGCGTGCTTCTTGGAGTCTGATTTGGACTTGCGTTTGGGGGTGGAGGTGAAGGCTTCCTGGGGGTAAGTCAACGGGGGGAAGTGGGTTTCGTCCGTGGGGCAAAGCCTCTTCATCAGCGGCTGCAGCTTGTCCTCCTGCAGCTTGAAGTCCAGCTCCACACTGCAGCAAAGAAGCGGAGACACAAACAGTCAGTTAAAAGAGACGCAGACTGCTGCACACAGGTATATCAGTGAAATACTTAACTCTTATCATCAGAGTTTCTACTCTCTACTCAGCTCGAAATATATTTCTACAAGTCCTCCTCTCAGGATGAATTTACGGTGAAAAAAATATTTATCTCTAAGTCTGTAACATGTGAGTATAAATTCAGCTTCTGTCTGCTGTATTTTACCAGTGATGGGCACGGCAGTTCTTTTAGATGTACTGAATTCACTAGAATCAGTTCACTTAAAAGATTCGTTCAAAAGATTCGTTCATCGAATCACCGAATCATTCAGCGCTTGGCGAGAGGAGCCTGTGACTCTGACCTCCTGAACTGATACACAGTTGAACAGTTCAGGATTCAGTTCAGATCAGAGCTTCTGGGACCAGGAAACAAATGTGTTTGGCTGTGTTGCTTTGGCAAACAGGTCTGTAATAATGAACTTGTTTATAGGTCATGATGTTTTAAGTGTACTGTCCTATGGTATGCTATTTACCAGGTCTGCTCAGTGAATTGGGCTCAATGATTCGTTCACTGAACTGCGGGTTTAATGCACTACTTGTTACATGCTGTGTCAGATTGTATGCAAGTTTAGCAGTTAAACATAAAAAATAGATAGTTTTGTCTGGAACAAAAATGATTCCAGAGAGGGTAGTTCAATGTGTGATTCCTTTACCAAGTGATTCAGGCGCTGGTACATGCGATCCCTTGTTCGCCGGCTGCTTGCCTGGCAATGCTGTTTGTCACTTCAGCTCAACTGAAGTGAGAAACGAACGAATCACTCGAGGAACTGATTCAGTTCAGCACGTTCACGAAAAAGATTCGGTTCCTTTTGAACTAATCGTTTGCAAATGACACAGCACTATATTTTACCATCTCACTTATTTCCATCCTCTGTGTTGAACCCACTCAGGTTCTTTTAAACTTGCCATGTTATGACTGCCATGCTCTTGACCCCTATCTGGTCATCTGCTCAGCCTGGTACAGGGTTCCTACGCAAGTATGGAAAGTATGGAAAAGTATGGAAGTAATTTGATCAATTTCCAGGTCTTAAAAAGTATGGAAAACAAAAGACAAAGTATGTAAAACATTTAGGTTTCTAGACTATTACCACAGTGAAAGAAATACTGTTTTCTAAAATAGAAAAGTAGGTATTTTCAAAAATAATTTTAAAAAGTTGGGTGTGGAAAAGTATGGAAATTCCAACTGTGTAGAAACCCTGCCGGTAAGACTTCCTACATGTCACTTATTCCTGTTAAAATCTTCCATTTCCGTCTGTTTTATTTCCGCCCACTTTGGCTGCTGCCTCCTCTGTTGATGTTGTTTTCTGATGTGATGCTCATACTTATTGTGATTCATACAGCAAGAGGGAAGCCCATTAGTATTTATCCTTGTGAGGAGGAGTGCTGGGTCACTGACGGGGGTGTTGAACCAAAGATCATTTGCTTTGCTAAAACGGAGATCAGAGCCTCGGTATTGATGTGAGCCTTTCTGGATTTTGTTTTTAAATTTGTTGCTTTGGTTCTTTCTTGACAATACAGCGTCAGCTTGAAAGGTAATGAGGATGCAGAAGATTTGATTTGCAGGATTTTCCTACACACACAGCCCTAAACACATTAGTCCTTTCCTCCTTGTTGTACTCCTCGTTTCCCCGGGGTGCAAAAGGATTTGTGTGCACCAGCCGTCATTGTAATCCCACGCCTGTGCACATCTGACTGCTAGGTTCTGCTAAGTGAAACTCAGATTACAGACTCAGCCCTGGTAAGTGTGCAGGGACTTTAATCTGCTAAAGCTTCCTTCAGCCACCAGCCTGAGTCGGGGCTGGTGGGGGACTCTGACGGACAGACTTACATAATGGATCGAGCTCATGAATACTGCAGTCTGTCCGGCCATTTACTGCTGGGAGAATTTATGCAGTGTCAAGGTGAGCGGGGGCTGTAAGCTGCCTGCTTTGACTGAAATAAAGGCAGCTGTAATGATCGCCTGTTGCAACACGGAGACGTCGTTTTTTTTGTGAAAGCTTTTCAAAAAGCCATCAAAAAAAATCTTTATTCTTCTGATTGACTTGCATATAAATACGGGGTGTTAATTTTACAGAAATATCAACACAAGGACGCCGTTATGTTGAGAGTGAAAATGCAAACCTGAAGAGAAGGAGGAATTTACTTCTGCAGAGTGAGAGTCATGCAGATTTGATGAAACTTCAGTCCAGATCAGATTCAGACTGTCTGACATGGAGATCTCTGTTTAGTGGGATAAATAAACCGCTGACACATTACCGCAGATGGGAGCTCAGTTGTCGTTCAGATGATTCCCCGCTTCTGCTCGCTCTACACGCTGTTTTTTAATTTTTAATTTTTTACATGATTGGCCAAAACCTCCAGAGTACAAACTTACTACACAAGAAAACCAGAACACCATCCACTCTAAAAATCCAGACCCTGAGGTGCAGGTGGACTCGAGGGCTGAAGTCTTAGTCGACTGGTCGACTCATTGGTAGATACGTGCTGAGTCGACCAAAATTCTGATTGGTCGACTTAATTTCATCAGAAGGAACATACCAAGTGTACGGAAGTGAATCTGTGCCATCTGATTTTGAATTTGAATTTCTAAAGCTGATTTTTTTTGCATGAAAATCAGACTTTGAATTTCAAAACCATTGAATTTCAAGCATGCATTTTATTATTTCAGACACTAATTTTTTTCACAATGATGGAATAAATTCGGTATATAAAAAAAAAAGGTCTCTTAAAATATTTGTTTAGTGAAAATTGGACTTAAAAAAAACATTGTAAAAAAATTCAACTTAAAAAAAAAAAGTGTCAAATAATTCAGTGTAAAAAAATTCAGTGTAAAAGAGACAGACTCAACAACCAGGGAGAAGCAATCGATTGGATTTAATCTTCCACTGGGGTTGGTGCCACATGACTGATCTAGCATTAATTAATTGGCTGGAAGATGGATGATTGAGCCAGGAATCGATTGCTTCCCCCTGGTTACCCGGATGTTGAGTCTGTCTCTTTTACTCTAAATGTTTAAAACTTCCATACAAGTGCTAATGGGGGTGTTTTCAGAACACCCCCCTTGTTTTCACCATTTTGGATTCGCCCAACCCAATAGAGACCGACTGGAGACAGGAAAATTGAAGAGCGTCCAAGTTAATCAACGTCCAGTGGTTTGCTGAATATTTATTTTTATTTTGAGCGTTTCAACTTTCATTGTGTTAAATTGCCTTTTTGTGCTAATATAAGTTTATTTTTAACCTCGCTGAGCCGCGTCATCCCCGCCGCGATTTTAGTCGATTTTGGGTGAAAATTTCCAGGTTTTTGTCGACCAAGAACGTCTTTGGTTGATTACAGCCTGAGTGGACTCCTTATGTGGACTTTGTCTGGAGATGATCACAGTCTAATGGGTGAGCTATATGTGTTAATAGTTCTCCCAATAACAATGTCCAGGCTCCACAAAGAAAGACTTGCAATTGTTCTCGTAGATTTTTTATGATCATATACGTCACAGTTGGCATTGATTAGAGGAGAACAGATGTAAATGTGGGTGTCCGACAGTGACTCAAGCCAATGTTGGGTGCTGAACCAGACACTCAGCACTTTGTATTTGTTTGACTCAGGCTTTTACACGAGGCCAAGAACACTGCAGCTTTTAGCAATAAATCACACGCTGGTAATTATACCGGTGTAAATCCACTTCACTTTGTGTGAAGTCTGCTGGAGTGCAAATTTGTCTTCCTTCTCAAACACTGGCACGAGTGAGTCAGTTAGTCTCTCACATGCACTTCCTGGCCTGTTTTGTGCAGCTGTGTCACACTCAGAACCCACGAGGATGCATAATTTAGATTTAGACAAGAACATACTAAACCTTGTTTTATCGTTTAAACAGAGAAATTATCAAAATGGTCTGGACCTTGAACCTCATTTTAAGAAGTAAGTGTGTTTTTCTTGGCTAACTCCTTCATGCCCGGAAACTGCAAACATCCTGAGTAGAGTCCAAAAAAAGGGGAAAAAAAAAAGGCATTGGCTTCAACCACTTATAAAAAAGCACTATTTCAAAACTGTATAAAGTTTACTGAGACTACTTCAGCTCTCTTTATACAAATTCAACCTGCTTTTAGTCTCTCTGGCAAACAGCTGAACCGAAATTCAGCAGACAGGCTTTCAGCATCAGTCCTCCTACGCTAGTCTGGGTAAAACATTCAGGGATTTTACAACCTAATATTTTGCAAATGAATTGCCTCTAAAGTACGCTTATAGTCCTTTATGCGGTTCTTAACGTACCTTTTAAGTTTGCCAATAAGCGCCTTTCATTCTTAAAAAGCACCTTACTTTAAAGGATGATTGAACCGCTCAGGTCTGAGCGGGCCTTTAAACAGCCAGCCCAGATTGATAAACGTGCTTTTACCTGATGTTTCATGATTTCGACTCTGTTTTGGACGGATTTGATTCATTGGTTCTCTCCTAATATTTGATAGTAGTTTCTGATATTTACTTTCCTTCAGCCAGTCCAAACAGAGCAGAACCACAAGTGTGAAGCCAGTCCGTAGGGTCATGGTGTGTAATAAAACCACGCTGTCCTCTGAAGCAGCAGATTAAACAAAGCTCTGACTCTGCAGACTTAGCAGGCTCTCACGGCTCCAACACACAATCAAAGGCTTCCCTGATCAATGACTGTGCGTTTGTCAGAGCGTAAGAACAGTGTTGTATCATTTATTTTTTACTCTGACTCCTTCTTTGTGGCTTCTCTTCAAGTCACTTGAATTAATAATGTGTAAAGACATCGCTTTTATGTATTTAGGGAATCTTTGGGGAAATACTGCGGTCTAATTCTGTGTCTGTTTTAGTGGCGTCACACACAGTGACGCACACAAACACACCAAATCTTGCCAACTCTTGACTGTTAAGTCTCTCTTACTGCTGTCACACATGCAAGATTGCAAAACTCCATTTTTTCATGCGTTCATACCTCACCACGCCATAACCATGCATTCAAAGAACATGATCTAACACCGTCAGGGGTTCACAGATGTCGTTTTTTCTAGGCTGATACTGAAACCAATAATCAATAGTGCATGAGACCATAATTTGACATTTGCAACCGATATGTGTTGACATCAATTATAAAAACTCGGTAACCCTTTCTTTTACAGTACACTTAGTACCAGGTAATTAACAAGTAATTACCTAGTAACAACATTAAATTATCTGGTAATTACATGATAACTACTAAGTCAATACTGTCTAGTTTTTTTCTTTTTTTCTTTTTTCTGTGCAGCTCCATTTTCAAAAGCTATTTGGGGTTCTTATTTTCTATGATTGACATTTGATACAGCCTATGGGCGTGCGAAGATTGCGTAGCGATACGCTGTTTGTATGATGATGGAAGGTTACCTACCTGGTAGCTAGACAGTATTGACTTAGTAGTTATCATGTTATTACCAGATAATTTTGTGGTGTTACTAGGTAATTACCTGTTAATTACCGTAAAAGAAAGCGTTACCAAAACTCTCCATAACCATGTATTCAAAGAACATGGCCTTACACTATCAGGGGTTGACAGATGTTGTTTTTTCTAAGCCGATACTGATACCAATAATTAATAGTTCATGGGACTGAGATCTGGCATTTGTTACTAATATGTGTTGACGTCAATTATAAAAAGTTTTTAATTTGAAGAACATGGCCTTACACTGACAGGGGTTGACAGATGTTGGTTTTTCTAAGCCGATACCAATACGAGTAATCAATCATTCATGGGACCGATATTTGACATTTGGAACTGATATGTGTTGACATCAATTATAAGAACTTTTCCATAACCATGCATTTAAAGAACATGGCCTTACACTGTAAGAGCTTGACAGATGTTGGTTTTTCTAGGCCGATACTGATACCAATAATCGGTACTTCACAAGACCGATATTTGACATTTGTAACCGATATGTGTTAAAATAAATAATCAAAACTTTTCGGTCAATATATCACAAGTATTATTAAATGAGGGAGTCAACCCTTTACAAGTTACACATACATATATTTGACATCCGGCCAATCAGATCGTCTTGTGGGCAGGATATAGGTTCAGATAAAGTGGTGAAAGAAATCAGAGGAATCAGAGAGAAAGAGCCAAAGTAAGACGCTTTTTCATAAATGCATTTTATCGACTACTTGTCAAATAAGAGGCTGATACAGATTATCGGCTAAATGCAAAATATTGGCCCCATTAATCAGACTACCACTTTATACACTAAAAAATAAATACATCTTGTGCGGTGTTCCTCAGTAGAAGGTGGTGTAACTCTTGGCTGTTGTCAGTATTACCTGAAGTGACCCAGATATCCTTGACCAGTCTGCTTTTTATAAGGTTACCTTTTCGTATTACACTCCGGTAAAGTTTGGCCCCAAGTGGACCTTGAAACCCACTTTTTTTTTTCTATTTGCAAACCCGCTGACATTTCCTCTGGTGCTGTCTTTGCTGCCGTCGTGACCAGTCAGCAGTGAATGTCGGGTTATCTTGTTTGACAATGGCAGCAACATCTTACTCTGATTATTTATTGTGACAGTACATCAAACACTATCATCAATGTCACCGCGCTCCCATCTGTCCACCTGCCTGTTCGAGGCATTAACACTAACGCTTCTTACACGTGTTTTCATTCTTGTCCCAAACAACAGCAGCTCCGGTGATGTGTTTAAGTTTTCTGCCGACAATTTAGATCTCCAGGAAAAAGCAGCGAGGAGGGATTTACCTAACCCTTGAAAAACAACTCCAAAAAATGTTGTGAACATTTCAAGTTCGAATCGGTGTTTCGACTGGGTTGCACGCCAACAGCTCCCTATCTGCCTTGTTTCTGTCAGATCTAATGTCTCGATGTTCATCCAAACATAAAAGTGATGAAAAGATTTTCTAAGGACAGAAAGTTTGGACTGACATCTGAACTCCTGTGCAGGGTTACTCTTGATACATCTCTATGTCAGAGTGATTGAAGCCTGTTCAACATGATTACACACCTCGCATGATGTGTTTACCCACTGTTTATACTCATATCTCTACTTGTCAAAACATGATGTTAAATATTCAACTCTGAAAATGTTCATCACCTTATAAAAGCCGCGTCACAGTATTTTGTAAAACATAAAAACCTCTCCAGCTTCATTGTAGTACGACTAAATCCTTCAACACACTCTCCAAAATCCTCATTAAACATATTTGAACAACCTGTAGATGGAAATCCTCTGAACACAATCAAAGTCCTTCTGGCTATTTGTTCTATCTTAGCCTGAGTTGTGTTTGGGAACTAATATTTGTTTAATTAAAGCTCTTTTAAGGAGATTTTAGCTGGCTAGGAAACAGACGGATATTAGTAGTGATGCCTCATGACCTACGTGGGAGAAGACTATCAAAATAAAAGCAGGCTGTTTCTATAGTCGGATGTTTCAGTGTTTATTTTGGCAGCTACTTGAGATTTTGTCTTGCTTTCTTGTCTGAGAAGTTTTTGACACAATCTCCAAACATTTAAGTCTAATTTCAGCCAATTAAAAGTAATTAAATGACTTTTTTGTCACTATCGATACGCTTATTAGGGCTCGGCGATAAACCGATTTTACTGATACAGGAATTTACGATAATAACCATGGTCATTTTGCCCACTGTGTCAAAAAATAAATCAAAGTTGGTTTTGGATGTGTGTAGGTAGGCTATGGTCTCATGTCCCTTTAAGATGCTGTCCTACGTCATAGACATAACTCCACCCCATCCAGTCTGTAACAAAGAGGGAAAGACAGGTGAGGAGATGGAGGACGGTTCAAAAGTTGTAGCGGCTGGAGTAGCTTGTGGAGTAGTTATCGTTATCGAGGTGAAGTGCTCAATATATTGTGATAATGATTTGAGGCCATATCGCCCAGCTCTAATGCTTATATCCCTAGACTTTAAATAAAGTGTGTATTAATGAGAGGGTCTGTGTTGCACTTGTGCGACAGTCCCTATCTGAGCAATTAAAAGCATGCTAGGCTCTTCACGGCATCTCCTTTTTTGATGGTTTAAAGTTGAGCAAAGCTATTATTTATATATTTTATTTATTGTTTTGGTCAAAAGCACAACTTACTCATAAAAGGCACAAAATCAACAGACACTAAATGTTCCTCACAGGAGCTTTAAGTTGACTTCTCTTCTCAAAAATACAGATTTAACTCTGAGAGAGTGATCATATTAAATTAGAGTAGGCCAAAGTAAGAAAAGCTAAATGCCTCTAAAAGATGAAAAAGATAATTATCAGGTCTGTGAGGCGAACTAAAAAGGCCTCCTCAATGAAAGATTCCTTATTCTCTTCCCCGTCCAGTTATCAGCGCCTCCTTGTTAAAGCGTCACAGGCCCTTGAAAAGAAAAGCCCCATCGCTCCACACTCTTGATTTCCACTGAAAGTGAAAATGGAAGTGTTGTTGGCGTTTCCCCGTCCCCCCTGGCTGCCACTCCCCTGACTGCCTTGTTGGATCAGAACAAATCAAAGACAGCACTTTGGACTTTAGCGGGCTGTAACCTCTCTCTTCCACTCATCTCTCTTTCTTTCCCTCCCAGTCTTTCCTGTCATGTTCCTCCTTGCTACAAAGTGCAGGAAAAGGAGGGACTTGTCTATTCCTGTTGACTTACACACCTCTTACCTTCCCTCTCATCCCCTCTTTACACATCTGCGAGTCTTTATCTCCCCCGCCTTCCGTCACCCTGTTTCACATTCACCCCCTTGCTTTCCTTTTTTGTTCCCTTATCTTCCCCTCGGAGTGTTAATGTGCTCTTCTCCACTGTCCTCACTGTCCCCTCACACTGTCTGTCCTACAAGAGGATCTGTCCTGTAGCCATGGTAACCGGCGTGCCACCATGTTGGAAAAGATCATTATGCTTTGCACAAAAAAAAGAGATATCTTCCCCTAGCGGAGTCGTGCTGTGGGGCAATAATTTCCATATGTTATAATGTAATCAGCTCTTTAGCCTTTAGCCACGCTTAATTGATTTTTACAGCATTATACGCAAGATTGGAGATAATTTCCTCTTTTAAATCGCCTCTTCTTTGTACTATTTTTGTTTCTTCGTATTTTATTACCTGTTTTCACTGAGCGGTGTTAGTTAAACATGTTTTATGGTAAGTTAGTTTTATGAGCGGCTGTGGTGATTTAGCGGCAAGAAGGAGTGCAAACTATTGGAAAAATGAGTATGACTGGAGTGACTGCAGTCTGTTGTGAAAAATGAGACCCCGTGGTTGGGACCAATCATCTTCCTTAATCACATCCACTTAAATCTATCTCCCTGTTTGATCAGCACATTAGCCCGTATCAATGCAGTGTGAGGAAAATGAGATTACAGGGTTTCTGCGTCACGACTTCACAGACCTGGAAATATGTGGAGTGCATTTTAAATCTGTCTTATTCTTCTGTCTATTTCTCTGTTTTCTCCCATGCTAACTCTCTGAATACTTCCTGTGTAAACACTAGGGCTGTAATCAACCAAAGAAATTCTTGGTCGACCAAAACTCTCAAATTTTCGACTGAAAATCGACTAATTGGGGATGGGGGGTATTTTCCGACTCTGACAATAAACCCTTCCGCGGGGGACGACGCGGCTTGATGGAGTGAAAATATACTGATATCAGCACAAGAAGGCATTAAAACACAAAAGGCAGGTTGAAACGCTCAAAATAAAAAAAATATTCAGCAAACCACCAAAGGTTGATTAACATGGACGCTCTTTAATCTTCCTGTCTCCAGCCGGTCTGCTGTTGGTTGGGCGAATCAAAAATGGCGAAACACCCTTATTAGCACTTGGTACGTTCCTCCAGATGAAATTAACCATAGAATGTAAATTGACGCGGAAAACAATCATGTCGACCAATCAGAATTATGGTCAACTCAGCATTTATCGACCATAAACTGTATATACTATGGACAACTTGGTTCCGCCTCCTGCCAGTATATTATTGAAGCCAAAAAGCTCTCAGTATTTCCGCGATTTTTCTCCGTTTCCCGAAACGAACATTGCGCAGTACTGTTGTACGCATTCGGTGGGAGAGTTGCCAAGAGTCGCTTGGCTCAAACGGCGTATCCCCCCAGGTGAGCTAAGCAATCTCTACGCCCATAGGCTGTATCAAGTGTCAATCATAGAAAACATGAACCCCCTAATAACTTTTAAAAATAGAGCTGTACAGAAAAAAGAGGACTTGAGCACAAACCAGTCTTACAGTAACTACATGTCAACATCACAAACAGGGATGAGAAAAATGTATATTCTGTGTAACAGATTTCTTAAGTTTGTCCACAACTCTAAGATTTGCAGGAGGAGGCAGGATTTATGACCTATACTGCAGCCTGTCACCAGAGGGTGCTGTTATCGGAGTGGCTTCACTCAGCGAGGAGGCAGACGACATCCATTTTATATACAGTCTATGGTATCGACCGATAAGTCGATTAGTCAACTAGGACTTTACAGCCCTAGTAAACACACCTGACCTCGCTTGGAAAGATGGATTTAATCGCAGTACTCTTTGCGTCTCTTTCTCTGTCACGCACTTTGTGTTAAACACACAATCACAGAGTTCATTTCGACGTGCTGTAAGAAAGAGATAACACATCCTGGGATAGAAAGGCGCCAAAGTTACCGAGGGAGGATAAAAGCGAGCCGGGGTGAGTCAAGATGTTTCAAAAATTGAGGAAAGCAGGACCCGACAAGGACAGGACTCCGGCAGCTTGTGTATTCTGTTTGAAGTCCAGGCCCATGGACCACAGCACCCTATTGATCTGCTGCTGTTGTTATGCTAAGGATGAGCTCTGAGATGGTGCCATATACTCCTGGACAAATTGATTATTCTGAAGAGTGCACGGCTGGCTCCTGACCGGGCTGGGTAAAAATGATTTATGGACCCATATGTCCGCTCCGGTCATGAGAGCACCTTCATCATAAATGAAGAGTTAAGGCTTTGGCCCGGACCCAAAGACACATGCGTACTCACCTAAAAAAAAAACCCTCCAGTTTGTGCTCTTTTCCTGTGCTCCTCCACCTCCAGAGAGGTTGTTTTCATGCAGATCTGACTAATTAGATTGCCGTTTAATCCTGCCGCCTGTGTGAATACAACTGCTATATTTGATTCTGTGTCCAATCAACACAATTCACCACGCCGAGTCAGGGGGCTTTAAAGAAGAGCGCCGATCGATTTAACAGATTTCAAACATCTCACTTTTCAAAAAATTCCTGCCCTTTATCAAGTTGAAACCCTGCCAGACGTCAGTAAGGTTTATCTGTTAGGTATCGAGTTTCTGTTTCTCTGCAGTTCCTCCGCAGACGAGGCGTTGCAATTGATTGTGGCAGATCTGGGAAGCCGAATGCGGAGTTGTGATGTTAATATAGCGCTTGTTTGAAGACGCTTGTCATTGCGAGGGGGGATGATCAGCAGCAGCCAAGCCAAGGAACAAATGGGACCTGACTTTGTCTGTGTCGTCTTGTGTTATTTTCAATCAGGTTCTCCCATTGTTTCAGGTAAGAGCGATCAAGCTAAGACAGGCGGCTCGCTGGCACGTGTTTCTAACTGGGCTTAAATCCAAATAGGCAAGGTAATCATAGCTTTGATTGCACGCTGCATTTTGCATAATTCACACATTAGTTACAATTCCCATCTTGGAGATCTTTAAATGGAACTCCTTTCCCAGCACGCCAGATATCGGTGCAGGTACAAGCTGAGCTGCCAGGAATATCTCGACAATGAGCGCCGTATTTTGGAGAATGCTTTATGTAGATGTGTCATCACACTCTGTTCTCGGAGACTCGGAGGGATTGTTAGCGAATTCAGCGCAGAGCAAGAATGGTCATCTTTCATTTAGGCAGGAAGGGCTGAGATTGAGAAGAGAGCTTTCCATTCCCAAATGGGCAAATCATGGAGTTAATATTAAAGCTGCAGCTCGCTCATTTGCGCAGGAGAGCTTCACTGTCTTCCTCCCTGTTTTGCTCATTTCAGCCCATCACTCAGCCCATCCAGAATGCCATCTCCGCTCCTCTCACTCCACCCTGAAGTGTTTTAAAAGCAACCCGTCTTTGTTGTCCACCTAGCGAGCCATTGCAGGCCATTTTGGTTAGAATACACTCAGCTTTACCAAACTACGTGTATTTTTCAGCCCAAACATCGGCGAGAGCAGAGCTATTTCTCTGTCCTTCATTTTTCCAGAGCCCATTGAAGTTTGCCTGCTGGCTTATCAGTTATTGAGAGCAGTGGATAGAAAATGATTTAAATGTCTCTTCAGGGGTGAAACGCCGCCCGAGTAGAACAGCAGTGTCCACTAAAAACCCTTTTATTGATCGCCTCTCACCCTCTTACTCTTTAAATCTCCTGTCTCTCTCATCCATCCCCCTTCCCGTTCTTTACGACCACTGGAGTCGAACTTTTTTTTCCGAGCAACAAAGAGAATAAAAAGCCGGAGACACATGCACGTAGGCTCGCACATTTCGTGTCATGCAATCTAACACGACACAGAGCTCTCACAGAGTCTGACTTGCCGGTGTCATTGTGTGTTGAAAATGTGGACTCAAGCCTGGTAGAGGTTTCATTACCTGTACGGCTTTGTAAGAGTATCAGGGTGGCAGTGGGCTGACCCCACTCCAGGGATTTCAGCACAGGTCTGGCCAATGGGTTCACACACTCCGGCTTAGCTGTCATTTTCCCACCAAAGTGGACCGAGTGCTACCTCTGGGTTGGTTCAACCGTCTTTCAACTGGCGAAGGCTGTAGCGAAACCATGTCTAGTCCTCGGACCCTTTTTTTGGCTTCTTCACTTTGTTATGGTCATTCTACTTATGTAATTTTTACAAGAGCTCTGTTACAAACTTTTTAAATTTGGTAATGAGAACTCTAGAGAGGATCCATGCTTAAAAACGGAGTCTAATATACTTCACCTTTTGTCTTTAAAGTGGTTAAGCTTCAAATTCAACCCATAATAGGGCTGGGCGATATGGCCTCAAATCAATATCAGGATATATTGAGCAGTTCCTTTTGATATCCATAAATGGACGATAACTACTCCACAAGCTGCTCACCCCCTCACATTAACTTTGTCTACTTCAGCCGCTACAACTTTTGAACCGTCCTCCATCTCCGCACCTGTCTTTGTTACGGACTGGATGGGGTGGAGTCACGTCTCTGACGTAGGACAGCATCTTAAAGGGACATGAGACCATAGCCTACCCACACACATCCAAAACCAACTTTTATTTATTTATTCTTTTGACACCAAATATACCGATATGAGCAAAATGACATCTGTTGTTGTCGTAAATTTCGGTATTAGTAATTGTTCGGTTTATCGCCCAGCCCTAACCCAAAGCCTCTTGCCAAATCTCACCCTCTACTCTCTTTCTTTCCTCACTATCCTGTTCAATCCGTGTCACTATCTCCAGTATAAAAGCATCAAAATCCTCCCTCTCTTTAATTAAGCTTTTAATTTATACACCACTTATTCTGAAAACTTCTATCAGATCCATGCTCCGTCTGTCTCCACTTCGCCCTGAGCTACAAAGTTTCACTCTGGTCACCGTTGCGTGCTTCCACAGTTTCCATTTCAGCTCTGTAGCTCCCCGCGGCAGTTACGCATAGCTCCTATTTTTCACACCATCAATTCAGCACAGGACAGATCGAGCGAGAAAAGGAGCCAGACACCAAAACAACATTAACACAGCTGGTTAATGTCCAGACTCAAACATTTTGCGTTGATGCCAGATCGTATTTCACTCGAGTTCATCACTAATAAACTGTCAAAATGAGCGGAGGCGGGCCTGGGGGTCAACAGGTTGGAGATTTAAAGAGGTCGTTGACGACAATATAGATGAGAAACAGCTCATCATGAAGGTAGGAAACCATCGATTCTGTATCTATGATGGCGAATTAGCAATTTCAAGACTCCAGTTTTTGGGAAGTCTGTTTGTGATCTAAGGACTCATATCTATCATTATTTCCCTATAAGTGAAATTCAAATCATTATATATAACTTGCTACAAACTCTCTTGTAATTAAAATTAAAGCCACTCCATGATTTATTGACTTATTGTCTCTGAATGTATACAGACAAATTCACACAAAGGTAGCCAAGATTTCATACAAAGAGAGTTGACTAATGGCTTTCGACTCAATTCTGAGCTGAATTTGAGAGCACACAGAACGAGACTCCGTTGGCTCGGCAACAGCGCAGAGTGATGTTTTCAAACGTTGTTTTGATGCTAATTAATCGCACCTTTAGTGGCCCCTGCGCTCACATAGTCTATAGAAGCTATCATCATTTCCTTTCAGCCCGGCGCCCTTTTTGTCTCAACAGCTAATGCTACACGTGCAACACAACCTTCTGTGAATAGAAAGGGTGTGAAGACGCATACATTCAGAGCGCAAGGTGTGTAAATGTCACACATCCCCGTGTGCTCATTAAGAGCGTCTACATTAGTCTTGCATCCTCCGTGTCTCAAACGTCCTTTGGCTTCCTGTTCACTTTCCCCTGAAGGAAAAGAAGGACGAGGCACATTTATATCAGCGTGTCTTTGAAGAGGAATGGCCACTAACCTGTAAATAATGCATGCGCTGTTCCGGCACGTGTCGCAGTTGGCCGTGTCCTGTCCGGTTCGATAGGAGAGTCTGTGGGGAAGATAAGAGTCGTTGAATGAGTAATTACAGGACTCGTTAAGCTGCTCCCCTCACTCCCTCTTTTCTCATCTTGTTTGTCGTCCCTCGTTAGCATGGCCAGAGGTAATGAGGGTGACGAGGAGTCGCGCTGCCCTCCTGAGTGGCCTGTGTCCTGCTGCCAGGGCAGGAAAAGCACTATGGCGGCCATTAGTGGTGGTTGACCATTTAGAGGTCGCTTAAGGGCAAAGTGGTTCTCAGAATGAGTTTCTGGACTGCGCTGAAAGGTAGACACGTTTTTAGCAAGAACTTGGGCCAGGATTGTTTAATTACTTCATAATTTAGTTATAAATGTTGTCGTGAAATCATTATGGGTGAAGAAAAACATGCATAACATAATTTCCCAATGTAACATCCTCCTTTCTTTGTTGTTTTATTCATTATCAAGCCTTTTTGCTCACTAGAGAAAACCCACAATGGATTAATCCATTTAGCTGTAAAGGAAGAGTGAGAGTTATTTTCAGTATGAAGCATTTATTACCAAAGAAAGCTGAAAATCATTTGTAAAATAAATGGATTTCCCAAGCAGATAAAACCTGACAGTTTTATTGTGAAGTGCAGCGCTGTGCCTCTATACAACCTGACCGTCTTAATTTCACTGCAGGACCTAAATGACCAATATCAATGTATCAATACCCCATCGTATTATACTTTGAGAGTCCTTCAATCATCCCGTGTCTTTGAGATAAGATATTGACGTTATGGATCCCTCGTTCCCACCGGACAGCTTAAAGACCAGGTGATGGCCTTGAATGGGATTGTCTGTTTACATGCTCCAGAGGCTCAACGGCTGTCTTAATGGATGAGCATGTGAGAATGTGCACATTGATTGACAGAAACAGCGTCTCCATTTAATTTATGACATAACCCAGTGGACATACTGTGTGTCGACTCACTTCACCATTGACCTGGACAAGACGAATATCCTCTGATGGTTAGGTTTTATGGCCAACTGCAGCGCCACATTAACAGACAGCCGGCTTGTAATTTTTTTTTACTGCTGTCTGTTATTTTGTAGCTTTTGTTTACTAATGCATTGTTGGATATAAACGCCTCTCCTTCACTATTCAGTGGTTTGATGGAGCCATACAAAGTTGCGACCGGATATTAGAGATGTTTCCAGTTTTGAAAGCTGAACCTGAGAAATACCTCTCTAAAGTTTTATCGCAAGACCGAGATGATATTTCCTCTATATGAGGTATTTCCCACAGATTTATATATATATACTTATACTGCACTATGTGGCACAGCATTGACTTGAGTTTTCACCCTTAAAAAGATCAACTAAGACACCCACTTTCAACACTGGAACTGCAAATGGGTCATTTAATGTAAAAATGTCAATTCATGCAAATTAGGAACACTGCTTTTTTGGTTGGGCTGAGACATATAGGTCATTTTGACGGCTTCCTCCACTTTATAATGGAGGTCAATGGAATTCGTCTTTCAAGCTCACACCAAACAGCGAGGTGTCTTTCCAAAAAAAAAAAAAAAAGAATAATGTGTTCCATACTCTGAAGATAATCTAAAGTAATGAGGACACTTTTTCTCAAGAGAGATGATACTATTGAGTTTTTAGTTTCCAAGCGTTCGAGCACCACAAATAAAATTCCATTTATACCCATTATTTCTGGGATCCATATAGAAATCATACCAATGGCAGCGAGTCATAACTCAAGATTTCTCAAATGAGCCTTGCTGGGAAAAACCGCCGTATATCTCTCATCATTCAAGCTAATATCCTTTGACATTCATTTCTCGTCTCTCATCTTCGCAATTGCAGAGACACTTTTTTAGATCTCTCTCAGGGGGTTCTTGTCACGCTGCCCATAAGGTACTGTACCAATAAAAATTAAACCGCTATCATAAATTTCTGCTTATCTACTTCTCTCTGCGGTATACTGCCTGACAGGACTATTAGAGGTGTTGATGTCAATGTTGTTTCTTTAGTTTGTCGCAGAATGAGGTAAGAGGGGGAGTGTCTGAGATGTGAGTTCAAAAGTTTGGGTTTAAACTGCCCATTGGAGAGAAGTGGAGGAGTTCAAGCCCGTCCCTAATTTTTAACCTCAATGGTCCATCTAAAAGCGCACTCAGGCTTTGAGAGGTTGAAGCCAAAAGAGCCATTAACAGCGATGTTACACACCCGACTCCCCCAAAGTTCACTATAAAGGTGAACTTAAAACATGCTCACTACACACTGCTGGCATAAACACAAGCAACAAGAGCCCATGGATGTGATTCACTGGGTCTCGCCTGCCAATATTCGTTGATGATGCAGCAGTATTTACTTCTAGAGCTGTTTTGATATCAGATATTCCGACCAAGGACGGATGGTTTGATTTTTACTCGTATTGCATGTTGGATTTCGTCAGATTTCGGGCTCATTTAGTATGAAGTCTTGGTTCTGATCTTGTACCGTACAAACTCAGGCTGAGGTTTCACGGTTTCTGTATTTCAAGTCACTCAGGCTGTTACATAAAGTTTTTTTATATATTTTTTTAATAAGACATTTTTTTGCCCTTTTCACTCAAAATGTTTTTTTTTTCTCTTTTCTTTTCTCCATCCTGCTCTTTTGTTGTCATCCTCCTGAGGTCAAACAGATCAGGGGATCAGGT
This sequence comes from Xyrichtys novacula, assembly GCA_962446985.1. Classification (NCBI taxonomy): domain Eukaryota; kingdom Metazoa; phylum Chordata; class Actinopteri; order Labriformes; family Labridae; genus Xyrichtys; species Xyrichtys novacula. The sequence continues at coordinate 5,267,063 of OY660882.1, read as the reverse complement.
GGAGGAATAAAAGTGAAATTTTAAGCTTCATTACTTATCGAGTTCCTGGATGAAATGACTTGTAGACCTTGGCTGATTTGAAGCTTTGTCCTGCGGTTGGATTCAGCGGAGATCAATGAAACTCTGCACGCACACCGCAGCTTTTCTTTCATTCGAACTTTTCCTTCTACATGTGTGTTTTGTGTATGTATGCGCCTCTTTGTATTTTATTAGTCTCTGCACATCAGCCATTGAATTTCAATTTGCGCCTGAACGGCATGCCGTGTCAACACATGGTTTGTGATGAATGCACACGGTGTTGCGTTTCCCTAGATGAAAAATGAAAGTGGTATAACATAAGCAGTTATATTTCAAATGTAATTGGACTCATGGTTCACCTATAGCCTGTGGGCGCTCCTATTTGTCGTGTTAGTGACATTTATGTAAGGGGGAGTTCAAGGCTAATGTAGTGTGACTAAAGCAGCATTAGAATTTTTTGTGCTTGACTCAACTTTGAAAATGGGAATATGTACAGGAGGAAACGACTCCGCTCGCCGAAAAAAGTAAAGGTTCGGTTTGGCTCAGATGGATTACAAGAGGCTTATTCTGCTCGCTGACTTTTACTCAGTGTAAGCTTTTGTAATTAACACAAGGCAACACAATGTGATTGTTTATTTCTGTATTAGACCAGATGGCACCATTAAACAGCAGTCACTAATTTCCAGTCACAAATGAAGTCTGTCCTCAGCTTTCTTTTTTTTTCTTTTTCCCACCTGCTACTTTGAACACATCCGATAAGCCAGATGTGCTTCTCGACATGGTAAAGTTGGCTCCCACGCTGCTCCACATGTTTGCCTACCCAAAACGTGCTTTCGCGAGTTAAACGATAAGGAGATTATGGCTTCCTCATGCAAGACTGAAGGAGGATAATTACCTTTTTAGATGATGTAAACACAAACTGTTGTTAGATCTGTTCCCTTTCCACTACCTGCTGCATGTAGTTTCTCCTGTTGTCAGTCGAGTTATTGAGAGATGCTTTTGTACACTTCAGAAACTGTTCCTTAGAAATAAACTGGAAAGGGGTGTATTTGTGCGTGCAATTCCCTCCGATTTTGAACCCTAGGTTGGCATGGGGTTGATTACATGGATTTTTTCTCTCCGTGCCTCAGCACAGCGCTGGTCCAGGCAGATTGGGATCTGAGTTCAGAGCCCTTCCAATTCACTCCACAAATTGACCATTTTGTTTGCCTCATCCCTTTGGATAGACACTCTTCTATTCCAGCAGACTAGATTCTATCTGCTGCCCTCTTTGTATATACTCAGTAACCACTGGACAGTAAATGGCTTTTTCACAGGCCAAGGCTTTTTCATAAGCCTTGGCCTTAGTAGGTAAACATGGTGTGCAACAGGACAAGGCGAATTATGAAATGTCTATGTTAGACTTCAATACCTGTACCCATGCCAGTCCTGGTGTTTGCCTCAGGTACTCAGCAAAGTTGGGTCAACAAATGTACCAGTGTTTTTATTGCCTATATATTTAATTGACCTATATAAACACATGTTCAAACACTACCATCTCTTTGACAAGTTGGAATAAGTGTGTTTATGATCAAATTAAAGCTCCTGTGAGGAGGTTTTTGATGTTTATGAAATAGACTTAAACTCATGTTGATGTCTTTTTATGGCATCAAAAAGCAAATAAAACCATTAGTGACAAGACTTTTGTATATTTCAAATGTTGAGGCCCAAAATTAATGGAAGAAGGTAGATGTCAGCCAAACAGGTGAAGAAACACCCTCATTTTTACAATTTCCACATGTAATACTCACAATCAAATCATACATGTGGTTGCCAGAGTCTTTAGGATGACACAACGTAAGCATGTAGAGGACAGGACAGTCGAAGAGTAGCCCACAGGCATACACCAGAAGTTTGTCATTGGAGCTTAAACTGAGCTTTTGCAGAGCTACAGTTATCAGCGACTTTTCGCCATCAGTGTTGGGATGATTTGTAATAACCGGGGTTCGAGAAAGTGTTGAAACTGCAATCAACCACTGTCCAAACTTGGTATTGTAACACAGACTTTCAGCAGTTTGAAGTTGATTTAGGACTCGAAAGAAATTTCTCTTCCAGTTTGACTCTTGGTGTTACTACGACTTGACTTTTCATGGTGGCAAAGAGAAAATAAGAGGGTTTTTTTCCCTTTCCTTTTGGGTCATTTTTATCAGTTAATAAAGCACCATAAGGTACCATTGTTTGATTGTCTGATGGTTTGTTGAAGAATCACTGCATCATGATATTAGCATAATCAAGATCTATTCACCATGTTTTGGTATCATTTGGTTGGTATTGTCTAGTATTGTATCATATTATATTGTATCCTAACCTATTGTATAATTTGCTATTATGTTGTTTTGTATCGTATCATATCGTATTGTATACATAATGTATCATAACGTATCGTATCGTAACGTATCGTATCTTTTTGTATTGTATCGCAACATATCATAACGTATCGTATTGTAACGTACCATAATGTATCGTATCTTATTGTATCGTATCTTATTGTATCGTATCGTAACATATCGTATCATAATGTATTGTAACGTATCGTATTGTATTGTAACGTATCGTATCGTATCGTATTGTAGCGTATCGTATCATATTGTATGGTAACATATTACACTACATTGCTCTTTCGTGACTCGTAAGGTGAGGTATTGACAGAAGTATCTGCCTTCGCTGTTGTTATAAATCATTAGAAACCACTTGCTCATTCTGGCTCCAGTAGTCTCAACTCCACTGACCTAATCGGTTTCGTGTCTGCCATTTCCTCTCCTTGGGTTGACTGTGGCTTAAAGGCCACATTCATAGCAGCAGTCTTTCATACGCCGGATCATCGAACCCCTCGGGCCAAATTGAGTGAGGCGATTGTCTGTAAATAAGTTCTGCAGCAGCTCCGTCATATCTGGAGGGAAATCATTACAAAAGGACATTGTGCTGTAATAGCACAGCGGGGAACATCAGGTAGCTGGTATTATCCCTGCTACATGCCACTGTGATCTGCTTTTCAACACTCTGGGTGGTTCAGTCGGGGCTGCACTACACCGGTGTCACACATACAGGCTAGTCTGTCAGATGTCGAAATAATGTGACTCATCAAGAGGGTACTTTCTCTGTCCATGCTGAATCATGAATGTGCTTAGTTTGTCTGATATTCCGTTGTTACACCATGCCCTTTTTCTCAAATTTGATTTATAGCTACATGACATTTCCTTTTTTTCCCCCAACATATGCTTGACATCAGAGTAAAGTCACGATTCCTATTCAGCTAATCAGTACTGGCTCTGAGACAGACCTTATTAAGCGAAACAGGTAGCAGGAAATCGACAGTTTCTTTGTCACTGTCCTTGTAAACCTCAGCATGTTTGCTATTTTGAGTTATCAAAGGTGTGCCAGAACATCAGTCTTTTGTACGTAATGTCAAGGAGAAACTCTGTGATATAACAACAGTCAGATGAGTTCAGCGCAGTGAAATGTTCAGTTTTTAGATTTGGAAAAAAGAGGTACTTGTATTGGATTAGTTCCTCGTGTTAGAAGGTATTTGAAGTATTGAAAGTGCATTAAAGTCAGATCTGTACACCTCTAGCACTCATCACAGGCTAAAAGTGAGCCGTCTTACCCTTCTCTGTGGGCCTCCCCCTTTTCCAGTTCCTGGATGACCCCCAGCAGCACCTTGATGGTCTCCTGGCTGGAGCTGATGAGATTTTCCATGGCCTGGAGCTGTGCTTTAACATCCCCGTCCTGATTCATAGGCACTATTTGCTTACAGGCGTCCTGTGTTTGGTCAGGCGTTGCCCCGACAGCTCCACCACCGCTGCAGGGTGACAAAGGCTCGTCGATGCCCCGCAGAGGCCGGGCAGACAACTGTCCCGAGTGGCACTGTACCTGTGTCGTACAGCCTCTGCCGGCGCGCGGTAACGTTTCACTCTGCAGCCCGTTGAGCTGCAGTGCTTTCTTCCGCTTGCTCCGCACGGACGGACTATCCAGACACTCCACTTGGGTGAGAGAGTTCCAGGCAATGGGGCCCGTAACCTTGGAGGCCCTGTCCGGCAGGGTTCGGGACGAGCCCTCCTCCAGATTTAGCAGCTGCCTCCTGGTCAAACGATCCGTGTCGGCCTCTGTGTGTTGTAATCCTGTCCGGGCTTTAGACGGGACGCTGCAGAGCTGGTACTCCGCCTGTGCTCCGACTCCACTTCCCCTCTGTGTGTCTACGAGGCAGTCTGTGTCTGCAGAGCAAGCGAGCAGCAGAGCGTCAGAGCACAGGCCATCAGGTGCAGTGTGCTGCTCCACTGTGGCAATGCACTCATTAGTATGGAGCAGAGCCCTGGTCCTCCGGACTCCGCTCCCCCCACAGGCTCCCTCCTCCTCCTCCTCATCTAAACCCTGCTCAGCAGCCTTGGACTGCTTCACCTCCATGGCAAAACCGTTATTCTGACCTTTATAAGTTTCCACAGCCGCCACGTGTTTAAAGGTGTGGCCTTTCTTGCGCTCGAAAGGAAAAGTTTGATAGCGTTTCTTCAGGTCAGGCGACGTCTGAACGCCGGTACTCCTGGTGACATTCGGGATGGCTCTGCGCGCGGGGACCGTCATGTACTTTCGGTACGCCACCTTGTACGAGATCGGCTTGCCACCTTTCCCCGCCGCTTGCAGCTCCGCCTCTCTCTGCTCGTTCTGCGCCTCGCAAATATCCTTAAAACGCACTTGAAGAGCCTTGTTCCTCTTCCGCACCTGTCGACTGGCTTCCAGGGAATACTTCACCTCCAGCGCCAGCGAGGTGGAGGGCAGGGGCGCTGCTTCCGAGTCAGACTCTGAGTTGGTGAGCATGCATTTGCCACCCTCCTTGCTCACCATGTTTCCTGAGAGGCACAGAGAGAGAGAGAGGGGAGCGGTGTTAATCATCTGTAATGAACGGCTTCGACAAAGACCCCATGCCTCACATTTACATGCCACTCGACAGGACACACACATACACACACACACACACCTCTAAGCTGTGGGTGGAACCTGTGCAGTGATTTAATGAATATTGAAAAAGTGGTTATCAGACAGTTGCCATTGTGCATACTAAAAGCACAGAAAATATGAAATTTAAATGAGTGCTTTACTTAAACATATATTAACATATTAAGTCACTTCTTTAAGAGTTGAAAAAAAAAACAGGAATAGTTGAATTTGACATTGAACATACTGCAGTTTCTACATTTCACCTTCAAGATTTATCGATGCCAAGCACATGCGGTTATTCTTTTCCTTGAGACATTTTTATTTGTCCCATTTAATAGAACATTTTTTACTGAGCTATTTATGCTTTCCAATCTGTCTGTGTTTATCTACTGAAAACTGCAAGAGTTTTTCGCATGCCCTGAAAATAATCCGGGCAGATTTCCACGATGCATTTAATCTTCTTCCCTCTGAAACCAATAACTCCAATTTCAGCACAATTTTCGTTCGTTTATCTTTGCCAGTTAAAGCGTCTAACACTTCCAGATTCTCCTCCTTCTTCTTCTTCCTCGCCGTCTGTCAAATATCCGTGAACTCCTGATGAGCGTTTGCGTCACTTCAATCGTACACACGTAGAATTTAAAAGTTGACAATCGCAAGGATTATTTGTCTGTAGTTTACTTCAGTGATTTGTTGGGTTCAGCAGGACTCTCCACTCTCTGACCTTCCTCTCTCACAGATAATAAATAAAAGCGAAAATAGGAAATTGAGCCTATTTGGGAGCACATTTGCATTCTTCTAGTGTATGTGAGCGAGGCGCCGGCTCTTTTTTCATTTCCTAAATAGACAGAGAAGAGAGAAGAGAAAAGCTGGACAATATGTGCTATAAGCAGAGATAACAGCGGATGGTTTTTCTCACTTTTTCCAGAGGTATGATACAGCATCAGCAACTTTGCACTCGGCTCTGATACTCCGAGGGGCGGGGGAGTTTTTTCTTCATGTGCTCGTGTCGACACTTAATCAGATAGAACAATTATCCCGCTCAGTTCGTCTGCTCTGACTGCAATCTGTCAACAGAGAGTATCTGTTTACTCACCTTGAAGCTACAGAATGGACTTTTTGTTTTTTGTCTCACTGTCTTATCACATTATCTCCCTGGCTCTGAATTATGAAATTATTGCCTGGGTGTCTGGCTCTGAGACGGAGAGAGGCTGTGTCCATCTCAAATAAGATATAACATCACAGTCTCCCTCCACCACGGTCTCATTTATCATCTATAAATATGCCAATTTAACATCTTGGCATCATCTTTCTGTAATTTCTCTGCACAACATGCTCTGACAGTCTGCCTCCTAAGGGTGTAGTGAAATCTTAAAAAGCATGAATATATGAATACAAACTGCCCCACGTTGCCAGCTAAGCCATGCCCGAGATTATGGCGCTCCCCTGTATTTGCTTTTCACATTAAAGCTAATTTTCAAAGCAGATTGTCACACGTCTCATTGGCATTGGTACTCTGACTACTGTCATGTTTATACAAACTCTGCATGGAAGTTTTTCAAGAAAAGAAAAGGAAAAGAAAAAAAATCCTATTTGAAACTCAAAAATCCCATTACAGACAGATGGACCCTGCAGTGTAACAGATTGACAGTCCTCCCCTGAAAGTGTCCAAACACTGCTCAGTACTGCCGCTGAAAACAGTGTGTGAGAGCAGCGCAGCGTGAACACATTGACAGGGAAGAGGTGGCAGTTTTTCGACTGTGCAGACAGATGTTTGTTTGATTCACGGCGAAGAGGAAATGACTAATGCAACAAAATCACTGTTAAGAGCAATGCAACAAACCCGCTGCAAAAAAAACGAGGCGAGATATTTTTCCCAGGATGAGATATTTTAGTAAACCTTGAAGTGATACATATCAACATTCGGCCAAGACCCCAGTAATTAAACTCACTGAGTTTAACCAATTTAGAATACTATTTATTACATTTGTGCAGCCCGTGGCATTATTGCCATTTCCTGTGTGCCAATTTTCCTCACAAAACCAAAGTAGTGGAGCATTTTCAGTTCAGAGCCCAAAATCCAAACCCCTCATTGTTGTTACCCGCCCAACAAAAAGTGGTTGGATGTTGAAAAGACGTCTTTGCCATACGTCCAAACAACGTCTAGATCTCTGAAGCCCAGTTTTCAACGTCTGTTTTCGGGCTAGATTAGGACCAAATCCGACTGTCTAATTGAAGCCCAGTTTTCAACATCTTTTTTTGGGCTGAATTAGGACCAAATCTGACCGTCTAAATAAAGCCCAATGTTTAACGCCTGTTTTTGGGCTAAATCAAAACCAGATCTGACTGTCTAAATGAAGCCTAGTTTTCAATGTCTGTTTTGGGGCTAAATTAGGACTGAATCCAACTGTCTGATTGAAGCCCAGTTTTCAGCCCAAAATCCAAACCCCTCGTTGTTGTTACCCATCCAACAAAAAGTGGTTGAAAAGATGTTGAAAAGACTTCTTTGACATATGTTTAAACAACTAGATTCGGACCGTCAAAATAAAGCCCAGTTTTCAAAATCTTTTAAATCAGGACTGAATCCGACTGTCTAAATAAAGCCCAGTTTCTACGTCTTTTTTTTAGGCTAAATCAAGACCTGACCTGACCGTCTAAATAAAGCCCAGTTTTCAGCATCTTTAATTGGGCTAAATCAGGACCAAACATGACCATCTAAATAAAGCCCAGTTTTCTTCGTCTATTTTGTTTTGGGGCTTGATCAGGACCAAATATGATCGTCTTAGTAAAGCTCAGTCTTCTACATTTTTATTTTTTTGGCTAAATCAGGACCAAATCTGATTGTCTAAATGAAGTACAAATGTCTTTCATTGGGCTTAATTACAGCCACGACATGCCAACATTATTTAGCCTGGAAAAAGACGTCTAAATGACGTTGGGTGTTTGGTGGGTATGCATCTATAGGTAGGAAGCTGCACCTTATCTTAGACAAAACATATGACTAGAATTGAAATCTATCAGCAATAAGTGGCACTTCAAAATTGAGGTCTGTTGGATTGAGTCCTTCAATCCCAGCATCGTGGAAATTTCAGGCCTAGTCAGCTGCGTCTACTGCGGTCACAGAAATAATAGCACAAAATGAACATAAAATATAAACACAGTGTGATTAGTGAAAATGCAAAGTAACAGCTTCACATTAAAAAATCATTACTGTCAGATTGTTTGTATAATCACACAATAATTCCTGAAGCCAGTGTCATCGGGTTGATTGAGCTGTTAAAGCAGAGGCATGTACACAATATAAAGAGAAATGATCAAGGCAGCATATAGCACGATCCATTAACTAACCAATAAATACCTACATGTTAGCTGAAGGCAGGCTGTTATTTCCCTCCCTCTGACAGTTTGACCATGTGACCTTTCGTCTCAGACTATTATCTATCCTCCAGCCTCTCTGTGCTCCCTCTCAGTCCATCACTGTCACTGTCCCCTGCATGTTTGTTTAAAGGCTGACATTTTGAACATGACACAAAACTGTTACCCTATATTTCATCCCCGAGTTGAAATCTCCTGTTATAAGCCAGAACCAAATTCAACATGATATTAAATCCGTGCAAAGTCATATTGAAGATTTGACTGTTTTTGCATCAGATTTTGAGACACGGATGTTGTTTGTCAGTCCGAACAGCAACAGTGTTTTCTCATTACTTTCCATCCACACTCTCAGGCATCACAATACATACACTCTCGTGGTTATGTGTCATACCCTCATCTAAATTAGATCCCTTTTGACAAACCAGCACTGCGGGCTCAACCATGTGTCCCTGGCTCCACATATCTCATTTGTTGCCCATTGAGTTCCAGCTGGGGCGACTGTGGCAGCACTCGTTTCTCACCTCCGGCTCGAACGCCACCCCTTTAGCCTCTTGCATAAACAGCATGACTCATCACGCAAGCCTGTAACAACTGCCCCCTTTTTTTTTAGGGTGGCTCTGATCTCGTTTGTTTTATTCAGGAGCCAGTTAAGCGATGTGAACTGACCCGCTATTGTCCACCCAGTAGGACTAACCAAACCTAAGTTGATCTTATTTTAGGAGCACAAATCTCATGGCTAACATGCCGATATTGCCGGTCATTAATTGGGTTTTCTTTGTGGGGACGCGAGCAGATTTTATCCATAATGAGAGCCTGTCAAACACAGCTGTTTTTCGGCTTACTTATCTGCTAATTTAGCCTTTTTTTGCGGAGCGTTAGAGTTCTCAAGGACAGCCCAGATTGCTGCAAAAATTCAGTCCATTACTCTTTAATGGAACTGGAATGCTCATTTAATGGCACACACCCCGAATGCAGAAATCAGCGCCGATTACGTGCATTATTTCAAATAGCCTGTGAGTCAGCAGACCTGTGAATGGCAGTAGCCTAATTGAACTTCAGTTCATGAGGTAAAATGCTTAAAGGTGGAAGTTCCAGTGCAGCGATTCAACCTGAGGGCTGAATGTTTACCCTAACTTAAAGCCTGACTAATTTTGTTTTATCCCTTCTGCTCCACCGAAGGGAAAATTCATTAATACAGCACGCATCACAAAACCAGTGAATTGATTAAAGCATGCATCACAAAACCAGTGAATTGATTAAACTCTGGGAGTGCACTGTACATGTCAATTAGCAACAGCCGCATAAACAGCCTTTCTTGTTCAGGCGTTTAACAGGTAGTTTCATTGAGCTTCTAATTTATTTTACATAGATTACATTTTCTTTTAATTAACGTGAGGTGTTTATCTAGCTGTTACCTAAGCAGTTTTTTCATATTTTCAGAGGTTTCTAACTGATTTTAGCTTTGTTGAACAGCTCATTCCTGTTTTAGCAAAGCAGCTCCGAATGCAACCCCATCCTGCACCTTTGATCTCTGACTGTGAGCCAGGTCTTATCCCCTAATATTAGTCAATTTCACTGATGTGACTTTGACTGAATAGAAGGAAACCCCAACAGCCATACTGCTAATAACTGATTATTACTCTGACTCTGACTGTACTAAGCCCAGAACTGTATTGGACTTAGCAAAACTGAAATAAGGATAGCTGCAGCTCAGCTCACGGCCCCCACAGCAGCACCAAAGAGCATTAAAAAAAACAGTGATTTTAACTAGACACTGCTTAATTTAGTGTTTACATATGTTTAAATTTGTCTGTTCTGAGGTTGGCACAAATAATCACCTAAGAAAAAGGATAGAAGCAGCTCAGCTTACAGTCCCCATAGCAGCACCAAAGAGCATTAAAAAAACACTGTGGTTTTAACTAGACACTGCTTAATTTAGTGTTTACATATGTTTAAATTTGTCTGTTCTGAGGTTGGCACAAATAATCACCTAAGAAAAAGGATAGAAGCAGCTCAGCTCACGGCCCCCACAGCAGCACCAAAGAGCATTAAAAAAAACGTGGTTTTAACTAGACACTGCTTAATTTAGTGTTTATATATGTTTAAATTTGTCTGTTCTGCGGTTAAGAAGACCACTGATGAAAATTTGTCCCCCATGACTGACACAAATAATCACCTTACAAAAAGGATAGAAGCAGCTCAGTTTACAGTCCCCATAGCAGCACCAAAGAGCATTAAAAAACTGTGATTTTTAAAAGAAACTGCTTTATTTTGTGTGTATGAATGTTTAAAACAGATACTCTGTCTGTTTTCAGGTTAAGAAAACCTCTGTTGAAAATTTGTCCTCCATGACTGGCACAAATAGTTAACCACTTTACAAATAAGGATAGGAGCAGCTCAGCTCACAGCCCCTACAGCAGCACCGAAGACCATTGAAAAAAAAAGTGATTTTAACAAGAAACTGCTTTATTAAGTGTTTAAGCATGCTTAAAGCAAATAAACTGTCTGTTTTAAGGTTAGGAAAACCTGTGTTGAAAATTTGTCCCCCATGATTGGTACAAATTATCACGAAAAGGATATCTGCGGCTCAGCTCACAGCCCCCACAGCAGCACCAAAGAGCATTAAAGAAAAGGTGATTTAAACAAGAAACTGCTTTATTTAGTGTTTACGTGTGTTTAAAACAGATACTCTCTCTGTTTTAAGGTTAGGAAAACCTCTGTTGAAAATTTGTTCCCCATGACTGGCACAAATAGTTAATCACTTTACAAATAAGATAGGAGCAGCTCAGCTCACAGCCCCTCTTTTGGATTTATAACCATCTAAAAATAGCGACTCTGGGTCCCCACAGCTAAACATTTGAATAATTGTAAACTCCTCTTGGGTAAACCTTTGGCAGTTCACATTTTAGATGATAAATTTTCTGTTCTTTTAAAGTCTGATCAAAACCCACTACACAATAGTGCAACATCTTCCAAGAAAAATCACAGTGAAATTAGTGCAGCCAGCATTTTGTCCCAACGTCTTTGTTTTGCTGCCTTTGTGTGACGCGATCAATAGAGAAATTCCTTTTCTACCATTGCTGCAGTTTTACAGTACCACAGCCTGACATTTCTGCCTGAACAAACGAGTGTGGCAGCATCATCATAGTCACAGTACTTCTAAACTCTACTGTAATCCAGCTTTATCTGCTCCTGTTTTGTTTTCCTCTCCTCTCTCCTGTCAGCTTCCTCTCATAATTACACGGGGCTTAGCAGTGTTTTGAAAAGTCCTTTGATCTGTCTCTTAAGAGCACCCTGATTATGCAGTTTGAAAAAAAAAGACATGCAGACTCATAGTTTACTTTCGATTGTTTTGGTGAGGTCATTTACCGGCGCAGTTGTTGGATTTTTTTTATCGTCTGTCTGTCTCAGAGCTGCTGTGTTTAAGTAGGCTTGGTTTCACCCATGTCCCCAGGGTGTGATGTGAGGGTATATATAGCTGAGTGATTGACTGTACAGGTCAGCGTTGAGGGATAACAGCAGTGCAGTGCATTAGGCCGACACCGAATGCAGCAAATCCTTTGTCAGTTAATGGTAGCTTAATGCTGTAAGATGGACTGGCACTGGAAACGACGGGATTTGAAAGGATTGTCTTTCGAGTAATTGTTGCTCAGTCATCATGGACCAGTGTGCCGTTGCAAAGCATCGGTTTTAAGATGAATGCAGTATACTTGGATGACTCAAACCAGGAGGATTTTCTTTTAAAGTGGGCTGTGATATGTCCTTATTGAAATCAGAGGCGAGGGAAACATTTAAACTGTCTTTTTTTCCATGTTGCAATTAGAAACAGACTGATATAGACTTTTTAAAACATTGCTGATGCAGAATCTAGAGGGGAATTTCTCGATCACCAATAAGGGGGCAGTTGTTGAGAACTCTGATATAGCTGATATGGTGATAGACCTAATTTAAATATCTATCGATTTCTCTATAAATACTTGATAACTAGTGTGGGAAATGGTTTGATACTGCTGAGAGGGATCTGTTGCCAATGGTAATACATGATCTGAAACACAGCAGTGATATGGCATATATTGGTAAAAATATGCACAAGAAGATATTGGTCCGATATCGACCAGCAGAGGTATCTGTAGAGCTTTGGTAAAAGAAACAACTTGATTGGGGATAAGTGACATAAATATTCTGTGACAAAACATCTTCATTGGCAAATATTGGAAAAAAAGTGTAAACCAGTATTGATATTGGCCCAATGATATCGGCAAATATACTTTATATATTAGTCAGGTTCTAATTAAACAATAACAAACATCTTTCATCCAGTGGCTGATAATTTAAAGATATATTTCTGTAGCAAAACATGTTGATTTGCAGATACTGGGAAACAAAGCTGATTCACACTGATACAGATATTAGCCGGGTGATATCGTCCCATAGATATATCAGTTGTGCTCTTGTAAGAGCTACGTTTGGATCTGGAAAAATGGGGCAAAACTTTTACAATGGCATGTATTGAAAAACGTTACACAAAGATAAAATATCGGCCTGATGATATCGGCCAATATTGGTCAAGGTTCAGTGAGGATCAGATCCAAACAAGTGTAAATTGAATGTTGAATTGTTGGCAGTTTGTCTTAATAAGGTGGTGAATCCAGGTTATTTAGCAGAAATGGTGTACTATTAAAAAAAAATCACTGTCCAGTATTTTGTGGTTAAAAATAAAACAAGCTATCATCGTTATTTAACACATTTGAATTGAGTATTTATATAAACTTGTTTCTCTTTGAGTCAAAGGTCTAATGCCGTGACAGGATGAACCCAGATTTGCTCTTAATCCCGAGCACTCAGAACATCCCTCTATGTTAAGTTTCTGCCATATGCACAGCATTAAATGAAAAGCCGTGTGTGCATTACACATATTTTTTTCACCTCTTTTGAAACATCAGATTTGCACTGCCTCTGGTTTGGCTCTGCATACTTAAAAGAAAGAAAGACTGCTAGCAAAGTCAGCGCGGGACATACGTACGTGCTTACGGCCTGTCGCTGAGCCTCTTGAGCTTTACATTCATTCTTAGTTATTTTATTCCAAGCTGACTGCGTATGCTAGAAGTGACGATCATGAAACAACTCGTTACACTCTGTGTCAGTCCGCTGCTGTTTTCATCCGTGGTCTGCAGCCTACGGACATTGCAGCTTTATTATTTTCTACTCACTTTGTCCCCGCTGAATTGCTCCTGTTTCTTTGTTTCCTTACTCTCTGTTGTTAGTCAGCTTTGTTTTCTACATCTCAACCAAGGTAGCTTTCTTGGGAGCTCAATGAATTCCACATGATGCCTATAACCTGTACGTCAGTAAACATACAGGCTGGATGGGGATCAGACCTGAGGAAAGTAAGTTTGCTGCAGAGGCTGCTTGCTCTTAATCAGAATGCACCGGATCACTCTCTCCTCCCCTCTTCTCCTCATCTTTCTACAGAACATAATATGCCTCTTCTTTTTGTTCGTCTGTTTTTTTTTGTCCTCTGCCTCTTGCTCTCTTTCCTTTTGTTGCTCTCCCTTTTGGTGTTTCTCCTTCTCTCTTTGCCTTCTAGACACGCTGGGGTTTCAAAGCTGATGGGTAACTAGAGAACTCCCCTGCTGCTCTCAGATTCCTTCCAGTCATCCCCTTGCAAAAGGAAAAAAAAGAGACACGCATACAGCCACACACCATGATGGAATAGAAAAGGGAAAATACTAGAATAAACAGGTGCTAAGAGACAGAATGTAGAGTTTCGGCTGTGCTTGGATGGAGAAGAATTGGATGTGAGTGAAAGGGACAGGGATCGTGATGAGGACGACCAATGGAGTCATAGAGAAGCATCCACATACAAATATAGGAAAAGACCGGAGGGGAGAGGGGCAGTGGAAGCAATCCTGTCTTTGAGATAAGATATATCATTTTGTCAGCTCAGATGAATCCCCTCAAAGCCGTACGGGTGAAATAGAAAGAGAGGCAAAGGAGAGCAACTCTGTAATAGTTCATTTCTCTGTTCATGATGACTGAAGGGTGTCTTTTACTGACATTAATGATGAGATTTTGCAAAAACCTACATTATCAGGGAAATGCCTGAGAGGTGAGTATGCTGTAGCTCAGGGGTGGGCAATTAATTTTTACACGGGGCCACATGAGAAACCTGAACTGTGTTGGAGGGCTGAACCAACAATAGTAAAAAAGCAAGCCCAAAAAAGTTTTACAAGTGACTTCTGAGAGAAACAAGCTTAAAGTCTTTTATAATTATAATAAGCAGACTTGGCAACTATGAGGCATCTACTTATATTTTAAACTTGTCTCTGTTCACGAATGCAGATCTAGGATGTACGCACGTGCGTCCATAATGGAAATAAAACAATAGCTAGGTTTTCAAATAAAAGAAACACACTTTTTTAGCATGTTGAGGATTTGATTGAGGGACCTCATGAAGGGCCGGGCAGGGACATCCAGAGAGCCAGATGTGGGCCCAGGTCTGCTGTAGCTGAAAAGTGTCTTTTCCTGTTTTTAAAATGGTTAAAAGTTGGATCTCATTGCAGTATGATGTCTGCTTCACCTCTCTCCTTGAATTTGATTCGATTGAAACTTGAGCGAGCATTTGCCAGCGTGGCGACAACTAGGGGTGGGAGAAAAAAATCGATTCACATAAGTATCGCGATTTCTTGTTTTACACTTTTTAAATCGATTTTTATGTTCAAAATTGATTTTTTTTTCTTCAAATTTAAGAATAAATCTTGAAAACTGACTTATATGTGGTGTGTATTTTTCCAACTGTTTCATTGGTGTTAAAAATGCAAACTAAAAACCAAGAAGATCGTCAATATTGTAGAATCCCAATTTAAATTGAATGGGCATCCAAAAATCATAGAAGAATTTACTCAGTAGCAGAGCATATCCGCCCAGCCCTAGCGACTACCATATTTGGGCCTCTGCTGAAACAAATGAATGATGTTATTGTATACAGTTTGTTGGTGATTGTGGCTCAGTGGTAGTTAGAAAGTAGATGGTTTGATCCTTACGCTTAGGTGTCCTTGGGAAAAACCTTGGGTATGGTTAGTAATGTGTACATGTGTGTGAGTGGGATTAGTTGGTGTAGATGGATCCCTTCTGTAGCTTCCTCTGACATCAGGATGTAGTGTGTGTGTGACGAATGGTGTCAAAGCACTCCGAGCGGTCAGAAAGAGCAGTCTATTTACACTTCACATGTCTCTATTCCTGTCAACACCGTGACACCAACATGCTAATCACAGCTGGCTACGCCTCAAAGCGAACAATACTTAGCAATCTTATCGGAGCGGGGCCATACTTAACAAAATGAACATCATCCTTTATTGTGTTTGAGAACTCATCGAGAGCGGTTGACTGAGGCTGTGAATCACAATGCAGGATCATTTTCAGATTGCGGTTTCAGTCAATTGAATTTCCTGTTGCAAATGGTGGACCCCCCTCCTTCCCCTGCTGGCACTTAGACCAGCAGGGATGGACCTATCATCGCCAGATTAGACTCATCATCAGGGTGGAATATCTTTAGATTAGCCTTGCTTCTCAACAAGAGGTTGATGGTGATGACGTTAGAATATCACATTACTTCAAAGATACACAGCAAAGGTAGGAAACAGGAAACAGGAAAGGTAACGCCAGGAAAAACAGTGCCTGCCAAACATTTGTTAAGTCGTGGAGTAAACAAGAGTTACACAAAAACCCATAATGAGTTTTGTCAAAAAAAACAACAACCACCAAATGTAATCACATCTTTGGTTTGTTTACACGAGGTAACAGCATAAATCACCTTCAACGTCTCAAATTCATATTAGACCAATCATCAGGCATGATAGTTCCTCTTTTCATCCCAACCTCCCGCTGATGAGCTGATTATCCGTATCAAAAAATAGTCAGAGTGTTGTTTTCCACTACTTCGAGCCACATGTGATAAAAGCTGACGTGATTAGGCGTCCCGCAGACGCTCATTTGACGGCACTTGTGGTAATCAATAAGTACTTTGACAGTTATCAAGCAAAAGTACAAAACATTTGCCAAAGCTTCCTAAATGTAAGAATTGTTTGTGTTTTTTCACTTTTATGTAATTGGAAATTGAATATCTGTCAGGCGGGAATTGTTGATGGAGGAAAGAAAGCGTCTTGAAAGCATCGCCGAAGGCTCTGGGAAATATTGCTGGACGTTTTTATGTAATAAAAGAACAATCATATTAATTCTTGATGAAGAGATTGCTTCTCGGGGTTTTAAAGTAATGAAAAAAGGACACTGCAAATGTATGTCGACTCTTCTTTTTCTTTTGCAAACATCAAACCCTTCACTTGTTCTGCTTCTGGGCTTGTTGAAACCCCAGCTGACTGGGCCCCGACTGCACAGCAGTGGGGGACACATGCACACACATGCACACACACACACCAGTGCACACTTACACCCAGGTGGGATCAGGTGCAAAGAGACTTCTTCTGTATGCAACAGATGTACAAAGCCACTCAGGCTCACACACACAAACACACACATGTACCTGGAGTGGCGCTGTCTGAAGGCTCTCAGGGAAAAAAAAAAAGTGACTCTTAATGAATAATCCTGTTAGCACACAAAGAATAACATCTGGCTTGTTCCAAAAACAAGACATTCTTTTGTGGGGATTTGTTTTCTGGATGAATGAGTATCCCCTCCCTGCAAGCACGGCTGCAGGAGGCAAATGGGCACTCCACCATTTACTTGGAAATCTTGCACTCCTATTTTCAAACTCGCATTCTCTACGATGTTTGTGTTGTTGTTGTTGCTCAAAATGGTTCGGAAAATGGTTTCCTATTTCCTTTTCGTGTGCATGAAATCTCTGTTTGAAAATGCTTCGTGGAGGCTTTGTTCTGCTGTTCAGTTTCCATTTTTTTCTGCACTGGCAGCAAGGCTGTAAGAGGAATGCAACGTCATTGTTTTCACAATTAGGGACGTAACCATTTTTGGCGGGGATTTTTTCAGGTGCAAATCACATGCAATTCAAATGTTAGCTGTTGATATCACCTGCATCTTTGCTTATCTTTGTTCTTATTGTATTAACTAAGTGATGGCAAACCCGAATACCAGAAAGGAGCGTTTTTTTATGACGCAAAAGAAGTCACCTGTCGATAAAAGGATTTATTTTCATGAAAATCAGTAGATTGGAAGTAGGGGTGTCCCGATCCAACTTTTTCACTTCCGACACGATATCGATATTGTAGCCTTCGATACTGTCTGATACCGATATTGATCCGATATTGGCACAAAACTGTGCATGACAAGTTTTGCACTCAACTGCAACGTCTTTTGCGGACTTAAACAATAAATACTGCCACTCGAAATCACTCCTACTTCTTGCTACGTTGTTAGTAACTTAGTACACACTGTTGTTGTGATTACGTTATCTCTGTTTGCTGGATCTGGGTGCTGCTAGATAGAAGTTCTGGAGTGGAGTCTGGAATGGACTGCTTGTATCGGAGAGCTGATATCTGAGATTTTGGATGCAGGCCGATATAATCCAATATTGATTCTTTGCTGATATCGGGCCGATATCTAATATCAATATTTTATCGGGACACCCCTAATTGGAAGTAC
The DNA here is from genome assembly GCA_962446985.1 of Xyrichtys novacula. Taxonomy (NCBI): domain Eukaryota; kingdom Metazoa; phylum Chordata; class Actinopteri; order Labriformes; family Labridae; genus Xyrichtys; species Xyrichtys novacula. The sequence goes on along the minus strand of OY660882.1, from coordinate 5,249,093 downwards.
TACATGCTCTCTGAAAAGGATCATTAACACGCATTTTGTAAGATGTGTTCTTGAAACATTATAAGAGGGACTCAAAAGGAGGGTCTGGGAAGGACCGTTCGGAGCAATTTTAAAGAAGTTGTAGAATTCTTTTGGGTAACAAAAAAAAAAAAACACTCAGATTTTTGGATTCATTCTTGAAGGAGATATTTGTTGTAAACAGATTTTGCACAAGACAGAAGCTGCAACCTTCAGTGTTGAAAAGTGAAGCCAATATGTGAGTGCAGTTCCTCTAGCATCCACTTGAGGCTCCTCTAAAGGAGGCAAAATCCCCATAAGCTCCTATTGTAAAATGCCCATTTTTCGAGCAGCGTTCAACATATTTGCAGTCTAGTACAAAAAGGGTTCAGGTTTTAATAGTTCATTCCTCTAATCACCAGGGCTGTCAACAAATATTCTGAATTTGAATATGTATTAGAAACTTTTTTAACAAATGAGATTCAAATGTGAAAATTAATATTCAAATATTAAATAAACAGCAGGGAAAAACTAAGTTTGAAAAAAACAAAAAACAAAAAAAAAAAAAACAGTGAGCGCACTGTACTGACGGGTTAGGGACAGATCACGGTAGATGGAAGACATGCTGAGCGAGATAGAGTTATATGCAAGCTGTGTAAGCTAGACATTCTCATATGTTTGAACCTATATGTTATTTTTAGAATAAATATTCGAACGTCATTTTGGAGCAATTTTCACAGCTCTTCTATTCACAATATCTATACTTAGACCAAGCTTAATGAACAATGAGACACAATAGGAGGCTGTTTTACAGGCAGCTTAGGATCAGCCCTACTACCATCCCTCACCTGTCACCTGGATGATCAACAGTTCAGTGGAGAAAGCATTCCCAACGTTAACATCATTTTTCCAAGTCTTTGCGTCTGTTAAGATTGATTCAGAGTTATGCTGAATCAGCAATAATGGCTTCCTACATTTTGGGGGGCCCTCCAGAATCCAAAGACTCTGTCCACATTGTGTACCATCATCATGGTTTTTGGAGGAAACAGTGACCATATCTGGAGAACAGTTTGCATCCTTCTCCCAGTTGACACCTTGATAGCAAAACACCTGATTTTCTCTATAACTCATTGGTTGTGATTCGACTGATAGGTGAGCAGGTGTTAGCTGCAGAAAGGCTTTGGCCTCAGCTCCACCTCTCACATGCTCTCTGGTGTCAGCATGTCTACTATGACAGATGCCTTTCTTCTTACTGGCCCTACAGGAACTTTTAAATGACGTCATGATGTCCATGTTTTTTACCGTCTTAAGCTCACGCTCAAATCTGCTCCTTAATCGATATCACAAATTCCAACATCATAATCCTACATCACATATTCTTCTCATATCCTAATTTGGAGTGATTATGCACCTGTCTTGCATGTGAATACGTAGCAGAGCACTCCCTCCTCTTCTTCTTCGTCTTCATCCTCCTCCTCCTCCTCTCTGCAGACTGATATCTCTGATTCCTAAAAATAAAGATTAGCTTTGAAGCGGTGGGCCTTCACATCCATCACTCCTGGATGGACGTGCTCAGTGCTCACAGAGAAAGGTTAGAGGAAGACAGGCGGTGACGCAAGAGGGGGGACATGTCATCCTATTTGTATCCCTCCCCTGTAATTACGCCTCATTGTTTTTACATGTCGTGCAGCGGGCTCTGGCTGCAGGTATGCACTTTTCATGTCACTTTTGAGTATCCTCTCCTGCAGAAGCCTCTAAAATCCTGTCCCCACTTCCTCTATCTCTCTCCTTCTTTCTTTATCTTCATCTGTTTCTTCCATTCCTCTCTTCACTGAGTGCAGAAAGTGAAATAGAGCAGAGGGGAGATGGTATCAGAGTGTGGATGCGAGATAGCACCCAGGAGGAGACGCACAGAGCGGTGGCAGGAGGTTTGTCGGGAAGAGTGGGAGTGACACACGTTTTTTTTTTTTTTGTGTGTGTGCAACTGAAGGACAGTGGAGATGTGAAGAGGGTTCCAGGCAACCGATGCCTCGTCTTTCTCTCCTCCTCATATGCATACATCTACACACACACACACGCTCCAATAATCTGCAAGGAGATTGGGACTTCGGCTAGTCTATTAATCTAGATTAGTGTTTCAGTTAAGGTCCTTGATCAGAAGCAGACGCCCAGCTCTCATCACCTATTCCTCTGTGCTGCAAGCATCCAAAAAAAACGCTGCCTCCCTACATGCAACAATTCTGCAATTTGTCTTTTGGGTTTAGACATCACCGTGTTTATGTAATGCTCAGTCAGCCGCAAAACTGTGAAGAAATGCAGCATCATGCAAGCCCTTGAAAAAAAAGGCACTGGTCTTATGAAGAAAAGTCAGGCTGGATCTAGATCAGAAAAATCCACCGGAAAGCAGGAGATGTTACCTTCGATTCTGAATCGATCGGGTTCAAAGTTTCTAAACTGGCTGAAAATACCTGATAAACTCCAGCAAATTCCAAAGCAGACGCCTGAAATCTCCCTCAACCACTTCTCCACATCAGACAGCCGAGCTTCAATACAGTCGGAGATTTACCTCCTGTCATCCTCCACACATCTTTGATATCTGATCACCCGACTAAAACGGAGGATCTCCATGGAGCACATTCTCCCCCCCCGGCTTATCCCAGGCTCAGTCCCAGAGAGCGCGCCGCAGATCCCCCTCAAGATTTCCCCCTCCTCCAGAGGTTATTTGAAGTGACTTTCCTGCGTGCAGCTGCAGACGGAGAGGTGAAACAGAGGAAAGAAACCGTGACTCACCTCAGACTGTGAATTACTGACGAGTAGGACGCGGTAGCCTGGATCCCTTTTTGTGCCCATGCATGCCCGTTTTCCCTGGTGGATTAGAGGTGAACTGGAAGAGGAGGTTATGCCATGGCAGAAGTTAAGAGGACAGGCGGAGAAGAGGTGGCGGAGTCGCGGCAGCAGTAGTTGAAGGAGTTGTTGCACATCGGCGTCCGCTCATCCAGAGGCGCAAGGTTCCAGAAAACACTCCCCCTCTTTTTTTTTTTTCTCCTCTCCTCTCCTCTGTTCCCCTTTCCTTTCCTCAGCACGACTCCGACAGGGGCTCTCACTCTCTCACTCACTCACTCACACACACACATGCACTCATACACACACTCACTCACACACACACACACGCACACGCACACATACGGCGACTGAACTCCGGACGCCTCAGCGACAGAGCCCACGCAGGCAGAATATCCCCATCGTGCCGTCAGCCGACGCAGTTCTCCTCTCCGGCTTTCTCCGCTGTTCTGCGTGTGTGCAACTGAGTGTGTGTGAGGAGAGAGAGAGAGGGAAAGAGAGAGAGAGAGAGAGATTAAGCAAAAAGGGGAGGGAGCATCGGAGAAAGAGAGAGTGAGGGAGAGGGAGGAGGGAAGGTTGCAGTGTAGAAAGTACTGCTGTGTTTTTTTTTAGCTACATCTGGCAGGTTCATGCATCATCTCTTTATCTCGTCATCACTTACAGCAGTTTGTGAGCGACCTCACTTCAGTGGACGTGCAAGCACAACAACAATGCCTCGGTTTCATTGTCAGGAGCGAAAGAATTGGTTTCCAACTTTCAAAGGATCCGTTGTTGCTCCATTTGTCATCACGGCCTCAAGTTTGTTTCAAGAAAGATGTGTAAGGATTGCAGCTTTGTTACCCCGGCGTCTCCTTTTGAAGGATGTTCGTCTTGTGTGTCAACCTTCAAAGTTACGCTGAAAGTCTGCACACTTTGTGGAACCAGCCCTTTTTCTTTGTGTGGGAAGATCCCATCTGCTTGTTCGCCTAATCTCCATCTCGTTTCTATCCATCTGTTTTTGGTTAGTTATTAATAGTGAGAAACTCTTTGAGAAAGAAAGAGAGTTTCTCACTTCCTTCTTCCTTCCTTTATGTTTGATTGGTAGTGAACCATTATAGCGTTCAATGAACAACATGAGGAAGAGAGGCTTCCGCTTTTGCTGTTAAAGCCTTGATCGTGTAGGAGTGAGGCCGTTAATGGCTGGTGGGATGTCTTTGCAGCCGTGGCTCACCCTCACTCTCTCACAGGGAAACCCCAACCCCGTCTTTAAGCCCCAGGTACCACAGTAATGAGCTGCGGTTCTCCAGACGGCAGCTGCTGCTTGGTTATTATGTGTGTGTGTCTCTAGATTGGTGTGTGCTTTTCCTTCCCATGTAACCTCTGATTGCCAGCGAACCAGCTGATAAACAACACCCAGTCAAGGATTTGGTGAAGTCTGACTCATTCACGGTTACTCAAAGCTGAGGGGAGTTAAATGGCATTTTGGTGGAAGATTAAATCCATTTGTCAGTTTGAAGCTTTTGGTAAGACTTCAGGGGGTGGCAGAGGTGGAGATTTTATATCCACAGTTAAAATGACAAATATAAAAAAAACTTAACAACATACTTAAAATCAGCTTTGAATCCACATTGGGACACTTTTCTTCTGACAGCAATTAGACTCAATCTTAGTGAATCAGTTTTCAAAATGAAAAAATCCTTCCTCTGTATGAGTTCATTAAGTCATCATGTGTATGACAGTTAGCATGATATGTTCATGTTGTGTTATTCCTCTGTTAAATGATCCCTCATTAAGCTCCTGTATATTTCAATTAGGGAGGTCCCTATCCAATATTGATATCAGATATCAGTCCAATATCAGTAATGAAGCAAATATCAGATTATATTGGCCTGCATCTAAAATCTCCGATAGCAGCACTCCAATACAAGCAGTCCATTCCAGATTCCACTCCAGCACTTTATCCAGCAGCACCCAAATCCAGCAAACAGAACTACAAAATCACAACAACAGTGTGTAATAAGGTACTAACAAAGTACCAAGGAGAAGGAGTGATGTCGGCCATGTGGCAGTAGTTTCGTTAAAGTCCGAAAAAGACGTTGCAGCTGAGTGCCATATCGGGTCAATATCGGTATTGGCCAATACTGAAGGCTACAATACTGGTATTGTATCGGAAGTAAAAACGTTTTATCGGTACACTCTTATTTCAGCATCATACTGACATAAAATTTTGGTGTATAAGTTGCACCTACTGGATGTAAAATCTCCGATATTAGCACGCCAATAAAAGCAGTCCATTCCAGATTCCACTCCAGCACTTCTATCCAGCAGCACCTGGATCCAGCAAACAGAGCTAACGTAATCACAACAACAGTGTGTACTAAGGTACTAACAAAGTACCAAGGAGTAGGAGTGATGTCGGCCATGTGGAAGTAGTTTCGTTAAAGTCCGAAAAAGACGTTGCAGCTGAGTGCCATATCGGGTCAATATTGGTATCGGCCAATACTGAAGGCTACAATATCGGTATCGTATCGGAAGTAAAAAAAAGTTTTATCGGAACACCCCTAATTTTAATTATCATACTGACGTAAAATTTGGTGAAGAAAATCGCACCCACTAGAAAGAGCTACACAGCTGCACTGACAACGCACATTGCTGAACATAAGGAAACTTCACTCAGGAAGACAGCTGAACCTTTTTTCCCACTGGCAGGTGCCCCCCAAAAAAGACTGTATCTGATAAACTCATGCAACTTATATTCTAGATTTTATGATAATTTTTGACTGAAGAGATTTGTTTGTGTTCATCAAAAATGTAACGTTAGCAACAAGCATATCAGTGAGTGTTTCTGGTTGTTTGTATCTAATAAAAACTGGACAGAGAAAGAAAGTTTGTTCAAATGACTCCTTCATAGTCACATGAATTAATCATGGAGTAATAAATAATACATCTAGTGTACAGCTGTAACGTTTTCATACTTTATGGAGAAAAAAATGCAGTTAAAAAGTCTCAGCTAACAAAGTTTGACTATTAATGAAGTGTTCCTGAGATTTTTCGTCTCATCTGAAAAAACCACATGTTGTGCACAGAGATATTAATGAACCAACATACTGTTCATTAAGATTCTGGTCACGATTCTGTGAAGACAACTTGCATAATACCCATGTTTCCTCGCTTAATTTCATAAATATTAAAGAAGAATGTTGAGGATGATATTTCACCTCCTTTGTTTTGAATCTTTAACGTGTCCACCATGCATGTTAATGTTATTATCTGCTGTCACCATTAACCAGAACTAGAGCCCTGTGCAGTGATAGGTGGCTGCACTATATCTTAGATGCAAAATATGTCTGGCCTGCTGTTATGCAGGGATGCACTGTTCCGATATTTCGATCGGATTTTGGCTCTGATATTGACAAATTAACTGGATCAGATATCTGATGAATGAGGCCGATCCAGCGTTCCGATCCAGTCTTTTTTTTTTCTTTTAACTACTATCATACAAAGCAACACAGCGATTCTGTTCGCTCCATATTTTATATCTGCTGATCCTTTTTAAATGAATGTTTACAGGGAAGTCTTACTTCTTTTTGCTGTGTGCTAACGTGCAATTTGTTACTTGTTGATAAATAATAAGTACATTTTTTATCTGTGCTCATTTGTAACCTTTTGTTTTAACAAGGCTAAAGTCAAACCTGATGCCTTCACTCACAGGGCAAGGTATACAGTTCATTCATCCAACAGTACTATTGGATCGGTTTCGGATATCCGATACGCTCATTCCAGGTATCAGTATCGGATTGGATCGGAAAAAAATGGATCGGTGCATCTCTACTGTCATAAAAATATTTGTAATGTGTTTAAAAAAACTAATAATTCAGATGCAAATGATGTTTGATTTTTTGGTTGACTAAAGTTGAGTAACCCCTCACAGTAATCCCTTTTATACTAACAGTGTTCAGAGTACACGAAATAAGGACATACATATTTATTCTATTTCATTTTGAAATGTGAACACTTCAGTTTCAGTTGTTTGTTTTTGACCAGTGTCAGACCAGCAGGAATACTTGGCAGCTCTGCGACTGCAAAGCACACAAATCAATTTCAGGCAGCAGGACTGCAGCTGATCCAGCTGAGGGAGAAAGTCCCAAAAAATGTTAAGAGAATGATAGTGCCGACAAGACTGAAAAAACAGCTGAGTCTTTCTTCACACTTTAATCTGCAAGACCTCTTTTTCTTGTTTATCCCTGTCTGACAAAACCTATACTGATTTATAGAGGGCTTTGTTAGTCGTCCCTTTTTTTTCAGTCACCTCGTCGTGCTCTTACAACATCACATAAAAAACCCTGTGTCTTTACTGAAGGCTGTGAACATCCCCCTCACATTCACTACATGTTTTTTATTGGCCTCGCTTCTTGTTCTTGAGTAACATATCTGCTTCACAGCCTTGTTATTTTCCTGCAAGGTGACAACAAGCTGCAGGTGTGACACATAAAAAAGCCGAATAATGTTTGCAAAGATTTAACCTTGGAGCCTCTTCATGCTTGGTAAGTGTTTGAGGTTTGAACCCGGGGTTAATGGCATTTGTTTAATGGATAAAACTCCTGTGGGAGAAGGTGTCTGCTGTATGTGGGGTTTAGAATAGGCTCTGCCGTTTTTCTTTTATTGGAATCTGCTCAGCGATCTGCTTGTGTAAGCAAACTGTTTCTCAGATGGATAAACCGGTGGCAGCAGAGAAGTCACTGGAGTGACTCTCCTCTCATATCGATTTCATTACCTCAAAGCCAAGCCCTCGGGGGACATGTATTTGATGTCCCTGTCCCCTGCTTGTCCAGTATACAGAAAACTGTGCTCTAAGAAAAGCCCATATCCAGAGCCTGCTGGCATTTTAAGATTCTCCTTTCAGCATTGTGCCTCTACTGTCACAAATATTATTTTTATTTATACATCTCCAAGTCATGGCAAAAGATATCTGTTGGCTCTGAATGAAAAGACTTGGTTTTATGTTGAGATAAATGTTAATATATAGTAAACAAAACATTTGGCAACAGCGGCAGAGAAAAAAGGTAGAAACCTGGAGGTGGACCTGACTCATAGTGGACAGCCATCTGCCATGACCGGACATGAGAGAGAGACAGAAGCAGATATTTGGAGCTTTTAAAAATAAACAATGTGTACTTAGAGTTAGAGTGAGGGTGACCATACGTCCTCTTTTTTGGGGGGCTGTCCAGGGAAGTTTATGAAATCCTCCAAATGTCCAGGGTTTTGTATAGAAGTTTCGAGTTTGTGTCACGTTGACTTACTGAGTTAGAAGCACGTAAAAGATACTTGATCCGACCCGAAAAACTCTCAAAATTAACTTAGTGCGACTCTGTGACTCCGCCCCCCCGCATAGTCATGTCCGTTTTTTGGGACTTACTGAGTTAAACGTGGGTAAAAGACACTCAGTCCAACCCGGAAAACTCTCAAAATGAACTCCATGCGACTCCTTGACTCTGCCCCCGCGTAGTCATGTCCTCTTTTTGGGAAGTCAGAATATAGTCACCCTACTGCAGTGCAAATAACAACAGTTAAAGTAGTGTTAGCAAAAACAAGTGTAGTAATGATGATAGGAGTGTGGCTGTCAACAATCAGTTAGAGTCAGAGAGGGTTAATATTAGCATGATGAAATCATTAGAAACAGGTTCAACAAAATATGAAGTACAGAAGAAAATCAACTTTTTGTATTTCTCAGGTCTAAAACCTGTAGTGAAGGGAAAGATGCTGGTCTGAAGGTCCTTACACACCAGCGAATTTGCGGAGCAAAGCGAAAAAGTGAGACGAAAATGCAAAAATATTCGCCGGTCTGAAAAATCGCTTTCGCCTATACACGCCTGGCGACAACTCTGTGGTACACACTCTCTCCCTTCGTTGCCCTTTGTGGCAGTGGTGGTGTGTGTCGTGTGAACTGCAGCCGCATGGGTCTGTGACATCATCAACAACACGACTTTTGATTGGCCAGAGGTCTAGCAGGTCCAGATATCCGCCTGCGAATCTCAGAAAAATTCGACTCAAGAGCGAAAAAATGAAAGACGCTTTTCGCCCCGTGGAAAATCGCCGCCGGTGTGGAAGCTTGCATTGACTTTATGCTGTTTTAAAAAATTCGTGCCTGTTGTGTAAGGACCTTTAGAAGTTGTACGCACGCCTTCAAAATGTAGTGGTAGACATTTCCGCTGAGTCATGCATCAAGGAGTTAAATAAATCACAGTGAGATCAAGAAAAAAACACTACATAAGACTTCAACATGTACAAGAGAGAAAAGAAGGATTAACATATACCTGAAGTCCCTTATAGGAACTTTAAAAGTTTTTTTATCCCTTTATTTTGTTTAATTGATGGAAGCTAAATTAATGACGGCAGCGCCTCCAGTCTCACTCTCACTCCTGGATGAACGATTGCTATAAAATGAAGATTAATGACGTCAATGATGAGCCTGTGAATATGAATAAAGATTGAGATTCATGTCATAGAATCTTGATCTTTATCAACTAATTCATGTCACAGCTCTCCTTGTTGTCACACCTCACTGTTAGAGTGTGTCCGTACACCACAGGGTCTCACCTCAAGTTAAATGCATTTCCATGCCACCGTTTGGATATTTAAACTCATACGAACACCGATTTGATCTTTTCAATCTTCAGAAATGACATGAGGTCTCACAGCCAGGATGTGCTCGAGGGGGAGGAGTGATTAAAATAAATTCAATTATCACTTTGTCTTCTTAAATATTGAAAAACTGCCCTTACAGATACCATGAGTGTGCTGCTATCAGTTTTTTAGTACCCTCACTGTTGCCACTCCAGTCTGTCCTCTGGGATAGTGAGTGCATTCATCCACACCGAGAACATTAGAGTGTGGTGTACGGAGACACATTACTAGACAGGGAAGAGAGCTGTCAATTTATTGTAGCTTAGATCTCTTAGCAATCGTGATAGAGAGAGAAAGTTTCGCGTGTGTGTGAGCGCCCGCGTGTGTGTTTGTGCGCATTTCATCTGACAGCCTGTTATGATGTGTCTGCCGCGCAGCAGCGTTGCCCCGGCGTGTCTCAGAGTGAGAAGCTGAAATTGTGCCTAGCAGATACGTCAGCGAGAGTCTGTCCCCATCTGCTGCAGTCTTTTGGTCTTTTCATCAAACGTGTGTACAAAGCAGAGCCACTGAGTCCGCCCCCCGAAAAAAAGCACAGGGAGGATGAGACGGGTTAAAACAAAGTGAAGCTCAGTCCTGACAGTTATATAACAGGAGTGGTTTTATACACATTTTAGAGGGGTTTAATAGACAGAAATGAAAGACTGAGATTCCTGCGTCATGGTGATAATGATATAACTGCAAAATAAAGGGGGGATTTCATCTATATTTGAGGTTTAAAGTGAGTTGAGGTAAATTGTTGAGCAGGAGCGAGAATTAGTCGAATATTATCTTTTTAAGACGGTGGAAATAAAGCATCAGGGTAAAGTGTCAGTATGTAGGAAACTGCATCCAAATACAATTTAAAGTCCCACTCTGATCATTTTTTTTTTACTACATGAAGTGTTCCCCTCCAATCGTGATTATGAAGTTTTAGCCAAAATCATGTTACCTGTGTCATATTCAAGGGTTTTTCTTCAGCAGAACTCCAGTAGTTCATTAGCAATTTGCCTCTGAGTCGTGGGCAGAGACAGCCTCGCTCTGCACACTCCTCTTGATGTTAGCTTGCAGTCTAACATTGCCGATGTAGTTGAAGAACCAGGTAACATAGGAGCTATTCAGCTCTCGGACACCAGTGTCTTTAGGGGTATGATAAAAGTTAACATCATAATTAGCTTTCTTACGAACATTGCAATCCGCTAATGCACAGAGGTCATCCTCTCTATTCGCAGAGTGTGGCCTGCATAGCGGGGGTCTAGGGGCGGAGCTTGGATTTGCTACGTAGAAAATCTCACTGAATCTTAACCTGCAATTTTAGTAGGGTTGGGCATCGAGTCTCGAGCATCGATGGGGACCGGGACTAACATTATGATTCTTACGGAACTGTTCAAATTTAAAAATTTCGATTCTGAGTTTCGATGCCAGAGTCCGCCGACTTGAAGAAATAGTCGCCGAACACCAACAAGGCAGACGCTGCTAAACATATGATATTTAAATACTGGTTGAAAATAGACCTGTGAGAAATTCATAGTAAAGTTCTGAAAAAAAGTTAATATAATTTAAAAATGAATGGAGAAGTTCAGAAATGTCATCCAAAAAGAAGAACTCCAGTTAGCACCTTCATTTAAACCATGCATTTTTTTAAAATATCCTGCCTTTTAAAAGAATCGGAATAGAGAATCGATAGGAACCGGAATCGAAACGAGGAATCAGAATAACCCTAACCCTAACTGGAATCATTCAAAATCAAATGATACCCTATCCTTCATTTGAGTCTGTCAGAGATTCACAGCGATCTGAATGCAGAAATACTTAGTCATGCGATTCCGCACTTATTTTTCTCATGATATGTCCTGTAGCATCAGAAAATTGCCATATGAACATGTAGACAACAAGAAAAACATGATTTTCATCGGAGTAGGTGTTAAAGAGCTTACGTAGATTAAAATAATACTCCACAGTACCTTCATTTTGTTTTGAGATCGAGTTTGTTTTGTTAAATCCATCCTTTATTTTCAGAAATGTCAGAAAAAGTTCAGAATTGGAGTCCAGCCTCAGGCCCGTCGACCACCAAAACAGCTAATCCAAAGTGCGAACCACCTCCAGCCACTGTATTTTAAGCCGGGTTTGACCTTTGATAACAACTAAGTCTGTGTTATCTGGACAGAGTGTTATGGCTCCAAGACATGACAATGCAATAGTGACCCACAAAAACCTCCCCCGTCATGCTTCAGTCCGTCCAGACAATCTGCCACACTCAGCCCGCAGTGGTCAGAAACATCTATTTTCTTCTGGGTAAATGGCGTATGCTCTGCGTCAGGCTCCCAGACTTTTCTTTGAAAGAAATGTCCTTGGCTCAACGGGGTTCCCAGTATAAATTAAGGTGTCTGTTCAGAGGAGTATTATGCTTTGATGTGGGAGAGTGTGAAAGTGCTTCCTGAGGCCTGTCTAAGTTGGATTGCTGTCAGAGTGAATGGCATAACGGGTCACTTTCATGGCCGGCTGCCCAGGTTCTCCATGGTTATTATTTATCCTTATGTATTCTGAAGTGTTTATTTGGACGTCACAACGCATTACGCCTGATGCTGCTGAGGACAGAAAATGAAGTGTGAATGGTTTCAGCTGGCTGCGAACACATCCTCCTCTCGTTTCCGTTGGCTGACCCGCTTGCCTGCCACCTTGTTGGCCTGGTGTCGGAGCCAAGTGGGCCCACTGTCGAGTCCCGCAACAGCAGCCAAGTACCTCACACGTGTCAGCTCTGCCTCCCTCCTGACAGGCTTGTGTGAAAAGTGTTCATGTGTCGCCGCCATTCAGCCGTCTTTGTTCTTTGGCTGCATTTTGTGTGTGTTTGATAGTGGTGTGTGCAGAAAATTGGGATTTCAGGCTTCAGGTAGAAGAGGATTTAGACACATTACACTTAATGATCATTTTAGAGCAGCTGCATCGTCATCGTTTCTCCCCAAATATCAATCGCAGCATAAAGATGACAAGGAAAACTGCTGTGCAATGCTTCGACTGTGGAATCATTTTGGTGCTGACATGAAAAAAAGAGTATTTCCTGTCTAAGCAGGTTAGCAAAGTAAACTCGGACATTTCTTCTTTATCAACCGTTTGTAGAAAAGGTTCTAAATTCTGGCGTAGGAATGAAATTTAGAATGTGCGGACATCGGTCTTACGCACACTCGTAAGTAATCGATGATAAATACCACCTGTTCTTTACTACCGTACACATGAGGCCCCTGAAGAGTGTCTGTTCATTCATTTCCAGCAAGTCTGTTTCATAGGAAATAGTCGCAATAGAAGCTGCATGCATGTTGCCGACTGACTCAAAGTGAATTCTTTAAGATCAAGTTGTAGAATTAAAAAAAACAACAGATTTGTTGGAGGTAAAAATGTGAGAGGACAAGAAAATATGCCCAACAAACCAAATTTGCAGTTCCCAGTCCAGTTAAATGTTCCTGCAGCACTAACACCCGAACAGACATTTTAGAGGCTGTAAATTTGCTTTTGACCATTTTCTTTAGAGCAGTATTCTTTAGATAGGACAGATGGAGAGAAACAGGAAATGTGTGAAGTAGAGAGTTTGAGGGGACATGTAGCAAAGGGATTTCGGCCGGCAATTATATAAGCAATTGATGTGATGAAACCTATCGGCTAAATTTGTGCATTAGGGCATCAAATATTTAATATGAAATTTGATATTTTGTGATTTTTTTTTTTTTTGAAAATAGAGTTTTTTTCCCCTTTATTCTGCTTGTTTCACTGCTATAACTACTTCACAGGAGATCATTATTTAAAAATACCTATTTCATTGCCTTGGAAACAGACGGTCTGTTGGGTTTTACCATTTGAGGTTTGTCTATGGGGATGGCGATCAATGCTGGCAACTTAAATTGAGCTTACTTTGCTGCTGCGGCATCCTTTCTTCAAGATCTATCGTGTCTAATATCAGAAAAGAGGGATTTTGCTTTTGAAAGCTTTGTGTTTGAATAAAAACGGACATGTGCATGATCTTTGTTTTTGAAGATTCTTAAATAATGTCAAAAGAAATCAACTTTTACGATCAGATTTACTTCGTATTGTTTAACACAGCGCTAGAAAGATTCCAAGGGTTGACTGACAGCGTTTATAAGCTTTTCCGTGCTCAGTTTTGTCTCCCTCTCTGTGACACCATTTCACTTTTTAATTTGAATTCTCCTTGTACAAATCACCTCAGTGGAATTTCTCGAATCTCGGCTCTCACAATGCTATAAGCTCTCTTTGAATGACGTGGCGAAGTGAGGGGAATACAAATTGCGATGTAATTGTGTGCAGCTTTTTGCCTCTTCCAGCTAAACCATCATCTCATGCTCAGTGCTTCTTCTTTTTTTTTTTTTTTGCCCCTGGAGGTTTTTATTTCTTCACACTTAAACCCCGCATAACTTCACCGAGGATCTCTGGCGCTTCAATAGGAGGAGTGTCTTCATCCGTCTCAGTGGCCATGGGAGGTTTTCCCTTTGCTTATGTGGTTTTTGGTCATAATGAGCCTGCAAATTCATATTTCATCAGACTTGAAGCTAATAGAGAGAAATAAGGGAGTAATTTAAGTTCCTGTTGGTCATTACTCCCTATCTTCTTCTTTCCTTTTCTTCCTCATCTTTTCTTCTCCTCCAGAGACGCTCTGAAGCTCGGTCGGCATTCCTCCGGAGACCGCCGCGCCGTCTCCCCACCGGCTTAATTAAAGCCTTAAAAAACAATGCTGTGTTCATAAGGCGACCCCTTCACTACAAGAGCAAACATCAATTTCAGCTTCTCTGCTGTCAGAAGCTAAAGTGAGATGAATTATCAGAGAGATGCAAGCAAGAGAGCGGCGTATGATGGATCTGGCCCTGCCCACTAATCACCGCCTTTTCATTTCCGATAAGATTCTGCCTCATTTGCCCCCCAGCAGAAGATGGATATGAAGGCTGGGTTTTGGAAATCTGCAGCATCTGGACACCGTGATGGATATCGATTGTGGAGTTTTAGTTGATTGTTGTTTAGCTTGGAGATCTGACTCTGGATGGACGACTCAATTGTTGTGCATTAAAAGATTGACTTCAGAACGCAGCTCGAGCGTTTTTGTCTTGTAAATAATCAATCAAAAACGGGTCTTTCTTACTCTTCTCGTGATCCTTGCTTTTGAGGTCATGAGCCTTGCCTCAAGTAACCGCCTTTTTGATTCGCTCTTTATTTATTCACTCTTTTCTCCTTGACAAACACGGATAGGGTACTCAGGAAAAGTGCTTGAAAATTGCTGTTTCACACACTTATCATCATTTTGCATCATCACTGACAAGTGTGGGTGTTTTATGACTGCAATTTATGTGTCTGTCATCTCACAGGGAAAGCAAAGAGAAACTGCATTATGAGATTTTGGCAAAATGTGTCCCACAGTATATGCTTGAGAAAGTACAGTGTCGCCTAGCGTTACTTTGATTTGGTTTTTAGGTACATGAAGTACTGCAGTGTTTACTTCTTGTAATAGAAGTTGGAAGGATGTTGTGTTTTGTCACTTTCTTTGAGCATAAAGTAAAAATCGGAAAGTCAGTGAGCTCTTGGAGTGGTCTAGATTTGATCAAAGTTGAAATACGGTGTCTACCACTGGGACGAAGGGCAAAGTAATGACCTTTTTTGTTTTAACTCGCAAAGGGTCTCAATTATGAGATTAGTCCCCTCCAAAAGTACTGGGACTTTGGGGTTACACCCTGAACAGTCTATTTGTTTGTCGTTTTAAGTTGACGCTGTGCTTCTTGACAAGATGTCAAGATTAGGTAGTGGCTACTCTTCCTGGGCTCCACACGTGTGAACATCACATTAAAATCTACAATCAAAACTGCATAATTCAAAATCTAGACATGAACTTGAAACAGTTGGGGAACAAGCCAAAATACAACAGTATATAGAGGCAGGAGAACCACATTCAGGGCCGGATTCAGACTTTTTGTCTGGGGTGGCTATCCCAAAAAGTCTGTACATCTTCGTTACGCAAATGTTGAACATTTCACTGAGTATTCTTGTGTATTTTTTTTATTTTATTATATATTTTTTGTATAAATAATAAAATATTTTTTAAAGTAATTAAAATTTTTGATATGCAGTTTCTTGTACTGAAAAAGGAAAATGTGTCGCATGAAATTACAGAGAAAACTTCGAAGTAGTTTATTGTGACCGTAGACTGTATATAGAATGAACGCCGTCTGCCTCTTCGCTGGGTGAAGCCACTCCGAGAACAGCACACCCTGGTGACGGGCAGCTGTGGACAAACTTTAGAAATTTATTACAAAAAACTGAAATTTTTCTCCCCCCCGCTTGTGATGTTGACATGTAGTTAAAGTAAGACTGTTTTGTGTTCAAGTCCTCGTTTTTCTGTGAAGCTCCACTTTTATAAGTTATTAGGAGGTTCATGTTTTCCATGATTGACACTTGATACAGCCTATGGGTGTACAAGGATTGCGTAGCTCACCTGGGGAGATGCTGTTTGAGCCGAGCATCATTACAGTTACTCTCCCACCAAATGTGTACAACGCTACTGCGCAATGTTGGTTTCAGGAAGTGGAGAAAAAACGAGGAAGTACTGAGAGCTTTTCGGCTTCAAATCCATATACTGCCGGAAGGCAGAACCAAGTTGTCCATAGTTTATGCAGTCTGTGATCGTGACACAGCCCAATTACTAGATTTTAATGCCAGTCTCATTATTGACACGGCAAATAGCCAATCGCAGGACTTTGGTGTGGCACAAGAGGGGCCAATTAGATTTCAAGGCGAGCCCAAGCCACCCCCATGAACTAACCCCTGCCTGCCAACATTATATTAATTTTGAAAATACATGTGGTGCAGCTCACAACAGTGTGTACCGTGACTCAGCAGTTAAATGAATGAGAGGTTCTTCATTTAGATAACACAGCTTGAGAGACTGGAAATGTGGGGAGAAAGTCCTACTTGGACCAGGACTCCATCTGAAGACAAGCCTAACAAGGACTGATGCCTCTGTTCATATAGTGTTTGCTCCCTTATAGTTCCAGGTACTTGAAATGTGGTTTTATTTGTCTGATTCACGGGTATGAGAGCCCCATCCAAAGCGAAGGAACCTTTATTTTTGATTTATAAAATAAGTCAAATCAGCATAAATCAAACAAGTCACAACATGTTTCTCCTCTCTGTATCTCCACCTGTTTCCTCTTTCTTTGTTTTTGGGATTCGTGTTCAACAGGAAAAGCTAACAGATTCTCCCTCCTTGACTACAACCCCCTTGTAGAAGCTTTTCAGAGACTAACTCGGCTTTATCACACACACTAGAATAAAAATAGAGCGAGTCGAGCGGGGGAAACCCTTCTTTTCTCTGCCTGATTTATTCCATTTCCTTCCCGGTTCTGCCTTTCCTGGAGAAAAAATAAATAAATAAACATGTTGTCACGGTAACAGTGCCAGGTTTATCCCTGTGATGTAAAAGAGAGATGAACCGTGATAGGACAGGCTGGCCTTTAGAGTTCTTCTGGTTCAGGACTCACTCACTGCATGACAGCGAAGGCCATCACACGCTGCAACCCTGCACCCATCAGCTCAAAACGGGAGACCCCGTCAGAGGATACGTGAACTTCCCCCGTTCGCCATTATGCCTCACGTCTCAATTTCTCGCATTCCTCCTTAGCAGCTGGTGCGGCATGTGTTCCTGTTCCACTTTTAGCTCATAACTACTGCACGGTTAGAGATATGAATTTCCCTCTTTGGGAGGGGATCTCTTTCCGTGTCTTTACCTCTGAAAGCCAAACCAAGGAGGAAACAAGGAAACCGGATCGCTTTACCTCTATTTAATTTGCCATAAGGATTTGCCGGCTCCTGCTACCGCCTCTGGCTACAATTACATTTGTTTGGAGCTTAAGATTCATTCATGAGCAACACATTACAGCAATAGAACCAATAGCAACATTGGCGCGTCCTGTGCTGTTGGCAGCCTTGATTGAACATTGGGTGTAAGCTTAAGGGGCTTATGCTACAGTAAGAGGCGCCGGAGCCTTATGGCAAGTCCCACACTGAGGCTTACAGCGTGTAAAGTTTGCTCTGAGGCTCTTTATCTTGAGGATTCATTCACAGCTGAGGAGATGCAGAGAATGAACGAACTTGGGATACCCTCGAGCTGATCTAGTCGCTCTTTCCCTCTAGTCTGCAGATGACTTCTTAAGACTGCTGCCTGCTTTGAAGCTCCTTTTTATTAATAAAGTGACTGCCCAGTGGGAGGGGAGTTGCACCGCCCTTACGCCAATTACACTCAAGGATCTGGGAAATTAGAGCTTTAATGAAGAGAGATGGGTTCAACAACCCCCTGAAAACAAGTCCTTGAATAATCCCTCTTTTACCTGGGAACTCTAAATCTTCTCCCACTAACCTCCCTTTAACCACAGGCTTGTGATCAAATATCTCCATCCTTTCGTCTCTGGTAAAAAGAGTACGACTCTCTCTTTACACACCAGTCTCTTCGGGCTTTTCTAATCTGGCTCTATCTCAGTTTGTCGTCTTTCTGTAACACTAAAGACCAAGCCTTAAGCCGAAAACATACAGGATCCCATATTCGCTCCATGCAGCAGCATTAGGTATCACATACAGGATGCATATTTGGAGCGTAGTAGCAGCGTAGTGTATAGAGGAAACAACATGACCACGACAGGTTGTTTTGCCTTTCTGTGGTCTTTTCCCTGCTAATTTGGGTATAATTCAGTGACTGTTGAGCCTGTACTGTAAGTGAAAAAGCAACGTGATTTTACAGTTTCTGTTTTTGCAGGTGTAAAGTCCTTACACACCGGGAACAACGCAAATATGAGTGAAAGAGAGAAGACCAGACTGAGTATTTTTCAGTTCTGATTAGACACTAGTGTTGAGATGTCTGTCTGTCATGATAGCATGTACTGAGTCGGGGCCAGTAGCAGAGAAGCACATCAAACTATAATCCATAAACGTAAAGTAACAACCGAGACCTAATGGTGCTGTGACAGCAACGTGATTGAGTTTGAGACAGTGAAAATACATATGGTATGTTGTATCTGAACAGGTTAGCTTACGAGCTAAAGTTGCTTAGCACAGATGAAAGTTAAAACAAAGACGTTTAGAAAACTGTTAAAGCACACAAACCATCGTCATATGAGAAATCCGACGTTATGACTCTCCGCAAGTTGTCCTTCAGGTATCTTTTTAATATTTGTGTCTTTTATCAAAACGCACTCTGTTCTCCGACACGTAAACAATCAGCCGGTCGGCCATGTTGGATATACCGGTGAATCAGACGTCGCAACAACACGCAATCTGATTGGTCAGAAGTGGACACACAGTATGCGAAACTTTAGAAAAATCGACCGTGATAAAAATAAAAATAAAAAATAAATGCTGCTCAAATACGCATCCTGTATGTTTTAGCCTTTACATGCCCTCACAGATGAAGGTTTCCTGCCCTCTATGCCTTTGGAAAACATTTCCATATTCATGTAACTTAAGTCACATTAGTTTCTGTGAAGCATTACTGAGAGAAAAGTGAGGCAGTCATCAGTGCAACATATTAAGACAGAAAACATGAATAAAAGATCTTTGTATTAGAGATTGTTTTGGTGTTTTTTTGCATGCTTTTGTAGGCGGTGGCGTGCCGAACAAACACAGCGATGCATATTCAGAACAACGATTTATCCGTCTTTAAAAATATAACAGCACTTTGTAGAAAACAAGGCAAAGAGAAGCTGCAAGAACTTGAGAAAATCAGACTGGAGAGAAGGTTCAGGTGAGGTAAGCGTGTATGTGAGTGTTCAGCATGGTTTCAGCTCTGCTGTGCCTTGGTGGGTCAAGCCTAATTACAGCTCAAGGAGAGATTCTCCAGCGAAACAGAGAGCTGTGTGAGGATTAGCCACCATGAAGCAGCTGAGTTATATCAAACGCAGGGAGGCTGCTCCAACAGCATCCTGCCTTCAAGGAGGAAGTCCCTGTCCAGATTTAAGTCCCTACCTGAGCTGATACTCACATGTGGAAACAAGCAGATGGTGTTGAGTGAGGACTGAAGGTCGTTTATTTTGTCAACTCTTTATAAAGAAAGCATATTGTGCCCCGTCTTGAGATAATACTTGACTTAAAATAGTTGTTGAGTTGATGATAGGCAGACAACCTTAACGCTTGTGCATCTAAATTCTTATCAGCGCTAAGACTCATTTCTCTGGATATGCTCCCATGCTTTCTGTGACAAAGCAGTTTTAATTACTTTCTCTTATCTTCTCAGGTATTTTCTTTGATTAGCTGGTTGAAGTAAAATTGTCTGGGAGTATTTAAATTATTACCCCGTGCGCTCTTATTTAACAAGTCTTTTTATGCAAATGATGGCGTGTTGTTGGGAGTTGTTCATAATTTGGATTTCATCCTCTTCCTGTTTTGTAAGAGCCTGAAGCTCACATCTACATCATGTTTTTCTACCTGTGTTTCTTTCATAGTTAACTTGGCGCTGATACCTGTATAGAAAAAGACACATGTACTGCTTAAAATACAGAATTAGGCAGACATAGATTCCTTCAGTGTAACAAGACAGGACAAAAACTTCGCTAATTTCTGGTCAAGCTAACACTACTGATCTTGTTCATGCCTGTGTGCCCATTCAAATGTTAAGCCTTTATTCCCCTTGCTATTTACTTCTATTATCTGTGTTAAAGCTTCTGTGAGGAGTTTTTTGACAACCAAGAAAGAGACTGAAATTCAAATTGATGCCTTTCTATGATATACAGTACAGGCCAAAAGTTTGGACACACCTTCTCATTCAATGCATTTTCTTTGTTTTCATTACTATTTAAATTGTAGATTCTCAGAACTATGAATGAACACATGTGGAATCATGTGCTTAAGAAAAAAGTGTGAAAAAACTGAAAACATGTATTATATTTTAGATTCCTCAAAGTAGCCACCCTTTGCTTTTTTGATAGCGCTGCAAATTTTAGCTGTTCTCTCAATGAGCTTCATGAGGTAGTCACCTGAAATGGTTTTTACTTCACAGGAGTGCCTGAAGTAACCCTGACAAGGTACTTCTGTCATCAAGAGCAAAGGGTGGCTATTTTAAAGAAACTACAATATAAAACATGTTTTCGGTTATTTCACACTTTTTTTATAAGTACAAAATTCTACATGTGTTCATTCATAGTTTTGATGCCTTCAGTGATAATCTACAATGTAAATAGTCATATAAAAAAATAAAGAAAAGACACTGAATGAGAAGGTGTGTCCAAACTTTTGGCCTGTACTGTATAAAAGCAAACAAGACCATCTGTGACATGATTGATCAATTTTATATAGTATTCTTTTGTGCTTAAAACTAGTGTGAGGGGGTAGATGTCTGTTTTCTACAATTTCTACTTAAAAAAAGTCACAAATACTCCCAGATTTTTCTCCACATCCAGAATGGCTGCGTTTCCATTCAAGTTAATGTGTCAATTTCCACCAGCTTCCTTCCTTTCTGTTGCGGTTTAGGGAACTCAGCAGCCGATCGCCAGAGTTGGATTTTTGCCAGACGCTGCAGCATGCCGCATAAATTCAGCGCAGATTAGCCCGTGCTGGCAAGGAAGTCAGGCACAGACACAAAATAAAACAAACGGCGTCTTCTCAAAACAAAACACCTTGTGTATCAAGTGGATGCAAACGTGGGCGGGGACGGACAAGTGAAAGGTTTTTAGATGGTATATCACCCCAGATGAGGAGATGCTGATTCTAGAAGTCTAGAAGTAGAGACACAATACTGCTTATATGGTTAGTCTATGTGGCTAGAGACAACTCATTATTGCGTGATTGCATGTGAATCCGCGGGTTCTTGTGAGTTCTTGCGACTCCCACTGTCCGAAATCTGCCACGAAATTCGTCTCTCAAACACATCCGGTAGGAAATGGCGGACGGTGGGATTTGGGGGTCAAAGATCCAGAAAGTAAGCAGGATGAGATTTTTAATCAGGAAACACCACTTAAGTCAGTAGAAGGTATTTGAAGAGTGCTGTGTCCAGAGGGGGCGCCAAAATCAACACAAACTGAAAGTTCCTCACTGGAGCTTTAATGGAAATGGAGGCTAACTTCTGTATCTAAAGAAGTCCAGCCTTTGATAAGGGGAGTTTTTGGTTTCAGGGTAGCCAACTAGATTTCAAGTGGGGTTTATCAACAGATTTCTTCTTGTTCAATTCCCCTTTTTCATGACCTTTTGACCTCCAGTAGTCTGAACACCATCCAAACACAGTCACGGTCAAGAAGGACCTCTCGCTAGGCTTCATGTCGCTACATTTCAAGCTCCGCTCTCGGATCTTTTCTCTTCTTTGTCTCATCTTTTGTCCGCACTCATCACCAGCGTGTCACTTAACAGGCAGCGCAAACCCCTCTCCACCCTGCCCCGCACACGCTTTTCTTCTCCTTATCTGCTCTCCTCAGCACATGTTCAGCCTGCTAACCAGAGCCAGGATAGCGCTCTGCAAAGTAAAGACAGCACTTCAGGGACCTCACAGGCATTATAATCAGTGGAGACAAAGAGCTGGGGAGTGCAGGGCAGTAGGTTAATGAGATCAGCCACTGAGAGAGGGCACCCGCCTTTTCAAAACCTGGGAGGCCGGGCCTGCTTCACCACTCAGATCCAATCAACTTAGCTAGTCAGAATCCATCAAAATCACCAGCACCGAGTCACTCCATCCTCATCCTTCAATCCGAACCTGATTGTGTATTGAATCCACTTATTTTTCTTCTCCAGGGGAGCTTCGTGGCCAGCATGACCGCCACGCTGAGGCAGATGGACGACTATCATTACGCTCATCTGATCAGCACCTTTGGCAAGATAAGGAGTGATGTGGTGGTGAGTACATCTTATCAGTGTGTCTGCTGGATCAGATACTCCAGGCTACATTCCTATGCAGTAACTTAAAATGCAGGCCCGTATTTTAGTTTTATCCTGCAGTTACTTTTTCGCAGAAATCAAAAGTTAGATTAGATCTGTTCAGAAAACGGTCCGACGCCACAATAAGGTATAAAATGGGATTTATTTGAGTGCACACTCTGCTCTTGATGATAGTAACTCCAAAGGGAGGCAGATCACTCTCTGCAGCCAACAAGTTGTGGAGGAGGGATAAATCTCATTGATGTTATGGATTTTAGCTCTGAATAATTCCCCCCTCAAAGCGGTATTTCTTTAGTACCTCCTGCCAGATTAGCATTATGTTACTCTCACTGACAAGTAAGAAAATCCCACTGTTTGCTTTTTACCCCTGCAAACAGCTTCTGAGCTGCTTAGGACGGGCAGGAATCTGATTTAGATTACAGGTAAAGCTTTATAATCTTAAATAGACAGAGATTACGGCTTTACAGAGCTTTTTAATAAGTAATAAATGGACAAAAACCCTGCCAGATTTAGCTGGATTACTTCCCATTTGTTCAAGTTGTTGCTCGATTGACCACGTGAATGTTGCTAAGCGATGTTTCTTCACACACAATTCTTGTTATTGAGACATTGATGACATTCTCCAGGTAAGAAATCAATATGAATTTCTGACCTTCATGATAGTCCATTGTGCTTGTTTGAGCTCGCCTGTCGAGTTCCCGCAGCAGGACAAACAGTAACTGAGATGAAACTGAAGTTTTCCACAGATTTATTGTTCCCAAAGCTGGCATGAGCCATATTCACATTTCAGTACTGGCTGCAGCCCAAAGGATTTTGTTTTTGTGCAGTGCACATCACCACAAAACAAAGGGAGTCATCCAGGGGTGAAACATCCATTGCCAGAAATAGATTTTAAATTATATTTATGTGTAATGAAAGGGAAAAAGGCCACATATTTAAAATTGAAAAAGGTTGATGACTTTGCGCTTATTCGAGGCTATAAAGTTTAAGGAGTGTATACTGAGTGGAAAAAGCAACTGCGGTTGAAATAGTTGCTTCATAACCATAAAAAAAAGTGGCTGAACTTTTCTTTTTCACTCCAAAGAAACAACATCAACATTTGCCAGAAAGCACTGGGCCTAATATTGTGAAAGGCCAGTCCCGGGCAGCTCTCATTGGCTGGGCTGAAATGATGGTTTGATGCCAACGGAACACTCTCTCCGTTTTCATTTATGCTGGGCTCAAATTTTTGTTTTTGCTGTTGAATCTGTTGTTTTAAGGTTTTAAAAAAGCTTTTGTAGCTTTTCCACATCTGTGTTCCTTATTCATACTGATAGTTTAGTTTATACAAGAAATTGTAGTCTAAGCACTACACTTTTAAAGGGAGTAAAATTAAGTTAGGGTCAAACACGCTGACACCCTGTCAAGAGATGAATGTTGCAGACCGCTTGCTTCTCTAGCTATACCAACTTTAGTAATGACCGCACGATAGCAATACACAGCAGTCCCAGGAGCCCCGCACTCAACCAAAACACCACTCTATAGCCACAAATAATGCTCAGAACAGCACCTAACTTCATCAACAGTACATATAGGGTCCTAGCCACAGTACTAGCCACCAAACATCTTTTTAGCTTCGTCTGATTTCTTTAGTAAAGAGACTAAACACAACTCACCTACTCTCTTCCAGCAGCTGCTTGTTTGTACAGAGATCTCAGTCCAGTCCAGTACCGCAGTGGGGTGACACAGCTCAAGGAAGAAAAATTTATGATCATTTCTTTGCAAAATGATTAATATGATGATTATTACTTCAAGGAAGTTATAAAGTAAAAATCTTTGAATCTTTTAAAGTTAAATCTTTGTGATAAATGGGATTTTTATATTTTGAAGACGCTGCCAGTTTCATGAGCTGGCCATTCATGCATGTGGGAAAACTAAAGCCAAAGGATAACTCTGATTTAAAAAAAAGTTTGGACCTTTCTTAAATGTTGACAAAAAACAAAAATAAAAGGATTTGCAAACCATTTAAACATCATATTTTATTAAAGACAGTGCAAAAACAAAATATCACATATTGAAACTGAAGTTTTAAAAATTATTTTATGAAAACATTTTGTTTATTTTCAATTTAATGCATTTCTTAAATAAATCAGGACACCTCTTCTTGAAACAACACAGCCGACTTACTCTATTTGGTCTGTTTGTTGTTATTGTATTGAACACTGAGGTAGACTAACAGCAGTGGCTATGGCTCCCTGTGCAGACTGGCAACTGTGCTGCTGTGCCACACTCTGTGGCTCTGTGTGGCGCTTATGTGTGTGTGATCACCATGCTGAAACTTGACCTCCTTATATCACCACTAACAGGTCGCCTGGTTATCAACCTTGTGTAAATGAGTCAGGGGGTCTTGGTGCAGCCCACATGGAAAGAAGTGAAGAGGGAGAACTTCCTATTTGGGGCACGAAAGTTAGAATCGATAGCTGATTATTAAATGTCTGGTGAAATCTCAACATATCAGCATTAAAATCACTTTGAATTATTGGTCTCAAGTCCCTGCAAAATGGGAATATATGGGTCACCTTGGCTTTAAAAACCAATCTAAATGCTGCTTCTGCCTGAAAGCCACCAACTCCTACCAGTTCGTGCAGCTCTGCTCTTATCTCTGAGGTGGAAGAATTCCCAGTTTTCATTCTGACGAACTTTCTCTCCCTCCCTCTCTCTCTTACAGGATTTCCTAATGGAAACATTTATCATGTTTAAAGATCTCATCGGGAAGAACGTCTACCCCTCAGACTGGGTCATAATGAACATGATGCAAAACAAGTAAGTACAACATCACCGGACACACACACACACACAGACACGAACACAGACACATATTAAGTATTCTGCTTTACACCCTACGCTGTTGTTGCTAAGGAACAGCAGTCAGAAGTGGGTAAGGGTGTTTTCTAATGTTTTTCTCTCCATGCAAATATCGGCACAAGGCCTCAGCAGTGTAGCAATCAGATGAGCAGTCAGCGCAGCCGCAAACAATCACATGAATTATAGATGCTCGGGTGTATGCTGCCTGCTAATCTCCAAACTTAGTTTCAGCATCTCTTTACTTTGTTGCTTGTTGTGCTGCTGCTGCGGTCTTCTGTTTTATTAATGTGAACCTTGCCTGATTCCATTTTTGCCGGGAAATAAAGAGAAAAAATGTGCTTTGCAGTTTGAGGGTAGAGGCAAGTGCTGCTGTTCTGTGCACTTGTCAGATGAAGTCAGAGGTAGGAAAGTGTTTAAAGGGTTTTTTCTTGTGAATTTGTTATATCACCGTTTGTTTCTTTTTAGATTAGACATGTACCAAAATGTGCTGCAGTGTTCAATTATGCAATAGGACGGCAACAGCTGTCAAATGAAAAGCTTAAGTCTGATTTTAAGCAACTAAAAACTAAAATGAAGTCTTTCCCTTTTGGCGTCTTTGCATTATTGATAGAGGCCGTGTGTTTTGAACTCAGGTCAAGCAGCTGTGGTCAGGGTGAAATGTACATGTACCCCAACAATTTCATGTTACGATCCTGAAAACTTGTAGGAGACACACCAAAGTGAAAGAAAACACATTGATCCAGCAGCTTAAGAGATTAAAAGTTTGTTGTTTATCACCTTTACGCCTCTTGGCACTGACATCAATAACAAAACCACTGAACTGTTGCAGGATTGGTTGGAGATTCATACAAGTCGAAGTCATGTAAATGACAGTGAAGATCCATCAAACAAAAATAATTCTGTATGTAGAAGAAAAAGTAAAAGTTCTAAAACTCGTCTGGTTACGAATCCTCCGATTCTTGCCATGTGTCAAGATATTTGACTGATGGTTTTAGATTAAAGGTATTCACATTTATCTTACCGTCACCAAAATTACCAGTTAAACTAAAAATGAATGAATATTAATATTAACATAATTATTTAACAGTAGCTGCTACATATTTTGTTCTAAGGTGTAGCACAACCATCTGCTACTACCCTGGGGTGTAGCTATAATGTTGTGCTCCACTTCGGATGTTAACAAGCTCATGTCACAGATTGCATCCTGAGGTGTAGAGAACAGAGATAACATTTTGCCGTGTCTGGCTGATGCGTAAATTGCACAGGTATGCAGACGTCTAGGATGAGGACTGAAGGCTGATGGTGCTAGTTCTGCTAGTGTTAGCCATGGCATTTTGACATGTTTTGCCAAGAGGTGTTGTAATAATTTGTGCTCAATTTGACTATTTTTCTCTCTGTGTGTTTTCTTACCTTAGATCAGTCAGTAACTCATTTTAAACTTTGGTTTTAACAACCTAGTCTCTACTGAAGATCCCTGATTTAATTTAGATGGTGCCTTCAAGTCAAGAGGCTGCTGGAGCTGATCTCAGAGCCTGATACAGGGTTCCTACGCAAGTATGGAAAGAATGGAAATGAATTTGATCAATTGCCAGGTCTTAAAAAGTATGGAAAATGAAAAATAAAGTATGGAATAATATTTATGTTTCCAGACTATTACCACAGTTCTAAAATTCTGTTTTCTAAAATAGAAAAGTAGGTATTTCCAAAAATAATTCTAAAAAGTAGGGTGTGGAAAAGTATGGAAATCATCATCATTCGTCTTATAACCTCAACATCAACCCGAGCACTAATTTTCACTTTAATCTCCTTGTTGCAATATACTGCAATCATCTGCTTCTCTTTGTTTCATGCAGATAAAAGTAACTACATACTCTAAGCATGAATGTCAAGATTCAATAGGAGCATGTCATGAGCGTTGTGTATAATGTCAGCTAGTGTAGCCTAACAAGGCTTTTAAAGAGGATCAGGTATATGAAATTATCCTAAATAATACATCTGTGAACTCTTTGTCTGCAGCTTCACTGGATATTATCCCGGTGTGATATTCATATAACTCTGCAGCACAAGCAGTAGTAAAACCCAATACTTGTAGGGAGACTTTGTAGTGTAAATCAGTGCATGAATAAGAAAAAAAAGTCGTTAAATTGCTATAACAGGTACCCTTCAAATTCCAATAGGGTACCTGGAGCTATTTCAGTCCGAGCCAAGCTTTTAAGTGGCCATCCACAGCAGGTGCTTGGCTTATAAAAGCAGGTCCTAGTAGACTGTGAGCGGTTTAACAACCTGCCCACTCTTTCCGAAACCATTCCAGCATCATCACCTGCTAGGATATTTGACTGGAGATTGCATTGCTACTCAATTCTGGCTCTATTGCTTTCATCAGTGCGTTTGATTGCTACAAGCCCGGGTCCCCCTCGTATTCACCTGACCCCTCTCGGAAAACATCATCAGCCACCTGGGTCACAACGCCGAAGACATGGGTGTAGCTTGGTGAGAATGCTCTTGTGTGCCCTGCAGGTGTGCTAATCACATCTGTTCAGCTGTAGATTTCACTGTGCTGTTAGGGGAGTAAAAAACGCACACAAGCACAACTTATCCTCCCACGTGCACATGCTGGACTAACAAGCTCTCTCAAACATCTCTTACCCACTGTGAGTCTGTACTTAATGGAGCAGCTTTGGATGTGCGCTGAGCCTCGCCGAGCTCCCCGCGGTCCGTTCTCTGATCAGGTGAAATGTTTTATTTTGACTTGCAGACCAGGCCCGTGCGTCACCTCCCTCGCTCCTGCGAAATCTTCCCCCGACTGAACCTTTTGTCTTCCTGAGCTTGTTTGTGACAGCCGTTCGATTTATTCTGCTTTCCCAGTCGGAGCTTCGGGCGCACATGCTGGAGTTAAATCATCGCTCACCACTGTGAAAAACAAACCTGACAAAGTTTCAGTCGTCTCATGGTCTAAGCACGATCCGCAGGTGCGAGGAGTCAGCGTTTCTAGTATGATGATCGCCATGGTGATAGCACAGAGACCGTTACCTTGTTGCACTTGAGTAGACATGGAGAAACAATCAAACAGACGTCAAATGTTTCCTCTGCTCTGAGCTCCCCTTTGGTCTCCTCCGACTCCTCAGGCCTCAGCTAGTTAGTGCTGGTCAGTGGGCTCTATCAAAGCTTGTTTGCTGAAAACAGCTGCTGCCAGGAAAATGATTAATAGGAGCTGTAAGACTGAAGAATAAGAAGATAAGAAGGTTAGAGGCGATTTAGATTATTAAAAAAAAAAAAGAAAAGAACAGTGGGTGTTGTGTTTCCTCCAGAAGTCATGCTCTTCAAAAAGTAGATCAGCGTCACTCAGTTGACTCATTTTCAAACTTTTAATAATATATTAAGTCCCTCATTAAACACTCTTTAGTATCCTCGAGTCACTTGTTGCTCGACAATCTACACATTCAGCTCACATACAGCAGCAGGCGGCTCTTTTCATATTCAACATTACAATAGCACCACTAATGAGACGGGCATCAGCTGCTCAGAAACTCTTTATATTAAGGTCCTTGTAATAAGAATTAAAGAGATATTTCGGTGTAAAATTAAGTTAGGGTCAAACACACTGTAACACCGAGTTAGACACTCCCTCGAGAGATGAATGTTGACGACCACTTGCTTTTCTAGTTATACAAACTTAAGTAACGACCGCACGATAGCAATACACAGCAGTCTGAGGAGCCATAAACAACCCTCAACCAAAACGCCACTCTATAACCACAAATAATGCTCAGAACAGCACCTAACTTCATCAACAGTACATATAGGGTCACAGCCATAGCACTAGCCACCAAACATCTTTTTAACTTTGCCTTATTTCTTTAGCAAATACACTAAACACAACTCACCTACTCTCTTCCAGCAGCTGTTTGTTTGTAGCGAGACCTTGGGCGAGTCCATCAACTACAGCGGGGTGACGCAGCTCAAGGAAGAACATTTATGATCATTTCTTTATTATTTCCTTGAAGTTATAATCACTATATTAGTCATTTTGCACTGAAGACATGGTAGTTCTTCTGCCTTAGCGTCTCGGTCTGATTGCATTTCCATAAAGAAATGATCATAAATGTTCTTCCTTGGGCTGTGAAACTCCGCTGCTCTCTGTGATCGACTTGTCAGTGCTCCCCCACAAACAAGCGGCTGCTGGAGGAGAGTAGGTGAGTTTTGTTTAGTCTCTTTGCTAAAGAAACCAGGCAAAACTAAAAAGATGTTTGATGGCTAACTTGGTGTTACGGTGTGTTTGACCCTAAATTAATTTTACGCCGGAATATCCCTTTAATGAAAGTTAATAAGTGTATCAATAAGACCTTAAAAGGTACTGATTGTGTCGCTCATATCATCTATCAGCTCTTCATTTCCCAAAAGCAAAAATTTGTCTCTCTGTGAGCTTCAAGTTCAAACTGATCAATAAACACTCAACCATTTATAGAAAGGTGAGAATTTAAAAATACAATAGTGAATCCTGAATAAACAAAAATGGATCAAGACATCACAATGGTAAAATTAAAGGAGCAGTACCAAACAATGTAGCCTCCTCTTCCAATGTGGCGGCATCCCCACCCTTTAATAACACCTCATCTTCAGCTTGAATTAAATTCATTGTTTCTCTGAAGTGGCACAAGTGCCGTCTTTGTAAACCTTAATTTTTGTCGAGAGTGCTTCAAAATTAGCTGATGTTGGCATCTGTTTAAGTGCTAAAGTCGCTGTTTGTGCCCAAGTCGAGATAAAAAGCTTTACATCACATTTTTTTTTTCTTTTAGTAGACAACAGCTGTGGCTGCTTTGAACGCTCGGTTTAATGCCCTCCCATACAAGCTGCAGGCTGAACATTTCAAGGGCTTGGCTGTCTTTAACCTTACAGCCTGAGTGGAGACTGAATGCAGCCGGCATCAATGTCATCAGTCTCAACAATGTTTATTGCTTTTTAATTCATTTGTAAGGTGAAGCATGTAAACCTCCATGGATTTTGTAGCAACCAAAAGACTTAATCAGCAGATTGAAGTGAAACCGAGTTGTTTGATCAGCTGTAATTAAGGATATTGTACCAATGAAGTGTTTTTGTCTGAGTCTAAGAGCTATTGAACCGCAGGAAAGAAGAAGGGCCGAGCGCACGAGCAATAAAGGGATGAATAGGTTTAATTGAATTAAGCATTTCAGAGATTAAGAAAGAAAAGAAAAACAAATCGGTTTGAGTACCAGTTCTTAGGAAAAATAAATTGGAGAATGAAAGGGTTTTGTTTCTGCGCTTGTGTTTCGAGAAGAAAGTAAAAAAGCAGCGAGTTAAGTTAGAATAGGAAGTTTGAACTCATCTGCTTCTCTTTTTATAAAAAGGAAACAGAAATAAATCAAAGAACGTCTCTTTAATAATTCATCACATTTAGCTGCATAGAAATAGAAAACTTACTGTGGAGTTGAAATGTTTTTATCCGTTGTGTTATCTAGAGAATTGATGTACATGCATTTACCGTCGTTTTATATCATAATCACCATACAGTTTTTTTCTAACATGTCTTTTTACACTCCTTATTTAAGTCTAAATAAACCTTATTCAGTTTACATCAGATGGCTACGTCAAAAGAACTTATTTTCATGAATATCACTCAAAGTTTCTAAAGAGGAGGTGGATAATTACGTGTAAGAAGAGTAGATGTAGAAGAGCGAGGAGTTCTCAGAGAGCTCAGCATCCAGATGAAAAGATGAAAGCCCAGATGAGCAGGAGAGGCAGCTCTTTAGCTGGATAACCCATGCCACCGGTCCCTCACAGACTCATTAGGAGAGGCTTTCTGAAACTGGATGGCTGCCGTTTGGAGTTGTCTCCATGACTAATCCAGGACCTGCGGGGCAGGTCTGAAGGAAGGAGGACTCACAGAGAGAGGAGAGACTGTCAGTGATGTTGTGATCCTGTTTGGCCTTGTGCAACCTACATCCCGCCAAGATGAAAAACACAGAGCCTGTGGGCTGAAAGCTATCTAATGTGACGTGCCCTCCTGAAGGAATATGCTTTTTAAAGAACTGCATTAGCGGTTATTTCAAAGTGGTTGTATGATCCAATTGGTGGATTTACCAGGTTGCCTCAACAGGGTGTCATCATTCATGTATTCGAGAAACACTTGGTACCTGGCTAGATTTTAAAAATGCAGTTTTTTCAGAGCATATTTTGTAAGAATAAGAAAGGGCTTCCATCACAGGCTGGTTGTAAGTGTCAGGAAACAATACAAAAGCCTCCTGTATGAAGGTAAAAACCACAAAGTGCACAGCATTTTGGAGTTGTGCATGGGTTAATGTTTTAGCACCAAACTTACTGTTTGTTAAAAAAATAAATAGATACATAAAAATTACAATTACCCAGCACAGATGTGAGAGCACCCAAGTCTGTTAGGGAAAAGTGGACTGAGATAATGTCCTGCAATCCAGGCAACAGTAACAGAGCCAATAAGTGCGTCACTGAAGTTTTTAGTTGAAAAAGCTTTTGTGGTCTGAGTTTGATCAGTCGGTCTTCCTGTCGGCGTGAAGAGCAGTAGCCTACAGTATATCTACAGTATATATTTTTTATAACTTCATAAAAAAATAATAATAATCCAAATCGGTCGGGCCCTACTTTATACATTATTTTTATTACTGAGGAGCTGAAATTTTGACATTTGAGTAAACACCAAATATGATTAGATGCACTTTTCACATCCAGCAGATATTGAGAACCTTTAAAACCTGTTTAAACTCACAGTAAATTTGGAATAAATCTTTATCTTTTCCTTCTAACCTAATGAATTCTGTAAGATTCCCTCCGAAATAAATTGCTGCTGGTGTCTTGGAAGTGTGTAAGATGCACTTAACTAAAACTTATGCTGGCCTAGTGGTTACACGTGTTTCCCATGTTTGGAGGGTTCACTCCCAGCCTGTGACTCCTTTCATGGATGTCACTCTTGACTCCCTCTCCCTATTTCCTACTTCATCCACTTTCTCGCAAAAGGCCTGAAAATAAAGCTTAGTAAGTTTGATAAAACAGTCTAGCAGTAGCTTTAAATTCTACTTTTATGGTGTTTCTGTTGATCACTGTACACAACAACACAAAAGTATTATTTGTAATGTTTTGCCTATCGCAGCACAATCCAATGAAGCTCTCAAGTCCATTTCCAAAGATGATGACAGAGTTAAAATAACCCTCAAAGTTGCTCAGATTGAATGACAGACTGATGCTCATTCCTATCTTGAAGTCTGGGTTTATAAGGCTGTTGTCCTGGATTGCATTAGTTTCAATGTGCTTTACCCAATAGACAGAGAACTGGATATATTTTTGTGAAAGTTTCATTATAGGCTCCCAGTCGGAGTAAAAGAGAGAATACTTAATGTGCAGCTAACATCGACGTTTGACAATAAGAGCTCTCTATTCATTGCTTCTCAAGCCTCGGCTCTTCTGTATTGAGAGCTGAAAAAGAAAATCCTGACCTTTCAATGACTTTCCTACTGTTCTGCTTAGTTAATGTCGTGCCAGTTGTCTGCTCTGTCTCTGGAGTTTGGTTCGTTGGAACTCTTATTTCTAATTCTGCAATAATGAGATTAAGACACAGCTTTACAAAGGCGCTCTGGGACGGTTGTGAAACATAGCTCACGACATAGCTCTGCGTCACCAGCTGCTACTAGATGTATGGGTGTTTGTTTGCCAACAGGTCTGAGTATGCATGCAGGCTGGAAGATTAAACTTGAAGCTTCGGATCTAAACAAAGAGCTCTGGTGTAAATGCCAAAAACAACCCCATCCCAGACTGTCGAGAGTGTGCTGCTTTCTGTGTTTGTGTTAATATATGTCACATTGTGTGTATCAGCGTGACGATGAGCCGGGGCGCGTTAACGCTGTTTTGTCCACAGAGTGTCGTGTTCTTCGCTCGCTGTGATTGTTCCCTGTCAGTTGGCCTTTAAATAGTGCCCCCCGAAGCGCGATAACATCCAATTTGATTTCCCTCCACATAGTTTTATCAAAGTCATTATCAAAAGGCAGCAGGGTGGCTCACTGTGCAGAAAACTATCTGTCAGCTGGACATAATACACTTGGGCTTCCAGAGGAAGTATTCAGATCAGAGGACGAGTACAGTAGGACTGTGCTGCATTCAGAGTTTTCACTTCTTAAACTGGAGCTCCTATTGAAGGTTTGAAGTGTTTTATTTTCATGAAATGTGGTTGATAGTACAAGTGTGTTACACAAACCATAGACTCATGTTTGTTCTGTATTTACAAAAGACTGAATTAGACATAGAGAGAAGGCCTTTAAACACTGCATCAGTTGCTCTTGAAAGCTCCTGTGAGCAATCATCAACTTTGGCGCAAAGCAGTCTTTGCTTATCTTGTCCCCTGGTGTCTTCTGACTAAAGAACTTATCCTGCTGACTTTTGACATTGAAATACATCATTTATTATGAATATTTAATGTGAATTTAGGGACTTGAATGACACCTACTGTTACGGTTTTGAGTAAAGCAAAAAGGGAAAGGACC
Source organism: Xyrichtys novacula (assembly GCA_962446985.1). Taxonomy (NCBI): domain Eukaryota; kingdom Metazoa; phylum Chordata; class Actinopteri; order Labriformes; family Labridae; genus Xyrichtys; species Xyrichtys novacula. The sequence continues at coordinate 5,215,353 of OY660882.1, read as the reverse complement.
CAAATGCAGGACATCAAAAGATTTATTTAAAATAAACTAAATAAAACAACAAAAACTTACTTCAGAAATTTCCAACCAAAAATCCAAAAGGGCAAAAAACCAACAGAGGACACTGGAGACTCTGGAGACATCGGCATACGATGAACCGACAAAGAAACGGGAAGACAAGAACTGTATATACACACACAGGGAAACGAGCAACGAGAGGCAGGTGAGACACGAAGACACAGGTGTAGACAATTACAGAGGAGGGAAAACTGAGGAAGTAAGACTAGAAACTACTACAAAATAAAACAGGAAACACTAAAAACTGATATCAAGAATAAAACACTAAAAACATGAGGGAACCTGGGGTCAGACACAAACTGAAAACTCACAAGACGGGACTACAGGGGAACAGAAACACAAGGAAAATCACAAAGGAAATACACTCTAGAGCAGTGGTTCTGGAGGCCCACTGTCCTGTATGTTTTGGATGTTTCCCTGATCCAACACACCTGATTCAAATCATCAGCTCGTTATCAAGCTCTGTAACGAGCTGATCATTTGAATCAGGTGTGTTGGAGCAGGGAAACATCCAAAACATGCAGGACAGTGGGCCTCGAGGACTGGACTTGAGAACCACTGCTCTAGAGAAACACAAAACCAGCACACATCATTGACACCTACCCCCTTCACAGCCATTGTAGGCATTAAAATTACAGCTTAAAAACCACTAATCTTGTCTGTGATGGTCTTGTTTGTTTGTGTATATCATGCAAAGTTGTCAGTCTTAATTTTAAGTCTTTTTTGTAAATGTCTAAAAACTCCTCACAGGAGCTTTAATTAGACTTAACCATACCCTACATGTACAGATCCTAATAAATAAAGAAATAGATGAAACACAATAACAATCACAAGTCTGTTAGCTAATGGTGGGAACCAATTTGTATTGACACAGAAAAATGTGAATTGACTTTATTACTACATAAAGTTGTAAATGTACTGTTTAAAACTTTATAGAGATTTTTCACTGTAGTAGTAAAAGTGTGAGTTGTTGTCAGGACATAAAGTGAGACAGAGTGTGGAAGGGGCGATGCTGAAATTTAAAGACCTACTGCCTGCAACCAATTCTTGAATTAAGGATTTTTTTTTCATGATCAGGATTTATAAGTGTATTAATTTTCCTAAATGCTGAACATAATGAGAGAGAGAAACTGTTGAAAAGTGGCCTCATTTGTTCCTATGTGTCACAGCGGAGCAGTCGCTTGTTCTTGGTGAAACATCTTCTGGGTAAAATATTGTATAATATTAGAGCATCCCGTTATATCCGTTGCACTGCTATGGAAACAAAACATAAAAAGTGTGTCTTTTACACAAATTTTACTGAAGTAATTGAAATAGTGAGATGACTAGCGAATCAAAAGCGTATTCAAAATGGCAAGGGAAAAAAAGGGATTAAAACACTCCCTATTTGTGCTGTGGTTCCAAGTGCAAAGTGGCTGCTATTGTAGGTTTTAAATAACTGAAGTGAAGCAAAAATTGAGAGCAAAAAAAGAGTATAACATTTGAAATTAATAACTTCAATGTCATTCACCTTTTTTCTTTTTTTTTTTAAGAAAAGTCTTCTGTCTGTAAAGAAATAATTAAAAACATAGAGGATTACACTCAAATTTTAACATTTAAACTCTGAGTATTTTGAAACATAGAAAAAGGTCCTCATGTTTGGAGTGGCTAATGACAGCAGGTGTCAAATAAATTATGAGAAGCAAAACTGAGGGGCATTATAAAAAAACTCAACAGTGCACCGTAGTTTACTTCTCCAGCAGTGTCTCCACATGTCCTGAATTTTCCTCCCATGAAATTACATTTTTCTCTGTCTAGCTTAAAAGACAAATCACTTGCGTCCCTGAGGCTTCACTGGAAACATGGTGAATATGCTGCAGCTCATTTCTGTCCTTCACGTCTGAGTGTTACTGACAGGTCTGCTTTACAATCAATGAGCGCTCATTTCACTTTATTAACCACGTTACGATTGTCTTTAGATCAAGGGCGGCCCATTTACATGACTGCAGCTCTGATGTTTATTTAACAATAATGGAAGTCTTATTATTTCATGTGCTGTTAATGTAATGAGGCGCATGTAATCATCTGTGACACTGCTGTCAGGTTTGAAAAGTCCATCATTTGTATTCAAAAGATATCAGGAAAAGTAGAAATGTGAAAGTTGATTTAAGTTCATCAGATAACTCTGAATAAGCCTCATTATCTTTCATCCATCGCTCTACATGAACTCCACCAACACTCTGACTCCTCTGTAGGAAGTGGGAGGTTTCCTGTTCGTTATTATTTGGAGTCGGTGTCACCTCATTAGTAATCCGCTCACCTCTTCACTTACTTTTAGCCTGGATGAAAAGCCGCCTAAGCTGTCATTGTTACACCTCAGATCTCTGTGTTTGCAGGCTGAAGAAAGCCAGCACATCTCAGCTCTCAAGCAGGAATCACGCTGCCATGTGCTGTATTCAATGAGCCTGATAACACAAGATTTTTATGGTCATCTTTTTCATTTAATACTGAAACATTTTTGCATCCCTTCACTCATATCTGGACTTACTTAAATGCTGCTCAGTCTTGAAGATCAGTAATCAACATCTTGATCATCACTTTGCCGCCCAATTAGTTTGCATTGAGAAAACTGTACTGTGTCAGAATCAGTAATTCCACATGGCTGCATAATAAGACAGAGAAAGAACAAATACAGATGCTGAACTTTGTTTCAGATTGATACACAGTGGTTGACAAACTACTTGTTAAACACCCACTCTAATGAAAATCATGTTTTTCTTGTTGTCTACATGTTCATATGGCATTTTTTTATACTACATGACACATAAAGAGAAAACTAAGTGCAAAATATCCTTTCTGAGTATTTCTGCATTTTCAAATCACTGTAAACCTCTGGCAGACCCAAACAGCAGGTTCAGACACAGTGAGATTTCCTACATCACAAATCCAAGCTCCGCCCCTGGAACCCCGCTCTGCAGGCCAGACTCGGAGAAGTAAAGAGCACCAATGCTCGTAAGAAAGCTAATCAGGATATTAGCTTTCATCATGCTCCCAAAGACATTACTGTCTCAGAGCTGAATAACTCCTATATTACCTGCCACCTCTGCTGCACTGGCAATAGTAGGCAACAAGCTAGCATGAAGAGGAGTGTGCAGAGCAGCGCTGTCTCCACCCACGACTCAGAGGCGAATTGCTAATGATCTACTGGAGCTCTGCAGAAGAAAAACCCTTGAAAAAGACAGAGGTATTGTGGGCTCAGCTACTAGTTCCTCTCTTATTGAATGTACCGCTACTACACTGAAGATGACCCCCTAAAGAAGACATGCAAGCTAAGCTACAGCAACACCGCAAAAGTAATCTTAGTAGATTTCAGTATCACCTTAGAGCAGGGGTGGGAAATTATTTTGTCTTAAGGGCCACATTGGGTTTTAGATATCAATGGACGGGCTAACCAGGTGGTGCACGAAACAAACCCCTAAATGCGGATTGGGGGTTATCTCATAATCGCGCTTGATGACGGGGAAAATATTTTGAAGAGAAAATATTTTGCCCCACCAGAGACGGTATTTGGCTCATGGAGTAATGTTCCTTTTTTTGTGACGGCTCTGCGGGTCGGGTGAAATTGTTAATCGGGCTGCATGTGGCCCCCGGGCCTTAGTTTTCCCACCTCTGCCTTAAAGTATGACTGTATTTAATTCTTTTCAGTTGCTTATTTTCTGAGATTTTCTGAGCCTCATACTGCATTAGCAGATTTTATCAGCAAACTCAAAATTTAAGCGTGTTAACAAATTGAAGAGAAAACTAACATTATACCAGCTTGTTAGGAGAACAGTGTAACTATCTATGTAGGCACAGCGTATTCTGCATTTTTAGCAGTCTGTTTCTCCTGATTTATTAGTCAAAGGCTCAGCTTTATACACTGTAAATGCTCTTCATCGTTTCCACACAGCATATTCTCTTTGTCTAACTTATAACTTTGGGAACAGAAAGCTGAGTGAAGGCGCCAAAAGGCTAAAATGTGAAGGTGAAATGCGGAAGAGAGAGACATTTTTTCTCCCTCCCTGTAAACGCAGGGGTCTAACAAATTAGAGCTGTCCTTTGACTCACCCTCTTGATATTTTTGACTCATTACAGCTTCCCTCGGGGTCCCTGGGGTGTTCTGCCCTGTATAAATTCTTACAGCCGAGCTTATCTGGAAAGGCAGAATAAATTTCATCCATACACACAGTTTTTAAGAAGCACTGCTGGAAACTTGGTCCCAGAGCCTGAGAATTGGGTTGAAAATGTGTTGACTGGAGAAGTGATCTAATATTAGATCAGGTGTCCAGAATAGAAGTAATCTAATTGAATAAATTGGGCTGATAGTGAAGGTTTTTGACCTTGCCTTATCTCCTAGCACAGGCAGATACGCTACGCCAGCTATTCAGCAATCGTATGCAAATATATCCTGATCATTATCCGGGATGCTCTCTGAACTCAATTAGCAAGTATGATGTGCTGATAACTTTTCATTAGCATACATGCTAGGTGTCGACGGTGCAGATCAACAGAGTGGGCTCAGTTCTGCTGGAAGTTAGCTGATTAAAAGAAAATGAATAAACAACAGGCGGGGTGTGAAAAGTAAATCCTCCGCTGTGTGACAGGAAGAGTAAATGTAAAGCGCAGCCATCAATCAGCCGTAATGGGGAGATTTTCTGACGCTGACAGTTTGATGGAGCATATTTATTATAATGACGCCATATGTATACCATGTCAGAGGGAGCTCTAATGTGTAGGAGGAGCCATGCTGCCTTCGCACTGCCTAATTAACAAGTTAAAGCATATTCAAGTAATGTTTTGTCTCCCTAAGCAGAAAATAAGGAAGGCTGTGATATCCGGAGATGATTAGAGCTACCTTGATTTCCCTGCTGAAATCCAAAGAAGGGAAAAAAAACAGGGATCATGGCGAGGGCAGGCTGTTTTTAGGAATTACAAATTCCTTGGGTGTCCCCAGAAATCCTTGATGTCTAAGTTGAAGGCCCAAAGCAAACACTAAATCCGTCGGATGAGTCTTTGATTACATTTATAGCAGCGGCTTAAAATTCCCCAGTCATTAACATTTAGCTCGTCGCTAAAATCAACGTATAAAGAACTGCTTTGTCACTGTCTCTCTCTCTCCTTCTCTCTGTCTCTCTTTCTCTTTGCTTGTGATCGTCTTATTTTCCCTCTGCAGTGTAATGACCAGCCGTCACAGATGTTGCAAAGCAGCCAAGCACCCTCCCCTCCTCCCCTGGCATTAGGCTTTGTTAATAATGCAAGCTTAAAAGAGCAGCTGCAGCACAGACTGTATTATGTTTAGTTAATGTTAAATCTGTGGACGCTCTCGAATCATTCTCACATTTCAGTGACGGACCACGTGGAGAAGGAAAGCACTCTCAGTTTCAGACACGAGTAAAGAGGCTGGTACAGATAGAGATGCAGCGCAGAGATGTGTCTAAATACGCTCTAGATTCTCTAAATCAGAACATGACAAACAGAGAAAGAGTCATTTACAAACAGAAACGAGATGAAGAGATAACAGAGGTCGACATAATTTATAGAAAATAAGAACAGCAGGCCTATCGCAATTTATTTCCACGACCACACAGCTGCATCAGCATCCGACACGCACACAGACCCCCTGCAGTGAAGCTGTATCAGCTGCAAAGAGTCTGAATAGATCATAAACTCACAGAGATGGTTTTTTAAAATCATGCAGTCAGTTATTTTTATATAAAAAAGTAACAGGAAATGAAAGAAGCCTTTCTATTTTCAGCTTTGAAATGGCAAATTTACACTTCTAAAAACAAAACAGATTTCCTCTGCATGTTGACTGAAATGTTGATGAAAACAACCAATTTTAAAAAACTGAAATGAATGAAATAAGTTCGAATAAAATGTTTTTTTAGATGAAAACTGAAGCTTTGTACGTTCTTCTGGTGCTTATATTAAAGGGATATTTCTTTAGCAAAAAGACTAAACACAACTCACCTACTCTCTTCCAGCAGCCGTTTATTTGTAGCGAGACTTTGATCCATTTCTTTATCCTTTTCTTGAAGTAATAATCACCATAATAATCACTGATCATAAATGTTCTTCCTTGAGCTGCGTCACCCCACTATAGTCTGTAATGGACTGGTCCGAGGTCTCGCTACAAACAAGCGGCTGCTGGAAGAGAGTAGGTGAGTTGTGTTTAGTCTCTTTGCTAAAGAAATCAGGCAAAGCTAAAAAGATGTTTGGAGGCTAGTCCTATGGCTAGGACCCTATATGTACTGTTGATGAAGTTAGGTGCTGTTCTGAGCGTTATTTGTGGCTATAGAGTGGCGTTTTGGTTGAGGTTTGTGTGTGGCTCCTTGGACTGCTGTGTATTGCTATCTTGTGGTCGTTACTAAAGTTGGTATAACTCGAGAAGCAAGCGGTCGGCAACATTCATCTCCCGAGGGGCTGTCTAACTCGGTGTTACGGTGTGTTTGACCCTAAATTAATTTTACGCCGGAATATCCCTTTAAATATGTGTTCATAGGATTGAAACATTTGGGAGCTCAAAAGTTCACGAAATCTGATCAAAAATGTTTTCAGTTTTCTCATAAAGAATAAATAAAAACTTCCTCTTGAGCAGAGTTTTTGTTCATTATCATTTTAATTTACTTGTTGTGCGTAAGGTCACAAAAATATAGAAATATGTATGAGTCAAATAGAAAAAGCTGTGAGTACCTTTAATTTGGTTCGAAACAGGTTTTTTGGAGCGTCTCAGCCGGAGCTCACCGTGAAGGGAAGTAGAGGGTCTATTTTCATCTGCCTCATTAAGTTTTTCCACTTTAATTAATGTCAGGATGTGCTCACAGAGGAACTGTCCTGTCTGTCCGTTAAAGCCTATTATATGTCTGAGCTCAGGCAGACTGCTGCCTTCAAACAGGCTTTTGGGTAATAGAGGTAACATTATCACACCGGCTGTAACGCGAGGGAAAGAGGCTCGTAAAGCCGCTTTATGGGTATCAGGTTACTGTACAAATACTGCGGCTCGCTCATGCACACAGCGCAGGAGATTTCATCAACCCGCATCATCAACCAATTGTAGCGGAGCCGTGAAGGTGTCGCCTCTGTGACGGCAGATGGAGCAGAAATGGTTGATTGTAGCTGAGCTGATATTTAGCCAGAAGCTGTGAAGAGTATTGATCTCAGTCTTTTTCACTCTGTGTGACCCAGCAGTGGGAGCTGTGGGCTCACTGGTACTGTCTGCTTTCAGTAATAAATCGGTTTACTCGGATTCACTCGCCCTCTACCTGTTAGGCTGTTGAACATTTCATTACCATGCCTTAGAGTTTGTAAAATGCAGGTTTAGGTCCTTCAGGGTGGTAGTTTCATTGATTTATATACAAGATTGGTTTAGATTTGTCTTTTTTCAGATGCAGCTTAAAGCTTTTCTTCTTGCTTGAGGAAGACACCAGTCAATATTTATGTCAAATGGAGAGTATTAGGACTAGACTGATATGGTTACAGACATTAACAGTCAAAAACTATTTCCACTATGCATGAAAAGTTTGACCCACAATTTCAATCGGTTCCTCTTTACAAAGCTAAGGTTGAAATCAGACACTCTGCATTGTGTTCAGTATTTTAAAGAGTGGTTCATTTTCCCTTTTTTAAAGTTTCACTAATTAAAACTCTAAAAATAATGATCGCCACATGTTCAGCAGTTATAATTTGAAAGCCCCACAGGTGCACCGGATAAAAACACATTTTAGAATTAGTCCAGTGTCAAAGCGTATCAACTATATTGACATGTTCATGCCTGCAGAAAATTGAGTGAGGTGTGCAGACTGGGAGGGAGGTGGAGTGCTTGTGTCGACAGGATGGTGGTAATAGGCTTTCCAAGAAGAGGGAGTCCCGCTCTGAGGCCAGAGAGCCAGAGAAATGGACTTCTAATGACTTATCCAAGGTGTTAAATGACAGTTAACCTTTCCAGCTAATGACTAAGGTGACTTTTAATATGTAGCACTCACTGGCCTTACAGAGCATTTAGTCAGCAGTGGAGGTGAATGTGGGACATGAAGAGTGCATGGCTTTGAAATATTCTCGATCTCACAGCAGGAGCTTTAGTCGGACTTTTGGCAATGCTTATTGCATTTCTGCTCCACGAGCAGTCGCTAAACCCTCCAAAAGGTTCCTACTCCAGAATTGTTGAGAATTTTTGCTCTTTGTTGTGTGTTAGCTGTAATTCCATCACCAGTAACTGGAACCCTTAAGTACTAAATGGGTTTCCACTACAGCCAAACAGTTCCTGCCTCAGGTCTGGCATTGTATTGTAAAAACAGTCCCTTTAAGAGTGGGAATTGTTGCTCATTGTTGTGTGTAAGCTGTAATTCCCTCGCCATTGACTGGGACCTTGAAGCACTCAATGGGTTTCTACTACAGCCCAAAGGTTCCTGTTTCAGGTCTGGTATTATCTTGGAAAAACAGTCCCTTTAAAGTGGAAATTGTTGCTTTTTGTTGTGTGTTAGCTGTAATTCCATCGACAGTGACTGGAACCTTCAAGTTCTCAATGGGTTTCCACTACGGCCAAAAAGTTCCTGCTTCAGGTCTGGTATTATCTTGCAAAACACTCCCTTTAAGAGTCAGACTTGTCGCTCTTTGTTGTATGTTAGCTGTAATTCCATCACCAATGACTGGAACCTTTGAGCACCAAATAGGTTTCCACTGCAGCAAAAAGGTTCCTGCTTCAGGGGCTGTACTGTCTGCAAGAGTAGAAGCTTTTGAGAATGGATATGAAGCTCTGAACACTTCATATTGCAGTGCTGTGGAAATGTAAAACAGCAGGAACCTTCTTTGGATACCAGGGACTTTTGGAAGTGCTTGTGTATTCAATGTGGATCAGTCTAAATTTTTAGAATTAAATTGCAGGGGTAATTCACCAAATTGCTTGAATATCAGAGTACAGTGTAGAGAAATAGTTCTTTAAGTTGAATAACAATGGAAGTACGAGGACTTTTTTTTTTAACAAGGGGAGCTAAGTCCTTAATAAGGACCACAATAATATTTTGGCAGTATCAATAAAACATTTATGCACCAAATAATGACTGTAAGATAACACATGATGTTGGATATATTTGAGCAGGACAATAATAAAAATAATATTACACATAATAGTGAACGAGACAGTTTAATCAGGGTATTAACAGCATGATGAATGCATCTTGGGTAATGTGTAATCTTATTGGAGATAATATTTAGTGTAAATTGCTGTTTATTTAAAACATGTTATGAATATTGAACCAGATGACATATGAATGACCTCCCAGTTTGGATCCAGGGTTTGCTTCCCCATATGACAAAAGGTAGAAGGCTCTGCTGGATCTCCCCCGACCCGCCGACGGCTGCTCACCTGCCAGTCCCGATTACACCAGCGCTGCATCTTAATGCTGCTTTATTGCCCGCTCATGGAACCCTGATGCAATCCACTTAGGTGGCATAACAGCTGTCCTTGTTTCACCTTGCTATTTTCTTACCTCACAATCTTATGTGTCTTTGTATGCAGCTTTTGATCACTGTTTTGTTGCACTTGGTCCAGAATTTAGGAGTCAAATAAAACTCACACCAACTGGTGCGGGGGTGAAGGTTTATAAATACAGTGAGCCAGGTTAATATACGAATGTGCTGCGCTCGATCTTTTCTCCTCTGATAAGGTTCATTTTTTATCCTCTGTGGGTAATTCTCTAAGATGAGTGCTCATGTTGTTGTATAGCCGGTTCAACCAGGGAGTGAAGTTAAATAGCGGATGGGCCTCTGACTCTGTAAGTAGCAATCATAATTCCCCTCTAAAAGCTTCATGCCACTTAAGTTATTAACATTTAATTTTGCAACATCAGAGTGGATTAACCCATCAGACAGAGTTCTCATTACGGTCTGCTCATCACATGTGGTTTTTCTTTGGAAAATGCCTGAAACTCGGGTGCACTTCAGTCTGCCAGAGAGAAAAGATTCAACCTGTTTCACCTCTTTTTCATTTGATTTTTCCTACAAGGTCAAAAGATGTGGCCTTTGTGTTAGTAAAAAGCACTTTTGTGATTATTTTCTGTCCTGTTACAGCTTTAAAACTACCCTCTGAGTTTATATATAGTATATATAGATAGTGCACTGTATCTCTGGGGCCTTCAGTTTAGCACAGTAGAAGCACATTGTGCTTAAATCTTTGCTTTTCATTCTTATTAAGTCTTGTATGCTTTTCAAATCACATAAAAAGTGATTTTATTTGGACTATTGTGTTTTGAAGTGTTGTGAATCAGGACCCACACATGTTTGACTAGTTACTTCACAACTATTATGAGACCCAAGCTTTACAAAGTAGGAAGTGCGACTCTAAAATCGGTATTTAACAAGGGGTGTCCAGATACAACTATTTGACTTACAATACTGTACTGATATTGTAGCCTTCCAATATTGAATGATACCGATATTGATCCGATATTGGCACAAAATTGTGCACAACAAGTTTTTTACTTGCTGCGATACACACTATTGTTGTGATTATGGCTGATTCAGGCTGATATAATCTGATATTGTTTTTTTTGGCTGATATCGGACCAATAACCGATATCAATGTCATATTGGGACACCCCTATATTTAACTGTCACAATGAGTAAACAGCATTTTTTTTTAGCTACGGTTTCTCATCTGCATGTCCACTCTAAAAAATACCAACTTTTTCACGTCCTTTGTGTCTCATTAATCAGTAGTTTCTTGTTTCGATTTTGTCCCCTGGTGAATATATTTCAAAAGCTCAGATGTAGAAAAACAACTAAAAAAAAAAGTCGAGCTTGACTTTAAATCTTCTTGTGTCTCAGTGAAGCGAACCTGCGTGTATATAGTTATTCAGAACGGTCTGATCTATCAAGATATGCAAAAGAAAGTCATTTTTGTGCCGTATAAATCCAAAATGCCTTCGACAATGTGGATACAATGCAGTCAAATCTGATCTTTCTGCACGTTTGATAGAATGTGGTGTTAGTTTTATCCGGTAGAGGTTGAATGAGGTTTGAATATGAATTTAAAGGAGCTCCATGATTAACAAAGTGTTTCAGCGGGATCACACAGAGTTGTCGGGAAGGTGCGCTAAAGCAAATGTAATAAGAAGCTTTGGAATATAAATACCTTTATTATAATGTGGAAGAAAAAATGTATTTGATCAATAAGAAGACTTATCCTCTTATCTCTTCAGAGTCTTCCTGCGGGCCATTAATCAGTATGCAGCCGTGTTGAACAAGAAGTTTCTGGATCAAACCAACTTTGAGCTACAGGTAAGAGCCAAACTTTTCAAAGATTTCTCTTTGACTCTGTTCTTTCTTTGATAACAGCCCCCCCTCCGCTCAACCTCTCCGAGACAATGCTCTTTTAGTCAAAGCGCTATGTTTTTAAAGTGTTTTTTAACAGCAGTTATGGAAAAGATTAGGATGGCATTTCTTAAACTCATCCCTTCACACTGTGGCCTTTTTTTTTTTTAATATTAAAAAAGTAGCACCAAAGGCAGAAGACAAAAAAGGTGGAGATAGAGCGTGAATGACAGTGTAATGGCTGGTAATTTTAAGTGCATTTTAAAATATTTTGACCTGCCTCCTCTTCTGAATAGTAACTCTTTCTGCCTGCTCTGTAAATGTCTGACATGTGGGAAAATGTTCATGTTGTTAACAACTACTCTGTGCTTTTAAAGCCTTTATGGAACCACTAGAACAAGTTCCTAACATTCAGGTGTAAAAACGGAGTTTCATGAGATGGCTGCTGAAGAGAGCAACAACAAAATTTTTCACACTTTCCCCAGTATGATAGGAATTTAGGCAGGTTTATTTTAATGCTCCTGTGGTGACTTTTCAGACTGATTTGACAATTATGTGTCTGTATGATTTGGAAAAAGCAAACCAGACCGCACGTTTTATAATTAGCTGTTTCGAAAAGAGCTAACAGAGCTTTTCTAAAGGTTGTTACATGCCTGCGAATTGGTGAAGCGAAGCAAATAGCCACATGAAATTCGAAATATTTGGCTTACGCCTTTTCCTTTACACGCCCGTTGCGACGCGAATAAAACTTGCATTTTTCACATAAAAATACGCCATGGGAGAACAGAGGGGGAGAGAGAAGAAGGAGAAACAATGGCCACCACATCCCTAAGTGATGATGACCTGGTCGTGGTTGTAAGCCTATTAAATAACAAAAAGAAAAAGTAGAATCGAAGAGTCCAGGTACATCTAATACTGACCTTGTGAAAGAAGATGAGGGAGTTCCACACAACTTTTTCGCTTTGTGGAAGTCTGTAACCGGTGTGGAAGTTTGCATTGACTTTATGAGGTTTTAAAAAAAAGGAGTTAATTATTCTCTTTGCAAATTCGCTTTGCTTATTTACTGGTGTGTAACAACCTTTACACTTCAGCAACAAAAGTTAAGTACCTCTGAGTCTGCAGGGGGCGCCAAAATCAAAACACAAACTAAACATCGCTTACTTGAAAAAAAAGTAGGCTTTTCTGTTGTGTTAATCTGAATTGTTGCATCGATGATTTAGAAAAAGCAAACCAGACCACACCACCTGTATGATTTCGATAAGGCAAATTAGTGAAGCTACACGAAAAAGTGACATGAAAATGCGAATTATTTGGCTTACGCCTTTTCCTTAACCCGATTTTTCACTCTGTGGAAGTTCGTAACTGGTGTGGAAGCTTGCATTGACTTTATGAGGTTTTAAAAAAAAACTGCGAATTATTCGCTTCGCTAATTCGCCGGTGTGTAACAAACTTTACACTTCAGCAACAAAATTAAAGTACCTCTCAGTCTGCAGGGGGCGCCAAAATCAACACTTACTAAAAATCACTCACAGAGGCTTTAAAAGGAAAGTAACATTTTCTGTCTGATTAATCTTTGTTGCATCTATCTAGTGATTCAGTTTAACTATTATTTTATGTACAACATCCCCATTATTCCTAGAGCTTTTTCATTCCTGCAGACAACAATACAACATTCAAAATATGTCAATACTTTGTGCTTCAAAGGAAATGTACATTTAAAATGTGAGTTTAAGACAAATCTAATATTTTATGGTGTGTTTGAGGCCTCTGAGACAAAGCTTTTCATAAACAGGATTCCCATCATCAAACTGTGACTTCGTAAAAACTAAACTGTATTTCCAGCTAATTTTATTCCAGCCCAGAGAGTATAAATAAGAATCCTGAATGGTTTCATCTCATTTCACTCAATCCTCTTCCACTGTTGTCTTTTTCTATCTCCCCAGCTGTGGAACAACTACTTCCACCTTGCCGTTGCCTTCCTCACCCAGGAGTCTTTGCAGCTGGAGAACTTCTCGAGCGACAAGCGAGCGAAGATCTTCCACAAGTGAGTGTTTTTTTTTTAAGCCGGGAGTTTTGACCTCATTGCACAGGAGGAGACCGGTAGCTCCCTTCTTAGCCTGAGTAGACTCTATAATTCATCACATGGAGACTCACACTTCTCATGAATCAAGTCGAGGCCTCGCTGGTTCAGCCCCTTTAGTTGACACATATTCTATTTAAATCTTTGGGTTGGGAATCCCCTTTTCCTGAAATATGTCTGTATCTCTTCCTGTTTCTTTCATCAGATAAAGGGAGACGATGTGATATTACAGAGTTTTGAGAAAGCTGAATTTTTTAACACCTAATTTTTTAAGGTTATTGCTTTTGGAAATCTCAAATCCCACCCACCTTTCAGCTCTGACGTGTTTCCTCTTTTCCAGCGTACATATCTACATTATCTACTTTAGGATTTCTTAGGTAGATGTTGAGCTTACAGACTCTCAGCTTCATTTGGAGAAGCTATTTTTGTCTCCAAAGCATACATCAAACTCAGACTCCTCATTGGTCAGTGCTTTATTATCAGCTGTAATAAGCTCCCACACAAGCCTCCGAACACAGTAAACAAACGGTTCACAGACTCCCCCTCTCTGACTGTCTGGACTTGTCAGCTTTCCCAGAAAAAAACAAAAAAACAGCTTTTTGATTCACATACACAACACCTGCCATTCACGGTGTAAACACAGAAAAAGGGCTGATCTCTGTCGTGTTATTTCCACTCTGTTTATTTGACATTTCCATATATATGCCATTCAAACTCAAGCGGGAAGCTTCCTCGGCGAGCGACAGGGATATTATTCAGGGTTTGTCAGGTTCTCTTCCACCCGCCCACTCTCCTTCTCTGTCTCTGTGTCTGTCTCCTTCCACCTACCTCTCACCTTCTCTCTTTTACCTCTCGCTCTCTGCATAGCGTTTTCCCTGTGTGCTGGCGCATGAACTGTCAGCGCCGCCTGCAATACCAATTATTGCGCCGCGCTCGGGAGCAGAGAACAGAGAGGTGAAATCAGAGAGGTGTGGAGCACGGCTCTTTAGAGCTCGACATCAGCTTTCCTCCTGCGTCACACCTGTCTCCCTGCGCTGTTTTGTTAAGTTCTGGTGTCTCTGTGATTTTCATTTCCTCTATCACTTGGTAGAAATATGCCGTCGCCATCTTTTCCTTTATGAACAGAGACTCAGCAAATCAGACTTACAGAAGATACAGAAAATCCTCTTTATACAATTTTAGTCTGATTGGAAGCTACCGTATTTACTCATATATGAGACAACCCTGATAATAAGACGACCTTCCTCTTCAAGACTAAATCGGTAAAAGCTGAAATAACCTGCAGATGAGTGACAGATCTGGTGTCAGGCACACCTTCAGTTCGTGTTGGGCGGTATGATCAAAATCTTATATCACGGTATGAGTAATTTCATATCACGGTAACGGTATATATATCACAATATATTTTTTCCCCCTGTAAACTCGATTAATGGCTTAAAAATAACCATACTGTCGAATTTGTTCATTTTCCTTTTATTTTTAAAGTCTGGTTTGTATACAAATGCAAACAAAATGCCAAACCAGTCTAGCGATTATTTATCAGATGGCGTAGCTTTGGCGAAAGACTCTGCAAAGCTCTTAGTTTTTGGTGCAGCAGGTGTGCCACGCATCTTTTGGCTCTCATAATAGAACTTTGTGTGTTTCATCTTTAGGTGGATGAGGAGGTAAATGTTGTTTCCTTCTCCAGCAACGACAGCCAAACAACACTCTTTGCATAGTATTGTTTTTTGATAATTGTCTGATTTTCTACATCCGAAGAATCTCCAGACAACCGATGTCGCAACTCGCATCCTTTTTCGGAACAAGTTCCTCTTTCTCAGGTTGGGTGGGTCAGGCTGCCTCCGTTTGCTCGGTACTGCCCCTAATCTCCGCGTTCGCCATGACCACTACTAGTAAAGCTGTTTCTTTTTTGTCAAAACTATGTCAAGCAGTCTGCTGGACACACTAGTGATTATAGATGGAGTGAACAAACTCCGCATGACACGCTGGTGAATACATGGAAATGCACCCAAACAGATGCGCTCCGGCCTTCCAGTTTGCGATATTTTTTTTTGTTGGACGGTAGGGGAAAGTCCCGCCTCCTTCACCTCTGATTGGCTAGAAAAGCTTGAAACGTCATCACACACTCAAGCCAAATGCGTGCTGTCTGCTCTGTACATCAAACAGAACATTACAGAACTTTTTCACACTTCTAAATCTCCTAACCCTAACCCTCATCCTAATCCTAACCCTTACCTTAACCTTAACCCGACAGAAGATGGCGTTTCACAGCCATTGGGAATAACCAGTCGTAGCCCAGCACTTCTAGCCAATCCCGGAAATATTGAGAGCTTTTTTGGCTTCAAATCCGTATACAGGCGGTAGGCGGAACCAAGTTGTCCGTAGTATATACAGTCTATGATACCGCCCAACACTACCTTCAGTCCACACTCACACAGACATTACACTCTGTTGTACTATTTGACAGTTGTTTCCAGCTTGTCCTGCTTTGCTGCTCTTAAAAAAGGCATCATTATTCCCCCCTCAGTTCTGGGTCAGCCTGTCCAATGTTTGTGCTACTTTGCTCTGGTCACCTCACCAGTCCTCTCCATCCCTCATCCTCCTGGCACTCGCAGTGAGAAGTGTCTGGCCTCAGTCACCAGGGGTACGCTCATTTGTTCACTCTTTTACAGATAAGTGGCGCCATCCACTGTCTTGGCATTTAATCGCTAAATGAATTGATGAAGGTCCCGCTTTTTCAGATCTACTTGTCTTGTGTTTAGGTCCAGAAAGTATTTGTTTTGGTGATTTGTAATTCAAGAGCCTGCACTAGGTCTGATCGTCCTGATATTATAGAGGGCGAAATGTCAGGACTAAGCATTTAAAAACAAATAATGTTGACCTATGCAATAAAAGTAGTCAAATCTATCAGAATGAAAGTGTTATTATCTCAAAGGGAACTACAAAAGATAGGTCTCCAATAATGATGTAAAACACTCGGTAGTAGGGGTGGATCTTTGTTGCCGTAAGCTGATCCACAAGTAAGGGGCAGCTACTGCAAAAAGCTCCTCTGATCCACATATCCACACCGCTGCTGCTCCCTCTGTAGACATGTTATTCTTAGTTAACCTCTCCAGGAGCTCTCCGCCCTGCAGCTGACAAGTACGCAGTGTAGGTCCTGACAGCCGACAGTCATAGCTGCCTGTCTGGCTGACTGCAGGAGTGTGACAGAACAGCACCCTGCATCTGTCTCACTTTGAATGAGGACACGCAGCCCCTTCTGAGTAGTCGCTGCACATATGATTGCAACAAGCACCAACGAAGCATGTGCCAAAATAAAATTTAATATGAAAGTGGCACATAAAAGTCTGATTTAGAGGCATAAACAAAGACATAATGCAAAATGCATTACCTCTCCTAGGTTTTTTTGCATGCAGTAATTCATAAAGGCAGGCGTCTATTTCCATTTTACAACCTTGCCAATACGCCGCCCGAGGATTAATCCTCAGGCTTTGACAGCTAAATATGGTAAATTGTTTTGACCAGGCCAGGCGGCAAAGAGGTGACGCAGCGTCTTTGTTAAGTATTCTTTTAATGCTCTCCTCCTCTGTGTCCAAATACATTATCCTGTCGTCGTGCAGTATCGGCGAAACAATCAATTGGGTTTCCGAATTCCATCGGAGCTTCAGGGTGCTCTCAGCTGTCACAACGGGTTAAAGGAGGAGCTGGAGGGATTACAATTACAGGTCGGGAGAGGAGTCGAATTTGCATCTCTGAGTCATCCTTTAGATTCAGGTTGATGCCGAAAATTCATCATGAGTTCCATCAATCAATAAACGGTCATGGTTGTATGCTACTTACCTGTGGGACCAAAATCTGGATGAGAACATGAGCCAATATGGGTTTTTCAGATATGAAAAGATTATCGATATCTCTATTTTTAAGTGATACAGTCCTGCTTAGGTATGGTTATCTGTTTAGGACAGGAAATGATGGATTCATTACTTTTCCAGTTATCACGTCTTTGATTTGACATGCTCTAGTACTGATGCCTAACCTTTTCAACTTGAGATGGTCAATAGACTCTACCATTCAAAGCACATTCACCCATTTACACCACATTCATGCACTGACAGCAGAGGATGCATGAAGCGCCCTTCAGTACTCACTAATCCCATTCACACGCCCATGGTAGCAATAGGAGAGATAGTCCTGTTTTTATATTTTTGTTCTTTTTGTCAGTCTCTATCCATTTCTCTCCTCCTGCATCTCTTTGTACCTCTCTTTCTAAACCCAGCACAGTCACAGCAGACCTCTGTTTGAGGTTTCAGCCTGTTGAAATGAGTTTTTTGTAAATTTGTGCTTTCTGAATAAAGACTATAGGAATGATAGGAGGTATTGTGCATTTTTTCAGACTCTTTACGTAGGCTCTGATACCTCTTGAATAGCTTTATGTGATTTTTTAGATTTAAAAAAAGGCCTTAAATTTCTCACATTGACGCATTAAAATATCTGTTTTATTAAATCATTTATATATAAAATGTTTATTCATTCCATGCATGTTATATTTCTATTATAGGGATAACTATAATAACATATGGCAAAAACATATATAAATATTTATTTTAAATGTAATTTTGGAAATTATGTTCAACTGAAGTTATGTTGAAACAAAAGAGCATTTTTGCCTTTCCCACTGATGTAAAATTGCTGGGTCAACTTTGTAATAGGTGGTCTCACTCACAGCGAGTCCGTTAGCCAAGTTAGACAGCTGATAAACACAAGCACGTCCACAAAGACCGTCACTTAGACAAAAATTGTAGGCTGTCATACAAGAAATGAAAATCTCGATTTTGGTCTCAGCCTTGACAACTCGCGCAAAGTTACTCAAAATTTAGCGTGAAACAACTGTGCTTCATGATTAAGGCTTTGTTTCTCAATGAAAAGCTGCCATTTCAATATGTCCAAGCATGCCGCCTCAAAGCCACGTTATTATTTACCGTCTGTCATCTACCATACAATGTACCAGAATGGTATACTGAAGTAAGATGGCCGCCGTGTACGGACATCGGGGACTCCACCTCGATTCATCTAGCCTTTCTTACATATGTCTATGGCATTACCCCCCGTAGATTCGGTTTAATGGAATCTCAAATGAACCAGTAAGGAGAGACTATAACTCTTGCGTATCAATTTTAGTGAATCTCACTAAACCATGGTCTCGCATTTTCTCTCATTTGTCTTGGATTTGACCAGTTTACATCTATTTTCTAGGGTTATGACAACATAAGTTTACTTTGTGATTTGAAACTTTGCATATTTGTAGTATGGACACCAAAATATGTAAATGTAGAAAAGCTCAATACCCTCTTTAATGTCTCAACCTTTTTTCAAGCCTTTTTTGACATTTTCTCTCCAGAACTTCACATTTATAATATTAGATATGATGGTAATAAAACCAGAGCAGTGAGGATTGATTCGTCCATCACTTTCAGGAGTAACTTCATCTTCATTCTCATGTCATTTCTTTTCAACACAATCACATGGTTTGGATGAGAGCGGAGGCTGAGTGAACCAGAATATCACAGTTCAGTGCAGTTATTCCCCGTGGTGATCCAGCAGAGAAAACACATCTGACTGCTTTACCGTATGCAATGGGGCAGCTAAAGTGCGCTTTAACAGACCAATGGAAAATGAGTAGAAATAGTCAGAAGTATCTCTCTCAGGATAAGGACTGCTATCTTTATTCTCTCCTCTATATGCTTGATCTTAAAACAATTTCAGGCTTGAACTTACTCTCTTTTCTTATCAAACGTCGAATCGCTTTTCAAAGAACTAAATCTATTACTTTTGTTTCATGTGATCGCTTTCACGGCGCTCGTCTCGCTTTCTGCCTCCGCGCCCACAGTTTCCACTCCTCTTAGTCCTTCCATCATTCACCGTCTGTCCATCTCCTCCCCGTGCTTTCCACTTCACACCATTTGTCCTCCCTGTGACCTGGTTCTGTGTGGCAGGCAGAGGGACGGGCTCCAAGCCGCTGTGAAGATTGGTTCATGACCCAGACGTGGCGGAGCTGATCAGCTTATACGCCCTCATTCGTGGAGGAAAAAAAAAGGGAAAGACGGGCAGAGAGTCAGGATGAGAGTGATTCTTCGGCTTCGGCTGCAAATCTTTGTTTTACATAAGGGCCCTTGACACACAAAGATGACCTCAAAGAACTAGTGCACACAAAAACTGTCTGATCAAACACTTTGCTTTATGTTGTGTGATCTCAGTCTGCTGTGGGTTCCAAACCAAACACAGAGCAGAGGGAAGACTGGAGCTCTCAGCCAGCTGACTGCAGGAACCTTTCTCTGTAGAAATTACTCAAAGACAAAAAATGTCTCGCTGTAGTCGGGGCTGTGTGATTGGATTTCAGGAGCTCATTATGTAGAAGATTACATACATACATTACATACACTCTCTGTACAATATCCTGTGTATTACACGGCTACTCACTTTTTCATTATTGGTACTTTAAAGCTCCTGTGAGGAACGTTCAGTTTGGCGCCACCTATGGACAAAGCAGTCTCTGCATGTCCTCTACATGCTTAAGTAGTGTCTATTAATGAAAAAAACAACTCTTCATGCTGACTTTTAGTGGTAAATGGTCTCATTTATCATAAATATTTTAGATGATAGTCTTTTCTTATTTCTCTTATTACTACGGTTCATTTTAATCAGAGTTCTTAATGTTTATTTTATTGACTATCTCTGTTCTTAGTCTTTTTCTTAAGTCCCTCCAATGAGGTTTTTACTTCTTTTACCCCTTTTACACGGTAAAGAGCTCTTACTTATTTGTTCATTCTATATTCTTGTCTTAGTCCATCAGGTTTTACTCTTTCTTTTGACCATTTTTATCTTTTTACCTCCAGTGTTTCCCAAAGGTAGCTTTCCTCACTCAATGTCTCAGTGTCAACCCATGTCTCTGGTGTTTGTCTGCGTGTGTGTGTGGGTCTATGGGTGTATGTGTGGGTGGTAGGGTCGGCTTTTGTTGTTGTTTTTAGCCTTTGTGAGGCACTTTCAACTACATTTATGTCTGAAAAGTGCCATATAGATTAAGTTGAATTTGAATTTGATCATTTGAAAAAAAAAAAAAAGGCTGTTTCTTCAGCTGCTCTCTGACACCTACCCTCTCTTATGAGTTTGAGGCACTGAAAATGACAGTATACCAATTATAAATCTTGTTCGTGATGGTCTTGTTTTCTTTTTTTGCATCAATATGAATTTCACTCTGTTTCATTTAAATGTCTGAAACCACTCCCACCAACTTTTCACATTCACTGTTTGTGCATTTTTCAAAGTAATTGTTGATGGTGAGAGTTTTACATTTGACTGTTCGAGACAGTAAAGAGAAATTAGATCAATGTGGTGATAAAAGGCATCACTTTGACCACAGGGGGGCGCCAAAATCGACACAAATCTGAAGTTGCTCACAAGCTTTAAACTGTAAAAAGACTGGAGTGGTCCACCTAAAATCTGGAATATAACATTGTCAAACATGGAAAAGTTAAAGCTTTTTTTTCCAAGTAAATATGATAGACTGAAATTCATTTTGATGCTTTATTATGATGTACAAAAGCAAATGAGTCCATCAGCAAAAAGACCAACAAATTTCAAATAGTAATTTTATAGTCTGAATCTGGTGCGAGGGGGTAGGTTTTAGCCATGCAGCCGAAGAAACAGCCTGTTATTGTCGAAAATATGAACAATAAATGACTCATTTAACTGTCAAAGTCAGGCAGATGAAATTCATGTCAAAAAAAGACTAGACTGATGTATGTAGAGGACAAATTAAGGCTGCTTATCCACAGGTAAGGCCAAAATGACATAAACCAAAAGTTCCTCACAGGAGCTTTAAACATAATCAGTTACTCATACAAGGTGCCATATTTTTATTACCCAATTTTGCCTGAAATATGCTGTGCTTGGTTCAGTCTTCTTTTATTTCTTAGTTCAGTCTGTAATTCTGTCTCCACCTGAGGCTGAAGCAGCAAAACTGGCTGAATTTCATTCTGGCATCTGCAGCACATCAAGAACTCAGCCATTCATGGGTACTGAGTGTTACATTTAGATTTTGGATTGAATCCTCAGCAAACAGTCAGCTTTATTGTATTGCATTCATTCACTTTGTACATGACTCTTTTACTGAATCAATAAAGCTTCAAGTCTTTTCAGTCTTTGTGCAATATCCTGACTACAGCTTGAATAACAGGAAATCCTTTTTTTGTGTTTCAGGTACCAGGACATGAGGAGACAAATTGGCTTCGAAATCAGGGATATGTGGTACAATCTGGGTAATTAAACCAACTCTTTACATAAATAATGTCTCGTTTTGTTTCTCAGCAATTATTCATTTGTGTCATAAACTCGAGATCTATCCTACAAACCCTCCAGAAATACACCAGCAATTGACACTTGTTAAAGTGTTGTTTTCCCACTTTATGTTGACAATTATCTGCCAGCCAAGTGTGCTCCCACTCATTACAAGTCAACCCAGCAAACAACAGCAGCTAAATATAGACAATCATGTGTTAATTAGCTTTTCCGTGTGTGATGAGAGAGAATCAGGAGTCACGTCTCGATGGAATGAGATCAGGACGTGGCGATTGGAGTCTGATTTTGGCACCTGTGCCTCTCTTTAAGTCTCCTCGCTGTGACCCACACCATCTGATCCCCTAATTAGAGCTTTACAGCAGATTAGATTGACTCTTTCACCGGGTTTTTAATGAGTCCACTGCTATTTTATACCTCTTGTGTTGATTTGAGGTTATTTAACGGACGATTGTCACTTAAAAAGCTTGTCGAGATGAGACTTGAAGAGCTTATTTTCGATCTGTAGAGGAGTTTTTGTGCTTCATAAGGATCAACATTTGACTGGAACACATTTGGAGGGACGTACAAGGCCGCCGTTGAAAACATTTGAAAACTGGATTAAAGGTTAAATTTTTTCAACATCTATTGTCGACTCTGATTGAATGCCTATCTTTAGACCAGTTTTTTTTATCTGAGCGCTGTCATAACCCCTCTTAACTACTTTTAAAATGTTTGCAGACAGTGTAGAAAAGTCACCTACAAATACCACAGCTGTATTCAGTCCTGAGATCTTGACAATTCAGGTCTATTGCTTACAATTGTGAGCAAATGAACTTGCTGTCATCACTGTCCTGTAAAGTATTGATCGACCTTGTCAAAATTCAGGGGGGTTTAAAGGGATATTCCGGCATAAAATTAATTTAGGGTCGAACACACTGTAACACCAAGTTAGACACCCCCCCCTAGAGATGAATGTTGCAGACCGCTTGCTTCTCTAGTTATACCAACTGTAGTAATGACCGCACGATAGCAATACACAGCAGTCTGAGGAGCCATAAACAAACCCTTAACCAAAACGCCACTCTATAACCACAAATAATGCTCAGGACAGCACCTAACTTCATCAACAGTACATATAGGGTCCTAGCCATTGTACTAGCCACCAAACATCTTTTTAACTTTGCCTGATTTCTTTAGCAAACACAACTCACCTACTCTCCTCCAGCAGCCGCTTGTTTTTAGCGAGACCTAAGGCATTATGGACTACAGCGGGGTGCCGCAGCTCAAGGAAGAACATTTATGATCATTTCTTCATGGAAATGCAATTGACCGAGATGCTAAGGCAGAAGAACTACCGCATCTGCAGTGCAAAATTATTAATATAGTGATTATTACTTCAAGGAAATGATAAAGAAATGATCATAAATGTTCTTCCTTGAGCTGCGTCACCCCGCTGTAGTCCGTAACAGACTGATCGAGGTCTCACTACAAACAAGCGGCTGCTGGGAGTAGGTGAGTTATATTTAGTCTCTTTGCTAAAGAAATAAGGCAAAGTTAAAAAGATGTTTGGTGGCTAGTGCTGTGGCTGGGACCCTGTAGGACAGACAAATCCCAGTTTGTCTGCTATGGAGCCCAAAGAGCGTTCTCCTAACTCAGAAACAAACAGATGGACCCGAGAAGTCTGGATAAGTCTTAGTTACTGGCTTCAACACACCGACTCATCAGTCTATTCACCCACGCTCTGAATTAAGCACAACGTTCATAACTGTCTTGATATAATCAAAAGGAACGAGTTATGAAACAATTCATCTCCTGTACAGCATTTATGAAGAAAACTGGTAAACTTAAGAGGACAAATCTCAAGGGACTGAAAGAATTAATATCCCTGGATGTTCAAATAATCAACTCATTGAAATATCAAATATCTGAGCTTATTACTCATCTAATATTCTCTCTTTTCAAGGGCCTCACAAGATCAAGTTCATCCCAGAGATGGTGGGTCCGATCCTGGAGATGACGCTCGTCCCTGAGATCGAGTTACGAAAAGCCACCATCCCCATCTTCTTCGACATGATGCAGTGCGAGTTTCACTTCACCTGCAGCTTCCAGCGGGTTCGTTTTCCTCCCCGACATAACAAAAGTGTTTTTTTTTTTCCTAAGAGTGGCGGGTGCTTTTCTGGGAATCAGAAAGAGATTGAACGGACAGTCTGGGGAAAAGTTCAGTCGCCTTAAGCGCACTGGTAATTCCTCAAATCTTGTTTTGTTGTGCTGAGATTATAAACATCCATGGTGAGAGGAACTTAATGTAATTCCCCTTTTGAGTGTAAAATCAAGACTTTCTACATTAGGAAATCCGTTTGGCTACGGCTCTTCTGCCATAAGTTGTTACGGGCAGTTTCCAGCTTTATGATGTTTATACATGCATCCTTTTTTGAACTTGAATCGAGTTTTGAAGGCTTCAAAATGTCTCTGCCTGCCCTCGCAGTCCTGTGAAGACAGTCGTAGTTAAAGCCAACCCCCTCCCCTCTGGAAGTGCTGCTCAGTTTCTGCTCCTTTGAAGATGGATGGCACTTTCTTGCTCTGAAATGTGATCAATTTCACTTTGGCCAGACCCCTTTAAAGCTCTAAGCCTGTAAAATTCCTTTTACTGGCTCTCTGTCTGTATCCATGTGTGTTATAAATCCTCGCTTTAACAGAGAGCAGCCTTCGTATCTTTTCGCACTTAGCTGCACTCTCCTTTCTTGTTCTGTATTTTTTTTTGGGGGGGGGGGGGGGGAGCCGGCCAGAGCAGGAGAAAATCAAGAAGTCAGTGAAAATTGGTTTGTTTCAGCACAATAAAACCTGCTTTTTATACAGCTGCTTCATGTAAAAATGAGAGGAATAGAGTCGATGCATCACTGTCAGGAGCTCCAGCTACAGCAGAGCCAAAGTCAAGAGGATATGTGTTATGCTGCAGCTTGTTCGGTCCTAACCAAATTTATACAGATCAAGAAAATCTTTAATAATAAACAGAAAAACACCAGCTGAGCTTCGAGGAGACGATTAAAGTCACGTCGTCGATCCCCCTCAGCCGGGGCCTTGATGCACATAGAGAGAGCGTGAGCGAGATGGCGTTAATGAATTGAAAAATTAGCTGCGCTGATTATTTACGCCTGCTCCGTCTAATTGCAGTTCGAGAACGAGATCATCACCAAGCTGGATCACGAGGTGGAGGGAGGCCGCGGAGACGAGCAGTACAAAGTTCTCTTTCAGAAAATGTAAGTGCTGATTAATGGGCAGGATTACGGCCCAGCCTCTCGCAAGTTAGATAATGCTAATTGCAACATAGCACTCTTCAAAATAATCACAGAGTGCTGATGATCACAGCCTGCCGCTGCGATATTTGCTTTCAGCGATGTTAACTCTGCTTCAGTGTGAGAAAGAGAAACCCGAAGCAGCAGATTATTGGCACTTTAAGTGAAGGAGACCCTCTTATGCACGCCTTACATTTATTTTCTATCTCTGTCGCCTCCTCCCTTGAAAATCCAACACGACCCGCTAGTTTGCTGGAGCACTGCAGGAAGCACAAGTACCTGGCCAAGACGGGCGAGAACTTCGTCACTCTTGTGGTCCGTCTGCTGGAGCGGCTGCTGGACTACAGGACCATCATGCACGACGAGAACAAGGAGAACCGCATGAGCTGCACCGTCAACGTGCTCGTAAGACACTTTACTTCTATGCTTAGATAAAACTCTACCTTTCTCTTGAACTCTATTTTTAAAGTTAGTTAAATATTTGGTGAAAGATGCGTATTTACCCTTTTATGACATATTGAAAACTGCTTCTGGCTGAAATAACTGTCAAAGCAGTGATATTTACTAAAACATCGATCTATAATCTAGCTTGAATTTTCCACCTCACCAATTTCCAAAATGTGGGGGAAAAGTTTGTCTTTTGGGTTACTCTCAGGCTTCATTTATACATGTTTATAAAAGTTTATAAAAAAGGACCCAGAGTGTAGATACAAAGAAGTGGGTCAGCAGCAAGTCCTCCACATCCTGGATCTGACATATGAACTGGAGTATCAGGCAAAACTGAATATTCCTCATAACTGGGTTTGTTTGGGGGAAAAATGAACATAAAGTTGATTTTGAGACTTGTATCGCCTTTGCATGATCTGTGAATGACGGAAACACGCTGTGCACCTTCAATCAGACGAAGCCGACATGAATAATATTCTGATTTCCTGTGTCTTATATAATTTAAAACATAAAACAACTTAATTTAATCTCAACTTCAATCTGATTTGCCACAATGAGGTGGTAATTTACCCGAAACGAGCCCATCTTTGCCGTTATTAGACACCTACTGTTCCTGAAAAATTGGCTGACACCTCCTGAGCTCGATTGGACACATTTATTTGACTGATATTTGTATCTGAACAGACAAGTGAAAGATGACGTTTACTCTAATAATAGATTTCCACAAGGTCTTTATAATGAACAGCTAAGCACTCGTAGGCTTGAGTTGTCAATGAAGTGAACATAATAACAGGCCCAATACAGAAAAAAAGAACAAAAGCACCCGACCTCCACATGCCACTGTGCATTAAGATGTTATCAAAGAGCGTCACCTGAAACGCCTCTCCTCTCTGATGTGACATTTCAACAAGAGGAACAGAAATGTCAATTTTGTCTCACGTAACTGCTGGCATTGAACCGCGGGCCTGTGGCCTCCATTCAGCGTTTATCTGACTCATGCTCTGTCACAGCTCTGCCAGCTTGTGTAAAATGTTACATTTTGGCTTCAGCCAAGAGCAGAGCAGTCTGGCTACATCGCTGTGATGTTAGCCAACCTGCTTCTAGGTCTGCGTGCTGCGAGCTGTGTTTCAGAAAATTAATATGTGAGACTGCCAAAGTTGTTTCTTTGAGAAAACAGTCTGGAGTGACAAAGTTTCTGGGGTTATTTGTTGAACAAGGTTAAAACACAAGGCTAGTGTTTAACTAAGGAAGAGATCAGAAATCAGTAGCTGCGTTTACATGGGCACAAATAATCAGAATAAAGGCCAGAACAGAAGAAAAATGAATCATGTAAACACATTGATTGGAAGATTCTGATCCGATTTGGCTCAATCAGAAAGAAACTGTTATCTGATGGTTTATGCTGTTATTCCAAAATACGTCCATGTAATCACTTATTCTGATCCTGACTCTCTGTTGGGGCAAAACTAACCTGACTGTGCCCTACGTCAACATGACGCATTTCCAAGATGTAAACATGGCGGGATCCAAGAGCGATTGGTCTGTGTCTGTCACAACTTTCTTACTGGATACAGTCTCCTCATGTAACACAGGATCAGTATGTGATGTTGGACCCCTTTGATGATCATGCATGCTAGGAGCAATACAACTGCTTTAAGAACTGGCTCAGGTCCATTCTGAGTGGAGGGAAAAATCCTGAATCGGATGAAATGGGCCACTACTGCGTTGTTTTGGTTTGTTGACAGCAAAGGTGTAAATACAACTCTTCTTCTGCAGTTGTTTTACTGTAATAAGACAACTCTGCACATGTCCGAATACTTCTAATCTGAATCACATGTATACATAAGTAGTGTGGAGTGGGAGAGTGATTTTTTTATTACGCTTTTTTTTCGTGCATCATCATCATGGACAAATTTTGTCACAGTGACTTTAAGCCTAAAAGAGAAAATAAAGATTAAAACTTAAAGCTCCTGTAAGAAACTTTTGACGGGTCAGATTTGGCGCCCCCTTGTGGACAAAGCCGTCTTTACTTATCTTATCCCCCACATGCATCTGTCAAAAAATCTCATCCAGCTGACCTTTGACTGTCAAGTGTATCACTCATTGTGAATATCAATGTTGAAACTGTAAAATCAGGGCTTTTTTTCAGCTGCTCAGCTGACACCTACCCCCCTAACACTGGTATTAAGCATCAAAAATTACAATATGAAATCGTCAATCATGTTGCTGATGGTCATGTTTGCTTTGAAACTCCATAAAAGTCCATCAGAACAGATTTCAGCCTGTTTTGTTGAAGTCAAAAAACTCCTCACAGGAGCTTTAAGGGCAAAGTGTAACAAAACTACAGCCCAGTGTACCCATGCAGCACTTTATCAACCGTATAATATCATTTTTTTATATGTCTATTTTCTGTCTTCAGAACTTTTACAAGGAGATCGACAGAGAGGAGATGTACATCAGGTAAGAATAAACCATATCCCGTCCTGTGGAGCAGATTCACACTCACTGCTTAGGAACATTTCAGCGCAACTCTGTGCTGTCACTTTGAGTTGAGCTGTATTTTTATATTTTTACATACCAAAGACTTAACGTTTGTACATTCCGGCTCTTTCCCACCAAACTGCATGTCCCTGGAGATCCAGAATAAAATATTAGATTGTGTTAAAATATATTTCTTCTTGCACAACCTCCTCCATCTGTCTGTCAGGCTTTATTTCAGCGAAAAAAAAAGAAAGCTGTCAAGATGCATCATTCTGGCGGAGTTAACTCTCTTTTTATTGTTAAAGTGTGAAAGACCCGCCCTGACATAACCCATAAATCAATGCTACTTCCTGCCAGGTACCTGTACAAGCTGTGTGACCTCCACAAAGAGTGCGACAACTACACCGAGGCCGCGTACACTCTGCTGCTTCACGCCAAGCTGCTCAAGGTAAACAGACACAACACCGGCAGCAAGTAATTGCACAAACACACTCTCTAAAGTTCTTCAAACAGCCCGAATACACAGTAAAGCTGTTGTCAGGCAGATGGCATTTCACCTCAGGTAGTGTATGTGTGAATTTGTGTTTAGAGAGATAGGACCGACGTCCTTTTAATCTCAGCGTGGCATGAGAGGGCTGCTGAGAGAAGAGACTCGCTTAGCAGCATCCTGTTCGGCTTGTGAAGTCGATGAAAATCACGGCTATTATTTGATCTCTCCCTGAAGAAAAAAATACCAAGACATGGTGCTAAAAAGAGATATAGGTTAACTTTTAATGTCCTCTATGTTGAAACCCTCTACACACACACAAAGCATCTCTGTTTGGAGGTTGAACGTTGGCAGAAGCCGGTTTCTCCTTCACTTTTAGCGCAATTATATCTAAAATTCAATGCATGAGTATTTTATAAGCATTGAGAGCTTTTTAAGATCGCACTTTTTAGTAAATGTACTCCTGCTCTCAGCCCTGAAGCTTTTTATCTTCGACAAAAATATACCACAACCACACAAAGAGAGCCGCAGTGTCTATTCCCAGCCGCGCTTTGGTAGAACCTGAATTTTGGAGTCACTCTGTCTACCTTTTATCCAAATGGTTACATCCAACATCTCATCTCATATTTGCATAAATATCTGTCTGTTTCCGCCTTTGTACAGGTCCCGACAGGGAAGAGCAGGCTGTGACTAAATCACATTTTCCTTGCTGAACAGTCACAGGCGCATTTGCAGGAGTTGTTTTTGTTATTATTATTTTAATACGGCTCGTCTCCTGGCAGCTGCGACATTCCTGATCATGTATCAGAAAAGGGATTCACTATTGTATCCTGGAAATTGGTTCATTTTGTTCCAGCAGAGTCTGGAGAAAGCTATTCTTCTCCGATAATCTCTCCTATGTAATCTATGGAGTGGCTGTCCTCCCTTTGTATCCAAACAGAGGATTGTGAAAACAAGCTTGATCCGGGGATGAATGATGGATGTATAATTCTGCATCCACCAGCAGTTACGGAGTGAAAACTGGCTCCTGTGGTAATAATTACTCCTCCAGCAGAGTGTCAGCGGCGGTGTAATAGTGCCTGATGAATTTACAGCACTTTGTGTGTTGTCAGAGATGTATCAGCACTTTAGTTCTGTCGATGTAGCCTCGCCAGCCATCCATGAATATAAACGCAGATCCTTCTTAGCATGTAAATGCTGCAGTCCAGCTGTAAAGAAATCAATATCCTGATCCGGAGCCTGCCAGCACCCCTCTTCATGCCACAGCAACAATGTGCAGAGCAATTACTTTTCCACCCGTCTCCAGCGCGGGGTATTGAAATTCCCTGGCTTAGCTATTCAAATTCAGCCCTCAAAAAAAAATCGTGGTCAGATTTTCTCATAGATCTTAACTCTTCATGTTGCTGACAACACTTTAGAAATCCCAATTAAGACTGCCTGGTAATGAATCAGTCCTTGTCTTGCGCAAAGGATTATATTTCCTTGACACGGAGGCCAATCAGATTGTCCATCCTCTTGCTAGCGGAGCTGCTGCAGCCTGTCAGGAAGCTCATTATTCCCCATGCAAGGTAAAGACAAGGCATGATGGAATATGCGGTCAGCACAAAAAGACACCCTGAAATCTGGAAGCTTGTTTTTTGGATTATCCTCTCTTGTGTGACGCTTGTTACAAGATGAAGTAGATTTCTGTATGAATAATATTACACTCCTGCATGTCTAAGATGTATCCTATACTGCTGTCAAAAAATGAAAATTAAAAACGGTGTCTCAAAGTGCTTTTAAATAAGAAAGGTACACATCTAAATCATGAACACAAATGCATTTACACACAGCTGCAGGGCTTTCTGGAGTTCAGTGTCTTGTTAGAGGACTTACGACATGAGGAATGAAGGAGATTAGGATCAAACCACCAACCTTTAGATAAGGAATCTACAGCCTGAGATACAGCCGACCCTTACAACAGGGATGACAGAGTGACTATGTAGACTCAGGAAGAGGAACCTTTGCAAAAAGTGGAACTGATATCACATCTGCCAGATCTGGACTTAACAGTAAACTGGACAGAATAACACCTTTATGATATGCTTTATGTTGTGGACCTTAATCCGAGCCAATCTCAGTAAATTCTTCCCAGAATATGAAAAAAACACGTTAAGATGTGACACGGTACAATTCGGTATGATGTGATATGGTATAAATGGATGATTTATGATGCACTGCAAAAGTCATGATATGATACAATTCAAGACAAGCTGATATGTTTAGTACAGTATGCTCCATATGATATTATATTATATGATATGATATATGATTTGATATGATATGATATGATATGATATGATATGATATGACATGACATGACATGACATGACATGATATGATTTGATTTGATATAATTTGATATGATACATGATATGATATGATATATGATATGATATGATATGATACGATATGATACAAAATGATATGATATGATATGACATGACATGACACGACACGACACGACACAACACGATACAATATGATATGATACATGATATGATATGATATATGATATGATATGATACGATACGATATGATACAAAATGATATGATATGATATGATATGATATAAAATGACATGATATGACATGACATGACATGTCATGACATGATATGATATGATATGATATGATACAAAATGATATGATATGATATGATGCCAGATAAGATGAGATGTGACAAGGCAAGATGAGGTGGTGCTGTATTGAGTGACACAAAAAAGTGTTACAGAAGTTCACAATACAAGATAATACAAATTGATATGATATAAAATGAAGTGTTTGAAGACAATTCATTGTGGTTCAATTTAGTAGGATGTAATAAGATACACCATGATGCAATAAGATTTAATATAATGCAATGTGAAACACTTACCTTCAGGGTTATTTCCTCTCATTTTAAGTACATTCATCTGTTGCTACAGCACCAGGGATGACCACAGACAACATAATTTTGCATATATCCTATTATGCATTTGAAATTAAAGAGACAGAAACACTATGAAGCTTCTGCACAAACCCTCAAGTCTTGAAATATTTATTGAAGTTAGGCTTAAATGTTTTGTTTAAATTAGTTCAGGTTGATTTTCAGGTGAATGAAACTCTTTCAAAGAAGTTTAGAGGTGCAGAACAGACTCTTCTGAAAGCCAGAGTGGGCTGAAATAAACAGTAACTAAATGAATTAATGTATAAAAGTATTATATAGTATTTCACTGACTGAGCAATTCAGAGTTGAAGCATTTTGCATCGTCCATATCTCAAGTTTCCACGCTGCCCTGCCAGGATGTGGTCAGCTTTAAAAACAATCAGGCATCAATCTCACCCATTTGCATTGGCAATAACTCACTGATTGATTTCTTGTCTCCTGCCCTCCTTCTGCTCTTTATCGTATTGCACCTCGTTGACCCCCGGCGCTGACTCGTCCTTTGCAGTGGTCAGATGAGCAATGTGCAGCCCACCTGACCCAGAGAGACGGCTACCAGGCCAGCACTCAAGGACAGCTTAAGGACCAGCTCTACCAGCAGATTATCAATTACTTCGACAAGGGCAAGGTAAGAGACACTCGCATTTTAGCGCCTACACACACACACACGCAGAAGAGTGGCCATAATCACAATAAATCCTGGACTCTGGGGAAGTTATTTTTAGATGCAGCCATCGTGGTTAAATACCTTTTCTGGCATGAGCGTGCAGGTGTGGAGGAAGAGCGGCTGAAAGGAAGTTTTATATTCTTTCTCTGCCCATCGGGGATTGTAAATAATCCTCTTCTTTTAGCCTATGCTCTCACGGATGGAGGCGCATATCAGACCACACAAGCACTAATGCAGCTCTTTTGTGTTGTCTCGTACCTTTCGTAAAACCTTTTTTCCACTTTTCTCTTTCTGTTTGTCCTTTTCCATTTCCTCCGAACTACTTCAGCTACAGTCTTGAATTCCATCTCCGCTGTATCACGGAGAAAAGCCTTCCATTACATAAAGAAAATGTCCCCGTCACAAGGGTCCTTCATATTCTTATATTCCTCACATTTTTCTGTGTTTATTTGGAAAGGATTTTCATCATGACAGTACAGCCTGGAATGGCTCTGCAGATCCTTGGCCAGAGCTTTGGAGGGATGAATCCTAAGACCTGTCATATGTTACGAGTGTCGGGGTGCAGCCTCTCCAGCCAGTGTCCCTCAGCGGGATACGACAAATCAAAAGAGATGTACACAGAAACAGCCAAGAGTAATCAGGAAGTGTTACAGTGGCTGTGAGGAAACACCAAAAGGAGGGGATGGAGGGAGTATGAACAGAGGACGGTTTCTCAGAGTCCTCCAGATGGTGTTGCCATCGCCACTCTGTCTGATGGCAGGCTGATCTGAGTAGCGTTCTGGCCTCAGTCCACCTCCAGTCTGGCCTTGATCAGCCTGGCTCGATCTGGTCAATCAGGAAGCCACTTTGAAACCTTTCAGCGTGTTTGAGTGGATTCTGCCCATTTGGGACCACACTCCAGTGTGTTGAATCAGTCTCTGGGGAAAACGCATCTCTATGATAGATGTTCTGATCAAATCAGGGATGGCATTTGTGTTTAAGTGTGCCCGATCAAAGAAGAACAAACTGTTATTGATATAATATTTCCCTTTTCTATTTTTAAAAGAGCTGAAATTGATCCCCGCTGCCTGCGAGAGATAATTTGTTCTTTCAGCTGGCTGAATACAGAGAGCTCCATCTAAACTCGAATCTTGATATTTAATTCATTTACTAACCGTCTGTGTTTATGTGCCTAATAGATGTGGGAGGAGGCGATCATTTTGGGAAAAGAGCTGGCTGAACAGTACGAAAATGAGATGTTTGACTTTGAACAACTCAGCGCATCTTTGGTAAGTGGTATTTTATTATTTTACACCAATTTGAGTGAATAAATCCTGAAAGAATAAAGATAATTACGACAATAAAACTATTAAACAAGATGGAAAAGTGTGAAAGTCTCCATGACACTTATGTACTTGATCTCCCCACAGAGAAAGCAGGCCCAGTTCTATGAGAACATAGTGAAAGTGATCCGGCCCAAACCGGACTACTTTGCCGTCGGCTACTACGGCATGGGCTTCCCCTCCTTCCTACGCGTGAGTACTCGTATCATCACACGTCCCTCGCAAACTCTCAGCACCCTTCACATGCCTGATAACACCGAGTGGGTGAACCACTTGTCAAAAACAGATGATCAATAGGTTTACTCGAGTGCTCCTCATTCTCGGGCTCCGACATCGATATGTTTATGTTTCACACGTCTCGCTCCCACGGGTTTGGGTTGTTTTGGCAGTACTCACTTGTTCAAGCATCCCACCTGGTCTGGCTTCGACTCACTTACTCACTCGCGGCAAGCAAACTGTGAATCACAGCAGCTGGTCCATGTGTAGGCTATAGACTAGACCCAAAATAATGTGCACACAGATGCCCTTCAGAGTGGTGAAAAATGTAGAGAGAAGTGAATAAAACAGTCTTACTCTCACATTTCTAACCCTGGACTCCCTCAGACCTCGACTGATATTTCTGTCAGTCGATAATATTGGGATGTAGAGGTCAATAATAGACGTGCCCTGTCAGCACATGAGATCTGTCTTTTTAATCGCTGATGCTGTCAGCCATTATAGTCCTCTCTCTAATATACTGAATATCCTCTTTGGTGCATACATTGTGTGCTCGACCAGTAAGCCGATATTTTTAACTGAAATGGGCCCATAACTGGTATATCTGTATAATTTCATGTGTTCTTATAACTTTTTCATTGCCTTTAGATTTGCTGTATAATCAGTCAAAAACAGCTGATAATATTGGCAATATTTACTGATATACTGGTATTGGCTTTTTTGGATATAGCAACTCATAAAACACACAACTCAAGAAGGAACACCAGGGTTAATATAGAGATGTTGTTATTGTGATTAGAGATGTCCCGATCCCTAATATCGGTCCGATATCAGCAAAAAAAAACATATTGGGATATATCGGCCTGCATCTAAAATCTTCAATATCAGCGCTCTGATACAAGCAGTCCATTCCAGACTCCAGTACAGCACTTCTATCTAGCAGCACCTGGATCTAGCATGCATAGTCCCCATGATCACAACAACAGTGTGTACTAAAGTACTAACAAAACAGCAAGAAGTAGGAGTGATATTGACCTTGTGGCAGTATTTTTTGTTAAAGTTCAAAAAGACGTTGCAGCTGAGTGTTAAAACTTGTTATGCACAATTTTGCGCCAATATCGGATCAATATCAGTATTGGACAGTACTGAAGGCTACAATAATGTTATCATATTGGAAGTAAAAAAGTTGTATCTGAACACTCCTTATTGTAATTTATTTAGTGGAATCCATAGTCAACTGTGTTTTTAATGTTTAATAACCTTGAATCATCTCAAATGGTCGACCTCAAATGTCTCTCGAGTGCCTTATCCAAGTAGGTTTTTCATTATATCATTTAAAATTACTCTATATAGGCCACAATATCAGTTGTCTCCATTGGCATCTACATTTGGTACTGGTATCATTCTCCAGACGCGACATAAAACTTGTTTATTTTTAAGATTTAATATGCTGTTAATGGGAGATGAGAAAAATGTAGTTTTGATGGTGATATTGACCTTTTGAGGACCAATGCCAACAGGATACTCATCATGTTAAGATCTTTTTAATAAGCATTAATTGATAGTTTATAATCCGCTTATAAGATGCTTTAAAGCATTTTAAGTATAAAAAAGTGTTAATAGAAATATAATGAACTCATTTATTACTGGTTATAAATCACTCACGGGCTGTTTTACAGATTTGTTAACAGTTAACGTAACTGTCATAAACATGAATCAGATTTTATTAGGGTCAATTTAAGTTTAATAAACGCTAATTACAAGAATCGTAATGTAAAGTGTTGCACATTATGGTATTAAAACAGGCTGTAAGATTTTACGAGTGTTGTAGTTTAAGAATTAGAGTCATTATAGCCTTTGTTTAAAACCACTAACACCAAAAACACCGATGCTCACACTCGTCTGAACCTCTACTCTTAATAATCTTGCAACCTTACAACGAGGGCCCTCTCTGTCTCTACAATGACCACCATAAATTGGTCATTGATTATTATGAATATGAAGACTTAATGAAACAGGTTCATCCACTTGGGAAGTACACTTGGCTGCTGAACCTGAACTGATCTGTTTCCCCTCTGAATGTCCTGGCTGGTCTTGTGCCAATCTGATCTCAGCTTATCACAAATTTAATATGTGTTTAACAGCCGCCTGATACCTCTCCGTGGCCTTATTCAGCATCTGCAGCGCTTCTTTTTGCTCTCTGTCTGTGAAGGGTGCTCTGTTCAGCCTACATTATCAGTTTTTATTTAAACAGAATATTAAACTGATGGAAAAAGTGTTGTGTAGCATTCATATCAGGTCAGAACCATCCACCATATAAGAGGAGAATGGCAGTGCTGATGGAGCCATTTGTTTGCTTTTAATATATTCCCTGTTCCAGCTGTCTTTAGGTTGTAATCTGCCGCCTGCTGAAGGTGTTGTTTTCCCGTCTTAAAGGGATTTAAAGGAGGTTTTATCTCGCGAGCTACGCGCCGAACATCCTTAAAATCTCGGGGGATATGATGATGTAAAAGTCCACTTCCAAGAACAGTGATCCCCCTGATCATACCCTTTTTCATTCGATTATGAGGAGCGGCCTTTTCGCAGGGGTCTTTTGCTTCCCTGTGATCTCCATATGCCCCGCCTAACCCCTTTCATCTGGCAGGGCAGAAACTCCATTACAGACAGGGCAGACTGCACATTGGCCTGATCTAACCGGCTTTCTCAGCAGCCTTTGAGGAGGGATTTAAGCTCTTTTTTCATGGTGGTTTGACCTCACCTGAAATAGCCAAGGCTGTGTGTGTAAGGGTGGCGTTTCACTATGAATCTACACGTAGTTTAACGAGTTTAACCGCGCTACTGTCTCTTTAAATAACGCTATAGTGGATACAGACAGTTATGATACCCAGTAGAGAGAGATTTATCTTCTCTTTTTTATTATGTTTAACAGGTTAGTGTTGGAAGCAGGGATGTTGTACAGCGATGAGCTTCAGATATCTGGAGCTATAACGTTTTGTCACAGTGCTACTAGTTAAAATGCCCGATTAAAATCCCCGAATCCTGGTTACAGGTTTAATACTGGTATTAGATCAGGTATCAGTATCAGATCTTAAAAACCTGGATGCCCCGTCCCTGATTAAAAATAAGGCAGTTTAGTTCTGTTATAGCTAGAGCTGCATGATCTGTACATTTTTGAGGCCAAAGCTGATTGAATCATTTTAGGGATACTCAACTTTTTTGATGCTAATGCTAGTTGGGACTACTGCTGCTGTACATCTTAGTTTCAGAGGAAACTTTACATATTATATGGAAATTTTTGATTGTTTTGTCCTTGCAGCATATTTTTAAAAGATAAAAACACATTATCCTGTTTTAAAATAGTGAAAAACATCCACACTGGTGATGCCGTTTGTTGTCTTTTCTTCTGTGGATGTAATTACAGATCTCAAACACACCCATCCGCTGTGTCAGAAGGTGTTGTCTTGTTAATAAGTAAATACAAGCTGCCTTTATCAGCTGTTTGATTGGATAAAGTTGTATTATCAGGATAATGAATAAAAATACTGGTGACACTTTACAATAACCATCATTTATAAATGGTTAATAGATAGTTAATTAATGTTTAATCATCATTTAAAAACAGCATAGAGACCAATTATAAATAGCAAAAGATAGTTTATTAATGAAAGTTAATAGTTACTTTACCACTAACAAGCAATGAAATTATGATGAATAATTTTCATTAATTATTAATGGACTATTTATTAAAGGTTTATAAAGGGTTTAAATATTGGTTGTAAAACATCCAGATTAAAATGTGTGTCAGTAGCACTTTGTAAATGACTAATAAGTGGTTTTTAAACCACCTATAAACATTACTTAGATGGTTATTGTAAAGTTAGGGTTAGGTTATTGAAAATTGTAAAATTTACAATGTATTAATGGTCTATATGCTATTTATAAATAATGATTAAACATTAATAAACTATCTGCTTACCATTTATAAATGGTCTATTTACCGTTTTTTAATTATAGTTATCGTAAAGTGTTACCAAAATACTTTATAAATACAGTGTGAATTTATCAGATGTGTTCAGGATATCTGATTACACGTGTGAGGCAGATGTTTGTGTGTAAGTCACTCAGATAGATATACTTAGTAGTGTCTTTATTTCACATTCAGCATTGCTTTTTTCCACTGCAGCGTTGGCGTGTCCTGAGGGGAAAGTCAATTATGTGAGAAAATCAATACTCTGATAAAGGCGTTTTGTACCCACCCCCCTTAGGAATTGATTTTATGCAAGAGTGCTTAATTCAGCTGCTTATGATGTATTAGTTGTTAATGTGCTTGGACACGGGGGCACTTGCTAATTATAAAATGCTCTAAATTACATTATTTGTTTGGATATTTGTACATGAGTTTCAAATTAATCCCAAATGACTCCTTTGTTAGGACGCTCTGAGTGAAAAAATAAAAGCGTTTTGTTTCTTTCCATCAGTCTGGTGATGATGCTAAATATCACTGAAGACAGCCTCCGAATATTCGTGCCAAGTCATCATATAGGCTTCAGAAATCTTTAAAACCTTGTTATAAAGTTTCCCTTAAAGTTTCTTTCAGCTTTTGACACATTAAAGGTGTCTCTGAATCTTAAAGACAGTTCTCAGTATGATTGTCTCGCATGTTTTACATCCAGGCGGCGTATTCCCTCCTCTTCCCTTCTCTCCCTATCAATCCTTAACTTCACTTAATCCCTGCATTGAGTTTCCTGTGAGCGCTCAGCTTAAAGAGCGGCTGAGGTTTTGTGTGAAAGTCGGTCTGAAATATGTATCCGAACACACCACATCCTGAGACGCTCAGACATGAGCTGTCATGTTCGATCAGTCAGAGTGTTCCTCAGACGGACCCCTGAGCACACTCAGGGAGATGAAGAAACGTTTCCTCGCTCATACATTTTTAGGAGCACTTTTCTCTTACAGCGAGATAAACAAGATTACCTTTCTTTACCCTTTCTGTCTGATCAACCTTGTCTGATTCTGCAGGAGAGTTCAAGTAAATATTTCTCAATTCAAACATCTTTTTCTTAAACCTTGGGAATGTTTTCCTCTCCCGTCAACACGCATCTTCCGTTTTCGCTACAGGCATGTCAAAGAAGCTTAATTTCAAACTGTGTGCATTTCATTTGAACTCAATAACTTTGCATTTTTGTAAACTGTTGCTCCTTTGTCCCTCAGCTGTATGAAATTGCCTTTTTGTAACCCTGCAGCCGAGACAGAAAAGTCCGTTTTAGCATAAATTATTCTCCCAATGACAGTGATTTTCTCACTGGTGTAGGTTTGAGGGTAATGACAAAGAGAGTCCTAACACTGAGATTACCGCAGACACCTCCAGAATTCTTAAAAACATAATGAGAGAGTGCCGCGCTCTTCAGAAACAAGCTCAGAGTATGCCGTGATGGAAAAAGATTAGACCTCCTCTCTGGGATGATAGATGATCTCCCGCTTGTTCACTTGCTGAAAAATGCAGCTTTGTATTGTCAGGCTGATTCTCCTGCGGTGGGATGGGATGGCTCTGGAAATCAATGCGCTTTTGTCAACGTATCTGTCAAAGCAAATTTGAGAATGGCCCCCAGGCATATTTCATGGCTGCAATTCCTCTAATTAATTTGGGAATTGAGATGTGCGAGAGCGAAGGAAATGCTGGGTGTGATTGGTTATGCTGCGCTGGTCTTTGAAACAAAGAGGGAAGTTTTAAAGCGACTGAACTGGTTTAGAATCCGTATAAAGAAGCTCCGGTCCTCATTGCAGAGGTTGATGATCTAACCCTCATCCTAGACCTGCATGTCATTGCCCACTCTCCACTCCCCGCAGTGTCACACAATGCATGAATTTCTAACAAGTGTTGAATAAACTAGTAGCTGTGAGATAGGGAGCGGGTAAGTGCTGGTGTCAGCTGTTGTCCAACAGCAGCTAATGGTTTAAAGAGATCGTGAACACAGCGGCACATTATAATAACATCAGAGCTCACCAACCTGCAGAGAAAAGTGGTCGCCATGTGAGTACGGGCAGTAAAAAGCAGCTAGTAACACAAATTTGATGGCACACGTGAAATAGAGAGTAGAAAACACAGATTTGAACATGCGCGGACCATCTCACTGTAGTTTGTTAAAGCCGCTCCTGGGAAAGCCTCCCCCCTGCAAAACGGTAGTATCCCTGTTCCAGTCTGTCAGTCAGCAAAAACAGAAGTCTTTCTCTGAAGCAAGCCCCCTCTGAACTCAGCTGGGACTGACTAATGGCTACATCAGTGCCAAGAACTTTCAGTCACCCTCATTTCCAAGTGTTTAAAATGGAGATTATGATAATGTATTGTAACCCTGCCACAGCTCCGGGGCCAAGTCGATTTACAAATCAAAGCCACTCTCCTCCATGTAACTTTTCTTTTATGTTGTAATTTTGTCACTGCCCCTTCAGCCATCTTCGATTAGATTTTTGCCCCGGGGTTCTCATCTTGTGAAATGGTCTATGAAATGACATTGTCAATACTGCCATATTCATAAAAAATGAAGATTGTATCCTTTGTCCATATAATGTGTTCACGGCAGCACCTGCTCGAATTGGAGCGTTTCGTCTTTCATGTGCATGTCGAAGTGCTCACTGTGTTTTGTTTACGCTCCTTCAGAACAAAATGTTCATCTACCGAGGGAAGGAGTACGAGCGCAGGGAAGATTTCGAAGCACGACTCCTCACACAGTTTCCCAACGCAGAGAAGATGAAGACGACCACACCGCCCAGCGAGGACACCAAGTGTTCAGCTGGACAATGTATCCTCAGCTATTTTCAACATTTCTTTGTGGTTTTTATTTGTTCGAGGAACGTTTGGTTTGTGTCAATTTTACAAAATAATGAACTTGTGAAAATCCTAAACAAAGGTATTTAACTTACAGCAAGCTCAATTACCGTAAAACATAGAATACAAGCTGCACAGTCAATAATATGCAGTGAATTTGAGGGTGTTTGAACTGTTTTCCTGCGTGATAATTGAAACTATTTTGTGCTGCTGTGTTGCTCCTTGTGGTATCACGTTGGTGTGTTGTATCACCAGCACAGCTGTGCAGTTCAGCTTACAATAATGTTTATATTTGTGAGTTATGAACTCTAGAGTCTTTTCAGCCAAAACAGGTTTTCTCACTTGATATTGTACTACTACCTTATTTGTATGCGTGGTTATGACCTAATAAGGTATATAAGCTGGGGCCACTGGGTCGGTCCACCTCACTTTGTAGTCAGCAAACTGCGTTCCAGTTGTACTAGGAAGTCGGAGTTGGAAATTCATCTGGGACGCCCTCCTGAAGTCGGATATCCAACTTGGAAAGTCAGACGATACTATGACTTGACGACAACGTCATAATTCAAGATGGCAGCACAGTACATCAACAGTAAAGAGTAACAGTAAAAGCTCTTGTTATGTATTATTTATTAGCACTTCTGTTTTGTTTTTGTAAAATTGAATAAGTGGTTTATGTTGTGCTGCCCAATGTCTAACTGTGAACACAGAGCTATGGTGTTTGGAAGAGTAAAATACTGTGTTGTTCATTGTTTACAACTGGTGTAGCTAACAACAGCTGACAACAGCTAACAGTAGGTGTCCATCTTTGTTTTCTGACTTGTTAACTGGAATGCCGTCAACTCGGGTGTAATGTCATTCCCAGCTCCGACGTCCAACTTCTGAGGTAACTGGAACGCAGCATTAGAGCGCCATCTTCTGGGTAAAACTTGGTGACACAGGGAAATTCCTTTCTCTGCATTTTATGCGGGTTGAAGAAAAAAAAAAGTATAAAAAATAGCGTTAATTAATTTTTAATTAAAATTGTCTTCCACTGTTATGCATTAAGCTAGAGTAAATGTTTTGCATTTGTAATACAAAACTTTATTGACTTTGTTTGTTACATTTTAATTGCAGCTTACTAAAGTAATTGCCTCAACCTCCTGAAGCCGAGAATTTCATGTTATCAAAAGTCTGTTTTCGACAGTGCAAAATTAATACAAGGGGCCTAATTGTTTTTTTATTTGTTTGAGTCAAACTTTTAGATTAATTTCCTTAATGTTTCTGCTGAAGACATCCAGTGTTTTACAGTGAAGCCCATCCTGGACCTGCCTGCCAAGTTCCAGAACAAGCCAGTCTCTGAACAAATAGTGAGGTGGGTTTTGCACACTTACACATACTAATTTCTTTACAATTACAGAGTTTGTTACTCAAAGTCACACAGCATGCATTTCACTACAGGGAGCCAAATTTTCTCCCCACAGTCACTCAAAAACAATTTAAAGAGACTGGGGTGACATGCAAAAGCGCATTAGCATTTTT
Organism: Xyrichtys novacula; assembly: GCA_962446985.1. Taxonomy (NCBI): domain Eukaryota; kingdom Metazoa; phylum Chordata; class Actinopteri; order Labriformes; family Labridae; genus Xyrichtys; species Xyrichtys novacula. Next base: position 5,173,330 of record OY660882.1, on the reverse strand, counting down.
TAAAGCGGACCGCTGTGGAGGAAGTGATTAAATCTCGATGTAAATGTGCGTCTGTATAGAACAAACAGCGGTTGACCTTCTTGTTGTACTCGTGGTTATTAACTTGCACCCGCCATCTGGTATTAGACACCGTGCCAAGTACAACAATGTTCCTCTGACATCATTAATGCCTTTGTGTCGCGCACCGGGGCCACAGCAAACAGCGCGGGCCCCTGCACTCCCTCTTGTTTGCCCAATCTGTACGCCAGCCATCACCCTCCCCACTGCAGCATTCAGCTGTGCAAATTCACTTTGATATGCCACCCAACGCATCACCGGACATAATTAAAAGAAGACTTTTACCTGGAAAAACCTTTAGGCAAATATACCCACCCTGTGATCTTATCACAAGCCTGCACCGGTGGTCACATCCTCCCTGCAGCAGCCTGCTGTCTTGTTTGCTTACTGTGTCTGATTGGAATGTGTAACTCTGTTAATAGCCTAGATTAGACAGCCGTGTTTAGAGAGCGATAGAGGATTGTTCCACACCAACTGTTTGTCCATCTCTCTTTCTCTGCCAACACGCTTCCTCCGGCTCTCACCGTGGGTCTCTCCGTCGCTCCCGCTTTTATTTGTTCTCTCATTTGGTGCAAAAGATCAACTGTGCATAGCAATGAGGCTGAGCTGTTTGAGCTAAAGGGTCACAAGCAGCAGGCAGAGCACACACCCCTGTCTCTGACCTTGCTTTGTCCACACCATGCCGGTGAATCATCAGTAGCCCGCCAGCTAATGACATGTAACAGGCTTAATTGGGGGAAACGCGGCTGATTTATTAATCTGTTTACGAGATCAGAAACTCTGAGGCTCTATCTTTTTAAGTTAAAACCCTTTTTTCTCAGGTAATGTGGGGACAGTCAAATACTTTTTGGTAATAGCGTACTGCCTTTTTTAACCAAGAGGGAATTGTCTATGTTTTGTCTATGTAATGCTCATTTTGGAAACAGAAACTGGCTTTATGTAAAATGTTAAGCACATTGCGTTGCATTATTATTTTTTTAAATCGGCTTTCTGAATCAAGTCTGATTGATTGATTGATTGATTGATTCAAAAATTAGCTGTCAGTAAATTTAATTAAACAGACTTAAGGTCTTTACACGCTGGGAACGACACAAATATACGACGCGATATTACGAGATATTTGGAGGCGAATTTTGACGTGCCTAACTATACACATCAAGCGTGATGCGATTTTTCGACTTTCCAGGGGGAAAAAAAGACGCATCCCGGGTGGAAGCGAGAAGACTGACACAACAGCAGACTGACTGTTTTTCAGTTCTGATTAGACACTAGTGTTGAGATGGCTGTCTGTCATGATAGCAACGGGACTGAGTTTGAGACAGTGAAAATACATATGGTATGTTGTATCTGAACAGGTTAGCTTACGAGCTAAAGTTACTTAGCACAGTCGAAAGTTAAAACAAAGACGTTTATCAAACTGTTAAAGCACACAAACCATCGTCATATGAGAAATCTGACGCTATGACTCTCCACAAGTTGTCCTTCAGGTCGTTATCTTTGTAATGTTTGTGACACGTAAAATGTAATATGTCCGACACGTAAACAGTCAGCCGGTCGGCCATGTTGGATATACCGGTGAATCAGACGTCGCAACAACACAAAATCTGATTGGTCAGAAGTGGACACACAGTATCTGAAACTTTAGAAAATTCCAAAAAATTAAGTTCCGCAATATCACAGAATGGGAAAACGTAGCTGATGTGAATGCTTGTATTGACAGGATACGGGTTCCAATAGAAATATTGACATCCGAAATAATCGCACGACAAAAACAGTCCTGGTGTGTAAGGACCTTGAGTCTTTTGGTAAATCTAAAAAAAATCCCTTAAAACTGTCGTCTAAAAAAATCTGAGTGAATTTTCGAAGCATGCCGTGGAATAAGAAGCAAACGTTTTTAGTGTTTGGTGATATTTAATTGTTCACAGGTACTTTCTAGACCAAAAGTAACCCTTCTCATGATGTTAGTATGAAGCTGAAGAGAGACAAAAATAAGACAAACTTCTTGGATACCTTTGGCAATCACAAATAGGTTACACCCAAAAGGAAATTACAATGCAATGCACAGCTGGCTAAACAGCAAGCAATAAACATTGAGTCTTTTTAGAAAAGTGTCTTTTTATGAAATGTATGAAACATTGTGTTTTTTTGTGGGAGGTTGTTTTGTTTTGCAGAGTGTCATAATTCGTTCCAGTAGGTTGTTGTGTTTTAATTCAGGGCCACTGTTCAAGAGCGTAGAGGAGGTGTAGTCTGTGGTTTATTACCTAACAGTAATAGTAAGTAGCAGCACACCATCTGCACACATTCACTTCTGCTACTGCAAACATAAAAGGGCAGTGTTTTCGAACAGCTCTGATTCCCTCCTATATTTAATTCATTATTGTTTGCTAATAAAAGCAAACCAGAATCTCTGAACCATATGGCATTATTTTAGAAATGGGGAATCCAATATGCTGTATGAAGATAATAGATCTATATTCATTACCCCAGGAGAGCGTGAACAGATTTTTGTCTGCGAGAGAGACAGATAAAAAGATAGAAAAAGAGGAAGTAATGTGTCTATATCAGGGACCGTGTGCGTGTGTGTGTGTCCAGACAGCTGTTCCCAAAGCCACTTTTGCGGCACACTTCATCTTCCTAGTGTGAAAAGTCTATTAACCTGATTTGCCAAAGTTCATCCCTGCCATTCCTGTGCTGTGTCGCAGCTTCTTTACATGTCTGGTTTGTCGGACTAACTTCAGGGGGTCACCAGTGACGTGTGTGACCCAAATATGAATTTAATTACCATGTAGATGAGGCCCTGCTTTCCACAACTATTCAAACCCAACATGCTAAATGCCACAGCTCCTGGCAGAGCCCACCTAGAGGAAGCTTGTCCTGTGTTTGACCTGAAGCAAAGCAATCAACCTTTGAATCAAGCCGTGGATTGCCCATAACAGTTTTAATTTACTCAGGTTGCTGATTTTTTTCCCCTCCCCAGCTTCTACACGGTAAATGAAGTCCATAAATTCCAGTATTCCAGGCCAGTGAGGAAGGGGGAGAAGGATCCTGACAACGAGTTTGCGGTAATTGCTGTCTTTTTTTTATTTTTTTCACTTTACCTTTGCCTCTCCATAAAGGTTTTACATGTTATTGCTTACATTAGAAAAACGACTTCGCTTTTCTTCCTCATTTAAATGGAAAATTGATTACACCGGTTTGAATCCCTAAAAATAACCTGAAGGCTACTTTGTATTCAACGCTTTAAAAATAAAGGATGTAGCCGCAGCGACATCAGTTACTGGTTTGTTGGTTTGAGGGCTGCTGTTTTGCAGCCTTGGGTTTGTGTTTTGAATGTCAACATCTTTTTTTTTTATACTTACAAGAAACAAAATTTGGACAAAAGGGGAAAACTGTGAATTTGACTGAGGCAGCTACAGCCTAAACTTAAAGGGATATTCCGGCGTAAAATTCATTTAGGGTCAAACACACTTTAACACCGAGTTAGACACCACCGAGAGAGATGAATGTTGAACCGCTTGCTTCTCTCTGCTTGTTGGTAGCGAGACCTCAGGCTAGTCCATTACAGACTACAGCGGGGTGAAGCAGCTCAAGGAAGAACATTTATGATCATTTCTTCATGGAAATGCAATCAGACCGAGACGCTAAGGCAGAAGAACTACCACGTCTGCAGAGCAAAATGATTAAAAGGGTGATTATTACTTCAAGGAAATGATAAAGTAATGTTCATAAATGTTCTTCCTAAAGCTCCTCTGAGGAACTTTCAGCTTGTGTCTAATTTGGCGCCCCCTCTGGACAAAGCAGTCTCTGCATATCTTTTCCTTTAAATACCTAAGTCGTGTTGATTGACAAACATCTTATCCTGCTGACTTTTGGCAATCAAATGTTTCAGTTAATGTGAAAACATTCAGTGGAAACGAGGCTGTTTCTACCCCCTCGTACTGGTTTCAGCCTTTAAAAATGATGGTAAACAAACATCAATCTTTGTTTTGGATGGACCTGTTTGTTTTTGGAAACCATGAAAAAGCATCAAGATAATTTCCAATCCACAAAAAAACCTTAATAGGACATGAATTTACAAATCTAACATTAATTTGTTTTCAGTCAACTTCAAACTTGAGATCAAGATGTGTCAAAATGCCATTTTCCCATAGACTTCTACACAGTCGCACCTCTTTTTACTCCCTGTGTGCTCGCCCTCTGCTGGACACTAAGAAGAATGCAGGTTTAAGGCCCTGCTACACAGGTGTCATTCAAACTCAGAGGCAAAATCTAGTGCAAGTAACAGACAGTGCAGCTCACTTTGACAATATTTTGGATATAAAAAAAGAGAGAAAGTTGTAGTTAAACTGACATTGAACCTCTTGACCAGAGCAACCTAGCAAGAGCTTGTGCTCAGTTGTGCCAGACTTTGACTATTTCCTGAGTGCTTTAAACATCTGAAATAAAAACAATATTTTGTTCAACCCTGAGTTGAAGTCAGGGAAGTCAAATCTTGATAACTATAAAGTCTTACAAATGAAAATACACAGTTTTTGGCTTCTCTTTAGGCATCCTGGACTTTTGCTGATCTAGTTGACATGTGAACAATGATAAAACAGTCAAAATCAACAAATCAGAGTTTCCTAACCATTTCATGAGTCTGAATACACTCACTGCTTGAGTCAAAGCCAAGTTAAAGTCATCAGTACTCCTTCCCCACCAGGAGTGAGGTTTTAAACTCAGCATTTCAGCGATAAGGCACAACTTGTGCTTTTTCAGAACTCCAGATCAGATTTGAGTCGAAGTCACGAAGTTGGAAAAAACAAACTTCACTTTTTCTCTTAAGATGATGAACAATTCTCACACATTTCTCATCATTTGTGTTTGTTCCTGTTTATTTACATCCGATGTTTTAGTCGACAAATGAATCGTAGCTCAAATAGGTAAACATACGTTACATAACAAGGATTTCTCGTTTGTCACTTAGACTCACACTTGTGAATAAACAGACACACACTGAGCTATTTTATTTGTGTAAAAGATTTTGACTTGGAACAAGTTCCTCAGCTCCACTAACGGGGCCAAATATTTGTATTTACAAAATAATGTTCTAAGTAAGAGCCAAACAATAGGCAGGATAATGATCTCCCAGGATTGGAGGAGTAGATTTAGTCTTATTTTATGCCAAGAAAACAGGAAAATGAGTTTCAGTTTTATCTGTTTAGATGAGATATCAGTTTGTTTGTTTTGTTTGGGCTGTTGTTTCAGGGTTGAAACACACACCTGTTTTTGATTTTGATTTTTTTCTCCCCAGGAGAGTAAATCAATATCAAAACAGAAACTCTCTTTTAAGGAGCCGAAGATTTTCCACCAAAAAAAGAAAGATTCAAACGAATTTCTCTTTTTAAAGCCTGAAAGACAGGAGAAGTGGCTGCCAACATGAGGAGAAAATGATTGTCAGTGATCCAGATTTGTTTGAATCCTGATTTTAAGTGCAGCTGATAAATTGCGCTTTGGCACATTTAATAATGTTGACGGTGACTAGAGCGACAAATTAAAACCAATCAATGCTTTCCTCTGTCCTCTGTCTGAGTTAGCAGAGCGGGATGATGTATTTAACTAATCTTAGATTTACTCTATTATGTTGACAAACTGATGGGACTATTTCCAACCTGACAGAGAGGTGATGGATTTGTATTAGCAGACATATTGTAGCTGTCGAACCTATTAAACACGTCAATATGTACACAACAGAGGAGTTCTCCATCCTATCAATCGTAGCACTAAAGCAGACTGTTGTACACACTGACTGTGAGGAGGTTTAAATGTTTATGAAGCAGATGAGCTGCGAAAGCTAACAGGACCACAAGGACTTGGAGGCACTGCTGTAGTAATATTAGTATTATAATTATTATTATTATTGATCACAAAAACAGTTCAAACTGCACAAACTGAGTCATCTTTGTTTATATTTTATACAATACGCTGGAAAAAAATATGAATTTGTCATCAGAAAACATCACTTATGTGCAGGATATGATCAGCAAAGAGAAAAAGTACCACTTTGTGAAAAGAAAGTATCAAAATCACACCAGGAGAATTCACCTATCGTGGTTTTGAGCTTTCATGTTTAGGGAGGAAAAATTAAAGCTCCAGTGAGGAGTTTTTTACCCGCTTATAAAACACACTGAAATGAATTCTGCAGCTTCTCACAAAGTCTCTAAAAAAAGGACTTGCTTTTATGTGAAGCCCCCAAAAAGCCTATTTAAATAAATTTCTCTACCAATTACTGCCTAAAACTGTCCTGTAGAAGTAAAGGAGAGGTATTACTCTGTCTATAGGGGGCGCCAAAATCAACACCATGTAAAAGTTTCACTCAGGAGCTTTACATATTGAAACCATAGAATCCACCAACCTTTCAGTCAAATTAGCCACACCTTTAATCATGCAAATCTTTGTGTAACTTAATAACTTCAAACAATCTGGACAGATGCTGTAAAATGGGTATTTTAACTCATACAGGGCGAATATTATCTTCAAAAGCATGAAGATTTTAGGCCATTTTTTCAGCCCCATGATGCAAAAGAGCAAATTTGATTTAATTATTTCTTTATAAAGCTTGTTTGGCACAAAAACAGCTGTGAGTTTATATGTTTCAAGTTTGTAGTCAGTTGTTTTTTTCTGCTGTTTGTCCTTATTTCGCCTCTTTGTCACTTTGTCAACAGAACATGTGGATCGAGAGGACCACCTACTCCACAGCATACAAACTTCCCGGCATCCTGCGCTGGTTTGAAGTCAAGTCTGTCTCCACAGTAAGTGCGGAAAGTGTGTATGTGTATATGTGTGTGTGTGTGTGTGTGAGGGGAGGTGCAAAGCAGGCCTCCTAATCAGATAAGGATCTGCAGCCTTGCTCGGAGGCAATCGATATGATTTGTCCACTTAAGCTGTATAGACAGGCGCGTGGACGCCTGCGTGCCACTCCCCAGACTAACCAGCGGGCACGTTCTCTCTCTTTGCCAGAGGGCCTACATTGATCCAGCAAGCACTCCTTAAAGCCTGTTTCCACTGAAAACAGCTACACAGCACAAATACAGCGAGAGGAGAGCTCAGAACTCACTCACTGTTGATTTTTCCCTCTAATAGAATTACCTGGTTGGCTGTATTGGAAGCTTGTTGATAAGAGGGCGGTCTGACTGCAATAAGCACCTTCAGTGTTTACTGTAGCACTTGGAATGGAAACAATTCTTCTGCATCTGACTGAAAGCACATGAAAAATTAATTATCTCAGCTCTGTTGTGCTGACTAATTAAAATGCTACTCTTTTGTCCTGATTCTGCTGGAAATAAGACTGTGGAGAAGTGAAGTGAGTACAGTAATGAAGCGAAATAGCAGAGTACAGTATCACATTGAGTTGTGTACCTGTCCTTTTATGAGTTTTATTAGCTTTCCCTCCAAAACTGCACCCATTACACCAAACCTATACATGCATAAGTAAAGAAGCATCTTTTTTTGTGGTGTATATATAAAATAGCTTTTAATATCAGTCCATAGCTTTTAGTCATTGATTACATTTGGGAATTTAACGCTATCTCTGCGTTTTGTTGTGTCTGTGTAGTACACATTTTAAATTTTTGAGCTGCCCGCTCTTTCTGACTGTAAACAAAGCCACTCTCCGCCTCCCCCAACCTGATTGGTTGTGAGGCGGACACTGCTCCCCCGTGTCGTTAACGAGCCCAAACAAAGTTCGCGTGCTACAATATCAGACAGTAGAAACCAACCAGAAAGTTCGGAAAATTGTCTGAATCCTCCTTTGGCCACGACTGCCAACACAAATGATAAAACGAAGTAAATACCGGAGACTCTGGCGGAATAAGGGGCGCTTAAAAAGGAGGTTGACCACCCGGACAAGAGCTAAAAAAGCCGGGTCAACAATGATGGGGGACACTTTGGGATCTTCCAGACCCTGTAACCTTTTTGCTGGACAGTCTGTTAGCATCTACAGGAGCACCAATGCTGTTTACTTTCACGTTAACTGGGCCCCATTTGTAATTATCTTAAGTATTTATCTGCATTATATCTGAATGTAATTGAAACGATACGAGCGAGCAGGAGCGTCTGTTTGTGGGCGGGGCTTGCTGGAGCAGAGAGGAAGGGGTGAGGAGGAGCTGAGGGGAAAACTGGTTTGGAGGGGTATTGTTTATGTTCAAGATTTCTCCCCAAAAACTGGGACTTCCTCAGATCCTGCCTACCCCACCTTTAAGATTTCTTTGTGTTATTTTCAAATTGGCAAAAGATGCGAAGAGTTTCACATCTTATCAGGCAAAAGTAGAGTCTGTGCATGTGCAGGGTTAACTATGAGGGATGAACATGAGTGGACAACATTTGTTTAAATTAGAATAAGCTGGAGAAAGTACGACAGGAACATGAAGAGTTATCGAAACTCTGCCCTGGAGATTTTTCCACAACCGCCACTGGTCACTTAATACTGACATTCGTTTCGTCCTTTGAGCATCTAATAAGGACAAACCAACATTTAATGGTTCTTCTGTGTTTTTATAAGTCTAGACCGTTCGCAGGCAGAGTCACAGCACCGCACAGTGATGGACATCCATAAAACCACAACATAGTTTATGCATAGAGGTTAGAAAATGCAGGCAGAGAGCAGATACACACACACCTCCTCTGGATCATGCTCTATAAATCAGAGGAAATATTTTGTTTTGGGTGGGAAGACACAATTGTCGGTTTCTGACATATATTCTTGGCGTACACAGGAACTGAAATAATGGATCTATCTAGCCCACGGTGCAAAACAGCAAAGAGAGAATTCAACACAACTTATAAAAAGTAGTGCATATTTGTCTATATATGTGCATCCACACACACTGGTGGGTGCAAATAGCAGAACTGAGTTGATCAGGTAAAACTGAAAGGTTATGTAACACACAGGAATCCTGTCAAACTTAAGATAACGGACAGAAGAGCTCTGTGTGTTCAGTCTGCTGAATGCTTCGGTGGGTCATTTTCGTGTTTGTGAGGGTGGAGGTTGAGGCGGTGGAAAAGGGGGCACCTCTTGCTCGACCCAAAGCGAAGTTCACACGGCACCAAAGGCGGCACACGACACCCACGCAGAAGACATCATCGGTTCTTAACTCACCTTTGGTTTCTCCATCCTTTTCACGATCACTCCACTACCAAGACTTAACCCCATCTTAACTCTCGTGAAGTGTTCTCCTCCCTCGCCACTCCGATCTAAAGCAGAGGCCTCTTCCTTCAGGCTGGGTTGGAACATACTGTCAGGAGCAGCTTGCCCTCCAGATGAGCCGAGGAGAGGCCGGGTTCCCTGAGGTCGCACTCTCTATTTAAAGCTTAATGACTGGGCCGAGAATCATCCAACTAAAGCCGTCCATCTGACAGCGCTTTTTATCATGTTGGCCCGACACATACCGGCACAGATTGGAGATTTGTCTCCCTGGCACAACATCTTTATGGTTTTTTGGCTGCTGGTCTGAGTCTGACATTTACTCAACAATCCACTCGTGTTTCCTCTAAATTCTTACTAGCTCTCTGTAAGGAGGGGAGTGGTGTTATTTCATTCAGAGTAATGAGATTGCCCACACATAGATCTGGAGCTGGATTTAATGACAGTAGTTCCAAGTATTTTATTCATTTTTTCTCAGAATTGCCAATCATATTTTTGTTGACATGGGAATTGAATTACACCGACGCACTATCCATCATGATTTGACAGTTACAGGTTTATGAATGGATGCAGTGAAAAATGATTCATCGCTCCTCTATCCTGCTTGATTTATGTGTGTAGTTAAGAGTTCCTAAGCCCCTCTGCTAATAACCTACCCCTGGTTGCTGAGCACAAATGTTTCCGCTTGATTGTGACCATTACAGCAGCAGCAGCGGTGGCGATATGTGTGTGTGTGCTTGGAAAGTAAAAAGAAGTGAGTAAGTGCTGATGACACCTTCACTTACCCCCCTCTTGCACAGGAGGAGATCAGCCCGCTGGAGAACGCCATGGAGACGATGCAGCTGACCAATGAGAAGATCAGCAGCATGGTGCAGAGGCATCTTAACGACACCAACCTTCCCATCAACCCCCTCTCCATGCTGCTGAATGGGATCGTGGACCCAGCTGTCATGGGGGGTTTTACCAACTATGAAAAGGTACGCAGCATCTACTTTTACATCTACTCCCTTATTGTATTAAATGTCGTCATTGTCGTTATCCGGGTCCGGGTCGCGGGGGCAGCAGCTTCAGGACCCTAGCCACTTCCACCAGCTCCTCTGAGGGGGATCCCAGGCGCTCCCAGGCCAGGCGAGAGATATAATCCCTCCACCTGGTCCTGGGCCGGCCACAAGGTCTCCTCCCGGTGGGACATGTCAGGAACACCTCAAACGGGAGGCGTCCAGAAGGCATCCTAACCAGATGCCCGAACCACCTCAGCTGACTCCTCTCGACTTGGAGGAGCAGCGGTTCTACTCTGAGCGCTTCCCGAGTGTCCGAGCTCCTTACCCTATCTCTAAGACTGAGATTGTTGTTTTTGTTGACAATGACGTTGATGAAAATATTTCGTCAACGTCATTGTCAACGAAAACAACACTGCAGAATGTACGTTTAGCATTTGACTGACAAAATGCTCATGAATTTTGTAACTCTTTTGTCGTCCACTACTAATGTTTTCGTCTCGTCTCGTCAACGTAAACACACATTCGTCTTATCATCTAAGACTTATGTTTAGCTCGTCAACGTCACGTCTTCGTCGTGGAAAAAAGGGGCGTTCACGAAATATTTCCGTCAACGAAAACGATGACGTTGACAAAATACTTTCATCAACGTCATCGTCAACGAAAACAACACTGGAGCCCGGCCACTCTGTGAAGGAATGCCATTTCGGCCGCTTGTATCTGCAATCTTGTTCTTTCGGTCATTATCCAAAGTTCATGACCATAGGTGAGAGTCGGCACGTAGATCGACCGGTAAATCGAGAGTTTCACCTTACCACGACAGATCGGTATTAATCGGTGTTGTATAAAATATGGAAATCTTATAGGCTGTGTTAAAGAAGTGGGAGCAGCCTGAGCTACTGTGTAGAGACCCTGCCGTTAATTCTTCATGACTGGCGGCGGACACTCCACCTGCTGCAAAAAGAAGTCAGATTGGATAAAATATGATCAACATTACCAGATATTCTTCAATAAAAACAGTGTCCAGTGATTATAATGAGCTCATGTTGTGTCGTATTGATTGCCTTTGTATGTCATAAAAACACATCAATATGAATTCCAGTCTATTTCACAACCGTCAATAAGCTTTTATGACCATCTATCACCTGGACTGGCGACACAAGTTGTTTTCAAACTGGCCGGTCGCTCAGACTTCATTCTTTAACCATCATTTGTTTTTGTTTTAAAAGACCCGGGTTCGACTCTGAAGCCCTGACTCAATCATCATGAGTCTTGTTTTGACTTGATGTTTATTAAAGTCATACTCTTCATCATATCTCAGTCAGAGAGGGGTTGGGAAGGGGGGACTCTTTTAACCTTCTGTTTGGTGATATAACAAAAGTCACAGCCTGGATCTGTCCCAGCGTATATCAAACAGCAGAAGAGGTTCATTTTGGTCTTATCAAACGGTGCAGTATGAGTCAGAGGAGGATTGACGCAAATTCTTCGCCCTGAGGTCACTTCTTCATTTCAGAGAAATAGTGCAGGTGGTGGAGGAGAGACGGACGCCTTGGCAAACTTTTCTCATCTGAACCCCCGCTTGTCTTGTCTTGTCTGTTTTTCCTCTTTTTATTCTGCTGTTGTTGTGTCACAACAAAACGTCTCCACATTTCTGATTCTTCCTTCTGTTTTGACCTGAATTTACATCCTCTCATCCCACCGACACTCACACTCCGGTATCACTTTTTCAGGCTTTCTTCAATGAGAAGTACATGCAGGAGCACCCGGAGGACCTGGAGAAGATAGAGAAACTGAAGGACCTGATCGCCTGGCAGGTGAGTCTGAAGTGTATTAATAATGATAATCCTCTGACGGCTTATGATCCTGTTTGAACATCATAAAGTAGTCTGTAAACCACTGCTAACTTAATCATTGTTAGACATAAATTACATCCTTGTTTCATTCTTGAGTCTGCCTTCAAAGAGAGACTGATTAGCTGCTGTAAAAGAGCGTTAAAGGCATGAAAATATAGATTTATATCACTTCATACTGCCTGTTACTTACATGAATCAACTTTTACACATTTTCTTCACCTTTCAAAAACTAAAGATATTCTTCCTTTTGACTGTATTTAGATTTTTAAGTGATTATTTAATCCTAATTGGCTGCAGGGTGTCTAATATCCTCCAGAGTAGGTCCATGAAACTGTCTGTACTGTGTGTGTAGATATAATTTAATAACATATGGCAGTTAAAAGAGATAGAAGCAGTCAGTAAATTAAATCAATTAAGGCGCATAACAGCCGCAAAAGCAGTAAATAAAAAGGAGTAATAACGAGACATCGAGTAAATCTGAGAGTGAAACCACCGGAGGGCTAATAAAAGGTAAGATGAATAAAATCCAAGGTACTTTTGCACAGATAAAATAGGATTATGAGTAAAAAATAGGACAAAAAAATTAAAAATGGAAAGAGAAAGTGAGTGTAAAAAGATAATAGAATAATAAAAATAGATTGCAACTGCTAGTTGCACTGAATTTGTGCATTAATTACTCTGTCTAAAGGTCTGATTTACAAAGCATATCGCCCTGATGGTATTTCAGCTCAGACATGCAGTAAAGTTTAGCAGCATCATACAGTTTGCTCCCGTTTTGCATGTAGTAGTAGAGATAAGTCATCAGCATCTCCACAAAAATCAAAAGAGGAAATTTGATCATTATTTTGGCGTAGTTACCACTTTCATTGAGACATATTTGTCCTCTTTGCACAGGTTTTGAATGCATAAAGGCAAATCGAGCTCTAAGACTGGTTAATAATCAGAATGAACGCTATAACACTAACTCACAACTGTCTTTGTCCTCGCTGGGTGAAGCCATTCCGAGAACAGCACCCTCTGGTGACGGGCTGCAGTATAGGTCATAAAACCCGCCTCCTCCAGCAATCCCTATAGAGCTGAGGACAAACTTTAGAAATTTATTACACAGACTTTTTTTTTTCCAGCTGCTTGCGATGTTGACATGTAGTTACTCAATTTTTTAAAAGTTATTAGGGGGTTCAAGTTTTTCATGATTGACACATTATACAGCCTATGGGCGTACAATGATTGCATAGCTCACCCGGGGCGATACGCTGTTTGAGCCGAGCGTCATCACAGCGACTCTCAGCGACCCTCCCGCCAAATACATACTACTCTACTGCACAACGTTGCTTTCAGGAAGTGGAGAGAAATCTCGAAAGGCGGAGCCAAGTTGTCCATAGTATAAACAGTCTATTGACAAGCTTCAGTGATTGACTGATTGATGAGAAATAAACTCTTACGTCATGCCAAAACTGAGATCAACTCTCTCTACCAGAGCTTTTATATTTTATTAGATTTGTCCACTTATGCTATAATTCAAATCTACTGTTCCCAAGAAAGCAGGAGGCCTGATTAAGTGTTTTAGTTCAGCTAAAAAGTGAAGAACTTAATTATTAAAGGATGCACAGCAACACCAGGCACAGGGACTCTCCATAAAACTCGCCTTTCAGCTAACTCAGACGCACTTACTTCTGTTAGATGATGATAAATGTATATTTTCTTTTTCAAATAAAGAAACTGCACCACACAGCAAAGGCCCCGCGGGCAGGGAGTTAGGATGTCTTCGTCTCTTATATACACAGCGGAGAGTTTGAAGGCTGAAGGATACTTGTTCAATTCTCTTTATTGTGGCATTTATGTATAAAATGTTGTCACCTAACTGAAGCACTACTGTCGCTGCTTCTGCCGCTGCAAAATAAAGTCACTCTCGAAGGTTACTGCTGAAAATATAATATGCTTTGAAGAACTCGTGAGTGCACTGCAAAGAGCGTCCAATGACAGTAACTGTGGAGAGCAGGCGGGGGGAAAGTGGCGTTAAGAGTTCAGTGGAGATAATAGCGAGGGAGAGTGCTGAAGCAAACATTCTGAAGTTAGGGCGGATGCTCCGCCGCGTGAAGAGACAGCCAGAGATCAGCGCTGGCGGTTTTTGCGAGCTCTGCATCCGCACCGAGCCCCCGGGAGAAGTGCACACAAAGCAGACAAAAAAACTGCACACACGTATTGTCTGAATACATCACAACATGTACTGTTTAACTGCTGATTATAAAACGTAGGAGATCTTTAGCTCATTTGCGTCTCGTGTTTGATTAATAGACCTCAGGCTATCTCACAAGAACAAGAAGCCGCACTCACTGCAGGCTTTATCATACTCTGTTGTCTTTTACCGAGGGTCACTTTAATACCCATAAAGACAGCCTCGAATGGAGCGCGCACAATACAAGAACTTTCTCCATCTGCTTCTTATTGGAAGTATCAAAAAAAGGGAAGTTAATTAAATTCGGGATAGTTTTTCTTTTACTCCGTGGCAGTAAAATAGGTCAACTCTGTGCTCTACATCTCTGAAAGAACTCCTCCAAATCTGAAAAGTTGGGCGCTTTTGTTTGCGAAACCTTTTCGTCTTCATGAGACACGATGACTCACACAGGAACATGTTCGTATTATTGGCCTCTATCTCGGTTTTTTGGATTGATCTCTTGGAGTCGTTCAATATACGGTTATCTTAGTGCGTTTCTTATGTCGGCTCTTTTCCATGTAAGCTACTGTAGTTCTTCTGTACTCTATTTTTAAAGGTATGTGAACATGTGGGGATTTTGGAGACACATGACTGAAGCGAAAGGTGTCAAAGAAAAGAGAATATCACACAACCAATGGGAATACCTTTAACGTTCGTTTATAAATCCACCTTAAAACCAAAGAATTGAATGTTAATGTGTTAGTCGACTCCTTCTTCAGAGCTTTGTGTACTTTCTGTAATGATGCTCTGAGCCAGATCCATCATCAGCATCAGTTTGAGGTTTGGGCAGGACCAAAATAGTGTTGGAAATCACACTGCAATTTTGAAAATGATCCTCCACCAACGCTCAGTACTAATTAGCAAGAGCTTTGTTGCACTCTCATGTCAAGATAAACGAGAAGCTCTGTCTCAGTCAGCCCTGCCAGGTTATAAATGTCATACCAAGTGTTTGAAATCATCGTGGTGTGTTTTTCCCGTAAGGCTCACTTGAAATAATTCGGCACGATCTGGAAAGCCGTTTGCCAAAAACTCAAACAAGAAACTTTAACAGACACGACTCGGACTTATTGATATGACGTCCTATCAGCTGTCTCCTCGCCAGAGCCAGCATGCTTGTTTATCTGTCGCCTTAAATCCGGCTAAATGAGACAAAGATGAGGCTGATAAACTGTTCCCAATGAGTCAGTGGGCTGTTACTCTGAAACACCCTTCGTCCTCCTTGTCTAGTAATTAGAGGGGAAATGAGCTAGTGGAAATCAGGAAATTAGGTATCGTAAAAGACTCCCTGGCAAAATTTAAAGTAGGAGTTTAATGTGATAATTTAGCGAGGAAGCCGTAGAGAAATTAGAGCCTGAAATCTCTCGCTGCAGAACAATGCGCCCTATTGTGTAACAGTTACAGTATAGTGAGCAGGGGGGTGATGCATGTTAGAATTCTGACAGACTGAGCAAGACCCTGCTACAAAAAAAGACATGAACAATTTGACATTATTCACTGAAGAAGGGCCATAGATTTCTCTTTTTTTATACAGTTATCTTCTGATAACTACTTAATTTTTTGTTATCTCGACTAGGGCCCGACCGATATGGATTTTTTTGTGGATGATGCCAAAACCGATTATTATTAACTCTAACTTTAGCTTGCATATTACATGGTGCGTCACCGTTAACTCGGCGTGACCGAGACCAGCACAGCGGGGAACATGGTGAAGTGGGTTGAACTGAAACTTGTTGACTTATTGTGTATTTCACAAACTGGTTTATTTACCGTTGAGGCGGACCACTCTCCTCCGTGCGTCCCTGAGCTGCCTGCTTCAGATCCGTCACTCTTCTCTGCTGTGAGGTAGTTAGTGGATGAAGATTGTCACGAGGTCGCTGCGCCATCTACAGGATAAGTTGGGGAATCTTTTCAAATGGCGGAACATTTTCAAAGTGAAACTGAATCTTATTCTCCGCATTTTATTTCTGAAAATATCGACGACAATCAACAAGTTTTGGCTGATTAGTCTCAAACGGGCTAAAATTGGCAGACTTAATCGGCTCCCCGATAAATCAGTCGGGCCCTAATCTCAACATAGCAAAGATCATTTTCTCATGATAATAGATATGGCGTTTTAGCTGACCTAAATGGTAACTTTTAAAAACGCCCTCCAGTTATGGATATTTCTGAAACGCCACAGCCAGATTATGAGATAAGTCATTATCACGAGATAACAGTGCATAAAAAAGAAAAATCCATGGCCACTCTTGTCTTCTGTAATTATCTAATAAATTAAAGCTTTTCATTTACACGTCTTGAAAAATATTCACATCTAAGTGAGTATTTCCCTTGTGGGTAACATTAAGTAACCAGTCTTTTCTGGGAATCCCCGAGCTCCATCATGCCGTAGGTTCCTCCAGATTGCTGCTGCAGGCATTTTGCTGTCATGCATCTCCCTCTATAATCCCCATGCAGTAGCAGTAGATGACTGTCGTACATAAGTCTGGTTCTGCTCGAGGTTTCTGCCTGTTAAAGGAAGTTTTTCCTCTCTGCTTTAACTTGCTAAATGCTTCTACACTCCTGTGGTTGAAGATGGGACGGGAGAGGGCCTGAACTTGAAAGACAGGGCTCAATCTTATCCTGTCTTTATATTGAGTCTTTAGAGTAAATTTTGTTGTGGATTGGTGCTTTATAATTGAAGACTGATTGATTGATTGAACAAATGTACAAGGTATAAACCAGGTAAAAAATATATATACCTTGATGTCAACATTTCAGTCCTCATTCAGCTCTCCTCACACCTCTAAACTTAAATCTGACAAATGTCACAGGTTGTAGCGATGGTGCTATTATCATCCTGCTAATGGTGTAAAAAGGTGTCAACAGGCGGAGGTTAAATGTGCGACACTCCTTTCCACAAATTGATCTGATATGAGGCGGGATCAGGCTTTCCCAGTCCTTCAGACATCAGGGTAATAGAGGCAGCGGAGTGACCTTCAGCTGAATGAGAAAGACCTAATTGGATCCAGGTATATATGCACATGCATGTAAAAAATCTCTGAGCTGGTTTCTTTTATGACTTTTGGCTCGTTCTTTTCCTCCACCCGTCTCATATATGGTAGAGTTGATTTGAGTCATCAGCGGCTCTGAAACCTCTCTGGCCTCCATGAAAGGTCTTAATATGTCATCACAGCCTTAATACCAGTCCTCTCAAAGGTAATTTGTCCTCCAGTCCTACAGGCTACGGCTCTGTAGTCTCCTCAGTGGGCACGGGCTTCAAGAGTCACCAGCGGTATTAAAACAGGAAATGCCATCCTGCATCTGTATTAATAATGAGACTCCGGTGATTGCTGAGGCTGCACATGGATGGAAAAAAACATAATCATGATCATTTTGATGAACTGAAGTCCTTGAAATACATGATAAGTCTCTCTAAGTCTCTCTCGCAATATCTCTTGCATCGTGCTCACTCTGTCCTTTGGCTTTTCAGACGCACAGACTCGGACACACTCCTCTCCCTGCTCTCCTCTCTCTACCTGTGCCCACATGCTTGTTTGTACTACTGCAGTACAACATGTAGAAGATAAAGCAGTCTATGATTAGACTTCATAACTTCACCGCACATCAATCAGTGGATTTGTTAGGGCTGTGCGATGAAATGGTTTAATTGATTAATTTGCATTTGTGGTTTTGTGAGATTTTAGATTTTTAGATTTTTTTTACTTTTAGCTCATATCACTCAGATACTTTAGGTCGTATTGATGAAGTTAGAGCAGAAAACATCTGCAGCAGAGGAATGAAGGGATGGTCTGCTCCTTTTACGGCACAGCAATCGGTCAATCATGAGTTTGATATTTTTACAATCCTGGAGACCTTGGCTACATTTTATCCCTGGCACACCAGCTCTCCTGAAAAAGAGTGAAATCTCTTTGAGCCTCTTCCCCCTCGTGACAGGCTGCAATATGGCTCCTCCCTCATAAACAGAGAGAAAATATGTCAAAGTACAGAATTTGAGAACATGAGAAATCAGATTTTCTGTCAAAGTCTGGAGCCAAGACACTCAGCATCTCCAGCACAATAGGTCAGCGCCGATCACGGCAGTGTTTTGGCTTCACTTTTGTACAACAGGATGAGAAGTAGGTGTCATCCACCATTATTAATAAAAAGTCAGTAATCATCCTCACATTTTGGGGTCATAAATCGCCCACAATAATGAATTTAAAGAAATGTATCAAGCCTTCATTTGAGTTTGCATTACAACTACTGTTTCAGCATAAGCAGGTTAAACTCTATGAACTTGTATTAGCTACACCTGTTCTTGAGCCATATGTTTCTGTTTCATGATGTTACTCAAATACTTGATTTAAGCAATAAATAAATCACAACTTGGTTATCATAAGGCTGCGTCAATCGGCTGTAGGTCCTGCTAGGGCTGGGCGATAAACCGAAAATTTACCGACACTGAAAGTTTACGACAATAACCGACATCATTTTGCCCATGTCGGTATATTCAGTGTCAAAAAAATAAATAAATAAAAGTTGGTTTTGGAGGTGTGTAGGATATAGTCTCATGTCCCTTTAAGACGCTGACGTGACTCCACCCCATCCAGTCCGTAACAAAGAGGGAGATGGAGGACGGTTCAAAAGTTGTAGCGTTTATCGTTATTGAGGTGAACTGATCAATATATCCTGATATTGATTTGAGGCCATATCGCCCGGCTCTATGTCCTGCTAAGTTCTCCAAGTAAACTTTACTCATCACTCAGAACTGTGCACTGCTATAACACAGTCGAGTTATTTTTGTAGTTTGCATTATCACCCCTCGTAAGCTAACCTTTAAACTGTGATCAGCGTCTGTCTTTGTGAATCCATCCTCAGTCCTTCATCGTGATAAACTGACACTCACCTCCACCTCACATTATGTAACATCTCCACCGACGTGCCCGGTCATAAAAGCTGTCGTTTCTGTTTAACTGCATTAGAGGACCTTTTTTTCTCTCCCGAGAAGTTGTTACCTGTTATTCAACCACTGAATAATAGTTAGCGACCTTGAGTCTGAGTATCTTCTACTGCGAGCTTATCTCTGTGCAGCCAACAAACAGAAATCTGTTGCCATGCCGCCACTCAGTTGCTCTCAATCATCCTCAGGTCTAAAAAAAGATGTGGGTATCCTGGGAGACGTGAATCTTGCCTCAGCTTTCACTGTCACTGTTTTCCTCTGCCTGTTTTTCTTTTTTGTCTCACAACACTCGGTCCTGCTGACTCCCCCCCTCCCTTCCTCTAACACACTTCCTCCATCTCCTAACTCCTTCATCTTCTTCTCCTCTTCCCTTCACCTTTTCTCCCTCAGCCTGCTGCTCATCTCTGCTCTGCTCTCTCCCACCCCCCTCGAAAAGGTCCCAGCGGTGATGATGGAGGTGCTCAATATCAGGGGAAATCCTCGCAGGGCGTCTGTAGCCTGCTCTCATTTATCTTTCTGTGCCAGAGCTTCGGATTTGCGAAGCAGAGTGCAGTAACTGGAGGTGAAAAATCCTGGAGTTTAGACACTCTGATCCACGCTCTGCGTCTGTTTCCTTGCTGATCTGCTCTTTTGGTGCTTCTCCTATTAATGTAGGATGTTTAATCTATTAGAGGAGTGTGTTACACATGGCTAAAAAACCTGAGGGTGTCTGACTTTTCCGTCGGTAACCATATAGATGTGCGCTCCTGTAGCTCCATTTTAATAAGCCCACCGCACGCCGAAGCGAGCGTTAATAAAACATGCACCGTTTGAGATTATTGCCAAAGGTTGCATCACGAAACTGAATTGATGTCAGTTGCCAGCTGAGTGAAGTCAGCTCTGACTGTAGCCCTCTGTGAGGGGCCGGTTTGCCCTCAGAGGAGAGGCAAAAAGGCAGGCAGTCTCCAGGGAATCAGAGGTTAGCGCACACACACACACACACACACGCATGCACACGCGGCTCTTCTTCACCGGCCTCCACATGATACTTCACACACTCCTTTCTACTCTGAGCAGCCTCTTCTTGCTCTGTTTCTCAGGGCCGAGGTGAGTTTGTTACTGTACTTAAAACGAAGACAGTCGACGCGCTCTGCAGTTCAACCCTACCTTGTTTTTCAAAATGTGCAAATGCACCGCTCTGACTGCGACCAATTTAATATAAATGTTTGAATTGAATCCCCCTCTAATGCGGTTTTGTTTTTTCCTGTTAACTTATTCATAAGCGTAAAAAGCGTAAGCTGCTTTCCTTTTCGACTCGAACAGTATTTCTCACTTATAGCAGCGAGGAAGTCGGGGAACATTTTTATAGTTGCCATGGGAGAGAAAAAGGGTCGGCGTTTCAACCGCTGCTGACTGGAACATCTGCTGGTTTCTGTTAGGAAAAGATGGTAAAATGCATCAAACACCTCAGTGAGAAAAACAAAAGCTTAACCTGTGATTTCAACCAAAAGAGAGAGAGAAAAAATCCTCATTTGCAGGCTTCCTGGGGGATGTTTCTTCCTCCTCTTGCCAGGTTTAGTCAGCAGAGCTTGCTGACACTGACTTTGGCTCTGGGGTTTCCTAATTACTAGTTTTCTGCAGCTTCAGTCTCCCTCTCCCTCTCTCTCTCTCTCTCTCTCTCTTTCTGTCTACCTGAGCTTGCCTCTGTTTTGATTTGGCCGCCCTCACTGAGAGGTAGCAGGGGAAGGATGCACTGAGCTTTCATTTGCATCATAGTTTTAGAGGAAAACATCCATCGCATGCAGAACCTGCTTTAGCATGTTTTCTGTCCGCACTGCCTCGTCGCCTTGTTAAATTTACCTTCCTTATGACGCTTGCTGTTGGTGGTGGGTGGAAAGGGTGTCATGGCAACAGCCTTATCTAATAATGTCTGTTTCCACCTGGATAAGGTTACAGTAAGGTTTCTTCTTTGTGCCCTCAGATTCATATGCACTTATTGCTCAAACCTGGTATGTGTCGCCGTGAAGTCAAAGGTTATATGCGTTAAATTGGATGTGAATAAGAGGCCTATTCCCATAGTTAGCCTCTTAATTCTCCAGGGTGTAGCAGAAAGGTTTCTCACACTTGTGTTTTTTCCCCCACTCCGCCAGATCCCACACCTCGCTGAAGGTGTTCGCATCCACGGAGAGAAGGTCACGGAGGCGCTGAGGCCTTTCCACGACCGCCTAGAGGCCTGCTTTAAGCAGCTGCGAGAGAAGGTGGAGAAACAGTATGGAGTGAAGACCCTGGTAAGAGCTTTTTTGTCTGTTTGTGACCTTTCTGTTACATGAAAAGTGCAGTGTGGAAGTTTTCCGCCGGCGCTAACGGAGCGTGGAGCTTTTCTATTTGTGTGTTAAGCGTGAGATCTCCAGGGGATGGATTTTCTTCTCCACTTAAACTTAAAGAGTTTATTATCTCGTATTTCTCAACGCTGAACTGTTAAAAATGGACAAATTACATTTTCAGCCACAAGGAACAGGAACTCCTTCTCTAGCACGGCTGGAGGGAACTTGACAGGGCATCATGTGATGTCCATGTTTGTCAAAGTCCTTAAATTTAAGACCATGAGAACAAAAAGTTGGCGTATAGGTTTTTATGGAGTATAGTGGTTAAAGTTAAATGAGGGGTCCAGTGTGCTCTTCCTAGGATGTACTTCTCTACGTATTAACTCCAACATAATAAAGACAACAACTGTGATCACTGGGTGACATTTCTGGAAACTTTTCATACATGGATATCCAGTTTTTACGTTTCCAGAGCCCTAACGTTAAAGGGATGTTCCGGCATAATATTAAGTTGGGGTCAAACACACCGAGTTAGACAACCTGTCGAGAGATGAATGTTGCCGACCGCTTGCTTCTCTAGTTATACCAACTTTAGTAACGATCGCACGATAGCAATACACAGAGCGACGTGCTCAACCAAAACGCCACTCTATAGTCACAAATAATGCTCAGAACAGCACCTAACCTCATCAACAGTACATATAGAGTCCCAGCCACAGCACTAGCCACCAAACATCTTTTTAACTTTGACTAATTTCTTAGCAAAGAGACTTAAGAAAACTCATCCACTCTCTTCCAGCAGCCACTTGTTTGTACAGAGGCCTCTGGGTGAGTCCATCGACTGCAGTGGGGTGACGCAGCTCAAGGAAGAACTGCAAAATGATTAATATGATGATTATTACTTCAAGGAAATGACAAAGTAATGGTCATAAATGTTCTTCCTTGAGCTGCGACACCCCGCTGCAGTAGACGGACTTGCCCGGAGGTCTCGCTATGAACAAGCGGCTGCTGGAATAGAGTAGGTGAGTTGTGTTTAGTCTCTTTGCTAAAGAAATCAGGCAAAGTTTAAAAGATGTTTGGTGGCTAGTGCTGTGGCTGGGACCCTATATGTCCTGTTGATGAAGTTAGGTGCTGTTCTGAGCATTATTTGTGTCTATAGAGTGGTGTTTTGGTTGAGCGTGTGGCTCTCTGTATTGCTATCTGTGGTTGTTCCTAGAGTAAGCGGTCGGCAAGATTCATCTCTCTACGGGATGTCTAACTCAGTGTTACCGTGTGTTTGACCCTAACTTAATTCTACGCCAGAATATCCCTTTAAGTCTCAATATCCACTTTTATTTTGCACCTCAGACTGACTCTAACTTTAAGCTGAAAGTTCGCTCATATTCATTGGGGTGCTGCCGGGGACTTCCTCCCACCTCTCTCCTCCTTGAAAGATTTAATTGATGCCCGGCTGAGCTTTCCCTTCCATCTTGCCCGAGGTAAAAGAGGCCTTCGCTCAATTTGAAGGGAGAGGTTGGTGACCTTTAGAGGGAGAGAATAGCCATCACTTTCCAGGATGTGATAATAAGGTTATCCTATCTGATACGTTATCCGCCTGAGAGGACTCTTTAAACACAGACGGCTTCATTATTAGAGCTGCTGGCACCAGATTTTTCTCTACAAAGCTGTTTTTCTTTAAAAGTACATAAAATAATAGAGCCATCCAAGTTCTTTTGATATTTTCTTCTAACTTTGTGTTTGATCATGTTTTATATTTGGTGCTTTATACTGTATGTTGGCTTCATTCAATCACCCAGTTTCTTCCTGTGGAAACTTCAGCTCCTCTTTGAAGAACAAAAAAATAGCAAACACAAGAAACTGAATGACTTTATATGGAGACATTGACATTTTGATCCAGTATTTAAAATTGGTGAAAATCTTCAGTTTGTTACCAAGCTGAAAAGCTGTATAGTAGTTTGAAGAATATGGCTTTAAACCTTAAACCCGAGTTATACCTCGGAGAAGAGAAAATATCCGTTTTGATGTTTTTCCCGACATTTTTTCCTACAATAACCTGGACTGTAATTTTTCCAAAAAGAAATTTCATTGGTATCTGCTGGAGCCAAAGCAAGAAAAAGAGATCTGTAATCTCCAGTCACCAGAAAAAGAAAAAAAAATCTGCATTACTCTTTACAGTGAAACTTTAAAGTATTTCGTTGAAGTTTCATCCAACTTCCAAAGTAATCGTTTGGGAAAGTGTCAAGTCACTGAGATAAGGCCGACTTTCTTTACTTCCACATGAAATAATGAGTTGTTACTTGATTTTTAGTGTGAACAAAGAAGAGTGAAGATGTTTGAAGCCTAACGATAGTGGTCGCCATATTGGAGATGCTAACTGTCTATCAAGCTGGAAAAACAGGCAACTCAGCTGTGACCTTAAATATCCAATTTTATATATGACTTGTACCATTTACAGTTTATTATGTGTTATAAAAAGAAACATATAAATCATTGTTTATAACCAAACTGTAGAGTTGGGTACTTGCACATGGAGTTTAATGGGGAGTCGAGGCTGCTCCTGTCAGCCTCAAGTGGACACATGTGGAACTGCAGCTTTTTTCATAAGCATTGGCGTCAACACAGAGATATTTAGACATTAAGAAACCTGTTTTTAAAGCTCCTCAGAGATACTTTAGGTCTGTGTTGAGTTTGGCATGTCGAGGATGTGATTTCTGACCGATATTTTAGCCCTTTAGTGTTTTAAAACGTAGCTGTGCTGAATTTAAAATGATTTTTCTTCAATATGTTGAGATTTTTGTCGTCTTTAACCTACCTACAGTGGTCACAAGCATTGAAAATAACTCCTTGGAAACCCTCACTGCTGTTTCTGATGATGTGATTTGCTTTTGTAGCTCATAAAGAGGCGTTAGTGCTAGTTTCAGTCTGTTTCATCACCAGCTAAAAACTCCTTACTGGAGCTTTAAGAGTCTTTGTAACTGTAGCAATCCCGTTTCTTCTCCATATTTTTCCTACTTCAAACAGAAAACATCAATTATTCATTTCCCCAAATTAAGCTCATGATGTTAATTATATTTGACTACGTTTATTATCATTTAGCGTGAGTACAAATGCACTTCAGTGTCTTGACAGGGTCTCTTTTCCGTGTTTGAAGGGTTATTCAGTCAGAGTTATTTGTGCTTTGGGAACATTATGTCTTTAAACTTGTTTTCCCTTGACATGAATCTACTTGTAAACATGTTCCGCTTCTTTTCTTAGCCGAACTTTTGATTGTTTGTGTCAAGTCTGGGGTAAATAAAGCTTCAAAGAGCAAACCCCGGCTGTCACAACATCATAAAGTTATAATCGAGGTCACATCCGTTTCTTTCTTCAGTCTATAAATGAGTTATAAAGTGTGAAGTCGCTGCAAAACTACCCAGAGCAGATTTATTTATCTTAAACAAAACTGCTACTTCAAAGCGACTTCTGCGGCTTTTAACTGATTTCTTTGTGTCTTTTTATCTTTCCCCGTTAGCCGACAGCTGATGAACGGCGGGGATCTCGTCCTCACTCCATGGTGCGCTCCTTCACCATGCCCTCCTCCCAGAGGCCGCTGTCTGTGGCTTCAGTCACCTCCATCTCCTCTGACAACTCCCCCTCCAGGCCCGGCTCGGATGGGTAACTCTTACTTCACTGTTTATCGGCGTATAAAACACCATACATCCTCCTCCACTTTAAGTCGTCTCCTCAGAGCAGTTTTTTTGGATCCCTGTCTGTCTTTATTCCCGTATCTCAGTCTCACAATCCAGACCGAACATGTATTTCCCAAAATCAACAATGCTGTTTTGTGGAGTTCATGAAGACTGTGTTCCTGACAAGAAAACACTCTTGTCTAGTTTGTTCCTCTGATGGAGGAGCGCCTCAGCATCTCCTCTGGCATGAGTCAGTGTATTACATAAAGTACAACTCTCATTGAAGGCTGTATTAAAATTAAAAGACTCTTAAGCCGGTGAAAGATTCATACAGCCGCCTCAGATGCACATCCAGAGAACGAGACGAGCGCTCTCTGATTGAGCCGTTATCAAATTCTCTTTCTTTTCAGTTTCGCCCTCGAGCCGCTCCTGCCAAAGAAGCTGCACACCAAGTCTCAGGACAAGCTGGACCGAGACGAACCCGACCGAGGGGGCAAGGACAAGAAGAAGGAGAAGAGGAACAGCAAGCACCAGGAGAGCTTCGACAAAGAGATGAAGACCACGGAGATCCCTCTGCAGCCGGCTGAAGCTGTCATCCTGTCAGAGACGGTACTGAGAAGTGACTCGTACAAGAACTTAGCTCACCTAGGCCTAGGATTTAACTCTTTCCCCTCTGTGCCGCTCTCCTTTCTTTATATGAATCTGCACCTTCACTGTCTTTCCTCTTCTCTGAAGCTGCTCTTCTCATCTCTATTTCAAGTTTGTTTGGAAAATAAGTCTCTAAGAAAACACAATTTAGACAATTTCATCATCACTTCAGGATGATTAAATCCATTTATGCTCTTAAATGTTTTAAACCTTTGAAAGGCGTTTTTAATTCATCCAGAGTGTCTGAATTATTTCAAACATGTTTGATTTTTTTTTTAAGGATTCAAATTATTTTTATTATAATAATTATTAATTAATTATTATAATAATTATTTAATTATAATTATTATTAATTATTTTTCAAATTATAAAGAAATCACAAAATAATCACGTAATTCAGTCAACCAGACAAGATATAATAATGTCACAGAAAGGGTTGTATATACATGAAAAATTGATGTTAATGATGAAATACAAAAGAATAAATCTACAATACCCAAACTTAAATCAATAAATACAAGGTAGATAATGTGTTATAAACAAAAGACTTAAAAACATGAGTTTATAAACTGATTAAACTCAATGAGGCATTAAAGAGAAGTTTCAAGAATCAATGTTTTAAAGCTGTATCAATCAATCAATCAGCTGTATCAATAACTTTATGTGTCCCTAATGGGGCAATTGGTTGTGCAACAAAGGTAGCATAAAAAAAAACACTAAAGCACAATAATCACAATCAAGAAAAACATGACTAGAAAAATATAAAATCAGAAATAAAATTCATCAAAACACCACAAACAGCTACTTTTCCTCCATGAATTGAGAAAGGAGATGGCAGAAGGTATGAAGGAATGTTTGTATCTGTTAGTTTTAGTAAGATGAACTCTGATCAATGAACCAGATGGAAGAAACTGAAACTGATCGTGTAGAGGATGGGAACAGTCAGACAGGATGGATTTTGTTTTCTTGTACAGCTGTTTCCTGTAAAGTTTCCCGAACAGAGCCACTTATTTTACTGCATACATTAACCACCTTGTTTAGAACATTTTTCTGTTTTACCTCAAGTGATGAAAACCAACAAACCAGAGGAAAAGTTATCACAGATTCAATATAAGAATGATAAAACATGGTCTTTAGGAATGAATCAACCTGGAACTGACGCTGCTGGCTTTTTTTGTAAATAGTCGTCCTTAGGTGCAGGATTAATATCAGCAACTATCTTAGATTGAGTCTTTGACTATAGTGCCTTTTATTTTAAGTCATATTTTAATCATTTTCACCCTTTGAAGTTTAAGACTTTTGGGGTCAGGGGTCCAGGTTAGCCTCTAATGTCCTCAAATCCAAGACAGGCTCGTCGGAGAGACGCTGAGTTTTTTGCGCTCTCAGCTGCAGCTTCATCTATGATGATTAAGAGCGAATCTTACTCAATAAGATCTCTAAACGAGTCCACGATCAGAGCTGTTATTAATCGTCATTATTTACTTTAACAGAATTAAGTCTGCTGCAGTGGCAGTCAGCTGAGAAAGATCATAAATCGTGATTTGCTTTTGGCGTCATGACTCAAACACAGTCCACATTTAGAGATTAGTTAAAGTCCCTTAAGTTGTTATTTTATCTTGTCTGCATGATACATGATAGTTGTCTCATCTTATCAGCAGCAGCGGTGATGTGTCGTTAATTCGCTGTATTCGTCATGTACTCTTTGTAATGTATCCCACAGTTCATTGAATCATTACTTTCTTCATTCAGACGTTTCCTTCCTTCAAAGATGGCTGTGAGTGACCTTATATGCCTCTGTTGTTGTGGCCTACAGTGAATATTTTTGCCTGAGTCATAGAGATAGTAAACACAACCGCCTCCCACACAACTTATTTCCTCATGTACACAACTTAAAAATGATCACTTGTGGGACTTCAGAGGCTCCTGATCTTTAAACCTCTCCTTCCAAGACCGCATTACTACCTGATCTTGTCTTTTCTTTGCATCCCCCACACAACACCCCCTCCTCCCTTTCTCTCTCTCTCTTTACATCTCAGGTATCACTGCATGCCCACTGGGAATGCTCCCTGACTAGAGGCATTAAGATAAGAGCAGGAATGGGATCCGCAAGAGGCCCCTGGGAGCAGTGGAGCCGTCTGGCTCGTGATAGACGCCTCCTGCCTCGGGGGTCAAGGGTAGAACACCCAGGGGTCTCTGGTAGCTCAGGACCACACAAATACAGGGATGAACTTTTAAGCCACAATACAAATTGCGATTTTATGTTTTAGAGTTTCCAAAAAAAAGGAAGAAGAGTCCCTGACTTCAGTGTGTTGTTATTTTCAGTGTCTCCCTTGTGGCTGGCCAATTACAAAGCTGTTTGGTAATGTAGCCTACAGTGTGGAGTCGCCCTGAGGAGATGTCTTTTTATATTTAAATTCCAGCCGTAATAAAGCTGGAGGAACGCCGTCTTGCATGCAAACAATGATTTGTAACCACAAAAGCGCAACCCAGCGAGCACATTTATCCAAACAGCTTCTCCTTCAGGAATACAAACAGCCGACTCGATAACGCTCACAGACACGAGTCCTGAAGGAGACCTGAAGCCTGTTTTTCTCCTTTAAATGATCCTGTATTGACCTTTTTGTTATGTTTCATCATCTGCTGGACTCATTTGCTGTGAAGTAAATGTTTTTCTTGAAGTTTATTTTCAGCTCTCAGTAACGATCGTCTTTTCTTTCATCTGCGTGATCCCACAGATCAGCCCGCTGCGGCCTCAGAGACCACGGAGTCAAGTTCTCAACCAGATTGGCGTGGACCGCCGCCTCTCCGTGTCTCCCGGACCCCCTTCGTCTTCCTCTAACAATCCCTCCTCCTCGCCGGGACCTCCACCCATCACACCCAGGAGCAAACTCTCCTTCAGCCTGCAGAGTAAGAAGAATCTGTTTTTTCACTCATTAAGACTCCCGTTATATCATCTTTGTCTCTCTGCCTCACCCTGACTTTGTTGCATCACTGTTACCGCATACATTAGCGTGTGAGACGGCGCTCTCTTTGACCTAAATCTGAGATCTGCGTGGCATATTAGCTGCACTTCTCTAAATGGCAGAGCAACTCAACGCCGTTAGCAGCCCGGTCTCACCTCTTAATTCGTTTCTTGTCACTCGGACGGCGGGCGCTGACTAAAGGATCACAGATAATGGGCTCTGTGTGTTTGAAATGTTCATCAGCAAAAGTAGAGAGTAAGAGAGAGTCAATTTTTTTATCAGCAGCGCACACAGTTCATGCTACTTGATATTCACATCTCGGCTTCTTCCATCAGGGGCTTCAAAAAGAAACATTTCACCTGATGAGACGCTGAGATGCAGGTTATTATTTGACTGAGTCAGTTTCATTCCAGCATCTTTCAGTCCCAGGATTCTTGTATAATTATCTGCACTCATAAGAGGCACACCATTGATTCGGCGTCGCGCTCCTACAAAGTCCGGGATCTTGCTGGAAAATCAATTCGACAGAGGCCATTGTGTTCTGACTTTTATGTGATTGCACGGGTCAGACTCCAAAAACAAAAGATGCTGCTCTTGAGGGAGTACAAAGCTAAATGGCAGAGTAACTTTAAGGTTTAAGAACTTTTTTAGGTGCCAGAATAAAGACCAACTTTTTTTCACAGGATGTGCCCTTGTGTTGCAGCAGAGGCGTTTTTAGAGGTCCGCAGGTCAGCTGATTAGAGAGCTGGCACACTGTGTACCCCTCTAAGGCTGAAAGAGCACAGTCTGTCTGAATAAAATTCAATTATTTCCCCTGTAATAGCTTTTTTATTACATGGAGACTCTTTGATTATGCATGAAAACCTCAGCATGTGAAGGTGAGATTGAGAAGTTTGACATGCTGTGAAATAGGGCTGGGCGAAATGGCCTCAAATCAGTGTCACAATATATTGAGCAGTTCACCTCGATAACGATAAATGGACAATAACTACTTCACAAGCTGCTCACCTCCTCCCACATTAACTTCATCTACTTCAGCTGCTACAACTTTTGAACCGTCCTCCATCTCCTCATCTGTCTTTCCCTCTTTGTTACGGACTGGATGGGGTGGAGTCACGTCTCTGACATAGGACGGCGTCTTAAAGGGACATGAGACCATAGCCTACCTACACACATCCTAAAACAACTTTTATTTATTTGTTTATTTTTAAAAAAAATTTACTGATAATGACGTTAATGGCGTTGGTTATTGTTCTAAATTTCGGTTTTGGTAAATTTCTGGTTTATCATCCAGCCCTACAGTGAAATATACTACACTTACCAGGAAGTATTATAGATGTGTGAATGTAGATGATTCACAGGTATAGGACAAAAAAATAATACTTTGAAGATCTAAGTTTTTTTTACGTAAAATTTCCTACAGTTTCTTTGATTTACTTGACAAATAACACACGTCTATCATAAATTATTACATAAGAAAGCTTAAAATACAGAAATTTAATGTCCTGGTTTAGTAGAGATGATGGTTTCCATTGAGGAAAATAACAAAAAAATAAATTGGTTATTTTTTGTCAACACTCCTGACAAACTATCTCTTAGAGTTGATTTTGGCGCCCCCTGTGGTCATTCTGTCCCTCTTCTGATGCTGCACCAGGCATGTCTATGTGGTCTTATGATGCGTTCGAGTTACCTCGGAAGTCAGATGTTTGAGATGGGAATGACGTCACACCCGAGTTCCCAGCGTTTCAGTTACCAGGTCGGAAAAAAGCAAAATCGGAGGTGGAAACAAGATGGCTACATCTACGAAAAGGGATGCTAAAATAACTTTCGTGGATGTAGCCATCTTGTTTCCGCCTCTGATTTTGCTTTTTTCTGACTTTGTAACTGAAACGCTGGTAGCTCTGGTGTGACGTCATTCCCAGCTCAAACATCTGACTTCTGAGTCAACTCCAACGCAGCATTATGCCCTGAAAATTTCATCCTGTATTTTTTTTTTTTTAAAATCAGTGTTTTTGATGAATTCACTGACAAACTCTTTAAAAGTAGAGATCATCTGACTGAGCGTGCTTCCCTCAAATGTGTAAAAAAAAGTCCCGCTTCTCTAAAACATAATTACTCTTAATGGCGCTGGATGATCCGGTTTGGGTCTCACCACTTATGATGATGATGATGATGGTGATGATGATGATGTGCCCTCTCTCACAGGTCTGGAGTTGAACGGGATGGGCCTCTCTGACAAAGGCGAAATCCCTCCTCCGCTGCCGGTGAAAGGAAGCACGGCTGATTACGGCAACCTGCTCGATAATCAGGACTTGACGAGTCCCACGACGCCTCCGCCGCCTCCACCACATCAGAGGGTAGGTGTTTTAATTAGGGCTGAGAGGAGCTCTGTAATGATGCGTGGCACTTTTAATGAAGCGAGAGCCCGCTTCTCGCTTTTGACATTTGGGCTAGCCTCCTCCTCTATCCCTCACTCCTACGCTTCCTGTGCTAATGTGCTCATATGTTCGTGTCTCCATGTGTAAATTCATGTTTCACACTGTGCTGGTTTTGCATTTGTGGCTCGTTTTGGTAATGTGCAGCGCTGAAGAGTGTCGACATCAGTCCGTTAGCGGCGAAGGCCTCCACCTGCCTGTCCACCCTGCTGTTATTTATACTTCCCCCCCCAGCCGGCTCACCGCACAGACGTGATTGATTGGATGATTACTTTGCCTCTCACATCTATCAGGAGCCCTCCTGCTGTTAATCAGCAGCTCGTCTCTCCATACTCACCGACGTCTTCGCTCGCCATCCTCTCGTCTCGCCACTCGGTTAACTAATCTTATTTATCCGCTGTCACAGCGGCGTGGACGGGTAGTAAAACGCAGCCTTTACTCGTAAAGTGGCGGCAGGCTGACAGCAGTGAAGTGAGAGCAGATGTTCTCGGGCTGAGTGACAGCCGCTCTTCATTTGTAGTCCTCCAGGAGGGCAGGAGGGAGGTCACTGAAGAGCGCCGCTCCTCGTGAGTCTGTGTTTGTGAACTCTGGTGTCTCAGAAGGAGCGCGCAGGTCAGGACAGAACAGCTTAGACATCTGAATTATTCTTTAATCTGAGGTGTGGAGAAACGTTTTTGCTTCCCCACTTCTGGATCTGAGTGGACGCCAAACATCCTGTGGACACGAGTACAATCAAAAAAACATTTGTATTGTTTGAAAGTTGTCAACTACGCCGCGTACTGATCCTCTAAAATCCTCACAAAGGTGATAATGGATGAGAAAATGAACCTCTGTGTGCAGTTGTTGGCACGCGTATCGTCAGATTTTCCTAGTTTATCTGATAAAGTAGAAACTGCTGTGTTCACATTGATTTGGCGTCACTCTATGGTGGATACGGGCAAGTGAATAGATGCATTTTAGGTTTATATTTTAGGTGCTATTTGAAGTTACCAAGAAAAACTGTAATGAGCAGGAAGAGGAGAAAAACAAGATTTTCAATGTTTAAAAAACAAAAAAAGCCCTCAGGGTGAAATTTGGCGGGTATTTGTAGTTCCTGCGTACTGAAGCAGACCAGCCCATGTAAAGAAGTGATCAAATAAAAATATAACAATATTTTCACATATTAGAAAATCTCCAACATTTGGTATTGCCTTAGAATGAGCCCAAATAATATTGGCTTAAAATAGTAATGATAAGAAGAAAAGGAATTACATGAATAATAACAAAAGCAACAATAAGAATTTTAATAAATTCTATTTGCACAGCATTTTGAAAACAGGCTGCGAAGTGCTTTTGAATCCAAATAAAACTAAATGAAAGAGAATTAAGGAAAAACACAAGGAATACAACGACTATAAACAACATGGAGAGACAGACAGAAATAAGAGATATCACTAATGACAGAAAGGAAGAAGAAATAAAGTAAAATAAAAGATTTTTCTAACATCAAAACCATAGACCACAAAACAAGAAGTTAAAAGACTCAAATCCACCAAGAGATGAGAGGAAATCAAAACAGTTCAAATCAGGACAGTCAGAGGATTAAAAAAACTGAAGAAACTGCTTCAGATAACAACAAGGTCCACAGGATTAAAACACGCTCAGATAACATCTCCTCCAAATGCACAGCTTTAATAATGTGGGTTTTTTTAAGAGATAATAAAATGGCTCCATTTAATCGATATTTGGACTGAAAAAGCTAAATTAACTTTTTTTTTGAGACCAGGTCGGTTCGTGTACAGGGACTAAGTCCTCATCACGCCAGATCCGGGGTAGTTAAACCTCAGCTCTTTACTGCAAGTCAACTTTCCTCTTATTTCCTGTCTCATTATCACCAACTTTTACACAAACACAAGTCTCTGCCACAGCAGCCTGTTAGCAGGATGGAGTTGGAGAAACTTCTTCAAATACTGTTGCCTCTAGCCGTACCTGCCAACACTCCAGTTTTTCCCAGGACTCTCCTGTATCTCAGACCTATCTCCCGTATTGTTATATCTCCCTGGAATCTCACGTAGTTTGATAGTCCACGTTCACTCATGAATCGGATCACTATATTTGTCCAAAGTTTCCCGACAACCGAAGATTGTCCTGTGTTTCTGCTGAGCCTCACAGACTCTGGATTGATACTTTCACTTTACAGTTTGAGCAGTGTTTAAGCAGTGTTTGTTGCAAAATGAACATTTTAATGAAAGGGAAACAAACATGAGATATAATATTTGACAGTCATGCACCATCTCGGAGTGATGCGTTCAGGGCAGCCTCAGATAAAATAGTGCTGTATTACACGCACAGATGTTCAGTGAGCATGTAAAACATATGAGGACTTTAACACTGATATTAGTGGACTAAATAAATTCAAGGCCTGTCGAAGCTATTATTTCTTTTTATTACCATTTGTTATTGCTAAAACAAAATAAAAAAGTGTGCAGCTTCACTTAGACTTATTTGGATGAGTAATTTAATCACAAATACTCTCAGAATTTGCTCATATCCACCATACAAGGTAACACCAAAACTGCCCGGCACGTGCCGCAAAAACCTCCCAGATTTTTTAACTCAAATGTCCGCAGGTATGCCTCTAGCCCAAATAAAGATAGCAGCAGAAATGGAAAAGTGGAGGCTTTAAAGGTAGTCAATAAAGCAGGAAAGTGGTTACTCCCACTGCTCATATACAGTCAATGACCGAGGTCTCACATTGTAGTGAGACAAACATGTATTCTGTAATCTCTGTCTCTATAATTTTCTGTCATTGCGACCAGCCGAACAGCCACATATTTCCCTGCCATGCAGCACCTGTGTAAATAGACCTGTCAATCAATCTCGGAGTGACAGGGGTCTTCAGTCCCTGTGTGAGAAAATGACAATTTCAAGGTAGCTCTCTTTTCTATTTGCAGCATCTTCCTCCTCCTCTGCCCAGCAAGACCCCTCCTCCACCTCCTCCCAAGACCACCAGGAAACAGGCCTCCATCGATTCAGGAATTGTACAGTGAACAAAAGACTCTGACAGTCGGACCAAACAACACACTGACAACATGACAAAAACGAAAAAACAAAAAATCAGCTGTAAACGCTCCCCCTCTCCTCAATGCAGTTGTTTATACCCACACATTCCTTTTCTCTGTCCCGGCTTGACAAGATGAATACCTCACTGCAGCCCGCCCCTTCCTATCATCAGTTTTTCCTCTATCTGGCGTTGCAGTCTGTAGCAGGGAGCGTGTTGCACAGATGAGTAGTTAATGAATTTGAACATGCTCTGCTTCATCAGGACTTTGACTCACATAAGCTCGGACTTCACCAAACTGGCCAAACCTCCTCTCACGTAAGAAGAATTCCTCTCGTTGATCATATTCCCACTATGTACAGAGGTTTGTATATAGAATTTTATTTTATTTCAGGTTGGTTTTTTTTTTTGTATGTGATCTGATGACTCTTTTTGTATTAACGTATCATTAGCTTAAGTGGCATTTATATGAAACAAAAAGGGCTTGTAGGTTTTGAATTGACAGGGACTTCGCAGAGTTGGATCATGGATTTTATTGGTGACATTTTTGGAGTGCACATACAACTAACTCCTCTCGCATTATCATCGTTCAAACCTTGTCCTAGATTTGCTGTAACCTTGGTTTATCATAATATTGACTTTTCCTGATTCACTACTGACATGACTTCTGAATAAACTCTCAAATGTATGTATTTTTAAGAATAACGCGTCTGCCTCATTATTTCGGTTCATGTGGAGAGAGTAGACGGCGGTGATCCCTCACTTCCTCTGAGTAATGACGTTTTCTGCCCGCTTGAATGACAGCCATCAACATCAGCCTCTTCATTATCAACACACAGGGTAAAGCGACTTCCATATCGAATTTACATAATGTGTCAAACTGAACGTGTGAGCCCACATTTGAAGACACAGGAGCCAGTTTTGTCTAAATTCTGCTTTTATGGAAGCTCCTAATGCTCATACTTAAACATCCTTATTAAAAGCAGTAGTTTCTTCACGTTGCCGCGGTGCAATAACCTATCATGAGGGTAATTTCATCACTTTTGTCATGCTTAGTTGAGCTCTTGTTGTTTAAAAGTCACAGATTGGTTGTCTGTGACGCCGGAAAGACAAGTTTGAACTTTGTTTTTTTATGCTTGATGGCTTTAATATATTTTGACAGCAAATTAATGATTAAAGTTTGAACCATTAAGTTGGTTTATAATTATCTGTTGTGCAGCAGCTTTAAATTGAATTCGCTTTAATTAGTTCATGAATATGTTTGTGCATTACTTTGGCTGTTGGAGGGAAAACTTAAACGATATAAAGTTTGGGGATCACTCGGTTTCTTGGGTACAAACTTCTGATTCTTTCTTTTATTCCAAACTAAAGGGTCAGTATCAACATAGATATAATGAACGGAATTAACAAATAAGACTTAAAGGGATATTCCTTATTAATTTAGGGTCAAACACACCGTAACACCGAGTTAGACACCCCCTCGAGAGATGAATGTTACCGACCGCTTGCTGCTCGGGTCGGGCTAGTCCATTACGGACTGCAGCGGGGTGACGCAGCTCAAGGAAGAACATTTATGATCATCTCTTCATGGAAATGCAATCAGACCAAGATGCTAAGGCAGAAGAACTACCGTGTCTGGAGCGCTAAATGGTTAATATGGTAATTATTACTTTAAGGAAATGATAAAGTAATGATCATAAATGTTCTTCCTTGAGCTGTGTCACCCCGCTGCAGTCTGTAACGGACTGATTGAGGTCTTGCTACAAACAAGCGACTGCTGGAAGAGAGTCGGTGAGTTGTGTTTAGTCTCTTTGCTAAAGAAATTAGTCAAAGTTAAAAAGATGTTTGGTGGCTAGTGCTATGACTGGGACCCTATATGTACTGTTGATGAAGTTAGGTGCTGTTCTGAGCATTATTTGTGGCTATAGAGTGGCGTTTTGGTTGAGGTTTGTGTATGGCTCCTCAGACCGCTGTGTATTGCTATCGTGCGGTCGTTACTAAAGTTTGACCCTGAATTAATTTTACACCTGAATATCCCTTTAAGTAAGTCTTGAAATAGAGTCTCACTTGTCCATATTATACATGTACTACAAAGTCCATGAGTACGGATAAAAAGTGGAGCTCCTCCCACTGACCGGCTCAGGTTTTAAACCCCGCCTCCTCCATGTAAACAAATGGAACATGGGTAAAACTATAAAACCTAGATACGTGTCAAATAAAATGTCCTCAAACTTGATTTCTGTCTCTCAAGTTAGTTCCTGTGCAAGTTTTTAGTCTCCAAGTAGTTCAGGATTGATTTAAATTCAAAATGCTCTTTTAACACCTTTTTGGTATCTACCAAGTCAGCAATGCTCTATACGCCAATGTAACTAATTTCCGATCATCATCAACACAAAGAGCTGTTCATGCCGATTTTACTAAAACTCAAACAGCTAGAATCCTCCGTTCAAAGACGTAGAAGTAAATCATGTCAGCTTTATCTAAACTAACACATTAATCCAACATGTTTCAACTTATTTACTGTTTTCCATCTGTTATTTTTGTGTCTCAAAGCTGCTTGAAAACTGCTGCTGAACCCTCATTTTCCACACCCTCATTTGCACATTTTGTAAAAGTATCTAAGGGCCCCTTACCGGCTTGTAGGACCTTTTTTTAAGTCTTTGCCCCAGGTGGCTCATATTCCTCTGCTCCCCTTTTCTGCTGACACTTTGTGAGTGGGTGTCTGCCTAAGGAGAGATGCTCAAACTTCAGCATCTGTTGTTTGAAGGTGCTTTTTTTTAACATCTCGAGACAAGAAAGTTTGGGGTTTATATAAAGCTCCCTCGTCCTAATTAGGAACTGTGAATGACATCTTTTCACTCGGGAGACACCGTCATCGGAGACCTGTTGTTACACAGCAGCTCGTGTGTGTTTAAAATATATTTTATAGACTCTAAAATGTCTAGATATGCTGTCAAAATAGCTAAATTCCTACTAGTTTCTCTGAATGGAGAATCTAGAGTTGTTGAAAATAGAAGCTTTTGCAAATGTATTCACTGGAAGGAAATAAGATGATACCAATCTGCTGATTTTTCCATTTCCCTCCAAGCTACCTAACTTTTATCTGCTTTTACATGCATATGTTCACATACTCAAACCGAAAATTCCATGTTATCACACTGAGGACCGATCATTTCTATGTCCATGTTACCACAGCAAGAAAGGACCTTCATTTGGCCGTGTGCTATCTGTCTTCCATGATAAATTGCCCTCCAAACACAATGAAATGGAGTAAGTAATATTCAATAAAAATGCAAGTTTTACTATCATACCAATGTTATTTTCTCTCACGGTTTCTCTTTTCTCAAGGCTTCTCTACTCCAACGCTCTCTAGGGACCATTACCTTTGCCACAGCACGGCACCACACTCTGCTTACAATAACAGAAACATGATGGTGTTCATTACGGCCTCGGCTCGCTGCTAATGGGAGTTTGACCTGTCACATGTGAACTGTTGTATCTCACAGTTGGAGATTTACGGTTTTAATGAACTCTTTGTGTAAAAGCTTCGGGAGTGTTTAAGGTGATGTGAGAAAAACAGACGTGCATTAGTGACCAATGACTAATTAATCACCTCTGATTACGGATCAATAACTACAAGTTTAAGTATGGAGAGTTGTGTGTGGTGCTGATAAACAGCATGTAAGCGGTTTTGTAGAAATTGGCATATCTTGTAAATTTGAGATTGCTGTATTTGAATCACTACCATGCTTACCCCTTATTTGTCAAGCTTTACCCACCAGTACCTTCAAACTGAACCAATCCTTCTGTAAATATTATTACTGTAATTATACACTATCATTAACTCATGTATGAATAGTATGTCCCATTTCTACGAGTCTATTTTGCTAAAAGCTGCTTACTACACACCGTACCTTTACCAAACTACCTATTAAATGATAGAGCTATTTTTTAATAATGTAACCCCTTCAAAATATTCCAGGCTCCAAAAAATTGTTGAGTAATTCGTTATTTGGTTAAGCATGCAGTCAAACATTATCTCCCTAAAACTGATGTGTTTATAAAAGGTCTTATTTTTACTTAATCATTCCTTCTTGTGTATTTCCAACTATAATGTGTTGTATTGTTGTCTTGTTATTGCCTTCCAACAGTTTTTTAACCTGGTACAATAAGCTATAAAGCCCAAACACAAACAATCTAAAAAGTAAACTTGAAGTGATTAAAGCTCCTGTAAGGGACTTTTGATCTTTGCCAATTTTGGTTCCCGCTCTTTGCAAACTCTTTCCTGTACATGTGCAACTGGCATTTCTCAATAGAAATTCACATCCTGCAGCCTTTGGACGATCACATTTGAGGAATATGCTAGATTATTTAGAAATTTTAGAGATTTAGAGATTATTTAGATAGGCTGTTATTGCAGTTAATGACTTGCTCTGACACCTACCCTCCTCCAGTAGCTTCAGACATCAATACTGAAAATCAGAAAAGTCACACTATTTGTTTTAATAGTATTGTTTACATTTTTAAGGTCATTAAGAGACATCAATACTGTGTTAACTTCATTGTGTTTCTAAAGAAGCTTAAAATTCTTCACAGGAGCTTTAATTAATGTCAGAATTCTGACATTTTTCTTGGAATTCTGATGTTAATTTCAAAATTCTGACTTTAATATCAGAATTCTAAATTTTTTTCTCATTGAAAAAAAATTATAGATATACTGTATATAAAGTTGGTTTATTTTTTGTAAAGTTGGTTTATTTTCTATTTATTTATTTACGTATAGGACCCCCCCCCCCCCCCAGTGGCCCGTATCCTCCTCTGTGAGTTTGATTAAAGAGACAGATGTTAAATTATGAACAGTTCTTTAAAATTAATTCTTAGTTTGAACAAAAAATTACGATGCAAAAAAGCGTATTATGAATAATTACAGTAAAAAATGGCTCAGATCCATTGAAGCTACTTATTAAGTTGTGATTGTGAGTCAGCGTGTACAATAGCAGGGTCCTGACACTGAAGCAGCTAAACAGAATTAAACTATCATTAATTTTGGGAATCACAGCCAGAGTGAGACGCCAATTTTTTAATGAAAAATGACCCTTTTTTTAAGTATTCAAGCCACCATACTATACAACATTTCCTTGTAACTGGAAGGTCCAACAGCTGCTGAGTCAATGTCCGGGCGAAAACTACATCATGAATACAAAGTACCAAACAAATCTGAGACAAGGTTACTGAACTACAAATCTAATGAGGTCAAACATAAAAACAGAACAGCTGTATATCTACCAAGAGCAGACCTGTGAACACTGGAGGAACTTTGGGGTTTCATTGTAAAGGTTGGAGGCACTGTGTTACCGCGCAAGAACAGTTTTATGAAACAACAGCAAAAAGACCTGTAAAAGCAAAAGAAGGCGAAGTGGGATCTCTGTGGGCTAAGACTACCTTTGGGATGTGTCTCTGCAGCAAGCGGGCTTTGTAAAAGCAGAGTGGAACATAAATGCAGCAAAATACCCTGAAATCTGAGAAGAAAACCTGCTGAGACCCGCAAGTAAGGTGTAATTTAGAAGATTTATTTCACAGAGAGATAATGACCCCAAACATAAAGCTGCACAGAAATGGCTTCTGAACAACAACGCTAATACCCTAAACTTGCAAAAGTTAGAGTCCAGAGCTCAGTTCAATATATTTGTGACAGTGATAAATCTTATACATTTTATTTACACACCTCTTTATAGCCCAGCAGCAAAATAATAGCTGTAATAAAACAAGAATTGAAGAAAAAGACAGTAATATAGAAATTTCAGACCAGGAAAAAAAATAATCACCTCACAAAAAGTCCAAAATTGCTCTTCCAGTTGCAGTGTTTATGAAAAACAGGAAAAAATCAAACTGACAGCAAATATTCAATGTAGTCGGCAGGTAAAGTAGGTGTAAAACCTTGAAATTAAAGACTGCAGTTACTACTAATACTATCTAATATAATACAGCAGTACAGTAGAATATAAAGCTGGTCTCTTTTGTACTATTTGCTTTGCAGTCTCTCACGAGGTGAACCTTTTTCAGTCTTTATATCTGAGAATCTTATCCTGGAATGACCAGGTTATGTACAAACCTGTTTCATATTAACCCTGTTAGTTCAGAATTTAGTTATTTAGATTATTATGCTGGTATCAAATTTATAATGTGCATTTATTTCCCATTAAATCTTTCAACGTTGTTTCAACATTCCATCAAAATCTGCTTTTACTTGAACTTGAAGATCCTGTGAGGAACTTTTGTTTTATGTCACTTTTGGCACCCCCTTGTGGACAGATCAGTCTCTGCTTATCATGTCCTCTAGTAATGACTTCTGGTGAAAAATCTTAATATTCTGACTTTAAATGTACTATTTATTGTGAAAAATGTATGTGAAAAATGTAAAAACAAAAGGCTGTTTCTTCACCCAACACCTACGCTCTTGCACTGGTTGCTTGCTGTGAAAATTACACTACAAAAATCAGCAATCTTGTCACTGATGGCCTTGTTTACTTTCGAATATCATAAAATGGCTCCAATGTGAATTTCAGCCTGTTTTATTAAAGTCATAAAACTCCTTACTGCGGCTTTAATCAAGATCTATTTCAGATTATTTGATTTCATTCAGGCAGTGAACGTTTTTAGTTATTTAGCATAGTAAAATCATATAACATCAGAGAGTCCAAGTCATCGGCCAATACATTTTTGATGGAAACTGTTACCCACCATGATAAGTTTATCCTCCTCCGACTGTGGAGTATGAATATAAAGTTTCATCAATGGCATAATTCACTTATCAAGAACACCCAGAGCACACTTGATGTCTGGCCTTGCAATTGAAAGGGGATAAAAGGTGAAGCATTCCCGCAGAGGTAATATTACATAGTTAACTGGCAGCTTTTTCAATAGGCTCTCGGTGATTTGTGCTCCGGCATTATGCTCCCTCCTCTCTCTCCTCAAATGCATCGCTTTAATTGAGAGGATTTCCAGAGGCTTTGGTGGGGTAGGAGGGGAAGAAGCTGTGAGCTAGCGCCGTCTCACCGGGAATAAAAATGTATTTACAACGCACTCCATCCCCATCCCATTTGTCATTGTGGTCTGGAATAATGTGTATATTTTCCTCCCCTCTTGACACACTTTCATTTGCTGGGAGGCAGCAAATGTGCATGCCTCTCTTTAAACGTCTCCTTCACATTATTAAAGAGGAGAATATTTCCATAAATCAACAGTGTGCATAAATCCAATCACAAGTGTCAGTGGGGTGTCTCGTTTTTCCCGCCAAACACAGACTTGCTACAAGTAATGGAAACGGTTATCAGTTTCTTTACTATGTTAATAGGGCAAACACTCGTAAAATACATAACTTTACAGGAATGAGCTCCGATGTTCAGAGCAGTTTTTGCTGCATAAATTCTCATAAAAGTGTGAAAAGGAGTAATTCCTGTTGGTAATAGGAATATGCTAATGTGTAGTATGAATATTTCTTTGAATAACCTTCATCATCAACCATTTAAGACTGACCCTTCATACTAAGAGGTTTGCAGTCATGTACAGTAGATATCATCAATTTGGCATGCTTACATGTTCCAAACAACAAAAGTAAATATACTGTGTATTGATTTATCCTTTATTGTGAGCCTTAAGTTACAGCTCGAGCATGTAGAGGACACGATAAGCGAAGACAGCTTTGACACAAACTTGACTCGGATCAAAAGTTCCTCACAGAAAACGTCACTCTCTTCATTCATTTCTAATGCCGTTTATTTCGCATGCACAAACCCTGAATTTACAGCCTCCTGTTGCAGCCCTCTGGTAAACAAACAAAGCTTCCCCCGCAGTGTATGGATGTCAACATGACAGTGGAGTGTTGTGCGCATCTATCTGTCACATAGTGTCATGCAGGAACCATGAGGCCCCTTTCTGTCTCAGCAGAGTTGACAATTTGTGGTTCAGTAAACCGACTGAATGAATGGATGTGTTCATGACAGAGCGGGCATCTCATGTGCGACGAGAACAAGGCGCATGTTATCTTACTCCGCTGTGTGTTGCGTGACGATTGCTGTGCAGAAATATGAGCTAAACACTGACAACTGATTAGTGCGCACACAAGACAGTTGAATAAAAACAGATGAGTCACTGAGGGTGAGAAAATATGGAGTTATTTATAGGTCAAGCTCAATTAAAGGTGAGAAAATGTAAAGTAAATTGGAGTAAATTGGAGATGTCGGTTTACTGATACGTCTGTGGACATTTTTTTATCTTCAAGTTTTCTAATTAGAGATGGAGTTCACTGTTTACCCGACTGACATGTTTAAAACTCATTTATTCATGCCCGTCCTATAGTACCTTTAAAGCCATTATGGTGTGCCTCAAGGGTCTATTCTTAGTCCTCTTTTCTTCTTCATTTACATGCGACCACTCAGACATATCATTCAGACACACGCTGCCTTTTCCCACTTGTATGCAGATGACACACAGCTACACATCCCAATAATCTGGAAAGTTTGATCATTTATTCAAGAGTGATATAAAATTCTGGATGTGCTATCATGTTTTAAGCTTACTCTTAATTTTTCGTAGCCGTTTAAAGCCTGACACCACAAATTATGGCCAGAAAATTCACAATTTTTAGAGCTGAAATTTTTGTTTCACTTACGACTGAAAACCAAAAAAAAAATCAAAATGTCCTTAAAATTTAGCAAATATATTTATTTATCTCATTTGACTATATTCAGGTGTTTTTTTTTTTTTAGTAATTTTTTAATCATATTAAATTGATAGAAGCGTGTATCAAATATGATACAAAAGGCATTAAAGGGTTAAAATAAAACTGCTTGGACACATTTAGTGTCTTGGAGTTGATACGGATTGTCTGTATTTTATCAACAAATAAATTACTGACATTGAATTTGAAAAGCTACAATGCTTATTTATTGAGTTTTCTGTGTAATTTACTGATTTCTGTTTGTTTAGACCCAAAGTGATGTTGTGATTAATGGCATATACCCAGGTTTTGAGTATGAAAACCACTTAATAATAATAATAACAACAACAACAACAACAACAACAACAACAATAATAATAATAATAATAATAATAATAATAATAATAATAATAATAATACATTTTATTTGTGGGTGCCTCAAGGACACCTTACAGGACATTTAAAAGACACATCAGGAGAATAGTAAAATCAATACAAAAACACATCAGCACAACAAAGTATTAAATAAAAAGTAAGTTGGACACAATTTGGTAAACCATAGTTATTTATATACATAAAAGGAAGTACAAAAAGTGTCATTTTGAGACAAGACCTGCCTTTAAAGCTAAGGGTTTCTGTCTTGGCTGGCATTACTCAGAAACACTACAAAGTTACCTGCTCCGTCCAGTTAATTATATATACTTTTGTTCTATGATATCACTTTGACTCTCAGAAATTTCACAGCTTTCTTGTAAAAATAATCACAAGTTTCGGACTTTCTTTCAGAAACCTGATGCAATTATGAACACATATTGATTTGGAGTTGTTGGTAAAGTTTGAAATGTCTTTTTTTGTTGTTCAAAGTGAGATTTCTCTTAAAAAGCAAACTGTCCTTTGAGCTTGTTTCCAATCCGTCAAATTTACCTTCACTAAGCACCTGTACTGTGAGCTGCAGCCAGCCTTTGATTGAACACTTAGATGCTGTTTTTCTTTACTGCCTCCAACTTCACTCTCCTCACACACACATCCATCACTCTTTTATCAGGAGCCGCTGTCACTTACAGGTGCACAGACCGGTCGACTCTGGACTTTAA
The DNA here is from genome assembly GCA_962446985.1 of Xyrichtys novacula. Lineage (NCBI taxonomy): Eukaryota > Metazoa > Chordata > Actinopteri > Labriformes > Labridae > Xyrichtys > Xyrichtys novacula. The sequence continues at coordinate 5,129,217 of OY660882.1, read as the reverse complement.
AGAACAGGAGGTCTGGCTGCATTTTACATCATTTCGCCTGTTAGCAGGAGTTTGATTTTATGCTGCATTCAGCACTAAAATTCAAAACCTTCATTGTGCGCATAAGACTATTATCCTGGTTTGATAGAGGAAGCCAAGTGGTGGTGATCTATATTAGCTGAGGCTATTATGAAGCACAGGGTTTCCCCAGGCAGTCCCTGAAATGTGTTGCTAGGAAACGTTACCTCGAGATCGGGGGTGGAGGACTGGTGTGATGAAGCAGAGTTTCCGGCTACTTTCAGCTTCACATAGCAATAACTGAGAAAAGCCATCGGCATGCTCCCCCTGTAGAGGAGTATTGATTCCAGACCGCTTATTAGATCTCTGAATTTTGGTCTTTTTGAACTCATGTGTCATGTTTTTGAGTTGCTTGGAAAGTATTTCTCATGAAAAATAAAAAAAAGAGGTTTATTTATCACAGATTTCCAGAAAAGGCTCATAACTATGTCCCTGAGAAAATTGATCCATCACAGTTCTGACTGTTAAATGGCAAAAAGTGATTTATTATCGCACACAGATGAGCTCACATGTGGCATTTAAAAACACAGGAATCATGTTGACCTTTTCAGCGCAGAATTAATGTATTATTCCTGTCATGTGACGCATGATATAAAGCTAAAAAGGTATTGTACAGGTCTCTATCCTCATTAAACTTCAAGACATTCAGCAACCCTCCTCAAAAAAAAATTGGGGGGTCAAAGAATTGCATTTGCACCATCACAAATCATCCATCTGTGTTCAAACCTGCACACACATGCACATCTACAAATCATGTCCACTCATCCAGTTTGCAGACTCCACAATGATGCACTTCTTATGTTTTTCATATCTGACGTATTTTGCAGCGCCGGTACTGCTTCACATCTGCAGGATTAAAATAAACAAACCCATCATTTCCATTTTTAGATTCATTTTGCCTCACAGGAAACTGCACAGCATAATGCACAGATGTGTTGTATAGAGATTTCTGTTCATGAAGGAGTGTTAAGAGGTGTTATATCTGAAGCTATGCTGCCCTCATCTGGACAGAAATGGTAGTGCAGCCTACCTGCAGCATCCCTTTCTAGATGATTTGTTTTCATGGTGACGTTGATGTTTGATTTGGTCATATATAGATCATTTTAAGGACAGGTTCAAGCCTTGAAAACGATGGTACCTTACTCTATTAAATCTTGTCAACAGTATCTTAGCAGCAGTGAAGTGAAGCAGTGTTTTAATGGGTGATTGGGATTTAGTTTCACTGTGTCAAATTTTAATTTCTTTGGGAAAATCACACAGGGAGGCAGCAGGCAGAGCATGTCCAAACCCTCTGCAGAGTGCAATCTTGGCTCCAACAGACCGCTCACATCTGATATCCCCAAGGAGGTAATCAGGAGCAGAGGTGTAAATGTTCCCCGGTGGAGGAGAGAATTAAGCTAATGCCACCAGAAGCAGTGAAGCAGAAGGACACACTGCTTGTATTTCTCCTTCAGTCGGCGTGCTGTCTGCAGGGCTCCTGCCTCCTGAGCTCCTGGACACCGACTGTCTGGGCCGAGCAGTAATTGGTCAGAGGGGACTCCACATGGAGGAGCATCTAATTAGCAAGAGAAATATTCTCCTCCTCAGGTCTCACAGGTAGATGAATTCCTGAGCATCTTTGTGGAGCAACAAAAGTTCACATTTGGGATTATGCTGTGACTCAAATGCCTTGGAAGCAAACTTCAACAGATATTTTACTTTAATCTGTATCATTTGTGTGCTTGACTGTGCTGATTAATGTCACAGTTGGTTAATTTATCTCTACAAGGGTAAACTGTCTCTGTGCTCATCTATAAATCTGTTTAAAGCTACTATAAGGAGTTTTAAACTGGCTACAGAAGAGACTGTTATCAATATTGATGACACCTCAAGATGTACAAAGGCAAACCAGACCATCAAACATCAAGACTGACTCTCTCTATAGTTGTTTTTAGTGTCTGAAATCCCTGCAGCCAATGAAGTGATAAACCACATACAGCAGAGAAGCAGTTCAACATTTTCAAATGCAATTAATAAGTCAACTGGAAATCAGGAGGGTTTTTTGTAATGAAAACATTGCTGTCTCATGTACCAGACAAAATCAGCAGCGATAAAAGATACCACTTAGTCCACAGGAGGGCGCCAAACTCACCACGTGGTCTGATAGTTCGTTTCAGGAGCCTGAAGGTCTGAATCAAGGCTTCATTTTGAAATTCACAGTTTATCTTATTTTGAAGTCATTTCAGTTTAACTAATGTCTTTCCAAGTTCCAACAGAAACTTTGTCTCAAATTTGGCGCCACCTTTGGACAAAGTGGTACCTTTTAAACTCTGTTTTCTGTGCCCGGAAGTACATAATTTAATTCATTTTTTTCAATTCAGCTTTTTTAGACCATGTTTGCACCAAACTCACACATTCCTTTGTGAAACCTACAACATTTAAATACACAGAAAGCCTAGACTTCAGAGAGTTGATCACTGTTCTGGGTTATTACAGTTCAGAGTTTTATATTCATCCATAGTTTGTCTTACACACTAGCTGCATAAACCCTGTCATCTTCTTCCCTGATTCAGTCCAGACTTTGGTAAAAATGTATCACAAAGATCCAGAGAATGAAGCTAAAAAAATTCCCTGTTCTCTGTTGAAGAATGAAAGTGCGTGAGATTTGAAAAGTTTTAAAGAAAAGTACGAAAAACCATAATTCATCCCTTTAAGCCTTTAAAAATCAGACTGCAGGAAAGTGCAAAACTCAGCAAGAGAGCTTTTATAAATGTGTCTTGGAATGGATTTGTCTCTGGCATCCTGAAGAATAAAGACCAGCGAGTGGAGAAATGAAGGATCCTCCGAGGCCAGGCAGTCACTCTGCCTGCCAAGTTTGGCATCACCACTCTCTGAGTGTCTTTAATCTCCACCTGCACAGTCAGGGAGCTGCTGAGGGGCTGAGTTTCTGCACAAGGCAGCTTTACTGTGGACACAACACTCTGCACTTGTGCATCTTTGAGTGGTGTTAAATCATGGTGTTTGTTGTACTCTGCTCCTCCACTGGAGGGAGACTTTAAGCAGGAAAAGCCCCTGTAAGAACAAATGGATAACTAGCTCCCCACGGGGTCCCAACAGGCCCCAGCCGTGTCATGCCACCACCTCAGTGGACGTATAAGGACATGGATAAATATGTGAAATTTAGCAGAGCCCGTCTAAGGGGGTTTAAGTTAATAAACTTTAAGAGTTAATAATAATAGTAATATACTTCATAGTAAAGAAATAAATAATGTCATATTATAGTATGATAAAAATGTTGTAGTATAGTATCATCGAAATTTAAATTTTTAGTATGAAAAAACTGTCATAGTATAGTACATTAAAAAATGTTCTACTATAAATTATCCATTTTACTATGATAAAAAAATGTCATAGTAAAGTATGATAAAAAATGTCATAGTATAGTATGTTCAAAAATGTCATAGTATTTTGTCAAAAATTTCAAATTAAATATGAAAAAAGTAAAAGTAGAGTATGATGAAAAAATGTCCTTGTATAGTATAATTAAAAATGTTCTACAATAAATAATCAATTTAACTATGATAAAATATGTCATAGTAAAGTATGATTAAGATTTTCATGGTATAGTATGATAAAAACTTCAATTATTTTAGTATGAAAAAAAGCATATTATAGTTTGATAAAAACGTCGTATAGTATGATAAAAAAAAATGTCATAGTATAGTAAGTTAAAAAATGTCATAGTATTGTAAGTCAAAATTTTCAATTTTTAGTAACAAAAATGTAATAGTCTAGTATGAAAAAAAAATCATAGTATAGTATGTTTAAAAACATTGTGTAAGAAAAAGATCTACTGTGAACCAGTCACAAGAATAGTGTAATGGTTAACACTGTTGCCTCATGACTAAATATCATGGGTTCAAATCCCAGCCTGGTGTGCATTGTAGAAAACATACTTCAAAAAAAAAAAAGTAATTATTGTCATCATTATGAACTAACATAAAAATTTCTTTGTAAAGAATTAAAGAATGTCATATTATAGTATGATAAAAATGTCATAGTATAGTATGATAAAAAAAATGTCATGGTATAGTATGTTTAAAACTTCACATCTTAAGTATGAAAAAAACAGTGAAGTTTGATAAAAAAAAAAACATGGTATAGTATGATAACAAAATTGTCATAGTATAGTACGATAAAAAATGTCTTGTTATAGTATGTTAAAAACTTCAATTTGTTACTATGAAAGAAAACAGTGTAGTTTGATAAAAAGCATAGTTTAGTATGATAAAAAAATGTCATAGTATAGTAAGTTAAAACTGTCATAGTATTGTATGTTAAAAATTTCAATTTTTTGTAACAAAAATGTATTACTCTAGTATGATTAAAAAAATAGTATAGTATGTTTCAAAAACATAGTGTGAGAAAAAGATCTACTGCAGAATGGTCGTGAGAATAGTGTCATGGTTCACACTGTTGCCTCACAACTAAATGTCATGGGTTCAAATCCCAGTCTGGTGTGCATGTAAAAAACAAGATAAAACAACGTAAAAATTTTGCAGTAAAAATTGAAGAAATGTCTCAATATAGTATGATAAAAATGGCGTAGTATAGTCTGATAGAAATTTAATTTTTTAGTATAAAAAATATTATAGTAAAGTATGATAAAAAAGTCATAGTATAGTATGTTTAAAAAAAGTCATAGAATTTTATGTTAAAGTTTTCAATTTAAATATAAAAAAGTGAAAGTAGAGTTTGATAAAAAGATGTCTTAGTATAGTATGATAAAAAAAATGACATAGTATAGTATGTTAAAAAATGTCATAGTATTGTATGTCAAAAATTTCAATTTTTTGTAACAAAAAAAGTCCTAGTATAGAATGATAAAAATATCATCGTATAAAAGTAACATAAAAATTTCTTCGTAAAGAATTGAAGAAATGTCATATTATAGTATGATAAAATTTTGGAGTATAATATGATAGAAATTTCATTTTTTTTGTTTTAAAAAAGTCAGTATAGTTTGATAAGAAATGTCATACTTTAGTATGATAAAAATGTCATAGAATAGTAAGATAAAAAATGTATTGTATAGTATGACAAACATATCATAGTATAGTGTGATAAAAGGCAAGGTATAGTATAATAAAAATTTCACATCATAGTATGAAAAAGATAAAATAGAATGTAATGTAAAAAATATCAGATTTTAGGATGAAACAAAGGTCATAGTATAGTGTACCCTGAGGGTCTTAGATGATTTTAGTGTTTAGCTTTAATCCCAAAGATTTAAAAAGTGCTGATTCACATTGAAAAAAGGAGACTATGCCTGAGTGTTTGTCCCCTCACCTGTAGCAGAGCTTCTCATCTGCTTTCAGCCTGAAGGGGCCTGTGGCGGTGCCTCTCTGACCCCGCCGCGATTGACTTGATCTCTCAGAGAAAAGAGCCCATGACCTTAAAAAAGCTGGAGGAAACAGTGGCTGAAGACAGACATGACTGGGCAACAATAGACCCCCCTGAAACACATACATTCACACACAGTCTCCTCTTCCCAGCATACACAGTCAGCATATCTGAATTATTACTTTGCAATAGTGCCTGAACCTAGGGCTCATTTTTAAAGCCACATTTATTATTTCAAAGCTTAATCAGAAAGAAAAATGAAAGGAAATTTACAGCTGTTTTAAAATACAGTAAATCTCCTGTTTCCATGGGCCTTTGTACCTTTCCATACAAAACTCCCTTCAAAATTCAGAGGGTTTAAACGCCAGCCTGAGGAGGATCATACAGTCTTTGCTGGGTTTGTTTCACATTCAGAACTCCACTCAGCAGTCAGCAGTAATTAGCTGTGCTGGCTGTTAAACACCTAACAGGTTGTGTTGTTTTCATGTGGGGGTTAAATGCCACTCCCCCCCTGTGGACTGCACTGCTGTACAGCCTGTGGTCGGGACAACACCTCTGAGCCAAACAATTACATCAAGGTCATGGAGAGGAGGAATGTTGTGCCGATTAGTGCTGGAGTCCAGCAGAAAACTGTAGAAAACACTACTTATTGAATTATCAACCGGCATGGCTTTGCCGATGCAAATAAAAGCGGACGTGCACATTGGTGTTGAAGCTGTTTTTGACGCCAGAGAAATCACAGTGGCTCTAAATTTCCAGAAAATTCTGAAAACACGATTATTAATATATTTATTGGATAAAAACTCCAGTAAATTTAAATTTTGGTCCCAGTCCTTGTCCCAGTTTACAAGCACTGGGCAAAAAATTTAATTATTGACAGGCATGTCTGCTTCTGGTAAGTACGGTGGCAACATGCTCCTTTCAGCTTGTTTCTATTGGGTCTTCTCCTGGTCTACATATTACGTGCTAAAAAAGCCAGCAAAACGAGTCAGCAAGTGGCTAACGGGATGTACGTTAAATGATGATAAACATTACTCTTACGATTCTGTACTGTTTGTACAATAGGAGAGTTTTGTATTTTTTACTTCCTTTATTGATTTTGTTTACTACATCTAGGTAAACACCAGCAACATTATTCTACTTTCAGTTCAAAACCCAGTGAGTGGGGCATGCGCTGAATGATAACTCCTATATATGACACAGACAATCCATCTCCTATCACATTATCCAGGCATGTTAGTCCGACTATGAGGACCTCGATTTAGAGCAATTTCAGTTGGGCGTATGTGTTTACACTGATTTTTAAAGGTTTAGTTTCAGTCGGACTAAGACACTAAATTGATTTTTGAACATCATGCAAACATACTGAGTGTCCTCTGACAACATCCCCCCTCTGACAGTGGGGGGATGTGCAAAAGAAGGCTGTTTCTATAGGGCGCTGTCATTCTTCCAGTCTGGCACCTACCCCCTAGGCAGTGGTTTCAAAAATAAAAAATAAATATATAGAAAATGTCGATAGTCTTTTTTTTTGCTTTTGTTTGGTTGTAGAAAAGCATCAGCATCAATTTCAGTCTGTTTCATACGCAGCTAAAAAGCACCCACTGGAGCTTTAAAGAGAGACGAACACAAACCTCACAGGAGGACTGAAGGAGTTGATGTCTCCCCCTCTTTTCTCTACGAAACTTGGACCATTTGCCTGCCAGAGGTCGGCTTTAGAAGAAACCAGGATCCTACTGTTTAGGAGAAGTCTGAGCCGGTTTACCTTTTACAATGAGAGTCACGTTATGGGGCTGAATACTGCGTAAAACATAATAATAACGCCTCAAAGTGATTTATTTGCTCATCCACAAACTCAAACTTTTGGCTGTGTCACAAAAAAGTTCAAGTGATTATTTGTAATTTATTTTATCACGTAACAAGTTACGTTTTTTTATCTTGAGGGTTAAGGTCAGTCAAGTCGTTAAAATGTTTTAGTGAATTTTTTTTTTACAAAGTTTTACAAAGACGGAGAGCGAGTGATCTAATGAAAAATCAGAGCGGCCCTTTCTTTCATAAATGTCTTTTATGTGGGACACGGGTCACTTGTTGACACTAAACTTGCGGTACCCCCAGAGTGTTTATTCCAAATGAATTTCTTGAAAGAGAGGAGTGCTTTTTTACAAACACACGCCGCTCGTCGATGTTTGGGTTTGACACTTTGATGTAGAAAGTTCAACAAGTTCTGACATGCTCATAATCAGAGCCCAGAAAACACCAGCTGTAATTCTTACTGTTCTGATCAGCTCAGATTTGAGGCTCCTCGGTTTTGCTGATAAAAACAGGCCCACGTTGATGAAACCTACATTTATCAGAGTTTGACCGATTTCAAGCTGCATATTCAGAATTTCTCACTTAAAAAACACATATGGAACCTGCCTTTTACGCGCAGGAGCGTTGCTGAAACTTGGCATGAAATTTAATCCATAAATTTAAAATATAAACCCTGTCATGAAACATCAGGCAAAATAATCCTTAATATCTTTTAAAGTTGTGTTTTTCCTTGTGACAGTTTATAAAGCCTAGTATTTACTAAATCAAATATTGTCCAAGTAAACCTGGATGTATCTTTATATCATCTGTTCCAATCAAATTCTTATCCCTAATGCGTAAATACGCACAGATAACAGTTCAAGTCTTATTTTACTCTGGATAAAATGCACCTTAGGTAACCACGAAGCCGGGCATTGCAGTTGGAGGTAGTATCGATGCTTATTGATAGTGAGATGTGGGTCTACTGTGACACAAGGAGGGGTGTGACCATCCCAAACTTTTCTTCAATGGGCTACCTGTAGCGTCTCCACGCCGCGCATAAATACTCCTCCCTTTGAGGGTAAGTTCAGTCCTGAGGGAGCGCCTCACTCTGAAATCAGGTTTTAGGGAATCCGTTCCGGGCGGATTATGAACGCTTTTGGACACCAACCATCCAACCAGCAGACCAGTCCCATTCAGCACCACAGCGCGCAGGAACTCCTGGACATGGCCGTGTACTGCGACAACTACGGTGTGTACCAACAGAACCTCCACCACCACCACCCTCAGAGGCCGCCCACACACCCCTCCAGCTACGGCCTCGGAGAGTACACCTCCCCGTCCGCAAACCCTTACCTGTGGCTGAACGGACCCGGCATCAACTCCTCTCCGTATCTCTCCGGGAACAACGGCACCTCCTACATCCAGTCTGGATATGGGTCCAACCAGAGGCAGTTCTTACCGCCTCCTCCAACCGGGTTCGGTGGAGCAGACCTGGGCTGGCTGTCCATATCCAGCCAGCAGGAACTCTTCAAGATGGTCAGACCACCTTACTCCTACTCTGCGTTGATAGCCATGGCCATACAAAACGCCCAGGATAAAAAGTTAACCCTGAGTCAGATCTATCAGTATGTGGCTGACAACTTTCCCTTCTACAAGAAGAGCAAAGCTGGATGGCAGAATTCAATCCGGCATAATCTGTCTCTGAACGACTGTTTCAAGAAGGTGGCACGGGACGAGGATGATCCAGGTGAGACTTGGAGAAATTGATCTTTTAACATTTTAAAGATACATCTTTTAATCTAGTCTTTGTGTCGATTAAACTCTCACAATTGTCAGTCGTCATTTTGATAAAAAAGTAAACATAAAGTTGTCGTTTCCATGAACAACTTAGAAAACTTTGGAATTCATCTCTAACTCTCACTTCGTCTTGCAGGTAAAGGAAACTACTGGACTCTGGACCCAAACTGTGAGAAAATGTTCGATAACGGTAACTTCAGACGAAAAAGGAAGAGGAGGTCAGACATAACCGGCCCTGACAGCAGCCCTCTCCCGGTAAAGTCAGAGGACAACCCGCACAGCAAGCTCTCAGACACCGCCAGCCTCCTCAGCTCTTCCCCGCCAAGCCTGCACGGATCCCCGGCCTCGACGGAGCCGAAGTCGTCGCCGCCTCCCTCCGCGGAGCACAGCCCGTGTTTCGGCAGCTTTGTATCCAGCGTCAACGCGCTGTTGGCGGGCAGCGGCAGCGACGTGACCCGGGGAGGAGGAGGAGGTGGAGGTGGAGGAGGAGAACGGGACTTCGGCTCCGGGCATCACGGTGGACTGAGTCAGGGCAGAGAGGGGGGCATGTCTGGACTTGGCTCCTACTCGCCCACTTTAATCTCCCCGTTGAACTCTGAAAATAACAGAATGAACTATTACACATCCGTACAGAGCATTTCCAACCATTTCAGTGTGAATAACCTCATATACAGCCGGGAAGGAACCGAGGTCTAACCTTTCAAATAGTCTTACTTTTCACTTTTTCTGTTAGCATTCACTTTTCTTAACCTTTAACACAGAGTCTGGTTGTTTGGCCTCATTATAAGCCAGTACTGGAACTTTTCTTTCCCTGAAAACTGGAAATGAAAGAAATGTCAAATACGCCATGTTTCCATTAAGGTTTGTACGGAAACCTGCAACAAACATATTTAATTGTAGATAACTATCATTCTGTACTTTTTCTAAAGTTTTTGTAATGCTTATTGTAGCTGCTTTGTGTCTTCACGAGAAAAAAAGAAGACGCCTATGTACAGAAATTATTTTCATACAAAAAAAAAAAGAAGTCATGTATTTTGGACTGAATTGTGTTTTATTTAAACTCCTGTTTTTGTGTTTGAATAAAAGCCATTTTATTTGAACTCCATGAAGTGTGCACGTCATTTGAAAAAACGGATAAATAAGTCACGCACCAGACCGCTTTGAAACAACGTCAAATATACTTACACTGACTTTAAAATGTCAGGCATTAATATAACATATTTCCCTTTTTTTTACATTTTATTCTTGATTAAAAACTCTTCCTCTTTAAGTCTCGATAAAACACATTGCACCGCATAGCCACTCAGTTTTGTGAGCTACTTTTTACGACTGACTCACTTCAATATGACAAACATATAAATGAACAGCTGTATGAACATATAAACCAGCTTTTGCAAATTTTCAACACAAATCCGCACTTTCAAATCTACTACTAGTCTCCTAAAGAGCCTCAACAAAATTATTGAAACAAAGCTCTAAAACTCTTTGAAAGCCCCGAAAACAATTTGATCAACCTGTATAAATCCTTCTCGGCCTGTCAAGTGGCTGTAAGCAGTAAAGTGTGTAAGACAGAGACATTTTCCGCTTGTCACTTCCAATCGCCCCGTTTCAACAAGCAATCAGACCTTTAACTTACTTCCACCAGGTTCACAAGTTCAGCTTTTTGTCTGGGCTGGACCTGACTCAGTCTGCGAGTGTTTGATGTGAACCTGTTTGCTGAATCATATTCCACCTGTCTCCATCCATTCACGAAATCCTGTCACGCAAAACGCAGCCTGTTCTGCGTGTGAATCCTGGTTAATGGGATTTGTTTTTTTGTTTTTTTGTATCGGGACGGCATGTAATGTCCTTTTGTTGTGCTAGTGACCCGGGGGACACACACAGAAAGCCTAGTATTGGGGAGAAAACATGAATCAGGAGGAAATGTTCGAGTGATTTAACACCCCGCTCCTGTCTTACTTTCTAACAATATGGATCTGCACGGAATCAAAGCCTGTAAATAAAAGGAAACACCTCTTAATTGGTGTATAATTGAAATCACTCAGGCGCTCCGTGGGCTGGAATAAAAGAAAAATTAATTGACAAGACTTTCGTGCCCCTTGTTGGAACACAATGGAGGCTGGCAATTGAAGAGATCCCCTCCTGGGCTCAAATGAAAATATTGCCATCTGAAGATCTGGGAACAAATTATCTCCCTCAGGCCACATTTTGCTCTATTATCTGTGGAGCAGACAAAGAGGATTTTTGTCATACAGGAGCAGGTTCTCACAGCAACAAGTTTTCTGTTGAAATCCTCATCATGTCCAGTGAATGGAGTTTAAAGCCTTCACAATGAGAGGTCTTTTACTTCTTATTATTACTGTCAGTTCTTGACCCCTCTATTCAGTTTAAACTCTTTTTTTTCCCACTTAGTGCTGAAACAATAGGTTTTAAAAAAATCTTTACCCACAGGTGTGGACTGTTGAGTACATTTGCAAAGCCACAAGTTTGAGTTGAGGTTAGTTTCCATTATGCCTGAGTTTTTGTGCAGTTAAAATTTACAACCTCCATCAGCAATAATCGATCGAAAGACGTTTAATGTTGGCAGGGACGTATCCAAGGGTCAGTGTTAGGAAAGTTCACTTGAACTAGTTCAGTTCATTGTTCATAATTCCACATTTTGAACTTAAATTCATGGTTCCCAGAAATAAACTAATTTAGTTTTTTTCTCCAATACTTTGCTGCAAGCTTGTCAAGATTTTTCTACGGAGCCCATATTGAACCACAGACAGCAATTATTTTAGCTGTTTTAACACTGAAACTGACGTCAGATTAATCCTCGTATCCATTTTTGAATCATGATCCAACCAGGTTTACGATAGCATTCAGAGGACAGCCGTCAGAATACTGGCGTTTCCCTAATGTTTTGTCCAGTCCTCACTAGTAGGAACATTAATCTCTAGAGTATATTTTCATAAACATGAGGAAAATGGTGTGTTTTAGCTGGGGTTTCACCTGAAAGGCTCTGGACATCTGGCACACTTGTGAACAGAGTTTAGAACGCCGTTTACAGACGCCAGAATGAGTACGTTCAACACTAACACGTCCAAACGCGAATAAAAAACGATACGTTCATGATCACCTGAAATGTGAACGAGTTCATGAACGATTGCTCATTGAATGCGTTCGGGCACAACACTGCCAAGAGTTACATGGCCTCCATCTGATAGGCCACCCTAAACTACTGCTAAACTACGATTGTCCTTGTACTTAATCAGAGATGGGACTTCTGTAAAAATCTTGTAGCAGATAGGCTGATTAATGTACACTGACCTGATTCAACGCATTCAATAAAAAATCATTCCCACCTCACTTTGCAGATTAATCACTTAGTGTTGCACCAAATTTACCATATACACTAATAGTAAAACTTATTTGATAGATACCGTAGTTGTGTCAGTAATTATAATCTGATATTCTACATGTTTTCTCCAAATAGACCATGCGACACAGCTAGAGATTTGAGCACATCTTCAGTCGCTGTTATTGACTTTCTTTCCAAGTTCGATTCCGCCCTCCCTGAAATGTAACGCTCCAGTGCCCTACAGTGCCTTGAGGCCACATTTACCCAATCTCACATGAATATCACTCAGGCCACCATGTCTCTGGTCTACCTGCTCCAGGGGCCCTCTGGCTCCAGGGCTGTAGGGCCGAGGACCAGCAGAATACCTCGGCGTAAGGGTGGCCGCCTTGCAGTCCCTTACACATGCCTGGTGGGCTAAACCCATAATGACGGGTTTCACCCTCAAAGGGTCATCCCTCCAAGGCGAGGCTGGCTCATAATTGAAGGAGAAGAACTGGATTATTTTAATCCCTTTTCTCTTTACGGGACTGGATGCACCAGGAAGTCATCCGATGCCAACTATAGAGAGCAGGGAAGGGTATTTCCTGACGGAGCAGCATCTGCTTCACCTGTAGAGAGAGAAGAACAAATCTTACTGCTTCTGCTAAGATGTATGTTGGAATAAGGATATCAAATCAGAGACATCACCTTCAGGAGCACGTGAAGATGAGTTGTCTGCAGTGTGGGACCTGCAGGCTTGTCCACTTCAGGAAGTGACTGACATGAGCTGGGGTGATGAATCACTTCTGGCTAAAGTTGCACTCAGCAGCGAAATGATGAGAAACTCAACTCCCAGTAGCTGCAAAGCAAGATCTCCCAAACTGATAAAAACGCCACAAGACGAAACTTTAATTACCCCGTGAGCTTCCTTTAAAGAAGGTTAAGTACGGCTTTTTGCAGATTTGATCTTATGGCGTGCAAAGACCTGGGCTTTGTCTGGTAGTTTGTTGCTTTGCACAGCATTCAGGACTCCAATAAAAATTTGTGTCCTCAGCCTAATAATTCTCCACAGCCCATATAACACTACCTTGCAGACAAATCTGAGGGGTAATATGAAAAAGGAGACTGAGGCGTCTGACCTGGGAAGAACATGATAGTCCAGTCATAGGGGGGCTGATTACAGTCAGGATTTACCCTGAAATCTCACATCTGTGTGTAGCAGTCAGCGGGCATTACAGGGGTGATTTCTTATATTACAGCTCAATCTCTTGAGGAAGTTAAATATTTAAGGGAACAATATGATGACAGCTTCTGGGGAAGCTATCTGGCTGTAACTATACGGCTGTGAGGAGGGGGTTAACCTCTCTGTGCTGAACTTTAAAAGGGTTGTGTGTGCAAGTGATAGCTGAGGAGAATGTCTATCAATTGGCATGACCTGATTCGGTTTCATCATGCCCCGTCCAAGGCCCATAAAAAGCCTGACGTATGGCCCGGTAACGGCATGGGATCCCCTCTTTGGACAAGCAGACATATGGATTATTTTATACAGAACATGAGCAAAAACTGCTGGCTTGTTGAGAGCCTGTGAAAACATGGAGACGCTCCTACAGCTGTTACACTTTATACTTAAGTTTGATCCTTTATTTATCAGGGGTTTCTTTGGTTCTAATTGAGATTTGTGAAATTGCGTAACAGATTGGACGTCTAGTTTTTTTTAGACCTAATTTCAACCGTCTAGATTCTGTATAATTTTAGATGGAATTCAGATGTTGTGTTTTAACCCATTATTTAATAGCTATTTATTTCAAAAAGCAACAGTGAGTTGCAAAACTGATCTCCAAGTACTTAACCAAAATAATTATGATAGCTGTTGAGCAATATACAGTTAGACCTGTGTAGGCCAGCTAGTCTAAAATTGGTCTAAGTTTAGATGTCTAAAAACCTTTTATTTTTAGACCTGTGGTAGCCTGATTTTAGACCAGTCGTCAAGGCTACATTTAGATTTCTATTAGACCTCTTTTAGACCAAAAAATGCTCAGTGGGTAGCTTCAGACATCACCTATTTGTTTGTGAAGCTAAGTTTTGAAGCCTGATGATGATTGTTGCCAATACTATCTCAAATTAATTTTCAGTTGACTCCTGTTTATGATCAATTATGCATAATTTAAAAGTTTAATATCTCTAAAACAAACAAGTTAAAACAAACTTCTTGCCTTGTAGAATGTGTACAAAAAGAAAAATGTGGAAATAAAACCCAAAACATTTATGTACCAGGTTGTAAACATATTTATTTTTGTTGTAAAATGAGCATTCACAGTATGGCTGTTAATGATTTCTCCTGTGCTTTTGATGCCAGCCTCTAGTGGACACTTGGGGAACTGCACTTCAGTTCTTTTTTAGATGTAGTCAGATTTTGGTGTTTTTAAAAACTTCTTGAAAAGGCAACTCAGTGTATCTCATCTGTCTACATGTGCGCGCCCACATTAGATCTTTGAAGGTCAAAAAGTTGGTTTGGATACCAGTATACCAGGAGTTATTGGCAAGCACAGGAAGGGCAACCACTTCAGAACCTGTGAGGAGTAACCTGCTGAAAGAGTCACAGAGATACGAGGATTAACGGACTAGAACGAGTCCCAGTAAATCCACAGCCAGGGCCTGTCTTCACATCGCTCTGTCTGGAAAACCTATCCCCCAAACAATGTAACTTATCCCCCCAGCTCGATCTGTCGCTGGAATATATTTTGACAAAGTCTTTGTTCTCACATTAGGGCACTGTAGGCAGATCATCCGTTATCCGTGACCTTTGTCATAACAAAGCATGGCAGTGGTTTTTACACACCGCTGAGAGGCCAGGGAAGAAAGCTCACATCATCCACACTGAGGTTTCAGACAAGTTAAGGGTCATTTTAACTCATTTTAGGCAACACGTGATTAAAAGAAAACAAATATAAGAGTAAAATAATGTTAAAAAAATCTCCCCTTAGAGTTATATCACTGTGGATTATTTCTTAGAGCTATATTCCCTGATAATCCCAGCGCAGTGAGAGGCTCACTCAATAAATCTGCAACCATTCATCACCTATGAAATTCCAAACCATGACCTTATGAGCACAATATCCAGGGTTCATGGAACATCAATTTCTATGTGCAGCGCAGCAGAACAAATATCTGAGTAATGGCCAATATGTAATCATTTTAGCTCGCTTCAGGGACCGCTTTAAGATAACGCGGCGTTTGACCTGTTGGAGCTCACTAAAACTCACCATGCTGATCACTGCTGGCTGAATAAGTCGCAGAAGTACTCAGAAACACTAAGAATTACAGTGTCTGAACATTTCTGGGGCAAAATAGCAGTTTTGTGCTGCAGCAGCAGACGCTTGAGGTTATACCACCCGGCTAGCAGCACCTGCATGCTGTCATTACCTGCTCCTCACAGACAGGACGTGGTGACAGATGACAGAGGAAGTAGAAGCCCAGAGGGAATCAGTTTTGCCCGCTGCAGCCTGGACTTTAGGTGGAAAAAACGGAAGTGAGGGGACTCAGGGGATCCTGGAAATAGTTACATGTGAACCACTTGTCAGTAGCTGTGAGAAGCTCTAAAGGAAGATATCTCTCAGCGTGGATGCTGCACCAGATGAAGTTCCTGTTGTGGACAGACGCAGCCCACCTGGAGAACTTTGAAGAGTTCTTGAGATTTTCTGATGTGCACTTCTGAAAATCTCTCTGGCTAGACTGTTCTCCCAATAAGAGACTCTGAGGACATGATGTAAAAAGGAAGCTGCGGTAATGGTCATGTCATGTCTGCAGTGCCTAGAAGACAGTGAACCAAGCTACAGGGATGCAACAATGATCGTTTTTTGCCCTCGTATCAAACGTATTTACAGAAAATGTAAGATTTGGGGGAATAAACTTCTGCTCAAAGTTAGAAGTTTGAGAGAATAAAGTTGTAATATTAAGATCATGTCATGGAAATTCAAGTCATGGCAACTATATCTTCTTTAAATTTATATTTCATCCTTGAAAAATTATAATTTATTACATTAAATTTACAGAAGTTCTCTTGTAAATCAGTGACCAAATTCTAATCATTTTACATCTTTTTATTGTAAATTCATGATTTTTTTTCTTGTAAAATAATGTTTTGATTGTATATTTTTGACTTATTTCTCATTAGTTTACAACCTTTTGCTTGTAATTTTTTAAAAACTTTTGTCTCCCACTTTAATCTTATAAAATTACATCTTATTCTTGCTCTATCAGATGGTTCCTACATCTCTTTAAATCTCTTTCTATTTATGTCCATAACCTTACCCTAATATTCAGTTAAAGAAAATAGTTGGGGGAAAAATCTGCTGTTTGTGTTCACACTTGCACCCACTCTGAAAATGTCTTAATTTCCAGTCTTGCAGCGCTTGTGTAAAAACGCCAGACACTTGGATAAAGACATAAACTGACCTTTTTCAGTTTCAGTGGCTCCCATTATTCCGTCTCGATCCTGTGTGATGCCGGTGCATCTGCCCTGAGGAATTCATCGACTGCCCCCCCCTCCAAAACAACACTCCCCGGCCCCTAATGAGACCCCCTACCTCCTGCCTCTATTATGAGAGATGCATACCAATAGAGAGACAGGAGAGGGGGTACAGACTGCGCCTCAGAGACCTCTGGAGCCTGCCCCAGCCTAAACCATCAAACGCACCCCTCACAGAGAGTCAAATAATGGGCCCGATCAACATTTACCTAAGTTTTCCCATGTAAGTCGCAGATGATCTATGGCTGAAGGCTCTAAATGATAGCCTTTCAAAAGGGGACAGGCATGCCCCCTCCAAATGCTCCTTTTGTGTTGGCTGCTAATCCCAGCATGCACTTCAAGGCCTGGGCTCACTTCTGAGGGCAGCCTGCTGCCATCTTAAAGAGGAGGGAGAGAAAAACGGCACTTTAAAGTGCTTTAATCAAGAAGATGTAATACCATGATAAGCTGATCACCCCCTTAAGCATGTAATTATACCACAATCAGCTGCTAATATTATCACCATTCACTGCTTTCATTCCCTCATTGCCTGAATTAATGATCACTCTGAAGTTTGACAGATATAGACGACAAACTGACTTTTTTTTTAAATAGTTTTCATGATTAGAAACAGAAGAAGTGAGTTTGAAATTTCAGAATATTTCACAACAAAGTTATGTACTAGGTTACAAGTTATAAGTGCTGCTACTAAGTATTGTTTTCAGATGATTTTAAAATTATTTATTTAAGCAGATAAAATAAATAGCCACTTAGATCTAGTGGCTGATTTTGTGATTTGTGCGAGTTTTCTTCAATTTGATAGATGTCTCTCACTCAGCTCCTCTCATGCTTTAGCATATCTTGCTCATTTTCTGTGTTTTTCCCACTTCTCATCTTCCTTTTCCTGCTGATGGTCACCTATTAGTCATAAATCTTAAGTTTTGTGCTTTCCAAAAATTTTTTAAAGCTCCTCTGAGGAGATTTTAGCTGGTTGGGAAACAAACTGAAATTAATATCACTGCCTCTATAAGACGCACAAAAGCAAACAAAACAATCGGCATTAATATTAGTTGTTTCTAAATGACTATGTTTCATTATCTAAAGTTGCTGGCGGAGGGTAGGTGTCACTTCATTTAGCCAAAATAACATTTTCAATAGCATAGAGTCTTGATGAGCGACACTTTTGAATGATAATGGATGATAAGAAGAGATTTTTGTTAAAAATACAACTTTGATACTCAGAGTCTCACTTTGTCCCTGGTAAAATCAAAACAAACTAAAAGTCACAAACAGTAGCTTTAAAGTACTATTGCAGTATCCTCAATGTTATTTACAGATATTATCAAAAACTGATGTTGGTGCATTGTACATTGTTATGGAATCTTAACCTTAAAAATGTCACTTGATATAATGTGTGATCTAGCTGTGCTTAAAATGACGAACATTTGGGGGTTACAACCATTATTATTGGGTTTTGACCAATCAGAATCAAGTATCTGACACAACTGGGTCATTAGTAAGACAGCCAGGTGATTGTCAAGAACTGATAGTTAGTAAAACATTATAAAATACATTTAAAAGTATTTATTTCCTGAGTTCAAAATAAGCAACACACTATGAATAGTTAGATTGCTTAATATATATGTAAAGGTAAAAAAGGGTAAGGTAAAGGTGAGTGAGGGGAGAACAATCACATTGGATTCAGTGCATTTCTATTCTTATTGATCACAGGTACATTAGGAGTAAAGAGATGCCAAGTGGAGGTAAGCCAGTCTGCTCTGAGCAGCACCAGCTCAGGAAACTGAAAGGAGATGCTTATTTGCCCGACATGTGTTCAAACAAACATCAGCACACGGCAAGTGCTGTGTGTTGACTCTGGTATTGGAGTCCATCAACCCCAAACAGCTTGTGTGTCAACTATAAACACAAGACGTGCACCCTGTCTGGGAAAACGGGCTTCCAGGCTGCAAAAGCTCCTCTGTTAGCGCTCTCAGTCTGCCATTGTAACTCGTGCTGCGGTCTGTGATAAAAACAAGCAAGTGCAGTGTCGCTCTAACTCATTTACCGCAGTCTGTTCGCCTTTTGTTATGTGGCGGCATTCCAGAGCTGTGACATAATCCAGGATACACACACACACTTGCAGCGTGATTCTTGTGTGTGTCCAACCTCACATTGATGCTGACAACACAGCTGAGAGGCGGACAGCATCCACAGAAGTGTGTTGACATGCCCCCACTTGACAAAGAGTCCCTTTTTATTCGCCATGAGGGAAAATAGGTTTTTACAGGCCTCAGATAATCTGAGGGACACAAAGACATTATTAAGACAGCGAGGGGGAAGCACTGTATTTAGCCTGTGAAATAGAGATGCTGCTGCGCTGATTACTCTGTGAACACTGGCTCACTGTCAGGCCTCCCTGTGCTGACTTACAGCTATATGAAGGAGAAAATCATGAACAGGTATGTTAAAGAGAGAAACTATCTGATATTCTACTTGAAGTGAGATTAAATATACAACATTTTGAGTCAATTTGGACTTTAAAAGAAAAGCTATCAGAATGATAATGCAAATTGTGGTGACTGCAAGGAGAGGAAAATGTGTACACTTAAAGCTCCTATGAGGATTTTTTCACTTCTATAAAATAGACTGAAATTCAAGGTGATGCATTTTCAGAAACAAAATTGACGATTCATATATTTTAATCCCTCAAAAAAACAAAAAAACCCTGGAAGAACATCTCCCAACTAGTGAGGTTAACATTCATCAGACTGGCAAATCAGGGGTAAAGATAGTAAGAGGTTCACCACCCTGTGAGAGATTGCGTGAGCAAATAGTTCAACAATTTTGGAATAATGTCACCCAGCATTGAATTGAAAAGCGTGGGGATTTAATCGCTATAACAAAGCATAATACCCTTAAAAGGTCTGCTTTTATACTAGACATGACTCTGTAGGGGAAATCACCACATGGGCTCAAAATCTCCTGCGTCCACTTGAGCCCTCCTTGAAGCCACTGTCTGATTTTCAGCTGCACGTCCTCTCTGACTCATTTCTTCCCAAATGTCCTGTTTCTCTTCAGCTGTCCAATCTAATAAAGGCAAACATGTTGCCTACAATTCACACAGTCACTTTGCGACACATCTGTGTATTTTTCTCATCAGTTTTGATACAGTTGGTTTCTTTTTATGCAGACGATATTATACTTTATTTCAATAAAGCTTCCAGCTGTTTTAAGCCATATTTAACAGGTTAAAAGCCAATCACTATTCAAGATGGTTACATTGCATAAGCTAAATCCAAAAGTGGTGCTCTGATGCCAAAAATTAAGTACAGTTAAGTACTTATTTATCCATTTGAAACTTTGCTTTTAGGGCTTTTTAAAACCCTCCTCTACAATCTTTTGACATAACCGGTCTTTAAGGGAAAGTGGTCTGCAGCGTTGACAAATGCTGAACTTTTCTTCTATAAAATCTCCTTTAGTCAGTCTAAAGATAGAGTTCAAAGATTTGTTGGGAGACACACTTTTCTATTTACTTTAAATTGCTTGGGCCTGACTCTCTGACAGGGACATCAAGATTGATGGGACAGCGTCTTAATTAGGTGGGTCAGGCCTCGGCCAGATAGCTTTGTGCAGCTGTCAGTGCCCCTCCCTGTATAAATTGTGTAATTATCCCTTTCATTACACTTAGCTTTCAGGCTACCTGATAGAATTCAAAGGGAGGTGTCACTATCTTTTATCATTATGCTAATTAGTCTTGTGGCCAGCAGTTAAATCACAATAGAGGAGCGGGGGGGCAAACAGTAGCTATCAAGCTAGTCTGCCAGGGACGACCCCAGTCAGGGACCTGTCTGTCTGCAGGGTGGTGGGTCATGACATGTCTGCAAGCCCACAAGGGTTTGAAACCAGGAGGGGAGAGCCGCCTTGGGACATGTCCTGGAGGGCAGGCCCCGGTGACCCCCATCTACATACTGGTGGGCTCCTCAGACACGTCTTTAAGAGGCATTTGAATATGATTGGACATTGATGACCTTCACAAATGAGCAGATAGAGGCTGCTTTGTTTGGGTCCATCACGGGACTGCACTGATGTCTGGGCTTGTTGGGTCGGGGTTTGTACCGTCTTAAACCAGATCGCCTCCAGTGTCAAATTTGGAGCTGTGTTGTGCTGCAGGAAGAATTTGATAAGGGGGGAGTGACAAGTGGTTAATTTCCATTTTGTTAAATAAACCAGGCACACTGCCCTCTGCGTACATGTCAACACTGGGAGCTCGTAAGGGTCACACTCTGAGTTTACACTTTAGCACTCCTTTATTGATGAATGGAATCAGGAAATACCGAAGACTGCATTACCGATTTTACTCCAAAACCTTGAATTTCAAATAGACCGCATCTGTCATGCTCTCACTGAGAAGATCCAGCATTAATTATATAATAAAGAAGATTTCCTGGAAAATGACGGCACAATGCAAAGACCAGCTTTCTTCTACAATCAGACCATCCGTCTATGCAATAAATATAATGAGGATGAATCACAGAGTTGTGCTGTTTTTAATGGTGTGTAATGGTACGAGAGCTGACAGCCTAATAGCCCGACTCTATTGACTTTTCTCATTACAGCACAGCACAGGCCTCGTCCAGCCACTATATTTAACCACCACAGGGGCAATCATCTCAGGCCCATATTACTGCACAGCCTTTTAATGAAGAGCACAATCATCAGGCGTTTAGGTTTAATAAAAAAGAGCCACCTGCTAAAGTGCCCTCACAGACCTCAGAGATAAGTGAGCGTTCAAAATGGTCCTCGGGTGAATTCTGCTGCTTATGGATGTAATGGATGCAGAGATCAAATGTGTTTTTAACAGCAGATGCATGAAAGCCACCTCTGTGTGCGCCCGCCGGGGCTCCTTCAGAGTCATGAAAATCAGATTTCAAGTTTGTCACAGATCAATCAATTAAATAAAGTCGAGTTGTAACAATCCACAGGAGAAAAAGTGACTGATCAGGTGTTTTTCTCTGATCTGAAGCAAAATTAGAGATCCAGGACGGGAGGAGTTGTCAGCATTTGCAAGAGAGAGAAAAAAGGCCACACTCACAGACAATGCATCTTTTATAAAAACCCAAGATTTTCCAACAAAGCTTGATTTACTGCGATTTTAGGTCAAACGCTGTCTAATAATGAGCCGATATAAATGAGAAATAAAATACCTGTTGTGAGCAGAGGGCTGAATCCAAAGGTTAATTCTAGTGTTGGTTAACGTTTAGCTAAAATATTTTAGATTTATCTTGAAGAATAAAAATAAAATTCCCCTACCTGTCCTGCTCTCCCTCTTTTCTTGAAGAGAGGAGCTCTTATTTACTGTCAACTCTACTGGAGATCCACATGAACTTGCACTACTATACAAGTGCAAAACACTGATGATGTGCAGCAATGAGTCAATGATATCTTTTTTAGTTTAAGTTTTTCGGATGACCGATAAGATATTGAAGAGTTACTTACTTTCCATTTTGAGTGGCAGAGGATTGTAGGGATTTTGAAATAGTTTGTAAATTAGCATATAGCGAGATTATTTATGATTCGCTGAAAAGGGGGAACTTTTAGTTTATGTCACTTTTGGCGCCCCCTGTGGACAAAGCAGTCCTTTCTTATCTTGTCTCGTACATTCTTCTGACAAAAATCCAATCCTGCTTGCTAATGACTGTCAAATACGTCATTTTTTGTGAATATTTCATGCTGAAATTGTAAAAGTGCCCCTGCTAAAATTACCCCTCACTCCATTTTTAAGCATCAAAAATAACAATTCAAAATCCTCAATCTTCTCGCTGATGGTTTTGCATTCTTTTGTACACCATAAAAAAGCATATAAGCATAAAATTTTAGTCTAATTTATTAATGAAAAAAGACCTTGTAGGATCTTTAATCATGTACTTTGAAAAAAAGAATTAAATTATTGTTAATAAAAAGTTATTACTTTACCAAAACACATAGTTAAAGCACACTTTATCAGTTCATCTGCACAGTTGGTCATCCAACACTGTCAAAATTAAACTATCAACAACTTGGCTAATGCTGTAAGAGATCAAACAGACAACTCACAATCCCATTGAACTAAAGTCGTCATCAAAGTTTGGCTTTTAGTGCTGAAATCTTAAATCTTTGCTCATATTTACACTTTATCTGAGCAGCTGGCTTAGATAATGTTGCCCCTCAGTGTAATAATGGTACCTGCATCGGCAGAGGGAGAACAGGGCGCTGTAATCTGTGATCACTTACTCTGCAACTATCAAACTCACCGTGGCTTTTTGTAACATAATCTGTGAGTTTCTGCCTTATTATCATCATTTAGGACTTCAAATTTAAATCCAAAAAATCCTAAAAAGTCCAAAAAAGTCTATCCATCTGTCCTTTATGAAAATATAGGAATTATATCGGGGAAAAACAGGAGGAACATCACCATAAATGTAAACCAAAACGCAAATGGCCAAAATTAGAGCTGCCTAAAGTATAAATTCATGAGCCTTATTTAAAGTAATTATTATTATTAAAAAAACTAATGTCAGAAAATGTCTCCAAAAGGTCCGACCCCCATGGAGAAACTCACATGAATGCACACACTACATTAAAATGGCATATGGTGAATGTGTGAACAAAGCTGTGGTGTTGTTTCGTGTCTCGGTTGCAGCCTCTGGTTTTGTCGTTCCCAATGTGGAGCCATTTGAGGCCATGCCAGCTCCTGAACAGTCTGAGCTGATTATTTTGACATCTTATAACAAGTCGAGCTCTCCTCTCAGCGGGTCGTACTTAAGCGCAGTGAAGAGGCATTCCTTTGTAAACTGTTTGTGTCACACTTACAGGATTAGAAAGCGTTTGTAAAGCACAAGGAATAATGTTTGGAGTCACCCACTGTATAGGTTTACCGCTCAGCTTATCCGGGCGATGATACGTGAATGTATTTATGGGCTAAAATGAGTAACTTTGCCAAAATCTAACAGGGGAGTAGTCCCAGAATCAGAGCTATGGCACCGTTCCAGGAGCCAGCAGGGGTCCGCTGTATGGAAGAGTGTGTGTTACCCATATGATATTTTACCCATTTGACAGAATGTACATTTATGTTCCCATATTTCATATCATGTCTGTCAGGGTCATCTTGAATCTCTTCACCTGTATCTCACATTGAAGTCTTCACATGTCTGGGTGTAAAGAGGGAAAGGCATGCTGGGATAAATCATAGCAGACACTTCTACCTCAATGGTTCCCATACATCTCCAATTTTATTGTGTGCAAGGATCCTCTGTTTTGATCCGGCTGTGGTATGGTGACAGAGGTTTTTGGTTTCTGGCAGGGGAGCAGGAGAGGGAACGAGGGCCTCTGCTGGACAGGTTAGAGCACTGATATCTTAGTTTAATTAAAGCTCCTGTAAGGGGTTTTTAGCAGGTAATAAAACAAGCTGAAATTAAAAGTGATGCCTCTTTATGAGTGACTGTTTCTATCAGGCCACTTTTAATGCTTTTGACTGTTTAAACTGCACTAAAACTTGATGTTTTGGTTAACATTTTAAAAAAGTAGTATCTACACAGAACAATACGGCACGTGGTCTGCTTTTTTTTCTTTAAACATACCACTGAAGTCAGAAAAATAGATTTCTTTAAGTGGGAAACTCAATGTGTGAGTCATGTTCTCCAGTTTCAGCTCTGTGAATGGCTGAGGGGAGAAGAACATCACTTAAAGATCCCCAGGGGGAAGAAATTCCTTCAAGACTTAGTGTGTTTTTTTTTTCTTGCTCTTCCTCACAAATGAGTTCCCAAGCCGTTTCCATTAAGAGACTTGGGACAGGCTCTCTTAGAGCTTCACAAAATGTATAACCAGCCAAAGGGCAGGGTTTTGTCGGACAAACCTCTGGAGGTGTAATCCAG
Source organism: Xyrichtys novacula (assembly GCA_962446985.1). Lineage (NCBI taxonomy): Eukaryota > Metazoa > Chordata > Actinopteri > Labriformes > Labridae > Xyrichtys > Xyrichtys novacula. Next base: position 5,104,451 of record OY660882.1, on the reverse strand, counting down.
AGTGTTAAGAGCAGAGACTCTGACCTTTGGTTTGAACTATCTGATGTGTATCTTCTTCATCCTGAGATAGATTTTTTCATCAAAGTTAACCCAGTTTTGGTTGTGACAGAAGTTTTGATTCAGATCATCATGGATGACTGTTGTCAAAGGATCCAGTTCGGTTATAAATCACCAGAGAGGAAATGATTGACATGTCTCAAATGTTTACATGTGGCCCCTATTCTTCAGCTCAGGATCTGAGAAGCTGGTTGGCAGCGCGGCGTTTCCCCCCCATGCCTGCTCTGAGGTTTTGTTACTGCGTCCATACATCACCCTGACATGGGTGCACTCATTGAAACGGCCCGGCTAGACCCTGTCTCCAGATGATGACATATTTGTCATTCCACTCAGTGAGGTGTGTGAGCATCTTGTCACTTATCACCACCAGAGATCCACCAGCTCTGACCAAACACATCCTCCATCTCACTTACCCTTCATTCAAATGTTACAAACAAGATGATAGCATTTTTTATGTATTTTTAGAACTTTTTCAGGGACTTTTTTTTTTACACTTATTAAACAATTTATGATTGTAAAAACTTAAGTTTTGTCAGAAAAACTACACATTTTGTTCAACATAACGAGTATTAAAAAGGAGCGAAATTATAAAGTGTTTAAAATAAAAAAATTAATCAAAAGTTCAAAAGTTCAAGTTATAGGTAAACGAACCCCCCCCCCCCCCAAAAAAAAAAAAATAAATAAAAAATAAAAAATAGCAGAAAAAGGACAAACAGAAAAAATAGATAAGTCTTAGAGACATAGAAAAAAAGTTAAAAGTCATAACATTGAGAGCATTTAAGTCATAAGAGGACATAGTCATGATATTAAAAGAATATTTCTCCACAGAAGCAAAGTAGCAATTCTGCCAGAAAATAAGTAAATGATGAATAAAGTTGTAGGATTTTATATTTTTATTACATTGGTTTATAAATCTTAAAACTTTAAAAAAAAAATCAATTTATTAAATGAGGGTATTACTCTGTTTATATCGTGATTTTATACTCTTAATATCATAACTTTATTCTTGCTTTATCACAACTTAAATCTCATAATGTCACAACTTTATCATCGTAATATCATGACCTCATTTTCTTGTTATCTCGACCTTATTCTTGTCATGATATTTTCTCAAAATTAGTTTCACTTTTGCAATATTGTGACAAAAATTCTTAATATCAGGACTTTACTCTCTCAATGTCGCGATCATAATTCTTAATATCATGACTCTACTCACTTTATATCATGACAGTATTTCTTCATGACCCGACTCAGTCTTGCAATATCAGAACTTCACTTTGTCAAAACTTCTTTCTCATACCATAATAATTTTTGTAATGTTACTTCTTTATTCCTGTAGCATTTGAACCTTATTTCATAACTTAACTTTACTCTGGCTTTGTCAAGATTTTACAGCTGTCAAATATCATGACTTTGTTTTTGATATTTTACAATTTGAATTTCATAATTTGGCAATATTATTATCATAGTATCACATTTTTACTTTTGTATTATCATGTTATCATCAGTATATTCTCATACAACTTCTTTCTCATGATATCACAACTTTTTCTAAAAATATCCAGTTGTATTCTAAGTTTTACAGCTGTACTCTTAAAATATCATGACTTTAATTTTATGTTGTAACTTACAAACAACCTCTTTTTCATAATATTACAAGTTTTTTCATTATATCAAGACTGACTTTCATGATATCAGGACCTGATTTTCACGTCACCTCTTTCTCCTGATAACACCATTTTTTTCTTCTAATATCAAAACTTTTTTTAATGATATCACAATCTTATCCTCGTATCACTTCTTTAATCTCTTACAATTTCCTTTTCATAATATTACAAGCAAACGATAGAAAGATTAAAATCTGAATTGTGTCTAAAAGTTCTTTTACTCGGTAATCCATGGCCCAACATTTAGACTCCGACACTGATACCCCCTGACCCTTCCTGGGAGTCCCCTTCAACTTCCCCTGCTCCTCCTGGGGGTAATGGAGGGGTAAGAATGTGGAGGGAGGAAGTGAGTTTCCTCCGGGCAGATTGCTGGATGGAGAGGGTGAGAGACGGACAGATGACAATGGCACGGAGGCCGGGGCCTGAGTGTCGCCTCAGGGAGACCTACACCCTGCTACGTGTTGGCTCCGGCCGCTGCTACGCTAAGTGCACCGAGCTGAGGCCTTCTCAGAGGATTTAGCAAGGTGATCCCTTCACCCACCCCCATCCATCTCCCAGCAGACGCTCTCCTTCTCCCTCTCTCTCTCTGCTCTTCCTCTCTTTGTTGACAACCAACCGGGAGGTGATGAGTTGACGCAAAGGGTGAAGAAAGGTCTGTGAGTGGTAGCTGCACCAGATCCACTTTTCTATCCTTCATCCTATTCTAATTATGCTGCTTTTCTTCAGGCAACAACACATCTAAACTAAACAACATAGTCTCATAATTCTGGATTTTCTTTTAGTTTTTACCTCGGCCAGTAAATCCATCACTTAAAACGCATGTTTGATGTCTTTGTAAAGACAGGTTGTGTATGATTTTTGATTAAAAAATGTGGAGATCTTTTATGTATATTAGTTTGACAGGGATTTGCAACCAGTATGACTAAATTGCAAGATATTTCACAGTTCATAATCCAACATTTTAGTGTTCTTTGGTTTAAAAAGTATTAAAGCACACACTTTTCTAGCATTATCACAAATCTCTTTTTCATTTTCCAGTCTGTATTATTTTCTAAATATATTGGTGGATGAACATACCAACACAGAAACCGACTCAGATTTAGATACCTGTGTGATCATTCCTGATAAAACAGCATTAATAAAATATTGGGATAAATTACAGAGCTACAAAAACCAAGCTGGGTAAGAAACAGATAAGATGAAAAGTTGACCCCAAACTTTTTAATGCGAAAAATTAGACTTGAAAGTGTTGCTTATTTGTCTTTACTTTTGATTAAAGTCTTTTTTTTTCAAGAAAATTAGTATAAATTTAATAAACACTTAAAGGGAAAACAACTTAAACATGAGAGGTGGTTTGATTAAAGCAAAATTCATATCCCAGTTATTTTGATCAATATTAAAATCAGGATTTTTAAACACATTATTTCATTGACCAACCTTGCATATTTCTTTGCATCCATCTTATACTTATTCCAAATCAAATTTAGATAATCTGCAGAAATGCTTTCCAAACTGAAGGTCAAAACGTCACTCAGAGTGAACTAAACTACAACGTCTTCAACGGAGGCCGGCCGGGTTTGTGGCGAGCGAGAGGTCAGCTGATTATTTAGCCTGACAAATTGTTTCATACACATGCAAACAGGCCTGCAGCAGTCAGACAGCGTGTCTCCATGTGTGATGTGAATGACACTGAACATCACCTCCTGTAGAGAAGCCGCATTGTCTCTCTTACGCAGGATTATTTTGAGGGCTGATATCAAATTCTGCTCCAGTCAAAGACTCACTGTTTTATAAGAAAGACAGGTAAGTGATTGCAGCTTTTAAGACTTTGCATCATAGGCAGGAAAACCGGATGATGAGCGGAGTGAAGGTGTAGGGGTGTTGGATTACAACAACATTCCTGAAGGGAGGCTGTTGTAAACTGAAGTTTCTCGTGTCGTGGTTTCAATCTCTTTCCTATTTTTATTTCCTTCTCGCTCGAGGTGTTGATGTGGAGATGAACGTCCTGACAGATGAAGTTATTCCCTTCATGACAACAGTCCCTCAGGGTGTTTTTCACAGTCAGCGGCGTAAATTTCAGGCGGGTGTGACAATGATTGACGGCCTTATGACAGAGCTTTACAAATCCTTTAATCCGTTCATAAAGCTCAATAGGGGGCACTCGATGCACTTTATTCTTGCACCTCTCTACATCTGGCTTCTGTAAGAGACACTCAGTGCTGTCAGAGACTGTGAGGGCCCTGACAGGAGCTGATGACATGCAGCGCTGAGAGCTCTCATGAAACAGTATTTATGTAATATATGCAGCGCACAGCACTTCTCAGCCAGCACCTTTTATTGTTTCATTTCAAAATCAAATGTTTTTCCTTATTTTTGCCTGGAAAGGTTTTGTTTGTTTTACGAAGGCTGCAAAGAAGACTAGAAATTGAATCTGTAGCTGCAGGAACCTCTATCACTTTATGATCATGTACATTACATTACAACTTATTTCTCATGTATATAAAGACTGACGTAAAGAAAAATGACCAAGTGATAAAGAAAAAAGTAAATAAGCAGCTTTTACTTTGGCTTTATCAAAAGTTTAAAATTTAAGGTAATGCGAAAAAAAATAGTGACAAAAAGCGCTTTTAGTCATTTTTTCCAAGTTACTACTGCAACAAGTCCTTTCCAGTTGTCTTGAGTCATGTAAATGGTTATTGAATGCTGCCCCCTGGTGGAAAGTCAAGTTAGTGTTACCCTGCGTAGAAAAATTCATTCTTTCAGAAACTGATTTTGTTGTGGGTTTGATGGAGTGAAAGGGTGACCATATTCTGAATAACCAAAAAGAGGACACAGCTATGTGGGGATGGTTTCACAGAGTCACATCAAGTCAATTTTGAGAGTTTTTTTGAGTCGGCTTGAGTGTCTTTTACTCACCTCTAACTCAGTAAGTCAACATGACACAAATTTGAAACTTCCATACTAAACCCCAGACATTTAAAGGATTTTATAAACTTCCCTGGACAAGACTGGACAACCTGGACAGACCCCAAAAAAGAGGACATGTCTGGGTGAAAAAGGACGTGTGGTCACCCTATGAGGTGGGTTTCACTTAAAAATTTGAACATTAGGAGAAAAATCTTGCAGCTTTTAAATCAGGGAATCATTTTAAAATATAGGAGACACAAAAGCTCATAGGACAATATAAAACTCATGCAGTGTTTCCTTACTTTGATAATTTTCCTTGAGCTTTTCATTACATTATTAAACTCTTGGTGATAGTACTGCCTTACGAGTTTACTCCTGTCAATTTTAACTGCTATTTCTGTGTCTGGGTCAAATGGCGCCAATTCAGTTGTACTGTGTGGCATGTCAGTAGGTTAACTGCGTCTCTACGCCTGCACCCACTGATATCTATCACAACCGCCAATCAGGAGCACATTAATCAACAATGGTGTCGAGCAGCATGGGGCAGAGAAAGTGCTCAGCCCTCAATCCATCCATCACTGCGGCTCTAAACTATCGTCCAACATGACATGTAGATTTATTTCTGTTTCTTTCTTTTTTTCAACTACAGGTTTGGTTGTAAGGTTTATATTCAGATTGATCAGCTGAGTTTCTGTCTCTATCAATGGTCATAGGATTCCTCTCTCTGTCTGTTTCTCCGTCTCTTTCCCAGCAAGGTAAAGTGGAGAATTGGCTTCAGGTAAAGATCTTATCTGGTGTTAACAGTGGAATGACACCATAATGGAGCAGCAGGGGTGCAATTACCTTTTAGCCCCCTCCTCCTCCTCCTCCTCCTCCTCCCTCTCACCTTCCCTCCGCCTTCACTGACAAATTAAGATTAATGATGGAGATAAGTCGGAAACCTGCCTACCTTCCAATATCACATAATCAGGTTAGAGCCTGTGAGCACCTCAACATTTTAATTCTTCTTATATTCACTTTAAATCCTTGATTTTTTTAACAGAATCAAAATGACATTTAAGAATGTTGTCGAACTTTTCATTTATTTATTTGGAGAGCCGAAAGTGAACATGGTCTAGTTCAAAGGGCAGTCAAGTCATCTTGTATTACACAGAATCTCACTGTAGTTCAACATATCATATCGCAACATATCCTGTTGTATAGTACTAAATTTTGTCATGTTGTATTGTATTGTGTTATTCTCTATCATACTATATTACATAGTATCATACTGTATTGTATAGAATAACACTGTATGGTATCAAATCACACCATATTGTATCACTTTGCATTACATTGTATTGTATCCTATATTGCATTGTTTGTAATAATATATTGTATAGTATCACATTGTATCATATCGTGTGTTGTATCAGATCATACTGGGCATACATTATCATTTTGTATCAAACTATTCTACATCATATCTTATACTGTAGTGTTGTAGTCTATTATATCATATTATTACACTGTGTTGTGTCGTATTATTACACTGTATCACACCATATCGGACATGTTGGGTTCTCATTATTATTATAATTAGTAGCAGTATTTTTTATTTTTATTTTTATTTTTTTACTTTGATTATTGTTATTTTTGTTTTTAATATTATCATTGATTTTGTGTGTTTGTTTTCACTTTACTTTCTTGTGTTGCACGCATATATTCGAAAAAAATATATATAAATATAAAAATAAATAAATACAAATATATACATGCATATATACAGTATATATACAGTATATATATACATATATATATATATATATATATATATATATATATATATATATATATTTTTTTTTTTTTATTACGTCAATAAGTGTTGTATCGTTCTGTTCTGTATTAACCTGTGCTGTATCCTGTTATGTTGTAACACACTGTATTGTACAGTGTTGTCACTTGTGGTGTGTAAACTGTATTTTCAGCTGTTTCTATATAAAGACAGAGGTAATGATAGTGTTTGTTACCTCATAGGAAACTCCAGCAGTGTCCAACACCCTGAGATACACACACCTGTCCTACAGCCACCGAGCTCAGGAGTCATCCAACAGTGATAAGGACATCAAATAAAAAAGCTTTAGGGCGAGGTTTTCAGATTAAGAAACACAGAAATTGTCATATTGTTTTCATCGTCTCGGCACCTGTCTCTCTGGTCTCTCATTTTTATATTTAAATCTTGGTTTTAAAGTCTTTCTGAAAGAGTTACAAAAGTTTTAACAAGTTTTTTGACGCTTCCGCCCACTGCTGAGATCTACCAACCAAAACTTCCCAGTTGTCAACAAGACATTGACTCCCTTAAGTGGCAGAACACCGGACCCCTTCCCCCTGCTGGCTATGCCCCACTAATGTGGACTCTTCTGGGCTGAATGTGTGCCCCCCTCTCCTGCCCTGCAGCTGGAGGTGTCTGTTTCACAGGCCTCTGTAATGCGGGACCTTGGAGGATAAGGTTTCACAGGTACAAAAGTTTGGGCTTTAATCCTATCACACAGAGTGAGTGGTCAGGGCTCACAGCTTCTGCATAATCCTGGGTTTATCCAGCCTCTAGAGCCAAATGACAGAGAGTATGCAGAGAGAGAGATTACTGATCATCTCTGATTTGATTCAATCAGTGTTTGCACAGCAAACGGAGACAAGGGTCTCTCTATGGTAATTTAGCTTTTCAACACCTCAGTGAACACAAGAGGAGATTGTCGTGGATATAGTCAAATATCTCCTCTGGTGGCTCTTAAGCATGATTGGGAAATACTAAATCAATTCAAAACACTCTTCCTTCCTTCTTTGGGGAGCCTAGACTTCTTATAATGATTCAAAGGGGATCAGTGGAGATGTGCACTGATTATCATTCTCTATCATCTTTGAAGTATCAGTAATACTCTCTTGTTTGTCTTCTAGCTAAGGAAAACCGTCAAAGATCAGTCACAAAGTTCGGAGGGTTAATGAAAAGATTAAGACTGTGTCCCGAGCATCGAATCAAGCTGTTGCATGGCCTCCCCCAGACTGAACACCTTCACTTGCAGGATGAAGATGTTTTTTGACTGACAAAGAAATTCAAATTTGATTCTTGATCACTTATAAGTCAACGCCTGGTTTTCTTCTATGCGAACAGATTTCCGTCAGGCCTAAAAAGCATGCATTCTGGGAAATTTAATACATATTCGCTCTGACACCAACAGAGCAGATTGCTGCATCCCTCCACAAGTCCCTTGAAGTGTGAGACTTGAAGGTAGAGTGGTTCTTTTGAAGGCAGGTAGAAGGCGTTGCAGGGCTGAGAGGTTCTGCAAAGGGCATGTCCAAACAGACTTTAGGCCCTGAGTGATGGGACACGGGAAACGGTAACAGGACACTTCCCCCCTCTGCTCTCATGTCAACACAGTCATGTGAATCACAGCTGTGAGAGCGTCTGAAGATCCGGGAGACAATAGATGTTGACTCTCAGCGAGATCTTTCTCGGACTCTACAGGATCAACAAGCTACGTTTCAATTACTGTACGTGTCAGCAATGCTTGTTTCTTCAATCCTGTGAATCAACAGAGTGAAATAAACGTTTATCACTCATCAAAGCTTCTCCAAGTTGATCCCACATGGAAGTGGATACTGTTGAGCTGAAATGCACCATTGGAGTTAAAAGGCTCTAACTTTAGCACTATCTCTGTCATGAGCCATAAACTCATGATGGTGAGTGAACTTAAGTGTGTGTGATTCCCAAAGAAAGGCCACTGGCTGGTGAACAAATACTATAAATTACTTTATTTATCGTGAAAAATAAGATATGGTTAGAAAATATACAGCATCAGGCCAGAGCAGCGAGCTTAACAGTGTGGTTTGATGGTTGTTAGTCAAAGTATTCCATAAAATGACAATATACAAAAGCAGATGTTAGTCTTTTTTTAGTTTTGTGGTTGATTTTTTTTTTCATAAGATGGTTGAAATATTGGATAAAATCAGAACTCAGAACTCAGAAGGGGTTTTATTGCCACCGTTGATGAACAGGATTCACAGACTAGGAATTTGTTTCGGCATGATGGTGCAACATTAAACAGAGAGTGATATAAAATATTACAATAAAAACTAATAAGAGCATGCAAGAAATATATAAAGTATAAAGGTATAAAAGGCTATGTACAATGCCAAGTACAATAAAGTATAAAAGGCTATGTACAACTACACAATACAGAGCAACAGTACAATGGGAGGAGTGCAATTAAAAATCCACAGTATATTAAACTAAAGTGACCAGTTATAAAGTGACATAAAATTCCTGTATAGATAGCTGAAAATGTCAAAAGCAGACAGTTCGATTAGCTTAAAACCAAAAAACAGTTGAAACAGTGTGTTAAAAAGTTAATTATATAAAAATCTTGAAAGTTCTAGCGAAAAAGTTTGGCTAAAATAAATAGATTGTAAAGGAAAGGTTAAAGCTCCTGTGAGGAACTTCCTGTTTTTGTCAACTTTGGCGCCCCCCTGTGGACAAAACAGTCTTTTATATACATATATGTTGCATCAAATTGCTAAAAATCTCTTCCTGCTGACTTTGACAGTCTAACATATAGTTTATTGTGAATGTTTTAGGTAGAAGTTATGCAAACAGGGCTCTATCCTCGGCTTCTTCCCCCTCACACTTATTCAAACGTCAGAAACTACAATATAAAAGTTGTCAATCTTGACCGTAATGATCTTGTTTATTTTTGTGTATCACAAAAAAAGCATTGATGTGAATTTTAGCCTATTTCATAAACATTAAAAAAACTCCTTACAGGAGCTTTAAATACATAAACAAACCCCCTCAGGTTACATCATTACATTAGGTCTGAACCTGCAGTCACTAAGAGGCTGTATAAACATCTGCAGTGCGATGATAGTGTTGAAAAAATGCTTCGTGAGTGAGAAATTTTTGGCAGACAGAGTGTCCCCAAGGCTCTTGGTGTCTGCAAAATTTCATGAGGATGAAAGTGTCCCCAAGATGCCCACTGGCTGTAAAATTAATGGGAGACAAAAACATCCACCAAGGACGAAAGTTTCCCCTGAGAGAACAGGGGCAGTAAAGTTTGGGACCAACATTAGCGTTCTTAAAGACCGATGTTGCTGAGAAAGGGGCGTCCCAAAGTGGCGATAAAATTTGGGGTAGCAGAGGCATTTTCTAAGGCAGTGAAATATATAGTAGACTGAAAAATCTTGGACGCGCCCTGTTGATGTTTAAGTGTTATTGAGTTAGAGTGTCCCAGAGGTGCTCCGTTGTTAAACATTTTGGAGAAGAAAAGGCTTTGCCAAAGAAAAAGTGTCTCCAAAATGCTGAATGGCTGTAAAATTTAAGGGAAAAAATTCATTTATACACTTCATTAAAAAATATCAAAAAACTTCACGACAGAAAAGCGATAAAAGTAAGCAGCTTTTATTTTGAATTGCAACTTTTCATATCTTACAAGTTTATTTACATTTGGCTGAAGTAAAGTTCAAAAAGACACATTCGATATAAAGCGGATTAAAGGACATATTTGAATAATTTTTAACCAACCTCAACCAGAAGCTGCTAAATTAATATGAAATAAATACAAGTAAAATCTCTATTTTCATAAATCTATATATACATATTCTTAAGGACTTATTGTTTCAATGAATAATTTCATGTTTAAATCACCAAATAACTCAAAGTGCTGCACAGACATAATTATTCACGGTGTATTCTGTAAGCTGTACATCTCTATTTCCCAATTTCTGCAAGTAATTCTCTTTTACAACAAAATACTCCAGAAAAGAACGATTTTCCAGTGTCACCAAAATCGGAGTCCGCCATAGTCCACTAATACATCATGATCTCCTTGGGTGCGTCCTCAGTGGGCCTCTGCTGCTCCCTCCTGTGCGTGTAGGCTGCGTGGTCGTACATGTAGATCAAAATGATGGCGATAATAGAGAGCACTATGTACGGGATGACCAGGAAGAATCCTACGTGCATGGTTGCGCTCTTGTTCCTAAACTCTGCTTGGATACCTCCAGAAAAAGCCTGCACTAGATCCTCTGCCATTTGGGTCGCAAAGAGGTTCACCACATAGAGGATGATGAGTAAAACAGCCAGGCAAGCTGAAGAGAGAAGAGGGAAATGAGTAGTGTATAAAAAGTCATCATGTTTCGGTCATTTTAGTGTTTTCTAAAATACTGACTCCCTGTAAAATAATTCAGCCATGAATGCACATCCATGAGTTTAGCTCTTTGAACTGCATCATCCTCCTCTGTGACTTGGAGTCTATCAAAATGGTGAAACCTCACACTAAGTATGCTCTCTAACATGTCCCCAAACTAGGGTAAATGAAGGCTTTGAGACAGTGCTGTTAGGAGCAAAATGGAGGTGAATGTTAATCAAGCGGACATGAAGCAAGAAGCTGGCTGTGGGTTTGTTACGGAAATAAAGGACACTAAGAAAATGAGGAAAATGCTTGGAAGCTGTGGGAATCTGTACCTTTGGCGTAGTTGTTGCAGGTAAATGACAAAAGTAACAGTGCAATAAGAACATAATGCATCTTGTTACTGGGATGCATTGCTGAAAAAACTCAAATCTCAAAAATGTAGGAACTTGTGTAAAAAATTCATGAAAAAAAGATTTATTTGCAAAATCAATTAAACCCACAATTTAACTGGAAACAGTCCTGAGACAATATTTCAAATATATAAAAAGCCAAAAAAACAAACTAAAAGAGGTGGCAAGATTGATCTTATGATTTTTATTTAAAAAGCTTATATCCAAAGGGAATGAACGAAGACTTTTAAGTGAATGACTTTTTGTAGCATATCCCTTAATGTTGCTTCATAAGAAGTCCTTATATGTGCTTTAGAGTCCTCCTAAATACGTGTGTCTGGTGCTGTTGCCAGAGTCATTAGAGGTTTTAAAATCAGAGTTGATGTAACTTTATGGTAAACATTTGATATGTTGTTTTACATAACCCTAACCCCCACATTTGAGGTAGTTACCACCACCATAATAAGCTAGCCCCTTAAATAGTCAAATGGTCATGGAAAAATAGCTTACATTGAGCACCTATTTTTGTTTAATTTTAGCAAGTTAAATATTAATAAGAACAAGAATAAGAATAACTGTATTAATCCCTGAAGGGAAATTCAATTGTCTGTTGTCTCACAAAATATGTCTCTAACAGTTATCTACTATAATCCGATATAGATCAAATATATTTACCGCATAATAATATCAAAACTTACTTGAATTGTTATAGTCTGTGGGCTCAAATGTCTTGTGCTTTGGGCTCAAAAGTGAGGCTGCCTCCAGGGTTCAAGAAATCACCTGTGCATGTGATGGAGGAATGCAAATTGCATGTAGGGGGTGTGGCCTCAACAGCCCCGCAGTAAGTAGTGTGCTGTGTGCATGTGACTGAGGAGAGTACTAGCATTAAATCTGGTTGTTTTAGTCAAGATTATGCTAAAATATGTTTCCCCCAACTATATACAAGTTCCCTGTTGAGGGCCAACCTTCGATTTTGTAAATTTCAGATTTATTCCCATTAATTCCCATGGAAAGTTTCCAACTTCGAAAATTCCGGGAATTTTGCAACCCTAGACCTCCCTAATACAACACGGCAGGGGCGAGACAGTGGCTACGTTAACCAATATAATATCAATTGGTATGACTTACCGCTGAGTGAGCTGCAGGCATACATGCCCACAGGCCCCATGTAGGTCTCATAGGGATTACTGACGCTGTTATAGATGGAGATGAGAATGCTGCAGAGCGAACACAGCAGACACAGGGCTAACAGGCCCAGAACCAAACCATGAAGGATAACAGGGGCACCTCCTGTTTCGACCAACTTTGGAAACACTAACAACAGAAACATACAGAAACACAGTTTAAGGATACTGCTTTTACGAGTTATGCAGCAATTTTAGTCAATCTAATTTCACTCATGTCCCTGAGATATTTGCCCCTCAGGTCTCTCTGAAAATGAGAATTTCTTTAGTAATATTTTGATCTCTTTCCACAAAAAACAGTACTTTTGGAAATTAAGATCAACACTAGCAGAAACACCAGCACAGAAGACAGTTTAATCATTAAAACAGATTTTTTCAGCTCTATGTGGAAGTGGTTATCCCAGGAAACTTGGATATCACTGTGGCTGGATGTTATAAGCAACAAGATAAATTGTCATATGCACATTACCTTCGAACGTATCTTCGCCTCCAAACGCGGGGCAAACGATTCTCTGTACTGCTGCTTGAAAAAGCCTCAGTTGGACCACAGCACTGCCGTTGGCGAAGGGACTTCCTTGTCTGGTGCACTCCATGGTTGTTGTGGCCCAATCTGCTGACATGGCATATGCCAGTATAGCAACAGATACAGCAGTAACCAAGGCACTGGACAGAAAATGCAGAATCTTCGTCAAGGACGGCATGATTGCAGTGCTCCAGTTGTGCTCCTCAGACGTAAATCGCAGCGTTCACCGACGCAGATTCAGACCCTGTGTTCCTCTACAGACCCTGTGTCTGAGCTATCTGCCTGGGTGGAGTGAAATGTGGACTGCCGGTTGTAAAATCTCATGATTACGGCTGTGACCTTTGGTTTGAAAGGAAAAGATAGGACTGGTTGTCATGGCAGAGACCCTGATTTTTGCCAACACCTGCATGAGGGAAACAATAACGTATCTCAAATCAGACGGGGAGCTCAAAGTCATATCTGCTGATTGGTGGTTGTTTTATGAAGCAGGAAATTCTGCAGAACAATCCTTGCGAACACTGCATGTTTTTTTTGGTAGAATAACTTTAACAGACTTGAATTCAAAGTCCTCCTATTGAAACTGTGAGGTCATAAAATATAATTCAGATTACTTATTTACCGATGTCTCTATAAAAAGTTACTGGAAGACCAAGGTGTGGTCCTGTGCGTCATCAGTAAAGCAGGAACACCATGATAGAGGTTCAAAGAAGACGTGATGCTATTTTTAGTTCATGATTTGAGCCGCATTTTAACATGAATGACATAAACACTGACAATAAAGTAACTCTAAAGTCCACACAACAAACAGGAAGAGATACTCATTTTTCAGAACGTGCTTTGAACATCAATAGTTCCTGGTTTCTACAAGAGCGATAAGAAGTTATCAAGATAATGCTACTGAAATTGTTTCCTTCAAATCCTCTTGTAATTAAATTACAGATAAAGCGGATCATTTCAGCACCAGCATTTTATATGTCTTATAAAGTTTTCTGTGTGCCCTAACAGGGAACACTTTAGATATTGAGGAGAAATGGGAATCAGAATTAAATGTGATCATTGAACACAAAGATTGGGGAGAAGTGTGTGAGAGATCCAACAGCCCAGCCTGGAAGGAATTTAGTTGGGAAATGCTAATGCCATGTTTTAGAACTCCCAATTTTGTTTTTAAATACGATCTAAGAATAACAAATTTATGTTGGAGAGATTGCAAACAAATTGGAGACCATTCGCATATCTTCTGGAAGTACCCAAAATTGAAGTCTTATTGGCAAAGTATTCACTCTGAGATACTATATATCTTAGGTATTGATTTAATCCTGGGCCCTAGACACTACATTTTAGGTCTGACCCCAGAGGGTTTGGTGAATGATCAAAAAAATTATATATTACATACACTCCGACTGATTGCAAGGAAGATGATCACCTTATCCTGGCGCAACCCACACCCACCTACAATACAGCAATGGCATAAAAAGATAGTGTCCATATATTTGATGGAAAAAACAACAGCTGAAATACAATTAAAATCAGATGTTTTTCGGAAAAGATGAAAACCTGTAATTGACTATTTTAATTTATCAACATGATTCCTCTCGTTCTGTACTTATAAGTGAACACAGGGTATTTATCCTGTTGAAGGATGGGTGAAATGAGATCGGCACGCGTGTATATGTGTTTATGCATATGTACCTCTGAATATATATATGTACTTGGGTGCTAGTTTTGAATTACAACCGGAACTCTGTTAACAGAGACCGAACATATTGATGCCCTATTGATTGGTTATGTCGAATGTATATATATATGTATATATTTATATATATATGCACATACGTACAGAAAAAAAGAAGAAAAGTGTGTATGACTATATAAATAAATATAAAAATATAAATCTAAATATTTAAATGTATATACACATATATACATACATATATATATATACATACTTTTTTTTTCCTTTTTTCCCCCCTTTCTTTTTTCTTCCTTTGTTTATTTATTTTACTACCAGAGGCCAAATCAACATGTGTTACTATTTTTATTACCATATATACTTTGTTTGATGTTACCTCTTTTTTTCTGCTTTGACCTGAATTTATGTGTATGTATTTATATGATTTTTGCTTGATCACATGGAAATAAAACTAAATAATATGTTTAAAAAAATAATTCTGTGTGTTTCCTTGTTGTTATACACTGGAGGTCAGTTCAATAAGTCCCTTGAAAAGTTCCCCTAAAGTTTTGGAGAAAAAAACACTTTGCCGAGAAGAAATCCATTTTGAAATGCTGAACTACAAATTTAAACTGAAGCCTTAACTGTCACACAATAAATTATCGCCGTTATGAGGACAGAAATCTAGAAAAATACTGAGGGTTTATAAAGAAGCTCTTATGCTATAATAACCTTTATGTCCAGCAGGTGGCGCCCTCTCTTTACCAGACAGCATTGGGGTCCGTGAGCTCCCTGACAGCCAGCTCTGTTATGTTGGAGTAAACACAAACTCCTCCTTCCCCCGGTGACAGGCGGCAACACTGAAGCATTGCCTCGCCTTTTCCAACACAATCTGCGCTCTGGACTCAATGTCGAAGCCACTCAGGTGAGTCACAAGATTGTTGTTTTTATTATCACCGTGTTGTCTTGTCGGCTCGTGATGTGGCGCGAGGTAAACGTCAACCTTCGGTCATTTTTTTTCAGTCACATACGACCGCGTTACCTGTCCGTTACGCACAGCGACGCACGGTTTGATTTTTTCACAGCTGAACCGAGATTTTCAGGTACGCGTTCAGATCCAGTTTGGACGTGGCGGATCTCCAGTCTTAATCTCAGCCTGTCTGCTTTATTCTTTATGGTTTGGGTTGAATATGAAGGCTCTCTGTTTGACAACCTGCCGCGACACAGTCCTACTGGTGCGTCAATGTGGGTTAATGGAACAAGCGCCTGGAGTTTCTGTCCTTATCTCCCCCTCGGGTTTTTATTTTCACTTCTGTTTGTGTTTGGTTGATCTCTTTTATCAATCACAATAAATATTAGTATTATTGCGTGTCTGTGGTGTGCAGATGAGACAGTTTTAACACTCAGGTGATCTGGTATAAAGGATAAATCTGCTCCAATCTTCCTTGTTGGACTCTTCTCCAATATTAAGTGCTATAACATTTTAATGAAGTCCTGGATGTCAATGTCATTATCATTGGACAGAAATTTAATTCCCATAAGAAAAGTCTCTTCTTAGAGAGGTCAGAGGTCAGGATCAGCAACAGATCAACATCCCTGCGGCAGATTGTCTATGGCAGCGTGCTGGGTGGAGGAAAGGGGGGATCGACTGCTGCTAAATGAACCAAGATACCCTAAAGACAGTGTTTCACTGACGGTTAAAGGGATATTCCGGTGTAAAATTAAGTTAGGGTTGAATACACCGATCATTTCCTCAGTCGATGGATTCGCCTGAGGTGTCCGCACAAACAAACGGCTGCTGGAAGAGAGTAGGTGAGCTGTGTTTGGTCTCTTTGTGAAAGAAATTAGGTAAAGTTAAAAAGATTTTTGGTTAGCCTGGGACCCTATTTGTACTGTTGATGAAGTTAGGTGCTGTTCTGAGCATTATTTGTGGCTATAGAGTGGCGTTTTGGTTGAGCGAATGGCCCTCTGTATTGCTATCATGCAGTTGTAACTAGAGAAGCAAGCGGTTGGCAACATTCATCTCTCGATGGGAGTGTCTAACTCCCATCCTAACTTAACTTTGCGCCGGAATATCCCTTTAAAAAGACACCATGACTACGTTCACACTGCAGGTTGTGATGCACAATTCAGATTTTTTGTTAAATCCGATCTTTTAGTGCGGTCGTTCACATTACAACAACAAATGTCGCATCTAATGTGAACGGAATGCGCCCGTGAAGTGACCCGCATGCGCACAAAGCACAAATTGCTTTCCGCGCCTGTTTGTGTTGTCGAACAATGGTGACGTTTGCCGCATATTGATGAAGTATAGGTCGGATGAACGCGACCTGAGCGTCCACACTGCAGTCACATCAGATACATATCCGATTCATATCCACATACAAAAGAGGCCTGGATTGGGTTTGAAAAAATCTGAATTGCACTGTTTACACTTCTGATATGTGTCACATATGGTTAAAAAGTCAGAATTGACCTGCAGTGTGAACACAGCCTATGACAGCCTTTAATTAAAGCACCACTGTGAGATATCAAAGTCACATTGACCCCGTGAGTAGAGTCTGATCGATATTAGAGTTTTGAGTCTAATATTGGTACTGAACTCTAAGGGCTGCCTTCTTTAACATTTGATTTTTTAGGTCATTTCTGTTGTAGACAACAATCCGATCAACTGTTATTCTTTGTTGCACTGTACTGAGAGTATTAAGACTCTGAGCACACTCTGCAAGACGAACTACATAATCAAACTGTTTCCTAATAACTCCCAGCATTGTTTTTCAGATTGCAAATCAGAGCTGTTTCAACGCTGATGCTGTTGTTGCAATGAATTATTAATAAGTGGAACAGGTATCCGTGAATGTGCCACTCTTGTTTTACTCCAGCTGCTGCTTTTTTATGGTCTATATCAGTCACGATCATTGGTCAAACCATTTAACCTCAATCGAAACACCATCATGCCCACAAGTGTGTTTGTGGGGTCGGCCCTTTTTCCGTTCCCATGGTACCGCGCTAAACAAAGACCCGTGCAGACCCTCTCTGATATTTCAGCGTGAACTCATACTTAGTTATCCTGTTTGGGGCCTTGGGAAGAACAGTGATTGTTGTGGCAGACGCTAATGAGACCGCTAAGAAACAAACAAATAGTCTTTACTCGAATGAGAAATTGTTTGGATTGAGGAAGAAACAAGATTTGACTGCTAAGTGCTGGAGGCGGATTGATTTGACTTTCATGGTATTTGCTTGTATTTGCAACCTGCACTGAGGATTTAGAGTCACAACTCTGTTTCAAATCTATGATATATTTCACAGGGAGAATTGATTTATCAAAGAAATAAGAGCCCGCTTGTATTCGTGTCTCTTGATCAAACGCTCAACAGGTTTGTAATCGCTGTGGCTGTTTGCACTCTGAGTTTCATTGCTGCTATAAGATGGTCTTTTTCCTGCTATAGTTAGAAGGGTATATTGGAAAGCTATGTGTGCTGTTTGTTATTTGAGTGTGGGTGTGCAGTGAGAAACAAACAGATGTGGTGATTAATGAACCCACAGCGAAGGAGGCGTCGTGCATACCTGAAGTTTCCTGCAGCTCGCTCGGTTTAAACCTCAAAAACACCCGCCTGAAGATAATCCCTGCAGCTCGCCCACCCTCTGTTTATCTGTCACCTCTCTCCAAATCTTGGAAAAACTCATATTTTTGCTCCGAGATGACACGCTGGGCAGCGAATACATTAAAGAACCTGGCTTCAAAGTGTGTTTTTTTTTCACAAGTAGGCGGAGAGGGAGCTAATTGGTACAGAGTCAAGAAGACAAGGGATGAGAGTGGTTTGACCCACAACTTTCCGGATATTTGCCAGCAGGCAGGATCTCAGCCCACCCTCGAGGAAGAGCTGGAGAATTAGATATGAGCATTGTCACAGCAAGATCATCCTTCTGATACGAAGTACATTTATACTCAACCTGTTATTTTTCTGCTTGCCTTAGTGGAAGCTTGCTAAAACGCATTAAGCTCCAGCATGTTGCAACCGTAGGCTTGTTTGTGCTTGCGGCTACGGATACAGAATGCAAACCCTGCAGTCTGCCTTTGGATTTGGCATCATGCTTAAATGATTTAGTAATGATAACGTGTATTATTAGCAATGCTGAGTGTGGAGATAGGAATTTAACCCTCACCTGGCTGAAGATCGGAGTAAAAAAACACAAACAAGTGATGACAAATACAAGGGGGGAATCATTTTTGATCGGAAACAGGTTCAGGAGAGAAACTTTAAACCGAGGAAAGCAGGAACAGAGTATGTCAGCAGTGTTTCGGTTCCTGATGTGGAAAGCCCCGTCGCTTCATAGTAAGGCTGGACCTCAGTGACACACAAGAGGGTGTGTCCCCATCTGAAGAGGCCCTAATAAACACATGGCTGCAGCAGGGACAGTCTACAGCTGTGCAAACTGCTACCTGCAGCCCCCTCCCTCTCATTCACTTACACGCACACATCCCCCCTCAGAGTTTCATCTGTATTACACCCACAGCTTCTGCAAAGGACAAACAGGAAGGCCTTACTCTGGCTCGTACTGGATATATGAACAAACTCCAGCTGTCCAAGATTTGTCTTTGTTTACTATCAGCTGGGTTTAAGTCTTAGCCGGGGCCACTGCAGTATTGAAACAGCTGGACAGAGATCAAGGTTCTCCCTTTTCAGATGCGTCATTGCTCACCCACCATCTGTTCAAAGAGGCATTGTGGGTTGCTCCTCCTAGATAAAAGTCGCGCACCAGAAACACTAAAGAGAGATTTCTTTCTTTATCGGGGAGTTAAAGCGAATCGATCGTTCGCTCCTAAAAAGTGCTGCACCTGATGAAAAACTTGCCTGAGTTCGCACCTCTCTGCGCTGATATCTGTTGTATTGACTGAGGGGTCAGCCGGGGTCAGAGGGAGAACGTTTGATGCCTTCGGGTTAACTGCGATAACTGGAGGTTTCAAGTTCTCAACATTTTATGAAGCTCTTTGTGCTTCAGGAAAAAGGGAGCAATTTTATCTAGGCTGAGAGAACAGACGGATAGATCACTGGCTGATATGAAGTTATTGTTTGTGTTTGTTTCTAATATAAAGCAAATTTTGGTGGATTTACGATGCAGAAAATAATGCACGAGTGGTTTGGAGATTGTGTCGTTCTGTTTTTTGTTCAGGAAAGTGCAGCAGAGTTTAAAGGGATATTCCGGCGTAAAATTAATTTAGGGTCAAACACCCTGTAACGCTGAGTTAGACGCCCCCCTCGAGAGATGAATGTTGCCGACTGCTTGCTTCTCTAGTTATACCAACTTCAGTAATGACCGCACGATAGCAAAACAGAGAGCCACATGCTCAACCAAAAAGCCACAAATAATTCTCAGAACAGAACCTAACCTCATCAACAGGGTACATTGGGTCCTAGCCACAGCACTAGCCACCACCGCCTTTTTAGCTTGGCCTGATTTCTTTCACAAAGAGACTAACCACAACTCACCCTCTCTCTTCCAGCAGCCACTTATTTGTACGGAGACCTCAGGCGAGTCCATCGACTGCAGCGGGGTGACGCAGCTCAAGGAAGAACATTTATGATCATTACTTTATCATTTCCTTGAAGTAATAATCTCCATATTAATCATGGTGTTCTGCCTTAGTGTCTCAGTCTGATTGCATTTCCATGAATTAATAATCATAAATGTTCCTTCTTGAGCTGCGTCACCCCACTGTAGTCGATGGACTCATCTCCACACAAACAAGCGGCTGCTGGAAGAGAGTAGGTGAGTTGTGTTTAGTCTCTTTGCTAAAGAAATCAGGCAAAGTTAAAAAGATGTTTGGTGGCTAGTAATATGGCTGGGACCCTATATGTACTGTTGATGAAGTTAGGTGCTGTTCTGAGCATTATTTGTGGCTATAGAGTGGCGTTCATGCAGTCGTTACTAAAGTTGGTATAACTAGAGAAGCAAACAGTTGGCAACATTCATCTCTCGATGGGGTGTCTAACTCAGTGTTACAGTGTGTTTGACCTCAACTTAATTTTACACCGGAATATCCCTTTAAGACTCAACAAACCCTACAGTGCAGTACAGTATTCAAATGGGCGTATACTCTCCTCCTCTGACAATGCATCTGTCTCTATTATATTCCTGTCAATCATTACATGAACACATTGCAGATTAAGATTTTGAGAGATCAGGCAGTGTCCCCGCTGTTCTTTCATGAGGTTAACCCCATTTAAAACCTTTATGATCTGTGTTTTTTACAGTGTTTTTAAGGGCAGCAAATGAGCACACAAACTCCAGTACTTAACATTAGATGCTTATCGTGGCAGATGTGATTTTACATGAGAACTCGTTTGACTTTTTAAAAATTTTAGGTCAAATTATGGCAGCCTAATTTGTGACCTGCTCAGGGACAGCAGGGTGGAGCCCTGAAGAGATTAACTCCCTCTGCTATGTGCCCTGATTTTTCCTCAAGTGAAGGCAAACATCTCCAGCTCTTTATTTCAACATGTTTCAGTCCACTTCATTTTGTGTGACTGAATGACTCAGAAAAGCAAATATTAAGTTTTCGGTGGAAAGGAAAGAAAAGGGAGACGCGCAGACTTGTTAACAGCCAGTGGGGGAAAAGACGGTGATGTAATTGTGGATTTCCTTGAGGGGTATTTGTTTGATCCTTGTGCGAATCGGTAACAAAGTCAGCTTACCAGCACAAGACGTTACACCCACACATTCCTGGAGAGCTTGATGTTTATGATAATGTCAAATGTCTCCACAGTTGGTAGATGATGCAAATAGTGTGAAACTTGGGCGCACCACTCAACATACACTCATAAAGTACATATGTTTTCTTGTAGTCTAAAGCATTTATTTGACTATTTCGTTTCTGAATTTTTAAGGTCTCCAACTCTGAACTCATGTGTTCCATATTAGCAATTTGTAAATAACCATAGACTGTATAAAGAATGGACGCCATCTGCCTCCTCACTGGGTGAAGCCACTTCGAGAACAGCACCCTCTGGTGACGGGCTGCAGTATAGGTCATAAATCCCGCCTCCGCCAGCAAAGCTAATGGAGCTGTGGACAAATTTTACAAATTTGTTCCACAGAATATAAATATTTTTCCTCCCTGCTTGCATTTTTGACATGTAGTTACTGTAAAACTGGTTTGTGCTCAAGTTCTATTTTTTCTGTACAGCTGTTTTTAAAAGTTATAAGGGGGTTCATGTTTTTATGATTGACACTTGATACAGCCTATGGGCGTACAAGAATTGCGTAGCTCACCTGGGGCATACGCTGTTTGAGCCGAGCGTTAGCACAGCGACTCTCCCGCTCAATGTGTACAATGCTACTGCACAAGTGGTGGAGTGCGCACAACGCTACTGCGAAATGTCGGTTTCAGGAAATGGAGAGAAAACGCGGAATTACCAAGAGCTTTTCGGCTTCAAATCCATATACTGGCGGAAGGCGGAACCAAGTTGTCCATAGTAAATACAGTCTATGTAAATTACAGAAAAACTGCTTTATTTACTCTCTAATATATTAGAAACCTGGTCTGTTTTTCACTCGATTAAAAACCGTCTTGAACGAACACAAAAACGAACCTAGCTCCAAGAAACAAGCTACTAGCATTTTAGCTATCCCTCTTGAACAAAGTTAGCCAGAAAATCCCAGAAAAATACAGATCTCTTGGTATGAAACTACCCTTTTCTGTTTTTTTTTTTCAGTTTTAATCATGTCTTTGAGAGAAAAGTAGACCCATATTGATGACTTGACTGAAGCTTGGCCTTGAGCGCAAAATGAAAACTGCTGAGATGTGACTAAAAAACATTAGCTCTCCAGCCAACTTTGTAATGGTTTTACAGCTCGTTGTGCCAACATTTGTATCCATATTTTTGACAATGCAGACGGATTTTAGTGCACTTTTAAGCTAACACAAGGGTGTCTACCAGTCTTAACCACATTGTCCAATTAGACTACTGCAGAAAGCATGACTCCTGCCAAATACCTTGTGTGAATCATAAAAACCAAAGTAATCCTTGCATGTAAAAACATGCAATCAGTGCAGCCTTTTTACTGTTAGCTCGAAGCTATGAGTAATTTCTTTTTAGATCGGTTTTTAGCTTTGAAAAAACAAAGTCATCAGGAGACTCGTGTTTAAACGTTTACAGGCGGTTGTTCGGTTAGTCATGCATCACTTTGGATACAATAATGTGGCGTTAAAACAAAAGTGCTAAGCTTGGTGATGTCTAAAACTGGGAAAATACTGCATTTCCAGACTATAGTTTCAATATAATACAGGCTAACTTGAGTGTATGCTGTTAATACACCAATGCTTGTCATACTACCTCCTAACACGTATACGGTTCAAGCTAATTTAACACTCCTGTGGGGTTGCACAAAGAATTCAACCACCAACATACAAACATTTGCTACTTATACAGCTTTGGATTTATTTTAATGTCTTTAACGACATGTAAAATGTTACTTACATTCATATGATGCTTGTTGCTGGTTGGCGAGCTTTGCTATAGTGTAGTTTAAGAGCCGTATCGTACTCATATCCAAGGTAGCTAGCATGAATAGTTTGATAGTTTTAGTATGATAGACGATTCGTACACAGCCGAAATGTGAGTGGGTGAGAAGTCTAAGGGGTCACATGGTGATTTGGATGATTCATAGAATCTAATTATATTATATTATATTATGATTCATATAATTTAATTTTAGGGGGAAGCCTTAAGATTAATTTTCCGTTCAATATTCCTCTCCAACTCCTCTTTAATTTTCTTGCACAGATACAAAACTTAAGTGGCTTTTAATTGATTCCCAAGCAGCGGGCTGTGGCGGTGTCTCACATGGCGATGGCGCATATAGAGAGATTATTTCCCCTCATTTCTGCAGCAACCATAAACTCTGACGGCCGGTCTTGTGTCTTCAGCCTATTGCATGTATCGTATTATTTCTGTGTATCAGCACTTGTAGTGGCTTTTTTAACACTCCTCATAAAAAGCTGCGACCATTAGGTACAGCTCAGTCAACTGTCTGGAGTGAAACATTAGTTTCGGGTCGTATCTTTTCAACGGTCTTATATCAATTTCAGTTGCATAATACAGCGCTTTGTTGGATGTTTTAGAGTTAACAGGCTCTTAAGAACTGTACTCGTGGATTTGCGTATATGAGATGAAAGCTGGGTGTGACTTGTTGAGGGAGAGTAAAGAGCGAGTGAGAGAGAGAGAAATATGAAATAATGGTTCGGCTGTGTCACTACAAAGGTTGTTGACATGGAGGAGTACTGTGCTTAATGAATAATGGATGTCGACTAAAGCAGCCCCTTTCCTATTCATTCTTCCAAGGCTGCTGCTGCTGCCACACAGGGAGTTGTGTGTGATCATCATGTCAGCGCTTCAATATTTTCATTGTGCTTTCTGTAATACGATGCAGTTTGAAGGCACTGGAGTGACTCCAATAAACATTTTCACACAAGGCTCATTGAGAAGGACTGCTTACTTTATTTGATCATCACATCAAATAAATGCAGAAAAACAACTTTAACACAGAAGCTCTTATTGTAGACACACAGCACACAGAAAGAAGGGAATTTAACCTTGGTTTTTTATCGTTTTCTCTTTTTATTCCTGAGGGTTGTAATTATTAAAAGTGCGCTTGTCACATCACAAAGGCCCGCAGTGATGGTTACAATTGCTAATTCAATGTCTGCCTTTTCGTTTTTATGTTGAGCCAAAAAGGAACTGACGTGGCGAGCCTCTTCAGATCTCTTCATCAAAAGCACCTTTTAACTTCTGACTTTGTGTGAAGCTTGATAGTGTTAAGGCTCTTATTTGACTGTGATGAATGTGTCTAAATGAGCGCCGGTAGATGCAGCATTGAGCCCTCGGTCAGAGGTTAGCTGACACGGCGCCCCGCATGCTGATGTGTAGGACTCAGGCGAAGAGCAGAAAGTGCTAATGTATGGGGTGATAATAAGAGGTGTCAGAGATGATATAAAGACCAAGGTTAAAGGTAGTCTGGGGCATGTAGTGCGTTCGGAGGTAAGACGAAGGGATGGACCTTGAACATGTTTCATTATATTGAATTCTTGTCAGCGTTTAAGAGGGGGCAATTTCAGCTGCTGTTGTCTGATAGAAAAGTACAGCTGTGTGGAATAGAAAAATAACGCGTGTAAGACTGCTTGACAAAGTTAGGCAAGTTCGTTTTATTTCTTTGTTTTGTGTGGAGAACTTTTCATGGGGGTTGATTGGCGCCCCCTGTGGACAAAGTGGAACTCTTACTCCTTGTTAAGTGGTGTAACCTTGCAGTAAAATCTCCTTCTGCTGTTTTTGGATGCACACTGTCCATCCTCACATGGAAGAACTTGAAAGCCAATAGGGGAAGCAAGCTCACTGACGAGGACTAAACTGAGACGTCCCGAGTATAGAATCCACTCAATTGCTGCGTTTACATGGGCACAAATAATCGGAATAAATGCCCGATTGGCATAAAAGTACGTCATGTAAACATGTCGATCGAAAGATTCTGATCCAATTCAGCTCAATCGGAAAGATCAAGAGGGGTGGTTTTTGCTGATCGTTATTCCGAAACGCATCCATGTAAACACTTGTTCTGATCGCGACTCTCTAATCTGACTCAATTTTCACTCTTTAGCTGTTGTTTTAGCGAAATCAGACAACTCTGCGCCTGTCCAAATGCTTCTGATCTGAATAAAACTTGGTACATGTATATGTACCATGATCATGATCGGATCACTTGATTTTGCACCCATATAAAAACTGGGGATTCAGATTATGCAATCTCTCAAATTTTTAATTGTATCAAGAAGTTTTGCACTTGTAAACATGGCTATGATATTTGGTGACGACTGCAACCAAAATGACAAAAAGAGGCGTGAAGGAGAAACTGCAACTTCGGTGGATGTACCAGAAAGCTACAATCGACGATGAGAGAGGTTTCTACCTGTCCCTGTCTGAAGTAATAAGGTTTACTAGCGCAGTATGTGTGTCATATTAAGACTTGAATCAAAAGATGAAACCGCTTTGACTCTTTAAAGTTGCCTGCTCGGTGAATTCAGCGCAGTGCAGTTTCCCCCTAATCCTCTTTAGACCCTAAACTTAACATTATGATGATGTCCCTGATTTTCAAACTGCTTTTTTTTTCAGCTTGAGGAACATTGAGCAGATTTCAAACCTCCAAGGGCCTAAAATTAATAATGAAAGAGTCAGAATTTACCTTGTTTGCACTTTGCAGTATCTAGAAGCAGTGTAAAGACGTCTCTTGTGAATTCAGGTCCCTGGGGAACTATTTACTCCCATTTGGGAATTCTCGCTTAAACACTGCTACACACCACAGGGCAAGTCTAAGCAAGGATGTGTTATATCCAGTTCTGTTGATGCATTCATGAAGCAGCAAACAGTTAAGTATTAGACTCTTAGGGCTCTTTTTTTTATGGTGCGAGTGGGGGAGCTGAAAGTCACTGATGCACAGACTTTGTCGTACTGCTATTTCAGTCCATGTGCAAAAGGTACTTATTATTCATTTGTTTTGTAGAGAGAGAGTTTTTACAGTGGTTGCAACGACTCTGTTTGATAAATGAGGCACTCTATCCTGATAAATGTGTTCAAAGATATTGTTCCAGATGTCAGCGCTTAAATGAAATCTTCATATCTCATACACGATTAAACCTTGGCATGTAGTTAACATCATTGTGCCCTTCAAAGAAGTTATATAGCCGGTCAGACATTAGTCCACGGAGCCATCAGTTATCATTTTGAGAAGGTGATATAATAGGCCTGGTCCTCCAAGTCCTCTAGGAGGTATTGAATTGATTCATCTATGTAAGGAAATACATGCAACACCACACCATGACTTTGCCACGCTGACCTTCAGCTCCGGAGATCTAATCTATAAATTCTATGCTGTGTCGTGTTATGTATGAAAGTTGGATTGCGGCGGCGGCGGTCACAGGTTCACACACGTGCTCTCTTTGTTATTTCAGTTTTAAGCGTTTTTTTTTTTTTTTCTGAACAAAACTAACCGGCTTTATGTTGCTAATCTGTGCAGCATTTGGTCAGACAATATGTTTCCCCACTGGGAAAGCAAACTGTTGAGGATAACACTCTCCCAAACACTGCCAAAGTCTGATCTGTGCTCAGCCGCAGACAATGCCAGATTCATTTCCGTTCGTTTTTATTCACTCACAGTGATGGCATATTTGTTTTATCATAATTACAGCCTGCTTTGATGCCAGTACAGATTCAATCATGAGAAGCTGTTGGTATTTTTTACCAAAGTGAGAGCTTAAATTTGCAGCACAGTGCCACGTGTGCATATTCACGCACTATTTCCATTTTTAATGCTAGAAATTCAGCTTTCTATTAAGGATATAAATCCGCAATAAAATCAATAATGCAGAAATCTGTGAAACTGCTCCTTAGTTTTAGCATTTCTGCGTTTCCCAGGGAATGAATAATCAGCAGCTTATTTGCATTTTCTGGTCCTTAATTGTCTTTAACGTGAAGGTTTTCTGCACTCAGGGCAATAGGACACAGGTATCTTTAAATAATGGAGGACAGCATCTTAGTGAAGCAGAAAACCTTGAAACTTTTTGTCTGTTTAGGGCAAAAAAAAAGTTTTACAATACATTTAAAACGGGCTAAAAACATATAGGGATGCACCGATCCGATAATTGGATTGGATATCTGATGAATGACGCCGATCCAGCATTCCGATCCAGTCTTTTTTTTCCTAATCGCTCTATAGTCTATGTCTGTCTATCCTTCTGCTCTAAATGTTTACATGGAAGTCTTAATTCTTTTTGCTATGTGTGCTAATGTGCAATTTGTTATTTGTTAATAAATAATATTAAGTAAATTTATTCATTTATTCATTTTAGAAATTTATTTGTTACCTTTTTTAACAAGGCTAAAGTCAAGCCTGATGCCGTCACTCACAGGGCAAGGTATACAGTTCATTCATTCAACAGTAGCATATCGTATATCAGACGATACGCTCAGCCCAGGTATCGGTAACGGATTGTATCTGGAAAAAATGTATCGGTGCATCTTTAAAAACACATCGTTTTCTCTGGATAATTGGCTTTGGACACTAAAATGTCTGAAAACCTCTCCTCCAGTGAAAGAGGTGGCCACCAGAAATCATGTATCCAACTTGTCTTAAACACAAGTTGATTTTCATCTACATATAACACAGAAGAAAAGCTTATTCTTCAGTCTGAAAGCTTTCTTTATTAAAAATATAGCAGAGTTTTAACCCTGAGGACAATCTGTAGATTTGAAGTAATAAACGAATCCCACTCATAAAAGTGAAACACCGTCACAGAGAGATAGATACTGGAGCTGCTCATACTCTCTTCATTAGTGCACCGGTCTTGGATGCAGTGCAAGCTACATATGGTGATGATAATTGAGCAACATGTGCTAACAGCCTGGTTCCTGTTGTCCCCGCCCCCACGTCCTACTGGTACACTTAAACAGAGGTTTGTTCGCCAAAAGGAGCAGCTCTCAAAAGCAGCTATCGATTATTATTGTATCTGCTGCGCCTCAAAAAGCTTCCTCATGGAGACGGATGAGGATGTCATAATAATGATGTGTCTCTGGGCCGGGTATCACACAGGGCTGCTCTTCACAGGCCGAACCCCGGTCTGTGGGCGACTGCACACAAACGCTCATTTACTGCTGTGGAACTACAAGCTGTTTGAATCCCTGATCTCTGCACTCTCTCTCTCTGCATCTGGAGCTCACACAGAGCAGAAGAATAAACATACATTACAGGATATGTATTTTTAATGCTGGGAGTCAGCATCACCCCCTCAGGGCTCCTCACCTTTGTGTCGTTTATCTTGTGCACAATCATTAATTTGTTATCCTGCTAGAAATCACACGAGCATTTAACAAAACAACCACACTTGATGGCCTCGTTTTTATATCCGTGCGGTTTTTTTTCAAACAAATCAAACCACATCCTGCTCTGCCGCCCTGGTGGTTTCAAGAAAATAGGGCGATGCATTTTCATTAAACTATCTGTTAATTTTACAATGCTTTGCAAAGGTATTCACCTCCCTTTGGGGTTTTTATTGTGTTACAACCTGGAATTAAAGATGATTTATTTGAGCTTTTCCTTATTTGACTGACAATTTAAACAGCAGCTCAAAAAGCAAACATCTGTTTGGTACAAATTTTACCTGGAGGCACTGGATGCATCTGTCTGCACGAGGAGTTGCACCAATATTTTTATCTAGGAATGTTTTGGACTCCTATGTTGTCCTTCCCCGCTATTTCAATTCCGATAACAACAGAAAAGCATTAAGATAAGTTAAAAAGAGGTTGCATTTGTAGGAGTCAAAATGTGTGTTGTGCAAGAATCTACATATGGAATTTTCCTGTAATTGGTCCTACATTTCCTTGTTTACCTTACAAGCAATCTCACTGGTTTCTACATATTTGCGTCTTTATCTAAACTTGTGGGCAGCCGAGTGTGACACATGCCTGACATTAGAGGCTGAAAAATGCCCTCTCTGTGTGCTGCACAGAGGGGCTCAGACAGGAGACAGGAAGGGATCTGATCATCAGATCTGTCCTCCCTGGAGAGGGAACACGCCTCTCTCTCTGAACACACCGAGACACTCCCTCATTTGCACTTTTTTTTATGACCGCCTGGGATGAACCAGGGTAAGACGAGGAGCCAGACAGAAGAGGCTGCGGCTGCATGCTGAGATTTAGTCTCCAGACAGAGAGTTTTTTGTGTTTATGTGGAGTTTAGTTGTGATGTTGTGTTTGATTTGAGGCAAAAGTTGACTCTCTTGCATCCAAGGCGGCAATGTAAAAAAACACAACCATGCTAGTGCAACAGAGCCTTGGTATCAATAAATCAAAGAATGGAGTTAGACATCCTGTCAAGAGATGAATGTTGCCGACCGCTTGCTTCTCTAGTTATACCAACTTTAGTGGCGATCGCAAGATAGCAATACAGAGAGACACGCACTCAACCAAAAAGCCATTCTTTAGCCTCAAATACAGAGACCTCCGGGGCAAGTCCGTCTGCTGTGGGGTGACGCAGCTCAATGAAGAACATTTATGATCATTTCTTCATGGAAATGCAATCAGACCGAGATGCTAAGGCAGAAGAACCACCGCGTCTGCAGAGCAAAATGATTCATATGATGATTATTACTTCAAGGAAATGATAAATTAATAATCATAAATGTTCTTCCTTGAGCTGCGTCCCCCCCGCTGCAGTCGATGGACTCGCCAGAGGTCTCCGTACAAACAAGTGGCTGCTGGAAGAGAGTAGGTGAGTTGTGTTTAGTCTCTTTGCTAAAGAAATCAGACAAAGTTAAAAAGATGTTTGGTGACTAGTACTATGGCTGGGACTCTATATGTACTGTTGATGAAGTTAGGTGCTGTTCTGAGCATTATTTGTGGCTATAGAGTGGCTTTTTGGTTGAGCGCGTGGCTTTCTGGATTGCTATCATACAGTCGATACTAAGTCGCATCTCTTGACGGGATGTTTAACTTGGTGTTACGGTGTATTTGACCCCAACTTAATTTTACGCCGGAATATCCCTTTAACTTATTGTCGCCCTGACTCTCGTATCACATGGATGCATGGTCGCTCTTTGTGGACTATCCCTCCAATTTGGCCATACGCTATTATATTGCACATTAATTTATCCATGCATATCATATCACACTGTCATCGTCTCATCGTATCTAATCAAAACATACTGTTGTTTGTATTGTATCATATCATATATCATACATCATATGGTATTGCGTCATATCTTATTGTTTCACATTGATTTGTTCTGTATCTTATACCAAACATACTCTACAGTCAGGTTGAAGCTTCCCTTGTAGTAATTGTGAGATCTAATATTTATCTTCCCATCAGCAGATGTGACATCTGAACAGGCAGAAACCCTGAGCAGATCCAGACACAGGTGGATAGCCATCTGCTGTGACTGAAAATGGCAGCATGAGAAAGACAGTGAAGGTTGCAGTTGACTGACTGACAAGGACAAGGGCAGACAGCGACACATGGGAGAGAACTTTGCTGCAATTTCAGGAAATAACAGCTGCAGGAAATAAATAAAAAGCCTTCTACCGCTACCGACTCATCACATCCAGCAGCTCGGCCTCAGCAGGGGACTAGTTAGCCGCTTAGTTAGCTAGGGAGATGCCTTCAGTCTCAAGGCAAAAACTCATTAGTGCAGACTAGTTGGAGTCCATTTTCATCCCGTTCGGCTCGAGCTGCTCACAGTTTTCTCATGTGTGGCAGCAGAGGGTCCTTCAGCTGTGTGCACTTTCGTCTTAAAAACAGACCAAGCTCCTGCGGCTCTGCTTGATTGTTTTCATTAGTCTGGCGGCAGAAGCTTGATACCGGTAGCCGCCGCCTTGGCTGTCATTTTCCATCAGCTCCATAAAGAAATATAGGAAGGTGAGGCAGAGGGGTTTGTTTTTATAGCTTCCCCACCCATGTTGTTACTATCATATCAATGTGGAGTCTGATATGAGACCTCCATGCTCCAGGCCACACGGTTTACCCTGCATTCCTGTGTCTGTAATGGGTTATCGCTGCAATACGTAAAGGGGGAGGGGGGTTGGGTGGAAAGAGCGGTGGGAGAAAATAAGGGGGCTGGGTGTATGTTTTACTTGAAACTACAACCACAACTGGGGAAGATGAAACAAAGGCAGCTGTGGTTTCCACTGCCAAAATATATCCAACCCCCATGATGAAGAGGATTTCTTTCTTTCATTTGCATGTGTTCAATTAGGGTTTCTTCAGATCCTGCTGGGGTGGGATGGGGGGAAGGGGGGCAGAGATCTCCTCACTTCAAGCACACAGAAGCTCACTGAGATGACATGGTTACATTTGGGTTTGGAGATAATTTCTTTGAGGGGTGATGTCTGCAGTAATGAGGAGATGAGTTTACCTTTGAGTTATCTTAGTGCAAATATTAGCCGGAATGATGGACAGTCAATGGACGGGATAATAATGTGCATAAAAAAACACCCCAACAGCCTCTTGAGAGCAAAGCTTTGGTCCAGTACCTCTTAAGACTCAACACTCCAGGTGTGATCTTTGAAAAATCTGCAGACTGATGTATAAAAAGAGATGGACAAGCCTTTCAAACAAAGAGTTCAGCTCTTTGTTGAGCAGGTCTGCTCATTGCTGGTGACCTTTGAATGTGCAGCAGATTTGGAGTGATTTTCTATCAACGCCCTGCAGTCTCTGATGCCTCTCCGGCTTTGATTACCAGGTTTATTTACATACACATGAGGAACAACACAGATGTGGATATTTCAGATTTGATCATAACATCTAAGTGCAGCATGGATGGGCCATCAAATGCTAAATGGTAAAGGGGGAGTCATTTGTGCATGCATGCACTTGCTTCTCTAGTTATACCAACTTCAGTAATGACTGCAGATAGCATTACAGAGAGCCACGCGCTCAACTAAAAAGCCGCTCTATAGCCACAAATAATGTTCAGAACAGCACAACTTGCCCACTCTCTTCCAGCAGCCGCTTGTTTGTACAGAGACCTCCGAGGCGAGTCCATCGACTGCAGCGGGGTGATGCAAAATGATTAATATGATGATTATCACTTCAAGAAAATTATAAAGTAATGATCATAAATGTTCTTCCTTGAGCTGCGTCACCCCGCTTCAGTTGATGGACTTGCCCGAGGTCTCCGTACAAACAAGTGGCTGCTGGAAGAGAGTGAGTGAGTTGTGTTTAATCTCTTTGCTAAAGAAATCAGGCAAAGCTAAAAAGGTGTTTGGTGGCTAGTGCTATGGCTGCGACCCTATATGTACTGTTGAAATTGGGTGCAGTTCTGAGCATTATTTGTGGTTATAGAGTGGCGTTTTGGTTGAGCGCAAATTTCAAGATGTTGCAAAAGCTTATAAAGCTAATATAAACTTATTAAAAAAACTTAGCTAAATGACTATTTGAAAGCTTTTAATAGCCAAGTTGTTTTTGCTCTAAATGATGAATATGCTGCCAATTTAGAGAACATGATATCATACTGAAGGACAGGGTTAACTGCAGCTAACTACTATTGAAGCTAAATTAGCTTAAAATGCTGCATGCATTGTTTGTATTTTGAGTCTCTCTACTGCAAAACCAAACTAACTTTTAAATATTTGACACTTTTTTAAAGACTCTTTAAGACTTCCAATGTTCAGAGATAAAAGATGCAGCTTTCTATATCAAGGTTACTAGACTTTGCCTGTCAATGTGCTCCCAACATCCTTATTAGTCATTTCTTCAGTCAGGGTGACGTACGCATTGAAACATGATGTGAGTATTTACTAATCCACTGTGAGTTTCCCTCCTTTTGATGGGGTTATGCCGGCGTGTCGGAGAAAAGCTGGAGTGAATTCCAACAGTCTCCCTCAGAGTCGCGTCAGCTGATTGGCAGCTACTCTGATGTCATTTGTTTTTGAGGGGCAAGGACAGGTCACGCTGGCTGATCTGTGTTCTCTTTCAAGTCCTCTCTCTCTCTAGTCTCTGCCTCCTGAGTCTTCAGATTTCTCTGTCCTCACTGCCTGGTTAAAGTAGAGCCCACTGACCCCCCTCTTTCAACAGTCTTTCTTTTGAGTTTCCTCCCTTTGACTCACATTAAGACATTTTATTATTAGATTACTAATGCTGAAAAACAAAGTATTAAGATTAGCTTAAAGTCCGGGGTCTGGCATGACTGTTTAACTGCAAATAGTAGCTGAGATGAAGTCTGTTTGGCTCATACCAAGAAACAATTCACCATTTCAACCCACTTCACAACATTTAACAACACCAATAGGCTAATTGGACTAGTTGAGGTCTTAATCTGACAAATCCAGTCTGATTGTTGGGGATTCTGGGGGATCTTGGGCCCCTTCATGGACTGTGAGGCTTGCCGCTTGTCTAATCACTCCTGACCCTGTTAGCAAAGAGTCCTCCTTTGTTACTGTGCGGTACTGTCAGTTCTGGGGGAACAAAAAGAGCCATTGTCTTTCTTTGCTGCGACTGGGATAGAAGTAATCTGTAGCTGTAGAGCGGCCTCAGGATTGTTATAATCCCGTTTCAGTATTAATGACAGTCTAATCCGCATATTTTTTGACCCTCCGGAGAGGCTGACATGGCATCTCTGTTGTTATTTGCTTGTGTAATGTCAATGATTCCCAAAAAGAAGGGGGGCTTGCTTACAGCTTATGTCACTAGGGAGACAATATCCTGTTCAGATTTTGTGTGCTGCGTTTGCCAAGATGCTGCGGCGGTCTGATAGCGGCGCAGACAAAGCAGGGTTGTCATGTCGCTGGATTCAGCAGATACAAACGTGGATTCACTTTGATTTCAACCATCTTTTCTTTTTCTGAGGCAAACAGGGATTGTTTTTGTGTGCGTTGGTTTCCATTGTCGGCGTGGAAATTGTCATGCTTGAGACCAGTGGAATAATTGCATGCCTGAGTGGAGCATGCTGGGATATGGGGAAGGGACCATGGGGGTGTGTTTGTTCGCCCATGCACGACGTACAGCGGGGGCAAATGACACAAATGGCAAAATGCTGCTCTCAGAAGGAGCTCTTTTTCTCTCTGTTTGACATAAAGGGAAGCAGAAGTAGGGGAGTGCATGTGTGTGAAATCCATCACACAGCTGCGAGCTTGGCAGAGTGATCAGTAACCCCCCCCCCATCTCTGCCTCAGAGCCCTGCCCACAGCTCCTTATCTCCCCTCCAGAGCTGAGCACATGGGCCTTTTGTTTACAGCTCTTTCCAGTGATCCATACCACTAATCCTCCAGACAGGTAGCACAACTCCCTGACAAGACCCCAATCTTTCATTATCCAGTGATGGCCAAGACTGATTCTGACTGGACTGGAGCAGCTGAGATAGCGTCAGTGCTCAATATGGCAAGCGAAAGAAGCAACTTCTGGAAAAAAGTGTGTTTTTTTAATCTCTGAGATGTCGTTCGGATACATCATCTGTAACACCCCCTGAAGTTAGAATTCCAACTTGGCAACAATCAGTACGTTTACATGACACTCGAGAAAACCAAATTATTGCTTTACTCTGATTATGACCGGGCAACTGAAGTGCATGTAAACACCTTAGTCCGACTATAATCAGAGTTTCAGAACTCAGATTAAGACACTGAGATAATGCGGTTGGAATTCAATTTTCTCGACCATGTAACCAGCGTAGTCGAAGTATGATCGGACAATGCCTGTATGCGTGCGCCATGCCCCCGTAGCCCCGGAACAAAAACACCAGAAAAGAGGAGTAGCGTGCACCTCATCTGCAGAAAAAGTAGTGCGTACATCATGTACAACAAAAACACGATGCTCCATCTTCTTGTTCGGAAATGCCCAACAGCAGTTGTAGACACTTCTGGGTCAGAAACAGCGCTGCTGAAAAGACCCATATCGCCCCCTAGTTTTGGGGAGGAAGAGACGTTCACGTCACTAATTTGCCTGGTATTAGCTTACAGTGCTGAGGTCTGACATTTGGCGTCTAAAAAGCGCCAAAGGAACCCAAACTCGCAAAACTGCAGTTCTTTAAATGTCCACTTGAGGCAGACTCAAAAGTGAGTCAATCCCCATGACAACTAATGCTGTATTGTTCATTTTTAAAGCAGAATTAAACAGACAAGAGACAAAAGGAAAAAAAAGGTTTTAGTTGCTTTACCTTTTCATTTTCTTTCTCTATAGGTGTTGATATTTAAGACCAGTCAATTTAAAGTAGGTATGGTATATAAAAGCTCCTGTGAGGAAGTTTTGGTAGATGTTAATTTCTGGCGCTTCTTGTAGACAAAGCACGTCTTATGTATCTTTAATATAGAAATATTCAGTAAAGAAAATGTAAAAACCTGGCTGTCTCCTCGGCTGCATTGCTGACACCTTTACTTTGATTGCGGGTATTAAAATGTACAAAATACAATCCTCAATCTTATTCCTGAGGGTCTTGTTTGATTTTGTATATCATTAAAGGCATCACACGACTTGATCTGTCAGCTGTGTTTGTTTTGGAGATTTGCTGATTGAAATACTCAACAATTAGACTGACTGTTTTTTTTAAGACAAATCTGGTGTGTTATCTATACTGTACATCAGCAGTCATTAGCAGGTTTTGTTTTTTAGTGTGTGCTCTTTGTAGGCAATCAGTGTATAAACTCACTTTGGCATGGACTGCCTTTATATGCTTTGTTAACTTGCCATACAGCAGCTAAAAAGATATTTACTACAAGTGATAAATGGGGACAAAGGAAGTAGACTTCTTAGAGGCAGAAATATGCATCAAATAAATTATCTAGCATTATCAGACACCCCGTCCTCCTCCAACTTCATCACTGAGAACTTTGAGTAGTGCACTTTTTGTACTTTTCTGTTCCTTCCTACATCCATCACTTCACACTTTAAGAGTGTGTAGAAAGAATTGAACAATACTGTTTCAAACTAAGTCTTCGGATATGTTAGCCGTCAGTTTTAGTTCTGAAACTTTTAGACATGTTTTCAAATGTGTCCGTCTTCTCAGGCTTTGTGAGAAGTTTCTGTTGTGGGTTGGCGTAAATAAAAGCCCACGCAGAGAAAAAGACGTGCCTCAGCTGTCTGAAACTTTCCACAGGGCGGTAAAAAGATAAAAAGTGACAGGATACAACTCCAGCAGTTTGTCTTGTTTAATTCACAAGCAACGTACGAAAGAGCACTGATGTTTTGGATCAATGGAGCCTGACATTAAAATCACAAAGACGCTCAATTTGTATCGACGTGACGGACTTTGATGCAGTAAGTTCTTAAAAATGTCATTAAACTACTGAGTGGAAATAGAGTCAGTAAAGTTTACCGGGAAGCCCAGTGGTGCATGATGGTAAAAGTTCCGTGGCCTTTTTAATGATCTATTAGTCTCATAAGCCTGATACAACACCACAAGCAAAAGAACATATTTGCGATAAGCTATAAATAATGCACATCACCTCGACGAATAAATCAATGCCTTGAAAATAAATCCCACCTGCCAATGTCCCCTAAGGTCATTTATCATTTCCACTGGCTGGATTTATCACTGGAATATCACTGCAGAGCCTTTTAAAAATGTAACATTATCTTGAATCAGCAGTCTTTGGCTCTGTATATGTAGAAAATCAATGGTGTCCCAGCTCTAGTATGACTGGCCATCCATCAGTCTGTGAGTGAAGCTGTAGACGATGTGCTGAATGGACAATTTCCTGTTACCTGCTAAAGACAGGGAGTATTACAGCGAGAGCTCCTCAAATCATGATTTCCCTCTGGGTTGCTGTAACTAATAGGAAAGATTAAAATACCAAATTTGAGCCCCTGGATGATTCGAAATCCAAGAGATGTAATTCAATCGTAACTTTCCTTTTTGAGAAACATCGAATTGTGGTCGATGCATCTCCAAATCTGATCCTTTTGCCCTCCGAGCTGCAGCCTGCGGCCTTCAGTATGTTTCACGTTACACACACCAGATGATAATGCAGCGGAGTATTTACAGGACTACTTCCTGGAAGGAGGAGGGGGATAGGGTGGGGGTTGCGAGTTCCCCTCCCTCTCTCTGATGACTAGATTACAGTATTTACTCGTGTGCGCTGCCCTGCTCGCAGATCAGCTGTAGTGATGCCTTTGAAGAGTAGGATGTAAAGAGGTCTGAGAAGCTTATTTCCAGAGTTGTTTTTTGAGTGTACTGGATGTGACTCTGTAAATCACCCGTATCCTGTTGATCTGAGCTTAAAGGGTGCTCTTCCTATGAGCCTTCCCTCCTG
Organism: Xyrichtys novacula; assembly: GCA_962446985.1. Taxonomy (NCBI): domain Eukaryota; kingdom Metazoa; phylum Chordata; class Actinopteri; order Labriformes; family Labridae; genus Xyrichtys; species Xyrichtys novacula. The sequence goes on along the minus strand of OY660882.1, from coordinate 5,067,104 downwards.
TTGTGAGGACACTTCACAGTTGACGAGGCGACCCAGATCACATTTGACTTAAGGTTGTAATGCAAGAACTTGCAATAGATTAGAGCGTTAACAGCAGGATTCAGCGTGACAGTTTTGTTTAACTTCAGAAAGGATAATCAAGCCACTCCTGACCAATCAGAGCAGGCCATAGGGTTCCTATGCAAGTGTAGAAAGTAAGGAAAAGTACGGAAGTAATTTGATCAATTTTGGGGTCTTAAAAAGTATGGAAAAATGTTTCTAAAATAGCAAAGTAGGTATTTCCAAAAATAATTCTAAAAAGTAGTGGATGGAAAAGTATGGAAATCCCAACTGTGTAGGAACCCTGAGGCCAATAGAGCAACCAAGTACAAATCATCTTCATGTCATGACTTTAAGATCACGTACTCGCTTGTAGCCTAAGTGATAAGGGTTTTTCGTACCCTACATAAATTTGGCCACCCAGCAGTGTAGATGTTTTCCAGTCGACTGCTTTACAGTAGAGGCTTCCTGTTTTTAAAGCAGTATGTAGAGCCACCACAGCCAGCCAATAACATCTGTAAAAACCCACTGTACGGTACCCTCTGAGCGTCACAGAGCAACATAAGCAGCTTAAAAAGGATGAAGAGCCAGATATTTCCCTCGGGATTTAAAGGCGATTGAAAAGAAATGTCAGGAAAAAAAAAGGGTAAAGACTCGATATACAGCACACTCATCAGGTGGATTCAACATGAGTCCAACTTCATGCACACGACTTTGCCAACAAGTTTTTAAATTCACATGATATGGGCTTCGGTTAGCTCCACGCACTAAAGCCACTGTCGTCATCACAGTGGTTACAGGGTCAGATCCCTTTCATGACCCTTCGCTCCAATATCCCCACATTTACTCTCGCTATTCAGCTGCAAAAGCACCTTTTTTGTTGCATTCAAAGTGCCAGATTATATCCTTGTCCCACAGACTCACACTTGGTGTCACAGTCCCTTAATCCATAGGGGTGGGAGAAAAAATCGTATTGCTGTTATTTTTTTTAATTGATTTTTATGTTCAAATATCACTTTTTTTTTTTTCAAATTTAAGAGTAAATCTTAAAAACTGACTTACATGTGATGTGTATTTTTTGGGGAAAATATGGTTCCTAGAATAGTCAGTAGACAATCATAATCATTCAACTGTTTCACTGGTGTTAAAAATGCAGACTAATGATATCGTAGAATCGCAATTTAAATCAAATCGGCATCCAAAAAATCGTAGAAGAATCGAATCGGGAGAAAAGCATATCGTCCCAGCCCTATTAATCAACAAAGAGAGAGGATCAAAATCTTAAATTTAAACTTGGTGATTCTCGGGATTGCCGTAAAACTTTGATGGGTCTTTTATTTGCCTTTACTGAAGTAGAAACCACACTTTTATTAGATGCAGGTTTTTATATCAAAGTCTAACATAGTTTTTATCCTCCTGTTGTCAATTTATATTCTTCTATATTAGAGGATTTACGGTAACAGTTTTCCAACTTTTAAACTAGTGAAGATTCATGCAAACAAAATATGCTAATACATGTAACTGGGTCACTTTTTAAAACTTGTCTATTTTTTTGGTCCATCCAACATTTTGCCCCCGTGTGACTTCTACAGACAGTTTAACTGCTGCCAGTAAACCGTTGGTCTAAATCGGCCGTAATCTGTTTTTTCCTCCCAATATTTATTACAGAATGAGTCATTTTTAGAAAACTAATACTTGGCTTTTGAGTGTGAGACACACCCATGATAAATGTTCTGGGTCATAGCTCATAAATATGCCATTTCCTCTTCTAATCTGGCTTAATATGCCACCAGACTGTGCCAGCGTTTAGCTAACGATGACATCTGTGTTGGCGTATCCAGAGCTTGTAACAGTTGACAGGAAGTTGGAGCACTTCTTTTCCTCTCGTGTGTACTTTTATTTTTCTTTCAGGGGGTTTAAATCTGTCCTTTTGCTCTTCATCCCCTCCCTCTGTTTCTTTTTAGTTCTCAGAGTCTGGCTAATTTTATAACTCCAGCATGTTCGGCTGTAAAGCCCGGCTTACATACAGGATATGATCTAACTGTTTCTCTTCCTGCTCGTGGACAGCTAGGCCTCTGAGTCAGCGTCACACAAACACAAAGAAATGAAGTAAGTCCTCTGACCAGAAGCCAAAGAATTTAGATTTTAGTCTGAGAAAGGACACGAGGGGATTTGTCATGTTTTATTAATCATACTGCATCTTTTGTCAATATACGTGTCAGTCAACCAATCGACTGACCTTTCTGTAGCAACAATCAAACATGGATAAATAAACCCATTCCTCAAAAAGAGCATTGTCCCATGTTACCTCACAGCTACGTTTGTGTTTTGATTTCTCTCTCCGCTTCCTTTTTTCACTATTTCCATGTGAAACAAGAGGAGGCGTCTGTGGCTCTCAATCTCTCTCTCCAACGTGTGAATCGTGTCCGTTCCCAGACAACGTTGTGCAGACAGACAAGACATGTAGCCTTGGGCTTCAGCCAGATATACACACAGATAGCTTGAGAAATCCACAGGGCATATTTCTCCCATTGTGTGGGTGTGCATGTTTTTTTTATACTTGGCCGTTAATGTCAGTCTATTGTGTATCAGAGGGGTTTTGTAACCGTTTATGTGTAAAGATGTGTCTGCTTTTTGTCCTGGAATACCACCATTCCTCCGCCGTGAATTTTAACCATGTTGGAGTTCATGGAGTTTAAGTGTTGCAGGGAATTTTCAGCTGGGGACTTGTTTAATCCTAACCCTGTTCCGTCTGAGCGGCTCCTGGGAGAATAAGCTTTGGGAGAGGATGTGAGCGGAGGAAGGGAAGAGAGACACCATCACTAGGGGGGCGGGGGGGTGTATCGGATTGTGGGATGAAAAGCTGAATAATGTCTGTTTTTACATGCTGGAGTTATAATGAAGCGGGGATTTTATTAAAGCCTTTGCCCGGCTGGAAGTCGTGTCTGGGTCTTGGGACTGTGAAGTGGATTGATAGGCTGTCCAGACTGGTCTTCTATTTTACTGCTGTTGAACCAAAACGGCATAAGTTAATGCCAAATCATGTCGGAAAATGGAATATATTCGAGAACTAGAGGATGCCTCTGCACATTTGAGGACATAGTTTAAGTTTAGCAGCAATATTTCTCACGTTGAAATTAGGGGTTTTCCCGATATGATATTAATATAAGATATCGGTGCGATATCAGCAAAAAAAAAAGAAAAACGAATTTCGGATTATATTGGCCTTTGTCTAAAATCTCTGATATCAGCACTCCAATAGAAACAGTCTATTTCAGACTCCGCTCTGGCACCTCAATCTAGCATCACCCAGATTCAGCATGCAGAGCTCATGTGATCACAACAACAGTGAGTACTAAGATAGTAACAAAGTACCAAGGAGTAGGAGTGATGTCTGAAAAAGACATTGCAGCCAAGTGCAAAACTTCTCATGCACAAGTCGAAAATCGAATATATATCAGTATCGGCCAATACTGAAGGCTACACTATCAGTATCGTATGGAAGGTAAAAAAGAAAGTTGTATCGGGACACCCCTCATTAAAATCAAATTCTAAGAGACAACAAACTGAGGTGTTGATAACTTGAAGTTGTTTTATTTAGTGTTTTTATCATTTTCATGTTGAATAGGTTTGTTAGACCTCCAGTTAATCTGTCAATCTTGATTTATGTAGCGTAAATCCACAACAAGTGTTATCCCAAGATGCTTAACTAACAAGCTGGTTTAGACCGTACTTGATTTACAAAGATCCAATATAAAGATAGGATTAGATTGAGCCCCGTCTCATGAAAGCGGACTGTCTTCCATCCAATTTTCAACCACGAGTTTAGCACACAGGTTACAGAGGAGAGGAAAAACTTCCTTTAACAGGCAGAAACCTCGAGTAGAACCAGACTCATGTTAGACAGTCATCTGCATTGGGTTTCGAGAGGGTATAGAGGGAGATGCAGAAAGAGAGAGGTCAACAGAGGTGACACTAATGTAAAGCAGCTGGAGGACTCGTTTTTCTATTCCACTAACTTCCTAAAATGTTAACATGAAATATGAATCTTCCGCGAGCTTATGAAAGCTTTTACTCTAAACTACCTCTGGGTAATTGCACCTGTCCTTTGCAGCGTTTTCTCACCTCTTTTCTTGATTAACTTTGGTCATTTCCTACATTGCCAGGGCTTAGTCCATCACTCTGCAGGTTATTGATCCAAGACAGCCACAGGTGAGTATTAAATCAGGCTTCTCATTTAGCTACCCACTAAATGAATAAAACTATTGATGTACTCTGTCACAGACACAGTCGGCCTGTAAATGATCCTGCCTGGACCCCTCTAGGAAATTTCCAGATATTTGATTATAACTGAGATTGCCAAGTTTAGAGGAGCTGCTATATGATATTATCACACTCGCATCCTGCTTGCTTTGGCAAAAGGCCACTCAACGGTTCTCAGTGGACCCTGATGCCAAGATACACCGGTGTGTCTGCGACTGAAACGGACAAGGGAGGAAGTCTGGACTGAGCTCTGTAAGGACACGGTTTTATTCACACCTGATCGTAAAGGCATAAAGCCCACACGTGTGCTCCTTCCTGCAGCGCCATTTATTCCAATTTCTACTGCTATGGTTTTCATCTCAGGTCTGATTTTGCCCCCTTTCAGGTTTGCCTGTAAACACCATAAATCACAGCGAGGGTCATCACTTCTCTCACTTTTACATCTCTCTCACCGTGACTGTGTGACGCAGGAGCTAGACTGCTGTTGCTCCTGCTGTTCTGTTGCAATTAAAGCCTTGTCATTGGAAATTTAACACCTCCACATTACTGCTCATCTCATTATTTTCCATTAAGCTGCGTTAAGAAAAAAGTCACGCTCCCTTGTCACCTCTACTGCCTGGAAAAAAGAGTGAATTTTTCAACAAGTTTGAAAGGAAACGTCGATTTTATTGTGAATATTCCATCACAGATTGATTTAATTAAATATTCAGGAGTGAGAAAGTTATAACACGAGGGGGGAAAAGGGCTAGGGGAAGGTCTTATACAGAAATAGAGTTCATTATATATTTTTCTGTCCTGTTAATCATGTCACAACTATTTAGATTTATCGTCCAACCCACTGGCGAAGTCCTGGACTGGTTGCGTTTTTTGGAAGTGTCATTCAATCGCAGGTCAAAGAGGACTTCTGTAAACACGGGGTATGTGGGAGTGATGCTGTGGCCTGATAGCAACTCACATGTCCCCTCTGTGGTTGAAGTGGCACCCTTCTATTTGGCTGTGTGTGTGTGTGTGTGAGAGGGAGAGAGGGGGACAGCAGTTGCCCTCAGAGCTTATCTCTATAAATGGATTTGTGTTGCTGCATTCACAGATCTCTGTATGATGCTGTAATCTGATTGACCACAACCCCGGAGAGGCGGTGGAGTCAAAGAGCCGGGAGTGTGTTTTTGTGTGTATGTGCGGAAAATTCATGAGGTGTCCACCTGTCTCAGAGCTGGTATTCGTCACCTCTGCTCCGTGTGTTTTCAGCTGAGCTCACAGTCTTGTCCAGGGAAATAACATCTGAGTGAGAGTTTTGGTGAACCTGTGTTTTTTTTTTTGTTTTTTTTCGAGGCTGCAGCTGGTAATCTAACACCTGCAGAAGAGCACATGTTAGAAAATCTGTCAACGCTCATACACGCAGCAGAGATCTGACACACTGCCAAATACGAAGTGTCAATTCTATTTATCGCCTGTATGTGTGATGTTGCCGTGAAAAGTGTGTATTTTGAACGCAAATTTGCACTTTAGGTTGTTCCTGCTGATTGTGGGATAACAGCGTTTGCACTTCTATTTTAATAAACACCAGAGTTCAGTCTGCAGATGTTCGACATCTTAATGATTGCACAAACGTCGGTTCTTCTTTTGCTTTCTCTTTTTTTCCCCCATCATGCCTCTACATGCTCACGGAGTCGTGCAACTTTACAACCCAGACTGATTTTGTTCAATAACACCCATGTTTGTTTGTTTTTATATTCTGATTGGTCAAAACCCGATCACAACACTGATTAAAGCTCCTGTGAGGAGTTTTTTATGGTAATGAAACAGTCTGTAACTCATATTGATGCCTTCTTGTGACAAACAAAAGCAAATAAGACGAATAATAATAAGATTGACTGTAATAATATTGACCATTGACTATATATAGAATGGACGCCGTCTGCTTCCCAGCTAGGTGAAGCCACCCTGAGAACAGCACCCTCTGGTGACGGGCTGCTGTATAGATCACAAATCCTGCCTCCTCCAGCAATCCCTATGGAGCTGTGGACAAACTTTAGACATTTATTATACAGAATATAAATTTTTCTCGCCCCTGCTTCCAATGTTGACATGTGGTTACAGTAAGACTGGTTTGTGCTCAAGTCCTTTTTTTTTCTGTACAGCTCCAATTTTTAAAGTTATAAGGGGGTTCATGTTTTCTATGATGGACACTTGATACAGCCTATGGGCATACGAATATCGCGTATCTCACCCAGGGGATATGCTGTTTAAGCCGAGCGTCATCACAGCGACTCTCAACGACTCTCCTGCCAGATACGTACAATGCTACTGCACTAGTGGTGGTTTCAAGAAGTGGAGAAAAAAACGCGGAATTACCGAGAGCTTTTCGGCTTCTAATCCGTATACTGGCGGAAGGCTGAACCAAGTTGTCCATAGTATATACAGTCTATGGTGTCAGCCAAGCAGCCCTGTTTTTATATTTTTATTAAGTATTCCTTCTAAAATAACATATTTCATTTGAAAAAAAAAATCAGCAGGTTGAGATCTTTGTGAGAAGAAATTTCAGAAGGATATAGAGGACAGGATGAGCAAAGACTGCCTTATCTACAGGAACAAAAGCACAAGTGACTTTAGACACAACCCAGTTACATCATATCTATATCTGCAGAGAAGCCCACCACATTTCAACTCTTCCTGTTGAAACTGTTACAAAAATTTTCAGTTCCTTAAATCAGTAAATACTGTGCCAAATGTTAGGCAGCACAGACTTAATTGTAGCCCAAGGAGCTTCAGGACTCTGAGTGAGATCCCTGCTTACCCTAATTTGCACAACCATCAGCTCTGTATACACTATTGTCCCTTACTGATTCAGCACTTTCTCTACTTTAACCTTTCGAATATAGAAGCTTGGTCCCCGGCTTTAAAATGTATCAAGTAGATGCTGCTCAAAGCATCTGTTTGGCACTCCAAGGGCTTTGCACTTTGGTTAATAAATGCTGGGGGCCAGTACCAGCCTTCAGGATGTTTTTCCACTAAGATTTCTAGTCAGTCTATACCTTGGGCCATCTCAAGATGATAATGACCACTCGGAGCCTGGGGCCGTTTGGCCTTGGGGGTCCAAAAACGCTCTTTTGGAAAAATGCTTTTCAGTGTGATGATGTAAATCCAAGAAATAAGCATGACCCTGGCATCTTAAATCAGACATGTCTGAAATTTGGTAAACAGTATCCTGAAACAGTGGAAAATAATAAACTAAGGTTATAGTGCTTGCTGCCTCTAATTTATCATCTTTGAAACTCACCGTACCTCAAATCGTAGAGAAGAAAATTTTCAGTTTTTAGCATTCCAGATGTGGGTTTGCCCATTACTGAAGTACTTTTCATAAAATATAAAAACGAACTCTCAGGAATTAAAGTCAGACTCCTTTAAAAAGTAACTGTTGTCCGTTTTTTAAATCTACTTAACTCAACGTGACTTTAGCCCCACAACAGATGATAAGGTCGACAACGGTGTCCAAAAAAATGACCCCACAAAGTCACACTTTTACGTGTTAGCCCTCTGACTGCATTTGAAACCAGTTTGGTTTCTCACACTCTCTGTGGTAATCTGTGTGCGACAGTTAGGAAGTGACAGACTGATAGATGTGGACAGTCGCTAACACTTGCCCTGTCCTGCTTTCTTTTAAATACGCTCTGACAGAACAAGATAATTCGAGTGTTTAAAGAGGAATACCAAATCAGTTTCAGTTTATTAAGACTGGTAAGCGTGTGAAAAGGGCCTTAAGGTAGTCCTGTGACATTTACCTTTTCTGTGATAAGAAAAGTTTATACTAATCTCCTCTTACTTTAACCACACTGTGTTCAGACTCTGACTACAACAACAGACAGAAAGAAGAGAGATTTCACAACTTGACCGATGTTAGAAAATTACTTTTAATCTGCAAAACAAGTTCTCATGGTCGGACTAACATACCTGGATGATGTGGTTTGGGATGCATTTTCTCTTCCATGTCTCAGTCAAACTGAAACTGGACTAGGGGCTCTACGTAGGCCACAGTGTTCGCCAGAATTTGCAAGAAAGTTCAGTAGTGAACAAAACCTCAACAGACTAATAATCTTTCCCATCATGCAAATAAACAATACAAAGCTCTTAAAGTTACAGTGTACAGCCTGTTCACATCTTGCTGATGCATGTTGCCAACTGTTATACATCAACCACAAGACGACCTAGTAGTAAGGAACTGAAAGGATCATGTCGCCACCTTTCGTGGACATGCTTCTGTTCATAATTCGACTTTTGTCCAGTGCTTTAAAACTAGGACAAGGACAGATACAGGTCAGATTGTGTACTCAAATGAGCTGCTGCACTCAAGTGGTTTCAAATAGATGTTTATCCTGAACAACAAGGAAGTGGCATTAGCACAGGATGTGACGATTGCGCATGTGTTCATGGAAACTGAGTCAATTTATTGCCCTACCTTGAGTTCTGTGTTCTTGTTGGAATAGGTCCATTCACAGTCAGGGTACAATCTGGAGAGGCACAGTCGGCAGATAAAAAAAAAACGTACGCTGCATTCCAGTTGTACTCGGAAGTCTGGATTTCTGAGCTCCGAGTCAGAAATTCATCTGGGACGCCCCCCTGAAGTCGGATTTCCAACTGGGAAAGTCGGACGATGCTCACCAACCCCGACTTGACGACAACGTCATAATCCAAGATGGTAGTGCAGTGCGTCAACAGTAAAAAGTAACAGTGAAAGCTCTCGTAATGTTTTATGTATTAGCACTTCTGTTTTGTTTTTGTGAAATAATTAAGTGGTATATGTTGTACTGCCCAACGTCTAACTGTAAACACGGTGCTATGGTGTTTGGAAGAGTAAAATACTGCGTTATACGTTGTTTACAACTGGTATAGCTAACAACAACTAACAACAGTTGAAAATTGTAAACAACAGCTAACAACGGCTATCAGTAGGCGTCCACCTTGGTTTTCGGACTTGTTTATTGGAACGCCATCAACTAGGGTGTAGCGTCATTCCCAGCTCCAACATCCGACTTCCGCGGTAACTGGAACACAGCATTAGCCTGCATTCACTGTTGACCTTCACCCTCCGCCATGTTTGTGTTTCAGAGCTAAAAGTTACCGAATTTGGACAGGAGGGTGGTGCTGGAGCAGATCCAAGAATTGGCAAATGCCAAAATATCAGAGTTGTCCAGTCTGTGCCGGTGGCCATCCTCATATTTCCCTCACTTCAGCCGTCTTTCTTTTCAAGTGTCTATGCCTGCTATTGATGTCACTGGAGGGCATGGATGTTAACCCTTATAAAGCTTGACCGCAGCTTCTCCTTCCACACACTGAAGGGGTATAAGTAGATTTTACACGAACAAATTGAATTCTGGATACGGCAGCTTTTAGATTTTACTGCTTGATGTTTTCCAGCAAGATACTCTGTGTCCGATTGCATTACAGGCAGGTTCCTCTATTATTCAACAGTTTGCTTGATCTGATTCCACACTGTCAGACCTTGTTTTATTTATTTATGAGCTTTGAGATGATATACGGTTTGAAATACTCCCTTGCAGAGCTTTCAGACGCACCTAGGTGTGAATTTAAAACTTTATCGTGCAAGATTAAACACATCAAACCTTTTTTTTTTTTTTCTGATGGTTTCTTCCACTTCATCCTCCCCCTTGAGCATGGACTCAGCTAGTGCCATTATATGGCTGTCATGGAAATCCTCAAGCATGACACCTCATTTTCCAGGATGTCAGGGAGCAAATGTTGCCTGCCTGTTTTCATCGAGCTCGCGGCCGAAAAAGAGGGAGGAAACCGGGGAGATGTGTCCATTTATTTACTGTAACAAATGGAAAAAAAAAGAGAATCCCCCCACTTTCATACCTCCCTTCTGCAGGGTTAGATGAGAGTGTCGCTATGGCAACCTCTCGGCATGCACCCTGCTGCCGGCAAAAGGAAACCATGCATCTCCAAAAGTTGCGAGAATAAAGCGAAGTAGACTTGTAGGAATGCTGATGTAAGTTTTGCTTTCTTTTTTAAACAAAGTTTGAGGATTATCATTTGCCAGTTCACGTCTTCACCCAGATCCTTCCAGTTTAAATAAAGCTGTACTTACAAGGTTTTCACACAAAGGAGCCCTGCCTCCAGATACTTTGGCTGCTCAGCGTTCTCAGGTAGATAAATCGTCCTCCTTGTCCTCTTTTTTTCCCCCCTCCACACTCTACCCTCCTTTTCAAGCCTCCCCTGGGTAGTGGCAGGGATTATTTATTGGATGGCACCAAATCGCAATCTCCACTACAGCCTATGCGCACTATTTCTCATATAAATAGACCGAAACAGTACGAAAAAAGAAGCATCCAAGGACACTCTTTCAAGGATCAAATACATATTCATGCGTATCAAGACAGAAAGAGGCCGCCTGTAAAACTCTGCCGTCAGTAGATTTATAATCAGGGGAGGCTAATTATTTTGTCATTTTTGGTGAGGATGAATATAAATTGGTGCACAGTACACTTGGATTGAAATGTGATTTAAATCGGTAGGCTGCTTTAAAGCTCTTGTAAGGAATTTCTCACTGGTTATGAAAAAGACTCAAATTAAAATCAGTGCCTCTATTTGAGTCTAAAAAAGCAAACAGGACCATCAGAGATAAGTTTGATTTTTTCTACGTTATCATATTTGTTGTTTGACGTTGCTGTTGCGAGATAATTGTCAGACAAAGACATAAAACATACTTTTTTTTGTTTTTTTCCTACTAAAATTACAGTAAAAGAAAGAGGAATAGTTGTTAAATACAGTATTTTACCCTAAAAAGACAAAACAAACTTAAGTTTAGCAGGAGCGGATTCATTCAGTCAATACCATTATCGTCTCAATCTGAAAAGGCTTCTTAGCTCTTGTCCGGTCTACCTCCTTTTTAAGCGCCCGTTATTCCGCCAGAGTCTCCGGTATTTACTTTGTTTTCTTGCTTGTGTTGGCAGTCGTGGCTAAAGGAGGATTCAGACAATTTTCTGTACTTTCTGGTTGGTTTCTACTGTCCGATATCGTAGCAGGCTAACTTTGTTTGGGCTTGTGAGCGACACAGGGGAGTAGCTTCTACCTCACAACCAATCAGGTCGGGGAGGGGGAGAATGGCTTTGTTTACAGTCAGAAAGAGCAGGCTGCTCAAAAATGAAATATGTTGACTACACAGACCTAACAAAACAGCGATATCGTTATTTTACTAAATGTCATCAGAAGCTTTTTTTGTATATACACCACAAAAACACAGGCTTCTTTAACGTAATCCTGCCTACCCCACCTTTAAAGAAAGAGGAATAGTTGTTTAATACAGTATTTTACCCTTAAAAAGACAAAACAATCTACAGTTTAGCAGGTGCAGATTCATTCAGTCAGCACCAGTATCGTCTCAATCTGAAAAGTTCTCACAGGAGCTTTAAAAGGACTTTTTCAAGCATTGCAGCATTTTGTGACCATCTGCGTTTCTTTTTTAGTCGGTCATATATTTCAGACTAGGAACATGTCCCTACATCCTTCCTCATTTTCTCCAGAGCCAGGTGTTATCATAACGCATGAAGGGTAACCTATAGGGGGTATAAACACTGTGTCACAATGCTCGAGGCTCAGCTAATTACTTCACAGCCCCATCCTTTGGGGAAGCTGTCCCCGACACTGAACTGCCCTCTCTTCTTCTTCTTCTTCTTGCCACATAGCGTTTCTGCTCTAGACAGGAACTGCATCGCATCAACCCCACCCTCCAGCGGGCTCTTACTTTGTCCTTTCTTGCTCTCTGTCTAAATAAAGGTGCTGAGCAGGCTTGCGGTGCTGTTCTGCAAAGATTCAAGCTGGCTGCTGTTTGGTGAGACCCTGAAACTGAAGCGCTGAGACCTGCTGATTTCACCGCCTGGATCCAGGAATTGCTTCTGTATCTGCTGTCCAACTTCTGGCTATAGACAACAGCAAAAATGTGACAACTGGACTCTGAACGCACCATGTGACCGGGGACTATGGATCTGAGAATCAGCATACATTGAATCTACATTCATCCAGGTAATTTCTGCTGGGAGGAGCTTTTACTCCGGGGTTCAGTCTTTGGGAATCCTTTATTTAGGCTCTTTATTTTTAAAGAAAACTTTATGATTTCTTCGTTTATTCAGAAACCTCTTCAAAGCTTGTGTCTTGCATGTGGTCACGGTGTTACTTCCTCATTTTAGAAAGTCAAGACTGTAAATTGTTGCCTGTCAGTAAAAAGGACAGAGTAACAGGAAGTGGGACAGTGAGAAGAGAGGGAAACAGGGTACAGTATACAGTGATTAAAACTGCACTTAACTGGCATACTCGGAAATCCAGCAGCAGTATTGTTTGGAAAAAGGCAAAGTCTGAATCGATACAATATTAAATACATGTGGTAGTGAGTATTTAAACACACTGATATTTATTTTGCATCATTTGAATGTCCACTAACAAAAGGCCTTTATGTGTTTTTACATTGAGTCGAAACTCAAGCCTGAAGTGCTTTGCTTTTCCCTTGACACCACACTTGCTACCTTTGTTTGAGCGATGAAGACGTGTTTTTAGAGGTCTTTAAGCTGAAAGCAACATTGAATAGACCAGCATAACTGAGACTGAGACTGAAAGGCAAGTGATTCCCAAATTCAGAGCTACAACTCCGAGAGAGGGCCTGCAGTAAAGACATCTTGGATTTACAGTAATTTACCAAAAGAAAAGCAACAATTTCAACAAGTCACATCTCACCGTGTCTTGACCTCGTGGCACTTTAAGTAGCAATTTTGATATTTTTGCAGGGATTATTCCAAATCAGGGCTATCACATGATCAGATTTTCACTTCAGGGCATAAAGTGTCATCATGACATTATCATCACAATATAATAATCAAACTCATGATTTAACCACATCCCTAGCCCTGCAGTCAAAACTACTCTTGGAGAAAACAACTCACAAATATTTTTTAAAAGATATTTTCATTTTGATATTTTTTTCCTGTTTTGCCTTTAGATTGCCTGCATGGTCAAACTATGCTTTTATTTTGAAGTTTACTCCTTCTAGTGGATCGTAACTGAAAGAAAACATTAAAAGAAGGTTTACAAAGTATAAATGTTTGATTGACTAGATTTTATTGATATTGATAACTTTATCAAGGCTACATAATTAATCAAATCTTTATCGATTTTACGACCAAAAATTGTTTTATTTGGTTAAAAGACAAAACTACACTACTTTGTTAACAGAACTATTAATAACACACTGATGACTTTTTGTTTCGCCTAATTCTCATTTTACCAAGCTGACATCAAACACATTTAAATGTAATGTTGATTGGTTAGCTAATTAGCTTTTATTCCACTGATTTTAATAATAATAATGATAAAAATAAATTAATTAATAATAATATTAATAATACAATTTATTTATATTGCGCTTTACATCTGAGAAAACACATCTCAAAGTGCATAAAACACATCTCAAAGTGCATGATTCCTCCTCTTATTTCTACACTTGATGTCTACAGAGAACTAACAAGGCTTGAAACAAAGTTTGCGTGTGATAATCATGGAGGAGGAAGATGACTGTCCTATAGTAGCAGCAGCAACCTTAAGACAGTCACAATGGCGCTGCATTTCAGTTCATTCTGACGCCGAAGTATGAGGCCATGGAGGTTGTTTTGCAAGTCATTACTTTGCAACATGAATCACATTTTGCTTCCTCCTTGTCTTTTGTTTAGCCAAACTACGGACCTTTTCACACGTTAAGCCATCATTGCATGAAACAGACCACTCTTAATCAATTTCTGTCTGTGCACCAGCTGAAGTTCTATCGTTTTGGGGGGTTTTTAATAGTTGGGATTTGGGTCCTTAAGACGCTCTGGTTTCGATCCCTATCCCTAATTAGACATATTGAGGAAGCACAAAAGCAAAACAAGTTATGAATAAGTATTTTTCTGTCAGTTTGGAGTTTCCAACATCATCCGAGGTGACTCATGTTTTCTCTGTTAGATTTGAAATATACACATGACCTTTCTGTGTCACTTGAAATTCATTTGAAAGTTATGAAACCACAAATTCAGAGAATTTCAAAGATGTGGTGAAAGAATTTGAAATGTTTTAACCCGTAAGCCGTGTAGCCCTTGACTTTGCCCTATAACAATTGGATTTATTGTTGTGTACTTCAAATATTTCAGTCCCCACACAGCTGACTTGTGGAGGTGTTAGGCTGTGTTAAATGAGGACAAAGGGGAACATACAGAACAGTGGCTGCAGGAGAATGGAGAAACTTAAAGTCTAGGTGGAAGGAAACCGAAGAGGAAGCTTGAATTTTGTTTTTTTCTTTGAGTGTGCGGTAAACTCTGTCTCTGTTCACATGTGTCTGCATGTAGACGTATCTTATCCAGGTTCTTTTCTTGTGTATGTGTGTGGCAGCCCCGCTCCCATTTCCTCTGTAAAGCGGAGCGCTACAGGAAGGCTGGCTGGTTGGCTGGCTGCACAGGAAAGGAAACAGTCTCTATCAAACAGCAGATGGAGGACAGCATGTGCTTACACTGCAGAAACACACTCACACACAGAGACGCAGGCTAGCACGCATGCAGCCGTGCACACACAGGGAACTATCCGTAAATACAGAAGCTTTTATTAAGAGTGTGACCCGGATCACGGTGTGAATGTCAGCTGCAGAGAATCTTCGGTTTCAAAGAGTTGAAGTGAAATGAGGACAATGAGGATGTTTGTAATGAATTTCTGAGATATTTTCATCAAAGCAAAGACTTTTCTGCTCGCAGGAAGGTTCTTTTACCCCTCACAGTTTTCCCTACTGCTCACGTACTTGTCAACCTAATGCAGATCTGCAGTCGCCCCGAGCTTTTCAACCATCTGCATACTGTCATACTGTTTTTCTTTTTATCAAGTGCATGCTGACAAAGGACAGAAATTACTCCTCTACCTCAGCAGTGTGTTTAAACGGCAAAAAAAGGGTATTTTGACAAAAAAAAAAAGAAGTATATTTTGACAAAAAAAAAGTGCAGAAAGCCAATGAGGTGCTGAGCAAAGCGGCGTGATATCTAACACCAGTATGCTGTCAGGACACAGTGTGCACTTGTTGTCAACAAGTTGTCAAAAGTTTATGGTTTCTCTTAAAAAAGAAAACTTGGAGAGAGTTGACTGAACTTTGAATGTCAGAATATTGTTGGCTCTTAAACAGAGATAAAAACCACAATAAGGAGACCTAAATGTGCTAATTTTGTACACATGCAAAGCAAGTTTACAGTGATATTAATAATGGGAAATGCAGCAGCAATGATGGTGCTAAATTTGGAGAAAACAGGAAATTCTACTTTCACTCTAATTCTACTTTTAAACTAAATGATAGGATTGCAAAATTCTAAACATATTTGAACATTTGCACATCATTTTCGTATTTGTAGCTCTGATTACTGTCACAAACAGACCAGTTGTCTTGTTCAGGTTTAATGCAACACAATTAGACTGAATCTGGCAGATTCAGGGTTTAGGGACCTATCATTCCCCGAATGGATCATTTCATCCCATGTAAAGAGTCATAGTGATTGACAACATCAATGTCATATCAGTGCAAGTTACAAGTGCATGTAGAACTATTCATAAAGTAAGAAATCAGGACTGAAGGCAAAAGGCATTTACCCTGAGATGCCTTAAATTAGGGGTCCTGATACGATACGATACTGATACCAGATATTGGTCCGAAATCAGCAAAAAAAAAACCAAAACAACAAATATCGGATTATATCGGCCTGCATCTAAACTCTCCAATATCAGCTCTCCGACACAAGCAGTCCATTCCAAACTCCGCTCTGGCACCTCTATCTAGCAGCGCCAAGATTCAGCAATCTAACCCCTTATAGTCAAAACAAGAGTGCAAGAGTGCGTACAAAGGCACTAACAAAATAGCAAGGAGTAAGAGGAAATGAGCTAAATTTCCCAAACCAGCAGGTAACTCATACTGATGTTGGCCTTGTGATATTATTTTTAGTTAAACTCCAAAATAGACATTGGAGCTGAGTGAAAAACATGTCATGCACACATTTGTGCCAGTATCGAATATATATTGTGTCGGCCAATACTGAAGGCTACAATATCGGTATCGTATCGGAGGTATGAAGTATTAACGGGACACCCCTTGTCAAAATCAAAATTTCAGAGACAACAAACTGAGGTGTTGAGAACTTGAAGTTGTTTTATTTAGTGTTTTTATCATTTTTATGTCAACTTGGCTTGTTAGACCTCCAGTTAATATGTCAATCTTGATTTATGTAGCGCAAATCCACAACAAGTGTTATCCCAAGACGCTTAACTAACAAGCTGGTTTAGACCGTACTCCGTTTACAAAGATCCAATATAAAGATAGGATTAGATTGAGCCCCGTCTCGTGAGAGCAAACCCTCTCCTATCCCATCTTAAACCACGAGTTTAGTACACAGGTTACAGAGGAGAGGAAAAACTTCCTTTAACAGGCAGAAACCTCGAGTAGAACCAGACTCCTGTTAGACAGTCATCTGCATTGGGTTTAGAGAGGGTGTAGAGGGAGATGTTTTGATCAATATCAGATCAATATCAGTGTTGGTCAATATTGAAGGCTACAACATCGGTACTGTATCGGGACACCCCTACCTCTAATACACTGAATAATAGAGTCTCTACTTCATGTGATCTCCCCAGTCACACATTTTCTTCACCGGTTGAAGAAAAGGACTCTAATCCCTATTCTCACATGAACTCTAGACCTACAAGGACTTTAACCTTGGTCCTTATCCAAATAAGATGTGTCATTAACATAATTCTTTGTCTTCATACTCTTTTTAATGAAACACTTCTTCCCTGATAACTGCTCCGACAGACTCTCAGTGTTATCACTACTCTGCTTTTAACTGCAAACTAACACATTCAGAGCAGTGAAGATATTTGGTGACACATGGACGGAAAAAAATTGCCTATTCTCTATTTTCTTTTTCACAACTGCTGCACATGAACCCGAGCTTATCCGGACTCTTTCTGCTGACGACTGTGACTGAGCAACACATGGAAAGCATCTGTTCAGTGTGTCTGCCGTACATCCTCAGACTTATGTTCGACTCACACACAGGGGAGACTCACTTCCCATGACAAGCCTTTCAGACTTCATCATGTGCATATGTTACCTACAAGGCCAACATCCTTATGGAGGAAGGCTTGGCAGGTTACTCTAAAATAGATCTAACAGATGCACAGTAAGCAGACATGGAGCAGCTTCTGGATGGAGTTTGAAGCTTTTTCTGTCCAATTTTCTGTGCAACTTTTATACAATGAAAACTCGTCCGAGAAGTTATGGATTGCATGTCTTTAGTGGGACATTAACACTAGCAGAGCTGGCATTCTGACCCTTCTTTTACCTACGTGTCCTGCAGGTCACACTCATCTCTCCGGTGTTAAAATGTAGTGCTAACAAAAGTGTCATCACCTCCTCCTTCCCCGTGGTGTTCATGCCCATGGTTTTTGACAGCCTGTCATGCCTTTGTGCTTCTGTCAGGGCCTGTTAGAGGCAGGCCTGTCTTGCAAGGCTTTTGTCAGCAGCCTGCGAACTCTAGATGTTGCACTTCCATTTTCCTAAGAGGGCAGCAAGTTCTCCAAGAGGCCTTCCCAGACTCATTTGTGTAACAAGGCAGCTTAGGAGGGAGGACAATGAGGCTCACTATGGTGCCAAATGGGCCAGTAAATGAGTCATATTTCTATAGAGTTTAGGCAACAGGGTTACACAATCTTAATCAACTAAGTGCGGCTCATAATGTGCTCAGCAAGGGTTGTGATCCTGCAAAAGAGGATTGTGAAAAATGTGTCAGGTTGAGGTTTGGGCAACATAATTACTGTGTTTCACATTCCACTTTCTCCGAGAAGGCGGGGTAATGCTTAGTAGCAAAGACAAGGAGTTGAGCTCTATGTGTGACAGTGTGTGCGTAAGTGTGTGCTTGTTGAGGGGAGGGGTTGTCTTTGTCATTACTCAAGATTTTGATGCATAAAACATGTTGACTCTATGGCACAAGAATGAGACACTCAGCATGGTAATCAGTGTATATCTAAGATGACGCTGTATGACTCACTACAGGAAACACTGATATAGTTCCACAATAATGACCATGTATCATTAGTGGTAATGATGCTTTAATTGTAAACTGAAGGACAATCACACTAGGATACATTACATCTGTTCAAGTGAATAATACTGAATGATTTTAACAGGTAAAATGTAAGATTAAGGTAAGGAGTGGCATTGTTAGGAGGAGCCATGAAGTAGTAATGTAGTTAAAACAAACAGGAAGTGAATAGTTTGGAGCATTGTACTTTCATATTAAATTATCAATATTTGGCACCAATCATATAATAATTGTATTGAATAAATCAGGAAAGTTATATGTGGTTAAATCAATAATTTGTCCAAAGCCCCACAAGACTAATTTCCTAGAGGTTTGGAATTTTAGTGTAAGTTACTGTAAATTTACAGTATTAGTATAATTGATATGTTACATTTAGAGTGAATAGGTAAAATGCCATTAAGGTCTTCTGTAAATGTGACTTTGATAAGGATTTGATCAATATGTAGTTTTAATGCTGTTATTAAAAAAATAGCAACACGCATCTGGTGCTAGCTAGTAGCTGCCTGCCAGCTGTAGCTAATCATAACCAAATGCACACAGATTACATCAGGAGTAGTTTTATTTAAGCGCCTCATCACTTACTTTGTGTAGTAGCAAGATAGTTTATAATTACCCAATCAAATACAAACCTACTGTACTACACTTTATTTATCGTAGTGATATTAATTTATTTTTGTATCTAATTACATGATACTCTCACTGATACCTTTCTCAATGTTTTGGTTAGTTTTAACCGTTTTTTATTTTGATTGTTTTGTGTGGTCTTGTAGCTTAAATATATATTCTTGTCTCCATTTAATTCAGCATCATTATTATTATTTTTGAATTATTATTAAAGCTGCTGCTGTGACTCCTTCTCTGCCTTCATTTGTTTTAATGGTTTTAAGAACCTGTTGATCCTGGTTATGTAGCAAGGGAGCAATATGGGGCTTTTATTTTGGAAGGTGCTGTGTGACACTATGATTTCGCCATGGCAACCACCGGTGTTTGACAGTAAAACCGCTCTTCTCGTGCAGACAGTCTAAGGACATGTCAGACACCGCAGCACACTGTCCTCGTATCTCTTTTTAAAGACCCACATGAGGGTTTTATAATCTGCGTCTGCACGGGAGCAGACAGGTCTGCTCTATCTGTGCACGACAGCAGAGGCAAACTCTCTCCCCGTCTTCCCAGCGTGGGATGTTCGCTCATCCCTCCTGCTCCCCACATCTCCTTTTTCCCTTTTTCCTCCCCTCAGAATCAAGTGGCTTTTTGTTCCCCCTGCAGCAGTGCTTATCGCTTGTTTCTCCACTTCTGTCCTTCTCATCACTCTTTCAGGGAATGAAGGGATATTTTGGGGGATGGATTGTGTCTTTCTGTGCAGACCCCTGTGGTTATCCCTGTCAGTCTATGTTTGAAAGTGGATCCACCCTCTATGTCCACCCCTTTCTTTGAGTTTGTTTTGCTGCTCTCTGCGTTCATACTGGTGTCAAATAAAGCTTTGTGGATTACAATCATTAAAGGCTCTGACACTGCAAATTATTTTAATTCGTTTGAGTGCGGTTGTTTTATACGTCCCACAGGATTCCTCAGCTGCCTTTTATTCTCAGTATGAATAATGTGACATAAAAATGAGCCGTATATTCTCTCTCGGGAACAGCCAAGTTGGTCGTTATGCTCTCTAAAATCGGGCTCCCTGACACCATCTGAGTCAGCAGTTGTGAGCTACATTTTAATGAGTTTAATCTCTTTTTTTATTGACCATCAAACTTTCCAAAGAGCGACATATTTATCATCTGAAGAGGTGATTTAACCATAATTTGACCACCTGCCATTATGTTGTTTATTGTAGCAGTAGCAGATTTATGCTAATATGTTAGCTCAAGGCAATTCCATGAGCTTAGAGTCAGAGAGGATGTGGTCTGAGTCGTTAATGCTATTAAATTAACTGCTGTCTTTTCGGATTCAACAGTGGGTTCACAACTAATTAGTCCTGATAAGAAAAGAACCTAAAGGATTATTATAATGTAGAAAAAAGCAAGCGAATGACTGTGAAGTCGAGGGACCTCACAGTGGTAGTGGTGGTGGTGGTTGTCATTTTTCATGTTTTTATGGATGTGTTTTTGTCCTGGTCACTTTGCCTTCATAATTTGATTAAGCTAATAAGAGCAGGTTAATGATAAAGTTCATATGTGGCTGACTGTTTGGAAGCAAAGGCAAAAATGACATGGATTTAATAAAGGAAGTGCGCATTAAACCGGAGAATTAGAAATGTTCCCACTGGCTGAGTAGCACCAAGAATTACTAGTCTGTTTAACTAATTATTGGTATAACAATAATAATAATAATAATAACAATAATAACAATTATTATTATTATTATTATTGTTGTTGTTGTTGTTGTTGTTATTATTATTATTATTGTTGTTATTATTATTATTTTTTTTTATTATTTTTTTTTATTAAAATTGTAATTACAATCATTATTATTATTATTAGTAGTAGTAGTAACAGTAGTAGTGGTAGTAGTCGTAGTTTTAGTAGTAGTAGTATTAGTATTAGTAGTAGTAGTAGTGCTGTAGGCCTGAAGTGCAGGTCAGCTTTAATGTAAGCCACCCACCACTTGCCAGGACTGAAACTCAGGTAAAAAGCTTCTGTAGTCCTACAGTGCTCTACCACTTGGATATAAACAAACACAGTTGACAGATGGTATCTTGCAGTATGACTCAGTTGGGCAGTATTTGAATATAGAAAACTGAAAGAAAATTGTAAACAGGCTGTGTAACTAACATAGGCATTAGATATTAACCTCCAGGGAGGTCAGAAGACTAGTGGTTCTAGCTCTGCCAATGGTAGCCACACTAAGACACCCATTAGGTATAATTTTGTCACAATCCTAATCTTGCACATTTTATTTCATTTGTTTTATCTGTTGTATTTCTTTTTTTAGGGACTACTTTTTATGTTTTTCCAAAGAACTAATCTCTAAAGTCTTAGATTTAGCATGTGTTCAATTCAATACAGCACAGTATTTTGTCTGGTGACATGTTGTATTGTCTCATTTACCAAGGACCAATTTTTTCAAATTAATTGTTAATTTGAAGTAAATCTATGATAACGGAAAGATAAAATCAACTGTTGGCTGAGGTGACATGATAGAGCAGGAGAAAGTTAGTGCAACAAACATGGCAGCACCTTAGGAAAGCCATTAGGAATACAAACAGGGCACATAGGAGATGGACCTGACACATAAGGTTTGCATGTAAATAAAATACAGCGTAAATAAGACAAACATAATGGAAAGACAAACGCTGAATTAGCTAAACAGTTGTAAAAATTGTATAAATCGCAATATATTGTATCCAAGTACTCACTGAATTGCAAAATGTTAAAAATCGCAGTAATATTGTATCGTGATAATATTGTACCGGTGATTCCCACCCCTAATAATTAAGTGGTATTTATCAAAAATAGAATATCATGTTTGTAAGTTTTCCACTTTATGCTTATTTACACTTTCCTTATCCTACTGTGAAGTTGCAGAAGTACATATTCCACGCTCTACCACCCCGAAAGGCTCTCAGCCTTCGCACAAGCCTTTTCTCGTCTCTCTTCCTCCTCTTCTCTCTTTCTTTCCCTCTACATGTCTCTCACTCTAATGCCTGTTCACAGCAGAGTCCCGGTAATCACAGAGCTGTGGGTGATAACGAGAAGTGTCACAATGCCGCCTTCGTCATTTTCAGCCCAGCTGCCACGCATTACGCCGGCTATCGACGGCTCTGACTCCAGCCCGTAATTGCTTTGCCTGAATAATTGAAAGGGGGGAGGAGGTAAATCCCAGAGGTGTCAGGGTGGGAGAAAGATGGATGCTTTGGTGTTGGATGCTGTCAGGTCAGGAGGTGTTGAGGGGCGTGGAGGACATGATGAGACCCTCATGGGGAGATTGCCCCCCTGCCCTCACACACATGTTGTAGATGATGGACCACTGCTGGAATGATTTCTGGCATGGTGGCTCTCAAACAGGTGCTGGTTTACAGTGGATTCATGCTGGAGGATTTGTGAACTTGTGAGTATGTGTTTGTGTCCTCATGTGTGTGTCATGTCTTTGATTTGATGCCAGTCGTCTGCAGATTTGGTGTATGAATCAAGCCTGTTGTGCAAGCTGTAAATCTGAGGATCAGAACTGTTCAGAAACCTACTGGCGCCTTGGAAAATTAACTGTAAACACACACACAGACTAAATGACACTCAAGCCAGCTCAGTGTGCCGTTAGATGTGGTGTTTGTTAGTGAAGACGACAGACTGGAGTAAATATTTACAACCAATTAAACTCTTGGTTTACATGCAGCACCAGAAAGTGACAGTAGCTTTTGACTGCTTTGAAAAACTGCAGTAATTTCATCATGAAGGCTGCTCTCAAATGTTACAGTTATGGTTGGAATGTTTTAAAGAGGATTATCAATAATCACTCCTCATCTAGTGGCGTGTTATTCTTAACTAATATGCAGCAGCCAAAAGCTCTGGTTTCCAAAGAGGGCTGCTCTAATCGCAGTGCTTTCCGGGTCACACACAGTAGCAGCCATGTTTCAGTCGGCAGCTAACACAAGTTTTTGTTTTCCAGCGCTGGTTTACACAGTTCCCCTTTGTTCTTCGATTAAGTAAATGTTTCCCCCCCTGCATGCAAACACTAAATTAGCATACAAAAGCATGTATGAGTTTTCTAATACATTCAGCTGAGATCTCCGGTGGGAGATGCTACTTTTGTTCCCATAGAAGTAGAAGGCTGACGCTGCAGAGCGGAGCCAGCGGGTCTCCAAGGTCATTACCACTGCCACAGCGTCTGGGCGCCCTGGGAAGGAGGCAGGAATTGATTAATGACAATGCTGGGAGCGCAGGAGGGGAGGAACCCAGATTGGTGGAAAGAAGTGCTGCAGAGGTAGAGATGTTTCCGTGCTATTGTGCTTCAGATAACGCTGGAGTAAGATAGAGTAACTTCTAATCAGGGTTACCAGTGTCTCCATGTATTCAAGTTGGATAGTCAGAGTTACAAGGAGGTTAATGGAGAGTTTTAAAATATATTCTGACATGAAATTTCTCCTGAACCACTTACTATACAAAGTGCAATTCAAGCACCAACTTAAGCTTCATGGACAAAAGTATTATCGGACCTACAGTTTCAATAACAAGAGATGAAGCTGTAAGAGCAACATGCCAATGCTTTATTGCTTGGGGCTAACTTAGCCAACTGGATCTAACTTAACCCTTGTGGCTGTGTGCTAAAATAAACTATTCTATGAGGAAGAAAGTCTGTAGTATCCAAAAATATTCAAGGAGTGTGGGCACTTCCTGCGTGGAGAATTTAGTAATGAGTATTGCCCATTCGTGCCTTGCATGCAACTTTAAGTATGCCACTTAGGTGTGCTTTGCATTTTAAATTAGTTCCCCCATTAGAGGACATCAGTGGTGGGTGCAAATGCATGAACGCTTTTGTATTAGGGCTGGGTGATATGGCCTCAAATCAATATCACGATATATTGATCAGTTCACCACTATAACGATGAATGACGATAACTACTCCATAAGCTGCTCACCCCCTCCCACGTTAACTTCGTCTACTTCAGCTGCTACAACTTTTGAACCGCCCTTCATCACCCCACCTGTCTTTCCCTCTTTGTTATGGACTGGATGGAGTGGAGTCATGTCTCCGACATAGGACAGCGTCTTAAAGGGACATGAGACCACAGCCTACCTACACACATCCAAAACTAACTTTTATTTGTTTGTTTTTTTTGACACCGAATATACCGATATGAGCAAAATGACATCAGTTATTGTGGTAAATTACGGTATTGGTAAATTTTCGGTTTATCGTCCAGCTCTATTATGCATCATATATAAGTGGTATTAAATTATCTTTACCCTTAAAAACCCAACAAAATGTAAACAGAGCCTAAAATATGGTTAACAAACGACTAGGACTAGCTAGAGTAGCTACCACCTTGTCTTTACAGCATGCAACAAGAGTGAGCACCAGTGAGAAATTAGCAAACTGATTCATTACGGTTGCACACTGTGAGGACATGGTGTCAGAAAATCTTGACCTGCTTCTGCTAAACACTCAGGCATGGCTTTGACAGACAGTACAAACAATACACTCTGAGATTTTAGAAGTGGTATTATTTCCACTCTGCTCAGGTGTGTTTAACATAATACCTGCCCACGCTTTCATCTGGACGTCACTGTTAACTCAGACCAAAGGCTTGATTGATGGGAGTCCTCCTGCTTTCATTATATGCCTCTGAGCTGCGTTGTTCTCTGTTTTCTTTTTTTGATGAAGCCGATGTGTTCAACATCCCACAGGTGCTACAGTTGTGGCAGTACTGCTGGTCATGTTACCATGGCAACACATTGAGAAGAACAGCAGTATATATCTAAAAGATATACACTACATTTTACACAGTGTACTTTTTTAAAATCTTAGTAGGAATGAATAATGAGGAGTGGGTGATAAGGGTAAAAATACTGGCTCCTGGAGTGTTCATCCAAATATAAGAAAAGTGTGCATAGATGTAAATGTTACAACGGTATGCATTTAAATCATTAACTAAGAAAGGACGGCACTTATATCACCTCATCCATCTGGGCTACACTGCATAGGGGAATCAGCCGCACATCTGTGTGAGCACATGGACACCCCAGCTTGGTTTTCTCAGTCAACACTGTGGAAGTAGTGCAGTGTCCTTTAAATAGCTGACCTGATCAGGTTTACACTCTGCAGCTCCCCACAGGCAGAGAGCTCAGAGACAGAGACGTGATGCTAGAGGACGACCTACTCAAAACGAAAAACACAAACTTCTTCACTTCCTGCAGTGGTCAAACGAACACACACACACACAGCTCTATTTCTTTTATCTGATATTCTTTATATCAGATAACCCGACAGAGTAAGAGTGCTGCACTTAATTCAGTTCTTTATTCTGGATCCCACACGTCTTTATGCAGCTTGAATGAACCTTTGATTTTATAAAGGCTTGGTTTGTCTGAGGGGAGCATCCTACATCATCTACTGTTTTCTGCACCTGTCTGCCAAATGAAACCAGCATCACAACGTAACATTAACACCTTTAAATGAAGCTGCACAAACAGACACATTAGAGCAGCAACACCAAGATTTGCTATATAAATACGGCCTCTGTATTTGTTCATAGTCGCTCATTTGTATTCTAGTCACATGACTTTATAGAAACGGTGGAGGCTTGAGGAGCTTGAGGTCGACAGTTATTCACACACTCATGCTAAACCAGCATCTAAACATAGATATGCATCAGACAGACATCATACTCTTTAGATCAGAGTATTTTCATTTGTGAGAGAGTGTATGAGTCTGATAATTTAGTGGATATCTGTTTAATAAGATGATCTACATCATTACCATGTCAGTGCTGCAAGTGTTTGCTCAGACCAACATAAAAACTTGAAGCAAAAGAAAAAAAGACACCCTCAGCCTTCACATTTTAATCCTCTATTTTCTTTTCGGTTGCATTAGACTTCTGCTGTCTGTCATTTTGATGGTCAGGGTTGTAAAAATTGACTTATAAGCCCTTTTCAGACATGCACTCCTGAAAATTTTAGTAAGGGAAGCGGGCAGGGATGAGGGCGTCTGTCACGCAGCCGGTGTTCTGTCTAGTTTAGCTCGTTTCTAGTCAATGTTTGATTCAATTCGCAAAAGTTATTTCAAAGTTCTCGCTTCAAAAAGTTAAAAATGGCTAAAATAATCTGTCTGTTACTTTTGATTGCACAAACAGAAGAGGTAAAATACACCTGAAGCCTCAGGTAACTGGTTGTTTTTCTCTAACAAGCCTTTCCGCAGGTTTCAGCTTGAAAAATCATTTAGCCTTAATGGTAAACAATCTGGCAGCGTTTTGCTCAGAGGACACAATGTACCTACTGCCCCCCTAACTCTGTCACATCACTCCTACACCCACCATCCACTTCCCAAAATCCCCAGCTGATGTATTTGAAGAGACAGAGAAACTCTGTGCCCAGAGAAACCACATTCAGCTGAACTGACAGCGCTCAGTCTGCAGGAAGACACACGGTGCCAGCTAACGCAGCGCTTCCTGTCAGAGGCAAGAGACGGCCAATTTTTCTGTCTTATCTCCTAATTGTAACAAGCTTGTTCTTTCTGATGGTGAGGTTTCAGGGGCTAATTACTCAGACAATAGAGGAGAGCTGCAGGGGTGTCATTATGTCACTTCAGGGATTTTTTTTTTTTTTTTAAACAAGCCTGTAAGAATGACAAAGCAGGAAAGCACACCGCAAGGAAAAAACAAGTCCGCAGAGAGGGAGAGCTTATCCTCCAAAACAAAACAAAGACATATATCAGCTTTTTGGTTTTGGACTATAAACAGCTCAGAATAAGAATTCCCAGACTGCCTTTTTCATGCTTGGAGCAGGAATAACAAACAACAGAGAGGCCTTGCAGAGTGTCTGCTTTTGTTCTGTGTTGTCTGTCAGTGTAATGTGGCACACTGATATCTGTGTATGTGTGCGAGACGGTGTTGGTGTTTACATGCTGTGAGGTATGCAGGTATTCAGAGGGGGCAGGTTGTAATCAGTGGAGACAGAGCTGTGAGTCACTCAGTGCATTCCAGGTGCTGGAGGCCTCTATGAACAAACAACAGAGCCTGCGGTGTTGTCATATACAGAGTGTGGGCGGAAGCTTGGCTGTGATCAGTCATAAAATATTATTTTGATTATAAGGTTGCTTTTTTTATACTTCAGATATATAAAGATGCACGGTAAATCCTCTCACTGAGCTTTCCAGTCAGAGTAGGGCTGGGCAATATGGCCTCAAATCAATATCACGATATATCACCTCGATAACGATAAATGGATAATAATAATAATAATAATAATATCTTACATTTATATAGCGCCTTTCAGGATACCCAAGGCGCTTAACAACACACTACAAAAACTAAATACCAAAAGCCTGGATAAACAAGTGTCGCTTCAGAGCAGACTTGAAAGAGTCAAGAGTCAAGAGTCAAGAGTCAAGAGTCAAGAGTGGATGATAACTACTCCACAAGCTGCTCACCCCCTCCAACAATAAATTTGTCTACTTTAGCCGCTACAACGTTTAAACCGTCCTCCATCTCCTCATCTGTCTTTCCTTCTTTGTCACGTCTCTGATGTAGGACAACGTCTTAAAGGGACATGAGACCATAGTCTACTTTTATGTATTTATTTTTTTATACCAAATATACCGATATGGGCAAAATGACGTCAGTTATTGTCATAAATTTCAGTATCAGTAAATTTTCGGTTTAATCGCCCAGCCCTACATCCTCCTGTCAATTGGCTCACTAATAGTGGTCAACTGATATCACTTCTATAATGGCTATGTCCCAAAAATGGGTGAGTATGATATGCTGAGTAACTGATAAAGATTTGATTTTCAATTTTTTTTTAGAAAGATAGTGGTGAAATCGGCCTTAAGAGATTAAACTACCTGATTTAATCCATCAACCGCTTAATCGCTCTATCGCTGCTCCCTAATCTTCAATTTCGTCTTATATTACATTAGGCACACTACGACCATTAGTGAGAAGACTTGAGATTTGTCAGGTCAGTCAAGATTAAACTCCAACAAGCACTAGGTTTTGCTCTGGTTCATCTTTTCATCTATTGACAGAAACAATAAAAGAAAGGACAGCATCTCAAAGGGACATGAGACCATAGACTACCTACAACTTTTATTTATTTATTTTTTATATACAGATATGGGCAAAATTGACGTTGGTTATTGTCGTAAATTTTGGTATCAGTAAATTTTTCGGTTGATCGCCCAGCCCTAGGTCAGAGCCACCACATGTAGACTCTCCAAACCATCCAGATGAGCTATTTGTCGTCCGTGTTTTGCTGTTTGGACTTACTGACCTGTGGCTGTGGCTCAGTGGTAGAGTAGTCTCTCACCCTTAGAGGATGAGAGTTTGTTCAAGGTCCTGATATCCACACATTGAAGTGCCCCTTGGCAAGACACTTAACCCCAAACTGCCCCCGGCGGCTGTGCCAGTGATGAGTGAATTGGAGTAGTTAATATGGTGTGAATGGGTAACAGAGTAATTTTCCCCAGCACAGACTTGCAGAGAGAGAATTTCGTCATCTAAAGTATATCTTTGGATCTGGGTATATAAAGTTTACCCAGATCTGGAGAAACTCTGCACAAAAGGGACAAGGCGTGCCATCAGTGCACAAAATCATGCATACATAATTGGATGCATAAATGCCTGTGGCACGGGTAGCTTACACATCTGGGAATGTGACACCATTAAAGCTAAACAATGCACATTTTTAAGGCACCATATGCTTGCGTGCAGATTATGCATTTTTGAGAAGACCTTGCATTTCAACTAGACATTACCGACCAATATCCTGCAAGTATAACATCAGCATTGCTCTGAAAGAAGGAGAGAAGGAGGGAAAATATCACACATATCGCACATCACAGAATTAAAATTACCCCTAACTGTTGTTGGGCATTGTATAAGCCTAGACATTGAGGCACCACTGCTAATTTGGAGACCAGCAACTTCCTCCATTTCCTGTCATCTTCCTCGTTTTTTCCTAATTAGAATTTTAATAATCATCTACAACTAAGGGTAAATCTTCTTGCCCCTCTATGCTTGTCACTGAAAAAGTAAGCTGTTTCTTTAAGCTTCAGCTGAAACTAAGAAGGTCGAAACATTGCGCGAAAAAGCAGACGATAGCTTCTTTATTTTTTCACATCCCTCCACTACAGCTCATAAAGTAAAAACAGAAAATACCAATATGGTTTAGCAAAGTTTCCCTCTCAGGCCTCTGTCATTTATGTGTGAAAAAACATATTTTTAAGTTATTTTTGGGCAGTTTTGCCTTTTATTGGATAGGACAGCTGAAAAGAGATAAGAAACATGAGGAGTAGAGTCAGGGAGGACATGCAGGAGTTGAACCAGCAACAAAGACCAAAGCCTCTGCACATGCTTGAACCATTCACTCCACTAGGCCTCAAGTGTAAGAAAAAAAAATCTAATTTTTCCTACTTTCATCCTATCAAATCAGTGTCCGAGCTCAGGTCTTGTCAGCACAATTGACACTTCTCATTCAAAAGCCCAAGCCCACCCTGACCCACCGTCATACAGGGCAAGCTGCATGCCCGGGTAACTCAAGACACACAGACCATTTAATGAACTTTCCGTCTAGCTGATCTGAACAATACTATCCCCTCTAGGCTACCAGCAAATGTCTCTTATAGGAAAATAAAGGCGCCTTAGAACTTCCCCAGAGCTGACATCTCCCATGACCTATTTTCATCATGGCGGGTGGCTGGTGAGTAGTTGCACAGTGCTAAATGAAGAAAGGGCATGCACAGATGAAAGCACACGCACAATGGGATGATAGGCGTTTGGCCAGAATCTGACCCGTGCTAAATGATG
This sequence comes from Xyrichtys novacula, assembly GCA_962446985.1. Classification (NCBI taxonomy): domain Eukaryota; kingdom Metazoa; phylum Chordata; class Actinopteri; order Labriformes; family Labridae; genus Xyrichtys; species Xyrichtys novacula. The sequence continues at coordinate 5,037,185 of OY660882.1, read as the reverse complement.
ACTAACGCAGACGGTCTAATTTAAGATTGGTGTTATCTGCTATTTTATGCTGAGAGAGGAATAAAAACAGGGGAAAAAAGATTAGATACCCCGAGGAAAAGGAAGTGGTGTTATTTATAGTTTTGAGGGACATTGCCTCGTGAATACATAGGAAAGGAAGTTGTCGATCTCTGAGATACTGAAGAGGTCAGGCGGGAGACCAGTGCAATGACAAGATGGGAAAAGTAGCCCGAGGTCCCCCAGGAGTAGCTGAACCATGCTAGAGGTTAGAGGCTAGAACGTGACAGTGTGACATCCCCAGAGGTGATGGAGGAGGAAGAGGGAACCAGGAACAAGGGAATGCTTACAAGAAGCAGCAACGCACTTTACCACAAGACACAGCCTGAGGATAGCTGTGAGAACTCTGCCGAGTCCCTGCTGAGCCACTGAACTCACAAACAAACAGACACAGAGTACATAAAACTCAATATTGCAAATGGCACCAAGAGGGAATTTCCGCTAGAAAAGCTCTGATGTGGTTTAAGCCTCCTCATGCCGGTAACCAGATGTGTGTATCCTCCTGATACATAGTACCGCTTTGATAAGAGTGAAACTAAAAATCGTACAAACTGTCTTTTAAAAGTGGTTTATATCCTATTAGTAAGCAAGCTAGGCACCTGGAAACTTGATAAGCTAGTGCTAGCTGCCCCGGACTACCTTTGAGTAAGGTGACCAGATTTCTGTAATGACATCCGGGGACATCTGGGAATCTGCTTACTCGCGCTTCCTGCCTTCTTGTCTACCTTGGGGGTGGGGGGTGCTAAGCAAAAATATGATTTTAGGTGCGTTGGGGGTGGGGTTGGGGGTGGGGGAGGGGCATCGGCTGTGTGATCACAGACAACATCTCGGCACTACTTAGTAGCAGCACACACCCCCATAAAAACTGTTGTTCAGGAATGCGGGCAACATGCTTACTTGCACTTCCTATCTTATCGTCTACCTAGAGGGCGGGGGATGCTAGGCAAAAATATGATTTAAGGTGCATTGGGGAGGGGGCGCAATCCGCTGTGTGATCACAAACAACATCTCAGCATTAATTAGTAGCAGCACACACCCCTGTAAAAACTGTTGTTCAAGACTGCGTGCAACATGCTTACTTGCGCTTCCTACCTTCTCGTCTACTGCCAAAACAGTTGTTCTAGTCTACGTGCAACATTTTAAACGCTTAAATCTGGGACATTTCCAGGGACAGCTTTAGCCGGGGACAGGTCATCAATATAGGGACTGTCACCGGAAATTGGGGACATCCGGGCACCTTACCTTTGAGCGACATTGACACGAACTTGTTGTGGCCTAAACTTGTTCAATCAGAAACTACTGGTTGCTAATATTTTTCTATCTTTTGTCTTCTCTTACATACACTGCTTTTGTCAACCTAACATGATAATCAATCTTAAACCAGTTCTTCTGTGTAAAATAGTATCACAGTATGGCAGCCATAACATTCCCTGTTGCTTTGTAGGTGTGTGTTTGAGAGAAGAAACATGACTGTTTTGGGGGGCTAATAAATTACAGTATTGGCTCCGTGCATCGACAAGCTTTCTGGGCTGCTCCCTGCAGAGCATTTTAAGCAGTATCAGAGACATTTCCGATACAAGTATCAGCATCAGAACAACTCCACTTTCCACATCACAAAACCTTAAGGACCCAAAGGATTCGCACACTGCACTAACTCAGCTCAATATCCTCCCCCTCATCCGAGCTTGTGACATTTGCAGAGAAAGCCTTAAAGAGGGGGATAAAGAGGGATGAGAGCTGGAGAGGAGGTGGGGGGTGGGGGTGGGGGGTAGCATCTTTCCCTCCTCTCCTCCCTCATTAGGATTCTCTCATCAGTCTTTCCCCGTGGAGGAGGGGGGGTGGGTGGACATGTCAGGGTTTATTAATCGCTCCAGGAAATATTATTGACCTGGACCTTCTGCTCCCTCTCTCCCTGCTGCAGTCAGTGTCTGTGCTCCGCTGCCCCCACATTCCTCCGGTGTGTCCTGCCTGGACACATTACAGGACACTGCGGCACAGCGTGGAGGCTTCAACACACAGTGTCTTCATTGACGATGCACTTGGCCTGGGCTTTTCTTTTCACCGCAGCTGCGCCACACACATAAACTCGAACACACCCACACACACCTGCAGACTCGAGGAGATGAAGCTCACCCTGCTCTTCTTCGTTATAGACGTGAAAGCAGCTCTGTTCTCGTTATTTTGCTTTAAATTAAACTTTTTCTGTGCATTCGTGCAATTAAAAAAACATGTTTCAAATCTCAAGACTTATTGGTTTTCAAATCTTACAGGTCGATTTCAGAAGAAAAGAGGTGCATGAATCAATACAACGTGAACCCCTCTCTGAATGCTCAAACAGTAGAATCGATCAGCGATGCTCCTCTATCCTCCCTCCTTTGCTTTCTTCAACCAGGAGAAAATGAGAGAATGATCAGAGCCATTCAGCTGAGACTCCTGGTCATACCTCATGATGCATTGGGTGCTTGCATGCAATGTGTGTGCGCGCCTTGCGTAAGCCTGTGTGCAAGTGTTGTGTGTGATAGCAAAGAGCAGAGCATGAGGGTGTAGGTGTTAAGCCTCTTGCCGCCTGCTCCCCACAATCTGATGCTTCCACTTTAACTCGGCTTAACCCCTCATTCCTAATTTGATGTCATGCACGTTACACGCGTGACTTTGCGTGTTGTTGCGCTAACAAACAGCGCACTAAAACCCTGCACATGCTACAGTATGTCCTGGAGACTACACATATCAGCATGGCATTGCCACGGAAACAGCTGAAGGGAGACAGCTGTTATCAGCTCAGAGTGGCATTTCCTGGAGTCTCTGCAAAATCTGACATTACAACGATTTGAGCATTTGTGTATGCTTTACTGACACACCTTACTACACCCTTAACCCTCGTGTAGGATGTCTTAAAAATATATAAAAGTCAAAATATTCATTTAAACTTGAAAAGTGATTGACAGTCTCATAGAAAGTATGCTTTCCTAGTGTCTTAGTAAAATTAAATACATCACTCTTCCGTTTTTACACAAACTCCATGACTCTTAATGTGACCATTTCATTTCATAACCAAAATCTGAAGCTGGCTCGCCAAAAAGTAAACATTTATAATTAGAAATTGTGTTCTTCCTTGCACTGAATATTAAGAGAGCATTTTTTTTTCTCAATGGGTTTATGAGGCAGCATGATACGTCAACCAGTCTTGTTTTTCTAATACTGGATTTATTGTGCCTCCCTGTGGTCATAGGAGGCATTACACTGTGATTTTTTGTTTTGTTTTATGACAGGGCTAATGAATGACCAGGATATGAGTGTGTTGTTCCATTGTGTCTCGGTGAACTTTGCACCGATGTGCACATTCCTTAAAGTAACAGTCACCCAATAAAGAAACACGCGTCTGATCTCTCAATGGCCTTTGTGCGCTCTAAATTGTGAAATGACCCAGCGAGGCATGTTCTCATGAATGTCCACTTTGCAAACATGTCTGGCGCTAAATTTAATATCCGTCTTCATTTTGTTTTTCTTGCAGTCACAATGGTCCTGCTTCTGTTTTTGGTAGCAACCACAACAACATCTAATTCCACCAGCAATGGGAACAAAACAAAAGGTAAGGTCAACAACGTAAGCAATGCACCTCAACATGTGAGGCTGTGCAACGCTAAAGCATGTCAGATAGCAACACAAGTCCCATTGCAACCTTCTGCAGTCATCACTTTTCCTTGAGGTATGATTATGTATCTTCTACCTGAGTGCATGCATCTGCGTGATAATAGCCCTCTTCTACTGCCTTGTTATTACTGCATCACAATGAACCTCAGCAACCGTGGACAGTAATTTACGGCTTATTGTGTGTCCTTATAAACACAGCTAATAGCCGGCTGTGTGGCTGTGACTCTTGGCTGAGTGTGCACTCTCAGAGACGCTCATTTTCTGTGAGCTGATACTTATCTCTGTCGACAAAATACTGCTGAAGCCAATCATTAAATCAGGCCTGTGACCAGAGGAGAGCATGGGTGGCGCATTGCTGTGCATGTAATATTGATTTTGTGATATCACATGGCTCATACACATGTATGGAGCTTATACACAAACACGTCTCGCCGGCCTTGCCCCCTTCTTCCTGCTTCTTTGTTGCCGGTGCTCCCTGACCCCCGGCTCTGCCTCTCCTTCTTCCTCAGAAGGCGTTACATCCCCCAGCCAACACATCCTCCCCATCGTGCTGGTCCTGTCCCTGCTGCTGCTCATCATCGCACTGCTAGCCTGGTACTTCCTCAGGTAAAAAAAAAAAATGAAAATGAAAAAAAAATAAAAAATCACCCACCCTGCATTCACCTCACAACACCCCCCCTCTCCTCGCTGACTGGCTGTGAGCCAGGACTGGGGGCAGAGCTCAGGGTGACAAACACTTCCTCCTTCAGTCACTGAGGCGGAGTCCAGTCAGGAAGTGCTGCGAGGCTGACTCCCTCTCATGCTTAGTGAGAGGAGAACAGAGTTTAACAGTGGACCTACAGAGGAGAGCGGAGGACTAATTTTGAACCACATTCGGACTAGAACTCAGTGACTGCCAGACATCAGCTAATGAGAAAGAATAGCTTCTCAAGTTTTAGATGGTAGGAAGGACAGTCTTTCGTTTTTACCTAATTGGAAGGAGATTTTCAGCGTTGTATAACTGACATAAAAAATAATAATTTAACTTCTGTATTACATGTTTTTTTTTCTTTCGACTTAATTGCCCTTTCTCCAAGCAGGTTAAAAAACCGTGGGAAACCAGTCGTCACAACAGTCGACAAGAAGGTACCAAATGGCATCCTGGAGGAACAAGGTAATATTGCTTTTAATTGGGCATAATAAGAGACAGCACAGGTTCACTGTAAGCTATGCGAGCAACAGGCTGGCACTGAAAAGAAGCACTGCAAGAAGCATGGAACGAAGAAATTTAGAAGCAAGAAAAAGAAAGCAGTCAAGAGTGAAGACTTGAAACTTATCTTTCAACTGTATGAGCAGGTTGCCCCCAGTCTGCGTTGTGGTTGAGCAAGACTTCCTGTGGTTAATGTCAGGACTGAAAATATACTCATCTCCCCCCACCTCTAATAGCTGTTTGATGCTGCACGTATATTCAGAGTGAATCTTTAATCGTGCAAAAGGAGCAGATGTCGCTGCACTCCGAGCAGCAGCGGTTGCACGTACGTTTGGATTTGTGTTGCATGCTAACAGAAGCTCTTGAGTTTACAGGAAGCAATATGTCCTTCGGGCCTTAAGTGTTCTTTAGGAAGTTTTCCCTTATCTGACGTAACAATGGCAGGTTGTATTCTTGGAGATTAGACTGTTCACTTGGATGTACGGCAAGAAAACACAAACACAAGTTCAGTGGCTGTAAAAGCCCCAGAGCAAGTGTCAGGATATTAGTTTAGCCGTCTGTTACTTTAACCTTCAACATGACATTCCTGCTCATAATACAGTTTGAAACTCTCAGTCTACTCTGCTTTACTAGACATTACTGTGACTAATCAGATTTTATGTTGGATTGGTTTAGGATTGAGCAGTTTGGTATAAATTTTACACTTTCTTGTTTAGAAGTTGTTGTCAGACGTGATTAAACATTTTTACGCTTCTTTTCATCCACAAAAGCGAAAGTTGAAGTGTTCCATTTCAGTCTAGTAACTGCATCCTCTTTTATGAACATTATGAAGTCATAAGATCATTTATGACGGATGTCTTTAATCTGTTTGGCTCTATACACGTGTGCTGTATATATGACATGTTTGATGTGTGTTGTGTTTTAGAGTGTGGATACAGTACTGAGTCCTTATACACCACTATACCACCAGGTTAGGTATACGGGGTGGCGGTATCACGTTACTAACATCCTTGTACGCACTAACCGAATGGGCTAGTTCGGTGTCTGACCCCCAATTTTCACAGCATCCGGAAAGGCTTCAATCCAGAACGGCGGCGATTTTCGCATTCCGTCAATTCCTACTGGATCTGTTTGTGAGGCGAATTTCGTGGCAGATTGTGGACAACAGGTTCACAGATTCACGTGCAATCGCGCGATAACAAGTTGTCTTTAGCCACAAAGGCTAACCATAAAAACAGTAGATTGTGTCCTTCCAGAGGAGAAAATCTACTTCTGGACTTACATAACCAGCATCCTCTCGTTCATGGTGTCATCGAGGTGAAATGCTGTCTGAAAACCTTTCACTTGTTTGTCCCCGCTCGTTTGCATGGTGTGAAATACAATCCATCTGAAACATGGAGGGCTCTATTTTGGTGCCTCGCCGGAGACGTGCCGCAAGCGCAGCGTCAGTCAGATCCGCCGCGCTGACAAGGCGTTCCCAAGCACATTTTGATATTTTGGTGAGCCGCGCAGCCCGGCGTAAGTATCCCCCCTCCCTAACTCAGCTCCTCCCAGCACCATAAGTCGTAACGGGGAGGAGAAAGGGCGTGAAGTCGGTTTAACACAGCCGAGACCTGTTTTCACCAATCACATAGGCTCCTCTCCTTGCCTTTAAATCCGCCACAGGCGAGGCGTATTACTATTTTCATGAAGTAGTCAAAGAGATCAAGAGATGTCTTAAGACAGTAATGCCACAAGATGGCGACAGAGGGCAGCTCCTCAACAAGTGTCCTCCACACTCTCTCATATGAGCACAGATGGATTTAGTGTGCGTAATGTTGGACCCACTGGTAAGACAAACACCCTTTTCCACAAATAAAGACACTCACATAAAGTTGCTCATATTCAAACCTCACGTAACAAAGGTGGGTTGAGCGCACAGATCACAACATAAACTCCAAAAATGGCATTAAAATCGGAACCATCTGTGCGTAAATGACGCATCGCGCTCCGTGGCCTGGCTCTTTCTTTCATAGATGTTGGCATATAAAATAAATTTGGCTCACAAAACTGAATATTATAATATCTGTATGTCGGCTTAAAGTAGATAACGCATCTGAGCACTGAAACAAATCATCTGTTCAGCTGCAGCAGCAGCAAGACGGACAGAGGACACGGAGACGTGTCCAGGTCGAGCTGTGCGAGAAATAAGAGGAAGAGGAAGAAAGAAAAGGAGGGAGACACATTACATATCTTGTTAACTTCATCATGTGTGTTTATTTACTAGATATTTAATTTAATTTTATGCGGTTTCAGCTGTGTTGATTCGGTCAGGTTGTGTGTCCAAACGCGTGCCAAACGCGCTCATCAGATCACATATAGATCAGAATATATCGATATAGATCTAAATGTATGTGCTGACTCAGATTAATAGTTGATGATGATTATTTATTGCACTGAAATGTGCCTGACACTGTGGAAACCTGCCGGTGAGGCATCAGTGACGTAAGTCGATACGCCGCCGGTCTACCAAAATACTACTAGACCAGCTGCGTTCCGCCTTGCGCTGAAAGCTGACCAGGTTTGAATCGGCGAGCTTTCAGCGCACTTTACACGCTGTTGGCGAGCACGAAAATGTCACTGCGCCAGCTGATTCTGTCGACACCTCCCCCTGCCACACCACCACGCCCAGCTTGGCGGATCTCGGCTCGCCTCCGTGCGGCTCATGCCACGAAAATACCAAATTGGCCTTACGCTGGGCTCCGCCAGACGAAAATACAACTGCGCGGGGCTCGCCGCCCTCCGCCGCCTCACCGGCGCGAACGAAAATAGAGCCCGGAGTGTTTTATTTTGAAAAGAAGCCTGATGCTTTATTTTGTGTCTGTGCCCGACTTCCTTTGCAGCACAGGTTAATCTGTGCTGAATTTATCCAACATGCTGCGGCGTCCAGAAAAAATACAACTTTTGCGATCAGCTGCAGAGTCCGGTGATCTGCAGCAGAAGCTGGTGGAAATTGACACGTTAACTTTAAGGGTTTCCATCAGCCACGATTGGTGGATACGGCCTTTTCGTAGCCGTTCCGGATGCGGTGGAAATTGGGGGTGAGAGAGGTTTCCAATTAAAAAAACGGCCAGCAAGGAGCTGGATGTGTCTTGTCTCTTGGGTCCCTTGGTTCTCTAACACTTGTGGTTATTTGGTGATTTCATACTGAAACTTCAGATATAAGTTTGGTAATTTGGTCTTTTACAATGATTTTTTTTTAAAGCAAATTGGTTTGATATTTTTTTAATATAGATTCAAATTGAACAAGGTAGCATGAACTACAAGAGTACCTAGAAACTAAAATATAAAATTTAAACTTTTTTAAAATCAACATTTTAACTTGAGTAGATATACAAAATCAATTAATAATCATTACAGTAAAACCTACAAATAAATGGTTGACACACAGAGCTAATCCAACTATATAGTGTAGACATCACATTGAGAAATCCTGATCTACTTAATCCCGCTCAGAATTGATCTCTCATAGTTGCCGTAGTCATCTCGATAACTGAATAATTTGATAGCGGTCACTTTCATTAACCCAACAAAAATATTCAACCCAATCAGTCAGCAGAGATAATAAATCTATGTACCTTTGTCCTCGCAGAGCAACAGACGGTGGTCCTTCTCCCCAGATCTCCATCAGCCTCCAAGACCTACTTACCTATCCCAGTAGACCACCTGGAGGAGGAGTACCGGCTCCGCTCAGCTGATGATGGCAAACTCTTCCGGGAGGAGTACAATGTAAGCACAACCACCTCCACATCTGTAGGTTAGAATAGAAAGTGGTCATAAAGCAGGAAGTGGTGTAAACATTTAACATCTGTGGTTGAAGAAGTGAGTTATTGGGGTTAGAAATGGTCCAACACTCAGTTTTGGCCAATAGTTGGTCCTCAGACTGGTACTAGAAAGGTATGTAAAAGTCTAACATTGTGTCTCCTAAATGTCAAAAGTATTTAAAACCCAAGAAATCAAAGTGCGCTTTTTTCTGCCGCAACAGACCCCCATCTAAAACACCAACAACTTGATTTAAAGGGTATTCCCACGACTACTATATGAGTTACAAGTTCACGGAAAGACAGAATATCATGACTTGTGCATCTATTTTTATTTTGGAAAACTACCGGTACTTATCAGTATGTGTCACATTGCCCATGACACATATTGTACACATAAACACCCACATGAATGAAAAATGTCCCTCCGCCTATTTGTGACTGCTTTTAGGGATCTGAGTCAAGATCAAGTAATGACTCAGGCTTCATGTCACACGTACAGATACGTTTTTAATCCGATGGTTTGTCCACAAAGACAGAGGAAGTTTTAATAGAGGGCAGTTCACTGTATAGGTAGCAGAGGAAGTGCCAACATTAAAGCTGAACAAAGACGTTCATACTGCCATACAATGTGCATGAGTGTTAAAAAGTCAGGCTTGTTTTTTCAGTGTGGGAGCTATAGAATTAAATGTTAATCATGCTTCGCAGTCGTTGCCAGGGGGTAATGCCCAAGGGACGTACGAGGAGGCCAACAAGGACGAGAACAAGGAGAAGAACAGATACCCCAACATCCTCCCCTGTGAGTGTACTTTCTGTTCTGTAGGAACCAGTTTTTCTTTGACTCACACCCCGAGCTCGCAGAGCTCACAGTTTCCTGCCTGCGTGTGCACGTGTCTTTATAGGGTTTTTTATTTTTTTACAGATCACATACAGTAGATCCTCCCCCGTAGCTCATGTGTTTATTCACACTCATAGTTTCCTCACTCTTCTTCCTTTTTACAGTACAAGTTCCTGTCATACACCTCCGTCCTATTAGTAATTTACATGTATTTAGCAACACTAGTGAGTTGTGATTCTTAAAAGGACTAGTCGGACACTTTTGAGTTGCTTTTTTGATGTATTTTATAGCCATGACATAATTCATACCATACTTATCTGATTGGTTAATAACTGCTGGTTTGGATTCTGTGAGGTTTGGACAGGCTAACTCACACTTGTTCCCACTTTTTACGCTCAACTGAGCTTCTTGTTTCCATTTCAGTGGATTTTATTTTGAAAGGTCAGTCTGCTCTATTCATGTCAGATCCTGTGGTTTGCTTTCTTTTTAAGCTCCATTAAACATAAAGAGATATCCAAACTAGAACCTTTAGAAAAATCACCAAATGGCACATTTTATCTCATTTACATCATTGGCCCCATAAACAAATAAATAAATGTCGACATTTTTTGATAACTTGATGTGTGAGGGAGGTAATTTGCCAGACAGCAGTTGCCAGGCAACCAGCAGCAATAAGAGGAATCTAGTGCTGCTTAATTTTGCCAACTTTTTAAAAGCTTCCTCCCCTCTATATTGTTTATCATTATGGCAAGACCAGCTAAGTAGATACTTGAACTTGAACCAACAGGATATCTCAAGTTTTGATAAATCGATTTCCTATCTTTGCCATCAAAGTTTGTCATGCGAAGAGCGTACTAGCACAGACTATGTCCTCTGCTATCTGTGGTTAACACCTTCAGAAGCATCAGGCGCCCGCAGCTTAAATATACGTTTCCTCCTCTATCCACTGCCATGTCTTTTTTCTGAATTGAGGCCAAAGAGCTCCAAACCAAATTTCTAGAATAACACGAGCATTCGTTCACATCTTAAATCTTTTTGTCATTGTTGTATTTTGGGCCATATTTGCCTAAATTCCCTGGACAGTTAAAGAGAAAGACTGGAGATGTAAAGGAACAGTGTGAGTGTGTGCTCAAACCACTGAGCCGAACCAGTGACACTACATGTGTTATCTGTTTCATCTGCATGAAAACACTAAATTAGCGGTTTTAAATGTGATATGTGCCCGTGTCTATGACCAGGTAACCAAGAGAACTCTGGGAAATTTCTGTTGCAGATATTTTCTTTTTAAACTTTAGCTTTTCTTAAATTATTCCAGTTTCTCTGCCTAACTTAGCTGAGCATACAAAAGAGGTGCAATTCTTGTTTCCCACCAAAATAAAAGCAAAAAGTAGATATGTTAAGAAGTCAGATTTTTCCTTAATTTCTCTCAGTGAGATAACGTTAAATCAGACACAGGTGTTAATACAGACACTGAGTCTGAGTCTATTGTCGCCAGGCTAAGCTAACATCGACCATACAGACTTTAGAGAGACATTGTTCTTTTCTCAGATTGAAAAGAAATGAAAAGTCCAAACTCTTACTTCCACATTTACTGCCTGATATTAATCAGACTGTGGCAGACCATTTTTGGCTCTTTTCAGTGTAAACAAAGTCTGCCTAACAGAACCCTCCAACCACAAATTAATGCCACATTTTAAGTTTTTTTATCTGGGGAGTATTGTCGTTCTTATCTAACTTTCCATGAAACCAAATAGGCTGATTTCAATACTTGGAAACTCCTTCTTTCTCTACGTATTTCTTGAAAATTCTCATTGTGTTTTTGAGTTTAGCGAGTGACTGTGTGTGTCTGTTGTTTTTCCTCTATAATCTCCTCAACTTTTCGATGTTGTTTTCTCAAACAGATGATCATTCCAGAGTGGTGTTGACTCAGCTGGATGGAAATCCCTGCTCAGACTATGTGAATGCTTCTTATATTGATGTGAGTGGTGCCTCATTCTGTCATATGTGGCTCTTTTCATTGTGAAATGGAAACACGAGCACTACCTAGATGAAAACTGCAATCTGTTACTCACATTTTTGATATGTCTCTATAATTTCCCCCAATATCGATTTCGCAGAATAGTCCGTTATCAGATTTCCTGATGGTGTCATTTAGAAAATGTAAAAGCTGGTGACACTCTCACTAACATTTTCCTTTCTACTAGGGTTTCACGGAAAAGAACAAATTCATAGCAGCACAAGGTAAGACGAGTTGGACTTAAATTAGCTTGATTATTAGCTTCATGTCCTTAATCAATAACTATTGAACTGTTTTGTTTTGCAGGTCCGAAGGAAGACACTGTAGCCGATTTTTGGAGGATGATATGGGAGCAGAAAGTAGCAACTGTTGTCATGCTGACAAACCTGAAAGAAAGGAAGGAAGTGAGTGATTTTTCTCATGTGATTTCTTAAAGATGTGTGTTGAATGAAAATAGCTACTTTCCCCTTTGCAGCGTAGTCTTAGACTCTGTGTGAGGATTAATGGAGCATTGAAATACAAAGACTGAAGGAAGAAAGTTGTTTTGAAAAGACTTCATTGGTTATGGTCAAAGGTGAAAGCGTGGGCTCTAATTTGAACTATTCTTTCCTCACCTGTAATCTCCGCTCTGACATCTCTATTCTCCACTTAAATTGTCTCTATTGTGAAGCATGTGAATCAGAGCTTACCTACCGAACAAGGGAACGAGGACAAAAGAGATCAATATGAAGAGAACTGGCGCAGATTTAAATCAGCATGTGAATGGGTTGAAATCAATGGCCACATAATGTGCTATTAGGTCCCATAAGGAAGTGTCATAATCACCCTCAGAGTCCGACATTGAATGGATTCACCTCTCTCACTCACACTAATGTGGACTCACTGACTGTGAAATTGAAGCATGTGTGATTTTGCACTTGAAAAATTCTGTCCTTTGAGAAGGAAGTAGTTGATGTGTTTAATAAAGGCTGTTATTTTCCCCTTAGGACAAGTGTTACCAGTACTGGCCAGATCAGGGCTGTTGGACGTACGGGAACGTGAGGGTGGCCGTGGAAGACTTCACAGTGCTTGTGGATTACACCATACGCAAGTTCTGCGTTCAATATGTGAGTTTCAAGAAGTGCTTCATAGTTGGTGGAAATTGTACGTCAACAGAAACATGGGTAGTGTTGGTGTAACCTGCTCTATCCTGTGATATAGTTCCTTTTTTTTTTCACTTTGAGATAAACAGAACAAACTTCCAGAAGCACTTTATTTCTGTGTAATCTGAAAAAAGCAAGTTGGTCAAAGGCACCAGTATTTTTTTTTTAAGATACCTAACCCCGAATTTCCACCATATCCGGAACGGCTCCAATCTGGAACGGCTGCGATTTTCACTGTCAGCCAATTCCTACCGGATCCGTTTGTGAGGCGAATTTCATGGCGGATTATGGACAGCAGGAATTACGAAAACTCACAAGGACCCGCAGATTTACGTTCAATCGTGCGATAACAAGTTGTCTCTGGCCACATAGGCTAACCATATAAGCAGTTGATTGTGTCCTACTTCTAGACTTCTTAAATCAGCATCTCCACGCCATGGTGTCATCGCGGTGAAATGCTGTCTTTAAACCTTTCACTTGATTGTCAGGGTGTTTTATTTTGAAAAGAAGCCAGATGTTTTATTTTGTGTCTGTGCCCGACTTCCTTTCCAGCACTGGTTAATCTGCGCTGAATTTATCTGGCATGCTCCCGTGTAGGGAAAAAAATAGAACTCTTGCGTTTAGCTGCGGAGTCCAGCGATCCACAGAGGAACGCAAAGAAGCCAATGGAAATTGACACATTACCTTGAATGGTTACAATCAGCTATGATAGATGGATACGGCCTTTTCATAGCCGTTCCGAATGGGGAGGAAATTGGGGGTAAGAATCTGAGTCAGATTTATGACCCTTTGATCATCAAATAGCAAGTTGAGGAGGCTCAGTTTTAAAAACTTTGAATTAGGGATGCGCAATATTATATTTTTGCCGATATCTGATATGCTAATTATTTCAAACTCTGTTACAAATATGTAAAACACCTTCTAATGCTTATATAAAGGTGTCAAACTCAATTCGAAGGTGTTGTTGTAATGTCTGTGCGTCTCTGCTTTGTTTATGTCTCCATGCAGCAAGCTAGCGATGTTGCTAAGACTCCCAGACTCGTCACTCAGCTTCACTTCACCAGCTGGCCTGACTTTGGAGTTCCTTTTTCCCCCATCGGCATGCTCAAGTTTCTCAAAAAGGTCAAGGCAGTCAATCCGCCCTTCTCTGGGCCTATCGTGGTGCACTGCAGGTACCAGACTGCCTCTTTTGTTATTTTGTTGTTTCCTCGGTCATTTCATTTTCCAATTAGTCTCTATGGTGATAAATATTTTTCAGTCTGAGTATCTGCTTTGTGTGCCTGATGGAAAACAAGCTATCATCTAAGGCTGGAAATATTTTGAGTGACCGAAGCAGCGCATGTGTTTACAGGCACAGATGTCCCTTTGTTTCACTGCTGTTGTCCATTAAGATGTCGGTGTCAGCTGAGGATTGTGGTTTGTTTTGTGTCTCTGCAGTGCCGGTGTTGGGAGGACAGGAACCTTCATCGTGATAGACGCCATGATCGACATGATGCACGCCGAGCAGAAAGTTGACGTGTTTGGGTTTGTTGCTAAGATACGGGAGCAGCGTTCACAGCTCATTCAGACAGATGTGAGTCGGGAACAGGGCGTAACACTAATACCGGACGGCTAGCTTGTTGCTTATCCCTCCTTCAATCATCTGTAAGTGTTTAAATGTACCAATCTGTTTGTGTGGGCGCTCTCCTTAGATGCAGTACTCATTCATCTACCAGGCCCTGCTTGAATACTACCTCTATGGAGACACAGAGCTGGATGTGTCATCTCTTGAAGGCCATCTGCACAAGCTACACAACACCTTTGCAAACGGTGACCGGGTTGGCCTAGAAGAAGAGTTCAAGGTACAATCTTCTCCTCAGATTCTCTCCTCTTAGTTACCAATAGAGGAAATTCTGATTCGATCGTATTCCTCTTTTAAAATCAAGTTAGCTACAGTCAAATCTGGAATAAAAGTTACACTGGGATAAGACTTTTAAGACTCTTTTTGGGGTATCTTAAAGGGGGAAAAAGGGGGATAAACCACATCCCTGTATCAGGACTTTGCTCAAGTTCAGTAATATATGTTTTCTGAGCAGATGCGTGGCTATTTTAAGCACCATCTGGTGTTGCAGCAATGTCAGCTAGCTACCCAGTGGTACTAATAGCTATGAGGTCCAGATGCAGGTCTTTTAGAGTATGTTCACATGTGCCAGGCTATTTTCATAAACAGATATTTAACCCTCTCCATTTACAAGAAAAACTGCGTGCACACCACGTTTTCCAAAAAGTTTTCATCACACTAACCTGTGTATATATGCTGTCAAGGGCATATGAAATGTATGGGTAGCAGTGACGTGAGAGGCTCAAGCCCACATTAGCCAATCAGAATCCCACATAACAGCAAAAACAACAACGTCCCTTCCTTCTTGCATGCGTACAATCTGCCGTAGGCAACCCAAATCTCCGTTTACCTCTGTTTTTTCACCGTTTATGTGCAAACTGAGTTTTCTAAAATCTCCACTCTGGCCGGAGTTTTTAAAAAGCATTGTTTTCAGGGGCGAATTCTCCATTTGCGTCTAAACGAAGGGTACAAACGATGGTTAATATCTCCATTTAAAAAAAAAAAATGGGTTCGTACAAAGGGGGCCTTAAATACAAAAGAATAACAATACACAAAGCACCACCATGTAAGGCTCTGCACATCTTCCAAAGCCACATAATTGTCATTATACATGTCTTCACAAACCTCTTCTTTTGATTACCCTGCTGCAGAAAGGTGATGCATCTGTAAATTAAGCATTTGTTGCATTAATGGCTTAAAATGATCAAGTTTTATTGATATGATATACAATATATTTCTCCAGACTAGGCCTCACAAGAAGGTCTTACAGTTTAAGGTAACTAAGGCAACTAATCAGCTACTTAAACCATCGGCCAGTGCTGTAGGTAATTGTCAAAAGGTCAGATGGTCCATACCACAGGAAAATAGGCTGACTTTGGCGCTAATGTGCAGCTCAAGATGTGTTTTGTTTAGAAAAGCCAAACAATTTTTTAATTGTTTTGTGAGAGGAACTAAATAAGTCAGAGGCTTGACTCTGCTTTCTCTGTGTCCGCCCAGAAACTGACAAACATGCGAATAATGAAGGAGAACATGAGAACTGGGAACCTTCCTGCCAACATGAAGAAGAACCGAGTTCTGCAAATTATTCCATGTAAGAAAGCAAAGTGCTGCTACAGACATTTGTTGCTTTCATTTTATATTGTCCGAGATTATGTTAAACATCTAAGAATGTTTTTTTTTAAGAGTCCTGGCTTCAGCAGCATTTCTAACTGTACGCTTCTTCAGATACGACTTTGTTTACCTGCTTCTCTAAGAATGTGTTTACAGCTGCTCTACTGTGAATGTTTTTGAGCAGTTTCCTGTTTTGTTTCTGTTCCAGATGACTTCAACAGAGTCATTCTCTCCATGAGAAGAGGTCAAGAGTTCACGGATTACATCAACGCATCTTTTATAGATGTAAGCACAGTTTACGGCCACCCTGTTTGCAACAGTCCACACATATTAGTGCTTAAAGTGATAAAGGCCTATATGAAGCTTAACCGAACCGTGTGTTTTTCTGTGTCTTTTAAGGGCTACAGGCAGAAGGACTACTTCATTGCCACACAGGGCCCTCTGCCGACCACAGTGGACGACTTCTGGAGGATGGTGTGGGAGTGGAAATGTCACTCCATTGTAATGCTCACTGAGCTCCAGGAGAGGGAGCAGGTAAGCTGTTACAGCTGCTGCCAGCAAGCGAGAAATGATAGATGGTTTAATTTCACCATGACAGCAGGGCAACAAAAACATCTCTCGACTTCTTCCCACATCTGGAATGAAATCACACTTTTATAGAGTAGATTATTACAAACGTGGAATTTTATATTTCGAGCTACACTGTGTGAGAATATTTAAATTTCCTGACTTTAACGCAGGTTGTTGTCTTTCTGTCTGTATTTTGCAGGACAAATGTTGTCAGTACTGGCCTACTGAGGACTCGGTCACATACGGAGATTACACAGTAGAGTTGAAGGGAGACACTTTGTGTGACACCTTCAGTCTACGAGACTTGGTACTCACCTTTGTCCCGGTAAGCAAATCGCCCTGCACTATCACACAGTAACACCTCGATGTGTTTGCCTGACAGGATAAGAAGTTCACTGGATGTCTTTGTGTCTTTCTGTTGAGTGTCTGAGTGCGACTGGTGTTACTTCAAATCCTTACTGATTCACCTACATGGATTCATTGTAATGACTTAAGGTGCATGTCAAGTCAGAGACAGAATCTGTCATTTTATTTGTGTATAACCTAACCTAATTAGTTCATACATTATAGGCAGCTTTAGTTGTGTTTGCAAGAAAAGAAAAGAAAACGAAACTGCCTGGTGGTTTAGCTAAATTTGGTCTTTGTGGCAGAGAGGATGTTTGTATTATTTCTATTTCTGTTTTTAGTCTCTGCTTGTAAGAAGTTGCTTTCATTCAACAGAAATAACAATGGCGACTAAAAATGAGCATTAATCGGGAGAATGACATTGACTCATAAGGTTTTGGAGGCGTGCAAGTGTGCAGATGTAGACCGACCACTCAGTTTCTCAGGCTGTTTGTCTTTCTCACCTAAAATAAAGAGCATATGCTGTGGTCAAATGTGTCGATGAGGAGCAGCATGTAAGAAAAACGCAAAAGAAGCATGAGAAACTTTCAGTATCGCCTTGATAACACTAAAGTACGCCCTTTAAACTTAGTCACACAATAATGCACTGGGACCAGGAGAGGAGTTGCAAAACCTGAAGATTTAAAGGATAAATGTTGGGTTATTTATGGATAATTTTTTGGGAGAGGGGTTTATTTGGTCTTTTTATAAGTTTGTAAGTGTGACCTCTTTAATTTAAACTTTTAAAAATACTAAAAAGTAAAGATTGTGTGCTCTGAATTTGAAGGGCAGCCTGAAAAAGTAAAACAGGCCTAAACATAACTGTCTCCCTAAGAATAAAAACTCCTTTGGCCGCCAGAGTAAATTTGTTTAGCAGGATGTGTTTAGGATTATCAGGTAGGAGCCTCCCATCTCATATATTTCATTACATTCGACCCACATCACCTCTCAGAGGCTCGGCGGTACATCTCTCTCTCCAGAATCAGCACCCATCAGTCCACCACTCATCTGCTGCACACTTAACCTACACTGACATTGCACCTGCCATTACACCTTGATGTGCTGCTAATAAATCACATTTGAAAGGTATAATGATGTTTCGTCTGCGCTTGCGTTTCCTCTCGAAGGAGAAGCAGACGAGGGTGATCAGGCACTTCCACTTCCACGGCTGGCCGGAGATCGGCATCCCCGCTGAGGGGAAGGGCATGATCGACATCATCGCCTCGGTGCAGAGACAGCAGCAGCAGTCTGGGAACCATCCCATCGTTGTTCACTGCAGGTAGCTACAAATCACTGCTTTAGGGCGCATATTTATGCATTTCTCCTGTTTGCATTATCATATTTGGGGTGTCTGCTGCAGCGTTTTGCATATATTTTAACTGAATCAGCTTGAATTAAGAGTTTTTGTGTTTGTTTGTGACGCAGTGCTGGTGCAGGGCGAACAGGTACGTTCATTGCACTGAGCAATATCTTGGAGCGAGTCAAAGCAGAGGGCCTGCTGGACGTGTTCCAAACTGTGAAGAGTTTACGCATGCAGAGGCCTCATATGGTCCAAACTGTGGTAAGTGACCAGTAGGAGTGTTCCTGTAATAAAATATAGAGCTCAATAGCTGGGTTCCAGTCAGGTGATTATAATGACACGAGAGGGCGGGGCACTTTCAGATGAGGGCAGGAAGTAAACATGGAGAACACATCTATGGAGCAAACTGTTGCAGAGAGTCGGTCTTGTACAGATTTAGATCCAGTTTTAAGACAAAGATACGAGCAACTAATTAGCAAATATGTCAAACGTGACCCGCATCTCATTAAGATTTGTGAGTTTTTCACAGAACTTAAAGATTTGCAGACAATCAAGGCTGTTGATATCACTAACTATCTGGTCCTCCAGACGTCCTACTACACTACTACACCATCTTCTGCTCTCGTTGAAAAGATGCCTCTGATTTGGGCTTGGTTTTTTGGTAACTGCGGTTGACCGTCGGAGCCCAGTTTACCGACTTAACGTAACCCAAAGCGCTAGGGCAGTCTAAAAAGTCCCAATGAGGCCATATTAGACTACCAGAAACTTAATCATAATGATTACTAAGTAAACGAGCATTTAACGACAATCTAATGCTATATTAGGACTGAGCGATTTGGCCAAAAAGATGATCACGTTATACTTTGTCATATTGTCCGATCTCGATTATTATCCCAATTTTGTTTTTAAACTGACAGTTTTAAAGCATCTGTATTTAAAACTAAAAAAATAAATAGATAAATACTAAATAAGACGTTAGATAACTTTTCTTCTCAACAATAACATTTTTGGAGGATGACTCAAAGTCATGGCTGACATCTATTTTACTGCCCTCAGTTCCACATTTGGTTACTCTGTTTACTTGTCCAGCAACTTACAGAAGTGAGCAGGTAATGCTCCACTCTGATTGGCTGTTGTGATGCACACTTTCGCCATGTTTGATCTAGTTAATAAGCTCACAGCTGATCACCGTGAACTGAAATTTATCACGATCATTAATCACAACCATTTAATTGCCCAGTCCTATGCGATATAAACACAGCTACAAAAACCAAGTTAGCAAGTTAAAATACCTCTGACGAAGTGGTCACTGCAGACACGGGCATTGGCAAGCTCTGCTCCTCCCGACCGCAGACGTAGGTTTACAATCCAATTTTTATGGCGTTGTTCTGTGAATTTGTTCCATTTCTCACCTTAGTGAGCGAAGGTCTTAGGCACTCGATAAAACCTCTTTTCCTTTTCATGGTTAGAACGAGTCGAGCTGCCGTAAATCACACAAAAACATCGACAGTTTCTCAGACGAATCTTCCTGCCCTCCATCTGAATCTCGCACTCTCGCAATGCAACATTGTGACATCAAGTGAAACCCGGCTATTGAAGTTAAATATATTCCTGTTTTTTGCCAAATCTTGATTTTAACAAACTCTTCTATTTTCCTTTTTCCTCCTTACAGGAACAATATGACTTCTGCTACAGGGTGGTACAAGACTTTGTCGACATTTTCTCAGACTATGCCAATTTTAAATGACGAGATTTGCCTTAAACATGGTTTTTAATGTTGTTTTCTAAAGCTGTCTGTTTTATGTGTTTCTTTAACTCGGTCAAATGATCTATTTTGCTATGCACTTGTCCTACCATTAACTGAGACTCCATCCTCACTGTAATATAATGTATGTCTGTGGATGAAAATTGTAAATGAACAAAGTTAGATTAATAATGTATATTTCACATTCATGTATGATAATTATTTTGTCATGAGGTGTTGTTTCAAACTTGGTCTGTCATTTCAGTTTCGTTGTATAATAATGTACTTTAAGTGTTTAACTAAGTGTTATTTTGGATTGACCACTTAATATTTTTCAAAGTTGTAGTTATTGTAAATGTATTTATGTATTGACGATGACATTCCACTCTTGAGTTTGGAGAACATGATAGGAATGTTATTTTTTGTTTTTATGTAAACATACAGCACATGCTTTGATTTTCATGACTTCTGTCTGAGATATGAGGCGCTATTTAAAATATTTTCAACGTCCTCAAGCTTCACGCCCATCACGAATGCGATACTCTTTCCAATGGAAATATTGTCAGAAAAAAAGATCGACTCACTTCAGCCATAAAGTTATGCAACAGAGGAGAAGTGACGACACGGGGGTTGATTCACATCACGGATCCAGGCAGACGTTTCACACTTAGATGTATCGCAGTCTTTCAGAAACCATTAAACCGGTTTTGTGGTTTTGTACCTTAAATAAAGACCGTGGTATGCAACTGCAGTTGACATGGATGTAACATTACTACTATCTGCCTTTTGTCTATTGACAGCTAAAGTATTTTACTATAACAACTGCACATTTAAAAAGCACATATAAATAAGCCTTTCGCTAAGAACCTGTAATATTCAACAGAGTGGTTACTGCTTTATTTATAAGATAGATTAGAGATTGTTCACAAATCAGTGCCATATGTACCTTTATAAGACATGTTAAGGTGAAGTAACCCTGTGTTGTTCCTAAGAGAAGGTTAATGTGGAGGCTTAATGCAGTAGAGCCAGTACACTTTCATGACCGAGTGTCAAACGCACAGTTATCGCAGGACTGCGTTCAAAGATGAGTCCTGTAATGTCAACCAGCCACAGTATACAAATGTGGTGCTTCAGTGCCTGCTTAACATCAGAGCAACAAAAAGACATCAATCTATAAATGTTCAGTTACTAACGTTTGCTCCAAACTTGGGTTTCTTTAGTCACAAAGGTCATTGAGAGGAAGCAGAGTGTTCCAGTCACAGAAAAATATCTGACTGTAAAACAGGCAGTGACCCCCATCTATCCGGTACTTTAACTTTAATCCAAACATTTGGACTAATCGGACCCAGCACTGCTTTAATCCTCAACGAGAAGTGTAATTGTGTTAATGCTGTCTGTAAATACTACATGACAAAGTGCTAACATTGTGAAAGTTGCTGAGCAGCGCAGAGCTGTGCAGCGATTGGTTGTGTTGTGCGTGCTATCTGTGGGAGATGTGAGGTGAAGCACAAGAAGAGACTAAACAAAACAAGCTGTTTTTCCTCTATGGCTTCTTTTCTGTCTGTACCCTCTTTTAAAGAATATCAAGAGGAGCTGTTTGGACGTCAGCTCTTTGCCTTTGCTCTCTCCCCGTGGGTGGTCCATCCCCTTTTTGGATTCTCAATGTCTTTGAAATGCAAGTTGCAATATTAAATTCTTCTGAAAATGCTTTGGGGTTTAGTGAGAGTTTCTTTATTGATGTCAAGAAGGAAAGAAAGAAATGTTTCATTTAAAATTTTTGGGGAAATATTCATGAGACTGTTACTGACTCAGTATAATCATGACAATCAAGTTATGATAAATTAGACTGTAAATGTCATCAAATCACTCACTGTCTTGATACAGCTATTTTTTCCCTACGATACAATACCGATATTCTAGCCTTCAATACTGGCCGATATTAGCGCAAACTTGTGCATGACAAGTTTTTCGGACTTTAATGAAAAATACTGCTACAGGGCCAATATCACTCCTACTCCTTTTTACTTTGTTAGTACCTTAGTACACACTGTTGTTGTGATCACGTGGGCTCTATATGCTGGATCAGGGCGCAGTTAGATAGAGGTGCTGGAGCGGAGTCTGGAATGGACTGTTTATATCGGCGATTTAAACTCCAGGCCGATATAATCCGATATTTTATTTTTTGCCGATACTGGACCGATAGCCGATATGACTATCGTATACTAATCTTACTAAAAGTGGTCGACCAACATCCCTCCTTCAATGGTTGATCTTGGTACCAAAAATGAGAGAATATGAGATGCCGAGTAGCTGATTAAGATTTGATGTTTTATTTTTCATTTAAAAAAGATAATGGCGATATCGGCCTTGAGAGATTAAAATGCCTGATTTGATCGACAAACTCGATCAACTCCCTAATCTGTAATGTTGTCTCATGTTAAAGTAGACACACTATGACCATCACTAATGGGCCGCTCACACCAAGCGCGAGTAAAATCATCTACTCGCTTAATTCGCGCGAATCTAGACACGTGAATGAATACTCGCTTCACTTGCGCGTCAACAGTAATTTCAGCAACCGTCTGTTTCTATACGTCGCCCGGCAAACTTCGTGCTGATTAGTTAGGAGCGTCTAATCGCGTCTTTGCATTGACTTAACATGTAATTCATTCGCACGAATGATAGTACTTGCGCTTGGTGTGTGAAGACAGTAAGAAAACTCACGATTTGTCAGGTCAGTCAAGACTGAACTCCAACATACACTTGGTTTTGCTACGATTCATCTCTCCATCTATTTACAGAAACAATAAAATAACCTTTTCTTATTCACCTTCAATAATTTAGGAGTTAATTATTCCCTTATGATCTGTACTGACAGCATATATCTAATGATTGCCAGTGTGTGCAGCAAACAACTTATGAGCTTCATATGGACACTCAACTACTGTTTCAACACAGCTCTGAATAAATGTGAGCCAATCCTTTCAGCTCTGTCTTTGAAGTCTTGTGATTTAAACTAGAAGAATACTAGAAAAGAGTATGACGACAGGGGATTTAATACCAGCAGACACAGAGGAAATAGACTGTGGCGAATACACGACAACAGATGGCGATTCCCTGATTAAAACCACAATAGACTGAGATACAAAGAGAACACAAAAGAACCTCAAACTAATTCAAAACACGCACAGAAACAAAAACATTCAGTTTTCCCCCCTGACTCAAACATGTCTGCTGGAACAGTTTCATTTCATTGAGAAGTAGAGATAATCAAAAAGTCATCTTTTCAATGTGTCAGCAGCATTCAGCCCATTAAATTTAACCTTCTTCACACAGGTCATGTGATGTCATGGGAATGTCTTTTTGTAAACCAACAGGGGGCAGTGCACTTCAATCTTTGTGCAAATGACAAGCTGCTCTGATTGAAGGGCAAACTCTCCTCACTCTCCGCATGTCATTTTGGGTTATATTACTCATTAATGATTATACGTATTTTCTCTCCATGTGCTGATACTATCAGGTGACAAATGCTGACGCTAATGCTTTAAAAATGATGATTGAGGCAATTACTCCTACCTATCAGCATGATGAAGCTATGACTCAGCTTATGATGCCGAATAAAACTATTAAAGTTATTCACATTACTGTCGGAAACTTTCACAACACCTAATGTTATCTTTTGATCGGTTTAAAAGAATGAACATTAAGCAAGTAGAGTGAGTTCTTACATGTTTAGGGGTTAATTCTTTGCCTGGTACTCATCTTCTGGAGAAATTAAGGTTCACCCCCACATAAATCTGAATGATCTGTAGATAATGATGAAGCGCTCTATGATCTCTCTTCAGGAATGTCTTCATTATTCCAGTAAAATGCCAATAAGTTCCTCTTTTGAGTTGTGACAGGATACGTAAACTGAACAAAAAACGGAAACGGTGCATGTACAACTCACAGTTCACTAACAGGGATCTATTTTTGCCAAACAATCATGTTTCTTATCTTACAGTAAAAACCGCAAGTAACAAAAACCCTCTTTGTTGACATTTTCCATTTCCTCTGAGACTGGGCGCCATGGCAACACTCCTCAGCAGGCGGGGCTACAGTCCCAAAAAAGGTCAGTATGAGTGGAGAGGTCACATGAATTATGTATTAACCCTAGCTGACTCTCTTATTATGATTGACCCCTAACTAATTATATTTTTACTTGCACAAAGCTCGCATTTTCTCTCTGCTATAATACGGAACATGAGCCATTTATGGGCAGGATGGCCCGAGTCCTGACCCCCGTGATAAAATGCTTTCATGTGCGGCTTTGGATACTAATTTTTCATTATACGGAGTATGTCTATGCCAAGAAAAGGCTTTCACTTTTTCTGTAATTTTTCCTCCATCATGTGGTTGTATTATTAATTTTAATGTCTCCAGAAGGGAACAGGAATTCAAGACCTCCAAGTAAGTCTTCAGGACTAAAGAAATCTGTTTATACCACAGGATGAATCCATCTATAAACTTAAATGTTTATTCCAACTTGTTGCAGAAATGTTCACAAACTTAAAAATACAATTTGCTAGACGTGATGGTGAGATACGAGTGAATCAGATAAACTTCATTACTGCGTCAGTTACATTTGGTTTACATTGTCTTCATGAGTCAGATTAGCTATCAGCATTTATGTGAAATCTGCTCCTAAATAGATTACCATTTTATTTGGTCAATGCTACACAATTCCACCAAGTTTTAACATATTTTTAAAACCAAAACAAACAAAACAAAACAAACCCTCCAAAAACTCAGAGTTACTTCTCAATAACCCAGCTAACAAACACCCAATACATCTTACCTGGTTGACGTCAATAAGAGCAGAGGTCGTACTAAAGTACACTGCTGTGTCATAGTGATAATAGGAACCAGCCGATATCAGGGGATCATCAACCTTTAACTGTGATGAAGTGAGTTATCTCTATTCACACAATCTTCTTAAGAATGTGGAAGAAAAACAGTCCGTGTGAGGTTAAAACGTCAACACTAAAGGGTTAAAAGGTGTCTTCTAGCAATCTTGGCATTACACCATCAAGTTTCTGGGGACATAAATTCAAATGCAAGTAAAGCAATAGAAAGTAGTTTTTCCCTTTTTTTCTGGGTTAATACCACTAATGTAAACCAGAGTAAAACCTTTAAGTAACTGTCTCTCTACAACCAAATGAGAGCCTTCCAGACATAGATGATTGGGCGTCATCCAGGAGATGTAATGAACCAAGACGTGCCAATGTTTATTTTGCAACTGTACCTAGAACAACAAAGATTTCAATCTGGAAGTAGTTCATCACATGACGCAACACGGAATTACCAAGAAGCTGACCAACCACAGTCATCATACTGCCACCATAGCTAAATACCTCAACCCAGAACTGCAATAAGTAAAAAAAAAAGGAAAGTCAAAGTGTTTAAATCATTCATAGGAATGTATGCTACAAAAGCCTGGTGTTCAAAGACACTATCCGGACCAAGTTAGCACACTCTTATCTCTGTCCTCAGTGTGATTTACGTAATGAAAAGAGACAGGCACGGGGTAGAACATGGAGTCACTGCCATTAGTATCTTGAGAATGAACTGGAGCTCCTGTCTATCTGACTGTCTGTTGTCTCCTTCAAATCACTGAGTCACGGGCCGGATAATGACTTGTTGTTAAATGTGTTTTCTCACGCTCTCTTCCTCTTCTCTTTCACAGCGCAGCGTCTTGCTCCTCTAAATACATCCTCAACAGAGGCTTTAAGTCGAAGCTTAACTCAATCAGACAGCTCTTACTGGGATGTTAATGTGACACGATGCCCCCCCAAATGCATTACAAGCTTTATCCTATTCCTCCCTTGTTCCATCAGGCTAATACGGTTTTCGAGTTTCTTTTTCAGGAAACTCAGTCAAAGCCCGGATGAAACCGCTTCTCAGTTTGCACCTGTTTGTATAAAAATAAAACTTGGATGGACAGGGAACAATTAAAAGCAAATGGGATGAAATAATAGCTTGTACACATGTGATCTTAGGAAATATTGCAAGACTATTTACTTGTACACACAGAGCATTAACCCAGAACCAAAAAAACAATACAGTCATACTTTTTTTTTCAGTTTCCTCTGCCTTTTTTCCTGTCTTTGAGCTCTTTTAGGCTTGCAAAGGAGGAATTCTTCCCCAGAAGCATGAGAAAAAAAGGCAACCCTGTTCAGCAGCAATTTCCTTGGATCACTACGTCCTGTAGTTTATAGGGAAACTCATATTGAAAAACAAGAAAATAAAGCCTACATTTTATGGGACTACAATGCAACAATGATTGTTCACGTCAGACAAGTTTTGCATTTCGGTGTTTCATTTTTAACAAAACAATTTAATGTCTGAATACTGGATGCAGACTCCGCGAAAAATAGATTTTGATTTTCGTCTTTAGCAAAGCATAGCAGAGAGACCTTTCTGATATGGATCTGAAACACAATGCAGTTCATTCAGGGGAAACACAAGCATTGACTATAAGAGGTATGGAATAGCCTTAGAGTGGGCTGCACACACAAAACCCATCACACACTGTTGCTATAGAATCAAGCAGTTCGTCCTCTCATAACTATAACGTGAATTGCAATGGGCCTAAATATGAACCCTGTGGGACACCACCCTTATTTTTCAGATATAAATTAACAATCACTTACTTTTAAATCACTGATTAATTTTGACAGGGATAATATATTATCCATCATATTAAATAATTTAAGCCGCAGAAACCACTCAGGCATCTGTTATTGTTTACAAGAAAACCTGTTGGACACCATCCAAATCGGACAGTTAAATAGCTGCTTGAGGGCGGTATCTCGCCAAGTCAAGGGGAAGTTGGTTATAGGCCTATAATTACTCATTAAAGATTTTATTCAATATTTTATTGAGCTGTTAACATGTTGATGTTGAAGTTCTTATAATGAGGCCCAATAAAAACAAAAAACAAAACATAAGCTCTAATTAGAAAATTCTGTCTTGATGGAATTAAAACACATTAAATATTAACTACAGGGCTTAAAGCTGCATCAGAACATATTTCTCTAATGAGACAAAGCTGGATTACAACATTAAATGATGTTGATTGCCGTCTGGTGAGACTCCACAATGAATGGAGTTCATATTTACACACTGGGAAAGTGGTATTGTTTGCCTACGATGTTTGGTGCACTGTTGGTTTGAGTGTGATAAATACATTTTGATTTGTATCTTTAATATTTTCAATAGATCCTTTAGGTTTCGATCATTAGTGGTTACAACAACAGCAAGGACTGTCTGTGCTGGATTTTCCCTCATGAACGGTACAAATGTGACTCTTGAGAATGGAGCCCATATCTTTTTTGCTCGGTCTGTAGCAAACAAGCTAAGAAATAACTACTTATTTCACCTATAAAGAGAAAGAAAACATTGAGTAAATCCTCCTTATTGGTTTCCATGGTGTTGGTACAAAATGCTTACTCGTAGTCCAGAGAGTCCCACATGCATCTGGGTTAAACAGATACCAGACTGTAAGGCAGAGGTCTGACACCGCAGAGTCTGAGGCCTCTAGCTAAAAGAGAGGCATAAAAGCGAGGTTTGAACCAGCAATCAGCATGTGTCTGTTTAAAGTGTGTGTCATAAAAAGAGGAGAGCACGGCCACAGTCAAGATGCTTTATGAGCAACCCTGTGCAGCTGTCTCCTCACTCTAGCGGTGCATTTGTCTCTCCTGAATGATATGAGAGGAGGCATGTCAGGTACGAGTGAAACACAGTGAGTCTTCTCCTGTGAAAATCACCTGAAAATTTCCAATAATGTGCTGTGTTTAAATGGTTGTGCAGCCAGTTTTAAGTTGTATAAATGATGATGCAAAAGTCTCTTTTTGCTGTCTGGCAACAATACATGCATTAGTAAACAATGGACACTTTTTCTACCTTTCTAGTGTAGCCAGCAGTTATCTATTCATGGTTTCCAGCCAAGACTTTGTTTTCCTTGTGTTGGATTGTTTACAGTCCAATTAAAAAACCTCAGAAATTATTGTGTTGAAATTAAAAGAGAGGCGAAATTTTTCCTCCAGGTATGCCTACGAAAGGAACAGTGTAATTCCTCGTGGATGCAGCGTGAGTCCTAAACTATTCAAAACAAACCAGGCTGTAAACATGAATGCCTCCAGTGGGCACTCGAGGAACTGCAGTTATTAGCATTTCCACATCAGCTTCATTTCTCAAGACCGGGGAGTTGCTGCTTGGTGGGGACAGTATTACGGCATTCCACTTCCTTTTACTTTCCACACAGACTATTCTGCACTTGAAAACATAATACAAGATAAGTCAACAGAGCACATCTCTACCATAATCTCAACCCCAACTACAGTTTGCTCACTGAATGTGTGACTAAAGGTCAAAGATTCGGCTTATCTTTTGCAACACGCACTGACATGACAACTTCATTTTTGATAGCATCAGGTGGAACTTTTGAAATAGTGTATTAACTAAGGATGAGAATCTATACTTCAGAATGTTCTCAGATGTTGGACAGCGTCTTGAAGGGACATGAGACCACAGCCTACACACCTAAAACCAACTTTTATTTATTATTTTGACACCAAATATACCGATACGGGCAAAATGACGTTGTTGCTGGAAATTTCAGTATCAGTAAATTTTTGGTTTATCACCCAGCCCTAAAAACGAGTATAGAATATCTAATAATTTTTGTAAGAAAACAGAATTCTGAGCACCTTTGCATAGTGACATTACTGAAAAATATGTGCACGAGCCACATGTAAAAGGATATCTTCATTACTGCTCAAAAAATTATGAAACAGGCCTCAGTAAGGAAAATCCAGGGAAAGTAGTATCATTTCAAAAACGAATAGTGGATGTGTTCCTATTCAGTCAATGAAAAACTACCACCTTACTTTGGTTATTAAATGAACTTAAAGTTGTATTCCATTTGACTGAAGCCATAAACTGACTCACAATTGTTTCTTCATTTTTAACAGATATTGTTATACATTTGTGGTCTGATTTAAACCACCAAGAACTGCTCAGTAAACTTGAGAAATGTATGAGAGGAAAGAGAGAAGACTTTAGCTTTACATTGTGTTTGAAATCTGTTATTGGAGCGGGGACATACTGTATCTGAACTGAATAACGTACACAGTTCAGACATTACACATGATAGATTGTTGTTGTGGCTGCATTTCATTAGCCAACTAAAAGCCCTCTGGGCGCCCGTCAGGCATAAAGGCCACAGAATTAAAAGGCTGATTTATTCTTTGTCATGTTTCAGTGATTGATGATTTAATATGTGGGCTAACAAACGTCATGAACCTTGTCTGGCGACCTCCTTAATTTCTGCCCGCCTCTGTCTGTCTGTCTGTCTGTCTGTCTGTCTGTCTGTCTCTGATTTCCTTTATGTCTTCCAGGAAGTGTCAGATGTTGCATCAGTAAGCAGCATGTAAAATGAGGAACACACAGAATTGCTGAACTACACTCTCCCTGCAACAGCTTGGACAACTTCACAAAATGCTTTTCACCGTGTTGTGTTTTCATGTAACAAATCAAACTCTGTCTCACAGATTAATGAATGTTTGAAAATAAATGACTGTAACTGTGGTCAAGCCTCTGGAGTTAATATCTTAAAACAGAAGAGTTAAGTCCCATTAGGTAAATATCTCAGCAAAAGCAGCAGGTACAATACTCTGTACATTGATTCAACATCGGTCAGATTATGTTTGATTGTTTAAGGATAAAAGGGTGTGGTTTTACAAAAACGTCAGAATGATCCTGGAAATAAAGAGATGTCATGACGGCACATCCTGATGTGCTTCGACAGGAGGTAAATGTTGAGTAAATTGGATTGGAGTGATCAGTTTTCCATCCCTGTGTGAGTTGTACTGAGATGTGATATGAGGTCTTGAAGTTAAAGGTAACGCTCTTATTCAAAGTGGTGAAAGTATCAAACTGCGGTCGCTTACAATGAATGAGAAATGATGTTTAATCTGAGTACTACAATTGAGAAGAAATAACAATGACATTTTAAAATATTTTTCCTAACAAGAGGATCAAAATGAAGTTTGATAGTTTTAGAAATATACTTTCTGTCTAGGGCTGGGCGAAAAAACGAAAATTTACTGGTACCAAAATTTACAACAATAACTGACGCCATTTTACCCATGTCAATAAATTTGGTGTCAAAAAAATACATAAATAAAAGTGGGCTTTGGATGTGTGTAGGTAGGCTATGGTGTCATGTCCTTTTAAGGCGCTGTTCTACGTCAGAGATGTGACTCCACCCCATCCAGTCTGTAACAAAGAGGGAAAGACAGGTGAGGAGATGGAGGACGGTTCAAAAATTGTAGCGGCTGAAGTAGACAAAGTTAATGTGGGAGGGGGTGAGCAGCTTGTGGAGTAGTTATCGTCCATTTATCGTTATCGAGGTGAACTGCTCAATATATTGTGATATTTATTTGAGGTCATATCGCCCAGCCCTATTTCTGGCTGCCAAAGATGTGGAAAAAAAGGGTGATATGGAAAATTATTTAAATAGGCACATTATTTATCATTCCAAATATCTGTATTTGAAGCCAGCATACAGTTACCCTGCCGCTTTAATATTTTGTCCCACTTCTAATATATGATGTTTAATTTGTTCAAGAGCATGAAAACAGGAAGTTAGTGTCTGACATACAGCCGAGAATAATCACACACTAAAGTAGCCATGCCTGAAAATATAACACCTACATGCTGCTGTCAGACCAAACCTGATGAGTATTTCCTGAGCAGCGACACAAAAATGCAACAAACAGGCTGCAATTATTTTTGCATTAGGTTGGGCACACAGGGACTAAACATGCAAGATAAACATGTTAATTTTTAATGCCAAGCTAGCCTAACGGGCTGCTGACAATCACATTTCATCCATGGAGACGATCGTTTTAATGTTCTCTTGGCGAGGAAATGAATCAGGGAATTTCCCAAATGGCACAGCTATTCCTCTAAGTGACCATATCGGCACTTACCGATCAAATGGCCCTAACAGACTAAAAGACCTGCCCTGTTTGTCAGTGGAGCATTTAGACCAGGACGGATGCATTTCAACATATCAAAGAGGTAATAAAAGCTGGGTTTGGCAACATGGTGTGATCTGGGATAGGAAATCAGCGTTTGGGATGCACAATGTTAGATTTTTGCTGATATCTTCAACGCTGATATTTTTTAACTTACTTTGGCCTATACCAGCACCAATCAGCAGTCGTGGTAGAAGTTCCCTGTTACTTTAACTTTGAAAGTTAATTCGTTCTTACTTTAAAAAAGCTCTTGTTGCTGTTCACAATGACTGCTTCTGGGATGCACAATCAAAATGTCAACGTTTAAGAACTGTTGTTTTTCTGCCAGTTTAAGACACTTTTATACAGCCGTCATGTTACAGCCTACTGTTGGCACATGGAAGTTGAACATAGCTGGAGAAAATTTGATATCTGTCGGTAACTTTCAAATCTTTATCAGTCTATATACTAGGGGTGGGCGATAAATTACCATTCAAGATATACCAACAGAAAAATCCTCCATGATAAATATTTGCCATCTCATGATAAATACGATCAATCCAAGTTGATGACATAAGCGTGAGCGACGGACTCGCAGCCATCGCCCACACAGAGCGGAATAACAAACAAACATGGCCGACGTTTCTGAGCAGCTGGTTACTAAACGAGGCTCCACATGAGGGATTTCCTTCAAGATTGGGGCTTAGACGAGTGCAATCAGGTATGCCTGACATTGGCGAGTGGATCTGCTGCGGCTGTTCACTCTGTGCAATAAAAGTTTTCAATAAATGTTGAAAATGTTTTCACATTTGAGACTTATTTGATGTCATTAGTTTTCTCCATAACCTAACCCTCAAACTTGTAGTAAAGTATCTTATTTGATTACACAACTGGTGTTCTAAAGACAACATGAGTCAAAAATATTGATTGGAATTAGAATATTTTTCATTGGGACTTATCGTTATCACCAGAATGGCAAATCTTATTGTGATAAATTTTTTAGTCCATATCACCCATCCCTACTATATACTATAGTATCATACATCCCTGTCAGCAGGAACTTAAAATAAACTTTTGAACGTTTCACACCCAAAAAAGTGTCTCACACTTCGTCGCTGATGGTGCAGGAAAAGACTCAGACTCAGCATCACTTTCCTCGCAAAGTACACAAATTTACTTCTCACTGCTCTTCTTTGAGAACCACGACAATAAGTGATGATTACACAGGCAGGTAGGTGAGATCCTCACAGGCCTGAAACTCCAGAGACATCAGACCTTGTTGCCTTTGTTCCCCACAGCTTTTTGTTCTATTGTTCCTCATGAAGATGTAAAGAATATTTCAACAAAAACATAACAAACACCTCTAAAACAATCGCCTACGGTAGCTTTAGACAGAGGGTTTTCTGAGCCTAAGTACCAGAGGCAGTAACCTCCTCTGCCCTCTCACTGTGCACACCACTGTGGAGATAGATATTCACCGTGACTAATGATGATTTTCATTTTCACTGACAGACTGATGGAGCGCTTACAGATTCAAGCCGAACAAAAGAACATTTCTTACAACTGGGAGGAAATATTCTGCATGTCATTTAAAATACCGTTAATTGAGGATTACTGTTGTTGTCATAATAATTATATTTGTGGTGTTATCCCTGTGGAATAAACACAGGAGAAATAATACCTCTGTCTGTGCTTCTACATTAAAAAAACAACAAAACAAAATATCACTGCGTACCATTCGTACTGATTGCACTGTATGCATTAGCATGCGTACAGATCACACCCATATATTAAGTGTTTCCTGCTGATGGTGGCAGATTTTTCTCATGCTTAGTATCAGGGGCTTAGGAGCGGTGGCGGTTCACAGTGGCAGTTAAAGTGTAAGCTGGTGTGTGTGAATCTGAATCGAACTCCCTTGTGACCAACAACAGACAGAGCTTTGTGTTCGGCCTCAGTGGGAAAGCTAACACAAATACAATTCAGGTAAAAGTGTCAATGAATCAGCCTTGGACTCTTCACGGTTTGTTTATCACTCTAATCTGCTCTAATTTGCAATTATGTCCTGTAAAATCGCCCGTGGGAGTTTGCTTTATAGTTCCGTATTGGGGTTAAATACTTCAGTAAAGCAATTAAGAGATCTTTTTTCTCCCAACAGGGTTCAGATTACATCTATTAAATCGAGGTGTCAAGGATTTCAGCGGGAAGCAGGAGTTCACCCCCGCTGCTTTTTTCTCTAATTTCCCTCCAGCTTCGGCTCCAGCTCCCATCCAGATCTAACGCTGCTTTCATGTTTGACCCACTTTTACAAGACAGAGCCAATGACAAAAAGAGAAGAGAGAGAGAAAGAGAGAGAGGCAGGAGGAAAAAATGATGAAAAAGAGACACAAGTGGAAGAGAGCGGGAGAGAGTTTGAGGTAGAAGGAGAGGAAGATGTACAAAGTGTGGAGAGGAGGGAAAGCAGGAGGAGGAATGAGTGGAGGAGTGTCGACGTAAAAGACAATGACAAAGGTGTAAAGAGAGAGAGAGTGAGAGAGAGAGAGAGAGAGAGAGGGGAGGAGGAGAAAAGGGGAAACAGAAGGCAAAGCT
Organism: Xyrichtys novacula; assembly: GCA_962446985.1. NCBI lineage: Eukaryota > Metazoa > Chordata > Actinopteri > Labriformes > Labridae > Xyrichtys > Xyrichtys novacula. The sequence continues at coordinate 5,003,633 of OY660882.1, read as the reverse complement.
AAAAGGCGCCTGGGAAGGAGGGGAGTGGGCTGAGCGGGAGGGAAGGAGGAGGGTGGCTCTGCTTCTCCTAATAAAGCGAGTGTATGTGAAAGGAGGTGCTGAAAAACGTTAGACTTAGCTGAGAGAGAGAGCTGTGTTACCAAAGAGAGAGAGAGAGAGAGAGAGAGAGAGGGGCAAAGAATAGAAAGAGCATTGTGTTGCTGCTGAGAGAGAACCCATGTCTGCACAAAGAGGTAGGTGTACTGCTATGACTGGCACACACACACATTTACACACTCACACTGACACACACACACAGGAGCAGGAAATCCTCTGACCCGGCAGAGGGATGAACAAGAAGTGCGTTCAGTACATGTCAAGTGTCAGGTGAGTGTGTGTTCTCCTCAGACTGTGTGACTGGTTGCGCTGCATGTAGCAGCTGTGTAGCAGTGTGGGGCAGGTGTGTGACTTTTCCATAACATGTGCGGAGTGTGCGGCACAGGCAGGTGCCTCTACTGTGTTTGTGTGTTTTGTTTGTGGGGACTGATTGTGATTGTGTTGCGGGGGGGATAAACACAGGCGCGCTCCCAGACAGGCACTTTAAGATCACGTGAAATTTATGTCTGTTTATGTGCAAAAAGCATGTGACAGAGAGTGAGTGTGGAGCGTAATCTAAGTAATGAAATCCATTCAAAACTGACAGTTTAGTTATAAATTCATCTGACATGCGGTTCAATATTTTTCATTGATTGGAAAATGACTTGACAAGACAATTAGGTACTTCCCTTTTTTTTGCACTTTCTGCAGTCTGAGAATCGATAAACGTTTGTCTTTGCAAGGAAAACCCAAGAGAGAGCAGAATATGAGATATTTTGATGGTTAACCCTTTACTGCCTTTTGTATTATATTGATACATACTTTTATAATACTTCTATCAATCAATATGATCAACAGATTACTTAAAAGACACCTTAACACAGTCCGATAAATGATAAAAATGTCCTCTTGTGGTTTATCAGATTCCAAAAACATCTGATAAATCAAACGAGATAAATAAATATATTTGTTAAATTTTAAGGATATTTTGATTTTTTTGGTTTTTTTAGTAGTGAGTAAAATAAACATTTCAGCTCCAAAAAATTTGAATTTTCGGGCCATAATTTGTGGTTTCAGGTATTATAGGGTTCAACTGTGTCCAAGAGTAAAATGTGCTTACATGTGGAGGCTGATAGTGGAAGATTTACAATAACAAACCCTGTCTGATGAGAAGATTGAAGTGTCAGATTATTAAACACACACACAAAAAAAGTGTTTATTACAGTCTAGATTCTTTGTGTTGAAGTTTCAGGACACTAAATCTTAAAAATAGTGGATTCATGGTGCTTGATCTAAATATATACTTCCAGATAGAGTTTACTGAAACGTTCTTCACATCATGACTCTGACAGAAATAAAAGAGGATGTGAAACAGCTACTGGTTGGAAAGCAGAAATCTCAAAGAAGCTAAAAGAACTGAGAGCAAAACAAACTTTTTTTATTTGAACTGTCCATATGTGTTCATACCTAAAAGGTTTGCTATTCGGGTCTTTGTGGACTTGACAATGTTTGGAGAATTCAGCCGACATTAAAGAATAATCTGAGAGACTACACAATGCTTCCAAAGGCCATATTAGGTTTTATGTGGTGGCTGATATTGATCTTTAGTTTCACAGTGACACATTGTTTACACAACGGAGATGAAAGCGTCTGATGAACAAAGTAACTTCTGTAATTTAATGGTGTAATTTCAAAGAAATGTCAGCCTTTTATTTTTTCTCTGGAGTGAAGGCTTAGGTCACTATTATGTCACCTTGTTACTTTTACAACATTACAAATACTGTTTAAATCTTCTATGAGAAGTTTTTTATGTTTATAAAGATGACTGGAATTCATATTGACGTCATTTTATCAAAAAGCAAACAAGTCCATCACTGACAAGACTGTTAATTTTTAAGGTCTTAAACCGCAGTGAGGAGGTAAATCAGCCAAGCAGGTGAAGGAACATCCCTGTTTTAAGGATTTCCGTATATAATCTCACAATAAATAAAACATTTGACCATCTGAAGTCAGCAGGATTCGATTTTTTGACAAACGTCAATACTGAAGAATGTTGCGAACATAATAAGCAGAGGCAGCTTTATCCAGAGGGGGCGCCAAAACTGACACAAACTAAAAGTTCCTCACAGAAGTTTTAAAGTAGTTTAAAACTCCTGTGAGGAGCTTTTTGGTTTGCCTTGACTTTGGTGGCCCCTGTACAAAAACTCAGACAAACTTAGACTTTGTTAATGAGGAAGTGACGAGACGAAATTGTTTAAGCTAGACCGCAAGACATTTGTGCATCTAATCCGTTTTGTAAACCACTAAAATACAGGCGATGACTTAGCTCCTCATTTTCAACCATGAACTTTTTCTGGTCAATGTCAGTGACAAAGAAAACAAGCAACTGAGGCAACATCAATATAATGATAAACTATATTATAATATACAAAAAAGCCTATGTTGGAGAGCAAATTCAGCAAATTTGACATTTCATTTATAAGTTTTAGAGTATTTACAGTGAGGCTGCAACATCAGTCCTGAAACACCACCAGCCAGGTCACTTCTGCGCATGCTGAGGTTTCCCAAGCACAGAATGAAATCAATTTTAGCTCATGTAGCTATTTATCATCTTTTTTTTCTTTTTAACTCATGGTTACGGAAACATGAGTCTTATCGTGTAGTGAATAATAATAAAGTAAGTCTGATTCTGGTTATCAGCTTAGAAGCTCACAGTGTGAAGAAACAAAGAAATATTTGACTTAAAATGGTTACAGGCATCACAAATCAACACATAGGAATTATATGATCTTGCCTGATTTTGTTGCTCACGTAGGGGTATCAGTATTGTTATCACTCTATCAAGTAACCAGCAGAAAAATGCCTCAGATGAGCTTAAAGTATCTAATATGTTTGGACAATAAAAGTTTATACAAAACTGAAATCATATCCAATGTTCTAAAAAGGCGACTGGCCCTCCGTGTATTTGTAGATAAAAGTAAACAGAGAGAGTCAGCGTGGAAAAATGGTAGAGAGGTGGGGTGCACGGAAAAGTCCTAAAGTTTGATTTGGCACCACCAAGTTTTTCCTCTGCTGAAGGTCAGGGCAGACAGTCCAGGGTTAAAGTCAGCGTGTCCTTTAGGCGAGGTGAAAACACTTTTCACTTCCCTGTGGCTGCAGTAGACAGTTCCTCTCATTTCTCATATGACGCTGACTGAGGTTCCCTTTTTACAGGAAGCAGCAGACGGTGCCCTTTCACAATAGTTTGAACGAGAATATTTATAGAACCGCTAAGTGTGTTGTTATCTTTCAACATTTAGGACAAACAAAAAGTTTCCTGATTAACTGGAAAAAGTTACAGCAAGACGCTCGGTGACAACTCAAGGACTCGGTGTTCAAAAAGCACAATGAGTGTGGGAGAAGATGGATGTGCTTAAAAGCCAAATGTTCGTTTTTCTGAGTGTACTTGAGGAAAATAACACAGTCCATTAACTCTGAAGTACATAATTAAAGCCAAGAATTCACTGTATTCACTTTGTATCTCTCACTGTAAAGAGCTTTCTTTTCTAATTACTTGTAGGTCTTTTTCCAAATTGGAAAAGTAGGTTTTGTGTATTCGAGCATGCCTCCCAAGCAACTCAAAAGGTAATTACAGTGCTGAGAAGCTCAAGTGTCTTTGTATTAAAGAGTTTGACATTTGACTTGGAAGTGTTGTACCACTCAATTGCTGCTCTAGCTGAGTTTGTGATTACTCTGCAGCTCAAAGATCAACATTTTAGTTGTGTCACCTGACTACTTGTTTCCCCTGCTTGCCTTCTTTCATTTCCTTACTTCTTCAATGGTGTCAAACATCTAGAAAATTTTAATTTAAACAACAGTTTCTATAATTTTGTCTTTTAACAAGTATTTTTTCACTTGTTTCTAGGGCTGGGCGATATGGAAAAAGTTTATCACGATATATTTTTTCATATTAGTCGATATCGTGATGTATCACGATATAAAGAAATCACTTGTCAATCTTAAATGTTCTCTGTTATTCTTAAATGAAATTTAAAATCTACTTGACATAATTTGCAGTGCACACTACTCTGCTTCATGTCCGACCTTAAAAAAAAACAAAATACCTCTACACCACCAAAAGTTGGTGTTAAAGTTCTATGGTTGCGTGTAGCTGCAACCTGCTACTACACAGTTGTTTGCTACTTGGTTCTAATTCAGCACGATTGGTTCAGCCCGGCTCGACTCGGAGCAACTCCCTTTGTCATTGGCTATTCGTGTAGTCTACAAAACATGGCAGAATACCGGCTATTGTAAAGCACACTGACAATGTTTTATATCCATATCAATGGAAATTAATTTTTGATTAATTTATCAATCAAAAATTTATTTATCGCCCAGTCCTACTTGTATCTATTTTCATTCTTTAAACACCTATTTAAAGAGTCATTGTGCTGACTCTGTCGAACTAAGCCATTTGTTTGCTCACATTGTTCATGTTTCCAAACACAGGCATATGACTTGTTAGAGGCTCACCGCAAAAGCAGCAAAGCATATGTAAGACCTGCCTTACACGGACATTGTTGCCCTGTCTTCCCGTCATTATGAAACCACACAGGCGATCCCCAACTGTGTCACCCTTTGACTCATGGCTCAGTGTAAAGAAACAGCCCTCTCAGTATGTGCTGATTCAAAGCCCTCTCCTCCTTCCTCCACTTCTTTTTCTCTTCCTCTCTTTTGTTGTTGTATCTTTTTATCTCAGGAGATTTATGAGCTCAGCTTAAGATCAGCAGGGGAGGCGACTCTGTTAGGTCAGATGTTGTAAAATGTGAAACGAGAACCAGGCTGGACTGCAGTATGTCGCCAGTAAAAAACTCCACGGTTAGGACATCTTTGTGCACATATGGCATGTTGGGTCGACTTACGAGCTGTGCAACTCAGACTGTTTGTATATCTGTGTGTGTGAGACAATCCATGTTTGTTTTACATTATTTTTGCTAACCACAGTAATGTTGACTCATGAATTGTACTTGTCTGGAATTGAGACTTTAACAAGCCATAAAAGTTCACAGTGTTATTAGTTTCACCACATTTACTACAGATGTTTCAAAGCCTCTGATTTCCTTTGTGTCTGACTCAACAGCTGGTCAAAAAGTAAGACAAGTCTTATCAAATAGTCAATATTAAACACAATTTATTGAATGCTAAACTTCACAGAGTCTGCAGGTACACAATGCTGGATTGGTTTGCTAAGTGCGACTAACAGTAGCAGAGCTAGCACCACCTTTGGTCTTTAGACTAACATGACCGTGCTGATGACACATTACTCCAAACTTGTGGGTCTACGCCAATATCTTTCATACAACCTGCTACTTTTTCTGGTGCAAAGAGGCGCGAGGGTTTCCCCATTAACTCAAGCGTTTCTTGTCTTTTTCTGTTTTAAGGCCAAGGCTATGACTTCATGATAAGTGAAGAGGACTAGGTGAGGGAGTGAAGTACCAAAGTCCAGATCTTAAAATCTGTCTACATTGTTAAGTGATTTTCTTTTTTCATATAACAGAGAAAAATAGTTTCTCTGGTGAAAAGGAAAAAAACCTTGAATGAGGCCTGCAGGGGGCTGAAGAGAGGCCAATCAGCACCACAGGCAGTACCAACACAGCTGTCAAGTTGATGTCAAGCCTTAGTTAGTTGTATAATACGATGCATATACCAGTAGAATGCTGAGAGGTATTAACTGTGTTACTCAGAAGATGGGGCTTTAAGAGGCAAGAAGCAACTTAGCCATGCAAAACAGGCTAAATACAAAGCGAGGAGGACTAATCAAGTGGCACCACATTTTTATGTTTTTTCTCCCTTATTTGGTCATTATTCTGGGTTTAAAGTAAACATGGGTTTATTGTTCAGTAAACAAACCTCGTAGAGTACTGGTACGGAATTTAAAAAAGGCTCTTTAAGGCATGGAGGGGCAGGCATGAGTCTCTGCAAAGGCAGCGAGTCCGTCCATATCTCATCACTATCAATGCTGAGTTCAGCTACCATACAGGAGGAGATAAAGAGCACTAGAAAGAGCAATACAGATACTGCATGTTGCTGAACTCAATGGAAGTCTTCAATTCTCAATACACCGGTTAACTCGGGATTTCACTGCATCGATCCCTAACAGCAGCAAGACTGCATCTCAGATTTTACAGCAGTGCATGGATGGCTTTTCTTCATAATAACCAACAGTGTAGTTTACTTTGTCTGAGAAACAGTTGACATGGCAGATATAGATTCACATTAAAGTATAGAAGCTGACAAGTGCCAAATATCGGGTAATGGAATAAACATGGTAAAGTCTTTTTAACACAGGGAGAATCTGCTCGGTTTAACATGTCAGAGTTGATTAACTTAGCTTTCTTTTCAAGGTAAATGACCTGATAGCTACTCATCTAAACAACACTCGTCTACTGCCGGCAGCAGAAGTTCACGTTAAACCTTGAGTTCTTCTGCTAAGTGTCTTTTTTTTTTACTAACCTCTCTTCAGACTAATAAAGGTAGTTTGAGCGTTTAAAACCCTACTTTAATGTGTCTTCCAAGGAAATCTAATAAAACGCTTCAAATATTTGCATTAAACCCATAAAAATGTACTCATGGTGACGCAGAGTGAGAGCAGATGTTGTTTCACCCCCCTCTGTCCTCCTCTGCCCTCCTTTTCCCACATCTCTATATTTACTCACGCTGCAGTTTAAACCATCCTGGCCTCACCTCATTACTAAATTTGTGTTTACGGAGGGGTCAGAAAGGGGACACTTCTGTCCAAGAGTGTTTCAATAGTCTCTATGTGGACACTTAAAGTAATTGCATGTGTTCGTTTGCATGTCAATGTGTGCGGCGGGAAAAGTTCTGTAAAGTTTTGATGGTTTTTACGATCTAATGCACAGCTGTTATCAGGTAAAAACGCCGCTCCAGGGCTGGTGTTATACATCACATTTAGTATAGGGGTTAGGTATTTAGTGGTAATCATTAAGGGATGAATAATGTCCTAAAAGTGTGGATATTTTTGTTGGAGCTAAAGTCTGTCCTCCAGTGTGTGTTGATGTTCCTTTGTGATCTCATTCTTTTGATTTCCAGCTCAGGTAAGCCCTGTTTTCTGTCTCAACATGTGTGTTTATGACTGTGTGTCTGTGTCGGTTCAGTCGTCTGCCAACGGCATCGTCATCAGTAAGCGATAGGACATTATGCAACAAATTTTCCCTACTTTGATTGGAAACAGGATTTTTGTATCATAAAACACTTCTCAACAACTTAACAATGACTGGAAGGAAGGGTGAGGTGCAGGTCAGTGCAGGCCAGGGCACCTTTTAAGCTTTCCCCCGCTTCCCTCACAGACTTTGATTCCCAATGTAATGAAGCAGGAGTTTGTTTTTGGAGCCAGCTGTCATTGATAGAGTCATTCATTAATGCCAAAACTTGTTATTCACTGTACCAGCAGACACACTGCAGATGTTCTCATACATTTTAGATGTCGACGACAAGCGTTCAGAGTAACGACAGCATAAATCAAGCCACGCATAACGAGTAAACATGTGTGGAAACTTCATGTGGTCTCATTCTTGCTTCACTGTGGTTGCATGCATCGTGTGCTGAAACTCAGACGGACATGCAGGCGGGGTTTGTGGTCGGACCTCCTCTGAGAACGGCCCTCTACATGCTTGATCAGTATCTAAATATAAGAGATTCACAAATCCTTTACTCTATATTAGTCTGTTTTTTTTTTTTTTTTTTTTTTTTTTGTGGTTATCAATTTTTTTTTGGTGCTTTCTTTTTTGATGGCTGTTAGAAAATCATTAAATCATTTTTTTTAAAATCTTTCTTAATCAAACTTTCAACAATTATGTATAAGGGAATAGGGCCGGGCGATAAACCGAAAATTTACCGGTACTGAAATTTACGACAATAACCGCCTATATCGGTATATTTGGTGTCAAAAAAAATAAATAAATACAGGTTGGTTTTGGATGTGTGTAGGTAGGCTATGGTTTCATGTCCCTTTAAGACGCTGTCCTACGTCAGAGACGTGACTCCACCCCATCCAGTCTGGCTGAAGTAGACAAAGTTAATGTGGGAGGGGGTATGCAACTTGTGGAGTAGTTATCGTCCATTTATCGTTATCGAGGTGAACTGCTCAATATTTCGGGATATTAGTTTTAGGCCATATCGCCTAGCCCTATAAGGGACTTAACAATATTGCAATATTACAATATTGTGAGAGCAAAAGTGGTTTCGTTAGGGATTAGTGACAGTGTGAAATGACTGATCTTCTAAGCACAAAGTATTAGGGCTGGGCAATATGGCCTCAAATCAATATCACAATATATGGAGCAGTTGACCTCGATAACGATAAATGGACGATAACTACACACATCCAAAACCAACTTTTATCTATTTATTTATTTGACACCTAATATACCAATATGGGCAAAATGACGTTGGTTATTGTCATAAATTTCGGTATCTGTAAATTTTCGGTTTATCGCCCAGCCCTACGGGGAATAGTTTTGTTAACTGCTTCAGATATAAAACGGTGAAAACCATGGACATCGGCATTAGTGGCGAGGAGAAACAGAAAGAGAATTTAGAAAATGTGCACACTCAAACAGCCTTTAAATCTTACATGTGGAATCAATGCGGTTTCATAGTTTAAAGAAAGGGGAAACTATAAATCACAGAGCGCAGCAGCTTTAAATAACCTTAGGTATTGTTTTTCTGCACCATATGTTCTGATAAAAAAGCACATTAGTGCATTTTGCAAAAATATTTCCTAATATCAACACATCTGCAAAAACAAAACAAAACAAAACATAACAACCAATCAAAATCAGCTTTAGCGGTCAGACTGAATAAATTCCATCTCTGGAGTTACTAAAAAAACTGAAGGCTAGTTCAATCGCATGATTTGCGCTGTCGTCATAGAGGATCATACACCGAACGGAAACAAAAGCCGGAGCCAAAGTGGACATGCCTTAACATGACATTGAGAATTAAACCAAGAATGTTTTGTGGCTTGTTTGTTTAAATGTCAGCCTGACAGTAAGCCCTGGTAGTTGTCTCTTTCCTGTGTTAGCACAGCTCCACCCAGAATTCAATGGATTTGCCAAGGTTGTAGACAAGCTGTAGACTAATATCAGTAAAGACATTCACAAGGTTATGTCGTTTTCTCAATTTCCGCCTCTAACCTAAAGAATCCATTTATAAGCGGGTGCTTCAATATTTAATTCTTTCTTTGAATATTTCATTTGACTCTGGGTTTATTGCAAACTTACTTTAACTATTTCATTAAATAATTCAGCAACCACTGTAAGTTTTATTGGCACATGCATGCAAGCTAATAAAAGATAATGATTTCAGACAGGTGGCAATAGTTGAGCACATTTACTGAATATATGTTGCAAGAATAAACAGCCGGATTAGATGATTTACTGTCTGACTGTACCTGGTTTAAACAGCTCCATAGTAATGTTTTAGAAAGAGAAAAATGCAACCTCAGACTTTGGTTGTTCTCTTAACATATAAATGGTCAAACAATGACAGGATACTTCTTGGTGGCTCTGGGAGTGTGTGAGTGTACGTGTGTTTCCATACTGCTGGCTTTGACTCCCACAGCTCCCTCCAGGGAGGAAAGTTAGGGAGTGATTCGTGATATAAATATTGCGTTGACAGTAGGTCTCCAGTGCAGGCTTAGAAATGCGCGATCGTGTAACTACATGCTTGCAGAGAGTGAGGAAAGTGACAGAATGTAACCGTGAATGGTTTCAGCAAATCTGCAGGCGAGTCGTGTTTTGGATCGGCGCACACAGACGCACGATTACGCACACACTCGCGAGCTCTAAGGCAACCCCTTTTCTTCTGAACGCACACACGCTGCCCCGGAGAAAAGCAGGGGATTCCGATCCGTCACACAGATGACATCACAGCCTGCAAGTAATAAAAAACAGCCAAACAAGGGAGTCCCCACTTCCCTTCCCTCCTACACATCCCTCACACACAGAGAGAGAGAGAGAGAGAGAGAGAGACGGAGAGAGAGAGAGAGAGTGCTGAGGCTCTCACTAGTTCACAAGGAGAAAAGGAGAGTCCATTTTAAGGGGGTCCGCATGCACACAAAAGTGCACTGACACACGCACAAACGCACTTTAGTGTCTCCATAGAAACCGGCTCGGCTGCCCCAGCTTGAGGAGGAAATGCCAAACTCAGTGTTCCACTAGAAACACACACAGACACACACACACACACACACACTTACAGCTCTATTCTGATCCTCTGTCCGGCCAGGGCGGAAAAAACCTCTCCTCATCTTATCACCCTGCTACCTCCCTCTGTCCATTCTTTCCTTTTCCTACCCTCCCCACATTTTCCTCTCCTTTCCATTTCCACCCCCCTCCCTATCTCTCTCTCGCTCTGCCTCTCTCTCTTTCTCCCTCTCTCTCTCTCACCCTCCGCTCTCAGTGGTAAGTTCATTGAAGTAGACAACAGAGGTAAGTACTCTCTTCCGCTCTCTTGCTCGCTGCTTTAGCTCGCTGGAAGTTTCAGACTCTGTGTGTGTGTGTGTGTGTGTGTGTGTGTTTTTCCCACAGTAGACAAAAGGTTAGCTTTACTATCACTGCTGCAGTTCCTGCTGCAGAAAACAGCTGAGTGTCTGTCTGTGTGTGTATATACCTTCTGAAAAGTCTCCTGTTCTCTCCAGCCGGGTCTGTTTCTACAAGGTTTATGTGTGTGTGTGTGTGTGTGTGTGTGTGTACTCTACCAGCTGTCATGTGCACCTAGACAGAGTTTGCCGGTTTACTTGTCATAGCAATATTCAAACAGCGTGTGTGCTTGGTGCAAAAACTCCCGCTGATATCTTATTCATCAGTCTTTGTATGATAATAACCGTGTTTGTACAGAGTCTGTTACGCCCTTTGTGTCCTTTTATAAACAGTAGATATAGGAGTTTGTGTAGCATACGTGTGTGTGCATGCATGTATGTGTGTTAGTGTGCGTTTTAAATCCCTGAAATGAACAGAGGAATTTAAATTAGTACTTAAAAGCAGCTGTAATTAAACAAGTAGTAGCAGACAATGTATATTCAAGATTAGATTCGGATCTATAAGAGGATATGGGAATTATTAATAAGTGTTAGTTTGTCCTTTCCGCAGCATAAATCATAATAATCATCATTTTGATTGGAGCCGACTGTTCTCTTCTTCCCCCTTAATAATGGCTGTAGAGCTGCTTTCCTTTTTGATCGTCTTCCAAAGAGGAAATCTTGTTGATCTTTCAGCATTAGCTAAGTACTTTGGTGGAATTCCCTTTCAAACGCGTGGCTGAAATAACAACATCTCCCCCTCGGGAATCAATGGACAGCTTTGGCGGGAGTTCAGACATTCCAAATCAGAAATCCATCTGTTGTCCCGGGCTACAAAACAACACAATTAAACACTCTCTTCAGCACCCCCGGAGAGACTCTACCTCATACATCAACCACATCTGGACGCAAGACGGGCTAACCTAACACTCCCCCTTTTCTCCTCCCCCCTCCTTTTTCCAATGTGTCCCCATCTTCCCCCCCTTTTTTTTTTCAACCCCACTCTTCTCCTTCCTGTCTGGCCTGTCTGTTTTTTCCCGCCCACGCTTTCAGAGATGAAAGAGAAGAACCCCTGGCACACACCGGTGACCATCATCATCTCTGTGATTGGTGTCATAGCGATTGTTGCCCTGGTGACGGTAGCAGTTTTGCAGAACAGGCCCCTCCCCAAAAAGTACAAGGTATGTGAGAGGTAAAAAATGTTCAAATGTTGAAGTCTGGGCCGCTGCGTTTCAGAGGGATCTCTGTGCAAAGTCCATGAACCAAATATGGTCTGTCTTGTCAATATGACCTCAACCTGTGCGACTGGTTCTGGGAATTTACTGCCAAATAAGGCGGCTGGATTTTGACAAGAACATTAAATCACTAATTCAGTCAGACATGCAGGCCAAGTTTGAAGCTATACTGTGTCTATGGTTTTTTTTTTTTTTTTACAAAGCAGTTTCAATATTTCCTGGAAAGTTTGGCAGAGTTTTTTATACTCAAGAAGTTCCAGTGTTATGTCTCCCTCAGTGCAAGTTGAACCCCCTCGCACTGAACTGGTTTTCCCCCCTTTCTGTCTGCCCTCCAGTATGGGATCGTGCTGGACGCTGGTTCCTCCCACACAGCTCTGTACATCTATGAGTGGCCAGCAGAGAAGGACAATAACACGGGAAGAGTTCAGCAGAAGCACTCGTGCAAAGTCAAAGGTATATGCGTCGCTACAAGTCTACATGTTTACAACCGCTCACTCAAACATCAAAAGGAAGCACTTCTGAGAGGCTTGTGCGCACTTGAAGACACTTAACTCATCACAACAACTTTTGGGGCCTGTGTCCACTTCACTCGCAGCATTTTTTTGCACTGGCAGCACCCACAACCTAAATTCTGGAGAATTTCTCACTGATGCTTACTGTAACTAGCTCACATAACTTTTCCCACAACATTTCCTTCCCCTTTGTAGTGACTACAATACTTGGTATGCTTCATATTTGCTCTTGTCAGTGGGATCTGAAAAACAGACATTTAAACAGTCAAGCAGCTCTAGACCTGGACATTGTACCTTTAAAAACCAAGTGCGTTTTGACCTTTGAAACTGTTGTTGAGGAAGTCCCGCTGTGAGCACATCTGCACAACTAAAGCTGGGGTGTTTCCTTCCTTTGAGGTGCTAAACCTTGGTTTTGTTTTGAGAATAGGAGCTGCAGGCTAGAAAATTTTATTAGTGGACACAGGCCCTTAAACTTTTGGAAACAAAAGAAAGCGACATATTTGCCTTTCCAAAAAGTTTATCCAAGTGTAACCACAAAATACACATAACACTTTCCTAAAGTTGTGATACAATGCCTTTATATCTTTATCTCATACAGCTAAGGGTCCAAAACTACTAGTGGACACAGGCCCTTATACTTTTGGAAACACAAGGAGGCGACATCTTTGCCTTTCCAAAAAGTTTATCCAATTTTAACGACAAAATACAATTAACGCTTTCCTGAAGTTATGATACAATGCCTTTGTATTTTTATATTGTACATCCAAGGGTCCAAAACTCTCATTCTTTGGATTATAAACAGGATTAAACAAAACATAGTCACATTAGAAAAACTTCGCCTAAAAGCTGCCCAGACAATTGAAATACTACATTCAGTATAAGCTCCTGTTTTTTTTTTGGTTTTGACTCTAAAATCCTGAAGTTGGATTAACTGCAATAACACTGGCATCCACACACCTAATAGGTGGCTCAAATAGCCTCTCATAAAGATAAAAAGGTCTCTGTAATCTGCTAATGACTTATGGACAGTGTGATAAGACTAATAAAGAGGGTTTGGTTATGGTTTTCTAATAGGTTATCAAGCTTGTGGTTAAGTGGTAAATGTTAATAAGTTCCTGACACTGAGATTGAGAAAGATGTTCACACTTTTGCCTTTTCTATAAAAAGATAAAAGGGACAATGTTGTGTTGGACTGTCCTCAGAAATCAATTCAGAGCTTGAAGACGAGACAAGTTAAGTCAGACTGAAAGCAGTTGCACAGTCAACATGTAAATTTTAACAAGTAAGGCCAAAGGTTTCGGTATGAGGCAAAAGCCAGCGAGCAGTAGAGGAGTTAATGTTTACTTTGAATCATCTTGGAGTTTCGACTAGAATCAAAAAAAGCTGACAGGCCTCCACAAAAACCTCACAGCACCTGTAAAAGACGGTTATGCTTCTGATATTCATTCATGGTAAATAGACAGAATACAACTAGAGTTGTACGTATTAGTTTTTTTAAACATAGACATCATTTTCCTCACTAGTGAGAAGCAGAAGTGCAAGGCAAACAACTTTATTGATGTTGTTGTAAGCTGGGAATCCAGCCAGGGCTGTAACTCAGGTGAACAGCTGCTGCATTGACACTATAATACTCTACTAACCGGATGTAAACAAGCACAGATAGCATTTGGCATCTGTTTTGGAGTTTGTGTTTCAAGGATAAATAAAAGATCTCAAGTCAGACAGTCATCATTGCATATATTTATTCGAGGTCTAAATGAAACAAACAAGTGAGTCTTAAATGGGGGCGATTGTTTCCGCATAGAAAACAGAGCATCACGTCATATAATCGAGCGGTTAGATGTACAATTTGTGGCATGGAAACTCACTGTAGTAATCCGTTTACCCGAGTCACATCACTCAGAACTACCATAACTTCAACAATAACTTCCTCATAGCTTGTATAAGGGTCTGTGGAAGCGTTTCGGGGTAAAGAGTAGGGGAATTTGGGGATAAACCGTCTGGTCTGATAACACTTCATTTGTACCAACAGACATCTTCAATAGGTAATCTTATATAAGCTTAGCTGTGCTATAAAACACATGAATCCTCAACAACGCAATTAATTATAAAATTTTCTTTTCACATCTTTTGCAGTAAACTGATCTTAAAAATTGAGATAAATTTGTATGTGTCTACTTAAACTAGCACGCACCAACTTAACTGGAAGGTTGGTGGTGTTAACACTAGTCACACTAAGCAAACTAATTTGACATTATTAACTCACACACCCTGTGATCCCATGTTAAACAACAAACTGTGTGCTTTCAGACTAGTAAGTTAGACTGAATTCAGATTTACATACAGTGGTTAGGAAGTTTGCTGCATCACAGCATCCCTTCTCCTGATGGGCTTTGTGATCTTTGGTCAGACCGTATTCAGACTATCCAACTTCCAGTCATCATGCTAAGCTTAGTTAATCAATGCAGAAAACACAACCTTGTCATTCAAGAGCGTTCCTGATTTACTCATCCTGCAAGACAAAGAGCGATAGGGAGGAGGGGTTTCCTTAGGGGTAACACTTTAATGATTATTTTAACTGCTCGTTTCCAAAAACATTTGTTTACACATTAATGACGACATCACTAACAAAACACCTTTCCAATAAATGGTGCATGCTGTTACTGGCTTGAAGGCACACATATGTGAAGTCCAGTTATGTTTATTTTTTCCTGAATCCAGCATAAAAATCCAAATGTTGGAAATGCCTGCGCCTCGGGGCAACTTTTAAAATGCTTAAGCTGTTTCTACACAACTACAGAAGCACTTTCGAATGCACACAATCCAATAGTAAAGTCTGCGAGCCTTACTCCCTCTGTGAGATTCTCTTTAGTAATTTGATTCAAAAGCTGCTTTTTACCTTTCAAAGCAGTCTGTGTGTGCCGGCCTCTGTCTTCATGTAATTTACTCCAGTTATCAAGGCTCAAAGCAGAGCACTTTTCATAGCACCAGACACTAGATTCCGGCAGATAATAAGATCAACATGCTCCTCCGAGCAAGGGTTACTTAAAGCTGCAGTGCAGATGTTTTGCTGTGCTTTCTATAAAAAGCTTTAAGTTTAAAAAGATCCTTTTCGGGATGCAAGTTTTTATTAGAGCAGCAAGCTTGGTACAAAAAGTCCTGAGCTGAAACAGTACGAGTTTAGGTGTTTGAGTGGGATTTGTAAAGAGTAACCAAGACACTGTAATAGAGACGGTAAAACCTACAACCAAGTACCCAAAATGTGCATGTTCACGCTGGATATCTAATCAAGGATACATCTGGGTGTAATTCTGCGCTCCGAGAGCCTCGGGAAAATCAAGTTAAGTACTAGCTTCAGGTGAATGCTTGCAAGGAGACACCTAGATAGATAACATCTTGACAAAGCTTCCTTCCTAACAGAGAATGTCTTTGCCATTTCATAAATTTTGAACAGATGACCTTCCCGAGCAGGGCTAGCATCACTGTTCCCAAAGCTCTGACTGTATTTTATAGCTTCTACAACCCGACTGAATGGCACCAAATCTCTTGCTGACATTTTGCAGGTCCGGGTATCTCCAGCTATGCATCCGCTCCATTAAAAGCCGGGGAGTCTCTGCGGGAATGCATGCAGGAGGCCAAGCAGTGGGTGCCTGAAAAAAGACACCATGAAACCCCTCTGTACCTGGGGGCCACCGCAGGAATGAGACTACTGAAGTAAGTCGCATGCATACACTCTCACATTCCCAGAACCAAACATAAAGCATGTATACAGTAACGCAGCATGCCTTCTCTGGTGTATCTCAAGCCTTTCCAGTGTAATGTGTTTGCACTGGCTGCCAAAGTGCTGCTATCTGTAGCCTTTTCCATTCGCCCGTTTTGTGATTTATCTCCGCATGAACTTAACTGCCAGAGCAGCGAATATGTTACTGTCAAATACATTACATGCAGCGAGGTCTATCCATTATTTATGGGCTGCTGTATTGATTTAAATTATGGATGGGGATCACTCTAATAAATTTGAGTTGTGTTTGCAGCATGGAGAACAGCGCGGCGTCAGAGAAGGTCTTCGGGGCTGTGGAGGAAACCCTGCAAAAGTCCCCCTTCTCCTTTCAAGGAGCGAGAATACTCAGCGGACAGGAAGAGGGCGCCTTCGGCTGGGTCACAGTCAACTACCTGGATGATCGCCTCAAACAGGTCAGAGTAACTTTGGCCTCTTTTAGACAGCGTTGTCACTATACCGATACTTGTATTTGCTATCAGTATTGGAATTGGTGATGGTATCAGTTAGGTAAAGACCACAGCTAAATGCTTGTGAGAAAAGTAAGGAACTAGAGATACTGATACGGATGCTGTTGTTGGTATCAGTCTCGGAAAATAGGGGTGTCCCAATGCGATATTGATATCACCAATACCAATACCAATAATGATAGCAAATACTAGTATTGGTAATGGTATCATTTAGGTAAAGGCCACAGCTATATGCTTTTGAGGAAAGTAGAGAACTAGAGATACTGATACGGATGCCGTTGTTGGTATCAGTCTCTGAAATTAGGGGTATCCCGATACAATATTGATATCAGATATCGGTCCGATATCAACAAAAAATCAAATATTGGATTATATCGGTCTGCATCTTAAATCGCCGATATCAGCACTAAGTGAAATGACAGGAGGACAGCTGTTTTAATGATCTTCCTTTTAAGGGTGTCCCAATACGATATCCATATTGGATATCGGTCCAAAGCAAAAAATCAATTATCAGATTAGATCAGCCTGCATCTACAATCTTTGATATCAGCGCTGCAAAAAAAAAAAAAAAAAAAATCTTGATCAGCTACTCAGCATCTCATACTAATTTCTGGTATCAACATCAGCCATTGAACAAGTGATATCTGTCGACCACTACTGGTAAGTGAAGTGACTGGAGGACAGCTGTTTTAATAATCTTCTTTTTAAGGGTGTCCCGATAAGATATTCATATTGGATATCGGTTCGATATCACCAAAAAATGTAATATCGGATTGTATCAGCCTTTCATCTAAAATATCCGATATCAGCACTCAGATACAAACAGTCCATTCCAGACTCCGCTCCAGCACCTCTATCTAGCAGCAACTGGATCCAGCATGTAGAACCCATGTGATCACAACAACAGTGTGTACTAAGGTACTAACAAAGTAGCAAGGAGTAGAAGTGATGTCGGCCCTCTGGCAGTATTTTTCATTAAATCAAAAAAAGACGTTGCAGCTGAGTGTAAAACTTGCCATGCACAAATTTGTGCCAATATGGGATTAATATTGGTATCGGTCATTTTTTAAGGCTATGATATTGGTATCATATTGAAAGTCAAAAAGTCGTATGGGGCACCCCTATTAAATATCACATCCGATCATCCTTCCTGCCACTGAAAAATCAATAGTATTCAACCAAAGAGTGCAATATTAGCTGAGGGTGCAAAATGTCAGCAAAATATCTGTATTTTTCCACCGACCTTTCAACGTTTTTATACCCACCCTAGAATTGGAGAGGCACCTGGGATTGTCAAGTACTCGAGTGTGGGTGTTTCAAATGACAAATTGCATCAAAACATTTCCATTCTGATGTTGAAAAGAGTTGTTTATTGAATCCAATATCTTTTGTCTCTACTGCAGGGCTTGGAGACCACAGGGGCCCTTGACCTTGGTGGGGCCTCCACTCAGATTAGCTTTGTATCTGATCAGTTTGACGGGTCAGAGTCACTGAATAACTCGGTTACCTTCCGGCTGTATGGAAACGACTACAACCTTTACACTCACAGCTTTCTCTGTTACGGGAAAGACCAAGCACTCCGACTGACCCTGGCACACCAGACGCAGGTAAATTCAGATAGTTTCCCTCTTAAAGCTGACAGGCCATTCAGAATTAATTTAATCTAAGATTATTTGAGACACAATCTTTATAAGAGATATGATGTGCTGAAACGATACTGACGGTCAATCTAATTACCTCCCTCTCTCTCTTTCTGTGGCTTACACCTCTTTATCTCGCTCTATCTCCTAGTCAGGTCCAGAATCAATATTAGATCCCTGTTTCAACACTGGCTACACTTCAACAAGGAACTACTCAGTCCTCTATGACAGCCCCTGTGTATCAGACAGGAAACCCCAAAATGCGCCTCAGACATTTACTCAACAGGGGGTAGGAAACTTCCAAGAATGCCAGGAAGTTGTCAAAAAAATCTTCAACTTTACTCACTGCAAATACACGCGATGTTCCTTCAATGGGGTCTTCCAGCCGCTTCTACAGGGGCCATTCGGGGTAATGTATCACAGATGGTGTTTACTCATGAGCCTTAGGGGACACTCATTATGTTTAGATTCACTTTTTTGGTTGTTGTCCATATTATGAATATAAAGCCTTTCTAAAAAGCCTTTGGGACTAACTCTAAACTCTAAAAAGTTGCATTCTTCTCGATTTATCTCTTCCTCTTCCTGTCTGTCTCCCCATAGGCTTTCTCTGCTTACTACTTTGTGATGAACTTCCTCAATCTGACCGACACATCCATCTCTCTGGACACTGTCAAGGCAAAGCTAGAACGCTACTGTGCTACCCCTTGGAGTCAGGTCAGGGCATATTTATGCAACAGCGCCATACTTCTGGCATATTTATCTACTTTCCTGTTTAGTCCATGTCCTGCAGCCTTTCTATACTGTACTGTACTGTACGCTGATTTTATCACTGCATGTCCTCAAACAGGTTACGCAGCAGCATCCCGACACTAAGGTGAAATATCTGGCAGAGTACTGTTTCTCTGGCACATACATCCTCACGCTGCTGACAAACGGATACAACTTCACCTCAGAGACCTACTCGGACATTAAATTCATTAAAAAGGTCAGTAGATCAGAGTCCACTCCCTTCCTGCCTTTCACACCTAATAACCATGACTTCCTGGCTTAAATCATGCCATCTTTGCCCTTATAAAAGAGTCAAACTTGCACGGAGTAATCTGATTAGACCATGTGGAAGAACTTAGACTTTCAACAGTATCTTCTCGTCTTAGGTGTTTTGAATGTTGAGTGTTCTGGGTCTTTGTGCTGAATTGGGTCTTTGCATACAAGTGTGATAAAATTAAAAACACAAGGCTTCAAATATGAAACTTCATAGCACTGCAGATATAAATAAACTATATTACAATGAGTATATTTTAAATAAAAATATGAATAAGCACTTTTTGAAAAATACAACAATCCAAAACCGGGTACAGCTCTGGTTTTGCTTCAAGATCTTTGCTGTAAAAGACTTGATTTCTATGATTCATTTCATTAGAGATGACAATGTGCTAAAGTTGAACGACCATTTCAGGATATTTATTTGGGCTTTTTGCTTTTGCTTGCTGTTAATAGAACTGTTGTAAAAACAAAAAGTCATATCGTACTCAAGATGGATCTGTTATGCTGGATATCAGCCCAGCTGTAATTATTTTTGGCTAACCCACCCTACTGTGCTGATATCTAAAACAACAGCATGATCCGTTGCGTAATACTGCTTGATAAATGCGCTTCCTCTATTATCATTACGCTGTGCAAATGTGCGCCCTTTGATTTCTTCATTTGGAAAGATAAGCTTGAGTTTGGAAAAGTTTTTTATTCACTGATTAAGCTAACTAAACTCTTGGCTATGTCCCCGATTTTTTGCATCAAAGATTGTTTGTTCACCTGCCAAACCCTCAGGCTCCCTCTCAGCCATTTATACTACACTTTGAAACAAATTTTTTAAAATCATTATTTGGGCCGACCGATATGGATTTTTTTGGGGCCGATACCGATTTTTTTTTTTTTTTTTTTTTTTTGGGGGGGGGGGGGGTAGCGGAACATTTTCAAGGTGAAGCCGAATCTTATTTTCTGCATTTTATTTCTGAAATATCTGCGACAATCGGCGAGTTTTGGCCGATTACCGATTAGTGCCAAACTGGCTAAAATTGGCCGATCGATCAGTCGGGCCCTAAACATTATGAGTAGCTATAAAAACAGCACTGCATTTTTCTTTGAAAGGAGCGACTCCAACACACCCTGTTTCAGTCTTGAAAACGTTGCAAAAAACATTCCAAGACACCTGATATGCATATCCTGGGGTTGTTTAAGAAGCTACAACCCTGAATGCGTGTTTTAATATATCAATGAGCGAGCAGAGCCTCATTTACTGTGTGTATAACTCAATTGAATTATTTGCATCAGATGAACATTTGGCAAGGGCCTGACAGCTTTCTAAGTCGAATAAATAATCCTTGGCCCAGGCACTTAACCCTGTGAAGCAACAGTCTTGCTGCAATTTCCTCTGAATTGTTGCAAATCAATTCTCCTCTGAGATGTAACTCAATAAGAAAACTGCATCAAACGGACAACCTTCCAGGATATTGAGATTTTCAACTCTACCTCAGCGAGACAAAGCACTTTACAATTCACCAATTTAAACACACTGTAGCATTAAACCATATTTCTTCCCCATAGAGGAACTGGAAATTGGACCACCATCCATGTGATTAATGTGCAACCTTTTCTACCTCCTAAGACACAGCAGACCCACAAATAAATCATCCGAGTAGTTAAATAAATGCACTGTATCTCTGTGGAGCAAGCTGCAATGTGCAAGCTCAGCCCTTTCCCTCATTAAATAACAAGCAAAATTAACCATTAGCCAGATATTTCAATTATTAATGATACAAACAAATAAAATCGACATGAGAAAATATTTTCATAAATCAACAATGTCATACTTTGCATACACAAATTACTTCCTCCCACTTCTTAAATTATTACTTGCTTGTCACTTAAATTTTCCCTTCTCTTGCATCTTATGGAGAGAAAATGGGACTGGCTATTCATCTTTCAAAAGTACCACCAGACAGAATCACAATGATATAACGCAGCAAAATAAACATTAACCTCACATTATCATCTGCAAGACACCTGCATTGCAGTGGGCCGACAAGAAACAGACTAAAATGCCAGCAACATCATTCATTTTACTCTAGGGGAGAGTGGGGTAAAGGGTAAGTTGAGCCAGCCACCCTGTTGCTTGGAAATGGTAAAAGAAATTGATCATGTGACCCAATACTTAGGGGATGGGAATCAATTCATGGAGTCTATGAAGGTTAGAAGCACATGGGTAAAGGGGTTTGACATTTATTACCAAAAAAAAAACATTTTTCACTCTTGAAAGTGAATTTAGTCTGTCATAAGTTTTATTAGAATTGTGTTCAGACCAAAAAAGATAATTTTAAATTTGTTTTATCCATCAATTGTGGTATCTATGAGCTACAACATGAGGTCAAAATCCTAGGATAAAAGTCCACCATTTTAGCTTAGAGGACTAATAAAGTCATAATTGTAGTGCTGGGGTATGTTAAGCCAGTGGCTTAAGGAGGGATAGGGATACGGATACGAATATGAAAAATGGCTTATCTTACCCCACTCTCCCCCATAAAGTGTAAATAAGCTTCAGCTTCAAACTATATTTTACAGCACTGAAGTTTCATATAAATGAGCAAGACTTCATCAGTGAGTGTAAAGGGATAAACACTCTAAATACTTGAAAGCTAAATGCAAGTTAATACAAGCTTAAACACCTGCAGTAGTACTAAAGTATGGCTTAACGTGAGCTTGAAGGCATCACTGACCTAAAAAATCACTTATATGATTGACAGGACCAGCAGCGCAGGACTTACCTGAAGACCCGACTTCACTTGGCCCCCAAGCATAATGTGTTTCTCGTTAAGAAAGATCGTAAAAGCCCCTCAGGAATCTGTGACACTTCAGTCTTCTCCAAACTCAACCTGCAGTTTCAGTAAGGACCATGTGGCGCGGACTTTTAACTAGTTTCTGCAAGCGAACGGTTGTTGAACAGAATACGGTGTTGATTTCCGGTATAATGCCCGCGCTTTGATATTATTGGACAATAGGGATCACCTGACAGCCAATCGCGATCGTGTCTTAATAATGCTAACATAACGTCGATTACAGATGACCCTTTATTAAGTGTTATGTAAATACATAAAAAAATACTATTTTTAATTCTCAGACAATTTATTTATAAAAAATTAATCAGTTTGTCTGAAAATACTAGTATTTCTTTGACTGATTTATAAAGGGATCATTTTAAAAAATACAAACGACACAAATTCTATTCATTCGTAATCATAAAAATTCAAAAATCAATCAATCAATCATTTAGTCGTTATTTGTATAGCACTTTTCATACAAACTGATGTAGCACAAAGTGCTTTACAAAAACAAATGGTAACACTTCACTTGACGCCTATCTCTATAACAAATGTACACAGGCCTCTTTACGGGTTGAATGTCCAGAATGTGACACTTTACCCCATATCCCTCCTTGTTCCCTACTCTATCAACTCTCCTATCCTCTAGGTAAATGCATCTATACCTCAAATTTAACTCAAAAAAAGAAAGAAGGAAACTTAAAGACAAAAGTAGGCCTATTTAATTTCAAAATATCACTTAAAGTCCGCTGTTGACAGCTATTTTTAGTATTATTTATCAGACAGTTTATTGCAACCCTTTCTTGTTCTGCGTCTTATTGGGTTCACAGTTCTTGCAGCTCCAGTGCGACAAATCCTCTACTCAAATTAACCCGATTAATTCTTATATAATAAAGTATTTTAAGCCTCAGTGGAGAACTTTGGTTTATTTGTAGTGAAAAGAGTAAAAAAAGAGATTTTCATCCGTGTACTATAAACGACCTTATCTGACTTTATATTGCATTTTAGAAATTAATCTGCTGATAGTCAATTTTGCTTCTGTAGGTTGATAGAAAGGCATTAGTGTAAACGCCTTATTGTTTCATCAGCTTCTCAGTTAAAGACTCCTTACAGGGGCTTCAGATACACAAGAATAAACATATATAATTAAGTTTAACTTTGAAGATGATCACTCTACTTGAACATAAAACTGTCTTTATAGAGGTGATGAATATAATCTCTCCTCTTATTTAAGTCCTCTGGAAAAATAAGCATAATTTTTTCAAACTTTATCAATTTGCATCCTATGTTCTTCCTGTTCATCATCTCTTGCATATTAAACCATTTGATTGTGATGAATCTTATTCCCTGTCTGTTCTCTGTGGATGACTCCAAACTTACTTTGTTTTATCTCCTGTGTTTGTGTGCAGATAAAAGGCAGCGATGCAGGCTGGACACTGGGCTACATGTTAAATCTGACCAACATGATTCCTGCTGAAGCTCCTGACACTCCTCCTCTGCCCCACGCCGGCTACGTCTCCATAGTCACTGTCATGGCATTACTACTCTTCATCCTCTTCATCATTAGCCTGCGTCCTCTATGGCCTCGCTGCTCCAAACAGCCTCAGATCATATAACCACACCGAAAAGATCTCTATATATAGGTTTTAAAGTGAGAGAGGAAATATCAGTGAAGGTTTTTCCTCCAAATTTGTGAATACCATAGTCAACTTTACACTTTCCAACCTCTGGGGGAAGGTCAAACTCTGCTGCACAACAACCTACAGTCCCGAAGCTCATATGGATTCAAGGACATTTCAGAAGGACAAAAACTTTCTCTCACAGAGAAGCGAGTTCTGCTTCTCTGGTTGAAGGACATTTTTGTGTTTGTGTGTATGTTTGAGTCCAATTGTGTGAATGCGTACCTGCTTGAATGCGTGCACCCGCATCAGTCTGCATGTTTGTGTCTTGAATTATGATGTGAATATAATAATGTATAAATAAAATAACCCGAGTTTATATAAAAAAGCTTGATTTGCTGGTGTATGATGTGAAATGCTGCATGATTTAGTTGCTCTTCATCCAGAAAACTATACTGATTTTATTCAAACTATGAAACAAGCAGCAAAATGAAATACGGAAGACATCCCATTGATTTGCACTCATTTTCAAGCTGTTTTAAGAGCAACACTGACACAAACATTCACCTTATACTGCACATTTGGTGTAGCACTCCTGTAAACTGAGACAGCTGTGCCAAAAAAACGAATAAAAACTCCAACATGTTGCAGCATGTTCCCTCACCTTAAGCTGTAACAGTAACATGTTTTTGCAGTGTGATTATTTCTTTTTAAAAACACTCCCTTAAGCAGCATGACAGATAAATCCCCAGTAACAATGAAGAACGAGTAATCTGTCTTCTTGCATATACAATGAAAGTGCTGCCCTCTAGTGGTGCACTGGCACACACTACACTATAACTTTAGAAATTAAATACATTTAGATGCCATTTTATTGAGGCACATACTGGTAACAAACAGCCCTTCTATGACCTTAAGCTTATTGGAGTAATGAACATATAATTTTGTAAATAAAAGTGATTATTTGAAACTTTTTAAGAAAAGTTTTGATCATGGAAATATGATTTTTACTGCATTTTGCTTACAGCCTCCTAAACTAGTCTCCTACATTCATATCAGTAACAACAGACTTCAATAACTATAACACATTTGCTTCATATTTGGGCTTCTCACTTCTAACAAGGTGTATCCATTGTGATAATCTGAGGCTATTTCAACATGTCAGGAGGATCTGCTGTCTAATAACTACCTGCTCCAACCAGGACGAACATCATATTTACTCTGGCCACCACTTCATCGTCTTCCTGGAAATCCTACACATTATGCAAAACCAACCCACATATGGTATGCCTCACTTTCCTGGTCCCACATTAGCACTTCCTAAGAAGGCAAATGTCCCATGCAAATACAACCATAGATTTTATAACCCGCATAAAGAGGGTGTGAAATCATCCAGGAGCAAACTGTGCCGCCCTGGGATTACAACGCCAAAGCTCTGGCAGGATGTCGAACCTTGTTGGGTTTCCCTCCGTTTCAAGGCCTGGCCCTTCCTCTGTGTCACAGATCTAGGTCTTATCTGCAGGGAATGGAGAAACAAGGGGAGAACAAGAAAACAAAGCCGTCCTGATCCTGATAGTCTGTGGGTGGTTCCTGCTTTTACGCCAAAAAT
Source organism: Xyrichtys novacula (assembly GCA_962446985.1). NCBI lineage: Eukaryota > Metazoa > Chordata > Actinopteri > Labriformes > Labridae > Xyrichtys > Xyrichtys novacula. Next base: position 4,978,244 of record OY660882.1, on the reverse strand, counting down.
GCCTGTTGGTGTTGGCACTGGAGAAAAGGGATCCGTTTTAAGGCGATTAAGTGACTCAGATCTAAAGTAGATAACCCAACTAAAGTGTGCTCAGGCTCTTAACATACTCATATACACACATACAGACACAAGTGTGTCTAAACCAGTCATAAATAGAATACAAGTCTTTTTACTAGTCCCTTTGAATAAATGAATAATCTGTTAACTCAGTTTTCCATTTTCAGAAGCTGGTGCCGGGGAGTAAGGTGTAGATTTGTTTTCCTTTCGTAAAGACGCAGCCTGTTCTGACACTGAAGGGATGGCAGGCAGTTGATTTGACACATGATCCGAGGGGTCCATTATCTGATCATTCATGTGGTCCCTGTCGATGATGTTGGTGGTCTCAGAGTCCAGCTCCCGAACGTTTTCCTTGCAGAACCTCTGCCTGAGACGCTTCATCTGGGGGAGTTCGCAACACGTCTCCAACACCACGAGGACAAGCACCAAACCCACTAGCAGGTAGACTTGAAAAACAAACAGAGCAAGCACCATTCATTAAACAAAGACCAGACCAGAGTGAGTAATGAATGAAAGTCTTTATCTATAACTAGTCATACAGAAAAGCTTAATGATAAGTAGTGAGAAAGTACTTACAGTAGGATAAATATAACGCTAAAAGTCAATAAAAACTGGTTTTTCTACTGTTTGATATCTTAGTTTCTATTCCAGTCAATGCATTACAAAGTTTACTTAGCAGTAATTGCTCATGTGTGGGTTAATACTCATCCAAAAAGACTTTTAGTCATCCATGTAAAATAAAGATTAAACTGAGGTGGTGGTTTGTTTGTCTACCCACAGTTTTGTTCGTCAAAGCTAGGATGACCCATCACCATTTGGTGGATCGCTATGAAAGCATCGACTTTTCTTGCAGCGTTGTTAAAATAAAATCAGCTCATTGTTTTAAAGGGATATTCCGGCATAAAATTAATTTAGGGTCAAACACACCGTAACACTGAGTTAGACACCCTGTCGAGAGATGAATGTTGCCGACCACTTGCTTCTCTAGTTATACCAATTTTAGTAAAGGCCTCACGATAGCAATACACAGCGGTCTGAGGAACCATACACAAACACAAACTCAACTCACCTACTCTCTTCCAGCAGCCCCTTGTTTGTAGTGAGACCTTGGGCTAGTCCATAACGGACTGCTGCGGGGGTACGCAGCTCAAGGAAGAACATTTATGATCATTTCTTCATGGAAATGCAATCAGACCGAGACGTGAAGGCAGAAGAACTACCACGTCTGCAGTGCATTCATATGGTGATTTAATGATCATACTCTGTGTGTACTATATGTACTATTGATGAAGTTAGGTGCTGTTCTGAGCATTATTTGTGGCTATAGAGTTGCGTTTTTGAGGTTTGTGTTTGGCTCCCCAAACCACTGTGTATTGCTGTCGTGCAGTCGTTACTAAAGTTGATATAACTAGAGAGCCAAACGGTCAGCAAAATTCATAACTCATACATAACTCAGTGTTACGGTGTGTTTGACCCTAAATTAATTTAACGCCGGAATATCCCTTTAATTCAAGCCAAATACAGTCAGTGTGTTTCTCAGCCCTACCTTCCTGTTAATGAGTGTATTTGCCTTATTTGAGTCCTATTGAAACTGTTAATAACCATAATTTGATTTATTTGCCAACAATGGCCACAAACAAACCTCATCTCTTCTTCAGACTATGTTCTAGGAGTGTATTCAACCTTCCACCCACCTGTAATCGCCAGCCTGTAGAGCTGAGGGTGTGGGTTATCGTCCTTACTGTGGGTCTCTCCGGGGACATAATCCCCAAGGCCAATGGTTGTCAGAGAGATGAAACAGAAGTACAGAGACTCCAGAAAGCCCCAGTCCTTCTCCAGGCTGACAAAAATACAAGCAGGGATGATGAGGAGCAGCAGGGTCATGATGAGGGCCAAGCAGATAGCGTGTATGGCAGCTAGCTTCGATTTAGACATGGCCCATCTGCGGTGGAAGTAAGACACCGGGCGTCGAGACACCAGGACCATGATCCTCTGCACCACGACAGAGAGGAAAAAGAGGGTGACCGGGATTCCCAGGAGGGAGTAGAAGATGCAGAAGGCCTTTCCTTCATCAGAGAGAGGTACAGTGTGGCCATAACCTGGAAAACACAGTAAAACATGATCGATTAGTCGCTGAAAGGACAAATAATGGGAACCTTGGAGGGATTTAACCCCTCTTTAATCAAAATAACACACTCAAGTGGCAAATAAGGGTTATTAGATACAGATTCTGTTAGTTCCTGATGAGTTTAGATGCTGTGGAATTACACCATTGGACGAATTCCCAGTTTATGTGGCTTCAAACCTGTCACACAGCAGCACAACTTCAAAAACTATCATGTGAACTTCCAACCTCTGGGCATGACGTCATTGGAAAATGGCAGCTGTGTGAATATGGATGATTACGGGGGCATAATTAGAGGTGGGATTCCTCTCCAGGAGCCACTTAGCTGCCGTGAAGCTCTACTCACAGAATAATAATTACACAGATGGAAAGGAAAACAGATGCTCGTCTGAAAGCAGCGTGTCTTCTCACGAAAGACCAATCAGATCCAATTCATACTCCAACTTTAAATCCATTAATAAATAATAAGGAAAATAAATTATTTACTTAGTACAGCCTTTCATACCCTTATGTTTACCAAAGGCCGAATCTATGTGGGGTTCAATTTGCTCCTTTTGGCAGGTTAAACTACCGTGTTTGTAACGGAGCTTCACAGACGTCAGTTCTCATTACGACGCTGCTGTGCAACAGTTGTATCCAGGCAGCAGGTTAAAACACTTTCAGAAGTGTTCAAACGTTACAGTAATTTGTCCTTCACACCCCATGATGTCACTTTAATGACCTTGTGAACTGCTTTACGGGATAAGAAAACAGGCAGAGTGGAGAGGTGGAGCCAGACTTTATGACTGGAGTGAACAAACTTTGCAGAGTTGGCATTTGAAGCAAGTACACAAAAATAAATAGCACTTATTTACCCTTTTTATCTCTATTAATCTGATCTGCTTTGATGACAATGTTATAAATATTAAACAGTTTAAATGTCTTTTCTTTTTGATATGAAAAGTAACACAACTGACAAGCAATAATTAAATCTCTGTAAATATAAAGACACATCCTGCACCTGCTATTTTCTCTGTTACACTTAATACCAAAACAAATTAGTTAGCACCCATGGGTGTGTTGATATTAAACTGAGGTGTGGTTGGGCGTTTAGGTGGTGCATTGTTATGGTAAGGATGCAGAAAGTCACTGCAACACAGACTGCCAAAAACCTGGTCTTTGGTCGTCAATGTCAGCACTTTTAGGCTAACCAAGGCAAGAGTTCACAATGCATGTTCCTCTAAACACAGAGACATGCAGCAGCACTCCAGGTCATAACGAAATATCTGTGCATTTGCCATTAGAGTGAAAGGTTTTTTTTATGGGAAACAGGGCCAGAAGTGTATGAACTTCTGTTTTGTCTTGTTAATACACAGGCGTTAACAAAGTGAAAGAGGTTTAATGCAGGCCTCTATTTTAGATGACAGGATGATATAATAACATTTATATATATCCAAGCAAGAGGAGGAACATACTTGTATAATGGAAGAATTTTTCAGATTCATGTATTTAAACTTAGAATTAAAAGCAGAATTTTATTGGTAACACTTGTATGAAACCCACCTTTTGTAACGCATGTAATCCTCTTTTAGTGTATGATATATAATAAAGAAAATAACTACAATATATGAGTGTACTCTTGTTCTGAAGCATTTTTGTATGTTATGTTATGGGACTATAATAACCTCATACAGAGCTGTCACTTAAGCCCATAAGCCGTGCTATAGCATGTTGTGAGTATAAACATCACATTTTCCACTGAAAAGATATCAAAATTATCACTTTTTTACAAAGAATATGTTCCTTTTGTACCTTTATAACAGGGTGAGGTTGTGAGCATTATGTGTTTTAAACCTAGAATTCAAAAGCTGCTATATTTTTCTCATGCATTAGGTAAAATACACTATAAACCACTTCTCTATAATGCTCACTGCTTATAAAACTTTATAAACATTGCTATGAGTTGTTATAAGTCCTTCTGATCACATATAGATGCATTTATAAGGGCTTTTAAATGATGGGTTCAGGTTCAGTGTTACAAAGTTGTCTTTAAGAAACCCTGAAATTCTTGTTTTGATAAATCAGAGGTAGAAATGACCACAGCTCTGTCTCTCATTTTAACACCTGTGTCCTGAGTGGGCCTCACCTGTCGTGGTCAGGACGGTGCTGGTGAAGAACAGGGACGAGATGAAGTCCCAGCTGTTGCTGCTCTTGTTCCCCAGCACGGACACTCCATAGTTACTGGCCTCGAGCGCCCGGGCCAGCAGCTCCTCGAGGCGCGCGTCGGACACACAGGGGTTGTTGCTGAGAAAGTCCTCGCGGGCCTCCACTAACTCCTGTCTGAGCTCGTGCTCGTACGGCAGCTCGATGGCGGAGAAAATCCCAGCACCGATGATGAGGTAGAGGATGTAACCGACGAGTAAGAGAGTGAAATTCAGCGCTGACTGGTGTCGCTCCACAAACTGTGAGAAACAACTAGACGTACACCCGCGAGACATCCCGCAAGATAACACAAGACGTCAACAGAACTCGAAAAAAAAACAAAAACACCAAAGAGTCAAAGTTAAAGTCACAGAAGTCGTTTTTAGGAGAGGTAGTAATGACCTCTCTCCTCTCTCCTCTTCCTCATTCTCCACATCACACTGGAAGTGGCCTCCGGTGACGTCACTCCCTCACCGCACCAGGTAGAGTGCGTATAAAGGTGTACCTGTTCAGGTACTCTTACCCTGCCTTTACCGGTTCAACGGGTTCTCTGTTTTCAGTCATTACAAAGGATTTGTTTCCTCGAGGCGCAAAGTCAACCCTGATTTATTTCTACAGCCTGCATTCTTGTTTCGTTTTGTACAGATAAACCAAACTCCATAACAACTCAGTACAACAGCTGAATATCCCTGTAGTTGAGAGAGAGATCTGTACGGTGGCCGAGAACCGCCACTGCTGCACATAAAATAAATAAAAAAAAATAAAATAAAAAAAAAAGTGGTGATAGAAAAAAAAATTACTTTCTGAGAAAATAAAAGGATGCAAAAAAAAAAAAAAAAAAAGCCACAACAGAAGTGAGCTGCTGGGGACCAATAATGATAATGCACTGGTCTTTTACAATCTAGGCACAGAAGATGACAGTGAGAAGGCGAACAAAGAAGTAAATGGAAAGGTTATTGTTTAATTTCGCTTCATGTGCTTTTTAATGTGTCATTTGGTCAGGCCATGTAGAGCCCGAGTCAATATGAAGTTGAACTGAAGCTAACACTACATCGGCATCCTCCAGGTCAACTCCGGCAACACATTTGCCGACTGGTGATCCTCAAGAGAATGAGACAGAGATCTGGGTCCAAGACCAAACCACCCTATTTCATGTACCCTAATTTCACTGGTACCAAAATAAAGTTTCTACGATGTTGCGTTCATGGTAATCTTTATTTTCTAGCTTGTATTTTGTCTTAAGGTGTGTTTAAAACAACAGTCATGCTCTGTATTCATAAGGAGGGCCACTTAACAAGCCCTTCATGGAACACTTGGACCACCAAATGTTCTTAATGTTATACCCACAGTACAGCTACAATATAACACTAAATACACACTTTAACTACCACATTTACTAGGTAAAGTTTGCTTTAAATGAACTTTTTAATTGGAATTATCTCCAGTATGCTGTTACAACTGTTTGTCTTACCAATTTTAAGAACATAAATGATCTCTAATATTTGCATTACTGACCTCAACTAACCTTTGCCACTCTCCCCAGATGTAATTACTGCTTCTGCCACTAGAGGGTGTAACAGACCGTATTTCTGCAGCAGTATCAGAGCTGTATGATGGGAAAAAAGGAAGAAAACAAGAAATGAAAAACATGTTTTTTATTGATAAGTTACCACCAGAACTCTGCACAATGCTCTACTTACTCCATCAGCAGTTTATCCTCCTCTCTCATCATTTCACATCTGGTCTCAATCAATAAATAATTATTTACAACCATTTGAAGAAAAGAAAATGAAAGTATAAAGAGGTAACTGTCACTAGAAACGCAGTCTTCCAGTTCTATACAGGGAGTGAGATAGCAGCCTGAAGTAAATGCTTTGGTATAAAAAAGAGATAGATGAAGGATGAGACTGATAATGGTGGTAGGATGAAGGCCTGGGTTTTGTGCATGGTCTTCCTCCTCCCTGCTGTTAATATATTGAAACCTTTTGAAATGTCTGTGGCTTTCTTGTGGGGTGCTTCAGTTATCTGAAGAAGAAGAAAAATGAAAGTTAGAAGATAATCTGAAGATCGACTTTAATGAGAGGAATAATCTGCAAATGCTGGAGGACAGAGGCACAGTGTTAAGTAACAGTGGGGAGAAATAAGTACATATTTCCATGTAGGGTGTTCCTATTTTAGTCTTATACTACTTTATATGTCTACTCTGGAGAAACACAGTGAGAGATATTATACAGTTTAATTTTAAGCATATATCTATTTAAGAATGTAATCAAATATGAAGAATATATTTGTGTAGCAGCATTGTTTCAGCTCGCATAAATCATCTTTAATTCATGTTGGAGTTAAATGAAATTCAATAATAATCCCAAGTGTACTCATGTTAAAATGTACAACCACAAGGTTAATTAACATAAAACAAAATGTCAGTTGAGAATTCAATGATATCATAGATAAAGACTAGACAGAGGTAAAATTAAATAAATCTGACCTCTAGGTCGAGAGCCACTCAAGTTAAAACACCCACCCATGTATCAAGTTGTTATAAGTGGCCTTACCTTGACAAGCTACAGTGCTAACACACTGATATATCAGTATCACAGTCTAATTAGGTGTAGCTAAAGAGATTATCAGTCACTTCTGACATTTTTCTCAAGGTTGAGAACCTTTATTTTTGACACTTTACATACTAATGCAAAGAAAAACTAACATTAGACCCCATTACTTATTATCTCTTCCAAGGATCCTGGCGCTCCTGAGTCTGCACTTTGACTTAACCAGGCTTTTGAATGCTGGATCTTTACTTGTAATGGAGAATATAAGTGTTGTTATATAAATGTTTTTATGTTTGTAAAGGACCAGAGTATTTCTTCATCCACTGATCAACATTTAGCAGAAATTGTGTGCCAGTTAGTCTTACCTCTGCACTCATATTTGAGGTCTGAGAAGAGGACATGTTCCTGAGAGAAGACGAACAGTCCCAGTCTGCCTCCTGCCAGGGTGTGATCGTACACCGCCCCCGAGTCCGATAAGATGTTCCTGCCTTCGTACACCACCACCCTGCGGAGGCATTAGTCATGTATTACAGTTCTTACCATGGGTGCACACCAACTTTTAATGTGACATACTGTCAGTCAATGAATGACAGGCTCATTTTACATACCAACCAAAACCAAAAGTGAAAGGAATTAAAGGCAATTTCTTGTGAACTACTTTTTTTTCTTTTGCTTCTTGTTTAAATTTTTTTAGTGGAGAAAGTTTTGCACCTAGCCATCGACTTGCTTTTGTGTTGAATTTTTAAGTGTGATAATGTCGTGGACAGAAATTTTAAAGGAATGTTTTAAAACTCTTGTTAAGAGGTTTCAGCTGGTTGAAATGAAACAGAATTAACACAAACAAAATACGGTGCGATATGATATGCTAGGTTACGATATGACATGCTACAATATGCTCCAATAGACTTCAATACAATATGCTACACTACAATACAGTGTGATACAATATGTTAAAAGATGATACAATTAAATACAATATTGTGAAATAGGGTATGATACAATACTATATGATGTGATATATGAGACGATACGATACGATATATGATACAATCAGTGCAGTACGATACGATCAGTGCAATACGATATGTTAGGATGTTACCGTGCAATATGGTATCACACATCATGTTAGGCTACATTGCAATACAACATGCTATGATACACTCCAATAGGCTCTGGTACGACGTGCTACACTTTGATACAATATGATATGATACAATATCGTATTGTGCAATAAGATACAGTATGATACATGCTTAACCATATTTTGCGATAGTATATTGCTGCGTTCGAGTTACCTCGGAAGTCAGATGTTGGAGCTGGGAATGACATCGCATCCAAGTTACCAACGTTTCAGTTACCAAGTTGGAAAAAAGCAAAATCGGAAGTGGAAACAAGATGGCTATGTCTACGAAAGTTATTTTAGCGCTTGCCTTGTCCTTGTTAGATTCGGGGAAGGCAAGCGCTAAAATAACTTTCAAAGACATCTGACTTCCGAGGTAACTCGAACGCAGCATTTGATACGATATAGTACAATATGCTACAATACAATTCGATACGATATGATTCGCACAACATTCACTGTTGTGCTGCACATGCTTACCCACTGACAGCAAGGAAACTGAATATTTCTTTGAAGTTACTTTTTTAATGTCAGGAATTGCTGCAGCGGGTCGCTACCACAGAAACATTGTCAAAGGAGCTTTGAATTACACCTGTCCTTGGCAAAGATTTGACATAACCAAGAGATTTGACTGTTGAGAGAAAGGATGAGACTTTCTGATTAAAAAATACTTCTTGTACATGCTCAAGGCGACATCAGCCATACGGGTCAACATAATCAATAATACAAACCCAAAGTTCTTTAAAGGAGCCTTATTATTAAAATAATTTGTTATGACACAAGACGGCTGCCGCTCTTGTCTATGTTGTATTTATGAATCAGAAGCCATTGTTATTGAATGTTGTATCAAGCTAACTTGCCTCACAATCAGATATTGACACCACACCTTTTTAGTTTGGTCACTTTTACTCTTATCGAACTGTGTGCAGAAGCATTTTAGTCCGTGAACATAAAATTCAATTTTCCTAACATTTCTAGGTCACACAGGTTTTTATTTCTGTGCGTGTACTTTCCTTCTTGTTCCCTGTTTTACTTCTCTTCTCTGTCAAAAACTGAGAACATGACGTCAAACAGAGCTGTATCAAAAGCAGTTCATGGCAACTAACAAAAATATCAATGTGCGTCCGTCCTTCACAAACAAAGAGCAGGAGCTTCTTTTCAGTGTGACATTCAATAAGCATACTGTCATCCTACAATCACTCAGTACCCCGAATTCAACAGACAGGCTCTGCTTGCATCTCTGCCAGATAGACGTCTGTGAGGGTATTTTCAGAACAACCGGGCCTTGTACGTCGCTGTTTTGCTCCCCTTTTTTGTTGATTTTTCTTAGTGTTTAAACCTCACCATGGTACTGATACTTTTCTGCTCATGAAAAGTAGAGAGAACACATCGCCTGGGGCTGTTTTCTGAAGTCCATTAGTGAGAAGTACAACAGAGTAGAAGTAGATGTAGCAGGTTGAGGAGAACAGGGTACAACACTGAAAGTGAATAACACAGTTTTGATATAATGACTCCCAGAGATTGATGATAGCCTCCAGTGTGAGGACATCTGAGGGCAAATTTTTGTTCTAAAGAAGGTGGGACTGAGTGTGAAGTTCACAAATTTAAGAAGTTATCCGACAGATAGTTGCTTCAGTAAAACCTCTATGAACCCAGCTGGCACTCACCGAGCAACAGATGTGCTTTTGAAAGCGACTCGGTTTCTGCTTTTCCACATTTTGCCTCAGTTGATTCAAATCACATGCGTGGAGAGGATTCGCCTCTGGTTCTGTTTAGGAAAGTTCTGAAGCGATTAATTTTCTAGTTGTTTAAATGGAGATTTAAATCCTGACTGATGGACTTTAAGGGTATGAAAACCTCTAGTTTACTGGAGTTGGCTGATGTTAGCAGAGTTAGCGCTGCTCAAGCATGCTGGTTGTGCAACGCTCTGGTTGAAATAACTGGACACAGTCTGCATCCAATCTATCTTAATTTTTAAGATCAAATGTCACCAAGTCAACTAAGTCCACACATCCTTTGTGCTTTAAGATTCAACATGCAGAATTTTTCTCGAATCTTTAGCAAAATTTCTAAAATTTCTTTATTAAATGTGCAGTCAGAAATGTTGTTTCCCCCTACTGGCAAGAAGAGTAACTACACTAACATTAAAGCCTGTTGTTTTTTAGAGCTTTAACTGAACAAACAACCTAACCCTAGAACACTATCGCTGGGTGATTTTCACCCAATTAAACATGCTGACGTGATTTTCTTTATGTCGCGTTTGTCGAAGTATCATGGGTTCCTGGGTAGCTTCAGCCTTGCCTTTGACATCTTTGAAGGCATATTTGTTTCCCTGATCCAAAACCTGCTTTTTCCTACAGGCACATGTTCAGGTGATTTTCACCCGGCAATAGTGATAAAGAGTAAAGTAAGTTTGGGTGGATTTGAAAGCTGCATGTAGGCGAATAAGGTCAGTAAGAGTGGTTCTGGAATTTGCATTCTAACTTTATTTAGCGCAGTGGTTATGAATAACTATCACAAAGTAGTGATTTTCAAGGGAATTCATACGGTGATATGAAATATTTTAGTCAGCTGGTCATTTTTATTCACTCAAAATCTGCCATATTTTGGTTTTCTCTCCTGCAGCTGTTATTGTGCCAAGGACCCTGAGTCTTCACCAGAGAAGACTCACATGCCCCAGGCATGGGTGGAAAAGAAACTAAGTTACTATATACACTACAGGCCAAACGTTTGGAAGCAAGGTCATTACAGGCCGAACAGTTGGGAGTAACTTCAAGTTTTTGTTCACAATGCTTTTTTTTTTTTTAAATCCAGCATGAGTTGTACATATTTTGGGATGTATTTACTCCATAATCAGATGTTGCTTTCATGGAAATGCACCATTTTACTCCATTTACCCTTAGATATACTGTACATATATATATATATATATATATATATATATATATATATATATGTGTGTGTGTGTGTGTGTGTGTGTATATATATATTTAGAATTTTTTTGTTCATGAATGCCTAATTTCAGTTAGTATATTGCATATATGGTACCCTCATGGCACAATCTGTGTCATCACTGTCTAAAACTAACAGCATGAACTGTATTGTTCTGGGTGTTTATTCATATTATTTATAACTGCAATTACTTAAAAAAAAGAAAAGTATTTGACCAGTTTTTGAATGAATGATTTCTAGTATGAATCATGTCTGTTTTCATTATAAAAACTTTACCGAATTCAAAAGTTTACTTCGAACACATATAAAGGTATTCATTTTCAATATAAATCTCAGACAAGATTTCCAGCTATCTGAAACTGACTCTCTAAAAGTGTTTGTACCTGATGAAGCCAGTCTTGGGTCTGTGGGTGAGGTGCATTCGGTAAGCTGTGTAGTCCTTCCAGCCGATTTTATTGGGGTCATGCCACAAAGTTCTGACCTGAAACAGACACAAACACACTGATGTCAGGACAGTAAACAACACTGATCCAGCGACGTGTCTCCAGTATACACCAATAACAGCTTTTCTAAGCCGGGTTTATTTAAAAAAATGGTCTTTTCAAGGATGTTTTGAGGACAGATCAGCAGAGTACTGTGAGATTAGATGAGGAGAATATAAAGTGATAAAAAGGTAGAAATCCGCTGAGTCATGCCTGGTGTCTGGTGTTCCCGGTGTGCCACAGAGCGTTGCGGAGATACTCCCCTGGTCCTGTGGTGGAGTTGACCAGTTTGATGGAGACCCCCGCTGTGCCAAAAGCTTTGGATGGCTTTTTCTCCCAGTATGCCTGAGACACCTGCGCTCATGAGGAGAGGGAATGCGGAGGTGTAGTCAGTGATTTTTAAAGAAGATGAGGACTACTAATGTGCTTTAAAATTGCAATTTTTTGATCCTCTCCATCTCTTTTGCTAGATTATTAACATAAAAAGAGCTGGGCGTGGAGATATTTTGTAAAGTGCTTCATGAAAACTGGAGCAAGTTTTATGAAAAAGCAAAAAAAACAGAGGAATGGATGAAAAAAAACAGCTGATAAAAGCAGCAGATAGTTTAAGAGATCATAAAAAGAGACAGAAATCATAAAAGCCTTCTTTGAGAGAAAGTTTTCAGACAGGATTTTAAAGAAACTGTGGCATGTCTCTCAAAAGTCTGACTGCAAAGACTGTTTTGACTTTTTATTTTAAACCTCTTGAAAAGGTGGTTTTACAGCGAAGTTCAAATTGTTTAATGTGACCCTGAGGAAATTAAGTAGAAGTACTTTAACGAGAATTACGGTTTGCTACTATTACTATCTTTTTATTCTATTTAATCATTGCATTTTTACTGTAGCTCTAAATTTTCACCCATGGGAGAATCAAGAAAGTCCAACATAGACCCCCAATCTTAGCTTTTCAGTGTTTAAGTCATTATGTTTACATTTATTTAATCTGGACTAAATATTCTCTGATCTGATATTGGTTATATGTTTTAAGATGTACTAAAAGATGTCAACCTGCAGTGCCTAAAGCTCCTGTGAGGAAGACTTAAATTCATATTGTTGCCTTATTATGTTATACAAAAGTCAACAAGGCCATCAATGACAAGACTGACTGTTTTTATGCTGTAGAAACAGATCACGTCCTCATAAAATATTCACAAAAATTGTACATTTGACTGTCAAGAGTCAGCAAAGACCACTTCATTGAAGCGGGTGGATGAGGTTAACTGTGTACTGTGGATATGGCAGCGTTCAAGAACTGATGAATAGGAGAGGAATGTCATAGTCTCAAAAAACTCAACCTTTTTTTTTTACACTTCTCAACATCAGTGGAAATGTTCATGCTAAAAAGACTTTATTTAAATAAGGTTACAAGGATTACTATTAAACAGAGAAGGATAAATATTTGATTTGAATAGGAGTCGTTTTCGAGTTTGACCTTTCCGTTGACGCTAAGGTTACCAGAGGTCTGCAGTTCGGCTTTTCTAACACTGAGTAACCATTTAAGACCAGTCGTCGCTGCCCTTCACTACCTGTGCGTTTTAAATTGAAGCAGGATGAAAGCTCACCTGTTTCCACATAACCACATAGAAGCGTCTGCTGGACTGGTAGGCGAACACGATGCCTGCGTAGTCGTCATCCCGGTTGGTGTTCACGTAAAACGTCACGCTAAAGTCAACAGCGCTGAACTTGTCATATCCTGTTTAAAGACAATAACACTGTTTTTTTAGAGACACAGTTTTGAAGTTATCTTTTTGTTGTTGTTGTTGTAGGTGTTGTTGAATCTTACCTAAAGCGATGCCAGGGTCTGAATTTGCCGTCTGCAGCAGCTCAGTGCCTTGGCTGCGTATCACCCAGAGAGGATCAGACTGCGTGGTGCCTTTAGGGTCCAACAAGACTACCTGATACTTCCTGAAGTCTGTAGAGCTGATATCCTGGTTGAGCGGACAGGGATCCAGCGCATCTGGAATACTGTCATTGTCAAAGTCATTGAAGCATGCATCTCCACTGCTGTCACCTGCAGAAGGAGAGGAATAAAAATTCAACCCAACGTGATTTCCTTGATAACGTCTCGCCAAGACGGGAGAAAAAACAAGTCGGAGCGACAAAGTACAAGGTTTGTATGTTAGTGAGTGAATTCAAGAATCTTTTATTTTGATTAATTTTACTACTGGGGGCCGTTAACAGTTTAAGCTCATGTCCAACATTATTACAGTCTGGATCATTGCAGACCGACTGAACTGAAGGTCAAAAGATTTTACTGCATGACTGCAAAATACATCTCTCATAAATCGTCAAAAAATATCTTTCCCATGTGACAGTGAATGATTCATCTCTCAATTCCATTTGTTTCATGACATGTGAGACATTTAAGGTCCTCATTTTTTGATTTTAACAAGCACTGACTGTATAATATAAATGGATGATATGTCTCCACCTCTTCATGTTGTAGAAAAGTGAAGCCAAAGTATCTCTGCTACCATGGGTAAAATTTTGATTTCAAAGGTAGGGCGGGGACACATGTGACTTGAGTACTGATGTGACATGTGGATTCAAACGTCGATGTTCAGCCCAGAATTCAGTTCCTACCTTTACATAAAGCCTAGCAAACAGCACATCTCGCACACACAGTAACAGAGGAGGTAATACGACCAGCGGTTGGATGGACGTACAAACCCGATACTTGATGTAAATGAAACCTCAGATGAAAGTGACGTTACGGAGGTAAAATGAAAGGCACCCTCCTGTGAACTTACATCGGCGAATGCGAATGGGCGAATAGCGATGTTCACAGGCTGACGCTAATACGGGATTTTCACCACATCCGGAACGGCGGCAATTTTCGCCGTATGCCAGTTCCTACCGGTTCTGTTTGTGAGGCGAATTTCGGACAGCAGGAATCACAAGAACTCACAAGGACCCGCGGATTCACGTGCAATCACGCGATAACAAGTTGTCTCTAGCCACTTGGATAACCATATAAGCAGTAGATTGTGTCCTTTCAGAGGAGGAAATCTACTTCAAGAGTGTTTTATTTTGAAAAGAAGTTGGATGTTTTACGTCTGTGCCTGACTTCCTTTCCAGCTGAGGTTAATCTATGCTGAATTTATCCGGCATGCTACGATTTTCGAAAAAAAAAAGAAGTCTTGAGAACAACTGCGGAGTCCGCCGATCCACAGTGAAACAGAAAGAAGCCGGTGGAAATTGACACATTAACTTGAATGGTTACAATCAGCTATGATCGGCTGATACAGCAGTTTCGTAGCTGTTCCGGATGCGGTGGAAATTGGGGGTTACGAGTAACTTGCAAAACACTCATGTATTGGGCATGGAATGACTGACATCAGGGATAGTCAATCACAGAGCCAATCAAAGACCTTGTGGACTGTCCAAACTGAGGGAAACCAGTGTTCGGCTTGGGCAGCCATTTGGTCCTAGTGTCTGACATGTATCGGTTTGCTGTAGCGTAAAGTAACATTGTTTTCAGATGGTTTTCAGGCAGTTAAGACATGTCCCCTGTGTTCCCCCCACAAATTACATCTGCGTCTGCTACATGCGTTCAAACCCTCACAGTCAGCATAACTATATCTCAGTTTATGAGATGCAGTTATGTAACATTACATGATTGTCTTACCATTCATTCTATAGTGGGATCACTGTGTTGTGTTATTGTCATTATTGTAGGCCATGTATACGGTGAACCCATCAGATACATCACACTGTATTGTATCAAAGGTATCTCAGTCTACTTTAATCATTCAAATGAGAAAAACAAAAACTAACCATCAGAGTCTTGCTGGTCCTTATTGGGAACCAGCCTACAGTTGTCCCGATCATCAGGGATACCGTCGTTATCATCGTCATGGTCACAGACATCCCCTTTTCCATCGTTGTCATGGTCGGCCTGGTTGCTGTTAGCAATGTAGGGACAGTTGTCTAGAGAGTTTTGATGTCCGTCCTCATCGATGTCCTCGTTGTTGTCGCACATGTCCCCAACCAGGTCGTTGTCTGAATCACGCTGTAAACACAAACACAACAGACAGTATTTGTTTGTAAATCACGTCGTTGCAGTTTTCTAAGATTTCTTGTTATATATTCGTGACTGAAAGCCATTTGTATAATGCAACCCTGCTCCAGATGTTTCATGAGGCAACACTGACGATTAAGTTTGTTTCCCCGGTGCGTGCTCTTGAGATTTTCGTTTTTATTTACCTGCTGTGGGTTGTGTAAAAGTGGACAGTTGTCACACTGATCTCCAACACCGTCCAGGTCCGTGTCCCTCTGGTCCGTGTTGTAGACGTAAGGACAGTTGTCATGATCGTTCAAAACATCTGGAAACAGAAATACAGACACAGTGGATAAATAACATTTTATTGTGCTTGTACAGTTTCATAGCATACGACGCAAAATCCAACATAAATCAAGAAAGTATTTGCTTGAATGCTTTCGATCCATATTTCAGTCCACGGTGCGCGTTACTGTTGAGTTACATTTCCTTTTTATTTCCAGAGAAAACACAGAAACTCTTTCCTCTCAACTCCAAGTATATCAAAACATGTCTGACATGTTTTGATGAGGATCCAAAAGTCTCACTGCAAACTAAATTCGTGGGATTCTGTAAGGACTGAAATAATTGGATGAATAACTGCATATTTCAACTGTGGTTTACTGAGGAGCTCCCACCGTCTCCGTCGATGTCGATGCTGCAGGCATCTCCCTCTCCGTTTCCATCAGTGTCTGTCTGCAGCGGGTTGCTATCAAACGGGCAGTTATCACAGCGGTCCCCAACCCCGTCTCTGTCAGAGTCAAACTGCCGAGGGTTGTATACCAGCGGGCAGTTGTCCTAGAACAGACACACATTTTGTCACACAGGGTTTTTTAAATATTCGCCTGTTGTTTTCAGAAAGTGACCCCATTTTTCTGCTACAGTCTCACCCTCTCATCAGTTATGTCATCATTGTCATCATCAGGATCACAGGCGTCACCCTGTCCGTCCATGTCCAGGTCTTCCTGTCCCGAGTTAGGCAGCATTGGGCAATTATCCTGCAGCCAATCAGGACACAGTTTAACAGATTAAACCAGAAAACTTTGATTATATTATCATTTATTTTCAGTGTGTTAGTTTACCTTTTCACAGTGATAGGTTGCATTCTGCTTGCATGGAAGTTTCTTGTTGGGCCAACCATCCAGATCGGAGTCTTCCCCACACAGGAGACCATCGCCTGCAAACCCAACAGCGCACAGGCACTTGTACAGAACCTCAGACGCCAGGCCCAGGTACACACAATCGGCAAACCTGTGGCAGGTGTGTGTTTTGTCTTTGCAGGGATTGTACGGTTCACACACCTGTATTCAGAATACAGACATAATTCACAAGTCAATCTGTTCAGAGTCAGAGTCAGAGTCATTTATTTGTCATTTGCAGGAAAAACCACATTGGAAAGGATTCGTGAGAGGACAATAAAGACATACATAGCGTAAAAAAAAAAGTAGGTTACATAAAAACAAAAATGAGGTGAGTTAAAAATTACAGTTAGGTATAAAAGGACAATGCAAGTAATAATAATAATAATAATAATAATAATAATAATAATAATAATAATAATAATAATATAATAAAAATAAAAAAAATAAATTACACCATTGATGATAATAATAATAATTATAATAACAATACACAATAATAAATAATATTGATGAAGAAAATAATAATAATAATAATAATAATAATAAATAATATAATATAATAATACTGATAATGATAACAATAATTAATAATAATAATAATAATAATAAATATTGAAACTACTACTAATAATAATAATAAAATAATAATTAAAAAATGATTTAAAAAATTAAATAATAATAATATTAATTATTATTATTATTATTATTATTATTATTATTATTATTGGGAGTAATCATAATAATTATTATTATTATAATAAATGAATGAGTGAATAAATAATTAAATAATATTGATAAAGATAATAATAGTATTTAAAACCTTCTATTTGACCCCAATTGCTCAGGCATGACATGAAATTAAGTACACCCCTGAGGCTAGAGGTTATCCAGGCTGCACACAGCACAGGGAAATAAACTCTCTGTAAACCAGGAGGTGGAGCATATGATTGAGCGGTACCGTCTATGATAAAAATCACAAACATCAAAGTCAAAACACACCTGTTTGATTTTATGCGCCTCCTGTACTCCGAGGCCGTACGGCTGGGTGCCTTTATAGCGAGGAGGACAGGGCAGACAGTAGAAGCCGGGGTCGGTGTTTACACACTGTGTGACACACACACCCTCCACGTCACACTGTAGAGATTCAACAAAGCAGGTTACACATAAAGAGAGCAAAGTTAAACCACATTTTAAAAAGACATGAGAGGTGGTGATGAAGAGCTGGTTCACCAACAAGACATTAACGTGTTACAACATGAACGCCATGTCCATGAAGAGGAACAATCAGTGCTTCAACATCCCCACATGGAGTGCAAAAACCATCAGAGGATCAGGAGGATCAGGGAGACACCTTAGGGAGCTGGAAAGTTTCCTCCTAGCTTGTAAGTTATAGTGTAGAGTTATAGTAGATGTCACAGATGTTGTTAAAAAGGCAAAAAAACTGAATATTTAAGAGTTGAGAGATATGCAGGCTCCACTGTGAGGCTGTATTTTAGTACAAAAGTTGTCGTGACATGCTTGCAAAGACAAAACCAACACGCCGATAACTAACAGGTTTAATGTTTTTACGCCATGTTGGTTCAGCTGAGGTTGATGGGAAAATCATTTGTTTGGCAGGATTTTTGCCATAAATTAGTATAAAATGGAATAAAACTTAGTGATTAAATATGTCTTCAGAAGTGTTTTTTCAAAACACAGATACATGAACCAGGATCCAGTAATCAATTCTGTCATATTCAGGATATGAACCTGCGTTAGAAAAATGATGTTTTCGAGGATTTTTTCTTTTAGACAGTTAAAGAGAGAGACACAAAATGCGGAGGATGGGGGTGAGGAAGGACATGCAGCAGAGGGCTGAGAAACCAGTGACCCTGTTCAACATGTGCACAAATAGGCCTCTAGAGCCCAAACTTTACAAGCTCCAAGGACTGTGAAAAAGCTTTAATTTAATCCACCTTTGACATACTGGGCATGCTGCCATGTATAAACTAGATGACCTTAAAGTTCATTTAAACTAAGAAATTATATATATACATATCATGCATATCTATATTAGCAAGCCAGTTAGATTAAAAATCACGCTGAAAATGTCTTACTTCATTCTCATCTTCACAATGAGTGCCGTTTCCATTTAAGCCCAGGGGACAACTCCCACATTCCCATGATCCATCGCTGTGTGAAGAGCACTTCACCCCCGGAAAACACGGATTTGACAGCAAACAAACATCTGAATACACACGCAAAATGGTAACAATTAATCCAAAAGCGGGTTAAAGGCACTTCGATTATCTGAGGAATTTCTAATAAATCATTTTTACTTTCTGTCCAAGGACAAAGGCAGATTAACAACATAAGATCCTTTTTTTTCCTTCTGTTTGAAAACATGATGAACCACCTAAAAATTAGGGATGCACCGATCCGATATTTGAATCAGATATCGGCTCCGATAACGACAAATCAACTGGATCGGATATCGGATGAATGACGCCAATCCAGTGTTCCGATCCAGTCTTTATTTTTTCTTCTTTTGATTAATTTGTCTTTTAATACATGGAAGTCATATTACTTTTTGCTGTGTGCTAATGTGCAATTTGTTATTTGTTATTTGTTATTTGTTAATAAATAATAAAAAGTCAATTTATATCTGTATATCTTTACTCACAGGGCAAGGTATACTGTTCATTCATTCAACAATAGTATTGGATCGGTATCGGATATCGGTGCCAGGTATGGGTCTCTGATTGGATTGGATCAGAAAAAAAGGTATGGGTGCATCTCTACTAAAAATGAAGGTTTTTAGGAGTCTCTTTCTCTTTCTCTGGCATGTGGACTGGGTTTAGGTTTACCTAAAGGACAAGCTTGTTTGTTACAAGCTTCATAGTCAGTAGCTTCTCCAGCGCAGTTCTTCCCTCCATGCCGAGGAGCCGGGTTCAAACACTCCCTTTGACGACTCAAGAGGCCCCCTCCACATGTTGCTGAGCACTGCAACCATTCAGTCCAGCTGGTCCAACCTCCAGCGACTTCAGACAGACACATTAAGTAAAAAGTTAACTTCCACAGGGCGCTTTGTTTGTGCACTTGTCAGCGTGAACTCACCAGGGCAGAGCGTATTGTTGCAGGACTGTGTTTCCCTGGCACTGCCCGCGCAACCTCGGCCCCCCTTCTGCGGCGGAGGGTTGTTGCAGAGACGAACCCTTGTGATGTTTCCATCTCCACATGTGGTCGTGCACGCAGACCAAGGAGACCAAAGACCCCAGTTTCCGTCGACACGACCTTAGACGTGAAACAAACACAGAGAGTTTGTAAAGTGTCCAGGTTGGAACGCTCTCCGGTACAGACCACCACCACAGCTCCACACTGTGTATACATCCACAGAGCTACAACATGTTTCCAATTATGATCACAATCTCAAGAATCCATTCGTCTGGAGTTCCATTTTTTGCTCTGTGAGGAACATTCGATCATTCCCTTGGACGAGCTGTTCTGAATCAATCACTGAAATAAATTAAACCAAGACGGGACGCATCAGGCATGCCGAGTGATGTCCTACCCTTGCGGTCGCACTTCACCAGCATGCAGCTGCGGGTTTGAACCGACGGGCCAGAGCAGGTCGACATGACGCCATTACAGGATCTGCCCCTTTGCTGGCCTCCACGTCCACAGGTGACCGAGCAGTAGGTCCACTCAGACCACGGAGACCAGCCAGTTTCATTATCTTATAAACACACAGATACACACACTGTCTGAACAAATCAGTCATGTTTATGTGCACGCTGTAATTGCAAAGAAAACAGCACTCACTGAGACACACAGGACAGCACTCTCCATCTATGAACGAGGGGTTGATGCAGGCGACAGGAGGGCAAGACATCAGCTGACACACCGCCTTTCCTTTCTGCACAACACGGAGAAACAAAACAAGAAATTAGCCCCTGTATTAGACTAATCACAGCAGCTCAAACCAGATGTTTAGCCGATCCATCTGAGCAATATGACTCATAATAAGTTTGGCTTCTCCTTCAATCCACTCTTGACTAAAACTGATGATGTTTCATAAAGAGAACCAGACACAGAGAGGGGGATGAAGCAAGTATGAAATATAGAGCCGTGAAAGCTGCTTTAGGATTAAATGAAACCACATTGGATTTAAGTTAAACTTTAGTATCTCCCCAACAGGTTAATAAATTACACTGAAATTGTTTCACCTTTTGGAAAGTATGCTTATTTGCTTTCTCGCCAAGAGTCAGATGAGGAGATCGATCCCACTCTCATATCTGACAGTGGAATTGATCTTTTAATCCAAGTCTCAGTATGAGAGCAACTAAGTGCATTTCTCCAAACGGTTGAACCCTTCCCATAAGGCTGAATAGAACAGAAAGGTAAGATTTGTGGACAAGATGAAAAGAAAACATAAAAGTCCACTTATGTTAATACCGTAATAGTTTTCATGTCTTTAGAGTCATCTAAAGTAATGTTTGTTTTGTAGGAGGCTGGTCCAAGTGAAGAAGTTTACTCACCTGGACAATATATGATTACGTAAATCATAACAAACAAAAACAGATTACGGTATGATACAAAACAAGACAGCAGAGAACAACACTGGTATGGAAGGTATGGATATAAAGTCAGTGTTTGGCAAAGTCAGCTCTCAAATAATCAAAGTCTGGGAGTAAGCAACATGATATGATGCAAACTGACATGAGAAAATAAGAATCAATACGATAGAAGACAATAAGATTAGATACAATATGATATGATAGGAGACAAGAAGATTAAATACGCTTTGATGTGAGATGATACGATATGAGACGATATGATTACATACAACGCAAGACTAGATGAGATGAGATGATATGATACTATATGATAGGAGACAATGAGATTGAATACAATATGAGACAATACAATACAATACAATACGATTAAATATGATACGATACGAGATGAGATGATACAATACAATACGATATGAGACAATACGATTCAATATGATATGATACAACAGGAGACAATAAGATTAAATACAATATGATATGAGACGATATGATACGATTAAATATGAAACGAGACTAGATGAGATAAGACGGGACGACAAAACACGATATGATACAATACAATACGATACAATGCGATACGATACAATACGGGACAAGACTAGGCGAGACGATACAATTTAATATGATACCATACGATACCATACGATACCATACGGGGGCAAGACTAGACGAGACGATACGATTTAATACGATACCTTTGATACCATACTGTTTGGTTTGGAAGTAAAAGACACAGTATGATAGGATACGATAAGATATAATATGGTACAGTACAATAAGATACAGTACAATATCATATGACACAATATGATACGATACAACAGTATTCAAGACAATTCAGTACAATTTGTAACTCTACTGTCCAATGATATATAATTTCATACACTGAACTCTATTGTACCATTAGATGTTTGTTTCTGGCCTTTAAGCTGCACATGTTCAGCTGCCCTTAAAATTAGTTTTACAAAAAATGTATAAAAGAAACAACAAACAACAGTCCTCATGTAAACAGAAAGGTAAAGAAAGGTTCTAGTGAAAAGTTATATTCAATTAAGACGTCTATTTAACTCCTCGTTCCCTTCATGACAAGTTAAGCATTTCATCAGAAGCTTGTAAAGGATCCTCCCACCTTGAATATTTCAAATTTTAGTTACACAACAGTTGTTAAACACCAACCTGGCAGGTACAGGAGGTGCAGCTGTCCACCTCCCAGTCCTCCCCCTGATCGTATACTCGTCCATCCTGAACGCACCACACCTCCCCGTCTCTGTCTGTGTCTGGGTTGTTAATATCACCGTCTCCTCCTCCTCCTCCTCCATGACCAGCTCCATGACCATTTCCACGGCTGTCACTATGCCACTCTCCATGGCCATCAACTCTGCGGCTGCTGTTGCTGCTGATGTTGCTCAGGCTGCCGCCACCGCTGCTGCTTCTGTTGTTGCTGCTCAGCTCGGCCAAATAAAGACGCATTTCTTCATTTTCTTTAGACTAAGAGAACACAAATAGGACTGAAAACCATCAAAATATTAAAATATTGTTTTCCCTCTTTAATAAACTCAGACCTGCTGAATTATACTTAAACGGTACATGAGCTGTTCCATGGTTTAACACTTTAACACTGAGGGTTTTCTTTCTGTTTGTATTTTCCCCAAAATTTACCAAGAAGTCAACCACAAACCACAGCGCTTCCTGCCAACAGAACGTATTAGTCCACTTGTTCAATTTTGCACTAGACGAAGACTTCAAAATAAGAGTCTTCAAAATAAAACCCCCTTTTTGCTGTTTTAGGCAGCAGTCCTCCTTACTGTCTCTGTTTGTTTCCATCACTCATGGCGAAATGTTAAACTACTCAAGGATGTTTTAATTACTTTTTAAGGAGAGGCATTTCTCAAAAGTGTGAAGTGCCAAAAGATTTTCATTCTCAGTATTTTCTATGTCAGAGTTGAAAGCAGTAATTACAATGTGCCTTTTTAAACACGAGAGAAGAAGTAAGTGTTTGTTTGAAAGGATAAAATCGCGCTTTAACACCTCTTTTCATACACTTTGATCGCTCTTAACTTTGCTTTGGCTTCCTCTGCCAGCCAACAATCCTATCAAATGGATTAACAAGCGAAAGATTATCCTGTGAAAATCAAACATTGTGTTAATTACAAACTGAGATTATTTATCGTCATCATATTTGGACTTTTATCCTCATATTAAAAAGGGCCAGATTACAAATATTCACATTTTCGAAAATCTTTGTTTCTTCTTAAGCCGAGTCCCTTTGCATCAAAATAAAGTGGAATCAGAGGGTTCCATAAAAAGTCGCAAAAATGTTTCTTACTAAATTATCCAAATCTTCCAGCAGGTTGCCCGTCACAGTCCTCAGGCCGTGGATCTCCGTGAGTATACCCACCAGCTCATCACACGGGTGACGACACATTTGTGACGACACATTGTCCACCTTTGCACCACCCACACCTGTAGAGACAGTGGATAAGTTTGTGCCAGGTTTAATACTTTAACTAAACTGTATTTCTGCACATGTTTAAATGCAGATCTTCTATAGGTCTCTCTGTGAGGATGTGGTACCTGCACAAACAGCTGCTGCATGGAGCAACATCAGAACCACGGGGAAACCTCTCAGCGGACTCATTCCTGTTCACACATAAATCACACATGCAGTCACCATGAAGTATAGCCGCTATACTGTAACACCATCGCGAGCAGAACCGCTGCAGAGGAGATAAAAGGAGAAGAAGATGAAGAGGGAATTAACCCTGCATACCTGCGTGCACCTCGCTGCTCTGCTTTTTCTCTGCAATTAAAAATCACGGCTGGTAGGTTTGTCCCTGCTGCAGCTCCACAGGGGCTGAGATGGAATGTCTGTCGCCTTTTTCCTCTTCCTCTACTTCCTCGCCTCCTTGTTTCCTTCACACCTTGGAGTCCGGCGCAGCTTCTGGTTATTTATTTTGGAGGCATTCAAACAGAGGGAGAAAATTGCGAGAGTGAAAAGTGAGGGAAGAATATGCATGCAGCTCCGCAGAAAGTCCTAATGTGGTTATGTATTTGTTTGAGGGTGTGTGTCCCAGTGTGTGTGTGTGCATGTGTGTGTGTGAGGCAGAAACGGGGGCCATATATTACCCGTCTGTCTGGCGATGAGCTGGGCTGCATATCTCCCAGCAAGAAACCCAGCTGGATGGAAGGAAACGTGTGTGTGTGCGTGTGTTGACGTCTCGATGCAGGTTTCCCAGACACATACTTTATACTTGTCACTCACTCACCGAGCTGAAACACACACAAACAGCATGCAAACACATAAAAACATATTAATGTGCACATATATCAGCTGTGCAAGTTTCCAGAATTTTTTTGAGCAGGATGAGTGAAAATGAGAGACTAAATGTGGGTTCAATTCAAGTCATATTTCTCTGATTTCTGCAGATTTTTAAGGATAAAATGAGCAAAATGGTGGAATATTAAAACTCTGTCTTTCACCAGGACCATCCTCTCACTCGGTTTCTCCTCCCCTCACTCTTCCTTTTCTCTTCTTCTCTGTTTGAAGAGAGGCATCATCATCATCATCGTCGTCGTCCTGAATCATATTTTCCATCTGTAGCCTCCACTTGTGGAATAATGAATCTCACAGATGTGTGCGCCTTTGCCCATACAAACACAGACTTTTCGCGCAAACACACCAACAAAATTCCCCGTTTCAAAATAACCAAACAAGCCTGACAACGAGGATGAAAACAGGTGCTGCTTGTTACCGCTCCGTGACGCAGAAAAAGCCTAAAAAGGAACAAGACCTGACGGGATATATAAGAGATAAAGACTCGGGGCAAAGTTCTCCCCGGCTAAATGAAAGGCACATTAAGTTCTGGGGTTTTAAAGTTAGTCTGTCTCTGTGTCTGATGAGAAAATAGTCTTAAAGAGGGCACTTTCCTCGGGATGTGATGAGCTGCACACAGACCTGCAAAAGCAACAGGAAGACCACTCGCCAGATTGAAGCAGCCAGGTTGAGAAAGTGGTCACTTTATGCAATCAGGCAGCTTAAGTAAAAAAAGGCCAGAGTGGAGCTGAAGCAATTGGCCCATTTCTCTAAAGGTAACCAGAGCAAAGGACTGAAAGGGGCTTCCTGTATTATGCTATAAGCCCTGACTGTGAGACCTTACCGCTGCTATGAGAACCAGACAGACTGTCCTGTGATTGCAGCTTTAAGTATGCAGTGGTCAGAGAATTACACCAGCTTAAAGTAAAGGGATTTTCATGGAAGGGGGCACGGTAACAAGAGTGGAGGTCAGGGGGCGAAGTGGTCTCTTATAAGTCTCTGCATAGGACACAGAAGCTACACCTGATTTTACTGGGATCCTATTTTAAACTATATCTTTTGTGTCTGAACTGTATTGATATCTAGTCTGACCTGACCTACCTGTGCTACTTTGCAACCATCCTGGCGTTTATTTTGAAAAGTGTTTTTTTATCATCATTTTAATATTAAGTACAAAACTACTTCTTATTGTAAAGGGGCAAACATAATTTTTAAAGCACGCTTGGGTTGGCTACAGCCACACAGTTGTTGCTGAGGGATAGCTGTACATTTGTTCGCTCATTGCATAAGAAAATAGGTGATACAGATACATAGGTAGATACATAAATGCTGACTCACAAAATGCACAACACACCGAGTACAAGTCGTCGCTTCCAACAGTGGGTCAGTAGAACAGCAGAGGGTAATTAATCCCGTTATTAGATCAGTCTATTATTAGAGCGGCTGGCCAGCAACACGAACCAGCTGAGTTTCTCAGGGATTTGGAGTTGAAGATGACTCCTCCCAGCTCTGGGTTCTTCCTAGCAACACGTACAGTAAATCCACTACCTAATGCCTGTGTTTCTTGTATACTTGTACTCCTCTGAGAACTTTTTAAGATCATTACTTTTACTTTTATTCAGTGTAATAGATGGCTATTAGACGTCTAGTTTTTTTTTTAGACCTAATATCAACTGTCTAGTTTTTTTATATTTTTAGATGGAATTTGGATGTTGTACTTCAACCCATTAAAAAAAAAAGCAACTGTGAGTTGCATAGTTGATCCCCAAGTAACCAAAATAATTATGATAGCCGTTGAGCAATATACAGTGTAGACCTCTGAGTCGAAACATGGTCTAAATTTAGACGTCTAAAAAAATGTTCATTTTTAGACCTGTGGTAGCCTGATTTTAGACCAGTCGTCTCTGCTACATTTAGACGTCTATTAGACCTCTTTTAGACCAAAAAATGCTCAGTAGGTATTTTTTTGTCATGGCAACACCAAATATTGTACACAATATTGACATTTCACACTAAATCACTAAATCAAGAATCATGTGTTGAATATTGACTGAAAAGGCAGAAGCAGACTGCTTATAAAAGCCTATCCTGTATTGTCAACTTTTTAGGCTACCGACCTCCAGAAAAGCAAAGAAACCACAACAACAGATAATTAAATCACACTTATAAGCTTCAAAAATAGGTTTACAAACTATTTTCTAAAAAAACAACAAAAAAGACTGACATGTTTTTAGATTTAAGATCTAAATCTAAATGGATAGGATTCAAAAACTTTTCACACTAAATCTGTTGAATATGTTACAACAACCAGTTTGGAAAAATATACTTCTACTTCACACATGAGTCAGTACTCTGAGTACTTTTGCTTGAGTAGATTCCTAGACTGGTAGGATAACTTCTACTTGAGTAAAATTGATTTTAAGTAGGTCATGCCTTAAGGTGATGCTTACCTGTGTTGAATTGAAGTAGGACTTCTCTTTTCACCTGTGTTTAGAAGCCCATACAAGAACGTTTTACAGACAGGTCAACAAGCACCACTTTAAATGAGAAACAATCACAATACAAATGCAAAAAAAAGGAGAAAAACAACAAAATGAACAGATCAGAGCAGAAAATGGTTATCAGAAGCCTAATTTGTGCAAGCTTATCACAAAAATCACACTTTTCAGAATCAGAATCAGAATGCCCCTTATTGTCATTATACTGGAGGACAATGAGATTGGAGAACTTCTCCATTTCCAATGCAATAGAAAAAGAAATAAAGGCTACAATAAAAACAGGAGCGAAATATATCCAAGTTAAAACGTACTTTTGCCAAAAACGTACATACTTAAATGCTACAACTGATAAAAGTTAGTTTCTTTTACCTGCTTTTGACATGAGGGTGTCAAGGAGTGGGCCTACAGGCTCTTCCACTGAAGCATGTAGGCCGAGGTAGCTCGAAAAGTCGACAGATCTGCAGCTTTATACGCTTTTACGCACTTAAAAATGGATTAAATGTGGCACAAAACAATCATGTTGGTTATAAATAATGAAATTTTCCTCTAAATTTAAAATCTTTGGGTCATTTTTTCCATTTAGCACCCAAAGTGTGAGCTACAGGTGGGTATCTGAAGCATGTAGGCCGAGGTAGCTCGAAAAGTCGACAGATCTGCAGCTTTATACGCTTTTACGCACTTAAAAATGGATTAAATGTGGCACAAAACAATCATGTTGGTTATAAATAATGAAATTTTCCTCTAAATTTAAAATCTTTGGGTCATTTTTTCCATTTAGCACCCAAAGTGTGAGCTACAGGTGGGTATCTGTGACGTGAGGGGTGAGAGGTGACGCTGCGCCTGACGTCGCAGGTCAGAGTGGACCTGTACCTACCTGCTACCTGCTCTCAGGGCTTTACGCAGCTCAATTAGCGTGACACACTTTCCCCTGGGATCGCTTCTCTTCCGCTCTGCTTTGGACACAGCGGATTATGCGCCCTGACTCCAACACTGCACTCTCGAGAAGAAGGCACACTGTTTGTTAGAGGGTCGCTTTTCTGCGCGCAGAGCCAAAGCGAGTTGCGCAGCAGGTATGGTTGTGGAGGGGGACATGGCTGGGTTCGTGTCCCAGAAGGAGATCGTGTATAACGGTCTGCTTCCGTACGCGGACCGCTTGGACGGGGAGGCCACGGAGCTGCTGGCGGAGATAAAAGCGAACCTGTCCAGAGCTGTCCTCCTCAGGGAGTTGTGGCCCGGGGTCGCGTTCTGGTCCAGGAAACTCTTCTCGTAAGTTGCAAACCTACAATTACTCCATCAGGACCCCAAATAGTACCCCCAAAGGAGCTCTTTTGTGCTCTAAAGCCAGTTTTTAAAGACGCTAAGTGGTTTGACAGAGTGTTTTTTCACTGCAGAGCTTCAACAGTTATCATTAACGTGCATGAATATATATGAAACTCTGGCACAGTTACAACAAAAACAATAAATCTTCATTAAAGTGCATTAGGATTAATCAAAGGGCTGTTACAGTGAATCATCACAGATGGCCAGCTATGATAAATTTGAATTATAGACCTTAATTTTTAATATTAAGTTATACTTCAACAAATGGATTAAAAGGAATATAGATATTTCTTTCTGGAGTCTTTTAATGCAAAGACCATGTGTTGTACCTGGCCTTCCCAGACAACCTACATCTGTCTTTAAAGAGCATGTGTTTGGCCCTTTACTTTAAGATAAAATGGTATGTTAAATCTCTTTTTCTTGGCATCAGGTTCGAGTCAAAGAGGTTAGTCAAGGTCTCATATTGAGGAAATTGGCCACGGAAACTGTCAATGTGAAAATGTCTGTGTGAGAGGATAAACAGTATAGGATCTTCATGATGCAGACTCCTTGGATATTCCAGTAGACATCCTCTGCGTCGAAGAAAGTGAGATGTTGATTGTTGCTGTTGTTACGTCCTGTTTTTGGCAAATGTCAGTAAAGTTTAATGACAACTTTTGGTGTAATATTTTTTGAGTTGGCATAACTGAAAATTTTGAGTTTAATGAAAGTCAAATATAGCTAAATGCACATGAGAAAATTAGTTATCGTCACTTGAAATGGAGAGTTGAATCGGGATAAATTTCAATACAGATTTTTAGTACAAAAAACTTTTCGATCAGTTTATTCAACTCAAATAATCTATTCTATTCACTTTGGTATTTGCGTTGATTCTACTTAATTACTTAACTGATGCACCAATATACTAACATACGATGCGAAATTACGAAATATTGCAGTATATTTTGTGAAAAAGATGCGTCCCGGGTGGAAGCGAGAAGACTGACACAACAGCAGACTGAGTGTTTTTCAGTTCTGATTAGACTCTAGTGTTGAGATGGCTGTCTGTCATGATAGCATGTACTGAGTCGGGGCCAGTACCAGATAAGCACATTAAACTATAATCCATAAACGTAAGGTAACAACTGAGACCTAAGGGTGCTGTGACAGCAACGTGATTGAGTTTGAGACAGTGAAAATACATATGGTATGTTGTATCTGAACAGGTTAGCTTACGAGCTAAAGTTACTTAGCACAGATGAAAGTTAAAACAAAGACGTTTAGCAAACTGTTAAAGCAAACAAACCATCGTCATATGAGAAATCCGACGCTATGACTCTCCACAAGTTGTCCTTCAGGTCGTTATCTTTGTAATATTTGTGTCTTTTATCAAAAAGTACTCCGACACGTAAACAATCAGCTGGTCGGCCATGTTGGATATACCGGTGGATCTGAAGTCACAACAACACGCAATCTGATTGGTCAGAAGTGGACACACAGTATGCAAAACTTTTAAAAAATCGACCGTGATACGAAAAAATAAATGCCGCAATATCGCAGGACAGGAAAACCTCGCTGATGTGAACGCTTGTAATAACAGGATACGGGTTTGAAAAAAAATATTGACAAAATAATTGCACGGAAAAAAATGCTCCCAGTGTGAAAGGACCTTTACAGTGGGAACAGACCCTAAATATTACAATATAGAGATTGTTGATGTTGTCATTGATGCTCTCATTTGCTTTTGTACATCCTAGAGATGCATCAATTTTCATTCCAGTCTGTTTCATAACCTGCTTAAATTTCCACACAGGAGCTTTAGGCTGCACGCTGTTTTTTTTTGCTTCATCTGACACCTTCTCAATTTGCGGTTGCCTGCAGAGATGTTCGTGTTTACTTGGCTCGACAATCAAAGTTTTGTACCCTGTTAGTTGGCACCAGTAGATGATGTCCTGTACTGCAGCCCAGTTTGGTATTACTCTGATTTAGGAAATGGAGATAAAATTGCATGCAGACTGAGTTTGAGCACAGTCATGTTGATGTTACACTACAAGGAAGATCCTAGCTCGGCTAAGTTAGTCACTCCCTAGTTACAGGCTTCGCAAAAAAGCTCGGTATTAATAGAGAATTTTCTTGTTGATACGCTTGTGTGCTTTTGTGGGTCACTTAGAGCAACAATATTAAATTCAGTCTGTTTTATAAGCAGCTAAAAGCTCCCCACAGAATCTTTCAGAGCCCTGTAAGGTGCTTTTAGTCTAGTCAATTTGGTGCCTCCGGTAAATACAGCGGTATGTTTATTTGCTGATTTTGTCCTGTGTATTTGGAGGGAATGCTTTGTCACAATAGTTAAATACATCACAAGCTTTTATATGTGTGGTAAAATATGTAAAAATAGCTTTTCCTACAGTAGTTTGTGACTACCTTCGTCTGACAGACACCACAAGGCAGCAATTGCAGGCATAAAGAAATTATAGTATGGAAAATAGTGACTTTATTATATACAATATTATTAAAGTCGAGGTAATTATGCCTGAATCCAGGGGAAAAACACAACCTCTCTCTTCTCTGTCCTGACCGCTCAGGTTTCTGAAGCTGTATGGACGAAGGTTCAGCAAAGAGGACCACATCCTCTTCATCAAGCTGCTGTATGAATTGGTCACACTGCCGAACCTGGAGCCGCACATGATGCAGAGCTACGCCAAGCTGCTCATACAGCTTCTCAAGTGAGTGTGACACACAAATACATATATGCATGTAAAGATATCCAAGCTTGGTGAACTGCTGCTCCTTCGTATTAATAAAAGAAGTGGGATCAGGTGGTGCAGACCTCCCAGTGGATCCACAGGCAGACATAAAGTGCGTTTCCCATCTGGCTTGGGATCCCGCAGGAGGAGCTGGAGTACACGGTTGAGGAGAAACATGTCTAAACTGTGTCTGTACATCACAGGGAAATCTCTCTTGGACAGATAAATTATGAAAGAAAAACTTCAGTCTTAGTTTTCGTAGTGGATGCTCTCGATGTCGGAAAGCTTGACTCTCCAGCATCAGCGTCTTGTATTCATCGGTATCCTTTAATGAGATCAGAGAGCGGCCCAATTGGTAAACAGTGTGTGCTGCAAGTGGTGTCATGATGTGAATACTTGTGACGTGTTAAAGTGGATTTTTCACTTAGCCCCTCTGGCCCTTTGAATGCTGCTATTTAAACAACCTGCAGACTCAAGTAAGTAATTCAGAAAGCACTCACAGAGCAGAAATGTGTATGGAAACGGCACAATCCTCCAGAACAGATGTCTCTTTGAAGCCGTCGCAGGTGAAAATGTACAAAATGTGAAAAATACCAAAACCCACATCTCAATACAGTCATCTTTAATCCAGGACTGACACTATGGCACCTGTGGTTTTAGACCTTCAGCGCTTTTTCGACAGTAATATCAGTTTACATTTTTGTGTTAAGACTTATCTGTCTTTATTTTGTATAAATGAAATAGTATTTCTTTTTGATGAAGTTTAAAGCTACTGTAAAGATTTTTTAAGCAGGTAAATACAGAATTAAATTAATATTAATGCCTTTATTGTAGTCCAAAGAAGTAAAAAGATAATTAGTCCCAAAACTGAATGTTTCTACATGGTTAATTTTGATGTCTGAAATTGCTGGCAGGGGGTAGGTGTCAGAAACATTGACTGCATGGTAGCTAAACTGTCTTTTTTACATTTTCCTTGGCTAATGGGTGTTAAAATGAAGCAGGGTGACTTTTATGCTACTCAGACATGCTCTACACAAACTCATCAAAGAGAGAGGAGGAGCCAAAATGAGCACAAAGCAAAAGTTACTGACAGTAGCTTTAAGGTGGTGTTTTTATGGGGACTCAATGATCACACAAACACTATGGGGAAAAGACGCTCAGACATGCTCTGCACAAACTCATTAAAGGACAAGGACAATATAATTAACACTATACATAAAAGCTAGAGGATCTAATATGGAAGTAAATCTGTGCCATTTGATTTTGAATTCAAATTTCCAAAGCCGAAATTTTTTCGCAAAAAAAAATCAGTTTTTAAATATTTTAAATATTTTTGAGGGACCGATTTGTTTTTACACTGAATTTATTTCAACATTGTGAAAAATAAGTGTCAGAAGTTCAATGATTTTGAAATTCAAAGTCTGATTTTGATGCATAAAAAAAATTCAGCTTTAGAAGTTCAAATTCAAAATCAGATGGCACAGATTTACTTCCATAATCTAATCTCAACAATTGTTCAAAACTAATTATTGATTTTGAAATGATTTCATTGATTTGAAAATGTTTTCAGCCCTTGGTGCGAGGGGGTAGGTGTCAGCGGAGCAGCTGAAGAAACAGTCCCACATAAAGTTTTCACAATAACTGATAGATCTGACTGCTAAAAAGAAAGCAAGATGAAAATTGATGGAAATGGAAAATTCCTCACCAGAGCTTTAATTCCTCTGTAATAGCCTCTATTATTTGTGTCCTGAACCTCTCTTCCCTTTCCTCCACTGTATCAACCTCTATCTTGCTCACCATAATAAACTAATGTCAAACTGACCTAACTACTTCCAGCAGTCAGTTCTTCAGAATCTGGGATGAGAGCTGTATCCATAGCAACAGTGTTCTGTCATTAAATAACAGGCCAGTGCTGTGAAGTATTGACCAATCATAATCAAGTATTCAATACACTCATGTATCAATGTTAAGTGCTCTATGTGCACATTTAAATGTTGAAGAAGTGGTGCCAAAGTAAGGGTTCAGGGCCCCTCCAGGGGTCACAAAATAAGACCCCTGTAGATGTAAATGAAGCAACAAAAAACTTTCTTATATTGTTTTTAAAAGTTGAATCTCAATGGTGACTAAGCTTGTTACAACAGCTGAAGCAGTAAGCGTATAATATAACTGTAGGAATGTAATGGAGCATTGCGTTTGAAGCTGCTGGATTGGAAATGCTTTTATATATATAAAAAAATAAATCCTCAAACCTGGACATTATTGTAAAAAAAATACCTGAGACAGTCTCATTAATCACTTTCTGTTTGTCTTCAGTTGTTTCCATGATTTTCACATCAATCAGACCACAGCACCTTAATGTAGATGTCGTCCGTCTGAGTGTTTTCCATGAGATGAAAAGAGAAAGATCCGGCGGTATATGAAGTGCCAGGTTTCACTGCTGAAAGATGAATTTGATATTCAACATCGCGCACTGAGTCTCCGTGGGCTTTTTTCTTTTTAAGTCTTGCTTCGCATTTCACTGTCATTTCCCAATTGCCTTCTCTTCATTTTTGAAATCCTCCCAATGAGACTCTGTTTCATGGATAAATAAGAGAGGAGGAGACGAGAGGAATCAGAGGATGAGGAAATGTGCATACTCTACTGGGCTGGGACTTCTTTACACATTTTTTGTGTTTTTTTTTCCTCTGAAATTGGGTTCTTACAAAAAGACTAAGTAACAGAGAACAAAGGCAGCATTTTTTAAAGCTTCTCAGGGGATTTTAAACTCATAGAGCACTCATCAGCAGTACTGCAGCGAATGTGCAACCTAATAGCTTAATGGAGTGTTTGAAAAATAAGAACCAAGGTACAAAACTACCTCTAAGCTGGGTTTGCTTGCAGAGAAACAGATGCATCTGCTTAAAGATCCTTATTTTATTTGATGGAGCATGACAGAATCCACCTACCTGAGATTAAGGTTCATCTGAGTACAGTATATAGACTGAAACATTGGTTAAAGCGCCTGTATGAAATCAGCTGAAATGCATATTGACGCTCTTTTATGATGTAAAAATGCAAACAAGATCATTAGCAACAAGACGGAAGGTTGTTTTTGATGCCTCAAATCGGTGCAAGATGGAAGGTGTTAGCCAAGCAGTTAACACTTGGAACTCCGCTGGATCGTCGGCAGTCCCACGTAACACCATTAATATTGTTTACAGTTTCTCGGGAACTATGCCATGTATCTCTATGGGATGAAAAGTGTTCAAAAGCTTACCCTTTTGGCAATCTCTCGAGGGTTTCCAGGCATTTCTACACATCAAAGATGTTTCATGGTAAATCCACGGTGATATACCGATGAAAAGATGATTAGTTATCATATTGTTGAGTAAATGCCGGTAATGTCTTTCAGGTTTAACAATTTGTTTGATAATGTTTTTTTCTGTCAAACTTTTGACCAATTACATGGTCTCATATTCTTCTACTATTGTTCCCTTGACGGTAGTGTCCAATAAGAGGCAACCAAAGATCAACAAAATTATGTGCTATCATTTAACTTGACGACAGAAACAGCACATCCAAACTACTGCCTAGCAGCGCCTGCCAGCTGTAGTTAATATCAGCACACAGTAGGGCTGGGCGATAAAACGATAACAATATATATCAAAAATTAATTTCCCTCCATATCGATATAAAACATGGTCAATATGCTGTCGGCATTCTGCCATGTTTTGGTAGACTATACGAATACTGCGTAGTAGCAGGCTGCAGCTACACGCAACCATAGCACTTTAACAATGAAAACAGACGACCATTTCGTCCACTTTCTCAAGTGCAATGCCTTACGAAAAAACGTCTAAAGACGAAGAGACACAAAGACCTCACAGACGCAGTAGCTTATTGTTTTGTGAAAGACATGCTACCAATAATCACTGTTAAATTCCATTTCTTATATCATGATATTTATCGATATCGACTGATATGTAAAAAATATATGTCGTGATAAACCTTTTCCTTTACTGCCCAGCCCTAGCGCACAGCATGGCTGAATTTTATAACATGGAATATTAACTATGCAGTTCTGTCAGACAGTCCTCAACGTCATTTTCCTTGTCACCCTCGCCATCCTCCATCTGCTGCATCACAATGTCCTCACAGATGTTAGCATATGAAGTTCATAGATAAGTAGTCTAAGATGCTAAAACACCCACGTCATTGGGTTTTTTCCTGAATGAATCATCCTCTAATCAGCTGATTGGCTTTAACAGTCCTCACACAGGAGAAAAATACTCTGAGGAAAAGAGCTGCCATGGGACTCGGGTCAGTGCTAACAGACTGACTGCCCACCCTGTCCCTTCATGCCTCTGTTTACAACGACGCCTTTCACAATATTAATGTTATACCAGCTGTATCTACACCTGCGCATTACCATCGTCTGCAGCTGTCACTCCCCTCATACTTTATTGAACCCAAAGAGTCACGATGATGTGTTTGCACACATGTCAGGAGACTGTCAGACATCATGTTGAGCTCTGCTCTGCTGGGTAGTGACTCATTTCCCACGATTGCAGGCTCCTTCAGACACCCCGTGGTTCTTCACTTCAGTACAACATTATTACTGTCACTTTGTCTTGCCTAGGGTTTTTGTTTTGAAGGGTTGAACCTGACACGCAGTAGATAATTGACTCTTTTTCTTTTTAAATACAGGAAGAAGGAACTACTATCAAGGGAAGACCTGCAGTTGCCATGGCGACCGCTCTATGATTTGTATGAGAGGGTTGTCTACTCCAAAACTGAGCACCTTGGACTCATCTGGTTCCCAAAGTATGAATTTTTATTTCTTTTTTCTTACTCTTACATATATTTCTCATACTTACATAGTTTCCCTTCCTTTTTTAAACATATCTGAAATTTTGGCGTTTGGTAAAATTTGCCTTTTGCTCTCGGTTAGATTAAAAGATTATGCCACTCTACTGTTGTTCAAGTTGACGCTAATTACAGCAGCCAGCTAACTTAGCTTAGCACAAAGGCTTAAAACAAGGAAGCAGGCGGCCCGGCTGTC
Organism: Xyrichtys novacula; assembly: GCA_962446985.1. Lineage (NCBI taxonomy): Eukaryota > Metazoa > Chordata > Actinopteri > Labriformes > Labridae > Xyrichtys > Xyrichtys novacula. The sequence goes on along the minus strand of OY660882.1, from coordinate 4,942,104 downwards.
TCACTCTTTGGTTTCCTTTCCTCTAATGAGATAAGAGAGAACAGCTTTGTTGGTAAAAAACCACTGTGCCAAAACTGGTTTACTGATGTCAGGACACATGACCTGTTCAAGTGGATTTTATTACTTACCCTCTGCCGTGTGGGAAGCTGCTGTTTAAACAGCCTGATCACATAGGAAGGACATTCATAAGGGGAGAGTTAATACATCCAGCTCAGGTTCTCCGTCAGAATAAACAGGATGAAAGATAGTCCTATCATCTTTTTGTCTCGTTTATTTCCAAGTCCAAAAATGTGTCTGGCAACTCTCGAGTCCTGTGATATTTATAGTTGAAGACGGCAGATCAGTCCTAATGCAAAGTGATAACAGTATTTATGCCAAGAAACTTGAGTGAGGACTCAAACAGGGGAAAACAAGAATCCCATCTACATCAAGGTTATAAAATCATAAAACCAACTTCAGCTAATGCACTAATTGACTCTTTGCACAGGGTTTTGTTTGGGTAATTCATAACACAGCTGCAGAGTGAAATGACAAATCACTGTTTTGTGGAAAGCTGTACGCACAACTTCTTCTTTGTCAAGGCGTGAGAGTTTCCTGGACATCCCCTGGTCCCCTGGTTTCTTTAACTAACAAACAAGATACTCGCTGGGGTGCCAGTGCTTCCAGTTTATGCAGTTTTGGAAAAAGAAATTTCCTCTGTTTTTCTGAATTAACAAGACAGCAGCACCTTAAAATCCCAATGGAGGCGCTCATTTGGCCCACTTAAGGAAGTAAACACCTCTGTATAAATTAAAGCTCCTATAAGGATTTTTTTTTATGTTTATGAAACTGGCTAAGCGATTAAAAGTTCCTCTCTGGAGCTTTAACCCATCTTAATTTTATTTTGGGTTTGATGGATTCTTTGAGTAATATTGTTATGTTTGTGTTTGGTATTGATATGAGTTTGTCGATTTTTCACATGAACATTAAGGGTTAAGTTGTTGGATGTTACAGTGTTTTTCCAGGATGATTTAGTTCATGTTGCCGCTTAATGAATATATGATGGTGCATCTGAAATACTTTATAGTTGGCTGCTTTTTGCCTCTATGCGCCCCATGCATAGAGGCAATAATCCTCATCTCAGTGGTCGCTGATACAGGTCCTAACCTTGACCTTTCTCTTCATGCCTTCTACTGAAATTTCCCTCTAGATCAATAAAATGTCCATCAATCTGTCAATCCAAGGACATGGGCAATTGGGTAATCACTGAAAATACAAGATAAATCGAGTGCAAGTGAGGCACAGTACTTCAGAAAAACAGAATTTTCACAGAACACTTTTGTTATTGTCTTTTGTTATTAAAAAAATATATATTTTACTGAAGTAATTGCAGTACACTTTCACACTTCTACATGAAATTGTGCAACTCTCCTTCCTTTGGCTCTGTATTGTTCTTCTGGAAGCTTCTTGGCAACTTAAACTAACTGAACATATTTCAGGACACTGTCTTTAAAACCTTTATTTCAGCCTCTATCTAAGACGCCCCTGTCCCTGTAATGCCCCCCAGCATTCCTGGATCCAGCATTCTGGAAGCCTCCTTCACTGTTGCCACGCATGCCAAAGTTGAGATTCAATATCTGGTGACTGATCTCACTGAATTATTGTTCGACTTTTTGAGCAAACCGGTCAGAGCATCCGTCTCTCTCATTAAACCTTGAATCTGAGACATGTTAAAGTACTGATGTCCAACATTTAAACTTCACGTTTGTTTTTTTTTTAAATATGAGAAAAGCAAAAATACCTCTTTTAATCTATTTAAGTTCAATTCAATTCAGTTCAATTCAATGCAACCCAATAACATCATGATGTCAATTAAATGTTGATATTCTTGATAAGCTGTTGACTCATTATAACTTTGGTGACCCCCTGCAGGTTAAAGGAGTCACTCAATGCTCAAAAGATTCAGCTGTGTTCCATTGAGTTAATGTAAGACATTGATATTTCTAACAAAGAGCCCTTTATTAAAGACACGTCCATAAAACACCTTTAAGACACCATGAAGCGCTGATAAGATCGTCTAATTCTCTATTACAATATTATAAAGCTGCACTTTCATTTGGATCAATAGGTGGTTTGTTAGTTAAACCCCACCTGAGCCGGGAAAAGCTTCTGTAATGTGTGATGTTATCCTGAAGTCTACGGGCCAAGAAGCTGAACCTTGAAGAAAAACACTGTTGGGACTAAAAAAGTGTGCCAAACATATTTTTTTCATGCGCAGAGATTTTCATGTTGCTCTGTTTTCCCTCTCTTGTTTGTTGTGACAAGGCAAACCCTCTCAAGATGTTATGTTGAACCCTGTGAACTCTTCCATGGGTGATATTGTCTAACTTTTGCTGACTTAAAGAATAAGGACAAAAAAAACAAAAAAACAACCAGTTGAAAAATGAAGAGTACAGCTCAGACTCGCAGCATGAACGTTGATATATTTTATTAGAGAAGGATCTGAGGAGAGAGTGAAAACTGAAAAACTTCTGACACCTACACACCTTGTCTTTCTGCTTGTTCGCAGCTCGGTGGACCACATCCTGAAGGCTTTGATCAAAAGCTGCAGACTGTAAGTCTCATCCGATGTGATCATGTCATTCATATGCTTGATAATGTATCACTTTGATCTGCAGTTGTGTACTGTAGATGTGTGAATGTTATTTTTGATATCCAACCCTTTCTTCCTGTCTGCATCTATTTGTGCTCATGTCTGTCCTTCCTCGTGTGTGTGTATTTGTGTTTGTGTGGGTGATTTTCCCAGGTATTTCCCTGCATCATCCACCCAGGAGATGCTGGATGAGTGGCGCCCCCTGCTGTGCGTGTTCGACGTGGTCATGCAGAAGGCTATCAGTAACATGGAGCTGTTTCTGCCCACCATCATGCCCCCAGAGGAGCACAGCCAGGGCTTCCAGTAAGTGACTTAAACAGCTCTGTTCGGAAATAAGATTACACGCCAAGTGCAGCTTGTCCCAGCCAGAGAAAATATAACAGGTTTATGAAGTTACAGCGACGGCATCCTTTTGTTTATTTGTGGAGCAATCTCTGCAAGCTGGAGAAGGTGAAACAGGTTACTTTTTTAGGTCCTGACATGAAAAATGACCCTTAAAAAATGTGGAATTAAGTCATTTGTTGCTACAAGTATTTTGAGTGTATGTCATGCTTTACTTCATTTTCAGGCTCTGGAAGTCCACAAGAGCCCACATCCACAGACTACCTAATGTGGGATTAATGCTTATAATAGTAGGCACAGGATAAAGCAGTGAATGATGGTTTCTATTAAAAACTGTTTCTTCAAAATGGCCTTAGAAACATTTTGGTCTTTATCATAATGAGGCATTTATGAAGAATAATCCTACCAACCAATAACGACAATGGGATGGAGTCCTGCTACAGATTTTTGGCTCTTAAAGGGATACTCCGGCGAAAATTAATGTAAGGTCAAACACACCGTAACACCAAGTTAGACGCCCCGTCGAGAGATGAATGTTGCCGACCGCTTTCTTCTCTAGTTATACCAACTTTAGTAGCGACCGCACAATAGCAATACACAGCGGTCTGAGGAGCCATAAACAAACCTCAACCAAAACGCCACTTTATAGCCACAAATAATGCTCAGAACAGCACCTAACTTCATCAACAGTATATATAGGGTCCCAGCCATAGTACTAGCCACTGAATATCTTTTTAGCTTTGCCTAATTTCTTTAGCAAAGAGACTAAACACAACTCACCTAATCTCTTCCAGCGGCCGCTTGTTTGTATCGAGACCTCGGGCCAGTCCATTACGGACTACAGCGGGGTGATGCAGCTCAAGGAAGAACATTAATGATCATTTCTTTATCATTTCCTTGAAGTAATTTTCACCATATTAATAATTTTGCTTTACAGACACGGTAGTTCTCCTGCCTTAGCGTCTCAGTCTGATTGCATTTCCATGAAGAAATTATCATAAATGTTCTTCCTTGAGCTGTGTCAACCCCAGAAACATCACTTCTAACATGGGGACCATTTAGCACCAGAACTCTTCTGTTGTGATATGTGCAGAATGTGGTTTGGGATTATCTCGCTGAATTATGAAGGTCTTCCCTGACAAAGGCATTGACTGGAAGACCAGTGGGTGTCCTCACTGATATAACATCCATGTTCATTCATCCAATATTAATCAAAGTGGGATTAGCCGTGCTCACTCAGTCTTTGCATGATCAGGACAGCAAACTTTCCTGTTTTTGGTCATTTTCTTTTTACAGATCTAAAGTTTTGTTTTCGTTTGATCAAATTTATGACTCAACTTTTGTGTCATGTATGCATTTTTACTACTACAGGCCACGTTTGCAGAAGTTCTTTTTAAAGTTTTTTTTTTTTTTTTACTTTTATACATGAAGATTTATTGCAGCGCAGGGAAAGTGAGGAAAAAGTCTAAGGACAAAGAAAAATACCAAGGAAAGAACCAGTAAAGCTGTAAAATAAGGTTGCATAAAATTGCATAATCTTGAATATTTCACTTTGAAGATACCGCAGTTATATAACAGTCCCCTCTTTGGATACATGAAGCGGCTATTTTTCCCCGTCGCTTTTCTCCAAGTTTTTTGAAATCATGTGGAGTAAATCATCTTTTCTGGAAGGTGAAGGTGTTTGAAAGACAAAAAAAAGAAACTGGCAGCTGCTTTTCTTTTCAGGAGCCAGTTTTTTATCAGAGATCTTCAGAAGAGAAAGTGACAATACACCCCAAAATTTTAATGAATGACATTTCTTTTACATAAGCAGTACCCCCAGCCTCCTTATTTTACTAAAATTTTGCTTCCTCTGAGAACCTTCGCCCCTCTTCTACCTCACCCTTCATGGTTGTGGTCCAGCTAAAGAGCCTCTTCACAGCATTCACTGCATTCTTCAGTATATTCCCTCTTTCACAAGCTATTTGTCTGGATTAAGTCCTGGACTCATCAGCAGTTTCCGCACAGTTTCCACAATACATCATCTTTTAATACTCTCTTTTTCCTTTCACTTTTTTTTTCTCTCTTGCCCAGGACCTACACAGGAGGGAGGGAGGGAGTTAATATTTGGGGGAATTGGAAAATAGATGAGGGGAATTTAGCTTCAGGTGTGCGTTTGCGTCATCGGGTGTCAGTTTAATGTTGTTTCTCTGTGTGTGTTTTCAGGCTGTGGTTTGATGAATTGATGACTCTTTGGATATCAGTGCAGAATCAGCCAAGCTGGGAAGGGGTAAGACGCACACACACAAGCTGTGTCTGAACATACACACATTCACTACTCTCAGTGGTGGGCTCTATAATGAAGTCATGAGCACTCCAGGAGTAAACGCCTAGACTATGGATTGTTTTAGCTCGTGGTTGAACAGAAATTTAAATTCAGACTGACTAACTGTCTAAAGGTAAAAATAGACTCAGCCAACAGAAAGCAGTCACAAGGCTGCAGATACACTGTTGTGAATTTGTTTGCTGAGTGTGGCTAACATTAGCAGAGCTAGCACCACCAGCCATCAGTCCTCCTTCAGATTAACATCCACATAATAACAATGATAATAGTATCAGAGTAATAACATAAAAATACCCATAATATTAATAATAATGATAAAAAATAATTAAAAATATATTATTTATCAAAATTGTAACAAAATCAAAACAACAACACTTACAATAAGAAAAACAATTAAAAAATGATAAATAATAGGAAAAGGTTATCAGGATGATAATAACAATGACAACATAATTAAAACTAATGATAATATCAGCAAAATTAAAATAACTCCAATAAAACTAATGATTAATAATAGTTAAAGTTATTTTAACAATATCAAAAAAGTAATACAATGATTAATTGTATTGATTTATTAATAATATCATTTTAAATATTTATTATAGTAACAGCAATAATAATAAAATTATAACAATAACAAATTAAAAAACACCAACAATAATAGAAAAAATCATTAGATATATATCATCAATTTATCATTAATAATAGTTATAGTAATATTAACAATAACAATAACATTAACAAAAACAATAATAAAAATGATTTTAAAAAATTGTTATGATATAATAATAACCTGTATGATATTTTTTTCAAGTTTGATGTTGGTATAAAAGCTTGTTAAAATTGTTTTAATTAGAAGAATGAGAAGAAACAACAAACAGATTACTGCTAGTTCTACCATCCATACACCATTTTTTCTTTACACAATTATTGAATGATGCTACATTCTAATGGCTTTGCACCTGATCCAATAAGTCCACAATGTACTGTATGCTATGATACTTGTGAATCAGAACAGCAGATACTCTTAAATCCTTTATGCTAATAGAAATCGCTGAAGCGAGCCCATTTTCTCGTCTGTAAATATTTTTGGATTTTTTCTCATCTAATTGCACGAACAATTCTCTGGTTTAAAAGTCATGCTTGAAATCTACATCAAATGGAAATTAATGAAAATTCAAACCTTAATCTCCAAACCGTTTTAATCTGTGGCAACAAACAAGTGGGGGTTATTTTTTCACCCAGAAGAGGATCACAGCTTTCCATTTTATGAAAAAATAAACGGAGTAAATTGGATTGGCACACTTTATTTAACCTTCTCATGGTTGAAACATTTAGATGTTGTGAATATTGGCAGTTTCCACTTAGCATGCAGATTGGATTTTCCATTTCTGCTCTCTCTGTGTGTTTATTCAAACTTCGAGCCCGTAGCGACCTGGCTTTTTCCTCTCTCCCCCCTCCTCGTGGACACATCTTTCTCTCAGAGTCATTGTATTTACCGTAACTCTCGTAATAACAGCTCTCACTCCTTGGAGAGTTCTCTGAGAATGTTTGTCTGCTGTTTTCTCGCAGCACCTGGTGAACCTGTTTGCTCGCTTGGCCAACGATAACATCGGATATGTGGACTGGACACCTTATATTCCCACAGTGAGTCATTAGCAGAATTATGTGGATGTATAAGCGTGTCTGTTTATGTCTTTATTCTGAGGCTGCTGGCCTAGATGTGGTCATGAGTCTTCACTATGTGTGTGCGCAGATCTTCACGAGGATCCTGCGCAGTTTGAACCTCCCAGTCGGGGTCAGCCAGATGGTTTCACCGAGGTATCTGACCAACTCCTATGACATTGGGCACCTCGTGTTATGGATCACAGCCCTCCTGGTAGATATTTTGCTCACTCTTCCTCTTAAAAATGTTGCAGAAATATATTGTAACTGCTGTTTAATCATGGTTGTTTTCTGGTTTGTGCCCCTGCAGGGTGGACCAGGAAACCCCGCACAGGAAAAGTTGACCTGCCTCTTCAACAGCATCGCCTCCTTCTACCATCCGTCCAATCATGGCCGCTGGCAGGTACGCACTCTCAAACACACACATGCTCGCGCTGCCAACACATTTCCTGTCACGCTGCTTTGATTTATAACCTGTCACTCAGGACGCCGCAGACTCTCCCCTCGCTAACAACACCATAATGAAGAGCGCTACCGCCAGAGAAAAGAGCGATATCACAGATTTGTTTACTGCAGACTGTGTGAATCTGTCTCTGGATGATAACGCTAATGTTTAATGTGTGTGTCCATGTGTTTGTGTGTGTGTGTGTGTGTTTAGTCCCGTCTGATGCGTCTGCTTCAGCGTCTCCCAGCCAGTGTTGTGCGCAGAGTTCACAGGGAGCGTTATGCGGATCCCAGCTGGATCACGCTGGTTCCTGAGAGTCAGAAGCTGACCGATGAAGATTTGAAGGAGTTCACGCAGAGTCTCATCGGTGCCGCCCTGCTGGCCATGTTCAGGTACTGCACTGTAGAGGTTAACCTAAGGGCATGGTTGACGATCTGAGAAGCAGTTGAAAAAAAAAGCATCCCACCCCTCACATACAAACCTCTCCCCTCTGTGCTCCACGATGACTCCCCCCTGAACTTGTATCGCCCACTCCAAGACACTAGCCCTGTGGCGGTTCAAAAAGCCGGCCGGCAGAAGATCCTACGCTAGCTTCAAGTAGAATTCACCACAAGCAGCAGTAAACGCCAGCTCTGCTAGCGAGCACCGTCTGCAGCTGCCTGGACAGCTTCCGTGTTGACATTGCAGAGACTAATAAGAGTTATTTATGTAACATGTTCAACAAAAACTTTGCTGTCTCTGCGTCTGTTTTCAGGCCCAAATCCTGGCGGAGCTTTCTCCATCGCTCGTAGTATGACCCGATGTTTTCTTCTGTCTTCTTGCGTTTTCTTCCCACTTTTAGTAGTGGGGCGAATAGAAGTGTTTTTTGTTTTTTTTTGCATCCTTCTCCATCACAGCTCCTGTAGCTATGTGGCTACGCTAATTTTAGCCACTCAGTGCTCCGAGGAGGGCCGGGAGAGTGGGAGGGGACAAGTCGGAACTACGGGAGAGGGGTGTGTCAAATACAGCGAGGTGATTGGATGGAGAGGCGGAGCAGGAGATTGACCAATAGGAGCTGTCCGGGACGAATGGCTCCTATTGGTCAATGTTTTTGCAGCCCTGCATCTGCTAGGGTGGACAGATTTTTCCATTCTTTTGTCTCTTCACTTTCTGGAGGTCGCACTATAGGACCATGATCGCCATAGAAACAAGGTTCATAATAATTACCAATCCCTCCAATCATCAACCATGCCTTTAATCAATCATAATATTTTTCTACTGTTGGAAATGTTTATTCATTTATAGGCACTTTTCAAAATTAAGATAGACGGGTCTTAAAAATCCTCATATCTGAAATCGATCAATCTTTATTTGTATAGCGCCAAATCACAACAGATCTTATTTCAAGATGCTCAACAAAATGAGCTGGTCTAGTTCAAGGTTCAAGAAAAGGTATAATCCCATGTTGTCCACATCTGAAATATTTTTACCTCTCGGATAAACAGTGCACTTCTACATGCATAAATCTAGACAAATCAATGCAATTCATCAGACACATTCATGCATACAGATAGGACACACGTGCACAGTAATCTAATATCTGAAAGTGTTTCATTAGTGTTTTTCTCCCCCAACAGATGGATCTGTGTAGTTACTCTTTATTATTCAGTGGTTGATTCCTGCATAGCGCACTTTCAAAGCGGAATGTACAAAGTGTCCAGAGGATAAAACAGAATAAAAAAACCAAGATAAAACAAATTATTATTAACAACTATGAATATTGCATAGCTGAAAAAGTAATAACAGAATTAAAAGGGAAAGGAAGAGAGAGATAAAGAGGAGGACAAAAATAAACATATTAAACATTTATTCTTGGTATTAGAACGTAAGAGCAGCCAGTTTGTAAAAATAGGATGTAAGATGACATTTAAAACAAAGACAGTGTGTGGGAAGGCCGATAGGAAATATTTCTACTCAGGCAGATTTAGAAACCATAGGTGTCATTGTGGGAGAAGGTGTGAGCATTGTGTTGCATTATCAGATCCAATCAGTGTTCCTGTTAGCCCATATTTAATGACCGAAACGTCTAAAAACCTCCACCTCCAAATAGATCCTGATGGCTGATCTGTTTTTTTTTACAATCCTCAGTAATCAGATTTATCATTACAGTAAAAAACACTGAATAAAACAAGATGGAGTTCAGTGTAAATAGATTTTATGTAACTATTAGGCTCCTTAAGTTAAATTCAGCCGCTTTGACCTACAAGTCATTCTGCCTGTAGCTTGTTTGGCCTACATTTCACCATATCACTGTGAACTGGACAGTTGCCATGTAAACATGCCATCGGGTTCAGTGCCAATCACTTATATAACAAACACAAACCCTGCTGAGTCTTACTAGATCAGTCGCTGACCTTGACACAGAGACTCCAGCCACAGCAGTCCTAATCTGGACAAAGACGGGTCATTAGCGTTAATCTGCCTCTGTGTGTGTGTGTATGTGTGTGTGTTTGTCGATGACTCTGTGATGTATGTTATTGTGTGTTTACTGCCCTCTTCTGGTGATTTGCAGTAAAACTGGCAGCACGGATGCAGCCTACGCTCTGCAGAACCTGGCTCTCCTCACACCAGAGCTTGTCATACCGCCTGTACTTGAGAAGTAAGTCCTATTGGTATCACCCTGTTTAGAACAATAGGAAATGCTGTGTATCTGTAACAGATGTCCCATCTTCCTCAAAGCTTCTGCAAGAAGTTTTGGTGATATAAAGAAGCAAACAAGACTATCACTCACAACAGTAGCTGCGTTTACATGGGTACAAATAATCAGAATAAAAATGTAAACATGTCGATCAACACATTCTGATCCAATTCAGCTCAATCAGAAAGAAATCTGATTCCGATCGAGAAGGGTGGTTAATGCCGATCGTTATTCCGAAACACATCCATGTAAACTTTTTTTCCAATCGTGACTCTCTTACCTGACTCGATCTTCACTTTTTAGCGTTTGGCTAACAAGGCATACATACAGCGTAATGATGTCACATCTGCACAAACAGTGACCTGACCTTTGATAGAACAGAAAAATAAGTACGCAAGGGCGCCATCTAGTGACAACATTTAACAGAGGGAAAACTCCTGAATTGGATGGGGTGAGCTACTACTGCGTTTGTTGGTTTGTTGACAGCACAGGCATAGATACAACTCTTCTTTTGCGGTCGTTTTAGTGAAATCAGACAAGTCTGCGCATGTCCAAATGCATCTAATCTGAATAAAGCTTGGTGTATGTATACACAAGTCGGATTATTTGATTATGCATCTATATAAACTGTGGATTCAGATTATCCAATCCCTCAAATTTTTAATCGGATTAAGAAATTTTGCACATATAAACATGGCTACTGACTATTTTAATGCTGTAGTTTTTCATGCCTTTCAACTGGAGCAAAGGGGTTGGTGTCTGCAAATTTTTGTCATAAGCTATTGTCAATAAATGACACATGGACTGTCAAAAATCAAGAGAGGGAGTCTGACTTTACCATCATTGTGGAGTTATAGATTTATAGTGCAGTTAAACTATTTTATAAGATTTCAAATATACTGAACTTTTACCGGTAAGGTGAGGCATTCATTCAGGGGTGTGAATCTGAATGTGTCTAACCTCTGTGCTCTCAAATGTCAGCGGGTTGCGACACATAAAGTGTAAATTTAGGTGAAAATTGATGTTATTTACAGAGATCAGGTGCAAAGAGATTTGAGGTTTCTGAATACCTGTGAAACACGAAAAATTCTTCGAAAGCATGTAAATCAGCATCAAACTTTTGAACAGAAGCACTTTTTAACTCACCCCCTTTTTATTGATTGTATTTAAGGACTTACGCAGCGATGGAGACCCTCACAGAGCCTCACACCCTCACCGCCACTCTCAGCTGCATGATCGGCATGGCTCGCAGCCTGGTTTCACCAAACAACCATTACCCAGAGGGCCGTGCACACGTGCTACCATTGCTCATGGGCTCTCTGCCAGGTGTCGACCCCAACGACTTCAGCAAGTGCATGGTGAGTAATGGATGTGTTGATTAGTAATGAAGAGGGATTGTTAGACAAGTAGACAATCCAGCTCTTGCTGATTAAATTCCCCCTCAGCGTACTCTGGTCTATCCTATTAATAACTCCTGAAAGTGGAATGAATATCTCAGTTTGGAGAACTTGCAATTACTGAGGTTCAGTCCTCACTTTCTGCTTGGATTGTAAAATGGATTGGTTTTATTTCTCAGTGTGCTCATTGTATCCTGACTAAATTAATCCATCAGCCGAGTCTAAATGAATACATTTGGAGAAATGATTCCTATGACATCTGCTAGATTATTTAACTTTGGGCCCTGATTATGTCAGATGATGTAAATTAATCTGTCTCCCACTGTGCTGCTCTTCTCAGATAACTTTCCAATTCATTGCTACTTTCACCACTCTGGTGCCTTTAGTGGACTGTTCATCTGCTCCTTCCCAATACAGCGACCTCACAGAGGTGAGTTCACAACACACATCAACATTTTGGTCACGAAAATAAGCTCATTCTGTTGTATGCTGCTTTATATATATATATATATATATATATAAAGGTTGGGGCTAAAGTTGATAAGTACCTGAGATTTATTTGTTTTGTAGACTCTTTTAGGTTGCAAGTTTGCAAACCCTTAAAGGGATATTCCGGAGTAAAATTAATTTAGGGTCAAACACACCATAACACCGAGTTAGACACCCACTTCAAGAGATGAATGTTGCCAACCGCTTGCTTCTCTAGAACACCAACTTTAGTAACGACCGCAGGATAGCATTACACAGCAGTCTGAGGAGCTATAAACAAACCTCAACCAAAACCAAAACGCCACTCTATAGCCACAAATAATACTCAGAACAGCACCTAACTTCATCAACAGTACATATAGGGTCCTATCCACAGCACTAGCCACCAAACATCTTTTTCACTTTGCCTAATTTCTTTAGCAAAGAGACTAAACACAACTCACCTACTCTCTTCCAGCAGCCGCTTGTTTGTAGCAAGATCTCGGGCCTGTGCATTACGGACTGCAGCGGGGTGACGCAGCTCAAGGAATAACATTTATGATCATTTCTTTATTATTTGCATAAAGTAATAATCATCATATTAATCATTTTGCACTGCAGACGCCAAAGTTCGGTCTGATTGCATTTCCGTGAAGAGATGATCATAAATGTTCTTCCTTGAGCTGCGTCACCCCGCTGTAGTCCGTAATGGACTGGCCCGAGGTCTCGCTAAAAACAAGCGGCTGCTGGAAGAGAGTAGGTGAGTTGTGTTTAGAAAATAGGCAAAGCTAAAAAGATGTTTGGTTGATGAAGTTAGGTGCTGTTCTGAGCGTTATTTGTGCCTATAGAGTGGCGTTTTGGTTGAGGTTTGTTTATGGCTCCTGAGACCGCTGTGTATTGCTATCGTGTGGTCATTACTAAAGTTGGTATCACTAGAGAAGCAAGCGGTCGGCAGCATTCATTTCTCGAGGTGATGTCTAACCCAGTGTTAGGGTCTGTTTGCCCCTACATTAATTTTACGCCGAAATATCCCTTTAAATCACAGCTTTTATTTTCTTATCTATGTTTATGCAAAGATTAACAAAAAGACATTATGAAAACTTACAACGCTAAAGTAAAACAGTTATGAAAAGTAGTCAAACTTACCATTCGCACTCATGTCACATAAAACGCTAACCCGTCTTCTCTCTCTCTCTTTTTCTGCCAGATTGAAAAAGATTTGTGTTTTGCTTCAGCTGAGTTTGAAGATTTTGTTCTCCAGTTTCTGGACAGGTAGAGACAAATTAACAAGTCAAACTGTCACGATCAAAAACCTTGTTGTCAGTGTTTGAGTATGGATGTATCTCTTTCCCACCCATCTGCATCAGCGGCTCTGCTGGCCATGTAAAACAGCCGTCTTGTTTTTCTGTTTTTTTTTTTTACTCTTAAGCGGTGTTTGTTGACATTGCCGTCTCTGACAAGTCTATAAGTGTTTCCCTGTGTGTGTGTTTGTGTGTTTGTGTGTGTGCTCGGGCAGGTGTTTCGCTCTGATAGACAGCAGCACTCTGGAACAGACGAGAGACGAGATGGAGACAGATACCCAGACTCATCTGGAGAGTCTGGTGGAGCTGGGCCTGTCGTCTACTGTTAGCACCATCCTCACACAGTGCTCCATACAGATATACAAGGTGGTGCAAAGTAACACACACACACATACACACACACACACAGCTCTTTTAAACAATCCAAAGCACTAATAAACCTGCATGTTAGAATAATGCAATCAGTTTTAAATATTAAAATCTAACAGATCTTTTTGTTTTTCCATTAGATGGCGTTGCTAAAGGTGTTTAATTTCGCCACCTGCAACATCTTCGAGACGTGTGTGTCGGGTAGGATGGTGGCCGACATGTGCAGAGCCGCAGCAAAGGTATGTTTGTGTTTATCAGAGATCAGCACACCTTGCATCTTTCACTGTACCATGCTGTTATGTTATTCTGAACATGCGACACACGTGACATGCTCTTCTTGCTTTTGCTTCCATTTGAGCATCTAAATGTGTGTGCCTGTTTTTGTGTGTCTGTGTGTGTGTGTGTGTGTGTGTGTGTTTTCAGTGTCATCCTGCTGAGTCTCTCCGTCTGTTCGTCCCTCACTGCTGCAGCGTCATTTTCCACATTACAGACAGTCAGTATCACACTCTGTGTGTAGAGCAGTGTAGTGTTAGTGTGCATGTGTGTACAGTATTGTTGATACAGTACTGTGCAGTGTGCATGTGCAAAATCTCTTATGTCTTTAATTCTGGCAACATCTGTGCAGTTTTGTAGCCTCAAATTAACCTCTGGGAATTTGTTAAGCGCCTTAAGATTTCTTGCATGAATTCTTGTCTTTTTCTTTCCATAAATCTGTTTTCTGCAGTAATTTTGGGTGATAGTAACCTTGTTATTCTTAGGCTAAAATTTGCTATCCCACCACAATTACTACAAAAATTACTGCAGTGCAATATCCTCAGCAACACACGCTTATCATAGAACAACGAGGGCAATTTATTTAAAAGTGTTAATTATTAGTGATTTATCCTGAGTGTATGTCCAGTGAAGTTAACAAACATTGGCTAAATGGAACAAAAATAATCACTCGATTTGACGAAAATACACTTTCGCTACTCACAGGTGAGAAGGAAAAGATTATCAGCAATCTATTTGCTGTTTTTTATGTTATTTGTTGTCTTTAAAAATTGATGATTCGTGATTATACGTGCTGGAGCGTAATCCAGTGTCGCCGCTATATCGGATGGGTCTCTCCACTCCAGGCTCAATCAAGAGCCAAACGGGGTCAATGGAGAGCGAGCAACTATGTCCGTGTTTTTGCACTCTATGGTTGAAAAACCGACGCAGTATTGAAACCAGACCACGTAGGATTACATATTACAAATAGGATCAAAAAAATTTTTGGTTTATTTTTAATGTGTGACATTGTCCTGTATTATTGCTACATCCCTGCTGTTGTAAAAAAACAAACAGTGTGAAAATCGGGCAGAGATTCGGAGAGTTATTTTTAATATGGTTGGGCATTCCTACCTACCTTAATACACTGGAGGCACATGGGGGACCCATTCAAGATGGCGGCCGCGCTGATATGTGAGCAGCGTCAGGCTTTGAGGCATCTACGTATGTTACATCTATGCTCACATCTGCATGTTACATATTTAAAAGGTTTAATTCTTGCTAAGTTCACACAGTTAGCAGCAAGTAGCATGAACAAAGTCTAGCTAAGGCTGATGAGCATTTCACTATGAATGAATCTGACTACTGATGTGATGGTGGCTTTAAATTAAACCCTGTTGTCACCTTCCGATCAGTGTGGACACGACTTACTTTAGGAAATGTCATCACAGCACAGCCGGTAGTTGCTCTCATGTAGTCTGTTAGCACTGCTGAAAACCTGAAATGACCCCAACTTTCAGCTGCGAGAGCTCATTCTGTCAAGGGAGCGATACAGTACATTACTCAGCTTCTTCACACTGCTTTTGTGTGTTTTTGCGCCTCTGTCTGTGTGTGTCTGTGTGTGTGTGTAGATGTGGAGCTTGGGGGTGAAGACGAGCTGGATAAGGAGCTGTTGTGGAACCTCCAGCTGCTCTCTGAGGTGAGAGGAAAATCCATTAAATTTTGAGTTTAATACGCTTGAATATGTTAAACTCGCTCATCTGTTTGACATAGTCCTTGTCTATAACATTATTGATCTCATATTGATTGAAGAGACTGGCAGCAGGTCAGTTTACTCTAAGAATATTTTGGACCCAGGTTGTCATCCCTTCACTACAGCTGAGAGGATTTACTGCCTATTGTTCTTAAAATAAGCCTCCTGGATCAGATAAAGCGCCTCAGAACAGAGGGGGGATTCCACTTGTGGAAAAATAAGAATACAAAAGCAACATTGTGCGAGGAAAAAAGTGATGACCATGTGATATTTTTTGCAGTGTAGACCCTTCTTGGTCATAAATATCAAAGAGCTTTGTCGTTAACCAGAACATATTGATACCCTCTCTGTTTTGTTTTATTACTCCTGGGAGCTTAATGCGAGTGGGAGGGAGCCAGATGCTGTGATTTACTGGAGAACCTCAATATTTAAGACGCAACTCTCCGCTGAATTGCTTGTGTCTTTGTGTGCATGTTCTCGTGTGTGTGTGTGTGTATATGTGTGTGTGTTGATTTTAGGTTACCCGTGTGGATGGTGAACAGCTGTTAAAATACCAAGGGGACCTGGAGCGGATCCTGTGCGTGTGCGTGCGTCTGCGCTGTAAAAGAGCATATTCACTCGCTTGCAATCTGCTGGAGCACACACTCCGCTCGCTGTCGCTCATATATCCCACCGAGTACCGCAGCACCCCTGGAGGCTTCGACACTGACCTCCCTATAAGGGTAAACACACCATTTCCTATATGTTTCTGAAGTGCTACACAATGTAGAGCTTTAAAAACTGTTATTTATCCATGTAGACAAATAGTCAAGTCAAACCCTGTGTTTTGACTCGAATCTGTTTATAAGAAGTCCCTGCAGCAAGCGACATCTAACCAGCGAGGTTTGGAATTTTCGCTGTCACCATTTCAGCTCTTTGGAGGCAGTAGTGATGACCTCATTAGAGACTATATTTCAAGAGGAGAGTGTAAGTGGAGAGCAGCGGGGGGTTAGCAAATGCCATGATATCAGCTAAAACGAGAGCTTGCTTTTAGCCATTTTTAATTCACTGTGAAATTCACTGGGATGCTAAAAAAAACTGGTTTCACACAAAGTATGCTTGCCATATTTTTCAGGCTGCTGAAGGAGAAAACTGTCAATCATGAAGAAGCTATAATCAAAAGCATACCATGTTTTGTCAGGTGTCTGTGAGGAGTTTTTATCTGGATATAAAACAGACTGAAATTAATATAAGCGCCTCTTTATGGTCTATAAAACAGACTGTAACACACTGTAACACCGAGTTAGACACCTCCTCGAGTAATGAATGTTGCCGACCGCTTGCTTCTCTAATGATACCAACTTTAGTAATGACCACAGGACAGCAATACACAGAGTTCTGAGGAGCCACACACGAAGGTTTGTTTAAGGCTCCTCCGACCGCTGTATATTACTATCCTTTGGTCGTTACTAAAGTTGGTATAACTAGAGAAGCAAGCGGTCGGCAACATTCATCTCTTGACGGGGTGTCTAACTCTGTGTTACGGTGTGTTTGACCCTAAATTAATTTTAGGCCGGAATATTCCTTTAAAGCAAGAGTATCAGTTTCTGCGTCGTCCTTTTTGATGGCTGTCACAGGGCATGTGTCAGGTGAAGTGATTCAGTTCAAGCAACCAAAATGCACCATTTAACCATGTGAAGGATAAGATAAGCAGGGATAAGAGGTGCTGCTTTTTCCACAGGGGGCGCCAAAAATGACTAAAATAGGAAACCCTCACAGGAGCTTTAAATTTCGAGGTGGACTTGCTTCTATAACAACATCTATAACGTTTCATCAAATTTGCATGTCTCCAAAAAAGAACGTCTAGTGTTGCTAGGTTACCAGAATTGTCCCACCACTTTTGCTTTGTCTCGTAGATACTGTTAGGTCTGTTTTACAATGATTCATACATGCTTTCATTTAATTGCATTTTACACAGAAAAGCTTTAAAAGTAAGAATATGTCATAACATTGGAAGTGGAACTATTTTCAACTTAGAGCGCAGACTGATCTGGGTCAAAAACATGTCTCCCACCCGGCCACCAAGACCCAGAATAAACAGATCAGTTACCTTCATGCTGTAGCTCTCATTTTCATCCCTTGAATCCAGAAGTTGCTCCTGGCCTTAGCTCTCTGGTATGACCTTCAGTAAGACATGTAGTGCATGATCAAGTAAGAGTGCAATTACTCTTATTAAACAGCTATTAAACTCAACTCAGACTGTTATTTACAAAATTAACTTCATAGTCTTTTTGGCAAGACTTTCAAATGAGTAATTTAAGTCATAAAATCTTTAAAGAAACATTAAATCATGATTTTTAACGAGTAAGTATCGGATAGTTTTGCCACATATGTCTTTAAAATCATACTGCTTATTCCCCTAGTAAAGGGTTAAGGGTTAGCTCTGATTGGTTAACAGGACAGTTGTTGAAAAGTCAGCATTAGTGACTCTAAATGTCGATTAAACTGTTTTCTTGAACCAAAAGCTTCAGACCTCATGAGAGAGCAACTTTAAATTTTCCTGCCTGAGAGCGGTGCTGTTTTTGATTTGCCTAATTCATCATTTTAAAAGTTAGCAGACCTCGCCTTTTAAGATGCTGAACACAAGTACAGTCAGCTTATCTCTGTTTTACTTTGTGGCAGCAGGAGACAAACTGAGCTGCTCGCCCTGCTGTTTCTCTCTGTTCTCCAAAGAGGAAAGCTTTTCTGGAAGATTATCTTTTCAAAACTTTGAAATTGTTTTTTTAGTACAAGGAAAGTGTGTTTTTGTTTTCATGGAGGTGGTAGCAATTACTCGTTTTGCACTGTTTCAGATATTGACTCCTCTTTACCTGCAGTTCATGGTGTTTAAGGTTCACCTTCCTCTTCTTAGTTAAGTCTTTTTGAGCTTGTGTTTTACTCAAACCATTTCTGAGTGTCTTTTTCTTCAAAAATAGGTGCTAAGATGCCACAGAATAAGACAGGTTTGTGGTTCTGCCAGCCGTTCCAGTGGAAAAACTCTCTCCCTCTCTGTCTCCGTTTCCAGGACTGGGGCAGAGCTGGAGATGTGGCAGCTCTGGGTGTTCGTTGGCATGTGCCCGGTCCGGAGGAGGAGAACTTTGTTTTCCAGCTGCTGTCCTGCCTCCTGCATCGCGAGCTGCAGCGAATCAAGAGCCACATCTCTGGAGAACAGCCAATGAGCAGGTGTGCTGTAGACTTGTTTCCTAGCTTTTCATTTTTAAACAAAAATCAGGCACAGACGCAAACAAAACAAAGAAACGTGTCTTGTTTCAGCACCAATAAATGAGATTTGCCTGAATCCAAATTAAAGCCGACATCTGTTTTTGATATTTGTATTTCTTTTGGCGAAGCCTGACCAGAGGCGTAAGGCGGGGGGAGAGCTGTTTCTAGCCACTCAAGATCGAGCAAGTTGTGAAAGCTTTATTTAGACAAGCCAGTGGCGGATGATGTATTTTGAAACCACACTTGAGTGAAGTCGAGGTTTCAAACCAGAATATTATTTTGGTAAAAGTTAAAGCCAGCTTCTCTGAAAGTACCAAAGTCAAAACAAGAAAGTATCCGACACGTTCTGCACTTTCCAGGAGATCTCAAAAGTGGGTTTTTTTTATAAGAATTTAACTAAAATGTAAATAAAGAAATGTGGACTGAAATCAAGAATTTAACAATTTAGTTTCAGCTGACAGTTTTTAAAATTAAGTCTTACTAACAATTTAGACACGTCATTTGATGAGAATCAAGTTTTCTACCTTATTAAAATGTCCACATAGTGATTTCTTTATGATATCAGATGAGTAATAAAAGCCAAACTGCATCTTTTGAAGTATCTTGTTGTAGGTGTAAACTCGATTTACCTTCCTGCTGCTTCCTTTTTTATTCTTCAAGGTTTCCACAACGGTAAACATCCAAACATCCACGATGTGGCATTTCTGCTGCTCTTAGTTTCCATTCATTCAGAGCCAGTCTTCTCATTAGACCATCAAAAGTCTCTAAACTTATGAAGCTAGAAAAATTCTTGGAGGAAATGTGTCGTAGGAAAAAAGCGAGGCTGTGTCTACAGCTGCTCAGATGACACCTACCCCCTCACCCCCTCATGTAAAAATTGTGTCTTTTAGCTGATGGTCTTCTTTGCTTTGGGATCTCATGAAAAGGCATTAAAATTAATTTCAGCCAATTTCATGAATGTCAAAAAAACTCCTCACTGGAGCTTTAAACAAAATCCAACAAATGCAGCTTCATTGTGTTTCATTTAAAGCAAGACTCAGAATCAGGATTGATTTCCAAGTAGGTTTATGTCTACAAAAATTCTCCTTGGTGTTACTTGTTTATTGCGATCAACAAAAACATGAAATAAAAGTAATAAACAAAGGGAACAGTATTACTCCTACTCTTGAGAAACTAACTGATTTTAGTGCGTCTTGTGGACAAACAGTATCTCATGTCTCTGTTGATGTTGTTTCATACTTGTGCAGAGCCGGCGTGAGGCATAAGCAAACTAAGTGCCTGCTTAGGGCCCCGCAACCAGTAGGGGGCCCCCAAGAGCAATCAAAAAAAAAAAAAAAAAAAAATATATATATATATGTAGTTGTTTTTTTTGCATGTATGAGTGATGCTTTCTGTAAGATCAAATGTATATTATTGTATAAAATAATGTAAAAACATTTTAGTGCTGCTGATGTAGGCCTGTGATTCTTACTGTCGATATATATCAAAGCTCCGCTTATGTGCCTCCTACTGTGCAATGTGCACTAAGCATCCAAAGCGCAGGTAGTTGTGGGGCAAAACAGTGTCGCAAAAAAGGACATAACCTTCAGGAGCAGAAAAAAGAAAGAGGGAGAAGAGGAAAAATGCCAAGATAGAGGTATGTTTGTGAGGGTGTGTGAACGATCAACAATCAATACTACTGGCAGGAATAGATGGCCCCAAAATCAAATTTTGCTTAGGGCCCCATTGAGGCTTTGGCTGGCTCTGTACTTGTCACACTGATAAAAAATCATATACTGTTTTCTTTTAATACTCGAATGTCTCACTTTTTTCAATCTTTGAAAATGGAAACTAAAAAAAGATATCTCTGCAGCATGCTATTAATCACTTTGTCAGACACCTACTCCCCTGCAGCACTTTGAAACTTATTGAAAAACCTTATAGAAATGGTTCATCTTTATAATAATGGTCCTCTTTGACTGTTAATCATGAAGAAGCATCAGTACTAATTTCAGCCTGTTTTATAGCCATCAAAAACCACCACACAGGAGCTTTAAATAGAAGAAATGGGTAAAATGCAATAAAATTGGTCGTTTAAAGGATAAAATTTAAAAAACAACAAATCAACTTCAAACTTTTACTTTGAAAGGGGATTAGGTGAAGGTCCAGGAGTATCAGATCTCATTCTGGATGCCTTGAGGGCCACAAGAAAGCTGTAACGTGTACTCTGATTCACAGGGAGGAGCTGTTGCAGAGTCTTGCCATCGTGCAGCACTGCCTCCTTGGAGCTGGGAGCATGCTGCCCCCTCTGGATGGTCCACACGTACCTGACCTGTGAGTCCCTGCAGCTACACAAACACACACAAACACACACACATACACGCACATAAACACATTTTCCTGCAGGCTTATCACGTTTCCCTCTGCTCGCTGTGTTTCCTCTTAGCGTGCCCTCCATGGTCAATCTTGGGGAGATGAAGCTGCATATAGGCGTCGAATATGGTAAGAAAAAAAAAAACACACAAACAAGCAGCTCACGCAGCACAAGCACAAGCAGCAGCTCCCTCATCAGTTTCGGTGTGCGATAAGGCCGCTCATTTTGCATTCTGTGTCCATACGGGACGTCTGTGTGTCTCCTCCCCTCCAGATGATTCACGGGAGAACTACAGAGAGTCCATCTGCCAAACCATGAGACTGCTGCTACGTGAGTGAAGACGTTAACTCCAAGAAACACTCCTAACTCCTCTCTCTGTTTGAAATGTGAAGCATAATTAATCTGTATCCACTCCTATCCATCCAGATCACATCCTGGAGCACTCCGAAGATGACACAAAGTCGCTCTTTGTCATCATTAAGGTGCCCAGCCCTTGTGGTTTTTCTATTATTCATATTTGGGATGTTATTATTCCATCCTGCAGTAGGTAGGTAGGTAGGTAGGTAGGTAGGTAGGTAGGAAGGCCGAGCAAAAGGTCTCATAGCGTCCTTTCTTCGTCTCTGTCTGACTGCAGATCATCAATGACCTCATGCTTTTCCGAGGAACTCACAAGAGGGAGTTTGACTCACGCTGGAAAAGCTTCACTCTGGTTAAGAAGTCCATGGAAAACAGGGTGAGTCGAGGAAGGTGATTGTTGTCAGTATCAATAAGTCTGTTGCAGGCTGATCTGAGTGTTTCTGCTTCTCTTCTGCAGCTCCTCGGGAAAAAGCAGCACATCAGAGCGCTGCTCATTGACCGGGTTCTGCTCCAGCATGAGGTTAGCTAAACAAACACACACAGACACACACAAACACTCGGGGGTAAAGCGTTTGAAATTTTTAGAAAACTGACATTTATTTTCTTCTCAGGTGTTGTACTCGGACACTGATTCCCAAACTGCAATGCACAGAACAAACACAAAGAGTTGTTTAGAGCTGGGGCTTATTTTGTAAAGACAGCAGGGTTAAATAAAGGTTTGACATTGAAACTCCAACAAATGTCACAACTACTCAAAACAGACAATGTGTTATTATCAGGTAAAGTCCAAATAAGCCTTAAAGGGATATTCCGGAGTAAAATTAATTTAGGGTCAAACATACCGTAACACCAAGTTAGACACCCCATCAAGAGATGAATGTTGCTGATCGCTTGCTTCTCTAGTTATACCAACTTTAGTAACGACCACACGATAGCAGCACACAGGGGTCTGAGGAGCCATAAACAAACCTCAACCAAAACGCCACTCTATAGCCACAAATAATGCTCAGAACAGCACCTAACTTCATCAACAGTACATTTAGGGTCCCAGCCATAGTACTAGCCACCAAACATCTTTTTAACTTTGCCTGATTTCTTTAGCAAAGAGACTAAACACAACTCACCTACTCTCTTCCAGCAGCCAGTTGTTTGTAGCGAGATAGAGACCTCAGGCCAGCTCAAGGAAGAACATTTATGATCATTACTTTATCATTTCCTTGAAGTAATAATCACCATATTAATCATTTTGCACTGCAGACATGGAAGTTCTTCTGCCTTAGCGTCTCGGTCTGATTGCTGCTGTGGAGTTTCGCAGCTCAAGGAAGAACATTTATGATCATTTCTTCATGGAAATGCAATGTAGAGTGACAGAAGTTTGTTAGAGCCAGTAATCTGCTTGATTTGGAAGCGTATTGCATTCACCCAAACAAAAGCTCTGTTTTTCAGGGTAATTTTTATTTTGTGATCTGTTCTTCGGACTAATTTTTTTGGAAGCAAACATTGCCCACTTCTTTTGTTTAATCAATTACTTTCTTTCTTTTGGATTTGAGACACTGGGACATACTCCTTCCTTTCAGTCAGGTAGATGGAATCGTCATAAGTTTGTCTACTTTGCACAGGCACCTCAGGATTAGCAGACCTTATGTTTAACTAATAACATGCTTTACTCTCATTGACCCCGTAGTCGAAGTTATCTAGAAGCTGGAGAATTCGCAAATTTGGAGCAGCTGTGGAGGTTAAGGTTATCTGATAGTCTGAGATGCTCGCAGGATTTTGAAGTATCTCATTTAGTCAGGAGAAAAAAATAGTCAGAAAAACAGAAAGATGAAAAAAGAAATAGTATGAAAAACAGAATAAAAATCTGTCAGAAAAAATGGAAAGAGGGGGAAAAAATTTTTAGTACAAAAAACAGAAGAAAAAAATAGTCAGAAAAACAGAAAGAAGAAAAAAATAGAACAAACAGCAAATAAAAAGAAAGTACTCAAAAAAACAGTTTTCCTTCTTTTTTTTTGCAAGTGAATGTAATAAGCTTCCATAGTTTGAAGTGAGTCTCAGTTTCACAGTAAATTGTACTTTTCAGTCATGTGATTTACTCACTATTAATGGGATAAAAGTAACAACATCATGATGCAAATTGTTGAAAGTATAAATGCAATTTTTGACGAATATATCCCCCCAAAAAAGAGGAAAACAGCTTCTTAAATGCTTGTTTGTTATACGGGGGTGTGATGGACCATTTCTGATAGCATTCCAGGGAGTCAGCAAATCCAAAATGAAACAGATTTGATGCATACGTTGGAAATTTTGATGTGGGGCAAGCTGTGAGCTTCAGATATCAGTTTACACAAGAAAAAAATGAATCATCTTAAAAGGTTGTATCAAAGTCAGACGCTAGCTGATGGTTTCTAAGATTGGGTTTTGTTGCTGCTCCCCTGACTTCGTGCTACACAGGGACTAATATGCCCTCATATTTATTTTGTATGTCATTTTTAATCTGTTTTGTCTTATGTGGAAAAATGTAAACCTAAAGATGCTTTACATATTCAGCTGAAATGAGAATGAAATGAAAGAAAACATAAAAACCACACTCTTGGTAGAGGGTCAAAGATGCGGCTGTAACTAACTCGCACATGAAATAAAATGTGTTCTGTCATTTTAAGTGAGAACTCTGTGGTTTTATAATGCTCTGAAAATTGCCTTTCTGTGTGAGTAGATGAGGAAGCTGGTGGTGGAGGGCAGTGAATATAAAGTGGTTCATCAGGAGCTGCTCTGTAATCTGCTGCTGCTTTCAACCAGCACTTACAGCCAGGTAAGACTGAGAACACACACACACGCTCACACAGACACACACAGACACGAGGAAAATTAACAAGGAAATTTCAATCACAACATCTGCTGGTTCCCGTTTCTAAAAACATTTTTAAATCAATTAATGATTTATCTAAGTGCATCTGTTCGTGTGTGTGTGTGTGTGTGTGTGTGTGTGTGTGTGTGTGTGTGTGTGTGTGTGTGTGTGTGTGTGTGTGTGTGTGTGTGTGTGTGTGTGTGTGTGTGTGTGTGTGTGCGCACAGGTCCGAAGCAGAGCCCAGAATGTGCTGATGGCCGCTCTGGGGACATTTAGCTTCTCCTACAGGGACCTGATCCCCCGAATTCTCCACCTGCTTTCACCGCAACACAACAGCAGCACACAGCAACAGTTCAAGGTAACACACACAAACAAATAAACACAATAAAATGTTCTGGGCTTTTGTTTAACGGCGACTGTCCATGGTGCTGAAACTTTAAAAAACCCATCCTCAGAATCTGTTAGCTGTGATTCTTGTTTTTAACTGGTAATTTTTTAAGCGAGGTAGGTGTCTCTTTGTCCTACTTTGTTGCCTTTTACTCTCTGTTTATATTCTATTTTTCGTCCCGAGTCTCCCAGCCAATTTTGCTAACCATCCCCAAGGCTAGACTTGAGGCAAAACTCTTAAAATTCTATCAAGAGAAAGATAACGGTGTACTTAGACACTCTTTGAAAGATTCATTTTTACAAATTTGATTAAACTAGTTTCACTCCAAAAAAAAAAAAAAAAGTTTTTCATTTACAAATCATGCATTTGAGTTTGCAGATTTGTTTTAAAGCTACTGTTGAGCGTTTTGAACTGGTTATGAAAGGGGTGCTACTTAATATTCTCTAAAAGGAGTCCAGACCATCAGCAGTAAGATTGATGATTTCAATATGGTTATTTTTGTCTGAGCTCCTGCCAGAGGAGTAGGTGTCAGTCAAAGTTAAAACCATAGACTGTATATACTGTGGACAACTTGATTCCGCCTTCTGCCAGTATACTGATTTGAAGCCGAAAAGCTCTCTGTAATTCCGTGTTTTCTCTTCACTTCCTGAAACCTAAATTGCGCAGAACCATTGTACGCATTTGGCGTAAGAGTCGCCGAGAGTCGCTGTGATGACACTCGGCTCAAACAGCCCCGGTTGAGCTACGCAATCTTTGTACACCCATAGGCTGTATCAAGTGTCAATCATAGAAAACCTGAACCCCCTAATAACTTTTAAAAATGGAGCTTCACAGAAAAAAAGAGGACTTGAGCACAAACAAGTCTTACAGTAACTAAATCAACATCGCAACCAGGGGTGAGAAAAATTTATATTCTGTGTTATAAATTTTTGAAGTTTGTCCACAATTCCATAGGGATTGCTGGAGGAGGCGGGATTTATGACCTATACTGCAGCCTGTCAATAGAGGAGTCTATTCTCGGGGTGGCTTCACCCAGCGGGGAGGCAGATGGCGTCCATTCTATATACAGTTTGTGGTTAAAACATGTTGGGAAAACAGCTTTTTTATGATCATTTCCACTGCAAGAAATTTCAATACGTGATTTGACTTTCTAAAAAAAAACAGGACAAGAAAAACTACTGAAGACAAAACCAGAGTTTGGTCCACATGGGGTGCCACAAAAGACACAAAACTAAAGTTACGAACAGTTTTATCAAGTTGCCTCTCGGTATGTCGAGTGTAGAGCCACACACAGCTAAGTTAGGCAGAACAACAGGGTCAAAAAGTGCAAGAAATCGGAAACGCAGAAACAAAATGTTGAGTTTGTGTTTTGTTAAAAAAAATGTTAAACAGGTTTACTTTTTAATAACATAAAATAGATAAAAGTTTTTGATTTTTCGAAATGGGGTCACATGTCTCATGTTTGGTTAATCTACCAGTTATGTCCTGTGTGTGTCTGTGTGTGTGTGTGTTTGTGTCACACAGGGCGCTCTGTACTGTCTGCTGGGTATGCACAGCACTTTGTGTCTGGCCAGTATAAGAGACTGGGACTGCGTTGGGGCTGTGTGGCCCGCCATAGTCCGCTGCGGCCTGTCTACCACCTTGACTCTAGACGAGCCCTCCATCGGTCGACTGCTGGATGACATCACTGACAGGATCCACCGCCAGCATGACACCATCGGGATTTATTTCACTGTGAGGAAAACGCTCTTTTACAGGTTAAAATACAGACATGTTTTATTGTTTCAAGCTCATCACGCCTATTTGTCCTTCTCTCTCTTTAAGGTTTCTGAAAGCAGCGTAGAGGTGGCTAATTGTATCGCTCAGTCTCACAATCCCGACCCGTGTTTGGAGGCGCCGTCTGTAGAGGAGCTAAAAGAGGGGCTCCAACGTCAGCGGATCAGAAACGTGGTCGCAGCAAGGTATGGTGTTTGTTCCTCATTCATTCACTTTTAATGCAGTTTTAGTTTTTCTCAAGGTTACCTTAGCTCACAATATTTAATTTCAGTTTTTACTGTGAGTTGAAGACTACTCCTGAATAAACCCTCTTTTTCTCTTGTGCAGAAAATATGAGAAGCTGGTCAACGATCTGTTGGATTGCCTTGAAGACAGGGACCTGTAAGTTGTCTGACCTACTGTTACATTATTTGTGAGTGTATGCTCTTACCTTGTAAATCCGTAAAGTAGATTTATACGACTCAATACATTCTTGGGCCAAGGTCCGCCAGAAAGGAGGCACTACAATCATTCCAGCGCAGAAGTACTCATCTGTTTGCGTGTGTTGCAGGCCCTGGAAGTTTGAGCACATGGCCACAGACTTGCTGTCCCTCCAGCTGAGAGAGGATCATCCGCTACCACCTGATGCCGTCCTCTTCTTCACACAGAGCCTCACACATGACTCCATCAGCATACGCAAGGTCTGCACCTGTATGACTGTTTATGTTCGGATGAAAAGGGAAACTATTTTTAGGGCTTGGAGTACTGACATGAGCCGAGTGCAGATTTACATACTGTGACGCATATATGTCTTTAAAGATATATCCTCGGGTGTCAGTCAAGCTGTGACTTTGTCTCTGGAAGAGCCATGGTTCTTGTTTTATTTTTTAAGATCCCCTCCTGGATGTTATACATGAGTGTTTCTTTACAATAAAAGCTGGATTTGAGGCATTTTTTCTCTGTCAAAAACAGGCTATTTAAGCAAGTCTGTAGCACCGTTCAGGATGCACACAGAGTTTAGGTTCAAGTTGGCTAACAATTATCTGTTGAAGCAAGATGTAGAATAAACAGGGTTTCTATGCAAGTATGGAAAGTATGGAAATAAATTTGATCAATTTCCAGGTCTTAAAAAAGTATGGAAAAATATTTGTTTCCAGACTATTACCACAGTTCTAAAATAGAAAAGTAGGTATTTCCAAAAATAATTCTTAAAAGTAGGGTATGGAAAAATACGGAAATTCCAACTGTGTAGAAACCCTTAATAAAGCCCAACTTCAATCATATAGAAATGATAAGTAGGCAGTTACAATTGAGCAAAATACACGCTTAAAATACAAGGTAATAAAATTTACATTGATAGAAATGGACTGAAAAGTAAACATTATCACTGTAGCATCAAAACTGTGGCTGACTAATGTAAAGGAGAAGCTGCAAAGTAACCCAGAAGCGACATTTAATATCAAATAATCTCTTTTTTTCCACAGGTGGGGATCTCCGCTCTAGCTGGCATCCTGAAACAGCTGAAAAGGCCGAAAAAGAAAGAAGCTGTGAAGCCGTCAGATATTGGTGAGTGTAAGTAAACAATACTACGTTAGCAAAATAATATCCTAAATTAATTTTATGCCGGAATATCCCTTTAAAGGGACATGAAACCATAGCCTACCTACACACATCCAAAACCAACTTTTATTTAGTAATTATTTTGACACCGAATTTATTGACATCGGCAAAATGACATTGTAAATGTCTGTATCGGTAAATTTTCGGTTTATCGCCCAGCCCTAGCTGAAATACTCTTCTGTTGGTTCTGCTCTTCATATGTTGTGTCTGTACCATGTTTGTGTTTGTGTTCAGGTGTAATAGAGGATCCAGAAGTCATGTGTGTCGGGGATCGTGAGGCCAACCGCTGGCTCCAGTACGACAGCAGCAGCCTCCCTCTGAGTCAGGAACAGTGGGACTCTCAGCACTTTGTGGAGAAAACACACGTGGGATACTACACATGGCCGAGGTGAGGAGGAGGAGGAGGAGGAGGAGGAGGACAGCGATGGCGGGGTGGTTTTAAAACTGGAAGGCTGATTAACTGCCTGCTCGGATGGCGCTAAGTAGCTGATTGACTTTACTGCCGGGTTGATTTGATGCTTCTCTTTGTGGCTTTGCTGCTAACTTTGTGTCTGACTGACTGATCTGTGACTGATCTGGGCGGCTGGATAACTAGCAGGGTGTTGAAGTGACTTCCTGTCACGGCCTGGCCTAGATAACGCTGACTGAACGGCTTACTGTTTGGCCTAGATAGAAGAATTGATGTATAGGTGGAGGGCTTGCTGACTAACAGACTTTTTAATCATTCATTTATCCTCGCTGCTTATTTGAAGCCAGGCTGCGTCTATCTATATTGTCTCTGTTTGTTGTTATCTATAAATCACAGCTGCCTCTCCTTTGTCTCTCACTCCTCCTCAGAGAAATGATGATCTATGCAGCTTCTGAAAAGTCAAAGGATGACCTGCAGTATGAGGAGATGAGTGAGGTACGTGCTCGCGGAACACAAAACATCCTTCCTACGCCTCAAAATTCGCTATTATTACATTTTGTTGTTCATTTGTTTTGTCACTCAGGGTGAAAAGATCATCTTTGAATATTTCTCGGACCCCGAGTTTATCGACCAGCTCATAGAGTTTCTCTCTCTGGAGGATCGAAAAGGAAAAGACAGCTTCAACCCGCGACGCTTCTGCCTCTTCAAGGTGCAATTTAAACTCTCAGCCTCTATCGATCCGACCAACCTTTAACAAAGAAGTGACACAGCATAGCACCGCTAGCCAAGCCTGAATTGAGCAACGTAGAGGTGGAATTTGTGTCATCAACTCCTGTGATTCATTGTTCTCCATCAGGCAGCTGACAGTTTCCCCGCATCAAACCGATGACTGTAATCTGTCTTTCTTCAGCTTCAAAAAAAAAAGAAAAATGGTTCCTCCACATCCAGCGAAACCTTCACGCTCTTTGTTTGATTGACAGGGGCTGTTTCGTAACTATGGTGACGTGTTCCTGCCGTTACTATGGCCTCACCTGGAGCAGCTTGCCAGCGATCCCCATGAGAGCTCACAGCGCTGTGTGTGTGAGATTACTGCAGGACTAATCAGGGGCAGCAAACTCTGGAGCTTCAGCCAGGTACCGCACACACATTCGCAGAGACAAACACACAAACTGCACTACTTTTTGATAAGAAAAGTCAATATTAATAAAAACTTTCATTATTGTGTGTGTGTGTGTGTGTGTTTGGTCAGGTGGACAGGCTGTGGAAGCTTTTGTGCCCTTTGATCAGAACAGCTTTGACCAACATCACAGTGGAAACCTACACAGACTGGGGCACCTGCATCGCCACCGCCTGTGTGAGCGTCTCACATGCATACAAATACACCGCACGCAACACGGCTCCAGGCTCACGAAAAAGACAACGAGGAATTTATCTGTTTATGTGCCGAAAGATCAGATCTTTAGAAATCAATAGAACAAACATTTGGGTGAAAATTGGATTTTGAAAACAACATTTTCAGCTCCTCACAGTCTTGAGCTATGTGTGCAGCTAGCATGACACCGTGGATATATGATAAACATGCAGGATAAACTGTTGTAGCATTAATAGAAGAAGAAATAATCTGTCCGCGTGAGGATTTATTTCATGTGTGTAAAAAACAGGCCTTTATTTCCAGTGGATTGTTGGGAGACTGAAGGAGAAGAAGGGTTAGAGTAAATGTTCATTGATGTCCCACTCCGTTTGTTTATTGTTTACTACTTAAAGTGTTCTCAGTGGTCTTTAAATTGTGATTATGAAGTATTTTGCCAAAATCGTGTTACCTGTGTCATTTTCAGGGGCTTTTCTTTTACAGAGCTCCAGTAGATCATTAGCAATTCGCCTCTCAGTCGTGGGCGGGGACAGCGCTGCTCTGCACACTCCTCTTCACGCTAGCTTGCAGCCTAACATTGCTGGTGTAGTAGAAGTAACAACTAACATAGAAGCTATTCCAATAATATCATAATTAGCTTTCTTATGAGCACTTGGTCCACAATCGTCCTCTCTATTTCTCAGAGTGTGGCATGCAAAGCGGGGCTCTGGGGGCGGAGCTTGGATTTGTGACATATGAAATCTCACTGTTTCTGAACCTGCCATTTGGGTCTGTCAGAGATTCACAGCGGTTTGATCGCAGAAACTCAATTTGGCACTTTATTTTCTCATGAGATTTCCTGCAGCATCAGAAAAATGCCATACGAACATGTAAAAAACAAGAAAAACATCATTTTCATTGGAGTGGGTAAAGCTCTTACATGGAACATCTTAGACCCTACATCTATGTCCCTGCCTGGCCTTTTGTGAGGTCCGTCAATCAAATCATCAACATGCTATAAAAGTGTGTTGCTTTTATTTTGAAAACCTAGCTGTTGTTTTATTTCCGTTTGGACACACGTGCCTACATCCTAGAGGTGCATTCGTCAACGGAGACAAGTTTAAACATCAGCAAAATATTCGTAGACACCTTAGAGTTGCCAAGTCTGCTTATTATAAAAGACTTTAAGCTTGTTTCTCCCAGAAGAAACAACTACATGTGAACAACTAGTAGTTGCTTATTTAGGCTTGCTTTTCTGTATGTATGAACCCCCTGATTTGAAGTTGAAGTTGAAGTTATTGTTGGTTCGGCCCTCCAACACAGTTCAGGCTTCTCTTGTGGCCCCATGTTAATTGCTCACCCCTGTCTTAGACCATCTCGCAGGCAGCTGCTAAAATGGGCTTCATTTCCAAAAGCTGCAGGTTTCCACTTGCACTTTTGTTCAAATGTCTGTCGTTACTCCAGAATTTTAAAAAAACAACACTTTTAGGCTGAACAGCTCATTATTTTTGAAGAGATTATGGTCACAAGTTTGGCAAGTTTGGCGTAATTAGTGGAAGAGGTGACAGGAGCGATTGGAGCTTATTGTAGCTGTTAGACCAGTGGGCAAAAGGCTGTTTCAACTTCACCTCTTTACTTCTAGCTAATTCAAGTTAACGTGAAATTGAATAGGCATTTCCAATATGGCGACCCCTTATGTCATCAAAACTCCAGTTCAGAAGTGATGTCCTTGTTCTCAGAGAAACCCGCCCGGGAATATCCAGCAGGAGACTTTAGAGGTCAAGAGACGTAATTTAACTTGGAAAAGGAGACTAAGGAAATATTGATCTGCATTCTTGTGACCTTATTCCAAATTCTTATATACGTTTTATTTTGTTTTGAAAGTAGTTTGAGTTCAATATTATATGCTGGAAAATATTCTGTTTGTCATAAAAATTGTTATAAAAATCAAAACAGAAAAAAACAGAAAATTCGACTTTAGAGACCAGTGGGAAATGTCACTGAGACTATGTTCTTGGATTACACTGTTTATGGTTTACTTTCTCGATTATACCAGACGGTTTCCCAAAACTTTGCTTTTCTATGTTTATTTAGAATATTCTTTTCTTTCATAGCACCATCATAAAAAAGCTCCAGCACTAGAGGATGTAGAACAAGTTTAACATCTCATACTGATGTGCTCCTTTCTCTTTTTTATAGCTTATTTTAATGTTCACAAAATTATGGTTTTAATACAAGTTTATACTGGGAGGAAGGGTTCGAGTTAGTAAATTATACATGCTGTTTACCAGAAATGATATTTCCAGTGAAGTTAGCCTTTTCCTTTGTTTTGTCCGCTGTCCAATAGGAGGGCCGAGACCCCAGAAAACTCCACTGGCTGTTGGAGATGCTGATGGAGAGCCCTCTGAGCGGAGAGGGAGGTTCATTCAGAGATGCGAGGTATGTGTGAATAATAACCACACGCACACTGAGTTTATGTTTATGTCTCGAAGCATTTCTGAGGTTTCTGATTTCAGGCTGCAGTGGTAACCTGAGCTGATGCACTGCAGGAACTCAGCGACCCCCCCTGGATGTCTCTCTAACCCACTCCCAACCCCCCTGTCTCTCTGTTTGTCTCTGTCAGCTTGCTGTATGTGCTTCAGGGAGGTCTGGCCCAGCAGCAGTGGAGAGTCTCCGAGCTGCTGCACCGGCTGCTGGCGTACCTGGAGCCCAAACTCACCCAGGTGTACAAGAATGTCAGGGAGCGCATTGGAAGGTAGCAAATTAACTCGGCGTTATCACCTCTGGATTAAATAATCAAGGTTTAAAAGGTTAAACTAATTAGCTTGTCTGCAGTGTTTGGACTTATACACTCTAAGTGTCCTTATCTCTGCTTTCTCTCCTCTTTGTTTTTTGTTTCCCTTTTCTCTCTCCCTCCATTTCCCCTTCACTCCTTCTATCCTCTCTCTCTCTCTCTCCAGTGTCCTGACCTATATCTTTATGATAGACGTGTCCCTGCCCCACACCGCGCCCACCACCTCCCCTCATGTGGCAGAGTTTGTCACCCGGGTCCTGGAGCGGCTCAAGCCCCTCACATTAGAGCTGGAGATCCACAACCACGTCCACGAGGAGAACACCCAGGAGACGGACGAGCGCACCCAGGCTGTCAAACTGCTCAAGACGGGTCAGAATTTGGATGCAAGCATGTAAACTGACATGGTGTAGGCCGGGGATAGACTGTGGGTGGATGAAAAATATATACATCAGGACAGCTTGTCCTCTTGACGAAACAGACTGACACACTGAAGACAGATGATATAAGCTTTTGGTGATTTCACCTTTAAAATCTGCCCTAAAAGGTAGTCAGGTGAAGATTTAGAGGAGTTTCAAAACAGTCCAGGGTCTCCATTGTGCTTTATAATGTGCCACACATTTTCAAAACGAGACAGGTCTAGACTGCAGGCAGACCAGTACCTTTTTTACTATAAACCCAGCTGTTGTAACTTGTGCAGAATGTGTCTCTGCGTTCTCTTGCTGAAATAAGCAGGGACGTCCCTGAAAAAGACGTGGCTTGGACGGCAGCATATGTTTCTCCTAAACCTGTATGTACCTTTCAGCAGTAATGGAGCCTTCACAGATGTGAAAGTCAGCCATGCCATGAGCACTAACACACCCTCAGACCATCACAGATGCTGGGTTTAAACTTTGACCCGATAACAATCTGGATGGTCCTTTTTCTCTTTAGCCTGGAGGACACCGCGTCCATGATTCCCAGAAAAAATCTGAAATGTGGACTCGACAGACCACAGCAGACTTTTCTGCTTTCTGTCAGTTTATCTCAGAAGCCGGCGGTGTTTCTGGCTGTTGTTGATGTCTGGCTTTTGCTCTGCATGGTAGAGTTTGAACTAACATTAACTGACAAAGGTTTTCCAAAGTCCTCCTGAGCCCACACGGTAATTTACAGAAGGATGCAGGTTTTTAATGTAGGGCCACTGGCATTCAATGTTGGTTTTGGGCCTTGATAATATGGACTCTTATGCTGCGCTCCAGTTAGCTTGGAAGTCGGATGTCGGAGTTGGGAATGACATTACACCCGAGTTGATGGCGTTCCAGTTAAAAAGTCGGAAAACCAAGATGGGCGCCTACATTTAGCCGTTGTTAGCTGTTGTTTGCAATAATCAGCTGTCGTTAGCCGTTTTCAGTCGTTGTTAGCGGTTGTCAGCTGTAGTTAGTCATTGTTAGCTATACCAGTTGTAAACAACGCACAGCACAATATTTTACTCGTACAAACACCATAGCTCTGTGTTCACAGTTGGGCAGTACAACATAAACCACTTATTTAATTTCACAAAAACAAAACATAAGTGCTAATAA
The DNA here is from genome assembly GCA_962446985.1 of Xyrichtys novacula. NCBI lineage: Eukaryota > Metazoa > Chordata > Actinopteri > Labriformes > Labridae > Xyrichtys > Xyrichtys novacula. Next base: position 4,907,812 of record OY660882.1, on the reverse strand, counting down.
ATAATACGATACGAGAGCTTTCACTGTTACTCTTTACTGTCGATGCACTGCGCTGCCATCTTGAATTATGACGTTATCGTCAAGCCGGGGGTTGGCGAGGATCGTCCGACTTTCTGAGTCAGAAATTCTTTTAGGGGGCGTTCCAGATAAATTTCTGACTCAAAGCTCAGAAATCCCGACTTCTAAATACAACTGGAACGCAGCAAAAATCCTGGAATTGAATGTTGAGAAATGTTCTTAAACTGTTGGACTATTCGCTCACGCAGTTGTTGACAAAGTAGTAGACCTGGCCCCACCCTTGTTTGTGAAGGACTGAGCTTTTCAGGGAAGCTCCTTTTAGACCGAATCATGACACTCACCTGTTCACCTGATCAAATGTGGAACTATCCAAACAGGTGTTTTTGGAGCAATCCTCAATTTTCCCAGTCTTTTCCTTGATTGGGTTTCAGGCATCAAATTCTAAATGAGCGCTCTTCTTAAAGCGATTACTACCCTTCACTTTGATAAAAACTAACAGCTGCTTCTCTATGAGTGTTTGGACCTTAAAGGCGCGACATTAAAACATTCATAACCCACCGCTAACTGCATCAGAAGGCCTGAAAAGATGTCTCTTCCTCAGAGATGAGAGCTGATGCAGTCTGAGACTGGCACTTGATTAAATTAGGTTTACTTTGGTGTGTCGTACATTTCCTGCTTAAAATTTTTAATCTTGAAGGTTTTCCATCGTTCACTTCAGCAATATATTACTGTGCAGTTTGTTTAATTTGGTAAGGTTTCCCAATAGCTCCCTCTGCTCAAACAAAGTTAATTGGATTGGGAGGCTGATGCTCATTGTTGGTTACATTTACAGAATTCAGCAGCCGCCATGTCCTTCCAAGCAGAGTTTGCAACCATAATCATAGCTTGTGCACTTTTAATCAAAACTTTCTGTAAGCAAGGCTACTATTAAAAAGCAAAGTTTGGGTTGTTTTAGTTACCTGCGGGGACTCACAGAAACAATGTTTCTTTAACTAATCTGAAAAATAAACCCGATTTCTATCTCTGGCAGAGGGGAGACGGCTGTAAAAAAAAGTGTGTTCACCTCAATAAAAGAGAATAAAGAGGAGTTTTGTTTTGCTTCCCGAGGTCAGAGTGTGTCAGAAATCGTTGGAAAATAAACTCCGCACGAGTTTCAGAGCTGATATTTCATTTAGGATTAAGATTTCACATTCTGTCTGAATGCCCACCTGCAATTATCACCATCCAAAGACTAAATTTAAATGTATTTTCTTGTCTCAGCGTTGGTGCTTTGTTGCTCTTTTAGTCCCAGTTTCTACTCTCATCTCCATTATTCAGATAAATATCTCATTAGAAAATTATCCAAATCATTAGATCCTGAATCATGATGGATCGTGTTTTATTAGCAGTGCAATGCAGTAAGGTCACAGCGCCAAGTCTGTTGTTTTTTTTTATTATTTGGCAGCGAACCAAGATGCCCTCCCTGTGTGCGCCTGTGTTTATGTGTGTGTGTCTTTGCAATTTGCAGTGTTAAAATGGTTGATGGCGAGCGCGGGACGAACTTTCACCACTCCTGTTCAGCAGCAGCTACAGCTCCTGCCTCTGCTCTTCAAGGTAACAACACACACACACACACAAACAAACACACGCACACACCTACAGGTCCCACCGCGGCATTATTACCCACTCAATCTTACTTGCCCATTAAACTCAATTTCTCTCTTCATTTACTCAAAATGGTGCGTTGCTGTGTGTCTCCCTCACCCCCTCTCTCTGTTCCTCTCTCCCTGCAGATCGCCCCGGTGGAGATTGATGAGAGCTATGATGAGATGAAGCAGGATGCACGCACGTGTCTCTCTCTCATGTCCCAGGGCCTGCTGTATCCTGAACACATCCCTCTGGTTCTGGCCGCGTTGGAAGAGGTAATATGCGCACACTCTGGTACACACACATGCACACACATGCACAAAATCGCCCCACCTGCCTGCTGTCAGCGTGCTGAGCTTAATGCTGCCCACAGTGTTGTTGGGCTAAAAACAACCTGTGCTATTTTAATTTGCCTAGTTTGTGATGTTTACAGTATCCTTGCTGCAGGTTTGTATTAAAGAGAGCTCTCCGGGTATTAACTGCTGTGTCAGCAGTTTTAATATGTGACTGTAGATTAGACAAGGATGCAGCAACATCACATGGTTTCCAGTTAAAGGGATATTCCGGCGTAAAATTAAGTTAGGGTCAAACACACTGTAACACTGAGTTAGACACCCCCTTGAGAGATGAATGTTGCCGACTGTTTGCTTCTCTAGTTATACCAACTTTAATAACGACCGCACGATAACAATACACAGCGTTCTAAAGAGCCACACACAAACCTCAACCAAAAAGCCACTCTATAACCACAAGTAATGCTCAGAACAGCACCTAACTTCATCAACAGTACATATAGGGTCCCAGCCATAGTACTAGCTACCAAACATCTTTTTAACTTTGACTAATTTCTTTAGCAAAGAGACTAAACACAACTCACCTACTCTCTTCCAGGAGTTGCTTGTTTGTAGCGAGACCTCAGGCCAGTCCATTATGGGCTACAGCGGGGTGACGCAGCTCAAGGAAGAACATTTAAGATCATTTCTTTATCATTTTCTTGAAGTAATAATCACTATATTAATCATTTAAACTGCAGACGCGGTAGTTCTTCTACCTTAGCATCTCAGTCTGATTGTATTTCCATGAAGAAATGATCATAAATGTTCTTCCTTGAGCTGTGTCACCCCGCTGTAGTCTGTAATGGACTGGCCGAGGTCTCACTACAAACAAGCGGCTGCTGGAAGAGAGTAGGTGAGATGTGTTTAGTCTCTTTGCTTAAGAAATTAGGCAATGTTAAAAAGATGTTTGGTGGCTAGTGCTGTGGCTAGGACCCTATATGTCCTGTTGATGAAGTTAGGTGCTGTTCTGAGCATTATTTGTGTCTATAGAGTGGCGTTTTGGTTGAGGTTAGTTTATGGCTCCTTGGACCGCTGTGTATTGCTATCGTGCGGTCGTTACTAAAGTTGGTATAAATAGAGAAGCAAGCAGTCGGCAACATTCATCTCTCGATGTTACGGTGTGTTTGACCCTAAATTAATTTTACGCTGGAATATCCCTTTAACATACAACACCCTTTTTTTTTTATCTGTAGCGTAACCAGCCTCAACGAGCTTTTTCTCTTTGTTCATGGTTTTTATGCTAATCCAGTTCGACTACCTGCATCCTCTTACGTCTAAGTACTGATCTCGCCATTCAATTGTCAGAGAAACTGGAGTGAGAGTCTCAAAAAAAGGACTGAATATTCTTTAATGGTGTGCACCAGTTTCTCACAGCTTCTGAACTGTCAGTTTCTGACAGCCTCTAATGCTTTTAAATCCAGAGTAGCTTTCTGGTAACTGCTCATTTAAGGGGCATTCATCCAAATTATTTCCTGTGACAGCCTGTCAGTACACTCATTAATACGCCGTTTCATTTAAGTATTGATTTTTTTAGAAATTTAATGTGAAGTCACTGCTTTCTGTGTTCTGCTGCTCTCGGGATCTTGCGAGGCTCAACCTGTATGAGTCTTGCTTTTTTTTGTACTGGTGATGACATTTTGGCCTCCATTATTTTTTTCAGCCCTGGAGGACGCCTCCTGGGTTTTAATCTGCCTAAATTGTACCAGCAGAGGTTTTCTGCTGAGGACACTTTCATATATTTAGTTACCTGGCAGCCTGTTTGGATTGATTGTGAAGTCAGTCTGTTGGTCCAGACTGAAATATTCTAACATCTATTCAGCCGTTGACATTTTGTACAGACATTTATAGTCTCAAGAGGACGAATCTTGTTATTTGGATGATTCCCAACTTTTCCTCTGGAACAAACAGCAGGTTGACTTTTTTGGCTTGTGGTGGCTCACAAAACGTTGCAGTGATTCTTGATCTAGAAAAGAATGCTTGGTAGAAAGTTCAGAAAGTTAAGGTCAAATTTTAATAGATCTATTGACATTTTTTTATGATCAAGTACCCGCATTGGCACGCATTAATGCTAAAACTATTCAGGAGATAATACATTTTATATGCCAGTGTAAAAAGGTGTTCGCAATGTCAGACTAGGGTGCCTTTGCCTCCCTAATTAGATCAGCCACCACTTTTGCAATCATGTTAGCTGCGTTTACATGGGCACAAATAATCGGAATAAATGCCAGATTGGAAAAAAATGCATCACATAAACATGTGGATCGGAATATTTTGATCCAATTCGTCTCAATCAGAAAGAAATTGTACTTCAATCGAGAGGGGTGGTTTGTGCCGATCATTATTCTGAAACGCATCCATGTAAACACGTATTCTGATCGTGACTCTCTTACTTGACTCGATCTTCACTCTTTATTTATTGAGGACAGTACAGGAGGTTTCATTATTAACACTCTGGCATAAAACACAACTGCAGCTGCCGTATCTGCTCCTCCAGTAACATAACATCTGCATGCACAGTGACCTAACCTTTGACAGAACAGTAAAATAAGTACACAAGGGCGCCATCTAGTGACAACATTTAACAGGGGGAAAACTCCTGAATTGGATGAAGTGAGCCACTACTGTGTTTGTTGGTTTGTTGACAGCACAGGTGTTCTTCTGCGGTTGTTTTAGCAAAATTAGACAACTCTGTGCATGTCCAAATGCTTCTAATCTGAATAAAGCTTGGCGCACATATACACACGTCATGATCAGATTATTTGATTTTGCACCCATATAAACAGTGGATTCAGATTATCCGATTCAGATCAAGAAATTTGTAAACATGTAAACATGGCTAGTGATAACAACTTGCTATCTGCAAGATGAGAGGCAGGACTTTGATTTTGGAGTATGCTGCCCCCTACTGTAGCAGAGGTGGACATGCTTCTATCAATAATTAGATTTTGCTCAGTGGTTGTAAACTGAGACAGATGCCTGATAAGATTGTCTAATCATAACCGCAGCTCGACTCAACTGTGCATGTAATCGTACAGGCTGTTAGATAATATAGAGGACTGCTTTATCCACAGGGGGCGCCAAAATTCACATAAACTGAACATCTCACACAGGAGTTTTAAGCTCAGTTGGAGTTACAAAATGCACCAAAGGCTTTTCAGTCTGGGCGCTTCAATTTGCTCTTCCTGGTCCAAAAAAATGTGAACATGTTTGCAAACTTAGTGTAAGCATTTATATATTAGCTTAAGCTTAAAGCACTGCTGCTACTATGTAGATACAGCCTTGTTAAATTGCATGGCTCCTCATGTTTTTATTACATGACAGATGAAAATAAAACTTGATAAACTGGCAGAGAAGCATAAAACGGAAACAAAATTATCTCTGTAATAACTTGCACACACATTGTATTAATCTTGTGTAATTAACTTGTGTCCACAATATAATATTTTGTTTGCTTGAGACTCATAAAACTGTCATGTTTTGGGATTTACTTGTTTATGTACAAACCTCTTTCTCTCCGTCTCTTTCTTTATCCTCCGTAGATGACCAGCAGCAGGTCATGGCACGCCCGCTTCTCAGTCTTGGCCTACCTGCAGATTATGGTTTTCTACAACCTGTTTACCCTGCTCAGCGCTCCCACCGAGGTGCTCTGCATCCGAGGGCTCGTAATGCAGCTGCTGCTTGATGAACAGCTCGAGGTAATGTATGCAGAAAAAGGCAGCAAACACTGGCTTTAATAAAGCCATCGCCCCTCTGTAAGGTAGAGGAGTCACAGGATTATAAATGGCCATTTATTGTCCCCTAGTCTCCCCTCACTAAATCTTAATCCCTTCTTTCTGTTCAGGGTTATTGCTTAAAAATAACACTCTACCTCAGTGCTCAGCTTTCAGTTTATTTCCCTCTTTTGGTGCCTTTCTCTTCTGTGATTACAGGGATGTTGATTGAACGCCGCGGCTGTCTTGCACCCGTCGGCTGGTGTTATGTGAAGAAAACGGCATAAATCCGACTAATTCCAGAATGATAATTTAGAGACACGTTTTTTTTTTTGGGCTGCTAAATGTTTAGCTCATTCATTATTTACGCGGTTACAGAGTGCAATACAATCATACTAAACTTCTTATGCGCAGAATGCACTCTAGAAATCTCTGCTAATGTCGAGCTGTTTGGAAATTGTTTAAGCACGTCTCACTTTGCTCTATGTTGCTTTTAAAACCTCCTTTTTTTTTCTCACTGAAGGGGATGTGCAGGTGAAAATCAATAAGCTCCAGGCTTCACTTGGGCTTTCTTTTTCACCACAGAAAGAGTTGCTTCTCTTAATATTTCGTAAACCCGCTGAGCACACAGCTTCTTGGACGTGCTGTCTTTGTCTCATTGTCTATTTTAATGCGTCAACCGTCACTCAGCGCTTATTCATAATTTATGCAAAGTGATGCAGGAAGGCGGCGATGTTCTGCAAGTGGATGTTACCTCAGCTCAACTCAGCATCCCTCCTCCTCCCTTCCTCCTCCTCTTCTTCCTCCCCTCTCTCTCTCTCTCTTGTCTCCCTCTTTTTTCCCGATCTTCTTGCCTCTCTTAATAAATTGCGAAAACGTTTCTCGCCCTAAAATCGCCTCCTGCTCTCCACTGCCTCCTTGATTTGTCGCCTCTGATTTTAACCAGACTATATAGATATTTTTTTTAATTTTTAAGCTCTCCCTCTTTCTCTCCTCTTGTTTCCTACATCTCCCCCTCCCTCCTTCCTTATCTCCTTCCCCTCTGTAGGTGAGGGACATGGCAGGCACCACCCTCAGTGGTTTACTGCAGTGCCAGTTCTTCCCCCTGGACTCCAGTCTGCAGACACAGCTCCAGACGCTGAGTCAGACTCCCCTCCCCAAGGCCAGAGGAGAGCTGTCCTCCTCAGGTACACACACACACACACCTACACACACACACATACACACATCAAAACAACACAATAAGGTAATCAGAGTAATGCTTGCCCTATTACCCTTTCTTATCCCAGGGGGGTTGTGAACCTTGAAATTCTAAAACCCATTTTAACTCCCATTTGTGTTTTTCTGCGTGTGTGTGTGTGTGTGTTTTGTTGTGTGTTTCGGCCTGTTTGTGTGTGCAGACTTGGTGCGGCGCCATGCCGGAGTGCTCGGCCTCAGCGCTTGCATCCTTTCGAGCCCCTACGACGTCCCGGACTGGATGCCTCAAATACTGATGGACCTGAGCGACCACCTGAATGACCCGCAGCCTATAGAGGTGCGCACGTGCTAATACACAACATATATACACACAAACATCCAACTCAACACAGTGTGAGCTGAAAGAACACAATTTCATTGTCCAATTGAGGAGAAAATTGTGTCTTTGGTCTCACTTCAGGCATGAAAAAGACATACAATGTAATCCGTAGTGCAGAGTTTGAATAATGCATTACAGTGATGGGGAGCCACTGATGATGATAATTTAGCGCCCATCCTGCCGCAAAGTGAAAGAGATGAGAAAGAAAATACAATGGATCACAGTTAAAAAATAAATTCACAACTAGATGAATGACTCAGTGTGTTACAAAAGCTGCTGAAAAGGATAATTCCTCAGCAAAATGACGGATTTTGTGCAGGAAATAAAGAGGGATACAATGGCGTGGTTTCCTCAGGCGGACTAATCTGTATCATGTTGTCAGGAAACAGGCGTCTCCCCTCCCTCTCTTAATCTAATCATCTTCTTCAGAGGCCATGAAGTAAAATTCAAGTGTAATGATAAGTCATAAAACCATCCTCTGTTATATCGATCATCGCTTGTTTTTGTGTTCCCGCTCACTTTAAAATCTTTATTTTATCCTTTCTTAAAAATTCAGCTCCGCTCTCTTACCTGAGGGTGGCTCTCACTGAAGGAGAAGAAAAGAAAGTGACTGTTTCCAAAGGCTGTTATCAGCTCTTAACTTTTTTACTTCTTAAAAAACAAATGAAGCAACATAAAACGAACAATCAGCATCCTCTTTATTGCCGGAGTTTACTGCAGACTTTAATGGAAATGTCCAAATTGTGAAACACAAACACAACACTTTGAAATCTTTACTCAAATGATGGAGAATTAGAGCTCTGCATGGGCAGGGAAGCCTGATGCCGTGTTTGAGGGGGATGATGTGAAGTTCAAACAGTATATAGAATCTGTAGACAGCATTTAGAAAAGCTTTGAGTCGAGTTTTGAAAGGAATAAAAATCATCAAAGCAGATACGATGTGTGTTTTGTACTTTCGCTACACATTACGACACCAGTGTATGGCTTTGAATTAATCATCACATCTTTACATAAGATACAGAAATGATTACAGCTTCTATCTTTGTGTTCAGTGGTTGGCAGTTGGTGCAGGTTTGATGATGAGCTTTGTATACTCCAGCTCTGCATCCTGTGTCTACTTTAAATGTGCTCTTGATTAATAACCCCGCAAAGATCATGTGTGCACAAACATAGAAAGAGATGGTTTAAACTTCATGATCCAATCTCCAATGAGGACAAATTAAGACTAGTTTATGATATTTGTATTTGTTTACAACCAACACTGTAATTTGATCGGAAATGAGTAACTGTAGCGACTGCTTTTCAGGTGCGCTTGCATCCGTGACTCGTTTAATTATCAGTTAAAAAGTGTTTTATTGTTCCAAAAAAGTAAACGCTCTGATCCAGGTCCAAAACTTTTGCCTTCAAATGAAAAAGTGATACAATAAATGAGTTTAAAACAGGATGAGTCAAACAGGCAACAGAAAATTATCAGATCTTACCACAACCCATTGTCTGACTACACACACAGATTTAAATAACCCACCAAACATCCAAAAACCACACCCCTCAGTGATAATCCCCCAAAGTGACGTACCTATTGGAAATTATACTTTCAACAATTGTATTTTGGCTCCTACAATAACATCAATTGGGGTTTCTTCCTCCTGTGTTAGCTTTTACTACACACCCACTATGTTAAGGGTCTGTTTTGACCAGTATCTTAAATCAGCTGTAAATTACACTACAAACAATTCTCCATCATCCAATTTGGTTCTCATCTTTAGGTTACCTTGTCAGGCTTCATTATCCATGAAAATATCTTTATAATATTTTTTGTTGTGGGCCTCTGGGTCTTTCTTTGTCAGTATACCCCTCACACAGACATCTATACTGAACTGATCTCACATGTCTGGACATGCCTGATGTTGTTTTTTGTGCAGGAAAAACAGGCAAAATGAGAATTTCCTAAATCTCACATGATTGGAGGAGGATCTGACTGTCAGTGTGGTGCCTGTCAGTGCACATATGATTTCAGTTTTTCTCTAATTATTAGATATTGATCTAACCGGGTCAACAGTGACCCTAACACTACAAGTGCCATGATTTTAATAAGAGCATTTTATAATTTAGTCAATTCAATTTTTTTATTTTTATTTTGTTGACATTGAGGTTTCTGACAAAATCAAAAAGTCTTAATGCAAAAAAGCTAATTTAAGTGGTTCTTTTAAGCATTTAAAAACAAAAATGGGTCTGTGCAGACCCTAACACAGGAGGAGGGTTAAAGGGATGAACTTCATCGATGAAGTTCACAGTGGGGCAATGTACAGAAACCTGACAAAATCAAAGTCCAGAAGAGGAAGGACTTCTGATTAAGTACAGAGCAGATACTAATCCAGGCATTTTTTTTAAGGTCTAAGCTGCTGCTACTGCCAGGACATAATACTTTTTCATTAATTTACATTTTATCAACTAAGTTTCTTTCAATACAAAAAAAGTAAAGATCTTTTGTAACATCTGATTTGTAGCAATTTTTTGTCCTGAATCTTATACTTCATTATGCTGGACTTAAATTATTGTATATAAAATCATTTGTCAACCATTATTCCTTTCATATTCTGTATTTCTGATGTTGTTAATGTTTTGTCTCCAAAGATGACGGTGAAGAAGACCCTCTCGGAGTTCAGACGTACCCACCATGATAACTGGCAGGAGCACCGCCAGTGCTTCACTGATGACCAGCTGCTGGTGCTCACAGACCTGCTGGTGTCACCCTGTTACTACGCCTAGATAGCCAGCTGCCTTTTTTTGTGTCCTCCACAGACGGTCTGACCTGTCCAAACAGAACTATAGTTTAACTTTTGAACAGTGTTGGGAACTCCTGTCTTCTGTGCCGCCTGTTAAAATAACCTCAAATGTTGTTGCAGTGGCTGAGAGCCCTGTGTCTGGAACCTCACAGCCAATGTTGGCCTTCAGTAAACCAAGCAAAAAAAAAAAAAAAAAAGAAAAACAGTTCCGGGGAAAAGTGATGTCAAATATTGAATCTACTTGGTGGGTTTATTTTCTCTCACCAAGCAGCTCAGCAGCCCCAAAGGTGGAAGCTCTGCTTTAGAGATAACCACCCTTTAGTTGTATATTTTTCCTCCTTTTGTAGAATCTATATTTATATCTGACAGAAACCTTTGTGTATTTAAAGACATTATTTTCTCACTACTGTGTTAAAACTTTACCTACTGTAAAAAGTTTTTTAAATAATACTTTAAAAAGTTGGAACTCTCATTTGATTTTATAAATATGAGAAGATGGAATATGATGACTTGGACCCAGAATAAAATAATGAAATAGTTTTATATTCAAGTTTTAATTGCACTATTACACTGATTGATATAATTCAGCAGATTGTACGAAATTTGTCATTAAAAAAGATATATCTTATTATAACTCCAGTCAAAGACAATATATCATTAACGACCGTTTATAATATATAATATTATTGACATAAATATATAATTGACTATAAGCATATATAAGATATTAATAATAATATATATCTAACATGATGCTATATCAGTATTATATTCATATACGTTCCATTATGTAATATTATACAGTATCTTCCTGATGTTGAACTGTTGAATAAATTTACTGTATCCTGAGATGTATTTTGTTTTAAAGGAGAAGAATTGTACTTTTGCCAGAGATACAGTTTATTTAAAAACACCTCTAAGCAGTCGCATTATATACTTATCCACACAGGATATTCCAGTCCTGCACAGAGAGAAAGGTTTTCCCACATGGATGTTGTTTAGTTTTGTACCAGACATGTTGTACAGATGTTGCTTCAGGCCACAGTCAATAAACACAGCCAACTGGTTGCAGATGCATGTGAGTGTGTGTGTTTGTGTGAATGTTTAAGAAAGACAACATCAAAGATAAAGCTGTCACCTCTTCGGCTCTGCATGCTGATATTTCTGGAGCAGCGATGTTGGCTTGGATAAGTTCACCGTGCCGAGGCTTATGCTGATAGAATGAGAAGAAGCAAATCTATTGAGACCTGTCCAAGGTGTATTTCCATGGTTGTGCGCTTTGTAAAATTGGTTGTATTAAGGTAGTAACTATACAGCCTGGGTATTTACAAGTTCTTTCAGCCAACAGTGCCGCAGATTACTTTCTTTCACCTAATGAGAGAGTGTAGGCATTTCTGGGACTTACAAGGATGGGATTTTTCTCAAATAAGGTTCACGACGTCTCGATCTGAACACATTATTAATGCGAATCATGACATGTCAAGGAAAAAGTGAGAATGTTTTCAAATAAGGAAGATCCAACGTTAATAATTAAGCTCCATCGTCAAATTATGCACAACACACTGCTACTCAAAGATTGGATTAACAGTATTTATGCATGTGCAAACTGCCCTGAGCAGTGCCGTTCAGCTGCATAACAGCATCCCCCTGACAGCACAATCAGGATGGTAAAATGCAGAAACTACGCTTATGGAGTAGTCCTGACAAAGGTGTACAAGAGTACTGAAAATTTGATGACAAGAATATAAATAATCAAAGTTTGGGGTCTTCACAGGTGAATGAAAATTGATTTATTATAAACTAGGTGGACTAATGCCTGCAAGTCTTATGGCTCAGCTATGATATTATGATACGAAATATTGATCAACCAGATAAATATGTGAAACAAATAGCTATACAATACTCAAGAGGGGCTTACAGTATTAAATACACCTAAAGCTTAAAATTTCATTTTCTCTTCGAATTCAAGGACAATCATCACCGGCATGGTTTATATAAACAGTACACCTTAGAAGAGAAAACTGACTCACTATTTCTTTAAATCTTACTTTTTAGTGCAGGTGGTTTTATCAGCCTTTTTCTACCTTTTCATATATGTTAAAACGAGTGATGTGTCAGTTGCGAACGAACCGGTTTAAAGAGCCGACTCTTTAAAGTGAATGATGGGAGCCAACTCCTGTCTGGAAGAGTTTATTTTTCTTCTTTTCTTATCTTTTTTCCCCCCACAGACTGTAGAAAAAAACTACAAGGCAGAATGACGGGATTTTTATCTGCTTTGTGTAGCAGACTGGTTTTACAAGCAAGTCAGTGCATTCATTGGGTGGTTCAGAGGGCTACAAGGGTCTGTAAATGCGATGAAAACAATTGGCTACTGCAATTTACTGATTCTATAAAATGTATTTTTTACTTGTGAATACTTCAGTACAAAGGATGTATCTAAATATTTATAAGGTATGTGTACACATATGTACATATCATAAGTCCAACAACTCTAAATTTGGCTGAATTAGAAAATGTATAAGTGGTAAAATGAAGAGCTGTTTGAGAGACAAAATGATCTGAGCCAAATGATCTGGCTCACTAAACAGAGCTGTAATTCCCATCACGAGTTAAAACGCTCTTGCCGAAGGAATACTGCTTCCGGGATTGTTGCCACGACAACTCGCGCTGTCCATTTTCCCGCGTTTTTGCTTCTGTCCAATCATATGCCTGATTTTTAAACAGCAAAGATGGCCGCCACTCGGACCAAACAGTAAAACAAACGTTCACTTTGGCTCAAGAAAGAGTTGGACCTGATAGTAAGTATCAACAACTTACCTAAGTCATATGTTGTGTGTTTTATCTAGTTGTCATTAGGATGCTGAAAGTGTACGCTCAGTCTAACTTACTGTGGTGTTACAAGAGAAGTGGCTGCTAAATTTTTCAAACTTATTTTTGGGGGTGGTTTTAGGCTAGAAAAAATAAACCTTGAAATGTGGGTTTTCATATCAGCAGAACCTGTCAATCTTTGGTTCAAACAAGAATCCTCTCCCAGTTGGTAAATATTTTTAATTATGCTCTTTTAAAGCATGTTTTGGTGCATGCTAAGTTTCATACTTAATGCTAAAGTCTAGATGCAAACACCATGGGACAACTTATGGTGTAGACAAAGCCACTGCTCTAAAACTAAAAAAAAATATGGTACTTTAAGAGTCTATTTAAGGCAGGCTCTTGAAAGCCAAACAGTCCCAACCACAACCTCAATAAACTTTAGCTGGAAGCAGGATTAAATGTGGCTATAGCCTGGTACTCCAAGTTATAATGGTTCCTACAATCTGACAAATATGTGTTTTGATATGGTAGTTGCTTTTAACTTGTCTGCTGTGATTGTGAGATTAAGGCACAAGTATGGGCATGCTGGGTTTGACTGAGAGGTAGTAATGCTGATGCTATTTACCAAGAGGCGAGCCCCACCTCAACTCCAACTGTTTCTGGATTAATGCGCAGTTCGACTCAGCATTTCCAGTGTGGGCTGCTACACAAAGGCTTCATAAACAAATGATTGACATTATATCATCCCTCCTTATCATGCAGATAAAAGAGAAGCCATTTACCTTCATCTCTGTCTTATAGTTTTCTTGTTGGCTGTATCCCCTCAATGGTACATATTGCAGCTGAGGTTGATTTTGATGGTTGTTAGTTATACATTAAAGTAACTTCATTATATTTGGCATGCTAAGATGTATTGTTGAAAAAAAGGAATGACACATTTTGCCCAGTGAATGCACAAACATGTTTTTATTGAGCAGTTGAAATCCATTTATAGCATTTTTTTAATTCTTATGATTACAGTAATTGTATTTCCAACCCATAAAATCATACTTGGGATTGATATTTTAAACAAAGATTACAAGTGCTTCAAGTCTTCCAAAGTTGCTCCAGGCTCCAAACTATTAACAGAGTTAACATACAGAAAATGTTGCGTGGGCTTACATCTACTGCAGCAGTGGGACAGAAGTGCACTCGCAGCCTTAATGTTGAAAAATGTATGTTATCAATGTGCGCAGATATTCACCCAAAACATTCAGCTTTGATTAAATCAAACCATCCTTTCTGAGTGCCGTCGATTGAGCACAGACCAGTCGTCGATATACCAGAAAAATAATAAGTTCATCCTCAAAATATTGTGATCACCAAACACGTATACCGGATACAGTGCTTTCAAGTAGTCTTCATTCTCCCTATTTTGAAGCAGCTTTAAATATTTAATGCAGTATCAGTGTTTGTTTATTTCTTTCAAGTGGTAAAGTTAGTGATATAAACGAACACTGTCAACCTGTTTTCTGAACCCGCTGAATATTCTCAAGGCCCCATGTGTACCATAAACCCTGAGATACTTTGACTGATCCAGCCTTGTGTTTTTTATTCATCAAGCTCATTTACTTCATTCATTACAGTCAGCCTGTTTGATTGTTCAAGTGTTTCTGCCCATTGAGTATTCTTTCTCTCACTAAAGTTTCAAGAGAGAACAGGTGTGTGTCTGAGTCCTCAGGCAGTATAGTCCTCACAGCATCAGCCAGCTGAAACAAATACTCTGTGTTTTTCCCACTAGGACCGGTAGAGCTGACTATCTGGTTGGCTATCTCTTCCAAAGGGGCGGGACCGAGGTAGTTGGGATTGTCCCTTGACCCGATGTAGAGCAGCGTCTGGCTGGGTGAGGAGGTGAGAGGTGGGCGGGGGTGGAAGTTCACTGTGATGACCTGATAGCCCCCTTTTTCTCTGTAGTCGAGGTGACTCTTGACTTCCTGCTCTCGACCCGTTGGAAGCTTGTAGGCAACACCCCAAACACAGCCCTGAGGAGACAGGGAGAGTCATAGAAGAAGAAATGTAAGTTTGATGTCAGGAGGATGAATGAAGAGTGACAAACCGTGTAACATGATTCCTTGAATGTTATGTCACTGAAGCAAGTCACTTAAGCTCAAAAAATGCTTAGTCATACAATGCGTTAGTCATTCAAACAAAATAAGTCAACAACAAAACTTCTGACAGCTTTAAAATGCCAAAGTTATCTTGAATACAACCTCTCAAATATGAATACTAAGTGCTGGTTTTCTTGGTCTAATTGATGTAAAAGGTGAAATTCAATTTTATTTATTTAAATGTAATAAAATAAGGCTTTAATGAGTCGTATATTATAAGTACATGATTGCGTTTTATGCTCATGGAGTGACTTAAATCACTATGGCTGCTTACACTTTTTTAGCAATATGGAAATGATAATCGGTTTATCATGTAACTTATTTTTCAGCACATAAATAAATGAATATGTATTATCCAGTGTTCCCCAAACATCAATAATACCTGGGCAGGCCGCCAAAGTGCAATCATCAACCGGTTTTACATTTTTGCTTATCTTTCGAAATCTTGTAAGATCACTATCTGTTATGATTTAGACACTCTCTGCTCCTAAGTCTGATAACCTGCTGTAGAGACAGAGAGAGAGAGAGAGAGAGGTCCCTCAGTACACCCCACTTGTTAACGCATTGATTGAGGAGCAGTGTGTCACATTAGAAACAGAGTTTTTCTGTGCAGCTGGTTGCTGCCAGTTTCATTCTGCTCTATCTGAGTTTTTTTTTGGATTGTTTATGACATAAGTCTTGTCAATATGCAGCGCACCTCTTATGATAATATATATCCAGTGAAACATTTCATAACCTGAATGGTGTTATTTTGGTGTTTTTTATATATTCTGCCACTGGGGGATAGGGATGGGGATCAATAACTGGGTCCATTAAATACCTGGTTTAGCATTTTTCAAAACCTGAAAATCAATAACATTTGAGCTTATCAAGTCTGCGATCGAGTCTCGAGAGTCCTATCATCTTATACTTTGAGTTCAGTCAGGTAGTGTGGAATAAATCAGTGTGCACGCATTAATAGTCTGTCTAATGACATATTTGAGCAGGTGTAAAACAACACAAAAATATTTCTAGTGATGATGGCTGAAGGTTTGAAGAGGTCAAAAGTGTGGCTACAGTTTACCAAAACTGAAGATAGGGATGAAGTGAAAAGCAATTTATGTTGTGAAAGAAAAACCTCAACCTTCATGGCCAAGCACATCAGCGCTGTGCATCAAATCAAGCTAAATGTAGGAAGTTTTACTGTCTGCAGCTTGAAATAAATCCATCAACTTCAGCTGCTGCTGCAGGGCTGCCATCCTCCTCCTCCTCCTCCTAAAGCAGCCAGGCTAAGCATATCCGGACTTTAGAGAGAGTCCTGTTTGTTAAAAATTACAATCCAGTTGAGTTGAGGTGGGGCGCTCCTCAATCAAATCTAGCATGTCCATACTTGTGCTTTAAGGTCCTTACACACCGGGAGCGTTTTTTTAGTGAGATTATTTAGGATGTCAATAGAAAAACAGTCAGTCTGCTGTTGTGTCAGTCTTCTCGCTTCCACCCGGGACGCGTCTTTTTCCCCCCCGGAAAGTTGCAAAATCGCATTGCGCTTGATATGTATAGTCAGGCGCGTCAAAATTCGCCTCTGAATATTTCATAATTTTGCGTCGTAATTTTGCGTCGTAATTTTGCGTCAGTCCCGGTGTGTAAGGACCTTTAGTCTCATAATTACGATGTTGAAATGAGGAGGATAAAACTTAGGAAACATAGGGTTACACTGTGAGGTGTTCAGGGTTAGGTCAGTAAAATGAGAATTATGAATTTGGTGAAAATCCTATAAAACTAGAATTGTTTAAAGGAATAAAATAATTGAAAAGACTCAATAACTGGACCAATTAGTAGTCAAATCATTAAGAAGCCTCGGTAAAGGTATTACTATCAATGAAAATGTACGATCCCCATACCTACTGATGAGTATTGTCATTAAACATGGCTCAGAAAAGGGAGCTATTGTAGGGTATGCTTTGAGTTTAACAAGAAAAAAGCTGCAGGTAACAGAATTAAATAAAAAATGAGATGAGCAAATTAATATTGTGAACAATTATTAAAAAAATTCAAAATGGGGAATTTGAACAGTACACACCGCAGGAGTCTCACTTTATCAACGTGGACTGAGTGACTTTAATTAAAAATGCTTTCTTCTGCTTTCAGTGCATTTTGATCCAGTCAGATGAAGCTGCCAATTAAAGGCAGAAAAACTGCCTTTTTATTTCACTTTGGAATCAGAGAGAACATGTAAACACGTATTATGTGAAGCATGCAGAACAGCAGAGAGCTTAAATACTTTGTAATTTTCACATTGTATATTTCTCTCAGGGTCATTATGAAGGCTTTCAATGGAGCACAAAACCTTGGACCTTAGGCGCTAGAATAAGTCCTTATCAGTATTTACAGACAGTTTCTGGGCCCATAATCTGTAGTTGCGGCACATTGTGATCAGAACCTGTGGAAGACGATGAATGGTTTACTTTAATCGCATAATAAACATTTAGTGATACTCATCAGTCACCTCTAAATACATGTTTTCCAGATGCTTTCCATGTTCTCGCTCTGCATCTCCTTATCACCTTACCATCGCCTGCAACAAATTATCTCTCATCCAAGGTCAGAATACAATAAGCTGTCCTTTCCTTTGTTCCAGCTGTGTGAGATGTAATCTTCTCTACTGAGCAGTACAGTCTTCTTTACCTGTTCCTGCACGTGTTTGTCTCACCCTGTACGTATGTGTCGATAAACATTTGCTTATAGTTACACCCGATTATAAAACAGGGTGAGCGAGTTATGACTCTTACCTCTCCTTGCTGTCCAAATAATATTCGATTTGTCTGTTAGTATGCCTTACGCAATCTGTCGCTGTACACAAACATGTATTCCCAGCCACTACGAGGAAATCAATCAATATAATAAAGATTAATATCGCGTATTAGAGGACGCCCAACCAATTATAACAACCAGTCTAAATGGGCAGTAATTTATTGAGATAAAAAGATGGGTGTTTATGTATTTATTGCATGAATGTCCGTGTTTAATGGATGTAATAGTATTAGAAATGAAAAACTGCAGCAGTGGGTTAATTGAGCAACCAAAGCTTGAGAAGCATTGATCATGACAGTGATTTAATCAATGAAGTCAGCTGGTCTCATTTCAAACTGACTACTTCAGAGTTTCGAGTGTTTAAACAAGGTTTTAATTCTTACCTCAGGGTCTTCCACCAGTGTTACGACCCGGCCAGGCTGTGAGGGACACGAGACAAGACGTAAGCAGTGTGAGAAGGGAGTTAAGTGACATACAGTTCAGCAAACCTTCATAATTATATGAAGTTCAAGAATAACAATAGGATGAACAATAAAAACCATCAAAAACAAAACCCCTCTGTAAAAGTATAGATCTATCATGAACTATAACTAATATGCATTCCTTGACAAATAATTCAAGTAATTTCTAATCAAATATTTTCACATGTTGTGAAGACCCGAAAAGATTTTAATAAAATGTTAACATGGGAGCCAACATTTTTTTTAATTGGCAACAAATAGTGAGAAATACGGGTTCGAAAAAAAATATTGATGTCTGAAATAATCGCACGAAAAAACAGTCCCGGTGTGTAAGGACCTTAATTTGTTATTTATTCAGCTACTACTAATTAAGTAATAATACTGTTGTACAACAGAACCGCCCAAAATACTGTTTTTCCAGATGCATTATAAACACATCAAAGGTTCAAACTGCAAATGTTTTTGTAGCATGGAAAACGTGTTTTTATGTTTATTTGGGACGGGGATTACACAACACTTTGACAGTAGTCTAATGCAAAAAAAAGAAACGCCTTTAAGAACATCTCCCAAATGATGATATCCATTTGTAACACATTGGCAACACGACTGTAAAAAGAGTGCTCCAGAGAGTAAAATATGTGAAGAGGTTCACTACTCTGTGAAAGACTGGGTGAGGAAATAGTTCAGCAATTCCAGAATAATGTTCCTGTGAGGGAAAGTGCAAAGAGTTTGAGGATTTCATCATGTACAGTACATACTAACATTGAAGGATTTAGAGAATCTGGACAAATCTCTGTACCAAAGAGACAAAACAGATCACTGATACTGGATGGCTTTGATCTTTGGGCCCTCAGTTGCATTAAAAATACAGTATACATCGCTGCAATGGATATCTTTGCATGGACTCAGAATCACATCCAATAACCATTGTCTGAACAACTGCATACAGCAAACATCAAATATGCAAAGACGACTCCATATATTAAAGTAATTCAAAAAAGGCTTGTGACAAAAAAGGATTATTTGGAAATTATTAATACTGCATATTCAGTTCCTCCTTCAGCATCCTTGATGGTACATAGATGCTTGAAAATTCCATTTGCATAGCGAGTTTACACATTTTAAGGGATATTCCAGCATAAAATTAATTCAGGGTCAAACACACCATAACACAGAGTTAGACACCCCTTCGGGAGATGAATGTTGCCAACCGCTTGCTTCTCTAGTTATACCAACTTTAGTAACGACCGCATGATAGCACTACACAGCTGTCTGAGGAGCCATAAATAAACTTCAACCAAAACGCCACTCTATAGCCACAAATAATGCTCAGAAAGGCACCTAACTTCTTCATCAACAGTACATATAGGGTCCTAGCCATAGTACTAGCCACCAAAAGTAAAGAGACTAAACACAGCTCACCTACTCTCTTTCAGCAGCCGCTTGGGCCATTCCATTACCGACTACAGCAGGGTGACGCAGCTCAAGGAACATTTATGAAAATTTCCTCATGGAAATACAATCAGACCGAGATGCTAAGGCAGAAGAACTACCGCATCTGGATTCATGTGGATTCAAGGATTAATGTGGTGATTATCACTTCAAGGAAATGATAAAGTAATGACCATAAATGTTCTTCCTTGAACTGCGTCACCTGCTGTAGTCCGTAATTGACTGGCCTGAGGTCTCACTCCAAACAAGCGGCTGCTGGAAGAGAGTAGGTGTGCTTTTTTTAGTCGCTTGCTAAAGAAATTAGGTGGCTAGTGCTGTGGCTTGGACCCTATATGTACTGTTGATGAAGTTGCCGTTCTGAGCATTAGTTGTGGCTATAGAGTGGCGTTTTGGTTGAGGTTTGTGGCTCCTTAGACCGCTGTGTATTGCTATCATGCAGTTGTTTCTAAAGTTGGTATAACAAGAGAAGCAAGCAATCTCTCGAGGGGGTGTCTAACTCGGTGTTACGGTGTGTTTGACCCTAACTTAATTTTATGCCGGAAAATTCCATTAAGAAGGAACCATGGCACCAAATATATTCTTATATTACAACAGCTGTGCTCCATATTAGAGGTGTGGAGGGTTGCCTTACTGGCCTGTCTGCATTTGTAACTTGTCATCTACTGACAACATGTTATGCAAATTATACGTCAAATGGGATCAGTAGCTACACTGTTGAGCAACTGTGTTCTTACATTAGGGAATAGATTAGACAACACGCCACATTAAAATCTCCAGAAAATGGTCTTTGTTCCGTTACAATAATAGTTATATTAAAGGAATAACTGTGTGTGTAATAAACTGACTATTTAACATTAGATGGGCTTTTTGATACCGTGTTTTGCACTAATTTACCTCTCAGCTCCACATAGCCCACATTTAAACTCTGCTTAGCATCATCACTCTTGTTGTCACAGACATGGCACCAAGTTAGCTCTGTAGGGTTCATGATACTCACTTTGCCTGGTACCCCCCGGTGATCGGTGCTGCCCTGCCAAAACCGACGGCTAAAGCCTTTAATGTAGCCCACTTTTTTCTCCTCATAAGGAAAATCCACTTTCCATATGAGAGATCCGTAGCCGAAGACCCACATTACGAGACGATATATAAAGGCTAACTGGGGGGTCAGTAAGGACGGTTAAACACGGGCCAAATTTCAATGTTTGTAACTGACGAGTGGCAATTAGCTTTCAAAGTAACTCATAGTTTACAGTTATTAGAATTTAGGCACCTGCTACAGTTTCTTTAACGGTGTTAAAGGAGTCAATCACACATTTTGCCCCAGGACGAATTTGTCAAGTCATACCGGTTTCGTAAGTGTACACGTTTCTGTTTTGCTACTTTCAAAATAAAACACATTATGTAAACAGCTTTCTTGTATACCCATATATTTAACCTGTAACAGTGTTATCCAACAGCCAATCACAAAATAATGGCTCTTTGTCAAAATTTTGCGTTGTCAAGTTGATTTAGTCTCACTGTTGCGGTTTATTTTAAAACTCGCTGCTTTTATTTTGAAAGCGAATAACCAGACCGGCTGTTCCGAGCTGTTTCAGTGTACATATAATCCGTGGCGAATGATCCGGATAAAGCAAAACACTAAAAATGGCACCTGTGTGTGAACACTGTGTAGCCCTTTATCGCCTTTTGTATCATATTTGATACATACTTTTATGTAATACTTCTATCAATCAATATGATCAACAAATTACAAAAATAAAAAAAAGAAAACCCTAACAGTGATAAATGATGAAAATGTCCTCTTCTGGTTTATCAGTTTCCAAAAACATCTGATGTATCAGACGAAATAAATGAATATATTTGTAACATTTTAAGGACATTTAGATTTTTTTGGTTTGAAGTGGTAAGTGAAATAAACATTTAGAAAATTTGAATTTTCTGGCCATAATTTGTTTCAGGCATTACAGTGTTAAAAGCATTTTGTTAGAAAGTGATTTTTATGCCTAATTTTACTTGCTAAGGTCACAACATATACTCATGATAAAAGATGCCTCTGACCTATGTAAAGGAAGGTCTTGATTTTTATCTGTAAACTTGGTTTCTTCTACTAATAATATCACTGTACAGCTCCGTTTGAATCATACGAGTTAGAGTTCATTCTGCCAGCGGTGCTGAGATATTTTTAACCTTGCATTGTTTGTGTTCTTATAATAGTCACATAAAATAAAATGCTAACATAAGTAAGGAAAACAAGTGACACATACCAAATGATAAAAGTGCTTATGTGGCCACGGTCCCCTGCTGGGAAAACCCTCCAGTAAGCCAAAGGAAGAAAATGTAATTTTCTTTTTAATGACTTAAATAACCTCTTTATGAACCTGTTCTAAGCTCCCATATCCTCTTATATGTACTATTTATATACACCCATTTATTTATTCCCAAAGACTGTCCTCTTGTGCCTTTGCTCTAATTAAAACATGAGCTCTGACAAATAACATGGGGAAAATTGGCTCCCATTCTGTCACCAGGGGGTGCTGAGTTTCTATTTCCCTCATTTTGTGTTCACCAAAAAAAAAAAAAACATGCAGTTCATGTATGCCGTGTGAGCACTGATTCAGAACCACATAAAGTGGACAGTGACAGTCTGGCCCATAATGTAAACCCCATGAACAGCAGTCCTGCTCATTCCTCAGCCTCAAAAAAAGAAGCCAGTCAGCAAACCTTTTATGTCTTACCATCTACTCATTTGCAGAGGGGCAGATCTGTTGTTTACATCCACAGCTGGGCTGGAAAATACTGCTGAGGACACATCTGCCATAAACATACCCTTGGTGTTCAAGACACCAAAACCAAACTGGGTGCAGTGGAGCAAGCTGACAGCAGAACATAGTAAATCAAATCTTAAATACAGGATATAAAAGACGGGAGTTAGTAGATGACATATAGTGTATAAGAAGGAGTATGACCACTCAAGGCTTTAAAAACAAGCACTAAAACCAGTTCTTAAAGTCATGGGTTACCAGTGAAAGGCAGCAAAGATTGGCATGCTGCCTTTGGTTCTCTTAAAACATGTTCAAATCCTAAAAGAAAACATGCAAGGTGAGCGTCTGTGGACATTTTTGCATGCTGATGCCAGAGTTTAGTACGCTTCCCTATCCAAAGCTGAAGGAAATGAAAGCATGGAAGCATTTCGACATATGCAGATGAAAGAAATGGCCTGGTCTTGGTCAAATGCCTTAATTGTACAAAACAGGGTTGTACCAATTAGTAAAATAGACATTAAAAGACGTCGAAATAACACCTCAATTAGAGACGAATTTTTTCAACAGTATCAGATCAGGCACCAAGATTTAAGGAAAGCTGTAAGCACAGTTGCCAAAAGGGGTAATTAGATTTTTTTCCCTGATTTAGAAATTTTTAACTTCAGGGAGTTTTAACATCCAATCCGAACTTTAGCTAAAGGATAATAAAGGATATTTTGAATCTACCAGGTTTAAACAGGACATGCAATTGCTTATCATTGACATAGCAATAAAAACCTGAAAAAGGAACTAGGTTGGACTAACAATGCACAACATATAAGGAGATGTATGCCAATAGATTATTTATTATTCTGATCTCTTATTATCTGATTAAAAACAGATAAAAGTTGCTTGTATTTTCCTGATAGCGAGCCTTTATATTCCAACACAGTAGGTAGCAGAATGCAGCCCACTGTGACAAGAACAGCTGCAAATATTCTGACAAGAGAGTAAACATAGCATCACTCAGATATTTATCAGTGTTTCAGAGACTGATGACACAGTTTCATTTTGCAAAACAAGAATTATGAGTGGTCAACAAGGTGTGACAAAAAAAAGCAGTAAGCAAGTGTTGTAGTGCCAGTTTAAGGTAAAGTAATAAATAACAGAATCGCTGTATTTACAGCGCTTGATGACACATATAGTAAATAAGAGGGCTCCCAGAATAGACCCCTGGGGGACCCCAAAAAAGCAGAGAACAAAAAGAGCTTTGTCTCTACCTATAACTGATAAAGAATTGTCTAAAATGTACTAGTTCAGAGCTAGAAAGCCTTTTGCTGAAGATACTTTGTTTTTCCCTCAGGTTTAGAAAATAAAATACAGTCGACAACATCAGTGAAGCAGGGAGAAAACTGTTCAATGTTAAAACCAAACCTGAAAGTGGTAAATGTTTGTGTATACTTAAAAAAAGGGTTCAGTGCTTCTTAAACCTGCTGTCAACACCCATCCAACTCCACACTTTGTGTACTATGTGAACCTTTTCTTTATGGCCTAATTTAATGTCACCACACTCTGTGAAAACTTAATGCAGTTTGTTCTCGAAATGTTCCCTGCTGTGAAAATAATGAGCTATTTACATGAACTATAAATCTCTACAGATCCGCACAGAAGTGTACTTACAGGCTAAATCCTGCTCCAAATATCTTAAACCTACTGTACACACAGTTGTTGTCTCATTACTGTGTGAATAAACACAAAAAAAAGCTTACAAACTGTCCAGCGGGCTGACCTTATGTGCAATATTTGTCTTCGACAGGGACACATTGCGATGGGGAAAAAAATCGTGTTTGCTTTTCTGCTGTTCCTGGAAAATGCAGAACTTTTTATTTTGATACGAAATGTAGAGACTTAAAAACAATCTCTTCTATAAACTACTTGTTACCAATAAAAGGGGCATTGTTATATTGAGGAATAAGCTTTGTTTGCTGTAAACAAGCTGTATGTGCCTCTCTGTGGCAACTGAGTATTTTTGATTTCTTTTTAAGTCAGTGAAAACAGAGATATTTGAGTGAATGTGAAATGACTAAGTAGGATGGATGTACATGAGTATTACCGGTGAGAAAGTCTTAGATTTCCTACTTTGAATAAGAAAAGCACTTTTTATTCTATCACTTTCAACTCCAATACAGACCACAAGCAATTAGAGGACTTATAAAAAATCATATTAATCTGCCGTAATCCACTCTTTATTCCTGGTATCTCTACATCAAAACAATAATTAAACTCAATCAAAAAGGTTATTATCCATACGTTAAGGATATTCCCCAAGTCCCCCTTTATCAGTGGTTTCCCTCGTTTTCCATACATGTTAAATTAACTTAATTTATCCTCATAGGCCTCCCTTTTCACATCCACTCAGGGTTCTTTTCTTTTAGTTTCTTTTCCCTGTGCACCACCTCCTCTCTGTTCCTGCTCCAAATCCACAGCTATTGTTTAACCTTCTTCTTATCGTTCCCCAGACACTTACAAGCTGGATTTATCCAATTTTAATCTTCCTTCATGGAGGAAAAACCTGTATTTTACTTTAAAACAACTTATTCTGACGTTTCTTGTGTTTGAAGTGGGGCCCCTCTGGACATCACCGACTCTGTGTGTAAAAATGGATGACACATCTTCACCTCCTCTGGGCGCTCCAAATATTTTGACCCCACCTTTTTCAGTGCTGCCACTTTGTTCATCTTTTAAACTGTCGATATGAGACATGTTTAATGATTACTGTCGGGTCAAAAGGTCGACAGGCACATCATTTCATGGGAGCAAACTGAAATGATTGGACAGGTTTATTACAAGCCTTGCAGCCCCAAATATCAAACTTTTTTCTCTTTTTTTTCAGTGCATTTTATTTATTGATTACTTTTGGGCAGTAAAACAATTTCAACAAAAACTAAACTACATTGCCTGCTCTTGCTTTTCTGACAGCTCACACTCCCCACTTTCTGTTTGTTTTCTTGTCAGTTCTATCCCTGCTCTGAGTGGGTTTTCTTGTTAAAACTTAAAATAAATCCAGGAGAATGTGTCTGTTCCTCTCTCAGTCCCTTTTATTTTGTGCCAAGGCTGTATTCTCATTAACCCAGTTACACTGTGCATAGCTGAGTGGAGCTTTCAACATCCAGATCTTCATTTGTGTTTGATTGTTCCAGCCAAGGTTTGAGGTTCTTCTGCCAAGCTTAATCATTTCTCGCATGTTAGCGTGCAAACATGAAGACCGTCTGATTCTTTCAACCCATCCTTGTAAGACGTTTGCGTGGTCTTTACATCTTTAACCTGCTCTTTCCTCGCTTTAAAAAGAGGTTTCTTAAGGCAGCAGACTCTTTTTTTTCTGCCTTCCACCTGCAAGACGGTCTAACTAACCTCTAATATTTAGCTGTTCTCCTGCAGCGATTGAGGTCTAGAAAACCCATCCAAAGGTCTCCTCTGTATTGACTCACTCCCGCAGCAGTGGTTGCACACAAAAAGGGCTCTTGAACCTCTGACTCCATCTCAGCGGCTGTAGTGAGGAATGGGCTGGGCGAACCATAACAGTCCAGTGTATGTAGAGAACAGAGCTGAGTGGGCCATTTTGGGCTGTGAGGCCTCACACTGTTTGATCCCGAACTGCTCATATGACTCCCGAGACTTCTTGCTGAATGCAGCCACATCTATCAGCACTGTTGTACTTGCCTGAGAATGAGATTCTATTCAGAGAGTATCAACTAATAATGATGATGTGGAGGGCTGTAAGATAAGAAAGTCATTATTAGACAGTCAATATTATCTGTTTTGGCTCAGTTTTAAAACCTCATTTGTAATAAAGTTAGACTAGCACAAGCATTGACTCGGAATAATAGAATTAGACTCATGTTCACATCGGCATGGCAGATATTCTTCATTTGTCTTCAAACACGAGGTGTAATAATAGAAATGATGCTAACATTTCACCCATGATAAAGGCTGTCATCTTCCTTTTCTTGGTTAAAAAAGAGCCAAACATTTGCACCCTGTGTTTTAATCAAAGCTTATCCTTCTATATATATATACTTAAAATTGGATTGTAAAGTCCATATTTCACTCTGAAGTCAGATGTCATGACTTCTCTTTATTCTCTTCGCCTGAAATGGATTCAGTAAAATGAACGAGGCAGAGGCCATGCTGACTCTGTTATAGTGGATTTTCTGTGCCATTAAAAAGAACAGTATCAATTATATTCATTTCCCTGCAAAACTAGGATTTTTTCACACCTAAATTAGATTACTGCTGATCTTAATTTATTTTATAATAATGCACCACAGGCTACTTTCCTCATTGACTGATATTAAAAAGTAAAACCTCAGTCAGCAGCGCTGTAAAACATTGCTTCTTTTTAATCTTTAAGCTATAGAAATTAAAAGACTAAATTGGGGTCATTGTAACCTTTGAAATTTTTTAATAAGTGTACAATCGTTCAACATGTATTTCTTATTCCTCCTGCATGTGGTGACTAACTACTGAGATGCGAATTTGACGCTTGAAGCTGACATCGCTGAAGGGATTTGAGATATTTTCCTGCAAAATTGGTATAAATAAGGCTTAAGTCCAGTGGCATAAATGTAAGCTAATACTCTAAAGCTTCTTCAAGCTTCGGCAAAGTCTATAACTTTATCAGCTTGTGTGAGTGAGAACCGTGAAGTGTCTGAAGAGACTGATCAAAAGGGACTCCTCTGGTTTCCCTGTCTGCAGGATTGTCCAGTTTTAAATCAAGTCTATGCTTAGAATAGCTTCATAAGTGGCACACTGTTTACAGCGGCTCCCGTGATGTGTGAGAATCCAACATTTTAAACTCCTCGATGTCTCCGACAGGGTTTTGTTTAGACACTTACAAGCCCCAGGAGATGGATCCTCATGATACCCTAAGGTGCCATTAGGAAGTCAGTGCTTTGTTTTGTCCTGAGTGATGTTAAATCCACTGAATATATCGGTGCAAGATTTTGTACAGCCATTGATGGTCCCCAAAAGAGGCGTTTTCATGACTTTGGTAGCATTTTGTTGTTGTTGTTGTGGACTAGAGCTTTGCCTTATTCTGTTGGCACAAAATTTGTTGGGACATTCCAGTCCCCAAAAGATGGATTCTCATGACCCCCTGTGGTGCTGTAAGCAGACTCAGCTTTACTTTGGCAGGAAAATGTGTACAATGCAGACTGAATATAGTGGTGCAAGATTTTGTTTGACCAGTCGTGGTCCCTGGGATTTACATGTCTTTCTTTGTTTTGTTCTATGAAAGGATATTCTGGCATAGAATTAATTTAGGGTCAAACACACTGTAACACTGAGTTAGACACCCCCTCGAGAGATGAATGTTGCTGACCGCTTGCTTCTCTAGTTATACCAGCTTTAGTAATGACCGCACGATAGCAATACACGGCGGTTCTAAGGAGCCACACACAAACCTCAACCAAATGCCACTCTATAGCCACATCATGGAAATGCAATCAGACTGAGACACTAAGGCAGAAGAACTACAGCGTCTGCAGTACAAAATGATTAATATGTTTGTTATGACTTAAAGGAAATGAAAAAGTAATGATCACAATGTCGTTACAAACAAGCGGCTGCTGGAAGAGAGTAGGTGAGTTGTGTTTAGTCTCTTTCCTAAAGAAATTAGGCAAAGTTAAAAAGATGTTTGGTGGCTAGTGCTGTGGCTGGGACCCTATACTGTTGAACTGTTGATGAAGTTAGGTGCTGTTCTGAACATTATTTGTGGCTATAGAGTGGCGTTTTGGTTGAGGTTTGTGTGTGGCTCATTAATCTCTTGAGGGGGTGTCTAACTCAGTGTTACAGTGTGTTTGACCCTAAATCAATTTTACGCCGGAATATTCCTTTAATTTCCTCTAAACCAGGACAAGATTCTGTTTGGAAATCGATGGATGGATCTTTTTGATTTCTGTTGTCAACATAAACAGCCTCTTTATACTAACCTCTGACTCATTCTGCAAAACAGCTCTATGTCCACTCTAATGTAGGTAGAAGATTTCGTTAGGATATCCATAACTCCCAGAGGATGAACCCTGCACAGATTTGTTGGTCTTTTGACCCTTCCTCATGCCATCCGCACGCCAAAGCTTTATGTCACAGTAAAAATACATTACTATTGACTTTACCAGTACAAGATTTTGAGCAGACTTTTATTGGCCCATAATATAAACATGCTTTACTTGAGTGGTGATCTGCCTTTTCCGTCTTTTTTCTGTAAAGCGTATTCTTGTTAACCCATCCATTTATGGTCCCCAGAAGATAGAGCCTCGTGATTTTGGTTGTTGATGACACCTCCAGCAGGTTGCGCCTTTACTTCCACCTTAATATCTTCTTTCCTGATTGTCACGGCAACATGTATGGACATTTATGAGCACCAGTGGGTGAATCCTGCACATCTGTGGTAGTTTTCTGACACCCTTGAGTGCAATCAGCAAGCCAGAGCTTTATTTTCTCCTGAAAATGTATGAAGTATTGACTGAATTTATGTCAATACTACACACACGATAACTCGGTAAGGATAAATCCTCCAAACCTAGGTAATGGTACACAATTTGCAGTGGCCCATTTGATGTCTGAGGATCTAAAATTTAAATATTTTTCATAGGAGATGTAGGCGTCTACCAGCTGAGTAAATAATCTGAGTAAAAACAGTTTTTCTGAAAAGATTTTGTAGCTTCCTCATTTAAGAATATAAATGGCCCAGGATTTATATGAAAAGGGAAAAATATGAAACAGTTCAAAACAACTTTTTGCTTTGTTCTGAACTTCAGAGTTCGGCTCACTTTGCCCTTGACATTCAAAAGCATTACCTCAGCTCAGGTTGGTGCGACATTATTTGGAGTGATGGAAATCCTTAAGCAGCAATGACATGTATTCAGCATCTAAGTGGCATTTCAGGAGAGGGCTTAAGGTAAAAATGGACTCTTAGAGAGAGGCTCCACTGACGGGAACCATCTAAAAGGACGGAGTCATCAGCCAAGCTTTCCAGCACTGTGATGCTGAGCTGGATGCTAATGCTGCCACGTGTCTTTATTTAAATAGAAACAGAGAGCAAAGACTCATGTCCATTTCCAGGAAAGAAATACACCTCACACTATGAGGTCAGTGTTAAAAAAACAAACAACAAAATGTCTGTGGCTAGTTAACATGTTCAGGATTATTTTAGCCCTCTAGTTCTTTCTCTTTACTAGACTTTCACTCAGAGAAGTACTCCTATTGAATCACCATGTGTGTTTGATTAATCACTGATTGACTGAGTCATTAGTTTATATCTTCATTTAATTAAAAAAATTACCCAAACCAGGCCATGCTTTACGCTTTAACCTCTACCTTTTGTCTGGCCAAAGTACTGAATGTAAAGGACCCTCTTTTTTTTTTTTTTGTTCCTCCTCTCTTGTCTCATTGCCTTTTATCAATTTTGTCCCCCTAAGGCTCTGATTTTCTGTCCGGGTGCACACGGGGAAATTAGTTCTGGGTTCTTTGTCCTTTTGGTTGTGCATCCCCCTACAAAGCAGCTTTTGGGTGTTGTATTCGTCATTTGCTCACAGGAGAGAGCGATACAGTCCCAGTTTGACACAATACACGACTGGTAGAAGTCTAGAATAGTTGAGTGAAGTGAATTGAGGTCAGTCTGTTTTTCGCAGGAGTATTTGTTTTTCTCAAACACATTAATAAGTTTGCAAGGTTCATGAACTTGAGACATTGCCTCAAACTTGCCACATCTTTTTACACTCCCTTCACTCCTTCAGTATCCATCACTTAGCTGACAACCTGTTTGTTATCCAACAACCAACCTTAACTATGTGACTATGTGACCGACTGTTCTAGCTTTCAGGTCACCCAGAATGAGGTAATTCTTCAACCCCCCTTGAGGGACATTTCTTGCACTCTTTAATTTTTGGCATTACTGTGTCGATTCCCACACAGCAATTGCGAGCCAATCTTGACCTCGAACCTTTTGCAAACTAATTTTTTGGAGATCGGATAGAAACATTTTTCCAGCTAAGCCTCATTAATCAAGACTTCTGCCAGTACTTTGGCTCCAAAACCCTGAGGCTGGATGCGAGACTGGGACTTTCTCACATATTTCACCGGTCATTGCCTTCCTGAATAGAACATTTCAACACAGTTGCCCCCCCCCTTCATCCTATCACATTGCATGTGTGTGTATTGCATAATTATGTTCAAAACAAACCGACATCTGGTTTCCTTTTCGTCTGAAATAAGGAGGGAATTGTCCTACCAGTAAATCCACTAAATACACAACACAAAGGAATGAAGATGTCGCAATCCAGAGTTAAAGGGAAAAGACCCAAAATGCAGAACAAAATAGGATTTATTTAGAGGGAACAAAAACTGACTTTAAATTCCCCTAATGGAAAAAACACAAGAATGAAAATCCAAAGAAACAAGAATCACAGGAAGCTACAGGGGACACAAGCATACACTGGGAAACGAGCAACAGGTGAGGCAGACGAGACACAGGTGAAACTCATTGATGATTAACGAAGGAGGGAAAACTGAGGAAGTAAAACCAGACTAGAAACACAAGGGCTGTGTTCCAAATGGATTCCTAACCCCTATATAGGCAACTATACAGGGGTTAGGATGATTTACAGTCAGGTGTGCCTTAGAGTGCGAAAATACGGTACGCTGAAAATGGCGACTATTCGATTGAACAGCCAGTAGCTCCTCCATCTTTGAATTGCCGCTGGAGACGCAATGCATGACGGGATGCCCACCTTGGTGAGTGACCATCGGATGGTCACTACATTTTGCAGTGCTCTATGGGAAATTTTGAGTCGCCTATATGGGGCATTGGAATTGATCACTCAGGCTTCGGACACCCCTAAAAATGGTACGAACCCCCATAAAGTTGCCTACATAGGGGTTAGGGATCCATTTCGGACACAGCCAAGGAAGTAACTACTGGAAAATAAAACGGGAAATACTGACAACAGATCTAAAGAATGAAAAACTGAAAACACAAGGGAAATGGGGTCAGACACAAACTGAAAATTCACAAAACAAGACTACAGGGGAACAGGAACAATAGGAGAAAACTAAAAACATATAACAGAATAAGACTTTAACAGCCTTGTAAACTAGTAAGGGTTGTATGTCACTGTTTAGTTGACTGCAAACAACTTAGTCCCACAGATACATCCTCTGGGAATCATGAATGGTTGAGCCTAGCACTACAGGTGTTGTCAAAACCCATTGATGTTTGTGCAAAATTGTTTGGAAATCTTACAAATAGCTCTTAAGATCTTTCAGTCTGGACCAAAGTGGTGGCCAAGCTGGCTTAAAAACTGACATTGCAATCTGTTCTGTAGTGCTACACTGCTAGTATGGCTAAAAAAAGACTCAACAGGCTGTTAAAAATGCTATTTAAGCAGATCGTTGGGAAGAAAATAAAACCGGTGCTGCCATAACTTCTGAAGCGTGGGGGAAAATGAGCTCGTATTTGCGGTTTAGGGGCAGAGTTGAGTCAAAAGCCAGCTCTGGTGGACAGCTGGCACGAGTTCAGAACGGGGTCAGGGTCAAAGTGGAGTCACAGCCATTTCAGAACAGAAGCCATCTTGGCACCAATCTGGCTGAGGAACCACAAAGGAGATGGAGCAGATACTGAGACAGAGCCAGGGAGAAAATAGTGCACAGCTAGATCAGATGCCCACTCTGGAGTTGAGTGGGAGTGGATGTCAGTGAGGGAGTCTCGCTAAAACAGAGGAAGCAGGATCTGATGACGAAGAACACGATGAGTGGAGTCTGAGTTGCGTCAGAGTGGAACCAACCAGATAATTGCTGGAGAGGAGCCAGCGTAAAGCTGCTGGAGTCTCTACTGAAGTCAGAGACAGAACAGGAGTGGGGGAGGAGAACTGAGATGAAGAGGTGTAAGAGACTGGGAATTCATGAAAGTTTTCTCTCTTTCTTTCTCCATTTGAGTCCTTTTCTGATCTTAACAATGTGTTGAATTTAGAGGCAGGGAACAGCGTG
This sequence comes from Xyrichtys novacula, assembly GCA_962446985.1. NCBI lineage: Eukaryota > Metazoa > Chordata > Actinopteri > Labriformes > Labridae > Xyrichtys > Xyrichtys novacula. The sequence goes on along the minus strand of OY660882.1, from coordinate 4,875,315 downwards.
AAGCTGACGAAGAAAAATTGTGCTGTCAGAGAATATGTTGAGCTTGGCAGGTGAAGAGGCCTGATTTGAAATGATGAAAAGGAGTCTGTCACAGTGGCAGGAGAAAGAACATTTTGCTACGGACACTTGACAGACTGGCTGCTAGTAGCTGTGGAAAATAACATTTTCTTTCTCATTCTGGTTGTAAATATTATCACCTGCTGTTCCTATTCTGACCCTGAACTGTGCTGCAGTTTCAAAGCTCAAAATTAAATTAGACATTTATCTAATAATCAGGGGCAATTATCAGCTGGAGGAGGCGGCATATTGAAGTATCTTGATAGTTTTGTGCTTTTGTCTCTCTTAGTCAAACTGTTGTTCCTTCGACTGGCTGTAATTAAAGTAATTTTTATTTCCTCTTAAATTGAAACAAAGAACATTAGCCGCCCTCTCTCTTTGCTAATGCTGTGCAAATCCTCAGAAGTATTTCCTGCCTATTGAAATATATCTAATATAAAAATAAAAATAAATGTCCTTTTTAATAGTTGGCATACACATTTACATGGACATTCATTGTCACCAGAGGATAATTCTTCCATCCTGGCCATCTTTGGATCCTATTTATTGAACCATTATCTGTGCATAATGTAAAATGCATGTCTACTTGATTGGCGCAAATTGTTCCGCAGTCATTTTTGGTCCTTAGAGGATGAATCGAAATCATTTTGATTGTCATCCCACCTTTCCTTTTGTGCTACTTGCAGGTCTACCAAACAGCGAGTTCTAATGTATACATCTAACCCCCAATTCCCACCGCATCCGGAACGGCTACGAAAAGGCCGTATCTGCCAATCATAGCTGATCGTAACCATTCAAGTTAATGTGTCAATTTCCACCGGCTTCTTTCCGTTCCGCTGTGGATCGCTGGACTCCGTAGCTGATCCCAAGAGTTCTCTTCTTGCTGGACGCCGGAGTATGCCAGATAAATTCAAAACAGTGCTGGAAAGGAAGTCAGGCACAGACACAAAATAAAACATCTGGCTTCATTTAAAAATACAACTCTGTGTTTCAGGCGGATCGTATTTCATACCATGCAAACGGGCGGGGACCAACAAGTAAAAGGTTTATACACAGCATTTCACTCCGATGACACCATGGATGAGAGGATGCTGATTTTATAAGTCTAGAAGTAGATTTCCTCCTCTGGAAGGACACAATCTACTGCTTATATGGTTACCCTAGGTGGCAAAAGACAACTTGTTATTGCAAGATTGCACGTGAATGATTACTAGTGTCTGTAATCTGCCATGAAATTCGCCTCACAAACGGATCCAGTAGTAATTGGCGTATGGCAAAAATCGCTGCCGTTCCCAATCGGAGCCATCCCTGGAAATCCTAGAAATCCTTCCTAGAAATTCAGGGTTCCTAGAGGATGAATCTTCGTCATTTTAACTACTGTTGCAAACATCTTAATCTTTGTTGTATTGATTGCTAGTAGATGTGCCATTAGAAACTCAAAACATTCACTCAGTCTGCACTTACTCTTACAGCATATAAGTTTTGCACAGACATTCATGGTCCCTAGAGACTGAATCTCAACTGTTTTGGCTGGCTACTGACCCTCCCTTTTTATGTTACAAGCTGCTCTTGTAAGCATTAAATTATGATGCGAATGTCTTAGTCTTCACTGTCTTGATTAAGGGGCAAGATTTCTACTGACATGCTTTGCTCACAGAGGATAAATCTTCATGACTTTGGTAATCCTCTGACTCTAAATTTTCGTGCCACCCGTAGGCCAGAGCTTTGCCTTTCTCTGCAAAGCCTCTCAGTTCCTGCAAAAAATATCAGTACTAGATTTTGTACAGGAGTTCATGGTCACTTGGGGACCAATCCATAACCCTTTATAATCCTCTGCCTGACCTGTTAGTCTTGTTTCATCGGTAACTCAAAGCTGTCCCTTAACCTGCAATACATCTTCATGTAAGTAAGATTTATTGGTGCAGGTATTGTACAGACATTTATGTTCCCCAGAGGTTGACTTTCTTCTGGCTTTAATCTTTTTTCTTGTGCTACCAGAGGGTCTAACTTTTGCTTTGTACTGTAATGCATTTCATTGTCAACGGCATTGAATGGCACATCCATTCTGACTAACATTTATGGTCCCTGGAAATAATCACCTCCTCTTCAGTAAGTGCCACCATCAAGTCAAAATATTAATTCATCTTTAAGTCTTTTTCAACCTTAGTTTGCACTTTCAGTCTTTTTGCAGATGCACCTCAAGGTTTTATCTCAATGAACCATTCCTCTGTCTGCGCCTCAACCTTGTGAAACGCTTATTTTATTTTCTTCTTTTTCTTAACTAGGTCTGAGAGAAGAGATTACGCATAAGCCAATTTCCGAGAAAGTGGTTCAGAAAAGATTGCACCTAGTCAGTGCATTGGCGATAACAATGTAACATGCATTGTATAGTGTGTATAATAAAGCCCTTGAAGAAGGGGGGGGGGGGGGCAGTTCAGCTCATGGTCATGGCAGGTTCTATTGGCATCTGTTTGAAAACTTTTGTCAAACAAAATCATCAATGAAAGGGGTTGCAAGCTGGGTTAATGAAGTCTCAAAGTGAATGATTCTCTGTGAACAGGTGTCATTTATCAAATGAAATTTTCAGCTCCTTACTCTGTATATGAATGAACTGATTTATTTACCCTTCTATGCAAGCTACTCTTGGATTTCATTGAAGTGGTTTGTACAGCAGTTCATGGTCATAAGATCACTCAGCTGATAGTAACAGAATTGCATACTCTTAACCAGGCTGTTAGTTGAACATCCTGCAAATCTTATTAGTGAGACCATAGACTGTATGTAGAATGGACGCCGTCTGCCTCCTCATTGGGTGAAGCCACCCCGAGAACAGCACCCTCTGGTGAGGGGCTGCAGTATAGGTCATAAATCCCGCCTCCTCCAGCAATCCCTATGGAGCTGTGGACAAACTCTAGAAGTGTATCAAACAGAATATACATTTTTCTTCCCCCCGCTTGCGATGTTGACAGGTAAAAGTTATTAGGGGGTTATGTTTTCTATGATTGACACTTGATACAGCCTATGGGCGTACAAAGATTGTGTAGAACATCCGGGAGATATGCTGTTTGAGCCGAGCGTCATCACAGCAACTCTCCCGCCAAATGCGTACCATGCTACTGCTACGCAATGTTGGTTTCGGGAAGTGGACAAAAAAAGGCGGAAATACCGAGAGCTTTTCGGCTTCAAATCCGTATACAGGCGGAAGGCGGAACCAAGTTGTCCATAGTAGTTTATGAGTATGATACTTTCTAGGAATCATTACTCAGCAGTTAGTTTTCTGACTACGTAATTCAACTTGGCAAGAGGCGGTTAGTGAGCACAAAAATATATGTTTGAAAAGCACTAGTATTTTTTAACTCGATGGATCATCCTACTTTCTGTATACCTTTAGGTAATACAACAAGGCTATACCTCTAAACCACACAGACCACCAATCCAACTGTCTTGCTGTATACTTTATATACACCCATGACTGTCTCCCACCATTGTGTCCTTGGAAAGAAAGCTATCTGCAAAAGTCTCTTCTGTTCAAAAAGACGAGTGGATTGTTCCAGAAATATAAGCCTCTGTGGGTTATAAACAGGCTAATGATCATGGTGGTCGAATTGTAGTCATTAACAGAGCTGTTGACCCACTTCTCAAGGAATCATTCACATCCTCTGTCACAGGTGAGTTGTTGGGGCTTTTGTTACCAGAGTTGTTGACCTAGTTTCTCTAGGGGTCGTTAAACCCATCTGTTGAAGGTGAGCTGTTGGGGTTACCTGATCTGGGATGAACACAGGGCGTCAGCTTGATCTACAAATTTAGTCAGCTAAAGGATTAAATGTCATCACACATCGTTACTGCCAGTGCTTAAATTTGATCATTGTTGGCCCAAAATACCAGTTAAATGTTACCAGTTGCTAATTGCCACCATCATAAAGCTATAATGCTCTACTACCTGTATGTAAACAAGCAAAGAGGACAAATGATATCACATAGTAGTATCTTATTCAAAACTCAATTGTATGTTGATGATACCATTCTAACAGTCAGTTTAGATCTGCTAATTGGCAAAGTGTCTCCAAGGACAATGCTGTGATTTATATGTTCCCATGTTCCTAAACTAAAATGTCAGTATGAACATGCTTTGACTCTTTTGGCCTGAGACAGCACTGAAGCATTCACAACCATGTTCATAGCCATCTTGCTCTTTTACCGAGATAAGCCCTGGTTGTAGTTTCTCCATCCTGAAACATTACTTCAACAGAGAAGGTATGGTTTTATTGCAAATCCTGCACCAGTATCAGCCGTGAGAAGAGAATATTTTGTAAAAGGAAAATTATCTAAAGAAAAAGATCTCCTGCTCTCGAACTTACTTTCACTGCCAAACTTTGGAGTCTCAGCAGCTCTTGGGCGAGTGCCGAATACCAACTCGGCTTTTTATTTTCGCAAATAAAAATCAAATCCAAATATAGGCCCTAAAATTCAGCAAGAAAATTACAAATCTTATTGCTGATAATCTCATTTCACTATGCACAGCATGAAGAGGCATCAGGATAATAGAGACGCTGTTTTGGTATCGGTTAAAAACCCCTCATAGGGCCTTTTTAACTACAAGCTCAACAAGCCAGTCTCAAACTAAGATGAGGGAAACTCACATGATGGGTTGTTGCTACAGCATTTAGACAAAAATTGACATTTGCATTATCTTTAAATGAACATTGGTCCATTTTACAACACAGCCTTGGACTTATTACCACTTACAGGCTCTACAGCCATTCCTCTCACCCACCATCGCCTCTTTTGTTTCATTTTATTGTGACAGCAAGTGTTATACGCGCTGAAGTGGAGGCGCAAATGGAATGGAACCAGTTTGTAGCTTGCGATGATGAGATGGCCGTGACTGTGTGATGGGTCAGATTGGAAATTTAACCAGGCCAGCGGGGAAGGTAATTGTTTTCCAGGGATGGCAGGGGTTACATGGGAAATCCAATAGAAAAGAAATAGGGAATGAAAGGGAGAGAGGATGCAAGAGAAGGGGGATATGAGTAGGTAAGCAAACTAAAGAGCCATTCTCCCCTCCTCCTCCTTTTTTCTGTCATTTGTATCACTCTGTCCCTCCTCCCTCTCTCCTCCTGTTCCTTGTCCTTATCAGATTAGTGAGGACGCCTTCGTTCTAAAGGTGCTACTAGACATCTCAAATAACCGAGTGTGTGTGTGTGTCCATGTGTGAGTTTCTGAGTGTGTGTGTGTGTGTGTGGTTGCATGACAGTTATGGGAGCTTGTCATCGTGCTCCTCTAGATCAATGGAGCACAGTTGCCTAGCAACCTGCTGATCGGGAAAGAAAGGAGGCGGGGGAGAGCAAGGGAGAGCGGCATAAGATTAGAGAAAGAGAGAGATGGAGAGGTCTGGAGAGGGAAGGAAAGGAGGAAGGGAAGTGGGTGAGCTCAACAGTAAAGAATGCCGTGGTTGGATGACAGGAAATGGGAGCTAAGACAGTAGAGCTTAGCGTGTCGAATCGGTCTTTGTGCCTACTGTAAGAGGAGAGGGAGGGAGGCAGTGGGTGGAACGCCGGGTGTGAATGCATAAATTGTGCAAATATGCATGATTGTGTGCAAGTGTGCAACAGTAGTTTGGGTACTGATGAGTTGATGTTGATGCTATCGTGCTGCAAAAAGAACATCAAAGCTCTAGCATAGTGACGCCAGCAGCACACTCTCTCTCATTTAGCTGCTGATTTAATTATCTTTATCTTAAAGGGGAACAAAGTGGTTAAACGCAGTGCATTGGGAGGGAGATAAACAGTGGAGAAATGAGCAAGGAGGTGGAGGAGGAGGAGGGGAGAAAATGGAGAGGAAACTTAGAGGGAGATGAATTTGGACAGGAGGAAATGAGGAAAGGAGAGAGGGGGAAAGCAAGGACGAGGGGAGCAAAAAAAAAAGGAGATGGATGGAACGAGTGGATGATGATCAGGTGTTGGATGGCCTCAGGAGAGATGCACACATATGCTCAGGATCGCCTATGATATTTACACAGCCTCTCTCTGTCTGGCAAGAGGAAGGAGGAGGAGATGAAGGGAGGATGGGATGTCATTATAAATGAAAAGGAGAGGGAGAAAGAGTGAGGGAGGAATAAAATAGCTGTACATCCCAGAGGTATACTCTGTGACTGAGTTAGAATAACATGTGGAAGCAGAGAGGCTGTTAAACTTTATGGAGGATTGAAAATGGACAATTAGCATCTCAACGATCTCACTGTCACCTGGAACACCCCCCCTCCTCCCTTACCGTCGTCATAGTAACCCTCCTCTCCCTAACTTCCCTAATTCATGATCCCCCTCTTCAGCATGACCGGACATACTTGCACACACAGCCACACAAAAGAGCCACTTTGTGTTTCTGTGTGATCAATACAAACTGTATCTGGTGTGCTTCTGGTCCAGGGCTGTTTTTCATTCAAGGAACTCTTAATGCCACAGCACACAAGGATGGTTCCCAGAATAGAGTCTGTGGCAACTGTTTGAGGGAGGCCCTTTCCAGTTTCAACACAACAAAGCAATCATTCACACAGACAAAGATACATAAACAAATTGTATTTCCAAGTTGGGTCTAGGAGGACTGCTGTGCACAATCCAGCAGCCTTGGGATGAACTGGAACGCTGACTGCAAGCTAGGCGAACATCCAGCATCCGTACTCAACCCCACTCAGGCTCTTGTGGCTCAATGGGAGCAGGTTTCCAACATCTTGTGACAAGCCTTTACAGAAGACTATAAGCTGTAAAATCAGCCCATAGTTCTGCAGTGGGGTGTTCAGTCTCAAGTGACATTTTGGCTTTGCACAGGTGTTGCTTTTAACATCAACAGAGGCATTATGCAAGTGTTCAATCCTGCCTTCAAATGGAAGTCATTAAACTGTTGGTACGTCATCAGTGTCAAATTCACAATATGTTTGGCAAGTTCAACTTGGCTGCCAAAAGACTTGTAAGTCAACTGCTAGCATTGTGTAATAGATAGAAAGGCACAAAGACAATGGTACAAGGGAGGTTAATATGGATGTTGAACACACAGCAGACATGCAAAATAAAAACAAACCTATGATAGAGTGACCATTCGTCCTCTTTTACCCGGACATGTCCTCTTTTTGGGGGGCTTGTCCGGCTTTGTCCAGGGAAGTTTATAAAACCCTTAAAATGTGTGCGGTTTTGTACAGAAGTTTCAAGTTAGTGTCACATGGACTTACTGAATTAGAAGCACGTAAGACACTCGATCCGACCTGAAAGACCTCTCAAAATTAACTTTGTGCCACTCTGGGACTCCACCCCAGCGTAGTTGTGTCCTTTTTTCGGGAAGTCAGAATATGGTCATTTTAATCTCTACTGTGGAAATCGCAGGCTATTGGCAAACTATCTACCAACAAATTGGCCTCCTCCATTTCTAAAAATGTAGAAAACTTGTAAACAAGAAGATTCTGCATAATAACCCAAAGATAGGCAACTGGCAGGCTAAGAGATGGCGTGAGATCAACCGTTGCTTTCTTAAATAACCCTATCACATGTCAAGTTTGACGCTTCTAGTCAACATATTAGACTTTAACAATCAGAAGGGCCGTATTTAGGCAATATCAGACAAATTGGATTGGTTGACTGGTTGCCATAGTAGAAATACCAAGACATGGCATAAACTCGTGATGGTTTTTGGCGTATTAAGCCTAAAAAACTTGGCATTTATTGTTGGACAGATTTTTTGAACCAGAGTGGAGCATATTTGGGTGATATTAAAGAAATAAAAACGGCATGTGTCACCTGCATTTATTGACTGTGGTGTTGGCGCTGCACATAAGCTAAGACGACATTAAATCAGTGGCTGGTTTTTTAAATCAAGATTCATTTACAGGCCGATGGTGAAAGATCAGATATTTGTAAATTGTTAAAAAGGATGATGGCATGTAAGTTAAATGTATTATCATTAAGAAGTAATGTATTTCTAACACTTATCTTGCTTTTCTTCAGTTTGGCTTATTGTGTTTTACTTTTTCCATAAGTATTGTGATAGTATATCTATTGGGATGTTTTACGGCCATGACAACAGAGTGCTGAAATTCTGATACTATGACTACAACTGGAAAATCTCCACTATAGAGTAATTTATGTGAATAAAATTTAAGAGGGCTTTTGGTCATCTGGTTCCACAAAAACAGGCTTTATTTGCAACTGCTGCGTTTGCCTCATTTCCAATTCAAGTGGACCACTTTCTATCTTTAGTTCAGACCAGCACTCTGTACTCTAAGCAGCTAACTGGAGTTTAGCCATCATTAATTTTCCAATATATATTCTGGCATTTCCTGCTGTGAAATGTCAAAATGCCTTGCATGAGTAAGGCCTTTTAATGTGATTTTGAGACCGTTCTTTACATTGGATTCTGTTGAGTTGTACCTGTTTTGTGTTTATGTGTGTGTGTTTTTGTACAGTATTTGTGGTTAGCTGTATCCACCTCACTGATTTTCCTCCCTCTCTCCCCTCTGTGAGGTCCATGTAGCTGCAGGCAGAAGGGCGCTGAAGTGAAGCTTTCATGACATTTAAGAGGTCACGAGGCAAAAGGTGAAACGTGAAAGGTAAAAGGCAGCGGTGTGTTCCTTGTTACTGGCTCCTCTGTTCATTATCCGCTCTTAAAGCCTGTTCCACTGCACAAAACCGCTCTGACCCCTGACCCTGTACTGTAGGGCATGGAGCGCTGCGGGCTGAGTGTGGCTGCGTTGCCTTGACGACCGGTAGCAGCTCGTAAGTCGAGATTTATGGTCACTCTGATGCGCGCAGACACACACATAGCTCTGCACACACGTAAATCAGTGGTGCGAGGGCTAATGAACTATGGATTTTGAGCGTTTTTTTCCCGTTTAGCCACACATGTAAGCAAGTCAACATGTACACACACCGCTCCTCCTCGCTTCTACACACACACATACACACACAATGCGACTGGCTTTGTTTGGTTCTTGTCGGTCACTCTCCATCTGCCGGTCAGATGATCAATGCTAATGCCTGTTGAGAGTTCTAATGACACACAGATCTATACACAGATGGACTGCATGCTTGCTCTTGTGCACCCTTGTGCGTGCGCTTGAGTGTGTGTCTGGGCGTGCGTGCGTGTGTGTGTGGGCTTCCATGTGTACATGCTTGTGCACATGTGCTAATGTTATTTGTGTTTAGAAATTGCAATCCTTTGATGAGGACAGGTCAGCGCTATTGTTATAAATGAGAGTAAGATTGCAGGGAGGTGACCTCTCCTGGAAATACACACCCATACACACACGTGCGCACGTGGCTGTTTGCGCTATTGGCAAGTGGAATTAGTAAATGTATGAGCTACACAGAAACTCATTACAACACGATTAGAGACAAACCTCCCATTTAATCTCATTTAGAAAAGGGTGGTTGCCTGTCAAACACACTCTCACACACACACACTAACTCACTTACGCACATGCACAGATGCACATTTGTGCGAGCACAAAGCGGAGACCACCCTCCCTGCATGAATGAGGGGTGTTTGACTCATAAAATCATACCCTTATAATCATACGCTCTCCCCACTGTGTAAGTGCAGTGTTTGAAATCACACAGTAAGTCGTCTACATAAATATAATCCCACTGTTTGTGTAAAATCAACACTAAAAACCTGATATTTCCCCCACATGTGGCGCCGCAGCTCCTCCCTCCCCCTCTCACCCACCCTCTGCGCCGTTTGTCACCATTCGCAGCACAAACTAGGTAAACCTCCCTGTCTCGAGCACGGCTCCAAACACTGTCGCACAAACTGACATAAATGCAAGCACAAAATATGGGCGCACAAACGCGCGCACGCACACACACACTCCTATACCCGCTGGATGCTGACAGATGAGTTTTTATTTTTGGCTGTATATTCTCACTGCTGGCAGTTCAGACACATACAAACCCATACACAAGTGCTCCTGCGCGCACAAATACACACACACACACATATACAGTGACCTTCTCTCTGCTGAGTAGGCAAAGAGTCAGGGGTCAGTGCCTGCTGTCAGCCTGTCAGAGCCAGGAAGGGAACAGGGAAGTGGGAAGAGCAAACGTGGATGGAGGAATGCGCAGACCGGAGCTCCTCTTCCTCATCCTCATCATTCAATAAGGACTAATGCAATCAGAGGCGGCCCATATCTGTCACGGTTAATGCCGGCTGATAGAGTCGCAGCAATTTAAAATGCTCATGGTATAATGCATTTCCCCGTGCCTCTTACAGACTGATGATGCATCACATCACGCCCTGATGGCTCTCGTAGAAACAGATAACCTGCTCTGCGGCGTGCTGAATGAGGCCTCCATTATGCCTGACCATTTTGTTCGTTTTTATCTTAATCGCCTACAAGGAAGTCTCATTTCGACATCCATTATAAAAACAAAAGTTACCTGAAGTTCACGGTCTAATCTTTCAGAATTATTGCAGATAATTATGTCCTCTGTTGTGATTTTATCAGGCTGCAGCAATGCTCCCACAAAGGGCACAAAAGATATCCGTCACTGGGTTTTAATCTAGCAAGCATTTTCTCAGAATGGATTGTTTTTCCAAGTGTGAATATATTTTTAGGACATCTTTGCCTGCAAAAGTCGACACATGATTAAGTGTAATTACTGAATCATGAAAAGGGGATTTTACCCTCTTCGTAGTATGTGGATAGAGGTCGGTGTCGGAGGTGAATGTAGCCAACCAAAGCATGTAATATATTGAGGAAGAATTCTCCTGCTAGTGCCTACATGTACCAGGATTCATTGCAAAGGATGACTGAATATGTGATTCAGCCAACTGTTTCCTTGTCCATAACAGCTTTTGAAGACATATATGACACTAAACTGGATATTTCAGGAAGAAAATTCAGAGGGTACAATATTTGGCTCAGTTAAACATCGACACAAGTGATTTTTAGATTTGTCTAGCTATCTGAAATTAGTAAGGAAGAACAAAACAAAAGGTAAATATTGGTAAAGGTGAAAAAACTGATTTGGAAAACTTTTAATATCTAGTAGGGCTGGGAGAAAAAAATGGATACAGCATAGTATTGTGTTATTTTGTCTGGTGATATATCGTATCATCTCATTTACCAAGTATCGATTTTTTTCAAATTAATTGCTAATATGAAGTCAAAACTTTGATAACAGAAAAATAAAATCAACTGTTTGTCCAGTAAGGTTGGCAGAGGTGACATCATAGAGCAGGAGAAAGTTAGTACAACAAATATATACACAAGGTTTGCAAGATGTGCTGTTTGAAAATAACATACAGTGTAAATAAGACAAACATAAAGGAAAGACAAATGCTACATTGGCTAAACAGTTAAAAAACATTTATAAATCGCAATATATTGTATCGGAATACTCACTGTATTGCAAAATGATATAAATCTCGTGGGGCCACTAGTGATTCCCACCCCTAATATCTAGTATAAGGCTCATATTTGTGTAAGAAGCACAGTTGATCCACATTATAACAGACTTTATATTTAACACTAGCCAGTAACTTGTTTTAGATTGAACTTTCCGTCATTTTAAGATAATGGCGGTATCAGCCTTGTGAAGGCAGGTGCTGATTCACTATTTTAACCTGTTAGAATTCTCACAGACCTGTGGTTTAAACTGTATATTTGAAGTGCTCCCCAAAGCGGTGCCATCCGACAGCAGACCAATCAACATCGATGAAGACACAGGTCCGTGGGATGTCTCATTGTTGGCAGGTTGAGACCAGCCATGCATCTTCCTATTGCCTGGAGCAACAATTTCAAGCACACAGGACCTTAATGGAACAGAGGCAGCCAAACTGGAGCTCCTGCAAATGATGTCATACTGACCACAGATTGTTGGATATCGGTGAGTATTGAGAATTATCTTGAAATAATGGCAAAAACAGACTCTTCTGCATAGTTCTTCAAGTGTAATGGTGCTCTCTAACCTTCACAAACAATTAAATGGGCGGCAGTAGCTCAGGAGGTAGAGTGGTCCAATAACTGGAAGGTTGGTGGTTCAATTCCCCCCTATCCCAAGTCTGTCCGTTGTGTCCTTGGGTAAGACACTTAAGCCACCTTGCTTCCAGTGTGTGTCCTCCACTGGTGTGTGATTGTGAGTGTTGTGTGGTGGTGGTCGGAGAGGCCGTAGGCGCAAAATGGAAGCCACGTTTCCATCAGTCTGCCCCAGGATAACTGTGACCACTCAGTTAGTTTACCACCACCCAGGTGTGACTGTGTGAGCGAATGAATGATGTATCCAATGTAAAGCACTTTGAGGGTCTCTGATAAAGCGCTATATGAAACTTGATGCATTATTATTAAATTAATTCTTTGAAACACTCATTTCATTCATGGTTACAGATCAGTCTGGTGTAGCAGTCCCACGTTGAACTCAACTGCAAATCCAAAAACCAAGATCACCATGAAGTCCTTACCATCACATTTATTTGATTCCTTAGTCATGACACTGATAAAAATGTAATGTAATTGCATTGTTAATGTGCATTAAAAATAATAGAATTTTGACTGTTGAATTAAAAATGTGATTTATCACAATGAAAAACTAAATCATTTGACAGCTCTGTACAAAACAAAACAAACTCAAACTAATAAAACTTGGCTAAAAAAATGAAAACTAAAAGACTAAACTCACAAACTAGTATTTAAAAGTCATTTGGAGTAAACTGAAAATGAAGTAAAGATAAAACCAATGAACAGTTCAAAGCTAATACCACCTTGTGTATCATTAATCACAGCTTTTCAATTACTGATGTCCTTTATGATACCTGATCCCATACTTAATGCAGTATTGGATGCCTTCCTAATACTTACACGAGTATCAAAACAACTATTTTGGACGGATGGCTAATTTGCATTATAAGCTATGGCACAGACCAGCATTCCAGGCTGATACAGCAAACACTTAAACTGAATGCGTAAAATGACGGCACTGGTGCCAGATGAACAACAAATCTTGCATCTGTGGCCCTGAGACTCGGAGAACATTAACAACACCAGCAGGCGCTTTTCATGCAATTAAATCAAATAGAAAGACATAACATTGAAAACTGCCAAACAAACCCTTTCATTCAAAGCTGTAAAAAAGAAGCCAGAGTAATTGAGTTTTTTTTTCTCGACCTGTTTCCAGGATCCAAAATTCATTTCTCTGCACGACCTTTATTCAGATGTTTTTTGAATTTGTGAGTCGTAGTGCAGAAACGTCCTTCGTCCACCGTCCTCCACTTTGTCGTCTCTTTTTTGTAATATTGACATGCAGCTCTTAACATCTTTGAAACAAGGATGCGGTTCATTACACAAAAGTTACTCAAAAGCATAAAGAATTTGGCAACATTTCCAGGATAATATGAACATATTTTTCGATTATTTCTATTCCATCATCCAGTGCAGAAATTACTCTTTCTATAGCCTGAAATATATGTTTTTTCTGCACTGTTGATGTTTTCCTACCAGTATTTTCCATGTTGTTTCCTGTGGATGAGGAAGAGATGGAAGAACATTATTATTTGATAATGCCATTTGGTCCAAAAGGTCAGCCTGGCCTCATGATTGGGGAGGAGAAAGAGAAGAGGGGTGGGAGGAGTAGAGAGTTTGAGAAGAGGTGTTGAGCAGTGGTGCTTGTGGTCAGTCCAATGGGAAACCAGGTGCTGATGCTGAGATAGTTTCCATAGTAACTCCTCCTCCTCCCCCTGTCTCCCCTGTTCCCTCTAAAACATGTGCACAACTGCATGTTCAGACCTCCACTCCTCATCCCAGCACTAGTCTCTATGGTCAAGCCCTTTTTTTTTTCGCTTTAGTATCAGTTGCTGAAATCAATTTGAGGCTTCGTTTTCCAGCTGTGTGCTCACATGATATACTACAGCTCAAGCATTAAACCTGCTGCTGCAGTACAGGCCTGCCTTGCTGGAGTAAAAACCTACATAAAAATAAATATATCATAGCGCCAAACAGGGAGCAGAGGCTGTACATTCCCCTGCAAACAGACACAGATAAAGTTGACAGGCTTTGTGCTAAAACAGGAATGATGTATGCGTGTGCATTCGACGGCTTCACATCATTAAGTGCTGAATGCAGCTCCATTCATCGTTTCTGTGGAGTGCATTTCGAATTGCCGTATTCGCGATCAGGTCAGGGTTATCCTTTTGACAAGGCCCCCAGCCTTCAGATACTAGATCTCCAGCTCTGTTACTCTTACTCCTTCAGCTCCGGCACTCGATGAAGGTGAGTGATATAGTACAGTGAAATGAATGAAGCAGATGTGTTGGCTAGTCTGAAACACAGAAAGAATGTCAAAGCAGCAGCAGCAGCAGCAGCAGCAGATGGCCCCAGGAGCCCAGGGAGAGCACCTCTGAGCTAAGCAAAACAGCTTGAGCCCCCGCCCCCCATGGAAAAAAAACCCCCAAAGCCTTTATGTGCATCTTCATGTATGCTGTATGACGGCTTACATGTGAGCAAATGTCAAGTCAAATCAGAATATTAAAAAACAACTACAGAACCCCCTAAAAGTTCAATACATACAGTGCTCAGAATAAGTCAGTACACCCCCTATTAAAGGTAATATATTACTCAATATCTAGATGAGCACAAGTACAATGTCCAAAGTTTTGACAAAGCTCAGTTTAACATAACATTTTTTTTTACCTTGAGATGAAAATAAGGGTGACATGGTAACTAAAATTTAGCTTTTCTCCCAGAACTTTGATTGGGGTGTACTCATTTTTACGTCTTGATTTTGAATAAAAAAATAAAAAAAAGAAGCCATTTTACATTAGTAGCTTATTTGTAATTAAAGCTACTGTAAAGAACTTTTGGCTTGTGTCTATTTTGGTGCCCCCTTTGGACAAAACAGGTTTGTATGTACTTAAATCATGTTGTCTTAAAGAAATCTCATCCTGCACATTTTTAACAGTCAACTTATCAGAAATTGTTAATACTTAACATGGAAATTTAAAAAAAATAAGGCTGTCTTAGGTGACACCTACCTCCTTATATCAGTTTTAAGCAT
Source organism: Xyrichtys novacula (assembly GCA_962446985.1). Taxonomy (NCBI): domain Eukaryota; kingdom Metazoa; phylum Chordata; class Actinopteri; order Labriformes; family Labridae; genus Xyrichtys; species Xyrichtys novacula. The sequence continues at coordinate 4,860,226 of OY660882.1, read as the reverse complement.
AAAAAATTACAATATAGAAATTTTAAATCTTGTCCCCGGTGGTCTTGTTTGCTTTTGTAAATAATGAAAAGGCATCGGTTTAAATTTGAGTCTATTTCATTGATGTCAAAAAACTCCTTATGGGAGCTTTAAGTATTTGGCACTTAAGTGTTGGTATATCAATCTGGGAGTGGCCAACTGCGTTATAGTATATTTTTTAATGATAAATTCAGCACATATGACACCATAAAAGCATGTGAACTTCTAATTTCAACATTGCAAGATGTTTTGACAATACACCACTATGAACACTTATTCCCCATCCTCCTCTCATTGTCAGATGTAACGCCAGAACACTGCCATCATAATGTGCTGGTGGAGCCAAAGGATTTGCGCAGACGATACCTTGTTACTTACTGGAGCCAAGAAAATGAAGTTACACCCCTCCTGCTAACCAAAGGACACATTTAAGTCACAGATAAAAAGGTTAGGGATCCCTTAAGTAGGTACAGTCCACAGCAGAACAGATCCTTGTGTAGATTTGGAGCAGAGATCCTTGGCTGTGGGAACTCTAATGACTCTGGTGTCAGTGTTTGTGTTATCTCTCTCTGGTTATCTTCTTGTTTGCTGAAGACAGATAACTAATTTAAACTAAACTCTGAAACACTTTTCAATTTTCCATAGTGTTTCTGTTTCCTATTGTTCCTGCTCCCCTGTAGTCCTGTCTTGTGAGTTTTCAGTTTGTGTCTAACCCTGTTTCCCTTATGTTCTCAGTGTTTTATTCTTTACATCAGTTTTCTGTGTTTCCTGTTTTATTTTGTAGTAGTAATTCTATTCCCTGTGTTTCTAGTCTGGTTTTACTTCCTCAGTTTTCCCTCCTCTGTAATTGTCTGCACCTGCGTCTCAGCGTCTCACCTGCCTCTAGTTGCTCATCTCCCAGTCCTTGTCTTCCCTTGTTTCCTTGTTCGTTCATTGTGAATGTGTGTGTTTGTCAAGCTGTGCGAATGTCTCCAGTGTCTCCTTGTGGTTTTTGCCCTTTTGGATTTTTTTTTTTTGACATTTCTGGAAGTAAGTTTTTGTTGTTTTAAATTTCGTTATTTTTGAATAAATAATTTTTGGTTCTGCACTTGAGTCCTTCCCCTTTTGGTTTCACCCTAAAAATGAGACTGGTAAGTTGTGACATATAAAAACAACCTGTATCAGACTGTATAAAACATCCAAAAATTAAACTGCATGTCAGATGATTTTTTTCTTAAGTGTGCTTTTGTTCAAAGTAGTAAAATTTATGTGCAACTGTTCATTTTTATTATTATTGTAGTTTAAATCAGTTATGTGATGTCAAAAAAAACTGCTCTGCTGGCCAATGCAGAAGCCCCTGAAGCATTTCTAGTTGGTTTTGCAGATTCGAGAAGGAACAGTGAAAGAAAACAGAACCTGACACGAGTTGAACTTTTCACAGCCATAAATGTTTGCTTCAAATCATCACAAGAAAGTGTTCTGCTGTGGACTTAACCAATCTGGGGAAATCTTTGATGTCACGTTAAATGTGCGTTTGGGTTATTGGGTGACCGTAGGGGTGTGACATCAATCCCCTGGCTCCAGCAGCCTGATAGCTTTTGTGCATGCCTTGGTTTCCACCACACATCAACCATTTTGGCTTCACTGCTCCCAGCAGGGGGGGAGTGCCCTGACTATATCAATGGACAGTGAATGGATTGTACAGCCTGAAGCAACACAAGACCACAGATGGCTGTCCACCAATAAATCTGCTTTAGTCTGTGGATTTTTTCCCCCTTGCTATTGTACTGCAGTGCTTGCTAGTGGATCATGGTTGGGTTGGAATATGACAGGGTACAGTCTACCTTACCTGTTCTCTGTGTGAAGTATCATAGGAGAGCTCATGTTGTGATTTGGTACTGTATTAACAAAATTGATTAATTGATTGATGAAGTTGATACACCGGCGTACCAGGATCTTGTTCACTATTTGGCCAATTGTGTAAAGGCGCTTGGACATTTGTGATATTTCTCTGTCCATTCATTCATTTCCTTCTCATATCTGTCTCTCCAGCAATATTGAAAGCCAGCTAGGCAAGTTTCCTCAGATGTGTCTCTTCCTAGCAACATTTTTCCACCTCTTCCTGGGGGATCCGGTGGCGTTCCCTGCCAGATGGGATATATAATCCCTCCAGCGACCTCTGAGTTTACCCTGGGGTCTCCTCTGTAGCCTAGGATGCTTCCTAATCAGATATCTGAGCCACCTGAACTAGCACCTTTTCAATGAGAAGGAGCAGCAGATCTACTCAAAGCTCCATCAAGATGTCCAGGCTTCTTACCTTCAAAAGACGTTGATTGCAGATCTAAGGGGCTGAAATGAATTCCCTCTGGTTCAAGCCTTAAAACAAAATGTATTACCGAGGTCAAAGGTTGAAAAGTAGATCACCTTTTGGGTCAGCCATCTTTCCAACACAATGGTTCGTAATAACCCCTGCATAATTCCTGAAGCTAGGCATGGTTTACTGGTCAAGAAAGTCTCAGGCTGCTGTCTTTAAAATCCCTCAATTCTGCCCCCAGCACTCAAGAAACCTCCTCCATTGTTGTCATGCTCCAAAGTTGTTTCGGAAAGGGAACATCAGGAAAACAACTGGAAAATCCAGCAACAAAGACTGGAGTACGACATTTCTGTGTGGTAAGTATTACATTTATTATGCTTTTTTTATGGTAATTCACAGATTCTAGTGCCACTTTTTGAACAAGCTGTTCAGAGCAGCCTGCAGTTTGGTCACGTTTAGGTTGAAGGTCGGAAAGTAGATCACCTGGTGAATCAAAAACTTGCCCTTTTGGGTCAACCACCTTTCCACCACAATGGTTTGTAATAACCCCTGCATAATTCCTGAAGCTGGGCATGGCTTACTTGTCAAGAAAGTCTCAGGCTGCTGTCTTTAAAATCCTTCATTTCTCCCCCCAGCACTCAAGAAACCTCCTCCGTTGTTGTCATGCTGCAAAGTTGTTTTGGAAAGGCAACATCAGGAAAACAACTGGAAAATCCAGCAACGAAGGCTGGACCAGGACATTTCTGTGTGGTTAGTATTACATTTATTATGCTCTTTTATGTTTATTCACAGATTTTCATGTGACTTTTTTGAACAAGCTGTTCAGAGCAGCCTGCAGTGTCATCCTTGGATTCATCGAACACGTGTTTGCCTCACAATTTGAAACTTTGGTCACGTTTCGTAATGACACATTTTAACTCAATGATTATTAGTCAAATTTGAAAAAGTATGTGACTATCACTTTAAGGACAGTGATTCACTGTATTGTCCACTGGTTTGGCTGAGTAGGAGGTTATTGTAGCTTAGTATTTACCATTATCACTGCCTGAATATTAATTAGCTAAATCAACAATATACAATATCTATGAGAAAGAAGGACTCTTCATTGTGTGAGTGTTTTTTTTCCAGCAGAGATATTCTGGAAATAATACACACAACCTGGGGAAGCATTTCTGTCTGACAAAGTGAAACATAGCAAAAGAAATTCCCTTTAAGGCCTCTCACCAAACTGGGTAAATTTTCCTGCGGACTTGATTTTCAGGGCACTGTGGCATTTTAACAAGAAAGTGTCTCCATTTAATGGTTGTAATTAAAAAGCCCATAATTGTCTTGAATAAAATATAGGTGTTTGTTGTCGGCCTATTATGTCGCTTGTTTTAGATTTGAAGTGAGGAGCTGGACCATTAAAACAGGCTGAAAACTTGATTAAGATTCCCACAGTGTGCCTCTCGGGAATATTACCAGAAAGAGTTGAATTATCAGAACATCATAAACCATGGTGCCTCTTAGCATTGATTGCAGGATAACTTTGTGCTGCTGGAAATCCTGTAACATTGATGTAAGATCACAGCACTGAAGTGTAGTATGTCCTACTTCTCAGGGCTTCTTCTTTAATTTTTCTAGTTAAGGTTTGTAATTTATGTGATAGAAGCGGAAAAAAAAGGGGAAATTATTAAGACATTTAAACAAAATAGAGATTTATACTGTCAAACTATAAAGGAGAGAGCTGCAAGTAAATGTGATCAAAACCATAATTAAAATAGGTTTAAAGGGATATTTCGGCATAAAATTACACTGTACTGCCCTCGAGAGATGAATGTTCCTGACCGCTTGCTTCTCTAGTTAAACCAACTTTAGTAATAACTTCAACCAAAAAGCCACTCCATACCCACAAATAATGCTCAGAACAGCACCTAACTTCATCAACAGTACAAATAGGGTCCCAGCCATAGTACTAGCCACCAAACATCTTTTTAACTTTGTCTAATTTCTGTAGCAAAGAGACTAAGCACAACTCACCTACTCTCTTCCAGCAGCCGCTTGTCCATTACGGACTACAGCGGGGTGATGCAGCTCAAGGAAGAACATTTATGATCATTTCTTTATTATTTCCTATAAGTAATAATCACCATATTAGTCATTTTGCATTGCAGACACGGTAGTTCTTCTACCGTAGCGTCTTGGTCTGATTGCATTTCCATGAAGAAATGATCGTAAATGTTCTTCCTTGAGCTGCGTCACCCCGCTGTAGTTATGGACTGGCCCGAGGTCTTGCAACAAACAAGTGGCTGCTGGAAGAGAGTAGGTGAGTTGTGTTTAGTTTCTTTGCTAAAGAAATTAGGCAAAGTTAAAAAGATGTTTGGTGTCTAGTGCTATGGCTGGGACCCTATATATACTGTTGATGAAGTTAGATGCTGCTCTGTGCGTTATTTGTGGCTATAGAGTGGCGTTTTGGTTGAGCGTGTGGCTCGCCATATTGCTATCGTGTGGTCGTTACTAAAGTTGGTATAACTAGAGAAGCAAGCGGTTGGCGACATTCATCTCTCAAGGTTGTGTCTAACTTGGTGTTGTGGTGTGTTGGACCCTAACTCAATTTTACGCTGGAATATCCCTTTAAACTGTGTTCATATAGCCCCTTTGGCCTGTATTGCCATAAAAAGTCGTGTGTATGTTCAGGTAAATTGAGTGTGTGTGTTTTATGCTGTGTGTGTGTGTCTGTAACTGTGAGTAAGAGAAACAAACAGAGTAAAAGAGATTTGTAAATTGAGACGGCCTTTCTGTCTCCTTCCCCCCACAGTTCACCGAAATTGTTTTCTCCCTTACACTCGTTCTTGAAACACAAGTGAGGTAAAGGCCATCTTCACCGTCACTCACGGATTTAATCATTCAGATCCAGCCCGGTTTTCTCGCCTTATTTTCTGCCTCCGGTAATTGCGTTTCTGTTTCGTGCGGGCGGTGAGTGCGCGCTGTCCAAGGTGCTGCAGCAGCGCGCGGCCCCGCCCATCCTCTCTCCATCTCTCTCACTTACACACACACATACACACACACACACACGCTTTTTCGCTCTCTCGTGCGACCACGTGACTCTCCCTCTGCCGAGTCTCGCAGAGAGCATCAGACTGCACCTTTTCCTCCTCAAGAGAACGAAGGGGGAGAGAGAGAGAGAAAGAGAGAGAGACACCGAGTCAGACAGAGAGAGGAAGGGAGAGTGAGCGCGCGGGCGAGGGGGAGACCAATAGCACCTTGTCGCCTGGAGGGGAGCCTGTGATAATTTTGTCCCTGTCCGGTAGACCGGCTCTATCTACCACCAGGTGCGCGGGTGCTTGTCTCCTCTCTCGCGGGTTTCCAGGTTCTCCTCAAATGGGAAGGGAAATCGATGAGTCGCGCGCCGCACTGTTGCCACGGAACCACAGGATGTGCTCGAGGTAGGTCGGTTTTCTAAGCTGTGTGTGAGGTGGAGGAAAAAAAGAAAAGGAAAAAACGCCACCGGTTTTGTGTTTAATTTGCCTGGGAGAGGCTGTCACATCACCGTTACAGGTTGTGTTGACAACCGAAGCGGTTACAGAGTGATGGAAAAGAAAAGTAATTACCGTAAAGTGTAGTAACGGCGCCGGTGATGTAGCCAAGTAAAGGGCGCGTAGGAGGAAAAATGGAGACGAGGTATGGCCGCAAATCGAGAATCGATATTTCAACCGCAGTCATTCACCCTGTCTATCAATAACTATGATGTCGCCTCTTTTCTTCCCAAGATTGGACTCACAAAGAAGAAACTATCCTACCTCAGATAGAGTTCGTGTGTTTTTTTCACGATTGTGTTACAGTTTGAAGCCGGTGTGTGTTGTGTTTTTAGTCTGAATGCGGTCAGTTATTAGAAAAAACGATCTTCGCCGCCGTTAATTCGATAAAGCGAGGCGGTTTGAGTCATCCGCCGCAGCGCGCGAGAGCTTTCCTCCCGCTCTTTGTGATGAAGCTAAAGAGAATCCTTGACGGTGGCGCGAGGAGCCAACCGCCAACTGCCAACCGTCGTTAATTTCCATTTACAAAATAAAAGCGAAAATTTAAACAGCAACAACGACAACACAGCTAGGTGGTTCAAGTTACCCTTTCAAAATAAAATCAACTGTCATTAAGTGATAGAGAAATGTCGACGTGATGTTGGCAGTCGCAGGTAAGCCCTTTCTTATAAAATTCTCCTGCGGCATGATGGGAGCCCTACTGAGGAGGTGCTGTTTGTGTATGTGCGCGTTCCTTCACTGCACAGTATGAGTTAGCTTAAGTCATTCTTGTGTGGGCTGTGAGGAAGTAAAGGATCTAGTTTTTTATTGTGTGTGTGTATTCAGTTTGTTCTTAGATAGTCTGTATTTGGGCCTGTTCAATGTGAAATGTGATCATGAAGTGTGTGTGTGCGCACAAAATGCATGAGAGAGAGTAATTTGAGAATAATGGGAGGCTTGTGGTGTGTGTATATGTGTGTGTGTGTGTGTGTGTGAGTGAGAGAGTTTTTGGATTGGTGTTTACGTATGTGTGTTGTGTGTGTGTGTGTGACCCTGGTTGATTGTGCCGTCTCTGTTCTCTCTGTAGGTCGCTGGAGAGAGTGATGACGTGGCAGTGAGAGACACACACCTCACTTGCGCACACACATACACACACAAACACACACATATTGGCCCACACACACTTTAAGTCTTGCCCTGCTAGGACAGGAAAGCGGGGGAGAAAAATTCAGCTATGACGGGGTCATTTCTCTCCATTACCAATGTGTGATCCACAAACCCACACACACACTCGCGTACTCCGTGGGGAGTTGCCTTCATGGGGGATAAGGCCCTATCTAGGGCACAAAGATGGAGTTTGCACCCTATTCGTCATGTATCTAACACTCACTCAGATACACACACAAACACACACACCTGGAGTCTCGTATGTCAGAAGTGAGGAATGAAAGACTGAATGGAGAAAAAACGCTAATCATCCCAGAGAAGATTCAAAGAAGACGCAAAGGAAGAGAAGATTTCCCAAACCGTTGAAGGAGGAAGGGAGCTGCAGTTTGGCCCCTCTTTTTACTCAGAGTAGTCACTTCCTGTTGTGGAGAGAATCCCTGAATAGCAGGGTACACCTTAGGTACAAAGAAAGTGTTCAATAAAGTGCCCTACAGTTGTCACCATGAGCTGTAGGCTAGAGGGAACACCTCAGCTCTAGCCTTTATCTCCTCCCGTGTGTGTGTGTGAGTGTGAGAGTGAGTGTGTGTATGAGTGTGATGGCAGTGTGTGTTTGGGCGGCAGCCCCCCTGCTCTTCCTGGGGCTGTGCCTGTGCAGTGTGGGGGGCCAGGCCCAAGGTGAAGTTCTGGAGTTCGGAGGCGTGTCCAGCCAGTGGGGAAGGTTCCCGGTGTGGAACGCCTGCTGCGAGAGCGTGTTGAGCTTCAGCCTGCGGACTCACAGCCAGGAGGGCCTGCTGCTCTACCTGGATGATGAGGGCTTCTGCGACTTCCTGGAGCTACTGCTTCTCAAAGGCCATCTCCGACTGAGGTTCTCCATCTTCTGCGCTGAGCCGGCAGAGCTACAATCAGGTGTTGCGGTGAGCGATGGGCACTGGCATGCAGTGCGTGTCAAACGGGACTGGAGGAACACCTCATTGGAGGTTGATGGACGACTTGAAGGATGGGCGGAAGTGAAGAGCAAAAGAAGAGATATGACAGTATTCAGCCACACCTTCATGGGCGGGGTGACGCCGGAGCTTCACTCCTCGCCGCTACGCCTCACGTCCCCGTCTGTGAGGGAACATCCCTCTTTCCGTGGCTGGATCACGGCGGTGAGCATCAACGGCTCCCTGGTGACGCTGGACAGTTCAGAGGGCGTCACGGTAACAGCTGGATGTGGGCCGGACCACCAGTGCCAGAATGGAGGGGTGTGCAGCGTGGTCAACGACCAGGCCGTCTGCGACTGCTCCGACACCGGTTTCCAAGGCAATGACTGCAGCGAAGGTAAGGCCCAGAACCATGCTGACCCATCATATACATTTCATCCTTAACACCCACACCCATACATGTAAAAACTAACAAGCACATGAAGCAAAATTTAATTCCAACAACACAAGTGCTGCAGTGTAGACCCAGAATCTATTTTCCATTCACACCTTCACAGCTGCCTTCAACTCATGTGTTTGGACCGACAGCCTTCACAAACAGCGCGAGACATGCTTACTGATTATGTTTGATATTGATTTCTCATGGATGCCATTAAGTATTTACCTCCAGAGCAAGGAGTTAAAAGTGCATTCAATTTAGATTAACTGCAGCTAAAATCCTGATTCGAGCAGCATTAAGGGGCTTGGAGCGTGACAATTTTTGAGGCGAATTCCTGGAACTGATTGAAACGCTTTACCTGGCTGTCTGCGGCGTCAAAAACCTAGTAGGGCTCAGTTGGCGTGTTTGGCAAAACACAATAACCATATAGATCCATTATGGATGTGGCTGTTGGCTCGCATTGAGAGACTTTAATTGGAAGTTGGCTGAGAGGCTGGAAATCAGTGGTTGTTACATGGCTGACATCTGGCTGCCTGTGTTAATGGATTTGCATTGATTCTAGATGGCCTTCACAGGTACAATGCACAGTGTTGAAATGAAGTGTGTACAATCTATCGCCTACCATTTATTTGAACAGCTTGCAGCTTGTTAAGATGCAGTTTTGAGTACAGTACGTGTGAGCATGTTGAGGATGTTTTTGTTCTACAGAGAAGGAAATAGAAATTTAAAACTGAGAAGCAAAAGAAAAGGCTGCTCTTAAATGATTTGTTATCTAAACTTTACCAGAACTGCCTTCGTTCAATCCTGTCAAACAAGCCTTTGGTCAATACAAGTGCCCATATACAGCACAGGACATTGTAATGACGGCCATTACAAAATGAAACAGCTGCTTAATGAACTCAGCTACCTTGTTATGGCCACGACTGCAAATGCTTTCATTTCCTCTGCTCACTTGTGTGTGTCGTTAGGTTCATTTGCAGCGAATCTGCATTCTTAATCAATAGCACTCTCAACTCGTGTAATTTTTTACCCATGATACCTCTCAGCGATACCTCGGTGATTGATGTTTCCATGGCTCAAATTTGTATCCGCAAAATCCGGCCGAGTGGCCTTGTTGTGTGGCCGCAATTTGTCACCGAGTTGACCTCACACCCCACCCAGCACCACTGTAAGCATCACACCTCCCCTCAGCCACCCACCGTATCACACCCTAGCATTTAGCGGACAGTGGGATGGCCTGGGTTACCATGGAGACAGGACTAATAAGGAGACCTCATGCCAGGAGTGTTTCTGTGTCCTCGCTCTTCCTCCCTACCCCCCCAGCTTCAACTTCCCCCTCCTCCTGGTCTCCTGGGCTGCTCACTTCTCAAACCAGTTGTTAGCACCTTCAGGCAGTCTGTCTGCCAAAAGATTTCTGTATTTTCATGCTAAAAGTGTTGAGTGTGTTTGTATTTTTTTTTTTATGGTTAACCTTAAGGTGCTGGTTTTGATTTCCCAAGCAGGTGGGGGTGGTAGCTGATGGTGTGTGCTGAAATAATTTGCCCAGAATTAATGAATAACTTTTGTGAGGCTGAAGTGAGAGGTGATTAGATGGTTGGCAGAGCAATTCAGTAAATGTTTTGACAACTACGGATTTCTATAATATAATAATTATAATTTTGATATGACACTTCCTTAAAACTAACATCAGAAAGTGCTTTATAGAACCCACAATCCTGAAATTACAACAGACACTTAACAAATAAAGCACAGAGACCCACAAACAACAGTGACTAGGATAAAACAAAATGAAATGAAATGACAAGAAAGACTGTAGATAACTGTATATCTTCAAAAGTGGTTAATAAGAAACAGATAAAGAACATTTCCGTCTAATGAACGCTTGAAAGCTCAATCTTTCTCTATCTGGAGTTTCTGATCAATGGTGGGGAAATAGTTTGAGATGGGGAGAAGAGACGGTTTTTTTTTTCAATTTGGGGAGATTAAGGACAGCGAAAACTAAGAAAATGGTCTAAAAAACAGATAAAATCTACTGTTTTGGTTTTAGTCTCACACTTAAAAGGTACAGTGTGTTGTAGCTATCTAGCATTTAGCAAAACAGACTTGGTAGAAATGAAATTCATATGTATGTTTAGATAAGTGCTTAACCACCTGAATATAAAAATCTTCTAATCTTTATTGACGATGTAAACTGGAGCAAGTTGCCTTTAATGTGGGCTGCCATCTTTTGCAACGACATGATTCCACCATAGCACAGAGCAGTCAAACTGATGACATCTATGTACTTTTAGATTGAGTGCATGGTCTTACAAACGGCAATCCAGGTGGAAGAAGATGTAAGATACTTAAACTTCTACTCTCTGTATCTTTAAATGCAAAACGCTTTCCTGTTTACAAAAATGTGAGGATATGCTGCTCTTCTTGATTTTCTTTAAAAGTTGAGAGCAAATCTTTGTGTGTAATTTTTTAGGTGTTTTATAGACAAAACTACTACTCAAGTGAATAATCTGAAGATAAATAGATTTTGGAAATCACGGCTAATTTCAGCTTTAAGAAATTATTTAGTTTAGAGAACCAAAATTTCGTTGAGAGAACCAAAATGCCAAACATCTCTCCTCTCTTAGCTTAGATTTCTTTCCGTTTTAGTAGTTTGAAGACCCTACTGTGCTTTAATAACTAACTAAAGATAGTTTTAACTATATTTGGGTCATCTGTGCACCAAAATTTTCAAAAACAAACCTCAATCATTGACAGATTGATCAGTAACTCCTGTGTGTGTGGGGTATGTGTATATTCAGGAAGTGACAGGTGAAGCTGTGATCAGCTTGTTGCAGAAACCCAGTGCTGCTGTGCTGAGATTATGTGTGAGCCAAGCCAGTCTAATCCAGTCTGCTGTTTTGCTGCTGGTTAGAAGCACAGTAGGAGACACAGACAGCACTGACACACGCACACCTGAACACAAAAACACATCTAACGCAAACATACAAGCACATGGAGGAAAACATTCACACAGCTTGCGGGCTTCAGCACCACCATTAGTCACATCAACACTGAGGTACCTGCGAGCTGTGTAGCTGTGCAGGCTAAATGGGAGGTGTGCAGACATTTTATATCAAGGCTCTCTCCACGTTCACTACCTGCTTTGGACCGGCACTTTGTCGCATAACAAGAGGCTACTTAGACCTTTTTAAGAGGGTGTTTTATATTCCTAGAGACAGACTCACATCTCAATTGTGAGTGATGCCAAGTGTTGCCGTGGAGAACAAGTGCTAACCCTATTTTTCTCATGGTAATAGCAGATGATATAAGTAGTGTTTGTCTCATAAAAAGGTTCCAGTTAGGAGGTGCACTTAGATGGATATATATGAGGTGAGCAGTTATGTATTTGATTATTGTCATGAGTAAATATATAGTTACGAGGATAAATAATGCTCAGGTCTTGCACTGAGGTTGTTTAAATCCAGATATCAGTGTCAGAAACTCTCTCAAGTTATTCCTTTTGTTTCCAGGTTAGATTGACTCAGTTTTTTTTACCCGTCTCTGGTGGTTTTTATGAGTTATTACCCCACTTTCTCACTAATCATCCAGCTGTGTTAATTACTTGATTTTGATTGGTCGATACGCCTTGACAACAGTCATAAATTCTGAATAGCAAAGGCGACACTAGGGACAACCTGATCACACGTGTCACGCAGATCAAATCAAGCTTCAGAAATGAGTTATAGCGCATCTAGTGTACTGTGTATGATTTCACCTCTTCTAGCTGCCAATCTGATAAAAAATGTGAGTAAGTGATAATATCACTGAACAATATGAAGGACATTTTTTATTACAAGAGGACAAGAGGTGGTGAAGTAGTGCAGAAATTAGTGAAGGATGTAAAAACACACAAAGGACCTGAGTGAAGAAAACAGATATTAAGTAACAGGATTCCTACGCATGTATGAAAAGTATGGAAGTAAATTTGATCAATTTCCAGGTCTTAAAAAGTATGGAAAATGAAAAATGAAGTATGGAAAAATATTGATGTTTCCAGACAATTACCACAGTTTTAAAACACTGTTTTCTGAAATAGAAAAGTTAGGTATTTCCAAAAATAATTCTAAAAAGTAGGGTATGGAAATTCCAACTGTGCAGGAATCCTGAAGTAACCACAAAGTGCAACACGGTGTGGACCATGGCAGTGTAACAGGATCAGTTAAAAGAGAAGGGAAGGCTCATAGAAAAGTTATAAGGAAGAATAACCATTGCAGGTGCTGCTGTTATTCTCTACATTTGTTCAGAATGCCAACAAGAAAAAAAGCGAATATTTAGACTTCACTATGGACTGGTTTGACAGCTGAAGAGAAAGCCAGTGTAAAAACAAGTGCAAAAAAGTCATTTTCGAATCAGTAGAATCATCTTAAAATTAAAGTTAGTTTCTGGTTTAAGTATCAGCAGGATAATGTATAGTTAGGCTGTGGTTATGTGAAATTTAATCCCCCTCAGAGTGACGAGAGACCTGGTTTCTATTTTCCATAACCACAGGCTAACCATACATCATCCGTTAGCTGATTCTCGTAGACAGATATCCATGTGGTTATGACTATTTTCAAGGAACAGGGAAAGATAGAGATGTTTTAAAAAACCTCAGAGGCATCAAATGTTGTATTTTCATTTTTCATCGTATTCTTCAGTTAAGAGCGGCTGTCAAATAAAGATAATTGAAACTGTTCTTAGCTGTGTATTGTTTGCGAAAAATTGAATCTAACCTGAGCTGGGCCACACAGCAGCAGTAATAGTCTTATTGCATTATTACTGAATAGATTTTTAGCTGTTTTGTGAGACTGCCAGACAATTTGCAAATTCATGTTTTGATGGAAAAAAAAGGACGGAGTAATATCTCTGACTCTGAAGATAAAATATACCCGGTAGTTTTTCTTGATTTCTCGAGCCGTGACATGAAACAGGAAACACGAAGATCCTTTGCTGTGTTTTTATTTCCATTTTTGATTTGTGTGTATGGTTGTAATGTTTTGGACTGGTTTGGGTTTGGATTATAACTATAAAAAGGTGAGGATAACTTAATGTTGGGTTGTAAAATACTTCATGTCTCCTTTTCTGTAGCTCGCTGGTAGTGATATTGTTGTTATCCACGGTTATTAGCTCAGGAAAGAGACTCAAGGTCAAGAGCATTTCCAGTTAAAAGGAGGCTTTTCTTGGAGACATGCGATTCTTCTTATACACCTGTAGGAGTTCTGAAAACAAATGCAAATTCCTCAGAATAACAGGACGGTCTTTGGAGTGTGGTTACTGTTGTTTCACGGTAAATGTATTTCTCACAACTGGCCCCTTTTGTTCATTTCTTATTAGATAACAGATGATTATGGATCAGATGGTATCCATGCATCAGTCATCACCTTATAGAGTCTCAGAGGGGATCTTTTTTTAGCTTGAAAGAAGAAAGGAGTAGATGATAAAACCTGAAGTTAAAGGAAAAAAAGGTGTAAATCGCACCCAAGGCTTTGTGAAATGTTGATTGTGTTTGATGGAGCTGTAATTTTCTATTTGGTGAATGGGGGGATCATTATTTGCAACCATGTGAGTCCAGGCTGCAGCAGTTGTTCTGCAAGAGTCAGGCAGGCTCGGCTATAAAGGTTTATTTCTTACCTTGAAATTATTGTTATTTTGAACTCAGACACCTCACCGAAGCTGCACAATAAAGCCCAGAGATAAAATTATAACCCTCTGAAAATTAGAAAAAAAAAAGAAAAAGCTCAGTTATGAATCTTTAATAGAGAATGAATGTGCTCTGCTGGAGGAAAAAATGGATCCTAAGGACGGTGTTTGAAGCCAGAAATATGCAATCTGGCTGTGTTATTTTCCATACACGATTACAATTACAGGATATCTTCAAGGCTCACTGATGATCCACTTTTATTCACAAACATATTCTTACATTTATGTGACCAGAATCATTTCTGAAGTTATGTATACTGTAAGCAGAAAGATAGACCCGCATAAGGAGGGTTGTTTCTCCTCAACACATGAGTCCCTCTGTTTTTTGAGAGGAAATATTATTAAGGAGATTTTTTTTTCCGGCAAAAAAAAAGTCAACAGAGTATGAATCAGGTTATGCATAAATGTAATTACTGTCTAAGCCGCTCTGCCCTGCAGTGAAGACAGAGTGAACCTGGCTTGTTAGGCCTGGCTTGGCTTGCATTGTCCTTGAGGGCAAATCGCTGTTAGCATGCTAATGGCTCCACCTGTTTCTGCCATGCTACTAGCACAAGGGCAGAGGCAATGGGAACACTCAGATGAACCGCACTAAGCTCAGAGTACACACAGGCGCAATTTCATATGCACACAAACACACACACACACGCAGACACACAATCAGTCCCAGTATTGAACCATGCATGCCCCTCGTCCTTTTCCTGCACTGCTAATCCATCCCTACATGTTTCCCTGCTATTTCACACCATTATTACTGCCATAGTCGATGTAAGTGTATGTGTGCCTGTATGTGTAAAAGGAAGAAAGACTGTGGGACTGAATGCGTGTGTGTATGAGTGTGTGCGTGTGTGTACTGCATGCTATCTGTCGGGGGGCTCTGGGGAGAGGAAGCTGCTGCAAGGTAAGTTCTGGGGTAAAACGGCTCTTGAATCCAAACATCCAGGTAGGAACGTGTATTTTCACCCCACACCCCCCACCCTTTGTATAGAAAGTGTGGGTGGATATGTGTCAATGTGTGTGTGCTTACGTAAATGTGTATGCACACATGTGGAGTCATAAAGAGACTTTTTTTTTAAATATATACTGCTGCAGTGTGCGTATATATCTATCTATAGAAATATAGATACATATAGACAAACCTCAGTTCTGGCTACCAGTGCAGCATGGTATCCATTGTGACGTTTGTGTGAATTTTTTTATTCATTTATTTATTTATTTTGCATGTATGTTACCCTGGTAACACTGGACGGGTGTGCATGTACAGTAAGTAGCCATGGTAACCCAAGGGCTTAGCATGCATGTTAATGAATGTCTGTCTCTCTCTCTCCTCGCTCGGCCGCGACACCTTTCCAGAGCACAGCTACACTCCAGGTAGGTCGCACTTTGTATCAATCTATCTATCTATCTATCTATCTATCTATCTATCTATCTATCTATCTATCTATCTATCTATCTATCTATCTGTCTATCTGTCTATCTATCTGTCTATCTGACTCTCCTACTCAGATGTCTGTCTGCATTTAGATATCTTTCTCTGCTCTTCCATCCTCTCTATCTAATCCCCTCTTCTCCTCACTGTAATACTGTTTTTTTTTTATGAACTATTTAGTGCTTCCTAAGCCTGTCATTTTATCAGCATTCCTCTCCACCTTTTATATCTTTTCGAGTCTTGTCCTTTACATTCTCTTCTCTAGCTCTTTTTTTTTTCTAACTTTTTATAGTGGAAATTACTGTTCAAGGTAGCCTGTGTAAATGTTTGTGGGTCTGTGTGGGTATGTGGGGATTGGTTGCTGATCGCCGGTAAGTTTTACATCCCATGTGCAATCATCTGAACTGGACTCGAGATAACACAGACAAAAGCACACACAGATTCTGTTCTGTACATGATCTAGTTATAGCGCTGTGTTCGTACCTATGTGTGCATAGGATCGCTGCAATCCTGGGATGAGTAAGTTTCTCCGAAGCCAGTTTTTCCTCTTTAGGAATATGCAGTAATGTAGAAGACTAACACATACGTGTGCACTCTTTTACACAGAGCACTCGAGCTGTCATTAGCATGTCACTGACAGAACCTAAAAGCACATTAATGCACATGCACAAGCACATACTTCACACCCCATGATCCTTTGCTGTGCTGACTGTGCTCTTGTCTTCCTTTAAGGTCTGGCACACCTGATGATTGGCGACCAAGGTATGGCCTCCTCTTACCTCACTTCCTGTTGTCCTCTGCTATACCATCACCCCTCCCCCCCCTTCCCCCAATCTCCTCACTCCTACACTCACAACTCCCTGAATCCCTCCCCCCTCTTCATCACCACCTGGCGAAGGAGGAAGTTGTCTCTCTAGGCACTGAACCAAGGTCAGTTTTTTCTCGCTCTGTAATTGAGATTTCTTCATTTTAAAACGGTCCCATTTGGTCTCATCAGAAATTTCAGTTTTAATTTAAACTGAAATGGATGACTCTTGCTTTTGCAGTAGAACAATTAAATAATATCAAATGAAGTACGTCCTTTAAGGTTACTTTTCCAAGGGAGTGATGAGCCTGAGAGCAACTTCTGCCGTGATAAATCCTATTATCATGACTGCTGATGTGGGAGGGAGTAATGGGAGGGTGTAGGCGGCTGCAGCTTGACAGCGCTTGGCTGGCTTAGAATTGGCAGGTCATGGGAATGGAGCTAAGGGCCGACTGACCGACTAACTCCTCGGATGGTTTGACTTAGTCTTTACTCTTTCACCTCATTTCATTTTCTCTCATCTGTATGTAAGAGTTCGATTGAGGGGGCAGGAGGCGTTCGAGTGTGTGTATGCACGCTGTAATCATACCGGTATGTGTGCATGTGTGCTTCTTTTGCATCATGGTCCAGATCAATGACTGTGGCAGTTTTCACAGGAACACTCATCCACATTGGCTTTTTTTTTTTCATCGGCTTCCAGCATGTCTCGCTTCGCTGTGGCTCGTCCTCACATGGACTCCTGCTCACGCTTTGGGGAGCACATGTGAATCTGCGCAGATGTTTCTGTGAATGAGAGCAATGCTGTTTACCTAAACACCCCAAGATGCCCGGTGTTTTTGAACACATCCCTAAACACCACCTCCTGTGCTCTGCCTGTTTCAAAATGTTTGCCGGTGAACAAACTCACTCTGGCTTCCCTGTCTTCTTGCCCTCTTTCTTCCTTCTCTCCCTCTGTCCCTGCCCTCTTTCTTGCTGTTTTGGGACACCACCCTCTGTGATTTTAGGAAAGCTTGGAGGTACCCTCTGATTTTTTCATGTTTATGGCTAATGAGCTGTTCTGGATGGTTTGGAGCTTTAATGTGTTGGAGGCTCTTGTATGTATGGATGGTGATGCAGTTATTTAGAGCTCATTGGCTTCAAGTTCCATGTGAGTTGTGATACATGTAACAACTCGTCGAGTATGCCAGCTTGATTTAGGCCCTAAGCTTCAAAATGTGTTTATTTAAGTGCAACAAAGCAGCAACGTCCAGTTTAAAAAATGACTCATTGTGGGAGTGCAAAAACTGCATTTCCTTGAGTGTCAACTTGACAAAGGCTGCAGAAGCCAAGGAAACCCCATTAGGTCTCATGTTAAAATGCCTAACTTAACAGAAAAATTAAACATGGTTACAGCCTGATATGGTTTATTTATTCCTGCACACAATGAAGGATTTTTGTCATGATGCATTTATTGGGATAATAGGCCAAGAGTAAAACATAAATTTACATAATTAAGGGCACATCTAAGTTCTTCCACTTCTTTGCCTGAGTCAATGTTGATCGCAAGTTAGGACTAGTCAGCATTTCTGTTTTAGTGCCCTCCACTGATGGTCTTGAGATAAGGGCTGGGCGATATGGCCTCAAATCAATATCACGATATATTGAGCAGTTCACCTCGATAACAATAAATGGACTTAAGATACCACAAGGTAACATATCAAGGACTACAACCGTATCTTATAAATTCTATTGACGCTGTAGCAATACTTTAAAAATATGCAGTCTTAAAGGTACATCTTTCAAAATAAAGCGTCCAGGCAGACAGTCATACTCAAGAAACATCTGCCCAGATTTTCTACAAGAGCTGACTGAAAAGTTATTCACATCTTACAACTTATAGACCTGCATTTATTTAAAAAAGGATAGATAGATATACTTTATTGATCCCAAACTGTGAAATTCTCAAATATACCACAAACATCTGCTGTTTGGTTAGGTTTAGGCAACAAAAAATTAGGCAAGAAAAAATTACAATTTGGATTAATTGAAGATATAGGCAGTTTGTACCGTCTTCATGGACCTAAGTTGTGTCACTGTATTAAACCACAGTCCTGTACCTTTAAAGGACTGAAACATCGACTGCCTTTGCAAACATTTTGCGAGCAAATCAAGCTGCAGAGTCCTGGATGAATTCCAGTGTTAGTTTGGACCAGCTGGCTGCATAATGAATTGCATTTTATTCATATTGTTGGAAAAACTGCATGAAATGCAATGATAAAGGAAATAAATTTTATGAACACTGTGGCAGCCATCCGAATGCTTTTGTATGCCCACTCAGTTTGCAAGCTATCAGATGGAGCCCTGGATACATGGATCAGGCTTTTTCAACATTTAGCCCATCAGATAAAACTCGAGCTAGCCTAAAGCTTCCCTTAGATTAGTTAAGGTGAACTTGTTGCTAAGTAAGCTGGCACTGTGACTTAGGAGAAGGGAAGAAAAGACAGAAAAATCAAGATCTCCAAAAAGAATAGCTGTTGTACTATTTTGGATTCAGGAGATGTGTGGATTCACAAACACAGGTACTGTGTAAATATGATAAAAACAGAGGAACCGTAAGTTGTAGCAGTTTTGCTGAATAGATTTACTGACAAAACGTAGAGTTTTTT
Organism: Xyrichtys novacula; assembly: GCA_962446985.1. Classification (NCBI taxonomy): domain Eukaryota; kingdom Metazoa; phylum Chordata; class Actinopteri; order Labriformes; family Labridae; genus Xyrichtys; species Xyrichtys novacula. The sequence continues at coordinate 4,841,298 of OY660882.1, read as the reverse complement.
ATTTATCTTATCAAAGGTTATCCTAAAATCAAATAGTATTGCACATTTTCCTCAGGCCTTTAACATACATCATAAAAACATTCAGAAACAACAGAAGAGAGGATCAAATTCTGTGTTACTGGGCCTCCGAACAAGCTGCCGTATTTGATGACTTGGTGGTTCACATTAAATTGCAATGTGTCATTTTTAGCGAGGTAAGCTGTTCATGCATGTGTGTGTGAGAGAGGGAGAGGGAGAGAGAGAGAGCTCATACTTAAGCATGTGTCTGAATGATCCGGGGCTTAGGCCGACAGTGCTTTTGAAAATCTGAAGGTAGGTGCCGCGGAATCAGCCGGCTCTGCATGATGCTGATGAATACACTGATTGACCCACATGAAGACAGGCCTGACCGTGACACGCTGATCTGCGTCTATTGTGCTCTTTGATTGGATGAGAGAGGACATGATGACGGCTGTCTCCCATTGTGACGGGGCCCCCGTGTATTCAGCGAAAATGTGCTATTTAACGAAAAAAGCCGGCGGATAGAAATATCTTGAATAGAGCGCAAATGATGTCTTCAACCATCTATCACAGCGAGACATCTCTACTCTGACAAGTATATTTCTATCAGTGCATTTTTGTCATGTTTTGATTGCTAAGTACACTCCTAGTGCTCGAGTTCCTGCCTTAAAATGTCTGCCGTGAATCATCCAGGTGGCAGTGAAAATTTAATTGCTTCATCTGGCTTATGCTCAGCATTTTAAATCACCTACTTAAGGACCGACATGTATTAACATATGTCTCTCGCACCATAACAGAATGTACTCGGCGTATTTGTGTATAGTGAATGCCCGGGCTATTACAGATGTTTGTATTGTGATAGGTAGAATGTAGAGCTGTAGTTGAGTTATTTTCCTTTTATTTTTCTTCAACCTTTGATGTCTTTTTCTCAAAACTGTATGCATGAAAAGACGGCGGATGTGTGTGTGTGCGTGCGCGCATGCATGCGTGTGCGTGTGTTTGCTCTGCATACTAAGATGTAAAGGCTGTCAAATGGTGCAGACGAAGCCTAGCTTAGGTTAGCTCAGCGTAAAGAGGCTTTTTGAGGAGCCCGCAAAGCTGAAATGAGTTTCTTTGAGGGGGCGGATTGGCTGTGGGGAGGGGTGTCTTAGAAAGATATACAGCGTGTGTGTGTGTGTGTGTGCGTGCCGGAGAAATTGAGAAAAAGCGAGTGTGCCTGCAAGAGGAGAGCTAAAGGAATGAATGATAGAGGGAGTAGGGAGGAAAGCGAGGGAGAGATAAAGTGAGTCGTCTTCTCCCTTGTGATGTAGAGCAACTGGCTGTATCTGCAAAGGGACAGCGGTGCTCCCGTCTGCCCTCCCAGCCCAGTCATTCTCCAGGGGACATCAGCCCTGATGGGGAGCCCTGGACCTTTCCCCCCCTCCATAAAACACAGCTATCACTCTCTCTGGAAACGATACCCGCAGATCACTAATCACTTTGAGTGGGTGAAAATGCACGAATTGTGGAGGGAAGAAAGAAAAGAGGGAGCCAAATTGGATTTTCATAAGTATCGAGCAGCCAAAGGAAGAGGGGGAAATGGATTTTTTTTCCCTTTTTTTCCTCCCTGAAAAGTATTGAGCAGCAATAATCTGGATGGAAAATGTGCTTAAAGCCAAGTAGCAGATTTTGCCCTTTCTCTTCTCTGTGTCTGGCCAAGAATAGACCGTGAAGGGTCCTGGGTGAATGAGTGATTGTGGGTTCTGAATAGGATCGAGGAGCGGCTCTTGTGCGTAATTGGCAGCGATGCTCATTTAGGATATTTATTTTTAGCTTTCGGGCAGGTTGTCCCGCTAATAACCGTTGTTTGTCTAAATGTTCAAGTGTTCTCGATATCCATCCTACAATCTGTGCACGGCATAAACAAGTGGCCTGCCTCGCTTGAAGTGACCTTTACATACACGCGCTTACGTGAACGGACCGACAAACAGACACACACACACTCACACAGAATAACCTTTAGAGAGTGGCCGCTGAGTAGGTGAGTGAGTGTGTGTTCAGTGTAAATATGCATGAGTAAGGCTGCCTGCACATATTCTTCACGGTCAGTGGATGAAGCAGGAAAGAGAACGAGGTGCGTGTGTGTGCGTGCGCATGTGTGTGTGCGTTTAAATGTGTGTGCCTTTTCAGGGGAGGTGGATTGTGAGTCATCACTTGTGACTCATAAAGCGTCGGCAATCAAAGCAGCTCATTTTAACACATTGTCTTATGGCATAAACACACACAGATGGACGCACACATAGGAAACACGTATACACACACTCTCACACATGTTCAGTGTCACACTCTTTGAATATCTCTTTAAATTGTCCCCTTTGTTTTTTTGCTCCTCCACCTCTCTCTCTCACTGCCTCCCCTACGTGCAAATGTCCGTGCTTTTCTCACACACACACATTCACACACACATACTGAGAGGACCATGCTGACTCCACCATATGTGGGGCTGGGAGTGGTAGCAGACGCCAAGACAAGAGGAACCAGTCGGTACCAGCAAAGTACAGCATGTCTCCTACCTCTTACTCATCATCATCTAACAGCCCTAATAATAAATTTCACACAAGGGGCTGACTATTCTGAAATATTAAAAAAAAACTGGCACTTAGACCTAATTATGAAACATATTTTAGGTTTATTAATAATGCCTTTTCAGAAAATTAATCAACAAGGATTTCATTAACTTTCTTCTTAAGTACAAAGGCAAGACATGACGCTTTTCCAGCTTTGTATCAACAACAGTCACAAGTAATGATCTTTTTCACTCCGGTTTGTTTTAATGATTAGCTGCTTGAGCAATTCTTATTTTTAGAAGAAAAAGTAAAAAGTGATAAATGCCCTAAAAAGTAAAGGGATGTCTTTAATTTACTTTATCACCAATAGCTGAAAACCAAACTATGATGTATGTAGGGGCAGAATTCCCAACAATGACTTGCCTCTTAATTTATCAAAGATGGTACTTTGATTAAAGGTACAGTGGGTAGTATCTGATATGAATATCATGTTTGTAAGTAAGTCTAAATGAGTGTGTAATCACCTGAATATAAGAATAACTTAGAATGAGCCTCTCTTGCATGGAGGCTGCCATTTTGCACCATCATGTTTGTACTCAACTCAACTTTATTTATAGAGCACTTTAAAAACAACCAAAGCTGACACAAAGTGCTCTACATAATAATATAAAAACATAAAACAACAATAAATAGTTGTTTTAAAATATAATAAAAAAGCAATAAAACAAATGTCGTCTCATGCTGGGTCAAAAGCTAAGGAGTAAAAGTAGGTTTTTAGATGGGTTTTAATAAATGGACAGTGAGGGACAGTAGCACACAGCCGACAACTTAGTAACATGTGCATGTTTGTGGTCGTGCATCAGTTGTAGGACAAAGAAGAGAAACAAGAGAGCGGTTGTTGTTTGTCAAATCATTTGTGTTGATAGACATTTCAGGTGGTGAAACTTGACAGTGGAGTAACATTATTTATCATGCATGACTGGAGCTTCTTGTCTTAAAAGACCAATGTTATTAAATTGATTAGGAGAGTGAGCATTATTTCAACCAGATCAAATCACTAGATTCTCCCATTTCTACACACTGTACCTTCAAATTGTGACTTAAGATGACCAGCTTTTCTGGTCCTCAAAGCTCCTATGAGTACCTTTTGGTTTGGGTCAATTTTAGCACCCCCTGTGGACAAGGAAGGCCTTGCTTATCTTGTCCTCTGCTTGTTTTCGTACTGGGTTTTGACTGACGATATCTCATAATGCTGACTTATGACAGTGAAATGGATCATTAATTGTGAATGTTTCATGTGTAGATTGTTTAAAAAAAACTGTAAGGCTGACCCCTCCCAACAATTCAGGCATTTAAAGTTAGGATATAAAAATCTTCAGTCTTGTCATCGCTGGTCTTGCTTGGTTTTGGGTGTCATGAGAAGAAATCAGTATGAATTTCAGTAATGACTACTTCATTAACGACAACAGACTCCCGACAGCAGCTTTAAAGATTTCCAAAGTTTAGACAAAATTTACACTTGGATGTTAAAATTTTTGTGTACCCTTAGAGCCCCAGTTTGGCCACCCTAGTCAAAAATATCTGTCTCCACACCTGAAGAAATAAATTGTCGAAACAAATAAATAGAATACTCAGATTTGAGACACTGATACCAGAGACGAACATTCGGTAATCAAAATGGTTGTTGACAGACTTTCTGTTGATAAATAGACGAATCTCTGCAGTGCCAGGATTGTAAATACAAAACTTTAGTTTGGATGTGTTTGTCTGGTGTTAAAATTTGAGTAAGACTAAGATTTACAGATTTATAGACATAAATCAGTAGACTGTGATATTTTTATGCTCCTTCTTTCAAAGGATATTTTGTTTGATTTTGTCTTTGTATTCTTCAGAAAATATAAACTAATATAACCAACTTCCGTTAGCAAAACACAAGCTTTGTTATAGTTCTTTACCTCATGTTGAATATGTCAACAATATACATAAATATTTTCCACACACACATCATCATTAGCACATGTTTTAAAAATGACATAATCTAGCAAACAGGCAAGTGAGCATCACCCAACTCGAGGTGAGAGAGAGCTGCTTGGTGTTAAGAGGCATGTGTCTGCTGATTGGCCGCCTGCCGACTGACTGCCATGAATTTTGGCTTCTGAGCATCAAATCTGGAGCTGAAAGGGAAAAAACAAACTGTTAAAACTAAGTTGTGCTTGTTGTGGCCATCAGCAGTGATTCCAACAAAGTTTTTCTTGCAAAACGCTCCATTTTTATAGATAAACCTTTTTCCGTAATGGGTCTTATTCTGCCTCTTCTCTCAGCTACTAACAGCCATTATAACGCTGTAAAACAGCACTCATTAATGCTTAACACCCATGCAGCTCTTGTAATGAAAGTCACAGCCTTACATACAGAGCCCTACCCTGCATTATCAGGGAGATGCTCTGTTACCGAACTCTCCATGGGAAATGTTTCGCAATCCCACAAGTAAATGTATACATTTATTGGTAATTGTATGCAATTACCATCCCGTTAGCAAGTGTACACATTAGCATTTTTGCACATTCACAGAAGCGCTAATAGGAACACACAAAGCTGATGCACCCCGTAATCGCCTCGAAAATAAAGACATCAAACGGACTCCCCATTTACAGAGGATGAAGGGAGAAGATAGAGTGGAGGCTTGCTGCGTGAGGGAGCGGGGAGGGAAGGAGGAGGGGGTGGGCAGGATAGGGGTAAAGGAGTGTAGAAAAGTGATGGTGAGGAAAGATAGGAGCGCCTTCAGAAAGTGGGAATGCCAAAGAGGTTTGGAAAGAGAAGGTCGGAGACGCAGAGGGAGACAAGGAGGGAGATAAGACTGCAGCGTTTTCTCAGCAGGAGCACTGCATCTCTCCTTGGGCTCCCCGACATGACACAGTCTCGCATCAACCGGGATGGTATTCATCAGAGATGCAGATGCCTCATCCAGAATACACACGTACACACAAACACACACCTTTTTTTTTTCTTTTTTAGAAAGAAACAATCTTGTTGAGAATGCAATTGTCTTTCACCAGTTCTAGCAATTTCCTTTGTGCCTGCGTTGGGGCTCAGGGTAGTGGCCCAATTGGCGTCTCACTCCAGTACCCCATCTGGCATTTGAAGTTCATTTCTTTGCTGTTTGCCAGAACATGAACAAACACGTGAACACACACTTACACACACTCTCAGTCGCAGGTATTGTGCAGGAACATTTAATTATTTGTGGTACTTGCCTGGCAATACTCCGACAACTGAAATAGCCACAGCTTTCATTAAAAGCCCATTTCATTACCTTTATGAAAAGAGGCCTTTATGATCCTGTTATTTGTTAACAACCTGCTGTAAGGGCTTTTATTAGTTGTGCATGTGTGTCACGCTGCGGTGTGTGTATGAACAACATCTATGCAAATCTGAGCCTTGTAATTAGTCTGCGTGGTTATATTTAACCTCATTGTTTCACAACAGTTTGGCTTTATGTATGCTCAAATTCACATTTTCCAGTGACTGTGTCTTGCTGCCCTCTGTGCATATGTGCCATGGTGTAAGTATATGTGTTTGTGTGTACGCCAGCGTGTATCTGTGTGTGCGCGCGCGTGTGTGTTTTAACACGGATGAAACTGACTCTGATCTTATCCAGCTTAAGACAAATACACTGTTCTGCCCGCAGACATTGTCATGGAAACAAGCCGGTTTCCCTGGGTACCAGAGAGAAGGCCAAATTCAAGCTAGAGACAGACAGAGAGGGAGAGATGAGCACAGATAAAAGAGACAAAAAAGGGACAAGAAATAAAAGATTAAGCACAAAGGCAGGACGTGTTCTGGCCATTGTTTAGTCTTAATTTAACGGGATTAACAATGTTAGAGATTATTTTGTTAAACTCTGATTGCGTCCCTCTATTTGCTTTAAACAATCCTAACTTTGTCATCATTATTATTGTTTACTGAGACATGACAGATTGTTCTGACTATGCTGAATAGACAAGGCATGAAACATGCTGATTGACTTTTTTTTTTTTCTCATTTTATGTCGCCTAAATAGTTTATTGATTTGGTTCAGGCTGATTATCCATTTGCTGATTATTGCTGCAACTGATGTAGGCTATTTCAATACAATATGATAAATGAAGATACAATACATTAAGATACAGCACCATACAGTTTAATACAACATGTTACAATATAATATAATACATGACAATATAATCCTACAATGTTACAATTTAATTTAAAGAGACTTTACTCCAAAGCATCATGATACCGCACATTACGATATGAAACAACACATTGAGATACACTAATACATTATGTTATGATACAGTGTAGTACGATCTGTCGGCAGCTTTATCTGTGTAGCTCTTAGGGTCCAAGACACATTTCCCAGAGACAATAAAGTGTATCATAATCGTATCATATTGTATCGTATTGTATTGTATCGTATCATATCATATCATATTGTATCGTATCATATTATGTTGTATTGTATTGTATTATATTGTATCGTATTGTATCATATCATATGATAAGATTTTTTCTAATACATTATGATGTGTTACAAAACAGTATGATATGACACCCTGTGATATAATGTGGTACCATACGATACAATCCTTAATGATATTAGACGTTATGATATAGTTTCCTCTGTTATAGGGTAACTCGCCCCAGATTTTAGTGCTTGTGCACATTCAGCTGCCTTAACTGTAGAATAATTGTATTAAAACAATAGGATTAACAACAAAACACATGGAAACATAAATTTCAATATGCACGTTAGACTAACTCCATTAAATACCTTGATAAGTACAAAAAAAAACTGCTTCATTTGGTATCTCTTTTGTAAAATTATCAAACTTTGGAGGTTTAAGCCTCCAAATATAGAGCCCAAACTCCATATTTTTCTTCGCCTTATTGTAAAAATCAATATTTATTTGTTTTTTAAATTGTTGTACACCAAAACAAGACATTTTATGACATTACCTTTGGATTTTGTGTCATCTTTTAGCTTAAAAAAATTGGATGAACAGAAATAAACAGGGACCTCAATCTACAGATCAATAGATTATGAAAATAACTGTCATTTTAGCCTAAAAGCCAATCGAATAACTCACTTGTGACTGATCTGTGCGATAACATAAGTTAGTGACATATCTTCAGAATCCCACTTCTGCAAAATGAAAAGATAAAACAATAAAGTGAGCACCGTTATTGATTCATCCAAATCATTCGTTATTTTTCAGAAGATCTCGATCGATTCAGTATTTCCGCACAGGTGAAACTTTTCGACCCGCTCCGCCCTTGCCAAGAGCTCGTCTTGAATGTTTTAAAGCATATATCTTGTGTGGGGAATGAATGCCTTCAATTTAACAACAACAAAAAGAGGAATAAGAGCTCTACATTGCCGACCACCGATCTGTCACTTGTGTCCTGACAGTAATATCCTCCTCTACACTATTGCTCCCTTGGCAGTGATGTGATAGTGAAATCGCTTTCAGAGCCAGATGCTGTATATCACTGAATAGAGATGGAAACGGCAGTCTGAGTGCCTTTTAGTGAACTTGTCTGTATGGATTTTCACACTTTAACTTAATATAGAGACTATGCATATGTTAGCATACATTTACATATATTTCCCACACTGGTCATCTATCTGTATACTGTACGAGTGCATAGTTAATCCACCTGTCTGTTATTAAGGAGGGATGCCTTCATGCTTGGTGTTTGAGTTTAGGCTGTATGTGTGTGTGTGTGTCTGTCTATGTGCGTGTGTGTGTGTATGTGTGTGTGGACAGTCTGAGAGGAGCTGATAGCAGAACTGCATGGTGGGCTAAAAACGAGGTGCAGTGGAATTGCAGTGTGCTATCTCCAGAATGACAGGGCTGCCATGATTGAGGCTTGCTACACTAGGATTTAGATACCCCAGCATTTTTCTCTTTTACCTCCTCCATCCCTCGCTTTTTACCACTCCCTTCTTCCCTTGTCTCTCTTTCTATCCATCCGCCTCTTTTTAACTTCCATTTTGTGTCACCCATCTGAATGAGCCCCTCCATTTCCCCTCTTTCTTCCCCCCTTTCTTTCTTTCTTTCTTCCTCTTCCTCCCCCCTTGCTCCCTCTATCAGGTGCTGTATAATGTAGGCTCCCCTGATGTGCTCCCAGCCTCCATCCGCCATTTTGATTCAGTACAGCTGTCCATGATAATGTACTGTTCACTCAATCACTCTTCCCCCCTTCTCTCTCTCTCTCTCTCGCCCTCCTTCCTGCCCCCCCTTCTCGAAACGCACACATGCCCAAACGCACATATTTGCTGTAACGACTGCTGGATTGCTGGGTTGCCATGGAAATGAGAAATTAGTGTGTGAAAATGTTTAGGAGGAGACCCATGGGAAGAGACAAAGCCATACGAGACATGTACACACACACCACATGTGCTCACACACAAAAAAAATCCATGTGATGGGTGTTTGATCATCGGAGAGGCGGTACGGTTGCAGCTGGTCCCAGTAGCATCAACCATCAGATCTCTCTCTCTCCCTCTCTCTCTCTCTTTCTCTCTCTGCTGCTTCCCTACAGACTGCTTTATTCATTAGGCGAAGTAGTTTAATGATAGCCTTCAAAGTCTGATGCCAATCACCCTCCGTCTTTACATTTTCCCATATTCCCCCTTACTTATTAATTCCTCTCCTCTTTCTCATGCCAATACTTAATATCATGATTTTTTTTTCTGCTTATATCTTACCAATTCCTCCACTCTCTCTCTCTCTATCTATCTCTCTTTCTCTTATTCCCTTCTTCAGTAACTTAATTAAATCTGATGTGATTAAATGATGAGGATCTTTTTTCAACGGAAAGAGAGAGAGAAAGAAAGAAAGAGAGTTTTTTTGTCAGATCTGCCTGCAACTAAGATTATCAATATCATAATTTTCTCTCAAGTGGTCCAGTAATTGTTTAGTCTATAGATACTCCAGAACCAAAAATGACATCTTTAAGTGGATTTTTTTTGTCAAACTAATGGTTCGAAATCTTAAAGTGATTCTTTTATGATCGTACAAATCCATTGAAAGCAGCAAATCCATCTTTTTAAGAGGCACAAGCCAATAAACGTTTGGCATTTTGGTTTGAAAAATTACTTTTCATTGATTAACTTGGTGGTGTTGGGAATCAATCGATACTCTGTGAATCATTCAGTTGAACCTTACCTATAACGACACATCCAGCACAGCTAGAAAGAAGACGGATTTACGCATATGTGGCTCTAAAACAACAGAAGCTTTACTGAATCATAAAATCTGATGGTGAAGCTTCGCCATCACCAGAGCGGAGGAAGTATTCCAGTAGTAATTTGAGATTTGTACATTTTTTCCCTCTCTTTTTAATGAGGTGATCTCGCTCGCATGCTTAAAAGACCCCCTTTTTTTTATAAAAGCGAGTTTTGAACAAAGGAAAAGTTTGTGTTCGGGACTGAGTGCCAATTAATTTTCTGTCAAATCACCCGCTATTTAATCAATTTATCATTCTAGGACTACAGACAGGGCTCTTTCTAGTGCAGAAAAGGCCAGCGTGTAAAAACAATAATTGCTATTATAGAAAATAAAAGCGAACAATCAGGTTACAACAAGATGTAATCAGGAAACAACGACTAGAGTAATAAACGAACACAGCACAGGAAATTAAATAAATGAGCAGCAGAGATTTATTTTAACTTAACATAACTTACTAACTTTATTTAATGTGCTTCTGATTTCATCACTTTTTATATTGAAGACCCTGAGAGTAATAAAACAGTCATAGATTTACATGATGGATGCAGCGATGAGATGAGAAATGAACTATCTCTCAGTTTGACTTCTCTGGTCTGACGTCATCCGTCTCGGTTGTCCACGGCTGATTAGAGGTGAGCAAAATGGCGCCAAGAGAGAGTCGATACCTGGTTTTAAGATAGTTGTTCTTTAATCTGTTTTTCTTCACTTCTTTGATAGTTGTCTAGTCGACATATCTTTTTCAAAATAAAAGCGTGTTTGGCATCAAAACAGGCAGTACAGCAGCAGCAGGTTAGATGTTAAGGTGGTAGAAAAGCAAATTAAAAGCATCACAAGTAAAACTTGAACATAAACTGGGTCACTCACTCCTTTTAAAAATCATGGAAAAAGTGCGTTTGCGAGTGTGTCATTACACGGAACCCACTTTACTATAAACCGTACGAGAAATCAAACGACTAAAAAAGGAGTAAGAAGCAGAGTTTTTGAACCTCTCTTCTTGCATTTGCGTTTTCCCCCCTTCTTCTTCTTCTTCTCTGCATCCATTTCTCCTCTTCCCGCTCGCTTGCGTTGATCGACAGAGCTCTCCACAGGATGAAGTGTGACATGTGGTGTGTATGTCAGTGTCTGTCTCACTGTTTACTCTGAGCTAATACTGACTCACTCCATTAATCTGAGCTACAACAGATCCACTCCAACCTGCCCACTTGAGAGCGCGTGTGTGCTTCTCCATCCTTGTGTGCGTGTTTTATAGGTGTGTGTGTGTGTTTGCCGAATACAGGCATGCAGGACACGTGTCCTTCATTGTGTTTGTGTCACCCAATATGCATTTTCCTGCCTGATTTGTGTGCGTATACGCCTGTTGTTGTTGCGGGCCAGGGCTCCCAGATCGATGCAGAGATGCTTTATGTGCTCCTGTCTGCTCTAATGACATGTCTGTAAATTAGTAACAGAATGGTGGAGCAGCGCACTGAAACCTAATGGCACCTCTGTAAATTACCGCTAGAATGCTGCTGGACGGCTGTGTGTGTTCTCATTGTGAACAACTCACCCCCTCCCTCTCTCCTTCCCTCCGCCACCTCATCTACATTTGTCTGCATGTCTGCTTGTGTGTGCCAGTGTGATTGTGCGAGCATTTGTGGCCGTTCTTTTTCCTTTTTTTTTTCCAGTCTTTCTTTCTTTCCTTCTGTGTGTGTCCTTTTTTGTTCGTCTCCTCCTCCTCCTCCTCCTTTTTTCGCTCTCGCTCCTTCTCAGTAAAGACTAGCCCGGGGCCCTGAGTTGGTAATAGCTTTTCTGACAGCAATACACCAATATTTACAGAGACCAGCACCCACCCACACCCCCGCACACATTTCATGCACACATAAAAAGCATATACTGCTTGTCCGTGCGCGCATACACACTTCTCGAGCGCAAACTTGCGCAGACACACTCACACGCTCTTAATTAACATGCTGGGAGGGAAGAAACACACTCGGGGAGCTCACACACATGCTGGCAAACAACTTGTTGTTTCTCACTCATATATTGGCATTCACACTTTGTTTTTTTTTTCTTCTTACTGCAGACGCAAAGAAAGACAATTTGCCACAATTGCTATTTGAGTTGTGATATATTCTCACTTCTCATTATTCTCTCCGTGTTATATTCACTCGAGTGCGGCCAACTCCATTTCGACGCTCTTCTCCCTGCTTCTCACTACTTTAATAAGCTATTACACTTCAGTCTACTCATTACGTGGCAATCATCCACCACCCCTCCCTCCATCCATCCATCCATCCATCCATCCATCCTCTCCAGCGGTTCCTCACCAAGTGTCTGCCTTGCTCCAGCCTGACCCAGCGCGTGTTAAATTCCCCTCTGTTCTCCTCATTATCGTGAACTACAAGCCGGTGGTTGTGCCAAAGGCTCCACAGGGCAAAAGAAAAAGGAGGCCAATGAGATGTGCAGGGAGAGGAACGGTGGCGTGAAGCTTGTAGAGGAGGTGTGAGAGGTGTAGGGATGGTGGTGAGGAGGGCGGATGCAGAGCGGAGGAAGGGTGATGCTTTAGGGGGATGGGTGCGAAGGAGACAGATAATGTCACCCCTGCTTGCCAGCACAATACTATGATCGCTTTTTTTGCGGGCAGATGTGTGTAGGTGTGCATATTTGTTCCAGCGCCGGCTTGCGTATGCGGCTGCTCGCTTCTCTAAGAGTAGAGTAGATAAGAGAGCGCGAGCTTAAGGATGATGGATTGCGAAACCTTGGTCTAGTGTCCTTGGGGGTCACTCAGGGTGCGCAAGGTAAGTCGCCATTGGCTGTCTGCCTGTAATTCTGAATTCTAATTGGCCGATCCTGCCTGCTTTAACTGCCATGATGTTCCCAAGGTGCTGTTCTTCATCTTCATCTTCATCCTTCCTGAAAAACCCTTCCTCACCTGTACTCTTACTGCACAAACAAACTCGCACACACTCACAAACACACACATATATATATATATATTCTGGCATTGGACGAACATCACGAAATGAGCCATGTTGTCAAACAAGACCACATCACTTCAGACTGCCAGCACAGATGTTCTCTCAAAAGAGAGGATGGCAGGTTTCATAACCAGTTTGGAAAGCTACAGACTCACGACCGTCTCTCTCTCTCTCTCTCTCTCTCTTTTGCATCCACACTGTTTAATCTGCAACCCACATGAGTGATCAAAGCTTGTTTACACACCACTTCATGGTACGATTAGAGGTATGGAAGGAAGTGTTTCTTCCCAGTGCTGGCATCAGTGAGGCTTTGCTTGACAGTAACAACATTTGCAGCATCTTAAACAATATGTTTTGTGCAGCACATCCGAATCAAATTTAACCACGCCGAGTAAAGCTTTGTTTTACTCGCCTGGCTCTGATGAACACCCACCATTTTATCATCTTTGAGCATATTGTGAAGAGAAGTGTGGGAAGCTGCAACATAGTTTGGGTTGTACTAATCATTATGATAATGTCAAACAAGTGAAAAATGACACCACACTTCTTTGTTCTTCCTCCTCCTCTCTTCTCTCCCTCGTCTATCTCAGCTCGTGAGGAGTATGTCGCCACCTTCAAGGGCTCCGAGTACTTCTGCTACGACTTGTCGCCCAACCCTATCCAGTCCAGCAGCGATGAAATCACACTCTCCTTCAAGACGCTGCAGCGCAACGGCCTCATGCTGCACACCGGCAAGTCAGCCGACTACGTCAACCTGGCACTGAAGAACGGTGCCGTGTCGCTCGTCATCAATCTGGGCTCCGGGGCCTTCGAGGCCTTGGTGGAGCCTGTCAACGGCAAGTTCAACGACAACGCCTGGCACGACGTCAAGGTCACCCGCAACCTGAGACAGGTAACAAGAAAACAGGGGATGGAGGAGTGAGCAACCAAGCAAACAGGAGAGAAGAAGAAGTAAAGTTTGTTAAGATATCATAAAACCTAGTTTACAGACAGTGAGAGGTAGGTTTTTAAATAAGATGATATTAGCAATCAACAAACAGAAATAAGCTAAACATGAAACTTTTTTACTTTCTTCTTAAAAACTCAACAACTAAATCTTCTTTCTACTTTCAACTAAAACAACTAATCTCTTTCAGCATGTAAAAACGGAGGGTTTCCACTTTCCTCCGTTTCTCTATCAGGTTGTTTGGAGATTGGACCTAAACAAGGCTCTTGAAATATACACATTATTCTTCAGGGATATCACAATATGATCAGACACAGCAGGATATTCTCGTGCTCAATTAAGGGTATAAGTGACCCAGTTTTACAGAACAGATTCAGCAGACTCGTTTTTGTTTTGCCTTTTAACACTCCATGTTTAGGGTTACTTTGTTTGCTGCCAAGATAGATTCTTTTGAAGGATACAAAAGGTACGACTTTCATTTTTTAGTAATATGTGTAAATTAAACCAGCTAAACAGAATAAAGGATCAACGCAAATGCTTTTAGATCTCCTCAGTGTATACTCCTCACCCCCTAGAGAGGCATCACGTTGTCAGCATTGTCTGTTACGTCTCTTTCTCTCTTTGTTGCCTGCAGAGCAGGTTCGGAGACGCTACTCGTGATGTGTGCATGTGGAGTAGAAAGACAGTGAGAGATCTTTCACGGGTTTATCATTAGTGGATTTGTGATCATATGAGGAAAAGGAAAGAAAATGGTGAAATTGTCAGTAAATGCACTTTGGCTGTCCTCCATGGTATCGTCTATGTGTGGGAAATGCCGGCAGTGCATCCTCTCTGAAAAAAAAAAGGAGGTCTCCGCTGCCATCCTGTTTGTTTGCTTTGTTTGGTATCAGACATCAGGCGCATAAATAAATATAGCCAAAGAAGTCGAAGGAAAACAGTGCCCTCTGCTTTTTTACGAGGGTATTATTAGTTAATTTTTATTGCACAGATTTCAGATTTGGTCATTTTCAGAAGCAACAATCAGCATTTTTGACTGTTTTTAAATGTTTAATATTTATTCTATACTTTTACTTTGATTTTTATAGATTTAATGATTTATTTTTTGAAAAATTAAAACATAAAATAAAGAAGATTTTTAGTCCCTGTTAAATAGATAAATGTGTGTTTGACTCTGGTAAACCACAGTGACCGTTGCAGGTGTTTCAGGGGGCAGTGGGCTGCAGGAAAAGACTTTAGTCCGCAGCAAGACACTAATCAATGTAGAGGCTACGGTCAGTGGTCTGTTGTCCGACTGCAGTGAAGCTGTGGTAGGAAGAGAATACCTGAGGTTTGGTCTTAGTTTACAGTGGGTTAACCACCAGACCAGCCCTGCTCTCAGCTCTAGGTGAGTGCTCTTTTAATTGTGTGTGTGAGTGGGTGAATGAGAGGGTGATGGAACTGGAGAACATCGAGGAGGTCACTAGCACTCAGGTGCTTGTAACCCACCTGTGCCCTACCTTCTACCGTTTGCCTGTTTGTACTACTAACTTGACTACTAACTTTACTAACCTGCTAGTGAAACTAACCTTCATCCATGGAATGATTCATACTACTAACCTAACCTGTGCCCTTCTCCTAGCGAGACCACTCCAACCAACCAACCAACCAACCAACCTACTAACCTCACCAGAGGCCTTCTAGCTTTCCTTTTTTTGGTTCCCGAAGTTGTTCTGTTCACAGTTTTTTTGCTTTCCTTTCTCCCCCTCTCCTACAAAGCACTCAGGCATTGGACACGCTATGGTAAACAAACTCCATTGTTCGGTAGATATCATTCTAATTGTTTCTTAGTTTGGGTTTGCCCCGTGTCTATTTCCTTTTGAGCCATAGACATCAAAACTAAACCAATAACAGGATAAATGCGGTTGGTAATCTTTTACGCTTAAAAAGCCCCGTCCCACCTCTCCTTGCCAACCACTTTTTTTCTTTAAAGTCCCCCCTTCCCCCCTTTCTCTACCGTTTTTTTCACCCCATCTCTCTGTGACATGTAGGCGTGTACTGATTGGCTCATCCCTCACCTGCACGCAAAAGCGAGCCTCCCTTTCCTGCATGGCGTGACTCAAAAACCCCCTCTCTGACTGGTCCATTAAATGGATAGAGAGGTCCCTCCTTCCCCCCCTACTTAATTCTTTTCTTTTTGATTGTCCTCCACTCTTGCCACTGCATGCGCTCCATGGTGCCTCCAGTTCATCATGTCGTGCATTTCTCGAACCCCATCTACTGCGTCCTCTTTGCCAGTGGTTGCATGCCCAGAGAGGAGCAGGCTGCATGTTTATATATTAATGTGTATGTGTGGAATGAGCCGTGACCCATCTAACACCTGTGCGTGTGTGTACATCAGTGTGTGTATTTCGGTCCATGTGTCATCTCATTCAGACTCAATGATCTAACAAATCCCCCCAGACCACAAACTAACTAACAAACTAACACCATCATCACAAATCACCTCTAACAACACAGCAACATAACATCATCACACATACTAACAGCATTGAAATCATGAACCCTAACCTCAGTAACCCAACACAGCTTGGCCTGACACCAGAAACATGACTGTGGCTGCCAGCAATGCAACAACTAACAACTACTAACAACTGGATAGTACTAACACGTACTGTAGAGCACGAAGAAGCCTGCGGAGACTTTTACTAACACCTGCCTTCTTGGCTGGGCGAGTTTCGCTCGGCAAAACCACCGGCGAGAGATTGTAGAGAGAGTACAGAGCTCACAGCCTTTATTGTTAGCATTGTTCTGTAGGATATCAGGGTGATAAAATACCACTAACTGTGAATTACGTGTGACAGGGTCTGCAACCAGTGCAACTTAAAAGCCCCCATATGGGCTGTTATACAGCAGAATGGGCTGTTTAAATTAGAAGAACACCGGCATCAGAGCCACCTGAGGTAGCGCATTAAGGAAACTCGTTGTTAGTTTTGTTGTCACTTTCTATTTTAAAGATAAAGCAGCTAAGAGACTTTGGCAGAGGCACAAGGAGGAGAACTTTTATATGAAAGTTGAACTAGCGCACTCAGAAGACAAGGCTAGCCTTAATGCAGAAGTTGTGTTGGTTTTGTAGTCGGTACACCGCAGTGACAGGAGGATCAGACTTTGGAGTCTGGGAGTGCAGAGTTTCAATCCAGCAGTGGTGGCCCTGCAGCTTTTTCGGTATCAGTGAATCTTTATTAATCACACACACAGGATCTAGTTGTTATTCTGTACAATAGACTTACTGCTGTCGACAGGCAGACCACATAGTCTGATTCCAGCTAGAGAGAGAGATCCGGCCACAGACTGTAGGCAGATGAGGCGAGTGGCATTTTACAGTTTATAGCAACATTTCCTTTACACTACACACTAAACAATGATCCAAACACACCAAAACAGACTGCAAACAAACAGCACAACTAGCCAATTCCCCAAACCAATCAGGCCTTCTCCCCAACACAATACATACACATTGGTTACCTGAGTAACGGGGGCTAATTTGGCTGGTCAGCGCCTAGCTAGCGCTTAGCGCTGCCTTTGGTGTGAGTATATAGCGTGTCCTTTCCCTGTGCTTTGTTGTGTAGGTGACCATCTCTGTGGACGGCATCCTGACCACCACGGGCTACACCCAGGAGGACTACACCATGCTGGGCTCTGACGACTTCTTCTACGTGGGAGGAAGTCCAAGTACGGCCGACCTGCCTGGCTCTCCTGTCAGCAATAACTTCATGGGATGTCTTAAAGAGGTGGGATACACGCCTGACTATAAAAATAAAATAAACACTAAAATGTCTCCATAATAGAGTTTAAATGTTGATGTTGTCGAGAGGTGTTTTTCCAGGTTAGATATACAAATATTTATGTACTGTATTGTATCAAATAAAACTCTGCACACTTGTAGATCACCCTCTGTAATTTTGTTCTTTTTTCAGCACAAAATCTTCAGAGTTATTAACTTTGACAGACTCTAAATTGACTAAACCTCAGATGTTGTCTCCACGTAGAACTCTTTCACCAAACAATCCGGCTTATTACAATAACCTGGTTCTTGCTCTTTTACTGTGCAGATTTTTGTGGACTTTTAGGTTTCAAGAAATCCTTTTTTTTCTATTTTTATCACCTCCTTTTTATTCTTTCTCTCTGCCTCTTTCCGCTTTCCGACACGCATCACGCAAACATTTCACACGCATTACTTTATCAAGCGCGCACGCTCACACACACACACAGGGAAATGCTTCCATTTGGCAGACTCGCACAAACAGTCCCAGACACACACACACACCCTCCACAGCATCAGAGAGAATCAGTGATGAGTGTCGTTGAGGGAGTAGATACAGCACTAGGCACTAACATGCTAATTAGCTACGCCACAGAGATGCTCCATCCATCCGCTGTGCTCGAAATGGGCCACAACACTGCAAAACAAAAAAAAAAATGACATGACACACACACATGAAAACACAGTAAGACATGTGCTTACACACACACACAAGAGCTTAAAATGTACACACAGATGTATGTCAGAGGATATTTGAGATGGCAGCTAAAACAAACCAAATAAAAGACACCTGGACTTGAAATTTCAAACAGAATTAACATAGATATGGATACACAAGAAACTCCCAAACACACCCTTACGCTCTTTACATACACATGATGTCTGACTTCCATTCACACGGGCTCACACAGAGACATAAACAAACAACCAAACAAGCCGACAGATGATGTGCCAAACAGAGAGCTATCTGTATCAGCGGTGAATGCGCTCTGTGTTGCTTCATTAAGACTGATGGTGTTTAAACGAGGCTGCCGCTGTCAGAGTGAACCCCATCCACTGGCACATTTACATATTTAATACGATGATGTGATAATCCGCGTGAGCAAATTAAGATGTATGCGTTGAATCACGCGCATGAACGATCACGGCTGTAACAATTTGGTGCATTTGATGCAGCGCAGGCGTACTTTCACACACACACACTAACCCCGTTTTGTACATTTGCAGCTCTTTTTATTCAATTATCACCCTCATTGCCCTACACACACACACACATCAAAGCGCATGACAGAAAAAAAAGGAGATTTTTTTATAGTTGCTAAGTAGCTCACAGGTCAAAGAAAGAGGTCTGTATTAATAAAGCAGAGCCTGTGTGTGCTCGCCCCTCTCGACATCAGAATGCTCAGCACAAGCAGGCTCTTTACACTCACGCTGCTCAGTCAGAGAGCGTACTGTGTCAGGGAGAGGGACGAGAGAAACAGAAAAGAAGAGCGGAGTAAAAGCGATCATGCAAGTGGCAGGGACAAACGGGGAGTTATCAAAAGATGAGTCTGGAGGAAGGCTGTCACTTTCATTTAAAAAGTACCAAACACTTGTATATAATAAGAAATCCTCAGCTGAAAGACATATTGTGTGATTTCTTGAGTGTTTTGCCCTACCTATAAGTGCACTCTTTTTTTCTTAATGTATGAAATGTTAATCAAATTGTGTTTCTTTTCTGCACCGAATATAAAGTAGAAGTTAAGCGATGTAGATTTGATTAACCCGACGTTAATGTTTCCCCTCCCAAGGTGGTGTACAAGAACAATGACGTTCGGTTGGAGCTGTCTAGACTGGCGAAACAGGGAGACCCAAAGATGAAGGTATGCACTTTAAACAGCATGTACAATTTGAGCCAGACAACACATTATCCTCTTATGCACAGAACGCAGGCATTGTTTTGTATCATAACCTCCTGTCAGGCTCTGCGAGGCTTATGCTGTAGGAATTTTAAGTAAATGGGATTATATATTTGAGATGTAGCCAGAAGCTTTTGTCTTTTCGGCAGTTCACAGCTGGGAGTAACTGGCTTTAATTCACTCCCAGACTACAAAGGAAGCATTTTTCTCTCTTGATTTTCACCGGACATCAGCCTAAAGACCCGTTTATTCTTCTTTTTCTTAGGTGAGCGGCGTGGTGTCCTTTAAATGTGAGAGTGTAGCCACGCTGGACCCGGTGACCTTTGACACCCCCGAGTCTTTTGTCGCGCTGAACAAGTGGACAGCGAAGAAGGCGGGATCAATCTCCTTTGACTTCAGGACGACAGAGCCGAACGGGTTGATGCTTTTCAGTCATGGAAAACCCAGACAGCTGCAACGCAAGGACCCGAGAACGCCTCCTACAGTCAAGGTACTTTGATTTTTTTATATTTACAAGAACTTTAGAGCTGGAAAAATAGGTTTGAAAAGCTATTTTTATACAAAACTTGAAGCTAAATCCAAATGAGAATGCTAACATGCTATAAAGGTTTACTGCTAAGCTTGTTTATCAATTTCGTTTTGGGTGTTAGGTTGTTAGCTTTTGCAATTTAGCTGGAGTAGAAAACAGTGCAATTTTTTTTGCACATACTTTTGTGTCAACGGTGTGTTTGTCTCATGGCAATATGTCCAACAAACCCCAAATTTAATCCTTATAGTGTCCTTATTGTGAGGGTAAGCCATCTTTGGGTGCATCCTCTTGAAATCATCCCATCAAAAATGCGCTTTTTATTGTTCCTGTTGAATTTTGTGAAGGAAAGCGTGTGACGTTTTGAAACACGAGTGATTAAGTCACAAATGATGCTTGTAATGCTATCCTCCTGTGGAACATCGATTACCTGGTTGATCATGTAAATTCGGATCCCCAGGAAGTTCTTGAATTTGATGAAAAAGTCTTTGTTTGGCAGGCTCCACTAAAAGGCGACAACATATCACAACAGACAAGATAATAGATCTGGAGCCCAGTCAGCTCATTGTAACTTGTTGCTATAATTAGCATTTTTATTGCCAGCCATGACCCTGCTTTTCTCAGAATACTGATGATGTCCCCCGTTTGATTTACAGGTAGATTTTTTCGCCATTGAGATGCTGGACGGGCACTTGTACTTGCTGCTGGACATGGGCTCAGGAACCACCAAGACCAAGGCTATCGACAGAAAGGTCAATGATGGGGAATGGTATCATGTGGACTTCCAGAGGGACGGGCGCTCAGGTACTCTCACAGCTCTCTCCACACCGATGCTAACCTTGACCACAGAGGTTGATAAGGAGAAGGTGGAGTGTAATGAGTAGGCGAGATCGTACTTCAGCATTTTATAGTGAGCACCATCAAAGCGAGGCCGTTTGACTGCTTTCTGCCTGCTGTCTGTATTTCATTCAAACTAGGGTCATTGAATCTGGTGGTTAAAGCATTTTGTTGCCTCTTTTTCCACGCTGCTGTACTTAAAGCAACATTACCCATTAAACTTATGCTTTCTGTGTGGACACATAGAACAGACCCACACTGTTCCCTTTGTTGTCTTTTCATTTACATTATATGTGTGAATTTAAATGAAGAGCCCTCATCACCTGTCAGATGACTCCAAACAAAGCTCCAATGTTGGTAGAAATGATACGAAGAAATCTTTTTTTGCAGTGTATATTGCAATTAGAATATATCAGTTTAATATGTCAGACTAGTTAAATTCATGAAATTCATATTTAGCAGTTATGATCTCATTACTGTAGACTCAAAGTCACAGCAGCTTTGACACAAGCACTGAGAGAGAGAGAGAGCAGTGGGGCTCTACAAATAGAAGTGTATGCCACAGTTGTGTTATTGATCTCACCCCTTCACGCGGCGTTTGATTGTACGTTAATTAATGTGTACAGCTTGTGACTGAAACTTATCACGAGGAAAGCTCTGCGTCTTTCGCTTTTACATCACTGAACGGTATGTTGGCTGTAGGTGTAGCCGTTCAAAGTGAACACTGACTGGAGGCACATCTGTTGAGTTAATAGCCCACTTTTACAGCCACGTTTTTAACAGAGGTATGCAGGTATTGGAGGATTTTGATTTGGTGTGGTTCTTAGTTTTTAGAGTCTTGGTTTTGTACATTTTTGGAACAGTGAGGGAAACAAATATGATGTGGAACATTCATTTTCCTTTATTAGGAACTTAAAGATCTTAAACACATCGTCTTAAGTGGAAAATCAACAATTCAGGGTGTAGGCCTACGCTACATTTTTCTATGATATTTTCATAAAAACATGATAAGAGAAATTAACATTAGAAAGAATAAAATAGAATTTAAAAAATAGAAAAATACAGGGTCCAAAATTTACGACGGACTATTAGGGCCACATTAAGAAAAAAAAAAAAAAGACTTCAAGATTAAAGTCGTTAATTTATGGGAATAAAGTAATTACTTATGAGAATAAAGTCGTAATAAAATAATTACTTACGAGAATAGAGTCATTATAAAATCGTTGAAATGAGAGCCATGGAACATTTTGTGAAAATGTACTTTAATATATGTTTCTCAAACAAGGAGATACTCAAGTTTTTGGCACATCAGCACCCCATTATCTTAAGTATATGACGATTTTGTTACGACTTTATTCTCGTAAGTACGTAATGACTCTATTACGACTTTATTCTCGTAAGTAATAACCTTATTACGACTTTATTCTCGTTAGTAATGATTTTATTCCAGTAAATTAACAACTATAATCTTGAAGTCTAATTTTTTTTTCTTCATGTGGCCTTAATACTCCGTTGTAAAAACAAGCTCCTGCTAAGTGCCAAGCATTATTTGACACAGGTAAATATTTGTACCAAAATAATCACCTATGCCCCTCCCTCTCCCTTATTACTATACTGGACACACAGCCATGATAACTCTGTCTGTTTTTGGGTGATTTGTTGAGAAAATCACTGATCAGAAACCAGCGTTTCAGTGGCCTTGCTGCGTACCTCCATTTTCCACTCTGTGCGGAGTCCTTGGATTTGAATTACCTTTGGTATTGCGCCAATCCAACTTAGTGCCAAACCCAATTGCACCATACTGAACCAGTCTAGTGCAAATACATGTACTTTTACACCTTTACATCCCTTCAAATTAACTACTACTACACCAGGACACAGTGCTGTTGGTAACAGGCACAAGCATGCATTAAAAAGCCACCCATTGGTAATTGAAAGCCTGCCTTGAGCATCCAGCTGCCATTATTTATGATGGCAGTAGAACATTCAGTGCTTGTTTACAGTCATGTGACACATACACTCTGCCTGCACAGTGGTCAGATCCCTGTATGATCTGGTGAAGGGCTGCAATGACATGCCGGCAGACAGACTTTTCTTGTAGATTAATCATGAAAACTGAACATGCCCTGGGTCACATGCTTGCACATGCAAATGGTTAACAGTATATACAGCTTGTGCAGCCATATATACAGTAACCTTTTCTCCCTGATACAAGCATGACATGATTCTTGTTAAACTGCAAGAACGCCCCAAAATATAAATTATTATAATTAGTAACACTCTTAAATGACTGTGAGGGATTTGCATTATTTCTGATAATAGAAGTGAGAAGAGGAGGTGATGAAGATGGTGAGAATTAGGAATTGAAAGCGTGGGAGGGATGACGACGATGATGTTGATTATACTCATAACTTTGATGAGGATGTTCACAGTGAAGGTCGCACCTTACAGCTTTTCTGAGGCTGTTCTAATGGCTGGTTTTTAATGCAGGAACCATCTCAGTGAACAGTGTGAGAACGGCGTACACGGCGCCAGGAGACAGTGAGATCCTGGACCTTGATGACACTTTGTACCTAGGAGGACTACCTGAAGATCGCGCTGGGCTCATCTTCCCCACAGAGGTTTGTGTGCCTACAGTATGACCTACAAATGTGATATATCTGATAATGAGTTCAATCCAAACATCTGATGGTTCAACTCTTTCTATGTTTGAATATCTGCTTTCCATGATCTTACACTAAATAATTGTAGTGTTTTGTTGTTTTGGGAGTGTTGATGTTGGAAAAAATTAAATTGAATCACCTTCAAAAAAGCAAAGAAGCATTTTTCATCATCTTCAATGGTTTTATAATTGCCATATTAATCAATAATGAATTAGCTGCAGCCATGCTTGATATGCTGTCAGTATTGAATAAGTCTTGCCCTCCATGTTAGATCGGTTCTCTGTCTATGAACCATCAAATCACATCTTTCCGTTCAAACCACATTATCTGAGATACCTGGGAGCTGTCTCGATTGATCGTTGAAATCATTTTTCAGGGGATTTTACGTGAGATTTTTCCCTTTCTTTATTAAAGCAGGAAGAATATGTGTGAGATTTGGAGTTTGACAGACAAAATAATCATTGGCTGACAGCTTTATTTGTTATATTTTTCAAGGAAAAATAATTGAAATATAAAGTGAGAGGAAAAACAGGAGAACAGCAATCCTACTCGATCAATTTTGTTGTTGACCTTACACAGAAAAACAGCTAAAAAACATGTATATGCATTAGAGACAGATGGCTTGTTTTTCAACATTTCAGCTGTTAAAAAAAGACCTGTGGTGTTTGAGAAAGAAGTTACCATTGAGCGAAGTCGGTAATTTCCTCCTGAGTTATTCTGTTCTCAAGTTTTGAGCTTAGCTCAAGCTGAAAAAAAGACTTTTTTTCCTTTTAAATCCAAAATAGCTGCCATCTCCAGCTTCACTGTGAGCTCCCAGATTTGGTTCAGACTTAAGCGCCAAATGCTGCATAATGTGATCCATCTCCTGCCAGTGAAACCACTAAAAACACAGGCGATCTCTTCCTCAGGTGTGGACGGCTCTGTTGAACTACGGCTACGTGGGCTGCATCAGAGACCTGTTTGTGGACGGGCAGAGCAAAGACATCCGGCGTCTGGCTGAGGCTCAGCGGGCGGTGGGAGTGAAGCCTTCGTGCTCCAGAGAGCCTCCCAAACAGTGCCTGTCCAACCCCTGCCAGCACAACGGCATCTGCAGAGAGGGCTGGAACCGCTACGTGTGCGACTGCTCGGGGACGGGTTACCTGGGACGCTCCTGCGAAAGAGGTAAGACTGATGCGGTGGGAGGTCAGAGAGGATAACACCTCAAGTTGACGCCTAACAGCTTGTTCGGTAATTGGCTGAGATGCTCGATGCACATTTTAACAATAGAGATTAGGGAGCTGGCTAATTACAGTCACTAAACAGGCACATTTTCTGAGAAATTAATAATATGCTGTGATGCAGAAAACAGTCACTCTGACAGCTTTGTCATTTGCTTTTTGGCTTCAGAACATTGAGTTTTGCCAAAGGGATGAATGACAGAAGACAGATGGTAAGGGCTGGAGAGTCTGTGGTTTTAAAGTCAGAAATAACTCGTGAAAATATATTATGATCATCAGTTATATTGAGCAATAAAATTTTATCCATTTTACCTTTAAGACGTGCTTTTTTTTCCCGTTGACGCCTAACCTAACAGATCAGTTTGAAGTACTTTTTCTAATGCGCACTAAAAAGTACACTCATAAAGATTTATAGTGGATAAAAGTGTATCTAAAGTAAAAGGGAAATGTAAATTGAGTTCAGGTAAGTTTAGCTACATAAATGACGAGGAGTAAGAAGCTGGAAAGAAGGCAAAGTAATGGTATGTGGACATAAAAACGCAAATAAAAACAAGCCAAAATCAGACAGCTTGCACAACAACGAGATATAATAATAGTGCAGCATTTCTAACTCTGGCTGCATCTATTTTAATTCAAGAAAATAAGACCAATTCCCAGCCTTGAGAGAAAGAGTATGAGTGTTAAGATGGAGGCTGGGAAAAAGAGAGGATCAAACGAAGGTGAAAGAGAAGAGGTGGGAGGAAGCCGAGCCGCAGACAGGACTATCGGACTGTTCTGGATGTAGAAACCGGGAATCGATGGGGGAGGAAATGTGCAGAAAGCAGGGAGCAGGAGCTGTGACAGAGGAGGGTGGAACCACTAGGCTGGAACCGCCGTATGACAGCAGGTGAGGAGATGAGGAGGAATGGGAGACGAGAGTAGAAAATCTGACAGAGAGGGAGAGAGAGGGAGAGAGTTATGAGGGAAAAAAGGTATTCAGGCCGAGATAGAGAAATGGAAAGTAGGTAAAGAGATTGGCAGGGGGACTGATACAGGCCTGTTGAAAGAGGCGAGATGGAGTCAGACAAGGAGAAGAGAAGAAATTTTGTTTGTGCCACAACTGCTGACGCGTCTCAAGTGATGATTGTACTATCATCTAACAGGAGATACTGACACACACGCACATACACTTTCTGAAAGCCGTTGATATAAGAATTTTATTTCAGCGGACAAACATCCGCAGTGTATGTTTATCATACCAATGTACCCTCCGTCTTTCTCTCTTCTTCTCTCGGCGCTGTCTTCCTCTCCTCTATATCTTCGTTCATCCCTCTCTGTGTGCATTGAGGGGTCACTAACTGGTGCTTCAGTGGATTAAAGGAAGCACAGATGGAGAAGCAGATGGAGAGAGTGATTGGCCATGTTTACGCCTTCTACCTGCGGTTTTTCTCCCTCCCTTTTTCTTCTCCTCCCTCATTCTCTTGCTCTCTCCTTTGTTCCCCCCTCTCTCTCTCTCTTCTTTAATGAACAAAGATGGTCGTCACGCTCCAGCTCCAAGATGAATTTTTATTTTCTAAGGAGCGGTGGCACACATATTTCTTGTGACACACTTGCACGTCTCCTAACACTTTGCTGATGCTCGCTCGCTGCTGTTCACACTGGAGGGTTCTTTGCTCGGTGTCCTGGTTTCTCCTCGGTAGCTCATCCCTGCCAGATAAATAAAAATAGATTCAAACACCATAAAATCATCTCAACTTATTGACAGAGAAGAATTTTCAATTCAAGAAACATAAATCCTTTTTTTAAGCCCCTACTTTGAACTGATCAGTCAAAGAAGATGCTTAACCCTCTCTTATATCTAAGTTGGCCTGTACCATCTTCAATAACAACTGGCTATAATAGCTGAACTATTACTTATATTTACAAATTTGACTTTGCTTTCTAGGGCTAGACGATATGGCCTCAAATCAATATCACGATATATTGAGCAGTTCACCTCGATAACGATAAACGGACAATAACTACTTCACAAGCTGCTCACCTCCTCCCACATTAATTTGTCTACTTCAGCTGCCGCTCCAGCCACTACAACTTTAGCCTTCCTGTTGATTCAGATTGATAAGAAGCTTAAACAAGATAATTAATAGCTATAAATTCAAATAATAAAAACAATGTTTAATAATGAATCACACATAACTATCTCACTCAAATATAAGATATGGTTTTATTGTTCCCTGAAAAACATCTGCATAAGTGTTACCGACTGATATTCAGGGTCCAGGCTTTTAAATGCCAATATCCTTCACATTAGCGGACAGCCCTACTTATTATGATTCAGGTGTACTCATTATGACTGAGAGCAGCCATTACTCACAACTAGAGCGGCAGGAGGATGATTGATGGAGAGACACAGTGATGGTTCAGAACAAAGAGGCACAAAGAAAGGGGAAGTCCACCATTGAGGCAGCGATTTGATACCAGCTTTAAAGATAATTGTTATCAGTGCAGTAGTGGCATTAAACAGCTGTTGTCTCTTGTCCTCTATTTACTTTATAATTGTCTTTTGATTAAAAACGACCTCATCCTGCCAACTTTTGACAGTCAAATGTATAATTTAGGCATTAAAAACTACAATATAAATGTTGACAATCTTGTATTAATGATCTTGTATGCTTTTGCATATCAAAAAAAGTAAAAAAAAAAAACCTCACGGGAGCTTTTTACGCTGGAGCATTAGGGCCACATTAAGAGAGGAAAAAATTTTAGACCTCTGAATTACTTAAAAGAATAAAGTCGTAGTATAATAAGTCGTAAATAATTACTTGGTTAAACAACTAACAACAGGTTAGAATAGCTATTAGCTATTAGCTATTATTCTTGTACATAATGATTTTATTACAACTTTATTCTCGTAAGAAATGATTTTATCACGACTTTATTCTCATAAGTAATTACTTTATTACCACTTTTAGTCTTTAGTAATTCCAAGGTGTAAAATTTTTTCTTTTCGTAATGTGGCCCTAACACTATTTTTATTTTCAAATACGTTGTTTTTTGTTTTTTTTTTAAACCAAAATTTGGTCCTAAAATCTAAAAAATAAGACCCTCAGCGTAAAGATTGACTATCTTTATTAGACTATTTGTAATGTCTGAAACTGCTGCCAAGGGGTAGGTAACAGACAAGGTGATTTACTGCATACTGCCAAAGCAGCCTTTTTTTAACTTGTTCAAAAGGCAAAGATTTCCTACAAGCCAAAAGAAAAGAGCGAATGCTTTGTCCATAGTGTTCACAAACCTCAGGAGCTTTAAGTTTGTTGCTTTAAATTAGAGCTGCACTGATCTATTTTTCCGATCCAATCCAATACCAATACCTGGGCTGAGCGTAGCGGCCGATATCTGATACCAATCCAATATGACTGTGGAATAAATGAACTGTATACTTTGCCCTGTGAGTGAAGGCATCAGGCTTGTCATTAGCCTTGTTAGAAAAAGGTAACGGACACAGCAAAAAGAAGTAAGACTTTCATGTCAACATTTAGTGCAAAAGGATAAACAGACATAGAATATGGAGCGAACAGAATCGCTGTGTTGCTGTGTATGATATGAATTAAAAGAAATTGATTGTCGTCATTCATCAGATATCCAATCCAGTTAATTTGTCAATATCGGAGCCAATATTTGATCCATATATCAGATCGGTGCATCCCTACTTTAAAGTTTAAAAAAAACTCAAAATAATAATAAATTGTTGCTCCCTCCTGCTGCTATTAGTCCACCAGGTTCTGACAAAACAGGACCAGCTGTTATAGAAAATTAATGTCACTTTTTTTACAAATACAAGTGTATTTTCTGACCTATTTTACAGAATTGTAGCTTTTAGTATAATCAATTGGCATCCAACTGGGTGCCACAGATAAGACAGGAAGTAGCAAACACGCAGAGACAGAGTAACATCTGGTCTTCACACTGTATCATAAACAAAGATGAAATTAAGGAAAAAAACTCGAGTCTTCTCCCTGAACTTGTTACTCTGTTTGTATGACACGTGTGATACGTGATACGACACCACCAGTGAGCATTGCATTGGCAAAAACAGGCTTCCATACTCTCCCCCCTCCTCTGCTCGCCTCTTAGTGAGTCAGGTGCCGTGGCAAGGAAAATTTAGTCAGCTGTCTCCCTTATCAGAAATTTGTGCACGTATGTGTGTGTGTGTGTGTGTGTGTTGAGCGTGCTTGGTTTGAGTGTATGTGTGGCTGTTAGTTATGTTATCTGTGATATAACAGGCCAACCACCTCCTTTTTTCCTCAAGTTAATGAGGGTTCATTTGCATTTTAGCCAGAAGCTTTTCTCCCCTCTTTCCCCCCTCCTTCTCCTTCCCCTCTTTCTCTCTGTCTTGCTCTGTCCCTATTTTCTCTCCCCCCCGTTCCTTGCTCTCACTTTACTAAACCCTCCTCTGTTCACACTTAAATTCACTCACTTATTCTGACATGCACGCACACATACACACACTCACACACTCTATCTCTCTCTTTCCCTCCTTCTCAGCTCATCAGTATTCATGAGGCCTCCCTCTCTTCCTGTTCTCTTGTTTTTTTTTCTTTTTCTTTTTTTTTTGTTTTTTTTTCTGACTCGCCCCGACCGTCTCCCACAGAAACAGGGACAGAAAGCGAATGGAGGAATGGAGAAGAGAGATATAGAAAGAAGAAGAGGGGGAGGAAGAAGTGAAGAAGAGCGAGAGATAAAGGCAGGGAGACATGAAGAGTGTGTTTAGCTGTGGATGTAATTGGCCAATAAAAAACAGGGTCCTTGGAGGTAAACAGTTTAGTGGTCGGGGATTGGCCCCAGCAGGTAGCAGGGAGAGAAGATTATGAATATGTAAATGAGTATGCAAAAGACATTAAAGCAGGATCACCTGAGCTTGTTACATTATGACTTCAGGGTCTGAGGTGTCAGCGACTGGTGGCTAACACACTCACGACCGTGCATTCTGATTTAACCGGATAATGGGGCGGCCAACCAGCTGCAGCTATTGTTGCTCGCTCTTTGGAGAGGTGTGATGATGAATTAAAGGTGCTAAATGGTGGGCTAATTTTGTAGGAAGCAGAGTTTGAGCATGACGTGGCAGGGACACGAGGGAGCGTAGCCTGCTGTAATATGCACTGTTATATTCCAAATCTGATTCACTATACATCAAATTACTTTTGTTTCTTTCCCTACCCTCTCTCTTTCTCTCTCTCTCTCTCTCTCTGTTCTGTCTTCCCTCTCTCATTCTCTCTCTCTGTCTTATCTCCTCCATCTTCCTCTACAGATGCAACCATCCTGTCGTACGACGGCAGTAAGTTTATGAAGGTGCAGTTGCCTGTGGCGATGCACACTGAGGCGGAGGACGTCTCGCTACGCTTTCGCTCCCAGCGGGCCTATGGCGTTCTCATGGCAACCACATCTCGTAACTCCGCAGACACCCTTCGTCTAGAGCTGGATGGGGGCCGTGTCCGACTCACTGTCAACTTAGGTACACACAAGCACGCAAACATGGAGGTTCCCAAGCGTTGTTTTAATTACATGTCAGGGGAATGCAGCTCATTATGGCCTCTTGGCTGTTTCTTGCGTCGGAATGTCATTAAATGTTGATAAATAATATATCACCGCTATAAAGTTAACTCTGATAACTCTGCTAGATGTGTTTATCTATTAACACTGGATCCCCTCTTAGTTATTACTGCAATAACAACTATTCCTTCCCAAGTCCCTGCCAGGGGCGTGTCCAGAAGGGTGTCTGGGGGTGGCATTCCCCCTGCTCGGATTGGCCACCTCTAGTGTCACCTATGAATTTTGATCGTTCTTCATCAGATTTAGGTTAATGTCAACTATAACCCTAATATTAGCAACCTCAGAGCAAGCAAAGCCTTGAGAAACCCAGACCCTAGGTTCAGAACCGATCATTAAGACATTTTTACTCCTTCATTCCTTAAATTTGGACTTTTTAAAGACACATCTTCTTGGATTAAATTACAAATATGTTGTTATTTTGTTGTTTAAGATAGAAAAATATACAATATATATTTAAACCAGGCGTGACTAAATTTGGTGGCTATGATAAACGGATATGTAAAAGGTAAATTCATGCGTTTCATTCATATCCGTGCACCAATGTTGTCATTTCAGCCTATTGTGAGATATGAAGCCAAAAGACCCATCTTGATGGGCGCTGGCATCATATGACAGTGAAGCCAAGGCACGCACAGACACGATCTGGCTGGTGGAGCTCAATGACTCTTGTGTTAATTTGTGTTGTGTTCCCTAACACCATTTCTTCTGTACTCTGCCAGCCCAGTGCAGAAGGCTGCAGGAGTCTGCGTTTGTCACCAAAGCTGTCGTTTCAATAACTAATCGATAAACTTGTCAGGAAAAAACAACCCCTTGTACATAATTCAGCGCTAACTGTTATAACTTTGAGTATTTGTATGAAGTGTAGGTTAATCTTGTAGTTTGTCCCATCTCTTAACAGAATGAGTCAGTGTTGATGACCTGCACTGCAGCCAGTCAGTTGGAAGAGCTTTAAATCTTTTTACTTAACAGTAATCAGCAAGTAATCAATCTTTATTTAAACGGCACCAATTCACAAAAAGTGTCACCTCAAGAGAAAAAGCAGGCCTAGACCAGACTCTATTAACAAAGACCCAATGTGAAGATAGGATAAGATTGATCTCCATCTTGTAAGATCTGACTCACTCCCATCCCATCTTCAACCGCGTGAGTGTAGCACAAGTTACAGTGGAAAGGGAAAACTTCCTTTAACAGGCAGAAACCTCAAGCAGAACCAGACTTATGATAGACAGCCATCTGCTGCTACTACTTTGGGTTAGAAGAGGGGATAGAGGGAGATGGACAAAGGTGAGTTGAAGCAGCTAGAAAGCAGGCAGGTCCACATCAGCAGAACGTCTGCAGCAGCGATCCAGAGAAAACTACGACACGATGGAGCTTAGGGATTTCCAGAAAAGACTCAGTATTAGTGATTTTAAAGGGACATGATGATTCAAAGTTAATGTCCATTTTATTATACACAGTATGGTGTACATACTTATGCTACCCCTGCGTTAGTTAGTGCCCAAGCTTTTTCCCTGTCCCTCCTGTCAAGTGAAGATCTGGGCACGCCCCTGGTTCCTAACAAATCCAATCAAACAACAAAATAATCCTTTGAGGGCGCATAAAAGTAAGACATCAAACGGTTAACGGTTGTAAATCAAATATAATCCAACTTTACACCCGTAAAGACATACAGTAAACAGTCAAATATGATGACTTAAAAATAATCCTGTGTCTTAGTTAATGAAACAGAAACATATTAGACCATTTAAATGTCTCAGATATTTGATTTTACAGACTTTTGAAGGTATTTGAACATATTTGGGTGGACTTAATGTCAGGTTTATACTCTCACACAAACACAAAGGACTGTTGAAACTGTCAATGTTGAACAGAGGGTCAAGCCTAAAGCTGCATTCTCTGCTCACTCCCAGTGGACCTGTGCATCCCCAACACTTTCATCGATACACAAAAACACACAAATAGTTCAATCTAACACATAACTGCAGAAAAAAACACACAAAGGAAATGTTAACACACTTTTACACATTAACACAAGATCACATAGATGATACAAAAACACATATAAGGGGTGCATGTGTTGGTCTCTGGTTGTCTGCAGCCACGTCTTTTCTGCGGTTGACGCCACACGACACACCAAAGCATCATGGGTAAAAAAAAAAAAAAAAAAACGTATACATGTTTATGTATAAAAATGCGGCCAAATCTTCCAACAGCTTGTGGAGATTTGCGCTCTGGATGGGCGACAAATACATGGGATGTGTTCGCTGTCATCAGACAAAACCGACACACATTACCCATCTCAGTCTCCTGATGGTTTTGATTGGTGGCTGAAAACTGTCGCTCAGTCCAGAGCAGCCAATAAGCACACACACCGCTCACGCTGTGCAAAACACCACTCTCATTAACATGTAACTGTTAAAAAATCAAACATACACCAGCTTTCACCCCGGATCCGGGTCTTTTATTGGCTCGAAATCAACGTCACAGAAATTGCACACTATTGCAGGATAATACACTGTTCAGCCTGGAGGAGAGTGTGTGTTTTCTCAGCAGTGTGTGTTTGTAAATAGACGTGCGCAGGGTGTGTCGATGTGTGCGTCCCCAGGGCGTGGAGAGTATGTGTGTGTTTGCAGCATTAACCCTCTGCTCTGCTCTCCCTCCAGACTGTATCAGGATAAACTGTACAGCCAGTAAGTGATCCTCCATCTCACCTAACCCTTCCCCCCTCCTCCTCCTCCTCTTCCTCAGAGCGTGTGTGTGTGTGTGTGCTTAAATGTGTGTATCTGACTATTTTTCACTCTCTCTGTCTTGTCAGCCTGTCTGATAGTTACCCCTTATCCAACATATCTCCGTATCATGTGTCCGTGTGCATATATGTGTGTTTGAGAGAGTGCGCGCGAGAGGTGCATATGTGCGGTTGTGTCGGCGTGTTCAGCTTTCGCCACAGGAGTGGTGCGATTTTTGCTGAGGGCCAGGGTTTTCCAGGTCGGCCATTTTAGCGGAGAAGGATAGACAGAAGAGAGGATGGTGGGGGTTGAAGAGAGGAGGAGGGAAAGAGAAAAAGGGAGAAGAAGGAGGACAAATCAGAGTTTAAAGCGTTCAGGTAAAATTAGCTGTAAAGAGTAGTAACTGGTGGATGAATGTGAGGAAAGGCTGCAGGGTAATTACTTCTCCTTCATGCCTGGACAAAAGACGAGTTATCCCCTCTGTTCCCCTTCGTCGCACCTTCATCCGGATGCCTGTCTGGCTGCTTTCTTTGTTTGCTTGTTGTTTCTCTCTCAACTGTACATGAGGGATTTTTCAGGCGGCGTTTCATTCAGCGTGTATATTGTGCACTCTGCATTCTTTTCATTGCTCATCTGTGTGCTCTGTGTGGATGTGTCGCCTGTGTGAAAAAAAAAGAGTGTGTATGTGTGTGTGCGCTTCTGTTCATGCCGCTGTGAGTGGAGCTGAATCCCTGATGAAGTTTAATTCCCTCACGTGGAGTTTCTCTCTGTCACGACCACTGAGGAAACGAGAGAAAAAGAGAGAGAGAGAAGGAGGGAGGGAGAGAGGGAGACGAATGCTCTGTGACGGCAAAGAGGTGCTGAAATGGACGACTGCAGTTGCCATAGAAACCCTACTAGCCACATAGCTCTGTTGCTATCCCGCATGCCTCATGGCCAATTTTAGACCAGTTGTTTCAATGAACATTTCAGTAGGCAGCCACTTTTCTGGCACACCGTGTGCATACAATAAATTATACATCTTATATTGGAGAGAGAGAAGAGAAAAAAAAAAAAGTATTTAACAGCGAGGCGCCACTGAAACAGTCCACTCAGCAGTGGAATAAAAAGCCTCGGCAGGGGAGAGATTGAGGCTTATCCGGCAGAAAAGCCATTTGTTATTTGGAGCTAATGAAATATGAAACGCTTTTTGTCATTTTGTTTTCATTATCCTGCTTTTTATAATCTGCAGTCGCTTATGTCATGTGATTTGAATTGTTTTCTCCGTCTCCTTTCTTCTCTGTCTGTCTGTTTGGATTGTCTCGCCTTGTTGTCTCTCAGTTTAACAGCGCAGACCGCCGACTGTCAGCTGACCCTTTGGAGCTCACCATGCTGCTGAGCGCACTGTTAGCACTGACCCAAAATAGGTGCTCATGTGTGTGTGTCTGTCTGTGTGTGTGTGTGTTCGAGTCTGTCTGGCTGTTTATTACCGTGGTTTCCTGCCTCTCCCTGTTCCCAGGTTGACACAGATCACTGCCTCTCACTCGCGTCAATCTGCTCTTTGACGATTTGGTTATAAATACAAACTCACTCATGGACTCACACATACATGCACATATTCTCTCCTTCACTCAGTGTTAGGCAGTGATCCATGGTAACAGGATGAGATGCTCATGCCCAGAGCACAGCTGAGTCTCCTCAGGGGAACCCTGTGTCCTCTCTGAACACTAAACACACTCCTTTAGCTCTGAAAACACACACACACACACACACACACACAGAGAAAGAGAAAGAGGTTTTTAATCCATTTTGATTGACTCCTCATATTACTTTAATTATATTTGACTCTCAGCATGCTGGTACGTCTCCCTCTCTTCTACCTTTCTACCTGTGTGTGTCTGCGTGTTTGTGTGCGTGTGGCTGCCTGCGTGCCTCCATGAGTGATGTCGGCATGCTTGACATTTTCTGCAGCAGAATCCGTTCGGGTCAGTTTCCCTCTCACCTCCCCCATCATTACCTCCTATAGGTCACTGTTTGCAGACTCACTCAGGCTGCTCAGACCAACAGGGCTCGGAGGAGGAAGATGGAGTGAGTGTGTGTGTGTGTGTGTAAAAGAGAGAGAGAGAGAGGTGTGGGATAGTAGGTTGTTGTTTTCCGGGGGTTGGTGGGGTGCTTGTAGCGAGTTGCAGGAAGGGGACACTGAGGTTTTGGGAACAGTCGGCCTGTCAGATGTGTGCAGTCAACTATGCGGAGATGTGAGCGGGTAGATTGGCAGAGAGAGAGACATCATGAGAGGACAGCTCAGCTTCTTTCATTCTGCTGCACATCAGCACCTTGGAGAGCTCCTCCGACGTACCGCTGTGTGTCTACTGCCACCATGAGGCCCGCCGTGGTATTGCGCTCTTTTGAAAATTGAAGAAGTGAAGATCCAGACATTTAAATGTGCGCAGGTTGGAGGGTTGTGGGGGCGGTTTAAGGAGTCAAGGGGGTGCGATGTGCTGTCTGTGCATGTGTGGGTAGAAGGTGGTCATCATGGCAGTGTGATCTGTCCACAGATGGATTGTCTCAGCGTGGGCTTGTTGTGACTCACAGTCTCCATCTTAGGCGCCCATGGCATCCATTTATGTTAATCTTTATGTCTGTGTGTCTGTCTGTTTCACATCATCTGTCTCGCTGGCGGAGAGACCCGTCTGTCTATCTGTGGTGAGAGCGTGTGTGTTGACACTGAGGTGTTTGGTCCCTCCTCCTTCCCTTTCCCACTACGACCCTCCATTTCCTCCCTTTCTGTCCTTGAATTGAAAATCAACCTGCCTGGCTTCTTCTTCTTCTTCTTCTTCTACTTCTTCTTTCTGTCTCTGGATCTCCCTCTCTACATCTGTCTCTCTTTATATCTGTCTCTCTCCACCTCTCTGTGCATTGTGTTAACGGTGCTCTGGGCTATGTGTAGGTAAAGGCCCAGAGACCATCTTTGCGGGGTCGGGTCTCAATGATAATGAGTGGCACACGGTGAGGGTTGTCCGGCGTGGCAAGGGCCTTAAACTCACAGTGGACGACCTGCAGCCTGTTGAAGGTAACCACAGCAGCATTACCCGTGCTTCTACACCATTTTTAACCTTGAAACACTCAACTCAGATCCTTGAATTGTGTGTTTGTGAAGTCTGTTTTTGTTCACAGTGCGTCATAAGATGACGCATGACTGCTGGTTAAGTTATTTTTAATTTGATGCTATAAAACCAACTTTAAGGGGATTGTTTCTTTTTTAAACTAGCTCAAGTGTCAGTTTGATTTTCTCTGTCGTGTTTTAATTTGCAATAGGATTAATATTTGTTCTAGTATCAAAAAAGTCCCACTTAAACTCCACTTTCCGTAGCTCTCATCTCTGAAGTTTACCCCACACCACCAGGTCAGATGGCGGGCGACCACACCCAGCTGGAGTTCCACAATGTAGAGACGGGCATCGTGACGGAGAAACGCTTTATGCCAGCCGTGCCCTCCAATTTCATCGGCCACCTTCAAGGCCTGACGCTGAACGGCATGCCTTACATCGACCTGTGCAAGAACGGCGACATCGACTACTGCGAGCTTAACGCCGTCATCGGCTATAAGAGCATCGTGGCCGACCCCGTCACCTTCCGGTCACGCTCCAGCTTTGTCACGTTGCCCACCCTTCAGGCGTACTACTCCATGCATCTCTTCATGCAGTTCAAGACGACATCACCGGACGGCTTGATTCTCTTCAACAGGGGAGACGGCAATGACTTCATAGTGGTAGAGCTGGTGAAAGGGTGAGCCTTTACAAAACGCGGAAATATGTTAAAACGCTGTTAAGATGTTTGTTTACAGTGACCTATGTCTTGTAGGACACCAGGCCTTTTCACCACTGCCAGTAGTACTGAGGATATTTTGTTAAATTCGTCCTTGAGAACAAAAAAGAAAAATTCTTGACTGTGAGGCGAAAATCTCCAACATGAATAAAAAACAACTCAAGTGGCTCTTTTCTATTCTTATAATTACATTTCTGCAGACAGAGCGTAATGGCTTAAAGTGTGTGACCCTGTGTTTTTCTTCATCATGAATTTTGCACTTCTCTTCTTTCCTTGTTGTGTTTTTCAGCTACCTTCACTACATCTCCGACCTGGGCAATGGAGCACATCTCATCAAGGGGAACTCGAACAGCCCCCTAAATGACAATCACTGGCATAATGTACACATATCCAGAGACACTAACAATCTTCATACAGTCAAGATTGACACCAAAGTCACCACGCAGACCACCATGGGGGCCAAGAACCTCGACCTAAAGGGTATGCATTAGAAATCAGTAAAACCTATACACAAAAGACGATTGACAGTGTGTTTTATTAGGGCTGGGCGATAAACCGAAAATTTACAGATCACGAAATTTACGATATTTAACAATAACCAATGTCATTTTGCCTGTATCAGTATCCGGTGTCAAAAAAATAAATAAAAGTTGGTTTTGGATGTGTGTAGGTAGGCTATGGTCTCATGTCCCTTTAAGACGCTGTCCTACGTCCGAGATGTGACTCCATAACAAAGAGGGAAAGACAGGTAAGGAGATGGAGGACGGTAGTTCGAGCGGCTGGAGCAGCAGCTGAAGTAGACAACGTTATTGTCCATTGAGTAGTTATCTTCCATTTATCATTATGGTGAACTGCTCAATATATCGTGATATTGATTTGAGGCCATATCGCCCAGCCCTATGTTTTAAACTGCTCTGTATGAGGCTAATTCTGCAGAAGTTTGTACATATACCACTGATCAGTTCCTGAAATAATAGATTCAACATAATGGTTAGCCTTTATACAACTTATATAAGCCTCTTAAATGAGACACAAGGATACCTGATGCTCCCTCATGAACATCTTTTACCATGGTTGTTAAAATCCAACAAAAATAAATTGTAAATATTTCTATTTCGTTTATGGGACCATATTCACAGCAATATTTACCAGCTGGAGAACTTCATAGGAGCCACTCGTGGGACTCTGTGATCTTTAGGGCAAATTATTCTGGTTGTCTCTCCCTGTGTACAGCAAGTAACAACTTCCAGTGTTAGAATATGAAGCCAGAGGTGCACAAAACTGCAGTCTCTCAATTATCATTTTTGGCTGCAGAAGCCGAGGAATCCCCATTGGTTCCCATGTTCAAATCCCCTTTTTTTACAGCATGAATAAGCATGCTGGCAGAAAACCAGTTTTGATCTCTGCAGCACATTTCTCTGTCCAGGGTGTACAGGCTGTACTGGGGTGAATTTTTATAACACATTTTATTATGTTAATTTTATCAGGGGAATATATTTAGGAATAGTTAGGAATAAATTTAACTGGGGTGTGACTGAGTTGACAGACACAAGAGTACATAGTCGTTCTCTCTGGATGGCAAGACTACGGCCCAGAGAGATTTCAGTATTAGTTCAAAGTGAGGCTGAATCAGGCGCCACTATGATTGGGATTCATAACACTGCTCCAGACACTACAGGGGAGTGTCACTAAGAATACATCCATGATTTAAACAGTCAATGTTTAATAGTTAAAAGGTGGTCCTTCTGATTTCACCGTGCTTACATGACAAGTGATAAACTGAATGCTCAGATTTATAGTCTAGTTAAAACATTTACCTGCTGATTTTAGGGGTGTCCTGATAAAACTTCTTTACTTCTGATACAATACTGATATTTTAGGCTTCAGTATTGGCCGATACCCATATTGATCTGATATTAGCACAGACTCGTGCTTGACAAGTTTTGCACTCAGTTGCAATGTCTTTTTTGGACTTTAAGGACTTTCAGGACGTTGCAACTTTGTTCGTACCTTGGTACCTAGATCTAGGCGCTGCTACATAGAGGTCCCGGAGCAGAGTCTGGAATGGACTGTTTGTATCGAAGTGCTTTAGACGCAGGTCCATATAATCCAATTTGTTTGTTTTTTTTTGCTGATGTCGGACTAATAGCTGATATCAAAATCGTGTCTGGACATCCCTAGCTGATTTGTTATATTACACATTAAATTGATTATTTCCATTAGACAAGGTGAACAGGAACATTGATGTTGGCACTTCTGTCCTCATTCAGTTTTCTTTCTTCTCTGGGGTTTACAGTTAACACATCAAGATTTCACTGTATCTTTAAAGTACAAAATACCCTCTAGAATTACCAAAAGGGTTTAACAAGGAGATGGTAAAGGGCAGTGACTGTCGTTAGACAACAGATGTACTTGAAGCCGCTTTGACTAAATCTTTCAAGAGATCACTGAAGTATATTTTGAATGATCTGTCTTTCTTGACTGAAATTGTCAATGATTCATAACCGCACTAAATTTTAAAAAATGTAAATGATCAGCTGCAGCCCACAGTTCCACACTGCAGTCGGTTCACGAAGCTGCCATTCATTCTTTCGCTCCTCATCAGGTGATCTCTACATCGGGGGAGTCTCCAAAGAGATGTATCGTGACCTGCCCAAGCTGGTCCACTCCCGGGAGGGCTTTCAGGGTTGCCTAGCAACAGTGGATCTAAATGGCCGCCTTCCTGACCTTTTGGCTGATGCCTTGGCAACCATGGGACAAGTAGAGAGAGGCTGTGAAGGTGAGGTGCAAACACTCAGAAAACACAGCTGTAGCTCTCTGTCCCGGTCCCGTGTCCCCGCTGCTGCCTTTTCTTTCGGTTTTCATTGAACTCATTCTCTCAGTTATCAGATAACCCACTAACACAGCTTTTTGCTCTATTAGATGTAAATTTTACTTCTTTATTTCTCATCTCCTTCTCGATCTATCTGCACATTTTCTCTCTCTTCCACTCTTTCAGCAGTTCACAGGCATCTGTGTGCATCGACTAACCATCTAACTTAATTTGCTTGTTTGCTTTTTTGTTTGGCTGACAAAAGTTACATTGATGAAAGCTGACTTGCAAGGTATATCGCTTTGTGTGAGCATGTGAGACTCATGTACAAGCGTGGGGAAAAATGTGTGTGAGTTTACGAGCGTGTGCGTGTCAGTGTGTATGTGTGTGCGTGTGTATGCGAGTACTAAAACTACCCAGTGGTGTCCAGTGTTGTGTGGTGGATCCCAGTGATCCGGAGTCAAAGGTCAGAGGTGACCTGTCCTCTCCCAGCCACCGTAGTGACATCATCACATTAGTGACATCACCATGGCTTGACTTGAGTTAACCACCGCTCCACCACCTGCCAGCAGCATGCTCTCTAACCCCAACGACCGACTCCCAACCTCAACTCCAATACTCCATGTGTGAATCATGTCACAGCCTCTCCTCCACGCCTCGAGTGAGGAGTGCAACGAAGGAGAAACGAGTTTGACATTCTCCTCCTGTGTGCTTTCAGCGCGAGGCCGGGAGTGAATAGTGACAGACTGCTGGAGAGGGAGTATTGAGATGAAGGCCTTTAAACATAACTCTGCCTTCTTATGTTTAACACCTCCTCGTGTCCTTGTCCCGCTCATCTAGCTTCACCACCTGCATGCTCTCCTCACTTGGCTCTTCTCACCCAGTGACATAGATTCCAGTTTAGCTCCCAGTTTGGTTCATACGGATAATGTAGCATCTGCTACCAGTGTAAAGTCAGGTCCAGACAGGAGGCAGGGGCGCCCTGAAGGATTGCCGCCTTCCTTTGGTGCCCATAACCGGGTGGCTCAGACAGGGAGCGTGACGCCTCGGAGCTCTGCAGCCAGCTGCAGCGACGGTTTGACCGTCTGTTCTAGGTTTTACTCGCCGTGAGCAAATCTGGCAGGGAAACACACTCGTAATCTGCTTATTGATAAATATATATGATGTAAACGATAGGAGTCTGATAAATGATGAAATACACATCTTTTGGTTTTTCTGTAGTTACATTTATCTTACTGGATTTCCTCCTTTGAAAATGCCTATCCACTTTATCTACAAGAGATGTATCCCTGCTGTTTGAGAGTGGGATTTTTTCAGCAAAAATAACACTGATCTTCAATTCAACAAAGAGAAAAGGTTAAGTAGTCACAGATAGAGCGAAAGATAAATATGTGCTCTTCCTGTGTTTAGAGAAGAGGAACAGACGCTTATGAACATCGCAGAAAAATCTCCTTCTAGTGAGAACAGACAGTTTACAAATAGCAGCACTTCCGCCTCCTGTCTGAACCTGGCATAAATCTGAAACGTTGGAGCCTGTATTCATTAAATCCTGGTTACCACAGTGATTCTCTACTAATACTACTAATCCCAACACCACTGAAGCACAACAGTGTACAAAAAAAGCAAAAGGTTTCAAGGAAATGAGGTCTAAAAGTAAATACTCTACGCTGACATACTGGGCTCCAGGGAAAAAAAACAGAAGTCTGTTACTCTTCTCCTAACCGTTGCACCCTTCCACTCGCCTCGTCTGTCACTGCAGGTCCCAGCACTACGTGTCAGGAGGACTCATGCTCAAATCAGGGGGTGTGTTTGCAGCAGTGGGAGGGCTTCACCTGCGACTGCAGTATGACCTCGTATGCTGGGCCGCTATGTAACGACGGTGAGTGTTTTCTTCTCCTCTCTCAGATCGATGATTAAACATGTCTGTGTCCTCAAAGTTTAGTGAGTCTAAAAGTCTTTCCTCTGTGTTGAATCATTTTAAACAGTTAAAGCATTTTTGTCTGCAGTTTATCTAAGAGACCACATGGGGGCACTGTCATCTGTTGATTCTGATTCAGAACAAATGATACCACCTGCTCTGTGTCTACTTTGGTTACTGTAATCTCTGTTCTCTCTGTAACATTTAATAAAGTCCTGTAAACATTTTCAAGCTTTTGACACTGAATTATCCGCGACTGCCTTCAAGCAAAGATACTTGCTGATTATTCAGTCATCTCACAGTGAGTCAAACTATTATAAGCTGTTATTTGTATGAGTCAGTCACTGCAGTCGGCCTCCTGCAGCAATGTTGAGACTAAGTACTTTGGGGAATACTGTTTTTTTTCTTGTAGTGTGTAGGAGGAACAAGCACGATGTGGAAGGCTGGTCAACTGTGACATTTAAGTTGTTTTCCAGTTTATCAAAATGCCTTTTTGATGTAAAACGTTGAACAAAACAGAACAGACCCAGGTGTCATTCGGAGAGGGGAATTGTTGATGATAGATAGCGCTGTTTATGACGTACAGATGTGCCTGTAATTAATTTCTTTATCTGTCTGGAACAGCTGGCACCACATACATCTTTGGCCGTGATGGAGGAGTGGTGGTTTACACATGGCCCCCTAATGAGCGCCCCAGTACCAGAGCAGACAGGCTCGCCCTTGGGTTTAGCACCCAGCAGAAACACGCCATCCTGCTGCGGGTGGATAGCGCAGCAGGTCTGGGAGATTATCTTCAGCTACAGATAGTAAGTAAACGATCTTACCACTGAATCACACCTCTAAAGGAGATGCTTCTCTTTGTTTCTGATTTGACATGTTGAAATAGATGTGAGTAGGGCTGGGCGATATGGCCTCAAATCAATATCACGATATATTAAGCAGTTCGATTGCGATAAATGGGTGATAACTACTCCACAAGCTGCTCACCCCCTCCCACATTAACTTCGTCTACTTCAGCCGCCGCTCCAGCCACTACAACTTTTGAACTGTCCTCCATCTCCTCCTCCACCTGTTTTTCCCTCTTTGTTACGGACGGGATGGGGTGGAGTCACGTCTCTGACGTAGGACAGCGTCTTAAAGGGACATGAGTCCATAGCCTACCTACACACATCCAAAACCAACTTTTATTTTATTTTTTTACACCAAATATACTGACTTGGGCAAAATGACTGCTGTTATTGTTGTACATTTCGGTATTGGTAAATTTTCGGTTAATCGCCCAGCCCTACTTGGTGCTATTAGCAACTGCAATCCTAGACGTGTGTTGTTCATGTCTAAATAATGCCCAGTCATGCCGTCGCTTTTAGATATTTGTAATAGAGAAGGCTGCATATTTAATTTGCATTAAGCATAAACCAGAAATCATAATGAAAGTAAAAGTGAGACATTTTTTATCTTTAAGTTTCGCTGTAAATAACTCCTTTAAAACGACATCATGTCATGTATTTTACTCAGCATCAGCGTACATACATCCATCACCAGATTAAATAACTCATCACAGCCCCTGGATTTGTCTCTTTGTCATCTGAATGTAATCTCAATACTTTATGGGGGATCCAATTTATTTTTCTTTTCATTGTTTTGTAATTAAACACAACCCAGGAAATCTGTGCTCTGTTTAGTTGTGTACTAAAAACTTAATGTGATTAAGTATCTTAGCTTCATCAAACATTCTCCGCACAGATCTATCATCTTCTCAAGCAGACAGATGCACTGCAGTGCAAAAACAGAACCTTTCAGTCCAATCAGAGTTTTTTCAAAAGAGGGGTCAAAATAATCCAGGTCATATGTTCAACTTAACAATTTCTATCCAGTCAAATCTGTAAACTATTTAAAGAACTATGAAACTACATCTATGCTGAACTGTCAGAGGTTCAAGTGTGATGCATGCAGCAGTGAGGAGTGATCTTGTATACACTCCAAGTTATCCCTCCCCTCTTTACTTAAGTCTTTGACACCAACCAATGTGACATTGACGTCACTTCAGGCAATATCATCAGGAGCAGCACAGCTCCATCTGAGGCCTCACCAGGCTTTACATAATATCTCTTGTTTATGTTGCACTTCTCCTCAAGACGTTTAAAGCAGGTCAAGTTATTTTTTTAGCACAAGTCATACACACTGAGTGCGCAAAGCAGCGAACAAATGAGAGACACAGAAACGGTCAAAAGCAGACGTGATAATAATAGAGTATAAGAAAAGACGACAGTAGAAAGTAGAGAGCATTTTGGGGTTATTATTTTTACCTTTTTTTCATGTCTTCAGGGAAACATCAGAGACGAGTTGGGCTTTTAGTCTAGATTTAAATCTGGCAACAACCTTGATGATACAGTCAGGAAGCTGGTTCCAGTTAGAAGCTGCTTCAGCATCTTTTACTCTCATAGTATTAATGACAGAGTGTCCTCTGATCTGAGAGGTTTTGGCAGGTGTTAGCTACACAAACATATCTGAGAGGATTTTCAGTCCAGAGTGACCCATATACTCAAGCTGCAGAGCTCCAGAGCTCAACTCTGTGACTTGACAAAAATCTGTGTTATGTCTTCAAAACTCCGTCAATCAATCTGGTCACCGGGGCACGGGGGAGAGTTGTGTTCAGGGTCAAAGTAGTCAAGCTTCTTAGAAAGATGAGACAGGTTTTT
The DNA here is from genome assembly GCA_962446985.1 of Xyrichtys novacula. NCBI lineage: Eukaryota > Metazoa > Chordata > Actinopteri > Labriformes > Labridae > Xyrichtys > Xyrichtys novacula. The sequence continues at coordinate 4,797,085 of OY660882.1, read as the reverse complement.
GGCTTCATCTTTGGTGTTCAGGGACTTCTGTGCCCTAACCCCTCTGTAGTTCCTGATGAAAGAAATTACTCCAACCAAAAGCTGATCTCAGAATTTATGTTTTGTTTTATTTCATGTTTGTATTTTTGCATTAAGAGGGTTTGCTTTTTTTCGTTTTTGTTGTAATTCATTCCCTTGTCCAGGCCAGGGATCAAATAAACCTTCATTATGAGGTCATTAGCAAACACTGTTAGACTCATTCAGATTTTTATTGCACTGGCTTCAGGCGAGCATAAAAGAAGTGTTCTAATTTAAGAGATTTTTTATTCTATTCAGCTTCACCATCACAAACTCAGTAAAGAGCATTTTTAGCCGATTAAAGTAGTTCACTTGAAGGCATGACTACTGTAACATTCCTTTAAAATTTTAAATGTAAAACAGTAACATGGATATATTAATAGTGAGTGATTAAAAAATAAGGGCTATCATCCAATACTTGTGCAGAATAGCTTTGTGTTTTTGAGTGTTCCTGAGAGCAAAAACTTAACATGAGGCTAAACATGGGAGTTTTATCGTTAAATGAAAAAGTAAAACTATTTTGATAGTTAAAGGTTTTCTTTTTTCTGATTAAAACTTTGAATTTGTATGTTGTCTCTGTCTTCATCATGTCTGATCTCTCTAACAACTAATAAAGAAGCCGTGAACCTCGATCACTGAACATTAATTTCAAGGATTTTAAATTTAATTTTCCCAAAAGGATCAATAAAGTTTTCTCTAATCTCATCTTTCTAAAACATCTGCTTCTTGACTCGGTAAATGCCAGTTTATTTAAGCCGATATCTGGCAACAGAGCAATACTAATACTTAGTTAAACTATGCATATATATCCACCACCTGCTTAGAAAAGGAAAAAACAAACTCTTTGTCCTCACCAACCCAAGTTAGAGGCATAAACTAATGACACTGATCCTGTCAAACTAAGACCAAACTGAAAACAGAACCTAAATGACTAAATGTGAAGTGGTTTTATCATAAATCAAGCTCCAACAGCCTCTCTTCTCCTCCTCAGGACAAAGGCAACATTAGAGTAGTGTTTAATGTTGGCACTGACGACATTAACATCGAGGAGAGCTCCAAGTTCGTCAACGACGGGAAGTACCACATAGTACGGTTCACCCGCAGCGGAGGCAACGCCACCCTCCAACTGGACGATCTGCCCGTCATCGAGCGCTACCCCTCAGGTAGGCCCTGCCCCGCCCATATAAGCTCAACCCCACCCACCCACCCACCAGACCACAGCACTGTCTGTCCTGGGACAGAGCTAACCACACCTTAGTCCAAATCAACCCACCTCCTGATTGATGATCCACATCAGTGTACCTATCAATGTCTATTTTAAACACTGAGAATGAGAAATTTAACTGCAGCTTTGTTTCATGTTATTGTGTTTGAAATGAAATATGTGTGATCTGATATGAAACTTGAGTTTTTAAACCATAAAATGAGAGAGTCATTCTTTACAATAGGTTGTATACTAGCCAGTCATGTCATGTTAGGCCTGTTAAATAGTGTTAAAGGTAATTTATGAAAACGTTTAATTCAGGTGTCAGTTGTTTTTCTCACTCATAAAAGAAAATAATAACAGTTGGTGCATTTTTGGACAAACAATAATTAAAAATGTCTTATTTTGAGTTAAATGTTTAACTAGAGAGAAAAAATAAGAAAAAGAAAAAAGTGTTTTTGTCTTTTGATTTTGTTTGATTTGTTTTTTTTACATTTAAAGTGGTAATCTTAGCTAGTCGTCTTTAACATAATGAGGTCCAGATAGTTAAAATGCTAAATGCTAGTTGTTGTGAGGTGTGTGTGAGGGTTCTTCCTGTATGTTAACTCTAAACTCAGTCAGTCATTTAGGCAGTATGTGGCAGCTGTAACATTATTTCCCTGTGCTCTTGCAGATGTTAACCCCTGAAATGTCTCTTTAAATTAAACCCAATGAACAGAGAGTAAGAGTCCGCTCACTGGAAACATCCTGAATTCAGCTTCTCTTCTCTTCAAGCTTTACCGCAGTAACGCAGTGGCATGCTAACAATGAGCAGACCATTACTTTCTTTTCATTGCTGTTCTTTTTGTATCCAGCTCCTGTACCACGTTTGGATGTGCGTAATTACTACTGTGTTTTCATCTCTAAATTAAAGGCAACATTGATAACGAGCGCCTGGCCATCGCCAGACAGCGAATCCCCTATCGGCTCGGTCGAGTAGTTGACGATTGGCTACTCGACAAAGGTAAAAACCCTGATTAAAATTCCTTAAAACTTTCAGCTTAAAAAATTACAACTTGAAGGCAGTTGAATATACTTTATTGTGCACCATCAACTAACATCTAAAATCTAAATCCATAACTAAGTATTTAAAAGTTGGGCAGCTGTAGTGTGTAATACTGTGTAAACTGTAGTGCCTGTGAACGTATCTTGTTAGTGTGTATCTGATAATATCAGGTTAAAGGGACGATGGAGAGATTTAAATGTGAATAAATCAGAAAATAGAAAAGAAGTACTGATAAAAGATGCTTTATTAAAGCTGGTAAATAATTCTGTTTATTATCAAATTGTAAACAATAAAGCATTTACTAAAGATTATATTGTTGTTATCAAATTAAAGTATTGTGACATGTAAGAAGTATGTAAATTTGAAATGACTAATAGAGCAATGCTTTGTGTAAAAATGTAAAAGTTTTCCTCCTAAACTTCAGCAGAGCTCCTTAAATTAGCCTCTAGTCCCTTTAACAGTGAGCAGTGCTAGAGCTTATAACCTGTGCATGCTTCATAGGGCTGTTACCACAGTTCTCTAGATCTCTGTCTCTCTGTCTGCCTGTCTGTCGCTCCTTCAAATACAATGTCGTGCTGCACAGCCATCACCATAGCAACCATCTGTCAGCCCCGTCTTCTTCGGGGCCCTTCTGACTCCTCTCATCTGCTGCCGCTTCCTCCTCCTTCTGTTCTTTGCCTCTTCATCCTCCTCCTCAATTTCTCAGCCTCTTCACCCCACTTCTCCCCTCTTCCTCCTCCTCCTCCTCTTCTTCTACTTCTCCTTTTTTTTTTCATCTCTCTCTCTCAGTCTCAGCCCTCTCCACGGTTCTCCACGGCTTCGATTTGCTCTACCATGCTTATTCTGTCCCATCCTCTCACCATGGCTTGGGGGTGGTGGATTGTGTAACACTCAAACACTCTTGTGTGTGTGTGTGTGTGTATGTATGCACGTATGTGACCACTGGGACGTATGTGCGTGTGGCTGGATTTGCGTGTGTCCGTCCGTCTTCTTTTCTTGTGTATATCTGTGGCGTGCGTTTGTGCGTTTGTTTGTGTGCGTGTGTGTCAATGCAGGTCGCCAGCTGACCATCTTCAACAGCCAGACGACGGTGAAAGTCGGCGGAGGAGAGCGAAACACCGGAATGTTCCAGGGTCAGATGTCCGGTCTGTATTACAACGGCCTCCGAATCCTCAATCTGGCCGCTGAGGGGCACCCGCACATAAGAGTGGAGGGCAGTGCACGGCTAGTCGGGGACATGCCTTCCTCCTCTATCACCCCCCAGTCTAGTGCTGCAGCTGGAGGCAACCGCTCTGACTCCGCCCCTTCCATAAGTGACATCACAACCACCACAGCAACCAACAGGAAACCAACACAGCAGGTCAGAGCACAACTGTATACTCAAGTGTCTTAATTCCTGCTGTGAGCAGTGGGCAACATAACAGCTCCGACAAAGAAAAACATACGCCAATTATGTCCAAAATGTGTACGTTTTTTAAGTTTAGTTTAGTTTTACGCAAGAGTCAAAACACTTCCTGTAACTGTGTTTGTTTTAAACTGGCACAACACATCTTTATGGTAGGAGTTGGTGCTTGACCTCAACCCTTAAAGGGATATTCCGACATAAAATTAATTTAGGGTCAAACGCACCATAACACAGAGTTAGACACCCCGTCGAGAGATGAATGTTGCCAACGGCTTGCTTCTCTAATTATACCAACTTTAGTAACGACCGAACGATAGCAATACACAGCGGTCTGAGGAGCCATACACAAAGCTCAACCAAAACGCCACTCTATAGCCACAAATAATGCTCAGAACAGCACCTAACTTCATCAACAGTACATATAGGGTCCTAACCATAGCACTAGCCACCAAACATCTTTTCAACTTTGCCTAATTTCTTAAGCAAAGAAACTAAACACAACTCACCTACTCTCTTCCAGCAGCCGCTTGTTTGTAGCGAGACCTCAGGCCAGTCCATTATGAACTACAGCGGGGTGACACGGCTCAAGGAAGAACATTTATGATCATTACTTTATCATTTCCTTGAAGTAATAATCACCATATTAATCATTTTGCACTGCAGACGTGGTAGTTCTTCTGCCTTAGCATCTCGGTCTGATTGCATTTCCATGAGGAAATGATCATAAATTTTCTTCCTTGAGCTGCGACACCCCGCTGTAGTCAATGGACTCGCCCGGAGGTCTCCGTACAAACAAGCGGCTGCTGGAAAAGAGTAGGTGAGTTGTGTTTAGTCTCTTTGCTAAAGAAATTAGGAAAAGCTAAAAATATGTTTGGTGGCTAGTGCTATAGTTGGGACCCTATATGTACTGTTGATGAAGTTAGGTGCTGTTCTGAGCATTATTTGTGGCTATAGAGTGGCGTTTTGGTTTTGCGCGTGGCTTCTGGGACTTCTGTGTATTGCTATCGTGCGGTCGTTACTCAAGTTGGTATAACTAGAGTAGCAAGCGGTCTGCAACATTAATCTCTCGATGGGGTGTCTAACTCGGTGTTACACCAGAATATCCCTTTAAGATGCCAGCTCCCATCATCAGGGTGTTTCGGCTTCACTTTTGTACAGCAGGAGGGTGCTCTGGTTAAGAATGTAAGCGGTGGTCCAGTATCAAAGATTTACTTGTGCATGTACAAGTCCTGTGACATTGCTATTCTTTGTGTCAAAACGAGTGATTAAAAAGTGTTAATTTGCTTTGATAAGTTTCTTTTCAAACTCAGTAAGAGGATTACTGAGCGCTGAGCCTGCTAATCAAGGGCTCGGGGGTTTGCGGGGGTAAATGTCAGGAAGAGCCGGACTCTTTTCAACATTTATACACAGAAAACAAAAACAAAAGGCCTCGTCTGCACATTTAATCGAGCTATTATGCATTGATTTGAGGCAGAGTTGAACCTTTTTTATGTGGATTATCCTTGACACTGACAGTCATGCACAGTACAAGTACAAAATGTACCATCTGCTGAGAGTTATTCAAACCTGCACTGCAGTTTTTATTGGTGATTTCAAGCTCATCGTGATCATGATGACACCTCTGGTGGTCCAAAACAGTATTCATATCTTTACATGTGGTGTGTTGAAATTACTGAGGCATGACTATCGTTGAATTTGAATCAGAGGCACACTTTTCCCACGGGTGTGGAGACTGTCTGGGCTGTTACAGGGAGCGAGTGATTTTTTTTTCTTTATTTTATCCGCAGAAGCTGCTCTTGCTCCAGAAAAGAAGCTCTATTATAAATGGTGAACAGTCACGATTTGATCTTACAGTACAGTAAAAAAGCTCTTTGTATACCCCATATGTGGACTAGTTTGAGATCTGTGAGAAGGAGAGTGCTCAGCGCAGCCGTGTGCAGCAGAGAGTGGAAGTGCAGGTTATGAAAATACAGACATTTCTCATCATGAAAGTGCAGGTTCACCCAAACAAGAGCAAGCTGTGCAGATCTGCTGAGCTCTAAAAGATGTGTTTGCACCTGAATATCATTAGTACAACATGCTCTGTCGATTTGGACTTGAGATGAAGCAGACAGCAGGGGCAAACGATGCTCAATTCTTGGTGCTAGGGCTGGGCGATATGGCCTCAAATCAATATCACGATATATTGAGCAGTTCACCTCAACAAAGATGAATGAGCGATAACTACTTCACAAGCTGCTCACCCCCTCACAGATTAACTTCGTCTACTTCAGCCACCACTCCAGCCGCTACAACTTTTGAACCTTCCTCCATTTCCTCGTTTGTCTTTCCCTCTTTGTTACGGACTGGAAGGGGTGGAGTCACGTTACCGATGTAGGACAGCGTCTTAAAGGGACACGAGACCATAGCCTACCTACACACATCCAAAACCAACTCTCATTTATCTTTTTTGACACCGAATATACCGATATGGGCGAAATGGCACCGGTTATTGTCGTAAATTTCAGTATCTGTAAATTTTCAGTTTATCACCCAGCCCTATCTGCTTCCCACTTGATTGTTTTACACATACATAATGCATATCTTTTGCACATAAAACATTAAAGAACAAGTAAAAGCATAGAAGTAGTGGGAAAAATAAATCATCCACAATAGAAGTTTGTTCAGGATCAAAACTCGGCTGGATAACATTAAGGGCTCAGGATTCAGTCAAAGGCAGAACAGGACATCAAGGTACTTTTTCAGATGCTTGAACCTTTGTGAAATAGTGCGCAGAGGAAAACAGACAGAGGGAAGAGAGGGGCGTCGACGTGCATCAAAGCTGTCTGCCAGACTTGAACCTGGGCGTTAAGATCATATGGTCAGTGTTGAGGATTCTGCAGCCACCAGGAACCCTGAACATCAAAGTTTCAGACCTATACTTGAAAGTTTGACCGAGGCTTTTATCATCTGTGGGTTTGGTGAAACTCTCTGGAAAAGAATAAATCAAAAAACTTTAATCATCGATCCTGTTTTTAACTGAATGGAGAGGCTGTCTTCATTCTTGGCGGATTGGAAAACGCGATGAGCCTTGTGCTTTTGAGGTTAGAAATGTGCCTCATTTAAAAGATACTTTAAAAAAGGCTTTATTTTTACAAGAATTTCATATTTGGTTCACACAGTCCCTCATGTAGAGCAAATCTTTGAAAAATCCAAATGAAACGATTCTGTTTTCATGATTTTTCTTATCTCCTGGAGAGAAAAACCGACTTTAGAGGAGCAGATCAGAGCTTTAATGACTGACACGGATACACAAATGATAAAAAGAAGGTTTGTTCTGCTTTGTGTCGAATGTTCGGATGCCTTAAAAATGTTTGAATGTTATTTCTGGCGAGCTGGACAAATCCTGAGTAATATGATGCAAGAATGTTGAATGGAATCTCTCGAGGAAACATGCTGCTGCAGACATAAATGTGGTCTTTCTCTGATGCTTTGGTCGAGTGACTCATTCTTCATGTATTTCATCGATAGATTTCATCACACACGTTTGACTTTTCTGCTTCAGCGTCCCTGTGAACGGATTAGATGGCTAAGTGATCCCCGGCCACTAAATGTTTGTGTTAATGGAGGCTGTAATAGCTTTTCCGTCATATTCGTCTCGTAAACTGTTGCAAAAAAACAGAAACAGCTAAGTGTTACTGAGACGTATTATTTATAACCGATATCAGAGGAAACATTAGGAGACGCTTCACCACAGACTCTTTAGCTCCATTGTTCAGATCACTCGTGAGATCTGTTCAGGCTCTTAGTGGGCGTCTGTGTGTGCTGCAGCTCTTCTTCTGTGTTATAAAACTCTGCCTGCCGCACTGAAAAAGATTTTTTTTTTTCCTCTCCCAATGATACAAGTTGCCATGGAGATAGTGAGCCCCAATACCCGCCACTCGCTTTCTCTCTCCCGTCTACACTCCCATAGAGAATAGCTCCTCTGTGTATAAACCGCCAGCTGTTTCAGACATAAATAATAGAACGCAGAGAGCTGTGAGCTAAGCCTTAGGCATCAATAATGGATATGAGAGGTGGATGGATGGTACTGCAGACTGGTGACAGCGAGTCACAGACACACACACGCTCTAACGGCGAGCTTGTTTTCACACCTCACCTCTCGATCTGTGCCTCGTTTATTAACTGTTCCCCGCTCGTGTGCCGTGCTGATGTCAGGGCTAAATTTGGGATGCAGAGTTGTGCGCTGGAGTCGATATCACTGTATGAGAACTAGGTCAGAGCCACTATATGCTCAACATGCTGCAGAGTGTGCGTATATGTGTGTATATGCGTGTGTGTGTGAGTCAAATCACTCCTGCCGGCCCCCTAAACTCGGTGTATTTGAGCTTCAGTGTGTGTGTGTATGTGTGTATTTGTCTTGTTTAAGAAGAATCTACAGTGTCTCCATTGAGGCTGCCGTGTGTTGCCAGGCAACTCAACCTGGCCTCAACCAGTGCACACATACAGTGTGGAGAGAATGCATGCACACACAGAAAAAACACTCAGGTGGATTGAGAACAATGGGCTTGAGTTGCAGCACGTTGCATCAGAGGAGGGGCAGCAGGAAGCGGCGTCTCTCCTAGAGCTATTGACTGATTTTCCACGCGCACACACACACACACACACAGACACACACGCCCAAGTTTAGATGAAGTGGACTAAGCCTAAGTCGCCTCATGGGTTTACTCCTGTCTTATTACTGAATGTGTTAGGTGCGTCCTTGTAAAGTCCACGCTTTTATTGAATTCTTCTCCTCGCCGTGTTGAAAAGTGGAAGGGATTAATAATGCATGACAGCGAGAGAGAGAGAGAACGACGGAGAAGAGATTGTGAGTGTTTATGCTAGAGGCTGCTCCAACTCTCAGAGCTTGAGTTTTGTTTTGATGTTTGCCTGTCTGTCTGTCTGCCTATGTTTGTGTGTGTGTGTGTATGTGTGTGTTTGTGTGTGTGCGCGTGTGTATACCTGTGTTGATGGGAAGACTGATGGAAGAGAACCTGAGGCTCAGAGCGGCGCCTGATTGGCTACCAGGAACCAGCTGACCTGACACTTCTTCCACAAGCTCTCTGAACATCCATCTCTCATTCGCTCCCCTCCCCTCCTTGTCTGTTTTTTTTTCTCTTTTTTTTAACTTTGCTATCTTCTTCACATCTTTCACACCTTTCTCTCCCTCCTGCCTTTCTTCCCCTCGCTATCCATCTTCTGGAGACACTTTCTCCCTCCTCCCTGCTTCACTTTCTCTCTCTCTCTCTCTTCTCACTCTCTTTGCTCTCTCCCTTCATATCTTTCCATATTTACCCGTCACTTCCCCCCTCCTCTTTCCTCTCTCTCTCTTCCTCTCTCTCTCTCTCTCTCTCTCTCCAGTGATAGGCTGTTAATGCAGGCGGTGTATGAGTCTATCTCACCATCTGCAGTAGTGGAGCTAGCTTCTCTCTCTCTCCACTCTCTCTCTCCACTCTCTCTCTCTTCAGGATCTATTCATCAGCCTGCCAACTTCAGCCTGATTCTCTGTCTGCTTGTAGATGTGTTTAAATAGAAACAGACCAATGGAGCACGTCTGGCTATTATAGAGGCTCGTGTGGTTGTGTGTGTGTGTGTTTGTGTGCAGATGTGTGTCTGATATCCAGTTGTGAAAGTAGCAGACAAGCTGTTGAATCTTCTGCAAAGAGTGTGTGAGCTACCATGTGTGAACTAGGAAGTCAGGGAGGCATTGATGGTCGTTGGCACTGTTCGGCTGCTCAGGTAGAAATTTCACTCTCTCGGCATGCGGAAACCTTTTTCTCTGTGCATCTTTGGTGTCTCTGTGTCCATCATTGTGTCGGCATGCTTTATTGATAAAGCTACAAAAAAAAAAGACGGGGACAAAAAAGAGGGAGGGACCAAAATCGAGGGTGAGAAAGAGGGGCGTCTCTCTGCTGCATCTTTCCTCAAACTTCTTGATGTGATTTAAGTTGTGTTTGGCATGCCTCTAGTCTCCTCGTGCTCATTGTCTCCCATGTGATAGGTGGATCAATATTCCGATTGACACCTCCCCAATTGAACGGGCCGGTCAGCTGACGGGGGAGATGTCACAGATCAGAGGAGGGGCCTTGGTAATTTTCTTGTCTTGCTTTTTTGTCTAAGCTGATATCATGATTCAGATCAAGTCCCCCCCCTGCCGCCCGCTGGGGTCACCTAGGTGTTTTAGGATCAATAACCAAGCATGGTAGCTATGACATTGATCGCTGACAGTCTGGGGTTGATGTGTTTCCTAGCGGCTGATTGGTTCTTGTGCTATTTGGATCCTGGCAGAGGCAGTGAGGCTTATTGACTGGCCGGATTCCAGAGGCTAAGCTCAGCCTAGCAGCATTTGACAGCCCAGTGAGCAGAACTGATTGGAAAGGCAGCGGAGGAAAGAGACAGAGTCAAGCATCAATAACCCTAATGTATGCTTCCAGGCCGAACTTAAACCACAGCAGACTTGTCAGGACCAGGACCACACCAAACCAAGGCCAGCGCGGGGCTTTTCAGATGAATAAACTTAGCGCCCGCTTCTCTAACCTTATGTAATCCACAAAGACAAGCAGGCGAGGAAACAGAGGAAAAAACCAAGGACAGAGGAGAGGCTTAATGAGCCTCAGTTTGAAACACTGCCTGTGGCTCTCTGCTAAGACATCATCGACCACTTAGCGCTTTGATTTGGTTCAGATTCAGTTCTGGTCTGCTTGTAATCCGCCTCTAGAGTTCTCTCTGCTGCTGCTGCTCTCCTCTCTACTCTTTTCTTTTATTCTCTGGGTTACTAACATCCACTGCAATGCATCACAATCCAATTTTAATTTAGCGCTGGCACTGAGCACCCAGTGTGGTTAAATCGCACACACACACACTCTCATATCCCTCACGCCGAAGCGTCAAGGCGGGCGATGTTTAACAGTAGTTCATGAATATGCGAAGCACATTAGCACCGTGTTAAGTAAAGACCGCAGCACTTTGAAGTCTTTCTCCTCTTCTCTTCCTTTCTCTCTCTTTCTTTTTAAATCTTATCCTTTTTTTTCCAATCTCTATCTTTCCCGTCCTCACCCTCCCTTTTTTTCTTCTCTCACTCTCCTGCTGGAATGGCAAATCAATGCACAGGTCCCCACTGAGGGAGATTTTTCTCTCTTTTTTTTTTTTTTTTTTTATTCCCCATCATTTTTAACAGCCTGAACTTAAGAGTTGCCATGGCAACAGGAGGAGCAGGGATGGAGAGGAGGGAAAGGGGGCTCTCCTTTTTCCACAGAGAGAGGGAGCGAGGCAGAGAGAGCGGCTTGTTGAGACAGGAGTTGGTTGATGTAGGTGAGAGGGTGAATATAAGTGGGCTGTTGACATGCTGCTTATGGAGAGGTGTTAAATAAAGGAGATTTAAATGAATCATCCGCTGTAGAGTGGGATATTTCATTTAACGTAAGTGGTTTTATTCCCGTCTGGAGCTTCATACCGCACGTTCTCCAACACATACGAGCTCAAGCCAGTATCAGATAGGAGGAGAAAGAGAGAAAACAGAGGAGGGGAGGGCCAGGAGATGATAACTGTCTTTCCCCTTGTGGATTCAAACAGGATTCAGTATTTCTCTCCTCCCTCCCTCCGCCTTTCTTCTTTTTCTCCTCCGAGCTCCAGTTTTGGCCGCCTGCCATCGCTGGGGGGCCGTAACATGCTAAAGTGTTTGTGGCAAACAGGAAAACAGGTGGGCGATGGATCGGTGCCGTGTGCTCACACATGTAGACAATAAACAAAGAGGAAAACGAGCCGTTCTGCATGATAAGTTTTCCGTCTCATATTATGAGTGTTAATGATCCTTTTTTTTTCTTTTCTGGTTCCTCTTTCCGCAGTCGGCCGACGACATCCTTGTGGCGTCAGCTGAGTGCCCCAGCGATGATGAAGACATGGAGTCCTGTGACCCCAGTTCAGGTACCACTAAAGCACCTCCTCTTAAGCATTTTTCTCTTTCTCCCATGTGTCCCCAGCGCTCACCGCAGCTCAGTTTTCCCTCCCGTTTTGTTTCTCGCTACAATGAATTTTTCATTTCCACTTAGGTTTCTGCCTCCAGGCATTACCTAACACTCTCCCTCATTCCCAAGTCTTCATCTCCTGCTTCCTTCTATCCCTCCTTTCCTTTCCCCTTTTTCTTTTCTTTATATTTTCGCTTTCCTTCACTCCTCTCAAGGATCCTCATGCAAAATTCTTTCACCAACGATCGTTTGAAACAGCGTCATAAATCACCGCCCCGCAGCCCCTTCTGCCTGTTTGTGTCATAAAATGTCAAGTGTGTGTAATAAAAATTGATATAATGTGCACCTGTGCGCCGACCCTCCTGTCAACATGGTGTAATGTAATCTGTTTACACATTATGTGATAATATGGGAGCAGCTTTGGCTCAGAGCTGCAGACTCTCATTGCCAGCGAGTAGAATTATGCAAAAAGCACGTCAAATAATTCATTACCATGATGCATTGTGCCTTCTCGCTGCAGCTCTACACTCATCACCTCGACATGTACTACAAATTAAAAATGCATGCAGTAAACCGTCATTCCTCTCCCGCAGCCCGCCCTCCCCTGCCGGAGGTAAAGGTGTTCCCCGGTCCGTCCGAGGTGGTGCGGGAGAGCAGCAGCACAACGGGCATGGTAGTGGGCATCGTGGCGGCCGCTGCCCTCTGCATCCTCATCCTCCTCTACGCCATGTACAAGTACCGCAACCGCGACGAGGGCTCCTACCACGTGGACGAGAGCCGCAACTACATCAGCAACTCGGCCACACAGCCCAACGGCAGCGCCAAGGACAAGCCGCTGGGCATCGCCAAGATCTCCAAGAACAAGAAGAACAAAGACAAGGAGTACTACGTCTGAGGCACGAGACACACAGACATATACGCCTTTATATATAACGGTATATGTACATAAATAGATATATTCTCAAAAGAAATACACACATACACACCGACATAGACATGCTGATGTTAATGTTTACTCTCCAATAACCACACCTGCACACACGCTGCCAAGCACAAACATCGACACACATCCAAGCACACACACGCATACATAAAGCACATACAGACTGGCCCGAGGGCATGGACCCTTACTGTACAGTATTTACCAATGAAGAGCCTCTGAGAGAAGCTCGTTTTATGAACAAACACCATTCCAGATGATTTAAAAAAAAAAAAAAACAGAACCAGATCAAACCCCCGGTGAAGAAACATTTCGGGGGCCAGCCAGATTAAAAGTCCAGTCATACCCCTGCCACAGTACGACCTCCTCTGTCGGATTCAAAGAGGTCCGGGAAGCCTTTAAGTGAAGCACACGGCAGACTGAACAAAGATGATGTAAAAGCACCCAGAAAAAAGCACTAAGTGTCTCTTCCAAGCTTCTCTGTCGGCCTTCCTCCCTGTTAGCAGACGAAGCACAGAGGACGCCGAAGAAACAAGCACACCGACAGTCGAATCCAATTCCAGCAGCAACGGGAAAGGAAATCAGGGTGTCGCCATACAAAGAGACGGTGAATTACGAGTGACGAGGCAGAGGCAGGGTGGGTGCCATTAACGTAACGGATGGGGGCTGTGGTTGTTTTTATGCCGCAGAGCTCGTGTTTTACGACGCCCCGTGAATCAAAAAAAAAGGCGGAATCAGTGGAAGAACTGAGAGATATTTCCTCCGACAGGATACTTGAGACTTCAGATGCTACCTACAGACACCGGTTGAGCGGCGTCTCGCACACGCAAACACACACATCAACAGCACACGTACACTCAAATATCTACACATGCAGATATAGGCATACCTGCGATGCTAAAGACCCACCATATCTTCAAAAGACTGGAGACTTTACAAGAAGACAATGGTGAAAATGACAAAGACCATTATGATAATTGTTATGGCAACGATAATGACGACTATGAAGAACATTCTGGGCAGTAAAGACTCTTTTGGGAAGGGGAGGGGGGGGTCTTATTGCACGTGAATTATCTTACTCCGTGTGATTTATACCGCGTTGAAAACTCCAGAGGTTAAACCGTGATGCACCGCCATCTTAAATCGACCACCTTGGCTTGAGGTACTCCTAAGTGACGCACTCGAAACGGTTTTCAGCGTGCGGGATTCAACAATGATTTAATCTCAGTTCTAATCCTCATCGACAAAGTGTAACCATCTCGAGTGTGCTGCATGCCTGAGTCCGAGCTGTGAAGTGAAGTGGGGGGCGTGTCCCGCGAAAATCCAGAGATGGTAGGTCTGTTTGTGGGAGAAGCGGAGAAAATGAAGAAGGAGAGGGGAGGGAGTCGCGCCCACCGCAGGCCGCGACCTGTTTTCTAGCCTGATGTCTTATAGGCCACGCCCACTATACCTGCTCTAACCAACCACCTTTTATAGCAAAAACCAGCCGAGGAAAAGAAAACAGAACAAAGTAAATGTTCCCATGTGTTGCCAATAGATAGTAAATTCCAGATCAATGAGTTGCTTTGATTTCATCGGCTCTCCCTCTTTTCTCTCTCTCTCTCTCCTCTCTCTTTACGCCCTTTTCGTCCTCATGCTATAAGTTTGGCTGGTTTATCAATACTCATGGCGTGACTGAGACGGATGGGTTTCCGATGGGCTACATTATCTGTTTATGGACTTTGTCTGAGCCCTGCGCATCTCCAGAATTGTAGCTCCATGAATATATCGATACAAACAGTGCCATGACATGAACAAGCCCCTTCAGTTCTTCCAACCAGTCAGATGCATGCAAAATCGACCAGGGCGAAAAAGGACGCGAAGAGGACTGTGTGTAAGATTTCAAAGTATAATGTCAAAATTAACTGAACATATCCCCTTATTGTCTCCATCCTTAACTGGCCTTCTTGACCTCCTTTTCCCTCCTTCTCTTGTTTTCCTCTCGTTCAGTATGTTTCCCCTCTCTGCCTTTCCAGTTCTGTGTCCGTCGCTTTTCTTTTCCCTCTCTCTCTCTCTCTGTTGTGTTGCCATCTGAAACAAAAAGGAGGTGTCTCAACCAATGGGACTCTACATCTAGGTGTTCATTAACCATGTTTATTTTCTATATGTACAATTTTTCTACAGTATTTACTTTTATTTTTATTGTTACAGTTCTTTGATGAACATAAAGTGGAAATTTATTATGAAAAATAGTTTTGAAGATTAACGAGTAAATAAAATATTACCCAAGTGACCCCGGAGTGCATTTGTGTGAATTGGTTTTTGCTCTTAGCTGTGCGTGATGAAAACTCCAGTATCTGCCCCACATTTCAGACGAATGTAACAGCAGATTAGTGTCTCAATGACAGCAGACCATTACGAAACAGTAAAACTTTATTACATTACAACATCTCATAAAGTGCTAGATTTAGCTAGCGTGCAAAGATACCCAACTGGTTAGTAAATTTTTCGCCCAACCTTAAAAATTTGCCAGATTTTCCTCCTGGTATTTTAAACCTGCTGTTATTTATACATCCGACAGTTGTAAAATTGTCTGGTTTTAATGTTGTTTGTGCCTTAAGGTCCTTACACAACGGGAACGACGCAAATATACGACACGAAATTACGAAATATTCAGAGGCGAATTTTGACACGCCTGACTATACACATCAAGCGTGATGCGATTTTACGACTTTCCAGAGGGAAAAACGATGCGTCCCGGGTGGAAGCGAGAATACTGACACAACAGCAGACTGAGTGTTTTTCAGTTCTGATTAGACACTAGTGTTGAGATGTCTGTCTGTCATGATAGCATGTACTGAGTCGGGGCCAGTACCAGATAAACACATTAAACTATAATCCATAAATGTAAGGTAACAACCGAGACCTAATGGTGCTGTGACAGCGACGCTGTGATTGAGTTTGAGACAGTGAAAATACATATGGTATGTTGTATCTGAACAGGTTAGCTTACGAGCTAAAGTTACTTAGCACAGATGAAAGTTAAAACAAAGACGTTTAGCAAACTGTTAAAGCACACAAACCATCGTCATATGAGAAATCTGACGCTATGACTCCCCACAAGTTGTCCTTCAGGTCGTTATCTTTGTAATGTTTGTGTTTTTAACAAAAAGCACTCTGTTCTCCGACACGTAAACGATCAGCCGGTCGGCCATGTTGGATATACCAGTGAATCTGACGTCGCAACGACACGAAATCTGATTGGTCAGAAGTGGACACACAGTATGCGAAACTTTAGAAAATTCAACCGTGATGCGAAAAATAAATACCGCAGTATCGCAGGATGGGAAAACGTTGCTGATGTGAACGCTTGTATTGACAGGATACGGGTTCAAAGAAAAATATTGACGTCCGAAATAATCGCACAAAAAAAAATGCTCCCGGTGTGAAAGGACCTTTTAAAGAACAACTTTTAGTGAAATGTTGCATTTAACGTTATATAAAAACTGCTTATGTCTGAATATAGTGAGTGGTTTGTCTTTCAGTTGAAAAAATGAGCAGGAAAAAGCTCAAATACGAATTATTTGTTTGAACTTTTGAGTTGAAATGTTTCATTTTTATTGATAGTGACCTGAATGGACCGCTAACCTTCTGCTGTGAAATTGTACCTCGCCCACCAGTGGAAGAACTGGCTGTGATTGCTGCAGAACATCCACAGTATTCACTACCTTCCTTCTGTCTGATTGTCATTTAAGACCGATCAAATTCGGCCTCCACTTCTTTTATTGCACAGAAACAAAAGCCTGTGATATGAACTGCATGAGACATTTTCAGAGTTCCCGGCTTCATTTGATGTCATTAGTATCACAAAAACCGTCATTGGATGTGAAATAGGATTTTGATTCGACAAAGACATCCAGGTACTTTCTTTTTCTCAGTTTTTCAACATTTTAGATATCAGGATGAATGAATTGAGAAAATTTGGCTGTCATAGTCATTACAAATCACAAACCGAAGCAAACATTTCTTTTAAAAAGGAAGCAGCAACATGCAAATATTAAAGTTAGATTGAAAAATATAAACTAACCCCATCAACAAAAGTCTAAAGTCAAATTTTAATGAAGTATAAAGTCACCGTTGCCTTGAGGGGCGGTAACATGTCCTTTTAAAACTCCTTCACTTGCTGAAAAACACCCTCCAGCTCTTTTTGTTGGTTTACTTGTAAACAAATATTTTCCAAACACATACAGAAATGCAAATGCATCTGCTCATATGTGCAGTAAAGGTTTACTGCAGCCATCTGGTGCCCTATTTTTCGTCATATGGACATAAAAAAAAAAAGAGTACTGGATTTATTTTTATACCCTTATCTTTTCCTTGAAAATGGATCTTCACTTCTTTCTCAACCTTGAATTTCAACTTTGAGAGAAAATTCAACTTTGTCATTCCCTCAAAATGTTTTTGCTTAATTCCCAAGGTGTATGAAAGACAATCCTTCCTCCTCAACTTTTTGTTACACCTGTTCCTCACGCTTTTCTAGTTGGTTTCAAATTCCCTTAAATAAGCATTATTGTGATAGATTATGAAACAGACTAAAATAAACAGTGACGCATATGTGAAATACAAAAGCAAATGAAACAACTGATAACAAGATTCACAATTTCTATATTGTAATTTTTGATAGCTGTGAGCCTTAGTTACTTTTCTCAAAGCAAATGTTCATGATTAGTGATAAATTTCATCTTTAAAAAAAGAGATTTTTTGTCACTGAACCCCACTTTCAAAGATGAGCCAGAATCAGCAGTGATTTTAAAGTTATCACTTTGACCACAGGGGGCGCCAAAGGCAACACGGACAGGAACTTCCTAACCGGAGCTTTGAACATCATGCTTTTTTCCAGCTTTTAAAAGGAAACAGGATGATTTTAGGCCCAGTAAAATATGTAGAGATGTTATTTCAAAAGAAAACCTCAGTGAAGTGTTGTGTGTTTACTATTTTCACATCAAAGCACGAAAAGAAAAAGTTTCCAGGATAAATATAAACCCAGATTTTGTTTGTTTGTTTTTTTTTCTTTGACAAATTCAAGTAATTAGTTGTGAAATCGTCTTTGATTGCAGCGCAGAGCCTGTCTAGCTGTTTATCCTTTTCACTGTTGCTGTGCTAAACTATGCAAAACAGCTTTCAGCTTTACCTGTACATTTCACAGACACACATGAAAGCGGTGTTGATCTTCCCTTCCAACTCCGCTAGAAAGCGTATGCGCCCTCCTGCTTTTTAACAAACTATCTACAAACAGCAGATTCTTCCACATTACTTCAATTCCCTCTCACCTTTTTCTGCTTTAAAGTGAGGAAAGCAGCACCTTTTTCTTCTTTTAAAGTCCCCCTGTGTCTAACTGGGACAGTATACACACATAAATACCCCCTCATGCAAACTGAGCAGCGCTTTGAAGTATGAGTCAGTGCAGTGAGAGGAATACAAGTCTCTGCAGAGTTGGTGTTTGCCGGATGAAAGATCTCTGAGACCGCAGAGTCGGGGTTTGCGTCCTCAGGTGAGAGGAGCCACAAGGACCCGCTATTTCAATAAACACCTCCTAAGTCTCGCTGTCGACTTCTCTCCCCGTTTTTTCTCCTTTCTCCCTCTTTCCTTTTTGTCTTGTGCTGAACAGTCTGTGCTCAACAAAAGGCTTGTGTTAGGCTGTAGCCATCTGCCACTGTGCTGTCCTTGACCACAGCCAGCTCGCACAGAGATAAAGACACAGCCGAGTTGTATTTTTGGAGGAAACAGAAAGCAACTCAAATGCTTACCAGTGGCCAGTCTATTAGCTCGTTGTAAACACAAACCTCTAGTTTTTATGTTTGCACAGAAGAAATCCATGAGTAGGTTTGATTTAACATCAAAACAAACTAAACTGGAAATGCTCTGGTATGTAGGGAACATTTGACTTTATTGGTAAAATAACTGGATGTAGCATTAAAAGCTGACTCAATCCAACTTTTTGACAGTCAAGTCATCTATGCCTCTGATTGGCTGATTTTGGGACATAAATATCTTCAAAATAGGCTTCGTTCCCCATACTGTCTTCACACATCAAGCGCCAGTAAAATCATTCGCGCGGATGAATTGCATGTTAAATCAATGTAAAGACGCGATTAGACGCCCCTAATACTTTGGGGGCGAGAGTGACGAGAACTGGGCAGAAGGTTGCCGGGTGACATATAAAAATTGATGGTTGTTCACTGGTATCTAAAATGGAGGATAAAATGATCGTGTTGGTATATGATACCTTTTCCCTTAATCACCGAAACCAGAATAAAAAGGAGCTCGTCTGGAGGCAAGTGAGTGAGGAGGTCGGATTACCTGGTAAATTGTAAAAAAAAATGTGTCTATCACTTGATCGCGCCAGTAGAATTGGCAGGGATTGGAATTACTATTGATGCACAAATGAAGGAAGTACTACAATTCATTCATGCGTCTAGATTCGCACGAATTAGGCGAGTAGATGATTTTACTTGCGCTTGGTGTGAGCGCCCCAATACAGTGGGTGCCGTGGGAGCCCTAAGCTAATCACCACTTATGGCGGTGGGACAAGCAGAAGTGTTTTTTGGTGTCCTTCTCCATCACAGCTCCTGTAGCTAGGCTGCTACACTACTTTTAGCCGCTCAGAGCTCCGAGGAGGGCCGGGAGAGTGGGAGGGGACGAGTCGGAACTACGTGAGAGGGGTTTGTCGAATACAGCAAGGTGATTGGATGGAGAGGCGGAGCAGGAATTTGACCAATAGGAGCTGTTTGGGACGGATGGCTCCCATTGGTCAATGTTTTTGCAACCCTGCAGCTGCCAGGGTGAACAGATTTTGCCATTCTTCTTTCTCTTCACTTTGTGGAGATCGCACTATTGGACCATGATTGCTGTTTAAACAAAGTTCGTAATAATTTCCAATCTCTCCAATCGTCAACCATGTCTTTAAACCTCAATAGATCTTTCATTATCTAAAAAACTGCAATTATTTGTGGCCCAAATGTCCCCACAGACTGCACACATCCCCGTCATACTATTGTGAATCGTGACAAATTCTGGCCTAAAATCCCCCTTCTATGTTTACTGTTTGATACACAACATACTGAATGAGAACACTGTGAACTAACAACGACAAAGATGTGCGATAAATCAGTTCTTGAGAATTTTAGCAGATGTCTTCGGTGACTGTCCTTGAAAGCGATTGTAAAGAAATATTGAGCCGTTCTGCTGACAGTAGCCTCAAACTGAGACTGTTTTGTAACAAGTTTCATAACCTCCCCTCTCACACAACAATTACACCATATCACTGAGTGAAACTGCACCGTAATGAAGCCCTGGAACCTGACCACCAAAATTGAATGCATCCATCGTTAATGATACGAGTTACACCTGTGTTTCACTGGCAGGCTGAAACATCCACGGTGCAAAGAGTCTTTATTGACTTTTTCATTTTGGGAATTTATCGGCTTGTCGAGCAAGGACGGCGACTCATTCTGCAGAGTCGAGACATTTTCAACATTTTTTACTTCGCACCTCCCCTACACAGGTGTGGAACAATCAGCCGAAGATTAGTATAATCTCTAATAATACAATCTTTAATTCATGTCATGCACCAGCACACAGACGCCAAGATCATCCTCTTCTTCACACCTTCATTTTCACTCTTTTGTACACCTGCAGTCTGCCTTTCCCCCCACCTTTCTCCTGTTTTTTATTCCATGCCTTGTGTACGAGCTTAACTGTTGATGTGTGTGAACGAAGTGTGTGTGTGTGTGTGTAGTCATGTCAAAAGCTCAAGGCTGCAGCTCTCTTTTTGCTTTGGACTAAATCATAAAGAGCTGTTCCTCTGCATTCAATCACTGCGGTACAACACAGCCCTTTGTATCGACAGAAGAAGAAGAAAGCGGTTATATGTGAAGAAGAAGAAGAAGAGAGGTTAAGATCTATGAAGATGAAAAAGAGTTGCATAAGCATGTGTGTAGAAGTGTGTGTGTGTGTGTGTGTAGAAGTGTATTCACGTGAAATCACAGAGAGTGTCCTTGCAGGCTGGAAATACTGCTGACATGTTGGGAGTGAAGAAGAAATTTCGACACAAATATGAAGACAGGAGACAAAACAGATCCACGCCTTTTCATCATTATTACTTCAGTCTTTGATGCTTGGGGGGAAAATTATCAGCCTGAATTAAAGGAGTGTGTACTCCTACTGTCTGTGATATCTACTGTAATACTCTGACCGTACACTTTGTCATAAAAAAACATCAAATATGGTTGAATAATTAAAGAGGATAGGAGAAATATTTAATACCCTTTTTTTTCTTGAGATAAACTATAACTCTGAATCTGGTTTACTCATCCTATGATCACTAAAAAGCTAATTTTATTTTCAACTCCTTAATTTTTCTATTTTCTGTCCACTGGCTCACATATTTGTTCCTGGCACACTGTTTGGCTTGTAAGCTTGAGTTAAACCACCGCCAGCTACACAAATCCAACACCATCTCTTTCAGTTTGCTTCTTCTCTGAAGTAAACTTCTGTAAAAAACTCCACCAGCCACTCAAGTTAATGCTAAACAGCAACACTCTGAACTGTATACAGCTGAGGTATGACATCTTTTGAAGCAGTGGTTAAAAAAATATGGCTTAGAAGTACTTTACAGGCTGATGCCGGTTAGGAGGTCACAGTCACAGAGGAAGAACCATATTAGCATAATTACTGTTTGTTAGCCGGCGTAATGACTTCCAATGAGCTAAATATTGTTAGCTAGCTAAATAATGTCATTACTGTAGAGAAGTTTAATAACAGTTAGTTAGCTGACATAGTCACAGTGAACAAAAAAATAACTACTGTTACCTAGCTGTTGTAACTATCTATTACAAGCTAAAATAATGTCAGCAAACTGGCATAGTTGCCGTTAAGAAAAAAATTAACATTGTTAGCTAGCTAAATAATATCATTACTGTAAAGAAGTTTAATGACAGTTAGTTAGCTGACATAGTTACAGTGAACAAAAAAAATAATTACCGTTAGCTAGCTACTATAACTATCTCTTACAAGCTAAAAAAATGTTAGCGAACTGGCTTTACTGTGAAGAGAAAAATTAACATTGTTAGCTAGCTAACAAGATTACGGTGAATAAGCTTAAGTAATAACTGTTAACAAGCAACTATAATCACTGCTAATAAAAAAACTATTGCAAATATTTAAAAAATTTTGCCACCGACTGCATCATAACACTAAAGTCTCACTCTTGTTGAGACAAAGTTGCTGTTCACAAGCAGAAGATAATCACGGTTAGCTAGCTTGCAAGCACTGCTAACAGGTTTTAATATTAACTGTTAGCTTGCTAACATAATACATCTAACAAGCTAAATTGATTATCGAAAGCTTGCTAACATAACTACTGCTACCAAGCTAAATTAAGTTAGCCTGTATATGCTGTGAGCTAGCTAACAAACTGGCTTAAAATTTTCATCTTACGTATATTTTCACATTTCAAAGGTTATGTTGGCTTCCATGCTTTCAAATGCCAAAACTAGCTGTTGTTTCAGGGTAGCTAATTGTTTTCTTTTTACTTGAAACATATCCAATTGTTTTTCTCACTTTTACAGATGCTTGTGTGGAGTAAAACGAAAACAGTTCTCAGATTAGCATTTTTCCTCTATTTTTGAGTGACAGCAAATATCTTGAATGGAAATGATACCTAAACTATTTTTTTTTCTGGACCCAGTTTAGGTCCTTTTGAGTTTCTAGACATGTCGAGAACTTCAACATTTCCAAGAAATGTGAGTTTGGCGATGACTAACGGTGAGTGGCGACTTTTTTAACGTGCTATTTTGACACAGTTTAAATAAGCATTTCTCAATTGTTTTCCTAAAGCTGTGAAATCTATCAGTACTGGCTGTCATGTCGAGGTCTGTCAGCATCTATTAGAATGTTAAAAACCTCTAACTGTTGGCCAGGCTTTCCATCATTTAACAGCTTTGTTAACTAATATTCCTAGAGTAGCTTTTATCTCATGTTCGCAGATGACTTGGAGCCAAAGCTAAATAACTTGCTTCACTTAGCTAGGAGAGCTTTTCTTTTCAGCTGCTCATATAACCGTGGCTGCTCTTCTTGGTGGATTGTTTTTTAGTCTCCCTAGATAGAGGGCTCTCAGTTTGATCTGTGACTAAGAGGCTCTGAATAACCAGACAGTTTCAACAGCACTCTGAATTTACTGACGGTCCAGTTATGCCAGAGTACCCTCTGCAGCTCAGAATAACCATCTTTGAGCAAAACCCATAGACAGCGCTCTGCAGAATGGACACCTAAAAATAGTGTAAAATGACATCCTTTAGTTGTTTCATTCTTGTTTGAATCGATTCGAAGGAAAGGTATTCGAGCTCAAGTGTAGAGACTCGAAAATAAAAATCAGTTGTTGGCGAAATTAAGCCTCTCCTCCTTCAAAGATCTTGTTCTGTGGTTGTTATTCTTACACACACACACACTTAACACACATCCCCTTAGAGACCTCCTACATCCTCATACACCCAGAAAGCTTTTCACACGCCCCCGCCATTCACCGCATGGCAGAAAGCACTAAAGCACCACACGCTTTCTTCAGTCGTCGACCTACAGGTGAACTCAGAGCTGACAGACGGACGGACAACATTGTGTCACATGTGAAGTGTGGGCAAAGGTGGAAGGCCTGCACGCATGTAAACACCACGTGGGAGAGAAACTCATAAAGCCCGGAGATTTGTGATATATGCTGTGGTGTGACGGCAACAATGATTGTGTGTGTTCTGGCGATGGTGATGTTTGAGATGATGAAGATGACAGCGGCTTCAGTGCCTGCTTCTGAGATGGATCTCAAGCGAGGGGAGGACACCGGCCTCCCTAAACAAACCCAATGTTTCTGGCTGCAGCTGAGCATCGGGGTCACGGAGATTCCCTCCAACATCTCCAGCAACACACGATGCCTGTGAGTACGAGTGCTGTCACAAAAACCTCTACAAAAAACTATTCAAATTTGAGTTCCTGCAGCTGTGTTTTGTAACCTCTCCAAGAAATAGTTTCATAGGATGCAAAGCCAAGTTGCTCCGTAGCCTCAGAGGTATAATTAATGCGGCTCAGCTTTAAATAATTCACAATATGGTTGATAATTTAACAGAAAACCAAGCCTAATGGGATCCTATATACAGTAACACCCTTCTCATCTAATGCACCAACAGCAACGACACGAAGACAAGTTCTTCACTGTCGCAGAGCTCGGCCATGAAAAAGTGATGTCTCTTGAGTTCATTTCTTTTGTGTGTCAATTTTTTTGTGGTCAGTTTGCAGTATTATCTTTATATAAATCATTTAAATACATACCCATGTCAGCAGAAACAAAGGAGAAGACAAAGAAAGATGGTTCCTACATACTGTGCATCCATTTAGTTCGGTCTTATTAGGAGCGAACTACAACAGTAGTTCTTTCATGAGACTTCCCATACAGTAGATGGTAAAGGAAAAACAGATCTGGACTCATTGGGATGGTCACTGGTAGAGAAATCAAAGTGCGTTTGAAACATGGAGTCAAGGATTGTGGACGAATCAAGAAAAAACATACGATCTTCACATAAAGAGCGCTGCTTTTAACTTTTAAGGCCAAGTCTGAAGTTTTTTCGCTTCACACTCAAATCCTGATTTTGCCGTATTAACCCTGAATCTTTTTTTTTCTACTTCTGTCGAGCAGTTTGGCATCAACATTTGAGTGTTTTCCACATATCAGTTAGATTTTCATTCCTTTGTGCTACCACATAATGTTTGTGAGAGATTGTTGTGGTATCTCAATTGGGAGATAAATTCGTAACTTTTTCCTCTTCGAGACGAACGTCTTATTTGCCCCTTAAAGGTTGGGTAATCTAGGTTTATCCACGCACATGTTAGGTACAGTGTTTATAATTCAATGGAGTAGAGCTGGATGAGGCGAGTTCAGGTCATTGCCACACTGAGTAAACACTGACCTGTTGTTTTGGCCCACGAAATTTTTGGAGGAATCTCAAGGCCGGAAGGAGGGAACGAGGTTTGCCTCGAGCTTCTGCACGAGCATGAACCGAGACATACACAAGAACGGACCCTACATGTTCATGATGTTCCCCGCAAAAGCATACAAAGACGGATTCAACATGAGAAGCAGGGAGCGACTTTGTGGCCAAATTGGCGACTCTTCCCAAGAGACATGAAGCGAAATCCCAGGCAGCGATGTGTGTGTTCTCATCTGTTCCCTTCTCTGAGGTCAAGGCTGAGGAATAGCTGGGACAATCACAAGTATGCAGAGTTGGATGGCCGTGTTAGATTTGATCCACAACAGCCAGATGTAAAATAATCCTTGGACCTTGTAAGCAAAGCAGTTTTCTTCTTGTATGACAAAAAAAAAATGAAAGTGAGGTGGTATCATGACTCCGCTGTACCTGTGGAGACACTTTTACTACTTTTTTGTAATGAGTGAGTTTCGTGACATGGGTCCATTTCTGCATCAACAGGAAAATAAAGCAGACGCAGATCAGAGTCATCCCCCGGGGCGTGTTCAGGGGCCTGCAACACCTCGAGAAACTGTAAGTGTGTTTGTGTGTATCTTCATGTTTATTCTTTGATGGGGAATGTAATGATCCGAGGAGGTCAAAACACTCCAGACGGGGATAATCCAAACAGGAGATATGTGCAGGAAAGAGCAGCAGGGTCAGGACTTAGAGTTAAAGTTTTACTGTCTGTGAAAAAATCTAAATTTAAATGTAGAGGATTTTTTTTAAAGGTACAGCAATCAAGAAGGCTCCAGATATCTAAATTTAGAGTCCAACTCTGTGTTTTCAGGATATTAAATCATACAAATGTTTGGGGTCAAAATACGTTTTTTGTTACCTTATTTCATCAATTTGAATTATCTCTGGATCTGTGCAATAGTGAGCTCTCTCAGTTATGCTGTACTCTGTTTATTAACATATATATAAATATCTAAGATGAAAGAACAACTCAACCTACAAAATACCTACAAGGTGGATAAACTGTAGACAAAAAGCAACTCTGACACACTTAATCTGATCACATCACACTTTGCTCTTTGGCTTCATTCCCACCAAAGCTCATCCCAGAGTTTGGTGTCATAATTACTAATGAAACATATACATACAATAGTAAAATGAACCTAAATATACACACTATTTTGGCTCTGTACAACATAAAACGTCATAGCTATATAGAACTAAAATATCAAAAGGAACCTTTGAGACCATAGACTCAAAAAGGGATGAGCACTAGCAATTAGGGCTGGGCGATAAAACCATAATAATATATATCAAAAACTAATTTCCCTTCAATATCGATATGAAACATGGTCAATATGCTTTTCAATAGCCACCATTCTGCCATGTTTTGATAGACTATAAGAACAGCCAATGAAAAGGGGAGTTGTTCCGGGTCATGCCGTACTGAACCAATCACATGCTGAATGAGAACCAAGTAGCAAACAACTGCGCAGTAGCAGGCTGTAGCTACACGCATCCACAGCACTTAAACACGTGAAGCCGAAAGCACTGTGGGTGAAAAAAAACAGAAAATGAGTGCTAACCCCATCAGAAATGCAGATAAGACTCAACAGATGACGACATCGTCAACAACACTGGAACGGAAACGTCAGTAGTTTGGAGGTATTTTGTTTTTTGAGGTCGGACATGAAGCAGAGTAATGTGCACAGCAAGTTATGTCGAGTACATGTTAAATTTCATTTAAGGAACATTTAAGATTGACAAGTGATTTTTTTACATTGTGATACATATCAATATCTACTGATATGAAAAAAAATATTGTGATAAACTTTTTCCCATATCGCCCAGCCCTACTGGCAGTAGTTTGAACCCTTTTGTTTTTTCGACTGATCCTCATTAGTTTGCTATATGCTGCATTTGTGACATTATTTAGATAATGTATTCAAGTAGTAATGTGAGAATTCAAAGATAGTGGATAAAGCCTCTGATTCTGTGCTCTGCAAACCAATGTAACATCGTGTGTTTAGCCATGTTGAATGGCTTATACTCAGTTTTGATGGTTTTCTGAGTGTTTTCTCACCTTTGTACGAGCGGGTTAGAAGTTGCATTTCTATTCAAACCACCAGGGCTTTATTCGCCTCTGAACAGCCCCACATAAAAGATTGACTTTTAATCAAAGTACCTCAGGGCTTCCCTTCTCTTGATTAGCTTTTCTGTCTTGATTTTGAGCATAATTTCTTCAGAGCGTGGCACTCTTCTCAGACCAAAGTTTTCCCACTCATTATTTTTCATCAAGGTGATACTCCTTTATTAAAATGACAAAATGACTGCTTCATCCCTTCAATCTCATCCCTTCTTCCTCCTTTGCCTCCACCTTTTAGCACCCTATCAGAGAACGACATGCTGGAGAGGATTGATGCCTTTGCCTTTGTGGGTCTCCCTCGCCTCACTGACATGTAAGTGCACGGTTCACGACACGCTGAATCCAATCTCCTTGTGCGTGTGTGTTTTGTCTCGGTTGTGGAACAAGAGGAGCTCTGGACTCTGAGGAAGCTCAACACCCCAAACAAATGAGGCGGAAACCTTGCAGAGAGCGGAACGACGGCATATGTCAAAGAATAAACGCTGTTTTTCAAGAAAGTCACGTCATGTTCTTTATGTGGACGTTTGTGTGTCCTTTAGCTACATCTCTGGAAATGTTGCGTTAGAGAGCATTGGAGCTTTTGCTTTCTCTGATCTCCCTGAACTCATTGACATGTAAGTATAACTGGCAGCATAATGGCAGTGGTGAAAGCCGCTAATCATTGGAGCAGTCATTTATATTAATGAGAAAATGACTGTGTGCGTTTCTTTCAGAACCATAACAAAGTCAAAACACTTGAGGCAAATTGACGTGGATGCTCTCAGGAACATCGTCAAACTGCGGTATCTGTGAGTACTCAGTGAGAATGACTCTACGAGGGGAAAACGGTCTTCTTGAATTTGTGTTTTTCAAAGTGATAGTGGGTTCAAAATGGGTCATGGGTGACAGGCCTATTTCTGTGAGGCCCCCACATGGAAAAAGTCATGATTTTTTAATTAGCCTGAATCCCTGGAAGAGAAATCAAGTGTCACACTTCAGTTTATGACATCCTAATAATAAGAAGTGTTTTCAATGTTAGAGCTGTCTCTTTCAATTACAGGATTTGATTAGTTGTGACCGAGTCTAAACTTTCTTGACTGTACTTGTAAATTAATTATTTACACTTCAATATTTGTGGTCAGGTCCTGTTTGCTAGTTTGGGGTGACTTATTATCCACAATTTGACAAAAAAAAACCTTGAACCTGTTTTTTTAATCAAATGCCAGCTAGCCTGTTGAAAGCATGAAGCAGCATGGCACATTTGATTGCATGGGCAACAATGACGGTTGGTCAAAGTCTTCAATTCAGATCGCCTTGCATTTTTTTATCTTACAATTCTACATTTTTCCCACTTTGATGATCACTTACTTTTCATATTAGTAACTCTGACTGAAACATATCAACTGTTGTACATTCATGGTGCCCAGGGGAAAAATCAGAGTGAGTTGTTGTTCACTTTTGTACTTATCTAGGACCACAATCAGATCTGATTTTAAGGAAGGAGTGCATAGGATTTAGTGAGACTATTGATGGCAACCCTAAACATAAAGGTAGTCTTGAAGACATTACCCATTGGTTTCTGCAGGAGCCACATCGAATTGCTGATACTTAAGGTCCTTACACACCGGGTATTTTTGCCGGTTGTATCTGAACAGGTTAGCTTAAGAGCTAAAGTTACTTAGCACAGATGAAAGTTAAAACAAAGATGTTTAGCAAGGACTATAACTTATCGACCTTAACAGGCAAAACTCAGCTGTACCCCTGGTAATGCAAATGTATGATTAACTCTTCCTCCTTTTTTGAGTGTAAGGGATACTTTATAAAAAAGTAAACTGTTAAATATGTAAATTTTTTCTGTATTAAACTGCATTTTTGTTTTTTATTTTTTATCATGTCACCAAATGGGGATTTCATACTGATTTGCACCAGCCTCAAGTGGACACTGGTGGAACTGCAGGACTTTTTGCACTTTCATATTGGCTTTATATTTCAACAGAGGAGGCTTTTCCTATCCTGATTTTTTTTCTTTCAAGTTTTTAAAGGCAGAAAAAAATCTAGATGCCAGTGAGAGCCAGCTCTGGATTTTCCTTCTGGGCATCTTTGGAAACACAAGCATGAGCTCTGTTAAGAAAGGAGCCAAACCCCTCAGTAATTACAAAGGCCAGTTTAAAACAAACAAAAACATTATCATTCTGTTTTCATGTGATTGGGCACTGAGGAAAACATACTTTTGGAGTTCATACTTGATAGTTTGCAAATTTAACTTTCACAGTGGTCTTGAAGTTGCCATCATTCTGTTTTAACACACAAATCATTAACACAAAACCCGTCAGCCTGTAACATTCAAACTCAAACCTGCTGAATCTTTTAGATCACCAACCTGACTTACATAACAGACTAAAGAAGATCTTGGAAAGCTCTGGCACAGTTGCAGTTTTGCTAGTCTTGTTTTCTCCGTCTGAATACCCAGTGTTCAGCTGAGTGATAAATATTTCAGAGTTACTGAATTTTAAACTTGTAAAGTGTTTTTCCAGCATAATATGACAGCTGTTTGGAGCAAGAAACTCCTTAAACGTGGGATTTGTCTCTCCGCCACCTGAGCCTCTCTCTGGATTCTCTTCACTTGTTAATTTCTGACTCTGTTAACACAATGAATGCTACATTGTTTGATTTTATCACTTTGACACACTGCACTGAGTGTTCTGCAGAGGTGGTAGTGTGAATGTAGTAACATTTGGTGCTTATTTTGCACATCGCAGGACCATC
This sequence comes from Xyrichtys novacula, assembly GCA_962446985.1. Taxonomy (NCBI): domain Eukaryota; kingdom Metazoa; phylum Chordata; class Actinopteri; order Labriformes; family Labridae; genus Xyrichtys; species Xyrichtys novacula. The sequence continues at coordinate 4,767,553 of OY660882.1, read as the reverse complement.
ACCAACACCGGACTGAAAATTTTTCCAAACTTTAGCAAGATTCAATCCACGGCTGCTGGATTTGTGTTGTAAGTCTGAATGCAAAATACGAATAAACTGCAAATGCATGCTCAGACACAGACCAACATGGTTATCTTTACATGCACTTGAACATACAGGTTATCGTGCACAATCAAAACTAAATATACCAAGAAGAAATCACACTTTACATATAAAACTACATCTCAAATCTATGCACAAACAAACAGCAGAAGACCAGGAATACATCTTATTTACTCCTGCACCTTAAGGATAGTATATATAACTTTTTTATCCCTTAGATATAGTCTTACGTCTCTTTAATGTGTTTGTGTTTCTTTAAACTGTGTGATGCACAGGGACCTGCAAGAGAACAGCCACATCGAGAGAGTCCCCGCCAATGCCTTCAGAGGCCTCTGCACTCAAACTATCAGCGAGATGTAAGGGATTCATCACTTTTTTAGAAACACCTCCCTCACACAGCTCCGAGTGGGCATCGCATTCACAGTGATGAATGTTCCCTGAAATACCCTCTGCCCTCTTTACTGAGCCATCGCCTGGCTGTTTCCCTTTTTCTGTATTTCTAACACTGCTACACTGCTGCATTGTGGATGTTTATGTTCTCCGTTGCTCCTCTTTGAGTCACTTTCCATCAAAAGTCCTAAATCTGATTGAAATATGCTGATGAATCGTGTTATGAGCATGTTTTTTTCTCTAATTGAGTGAAAATGAATACAAAAGTAGAATGAAAACATGCACACAGCAGCTCCTGCTACAATTAAAAGTAGTTTAACATGCAAATCTGGACAACTGCACATTTAAATTTCCTACTTTTTAGTAATTTTCTTTGTATTTTTTCAACAGATTGTCAAATTCTAACATTTTGTAATATTTGAAAAAAGACCTCTCATTGGCTGGTATGATACACAGAGATCAACCATCATTTAAGTGTTAGTGATATAATTTCTTCTTTTACTTTTCTGATGCTAGTTGTTAATTGAAGCTCTGCTGTTGTCACTCAAAGCGAGCTTGCTGGTTTTTATTTAGTAGGACAGAGAGTGAATACAATTGTATTGTTCTCTTAGCATTTACAGAGTAAACACATCCCTCTGCCTTTTTTAAAGCATTAAAGCTAAGCTAATTCAAAGACCCACTCCGATGAAAATCATGTTTTTCTTGTTGTCTACATTTTCATACAGCATTTTTCTAAAGCTACAGGATATATCATGAGAAAAAAACGCGCGAAATTGCATTTTTGAGTGTTTCTGCGTTCAAATCGTTGTGAATTTCTGGCAGACCCAAACGGTAGGCTCAGAAACAGTGAGATTTCGTATGTCACAAATCCAAGCTCCGCCCCCTGAGCCCCACTCTGCCAGCCAGACTCATAGAAATCGAGAGGACGATCACGGAACAAGCGTGTACGGTAGCAGATTAGAGCTAATTATGATACTAGCTTCCATCATGTCCCTAAAGACAATAATGTCCGAGAACTGAATAGCTCCTATGTTACCTGCCACTTCTGCTGCACAACAAGCAACATTAGGCTACTAGCTAGTATGAAGACAAGTGTGCAGAGCAGCACAGGTAACGAGATTTTGGCTGAAAACTTCATAATCACAATTTTAAGACCGCTGATAAAACTTTAAGTAGTAAAAATAAAAACAATCGAAGTGGGACTATAAGCTCGCTGGCTGCTGGTTTTATTTCTGATATTTGGGTTCTCGTCTTCAACTCTTCAACTCCAAAAAGCATTTCTTGAAATAAATTAAATTTAATTTCATATATGAATACTTTTAGATGAAACACACAGAGCCCACAGCTTCCAGAGTGTATAAACCCTTCTACTTAAAAGCAGTAGGGCATCAAAAAAGATGCAGGAGAATTTCTACATAATAAATACTATTTATTTGTGTGTTTTTGGCATACTTGTACTGCTTCAGAGAACAAAGGAGCCGCACACACTGAAATAAGGTTTGACTGTTCAGATAGATTTACTGTTGGGATTGTTCTGTGATGGAGCCATGCGGCTGAAATTTGGCTCCCTTTCCCAATGACAGACGGCTCACCAGAAATGGCATCAAGGAGGTGGCGAGTGACGCTTTCAACGGCACAAAGATGCACAGATTGTGAGTCACAGGCAAAGACACAATTACAAAAGAAGCCTCTTGAAAATAATCAGCAATCATTTTTAATTCCTCTCTCTCTCTCTCTTTCTTTCTTTCTCTTTATTTCAGGTATTTGAGAGGCAACCAACAGCTTACTCACATCAATCCCAACGCCTTTGCGGGTTCCAGTGAGTTGGTGGTACTGTAAGCATGACATCCAACAGATTCTCATGCCTACATGATTCATCCTCATCATTGCTAAACTCAGCATGTAGGAGAAAACATGAAACATTGTGGCGTGTGTGGGGAGTCTAAAAAAATGTAGAAACATGCCAGATTTAAGGTAAAAATAAACCCCGAGCAGGTGAAGTTGTTGAGACGTTTGTTCGCAAAACAAAGGGATACGCTTTGAATCGAAGTGCCGGTCAGAATAAAAACAAATCACTTTTTTCATTGGCAATACAATTAACTCAACTTCTATCCAGAGTGATGTAAGCAGATACAAACAGAGGGGTTTTCTATAGAAAACTAATGAAATCTAATAAATGAAAGATAATTTTTCATTCACAGCATTTGAGGATGTGCTAAAAACATCTTAAAGAAATCAAAGATTCTCGCTCTTCTTTGCTAAATTCCAGCTTGTTTATATTTGCAGGGACGTTTCCCACACGGCCCTCAGCTCCCTACCGAACTCCATCCTCGGTGGACTACAGAAGCTGTTTGCAAAGTCCGCCTTTAATCTGACAGAGCTTCCTCCACGGCATCTCTTCACCAAACTGCACCTCGCTAATCTGACGTACTCGTCGCACTGCTGCGCCTTTAACAACATACAAAGGAACAGGTAAACACCGTCCTCATGAATGAACATTTTGGTTTGGAAAAGAGAGATCAAAGTTTTGAGGAATATCTAAAGTACACAATTAATCAAGCTTTCGTGATCGTAGACTAAACATGGAGCCAGTCAGCTTCAAAGCGCAAAGACCAAAAACTGGGGAAACAGATTAGCAGCTTCAGTTCAGACTGAGTTTAACTCCAAGGATGAAATCCTCTCATTCCTTTATCTATGTTACAGCTTTTTTCATTCTCCCAGCCTCTGTACAAGCACCATAGACGGTGTAAAACATGGGTGAAGCCTCTCATTAGTCGCCAAAGTGGAGTTTTCAAGCCCAGCGACGGCAGCCCTCATATTAGCAATGCTGGCACAGCTCAACTTTTGGTCAGCCTAGAGGCACAAAAGCAAAGCCGTAAAGGTACAGTGTGTAGGAACTGGAATATTTAGTGATATCTAGAAGTCATACCAGAGACTGAAACACTCCCAAGGTCACTCCCTCTGTTGGTGGCCTTCAAGGACAAGAATTTCCTGTGAAGAAATGAAAGAATGATTCTCAAAATTGTTTTTTTTCCTATCAAAAATGTCTGTCAAAACAAAGTCTCTTCAATAAACAACTCTTCTGAGTCAGCCTGAAAAAATAAATAAATAAAAATTTATGTAGACAATCATCAACAGAACTTTTTTTGCCACTGGCCCCGCAGCAACCTCACTTTAGGAACCTACAGGATAAACATGATCGGATATTAAAAGGTTCAACTGTTTGGTTTGTGGTCCACTGAAGGCAGAGTTCTGCTAAGTTTGACTCTATGCAGCTCACTGTTTTTGCTATCAAAAATGTCATTTATTCATAGATATGCAATCAGACCGAGACGCTAAGGTAGAAGAACTATCGCGTCTGCAGAGCAAAATGATTAATATTATGATTATTACTTCAAGGAAATGATAAAGAAATGATCATAAATGTTCTTCCTTGAGCTGCGAAACTCCGCTGCAGTCCGTAATGGACTAACCTGAGGTCTCGCTACAAACAAGTGGCTGCTGGAAGAGAGTAGGTGAGTAGTGTTTAGTCTCTTTGCTAAAGAAATTAGGCAAAGCTAAAGAGATGTTTGGTGGTTAGTGCTATGGCTGGGACCCTATATATACTGTTGATGAAGTTAGGTGCTGTTCTGAGCATTATTTGTGGCTATAGAGTGGCGTTTTGATTGAGGTTTGTGTGTGGTTCCACCATGACCGCTGCGTATTGCTGTCATGCAGTCATTACTAAAGTTGGTATAACTAAAGGAACAAGCGGTCAACAACATTCATCTCTCGAGGGGATGTCTAACTTGGTGTTACGGAGTGTTTGACCCTAAATTCATTTTACGCTGGAATATCCCTCTAAGTTTTGGTGAAATATGGTGAATATTGAAACAGCTGAGGAAACCAAAAAGTTTCATCTTCTGCTTGTTTTTGTTCTTGTTTTTCTTACAGGGGTTCAAACTTGACCTTCCTGTGCTCTCACCCAGAGGCCCAGGACAACATCCACTTCTATAGAGAGCACTGCTCCAACTCCACCTCCATCACCTGCACCCCCACCCCTGATGCCTTTAACCCCTGCGAGGACATCATGACTGGCGTCCCCCTGCGGGTGCTCATCTGGATCATCTCCATCCTCGCGCTGCTGGGGAACGCAGCTGTACTTGTGGTCTTATTAGGTATTTTACCTCTCAGTGAGGAATATTCGAGTCACATTTTAAAGCATTTTTTAAAGTAACTCTTCACACATTTTATCAAGTATTTTGTCAAATTTCAGGGAATTAGTCACATTATTATTACCATTTGAGTTCTTTGGGAATGTGTCCTTTTTTCTTTCCTCACCTTTTCTCACATTCTCCCACTATATCTATTTTTTCCTTACTTTTCAGTCTGTCATATTTCTTAAATTTCTTCCATTTTCATTTCATTTAATTTCATTCAGCAGGGGTACAAAAAAGTGGTAACATTGCCACAGTGCTCCTTCTTAATTTGAATACTATATGATGAAGCAAAAAGTCCAAAAAGAAGTCTTGGCTTTTGTCTTTTGACAGTGACACCTATTTCCTTCTTAATTCACATTTATTTCTCATACTAACATAATCAATCCAAAAAATGCTGAAACTTTGAAAGTTCTGTGTTCAAATCTCTGTGGATGGAGAACAGCGTCCTTCCTCCTTCACCTTTCCCTCTTGTATCTGAAATAAAAAAGAGTATTAACCTGTCCCTGTGAAAACAACAAAAAACAGCAATGTTTCCATCTCAAACTGGTCCTAACTTCTGCGGATAATACCTGTAGACGCCACATAATAAATCAATACAACCATTAGATGTTGTTTAGCTCGCAGGCACAAAAAGTGCAGAAAAATATCAGGCTGATAGTTGCAGTAGCATGCAATATTCACTCCAGACAGCTACCTACACACTCGCACAGAAACTGAAAAGTCCATTTTTAAGTTTTCAATAACAGCAAATCTATCGGCTTGGGGAAAATTCCCGTCTGCTTCTCTAAACTTTTAGATCTGTCTAACAAAACTTTTAATTGTGTTTTTCTTCCGGTATTCAGGCAGCCGCTCCAAACTGACTGTCCCGCGTTTCCTGATGTGCCACCTGGCCTTTTCTGACCTCTGCATGGGCATCTACCTGGTCGTCATAGCAACTGTAGACGTGCTCACCCGAGGTCGGTACTACAACCACGCCATAGACTGGCAGACGGGTCTGGGATGCAGCGCCGCAGGCTTTTTCACGGTGTGTGTGCCCACAGAGGATCTTTTGCATACAAATGATTTATTCGCATTAATTCGTAATAACATTCAGAGATGTTTAAGTCTGAGGAGAAATATGTGAGTGTGTGTGTCTGTGTCTGTGTCTGTGTATCAAGTGCAGGTGTTTGCCAGCGAACTGTCAGTGTTCACGTTAACAGCCATCACCCTGGAGCGCTGGCACACCATCACACATGCGCTGCGGCTCGACCGTAAGCTTCGTCTGAGACACGCGTGCATCGTCATGACAGCTGGCTGGGTCTTCTCCTCCCTCGCTGCCTTGCTGCCCACAGCCGGGGTCAGCAGCTACAGCAAGGTGTGCGCTCCATAAAAAAACAAACACACTCTATTTACTACCATTGTGCTGGACTGTCTGTGACAGTAATTAACAGCCTCACACAGTCTGCTCTGCTCCAAGTTACCAGGGATGCAAAATGGTGCAGGAAGTCATTTTCCACCAAATGACCTTGATACACTTCAAATGCTTCATATCTATATATGTAGATTATTTGGCAACCTACTGTTTAAATATATATCAAATACACTGAGAGCTGGCTGCTCAGTGTATTTCCTGCTTTTTATAAGCCATATTTCTACTCTATTATTAAACTATTAGAATTTGGGTCCACGTGGGATGCACAATCATGCTCAAAATCATACTCCACAAAATAACTTAGAGTATGTTTAAGAAAATCAGCCTAACTTTGGTCAAAATTAATACATAAAATAAATCTAATGTGGTAATTTCTTCACAAATTTTATCAAGTTTTATAGTTTTATGGTGTACTCATATTTGCTTGTTTTTGACACACTTGGTTGTTTTAACATTTTACACAAAGTAAGTATGAAATGGCATGTCTAAGAGTTGCAGGACCAATGGTGTATAAGTGTGTCATCAGCATACAAATGGACCTGGTACATTTTCCTCCTGATTATTCACATAAATAGTAAACATAGGGGGACCTAATACGGAGCCCTGCGGTACACCTTTATGCACAATTATAATATCAGAGCATAGATCATCAACACAATGAGATTGATCACTAAAATAACTTGAAAACCAAGCAACTGCATCTTCATAGAGTTCAGTACTCTTAAGTCTGTGTTTTAAAAGCTCTTGGTCGACTGTCTCAAAAGGTTTAGACAAAGCTAGAGCTAGTGACCTTTATCATTTGTATCTCACTTTATCGATGTCTCGTTATGTCTTTGAATCACAGGAAAACACTGAAATCTGTCATTGCATTTTTAAAATTTGAGGTGACATTAAAAAATGATTTATGTCCTTTTATTATCATTAAAAAGTGTTCAAAAATCCTAAATGGGCAGATATATTTGTATCAAGATTTATCTCTGTACTGGTAGCACAAAGTAGAAAAAAAAGGAAACTGTTAAAATCATAATTTTCAGATTTTGTAGTCTGCAGTCAGGCTGTAGACAAATGGTGCATTCAAGGTTCTAGTGAAGTGCCTGTTTTTGTTTTTTCTGCAGGTGAGTATCTGTCTGCCCATGGATGTGGAGTCTGTGGTGTCTCAGGTCTACGTGGTGACCCTGCTCCTCTTTAACATCCTGGCGTTCATCTGCGTGTGCATCTGTTACCTCAGCATCTACCTCACTGTCCGAAACCCCTCGTCGGCCCCAGCCCACGCTGACACACGAATCGCTCAGCGCATGGCCATCCTCATCTTCACCGACTTCATCTGCATGGCTCCCATCTCTTTTTTTGCACTTTCAGCTGCTCTGAAGCTCCCCCTCATCACCGTCTCAGACGCCAAACTCCTGCTGGTGCTCTTCTACCCCATCAACTCCTGCTCCAACCCTTTTCTCTACGCCTTCTTCACCCGTACATTCAGGCGAGATTTCTTTCTCCTGGCTGCTCGCTTCGGCTTGTTTAAGACGCGGGCGCAGATTTACCGAACGGAGACTTCATCCTGTCAGCAGCCGGCCTGGACCTCTCCTAAGAGCAGCCATGTGATGCTGTGCTCCTTGGCCCATACGTTGAATCTAGATGGAAAACAAGACTATTAAGTTATTATGGACAAAAACATGGAGACAGACTCCCATGGACAATAAGGACAAATTACTGAGGTACAAAACTCACTGCTCAACAGAAATCAAAGGTACACCACTTTTAAAAAAGACTATTAAAGTTGAGGTACACAGTTAACTTATTTACCAAGATAAAAGTGAAAAAATACAGACTGTTTCAGAGTAAAAGTGTCCCTCTGAGAGGATTTTTACCTGCTGCGTCCGAGCAAAAAGACGTCATGTACGGGCGAGTGCGAAAACTTCAGATCCTTTAAACTACAAATCAAAAGACCAGCGGAGTGAAAACAAAGAACACTAACTTTGAGAGTGCGATCTAATTTTAAAAATCAGTTGGTTGCTGAGTGTCCCGCTGCTCCGAATCTTGCTCCAAACATTTGCCGGCTAGATTTTCATCCATGATACCATGAGTTCCCCATCAGTCACCAGTGGAGCGGAGTTTTCCTCTCTTGCTGCTAGGTTTGCCTCAACACATCATTTACGATCGATGAGTGATGTGCGTTGATATGTTTTTGTTCCGCTTGTGATTTTGGAAAGGTGAAGTAAAAAGAATCTATATTTTTCCAAGAGCTTAACAAAAGCTTAAGCAGTAAACCTGTTTGAAAATGTCAGGAGAAAAGGATACATACATGTAATGTAAAGTAATGTGTAATATAATGTAAAAGTGCTTTGGGTGGTCAGAGGTTGAGAAAAAGCTTTATGTAAGTATAGTCCATTTACCGTATATGAGTTAAAACACAAGGTTAAAGTCAAATTAGATTGAAAATAAGAGTCTTTACTTCCATATAATTACATTAGTTGATGTTCCAGAGCATCTTTCTCTGTTGTTTAATTGAAACTGAAACTCAAACCGAGTCTAGAGGAGAGAAAGTCTGTAGAAAACTGTTGAAATTGGGGCACCAATGGCCTCGCAGTCGAAGCAACCCACATTTAGAGGCTACAGTCCCAGTTACATCAGTCACTGGTTTGATTCCTGGCCTCAACCCTTTGCTGCATGTCTACTCCCAACATTTCCTGTCTCTCCTCAGCTGTCCCACCCAATTAAAGGAAAAGAGCTTAAGAATAAAACTTAAATTCAGAGAAAGAAAACAAACAGTTAAAATTCAGCATGTTTTATTACACTCGGACATTACAGTCGTAGTCTATGTACGATTTAATCTCAGTTTTCAAGATTCCAGATTAAAGGTAGGGTAGGCAGGATCTGAGGAAGTGCCAGTTTTTCGGAGAAGTCTTGAATGTAAACTCTACCCCTCCCCTCCAGTTTTCCCCTCAGCTCCTCCTCTCCGCTCCATCTCTGCTCCAGCAAGCCCCGCCCACAAACAGACGCTCCTGCTCGCTCGTATCGTTCCAATTAAATTCAGATATAATGCAGATAATTACAAATGGGGCCCAGTCAACGTGAAAGTAAACAGCATTGGTGCTACTGTAGATGCCAACAGACTACCAGCAAACACAATGTTTGCAGGTCTTCAACAACTAGGATAAAGTGACATAGTCCAGGACCCGAGGTCAACAGTTTAGCGGCGCTACAACACACAGGAGGTCCGGTTTGACAAGAAACACTTCTGTTACAGACACTTGGCTTACTTTGTTAAAGCGGTTTACCTGTCCAGCACAAAGGTTACAGGGTCCGTAAGATCCCGAAACTTGCCCCATCGTTTATGCCGATGTTGACTCACCTTTTTAGCTCTTGTCCGGTCTACCTCCTTTGTAATTGTTCATTGTTCTGCCAGAGTCTCCAGTATTTACTCTGTTTTCTTGCTTGTGTTGGCAGTCGTGGCTAAAGGAGGATTCAGACAAATTTCTGTACTTTCTGGTTGGTTTCTACTGTCTGATATTGTAGCACGCTTACTTTGTTTGGGCTTGTGAGCGACTTGGGGGAGTAGCATCTGCCTCACAACCAATCAGGATGGGGGAAACAGGGAATGGCTTTGCTTACTTTCAGAAAGAGCGATATCATTATATTACCAAATGTCACCAATAACTAATAGCTATCAACTGATATTAAAAGCTTTTTTGTATATACACCACAATAAAAGATGCTTCTTTTCCTGCCTACCCCACCTTTAAATTCTGTCAATTCACAGCGGTTACATTACATTACCATCTGTCATCTGTGACTTTGTGAACGTCCAGGTAGTGGAGCATTATGTCTGCATCAGCTGTAGATGTTAACAGGAGCTACAGCCCACCAAGTCTCAGGGGGTACATTACATCTTCGACTACATGAGAGTAGCATTTGTGGCCTTAATTAATAAGTACTACTGCGATTTCTAACTTTACCAGTAACCTTTGGTTTACCTCTTACCTACTAGAATGCAAATATTAAATAATCATGTATCTCTACAGTCGACTCCACTGTGTATACATGTTTGAATAAATATCCGAGTAAAGACAACTACAAGAAAAAGCTGCACATACCTGGACCAAATGTAGGTCACATTTCTGTCCTATACTATTCCTTATGTTTTGTGTGACCCAGATGAAACACTGTTTGATTCTGCTGCAATGTTACAGTTCGGATAAGTGAACTAGAGGACGAGGTAAATTCATTTCACTTTCAGGTGTCGTCTCCTGCTACAAACACCTCTATCTGCTGTCCCGAGACAATCTGAAGTACTACTAAAGACTTTAATAGAGGTAGGACACGGGGGATATCGCACATATTCACATCAAGGAATCAGCCTCCATTTAACATTCAACATCATGATTGAATCATATTCATTAGGAAGCACACCGCAGGGACCCGCTCATTAATAATCTCCTCATACACTCTGTCTGCTGGAGCTTTAAAACACTTCCACATCTCTTAACCTTCAGTTTCTCACTTTTCCAAATGGATTATGCATAAGTTTCTGTGATTCCACTGTGATTGTTTGTAAAATAGAGTTGTGTTTTATTTGTGTGTGTGTGCATGAAAAGAGTATTTCTTGTATTTGATGTAGTGTACCCATTTTGTATCCTGCTCTTTTTTTTTTTTACATTGGTTTCACAGCGCGAGTACTCTGAGAGAAAAAATAACATAGAATAAATTGATTCGTCTTTATCTTGAAATTTTGCCATCCTTCGCAGCATCCAAAGCTTTCAAGGACTCAGTGACCCCCGCTAACCTCTGCTCTGTGGGCCAGGGTGATTGGAGTGTGCTTGTTTGCGTGGGGAGAAACTACACAGCTGCTCCTCCTGCTTATTACAGGAGGGTGGATACAGCAGCTAGATAAGACCCACACACATTGAGAAGTGAGACACCCAGGGTTTCAAGGCTGCAGCTGCAAAGACGAATCTGAGTCCAGCTCATTGATATGGATACACTGCCTCCTACATGCCAACAATGAGTCTGTGCATGCATTATACGATTTAACCACCAGAGGGTGCTACTAAAACATCACATTTTTAATCTTTGTCTATTCTTATCATCACGCTGGTAAGTCCATTAATGGCAGATTAAAGATGTCTGCATCTTTCATTCAATAACTACAGCTCAAGTTCTTTGCAGGGGGAGAACTCAACTCTCAACTCAACTTTATTTGTAAAAAAACAACCACAGCTGAACAAAGTGCTGCACATAAATAGACAAAGCAACACATACATAAAAACAATCAAAAAACAATTAAAACAATGGAAAAAATAAAAGCAGATATTAAAAAGTAAAATATAGTTTCAATGTCTTTAAAATACAATTTAAAAACATAGAAACAAATAACTAAAAACTAACCATAAAACACTTAAACAGGAGCCTCGTGCAGGGTTGAAAGTCAATGAATAAAAATGGGTTTTAAGACAAGTTTTAAAAATGGACAATGTGGGGGCTTGTCTTATTTGGAGGGGTATCTCGTTCCATAATTTTGGGGCTGCAACAGAAACATGCAACAGCTATTTAACATGCAAGCAGACTAAGAAATGTATATATTAACAAGTGCAGTATGCCATAGCTATAAAAACACTGTTTATTATAGTAACAAAAATAGAATCATGATGTACAAGGTAGAATAAAACCACAGTGCAAATAGAGATTTGAATATTAAATACAGAGTGAGCAGATAAAAACAGTCCAAATGTGGCTTTTCTTATCCAAACACAAACACAGTTTCAGGTTACATTCATTTACATTAAAAAGTATGAAATCATGTGAAAGTTGAGGCTTGGCAGAGCAATAATAACAATGTGTTTCTGTCTCTGTCACTTGATTCTAAAAAAAAAATGGGACTGGGAATGGAAATGGAAAAAAGCCACCTGGCTATAATCTTGCGTATTTACCTGTAAATATTCACTAATTCATAGTGTCCCATTTTTCAATAAATGAATCAATAAATAAATCTCAAATTGGAAGCAAAACAGTCAAATCAAACTATCACATTTAATCCAAAATTAAGAGAAAGTTGCAGTGAGAAATGATGTTGTTTTTAAAAAAGGGTTTGACTTATTTTTTTAGCTGATAGTCAGATTTTGCTTGACAATTTGAAGAGAAAATATTTTGAAGACTCTTTACCCACTCACGTGCAGCACTTAGGAGCTTTAGAGTGTGAAAAAATAGCACTGCAGGCTAATGGGACGCACAGTAGTCTACAGGGAGAAAAGCCATTAGTTAAAAGATTTTACTCTAGTATTGCTGTTGTGTCTCCTCATGAGATATTAGGCTATAATTACACCTTAAGTGATAACATTTAGGCTGGAAATAAAGCTTCTGTCATAGATAAACAACCTTATAAAAGGCCTCAAGTTTTCCACATATAATGCATTTTATCTCCTCAAAGGTATAGCTGCTTACTTTTTATTGTTTATTCCATGTAGGGAGAAGGATCAGTAAATTACAATTCTTTATGTTGTAGTAGTTGTCCTCAAACTTCAGTGTGCTGATGACAACAACAGATCAATCACTGATTTCCTCAGGCATCAGAAGTGTGGGAGGGATCACACTTGCAGATCTTCTTCTTACACTGCTGGACAAGAGAAAAAGAAGAAAATGTTACCTACTTTAACTAAACCTTTCACTGATATCCAAAAGCAAGCTTGGTGTGACGCTTCAGTGTCTGATCTGAGTTGCACTGTTTGTTGCCAAATAATGCCCTCTAGTGGTCTAATTATATAAACTGAAACTAATTAACCAAATGAGTATCTCCATTCATAATCACCCAACCCTTAGTAGCAATTGGCTCATTTAGATACAACTTTAAAAATGCATGAAAGTTTATTCTTGCATTCATGCGCTTCAAACAGGACACCAGCTAATTAGGAAAAGACTTTTTTTTACATTAATTGTAGCTGATTGATACTGAGAACAATTCTACAATTTCATTATTAATTTATTAATGACTTTATAACACAAGAAAACTACATTTGTAAAAATTAGAATAGAATTCAACTTTATTGTCACTGCACATGCCACAAGTACAGAGCAACAAAATGTAGTTTGCATCCATCCAGAAGTGCTTAATAAGTATAAATATATTTACAAATGTACACGGTATAAAGGAGATGTATGCATGAGCATATCAAGGGTATATAACATTGTTATGAATATGCTATAACTATAAGTATATACAGGCTATAGTAGTGTATGTACAGGCTACGAACAGATTATACATATGGATATAAATATGAAGGCTATAAACAGACTATAAATATGAGTATATGACAGATAAATTACGTAGTAGTGCAATATTGGATGTATTTACAGTAGTGCAAATGAGGTTTGAAGGTCTTAAGTTGGTTTACAGATATAAAGTGCATTACCACTAATTTCCCTGTTTTCCACTCACCCAGGTAAGAATAGCTGCAGTCATACTTTGACTCTTTTTTTTTTACTAGAGTAATGAAAAATTAGTTCCATCTTTGCTATCTAGTTTGCTCATGTGTCTTAATCTGTCTAACATTCATATTTGAATCATCCACAAAACTTGTATTTTAATTGTGTAATGGAAAAAAAAGATTAGTATTCTCAATTACAAAGGCGTAAAATCAGGTGGTGCAGGGCTATACTCCTATTGACCTGTTGGGAGATACTGGAGTATGGTATAAAAGAAAAGAGATATCCCTTCTCAGTTTGGCCACACAGTTTACTTTTATATAAGGAGACCCTATCAGTGAGCATGCATACAAATATTTTCTTTACTCAGTTTTATTGTGAACAACAAATGACAAATAATTTTACTTTTTTTTTCAGGGATCTTTTAGTATTTTTTCAGTATTTTGAGGTAACAAAGTTTGCCTTAATATAATAATAGGAGAAAGATAGCTCTAGATCTATTTTCAAGTAAATCTGGTTTTCACTCATTGTCATGGGCAAACCTTGCAAATAAAATGTATGGTTCTTTTATATTTTGCCCCCTCATGTTTGAGTGAAGAAAAGAAAAAAAGGAATGAAAAATTAAGAAAAACAAGATAGATAGATAGATAGATAGATAGATAATGAAGAATAGATAGATAGATAGATAGATAGATAGATAGATGCCTTTACAGTCAGTGCATTAAAAAGGCACCGTAAAACATTAGATAGTAAAACAGTAAAAGCAGTGCAGAGTTAAAACTAGCAAAATATTACAACATTACAATCATTACATTACAATATAAAACATTACAATGAAATAATCACCCTAAAACTGAAAATTAAGCAGCTTCCTGAAGGTAGAATTTGTGGCAGAGTTGTATTAAATTACAATAGATTTCCCAGGTGTTCATTGTCTAATATTGGTGGGTTTGCCTATAAAATTTGCTCCTTTTTTGACGATAATGGTGCAATTTTTGGCCATGTATTGATCAAATCTCCGCTTGACCGATCCCGAACCCCAACAGAAAGGTTTGTCAAGTCGCCTGAAACGAGCCTCCTGATTGGCCACACCGAGAAAAGATAATATTAGACCGTTCGTGATTGGTCGAACGGACACTCTGCTCTTTTTTCTCGCGATTGTTTCCCGTGTGGGTTAATGGCTCCTCCTGCTACAGACTGAGACGGAGCTGGCACCGAGCAGCGATACGGGGGGAGCTGTAACACCACGGAGGAGGAAAAAAGCGATTACACCCCAAATACCAGCGGGTTTTTGATCGCAGTTGATAGGGTGTACCGGGGAAATAGGCTGTCCGGGTGGTAGTTTGGGCCGAGGGCTAAATTTAGCAGCGGGCGGTCGAGGATAGCAGGCTATTTTTCAACAACCAACTCCCCAGATGAACTCCGTCAGAGCCGCCAACAGGAGACCCAGGCGAGTGTCGAGGCCGCGCCCGGTGCAGCCTGAACGGAACAACGGGGATAGAGGTAAGCTAGGCCGCGGTGGAGGGACGGTTTAACTCGAAGCTGCGTCAGGCGGTAATGGTCGGCACGTAGCCCTCGTTCGCCACCGCTGCCGCGTTCTCTACTCAAGCTGACGGCCGTTTGCGCAGGAAAACCCGAGGCTTCTCGCTCTGTGGTTTAGGCCAGGCCGCGCTTTGTTTGGCTTGAGTGATTGGGGCTAAGCTAACACTTGCTAGCTAGCTCACCAGGTTATGTGGATGTTGGGGGTTGTCTTCGCCTAACGTAATGCGTATGTAGCTATACGGTCAACATAAAAAGGCCCATATTGAAGCTAAAAGGGATCGACTTCACACCACTCCGAGTACAGTCAGGGTGTTCGCTCCGGTTGCTACATTCCCAGCTGTCACTAACGATTCAGAGGGTGTAAATCTGCGGTGCCTGTGGACTGCCATTTTTGGGGTGTAACGTTAACAAAAACATTAGCAGCGAATGGGGGTAATTCTAGCTAGCTGCCCCGGCTACAGGAGGCCACATATATCAGCTGTGGTAGATGATAGTGAGATATTTTGGATGAATTCACCGTGTCCATTTTCTGCTCTTGTGGCTGTCAGTGTGCAAGCTAACGCAGCTTACAAATTAAGCCCAGATCCCCTTCCTTGTTCCGAGTCTGCTAGCTCGTAGCTCGATTTGTTTACACCGCGGATTTGCCTGCTACGCACTTCAGTATTTAGCCATTAGCCTCACGTCTGATCGACTTTAGTGACAGAACCTGAGAAAGATGGGGCTGGTTCTGTTCATGTATTAACAGGAGACAAATACACACTGACTGGCCCCGTACGTGAAAGGAATGACTAGACGTACAAGACGTAATGTGGCTGCAGGGGGTGCATCTGCTATTATCAATCACTAACCTTTGTCTACCTTTCCCTAACCACTAATGTAATGCTAATCATTGTGGCTTGGCATGTAATGCATATTCAACATCAAGGGTTCACGTTAGGTTTTGGAAATGCAAAAGCCAAAGGATCAAAATAACATTATTATTTAAAGATACATGAGAAGCAGCAGATATGGGAACCCAAATAGCACAAAAACCCATCAGGAAAGGAAAGGATAAGGGCCCCTTGAAAAAAGACCCCAAACTGCAGAACAAAGCAGTTACAGAATCAAAATAACATTGTTATTCAAAAACACATGAGAAACAGCAGATATGGGAACTCAAATAGCACAAAAACCCATCCAGAAATGATAAGGAACCCAAACAAAAGACCCTAAACTGCAGAAAAACCTAACAGTGAAAGAATCCCTGACACATAAACCCTTTAACATACATATAAAAAAATCAAATTTCGAAAATCACCTGCACTGCAGAAATGTGTCATAAACTGACC
This sequence comes from Xyrichtys novacula, assembly GCA_962446985.1. Lineage (NCBI taxonomy): Eukaryota > Metazoa > Chordata > Actinopteri > Labriformes > Labridae > Xyrichtys > Xyrichtys novacula. Next base: position 4,751,168 of record OY660882.1, on the reverse strand, counting down.
TGCCATAGTATAACTAACCCCAGGTTAATGTAATGCAAACCAATATAACTGCTATACCACAATTTGGACTTTCAGGAAGCATCTAAAGATTTAGTTTCTGTATTTCTTATTTTTTGTTTGGTTGAAAATGTCTACCTAGCCTTTGTCTACCTTTCTGTACCACTAATATAATGCTAATCATTGTTGCATTGGCATGTACTGCATATTTAAAATCAAGGGTTAACATTAGGTTTAGGGAATGCAAAAGCTATTGAATTAAAATGACATTATTATTTAAAAATACATGAAAACCAGCAGATATGGGAACTCAAATAGCACAAAAACACACCAGTTAAGGATAAGGAACCCAAACAACAGACCCCAAACTGCAGATAAACCCAACAGTGAAAGAAACCCTGACATATAAACCCCCTCAAACACACAAGAAAATTAAATTACATGAAAATCACCTTACATTTCTGATCAGGTGCTGCAGAAATTTGGCATATACTGGCCTGCGATTGTATAACTAACCCCTGGTTAATGTAATGCAAACCATTATAACAGCTATACCACAATTTGTACTTTCAGGAAGCATCTAAAGATTTAGTTTTTGTGTTTTTATTTCTTGTTTAAGACAGAGTGGGTGGAAAATGGGGCAACACATCTCTTATTATAATACACCCCAGTACATCATCAATGCCAACTACAACTTGATTGATTTAAAGACTGATATTCACCTGTGACCATGCCAGTAAAAATAGAAAATGTTGGAGCGTTGTATAAATTAGAATTAATGAGAGCTGATGTACTGGGCTGCTGTAGATTGTTAAGGTTATGTCATGAGTTGCTGTAGTACATGTAAAAACAGGGGTTAAAAATGTGCTTTGACAACCAAGCAAAATCTACAGACCTCAACTAACCGCAACTATAATTATAATATTCAAATACATGACAATTAAAAGTATAAAAAAACCTTTAGTAAAAGATTACAAGCAACAGAAGAACCCGAAGAATAAAAGGGCCCAAACCAACGACACACTAATATAGAGATATGACATTATTGGCATAATATTGATATTGGCAGATAACAGCTTAAAGAGGTAATTATTGGTACTGGCAGATGAAAACATTTTCTGCCAATGAGTAAAGCTGATAAGGTTATGCATTAATTATGCACACACAATCATAATGAATGATGTCAGCTGTACTGGAGTATTTTTAAGTGTCTGAAATAGAAACATCATCAAATGGAGTTTGACAGATTTTAGGCTGTTTCGTAAACAAATAGATAAAAATTTAATAAAAGTAGCAGTTAAATTCCAGCACATGGTGACTGTGTTCTTTGAAATGAAGAAAAGGTGTGTATATAAATATCAGTATTAATGTTTTTATTGGCCAGAATGAGTTTGGTGATATTGGGTGTCAGGTATACACAAAAACCCATGCATCGTGGAGATGCAATCATGTATCCCAAAAAGGATTAAAAACCCTAAGATTGTGTGGATCTGGTTAATTTAAAAACCAAACAGTGAACCAAGTAGTAAAAAAACAAAAATGAATTCAAAGTGGGAAATTTGTGAAGGAACAGTCGATATGAAACAAATTTAAGAGGAACAAAGATGTGAAAATTTAATAAGCAGCACTGAAAAGCAGTAAAAGCAAGTGAATGAAACGGGTAAAAATAATACAGTGAAAAGAGAAGGAGACTAAAAAGAGAAACACTATGAAGAGAGATAAAAAATATTAACGTAAAAATACGTGACATTGAATAGAAAATGGAAATTGAAGTATTGAAAATAAATAAAATTATTAAGTAAAAGACAAAGCATTAGATAAATCATATCTGGTCTTTTATATGCACAGTACAATCACTACATGTGAGCTTGAATAACCTTGCATTACGTCAATTATAGTAAGAAGTCTTTAATGCAGTTACTGGACAAGATTTAATGCATAACAGAGATATATTTTGTTATATAAGAGATAATAATTTCTTGCCCTCTTAAGGAAAGACTCACATTTTCCATTATGTCTGAACTGCATTGTATACAGATGTGAAATGTTAACCTGGTTGTCTTTCTGTCTAGATGAGGAGGCTCCTGCAGCAGCTGCAGCAGAGATGGCTATTGAAGAGTCCGGTCCAGGAGCTCAGAATAGTCCCTACCAGCTTCGACGCAAGACCCTGCTTCCCAAGAGAACCGCTGCTGCCTCTGCCACCGCCTCTGCCTGCCCTAGCAAGGGCCCAATGGAGGTCAGACTGCCACATTTTAACACTTCTTTTTTTTTCCTGAACCACTGCAAAGTGCACGTCGGCAGAATTGAGACAGAAAACTGCTGATTAATAGCGCTCCTCTTTAATAGGATGATGATTTTTGTGACACAGCACTTCTTTCACAGTTGCTTACTTAGTGCTGTAATTATGCTCTGATGCAGATGTCTTATTTCTCCATTTTTTTTTTTTCAGGGAGCTTCCACCTCATCAACAGAAGCCTTTGGCCATCGAGCCAAGCGGGCACGAGTGTCCGGTAAGAGCCACGACCTGCCAGGTGTGTGTCAAATCTCTGCGTCTGTGGCAGACCGAGTGTTAGGCATTTTTTGAGTCGACATTGATTTTTCTGTTTTCTGTGTGTGCTGGTAGATCTTGTTACTCTCCAGTACATTAAATAGCAGGACTCCACAGTTAAATATTCACAGAGGCATTTTTTTTTTACAGTTTTTAATTTTTTAATCTAACCTTAAATTCTGAGTATATGTGTGTATTTGTTTGTGTTTTTTTTTTAGCAGCCCCAGCAGAACAGTATCTGCAGCAGAAACTTCCAGATGAAGTTGTTTTGAAGATTTTCTCCTACCTGCTGGAGCAGGATCTCTGTCAGGCCGCTTGTGTTTGCAAGAGATTCAGCCAGCTAGCCAACGACCCCATCCTATGGTCAGTGCTGCCGAAGAAACGAAAAAGCTCCCTGATTTTGAGTAGCGTGTTTTTACAGAGACCGTAACCGAGATTGCATGGTGTTTATTCTGACAGGAAGCGTCTCTATATGGAGGTGTTTGAGTACACACGTCCCATGATGCACCCTGAGCCCGGCCGGTTCTACCAGGTCAGCCCCGAGGAGCACGAACACCCAAACCCTTGGAAAGAGAGCTTCCAGCAGCTGGTGAGTTGTTGTTTGTCTGTCTGCTGCGAGAAAGCAAAAAAAACAGTCATTGAAGAGTTGCTCTGAGTAAAATTTGTGCCAATCACTTAAATTAGAGAATCACACCAGTGGGGAAACTGTGGATAAAGTTGAAACACTCAACACATTTAATAGAAGACAGTCCATTTCTGTATTTTTGATTGTCGCATTCAGCAACAATAAGAACAGGAGAAACTCGCAGAAAACTAAATCATATCAAGCTGTCATGACCATTTAATGAAATTTCTTACTTTAAATTAGAGATGGGAATCGAGAACGGGTTCCAAATGGTTCAATCCATCGACATCATTTACATTTTAATGATTCCTTGGACAATTCCTTTCCCCTGGGTGCTTTGGAAGACAGTCTTGTGAGAGGCAGTCTACGCGAACAAGAACAGAGAGTTTGCGGGAAGATACATGGCGGATGGTACGAAAAGTAGGCAGAAACGATCTTAAGCGTGGTTTCATTTTACTAAGAAAGACGGCAACGAGTTTTGTATGGATGTTTTGAGTTTGTGTAGCGTGGACTAACTGAGTTTGAAGCTTGTAAAAAAACATTCGACCCGACCAGAAAAACCCTCAAAATTTTGCACGCGACTCCAAGCTGTGTCCTCGTTTTGAGTCAACATTGAAAACCTATAGTCTCCTTTTTAAAATCAAAGAAAGGCATTGATAAGAAGAATCGATAATGGCATCGATATCGATAAAATCATATTAATTCCCATCCCTACTTTTAATCCGCTTACAGACAAACAACTTCTGTTGAGGTGAGGCGATCCTAATGTTATTGAGCTGCCTTCTTCCAAACCACATCCCTCAGAATAATAATAACCTCTGAATGAACGCTTTCAACCCGTCCACAGACTCATCACCCTGTTGTATTTACACGTGTTCACAATGTTGTTACAAGGCTAAGTCAAGAATACCATGTTTAATATTCCCCGTTGGGTGTTAATCCCATTATGTAATTATGTCAACACAGATCTTACTGCAGACTTAACACCATCTTAAGATCCTCGGGCTGATGGGGAACTGTCATGTTTATTTATCGTAGCATGAAGTTGATTTCAAACCCCGCAAAAGGCGGTTAAGTCCAACTCGTTAGTGTGAGTGTGTTCTTAATGCAGTTGCGTAATATTAGTCACTTTTAGGTTTTTTTGTGAAATGCTCTGCTGCGTCTTGCGTCGCTGTCCTGTGTTTTTGTGTGACTGTGTATTTATAGACACAAGCACTTTCAGGTCAGGGGTTGATCAACAGAGTTAAAAGCCTGGCAGCTGTACGCCTGTTATTTAAGATTCAGCCTTTTAATCTTGGGAAGTTTTGCACTTTTGTGATTGTATAGAATGATACAAGAGGGGAATAATCTCAGTGATTGAGTAGTTCACAACCAGATTACAGTTTTTAGCTATTACGGATAGGGATAGGGAACATATATATTCATGTGTGGGTTTATATGACACTATGAGTTCATACAATCAAGGGTCAGAGCGCGTAACAGGTCGAAAGAAGACCGTTAGAGAGGCTGTCTTTTCTTCCTTTCAGGCTTTTGAGACAAAATTTGCAAAAACAAAAAGTTTAAGCGTATTAAATCCAGTTTTTGCTCATCAGGCCTCCACATCATTCCAGATTTTTGGCTCATACATCAGTAACTTTCACAGGTTGTCATATTTTTCAAGGTGTAAAAGTAAGTTCTCACTTCTAAAGGTCTGTGGCTTCTAGATAGGTGAGGGGTTTCATGTAATTCAGGGTTAAATTCCTGTATTTATTAGGGATGTCCCGATATGATATTGATATTGGATATTGGTCGGATATTAGCAGAAAAAAAACCCCCAGAATATCGGATTATATCGGCCTGCATCTAAAATCTCTGATATCAGCACTCTGATATTGACGGATATTCACTGCGGATCCACCGGTGTCTTCTCACTCTCCATAACCAGGAATAGCAACAGCAGCATGGTAAAATCTACTCGGCATCCTCGCTGTCAAAGTCGGGTGTTAAATAAGGGACCATCAATAAATTACCGGTTGATGTTCTCAGAAAAGGCTGTTTTCCTACAATAGCTTCCATGTCATGTGACCAATTGACCTAAAATCGATTTCAAATAATAGTACTAAGGTTGGACGATAAGACATACCTCTTCATTTCCCTAAATTGTCCTCTAAAAGTTTTTGTGTTAAATTTGAAGGCAAATTTTGAACATTTTCTTCAATAGCTTCCATTACATGTAAGCAATTGACCCCTAAAGTTCTTTGTGTGCTCCTTACTTTTTCAACCAAGGAACACATATGCTCCTTCTGAAAAAAGTTAGTGTCAAGCCCTGCACTCAGCAAATTCAGGAGCATTACAAGCTTTCGTGTTTAGTATCATAATGTATATGTTCAGTCATTTTGGTAATATGTCACAAAGATATTGTGATGATTGTTTTAGGTTTCCAAAGCTTAAAATGTTTTAGAGGATAGAGTCAGACTTAATTGTTTCCCCTCTGTGGGACAGATATGGTGCCATAAAGTCCCAAATTCAGACCTGCAAATGTGAAGGAACATGTTGGTAACCCTCTTTGTCTTCTTTGTTGCAGTACAAAGGTGCTCATGTAAAACCAGGCTTTGCAGAGCATTTCTACAGTAACCCCGGCAGATACAAAGGCAGGGAGAACATGCTGGTGAGTTAAAGCTGAGAAGAAATCCTCCTGGATTTATCTTCGTGATATAAACACTAAATTGTCCTGTAATGACCTGAAATGTGCACGCCTGAGAGAGTTTGTGTCTTTCATCTGCAGTATTATGACACCATCGAGGATGCACTGGGAGGAGTACAAGAGGCCCACTTTGAGGGTCTTATCTTTGTCCACTCTGGAATCTATACAGACGAGTGGATTTATATAGAGTCTCCCATCACCATGATCGGTGCAGGTAAGGATGCTTCTCCTGAAAGGTGCTCAAGACATTTTCATGTTTGTGCCGCATGCAATCAATACCTCTCCTCAACTGGGATAACCTTCCTAGCTGCGCTTCTGTCTGGTGTTAATGAGTGCTTTCTCTTCAGCTCCGGGGAAAGTAGCAGACAAGGTGGTGATAGAGAACACTAGAGACTCAACGTTCGTCTTCATGGAGGGCGCAGATGACACCTATGTGGGATACATGACCATCAAGGTAAACGTGGCGCTTTAGTCGGCCTTTATCGATACCGGCTGAGACTTTTTAGTCTTGTATTCGCAGAAGGGATCTCTACATTAGCCTCAGAATCATTGGTTATCCTCTGTCGTTAGTGAAACAATAATTATTATTGCTTCACAGCGGAGAGTCCTGGAGTGAGTGTGGCTTTTAGAGAACACGCTGTAAGTAAGCAAGAATCACAAATGAGTCAAACAACAGGCATGGGCGTTATAATGAGGCTCCTGAGCTTCATCTAATAAAACAAACTGTGTGGTGAACTGGAACATTTGCCACTACAGTTTTTTTGGAGACTTAAAAATAGGGCTGCAACTAAAGATTATTTATTAGTTTCCCCAGATGATTAATCCCTGATTAAAAAGGGAAGTGAGCAGAAAATCTTTGTCGCAAGGTCCCAAAACTTCAAGTATCACTTTGTAGAAAACTCAACATTCACTCCATCCATCCTTCGATCCATTATCTATATCACATATGACCTGGAGCTCATTCCAGCAGTCACCGGGGAAGCTGTATCCGTGAACTCTTCACATTGGGGGCAGTGAATGGTTTCATTGAATGAAGAATAGTTGCATCAGCAATTATAAAACAGTTATAAAATTTCGATAGAAAATTATTTCTTGAAGCCACAAACAGATAAAAATGAAGAGACACGTCGTGCTAAGCTGTAAAAATGTCGTTTTAACTGCCTGTAAAAATTTCAGCGTGAGAAAATAACCCAAAGTCTTCACGCTCAAGGGAGAAGTTGTTCTCCGTGTGAGCATTGATTGTCATGATAGTCACTGTCTATCTGTCTGTTTCATGTCTGTCTTTCTGGCTTTTTAATGTATGTATGAATGAATTTATTGAGGATCAGTTTGGGGGGACTTCTGCCTTTTATTTTTAGGACAGCCTCAGAGAAACAGTAGCTGTGAGGAGAGAGAGAGGGAGAGGGGGTATGTCATGCACCAAATCATGTTTGGACCTGGAACCGATCTTGTGTGCTCACACCACCAGGCCAACGGCGCCCAAACTGACAGCACAAACTAATAATAGTGACTGTATAGTGTTTTTAAAGTTCACTTTTGGGCTTTTATTGTTTTGTAAGGATAGTAGATAGGAGAGGAAATGAAGCAAAGAGAGTCGAGTGTCAAACTCAGGGTGTGCGCCTCCAGGATCAAACCTGCAGAGTCTTTCCAGATAAACCAACACTCCACAAAGTTTATTTAATAGTCTGCAACTGCAAAATTATTCAAAAAGTGGTGCTGCTAGACTCCTTCGAGCGTGTTTTGCCCATTGAAGCTTCTTTGAATACCATAACCACCACAGGCTGCATGAACGTAGATTTAGCTTTTGAGTCTGTCGACAGCAGCAATATTGGAAATGCTAACTCCATGCAACACTGGGGCGACCTAACAAGCGACGAAGAGGTGGATTTGAGGTTGGCCTCTTGAACCAGGATGTAAACATGTATTTGGCTGTGAAGATGGGCCTTTTGAGTGGGTGTGGATGAGGACACAAAGGAAGCTGCAGGTTGTAGCATTAACGCAGTAGAGTCTCTTTCTGAATTTAACTCGTGTGTAGGATGCAGCCGACTTTTGAGTTGAAAATGAGTCTTGGACGTGGATTTTTATGGTTATTCCTCAGTTTTTATCTTTGCTTCTTCTCACACCGTCTGACATTCATAAAACCGAGTTTCAGATGGGTTTAGTGAACTGTTGTTTATCAAGCAATACTGCGTGTAATTTGTTTGTTTATAAAAATTGAAGAGTCCAAATTGACATCTATTAGAAAGATGCCAGACTGTAGAGAAATCAGATTTATTAAAATAATACGAATGTCATTCAATACTATCCAGAGACAATCACAGATTGTCGGTTTTCAATCTGTTTTGAATTCTCAGCACCTGAAAATGTTAAACGAGTTTATCCCAGACAGTAGAACAGGCGCCCCAATTTCTGACGTTTTAGTTCTTGATGCATCTGTCGCAGGTCCAACTTGAGGCTTCGACCCTTTTCTGCATGTTCTCCCCATATCACCTGTCTCTCTGTTGCTGCCCTCTCAATAAAACCCTAGACAAAAATCTTAGTGTATTCAGTGTGTGTTGATTTATTTTCTGTCCCTGGTGGTGTGAGACGTCCCCGTTCCCGGGTTATAAACTGTCACCAGCCGCACATACCTCCTGTATGGAGTCATCGCGGATGTGGTGGGTGGAGAGAAAGCTCGACGTGTTGTCAGCTAGGGCAGCTGATGTCTGACCTCTGCCGCTCCTCTCTCCTCAGTTTAATCCTGATGATAAGTCAGCGCAGCACCACAACGCCCACCACTGTCTGGAGATCACCGTCAACTGCAGCCCCAACATCGACCACTGCATCATCCGCTCCACATGCACAGGTAACACACACACATGAACGCTCACACAATTACCAGCTCAATCTTTGTGCATGTTTTTGGAAAATATAATTGTCACTTAAGTAGCGTGTACTCTTCTCCTTCTGCATTATTTACATGACTCTATCAGGGTTCTGTCTGTGTGAGAATACTTCCCTAAAATGTGCCAGGACTCAATTTATAATTTGGGTCTCTGACTGGAAACCAAAAACCCTCAAGCAGTGTTTATTTTTTTGTTGGAAGACTTTTTTTTGCTCTGCTTTAAAGGTGCAGGTTCATTTTCCAGAATCCACACAGACACTGACTCCATTTCTTGTGTCTGTTGTCTGACAAATCCATGTTGTATGAAACTTGTGTCATAAGCAAATAGTTTGGGTTTGGGATTTACATCAGAGATGCAAAGATTTGGTGAAAAGTCAAAACTCGGTTTCTTTTTTTTGGTTCAGATTAGTGATGTTCGCGACTAGTCGTTTAATCGTTTAACCGCCTACTCATTTATTAAATGTTAAGTTTAATAAATGGGGGCAGGGCCACAAAGTTCAGGGAAGAAAGTTTGTGTGAAGATGGCGGCAGCATATCGCGGTGATTTCACAAATCAGTTGTGTAATCTTCGCTGTGCGGTGAGCATCACAGCGTCTGTCTAGAACAAACGCTCTCATGCTCGTCTGCCTGGCCCCACCGCCATGTCCGCCGGGCCCGGCCTCGCCATCTTCGCCCTGCAGGTTTACATTAGAGCATGACACGGGAGCGGATTTTCCCTCCTGTCCCGTCCCACTCCCAGAGAAAAAATCCTGGACCGGAGTAAAAAAATTAATCCTGTCCTGTCCCACTCCCGTAGAATGACTCCCACTCAAAAATACTCCCGCTCCTGTCCCGCTCATGTTTGAATAAAACCAAACATGTTGAAAAATGTTGCCTTTCTTATTTTAGGTAAAAGTGGCAGCCGAGTCGGATCGACAGTCACTTTCGATCACGGGATTAATTAAAAAATGACAAACGTCCCGTCAGATTCCCACGGGTATCACATGACCCACTGGAATTCCCAAAAAATGTGATCCTCGAGTTTACATCGAGGCGTCTACTATAGATGTGGTTTCCCATCTCTCTGGTAGAGTGGTTATAAGCGAGTTTTTGCCTACACAGCCGACAGACGACCTTGTTGTCATCTGCGGCGTCAAAATACGGCCAAACGGTGCAGATTTTCTTGCACGGTAGGACATTTAAATTAACAGCTTGTCCTGAATGTTTTGGCTAAAATAGCTTCTAAATACACAAAACATTTGCATTTTAAACTTTTAATTTAATATGTGTATTAAATTGCGAGTTTTCTTGCTTAAAGACTGGTCGCAAATAAAATTTGAGACTAGTCGGCGGGGAAATTAGCCGAAATTCCCATCCCTAGTTCAGATCAGGGAAGTTATCCAGAGAGAAGCTTTTGTGTAACTGCTGTTGAAACGAAACCAACTGGAATCGGATGAACAGACACTCCTGCAGGACATGTCATCATGGGGTTTACATTAAAGATGTAAACACCGCATGGAAAAGGCCGTCTTGAGCTGAAATGTTGGCATCTGCTGCTGCATGTCGGGGTAAAACAATGATTAATCCATCGCCATCTTATCCCAAGATGACAGTGTTTAGATAAGTAATATGTTTCTGTTATCCTCCAAAAGAAACTATAATAAGCAGCAGCTGATCCATCTGTCTGATAATGTGTGTTAATCAGCAAAAAACACAATTAGTGACAGCAGCCCTGATGAAATTACCAAAGCATGTCATCTCTGAGCAGCTCAGATGTTCTGATGTGATCATCTGTTGTTCTTTTGATACAGTTTTAGGTTTTTGGCTGGTGGACGAATGAAAATTATCGATGTATAAAACCTTCACCTCCTGTTTTCTTTGTTTAGTGGGTTCAGCAGTGTGCGTGAGCGGCCAGGGGGCGTGTCCAACCATCAAACACTGCAACATCAGTGACTGTGAGAACGTAGGGTTGTACATCACAGACCACGCACAGGTAAAAAAAAACAGCTTTTCATTCCACTAGTGTCGAATAGAGACAAAAAGAGACGCGTGTTGTGACGGATTCATAATTTCTTTTTCTTTCAGGGCATTTATGAAGACAATGAAATCAGTAACAACGCACTAGCAGGAATCTGGGTGAAAAACCACGGCAATCCCATTATTAGACGTAACCACATCCACCACGGACGAGACGTGGGAGTGTTTACCTTCGATCACGGCATGGTAAAGACGACGGCTACGATCGCAGCACTCATAGTTTCACTCAAAGAGACACTACAGGCGTATCTAACCCGCCCTCCTTTGTGTTTCAGGGTTACTTTGAAAACTGTAACATCCACAGAAACCGTATAGCGGGCTTCGAGGTGAAGGCCTACGCCAACCCCACGGTGGTGCGCTGTGAGATCCATCACGGGCAAACAGGCGGCATCTACGTCCACGAGAAAGGCCGGGGACAGTTTATAGAGAACAAAATCTATGCCAATAACTTTGCTGGAGTGTGGATCACGTCCAACAGTGACCCCACGATACGGTGAGGACACACTTCTCACACGGCGGCGTTTGTAGTCATCCTGAACTGTCTGTTCAAAGGTTGTGACGGGTATTTTTTCTTATTCAGGGGAAACGCGATATTCAACGGTAACCAAGGAGGCGTGTACATATTCGGAGACGGGCGAGGCTTGATAGAGAGTAACGACATCTACGGCAACGCCCTGGCGGGAATCCAGATCCGAACCAACAGCTGCCCTATTGTGCGGCACAACAAGATCCACGACGGCCAGCATGGTGGCATCTATGTGGTAAATACCAGCATCATATTGTATTTTATGTAAAGAATTGTGGGTAGTTTTTAAGAACTAATGAGTTCTGGTTCCTCCTTTTGTTCCTGCTCAGCATGAGAAAGGCCAAGGGGTGATCGAAGAAAACGAGGTTTACAGCAACACGCTGGCCGGAGTCTGGGTGACCACAGGCAGCACTCCCGTCCTCCGCAAGAACCGCATCCACAGCGGCAAACAGGTAAAAGTGATGTGTTGACAAAAAGCCTCGAATAAATCTGATCTCATTTCCAATCCGATCTAATCTCAGGCTGTGCAAGATATTCCTTTCCTGCTCTCGCCTGTCGGTGTATAAATACAGAAGTCTTAAAGGCAGCTGCTCTGAAGTGAAAAACGGTATTTTATACGCTGTAAAAACATCTTAATTAATGAGAGCACAGTAAAGAGTATCTACTTAGACAACATCAGAAGTATTGAGCTTGTTCTCATTTGAAGTAATGAACTCGGCAATTTTCTGCCCCTGAAATTTACCACATTATTCTCACGAAATGTAGATTTTCATGTAAGATCTGCTGAGAATTATCTGGCACTTTGGTTGTGTTTTAAAATACAAAACAAAGCAAGACACTGATTACTCCCCGAACCCCCAGAGAAAGGTGCAGATCTATTTAGCCAAAAATGACGTCAGTGCTGAGAAAAACTTTCTTCTCGTCTGCATGTGAGTCAGATGTGCATGGACAGATTTTGTGGAGGTGAGCAGCCAAGGACTCTTTGATTCGCATGAATTTTCATAAACCGTGTTAATTTAGTTTTGCTGTCTCTCCCTGACACCTTTGTGATTACGCTCTCTCTCCTAAATTCTATTCAGTTCTAAAAACCTTGATAGAAAAACTCTAAATACGGCAGGAAGAGGGAACTTATTTTCAGCTGCTTTGTAAGACAACCAACAAAAGAAACAAACATTTTAATTTCCTCTCAAACTGTTTGACATTTGAGACATTTCAAGCCACATATTTCAAACCTAAATACCGGGTTTCATCAGAGTATTGTCCTGATTTTGTGAAACTAGAATTAAGGATATCAAGAAGTTACTGTAAAGCAATGGTTAGGTGTCGGATTAGAGAAGGTTCACATCCTCAAGAATTAATGTCTCACAGGAATGACGTCATGTCTTAGTTTTTCCTGCAGAGGGGGCTGGACTTTTAGATAATAGTGCTCAGAACACACTGCTTCAAAGCATCACATCGAATAGGTGGAATTAAAATGAGCCGATGATGCAATAAAAGGGGTCCTGTCAAAACTTACTCTCATATGTTTATTTGAAGTGAAATTATTTAAGAATTGGTGCATAAAAGGGGAAGAGCAAATGTCGTTTTATGGCTGTAGATTTTCATACCTGTTAACTATGAGTTTCTCTTACTCTTGTCTGTTTCAGGTTGGCGTGTACTTCTATGACAACGGCCACGGTGTATTGGAAGACAATGACATCTACAATCACATGTACTCTGGAGTGCAAATAAGGTGACTGCTCCTTTACTTTCAGCACTGAACATCAGAGTAATTCAAACCAGGTTCATATGCATAATGTGCAAATGTGACTGGATTTCACAGAACGGGGAGCAATCCAAAGATCAGGCGCAACAAGATCTGGGGAGGCCAGAACGGAGGGATTTTAGTCTACAACTCAGGTCTGGGCTTCATCGAGGACAATGAGATCTTTGACAACGCGATGGCCGGAGTGTGGATCAAGACGGACAGCAACCCTACCCTGAGGAGAAATAAGATCCATGACGGGAGAGATGGAGGCATCTGCATCTTTAATGGAGGCAGAGGTATTTAGACTCAATCTGTGCGAGAAAACCAGAGACTGAAGGCGAAATACAACAAGACATACAAGAATAACAAAGTAATCATTGAAAAATTTATGATGAAAAGTTTTTTTAATGATTTTTGTGTGTGTGTTTAGGTTTGCTGGAAGAGAACGACATCTTCAGGAACGCTCAGGCCGGCGTGCTGATCAGCACCAACAGCCATCCAATACTCCGCAAGAACCGCATCTTTGACGGCTTCGCTGCAGGTGTGTTTTTTCCCCTTCATATCCGTTCAATTTCAGCCCCTAAGAGTTCTTTTTTCATGCCGATGATAAAACTTTTTCTTTCGTCCCCTCCAGGTATTGAAATCACAAACCATGCCACGGCCACGCTGGAGGGTAACCAGATCTTCAACAATCGCTTTGGAGGCCTGTTTCTGGCCTCAGGGGTCAACGTCACCATGAAAGGTAAATAACTGCTTCCTTTTTTCTTTTCCGCCTGGCACAGTCATCATCTCCTTGTTTTAATTATCCTTCTTTGTTCACTTTATTTCAGATAATAAGATTCTGAACAATCAGGATGCCATTGAGAAGGCGGTGAGCAGAGGACAGTGCCTCTACAAGATCTCCAGCTACACTAGCTACCCCATGCACGACTTCTACAGGTAAATAAAGAAACAATGGTAATATTTTTGAGCGAAATATGGAGGTAATCATCTCTAAAAAGACAGCAATGCCAAATGTTTCTGCACTTAAGCTTTTAACCTAAGAGGATTTGAAAAGAAATATTTATGTCCGAAATAATCGCCCCAAAAAAACGCTCCCGGTGTAAATGGAACTTTAGGCCGAAAAAGACATCTACAGTTGACAGAACATGTAGAAGTTTTTACAGAAGCTAAATAATAAACTGAGAGATCCAGGAAGTAAACAGGAAGTAAAAACAGTGCTGCCCTTTCTCCTTCTAGATGTCACACCTGCAACACAACAGATAGGAACGCTATCTGTGTAAACTGCATCAAAAAATGCCACCAAGGGCATGATGTAGAGTTTATACGGCACGATCGGTAAGACTTTCAAACCTTAAAATCTGTGAAATCCATAATAATATTCTGCTATTTACAAATAAAGCACGCAGACCCAGTTCTAACGGACTCTTGCTTATCACCCCTCCAGGTTTTTCTGTGACTGTGGAGCCGGAACGTTGTCCAACCCGTGCACGCTCGCCGGAGAGCCCACACACGACACGGACACTCTTTACGACTCCGCACCACCCATCGAGTCCAACACGCTGCAACATAACTGAAGAGTCCGGTCTGGTTACACCCTCTCTCACTTAAGCATTCAAACACGTTACATTGCACACAGCCATACACACTCACACGCACACACGGTTACATACACACACACACACACACATCCACATGCAGCCATAAAGGACCGAGAGAGACTCTGCGACTGCGGCGCTCTCACAACGGGCTCGAGGTGAGCGAGGCTGCAGAGGAAGCAGCTTCCTGTCGCTGCAGTGTGGGCAGACACCACTAGAGGGAGCCGTGGAGCTGAGAGAGAGAGAGAACGGCCGCAAGAGATTCCTCACTCGAGTATTTCTTATAGCAGTCTGAAGAGAGACGATGGAAGAAAAGGGCTGTCGATGGAAGCCGTAAAAGTTCCCCCCGTGTCACTCCTTGGCCCGCTTCTTTTTTTCTTCTTCTTCTTCTTCTTCACATGAACTGCCGTCAAAGAGACTTCCTGCTTCCTCGCAGCTGCCATCCCCATTGGCTGTCCAGTCGGTTGTAACTAGGCAACGGATGGGCGGATGTTGCTCTGTTGTGTGTGGATAAAAGAGCAAGATTGTGTGTGTGATGGAGCACTTGGGCTTTTTTAAAAAAAAAAAAAATATGTTCAGATCAATGGATTTTATTTCAATGCTTTCTCATGTAGTTTTGTATTTTCAAGCAAAAAGCTGACTGTATTTGAATGTCTTTTATTTTATTATATATTATTATTATTATAATTATTATTATTATTTTTCTTTTGTTAGCGTCCCCCCCTCCCACCCTGATATCCTCTGAACTGCAGACACTCAGACGTCCCAGTGGTGAAGTTCTTTCTGTGAAAGAGAATCTCGTTTAAACACTAAAAACCCTCTATATATTAGCTTAAAGAGCAGGTGGAGGGGCTCCACAGGTGTATAAAGGTGTGTGTGTGCGTGTGCGTATGTGTGCGAGTGAGTGTAAATGTGTGTTGTGTACAGTGAAAGTTGTGTGTATGTGTGTATATGTTTAAGTTGATGCAGTCAGTGTGTTGTGGAGAGGGTTTCCTACAGGAGGCGCCTGAGCTCCTTTGAACTGGAACCGAAGAGTCACTCTGCAGCCCCCTCCCCCCTCGTCCTCCCCCCATTCCTCTCCCCCGTGTATCGTGGTGACTGTGGCTCCTCATGCAGCCTGAATCGTATGCATGTACCATAACATCTAGACTTAATATATTGTGAAGTATTCAATAACCATTATGTAGATGCTAGTTGGAATTCAAAAAGGGGTATACTTTCTTAGAAAGACAAAAAAGAAAACAGGAAACTGGCCATTTCTAAGAAAATAAAACTTTATTAGATCAGATGTGTCTGTCTTTGAATTCACTGCCTGTAGATCGGCTAATAAATGATCGTTTTTCTAACAACATTGAGATGCTTTCAGGGGAATAAGTGCAGCCAGATAAACAGGCTTTGTGGTCAAGAATCACCACTGGACTTTGGTGACAGTGGGTTGTTGAAGTTAATCTCATCTGAACACTTTAGGATGATGAAAGAGGTCTTTGGGTGTTTGAAGCAAGTGCGGATATTGATTATAATGCTTCAAGGTTGCATGAATTTTGTATAATCAGAATTTCACTGTCATCAGAACTCAAAGGTAACTCTTAATTTGCAGCCAGTCAAAGGTGGGGTAGGCAGGAATCTGTTTTAAAAAGCATCTTTTTTTGTGGTGTATATACAAAAAAATTTTTAGTATCAGTCAGTAGCTACTAGTTATTGGCTGTGTCCGAAATGAATCACTCAATCCCTAACCCCTATATGGGATTTCACCATGTAGTGAGCTCAATCACCAGAGGTGTCAGTCACTACATGGCAAGACGCAATGCATGACAGGATGCCCACCACCGGTGAGTGACCATCAGATGGTCACTACATTTTGCAATGCTCAATGGGAAATTTTTGAGTGGCCTATATGGGGCACTGGAATTGATCACTTAGGTTTTGGACACCCCTCAAAATGGTGCTAACCCCCACATAGTCGCCTATATTAGGGTTAGGGGTCCATTTCGGACACAGCCATTGATTACATTTGGTAATATCATGTTATTTCTGTGTTTTGTCATGTCTGAGTAGTCAACATTTCAAACTTTTTAGCGGCCCGCTCATTGTGACTGTAAACAAAGCCGTTCTCTGCCTCCTTAAGCTGATTGGTTGTGAGGCGCACGCTGCTCCTTAGTGCTGATTGGTTGTGAGGCTCCCTCGTGTTGTGAGGCACGTTCCACGTCCTCGAATAACGTGCGCGAGCCTTAACAAAGTTAGCGTGCTACAATATCACAGTAGAAACTAGCCAGAAAGTACAGAAAACTGTCTGTAAATACCGGAGACTCGGCGGTGGAATAACGGCGCTTAAAAAGGAGGTAGACCGGACAAGAGCTAAAAAGCCGGGTCAACGTCAATGAAGCTAGCATAAACGACGCTCGTGATATTACGGATCCTGTAACCTTTCTGCTGGACAGGTAAACCGCTTTAACAAAGTAAGCCAAGTGTAAGAGAAGTGTTTCTTGTCAATCGGGACCTGCTGCGTGTTGTAGCGCCGCTAAACTGTTTACCTCGGGTCCTGGACTATGTCACTTTATCCTAGTTGTAGAAGTCCTGCAAACATTGTGTTTGCTGGTAGTCTGTTGGCATCTACAGTAGCACCAATGCCTTTCACTTGCACGTAGACTGGGCCCCATTTGTAATTATCTGAAGTATTTAAATGCATTATATCTGAATTTATACGATACGCGCGAGCAGGAGCGTCTGTTTGTGGGCGGGGCTTGCTGGAGCAGAGAGGGAGGGGAGAGGAGGAGCTGCGGGGAAAACTGGTCGGGAGGAGTATAGTTTACATTCAAGATGTCTCCCAAAAACTAGAACTTCCTCAGATCCTGCCTACCCCACCTTTAAGTATAATATTGTGTGATATCTAATTTAGCATAAATCAAAGACAAGTTGAGGGTTTAAATCACATTTTTCTCTTGTTGGTTTAGTTGGACACTTTGAGGCTTGGTCACATTTAGAAAGTAACTGCATATATCAGGAGCTTATACAAAACGTCCCTAGAATTGTAGATTTGAAGTCATAATGCAGTGCTTAAAACTAGAAAATCTCACTTTAGATTCATTTATTGCAATGAGCACAAGGTGGGAAACTCGAGCTCTGACTCCCTAAATTAAAAGCGTATCAAAGTCTGGGCTCACAATCAACTGTAAAATATGAAATGTGAAACAATTTGCAGAACAGAAAAGCATCTTTATTGAAAAACTATACAATCCAAGAGCGTTAGTGTTGATCCGAAGTTAACTGAAAACGTAAAAGCGATTGTTAAGAGATCAGGCTGTTTTTGCAGGAGCGCAGCGTGCGAGGATCTCCGAAATGTACGAGTTATTTTTGGTCAGAAGCTCCTCCTTCATCTTCTTCAGCGCCGCCTTCACCTCCTCGTCGCTCATGGTGGCAGCAGGAAGAGACTTCACCTTCTCCAGGAAGTCTTGGATCAGGATTTCCCCCACCTGAAGTACAAAAATGACACAGGAGAAACAATTACTTCGCTGCTGTACGATGGGAAAATGTAGATGTATGTCATCTACTTCTATAAACAGTCACAGTGGTTATATTTGACCCATATTTGTTCCCGTTTGCAGTGCGGTTTTACAGCTTCATTAACATTAAAAGTCATTATTCTCAGATAATCATCAGGGCTTCGCTGCCTCTTCTCTGTTAATGAAGAATTAAGATAACCATCCCCTCGTGTTCCTCTCTCCGCGATTTTCCACGTGTACGGCGGTTCTGCACGACCACAAATCAGACTTATCTGAAATCGTACTTGTTTCTCGGAGCGTCGTCTCTTGGCCTCAGGCTCTTCATCCTGCCCTGACTTCTCTCCGGCAGGCTCCTGGAACTCCTCCAGCTCCTCGGCCTTCTCCTTTGCCATGGCAACGACAGATGGCGGGAAGCAGGCCAGCTCGGCGACGTGGATACCAAAACTCTGATCACACACACCTGGAGGCAGAAAGGTCATTCTTGAGGCTCTACACGCTTGCGTTTGATAAACTGTGTGTGTGTGTTTGTGCTCACCTGGTCTGACTCTGTACAGCATGGTCAGCGTGTTGTGCGTCGTCAGCGCTGTGACGTGCAGGTTGTGGACACTCGTCTGCAGAGCGGCGAGCGCGGTCAGCTCGTGGAAGTGAGTGGCGAACAGGCAGAAGCAGCCGATCTTAGAGGCGATGTGCTCGCTGATGGCCCACGCCAGACCGAAGCCGTCGTACGTGGAGGTTCCTCGACCAAGCTCGTCGATGATGATGAGTGAGTTTTCTGTGGCTGAGCTGGAGGGAGGACACGGACGAAGAGGAAATGTTTAATTGTACCAAAATGTAGCTGTAAAAAAGTGTGTGTGCGTGTTCTTACCGCAGGATCGCCGCCGTCTCCAGCATCTCAGACATGAAGGTGGACACTCCTTTCACCTGGCTGTCTCCTGCTCCAACTCGGGCAAGGATGCTGTCAGTCACGCTGAGCTCCGCCTCCTCGCAAGGCACGAAGCAGCCGATCTGAGCCATGAGAGCAATCACACCCACCTGCCGGATAAACGTCGACTTACCGCCCATGTTTGGTCCTGCAGACGAGAGGAAGACAGAGTCCAATACTGGTACATGAGGCTACACATGAAGAGGAAATAAAACCTCAGATTGGTTCTTTTCATCCGCAAAATCTTCTCATCATTATGACAGACCTGACCTGAAGGCCTGTGTGACGAATTATTGACAAAGATGGATTAACTCTTGATAATTGGATAAAGAACTGACCCTTCTGCAGCATCTGAACATCCACTGAGAACATAGCCTTCTCCAATTTGAAGCTCAATTTTCCACATTTCTATGCACGTAAAGAGTCTCAGAGAAGGATTCTGTTCTCTCTTAGCACTGTTCCTGGATGTGGCTGTCAGCAGGTTTTAGAAAAATACAGATTATAATCAACTTCGAAATAGATGCTCTGCTCTAAGACTCCATCAGTGGTGACTACGTCAGGGAATGAAGCAGCTCGGTGGCAAATGTTACCGCTGATTCACAGAGTTTAAAAGTTAAAGGGATATTCCGGCGTTAGATTAATTTAGGGTCAAACACACCGTCAAGAGATTAATGTTGCCGACTGCTTGTTTCTCTAGTCATACAAACTTTAGTAACGACCGCAGGATAGCAATACACAGCGGTCTGAGGAGCCATAAACAAACCTCAACCAAAAAGCCACTCTATTCACAAATAATGCTCAGAACAGCACCTAACTTCATCAACAGTACATATAGGGTCACAGCCATAGTACTAGCCACCAAACATCTTTTTAACTTTGTCTGATTTCTTGAGCAAAGAGACTAAACACAACTCACACACAACTCCGGGCGAGTCCATTGGCTGCAGCGGAGTTTCACAGCTCGCGGAAGAACATTTATGATCATTTCTTCATAAAGTGATAAAGTAATGATCATAAATGTTCTTCCTTGAGCTGTGTCCCCTCGCTGTAGTCCTTAATGCACTGACAAGAGGTCTCGCTACAAACAAGCGGCTGCTGGAAGCGAGTGGGTGAGTTGTGTTTAGTCTCTTTGCTAAAGAAATTAGGCAAAGTTAAAAAGATGTTTGGTGTCTAGTACTATGGCTGTGACCCTATATGTACTGTTGATGAAGTTAGGTGCTGTTCTGAGCATTATTTGTGGCTATAAAGTGGCGTTTCGGTCGAGCCCGTGGCTCTCTGTATTGCAATCCTGCTATTGTTGCTAAATTTGGTATAAGTAGAGAAGCAAGTGGTCGGCAACATTCATCTCTCGACAGGTCACTTACTTGGTGTTACGGTGTCTCAGTCATGTGAATCACTCTGACCAGCTCACTTTGGTCACTGCTGGTTCTTCATAAACAGACTTCCTCATTCTCAGGTGTAACTGTTTTACACCAAAGCCTCGACTCCACATCCTCTGACCTGTAATGATGTAGAAGCTTTTCTCTCCTTGTACAAAGCTGATGTCGTTGGGGATGAAGGCGGTGTCTGCGTCCGTCTCCATGCAGGGGTGTCTCGCCTGCTTCAGCCCGATGCGTCTGCAGCCGTCAGGCAGCAGGTGGGGTCGGACGTACGGCACTGGAGCGGAGACGGACGCGACGGCGAAACTCACAACGGCGTCCAGCTGGGCGATCACATCACTCAGGGTCTGCAGAGGATCCACGTAGCCTGGAGGTTCACAGAGGAGGAATTATCACTGAAACAGGAGTCTGCAGCGTGAGCTGGCCCCAGAACAGCTGACATTTGATAAAATAATGCCATCTGACCACAATCTTAACGGTTACTCATCCTTTACTAAATCAATTTCTAAAGGTCACATCAGACAAATTCCTCAAAATGACTCCTGATCCAGCTGCCAAATCAGTCATACTGATGTGAATTGTTGAGCAGCATGAAATAAGCGACGATCCCCTCCTCACCTGAGGCGATGTTGATGATCTCCTTGACGATGGCGTTCTGGGCCTCCTCGTATTCTTCCCTGTTCTTTGTGTACTCCTCGTTGAAGGAGCTCAGCTTACTGCAGATATAGAAAACAAAAAAAACACCATCAGCAAACAGAACTTTGTCGGTCCAGGCCGGAAACAGGCGCAAAGCTTCCTTCACAGAGTGGAACAGACGACCCAGTTTCAGATGAAGCTCAAAAAACTGGGATATCACGTAGAAGATTTTGTTTTCATTTTTGATCCGCAAAGGTTTCGTGATTGTAGAGGACATATTTGAAGTTTATGGTCCATCGAAATATGGATCCAATTCTCTTATTATTTGATCATTCTTAAAAAATCTGTCAAAAATGGATCATCCTCTTTCACACAATTTAAAACCTCTAAGTTATTTCAAGGTCAGCGAACATTTCCTGGAAGTCCTCCCTCACGTTTACCTTCCATGCAGCTCACATGAACAGCCAGCCTTTTGAGTAATGACCTTCTGTGGTTTACGCTCCTTGTGGAGGGTGAGGATGATCATCTTCTGGATAACAGTCTAGACAGCAGTCTTTCCTGTGGTTGTGGTTTCAAAGACATGGGATCTATAGTGTGTGAAATCTCCTCTCTTGTACCTGTTGGTGAAGCGCACTCCATTCTTCTGAACGTCCAGCGTGGTGAACTTCTTGTTGTTCCTCAGACTCTTCTCCTCTTTACAGGTGACTCTCAGGTAATATCCCAGCACGGCATTTGACTCCAGCTTCACCGTCTTACCGGCCTCAAGACCTGGAACCCAGAGAACCGATGATGGGACTGTAAAACCACAAAGAAATACAACAAATCAATCATTTTCTTCAACTGTGTGAACATGAGTTCACTCACTCAGTTCTCTGGCTGCACTGTTCAGCACCGCCTGCATGCTTTTCTCCAGCTCGTCCATCTTTTCTCTCAGCTCGGTCAGCACAGGATCAAACGACGCCTTCACCAGGAACTCGTGGTGGTCTACCTGTAACACGGGACGAGGTGCAGTAGATCCACATGAACAAATGCTGAAGTGTCAAAGCAGTGTGCATATGTGGAGGAATGTTGGGGAAAAATACCTGGTTCATGTCCAGTGTGGTTTCAACCATCTCCTGATATTTCACAAAGTCAGTCTGCAGGTCTCGGAGAGGAGCGAGGAAGACGGCCTCCAACAAAACCTGATAGCTACCTACACAAACATAGAGACAATCATACACTTGCATAAATACTTTACATTTTAATCAATGAGCAATAATGAATTTTATCTCCAGAGATATATTTTGGTTCTGATCAATGGGACAGAAAAAGAGAAGGGATAATTAGGGTTTTGTTTTTTTTTTCCGAATTACAGGCCATTTTTTAATTTAAGTTTGGAGAGTCTTGGTCGGAAACTTATGGAAACTCTTGGTAATTATGTAAGAATTAAAAAAATAGTCAAACTTTTAAAGATTTAATTTAAGAGTTTAAAATGTGGAGGTTCAGGGATTTTTTTGTGTTTTTTATGTTTAATAAAATGTTAATTTGAAAATTTTCAACAACTTTCTGGGATCTTGAAAAACCTTTCGATTTTTTATTCAAAAAGTAAAATTTAAATAGAATTTTTTTGCGTTTTTGCAACTGAAATTTTAAAAAAGGAGAAATTTTAAAAAATCTCTGTATTTGTACAGAAATTAAGAGAATTTTCTGTCGAAATTTCAGAATTTTCCGGAACTTTTCTCTATTTTCAAAAGAAATTCTGGTGATTTAACGATGCACATTTTACCCAGAATTTCGGTGCTTAACAAAAGACCAAAAACAAGTAAGTCATAAAAAGAAACTCGGTGTGGACCTGAGTATCTCTCCAGCGCTGTGATGAGAGCGGGGATGTGGCTCACGGCCTGGTAGACGCGGTAACAGTCCTGCAGGGTCGCAGAGTGACGGTGGAACTTCTTGGCCAGACGGTGCAGGTCAGGAAACCGGCGCAGCAAGTCCTCCTGACAGGTCTGCCTGAGCTCCGAGTCGCACACAAAACTCTCCACCAGGTCCAACCTAGACACACAAACACAGAAGAATTTCAGCCCTGACAAAATATTTTCCCACTCCCATCAGAATCCCAAAATGAATCCTACAAAATCAGAGGATTATGAATTTGAGATACAACTTTACTTCTGTCTTTGCGTTTACCTCTCCTCTATTTTGGTTTTATCCATCAGAGGTTGTTTGATCCACTGGTTGACGAGACGCTGACCCTGTGGAGTACGACACTTGTTCAGCAGACCGGCCAATGAGTGAGCTCCACTGGTGTCGTCAGGTGATCCCTGGATCGATCGAACAAACAAAAATCCAACTCAGGAACAGAAGTACTCGCATTTCCACGAACTGAGAACATTTCTGTCTCCATGTTACTATAAGACATCTGAATCCTTTATGATTCGGACAAACTGAGGCTTAACTGAGCTCCTTTTACCCGATCCATGTGACTGACCTGGAAGAGGTTCAGCGCCCTCACAGCCGCGTTGTCCAGCCTCATGTACTGACCCAGACCCAGGGCAGTCAGACTGAATGAGTTAAAGTTGGACTCGTCAGAGAGGAGCTCGAGGAAGCGCACGACTGCGGCCAAACTTGACATCGCCACCTGAAAGTGAGACCACACAGAGGAATTAAGTTTTTGTTTTTATATCCTTCTTATTACTTTAAGATATAATCAATTTAGGTTTTATTTGTCTGATCTGTGGATGTAAAATCGCTGTCTGGTTTGTCTGATTTTCAATCTTTAAAAATACAAAAAACTAAAGTCCTTGTTTTGATACAAACTGTGATCATATGTGGTTATATCCCCTCCTTGGTTAGTGCCTCATATTGTCGGGTTGTTTACCTGTTTGTCCAGCTCAGGCAGCGTGTTACTCGCCACCGTCTCTCCCCTCTTTGCCCTCAGCAGCCGGTTCAGATCCTGCACCATGTCCTTGCTGTTGAACTCTGCTTTCTTCCTGTCAGAGACCAACATGCCGCCACGCTGCACCACCTACGCAAACACACGTAAATATAAGATCCTTACTTTATATCAAAAGAGCACAACAACCTCTGCCCATGTTTACACTTTTCCCTTAGATGTCTCACTGATGTTTCCCTCTTTCCATGTGAGATCTCTGACCACCACGTACCTCCCGAAGTTTGCTGCCATCTGCGTTGCCTTCGCCCTGCGCCAAGAGACACTCTTTAGGGCTGATCTGGACGAGCAGGGACTCCAGATTGGAAAAGATCTCATTGTCTGGAAACTCGCACACTCCCATCGTCCTCTGGGCTGCGTCCACATACCCGACCCCGACCACGCGCTGACCATCGGATCCTGTAGCCAGACGCACAGCTACGACTCCAGCGCAGCCCTCTGCTCCGGCTCCACTTCCAAAGAGAATCTCCTCAAACTGAGTCAAGTTTCCTGGAGAAGCCTGAGGACGAGAGACGTGTTAAGATTTTGACCTGGGTCCTCCTGAGCAGTTTAAAGTTTTTAACTCTTTGCAGGCAGCAGGACTGATTATTATACTTTAGAAGATAAACTCCACATAAATCTGTGATGACTATAACTGTTAGATGTGACTCAGTTAACATGCAAAGGGAGTTTACCCCTGATTAAATGCACTGCAGTGTAACACTGTTCAGGTTAATCAATCTCAGTATGTAAAGACCTTACTCTCCTACATAAGCTTTCAATTAATCAAAGTGAAACAGAGACAATCCTGTTTAGGGCCAAGGACACACAAGCTGAAAATGGTATCAGTGCGCTCAGACATCAGTCTTCATGAACCTGAAGTAGTCAGATATCAGTAACTTTAAAGGGATATTCCGGCGTAAAATTAAGGGTCAAACACACCTCAACGCTGAGTTAAGAAACCCCCTCGAGAGTTATACCAACTTTAGTAACAACTGCAGGATAGCAATACACAGCGGTCTGAGGAGCCACAAACAAACCTCAACCAAAAACGCCACTCTATAGACACAAATAATGCTCAGAACAGCACCTAACTTCATCAACAGTACATATGAAGTAATAATCATCATATTAATCCTTTTACACTGCAGACGTGGTAGTTCTTCTGCCTTAGCGTCTCGGTCTGATTGCATTATGATGAAGAAATGATCATAAATGTTCTTCCTTGAGCTGCGAGACTCCGCTGCAGTCGATGGACCCAAACAAACCTCAACCAGTTAAAGAAATTAAACAAAGTTGAAAAGATGTTTGGTGGCTAGTACTGTGGCTGGGACCCTATCTGTACTGTTGATGAAGTAAGGTGCTGTTCTGAGCATTATTTGTGGCTATAGAGTGGCGTTTTGGTTGAGCGCGTGGCTCTCTGTATTGTTATCTGCGGTCGTTTCTTAAGTTGGTATAACTAGAGAAGCAAGAGGTCGGCAACATTCATCTCTCGAGGGGGTGTCTAACTCCGTGTTACGATGTGTTTGACCCTAATTTAATTTTACGCCGGCATATCCCTTTAAGAGATTTAACACTCTGATGCTGTTGCCTCATTTTTAAACCAGAGCAAGAAGCCTGAACTCGTGCTCTCTCACTGACAACATCCGCTACTCAACCTCTGAATAAGGAAGAAGTAAATAGTGGGGAAATGATGTGTAGTTGAGTTGTAGAGGGTGGGAGAGGAAAAACAGTTTCAAGTAGCAACTGCTTCTTCACCACCACATCCTGTGAGTAAAGTGAACACACCCACAACAAGGCTGTGACATGCTGGCAATGTTAGGTATTCATATTAGCATGCAGCACACAACCAAAACAAACTGTAGCTGATAGACGTTTGCAGTAGGAAGCAACACAGATTAAAACATGGATGTCCTCTACACAGACAGATCTTCATGATCAAATCAATACCTTGTACTCGATCCTCCAGTCGTGCTCCTTGCTGCTCTTACTGTGGTTCCTGTACACTTCCACTCTGTACTGTCTGACCAGCAGCAGGTCTTTCACAAAGGCCTCAAAGTTCAGCTTGCTAAGGACCACACTCTCCAGTTTACGACTCCCTGCAGACCAACAGGAACAATCTGCATCACTTTGTGCAACACCCAGCAGGAATACAGCTGACACAGTTCATGCATTACAGCCAGTTTATACTTCAGGGCAACTCTATCAACAAAATATAACACATTCGGCTTGTTAACCGACAGTCGGATTAGTGGCCTGATTAGCTAAGCTTTAGATGCTCTGTGTCGTACCTGAGCCCAGATACTTGATCACTCCATTCGTCTTAAAAACCTCCTTCGCCGCGAAAATGGCGTCTTTCCCGTGGACGGTGTAGTAGTCGTTACGGTCAAATATTCTGAAAGTGGTGTCCGGTTTCTCCGGCATGGAGAAAATGAAGTTGAGAAAGCCATGCTCGGCTGCACTGTCCATAGACAGGTTCTGTTTGGGCTGCACCGCCATGCTGGAATCTCCCGCCACCTCTGGAGCCAAACCGGAACTACGTCATCGATACGCTCTCCTTCTTCGTTTTCAACGGTCGTTTTCCGCGTCGTCACGAAAAGTAAATCAGTGTAAAAGAAACACTTTTGTGACCAAAAACTGATAAATACTCCAAAAAGTGGTACATATAAAATCTAAATCTCTCCGTCGACGACTTTAGAATTATTATAATTATTTAGATTAAGATTTTTTTCCTCACAAAATGGTTAAAACTGAAAAAAATAGCTTATATAACTCACTTATAAGGGTCAAATTACTAAAAAAAAAAAAGAGAGAGAGAAAAATAGGGAAATAATCATAATAAAAAAATCATTTTGGAATAAGTGATAAGTTTATCTTAAAGGCCTTCTTTGTCCCTTTTTTATTTTTAATATTTCTTATTATTTTTACTTTTTTTTTTTTTACCTTAACAGTTAAAATCAATAAATTAGTCTCAAAGAAACAACAAATGTTTTAAAACAATTGAATCAAAGTTCAATAAAATTCCTGTAAAGTTCACATCAGTTTCCCTCACTCATCATAAACTTCATTACAGTTCTTAAACCCTCTGTCTTTGTATCTGGGTGCTTTATCAATACAAATCCTTTGACATCATACTATTATGCACCCAAGAAACTTAGAAACAATGGGATGATACGCTTGCATGTGACACAATCTTGACGCGTCTGCTTCCGTTTTTTCCCCATCAGATAGGAGATTCTAAGAAACTGCATGTCTAATGTTATCAGCCATAGACCACTAGACCCATCTATGCTCTGTGTCCAACAATTGGGTCACCCTTTTTTGTTTGTTAACCCTCAAAGTTTTATATATTTATTGTGAGAGCTGGGTACTATAGGTATGTTGTAATTTTCCTTCTGTAACAGCTAAAAGAGGTAGAGATAAGACCAGATTATTATCAGCACATGGAAGAAACAACATTTTCTACTCTCCCACAGCAGTTATCCACAGTGAGTTACACATTTGACCCTTCAAAGAAAACATAATGATGTTTTTCAGCCAAACAGCACTTCTAACATTTGTACAGATGAAGATCAGCAAAGAAATACGATGATTATCACTTTGTCTACAGGGGGCGCCAAAATCCAAAATAAACCATACCACATAAAGAACATTTAATTGATTAAAACAGAACAAAGAAAGACGAGTACGGGGAACTATTACGAGCAATGACTACCAATCACACTGTTAGATAGATCGTCAGCTGCAAGAGTTATCGATTTTTCTGAGAAATTTGTTATAAAGTTGCTAATATCTCAAAATTTTCTCAACTCATAACAGCCGTGGGGTCCTCTGAGTGACCTTACAACTCCAAGAAATTTACAGTTCTCAAGGAAAAGACTAAAAAAAAAAAAACTAGATGTTTGGATTTAATGTAAGGGTAATGTTGACAGAAACAGGGACAAACACACACACCCAAAATGTGCAATGTGTCATGATATGTGCTGTTGATTTAGTTATTTCTTGGTTTTGTTTTTTGAGTTTATTTTATCTGTGTTTTTCCTAGTGTCTCTGTTTCCTATTGTTCCTGTCCTCTGTGTTTTATTCTTTAGAATAGTTTTCTGTGTTTCCCATTTTATTTTGTAGTAGTTCATTCCTTGTGTTTCTAGTCTTGTTTTACTTCCCTAGTTTTTCCTCCCTTGTTAATCACTCATGAGTTTCACCTGTGTCTCGTTTGCCTCACCTGTTGCTTGTTAACCAGTGTGTATATAGTCCCTGTCTTCCTCTCTGCCCTGGTTGGTTCACTGTATGTTTGTATGTGCGTATGCCCAGTTGCTCCCTGTGATTTTTTGTGGATTTTGCCTTTTGAATTTTTCTCTTTTTCTTGCTTTTTTGTGCTGCATTTTGGGTCCCTTCCCTCTATGTTTAACTCCGGACCATGACGCACGTGGAAGAACATCTCTCAACTTATACAGGTGTCCGTGTAGATTCTCATTCATCCAGGTCATGGTTATCTTGAAGACTTAAAAAACAGGCAACTGGACTGTGAAGAGTTTAGAAGACGTTTCGCCTCTTATCCAAGAAGCTTCTTCAGTTCTAAATCACTAGTGTGAGGAGCAGATATTCATCTTACTGGAGAAGGGGACAGACAACAACTGGGAGGGGTTGGGTCGTGGAAACCCATCTCTGGGTGTGTGTGTGTGTGTGTGTGTGTGTGTGTGCCCCCCCAAGTCGCTAACCTAAAAAGGGTCATTAACGACCCCTGTCATGTGACCACGAAACCTGGGTCATGTGGTTTCAGGTGTGAATGTTTGTGGATCTTCCTGGGGAGAAAGCTGAGAACTGCATCGTAAGTGCCAGAGAGATTGTGCCCGAGTCCACCCCCTCTGTTCAGAGAAGGTTTCTCCAGCCTGGTAAAGATGGCTTCTTTAACTCCTCTTTCACACCATCTGTCTTCTCTAGCCAACACCTGTACATTGCTGTCCTCGAAAGAGTGACCCGTTTCAGATATGTGGATGACACCTGGGTTAAGATCAAAACACATGAAGAAGAGGCCTTCACTGACCATATCAACACAGTGGACAGCAACATCAAGTTCACCCGTGAAGATGTTAAGGACAATATGTTGGCCTTTTTGGACTGTGCTGTACACTTGGAGGCAGATGGGTGCCTTAACGTTGAAGTGTACAGGAAACCAACACACACGGATTAATATCTACTTTTTGATTCCCACCATCCTCTGCAGCACAAACTGGGTGTCATCAGAACACTCAACCACCGGGCTGAGAACATTCCCATGAAGAAAGAAGGTAAGGAAAAGGAACAGAAGCACATCATAAATGCCCTGACAACCTGTGGATACCCTAAGTGGGCCTTTGTGAAGAACAAAAAGAGAAATAACACTGAACACGAAAGGGAGGAGAGACGCAAGAACACTGTAATCCCTTACGTTGCATGTAAAAGTAAACAACACACAATGACTAACAAAACTGATACTTTATCCCTTTCCTTAGCACATTTTGTGTCTCCTTTCCGCAGAGACAGCCCATTTCAACTATATCTTTTGACTGTAAACGTATTTATAAAGTTACATCATATGGAACAAATAGACTAAAAGAGCAGTGTTACATGTGATAAATTACTGGAGATTTTATAGTTTGTCACCTAAAGTTACTGCAGCTCTAACAGCCACAAAGAAACAGTATTAATTCATAAACTCAATGACTTAAAGCTAAATATGTAGACAAGGATCAGAATATAGAGGTTGAAACTTTTTTCCTTTCCACCACTTTATGAGCTTTAAATTCCTCAATGTAATCTCACCACCAGTGTAGAGATTACAGAGGTTAAACTTTCATTTGCCATGAGCTCAGATGTCTTTGTCTGCTGATAGAGATCGTTTCTTGGAAAGCTGATTCCTAAAACTCATGTGAGCATGTTTCTTTTTACCCAGTGATGTAAAGACACCGAAACATGTGCTGTTATGTTTTTATAACAAAGAAGGAAAAGGGATGCAAGAAATCAAACGTATCTAAAGTCTGTCATTTTGAGAATAAGAAGAAATTATTATATTTATGTGTACTTAAAGCTCATGTAAGGAGCATTTTGACACTTATGGAACAGACAAAGATTTATATTGATGCCTTTTTGTGATATAAAAATGCAAACAAGACTGATGGCAACAAAAACTGTGATTTTTACACCATGATTTTAAATGGCTGAAACTGGTGTGAGGGGTAGGTATCAGATTAGCGACTGAAAAACAGCTTTGTCTTAAAATTTCTATTTATAATAGATGACACATTTGCCTGTCTAAAGCCAGCTGGATGAAATTTGATTTTTATTAATGAATGCTGAGGACAAAAAAAGCTAAGACTGCTTTGTCCACAGGGGGCGCCAAATGGCCACAAACCTAAAGTTCCTCATAGGAGCTTTGAGGCAGTTATCTCATCACATAGAACTGTAGGATAAATAAAAAGTCCCTCCAACTAATGCCAGTTGGTAAAAAAAAAATAAGTTTTCTCAACTTTTTCACAACTTGTATGTTTTCTCAACAAATAATACTACATTTTTCCAACAAAATGTCAAGTTGTTATCAGTTAGTATGAAATGTATACTGCAGCAAAGGTAACCACTTTCTCGACCCCGATGCCCCAAAGGAATGTAAGGCTTATATTTGGTCACTGGAGACGAGATGTTGTGAATCTTTAACACCAAATCATGGTCGGTTTTTTACAACCTACTGTCTTCAGGAGATAACCAAAGAATGTCCTCCTAAAAGGACAAACATTTTGCCTTTGCTTTTAAATCAACACAGTGTAATGGAAAGAAGATATACCTGAACAAGTAAATGTAAGGCAGCACCTTAGTGTGCCGGGTGAGCGCTGATGTCTCATAGCAAATAGGTTCAGAGTTAAAATCTAAGCAGGGTGGCCTTTTTTTTTTTTAGAAAGTTCTGGCCTCCTACAACTGCAGTCTAGACGGTGCTTTTGTATCAACACAACTTGATAGAAAAATGATCAAATTGGTTCAAATCCAGGATAGAGGAACTTTATATCTGTCTAGAACGATTTCTTTCCAAACAGGTAGTTTAAGCTGTGGCTTAACAGCAGACTGACTGTTTTCAGTTCTGATTAGACACTAGTGTTAAGATGTCTGTCTGTCATGATAGCATGTACTGAGTCGGGGCCAGTACCAGATAAGCACACTAAACTATAATCCATAAACGTAAGGTAACAACCGAGACCTAATGCTGCTGTGACAGCAACGCGATTGAGTTTGAGACAGTGAAAATACATATGGTATGTTGTATCTGAACAGGTTAGCTTACAAGCTAAAGTTACTTAGCACAGATGAAAGTTAAAACAAAGACGTTTAGCAAACTGTTAAAGCACACAAACCATCGTCATATGAGAAATCCAACACTATGACTCTCAACAAGTTGTCCTTCAGGTCGTTATCTTTGTAATATTTGTGTTTTTTTATCAAAAAAACACTCTGTTCTGCGACACGTAAACAATCAGCCGGTCGGCCATGTTGGAATACCGGTAAATTCCACTGATTGGTCAGAGGTGGACACACAGTTTGCAAAACTTTAGAAAATTCGACCGTGATACGAAAAAATAAATGCCGCAATATCGCAGGACGGGAAACCGTCGCTGATGTGAACACTTGTGTTGACAGGATACGGGTTCGAAAAGAAACATTGACATCCAAAATAATTGCATGAAAAAAACACTCCCGGTGTTTAAGGACCTTTTATTCTTAAATTTGAAAAAAAAGAAGAAAAAATTTTTTTGAACATAAAAATCGATTTAAAAATTGTAAAACAAAGAATCGTGATACTTCCATGAATCAATTTTCTCTTGCACAACAAAACCGCTCAATTTACACGCCCCCTATGTTTTCGTAAGTGCCTCAATTGGGCCACCCTAGTGGAAATAAAATATATACGCCACTGCTTTGACCTCATTGAAAGGGTTCCTCCTCCTCCTCCTCCTTCTCTACACAGTAACACTCCAATATTTTTATTGACTGTTTATGACTTATCAATGAATCTGATATGGCTTTGACGATATGTCCTAGTTGTAAAGTAGGATTAATAAAGAATTAACCTAAACAAGCATAGCATACTCTGCCAAGCTGCACAAAAGCCATGTACCCACGTGGAGTCATGAGGCTGCAGATCAGTGTATGAGAGTCCTCTGTCTGTTTTTCATTATCACGACTGGATCAGACGTACAGTAGTGGATGGATACGGGTGATGATGGTACGGCAGGCTACGCGTAAAGTGATGAGATGCGGAAAATCCAAATTAAGGAGAGGCCTGTTACTTTGTGAGGATAGAGAAGGGGGAGGGGGTCCGTGATGACATTTAACCCAGCTGACGAAACTAAACGTTTGACGTAGGCTGGACCTTGACGAATGGGAGACTGATGCGCACGCGGCAGCCGGTTCGGGCTTTATAAACGCAGGAGGCGCTGCGTGAACACATCAAACTTGTCGGCTGTCCCAAGTTCAGGAGCCTCCTCCACCTCCTCATCTCTTCCTCATACCGAGTCAACAAAAAGCGCTCCGATATGAACGGCCTGTGCAGCGACCCCGTGGAGGACTTCAACTGCAACAAGAGCTTCAACGACCTCATCATGGAGTCCAAGAAGTCCGCCGTGCTCTGCAAGCACGAGACGTCCCGCAAAGAGGCCGAGGATCAGTCCCGCTTGCCCACGCTGGAGGCTGCCTACACCAGCATCCTGCGGGACCTCGGGGAAGACACGGACAGGCAGGGGCTGCTGCGCACCCCGCTGCGCGCCGCTAAGGCCATGCAGTTCCTGACCAAAGGCTACCACGAGACCATCGAGGGTGAGTCGAGGGGTGTCTCTGTGGGACCGACATATGAGGAACAAAGTGGGTGTCAGTCATGATTGTCATATGGTCTGTTTCAACCTGTGCGTAAAAACGATAGACATTTTGGTGAAGAAACTTGAACTAATGCGTAAAAACTGCAATTTTTTGTATTTTCTATGAAGATGAAACCGCTTTTAAGTGATTTAAGGGCCTAAAGTTGAATAAAAAGTAGCAAAAAAGCAACAAAATTTAATAGTAACTTCCACAAATGTCAGAATTTATGTTAGGTAATATTCTCAAGTGCTTTAAGAGTTACTTAGATCCCAGAATAGTTTGGATTAAAGCCTTTATAAGAAACATCAGATACCCTAGAATGCACATTAAAGCAAATTATTTGTACTGGAAATATAAGGATATTTAGGGGTCACCTTAAGTCTTCTATAATGGATCTAATTTCCTAAAATGTGCATATTTTTGCCTTCTAGACATCCTTAACAATGCAATATTCGATGAAGACCACGACGAGATGGTGATTGTGAAGGACATCGACATGTTTTCTCTGTGTGAGCATCACCTGGTGCCGTTTTTTGGCAAGGTAAGCCTGTGTGTGTCAACCTAAAAGGATATCATGGAGGTTTTTGGGTTCATAGCGAAATCAGATTGTCCTTATAAAAACAACTGCCCCCTGTGCTGTAGATCTGTCTCATCATTTTGAGTCCAGAATTGCGTTGCCAGTGTTTACCAGGGTTTCGCTCTGATTGTCTGACCTCTGCTCTCTCTGGTTGTGACCTCTCTCCAGGTTCACATCGGGTATATCCCCAACAAAAAAGTGGTGGGCCTGAGCAAGCTCGCAAGGTAATAAAAGTACACTCACACACACTACATGTTAGTGCCGGTGGGCTGTGTTCTCCTGTTGTCTAAGTACATTGAGTTGGAGGCTTAAGTCTAAGCCTAGACCCCGTCTCATCAAGCACACTCCAGACACAACTATAAACCCTCTCCGCTGAGAAAATCCTTTTAGACCTGTGAGGATCCTCTGATATCACTGCAGCCTCGTCCCCTCTCCTCCCCTTAAATATCACACCACCTCCACCGATGAGCAGAAACGGAGTCACTGAGTTTCTTTGGTTGAATCTTGCCCTACAGATTCAGAGAATTGTGTAGGGTGAATGATTCACAGATGAAGAGCCCATACCACTGGACAGACTGAGTGAAGGCCAGGGTACAAGGCCTGATGCCAGTCTCTATTTATCAAAAGATTAATCATTGTTACTTCTGCGCGGTAATCACGCCTCTACGTTTTGCTTGTGCTCTGATCTCTACAGGATTGTGGAGATCTACAGTCGGAGGCTTCAAGGTAAGATTTGTATACAGCCGTGGTGCTTAACCGTTTAGTTGGGAATATGAGTGTAATCCCATCGGTTTATGTCATATGTTTTTTATTCTTTTAGTTCAAGAGCGTCTCACCAAGCAGATCGCTTTAGGCATATCAGAGGCTCTTCAACCGAAGGGTGTCGCTGTGGTCATTGAGGCAGCGTAAGTACACCATCTTCATAAACAAAGTCAGTAATGTTACAGTTGCAAAATCTCAGCAATGCACATGTATTTGCGTCCACAGGCACATGTGCATGGTCATGCGCGGCGTCCAGAAGATGAACAGCAGAACTGTGACGAGCACCATGTTGGGAATTTACCTAGAGGACCCCAAAACTCGAGAGGAGTTCCTGACTCTGTCGCAGACCCTCTAACTGATGTCGTACACCATTCACTCCTGAGCCTCTGTCTACTCTAGCACACAGAAAGCTCTAGAGTAACAGCGGACCTGCATCTGACTTTGATTTAAGAAAACACCCAAACCAATAGCAGGTCATAACAAAGCTACTGTTTGATGCAGAGTCAAAGTCAACTCCGAAGATCACCTTTAATACACTGAAGATTTCAGTCCCGCTGCAGAACTCCATCATTTCAAATCACTGTGAACAGAAATAGGAAATATGACTCACACTCATGGTGCCTTTAGTACTCTTTCATAGCAATATTGTTGTTATAAAGTGTTAAACTGAGTGCAATATTGCAGCTTGACAATACTTTTTATGGGAATTTAACTGGTGCTTTCCTTGCTTTATTATTTGACACACGCAGTCCAGTGATTTAAATAATTGAACAAACTACGTGTGCTTTATATATACATTTCTAATGTCTTTGTAAATTACTACATTTGTAAGATTTGAATGAAATTATTCTGATGTATGTATTACAAAGAGTTAAATTAATGAATGAAGCACATAATAGACTGATAGTTCCATCAATGAACATTGTATCATGTATGTTGAATGTTATACGCCTGAATAAAAACACAGCAACATTTTAAAGGTCGCCAATCTCATGTTTTCTATATCAATGAAAGAGAAAATGTGAAGCTCAGTGTCAGGGTGATCTGCTCTGTAGGCCTCCTCCTTTACCCATTTTGGACAATATAAATGGAATAAAAACACAAAAAGACATAAAACGACAGTCCAATCAATATTTACAGTTTCTCCATCTTTGTAAAGTAGGCCAGTTAAGTGACACTAAACATGTTCATTTTTGACTTAATCATGAACTCGAGTAAAAGTTTGACCTGATTTAAGTAAAGATCAAGGGTCTGAATCAGATTATGTAACATTCCAAAAAAAATGTGTTTGCATCACCCAAAAAGCCACAGATGTGGACATTAATGTCGGTGTACCTCAGGTTTCCACATCAGGTCCACTTTTTTTTTTAGATTTTTGTGGATTGATAACCTGCGTGACACCGTCCAGTCACTGGTCCAATGAACCTGTATGCTGATGATACTGCCATAGTTGTTGCTGCTAAAAATAAGACAAACCACTGATGACTATCCTCTGATTGGTCAACGATTCTACTTGGATATTAACTCTGTGTTTACATCCAAATGTCAACAGGCTGTGTGTGTTTTATTCCAGGTCTGTAAACATGGGTTCAAGACCCAGTTTCATTGGATCAAGACGGGTACCGTGAGTAGTTCATGAGCGGACACTTTTTAAGAGTTTGCTGTTTATATCCTAAAATAAATGTTTAAACTGTGTTTAACTACTGAGACACCACTGGATAAGAGCTGAATTGATTGTTGAATTCAACCAAAATTTGATGTCAAAACGGCTGAAATTTGATTTCTGTGACACTTTCTTGGTTGTCTTTCTGTCACTTTATACATTTATTAAACCAAGCCAACAATCAATTCAAGACCAGAGCACTAACTGTAAAGTTTAGTGGCATGACATAAAGAAACGATGACCTTGAGCAGTCAGTGTTTTCATGTTTAGCAGCACATACTGTATCTGAAAAATCACATGTTGAGACTAATTTACATTATCCATATGTATAGGGCTAACTTGAAAGCTACACTATCATCTAATATGACTAGAAGTCATTGTTTTATTTTTTATTTGCTCCTTTGTGTGTACTGGCTTTGTATATGTGCTTTCTACTGTCATGTTTGAACTGTTTCTCAGATATCTTTATAAGCCGGTCAATAATTCTCCAAGAAAGTCACCCTGTATGGCATATGTGTAGTTGTTAGTCCGAATTTCTTTTGTCCATTTTCCAACCAAGTAATGAATCTTGCTGCGAGGACAAACGAGGAGTTCATTATAAAACAGGGATTTTAGTGCTTTCGTAAGAAGTTGTTCTTTGAGTCCCTTCAGATCAAACTAGAAACCCATAAAAAGTCAGTTTGTAAACTATTTATTCATTCTCTGCACCGAATGGCAAACAAACGTGGTTTCTTTAATCTAAAATCTTAAAAAATAAACGTTTCATAAGGTGCATTTATGTACTATTTGATGGTCATATACATTCAGTTAATCCTCTGTAAACTTTTAGGTCAGTGCTACATCGCCTGAGCGTTAAAAGCCCTATGGTTGATTGTGTAACAAGTACAAACAGAGACATTAAAGTGATGTCCCTGAATGCACTGCATCGCAGAACAACAGGAGCCAAAGAGCAGTGATATAACAAACTACAGGATTCAGACTTATGTAAACCAGTATTGACGCTGATGTTAACTGGGTGTTTTTTGTGCGATTTTAAGATCGTAATCTTCATTCGGATGGTTTTTTCTTTTGCTTTACAGACTATAAAATTAGACTGATACACTACATTTACCTAATATCCACAGTGTTGACCTGTGCTAGCTTGAGACCGGTAACTGGTTTTATATAAATCAATAATAGGAAGGAGGAGTGAGTGTGCACGTGTGGTTCAAGGCCCGAGGCAGAAACAGGCCTTTAAATACCAAATCGCTGTCGTCAAACAGCCTGTGAACTGTAACCTCGGTCTCTGACAACAACGGAAGGAGAGCATGCGGTTTCCAAATGGAGGGAAAGCCTGCTTTATCCAAATATGATTATGTAAGCGTAAACCGATTATCACCAGCGTACAGGACAAATGTGAGCACTGTGCGTAGGAGGCTAAAACTGTCGTCTCCAGAGCTGCGGGCAGATGAATAATAATAATACAATCAAATTAATGTGCTCATAGTGAATGCTTTAATTCACCCCCGCTCCCAAAAAATGATAAATTACACTCAGTTATTAAAAGCAAAAATATAAAAGCAAACAAATGAATCGAAGGGTTAACCTGGTGCTTCCTCAGTTATGGCCACTGTATTAATTACAATGGCAGTGGGTAATATTAATTAATAAGAAGGCGACACCTCCATGAGTCTCTCTTCCATGTAGGTGGAGTAAAAGTCAAAGAGTTATAGGTGTCTACATAAGAACCTGGTGAATACACACGTCTGTCTCATCATCACATCCTGTCTTCACTGCTGCATAGAAGCGCTCTCTGATTGTGGTGTTGTCACACTGACGTCTGTTTGTAGTTCTTGGTGTCCAAAACCTTCTTTCCACACATTGCACAGATCCCTGAGGAGATAGAGAAACGGAAGACAAACAGATCGACAAATTAATGAAAAGAACAGTTTGTACAGTCGCAATGTCAGGCATGTCTTGGATTATGCTGCAGCCTTGACTATTATGTCTGTAACTTTTAAAAATCCAATTTTAATGCATGCTACTGATTACTGTTGTTATTTTTTTATTTTTTTGTGCAGGTGACTATTGGTTTTCACTGTTTTTGATTAATAACAATTTCTTGCATTGTCTTTTTAGCAGCCAAAAGTTGGTGGCTAATGTGGTCTGATCTCTGATGCTTCGCAGTAGTGGTCAACAGTTTTTAGAAACTTTTGATTTTTAAAAAAGCAGCTTTCTGAGGCAAAATACTGTGTCAGAAAGCTGAAATAATGAAAAGGTTTGCAATCTGCCCTGCTACATGCAGCCTCAGATACTCATGTAGTCCCATAGTACAAACATATTGATTCAACCTTAAAATACTGCTTGCATCATAGGAGGTATATAAATACGATCTTAAATATTTCACAAAGTATTGATGGACAGTTTATGTAAGAGAGGAAGGAGCTGATAACCCTGTGAGTTTGCATGTTGTTTTTATTAGATGATCACTAGCTCCTGTGACATTGGTGGAATGAAAAGACATCCACATTTTACACGGCATGAAAATCTCTCTGCTCATTTGATAACGCCGTCAAGTCCAACGCTCCAGGTGGGGGGAGCGCTACATCACAGACACACATTGCTGTTAACCAGTCAGACTCTGTTCCGAACATGATCTAAGGTGGGAAATCTGTTTAGTCTTTTGTGTGAAGGTGTCCCAGCCATAAGGAGACAGAGAAACACTGCAGGAGAGCGAAGCCCAGGAGCTACCCCAGCTGCTACTTTTGACACAGCTTTGTTGAAAACTTGGACATTGGACTAACGTGTCATTTTACAATCCGATATTATATATGAGCAGATCATTGAAGTCATTGTGGATCACATAATCTGGAGAATTACTTCTATCTAATTTATCTGAAAAAAGTAATCCGGTTCATTTAATACCTGATGGACCAGAGGCCAAAAGGAAAGAAATGAAGTGGAGAGGAAAAGAAAGAAAAACAGCACAGCAAACCCACAGGAGGTGAAGGAACTGTATGACCGAGATATTGACAAAAATTTTAAAAAGACAGACATAAAGTAAACATTACACAGAACATGGTATGGACTATGGCAGTGTTTAAATACTGGTTAATGGAAACGAAAATGTCAACAGACATTGAGATTGAAAGGAAATCAGCTGCTGGGGTCAATTATGCCCTTCAGGATGAGACAAAAGAGCATCATCCTGCCTTGGTTTCTCTCCAAGTTATTATTGTGTTTTGTTGAATAACGTCAAACTGAAGTGGGTTTTTGATTCTGGGATACTGTATGAGAAATTAACTTGACTTGCTGCGTGATTTGTTTCAACACTGAGCTGATAGTTGTCAACAATTTTAAGGGAAAAAGTGCCTTGTGGGAAAAGTAACTCCAAATTTGAAAAAAAAAAAAAGTGAAAAGAATTAGCAGTTAGGAAGAGTCTTAGCAATTGGGCAACAACATGTTTTTAAATCCAAAAGACACCTGTTGGATGGCAATTTCAGGACACTTTGTTGGAGTTCACTGAAGTCATTGTAATGTTTGTAGAATAAACTGGCATGGTGCCATTATGTACCACATGTGAACCTGCCCTTCACTTGTTTTTATGCATTTTATTGTGAACCCATTGCCCCTTTATCTGGCCTGTTTGTTGGCCGCCGACTGCAACTCTCCACTTCAAGGTTTTTAGATACCGATTTATTTGGATTTATCGGTTTCAGCAAACAAACTTCAAACAAATCTATACATTTTATCGAACCATGTACGTGCCCATTTGTTCTGCTTTTATTCTTGTTTACTTTTTTCCCCATGTGGTTTGTTTTGATGATAAAGAGCTGGTTCATTCAAGAGTAAAATAACATATTTACTCACCTTTAGTGTCCACAAGCCATGTGGACACTAAAACATAGCAATGCCTTCTTCCCAGTATAGAGTCCTTTTTATTCAGGATAACTCACAGAAAACACAGCTTGTTTTTTTCCTATATGGCCACTTTTTACCACAATGAGGTGTGCGGATTTTACATGTTGAATGTTATGCTCCTATCCAGTATTGGCCAGATAATAAACTAAGTTTAGCCTGGTATATAGTCTAAGTTCATACCTTTCTTGTATGCACAGCCCTGACAGTAGTGTGATCCAGACTGATGAACTGAGCTCTTGCAGATCCTGCAGATTGCAAAGCCTGTCTTGCTGTACGGGTCAAACCTAAAAGAGGCCAGAAAAAAGTTCCATGAGTTAAGATGAGTAACAGCACATCGTACTTTAGTTTGAAATTTGTTTGGACAGCTCACCTGGCTTTCTTTGAAGTCAGGAGCTTGTTTTCATTGAGCTTGCGTCCACCTCCCTCTGAATGGAAGAAGCAGAATGAACTCCATATAACATTTTTATGTCAGTAAGATAATATTTCAGAAATCAAAAGAGGTCTGACAGACAACGGAGTGAAAGCAGGAATGAGATTAGACTCAAATACCCTTAATTTTTTCCCAGATATTTGATCAGGTACCTATAGAGTTCCTCCAATGACTATAACTTATTGCTAGGTTTTACTGTGTAAAGAAGTATTACTTTATGGCTACAAGTACATAATGTAAAACCATGACATAATACAGTGGCTACCATGGCCCAATAATGCATGGCCACGAAAGCAGACACTATTCATTGTGGTCATAATTGCATTAAAGCGAGGGATATTCCGGCGTTAGATTGATTTAGAGTCAAACACACCGCAACACCGAGTTAGACACCCCCCTCAACAGATGAATGTTGCCGACCGCTTGCTTCTCTAGTTATACCAACTTTAGTAACAACCTCACGATAGCAATACACAGCGGTCTGAGGAGCCGTAAACAAACCTCAACCAAAATGCCACTCTATAGCCACAAATAATGCTCAGAACAGCACCTAACTTCATCAACAGTACATATAGGGTCCCAGTCATAGCACTAGCCACCAAACATCTTTTTAACTTGGCCTAATTTCAATTTCAATCAGACTGAGACGCTAAGACAGAAGAACTAAATGAACTAAGTAAATGTTCTTCCTTGAGC
This sequence comes from Xyrichtys novacula, assembly GCA_962446985.1. Lineage (NCBI taxonomy): Eukaryota > Metazoa > Chordata > Actinopteri > Labriformes > Labridae > Xyrichtys > Xyrichtys novacula. The sequence goes on along the minus strand of OY660882.1, from coordinate 4,710,294 downwards.
TGCGTCACCCCGCTGTAGCCCGTGTGCACGGTGTGTTTGACCCTCAATTAATTTTACGTCGGAATATTTGGTAATGTTCCATCATGTATTAGCTTTTACGAGTATGAACAAACATGCGTCCAGAAAAAAACATGTAGTCAAAAGTGTTTCAGAGTAATCTGGGGGTTGAATTTTACTACTGAAAAGACAATTACAGCTACTGTAAACCAACAGAAGAATCTGTTATTCCTGATATAACGATTGTAATTATGGTCAAATCTCACAGCAAACGTGTATTAACCTGTTGTATTACGTGCTCCATCCTTCCAGGTGTCAGGTGTGATAACTTTACCGAGCTTCTTCTCACCTGGAATAAAAATAACAAACAATATTGAAGGTAGAGATCATGAGTTGATCAAAAGATCAAGAGTTCAACAATAACAGTTAGCCGAGCTAGTTAGCACTCACGTCGTTAGCTTCCTAAAAACGCTTCTTTCTTTCTAAAAGTCACATTTACGATTAGACAGCATCTAAACAGTGTTGTACGTACATTTCTCACAAACCATGTTTCCTCCGTGTTATTCAACCGAAGCCTTTCAGAGGTTTATTAGAATAAAAATGCTCGCTAAGTGTTAGCTGAGTCGTTGTGTTTTTGTAAACTTCCGTTTATTTCTTCCGGTTCTCTCACACTCATCCGCGGTGATTGGTCAGTTTGGTAGTAACTTCAATATGATTGGCTGATACAACCGCTCGTCACGATGTGTCCCAGTAAATCTTAACAGGCTTTCTGTGATTGGCTAGAGGGTGTTTTTGACGTCAGCAAAGGCATCCGCCACCGACTCTTCAAAATAATAAAAGACAGGTAAGAAGGGCAAGAGCAAGAGACGTTAAGTCAGTAAAAACCCCAGTTACTTAAAAGAAGACACAGGAATTTCTCTGAAATTAAAGAGCTATTTTCTAATTCAAGACACTTCCAATTCATGTTTCTGGCAGTCCATTTGGTTTTAAAATGAGTCGTATGATTAAATCTGTTAAATAAAACATACAGCTATATTCATATGATGCAGAAAATAGATTTTGTCTAAAATACTACTCAACATTCAAACAATGTCCTGTCAGGCAGAAAATGATTGGTTATTGAACGATACCATCTTGTGTGAGATAGCGCTAAACTTTTATTTTGAAGGCCAGGCGGAAGTCTTCCTCACTCCATGTTTACGGAAGACAGGTCAAGAATTATCCATGGATTCAATGTACTCGACACACACGCCGTTATATTTAAAAATTTGACGTTTATAACTTGAGTTTATTTAATTTTTAGTCCCTTATTGTGACTTGGTCCAGTTTTCAAAATGTGGGACCATGAAATCAGAGCTATGGCGTCCACTCACTGTATCCTCGCCGCCTCGGTGTTCATGGCGACCGTCCTACCTGCGGTGCTCGTGCCGGGCTTCTCGGTGTACGGGACTCACCTGCTGTGGATCTACTGCGTGTCCGGGACGGTTGTAGCGGTCAGTGTCGCCGTCTTCTGGCTGCTCGGCATCACACCGCCCACCAAGAAGCACACAGTGGGATACAAGGTATAAATAAATCAGAGAAAGTGATTAAAACTGTGGAAATATTACTGTAGTGTTTCAAATACAGGCGCAGAAAGATTTGGGGCTGGTGTATACTTAAGTGCAAGAAGCATTTTAATGCTGCAGCTGGTCTAGTTTTTAGTAGTTATGACCTTTTGTGACCTTCTCAGAATCTAGTTTAAAACTCTTGTCATTTAATGTCAAGTATTGTATCATCAACCTCCAGCATGTCTCAGAGATGTGCTGAAACCATGAAACTCTAGCAATTGAGCGACAGAGAATAGGGGAGAGTGGGGTAAGATGAGCCATTTTTCATATTTTGGATCACTACATTAAGGCAATCATAGTTTTGTCTCTAACTAGTGTATCTGCATGTATTTCAAGATGTTGTTCATCCCTGCAAACCAACAGAATGAGTGTAAACATAACTGTCTTGATAATATAGCATGCCAAAATAAATGGTCTCCTATGGTCAACTTACCCCGTGTATGGGGTAAGTTGACATAGGAGCGGGGGTAAGTTGAGCCGTATCCCTACTAACCCCCACACTCTCCACCCCAGCCCTCCCTCACCTTCTCTCTCCCTAAATAACAGTCACTTCTGCACATTCATGTGTATTTTTATCTATCATACACTATTCAACAGGTACAATAATTCTTTTTATTATTATTATTGCATATAACTGCTAAAAAGCTGTTTTGTAAAAAGCCATTTTAACATGAGAATGCCTTTAAGTGATTCAGAACATTCACAGCTGAATTTTTGAGAAGAAAAAGTAAAACATTTCAATAATCTGAACTAAAACTCTGATCCTCTCATCAGACTCCTTCACCCCAGAACTACTATTATGACTTTATTAGTCCTGAACACAATTCTAATAAAATTAGGACAGAGTAAATTCATTTTAAAGAGTGAAAAATGTTTTTTTATGAAATTAATGTCTAACACCTTCACCCATGTCCTTCTAACCTTCACAGCCTCCATGAATTGATGCCCACCTCCTAAATATTTGGTCACATGATCAATTTCTTTGACCATTTCCAAGCAACAGGGGGTGGCTCAACTTACCCCACTCTCCCCTAATGTGAGACCATAACATAATACAGTGGCTACCATGGCCCAATAATGCATTAAATGTGTTAACTTAGGTGTAGACTATCCATCTTTAAGGAATATGGTCTGGAACTGAACCATCATTATATTAGATTAGATCAGATTGGATAGAACTTTATTGAACTTTTGGAAATGTTTCCTCGTTTAGTTTTTAAGAGTATGAACAAACGTGTCCAGAAAAATACGACTATTACCCTACTCTCCCCTACTAGTAGTCTTTTAGAAATCTCTTTTTTGCCTCTAAATCTTATCTTGTGAAGCACTTGTGACCTTGCTCTTGAAAAGTCGTATAAAAGTAAAGTTACTTACAATTGAGCGACAGAGAATACTCACAATGCAGTATCAAGAGTGAAAGGTTTTACTGCATTTGCAGAGTTGGGCATAATATTTACATTCAGTGAAGTAATCTGAATTGATTTGATTCAGTGTTTTGACATATGATTAGCGAATTCAGTTTGAGTGCCTTTTAAAGAAACTGAAATGCCGAAATAACGCTTTAATTGCACAGCAGCTGCAAATGTGATCCAATAAGGTGTAATTTGTTGTGACCTTTGGTTTAATTCAGCCAGCTACTTTTGCAAAACGAATCTTTGTCAGTTCAATTAGATGTTAAAATGCTCATTTAAAATTCAGATTATGTTGAATTTGAATCAAAAACAGAGACAATTTAAACTTTCAGCCCTAAAAGCTAATTTTTCTACTCTAATTTGTTGTTGTTGGTTTAACTTCTGTGTCTCTCTGCAGCTGTCCAGGTTGTTTCGTTCCTGCCTGTACTTCCTTCTGTCGTGCATATTCTTCCACACTGTGGTGGTTCTCTATGGAGCTCCACTAATCGAGTGAGTAGATGCTGACATTGATGTTCTAGAGGAGAATACAGTAACCTCCTACTCACAAAGGTAAAAAATGCACATTTACGATACTCTACTCTGAGCCTCTGGTGTCTCTTTTGTGTTTCAGTTCAGCCTTGGAGACATTCTCCTTTGCTGTGTTGCTGACCTCTCTGACCACTCTGAGGTGTCTCTGCGTCCTCGGCCCTAACGTCCAAGCCTGGATACGAGTATTCAGCCGGCATGGGTAATCCTCGCTTTCCTTCTTTTTAATCTTCTTGTTGTGTCTCATTTCATCTTGAACATACGTTATAACTATCCTTATTTTGGTACATCTTCCTCTCCAGAGCCATGTCTGTGTGGGACACCTGTCTACAGATCACTGTGGCCTGCACACTGGTAGGAGCATGGATCGGAGCGTTTCCGTTACCTCTGGACTGGGACAGGCCCTGGCAGGTCGGCACACATTGAAAACCCCCCTCACAATGTGTCGTAGAATGATTTTTGCACCATGTTTTGATTATCAGCCTTAATCCTGAACTTAATTTTGCCCTCTCAGCTTTAAAACGCCATATTCAATCAGATTAATTCATTAAAATATCAGATTAGCTTTAGAACAAGAACTAATCTGCTCCAACAAGTAGTTTTTGCTTGATTTAAAAATTTTCTTGATGATGAATTCATGTAAAGTTGCACCTCTTTTGGCCTCAAAGACAACACGTCAAACATATCGAGTTTCTGCACAACATTTAACAATAATAGAGGCATTCCTCTGCAATATTTTACCATCATCATCTGGCTTTCCCTTCCCTGGCACACAGTTTTTTCCTCCTCTGTTTCTTTAATAAGGAGAAACAAGTTGTTTCCATTCATCATTATAAAGAATTATGCCCATCCTCTACAAGTATGAAATCATTACTCAGTATATTAACCGCTTTTTGCAGACAAAAAAAGATAAAACAATAGTTACTCTGTGAAAATCCGAAGTGGAGACATGAAGACTCACATGGGATTGGTCTGTCTTGTCGTGATCTGTCTGCGTGATGTTAAGGTCAGCCTCACCTGTCTGTCCTCTCGTAGGTTTGGCCCGTCTCCTGCAGTCTGGGTGCAATGATTGGTTTCCTGACCGGGCTTGTCGCAGCTCCTGCGTGGATCCACTATCACCGCAAACAGCTCACATACAAGTGCAAGTGACAGAGAGGTGTACGGTGTGTTTGTGTGAATGTGACCATGAGGATGTGTCCCGTAGCCCTGCAGTTTTTTCCTTTGACATGTTCTGATTATTTATTGGGAACTCTCACTTTGTTTGCTACCTTTAGGAAAGAAGATTTTTTAAACAAGACTTACATATGAGCAATATTATTTTTTACACAAGAAGGCTGAATATGTTCCTGAAGACTTTTGACATGAATAAATCAAAACTTCTCATTTTATGTGTGCTTTTTTGGGGAGTTGATGGCATAAGACCTAAAAGCAAAGATGCAATTCAGTATCAATACTTGTGCAGAAACAAGAACGACATGGTTTTCCAACAACGAAGGGCTAGAGTTTCAAAAATTTTGAGACCAACTTGTCAAACAACAACAACAAAAATGAAAACCTCTTTGGGGAAAAACAAGGGGAACAGACACCCCAGGGAGGAAAAGTAACTCTATTTGTATCAGACAAATCCATGGAAGCCAATTACCAGTGCAACCAGGCTGATGTAACAAGCTCTAACAAGGTCTAACATGAAAGTTTTAAGGGAGAAGTAAACAAGGCAGACCACCAAAAGAGCTGGAGGAGACTAATGGACACAGGAGGAGAAAAACAAGATGGAGCTGGTGAAGACGGAGAGTATGTTCTTTATGAGAAAATGTACAACGTGCAAAAACATCCGTCAACATCACAATACGGCATGTACTTACTAAAATATTAAAGAGTCCAGATTAGCTATGACTTAAAGCTACTCTTCCTTTCTTTTGCATAAACTTAAGAACTCTTTATAGGAGCTTTAAAGTACAACTTTAAATATGTACATGTAAAGTCACAATGTTGATGTCCGTACTAAACCCTAAACTAAACTTTCATCACATGAGGTACACTGTGATCCCCGGAGGTTTTCTCTAGCTTCTCTAAACAGCTTGTTTCAATAACTTTGAGACACTTGGTCTGAGTCTGACATTGAGTTGTGCTGTAATGCTCAAGGAAACACCCACCCAGATTCTGGAAAGTCCACTACACCATTTATTTGATTCCTCTGCTCTGCACTTTGTTGATTCAGTATGTCTCTAAAAGTCTAAAAGTTGCTTCTGGGAGTTTTTTTTCGGTTGTGAAGGAAAGTCTCAGCAAAGACGTGGGTGTTGGAAAACAGTGGGAAGTTTTTATGTTTTCAGGCCAACAACAACCACAACAACTCCACCAATGACTCGTTTTGTAAATAAATGCCAGTTTGAGCTGGATTTGCATCTCAGCTGACTCTAAAAACGGGGTTTTTCCATCTATAAAGACCTTTCATACAGGTTCGAAAACCAATCAGCTGATGTAACAATGACTGACTGCTAACAGCTGGTCTGTATATTCCCTGTAAGGGTACAACTTTCTTGTTGTGTCATGACTAAAAACTGTGTGAAAAGTAACACCCACAAGCTGTGTTTAGCCAGAATTTAGTGTTTCAGTTAGACGAGAGAATTTCCATGGGTGCAAGTCCCATTGAGCAAAAGATGGCTATTATTCGCTAGTTAGTTTTTAGACCTAATTTCAACCGTCTAGATTCTGTATATTTCTAGATGAAATTTAGAAGTTGCACTTCAACCCTTTTTCAATAACTATTTATTTCAAAAAGTAACTGTGAGTTGCATAACTGATATCCAAGTACTTAACCAAAATAATTATGAGAGCCGTTGAGCAATATACAGTGTAGTATAGAGATAGCCCAGATTTAGATTTAGTCTAATCTTGGTCTAAATTTAGACGTCTAAAAAAAATGTCTTTTTTAGACCTGTGGTAGCCTGATTTTAGACCAGCCGTCTGGGCTACATTTAGACGTCTATCAGACCTCTTTAAGACCAAAATATCCTTAGTGGGTGAAATTGGGCTAATGTAACAATGACTGACTGCTAACAGCTGGTCTTTATATTTTCTGTGAGAGTACAACTTTCTTGTTGTGTCATGACTAAAAGCTGTGTGAAAAGTAACACCCACAAGCTGTGTTTAGCTGCATCGGCTATATCACTCAAAAAGCAGACAGAATTAAGTGTTTCAGTTAGACGTGAAAATTTCCATGGGCACAAGTTTGAGATAAATATGAAGATTTTTGAGAGACAAGTCATGCAAAACTCCTCTACAGGTGTCCCAGATCATCATAATGAAAAATGCAAATGAGTGTTGATAGAGCTCCGTTAAACAATTCCAATTTTACACATTTTCTTCTCAGTATGTTTCCCTCTAAATTGGCATAAATCGATCTGATGTTTGAGCTTCATCTGACAGCTCTGAAATGTTAAGAAAGCGCGGTCCAAGTGGTTTAGAAGTCACTGCATGTTCACAAAATACTTTTCTTATTCATTGAAAATGTTCACTGCGAATTCTCCAAGTCCAATATGATAAAACTGCAATTTATCGTGCAGACGTTGACAGCAGTAAAAGGGCCTGGGGCGATGGGGAGCTGCTTTTATTTTTCTGTTTTCTAATGCTGCCCGGCTCTTTTCTCCGACTCCTCTCTCCTCCATCACTGTGCCGGGAAAGCTTCGCTGTGACTGAGTTCTGTAATCGAGGCATTTGAGTGGTTACAAACGCTTTAAATCTAATCCGACAGGGATGTTATAAAACAGTAGACGGCTTTAACATGACCCAGATCTCCTAGATAGCTCCCACATCATGTGACCTCTTGAGATGCAGTATTGTCATAATCTTTGACCTTGCTTTCTATCTCTATGATTTAGTGTAAAGTGGGAAACCACCCTATATTTGGCTGTTGGGGAACTTTATAAGGCATGTACTTAATGTTAGTCACAAACATGGTATTTGGTGTGTGTCCTCTGCTTCCATTTCAGCTAGAAGGGACTAAGACTTGAAGGAAACAAGGCAAGGAAAGGATCTAGGATGCACAAACTAAGTAATGAGAAGTTTATCAAAGTAATTTCCCATCTCAAAACGCTCAGACCTGTAGGTGGTGCTGTTGTTTCACCTCCTCTTTCACTCTGTCTGCACGCATGAGTGTGAGTGAGTGAGTCTCAGTGCAAAAGCTCAGAGGCTATAAATGAAGAGAACAACTCCAGCCTCGCTTTCATTTGCAAACTAATAAAAACTAATCAGTATTATGTCGGAGCGGTCATTTATTGAAAGAGTCAGACTGAAAAGTTCAAGACAGAGTGTAAAACTTGCTTCGGAGTGAACTTCCACCACACACACACACACATGCACACACGCACATGCACACCAGCGCCGACGCTGACGCCGTTCTGCACCTGAAGCTGACTACTGATGAATACTGTTCCTTTTTAAACTCCCATTAATCTCGCTCCAACTCTATTTCAACTCCCTCCTCCCCTCTCCTGCTCTCATTCTCATTCCACCTTTTCACGTCCTCAGGCGACCATATTGATTCTCTTTCATTTTAGGGACATTAATTTTCCCTCTTTCAAGCCTCCCACATCCCCTTGTTCTCCCCAAGCAGCCAGTAACTACAATGAAACTTACATTTTCTGCATTGCGGCGTCGAATTTAAAGGTACATGATAAATGTTGTTTGAGTCTAGACACCCTGAAAGCGATGCAACATGAGTTATGACGTGCCAAAGTGAAAGAAATTTTCAGGCATCTTTGAAGGTGAGATTTAATGTATCGGTGAGACCGTTAGACGGTTTGAGCCCAGGGCCCGCGGCGAAGCCATCCATTCGCCCCATGTTTGAACTCTTACATAAGGTTGTTGCCAGGGAGAAGCTGCGGAAAATAGCCTCGGGGAAAAAAGAGAAAAAAGAGGGAAAAGCACATTTTCAAGAACCATCCAGGAAGAGAAGGGATTTCAAAGTCTTATTAAGCGGCATACATGCACTTACAATGCCAATCAGCGCCTCACTCTCACACCTCAATCCCTAATTCCCAGTCTGTTGAAATTCACTATGACCTCAAGCTGTTACTTCCATTACCCTTGTTCTCTGGGTTATTTCCCACCTCTTCATCACATGGAGATAGCCATGAAAGTGGTGAATACGGCCCTGCGAGAACGGAAAGACTCACCTCCGGTCGCCTTGAGGTGTGAATGAATTTATATTTTTAGGCGAAATGGTTCTAAGATGTCACCACCACTCTGGGCTTGTCATGTCTCGTGTCTCTTCTTGCCCTTTTCAGGTGCTCCTTTTATGTGAAATTGATGTTCTCTGTGGACGGACATGTCAATGGAGTTGCTTTGTGCACGGAGCTCAGTTGGGTTCGTCATTTCGTCTGTGAGACAAGCAGAAGGCCGTTCCGTTCATACGCGCACAAAAGCCACAGCTTCACAAATTGCTCTCCTCATTCAATCCCAGAGAACTTTATTTATTCATTATTTGTTCTCAGGCTTTGCTATTGTGGCAGGGCATTGTGAGGAGAGGTAATTTGTCACTCCCCTCCCCTCCCCTCCCTTTGCCCGCGCCTTTTTTTCTTTTCTTTCTGCAGGCTGGTTGTTGTGTTTCGTGTTTGCAGAGCTGTTGTGTATCGTCTGAATTGTTTTACACAGGAGGGAGGAACCAGAAGAGTTGGTATTCGGAATTTAGATGCATCCTCTGCTGTCTTGGGAATATTATCCAAAATTAAACCTGCAAAATCGATATTTTTTCAAGGGTAGCGTTGAATCACACTGCTGTGGAATGCATATAGATTAATGCTGCTGGGGACAGAAATCCTTTTTTTTAGTTTCTTTTAAATCTTCTTTCTATTAAAGCCCTAAAAACTAATCTAATGTCTCATGTAGTCACGCTGCTCTTGATAATTTGCTGCAGCAGGCAGCCTTGAAGCCAAGAAGTTCTGGTTAATGATGGAAACGCTTAGTTTTCGGAAACCATGCGGCAAATCTAGCTGACCAGACACGTCGATTTCTCTACTTTGAAAAGCAGTATGAAGTGTAGATTTTTGGTGGGAGGTACTTTGATATCACTCTAACAATCAGGAGACAGTAGCCGTGTTTACACATGCAAAATTCTTGATCAGATTAAAAATTTGAGGGATCGGAAAATCTGAATCCTCTGTTAATGTGGGTGCAAAATCAAATAATCCGATCATGACGTGCGTATACGTGCACAAGTTTTATTCAGATTAGAAGCATTTGGACATGCACAGAGTTGTCTGATTTCGCTAAAACAACCACAGAAGAAGAGTTAACGCGGTAGTGGCTCACTTCATCCAATTCAGGAGTTTTCCCCCTGTTAAATGTTGTCTCTAGATGGCGCCCTTGTGTACTTATTTTACTGTTCTGTCAAAGGTTAGGTCACTGCGTGTGCAGATGTGACATCATTACGCCAAATGTACACCTTGTTATGTTACCAGTTATTAATGAAACCTCACGTTATGATCTCAATAAATAAGCAAAAGGCTAGAGAGTAAAGAGTCAGATTCGCGAATTACAATCGGAATACGTGTTTACATGGACGCATTTCAGAATAACGATCGGCATAAACCACCCTTCTTGATCTGAATAAAATTTGTTTCCGATCGAGCCGAATTGGATTAGAATCTTCCGATCGAGTACTTATTCTGATTATTTGTGCCCATGCAAACGCAGCTAGTGATGCCTCATTTGCGATAAATTGCCAATTTGAATCTCGATTCAGAAAATATAAACAAGATAACATACTAAAAAGCTAGAGTGTGTATTTCTTCTTGTCGCTCAGATGTAACCTGGGATATTCAAGAAGACCTGAGAAGTCTGCGATCAAATTTCCAAAACGCCATCACAATGAAATTAAATTTAAAAAAGGTCCCAGTTTCCAACCAACTGAGCAATAGACGGCTATTAGACATCTAGTTTTTTTTTAGACCTAATTTCAAACGTCTAGATTCTGTATATTTTTAGACGAAATTTAGACGTTGCACTTCAACTCCTTATTCAATAACTATTTCAAAAAGCAACTGTGAGTTGCATAACTCATCTCCAAGTACTCAACCAAAGTAATTATGATAGTCATTGAGCAATATACAGTGTCGTATTGATTTAGCCCAGATTTAGACTTGGTTTAAACTTAGTCTAAATTTAGACGTCTAAAAAACTTTCATTTTTAGACCTGTGGTAGCCTAATTTTAGCACAGTTGTCTAGGCCAGTGGTTCTCAACTTGTGGTTCCAGACCCAAAAGTGGGTCGCGGACACGTTCTGGATGGGTCACGAACAGCTGGTCAAAAAAGTTAATATTTAATGCGATATTTATTAGATATTTGATATTTTCTGTATATGCAACTTCAGTAGTTGTCGTCCTCATGTTGTCCCCTTCATGTGCTCTGAAATGCACTTTACTCAATAAAACAAGTGGATTTATGTCAAAGATTAGAGTCTTTAAAGGTTATTTTATATACCTAAAAAATAAATTTGGTTGGTTTAAATTCTATAAAAATGGGTCGCGACCTAAGGACCATGAGAAAATGTGGGTCCCAGAGTGAGACCAGTTGAGAACCACTGGTCTAGGCTACATTTGGACGTCTATTAGACCAAAAAATGCTCAGTGGTAAACCAGGCTCAATATGAAACAGCAGAGAAGTTATGAATAACTGTGTTGAATCTCCTTTTAGAATCAATATCAGTCACTCTGTCCTTAAAAACAACAACTGAACCAAAATCTGACACTTTGTGAATAAATTTAAAATTTCTGACCATCTTAACTTTCGCTCTGCCTCCTTTTTTTGGAAATATGTTTCTCAGTTTGAAGCCTCACAACTCAGAAAGTCGGTGAAACGATTTTCTGATTCTCCCTCTTGCATTAATGCGGCTTTTCTTCTCCTGATAATTCTACTACCAGTTGCAGATTGTAGTTTCGTCGTCTTTCTCTTGTACCGATCTTGTTTGGCTGTGGGGAAGTGGGGGTGCTGTAAGAAGCAATACAATTTCCAGTTTTCCTCCAGCTTAGCCCCAGTACACCCCCCATCTAACAGCCTTTTCCTCACCCTTATTCACTCACTGTTTACACCTTACTTGTTTCCTGTGTCTATCCCTCCTTTTGCCAGTTTCTGGCACACACGCTCCCCATGGTGCTCGCTTCATTAACAGTTTGAGGACTGTGCTATCGAGAGGTAAACACGTTTTTTTTGCAGATCTCTCGTGTCTCCTCTGTCAAGTATGAGTGCAAAAACAAAGGGTTCAATTGTTACCGAGGGACGCTCAAGTGGGCTGTCGTGACGCAGGAAGGATGGGGGAGACAGATGGATGGAGGAAAGGAGATGGTGATGTATTCCTGGATTAGAGCAGGTAGACACTTTGTTGCCAATGCATGATGTAAGGTAAATCAATCTGATTATAACAGAACTATCAAGAAACTAGTTTAAACTAAAAAATAAAGCTTCTCAGAATATTTTCCACCTTACATTAAAAGAAAATGATCAAAAGTAACTCAAGAAAACCTCTGATTTATGAGGTGTTTTCTTGTTTTGAGTTTAGGCCTCCTTGAAAATAAATCTAGAGGTTTGGAGGATATGTAGCGACGACAAGTATTTCCATGATCTTTGGTGAAATTTTGTGCTGGTGTTCATAAACACCAGAAAATGGGTCTCACTGTCATTCGATCCGTAAAACTCATTACTGTTCAGATTGTCCAACCTCTCTAATGAGCTCTCTGCACAGCAGCGTAAAGCACAATGGGAATCTTCATGACATCCAACATGCCTGTGAATCTCCTACCCTTCATTGTATTCCAGTCTGGAATCTGCCTCAACTACATCCAAACAACGTCTTTAAAATTTTTGAGGTGGATCCCAGTGAGACTGCAGGACTAAGGTCGTGTTCACACCTAAAGGTCCATTTCCTGATTCGAATCCAAGGCAAGACGATACATTTGTTTTGATTGTTTAACTGGTTCGGTTTGCGTTCACAAAGGACAAACTCAATCGCTCCGGAAAACAGAACCGCAAGTCACGTGACCGCGAATATCGTTCGGTTATTGGTCATTAGTTTTTGCGGGAATACAAACCCCGCTCTGATGGGTAGTCTGATTTTGCTTTTGCTACTCATCTGGAGCGCGTATCAAAAGACGCTAGTTGATCGCGCGTATGAACGGCTCGTTAGCCAGCGAGCGCCAACTGCTGCATTAATTAATACATTCCGGAGAAGACGTGCTGCAAACAACAGAAGGATAAAGACGAGACGGCGACAGGCATTAATGACGTGTGCGGTGCGTTTCCTGTGATTGGTGTGGATGACGTTCACACCAGAAATGAACTGCTCCAGAGTTCACTTGATAACGGTCCGAGACCACCTCTTGAGGCGGACCAGAGTTGGTTTATTTGGTCCGCACCAGAGTTCAAGGTCAGCGTTCACACCGACCCAAATGAACCGCACCAACGGGGTAAACGCTCCAGGGTTCGGTTCAACCAGACTAAACGAGGGTGGTGTGAAGGCGCCCTAAGAGGCTTTCAATTCAGTTGCTTTTTAGTCAGGTGCAAATATGATTTAACCCCAAAAAAATTCGAACAAAAGGTTTCTCAGCTGTTTTTTTAAAAATAGTATCAGATGTCCTTAACAACAAACTGAAAGTTTACCAAAATTTGACCGCTAGAAATGTGTCATTTTCATGATGGCGTCCATAATGGGTTGGAAGCCCAGCGGAGACACCCCAGGTGAATAGGGTAAATTTTTTGACAGAGAGATATCACCATGAAACTTCCCACGTTTATAACTGACATTAAGACAAATATTTTTTGTATTACAAGTTTTGTAAAATGTTCCATATGAATATGTAAATGAGGCAATATCTAATTAAATATGCACAGATTTGCACACATTTCCAGAACTTCATAATCTCCAGTGCTGAGCTCCTCCCTCCAGCACCAAGACCAAAGTACTGAAGTTGGGGTGACAGGTTATGCATAATAAGTGGTGGGTGTATCTAAAATGTAACTATATAATAATAATGACAATCGCTATTGTGCATATTTCATTTCTGTCTATAAATCTCTGTATTTGTTTTAATCCTATATGTACTGCCTTTAAGCTGCAAACCGGTTATAGAGAGATGAAAAAACAGATTGTTTATGATGAGAAACTCTTCAATACAAACTTGCTGCCCCTCAACTAATATTATAAAAACCAAGATGAGCAAAAACTGAACTGAAATCCTTTTTTTAATCTATAAAAATGTACTGTAAATGTTCGGTTTTTGAATGATACTCACCTGAAGGTTGTGGGGGAAAAAAATAAAAAGAATGGGTAATTAGCTGTACAAGTTGCCACTCTTGTCCCTGAGCCATGTCTCCACGGTAACAGTCCGTGACATTTACCCACAACATGTTCGAGGAAAACACGGCTTAGTTTGCCGCTCGTGGATGTCGTAGAAAAGCTCTAAATGGGTCAAGGTCGATCCCTGTGAAACTATATGCAGCTCGGTCTCTGTTTTTTTTTTTCAACCGTCGTTTAAATTGTGTTTTTTTTTTCACAAAGAGCGGGACGTGTTTTCATTGTGAATCAATGAAGGCTTACAGCTTTACTTTTTAGCTTTATAAGTGGGTTTGTTCCAAGTGTATTCTTCTGCAGAGTCGTTAGGAACTCAGTACAGGGTCAAACCCAATCCTACAGAGCACTTTTTCAACAGATGGATACTGAAACCTTGGATTTTATACAAGCAACAGTTGTCTTACAGCTGGGACATGTCTGTATTTAAGCTCTGTGTCTGTACACAGGCATATTATGGCGAAAAACACTTTGCATCTTTATTTATTAACAATAATCATCACCTCTCCCCCTTTATCAATTATCCATCATAAGTTTTTCCTCAGGTTGAGAGGTATTGATGCTGCATCGAGGCGAGGTCTAGGGTTGACGCGTTTAACAAATGAAGGTGGAGTATTTTAATGAATGAAAGTGCCGCATGGTAATCCATTAAATAAGAAAAAAACCTTGACTTTTACATCTTAAAATTTTAATAAACTCAGGAGAGATTAATGAGGTCTGGGGCGCCTTTGGATAAAGAAGGCAGATATGGATTACAATGCGTACAACTGAAGTAACCATTAACCCCTGGGTTCTTGAATTGCCTGGCCAACGTATTTTTGTGAATCATATCTGATATTTAAAGCTACTATAAGTGTCATTATGTGTTCTGTTTATTTAGTTTGTACCGGGTTTTGGTTATCCAAGTGTATTTTCCCTAGTGTTTCTGTTTCCTATTGTTCCTGTTCCCCTGTAGTCCTGTCTTATGAGTTTTCAGTTTGTCTGACCCTGTTTCCCTCCTGTTCTCAGTGTTTCCTGTTTTATTTTGTAGTAGTTTATTCCCCGTGTTTCTAGTCTTGTTTTACTTCCTCAGTTTTCCCTCCTCTGTAATTGTCTGCACCTGTGTCTCAGTGTCTCACCTGACCAGGGATTTTTTGGTTCCTTAAATTTTGCGTCTTGTGTTTTTTTTGCCTTTGGGAATTTTTCAGTTGGACATTTAAAGTAAGTTTTTGTTGCCTTTCTTTTAGTTCACTTTTAAGTAAATCTTTATTTGTTCTGCATTTTGGGTCCTTTCCCTTTTTGTTTAACCCCAGACCCTGACAATCGGACCTACAAAAGCAAACCCAGTTCAACAATGAAACAACAGATCACCCATGGAGAGTCGGTTTCAGACAAATTCACTAACTGCTCATACATAAACCCTTTAATTTTCAAAACATGGTGTTTAATCTCAATGTGAGTTGAAATAATACAAAGTGAAATTCTGTGTTGGAAAAACAAACTTACACATATATGGGGTAAAATCAACAGAGGGCGCCATAATCAACAGAAATAAAAAGTTCCTCACAAGAACTTTAACTGGCGTTTTAAAACTCAAGCATAACTAGAGATGAAATGACAAATGTCTTTTGTATTCATCTATAACTTTGTCTAATTTTCTTTACCGTATTAAACATATATGTCATAAGTGTGATGGTTTCTGAAGCAGGGTTACAGAGCCGAGTGATGTCGGTCACCGCTTACTTTTTAAACAATCTTCAATCCAATCTAAGAAAGTCTTAAACCTCCTGGAAAACAGCTTTTCAACTTAACTAACCTTAATAATGCAGATTATGCATGAAACTCAGTCTTGCATTGTATATACAATAGGATTTACAAGAGACACTATGTATGTCTGCTGTCAAATGAGCAGCCTAACATGAGTGTTAACGGCGCTTCCTTGACTTTTGCAGAGACTGCGCTTACTCACTCTTCTACAGTGGCTTTAATTTTCAACTTTTTTGTTTGGTTTTTACACCATAAAAACAGATTAATGATGAAGAGCCAGTACTTTTGCTGAGCTTCACCACCACCATGGCTCAAGGGGTATAAATGTTACTCAAAATCTTTTAATCTTGGACTCTAAAAATTCTGCTTCTCACAATATTCTTTTTTTTTTTTTGAACAAAGGTGTTTATTTGCCGTTATGTTGCAATACAATTACAAAATATAAGACGTCGCTCAGCAAGCAAACAAACCAGAGTAAAATAATAAGGACATAGAACATCGACACAAAACAGAAAACTAGCACGCAGAAAACAAGCAAAAACAAAATAAATAAATAAATATTTGCTTCTCATAATATTCTGATCGTGGAAATTCTCAACCCTGATGTAGAGCACTAGAAGCTTTATTTTGGGCAAACTTAAATCTTTGTCTATAAAGTTGTAAAAAAAAGCATGACAGCTTTAATTGTGAGGATACCACCAGTGTTTCACATCATTAAAAACAAATACAGGCGAATGATGAAGGCAGTTAACTACACAAAAGGAGTCTCCAAACGGCACTTTAAAATTCATGGTCCATGGTTATTATCTGTAGCCAAATAATTCATAGAGGTCTCTTGGAATCTAAAATAAATGGATCTTGTGGGGTAACAAAACACTATTTAAGCAGTTTCATGTTGAAAATCTGTTCTGATCACACACATAAACGGTATAAAACATGGATGTAGTCTCCATGGCGTTACCCACTGGTTTCTAGGGAGAAATTTTGAAGCCCAGCGATGACAGGCAGGAAATTGGAAAACTGAACTCCAACTGTTGGAGCAGAACTCTCCATCAACCTACAGAAGGCGAAAAGGTGGACCTGAGGCAGTTTTTAGCCTCCTGGAAAACAGCTCCAACTCACCCATCGAGGGTAAATCAGTCGAGTAAAAACTAATTTAAAATGAAATTGTAGGGCTTGAAACACTGAAAATTATCAGGCTGGAGACGCTTTCATGTTTGATTTGGTAAATAGTTTAAAGTGGCAGCCTCAAACGGTTGCTGTTGACATCCATGTTATGTACATCCGTGTGAAAATGACTAACACATCCTCGTCCAAATGACTGTTCTGCTCCTGTGCTCCACGCAGAGTGAACGAGCTTTGTGATGATTGAGAGTAGTGAAGCAATCACTTTCATCAGGCAGAGGCTGGCTCTGAGTGTTCAGCTGCCGACAATCACGAGAGCTTTTGTGCCTCTTTACCGAGTAATCAATACAAACACAAAGAAGATGAACATGTATCAACGTAAACACCGAGAAAAGGATCGATGTGTCTTAGCGTGCAGCTAAGGCGCTTAAATCAGCAAGGTTTAATAGTGCTCTGCGTCATGGTTAATTTAACTATTTCATACACCTTTAAACGCATGTCTTGGACTTGGAAAAAAACAAATCTTGTGGTAAGAAGAGCTTTAAACGAGATGATTAAAGAAAAAAGAGAAAAAAAATACACAACAGAACAAAAAGACTTGAATAAGCAGGAGGCGTCTATGAGTGATAAATGAGAAACTACAAATTCAGGTCCTGTTAAAAAAAATAAGGAGCACTGAGAGACAAATCGATACTGGCTAACCAATAAAGGCTAAACATATAAATTCATCTGTTGGGCTAAATATTTATAATCTGCATCAGACTGCTCAAGAAATACAGAGAGGTTGATTATTAGAGCTGTCAGCATGACATAATTCATAAAGAATTAACTTAACTTCTAAAATAAACAATTTTTTCCCAAATCATGTTCATGTTTCCCTCTTCGCGAAAGTCATTTTCACTTTGTGTCAAATGGAATTAAAATGTTACCAAAGACGACAAGATAAGGAAATACTAATTTGTCCACATGGGGGCGCCAAAGTCGACACAAATCAAAAAGTTCATCACAGGAGCTTTAAATTACAAATCTCAAAGTTAACACTAAAAAAAATGAAATATGAAAATAAAATATATATAAAAAAACAAAATACATTTTATTGCAGTAGGAATTTCCTTTATAAAGTAATTATTGAACTATTCATTTTTAAGATGTTGTGAAATGCAAAGGAGAGGAATTTAATTACGCAATTAAAAGTTGCCACTGGTAGTGATAAATTGCTGAGATTCAACCTTTGTGATTAATTAGGACCAAATAGAATCTATTTTTCACAGGAGACGATGCTTTCTTTAAAATCCTTTAAATTAGACACAATTTTTTGGTTCAATAAACTAGTAAACATGAAGATTTCCCTAAATTAGAGATTTATTACTATAATTTTAAAAGGTGCAATATTAAAGCTCCTGTGGAGAACTTTTGATTTGTGTCAATTTGGCGCCCCCTGTGGAAAAAGCAGTCTTTGCAGAGTTTGCCCCTTTGTTTCATTTGGAAAAAAAATAAAGTTTGATAGTCAAATGTACGATCCTTTAGCTGCTTGGCTGACACCTACCCTTTCACACCACTTTCAGGTATTTAAAATGACAGTATACATCTTGTTTATGTTGTCCCTTGTGGTCTCACTTGCTTTTAAATGTCATAAAAAGGCACCAACATGAATTTCAGTCAGTTTTCAAAACATCAAAAAAAAACCTTGTTTGAGCTTTAAGAAAATGAACTCCTTCCTCAGAGAATTAGCACATTTCTTATTGGTTACTTTGTATATTCATGAAAGTGAAAACAGAAACTTAACATGTGTAGACCCTAGACATACAGCAGGAAAACTCCATGAGATATAACTCAATAAATACCCACAAGGAAACCAGCAGTAAGAACTCTAAATTTAAATCATATTGCATCTCTATTGCATGAAGAAAAAGCAGAGACTGAGATTATCATGAGTGTTCCATGTAGGACTGCCAACATGTCTGTCTGAACCCCCCCCAAGACACGCACACACACACACACCCACACACAAACACACATACACAACCCCTCCCACAGTCTCCAAACCAAGCGAGTGGCATCTGACATCACACCGAGGCCCACACATATAAATACTGTATGAGACAGTACTCAAGCCAAGTGAGCAGCAGCTATGTTCCAGACGAAGTGTCTCCATCATGCCTGCTCGCTCTCGCACACACATGCCACAAGCCTGTCAAAACGAAAAACAACCATCTTTGCATCTCCGCTTCTATTTCTGCATCTTCTGGGCCTTATAGGCATGACGCAGACAGTTACTACAGGGTAGAAATGTACAGACAAATGGAAATCTCTCACTTTGTTTCCCCTTAAAATTTATTAATTTAAACATTTTTTAACAAAGAAGACAGACATGATGTTTGTAATCATTGGTGTGGTGTTCCAACAGTGATTAATTCTCATCTAAGAGTCCCAAGAGGTGGTACAGCGAGGGCAGATGAAGTCCGGGAATGTTGGGCTGATGTAATGCAGAGGGATTACTGCTTCGTGTTGGTCACTTATTAGTGGGCTGGGCTGCGATGTAAAGAGCTACCAAACAGTATAGAGCTCCTCCTACGGTGAGAGCCATGGTGGTGCGGTACAGTAATCTGTCGGGTACTCCACGTTTCAGGTGGATGGGGATACCATCTGATGTCTGAAAAGAGGAAAGGAGGGAAACATGAGTAAATGTAATAATAGTAATAATGTACTAAAGAACAGAGGATACTAAAGATTTGGTTTGGAATACCGAGCTCCAATTTCAGAAAAACATGCATGGGAACATCATTTTTCAAATCAAGCTGCTAGTATGTTAATTTTGCCTTTTTGAATTTTAATTTTTTCACTTAAAAAGTAAAACAATTGTAACACGATTCGTTCCCCAAAACATTTCCATAATAAATCAAATCTGAAAAACTCTAATTAAAAAAATCCAATTATTTTTCCAATTATAATTTTTTTCTCTGCTGTGTTTGATTGACTTGTAAAGGTTATTTTCTGAGGATTTATCTGAACAAAAAAAAAAAAAAGCTTAATTGCTGTTATAATTAAGAGGTCTTTGCTACCTGGAATATTCTCTGGAGGTCAGGAACTTTGTTTGCTCCCATGTACTCCACTGCAGCCCCGGCTTCTGACACCACCTTTGTGGGTGTGGCGAAGATCATGGCTGGGGCCTCTGCTGGCACACCTGGCCTGAGCCCCTGAACAAAAACAAGCAAACAACCACTTTAACAAAAACATTCAAAGTCGGTATATATATTTGAATATACTGTATTTTTTGTGGCATCCCGGAAAAATTGAGAAACATTTAAGTCCACGATTTGAAAACTGGTAAAAGTATTGATGATATTGATATAGAGGTTAACCAGAAATCTGGACAAAAAGTGATTTGTTGTCATTATGGAGGGTATAATATTTGTTGTGCATTGCATTTTACTGGTATTAGACTCTTACAGTCCTTTCACACCGGGACCATTTTTGTCATGTCATTATTTCAGACGTCAACATTTTTTTTCGAACCCGTATCCTGTCAATACAAGCGTTCACATCAGCGTCCTGTCTTGCGATATTGCGGCATTTATTTTTTCGGATCACGGTCGATTTTTTAAAGTTTCGCATACTGTGTGTCCACTTCTGACCAATCAGATTGCGTGTTGTTGCGACATCTGATTCACCGGTATATTCAACATGGCTGACCGGCTGATTGTTTACGTGTTGGAAATGGGAATTTCCCCTTGTGGGACTAACAAAAGAGTATCTCATCTTATCTTATCTTTGCGGCATCCCAAAAAATTTGAGAAACATTTAAATCCATAATTAGAAACAGGCAAAAGTATTGATGATATTGATATAGAGGTTAACCAGAAATCTGAACAAAAAGCAATTTGTTGTCGTTATGGAAAGTATAATATTTGTCATTAGACTATTACTATAATGTGCTTGTTTAAAATTAAAAGTGTCTAAATTCATTAGTTTTGGTTACTTGTAGGAGCTCATAATTTTTTTTCCTGTAGTGTCAAAACAGGTACTGTTATTGTGTGATTTTTACTGATATCATAATAAGTTTATAACACCAGAGAAACCTCAGCAGGGAGGAGATGCTGTTGTAGGAAAAGGTGGAACAAGGTTTCCAATATCAGTGATGATCAGCAGCCGCAATCGATTCGTTATCGTAAGAAAAGCAGGATATTGGTTGACTGCAGGGCTCAAGGTTGCAGCATTAACAAGGAGGATGACTAAAGCACTTCATTCATTCATTCATATGATCTCAGGAGTTGTTCAGACACTTGTATGACTGCTTAAGAGCCTGTTAAGAGTAATACAAAGCACCTTAAGCACCTGTTCACTACAATGGAGATCACTCTCATAACATCGCGGCTCATTCCTCTTTGGTCGTTGATGTTCAAAAACATTCATTTTTACTCATCTAACAGAGAGCGTGCTTGTCTTTTTGCTGTAAGCGTTTATTTATTTCCCTTTCGTATCTGATAATCTATACTCTATTTGGAGAATTATTCCATTATGATAACTCATGCTGTTTCTGTGCTTTTCACACATTGTACACTGTAAGTAAATAAACCCAAAGGTTCACTGTGGTGCTAATGAAGTGTCCTATCTGATTTTCTCCCACATGGGAAAAAAAAAAAAAAAGCAGCTTCTCACCCACCTTGGGTTTGAAAATTGCTGGGAGAGCCGTTACCTTTTTAGAGCGTGTGGAGGAAGATCGTGTGGGAGCGGGGACATTAAATCTGACATATGAAAACGCAGAGGCACTGACAGCAGATTATTTTTGCTTCCATTTAAGAGAAGGCGTTTGTTGAAAGTGTTCACACAGTGTTATTACAGCACAAAGAGGTACAAAGAGGATTCCCCTTTTGTTTTTCTTCCCTTTTTCTTGTCTAGCAGGGATTCCCTCATCCTTAAGACAGGCAAACTCAAAACTCTAGATTACCTTTTCAACCTTTTCACAGTTTCAAAGTCTCTTTTTAGATGAAACAAGTGATTGCTGACAGGGAAAACCTCAGGCAGAGTGTCATTAATTAAGGATCACATAACCAGTTTTAAGAGATAATATCTACATCTATATGTTAATGTAAGAGGAGGCTGTGGCAACAATTACTGGAAGTCAGATTATCTGTTAAAGCTCAACAGTTAAGATTGAGAGATTGTCTTTCCCACTGCAGGATTCCTCTTTTGAAGCAAACACTATAAGAGCAGGATGAAAATAAAAGGCTATATTATTTTTTAGTTAAAGCTCCTGTGGGGAGTTAATAGCTTGATCTGAAACACAGTGAAAACTCCATTGATTGATCCTCCTCTGTAACCTTGTAAAGTGAACAACCCTATCAACAAAATTATTATTTATTTTAAGTAGTTTTAAATGCTTCAATCACTGCCATGGGGTAGGTGTCAGATACGGTGTAAACCTTCTAATTTATGGTAAATAGTCAATAAACTCACCATGGCTGATCAGTAACAATTTAATAAAAAAACAAAATTAAAGTTTAAATAAATATTTTTAACCTGAGGCTTTTTGACTATCAGCTCACAGAGGATAAATGTCATACCCGTCACCTTATATGCCACCAGCACTATATATATAATCAGGTGTTTGCATCCTTGCCTGCGTATGACTGACGAGTAGGATATGTGACTTCCACGCTGACAGACAAGACAGCGTCACAGGCAGGTTTACCCCCATAATAGACTAACAAGGAGGCTGTGGTGTAAAAGACAGGAGGCTGATAATAAAAGGTCACATCTGGCACATGATAGAAAAGGCTATTGTGTTTCAAAATTGGCTGTAGAGGCACAGGAAGGCTGGATAAACAAAAGGAAATAACCTTTCAGAATAAAGGTTACCCAAAGGTTCTGTGATAAGCAGGTACAGAGGCAGGTTCATGTGACAGGGGGCCAAACTGGAGCACTGACATATGTGAGCATAAATGCTAGCCAGACGTGACCTTCTTTTGCATTTCTATTGACCATATGTGCCCCAACATCTTAAAGGGATATTCCGGTGTACAATTAATTTCAGGTCAAACACACTGTAACACTGAGTGAGACGCCCCTTTGCCGACCGTTTGCTTCTCCAGTTATACCAACCACACGTTGGCAATACACAGCGGTCTGAGGAGCTAAAAACAAACCTCAACCAAAACGCCACTCTATAGCCACAAATAATGCTCAGAACAGCACCTAACTTCATCAACACTACATATAGGGTCCTAGCCACTGTACTAGCCACCAAACATCTTTTTAACTTTGCTTAATTTCTTTAGAAAAGAGACTAAACACAACTCACCTACTCTCTTCCAGCAGCCTTGTTTGTACCAAGACCTCAGGCCAGTCCGTTATGGACTACAGCGGGGTGACACAGCTCAAGGAAGGTCATAAGTTCCCCGACTTATCCTGTTTCTTCATGGAAATGTGATCAGACTGAGACGCTAAGGCAGAAGAACTAAATAAATGTTCTTCCTTGAGCTGCGTCACCCCACTGTAGTCTATAATGGACTGGCCTGAGGTCTCGCTACAAACAAGCGGCTGCTGGAAGAGAGTAGGTAAGATTCTGTTTAGTCACTTTGCCAAAGTTAAAAAGATGTTTGGTGGCTAGTACTGTGGCTGGGACCCTATATGTACTGTTGATAAAGTTAGGTGCTGTTCTGAGCATTATTTGTGGCTATAGAGTGGCGTTTTGGTTCAGGTTTGTGTTTGGCTCCTCAGACCGCTGTGTATTGCTATTGGCGGTCGTTACTAAAGTTGGTATAACTAGAGAAGCAAGTGGTCTGCAACATTAATCTCTGGAGGGGGTGTCCAACTTGGTGTTGCGATGTGTTTGACCCTCAATTAATTTTACGCCAGAATATCCCTTTAAGAGTGTAATACAATGCCTACTGATAACTTAAATACAGGGGAGAAAAAGAGGGGGTGAATACTTTTATGTAAATAAGGAAGTTACTGCTAGAAACGTTTAACGACCTTGTAATGCGCCCAAAACTTGCTTTAAATATTAACGTTACAAAAACAAGGAAAAAAAACGTTAAACATCGAACGCTGTATTTCTTATTAAGAATATATCACAGTATAAATAACCAAAGTGGAGGTTTTTCGTCGTCCTCATGTGAACTGAAACAACATGTATCCGCAGCTTAACACGACGGTTGGTTAGACAGCAGACATGAAGGTCATCACTGACGGTAACACACTCAGTCTACCACACTTACACAGGTACTTAGTCTCACCTGAGGGCTGTAGGCGGCCGTGGGAGCAGACCCCGTTAGTTTCTGGGTGATTCCGCTGAACTTGTAGTACATTTTCGAGCTGAAGGACGGGGAAAGGTGGTCCTCAACAACAAAATCAACCCGGTGAAGGGGCTTCCGGCCGCGACGGTCGAGGGAAAGTGACGTCGAAGTCAGCTGGCTCAACTTTGCCTGTTTGAAATTCAAGAGGGAGGAGGAGGGCTGTAAGGAAATGCCGACCAGATCACGCTGTTTAACTTGGAAAATACTCGCCTGTTTTCAGTACATCCAGAGGTTGTCTCAGGTAAATGTCCATGCGGTGAAAATTCTTAATAAAACCTTCGCACTTTGGGTTAAATGTTAATTTAAAGGGATACTCCGGCGTAAAATTATTTTGGGTCAAACACGCTGTAACACAGAGTTAGACACCCCTTTGAGAGATGAATGTTGCAGACCACTTGCTTCTCTAGTTTTACCAACCTTAGTAACGACCGCACAATAGCAATACACAGCAGTCTGAGGAGCTACACACAAACCTCAACCAAAACGCCACTCTATAACCACAAATAATGCTCAGAACAGAACCTAACTTTATCAACAGTACATATAGGGGCCCAGCCATAGTACTAGCCGCTAAACATCTTTTTAACTTTGCCTAATTTCTTTAGCAAAGAGACTAAACACAACTCACTTACTCTCTTCCAGCAGCCACTTGTTTGTGAGGAGACCTCGGGCCAGTCCATTACAGACTACTGCGGGGTGACGCAGCTCAAAGAAGAACATTTATGATAATTTCTTCATGGAAATGCAATCAGACCGAGACACTAAGAGAGAAGAACTACCGCATCTGCAGTGCAAAATGATCAATATGGTGATTATTACTTCAAGAAAATGATAAAGAAATGATCACAAATGTTCTCTCTTGAGCTGCGTCACCCCGCTGCAGTTTGCTACAGACAAACAGCTGCTGTAAGTGAGTTGTGTTTAGTCTCTTTGCTAAAGAAATTAGGCAAAGTTAAAAAGATGTTTGGTGGCTAGTGCTATGGCTAGGACCCTACATGTATTGTTGATGAGGTTAGGTGCTATTTCTGAACATTATTTGTGATTATAGAGTGATGTTTTCGTTAAGGTTTGTTTATGGCTCCTTAGACCGTTGTGTATTGCTATAGTGTGTTCGTTACTAAAGCTGGTAAAACTAGAGAAGCAAGTGGTCAGCAACATTCATCTCTCGAGGGGTTGTCTAATTGGTTTTGTGTTGTGCTGTGTTTGACCCTTAATTAATTTTACGCCGGAATATCCTTTCAAACACCACGATCTAAACAGAAAACAATATCTATAATGTTCTGCAGGTAGATTTGATGTACTTAGAGAAATATGCCAAGCAGCATGGAAGTTATTCCAAGATCTTGCTGTTGAAATTTCATTTTCCAAACACTAAATCAGCTAATTGGGGCTCCATAATGCGTAAGCCTTTCAAGCGCATTTACTGACACATTTGAAAGTTTTCAACCCTGAGGTGAAATAGCAGCAGTTTCCCAGTCTTATAACTCTGTTAACTAGATTGCAGCACTCAGTTAACCCCAGTGTGGATGCGATGAGAGCACTTTGAGCCATTGCCAGCAGGCTCAGGTGCTCCTCAAACAGGATGTCTTGTTCCTTCGCCTGCAGCATGCCTGAGGGTGTAAACAGTCTGTCATCACATCAAGAGCTATCAGATGCCATCACCGGCCCAAAATACTGGAGCCATTTATCACCTCTTTGGGCCACACTTTGAGGGTGGTAAATCATAACTTTTTGTCATTTCTCACAGGTGCTTTACTCTAGGGTCCAATTATTCATGACTTTTAATCAGTTTCTCTTTTTCTAATGGTAATTCATAATCGTCTCCTTTGTTAGACTTAACTTCTGTCTTAGAAAATGGAGTGAGGCACAGATTTCTTAGGGGTCGTATTTGGGGTTTTAAAGGACAGGACAGTGGATAGAGCAGGAAATAGTAAAGAAAACCCAGACAGTACTCTCTTAGGACTGTGACTGTGTTTACATCTATCATCAGACTCAGATCTGGGCGATCAGACCGTAAGTGACAAGCCTTTACTCCTGCTGTGAACAGTAAGTGAGGTGTGCATAAATATACAGGATATAATATATCATGTCTGCAGCTTCATTCAGTGAAGAGGACTGTATTTGATCTGTCAACACAGGGCAATCTATGTGGGTGACACAAAAGCAGAGTTTGTAAGAGCCCATGCTTTGTATCTGACTTGTGAAGTGACCCATGCGTTCCTCTTTTTTTATATCCCTTCATATCTGATAAAAAGGCCATTTTCTCTGCTGTGTCATGTGAAAATCATTTAAATAATGAGGGAATAAGTAGATACTACTCCAGTCTGTCTGCTTGTTTTTGTTATTATTATTATTTTTTTTCAATCATGTAGCTTTGCACAAGTGCAGTTAGACCTCTGTTGGAGCATGCTCAGTTGAAAGTGTACCGCTGTCTGCAGCTCTAATATTTAACATGAAGGGTCTTTCTTGTGTAAAGGTCACAACAAAATTTCACCGGTGAGTTTGTTAAATTCATTTTAATATCTGAGACCCATGTAATATCTAACTCCCAACTGTGTTTGCACCTGCAGTGGTCCAACGGTGCACACGCTTATGGGGGTCCACCATGTCTGCAGCCAGGAGCTTCTCACATTTATTGGGACACTGAAGCAGATATCTTGGCACCGGGCCTGTGACAGGTAATGTTGAGTCACCCTTAGTAAATTAACAAAAAATATTAAATCATAGTTTTTTCAGTCCCTCCTAGTGCCTTCAAGGGCTGTCCAAGAGAGCACATTTAGGTTTTAGACATGGTCAAAAATGTGGAGGCAATGCTGATACAGGCCAAACAGTGAGAAGCAACTTTAAGTTTCTTTTCACAATGCCTTTCTTAGAAACCAGCATGAGTTATATGTATTTTGGGATGTATTTACAGCATGATCAGACTTAATTTTCATTGATATGCACCACTTTCCTTAGTTTACCTTTGATGTTACCAGACCATTGCTGAATGAATGTCAACAAAAGAAAAGACAGGCTTAGTTTTAGGGTCCAGAAGAGTCACAATTCCAGTGCAAAAGTAAAAAGGCATTTCGCTGGTAAACTGGTGAACATCTTGAAGCACCATGTGTAACACCCACAATAAAGCAAGGAGTTGGTAGTGTCATGGTATGGGGACGTTTTGAAGGTGATAGAGTAGGAGATTTGTTTGAAGTAAAGGGTATCTATAATCTTTTTTGCTTCAGAACTTTTGCCCTGTACTGTATTTTGATAGCTCACCATCAATAAACTGTCAGTATATAATCATAACACTATGAAATTAACACTCAGAGGTCACCATTGATAGCATTTAGATTTGTAGCGAGCAATTACACATTCAATGACATTTTACTCAGAGTGATTTTATTATAAAAGCACAAACATTTATTACATCAATTACAAGACCATTTCTACTGATGAAAAAGTTTTGATCGATGGTTTCAATCAGACTTGGCCAAAAATTTACTCAACTATTAGTCACGCAGCATGAATTAAAATAATGTGTTGTGGAGTTGGTGGAGAAATATTGATTATCTTTCGTTTTGTTGCCTGTTACACCACTTAAGAAGCACATAGATAACACAAAAACAACAAGAATATTAAGATATGTTTTACAATACATTTAAAAGTCATCAGAGGCTGCATGGTTTATGAGGTAATAACAAATGAAACTATCAATTTAAGAACGGAGAGATAATGATCAGGCTGATTAATTGTTTAATTTCCTTTGCAACAGAGGAGCAAGAGCTTGTTCTGAGCATGTGTGCATGTGTGTGAGAGTAAATAGAGGCAACAGAGGGAAGAGGAGATGAGATGCAGAGAAAGACTGTTGTGTGGGAGAGGTGTGGACTTGTTTGCTTGGATCATGTGTCTCTTCAATAAATCATATCATCTTGGCAAACCTCAGACTGTGCAAACATGTCTGAATCATGGATGTCAGATCCATCATCTGTCATATCCTCCATTTTTTTTTCAGCCTTGTTTTTTTTAAGTAATTTCAATTTATCCCATGCTGTCACTTTCACAATTAAACCAGGAAAAAAAATGCGGTATGCCAGGCAGAAAGGTGTGCATGAATGTGGCCTATATTTGTATGCACACAAATCAACCTCCATGATGATTGACATGCTGGAGGATGAGGTTGCCTTGGAGACACACAGAAATACAAAATAGCTTACATTCACTTTCAAATGGAGGATGCAATACACACTCCATCTATTCAGTCTTTGCACTTAAGCTTGCTGTTGTTTTGTTCTCGATTCAGGCTCTGTCTCCCCAGTCTCATATCTGTCGCTCTTTTATTTTTCTGCCACCTTTTTCCTCCCGCTGACCTGATCCCGTGTTTCATTATCCTCAGCTTAAGCCCCTCCTACACTCTAAGCCTTCCACATGCCCTTTCTCCATCCTTACTTTGCACTTACGTGCTCCCTCGTTCTCTGTGTTTCACAGGTTTAACAGAATGCATCTAGGTCACACATCAATCTTGTGTAACTTGGACCATCTGTGTGCAAAGCCTAGACAAAGTGAAAGGCTCATGGCAAGACAAACAAACACAAACAAGCACACACACATAAAAACACAAACACATGAGTATTTGGCGCAGCTTGGAAAAAAAGGCAGGCGTTGTTGTTACCATGGCGATACAGTGTAAACAGCAGCCACTGTCAGAACTAAATTTACAGCGCCTGTGTGTTTAATAAACAATAACAACTGCTTTTCCTTTTTTTTTTGAGCAAGTGAAAAGGAGGCAGACACAGAGCATGCTGGATACAAACGATAATTGAAGATCATCAACGCAACAAGCAGAAAGTAGACGTGCCAAATGAAATCAGGTGCAGCTCAGGCAGGAAACAGTGTAGCTGATAACTATTTGAAATGGGAACAGCAGGTAGTTTGTTGAGTTTCTCACTAGTGGCAGGGGCGCATCCAGAGAGCTGAGCAGGGGTGGCATGGACCTTTCTTGAAATCTGTTGGCCACCCAAGATGCCATTCAAAAATGCTGAATTTTGATTGGCTGTTTGTCTTGTCAAGACATGGTACCGATATTATAATCGACTATTATGACAGATACACAACAGTCACAATCAATATGATCAACAAATTACTAAAAAAAAAAAAACACACCCGAATACAGTCCGATAAATAATAAAAACGTCCTCTTTTAGTTTATCAGTTTCCAAAAACACCTAATGTATCAAATGAGATAAATAAATAAATATATTTGTTAAATTTTAAGGACAGTTTGATTTTTTTGGGTTTTCAGTAGTAAGTGAAATAAACATTTCAGCTCCAAAAAATTTTGAATTTTCTGGCCATCATTTGTTGTGTGAGGCATTAAAGGGCTACAAGATGGATCAGGGATCAAACTATATTAAGGAAATACCAATAATGCTCCAAAGTGAGTCACTTAAACTGCAATTTAAGTTCTGATTAAAAAAGTGGTCTAAACTTACAGCACCTGCGACGAGTTTTTTTAACATCTATGGTAACTGAAATTCATACTGAAGCCTTTTACGACATCCAAAGCAAAAAGACCATCAGTGGCATCATCAATCATGTAATGATTGTAATATTTTTTAATGCCTTAAACTGGTGCAGGAGGGTAGGTGTAGTAGATGGCGATGCTTATGTTACTCTGACTGCTGATGACGTCATAAGCTGCTAAATAACAACATTAGCCTCTAAAGTTACTCAAACAATGGCTCCATGATGTTTGGTTAAGTCCGATGTGTTATGTTTTTAACTTAACAAGTGTGCAAACAGATTTGTCCAACAACATTACATGAATAAATGCTGATTGCAGGTGCGTTCGGCATAAAGAATATTCGCTTTACAGTCTATGCAATTCAGCCAAGGTTTCTCATAGAGACTCTTTACTTAACTGTCACAAAAGGTGCAGAAGGTTTAGGCCAGTTTCTGTCTGATTGTATACATACAGAGAAAACCCATCCCCAACGTTGTTATCCCTGTATGTTCATTAGACTATTAGGAAGTTCAATTTAATGCAATTTCAGTGAGACTAATGTGTTTACATGCTTTTTGAGAAATCAATTTTCAGTCAGACTAAGGCAATAAATCGATTTTTTAGACTGTGAATTATTCTCTGATTAAGTTCTCGACCTTTTTTCTCTCTGCATCGACTTTGTGCAAGAATTTTTGTATCTTTGCATGTGATTACTTTTTCTAATTTTTATTTTAATGTTTGGGTTGTTACTTTATGAAAAGTCAAATAGATATTTGATCACAAATATCTTCACATTTTTTTTCCAAACATGCTTTCTGTCCTAAAAGTGAAATTTTATCATGCTGATGTATATCAAAGTTTCCAAAAGAGTTAATTTAATTATATATTTGATTACATTAAAGGGATATACCATCGCTGATCTGTCGCAAAAGCAGCTCTTGCTGCACGGTGCACACAGGATGCAAGAAGAATCTGCTCTGCTGTAGATTGTAATGACCTGAGGGATCTTAATGTTTTATATTTGGTGCAGGTGTGTGTTTGTTTTGCAGACGGGGCAGGACATAAAGTACTATGGCTGCACCAGCCTCACTACAGCACTGGACTCATGCTCCAGGTCACATCGCCAGAGCAATATGTCATCACCTACAAGAGGGGAGTCGGGTTGACTTCCTTTTTTTGTAAGGTTGGTGACCCGTCATCCATTTTAATACACTTCACTAAATAAGCCAGGCCCCCAGTTAGACCACCCAAGCCAGGAAAGTCTGGACACACCCCTGCCTGTTAGACACAATGCTGTCAAAGTCTGGGGGAAAATGTGTTTTCACTGCAGAGCCTCTGAGGAAAGGCTGCGTGCGCATCTGGCAGAGCGAAGTTTGAGTTCATGGTAACACTGTACAAAACTGTGGTAGATAAATGTGATCGGCAGCGCCAGGAGAACGATCCCGCTCACCACACACATTCCCCCGAGAACCCGCCCCCCTACAGTCACCGGGTACACATCCCCGTACCCCACTGTGGTCATAGAGATGATGACCCACCAGGCAGCTGCCGGAATGCTTGCATAATCCTGGTTCTGCACTCCCAAGTCCAAGCCGTGCTCCAGCAGCTGAGCCAGGGCGCTGTATATCGCCATGGCAACGCACACAAACACCATCAGCATCACCATTTCTCGGTAACAGCGCCTTAGCGTCAGCCCCAGAGTCTGCAGACCGAGGAAGTGCCTCGCCAGTTTCATGAGCCAGAACACACGCATCATCCTCAACACCCGCAAGATGATGCCGGCGACCCCGAGGCCCGCACCAGGCATCCCCGCGCGGGCCAGTGCCATGGTGACATAGTACGGGGTGATGGCGATGACATCAATGATGTTCAGCGGCCGACGGAGGAAGTCCCATTTGTCTCTGGCCACCAGGAAGCGCACAATGCACTCTGCTGTGAACCAGCCGATGCACACGGCCTCCACTATCCTGCAGAGGAGAAAATGAGAGGAACAGACTGTAAACAGGAAACACCAGAGGAGCGATAAGGATGATATAAGATGCTGTTTGACCATCAGAGCATGCGAGGAAGGAGGAAGCAAAGCAGGACTGCTGTTAAGTAAATTGTTGTGAATAAGGAGGACATCTGATGCAATTCAGAGTTGAAATAAGTATCAACAAAGACATACAGTAAGAGAAAACACTGAACATCTGCGCAGAAGGACGGATTTAAATCCTCTACAGAGAGACTGTGAAGGAAACAAGCTCGCAATTATCCATTGATTTGCACGGCAAAAGCAATCTAAAGCAACGTGATGCTCGTATTTGATGTAGGAGCACGCAGGTCAAGCAAATAGCAGAGCCTAAGGACAGCCACATCAGCACAATTAAACCCAACCAAATTACAGAGCAACAGAGTGACCCTCATCATCAACCGACGTTCAGCTAAATTGGAATCCTTTTGACCCCGACTGTCAACTCCACTTCCAGCCTATTACCCAACCACTGAAACAGATCCAAAACTATGTCCTGAGTGAAAACAACCTTGCCTTTTATAGATGAAGGCCGCCTGCAGGCTCACTGAAGAGGAGGGAAAACTCCAGCAAAGAAAAAAAAAGGTGGACCTTTTCACCTAAAGTCCAAAAACAGGAGCCAAACTAACACCGCAACTGCTGACTTATGTAAAAGGTGATCCCTCTAAGAGGCTAAATTGCTTTTTGTTTGCTTACACTGATATATAATCCCTCTGTAAACTGTCCCCTTTCATCCTATCACCCAGAGGAACATAATAGCACAGGCCCTAATCTGTTTTATTTGCCCTTCTTGTGTACAGTCAAATAACTACCCATACTAATAAAGACTTTCGAATTAATAAAGACGAGTGAGGGGGAGGGTCAGGAGACATGGAGCAGTGCCTGTTTAATAATTAACGCCACACTTCACACACGCCACACTGTGAATAATATTGATTTGCTATTGATTTGTTTTCTTTGCTTTTTCATCTGATGTAAGAGGATCCTAACATTCAGTGCGACCTAGTTCTTGTCACAGTGCTGTATTGACAAAAAGGGCATCAAATCACTTAAGAGAAGGACGAAGTACCTTTGACTGAATAATCATTTTAGTTTAATGATTTAAACAGGGGCAGAAAGAGTATTAAGATAGACTACAAATACTTAAATGACACTTTGCTTAAGGAGAAGTAGAACTACCTGTCTGTTAATCCACTTAAGTAAAAGAAAAAATGTGGTTTATTTTATTTCATATACTGAGTTTTAGTTGTAACTCAACTAAGATTACTAACTGTTGTAATATAACCAGCAGCATTGATGCATGAAGTGATATTTTGACTCTGCAGGGAGAACTTTTTGAACATTTTGCTGCATCTTTTATCAAGATTACTCTTCGTAGACGGTCCCTGCACACTTAAATTATCACTGGCTGTGCATGAAGGCTTGTTGTAAGACAAAAATAAGGGCTGAGTTTGCAGTGATGACTAAGGATGTCTGCAAAACACAGCAAGCAAAATGTACATGCCATACATATTCAAGGAACTTAAGAACATGTCAGCTTGAAATAATATTGATTTTTTGGAGTAGTCTTGATTAAGTGTGATGAAATATTTTTACTCGAAGGGAGACAAATCCAATTGTTACTGGCACTATCCAATCAGCTGGCAGTCATGCAGTTACTGGAAAGCTTCAATGTTTTAGTGATTATTTTATTAATTTTTAACTGATTCTTTGTAAAATGTAGCAAAGTGCTCTTTTTAAAAAATGTGTTAAAAGTAAAACTTTTTATTGCAGTGAGTAATAAAATTCATGTGAATTTCCCAGTTTGGGATCAATAAGTATATCTATCTATCTATCTAGGCTAAAATTGGACATGGTATTTTTTTTCAAGTGATTTTAAGTTTTTATGGCTCTTTTTTACCTTTTTTTCTTTTCCAAACACAGGAAAGGGGCTATAACATGAGAGGAGTCACAAGCTGAAATTGGATTCATGCCTCTCAGCATCAACCTTCTTGATGATAAATGGATTGGGCGAATGAGTTTGACCGCTGCCTTGAACACATACAGGCACTCTCTCCAGTGCATTTATTATTTATGAATCCTTGATCATGATAGAAACCCTTCCTTGGCATGATTGTGATGGTTGCGCCCATATCACAGGCCAACGCTGACTTTTACGCGCTGTATTTTTGGGGCAAAGTGAACTTTTTTGCTGATAATCTGCGCCTTCAGATGAGTAGCAGCTTCCATCTGAGATCATCCAGACTTTCTCCTACCTGTGCTCCTCCACGGTAGTTTTCTTAGCTGTGTCCCAGTCCGGCAGAGTGCTTGCGCACAGCATGATCATAGAGACGATCACAAAAATCACGGACACTGACGCCAAAAGCTGCGCCAAAAGCGAAGAGTTTGGCTCCTCGAATGCTTTGCGCATCATCTCGAGCCATTTCGCGCGTCCCGTGAGCACAGTCCGTTGCACCGGTTCCGCCGGGCTCTGAGGCTCTTCCCCTGACACGAGGATGTCCCCCTCAGACAGAGTGTCCAGTCCAATCTCGGACATCCTGTCATCCAAGCGTTTCTGGCAGCAGGGGTCCAAGTGCGCGCTCTCCAGTCCCCAGTAGAGCATCTCGGTGTAGAAAGACAGCTCACACACTCCGGGGACAAAGCGGAGTTTACCGGAGCGCACGTACAGCATGATGAACACGAAAGCCTGCGCGTGGCGGTCGAAGAAAAACTCATTCCGGTCCCGGTCGTAGTCGTCGCACAGTTCAAGGACCTCTTTCTCAGTTGCGCATGCATGGAGGCGGCTGACGCGCCGGAGAGGGAAATCCCTGATCACATCACGGGTGAAGGCGTATCGGGTCCCCCCTACATTGAGCACGCAGATGCTCTTCCCGAACTTCATCTTTCCAACCTGTTACCAAAGTCAAATCTCCTCTTCCCCGTCCACTCCCCCTTCCATATCAGGAGTTTGGAGACTTGGGGCGCCACAGTCTCCTCCTGTGTCCCCCAGGGCGTGGTTCTCTCTGGGTTTGGGTTCCCACCCTGCGCTGAGCTCCGTGGCTGGTGGAAACTATATTCCTTCTGTCCCTCACTCCTCTTCTTCTCCCTCTGTAGCCTGTAGAGGAGGCTATCCACCCCAGTCAGGGGAGCCAATCCCATCAATGATGTCACATGGGCGCGCGCACGGACGCACGCACGGAGAGACAAAAACTCCAGTAATCCATTGTGTGCCATTTACACACATTAACCTCCTGAAGTATTGCTGTCTCCAGGAAACAACACAACTGGGTAAATGCAAGAGTAAAAATGAGTAAGAACATTGAAAACCATCACCAAAACGAATACAATGAGTAGCCTGTAACAACTCTTTCAAGCTTTGTTCATATTTTTAACTCAAGTCCTACATTTTTAGTCAGGTTTTTAGCTGAATTTGTTTTAATCTTTTAATCTACGTTAGGTGATTTTACACTATTTTAGTCCTGGAGTAACTATTTTGTGTTTTATTACCTCCTTTAAATGTACTTTCTTTTATTATTGGACTGTTTTGACAGTTTTATTTAATTTAACGCTTTATCACCTTTTAATATATTCTATCTTGGTTTTATCATTTTACTCCTAGATCCTGTGTTTCCTTATCCTTTTTAACTCAAGATAGCGTTTCCTCTGTCATCTGTGGCAAGTTGAAGAGTCCTTACTTGGTCTTTTGAGTGTGCATCTGTGTGTGGGTGCTAAATGTGTTGAATGGGGGATGGGAGGGTAGGTGGGGTTTGGTATTTGTATTTTTATTAATTTTTCTTGTTTTTAATATCCAATAATGCAATAGTGATAGAAGGTTAGTAGGTTTGGGTGGATTTGATAGCTGCATGTAGGGAATAAGGTCAGTAAGAGTGGTCCTGGAATTGCATGCTATCTTTATTTAGCGCAGTGGTTATGAATAACTATTACAAAGTAGTGATTTTTAAGGTAATTCATAAATATTTTAGTCAGCTGGTCATTTTTACTCACTCAAAATATGCCATATTTTGGTTCTCTCTCCTGCAAATGTTATTGTGCCAAGGATCCTGAGTGCTGTTATTGTGCCAATGCCCCAGAAATGGGTGGAAAAGAATAATAAGAAGAAGAACTTTATTAATCCCCAAAGGGAAATTCAATTGTCCGTCTCTAAAAGTCATCGACTATTCACAGAAGAGTTGTACAGTCTGATAACTGTTGGTAGAAAAGATCTTCTGAATCTTTCTGTCCTGCAGTGAAGAGAGAGGAGCCGTCCACCACCATTGGCCCTTTAAGGTGTTCTGAAGTGGGTGATCCATGTTCTTGAGAATAGTCTCCACCTTCCTCAGTGTAGATCTCTCCACCACATCCTCCACTGAGTCCAGCTTGAATCCAACCACAGAGCCAGCCTTTTTCACCAGTTTGGTCAGACGTCTTGCATCTTTGTGTTTAATGGTTCCTCCCCAGCGGATACATATCTCCTGTGGGACTTCCAGATACAGACCAACAAAATGGTAATGGCCAACCAACCGGACATTGTAATCGTAGACAAATAGCAGAGGAAAGCCGTTGTGGTAGATGTTGCCATCCCAAGCGATACCAACATCAGATAGGAGGAACAGGAGAAACTAGAGAAGTACCAAAGGCTCAAAGAGGAGCTAGAGAGAGCCTGGAAGGTGAAGGCAACAGTGGCGCCTGTGGTCATCGGGGCACTTGAGGCAGTAACCCCCACACTGGAGAAGTAGCTTCCACTGATCCCTGGGGAAACATCAGACATCTCACTCCAGAAGAGTGCAAGGAACAGCAAGGATACTGCACAGGACCCTCAAGCTCCCAGGCCTTTGGTAGAGGGCCTCAGCTTGAAGAGACACAATACCGCCCAGGGTGGGCGAGAGAAGAGTTTTATATATATAAGAATTTTTTGTTCATGAATGCCTAATTTCAGTCATTTTGTTGCATTTTTATCAATCAATCAAATTTTTTTTATGTAGCACCAATTCACAACAGTCGTCATCCCAAGATACTTTCCAAAGACCAAGAGCAGGTCTAGACCATACTCATTGTTTGATGAATTATCAAGGCCCAACCTAAAATGGGATTTGGGATTTCATCTAACATGAGTAACAGTGGCAAGGAAAAACTTTTAACAGGCAGAAACCTTGGGTAGGACCAGACTCATGCTAGACAGCCACCAGGGGCCTATTCTACAAGGCAAGTTCAACCTAGTGAGGTAGTCTTGGAGCTACCTCGCTCAACTTAGCGTGGTAGCCAGCGGTCTCGCTAAACGGTCTAACGACGCTGGTTATCAACCTCGTAAGTGGATCCAGCTTTGCTATAAGCGTGTGCATGCATGTAAGGCAGAGCCCACCACATCTGACCAATCGTGAACATGGACAAGTCTGGAGCGTCAGAGCAGGCCAGAGAGCGAAGGACCGCGTACTTCACAAACGAGGAGCAGGAGACGATCATGAGAAAGTGTGAAGAATTCAAATCTATCATAAACCTCAAAAGCAACACCGTCGCCGTTGCAAAAGCACAGAAGGAAAGCTGGCAGAAAATTGCCGACATTCTCAACGCGTAAATATAGTGCGCCATAAATCTTTGATGCCATTATCACCCTGAAATAGCGCTGTTCAACATGCGCTTTAACATGCACCAGACATGTCTAATTCACTTCCAAGATGAATTCATTCATTTGTTCATTCCTATCGTGTTTACATTTTTTGTGTGATATTTAGGCCATATGATCCTTTCATAAAAGTGGTCATCCGGAAAAGTAAGTGGGTCCGTGCGGTCCCTGAAAACTCTCATGCCGGAGTGCTCCTTGGACAATGCCAGCACCGAGGTCTGTAGGACCCTCCAAGAACGGACAAGCCTTTTTTCGAGAGAGCTCATTGGTCAGTGAGCAGGTTAGCTGTTCAGCGTATGTTGCCATGGAGACTCGCCGCGCTAAGAAGTGAACCCGCATCGTAGAACAGGAAACCCCGAACTTACCCTCGAAGTTACCTCGCTAAGGTAAGAGAGATAGGGGGAGAGACAGAGAGAGAGAGAGAGAAGTGGAGAGAGGGCAGGGTGAGAGAAAGAGAACAAGATAGAGGGAAGGAGAGAGAGAATGAGTAAGGGGGAGGGAGAGAGAGTAGAGAACGAGGGTGAGAGAGAGAGACAGGGGACAGCAGCAACATTAAAACAACAACAACAGGTCATGTAATGATGAATCACATTTTTATATGGTCCCTTCATGGTTCTTTTTTCCCTCCCTTTGGACATTGCACAGTTAAAAATAAAAGAAAACTACTTTAATTAGTCCTGTTTTGTCCTATTTTGATGTTCTTTCTCTTGGGTATATTATTTCGGGTGAAAATCACCTGGCGATAGTGATGGTGTTACTGATTTTAGGGATAGTGTTGAAGTGTTGAAGTGTTAAACACAACTGCCTGTTTCCTGTGTTGCAATCTTAAGATGAAAAGTATCTTATTTTGGAGTTTGGGAGACTTTTATTTTGAAATGCAAAAACTACTGGCACAGTGTTTAATGGACTCGTATGTTTGCATGTATTAATACTCTCCGTCTGTTTCCATAAACTTTAGTAGTCTCAGGTATTTTCCAGGTAACGGTGGTCCTACCTGCGCGCGTACGTCGTAGTCGCGCGCGCGTGTGTCTCTCTTCGGCTGTGTTTGCGCGTGCGCGGCCCTCCGCTCCGACGTCAGCAGTCGGTGGTTTTTCGGGTTGATCCGACTTCTTTTGGCTGCTGCCGTGAGTTCACTGTATTGTAAAGGGAACAGTGGATCCGAGGAGGAGGGGGGGTCGATCAGCAAAAAAAAAAAAAAAAAAAAAATCCCGATTGGACTCGCCATCCGGAGTCTCGACGATCCTAATTTATCGCAGCTTTTACCTTTTAAGAGACAGAGTTTTATAGTTTTTATTAATTTATTCTATTCCTCTTAGTTTATGGTTTACACTCCGGGAGGGCAGAAATGGCGGCCAATATGTACCGGGTCGGAGGTATGTATGTCAATGTGGATCTTTTTTATCAAACTGAAACCCCCCGGGTTTTGCATCCCTGGAGGTTCGTGAAGCTTTATTGTAGTTTGTTTGCATCCTATATCGAGATACGAGTGTGCCACACTCACTGAGGTGCATCAAGTTGTAGCAGGGAGGTGATAATTTCTAAATATTTGGGGATTCAAAATGGGTCAGGCCTTGCGTCTGTCGTGGCCACAGCAGCTAGCCGCCAGCTTGCTAAATAGCTAGCTCTCAATGTAAACATTTTTTTCTCTATTGTCTTCCCTTTTGTTTTGCTTTTGTTTTCGCTCACTAACACTCGAGAGGCGGAAAACTGAATCGCTGTGGGACTTTCTTGACTAGACACGCGTTTTTAAAGGTAACTTAAACGTTACCACGGGCAGTCTGAGGCTGCCTTTGTATTTGCCTCTTCTGGCATGCAGCCATTAGTACGAGTCCTTATTTAGCTAACGTTAGCAACAGCAACGGCCTCACTCATTAGCATTAATGCAGCTGTAGCGCTCGTCTACACCATCATCCAGCCACACTGAGAAACCCCCAAACGCCTCGTATTCTCTCATCCATCGCTGGAATTCACCTCAAATGTTATTAATAAGCCGATTGGCTCCTCTGGCTGGCTAAGTTGTTAGCTGTCTGCTGGAATTTACACCAAATAATGGTCTCGATTCATGGCGTCGTTGCGTCAGGTTGGATTAACACCTCTATTAACACATACTTAAAATCTACACTCAGACCAGACTCCCAATAGGCTTAAACTGCACAAGTGCTTGACTAGTCACAGGAATAACTTAGGAAAGTCTGCACCCAGGTTATATATTTTTGCCACTGTTTTTCACTATAATGTGTTTGACTATTGTCCATATGGTCACCTTATCTGGAGCTCCCCTGCTGCCTTCAAGTGCTCTCTGTAAAGTCCTACATAAAACATCCCTCAAGAATTAATAGTCTGTTATAATTATAGTCCTTTTAGGGCTGGGCGATATGGGAAAAAGTTTATCACAATATATTTCTTTAATATAAGTCAATGTTTGTACTAATGTTATATTTTTGCCACTGTTCAGTGTTTCCCCTAAAAATTTTTGCAGCTGTGGAGGTGGGTCTGTGTGTGTGTTGGGGGGTGGGGGGGTCGTTGTTATCCCCACTCTCTTGCCACTCGAGGAGCTACGCCATTACATTCACCTGACGTTACACACGCTACTCGCTATACAGACCGTGTATAAGCTTAAATGTTACCTTTGATTCGCTCCTTGATGACTCACAACAAGTCTTCCCCAGGATGCATCTTTTTCCCCCAGATAGTCCCAAAATCGCATCTGGCTTGATGTGTATAGTCAGGCCCGTCCAAATTCGCCTCCAAATATTTCATACTTTCGCGTTCTTTATTCGTGTCGGCCCCGGTGTGTAAGGACCTGTAGAGCACAGGTCTACAGTGGTGGATCCATGAGTTTCACTCAGCTTACCAGGTTGTGACGTTGTGTTAGATGTTTCTTATATCAGGAGCAGGGTTGTAATGAAAAACCCGTCTATAAAAAAATACATTTAACAGTGCTTATTGGTGGCTTGTCTTTTGCAGTACAATTAGCTACTGCATCTGTGAAGTCTTTTTGTCTCTTTGACGTTTTGTCGTAAGGCGTTGCGAAAGAGACATGGCCAAATGCCTGTTAGAAAGCCCGTGTTATTTAGGTGTTTTCAAGTAAATACAGCTCAGTTCTGACACGATTGAATGCACCGCACCTGTGTGTGAGAAGCCACAGCTGCCAAAGTTTAGTTTTCCTCCTCATGCAGCAGAGGATAGTTCGTAAATTTCCTCTTACCTGTTTTTACCGTACAGTCACCTTCACGTCCGGGTTTATTGTGTGTAAATACCAGAAGTTTTATGATGTTTCACTATCTAAGTTGGGTGCTATATTGCGTGAACACACACCATACACCTTGCTGCTCTAAACCCATCTTAATCCTGGAGGACGCCCTTCTCTCCTTTTTAATGCCGTCTATCAAATAAGCATATCGACCGTGTTTTATATTGATATAGAGGGAAATTAATTTTCGATATGTATCGTTATCGTTTTATCGCCCAGCACTAAGTCATCTGTAGACAAATCCCATGAGGACATACATCCATATGTTTGATTTCGTCTGTTTTCCCATGATAGAGAGCTCATTGAAGCTGTTTCTTTTACATCTCAACCCAGCATGTTTGCATGATTTTAACCAAAAAATGTACCTGTTGCCTTGGTATGAGTGAAACAGAACTATTTGTAAATCACACTCAGTTGAATTTCTTGCAGACTACCTCAATAATGTGAGTGGAGGTTGATTTTCTCCTGCATGTGTGCACCTCATTTGACCCCAAACTGACATAAGCTGTCTGCACATGCTCCACAGTGTGCACACTGAGCTTTGACCCGGAAAACTAACAGTAAAGATGTGTTAAAGTAAGCGAGGCTGCAAACAAAACCTCATCAAAGGAGGAAGAGGAAGGGGAGTAAAAAAAAAATGATGATGCTGTTGTATCTGGTTACCTGTGTTAGCCAGTTAGCCTTTTGCTTTCTTGTTTATGCACTGATGCAGTCCAGTTGAATTGTCTTTAGTGATAGCTTGGCTTCACTCTGCATGAAAACACGCTGGATTGAACTGATTAGTGAGGGTAATGGCAGCATGACATGTCATGACCTATGTCCCAGTTCAGGGGCTGCATCCTTAGAAGGACCCGGC
The DNA here is from genome assembly GCA_962446985.1 of Xyrichtys novacula. Taxonomy (NCBI): domain Eukaryota; kingdom Metazoa; phylum Chordata; class Actinopteri; order Labriformes; family Labridae; genus Xyrichtys; species Xyrichtys novacula. The sequence goes on along the minus strand of OY660882.1, from coordinate 4,669,044 downwards.
GTTTGTAGCCTGCACAGACCGCTCAGGCTGAACTGGATTGAGATGTTTTAAAGAGGACTTCCTGTTGGTGTCACAGGTCTCTGTTAGGTTGAAAACAGAAGACTAGTAGGTACTATTAGCAAATAACTCAGTTGTTTGAGAGTCTACATCTAGCTTGAATTGTTCGGCTGAGTTTTAAGCACCTGATGCATCCTCCAAAGCCCAGGATAACGCATTTATTGAAATCAGACTGTCTTTGACTCGCCACTGTGATATGACTTGTCTAAATGTGTGGCCTTACAAGGATGCTGCCCCTGAATTGGGCCACAGCCACGGCCACGGCCTGGCCTGCCACAGTGACAACTCTGTTTGCCAGAAAATTATGATTTTAATCTCCAGATAGTGCAGCAACAAACTAGCAATTTGAAAGAAAAGCACATTCACAACAGCGTGGAGTTTGTGCTTTTACAATCCCACAATCATGGATCACATGCTTGGAGCCCAGAGGCAGAAAAATAGTTGACTGGATACACCTCAGTCTGACATATTTACCTTTTTGCAGAAAACATTTATTGCAAAATTTGAGACTGCACTCAGAGTTTTCATATGCTGTATATTCCTCTGTGTGTGTTGATCTAAGCTGGATCTCCGTGTCCTCAGGCTGGGTGAAGTCTTGTTTGTTCAGGTTTTGTTGATGAGCAGTAGAAAACTTACCATTAGAAATATTCCTATTTATCTTTTCTTGCATAACAGTGCCGTTAGTGTGTCGCAGACTTTGAAAATAAAGCAGTAAACATGTAGTTGTCTTTGCTTTGCCTTGGAATCTGATACTGTTAATGTCCATGGTTATGATATACAGTTATGTCCTTTTAACCACATCCTCTTTATGTGACAGTTGTTGATTGTTGAGACTTTCATGACGAATGTAAACTGCCTCGAGTGTTTGGTTAACCGAGCCATGAGGAAGATCTTAATCCGGCTCTTTCCTGTCCCTTTCGCTTTGACTAAATATGTTACATTGATGGATATTCACTCTCTGGATGTTTTATACAATTGAATGTAATCCAAAACAAGACATCTGCAGAAACTCTTGATTAAGTTTTTAGTTTTAATGATGATGATTTTTGATGGGTTTTTGGCCTTAATTGGATTAGCCAGTCTAACAAATAGAGAAAGTGGGTAGGACGCACTCCACATCATGTCAGAACTAGGAAATGATCCTAAAACCAATGTGATGAGGACTGTTGGAGACCAGCTGGGCCAAACCACCTCCCAATGAGTGTCATTTGAAGGCATTTTGATCAGTTAAGTGACATGAATGTGCTCTGTAACAAGCTCGATTGTAACCGTGGGCTATCATGAAAAGCCTAGTTTGACAATCTACGATTCATTAAGCACAAGTAGAATACAGTGATATCCAACAGTGTCAGCATTAGCTTTGGTGAACTGAGACTTGCTACAGCTGTGGAGATAGAACACCTCCATAATGGGGAATATCATAATCATGATTATTTTGACTGATATTGATAAAAAACAATAACTGAGAGGAATAACTCACGTTTTTACATCTCCATCTCACACATTTGAGTAACTTCAAACTCTTACTTGAAAAACACAATAAGTGGTGAAAATAACCAGTTGGCTGACCTTATTACCAAAGCATGACTGTCTGACAAACTGGATGATATTATAGAAAAGACTTGTATGAAAAGGACCATTTACACTTCCTCATTTACCTTGAAGAGCTTTGGCTTAATTTTGGTGATAATATTCAGTAAATCAAATGCTGGATTTTAATTGTAGTGGATTACTTTTACACCATGGCATAAACTGTTGAAGGACCTTGAAAGACCTTGAAAAGACTCTAATCTTTAGTATAAATCTGCTTGTTTTATTGAGTACAGTGCATTTCAGAGCACATGAAGAGGATGACAACTACTGAAGTTGCATATACAGAAAATATCTAATAGATATCGCATTAAATAATTACTATTTTGACCAGCTGTTTGTGACCTATCCAGAACGTGTCCGTGACCCACCAGTTGAGAACCACTGATTTATAACATAAAGACTTATGGGTGCGTTTTATTTTGATTCAGAACGATGTCTCTCACTTTTTTAGCCCCTGCAGTTGTTAACTCATCACGTTTGTGTCCCTCAGTTTTTCAGGCACACACATATACACACATTTCCTCCTGCTCCTCTCCTTGCTCTCCTCTCTCCACCTGTGGGTGCATGATAGTTTGCACCTCTAATCCTCAACGTGTTGAAAAATTCAGCGTCACTTCGAAACCTTTTTTACTTTGATCCGAGCTGCTTTTATGAAGGTTTAAATAAGAGCTGTTTCAGGGGAGGATGCACTTTAATTAACTTAAAGATGTCTCAGTAAACGTTTAGTCTCCATTATCATATTTTTATAATAGTATGTGGAGCTATAATCGTAATTAAAACCGGATCAATCACCTGGATCTAGTAGAGAAACTCTGTGAGCTGGTTTGGTTTAATGTATAATACAGAGAGTATTCTAGTTCTCGATCTGAATTATTGGTGAATATTAAAAAATATATTTAAAATTCTTAACTTTAGTGAAAAGAGGTTTTTAACAGATTTAGACAATGTAGGAGCCATAATGTCGCTTTGCTTATCGGTCATCCTGTGTTCAGTTACTTCTGTCTGGTTGCTTTTGGTTTCCCTGGGTTTGGGTCATGTTGGCACCAAGTTTGAAAGCTGGTTAGTTATATAAGGGGAAGTCTTACCTGCACTGGGGTGGAGAGGTGAGCCTAGGTAGCCGTAAATTTTGTTGACCGCGCTTTATTTTCTTTGTTTTTTCGATGATACATGTCCCAGAGTGTACACATATTACATCGGATGTGTGCGTGAAACATTGGCGATTGTGGAAGCGGTTTTTTTCTGATATTAAAGCTCTGAAAACTTTGATGAAGCAGCATGTCACACAAATATACAGGACCTAGTTTCTGCCTCAAGCCACTTTTTGAAGGTACTAGGAAAGCCGCAGTAGACGAACTCCATCTCATGATAAATGTGCTAAAATTGATGGAAAAACCTCTATATATTTGGGTCTGTACTGACATAACAACCAACTACAGTATCAACAAACACTTTTGCACGTAACCATGTTTGTTTAGGTTAACTTCACTGCTGAGTTGTTTCATTAACATCCATTTTGGTTTCACAGGTGATCGTAATGAACTGACAGTGAATCTGATACAGTGTTTGTTTCCTCTTTCAGATTATGTATTTTTCGAGAACTCCTCCAGTAACCCTTACCTGATCCGCCGGATAGAAGAACTCAACAAGGTATCGAGTTGTTTGTGTCATTTTGCGTGTGTGTGTCTGTGTTTGTGTCTTTTTCATGCCCGGGGTCAAATAGCTAGGATTCCTCTCCGTCCCTTCCCCCCACCTCCCTGTTTCTTTGCCGCGATGTTTGTGACTGGATGTGTTTGTAATATGATGAAAGTGACAGGTGTTCCCTTGTCTCCTCTTAACTGCCGTTGGTATCACAGGACACGCCTGCGTATGTGTGTGTGCGTGCGTGCGTAGGCGGAGTGCGTTATTGTAATGAACTCCTCTGGAGCTCAGATAGCTTATGACTAAAGATCAGTTAATACCAGCTCTGAAAGGAACCTGGCTTCGTGTTTTTTTTCCTTTTCAGCCAATATTTGAACAGTTGTAGAGTCACCTTTTTTTGAAGTAATTTCCTAACAGTGTTTTCGATCAGAACAGACAGAAAACTAAACTTCACATTTAAATACAAGAAAAGCACCGACAAAGTCTGTGAGAGGAGCTCGCCCTGGTTTCCATTTACACTTCGATACTGCGATAAATGCATGTTATTATCAAATGATGTGGGTGGAGGAGTGTCAGATCAGGTCACTCAGAGAAAACGACATTTGAGGCCGTACATTTAGAAGTTGTAATATTGATCAGTGCTTAACGGGGAGGACACAAACACTAAACAGGAGCTCCCTACTGCATGATGCAATAAAAAACAGTTTTCTGTACAAGAAATAACGTTTATATAACGAGGCTATACTTAAAATCTCTCATTTGAAATTCCGTTATTGAAACGAAACCCATCTCCAGCCAGAGTAGTCTTTTAACAGCATATTCAGGTATGACATCCATTTAAACTAAAACACCTGAAAATGCAAAAACGCAGCACTCATGTCCACTAGGATTATGTGTGTGCTGGAGTAATGGAGGAACAGATTGCCTGCTCCACAGATGGCTGATGGGTTGCAGGAAAAAATACTCAGGATTAAAAAAAAGGGCACGTGAAAACCAAGACCTGAAAGTTTTTTAGTTTGAACTGTTTAAATGCTAAATTGTCCTGAAAAACTCCTGAAAATGTCCGTAAAGTCTCGGGTTGTGTTGCTCAGGTGAAAAGCAAACAACTGCAAAGTCAGTGAGCCAAAGTGAGAATGCAGCAATAAATATTTGCAGACTTCACAGCACATAAGAGGAGGTTTATCTGATTTGATTGGATGATCAACGAGCAACAGTGTCGGTCAGGACTCGTTTTTCTTTCTACACAGTCTCGTCTCGTCAACGTTAACGCACATTCGTCTCGTCACATTTTAGTCATCTAAGACTTGCGCTTAGCTCGTCAACATCATATCTTCGTCGTGGAAAAAAGTGCTGTCGACAAAATATTTTTGTAAACGAAAACAACACTGATCGGAATCAAACCCGGAATCGTTCATGATCAACCCTAGTCAGAACTGGGTAGAAACACATCAACAGTGACGTGATCATATAAAGCCGTGTGGATGAGAACCATTTCATAAACTTGCAACAGCTCTATGAAGGTTTTCTAATGTTGTGTGAGGCGTTCCTGTTATTTCCTCCATACCTGTCAGGTTAATATATATGTTCCAAGCTACAGTTTCCCCGGAAGAGCAGAAGACGTTGAAAGTGGTTATAACCCTCCACCCCCACCCCACCTTGTCATTTCACCCTTTCACTCTCCGTCGGTCATGACATTTACCGCTGCTTAAGTCTTTAAGCCTGTCTGTGTAATTACACCAGCAGACAATCAATCAATCATCTGATCAAAAGCTCTGTTGCTGGCCTGGTCAGCTTGTCATAGCAGCATGGCTTGATGAGCGCGCAAAGGAGCAAGGTCTCTTGGGAAATCAGAGGCTTGTACAGGAAGGTGCTACCAGCTCTGTCAGTCAACCCGGATCTCTCTCTCTCTTTTTGTTATAGACGGCCAGCGGGAATGTGGAGGCCAAGGTGGTGTGTTTCTACAGGAGGCGAGACATTTCCCACAGCCTCATCCAGCTCGCAGACAAACATGCAAGTGAGTAGTCGCTCCGGACGTGCAGATTCAGACTTACAAGTTTTTTGTTGAGGTGTCACATGAAGATGAATGATCCAGTCCTCTACGAACTAGATAGAGCTGTGAGAAATCAAACCTACTCTCTCTCTCTTTCTGTGTCTCTCCCTGTATGGAGTTTCACATAACCTAAAAACTTACATTTGATGAGAAAATGTATGCCAGTGTGTGTTTGTTTCAATGCCAATCACATCCCTGAAAACTCCGCGTGTGTTTGTAGATGACTTTTCAGCAGGAAGCAGAGGATTTGAGTGCGATTGTGGTGATTTTTAGATGAAAGGAGGAGAGGAAAACGTGTTTTATCACATCAACACCTGCTCAGTGTGGGAGGCTTTTTAATCGTTTCCAGAGATGCTTCACTTTTTCCTTTGGTCACAAATAAAAAAAACAAAAACATGACTTTCTGTAAATTAAAATCCTGAACTCTAAGGAGATGCTGGGTCAGACAGTCTGTATGATTTAGAGTCAGCTCTGACGGAACAACAGGAATGTATTGTGTGACTAAATACTACCCTCTGTGAAGAGAGACCGTTTGTGGAGAACCAGTTTTTCTCATTTGGCTTGACTCTGTAAACAGGCAGCCGTCTCAAGCCAAAAAAACAAAACCAAACAATATGCAGGGACATATGCATTCATTGACACACGCTACCATCCCCGCAAGACTTGAAAACAGTCGTCCACCAGCTGGTTCAAAACAAAGACAAGAATAACGACATTATCACTCTCTAAAAGAAATCTCACATATCCTGAAAATGTCCGGGAAAATTTTAAGAGGAAGACTAAAAGCAGCAAAAATTCTGTTTTGATGCATCTGAAAATCAAAACAGATTCAGCAAACTGTTAGTGAAGAAGTTGAGATCCAAAACTATGAATATGTTTAAAGCTCCTGTGAGGAATTTTCAGTTTGTGTAAGTTCTGGCGCCCCCCTGTGGGCAAAACAGCCTTTGCATAACTTGTCCTCTACCTGCTTGAGAAGAAAAATCTCAGTCTGATTATTAAGAGTTTAATTTGTCATTGAATGTGAACATTTTTGTAAAATTAAGTTGTTTCAGTCACTAAAAACAACAATATGAAAATCATTAAAAGGTCTCGCTATCATAAAAAGGCATCAGTATGAATTTCTGTATATTTAAAAAGACAATAAAACTCTTTATTGGAGCTTTAATAAGTAGTAAATTCTGATTTCAGAGGATTTCAGAGAAAGCAGCGGTGCTGTAAGGCCCTGATCAGACAGAGTGTTTTTCCAGGTTAGAAAATTTCAAGTGCACCTCCACGCTGCCTTTTTGATGAAGAGGGAAAGCACTTTCATCTGACATTTGATTATGATACATCTGCAGGGACACCTTCTTTCATGTCCCTCTCCCAAAAATCTCGAGTGCCACATGAATTTGCTTTTTCAACTAGTGCCATTGAGCATTTGGAAAAAAAAAAACTCCATCACATCCTCGGAAATTATCAGCTGTCAGGAAAAAAAAAACACCTTGATTAGTCAAGGATGTTCCAGCTCACAGCGCTTCAGCAAAACCGGCACTTCTGAGTCTCTAAGAGCACTTACTGGGAAAGAAAACCCGATGAAAAAGGACTCAACTTTATGATAGAGACACGCTCTGTAGAGCTTTTCCCAAGCCCTTTCTCTCGCATGTCATGCAGATAATTTTCAGTCAAATCACTGCACAGAACAGGAGATCGCTTCGGTCAGTTTACCTTAATCTCAAGTAGGGCTGGGCGATAAACTGGAAATTTACAGATACTGAAATTTATGACAATAACCAACGTCTTTTTGCCCATATATGTATATTCAGCGTAAAAAAAATAAAGAAATAAAAGATGGTTTTGGATGTGTGTAGGTAGGCTATGGTCTCATGTCCCTTTTAAGACGCTGTTAAGAAACTGCTCAATATATCGTGACATTGATTTGAGGCCATACCACCCAGCCCTAATCTCAATAGTGTAACCTCTTTTCGATTAGGCCATGCAGATGTTTTTACTTTGACAATACGTAAAGTTAAAGTTAGTTAAAATTTCTTCTCAGAGTTTGTGACAGTTTTCTCTTTGATGCATCCATTTTATCAACCACTAAAAAGCCCCTTGGCATGTTCAGGTCTGTGAGTTAGCAAATGGTCATTAACTAAAGCGAAAAATAGGCAATAATCTTCCTGTAGTTGTTAGTGGTTTTGCTGGTGGAGAATTTCAGTATTAAAAAGCCACAGCAGTGAAAAAATTAGCAATTGTGCCTGTCAACAAAAACTATAAAGGAGCATTTTACTTCTGTTCAGTAAAACGAAGAACAGCTGGACCAAATATTCAAAACAAAGAGATGATCTTACACTCGGATACAGGGATATAATAGTATCAGAATCTGACAGTGTGATCATATTACTGTAAGAAGTCCACAATAATGTATTTAATGCAGGAACAGAAAGATGAAAACTCTGAAAAAAAAGCTCCATCTCTAGCTCTGAATAGCTCTTGAAGTCCATCCATTCATCTGTGGTGAGTGAGATGCTCTCAGCTCTCCTCCGGCTCTGTGTAACTTCAGCCTTTGTCTCTCTTTGCAGAGAGCTGGTATTGGTGTTTGACTAAAGTGTGGTTGTGATTGGAATTTAAACATCGGTTTAATCGGGTTTACTAACCTCTGAATCCCTCATTGCTGACCAAAGAAAGTGTCTGCAGGTCGTAGAGTCTGCGATACATCTTGTGAAAACTTGCAGTGTTACAGGATAAAAGTGAGGCTGGAAGTGTTCGCTTTTTTTTCCCCTTGTCCTCTTGAATCTTTTCAAAATGACGATTTGCTAAGTGGTTTCTCATTTTACTTTTATTACCCGACATGAAGGTCTCCACAGTCTTTTTTAATTTTGTTTACCGTCACCTCTTCTTCTTTCTAATATCTGTACGCGGGGAAACCAAAATGCCACACACCAAATCTAAAAGCTCCCGAAGTATCACGATTTCTAAATCATCTCATTCTTTTGCCGAGGCAGTGAGCAGAGGGGTGATGGTCTCTGCAGCTCCCATTTCCTCCTTTATCTCTGCTCCACTGCTGCCAAAACATAACGACACTTTTTGCCCAGAAGACCTATTGTTTCATACCGTCACATTGACAATACAGTTTACACCCATACCTAAATGTGAGCATTAACAGCCATCTAAAAATGTTGATCCATCCACAGAGGGAAGTTAAAAAAAAGCTGTTTCAGCCGCAGAGCTTATTACACTTGCATACAGCGTCCTGAACCCCCTGAAAGCAGGAGTTCACTTTTCCACCTGTCTCAGTTTTTAAGAAGAGCAGCTGTGTCCAAAACTGTATCTTCCTGTCAGGAGTTTCAAACGTATGCCCACTTAACACCGTGATTACTTTTGCATCCTGAAATAAGACAGCAGGCGTGGGGTTGACCTTTTCTCCTCTCTGTTTCTGTCTGTCATGATTCAGAGGTTTCAGACTCAAGCGCTCCTAAAAAATAGTCTTAAACCTCAGTGTTCACTGTTTTGTCCTGTTAAATTAAATACCTAGAGCTTTGAAATGTTAGAAAATAGTCTCCTTTACCTTTTCTGGGTCCTCTAATTAGGGCTGGGCGATATGGGAAAAAAATTATCACATCATAATTTTTGATATCGTTATATATCACGATATAAAAATTGAAATTCAATTCGTTTATTGGTAGCATGTCTTTTGCAATACAATAAGCTACTGCATCTGTGAGGCCTCTGTGTCTCTTCGATGTAGAGCTGCAGCTATCGAATATTTTAGTAATCAAGTATTCCACCGAATATTCTATCGATTACTTGATTAATTGGACCCAAACGGCAGACTCACATAAAGTTAGATTTCCTATAGCCCCAGCAATGAAGGCCAGACTAGGAGAAATAGAGGACAATGCTCGTAAGAAAGCTAATTATGATGTTAACTTTCATCATGTCCTCAAAGACATTAGTGTCGGAGAGATAAATAGCTGCTATGTTACCTGCTTCTGTTACGACACCAGCAATGTTAGGCTACAAGCTAGTGTGAAGAGAATTGTGCAGAGCAGCGCAGTCTTGACCAACGACTCAAAAGGCTAAGTGCTAATGAACTACTGGAGCTCTGCACAAGAAAACAGTGTTGCTAACTCCTCAGTAAGGAAAGTCACTAGTGGCTGTCGTAAAAGTAGCTAGAAGTCGCTAAGACGTCATCGCCTAATTTGCATAATTTCTCAGTCAAACCCCGGAGGATTGGAGGGAGGTGGAAAGGTGTTCTTTGGGGTGTCTGTCTGTGTCTGTCTGTGTTTTAGAAGAGTATTAATGAAACCTGCTTACATGTTAGAGTCTCTAAACTCCGGAAAAATTCGCTAGATTTGTAGCGAGGCGCTTTCTGATAATAATTCGCCTGGGGGGTCTGAAAAGTTGCGAAAGTCGCTAGGTTGGCAACACTGCAAGAAAAGCCCCTCGCATTATTTATTTTTCCGCTCTGCAAAACCTAAAGAGCACTTACTCCTCCTTCTATCGTGGTGACGTAAGCGCATTGTGTCACCTTCAAAAGAATCTGTGTGAAACAGTGACGATTTGAGCTTATAAACGAGAACTCGAGGCAGAGACGATTCCTCGATTATTATTTATAATCAAGGTACTCGAGGTATTCGAGGAATTGTTTCAGCCCTACTTTGATGTTTTATCTTCACCGTTTTGTTAAAGTGCTATGGTTGTGTGTAGTTGTATCCTGCTACTACTCAGTTGTTTGCTACTTGGTGCTAATTCAGCACATGATTGGTTCAGCGCGAAGTTGACCCCAAACTCCCTTATTCATTGGCCATTCGTATAGTCTATTAGAACATGACAGAATGCTGGCTATTGAAAAGCATATTGACCATGTTTGATATTGATACTGAGGGAAATTAATTTTCGATGTGTATCGTAATGGTTTTATCGCCCAGCCCTACCTTAAATGTCTTCCTCTTGCAGAGAAATCAGTTCACTGTTATAAAAGAGGAAAATATTTTTTGTTTAGAGGTTGGATTAAGACAATACTCCCCTAAAAAGTCCCTTACACCAATTTTCTGATGAATTCAACATTTGGCACTTAGTTGATTCCCCGTCGAGGATCCTTTCCATTACTTGCACTTTTCACCCCGCCTATTCAAAAACAGTTTATTCCTGCCCTGGGACTGTTTGTGCAAACTACTTCTCTTTAAACACACGCTGGCCTCTGGCCTGGAGGGTTTGACACTATGAAAACAAACTCGGTTAAATCTTGTCACACCACGGTTTAAGGTGTAGATTAAAGTTTTTACTGTGCACCGAAAAGTGACAGAAAGAGCGAAAACTGGAAAATGCAGCGTTTGAATCCTGTGTGTTTTTTAGTCTCTCCTCTAGGACTTCATGGTTTGCTCTGTCATTCACATAAAAACGGAGAGATCGATTGTTAAGAATGGGGAAAAAAAAAATCAAAAAGGAGAGACTCAAAGCTCGCCTTTAGTCGTCACACCTCCACATCGCCGGCAATCGATGGCGTGAAGTGGGCGTGTGAGTGTCAGGTTGTGTTAATAACAGAAAGGTGTGGGAGGAGGGGGTTTCCGAAGCTCTCTCACCATCCCTGCTCTGAAGGTGTCGTGAATATCTGGATATCAGCAGGGGTTTGACGCCGTACAAGAGCCAGTACTCACTCCTGAAAACAACCGATGTAATCATAAGATGTTACAAACTCTGAGGAGAGTCTTGATTTATCGGAGTGTTTGCCTGCAGAGAAGAGCAACAGTGATTTAAATGTTTATCTGATGCGCTGTGCTGACTCAGCTGCGGCTAATTCGGTGTTTATAGATGAATGCACTCGTCTTAAGATAACATATCCAGTAATAACCCTAAGTGTAATAGTCAGGGTGTCTCAAATGAAAGATGGGAGCAATACTTTGCGACTGTGAAGCTTTGATTTATCTTGGTGTGAAACATTAAACGGTCACGTGATTTTGATAATGAGTCGGTCTATTTATTCATCAACAGTGAACAGTCTTCTTTCGTGTCATCGACTCTCAGTCGGCACATCTATACTGTCTGCAACACTGTCTCTTTTAAAGCGAGTCCTGATGGGAGCTCTGCCCTGTGTTTTTGTCTTTCTGCAGAGGAGCTGGAAGAAGAGAAGGAGAATCCGACAGAGACAGACCTAACAGATAAACAGAAACACCAGCTTCGCCACAGAGAGCTCTTCCTCTCCCGGCAGTACGAGAGTCTACCTGCGACACACATCAGGTACAGCACGAAGTCTCCCAAGGACCTGGGGTTATGCCAATCGTCAATATTAATCAGTGTCTTTAATTGTCGCCAAAGGGAGTGTGAAAAAACTGTCAGTTTGAGGATCAACCAGATGCAGGGTTCCTACTAGAGGATGACTTTTTTTGGGAATTCCTGTGGGTCACGTGATTCCCGTGGGAATCCCACTGGATGGGAATCATTTTTTAATTAATCTTGTGATCGGGACGGGAAAAAAAGCAAAGGGAGCGGGTAGGAGCGGGGACAACATTAATAGATGATCATTTTCAGCGGTGTTAAACAACCAGATGAACAGATGCGTCCATTTTTGTAGTCATCTCTCAGTGAGAGTCAAAACAAAAGAACTACAACAGTGGTTTGACTTCCTGTCACCACCGGAAGTGAAAAGCGACTTGCACTTTTACCTAAAATTTTTTAGTAATTCTGAAATAAAAAATGCAACGGGAGCGGGACAGGAGTGGGAGTAATTTTAAGTGGGAGCGGGATGGGAGTGGGAGTCATTCTACAGGAGTGGGAAAGGACAGGATTAATTATTTTACTCCAGTCCGGGATTGGGACGGGATGGGATTTTTTTTCTGGGAGTGGGACGGGACAGGAGTGAAAATCCGCTCCCGTGTCATGCTTTAGTTCCTACGCAAGTATGGAAATAAGTTGATTGATTTCCAGGTCCCAAAAAGTATGAAAAATGAAAAATAAAGTATGGAAAAATATTAATATTTCTAGACGATAACCACAGGTGTAAAACAGAAAAGTAGGTATTTCCAAAAGTAATCCTAAAAAGTAGGGGTACGGAAAAGAATGGAAATTCCAGCTGTGTAGGAATCCTGCAGATGGTTTATTACATTAAACTTCAGATCCTTAACACCTGTTGCACTTCTTATCTTACATTATAAATCATTATAACCTGCAGCAAAACTGAATTAAGTCGTTAAATATGAAGAATCAGCTAAACTCCTCCTCTGCAGACTCACTGTCTCCACAGGTTGTCCTGCTCGGCTACCTCTGACAAAGTGAGTTTTTTTTTTTAAGTGATTAATAGTCAGAGGTCTTAAAACACTTGTTAATGTAGACACTAGTTTCCAGTCAGGGCCTCTTAAAGCTTCAGGTGAGGGTCTGTAAGCTGAGCTACTGCCAACAACTGCGTAGGTTAGATTTCCTCATGAAAGATCAGCAAATAAATTCACATCAGGCTCAAAATCTTTGTCGTGTCTCATACACAAGTTGTCAGTTAATGGAGGTGGGTGTGTCTGAGAAAGGAGACCGGCTTTTGTTGCCTCCTCTGCTGTGTTTTCCATCCATAATGCAACATTTTTTTTAGCAATCCCCCCAGCAAGATTGCTTCATCAGGCTTTATCCTTTGTCACTCTCACACACACACACACACACACACACACACACACACACACACACACACACACACACACACACACACACACACACACACACACACACACACACACCTTCTAGACCCGAGTTCTCATCACCTGCAGGCAGTGCCCATGGATAGTCACTCATCCAGCCATGAATAGACAGAACTACCACTGCTCACTTCCTGTCTTTGTGACTTGCATCATTTTTTTCCCTCCCTCTCTGTGTCTCTCTGTCTGTCTCTCTGTCTGTTAGGGGAAAGTGCAGTGTGGCTTTATTGAATGAGACTGAAGCCGTTCTTTCATACCTTGACAAAGAGGTGAGTCAGAGAAAAGAAAACACAAGGTGTCAGCTCTTTGTTTGTGCATGCTGAAGGCTGCCTGTGTGTCAAAGCAGGTCTAGGTCAGACTTCGTCTTTTTTTCATTCCTTTCTTGTCCAAACAACTCCGAGAAACCTCAAGAACTGAAACTAACAATAACTCTCAGTCTTGATTTTACTTTGTAATTATCATTTTGAGGATAATTTGTAATTTTTTGATATAATAATCAGATTTTTTTAACTTTAAATCATCACATAAGAGAAGAAAAACTGGAAGCAGTCCAAAGAAAAACTGTGTCAACGTTATTTTCGTTTGTTTTCTGATCTGAAAATTAAATTTAAGGTTTCCACCTACGTATATCGTGCCTAACGGGTTTGTGTTTCCACCAGGATACGTTCTTCTACTCGCTGGTGTACGACCCGACACAAAAAACTCTCCTGGCCGACAAAGGGGAGATCAGAGTGGGACCTCGCTTTCAGGCAGACGTACCTGAGATGCTACAGGAAGGTGGGTCTGAGCTGGACTCGCCGTGCGTGCTAATTTATCACACCGATGTTTTTCTCTCACCTCATTATCAACAGCTGATGTGTTTGTGCGTGTGGGGCGTCTCAAAGGGTATACAGAGCAGAAAAGCTGTTGTCGTGTTGATGGGTGAGAGGATGCATGCTTTGTTAAGATAAAGGACGTAATGGCAGCTATGTTTTTTTGTTATTTCAATCTCATTTTTTGCACGTAAAGCTTTCAAGTCTTTCTTAATCTTCCCCGTGAGGTTCAAGTGTCAAATATTGTTCGTGTGATGGCTGATGTAACACTCGATGTGGATTGTGTATCCAACTCTAAGCATTATCAGGGATTTTTGATGTTTTGAAACTGTCTCTGCCCTTTTTTTTTTAAACAGTCCTCTAGGTTGAAGTTTTACAGCCCACTAAACTGTTTCTTTGAAGCCCCAGAGCCGAATGTCTTTAAATCAGTTATGCTTTAAAATATTTAAGAGTCTCATTATAAAAAAAAAAAAAAAGACAAAAGCAGCCAGTCTCCTCTGACTCTTATCATTATTACCATCATTAAAGCTTATAGCCGATGGTGTGCAGGGTTTAAAGTAGCGGTGAAAACAGCAGCTGCAGAAAGAGTGGAGTCATGATTAAAACATGATCAAAACCAGAAGATAGGTGTTTGGTTTTTGAATTTTCAACCTGTTGTAGAGCCACCGTGTGTGAGCTGAGCCGTATTCATCAGGTCCAGGCAACAGCACACCATTAAGGCCGTCTGCTAGGGCTGCACAATTATCTCAAGGTTTTGGCCTTTCCGTGATCAAAGACACACGGGGATTGATCTTACTGCAGAGAACTGATTAAGAGTGTGAAAAGAACACAGGTTTCATTTTTTTGATGAAATTTCTTATCAGTGTTTTTACTCTCCAACACAAACAAGCACCTGCCCTCGTCTCAGAGTGGCTTCTCCTGCTCAACCTCTCCTTTTTACTTCACTTTTATGCGTCTGATCTGTTGACAACACTGTTCTAGGGCTGTAATCAACTAAAGAAACTCTTGGTCGATTTTTCTGACTCTGACGGCAAACGCTTCTGTGAGCGAGCGATGACGTGGCTTGGTCGGCAGGGTTAGGGTTAGGTGAAAATATACTGATACCAGCACAAGAAGGCACTTAATCAAACTTCAATCAAACTTTATTTTTAAAGCACTTTTCATACATGTAATGTCGCATAAAGTGCTGTCCATTCAAGCAGGATATTAAAAACAATGAAATAAAATAAATGAAAATACAAATGCCAAACCTCACCCAGCCTTCCAGCCCCTGTTCATTACATACAGCACTCACACACTTACACACACACACACAGATACATACACAAAAGACCAGGTGAGGACTCCTTAACTTGCTACAAATGACTGAGGAAACACTATTTAAGTTGAAAGAAATGAGGAAACAGTGGATCTAGGACTAAAACAATAAGACCATAATAATATATAATAAAGGTGAAAAAGCGTTAAAAACTTAAATAGATAAATAAAACACAAAATAAATAAAACACTTAAACGCAAATATTGAATTCAGCAAACCACCGGACGTTGATTTACATGGACGCTCTTCAATCTTCCTGTCTACAGTCGGTCTCCAGTGGGTTGGGTGAATCCAAACTGATGAAAACAAGGGGGGTGTTCTTCGACAGGCTGTTACCTGTGAAATAAGGGTGCTCTGAAAACACCCCCGTTAGCACTTAGTATATTCCTCCTGATGAAATTAACCATACACTGTAAATTGACACAGAAAAGAAACGAGTCGACCAATCAGAATTTTGGTTGACTCAGCATGTATCGACCGATAACTCGACCAGTCGACTAGGGCTCCGATATTGACAAATTAACTGGATCGGATATCGGATAAATGATGCCGATTCAGCGTTCTGATCCAGCCTTTTTTTTTTCTTTTAATACATTTTTCTTCTAATACATGGAAGTCTTAATACTTTTTGCTGTGTGCCAATGTGCAATTTGGCATTTGTTGATAAATAATATTAAGTAAATTTATATTGCTGTTAATTTGTTACCTTATTTTTTAACACAGCTAACATAAAGCCTGATGCCTTCACTCACAGGGCAAGGTATACAGTATACAGTTCATTCATTCAACAGTAGTATTGGATCGGTATTGGATATCGGTCGATAAGCTCAGTCCAGGTATTGGTATTGGATTGGATAAAAAAAAAAAATTGGATCGGTGAATCTCTACAGTCGACTAGGACTTTACAGCCCTACACTCACACTCTATTCCAGTGTGACTACAAATGATCTGCATGTTGTCAATAACGAAGCATATTATCACAGTCTAGGTGTGTGTAAGTGAAGCAGAGGGATAGAGTGAGCACAAGGAGCAGAAAACAAAACTATTCAGAGTTGCTTAGGTACATCATGCTCGCCCATCTCCTCCTGTGAATGATGTGTTTTTATCGTGCCTTTTATTGTACCTGGTTATTGCATTGTTGTTCCTGCAGGAATTTCATCTGTGACTCAGTGAGTCTGCTTTCTCTCCCTGTTTACAGCTCTGTGGATTGTATTTTGTTCATATGAACCCCTTTGTTACTTTTGTCTGCAAATAAAGCTACCTTACTAACTTATTTAAGCGGTCGTCTCCGTGCGCCCTGCAGGTGAGGCCGACGACAGGGACCAGTCCAAGCTAGAGGAGAAGCTGTGGGATCCAGAGTGTCCTCTCACCAACAAACAAATAGACCAATTCCTGGTGGTGGCACGGTACGTAGTCCTCACCTCTGAGCATGCTGATTGGTCAGCTGCTGCATTTGTCTGTGCATGTATTAGAAAAATGGAACTTTTAAGATCAAAACTTCCCGCATCAAAAACGCGGCCTCCTCTGCAGAGAAAGTAAACTGGCATTGTTGTGTTCCCTGGATGTTTATAGAGAATCAGTTAATATTTTAATACTTCATATTTATAGTGATTTATTTATTGTAATCTGTTATTTTGGAGAGGAAAAATAATGCTTAAAGTTGAATCAATTATTAA
The DNA here is from genome assembly GCA_962446985.1 of Xyrichtys novacula. Lineage (NCBI taxonomy): Eukaryota > Metazoa > Chordata > Actinopteri > Labriformes > Labridae > Xyrichtys > Xyrichtys novacula. Next base: position 4,652,245 of record OY660882.1, on the reverse strand, counting down.
CAGCAGCAGCAGCAGCGTTTGTATTTGAAGTGAAATATTGTTCTCTAATTCGCTGCCTTTTATTCTGTTGCCTCCTTATTACTGGAAGCGTATTCAAAGCCATGTGTTGGCGTCTGTAAAACAAACAATGAGCCTCACTGACAAAGATGTATGACATTGCAGTAATGAACTCTTTATTTTGTGTTTTTGTGTGTGTGTTCGCATCAGGGCGGTGGGGACCTTTGCTCGAGCGTTGGACTGCAGCAGTTCAGTCAGACAGCCGAGCTTACACATGAGTGCAGCTGCAGCCTCACGAGATATCACACTGGTGAGTCGGGCACGCATAAACAGCGCAGAGACGCACCTGATCGTGTCACTGACGACATATTAAACCCGCCGTTCTCTGTCGATTCTGCGCGCAGTTCCACGCGATGGACACGCTTCATCGCCACAACTACGACCTGTCCAGCGCGCTGAGTGTGCTGGTCCCAGCAGGCGGCCCGGTGCTCTGCAGGGACGAGATGGAGGAGTGGAGCGCCTCAGAGGCCGCCATGTTCGAGGAGGCACTAGAGAAATACGGAAAAGACTTCAACGACATCCGGCAAGACTTTGTAAGTGTCTGTTGAGGTTTCACGGGACATCTAGCACCTGCTAAAGTTTGCTATAGAAAGATTCCAGCCACCGTTATCATCTTCTTTTCTAAAAAAAAGTATTATCTTTATGAAATTGAGATCCTGAGATAGTCTGCAGATATCAAGATTCTTCATATAAGCGAGCCTACAGCAGCGCCGTAATAAAGCTGTGCCTTCACTGCACCTTTGTGCCTTTGTATTGAATCTGCCGCTGTGTAATACATGTGTCCCATTGAGTTGATTTAAATTTGGTTAGAGCTTCACAGAAGCGCAAGATGTGAACCGCCATCTGGAGTTTCTAGGGAGTGTAATGATGCTTTATATTACTTTTGAAAATCAATTCAAATAAAATACAAACTAAATCCATACGGCGAAAATAAAACAATGAAATATTGCGACGCTCTTCTTCGTCTCTCGTCCAACAATATGACAAATCTTGTACAGGTAGCTGGGAAGACGTGGCGAGCTGAACAAAGTGAGGTTTTGTAAAGAGTCTAGCTTCAGATCAGGTCTACAAGGGCAAAGAAGTTAACATAGACGACCAACGCAGATTGCAAAGAGTGATAGAGACTGGCTAAACAAATTTACACAACCAACTTGTAGAAATGTGCGACAATCAGTGCGTTTACATGTACAGCTTAATCAGACTAAGCTCATAATTCTTTATTTTGCCGAATCAGACTTCTCTCCTTGTCCACGTTTACATGCAGCTGAGAAAATCGGATTATTGACGTGAACGTGCCCTCCTTCCCAAAACTAGGGGGCGATATGGACCCCATACGACCGTCAACAACGACAGCAGGTCTGTGTCAGACGTCAGAAGTGGCTACAACTGCTGCTGGTCATTTTTCGAGCAAGAAGATGGAGAATCGTACAGCGTTGTTTTTGCCGTACATGATGTACACGCTACTTTTTCTGCATGCTACTCCACTTCTCTGGTGTTTTTGTTCCGGAGTCATGGGGGTGTGGCGCAGGGGCACATGCGTTGTCCGATCATACTCCGACTGCGCTGGTTACATGGTAGAGAAAATCGGATTCCAATCATATTATCTGGGTGTCTTAATCGGAGTTCTCAAACACCGATCAGAGTCGGATAAAGGTGTTTACATGCACTTCAGTTGTCCGGTCTTAATCTAAATAAGGCGATAATTCAGTTTTCTTGAGTGTCATGTAAACGTACTGACTGAACAATGGAGACATCAGAGATCGTAGGAAGCAGATTTGAAATGCCTCTTGCCTGAATGAGTGGAAAAAGCCGTTATTATCTCACAGTCATAGATTGCAGTATTGTTCACTATTATATCAAATTCACAATTTCACCGAAGCGCGCAACAGTTGTGAAAAGTTGAGTCACTTGATGAGGAGCTGAGTCTGTGCCTGCACGCCTGAAAAACATCTGCTAGTTAAGAGAGGGGATCATTTATTTGATTTGGGATTTGTACCGTCATCTCTGCCGTGTTATACTGAGCCCCTCTCACCTCTGCTGCACCGTCTCTTTCTAACTCTGCCTTAATGATGGGAAAAAACTTGGTTCTCCCGTCACGCCTTGGCGACATTTGCATTGAGAGTCCTGCCTGCTGTACCGGCACTAAAAAGGCGATCATTTCCTCTGATGTTGGAGGGTGGAACGCTCCCTCTTTGTAAGCTCTAAAAGGCGCCTTTTCACTCTGAAACTCTCAGCTGCGGTTAGTTCGAGTTCATAAATCATTTTGTCCTCGCTGATGTTTTGAGGTATGAAAGTGTCACATTTCTATAAATCACTCCTCCAGCTTGATTCACTTCGCTGTAAAATAACTCACTCTTTGTGACAAACATAAGCACAAACTCCGGCGTTTACACAGATATCGATTCACGTCAGTTATTATCCACTTTGCTGGTTTTATACTGGAACAACAATGCTCTACTGTACAGTTTGTACCTCTTCATACTGAAGAGATACTGACCGTTACTTCGGTGACTATTTCATCCTGCTGAGCTCGACTTCACCCTCCCGCTCTTACCTAATCTGTACAGTAAAGGCAGGATATGGGTGTACACGGTGGCACCAGGTGCTCATGAATACTTATTAAATGTGTGAATCATTGTGTGTGCACGTATGTGTGTGTTTTCTCAGAATCAGGCAAAGCCGGTAGCTTTTCAGCCTCTGTGGTCACGATGCCTCTCACTCATGAATAAACATGAAAGCTTTTCGCACCCAGATGGCAAGAACACGAGATATTAATATCATTAATTTGCTCTCTCTCTCTCTCTCTCTCTCTCTCTCTCCCCTTTCTCCCTCTCCACCTCTCTCCTCACCTCTCATTCTCTCTCCTGTTGTGCAGCTGCCATGGAAGTCCCTGACGAGCATCATAGAGTACTACTACATGTGGAAGACCACAGACAGATATGTGCAACAGGTGAGACGCATCAGAGTTGTCAAAGGAAGACAAAGAGATGCTGAACCTGAAAAGGAAAATAAAGTTTACAGTGTGAGGCAATCGAGTTTGCAACCTAGTTAGTCTACGACATAATGACTAGTATTTTTCATTATAGCTTTCCACAATTTTAGATTGACCATACGTCTTCTTTTACCGGGACGTGTCCTCTTTACAGAAGTTTATAATATCCTTCAAATATCCGGTGTTTTGTATGGAAGTTTTGAGTTTGTGTCGCGTGGACTTACTGAGTTAGAAGTGCGTAAAAAACACTCGATCCGACCCGGAAAACTCTTAAAATTAACTACGTGCAACTCTGTAGTCGTGTCCTCTTTTTGTGAATTCAGAATATGGTCACCCTACACAACTCCCAAGTTAAACCCCAGCAACCTTCACCTTCCTCAGGGCTTTAACCCCTCCTTGAAAATTCACATCACAAGATAATCAGTTTGACAAATCTTTGGCCTAACTTTTTGCTGCAAGGGTTTAAGTGTTTTTTTATGAATGTCAAAAACTCCTTAGAGGAGCTTTAAGCTCGCATGTCTTGTTGAAGTTTCCAGTCGTCTGTATTCATGTTTTAAACATGTCTGAAGTTTTTATTCTGAATGTTTTCTGTCGCGTCGAATCTGCCGGCGCACTGCAGATGGGCGCTCGTGATTTAGTTCTGCACTTAGAGGAGAAAGATAAAAGTTAGGAGGCTGCAGGGGACAGGTTTTAATAAAAAATGATTAAATATTGCCGTGGAAAAAAATTTGGATCCCACAGTGCAGCCTCTTTAAAGTCATTTCATCGCTTTTTCTATTAGATGTATTAAATCATCTTAGAATTTTCTCACACAGATTCGGTGTCTTCAGAGTTCCTTTTTAGGTCTAGGAAAGCTCCCTCTCTCCAGAGTCGCAGCAAAAGTTTTGACATTGTTTTCGACTCTCTGACTCTCCGTCTAAACGACAGATTTGAATCAAGAGCAGAAACTGAAAATGAGCAGATGTTGGAAAGTGTTTGGGTGACCAGCGGAAATGAAATAGATAGTTTTTGAGTTGTTTTAATCCTCAGATTGAGAGCAGGTATTTTTTTGATTATCAGCAGACAATGACTGAAACTAACACTTGTAAAATGGAGAGGGGGAAAAAAAAACTTGGCAAATTTTCGGATCATCTGTGATTGGCAGGCTGACGGAGATTACATCATTATGAAAGGTGTCAAAATGTCTGACAGGGTTTTTTTTTTTTTAAATGAAAGACAGGCATCTGTGGCATTGTTTGTTTTTTAATGAATGAATCTGTTTTCCGAGCAGAAGAGACTGAAGGCAGCGGAGGCAGAGAGCAAACTGAAGCAAGTTTACATCCCCACATAGTAAGTCACTCCGCCTCACATGTGATGTGTCTTTACTGCGGCGTGAACGCTAACGTGTTTATTAAATCTCTGCTGTTGTCTCCTGTCCGACAGTAACAAGCCCAACCCCAACCAGATCTCTATGACCAACGGCAAGATGGCCACAGTGAACGGAGCGGGCCCCGGGGCCTACCACGCTGCGGGCGGGGGCCGAGCATGCGAGAGCTGCTACAGTGAGTTTTTTAAAAGAGAGAAAGAGAGCGAGAGCACGCTTAAGCAAAGGGAGTGTGAAATTAAATCACAAAGGTAGTGAACATGAGTCGGCGAGATATGAAAGGCAAACCAACGACCAGAAGATTCATCGTCAGTATTGAGCTTTCGCTCTTCTTTTCGCTCTTGAAGAGATGCCGCTCAGCCTTTTTCTCCATCAGTGCTTATTTAACCTGACAGCTGGGACTAATCTACTGATCAATACCTGCTTTTGCCATCGATTCTGCGTATCAGCACCTCGGAGCAAAGTCTGAATGTTCTGTGCTTCAGATTAGGAGCTCTGTAGGTTTTGTTCTCTCCGTGAACTCACAGAACAAAAAGACAAACACTTGTCGTCTTGTGATGTCCTTTTATATAAATGTTTAAGACGACTTTCCCGGCTTCTGGCTATTATTGGAGGAGACAGTGGGAGATAAACATGATGTACAGACTGAGGGGAGAGAGTAGAGGATGGTATGTATCATATAGGGACTGGACAGTGAGTCGCATAAAGGCAAACCTGGTAAGGGTTGTTATAAAGCCTTAAAGATGCACTCATAAGGCTTTATAAATGTGCTCATGATGCTTTATAGTAGGTGGGTTCATATAAAGAATTACCAGTGTGTCTTAAAAGAGCTTAAAAAAGCTTCAGCTGTGAAGTATCAGAGGAAGTATTACTAAACTCCAAGGAAAGGAAACCTACAAGTTGATTAAATCACCATTATTCAACCCGCTGCGCTTCATTAAGCGCGGTTTAGAGACTGTACATCAGCTGATCCTCACACCAGATAGCTCAGTTGATTACCTTTAACAGGTCCAAATGGAAAACGCCACAGTAGACGCTCTACTTAAACTGCTTCAGCCTTCTTACTATCGCTACTTCACCTTAAATCCACCTCGAAACCCTCCTCCACTTCAGCTTCCTCATTCTGTTTTACCAGCATCATTCATGTTGTCACTAATTCCTGCACTCTTTTGTACCCAGATAGTCTTTGCTACTGCTCTGCCTGCATTAGCTTTTATAGTGTATGTAAAAGACAAGGTGTTAATTTATCTCATTGCGTAAAAGTGTCTGTCTTCGACTAAATTTATCCTGACTGAGGATAGAGTTGGCGCGCTGATAGACTGGCAGGTCAAACATGCAACACGCCTAAAAGTGAGAAAAGCCCAAAAGTGGTTTGCACCTGTAGTACTATTTTTTTAATAAGCAGCCATTAAATCTTTAAGCCAAAATAAAAATACAGAATTTAAATATTTTAAAGGATTTAGTAGCAACCTGCTACAAAGAGGCCCTCAAAACTGGATTCAGGATTTTAAAAGGAGCAGACTACATGAGGCAAAACCCACATCATGCCTCGCTTTTATTCTCATATTTTCTTCTCTAATGCAGGCGACATTTCTGCAGCTCCAAGATGTTTTATGTACTTAGATCATCAGTCAGCTGTGAGCATGCTCTCTGGCTCCGTCTAATCGAATGCTGATGAAATCATTAATGGAGAGACTTGAAGCAGCGTGAGAGGAATCAATGTGCTAAGTGTGTCTGGACCAGTTTTCTCCTCCGGTGCTCGTCGCTCATTAATGTGTTTCGTACATTAACAGCCATGCAGTCGGCCCAGTGGTACTCATGGGGGCCTCCGAACATGCAGTGCCGCCTGTGTGTCTCCTGCTGGATGTACTGGAAGAAGTACGGAGGCCTGAAGATGCCAAGCAGAGCGGAGGGCCCAGAGGAGAGGACCTCCCCGAGTCCAGCAAGCAATGTAAGTTCTGACCTTAAAGAGGCTGCTCCGGTTTAAAAGAACTTAAAGGGATATTCCGGTGTGAAATTAATTTGGGGTCAAACACACTGTAACACAGTGTTAGACACCCCCTCGAGAGATGAATTTTGCCGATTGCTTGCTTGTCTAGTTATACCAACTTCAGTAACAACCATACGATAGCAATACACAGCGGTCTGAGGAGCCATAAACAAACCTCAACCAAAACGCCACTCTATAGCCACAAATAATGCTCAGAACAGCACCTAACTTCATCAACAGTACATACAGAGTCCCAGCCACTAAACATCAAGTTTGCCCAATTTCTTTAACAAAGAGACTTGACACAACTCACCTACTCTCTTCCACCAGCCGCGAGTTTGTAGCGAGACCTCGGGCCAGTCCATTACGGACTACAGCGGGGTGCCGCAGCTCAAGGAAGAACATGTATGATCATCTCTTCATGGAAATGCAATCAGACTGAGATGCTAAGGCGGCAGAACTACCGCGTCTGCAGTGCAGAATGATTAATATGGTGATTATTACTTTAAGGAAATAATAAAGAAATGATCATACATGTTCTTCCTTGAGCTGCGGCACCCCGCTGTAGTCCGTAGGTCTTGCTAGAAACAAATGGCTTCTGGAAAAGAGTAGGTGAGTTGTGTTTTAGGGAAATTAGGGAAAGTTAAAAAGATGTTTGATGGCTAGTACTATGGCTGGGACCCTATATGTACTGTTGATGAAGTTAGGTGCTGCGGTCGTTACTAAAGTTGGTATAACTAGAGAAGAAAGTGTTCGGCAGCAATCATCGCTCCATGGAGTGTCTAACTCAGTGTTACGGTACATTTGACCCTAAATTAATTTTACGCCGGAATATCCCTTTAAGACCATAGATGTTGAAATTGTAAAGTATGTAAAATTTTATAACCTGTTTGAAAGAGAATTTTGTTTTCTGATTGAAGAAATGGGCGATCGAGTATTTTTTAAAACAGTGGAATTGTCCTTTATCCTTCGTGTTCATTCCCTCTGTTCTCACTCGCCTCCTCAGGAACCTCGCTCGCGGAGTCACGGCCCCCGCCAGTCCAACCACATGGTGCCCATGAGAAACAGCGGCAGCCCCAAATCCTCTATGAAGACCAAGCAGGCCTTCCTGTTGCAGGCCACCCGCCTCACCAAGCTGGCCCGGCACATGTGCCGTGACATCATCAAGCTGCGCCGTGCCGCACGCCGGCCCTTTGTGCCCATTAACTGTGGGGCCATAAAGGCAGAGTGTAAGAGCTCTTTCAATTCCTCCTAACTGCTGCCACATGGACACACACACACAAATGCACACAACATACATGCACACACACACACACACACACTCATCACCCCCCCTCACACTGACGCCCCATCATCAAACCCCCATCTCTTCCCGTCTCTGCCCCGCCCCCTCTTCCTCCTCCTCCTCCTCCGTCTGTCTCTCTTTCAGTTTTTATTATTATTGTTATTATTATTATTTTGGTTTTTGTATTCTCCCACCCCTGTTTCCAATAAAGACTGCCTGTCCTCATAACTATGAGTTTTGATCATCTTTTCATTCGTGTTTTTTTTATTTTTTTTATTTTATTTTATTTTTTACCCTTTTTTCTGTTGTGGTTTCTGTCACTGTGAAGTGAAAGCCATTGTTGGTAATTACACACAAAGATTTATCGGTTCAACAGGCCGATTGTACTCCTCACACGCACATAATCACTCGTTCTGCTCCCATCCGTAACCAGTAGACTGTAATAGAATCGAATATTAATCATATTCCAGTCTGAGCCGTATATTTGCTGAAGATAGATGTAGAGAGAATGTATTTTACTAAGAGAAGCTCTATTTTGCACGGGCGGGCCCAGTCTGTGCTGTCATGGCTGAACAAGTTGCCTCACATTTTGAATGTTTATTGTAAATACTGAACCTCAGCTGAAGCTGTTCATCATTTTTACCCCGTTCTTTTTTTTTTTTTTCTTTTTTGCACTCATTTTTCTTCCTTCTTGTTGTTTTCATCTGTTCTGTGAGTGTATTAGACATAATCGATGTGTTATTGGTTGATACTAAGCTTTAAACTGATGAAACTTGAAAGAAGAGACGCTGTAGGAAGAACTAGATTTATTTGGTACAAAGAAAAGAAAAAAAAACTTGCTGCTCTTGACTTCTTTGCTGCTGACTGCATCCTCTTGCTAGATTAGGCTTTACGCATAAGGAGTCACCATCTGAACCATGTCTTCTTGGCTGCTCCTTCGCCATGCCCTCCATTCAGCTGTTCTCCTGTGTTCATGCAATATTCATATGAATCCATCATGTGGCCTGTTCTCTCTCATAAATCCTCCTGCAGACAGGATTTGCCATTCAGAGCCATTTCTCCCCCCCTCCCCTCCTTCCACTCTGCCGTCATTTTTCTAACAACTGTTGCAATACTTCCATCTCATCTCCTACCTCCTCTTTTAGTTTTTTTTTCCTCTTTTCTTTCATCACTGTGTGAATGTGTGAGTAGACCTCCAATAAAGTCACACCTGAAAGCATCTCTTCTGAGTCCTTGTGCTTCATGTGTCCCGTGTTATCTGTCCATCAACTCCACCACACTCCGAAGAGGGACCATAAAGGCACCCCACCCCCACCCCACTCCCACCCCCCACTTTGCCCAAGCATGGACTCAAACTCCAGTGCCTGCTCTCATTAAACCTTCATTTTTTGATGTGTGTTTTTGATATTTTTTTGTTTGCGTGTGCACGTAAGCATGTACTTCTCTGTATGTGCATGTGGGAAAAATAAACCCTTAGGAAGGAATTTAAGTTCAAATCTCAAAAATGTTCAGATTTTACAACTGGAACCATCCATTACACTAATGCCATGACTTAAATTTTATAGATAGTTTGGCAAAAATCTAAAAGAGGAACATTTTGTTCGAATATTACTGAAATAATACCAAATGCTGTGTTTCCACTGCAAGAATCATCTGCAAAAACTAGGAACTATTAAGAGCCTTAGGTCCTCTTAATCACATATTTCCACTGCTGCAACTTTAAGAACTAGTACCAAAGAATTTTAGGAGGTATTTCTAAGTCTTCCTCAAGTCCTCTCCTACTTAAGGGGGTGTGATCTCACTGCGGGAACTAATGCTTGAAAATGTCCCTGAGTTTTCAAAAGGTCCTCTTTACAGGGATTTCAGAAAGTACCAGATACTTGGTTTGGGGGGTCTTGAGATTTCCCTTTGGTTGTGTCTTTTTTTAGATGACTCTTAAAGGCTGAATAAAACTAATAATTTTCACAGGTGTGTAGACCTTGGTGAAAATGATGGTGACTGTTAAAGGAACCTTTTAATCCTTTTAAAAGTTCCCCTCAGATTTGAAACTTTGTCTTGATTGATTTCCGCTGAAGACATCTTAGTCATCAGCGGAAATAAGAATGGAAACCCCGAAACAATAGAAACTTAAATATTCAGAGTGAAAACAGACAATAGTAGCCTGAAGAAGACCTTTAAACTAAAGTACCAAGTTCCCTTGATATTGACCCAGACAACAACAGGCAGCAGGAACCTTTTAAATCCCTTTAAAAACAGACTTTGGGGTTAAAAAACTGGTACTTCAGGTGGAAACAGACAGTAGCCTCGTAGTATCTTAAAGTTCTACAAAAGTTGACCTCTGGAACTGAAAGTTCTGGCTACTTTAGGTGGAAATGTGGCTTTTGCGAACACGGACAAAAGGTATATCATGTACACAGAAAGATACAACACTGTTATGTAAAATATTACAATGTGTGTGTGTGTGTGTTTGGTTTAGACATGTTAAGGGTCTCAGAAGGGCAGGGGACCCGCCTACCCAAAACCAGAGCGGCCCAAAGGAGCACTCTGACCAGTGTTCTGCAGTTTCTAGGTAAACCACACCCTAAAAATCCACCTTTGAGCAGCTTATCAGACTCTGAAGGTCTGTAGGAGCCACTTGATGCAGCTCCAGTCTGGTGTCTCTTCCAGAATCCCGTCCGGCAGCCCACGCCCCCCGCTCTCACCGCACCCCTGGCCTGCAGACACCTCCGCCCCGACGCCTCCTTTCTTCCCTCCCGCACGGCCCCCACGGCATGCTGGGGAAACGCAGCTACCACCACCACAGCAGGGTTGAGCAAGACAGGCGCTCAGGTAAACACTCAACAACAAAAAAAAATCAAATCCGCAAAACTTAAAATGACTTTTTTTCTTCCAGTGAGACTGTTATTGCCAAACCTAATCCTGCCTAGAAGCAAAAAGTAATTGCATTTCATCTTTTAAACCCCTCCAAAAATTGGAAATGTGTTTCTCCTTACTTTTGATTAAGTCTCACCTGATGTGAATGAACCCTCGGGACCAAACTGTGTTGATATTCAATTTTTTTGTTACCATTTCGCTTAAAAAAAAATCTAATTAAAAGGAAATTCACCCAGAGTCGATAACCATTTCTGCGTGTTTTTCATCTAAACCAGCTTGTTGGGGATAATGACATTTAATTTCTAATAGACGGGAATCATGGGGGTAATTTGGATAATCTCATTCTGACACTTTGTTTTTTAATTTCAAGTTTACTCATGTTATTAAAATTACACTGTCATATTTTTTACTTGTGACAAAGAAAATGAATCAATCCTGATCATTAGATCTTTCTTTTGTTTTTGCAGAGAACCCCAGTACAACAGGTGGACCCCTCCTGGTAGGTGTCTTATTATATTTTCAAACAAACCCTTCAGGGCTCACGTTATTGACTTATAATTTGATATGATCGTCTCTTTTTTGCAGCATAACGGACGTAACAGCAGCAGCGGCAGCACCCGGGGTGGGGTCATGATCCGCAAGCGCCGCCCCAATTGGATCGATGCCCCTGATGACAGCTTCTTCCTAGTCACCAGGGAGACCAGGTAAGCAAAGGTGACCCTTTCCTTACCTCCAGTTGGTTCCCTTTTTGTGTGTGTGTGTGTTTGTGTGTGAATATTAAGGCAAATAGAGCGATTCTGGCCACAGCAGATTAGAGAAAAAAAGACTTATTTTCATCTCGTGCTGACCTAAGGCTGCCCGTCCTGCACACTAAGACAGATTCAACCCTATACACCTAAATTAACGCAGAGCCATTAAGTTTCAGCGAGTGACAGCCTACAAAGATTTCTCATTAAGCACCACCACAGGGTGTTAATTGTCTTTGAGATTTAAAGATCCATTTGAAAACAGTTTATTTTCATTACTCTGATACAGCTCATACAGATAATAATCATCGTAAAACACCAGTATCAGCAAACAGGATTACGATATTTTGACAGTTTAATTCTTCATATAAGAATGATGACTGATGAAGCAAAAAATGAGACACTTTCTTCAGTGTATGAATAACTCTCTAACACTGCATTTGCTCACAAACATCACTTTATTGACATATTTCCTTTCTTAATAATAATAATAATAATAATACATTTTATTTATAACGTGCTTTTACAGGTGCTCAAAGACGCCTTACAAAGAAAAATAAGATGAAAAAAGACAATTTAAAATACAGAAAATTATGAGAATCAATGATGTAGAAGGTTAAAAAAGACAAAATAAAAGAACAGAGTCACAGGTTAAAAGCCATTTTAAAAAAGTGTGTTTTCAAGAGTGATTTAAAAGTGTGGGGGTCAGTACAGTCATGGTTGGGTTTGGGGAGTGAATTTCAGAGGGTGGGGGCAACGGAGGAGACTCTGAACTTAAATTCTTATTTAGTCTCCAATACTGAAGTTATGTAAAAAACACGATAAAACGAGACCAAGAGGACCATAGATGTAAAAACTAGAAGCTTAAGGATGAGGTAAAAACAATTAAAGCAATGAGATGAAACAATTGGGGATTAGAAATAGATAAAAGCAATAGAAACATACAGGGGCAGTAGATAAGTTAGAGTTATACAATACGTCCTAAGGTTTATTTAAAATCTAGAAAACTCAATAAAGAGGTTACAGCATTAAAAAGTTAACTTACAACTATGTACTACAAAGAAAAAACTGAGGGCCTTATTTTCGTTTCTCGCCGGCGACGTGGCGTAGGCACAGTATAAGTCAGGTCCGCCGTGCCGACAAGGTGTGCCCAAAGCGAAAGTATCCCCCCTCCCTAACTAAGCTCCTCCCAGCGGCGTAAGTCGTAGAGAGAGCATGGAGTGGGTTTAACACAGCCGAGACCTCTTTTCGCCAATCAGAACCGCTCCTCTCCTCACCTTTACATTCGCCACCAGTGAGGGGTATTACTATTTTCGTGAAGTAGTCAAAGAGATCAAAAGATGTCTAGAGACAGCAATGCCACACAATGGCGACAGAAGGCAGCCCTCTGCCGTGTCGCCGGCGGGCACGAAAATAGAGCCCTGAGAGTATAAGAGAAATTAAGCCAACATAAAAAAAAGGAAGTGATAAAAGGCAGAAAGAGGATCTTATCTCCTCAGGCAGGTCATTCCAAAGTCAAGGAGCCTTAATGGACAAAGTGCCGTCACCCTCAGTTTCTCAGGCTGTGGGCTGAATCATAGGGGGTCAACATTTCGTTTATGTAGCTCAGAGCCGTTAATATACACTTCAAAATTCACACATAAGCTAAGAGTGAAGCCAAAACACATAAGGAAACTGTAAAATACAGGCCTAACAAATACAAGATCGTAGAATTCACCAAATGTAGGATTACCAAATAGGAGGTGTTGGACTTTGCTCAATGTTTGCCTTTGTAATACCTATTTAATGTAAGCCAATATACCTTCTTAATACAAGATGGTGGACTTGACCAGATGTAGGTCTCTCAAGTGAACTCAAAACAGACTTTTCAAAAACCAGATTCTGGACATGAACTAATTAAGGCCAACAAATTCCAAATGTTAGACTTAACCAAATACAAGCAAATAAAAACAAAACTCTGTTGGACTTTGCTTGAAGTCCAGATGTTAGACTTGATCAAATTAAAGTGTCTTAATAGAGAAAAATCTGGAACCAACCAACAGAGTAAAAACAAATGCTGGGCTTGTACTAGACTTTATGAAAATGACAATCATAGCTAAATGTTGCAGCCATGTTAGTGAGCTACGTATGTGAAGATATATCTGAATCATTACATTAGCGTTAGCTCACTGCCTTGCCATATTGTGTTTGTGTGTAAGTATGTCTTGTTCTCTTTTTTATTGTGTATTTTACAAAATCTCTCAGAAAACGTGTTACATTTTCTTCTCAGGTATCGATTTTTCTCTCTTTTAACATCAGCACAGCCGTTTCTTTGGTTAATAATTCATGCGCGGCGCTCACTCTGAGTCTCAATACATCCACAATCTGATTTTGGATTTTTACAAATACACCCATTATCGATTAGCTTCTCTTACTCGCTCTGTTTGAGTTTGAATACCTTGGCATCAAATGATAATCTGTTCTCCACCAGTATTTATAGTCTGGTGTTTGCCTTGAAAACAAATTCATGTTTACAGCTCCGTGAAGGTGTTAATTGGAAAAGAAAGCAGACAAATGGGTAAATTTCAGTCCCTGACGGTCTGTTTTCCTTCCACAGGGCACTTCTTTTGAACACACAATTCTGATATTTCTTCAAGATGTAATTAAATTTTCTTTGAATCTGTTGTCCACAAACAATCAAAGTAATATTGGTAAAATATCAACACTCTCTCACGCCGTGGTGCGCATATAATGAGCTAATGTTTGCACGTCTGCATGTGAGAGAGAAAGATGTTCTTCCATTAAGGCCTGTGTCTAAATGAGCCATGGCACCCGGCCGTCACAGCCGCCCTCTGATCATGGGGGCTAAAATTAGCGCCTCTAACTGGTGTAGATGGACCAGCATGGAGCCAGGCACCACTGGGCCCCAAGTGGAAATATCATTACCACATTAAGCGTAGCCTCACGCCCATGGATCACGCACTTACTACGCTCAGCATGGCTGTGTGTTGGAGAAATGACTGCATGACTGTGACTGGTGCACTCAGTGATATTATTCTGCCTTTCCTTGAACACGGGGTTAATGATGTTCTGAATAAAAGACGTTAATAGATCTGCTGCTGAAAGGCTGCTGCTAATGAGAGATGATGCAAAGTTTCATTTTCTCCTCTTTCCCATCCACTCTTACCCTCTTCCACTCTTTCTTTCTCTCAGTGTGATGAAGGACGCAGAGAAGGAGAGAGGGAGATCAATCCTACTTATTCAGGGGGGTAAAGAGAGACAGAAGCAGACAGAGATAGGAAATTAGACCCTTTTTTTAAGCATTAGTTGCACAGTGCGAAATGAAGTGCCACACAACTCCAGATGACGCTGATAGAAGAGTTAGAGAGAAACCGTTTTTCTTACAATACTTCCATAGTCTTCAGGGGAAAGTAGTTTTTGTCTCCAAGTAAATAGAAACTGTCAATAATTGATTTGTTTCACTCTGAGGCAACCGTCCAGAGAGATATTGATTAACACTCTGGGAATTTTTAAGAAGTAATCGTAAGTCATCCTCTGGGGGTGAAAAGAAAGTTAGGAGAACAGCAATTTCTTTACTCTCATTCTTGAAATGTAGTCCATCTTCTAGTTGAAATGTCTTACTCTAAACAAATCTGAGAATAACTAAGGGCTGTAAACGTTAAATTCATTAGTGGCACCAGAATCGAGAGCTAATATCAACACAGATAAACACAAAAACTGTGTGTTGCTGCAATGGCGTGACTATTTCACACAATAGGAGTTAAATGTGGAGTTCTTGTTAAACTCTGGACTTCTTTTTAATGTCGTTTTATTTTGAAAGTCCCCCAGTGTAAGTATCCAAATCCCCTTTTTTAGTTTAAGCAGGAACGGTGCATTAATGGAGATTCACTTAAGTGTGGCTTAATGGTCGGGAACTGATTGAAAGTTAATCAACATCGTATATAAGTGAAGTCCTAACAGACCTCTCATGTTGTGGTGTAATTCCTTGTACAAATATCAGTACTGCATCAATAATAAGAACTTTGAAGCTGCTTTTAACCAGTGTATCGTTTACTTGAATAATAAATCTAAATTCAACAACAAAAAATGTACATTTCATGCGTTCATCTGATTCCCAAATCACAACGCTGGGAGGAATTGCTTTACATTGTTAATATTAAATAAAATGAACTGTTTTGAAATGAAAAATAATGGAAATCCAAATATGCGATAAAAATTTTATTAATGTTGATTAATTATCAAAATCAAGTAGTTAATAGTGATTTATAAAGTATTTGTTGGACAGCCCCAGGAAGAAGTCATCGTCCTGAAAGACTGTCACAAACTGGCAAAGTGACTTCTACAGGGAGAGTTGGTACGGTTTTGTTTACAATTTTTCTCTCGAGGCAAAACCACTTTTGTTTTACACTTGAATTATTGTGCACTAAAATAAATATTTGATGATGAAAACAAAAGATAGAAATAAAAGATGTAGTGTTTCCCCGCTTCGATATTTGAGAGAAAACAATGGTATCTGTGAGGTCTCAGAACTAGATGAGGTAGCCCTTTAAATTATGGCCATAAAATTCAAACTTTTTTTGGAGCTGAAATGTTTATTTTAATTACTACTAAAAAAACAAAAAAATCAAAATGTCCTTAAAATTTAACAAATTATTTATTTATCTCGTTTGATACATTAGATGTTTTTGGAAACTAATAAACTAAAAGAGGACATTTTTATCATTTATCGGACTGTATTCAGGTGTTTTTTTCTAGTAATTTGTTGATCATATTGATTTGATAGACGTATATAAAAGTATGTATCAATTATGATACAAAAGGCCTTAAAAGGTTAAGGAGCTTTTTGGCTTACAGGTAAACAATTAAACATCAACACACTTTCAAGTATTACTAATCAACTGAGCCAATTTATAATAATTTAATTTGACTATCCTGAATGCTAGTTGAACGGTTTGTCTATGCTGTAGTGCAGCCACTCGCCACTAGTAGGTGCTGTAGCCCAGGTTTACGGCCGCTGTAATGCTCTTCTACTTGGATTTAATTTTCCTTTTCATCAGGAAAAAGCCACCCCAACATCCCTTCTCAATGCTCGGCTGATTCATGTGAACAGACGATAAACCATGTCTGGATATAAAGGAGTTCAAGGTTCAAGATCGTAACTTTTACGAGCTCAGAAATAAAACGGAGGCTGACTTTGGTAGTGAAATTTTTAGTTTAAAACGCCCCGTCAGCATGGCTCATACAAAATGTATAAAAGAAATAAAAATGAGGATGTATAAAATAAAACTATGCAGAACTTACAATGTCGAGGTTAATAGTTTAATAGTAATAAAGTAAAAAAAGAGCTTGTTATGGACAGAGAGGGACAGTATGGTGATTAAGCATATTAATATTTATACTGTACGAGAGGGTTATAAGAGAGGTGGTGCTTATAGATCAAGGCGTTAACAGTTAAATAACCCCATAAATGCTAATCACATTATACCAACATCACATTTTAGTGGTTATATTTAAATAAAAGACTTTATCTCACATTCAATGCAGAAAATCAGTAAAATAATAGAAATTAGAGCAGCAAAAAGAGAGAAAATGTTAATGAGACAGTGCGGATTAACATGTTTGCTCTTCAACAAGCTGAACAGACAAACAGCAGAGCGTCAGATTATGTGCAAGCAGAGCTGAATCCGTTCTTTTGGACCCTGGTCTACAGCTCTGCTTTGGCTCTGAGCAACAATACATGTACCGTACCACACAGTCCGAAAATGCACACAGAGTCATTATAAGAGCTAATTTTATCAACAGCAGGGATCCGCAGGAAACCGAAGTGTTCTTTTAAGCTTATAACACAAGAAAAACATCCATTGCTTCTGAGAAAAGGAAGAAAAAGAGAGCTTGGCAGGAGGGCTTGACCGTGCATTAAATCTCAAAGTGTTTTTCTACGCTGCCTAAAGGGACCTGTGAACAATCAGCCATTCATCGTGGTTATGCTTTCTGCATTTGTCTCTGAATGAATTCCATTAGTGCCGTGTCCAACATTGGTGAGTGTGCCCTCTGGTCACTGGTTTACTGCCTTTGGTTGCTGCTGTGGGCTGTTAAAAAGACTTCCGCTCACAGAGGAAAGCGCTGCAGTCTTAACATCACAAATGAGTCCCTTTTATAGACTTAAAAACCCAGAATAGATTCACCTGCTTTTAACACACCAGAAAATATAGGTTTTTAAGTAATTCTCTCTGGTACATTTTGAACGAGGAAACAAAAAAAGGGTTTGGTTGTATTTGTCTCGCGAGCAGACAAAAAAGTAATCTTTGAGCCTTCATGAGAAGTTTTTGACACCCTGGAAACAGACTGATATTCATATTTTTTAAATTTTTTATAATATCCAAAATCAAATTAGACTATGAGAGACAAGATTGACAATTTTGACAATACAGCTGAGTTTTTACAGTGTCCAAAGATGGTATATTGGTGGGAATAAGTGGGTTCAGTGGCATATTGGATCAAATAATGACCAAAACTCAACAACACAGTGAGACAGTGACAGTGTGTCTCATAAGGCTTCCCCATTACACCTTATCTCCTGCAGGCTCTTGCTGTCACACAATATGCACAGCAATTGAGAGTAGCCCATAGTAATAAGAAGAGGCTAACAGCACTGAGGGCCTCATGTTTGTGCTCAGCTAGTTATAAATAATGCACCGAGACAAACATTAGCTAAGGGCTGTAACCTTAGGATGGAAGTGTAAGTCATTAACTTTAAATGGAGACTTTCAGTCCGAGAACTCAGCGCAATAATTCAAAACTTAAAATCTGCGAGCAATAAACCTAAGACTGATGAACAAACTGGATCTTGTTGACAAGTTGGATGTCTTAAATACAGGAATTTGTACGTTACAGATTTTGTCACCTTTATGTTTTTCCCTCCCTCTCTGCACTAAGTTAATTTTGCAGCTCTGAAGCTAAGAGATTGGTGATCTTCAGACCCAAGCGTTGAAAAGCTTTTTCTGAAGTGTCACTTTATATTGTGTGGTATCAGTTAAACATACAGTATCAACAAGGGAAAAAAGCCACTCATCAGACTGCTGTCAACATTCAGTCATTAGGAAATCAATATAAAACAAGATACGTTTGGCGTGACATATGCAAATGGACAAAATGGGCGGAAAACAGCGAAATAACTCTTTAACCGTGTGTCTGAGAATGAAGTCCAAGCGCACAAAATCTAAGAGCTCATTAAGATACATGTGCCTGTAAAATTTCGGGCAGATCGGAAAAAGTCAACGTTCGTGGCACTCTGTAGGGGGCGCTGGGGAGCGATTTTTTTGGGTCACTTTAAACTTTGCGATTTTCGTCAGGCCCGACCTGCCTGCAAAAAAATTGTCGTTCATGGGGTCAAATTAGCGTTTTCGGAGGCCGTAAAATTAAAAATAATAATAATAATCGAGAACCCTTAGGACTCAATAGGACTTCGCCGCCGACCTGCGCTCTCGGCTCGGGCCCTTATAATTAAAAAAAAAGCATTCTTAATTTTTAATTCTAAAGTAAAGAGCAAACACCTTAACAGCCTTTACTTTCCATCACTTGTGAGCACCAACAACCTTTTAGAGGTCAAAATTTCCTCTCAGTCTGGATCAATTCGGACCCTTGATTTGCTGATGTTATCTTTGTACCCGTGTATCTTCTTCTGCACTTAAGTCCTCTCTTGTCTCCTTCACTGCAGGAGGGCCAGACGGCTGCTGTCCCGCTCCCAGCTGAGGCACGCTTGCCGGCAGCCTTGCGAGCAGATCACGCTGCGCAGGGTCTCCCAGGGCCCGCCGCAGGGACTCGTTCTCGCCCCTCCGCACCCACACCCGAGTCTGAGGATGCGAGGCCCTATTGTCATCCATGACTGAACACTGGACACTCAAAAACCCGTCCCTACTGCATCTACACTAACAATGTCTCACCTCATTACCTTCTCCTTTGCTTTTCATCTTTAAATACCGTTTAAATCCTCAACGACACTCTCTAACAGTTTGGAAACAGAGGGATGTGATGAGCCGTGATGCAATAGAAACATACACCTGCAC
The DNA here is from genome assembly GCA_962446985.1 of Xyrichtys novacula. NCBI lineage: Eukaryota > Metazoa > Chordata > Actinopteri > Labriformes > Labridae > Xyrichtys > Xyrichtys novacula. Next base: position 4,632,872 of record OY660882.1, on the reverse strand, counting down.
TTGACCGCGAGTGCTGCCTGTCTTTCATTTCCTGGGAATGTGTTTGTGTGTGTACATATTGTATTTGAGAGCATGTGAGTGTGTGGCTGATTGTGTGTGTGGGCGTGTGTGTGTGCGTGATAATGCCGACAAAAACATAAGATAAAAAGGGGATGTGTGACGTTTTGTGTTTTTATGGATGGACATAATGACGGATCTTTGTGTGACCTTTGTGTTGATGGTGAATTGTTGTGAAGTTTAATCAGTTTGTATAAAGATGTTTTTTTGGGGGGTGGGTGGGTTAGAGGGAACAGAGACTGTATATAAGAAGTTGACGTTGCAATCAGATGCCGTGTGTTGGACCTGTGCAGTTTTAATATGGCGGACCAATGCCAAAAAAGAGGCAACATAGAACGAGTCTGTAAAATAGATATAGCTTGACCTAGATCAACGTCTTGACCGTGATTGGTTGTGAAAGTAAATTTGGTGAACGCAAAAACAGTCAGCTGAAATTAGAGCTAACTCTTGAGATGTAATGAAAATATTATTCGCTGTTGCTGTGAAATAGATAGAAATATTTATGAGACAAAAAAGGCCAATAAACAGCCAGATTAAAGGTGGGGTAGGCAGGATCTGAGGAAGAGCCAGTTTTTGGGAGCAATCTTGAATGTTAACACTACACCTCCCAACCTACCTCCCTCTATGCTCCGCCCACAAACAGACGCTCGTGCTCGCTCGTATTGTTTCAATTAATTTTGGATATAATGCAGATAAATACTTCAGATGATTACAAATGGAGTCCAGTCAACATGAAAGTAAAAAGCATTCGTGCTGCTATAGATGCCAACAGACGACCAGCAAACACAATGTTTGCAGGACTTCTACAACTAGGATAAAGTGACATAGTCCAGGACCCGAGGTTAACAGTTTAGTTGCGCAACAACACGCTACAGCAGGTGACAAGAAACACTTCTGTTACAGACACTTGGTTTACTTTGTTACAGTGGTTTACCTGTCCAGCAGAAAGGTTATAGGATCCTGAAGCGCCCGCAATCATTGTTGACCCGGCTGTTTAGCTCTTGTCCGGTCGACCTCCTTTTTATGCACCCGCTATTCCGCCAGAGTCTCCAGTATTTACTTCCTTTTCTTGCTTGTGTTGACAGTCGTGGCCAAAGGAGGATTCAGACAGTTTTCCGTACTTTCTGGTTGGTTTCTACTGTCTGTTATTGAAGCACGCTAACTTTTGTTTGGGCTCATGAACGACACGGGGAGCAGCGTCTTTTTCACAACCAATCAGGATGGGGGAGGTGGAGAACGGCTTTGTTTACAGTCAGAAAGAGCGGGCCGCTTAGCAATTTTAAAATGTTGACTACACAGACAAAACAAAACACAGCGATATCGTCATATTACCAAATGTCATCAATCACTAATAGCTATTGACTGATATTAAAAGCTTGTTTGTATATACACCACAAAAAAATACGCTTCTTTAACAGAATCCTGCCTACCCCACCTTTAATTGAAGGTGATGCAGTAAAACAAACTCTGAAGACTTTTTTTTAAGGTTTTCTTGTCGATCACTAAGTAGCCACACCCTAAAACGTTTCCTGCCTTATTTATTTCCTCAAAATTAGGCTAAAAGTTAACAGATGTACATCATGCTTGATAATCAAAGATTTAAGATGAGCTACTTTTGCGTACCTGGGGCAACAGCTACCTCTTATGTGCAGTCTATGGGCTAGATTTTGATGGGACGGTAGAAAGGAAGGGGTCCTTTTCAAGGGGGGGGGGGGTCTTTAACTTCTGGAGAAGAGGCAAATGTCCAACGCTGACGTTAAAAAGAAAATGCACTACTATACGAAGACTGAACTAACTAGCTGCCTTTTTTTTATTTTTAAAGAAACGGCCGCTATGATTTGTGTTTCGACTGCAGTTTTTTCACATCGTCCTTGAAGTGGAAATCAACAAGCTGAAGAATTGTGACCAGGAGACATTATTTTACAAATTTTATCCAAGAAGCTGCAGGTCTGAAAACATAAACAAGGCAAGGAATTTGAGCCAGCTTACATCAAACAGCATAAGCCTCCCTCATGAACCAGTGTATAATATATTGTATATCTCATTACAGCACTGTAAATCTACTCATTCTATTTCTATGGCTGACTGTACCTACCTAGCCCTAAACAGGGGTACTTAAGCACTTCCTTTGCAGCAGAAAGACGGCATGGATCTGTCATATTTTCCTCCGGGCTACGATGTTACTGCAACATTTTGAGGCAGAAAGACGAGCAACTCTGGTAGCAGCTCTTTGCAAAACACGTTTCTGTATCCACCATGTTCACATATCAGCAACTTTCATCCAACATAGTCAGGGTGGGGATGCTTAAAAGCTGTTGTTTTGTGCCGCTGCTGTGTTCCAGATTGTAAACGTGGACACTTCTTCAATTGTGCGGGGATTATTGGTCGCATTCTGAGATTAAAACAGCACATTTAGTAGATGATAAAATGGTTGTGTTAGCATTGAGATACTTCCTACTTGAAACTCAATTCTGCTTCACTCTACCTTGTCTTAGTTAGCTTTAAAGTGATGATATGAGATTAACCTATGTGGCTTGTATCCTCAAACACAGCACTATGGCGTTATAACAGCAGCATTTTAGTTCTCTCCCCTGAGCAGGAAACAAGAGCAAAAGCATCCTCAACAATCAAGCTGATCCTGTTTTCAAGCCTCTCCCTGCTGCGGGACAACATTGCAAGAAGGCGTTGCCTCAAAAAGTTGCAGGTGGATCCATCCGGCCTTCAGGCGTATTTAATTATGAGTTTTAAAAACTGGCATCGCCGCCGCATGTCTTTGAGGTGAGAGCCTCCTCGGACCGATTGGGTCACATGATCTCTTCTCTTTCATTCAGAATGTTTATGTTAGTGTTTACTGTATGTCATGTGTTGAATTATGAATATGCTGAAAACAATAAAAAAACAACAACAACACAATGCTGGATAATTGCGTCCTGTCTCTGTGAGTCATTACTTGGTGTTATACTCGGACAGCCTGGCCTGTCTCCCAGCCACCTACTCTGTCTCTCTGTCCCTCTTTGTGTTGTTTTTGAGGAGGGAGTGTGTAACAAATCAGACTTATATACTGTGTGTGTGCATGTGTCGTGAAATACCCCCACAAAATATGGCAATTTGACACAGTGATGAGGAATGAAGAGCGCTCGCTGAACATAAATCATATTCTTGGGAGTCTGCCTTGAGGAATTTCATCATATGTGTGTTTCTTTGTTCAAAAATGTTTTTTTTTTTTCTGCTGCTTTACAGTCAAATGCTACTGCTTCTGGATGTTTTTGTCCCTATCGCCATTTTCTCTGCAGTGTTTGGTTCCCACTGAAGGTGAAAATCAAAAACAGAGTGGGAGCGCAGACTGTGATGTTTGAATTAAACCTAGTATGTTGTAGCGTGATTCGTCTTACGGCTTTATGCACGGGGGGTCTGCTGGGGTTCAGTTAATTTAACACATTCATCATGTCATAGAACATGATGAATGTCAAATATGTGGCGTTTCAAGTTTGGTGTGTGAGGATGCAAGCTTCACACATCATTATAAGGTCCGTGAGCATGACCTTTTGAAAGCATGTGTATTTATAGAGTGTGCTTTTAATGAATGTAGTCTGTATGACTCCGGTTAATTGATGAGGCCTGAAAACATCATGCAGGTTGAATGCAGATAGAAACTAACACGCGTAGGTTATTTTATATGTATTTAAAGTTGATTGATGTTCATTGCGTCTTCACAGAGTGAATAATTAAACAGCATTAGTTAATATTCTGCGATGCACAGGATTTTCTTACCTGGATACATTCACACAGATGGTTTTATCTGGCATTGTGTGCTGAGGCATTGTCAAAAACATGATGAACAACCAAACCGTAAAAAGAAGCCTGAATGACTTGGATGTCCTTGTGCTGTGCCATATGTCCAATCATCTCTGCCAATGTCAGAGCATGACAGAACATGCAGATGACTGCTGCCTTCATGCTCTGCTAACAATACTGGAAAAAGAACATTTACATTTATATTTTAGACTCTAGGAAGACCTCGGTAGACGCGCATCCCCTTTTTAACAGTTTCAGAGATTTAATTGAGAGTTAAGGTCCTTACACACCAGGAATGATGCAGAATTACAAGATGTTCGGAGGTGAATTTGGTGGAAGCGAGAAGACTGACACAACAGCAGACTGACTGTTTTTCAGTTCTGATTGGACACTAGTGTTGAGATGTCTGTCTGTCATGATAGCATGTACTGAGTCGGGGCCAGTACCAGATAAGAACATTTAACTATAATCCATAAACGTAAGGTAACAACTGAGACCTAATGGTGCTGTGACAGCAACGCGATTGAAATTGAGACTGTGAAAATACATATGGTATGTTGTATCTGAACAGGTTAGCTTACGAGCTAAAGTTACTTATCACAGATGAAAGTTAAAACAAAGACGTTTAGCAAACTGTTAAAGCACACAAACCATCGTCATATGAGAGATCCAACGTTGTGACTCTCCTCAAGTTGTCCTTCAGGTTGTTATCTTTGTAATGTTTGTGTTTTTTATCGAAAAGCACTCTGTTCTCCAACAGGTTAACAATCAGCCGGTCGGCCATGTTGGATATACAGGTGAACCTGACAACGCATTTGCAGCAGTGGCAGTTCTCTGCCACAGTATGAAATGATGGAAAAAGTTGTAATCTAGTGAAAACAACTGATACTAATTCACTAATTCATTTTTTAATTTCAGTTAAAAAAATATGTATTTTTGAGTCATTCAGATTTATCAAATTGTGTGATACTGAGAAACTTATTTAGTTTAGAAAGAACTACTCGTCCTCCTACGCGGCCTAAAATCAGACAAACACGATTGAGAACACAGTTTTATCTCAAGTTAGAAGCAAGAGTTAGTGTATGTTATAGTCATGAGTCTCTAATATATGTTTGTAACGTTATTTTTGCCGTTTTCGTGCTAAGGAAGAAAGCTTCTCAGTAACAAACACGGGTAACTGCTGTTGTTTGTGGTGAAACTCTGAGTTTTACGAGATGTCCTTGAACGCAGCACGTAAATCGGCTCTGTCTAAGCTGTTGGAGAGAAAGTGACCCACGTAAACCGTCAAGTGCTCATCTCCACTCTCTGTTATCTTTCCACGCTGAATCGACCGAAAAACACATTGATTGTTAAACAAAGAGGTAGTTTTGCCACGCGCATGTCCGTCTTAAACCCATTTCGTGTCCGGAAGCAGCCGAAGCTCCAGTGGCGCAATCGGTTAGCGCGCGGTACTTATATGACAGTATTCAGCAGAGCAATGCCGAGGTTGTGAGTTCGAGCCTCACCTGGAGCAGAGTTTTTAGACCAAACATGATCCCCTGACAGGCAGGTGAGGTGAAGACCCCAAGAGACAGAGGGGTGTCCCTGAACTGAGCGACCATTATGTCACAGTGTAAAACCCACCAGGAGGAGAATTTGTGAAAACATGAAGGTTTAAACCACTGTGGTCTTACACCTGTGGACAGGTGTGGTTAAGAGGTAGCTTATTTGATAGTTAAGTCAAATGTGGAAATTTGTAACTCATGATTAGTATTTTCTTTGATAGATTGTTTTTGTTTTCTTTTGTCTGCTTTGTTTGTTTGTGTTTTTTAAGGTTGTTCTTTCTTAAGTATTCGAAAATGTTGGCTTTCTGATTAATTTATTTACACGTGTATACATATATAAAAAGAAAAACAAAAGGCAATTGTTTACTAAGACCACTTGTAAAATGGATTGTTCTAATGACTGTTAAGTTATTATTGTAAAAGTGGATGTTAGAAAATGATAAAGAAAAAAAGAAGTGAAAACGGTTTAAATATCTCAAAACGTGGAATAATCTCAAACGTGAATGAAAAGAAACAGAAAGAAGAAAACTCTTATAGTGTCTGCCCCTTCTTCATAATATATAAATCAACTAAACACATCATAAAAAAATAAACAAGAGCTGCAGGCCAACATGACTTTTTACAGTTTGTCATCTCTTATTTTCAAAAAACGAACAGAAAAGACCACGTTAATTCACATTTTTTCACAAAACAAACATACCAAGACTCAGATTAACATATTATTCTGTATTTACTCAAAATACTGGCTTGGATGATAACATTTTGATGTAGCTTCTTTAGTTTCTTCCACAAACTTATTCTTCTCACTGTAACACAACGCTCCTTCAGTTTAGTTCTGAATCTTGGCTTTTCATTAGTTCAAATCCTCTCAAATTATATCAACTTTCTCTTTTTAATCTGCAACACACTGAAATCTACTAACTCGCTGAATTTCAACAAATACAATTTAACAAATTATGGGTTTGAAGGATCGCTGTATTGAATTTTAACAGTTAATAAAACCAAAAAAGCCTGAAAAAGAGTACTGTTATAATCTTTTGTTGATGAGGATAGACGTTAATAACTAATCCTTCTGACCTCTGTCCACACAGGTAAATCAATCTGCCCCTCCCCCTAGCGGCTGACACTGAAACTGCAACACTCTTGTACCACAGGCTTTCTACCACTAGAGGGCGATGCAACTGCACCAGACAGACTTCAGGGCCTTTGACTCTAAACATGCTTTTTTTCAGTGCCTAGTAAGAGCTTTTTGTCCCACAGTTTGTATCACGTGGTCTCCCTTTGCATATTATTTTCATTCTAACAAATAACCACAAATAAATCAGGTGACATTTATTTAAAATCTACTTGATTTTGGCTGATTTTGTGAATAGTATGAGTTGATTTGTAGTCCATTTTTTGAAAATTATTTATTTCTCTTCACATTTATACTCTACATGTCTGCATCTCTGTGTGTGTCTGTCTGTGTGTGTGTGTGTGTGTGTGTTTGTGTGTGGATGTTTGTGTGCCTTTTTAAGCCCTCTAAAGCTGGGAATGAACAAGCAGAAGATTGCTGTAATGATGTGACCCAGATGTCCCGGGTGCAGATCCTCCAGGCTGAAAATGAGAGTGCAGATCAGGGTCTTGTACCTCCTGTCGACCCCTCCCACCCCCTCTATCTACCTCCTTCTCTTTATCCAGTCTGGATCACAATTGGAGTTTTTCCAAGCTTGAAACATGTGTGTATGTCTGCTTTTAAACACACGAGTGAAAGCATTTAGGGTAATATAGTCGGTGTGTGTGTGTGTGTGTGTGTGTGTGCATGTGTGGGTCTGTGTGTGCGGCCTTAAGCTCATCCCAATTCATGTAAACACGAGGGATCAGATATTAGAGTGTGTGCCACTTGTTCTTGGTGCTCCGGATTAGACGTAACAGTTTTTTAATTTACTCTCCTCAGCTGCCTCCATAAGACGCTAAAGCCTAACATCACCCCACTGCAGACCCCCTTGGAGCCAACACACCCCCACTCACTCCCTTCACACAAACACACACACAGACACACACACACACACACACACATCGTCTGAGGTGACCAGGTGGCTGAACAATCACAAACACACCCTGTCGGCTCAGCGGGCCACTTTGAGCAACGAGAAGCTTGTCACAGGATGGTCAGACACATTCGTGAAAATGTGTGTGTGTGTGTGTGTGTGTGTGTGTGTGTGTGTGAGGGATTGAGGGGGAAAAGGGGACAAAAGACGGAGAGTTTAATATTTGGGATAAGCTGCGATTGAACATCCTGATCAGAGCAGAATGATCAAATTCTAACAGTGATAATCCCTGATCTTGGAAAATTAAATACCACTCTGCTGTCGTCTCCATCCCGCTCACTCACACTCTCTCATCTGTCTGTGACATGCTCACCCACACACGCATGTACACGAGGTCTTAATCTGACCTGGGTCTCATAACCCTGCGTGGTTCCTCAGGGAACTGTTCTGATATCTGATGAGTTTTTCATTAATAAGACACAAGTCTAATCCTGAGGGGAAAACACAAAATGACAACAGATAAGCCCTGATTTTCCCCTAATACACACCATAACTCTGGTCCACTCCTACACTATCAAGCCAAACATCTTCATACACACACTTGTAGTCTTGTTTATGCGTTAATCTCACCACCCAAGCATCCCTGCAGCCTCCTTTTTTGTTTTAAAATATGTCTTCTCTTCCTGTTATTCCAGTTTACGTCATACTATCTTAATTTACATGACAGTCACAGTATCAGATTTCACCTCACGATTATCAGGACCAATAATGACACTGATAATGACAGTTATAATATTGAAAATATTGGCTCAACTAGACTTTTGGACGACTTAACGTGAAGACACGCAAAGATCTTTCAGCCTTCTCATGAACAGCCTCAGTGAATTCATGACTTTAAAGGTACTATAAGGAGTTTTTAATCAACAGCGAAACAGTAAAAGTTAAAATAAATAAGTTAAGTTAAAAATGGCTTAAAATCCTGTGTTGTTTAAACAAATTAATAAACAAATAGATAAATATAATTCTATTCACATGGGCATTTGACGAGTTAAGTGGAACTGATGTGTGGAGCTAAGTGGAGGGTCAAGGTTGTTTTTTGTTGCGACACACTCTATAGCCACAAATAATGCTCAGAACAGCACCTAACTTCATCAACAGTACATATAGGGTCCCAGCCATTGTACTAGCCACCAAGCATCTTTTTAACTTTGCTTAACTTCTTTAGCAGAGAGACTAAACACAACTCACCTACTCTCTTCCAGCAGCCGCTTGTTTGTAGGGAGACCTCGGGCCAGTCCATTACGGACTGCAGCGGGGTGACGCAGCTCAAGGAAGAACATTTATGATCATTTCTTCATGGAAATGCAATCAGACCGACAGAAAAAAGGTGCGGTTTGGTTATAAAAACACAACTTTTACATGTAGAGTACAATAGACAAGAGGTTTCACTTTGTCCACTGGGGGCAACAATATCAAGACAAACCAGAAGTTCCTTTAAAGTAGCTTTAAGATGCAGACATTATTGAAAAATTCACCCATTCTGCCTCTGCACATACTGTGTGTGCAGATAGGGAATTTAACTATTCAGACTAAAACCATTTTTTTTAATACCGGACAGGAAGCATGTTTATTTCTACCAGATGTTTTTGAATGTGAATATAATCTCTGGAGCATTTGCAGCAAGCCTCAAGTGAACGCTTGAATCCAAGTTTAAAGCACTTTCACATGAGCTTTATCTCTCATGTCTGGAAGTTAAAACATGCCTTTTTCTGGTATATTTTAAGTCACAAAAGTCAGAGCTTACAGAATGGTTAAAAAGGAATGAATATTTATTAAATGTGTTAGCACAGTAGAGTAAAAAGTTCAGTAGGCTTGAAGCAACCTGCCTGACATGATCTAAGAGGGTGCATCCAAATGTATCAAAGCTGTGGCCTTGGTTATAAAGTATAGATGCATGTGAAGAGTAAGAGGGTATAAAAGGAGGGTATTAAAAACATTAAGTAGATGCAGAATCTCTAAGGCTGCAGTTCCCTAAAAGGCCACTTGAGGCTGGTGTTTCAGCCCCTGAGAACCCTGTCGTAGAAAACCTAACTTACAGCAGATATACATGCCAAACTAATAACAGATTGAGTCTCCTTAGCTCATTTACCATTCATGACAACTGTACATGAGGGATTAATTTAGGTCTAGCACATTAAAATTATATTAAGGCTTTATTTCTGCATAATTCAGAGCCTGGACAGTTTGAGTGACAGATGGCTGCTGCCAGCTGTCTGCTTGCAAGTGTCAAGTTACCAAATTTCGCTCCCTGGATAAACGCCATTCTGTCATCACAGGCTCCAAAAGGAGGAAAAAGAATGAGAGTCAGAATGCAAAATTCAAGGTAGGGCCAGTCTGGACTCTTATATAAAGATGAATGCTGCGACAGCTCCCCACAAGTGAAACCTAAACATTCAGATTTCCCCTGTTTACTAGTCAGGGTAGACGTCATTAAGTCTTGGTGTTTAGATTTGGTCTTTAAAAAGCTTTACTTAAAACTGCTTTTCCAGAGAGGACGTCACCTTATAAACAGGGTCAACCGTACAGCAGTACAACAGGAACAGAGAGAAAATGAAGAGTGTTATGAGAGTCTTGGAACTTCTATATAGTGTTGTGTTGTTTGCGAACGATTCGTTCAAAAGAACCGAATCTTTTAAGTGAACATACTGAATCAAATCACTTCCTCAAGTGATTCGTTCGTTTCTCACTTGAGTTGAGCTGAAGTGAGAAACAACATTGCCAGGCCAGCAGCTGGTGAACGAGGGACCACACACACCGACGCCTGAATCACTTGGTGAACGAATCACGCATTGAACTACACTCTCTGGAATCATTTTTGTCGGACAAAACTACTTTTTTTTTTCACTGCTAAATTGCCACCACAACAACAGCATGTAACAAGTAGTGCATTAAACCCGCAGCATCCTATCATTGCAGCGGTTTGCGAGGGAACGGTGCATGTTCAGTGTGAATTCTTCTAAACCTTCAGTGAACGAATCACTCACTGACCCCAATTTACTGAGCAGACCTGATAAATAGCATACCACATGACAGTACACTTAAAATCAGTTCAGGAGGTCAGAGTCGCAGGCTTCTCCCGCTAAATGATTTGGTGATTTGGTGAACGAATCTTTTGAACTAATCTTTTTAGTGAACTGATTCTAGTGATTCAGTACATCTAAAAGGACTGCTGTGCCCATCACTACTTCTGTAATTGTGCAGCATCTGCTTCATATAAACTCAAGAGTCTGTCTACTGAGGACTGCAATGACCTGAGGGACCTATATCTATGTTTAAGCTGAGTATGAGTTGTGAGTGTTTTAGCATCAGGAGTGGTATGACAATAACTTGGATTCTTTCTGTTGTGGAGTTCCTCAGGGCTTCATATTAGGCCCAGTTCTATTTTCCATGTGTGTCTCCTGAAGTCTGTTATTAGAAAATATGTCTCTTCCATACAGACTTTGAAAACATGTTGTTTAATTTTTCCTCTCAAGCTAATGTCATCTTCAATTCCTGTTGAAAAAAAAATCATAAAAGCTCTTTTCAGTTTATCATCCCCATGTTGTCCTTATTTTTCTCCATCAAAGAAATTCGGTCACCACTGAATGTGAAAGTGGTCTGTATATAAACTGACATGATCTGACCCTGCCATAATTACATGTCATCTTCCAACTGCTGACTTAGTAATAAAGGCCAAATCCCCCTCAACAGCCCAGCCATGCTGCTATGATGTGAATGGAAAATAACGGTAGTGCTTTTATCTTCTATCACATTTCAAAAGAAACTCTCATCATAAGACCAGCGAGTCAAACACGTACCAATAATGACATGCTAGAAATCAGCAGACCTACTGCAGGTCACTGACCCACTTAGGGCTTTGACGTCTTTAATGCAAATAAAAAAAGTTTCTCTTTATTTTCCCATTGGTCCAACAAACATGCACTCTTGTTTCTAGGCCAGGATCATTGCATTCACAATGAGCTGGTTTATAAAATAAATCTGTACCACATGCTTGGTACTGAACTATCTTTCAGGTCATCAAAAAGACCTTCTTTGCCAATACCTGGCCATTAGTTTCAGTTTCTCTGCTGAAACACTCCTTCCTAGAGGTATGATCAGAAGGAGAGATTATGACATGATTTCTTTGGACACATGCAGAAAAAAGAACAGCCATCTCGCAATAACAGGGGTCAATGTTCAAGAGTGGGTGATAAACTGTAGTTGTATGTTCAAGACCTGATAAGGAGTTTAAAAAAAAGTACAATAAAGACAGCACTTTGTAACATACGTGTGAGAGAAGCATGTGATTTCTAACTGTGCCTGTGACAAATCCTTTACACAGAGTAATAAAGAGGATCAAATTTACTGTCCTGGGACTTTTTGGTGCATAGAGATGGCCTATTATGAGAAACATTAAGTTTTTATTGTTTGGTTGATTTAGAACATAACCTGGAGACCAAATGTTAGGGTCCAACGCAATCAAGAGGGCTGCTTCACCTCGGTCTTCAGGGGGTGTAAAGATGACCATTTTACTTAATGGATTTATTTTATGTTTGCCTGATTTTTAAAGCTTGTTTGGTCTTTTTAAAGAGAAACTTAGCCAAAGAATAGCACCAAAATAAGCAAAAGTTCTGCCAAAACCACATTTATCTGTATCTGAGTAGATCTGATTTCAGACTTCGTGACAAACTTCTGTTTCTGGCTAGGAGACGTATTTTAGAGCCGTGGATAAGTGACAAACCAGTGTACTTTCATATTTCTTCTACTGTGCATGGTTGGGAGATGGCACAATATTTGTGTATTGTGACTGGCGTGGCGGGTGTGGGCGGCTGAGGGACTGGGGTGGAGCGTTTAGGTGGTGTGGGATTGCAGAGGTGGGTTTCTGGGTGGGGACAGTCTTAAGTCACATGAAGCCATTTTATTTTGGATGATGCTTTATTTTCTTTTGTATTTTGATATCAATGTGAATCCAGAGCTCTTGTTTGTTGTCTATGGTCTTGGAAAAAAATGAATATAATGTATTTCAAAACAAAAAATAAGCAAAGGTGTTGCAATCGAATTCTTAAAATATTACAATTTCTAATGATTTATGTCTTTATTTTCCTCTTGCACTGAAACTCCCTCAAGGATCCCTGCTGGACTTTGGTTGCGCTTGTTTAATACTCCGGGTCACTCAAGCCGCTGTGTGATGTAACTTCCTAACATACAGTGAACGAAGATAACTACAAATGTAAACCCGGCTGCCGTCACGCTCTTTCCGTCGTTTTATCTGGGATGTTTCCCGCAAGGCTGCGGTCAACACACTCCGGTCGTGTTTTGTGTTCAGACTGACTCCGCCTATCCACAATAGAATCGGCGTACGCCAAAATTAGTTGCGAGTGTGCGTTAAAGCTCCAGTGCGTCACAGGACTTCTGAAGTAGACCAATGGGAAAGTAGTTTGGGACAGGGGCAGAGCTAATTGACAGGAGACTCAGCCAATTAGCGAACGGTTCGCTGAGGCGTTCTAACCAATCAGCGAGCATATGCCAAAAATAACACCTCCTCTTGTTCAGCACCCAAAGTCGAAGGATAGCTCTGGCCTTTGAATTGAAGAAAGTGCTAGATTTGTCACCGTTGTATAATATAACCAATTCTCAGTGTCCATATTTGTTTAGGAACGGTCGGAATTGTCTTCAGCTAATGTGAGAGACAGAACTTGGCGTCAAACATGCGTAAAAATCAACGCTGTCCAAGCAGGGAACCACCGAGAAAGGAATTATCGCCGTTCTTCTGAGGCCAGTTGCGATTATTTTTGTCAAATAAGGAAACATAACACAGCTAGCAGGCTAACGTTAGCCCCGTAGATAGCTAGACTACCGACATATCTTCACACGAAAGCAGAATCCAGCAGGTGATCAAGATTGGATCTACGTTCGCAGCGGCAGGAAAACGTAAGTAACACGCTAATATGAGCTTGACAAGCGCGGCTAACTGTTAACGCTCGTCAGCTAGCTAACGTTAGCTCACATTAACACGGTAGCAAAGAAGGCCGTAACGTAGGGGGGGGACTAGCGTTAAGGAGAATGGAGTTCAGCATGTGGTCAGGGGATTGGTATTCAACACAGAATACAGTCTGTTGGTTCATGCAACATTAATTATGTTAGAGTACAAACACATAAAAAGACCCGGGGTCATAATGAGAAGTGTGAAAGTAACGAAGCTACCGTTCATGTTCGGTTAATCGACAACACAATAACGCCAGTTTAAATGACACTGATGTTAAACGCTGGCCCCTCCAGGTCTTATGCTGAAGCTAATCCAGCAATGTATGGGCTCCCCATCCAGCTAATGACAGCTTAGTCGACTTTGTCATATGGGTATCAATGGTCAGCTATGCACCGAGCTGCCATAACAGCTCTGCCTCAAAATCCACTTTCAGGAAGCTCCTACATAATCAGTTTTTGTAACATTATCTGATGGGTGGATATTGTACTTTATATGTGTTATTAAAGACATAGCAGATAATGAACTGTAGTACTTTGACATGTCTTCTTTATACTCTGTCCACTTTATAAAAAAAACTATAAGAGATACCTTACAATTTAGTGCAACCAGTCACAAAGTTGTAACAAATATCAGCTGTTACCTGTCTGACTTTGTCAACATAACTTGAAAATTTAGAACCCAAAGTATATTAACCTTTAAGGTCCTTACACACTGGGAACGACGCAAATATACGACGTGAAATTACGAAATATTCAGAGGTGAATTTTGATGCGCCTGACGATACACCAGTGTTGTTTTCATTGACGCCCCTTTTTTTCCACGATGATGATGTAACGTTGATGAGCTACACATAATTCTTAGATGACTAAAATGTGATGATATGAATGTGCATTTACGTTGACGAGACTAGACAAAAACGTTGGTGGTGGATGACGAACAGAGTTGCAAAATTCATGAGCATTTCATCAGTCAAATGTTAAACATGTATTCTGCAATGTTTTTGTTGACGAGGACGTTGACGAAATATTTTCATCGTCATTGTCAATGAAAACAACACTGTTATACACATCGCAATGCGATTTTGCGACTTTCCAGAGGGAAAAGTGAGAAGACTGACACAACAGTAGACTGACTGTTTTTCAGTTCTGATTAGACACTAGTGTTGAGATGGCTGTCTGTCATGATAGCATGTACTGAGTCGGGGCCAGTACCAGATAAGAACATTAAACTATAATCCATAAACGTAAGGTAACAACCGAGACCTAATGGTGCTGTGACAGCAACACGATTGAGTTTGAGACAGTGAAAATACATATGGTATGTTGTATCTGAACAGGTTAGCTTACGAGCTAAAGTTACTTAGCACAGATGGAAGTTAAAACAAAGACGTTTAGCAAACTGTGAAAGCACACAAACCATCGTCATATGAGAAATCGGACACTATGACTCTCCACAAGTTGTCCTTCAGGTCGTTATCTTTGTAATGTTTGTGTTTTTTATCAAAAGTACTCTGTTCTCCGACACTTAAACAATCAGCCGGTCAGCCATGTTGGATATACCGGTAAATCTGACGTCACAACAACATGAAATCTGATTGGTCAGAAGTGGACACACAGAATGCGAAACTTTAGAAAATTCGACTGTGATACGAAAAAATAAATGCCGCAATATCACAGAACGGGAAAACGTCACTAATGTGAACGCTTGTATTGACAGGATACGGGTTTGAAAAAAAATAATCGCACGAAAAAAACGCTCCCGGTGTTTAAGGACCTTAAATACTCCCAGCTATATTTTGCTGTTTTTGGTCTGACTGTTTTTTTTCCCCATGACAACCTCAGCTGTCATTTTATGGGTGCAAAAATTATGTAAAATGAATGTGACAGTAGATTTAGAACCATCAAAGTCAACCAAAAAACAAAAATGGAAATCGATACCAACAGTACTTTGCCCAAAAAAACACATAAATCTACAGTGACCAAGCCTTTTCTCACCTGCACATCACTTTCTCAAGTCTTGGCTATCAGGAGAAGAAATTTTGGGATTGGAACAAACACGCAACAGAAACAATTTACATATTTACACAAATTCTTCCAGGCGTTTTTGCTATTTACAGTTGTTTTTGCCACTCCTTGAAGCCCATCATACTTTTCGCTTGTTTCCAAGCACTGAGGACCATTATTTCTTATTTTGCAGACAAGCAGGGAAATTTCTTGTCTCTTGTTCATCTTTGGTTGCCTCTTATTGGACAATACCGTCAAGGGAGAAGAAGAATATGAGACCATGTCGTAATCAAAATAGCTTGTCAAACCTGGAAAACATTAGCAGCTTTTAGCGATAGCGATCTTTTTTATCACAACAATATGATAAATAATCACGTTTTACAGTATACCACTGCTGATTTACCATCAAATGTCTTTGATCAAACACCTATTTTTGTGGCTGGATTGTAAACCTTGTGGCAGGTGTAGAAATGCCTGGAAACTCTCAATAGATCGCCGAAAGGGTACATTTTTGAACACTTTTCATCCCATAGAGATACACGGTACAGTTCCAGAGAAACTGTAAACACTATTATTGGTGTCACGTGGAATCACCGGCCATCCATCGGATTTCTAAGTGTTAAATCATGGCAGGGCCGTTGTATTAGTGTTGGATTGTTCGGGTGACTAGTCAGTGTTTGATATCACTTTGGAAGGTATTTTTAAGGTTTCAGTGAAATAACATGGAGATGATATAAGTCCTAGTTTGAATATGATCTTGACTGAACTGTTTGGTCAGGTGTGGAAAATACAGACTCAGAGGAAATACAATTTATGCAGAAAACAACCCAGAGACTTGCCTTAAACTTTGACAGAAGTGCCCATAAGCACGTAAGTTCATGTTGGTGATCAGTAAAAGAGAGGGCAAACATTTCTCTGCTGGGGTTTCTCTTTGCTTTGGGCTTTTAAAAAATGTATTCTGTTTGGATTTTGATATCATGTTCGCATTTGTAGACCTCAGGAAAAGTAGCTGCTGAATGAATATAAAATGGATAGTTAATAAGTTAAGCAGTGAAAATCACGCCCAAAATTATAGGTCATCCAAAACATCCAACAGAAATGGACTGTGCCAATCATACAGCGAATCTAGCTTCATCCTGCTTCTATATATTGTCCCTTAAAAGCGGTGAATACACACACGGTTTAATCAAAGTGGACAAGACTCATCGTTGTTTTTGATCCATCTGCCTCCTCACTGTCCACTCACTATCCTCCACTGCTCAGTATTGATTGGAGGTATATGATATACGCTGATAGAGTGATATCAGTTTCTAACATTGGCTGCATAAAACATGGACATTGTCTCATGATACCCGCCACCGGTTTCTGAAGTGGAGTTTAAAAGCCCATCAACAGCAGTCTCTCTCTTGGATATGCTGACTCGGCCTAACTTTTGGTCAACCTAGCAAGAGGCAAAGAGGCGGAGCTGTGGGCTTTAAGTCTCCTCACTTACAGCTAAAGGGTTGCTTCTTGTCAGTCATGCCAACTGCGCCCCTGAGTATGCCTTATTGTGCAGACTTTCAATATTGAAATGAGTGGATTGAAAAGACAAAGCAGCCCCCAGTAGAGTTTATAGGACTGGTTACATTATGCTCTAAACATGTGCTTTTTAACATGGGTGTTAAGATAAACTTCTTTAAGTGGACACTTGATCTACTGTTTGAATTGTTTCTAACTGTATGCTACAGTAAGAGCACGAATCACAGAGTAACTCTCCCAATGCGCGGCCAGTGATGATATTAATAACATGTTGATTCTAGGGCCCGACCGATATGGATTTTTTGGGGCCAATGCCGATACAGATTATTAGGGGGGAAAGAAATCCGTCAACCGATTAATCAGATGATTTAAAAATTTTTTTTATGAAGTTAAAAGAAATATATATATATATATATATATATATATATATATATATATATATATATATATAGTGAAGATATTTACAGTATACTACAAACTGTAGCCAAATCGGTCGGGCCCTTGTTGATTCAGTAATACTGGATTTGCAATAGATCCATATATTGACATATCATCTTATTCGACTTTACTGAAGAACAGAAAGTGCCCTCATGAGGTAAAATGTACCATAAGTGTCATTAGTGCCACCATAAAACGTTATATTGGCTAAAGTGGAAAGAAAATCTTTCTGAATATGTGTTTGAAATTAAAGTATTGATATTTGACATCAGTAGTATGATAATTGTATTGCATAAGCCAGAAAGATAAATTTTAGTTCTGTTGATAAAGTTAATTCTTCCTTCAATCAGCTACTTTTGAGGCGTTTTCCCCTCTTATCTAAATTTAACACATTCTAGGCTGTGGGCTGTATTGAGGGTGGCAGGTGTACGGGCACATGGAAGCAGTTCAGGATGTACAAAGTTAACTCTGACTGAAAACACAAGCTTTGATGTTCACTCCCAACTTATCTATAGATATGGCGCTAAATGGACGTACAGAGAGGCATATAAACAACTATAAATGAAAGGCTCGGTCATAAAGATATCCTAAATTATAATATTTCTTAAACCACTCACTAACTCTTCTTATTGTCAAGCAGAATGTTAGACCTTGCACTCTGTCCTCTATGTAGATATGTAAGAGCTCACTTTTTGATTGTCTCTGTTATGATCCGTTCACTAAATCAGTCTCAACAGATATGAGAATAGCAGTCTTCCCACTAAAAAGACGTTTCTTTGCTGGTCGACTCAGCCTTCCTGAGACTGCCAACAAGTCCGGTTCTTCTCCGACTCTCTTCAACGATTACCAGGCCCTTAAGATTTGAAAGTGAAGCTCTTGTCTTAAGTTTTGAAGAAGGACAATTTTTTCTATCTGTCTTTATTACCCCCAGTTTGGGACTTTCTTTATGATCTTTGATAACCGAGGTGCTCTTAAGCTCTGAAGGGGTGGACTTATTTGCAGAGATTTGTCATCCAAGCTCCGGCTTTAATATGAACTCACATTTCATCATAAAAGTTGCAGGAGTTGAAAATGAGCCCGTCAGCCACCCTCCTCACCGTCTCAAGCGTATCAGGTAGGGATAAGGTGCATAGGTGACCAGTATATGACATCACTTGGCGTTGAGATTGTGCAGCGACGCCAGATAGAAAAGAAGTTCAGCGGCTGATAATCTCATCTGAGTCAGCAGTCGACTGAGGAGCAGATGAAACACAGTGTCAGTGAGAGATTGAGATAATCATCGAGCTTCTTTCTTCAGGCTCTTCTGGTCCTGTTGACATCATAATGTGCTTTGGAAAAATGAATACCTCTAAAGTAGCTGCATTGATCCTCCATAATAGTCAGGGAAATCTCTGTGATGAGCTTAGCGTTGTCTCCTTTTCCTGTGGAGTAAATCAGTTTGAGTGTAGCTCTCTGGATTTCTATGACATCTTTCACTCGGTACAGAAAGTACATATCATGAGAATCAAGGAAACCATGCTACATTTACCATTTGGCCGTGCAGATATGTTTTTTTCCATGTGCTGATTTCATTGATAAGATGTTCCTGGAGAAAAAAAGTGCTCTCGCCTTCAGCAGGAAACAGGCCCTTACTTGCTATTAAAGGTGTAATTCTGAAGAAAATTCTTTCACCATTAAAACTCACCAGCCGAACACAAAAACATCAAAGTTCTGACCCACAAATTCGTGGCTCCTTATTGCCTCGGTAACAACCATAACAACCAGCTAATAATAAGCAATATGGCTGAAATCAGAACGCTTGCCGCCTCAGGGTTAGTTCGCTTTAATAAGGGAGCGTTTTTTATGACTGTCATGCTGTATTTCCATTCCTAGAGGGTGTGGATGTGGAAGAGGGAGAGTAGCCAGCAGAGACCAAGGTCAGAGTTCAAATGCAACCTGTTAGTGTTATGCAGGAGTCATTGTTTGGAGCCCATTTTTAAAGCCCTAGTGGTATAGGAACACCACTTATTTTTTCTGCATATAAATTTATCAGCTGAGAGGCAGTTTTGAACAAAGAGTGCAAAAGATGAGGTTCAAGTCCCTTACGCCAAAAGTGACAACATTTCTGTAGGAATGTGGCTTTTGGAATATCATTAAGTCAAACATATTTTTTGATATTCTATCCAGGAATAAGTAAATAGTAACACTTAGTGCAGTTATGTCACACAGCCGTATGATGTCTAGCCAATCGGATGGTGTTGTGGGTGGGACATTAGATGAGACAGAGTGGTGAGTGAAAACAGACTTGGAGGGAATGACACACCGGCAGTAGAGCCAAAGTAGCGCACTTTTGAAATGGATTAATTTGATCAACAACAGAGGGAATGAAACACCAGTATTAAAATATTGAAATATTGGCCTTGGCCTCTAGGACCGATAACTGCTGTTCGAACTATCCGATAATAGATGACCAGCTTTGTAACCGTTTCAGGCCAGGTTACACTTCTTGGGAATAATCTTTGTTTTGTTTTGTATTCTTCTGTTCAGAAAAGTGATCATAGTTTGGGTGACTGTGGTGAACTTCTACCTGGACTGAGTTAAGATGAGAACTAATGCTCTAAACTGTTTGTAAAAGACTCTTATAGGCTGTGTCCGAAATGAATCACTCAATCCCGAACCCCTAACCCCCATATGGGGTTTTACTATATAGTTGACTATGTAGTGAAGTCAATCACCGGAGGTTTCGGACACTACATGGCAAGACGCAATGCATGATGGGATGCCCACCACCGGTGAGTGACCATCGGATGGTCACTACATTTTGCAATGCTTTATGGGAAATTTTGAGTCACCTATATTGGGCACTGGAATTGATCACTGAAGTTTCGGACACCCCTCAAAATGGCGCTAACCCCCATGTAGTCATTTATATAGGGGTTAGGGATCCATTTCGGACACAGCCTTAGTAAACAGTATGATATTTCTGGGTGGGCGGGGCTTAACTTGGATCAAAACAGTCTTCTTGATACATTTACCATCACTAATCAGTGAGTTGTTTTTGGCTTGTTTTCTACAATAGAGAAATATAACATTGATCTCTCTGCATCTGGCAACTGCTCATATTCATAGTGTCATAATCGTGGATACCTAGCATATAATGTTTGCATCGCGTTCATGAGTATTTGTCCAGTCTCTGTCTCTCTTCGCTTCATTGAACCAAAGTCGTGGAGGTCTGGTATATTTTAGAGTTCCCGCTCTGAGACATTATTATCACTCTTTTATTCTGGCACGCAACAAGACAACACTTAAAAAACTCATGTGACGCCTGCTACCCTGTGGTGGCGATTTGTGCGTCACTCCCGTTGTGTTTGATTTTGCCTCCAGCTAAAACCCTGACGTCATCGTGACATCGTCCCTAAAAAGGTCTACCGCCTTTATCGCCTAGACAGACAGACAAATAATAGATCAGGTCACTAAAATGGTGGTTTATTTTCATATATTCAAATTCAGAGCGTACACTACTGGCACTTTCTGTTGCTAGGTTACAGAAGTTGTCCTGTAAGACTTTTTTCTTACCCCCTTTTCTGCTGAATTCCTTTTTAAATTGCTCTCAGTGCTTAACAGTTCCTCTTCTCCGAAGAGGTTTGAAGGGAAATGTAAAAATGATGGAGAGGAGGGTGTTTTGGGGTCCATTACACTGATGGAGATATGTTAGATAATACACAGGCAGTGCAAAAGCTCGAGACACAGGCGCTAAATCGGAGCTCTGATTGCCTCTTTTTTCACGGGGTGCTTGTTCTTGGTCGCTACCTTTTCACACTTTGATCATTCGTCTCTGAAGTTTACAGAGATTTACTAATCCCACCGGTTGGCAAGTTTTGAAAACGCCCTCACACCTGTCATGTGTCGCCATTCATCTATAAGCTATATGTTTTCTTGTGTTTGCTTATGGTCTCAAAGTCGTACAAAGAATAAAAATCTTTACGAGTGTCAAAGGAGAAAAAATGCACCAGAGCTAGTTGTACTGGAGTCCATTGATCCAGGAGTTATACAGCCCATCTTGGAAGCTCTCCGCAGCAGATTAGTGCACAAAAGGGAGATGAAGAAATGGGAGGGTCAATAAAGAGTGTTGAAGTGCTTCATGTTGGATCAGTGCACCTTTGTTCGGTGTGTTATAAAAGAAACATAAAAGAGGACGCGAGGTCAGAGTCATGGTGTGGCGAAAAGTTTGAACGGTTTCAGCAGTCGAGATAAAGGAAAGATTAAAAAAAGAACAAATTTGTGATAAATTAAGTAGGCGTGGCTTTAGGAGTCATTACTATCACGCCAGGGGATCGATTACACAACATGGCAGCAGTCCCAGATCAGAGCAGTCTGCTTCAAAGTCCAATTTTTAAAGAGCGGATACATCATAACAGTTTTACAAAGACTGTCCGACTCTGGAGGCTTCCTTTATGGGACCCACGGTCCTCATACACTATCCCACAATCCTCTTGTACGAGTTTGGGTTAGTGTAACATTTAGTTGACCTCCTTGCTTTGTAAATATGGGGAAATATCACATGACCCTGTAACAATTATCTGGTATTTCCATTAAGGTGGTCATCAGTCACATGATCCGTCACATGCACATGACCAAGAAGCATAAAGCCACAGTAAAGAGAACAGACATAGTGGTATTGATGCGTATTCACGTGGTTCACGTGGAGTTCACTCTACATGTGTGGTGTGTTTGTAGATAGACGTCACTGCTTGTACATTGAACTTGAGAATTTAGCTGTTTTCGCTGATACTCATCACTTATTTGCTGCGCCATACAGCTTGAAATATTTGAAGATCAAGCTGACAAAAAGCAAGAGGTGGGACAACCTAGGGATCGTTTTTTCAACTGAATTAGTCCTTTAAAAAGATTTGGTGCAAAATCCTGTATTACAAATAATCTTTTCATTCTTAAAATTGAATATTCAATCTGTACTTAGACAGGGCATAGATCCAGCTAGTTTGAAAGTGGGAGGAAAAAATGATTCAACATAAGTATCGTGATTTTTTGTTTTACAATTTTTCAATCAATTATTATTTTTTTTTAAATTCAAGAGTAAATCTTAACAACTGACTTACATGTGATGTGTATTTTTTGGAGAAATATAGTTCCTGGAATAGTCAGTAGACAAACATCATCATTCAACTGTTTTACTGGTGTTAAAAATGTAGACAAAAAATCGAGAAAATCAATATCGTAGAATCGCAGTTTCAATCAAATCGGCATCCAAAAAATCGTAGAAGAATCGAGGAGAAAAGCCTATCGTCCCAACCCTACTCAATAACTGGCCTCTGATTGATGCTTTTGTGCTCCTTTGACAAAAGAACAATATGAATGTGTGTTGAGATTATTCACTCCTATAGATCTAGTCTAGTCTTGTTTTGGTTTTCAGGAGAATATCATGTCGACTTATTGACTTTATCTGCCCACCGCAGGCTGGATGTGAAAGCGCTGTGTGGGGTAACAAACTCAAACCACAGGAAATACATGCTGGCGTGTGATAAGTCATCAACTCTGCCGTTCCCTGACTTGAAACACACCAGACGCTAGAAACTGAAACACAAAATACTGTAAAAGTGGAATTTTGGGAAGGGGCTGTTCGTAGTGACGAGTACACAGGTGGGTAGTGACTCACGGTTGAGTCCGCATGAGTAAAATAATAGTTAGCACATATCAAACATGTATGTTGAAACCGAAGAATCTTACTGTTTTGTTAAAAAATATGAAAGTTAGTTAGTTGTGTAATGTGAGTTGTGTAATGCCGTCAAAGACAGGTGGAGGAACATTTAACTCGGTTAATTTGCAACAACCACCTCCAAAACCCTTTGAACGTTCATTACTTGATCATGAATACAGGTTGAAACTCTGGGATTCAAACTATATATAATAAAATTATGATCTACAGATTCTAGTGACTTCTCTGGGCCTGGCAGAGGCAAAGTCCGACAAATCAGAATCTGACGTTCTCTTTGGAAACCATGGATCCACGATTAAGAGGAGAGGAACTACTCATGACTCCAATCGTAGAAGAGTCTGAGTCACGTGTTTGAAATGTTTGGCGCACCACAAAACAAAACGTTATGACAAAGGAGACCCTGAACTGTTGGGCAACTGGATTCCAATATTATGCAGATATGGGACAAAGTTTAACCCTCAATAATCAAGAAACCTTTCTGTTTGGTTGTCAAAAGACGAGGTCGATATCTTTTAAAATGTGTTGCTGGTATTAATCTGAAATGAATGTATATTTTCATAAAGGAGTGAATGTTGCTGTTGTGCTTCAAGCGATACGTTTGTCTGTCCTAGAAGAATTATTTTGGCAATGTTTGAAACCAGCTGTCTGGCTGTTTGACTAGTTAAGATAGAGACTGCAGAAAAACACAGGCTACTGTAGCTTTAGTTAGCTTTTAATACCAGCCAATTAGGGCTAAAGAGGGTCATCGCTCACAAGTTTTGCCTGACACTGCAGAATAAACTGTACCCATCATTTCTAGGACTTTTTCCTCTGCAAAAAGTCTTGAATATCTGCCAAACCAGCGTACCTCTGTCATATAAAATACTGGTTAAAAAACACAAAGATTTCTGACATCTTACAAGCCTTGACACCTCTGCCACCTGTTGGCTTAGCGGGGTTTCCTTTCATGGAAACTATCATTCACAAAAACAACACTAAGTCTTTCTGTAGAGCTGTAAAAAGTTGAGATGTTTGTGTCAGCTGAAAGGATTGAAACGGTAAAAGGACCTAAATGTTTAAAGTTAAACTTAGAGGGAAAAAAACACGGAAATCAAATTGGAATCAACAACCAAACGTGTTCCTTCCAAAGTCATTTCACCAGGCATGAACCTCCAGTCTGAGTCTCAGGATATTTCAACATATTTATTGATAGAGATCGTGCTGGAAGCGGTGCATTAACCTTGCTTCCAGGATAGCATTAACTGTTGTGTGTGAGCGTGCCTGCTCTCAGAGCAGCACTCAGGCTCTCTGCAGCATTATGTAATCCCCGACCTTCCACTTCCCTCTTCGTAGCCAGTGGTTTTTGGCAGACATGTGCGTCTTCGCATGAGGGGGTGTTGGTTTCGACCTGTGGTCACAGCACTGGGGACAGCAGTTTTGACGGGGTTAAGTGGTTGAGAGTTCCTGGTTTCAGTCTGATGTTTTATTGCTGATATTTTCTGGGGTTTTATGTACGTGTGTTTTCGTGCGTGTTTTGTCAGCCATTTACTGTAAGATTGTCAGCCAGAGAAATCTCATAGTATCTGCATGTGTTCTCGCAGCCTGCATGTCTCCTTTCAGGGTCTGGCCGCTGTGACTGCTTTAATGGATGGATGATGCAACTCCCCTTTCCTCCCTCTGCCAGGCGGGGTGTATGTGTGCGTTTGTGTGTGTGTGTGTGTATGTGTGTGCGTCTGTTTTAGAGTGAGTGAGAGGGAGACATAGAGAGGGGGATGTCGCTGAATGAAGCTTAGCCTGGATGTTTGCCCTGCAGGGTGGGTGGTTGCTAGGCAATGGCAGTGTGTTTGTTTTATTTTTAGAGAGAATCACTGCTGGTGAACATAGCTGATTTCTCTTTCTCTCTCACACACACGCATACGTGAACACTCTCTCCTTCCATACATGAACATACATGCTAATTCAAAGCGGCGGTAGATGCTGGTAAAAGGAATTCTGTGTGCACAATCACCCAGCAGAAAGTCAAAGAAATGTGAATGGCGTGGCCCACTGCCCCACCCTGGACATGAAATCTAAACCGGCCTGGCATATTTATAGAGCTCCTTTTTTTTCACACATAGACTATGACACTGCACACATGCGCAGAACACACACGCTCACACACTCACACACACACACGCATACGTTCTTTTGAAACCAGCTGTAGTCACTCCTTGCATGTACCAACCCTTTTTGGGCACATGCCTGTCATACCGCGTGTGTGCTCATGTGGGAGGTAATGCACAGCAGAATCAATATGTCAGAGAGAAGAAAGGATGGTCGTCGCACTTTCGATTTCTGCCGCTTTTTATCGGTCTGGAGGTTTCATAAGCGCTATAGCACCTAAGCGGTATGCTCTATAAGTAGCTCTATACTGCAACAGAAGCTAACCTTAAGGTCAGAATTGATTAGTATGGAGAAAAAACAAACAGCAGGTCAGAAGTGACAGAGATGTGACATTGACATGCTGCTTGTGCCTGCAGGTACAGAAGCTTTGAAATTAACACAAAATTGTCAACATGATACTAAAGATGATCCTCATAGCAGATTTACTTATTGACTAAAAAGACTGTGGGGCTGATTTCTGATATGATCAGATAAAACTGTATGATATAAAATGACACCAACTGATATAGAATTATTGAATGTTGAATAGTATAACAGGATGTGATATGATGTGAAAATGATACAGAGAAAGATAGGATATTATAACAATGATACCGTAAGATATAGTATGTTACAATAGAATGAAATAGGACGTAACATCATATAGTACTATAGAATTTGATATAATAGTTATGGTGTGAT
Source organism: Xyrichtys novacula (assembly GCA_962446985.1). Lineage (NCBI taxonomy): Eukaryota > Metazoa > Chordata > Actinopteri > Labriformes > Labridae > Xyrichtys > Xyrichtys novacula. Next base: position 4,606,926 of record OY660882.1, on the reverse strand, counting down.
TCTCCACAAAATACAGTAGACAATATTTATGGATAAGATACATGATAACACAATGAGATGCAATAATATATTATATGATATGATAGGATATAATACAGTACCAGTGATAGAATACATGTTGTTCAGATTGGAGGTGATCACCAGTTTGATAGTAAATTTCCCATAAACAACCAAAACAAGTTAGATTCTACTATTTCTTGAAGGACTATTCTTCGCTTAAAATCTATACAAGCATCAGAAAAATGCCTAACTATGCGTGAATAATTACACACTGTTAATAACATTCTTTGCTAAATCTGCAAAGCCCTGTAACTAAGATGCATTCAGATGCTTTATGAAATAGTTGTTGTTTTTCTTTTTGGGTCCAAAACAAAATTGGAACAAAATTGGAACTAAATTTTGATCATCCTCTGCTTAGTAACCAGGTCTTTATACAATATGTTAGAAAACAAAGTGTTACGATCCAGTAGGATACAATAGGAATAGGGCTGGGCGATAAACCTAAAATTTGTTGATACCGACATTTACGACAATAACCAACGTCATTTTGCCCAATAAATAAAAGTTGGTTTTGGATGTGTGTAGGTAGGCTATGGTCTCATGTCCCTTTTTAAGACGCTGTCCTACGTCTGAGACATGGCTCCACCCCATCCAGTCTGTAACAAAGAGGGAAAGGTTCAAAAGTTGTAGCGGCTGAAGTAGACAAAGTTAATGTGGGAGGGGGTGAGCAGCTTGTGGAGTAGTTATCATCCATTTATCATTATCAAAGTGAACTGCTCAATATATTGTGATGTTGATTTGAGGCCATATCGCCCAGCCCTAGATAAGATATGAAGTGATATGACATAGGATTTAATATAGTTTGATAAGATACCTAAGGGTTTAGCCATCCAACATACTTTCTTACTAATATTCAACCCCTGTTTTATGTTTGTTGTTCCATTGGTCTGAAGTTAGCACCTTCCCCAACATCTCCAATACCTCCAGGGGACCAAGACAGTGTGGTCTGTCAAAACGATGGCAACCACAGCAGCACAGATTGACACTGGCACCACTTAACAAGCTTTCCAAACAGCAGCTTAAGGAGGTCTATATTAAACAGGAAAGGTTGCATCTCAGTTAATGCAAAAAGGGATACACCAGAGGACTTCTCTCTCTGTTTGTCCCAGTGTGGCGACCCTCTACCACGACAGGTTAACAAGGGTTAAAGAGCCAAGAGGGACCGTCTGCTAATCAAGCTGAAAAACATAAACCGCTGACTGCAGACTAAAGATGGTATTGATCTACCCAGATGGACACAAATGCATCAATCGGTCGCCAAATATACCTCCGTTGATACACCCGGTCCACGCACTCAGTTAAAGTGGTTGTATAGGAAACACTGCAGTTTACTAATAGTATTAGTTAGCTTGTGTACAGAGTGAAAGAGGCTCTGTGTGCTCAAACAAGCTTTAAGGCTGCAGTGTAATCCTTTCTCTGGTTTCTCCTCTGCTATCTTTGTCCTGTGGTTGGGATCCCTGGCTCTTGACAGCCACTGAGTAATTAAAATCAGTCTGAATCCACAGTATGAAGCAGCCTACTAAACTAGTAACACCAAATGTGATGTTTGAACAAGGTGTTTAAAGTACAAAGCATATTATTGACAAATGAGTGTCATGTGATCTCTCATAGATCCAATAGGAATTGAGTTAGTCATATTAATACGGCTCTTACACAGTCTTATTGGATGGTTTAACAGTTTCATTTTGATACCTCTTGTCTTCTCCTTGTTTTCCAGCTGTAGGCAGCAATGGGTGCATTCCTGGACAAGCCGAAGACAGAGAAGCATAGTGCTCATGGGGAAGGCAATGGACTGCGCTATGGCCTGAGCTCCATGCAGGGCTGGCGTGTGGAGATGGAGGACGCCCACACAGCTGTGGTGGGCCTCCCCCATGGACTCACCGACTGGTCCTTCTTTGCTGTCTACGATGGTCACGCAGGCTCCAGGGTGGCCAACTACTGCTCCGGCCACTTGCTGGAACACATCTTGTCAGGAGGAGCTGATTTTAGTTCAGGTTCCAGCTCAGTGGAGGGTGTGAAGGACGGCATCCGCTTGGGCTTCCTGAACATTGACGAGTACATGCGCAGCTTTGCAGACCTGCGGCAGGGTCTGGACCGCAGCGGATCGACGGCCGTGTGCGTGTTGCTCAGCCCGAACCACCTCTACTTCATTAACTGCGGCGACTCGCGGGCCGTGCTGAGTCGAGACGGCAAGGTGGGCTTCTCCACCCAGGACCACAAACCCTGCAACCCCCGTGAAAAGGAGCGCATCCAGAACGCTGGTGGCTCAGTCATGATCCAGAGGGTAAATGGTTCCCTGGCTGTGTCCCGGGCCCTGGGGGACTATGACTACAAATGTGTGGATGGTAAGGGCCCCACAGAGCAGCTGGTGAGCCCGGAGCCCGAGGTGTGCGTGTTGGAGCGAGCGGCCGAAGGAGACGAGTTTGTGGTGCTGGCGTGTGATGGAATCTGGGACGTCATGTCCAACGACGAGCTGTGTGAGTTTGTCCGCTCACGACTCCAGGTGTGCGACGACCTGGAGAAGGTGTGTAACTCAGTGGTGGACACCTGTCTGCATAAGGTAAGATTCAGTTTTGTATACGATGTGCAACTATGTGAAAATGAATACATAGTCCCCTGCACAAGCCTTTTTTTTCATACACTTCAACAACATTCACGTTATAAATATTCATGATAAAACTCCCATTTGCCTGGTTACATATTATAGAAATCTTGGCTGGTGCGACTCAAGCTGTGTCCAAAATGGATCCCTAATCCCAATATAGGTGACTATATAGGGGTCAGCGACATTTTTAGGGGTGTCCGAAACCTGAGTGATCAATTCTGATGCCCCATATAGGTGACTCAGAATTTCCCATAGAGCATTGCTAAATGAAGTGACCATCCGATGGTCACTCACCAGTGGTGGGCATCCCATCATGCATTGCGTCTGCAGTGGCAGTATGAGCAGTGACGTCACAACGGTGCACCATGTAGTGTCCGAAACCTCTGGTGATTGAGCTCACTACATAGTCAGTTATATTGTGAAACCTCATATGGGGGTTTGGGATTTAGTGATTCATTTCGGACACAGCCTTATACTCTGGTGCGACTTATAGTCCGGAAAATACATTACGTGATAGAGGTGGAAATCACTACTGGCCCCACAATAGGATATCACGATACTTGGGTCACGATACGATATTGTTGCGTTTTTTAACATTTTTGCAATACAGTGAGTACTGTGATACAATATATATATTGTGATTTATGCAATCTTTTCAACCGCTAATTTAGCATTTGTCTTTCCTTTATGTTTGTCTTTTTTACGTTTTTTATTTTATTTTCATGTGGCACATCTTGCAAACCTTATATATATTTGCTTTACTAACTTTCTGCTGCTCTGTGATGTCACCTCTGCCAGCCTCACTGGACAAACAGTTGATTTTATTTTTCCATTATCAGAGATTTGACTTCATATTAGTTATTAATTTGAAAAATCGATTCTTGGTTAATGGGACGATACGATATATCACCAGACAAAATATCGTGATACTATGCAGTAAGGATTTATTTTCTCCCACCCCTAGAGAGTAATACCAGTTATTTTTTATTCAAAATATTATGGAACACCAGCAAGACAATAAGAAATATTCTGTTTGGATTCAATATGATATGATGATATGATATGATATGACATACAGTCTGATTTGGTAGGTCATGATATGATGCAATACAATACAATGTGATAAGGTTTGATATGATGTGATACGACGAGATACAGTGTGATATGGTGTGATATCACATTATCTAACAGGATACAATAAGATAGAAGTTAGAAGTCATATTCATATAATATGATATAATACAGAAGAGTACATTAGGATACAGTGGAGTATTTTACAACATGATAGCATGCGGAAGAGATGGATACAATACATCAGGGTACGATGCAAGTCGAGGTGAGACAAGATAATACAAGACAGGAAATACGATAAGGGTGTGATATGGTGTGGGACAAGAGAAGACTAGATTAAAGATGGGACAATACAAGATACTGTCTTCCAGGAAACAAAAGCTGAGTTTATTTTTTAATATTACAAAGAAAGAGCTCAGTAGACTGAGGTAACTTCAGGGCTGCGACTCAAACGCTGACTAATCCACTCATAACCATACTTAACATCTCACTGGGGAGATGAGATCTATCACAAGTTAAGTCCTGCGTCATTATTTTCTATTTCCTCTCCTGACTTGGCACATTTGCCCTCTCATCTTTTAAATGGAGAAAAAGCATGAATCATTCTTTTGCCTCAGGTGAACCCACCCACGAGTCCTTGTCTTGGACTTTTGCCTTCCCTGTCCCGCCTGTTCTGTGTCTGGAGTACTCCAAGAGCCAGGGAGTGCACGGCAGCCTAGTTATTTTTACCTTAGTGGATGGGTTATCTCAAGTAACAGCCACACGCTGTCATAAATCTTTCCTGCTGTCACTGCCTTTTGTCATGTGTGTGACACTGTGCATTACAGACTTCCTCGCCGTGTGGAAAAGTGTGAAATATGGTTTCAGTCAATTTCAGCTCTGGACAATTATGGAAAAAAAGAGAGTATGGAAAAATATTTGTGTCTTCAAACTCTTGACCCTCTTCTGTTTTCTGAAATACCGAGTTCTGAAAGCTAAATATAAATTCTTCACACTCCTCCACAGAGCTGCCTCTATGACTGTACGTCACAGCTAGCTTAACAGCTCAGCCACATTTATAACTCTACCAAATCCAGTCATCCTACCAAATTGGTGTGAGAGGATTGTTATTGATTTGCACACATAATCCAAAATAACCACCTGTAAAACTTCCCTAATGCTAAGTATGGTGACACAACTGCTTACATTTTCAGGATATTACGCACACATTATCAACCACTATTAACATAGTAATTATAGTTGTTTAAACCAGGAAGAAGTCATGTAAATCTTTCAGTTGATGGTGTCAAATTAAGTGATTTGAAGAAGTCGATTTGCGCTCAGTCACATTGTGATGGACAGTTTTATTTTCCGGAATTAATCTCTGCATCTGAAAAACAACCAGTCAGTTCATGCACAATAACATTTATAATAAGCAAAAAGCCCTTATAGAATTTTGTGAAGATATGAAAACACAAAACATATGAATTATGTGTGTTCAGGTGTCTTCTTCACTCTGGTGTGACACACTGCTGAATTGTTACGCCTTTTCCAGGGTTCCTACACAGTTGGAATTTCCATTATTTTCCATACCCTACTTTTAAAAATTATTTTTGGAAATACCTACTTTTCTATTTTAGAAAACAGTATTTTTTATTGTGGTTATAGTCTGGAAACCTAAATATTTTTCCATACTTTTTAAGACCTGGAAATTGATCAAATTACTTCCATACTTTTCATACCGGGAACTCTGATTTTAATGTAGATATGTGGAATAAAGTAAAACCATTGTGGTGCTGTATACTGAAAGGCTCAATAGTCAGACTTTTGACTCCAATAGTGTCTCTTTTGTCGGCTAATTTAACGATATTCAATCTGAACAGGCTCTGTAACATTCAACTTTATTGCCTGTTAACTTAAAATGAAAACTAGATAATGATTATTAGATGTGCATCATATCACGAAAGATGACCTAGCAAAAGAATAAGTGATTCTGATTGGTCATTGCATGGACACATGTCATAACAGCGGTCTGTTATTTCCCAATAGCAGACTGTTGTTATGAAGAACAGCTAAAAAAGCAGATAAAATACAGAGGTGAGTAAAGACACAAGAACTAAAAACTACAACCATTATTGTAGTTTTCAGTTCAGGGAAAGGGGACACTGTTATTTTCCCCTTTCCTAAGGGGACAATAACAGTGTATCGTATCGTATCGTATCGTAACTGAAAAAGCTAGAACATGAAAGATGGTGCATGAAGTGAGCACTCAGAAAAACTCAGTATGGAAGGAAAAGTGTCACAGACCCTGACAATGATTAGGTGGATTGACCCAAACAGGTGTGGCACTGATTCATGTGCTTCACCTCCATTATCTGTGGAAATGTTCAGTTAATAACAGCAAAGATAGTTCATTTTAAAGCTCCTGTGAGGAATGTTCAGTAAAGCAACATGGCTGCTGCTTCAGCTGCTCAGCTGACACCTCCCCCCTCGCTCTTTGAGACTTTAAAATTACAGTATCAAAATCATGTTTACTTTGGGAGGTCATAAAAAGGCATCAATGTGTATCTTGCTAAAAGCTCATTAGCTGTGTTGCTATTTTCACCTAGCTGCACATTGAGGTTGTCGTAGTTGGCTTCAGTCGATCAGCAAATAAGACAAACTGCGTGTAAAATGTTAATTTCCATCTATAGAAATCCTCCGCATGAATCCTCCTCAGAAGCAGTCGGTTCCTTCGTGTGTGTGCTCAAAAATGACTGGCCTTCAGCTGTCATTGCTTTATACAGCCCTGCATTGTCGAATGATAAACAAACGAACCTTGAACCTGTTTGTTCTTTTTGTGTGTCTGTCCTCGTTTCTGCAGGGGAGCAGGGACAACATGAGCGTGGTGCTGGTGTGTTTACCCGGAGCTCCCAAGCTCTCCGAGGAGGCCATAAAGAAAGAAGAGGAGTTGGATAAATACCTGGAGACCCGTGTCGAGGGTCAGCACACGCAACACACGCACACCTTTTCATGAGCAGATCTATAAAAGTGACGTCATCGTGGTGTTCAAGAGGATTCAGTTTGTCTAATCGTTACCTAAAACTGCAGATTAATGATTTGGATTGTTCCTGGCTGACTTGCCGAGTTAATTTGTCCGTCCTGTCAGTCTTTGGATGCCTCTGTGGAAAATGTTTTTAAAAAGGATCAAGCAAACCTTAGGCCACATACTGTGCTTAGTTTCTGTGTACATAACCAGGACAAAATAAACATTCTTTAGGTTGAACAAATATTTAAAAATCAGTCTGCTCCACTGTGGCTCTGCAAATGGTAAATACCAGCATATCTGATTTTCCTCCGCTATTGCTGATTTCTTCGCCACCGCAGAGAAAGCTGGCGGTTTAACACCTAAACCTCAGTGTGTAATAAAACATGACCTTTGCCTCGGTGTTTAAAAGAAGCTCTCACAAAGCTGTCATCCTCTTTGTGTCTGTGTGTGTGTGCAGAGCTGCTTGGAAACTGTGGGGAGGCAGGAGTCCCTGACCTGGTGTCTGTCCTGAGGAGCATCGCCACAGAGAACATCCCCAACCTTCCACCTGGAGGAGGCCTGGCTAGCAAGTAAATACACCAGCAGGAATGAAAGTTCACTGCATTCACACATACTGGAGTGTGTTATTAGATTATGGCTTTAATACATTTAAAAACTTTCGATTCAACATCTTATTTACTCCAAAGTTATTCTGTCAGTGCTTAAAAAACATTAGAGACACAGTAACACCACGATCGAGGAACCAGAAAAGAATCGAGACAAGTAAGCCTCTAGTTTAAGATTGTTATCATCACTGGGCTATAAATCATTTTGTCAGCAAACAATAAAAAGTTCCACTGTTAAAGATTTGCACTGAAAGACCGTCTGTTTTAGATGAGCTCAGACACTGAAGAGCATCGTTTTTGTTTACCTAAAAATATGTAATGATCCATAAAAGCTGGTCTGTGCTCCCTACAAAGAACCATTTTTGTCCAGCTGTGGAGAACAGTCAGACATTAGAATTAAGTTTTTTGTGTGTGGGGAATTTTTGCCCTGAGTGGATAGGACAGATGAAGAGAGAGAGGAAACGTGGGGAGTGGAGAGTAAGCAAATCGTCATGGTAATGATAATCAAACCAGCGACCGCTGTGACGAGGACTACAGCCTTTAAATGTGGGGCACTTAGACTGCCAGAGCATCAGCACCCTGACTTTGGAATAAGAAGTAATGGAGAGTAGGGCTGGGCGATAAACCGAAAATTTACCAATACCGAAATTTACAACAAATGCCTAACTGTGTGAATAATTACGCACTGTTGATACCATTCTTTTCTAAATCTGGCTGTTTCAGGCTTTTGTTGAATATTATTAATAGAAAGCCCTATAACTAAGATGCATGCAGACGCTTTACGAAATAGTTGTTTCTCTTTATGGGGCCAAAACACAATCGGAACTAAATTTCGATTATCCTCTGCTTGGTAACCAGATCTTGATACAATATGATATGAAAGAAAATGGTATGATCCAGTAGGATACAACAGTATATAGGGCTGGGCGAGAAACTGAAAATTTACAGATACCAAAATTTACAACAATAACCAACGTCATTTTGCTCATATCAGTATATTCAGTGTCAAAAAAAAAAATATATATATATATATATATATGATGGTTTTGGCTGTGTGTAGGTAGGCTATGGTTTCATGTCCCTGTAAGACGCTGTCCTACGTCAAAGATGCGACCCTACCCTATACAGTCCGTAACAAAGAGGGAAAGACAGGTGAGGAGATGGAGGACGGTTCAAAAGTTGTAGTGGCGGAAGTAAAAGAAGTTAATGTGAAGGAGGTGAGCAGCTTGTGGAGTAGTTATCGTCCATTTATCGTCATCGAGGTGAACTGATCATTGTATCGTGATATTGATTTGAGGCCATATCGCCCATCCCTAAAGACCCCTGCTCACCAAACACTATCCTGCTTATTACCAGGTGACCAAAGATGAAAACTTTTTCGAGCTGATTTGAGGTTGTTTTTTGCTGTTTTTTAAGGTTTATTCAAATCGTTAAAAAGGTCAGTAACGCTTCAAATGCTTCCCTAAAAATTCCCCTACCAGCTCTGCTGCTGCTGCCTGCATTGCTGGATAGAATCTCTCTCGTGTCGGAGATGGTCTGTTCTCAGTAGCTCCTCTGCTGACTGACACTGAACCTTTTATGAAGTCGCAAATCAAAAAATCTTTTGGCATTCGCCTCCTAAGTGTTGGACTTCTGGCTGGGTTTGAGCCTGACTAAAGCTCAGGTAAACAGGCCACCTTGTGCACTGATCAGCTTTATTTTTACTCCTACAGTTTATGATGATCTTTATAGATTTTTGAACAAGCCGATAATAAACAAACATATGCAGCAAACACTCCTCAAAACACTTTTCCTCTTCTGCTCACGTTCACAAAGAGTCTCTTTCATGCACGAAAAGCGGATACCCAGGTATCGACTCAGCTGCCTCCTTGGCTCCATTATAATGTGAATCAATATACATTTGCAGAGAATGAACTGTCTGTATGAAGCGAGGAGTTGACGTCTTCTCTAAGCAGCTGCTTTGTGTGTGTCTGTGTGTGTTTGTGTGTGTTTGCAGACGGAGCGTGATCGAGGCGATGTACAACAAGCTGAACCCTCACAGAGAAGAGGAAGGGGTGAGTTTATCTCTCTCTGCTTCCCTCACCTCTTAAACCTTTCACCGCACCCTTTCTTCCTCCTCGACATGACCTCATACAAACACACGCCAGCCCAGCCAGGGACACTCGGATGTATCTCATGTGAAGATGAGTGTGAGAGAGAGAGTTGATGTGATTTAGTCGTGAACAGCAGATGGAAGATAGACTGCAGCAGAAGACCCTTGGTGAGCACTTGTTGTTTAAAAGCATTAAAGCTCAGTGAGTCCAGCTTTGATTTTGTGTTAACCATTTCAACACAGTGGACAGAAAGACCTCAAGAATGAACTCTGCTTTACCACCAGTGAGTGAACCTCTGTCCTCAGCAGCTTTGTAGAAACAGTGTCATTTGGCTTTTTTAGTTTTACCATCCTAGGATTCATCCTGCATGCACATCTACACTTGACCTCAAAATACAGATTACTAAGAAAAATATACACACACACATGGAGTGACGGGTTCCTTAAAAACTGTAGTTACACAGGTATAAATCAGGGCTCAAGAGTGCAACTGTTTCGTGACTAAAAATAGATGTGTGCGAATTGTAGAATGTATTTAGGGGCACATGTGCGCATAAAAAAAATCAGCCGAGGCAACAAATGTTTTTTTATGTAAAGTTAGTTTTAAGTTGGATATTCAATGGACATTCACCGGGACCTACCTGTGTCTTCTTACTCTCCATAACCGGGAATAGCAACAGCAGTGCGGTTAAATCTACTCGGCATAGGTGTTGAATAAGGGACCATCAATAAATTCTCAAAAAAGGCTGTTTCCCCTTAATAGCTAACATGTCACACGACCAATTGACCTAAAAATGATTTCAAATAATGGTACTAAAAGTCCTTTCACTTCGCTGTGATGTGAACGCTTGTATTGACAGAATACGGGTTCGAAAAAAATTATTGACGTCCGAAATAATCGCACAAAAACAACGGTCCCGGTGTGAAAGGACCTTAAGGTTGGACAATAAGACACACCTCTTTATTTCCCTAATTTGTACTCAAAATTTTTTGTGTTAAATTTAAAGGCATATTTCGAACATTTTCATCAATAGCTTTCATGTCATGTGACCAAAAGATAATAGTACTTATGTTGACCAATAAGACACACATTATTCGATCAATTTTCCTTGTGCCCCCAAAATTCTTTTTGTGCTCCTTACTTTTTTAACATGTGGACATGTGCTCCTAAGTTGAAAAAAGTTAGTGTCAAGCCCTATAAATTGACCTCTATTGGCTGTTGCTGTTTAAAACTTGTTAAAATGGCAGGTGTTATTCATGATCATCGTTTTTTTATACTTTGAAACTAAGTTTTTAACAATCTTCCTCTTCTCTTGGCTCAAAAGCTGCGCAGGTAGAAAAAAAACTCCTTTGAAGGGTGAACGTCCACGTACCTGAGCTAGTTATCCATTCCTTTAGTCGGGAGGTTATGTGCCAGTTTAACGAGGACACAGCCTACATACAACTTAATCTCTGTTTTAATGATCAAAAAATGGTCCACAACCGCACCGTTCGGCAAGACGCCAACCGTCCAGGTAGCAGAGCATAGTAACAGTATGCCATTAACTAGTGCTACACAGCATATAAAGAGTATTAATGGCCGATAACAAAATAAAAATTTATAACATTAATCAACTAGTAATTTAGATGCTGACCAGCACACATCCCCAGTGATAGCATTACAACTAACAATAACAAACTAACTGGATTATATTTTCATACTTAATTTGAATTATTAGAGATGTTGTTGTAAATGAGCAAAAATCAAGCAGCTCACACCTGAAGAGACAAAATAATTTCATGTTCACTAAGAGAAACTCTATGGACAGATCAGAGAATTCACTTTGAACCAGAGTCAAACGTATTGAAGCTGTTTTTTATTAGTTGCCCTGATCAAACACAGATTTTTAAACGTTCTGCAAATACAAATTTATACCAGCAGCAGCAGCAGCAGCAGGGCCTGATAGAAATAAACAAAATATGTTTAAAGCGAAAACTCGAAAACTGCCTGAGCATTAGGGTGGAGATTTTGGCTTTAAGTGAAACCAGCTATTGATAGAAGTGAAGGTATGAAAGCTGACCTGACCTCAGGTGGAGATCAAAGTCAGGTGTGAAACAGTCTGAAAGGGTGGATGTAGAGGTGGAGGTGGAGGTGTGTGTTTAATGTTTGAGGTCACATGATGGAAGTATTTGTCAGATTAATGTCAGCAAAGCTCTGACGTCCAGGCTCTTCTTGGTCTCCGGGCTGTGCGGGTGCTGACTGACCGCCCCCTCCCCACCTCTCTCTGTTACACCACACAGCGAATATCGCAAAGGGTTGTTGGTCACAGGGTCAGAGGTAGGGTCTGCATGGACCTGTCCGACTGGTGCAAACTGTTTCTGACATCATCACACTAGTGTGTGCTAGACATTTGTGTCACAGTGATGGGAGTGCTGTGTGTGATATGTGTAAGATGTACAGTATGTGTGTGTGGAAGTAAATGTGAGTATGTGACCATGGAGCGTGCCTTCAGTCTGACCCCTGGCGTGTCACCTCAGGCCTGTGCGGGGGGAGAGGAGGAGGAGAGTGAGGAGGGAGGTGGCAGCACGGCGGCTCATCTGCTGGAGGCTCTGAGGCAGTTCCGCCTGCACCACCGGGGGCAGTACCGCACGGTGCTGGAGGAGTCCCTGGCTGCCTTCCACCTGCGCGGGGAGGAGAGCGCTGCCGAGGGAGCCGGAGAGGGCAGGAGGAACCCCGACGACGACGGAGACGACGACAACAACGACGACAGCGACGGCCAGGAGCAGCCTGCCTCCCCTCCCTCTCCCCCCTCGCCCCCGCCCTCACCTGCCAATGCAGAGCCGGAGAGCAGCCAAGATGCGCCCGCCCCTGAGTTCAATCCCTCCTCTAAATGAGCACCCAGCTCCAGTCAGATGCTATGACCTCTCCTCCTTTTTCCTTCATCACAGAACTTGAATGGAAAATCAACCTCTTCTGGCTCTATCACAAGTCTGCTCATTCTCATTCATGAATATTTCATTAATACAGTGGAAATAAAAACAGCTCGCCTGTCTGTCTGTTCAAGTTCTGTGCTGGAGCTTCATTTAGTCTTTCCGCCTCCAAAAAGGTCTCTTTCCTTTTCTTCTCTGTCTGTGCCCCCCTTCCTGCTCACCACCTTGGCTTGGATCCCCCCAACTCTTGCCAGCCACTTTTACGCCCTAATCTCACTGACTGATGTTTACAACTGAAGATAACAAATTACTATAACAAGCAGAAGTGGCTGGTGAAGCAGAAATGAACCTTGCACTCCATGGCCTACATTTAAGAGTACTGGCTTCTGGCTGATTTCCCCCCCTCCCCTCCCTGCACCCCAACACCTGCTTTACAGCAACGTGAACTGTCAAGAAAAGGAGAGAAGACCGTCTGAGCCGCAGCTGTGTTCGACGCACAGCTCTGTGTTTAGGCTGACCCTGTCTACAGACTCAGAAAGCACTCTTTTGGCGTATATGTGTCTGTGTGTGAGTGTGCGAGAGTTCGACTGACCCAAGAAAGACGCAAATCGTCCCTACTGTAATGTGTGGTTTTGACGGTGGGCGGTTATCCAGAGTGTTAGTTCATTTAACAGCTTGTTCAACAATGTTAGGATGGGTAGAGTTTAACTGGACAGTGTAACCGCAAGAAGATACCTGCGACTGTGGGTTAGCAGGTGTGTGCTTCGAGTGAGAGCTCCTTATCCTTCAAGTCATTCCATCACCACGTAAACATGACTTCATATCATCATATGTTTATACGCTGCCTCAGAGTAACGCGCAACAAGGTGGAAGTTTCCTCCTGGATGTAAAAGCATCAAGACATCAGATTTCAGAAAACAAAACTCCTGGGTGACAAACGAAGGGAAAGCTTCATTAAAGGGTGGAGCGCCAGTCCCAAAGGTCATGTTGTTTCCAACGCCAAAACAGTCTGTCCTTAAAACAAAGCGTTTTCTTTTTTTAGGCAAACAGTATCTCGCTCTACATCGATCTTTGACGTGGCTCAACTTCCATGAAAGCTTAGTCACGTGTCAGATTTAGCTTTTAGCTCCGTTCAGACCGCTGAAGACCGTCTCCTCCACCAGACAAACCCCAGATGCTTCCATAGGACAGCTCAAAGAGGTTAAAAATCATACCTCAAAAAAAAAAAAAACGCTTTCACCCTTCAAGATTTTTCTTGTCCAACTGGAACATGATCTAAAAAACACTCCAGATAACACATCACTTACCTTTTTGCTGCTTGTTTATTTGATATGGAAAAAAAGAGTTGGCTCGGTGCCGGTCCAGAAGTGCCTGAAGAGTATTTGTTTCTGTTTTTTCTTTCTGTCTTTCTTTTTTCTTTTACGCAAGAAATACTTCAAGGGTGAAAACGTACCATTTATGTGACCCTCGGCTGTTTTATTGACCTGTCTGGGGTTCTCGTCTCTTTGTTGTATATCGATGAGTTGCATTGGTTTTACACCCAACCAAAGACATTTTTTGGAGCTGAGTACTGACAGTAGACTCATTCAACTCAAAGCAAGAGCAGCTATATCATACGAAAGTTGAGCCAAGTCAAACTGTGGCGCTAAAGAAAAGAAGCGTGAAATAAACCAGAATGGATGGTGTGCTTCCATCTCGATGGGCGCCAACATATCGATCTATGGGGGCGAAGGCAGAAAGGGTCTGGCTGGTGGATTTATGGGACCAACCCTTCTTTTGATGTAGTGATAAACCGCAAAGATCCCCCAGGTCATCAGAGTCCACAACAGAGCAGATTTACATATCGATTCGAAGCAGACAGTCACGGTCAGGTAAAGTTCAGTGACTCTTTTGTTAGTTACTTTTTCAATCTCCTTTTTTCCCCATTTTTGCTAATCCATTTACGACTGCTACAGGAGCTGGCATTTGCCAATCAATCGATGGGGGACTGGGATCAAATGTTCCCCCAAAATATCATCAATCTCGTAGTTACGACATTAAAGGGTAACATAATATGGGATTATCTGAGGCAGGATTAGCTGATAAAGTCATTCTCTGAGCGCAGATAGAGAGGACAGTCATTGAACGTCTATATCATGTACCCAGGGACTCTGGTAATGCATGCCCCGCACTTATCTTTTTTCGATCAAAGCACTTAGGTATCAGAAAGTGAGGTTATGCTAAAACACTGTGCGTTTGTATGTGTGTTTGTGTACGTATGAGTTGTATTTGTATGCGATCATGTGGGTCGAATCAGTCCCGTGCAGTTACAAATGAACAAATGAACAAAATAAAAATTGATTTGAGGTATAACGCTATCATGTGTGTCGAGTGTGTGATTCTCTCTCCATCTGATCTGACAGTGCATCTGTGTTTCTCATCCAAAGTTGTGTTTTTCTCTTCAAAATGAGTTTCAACCCCTTATTTAGCCCGAGGTAGAAATGTGCTAATAGATAACCGGTGATTTCTCCAAACTTCTAGAGACTTTAAGCGTCTATTTTTGTAAGTTTTAGGGAACAACTCAGGCAGAAAATAGACCCCTACCTTCCTTGCCCCCTTCCTCATCCTTTCAGCTTCTAGATCTAGCATTGCTTTACGATTTTATCTCAGCAGCTCAAAGACAAAAGACTGTGTTTTCTTAAAATCATTAGCAGCAAAGTGGTTTGAAACCCCATGATAAAGCAAATTTAGAGCATAGGGACTTCTTTCTCCCGTTTCCCTCCCTGTTTTTCAGTCTGACAGTTTGCCTCGTGATTCTCCGCAAGGTGAGTCATCGGAGGTCTGGGTTCTGGTTGTGTTAACATGCAGACTTATGAGAGGAATCTTACTGTCTTAAAACATGATCCATTCATTTTAGGTAGACATCAGGCACCACAGATGACCAAATGTTGACATTTTGATTAACTGCATCAAGAGAAGTGAATGAACAAAAGCCTAACGCACACCTCTCTCCGTTTCTTTCCCTTTTTTCACTCACTTAGAGTGCCGGTGAGCTGGAAGACCCCTGGTAGCCACAGCCGCGCCCCCTTTCCCGTCTCCTCCTTGTGATTGGTTCGTCCGCCCCAAAGGAGGAGTGTTTCTCCATTTGCGCCATGTCTTTCTCCACTAAAAGAGGACATGTGGTGTGTGTTGGAGTGCGTGAGTGTGTGAATGTTGGATGTGCATGGGTGTGTGCGGGTGCGATTGCAGCAGCGGGACAAAGACGACAACGACAAGGACTACTCACACATACACACACACATACACACACGCACACATATACTGCTTTAAACCTGGAGGAAACAAAATCATTTTTTCAAAATGTTGAGATTTAATGAACCGAAGCGTTGTGATGATAGGGATAATTTTTACCATTGAGGTGTTTTTTTTTTTTTTTTTTTTCTTCCTTTTCTTGAATGTTGACGGTAAACACCTGACTTCACAATAACATGAGGACCTATCATGTGTGTGTCTGTGTGTGTGGGTGTGAGTGAGTGTGTGTGTGCGAGAGTGTTTCAAGGAGGGCCAAGAGAAGACAGACGGTGGATAAAGACTTTGTATGTAACTCTTCTTCTCCTGGACTTTTTTTTTTTTTTTTTTTTTCGTGCTCCTGGGTCTGATACTTGCCTAACACCTTTGCTTCTCCCCTCTTTAAAAAAAAAAAAGACACACACACACACACACACACACACACACTCTCTAACACACACAGAAACACGAAAAAAAAAAAAAAAAAACATTAACACCCTCCTTCCACCCTCCCCCACTTCCACCTGTGCACGTATGTGATGTGCCACCTTTGCAGGGCACTGCATGAGGACTTTGGTTCTACATGTACAGCTACGTGGTTTTCTAGTCGACCCCGGATGGACAGCCATTGGTTGAGACTGAACCAGAAGGACCTGTGCACTCTGATTGGCTCCTGCTGTGTGAGAAGTGGAAATGATTTTGATTTTTTTTTTTTTTTTGTTACTATTATTAGGATGATGACGATGATAATCATGATGGGGAAACGGGAGGTTATCTAGTTCACTGAAGAGCCGAGTGCAAGTTGGACTCATGGAGGCGGGTGGTGGGCAGGGGGGGCTGTTGTATCACTGGTTGGACTTCCTGTAGGAGGAGGAGGAGGAGGGTCAGGGCAGGAGGATGGGGGTGTCAAATAGACTCCTCCATCACCCCCCTCCCACCATTATGGTTGGAAGTACACATGACAGAGGACTGTCCTGACAGAGGAAAGTTTTTTTTTTTTTTAATGTTGTCCATGAGGTTACTAGCTGCTCGCTATGTAGAGTGAGTGAACTCCCTGTTTTAACCCTGTTCCTGGTTCTCAGACTGCATTGGTAATGTTTGTATTGCTGTTGTTTGATTGCACTCACATTTGATTACAGAAAGCGTCTATATATGAAATAAAATACCTGCCAAGGATTCTGTGGTGGCTGTGTATTTTAATAGAGAGCTCATGTCATGTCATTTCTGGTGTGTTGTGCACTCCTTTTATGACACTTTTATGTCTGTGTTACCTATGATGAAGAGGAGCTTGATGAAAAAAGTGAGACGTAAATGATCCATCATAGATCTTGCAAGATGGATCTACAAGGATTTCCATGTTTGGTTTAAACCAGTGGTTCTCAAGTCCAGTCCTCGAGGTCCACTGTCCTGCATGTTTTGGATGTTTCCGTGCTCCAACACACCTGATTCAAATGATCAGCTCGTTAGCTCTGTAATGGCTTAATAATGAGCTAATCATTTGAATCAGGTGTGTTGGAGCAGGGAAACATCCAAAACATGCAGGACGGTGGGCCTCGAGGGCTGGACTTGAGAACCACTAGTTTAAAAGAAACGTAACAGTACCTTTCTTAATTTGATTTCTGGAAAACTTGCTGGAACTAAAGTTTTTAATTTTGTTGATATATGTAGTCAAACATTTAAAACCGGGGCAAACCAGATGATGTTACCCCTTAGGTTACTGTGGTTTGGTCAAAAAGGACAAATTTCAATGAAAATCTGTATGATTGCAATAAAAAGTTAGGAAATACATGCATCAGTATGATTAAAAACACCTTTTTGGTTGTGCTGGGCTTTGAATTTTTTCCTCAGTGTCTTTTGTCTATTTGGCGCCCACTGTAGACAAAGCAGCACCTCTTATCTCTGTAGATTTTGTCTCTGTCATATTTTCTAATAATAAATCCCACTTTGCATAATCTAAATGCCAATATTCATCGCTCAGAGGAAATCGCTGCTATGGAAAGTGAAACAAAAACTGTTTCTAAAGTGTGCAGGCACTGAACTCAACTGACACCTACCCCCTGCCTGTGGTTTTAGACATTGCAACAGCAGTAAAGAAATAATCAGTCTTATTGCCAATGGGCTCATTTGCATTTGTAGATCAACATAAAGCGTCATAATAATTTCAGTCTGTTTTATAAGCAGATAAATGCCTCACATGAGTTTATGCAAACAGATTAATTAAATTTTGCTTTTTGTCCTAAGATCATTAAAAGTATAGTCCCACTGAGCAATAGGCGGCTATTAGACATCTAGTTTCTTTTTTTAGACCTAATTTCTACCATCTAGATTTTGTATATTTTTAGATGGAATTTAGACATTGCACTTTGACCCATTATTCGATAACTATTTATTTCAAAAAGCAACTTTACTATAGATAGATATAGCCCAGATTTAGATTTAGTCTAAACTTGGTCTAAATTTAGACGTCTAAAAAACTTCAATTTTTAAACCTGTGGTAGCCTGATTTTAGACCAGTCATCTATTCTACATTTAGATGTCTATTATACCTCTTTTACACCCAAAAATGCTCAGTGGGGTGGTGGGTAATGCAGCAAAAGTGTATTTGGTTCATTATCAGTCTTGCTTCAGAGCAGAGATGCTATCAAGGATATCCACAGTGAGGCACAACTTCCCAAAATGCTCAAAAGAACACCTGTTGTAGTCTACGGCGCAGGTGCAGCAATATCTACAGGCGCATCCACCCCCTTCCACTTCTTCAAATGGATTCGTCCACTTGACGTCACAATGAAGCGGGAAAATGGAACGATAATGCGCCCGCCCACAAACGCAAAATCAAATATTAATGGCGCGAAAAGATCGGCCAGACTGTGAAAAGGTGAAATACAGGTATGTTCAGTCGCACCACAGAGTATCTTAAGTGGTGGGGCAGATACTAACTTGTTGGTGAAACAATGTGCAGTTGCTGGGCAGCTCATTTTGATTTTGAACACGGACTGAACCTCTGCTAAAGACCTCAAACCTGTGATATAAGGCGAGGCAGCTAGTTGACTCGCAGCAGCCATGAGGAGGCGAAACACCCCTCACAGTTTTGTGTTTGAAAGAGGTAAGTTTTCTCTCCTTTCTGCAACCTGAATTTTAGTTAATTCTGCTTAAAATGTTGCACTGTAAATCCTGTTGACATGCAGCTTAATGTCCTTCCACCTGCTGAAAAAGAAGTGAATAATTACAACTGTTACAACTGATAGGGCATTTTTAAATTTAGTAATGTTCAGTTTCAATTCACAGCATCAATGAAATGTTAGCTATCATTACTTCGTATGATTGAGGTTTTTATTTGCTGTGGTGTTCCAGGGCTGCTAAGTTTCAGAAAATGACAAGAGTGAGACTTTAGCGTTATGATGTGTTTGGCCACGCTGAGAATTTTTTTTTGCCTTTTTAACATCCACTTAAACCTTAAGACTGATGTCCTCACCTCCATGCTAGCGGCTATCCCTAATGCTAGTCTCTATTAACCAGAAATTAGAAATGAAAATTGTAACAAGACTTTTGACAAAATTTTATTTTGTTTATTTGTCGATTTTGCATTACGTCGAGTGGGTTTTAAATGTTGGCGCTGTTGTGTGTGAAAGATAGAGACGCCAAGACCCAAACAAACAAACAAAAAAAAAAACTCAGTGTTTGAGTCACCAAGTCGGAAGAAGCTAAATCGGAGGTGAAACAAGATGGCTACATCTACGACAGTTATTTTAGCATTTGCCTTGTACGAATATAGGGCAAGCGCTAAAGTAACTTTCTTAGACGTTGTTTCAGGCCTCCCATTTTGCTTTCCAGTGTTACTCGAACTACGGCAAGCCAAGTTTATTATCATGAAAAAAATAAATACAGAGTATTGAACGGGGAAAATAAACGTGAAAAATGTCAAGTGTGGCGTGTGGTGTAAGAATGGGTCAAATTGCGTGGCTGTCTCACTCAAAGCATGACGTTTAGCATCTCTGGTGTTCTGTGATAATTACAAGCGTTTCTAATATTGTGACCTCTCATTGTAAATGCATGACTGGGTCAGAATATCAGTAATCACTTTATAAAATGTCATCAGATCCATCAATATGGATCCAGTGGGTAGTTTGTGTGTGGCGCCATCTTGTGTAGCGGCCATTGCTATATTTAGAGAAAGTCAACATGGTTCATCCTCAGGTGAACATGTGTCTTTTTACAAAATTCTACTCTTACACCACCTGGGGTCACCGAGACATGCCAGTCACGACCAGTTGTATCACCTCTGTCATTAAAGAATTACATTTTGTGCATCTCTAAATTCATGAACAGATTGTCATGGATTTTGTTAGTCAGGCCACGTGCCAAAGAAGTGTGTATTAGATTTTAGTAGTAATCCTGTTCTGCAATTCCTAATATTAGACGAAGAGCTCCTGCATGACAAAAAGAACAATCTGTCCCTGGTACATATATATAGATGGTTTTTTTGCACCATTTTCAGCATTTGTGGTATCTTCAGTTCGTGTAAACTATAAATATCAAATAAAACTAGAATTACAAGAAAAAATAGAAGATGAATGACTTTATTTGCTGTGTAAACGCACACTGAGACACACACACACAGCCCCTGTCTAATCTGTCACTCTGTCATAATTTGATCATAATCCCTAATCATAATCACATCGTATCTCGAAAGGTGTTCTCAATCTGGAGTGGGATTATGGGATTGCAGAGCATAAGTGTGAATGAGCAATCAAAATATATAACACTGGTGGTGTTTTTAACATGTGTTGGTGTGTGTGTGCGTCTTTGAGGGGTAAAGGGGGTGTGAATTTAATTTGGTGATGGTGGGGTGCAGAGAGTGTCCTCAAACTGATTCACCCCTTGATTCCACGTTAAGCCTCGTATAAAACAATAGACTCTGACCTGTTAGACATGTTTGTGCTCCCTGTCTCGGTTCATCTTTAATCTTCATCACTTTGATTTGTTTTTGTAGAAGTGCACGGCAGGACACAAAGCAAGATTAGTCCAAGAGACACAGGTCTGTCGAACGCTCCAGATGAATTTCTGCCGTGTTAGAAATGTTGGTGGGCTCGCTGCATACTTTTATGCAGAGATGCTGCTTCATATCAAAGTTTGTCAGTTTAACGAGACGACTATTCTTGTCCCAGTATACATGTCTGTCTGCACTTCAGTAGGCGGTGACATGCCTCCTTTCAGCTTGTTACTATAGTCATCATGGTTGACATACTACATGTCAAAACAGACGACAAAACACGAGGCTAAAAGGATGTACGATGAATGATGAAAACACAGTTGCTTTTAAAGCTCTATATAGTTTGTTTGTACGATTTGAAAACTTTTGTCTTTTTACATCATTTCTTCATCTACCAAGGTTTTGTTTACTACTCAGCTTCCTACTAATGCTTCATGCTATTTAGCTTAAAGGGATATTCCGGCGTAAAATTGATTTAGAGTCAAACACACCTTAACACCGAGTTAGACACCCCCTTGAGAGATGAATGTTGCCGACTGTTTGCTTCTATAGTTATACCAACTTTAGTAACGAGCACATGATAGACAAACCTCAACCAAAACGCCACTATAGCCACAAATAATGCTCAGAACAGCATCTAACTTCATCAACAGTACATGTAGGGTCCGAGCCATAGCACTAGCCACCAAACATCTTTTTAGCTTTGCCTAATTTCTTTAGCAAAGAGACTAAACACAACTCACCTACTGTCTTTCAGCAGCCGCTTGTTTGTAGCGAGACCTCAGGCCAGTCCATTACGGACTGCAGCGGGAAAACACAGCTCAAGGAAGAACATTTATGATCATCACTTCATGGATATGCAATCAGACCGAGACGCTATGGCAGAAGAACTACCGTGTCTGCAGTGCAAAATGATTAATCTAGAGATTATTACTTCAAGGAAATGATAAAGAAATGATCATAAATGTTCTTCCTTAAGCTGCGTCACCCCGCTATAGTCAGTAATCGACTGGCCCGAGGTCTTGCTACAAACAAGGGACTGCTGGAAGAGAGTGGGTGAGTTGTGTTTAGTCTCTCTGCTAAAGAAATCAGGCAAAGTAAAAAAGATGTTTGGTGGCTAGTCCTGTGGCTGTGACCCTATATGTACTGTTGATGAAGTTAGGTGCTGTTCTGAGCATTATTTGTGGCTATAGAGTGGCGTTTTGGTTGAGGTTTGTTTATGGCTCGTCAGACCGCTGTGTGTTGCTATCTGCGGTCGTTACTATAGTTGGTTTAACTAGAGAGGCAAGCGGTCGGCAACATTCATCTTTCGAGAGGGTGTCTAACTCTGTGTCGCGGTGTGTTTGACCCTAAATTAATTTTACGCTGGAATATCCCTTAAAGTGTAACACGTGTTTTAAAAGTCCAGTTTCAGCTGAATTAAGGCAATGAAACGATCAAAATAGATTGATTTGGCTTTAGAAAATAAAGGTGTGAAGATATCCATCCTGACAGCACTGCTTTCTGAATATGAACGCTTTCAAAGAGTAGCAAACCTGGCTGTACTCTTTAGATGTATTTACATTACCACATCGCACATGTACAAACCTTCACCTCTGCTGCCCGTCTTTCTTTGTCGCTCATATCAATTGATCGCAGCGTCTTTGAAAACATCAGAGCTCATAATCGCCGCCGTCACCTTTCACCTGGAGCCGTTTGAAAAGCAGCTGCTGCCTCTGAATCACCATTGAAAGCTCACACATATATATGGTGACACTGAGCCTGCCCTGCCGAACAATGTTTATGTAATATGTTCATATGTTTTGTAGTTGTCCAAGGATTGTATCTGTCGGTTGTGCTCGCTGAAGCTGAAGGTCAGCTGACCTCGACGACCCTATCATTAAAAAGCAATAGCAAAAGCGACAGATGTAACTCTTTGTCAGCAGTAAAAGAAAAAGAGCCAGTGGTGTTTCTTTTCTACTTGTCATTTTTACACTTGCTCCTTTGCTTTCACTCAAGATCTTCTTCTTCCACCCACTCTTTCCTTTTCATATCAAAAGATTTTTTTCCCACTTTTAAATACAACCTTAAGGTGAGAGAAACGGGAAGTCTGATTAAAACCGCTAAAGTAGAGGTCAAAGAAGCGCAATTCCTGTTCGAAGTGTCATGAAAAATTTGGCTCACCATCCGCCCCACCCCCTGTAATCTGTGTGTGTGTGTGTATGCGTGTAACCTTGCGTATTTGTGTGTCCCAGCAGCATATGATTTTGAGTGGAGTAATTTAGCAGATGAGCGTGTGGCCATTGTTAGGGGGATAATCTGGCTCTTGCTGCTCAGATAGGTTAACATGCGGAAGATTAGACCAGATTACCCCAAACCACACCAGACAGGAGCGGGGCTACTGCCTCCTCCCCTTTAACCCTCTTCCTCCTCCTCTTCTTCTTCTTCTTGCTGCCTCTGCCTTTCTCCACCTTTCACTCATCTGACCTCAGCTTTGTCTTCCATCCTTGCGTTCTCTCCTCGCTTTATCCTTTACTTGACACTTCCTTCCTCTAGCCCCTCTGTTATTTACTCTTCCCATCAAACCAATTATTAAATTTACAGTCTTGAAAAGCGCTTCAGGGCTGCAGTCTCCTTTATGCTTTTTGCAGATGTGTTTTGATCACTGTCCCTGCTCCAGCTTCAGCTATGTTTGAATGAAATCCCTTAAAAGTATTTTAACTTTCCAGAGAGATGAAGTTTGGCTATCTGACATACAGCACAGGGAATTCATATACAACATGTGAAATTATTTGTCTTTTATATGTTACGTCTACGTCTATTTTAATACCTAGCAAATCTGGAAATTTGTATAAGTTTATTATTTTATCGACATATTCATTTTTTTATGTTTTGTTTTTTTCTATTTGGACATTTTGTATCCTTTTTTTTTTCTTTTTTAATCCCTAAAAACATGTTATCTTAGTTTTTTTGGGAGTCAATGTGTGCATCAGCCAGCCTCAAGCTGACACTCAGGGAACTGCAGTTTCTCAAGACTGAAGGTTGCCGCTCGTAAAAAAACAATCCAGATGGCTTCTTTCACTGTCTGTGGTCTGACCACAGACTGTATGTAGAATGGCCGCCGTCTGCCTCCTCGCTGGGTGGGAACATTTTTTTTGTACGAAGGCGCACTAAGATTGCGTAGCTCACACGGGGGATACGCTGTTTGAGCCGAGCATCATCACAGTGACTCTCGCAACTCTCCCGCCGAATGAGTACAAAGCTACTGAGCAAGGGGTGAAGTGCGTACAACACTGCTGCCCTATGTTGGTTTCAGGAAGTGGAGAAAAACGTGGAAATACCGAGAGCTTTTTACCTTCAAATCCGTATACTGGCGGAAGGCGGAACCAAGTTGTCCATAGTATATACAGTCGATGGGTCTGACCCTACAGGAATAAAGATACTGTTGGACTGAGTACCCTTTAAGTCAGTGGCTCTCAAGTCCAGTCCTCGACCCCCCCACTGTCCTGCATATTTTGGATGTTTCCCTGCTCCAACACACCTGATTCCAATGATCAGCTCGTTATCAAGCTCTGTAATGGTTTAATAACGAGCTGATCATTTGAATCAGGTGTGTTGGAGCAGGGAAACATCCAAAACATACAGGACAGTGGGCCTCGAAGACTGGACTTGAGAACCACTGCTTTAAGTTATTCCGAGGTATATTGTTTATGTAGCTTCTATAAGTGAAATACTCTTATGAAAATAAAATTGGCCTGTTTGAGGTTCAGTTTTGCTCATTTTATGTAGCGTCATAGCTAATGCTAACCAACTAGCTTTTGTTGCTCCGAACAGCAAGTTTTTACACCATTCAATATGACTTCATCTAATTGTCTTTTTGGCAGCCTGACATGCTGAATGATTAAGTAGAATTAGAGGGTGTTTATCTATTAGCTGGTCGGTCTGTTAGTGTGTGTGTGTGTGTGTGTGTGATCACATCAGGATGACGGCGTGCGCGGCAGCTAGACGTCTGTGAGGCTCCAGCTGTTTGTATTTTTTGGTGTTTGTCTGGCTGCTGCTGCTGCTGCTGTGTGTGTGTGTTTGTGTCGCTCCTGCTGTTCATTAGTGGTTGCAATGACGCTAAAAAAACAGGATGTAATATAATTAGTACCTTCACATCTGGCCCCAGGAAACAGACATTGGGATTATTAGTCGAATTATTTTGTTTATTCGTGTATAAGGGAGCTGTTTGTGCTTTAATATCACTGCTCATCACCCATCTGCCACACATGGACAATATTTGAGCATCTGTGTGTGTTAATGTTTGTGTTTGCATGTGTATTTATGCTAGTTTTAGCGCAGTCTGTCTAATAAACAATCCCTGTGTATTCCAGATGTTTCAGCCCTCACACAGCTGGATTTACGTCTCTCTAATAAACGCAGCAGGATTAAGTCCGAGGTGTTGGGTTTACAAACCAATCAGGAGGCAGGATTAGACGCTCAGGTTCGGTTACTTGAGTACCTGTCCCGCTCGGGTTTCTGTCACAGAGGTCAACCTGTGGTCAAATGGTGACCACACACATATACTGAAACACAATACTACATCCATTTGCAGACGGCTTTCCTTGGTTTGGACCAGCATTTGTCTGATGAAGACATTAGTGATACTTTTCAGAAATCAAAAAACTGATTTAATTTGAAAGTTTTTATTTCTACACTTGTATGACCATAAAAGGTGTATTGTAGGATATGTGGATTACAACCAAGAGAGCCATATATCCATATCCATTGTAAAATAATGTTCTTTTACCTTTTTTAGCAGCTTATTTGTACTTTTTCAATAATAATTCTGAATATGTGTGAGGAAAAAATGTTCAATGCTAAATTTTTTTATCGAGACAGCTCATGTTTGCCATGGTTTGCCGTCTTTGTTGCAGCACAATTATTGCTCAAGTTTAGTGCAAGGACTCGAACTCTATTACACAAGCAGAAATTTGAATTTGGAAATTTGTTCATTGACAACAGCACGTCTACCTCCGCTATGGTATTTCCTCTTTCAGCTCATTACTCGTTAGATCTTCTCCAGGTCGTTACAAGTGCCTCAGGATGTTGAGTTTGTATCCTAGCAACAGTATCATTGAGATTACATGTATACAAGTATTGTTATGGTAGGACTGAACTCCCTTGGAACATCATGTGGCCAAAATGCCAACAGTTCAATATCTGGACAACACAACTTCTCCTTTACAGTTATGTGTGGAGAGTTACATCATCTCTGGTTGACAAATAAAGTCAGACCTTCCCTTTTTTCTTACCGCTAGCTTTAGCATCTCTGTCTGACCTTATGAGAGCGAAGCCAGGTAGATCCACTCTGGAGACCAAGTAAAAAACAGGAGACTGCACCCACGGTATGCTTTCTCAGTCTTCACCAATATCTCCAGGTTGCCGCTTTTGTTGAGCGGAGAGTCGATGTTTTCCATGAGCCCTGATGGAAGAAAGAGCTTACATCTCCATTTCCTAGGCTTCAACTTTGCCCTCACCTTTGCACCTGCACTGCAACCTCAACAACACCTCCAGATATCTGCTTGAATTGGATGTTGTTGTCCAGATTTGCTCCGTCTCCATAAAAGAAGCTTTTCTCTTGAGTAAACTGAGAAAATATCCATCAGCGGCTGAAAAAACATAAAAAATAGAAAAAAAATTGCAGAAAATTTAGAGAGACGAGTCTTGGCTGCATGCTTTACGTTTGAGCACAGGTTTGTAATGGAGTTTACTGCATGTTGCCGTCCCTTTTTTTTCATATTTCATGCTCTAGCCTCTGTCCTATCTCTCAATATTTGTATGAAACAGTGAAAATAAACAAAAAACTTGCATAGCTTTACTTAAATCGCCACAGCATTTGCTCGTGTACAACTCTGTATACCTGTAAAGCAGTTCTTTAAATTTTTATACCTCTAAATGGATAGATCACAGGTAAGCAGACTATGAGTAACATGATCATTATTGATCCTCAGAGGTGTAAGAAGATTTTATATTCAATCAATCAATCAGTCTTTATTTGTAGAGCACTTTTCATACAAAGCCGATGTAGCCAAAATGCTTTACGTAGCAGAGGAATAAAACAAAAACAAATAATACCCTGATCTAACCCCGCCCAACCCCTCATCCCCACCCCACGATCTAAGAACTGAAACAAGTATTAAAATGCATGAACTTGAAAAGGGCTCGATTTTATAGAAACAGGAAAGTGTAAAGTGCGGAAACCGAGGAAATGCTGTTTTAAAATTCAAGATAAGAAAACACTGGAGGTTGGGTTAAAATCTAAAAACAGCACCAAAATAGCTCAATAAAATGATGATCCTGTCATTAAAGATCGAAGAGATAAATGCTAAAACACTTCAACAAACTTAATGATATAAAATTTAGTTAAAAGCAGGACTGAAAAGGTGAATTTTGAGTTCGCTTTTGAAGAGCTGAGACAGACGTTTATCCATGTTTCTCGTCTTTTTGATAAAACAAGCGAATTGCCTTCTGGTTCTAGCGACAAACATTTATTAAACATGCAATGCGAAGAGTGAAAGCAGTGTCCTTTTTTAGTATGAAGACAAAAAACACTTAACCACAACCAAATAATTGATTAAGCAGCTATCTGATTCTTGATTAACCATCAGCAATCGGGTTAGCGCGTATAAAAGCGTTGCACATTCCCTCTCTCTTTATCCTCATTTTCATCCCTCTCAATCTGCCACAGTTGACCCCCTCCCTCCTTCCTGTTTTTTGGTCGCCATTGTCCCCCAGACTCTCCTGGAGCTCAGTGAGAGCACAAAAGCACAACAGACCCAGGAAGTGATTAGTGGCTTAACGAGGAGGAGGCTTTGCGGGGAGTTAGGGGGCTGCACGGCCTCCTCCATGAGACAGGGTGAGGGGGTTAAAGTTTCAGGGCTTAAGAGGTCAGTGTTAAGTTGTTGAGGTCGGTGGAGGGGTTAATTAGGAGCTAGTCTTTTGTTTACAGGGGATAAGGAGATGCTGGAGTGATTCACTTGGTATCCTCACTGTGTTCCTCCAGCCACCCTGGAAGTGTCATCCACCCATTTTTTAGCCGGTGCTGCTTTCTCTCCACCTCGCTGCTAATTGTCCTGCAGCTGAAAAGAGATGTAGCTGAATTAACTTAATTGTCACCATTAGGACACACTCACCCACTTACCATCATAACACACACGCACACACACACCTTGAGGATGTCTCCCGTTAGTGTGTTTTGGTCTGTCCTTGTTGCTTCAACTAGAAGAATGTCTTTTCAACTTGGAGGAGCTCTAGCAGTGACTGTCGCGCAGAGAGTGATGTGTGTGTTTGTCTGTTGTCTCGCTTCGAAAACACACTCGCACAGAAACATAATGTGGTCCTCTGGATGCTGAAACATCTCGAGTGGAGCCCCAACTAAAAGTATATTTGTGAAGAAGAGGATACTTCACTGAACTGAAACAGCCACATTTAGTTGGTGTTTGATGTCTTTGGACTGAAAGAGTTATCAAACTTTCTTAAAAAACTAGAGTGCCAATTTAGAGCCATACTGAGTAGAGATCCCAACATCTGTACATTATTGCCGGGTTTTGACAAGGGTTATTTGTACATGTCATGAGGATAGTTCTGGTTCTGTTGCAGCATTTTTAAAGGCAAAGAGTCTGAATTGTAGACTGGATGTAACATGGATGTAGTCCCAGTGACGTCAACCAATCGTTCCTTAAAGGGATATTCTGGCGTAAAATTCAGTTAGGATCAAACACACCATTACATCAAGTTAGACACCCCCCCAAGAGATGACTTTGCCGACCGCTTGCTTCTCTAGTTATACCAACTTTAGTAACGACCGCACGATAGCAATACACAGCGGTCTCAAGAGCACTAGTCACCAAACATCTTCTTAGCTTTGCCTGATTTCTTTAGCAAAGAGACTAAACACAACTCACCCACTCTCTTCCAGCAGCCGCTTGTTTGTGAGGAGTCCTCGGGCGAGACCAAACTGACTGCAGCGGGGTGACGCAGCTCAAGGAAGAACATTTATGATAATGTCTTTATCATTTCCTTGAAGTAATAATCACCATATAAATCATTTTACACTGCAGACGCTGTAGTTCTTCTGCCTTAGCGTCTCGGTCTGATTGCATTTCCATGAAGAAATGATCATAAATGTTCTTCCTTGAGCTGAGACACCCTGCAGCAGTCAGTTTGGTCTCGCCTGAGGTCTCTGTACAAGCAAGTGGCTGCTGGAAGAGAGTAGGTGAGTTGTGTCTAGTCTCTTTGCTAAAAAAATTAGGCAAAGTAAAAAAGATGTTTGGTGGCTAGTACTATTCTAGGACCCTTCATGTCCTGTTGATGAAGTTAGGTGCTGTTCTGAGCATTATTTGTGGCTATAGAGTGGCGTTTTGGTTGACCGCTGTGTATTGCTATCAGGCTGTCGTTATTAAAGTTGGTATATCTAGAGGAGCAAGCAGTCTGCAACATTCATCTCTTGACAGAGAGATGAATGTTGCATGTTGTGTTGAAGCTCCATTTAATGGCTCTCATATTCTAGCTACTACCCAGATGCAAACAAGCAGAGGTGAATGGAATCTTATGGGAATCCCTTGAGTTTTGTAGCAAGCCTCGAGTGGACACCTAAGGAACTCCAGATTTGACGCTCCTTCGTTTTATGAGGTAAATGTTTTTATCTGAATATGTTTAAATCATTACTTTAGCAGTGAGCCATGATTATTGATAGAAAATCCAATGTACTAGAGCATTGTACTCTCTTTGGTCCATATTTTCTGAGAAACTCGAGTCCCCTTGTTTTCTGATCTGTGCCTATATCCCAACCTCTCAACTCTCACAGATTGGAAAGCCATATTTTGTGTTTATGTTGTTGTGTGTTTGCAATACAGGTCAAATCCAGAGCTGGGTAAAGGACCAAAATTTAAAAACAGGACCTCAGCTGTGAAGTGTCCCTTGTTTGTGATTCTCCATATATTTAATGTTACCATTATCTCACTATCATCATCATTAAAATCAATTTGAATTCATTAATTAAAAGACGCAGGGATTACCAAGACAACCATGAGCCGTACGCCTCATCAGGGGTGAAAAACTGGCACACAACTCCTCGCAGCATTGTGCAGGACATCTGTCTGTTTAGGTAATTGGCATTAACCTCTTTTTAAGCAGGGTGACCCCCTTTTTTCACAGCCAACACATCTGCACTGAGGCTCATGGGACGAGTGTTTGTGTGGGACAAAACAAAAAGAGAGGGTCTAAACTCCAAGTACATTTTCTGCAGTATTTTAAAAAACATAAATCAGAAGTTGAAAGTTGATTTTCCTTTTTCATGACACACTTTCTCTGCGGGATGCTGCCACACTCCAAAGCATATGGCCCGTGGCGGCTGTAATGTGTTAATGCTGATTGAATATGCTCTTCTATTAGACTAATGTTAGCAGGTTGTATCAGCCTGATGCTAATCCAAGCCAACAGAATGGAGCAGGAGCGCGGCTTATCTCTGAACTTATGGATATGAGAGAATAGAAAAGTGATTAGAAAGTGATTAGAGTGCAGGGAGACCACTTAGGGAAACATACGCTTTCAGGTCTGGGTGAGATTTCCAATCACACCGAGCACATTACTGCTATTAATGATGAGAGAGGCTTACTGCCAGGACCACACAGGTTATGAGATTTAACTGATCAGAGACGGAAGTGTGGGCTCAGGTTCAGGATGGGTTTTCTTTCACCTTTGTCTTTTAAAGTAATACATTTGGATCAGGACAGGTTTGAGGTGTCTCATGACCATCATATTTCTTTGACTGCTATTGTTTATAATCTATTGAAGAAAAAATAGATAGCTGTCAATATCAGTAAATGGACGGCACAAAGGAAAGAGTTTATAACCTCTTAGACATAATCGCATTAACAAGGTGACAAGAGAAAAGTTTGATTTATTGAAGCCCAAATCAAGCCAATACTGCGGTGGCCGAGAACTGCCACTGCAGCAAATAAAAAAGAATGCAAAAAAAAGAATAAAGAAGTCACAACAGAAGTTACTGATGCAAAAAGAAGAAGAAGAAAAAAGTCTGCTGCAAATAAATAAAATAAATGAAAAAACGGTGTAGATAAAATAAAGGAAAAAAAAACAACAATAGAAGGTATTGCAGCAAAACAAAAATGGCGATGCAAAAAGAAAAAAAAGGTACAGCGAAAATAAAAGGATGCAAATAAAAAAAGCTACAACAGAAGTTAAAGAAAAGAAAAGGCAATGCAACAAAAAACAAAAAAATCTGAAGTGAGCTGCTGGGGACCAATATTGATGATTCGCCGGTCTTTTACGATCTTGGCACAGAGGACGACGGCGAGAAGACGAGCAAAGAAGTAGGTGGAAAGTTAATTGTTTAATTTTACTTTGTGTGCTTTTCAATGTGTCGTTTGGTTAGGCCATGTAGCGCCTGAGTCGATATGAAGTTGAACTGGAGGATGTCAGTGTAGTGTTAGCTTCAGTCCCATTGTGTTTTTATTTTTTTAATTTTATTTGCATCCTTTTACTCGCAGTAAGTAACTTTTTTTTTCCATCACCGCTTCTGTTTTTTCCTTCGTTAACTTCCGTTGTGGCTTTATTTTTTTATCTGCACCATTTATTTTCTTATTTGCAACGGGCTTTAGTTTCTTTTTTTTGCATCGGTAACTTTCGTTGTGACTTCTTTTTTTTTTTGCATTCTTTTTTATTTGTAGCAGTGGCGGTTCTCGGCCACCGTACAATACTAATAAAATGAAGACACAAAGACCCCAGCTAAACCTTTGCAAAGCTCCACAAGAGAAGATACACAGATGGTGGTGATGTGCTTGACATGCATCTCAACTGTTTAGGTTTCTGCTGCTCCTGTTTAAGATAAAGAGTTTTTTTTGGGTTACATACCATGTAAATCCACTCTATAGTTGTCTGGTCTAACATAATGACAGGTGAAAATAGGTGTATTAGGTCTCCTTTGACGTTTTTTGGGGGCTGCGCTAAATCTTTTTTTAGTTCCACTCAGGTTAATCTGGTTCAGAGCTCGTGGAACAAAGTGGTCTTAAAAACTGTTTCCTTTCTGAAAAGGCTTTATGTGTCCAGCTCGTGCTTAAAAAAGAAGAGATAAATCCAGTTTGATTGACAGCGCTGCCATGACAACCCCGCATCAGCTGAAGGCTGTCCAATCAGGAGTCAGCCTCAGTGTCCCTCCCTGACTCCCAGGTGAGCTAAAGAGTCAGACTTGAGCAGATTTCTGTCAGTCTGTGTCAGAGCGGGTCTTCCTCACCGGTTTGGCTTCACTGCTTCATCCAGATGGTGTTCAGGTCACCACTCGACTTTTTCTCTGCCTCCCGTATCCTCCTGCCCCACTTCACGGATGGGCCACCTATGCTGCCCCGGTCCAGGTCCCCGGAGGACCCTCCCGCCGCTTGTCCTCCTCTGGCTCTCCCGGGATTGTGTTTCTCTGCGGCTCAGATCGCCAGCGTGTGCGAGACCCTGGAGGAGACCGGAGACATCGAGCGGCTGGCCCGTTTCTTGTGGTCTCTCCCGGTGACCACAGACGGTCGCGACTCCATATCTGAGCACGAGTCCGTACAGAGGGCTCGCGCAGTGGTGGCCTACCACACGGGGAGTTTCCGCGAGCTCTATCACATTTTGGAGACGCACCGCTTCACACGCGCTTCGCACGGCAAACTGCAGGCGATGTGGCTGGAGGCGCATTACCGGGAGGCGGAAAAACTCCGGGGGCGGCCGCTCGGGCCGGTCGACAAGTACCGCGTGAGGAAGAAGTTCCCGTTACCGAGGACCATTTGGGACGGAGAGCAGAAGACGCACTGCTTCAAGGAGCGCACGCGGGGGCTGCTAAGAGAGTGGTACCTGCAGGACCCGTACCCGAACCCGGGGAAGAAGCGCGAGCTGGCGCACGCGACAGGGCTTACACCGACCCAAGTTGGGAACTGGTTCAAAAACCGGAGACAGAGAGACCGGGCGGCAGCAGCCAAGAACAGGTCAGTGGAATCAAGTTTTCCATAGAGTTTGGTACAAATGACAGCAACCAGGCGGTGTTTTTTTAGAATCATAGTTTTAATACCAAGGCAGATGTTTCGTTCTTTATTTCTCCTTCTTATTCATTACAAATTGTATCGGTCTCTTAATCGATCATTTTCTTTTGAGGCAATTTCATCTCCACATGCAGCCATGGCTGTGCGTAAAAGGGCCATTCATGCGTAAAAGCGCACAACCTCTAAGCCTGTTGGTTTTTGTTCTCCTTGTGGCCTCTCTGTCTTCTCCTCTTTCTCTCTCTCATTTTAATTTAGTTCGGGGTCAACAGTCCTGCTTGATAGGGCAAACCTGCTCACTACAGATTCATATGTTAGGGATGTCAAATACTTTGATCTCCTTTTGGCAGTATTTTGTTGTCACACACACAAAAAAACAATATAGGCTTTCATGTTTTTCTCTTTAACTGTATTTTAACTTCCATAGTTTTACTCAAATGAATTATTTTCAACTTCTAACAGCTCTTTTCCTTTCTTCTCAGGTTGCAGCACCATCGGATTTGTTCAAGCAGAGGAGAGTGCAGTCCGGATGATAGCGGGGAGCGAGTGGATGGAGAAACTCTTCTTTCAGTGACAGACAGTGACTCTGACTTGGATGTCTGAAACTTTAAAAAACACTATGAAATGGATTTTTGAGGCCTGGGATGGTCTGTGAAGGATTACAGAAGAAAGGAGGATTTTCCCCCACTGAAAGCTTGAGAACACGAAATGCTGCAGCCCACCAAACAAAAGATTTCAGGTCATATGAAGACTTTTTTTCTCCCTGAAAATATGACACATTTTTGTTGAAGCTTTTGATATTATGATGGCAAGCTGCAAATCGAAACCTACATTTTTTACTTCACAACTGGATGCTAAAGCTTCACATCTGATGACCCAGCTTAGACCATCATTAACCTCATTAAACAGACATCAAGCTGGGGACCCCCTTTGGACTCATGGAGAGACCTTTACAAACTGAAATCTTTCAGTGAGATAATCATTCGTATTTCTTCTAAATATATGTATTTTTATCTGAAATTTGTTTTTTTTTTTCTAGAAAATTAAGGACCCCAGGATGTCAATGCTTTAGACAATCAATAGGCACTACAATCTACCTCCCTGTTACTCTGTTTTAGTCTGTTTGTATGTTTGTATTCAATTCCTGAATCCCCTACTTTTATTCTAACTTTATTTTAAGTCCTCAGAGTTCTCTGTACTGTCTGTGATTCTGTACCGTATGTTCAATTTGATGACAACAACTGTTTCAGGATTTTGTATAATAAAGCTATTTAATTTATGACTTTAATCGTGCCGAGTTTTCTTTAAGCGCAGTTCAACTTTGTCAGACGTGCATGTGTAAGTAACAGTTTACACTCAGAACTATCTTGTTCAAATTTTCAGTCATTTTTCTAACAGCCTGTTTGAACTGTGTAAGCCAAATTAAAGGAAATATACAAAGATTTTAAGGTGCTATTGTAAAAGGAAAAAAAAAAAACAACTTAAACAAATAGGCGAGAGATATAGCTTTAAAACAAGATAGATGTTATAATATCAAATAAAATTGCATGTAATAGCTGCTCATGAACAAATCTGTCTTATGAATGAACCCTTTCGTCAATCATTTAAATGCATGGTAGTAGTATTGATTCTGATTTGACCTCTAGGCAAGGGTCCAGTGACCCACTTATTCCACAGTTGTACAAATATGAATCCGTAAACTCTTTATCTCCATTTCTGAGAGCAGCAGCGGTTGACATAGTTTTTTTTTAATATAAAGACAGACAGGAAACACCTGGCTGTGAATGTAGAGCAGCGCCATCTAGCGGTGAATGTAAAAACAGTGAAGCCTTATTGCCATGATCAACAGATGAGAACAATTCTGACTCTTTAATCCATTTATTTTTTAACTCTATGTCCGATATGCTTATTTTTCATCTCTTCTTTGTAACACTGAAGTGCAATATGCATGTTTGTCCATTCAGGCAAGATTATTGAGGAATAGGAACATTTACGGCAGATTATTTCCATATCAGACGTCTTGAGAATCACCACCTTCTGCATATCTAGGTGTTTTGCTGTAAACTTATTTATTTTCAAGTAAAAATTGGTTGCATTGAGTAAAAGGATATAAATTGATGACATACTGAAATAATTGAAAAACGTGGTCAAAGTCATACACAGGGCACACTTGTCATCAGATCAGTTCCCCATCCAAACATGATTTGGTTGGCTAAATTTGGCTAAATATATACCTAAATATATATAAACCTGGCTCCCACAGACGTCACAGACCTGCTCCACCACTACACCCCCTCTCGTGCCCTCTGATCCTCAGAAGGAAATCTCCTTGCCCTACCCCCTTGGACCAAGCACCAAACTTGGGGGGACAGAGCCTTCTCCGCTGCCGCCCCCATTCTCTTGAATTCACTCCCCAAACCCATCCGAGACTGTACAGACCCCCATACTTTTAAATCACTCCTAAAAACACATCTTTATGAATTGGCTTAAAATTGGCCCCTAAAATTATCAAAAAAGACCAACATCTTTAGATGTAATACAGTGACAGCCTATACTTCATTTAAAAGTAATGCTATGCACTATTTTCTATTATGATATTTTAAAATTAAGCACACTAACACATCAAAAATCAATGCATACTTTATATAAACAACATATTATAATTCACTGGCAAGTATCACTCTGCTTCCTTATGATTTTTCCTTTTAGAAGATAAAAAATGAATGCTGGTAGTATTTTTGTACCTTTGTGACTAGAAATTATAGTAGATAATTTACATGATAACCTTTGCCTATAGCTATTTAAACTAAATCCATCAGATGGACATTAAAATTTCCGAGCGGTACCTGAACATAGCATTCCATGACGTCACGTCCTGGCAGCGTCACGAGGCCCGCACTCCAGCAGGTGGCGCAGCTAACCAACAGGTAGGAGCTGAATGTTGACACTCGATACAGACAACAGGCTGCACATTTCTGCTCTTTTTTTTTAAATGAAAATTACAGCTACGAAAAGGTGATCGTATTAGATAAGTTACATCCCAAAGACAATATGTTGATTGGTTACAAAAACTTACAAAAAAGACAAGTGTTTTTTGTCGTATTAACTATCTTCAAAGCTAAAACAACGAGTTAAAGAGTCAAAGGTTGCAAAAATCTGGAAGAAGCCAGTTCAGGACCAGTCGTGTTCTCAAAATGTTTGAGGGACAAGGGCGAAAAGATTAAAAGGGCACCAGCTGTATACTGTAGGGGAACCAACACATAGAAAGTTGTGATGTACAGCACTTAAAAGACCATTTTGTGATTTCCTTTCTTTTGTGCCTCTCTTTGGTATTCTGGAGGCATTAAGTAGTATCATGGCAGGCTGGGTTATGGGCTGTTGAAATGTTGGGAGACAAGTGCAAATTTTTAGGTGGGCAATCTGGAGAGTTGCCTTGAGGTTACAACAAACAGCTTTTGTTTATTGAAACATATTGAAGCAGAAGTAATAAGAAAGAGTCTACTTGAAGAAAAGGTGTTAATTCACTTTTACAGACTGGCTTTTATGTGATGCCGTCTTTTATCTTTTATCTGTCATCTCTTATCTCCTGTGTAAAGAAAGAAAACTATTGTGTCCCAAATTGCATACTTCCATACTAAATACTAAATTGAGTATACTAAGCATACTACTCGATCGCGCAGTGCTTGAGTTTCAAGGGTGCAGTTCTGTCCAAAATCACACACTGCCGCGTGGCGCACTCAATTACAGACAAACAAAAACTAAAGAAATAATGACATGAGGTGCTGCAGACAAACCTCCATGGCTGATACTGCCTCTATTCGCAGGCTAGCCAGCCTTGCTAGCCAACAATAGCTGCTGTATTTTGCGAGTGTTTACGATGGAGCCCTCCTCACGGTTCTAATACTAGCCTCCTCTACGCTTTGCTGATATCGGTGCAGCAGACTGAGTTGACCGAGAAAGCACCGTGGCGCGCCGCAGCAGTGAAAATACACCGATAAATTAATATGTCTGTGTCGGTGCTTCTGGTTGTCTGGTCCATGAGCAGGCTCTGCTGGCCCGCTGGTTATTTTTTATTTGCCACAGGTAACGCTTCTGAACCCGGCGGCTACTAAGCTAGCTACCATTAGCATGTGCGATACTGTTTGTGGTAAAAGACAAAAAACAGGTTACACCACAAATATACTCAAAACAATAAATGCTAGCGGTGCTTGGTGGAAAGAACATGTGTAAAAAGAAACTTATTACTTACATCTGTACAAAGCTTTCAGGTCGACTGTCGCCAACTCACTGGCACCACAGCCGTCCGCAGCCATTCTTACCGATGAAATGAGTGCGGGCGAGTGTCCACAGTCGCATACTCGAGTACGTCATTGGGTACTTTTTCATCTCAGTTTTCACATACTATCCACACTTTTTTCCATTTTGAGTTGAGTATGCTCAAAATTTTAAGTATTAAGTATGGAAGTATGGGGTTTGGGACCTCGGAAATTATGAATAATTCTTGGTTTTCTCCCAATTTCTTCCACTAGAAATGGATTACGGAATATTCAAAATGGCCCCTTTTCTCACATTTTTTCACACAACTTCAAAAGCCTTCAACTCCCTTATACTTTCACATAGAAACGTTTCACAAACTCTTCCGCATTATTCTCACGTCATTTTTAATCCCATTTATACTTTTCAAACTATTCAGATTTGTTTCAAACTTCGTCATAATAGGGGTCAATGGGAAAAGGCGTCCACTTTCTAGTTGCGCCCTCTGGTGGCAAAGATATTTGCAATGTGACAACAAGCCCCGGTCTCCCCTACAAATAGAGTTATTATTGTTTGTAATAATGAAGTTGGCATCACACCTGCTGTATTAAGATATTACCTGGGTAACCTGCTCGAAATCAGTGTGTGTGTGTGTGTGTGTGTGTGTGTGTGTGTGCGTGTGGACTGTCTGTGACCATGCATACGGACTGAATGATTGACTGGCTCCATCGGCTGTCTGGCCATAACACTGTCACACGCACACAGACACACGCACACGCTCCACGCCTGCGGGTGAATTCCATCCCCCTCTTCTCCTCATGCATGCGCTCACAAAAACACCTCTTCCACACACACACACACACACACACACACACACACACACACACACACACACACACACACACTCTCTCTCTCTCTCTCTCTCTCTCTCTCTCTCTCTCTTTCCTCTCATCCGGCGCTAGAGCCCGGCAGCGCGGGTGACGCGTTTTGCGCATTTCCTGCAGCTCGCGCTCACTCACAGATTGAGGAGAGAGAGAGAGGGGACGGGAAACGGGGGGCGCGCGCAAGGACCGAAAGGAGAAAAAAAAAACAACGGGAGCGGAGCACCGTGATGTATTTGGGAAGCTCGTGAGCCCGAAAAAGACTGCATTGAGGGGTGAAGCGAAAAAAAGCAGCGCTCACCACCGAGAGTACGCGCAAACATCGCGTTACCGTGAGGTCGAAGCGAGGAGATTAATCCCGGAGAAGAGCGAGCGAAGGGGCTGGAAACGGAGCACCAATCCCGGATGGCTAGGCGCGGCTGCTCGCGCTCTCTCCCACCCTGACCCGGGAGAGACACACACACAAGGACCGTGGGGGAGGCTCTGGGGGCTTTCACACGAACCCCACCGGAACCTTTTATCCCGCTTTCCCCCCACCTTCTCAACCCCAAAGCCGTTTAATTTCCCGGCCTGTTTCCGCCAAAAAGGGAATCTTGTCTGGCGCACGAGCTCGAGACCGTAAACAAACACGGCAGACGCTCGGGTGGGAGAGTGTCCAGCCAGCCAGCGTCCTCTGAAGGGTGTGAGTCTGCGTTTTTGAGTCCATTAGGGATCCATCAGCTGTATTGATAACGCGTGTTTGTCTCTTAGTGTGTGTGAGAGTGTGTGTGTGTGAGAGTGTGTGTTCAGATATGGCTGTACGAGACTGATAGTCCAAGGAGCCAGCTGCATTATGGGATGTAGCAGGACTGTGCAGTGACCCCGCTCATTGGAAGGAAACACTCTGTGTACAGGAGCAGGAACAGGCAGACTAGCCTAAACACACACTCATCCTTGTACACACACACATCCCATAACTCTGCAGCCATGCCTGTGTTCAGCGGTCTGTTGAAGGTGCGAGTGTGTGAGGCGGTGGATCTGAAGCCCACCCCATGGGCTCTGCGTCACGCAGTGGGGAAGAGCGGATCATTCCTACTGGACCCCTACCTGGCTCTCAATCTGGACCAGACCCGGCTCGGGCAGACCGCCACCCGGACCAAGACCAACAGCCCGGCGTGGCACCAGGAGTTCTGCACCGAGGTCCGCGAGGGAAGGAGCCTGGAGCTGTCCGTGTTCCACGACGCGCCCATCGGATACGACGACTTCGTGGCCAACTGCACCATCCAGCTAGAAGACCTGCTGCAGAACGGGACCAGACACTATGAAGACTGGGTATGTGTTTGATGTGATGTGACCCTTCCCAGAGAGCACTGGGGCAGCTCCTCACACTGCAGGTTTGCACGCTGATTGATCTGCAACATGTGCTTGTGCATGTGAGACAAAATTTGATAACATCCCTGAGGCTCTAAAGCAAACTGGCCCTCTCTCTCTCTCTCTCTCTCTGCCTCTCTCCCTCTCTAGCAGCAACCCGACTGTTTTATTGTTTGTACAGCATATTTGATGTGGTGCATACTCGACTTGTGGTTCCTTGATGGCATTGGGCAGAAAATGCACAGTGTACATTGGAGTTGGCCCATGTTATGTTCTCTCCCAGCGTCCCACAGCCACAGTGTACGTTCGTTTTGCTGAGTGTTCAACCAAAACCAAGATTCCTTTTTTTAAACACGTACGTCCAGAAGAAGCGGGACATGTTTGAGAGCGTCTCAGCACAAGCCCTGCATGACCATGAAGTGCACCTCTGGGCAGCTCAGCACCGTCCTCATGAGTACAGACTGTTTCTGCTCTGAGTCAAAAGCCCCACTGATACGCCATTTGGCTGATATTATCTGCACATGAGACTATCACAAAGACATTAGTATCACAGTTATCTAAAATGCACCACTGCGCCTCGCACTAATTCTTTTCTATTGCTGTAGCCTGATCGATGCATCCTTAGAGGGATATTCCGGTGTAAAATTAATTTAGGGTCAAATGTTGCCAACCACTTGCTTTTCTAGTTAAACCAACTTTAGTAACGACCACAGGATAGCAATACACAGCGGTCTGAGGAGCCATAAACAAACCTCAACCAAAACGCCACCCTATAGCCACAGATAATGCGCAGAACAGCACCTAACTTCATCAACAGTACATATAGGGTCCCAGCCATAGTACTAGCCAACAAACATCTTTTTAACTTTGCCTGATTTCTTTAGCAAAGAGACTAAACACAACTCAACTACTCTCTTCCAGCAGTCCCTTACAGACTACAGTGGGGTGTCGCAGCTCAAGGAAGAACATTTATGATCATTATTTTTTAATTTCCTTGAAGTAATAATCATCGTATTGATCATTTTGCACCGCAGACGTGGTAGTTCTTCTGCCTTAGCGTCTCGGTCTGATTGAATTTCCATGAAGAAATTATCATAAATGTTCTTCCTTGAGCTGCGAAACTCCGCAGCAGTCCGTAATAGACTGGGATGAGGTCTCGCTACAAACAAGCGGCTGCTGGAAGAGAGTAGGTGAGTTGTGTTTAGTCTCTTTGGCAAAGCTAAAAAGATGTTTGGTGGCTAGTGCTATGGCTAGGACCCTATATGTACTGTTGACGAAGTTAGGTGCTGTTCTGAGCATTATTTGTGGCTATAGAGTGGTGCTTTGGTTCAAGTTTGTTTATGGCTCCTCAGACCGCTGTGTATTGCTATCTAAGTTGGTATAACTAGAGAAGCTAGTGGTCGGCAACATTCATCTCTTGAGGGCGTGTCTAACTCTGCGTTACTGTGTGTTTGACCCTAAATTAATTTTACGGAATATCCCTTTAAGCTCATACAAGACCACCACAGCTATACCCGCAGGATAAGTGTTTTCTGATACGCACCAGTTTTGCTGAAAACAATGCTCGAGGTGATTTATAAAAGGTGCTATCATGTAATTTATTGATTAGAGCGTGCCCTGATTCCATAATTCATAATCTGCTCAGCTCTCTGCTTCACATGTAGCAGAGCATGACAGCTGCTCACAAATTTTGTTGATAGCGCACAATACTGATAAAGATTCTCTGCTGAAGTTGTGCGTTTGAATAGAAGGAGTTTCTTGCTGGTTATGTAACAGTCTGCGTTCAATCATGAAGCTTTGGACTTAGAGAAGTATGTCAGACCACCAGTGAAAAGATGGAGTTATCTCTTTATGTATTTTTTATGCCATCACCATTGGGATGCAGGCGGTGCGATTGATGGTATCGTTTAAGGGCTCTTGTTTTTATATTTATCTGGATCAAATGAAGCAGATTTAAACGTGTATTTTGGTATTTTTTTATTTACAAGTAAACCAACTTGAAGAGGAGGTAAAAAGAGCTAGTGTGAACCCAGCAGCCGGTCAGTTTTCTCAGAAGTGTTCTCAACTTTTACTTTTAGTAAGTAATTTGGAGTTTTTGAATTTGAATTTTGACTTTTCTCTTTACATTTCAAATTCATTTTCTTCATAGAGCATACTGAAAGTGAAACTTCTCTAGATTGTTTTCCTGATCTCTGTCTAGAATACTCTTCCAAACATGCTTACCTCACCTTTAATCTGAGCTGATCCTTTCAAGTGACCACCCAAATTTAAAAAAAAAGTAAAAATCTGGGAAAAGAAGCCACACAAAGGCACATAACTGCTGTTGTTTGTGTGTTTTGATGCTGGTTTTTTATCTGTTATCTCTGATAAATCAGTATTGTTTTGTTTTTTTCTGCAATTTCTCAGTAATATGATTCAGCAGCTTCCCCTTCTCTATCAGTGACTATCAGGGAGCTGTTGGGACTTGCATTAGATCTGATTTGGGCATCTCAGGTCCAGCCTGTAATCATCCTTCCTCAATTCCTCACATTCCTCCTGCCTCTTTAGACGGGAAGAATTATTAAGTGCCCTTGCCTTTTCCCCTCAGTGGAATTACATTTATACAACAATGTTGATAACATGAGCCCGTTTTACACCCTGTATCGGTGTTTTCAACAGGTTTCCGTCTCGCTGTGAGTCGACTGTAACCAGCAACTGGAGTTCCTCGCATTTGTTTTGGTGTCTCGTCACTTAATTTGATTTGCGTTGGGGTTGTGATGTGAGACTGTAACATGAAGATCTGTATGTAAGGAGGAGAAAGAGCTGTTTGTTTCAGGTCCGTCTCCAGTTTTGACATGTGATGTTTTTCTTCTTCTTCTTCTACTTGGTTTTTGTCTCGTCTTGCTTTATGTTAAAAGTCTGATGGAGGTGATTCCAGCGTAGGAATTCTGGGAGCTGAAAACATGTGTTGTTGTTTCACTCCAATTCTTAAGTAATTCATTAGTTATCATACCCTTGGAGTCTTTTCACAATCCCCCCTCTCTGCTTTAGCTTTAACAATGATGACTAAACAATTCGGGAAATGTTTAGTTTCATTTTTATCAAGAAGAATTTTTGCAGTGTTAGTGTACAGTTAAAAAAAACCTCATGAATGTCAGAGTTTAACACCATGGCCACAGTTTGGTGTATGTTCATATGGTTGAATCTTAAGTATGAACCCACAGAAAGCTTGTTTTCTATTATGAGGGAAAGACTTCTTTAAACTTTCTTTGTTTAGTATGGACTTGTTGATACAGTGTAAATGA
Source organism: Xyrichtys novacula (assembly GCA_962446985.1). Lineage (NCBI taxonomy): Eukaryota > Metazoa > Chordata > Actinopteri > Labriformes > Labridae > Xyrichtys > Xyrichtys novacula. The sequence continues at coordinate 4,564,506 of OY660882.1, read as the reverse complement.
TTTTTTTTGATTAGTGGCAGTTTTGTGTCATTACACTTTGCCAGATGTTAATCTTTAATAAATATGAGCGTTACTTTTGTCTCTAAAATACATTTAAAAAAAGTAGTTTTGTCTTATATTCAAATTCTAGCACTTAGATAACAAAAACTCTAGCTTAGACTATGATGACTAACCAATTTGGGTAATGTTTATTAGGGGTGTCCCGATACAACTTTTGTACTTCTGAAACTATACCGATATTGTAGCCTTCAGTATTGACGATATTGATCTGATATTGGTACAAACTTATCTGGAGAGTAAGCGCACCCTCTCTTGGCTGAAATCGTCAATCCCGTTAGTCACAACTACTGAGGCAAGGGGTTGAAAAATGGAAAGACACAATGATTGTCCTGAACTAAAGTGGAAAAAGTTAGCTAGAGATGAAGACAGTTTTGATTCCGATTGAATTAAAATGGGTCTTGATGCAACAGAGTTATTGAACAACTGTTAAGCAGCAAATTGATGTCGTGTCACATGCACAGTGTAATGTTTACAGATGACAAACACATCAATACTATATTAAATAAATGATCAGTTAGGGCTGAGCGATAAACAAAAAATTTACTGGTACTGAAATTAAGAAAATAACCAGCGTCATTTTGCCCATATTGGTATATTTGGTGTCAAAAAAAATAAATGAATTAAAGTTGGTTTTGGATGTGTGTAGGTAGGCTATGGTCTCATGTCCCTTTTAAGACGTTTTCCTATGTCAGAGACGTGACTCCACCCCATCCAGTCCATAACAAAGAGGGAAAGACAAGTGAGGAGATGGAGGACGGTTCAAAAGTTGTAGCAGCTAAAGTAGACGAAGTTAATGGGGGGGGGGGGGGGGGTGAGCAGCTTGTGGAGTAGTCATCATCCATTTATCGTTATCGAAGTGAACTGCTCAATATATCGTGATATTGATTAATCGCCAAGCCCTATAATCAGCCATCTTACATCCTGGCCAAGACAATATATCACTGCTGTTATACTGCAGTGAAAACAAAACATTGTGGATCTAGAATAACAAAAGCTTTTTGCTTTTCAGCCTATTAATTTTTTACATTTCCATGTTGAGAGTCAGCAGAGCTCTCGTGTCGCAGTCAGCACAGTCTCTGATCAGATTTTCTGTTGATAAAGTGCAAGCAATGGCAAACTTTTCAGGGTTTATGTTTCAGCCAGTGGTCAGAAATATGTTTTTCAAACACACTGTGCACGTCCTACTTCTGCAGCGCTGTACTGCAACATGAAATCACACTATACTGTTAAAGTACAGTTGTCCAAATAGTTGAAGTGCATGCTCTTTTGTACCGTCCAGTTTGTTACCTGCATTCATTAGTTTTGACAGAATGCCAGCGGTCATGGCAGACCCATTTCCCATCAATCCTGGAGTCCCTTCTTTGGTACATGATTTGAATTTGGAAAAAGTACTGCACTGTGCACAGCCATAAATGTCGTATCATTAGCGATATGGAGCACATAACCGACAAGTCTTCATTATCACAGTCTCGTTTGTCCTCGGATTATTCCCACCTCTAATGATTTGTAGCTAACAGACCAAAGCGTGCCAAACCTTTCTATACATTTGTTTGGAGGGCTTTAATTATTGATGTCGTTTTATCAGCATACATTGAAACTAGATAGACAGACACACACTCTCTCTCTCTCTTTCACACACACACACCTCGTCCCTCAGCCGTCCACAGTAAGGTCAGAGCATATAGATCACTCAGTTGATTGACCACATCCCATTGATCAGCCAGCCGGCTCGTCAATAAATCTGCCTCACAGCGACACGGTCCCTCCCTCCTGCCCCGTCGTCCTTCTCCCTTCATTCATCCATTACTCAACACTCCTGCCTCCCCCTTTTCCTCCCATTTCCAACTCTTCCTTACACTGTACTCCCTCCCTACTTCATTCATTTACCCATCATCCCCCTCTTCCTGCCTCAATCGTGCTCCTCTTCATCTGCTTTCATTCACTCCTCAGTGATGAAGGCAGGATGTGAAACAGAAGAGGTCATGATGAAGATGGTAGGTTGTCTAAATCAAACCAGTTTATATGTGATTTTCATCTGTTTGTATCGCATACATGAGGTTCAGTGTACAACCTACTGTGAAGGAAGGTGCATTATTTAAGTATTGCATCAGTGCGTCTAAAAAGAAAGCTAGCATAGAAGCTTTTTAACATCTTTCTTCCCTTGTTGGGTCATGATCTTACATTTTATGAGAAAATGTGGTTTACTTTGGGTGACCATACGTCCTCTTTTACCCGATCATGTCTTCTTTTGGAGGGCTTGTCTGGCCTATCAGGCCTTGTCTGGGGGAGTTTATAAAATCCTTTAAATGTCCGGGGTTTTGTATGGAAGTTTTGAGTTTGTGTTGCGTGGAATAACTGAGGAAGAAGTGCGTAAAAAACACTTGATCCGACCCAAAAAACTCTCAAAATTAACTATGCGCAACGTAGTGACTCCGCCCCGCGTATAGTGTCCTCTTTTGGGGGATTCAGAATATGGTCACCCTAGTTTACCATAAACCTTGGCGACTTGGGTGAGGCTTTGTACCAAGACAGTAGTCAAAGTTCGCATTGGCTCAACCGCTGCACCGATAGCTCACAGGATTGCAGTCTTAACAAGCTAAAACAGATGTTCTGGGCAAAAGCTACACAGTTGCACAGAAACTGCACGTTGTGAACCTTGCGAAGTGGAACAAAATGGACTTCAATTCTGGATCTTACAGTAACTGTGTAATACATAGAGCTAAGTAACTCAATGCTATTTACTTATTAATGGTACCTAATATATGTATTTTACCATGTAGCTTATGGAGTATCGCACAAAATCAAAGCGGTCCCATCATAATTTCCACAAAGCTAAAGATCTCATCCTGAAAGCACTTTTGATTTTCCATCCAGCGCTCTGAAACAACAACAGCTTCATTTCCTCAACTGTAAAACTCATTAAAAGATGTTTCTGTGATTCAGCTTGATAACTGATGAAGAGGACTGGTCAGCTGTTATATTTGGAAAGAGATACTCATTGTCCCAGGGAGATGAACCAATATCAGCATACTAAAATCTTTACTAAGGCGATGAACACGACCTCTTTTAAAGATCAGCATGTTGGCCTCGGTGTCGTGACTTTATGAGCATTTAGCTCAAGAAGACATTCTTCAGATTGGACTGTTAATTAAAATGTATAATACGAGAATAGAAACTCCCAGTGCGATGCCCAGCGTATCAAGCGCTGCACTTACTCCATTTTGAAGGACACAGAGGTTGGCGCACAGCTTTATCTTCCTCACTTCCTCCTCCCTTCTGCCGCCTCACTCATCTCGTCTCATCTCATAATCCCTCTCTCTCATCTGAGCGCTGTTATTCCCATCCCCTCTGCTTCCTGTTCCCTTTGGTCTTCCACCACCTCCCCATGATCCGTCTCCCGTGGACCCAGGCGCCGTGGGCCAGGTTGCTGCTCTGTGCCGCTGGTGAAATATTAACCAGGCTTTGATGCTTATTAATTGTCCCACTCAGTAATTGAGATGCTCTGTGGAGCCCCATCCCCATGGTGACAATGACAGCCCGTCCCCTTGGTGACAGCCTCTCACCCACAGAAACACCAGCGAGAGAAAGAGGGGTAGGTGAGAGTTAGGGGAGCGATGGAGGAGTAGATCAGGGCTTAGTTGATACGAAGTTTGGAAAATTAAATAAAGGCGCTTAAAGGAAGAGATACTTTAGTCAAATTTAGAGCTGAATGATAATAAAGCATTTCACCAAAATGGTTCAAACAGCGATTATTAATCTGACTCTACCCATGCATCATGTACTTGGGGACTGGACTTATGTTATAGTTCCTGTTTGTAGCCCATGTGGTTTTTAGAAATCTACATGAGTGTGTTGTGAAACCCATCAGTGTCAAGATTTAGTAACTTTGTGGTGTGTGTCAGACATGAGCTGACACAATGTTGATCTAGTCTGACTTCAAAACATCTGAGAAGTTTTTTGCTCTACGTTTGAGGAAGTTTGCATTTTTATATGTATAAACCTGCAGCTTGATGAATTTTGGTGCACTCATCAGAGTAGGATGAATGGATGCTTCTCTTTCAAGGATATGAGGTGTTGAAATAGTGAAAAATCCACTTAAATTTCCTCTGATCTTGGCGCCTAACTTAATGACACTGTTTAGGTTTTTAATGTTGTCTTATTTTGTTGCTCCCCATGTTTAAGTTGCGGTGTGCGACCACCAGCGAACATTTTCAAACAATGAAACGGGGCTTCTGTCTGTACCTTAACTGGATCATCTCTATGCTGCGAACCAAATTCTGTTTGACGAAAACCTCGCCTCCTCCACCATCTGCTGCAGAGTAATGAGTTTTTACTGGAGGGAACAGGACCACATAAAAGACACGCTTCACATCAACCTAAAACAAGCATCCCTCTTCACGCAGCGATTGAGCTTTATTGTGAAAGGCCCCAAAACTTTATTACTGTATGTAGTGTTTGAACTGAAACACTGTTGAGCTCATAAGTCATTTCTTATAGATAAGAAACGACTTAAATTAGACATTAGATCAGGACAACACATTTGGACAATGTCTGAAAATGAGTTGGTGTTAGCTAGTCGAGATTAGGGCCCGACAGATATGGATTTTTTGGGGGACAATCGGCCAATTTTAAAAAAAATTTTATGAAGTTTTAAAATTTTTTAGTCGAGATAGAAAGTTTTACTGGACTCTTTTATTTATTTATTTTGTTTTATTTTGGGATGTTGATCTTTTATTTATGAACCAGATTTTGTATTTGATCAAAGATAAAGTCAGTCTATAGATATTTATACTTGAGCTAGATTTCACTGGTTGCCACTTAACATCAGCTTTATGTATTGAAGTTGAAGAATTTTTTTGACAGAAATTAGCAAAAAAAATTCGATAGTTAACTCTAGTCTCACCAAACAGACTTTAATTTGCAACAAAATTTAGATATACTTTGTTTGTTTATATTTTGACACTTAATTTTGAATCCAGCTGCTGCCTGTCCAAATCTTTAGTGTTATAAAGTGTAATGCAAGTTATTTAAATTACTGCAGTTATTCTACATATTTGATGCTTTTATTATCATTTACAAATTAAAAAAATCTGTTGGTTTTATCCACTTTAGATTCCAAAACAAGACTCAAAATAAATCTCAGGGAATGTTAAAGGTTAAAAAGTTAATATGCGCAGAGAGGGAAGAGGATAACGACGCTCTAAAGGAAGAGACGGTGATGAAGTGGGGAGGACAGCAGATGAAGTGTAGACGTGAGCTCTGTGTACATGTAAACATATCAGGCCAGAGGGCGAGAACTGTGAGGCTGCAGACATGATGACCACACAGTGTGACGATTCCTAGCAGGGACACGGACCACGTCAGATGTCAGCCATGCACCGTTTGACACTTGACATGCACACAAAAACACACTGGCTCAAACAGCAGCTGTCAGGATTCTGAAGGGTATAAAATATACAAGATATTTATGAAAATATTCAAAGATTTTTTATTCCATAAAATCAAAACAGGACTAAACTGAGTGACACAACCTTGTTTTTAAAACCTTTTTCAAGGTTTTTAGTTACCATTAAACAAATCAAGCCCACATTTTCTTGTTGAGGTTAAAACATGCACAATGACCAAAATTAAACCAAATCAAACATGACTTTTGACGTAGTGAATATTATATATTTGTAGTGAAAACACGGTTGAACTAAGGTTGAATATGTCTACACTTTAAAGAGCTTGCAGGCACAGACGCCGCCGGTGTTTATGTTTTCAAGCTTTCATTCAAGTGCAACTGTGTGTGCTTTTAGTTTAATATGAATCTGATGAGATTTGAATTATAGTAAAATTATGATCATATATTATATACTGTATTTTAACATAATAAAGCAGCTGTTGTAACCATGACAACTAGCTGTTAAGCATTTAAAAACCAGATTTCAAGATTTGTTCTTTTATTTTATTTTTTTATTTTATTTATTTATAAAACACACAATAGTGCTGAAGGAATACAGTAAAATAAGGATACAAAAAAAAAAAGAAAAAAAATATTATAGACAAATAAAAGTATAGGAGAAATATTTACAAAGTGCGAGAAATGTTTACAAGTGAAGAAGTGAGATAAGACAGTGGGATGAATGAGGCATGAAAATTGCTGTATTGCACATGATTAATAATGGTATACGAATGCTGTATTGCACATGGTATTGTATATAGATTTTGAAGCTGTTAAAAGTTTTATTCAGTTTGTAAAGTTTACTAACTTTTCTAAGTATGGAGAGCAAGTTGCTGCTTCTGTTGCCAAAAATAAACATGCATGTTTTTGTTGCAGTCTGTCTAGTAGGTGTATTGGGAGGCGAGCCGCTTTAAGTTAACACCAGGACATCAGGAGGCCTCTTATTTCTCTGCAGAAATATGTAGTATTTACTGACATTCATCTTTATTTTGAGACTGATGTATATATCACTACTTTGAAATTTCTGCTGAGGAAAATGTCATTGAAACGCTGTTTCAGTAAGTTACAGTAAATCAACCTGACATCTTGTCATTTTAGACATTACAAACAAGTATCTAGAAATATCTGCTGTAGGTTTTGTAGGTCTAAAATAGGCATCACCTCCGATCTTAGCCTTTTTTTTATAACCGTCTAAAAAAAACCTGTCACATGAGCTTTAAATTGCACCAGATACGAGATAAGAAACACTAAACAACAACCTGAATATAGCCCCTTATAAATAATGTATGTAAGCAGATATTAACAAGTAAAATGGCCAAAATGAATATAATGTAGTCAAAAATAAGCTTCCTTAACTTCCATTGCTCTGTGCAGACGTGTTGTCTCAGACTGTAAGGAGGTCTCAGCTGTTAAGTCAAGAGCCCGCTTCATTCTCCTTCACTGCAGACTCTTATTCCCTCCCCATACCAAGTTTAATGACTCCACAGGCTCCACCCCTCGTTGACCGGCTGCTTAAGTAGGACAGACTAGATTTAAGATCTCACCCTGATAATACTCACTCACACACACACTTGCATATGCAGACACAAAGCGCACAGGCGTAAACGCGGGGCTCGACCCATTGATGCTGAATCAGGTCACCCTTTGGTTTGTGAGAGTGAGCTGGAGGGGGTTTAATGTATGGTCTTTAAAATGAGAGGATATTTGAGACTTCTGGGATAGCAGGTGAAACGTGCACTCAGTTTCCTCTCATCTTTTTGTTCTGCTCAACAAAGAAAGACATCTGTACAAATTTAAGGGATCTGGTACTTTTTATTTTGGCCATTGTGGTATTTTTGATCTTATTAGACAATTAAAGAGAGCAGGTTTAAAATCAGGGAATCACAATTTGATTATAACTGAGAAAATTGGATTTACCTTCAAGAGGTTTAGTTGTTACTGGAAACTATTGATGCTCTCGTTTATAATGGAACATTTTATCCACAGGGCTTGGCTTTTAACCTTCCTATTTTTGTTGGTATCAATCAACATGTTCATGTCGGCACACAGAAAAATCAAAATCTAAATTTGAGTCCTTTCACAGACTTGGTCTTCCAAGAAAGAAAAAGGCGTCCTCTCATATTTCCAGTCTGCTTTTCCCCCACTCACTCAGTGGTGAATCTTTCTCTTGATAAACTAATCCAACTAATTGCATCATGGGGCTGTGAGACGAGTATTTAGCAGCTAACCTGGGGGTTAACAAGTGTAATTGACTGCAAGTAAATGAACAGTAGCTGGAAACCCTAAGTGGGACATTCAAGCACCACATTACACTGTAAAAAATATATTAGTGGGAATATTTCGATACCACATACACCCTGGTCAGTTTGATGTAAAGCTACATCCTCCATGTTAGCTTAGTTTCAATTTAATGAACTGGGTAATGAGGAAAACAAAGATGAAAATCTCTGAATGTTATCAGTTAAATTTAAAACACTAGAAAAGATGAATTTAGTGAAAGATAAAGTGATGTAAGACACAGGGCTGGGACGGTGTGCTTTTCTCCCGATTCGATTCTTCTTTGATTTTTTAGATGCCGATTCAATTTAAATTGCGATACAACGATATTGTCGATTTTCTCAATTTTTAGTCTACATTTTTAACACCAGTGAAACAGTTGAATTATTATGATTGTCTACTGATTATTCCAAGAACCATATTTCCCCCCCAAAACACATTACATGTAGTCAGTCGGCATCGATAACAAATGTATTTACAATCAGTTTAAAGCTCCAATGAGTAACGTTTGTGTTTGTGTTTATCATGGCGCTCCCTGTAGACAAAGCAGTCACTCTCACTGATTTTGTCCTCTACATGTGAGGTAGTATTTTACAATGAAACTGCGTCTTTTGATGGTCAAATCTGCTCTCTGCTTACTGTCCGGTTTGGCATGTTCACACTATTAAATTAAAGTAATTTTCTTCATGGAAATGCAATCAGATCGAGATGCTAAGGCAGAAGAAATACTGCGTCTGCAGTGCAAAATGATTAATATGATAATTGTAACTTCAAGGAAGTGATAAAGTAATGATCATAAATGTTCTTCCTTGAGCTGCGAAACCCCGCTGTAGTCTGTAATGGACTGGTCAGTGGTCTTGCTACAAACAAGCGGCTGCTGGAAGAGAGTCGGTGAGTTGTGTTCAGTCTCTTTACTAAAGAAATCAGGCAAAGTTAAAAAGATGTTTGGTGGCTAGTGCTATGGCTGGGACCCTATATGTACTGTTGATGAAGTTAGTTCTGTTCTGAGCATTATCTGTGGCTATAGAGTGGCGTTTTGGTTGAGGTTTGTTTATGGCTCCTCAGACCGCTGTGTATTGCTATCGTGCGGTCATTCCTTAAGTTGGTATATCTAGAGACGCAAACGGTCAGCAACATTCATCTCTCAAGGGGATGTCTGTCTCGGTGTTATGGTGTGTTTGATCCTAAATTAATTTTACCCCGGAATATCCCTTTAAGACTTTTTCATGACCGGTCAAAATCTCCCCACTGGAGCTTTAACTGTCTTGTAATGCTAATTCTCTTTAACCATTTAGTAGGTGAAAAATGCTCATCTCTAGTCCTTTGAATGAACGGTTTATTTTATTTCACTTTCACCTAAAGTTGAATCAAAAAACTACTATCTGGACAGGGTTTCCTTCTTCAGCTCCAGCCTCTATGAAGTGGGTTTTCATTTAGTCCGATCCAACAGCTATGACCGTCCGGTCTTCAGAGGCTGCTCATCAGGCCGTCTGCCAGTCCATCTGGATATCACACGCACTCGTCTAAAATATTGGTGCGCTTGAAGATGACTGAACGGAGAGGATGGTTTTAATCGGGGATGTCCATTCTTCTAAATCAGATTTCCCTCCTCTCTATTTGATGCTTCTGGACTTGTGGACCTGTCCCTCCTGTTGAACAGGGTGGGGAATGGATGGTCTTTGTTCAGTCTCCCAGTCCTCTCTTTTCATCTCCCCCACCACCCGGCTCAGCTCCTCTTACATTATTAGCCGTCTGTGATGTTACATTAAAGATGCATGACTCTCATGCTGTCTCACTCAGCATGGGCCTCCTGTGTGCATGTGTGAGTGTGTTCAGGCCGACACGCTTGAGCTGCTGACTGTTAGAAAGAAGGACAAACACACACAAATACACACACGTACACACACACACACACAGGCATGGCATTGTGTGAATGCGGTCGAGCTCTCTTGAAGCCGAAATTTGTTATTTGACAGATGGATGTGGGAGGCTGTCACTGAGACTAAACGCTCCTGAGAGAGACACACAGAGCTGTCTGGTTGGACGGGGATGGCGAGCTAGATGGACGGCGAGTGGGAGGGGGTTAGCTCCACAGTATTGATATAATGCAAGCTTTGAGTGCCCTGTCTGCTTGGTTGAGTGCCTCTCTGTGGTGCTGCATATGGTGTGTGTATGGGTTTTTGTATTCGATGAGCAGTGTGTGTATACAGACGCCGTTTATATGAGCGCAGGAGAGTTAAGCTGGTACGTGTGTTTAATGCTAACCCCTCTCTGAAGTCCTCTTTGAAATCCCCAGACAGTTACAGAACTTACACACACCCTGACACTTGGCTTCCTGTTTGTGTGTGCGGTGGAGAAAGAGAGAGAGGGAGAGAGAAAGACGGGTTTTGTGAAGTTATCTGTCTCCCTGGCTGTATTGGTGTCCTAATTGGACTAACAAGATTAATGAGGCGAACTAGATTCCCCGGCTCTCTCTTTCTCCTCCCATCTTTTGTTGTCATGGCAGGGAGCCTCAGTGTGCCGGTACATAACAGGTTAAATCAGAGTCACATGACTGCCTTTTAAACAGAAGAGTGTGAATAAAATGGATTAAACTTTATATCAAAGCGAATGTGATTATCCCAGCTGAGAAGGACGAAAGGACAGGGAAATAAATCTATTCCACTGACTCAAAATCTGATGGTTTAAGTCAGTGCTTCACAGTTCACAGCGGGACCAACGTAGAAGAAAGGAATGTACTTTTTTAATCAAGAGATCAATTTTATTTAATGATTTTTTATCTTTTAAAGATTCCTTTTAGCTGGTAGCAGCTCAGTATCCTCTACTCCTCAAAGTTTGTTGTCCTTTCTCAGGTAGCATCCCGTAAAAAGGGAGTCTCCGCTGAGTGTTAGAAAGTCTTAAAATGTCTAAAAATCTCTTAAAATCTTATAAATTGTCTTAGATATAATTTTGAAAGGTCTTAGAAATGTATAAACTTTACTTACAAAAAATTAACTTGCCATAAAGATAAAGATTGAGTTGAAGTAATGTAAAATATTCCAATTTCCCCTCATGTCTTTTGTACTTTTTTGCCCGTATGAATGTAAAATTGGTCTTAAATGGCATTTTTTACTGTCTTAAAAAAGTCTTAAACAGTCTTAAATTTGACTTGTTGAAACCTGCAGAGACCCTGAAAAAAGAGAGTGGAAAAATGTTGACTTTTTTATGCTGCTGTATCTGATTATCTTAATGGGAATTTAACATTTATTTTCAAATTATTTATTGATTTGAACTTGAGTCATCTTTGCAACTTTAAGCTCTTGTATGAAACAGACTAAAATTCATGTTGACGTCCGTTTATGAGGTATGAAAGCAAACAAGACCATCAGAAACAAAATGTACAATATTCATATCAAGTTTTTTAACCCAAAAACCAGTCTGAGAGGCAAGGCATCAGTCGAGCAGCGAAAGAAACAACAAAGTTTTTACATTTTTCATGTTAAGCCTCACAAGAAATGGCTGTCATAAAGACTTTTTGTCAAGATACTCCTCAAACCTTTCTACTCGATTATATTAACATTAAAATTTAAAATGTTCAAACCCTTAACATTAGCCTAATTTTAGTGTAACAGGTTCAGAAAACAGCTGCAGCGACTTTTTAGGTTCATTTTCCTTGTAATTCATCCAGTCCTGTTAGATGTCCACTTGCTTTTTGTGGGTTTTCTTCAATTTGACTGATGTCTCTTTCATTCAGCTCCTTGTAACAGTCCTTGCTCATCTGATCATCCATTAACCACAAATCCAAAACTTTATCTTTTCCAAATGATCTGAAAAATTCAGAGTAATTTTGAGTTATTGTTTTTGTTGATTTGCTGGTTTTCTTGCCACATTACCAACAAAATAAGTTGTAACCACAAACTTAATGAACAGACTAGATTCCTGTCTGTGGATTTGATTTATTTTAAGTGTGTGCGGTGTGGGAGTATTACAGTCTCCAAGATCAGCGACACACACTTTGTAAGACATGTTCCACTTTAAAATTTAAAAGGGACTTTTAAGGAGGGACCAGCAACTGTATGAACACATCAAATCTTTTCACTGGTTTGGAAACAGACACGAAAAATTACAAAGACGTAATGCTACAGACGTCAGTTTTCATCTTTATTTACAGACAGGTCTCTGTATCTTGGAAAGTTTTCAAAAATCAGTGCCATTCTTAACTGATAATTGCTTAAATAATAATGAAATTCAGCGTCAATAACATTACGATTTCATATATTGTTTGGATTTGAAAGAGAAAATATTTTAATCATTGTAGAAAAAACTAACCCACGTTTGCCATTTGTCATTTGGCATACTGTATGTGTGTTTTTATTTGTCTAACCCTGAGTTACCTGCCCAAGGGTGGGTCAGGGTTTGACATAACATGTTTAATGACAGTTCAAATAGAAGCAGGTGTGCTTAGAGTCACAGACAGACCGAGTGTAAGTACACAGCAGGCATGTTGACATGTCAGACGAGGATAACATCAGGCAATAAGACACACAATGGCTCTCTTTAACTTCTTTCACGTACCATGAAGTAAGATTGGAGTAAAACAGTGAGAAACCGGTATTACTGCAATCAGCGAGTTATTATTCTGCACCTCTGTTTCCATTGAAGACATTTGATTACAAACGCAGGTGCGAGCTCCCCTGTAGGTGCATCAATCTAGGAAATTTTTACCTTTCCTTCAAAGTAAACCCCAAGTTCACAAAACACCATCTTGACAACATGGTTTTTAAGTTTGTTACAATATCCTCCAAAAAGTTGTGGAAGAAAATAGCAACGAAGGTGAGCTTTTTATGTCTTTAGTCAGTCTTTAGACCCAGGACCCACAAAACCAACTAAACCATCTACAGTCTTCAGGTTCAGAGTCAGAGATCTGACAGAAAACAGATATCGAGCTCTTCTTGGATCTTCCCAGTTCTCAAACTTTAAGTATAACAGAAGAATTTGATCATTTATTGGATCTTAAATTTCCAATCAAGTGTTGAGTTGAATTCCAGCCTCAGCTTCTTTGGGCTTTACTAAAAGAAATACGCCTCTGTTCCTGTTACAGTGTTTTACAGTCTTGCGCCACAAAAAAGCAGCAGTGCAACCATAGTAAATGTCTGTTGCTAGGATACGTGGTTACACTGTATTAGGGTGGTAACCATGGTGATATCTGCATGGGTAAAATCAGTGTCAGAAATTAAGATTATCCATATGTTCAGAGTGAGTCAGGATCTTTTTCATTATAAATCATCTCTGAGTGGACGTTCACTCTCACTCCAATTACTGAACACTGAACTGAGCACCTCTGACTTTGATGACTTTTTTTTGCAGCGTTTTCCTTTTTATACACCAAACAGCTGAAGAGAGGCAAAAATACACGGAGCAGAGGGTTAAAGGGTCAACGCCAGCAGTTGAACCGTGACCGCTGCACTGAGGAGTGTAGCCTCACCATGAGCCAACCGGAGTCATGACTGTTTTTATGTTTTAGCACTTTTATGTTCAAGTTTTTAATATAGTTTTACTCACAATATTTTTTATTAGTTTTATACAGATTATACAAAGGAAACACATTACAAACACCCCCTTTCCCTCAAAACCCTGTCTACTGCTGGATATTCCTATTACAATGCGTAGATAACATGTTCTGGAGCTAAAAGCAAAAAAAAAAGAGCTGGAATTTGGGTTTTGTAGATCTTAAAATATACATAAAATAAGATAAATATATAAGATGTTGAGAAATAAAAAGTAAAAAGAGAATAAATTAAATGAATCACTGTACGTTAAGAGAAATACAAATGTAGACAAGTTGCTGAAAACTGAAAAAGTCCATAAAAGAAATGAGAATTTAAATTGTATGATTATTAAACATCACAAATATATATTTCAAAAAGGAAAACAACTAGAAGAGGAGAGTGCTAAGTCAAAATTTTCTGTCATTACCTGCAACCGATTAAAGTTTTTAATAACGTTTTTTTAATATAGTTTTAAATAATTTGGCTTTATCACCTTAATCAGAGGCATCCTGATCATTCATTCTTACTCATTATAAATATTTAAAAGGCGCTGTGTGTTATGGTTTCAGTTAAACAATGATGTGAACATAAAGTAAAAGATTTTTCATTCTGCTTAAAAAAATCAGGCTTCCTTAATCTAGATAAGTTTTATCTTGAAGTTTTAAAGTAGTTAATTAATATCTCAGAGCATGAACCTTCATAACCATATTTAAACTGCTATTACACACAAAAGTACGGAAGAGGATTATTATTATTCTGAGATTAAAGTAAGATTTCTGATTTTAATCTCAGAATTATAATTCTCAGAAAAAAATAAAAGAATATATATATGATTTTTTTTTTTCGTGGCCCTAATCCACCTCCGTACAAAAGATCTCACACAAACATATGAAATGATCTGATAGCTAAACATCCACAGGTTGAAAAGGCAAGTGATTTCCAACGTTTTGACTTTATGCATGACTGTAAAATGCTCCAGTTCATCTTCACATCCCACATCTGTGTAGTAGTAACTATTATTGATTTGAATAGGAAAATCTAGCTGGAAGGCACCTCAGAGCCAAAGTGTCGAGTAGCTGTAATGTGAGAACAGTGCTGTTACATATTTGGCCGTCATGCCACCTCAGGAGCCGAGCATAAAATCAATACCGGTGCTCTCCGTGCGCTCCGCTCTGTTTCTGCTGAAATCCTCGATGAGATACGCTGTTATGCAAGAGGTTGCATTTAGGGATCAGCACATCATTTTCAAGGGGAGACATCAAGGATCCAACGGCGTTTATAGGTCACAAATCCCACGCTGCTGTTGTGTGTTGTACATGCAACAAAAGGATGATACAGCACACATGGTAGTGTGTACTAGGCCTGCATGATTTGAGGACAGTATGCAGTGTGCAGTTACACTGCTCATTGAGGATTCATTGTAATATAAAATACAATAGACAAATGTTAAAGGGTGCATAAATCACAGTCCTTTGTCTATCTGCTGTTTTTGCAACATGTCTTACTTTGGCCTTTAAATTCAGACATTTATCCAACATGTAAAATGTACACAGAGCTCATTTTTTCACATAAAATATCTTATTTTCATTTTATAATTGAGTGAAAAAAAGACGTATTGCAGATTAATTAATCTGTGGTAAATCTGTGTTTTATGTTTGTCTCATATTTACAGGCTTTTTATCCCCTGATAATCAGACCTGAGTGAGGACGATAGCCAATACCAACACTGATAATTAGTAATTGGTGAGACTGATTTATTAATGTAACGGATATCTGTAAAATAAAAGGTCGATATAGATAATCAGAAGAGGAGCTGGTGTCCGACAAAATCGACTAGGAGTTTCTCAGCCGAGCCGTGAAAGCCCCTCTTGTTCACATGCTGACTCACAAGCTTGTAAACTCTATTTTTACTAGTGTTGTCCAACTTTTAACAGATTTGCTTATCTGCCCGAGTGCTGATGAGGCGTTTGACCTTCTTGCCGCTCCAAGTCAACCCACAACCCATCTTGATAGTAGGTTAACTGGCTAAATTTAATCGGTGCTTTCTAACTATGCAAAGTGTGAGCGGTACACATGATGGCATTTGTCTAAACTAAAGCTTTTGCCCGCTGTGCAATAACGCACTTTTGACACAAACAAACCTGAGAGGAACAACAGGAATAAAGCAAATGAGCATCAGGTGTAAAGGCTTTTTTTGGGAGTGATTTTCTAATTGATCACTAGATTTAAAAAATATTCAGAAAATGCATGAAGTTGTACAATACTATTTTTGATTTAGGCCTCAAAAAATCTGAAGAAGTGCTCTCCAGCTTCTTCATCTTGGATTTAGAGCATCAGATTGATGCTAACGATAAGTTTCGTTCACCACACCCTGTCAGCAGCGCCGTCTAACTGTCCCCGTGTTTTCTAATTGTTTGTGCGCCATCTTTGTATCTCATGTTCAGCAATGCATGGGCATGTAGTGCATATGTGTGTATATGTGTGTGTGTGTGTGATGCTGCCTGTGTGTCTGTGTGCGAGTCTGACTGTTGCATAAGAGGATCTGCTGCTGTCCCAGAGCTTAACTAAGGATTTAAACTCTCTCTCTCTCTCTCTCTCTCTCTCTCTCTCTCTCTCTCTCTCTGTCGTCTGCCTCTCTCTGGCGCTCTCTGTTGCACTCTCTCTAATCTCTGTTACCGCACGTATATTGAAGCGGGTGATGTCATTATTTGTCGAATTAGTCGTCTGGAGATTGTATGTTCGCTCATGTTGTGATGACTCATCTCTTTTTTGTACAACATGCCCTCCAAAGTTCACTATAAATCTGCTCGTGTTTTAATGACTCCTGCTGACTCAAATTGAACTTGTTATGACTTCTGGTGACTTAGAAAGATCTCTTTTAATTATTGCTAAATGTGATAAATAAGTTAGTGAGGCTCTGGGAGAGTGCAGGTGCCTCTGAAGCAGTTATTCATGGTATGCAAATCTGCAAGTGCACTGAGCATGAAATGAGCATCACAACAAAATAAAGCATATTTATTATTATTATAAATGCACTTTTGATACACTTTTACACCCTGAAGTTTTGCATACTGATGCAACCAATATACCGGTAAAAATGCAAAAAGGGGTGTTTTATTGTGTTAGGGTACTTTTCCCAGAAGGCATCACTCCATGAAACTCAACTCAACTCAACTTTGTTTGTAAAGCACTTTAAAACAACCACAGCTGAACAGTGCTGTGCATAAATAGACAAAACAACGCAGACATTAAAAAAAAACAATCAAAAAACAATTAAAAGAATGGATTAAAAAAAGCTGTAAAATATAGTTTCAATGTTTTTAAAAACTAATTTAAAAACATAGAAACAAATAACTAAAAACAAACCATAAAACACTAAAACAGGAGCCGAGTCTCATGCAGGGTTGAAAGCCAATGAACAAAAGTGGGTTTTAAGACGAGTTTTAAAAATGGACAGTGTGGGGGCTTGTTTGATTTAGAGGGTTAGCTCGTTCCATAACTTTGGGGCCGCAACAGAAAAAGATCTATCCCCTCTGAGCTCTGAGTTTGGAAACAAATGACCACTTTGTTGATCCCACTTTTTAAACCACTTTTGTCCCTTATTGTGTCATAATCACACATTTAAAAAAACAAGTGATACACTTTTAGGAAACAAATCTCAATCAATCAATCAGATTTTATTTATATAGCGCCAAGTTAGGGATGTACCGATCTGATTTTTGATATCGGTATCGGTCCTGATATTGAAGAAAATTCAAGATCAGGTATCGTGACAATGGGCCCTATGCAAAGGAGCTGATCTATTCAGTCTAACTCTATGCTATACCTGTGAGTGGCATCCAGGGATAAACACACTGAGTGGGTGCCCACGTTGTTTTCAAAATGGAGCGAGCAAAGGGGACTGCTATCTTGAACTTCATCACAATACCTCAGCCTTCAAGCTCGACGGCCACTTGCACAGTAAACGTTCCGATGAGCGGTGGTAAAACTTCAGGTTACAACAAAAGGTAATTCAGCGCAGCTTTTCTGTATCGGAATTAGATCGGTATCATCCGATACTAAACTATAGATATCTTCATCGGTATCGGAGGTGAAAAAAGCGGAACAGTGCATCCCTACGCCAAATCACAACAGTTGTTATCCCAAGACGCTTTGCAGAAGTCATTGTTTGATGTATTACAAAGACCCAATCTTAAGATGGGAAAGATTTGACCCATCCCATCCAACATGAGTGACGGTGGCGAGGAAAAACTTCCCTCTAACAGGCAGAAAACTTAAGCAGAACCAGACTCATGTTTGACAGCTACCTGCCGCTAAGAATCTTACAGAGAGTTGGTCTGATTGAAAAGATTGTTCAGTTTAAAGCCCTGTTTATACCTCTGTGTAGAATCCAGACCAGAGCAAGCAGGTGATGGTCTGCGCCACCATGAGCACTACGTACTTGTGCGTTTGCAAAACTGCAGAGATTTCTTTGCTGGTCATCTCGCCAGTTTTTGGTTCTACAACTTCCCCTCCTTAGGACTGAATCTGAGCGTTTTATCTTGGAGTTTGAGGTGAAAGATGTCGAGCAGCAGTCGACCATACTGCAATTAGAATTTCAGTCTATTTCACAAATGTCAGAAAACTCAGATCTTATATAAAAGTCTCTTCAATGAGTTTTGTCCAACTCTTCATCAGTTTTTGTCAAGTTTCAAGAAAAATCTGTTTTCTGTTCGTTTGAAGAAATGTCATGATTTAGTGACGGTGCGCTGCATTTATTCTCTAAGTTTAAAAGCGGTACCATGTTCAGAATAAATACTAAAAATGTATATCAGGTTTCCTTTAGTTGCTTCCGATGTTGCAGCGGCTCATCCTCACCTCACCTCCAGTTATCCTCCAGCAACTCCGTCTTTTTGTTTTGTTTTTGGCATCTCTTTACACCACCTGTGAGTAAAGCAAAAAATATCAATTCCTCGCCCGTTGTAGAGTCTGCTGACACAGAGAGGAGTGGGCTCGCTGCTGATCTAAAAATAAGAGCTCGGGATGAATCTCCAACAGCTATACTTTGTCCAACATGCAGTGCTGCAGATTTGTTGGCTGCAAACTCTTCACAGCTCAGGAACATTTTGTCAGGGACGCTGCTTTTACACGCCAGTACGATATTTTATACTTGGTTATTTTAATGTAGTGTGCAAACTGAAACCCTTTTTCTGCTGCTGTGAGAAGTTGTAGGAAGTTAATTTTTCATTCGTTAATCTCTGTATGTAAATTAATCTTCTCTCCCACACAAACTGTGTAGTCAAGGTTATCTCCCCTGAGAGCAGGAAAGGACTCAGGGGAAAATTGGGCCAGCTGGTCGATTCACCTGTTGGATGATTGCGACATAGTCCAGATAAAGAGATGAGCACAATATTGTCCTCTTCTTCATTTGTTTTATCTATTTTATCCCACAGAAGCCGTCATCTTCTGGAGGTTTTATTCGTTTCGTCTTGAGCTGCCTTCAGCCCTGATATTTTTACATTTTGATGCCTCTATTTTTATCATTCGTCTGCCGCATGTTCCAACAAGATTTCTTTCTTGTTAAAGCAAGATCTGCAAAAACCCAGATGACTTAAGCAAAATAAGTGGAGTCAGTTCAGCAGCATCATCCCACCCCCCTGAGGGACATGTCATATTTATCAAGAAGCAGCTCCTCCACCTGCCTAATCGGCACAATGAGATCAGATCAGAGAGGCAGATGTAAAGCCGTGAGAAGACAAAATAAACCGCTGATATAAGAGAAAACAGATTTACAGTAGCGTAGATCTGGTGTGATGGGGTCTACAGTCGCTGTTTTAAAGATAGGAATTAAATGCTGATCCGGACAGTGGTTGTTAATGCTGATAATGGTGGAGCTGGTAGGGAGGAGTGTTTTAGTAATGAAGATAATGACCTCTTATTTGTGCAGTGGTGCATTTGTTTGTGCTGGAGAAAAGCTCTCCCCCCCCCGTTCAGCTGCGCTCTCCCTCACTTATTCACGCTCTTGTTTTTTGTCTCTTTGCAGATCGACTTGGAGCCAGAGGGGAAGGTGTACGTGGTCATCGATCTGTCCGGATCATCCACTGAAGGTAAAACTACCACAATGCACGGGTTTACTGATAAGGAGGGAAACGACACATTAGAATTTAAGAAATCCTGTTTGCTTAAAAGACTCGTTTGGAGCTAGCTGTGCCCTGAATGTATGAATCAGAGCCATAGACTGTATATACTGTGGACAACTTGGTTCTGCTCTACGCCAGTATACGCATTTGAAGCTGAAAAGCTCTCGGTATTTCCGTGATTTTTCTTCATTGACGCAAACCAACATTGGGCAGTAGCGTTGTACGCATTCGGTGGGAGAATTGCCAAGAGTGGCTGTGATGATGCTCAACTCAAACAGTGTATCCCCCGGGTGAGCTACGCAATCTTCGTACGCCAATAGGCTGTATCAGGTGTCAATCATAGAAAACATGAACCCCCCATTAACTTTTAAAAACTGAGCAGCACAGAAAAAAGAGGACTTGAGGGCAAAACAGTCTTACAATAACTACATGTCAACATCACAAACAGGGGGGAGAAAAAATTATATTCTGTGTAATAAGTTTCTAAAGTTTGTCCACAGCTCCATAGAGATTACTGGAGGAGGCGGGATTTATGACCTATACTGCAGCCCGTCACCAGAGGGTGCTGTTCTCAGAGTGGCTTCACCTATCGAGGAGGCAGACGGCGTCCTATCGATATACAGTCTCTGATCAGGGCTCATTTACATAGACACGCACAGAGGCGGCGTTTGCTCTGCAGTTTGCATTTTACCCTTTTCATGCACCTCATTTATCAGACTTTTTTGCCTCATATCCACAGATTTGGTGCAAGAGCCGCTCAATCCTGTTGTAAATCTGTCCCTGGGTGTCAGTTTACATACGAGACGCAATCAGATATATGGCTTAAAGGAGTGAACGCCTCAGAGGCCGACAAGTCGCGGTAGAGCCAATCACAGCGCAGGAGAGAGGAATAATGTACACGGGGAAGATTAGAGTAAACAAAGCTTCGGCTCTTCCTGTTTTCCTAGAAAGTCAGCACAAGCTCTCTCTTTCATTTTTTCTCTTTTTTTTCTTTCTTTATTTGTTTGAATATCTCTTTCAATTAGCACCACCTTTATCTCCCTCTCTCACAAACACACACACACACACACACACACTCACACACACACACACACGCTCACATGCCGTCTGATAAGAGTGATTTCCACCTGCACCTGTGTTTCTTCACACCTGCTTATAAATAGAGCAGGCTGTCTGCCTTCTAGTGCAAGTGGAAATGACTAAAGTGTGTGTGCGTGTGTGTGTGTGCGTGTGTGTGTGTGTGAGAGTGTGTGTGAGGGTGGAAGTAGAGGTAGAGCTCAGCAGCGGTATATCACAGAGTGTATTTCCTCCATGCAAAGACGGTTAAAGAGAGCGGTAGAGATTGAAGAGAGAGGGAGGGATTCTTAAAATAGTAGGTGAGATTGAGCCGCGGATTACACACGCACACACGCACACACACACATATATGCAGACTCAGGTGTCCGTGACCTGCCCTCCTCATCGATGATTGGACACTCTCTTGTGACTTCACGACCCACTCTCCGCCCACTCCTGAACTTCCTCCCCGGGTTCAGCTGGCTCGAGTGTTCGTTGCATTAATATATGCTGATAAAAACAAATGGTGTGTGTGTGAGAGTGTGTGTGTGTGTTTGTGTGTGTGTGCTGATAGGAGGGATGGAGAGATGGAGGGTGAGAACTAGAGGAAGAGGTGGTATTTTTAGCAGATTTATTTTTTTTCCCCTGGTGCAATCTGTTCTTTGCAGCTTCGGAGGCTGAGAGGACTCGTACTTTTCCTGTTTTCTCTCCTCTTTTCTTCTCCTCATCCTCACGCATCTGTTGGTCTCAGGAGAAGAACGACAATAATCTGACCTAATCTGACCATCTGCAGACTCACCCTGCGTGTTTCTCCTTTATTATTTTTTCTCTTCCTTTTAAATATTTACATTTCACATTCCTCACAGACAAAGCTGATGATGGTTGAGCTCTGTAGATGAGTGGGATAATAACACTTTTTTTTTTTTTTTGCAAGACCATGAGAGTTAAAAATCTTAGTGCAAGCAATCAAAGGAAACAACTTATGGTTTAAAGCAGATTTATGCATATAACAATGAAGTCCGTGAACTTTTGTCCCTTTATCTCACTCCTCTCCTCACTTTACATGCAAAGAAAGTGCAGCTGAGAGAATTGAGGATAAATGTTTGAAATCTTATTCTCTTGCAGGAATATTATGACATTTTGTCTTCCTTGCATCCATATTTGTAAAACATTATTTTGAAGTTCTTGAATTTATTTGTAAAGGGAGCATACGCAACAGTAGGGGTGGGAGAAAAAATAGATTTTGTCTGGTGATTTATCATATTGTCACATTTACCAGTCAAATCTATAATAATGGAAAAATAAAATCAGATGTTTGTCCAGTGAGGTTGGCAGAGGATACATTATAGAGCAAGAGAAAGTTAGTGCAACAAATATAGCAGCACCTGAGGAGAGACATTAGGAATGCAAACATGGCGCAAATTTGATGGACCTGACACTTAAGATTTGCAAGGTGTGTTACATGAAAATAAAATACTGTGTAAATAAAACAAACAAAAAGGAAAGACAAACGCTAAATTAGCTAAACAATTGAAAAAATTATATAAATCCCAATATATTGTATCACAATACTCACTGTGGAAGATTCAAGAAGAAGATTCAAGAACTTTATTGCCATTTTGACAGAGTCAGTAGGAATTTGTCTTGGTTCCCTTCTCCACAACATCCATCAGACAAACATATCATCACATCAAAAACACAAACAAAAAGTAACCAACAGCAAGGAAGTGCAAACAGTTGTTACAAAGTGCTTTTTGCATATTGCACATGTACAGTACGTACATTCAATACTGTCCTAGCGACTCATGAGCTCGTTCAGATGTTTGGTAGCTAGAGGGTAAGTGCTATCACTAAAGCGAGAGGTAGAGCTCCCGATGCTTCTATATCTCCTACCTGATGGGAGGAGATTGAAGAGGTAGTGTGCAGGATAAGAATTATCCGCTATGATTTTTTTGTAGTGCAAAATGTTAAAAAAATGCATGTATCGTATCGTCGCCCAAGTATTGTAATAATATCATATTGTGGGGCCACTAGTGATTTCCACCCCTACTATGTACTTTATGTTTTGCACTTTATTCACCACAAACTTTTCTTACTGTCCAGTAATATGTAGCACTTACACAGTCAAATAAAATGGTATTTGTTGTTCGAAATGAGGTTTAGACTCAGTTTGTCCTCAGATCAGTATCCTCGTTTACAGAAACTTGTGTTTTTGATTGATTAACAATGTTAAATATCATGATATATTATTACTATATCGTGATATGTCTTGTATTATGAGGTCATTGCAAATATACAGCAGTATTGTAATGTATCAAATCCTATCGTATCATGACACGTATTGCATTGAGTTCCTTGCCAAAACCCACCCCTACGCAATAGTAAACGTGCATGTGATTATTTGATGCATTGTACCAGACTGGACTGAAAGCTCATTTACATTTGCAGTGCTTTAAAACGTCACATAGTCTTAAAACACAATGATTTCAAAGTAGAACATTACAAACATCCATAATATACATGTGCGTACACTGAAGCACAAAAAAGCCAACTCTTTCCCTTTGCTTCACCAGCTTCCTCCACCAGCAGCCCAGACTTGATAATAGATGTGAATCATGGTCGTTGAGAGCCAACACGTCAAGTTGGGCCCACGACACTTTGAAATCTCAACGGTCAGCTCCAGCATCCCAGAACCATCCCCCTCTATGCTAGCTCTCACCTCCCCCATCATCATACCCACACATTAACAGGGAAGAGAGACGAATCAGTGAGTGGAGTCTGTGTGGGGGTGTTGGAAAGAGGTTCAAGAAGCCTGTCTGGGCTGGAGCTCATCCACCTCATCGAGTTAGACTGTACACTCTACCTCCCCTTACTCCTCCTTTTATCAGGAGAAAAAAAGAGAGAGAGGAGGAGGAGCAGATTAATCTTCGAGAAAGAGATGTAAGAAAAAGGGAAGGCAGAGCCAGGGCTGTAAGCCTGTCTGGGTTTGAGCTCAGCCCTGCTGGGTGAGGCTGCCCTCTCTACCTCCCCCTACTCCTCTGTTTTCATGAGAAAAGAGAAAAAACAGAAAGTGTTGATAAGGAGGTGTAAGAAAGAGCAGGGTGAGAAACCCGCTTGAGCTCACCCTCGCTGGCTAGGGCTGCAGATAGATCTAAATCTTCAACAAGTATGTTTTCCTTTTTTAAATCCTTTTTTTTCATGTTTTTACAGTACAAAAACACTGATTTAATTTGTTTGTCATATTCAAATTAGAACTATGACAACTTCAGATAGATTATGAGTAACAGTACTGAATGAAAACAGCCCCAAAAAGAAAAAATGGTTCGAAAGCACAAAGTACTGACGAAGGAGAAACGCTTTGGTTGTTTTTGGATGTACAGTAACTTAAAACGTGTCACCTCTGCTAGCTGTCAACATTCAACTTTTTCTAAAATGATGGTTAAGGTCAATATCTGTATATTCAGATAGTCCTAATCGAAATTAGCACTCAGCATACCTTAAGAGTAGGGCTGGGTGATAATCCAAAAATTTTCAGATACCTAAATTTAACACAATAACCGATGTCATTTTGCCCATGTCAATGTATCCGGTGTCAAAAAAATAAATAAAAGTTGGTTTTGGATGTGTGTAGGTAGGCTATGGTCTCATGTCCCTTTAAGACGCTGTTCTACACCAGAGACGTGACTCCGCCCCATCCAGTCGGTAACAAAGAGGGAAAGACAGGTGAGCAGATGGAGGACGGTTCAAAAGTTGTAGCAGCTGGAGTGGCGGCTGAAGTAGACAAAGTTTATGTGGGAGGGGGTGAGCAGCTTGTGGAGTAGTTATCGTCTATTTATTGTTATTGAGGTGAACTGCTAAATAAATCATGATATTGATTTGAGGCCATATCGCCCAGCCCTAATTCAGACAACCCTAATCTAAATAAGCACTCAGCATACCTAGGAGGGAAATCCTGCTTTCCTCAGTTATTGACAGAGATTTAAATTCAAGACAGACTCATAACAAGAAAAACAGAAGTGCAGATAAGAGGATTTACACCACTATGTAAAGCCACAGTGCCGAACTGAGCCCCACTTCAAACAATTGGACAGGTGCTACTCAGAGGCATGTTACGGGCTAAAATTGGCAGCGTTAACATTTCGAATGGCAAGAGCACACAGGCAGAATAGTCTTGGCTGGAAGTCATTCAACATGACACGGTAATTGCTGAGGAGCTGGCACCCACGGACATTTTTAGCGTACAGCTGACTGTTGTGTTTCAAGATTGTTGTTACTTTAACTTTTGAATAGTGTTTAAAGGGTTGAGACTGTAAAGAGTGTTTATAACAGAATAAAAAGACATTGAATACAATGAATGAATATGATTCAGGTCTAGTTTTGACTGTGCAAATGTTCCTCATCTAAATATAATGTTGCCTCTTTTGTTATTTTAAGAGTTATGTCTCCATCCGGTGTGATGTGGGTGCTGCTTCATCTTCTGCCCAAACTTGTTTTAAATACAGCTCTCCTTGAGTCATTTTAGATGCAGTCAAAGCCATGGTTGTAGTTTTATTCATCTTTATGTCAGATTTGTTGATACACCATCTGCACTTCAGCTCTGTCCTCGCTGTCTGCCGCTATCCGACACGTTTGTGTCCAATCTGAATCTTCTGTCCGTCCGTATGCGAGCGTTTGTTGGATGATCGTCTCCCAGTATGTCCTTCAGCAGAAACCGGGGAACGTCTGCCTCGAGGATGGCGAGGGTGGTCCTGAACTGCTGTTACGCCTCATCACTGTCCTTATCAGCGCGCCTGTGTGTGTGATGTATGTGTGTGTATGCGTCCTGGACAGATGGATGATGTATTATGTAAAACAAAGTGATCCCAATAATGGCCCGTTAAGCTGTCTCTCCCTTCTCTCACCGACACCAACACAGACACGGAAAGACCCACTTTCACTCCCATATACCTTCACACACACACACACGCACGTACACACACGCATTCCCTAGACAGCCTGTCTGTAATCGAACTCTAGAGAGGCTCAACAGTAACCACATGTACAAGGCACCCCAGAGAGAGAGAGAGAGAGATGGAGGGAGAGTGAAAGAGAAGCAAACTAGGACAGGAGCGCAGAGAGGAGTGTGTATGTTGTGCGTGTGGGCGGGCGAGTGGAGGTGGTTCTCTTGTCTTAAGGTTACCCTCGGAAAGCGTTTGTGTTTCCGGGGAGATGCGGGAGAGGAAAGGGAACGGCTGCTTGCTTGGATGTTGCTGGCTGAGGAGGAGGAGTATTTTAATATGCTGTCCTTCGTTTAAGTGCCCACACACACAAGTATAAATAGCGTGCACATGTACGTATGCGCAGGCCTCTGGTAGGTGTGGGGCGTTCGCAAGGAAGAGGAAGGGAGGGGGGGAAAGGAAGATGAGAGGCCATTGAATGATTAAACGTCTCAAGAAACGCGATGCAGATGATCCTTATTTGTACAAACCGTCTTACGGAGGGTAAAAGCGTGCGTAAGGAACATTTTAAAGCCTTCAAGTGTGAAGATTCAAAAGTGACTCAGAAACACAAAAATGGCTCCTTTCCCACACTCCTTGTTTTTGAGATCGAGTTACTTAATGCACATTCATCTTCTGTGCATTTTTACATTGACTACAAGTGATGAAAATGAGAATAAAGAGAAAGTAAAAGAGGAGAAAAGAAAAGAAGACAAACAACAAATTCACACGAACATAGCTCCATAAAGAATAAGAAAATCAAGTTATATGGCATCTCTCTGCACTCAGGTTATAGTCATGTTTTTAAACTGGCAGAATCTAAAAATGGATAAAGTTTTTCTTTGCTGGAATAAATATAAAACTCAGGAGTCATTTGAATAAAAAATGACCTGACAGAAATTGTCCAGAGTTTTTGTCTTTGTCAGTTTATTTCCCTCATATGCCAAAGATTACATCATTACAGGTCACAAAGCTGATTCATCATGAAAAACTCAAACTGGCGTCTTTTTAGTAACACTTGGGTGCAATAATGAACCATTTGTTGTCTTGGAAAGACTACCAAAAACACGCTGTACAAGTGTTAGTCTACTACTCTTCAGTCTAATTACTCCATCAAATAAAAATCTGTTAAAAGATTTTTGGCCAAACACCCCAGTGATTCTGTCAATCTGCCTAAATTAAGAACAATTTATTCAACACAGCTACACAGGACGACAGAGTCTGCAGGTAAATGACATCAAATTAGTTTAAAGAGTGTGGCTAACACTAGCAGAGCTAGCACCCCCAACTCAAGTCAACTAAACTCTGTTTTGTTTTACTTTGCTTTACTTGACTTTGCCTAACTTTACATTACTTTACTTTACTTTGCCTAACTTTACATTATTTTACTTTGCCTAACTTTGCATTACGTTATTTTACTTTGCCTAACTTCACATTATTTTACTTTGTCTAACTTTACATTACTTTACTTTACTTTGCCTAACTTAACATGAATTTACTTTGCCTAACTTTACTTAACTTTGCCTAACTTTACATGAATTTACTTTGGCTAACTTTAATTTCCCTAACTTTACTTTACTTCACTTTGCCTAACTTTACATTACTTTACTTCACTTTGCTTAACTTTACATTACTTTACTTTACTATACCTAACTTTACTGTACTTAACTTTGCCTAACTTTACTTTAATTTGCTTTGCCTAACTTTACTTAACTTTAATTGGCTTTGCCTTACTTTGCTTAACTTTAATTCACTTTACTTAATTTCACTTTGCTTCGCTCGACTTTACTTTGCATTACTGAACATCAATTTGCTTTTCTTTACACACAGATCTCTTTCAGGCACATAAATGGGATGCAAAAATACAAACCACTTTTAAAAAACGAATTGAGAAGTCTGAATGAAATGAATCTAAAAAAAATCCCAAACCTGGTCTGAACACACATTTATAAACAATATTCCGTTGTACTGTCTGGTGTCTAGTGTTGTTTGTTTTGCAGTTTCTGTCATCAGTTTTAACTCATAATAGACTCATGAGAGTCTGCTCCAGTGATCACCTTCTGTTTTTTATTGTGTTGATTAACTTGTCTCTTTTTTAACTTTGCAGCTTCAGGGACCAATGACAATGAGGAGCGAGTATTTCGGGAGAGGATCGGCCCTCGCAGGCGACAGGGCGCCGTCAGAAGACGTGTCCACCAAGTCAATGGACACAAATTCATGGCTACCTACCTGAGACAGCCCACCTACTGCTCACACTGCAGAGACTTTATCTGGTAGGAAAAACACACACAAATCAACTGACCTGCTTTGCAGTTTCATTACACCAAACCTGTTTGAAATGCTGACTCCTCCGCCTGTCTGTCTGTCCTTGTGTTTGTGTGCGTCTGTGATCTGATAGGGGCGTGCTGGGGAAGCAGGGATACCAGTGTCAGGGTGAGTACTTTTCTCTGTCAGCTTCCAATTTCTCAAGTAACTCTGCACACCATGTTTTATTAAAGCACGAGAACTGGGGAGGGATTACATGCTGCTGAATGACAGCTGTGATTTGGTCCCAAGCCACCATCAGCCAGAGCCAAAGATAAACTACAGTACTCCAACACCCACAAGAATAGAGCTGCATCCAACAAAAACAAGTGATATTAAATAACACAGTCAGAGTTGGAATCACAAATTGAGCAAACATTCTCCGGATATTTGTTTATGATGTGGGTTTATATCGTTTCTTTGTCTTGTATGCATCAAATAATAATGGAAGAGGAAAGTTTCAGTTTATTTCAGCAAACTAAGAAAATGTCTACCAAGGTGGAGGCTTTTAAAAAGTCTGTTTTGACTGAATTTGTGTGTACAGCATAAAGTAAAGTTAAGTATTGACTTGGCGGTTGTTATTTGAATGTGTTGCACATGTGTCAAGATGGTTACACCCAGCATAGAGGTAAATACACGTATCATGCTCAATGGTTTTTAATTTGACATAAACACAAAAAAGCTGTTTTCAATCGGCAAACAATACACATGCCCACACAATAGGCGGATTACACATTATCGCCACCTGTTGGCCTGGCATGCTTATGAGGGAAGTTTCAATGTCATCAGGATGGGAAAAAATTGCTTCTTTTTGATTTTAAATACTTAAAAAAACCTGTTGAATTAGCTTTTGTGCATCAAGACTTTTTGACTTTTTCAGGAACCTCTATCTCAACAAAAAAAAATAAAAAAATTAAATTGAATCAATTATAAAATGCTCTTATTAAAATTATGGCGCTTGTGGTGTCCACCCATTCATTCGCATCTGCTGGATGTATCATAAAAAAGCTTTGTTCTGGCATATGTTGGATTCAGGAAGATCTTGAAAACAGTATTTCTAAGAGGGCTGCCATTTGGTGTTTGATAAATGAATACAAAACTGAAAGACTGAAAATATTCATTCAGTGGTTAATTTTCTGACCGAGCGTCTTCCTGAGAGAGCGCAAACACCCTCCTCTCCCTCTGTTTTCTGAGATCCTCCTGCTGCCCAGCCCTGCCTCATATAGACTCACACTTATACTGAGTAATTCTGCAGAATTTGATGTACATCCAGAGCCAACGGGGAGAAATGCTGTTTATGTATTTTGGCTCAGGGTGTGTTTGATGGTGGGTGTTTGATTTTACTCATTCGGGTTTACATCCTGTCATTTTCATTCATTTTAATGAGGCGCCATAGTAGAAAATCAGTGCACTCCTGTCCCGGTGTGTGTCTTTGTAACATGAATGTTGTATTTTCTGCTGTTCACCCTGCAATGACGGCATCAAAAGATTAGATAGCTGGTGCCGTGATATCTTCCCTTCTAAAATCCCATCTGTGGTGCTCTGTTGTGTAATGTTTTGGCAGCTGATGAGTCT
This sequence comes from Xyrichtys novacula, assembly GCA_962446985.1. Lineage (NCBI taxonomy): Eukaryota > Metazoa > Chordata > Actinopteri > Labriformes > Labridae > Xyrichtys > Xyrichtys novacula. Next base: position 4,535,168 of record OY660882.1, on the reverse strand, counting down.
TTAAATGCATAAAAATCTGTTGCCCCAACTGGACTTCTTGGATCTTTTGATGACACAAACCCACCATTGCAGACCTCTTTACTCTTTTAACACTGTTTTTTTAATAGGCAGGGATGTATTAGTATCATCTATATGAGGATAATGTGAGAAATAGTGTTGAGATATCATCATAGACCTGTGGTGGGATGAAATGAAGGCAAACGGAGTAAGTTTGTGTTTGCTGGCTAAGAGCGAAAAAGAAAAAAAAAGGCATCATGAGATTTAAAAATCACTGCATGCCTGTTTTATTACATTTCCACCTGTTTTATGAGGTCAACAACTTGTTTATTGCCAAAGCAGAAATGCCCTACTCTGAGCACTGCCCCTGAATGCATCATCTGTTGATGCAGAAAAAGGCCCGAAGCTGCTGCTGTTGCCTCGCTAACAGCTGCTAACGCCGGCTGCCTTTTATAGATGATGTGTTTCCTTAACCGCACAACGACCAAATATAGTTAAACGACTGGAAAACTTCACTCTAAACACATGCACATTCATGTATTGTTGATTTCTCGTCCTCTGAGCATGTTGTACCACCTCTAAAATGGTCATAATAATACCATTATGAAGAGTTTCTTGATTAAATTGTTGTTAGTTGACGCTTTTCCCTCCAGATTAGGTTAGAAAAATAAATGATATACTGTCATTTGATAGCAGCACTCCTTGCTTTTACTCTTGTCTTTGTTTGCTCGTCTTTAAATATGCACTTGTTCCAGGCTTTTGAAAACTGTGCTTGTTTTGTTCAGATGGTCTTGGATGTTTTTATATTGATGTTTAATGTGGGTCAGTTCCATTTAGCTGACAACAGACCCCTTTAATAAGGTCAGGGTGAGCTCGGATATTAAATCAGTGTATCAAATCGATGCATCACTGCATGCAGCAGCGAACCATCAGTCAGCCTTTTAGGGATATTGTCATATTTATTCTTCGCTGTTTCTCGGAAACTCGGATTAGAATTTGGCACCGGTGTTGAATATTTAACGTCCCTCTCTTGAGCCCAATCCAAACTTTCTGTCGTGTCTGTTTTTAAAGTGATAAATTAGATGTTTACTGCGTGAATGCTGCTTCTGTTCTTCCAGTGTGTACGTGTGTCGTCCACAAGCGCTGCCATGAGCTCATCATCACCAAGTGTGCCGGGATGAAGAAGCAGGAGGACACACCAGAGGAGGTGAAGTAGCACCCCAAACAACCTTGTAATCCAAGTCAGAACCGGCCCAAGCCTCAATCAATTAGATTTTGGGGCCTTTTATTTCTGCCAATTATTGATTGTAGACGTGCTACAGTATAAATTTAATGCACCTGACATGTCTTTACACATTTAAGGGGGTGGCCTAGGTAAAAAGATAAATAATACCAATGCAACCATACAAATATTACCAATGAATGACTGATCAATGATGTACAGGGTGCCAAATATGGTTTTTAATCTCAAAATGTACCACATTCAGCTACAAGAGCGGCCTGGGATTGATTTTCACAACATTCCAAATGATAAAACATTGTGTTTACTATAAAAGTGTCATAGGCAGTAAGAATCATAGCCCTATATCTGAAGCAGCACTAAAATGTTTTTACTTTATTTCATTTTTACAATAACACATATTTGATCGTACAGAAAGCATCACTCATACATGCAAAAAATAAAAAATATTTTAAAAAATTTTCGTGATTGCTCTTGGGGGCCCCCTACTGGCCACGGGGGCCCTAAGCAGGCGCTTGGTTCGCTAATGCCTTAGTCTGGCTCTGATCCAAGTCCAGTAAAAGTTTTAATCCGGACACATTATTTAGACCATTTTTTAAGCTTATGTCACATTTTGGTGGAGAAAGAGTGACAAAAAATCAAAACTTAGTTTGACACGAATAAACTGTCACTCCATCTTGGCAAAACTAAATGTATTATATTTGGAAAAAAGCAAATAATTCAATGTAGAAATCTAACCACAGACAATAAGGAAATCGAGGTAGTAACTGAGAACAAATTCTTTGAGGTCATAATAGATAAGAAACTGATGTATGGTATAAGGGATTGGTCTTCATGAGCATTGCTTCTGCCTAAACCCTTTCGGTCATGTTGTACCAAAATAAATTAAATAGTGATAATTGATGATTAATTTATTAGCAGATGTGTACCCAGCTCTGATGGTATGTAACACTAATGAGTGAGATGAGATGCTGGGCTCATTTCACACTGCAAACAGCAACTTCATGCACTGATTTAAATTTTTTTACCTCTTAAATCACTCCTAAAAATTTACTCCTTAATATTTCACTCCTAAAATACGACTCAAATACACAGACAGGATGTTGTCATCATTAATGATTGTTTAAATGGACTGAGGCAGCATTCAGGGGCTTTAGGTAATGTGTACACCGTGTACCAACACTCCAGCCACATGCATTATTCCTCTGATAATGCCACAGTGACCTTTGTGTAACTCAGGCGTGTGCCGGTGTGTGTCCGTGTCGGTGTGTGTGTGTGTGTGTCTCCCTCTGCAGGTGGGTTCACAGCGGTTCAGTGTTAACATGCCCCATAAGTTCAGTATTCACAACTACAAGGTCCCCACCTTCTGCGACCACTGCGGCTCCCTACTGTGGGGCCTCATGAGGCAGGGCCTGCAGTGCAAAGGTGAGTTCACGGGCAGTGGGAAATCACAGTGTGTGAGCGCGCATATATGGATTTAGAGTCCTTTATGTTTTTGACTCTTTTGTTTTGTAGCCTAAACAAGTTGTTCTGGAATCTAAAATCAAAAGTGTGTAAATAAACACTGTTTTAAAAAGTGTCTTTAGCTTTGATGAAAGCGCTCTCAGGTGCAGTGAGTGACATTTTTAAAACAGTCGCGGTAAATGCCAACACTCCACGAGACGAATCAGAAGAGAGATTTTCTGAAATGTTAGGCCATGAGTCAAAGACGAGGATTTTCCAGAGATGCAAGAAGTCCTCGCTCATATTTTTTTCTTCAAGTTCGATCATTTCTGATGAATATTTTTCCTTATGCCTCTTATATTCTCTCTGTATTTTCTGCTGTTTAACCCATTAAGACCTGAACCCTGTCTGAGACACGCCTCTGAAATCCTGAAGGGCAGTTTTGAGAAGGGCCCCCAGATCCTGAGGTTTTCTGAAGAGTCGAGGTTTACAAAAAAGCTGATATCTCGGCCTCTGTAGCAGATAGAAACAAAATTCAAAAAGTATTTGAGAGCTTACACATGTGCCTTTCAAGATTATTATTTTTTTATTTGTCCAAACCTTCATCACATTATTGAAAACCTTGAAGAAATAAACTCAAATGAAATAAAGCAGCTGTATAAATAAGAGTAAAGTGTTGAAAGGGTATGCAGCTACTCTAGTACAGCGCCAGTGCAAAAGCAGCACTAAGAACTAATAAATAAATAAATAAATAAGTGGCTGACAGTGTGTTCATGTCTGTGCTCACCCAAAGTCATGCAACACTCACAGAAAACGCAGATAGTGTGAGACAAAACACTCAATATTAAGAAGTTGTTCACACTGCTGGATGCTGCTCCTCTGAAGCTGCTCTCTGCCTTCGTCATTGTTTACTTTCCTCACGAAGCACGTAGCAAGATCCGAGCATGAATCCGATCGCTTTATTAAGTTTTATAAGACTATCAGAGGCAGACGGTATGATGATTTGATTCGCCACGACTCCAGAAATGATTAAAAAACTACAGACCTGGCTTTCCGAGTATAAATGCACAGCCGCGCCCCCGCCTTGGAAGATTGAAATGTGTCCTTGCTGTCCCAGTTTAAATGCTCTTGGATTATTGATCAACTGCATTTGCCTTCAGCACGTTATTACCGTTGTTTCAGAAAATCATCTAAATGATGTCTTAAAACATCATCTTAGACATGATGAAATTCAGTTTCTCTGAGACACCCTGCTTGTATCTAACCTGAACCACCTCCTCTTTTTTCTCTCATTGCGTCACAGTGTGTAAGATGAATGTGCACAGGCGATGTGAGACCAATGTAGCTCCAAACTGCGGTGTGGACGCCCGAGGTATCGCCAAGGTCCTGTCAGACCTGGGAGTCACGCCCGACAAGATCTCAAACACCGCACAGCGCAGGAGGAAGGTAATGAGTCATTCTTAATGTGTCTTAACAGCACGCTGATACTTTACATTAAGCACATTTTGAAAAGCTTTTAGAGGCCTTACCTCTGGATCTCAAACCCATCAGGAGGAAAGTTTCAGTTTCACCCATCACTTAATTTAAAAACGGGAATAACAAGGTCGCGCTTTCCACCGAAGTTCATCCCTCTGTGTTATTGCTGAAGTTAAAAACTTAAAAAGGTCAGCTTCAAAAGAACGGTCATGTTGTCTCTCTCTCTCTCCAGTTGACTCCGGGGCAGGACGTTCCTCAGTCTCCTCCTGAGCTCGCTCAGACCGAGGAGAACAGCTTCAGCCAGCCAGCTGTCCCCACCTCCCCCTCACAGCAGGGTAACACGCCGAACACAACACGCACCCGAGCACACACAGCATCAGAAACGCCGATTTGACACAAACAGACGCACTTTTCAGATCCCAGTCAGATGCATTCTTAGCAGCATGCGGTTTTAATGTGTTAATTTTACCAGTAAGAGGTCGCATTTCCATTTCAGGAATAATATTGTTGCTGCTTTTAAAAACTAACTTGTTAAACGTGTTATTGTCTTTGTAAATATGAAGCTAAACTCGACTTGTCCCCCCTCCGCCCACCACCATTTGGTCGTCACAGTTAGTCATCGTCCTCTCACACTTTACAAGCTGAGAAATAAAAGTTAACTTTCTCAGTGCGGAGGAAAAAAAAAATCCTATTTGTCTTTATCGAGGAAAACAAAGATGACAAAAACGGCGGTCACTGCTGCTTTTTAATCACCCTGATGGCAGATCCTGTCACTGAGTCATCACGGTGCTCGTCATTTTTGAAAGTTTATGTAAAAGTAATCAGCGGCGAAAAAAAAGAGCAACATTTCTAAAATCATCTTTTTTTTTTCCACACAACAAGCTGCAACGCTAAAAAGAACAGTCAGTCAGCTTTTACTAAAAGTCTGATCTGCTTTTCCGATGACGCCCACAGACTTGGCAGAGTTAGACCGCCTGCAGCACGCGCTGTCACTCGACCAGCAGGGACCACAGCACTCCTCCTCTTCCTCCTCTTCTTCCTCCTCCACCACCTCCTCTTCCTCCTCGTCTTCCTCCACAGCAGGCAGGGAGAACGGGCAGATCCAGAGGAGGAGCCTCAAAGACTTCAACTTCATCAAGGTTCTCGGGAAAGGCAGCTTCGGAAAGGTGCGGCGACACAAAGGAGGCGTTTGAGGAGGATGTTTGTTTGTTCGCTGCTCATTACAGTCCTGATGGAAACACCCCGGCTACAGGGGCTCTCATTATTTATAACCATCAATTACAACCCAATCAAATAAGGGTGTGGATGCTGCGTAAAGCTTTGATAAAACTGAATGTAAACCTTTATTTAACTGAAAATAGAGTGCACTCTGTAGACTTTGAGAAAGTTTCTAGAGTTTTGAAATTGTTCCCACTTCTTTCCTTTTTCGTCTTCTCTCCGATCTCTCTCTTCCTCCGTCTTTCCTCACCTCTCCAGGTGATGCTGGCGGAGCTGAAGGGCACGGAGGATGTTTATGCCGTCAAAGTTTTGAAGAAGGACGTGATCCTGCAGGACGACGACGTGGACTGCACCATGACCGAGAAACGCATCCTGGCCCTCGCCCGCCGACACCCCTACCTCACCCAGCTCTACTGCTGCTTCCAGACACGTGTACGCCTGCCTGACAGCACACACACACATTGGTTTAATAAAACATCTCTGTTTCTCGCCGTCTCTCACCTCTGTCTCTCTCTCGCTCTCATCCTGCAGGATCGTTTGTTTTTTGTAATGGAGTATGTGAACGGAGGAGACCTGATGTTTCAGATTCAGCGATCCAGGAAGTTCGACGAGCCTCGCTCTCGTTTTTACGCTGCTGAGGTCACTTCGGCCCTTATGTTCCTGCACCGTAACGGCGTCATTTACAGGTTCCCTTTTTTTGTTTTGTTTTTTTTAATCATAACCAACTCCGACAACTTTTTAATTTTCTATCAGGTAGAAAATTTGAGAGAATTTGATGAATTATTAAACGTATTCAGAAGCTCCTGGGGAATTTACCAAATGGCCATCCTACTGTGAACATACCAGAAGGTGTATGACAACGTGTTTCACACTTACTAGCTTTATGCTGAGATTATCAAGTTTTTTTTTTACGTTGCATGCGAACTTCTCCCAGTGAGACCAACTGGTGTGGAAACCAGATGGTGCCGATCTGATCGTACCTCTCCCTCCGTCTTTGTCTTTGTCTCTCAGGGATCTGAAGCTAGATAACATCCTGTTGGACGCAGAGGGACACTGTAAGCTGGCCGACTTTGGCATGTGCAAAGAGGGCATCATGAACGGGGTGACCACCACCACCTTCTGCGGCACGCCGGACTACATCGCCCCCGAGGTGAGGTCAACAACTACATTTTCAGTACTTTACTCTGAGAGGCTTGAAGGTCTTAGATTTCTGAGTTAATATCACGTTGTTGGATTCAGATCTTGCAGGAGCTGGAGTATGGAGCCTCTGTAGACTGGTGGGCCCTCGGAGTGCTGATGTATGAGATGATGGCGGGGCAGCCTCCGTTTGAAGCCGATAATGAAGATGACTTGTTCGAGTCGATTCTCCACGATGATGTCCTTTACCCTGTGTGGCTCAGCAAAGAGGCCGTGTCTATCCTCAGAGCGGTGAGTGTCGTCTTCCTAAACCTTCGGAACTGTTTGAGGAGAAAAGGTGACGCAGTACGATACAACGCCTTATTGTGAAATGGGGCAAGGTATGATATAGGGCTGGGCGATATGGGAAAAAGTTTATCATGATGTATTTTTTTCATATCAGTCGATATCGACATATTTTATGTGTTATAAAAACATCACCTGTCAATCTTAAATGTTCCCTGTTAGTCTTAAATGAAATTTAACATGTAGTCGACATAATTTGCAGTGCACATCACTTATTAAACACTCTGTTCTCACAAACTCTCCATGGTAACGGCTGATAGCACACGTAAAACCCTCGTTTAGATAGGGCCACCTTTGCACCCGTTATCAATTGCGCACGCAATGATAGATCACCCGCAACACGCCCACTAGTCTGATCTTAGTAGATCAGGCCCTTTTTCTTTTTGTCGGCTTCACGTGTTGAAGTGTTATGGTTGCGTGTAGCTGCAGCCTGCTACTTGGTTCTAATTCAGCACATGATTGGTTTAGCGCGGCGCAGACTCGGTGCAACTCCCCTTTTCATTGGCAATTCGTATAGTCTTAACAAAACATGACTATCGAAAAGCATATTGACCATGTTTCATATCGATACCGAGGGATATAAACCTTCGATTTATATCTTTATCGTTTTATCGCCCAGCCCTAGTGTGGTAGTACAACATAATGTAATGCAATATTATCTGATATGATTTGAGATGTAATTATGATAATTCAACATACAATCCAATATATGACACAATATGGTGGGATTTGATCTGCTAAGACATGAGACAGTACAATACACCACAAAACGATACTATAAGATACCATAGGATGCGATACGACTGATAGCGATGCTCTGATTTTTGAGAAATGTTGGATATTTTCATGAATAATCTCCTCTGGATGTGTTTCCAGGATTGTCGGCAGTCGTGTAAAAATCTAAAAGAACAAAAAAAGACATTCTCACATCACGGAGGAAAATATAAAAATGTTTTTGGCCTTAAAAAAATTGGAACTATAAGTCAGGACTGTAGTTTAAAATCGTCCTCATCCGTAAGTGTTTTTAATTCTAGGGAAACCTTTAAGGCGGGAAAACATTATGCGTTGAAAACATCACACTAATTTATTAATTGATTAATTTATTTGTTGCATGAGGTAATAAATAAGAGGCTCAAACTGGAGCCAGGTTATATTTAACTAATTTTCTACAATATGAAAGGCGAATCTTTGATGCTAGGGTTTTTTTTCTTTTCTTTTTTTCTTTTTTGATCCAGTGTTACCAGATTGTTGCTTTTATTTCTCCGCTTTAAATCAGTCTGCTGCTATTAAAAGAAGACGATATCAAAAATGTCATTTAGAAAAGTTCAATCTGGAGATATGTGGCGTTTTTCCGTTCTGGTGGTCACTAGTTTCTCTCTATCATTCATGTTTCTAACTTCAGAGCTGCACACGAACAGCTCAAGTGCTCTTATCACACAGGTGTTATGATTGATTTTGCCGTGATGCTGAGAGGAGTGAAAAAAAAGTCTGTCAGAGAGGTCAAAATAATGACATGATCATAAAACCACAAAGTGCTCTTCTTACACTGAACAGACAACAGAGCTAAAGAGGCGCAGCTTTCAGTCACAGAAAATAAAACCACCTGCTCTCTGCTGACCTGCTTCATCGCTTCAACACTCTGCCTCTTTGTTTGCGCCGTCCACACCGCCATTAATGCCTCTGAGCTATTATTAGCACCCAAATGCTCTCGTTCTGCTTCTGTTCTCTTCGTTTTTATGGATCAAACCACTGCTAAGTGTCTCAAAGGGGTCTCAGTGTTTGAAACTCAATACCCGGTTGTGTGGTTTTTTTTTTTCTGCATGCAGTTTATGACGAAGAACCCGGCGAAGCGTCTGGGCTGTGTGGTGAGCCAGGGCTGCGAGGAGGCCATCAAGACCCACGCCTTCTTCAGAGAGATCGACTGGGTGCTGCTGGAGCAGAGGAAGGTTAAGCCACCTTTCAAACCCAGGATTGTAAGTCACACAGTAGTGCACATGAAACACACGCACACACACATTGGTGCACACATAGTTTTGAGGTTAAGTCGGCTGCAGGTGCAGAAAGTGGAAAGTGTTTGGCAGTAATGCGAAGAATAATATTTGATTGAAAAACTTTCTTTTTTATTGTGCTTTGCAATATATTAGTTATGACAGAGCATTAAGGCCACATTAAAAAAAAAATTTCAAGACTTCGTAACTACTAACAAGAAAAAAGTCAGAATAAAATCATTGCTTACGAATATAAAGTGGTAATAAAGAAATTTCTTACGAGAATAAAATTGTAAAAGAATCATTACTTAGGAGAATAAAGTCGTAATAAAGTAATTTCTTACGAGGATAAAGTCGTAATAAAATTATTACTTACATGAATTAAGTTGTAAAAAAATTATTACTTACAAGAATAAAGTCGTAATAAAGTAATTTGTTACAAGAAAAAAGTCTTAATAAAGTAATTTCGTACGAGAATATAATCGTAATAAAATTATTACTTATGTAAATAAAGATGTAATAAAGTAAATTCTTACGAGAATAAAGTCGTAATAAAATCATTACTTACGAGGAAAAAGTCGTAATAAAGTAATTTCTTACGAGACCTTTCCATTCATAAAACTAATTCTTAAGTTAAGTCGGCTGGTAAATAAGCAAACAAGGGAAATCAGAACTGGAGGTGCAGCAAGTGGAAACTGTTTGGTAGCAAAGCGAAGAATAACATTTGATTAAAAAAATTGTAATAAAATCATTACTTTCAAGAATAAAGTCGTAGTTAATAGCTATCATAACCTTTTAGTTGTTTAAATGAGCGCTGTGGAGCATTTAGATGAGTTGGACTTGAGTAGCTAGGTTTCACAAACAAGGAGATCCTAAATCCTTTGGCGTTTCAGCATCACATTGTCAAAAGTATCAGGACATATGCAAGAAATGCATCTTTTCCGCAGAAAGAACCAGGCGAGAGTGGGGCCTACAGGGAATAAATCAAAAATAAATGATAGAAAGAAGAAGAAAAAAAGAAGTAGAAAACTATAGAGTCTAAAATGAAGACAGTGATGGGAACCGATTAGCCGTGGTTCGATCTGTGTGCATGGCATCTGTTTTATGTACACTATGAAACGATGTCTCATGTGTTTGTTCTCGTCAAACAAACAAATGAATAAAAATGATTTGAAAAGTTAGGATTGGTATTTTAATGTCACTGTTCGTCACTTTCTAACCTCAGAAGCTTTCGCTACAAACTCCTCATCCTCAAGCACTGAAAAGGCAGCGAGTCTCACTGGTCAGAAGGTGGCGCTCGAATGTCACTTTCAAAGCTTTACATTGGTGTGAAATTTCTGCTTCTGCCTCTCACTTCCTTTGTGTGTGCGTGTGTGTGTCTCTGCAGAAAACCAAGCGAGACGTGAATAACTTCGACCAGGACTTCACCAAAGAGGACCCTGTGTTGACGCCCACAGACGAGGCCATCATCCGACAGATCAACCAGGAGGAGTTCAAAGACTTCTCCTACTGCGCCCCTGAGGAGACGCAGACCTAACACACACACGTACACACACACTCCAAAAAACACACACTGATCCAACCACACTATACCTGGAACACGTACGCACACATAGCTGAAACTCATACATACACATAAAACACACACTCAGTCACTCCTTTACTTTGAAGCTATTGGTTGTTGTTACTTTTTGAATATTCTTTACTTGCATTGTGTTGTTCTTGTTGCCTGGGTTTATTATTATTATTATGATTATAATTATTATGACTATGAATATAAATATGAATATGACTATGAATAAGAAAAAAACACACCTGCACACGCTTTCTCCCACACACATACCTGCACACTTTTAACGCAGACTTCCACACACTTCAGTCTACTCACACACACACACACATCTATGAGCTTATTGCACATGCTCAGACAACCAAATACACACACACACACGTACATTGCTTCTCCCCCGGCACACACACATGGACTGTACAGTGTGTGCTGGGTGCAGAGGCCTGTATATAGCCTGTGTTGAGTGGCTGTGTTGTGTTGCTATTGTCGGCTAGTAAAGGAGAGTTGTGGCGCATGGACAAGCACCCTACCTGTGTTATTACTGTCCTTATTGTGGACCAGTTAGGGCCAAATACCCTTTGTGCAATACCCTGACTATCTATATATTTTACAATTTTTTTGTTCATGTGTATTTTTTGTCTATTTTTTCTCCTCAAAAATGTGTTTTATGATTGCAATCTTTGCTCTCATCTTCCAGCACACTCCTGGTCCTCCTGTCTTGTGCCCATTGACTCTATTTAAAGATGGACGACGTGTCAATGCCTGTTCTCGTTGTATTAAAGTGAGGCGAAAATACCCCGTGACCGGTGCAGACATCTTGTGCATCCTGCTTGTGTAGCTGCAGTATAGGATATATGATTTCCTGCCTCTTCTACGAACTATGACACAATTATAACCTAACCCTGGCCCACAAGAGGAGATTCAAATTTTTAACAGGTGCTGAACATTATAGAGATCCAACAAGTGATGAAAAATTATACCAATTATTTAGGAAAATTTTATTTTTAGGCTTTTTTTTCCCTTTAATGTAAAGCTCCTAAAGAAACTTTGGGTTGTGTCATTTTTGGCGCCCCCTGTGTTCATCTCGTCCTCTTCATGCTCATGCTGTGTCCCTTGAAAAAAGAAGTCATCCTGCTGATCTTTGATTTCTCAAATCTGAGATTTACTGTCAATATTTTCTATGCAGGCATGGTAAAATTGGAGCACCTGGAGTGCAAAAACACGGGACATCAGGCTCTAACAGATTCTGTTTGCCAGACTCCCAAAACGTGGGAATCACAGAAAATCTCTCGCCCTATTTCTTACTTTAACAGAAGGTAATGCTTCTTGTTGGCTGCTGTTGCCATGGCTACGTTTGTTGTGCCTCTTTTCAGTCAGATTGGCGATCGTTTTGATCCACATGGCGATCATGGCAGTCTAGAAAGTGTTTCATATGCTGCGTTTGAGTTACCTCGAAAGTCAGATATCGGAGCTGAAAATGACGGTCGGAAAAAAGCAAAATCGGAGGCCACATCTACAAAAGTGACTTTAGTGCTAGCCTTATGTTCTGACAAGGCAAACGCTTAAGTAACTTTCGTAGATGTAGCCATCTTGTTTCAGGCCTTCTATTTTGTTTTTTTCTGACTTTGTAATTAAAATGCTGGTAACTCGGGTGTGACGTCATTTTCAGCTCGGACTTCTGACTTCCGAGGTAATTCGAACGCAGCAAGAGTCATTGGGGTTTTCCTCCAAACTATCAATCAAAAAACTATGGATTTTTTGGGGCCAATGCCGATACTGATTATTATGGGGGAAAAAAATCCAATTACCGATTAATCTGCCGATTTTTTAAAAAAATGTATGAAGTCATAAAAATGTATATATAGTGTAGATAACTACAGTATACTATAAACTGTAGATAAACTGTAGGCTACTGCTCTTCATGCCAACAGGAAGACCGACTGATCAAACTCGGACCAGATAAATCGACGATAAATCGGTTGGGCCCTACTTTGTAGTCGCATTAGTATTAAAGCATCATAAATATATGGAAAAAAGAATAAAGAAAGAATAACTTTAAGTATTTGCACAGAGATATAAATGTTTGCACATTCATTTCTTTGATAAAAACTTCTTTTAATGACAAAAACATGATTGTAAAAAAGAAATATTGAAGAAGTATTTTAATGGCACAGTGTTAGCCATGTTCCATCTGTTTACACAAGAGGTAGGATTTCAGATCTATACTGCAGTCAGCCAGCAGGGTGAGCTCTAAATCACGTTGCTTCACTTGTGGGGAGCTGTCACAGCGTCCATCTTTCTCTACAGTCTTTGCTTGTGCGCATAAAGTGAATGTTGAGCTCACATGTTACAGGCTAATGAACTAATTATGTGGAGCGGAGAAGTGTTACAGGCGGCCTGTGTAGCAGTGTTAAAAAAAAAAAAAAAAGCGAGATTTTTATTTCCAGCTTTTTTTTTTTTTTTCACCCATCTGCTGGTTTCAGAGTCTGCCCGCGTGAATGTACATTTTCGTACGTGTGATGTGAATGCGTTTTTTCTGTTTTCTGTTTTTGCTCCCCTTCTCTCTGTCGGTGTGTGACTTTTTTGTCTTCAGCATTTCAGTTGCTATAGTTACCATCAGTGTTTTGAGCCTCCCCCCCTCCCCTTTTTCCTTCCTCCAAAGCACCAATTCCCCTTTTCCTCCTCTTCTTTCTGCAGCCGCCTCACTCAGCCAAAACCACTCGCTCGCTCTCTCTCTCTCTCTCTCTCTTTTTTTTTTGGTTTTTGTTTGTTTTCAAGAATGGCTTCTCTTTCTTATGGCTCTCTTTTCATTTTTTATGATAAATATAATTATAATTATTATTGTAAAGTGTATCTGGAGGAAACATTTGTGTATAAAACTATAACTATACTATCATAGATCTGTTACAGCCGGGGGGATGTGAAAAAGAAAATGTGGAAAACCAGCAGCTGAATTACCTCTCATTTCGACACACACAAACAAAGCAGCACATACAGACTCTTCCTCCTCCTCCTCCTCTTCCTCCTCCTCTTTCTTCTCTCTCTCTCTCTTTTACACGTTCACACATGCACACACAGAGGAGGACTGTTGTCGCGCGTACTGTACAGATATCTGTGTGAAGGCGAGCTGGTTGCTGTGTGTGCAGTAGAGTCGGTGTGTAGTGAAGCTTTGTGCACCCAGGGGTAGGGCTGTTCCTGGTCACACTATCTTACTCTGTGCCAAAATGTAGTGCAACAGCCGGGCTAGTCCTGTCTGCTCTGATTCCAATAAAACACTGAGCTGTCTACTCGCGCCCAGACGCCCTCTTTCTTTTTTTCTTTTCTTTTTCATCATCACTTGTAGGGGGGGATGCTCTAAAGTGTGTGAGAGAAAGAGAGAGAGAGAAAAGGGGAGGGGTGATGAACTTCAGAGCAGGCTGACCTATCATCACTTGTGGAGGCCTTCAGGTGATGCATTCAGAGGAGAAGAAGAGGGGAGGAGACTCTAGATGGAGTCAAGTCCTCCGTTCTGCAGGAGATCACTCGCCTTTGTGACATTTGGCGCCGCTGATTGCCTCCCTGATTAATTAGACGACCTGTGATGCTGCAAATTGTAGTGAGGAGATCCCCCGCCGGGCTGTGAACTCCCGCCGTCTCCTTTTCATCCAGCGCCAGCTTCACCATGACAGCAGATAGAGACGCCTACGGGACACAATGACAGCAGACAAGGAGAAGAGAAGGTAAAGCGGCGGGCTGCAGTGGTAACTTGAGTCACGGTGTAAATGAGCGGGGCCTGAAGTGTTTCACAGGTGATGTGGTGAGACTGGAGAGAGGGTGCTGCGGTCACAGTGGGCATCAAGACAGTTTCAGATGTGACCACAATGCACCGCTCTCCTTTCACACCAACGATGTGACCTTTTCTTGACAAAAGTTGGCCAGTCTTGTGGCGCAGATTCAATATTCCAATCTTCTCTTAAAGAGTAGGAAAATTCAAATGAGTTACAGTGTAAAACAAAATTAGGAAAACAATTTATATTCAAATAAAAGTCAAAAACAGTGAAAAAAATGGGGCTAAAAATAGAAAAATGTGAAAATAAATACTGTAATAATAGAGATGTGGTAAATAAATCCTTTTCCAGACATCTATTCTGGTTTTTTTCATGTTAATAATTGTTGCTGCTCTTGTTTTATGCTTCTCGTAAAATCCATTTTTAGTCTCAAACTCAATTTTCAAAAATCAAGTCTCCTCTCCCTAAAATGGTTATCTTATAAAACTTAACCACAGTTTCCTTTTCTCATGGCTTTATTTTCAGATTTTCACCGAGCACGGTGTGTTTCGTAACTGTTCATCCTCTTGGGTTTCTTGTTTTCAAACTGCAAATTAGAGCAGATTGTCATGGGTCGTAATTTTAAGATTTCTGAATTAAATTGAAATAGAAATATAAAAAGTTTGAGTGAATTTGCAGAGGGACACTTGACTCAAATCAGGTGCAATCAAAAGTCATATTTTCAGGAGCTGCTTTAGTTGCTTTATAAAACTATACAATAACTCTCTCTATCTGGACATCATTCAAGGATTTTTAGGACTTTTTTTAATCAAGATTCAGATGAATTTTAGGAGTAAATATGATAACATCTTACCCAAAATACACAAAGTGAAAGCCCTGCAAGCAAAATGGAGTTCAAGTTCAAGTCCAGCGTCATTAAGTCTAACTATACTGAGAAGAAAATCATCTATTAAAGCTTTATAACAAAACTTATGGGTGATTGTGAGCTTTTAAAACAGCTTGTAAAAATGTTGATATAGTGTTATAAGCAATGAGAATGTAAAGGTATGTTTTATAATGCATTATGTAACTCATATCAAGTGCTACTAGAAAATGTCTAGAGCTGTTTTCAGACTGTCTTCACATGAGCTCATCCTGAATTTTTCCCGGAATTTTAAAAGAAGCCTGAAGAAAAAATTCTTGGCTCACCTGGTCATCGTACAGGGATGTTTTCTGAAACTTTTCGAATGTGAAAGTAGCTTAATTGGCGATTTCTTAACTTGCCAGCGTCATCTCGGCTTTTACATCCTTCCTCACATGTTGAGAAATCCTCTACAACCTCTTAACTCATGTCAAAAAGTCAGAAAGAGTTCAGACGGAAACGCGGCTGTGCCAGCAGAGCCCCCAACAACACAGCTGTGGAATCCAAGACCACACTGATGCTTTATAAAGAAGATCAAACTCATGTAGAAACTTAGTTCTTCTGGAAGTCCTTGTGTGAATGCACTTTGGTGTTTCTATCACATGTGGTTTAGTATGACTTTGACCGAACTTTGACCTCTGCATGCAGGGCGATCAGCCGTGAGGCGGCCAGGAGGAGAAGACGGGTGGAGTCTGAGGTGTTCGGAGATTTGTCTAGCCTCCTGCCGCTCCAACCCTCCGTCAGAGCTCACCTGGACAAACCGTCAGTCATTCGTCTCACGCTCAGCTACATACGCATGCACGCACTGCTGAAAGGTACACATAGTCAACACACACACATAAGCCAGTTACTTTTGATTACAAGGTTAAAATATGCTGTCCTGTAAATTTTTAGATACACAATATTAAATTGAGTCCAAAAATGTCTTAAATTAAAAAAAATAGATAAAGAAATAAAAGTTATTCCATTTTGATGCTCTTTTGAAATGCAGCATCATGCAGAGTGGAAACAAATATGTTTCTGGAGTGGATGTGAGAAGTTTGTTGTGGTTTACAGTCGTCACCAGACTTGCTCGATTTAGTTTGAGTGCCAGACAGAGGAAGTCTGTCACGAGAAAACACCTGAAACACAAACACAGACACAAACACAAACACAGAGCTTGTGTTACAGAAAGAAATCATAATAACACTATCTTGAACAGAGAGTTTTCTTTACTTTTCTGTCAGCAGTGAATTTTTAAACCAAACAATAACACAGAGGAGGGATTTAATATTCAATGTGTTCGATTGATAACTGAGCGGCTGGATGTTTCTTCTGTATTAAAGAGAACCCTGGGATTAAAACAGAGGGCAGTAAAGCAGTAAAGTATCCACAGTTCAGCCACACAGACGGGCGACAGGAGCGTGACGGAGAACCGGCTGAAAAGGAACAGAAAGGACCAGAAGAAGAAGAGGTGGAGTCGTCAGAGGAGATGAAAATGTACCTGAGGACCCTGGAGGGCTTTCTGATGGTCCTGTCCGTGGATGGAGACATGATCTTTTTGTCCGACAACGTCAGCAAGTACATGGGCTTGACACAGGTAAACACCCACACACAGATCAAGTCACACATTTGTATGTTATAGTGTAATAATTAATGTTTTTGTCTTCTCTGACAGACTGAGCTGATGGGACACAACATTTTGGAGTTCATTCACCCTTGTGACCATGAGGAAATCAGAAATAACCTACGCTTCACCCCCGGTATGTGTGAGCTGAAATAGTCAAGAGTTAACTCTAGGTTGTGTGGTGTGTTTGTGAGCTGTTTTTAGCAGGTTTTCTCAGGTGGATTTTTGTAGCTCACTAAATTGTGTGTTTTTTAGCTGAGGTTTGGTTTGGTGGAAAGAGGGACTTTGTGATGAGGATAAAAAGCGCTCTGACACACAGAGGAAGAAGCACCAACCTCAAGTCGGCTACATGGAAGGTTGAAACCAAAATTCACACTTTTCTTTTTACTGAACATTCAAGACTCTGTGATGCATGCAAAGACACTCCTCATGCATGTATCTGACCTCTCTTATCTGACTTCAACTCTCTTCTCTCTGCAGGTTCTTCACTGTCAGGGCCGGGTAAAAAGGTGCATGGGAACGTCTGTAGTTTCCTGCCTGCTGCTGACCTGCCAGCCTCTGCCGCTCTCACACACACTCCTCAGCTCTAACACCTTCACCAGCCAGCACAGCATGGACATGCGGTTCACATACTGTGACCAGAGGTGATTTACACATATGTTACTTGTCAATACACACTCAGAGAAGGGAAAGAGGCCATTGCGTAGAAACGACCCATCTTGCATTTATGTAGCGCACGAAGAAAGACAGATTTTTTTTCCAGTTTAGTCTTTGAGAGAAAAGTCTGTATCCAAGGATCTGGACAGAAGGGAGCAACATAAGTTAGTGACACTGACTCCTCCAGGTCCATTTGCACTCAGGTGCTGACGTGGAGATCTCATAGACGGAACGAAATATGGACCTAGTCTCAGCTGTACCTTTATTGCTGCAAAATTCACAATCTTAGAATATTGAAAATCAATATTTTATAAAATAATTTACCCCATGTAGTAGGAGTGAGTGGGGTAAGTTGAGCCACCCCCTGTTGCTTGGAAATGGTAAAAGAAATTGATCATGTGACCAAATATTCAGGAGATGGGCATCAATTCATGGAGTCTGTGAAGGTTAGAAGCACATGGGTGAAGGAGTTAGACATTTATTTACAAAAAAAAAAATGTCTTCACTCTTGAAAGTGAATTTAGTCTGTTGTAAGTTTTATTAGAATTGTGTTCAGACCAAAAACGATCATTGTAAATTTGTCTAAGTCATCAATTGTGGTATCTATGAGCTACAGCATGAGGTCAAAAACTAGCATTTAAAAGTCCACCATTTTAGCTTAGAGGACTAATAAAGGCTGTGTCTGAAATGAATCACTCAATCCCTAACCCCTAACCCCCATATGGGGATTCACTTTTTAGTTGACTATGTAGTGAGCTCAATCACCTGAGGTTTTGGATACTACATGGCAAGACGCAATGCATGACGGGATGCCCACCACCGGTGAGTGACCATCGGATGGTCACTACATTTTGCAATGGTCTATGGGAAATTTTGAGTCGCCTACATGGGGCACTGGAATTGATCACTCAGGTTTCGGACACCCCTCAAAATGGCGCTAACCCCCATATAGTCGCCTTTAAAGGGGTTAGGGATCCATTTCGGACACAGCTAAAGTCATCATAGTAGTTCTGGGGTAAATTGACCAAACGGAAGCAAATAAACCAAACTGAAGCAAATTAATGACACCCAGGGAAACCTGTGCAGGTGCTTTGAGTTTAGTAGTTAATTAGTGTGTCACACTTAACTCAGAACACCTGCACAGGTTTCCCCAGGTGTCATTAATTTGCTTCAGTTTGGTTCTATATGGGGAAGACTGCAGACTTGACAACTGTCCAGAAGATATCATTGATATTCTCCACTGATACACCTGGGGAAACCTGTGCAGGTGCTTTGAGTTGATTAGTGTGTGACACTCTGTTTAAATTATTCATGTCCTGCAAAATTTGGGCTGGCTTTTTCACAGTAGCCTAATTTTTTGAATTCATGTTTTCGTGGGTTTTATGAGCTGGAAGCCCAAACTATGTACAAATAAACAAAAAAAAAAAACAATTTTAAATTGTTTAAATTGTGGGCTCTGAATCTAAAATCAATGTAAGTTTAACTTTTTGAATGAAATTAGGGAAATAAATAAACTTTTCAATGATATTCTAGTTTTTTGGAAAGGGTCTGTATATGCAGATACACTAGTTCGAGACAAAACTATGATTGCTTTGATGTAGTGATCCGAAATATGTAATACGTACTCTCCCCTACATGCAAAAGATGAGAATAATCCAATCAGACCAAAAATCTTTTTAAACCAGCCTGTTTCCTAAAGATACACTTTTGTTGAATGGTTGTGTATGTGGTTCCTGGTGCTTTAGCAGCCGGCCTCAAGTGGACATTTAAGGAACTGCAGTTTTTAGCACTTCTGCATCGGCAAAAGTCAAGGGAGTTCCCTCTTTTGTGTCTCTGCAGGGTGATGAATCTCTTGGGTTACAGTCCGGAGGAGCTGCAAGGCCAATCCATCTACAATCTCTGTCACACTCTGGATACAAAGTGCCTGACCAAAAATCATTTCAACTGTAAGTATCGACACACTCATGCATTACACATCTATAAACACACACCTTCACCATCATCCTCTGTCTGTCCCTCTGCAGTGTGTCTCAAGACTCAGTCTGTCAGCGGGCAGTACAGGATGCTGGTGAAAGGCGGAGGTTACGTGTGGGTGGAGACTCACAGCGCTGTCATCCCCAGTGCCAAACCCTCAAAGTCTAGACCCAGCGCCCACCACCAACTCTGCATCATCTGTGTCACATACGTCCTCAGGTACATGCCCAATTCATTCAAATGCTCATATAAACAATGTCAACGCCGCTTCTGCACGTCAGTGTGACTGTCAAAGTGTTGAGGTCTTTTAAGGAGTTGAACAATTTCCGGTTTTCTATGAGAACACCAACCAAGAAATGACCGGACATGTTTGCACTGAGGATGCTGAACTGCTTTGGTTTCGAGTGGAAAATGCAGTATAAAAAATGCTGTTAGTGGACACAGGCCCTTATAAGCAGTCTGGAGATTTTCTGTCGACACATTGAGCCACAAGATCAAATCATACTGTTTCTGATACTTCGTTTGATGATCAAGCAATGTCAAAACAAAGGACTGCTCTTTTTTTGGCCTGGTTAGCGTATGTTAGCATGCCGTTGTGCTAAGTCAGATGCATTTCTTGCAGAGTGCACAGCAGTGCATCCTCACGACGGCTTTACAGGGGGGCTTTTAAAGCAGCTGTTTGTTGGAGATTTGTTATAACTGTTTTTAAAATATTCATCATAATTGGTTTAATTTAGTATGCATGTGTGTCTCACAGCGGAGTGGAGGAGCCGTCCCTGCAGCTGTCGTTGGACCAAACTATCCCACCACGATATCAGTACTGAAGCTGGACTCTGAAGAATCAAAAACCCTCTCTACCTCTTTCATTTCATTGATCACACTTTGATGAATCGATCAGTTTTTTTAGTTGAAGAAAGCGGTTGTGTGTTTTATGCTTGTCATGTTGCTTTTTATGCTGGCTACAGCAGCGCCACTTCCCTCCCCAAATAAAAGTGGAAGCTGTTAAGGTGTAGACTGTGGTTGACAGACGGTTATTGGGGCGTAGTGAGAGCTGAAATTTGTTGATGAAAGCAAGCAGTTTGACTTCTTTTTGACCTCTCGGAGCCCGACTCTAGTTCCTGTGGGGTTTCCTTCTGAGCCACCTGACACGTGGGGTGACATCTGACAGTCAAGCACAGACATGTTGTACATTACACGCACATATACACACACAGAGACAGACACACTTAAAATATGGAGTGAAACGCATTGTGCTGATGTAGAGATGTGAACAGACGCGAGTCGCAAGCCGCAGCTTCCTGAATAGAGACACCGTAGGAAAGTTCTCGTGGGAACTTTTTAAACTCTTTACCTCTTGGCCTCTTGACTCACGCCCACAAACAACAAACGATTTCAAGTTTCACTTCCACTTGCTCCACCAGACGAAATTAATAATTGAATCAGAATGAAACAAATGCAAGTCACGCAAGAAGGGTTTCAAACACCTGAATTTACAAAATTTATGAGCAGACCAGGCAGCTTTTGTACTTAAATTCTTCTCTTTCGCACAGAGAGTCAGTTTCCCAAATTGTAACTTAAAAGTGTGATAACAAATAGAAATAAAGTGCAAATAAATCCTTTTCATTTCATTTGTAACTTGCATGTTTCCTTTCAAATCGAATTCATTGGGTTTTGTTCCATTTTAAAATGTCTTATATGGTTGTTTATAGAGGGGACTGTGAGGTGTCACATGTATATACACACTGCGCAGCAAAAAACTTATAGAGTGTCTTAACTTCTTTTTGTTCATTTAAGCAGAGAGCTGTATGGGCTGAACCAAATTTTGCTAAATTTGTGTGATTCTGAGACCTCACTGTAAAAGTTCTTTCAAAGATATCAGATGTCTTCAGTGGAAACTGGTCGTAGAAGAAGGCAGAAAAATTCCCTTTAAAATGAAAAAGTATGTAAAAATTCTATATACATATGTAAAGGATTTTCAAACCAGTAAAACCACCTTAAAGGGATGTCCCAGCATAAAATTAATTTAGGGTCAAACACATCGTAACACCAAGCTAGACACCCCCTCAAGAGAGGGGGTGTAAATGTTGTTGACCGCTTGCTTCTGTAGTTACACCAACTTTAGTCACGACCGCACGATAGCAATACACAGCGATCTACCTCTCCACGTGCAACCTCAACCAAAACGCCACTCTATAGCCACAAAAAACGCTCAGAACAGCACCTAACTTCATCAACAGTACATATAGGGTCCCAGCCAAAGATGTTTGTTAGCCATCAAACATCTTTCTAGCTTTGCTGGGTTTCTTTAGCAAAGAGACTATACACAACTCACCTACTCTCCTCCAGCAGCCGCTTGCTTGTGGGGGAGCCCTGACAAGTCAATCACTGAGTGCAGTTGATCATTTCCATGAGGTAACAATCATCATGATAATTATTTTGCACTGCAGACGCGGTAGTTCTTCTGCCTTTGCGTCTCGGTCTGATTGCATAGATCATAAATGTTCTTCCTTGAGCTGCGAAACTCCACCGCACTCGGTGATCAACTCGTCAGGGCTCCCCCACAAACAAGTGCCTGCTTGAAGAAAGTGGTTGAGTTGTGTTTAGTCTCTTTGGTAAGAAATTAGGCAAAGTTTAAAAGATGTTTGGTGGCTAGTACTATGGCTGAGACCCTATATGTACAGTTGATTAAGTTAGGTGCTGTTCTGAGCATTATTTGTGGCTATAGAGTGGCGTTTTGGTTGAGGTTTATTTATGGCTCCTCAGACCGCTGTGTATTGCTATCCTGCGGTCATTACTAAAGTTGGTGTTCTAGAGAAGCAAGTGGTTGGCAACATTCATCTCTCCAGGGGATGTCGAACTTGGTGTTAAGGTGTGTTTGACCCTAAATTAATTTTACGCCGCAATATCCACAGAGTGAATTCATGAGACCTGGACTGAAGTGGAGGGGTCTTGTACACTTTGAGGAGTATGTTTTGCATAATCAGTGATTCTATAAAATTCCTTGTTTTACAAGAGCAGAGTGGTGACTCTGTCCCAAAGCTTGTTGCTGAATCTGATCACTGTGCTGTGAGGCTGAGCGCTTCATTCATCTGTAGGCATGACTAATCGCACATGAAACAGGGAGGAAGTGGAGTGGAGCTGGACCAGTTTGAGGAAGCTCCTTAGTCGCCCCACTGCAGTCATGCTTCAGCATGAAGGAAATAGGACTCTCGCTCCATCTAGTGTTGAGCTGCTGTCGGTGGAACAAAACTGCATCTCCTGTGAGACGGCCATAACCCTGCAGAGCTCTGCAGAGGCCAGATTTAATGTTGTACGTAAAACCTTCCAAAGACATCTCTGAACATTATTAATGGAGAGACAGGACACTAAGATATTTTCATTTGTGGTTAAAGTACCTCAGAGTGTTTGGATGCTGTTTTTCTGTCTTTTCTTAGAGGTTATAATGATAAATGATGATTTACCGCACAGTCTGAATCATTAAATAAGGCTCATCTAAGTTAGAGGTTTATTCAGAGAAAACAGACACAACAGTCGACAGAGTGACACGACAAAGACGTGTTAAAAACATTTGTGGGTCAGTTTTTGTTTAGTAGCTTGGTTGTAGGATATGTTTGGAAGCTGCATGCTCTCTTGTTTTGCTCTGTTGTTTTCAAGGTGACCCTTGCAGTTGTTGTCAGATCTTGTGTCCCTGAATGTCCTCTCTGAAGCCCGATCGCTCCAGTATGACAGTCGACTCTGAGGCTCAAAGGGCAGAGATAAGAGGAGGAGGAGGTCATGCTGCTGGATTCAGGCTTTTCATTTACAGGTATGACTACTTGTATTAAAACTTTAACATGGAGATCTCGACCCTGCTCCTCTACACTCAAACATGGCTTTCTAGTGAGAGCAACATGTGACCCGTCTGAACAGGCTGTTGTCAGCCCCTCTCCTCACTTCTCTCCTTTCCTCCCCCTCAGTCACACCCCTCTGGTCGGGTGGGTGTTGTCAGGCTGTCGGCCAATGACAGGACGGTGCTCAGCCTTTGAAACGGGACCATGATAAATCAGTGTGTGTCAGTGCAAGGAGCAAAACACAGAGGGGAGGAGGGGGAGGCAGGGGGGGAGATGATATGATTAAAGATAAACAGGAGGCACACAAACAGGGAAACACAGGAGGCCAGGTTACACTGGTGTCGTCCTGTAGCTTTTACAATAATTATCATCTTTTTAGCCAGTGTTTTATGGTGAAATTAATCAGTATTTGGGATGCTGTTTTATAAGCCACACTTTAAAATGCTGCACAGCAAAGATATACATGGTGAAAATCTAGTTTAGTGAGCCAACAACATAGAAGCTCTCAATTTAGTCATGCTCAACTCTCCACCTAGTTACAGATTTCATATGCAAATATGTAGAAAGATTTAAGAGTCTGAGCCAGCCTCAAAAATCCAGTGTAGACAGTTTCCTTGAAATTTTGAGTTTTTCTGCCTTTCTCATTTTTTCAGTGTGCAGCAAGTTTAGATTCACCTTGGCCTTATGTAAAAGCCTGAGTCACTTAGCTTTGTGTCTTCAATGAATGTCCACGTCAGCCATCCAGTTAAGTCAGTTTAAAAAAGTCCTCTCATTTATGACAAAAATATCTTTTCAAAAAGCAAATAAAAACAGTTCCTACTAAATTTTAAAGCAAAAGAATTTTAGCTTTCGTGTAGAGTACAGAGCTGTTAGTCTGACACCTGCCCTCTAGAGCACAGGAGGAGGTATTGCACCATAAAGAGCTTGTGGGTTGGTTAATTTCTTAAAAAGCTGTTACAGTGTTTTCGTTAAATTTGTGTCAACCACTTGTTTTTTTGATATTGGTGAAGTTTTACTGTATGAAATCCATTTTAACCACTCACCCCAAACCTTTTGTCTAGTTTCTTTCAATGCCCCGTTGGCAGAACATAAAATTAAAGCTCCTGAGTGGAACTTTTAGACATCTAGAAAATAGACTGATATGAATATGGATAACTTTTTATGACATACAACATCAAACAAGCCTATCAGTGATGAAATTCATTTTATACTATAATTTTTGATCTGAAACCAATGCAAAGGGTAGGTTTCTGTAAGGAAATACCCCTGTTTTTTGTTTTTCAACATCAAATATTCACAATAAAATGATGTATTTGACAGTCAAGAGACAGTCAGAAGATATTTAGAAGAAAAGATTAGCAAAGACTGCTTTGTTCACAAAAGAGACACAACTTGAAAGCTCCTTACAGAAACTTTAACAATGGATAGACACAAGTAAGACACAATAACCCCCGTTTTTTCACATGGAAAAGGGTGAATCTACTCAAAAGACAGTAGAAAAGACAGAGTGAACAGGAACTGACCTTTGGTTAACAGTTCAAAGGTCTTCAACTGGTGTTTTAGATCCAGCATAAGAACATCATGAAACACAATCTGCTGGTTTTAATCAATTGAAACATATGATGGAGAATTCATGCCGAAGTAGTAAATCCTCTCCTTCTCATTTTCTCTTTTTTCAAAGATTGTAAGTTTGCATGTCATCTCAGTGTGCGTTCAGGATATCAACCTCAAAGAGACAATAAAGCCACTTAGCCCTTTGGCACACTGATAGAACAATGAAGCGATAAGCCCCACCATTACTACATTAGTAATAGAGAAACCGAGCTTTGAATTTGTGCCAGATATAATGGGCAACACGGTTACTATTGATTTCTTCGTCTAACATCAGACTGATATCACAGGATGTCCAGAACGTTGAACCAAATCTGCAACCCGCCACTGTGCACCTGCTCTGTGTGAGATGTTTAAATAAAAACATCCCTCTGTTTAAGCCTTTGAAAGTGTATTTGTACCTGCTCCAGGGGCATCATCTAATCTTATCTTGTGTGCAGAGTCCACAGGTGTAAGCCCAGGTCAGGGCTTTCATTCAGACGAGCTCAGCACTGAGATTCTCCGCCTGTGCCGTGTAGAGCAGGAGACAAAGTTCTTACACATACATGTTTGTGCGAAATACTGTGAATATGCAATGAATGCAGTGTTGCGCAAGAGGCATGCTATCCTAGCTCTTGCCAGACAATGGACAGTGATGCATTGCTTTAAACATCTTGCAAGCACCAGAAACTGCATGAGAGTTGTTGTAAGAATGTTCTTTTTATGATTTAATGCAGCATATTCAGCGGCTGAATAGTTCTGCTTAAGGAAAGGCTTATATTGATTGTACCTTTGCAAGGGTGACCTTCAAAATACTGACATTTGCATTCTCACCATCAGCTGAATAGCTCCTTCCACAGCAAAATTTATGGCCCGGTGTTTATGCGGTCTATGTCTGAAGGTGTTCTCAATGAACAAAAGAGCTCTTGTGATGACTTCATAGTGAATCTAGATGACATAACCAAAGTTATAAGGGTGAGGCTTCTAGGGGTCATGAAAATATTGGGTTAATTTACGCAGATAATGAACCTTTTTTTACTTGTTCCCTGATACCATAATTTGGTTTTGCTGCCAGACAGATAGTCAGAGGACCACCAGCCTTAAGTCATCCTCTGGGGACCATGAAGATCTATTCACATTTATGTATTTCATTAGGGGGCTGACTGACACCACAAAGGTCAAAAATGCTCTCTGGCTGACTTGCGGATTAAACCTATCATATCTTTCTCTGGTAAAAAAACGATCTTGAACAACCTGGTGGTTCCATCTAAGTATAGTGGATGACACTCACCCCCACTCCCCTCCCCTCCCCCGTTCTCTCTTTCTCTCACACTCAGATAGACACATCCCCCTGCCTTGTTCCAGCTGTCCCTGAAATGCTTCCCTCCATGCCCTCATTTACACACACACACACACACACATGCACATGAATGACCTGCTGGCCTAAATTACACCTAGTCAATTGGACTCATATACTCGTAAATAAAATGCCAATGCTTGGACATTCATGCACCAGAGCACGGGGATGTTTAAACAGAAACACACATAGGGGTTTCTTGATAGTTGATCAAATTGATTTAAGGTCAACATATAGACTCTGGTAACTCTTCCTACTGATTGCAACTTCAGACATTAATTTTGCTTTCAACTATATAAGATTTAAATTATGTAAAAATTGAAGAGGCACTTTACGACGGCTATTTTTTTCCCTCAGATATGTGAGGAGCATGACTCTAGGGGCAGCCTCAGTGGTCCATCAGCAACTTTCACCCAGAGGGATATGTAAACATTTGTTTAATGTACAAGTTTCCTACTTGCCTCATTAGTAAATGCTGAACTAATAATGATATTATTGAGACCAGTACAGACAGTTTTAGATCAAGGCTGCATGTCAATGGTCAATTATCTATGCTCACATTCACAAACTGTACATCACCAGCTGATCCTCCTCATTAGCTGTACTCGCCAGCTGCCGGCATGGTTAATGACTGATGCCAACACAATGGGGGCTTTTCACAACATCTCCCACCTGACTCTCTCTCTCGTCCCTCATAGCTGTGCAGTTCACTCAACAGATCAGAAAACTGCTGATGACAGCAGACCAGACACACATCCTTTTGAACAAACCACAAAGTACAAAACGGTAACACTGTACAAAAGGTAATGAATGACGACAGTGATGCACATTATATCTACCAGTTTACGTTCCTGTAGACTTAATAGACTGTTTATAGATTGAGTGTGCATTGGTTTTGAAGTGTTCACCGTGTCTCTAAAATAATTTAAACGTAATCACATTAAATATTATCAATTCTTTGTTGCAGACTGGGTTGTTAAGTTTAAAAATAGTTATTGCTGAATGCCCTATTGGGTGAAAGCTGTAGCTAAAACATTTCATTCATTTATAATGTGCTGGTTAAAAGGAGTAGAAGCATGCAGAGAAATTATACTTGTCTTTAACCTTTTAAATTGTTTTTCCTATTTTAGCTTAGTATTAAATCATAAAGCAGGGACAAAGAATTTTAACATTGATTTTTGCCTACTGTCTGCAGCCTCATTATTTACAGACACAATAACGTTATGTTATCAAATGTTCATCTTGTGAAAGGAAAAAAAATATACAAATTTCCAAACAATGATAAATTAAAATTGTGTTTGTGCTTTGTGTTTTTTTAGGGAAATCTGACCGAGTGCTGTGTGATTTAAGGTTGATTCATCAGGTCTGCAGAAAATGTAACAATGCGTAGAAATGAGAATGTTTAGCTATATTTAGTATTAAGTTTTAAATTCAGAAAGTACCGTTATTCACTTCTTCTGTTGGGGAAATTCCTGACAGAGCTTTAAATCATTTAAATCAGCAGTTTTGTATATTTTAATAACATAGCCAGGATCTGAAAACAACTTGTGCTAAAAATTTTACATTTAAGGTATCGAAAAGCTGCTTCATATAGGGGAGAGCGGGGTAAGATGAGCCATTTTTCATATGTTGGATCACTACATCAAGTCAATCATAGTTTTGTCTCTAACTAGTGAATCAGCATATATTTCAAGATGTTGTGCATCCCTGCAAACCAACAGAGTGAGTGTAAACATAACTGTCTTGATAATGTAGCGTGCCAAAAAAAGTGGTATCTTACGGTAAACTTACCCTGTGTATGGGGTAAGTTGGCCATGGGAGCGGGGTAAGTTGAGCCGTATCCCTACTAGCCCCCCCACTCTCCACCCCAGCCCTCCCTCACCTTCTCTCTCCCTAAATAACAATCACTTCTTCACAGTCATGTGAAGTTTAAAATAATAAATGGTTACTATCCTTCAGCAACAATTCTTAAAAAGAGGTTTGGGTTCGAGGTGGAGTCATGTGTTTTCTGCTCACAAGAAGAGGAAACAATTTAACATCTTTTTTTCTCATGCAGCATAATTAAGAACTTTTGGCATGATTGAGTAAACTGGTTGAAAATTAAAATGGATAAAGTTGCAAACTTGAAATTGGAACAAGTGCTGTATGGAAATTACAACATGCCAAACAAATTTTTCAAAATTTGCAATATAATAATAATAATTATGGGTAAATTCCACATCCATAAAAGTAAATGGCAAAATAAAAATCCATCCCTTGCATTGTTTAAAACAGAACTAAAATCTTATTTTGCTTCCTTGTCACTAATTAAAAACTCTAGTCTGGAGCTAGTAAACCTATCTGATGATATCTTTAAATATGTACTGTTGTAACTCAATGAATCATTAATTATCTAATATTTACATTTGCTGTTTGTATGAATTCCAAAGATAGGCCTTTCTGTAAGTTTTGTGTTTTTTTTCTTTCTACATTATGTTGTTCTCATGAATATTATCACTGTTGTTCTGTAAAAGTAAGATGTACATCTGAATTGCACTTGTCTCCCATTGAGAGTTTTGTAAATTGTTGAATACGTTAATTAAAAAAAAAAAAAAAAAAGAAAAGATTACTGAGGTTTCGGACACCCCTCAAAATGGCGCTAACAACAATATAGTCACTTATATAGGGGTTAGGGATCCATTTCGGTCTTTCTGCTTCAAAAACATGTACAGTATCGGGGGCGCGCGCTGTCAGTTGCTCGGCAGTAGCGCGAGCCTCCGTCTGTTGGTCCTCCTCTTCCGCGTGAGTCCCGAGGAGCCCCCACTGCCCTCCTTGGCTCGTGCTGCCTTTTAAAGCAAACTGACACACTATGTCATTCCCCACTCGGCCAGAAGACGGGACACGGTGAGGAGCTGCTGTTGCTGCTGCTGTGTCGCTCATTCAACCCCCCTCTCCTGTCGCCACCCCCATCGTCCTTGTTGTTTTGTTGCCTTTTTTTTTATTAGTTAGTGCTAACGGTTAGCTAGTTCCAGTCATGTATCGGTATTTCGGGGAGCTGCTGAGCCGCTCTGCGGGCAGTGCCCTGGCCTCGGGGTGCGTGGACTCCGCTCTACCGGCGTCCTCGACCCTCATGCGGGTTCGCCACTATGCCGACGCCGCGGACAAACCCGACGACCCCAACTTCTTCAAAATGGTAGAGGGCTTCTTTGACCGCGGCGCCGCCATCGTCGAAGACAAGCTGGTGGAGGACCTGAGGACGAGGGAGAGCCCCGAGCAGAAGAGGAACCGTGTGCGGGGAATCCTCCGCATCATCAAGCCCTGCAACCACGTCCTGAGCGTGTCTTTCCCCATCAAGAGGGATAACGGAGAGTGGGAGGTGGTGGAGGGCTACCGCGCCCAGCACAGCCAGCACAGGACACCCTGTAAAGGAGGTAAGACCTGATCCTAACCCCCTGAATGACAGCTAGCATTACAGCTAATCTAAGGTAGATGCTGGAAACGGATGCTAGTGTTACTATCCCGTTACACACAACTCAACTCTTTAACACGCGGATTAACACACAGCTGACTACACCCCTGTTGTTTGTTTTCACAGTGTAGTTGTCTTGTTTGTTTTCATATGTCACAACTACTAGTAGGAGACTTTTTGTGCAGCTTACAGTGACCTTCCTGTAGCTCACCTGTGGCTGTAACTAGTTTGTTAGCTTCCAGGCTAGCAGAGAGCTATCTGTCAAAACTGCACCACCTCTGAGGAGTGTTCACCTCCAACCATCAATCTAGATCTTATCCATAACTAGGATCACATAACTAGTTTGATCAAAACTGGATGAGTGCAAATAGATGTTTTTGTGTGTTTAATGCACTTGTTTTCTCATTTTGTCTGTTACAATGTGATGCAGAAGACAGCTCTTAAAGTAGGGCTGGGTGATATATTTTTTTCACGATATAAAAAAGTTACTCGTCAATCTTAAAAGTTCCCCGTTTCTCTTGAATGAAACTTCACAGTGCTTATTGGTCGCATGTCTTATGTCTTACTGCATCTGTGAGGTCTTTGTGTCTCTTTAACTTTTTGTCATAAGCGGACTGAATGGTCGGTTCGGTGCGGCGCGGACCTGGAGCAACTTCCCTTTTCATTGGCTATTCGTATAGTCTGCCAAAACATGGCAGAATGCTGACTATCGAGGCATATATTGACCATGTTTCATATCGATATCGAGGGAAATGAATTTTTGATATCTTTTTCGTTTTGTCGGAAGGTGTTGCACGAGAGACAGCGGACTGAATGGTCGATTCAGCGCGGTGTGGACCCGGCCCAACTTCCCTTTTCATTGGCTATTTGCATAGTCTGTCAAAACATGGCAAAATGCTGACTATCGAAAAGCATATTGACCATGTGTCATATCAATATCAAGGGAAATTAATTTTTGATATACATCATTATCATTTTATCGCCCAGCCCTACCTTTAAAGTACCAGGTGCTAAACCATGAAGCATTTTCATGTGAGCTGACAAAATACATGGTTGATCATTGAAGAACTATTAGACATGCTCTGTTTCTCTCATGCAGCGCTAGTACAATGTGGCTCTGTACAGGAGTCCTTACCATTCACTGTTTAAACAAGCCATGCACAGAGTATGATATGACACAGTGACATACGCTCCGAAGTTCAAAGTTCAAGGTTCAAAGCTGAGCCATTATGGGCTGCTACTGCGGTGCACTGTGGGTAATTTGCAAACGGAGGGGATGTGATGTATAGGAAGAAGTCAGGAGGTGTGAGAGCTGGGGAGGGGGGTGGTTTTATTTCCAGGCTCTCCTATTTGTCAGCGGTGTGACAGGTGGGGGAGGGTGCCGGGTGGAGGAGAGGAGGCATTCTGAACAGAAAGAGACGTGCCACTCAGATCAGAGCGTTCAGACATTGACCTGCTATTAACACTCAAACACTTCTGCTGCATCTGCTTGCTGGAGAATGTGGACCTATTCTTGGGAGGTTTATTTCAGCTGAAGACTCCCTCATGTCGCCTCCCTGCACATGCATGAAATAAGAATGGGAGAAGTAACAAGCTGACTGTTGTGGCATCTTTATAAACAACAATCACAGATGTCTCCTCTAAAAACTTGATGACAATGGATCAGTGCAAGTGTGCACAAATCTGCAAGCATTTCATGCTCCGTAGAAGCTCTCTGGGTAAAATCAATAAGGTTGATAGTGCATTTTTGCCCTCACTCATTGCATTAAAGCCAAAGGAGATAAGAGCCTCATCTTATTTCCAAGTTAAATCATTGCCCAACTTCCTCTGCAGTTTTTCTTATCTTCCACTCTTGTTCCAAACCAAATCCAAGGCGCAGCTAATCAGGGTTAACTAAATAGTTCACAACTAATGAAGTGTCAGATTTTCATTTAGGGCACCAAACAAGGGATAAAATGCGAATTAATTGTAGTTGCCAGTAAAAAGAAATGTAATTGCTTATTTGATGCTAAAGCCCTGAATAATCGGGGTTGATAAGGGTTACAGCAGTTATTTTTCAGTGGGTTTAATCATTGATGTAGTGCACAGACCCTTCGGTTGTGTTCAGATCAAACTGCAAAGTGCAAAGGCTGTTTTTTTTTGTGTGTGTGTGTCTGCATGTGCTGCTCAAACACACACTTAACACAGCTGCACCACACTGCTCTCTACTGACTACTGAGTGTGGATCCACAACTCAGTGTGACATAAAGAAACCTTCAACAGAGAGTTTATGGAAAGATTCCCCTTTTTTTTAAACAGCCACTCAAGGTTTGTTTGGTCTGCTGCCTCCTCTTTGTGCAAAACAAAGAAAAACTCTTTGGGATATCGCTTTTTACTTCTGTCACATTGATAAAAGAACTGCAGCAGTATGTTGGAGTTGTATAGATATGAAGGGACAGCTTGTGCGAGACAGAATATAGAAGTCATGCAGAAGAATGTCTGATCCTTGCAACTTGATATGAAGCCGTCCTTGACAAATTCACACTTTAGACTCCATAAAACCAGATTTGTTGAGGATTGTGCCACCCTCAGACATTAATAAAACTGTTTATAGCCTCAGCCTCTATTGACACTATTAAATAAAGTGCTTGATTTATTATGCATAAATAAGAATGATTATTAGGGCGCGACCGATTTATCGGCCAATTTAAGCCTGTTAGAGACAAATCGGTAATCGGCCAAAACTCGCAGATTTTCGCCAATATTTTCAGAAATAAAATGCGGAGAATAAGATTTGGTTTCACTTCGAAAATGTCCCGCCATTTGAAAAGTTCTCAAGAAGATCTCAAATTCATTAAAAAGGAAAGATGCATAGTAAGAAAAGTGTAGATAAACTGAGTTTGAATTGAATTTGCAGTCTGTTTATGTTGTTTGTAGAAAAAGATCATACAAGAGTCAGAAAAGTGTAATACCATTAAAATTAGTCCTGCTTTTAAAGCGATAATATTTGAGCTTTATAAAAAGCCCACCCTAATGAAAGAATATGAGTTTCAATTCTCTAACAGAAAAGAAAAAATCCTCAAAATGCAACAGGGAAAAGGCCAGTAACACTTTTTTTAGTTTCAAGCTTGAATATGTCCTGTTAAAGAAGTGAAAACATTGAATAACACCCAAGATGAGTCTCCTGCGTAGACAGTCTCGTCCTGTTGGACCTTCAGGCCTGACTGTAGTGGTGAAAAAGGCCTGACTTTGGAAGGACTGACTCATTTTCAGAGTGGGCGCAGTTTCTTCCCAAAAATTGGCGCTCGAGTTCAGAGGAATGTGTTTACAAATGTGAAGCAGGCGGGCCGCTGTGGAATACTATTGAGAATGGATGTCGGGATGGGGGAGGGGTTGGCACTCAGTTTCTTTCCCTCTCAATAATTTGATCACTTCGATCTGCGCGAGGTAAGATAGAGGGCAGCACTCTTACAGGATGCTGCTTTGTTTGGAGAGGGTCGGCCGTCTCCTGTGACTGCAGAAACACAAATGGGAACGAGGGCACAGAGTCCTGTCGTTAAGAGGCAGTTAAAGATGACATCATAGTGGGTGGGCTTTTCCTTATGCTCCCAGTGAAACCCATGAAAATAGACACACTCTGAGCTTTTGTCCACATAAAGCAATGCGCTTTCTCCTCTTTGTGCTGTTTGCCCTTGGGTTTCCCTGTGTAAGCGAACTGTAGCTGAGCTATATTTGGTTCTGCGGGGGACAGCCTCACACAAACAAACACATACACTGTGCTGCAGATGTAAGACGGAGTAGTATGTCTCGGCTTTATGATCTCATGCACAGCAGCACACAGGCCTGCCCGCATGTTACCGTGGAGACGGTAGCAAACCCAATAACACAGGAAGGAATGGCTGCAACTCGACGGCTGGGGTGAAAATGAAGGGCTGGGATTGGTTTATCCGGTCTCCACCCGCCTGTTTCTGCTATCGTGACTGCCGCACACCATCAGTGATCTCTGACCTGTTCATGTGGGTCTGT
Source organism: Xyrichtys novacula (assembly GCA_962446985.1). NCBI lineage: Eukaryota > Metazoa > Chordata > Actinopteri > Labriformes > Labridae > Xyrichtys > Xyrichtys novacula. The sequence goes on along the minus strand of OY660882.1, from coordinate 4,501,619 downwards.
GTGGTTGTAAAAAACAGGCTGAGCTATACATACAGTAGAGTGGAGGGAGTTGCAATGTAGACTAATGTCTTCCTCATGTAGGCTGCATAAACTAATAGTATGCATTAGAAAGTGGTTGAATGAGAAAAGCCTGATTTTACCCGTCAACTTGAGGTAGAAGAGCCACCGAATTAATAGAAAGATGGACAACAGGTCTCCATGATGACTCAGTGTAGTGTAATACCCCTTTAATTAAGTATTAAATGGCTTATCAGAACTAAACTTAATGTCTTGTTATTGACATGTTGCTCAAAATCAGTGTTTATTCACTCAACATAAAACAAACCCCTTTTACACAATTGCTGTGCTTTACTTAGCTCGCAGACAGACAAACCATCTTCCCATAACATACCTGCCAGACTATGTCACATACATACATAACCCACAAAATACTCTCTCCAAAGAGAAAGAGACTGAAATAGTAAGACTAAAGATAAACACAGCAGGCCGACAGACACCAGACCAGGTGCAGCTCAAAGTTTTAGAGTTCCTGCAACAAAACTAAAACTTTAACTGAGATACTTTCCTTTGAGTAACGTTTAAAGTCATGTTAGAGTGAGCAGCCTTAACATTACTGATGGAAAACAAGCTGCTGGAAGGTTTTCGTTTATGTCATTCAAATGTCAACTTCAACATAATCAAGTTGAGTGGTTTCTGCATCTTAACCTGCTCTTTCTGTGTGTGTGTTTCCCTCAGGTATCCGTTACAGCACAGATGTGTCTGTGGATGAAGTCAAAGCCCTGGCCTCTCTGATGACATACAAGTGTGCTGTTGTTGGTAAGCATTTCAATCTTCATCTATTTCACATGTTTAGCCTCTATCAAATCCAACTTCACTTTGACCCGTTGTTGAAACAGCTAAAAAGTTAGTTAGAGTCAGCATTTCTAATGTGGTAGCAACTATCTGAGCTTTATAACCTTTCCTCAGAGACCACTTCTAATACAGCTGTACTCTTCTGTAATGACTCAGATGTTCGTATTGAAGTCCTGCATTACTGCCAGAGAGTAGTTTTCTCTCCTGTTGCATGTTCATGAAGATTCCTGCGATTTTTAAAGTGTATTATCCTCCTCCAGATGTGCCATTCGGAGGAGCCAAAGCCGGAGTCAAGATCAACCCCAGGAATTACACTGTAAGCCTTCTCATGTCAATCCTCTCCCGCCACACCCTTATTTACAGAACACAGACATATTGAGCCGTGCTACCCAATGTACAGGAAAGATACGCGGAAGTGAAAACCAACACACAAGGCAAATACAGCTGCTGTAAAATTGTAAGGCGGGGCTGTCTGTTTTTCCTATTTTTATATATTTTTTTTCTTATAAATAAAAAGAAAGAATAACAAGGAAAACAAGCCTTGATCTTGCTCAATTGCATAAAGAAAACTAAATGTCTTTTATGGGATTAGAGTAACTACTGCCCCCAAAGAAAAGCAGATATGTTTGTGGTTAATTTTCAGGCGTCTGTCTGTCTTTTTATGAGATTATGTCCAGGAAGTTTAGTCTGTCTTCTGATGGATCATGTGAAAGAAGCAGACTTGAAGGTCACCGGCTGTTGCCTCTGAGCTCTCAGTGAAAAAAAAATCAAAACAAAAACTTCACAGTTTGTGAAAATCTGAATCAGGCGCCGTTCTGATCACTGTCTGGAGTGAGCTGTGTATTTTCTTTTTCCTGTAGCGCTTTTTTGTGGTCAGTCACTTCCCTTCCATGAATGTCGTATTATTCTGTAACCTAGCAACACATCGTTCTCTGAAACTCTACTCCACTGTGTCTGTCTGTGGCAGGATAATGAGCTGGAGAAGATCACCAGGAGATTCACTATTGAGCTGGCCAAGAAGGGTTTCATCGGTGAGTTTCTGTGTGGAAATCTGTGATTTTAACTGGATTTAACCCGATTATTACAGCTCGCAGGAGTCTGTGCAGGCTGGTCTTCATTTCATGCAAAGGTTGTGCTGAGAGAAGAATGTTTCCACCCAGAGAAGCAAACATTTCCTGCCACAGAGTGCTGATTATTCAGTTTGAGTAACTCTGGGCGTGTCCAAGTCGGATGAAAAGAAGACAATTAATCACGGTGAAAAGGAAGTCAAGGATTAAGATAAACATTTCAATTAAACCTCAAATGTTAATAAGACGAGACAAATGTGCAAGCAGAAAAAATAGACATCAAAAAAAGTTTTGATTTATTAATGCTTAAAAAGTTTCAGTGTTCAAACAAAAAAAGACTCTACAACAGGCTTCACAGTTTCTGTTGTCTCTTTTAAACTGTACTACTCATGTCATGCTGCAAGACCCTTCACTTTGGATAGTTATGAACACTGGAGGCAAAGCTGCACACTTCACTGCCCTGCTCTGTCAGTTTGAGTGTAACTCGCTCACACAGCTCTTTGTACTCCTATTATATCTCCCCTCCCCGCCTGAGTGCTTCTGTATTTTTGGGTCTTGTCTCAGGATACAATAGCTCTGAGGTGTATGTGTGTATATACGTATGACACATGGACAGAGCCTGTCACACTGTCATCCAAAAACATGTTTCTTTACTGCTTTCACTGGGTCCAAAAAACTACAACCAGTCGTATTGTTTATTATTGATACTGCCACTATTTCAAACAAAGACAATATTGACCATTTGTGAGACTGATATGAGCTTCCTGTTGTACCCAGACCCCCTCTAACATCCTAGTACTTTTGCAGCTCATGCTCTTGTACTCTAGAGTAAGCTATCTACTGATATCCAGTCTGCTAAATCTTCTAGTGCCTTGGATTTCCTCTTGTTTTTAACCAAATTTGTCAATGTGGGTCACATGCTCAACGCAACACACCATCAATAAACCAGAATCAGCAGGATAGCTGTGTTTGATCCGGTTTTATTTATTTAAAATGTGAGACTAAGCCACACCTCTGAGTGGGCATCAGAGGAGGAAATCATTGTTGCATGAAGCATTTGATTTGTTTTTTGTTTCTTTCTTTAAGGTTGTATGTCTGTAAAAGCATCGTTCATACATATCCTGTAATCCTGCATTCTCTTGTTTTTGGTTACCTGAAGCAGTTTGTAGTTTTAGTCTGTAAAAAAAAAAAAAAGTTGAGGATTACCTTGTTCATTACTTTCATTCAAATTGTAAGGATCACTGAGGTGTCAGAAATGAGAGCTGCTTAAATGAGTATTCATCGTGTAATCCATGTAATCCACTTCTCTCTTTCTCTCTCTCAGGACCCGGCATCGATGTCCCAGCCCCTGACATGAGCACTGGAGAGAGAGAAATGTCCTGGATCGCTGACACATACGCCAACACTATTGCACACACTGTGAGTTTTCATGAACCCTGGACCGGTTCGTGTGGGTCTCTAACTGGATTTTGGTACTAATCTGAAAACACTGTGAGTCATGTGTAAACCATGAACAGTGGTTTCTGGGCGCTGCCCTCTCAGGCGACCACTGAAACGTCTCTCCCTTTACACACAGCTTCACACACTGAGGCCTGTGTGTGTTTGTTATCAGTTAATCATTCTCTGATCAAAACCTGTCAAACATTTGACCAGAGATGGGAAATATTTACCCATGTGAGTGTGTCTGACACTCTGGAAACAGACCTCCAGGGTGGTTTAGGAAGGGACACGATTCTGTTAAAGTAGATCTAGAGGGAAAAGTGCAGCCTGCTACAAAAGTGGTTTGGACTAAAAAGCTCAATTTTCTATCAGTGCGCTCTGTATTGAGAGTGACATTTAAATGACTCATTCACTTTCGTTATATTAAGGCTATAAGTAGTGCATGGATTTATATTTTTAGGAGCCTGAGTAATTGGCCGAGAAGCAGGTGTGGTGTAACTGCGTGCTAGGACGCCAAATGCTTGCCTCAGCTTTACGTTTTTGTTTCTAGGGGGGTTGGAAGTTAGGTTGACTCAGTTTCAGAGAGCCACCTTGGAAACCAAAAGATGAAGATACTGAGATCACATCCAAGTTTCATACAGTCCATGGCAACAGAGTGCGCTCACAGTTACATAGAAAGTAAAAGGATTCATGCAGCATCATAACACACCATGGTCTCGCTTCATAAACCTGCATGTGTGTAGACGTCTCACTGCCAGTTTTCTCCGTGATACTCATTTGCCCCCTTTTTGCTGTCCTCCTCTCACCTCACAGTCGTTTTGCGCCCTCTGCTCCACATACCTTTTGGCTGTGGAGTGGCTGACACATTCCTGCTCTGGGTATCTAAGGGCAGAGGATTATGGGTAGTGACTTCTAAGGTGCACTCAGCTATCACATTGCCTGGCACTGCAGCACTACATGGCCTCTGACTGTGTTGGTGTCAAAATTGTAAACAGTAAAGCTTCTGCAAAAAGTGAGGGTGTTGTGCCACCAATGGCCACCAGGGCCTGGTCCTCTAAAGAATAAGCCTGAGTGACATTTAAAGGTAGGGTAGGCAGGATCTGAAGAAGTGCCAGGTTTTGGGAGAAAGCTTTTTTGTAGATACACCACAAAAAAGATGCTTCTTTCGTGGATTCCTGCCTACCCCACCTTTAAATTCTCATTATGTCCTTTCGGTGCTTTAAAAGATTCCTTCCACCTGAAAGAACACCATCAGGTCTGACCTTTTCTCTGTTTTTTCTCCATGTTTTTGCAGGACATTAACGCCCACGCGTGTGTGACGGGAAAGCCCATCAGCCAGGGAGGAATCCACGGACGTATCTCAGCCACCGGTCGCGGAGTTTTCCACGGCATCGAGAACTTCATCAATGAGGCATCTTACATGAGCATGCTGGGCCTGACGCCAGGCTTCCAGGACAAGACCTTCATCATCCAGGTACACAAACACGCACACCCTCACACACTCTCAGTGTTTGATCATTGTATGGACATTTTACTAGAAAGGAGAGATGTAGTGCCAATCCTTGCTCAGCTCATAGATCCTCATGGGATTGAAGTTTTCATTCAAGATCATGATGAGGGGTTTAGAGCTCAATCAGAGCAGAGCCATCTGTTCCAGTCTGGCCCTGATCTCCTCATAGCAGGGAACTGACGCAGACTTCTGGCCTTGGTCATGAGGAGTGATGATTCAGTTAGAGAGTGGGACCAATTAAAGTCTTGTGATAGAAACTCCACATTCTGTCTGCTCCTTTGATGCCGGCCCCAACATGAGAGGATACTGTTACTGGGAGTTTTGACCCCATTTGACCCTGCGCTACAAACATGAGGGTCTTTCTTATCAGCAGGGAAACTAAAGGTTAGTTTGTCGGTCTGAACAGAGTATCTGCCACACGTGAAGAGTTCATATCACCCACTGAATAGAGCAGGGCGACGAATCTGATCGTCACTTCATTAACGTTCAGCTCATGACTTCATGTAAGTCATGAAAGTTTCACACAAAGAAGCCAGAAGCGGAAAAGAGAGTAGAAAAGTAAGCAATTCTTTCTGTAAAGATCTGATTCAAGTGAACTCAGACTGTAAAAAAAAAAGAGGTCCGAAAGCAGTTGAATCTTATCAGCAGTTTCACTTCCATGTGTCACATGGGGGCCCCTCACGTGTCACACACTCACACACAGAACATTTAAACACTGCAGACCCCCGGCCTCTGGCCTCAGCTGCTTTCCAAGAAAACTTTCTATATTTATGACTGTGTAATGACTACAGTGCCCCCCTGTACCCCTATCAGCAACACAAAGAAACATGTTTGGATGTTATGAAATCTCACACACAGAAGCAGATCTACTTTTTTTTATACTGATGCCATCACAAGTTCAGCTTCTTCTACTCAAAGGCAGATTGTTTTCACTTTCCAGCCTCGGTACAGAAACAAACTCAGAGAGGATGATGTTTGTGGAAGTCTTTCTTTTTTTAATACAAGGATTGAGAAAAGCGTCATCGAGAAGGTGAAGTCGTGGTCACAACTGCTGAATGATGACCCGGGTGTTCAAAAAGCTTAACTCTCTGTGTGTGTGATTGAGGATTACGCCGTGGTGAGATTAGATTTTCTTGGAGATTTATTAGTGAGCGAGGGGAGGACGGAGCAGAATGGTATCAAGATCAAAGTGGGCCATTCATACAGCGGAGGCTGTCCTTTAATCTCTGTCTCATTGTGTCAGGTCAGCGTCGGCCTGGTTTTGAAGCAGTGATTGGATTGTTTCACTGCTGACTCGTTTTTTGATATGTATTTGTTTAGATTGTGGAAATGTTAATTTTCGTCTGAAGCAGAATCCTCCTCTCCTCTATTGTTTTTTACCCCCCCCCCCCCCCTTTTTTTTTCTACTTTCACTCCTTTTAAACCAACACATGACACGTCAGGTCTTCTCAGTTGTCATGGTGTAGTAGGTGATGGAGGTGTTATAACCAACATCCGCCACATGGTGGCACCAGAGTATGCAGCAGACTCATTCTTCACACTTGAGCCGAACACTTTAGAGACAAATGAAACCGTTGTCATCCTTCTCTGGTTTTACAGTGAATAATCAGAGTGTTTTGTACCTGAATGTTTCCTGTCTTGCTGTTACTTCTCACAGGGCTTTGGTAATGTGGGTCTCCACTCCATGAGGTACCTGCACAGGTTTGGGGCCAAATGTGTGGGCATCGCTGAGATTGACGGGGCCATCTACAACCCCGAGGGAATCGACCCCAAACAGCTGGAGGACTACAAACTGGTACGAGCTCTGCCACACTTATTTATCACTTCTTAATAATAGCAATACTTTAATTTGTATAGAACCTTTTAAAAACAAAGGTTTACAACGTGCTTTGGCATGCAAGCCACCCCTAAGTATAACTACAACACAGACCTAACAACAGAACAACCCAAAGGAATGATGAACATCATCACTAGCCACATATTGACACTGACTCATCAATATAAAACTAATATATAGAACCAATATAGTAGAGGAAGAAAGGAAGAAATGAAAGTGATAAAAACGAAAGAAAGAGACAGTCTGCTTGGGATGCATCAATTGAAGAATCTAAGGCTGATTCTATTAGTGAACGTTGTCAGCCACTCAGGACTATGAGATGCTGTCTGCAGTATGTGCTTATATCCCACCAGAGCAGCATAACTGGAGTAACAGCACAGGCTCATGATTGGTGGCTGGGCTGCAGCTTAGACACAACATATTAACAGCATTTTTGGCCTACAATCACAAGGATGGTAAAAACTTGCTCAAACACGGATCAGTTTTGTTGCCAACTAGCAAGAATGACTTTTTTCTCTTCCCTTCCTAGTACTTGTAGTAAAATGTGGTATTGTTAAGTACAGGTGCTTTAGACAGGCCTCTCCAGAGGTAATACTTCCCGATCAGCTCATTTGTTATAACTCTTAATTGCAGAACCACGGCACCATTGTGGGCTTCCCAGGAGCCAAACCCTATGAAGGGAACATTTTGGAAGCTGACTGCCACATCCTGATCCCCGCAGCCGGTGAGAAGCAGCTCACACGTCTTAACGCCCCCAGGATCAAGGCTAAGGTAAACACTTTGACGCCCGAATTGATTTACCCATGATGCTTTGCTTTAAGTACTCCTATGAGTGCACAGTGCAGTTATGTGACATGTATCTTGTCTGCTCCAGATCATTGCTGAGGGTGCCAACGGTCCTACCACCCCTGATGCTGATAAGATTTTCCTGGAGAACAATGTCATGGTCATTCCTGTAAGTATACCCATGATGTACTCTGTGATGGTGACTGATGACGTTATCTGCAGACTCAACAGACTTCTTGCTGAGCATGTGTTGTTGGACATTTAAAATCTAGAATAAATTCCTTCACTGTGTATCTAACCTGTCTATGAAAATAGAAGCAATGCCTCTTGGTAACAGGGTGAGAGACAAGGTGGTACTTTTTTCACTTATCTGTGACAAGTGTGCTCCGGGTGGAAGTTTCACTTGGATATGTGGTAGGAATTCTAACACTGTCACTCAAAGTTGTAAGATTAACTGAGTTTTGCTCCTCTGTATACAATCTGAGAGGCGTTTTTTTTCTTTAGTCTTGCTCTTGCTATTATGTGAATTTGTCAAATGAATAATTTCACAGAAGTTAAAAGTTCATTTAAAGTTTATTCCAGAAAAAAATCATGCATTTCCATGTCAAATCTTGTCAAATTTTGCTTCACAAAGACATATAAATCATTTTAAACAGGCAGAGTTTAAAGCAGTTTCAATCACATACAGGAGTTCAAACACAGAGGTCACATCTGAGCCTTTGATGTTTCTGTCTGCAGGACATGTACCTGAACGCTGGTGGTGTGACGGTTTCTTATTTCGAGTGGCTGAAGAATCTCAACCACGTCAGCTATGGAAGACTGACCTTCAAATATGAGAGAGACTCCAACTACCATCTGCTCAGTGAGTACCAAACGGCTTCTTTAACTTCAACTCATGACTAAAGACAGACCACTATGTGCTGTCAGACTACTGGACTTTTTAATGTCATATGTTAACTCTCCACAAACACATACAAAAAAGTTCCATTATGTTAAAACGATTCTAAAACCAGAAACACTGACTTGGCTTGGATTGTCCTTGCCCTCGCCTCCACCCCCTGCCTCTTCCTCGCCTGCACCCTCGCCCTCACCTTCACCCTGGCCATCACCTTCGCCCTCACCTTCACCTTCACCCGCGCCCTCTTCTTCGCCCGCACCCGCACCCTCACCGTCACCTTCACTTTCACCCGCGCCCTCTTCTTCGCCCGCACCCTCACCCTCACCTTCGCCCTCTTCCTCGCCCTCACCTTCTCTCTCACCTCTGCCCTCAATCCAGCTCTCCCACTCATCGTCCGACATGCCCATGCCCACATTATCAATCTCACCAGTTTGATCATTTACCCCCATCATTTCAGATAGCCTTGCTTGTGCTTGTGTTTTTAGTCCTTCAAATTCGCTGTCAAAGTCACTCATCAGATTACCCTTCACAACAGTCATTCCATCTTCGTAAAACATAATGGTTCCATGTTGGTACCTGAATTTGGTCCTTCTTACTTCCGTTATCACGGGTTCAGGAAATTGTGCTTGGATTGCATCCATCCATGCTCTTGAATTTGAGTTCTTGAAAATCAAGTTTGTTCTTGTACCACCAATGTTTTCATCATAGTAGAGGGTGTCTTCAGGATTGGTCAGTGTCTCTCTTCGAAACTCCCTTCTGTTTCTTCCATTAGGTGTGGCAGGAAACTGCTCTGCTGCCATCTGGGTCAAAACAAAAAGAACCATATTAAATGAAAGTTTACATGCTTTTTATGAAACACATTTGACTTGTTGTGATGTCTTACCTTGTATTTCTCTTCTCTTTAAGATGTTTTGGATCACTCAGTGTAGTTTGCTTGCACTCTGGTTCTTCAGCTGGTGGTTAGAGGTTTCATCAGATTTTGATGTTACAAAGAGTTTGACTCCTCCATAATATAAAAATCCACCTACACAGTCATAACTTTGTCCTGCTTTAAAACTTTCCCCTCATTGACTGCAGCCATTGTTTCAGTTTGTTTAATGCTGGCATTGCTGGAATAAACTTTTACATAAATTGTGCAGCCTTAGAGGGATGTTCCAGCGTAAAATTAATTTAGGGTCAAACACACCGCAACACTGAGTTAGACACCCCCTCGAGAGATGAATGTTGCCGACCGCTTACTTCTCTAGTTATACCAACTTTAGTAACGACCGCCAATAGCAATACACAGCGGTCTGAGGAGCCATAAACAAACCTCAACCAAAACGCCAATCTATAGCCAGGAGGAGGTAATGCTCAGAACAGCACCTAACTTCATCAACAGTACATCTAGGGTCCCAGCCATAGTACTAGCCACCAAACATCTTTTTAAGACAAATAATGTTAGATTTCCTTACCGAATCTGCAGCAGGTCAGGCTGTGTCTCAGATGTTGTGAGGAGGTCTCATTTGGGAAACATGAACAACACCTCTTATACTCTCTGACGTGTTCCTTCTCAGCCAATCACAAGATGCTCCCCCAAACATTCACACTATCAGCGGGTAACATTCACGCTTCATTACTGTTCTGCAACCACAGATACCCAAGAAAACTCGTCCCTCAGTTTTGTTTCAGAAAAAAAGGAAGTGAATTAGACGCTGCTTGTGGAGCTTAGTAGTTGTAGCTGGGAAAATGAAACTTAAAACTAAAGGCTCCCACTGTATTCCACAGTCATTACTTAGAGATTGCTGATTTTAGGACTTTTTTTTTCTGGATCATGGCTGAAAGCCAAACAGAAAGACTCTGCATATAACATTAGAGTCTGTTCATTACTGGTATATTTAGTTATCAATGTAAAATAAAACAAATGTCCCTGGTGTCTCTTAACTTCTTCATGTTGTTTTCTTTTTCAGTGTCTGTGCAGGAAAGTCTAGAGAGGAAGTTTGGCAAACAAGGAGGACCCATCCCAATCGTTCCAACTGCTGACTTCCAGGCCAGAGTCGCTGTGAGTAATACTGGCTGAGACACACACACACACACAAACTCACACAATTATTAAAAATACACATTTTCTGCTGATAAAAGTGATTAAACATCTCAGCTGTGCTTTTCATAGTCACTGTTTAGATTGACTGTGCTGTTAACATTCATTTCTGTTCCAGGGTGCCTCTGAGAAAGACATTGTTCACTCTGGGTTGGCGTACACCATGGAGAGATCTGCTCGGGTAAGTAATAATAATAATATTAATATTAATAACTTTATTTATATAGCACTTTTAAAAACAGAAGTTTACAAAGTGCTTTGACAACAGTTGCAAGCACAGAACATCAGCACATGAAAATAAAAACAAATAAAAACAAAAGCTCAGTTAAAAACAAGGTCTCTGAATTGAAAGCCAGTTTCATTTGTCATACGAAACCCAGGCAACACAAGAACCCTACAACATAAAATGAGACCATGAGGACCAAAATAAAAACAAGAAAATAGGTAAGAAGAAGAATGAAATAGAAAAGAAGGGCAGAAAGCAGGAAACAGGTGTGAAAGCAGAGCCGAAACAAATGATAAATGCAACAATGTTGTGACTTTCAGCTCCCTAATCGAACCAAGTCCGCTTGGTCAGGTGTGAAAGCGACCTAAGTTGTTGGGAGCAGTAAACAGGAGAAGTAAACAGAATGACCAACCGTGGAGCTAAATGCGGAGCTGTGGACAGCAAGATAGTTGTCAGCCGTGACTTTGAGTCATCCTCAGAAGATGCCATTGTTGAGAAGAAAAGTTACTTAATGTTGGTTGTGTGGTGGTGGTTCAGGTATCTACAACGTGACGTCAAGCAATTAAGTCGATATGCAAGGTATGTCGGCAGTCGGTGTCCTCAAAAACCGGTGACACAACAGAGCTGTGTAATCATTTAAAGAAGTACTTCCCAAGTGATTATGTGGAAAGCATGAAAATGTAAGCGGAGTCTGCACAGTCTGCCACTGCTGACGGCACAAGTAGCATTAGCAGCCATCAGACCAAAGCAGGAATCAGCCGTATCGTCTACGTTTACATCATCTAATGTTGACATTTGAAGGCGTCTTCATTATCCCTGATTTGTTTATTTTGGGTCTTGCACACCTGCAGAAACACTCAGGACTGTGAACTAGTTCACTGTATTAATTAATATTTATCTACATTTCTTGTATTGTTGAGTAAAAATGGTTTTATTATTTTTTTATGTTTATCTTATTTAATTTGCTTTGTTATTTACTATGTATATTAATAAGATGTTGAACTAATTGCTGGTTTCTTTAGTTTTTAGCACGGATTCCTTAAAAACTAGCAGTTTAAAAAAATCATGATAACAATCGAGATCGGATGATATGACAGAATATATTGTGATCATTTGCTCTGTGAAATCGCCTTGTCTTAGTTTCTGCACAGACTTTCTGCATCATCTGCTATGCTAATAATAAAAAAAACATCTCTGTTAGTTTACACGTTCGAATGTGTCTTTTCACTTTTTCCAGCAAATCATGCGCACAGCAGCCAAGTATAACCTGGGTCTGGACCTCCGGACAGCGGCCTATGTCAATGCCATCGAGAAGGTCTTCAAAGTCTACAACGAGGCTGGGCTTACCTTCACATAAACAGCCAATGGTGCCCCCAACCCTCCTGCCGTTGATCTTCCTCTCCTGACCCCGTTCCCCCATCTAAACAGCCTTCAGAACATATCACTGTTTACCGCTGCTCTCTGGCTCTTTTACACACACATATACAGCGAAAACATAGGCTTGCCTTGTATTTATCCTGTGATCTCTGTGCTGCCTTTATTCTGTATCTGCATCTCTGTTTAAATGTTGCCCTTTTGTTCTGTTCGCCTGAGGTTATATTGAGGTAGAAGGAGAGTAACATCCTGCCAGAAAGAAAGACCCCCACCCTTCCCTCGGCCCTCATGTTAAACGTTTGCGATGTTGCGTGGCTGCCACGTTCGAAGCGGCATTTTTGTGACCGCTGAATGAACGTGTGGCCCCACTGTCGCCGTTATTTCAGTAAACAGCACTACAGATGCCTTATTTCAGCGAGAGCTCAGCCCTTAAATGGAAACAGTCTCTTGGATTTGACTTTAATTAAAAGGGATTTAGTTTTGACTTCATGTGAATAAAAAAAGAATAGTAATTTTATGACTCTTGAGTTTCTACTTGATCTTCAGGTGTTAGAAGTTAGTGGTAAAGTTGCCAAGATTTAGGATTCCAACAGTTCTTTTTTTTTTTGTCATCATTTGTGTTTTAAAGGTATGAGATTATCCACATCCCCCTTACTTCTCAGCTTTCCCATTGCTTTGTCTCAAATATTAAAAGCAGCTTCTCCCCGACTCCTCCGCTGGCCAAGACAGGGGAGCAGGGAGGGGGCTTGGTGTCTCTGACCGCCTGTCCCCTGTTTGCAAAATTTTGCTCAGTTTTAATCGTCCAGTTCCTCAACATTGAAATTGTTTTGGAGGAAATTTTTATTTTTATTTTATTCATTTTTTGGAAAACCAATAAAACGTCAAGAAAAAGTGGCAATACTGTGTCCCTTTGTTTTATTTTTTTTATTGTTTATCTCAACTTTTCAAAAAAATGTATGAAGATTATGGTGATTATTATTTGTAAAAACCACAAAATTATGAGTTTGAACATTAAATATCTTGTCTTTGAAGTGTATTCAATTGAATATTAGTTGAAAAGGATTTTCAAATCATTGTATTCTGTTTTTATTTACGTTCATCACAATTTCCAAACTTCAATGGAATTGGGTTTTGTAGTGTGCACCCAAACCTTTATCTGTTCCCTGTCTACTTGAGTAGTCCTGTCTTAAAGATCTAGCTGTAACTTTTGATGTCTCTCCTGATAATTGAATATTGATCATGTAATCACCCTATCACAAAGTAATAGACACACAACCTGAAAAGCAGCCGATCAATTTGGCTCAGGGTTAAACTGACTGAAAGAAGATCCTCCATATATTATTCATATACAGTTACTGTGTGCTGTTAGTAGTAGATACCTAAAGGAACAGTCAGCCATTTTTTAAATACAATTCCTTTTATAGCTGAGTGCAAAATAAACCAGAAAATCAGACACTCGACACTCATTGTACCAGATCATAGACTGAAAAAAAGACAAAGTCTCAACACAGTTGTTGGATTTCAACAAAACCTTTTAATTTCACTGGTACTGTTTATAAAATCAGCGAATCTGCTTCGATGCCAACTTAAACATGGTGTGCAATATGTGTTTTTGTAGGAATTGTGATTTAGTGTTGTGTGGAGTGTGCTGTGTATGTGTAAGTGTAAGTCAGGTGTTGCGTGTAATCTGTGTGTGCGAGTGTGTGAATGTCAGATTGCTTCATAAGGCAACATGCAGTCATCAGTTTCCATTGGCCTCAAAGTAAAAACACACAAACCTGCTCCAGACACAAACACACACACAAGCACACACACACGCACATTGCTGGCAGAACAGGATCTATGTTAACACACATATTTATTTAACACACACATACAGTGCTTACAGACACACACACTGATGCTGGGCAGACAAGCAGTGAGAGGCGACCGACAGGAGACGGAAGTCCTCTGATTGGCTTAGACAGTTAATGGGCGGGGCATTTGGGATAACAAGGTTTGGACCAGTAAGAGTGACGCTGACTACCCTTTAAAAAACAACTACATTTCCCAGAATTCAAGCTGGACAAAGAACTACACATAAAGCTAGTATATGCTTAAACCTAAACCTTCATTCTGCTTTCTCAGGGTTTAAAATTGAGTTTTTTTTTTCATCGCAGGAATTTGGGCTACTCGCTTGTTTCTCTCAATGGCATGCACACAAAGACGAAAAATGCAACTACGCATCAACAACAACAAGAAATGATTGGTACCAGCTGCTTGCATCTACCCTAGCTTTCTTTAACAATTTCCTACAGCTTTGTTTAATAAAACCCTAACTTAACCTAACTGGAGCTTGAAACATTAAAACCAAAAGACAACTTTAAGGAATAAGACTGCAGTACCTCTAGTGTCCACTTGAGGCAGACCTTAAAAGCCAAAGAATCCTGATAATCGTGTCATCAGAATGAAACATGTATAAATATTGGTTTCTTATTGGCCTCTTTCTGTATTCAAAAGATTTGTTGGGGAGAGAATTCATGCTACAAGTCTTGCATAATGAGGCGTTAAAAAGGGGTGTGGCTAATTTGACTGACAGGTGGCGCAGTGTACATATTGGCCCGCCTTATCTCTGCCTGTTTTGACTTTTCCACTGCTATCGTTGGGCTTCACAGCACATCATTGACACTTCGTTCCGAGTCAGTTTGTTCAATTGTTACAAAATTAGCGTGTAGTATTTTAGAAACCAAGCAGTTAAATTTGAAACATTTCCTTTCACAGTAAAGGTGCATGCTTTGGATACTTGTAAACACTTTTCTCACGCGGTTCGATAAACGTGATTTTTTTTGGTTCTATTTATGTAGAAGGGAATCGTCATGGTTTCCATGAACAATTTGGTTCTTATTTTATATTGCTTTGGAGGTCGTTCTCTAAAAATGTTTAATTTGACGCTACATGACGCCAAGTGGCTCAACTGCTTTTGTTTCCCCCATGCACCACTGATCAATCAAGTTGTCGACCTGACAGCTAAGAAAAAGTGAGCGCTATGTATTGCTTCCTAGTTGTGTGATAACCCTGTTTCTAATAAATGTTCGAGGCCAAACACACACTAAGCCGAACGAAGCTACACAAAACAGCTGCTACTCTACTGTTACGACACGGGACGAGTCATTCTACACACGTTTTCATGCAGACTATCTTAGCTAACTAACTACTGCACACACACACAACAGAGTGAGACCTGTTCGTCACGCCTGGCGGGATTTATTTGATTCACCGGCAGCTACACATGCACACACATTTTGAAGCTATGATGGAGAGAAAGGCATACCAAGATAGGACCACACACCCTCACACACCCTGCCTCAGTCACACAGTGAGTCATTGTTGTGGTTTGCCCAGTGTGTGCGTCTGTGCTGGCATCGACTTTAGAAACTGTATGTGTGTGTTTATTGCATGTGTGGAATGAAGGTGTATCTCTTTTGTGTGTGTGTGTGTGCGTGTGCGCGCGCATGGTGTGTTTGTGTGCAAGGTTTCCCTAAAGGTTGTTAGGCGTGTGGGAGGAGGGGGCGGTAACAACACCAGGATTCATATCAGGACGACACTAACACTCAGGTGAGGCGAGGGTGAGAGGGGGCAGTGGAAGAGAAAAAGCTACAGGCTGCAGGAGGGTGAGGATAGGTGGGGTCTTGGGGAAGGCATCACAAGGGGTGAGGCAGAGTGGGTGCAAGGAGAGTGGGGGGGCTCAGGTGCGGCATCCGGAAGAGTCTGTTTGAGTTGATTTTGGTTCTGTAAAGTCACAAAAAAATATGTAGAACATCTGGAGTCTGGTAGAGCGAGGCGAAGGGGAGCGAGGGGCCACCGGAGAGCACGGGAGGGGAGGTCCTGAAGACGACTAATACCCCTTGAAAGAAACAAAGAAAAGATAGAATCATCTTCTCAGTGATGGAGGACTTGTTAAGATGCTTCAAAGTCTCCAAATGTAGTATAGTAGTTGAAGCCCTCATTTATTCTTCAGAAACATTTACCAGTTAGAGTCTGGGAGGAAGACACCTTTTTACCTTTAAAGCTCAGCTTAAAGGTCCTTTCACACCGGGACCGTTGTTGTGTGATTATTTCGGATTTCAATATTTTTTTCAAACCCATATCCTGTCAATACAAGTGTTCCCATCAGCGACGTTCTGCCGTTGTGCGATATTGCGGAATTTTTTTTTCAGATGGTCGATTTTTCCAAAGTTTCGCATACTGTGTGTCCACTTCTGACCAATCAGATTGTGTGTTGTTGCGACGTCTGATTCACCGGTATATCCAACATGGCCGACTGGCTGATTGTTTACGTGTCAGAGAACAGAGTCCTTTTTGATAAAAAACACAAACATTACAAAGATAACAACTTGAAGGACAACATTGTGTCGGATCTTTCATACGATGATGGTTTGTGTGCTTTAACAGTTTGCTAAACGTCTTTGTTTTAACTTTCATCTGCGCTAACGTATGCTAACGGTTGTTACCATAGTTTCATGTGCTTATCTTACTGCCTCTGATTGGCTATAAGTGCTGACCATTTGGCTTGAGTGTGTGATGACGTTTCCAGCTTTTCTAGCCAATCAGAGGCGAAGGAGGCGGGACTTTCCCTGGGAAAAGTCTTCCCCAGGACTCGTCTTTTACCCCTCGGAAAGTCGCAAAATCGCATTGGGCTCGATGTGTATAGTCAGGCGCATCAAAATTGACCTCTGAATATTTAGTAATTTCGCGTTCTATATTCGCGTCGACCCCGGTGTGTAAGGACCTTAACACCGAAGTTCAGCTGTAGTTTAATGCACTTTCTGTCCATAGTAAAAACAGTCTATGGTCAAGGCACGTTGACACAGACTTGTAATTCCTCAAGCTTGAACTTCACTAATGTTATTCAGCAAGATGACATTAATGAAGTTGTCATCTTGCAAAACTTGCAAAACTTGTTTTTTTATCTTATGTTTTCTTTGTACATCAATTTTAGAGGTTTATTTCCACAATACCTATCACAGACTTGTCATGATATTTCAGTCAAGTTTAACAGAAATACTTCATGTTGATGTTTGTAGTTTCTGCTACTATTGAATATAACAAATGTTGTAAAACAAATTAAACAAAGCTTAAGAGGTATGAAACTTGACAAAACAGAAATGCATGTATTTGTACATGTATTTGAATATTTTCACCTGTTGAAAACATGATTGCTGCATGAAAAGCAAATCTTTCACAGGTTTATTTGACTCGACTGAGCTGCTACTGCTCTCCTTTAATCTCTAACATGCTCCCTTACCTCTCCTCCCTCTCCACCCTCCATTCCTCCGTATTCTCCCTGCAAGGGGAAAAAAGACCGAAAACAAATTCAGAAATGAAAAAAGGGTGGAGTTATCAAAGATGATGAAAGGGTAATGGCAGGGGAGAAAGCCTCAAGCACCAATGACCGTCTAGCTTTCGCTCTCCTCCGTCTCTGACATTATAAAGTAGATAAGCCTACAAAGAACATGCTGCTCGGCTGACTCAGCCCTTATTATCATGCTTAAACTCTCGCCTGCAGGCTCAGTTAGTAGATTAGAGGCAGACAGCATGTGACAGTGGAAAGGAAACTTCACCTGGTTTAAGATGTTGCATCCGTACATGCCATGAATAAATCCATATTAGCTTATCTGACGTGCTGGATAGCAGGTAATATCTTTAAAGCTACACTGAAGGGCTTCATGATTAGAAATGCAGAGTTTTAGTATCACCGTTACTTAAATCTTTGACCAGTGAGCATCAGGAGGATAGTAAAAAAGTTGGATTTATTCACATTAAGAAAAAGAACTGCTGAAAAGATGTGGTGCTTTTTTTTTCCAGTCTAAGAAATCTTTTATTCCAGCAATGATCCAATCTTGGATTATTCCTTTATTTCTAAAACAGTGTCTATTTCTTCCACCTCCTCTTGATGCTCTCTGCTGTCGGCTCGGATAGTTTGTTATTATATATGATATCACAGTGTTACTTCTTGCACCTGTACCATTTAATCTAATCCAGCACTCCTGCAAGAAATCCAAGCATTAAGTCCTGCAGGTTCGTTGCAGCTTTGTTGGATCAAATTGCGCAGGTGCACTCACTGATAACCTAGTACATATGGCATGCAGGCTATGCCGTCTTTTTCTATAACTCCGGCCCACTCCAGCATGACCTATGACCCCACAATGCTCTGTCTAATAGGCACCTCATATACAGGCTCCTCCTATCAGAGAGACACAAATGAGACACAAACAACACAAATAACAGAATGTAAGAACAACAGCAGCACAATACCACACACAAGACAGAAGCGAAATGAAATAATACACAAAAAAGACACAAAGGAGGTTTTAAAGAGACATGCAGGACACACACACACACAAAAGTTAGATGAGACGTCATCTAACAAAGAAATATTTTTGGCAACTGAGCTCATTGAAAGAGACAAATACAGCAGATATATCAAGAAAAAACACTTGAACAGTTGAAGAAAAAGTCAATTTTGAATCAGCTTTAGATTGAAATACAACACGACTTAAATCACTGCTCAGTAAATGCAGCTTACTTTAAAAACTGTTAACTACGATAAACACTGAGACTGTAATCAAGTGTCGTATTTCCTTCAGAAATAAAAATTACAAGTTGGCTTTTCTCTTGTTATAATGTTAGAACTTTTATGTAAAATTAAAATCAATTTTTTCTCTTTTTTTTATTCTGAAACAATTTTCATGTTTTTTGGAGCCATAAAAAAGCACATGCAGTTTAAAAGTTTAGAAACTATCTTCTGTATTTTCCCACCCTCATTCGTGCGTTAAATAAAAAATGGTAGTAACCAACATTAGCCACATGTCGGCGCCATATGCGTAGCTGATAAAGATTAACACCTGTCTCCTTTTTCCGGTTAAATCCAACTAGTGATGGGCACGGCAGTTCTTTTAGGTACTGAATCACTAGAATCAATTCACTGAAAAGATTCGTTCAAAAGATTCACCAAATCACCGAATCATTTCACGGGAGAGGCCTGCAACTCTGACCTCCTGAGCTGATACTGCTGAACGTTTTAGGATTCAGTTCAATTCAGAGCTTCTGGGACTGGGAGACGAGAGTGTTTGGCTGAGTTTCTTTGGCAAACAGGTTTGTAAAAATGAACTTGTTTATTAGTCATGATGTTTTAAGTGTACTGTCCTATGGTATGCCGTTTACCAGGTCTGCTCAGTAAATTGGGGGTGGTGAGTGATTCATTCACCGAACATTTAGAAGAATTCAAACTGAACTTACACCTTTCCCTCGCAAACCACTGCAGTGATAGGATGCTGCGGGTTTAATGCACTACTTGTTACATGCTGTGTCCTATTGTATGCAAGTTGTTGTGGTGGCAATTTAGCGGTTAACAAAAATGATTCCAGAGAGTGTAGTTCAATGCTTGATTTGTTCACCAAGTGATTCAGGCATCTGTGCATGTGGTCTCTCGCTCGCCGGCTGCTGGCCTGGCAATGCGGACGAATCACTCCAGGAGGTGATTCGGTTCAGTACGTTCACTTCAAAGATTCGGTTATTTTGAACGAATCGTTCGCGAACGACACAACACTAAATCCAACCAAAGAATACACACTGACGTGTTTCTCTAACGCCTTTATAAGCGATAAAACCTACTTTTTCAAGGATAAAAAACGTATATCCTCTCCTAAATTGCATGTCTTTCTTTGTGTTGCCATGTCGACTGACCTGGTTGACCATGCCGGTTGACGCAGCGACGTTCTCCACTCCCTCGACGGTTCCCTGTGAAACTTCGTTAGCCGCGCCAACGGCTGTGTCTCCGACGATGTTGGTCTGGTCCACGGTCCTGTTGGCCACTGAGGGGCGCAGCAGAGGAGGGTTAGTGACACTTTTTACACAATCGAAACAAGTTGACTCTCTTGAACGCAGCTTTCTGGTTTGTAAATGAAGCTATTTCACAACCCGGAAGTGGTTGAATGTTGATATCAGTTAAAGCATTAATGATACAAATGGTTAAGATATACGGTGATATGTGGTGAAATATCATTTTATCGTCTTTTCAGCTGCCTATGTGTCTTTAAGTATGATGTTTGGTCCACAAAGTTGGTAAGAAAATCCCAAATATCCTTACCTGTGTTTACTGATGACACCACTCCCTCCTTTGTTTTATTGCCTGAGTGTCAGAGAGAAATCAGATCAAAATCAGTTTTAATGCAAACTCTTAATATCAAAACATTATCTTCAATTTGTAACAGTCCTAGATGTGAAAAGAACCAATTTTTATTTATCTGTATTTAATGAGTTCACTTTGTCCAGTAATTGGTCTGTGGTTTTTCGTGATAACTTGTGCCATGGTGGTTAAAGTTCTCTGATGTAGTGCTGGGTGATATGGGAAAAAGTTTATCACAATATATTTTTTCATATCAGTCGATATCGATATATATCACGATATAAAAAATGAAATTTAACAGTGCTTATTGGTGTTGGCTCCACGTGTTAAAGTGCTGTGGTTGTGTGCAGCTGCAGCCTGTTACTACGCAGTTGTTCGCTACTTGGTTCTAATTCAGCACATGATTGGTTCAGCACGAAGCGGACCCGGAGCAACTCCCCTTTTCATTGGCTATTCGTATAGTCTACCAAAACATGGCAGAATGCCGTTTATCAAAAATCATATTGACCATTGACTAATTTTCGATATATATTGTTATCGTTTTATTGCCCAGCCCTAATCTGATGCAGTCTTTAGTCTGGTCAATGTTATAAAAATAGCTAAAAACAAGGGCCTGACCGATTTATCGACGAGACGATTAAATCGGCCAATTTTAGCCCGTTTGAGACTAATTTTCACAACGGTGAAGCACCATGTAAAATGCAAGCTAAAGTTAGAGTTAGCCATCTGCTATTAGCCTTGCTAAACTGTTAGCCATGGCAGTAACGGTAGAATAAACAACAGTACACATTATGTGATCGAGCTACTTCTCTTACTGAGACAGCTGCGTGTCTCCAGATGAGACCGGACCAGAAATGAGTAACGTGAGTTAAGACGCAGTGGCACCGATGGTAGTTGAAAACGCTTTTCTGGTCCGAGTTTGATCAGTCGGTCTTCCTATTGACGTGAAGAGCAGTAGCTTACAGTGTACGTACAGTATGTAGTATACTGTAGATGTCTACAGAATATATATATTTTTTATAACTTCATAAAAAAATCCATATTGGTCAGGCCCTACTAACAACATAGTTGTATTACTGGATAAATCAGCTTCCAATTAATGAAAATTTGTTTCAAAATACATGGTGGTGTTTTTACGAGGATTTTGCTTGAAGTTCTAAAATAAACATATAAAGTTACATCCGCTTATTCTACAAAGTCAGTCCAGGTTATACCATGTGCGTGTCCCTTATGTTGGAAACATTTCTAAGCTGCTATCGCCCCAGGGATGTGTCTCCAGAAGTGTTAAGTCAGCTGTATATGTCGATCTTTCTGAAAATGCATTACAAGCTCTTCTTATTGTAAGGTCCTTCTTGAAAAAGAAACAGTTTTTTTTGCTTGCTTGGATTTCTCAGTTTACTGCTTTCAAGATTGAGAACCAGGAGATGGAGTTTAAGGGCTCTGTTTAGTTCATTTGTATTAAAAAATGAGCGTTTCATGGACTCGTCTAATCTGAGAAAAGGCTATGAACAGCAGCACCGCGCTCATTTCATTATGATCCCAAGCAGATTAAATTGTGGTTATATAATCTGGCAGAATAAATGGATGGAAGGAAAGAATTATCTGCTGTATATGAAAGGAGGGATGGGGAAAAACTGGTGAAAAAATAAAGAATGATTCTGCCGGATCATATGATTTTTCGCACTCTGACTGTCCTCCTTTTGGCTTGTTAACACAGATGCTGCCCTCCTGCATCCAGCCTTCTTCGCTCCGTCTCCTGCTCTCCTCCTGCTCTCTGCACGCTCCCTGTGCTACATGAGCCACGTGCCTGAGTACTGAGCAGTGCTGCAGTACAGCCCAATACACACACACACACACACACACACACACACACACACACACACACACACACACACACACACACACACACACACACACACACACAACAATGACACAGCTTCTCCCAGTCAGCAGAGGGAGCCCCCTGAGTGTCACTGTGAATATCTGTATGTAAGCCTGTGCTGATCCCTCTCCCACCATCACAATCTGAACGCCAACATCAGGCTGTATCTGTGAAACTACATTCCTCTTCCTATTATTACACCTCATATTTGTTTTTTAATGTTAATGTTAATAGAGATTCCAGCAGATACAATTCCAGGTGTTGCAAGATTTAGTGAGAACGATAATCCAAGGCTCACATCAATTAACGAAGATTGCACAGATTAGAGCGCAAATGCCTTTTTCTGTTATGAAATAATGTATTAATCGAGCAGAAATCAAGGCTGTGATTGGTTCTTCCAGTGGAGGATTGTGCTTTTGCTTTCCTGGTCAAGTGAAAGCTGGGATATGTCCCATACATAATGAACATTGGTATTCAGTGCATGTGTTTGCAGTGATGTAAAAGATTTACCGAACGTCCTAAAACATTCATGTGCACGGACACACAGAGAGACACTGCTTACACAGATGCATCTGACAAATACATGTGAGAAGAAAGACGTACGAGGGAGATATAAAGCAGAAATCTAGGAGTGATTAAAAAGGATATGAATGATAAGAAGATGGAAGCAAAAACAAAAATATAATTCTGGAAATATTAAATATTAGTACAGAAAATTAGCAGCTAGAAATGTGTGAGAAATTAGATTTTTAGAGAATTTACCAAATGTTGTAAAATAAAATGTTCATGGAATTCAAAAAACATCCTGAAAAAATACTAAATATCAAACTAAATCCAGTCAGAAAGCTCGTGACGACAACCTTTACTAGAATTTTTTAGTGTGGAGTGGTTCATGTTTTATTAAATCACTGTCCACGTCACTCTGTCTGTTCAGGTTTGGCCTGTCGGTGATGTCGGCCTGCAGACCTACGCTTCATCCTGACGTCTGCGCTCTGCTCCAGGCAGATACAGTGTTTTATCAGAGCCATTGACCCTCCTCACTTCAGCGATCACAACCCCTCTCCTCTTCCTCTCTCTGTCCTCTGTGTGCTTCTCTTTACCTTTGTCCCTCCAACTCTCTCTCTTTTTCTCTGTCCCTCCATCTGTTCATCCACAAGCCAGAAGCTCAGAGCCTTTTCCTGACATAACACCCCCTCCCTCTCTCTCCCTCCATCTCTCTTTCTCTTCCATTCTCTCCCCCCCTTCCATGCATCCCTACGTCCTTCCCTGGGAGGGGTGGTGATAGTGGTGTTAGTGAGGGTTGATATTTTCAGAGCTGTGGGGGAGGAAGATGGTTAGTCATCAGAGCAACACAACTGGCAGGCAAAGTCCTACAACACACATCCAAGGGGGAAGGGTGGGGGGGTCACGGGACAGCTAACTACTGCTGCGCAAAAGTGATCCCTTCCTCTCGCTTCCCCTCCCTCCCCCTCTCCATCCCCCTGTTTGTGACTCGCATTTAAAAAAGATCATTTTCAGCATAACTCAGATTTTCACGTCATCAATCAGAGTAATGAAAGGAAATGAGACTTCCACTCCACCGACTCCTCACCCACCCTGCTACTTTTACTACCCCCCCTCCCCTCCCTTCTAAGCGGCCCTAAAAGCCTGCTACTCGGGGTAACCTTGAGCTGTGACGCATTAGCTGCTTCAGCTAATGTAAGACTGCATGAAAAGAACAGCATGTCCACAAAGCCTCCGATACGAATTCATCATTTCTGGCTATTTCAAAAAGGTGACATATTATCGTGTAGGTTTCTGTGGTGCCTTTAGACATCGTTTTGGTAGATATGTAAGAAGACGTGCGGTTTTAAATATAGGTCAGCCTCTGAATTTTTAAAAAGGTAGATGTACTCAGTAGTTACAGCGACCAAACCACTGCATTGAGTCCACCATAGGACGTCCCTCTAAACTGCTCCACAGTATGAATAAAATAGGACAGCTGATAACCTCACGGAGCAGCGCCATCACGGGATCCTGCAGAATACCGCTTCACCACCCCACTCCTCTCTTTTTCTTTTTTAGCTCTTTTTTTGACCGAATTACAACTTTTTCCACCCTCTTCTCAGTCGAATACCCCCTCCTCGCTCCATCAGACCCCCACCCTCTGCCCCTGCACCAGTCCTGCAGCAGTATCCTTCCTCCTCCTCCTCCTCCCTCTGTTCCTGTCACTTCTTACAAGGGTCCCAGACGTGGACACCCGTGGGACCCCACCTCAAAAAGCAGACGATGCAACCGCAGGTGCGCTGACTTAAAAAAACAAACAAACCCTTCTCCCCCCCCCACCCCAAAAAAAAATCATCAAAATTTCGTTTATGAGACTCAGTGCAGCTCCACAGATGAGATGTCTTACCTACATACATCACCCCTTCCTTGGTCTTGGCTGCCGCCTCTTCCATGCCAGCTTTGGTCTTTTCCGCAGCGGCCACCACCCCCTCCTTGGCCATGGAGAACCCCTTCATCAGTACATCCATTTTGGGCGACGAGTCTGTTGGGCTCTCCTGCTCCGAATGGGCCTGGCTGGCTGGCTGGCTTGGCTGGCTTTGCTGGTGCTTACAGTGAGCGTGCAGAAGAGATGATGCGAGATGTCAGAGCGTGTGTGTCTATGTGAGTATGGGAATGTGTGTGTGTGTGTGTGTGTGTGTGTGTACAGAGACGGTGGCTCCTCCTCCCTTCGGTGCTTCGACAGAGGACTGAGAGGACCGCACAGCAGGGCTACAGCACGCAGACTGAGCGCGAGAGGGGGGGAGGAAACAGCCGGTGTGCACGAGATATAGAAAGGAGGAGGAGGGGGGAGGAGGAGGGACAACCGGATGCTGCAGCATTTTCAAGTCATGCTGCAATCCCGCGTCTCGACCACGCCTCCGTCCCTCATCCATCTTCCTCCAGATGATTTTCAGTCATCCTCATCCTCTGGCTCGTTCTTAGCGTCTTTTGATTGACAGTCTGTGGACACACCTTTCTGGATGCTGAGCTTGTGAGCCATGTTACATAACAAGCAGAGCATCAGCGTTGGGGGGCAAAGAGGATTTTTTCTGACATCATACGCCCTGAGAGACTTTGCCCTGAAATCTGTAACCACATCACACAGTTTATCCCAGATGGCACGATTCATTCTTGCGTTTTCTTACTCGTAGTACGCGGTTTACATAGAACTATTTTCTCTGTAATTATTGAAGCGTCTTAAATCACAGACAGAGACCTTGCAGCTTTCTTTTTACTGTTGTGAGAGGAGATAAAATGCTTTGTCATCTCCACCTGGATGAGTCACAACTTCCCCTCCCTCCTCATCGTCCCAATTCTCCCAGACATGCCGACTCAGCAGCACAGTAAATCTATGGGTAGTTTTGATAGGAGACAAGCTCCATTTTTCCTCCACCACCTCTTCTTCTTAAACCAAAAAATGAAAGAGGGGTTTTTACACAAAGTGGTAGCTCAAAAGCTGAGTAGAATCTTGAGTTTTTGGTACATATTCTTCATGAAATATAAGATAGTGAGGTGATATATTTGCTGTGGTGCTGGTGCAGAGAGGAGAGTGGCTTGAAGACTCAGTGAGGCTGGAATTCTGCTCCCCTCTGGTGGCTGTAACGGAAACAACATCGTGACACAGCAGGATGGTACGATTTAGATTTTAAAGAAAGACAAAAACGATAAATCAAGTGACATTTGAATTCATAAATTAAGATTATTACTCACAGGATTGTATTTTTGTGAGGAGTTTTAACAAGTTTTCTCAAACCAAGTCCTTTTATAGCTTGAATCTTACTGCTTTTGATTCTTAAGACAAAAGCCACTGTCACCAGCTCTTGAATTAGGACACAGTGTGGCAGAACAGACAGTAGAAATAGAATATAACATTTCTCATCTTTGTTCATTTTCAATGAGCCTTTCATACCTGCACAAGAGCAGGTCCCCTTAAACGAAGGTCACCATACAGCACTCCCATGTCCTAAAGTGGCACAGAGCAGACAAACCAATGTCTGTGTAACCTCTTAAAGGGCTAAGACAGGAACCCTGGGACATACTTGTGAGTCAGTCCACAATAAGTGAAGTTTCAAATTACATACATCTAGTTGTATTTAGAGAGTTACCATTTGAAATGAACCAGTTAAAAACAGAGGAAAAGGAGTGTAGTGGTTGTGGTTCAGAGAGTTTGCAGTGATACACACATGGTTTTGATAGAGAGAACTTGCATGGGAGCGTTTTCAGCCTAGAGTCGGAGATATAGTCAGCTAGATATAGCTAAATATGTCCACGTACTAAACCTTTGGGTCTCAAAGCCTCATGTTTTTTACTTGTATGCCACTAACCAATTTTTTCATTTCAAAATACATAGTGTATTATATTAAAAATGTCACGTTTAAGTATGAAAAAATGTCGGAGTATAGTATTTTAAAAATATCATAGTTAAGTGTGATAAAATAGAGTATAGTATGATTATGATGAAAAATATCATAGTATAGTATGTTAAAAATGTCTTAGTATAGTATGACTAAAAAAGTCAGTTTACACTATTTGAAATGAACCAGTTTCAAAGCAAAGAGAAAAAGGAGTGTAGTGGTAGTGGTTCTGAGAGTTTGCAGTGATACACGCAAGGTTTTGATGGTGAGAACTTCACTGAGGAAAGGGGTGAGCAGGGGAGCATTTTCAGCCTAGATTTGGAGTGCTAGATATAGCTAAATATGTCTACGTACTGAACCTTTGGGTTTTAAAGCCTCATATTTTTTACTTGTTAGATAAGATAAGAAGAACTTTATTAATCCCCGAAGGGAAATTCAATTGTCTGTTGTCTCACTTGATATGTCTCTATAAGTTATCTACTATTTACACAACAGTTATAAAGTCTGATGGCTGTTGGTACAAAAGATCTTCTGAATCTTTCTGTCCTGTAGCGAGGAGAGAGGAGCCGTCCACCACCATTGGCCCTTTGGTCCATCAAGGTGTTGTGAAGTGGGTGATCCATGTTCTTGAGAATAGTCTCCACCTTCCTCAGTGTAGAGCTCTCCAACCACAGAGCCAGCCCTTTTCACCAGTGTGTTCAGAAACTGCCACTAACCATTTTTTTTTTTTACTACTATATGATTTCTACTCCTTTTACCTTACATGGTCAGATTGATCCCAAACTTTGTGTTCCAGCCAGAGCGGACAACTAACAAAACATCCTGCACAAAATGTTTTTAAACCCGCCCAGCTCCCATAGATGATCAAAGTTAGCAACCAGCTAAATTCAGGTTAATAAAGTTGAGCTCAGGCTAAGGAAAGTTTACATTTTTCGTAGTAGTTCATGGCGTTAGCTCTGCTGCTTTCCTGCAAAAACGTTCTGTTTAACTTTGTTTTTTTTTTCCTGCTAAAAGTCAAAACCCCACTTTTTTATGTCAACCACATTAGAAATGAGAGAAGTCAACTTGTTGTTTATTAATGGTCAAATGTGGAACCAGCTTTTATTCACAAAACAGAGAGTGACAGGTTCATTTGATTTCACTCAGCCGTCTGGTTTAAAGAAAACATTTATTCACATTGATATCAGTACATTTTGAGTGCATTTTTACATACTGTATTTGTGCATGAAGGTAAATCTCTAAGCGTGTGTGTCCGTACGCCCTCTCACAAGCATGCCTGTGTTGTCAAACTTCATGTTTTTAATTGAGGATGATGTACTATACCACATGTAGGGGATAAAAGAAACATAGTCAGTTTCAACCCAACTTGAATAACATTTTTTGTACAATTTCCCTATAATTTAAGAGAGACAGATCCCAAACAAACAGAGAAGAAAGAGAAAAAACCCCAAAGGCGTAATCAGTTTTTAGCAGCGGACAGATACATCTGACAAGTATTTCTAAGCTAATGAACACATGGCATTCTCACGCTAACAGTTAGTATCTCACATTCTACTAATCTAGACTAAACATTATCTCACATTGCTGAGGACTGTCCTCCTCCTGATCCTTTTTTTCTCTCCATAATTCATCCCTCGTCCTGTTAACTCCTGTGCTTTTGTCCATTTCTTCCTTCACATGTCCCCTCTATAGATTTTTTACTCCTGCTCATCTTTACTCTGTGACGTTGAGGATCTGCGCGGACAGTCCGTGGTGCCAGTTCTTCAGCTTCGCAAAACGGGGCCCTTTCACCTCAGACTCAAACTTCTCCCTGTAGGTGTCAAAAAAGGGGGAGAAATACTTTTTCAACAAGTTTTCAGAGGGATAACTAACAACTGGAAATTGAGAAACAGCTAGCACAACTCTGCTTTAACGTAACAAAATCTGATGAGCATAATGCTAAAGTTTATTGCTGACTGGTTCAATTTCTTACAGTGTGACTTTGATTTGTTTATATTATTTCCGTTTTGGGGGAGGGGGCTCAAATGTGTGAAATATTTATTTATTTTTTCATATGTATGATCAAAATTATGTTTTATAAAAATATGTCACATCTGATGATTAGACGACTTACTTTTTACATTTTTTCTTAACTTTTTGCTTCTTTTGGGCAAAAAGAGGATTGGTGTCACACTCTGTTTCCAGGTTTTATGTCATGCTAAGATAGCTGCATGCTCATTCAAACTACTTAACCAGTTGTCAAGTAAAGAATTAATCGTATTGTCAATCTTTGTGCTTTGTGTGTCCTGAGTTTCCTTATTAAAATGAGTTGATTTATTGTCTCTTCCTGCCATTCTCTTTTTTTTCATCCTTGCTTGGTTTTATATTGCTGTTTTTGTTAGTCCTACATATCCATGGCCCACTAGGACGTAACAAATTATATGTAATAAAAAATTAACATAGTATGTTAAAATATCAAAGTATAGAATGTTAAAATATCAAAGTATAGGATGATAAAAATATAATGGTATAGTATGTCAAAAAATCATGGTTAAGTATAATAAAAATGGCCTGGTATAGTATGTTAAAAAATGTCATATTCTAATTTGCCAAAATATATTTTTGTGTCAAAAAAATGTCATAGTATAGTATGTTAAAAATTTCATATTGAATATGAAAAAATAATAATTTTAGTATTGAAAAAATGTCTTAGAATACTATGTTTAGAATTTCATATTTGAGCATGATAAAAAATCTTAATTTAGTACAAAAAAATGTCGTGGTATAGTATGTTCAGAATTTCATATTTTAGTGTAAAAAAAGTCATTTTTTAGTGTCAAAAAATGTATTAGTATAATATAATAAAAAATTTCATAGTATAGTTTGTTAAAAATTATATTTTTAAGCATGAAATTTTTTTCAAATTTAAGGATTAAAAAAATCAAAGTATAGTATGATAAAAAAAAGTAATGCTCTAGTATATGAAGTTTCACATATAAGCATGAAAACAAAAAATAAATAATTTCAGTACCCTAAAATTGTCAGTTTTTTATGATAAAATAGTCATAGTATAGTATGATAAAAATGTCATAGTATAGTATGTTAAATATTTCATATTTAAGCATGAGAAAAAAATCATATCTTAGCATTGCAAAATGTCAGTGTAGTGTGATAAAAATGATCATACTTAGGTATTTAAAATCTTATACTACAGTATGTTTAAAATTTCATATTAAAGCATGAAAAGAAGTTCAAATTTGAGTTTTTTAAAAATTGCCAGAGTTTAGTAATTTCGAATTAAAAATTTAAAATACCATTGTATAGTATGATAAAAATGTCATAGTAAAGTATGGTAAAAATTTCACATTTTAGCATGAAAAGCAATTCGAATCTGAGTAAAAGATCTCATAGTTTAGTATGATAAAAAAGGTGATAGTATAGTATTTTAAAGTTTCATATTTAAGCATAAAAAGGAAATTTAAATTTGAGTATCAAAAAAGTGTCCGAATATTATAACAAAAAACTCACACTATAGTATGATAAAAGTTTCATATTTTAGTGAAAAAAAAATAGTTTGGAAAAAAATGGCATAGTATAGTATGTTTAAAACTTCATATTTTAGAGTGAAAAAAAAATCTCATAGTATGGTATGATAAAAATCTCATAGTATAGTTTGATAAAAATCTCATAGTATAGTATGATAAAAATGTTATATTTTCGTGTGAAAAAAATCTCATAGTATAGTATGATAAAAAAGGTGATAGTATAGTATCTTAAAGTTTCATATTTAAGCATAAAAAGGAAATTTAAATTCCAGTATCAAAAAAGTGTCCGAATATTATAACAAAAAACTCACACTATAGTATGATAAAAATTTTATATTTTAGTGAGAAAAAAAAATAGTTTGGAAAAAAATGGCATAGTATAGTATGTTTAAAACTTCATATTTTAGAGTGAAAAAAATATCTCATAGTATAGTATGATAAAAAATCTCATAGTATAGTATGATAAAAATCTCATAGTATAGTATGATAAAAACATTATTTTAGTGTGAAAAAAAATCTCAGTATAGTATGATAAAAATCTTATAGTATAGTATGATAAAAATGTCATAGTATAGTGTGAAAAAAAATCTCATAGTTAAGTATGATAAAAATCTCATAGTCTAGTATGATAAAAATGTCATAGTATAGTATGATAAAAATGTCATAGTATAGTGTGAAAAAAAATCTCATAGTTTAGTATGATAAAAATCTCATAGTATAGTATGATAAAAATGTCATAGTATAGTATGATAAAAATGTAATATTTTAGTGTGAAAAAAAATCTCATAGTATAGTATGATAAAGATGTAATAGTATAGTATGATAAAATTGCCATAGTATAGTATGTTCAAAATTTCATATTTCATTGTGTGAAAAAAAATATATATATTGTTCTCAATACATATCACAGTTTAGTTTAATCAAAATAAGTCATAGTATAGTATGTTAAAAATTTTATATTTAAGCATGAGAAAAAAACATGTCTTTGTATACTATGATAAAAATGTTATAGTATAGTATGTTAAAAATTTCATATTCTTGCATAAAAAAAATCAATTTTCAGTATAAAAAATTATTGTATAGTATGATTAAAAAAGTCATAGTATAGTATGTGAAAATGTTTAAATTTATGCATAAAAAGAAAAAAGAAAAAAAAATTGTATCCACATAATATCAGAATATTAAGATAAAGAAGTCATAGTATAGTATGTTAAATATTTCATATTTTAGAGCGAAAAAAAAATCTTATAGTATATGAATAAAAATCTCATAGTATAGTATGATAAAAACATAATATTTTAGTGTGAAAAAAAATCGCAGTATAGTATGATAAAAATGTCATAGTATAGTATGATAAAAATGTCATAGTATAGTGTGAAAAAAAATCTCATAGTTTAGTATGATAAAAATCTCATAGTATAGTATGATAAAAATGTCATAGTATAGTATGATAAAAATGTAATATTTTAGTGTGAAAAAAAATCTCATAGTATAGTATGATAAAAAAGGTGATAGTATAGTATTTTAAAGTTTCATATTTAAGCATAAAAAGGAAATTTAAATTTGAGTATCAAAAAAGTGTCCGAATATTATAACAAAAAACTCACACTATAGTATGATAAAAGTTTCATATTTTAGTGAAAAAAAAATAGTTTGGAAAAAAATGGCATAGTATAGTATGTTTAAAACTTCATATTTTAGAGTGAAAAAAAAATCTCATAGTATGGTATGATAAAAATCTCATAGTATAGTTTGATAAAAATCTCATAGTATAGTATGATAAAAATGTAATATTTTAGTGTGAAAAAAATCTCATAGTATAGTATGATAAAAAGGTGATAGTATAGTATCTTAAAGTTTCATACTTAAGCATAAAAAGGAAATTTAAATTCCAGTATCAAAAAAGTGTCCGAATATTATAACAAAAAACTCACACTGTAGTATGATAAAAATTTTATATTTTAGTGAGAAAAAAAAAATAGTTTGGAAAAAAATGGCATAGTATAGTATGTTTAAAACTTCATATTTTAGAGTGAAAAAAATATCTCATAGTATAGTATGATAAAAAATCTCATAGTATAGTATGATAAAAATCTCATAGTATAGTATGATAAAAACATATTACTTTAGTGTGAAAAAAAATCTCAGTATAGTATGATAAAAATCTTATAGTATAGTATGATAAAAATGTCATAGTATAGTGTGAAAAAAAATCTCATAGTTAAGTATGATAAAAATCTCATAGTCTAGTATGATAAAAATGTCATAGTATAGTATGATAAAAATGTCATAGTATAGTGTGAAAAAAAATCTCATAGTTTAGTATGATAAAAATCTCATAGTATAGTATGATAAAAATGTCATAGTATAGTATGATAAAAATGTAATATTTTAGTGTGAAAAAAAATCTCATAGTATAGTATGATAAAGATGTAATAGTATAGTATGATAAAATTGCCATAGTATAGTATGTTCAAAATTTCATATTTCATTGTGTGAAAAAAAAAAAAATATATTGTTCTCAATACATATCACAGTTTAGTTTAATCAAAATAAGTCATAGTATAGTATGTTAAAAATTTTATATTTAAGCATGAGAAAAAAACATGTCTTTGTATACTATGATAAAAATGTTATAGTATAGTATGTTAAAAATTTCATATTCTTGCATAAGAAAAATCAATTTTCAGTATAAAAAATTATTGTATAGTATGATTAAAAAAGTCATAGTATAGTATGTGAAAATGTTTAAATTTATGCATAAAAAGAAAAAAGAAAAAAAAATTGTATCCACATAATATCAGAATATTAAGATAAAGAAGTCATAGTATAGTATGTTAAATATTTCATATTTTAGAGCGAAAAAAAAATCTTATAGTATATGAATAAAAATCTCATAGTATAGTATGATAAAAACATAATATTTTAGTGTGAAAAAAAATCGCAGTATAGTATGATAAAAATGTCATAGTATAGTATGATAAAAATGTCATAGTATAGTGTGAAAAAAAATCTCATAGTTTAGTATGATAAAAATCTCATAGTATAGTATGATAAAAATGTCATAGTATAGTATGATAAAAATGTAATATTTTAGTGTGAAAAAAAATCTCATAATATAGTATGATAAAGATGTAATAGTATAGTATGATAAAACTGCCATAGTATAGTATGTTCAAAATTTCATATTTCATTGTGTGAAAAAAAAAAATATTGTTCTAAATACATATCATAGTTTAGTTTAATCAAAATAAGTCATAGTATAGTATGTTAAAAATTTTATATTTAAGCATGAGAAAAAAACATGTCATTGTATACTATGATAAAAATGTTATAGTATAGTATGTTAAAAATTTCATATTCTTGCATAAAAAAAATCTAATTTTAGTATTAAAAAATCATAGTATAGTATGATAAAAATGCCACAGTATAGTATGATGGCGCTACAACATATAGACGTAAGTTGGATATCAAATTGTCTGCCGCTGGACCGTCATTAAATAACTAAAATCTGGTGGAGGTAGAACCAGTGTACGGGAATTTATGCAGGAAACTCCCCAAGTATGAAAACTGTAGGGTGTGCTAAAGAGTCTTTTTTGTCATATATATAGAGACACAGCAAAATAATTTGAGCCGGGCCCGACCTGTCTGCCAAATTTCATGAGGCTTTGAGCCTGTCTAGGGTGTTTTTAGGTTGAAAAACTTTTATTAATAATAACAACAAAAATAAATAATTCCTGCAATTTCAATAGGGCACAAGCTGACACTGCAAGCAGCGGGTGCGATATCTGGCTGTAGCATTTTATGTCAATTGGGTGGATTTGAAAAAGTGCATTTTTCTTCATGTTGACTAGACCTTCAAATAACTTAACCAAAAAAAATCAAGGATACTGGCAGCTCCTCTTATTTCATTTTCCACCTTACCTCGACCTCTGCAGGGCTTCCTCATCTGGGTCTTGCACTGCATGGAGAGACGAGAACAGAAGGATTTGGTCAGGATGATTACTGAGTCTGATCAAGGAGTGAGGATCAGCAGAGATGAGGAACAAGAGGTAAGTCATGTTGAAAGAATATAAAGGAAGAAGGGAAGGATTATTGAGTGTACTGACAGTATTCGGTGCCAGTGATGTGGGCCAGGATCCTGAAGCTCTTAGACTGGAGGTTGGCAGCACGACGAGCCCATTCAGACATGTCCTGCGTTTTTTCTCCTGGCCTGATCACTGCCTGGTAAACTGGAGATGCACAGTCTACCACGGGGTCCTTTACGGGCAGAGCTCCACTGTGGGTGCAGACAGTAGTGTTACATCCCTGACTATGTAGTGTGCACAGTTCATAGAGGGCCTAAATGTTATAGGTGTTCATAATGTACCAAATGCCCACAATGCCTCACAGGTTATGTGTCGCTGTAATGAAGCGCTTGTGTGCCAATTTAACCAGACACACTCTATGAACAATTCAGTCTTTATTTTCTTTGACTAAATACTTCCAAACTACTCTACAAATACCATCTGTGGTTATTTACAACTGGGTAGTCGAGCATCAGAGCATCAAGAGGAAGACATGAAATCTTTCAGTTGACTGAAGGAGCTGAAATCCACTTTCCAGTTTATCGGCCTCTCATCGGAGATCCAAAAAAAAAAGTAATTCACCCCCCACAGGTTGAGTAAATTGATTCTGATATTATTCAAAGTCAACTCCTGATCACTTTTTATTGATTAAGTTACATGACAGAAAAGTAGTTTGAATTACCTTCATCCCTATATGCAAATCTGACACTGGTGATTCTTACAGACTAGTGTGTCAGTATTTGTAATCTGTTATGTAACTATTATAATTATGATACTTTTACCTGAATATTCATGGCTTTTTATGTGATTTTATGTTTCAGTACAACTTCAAATATTTTTCCTTCAAACTTGATTTCTGGTCAAAAAGAAACTTCATGTCAACATGGGCAGTTTTTACATCATGATCACTTATTACATTTAGGTTGCAGAACACAGTCATTTGATTAATCATGAATGTTGTCTTTGTTTTTGTATAGCTCATGGTACCTGTAAGTGTAGTTTACTTTAGATATTAGAGGGAGTTCATACAGCAGCATAACTGTGTACTATATTTCACCAGAATTTTTTAATCATTGTTAGACAAATAGTTTGATATTAATTAGGCGATTTTCCTTGAAAAACTTCCGTTGGACTCCACGAACATTCCCATGCCCTAAAACCCCATCAGGTGTCCAGCACTGTGTTGATCTCGGTTGCTTTGCTTGTTGGGAAAAAAAAAACCTCAACACTCTCACAATTTGGCCAAGGTACCTTGAGGTACTTCCACACACATGACCAAATCCTTGAAGGCCTTGTGGTTAGTGAGTTTGTGAAATCATGAAAACTTTAGTGTGACGGATTAAACCTCAAAAACACACGAAATGACATGAAGAGAAAACATTTGTGGATTAAAAAATCTGATCAGTGGGATATTAACGAGACACACGGAGCGGTGCACAAGCTGTTAAGATATATGAGACAAAGGAGACACGGGTACGAGGAGAGGCGGGATGGAAAAGGAGCGCTGCTCTACTTACGCCAAGGGAGAGCCGGCCTCCTCACTGAGATCACAACCAGGAGGGGAGGATGGGGAGGGATGGGTGGAGGACAGCACAGGTGTGGTTGGTTGTTTGTTTGTGGATGGAATGAGGAGAGGAGAGTGGGTGAAAGGCACAGAGGAGTTCGGGGCACGGACACAGACAACACGGAAAAGCCCAGGCATACAGTAAAGGAGACATCAGAGTCGCTGCAGCCTCGGCTAAACATAGATTTCTATGTTTGAACGCTGCTGTCTCTGTTGGGCTTTTCAGCAGAAGTATGGTGAAGGGCTCGTTCATCCAAAAATCATATAATGTCACTTACTCCAAAAGTTCTCAGCCATGTAGATATCTTTATTTTGTTTGCCAAAACTTTCCCTGATACAACTTTACCTCATCCTCGATACAACAGAGTCAGAATGAGAAAGAACTGCATTTTCTTTTTCTGTTAGTTTGGTGTGGTGAACTTTGACATATATAAGAAAGGCTTATGACGGTCTTTGTGGATGTTTTTGTGTCTATCAGCTGTCTAACTTGGCTAAAAGACTGGCTGTGAGTGAGACCACCTATTACAAAGTTGGCTGAGGAATTTTACATCGGTGGGAAAGGCAGAAATGCTCTTCGTTTCAACATAACTTAAGTTGCACATGATTTCCAAACTGTTTGGTTTGTTAAAAACATCTAAAATGGCAAAATGAGGCAGAAATTTATATTGAAAATAAATATTCATATATGTTATTGCTATATGTTATTATAGTAATCCTTATAATAGAAATATTACTAATAAAACATACATGGAAGGATTAAATGTTTTATTTAATATAACTGCCTTGTGTGTGTGTAGGCCTATAGCTATTGCTCGACCTATCTGCTTAATGTTTATTTATGAAAATCCATGGTTAAAATTATTCTTGAGTTTGCAGAAACATAACTAAAACTCTGAGGTTTGTTACAAAACATACCGTTTGAACATCGGTTTAAAATTAATCAATCTATGGTTATTTAAATACTGCATGCACCATCCATAGACTGTAATGTTTTGAGTGGGTTAGCTGCCTGAAGCAAGATGGCCGCCATGTACGGCCGTCGGTCTCTGAAGACTATCGGCGCGCCTAATCCATCTAGTGTTTATACATCTACATCTATGTTGGTGAATGTCTGTGAAAACTACCCATGAGCCCCACTAATGTTGCTATTAAACACTGACCCAACACCAGTAATTGACATGATTGTAACTTTATTCCATACCTGGGAGAAATAGTTAAACTTTGTTTTGCCTAGAACAGTACTTGACTTCACTTTCCCGAAGCCAGTGAAAGTAACTTTATGGACTTTGAGGGTCAAAGGACGTTAAGCTGAGAGCTAAACCTTCTGTACGAAGTAGCACCAAATGAAAAGTACGGACAAATACCTCTTGCAGAACTCTTTTTTCAACCTCATAACGGTCAACTGCAAGAAATCAATCTCCATTTAATTCCCTCAGAATATCTTCATGGTTAAAAACTACTGTTAGTAAGTGAGAAATATACTTGTTTACATTTGGGTGAACTAACCCTTTAGTTTCACATCAGGCGGGCCGTTTTATTGATGTAATGTAATGTGGTGTAAAGTGTGTGGGTGAAGGGAGCTTGTAAAAGGACCAGAGAGTCAGAGAGTTTCGTTATGTGACCTCACCTGTCGTGTCCCTTGGCCTGTGACTGCCCTGCGATGGCGTCCATGATGGCGTCCTGCGAGTACATGCTGATTGGTGTGTTGTATTGGGCGTGAATGATGGTGGCTTTTCCTCCAGGGCCCTTCACCTCAATGGGCTTGTGGGTGGACAGGGCAGAGTCTTTCAGGGCGATGGGGTTGAAGCTTGGGGTGTACTCCACACTGTCAGTGTCAGGGTCAGAGGTCAGTGGGTCGAGGAGGAGGTGGGGAGTCGAGGGCGGTGTCAGGTGGAGGGGTGAAGATGAGAGGTTAATGGACAGGGCGAGGAGATGGGAATATGAGAGGGAAGAAATGTAGAGAAAACACCAGAGTGAGGGGACGAAACTGTGTCAGCGTGTCATCATGTAATCGCTGTTGCACAACCACAACTTCAAATACACAGAAAATACACACCTTAAACATTACACTGGCTGTGTCCAAGTTCCAAACTACATATTGTTTTAACGCAATTATCTATAGAATAAGGTTTTAAAGTTGGGGTAGGCAGGAATCTGTCAAAGAAGCACCTTTTTTTGTGGTGTATAAACAAAAAAGCTTTTAATATCAGTCAATAGCTATTAGTTATTGATGACATTTGGGAATATAATGATATCGCTGTGTTCTCTTCTGTCTGTGTCGTCAACATTTTACATTTTTTGTAACAAATCCCTGACTGTTAACAAAGCCGTTCAAAGCCATTCTCCGCCTCCCCCAACCTGATTGGTTGTGAGTCATTTAAAGCTCCTGTAAGTAATTTTTAGATGTTTACAAAATCAGCTGAAATTCACATTAATGCCTTTTTATGATAAATATAAGCAAACAACACCACCTTTGACAAGACTGATGATTTTTAAATTGTAATGTCTAAGTTCCTCACTGGAGCTTTAACTTCGAAATTGGTTGTTTATTTTTCATTACCAGCTTTTTGTACACCACTGGGACGCAGCATGTCCATGGAAGAACTTTGAGGCCTTAGCAGTGGTTACTAAGAGCTTAATAAGGAGCAACAGTTCATGTTAAAAGCTATCAAAGTGAAACTAAACATGCTGAGGTTTAGGAAAACCACCAGGCAAATCTCCAACTTGTGGAGTTTATCTCTCTAATTTAGCATTAAGGCCAGATTACGAAAGAAAAACATGGAATTTTGAAAAAAAAGGAACTCACAGTGATAAAGTTTCGAGTTTTTTTGGAATAAAATCATAGTTTTACTCTACAACTGGCCTCTGTGTCATTTTCAAGAGCAACAAAACAACCCTCTTGAAAAGGCTTTGACACATTTCAAGGCCATAATGAAAAAGGGCAGCCTAATGCAACTGCTGTTTGACCTTAGCTGTTAAGTTGGACTTCACATGCTGACCTATGTTTGTTACTGTCGTGCAGGTAGTTGTCTGCCCTTTTAATATCTCTCTGTTTATTTTTTACATGAAGACTAACTAAAACAAAAAACAAACTCTGTCATCATAGTTTAGTTTAGCACAAGTATTTTTGTCTTTCCACTTCTTGGGCCTTAGTGCTGTTAGGAACACACAGTTAAATCAGCCACCAAGTAGTGTAAGTATTAAAGTAAAAACAATAAAAAAGCATTCTCTAAAACTTTTGTTTGACTTGATATGAACTAATCACGGGTCACAACATCACTCCACACCAAAATGACCAGTTATCAAACATTCAAAGCTACAACTCTCTCTACTGGAGCAACCTCCATGCACATTCACTTCGGAGAAACATGACAGTACTAACGTTGCAGCTGTGTTGGCGATGACCTGAAACACACCACACAGAGAAAGAGGGAGAGATGGAGAGAATGTAATGAATCACCACAGGTATTTCCGCGCTAACAATGGCGTCCTGTGTCTTTATAGGAAACTATCTAGCTCCACTGATTCACTGTAATCCCATGTACAGATCAAAATAGTCGTCATTTCTCATCACTGGGATATTTACCAGCTACCCCTGCATCACCAGCAGTGACTGACAACAGCAGGGGCGTCCTGATCACATGACACGGACAGGGACACATTTAGCACAGAACGGACGCAAATACACGACACACACAACACCTGATCTACTCATGGTAGGACTTCAAAAACACTGTGTATTACTTCTCATCCAATCTAGCAGAGAAACCTGCCCTGCAGAAGCAGTTTAGGTTTCAAATTAATGCTGCGATTAAAAAACACAAATTCCAGGAAGAGAAGACGTGTTTGGAGCTGTGGTGTCATCAGATGCTCTAAAAAATAACTCAGCCAGAGGAAAATATAAGGTATAAAATTAAAAACCTAGAAGCTACTTTTAAAAACCTTTGAAATTAATTTCTACAGTTTTTGTACCAAACATTGCAGACCTGTAAAGAGTCCGAAACCTGCTGATTTCTTTGTGTCTACAAGGTTACTGTACACACGGTACACAAAGTTTAACTTGGTGCCAGGTAACAGAAGCAGACTAAGTATAAACCACCCAAAAGCTTTTGTGTGTTACTCTTGTGTGTTTATGAAACTACCTTTTCTAAATTTTCACAATAAATTCCCAAGCAAAACTTAACCCAATTCCAGGTAGCCTTTTGTATCATATTTGATACATACTTTTATGATACTTCCATCAAATCAATATGATCGACAAATTACTAAAAAAACACCTGTATACAGTCTGATAAGTGATAAAAATGTCCTCTTGTGGTTTATCCGTTTCCGAAAACATCAAATGTATCAAACAAGATAAATAAATATATTTGTTAAATTATATCAATCAATCAGTTAAACTTTATTTTTAAAGCACTTTTCATACATATAATGTTGCACAAAGTGCTGTCCATTCACGCAGGATAATAAAAAAACTATGAAATAGAATAAATAAAAATACAAATATCAAACCCCGCCCACCCTCCCAACCCCCATTCAACACATACAGCACTCACACACAGAGATGCATAGACTGGGACTATCTTGGTTAAAAAAAGATGAGGAAACACTGGATCTCGGACTAAATGATAAAACCGTGATAAAATATAATAAAGGTGATAAAGCGTTAAAAGTTAATGAAATAAAAGTCTTAAAATCAAACATCGAAAGAGAGTAAATAAAAAAAGGTTATAAAACACAAAAGAATTACTCTAGGACTAAAATAGCCTAAAATCATATAATGCGGATTAAAAGATTAAAACAAATTTTAGCTAAAAACCAGATTAAAAAGGTAGGTCTTTAGTTTACTTTTGATTTTTTTTATGTTTACAAGTGAAATAAACATTTCAACTCCAAAAAAATATTTGAATTTTCTAGCCATAATTTGTGGTTTCAGGCAATAAAGGGTTAAGTTAGCAAAAACCTATAGACAGTTTTGGATTGAGACTTATTGCATGCTTGACATTACACACATAAACCCTAAATTACATGAGTAGGACTGCAGATGAACTTTGTCTGTTGAACCCCCAAATCTTTGTTTTTTATCACCACTTTAAGGGTATTTTGTATTTGGGTTAAGGATAAAAGCTTGAGAGTGTATCCTAGAGTATTTATCAAAGTTGTCCATACAGTACATGATGTGTTCAGGGTACACTGAGTGAAGCCGAATGTGCTGGACAGTCGCCTCACACGTGAGACATCTCCCCACGGAGAGGAAGAGCTATCTCAGGTACGGCATCTCAGGGATTCAGGATGATGGTGTGTAACCGGAGCGGAACATTCCATGACCATGTTCAACAGCTGCTCTCTCCTGTGTTGTATGTCCGCCCATGTGTGTGTGTGTGTGTGTGTGTGTAATCAGAGTGTTCATGTACTGGGTGAGGTGGGGCCGCTGGCATGATACTGTCGTCATCACCCTGCGGTCTGCCCAGAGCACGTTTACTGCCTCCTGACTTAACGCTGGCTGTAGCTGTGAAGCTGCTGGGCTCCAGAGGGGAAACACATTAGTGAGTGCTGATACCTGGACGGGATATGTCAGAGGCCAGGAAGTTTGTGCCCTCAATTAACTTCTGCAAGTTTTCCATGGCTGAGGGTTTACTCATACTCATGCCATCTCGCTGAGGCCAGTTCCCTCAATACGGTACAGCTGAACTTTTGTCATTGCAACATACAGTATGGTCAGGATTAAGACATACACTCTGAGCCCAATTTGAACCGACTGATAAAGCTGCAAGTCAGTTGAGTTGTATGTTTTATATGTAAAATTTGTCAAACTTTGGTAAAGCTTGATTCGAAGTTTTGTAATGGAAAATCAAAAAATACAATTTCAGTTAATCATCTGTAAATATCTTTGTTTAGAAATACAATAAATCATATCTAGGTTCAATTTTGACAACAGGTTTCATGTGTATGCTTTAAAAAAACAATTATATAAACTTTATCAATAATAATGACTTTAAAAAAGTACACATTTTCAAAGAAATGTCGCTGAAGAAAGATGATTTTCTATCATAGCAAGAACAGTTCAATGAGCACAGTTTCACACTGAAACAAAAAGATTAATTTGAAATCGGGAACAAGGTCTACATGTCCTAAAATTTAATATCTCATCACTACAAACTGAGGAGAAGCAATAAATAATAATAATAATATAGAATAAACATAAAACGCCTGTTACATACATAACAGTGATGCCTGGTCATTGATTTGATACTTCAGAGCCTCTGGGTGTTTGTAGTTCTGCATGGTTTGGTTGGTAAAGTGCAAATTAAACACATTTATATAGAGTTTCAAATGATGTTGTTGTGGTTTAATGCAAATGTAATCGGTTGACTGCTTCTCAGAAGTGTTGGTTCATTTATATTCAGTATGTCTCTCCTGCTTTTCTCTATTTATCATCTTTTCAGATCATCACAATGTGACGGTGAAAAATAATTTGAGCATTCAACACAACATAACATACTGGAAAAGTGGCAAATGTGGTGTGGAATAGTGAAACTATATTTGGCTTCTCGAGTTGAATTTTAGAAATATGAACCAAGTTAGGAATTTTGAATTTTCCAAGGACACTTAAGTTCCCCATTTTTTTGTGCAATTGTCATCCTTTCATAACCTCACCAATAATTCAAACCCACAAAATACGGTTTAAAAGCAAAATTCAAAAAACAAGATTAAAAAGATTAACATTT
This sequence comes from Xyrichtys novacula, assembly GCA_962446985.1. Lineage (NCBI taxonomy): Eukaryota > Metazoa > Chordata > Actinopteri > Labriformes > Labridae > Xyrichtys > Xyrichtys novacula. Next base: position 4,459,238 of record OY660882.1, on the reverse strand, counting down.
GTGACAGTCTCGAAGAAAAGAGGGAGATTCATTTGCCTGAAGATAAAAAACATCGAAGAGGAAATTAAAAAAACAAAAAACCTCCCATTAAAGATTTTCCTTTTCGCAGCATCATCTCTCTGATTTCATGTTTATTTCAAAGTAAATGACCTTGCACCATTCACGAGAACTAAATAAGCCTTTTCATTTTATTTCCTTTTATTCTGAATTCTGAAGGATTTTATCATCACTAAAAAAAACAAACTCTGAGACCCCACGACCTTTGGTGCAGTATCTCAGATCAGTCATGTTGAGCCTGAGGCGACCCTGCACTCTGATCTGCTGCTATTCTGTAACCTGGAGGCCGGCCCGGTATGTTTGTGTGTACACTCCAGCTGTAATTCCACGTGTGAGAGGAGTGACTGTCCAGTGAGTGTTGGGTTAAATGAGGAGGGGTTTATATGCATTTTATCTAATTCCTCAAAAATAATGATGAGCAGTATTTTTGTTTATGTGTGTTGCATCAGCACAGTAGGTGGTCTTTATTTTGGGAGGGTTGAATCTTCTCATCGCATTATGTAACCGCAGGCTATTTATCCCTGCGGTAACCTACCCCTGAGACGAAGCTTCAGATATCCCTCCTAACTTTCCCTGTATCAGCAGCTTTTCTCTGAGAGTTTTGGGGGAGTTAAGGTCGACCGGGGAATTGCAAAGCCCCGGCTAACTTGATGGAGCTGTGGCAGATAGTGTTGAAGAAAAAGCTTTAAAGTTGTAGATCTTTTTAGGGACTGCAAAGAGATTTCTTTATCTCCTACAGACGATCAAGAAATCCGTCTAAATCAGTCTAAAGTTGAAGCAAAATTATGCTTCAACTTTAGACTGTTTTGTCTATATTTCTCATTTTCTGACTTCTGCTCCCTGCAGTTTTCATACCTGACACTAGAGGGCAGCAGGACCCTACCAGTTGGTGTTGATATCCTCACACACAAAAATGATTAGATTACAGACAGGCAAACAAAGGTGTGAGTATGCACATTGATTTATCGTGTTTGCTGGTGAAGTTTTCATTTGTCTGTTTGCTCATTTCTGTTGTGGGTGTTTTTTTTTTGTACCTTCTGGTGGGGGATGATTGGCATGGGTGAATCCATTCGTGGAGTAGCTGTGGGAACTGGTGCAGGACGTCTTGATCTGAAGATTAAAGAATGAAAAACTCTTTGAAACAATCATCAAATTTCTTATTTTTCACACAAAAAATGTGACAAACACGCTCTCGATCAATATCTCTGTTGTGTGTCCATCCTAAGTGCTTTTGGTGGGTGCATTTTTTTGCCTTTTATAACTAAATATTTATAATCTCTCCTCGAGTTTTTAAGTGTTTTGCTGAAAGTGCTGCTGGTTGTTTACTTCTGCATGGTGAGTGCCAGTTTGTGGACAGCGGACTTGATCTTGTTCTGGGCCTCCAGGTGTGTCATCCCCTCAGTGCTGACCCCGTCGATGGCTGAGATGATGTCTCCCTGGGCCAGATTGGCACTCACCGCCTTGCTGCCCGGAGTTATCTATGGAGAGGTCAAAAGAGCAGGTCACACTGAGACCACTGACACAGATTCCTCAGAGGAGAAAACAAGCAAGTAAAAAATATTTGTAGCTACGACCACTTTTGGTTGATTAGATTTTGGATGCTAGATTAAGGCTTATTTACTGATCTTCTACACACTGAGTAAATTAGTCTTTAGTCACATTTATATCTTAAGTTTTCCTTTCTCTGTTTCTTTTTTAACTCCTACAAGAGGGAATTAAAAGTAAAAAGACCCATGAGGTGGCAAAGACAGCAAAGACACAGATGAATTTTAGTTTTAAAAAAGTGAGGAGCACAAAAGTTTGATTTTTAAAGACTGTACTAAAGGAAGGAAAAAGACTGTGTTGAAACCTGTATTATAGCTGATGGCCAGCAGGGGGCAACTTGACTGTCAAAACAAGTCTAGTTCTATGGAACCACTTTTCACCATCATTCCAAGTCTTCTTTAACACAGCAGGATATCAGTTTTGATTGAAGTTTTGCTCTTCACTGATTTTCTCCTGTTATGAATAATTAATGTTTTTAAACACGCACATTTAAAATCTCATCCTGCTCCTTTCAAACAGTAAAAATGTACCACTCCGAGAAGTTTTGCTATAAAACGTGAGTAAAAAAAAGTTTGTCTTTTGGTCTGACATTAACTTCCCTACCCCCTTTTAGACATAAAAAGTAACCCTACAAAGACAGAGACTATATATTTTTTCCTTTAATGGTCTTTTCTACCACCTCAGATCATAAAAAGACACCAGTGTCAGTTTCAGTGTGTTTAATAACAAACCAAAAACTACTCACAGTAGCTTTAAAAAGTCATATTCACATAAATTATGGGGTTTATTGAAGTCAATGATGGAGGACTCTCAACGCTGAACGTAGAAACCATCCTCTTTAATATGGCCACTAAAACTTCAGAGAAAATATCTCATTTTGCCGACTTATAACAATGAAGTTGATCATTCATTGTGAATAATTTGTTGGAAAATGTTAAAACACGGCTGTTTCTGCTCGGCTGACACCTACCCCCTTCGCATTGTTTTCAACATTACGAATCACACGATGAAAATCATCGATCTTGTCCCTGATGGTCTTGTTTGGTTAGGTCTTTTCAGTCCAAAGCCCGTGTTAAGACTGAGTCAAGTTATTGTGTAAAAAAAGAAAAAGGCACATTTTCATTATTGTGTCGAACTGTCCTCCTATCCTCTGAATCATCACTCACAATGACTATTTTATGGTGGCAGTTTCAGGCATTAAAAAATTACTGTATAGGATTTGACACTGGTTACTGTATGGCTTGTTTGCTCCCTGTTTCATAACCAGATCAAAGTTTATCCCAGGAGCTTCACAGTTTATACTTTTTTTTTTTGTAGCATCAAAATAGCCCACTTCAGATATCAGTCATATGTTGACCTTCAGCTGAGTCCTCGTGCTCCTGGCTCGATCTCCCACAAAGCCTGACTTAAACTCCGCAGAGAGGAGGTTTAAATGAGCTCAGAGGCCTGCAGGGACATACAGTATTGGGTCTAGGCTTACAGTCGACTCGTTAAAGAGTTAAAAATAAAGTAAATGCTGTTGATGCCTGCCTGCCTGGCTTCTTCACTGTGATTGACCCAGCTGAGCCCCTCCCAAACATACATAAATACACACAGACACACACACACATACACACTCAACCCCTCCCACGCACCTGCTCCTGACATTCACACGCCACTTCCTCAATTCCCTCCTTGCCTTTTTCATGAACCCTCATCTTGAATCCCCTTCGTTTCCCACATAAAACAGTCTTCTACTCTGCATCTAAGCTCCTCTTGTCGATTTTTCTGTCCTCACATTTCATTCATTGTGTCGGTTTGCAGAGAGCAGAGGGGACAGTAGGTGGCGGTGTGGTGTGGGAGGTGAAATCAGGTGGAGAAAATGTTTTTTTTTTCTGCACTGTTTCCTCTGTCTAATCAAACACACATGTTGACACGTTACGCCGCCGACCGCTCTGTCATGCGTGTTTTCATACTCATCAAACAGGAAGTGGATAAAAGGGTGAGTCTTTGATAATTGGATAATAATGAAAAGGAAACACTGGCTCGGATTTTGAAGTGTTTGTCTTCTTTCAGCCTATCACAGGAGAGCTGTTTTTTGAGGGCTCAAAACAGCATGTAAATATACTTTAGTGTTTATAATGACATGCGAGGCAGCTTTTTCAGCTTTTTTTGTTGTTGTTTTAGTCTTTAAAGCCCTCCTACTTTCATGTTTTGTCCTCAGACATGAAACATAACTCAGATGTGGCTGATATTCGATGGTCAGTCTGGCTAACAAGACGTCAGAAATCCTCTGTCCTCATTCCCCTTTCCTTTCTTAGTTCTTAGCAAAAGCAGGCAGAAATCAAAACCTGGCAGTGTTACGTCAAACTGTAACTGCACCCCGAGGTGTCAGGTCAAGCTGGAGTGTTTTATGATAACCTGTCAGAGCCTGACATGACCACAGTATGACCACAAATCCAACAACGCCATGTCCCGGCGGACACGGATCAAAGCTTCCCTCCCTTGGCTGTATAAGACAGAGGGATCAGGAGACAATAAAGTGACACATGTAGGGCTGTGGATCGATGAAAGCGCAGGACGATCACCAACTGAGAATCACTCAAGGGTGAAGAATGAGGAGCTGAAAGTCAGGGGGGACAGACTTGCTACCAGATCTATCAAACCCCCCATTTGTCTGTTCTCCACAATGCTTAGAGTCCGACTCATAAAGATAAAACTCAAACCAAGCGTCCAGCAATAACAAAGGCTTATTAAAGATAACATTAGTTCCTCCTCTCTCCTTGCTTCTTTCCTGCCCCTGTTCCCCTTTCCAAGCCCTCTCCATCCATCTCTATCCACCTCTCCTCCAGAGCTATTTAAAGAAAACGCTGTAAATACACCCGCAGTCCTGCCAGAGAGAGACACCCTGTCTCTCTTTTACTGGAAACTTCAGTTCATCTTAAACCCACCTTTTTTTAGACAAATAGCTACTAACACTGGTATTGAAATATTGAACGCTTAAATATTTGTTTTCAGTCAGTTTTATAATGAAAGTACAAACTGTCACTTTTCATGTATAGATAAATATTTTTAGATTTTTTTGACTGCAGACAAAATCACTAAATCAGTCAGTGTGAATTGTGAATGGTTAAATGTGACAATGCCAAAACCGTCAATGTTACTCCTCTATGCTGATGATACAGTGATGTCCGTAAACCTGAGATCTTATTGCAGTAAAACTTGATTTTTTAGACATTTTTTAAAAATATCTCCCAGCTCTAAAAGTTGAGTGATGCAGCGACGCCTCCACTCCAGTAGGACTATTTCGGTCTTTCCACTGTCCCTCTATTCTCGAAATCTCTGTGGAGATTACATCTGAGCTCCCCTCTGTCATCATCATCACATACAGCAACATTACATAACCCCAGCTCTGCTCAGACACACACACACACACCTGCGCACACATCACATGCAAATGAATTTACATTACATTTGGATCGATTTAAACATGCCAATTCGTACCGTCAGATCTGCCGATGTCCTGACGAAAGACTTACGATCGCTTCACTTCAAAAAAATTTACACTAATTTTAGGGACTACTTATTTTCTCTTTGGAGTAGAATCACTTTCACTTTGTTTTGCAGCAGGAATTGATTCTTTTTATTATCTAAAAACCAATTTTTTTCAGGCTTGATACAAGTTTGCTGAGATAATTTCACTTGTTTTTACCTGCACATCACAAATGTTGCAAAAACTCTGATTTCATTGGTTGATCTGGGCGTGCTCAGTTCTGTGTTTGCATCGCATTAATTGATTTCTCTTAGAGCAATTAGAGCATTTAAGTGGCACATCCTAAGTTCACGATCTTCATGTTGCGTTCCTGCTGCTGCTGTGTCGTTTTGTCACGGTAGATTAGTAGTTTCAATGTCACATTGTGTATTTCTTTGGGTTTATTTATAAGTTGCTTTGTCACAACAAATCTCCCTCTATACAGGGCGACTGTGTCCTTACCCTGGAGATGGTGAGTGGCATGTTGAAGTCTTTTCCTCCCTGTAGTCTGAAGCCCCATGGAGCGGGGCCATTCAGAGTCACTGTGTACGTACTCATCTTCGGTTAGACGTCAACACTCCTCCTTCAGACAACTCCTGCTGGCTATGTGGCTTCTCCTCCTGCTTTGGTGTGCCCTCGTTCTCCTCGTCCTCCTCCTGCTATCCTTTTTGTCCCTGACGGCGCCTTGCTGCTCGCTTATCCTCCGTCAGCCCTGGTTTCTCTACCGCCTCTCCCCGTCTGCTCCCAGCTCTCAGGACAAACACCCTGGGGTGGTGGGTGGTGGTGGTGGGTGGGTCAGGTGCTGTGGAACCTCTGTGACAACACACACAAACATGCATTCGTGCACACAAATACACACATGAATAGATGGACACACGCAGTAGAAGAGTACAGAGCCAAGCTGAGCAGCTGCAGGAAAAAACAGCCACCAAAAAAACGTCTTACCCAGAAATCAGATATTTTAAAATCTGAGCATTAGAAGAGCTTAAAAGTCAATTTAAAAGTCAACTTTAAAGGAGAAGAGTTTCTTGCCTGCAGAGTTGCTGAGGGTTAGGGACACACAGCCTAAGAATAGCTGAGGTGAGCAGAGACACAGGGGCCCTGGCCCCTTATAAGGCCTGTAACACGAAGCCCCAGAATGCTTCACTGCCGATTCACATGGCCAATATAGACCCCTCTTACTGCAACACATTCTCCCTCTCTCTCCCTGCGTCTCTCTCTCCTACACTCTCTTATTCTGCTATCACTTCATGCTGCTAGCACCTTATTATCTGTAATCAGCCTCTGTGCGCGGATGACAGTCGCTCTGCAGCCTTACAGTCTTTGCTAGGAGAGGGAAACGACAAATTACTCTGCGTTGATTCCCTAAAAACACTGCCACCGAGCTGATGCCGCTGCCAGCCCTCTGTTTTTGTGTGTGTGTATATGTGTGTGTGTTTGTGTGTGTGTGTGTGTCTGTCATATGGAGCAATTCAATTAGCAGGAAAACCACAGCTGTTAAGGTTAAGTGAACAAAAACAGCAGATTAGGACATAGGTGTTCACAGGCCTGTTGCATTTATTTTTCTTTAAAATCAGGTCTTAAAAATTGTGTAAATATTAATCCTACACACACACACACACACACACACACACACACACACACACACACACACATTGTAGAGGTTGTCGACAGGTGTAAATGTAAACAGGCGGCTTTGAAAGCTGACAAAGATCGATTCAGAAACTCTTAATGGATCCAATCTTTCTTTTTTTATCTGGAACTAAAGGTCCAGACACCGATACTCAGATGGAGATCATTAATACTTAATTTTTGAGGCTTTTGCACCTCAGTTAGTTAAAAGAGCTGGAGAGCGACAGGAAATGTGGGAACTAGAGAGCAGGTGAAGAAATGCAGGAAAGGGTCGAGGCCAGGAGCTGAACCAGCAACTGCTGTGACAAGGACTGACCTGCTCACCTCCTCTTCATCATCAGCGGTGTCAGAATCCATTTCTGAATCTTGTGACTGTGGTGATTTGAACGTTACTCCCTGATATCACTGATATAGACAAGTTTGGTGTGTGGTCTAATTTACAGCTGCTCTCTACGTTTGTGCATTTTTGCTTTGTGACATTTGTGTACTTGCAGCATGTTTTTTGCACTTAGTTGACCCTTGTCAACCACCGTACTCTAGCCTCTGTACACAGAGTGCAAGCTTTCTTGGCTATGACATCTTGTCTGAGTCTTCCTCTCTATTTTTTGAGTGGTAATAGAGACGTTGCTTGAGTCCAAGTCTTCACTTCTCGAGTCCATAAGTCCTGGACTTGAGTGCTGCAATACTGACCGGTGCAACTATCATACCAGTATTAAATGCTGATAGAGTAATGCTAATGTTTCTTTGGTATTTTACTCGTGTCCATATTAAAGGGAAGTTCAGGCGTAAAATTAATTTAGGGTCAAACACACCGTAGCAGTGAGTTAGACACCCCCTCGAGCGATTATTGTTGCCAGCCGCTTGCTTCTCTAGTTATACCAACTTTAGTAATGACCGCAGGATAGCAATACAGAGAGCCACGTACTCAACCAGAAAGCCACTCTATAGCCACAAATAATGCTCAGAACAGCATCTAACTTCATCAACAGTACATATAGGGTCCCAGCCACAGTACTAGCCACCAAACATCTTTTTAGCTTTGCCTAATTTCTTTAGCAAAGAGACTAAACAGAACTCACTCACTCTCTTCCAGCAGCAGTTTGTTTGTAGCGAGACCTCAGGCGAGTCCACCACTGCAGCGGGGTGACGCAGCTCAAGGAAGAACATTTATGATCATTTCTTTATGGAAATGCAATCAGACTGAGACGTTAAGGCAGAAGAACTACCGCATCTGCAGTGCAAAATTATTAATATGATGATTATTACTTAAAGGAAATGATAAAAAAATGATCATAAATGTTCTTCCTTAAGCTGCATCACCCTGCTGTAGTTGATGGACTGGCTTGAGGTCTCAATACAAAAAAGCGGCTGCTGGAAGAGAGTAGGTGAGTTGTGTTTAGTCTCTTTGCTAAAGAAATCAGGCAAAGTTTAAAAGATGTTTGGTGGCTAGTACTATGGCTGAGACACTACATGTACTGTTGATGAAGTTAGGTGCTGTTCTGAGCATTATTTGTGTCTATAGAGTGGCGTTTTGGTTGAGGTTTGTTTATGACTCCTCAGACTGCTGCGTATTGCTATCATGCGGTGGTTACTACAGTTGGTATAACTAGAGAAGCAAGCTGTCGGCAACATTCATCTCTTAAGGGGTGTCTAACCTCGATGTTACAGTATATTTGATCATAACTTATTTTTACGACAGAATATCCCTTTAACAAGCAACCACTCTGCAGAGGGAGGTGACCCCTGAGTCCTGCGCCGTTATGTGAGCTAAAGCTAATGCGTTCACACAGTCAGGCTGTACCCCACAACTCCAAACTGGCTGGACACCAGAAAGAGCTTTACACATGAATAGAATCTGCACCTTGCTGATTTTGCTGAAAGCAGTAGAAGTTCCATTAAAGTAGGAGAGCTTAGACTGTTTCCCCTCTAGGACCCTTTTAAAAAAAAACTGTCTGTGTGACTCCTACATGTGATCACTTTTAGCAAAATGTGAAGCCTGTGTGGAAAATGATGGTTTTATATGGGCTTTAGATTTCCCACCACAACATTTTTCCAGAACCCAACATTTGCATCCCATGAGCAGTTTTCGCACACAGAAACATATGTGTTCCTCAAAGTTAACGAAAGGCTACGAGCGATTTAACACGTTCACTCCGTTTGTCGTCAGAGGAAAATTCTTATCGAGTCACAATTACATATAATAAATTGAAAAACGTGCTTATGCGTGACTTTTTTGTGCACATTTTAAGCCGATCAATTACTGTGACTTCCTATGCATGCACAGTTTAAGAGCCCCTTCACACGGCTCCACTTCAGCCTTTCCTCCCCGACCACAGACACACATGATGAAACACAGACATGCATGGGCACACACGCCTGGTGGAATTTACTTTCCAGCAATGATGTGAGAGATAACAAGCATGATTACACACCGCAGAGGACACCGAGGCTCTTTTGTGGCTCCTGCCCTTCACCTCTGAGCAAATCGCGTGACTGCACACATTTGCACACGCACACACACACTCACACAGACAGAAAGATGTGCTGGAGAGCCTGCAGGCCTGCTAATGCAGCATGTCCTCACACAGGTTACTGCTCTGTGTGAGAGACTGTGAGCTGAGATGGACTCGGGCAAACCAAAATGTCAGAAGACAGAGCAGCTTCAAGAAACCGGTGATGTAAAGCTAACTTTAAGGTTGGTGTGGCCTTAATTTTTCAGTCCTGCTGATTTTCCCTCTTTATGATCGGGAGGATAAGACCCGACCTGAGGAAGCACACAACACAGGCTCCTGATACAGGCTCTTGTGATATGTCCGTGTAGATTCTCATACATCCAGGTCATGGTTTTCTTTAAGACTTAAAAACAGGCAACTGGACTGTGTAGAGTTGAGAAGACGTTTCGCCTCTTATCCAAAAAGCTTCTTCAGTTCTAAGCAAGTTCTACTCGCAAAATGTAGAACTGAAGAAGCTTCTTGGATAAGAGGCGAAACGTCTTCTCAACTCTACACAGTTGCCTGTTTTTAAGTCTTCAAGAAAAGCTCTTGTGATATCACACATTTCCTGTTGTAACTTCCTACTTGCAGGCCTCCCCTTGTGCACTGTCGAACCTTTGCAGATTATCCAAAATGCAGCAGCCCATCAGAATTTTAACAAGTTGTCTTCTACACAGAAGCAGCAGAACATCTTTAAGAAACTGTTGATGTTAAGTTAACGTTTTTGTCTTTAAACCCTTTTGGAACATCTGGATTTTAACCAAGCACATATTTCTTAGTACATATTTGGAGAAGCTGAAGTTCAAATGTTGTGTTACTCATCTTTACTCGGATTATATTCAAGTTTTAAAAGTTCTCGAACCCTTTTTGTTTTAATGTCACACTTGGTTTCTTAGTTATTATTGAAGTAACAGATTTAAAAAAGGACTGTCAAAGGCCACACTTACTGTAAGGGAAGATTAGCTTTAATGTGAGTGACCAAAACACTAAAATTGTGTTGCTCTTCATCGCATCTGGAGTTTTGACAAATCTTGGATCAACTGTTTTCTCCTGTATGCACCTGGGGCATAAAATAGTTTTCAAAACTAGTTAAAATTTGACAATTTTAAAGAGACTTTGAGAAACTTTCGGTTCATTTTGGTTTTGGCGCCCTCTATGGATAAAGTGATGATTTTTTCATGTAAAAGTAAAGCTTTCAGTCAAAAACAACAACAACCTGTTGCTAGCAAACAGTGAAATGTTTCACTCACAGCCATGGTAAAAAGAAAAAAGGTTGTTTCTTCTTCCTCTGTCAGTCATCTAGTTGGACTCCTTAAAGTGTTTTAAGACATTAAAATTACAACAGAGAAATAATCAGATGATCTTATTTACTTTTGAAGGTCATAAAGAGGCATCAGTGTCAGTTTCAGCCTGTTTCTTAACCAGTTAAAACATTCACTCAAAGAAATTTGCTTCCTTAATGAAATCTGTTTATGACATTTTCATATTTTTGTGTTGGATGTTAAGTTTTCATACTCGTTGTTGCCTCTGTAAGTTCAGTAAAAGACCAGTCAGTTCTCGGTCACATTAATCTGAGGTTGAGACAACATGCAGTGTTTATGGATGTGACCAACAGAGGGTCTATTTATGTCCTCTCCTCCTTCTTATAGCCTCCGTTTTTTCCAATCAAGTGTCAACCATGACCTCTGCGGGGTGCCGTAGTTCTGCTGGAAGGCCCGTTCTGGTCAAACAGCATGAGGATAATTGTCCATCATGACTGCTCGCTGTCATGCTGGACAGATATGACGTCTGCTAATGCATCAGGATATTCCAGCTGGTATCTGACCTAATGATTTCTGAAAATATCGGTCAGTTGATGTCCAGATGGTGCCGCAGAGAACCAGAGAAAAACACCACCATGCTACTAAAGAAACGGATAGCTCCAGACAGAAATCATATCATATTTATCAGTCAGAAACTACATAAATGACTTTTTTCAAGTGTGAAATTTGACTGTTTATTGTGATTCCTATGATAATAATCTAAAAATCTGTGAAGGTTTCGTAGCCCTTTATTGCCTTTTGTATTATATTTGATAAATACTGTTATATACTTCTATCAAATCAATATGATCAACAAATTACTAAAAAACACCTGAATACAGTCTGATAAATAATCAAAATGTTCTCTTGTAGTTTATCAGTTTCCAAAAACATCAAACAAGATAAATAAATTTGTTAAATTTTAAGGACATTTTGATTTTTTTGGCTTTCAGTAGTAAGTGAAATAAACATTTCAACTCCAAAAACATTTGAATTTTCTATCCATAATTTGTGGTTTCAGGCGATAAAGAGTTAATGTGGCGACATGAAGTTTGGTAAAAAGACAAAATGTTAAAGATATTTCAGCTGTTTCTGTCCTTATTGAGTGAGGGGAGTATCAGGAGCTGCAGTTCTGCTTGTCTTTTCTTTACTCTGCAGTTTCTTGACTTCAAGGGATATTCCGGCATAAAATTAGTTAGGGTCAACACTGAGTTAGATCCCCTTTGAGATATGAATGTTGCCGACTGCTTGCTTCTCTAGTTTTACCAACTATAGAAATGACCACAGAATAGCAATACACAGCAGTCTACAGAACAGCACCTAACTTCATCAACAGTACATATAGGGTCCCAGCCATAGCACTAGCCATCAAACACTGTACAATACAAACAGCAGCTGCTTGTTTGTTGTGTGGGGTGACGCAGCTCAAGGAAGAACATTTATGATCATTACTTTATCAATTCTTTGAAGTAGTAATCATCATATTAATCATTTTGCACTGCAGACGTGGTAGTTCTTCTGCCTTAGCGTCTCGGTCTGATTGCATTTCCACGAAGAATGATCATAAATGTTCTTCCTTGAGCTGCGTCACCCCACTGTACAATACAAACAAGTGGCTGCTGGAAGAGAGTGGGTAAGTTCTGTTTAGTCTCTTCGCAAAAGAAATTAGACAAAGTTAAAAAGATGTTTGGTGGCTAGTGCTATGGCTGGGACCCTATATGTACTGTTGATGAAGTTAGGTGCTGTTCTGAGCATTATTTGTGGCGATAGAGTGGCGTTTTGGTTGAGGTTTGTTGATGGCTCTCTGTATTGCTATCGTGCGGTTGTTACTAAAGTTGGTATAACTAGAGAAGCAAGCGGTCAGCAACATTCATCTTTCGACGGGGTGTCTAACTCGGTGTTACGGTGTGTTTGACCCTAACCAAATTTTACGCCAGAATATCCCTTTAATATCGGCACCGATTAACCTTTTTTTAGCTTGTTACTGCTTTCAGACCTACTAAACTGCTCCTGAAACCTAAGGCTTAGGTTTTATGTAAAGGTATAACTTTTGAAGCACCACCAGCTATCAAGCTGCACATCACCAGAAAACTTTGCATTTATAGGCAGAAGCAGAAAAACACTGAAGCCACAAGTCAAATTTAGCAACAGTTTTATTTATAAAAATAAATAACAACACAACATTTTGTACAAAGAAAACAAAATCAACATGAAACCATCACTTCATAAACATCACTTCATTTAAGCAGAATTTAAACTCCATATACATACATATATATTACTGTATATTTATGTGATCATAATGCCAAATTCGAGCCAACTTCAATTTTTTTCTTCTCGTTTTTCTACATTCGCTGAAAAGACTGCAGGAAAAACTGGCAACAGAGGGAAAGTCACAACCTTTGTTGCTCAGTGAACTAAGATCTTAAAGTTCACTCGGAGTATATATCAGATAGCGTTTAAAAAATCGACAGCGTGTGTCAGATAAAATTTGACAATATGAAAAGAACAATTTTTTACAATCATAGTCAAAGATGCAGCAGTCTTAGGAATCTCAAAGGGAGTAGCAATGTACAAAAGGGGAGAAAGATGTTTTTGGGAATGTAACGCTCCATGAAAAAGGTGTAAAACAAAGTAGTGATATGGTCTATCTATGAGGTCTATGATATTAATCTTGAAGTCATTTAACAAGCTCTCATCCGTATATCAAATAGCAGATACGACAGTAAAGAATGGCATCAAGAGAAATACAAAGTACAGTACTGAGAGTCCAGTTCTTCAGCGCAGGCACACAAATCATGCACACTTTCACACATGGACACATGATTTTTAGATGATGCTGTGGTGTTGTGACACAATAGTAACCGTATTTGTCCTATGTAGGATACTTCATGACACCAGGAATGGAGAAGTCAGTGACAAACTGACTGTTTACTCTCCGTCTGTCAGGTGTACTCTGCACATATGAGGATCTAGTGTTAAAAAAAATATTCACAATGGAGCTGCATGTAGTATTTTTTTGCACACAAGAGGGCAGCAGTACAGGAATGAACAGTCAATAGGTTTGTACTAACACTACGTTTTTAAATACTGAGCACTGGCTGCTATATTTCAATACATTTTTAATAGTTTCAGTTTAAAGTCATTTTTATTAGGGGTCATCTTTACAGTTTTTGCATTTATTCATGAATGTTCTGACCCATAATAATCTTTATGGCCAATTTCCAAACACTAAATCTGTTGTTGTGCGTGTGATGACAATGCCTGAATAAATTGGACACATATATAGGAGAGGAAACTGCCAGAAAAACAGTCGATATAGCCTGTAAGAAAAAGGCTGTCTTTCCCATATTTCATGTGCTCAGTGTCGATTTAGTGTTTGGCTTTATTCCCAAACTCTTGTCTGCGTATGAATTACTGAATATGATATTTTTAAAAATTCCTCACTAGTTGCCTCGTAGATCAAAAGTAACTACAATAAAGGAGTCTCAAACACCATGCAGTTATAAAGTTTTATGGTGTTTTCTCACACGCTCAAAAAGCAAACAAGGAAAACTATTCAGGTGTCATGATTAATAATAAAGATCACTGAACGTGTTTCATATTAAAAAGAGAAATGGGACTACACTCCTGCCCACACCGCAAATTAGATATGTACTGAGGCATTCAGTCCGTGATAATCTAGCAAACTTAGAAAAACTCAAACCTTTTTAACTAAAAAATAAGAAACATTGGACTGTATTTTATCTGCCATTTGTTAAGTTATCACACGCTGTATTTTTATTGTGAGATTATTATTTTTAAGAGAGTTAAAATACCAGGATTGACAGCCTGGTTTACAAATATGGCTGATGTGGCAGAAGAAGTGAAGAGGAGACTCTAACATAAGAGTCGCTGAATTTTCTGATCTGTCTGTTTTAAACAGAAAGAAGATGCTGCTCTGCTGTTTTTACGACAATACGGTGGACGGTAGTGATGGGCACGGCAGTTCTGTTAGATGTACTGAATCACTAGAATCAGCTCACTAGAAAGATTTGTTCAAAAGATTCGTTCACCAAATCACCGAATCATTTAGCCTCTTGAACTGATACACAGCTAAACAGTTCAGGATTCAGTTCAATTCACAGACAAGAGTGTTTGTCTGTGTTGCTTTGGCGAACAGGTTTGTAAAACTGAACTTGTTTATAAGTCATGATGTTTTAAATCTACTGTCCTATGGTATGCTATTTATCTGGTCTGCTCGGAAATTTGGGGTCAGTGGGTGATTCGTTCACTGAACGTTTAGAAGAATTCACACTGAACATGCACCGCTCAACTGCAGTTCGAACGAATCACTCGAGGAAGTGATTTGGTTCAGTACGTTCACTTAAAAGATTCGGTTCATTTGAACAAATCGTTCATAAACGACACAACACTAGTGGACGGTGGACGGACATGGGTATCCATCTATATTTACTGCGTAGACTCTAGCTCCAGTGCATAATGTCAGCAGCCGTCTTTTTTGGCGGTATTTAATCTTTTTTTTTTTTTTACAACAGACAGAGAGAGACGAGGTTCCTCAGTCTTTGGGTTAACTCGTGTTGTAGCTCATTGAAGGGGTGCAATACTCAAAGAACTGGACTTCTTGTGATAACTACGTTGCGTAAACAAGAAAACAACCTTTGTTAAGCTCTTGTTGGGTTATACCTTTAGACCCTCTGCGTGTGGAAGTATGTATGTGGTTTGGCGGCAGTTACCATGACGATGGAGAATACTGTTGCAGAAGCTAGCTAATTAGTATAAACTAGCTTTTTTTTTTTTTTTCATTTAAGGCACAAGTTTCCAGTTTCCACTGTTTACATACATGAAATGACAAAGATTTGACAAACACAGTGTTCTTACCTTAAAGGTGCAAACTCCTGCAGAATATTCTTCTTAAAACGTGTCCCCGTAGGGTTTTCACAATGAGCGCTAACAAGCTATCCAGAGGGATATCAGAGAATCTGGGCTTACATGTAAGACAAAACATTTGAAGTTTGTTTTCTGCAAAAAAAAAAAAAAAATCCAAAATCAAGAATCAAATTGAGGATCTGATCGATAATCAACACTACAAACAGATCTTTTCACATTTTGTTTTAAGGCGTATTTGTGGCCTTCAGCTCCAAGGTAAACAAACCAAAACAGACCTACATGAAATGTCAGAATAGGTTACATGTACTGAGCGTCCGCACTCACACACTCTCTCTTTTGTGCAAATAAATTTGTAAGAGCATGCTCCGGCTCTGATAGCTAGCAAAAACTGCATGCTGGTACAGAAAAATTCCCGCAGAGGGACAGACACACACACACACACGCGCTCACACACACATACACACACGATCACACTTGTGTTGCACTTAAGTCCACACAGTTCATGGTAATGCTGTCGTCTCCAGCCTGGCTATGTCAAGGGGCTCCCTGGCAACCGGGCCGTAAGATTTGGCCATTTTGAGGCTGCCATGGTAACCAGGTGGACTATGCAATATAGACGGACTGGATATAGAGGTGACAATGACTGATGACGTCTTATACACAGTCCTCGGACCCAACTCCTCCGTCACATTATCCATCTGTGTGGGTGGAGAGATAGAGAGACAGATGTTCAGATATAGAGACTCGACCAACATTTGTGTGTGTGTGTGTGTGTGTGTGTGTGTGTGTGTGCATGTTAGTGTTGAAGAAAAAAAAAAGAGAGAGGGAGGTTGAAGGGAGGGAATTAAGTTTTATCAACTGTTGCTGTGATTTGGATCGATACAACTCTCCTCCACTTAACCTGCCAGCACATGACATGAAACAGTCACAGCTGATCAAAAGCATTGATTGGTTGGATTGATGAATGGCTTTCCCACCTTGCCCTTGATGGAGTGGGACTGTATCACACGCCTGAACACTTGAGATCAATAGTGCCGCATAAAAAGAGCAGAGCACTCTAACTGAGCAACTCATAGTAGATTTTTTTTAAAGGATAACTGTGCTGCTATAAGGCTTTGGTCTGACATTGTCTGATAAAGGAATATGACAAACAAATTTAGACAAACGTCACTTTTACCAAGAGTTAAACCATTACATTTTCAGCCTGTATCAAGGGGTGTCACACTGACATTTCCAGGTGTGCTTATTAATGTTTCACTGCTTGCTAAAACAGGCTTTTATAGATAAGCAGTTGTTTTGTTTACAACCTGACTGCCTGTATTTTGCCCTGTCAGAGTATAAAACATTAAAACCTTCAGACACCCTTTAAAACACATAAATTTGACCCACTAACTGGTACTTAGATTTTCTTTCACATACTAAAGCTTTATATGTTAAAATCATGCTGTTAAAGGTGCAGTGTCTCATCTCTTCTGCCACTGAGGCGATGGTGGCCATTGGGGACCAAAAGTGCTTTTTATACCTACAACATACACAGATAATTAAACTGTTAGTTATTTGGTAACACTTTATTTGATGCCTATCTCTATATTGCTTTATAAAATACATAATCACGTTATAGCACTGTATAACTATAGTTGTAAACACTCATAAATGATCATAATGCTTTATAGCAATAATCACAACACATTATAAAGCATTTTATCATGACTTACAAGGTCAGGTGTTACAATGTGTTATAACCGTTAACAATTCACTGACAATGCCCACATAGATAATGCATTATACATGTATTCTGATGTGTTATAATTTGCTTATAAACATGTATAACTATCATTATAAACACTCATTAAATATCATCAGGATTTATAACTATAAGCATAACAAATTATAAAACCTGACCTTGTAAGTCATGATAAAATGCTTTATAATGTGTTATGATTATTGCTATAAAGCATTATGATCATTTATGAGTGTTTATAACTATAGTTATACAGTGCTATAACGTGATTATAACTCATTATACATATATTTATAATGTGTTATAGAAATAGGCGTCAAGTGTTACCGTAATTTGATCCAAATAACTATAGTTTATAGCTTAGCTCTAAGATATCCATGAGATTTAGTTCTGCAGAACAATCACAACAGTTATTTAATAAGATTAGTTAAAAAAACTCTGATTCTCTACTTGATTCTGATGACAGGAGAGCATCCAAAACAGAGCACACTGCTCCTTTGTTGCTGAAACATGGGGTCTGGGTGGGAAAGCACGAGCAGAAGATGAAAAGCAAAAGCTCTGAAAAGCTTTCGAATCCCCACAAGATTTGATTAATATTTATGCGAGAGCAGCCCACTATGAATGCAAAGTAACAGGATGGAAAACTCAGCTGATCGGACCAAAACAGGCAGTAAATAAAAGGAGGGACTGAAGAGACGTGACAACATTTCACATTAGGTGTATTTCTTCATGACAGCTTTTTGTCATTTTAAGTATTTAAACTGTTTTAGAGTCTCTTAAAAGTGTTGCTGAATGGCTGCCTACAGCCCTTTATCACACATGACAGAAAGAGTTGGCAGGATAGACGTCAAAGATAAACTCACTACACTGAAACTTTCCATTTTGAACAAACTCCTTTACCTTTTAGACTTTTTATGTGGTCTTGTTTCTATTCATCTTAAAAGCAAATGTTTCCACAAGCTTAAAGAATACTTTTTAAAAAGTTGGACGCCACTTTGGCTTAGTGGTTAATTCGCACGTGGCCTCGGTTTGATTCCCTAGCTTTTCACTGCGTGTCATTATTGACTTTCCTCTTTGCATTTTTTTTAGTTAATTCACTTTCTTTCTCTATAAGAAAAAGGAGAAAAGTCACACAGCTGTCTAAGACAAACGTAAATTTATGGAAACACAAACTTTAAACTCCATCGTTGTTCAAAATCCATCATTACATGTTTAAAAAAAGATTTTTAGCCCAAATCCGACTGAAATCATCCTTTTACAAAATATGCAAACACATAAATCCGATTAATTCAAACTTCTCAAACAACATCCTTGATAATGTGCCTGGTAATCGATTTTCTCTCCCATGTACAGTATGATTTGATTAGACGGAAACTAGCCTTAGTTCATGTTACAGCGATCACATGCCAGGCTTTGAGCTTGAAGCTAAACAACATAAATAAGTTGCTTTGAAGTTAGCGACTAAAAAAAACCTGGGCAGGCGAGGGAAGAACATATAACACTGAAATTTTCCCGGAGAAATGATTTCCTGGTGTTTTTATCGTTCAGCGTACATCGCGCCGCCTCTTGCTATCACGCTATGACAGTTGTTTCGATATATAACAGGTCAATCAAGAGACGACAGAAGGCAACATTTGGAGGTGGTATTATACTAACAATTGCTTTACTATCGTTTAAGTGGGATCAGCTTGGCGCCCTCCAGGATCTTTAGCGACTTTTTAGCTGTCGTTGTGAGCTATTGTAAGTTTTGCTGTAAGAACAATACGGTAAAGTTCCTGGCCAACATACAATTCTGTTTGCATGGAAATGGTTGAACGCTGATGTGAGCTGGTCCAACATAACTTTTGTCGACTAAAAAGTTTTCCGATCTGCTCAAATTTTCTTAAGTTTCCCTTAAATTTCTCACCCATGGGTTGGTCATAATTTCGTACATTTCCGACCTTTTCCATACTGAGCATGACATCAGAGGAAAATGGAGGCTGTGTGAAAATGATGAATGGGCATCAACGAGAATAAAGGTAATCATGCTTGTGTAAGGACGACAAAGCAGATCTATAAAAGATGACAGCTCTACAACAAAAATATTGTTAGTGGTTAAAAAAAAAAAGATAAATGCGATAAAAAAATGAAATAAATGCCACATCTACTGCACAGAACAAGAGGTGGACTGACGGGGGGGACTCTTACAGTAGCTGGTAGATGACTGGTTGGCTGTCGACTGAAGTCCGACATGGAGATGTCTTCAGGCTCTGTCAGAGTCTGAACAGTGTGCACATAAACACAGCCACTTAGTGTTTGTCAAAATCAAAAGATGTTTTGTGCTTTATCTGAGTCTCCTGGTCATATTCCTACTAAATACAAAGTGGATCTTTCAAATAAAGAGGCATTTATTTCTTTAAAAGTGTGTCATGTTTATTTCCTCCAGTTGCTCCCATATGATGCCACGTACAATGCCAGCAGCAACAGGATTAGCATCAGCTCTGAAAACTGGGACATTTAACTGTTGTTGCTTTCTCAAAACCCACATGATTATCAGAAAGTTTCACCTTAAAGGAAAGTTTTGACGCAGTATGTGTTATTTGCTCTCGTGTTCGAAGTAGGGTATGAAGAGAAGTATCAAACTCCTGTCTATCTGTTATTTATGAAGGTACAGGCGGGAGTGAGTTTGCTTACTGGATACACAGCCCCACAACTACTCAAAACAAAATCCTCACACCAACACCTCCAAAACTCAAGTCGTGTCGTCAGTGTGAGGTTGCCAACGCTCGGAGACTTCAGGGAGTCTCTCTGTAAAACAGAGTAGCGCTCAGCTCCAGTGAAAACAAACTTTTGGCAACAGTTATTAAACAACCAGGAAATACATTATTAATCACTGAGGTTTAAACAAGCTGCTTGGAGACAGATCTTGGACCCCTGGCCTGAGATAGAATATTTTTCACCTTTCTGGTTTAAAAGATCAGCTGTACTTAAAAACATGTATTTAAAGACCCACTCCAATGAAAATCACGTTTTTCTTGTTGTCTACATGTCCATGTGGCATTTTTCTGATGCTACAGGACATATCATGAGAAAATGAACCCCCAATTTTCACCACATCTGGAACGGCTACGAAAAGGCCGTATCCGCCGATCGTGGCTGATCGTAACCGTTCAAGTTAATGTGTCAATTTCCACCGACTTCTCTCCGTTCCTCTGCAGATCGCCAGACTTCGCAGCTGATTGCAAGACTTCTATTTTTTCCGGACGCCAGAGCATGCCGGATAAATTCAGCACAGATTAACCCGTGCTGGAAAGGAAGTCGGCAAAGAAACAAAATAGAAAATCTGGCTTCTTTTCAAAATAAAACACGCCATGTTTCAGGCGGATCGTATTTCACACCATGCAAACGGGCGGGGACGAACAAGTGAAAGATTATTAGACCGCATTTAACCCCGATGACACCATGGATGTGGAGATGCTGATCTAGTCTAGAAGTAGATTTCCTCCTCTGGAAGGACACAATCTACTGCTTTTATAGTTAGCCTCTGTGGCTAAAGACAACTCATTATTGTGTGATTGCACATGAATCCGTGGGTTCTTGTGAGTTCTTGTGATTACTGCTGTCTGTGATCCGCCATGAAATTTGCCTCACAAACGGACCTGGTAGGAATTGGCGTAAGGTGAAAATTGCACCGTTCTGGATCGGAGCCGTTCCGAATGAGGTGGAAATCTCGGGTAAGTGCGAAATTGCATTTCTGAGTATGTCTGCATTCAAATCGGTGTGAATCTCTGAAAGACCCAAACAGCAGGTTCAAAAACTGTGAGATTTCATATGTCACAAATCCAAGCTCCGCCCCCAGAGCCCCGCTATGCAGACTGCACTCAGAGAAATAGAGAAGATGATCGCAGAACAAACGTGTGGGTTAGAGGATTGCAATGCTCGTAAGAAAGCTAACAATGATATTAGCTTTTATCATGTCCCTAAAGACGAAACAACAAGCCTAACCCTAACCCTCACATTGCTGACTAACAAGCAATGTTAGTCTAAAAGCTAGCGTGAAGGCGAGTGTGCAGAGCAGCATCACAATTTAAAGACCACTGAGAACACTTTATGTAGTAAAAAAAGATCGGAGTGGGACTTTAACTAAGATCTTTCTTTATTGCAAGATAAGAAACCAGCATACCTCCGACAAATATATTAACGCTCAAACATAAAACAAATTAACAAGAACAAAAAAGCAAAATATCGAGAGTGTGAACAGGGAAAATGTGGGCGTGACGGGACTTTTTCATGTAGTTACAAACGCAGTTTTGAGTCTGAGGGAAAAGTGCTCATATTCTTTTTCTGTGCTGAGCGTGAAGCAGATGGAGGTCAGAGACTTCTAGACAGTTGGCCGTCTTCATATCCTTACAAGTGCGGTTGAAACATGAAATTGCATCATGCAAACTGTGGATTAAGTCCGAAACACTCAGATTATTGGATTAGTCGTTGACCCTCTGTAATAGAGACCTCAGTGAACCTGACCCGCATGCCGATGGGCCTGTATGTGTGTGTTTGCATGTGTACATGAGGATTGCTTGGGTTATTTCCGTTTACTAAGATGATTAGAGAAAAGCGGAAATGCTCCATATTCAATGGCCCACATATCCATTCCATTGGAAGGACTGTAGGGTTTGATTAAGCCTCAATATACTGTATGTGGACACTCTGATAATTTAAACGGAATAAAATTCAGGTTTTTCTCCGATAAATCTCTCTTAATTCGCTGAGTAGAAAAGTCGGCTTCTTGGAGATGTTTCACCTCACATCCAGAAGTTTTTTTTCCCCCCTTTTTTTCCAGTTGTGACTGATTAGACAAGTGTCAAAGGCATTTAACCTCCAGAGGGTCTGCGCTCCTTGAAAAGCACAAAGGTCAAACAAAGGTCTGCAGTCCACCTGGTTGGCATGTGGGAGTCACTGGAGTCACAGTGTCCAGGTGGGAATAAAGTAGCTTAGAGGGAATGTCAGAGGAGCATTTTCTTTATGGAGAGGGTACTGCTAGTCGCAACAGATCCAGGGAGGTGTGATATGATTTTGAATTTAGGGGTTACAGTATATATTTTCATATAGTCGTCTCTGGAGAGCTTTCTTTGTGAGGCCCTTTACAAGACAAGTGACAGATATAGTTGTGCAACGAATGAAAAATGAGGGTGAGGTAGGGAAGCCTCACTCCCTTGACACCTCTGCACAGCTGGCTGGTCACAGTGTGAGGTGCATGGAAATAAGGGGTCATGGTTTTCAGGGTTTCCAAAAAGGTTAAGACATCACCCCACACATCCGCCCTCAATCTATCATTGGAGAAATGCTGGAGAAAGAAGTTTGGAAAGTTATCCAATCAAATGACGTGTATGTCCATGTAGATTCTCATTCATTCAGGTCATGGTTTCCCTGCTTATCCAAGATGCAAAACAACAACCTCCCAGTTGTTGTTTTCCCCTCCTCCAGTAAGATAAAATACCAGCTCCCCCCACTAGAAGAAGCTTCTTGGATAAGCTGCGAAACGTCTTCTCAACTCTACACAGTCCAGTTGCCGGATTTTGGAGATTTCAACAAATGATGTGTAGAAATCTTGCAAGTTTTGGTCAGAACCGAGCCAATCATACCACTTAACAAGAATTTAAGAGGCTTTTGGATTAAAGGTGAAAGGTCTTCAACATCTTGAGATCGAATAGGAGACTTACAAATACTTTAGAGCCGTTTCTTAAATCTCAGCACCCACATTCTCTTTCCAGCATAATGTGGAAGATTTTTCTTTGCCTGTGACGAAGATTTCAAACATCCCCTTTAAATGTGTTTTTTTTTCAGCTGTTTATCTTCATGTTTTGTGTCCTCTGTGGAGCGCTTCGACCCGCCTGTTTGCTGAAACGTACCGTAGAATTAACTTGTCATATCTTGTCATCCAAGTATTTGCCGACTATTTTTACATTTTCTGTTTTTTTTTGTCTGTTTTCAAATCTTTGTATGTCCATCCAAGATCCTGATTCAGGATCAATAAACTGGATGATCTTTTGTTGCTCTCTGACCCTTGTGTCTGACAACCTGCAGTGCCTGATATATGCTCTGCAGGTGGGCCGAGAAAGAAAAAGAGAGAGGTCCTCCAGTAAACGTCCCACCTGTCGATGCATTAATTGTGGTGAAACACCTCGTGTTTAATATAAACCCTCTCAAGCTGCTTTTTTGAAATTCATGCGCCAATGTCATTCAGTACTCTTAGATTTGAGTCGCGGCGAAATTTGATATTATTAAGAAGCCTCATCTATGTGCGGATCACCTTTTGTGATAACGGGGTATAAAGAAAATATTTCAATATTTAAGTTTCGTGCGAAGAAAATTTAAATATGAAGTAACGTAAAAAGAGAATTAAAGGATAGACGACAAGATGTGGGAAACACTGAATAAAAGCAAGTTCCAATCGAATAGTTATCCTGCAAGAGTGAGTGGTTCCAGATGTTTGTGTCTCATTAGATTACCGCCAGCATATGCATACCTATTAGTTAAAGAACTGAGATGATTTATAATGTTATTAAAGCCAAAAGTCCCAAAATGTAGTGAATCCTCTTGAGTAAGCATGTCCTTGTTAAACTGATATAAACACTTCATCATAATGACTTTAACTTTGACAGAAAGTTGTTGTTAGTAAAGTGATGAAGCGTAAATCCTACAATAAAGACTTAAAGCTCCTGTGAGGAGTTTTTCTGATGTTCAAAAAATAGACTCAACCCATATAAATGCCTTTTCCTGATATAAATAGGCGAACAAAACCATCAGAAACAAGACTTAGACTTTTATATTGTAATTTTTAGGACAAGATATGCAAAGACTACTTTGTCCACAGGGGGCGCCAAAGTCCCCACGGACATAAAGTTCCTCACAGGAGCTTTAAAGTAAAATTGTTTAACATATTAGATGGTGGTTATTTTTCTTTAAAAGACTGAAGTGGCCTTTGGAAAACCTTTAAAGTCATGTTGGTTCATAAGCTACTGTTTTCTTTCTCGAGCCTTAGTTTTGAAATGTCAACCAAAGTTTATTAAAGATAGAAAGAGGCTTTTAGAGTATGAGCCAGAGTCCAAAACAACATGTAAGGTGATCCTAAAACAACAGGATCACAAAATGTATCCGTACCACAACAGGGTGCCGAGGCAGCATGATCCAATTAGATCGCACCCTTTAAAAGTCAGCTCTTAACTCTTTGCAGCAGG
Organism: Xyrichtys novacula; assembly: GCA_962446985.1. Classification (NCBI taxonomy): domain Eukaryota; kingdom Metazoa; phylum Chordata; class Actinopteri; order Labriformes; family Labridae; genus Xyrichtys; species Xyrichtys novacula. The sequence continues at coordinate 4,434,852 of OY660882.1, read as the reverse complement.
GATTTTAACAGGACACCGTCTTACGTTACCTAGTTGAGTTATATGTCACGAAATACCGGATGTAAACATGATGTGTGTCGACTTAAACAGTATTCCAAAATAACATGACCTCACTCCTCGAATCAGGGGGGAGAAAACTGAGATCAGCTTTGACAGGATGCCAGAAAAGGAGCTAAACTCCTCATCAAAAACTAGTGTGAAAACGAATCCTGAGTTTTGTGGGGTGCCCTGTCTCAGTGTGGCGACACCTTTTCTGACGCTTTGAGTGATAAAGTTAAATGTGTGTCACTTTTATCCTTGGTTTGAGATAAACTGCTGCATATTGGAGTGTGTAAGCGACACTTTGTTGACATAATCCAGGCACCAACACTCACCGTGATGTGTGAGATGAGACGTATGCCGGGGTCACTGAGGTTGTGGCCACTTCTCTCAGACTCTCCCACATTGTGACCTCTCACCTTAGACCTCTGGCTGGAATGGCGCACCTGTTTGGCATCAGCTGACAGCTGACGAGTGACAGGCGTCCGGGACGAGCAGTCATCCTCTGTGTCTGAGAAACGAGCCTGCGAAAAGGAGACAGACGAAATCAGCAACTCGTATTTCAGCGTATTTATCAAAGGAGGCGAAAGACAGAGACATACCATATTAGATATGAGAGACACTCACTGATTCGCTCTCAGACAGGGAGGAGTTGCGCGGCTTGCTCGTGCATTTGCTCTCTGATTGGCTGGTGAGGGTTGACCGGCGGGTGGACTGGAAGCTGCTGCTGCTGAAGCGGTCTCTGCCAGTCACGCACAGCAATACGCCGAGGTAAGGAACGTATCTGCTGATCGCTGACCTGAACGACAGATATAAAGATATTAGATTCCTTTGTTGAACACATTCAATTACCTCATGGTAAAGTCCACGGCTGCAGCTGAACTGAGACGATTTCACCTCTTTAATTAACATTCCTACAATGAAATTCTCTCGCACATTAAAACCAGTGACAAATCTTGTGACATTAAAAAGCTCTGCTTCTAAGAGGAGAAAATGGAGAAGCCGGTTTATAGCTCTGTATTAAAGGCTTTTGGCACAGCAGCGGAGACCTCACAGGTAGACACTATATATTTGTGGCAGTCGGAGAAGGTTAAGTGTACTTCCCTAAATGTAATTACATTGTGTGCGGCATGTCACCTCTATGGTACTGCCTTTGTACTATATATATGACTCATGGATCCATTAAATTTTAGAGCCGACATCCAGTTTCTCTAAAGAAACATTTAGTTGAACTGAATTAGATTTGATTCAATTCACTTCCGTACCAAACCAAACCATACCAATCAATTTAACCCATTTGAAGGGATATTCTGGCGGAAAATTAAGTTAGGATCAAACACACCGTAACACCGAGTTAGACACCCCCCTCGAAAGATGAATGTTGCTGACCACTTGCTTTTCTAGTTATACCAACTTTAGTAACGACCACACAATAGCAATACATTCATCTCTCGACGGGGTACACAAACTGTGCGCTTAATTTTATGCTGGAATATCCCTTTAAGTCCTATTCTGACTAATTCCATTCAATTTATTAAACTTTCATTCTACTGAAAACCACTTTTTTTTAAAAACTCAATTAACAAACAATCTCATTTGGCTCATTCTACTCAATTTCCTCAAATGTCTCCACTGATTTAATTCAAATTTATTCCAATCCTCTTGATTAAATTAAGTGTTATTTACTTACTCAACTTTATTCCATTCATTTCAGATATATTAGATCAATTTATTTCAAATGAATTCAATTTTACTCCATTTAATTCAACTCTGTTTAAGTAATTTCAGTTCCACTCAGATCTAGTTTGTTTAACTTGTCTTGAAATTCAATATTCATTAAACTCCATTCAGTTAAGTTGAGTTTAATTCAATTCATATAAAAAGTAATCTCCATACTGAACTCAGCCTGTGTTTAATCCCAAAGCATCAACTACCAAAGCTTCGTCATGGCACTTTTTTTAAAGTAAACCCAACCTCTGCATCAGACCCATTCCTTCAACACTGTGTAACGTCAAACCTATCTATGGTGGTATTAGACGCTAAGAGAAACAGCCTTTCGAGGTATAGAAGAGAGTCAGAGGAAGTGTGTTGAAAGGTGGTTGGGGGCTGATTAATGGGCAAAATAACACAGGACCTTTATTAAAGGAACTTGGGTTCCAGTGTCATGTGGAACTGACAGTACATACTGTGCGCTTTTGTCACCACCAGCCCCATAAAGTTTTTCTGACCTTTAATAAGAAGTTTTGATTTCTGACATAAACCATGAGTATGTGTTATTCATCTGCCTGGTGTTTTTCCTTACGGGAGCCACAACCTACTGCCGGCTCCTTCTGTTTTCTAATCATAATCTACTTTTGTGTCAGTTTTTAGCACAACCAGAACTGGAGTTAAGTCATTGCTTTGTTTTGAGCCCTAAATTAGTGCATCAACCGACCTGGCAACACGCAGGGTTAGTAACAAGTAGAGAAAAAGCAGAGCATGGCTTTCATCGACCTGAATAAAATTCAATATCAACCAGAGAAGAAAACTGAGTTTGCATTAGAAGCAGAAAAATATGTCAAAGCATGACACAGCCTGAGGAAAAACACATGAAACTCTGCTGAGAAAGTGTAAGAAGAGTTTCGATTTTGTGTCCTCTTTCTTCTGCGGTTCACGCCTCACCATAAACTCTTCAGAATATCATATTTTATTCCTTCATAAGCCTTGACTTTTGACTTGTGTTGTGACATATTTATATATCTCCTATGTTTCTCATTTCCTCACAAAATTTGACACCATAGTTTTTAACTTACCTGTATTTAGGATGTGTTATGGCATAAATGATGGGGTTGTAAATCGCAGATGCTTTGGCAATCACAGCAGGAACCGAGTTCATATATGGAGTCAACAGGTTGGCGTACCTGAGGGGAAAGAGGAGGAGAGCAAGGACAGATGTTAGCGAGAGGAGGAGGAGGAGGAAGAAAAATGAGAGGAGGAAATGAGACACATTCATGTGACAAGGGCAGATGTGGGCGTGTCCCCGAGTAACAGATGAGAGAAGAAATACAGGAGCAGCACTTGCAACAGCCAACGAGTTTAAAATACATGAAATGAATCAGCATGTCAAGTAAATGTTTATTTATATGACACTTTTAAAAACACTGGGTTACAAAGTGTTCAAGTTAATAATCAGAATGTTAAAGATGATTTCCTGGTAAAGGTCATAACTAGATAATTAGCAGATGGCTTGATATTTGTTATAGTTTTTCAGTGACAACCACCTATGGGCAACAAAAAGGCAGTTATGGTGGGTTGAGGTTATTGGGTTTTGCAGACAAATAAATTTGTGTATCATCAGCATAACAGTGCTGTCTCAGGGAACTGACCAATAGGGAGCATGTACAGGTGGAAAAGGACTGGTCCTAGAACTGAACCCTGGGGAATTCCAGAGTAGGAGGACGATACATGGTTGTTGATTGTGACCTTGAATCATCAGTTTCTGACTGAGACCCTTTAAAGCCAGAAAGGTCAGTCCTGTCTGTTCGGTAAGGGTACGATCAATGGTGTTAAATGCAGCAGGTAAATCTGACAGGATGAGAATTGAGATTTAATCTATGTCTGCATGCATTAATATATCATTGGTAACTTTAAGAAGAGTTGTTTTAATGCTATGTTTATGTTTGAAACTCAGTGTTGGGCGAGTTACTTTAAATCACTAACTTAGTTACAGTTACTAGTTAAGTGTGGGCTTTGAGGGTGGGTGGGTGGGGTTTTGCAATTTGTATTTCATCTTGTATTTTATTCAGTATCCCCTCTCCTTCTTGTATTCTTTAATGTACAGCACTTTGTGATACAGTCCATGTATGAAAAGTGCTTTATAAATAAAGTGATTGATTGATTGAACTTGTGTGGGCTTATGTACTTTAACGATTTAACAGCGTTCAACTTTTTTCTATATGAAGGAAGAAAATAAGTAAGGAAAGCATCATCAGAGTTAGGCATCCTAACATTTTTACAACCAGGAGATATATATTTGTTCAAAAACTATTAGAGAAGATCAAGAACAGTGGCAATCTTCTGCTTTAACTCCTACTGAACCCGTTGTCTCTGAAAACCCTGCCTGCTTTTAAAGAAGTGATGGATGGACTTTGGCAGCTTCAACAACGTATTTAACCCCAAGCTGTCAGCACAGTGCTGCCACAAATAAAGTGCTCGGGCCAGTTCTCGGTTCTTACAGTGATGCTTTGATGTCGTTGGACCGTAAAAAATGTCTTCGATGAAGCACACAGTCACATACACACCTACCCGGCGAATGCTGTGAGGGCAGCGCAGGAGTAAGGGGCCCAGGAGACGACGAACAGCAGAATGACAATTAGTGCAATCTTGGCCATTTTCCACTCACTCCTCATCTTGTGGACCCTCTTCGCTGAGTCCCTGGTCCCCTGACTGTTGATCTTTGTTATCGCTCTGTCAAAAAGTACACACTCCACATAGTTATGACACCATCTCATGCTTTTACAATGTTTAATCTCAGTTTTTTTTTCTTTCGCTGAACTTTTATCTCCAATGTATTTCTTATAATCGTCTGGTGAATTGACATGGGATTATACTGCGGTTGTGTGCAGACAGTTTTCTCATCAGCCCGCCTGCACAGACAATATTAGCGTTCAGGTCGAGCATGGCATCAGTGGAAATCAATAGAAGAGCCCAGACATGTAATCAATCAGCTAGACGTCAGTATCAAACACACTCACAGGCTGGAAGTGTATGTTGCATGTAAGAAGAAGATGTTAGCGTGATTAAACACGGACTGCACCAACCGTGTTGTGTGTCGAATGGCTCTGAAGATGCAGCAGTAGCTGAAGATGATGATGGAGAGAGGGATGAAGAAGACAAAGGTAAAGAGTAGCATGGTGTAGGAGCGGACTGAAGGAGTGAACGTCATGTAGTCCCAGGAGCAGGATGTCATCAGACCTTCTGGTACATAGGCACCTGTAGGAGGAAACACACACTTCAGAGGTCTCTTCTCATGAATTCAAATTATTCATTCTCTGATTAGTTTGTGTTCTCTCTTCTGTCTGAAAGGCCTTGAACCGTGTGTATCTGTAGTCTGAACACATCTTTCTTCGCAATTTTCTCCCAAGTATGCTTATTTGTTAGACAACCTGTGGGCACGGTTACATTCGACACTCATTACTTATAGATTTACTCGGGACGATCTGCTGGGATTCCTCTATCCTCCCTCCCCTCCACCAACATTTATCTAAATAAATCAACAACAGCCTTGGAGTTAGAAACCAACACGGCTCTGGTGTTACATTCGGAAAAGAGCTAGTGGAAAAAGATGGACTCGATCGGCTAATTTCTTCAAATTGTTGTTAGCGTTGTTTTACCTTAGACTGGGATTTTTAAGCGCAAAACTTCCACATGGATATTAAAACTTACTTTAAAGGCACCAGAATTACTCACACAAGCTTCAAATAACCCCTACTCCTCTGTGCTTGTAACAGCAGGCAGACAAACATAAAAATGGATATAAGAAAAGTTTATGTCAAGTTAAATCTCCCCACTAGTATCCCTCCAGCAGCACTACCTTACTTTGTTTTATGAGTATAGTTATAGAAACTCTTAGAGTCTATTTTAATCACCAACAGAACGAAATGAAGCATGTCTCCTTGTAAAATTATACCTTATGATTTACACGGCTTGTGTTTGGCTGAGGAAACAAACAAGATGTTAGTGAAGCTCAAAGCTGCTGCTGGTAGACGGATCCTTGTCTTTATCCTTCGACAGCTGGTTAGCTTAGCTTGTAGCTGTCGGTTAAATCGAACTCCACACTGGAAAATGACTTAGTATGAAGGGAAATTTTGCAATTCTGAAAGTGATGCCAATGTTAGAAGTTAAATAGAGTTAAGCATCAATTCAGGTAAACCAAAGATTGTTTTTGTGCAAAGCGTCAAACAGTTTAAGAGATCAGACACTTAAATCCAGAAACCACCTCACTAGGAGAGCTTATAAGCACCTCTCTGGCTCACAGCAAATATTTACCCTCTGAGCATTTTTTGGTCTAAAACAGGTCTAACAGATGTCTAAATGTAGCCTAGACAACTGGTCTAAAATCAGGCTAACACAGGCCTAAAAATGAAAGTTTTTTTAGACGTCTAAATTTCAAACAAGTTTAGACTAACCAGCTAACCGAGGTCTAACTGTATATTGCTCAACGGCTATCATAGTTATTTTGGTTAAGTACTTGGAGATCAGTTGTGCAACTCACAGTTGCTTTTTGAAATAAATAGTTATTGAATAGTGGGTTAAAGTGCAACGTCTGAATTCCATCTAAAAATATACAGAATCTAGACGGTTGAAATCAGGTCTAAAAAAACCTAGACGTCTAATAGCCGTCTATTCCTCGGTGGGTATCATCATTTATGAATTTCAAGCTTTAATATATAACCATGTGACTAACATGACAAACATCCCACAGACTTCTGCTGTTGTTTCTGCAGTGGAAACGAAAACCTGTGGTGTTCGTAAAGCCCATCAAAGGCTTTCACTTTATAGCATTGGATCCTTTATTTCAAACAAAATCATTGAAAGAAATACAGCCAAACATATCACATAAAAAGACATTACTAAGTGCGCACTTCACGTCTGAAGACACCTACAATACTCTTCACACACGCATATAAATATCATTTGGACGCAGACCTTGAAAAACCACCATCTCTGTCTCTTTTCCAGACACGGAAGGAAGCCATAAGTCAGTTTTATTGCATGTTGTGTTAAGTTGTTGAGGCGGTAGGGGCAACAAATCCCAAGAGAACTTGTAGAGAAAAACAGCCACAGCGACAGTCAGTGTTGACGAGGGTAATAAAACTGCAACAGGAGCTACCGGAGGATGTGTTCAAAATATCTCGATTGTGAGGAAGTAGAAGAAAATCCGGCGTAATGCCAAAGATTATGAATGAAGAAGGAACACAAGGGGTAGAAGTCAGAGCCAATCAGATGGCAGAAATCATCAAAAGAAAATAAAACGGATCCTGACTCTGCAAAATGAAAGGTAATATATCATCTCGATAAATCACAGGCTTGGAGCAACTTGGTTGCAGCATCTGAAACATATACTGTGCATCCATAGTGTTGCTGTTATTTGATAAAATATCATACAATTTGAAACCTGTCTCAAAACAACTGGGCCAGTTTCATTTTGGTTTAATTCAGTGTATAAGACTTTTCCTCCTTTTTGTTCAGGATTCCCAAAGGAGCACCCCCTGGCTCCATACTTGGTCCTCTATTGATCTCTGTCCACATCCTGCCATATTTTCTCAAATTACATTTCCAAATGCCTAAAGTGCCAACTGGTCCATCCATGATATATGTCTTGTTTGGACAGACAATTTATGGCCTCAGTTTTGAGACCAAACAGTGGCTTCCTGTTATTTGTCTCAACAGTTCTGCTGTTTGCCCTCCAACAGGCCTCTGCTTATTTTGTCAAGTGTCTTAAGATAGCATTTTTGGTGCTGCATGACTGAGGATGGATTGAGACTGAGATGAAACATTACCCTCAGTTTTATTTAAAGTTGTGGCCACTGCAAAGCCTGAGAAGAAGGAGAGCTGAATAATGACGGATATATGATCCAAAATATTCCTACAGAAGTCGTGCTCACCTTGTCTAATTTTACCTTAAATGGACATATTTAATGTAATTCATTGACAGTAATATAAATAATTTTATTAAATGAGAGGTGATGCTAATTGGAGTCCTAATATGTGTTTAAGGACAACAACACTTACTTAGAGAACAGAAGTGAAAGAGCTGCAACTTTGGTAACACTTTACAAAAACCATAATCTATAAATGATAAATAGATAGATTATTAATGTATGATAATAGTTTCTTTACCATTAACAAGCAATGAAATTATGATTAATAATTTTCATAAATTATGAATGGACTATTTATTTAAGGTTTATAGGGTTTCAATATTGGTTGTAAAACATTTAGACTAAAATGTGTGTCAGTAGCGCTTTGTAAATGATTAATAAGTGTTTAATAAACCACCTATAAACATCAATTAGATGGTAATTGTTATGTTAGGGTTAGTGTTAGGTTTTTAAAATTGTAAAATTCTACAATTGTACAATTTATTGATGGTCTATATGCTATGCTATATGCTCTATAAATGATGATTAAACATTAATAAACTATTTTTTTACCATTTATTAACGATCTATTTACCATTTATAAGTTATGGTTATTGTAGAGTGTTACCACAACTTTTACTGGAAGATGTTAAAACTCCTGACATCCTGCAGCAGCAAACACAAAACAGAGCTGCAGTGGTTTTTTACACACAGCTAAGTGCACACACACACACACACACACACACACACACACACACACACACACACACACACACACTTACGTTGCTAAGCAACACAGTGGTTGTTGCTGTCCCTCTCTAGAGGAGTTGTTTACCTCTCTAAGCATCACTTAGGGAGTCCTTAACAATCTGCTCTGGGTTTAACATATTTACCGGACTGTTCTCAGTTTATATGATGTCAGGTTTACTTCGCCTTGAGGTCCCACTTTAACTAGTAGAGGCAGCCCCTCTGTCCCAGTGCGACCAGCCCACTTATCCTCCGTGTCCCATTATAACCACTCAGCGTCACATTCCCACGATGGCAGTCCACCACACCTCTCTATCCTATTATAAACACTTTTCTTCTCCCTGTTATAACCAGTAAACTTGATTGTTATTTGAAATACAATTTCAGAGAAGACCTCAAATACCTCACCAAAGATACAAGCTCACAAGAGAACAAATAAGTGACTTATATGTACTGAAACAATGGGGTTTTCAAGGACATCAACAAAAAACATGAATAATTTAAGCAAAGAAGATAAAGCAACCACATGAGAAACAAACGGATAAAAATATCAACCAGGAAATATGGAAATCAACACGAGGGATCTATTGTGAGCAGCTCAGCATTAAGCAATGAACCAGCACCTGCTTTGAGGGCAGCAACTTCAGTATTTGTGATTGGAGTAGCGTGCTCACTCTTTTTTTTAAAGTGTTGAATTGATGATGTATCAGGGTGGATGTGGCCTTTTTAAAACTACAGAAACATGCATTAAAAACAAGAAGTCCTAGGACACCTCTGCTAATGGAAAGACCATTAATATAAATAACTTTATGACCTGCAAAACTGGAAATGTTCTAATGATGCTCTGCCAATGTGGTAAATTCAAGGTGGGACATCTCGCTCTTCTAAAAAGCATTTTAATGGACATTGGAGAAGAATTAAGTGGAAATATAACCTGCTCTTTTTAGAGACATTTCAATAAAACATGAAATCGTAAGTCACCTTAATTTTACATGCATAGATGCAGCCGCTGACTCTACTTTCTGGAAAGCTTATACAATATGTCAATTTTTATACCAGCTCTGAGCAGCGCCTCTATGTTTATTGGGTTTTTACTGGGTTTTTATTATACAATTCCAATTCCACAAGAGTTGGGATGCTGTATAAAATGTTAATGAAAACAGAATTTGATAGTTCTGATTGAAAATAGTACAAAGACAACAAATCGACTTTCTCAGAAGGACAGATATGTAGGAGGAGGTTCACCACTCTGTATGAGACAGCATTTCAGATTCATGTTCCTCATCTTAGAACTGCGAAGAATAAGAGGTATTCATCATCTGCAGTTCAGGGTATCATTAAAAGATTCAGAGAATGTGGAGAATCTCTGTGCAAAGAGGACATGGGGTGGGGCCGCTGATGCACAGTGGAAAAGTCGGTTCCCTCTCAGTCAGGAGGCTCGAAGCTTGATCCCAGTCCCAGTTCCGACTGTCAACAAGCCAGAGTGTCCTTGAGCGAGACACTTAACACCAAACTGCCTCCAGTGGTTGTGCCAGTGGTGTGTGAATAGGAGAAGTTACAAACACAGCAGCAGCAGCAGTGGATGAATGCAGTGTGGATTGGTGAATGTAACATGTAATCGGCTTTAAAAATTAAGGTGACCAGATTTCTGTAGTGAAATCCAGGGACATCCGAGGTGGGGGGGCATCAGCTGTGTGATCACAGGCAACAACTCGGTACTACTTAGTAGCAGCACATGCCCCCCGTAATAACCCCCCATAAAAACTGTTGTTCAGGACATGCTTACTCACGCTTCCTACTGTAATAACCGTTGTTCTCGTCTACACGCAACATTTTTTCCTCATTCGTGAAACACTTAAATCTGGGACATTTACGGGACAGCCTTAGCTAGGGACAGGTCATCCAAAACGGGGACTGTCCCCAGAAATTTGGGACGTCTGGTCACCTTATTATAAATACAATTACGATTTAAGGTAAGTAGTCAAAAACCAGTATTGGATGCCTGTGATTTTCTGGTCCTTCCAAGGGCTCTGAAGTGGAAATCACTGCATGGATTTAAATTAGTATCCAAATTCAGGTGAAAACTGTGCCATGCGAGGAGAAAAACAAATATCACTATGATCTAGGGACCCTGGCGACCTCTCTGGGCCCAAATCCCTTCAGGTTGGTCCATGGGCGTCAGTTTGTTTCGAAAAGTGGGAGGGACGGCTACTAGCAAAAGTGATTTTGGGATGATGACTATAATTGATTTTACTTTTGGTATGGCCACGATAAAATGCGTAGACTTATTTCATGTAACCAACGAACGCCCCGTTGTAAATATTTATTACAAGGGATAATCATAGGGTTAAACAAGTTTTCTCACTCACCACAGGTATTATCAGAAGGAAAAGCACACTCTGGGTCGCAGCTTCAACTTGGCACAGATGCAGATTTACAACAGCTGCATGTTTTTGTTATACTGTCCCCCTCTAAACTGACGCCTATGGGTTAGACAGAGATGAGGTGACTAACTACCCCGTGGTTGGACAAATCTTTATATCAATCTTTAATTCTTGTTTTTATTGTTTCATTGTACTCCACATCATTAAGGATATCCTGAATGATTTCTCAAGATTGAAGCGAAGATTGCTCGATAATCTAGGAGCATGTTTATCAAAGGAAATAATGAATTAAACAGGAACTCTACTGTGATTTTATTGACGGTAGCAGGTCGACTGCAGTGCCTTTGATAGTAGAGTTTATATTAACAATATGTGGCACATTCACAAAAAGGCAGCGTCAGATCTACTGTATTTGATGCTGCGGTACACCTTTATGCAGCAAGTTGACATGCTGACACATTAAAAGTGAAAAGAGGGTATTTAGAGAGAGCTCACCGCTCTATATCCCACAGAGGAATCACCCTGATCAATAATGACTCAGCTTCAGCTTGTACTCACTCCAGCCGAAGAAGGGGGGCAGGCTCCAGCCCATGGAGTAGACCCAGGCTGCGGCTAAAATGCTCAGGGCTTTCCTGCGAGACATCACCCCCAGAGAGGCGAGAGGTCTAGTGATCACCACGTACCGGTCCACAGCAATCACCATCAGTGTCATCATACTGCAGATGCCAAACAGAGCTCCACAGAAGGCGTACAGCTCACAACCTGGAGGAGGAGGAGGAGGAGAGGACACACAACAGCAAACACTGTTACTGCATCTCACCAAGAAATCAACATCTGAGCACTATCTGTGTTGTTCTGTCAAAATAATGTATTATTATTCTTCAGCTAGACTTTGAAAATCAAGAGTAATGGGCTGAAACTGTCACTGTACTGGTTCAGTCCCACAGCTCCCACAGCATTGTTTCTGTCCACAATAGAGAGCTGTAACTTTAATTAAAAGTTCTCCAAACTCATTGTACACTCTCCGCTCGCTACACACTGAACAGCAGACGGACTCTGTTAGCAGCTAGCAGGTGAACAGATTGTTGCATTTAGCAGCAAAGGAGCCAGATATTTCCCAGAGGAGCAGCGAGACCTCCCAATGGACTCCAAAGTGAAAGGAGCTACAAGAGTAAACAAGAGGGAATATTGGACTTGAAATCCCCAGGTGGTTGGAAAATGAATCAAAATGTTTTAAAAAGTTTACTTAGTACTACGGAGCGTGTTTGCTCAAAGACCCACTGATGAAAATATTGTTTTTTACATGTTTATACAGCATTTTTCTGATGCTACAGGACATATCATGAGAAACTAAATGCAAAAATGCTTTTCAGAGTATTTCTTCATTCAAATTGCTGTGAATCTCTGGCAGGTTCAGATACAGTGAGATTTCGTATGTCACAAATCCAAGCTCCGCCCCCAGAGCCGCGCTATGCAGGCTACACTCGGAGAAATACAGAGGACGATCGCGGAACAAGCGCGTGTGTTATCTGATTGCGATGCTCGTAAGAAAGTTAATCATGATATTAGCTTTCATCGTGTCCCTAAAGACATTAGTGTCCGAGCGCTAAGTAGCTTCTTTGTTAACTGCCACTTCTACTACAACAACAATGTTAGGCTGCAAGCTAGCGTGAAGAAGAGTGTGCAGAGCAGCGCTGTCTCCGCCCACCACTCAGAGGCAAATTGCTAATGATCTACTGGAGCTCTGCAGAAGAAAAGTCCTTGAAAATGACACAGGTAACGTGATTTATGGTAAAAACTTCATAATCACAATTTAACTGTTGTTAGCTGTTGTTAGCCGCTGTTAGCAATACCAGTTGAAAACAAGGTATAACACGGTATATTACTCAAACAAACACCATAGTGCTATGTCCACAGTTAAACATTGGGCAGCATACATATACCACTTATTTAATTTTAATTATTTAACAAAGTTCTTCTAAAATGGTCAAACCTCATTCATGGTGTTGACACGTAAGGTTTAAAAACTGAGTATCAGAAACTTGAATACACCGCAGTTGGGATCTTATATTGTGACGGGAAACAAAGTCAGGCGGCAACAGTAAAAAACAATCGAGACTACTTGGGTTGGCGGTCCCAACAAAGTCAATAACTTCTGTAAGCGAGACAGAAGGTGACTTTTACGTTCTCCACATTTGCTCAGTTAAATGCGATACTCAATTATTTAAACCCCAAACTAGCCTCTCTCCTTTTTGACCTTACCAAATTGTATAAGTGCCTCAGCCTAAGAAAATGTCCACTCTTCCACTCCTGTAACCACATTAGACAGACTTCATCTTCTTCTTCGCTTTTCATGGCACAGAATTTAACCACATTACATGCCTTTATGATGTAAGACAGTGCAAAGAGTTTGTTATATCACATAACCCTGTCAGTTCATGTTAGTCCAAGACACTGCTGAAAAAAAAAGATTGCAGTTCCTTATTAAATGACCCTTACATTCCTGGGATATTTTACACATGCTTGTTATCTTGATCTTAAGAGAGCCCCAGGACCTTAAAATATAGTCCCTCTCTGGGGAGCGCCTGCCGTTCCTGTGGATTCAATCTGGACTTGGTTATCTTCAGTAACTTAAACACACAGTCAGCCGTGTGATGTGATTTATGTTCAATTACCTGAGCGGTATTTGTTTGGGTTTCTTCACTCAGGCGACACACTTCAGATCTTGTCTTGCGCTCGAATGTGATGACTTGGCACAGTGATTACACGATGTGTGACAGGTCTGCCGTAATCACACACCGTGGGCCTGAGGGGACGGCAGCTAATAAAGGGTTGATTGAGTGTTTGTATTTTGTCGGCGTGTGTGTAGAAGTATGCGCGAATGACATTTCTTCATACATTATGAATACGTTTAACATAATTACAGGCTGTATGGACGCTATGGAACAAGAAGAGGTCTGTTCAAAGTCCTGTCAACAGCACGGCCGTCTCTGAGAGAAAGCGTGCGCAGAATATCAGCACATAATTGGCTATTTACCGTTAGTTCAGCATGTATTCATTATTTAAACAAATGCAGTATGCTGTTTACACACCTTCAATTTTCTCCCCTGTTTAGCAAGCATGTTGTCACAATCTATTGTTTATCACGCTGCTACTTGTTTTCACCAAACACCGTGACTCATCCCTCACATTGTTCCCCTCTTCCCATAAACTCGACCTCATTTCTCTTTTCTTTTACCTCCTGCTCCCTCCAATACTCCACAATTTTATTTCATATATTTTCCATTCCACGTGCCTCGCCGCCTTGTCTCCGCTCTTGCCTTTCCCAACATCCTTCACTTGATCAATCCAAATAGGCTTCATAGTTATGAAATACTGAAAAGACAAATCGATATAGCAAAAAAAAAAGGTGATTTTATATTCATGCTGTAACATAACAAATATTCATACCTGGGAGATGCACAACAAACCTATCTATGTGTGGAAATAATAGCGGAAAAGTGACTACGCTAGCTGTCTCAAACTGCCGACCCAGATGTCAATAAGATAATGTAATCTGTAATCTGGTAATCTAATTATATTTTTACATTTAATTGTTTATTTTCAGAAGTTTTCCATTCAGCCACCTGTCACGTTTATTAGAATAAAAACCTCCCCAACATGGCGAACCTTTAAAGTCCCACTCCGTTCATTTATTTTTTACTACTTAAAGTATTTTCAGTGGTCTTTAAAGACCATAGAAAACAGTTAGCAATGGTTCAACGTTACAACAGTAGGCGTCCATCTTGGCTTTGCGACTTTGTTTACCAGAACGCCATCAACTCGGGTGTAACGTCATTCCCAACTCAGACATCCAACTTCACAGAATGCAAATATTGGCATTTCCAAAGTAGTCAAACATAAAATGCTTGTGACGATATTTCTATTTTTCTCCATCTTTGATACTCAGTTTTTACACATTACGTGTCAAACACCATGAATGAGATTTGACCACTTTAGAAGAACTTTGTTAATCACAGTTTTCTGGGAGCTGGTGCCCCATTGTGAATAAGTGGTGCCCTTTGGATCCATTTTTGCCCCGGCCCCTCAAACAGCCTAGTACACCCCTGTCCTTAAGCCTCTTTAAATTACACCCTGCTTACGTATTAACTGTCTGTTTTGAATCTCCAACAATTCTCTAGATGACTGACGCCCTGTCCGCCTCTTCACCAGGGCTTAGTGCGTGTAAAAAGGGTAAAAAAGAGTTTAAAAACAATCCGATGTTTAGCTGTTTATTTCCTGAAATTGACCCTTTGGGGACAATGTACCGTGTCAAATTTCTGAGTCACGCAGAAGTTGTTTCCTGTAGAATAAAATACAATAGATTTTCCAACACACCAGCTAACATTGGCCTCCCCAGAGCCCTACTCCTGCTAAAATGCCCCATCATTCAGGTGTGAGGGAATTACTATTACCTCGAGAAAAACAGGTTAGATAACACAAAGAAAAGGAAAACAACGTTGGCCTATTCTTTGTTATTCCTACCTCCACTATTCGCTCCTCAGCCCCTTTTATTATCTACAGCTCACCGTGTCTTTTAAAGAAAGATCAGTAGGAGGAGTGAGACATGTTTTCCAAGTGGTTGTGGTTTTACGGGGGATTGGGGGGGGATAGAAAGCAAGAGTCCTCTCGCAGTAACCACCGTTGAGAGTTGAGCTCCAGATCTGACAGCGATTGGCTATCTTCATCAAGGTCAGGACAACTCCTGGAGGAAAACGCAACGCTTCGACTATCAGTGTTTGATCAGTGGAGTGTGGAGCCTTCTTTAGTTCCCCCCTCCCAGCAGGTTGTTTTAAACACACAAGAGTGCAACACCCCTCCTACAAATGCAATCATGGAAAACACACCACCGGCATGCATGCTAGCTTTGTTCTGTGTGATCGATGGGATCGGGATACAGCGGAGTAAGCCTTTGGTGCTGCTTTTACGCTGAAGCAGAGAGGGGTTATGGAGGATGGCAGGTCTTTGTGTGTGTACAGAATCTCAACTGAACTGTAGGTCACACTTGGCAGGGGAGGGACACAATTTAGCCGCCTGTTGAATTTTAAAGTGAGTGAGCATGAATGTTAATATGCCCGTGTACATGAACCATGTCCTAGCAATCTTAAGTGTTCAACAAATTCAACAATGAAATGCGGTAAATGTTGTCATCACTACCTAAGTGCTCCAGGTCTCTCAGGGGCACTTATTTCAGTAGCTTTATTTTCAATGGGAGAGGTGAAAAGCTGGGGCAGTGAATTTACTGATTTGAAGACTGAAAAAACATAAACACTCTTAGAGCAAGATGTACAACAACTACACAAAGTCTAATGTCAAAAGATGAAGCAAATGCAGATACTTGCAAACTGTATAACCAGAGGCAGGTCTTGAACTATTTGAACTGAAAACATGTTTATTTTTGCTCTAAAAATGGGCTTAAATTGTGTACGTCGTTTCCGATGCTTCTGCCTCAAGTGGACACTAAGGGAATTACAGTTTTTTTGTGAAAGAGGCATTTCTAATTTATAGATCACTTTTATTGAAATGCTGATGCTTTTGTAGGTGTTACGGTTCAAGAAGTGATCTTGTTAATTTCCAGCCTGTTATTTTGACAACAATAGTTAGCTAACATGACGTAAAAATTGACTCCATAATAATGCTTCGATCCAGTTGTACTGGGAAGTCGAAATTCAAGGTCATGGTTGGAAAGTTGGATTCCTGACTCGTAAAGTCGGACGATCCTCACAAACCCCGACTTGACCACAATGTCATAATCCAAGATGGCAGAACTATGCATCAACAGTACACAGTAACAGTGAGAGCTCTTCTAATGTAGTAGTTATGAGCATTTCTGTTTTGTTTTTGTGAAATCAAATTAGTGGTATATGAATGCTGCCCAACATCTAACTGTGGACATGGCACTATGGTGTTTGTATGAGTAATATACCGTGTTACATATTGTTTTAGACTGGTATGGCTAACAACGACTAACAACAAACCATAGAAAACAGTTAGCAATGGTTAAACGTTACAACTGTAGTTATGTTGCGTTCGAGTTACCTCGGAAGTCAAAAGTCCGAGCTGAAAATGACGTCACACCTGAGTTACCAGCGTTTCAGTTACCAAGCCTTAAATTCGGACAAGGCAAGCGCTAAAATAACATTCGTAGATGGAGCCATCTTGTTTCAGGCCTCCGATTTTGCTTTTTTCAATTTGGTAACTGAAATGCTGGTAACTCAGGTGTGATACCATTTTCAGCTCAGACTTCTGACTTCGGAGATAACTCGGATGCAGCATTAGAAGTCCGAGCTGAAAATGACGTCACACCCGAGTTCCCAGTGTTTCAGTTACCAAGTCAGAAAAAAGCGAATATGGAGGCCTGAAACAAGATGGCTACATCTACGAAAGTTATTTTAGCGCTTGCCTTATATCCAGACAAGGCAAGCGCAAAAATTACTTTAGTAGATGTAGCCATCTCGTTTCAGGCCTCCATATTTGCTTTTTTCCGACTTTGTAACTGAAACACTGGTAACTCAGGTGTGACGTCATTTTCAGCTTGGACTTCTGACTTCCGAGGTAACTTGAATGCAGCATAAGCTTCATAGCACCTCAGAAATCAATGTCTGGCATGTTTTATCCAGCCTGTGTCATGCAAACATAAACCAGTTTCTCTCAATCTGTCAGAGCTTTGGTTATTTAAGGTAGCCTGTGCAGCTTTTTCTTCATGACAGGTTAAAATGTGAATTCACACAGAGAAAATGTCTGCATCTGAATGTGTTACCTTTTTTCCCAAAGATCCACCGCTTGTGCATGCTGGTGATGAAGAACACAGGAGTCTGGGTAAGACACATGAGGAAGTCTGTGACAGCCAGGTTAATGATGAACAGGTTAGATGGCGTCCTCAGACTCCGGCTCCTGCACACGCATACAAACACAAATACAGGCATGCGGAGAAATATTAAAATTCATGCTGGAGAATGACTAACTGTAAATCAATATCACATATATTATTAATAGAGGTTCATACTAGAAATTCAGTGCTGAATAAGCCTATCGAAGAGGATTAATTCTGAGTGCATGTACCTGCAGAAGGCATACATGACCAGGAAGTTTCCCAGCAGGCCTGTGATGCCAACAGCCAGGATGACCACGCCGATGGTGTAGTGAGCGTGGTCTGGGACGTCTACAGTTGGAAACGGGTGGTTTGGAACCATGGAGCCCTTTGCAACAAGAAAAGAAGATGAGGGAGTAAATGTCACCAGAAAGATGCTCGTTTCATTGCAGGGATCATTATCATCTCTGCAGGGGGAAAAAGGACCATAAAACCCAAAGGTCAGCTGAGGTAGCAGGTTGTGTTCCAGCCAAGCAAGGACTCACCTGGTACAACAAATCAGCTCAATGAGAACTGTTACGTTGATTGAATGAGCAGAGTCAGGAGTGCTGCTGCTTGGTTGGAATAAACCTGCAGCCACATTGGCCATTTCATGGGTCAGTTAGCAGGCCTTGAAAGTTATGACGGGGACCTCTTCCCAGAAACAAAATCAAAAGATGATGGGGAAAAATGATTAGTGGCACAAAAGTGTAGCAATGTCCTTCGTAAGTAAAGGTCAGAAAGAAGCAGACATGAAAACTTGTAGTACAAAAATCTAAAAATAGCTTCTAGTTGTTCATTCCTGCTTGATCAAATTCCGGTTTTCAATGGATGTGAATTTAGTTTTCGTGATAAAAATGTGGCTAAAGATTCTGTTTTCTCCTTAATTTGACTTCTCACAGGAATAAGCTCGCAGTGCATGTACCAGGATGCATTTAAGTAAAGCAGCCTCAGCCTTGACCTCATTCAACTCTATTTCCTCAGCAATCTACTTTGCCTTAAATAACTGTGGCATTCTATCAATCTTATCTTAAAGAGAGGAAGTTTCCCCATCCACTGCAATCCTTACACATTATTTAGGCAAGTCATTAACACTGGTGTGGTTTTGTGGATGGCTGCGACACAAACAAAGGCAGAGTGTTTATTTTTTCTGTTTAAGATAAATCAGCCCTTAATTCACCATTAATGTCAAAATCGTGTTTTATTCACCTAGAATTTACTCTTAAAAAGATTTCAGGTACTGCACATGGCTAAACACAGGATCACAGAGTCTGCAGGTGGAAGAACTGGTTTGCAGAGTGTGGATGATGTGAGCAGAGCAAGAACCCCGAACTTTGTGAGTTAACATCCACATGCTTTTGTCTGTTCAGTATTCTTCAGGCCCAGATGAGAAAGAGACACAGCCTACATATGTGTGAGGCTAAACAGTTAGCTTTGGTGCCCTAACCATCCCACTGCCAACCATATTCACATGAAGACAACACAACAGATCAGACTCCAGCGAGTGACAACACACCCAGGTGGCTTCTCTAGTTATACCAACTTTAGTAACGACCGCACGATAGCAATACACAGCGGTCTGAGGAGCCACACACAAACCTCAACCAAAAAGCGACTCTATAGCCACAAATAATGTTCAGAACAGCACCTAACTTCATCAACAGGACATATAGGGTCCCAGCCACAGCACCAGCCACCAAACATCTTTTTAGCTTTGCCTAATTTCTTTAACAAAGAGACTAAACACAACTCACCTACTCTCTTCCAGCAGCCGCTTGTTTGTAGTGAGACCCAGGGCGAGTCCATCAAGGACTGCTGCGGGGTGACGCAGCTCAAGGAAGAACATTTCTGATCATTTCTTTATCATTTCCTTAAAGTATTAATCTCCATATTAATCATTTTGCACTGCAGACGTGGTAGTTCTTCTACCTTAGCGTCTCGGTCTGATTGCATTTCCATGAAGAAATGATCATAAATGTTCTTCCTTGAGCTGTGTCACCCCGCTGTAGTCTGTAATGGACTGGCCCGAGGTCTCGCCACAAATAGGCGGCTGCTGGAAGAGAGTGGGTGAGTTGTGTTTAGTCTCTTTGCTAAAGAAAGTAGACAAAGTTAAAAAGATGTTTGGTGGCTAGTACTGTGGCTGGGACCCTATATGTACTGTTGATGAAGTTAGGTGCTGTTCTGAGCATTATTTGTGGCTATAGAGTGGCGTTTTGGTTGAGGTTTGTTTATGGCTCCTCAGACCGCTGTGTATTGCTATCGTGCGGTCGTTACTAAAGTTGGTATAACTAGAGAAGCAAGCGGTCGGCAACATTCATCTCTTGTCGGGGTGTCTAACTCGGTGTTAAGGTGTCTTTGACCCTAAATTAATTTTACGCCGGATCATCTGTTTAAATGTTTTTCCATTGCTTACAGTGGTCCTCTGGGTTTTGTCAGGGTTGGTCAAAGGTTAAGGTACATTTGTTAATCTGTGAGTTCAAGTGGTTGTCCATCACTGTGTGTTAACCTTTCTCTTGCCTAGACTAAGCTGGAACATGCTTGAGCTATTAGAGATCAGTTTAAACAACTAACCCAAGTTTATCCAAGTGAAAGGTTAGCTCATAATACAAAGTGTGTCATTTTAGAAGAGGTTTATCATGGTATGAAATCTCTCCGGATTCATCAACGTGCCAAAAACACGTGGCTGTTTCTTGTCCCCTTAATGCAAAGCTTTAGTTGCTCCAGGTTTTCACTTGACGTTAGCATTTAGCTTCTGAGAAGTGGCTGCACCTCAAAGCACACAGCTCCACTTGAGAATTCCTCTCAGAAATCATGACACACTCCCCTGCATTTACACTTTCCTCTTGTCTCTCACTGGGTTTCTTTCATGCACACACACACACACAGAAACACACTTACTCACCAGGATGACTTTCACTGAGCTAAATCTTTCTTAGCTGCCTCACACACACACACACACACACACACACGCGCGTGCCTTTTTTCATTAATCATGCCCCTCTCATTTAGACACCCATGTTGTGTGTCCGTCTGTGTTGGTGTGGCTTACACACATGTGCAAACATCTGTTTGAGGAGTCTTGCTTTCTGCAGAGTCATATGTGCTCCGGCGAGGAGGACATTTGAAAAGTGATGGAGTGGTTATGTAAGGAAATGTGTGAAAAGGTCATGGCGAGGCGTTCCTGAAACGGCACCAAAGTGATGTGAGGGAAAGTAATATGCAGATGTGTGTGAGTGAGTGTGTGAGTGTGTGTGTGGGGGGAATGTAAACACAGTAGGATCAAGTCTGACGCCGTCATGTGTGATATGGTGGATCACAATCAAGGTCTCCTTGCCTCGCCTGCCTGGCTTCATTTCTCCCCCGATCCCGATTAATTCCCTCCTTCACGTCTGCTCCCTAAATCACTCAAACACTCCTTTCCTTCCTTCCTTCCTTTTTCCCTATTCTTATTTCCTCGCTCTTCTAGCTCCAGCAGCTCGGGGGCCAGATAAATGCTGATCACAAGGTGAGAGGGGCACAGTGAGCGGCGTTGGCACTGGAGTCTCCTCTCTCCTGTCTGCGTGTTTGTGTGATTTCAAGATGGAGCGACCGGGCGGTAATACCTGTCTATATTCACTCTCTCAAAAACACATGCTGAAGCCAACAACGCTGGCGTTTCTGGGAATTCCTTCGTCAGAGAAGTGCAAGTAATATAAATGTAAATGGTCTTGTGGCTGTCTAATACACAAAGATTGAGGACACAGAAAAGACAAATAAATTGGGATTGAAAGACGATGAAAATTAGAGGGGAGGAAGAAGGTGCCAGACAGAATAAAAAGGCAGGAGAGAGTTTAACATCCAATTTAGGGAATATAATATGAATTAAAAACACTCACACTTGAGCATGCATAAACAGCCACACACACATATAAACACATGCATTCAAAGTGAGTCGTCTGCAGCAGATGTGCATACACAATCAGATGAATCTGTGTGCAAACATGCTGCAGGAAACAGCACCGCTCTACGACATCGAACACTGATATAATAAACATGGCTGGGGGCACTTCCAGTGACATGGTTATCATGTTCATAGCAGAGCAGCAGTTCAAATATGTACAAACCAGAACTACTTTTTCACTGTTGGCCATTTAGGTGTCAGGATACAAACAAGAATGTAACCACGATGGCCCAGAAGTTAAGAAATAATATGAATTTAAACCAACGCTAAAGGCGAAAAGCAGAATGTACAGCAAAAAACCAGAGGCAAATTCCTTTACTGCAATGACATAAATATTACAAAGTCTGCACTGAAGAAAACTGCAGCAGAAAAATGCTGTAAACCTGAGCATCACAAAAGATGTAGTCCAGGTTTCCGGGGGGCACTCGTTGTTGCAGCTTTATTTTTGATGGGAGAGAGAAAAAGCTCAGGCAGTGAATTTTATTGATTTTAAGACAAAATAAAACTAAAGGAGTAGAGTGTCACTTGCAATGGAAAAAAAAAACAAGTAGCAAACTCTAGAGTTGAAAATGAAGCTAATTGAGAAGTGAGGAGACTGCAGTTCCTCAAGAGTCCACTTGAGGCTGACCCTGGATTCTACAGTAAAAGTCTCTTATCTCTGCAACTCATTTCTTCAATAACAACAACAAGACTGGGCACAACTTTTTACACGACTCATCAGTTTTTATTGTTATATGAAGGATCAGAGTTCTTTATTATCGGACATAACAATAGGGTTTTAGCTGTGTGATGATATCTTTTAAAGCACCTTTAAGGAGTTATCGTTAACCCTTTATTTGATGCCTATCTCTATATCGCTTGTATAATTTACCTTGTAAGTCATGATAAAATGCTTTATGTGTTATGATTATTGCTATAAAGCATTATGATCATTTTTGAGTGTTTATAACTATAGTTATACAGTGCTATAACATGATTATAATGCAGTATACATATATTTATACAGCGTTATAGAGACAGGTGTCAAGCGAAGTGTTACAGAGCTTTCTTTACATGAATTAAACTGACTTAAATTCAGGTTGGTGCTTTTTCATGATATCCAAAAGCAAACGAGACCATTAGCGACAAGATTGATGGTTTTTATTTCCTTATTATTCATGCATGAAGCCGGTGTGAGGGGGTAGGTGTCAGCCAAGCAGCTCAAGAAACAACTCCGTTTTTATAAACTCTGTATCAAATATTCAGAACAAATAATACACTTGACCGTCAAAAACATAGACTGTATATACTATGGACAACTTGGTCCCGCCTTCCGCCAGTATATGGATTTGAAGCTGAAAAGCTCTCGGTAATTCTGTGTTTTTTCTCCATTTCCTGAAACCACAGTGCGCAGTAGCGTTGTACGCATTCAGCAGGAGAGTCGCTGTGATGACGCTCGGCTCAAACAGCGTATCCCCCCGGGTGAGCTACGTAATCCCTAAGCCAATAGGCTGTATCAAGTGTCAATCAAAGAAAACATGAACCCCCTAATAACTTTTAAAAACGGAGCTTCACAGAAAAAACAGTACCTGAGTCTTACAATAACTACATGTCAACATCGCATGGGGGGAGGGGGTTCTGTGTAATAAATTTCTAAAGTTTGTCCACAGCTACATAGGGATTGCTAGAGGAGGAGGGATTTATGACCTATACTGCAGCCCGTCACCAGAGGGTGCTGTTCTCGGGATGGCTTCACCCGGTGAAGAGACAGACAACGTCCATTCTATATTCAGTCTATGGTCAAAAGTCAGCAGGATCAGGGTTTAATGTCAAAAGTCTCTACTCTAGCTTGTAGACGACATGATAAAGAAAGACTGCTTTATCCACAGGGGGCGCCAAAGTTTGCACTAACCAAAAGTTCCTCACAGTAGCTTTAGAGGTGCTGTAAGAAAGGGTTGCATCATGTTACTGGTCAATTTTTGAGTTGAAACTAACAAATTAGAAATGCAAAACAAGTTAAATTTTAAAGTTAGGTTTCCATTTTGGTAGTTTTGGTTTATCTGAACAGTCGAGCCTCTTCTTTCAGCGTCTGTTTCAGTATTTGATTAAATTAACTCCTTTCAAATGATTGAAAACACTGAACACTATTGTTCAAACAAGAAAATAATCTCTACTTTCCCTAAACAGAGCTGTAACACACACACAGTTGAACAGAATAACCGCCCACTCAATCTGTCAAATGTCACAGTGGGTCCTTAATCAGTCTGTCAATAAGTTGCCCTGTAATTGGTTATCTGCAACCCAGAAGAAAACTCATTTGTTTAGCAGCTACAGCCACACTGATCAAACACACAGGAGACATAATCACAGAGAAAGAGAGATACACACCAATAATATCAGCACTCAATTTCTTTTAATTCAAACATTTATCCTCAGTTTTTTTTTTTAATTGGCCATGACGAATAAGGTGGCGAAAGAAAAACCAACAAATGGCACCAAAGAAAAGAAGCCATCTGCAGAGAAATGTCGAAAAGTTTCTCGAGAGTTTGGAAATGAAAACCACGCATATTTCAGGGGGAAGATCCCATCTGTGTGAGTGGAAGCTGCCCTCGGGCTCTGCTGCAGTATCAGCTTTCCCAGCACTCCCACCACGAAGGCCAGACCACAAAAGCAGCAGAGACCAAAAGCCCGCAGGTCTCAACTTCAAAGTCCAATCTGAACCTTTCACACTTTCTGGACCACATTCGCCATAACCGTGCAGTGCATGTGTTTCTCCATATGTCTCTAAAACAGCTGGTCCTGTCCCAAGAATCAGAGTCTGCGTCTGCGCCCCAGGGGCAAAGTTTAAGCATTGTACTTTCTTTTTCATGCTTTATATTTTCCTCACAGAGTGGAGGTGGAGGAGATTTCCCTCAGAGGCTGAGCGTAAACTAAGCCCTCTGTCTGACATGGAGGGAGACAGAGCGAGAGAGAGAGAGGAGAGCGAGAGGAGAGAGAGAGAGAGAGAGAGAGAGAGAGAGAGAGTCTGATTTATCCCTGAGACTTAGTAATGATCACATTCTTCCTGCTGGTGATCACACGTCTCAGAGTTTCCAGGAGTAACAATGTGTAAATGAGACTGCAGAGAGGATGTGAGAGACGGCATGATTAAACACCTTTAAACAAACAATCCAAATCTGCATACAAAGCAGCTGCTTGATGGTTTTTAAAACAGCCGTTCTGCAAATACCCTCGATCTGGAATTGAACCGAACTTAACCTTCAGCCTGTTTGTGTTTTAATGAGGACCGGGACATGAGTTGATCCATAACATTAGTCAGCATAGAGCTAGTTCAGGCAGGTCAGAGAGTTGATATATCAGCTGATCCTGACAGCTCAGTGGTTACCTTCTTCTGCTTTACTCTTGTGATATGCATTGCAGTTAATCCTTGCTCTGTTCTGTATCCAAAGGTCTTCGCTGCTGCTCTGCCCGTCTTGGCTATTCATGTATGCACATGGCACAAAAAGGGGAGATGTGCTCTCCCTGCCTGTAGGCTTTGGTATTCCAGGTATGCATGTGCGAGGGCAGAGTGCTACTAGAACAGAGCCAAACCAGCAAACAGAACTTATTGTATGCAAATGATTGTTCTTTTTTTAAATAAAAGAGGTCCTGGCTGGACCAAAATAGACGCCAGTAAAGGATGACGGTCAATTAAAAAGATTTCCATGATAATATTTTCACTGGAGAGAAGGACGAGGAGTGATTCAAGGGGAGTTAGAAAATGAGGATTCCCTTTTTTTAAATAATAATTATTTTGCCACTAAAATTTCAATCCTGGAGAGATCAAAACCTGCAAGTCCAAGTGAAATGTCTGAACCATAAACAGGCGATATGGGATTTAAAGGGAACGACTTGGATTAAATTGGTCTATAAAGGCTTTTTAGTGCAACACCCGGTCACATTAAGTGGATCGAAGCACGCACATGCCCCCCGAAAGGGCTGCACAAAATGAGATACTCGACCGATCACAAATCAAGATGAATTTGAGCAAAACTGAAGCAGAAACACACGAATTACATTTTGACGCGCGCACAACCGCTGGCACAAAAAGTCATGCAAGGTGATGGGACATACCTGCACCCGCAGCAGCTTTTTTACTATACCTTTACCAGCCTTTCCTATAATACTACAAAGACGCTGAAGCAATAGAGAGACGAGCTGTGCGCTGCTCTCCTGCTTCATTCAGATTTAAGTGCTGAATGAAAGGAGCGCAGATGCGCAGGAGAGGATTCATTCATTCACTCACTCGGAGTTCAGATCACGCTCATTCACACCTCACTCTCTTTGCCTTCGTGTAAAATTTATGAATGATCTCGAGGATCAATGATGTAAAAATGAAAAATGAGTAAGTTTTTCGCCGGATTTCCAGATGCTGTAAATTGGATTTCAGCTGGAGCGGATCTCACAGCTGTTACGCATCGCTGTTGCGCGCAAAAGCTCGCCATTCACACCGAAGGGCATTCCTGCAGCACCACACCAAACACTCACAGAAAGAGAGTGGGAGTCTGACTTACAGCTGTAGCGACAGGAGACAGCTCCACGAGCCTGTGCGGACTGATGGAGCTGATGTTCCAGGGCGCCCGGACAGTCGGGTCCGAGGTGGGGATCCCCGCTCCAATCAGCAGCCTGGAATCCATCCCCGGTCCACGGTGGTGTATGAGAAGTGCGCGAGAGACGCAGCCCCGGTGAGGTTTAGAGACTATATGAGGTGGTCTAGGAGTCCAAGTGGGCCGTCATCATCGCCGCCCTGCTCTCAAACACTCTCAGTGTGACAGACAGACAGGACTACTGGTGCAGCTGTGGAGGGGAGGGAAACAAGTCCTCTCTCTCTCACTCCCTGTGTCTCGTCCAATCCGTGCTCCGGGGATGCCTCTGAGTGTGTCAGTAGGCCTGTGCGTGCATGCACACACACTGAGGTGGACATTTTTTAAGATTAACTACGAGGAATAATCACCTCCTAGAATTTTTTCTTTTTTTCTTCTTTTTTTGTTTCTCTTACTGAAAACTATACAGCACGTCTTTATTTCTCTAATGACATTTCCAACCTTTGCATCCAGAGCTACTGCAACAAAAGAAGAAGGGGGTAAAAAGTAATAACACAATCACACAAAAGGATCAAAACAATCTGTCTCCCACAGGAGTGACTTTAAAGTCCCCCACGTCTCTGTGTGGGCAGAGGCAGATAAGAGATTGTCACGTACCGCCTGCAGAAGTCTTGCCCACATCTTTCTGCGTAACAACAGATCAAAATCTATATTAATTTAATCGCAGCAACATGACTCAGACAGCTGGAGTGTGTTTCATTAGGGCAGCGAGAAGCTTTGAGTGCATCTGCGGGGAAAGGTTGAGGTCACGCCGCTGCAAAGAGCGACGGAGAGGAGCAGTGAGAGTAATGGAGGGATTAAAGGGGGTTTGTCTTTAAGTGGAAAGGAAGCTGATGAGATTGAAGGAGGAATAAGTGGCTATTCTGGGCATTTCACCCAGACACGTTAAAATTTCTATGAACTTTTAATGCTGCTTCATGTGGTGGCAAAATATCAGCTGATGTGCAGCTGGAAGGTCAGGCATTACTTTTTTCCCCTCTCTGTGGGCCAAAAAAAATCTCTAAAAGTTAGTTGACCTGGTAAAAAGACCCTGACATAAGTTTGAGGTGCAAGTTTAGCACAAAAAATAAGATGGATTTGCTTCAGTTACAATCAGCAACATGAGAAACTTAACTTTATTCAACTTTACGAGCATGTGTATCCCAAACTCTTGTTTTATTCTGTTAAGATACATATTTTTCCTTCATTATAGGCATTTGCTCTTGTATATCATATTTACTGCATTACAAAGTATCCTACACTGCTGCCTATCAATCCTGAAAAAGAGATTTCTGATTTCTGAAGGTTAAATCAAATCACCACAATGTAGTTTTGAGGCCCCGACCCGACTGAACAGACTCTGTTTCAAAATGAGTGCTTGTACATGTTGTCCAAAAACGAAGCAATTTGGAAAAGAGATTTTTTTTTTTATGCTGCTTGTTTGGCCGACCAAAAACTGGAGACATAAAAGCTTGTGAAAGACAATTAATGTACTCCATCGAGTTGATGTTCGCTGTAAAAACTAAAATCTGAGTGTGTTTTTCTGGTGTCTAGTTATTATTCTTAACATAGGCCACATATAGATGACGAATCCAGCATCTACACGAGGCTTCAAGATGTTATAATCAAGATGTTATTAAGAGAAAAAAAGGCCTGAATGGTTGTAATGAGTAAAAATACTGTATTTGCCAGCGTTGCAATCAAAATGTTCTTGTTAGTTCCTTGTAGTGAGAATAATGTCTCATTTCAAGATACGTAGTGGAGGTGGGTTCAGTTTGGCCGCGCTTTTAAGTAAATAAGATGTTTATCAAGACTTCATGTGAGTATGGCTTATATTAAAGCTCCAATGAGAAATTTTGGGAGATTTATATTTCTGACTGAAATTCATGTAGATGCTTTTTCATGTTCACCAAAAACAAAGACCACAAGAATAGATATCAATAATTGGTATTTTGTCAATTTTAATGCCTTATACCAGAGTGAGGGGGTAGGTGTCAGCTGAGCAATAGGAGAAAAAGCTCAGTTCCTCAAAATATTCTCAAAAAACTAGATTTGGTGATTGAGAGTCAGCAGGATGAGTCTTTTTAGGTGTGTAGTGGACAAGATAGCCAAACACTGCTTTGTCCATAGGGGGCGCCAAAGTTGACACAAACCAAAAGTCCCTCACAGGAGCTTTAATGATAATATGACAGTCAAAATTTACCAGAGGGGAGATTTATTTTGTGTTAAATGGTGCTTTATTTAGCTTGTAATGGACAAGATAAGCAAAAACTGCTTGTCCATAGGGGGCGCCAAAGTTGACACAAACTTTAAGTTCCCCAGAGGAGCTTTAATGCTGCGTTCCAGATGTCGGAGCTGGGAATGACGTTACACCCGAGATGATGGCATTCCGATAAACAAGTCAGAAAACCAAGATAGACGCCTACTGTTAGTCGTTGTCAGCTGTTGTTAGTTGTTGTTAGCTGTACCAGTTGTAAACAACGCATAACACAGTATTTTACTCTTCCTCTACCATAGCACCGTGTTCACAGTTAGACGTTGGGCAGTACAACATATAAAACGTATTTTATTTCACAAAAACAAAACAGAAGTGCTGATAAATAATACGTTATGAGAGCTTTCACTGTTACTCTTTACTGTCGATGCACTGCGCTGCCATCTTGGTCAACCCCAACTTGACGACGGTATCTTATGATACTGTCGTCAAGTCGGGGTTGGTGAAGATCGTCCAACTTTCTGAGTCAGAAATCCAACTTCAGGGGGGCATTCGGAGTTCGGAAATCCCAACTTCGGAGTACAACTGGAACACAGCATTAGTTTTAATGAGTGTAAGACAAATTTACTAAAATGCACAGTCAGCTACTTTCCTGTTTTTTGTTAATGAATTGTAATAAGTCTGTTGCGTATAAACAAAAGCTGGAGCTTTACATCTAAAATGATGAGAGTTGTATAACTAATTTTAAGCTGGTACAGAGTGTTGCTAATGCCATTAAAGGGATATTCCGGCGTAAAATTAATTTAGGGTCAAAAACACCGTAACAGAGGTAGACACCCCCTCGGGGGAGGTGAATGCTGCCGACCGTTTGCTCCTCCAGTTATACCAACTTTAGTAACGACAGCACGATAACAATCCACAGCGGTCTGAAGAGCCATAAACAAACCTCAACCACAACGCCACTCTATAGCCACGAATAATGCTCAGAACAGCACCTAACTTCATCAACAGTACATATAGGGTCCAAGCCATAGAACTAGCCACCAAATATCTTTATACTTTGCCTGATTTCTTTAGCAAAGAGACTAAAAGCAACTCACCTCCTCTCTTCCAGCAGCCGCTTATTTGTAGCGAGAAAAACCTCGGACTGGACCATTAAGGACTACAGCGGGGTGATGCATGACGGCGTGTTTGACCCTAAATTAACTTTACACCAGGAAATCCCTTTGAAGTCCTGTTACTGATCAGGAAAAAAACACAAAAAAACTGTCTAACAAAGCCCCAATCTGTGTGAACCGGCTTTAATGTCCTTGTCTTGTGTTTTGCTGGTTGGAAGAGGTCAAAGTAGAGCGAGGAAAGTGCAGAGACCTGTAGCAGGAACCTGTTTATTTGCAGTGAACGGTTCTGGGTGAACAATAAAGCATGCCTTTCATCCCTACACATCCAGGATGACATTTAGCTGGGAGCACTCTAGCATGTGGATGAAGAGAACGGAGAGGGAGGCTGAATGATAGATTGGGAATAATGGGGGATTGTCAACAGCAGAAGAAGGATGTGGAAGAATTTAAGCATGAAGCTCTTCGGAGTTTTGTTCATTCTGAGGGGAAGTTCAGGGTCTTGTGATAGATCTCCTATTTTCCCTTCTGCCTCTCCATCACTCTCTGCTTGCCTTTGGGTGTTGTTTTTGATTTTTGTACACTAACCCCTGCCCCCATAACCCATTTCACGGTTTATATAACGCTCTGTTCTGCAGTCTTCCATTTCAACAATAATATGTCACTAATGCTCCCTAATGCTGTGTAATGCTTCATAATGCGGCCGCACTGCCTCCCCAAGTCCCCGTAAACTCAATCAAGCTAGCCCACCTCTGAGATGCTAAGTGTTGATATTCTCGGACTCAGTGGATCAAATTTTTCACAGAGGAGAATTAATTCCCCCCCACCCTGCAGTAAAGTGACTGGTTACAGTAAAGGTAAGTGACATGATCCAGTAAGAAGAGCATCGTTTTCCAGATATGATCCCTGCCCCCTTCAGGTCTGCGCTCTCTCTCTCTACTCATTGAACTCCCTCATAGCAACACACTTAAGTGTAAATCTACTTCCAGCAACATGCTCCTCACTAATTATCCACACAAACACACACACTCAAACGCCATGTGTGAGCTTAGCGTAGCAGCATGTTTAAACGTTTAACCTCGATCCTCTTCCCGTCTCACTGAACTCTGACAAACAAACACATCCTTCCTGTGTGTTGTGTTTGCGAGCAGCGTGGCCCTCTGGCAGCTGCAGGACTGTGGAAGTTTACCGGTCTCATGATCATGGTTCTGGCTGAAATTAAGAGGATCACAATCTGGAGTCTGGACTTACACAACAGCAGCATTATACAAACAACACGGCTAATACAAAGGCCAAAACAATACAGGTCTGTTTGGCGTGATCCTCCCCTCCTCTCTCTCCTTCTTTCCCTCCTTCGCACTTGTCCCCGTTCAAGTTAAATAAGGCTGTTTCAGAGCTTAGAGTAAGGATCATTAGTTTCAAATCCAATCAGCAAATTTCAGCACAGATGAGCTGATGTGCCGAGGATATTACAGCCATCATTGTTTGTTGTTTTACGTGTCAAAAATCAATTTGTCTGGCTTACCCAATGGGTCTATCGCTCAACAGTTCCAGGAATTAGACTGTAACACAGACACTGTTAATAAATAAAGATTACGATGGTTGTTTCGGTCATTACTAATAAACTCAATAATAAACACAGACTGCTTCCTCTACAGTTCTGTGAGAGGTTTCCTAATCCTGTGTTGGAGATTGACATTTTAATGAAACAATAAAAGTAAATTATTTTTTTTGTTGTCTTTTTTTTAGCAGGGGTGTAGCCAAAGGGTGGTGTGTGGTGACCATGCCCATACTAGCAAAAGCGAAACTACATTACTGAGTGAAGAATTTTGCTTCATTTTGTTTTTATCATCAATAACTAAGTACAAATGTGTTCCTTTAATAATGCCATAATAAAACTGATGAGTGATGCCTCATAATTTACTCATTTTCAGTCATTTATCTGCACATTTTTGCTTGTAGCGTTAAGAAAAATCTATTTGAAGTGTCCAATATCACTTTACCAGAAGAGTAGGTCACTTTTTGTAGTAAATAGATAGACTTTAAAAAGATTTATCAACATGGCAGCTCCCCCACAATCTAGCTAAAACTTTTACAGCTCCCCCTGGTGGCTGGATGCTCCATAGGTTCAACTGTAATTCGAGCAGTTAGTTATTTTAGTTTAACGCTCACGGCTATGGGATCATTTTCTGGGGAGTGAGGTTTTTATTAGCCAGTTAATGTGACTAATGGGAGGTTTGGCATTATGATTGACAGCTGCTGTTACATCTATGCCTGAAAACTGCCATTATGAGTTCCTTTTGAGTACCAATCACTGTTAGAGACAATATATAACAAGCTCTTAACACAGCCATGACAAAATACCTGGTAAATGACAAATTTTACTCTCACCTTTAAAGACTCATTCTGATGAAAATCATATTATTGTTGTCTACATGTTCATACGGTATTTTTCTGATGCTACAGGAAATATTGTGAGAAAAGTAAGTGCGAGTAATTGCATTTCTGAGTATTTCTGCATTCAAATTGCTGTGAATCTCTCACAGACCCAGACGGCAGGTTCAGATTCAGCGAGATTTCCTACGTAGCAAATCTGAGCTCCGCAGGCCACACTTGGAAACGTAGAGGACAATCGCGGAATGAGCGTGTCCATGCTCGTAAGAAAGCTAATAATTATATTAGCTTCCATCATGTCCCCAAAGACATTCGTGTCTGAGAGATGACTAGCTCCTATGTTACCTGCTACTACTACTACGGCGGCAAAGTTAGGCTGCAAGCTAGTGTGAAGAGGAGCATGAAGAGGAGCATGCAGAGCAGCGCTGTCTCCGCCCACGACTCAGATAATGATCTACTGGAGCTCTGCAGAAGAAAAACCCTAGGTAACGCGATTTGGGCTAAAATCTATAGAATTGCAATTTAAAGACCACTGAGGAAACTTTAAGTAGTAAAAAAAAATGATTGAAGTGGGATTTGACATTTTTTAAGTGCGGGCCATGTGAGGAAAAATACTAAAGTTACCTAACATGAGTACAGGCCTGACCCACCTTTCCCACTGTCCAGCTCCTTGAAAACAAACAACAACATTGACTCCATTTCTTACAGCTTTAGCCAGTAATCCTGCTTTTAATGACCTTCAATGGTTGAACTTCTAACCTTGTTTTATTGTCGTATAATTTTACAAACGAGTGTGCCAGCACGGTGTTTGGGTGTGGATATCACACTCAGGACGACAGCCAAGAGTGATTCTGCAAGTGTTTAGAGATGCATGAGGTTTTAAAACGTCCAACCTTAGACCGCACTGAAACCCTTCTCTCTTCAGCCTGGTATTAAATAACTCATTCAGTGAGCCAGTCTGCACAATACCAGGAACTGAAACTGGACCACCTTCCTTTGAAAAGTCTAAATATTTGCAGAGAGAGAGCTCCAACAGGATGAGGCTACGAGCTGTATAGGTGGACAGGATGCTGGAGCTTGGCACTGTTTGTTTAGGACAGGGTACTAAAAACTGCATTTCTAGATTACATTGTCTTAGGGTAAAAATGATGGTCTTTTTTGTGCGGAGTTGATGCTTAATGCTCTGATTCGCTCTGAGAGAGGAGCCATCGGACTGGAAGCTCCAATGACAATGACATGTGTGGGAAGGGAGCACCACAGGGGAGGACAGCTGAGCCAGAATATGATTTATGATGTCCAGTGTTGGTCTGCCTCTGGATATGTTTGATTCAACGCTTAGTTTATGCAGGATGGAAAAAAAAAAACGTGCAGACCAGAATCCCCCTTTGCCTGCTGAATTTACAAGTCCGTCATCATCTGTCAGTCCTCTTAACACATCCGAATGTCTCAGGAAATGCTGCAAAGTGTTGGCAGGAAACATCCGCACATCAATCTCCAGTCAACTGATGAGGCAAAGAGGTTAAAGCAACCATCTTTCAAATCTGTCGTCAAAAACCGTCGGTCCAGCTGCATGCTCTCTGGTAGCATTTTGAGTTTGTGAAAGCAAACCATGAAAGGATGCACGTCCAAAACATGAGTCATATCTGGTTTTATCAGGTGTTTATTTTCCAGGAAATAACAAGAATAGAGCAGTTCCCCTCTGTTCTCTACCGGAGAAAATTGTTTCCAGTTATATATTGTTTCCTTGAGCGACGGTTTCTTTTTGCACTAGCGGGAGCCTTGGATCGATGAACAACACAGCTCTGAGATTGTCTGGTCTTGTTTCCAAACTCACAACAACATACAGGTGACTGAGATGGAAGTTTCTTTTAGTGACAGCTTTGGTGTCATTTATGACGAGAAACATCAGATAACTGATATCAAGATCATCAGTCAGGGTTCGGGACAGCCCGTACGGTTGTGGCAAAAATTTCACAGGAACCCCATCTGAGGTGGGAATACAGACAACACAACAGTAAAAAGGATGCTGTTTTCATCAGGAGTAACCCTGCTGCAAATGCAGAAATGGAACATCTTCAGTAACGCATGCAACAGCCCAACAAACATACAAAAAACAGGAAACATGCTGCAAATGGAAGAGAAAACATTTGGCAAAAAAGCCAAAACAACGGCATGAACAGAAAACACGCAGCAAACACCTCAGTGTTGTCAACCTATGGTCTTTGTTGATGGATTTAACAACTCTCAGAACCCCCTAGCATCTTATTTTTAAAAAAGTGTCTAGCGACAAATCTAGCCACTTTTTCTGGAGTTCAGAGACTCTAACATGAAAGCAGGTATTGATGTTGTTTTAGTGTTTTATGGTCTGTTTTTAGTTATTTGTTTCTATGTGTTTAAATAGTTTTTAAAACATTGAAATTATATTTTACTTTACTGATTGTTTTTTATGAACTAGCACATTTTTGATTTTGTATCGGCATGCTAAATGTATGTTTTGATCGGCAAATAGGAAGTGTATGACGTCACAGTGGAGCCAGATGGCTTCTGCCTTTGCTTCAAAATACATTACGAACAAAAAGACCTTGGCTTTCACAATATAGCTGAAAAGTTTTAACTGTAAAGATTAACAGCAGCTTAATGAAATGAATTCATCTCTGCCTTACAGGCTTTCACTGATCGTAACCAGCTGACAAACCATAAAAAAACAATCAATTTAACAACATAAGAACCAAAATAAGCTTCCTATATAAGCTTCAAAATACGTCATCGATGCATTAAGTCAGCCTCCACCAGGGTAGTATTGTGATTTCATTTTTTTATGAAGGGAAAATAGAGGGATAGAAAGACAGTTAATGGAAAAGTCCAAAGCATTAACCCTCCTCCATTCACAAAAGATCTATCAGGAGAAGAGGAGAGTGGAAATTGCCAAAAGCTGCTAATAAACAGTTTATTTTCAAAAAAAGATAATCTCTCAAAACAGGACAAACACTCAAGCCATCAGAATAAGATATTTCCACTGACAGTGGGGATTTATTTTTGCTTTAAGAGCGGAGAGTCTCTCACCCCATGGCCACGAGCGTTACATCACTAAAGCCCCAGAAGAGTGGAGGTCACACACTGACTGTTTAAACTGAGACAAAATATGCAGCGACACATTTCATGCACACATTTACCTCATAATCACAGTCATACAGGTGAAGATGGTGGAGCAGATCTACTGTCTGTGTGTGTGTGTGTGTGTGTGTGTGTGTGTTAAAGGCTTTTCTCTCTCACCCTCTCCATGTGCCAGCACCTCTCCTTACCTGTGAGTGTGCAGCAGTCAGACAGAACAAGGACAAACAGAGGAGACAAACAGAGAAAACACCAACAGATCCACATCAGGGGTTTTAAATATTAAACTGGGCGAGGAGGGACAAAAGGTCATCACAGAGCTGTGGGGAAAAATGAGCATTTTACACCTCTGATTCCTCTCCTCAAAGGCAATAGGTAAATTTAATCAGATCTCATAGTTTTTACACACGTATCAGACTCATAGTTAATGTTATTTCCTTTCACACATGTCCACCACAGTGGAAGATATCTCCTGTTGGTCTGGAGGCAGGAGAATATACTGTACATAAACTTGCGTTGACACCACACTGTCATACTTTTCCCATGGTGAGATGTGAGGGCGTATAATGTTTGAATCGGCGCTAAGATATTGAGTTCAGCAGTGTGCAAAAAAGTGCCGTATTGAAGTCACACTACCTGGTAACAAGAACCGCTTTACAGCAGGGTGAACTTTTTTTTGTAGGTCCTGCCGTCCTTCGCCTCTGATTGGCTAGAAGTGCTGGGCTTTGATTGGTTATTCCTTATGGCTGTGAAACGTCATCGTCTGTCAGGTTAGGGTTAGGAGATTCAGAAGTGCGATAATGTTCTGTTCGATGTACAGAGCCGTCAGCCAGCGTTCGGCCTGAGTGCACGATGATGTTTTCAGCTTTTCTAGCCAATCAGAGGCAAAGGAGGCGGGAATGTCCCCTAAAATCCTACAAAAAAATGTCACCTACAGTGGGTCAGAATCTTAAATAACTTATTGAGAACAAATATAGCTACCTAATATGACAGAAACCCCCTTTGAACAATTTGTTAGAGATGTTTCTTAATGTTATAGTTTGACTAATGCTCCATGTTAAAGGTACAGTATGTAAAAATCAGAATATAAAGTGATATCTAGTTGGCAGGTACCATCAAAATTTTGACGTCACAGTCCATGTTTGCTTATTAAATCCAATTTCAGATACCGTCTTGTCAGGATATGGCACGGACGATTTGGACGTCCCAGTTAAATAGTTGCAATATAATCAAGATGGCGAGTGATGGGATGGAGTCTGGCAACAATTTGTCTCACTTAAAATCACCCTGACTTTTTACTGTTGGGAATCTGAGAGGAAAAAGTCTGTTTAAAGTCAGGTTAAAAGTTCAACTGTTTGTGTTCACACATGCAGCCCATCAGGGGAATTTCCAGGCATGTTTTACAGATTTACAGATCAGTTCCTCTTCAGGGCAAAAATTGATGAGAATTGCATTTACTGTTCAATAATCCCAAGATTTTTTTTTTAGATAATCCTCTGAGCACAGTGTGAGTTTATGGGACTTTTCATTTTAACTCAGACATTTTTTTCTCAGACATAAGGGGAAAAAAGTCTGAATTTTTTCTTTAAATTCAGCAGGGGAAAAAAAGTCTAAATTGTGTAAAAACTTAAAGGAAAGTTTCAAGGCTAGGGATAAGAAATAAATTAAAGAGAAAGGCTTTTTTAATTCTGCACCATGAAGCGATATCCAAATGTAAAGAATAAAGTCAGAAATTCTTTAAAAAATAAAATAAAATAAATAAAACGATCAAATCTGAAATCTCATCGTTTTTCTTAAAGTGTTTTTTTTTTCTAAAATCCTGAGAAATCTGAGGAAAAAAGGTCAAACCCCTCAAAAAAAGATGAGCTGCACTAATCCTCTGATGTAGTCGCAGGAGCCAAGGTGACGCTGGTTGTTTTAGCTGGCTAACATAGCTTTAGCTCCAAAGTCTAACAAGTGAGTCCAGTATGTGACCTCGGTATCCTCTCTGTCCACTTAAATCCACACTTCAGCTAAACAGGTCTGAGTCACCCTCCACACACCTGAGCTAAACTCTTCCTTCAATCACCGCTCTGGTCTCTCTGCACCTTCTCAAGTACTGTCACCACAGACCGGCGGAGCATCTGCAGCATCTTTTCCAACACCCCCTGTGTTCCCAGCCTGGTGGACCCTGGTGTATTTATAGGAGTGAACCATTCTGACATCCTGCCCGGGGGATGGATACTGAGGTCAAAGGAGGTTAGATGATGGAGGACTGTTTTGTCTGTTGGTACAGCCAAAAAAAACCCTTAAAGTAACCTCTGTTGGGAGGGAAAACAAAAGCTGCTTCCTTTTGGGTTGTGGGTTATATAAGGGAGTCGCCTGAAGGGGGTTCTTGTTGGTTTTAGGGTGCTAAATGAAATACGCCTCCAGTTACGGACATTTTAATCTCTTTCGCACAGGGCAACAAAACACCTTCGTCCGTTTAAGTTCCTAATTTTCAAAGTGAAATCCCGCTGGACTCCTCTGTCAGTGACCACAGCTTAAATTGCAACGCTTGGTTCAGCGTTTGACCCTCCTCGTTGTTTGTTAACCTTTTTGACAATAAAGCTGCATAACCCCATTAAGCTTATTAATGCACGCATAATGTAATAAACACACACACACACAGTTGTTGGACAGAAGGAGGTCAAGGAAATGCAATAATGGCAAAACGAAGGGTAAATGTCTGATCGTAAGGTCAGGGGATTGATTTACAATAATGCCAATGTAAGGTTTTCAAGCTGCACCAGTAAATTCAAAGGGAGCCGGAGGGGAGAAAACAAAATTACAACATTTAAAAGGTCATAAAATATTTGTGTTCAGCGGTTTCTTTTCACAGATTTTTTAAATAACAGAAAAAAAAGGTTTATTCTTATCACTTCTGAACAATTTCAGGGACAAATATTTTTAAAAAGTACTTATAAAATAAAATTTCTGCTGAATCCAACCTTACTGGAAAAAAAAAGAGCAATCTGGTCAAAGGACTGTTTAAATTATGCTAACGATTAGCTGTGCACGTTTCAAACCAGCATTACGGGGGGTTTTAATAAAACGGCTCCTGTTTGTATGATTTCCAGAGTAAGCATGGCAATGTTTGATTCCAACAAGCCGGATTAACATGAATAATCATTAGGACGGATAAAATGAAATGATTATGGTCTTACTGGTCATGCTGGGACAGTGGTGTTAGATGTAGCAGCTGTCAAAACACGACACTTTTGAGGTGATGAGAAGTTCAAAATCAAGCGCGAGAGAATCAAGATATCACACGAACATTTGTTTCTGATCAGGTGTGGCTTTAAAAACATGTTTAAGAACATGTACCGCACCAACCAACACAAAAAGCATCCTGGTGTGTGTGTGTGTGTGCGTGTGTGTGTTTCTGTTAACTTTGTTATGTGAGGGAGCTGGCAGAGGCTGCAGGTAGAGCCTGACACGCCTAAGCTGCTCTGGGACCTGGATCCGCTCCAGAACAACCAGATCAACAACATCCCAGCTCCGACGTCAAAGGTTTCTAGGACACGACAGCTGACTGACACAGATTTAACCTGACTCTGCACATTATTTCTCTCTCTCTTAATGAAATATGATTAAAAAATAAGCTAAGATGATGCACTTTATCGACAAAAACATTATGTTTAGTTAAAGCTCCTGCAGAAGGAGTTTTTAGCTGGTAATAAAACACACTAAAATCACTCCTAACCCCTCCATATAAGCTGCAAAAGTGGACAAACAGGTAGAAGAAGGTATAATAAATGGGTGGGTTTGCAAATTTAAATCCCAGCAGGGTGAGCTGGATTCAGAAAAATGTAAAAATTGATCTTTTTTTTTTCATCACAACAAAGCGAGCAAGCCATACATGTGAAAACTACCTCGCTGTTTCATTGAATTGGGGGAGTTTCTTCAGTCAAGGACATGCGACAGACAAAAGATCCATGCATTCACACTTTCTGTATGTAAAAAGCTCTCTTTTGTACTTCGAAAACACCATTTTTCACACATGCCCAAAAGAAAAACCTTGAATTCATTATGATACTGGTTACTGTTCTTGATCGGCAAAGGCTTAACCCAGCTGTGAGGTATTTCTGTAAGCTGTTATACAAGCAAGTTCAGCTGCTGGACACATTCCTTTCATAGATGCTGAATGCAAAGAACACGGAAGAGTTAAATTCAGACCATGCATGGATTGCAGGACAAGATATTCACTCCTACTCCTCCAAACCATCATTAATTAGTAAAAATAAAGACCAGCCTGAGAAACCTAGAAATTATTTTGTGATGTAGTATTTTTTACAATATTTTGTCTAACCGTATTTTTTGCACTATAAGGCGCACTTAAAATCCTTTTTGGCTTGTCGCAGGACTGCAGCTACGGTAGCCCTGCGGAGTTATTGAATGAGTTAAATAAAGTTTGACTTATCTGACTGTTTTGTTTGGCTTAATGTGCCTTATAATTCGGTGCGCCTTATCGTGTGAAAAATACGGTTATGTTTTTAGGATGCCAATGGAAATGAACGGATTTGCCACGGTGTCAACAGGCAGAGGTGAAATATCCTCAACTCTTTCTGCAGCGCCCTCTGGTGACGGGCTGCAGTACTGCATAGCTCACCCGGGAAATATGCTGTTTGAGTCAAGCGTTATCACAGCAACTCTCTCGCCGAATGTGTACAATGCTACTGTGCAGGTGGTGGGGTTCGTACAACACTACTGCGCTATGTTGGTTTCAGGAAGTGAAGAAAAAACACGGAAATACAGAGAGCTTTTTGGCTTCAAATCTGCATACTGGCGGAAGAGGGAACCAAGTTGTCCATAGTATATACAGTCTGTGTGTTTTACCCTGTGTCACTTTTTCTTACCATTTTGACCAATCAGAATCAAGCAACAGAAACCTTACTTATTGGAGCTTTAATGACATACCTAAAAAATACGCAACCACTCCACTTATAACACAATGTTTTTGCCCCATGTTATATTACCACTGAGTTCAGAAGCTAATGAAACAAATCTGAGTAGGTTTGTGATTATGCTTGTGAGCTTTTGAGGTCTATTACAAATTAGCTAAATCAGCCCCATGTCTGTTTTTAATGCTGCTACTGTCCCACCGTCTCTCCTGGAAACTTACTCAGGTAATCAAATATTTTCCCAAGCGCAGAAAGATCTTTTTTTTTTCTCCAAACAGAGTGGAACATTCAATTTCAGAGTTTGCATGGTTGTTAGGCACTTGAAAAAATTTTCTGTAATAGTTTGTGCTTTATAAAAAATAAAGGCTGTCTCCGCAGTGTGCTGTTGTCTGATGCCTAACAGGTGGAAGCAGTTTCAGGTATTAACATAAGCAGATAGATACACTCAAATCCTACGCAGATGGTTTTAAAGTTGCATCAATGTTGTACTCAGTCTGTTCAGGAGCCGGTAAAAAATCTCCTACAGGAGCTTTAAAGCTTCCCATAAGTGTGAGGTGTCTGCTTCATAGTGATGTTGTTATGCTGTGGACTGAACCAACCTGAGGGATCTTTGCCATGTGATGAGTGAGTTTTAGTTTGAAAAAGGATGGGACGTCAATACTGGGGCGCCATTAACTAATCCCTCATGGGCAGACTCTGGCTCTACATGATGTCACAGGCCCAATACGTCATTACTTATTTACTTATAACATGAGAAAACACCAGACCGAGTTTTAAGTTCTGGTACATGTATCAGAGAATATAAGGACAGCTTATGTTCTGAGGGTGAGCCAATAAAGAGCATAATGCTGTGAATAAAAAGGGATCTGTCAACAGAGTCCTTGTTTTCATGTATTCACATTATTTTGTCTAACCCTCTGTCTCTACTTCTGTGAGACCTGGATGTTGTACTTGTCGAATCAAAGGGCTTCGGTTGAAACATCATTCTGGGAAGGCAAGCGTTTGATCCTGGAAATGTACCAACCTGTTGCAAGAGCAGAGTATGTTTTATTGATCGACGGATAAAAGAGTTGCAGCCAAGACCGCTGCTGTTTAAAGCCCAGGAAGGCTGTGAGTATACAACATCTAAAACACCCAAACTTTTCAAGGCAGAAGTGATTCTCTGTGTCTGCTCGACCTGTACATTTTTAATCTAGTGCTTCGTGCTATCAGGGATAAAGAATCAGAATCAATCAAAGAACAATATTTAGTAAACTCAATTGCAACCTTTGTTTTCTTTTCTCTTTTTTGACAATTTTAATCCTTTATTCCCACAAAGAGGAAAAGGCTTTAAAACTTATTTTTTAATATGACATTTTTCTCAGATTTTGTGATTTAAGTCAGAATTCTTAACCCTTTAATGCCTTTTGTATCATATTTGATACATACTTTTATATACTTCTATCAAATTAATTTGATAAACAAATTACTAAAAAAACACCTGAATACAGTCCGATAAAAGATAAATGTGCTCTTGTAGTTTATTAGTTCCCAAAAACATCTAATGTATCAAACGAGATAAAGAAAAAATTAAATTTTAAGGACATTTTGATTTTTTTGGTTTTCAGTAGTAAGTGAAATAAACATTTCAGCTCCAAAAATTTTGAATTTTCTGGCCATAATTTGTGGTGTCAGGCATTAAAGGGTTACAAAAAAAAGAGGAAATACAGTTTTTAACTCAACATTCTGAGAAAAAGGCAGAATGAAAGGTTTACAATGTTACTTTTTTTCTCCGAATTCTGACAGCTTGATTTCATGGACAATGTAACAAGTCTGAGAAAAAAAAACAAATAGCCCTAAAGAGAAATAGTCAACATTCTAAGAAAAAGTTACGAATTCCGAGAAAAAATTACAAATTCTGAGAAAATGTCAC
This sequence comes from Xyrichtys novacula, assembly GCA_962446985.1. Taxonomy (NCBI): domain Eukaryota; kingdom Metazoa; phylum Chordata; class Actinopteri; order Labriformes; family Labridae; genus Xyrichtys; species Xyrichtys novacula. Next base: position 4,392,961 of record OY660882.1, on the reverse strand, counting down.
TTTTTTTTAAAAGTAAGAATTCTGAGGAAAAATTTAGAATTCTGAGGCAAAAGTGAAAAATTCCAAAATCCAAATCACAAATTTTGAAATTCTGATTAAAAAAAGTTTCAATTCTGAGAGAAAAGGGCAAAAATCTCAAAAAGAGTCACCAATAATGGAAAGTAGCCAGAACTCTGAGAAAATGTCAGAATTCAGACTTAAATTTAGAAGTCCTAGAAGGTGACAAATTCTGAGAAAAGTTCCAAGAATTTAAGAAAGGTCCAAATTCTGTGGAAAAATATTTAGCACACTGAGAAAAAAGTCACAAATTCAAATAAAAAAAAAATCAAATCTGGAGAAAAGATTGGAATTTTATTTAGCTTTTATTTAGATTTTTAATTTAGACTTTTTAATCTCAATTCAAACTCAATTCTGAGGGTAAAAAAGTCTCAAATTCTGAAAAAAATAAATAAAAATCTTGACTTTAATCACTGAAGTTTGAGAAATAAATTTGAGTGGAAAGGAAAATTGCAAAAAAACTCTGCAAACAGACATGACAAAAAGAAAAAAAAAAGCTCTGGGTCTATGGGGGCGCTGAGTGCTAATTGGTCCAATTATTGCGGTGTCCTCTGCAGACTGAATCATGACATTGGCGGGGTGAATTGGAGTGCAGTCCCTTCAAAGTGAGGGATCAGGCAAACAAATATAATGAGGTTTATATTCAGTGGGAAGAGGTGCCACTCATGTTACCTCTTCAAACCTGTGGCCAAAGACATCACAGTCTTTGTGGCCATTTCAGAGACAACAACAAGAAGAATGGAGCTGTTTGGGAAGATTGACTCCTGGTGGCAGAAAACAGTTATGAGACTGACAGCAGACTGAGGGAAAGTGTTGACTCAAAGAGAGCGAAAAGGAGCTGAGGAATTGTGTGAGGAAAAAGAGGCAAGCTTGAAACCTCCATACATGTCAGATGAGTGTGTGTTTGTAATAAAGCTCTATTCACATGGGATCAGTATTATCTGGGAACCTCTGGTAATCTATATATTACCCCCTTAGGACAGTATTTGGTGTGGTGTCATTGCGATGAACAAACAGAATCCACAATTCAAATATTTCCTAACATAAAAGTAGAACATCCAGTAAACATCCAAGACGACCTTGCATTAAAAAACAAATAGAAATGGCTGCTGAGAAAAAAAAAAATTACAGGCCCTGAATCCTGGAGAAGACACTCATCGTAATTGCTGTGTTGGGTGAACCATGTCATCAAAGGCAATTACACATAATGAAGCACAACCACACAGTTTGGGAAAATATTCAAAGACCTCTTGCTCTGTCGTCTGTCTTTGAAGACCTTCAGTTTGCTTTTTATGTGGGAGCGTCTCTGATACAGCGACTAAAAATCATGTCAGAAGCTTTGTTTACTATGTTCAGTCTAACCTCTATGATTCTGGCTGGACAAGGGGTCGAAAAAGCCTTGAGGATGTTTTTGAACAAATTACCACCCCAGATTTTAGATATGCCAATACAGACTGGATTTATATTATCAGAGGACCAAACAGATGAGGGGTGAGTGGCACCCGTGATTATCATTTTGGACACGCCCCTGGAATTATCTTCCTTTTTTTTTTAAAGGGATATTCCGGCATATTATCAATTTAGGGTCAAACACACCATAACTTTTGTAACAACCACAGGATAGCAATACACAGCGGCCTGAGGAGCCATAAACAAACCTCAATCAAAACGCCACTCTATACCCACAAATAACGCTCAGAACAGCACCTAACTTCATCAACAGTACATATAGCTTCCCAGACATAGTACTAGCCATCAAACATCTTTTTAGCTTTGCCTGATTTCTTTGGCAAAGAGACTAAACACAACTCACCTACTCTCTTCCAGCAGCTGCTTGTTTGTAGCGAGACCTCAGGCCAGTCTATAAGGGACTGCAGCGGGGTGATGCAGCTCAAGGAAGAAGATTAGTGATAATTTATTTATCATTTCCTTGTAATAATCACCATATTAATTATTTTGCACTGCAGACGCAATTGTACTTCTGCCTTAGCGTCTCGGTCTGATTGCATTTCCATGAAGAAATTATCATAAATGTTCTTCTTTGAGCTGCATCACCCCGCTGCAGTCCCTTATAGACTGGCCTGAGGTCTTGCTACAAACAAGCAGCTGCCTGAAGACAGTAGGTGAGTTGTGTTTAGTCTCTTTGCCAAAGAAAGTTAGTCAAAGTTAAAAAGACGTTTAGTGGCTAGTGCTGTGGCTAAGACCCTATATGTACTGTTGAAGAAGTTAGGTGCTGTTCTGAGTATTATCTGTGGCTATAGAGTGTCGTTTTGGTTGAGGTTTGTTCATGGCTCCTCAGACCGCTGTGTATTGCTATCCTGTGGTTGTTACTAAAGTTGATATAACTAGAGAAGCAAGCGGTCAGCAACATTTATCTCTCGACACGGTGTCTAACTCTGTGTTACGGTGTGTTTGACCCTAAATTAATTTTACATCAGAATATCCCTTTAACTTAAAGATATTCATATGAACATAAGAACTGATCCAATACAGCTACCAACATTGCCAGTAATCATGAGTAAACTACCTTGACACTGCAACTATTAACCCTTAAAAATAAAACCAGCTCTTTGCACAGAAAGCTGCAATTGATATCCAATGGCTGCCAGAGGTAACTACTGTTATAAAGGAGCAAAGAAGAACTGACACCGGGTCACAACAGTATCAAACAACAAAACCGAGACACAGTCAAAGATTGTTAGGTTGGTCAAAGTTGCTCTCAGTTATGCATTAAGGTGTAATAAATCAACTTTTCTCCAAGGCTATCATGGAGACGGCGAGTTCAGCGGGGCTGCAAGCTGACTTTAGCTTGTTTTGAATGGGCTCTGTCAGTTTTGACATTAGTATTCCTTTGCTGTCAGTCATTTTTGTGTCTATGGGAGCAGCTCTCAAAACAAACTGACCCAGTAATCAAAACTTTTAAAAAACGGTGAAAAAGTAGCATCATTATAAAGTTTTCTGACTGGTGAGTAATCTCAAAGTAAGAGGGGGTGATGGTGTGGAGTCACGACCTCCAAACACACGGAGAAGACTTCTGGGAAGAGGGGAGACCAACGAGAGGTGGACATGGGTGACACTTATCAGAGCTATTTTTTGTCCTAATTCCACCTCCATTGAATAAATAAATAAATAAAAATCTACAGTAAGACTGAAGTAACTCTCTTGTTTTGATTTTTCCCCCTTCTGGAGAGAGGAGCGTCACCTTTCAGCCAGCTTCACAAAATATACAGTGGCTCCAAACTCATGATGCAACATCAGTCTGTTTGACAGCCTCTGTCTCCAGCAAGAAACTGTAAGGGGAATAAAAATGGGAAGAGAAGGCTTGTTTCTGAGGGCGGCTGTTTAGACATGGGCGAGCGAGGAGGTCCCAGGGGGCACCATGCTCCGAGGATCGCCAAAGGGAGGAAGAAATTTTCTCTTCTCTTCAAAAAAATGAACCTTCCTGCTTCCACTGCTCTACACTCCTGCTACCGAGGAAGACCAGAGGCAGATTGAGAGGAGACAGAGATGTGCTATCAGATCATTAACCTGGCAAATGGAGGTAGGTTAATTAAAATGAGGCGAGCGGCAGTGATCAATGCACGCAGAGCGTCAAAGTGGAGTGTTAATTTCAGGGACATTTTTGCAGGTAAACCAAACTCTCAAGACTGCTGCTGTTTGTTGACAATGTGTATCTGCACAAAGTTCACTCTGAAGTTCTTGGTATTATAAAAATCAATGACACAAAAAATTGTAGAGCAAAAAATATCTTAACAATATAATAATACATTGATTTAATAATAGCACCTACATGAATGACTGACGGCGAGTAGAGCAGTGTGATCTCCATATCAGTGTGCAGGATGATCCCCTGCTGTGCTGTTAGTCAATAAAACAAATGAGGGGGCTGCGTGAGCACATGCAGAGGTGATGGAGTGATAACTGCTGCTGATTATTACAACCTTTATATCATGAGTTTGGACACTGAAAAAATGTCGGTAAAAACGGATTTTGATGTTTTGCATATCATCTAAATCCTCCCACTTTGTTGTATTAAATGTTAAAACTAAAAAATGCAAATTTACAATGAAAAATACATGAACATTATGGGTTTGATCAAATTTTAAAGGTTTATTTCACGAAAAAAAATGATACAAGAACTACACAGCTGCCTGGAAACTGCACATTGCTGAACTCAACAGAGATTGTCAGGCATGACTCTGAAAGACCCCAAGTAACAGACTGGACCCTGAATACTAGTGTCACTTTTATACCAAATTTCCGGTATTATACAAAGTATTTGGATACAGCTACATGAGCTGTATCACTTTTACTAAAATATTCCTCTTCATGTTCATCCACAGCTGTTGTAGTGACATCCATGACTCGTATTTTTATCTGTCTTTTCTTGTTGTTTTTGTTGTTTAACATTAATTTGTCCTTATTTTGTTTTCATCCTGTCTGAGCAGAAAATAAAAAACATGAAATTTTGAAAAATGATATTGCAAAAAATTCTCATTGCAATCAGGACTACAAAACAAGACTTTCACTTTTTTCAGGCAGTTTGTTCTCTCTCATTTTTCCACCAACAAGATGAAGCAAACACTTTCCATTTCTACACTTGAATTATTTCCCAGGAGACTGGCCTTTTCAGACATATTTGTAGCTGTCTATAATCTTGCTAATCTGCACTGTAGGCTTGCAAGTTGGAGTGAAGGAGGTAATGTGATGAATAGGTTGAACACTGTAAAGTGAAGTGCGCACCTTTTTTTTGTAAGAGGTTGGGAAACATATTTTATCCTTGTTGAAGAAAAATGCAAATACAGACCAGTCTTAAAGTGGTGATGTTACTGAAGCCATTAAAAAAGCAGTCAAGAAATCAATGTCTGACTTGAGCTTGGAGATACTTAATCTGAGAAAACAACTCAAAATTTGCTGCAGACAGTCTCTAAGGTTTTTGTAGTTATGAATTTATGTTTAGATTTTAGAGTAAAACTGTTGAAGTTTCACAGCTTTGTCCAGAGGTGGGCAAACCCACAGTTGATCTAAAAATACATTCAGTCCACTTCAGAGCAGACTGGTGGATTTGTAGTCATAAAAGCAAAAAAACATCACTTTCTAGTTTTCTAGTTTGAGTTTCTTGTCTTGTCTAATCTGGTCTAGTTACATGACATTAACAGTGTCTTTTACAGATGTCCACCAGCCCAACTGATAGAGCGGTCTCTGAGATAGAGCGGTCTCTGAGATAGAGCGGTCTCTGATTGATTATTTCCAATGAGTATTTAGGCAGTAACACTGAAGAGAGATGGCAGATTTCTCTACTGAATGGCAGCGCTGCTCTGATTTAGACACAATCAGTTTTGCCCACAGATTCACAACTGGACTGAAAGTGGACTACTGCCAAGTTAGGGGCGAGAAACACGGGAAAAAAAATCATATCATGATTTTTGTGTGTGGCAGAATCACAATCCTGATTTCATCATTTTTAGTTTTTACATTTATTTTAAGACTAGTTTGCAAGTTACTGATCTGTTTAAAAAGTATATCCCTGAAAAATAACAAAAAAAAAAAGAGTAACACTTTAAAATAACCATATTTTATAAATGGTAAATAAATAGTTAATTAATGTTGAATAATCATATAAAAACAGCATATAGACCAATTATAAATGGCAAATGGATAGTTTATTAATTTAGGTTAATAGTTACTTTACCATTAACAAGCAATGAAATTATGATTAATAATTTTTATTAATTATTGATAGACTATTTATTAAAGGTTTTTAAAGGGTTTAAATATTGGTTTTTAAACATCTAGATTAAAATGTGTTTCAGTAGCACTTTGTAAATGTTTAATATTTGTTTATTTAAACCACCTATAAAAATTAGGGTTCGGTTTTTTAAATTGAAAAATTTACAAATTGAAAAATTTACAATTTATTAATTGTCTATATGCAATTCATAAATGATGATTAAACATTAATTTACTATCTGCTTACCATTTATAAATGGTCTATTTACCATTTATAAGTTATGGTTATTGTAAAGTGTGACCAAAAAATGGACCATCTAAGCCAAAGCATTTTTTTCCAAACAGCTTTAATCTGTGTGCAATCTCTCGTCAAGTTCAACTGACTGAATTAAATTTGACAAGTAATTCAAAAACAATAAAGACTGATTCTGTGTGCAAACATTAAAGGCTACACCTAAAAAGACCGCTTCTGTGAAAGTTCAAAACCACAGGATGTATTTTCCCCCCTCAACTTCATTTTTGAAGTTACACCAGGAAATATAAACAAACATGTTAGATGAATCACACATTCCTGTCAGCCCCCCCCACTCTCCCCTGACACCAGAAATGCAAGACAATAGAGGAAAAAAACTATGAAAATAACCGAGTACAAAGGAGCAGTAACAGTAAAACTGAATGGGGGTGCTAAAATTAGTAAACAAGTAAGACTACGACACAGAAAGGCTGTGATTCTGCAAAATACTCTGAACTGAACATTTAAATCATTCAGTATCTGCTTTATTTAATGGTGATGTTGTAACAGTTTGGGCCAGTAACTGATCTAAGCTCCTTTTAAACTTTTTTTATTCTTAATTTTCTCTCTCAGTTTTTTTCTGTCTCCTGCCAGCCCTGATGAATAACAACCAAGAGCAGAAGTATGTAAAACTGGAGAACGCTTTGATATTCTGCATATTTCATGAAAAAGTGTGTGAGTTCAATTTATTTCAGCTTGAACAAAGAACAAGCTTAATGATAAAACGTCAATGTGCAATCTCATTAATGTCACATAGTCTTTGATTTATGCCTTTGGGAGACTCTCTCTATAAAAGAGGAGTAAATTACTTGATGGTTTCAGCGCTGCATTTCGCACTTCGTTGAGCATACAGTATAATTCTGCCCAAAAAGGTCGATTTAAGCAAGCCCAAGTTTTCGCTTAAGATGGTTTCTGGTCTAGTCAGCTCAAAGTCCTCCAAGACGAGATCTTGATTGGGTGACAAGATCGGTTTGCTCGTGGGGCTTGTTTTTTAAACTTTAACTTTTTCTGTGACCATCAACAGCAGATGTGCCATAGCTGAAGCAAAAGCACACACCCTCACTCACTTTTTCAGCTGTCAATTTCTGGGCCTGTCATTGGTTAATCGTCTGTAACATATTCAGCGGCACGCCCTCACTGTCAGCCTATCACTCTGCTGCTCTCCTTTTAAACGTGACTCTCTCTGCCTCTACTTCTTTCATGCTGACAATCACACTCAACCCCCCGGTCTCCGCCTGCTCTCAGCGGTATATTCAGTCATCATTTATCATACACATGGCCCTGACAAGTCATCAGCCACCACCACCACCACCACCTTCAGTGTCTGGACTCCGTGGGGATTTCCCGACTGCTGCTCAAATCAGACATCCTACAATCACAAAGTTCTCCACATGGAGTCCAAATGACTGGAAGTTCTCCAGTCAAGCATCATTTTTTAAATTATTGTCACAAATGACTGTTGACTCTTCAACTCAACTCTTTTAATTGAATATTAACTGTTAACATTTAATAATAATAATAATAATGCATCAGATTTCATATAGCGCTTTATCAGAGACCCTCAAAGCGCTTTACTTTGGATACATCATTCATTCGCTCACACAGTCACACTCTGGTGGTGGTAAACTACCTTAGTAGTCACAGCTGCCCTGGGGCAGACTGACGGAAACGTGGCTGCCATTTTGTGCCTATGGCCTCTCCAACCACCACCACACAACACTCACAATCATACACCAGTGGAGGACACACACTAGGACACAACGGACAGACTTGGGATAGGGGGGAATCGAACTGCCAACCTTCCACTTATTGGACGACCACTCTACCTCCTGAGCTACTGCCGCCCATTTGGCTTTTTCCAGTGCAAGCGTTCACCATGTACAAGGTTTTTCTGCCTCTTCATCTCAATTCAGTATCATAGGGTCCAAGCCCACTTGGATAATGAGGTTAGAAACTGAGGTGGGACTTTTTTAACGTGCGTGAAGCTGGCCCCCCAATCCGCACAAAATTTTGGGAAAATAGTTTGTTTCGTTTGTGCTTCATTTGCGCCGCAAAATTTTTCTTTGTGCTTCTACGGTTTTAAAGTTATTACACACTTATTTGGCGAGGACGTCACCCACCCCCCGTTTTGCTCTAAATGGACCCGAAATGGTGCCGTTTGTTTGTGCTTTGTTTGTGTTGGTTTATTCCCTAAAAATGTTCATTTGTGCTGCTATGGTTACAAATTATTACTAACTTAAATTTTTGGCGATACCCCCCATTTGCCCCAAATGGACCCAAAATGCGAAATGGAACCGTTTGTTTGTGCCTTGCACGCCTGCCAAGAACTTAATGCACCTTGCGGAAATGCACACCGTTTATAGTAGAGTGGTCCCCGGAAATGTACAGTTTATAACCCATATAATTATTATTCATGGGGCTAAACAACGATAAGTAATGATCCGAAAGTGAAGTCTATATCTTTGTGTCATTTATGTTGAATAGACCTTGAAATTAGACGCTTTAAATAATATTTAATAACTTCAAAACCATAGCAGCACAAATGAATATTTTTACGACACAACTGAAGCACAAACAGAACAGACTATATTCCAGAAATTTTGCACGGGGTGGGGAGCCAGCTTCACGAGGATACTTCTTTAAAGTTTGAAAAGTTTCCACTAATTCCTTTGACGCCTTAATCTTAACTCACAACCAAGAGATGTCATATCTGCAAAGTCGGAACAATAATTGCAAACACACTTACTGCAAAAGTAGAAGTATGTGTAAAGCAGAGGATTGATTTTATGACACATAGGCTTTTCCAATGCTGACACTATTGATCATAGAGTCTTATAGGAGGTCCACAAAACCCAACCAAAGTGGCAAAAGCGTTGGATTTCATTAAACCCAAAACCAATACAAGTGACAGCATCCTCAAATCCAAGTACAGCACCTCTGTGCTCCAGACTGGTGACGCAAGTGACTGCACATGACAGATTTCTTCTTTCCCCCACCACTGCATGCATTAATAACCTGAGGCCAGCACTATAAAGATGTCCATATGCTCCCATATAGTGTAACCACTTTGATGGATGGAAACAGTTTGGAGGATGCGGAGCAAAATGGAAGATCAAACAAAACAGAATCCGGCTCAAAGATGTGCAGTTTGAGTAAAAATAGCCTCAAGATTGAATGAATATGAAGGAACAGAAATATCAATATCACAGAAAAAAGGGAAGACTGTGATGAAACTGACAGCAGAGATGCTGAAACGAGTGTCAGATGAAGAGTTGGAAATGTGCGATTGAATCCCGCCGAGTCCCCTGAGCTCATCAGCGGGACCGTCAGAGGGGGATTAGGAGGGCCAGGGATTACCGGAAGAATGGCAAGATGGAATCTGTCTGTTTTATCAGAATGAACCTTAATCCAGAGCTAAACCCTGGACATCTCTGTATTCACAGGCATCAATAAATACAACTACACACCGTCATCGCTTCAACACGCCCTATGATACAGGCTTTGAGTTCACCGCTGAAATACATCCTTGGGCATCTCACTGTCTTTACGGCCAATGTAACACTAACAGGGTATTAATAAGAAGAAAAAGTTAACAGATAATGGTTTCTGTATGTGTGGCACCTGGTCCTTCTGTTTTCAGTCTAAAGCGTCTGATAATCAATGTGTGACGAAGCATTTTCTCATTGTAAATCTGTCACTAATCCTATAACGACATACATCATCTAATACTTACATTTTTAATTTCCCTGAGGAAACCTTCCCAAGAGGATCAATTAAGTTCTATCTAATCAAATCTAATCTAATCTAGTCAGCCTGAATGGGTCGAAGAAAACCGACCCTGATTACCAGACGCAACCTAAGATAAAGACTCTTACCATCTCTTTCATGGTTTCGTTAGATCAGACATACACTGTTCAAATTTCAGCAGATTCTGACTTATTTTCTTAATCGCACAACTCTAGGGTGATCACATTTTGATTTTGAAAACCTGGACAAAAACCAGGACTCGACCCGGCAATGAGATGCTATATATCTTCAGTTCTCTTCTTCATCTGAGGGGCTCAATGAAAAACAATGAAAATTAGGACATTTTCATTACTAGGACAGGGCATCAAATCAGGACATGTCCTGGGAAAACCAGACGTTTGGTCACCCTACACAACTGGTTTTCAAGTGGACTGAGTCTACTCGATTGGGTGCTGATAGATCACTGCCTGATTGGCGAATTCATCGAACCAGATCGATGAATTTCTGGCATGTTAGAAATTATGGTTGGCCGACGGCACACGCAAACACCGCTGATGTGACGTGGACAACTGAAATACAAATAAATTCTTCAAATCGTAAACCTTTGACTTTTTTAGTTTTTGTTGATATGTAATGACAAGCAATGATTGTTCTTCACATGTGCTCATGAATCACATATACGGCGTAAGCTCTCAGGACTTAACGATACAGACAGAGAATATAATTCTTGAGCTTAGCTTGTGTGACCTGACATTCCCCAATGACATTCATACAACTACAGTAAATGCCAAGCCTTGGGAAATTGTACATGTAGTTTCAAAAGGCCGCAGCAGGTGTGGGGGGTCTGATATATTAAAAGATTACTGAGAGCTTTGCAGATGAAGTGGCGAAGGGACCAGAGGGAGGAGGGAGTTTGAAATGTGGATTGAACACAAAGCAAAAGATGTGCTCGATACATTTGGTCTTAAAATCCTTAAATACCTAATCCCATTACTTCTGTCATTAACGTTAATTCCTTGATATCACCATTTGTCCCTGCAATCTTCAAATCTGATGACCTACTTTCCATATGTACTTAAGGGCCAATCTGTATTCTCCTTACAAGTGTCCATGTTTCCGGAAAGGGGAAGCAGAGCTGATAAATTTCTGTCTCAACAGCTTGACCTTATGGAAACTTGCTTTAGAGCCAATTCTCCAGAGGGATGGTTAATATCTCTTTTTGAAGGGAATGAAACCCTTTCTTGGTGTTTCAGAGAAGTGTTTCTGGGTCTATGAAAAGCCTCTGAACCAGTCTACAACAAAGTTTTCCAAAGTAAATTTCAAGAATCGGTTATAGCACATTACATCATAACCGCTATTAATTATTATCAACAATAGACTGTATACAGAATGGACGCCATCTGCCTCCTCGCTGGGTAAAGCCACCTCAAAAACAGCACCCCCTGGTGACGGGCTGCAGTATAGGTCATGAATCCTGCCTCTATGATTGACACTTGATACAACCGAGTGTGATCACACAACTCTCCTGCCAAATGTGTACAATGCTACTGCTACTAGGGTGATTATACGTCCTCTTTTACCCCGATATGTCCTCTTTTTAGGGGCCGTTCAGGTTTGTCCGGCTTTGTCCGAGGAATTTTATAAAATCCTTCAAATGGTCGCAGTTTTGTACTTAAATTTCACTCTTGTGTCACGTGGACTTACTGAGTTAGAAGCGCATAAAAGACACTCAATCCGACCCGAAAAACTATCAAAATTAACTTAGCGCAACTCTGTGACCCCGCCCCCATGGTGTCATGTCCTCTTTCTGGGAAGTCAGAATATGGTCACCCTACTACTGCGCATGTGGTGGAGTGCGACCCATGCTACTGCTCAATGTTGGTTTCAGGAAGTGGAGAAAAAAAAGGAAATACTGAGAGCTAGTGGAAGGCAGAACCAAGTTGTCCATAGTATATACAGTCTGTTATCAACTGATTTAAAGATTTTTTGGAGGGCTTTTAAAGCAAAAGGACTGGGAGGAGAACTTACTGTACAACCATGGCTCCTCCTAAAGTGACAATCATTTCTCATCCATCCATCCTTTATCGCGTATCCGGAGTCGGGGTGGAGGGGCAGCAGCGTAAGCAAGGAGGCCCAGACTCTCCTCTCTTCATCGGCCACTTCATCAAGCTCTTCCCGGGGAAACCGCAACAGCAACATAACTGAGGAATAAAGAAAGTAAATGTGTCAGGGCTTAAAATAATGTGATTCTGATAAAATGCATGATAATTAACAGAATAAAAAATTTGTCAGCGAGTACACGGCGGAGGTTATGTTTCTGAGACAGAAAGAACATAAAATTTGAAGATAAACTTCTGTCATGAGCGCAAGATTTAAAAAAACTGAAAAACACCTACACGCTGCAGCAAAAGCCTTTTTGTCATAAAAAGGCTGAAGGATTTTCTTATTTTTGATGCCCTTGACTGAACAGAATAAGGCCTTTTAATTTACCCTTTTTTCCTTGACTCTTTTTATAGAGTCTCTTTTTTTGATACCTCAAAATTTCTCAACCTCACACTTAAGGAGAAAACAAGGACAAGATTAAAACAGAAAATAACAATGAAAGAAAAGAGGGAAGAGCTCTGTCTGAATTTTACAGATCAGTTCAAATCTCTGTTAAATAAAACACACAGAGAGCAGACCAATAAATTTGGTTTTGTGTACCGCTAATTTGTTTTGAGTAAACATTTTTGCCAATTTTCAACCTCGTCTCTTTTCATTTGAGATGAATGTGTCAGAAGCTTTCAGGTTACATTATTAATCTGTCAGTGTTTCCCAGGAAATGAATGAAACAGGGGTTTTATTTTTATTTGTTGAAAATTTTGAAGAATGCATTAAGATAAAAACAAATCAGCAACATAAAAAAGGCTTGAATTAACCAGGGAGGGTTTTCACCAGAAACACACAGACGAGTCGAGAAGTTTGCACGTTTTCTTCACGGATCATTTGAGTGTTAGGGAAACATAAGGCCTGGTAGGATTCAAATGAAGGGAGACTGTGTTCATAAGATCTGAATAGGAATTTCTGTCACTAACATCACATCAGATTTGACTTTTGATTTAAAGTTTTTTAGATACGCAGTTTTTTCATATGCTAAAAAATGCTCAAGGGTTCTGCCCAAGAGGTTTCTACGTATTCTATATATGCAACAGGGACACTATTTCTCACATTATCCATCTCGTTGACCGCAGCATAGTGTTAATTAGAGTGCTGTTTCGTTTTAAGGTCCTTCAAGCTCTTTGACTCTCAGCTTCTCCTGCAAAGATCTTCTCTCAAGCATCAAGTCAATGACTGTATTTCTTTTGCCTAAACTTGTGATGTTCTCCAAGCTCTTTAACTCTCAGCTTCTCCTGCAAAGATCTTCTCTCAAACATCAAGTCAATGAATGTATTTCTTTTGCCTTAACTAAATCTTGTTTGTGATGTTCTACAAGCTCTTTGACTCTCAGATTCTCCTGCAAAGATCTTCTCCTTAAAACAGCAAGTCTTTCAATGACACGTACACTCTGTGACTCCAGGCTCAACTTTTTCCTCAAGTTGACAACTTACGTGCCTCAACTCATCCAACTTTTTAGAAATCTCTGTCTGTACTTGTATTTTGTTCTTTTTGTGGGAAGTGGTGGGGTGGCCCAAACACTGTCTATTGACCGTTCCTAACTGGAAAGATCTTTGACTTGACCTATGGCCTACCCTAACCAAAATCTGTTCAGTAAACACATGCCACATTTCTCACATGGCAAGAACAACATGTTCATGGATCTATTTTTTATAATAAGTTATCCCACATAGCGTCTCACAAACATTTTTAGCCTTGGAATTTTTTGAGAAACCAGGATTGACAATGGATTTAACCTGCCTATACTTAACAACTGTTAACCTTCAAATGATCATAAAGATATACAGAAAAAGAAGAAAACAATGAGTGTTACCTCTGCTTCAATGTGCTTACAAGTAGATGTTTACTGTTTGTTGAATGTTTGTGTTACTGTCTCTACTTTCGCTTTCCGTCCCAGACACGTCAATCACTAGATGCTGCTAGTCGATAGTCATGTTCCTGCTTTTGTCTTGTTACTTTTATGACTTTGTACTCGGGTCATTTCTGTTGTGCGTGTCATACAGTGATAGATGTGTCGAGTCATTGTTGTTTTTGTGATTGCCTCTGCTATTCGAGTTTAAAACCATTTCTAAAGGCGTGTTTAAGCGCCCGGTGTTTGACACTGACCTCCCACTATGTAAAGTGCAGCTTTGTGTGTGGCATCTATGTACCTACACCATGGAAAAATGAAACTGGGACACAGTGATGTAAGGACAGCCCGGCCATGGCGTGTACTTTGGCCTCCTTTACAATAACGCTGTATGAACAGGAAACGACCTGAGGGAAACAAAGGAACAATGTGTCATTTTAGAGTCTGAATCTGAATAAAACAGCAAACAAGCCAAAGTGGCGAATAAGGTTGCAAAACACAATCCGTGATTAATGCTAAATTCAGATATTTCTGCTGCATTGTATAGAATGAAAGCCAAAAAAGAAGAATCAAGTAAAATCTGGATACTGATGAGTTATAAAGTTCTCAGTGTTTCTCATGAGAAAGTGCACACGAGCAGGTGAAGTGAGGAGAACTGAAGACAGAAGAAGGTCCTCTTTGTGCTCGGTCAGATGTTTGAGAATCAGATAGCTGTCAGTGTTTCCTCTTCCAGGGGAATCTCGAAGTCGACTTAAAACTTGTGACCAAAAATCAAGTGTTTAATGTTTGCCAAAATACCACCAATAATGCCCAATGAATACACCCACAATGGTGTAAGGACGCAAAGACAAGCTCCTTTATTATCTGGTTAAATAACTGAGTGATTGGAAATTGAAGAATTGTTCTTCAGTGTTTAAAGTTTGGAAAATAACAAACTGAAGCTGAGAGTACACACTGTAACAGCATATTTACAGCATGAACTGTCATTACCTGATAATGTCTCAGTTCTGAATCAATAACGTAGATAGGTTAGAGTGTAGTTTTGTCAGATTAACAGGCAATTTCCACTTCATCCATAACGGCTACGAAAAGGCCATATCCGCCGATTGTAGCTGATCGTAACTATTCAAGTAAAGGTGTCAATTTCCATCGACTTCTTTCCATTCCACTGCGCCAGACTTGTGCTGGAAAGGAAGTCGGGCACAGACACAAAAAAAAACATCCGGCTTCTTTTCAAAATAAATCACTCGGTGTTTCAGGCAGATCGTATTTCACACCAAGTAAACGGGCGGAGACGAACAAGTGAAAGGTTAATAGACA
Source organism: Xyrichtys novacula (assembly GCA_962446985.1). Lineage (NCBI taxonomy): Eukaryota > Metazoa > Chordata > Actinopteri > Labriformes > Labridae > Xyrichtys > Xyrichtys novacula. Next base: position 4,377,812 of record OY660882.1, on the reverse strand, counting down.
GCATTTCATACCGATGACACCATGGATGAGAGGATGCTGGTTTTAGACGTCTAGAAGTAGATTTCCTCCTCTACAGCAATGATCTACTGCTTATGGTCAGCCTATGTAGCTAAAGACAAGTTGTTATCGCGCGATTGAACATGAATCCGCATGGTTCTTGTGAGTTCTTGCGATTCCTGCTGTCAACAAAATTCGCCTCACAAACAGATCCGGTAGGAGTTGGCTTACGGTGAAAATTGCTGCCATTCTGGATCAGAGCTGTTCCGGATGTGGTGTGAATCTCGGTTAAGTCTGTTTTTCTTATCCTCTTTCAAATAAAATGTTGAATTTCTTCACAATAATTAAAGAAATGCCAATGTTCTTGTCTCTGTATCCTCCAAACACCAAATGCTTGATAATGTAAAACAAAGAAAGAATAGTGAGGGCTAAACTGGACATTTAACTTATGGTTCATTCTTCAGTTCACAAATAAATCAAAGTTTCCTAAAATAAAACACCCTCACCGCTAAATCTTCAGTCACTCGTCTTTTTTTTTTCTTGCAGCCATCTGTGAGAAGATAAAATTGAAAGCTGTTCTACTGTCCTGTGCACAGGACACAATCTGCAAAGCTGTTCTGAAATAAATTAACGGCTTAAGTCTTCTTCCTACAAGCTTTCCCTGAGATGCTTTGCCTGTCTGTGTGTGTAGCTGGAATTCACCCAACGGTGGAGGGAGGCAGGGACGGCGGGGTCTTAAGCTCCCCCCTGAAAAAAAAAGGCTGAGGCAATCTGTGAAGAAAAAGTATTTAAGAAATAAAACGTCCACATGTTTATAGAGAGAAGAGATGAACCTCGTGTAAAATCAATCTTTGTTGAATTTAATGTAATAAATTCGAGAGTCAGTGTGTTTCGGCTTCTTGGCTGATTACTTTTGCTATCTTGAAAAAGAGGAAGCAGAGTTAATGGCAGGAGATATTATGAATTTAATTATGGATTATACTGAGATCATTTAAGAAGAGGACTCGGAGCGAGAGCCTAAAATAGAAAATTAGTATTATGATAGGCCGAGGGTGACATTCAATGGTGAGGAAAGTCATATAACAAATTTAGCTTAAAGCACAGGCGCAACAGGAGTTTTGTGTATATGAAAATATCATATCAGGATATAAACTACTACATTTCTTCTTTATAAAACCATCTCTCCTTCTTCTGTAGACAGTTTGCCCCCAAAATGTCTGAGAAACAATAATTTATGAGGCAAAACTGCTTTTTAACTTTTTCCACTGATTTACACAAGGACGCTTAATCGTTGACCATAAATACAGAAAAAAAACTATTATGCGAATAATAAATCCACAATGAAATGATCCAAATAGAAAAAAAAAGCTGAAGAAATGCTGATCCATTATTTCTTCCCTGGCTTACTGTGTACCGCTCAGTATCAGACTGAAATTTACCTGAGAAACCAAACTGTTAAAAGTGGTAGAGTAACTTTTTTATCATAGTATCTGGGCATAAATAAATTTATATATATTTAAAAAAAATTTTTTTAACATGTATTTCAATTCTTTAGTATGACCTTGATTCCCTTTGTTAACACAAGTACGTAAAGCTTATAACCTTTACTGCAGCCAGCCAGCAGAGGGAGCTCTAAATCTTTTTGCCTCATAGTTACTGAAGACTTCCCTCACAACTACAGTAATAAATCACGTACAACTTAAAGTGTGGGGTTTTCCCATCATGGATAAAATAATAAAGGTGCAGTTTTGTTACAGAACAGTGGTAGTCAAAGTTTTTCTGTCCCCCTTTTACCGCCTCTGTACTCTACATCTGCTCTCCCTCTCTATAACATCCTCCTTTACAACCTTCAGTCTTACTACAGCTACTACTAACACTACACTGTCACTACTTTAAAAGACATTTCCTGCTCACAGCACTTCTTAAGAGGTTTTTCTTTGTTTTCCCTGGCAGAAGATTCTTGGGAAATTTAAGTTTTCATGACAAAAAGAGGTGTTGTTTTTGTTCTTTGTCCTTGAAGGAGTGAGGTTATTTATATTCAGGGTTTTCTCCTGACAGCAGTGAAATGCCGTTGTGGCAGTGAGGTATGCATGATTCGGATAGAGGACCTTTAAAACCTCAACAAGTTAAAGGTTGGCCCAAGAAAAAGGTCTTTTCCCGCCAAAAAAAAAAAAAAAAAAAAATGTACGAATGTGAATAAAGAGCAGAAAAAGCTCTGCCTCCGTCAAAGCAACATTTACACATTTCCAAATAAACGATCACTGCAAAGCAAGTAAGAGCTGCTGCTCTGGTAGATGATGGATTAGCTCTTATGGAAATATGAAAGCTGGGTGATGTGAAGTCACAATCTTCAAATGGAGTCAAAGGAAATGCGACTCCTTCACTTGAAACTGAGCAGTTCAAAACCTGATGAATACAACATGATGGAAAAACAAAAATCATCTCAATGAATCCAACGACGATCTTGTTTGTGGCACAATTGTGCGTAACCTTCGAAGCTCTATGCAACCCTTTAAAGACCCACTTTGATCAAAATTAATACGTGTTGTCTACATGTTCATATGGCATTTTTCTGATGCTACAGGACGTATCATGAGAAAACTAAGTGTGAAATTGCCTTTCTGTGTATTTCTGCAATCAAACTGCTGTGAATTTCTGGATGACCCAAACAGCAGGCTCAAAAAACAGTGAGATTTCCTACGTAGCAAACCCAAGCTCCACCCCCGGAGCCCCGCTATGCAGGCCTCACTCAGAAAAATAGAGAGAACAATCGCAGGACAAGCATTTGAGTAAGCGGTTTGCAATATTCGTAAGGAAGCTAATTATGATATTAGCTTTCATCATGTCCCTAAAGACATTAGAGTCCGAGAACTGAATAACTCCTGTTACCTGCCACTTCTCCGACACCGGCAATGTTAGGCTGCAAGCTACCGTCAAGACCAGTGTGCAGAGCAGCGCTGTCTCCGTCCACGACTCAGAGGTGAAATGCTAATGATCTACTGGAACTCTGCAGAAGAAAAGTCCTTAAAATGACACAGGTAACACGATATTGGCTAAAAACTTCATAATCAGAAATTATGAAGAACAAAAAACAATCGGAGTTGGGTTTCAAGATGTTGGTCAGCCGCTGATGGCAGTACTTTAATCCGGATTTCTTGACACACAAACTGAGTTGGACTTTTGTGATTAAGGAAGCCAAAATTTTGAGTTAATTGAATGTAATTTATTCAATAAAAGTGCTGAGTAGGCAAAAAACAATCATGGCTCAAGATTCCAGGTGTTACAACAAAAACCTGATTATATTAAATATCTTAAACATCTACCATTTGTTTTTGATGGAGTGCTGTGTAATATAACTTTATTCTGTGCTCGTCCTCCGCCTGTCCGATGAATGGCGTGTCCTCTCACGGAGGGAACTGGAAGTACCTGAATGATACAGCGTTTTTGTTTTTCAAAAGTTAATCAAATTTCATTTTGTCGCTGCTGGTTAATAAAAGAGGCCACAAACTCCACTTATTTCTCGCAATGTCACAACATGAAGAAAGGGAAGTCATTAGAAAGTAATTGTACAAATAGAAAATTATACAGCTCATTAAAACATCTTGGGAAATAGGGCTCCATCAAGTCCTTTTTTTTTTTTAAGTGTGGGTGTTCGCCACTTTGTGAGAGTGGCACTGTCTGAAGAGAAGATATTATTGTATCACAACATGACAACTGATGGGTGATCATTTGATGGACTTATCTATGAAAAAAAAGCATCTGGCTGCCCTGTGCACTCCTTCACATAAAAGGCGAACAGATTAGATTAAAATCGCATACAACAGATTAAAACGGCAGCGCGGGGGAAGTGATTTCAGTCAGCTGGCAAAGGAGATGAATGAGGGCATGTCAAAACTCACAAACAGCAAGTTGGACTCTTTCTCTGCGTGTATGTGTGTGTATGTATTAAAAGAGATTAGGTGAAGAGAGAGAGTGAAAGAGTCAGAGGGAAAAAAAAATTAATCACCAGGTTTTGGAAACGGTACAGGAGGTTAAAGTGTGTGTCTGAGGGCGAGGGCAGAATTTTAAATGTAGAATAAAAATGACAACAGAACAGTAAAAATTGACTCTTGGTGACTTTAGAGGTTAAAAAAATATGAAAGAAATGCAAAATATCCTGTTCCTGATAAACTCGGAGGACCTCAAAGTGATGCTGAGAGACAATATAGATGTTCTTATTGAGATGTCTGACATTAAAACAAAGGACATACTGTACATTTAATCTATGGATTAAGCCACCTGCTCACAATGTACACAAAGCAAACAGTCAAACAGCTCAACACACATTACAGTGTTTACTGTACATTGTCGGCAGGTGTGACCTACATCTGAATGCAAACAACCAAATCCCCTTTTTACACTCAACATAAATTTCACAGCGCCTACAATCTAAGACTGCAAATAGACGTGATTTCCCATGTCAAATAAACTGTTGGTTATTTGCAGTATCTGTCTATCTATGCTGATGCACGGAGTATGTGACGTTTCCTGAAGGACTTCACTCTGAAAGCTGGACATTGTACGCCACAGCGATACAACAAAGAGCCGTTGGAAGCTGAAATAGCCGATTCCTGCTGAGCCTAATGGTCTGGATCACTACTAAGAGCCTCAATTACCTTCATTTGAAGCATTTATGCTGAGGATGAAGGATTCAAACGCTGCTCTGACATGGTAGCTGCTGATACAAGGAATAAATCCACAATTTACACACGCATTTTATATTTTATTGGAGTTTGGAAAAGGAAACGACGACAGATTTTTCACTCTTGTGTGCATATACTAGACAACGCATGGCAAGAATGAGTCCTCTGTGCATAAACATACATTTCTTTATGAATTCCCCCAATTAAATAAACAAGCAAATAGATAAATATGGTTAGTTTAAGTGTGTTGGTATGAACTGGCATGCAGTTCCTGAAATGTCCACTTGAGGCTCGCTCCAAAAGACAAGGAATCATCATTAGGTATCTTGTTAAAATGCCAATTTTATACAGCTGAAATAAATCTGTTTACAGCCCAGTTAAAAGAGCAGTTTTCAACTCGCTTATTTGTTTGTACAAACTGTATCAGGAAGGAATAATTTCTAACAAATCCATTAAGATGGTACGAAAGGTAAGAGTTATGCATAAATTTGCATAATTATGGGCATGGCTGACTATTAGTACTATTTAATTAGGGTGACCATACGAACTCTTTTACCTGGACATGTCCTCTTTTGGGGGGCTGTCTAGCCTTGTCTGGGGGAGTTTATAAAATCCTTCAAATGTCCAGGGTTTTGTAAAGAAGTTTTCAGTTTGTGTCGCATGGACTTACTGAGTTAGAAGCGCGTAAATAACACTCAACACGACATGAAAGACTCTCAAATTAACTACGTGCGATTCCAGGACTGCTCCCTTTTTTTTTTGGTAATTCAGAATATGGTCGCCCTAATTAAGTACTCTGTAAAATTAAATAAACTATTGGCACACCACATTCAAAGCTTTATTTTCTGCTACAGGATCCCCTTTGTGATCAAACCTGGTTCAGTGATCATCACGTGGTCATGCTATCTTCAGCAGAAGTAGTCCACATCAGATTATTTAAGCATATGGAGCGTTAATGCCTCACACAGAGCCATGATATCTGGACGGCGTCCTGCTGTTCATCCAATTATGACTGTACTATGGGGGGGATCTGAATGTGGCAATTAAGCTGGTCAGCAAAGATGAATGAAGCACTGAGGAGGAGTGATAATTCTCTATCAAGGAACAAGAAATGTCAACGGAGCAATAAGGACCTCAAGATGTGGGGAGGATTATCACCAGGCACCAAACTGAAGGTCCCAGTACTCAGACTCACCTCAGTCTTTGACAAAGTGGTACGCACTGTATGTAGTAAAATGTGGTCATATTTTGACAAGGGGATTCAGGAGGGTCCCCCAAACCTTTTCCCTCCTCACTCTCTCTCTCTCTCTTTCTCTCCCACACACTAAAATCCTGTCCCTTCCACAGACTCTAGACACATCCTCTTGGATCAGGTTTTTTCCTCTTCCCTCTGTGACTGGTGCTGGAGGCATCGGCCCTCCTGCCTAGCTCTGTCCTCCGATTGTCAGAGGCAGTTCCATGTGAGCAACAGGCCACAGCTGTGTCGCCTGCTCGGCCGTCACCTATTGTCAGAGAGGACTTGTGGTTTTACGCGAGCTAACGGACATCCACATTTAAGCTAGGTTGAAATCTGATCGTCAGTGGTTGTACTGTGCGTTTAACCGCCTTACTTTACTTTGATTATCATTGGTCAATTTTTTTAGTGTGGTCATTACTAAAGTTGTTATAACTAGAGAAGCAAGCAGTCGGCACCATTTATCTCTCAACTGTTGGAGTGTCTTGAAAAAGAGAACATTAAGCTCCATTTTGTGTAACTAGCTTGTTAAAATGTTAGCAAACTGAAAGCGACAAGCTACACAAAACAGCCACTTCCCCTTTATTTCAACCAAGAAGCGGTGAATTCTCCAGAGGTAGAGTGACGAAACAAAAAGTGACAAGCAGGCTGACTGCAAAGCGAGTAAATGAACTGCCACCTTACGGGGGCGGCAACTGATCACACATTTATTGGAGTGTTAAGTGAATGTAGAGTAAAGGTATAGTGAATATAGAGGCGAGGCTCTGACCCCGTCACTCGCCAGCAGGAAACATGAGGCAGAGCGCAGCAGGGAGTGGGCAGTGACAATTATAATGTCAACCTAAAGGGTGACGTGGATTCAGAGGACACAGGTGGGTGTTGTGATGGAGCTGTGGGGTTGAGTGGGAGTCAGAGTCATTGATTTGTGTTGTATCTAACTAACACAATCACTGCCTTTATCATCATCATCATCATCATCATCATCATAACCATCATCATCAACATTACCATCATCATCACCATAATCATCATCATGATCATGATCACCACCATCATCAGCATTATCATCATCCTCATCCTCATCATCATAATCACCATCATCATCATCATGATCACCACCATCATCAGCATTATCATCATCATCATAATGATAATCACCATCATTATCAACATCATCATCATCATCATCACCATCATCATCAACATCATAACCATCATCATCATCAACATCATCATCATGATCACATCATCATCATAATCACCATCATTATCAACATCATCATCATCATCATCATCACCATCATCATCAACATCATAACCATCATCATTATCAACATCATCATCAACATCATCATCATCACCACCATCATCAGCATCCTCATCATCCTCCTCCGCATCATCATCAGCACCATCATCATTTTCATCATCATCATCATCATCACCATAATCATTAGCATGATCACCACCATCATCATCATCACTATCATCATCATCACCATCATCATCGTCACCATCATCATCACGATCACCATCATCATCATAATCACCATCATTAACAACATCATCATCATCATCATCACCATCATCACCATCATCATCATCACCATCATAACCATCATCATCATCACCACCACCATCATTAGCATCATCATCATCATCATCATCACCATCATCACAATCCACAATCACAAATCCCCCCCAACCAGTGTGGGTTAATTCCCCAGGCTAGTAATCAGATGGGGTGTAAAAACGGGCGCCCCAGTCAGTCGAGTACAGATGATAAGAAATTCTTCAACAATAATCACGTAAAATTCAAAGACATTACAGAGAGTTTGGGGGATTTCATCATCGACTTTAGATGAGATCATTAAAGAGTCCCGAGAAACTGAAGCAACAGACATGACTCTGTAGTGGAAATCACTGCTTGGGTTTGAAATAACCAAAGACTGAGCGCCATCTATAAAAATGCAGGTTAAAACTTTGTCATGCAAAGAGCAAACATGGTCCTGAAACCGAAGTGCCTTCTCTGAACCTGAGACCCTTGAAGATGGACTTGAGTGAAGTGGGTTGCTTACTGATCCTGATAGGCAACATTGATGCTGGACGACACAGGTTTTAAAGCAACAAATGCCTCTATCCAGACAATACCTTTTTAAAGAGGACCTTGCATATATCAGCAAGAGTAAACCGAACCAAAACTTCACCAAACTGTGAACAATATGCAGCTTTAACACCATATTTTCATTAACTTCTGATTAAACTGTATTTTGCATATTAATTGTTTTATCACTGAGGCGCTGCGCTTGAAATTTATCTTTGAGTCCTTTTTTTAAAGTGAGATCGTCATCACTGTGTTTTAAAGCCTTAACCTTCATCTGTTGCTTTGAGGGTCAAAATGCTAACCGCGCTCGAGCTTCTTTTTGCTGAAACACTCCCTCAAAAATACTTGCATCAAATATGATCATTCAGTCTTCCATGTTGGCTGAGTCCCATCTGAACAATTTGCTCGTTTTGATTGATACTGAAATAATATTTAAATTTTCCCCCCTGACAGTTTTCCTTTCAGTTTTTTTATTAATAGTGTGTCCTTAAACTGGAGCTGCTCCATGAGTGACAGGGAACGGTTAAGCTACCTGATCTGGAGGGATGAGGCGAGGAGATATGAGACGCTGGAGGAGGAGATAATTGAAAGGAAACCGAACGTGGGGACAAATGGGGAGGGGGACTGAAAATGCAGGATTTAAGGAGTCAGAGTGAATGTGACAAGGAATGAAGGGAGAAAGATGAAGAGTGGGGCGTAAACTAAAAAAGTAAAGGAGGGGATTCGGGGTTTGGCAAAAGGAGAGATCTATTATACTTGGGGAGAGTGGATGGTCTTGGCTTCAGGCATTATGGTGACGGATTAAGGGTTAATGTCCAGCTGAAGGAGGGGGGGGGTAATAGAAGAGTAGAGTACCTCCATCGCTCTCACATGCAGAGCGAGGACTATGCTGCCAAGTGAAATCAAAAGCAGTGATTTTGATAATAATAATTGCAGTGATTACCGCTTGTCCGCATATCTCCCACCCGTTATTCCCATGTTGTTTTTTCCCCCCACGCTACTCTGAAGCGTACATTAAATCTCCTCAATCTCTGCCTCTGTCAGCATGCACAGCTGAGGAGGAGATTTCAACAGGAAAGAAAATACTCCCTCATGCCCTGGAACCGCAGATGGACTGCTACAGAAAATGTCATCAAAACCCCCAAAAAGGAAGGTCTGATTATTATTTTGTAGGAAATAATGCCACTTAGCTCCTTCTGTGGGTGTGTGCATGCAGACTTGTTTAACCACTCTGTGGGGATTGGCAGCACATTGTTGTTATGAAGACGTGTTGGCAGATCATCAGAGGGGGAAAAGCTGATTTGTAAGTGAGGTTATGAGCGAATCACAGTCACATCTTTTCTTTTCTTCCACCCAAACATTCCTGCAATCTTATTACCATATTCAACATTTATGACTGGCAGCGCCTTCGTTTCCACTGGAAAAGAAAATGTACAAGGAGTGAGGAAGAATTGAAAACAATTTAATCCAATTTACTTCATTAATTCTGTATTTTTAAACTACCTTGAAGAAAAGGCTCATTTTTACACCAAGACTGCTGCAGTTCTCTGTCCGTCTGACGAATTAATAACTGAAAATAAATAACATTTCAATATTTCACTCTGTATTTTTCTGAGCTTTTCTCTTATTAAGTTACGTTTGTTTGCACTAGACATTACATTGTCAGACATCATGAAAGGACATCAATATGAACATCAGTCCATTTCTCAGATGTCAAAAAACTCCTCACAGGAGCTGAAAAGAGCAATCCCTGAACTGCATGACCTCATATTATGATTACAGAAGTCTTAAATTAAATTTGGAGGTTCTCTCAGACATACCACGCAGATTAATAGCACTAACAAAAACTTAATTTACCCAACTAATTAAATTTGACATGTTACTTAAAATCACAAAATCAAATTTCACAAATTTAAAAGAGTCTGTCACTTAAATGTGCTCTCAGTTTCTTGGTCTGACATCTACGCTTTTGTGCTTTTGTGCTTTTGTGCTTTTGTGTCATACAGAGGCTCCACTTTTAATTTAAGTCTGTTTGATTAACACCTAAAAAACTGAACACAGGGGCTTTAAAACTGGACACAAGATATGACCAGTAGGCTACCCACTGAGCAACAGACGGCTATTAGACGTCTAGGTTCTTTTTAGACCTAATTTTATCGTCTAGATTCTGTATATTTTTAGACAGAATTTAGACGTTGCACTCTAACTCCTTATTCGATAACTATTTATTTCAAAAAGCAACTGTGAGTTGCATAACTGAGCTCCAAGTACTTCACCAAAATAATTATGATAGCCATTGAGCAATATACAGTGTAGTACAGATATAGCCAAGATTTCGACTTGGTCTAAACTTGGTCTTAAGTTCCACGCATAAAAAACCTGTGGTAGCCTGATTTTAGACCAGTCATCTAGGCTACATTTAGACATCTATTAGACCTCTTTCAGACCAAAAAATGCTCAGTGGGTATAAACTCCAGAAAAGATCCATTGTTGTTAAAAGCAAACATCACGATGCAGTCAAACCACCTCCAGCATGACCATCGAAAAACCTGCAAATTCATTCATAGTAAAGTATTAACTATTTCTAAGATGAGTTGAAAATCGATATATTTGTATTTTTGGTGAGAACATTTAGTTGCTCAGACTCAGTTAAAGGTGAAATAGGCAGGATCTGAGGAAGTGCCAGTTTTTGGGAGAAATCATGAATGTAAACACGTAAACAATCAGCCGGTCGTCCATGTTGGATATACTGGTGAATCTGACGTCGCAACAACACGCAATCTGATTGGTCACAAGTGGACACATAGTATGCGAAACTTCAGAAAAATCGACCATGATTTGGAAAAATAAATGCCGCAATATCGCAGATCAGGGAAATGTTGCTTGTAAAAAACGCTTGTATTGACGGGATACGGGTTCGAGGAAAATATTGACGTCCAAAATAATCGCACGAAAAAAACGGTTCCGTTGTGAAAGGACCTTAAGAGTTAGGATTAGGGTTAGAGTTATTAGAGTTAGGAGATTCAGTTATGCGATAATGTTCTGAATGCTCTGTTCAATGTACAGAGCCGACGGCCTGCGCTGGCTTGAGCGTGTGATGACGTTTCCAGCTTTTCTAGCCAATCAGAGGCGAAGGAGGCGGGACCTTCCCCTACCACTCCACAAAAAACAGGTATCGCCTCCAGGACCCAAGGTTAACAGTTTGGCGGCACTACAACATGCAGCAGGTCGCGTTTGACAAGAAACACTTCTGTTACAGACACTTGTCTTACTTTGTTAAAGCAGTTTACCTGTCCAGCAGGAAGGTTACAGTGTCCGTAAGATCCCGAAGCTTCCCCCATCATTTATGCTAGCTTCATCTATGTTGACCCGGCTTCTTAGCTCTTGTACGTTCTACCTCCTTTTTAAGCGCCCGTTATTCCACCAAAGTCTCCGGTATTTACTTTGTTTTCTTGCTTGTGTCGGCAGTTGTGACCAAAAGAGGATCCAGACAATTTTCTGTACTTTCTGGTTGGATTCTACTGTCTGATGTTGTAGCACGCTAACTTTGTTTGGGCTAGTGGACATTATTCGAGGACGTGGAAATTTTAAAATGTTGACTACATAGACATAAGAGAACACAGCAATATTGTTATATTACCAAATGTCATCAATATTGAGTGATATTAAAAGCTTTTTTGTATATACACCACAAAAATAGATGCTTCTTTAACAGATACCTGTCTACCCCAAGATGACATCTACTTTTAATGAAGTATTTTTAATGGCTTTTTATTACATATTAATAATCAAACAATATTTCATTACTGCAGATATATGATGATCAGGCTTGTGTCCATCCTGCTGTATTTGATTCCTTCAGTTCATTTCGTTGCCAATACAGCGAATAACAAGGACTTATACTGAAGTGGAGACCATTACCTTCGTAAATGATGTCAATGTTTTGTTCTGCAACTGCTTCTTCGCACACATTTACGTCAAGTCATCTAATATTTAAATGTTTTCTGTTTCCATAGAGACCTTTGCCCATTAATCAACAATACATCAGAGGGCTGTTGTTCCGGACTGCGTATAAAATGTTGTAAACTGCGTCAAACGACCAAAAATATCAATATTTGAGGACAAAACACAAAGAGGAAGAAGGTAGAGGACTGAGTGTGTCAATGAGTGTCTAAATGAGTGAATGAATCGGTTTTTCAAATGGATGAATGGGAAAAAAAGAGGATGAATGACCAAGTCTGTGCACGTGCAGGCTGATAGGGAATTCATGGTTGCTATGGTAACAGTGCAGTAAGTCTGGGATGCTGGGGTTACATATTTTTCGGTCCTTGAAACAGGATTCAACCCTTTATAACTACATCATCATCTCTCTGCGTGATATGTCCAAAAAAGTTGAACTTCTCCGGTAACCTGCGCAATAGTGTTGCTGTGTGTGTGGGCGTGATAACGAGCCAAACAACATGTTCAACTTTATACAGCCTTGAGTCTCAGTGAACTTCTTAAAAAAAAAACACCCAAATCAAACAAGCAAGAGTTTAAAGGTCACGGAAGGTGCAGGCAGACGAAGATAGACGGAATAATAAAGAAGACAGGGAGGTTTTTGAGGGGGGAGAAGTCACGCCTGGGATGCAGCAGAGGGACGCACGGGAGGTAAAAATATCCCCCAAGTTTCTATTTCTCCCCGCTGTAGTCTCCTCACACTCCTCTCCCTCCTCCGCCGGCGCGCTATTTTTAGCCCACGATGACTCTCTTGCAGTGAGCGTGAGCTTCTGTCTGCCACCGAAACCGCACGTGAGTCCGCCGCACGTGCAACTCTGTTTCTCCGTGACAGGCAGCTCGAGCGTCAGACACGACCCACACCACTGCTGCTGCTGCTGCTGCCGGTACCGACACCACGCAGCGGAGGGAGACAAGGGAGAATGAGGAGAGGGAGGATATTTATAGAAAAGGGGAAACAAACTCACATTTTCAGCAACGAAACATAACTTTTCAACCCTGCAGTTTCAAACAATCTTCTCCTCTTTACATGCTGGGTTTGTGTGCGTTCATTAAACACCCTCCTGCTGTGATAGTGGGCTAAATACGAGAGAGCTGCTACATATGACAATGTGTTTGTTGTTTGTGGGTGTTAAAATGATCTCCAGGGGGTTGTGTCATTCAAAGAATGAGAAACTGAGATATGAATGTTCATTCATGGTGTCAATGGAGGACTTTTAGGGGAAAGGATGAGGAAACAGATGAGAAAATGTGTTTTTTTTTTCATTACACCGGGTCTCTGAGAATCAAACGCCATGTATGCAACAAAGACAACACCGCCTACAACACACGCAAGTGACTCAAGTGATGAGGTGGTGACATAGACTGTATATACTATAGAAAACTTGGTCCCGCCTTCCGCCAGTGTACAGATTTGAAGCCAAAAAGCTCTCCGTAATTCCGTGTTTTCTCTCCACTTCCTGAAACCAACATTGCGCAGAAGCGTTGTGCACATTCGGCAGCAGAGTCGCCGTGTGTCGCTATCACAGTGACTCTCAATGACTCTCCCGCCAAATGTGTACAACGCTACTGCGCAAGTGGTGGAGTGCGTACAATGCTACTGTGCAATGTTGGTTTCAGGAGTTTGTTCACAGCTCCATGAGGATGGCTGGAGGAGGTGGGATTTATGACCTATACTGCAGCCTGTCACCAGAGGGTGCTGTCCATTTTATATACAGTCCATTGGTGTTGATGGTTTTAGTTATGTAGTTTATAGCTCAGTACTGAGAAAGTATTCATGAGTTTTTTATTGTTTTCTACACAAGCTAACATTAGCGAAGTAACGCTAAACAAAGCTAGCATGTCTTACATTCAAGGAGTACCAGGGCCACATTGAAAAATTAAGATTTTATGGCCAATTTATGATAGTAAATATGCAGTAAAGTCAAAGTTTATGCCTAAAGTAAACCAATTCTTAATTTTAAGAGTCGTATCATGACAAAAATAAAGTCGTAGTAAAGTCATATTACTACGTGAATAAAGTTGTGATAGAGTTGTAGTTTTGGTTTACGGTGAGCAGCCAGCTGCCTGTGCTAAAATGAGGATCATGAAATGTCTCTTAAAAGTGTCTCTAATGTTTTAGCCCCTCAGCACCAAAAAACTGAGACGCTTCGAAACTGTGTTATGTGGCTAATCATTTGCTAACTCTGAGTATTGTGATCATTTAAAGGACAACGTGTTGCTGTCAGATAATAAGTGTACAAGTTATTGGCACAATGTCGCATCATGGTGGACTCTTAACTGAGAAAAAATGCTGTTCAATTCTTTGCAATGTCCCTTTAACAGATTAGTCTACAATGTGATGGGGACTTTGAAGATTTTGTTCAGGATTTGAAGTAGCCTATACACCCTCAGCTGAGCGTCCGTGTTTGGTAATGGTTTTGACTTTTCCTCTCAACATATTGACTTTATTCATGGAAGCGTTTCTCAACTTTACTCTCAAAACTTCAGCTTTTCTCCTCATCCCTGGCTCTGATGCTCTTCCACAGGCTTCTGCTAACGTCAGCAAAATCAAAACATGTTGGAAAAACGATTTTAAAAAGATGCAATGCTGCACATCTTCCCCTGAGTGTGTTTGGGATGCATGTGGGCGGTAAGTAAAGCCCTTACTTAATGTGCAGAGGGGCATCCAGCGTATCCAGTGGTCCAATGAGCACATGCCATGAGGGGACTAAAGGGGAGACAGCATGCAGATTTTATAACCAAAGTGTGATGGGAAGGTCTGATTCTGGACCGGAGCATCTGCAGATTAATTTCGATCAACTGAAGATAAGCACAGAGCGAGGAAAATGAATCCTCATTATGTTATCTTTGCTGCCAGCTGACCTGTAAATGTCGGTGTTAGGTAAAAGCCCTTTTTGTACAATGATGTACTCCCCTCTTGTTTTTACACTGAGCCAAACACCACCACAATACTGCCGTCCCACTGGGGGGAATCTGACACAAAAGAGGCATTACTTGTTACACAGCGGTACCAGTGTCACACGCATCCTCTCACATCTTGTGGCTCCCCAGTTTATGAGAAAGCCAATTTTGCTCTGTTTTTACCTCAAACGCTCACCTGAACCTCGTTCACATGTCTATATCCCTACACTCTCTGAAGTCCCATGCGTGTGATGTCCATGTGAAACTGTGATGAGCTTGCTGTAGCAGGAAATAGCCTCAGTAATAGTAATTGACGGACGGCGAAAACCGCTGCCGTTCCAGATCGAAGCCATTCTGGATGCAGTGAAAATTGGGGGTTAGGTTGAGTCAGCATTTCTAATTTCCAATAGGATGACCGCCATCAACTGGCTTCAAAAGTCCACATCAGAAACAAATGGGTGATGCCACTGGCGTTTTGACCGTCTATGGCAGGGGTCGGCAACCCGCGGCTCTGGAGCCGCATGCGGCTCTTTCTTCCCTAAGCTGCGGCTCCCAATGGATTTGGAAAATAAATGATAAATACTTAATTGCATTTTATTTTATTTTATTATTATTATTTTTTTTGGTGTAATTCTAAATTCAAAGATTATAATGCTCTTGTAACATTAAATAAACTATTAAGGCTGTAACAACGAATCGATTAAGTAGATTCGTCGTGACGAAAAAATCCGTTGCCAACAAATTCTGTAATCGATTCGTCGGGTCTTTATATATGTCCATGGACACCGGCGTGTAAACATCAGCAGGACGCACAGAAAAGAAACAGCCATGGCCGAGGCAGCGGCTGAGAAAAACATGGACACAACCCAACCCAAATCCCGACCTAAAACATCAGTGGTGTGGGAAAACTTCACCAAGACTGAAAAGGAAGGCGTTCAGTGCAACATTTGCAAAGACCGTTTTGCATGGCTCGGGAGTACATCGATGATGCGTGAGCACAGGGCTCTCAAGTCTCACGCATTCAGCGTATGACACACGCACTCCCACTCGTTCACACACTCACACACCACACATTGTATTTCTCACGCATTTAAATGAACACGGTGATGTCCACCAAGTTGCACTTCTTCAACTATGGAACTGGGGGAAATCAACTGAGTTCCTCCGAGAGTTCAGAAGCTGCGTGCCACGCACAAGCCAATCAAATAAAGTATATCTACTGAACAGCCAATCAAAAAGCAGCATTGCTGTATCCGGGTAGATTTTGATATCTTGCAGTTTAACTACAGAAGAAGACAGACACTCGCTGAAATAGTTCATTTATTTCATAAATGCAACTCGCTACAGTTTTTTATATACTTTGTATAAAGGTAAAAAAAAAAAAAGATATATGCAATGTTATCTTCATTTTAGATGTCAAAGAGGTTTTGCGGCTCCCTGTGTTTTCTTTTCTGTGGGAAACTGGTCCAAGTGGCTCTTTGAGTGTTTAAGGTTGCCGACCCCTGGTCTATGGTAACCACACTTGTGCTCATAGCACTTTAACACCAAACAGCGTCCTGCTGTGTGCACAGACACCCGGATCTGTAGATATTCTGACAAGATCCGTTCTCAGCTCACTGGGGGGGCGGCATTAAACGGGTACACAGAAAACAAGATCCAAAAATAAACAACGATGGACCAAAGTTTAGTCATCGTGCAAACATGATTGCCACAACATAAGAACTTATTCGTAGACGTGCGATAACATGGGATGGAAAACACAGATTCGGTTAATGGTTTTAAGAGACAAACTTAATGATGTTCATGTTGTTCTGTTAATGGTTTTTCCCGATTAGGAGTACAGTGTGTCTCTTTCTTAGAGATAGGGTCCTCCAAAGATGATTGTTTTTGCTCTCAGGGTTTGAGTCACAGGACCACACATGTCCTCCTGCATGACGTGTCTAGGATTTTGCTCCTGTATTACCAGCATGTTTTGATTTGAGATCTCAGTCTTATCCTTGGATTTTTGCTGCTCATTGATTTTCAAAAGGGATTTTCTGTGCTGTGGACCGGCCCATCTGGAGGTTGCTCTGGCCTATGTAAGATCAGCGGTCCTTCTTTTCACTTCCTCAGGAGTCCGGCTTTCTTGTTGACATAATGTCTCATGTAGAGAAAATCTCTTCAAGCTGTGTGTCAGTGAGTAGTTGGCTGGTTGGGTGACTGCTCGCGCTCTCCTCCGCTTTGGTCTGTTATTAGACGCCTTTCATTTAGTAGCTGCAGTCTTTTTCATAGGTGAAAGATGCAATTTAGGGATTACGACCATCTGCAGATGTTGATGTTAGCATGAATGAGGCATTTTAAACGTCAGGAAGTGTGGGCTTTGTGAAGTATGTGGAAATCCTTCAAAATTTATAAGAAATTTTTACCGGCCACTTACTCTGGACGAAAAACGAATATGTCGGAAATTTCTGAGGGATTACAGTGAACTTTAATTCAGACAGTAAGATTTAAATTTAAAGGGCAAAGACTCAAATTTAACCTCACATTTATACAAAAGTAAGTAGGGATGTCCCAATTCGATATTGATATTGGATATCGGTCTAATATCAGCAAACAACCAAATATCAACAGCAAAAAAAATCTCCGATATCAGGACTTCGTTACAAGCAGTCCATTCCAGACTCCGCTCCAGCAACTCAATCTAGCAACAACAGTGTGTGCAAAGGTACCAACAAAGCAGCAAGGAGTAGGAGTGATGAAGTCCGAAAAAGACGTTGCAACTTGTCATGCTCAAGTTTGTGCCAATATCTGACCGATATCAATATCGGCCAATACTGAAGGCTACAATATCGGTATCGTATCAGAAGTAAAAAAGTTGTATCAGTACACCCCTAAAACCAAGTACTAACTACAGAAAATGGCTTGACTCATCATGTGTTTAACTTTAGCCACAAGTTCGATAGATGCCAAGAAAGTAATAAATAAATACTATTAATCAAACTATTATCATGATTATTAAGCATGCTAACCAGCAGGGCTAAATTCAATAATGTTTAAAACAATTTAGACAAAACAACGTTAATAAAACATTTTACAAAATTCATTGAGAGAGTATAGATTCTGTTAATTTCGGAGCTTAGCAGAAATGTTTCAGGACCCGTTTCCACAAACAGCATTTTGGCGCTGGTGGTGCCTTCAACCTCATTTCAAGAGTAAATATTTCCAGTGTCGTCAGGTTATTAAAGATATGCTGAAGCTCTTTGTCGAGTTTGTTTTGAATGCTTTGTACTTTAGAAAGATATACTTGGTGATTTTCCACTCAATGGAAATGTAAACATAGAAAATGTTAAAAAAGTGGAAAGTGACTTTGACTTGCACAGCAGAGTTGAACTGTTAACTGAGAGCTACATGAGCACAGGAACCAAAAACAGCCGAGGGCTTTTCTGTGCTTATGACACAGAGCGCTAAAAATATATGACTTTACTGTTTTTGTGAAGGCACCAAAGAAAAAAATGCCTGAGGTGGACACAGGCCCTAATCTCCCAACAGTGTCCCGGAGAGAGACGCCATCTTACTGATACCGACACTGATACGCTATCTTTCTATTTGGCCATTTGGAAAGTGGATTCAGACTAGATGTCACCCTTTATCATCCTGGTTGATGCTGACTGGAATTGTCAAACCTGATCACAGTAAACCGTTAGCTAAGCAGCTTGTTTAACTTTTATTCTAGTAGGACAGAAGAGCTACCAGACCCTCAAAACCATGTCTTAACAAATTATGAATTTCGATGTACAATCACAGTAAACTGCAGAGATTCATTGGTAGGAAATCTCACCTCTGAGAAAGTCTGAAAAACCTCTTTTTTTTTTATTTTGGCTCATTTTTCTCTACTTGGAAACTTACAAGGATGAAAATTGCTGCACTGTTGATCACGTTAAACAAACAAGCAACGTGCTGCCTGGTTCTTGCTGATAATGGCAGAAACACTTTCATCACAAATATCAAACATAATTTATCATCTTGTGTAGCTCTGATATTTGGACCGGTGCAGCTCTGAAGGGTCTCAAACAAAGGCAGACCTTTACACAGCCGTGTTACATTTAAATGTTTATATGAGAATCAGATCTACTCCAGTCCTTTTAAACTGTACTTCCTTTGTGTATTCAACGTCTCAAACTGCTCCCCTCACAGACATTGAACTAAGAGAGACGCGTTTCTTCTTCAGTTGTCAGCCCCAAAGTGACTGTGATGGATGCAATCAAGCGCTTCCTGTTTCAGAGACTGTGCTACAATGATTTTGTCTCCTTTCAGCAGAATCCCATCACAGCTCATTATCTCCTCTTTATAATTCCAGCAGTCTTGAATGCACCTGTAAGAGCAGTCTCCTCTTTTCTGCACTGTCTCTCTCATTGTATGAAGTCTCTCTCTTCGCTGTCTGAGCGTTTAACATATTTTCTATACTGCTGAAACACACAAGGGGCTTTAACCTACAGCCATGTATAGAAACTGCCTCTGTCTGCTTCAGATCGCCATCAGGTGTATATTTCGCACACGCTAACAGGCTGGCTATCTTTAAAAGCTCCTTTGAGAAATGTTTGATAGCTTATAAAACAGACTGAAGTGAACGGCGCGGTTTCTCTATGGTGTGTTATTAAACCACATGAGACTGCAGATAACTGGATCGACACTTTCTATATTGTATATTTTTCTTGACGTGAGGAAAAAACCTGAATTACTTTTCCAACATCAAATATTCATGGTGAGACAGTTTGTTTACATGCCAGTCAAAAAACTTGATTTATTGCCCTAAAGGTGGAGTAGGCAGGATTCCGTTAAAGAAGCATCTTTTTTTTTGTGGTGTATACACAAAAAAGCTTTTAATATCAGTCAATAGCTATTAGTTATTGATGACATTTGGTAATATAATGATATCGCTGTTTTGTTATGTCTGTGTAGTCAACATTTTAAAATTTTTGAGCACTCCGCTCTTTCCGAATGTAAACAAAGCTGTTCTCCACCGCCCCCAACCTGATTGGTTGTAAGGCAGACGCTGCTCCGTTGTATTGTGAGGCACGCTCCACGTCTTCCAATAACGTTCATGAGCCCAAACAAAGTTAGCGTGCTAGAACATCGGACAGTAGAAACCAATCAGGAAGAACGGAAAATACAAGCAAGAAAAGGAAGTAAATACCGGAGACTCTGGTGGAATAATGGGCACTTAAAATGGAGGTAGACCCAACAAGAGCTAAGAAGCCGGGTCAACATTAGCATAAACGATGGGGAACATTTCGGGATCTTAAGAACCCTGTAACCTTTCTGCTGGACAGGTAAACCGCTTTAACAAAGTAAGTCAAGTGTCTGTAACAGAAGTGTTTCTTGTCAAACAGGACCTGCTGCGTGTTGTAGCGCCGCTAAACTGTTGACCTCGGGTCCTGTACTATGTCACTTTATCCTAGTTGTAGAAGTCCTGCAAACATTGTGTTTGCTGGTAGTCTGTTGGCATCTACAGTAGCACCAATGCTTTTTACTTTCAGTTGACTGGGCCCCATTTGTAATTATCTGAGGTATATCTGAGGCGAGCAGGAGCGTCTGTTTGTGGGCGGGGCTTGCTGGAGCAGAGACGGAGGGGAGAGGAGGAGCTGAGGGGAAAACTGGTTGGGAGGGGAAGAGTTTACATTCAAGATGTCTCCCCAAAACTGGCACTTCCTCAGATCCTGACTACCCCACCTTCAATCCGACTGAAACTGGACTTTTAAAAAACATGTAATCCAACTAAAATTGCACTAAAACGACTTCTTACTGCCTCACTACAGACTTCGATAATGCAGTTGGGGATCAATTTTCTCTTCCATGTATGCAGCTCAATGAGCTGAAACTGGCCTTAGCATTCTGTGCATGCTCCAGAGTTTGAATGCCAGAAGTTGAATAGCAATGCAAATATAGTAAATGAAGCCTCAGCAGACGAAGAGAGGAGCTTAAAGTGAGAATCAGACATTTCAATAAAGGTCGTAGGTCGGTCTGAAAGTGAGGAAAGTGAGTGTTTTGCTCAGCTGTTGATATGGAAAGGACAGATGTAGTGGTGTCAGAAATGAGAAGAAGAGAGAGGTTAAGTTTCTCACCTCTGCACAGCCGTCATATAATGGCCGAGAGTCTGAAGGGCAGGTGTGGAGGGGGAGCTTTAACGACATAATATAATCTCTGTGCATCGCCTTCTCTTATACGTCACATGTCTTACATGTGTTTGCAAGCTCGTCTTCATCTATCCTATCACACGCGCCACGAATGCTGATGACATTTATTAAGAGATGTCCGCCTTTCCTAGCAACACCTCCCTCACCGAATGATTAAAAAAGATCTCATTCATTCGTCTGTCTCTAATTAGACATCAACTTCACATGACTTTGCATCTCTCTCTTAATGTCTCCATGCACAAACTGAAGTGGGATGTTAAATTTCCTTTGTAGTTTTGAGTTTCAGAATCTTCTGAAATTGTTGGATTTCAAAAGAATTTCATTTTTCTACATTTCTTAGCAGCTTAACAGGAAAAACCAGGTTTCATTCAGGGGTTTATACTCTGCAGAAGCCCTTGAGGAAAACATGATGGAGGAACAATAGAGAAAACTGCACTTAGTGACAATGCTGTGTGATGGTAGTTGGTAGTTCACAGAGAAGAAGTAGGACAAACATAAACATCGATATATAGAAAAGAAGCACAGAGCGCGCCGTGTCTATAATGGAGAGAGGTTTACATGAAATATAATGGATATTGATCCATCACCTTTTCTTTGCTCTATTCTGCAACAGTTTCCAAGGTTTTTCTTTCAATTTTCTATGTAAAAACTTTCAGACTGATAATCGTCACCACAAGCTCAAAGTAAAAAGCTCTGTGAGTGTGTGTGTGTGTGTGTGTGTGTGTTTGTGTGAATGAGTGGGCATGACTGAATGAACTGTCATGTAGAGGCATGAGGAACGAGAGTGTTTCACTGCTCACATCTAGTGGTAGAGGGACAAACTGCAGACGGTCTGTCACTCAAGTTGAGTCAAGCATGGAGCTTCTCTTTAACACCCTCTCTTTACTGCCACACCGAGAACCTTTTGTCCTATTTTATATGTTTTTGCATTTTCTATTTTTAACTGGAATCTTTAAAGGGATATTCCGGTGTAAAATTAAGTTAGGGTCAAACACACCGTAACACTGAGTTGGACACCCCCTCAAGAGATAATTGTTGCTGATCGGTTGTTTCTCTAGTTATACCAACTTTAGTAACGACCGCATGATAGCAATACACAGCGGTCTGAGGAGCCATAAACAAACCTCAACCAAATCGTCACTCTATAGCCACAAATAATGCTCAGAACAGCACCTAACTTGGTTAACGTAAATTAATTTTACGTCAGAATGTCCCTTTAACTCTCTAGTCTACCTTATCGCTTGTTACTGCTCTCTTTTCATTATATTAAGTTTTTATGCATTTCTTTCAATATCAACAGTATATGCTAAATTTTATGGAACATAATTGTGTTTGGTGAAATATTTCTGCATTCATGTGACCATCAGGGCCACCGTAGTTTAAAGCAAGGTGGCAATGAATTTTTCAAAATGTGGAAGAAATCAGAAAATAAATCAGCTCAACTTGGTCCTATAAACTGTTCTTCTTTCTCTGTGGTTTGTTTCATTTCTTCAGACTCAACCATGAGATAGCATTTCTGTGTTTGCCTCGAGGAAAGTTGGAAGAAATCAGCTAGCTGTAGCGGCATGCTAAGTGCAGGTTAAAGCTGCTGCAGAGTTGAAAGTGTAGAAAGATGTGAGCTTACCTATCACAGCGGTGACCAAGGAGCTGAAGACTGAACAGAAACACATCATCCAACCTGAAATATGAGGTTAGTCGCAGCTGTGTAGGCGTATGAACCATGTTAGCGCCACTCAAAATGTTTGTTAGCACAAAAATGACAAACAGGAAGTGAAAGCAGCAAAAAGGAGTTTAAACTACTGGACCGTACCATTAACCAAGTAGTTGGAGGGGGGTTAGAAGTTGGAAGATGCAAACTTAAACAGGAGTGGGGACATATTTGAGACCTTGTGGTGTTGTTGTGTTACCAGAGAGGAACTTTTATAAATGTACTGCTGACGGTTAAACTTTAGACACACTCAAACCAAAAGAAAAACTTTCCTTTAGGCTTTTCTCCACAGCCACACCATTGTGGGGGAACAGGTTAAGGTTCAAGATGGAAAATGGAACAAAATCTGCCCACCGTTTCAGATCGATCGGCCCCCCGGGGAGCTGAGAGTTGCTTTGGTTTTCTTTTGATTGACTGTTGAATTTCCTTGTGTTGACTTTTTTATAACTTGCTGGAATTTCTTTGTCCGTCTGAAATGCCAATAAAATAAAAAAATAAATGGAAGTAAACAGCACACTATGTGGTGATTACTCCTACCTTTATGTGCTCTCCCCCCTCACTCAAAGATCAATCTTTTACATTACCAGACCCCTGAAGTCTGCGCCTCGGCTCTGCTTGAAGTGAGCAGGAAAAAAAGGGAAAATCCTGCACAGAGTACGACCTGTTAGCTGTAGATGAATGGTTCCTGTGTGTCCCACTTTATTCTGCTGTGACTGAAGGTACTCAGTCAGGAAGCAGGAGACTCTTATTGTGGGTACAAAGTTAGACTAAGTTGACTCTTTGTTCTGCTCCTGTATCATAATCTCCTTGTAACCAAATCGTTCAAGTTAGGGCTGGGTGATATGGCCTCAAATCAATATCACGATATATTGAGCAGTTCACCTTGATAACGATAAATAGACGATAACTACTCAACAAGCTGCTCAACCCCTCCCACATTAACTCCGTCTACTTCAGCCGCAACAACTTTTGAACCGTCCTCCATCTCCTCACCTGTCTTTCCATCTTTGTTATGGACTGGATGGGGTGGAGTCACGTCTCTGATGTAGGACAGCGTCTTAAAGGGACATGAAACCATAGCCTACCTACACACATCCAAAACCAACTTTATTTTTTTATTTATTTGACATAGAATATACCGATATATATTGGTTGTTATCGTAAATTTTGGTATTGGTAAATTTGCGGTTTATCGCCCAGCCCTAGTTCAAGTTACTAAACCTTGGATTTGTTAGGGTTAAGATGACATCGGGGCAGCACGGTGGTGTAGTAGTTACCGCTGACGCCTCACAGCAAGAAGGTCCTGTGTTCGAATCTGGCTCAGGGCATTTCTGTGTGGAGATTGCATGTCCTCCCTGTGTCTGTATGGGTCTACTCCGGTTTCCTCCCACATCCCAAAATCATGCCTGACTCTGAGTGGGGTTAGGTGTGAATGTGAGCGTGGATGCTTGTTCGTCTCTATATGTCAGCCCTGCAATGAACTGGCGACTTGTCCAGGGTGTCCCCTGCCGTCGCACAAAGATGCTGGGATAGGCTCCAGCCCCCACACGACCCCTAACAGCGGTAGAAAATGGATGGATAGAAGAAAACAGCCAATCAGTGTATAGAAACGTACATCTCTGGTTCTGGTGTGTAACTTTAAAGCTGTTTGTAGTGATTCTGTTGTTGGATGTTTTCAGTTCAATGTGACGACTCTTTGATTTTTCAGCCAACAAATGACAACACACACTTTGTACGGTGGTTACGCCCCCTGTGGGAGTGCATTGGTAATAACTTTATTGCAAAAATACAGGTTCCCTCTTTCCCCGAGCAACACCACCCCAGAACTGACACGCAGTCTACACACACCCACGAACAATAAACCCTCTTTAGCGACTCTTCACCTCTCCCTGTCTCCTCCGCCGTCGCACCAATTCACAGACACACACTTTCACCCTTTTATTACATTCATTCGCTCTCTTTCTCCCTCGTTCTCCTGCCTCGTTGCTCTCTTTTTGCATTCCATTGGTTAAAACATAGTAGTAGATGCAGAACAACAAAGTTCACCAGCAGCATTAAAACATGAGATCTCCTCCTCCTCCTCTCCGGGGTCTCCGCCAGAGTCCATGAGAGCGCCCGAGGGGTGGCTGTGTCTGCCTCCTGCACTGTCTCTGATACAGGAAATCGTGAGGGAAGGTTGATTTGCATAGCGGACTCATGCGCTACAATTGGCTACATTCTCCCACATCCGAATAAACGAACGAACAAACATACAAACTAAAAATCAAGAAAATCTGAACGTAAGTGAAAGTAAAAACAGCAATGTTAAATACGCTCTCTGAGTTAAGTGCCAACCTTTGGTTTAGTTACAACGTTCAATCAACATCAGTAAATTCTTGGAGAACTTTAAATTGGCCAGTTTTGTTAATTTATACCATATTTCATCGAATAAAGCATATAATAATAATAATCATAATAACAATACTCTACACATGTCAAAACGCTCCTCAGTAAAGGGGGGAGTGTGTTACATTGTTCATAAAGGTAGAAGAACTCAAGAATGGTTGACATCTCTGAAGAAGATAGCTCCCTGTCTGAAAATATACCTTTAATACATACACATCATATAAAGCATATTCATACTGGACATGTCAATGTCTCAGGCTGAAGATGAGATTTTTTTCTTTTCACAACTGAGGTCTCCAAACTGGTTTCAGTGTGAGAGGACTGAAAAGAAAAAAAAAACAAAAAAGCGTGAATTCAAAAGTGCCACTAAAGTTCACCTGAGGCCTTAAAGTTAAACACAATCATCGACTCTCCATCGGCTGCGTTTCAGTCTGAAAGCCTTCGAAAAGTGCACTTCTTTCCAGTAACCTTGCAAAGCGCACTTGATTCGTTCCCCTCCGTTAAAAAGGGAGCGGTTCCCTAACCTACTTACTCCTTCAAGACTCTTCCACCTCCCGTTGGCCTACTTTCTGGTGCTACCGTGTCGTGTTTGGGAAGAAAAGTAAGCAAGCGCGAATCAAAGGGAGCAAGAAAAAAGGAGAAAAAGAAAAGAAGAAGAAGAAGAAGAAGCGCTTTTCTTGTTTAATCTCCCGGTAGAAACGGGAGAGCTGTCATTAGGTCGGCGAGCGGTTAAGGGGGGGCGGAAACTCCAGCTAGACACTTGTGAAGTGCACTCCACTTCTATTTGAAATGCAGACATGAGGAAGTACCACTTTAAAGTTTATCAATATTTTCGTTAATTATCATTATCAACATTCCATAAGGTCTTATTAATTAACATACAGGTTTCATACATGAGTTTTTCTGTACATGACTTTTAGTTATTAGAGAGTTCGGAGTTCTTGGGCGGGTTTTACTGTGCGCGCACACAGGAAGAAGAAAACAAACAAACCCCGAAAAACAAGAAGAGAAAAAATATGGCTGTCCATCGGAAATAGACCCAGTTCGGCTACGTGTGCGTCCATCAGGAAATGCCCGTGAAGAAAGAGGAAGAGGCGTGGCTACTTAGTTAAGAGCCTCCCCATGAGCTGAGGGTCCTGCTGGAGGAGTCTGCAGAGTGTCCAGGTCCGCTTCAGACCCAACGGAGCAGGAAAACCCTCGGAAAAACCTCAGTGGGGGGGCAAGAAACAGTCCCAGGGAGAAGTGGGGAAGGGTTGAGGTTGTAGTTGGGGGTCAGAGTGACTGCATAGACAGAATAGTAGGTTAAAAGGAGAGGAGGGGAGGGAAGGAAGGAAGGGAGGAAGGCAAGGAGGGGCTAAGCAAGGTGCTGCAGGCGCTGAGGGAGGCTCTACGTCAGTGCAGATGTGTGCGTGCATGTGTGTGTGTGCGTGTGCATGTCGTTTGAGGAGGAGGAGGAGGAGCAGGATGAGAGGTGAGTTTCATCCTCCTGAGCCGATTCCAGGTTCTGTCAAAGCCAGGCTGACGAGGACCCCGGCGCCGCTGCCCCGCCTCGAAGGTGGACAGGGTGACGTTAGTGAAGCAGAGCGGGACTCTGGTCAGAAGAGAGCTTGACCCCCGTCAGACATAGCCAGAAACTCCCTGCTCCACCTGACAGCTCCTGGATGAGAGGGGAGAGGAGGGATCAGGCGGTGCACCTCAAACAGCACAGACGCAAGATTCTGTTTTCTGTTCAACTTTTTCCAAACGTTTGCTGAGACATAATTGTGAGACTTTTTTATCTCAGTAAAATGAGTCATTTCAAATCCTACATTTCTCTCATATCTATTAAGAACATTTCCCTGTTAACGTATCAGCGCTATCGCAGAATTTTGCAAAGAATTCAATGCAAAGTTCTGCGAACGACTGCAACACCAAAGAACTATTCCAGGACAGACTTGCTCCATTTAAATAATTCAATTAAATTTGCATAATATGTGATAAGCTGTAACGTCCCACTTCCAAGAATCAGCAGCAGTATGTATTCTTTCTTCTTTATATGTGTTTAATGATAAAACTGTCATTTTTGGTGACTCTGATCTCATCTCTTTCAATTGTGTTAAATACTCGCTCCTGATTGGTCAAAACCCCCACAACAACAGTGATTAATTCTCAACAGCAAAGGTGACTCCAGAGACGGTTTGATACTGTCTGTTTTCTCACTGAAATATCTTAAGGCGAGCCAAAGCACACAAAGCCACAGGACTGTCCACACGATACCATGCGTGAGTAAACAAACGCCATGCATACTGGTTTGCACTTTGCATTGTGGGAAGCCAGCCTCAGGATGCTCACTAAACTTATGTCCTTCACTATGTTGGCAAATCAAAACAAGCAACATCTGATTATTTGCCTTCCTGTCTGACCGAATGTACCTCCTCTTTCCTGCAGGTCTCTAAGGGTGTACCCCAAGGTTCTGGACTAGGACCCTTATTTATTTTCCAACTGGGTCAATAAACCGTGTGATAAGTTGTCAAACACTTTGTATCATTTTCACCTGATAACTTTGTTTTTTATTGCAGTTCATCATCAGTTTTACAAGTCTTTAGCTGATAGCTGTGGTGAGCAGGTGGTTATGCAAACTGGAGTTGATCTGTAACTTCGGGGTTGTACTCAGCCTGTCGAGATTCTAATTCACCTAAATGACTATACTTCAGAGATTTGGACTCGCACACAAACTTCAGACTTAGAGACTCGACTCAGACTCAAGCTTTAGGACTCATGGACGATCCATGCTCAATAAAAAGTCTAAGATACTCTTAAAACTTGATCATAAGAATAATCCCTTATCGAAGCGAGACCACTGTAAACATTTCTAATGTATCATTGATCCGTCCTGCTGCTTGTTTCATTTGGATTCCCCTCACAACCCAAACAGAGTGAAAATAAATCAGATTTTAGGGTCAGAGTCTCCTTGCTGATTTGTTTTCTTCTGTTTTGTATTTGTAAAATCATTTTTTTTCCTGGTTTTGCTTGTTACTACGGTGCCAACACCTCAGGCAGCCTCATAAATGTGATTTCCAGCTTTCAGTCGGGACAGTGGCTCGGACTACAAATGCAGAGTTTCAGTTTCATGTTTCGCCTTGTTTCAGTGAATTATCCACAGATTAAAAAGTTTGAAGATAAGCACTGAAGACAGATGACATTAAATGAAACTTCAGGATTTTACTCATGTCAGCAGGAACACAGTTAAAGTTAGGGACAAAGGTTCTACGTCGTCATGATAGATAAAACGTACGTAAACGCCTTCGCTACCTGAAAAATGACATATACAACAACATCTGGTAAAAACACCTCTGATTGGTTATCTTTCGCAGAGTGGTTTTTAACACGCCACACAGATCTGCAACAGCTCTGTCATTCTGGCACAGGAAAAAGTGGAAATAATCGGCTTTGTTCCTGTTAAATGAGCTTAACCAGATGAATGTTTTGGGTTTTTTTCTTCCTTTATGTAAATACGACAGATTTGAGGTAACCGTACACTGCATTTGATCTTTCTGAGAGTGTTAAACGTGTATTTTAAACACATTCATCTACTAATAAGCTGGTTTTGAGTTTTTACAAAATGCTGCTGATTTTCTGCCGGAAGTTTCAACTAAATTTGACACATGACAGATTTTCAGAGGGATGAAAAACAACTTTTGGCTCTCCACAGTAAACACAAATCAGTGCACTTCCTCGGGATATAGAGCAGTGCAAATAGGGGCTTAGCCTATTTTAATGCCAGATGAGTCAACTTTGCCAAAAAATGAAATGTTTCCCCCAAAATTATAATAAATAAAGATCAACTTTGCAAACGAGACCGCGACACTCCTCCCAGTGCTAAGCGGGCGAATAGTTCTTTGATTGAAACGCTACAGGTGTAAAAATCATGCGAGCTCAGACCAGTGTTTACCTGTAAAGCGGTAGAGGGAGGTGGTGATGGCAAGGTGTTGGTGATGAAGAGGATGGAGGAGATGATAGTGGTGGAATAGCAACAGGGACTCAGAAGAGAGGAAGCAAGCAAGGCGAGGCACTGACATCAGCCTGCTTAACCTTAGAGAGAGAGAGGGAGTGAGAGAGAGAGGGGAGAGAGAGAGTGAGAGAGAGTGAGAAAGAGGGGGACAGGTTGGAGATTGAGAAGCAGGACAAAAGGAAGAAAACGAGACAAACAGCGGGGTAAAGAGCACAGGGAAAAGCAATGTGTCAAGTGCCAAGGCAGGACATCAGCCAGGTGCAGTTTAACGGCACAGCCACAGGGGGGCAGCAGAGCACTGAGAGTTACACTTACAAAGCTTCGGGTTGCAGTCAGACGGCTGCGGCGCGGGGTCACTACTGTGCCGCTCAGGCTGCGTCCAATCTGCCTCAGGTTCTCCCCATCTTCAGGCTCCGCCCCCAAACGCAGATCCCGCAACATCATTGTCTGCAGAGGGACAAAATGTCTGTCAGAAGCCGGGAGATGGACTCGTCCGACAGACTGAGGAAATGTGAGGGAGGTCTGTGCAGGTGCTACCTTGTTGAGGTAGGTGGGGGTGCTGGTGCAGTCGGCCCCGTACACACTCCTCTCCATGTCTGCGTTGGGGGTCTTGGAGCGAGCTTGCCCTCCCACCCTGGATATGAGCCTCTCTGAAGGGCTGCAGCCTGAAAACAAACACAGGCCGAGCTGGAGGTCAAACAGGGGTCTCTGACTCTGAATCATAATATCTGTTCATTTAAGAGGAATCTTAACACATGCTTGGCAAGAATATATCAAGAAAAAATTAAAACTTTCTACGAATAACGTTCAGTTGGTATGGCTTTAAATTAGGTTTAAATACAACTTATAGTGTGACGCAATACATTTCAAGCCCTGTCCATTAACTTAAATTTGGATTTGAATTTTAGCTGACAAACTTTTTTTTTTTCCATTTTCCATCAAACTGCCTCTTTATGGCGGCGTCTTGAAAGCATCTCTTTTTGTGTACGATAAAATATGATACGATATGATACGATATGATACATTACAGTACAATACGATATGATATGATATGATACAATAAGATTCAATACATTATGATACTATACTATACGATTTGATATGATACATTATGATACATTACGATATGATATGATATTGTATCATATATTATGATACAACACGATTCGATTCGATATAATGGATTACAATACAGAACGATATAATATGATACGATACAATACATTATGATACAATATGATACTATTTGATATGATACATAATAATACAATACTATACGATATGATATATGATGCGATATGATACGATATTGTATCATACATGATGACACAATACGATACGATACGATACAATACAATACAATATGATACAATACGATATGACTTGATACAATACAATACATTACGATATGCTATGATATGAGACGATACGATACAACAGGACATGATGCAACACATTTTCATACGATACGGTACATCATAATGTGATAAAATAGGGCTAAATGCCATATTAAATAATATAATGTGGTCCAATACCACAAGATGCAACAAGAGAAGTCACAACACATTACAATATGACAATACAGTGTAAGGCTATATAACATGAGATGAAACAAGACACACTACATCACAATGATGACTTCATATGAGACAAAATACTATTCAAAACAATACAATATGACACAATGTGATACAATATGCTTTAAAACACTGATATGATCAATAATGTGATATATTAATATCCTCATATCCTCCAAAATGACAATAATATCACAATACGGACATTCTGTGATAATGGATTAATTAAAATCATGTTAATTTGACTTAACTGACACTATGCTTCTGTGTGTGTGTTTGTGTGTGTGTGTGTTTGTGTACCTGTCCTTCCTGCCTGCAGGCTGGCCTGGTAAAGGGAGTCAAGCTCCGACAACTCGGCCTCTTCTCGGTCACAGCAGGGATCTCTGTGTTGCCCTGGGGCATGCTGGGAGCTGTAGTGCCCTGGAGAGGACTGGCAACTGAAGCTGTAGAGCTTGGTGGAGGTCTGTGGCCTGATGGGAACGCACCGATCTGGAGGGGTGTCGTATGGCGTCACCACGGCGTCAGGGCGGTCCAAACTCCAGGAGGACCAATGACGCGTCCCGCTTTCGGCGGCGGCGGCGGCTCCGTGCAGCGGCCAATGCTGCGGGGTGCCCGTAGGGGAATGGGGCTGGGGGGGCTGCCAGAGAGGTGTAAGAGGTTTCCTTTGCCCAGAGGCTTCGAGAGGGGAAGATGGGGGAGGAGGTGAGGGGGGAAGGGGAGGGTGTGTGTGTGTGGGTTCAAGGTGTGTGTAGTGTGCGACGTGTGTGGTGTGTGTATCCCAGAGACGCAGAGGAAGCGAGGGCAGAGAGATGGCTAAGTGCTTCCCCAGGGGTCTGACACTCACCCCTCCTGCCTGCAGCAGCTCGCACAGCCTCACCCCCGTCCCCTCCCTCCCGTCCTCACCTTCCTCCCCTCTCTTTCCCACGCACCCACCCTCCTCCCCCTCCTCCTTCTTCTTCTCCTCCCCGCGGCTGGAAGGGGCGCACGGGTGAGGGATGCTGAGGGTGAGCGGGGGCCGATAGGGTGGAGGGGGCGGGTCCTGGCCCAGAGCAGCGTCCTGGTTGGGCGTCGCCTGGTCCTCTTCCTCCTCCTGATTGGGCGTCAGCAGTACTTGGACCGGGCCAGGCTGTTCACTGGAGGACACAGGAGAGGGAGGGTGTCACTCAGCGGGCAGCACGAGGAAACGAATCCAAACAAAAAAAAACACAGAGCTGCTCTGACGTCAGGTGAGTTACTGCATAGAGGGAAGGTCACAACAGCAGACCAGGATAAACAAGCAGAACACACACACACACACAAACACACACACACACGCACACAAGCTCAAATTGACTCAAACACACAATGATGCAGCCTGTGCAAGCATCGCTCTGTGTATGGGGATTTCACAAACATGCTGCGTGTGATTCAGGCACAAGCTCAGCTCTCCTCTGACTGCTGCGGATTCACCAAACTCCTCAAACTGAACGCAAACAACCCAAATAACCTCGCTTTAATCTGATTATTGGAATTATGAAGCTGCTCTGGTGCATTTGATCAAACTCGGAGGATAAATGCGGCCTCCTCGGTCTGCAGTCGTTCAGCCTGAGCGGGCCGCTATATCACCTTATTGATTTACATACCCTGATATGATATATGTTGAACATTAGAGGATCCTCTCTGCAGAGACGCGCAGCACATTCCTCACTGTGGCGGTGTGTGCGCGCACGTGTTTGTGTGTGGCAAACTTGTGTGTGTGTGTGTTGGAATGTGTGAACAGCAAGTCTGTAAATTTGTGTGTCTATTTTTAAAGACAGCATGCGCAAACCTGTGTGTGTGTGTGTGTGTGTGTGTGTGTCTACGTGAGTGCCAGCCCCCATCCCCCCACGTTAACTCTTCCCTCCCGTCTCTTTTCAGCCTTAGTAATTACCCAGCAGGCTTTGCAGCGGCGAGCTATAAATCAGAGGCTTGTGTTGATCAATAGAGGAGAGGAGGAAGGTAATAAAAGAAGCTGAGCGCCGAGCTTTTCCTCCTCCTCTTCTTCTTCTTCCCTCTCTCTTCGCTCTGCTGTTAACAGTTTGGGTTTACAGTTGATTAATTTTTAACAAATTTCGCTCCAGTTAAAGTGAAGTCTAATGAAACCGAGAGTAAATCGGACTTTATCTAACTTAGTTAGCAGATCCAATCGCAGCCTGTACTTCTGTAAAAACCATTAATTCAGCTGCTTTAAATTGCTGCAGCAAAATGTAAAGGGGAAATGGAGGTGTTCACATTGTAACGACTGTAATGACCTTAAAGGTACATATGGGAATTTCTCAAGACTGTATTTCCAATTTGCTGCCTCAGTGTGAACCTGAAGGCCTCTGAGTTTAATCTGAGATCCTCAAGGATATAAACCCAAGAGGAGTGGGCCCTCGACTCTGGAAATTAAAGGGTCGGTGTGCATAATTTAGAGACAACGTTTGAAAGCGTTTGAGTGCTCTATATCTACATAGAGAAGAGGTCCTCCTGTCTTAAGGCTAAAACATACAGGATGCGTATTTGGAGTGTGTCACACAGCAAATAAGTTGCCATTCTAGTCAATGCAGCAAAGCATACAGGACGCATATCAGCTCCGTCGCAGCATCGTATCGAAAGCAGCACTGCTAAAGATACGCAGCGAGTTTATTTTTGCTGCTCTACGATTCCAATGCGTGTTAATCCAAACAAAGAAGATCGTTCAGTAACAAAGAACAATTTGATGGTCAATCCCTGATCCATGTGGACCCCAACAGGACTTCTAACTGCTAACTCTGTCTGAAGGTAACAACACAGTATAAAGGAACATAATTTACTTTATTAAACATGAGTAAACCTGCAAAAAACAAGAATCTTGTAGCTTTTCCACATATAGTAGAGGTTCAACGGTCACTGAATTATATCCAAATTAGCAGGAAACAACCACAGAAAGGAAAAACAACCTGTAGTGAGCATGTTGTTTCCTCTATACTAAGCCCAGCTGACCGGGGCTGCACTACGCTGCTGCAACGCTCCAAATACGCATCCTGTATGTGATACCCAATGCTGCTCTACAGAACAAATACAGAACACGCTCAGTACGGATCCTGTATGTTTTTGGCTTTACTTAGCAGAGTGTTGTTTTAGCTCAGGGGTCAATCACAGAGACTGTAGTCCTCAAAGCAGGTTTAATCCTGGTACTTGGCCCTTTAGTCTGTGCCTTTATCCACTATCTCCTTCCAGCTCCTTACCCTATCTACTGTCTGCTCTCTCAAACAAAGACACGTGTACCCTTGGGTTGTGGGTAAAGCTAGAGCCCAGAGGGAGTTTCTAAGTCTTATACAGGGGCAGTATTTTTTAATAACTATATCACTAAACATGGGATCTGGAGTCTGGAGTTAAACTATGCCAAATTGGTCTCCAGAGTGTGGCTAACATTAGCAGAGCTAGCACCACCATTGTTGTGATTATTGTGATTTTTAACACAGATTTTTTAGCTAATTTATCATTTGTCTTTCCTTTATGTTTGTCTTATTTACCCAGTATTTTAATTTCATGTAGCACATCTTGCAAACCTTACATATTTATTTGTTGTACTAACTTTCTCCTGCTCTATGATGTCACCTCTACCAACCTCACCGGACAAACAGTTGATTTTATTTTTCCATTATCATAGATTTGACTTAATATTAGCAATTAATTAGAAAAAACGATTCTTGGTAAATGAGACGATATGATATATCATCAGACTAAATGTTGCAATACTATGCTCTATTGATTTTTTCTCCCACTTCTTCTCGGCTGGTTGCGCATCGCTCTAACCTGTTTTCGAGGTCAAAATCCTGCCATGAGTATAAATGGGCTTTTTTATGAGTATTAAGGCCTATCATGTAGATGGTGTGGTGTGCTATATTGGTATAATGTCTACGATAGAGTGTGTGTGAACTTGTGCTGGAGTATTGATAAATTCATTCCTGCTTTAAAGGGTCACTCTGAGGTTGTTGAAGTTTCAGCTCCTTCAAACTTCCCTGCTGAATCTCCCTTTCTCCTCCTCTCACTGCAACAAACTGACACATCAGGAGAAACCGTCTGAATCAGTGAAACACACAAACAGCAGCAAAGACGGAAAAAAAACAACAAACAGGATACCGGACAGGATCTGTGACTGCATTCACACAGCAGAACATAGGAACACAGTTGCACACACAGACACGCACAGACTGCAGCTTTCCAGTGCACAGAAGGACAGATCAGCAGCGCACAAAGAGCACAGGGAAGCCTTGGCAGCACACAGCTACAAAGAGCAGCACGACAACAATGAGGGGAGGCAGTGAAGCACAGCGAAGCAGAGAGAAACTCTCTCTCTTTTTTATTCTCGATGGCAACACAGAGAGAGCCCAGCAAAGCAGGTTTTTTTACTGCACTGCAACAAACACACAAACACACAAAGCATCAGAAGTTACTGTAGAAAGTCAAGTGTGTGTCTTTGAGAGCACACGCACATTCAAAACACACATACAGCAAGATATGAGAGTGCAGTGCTTGGGGTTACAAAAACAGGGAGTTCTGGGATTTTTGTCTTGGCAGCCAGAGCTGGAGACACACACATGAGGGTGTTGAGGTGTTTTTGGACAGCCAGCACCCAGAGGACACACACAGAGGAGTCCTCCTCAGGCGGGTTTTGGGATAGCTCGAGCCCAGGACACACACCAAGTGAGGGAGGGGGGAAAAAGGGAAGGAGGTCTGAGGTGGTTTTGAGACAGGCACCAGCTTTGGACACATTAAAAAGGGGGACAGTAGTGGTACCTGTGAGGCCCCTGTGGGCGGGTGCTTCCTGTCTCCCGTTCCATTTCCTGATCCTGCCCGCGTTTGATTGGGCCCCCAGTGCTCCTCATGCACGCAGCTACAGCCAATCCGCTATGAGCGTTAGCCTCATGCAGGGGTCTGAGCACAGCTGAAGATGTTAACAACAGAGCGGGAGATAAAAAGGAGAAAGAACAGAGAGATATAACGACAGAGTGGTAAAGAACGGAGGAGTCAAAATGAGAAGAGAAAAAGGAAACGAAGGAGAGGAAGAGGAAAAGATGGAGACAGAAATAATGTGAGAGTGAGAGAGAGAGAGAGAAGTGATACCAAAGAGAGAAAAACAGAGGCAGAGCAGAAGGAGTGGTTATGAGGGGGCTAGCATGCATTACGCTTCTCTACTGTAACTCAATATCAGAGTCAATTTCACAATGAACAGAGTTGCAAAGTGGGAGGAGTGATTTTTTTAACAACAAGTAAGAAGAATTTTGTAGGATTAATTAAACTGCACGTAAAACTATCAGCTCAGAAACTATTGTAGACTGTTTAAAAGGAATAACACGCCATAGTCGACCGTTACACTTGGCGATTATGTGTCTTTCCTAAATACAGTAAAATAGTAACACACAAAAACATTACACTTACTGAATACATCTTTTAAACATAAAAATATCAAGCAGATCCTGGTATTTATCTATACTTAAAGGGATATTCCGGCGTAAAATTAATTTAGGGTCAAACACACCGTAACACAGAGTAAGACACCCCCTCGAGAGATGAATGTTGCCGACCGCTTGCTTCTCTAGTTATACCAACTTTAGTAACGACAGCACGATAGCAATACACAGCGGTCTGAGGAGCCATAAACAAACCTCAACCAAAACGACACTCTATAGCCAAAAATAATGCTCAGAACAGCACCTAACTTCATCAACAGTACATATAGGGTCCCAGCCATAGCACTAGCCACCAAACATCTTTTTAACTTTGCCTAATTTCTTTAGCAAAGAGACTAAACACAACTCACCCACTCTCTTCCAGCAGCCGCTAGTTTGTACAGAGACCTCAGACGAGTCCATCATGACTGCTGTGAGATGACGCAGCTCAAGGAAGAACATTTATGATCTTTCCTTTATCATTTCCTTGATGTAATAATCACCATATTAATCATTTTGCACTGCAGACACGTTAGTTATTCTACATTAGTGTCTCAATCTGATTGCATTTCCATGAAGAAATGATCATAAATGTTCTTCCTTGAGCTGCGTCACCCCGCTGCAGTCCTTAATGGACTGGCCTGAGGTCTCGCTACAAGCAAGCGGCTGCTGGAAGAGAGTAGGTGAGTTGTGTTTGGTCTCTTTGCAAAAGAAATTAGTCAAAGTTAAAAAAGATGTTTGGTGGCTAGTGCTGTGGCTGGGACCCTATATCTACTGTTGATGAAGTTAGGTGCTGTTCTGAGCATTATTTGTGGCTATAGAGTGGCGTTTTGGTTGAAGTTTGTTTATGGCTCCTCAGACCGCTGTGTATTGCTATTTGCGGTCGTTACTAGTGTTGGTATAACTAGAGAAGCAAGAGGTCGGCAACATTCATCGCTCGAGGGGGTGTCTAACTCTGTGTTACGGTGTGTTTGACCCTAAATTAATTTTACGCCAGAATATCCCTTTAATGAATCTGTTGCAACATAAACATAACAAGCAGATCCTGGTGTTTATGTATACTTAGGTGCTTATATCTTATTCTGTTCCTTGCCACGCTCACGTTTGACAAATCTGTTGTTTGCACTTGTTTGCTACATTACAGTTAACATACAGATAATATTCACATTCTAGTTTTTATTACAATAAATTTACTAACTATAGTTTGCTTTGTTATAATTCTTAAATATATCAAACAAAGCTGCCCAAACTTGCTTGAGCTACTTAGTTTGGTTTTACTGTTACATCATAGATGCTAACGTTAGCTTATGTAGACAATCTGATCACAGTTAGCATCTCCTCCCATTTAGCAACTCTGTTGACAATGCATCAAAACATGAATCCGTACTTTAGTTAGTGAGTCAAAAAGTCAAGATTGGAAACATGAGGAGAAAAAGTTGAGGCTACGTTCATCAAGCCAAAAACACCAGACAAGAAAAAAGAGACAAAAGGTTTTTTTTTTTTTTTTCAGACACAGCTACTGTGGTGCATAGCTTCGTGAACGCACCTTGAATGGTGTTAGTTGGTTATAAAAAGATGAAGAGGAGGACAACAAAAGAGCAGCCATCCCCCATCTTGGCTGGAGTTTACACATTTCTGATTGATGGAGACAGAATAAAAGAAGACTGATGGCAGCTCTGTTGTTGTTGTTGGCTGTAACGTCCTCTAAAACACTGAGGCAGATTGTTCCGAGTCCGCCTGAAACCATCGATACGGACGTGGGAAACCAAATTCTGTTACGTAACCGCACTGATAGTGAGGCCATCTGTTCGTTCGCAAGTCGTCCTTTCACTTCATCAAGGTTGAGTGTACTCTCTTAGGGGTGTGTGTGTGTTTTTGTGTGTATATTTGTGTGTGTGTGTGTCAGGTACATGGGGCTGAACACACCGAAGCCCACACAGTAGGACAGACAGGACACAACATAATAATCCCTGATATAGATTTAGTTAGTGCTGAGCTGGAGGGGGAAACCTGCACACCTGCAGTTCATACATGGATCTGTCTCACACACAAACACACTCGCACAGACAGACACACATTTCCTGAGAACAGAACACACGTACAGACGAATCATTTATAGACGCTTGGTTAAAATACACCAGAGAGGAGCAGGAATACAAGAATATGAACCATGCCAATGCTGCGAGCGATTATTTATAATCTGTTTAAGTGTAAAGGGAAGACTTACGTATTGCAAGAATACAAGCATTGTGGGTCAATCATTTAAATTACCCATCATGCAATTATCCATCTTTCACTGTAAATTTATGCGATGAGTTGCACTTGTCAGTAACTGTTATGCCTTATCTCTCTCTTTTTTTTTGGTCATTTTTCATTTTTTCAGTTTAATTCTCAGTCTGAAAATTAAATCTCACATCCTAACCATTTTGTAAAATCCCATTAAGTTTGGGGTTTGAAGACCAAACAAGCTTATAAACCCACCGCCATGTTAGTGTCCATCCTTAAAGCTCCTTAAAGCTCCTGTGGGGAGTTTTTAAACTGGTAAAGAAACTTTAATTGATTCTTTAGGACCTCTGGCAGTGACACGACTCATTATCTTTTAACTAACGCAATACTCAGAGTTGGTCAACAGCTAGCTACGTAATGCTATTTTGATGGGGGATGCCTCTCATCTCAGCTTCTTGCAAAAAACAAAATTATGACCTTATCATGGCTCTCATAACATGATGACTTCATTATCATAATATAATATGGCCCTAATATTGTTATTCGTATGTTTCTGTTCAGCATTACTTTGCTAATGTCAGCCTGTTACCAAAACAATGAAAAGCTCATAATTGATATCTCAGCTCTAAACTCTTAACTGTATTTAGATAACTTAAAACATCACCACCCCTTCCCTTCATATACTACTTGAATTACTTGGGTTTGTTGTGGATGGCACCATCTTTGTCGTGTAAATCGCTTCTGGTTCTCGATTGCCACCGTTGCCTTGGTGACAGGAGAGATCGGCGAGGGAGTGTTGCATTCTAGAATCATACCGCTAGATGCCGTTAAATATCCTCATTCTACACGCTGCACCACAAACGAGGTGATATACCGTCAGAGCACAACTAGCCAAGAGCTACAAGGCACAGCTCTGTTCGCAGGAAGTACCAAAATCAACATAAACAAAAAGTTCCTCACAGGAGCTTTAAGAGAGGTAATAATCAAAGTCTGGAAGCCATTTCGTCCTAATAAGATTTTATGACTTTGGGGTGCTGGTTGGCTTATACTTCAGAGTCTACATCCTCACTAGTTCGACCCTTCGACCCTGCATGTCACCTTCTACTATCTATTTCCCATATCTCCTGTCTTTCTCCAGCTGACCTAACTAATAAAAGTAAGAATGCATGGGAAAAGGAAAGCATCAATTCAAAAGACTAATTCTCAGTTAAGACCAAATTTGTGAGCGGTAAAAAGTACATGGGTATCGAAAGAAATATAAAGAAAGAAACATACCCAAGGCGTTGGGGAAAAGAGTTAGCATGACAGATTTAAAGGCCTGGATACACTGACTGACTGACTGACTGACTGAGGTCTAATACTGATCAATTCAGGATGATTTATTCTATCAATTTGACAACTTCTTAAATACCCTACATCTATTAAACTTCAGGGCCTAATTTATTGTATCTGTAGCATTTTGAAGGTCAAAACAGTGCAACGAAGTACAGTTTTCTAGGTTCACACTCACATTAGATAGTAACTGGGACATTGAAGATTTTTTTCTTACCCAAACTCACTTTTCCCTCCACGATAATTAAGGTCCCGAAGTTTTTTACATGTTAGTGAAATCTAAACTTTCTGCTCTCTTCAACTCCACTGAACTTAGATGAACTAAACTGCTGTCAAACACAGCCTCACTCACTCACTCACACTCACACGAACACAGTTTTCTTATCATTAAACACTGATGGATGACCAACAAAAAATAAATACACCCTGAGTTATAGTCGCACACTGCGAACTAACTGACAAATTTAAAAAAGACAGAGGGAGACAGATGGAGAGACAAACCAACAGATGGGTATGAGGACAAAGAGGAGGTCAGACAGAACCACGGACATACAAGTCACTGCTGAGCTAGACAACAGGTGCTAATGTGACCTTAAAGCTGCACCAAGCAAGATTTTTACATAAAAATACACCTCATCAGCCTGGGTCAGGGAATGACGCAGAGCATTGAGCTACTGTGACCCGCAAGGGCAAACTGGCTACAGAAACATGTCCGCTGGGAGGAAGCATTCGCAGATTTAGAAAGAATGCCAATTGAAAAGTATAAACAAAATAAAAAAGAAATGGAAAATGCTGCACTGTGAGTCTGAACAAAAGGAAGTCTCCAGGCCTGTAGAGGGAGCTATAAGGGAAAAGCAACACTGACAAAAATCAGGTAAGAGAGTTTCACATGGGGGAAAAGTCAAGAGTATTAGGGACTGTGTCCACTGACAAAGTTTTGTGCATTTTAGGGCCTATTTTCGATGCCAACCAAAAGCAGATCACTATTTTCATTCTGAGTTAAGCCGCTGCACTCACAGCTCTCTCAGTTGACTGTTGTTTTACTTTTAAGATCCTTTCACACTGGGACCGTTTTTGTCGTGGGATTATTTTGGACATCAATATTTTTTTTCGAACCCGTATCCTGTCAATACAAGCGTTCACATCAGCGACGTTTTCCCGTCCTGCGATATTGTGGCATTAATTTTTTCAGATCATGGTCGATTTTTCTAAAGTTTCGTATACTCTGTGTCCACTTCTGACCAATTGGAAAGCCTGTTGTTGCGACGTCTGATTCACTGGTATGTCCAACATGGCCAACCGGCTGATTGTTTACGTGTCAGAGAACAGAGTGCTTTTTGATAAAAGACACAACATAGACACAACATAGAGTCGGATTTCTCATATGACGATGGTTTGTGTGCTTTAACAGTTTGCTTTAACGTCTTTGTTTTAACTTTCATCTGTGCTAACCTAAGCTAACGGTTGTTACCATAGTTTCATGTGCTTATCTTATCGCCTCTGATTGGCGATGAGTGCGGACCGTTTGGCATGAGTGTGTGATGACGTTTCCAGCTTTTTTAACCAATCAGAGGCGAAGGAGGCGGGACTTTCCCTGGGAAAAGTCTTCCCCGGGATGCGTCTTTTCCCCCCCGGAAAGTCGCAAAATCGCATCGGGCTTGATGTGTTTAGTCAGGCGCGTCAAAATTCACCTCTGAATATTTCGTAACTTAGCGTTCTGTATTTGCGTCGGCTCCGGTGTTTAAGGACCTTTAGACTTAATAGTGTCACTTCTCAATCACCAACCAATCAGAATCAAGAAAGAGCGGGACTTCTTTTATCAACTGTCAATCGTTTTGTTGGAAATACCAGTGAATGAAAACAAATAAAAAATGTACAGAGAAGTAAAACAGGCTAAAGGTCAAAGCTAAGAGAAGCAGGAGTGCTGCGGGACAACTTTTGTAAACTATCAACAGCATGTTTTTGACTTGGCAGGGTTAATGTTGATTATTATTTTTGGATTTTTGGATTAGATTTTGGATCTTCAAATTGTCATTGTTTTGTTTTGCCCAATTTATTTGGAAAGAATTATTTTGGCTGGTGTAGCGTG
The DNA here is from genome assembly GCA_962446985.1 of Xyrichtys novacula. Classification (NCBI taxonomy): domain Eukaryota; kingdom Metazoa; phylum Chordata; class Actinopteri; order Labriformes; family Labridae; genus Xyrichtys; species Xyrichtys novacula. The sequence goes on along the minus strand of OY660882.1, from coordinate 4,335,982 downwards.
TTTGCAGTTGTCGGTCGAAGTATAAAAGTCCTTCTCTCTCTGTCGACTCAAAAAGCAAAAACAAATCTTGTCTTTGACTCATTTTTAGTGACATTTGAGATTATTTGAAAGTTTGCCAGTGCAGCTTTAACTCCTTTGTCCTGTCAACTTCTTCTTAAAGGACCAGTTCACCCAAAGACATCATTTCTCACTGTTTTTGTGATGCCCTGGCTAAGGTGAAGCTTGGTCTACACAAGGTTTTCATCTTAACATTTTCTCATAAAAAGCAGATTTAAAACATGAACCAAAAGTTGCATCGCCGCGTAGTTCCAGTTGTGAGAAAATGTGTTGGGTGAACTGTGACTCTTTTGGGACACCTGAAACCTCCCATATTTTCCACCTTTTCCTCCCACTTGTCTCTTCCTGTCTCTCCTCCTCCTTACCCTGGTGTTGGAGCTGGTCCAGGTCCATGTATTTGCTGGGTTTGGGGTTAAATCCCATGGCTGCCTCCCGCTCCGCCTCCTTCCGCTTCTGCTGCTCCTGCTGGCGAGCTCTCCTCGCCACCTCCTCCTGCAGCTCGTCCAGCTCACTCCGCCCTGTGCCTGAACGCAAATGGACACCAAAAGATGAAGAACGGAATCTTTCACTGAATCCAAAGATACAGTTGAGTACGTTCGCTAAGTCACACCTGAGATAGTGCCGCCGCCGCCCCAGCTAGGGGAGGGCAGCTCCTGCAGGATGGCACTGCTGCTCTTTGACTTGGGCACCGAGCGCCATGAAGGTCCTGACATCAGCACCCGTTTCTGTTGCCCCACCTCCCTGTGAGAGAAAGACAAACAGACAGAAAGAAGGCAAGAAAAAAAAGACAAAAAGAAACAAAAAGTTAAGAGTGCAATTCCCCTGACAAACATGTCCTTAGATTGATTTGTTTGGGTGACTATTATTGGACAATTTGTTGTTGTTAATGTCAAATTCCAATTTGAAGCTGTTAAAGTTAAATTGAACAGAAAATCAAGAGTGACAGAGAAAGTCAGAGGGGAAAAGACGATGAACGACGGAGAGAGAGAGACGGAGACAGTAATTGTTATGTGTGAGTCTCTTACCTGTCGGGGCTGCTGCTGTTCCTCTCACTGCTCTCGTAGCCACTCTCCATCCTCTGAATCAGACGTGGCTGGTGCTCCACCCCTCTAAGAGGTGGAGGGGCAGGCGGACCCATTGTCCGCCCGCTGCCCAGAGACCTGGGCTGCCCGACCAGCCCAAACCCCGCCTCCAACTCCCCAGCCCCCCTCCCTTCTGCCTCTTGTACCCCAGGCTGTGTGGGTGTAGGAGCGGGTCCCGCCAGGGGAAGAGAGTCCTGTGGCTCCGGAGGGAGAGAGGGACCAGGCAGGGTGTTGTAGCCCAGAGAGGAGCCTCTCGGTCGGGTGAAGATGCTATCGATGTTCAGGGCCTCTCTCCTGGGCCTCCAGGTGGGCCTGTAGCGGCCTCCAGAAGAACTAGAGAGCATGGGCGGTGCATGTTATTCATCTTTACGTAAGATAGTCCAAAAATAAAGTTGAATAACTCATTTCAGATTTCAAAGCTTAAGAGAAGTAAAAATACCTGACCTACAAAACAACTTAAAAACACTTTTTCAGTCAGGCCAAGCACACAGAGATTGGAACTATTTCTGCACCAAACACTTGCATTTTTGTAACAAAACATGAATCTACAATCTGTTCACAGACCTTTAAGCTTTCTGTGATTCTAAACATACTGAAAAAAACACGTTTTCAATCATAACGTCTATGCAAAACATTAACTGGAGAGGTGGAGAGAGAAGAACAGCAGCAGCTATGCAGTACTTTTACCCAGATACTGTAGATACTGTGGTGCATCGATTGATTAAGTTACTCAAATGTTTTATTCAATCTTCACTACTTCTATGGCATCTGAGGGAGCAATTCTGGTGCAGAAAACGAGCAAAGTGTTAGTCCAGGCAGGCTGCAAAGACAAGCTTTAGCAGATCCTAGCACCAGCTCATACCAGCCGACAGCTCAGTGATTACCTTCTGCACATCCAACTGGAAAATGTCAAAATGGGCGTCAAACTGCTTCTCACCCCAGCTCCTCCTTTAAACTCTGTGTCTTACCCCAGGGGTCTTTGCTGCTGCTCTGTCTGCCTTGGCCTTTTATATATGTACCTATTACAGGTGACTTATCCCCCTCCATGCATGTGGAAGAGCAGGAGCTTTCAGAACAGACTCAGACCTCCACATAAAAGTCTCTGCATGCGACTCATATATTCACTTTGATGATTTTCAGTAACTATGAGAGATGATTCTTCATGCAGGGTGTGTGTAGTGCAGTACCTGGACTTGCTCTCGCTGCTGGTGCTCTCATCCTCCCAGTGGGGCCCTCCAGCTCCCCCCTCGCAGCCCCCAACTCCTGACGAAGAGGAGGAGGACAGGGGTCGAGAGGAGGAGGAGGAGGAGGTGAGCGGCCGGCGGGATGAGAGGAGGAAGACGGCCGTCTCCTTGTACTCCGGCAGCGGAGGAGAGGGAGGGCGGGGAGGACCCTCCACCGCTGACTCTGTGTGAGCGGGAGAAAAGCGAAAGTAAATCCAATAGTTTTTTCCTTTTCATTTTATCCCACTGGGAGCAATTATCCCTGCAGCAGTGCAAGTAAACCTGAGAGTAAGGGAGCTAAACCTGAAGAGTCTGCAGTGGTGGAGCACAGGGACGAAGAAGTGGCTTCATTTGGACTTTAACTTGAACACTGACCTTTGCTCTTATTGTATTTGTCCCTAACAAGCACCGCAGTTTTGTCTTTCTTCTCTTTCTGAAATCACTGCAGCTTCTTGTGTCTGCAGCTGTGAAAAGCTGCCAACATTTCTAGATTGAAGTTTAGAGAACTTTACCTCCGGCGTCAGCACCGTGTGGGGGAGTGCCGATGTCGTAGTTACAGACCACCGTGGTCTGTGATTCGTTGGAGAGGTGGCTGCCTGTGGACTGGTGGAGGGGTCTGCTGCGAGAGGCTCTGTGACTGGAGCTGTCTGTCGAGGAGTCGGTGCGAGTATCGCTGGATATAGAGGGCTCTCGACCTGAGAGGGAGCAAGAGAAAAGGAGAGATGACCTTTGAGTAAATCCTGCGTTTCCATATGTTTGCAGCAAAGTAAGTCCTCAGCAATATACAAAGCTAGAAGCTGGATTACAGGGTTGAAGGTCAGGGCTTTGGAGCTGTAACCCCACATGCAACCCCACCCTCCTGACGGTGATAAAACCCAGAGAAATGTGATCTGATGTGTGTCGTCTCTGCTGTACCGGAGTCCTCGCTGTCGTAGCCGGCTTTGCTGCTGCTGCTGCAGTGCTGGAGCTCCAGCTGCGGGTTGGAGCTGCTACAGGGGTTGGGGCTCTCCTGCAGTATCACCGGCGTCCCACGGGGGTCAGCGTAGAGCAGCAGCAGGGGCTGATAGTGGCCTTTGATACAGCGAGACACCACGTCCTTCCACTTCGGGCCAATCTGGAGGTGCAGCAGGGCAACACACACACACACATCAGGACATGCATTAACATACATACAAAGCCATATACACACACACTCAGACACACACTTGATCAGAAAGTAGATCTATCATTTTTAAGACTTCTGAGGCATTAAAAGTAGAAGGTCAAACATGCACTGTGCAGCTGTGTGTCCTTACTGACACCACATAATCACACTTTTTCACCAGCTTTATTATCTATTTAGCTGACAGAAGAGTCAAGGACATGCAAATCCACTTTATCTCACATTTTGACTCAGCAAAGCAGCCCAGCTTTCCTCAGTCTAGCCACAGAAAAAAAATTCACATCCTATTCCAGGCGTACGGGACAAAAGTCACGCTTAAATCCCAAAATATCATATCAGATCATAAGACCAGTTCCAGCAGCACTAAGATCGACTTTAAGACGGGGAGAAAACCTTTAATGCCTCATCAGTTTGACAGATACGCCCTCACTTCAAAAGAACTGACCATACTGCACTGAAACTAACACACAGCTTTAGTTCTCGTCATTGCTGCTCTCACAGGCTCAGCTGGAGATGCAGCAGATACCGTACAGCACCCTCCCCTCCCCTCCCCCTCTCCTCCTCCTCCTGCCCCGTCCCCGTCCTGCAGCATGCAGCCTCCAACTGCAAACTGTGTCTCACCTCTTTGACGTGAGCGTCGTCGAAGTACATCCACTTGCGTATCTTGGTCTGGAAGAAGAAGGTGGAGTAGTGCTTACCGTAGTAGCACACCATGCCCACCAAGTAGAGCTCCGCCTGGCGAGCCCTCTCTTCTGTCACTCGGTAGAACAACTACAGAGAGAGAGAGAGAGAGAGAGAGAGGGAGAGAGAGAGAGAGAGAGGGAAAGGGGAGGGGGAGGAGACAGGGAGAGAAGAGAGGGAGAGGTGTGCAGCAGGAGGGAGGATAGAGATAGAGGAGTTAATGGGACTACAAGCACATTTTTGCTCACCTAGTGTATATGCCGTATGCAGTCATCCTTTAAATGCAATTTCATCTTCTCAGAGTGCTCACTTCTCCTGTCATTGCATTAAGCACAGTAACACACCTCGACATACAGTATTTAACACATTTTCACGTGTTCATGGATCACTAATCCGGCAATGATACCTCAGTACTGAAGATGTCAACTCCACATGAACTTATCTTTTTGGACTCTACTGGAGCACATCAGCCAAGATGCACTCAGCCAACAATATGAGACGAAATGATAAGAAACTAGACAATGTGATGTGAAACAATACCATGTAATACAACACAGCATGACAGGATGTGATATGGTGCAACATGATACAGTTCAGAACAGTGTGAAATGATTTGCTTTGAAACCGTTTGCGAAAACACAATATAACAGAACTGAACAATGAAATAATATAAAACCACACTAAGATAGAAAGAATCCTAAGATTCGATATGATGTAGTTCAACACTAATGACATGCTGTGATTGGATACCATGGGATCACATGATCACACTATACAGTAAGATATGATATAGCAGATTTTCATATGTAACGACATATGATAATACAATATGATTCAATTTGATACGATACTTAACCTTTGCAATATGACATAATATGATGGGATAAGACACGATACGCTAGATTTGACACTGTACGATATGATAGAATAAGATGTGACCAAATATGATGGTATAACACAATACAACACAATACGATACAATACAGAACAATACGATATGATACAATACAATACGATACCATACCATACAATACCATACCATACCATACCGTACCATACCATATGATACGCTAGATACCATACAATACCATACCATACAATATGATACCATACAATACCATACCATACCATACAATACGATATCATACCTCACAATACAATACGCTAGATACGATAAAATACGATACAATACGATACGCTAGATATGATACAATACCATACCGTACAATATGATGCGATACGATACGCTAGATATGATACAATAACATACCATACAATATGATGCGATACGATATGATACGATACAATACCATACCATACCATACCATACCATACAATACGATATGGTAGATACCACACCATACATTACGATACAATATAATACCATACCATACCCTACCATACCATACTATACCATACAATAAGATACGATACAATACCATACGATACAGTATGGTAAAATACGATATTGTACGATACGATACGATACAATACAATAATATATGATTAATTCGTTTAAACAAGGTCTGATACTTCCCTTTTAAAACATTACACAATATGATGGAGTTACAACATGATGAGGTAAGATATGATATTATGGAACGTTATATGATAAGATGAAACACCATTCATAACCTTTTAGATATGATGGGAATCAAAATGATTAAATTCAATTTGGCGCAGTGGCTACATAACCTTTCTGACTGGATGTAATACGATGAGGTAGGAGAGGAAATGATCCCGAATGATACCGAGTCTTTCTGTTAGTGTGAATGACACAGCTATGAAACAAAAGATCTCTATTCATTATGCCACTCTAAGTACTTTCTGTTTGGATGACTGCAGATTTAGTTATTATTAAAAGCAGTTTAATATCTCTTATTGTTGTGAGGTCTGTTTTGTGTTTATTTAAATGGTGTTACATTTAACTGTTTTCATTTTCTGCAAAGCTGCTATGAAGGTTCTGCCGGCAACACAGGACGAGAGAGAGAGACAGAGAGAGAGAGAGATCCCCCATTATTGTATTGATAGCAGATGGCAATCTAATGTGTAAAAATAAAGTGCCTAACTGGTAGGCAAATATGTTTTGGCGGGCTGCCTGTGTATTGTGTAAGGGAAACACTGGTGCTGCACCCTCAACTGCAAAAAACTTCACTTACTGCTTTAAAGTTTCGCTGCAGGCAAAAGAGAAGTAATGATGCAAAATGAGAGAAACCAAAAACAGGTAGCGCCTCCTGCTGTTTCCATTTCAACTCGCTTCTTAAAATTGTCCCTTATACATCTAAATTTTCACACAAAAGACACACAACTCCATTCACCAACTTACACTAACTTTGATTATTGATTATTTTTTCACACAATCCAGCTCTTCAATCATTTTTGTGTCTGAAAATAGCCAAACATCAGATTCTACAGCCTGACTCGTTTTCGGATCGCATCTTTTGTTCAACCAGCGAGCAAAACCTGTTCCATTTCCAAGAGACCAATCAAAAGATAACCAACAAATCCTCATATTCTAGCAGTCAGACACAAGAAGTGTTCAACGTTTTGGCTTGATAAACAGCTTGCAATGAAGATTAATCAAAACTGTTATCTCTTTTTTGCAACAGACTAATTGTTCCAGCTCTAAAATGCTCTTATCGAAGCGGAGGAAGAACATAAAAAGAGTCGCATGGAAGCAGAAAAGAGAGAGAACAGATGCAGACGACAGACAAAGAGAGAGCGGCAGAAGATGGTGGGGGGATACAGGAGGCAGATGGATTCATTTTTTCCTGATCTGAACAGCTAAACAAAAGCAGAAAATGCGATAAATTATGCCGCCGATTTCTATCTAACAACCAGCTTCATCTCGCAGCAGCAGAGGGATGAGAACGAGAGCGACAGCAGCAGGCGGAGACAGCAGATAGAAGATAGAGGGGAGAACTCAACTCCCTATAACACATACTCATATTCACTGATCCATTATTCATAGATATCACTTCAGAATGCTGCTGGAGATGTTACAGTAGCATTAAAATGCATCAACATTACTCAGTCATGACATGGAGTATCAGGGGTAGAACACGTGTGTGTGTGTGTAAGAGTGAGTGTGTGTGTCTGTAAGGTGTGAAAGCTGCAGCTGAGAACGAGGAATTTTCAGAGCTATAGGTGAGTAAAGGCAAGGCTGCTGAGGCGTTTTTCATAAACTTGATTTTTGTTCGTGTGTACGTATCCTTGAGAGTGTGTGTTTGTGCATTAGTGTCTGTTTGAACATTGTGCTGTTAAATGGAGGGGAAGTTTCTAATATCCTTTGTTTGTTTGTTAGCAGGTGGTCAACCAGGACTAAGATTGTCCCAGTTTGTTTGATTTGTTTTGTACAACCTCTTATTCTGAAAAACAGTTGGGGCAGCATGTAAAATGTTGATGTAAATTATGAGATTTAATTGAGAATAAAGAACAAAAGTGTAATGCTTAAAATCCTGGACAGATAAGGTTAATTTGTAACAGGGCTGGGTATAAAAGGGTATTTCAGAGAAGTGGAGTCTCCCAGAACTGAAGATGGGATGAGGTTCACTGCTCTGTGAGAGACTGCGTGAGCAAGCGGTTCAACAACTGGTAATGTGGTGGATCAATCTGGAGCGTAAAATTGTAAAAACAGTTTGGGATTACCCCATCTACACCACAAAATATCATTAAAATATTCTGAGTCTGAAGAAATCTCTGAGCCCCTTGAGCCTTAAAGTAGCACAACAGTAAGAGACAGACATGACTTTGCAGTGGAAGTCACTGCATGGGCTCAAAATCACATCCAAAAACCACTGCCTGTCAGTGTAATTCATTGTTGCATCCAAATGTAGGTTAAGGCTGAATGCAGAGTGTGAACCATGTATAAACATGCATCATGGGTTAGACAGATCGACTGAGCCTTGGTCCAAAAACTACCCTTAAAATCTTAGGGTGTCATTTTTGGAAAGTGCTGAATCATTACTCAGAAGGCTTTAGTTGGCTTGCTAACAGTCCGCTACTACTTCTGGATCCAACCCCTGTTTAAAGACAAATGGCAACCAGAGTCAAGACCACCACTATGATCTCACAGTATTACTCTATGCTTATTTTACCACAATATTAATATATTATTTATATTTATATATTAAAAGACAGTTGTTGTCAATTTCAGTATATCTTGACAGCCCACTAAACATGCAATAAGAAACAGTTAGCTTAAGATTTCTACTGACATTAATCATAGACTCTTCATAAAGCTTTTTTCTAACACTATGGACACATTAACCGTCCTCTTCCTTCATGCTTTCCTCTGTTTTCAGCCAAGTCCAAACAAACACTTTAGGTTTGTGTAGTTTGTGTAGTTCCATCTGTTTTGCTAAGTTAAGTTTACAACCTAGCCACCACTCTGTAATCTCGCTTGGTCATGACAGTAAGTTTTAGCTGCATTATAGTGCCATCTTCTGAGTCAAATTCTGTGGCACACTAAAACACCTCCCTGTACTAGATTTTATACCAGTAAAGGAGATTAAAAGTATGTCTTCTCAGCTGAATTTTACTTTTTGATAACTAACCTTGGACATTACAGATCCACTTTCTGCTTAAATAACTGCGCTTTCGAGTATTTCTTGAAAGCTTCAACATCACAAGCTGGCATCTTTAAAAATGTAGTAACCCAATTTTAATATTTAAGCCGGACCAATGCGGCAGACCACAGGACTTAAAAATGTAAGACAGGCTTAAAATCCGAGAGTTTTCTCACCATTTTTACTAAAACAGTTATCTCCTCCCCTCAGGAATCAGCGCCGTACACACTCAACGCTTTCTAACAACAGATGTTCATCTTAGTGCTCCTCGTTGTTTGAGGGGCAGGGTGATGAAACAATAAAAAGGGCACCAGCTGCATGCAGCAGGGCAATAGTAATCAGGATGTTTTCCAGTGTGTACGGCAGCCTGTACGGCACTGTATCATGCTTTCTACAGCCCTCTGGAGGGCACTTTATCCTGTTTATGTATCAGTAGGCCATCACAAAGGGCAGCATGCAGCTTTTTTTCTAAATTGGAGACACTGAAGCCCCCATGAGTGTACTAGTGTTTAAGAAGGCTCAGTTTGCACATGTTTGCATGTTTATACTGATGTATTTATGTTATTTTGGAGAGGGTACATGCTTGGTTGCTAGTTGGCGTTCATAACTTGTGTTGATGTGTTTAAATGTCTGCAAAATTCGGGTGTGTGATCTCCTTACATCTCCAAGACGCAGGCAGGTCCCCAGGCTGTGTATGACGTCCTCAGCCAGGTCTGAGTGGTCCGAATCCCACACCAGCCCGATGGACACGATCTCCGGTGAGTTCATCAGCACCCGGCGGATCCGCAACACCTCCCCACAGTTACTCTGAGAGAGAGGAGGTGAGAAAATAAGAAGAGAAGTGTGATCAAACAGGTTTATTCATCCTGTGTTATGAGGCTGTGTGACAGCGGTGTGCAACATTAAAAACATCTATTTATTTGGCAGTGATGAACACACACATACACACATATTTGAGTGTGCAGATACACACTCAGATAAAGTGAGCAGTGGAGAAATGAGAGGCAGAGATAAAAGAAGAGAGGAAAGAGATGATGAAAGGACTTAAAGAGAGAACGAGAGAGGAAGAAGCACAGTGCTGAGCTGTATTTGTCCCTTGGGCCTTCTGTCGAGTTCAGAACCGTGTGTTCTGACTCCTTCCTTTGAGTCATGACCCACCACAGAGCTGCTGCGCACACACTCAAAAAGCGCACACGCGAGCATGCACGCAGCGTTGGCAGAGCCGGCTCGGAAACAGCCTGAGAACACCCCGGCAACCAGACGCTTTGCCAAACACTCGCGCACACACATATGCACGAAAAACACACACAGAACTCTCCCTTTTTGTGGGCGGCGGGACGTCTCGCGTTGGCACCGGGGATGGCAGGAAGGTTTTCTGCCAGCTTCTCAATTCTCAGAAAAGAAGAGACGCAAACGCGAGCCAGCACTGACACTCGGGCTATCTGTTAGCCCAGGACACAAGCATGGGACCTGGGTTAGCCCTCTGTGCCGTCTCACTGCTGGTGACAACATCATTCATCACATGATGGCACAAACACAGCCGCCCTGCTCCATGATACAACCCTCCTGATTGCTGCTGCGGACTCATCTCTGAATTTTTATATGCAAAGATTCCTCTCTGCTCGCTGTGGCTCTGCAGACCTTTCAAAGAGGGGGAGCGTTATGTAACAGTGCTGCTGGTCAAAGGATACATGAGGTTTGCAGAGTGCTGATCGTTGCATTCTTCTGAGCAAAAAATTGAAACTACTTTAGAAAAATCCGTGCAAACGCTTTCTCAGAAAAACTGAAATAAAAAGGACAGAGCCAGCTTTGATGAAGCAGACGACTCATATAACAGAAAAACTAGCACTCATCCAGAAAAAAATAGGGTTATTGAGTGCACTCCGGTTCGTTATAGCTCAGTGTTTAATTTGCAGTTTGTGTCATCACTTCCAGCAGTCACACACGAGTTAGTGCTGCGAGCTGGGGAAGTGGAAAAGCTGCTACGATGAAGCTTTGACAGGATTGGGTGTCGAGAGAACACAAATGGCAACAGCAGCAGAGGACATTTACAACCATCGAAAGACGTGAAAAAATTTAGGATTCTACGTTAAAACAGAATTTGTGAGTCAAATATTTATGAGAAGATAGTAAAAAGAATTTGATTTGATAACCTACAGTATATAATATCATTAAAAGATGTACAAAAAAGACAGGAAGGAAAACCAAGTACTGGATGGCTGTAATTTCAGGAAGAAATGCACAGATTAAAAGAAATGACTCTGCAGTGGAAACCGCCACATGGGCTCCAAATCACATCCTGAAAAAAAAAGGGTGCACTCAGTACGTTTATATCTTGTTCAAAATAATCAATTTACTGAGTTGGTCTGGCAGAACCAGGATTTTTAAAAATACATGTTAGTCCAACTGAAATCGCACTTCTCACAGTCCGACTAACATACCTGGATTATCCGGTTGGGGAGAGATTTTCTCTTTGTTTAGGCTTAATGTGGAAATTAGGATTATGTGTGAGCTGAATCTACCTTTCCTTGTGTCTATTTGGGATTTCATCTCAGCTTCTCTGTGGATTGCTCAGTAGCTTCCCTGAGATACTAATTTGTTACTATAAACTTTTGGATTTTCATTTACCTGGGCTTTGGAAAAACATCTTCCTGGTCTTGCTTTCATTTCATGGTCCTTTTCCTTTGTTTGATTCCTGAACTGTGACAGTTATTGCTACTTTAAACAACTTTCCTTTTGATATTAGAGGAAAATATCCCACACTTTACTCCTTCATCATTATAAATAACTCTATTGGCTGGTTAATTTGCTGATTTTTACATACAAAACAAATCCTCATTTTATCGTGTCAGATCAGTCTTCAAAGCAGCAAAATAAGGTTTCCACCAGCTGTGTCTCAGACATGTACAACCTCAGTATCCTGCTTTTAAATTAATACTTTGCACTCATACAAAGAACACCATAACACTAAAGGGGCGATCCCTGCTGTTATCAGTTTCTGACTCTAATCCTCTTTGTTACACTTTGATAAGAACACGGATATGTATGACATCAACCTTTCCAACAAAGACCTGCACACTTCAAACCAGCAAGAAGACGACAGAGGAGGTAAAATATAGAAATCTCAAATGAGACATAACAGATATTAAGCTAGTTTTTACAGGGAAAAAATACACAATAGTGTCAGACCGTAGAGTTTAGGTTTTTTGTTGTTTTTGTTCGATTCAATTTATGACGATAGATGCTGGTCAACGACGTTTTTCCACTACACAGCCATGATGATAACTACCTAAAATTCATCAACCCTTACACAAACTGACAGAGATGAAAATACGAGAGGTGGAATTTAAAATCCATCATATTTTACACACTAATCTAATATTTTACCTGAGATTCGAACAACAGGCTTCATTCCTACAACAGGCTGAGTTGGTTTATCGCACTACTTTTCCAGCTAGGTGTTGCTAAAGACGCAACCAGTTACCGAAGTTTTTTACCGTTAACAGCTTCATATCCAAACTTGAAAGTTATCCTACATATGATTTGTTTTAGGGGGCTAATTTCATGACACGTTTTGTGATAAACTGTGAATTACTGAAGACGAAGATGAGAGCAGTAGTGACTGAGTTCCTGTTCAGCGTGCCAGTCCAGTGGTGTTTCTCAGACTTGAGGGCGCTGGGGACTGAGCCCCGACCTCATCACCCCACAGAAGAAGAAGACAAAAGAAAATAAATATATTTACAATGGCCACAGAAAGAGCTTTTGACTAGGAGTAAGGATAATTTCTTTGTAGTACTACCAGCATTGATCGTGGGAGAGTCTACAGTAAATCATCCAACTAAAGTAAGAAATCCCGATACAACACAAGTAAAAGGGTGAGACACTGCAGATGTGAACACTATTACATCTTTGATGCTTATTTTTGATTGGAGATAGAAAATGTTTTCTCAAACAGTAATGACTAAAACATTATTGACCACAACTGGACTAAAAGTTCAACTAAATGTTGTAAACTTAAACGAAACTCAAGCTATAAAAGACAAAAATCACTCAAACGTGACTAAAACTAAAAGGTATTTAAGTCCAAAGATTAAGACTGAGACTAAATGTATATTAGCTGTCAAAATAAACCCTGGTGTGAAAGCGGTTGTTCCATTGACTGTCTATGGGTTAAACATTATGATAACGTATTTTTAATAAATGTTGAATTTATTTTCTCCTTCTATAGATTCAGTAAACTTAATTTTAGCTCATGGCTGACAAAAACAAGAAAAAAAAACATATTCACAACTTCACAGTTTCCTCTTTGGCACCCCATATCCAGTCTGGCACCTCCAATATCTCCCAGCAGCCTCTCTGCCATCCAAATACCATCACTTTGTTTGAGCAGAGCCCAGTGTGGTATTAACAAAAGATCAGCGCTGCCAGTGATGGAAGATAAACAGAGGCAGGTTGCTCCACTCCCACAGGACTGCGCACACAACGTCAGTGGTGGGTCTGTGAATAAGCCCAGGGTGTGTGTTAGCGGTTGTTTTTTTGTGTCGTTGCTGCTGTGTGGAGAGAGAGAGAGAGGCCGCTGAGGAGGCTCTTTGTGCCGGTACTTTGGCAGAGAGGAGCAGGGCCGAGCGGCGCCCAGTCGAGTCTATTCAGCGGCAGAACTTTCCCACGTGGCGGCACAACATGCTGCAGGACAAAGAGGAAGCATGACGCATGTTCGTCCGACCACTTTCCTCCATCAACCTCTCCTGACTGTAATGGCTCTTCAATTTAACTAATAAGAGTACGCAAAAATACACACCCTATTCAGTCAGAATGATTTCCCCCTGCACAACCTAATGTTCTTTGTGTCCTGCTGCAACGAGACAATGATTATTTTGTTTAACTGTACAAGAGGGCTGATGACGACAACTCGGGAAAATGCTTCCGGTAATAGAAAGTGAAGAGAAAAATGGGAGGAAAATGCAAATGGGCTGCTGATTATGTAACACACAGACGCACCAAGAAAGAAAAGAAAGAAAAGAGGGGGAAACAAAGTAGACATGATGAAACTACCAAAGTGGTTACGCTGCAAATTATGTTCTTAAAATGTGATTTTTCAGCCTGCTCTTAGTTTTATTGTTTCTTTTATCTCTCCATCTGTTGATATTTTAGATTAAATCTGCAGATTTTTCCTTTTTTCTCAAACACAAAACTGAACTCGCAGCAAATTCACGCAAGAAAATAACACAAAAAAGATCATTAAGCTCAGCGTATTTTCTAAAATGGGCTCATATTGTGTATATGTGTGTGTACGTCTGTGTAAGTGTGTGTGTGTGTGGTCTCACAGGGCAGTTGCGCAGGTCTCCCATGTTGCTGGCATTGCGTAGCAGCTCTCCAAACATGTCCGGTGTGGGTTTCTCTCTGCACTCCAGCATCCTCACTGCCTGGTTACTGCAGCATCCAAACACACACACACACACACACACACACACAAACAAAACACACAAAAAATGAGTGCGCCTGTGAGCAAAGCTTTTGTGAATAGGAGAAAGCATCTATTGTTCGGCCTGAATGTGACTTGTGGCCACCCGAAACTTTGCCTTCATTCTTTAAAAACCTCTCAGTTTGTTTGTTTGTTTCGCGACGCCGCGCGGTAATCTGCAAACAATTGTTTCATTTCCTCTCGTATTTCTGGTTGAAAATCAGTTCAGAAGCTTTGAATTCTGCAGTGTTTTGTCCGCTCGCTTTGCATATTGCTTAGGCAACCATTCAGCACGCAGACCGAGTCGCTCCCTCAGGCTTTTTCTCATCTGCTTTAATTAAGAAAATAAAACAAAGGGAATAGAGGAAAAAAAAACGTAAAAAGTAAGAACAAATCTAGATTATACAGTTGTTAAGGCGGTAAAAAGATTCCCTCTGAGCGAGTTTTTAAATCCTATCTGGCAGATTATGATCTCTGACCTTCCTAAAGTGGTTAAGCTAAAAGACAGCGTCCCAACTGAGAGCGCAGTGAAAGAACATTATTACTGTTGCGTTTATTAAAGAAGTACAACCTCAATTCCATGGTTTGCAAATCATTTAACAATTGAAAAAGTGCAAAGACAACAAATCAAATCTTGAAACCTGATGAGACACTTTGGGTTCTTTCTATTTATAATGTTTGTGGCGTGATTTACCGAATGTTTGCACTTGTAATGCCAACAAAACAGCCCAGCTTTCCTGAAAATCTCATTGTCCAGATGGCGGCATATGATGCTCTAAAACCTATGGAGGAGTGACGGTGCCTTCAAAGATGATGAGATATAACAATGCAGTGATAAAAAGCTGAATGGCATGATTTCCGACAAGAATTTAAGATACTGATTTGTCACATTGAAGTTTTAATCGTCAGTCCATCTGGATTGGACTGACGGTTTGTGGATGCAGCGATTCACCGTGTTGTTTCAGTTTCATCATCTTATTTGTAATCTTCATGCTATTCTCAGTGAAAATATACGCTTCAAGGATTTGCAAACCATCAAACTCTGTTTTCATCAACACTTTTATCAAAAAACTCGTATTAAAAATGTGGAACGAGCCGTATTTTCGAGACAATCTCCTTCAGCAAACTTTGAAGCAAAGACACTTAAATACTGAGCTGTATTTATCAGTTTTAAGTCCTCTGAAGGACAAACTCAAACACACATTATTATAATCTGTGAATACCAAATGAACTTGAGCACCCTCTGTGCCATGTGCAGGATTATGTGTGCGATGAATCAGCATTGTTTTTTTGCTCTTTTTCAGGGGGAAGTATTTCTTTAAGAATAATAATTTAAGAAAACTTCCCCTCCTCCTCCTCGTCCTCTTCCTCCCCCCCTGCTCTTCTCCTCCTGTCACCCTTACTTCCAGCCTTACATGAACTCGACCTCTTCTCTCTACTCTCTCTCTCTCCCTATGTTTTATCCCCTCGCTCGGCCATGAAAGCAGAAAAAACAACAACACTTGTTCCTCTGTTTGCTTTCCTCTGAATCGTGCCTGAACCAGACGTTTGTTTTGTCTTTTTGCTGCCCTCTGATTATCTTACTCATGTTGACTTTTGCATATTCGGCGATCTCGTCTGTAAACAACAGGCTCCACTAAGGGTAAAAATAGCTTGGCAGCGCTAACAGGCACAAACAAGAGAGCAATGCCCCACGACTACCTCCACACACCGTGTGTTTATTTGTACTTTTGCCCCCACATTTATCCCTCGATTTCCTCTGCCCTGTTCCATTTCCAAAAGGGATACAGAGTGATATATCCTTTTATTTCCCTCTCGTTCGCGCTCTTTCCGACCCACTGTTCCACTTATAGATTTATGCCGCCCCCCGGGTCTACTGAATCAAACAGCTGATTGATTACTTCCCCTCTTCCTTATTTCATTGACTGAGTGTGTGTTTTATGTAACAGCTCTAAGGAGCCACACATGCCTCCTTCGTCCTGCGTGCGTTATCTTTGAGCCACTGTCCACCTGAGTATCGAGGTGAATTTAAGCACAAATTCACCTGCTCTGTCATATGCATTAACATAAATGTGTGTGTTTCTGTGTGTGTGAGTGTGTGTATGCATGTGTGCACTCGGTGTTCAGCAGGGACCCGTGCAGGGAAGAAGAAGAGAACACGCTGTACCTTCCTTTACTGCCACCCAGCCTGAGCTTGCTGCCAGATTTACTGCATTATGTGTGTGTGAAGGTGTGTGTGTGTAGGTGTGTGTCTGGTCTTACCAGAGGGATGTAGTGGAGATGTAATGAACCATCTGAATGAAGGGCAGGGGGTCTGATGTTGCTCCACAGCTGTTGCACACACACTGCAAGTATACAAACACAAACACATCCTCTTATTCGTCGCCGGACATTAACATGTTAGCATGTGAGGTAATATATTTTAACAACAGCGCAACACGCGCTTATGTAACAGCCTCTCAAAGCCTCTGAGAACTTGGCTTTAAATGAAAAAAGAGGGATGATTTCAAGCTTAAATGTCACATCAGAGTCCACTAAAATCTGAGTGAAATCGAGGGACCGTAAATGTTGGAAAACATGGTTTAAGAGGACAGATGATTTGACTGTTGAGACCGTTTCATGGGACGTGATGAAGTGGGCGTGTTTATTCAGATTTTGATTGACATCTGCCTGGTTCATCAGTATAGTGCAGTCCTAAACAGTTTGGAAGTACTTTCAACATTTTGGAGGTACTCAGGAAAAATTAACCAGATTTTGATCACAATTAGAAGTAGTCTCCCTGACTCAGCAGCGGCAAAGTAGCTGTCTAACATGAGTCTGGTCCTACCCAAGGTTTCTGCCTGTTAAAAGAAAGTTTCTCCTTGCCACTCTCACTCATGTTAGATGAGATGGGTCAAATTTGTCCCATCTTCAGGTTGGGTCTTAATAATTCGTCAAACAATTAGCCTGATCTAGACCTGCTCTTTTGTGTAAAGCCTCTTGGGATAACGACTGCTGTGATTTGGCGCTACATAAATAAAATCTGATTGATTGCTCGATTGATTGATGGTACTTCCAAAATTATTGTATCCAATTTAACATACATAACAACAGGTGATCCTGTTGTCAAGGCATGTTGTTGATGATGATTTAGTATATCTTGAAAACTCCTGTTAGAATCAATGCACCTGTGGAAAACTCTGTCTTCACTCATTTTGTCCTCCACATACCAAAGTCGTGTCTTTTTGCAAAAAAATCTCACCCTGATGAGTTTCAGGTCTGTTTCTGCAGATGCTCGGCTGACCCCAACCCCCTCACACTAGTTTCAGGCATTAAAAATGATGATTTACGAATTTTCAATCATGTCCCTCATGGTTTCATTTGCTTTTGGATATCACAAAGACAGCATTGACCTATGACATATAAATTTCAGGCAATTTTAGAAACATCAAATCAGCTTTAACTGAACGCCAAGGCGGAGTTTAGTCCTGGTATGGCTCCATCAGTGAGTGAGATGCAGGATATACGCCTTTGGAGGGTCACTGGTTCAAATCCCATCACTTGTTTGGCAAGTTTGGCAGTTGGCCTAGTGGCTGGAGAGGTGCCAGTTCACCTTCTGAGGTTCCCTTGAGTAAAAATGGGATTTGTTGTCCAACTCCGCACGTCATTTGTGCTCAAGTGTATGAGTGGATTTCAACCTCTATGTGAGTAACATGTCCAAACAGAGTGGAAAAAAGTCCACTGGGGGGATTATGGTATAGTGAATGAAATCAAAGTTAAAAAGTGATTGGCTGCCTCTAATTCGTGAATGCCAAATTACTAGTCAATGAACTGTTTTTGTTGACAGGGCCAGTATCTCAGCTTATGAATGCAACACCAAACAATAGCTCTGTAAAGCTAGCTAGTACTTTATGATTACAGAGCTCATTTCCCGCAGCTATGATCAACAAAAGCTGTCAAAGATAGATCATCCACGAAAAAATCCTCATTCCTGCAGCAGAAAATTCACTCAACACCCACAGCTCTGAATATTTTATACATAAAGGCTAACAAGCTGCAGTGTCTTTTCCCATGAATGGATCACAGAGAAAACTATAACCATGCCCAGTTATAACCCGGGAAAGATCAGGAGATATTTGCTGGTTTTAAAACAGACTTGGATGCCTCCAAACTGACTCATGTATTGTTCATTTTAATGTCTGCAGGGTACGTGCAAAAATCCTGGGGTTTTAATTCAACATTTTTAAGACCTTCTTATTTCCACAGCAAAATTCACTTTCAGACACATCTTTAGAAGGAAATCTCTATGCGAAAACACAGAGTTTGTACAGATAAGGATCAGCAGAGAGGATCATCCACAGGGGGCGCTATAAACGACACAAACCAAAAGCCCCTCCGAGTCGCTTGAAAGTACAAAACTAGGGCCAATTTTATCCCGTTTGAGACTAATTAGTAATCGGCCAAATCTCCATAAAATGGAGAGAATAAGATTCGGTTTCACTTTGAAAATGTTCCGCCATTTTAAAAGTTCCCCGACTTATCCTGTAGATGGCGCAGCGACCTCATGACAATCTTCATCCACTAACTACCTCACAGCACAGCAGAGTGACGGATCTGAAGCAGGCAGCTCAGGGACGCACGGAGGAGAGTGGTCCGCCTCAACGGTAAATAAACCAGTTTGTGAAATACACAATAAGTCAACAAGTTTCAGTTCAACCCACTTCACGATGTTCCCCGCTGTGCTAGTCTCGGTCACACCGAGTTAACGGTGAAGCACCATGTAACACGCAAGCTAAAGTTAGAGTTAGCCATCTGCTGTTAGCCTTGCTACACTGTTAGCCGTGAGATATCTACAGAATATATTTTTATAACTTCATAAAAAATGTAAAAAATCGTCCGATTAATGATAATCAGGTTTTTTTCCCCCCTAATCGGCCCCAGAAAATCCATATCAGTCGGGCCCTAGACAAAATTTCAAACTTTTCTGTTTCTTCGTGGATGACTTTAGTGAACATATGAAAGCTAATCTCAATGTTGAAATGCAACAGTTGGTTTGTGTTTAACTGGTTTTACGGTGACAGAAGCATCTGGTACCTGTTCAAACAGAGTCATGGCGAACTTCTGGTGTGGTATGCAGTGTTTGGCTGTGCAGATGTCCTCTCTGCTCTCCGCACTGATGTGGAAGTGGATTCGCATCAAGAGATTCTCCTGAGAAACAAGAAAAGGAAACCAATTAATGTGTTTGCTGTGCACTTAGTTGGCATATGTGCTTGTTTGGATTGTAGACGCATGTACAGTTTGTGTGTGTGTGTGAGAGCGTGTGTGTGAGTGTTTGATCGCTCCTCTCTGTTGGTGCTCTTGTTAATCTGACCGTGGGAGCAGCATCTATATTTCATAAGAAGCCGACGGATTCCCTGACTGAACACATTTACTACCAATCGATCAGGCTGAGCTGCTCATGCACACACATAAAACACACACACACACATAAACACACACTGTGGAGGTCTCTAAGGCAGAAAGAGAAGGAGTAGAGAGAGAGAGAGAGAGAGTGGAGGTGGAGGTGAGAAAGCAACAGGAAGCTCTGCAGAGAGGATAATGAAGACGTGTAAGGACATTACAATAATAAAACCTTTGACTAATGACATTTTCTTTCTCAATTTTCTCCTTCAATAATTAATAAAGTTCATTTTAAACCGAGACGGTCAGGATTTCAAAGTGCAACACTCTCAAAGTTGAAAACCAACTTATGCGAAGATGTTTGCGTCTGAGGAGGCAAATTCCAAGTATTATTTGATTTAAGAGCAGAGAGAAGAGTATTACTGTCGGAGTTTTTTTTCTGCAATACAGCAATAAAGAGTCCGTACGGCGCAGCAGAGCTGAGCAATGTTTTCAAATCATTAACCTGCAATATGAGTCACTGTAGATGAGGAACGTCGTGACTGCCTTCCGGCTGAATTTTAGAAAGAGTGCGACCAGATTGTGTTGTAAAACTCCGACACTTTTTACAAACCTTGATAAAATTCAACATTGTACCCGATCACATTAAGACACATAAAAACTAAAACTAAATCAATTTAATTAGC
The DNA here is from genome assembly GCA_962446985.1 of Xyrichtys novacula. NCBI lineage: Eukaryota > Metazoa > Chordata > Actinopteri > Labriformes > Labridae > Xyrichtys > Xyrichtys novacula. The sequence goes on along the minus strand of OY660882.1, from coordinate 4,315,683 downwards.
CAGATAGGCCCGACTAAACTAGCTCTGCTGCGAAATGTTCACTTTCACCACTTTAGTGTCACATAAGCTGATAACATAAGGAAATATTATTTTTATTTGGTGTTTTCACAGATTTTATTATAGCAGAACTTTAAATTAACACAAAACGTCTTTATTTACAAACGTCCTTTGCTATTTTATGTCTGTAAGTTGACTCAATCTGCGTGAAAACCTTTAAACACACTTTTTGTTGGCGTCAAACGTTCAAACTAAGATGTTTAAAACTGAAACTGAATAATGAGAAAAGCAGTAAAGTAAGAAGTAGTCAAAATAATGCCTCAACTGTGTGAAAGGTCAATTCTGATTGGTCAAAACTCAATAAACAGACATAAGAACAGTCGCTGTGTACGACAGAAGGATCCTGTCCTGCAATCCATGCCACAGCAGCAGAGGTGGTGAGTGCATCTCTAAGCTGCAGAAGTACAAGCTAAAGTTAACAACGACAATGAAAGCTGTGACATTTTCCTTATTTGTGTTTAATTGTAAAGCCCTCAGGAGAAAGAAAGATGACAATATTTCATTTTAGGTTGTTTGTAGCGTTCGTTAGCTGGTACAGGAAATCCTCTGGGTAAAGTACAATGAACAGGTGGCTAAGCTTATTAGAGGTCCAATTAGGTGAGCAGGAACCAGGTGCAGAGTCAGTTAAAGAAGAGTGGTATGATGTGATTTAGAAAATTCAAAGAAAAAATCAAGTTTAAGGAATTATGGGAGAAATGGGAATTAGGTATCCTCCCAAATACTTGATTTGACTCCATTTTGAAATAATAATAGGATCTAAAACACCTTTAAATGCTCATATGAACATATTTATCATTCTGCATTATATAAGAACGCACACGGGAGTATTAGGGCCACATTAAACTCATAAAAAAATCCCAGTATTAGGAGAATAAAATCATTATTTTACGGAAATAAAGTCGTGATAAAGTTGCTGTTTTGGTTTTAAGTGAGCAGCCAGCTGTCTGAGCCAAAATGAGGAACATGGAGCCTCTTACTGAATTGCACTTTTAATTTCTGGCACCTCATTATTAAAAGTATCAGGACTGTGAAGACTGTGCAAAAAGAAATGTGTGGCATATCCCTTTAAAGCAACAATAAGGTGGTAAAAAAAAAAAGGCCTGTGTTTTCTATTAGTTTGAAGGTACAAATCAAGTTTTACTTCAAAATATTAAACTGAGAAATGGAAAAAAAAGATGATTGCAGCCTCACAAACACAGAAAGGAGAAGTTCAAGATTACACACTTAAGAGAAAGTTTCTGTCAAGGCTGCGGTGTTGGATATCTCCGCTCCCTGAAGATGTCTGACTCAGACACCCACACAGTTAAACCTTCAGGCAAGTCTTCAGCTTCTCCAGTAAGAGAGTGTGTGTGTGTGTATGAGTGTGTGTTTGTGTGACCGTGTTGTGTCTCATACTTACGAAGCACTCTGCAGCGTCGTCCATGATACCCAGCTGAAAGCGTTGTTCGTCTTGGAAAGTCTTGGCGAGGGCGCTCCGCAGTGCATCTGATGGCAGCACACGTTCACTGCTGAACTGGAACTGAGCAAAGATACTCTGAAAACACACACACACACACACACACACACACACACACAGAGACACACACACAGAAATCCATTAATTCTATATATCAATGCTGCAAATATACACCGTGTCGTAAATGTTTTACTTGTGTATTCTTGGAGTGTAAACCCACACTGTCCGTGCACGCACATTTACATTAATGTGAGTGTGTGTGTATGGATGACTCCATTCCCCCTCAGAGTGAAAGAAAAGCCTCTAAAAGCCGTAAATCAGCATCATGTTCTCTCAACTGACCCATAAAACACACACACAAAGTGGAACTAGTTGTAAGTGTACCAGGAACCAAAGTGCTGGTCTACAACAAACGCCGCGGCCGAGCCTCGCAGCGCTGCCGGCCTCAATATCAGAGCGTATCAATAATAAATGGCGTTAGTGGTGCACTTTTCTTCGACAAAAACAGCACTCATAGTGCTTTATAGTGGTAAAACAGAAGCAGAATCAAACTGTTGCGGGGAGGGGTCGGTCGGAGAGAAAGATAGGCCAGTGAAGTGTGTTTCCAGGGCAGCGTTCAGAGGAGGATCGCTCGGCTCGGCTCTTCTCTAACAGGATGGCTCATATTCCAAAACACCTGTTCGTGAATTTGATGAGTTATATTCAAATAACATCATTAATCAACTCTGTTTGACAGATTTTCAGTCAAAACTCTTTACATACAGCTGCTCTGTTGACGGCCATATGCTTCAGACTCTGCGCGCAGGTACTCCTCTTGTGTGTGCGAGCGGTAATTAATAAGGAACATCCTCTTTTGTTTACAAAATAAAGACATCAGAAACTAACATTTGCTGTGAATCAGTGCCATAAAAATGAAGATTGACTGATTGATCCCCTAAAAATCATAATAAATGCTGTTTATTGGCGTGTAGGCTCACACAGCAGTGCCAGTGTCAGGGTTGGGCCACCCCAGTAAAAAAAAGTCTAGACACGCCCCTGCTTGTTAGCACCCTGAGTATGGTATTTTAGTAACAGATGAACGCACGCCTAACAGGGGACTCTGCTGATGGATTAAAGAGGACTACAGTGAAAATCAGGGTCTCAACTCACAGGTAAAAGTTAGACAACTTGTCAGGGTGTGTGTCCATGTGGATCACTAATCAGCAATGTCTCTCTCGGTGCCATCAATATAAACAAATGAGGCAAATCCATTCAGATTATTTAAAAAAAAAGGGATTTTCTCTGACAGATCAGGAACAACTGAGTCCCAAAAATGTATTTTTCCTCACTGTCTATGGCAAAATATGAACAGGCCGATATATGAAGAGGAGCAGCATGCTTTACTTGTGTGTCAGTCAGAATATTAGTAGTCAGAAAGTGGAAAAGAAGTTGTCTCAGTATCGTAAATGTGTCAGAGAAAGACCTCAAGTAGCCTGTATAACACAGAATAATAAAGAAAAGAAGGATCAAGTTCTGCTGGAAAGAGATCGGACTAAAATCCGAGTCCTGGCGTTGCTCCAGGGTGTGTGTTTCTGTGAGAAAAAGACGAAAACGAAGGAAATCCTCCTCATAATTTTATTTTATCGAATTTGTTTTTTTGAACACACAATAAAAGGTAGTTGTCTTTCTTTTTGTCAAGCAATTTCATTTTGTTTTTGACATTTTAGTTTTTTATCCTTTCATCTGTGTATGTTTGATCTGTTTTGAACACATGTTGATTCTGCTTTTATGACACTTTTGCAAAACATCCAGAGCAGGGTGGCGTTGCTTTTATATCATATTTTGAAGCACCGGGCCTGGACTTGGTAATTCTCCATCATCATTGTTTAAGGAGGAGTAAAATGTAGCTCCTGTCATCAGAACTCATGTTAAAAATCTCAAATCCCTCATTTTAAAAGTTAAAATCCACAATCACGAGTAGATTATGGGGGAAATATTAATCATAGATAGAAAATTTGGGGAAAGTGTTTTGGTTTGTTTAACTCTTTATCCTCTCTGAGTACTTTCTATTAGATTTCTCATTCATAGTAATGAGACTTGCATTAGCAGCACTTGTAGGAACAGTACTGGGAATAGTAGCAGTATTAGCACTGGTAGAAGACACGGTCTTAAAATGCATAATTTAAGTCCAGACATGAGTACCAAAAGTTGCATTCAGTTCAAGCAGAGGCCATTAAAGTGACTCCTGACTGAGCTGCAGACATCTGAGAGGGGGAGATAAAAGCAGGGATACTCTCTCCACGTCGCCAAAGGACAAAAATGACCTCCTTTTTCATCAGTGAGACTCCTCTGTCTTACAAAAAAAAAAAAAAAAAAAGAAAGAAACTATTTTTGACTCTTGTGCAAACAGCCCAGATCGGACGAACACACAGGACAGTGATACGTCTGCATTTTTTGTTGTTCTGGTGCATTTCTGCTCCAGTGGTGATTCAGTCTCTTACTAGACGGCTGGACTAAAAACCATCAGGTGCCCCCAGTTCACAGAACTGACTGTCAGCGAGGAGGTACAGCAGAGTTCCCCAAGACACTTGTTATCTGCTCGTATCCATACTTAAAAAAAGGCCTCTCCTCAGAGTTAGAGTTACCATTTTTATTGGCTGTCTTTGACCAACATTTCAAACAGTAACAGAGTGAATAAAATGAAAAGTTTGGGGTTATTACTTGAGTAACTTTTTGTCACTTATAACTCTTTACAATACTTAAAACCAATACAAGCAGCACGAAAGCTTTAATGGTTTCTTCTCTTTTTTTAAACAAGCAGCTCAAAGTTAAAGGAAAGTTCGTCTCTGTTTCAGAACCGTGAAATAATAACTATAACTTTATTTAAAAACACAGTTTGACAATTAAGAGGACAGAAAAGAGCAAAACAAAGAGGCTGCTGATCTGAAGAGTGTCAGTCAAGGTGTCCATCCATCCATCCATCCATCCATCCATACATACATCCATCCTTCCATTCTCTACATTCATCTGTCAGGTCTGCCCATCCATCCAGCTATCATCCATTCATCAATCCATCATGCATTCATTAATCCATCCACCTTATCCATCCATTCATCCAATTTTCTACCATCATCCATCAAACCATTTATCATCCATTCACCAATTCATCATCCATTCATAAATCTGTTCATTCATCCAATTTTCCATCCATCCATCCATCCATCGGTCCATCTGTCCATCCATATATCCATCCATCCATCCTTCCATTCTCTACATTCATCTGTCAGGTCTGCCCATCCATCCATCTATCATCCGTTCACCAATCCATTATGCATTCATTAATCCACCCATCTTCTCCGTCCATTCTTCCAATTTTCCATCATCCATCCATCCATCTATCATCCATTCATACAATTTTCCATCATCCATTCATTAATCCATCTATCTTATCAGTGCATTTATCCAATTTTCCATCCATCCTTAATCCATTTACCAATTTATCATCCATATATTAATCTGTCCATTCATACAATACTCCATTGATCTATCTATCTATCTATCTATCTATCTATCTATCGATGCATTCATTTATTTATACAATTACTTATTCATTCATTCATTCATTCACTCACCCACTTGTCAATCTATACATCCATCCTTTCACTAAATCCACCCCTTCCACTATTCATCTAACATCCATCCATCCGTCTGTACACTCTGTCATCAATCAGTCCATCCACCCACTGATCCATCCATCCATCCATCTGCGCATCCCCCTGATGTATTCACCTATTCATCCACCTTCCACCCACTCGTCTATTTATTCACCCATCCATCTTTGCATCCACCCATTTAATCTGTCCTCCTTTTCATCCTCTCATCCATTCATCTCTCCATCCATCCCTCCATGCATCAGTCTATGCATCCACACACCCATCTATTGATCCACCGACTCATGCATCCGCTCTCCTGTCCATCCTTAATCCGATCCTATCTGTCTACATTCATCCCTCCACTTACTCTTTAATCCTTTAATTCATCAGATTTTTTTTTTTTACTTAAAGTACATTTAACAAATTTTGTCAATGTACAGTCAGGATGTCACATAATCAAATATTCGACAGGCACACATGAGCAGCTTTGTATAAAAGCACCTGTTGTGTCTGCCTTTATCGAACCTCTGCCTCCAAATATGACACAGAGTTCACGCCAAGTTAAAGAGTGCTGATAATAACAACAGTCTTCTTGAAAGTTCCTCTCGTCTGATTCCCGACTGTGTCACGCAGTTTTATTTTTCATATTTGATCATTAAGATCTAATATTTAACATTTTGGAGTAATAAACGGCTGCGATCATATCGAGTGGAAACATTATAAAACAATAGGCCTCAGTGTGAGAGTCTGTGGCTGAGAGCTGGCAATGGGGAAGGTAATGCAGTCCTACTGATGGGGGTACAGTGTGTGTGTGTGTGTGTGTGTGTGTGTGTGTGTGTGTGTGTGTGTGTGTGTGTGTGTGAGTGAGTGAGAGAGAGAGAGAGAGAGGGAGATGATGAGAGAAGGAAACAGAGAAAAAGAGAATAGGAAAAAGGCACTGTACGAGCAATAGAGAGTGTGTGTGTGTGTCTTTTTGAGTGTGTGTCTTTTGGTTTTGTGTGAGTGTGTGTGTGCGAGTGTGTGTGTGTGTTATGGTGGCTGTGCTGACTGCAGCAATGCGCCAAGGAGAATGGAGGGGGAATATACCCTACAGAGAGAAGACGGGAGGGAGGGAGGAGAGGAGGAAGAAATGGGGAGGAGAACGGGGAGGGATGAGGCAGAGTGAGTAAGAGAGGAGTGTGTGTGTGTGCGTGCGTGCGTGTGTGTGTGTGTGTGTGTCAAGTGTGTGTGTGTGTAAGAGGACTGGTCTGAGCACAAAAGGAGAAACAATCCACAACTACTTCCACAATCATTCGTCTTTCTGGTTCCTTCCCCGCCGCTTTCTTCCCATCTCTCCACCTGGTCCTGTCCTGTGTGTGTGTGTGTCTAGGTGTGTGTGTATGTGTGTGTTTGCGTGTGTGTGTGAGTGCTGTTGAGAGAGATAAAGTGTTGCAGTGATTTCTAAGGGGTTAGCCACAGGCATCCTCTGAACTTATGTTTACTACAAGGGCGAGCGTCTTTATCTGCTGCAATTAAACAAAAAAACTCACTCGCGGCCCCTTTCAAAATAAAAGCACCAATAATCATCACTTATCTTTGCTGCTCTAAAATGGATGTTTCCCGAACGCTGTTAAAGTTCATTCGGTGCCTGTCTCGCTCAGTTATTCAAAGACTTTTATCTCTGTTGCCGCGGGGACCACGGCTACAAACACGCCGTAAGAACGACATTACATCTGTTGGTTTCTGACAAAAGGAGAGGCGGTGACAGGACGCTTAATGAAAACTGACAGCAGAATGTGAACACTTAACACAGCGACAATACCTTTGATTTGTACGCCTACGCCTGACTCACAACACAACACAACCACGAGCCCATAGTGTGTGTCTAAGTGTGTGTCTGGAGCATCCCAGCATGCTATGAAAGATTTGCGAGCATCTCAAGGTGCATGTGTGTGTAACAGCCTAACGTGTGCAGCATGCAAGTAAGATTTGTATGCATGCGTAGGTGTGTGTGTGTGTGCGTGTGTGTGTGTGTGTGTGTAGCATCCCAGCGTGGGCTCTGCTAGCTCAGCGCTTTCAGTCAGCCAATTAATTACAGGGAAGCGCAGGAGACAGAACAGCGTGTAGAACACACACATCGACACTGGCACACACTCACACACACACACACACCACTACACTAAAGCACATTACACACAACACTTCCCTCCGCTCAGACACATATTTGTCATCATCCATGCAACAAATGGTTCGAGCAGAGCTGCATAAGTCCCGTTCATTATGAGGGATTCACGGCGGTGCGGATCTTCAGCTCCTGTTTGGTTTCTTTTTCTTTTTTTTTTTTTTCTGCAGATGCTGGAACACAACGGAGACCCAACTGAAGCTGAGTTAGAAAGAGATTTAATGTGCTGTTTCTCATTCACAGAGAGATCTTTACTTGGAAAAACTACCTCCTGCATTTCACCTGGTTAGCTCTGGTACAGCAGTGTTAAAAAAAACTGGAAGACGACAATGATGGTAAAGAAGGTAAAGGTAAAAGTTCAGCTTTGAAGGGGGAGTGACAAGAGACAAACAAAGATACTAAAGATAATAATAGCAGGGGGCAGGTTAGCTTAAAGGTTAAATCATGCGCCCCATGTACTGAAGCTACAGACCAATGCATGAACCACCAAGAGTTAAAAAGCTGCCAGTACTGCAGCGGCATATCAAACTTTTTAATGCAGACTGTTCAAGAAGTGATCCATTTTCTATTTACCTCTACTGTGTACATAACAACTAAGACCTGCCCTGGTTCAGGATCAGGCTTGGGCAAGCACTTATGGGGCTTTCACACCAAGCGCGAGTAAAATCATCTACTCGCTTTATTGGCGTGTGAATGAATAGTATTTACTGGCTTTGTTTGCGCGTCAACGGTAATTTCAACAGTTATCCCTGCAAATTCAACTGGCGGGATAAAATGATACAAAGGGTTTTTTTACAATTTACCAGGTAATCCCACCTCCTCGCCCACTTGCCTCCAGGTGAGCTCCTTTTTATTCCAGTTTCGGTAATTGAAAGAAAAGGTATCATATGATTCGGGGTACCAACACACCAACATGATCCAACGTTTGTCCTCCATTTTAGATTTTTAGCGTCATTCGCGCCACCAGAGTAGTGGGAGCATCTAATCACGTTGTTACGTTGGCTTAACATGTAATTCAACAGCGCGAATGATTTTGTGAGCTCGGAGTGTGGAGACAGTTAGGTATGCTGCTATAGGCTTAGACTGCAGGGGAAACTAGCACACTGAGCACCCCTCTTTCCTTTTCTATCCCTTATCTGTCAGTGTCACTGACTTTGAATCATCATGTCCTTTTAAAGCACTAATACAGTCTTTTCTGGGAGTCTCTGAGCTCCCTCATCCTGTACCTTCCTCTGGATCGCTGCTGCAGAGCTGCCTGTTTCCATCTACATGCATCAGTCCCACCACTTTTAACAATTTCACAGAGCTAACGTTTATCTATTAGCATCAGTCGCTCCATTATCATCACTATTTCAAAGCTAATGCTATCACAGCTAATGATCTGATTAATTCCTTGACTCATTGATCGGTTGATAAATACAACTTGTGAAGTTTCAGGTACATCTGAGACACCAAGTTGCCATGGCAGTAAAGACTGCATCATAAGGCGGCTAAAAACGGATTCGTCTAAAGTTGTTGAAATAGACAGCCAGGATCCCAATCCCACCCATGATCCTTTGCAGTGGGCCATCCCCTTTCCTGTCTTTTCAGAGTCTGTGACATTTTCTTTTCCGTTTTATCAGCCATCAAACATCTCCAAATCTTCAAACTTCTTTCATTTTTTTGTAGATTTCTCCGTCAAAGTTTTTGTGTCTTTAAACTCTTCATCTTTTCTTTACTGATTTTGTGTCTTTGTTACTCCCACTGTAACCTAACTAAGCAGACGTCTTTCCGTGAATTAAAATGAGTAGTTAGGCGGCTAGAGGCTGTGATTAGAGCTGTAGCCATAGCAACAGTGTGCTGTCAAGAAATAAATGACTGTTGCCATGGAGTACAGAGCAATCAGGATCACATTATGGGTTTTATTCATTCTCTTACTCAGCTAGGAGGGAAAGTAGAGGCAATTAGTGAGGGTATGAAAGGGAAAATGATTTTTTTAAGAATCATAGAGGGAGGAAGAAAGAGAAAAATAAATTTCTAAGAGTCTTTCAAGTGATTGTGATTTTGCTACTTTTGCTCACCACACAGAAAAGTCAGGAAAGATTTGAGTTTGAAAAACTTGAAGGGTCAAAGCTGTTGCAGCAGTGAGGAAATAAAGCAAGAGGAGAAATACTGGGGCTGGTTTCTGTCTTGAAGGGGAGAAAGAAAGGGAACAAATGGGAAAAACTAAAGGATGGATTGGTGGTCAGAAAGTTAAGCACCATGTCCGCAGAGAAAAGCAGTGAAACAGAAAACAGTTCCTCCTTCAGTAAAACTTGGTGAAAAAAACGGCGTCACGGCGCTGTCAAGAAATGTGCGAGTCATTAAAGGACAGAGGCGAGGTTTTATGTTTACCTTCAGAGCGCAGAAGATACACGAGTCTTCCATACACTTGTGTGTGGTGAGCTGCCGGAAGCTTCTGCGGAAGATGTCGAGATGCCACAGTACCTGAGAGACAAAACACAAACACACAAAAATAGCTCAAGCAACTGGATCAACTTCTGAGATTTAAAGGGGATATACTGTGTTTTTTATTTATCCGTATAAATATTTTTTCCCTCCGGTCCCGGCAGACCTCAGGCCTGTTTTCCCGTCTTTTTTACTTGATTTGTTCCTTTCTTCATTTGCCCATTCTTCTTCTCATCCCTCGCTGAGCAGGTTGTTTTTAAATGGGTTTCAGCTCCGTGTTTGAGCTGTCATCTGCTGTGTCTGGCAGAGAACAGGGACATTTCCAGGACCTACTTTAAAGAGGAATTTCCGGTATTTTTAAACCTGGGACCGGTTTTGATTTGTTTTGGGTCCAAATGAATGATAGGCACAAAAAGTTTTAGCGTTACGTAATGTTAAATAATTTCACGGGTAACTGCAGGTTGAACGTGAAAAAAAAAAAAGGTTGTTGACGGAAAGAGTTTGAGTCTCAAATACGAAGAAGATGAAGCTTTAGTTGTGTGCTAATGGACTTGTCATAAAAAGGACTCACTGTGACTTTCAGTCCATTTAATAAACACCAAAAAACTCCTCATGGGAGCTTTTAATACAGGTTTTACTAACTGTGCAGCTGTGCTAAGTTTTTTTTGTTTTTATGGACTGTTGCCATAGTAACACATCATGCTTTCTGGTACAGCAATCAGAAACAGTGACTGACGGAGAAAATGGTGGAAAGATTCAGAAGGGCACGTTATTAAGATGATGTTTCATGGTTGGGAGGGTGGAAACAAGGAGGGTAACAAAATATTACAGTGATTCGGGTTTTCACAGATCTCCACATTACCAAATAATCACAATAAATCACATCTACACAGGAGAGCATGTAGGTGAAACCACGGCCAAACTGCTGCTTTCCTTCAGAAACATGCTGGGCTGAAAAATAAATCAAAGTTGCTCAGTGATATTTTCATTTCAAAGGGTAAAACACTCAGACTGCAGCAGGTAGAGACCCCTCTGCTACCTCTTCACTTCGCATCACCCCACAGGTATTGCCATGGAAACCTCATCCATGTTACTTTGTGTCTGAACGGGTAGAGATCTGTCTTTATTGATCTTTTTATTTTCACCAATCTCGTACTCGACCAGCTATTATCTAATGAGGATACGCTGTTCCTGTTCTGGGACGGACAGAGAGCTTTTCAAGCATTCTGGTTCAAGTTAGCTGAACACAACCTTCGGCCAAGTCTTCTCTCAGTGCAACTCGAGATGTGAACATGTGTCCAGATCAAACATTTAACAGGATGGATGTGCAGGGGCTGGAGTTGTTGGGTTGGATTCTAGCCTGCAGAACTTTGCTGCATGTCGTTCCACACTGTTTTTTTTTTACTCTGTCTTGTGTCTCACCCTCTTAATGATGGTGTAAAAGCTCAACAGTAAACTTAAAAAAAATAAAAGTAAAACAACATTCAGCCCTCGAGATACGTCAGCAAAATAAACACAGTAACTTCTGGTTTATTACTTTCTAGGGGCGGCTGTGGCTCAGTGGTAGAGTTTTGATCGGAATAAAAATGCGTCATGTAAAATATGTCAATCGGCAAATTCTGATCCGATTTGGCTCAATCGGAGAGAAATTGTAGTCTGATCAAGAGGGGTGGTTTATACCGATTGTAATTCTGAAACGCGTCCATGTAAACACTTATTCCGATCGTGACTCTCTTACCTGACTCGATCTCCACTCTTTAGCTCTAGTTTATTTATTAAGGCCTGTACAGGTGGTTTCATTATTAACACTCTGCAGGTGCCGTGTCTGCTCCTCCAGCAAGCAATATTGTTTTTTCGTAGGATGGTGGGTGAAGGTTCCGCCTCCTTCGCCTCTGATTGGTTATAAGTGCTGAGTTCCGATCTGTTATTCCTTTTGGCTGTGAAACGTCATCCTCTGTCAGGTTGGGGTTAGGGGATTCAGAATTGCGATAATGTTCTGTAATTATCTGTTCGATGTACAGAGCCGACAGCCCGCGCTCGGCTTGAGCGTGTGATGACGTTTCACAGCCAATCAGGGGCGAAGGAGGCGGGACATTCCCCTACCAACCTACAAAAAAAAATATCGCCTCCGATAACATAACAAGGCGTACATACAACGTAATGATGTCACATCTGCACACACGGTGCAACTTTTGCCAGAACAGTAGAATAAGTACGCAAGGGCACCATCTAGTTACAACATTTAACAGGGGAAAACTCTAGGATTGGATGGAGTGAGCCACTGACACGTTAGTTGACAGCACAGGCGTAAATACAACTCTTCTTCTGCAATTGTTTTAGCGAAATTAGACAACTCTGTGCATGTCTGAATAAAGCTTGGTGCATATACGCATGTCATGATCGGATTACTTGACTTTGCACCCATATAAACAATGGATTCAGATTATCCGATCCCTCAAATTTTTGGTCGAATCAAGAAATTTTGTACATGTAAACACGGCTGGTGTCAGGGGTTTGATCCCAGGGGTGTCCACAGGCTGAAGTTTCTTTGGGCTAGACACTTAAGCAAACATATGTGATGTATTGGGTTTGATAAAACACTTGTAAAAGTAACTCCTGTTTCAAAATCTGCAAATGCATAGATTTTCCCATAGTGCCAATAAGTGCAGGATATATTTGTTTCCCTAAATTTGGATCTGAAGACTTCCTCCGTTGTCAGAAGGTTGCAGAGAATCAGCTTTCCACAGCTTTGTGTGCTTTCCAGCCATTTGGAGCTAATTGTTTTTTCCCAGCAGCTCCTGCTGAGTGTGTTTTCCACTTTGTATATTTTCAGCTACAAACGAGAGAAAAGGCAGAGAGATTCAGCGGGACAGAAAAAAGCATCCGGCACAGAGCCCAAAGAAAAGGAGGAGAAAGTCCTGAAAAGTAGTGGAGAAGTGCTGTGTGGAGGTAGACCTCTTACTGTCCTTTCTCTCTCTGGTGCATAATTAGAGGAAAGAGCCTTTAGTACATCCATCCAGCATGCCGAAAGATAATATTGACACAACACGGTCCCTGAGGCTTCCACTCAGATCTGAAGCACAGGACCACACATGCAGACACACACTCGCATCGACACATACAGTACAAAATACACACACAAAACCAATATGTACAGCAACCTTAGCTACACATTTCTCCACTGTATGAGTGTGTGTTTGAGAGAGTGTGTGTGTTAAGTAGAGAGTGATAGGTCGAGGAAAGAGGGGGCGGAGGATGACGGACTGCATGCTGACGCTGGTGTATGCGTTCTACCTTTCTCCCTCTCTGTTTCCCTTCCTCTCTCTCTCTCTCTCTCTCTCTGTTTTTTGGTCGTGATGAATCGGCTCCCTGCACAGCACTGCAGCAGCCACAAGGAGGGAGCACTCTTTCCATGCCCGGATCTTCTTATCTATCTATCTATCCATCCATCAGTGTTTCTCTTCCTCCTCTCAGGACAGCCCTCTCTGCTCTGTCTCCTTGTATCACTTTCATCTCTTTCTCTCTCTCTCTTCTCTCATTTCATCTGTATCTCAAACAAAGAAAACTCCAGTAACGTTTACAGGCCGGCATAAAAAGTGATGAGAACGTATAAAGAGCAGAAACAGGCTTTGTTGTGTTTTCATTGAAGTCATCAGTTTCCATCAGATTGTCATCGTAATTTGAGAAACACATAAAGCTGGACAACACTGCTGAATGCAGGAATACCATCGCTTTACTGTGTGCTGTCTAGCTTGGTCTCTTTTTTGAAATGCATGTTTAAGGCAGGACAGGTAGGCCTCTGTTATGTTACACCTGCTCTTTAATGGGAAGTACAAGGAGGTGCATACTAATAGGGATCAAGAGGAGCTCATTTGTTGGAGTGTGACAAAAACACAACAAGTTAATGCTCCTCGATGCTGTAATGCAATGTCAAATCCAAAAGCACACAGGTTTAGTGACAGCAGGGCTTTATCACACTGCTATTTAGTTGCAGAAGCTTCTTCACTGTTAACCACCAGGGGGAGGACACTGCTCTCAGTATTCATATTGCTGTTTGAATTCATGCAAATCTGTCATTTCATCTCCTTTTGTGCCTTGTTATCAAAAACATGCAAGATCGATTCTATCGGCAGGAATGGAAACAGAGTTAAAGGTACGTTATGTTGAATTTAGCCGCATTTTTCCAAATAAATGAATGTGTTATGCCGAGATACATGATGGAATATAGTAATCGTTCATTTCTGATGACTTAGAGGAAGTCATTTCACATCATAAAGCTCAGAAGAGACAAACTGAGTGACTGAGTGGCTGGTGAGACAGAGTGAGATCAGTTTTTGATCGTAAAAACTTCAAAAATGGAGGATCTTACTTATAAAGCATCACTGTGAATCTGAGTTTTAGTCCCAACAACGAAAAGTACGATAAAGTAAACGTGTTTTGAAGAAGGATGCCAACAGTCTCAGGTTTTCACTCAGTCTTTTCAGAGTCCTGATACTTCACAGATGTGGTGCTGAGGAGCAAAAACATCAGAGACGATTTAACCAGACGCTCAATATTCCTCATTTTGACACAGGCAGCTGGCTGTAAACCAGAACTACGACTTTATCACCTCTTTATTCTTCTTCCCTGACTTTACTCTCATGATATTATGACTTTACTATTACTTTATTTTCTGTAGCAGTGTGACTCAGATGCAAGGAGAGAATAGTTTAGCAGGGAGAGAGAGTGGGAATGACAGCAAAAGGCCATATGTTGGAAACAAACCCTTGAATTTAACTCAATTTATCAACATTTTTAATTATTATATCACAGTTTATATGGCCCTGCTGCTATTTATCCCATAACTGACACTATCTGCATAAAATGTCCTAACATCCCTGAATAATTCTTTACTATTGATTTATATTCACAAAGGTTTTTAAAGCTGTAGTTTAATCTTGACCCTTTTGGCTCTATGGTCCTAATTCTGCACTTTTGGTCATGACAGTTAACTGTATTTCTCAGTTGTAACCTCTGTTTATTCCCCGGCTTTCTCACTGATCACCAGGCTGTTTTAAATCTTAACTCTGATGGGTCAACAACCCCTATAGCAACAGTAAGTATCTGAATAGACGAGAAATTACTCCATCATACCAAACTGTGGAAAGAAGTCTGACTTATTTCACCTCTGTCAAAATTTGAGTCTCCATTAGCATCAAAAAATGAGTTATCTTTGTTTAGATAAATCTGTGGACAGCATTTTGATAGAGGATCCTGTCCTGCAGTCCAGGCAATGGCAGCAGAGCAACAATTTGTTTATTCATTTTTTGTTTAGACTGTTTTTTAGGTTCCCAATGCAAACTAAAATTCCTTTTACTTTAAATGAAAAGTGCTCCAGTGGTAAAACAATGGCTTTTACTTTTCTTGAAATCTCCAAAATCCAGCAGCTGGACTGTTTAGAGTTAAGAAGACGTTTCAACACTTATCCAAGAAGCTTCTTTGATTCTAAAAGAGCAAGTGGGGATAATCAGGATATTCACCCGGTGATGGGTTTCTACGACCCATTCATTCCAACTCCTCCCAGTCGTTGTTTTCCCCTCCTCCAGTAAGATAAAATACCAGCTCCACCCACTAGCTCTTTGTGGGAGCTCAGCAAAACGTCTTCTCAACTCTACACAGTCCAGTTGCCGGGTTTTGGAGATTTCAAGAAAAACCATGACCTGGATGAATGAGAATCTACGTGGACAATGGCTTTTACTGTTTGTGAACACCATAACCACTGTCGCTTCAATCACAGTGATGCTGAGTTAATGCACTTCTATACCTGAAACCTTTGTAAATACTAGTGTCACTGAATCACGCAGACCCCGAAAACATTTGGATTTTAATTTGCCCATAACATCAGATTGGCTTAAATCCTCTTTGAAGACAGTTTTCTTAAGGTTTGGCTACTATGACAAGATTTTTAAAAATTCAGAGACACTTGTTGCTCACTCCAACAGAAGCTGTGCACATCAGCTGATCATTAACCTTTTAACCTTATTCAGATATCACATTTAAAACAAGCCAATCACTGTATTCACTAACGCGGTCATTTTGACACAGTCCTGTAAACACACTCATAATCTTCTGGAACCGTCTGTGCCGGGCCGATTTCTGCCCTCCATGACCGGTGCCTCTCACGGCATTTCTTCTCCTGAGAATTTTGTGTATCACATGATACTGCTGTTGGCATAGCAACAGTGCGATTTTAATTTTTCCTGCACTTGTGACCCGGGTCAGCCGTCTGCCGGCTAATAGGTTTTCACAGCAGATATTATGACTTCAAAATCACATACAAGTTAAGAATGGCTCTTCGTAAGTGTCGCAAATGAGCCGCAGGAGAGCGACACAGCGAGGACCCTGACACCCGGAATGAATTCAGACGTCAGTGGATTTATTATTCACACCTGCACACGCACTTTTCTTGCTGAGCAATGACAGAATGTCCTAGCGCCTGGTAATTTGCAGAATTTTTCTGTTATTTCACCCCTGCCCTGCGATTTCCCCTTTTTTTGCCTTTCATCATTGCCTGACCTCCACACCGACCTTTCCAAACACTATAACAGCTGAGTGCACATACAAACCCCTGTACCAGGAATACTCTCTGCTCTGTGGATGCGTCTCGCTCCAGTGCCCAGAAAACCCCTCTACAGTGTTAAAAATGATTGGTTTCTCAGTGTCTTGCTGAATCCTGCACTGCTGCTCCGATTTATTAGAACTCACACCTCATTATGCCTCATAAAAATGCAAAAACAGCCCATGCAGTATGTGTCCCCGTACCCTCTCCTGAAAGTGTTTTTTTTACAGAGACATTAATGCAGACCATCAGCGAAAGCGACTACACAATCTGGAGGAAAAAAATGTCAATTAGTGTTTTCATCAGCTGCACTGCGACCCTGTCTCCTAAAAATTATATTTCAATACAACTGAACTGTTTTCCAAATTACATTGTGATGGAAAATGTAATCCAGGCCCGGATAATGTTCAGGAGCAACGTTATTTTATCTTTTATTTACGAAGCGCCTCATTTAGGAGCCACTCAAGTCATGAGGAGGGCTGGAGGGATGCAGGACTTTCACACCAGAGACCGAGCGAAGCATCCTGAGTCCTGCGTGAGGTGAGGCATCAAAAGCACTTAGACTTTAGCAAAGATGGGTTTTCAGTTAAATATGGAGAGACGCTTTATTTTTAACTAAGACCTGCAGATTTGTCTGTTTGAAACCAAAACCACAATATTTTACCAACTCGGGCGAACTCCCCCAAACACAAAGACATAATTGTGACAAGGCTGAAATTCATATTAATGCTGTTTTATCAATCCAAAAGTAAACAAGCCAATAAGTGGCAGGATTGTGGATTTTTATACCGTATTTTTCAATGTCTGAAACGAGTGTGAGGGGGTAGGTGTCAGCCCAGCAGCTGAAGAAACAGATCTGATTTTACTTTTTTAACACAGAGTGGTAGGTCTGGGCAATATGGCCTAAAATCAATATCATAATATATTGAGCAGTTCACCTCAATAACGATAAATGAATGATAACTACCCCACAAGCTGCTCACCCCCTCCCACATTACATCTACTTCAGCCGCTACAACTTTTGAACCGCCCTCCATCTCCTCACCTGTCTTTCCCTCTTTGTTACAGACTGGATGGGGTGCAGTCACATCTCTGATGTAGGACAGCGTCTTAAAGGGACATGAGACCATAGCCTACCTACACACATCAAAAACCAACTTTGATTTATCAATTTATTGTTTTCACACCAAATATATTGACATGGCCAAAATGACGTTGGTTATTGTCGTAAATTTTGGTATCTGTAAATTTTTCAGTTTATCTCCCAGCCCTACAAAATAGTCTCCTTAAACAACCGCTGTGTCCACCGGGGGCACCAAAACTGACACAAACTGAAAGTTCCTTACAGGAGCTTTAAGTTGTATTATCAGTCTATGTTCATTAAGAGTGTTTGGCAATTTTAATCCTTTAAATCACATATATTTTAGCAGATGTGTGAGTAATACATAAATGTCTGTATGAGCAATACAGCTTGAAATGTCTAGGAACCAAATTACCACCTTATCAGTGTTTTCTGTGTCATTTGTAGCTAACGCAGAGCTGCAGGTTTCTGACTAGATGCATCTTTGGGTCTCTTTCACTTTATCACGACGTTTACAGGCCTTTTAACCTTGTGTTATGTCTTCTTTTCCCTGTTGTAACATACACATGGTATTTTGCAATGTTAACATTATGCAGTTGATGCACTTTGGCTTTGTGCAGCACACTGGAGAAAAATCTGAAAAGGTTTACACTCATACATGCATACAGACACAGATGAGTGCATCTGTGTGTCAGAGCCAATGCAGTCTAGAACTCCTTAAGCTGTTTTACTCGTACACAGTGAAAAGTTGCTGAGCCTGTACACACACTTTGAATCTCATTAAATTTAACACATCCAAACAGAAAGTCTATTGTTTCTGCTGCTGCTGCTGCTGCTGCTGCTGCCACCCTGCAGCTCCACTGCAGCAGAGGGGGGTTAATTACCCTGCCCAAGGGGCCCCCAGGGGCCTAAGAGAAGCAGAGAGTTTTTCATATCTGTCACGAAAGAGGAGAAAATGTCTTTTTGTCGGTTGGTTATTGTAGATAACCTAACCTTAGATTATCTAAATCTGACAAGTAAAAAAGAGAAAGACAATCAAAACATCACTGCAGAGAAACTCTGACTGACACTCTTCACTTTTTAAAGGTGCAGTATGTAGTATTCAGGGATGTGTAGCAGAACAGACTTGGTAGAAAATGAATATAAAGTATATGTCATTATATTTAAGTTGGTGAAGAATCACATATTTTTGTTTTTGTGGACTGAGAATGAGTGTTTTCTGCAGTGTTTCTTTTAATTTTACTGTGCAGCACTTTGGTAAACTTGAATGTTTTTTAAAATGTGCTATTTAAATAAAGGCAGATGGGATTGGATTGTTTCAGGTCTACATAAGAGAGGGACATATGAGAAGAAGAAGAAGAAGAAGAAGAAGAAGAAGAAGAGTGGTTGCTGTGCATTGACACCATGAAGCTTCATCAACTGGAAGAGTGAGCAGTAGAGTCTGGACAGCCAACAGCAGATGCTTAAAATCTCTCATTTTGCTTCCCACTATAGCTTTAAAATTATCGATTGACACAGATATACACTGAATACACAAATTGGAAAAAAGTATAAATAATAAATCACACATTTTCAGGAGAATCAAGGATGTTCTGATGCTGTTTCTCATTCCTGACACCGATTCTGCTAGCTAGCCTGACATAGCATACTGGTGTAGTAATAATGAACACTGCTCTAGTGTATTTTTCCAGAAAACTCTGAACAGTTTTAACCTTTAAAACAAGTGTCAGCCATTATATAAGTTACTGTTACTCTTTAGGGAATAAGGAAGCAAGCAGTTTTTTCAAGAGGTAGTAAATAATGATGCAGAGTCAGTGCAGTGTCAGGTGTACTAGCAGATCCCAGACAGGGCAGCAGAGGGAACATCACAACGCTAGAGACAACATTTGCAACCACGCTGCTAACAAAGCTAAGTTTATCACAACTTGAACTTTGACCCCTCATACTTGACTTCAAACCAGCTACGAGAAAAACCTCTTTACTGATTTAAAGAGACAAAATCATACAGCTAGAACATAAATACATGTGCAAACAGCCCTAAATCTGTCCCTCGTCCTTACATGTCCGATAAGGCATCCTCTCTGTCATCCGTGTGTGTGCCCACATGTGTGTGTGTGTCCTTGAAGTGGCCCATTTCTCCCCCTCTATGCTCGCCTTTGTTGAGACATTTTCTTCATTTCTAAAATAAACTTTATGTCCTTCACTTTGTCTTTTCATCCTCTCTCTTCCTCTCATCTCATCACAAGCACTCCTTCGTTTCTTTAAGCCCCTACCTTATTTGAGTCTTTAATTCCACTCTTCCTCCCAGTAGAAGTATCCCCTGTAGTCTTCTCCTCAGTTTTCTCATACTGTATACTCCTCATCCCTCTTTCTTCTCTTCTCCTCCTTCAGAAACTTTTCTTCCTCTCATCTATCCCTCCGCTCGCCTCAGCTCTCCCTAAGCTTCTGCTTCATCACCCCTCTCCCTCTTCAGCTTACTCCAACTCTCTCTCTCTTTCTCTCTCTCTCTTGCCTCCCCTCTCCCCACTCTCTCTCCCTCGCTCTCTCTCTCTCTCTCCAGTAGTGGAGAGGAATTTGTGTGTGTGTGTGTGTGCGCAGAGGGTGTGTTTGTGCCAGCTGGAAGTCTTGAGAGGAGTGTGTGTGTGTATGTGTGTGTAAAGAGAGAGAGGAGATGCAGCAGCAGCAGTAGCAGCAGCAGCGCAGTGTGAGCAGCATCTCTTCACACACACACACGCACACTCACATACTCACACACACACTGACTGGATGTCCACGATGAAGCCAGACTGGCAGCTCTGCCAAACACCACCGAAACACGCAAACACCCATTAATATGGCCCTAATCTCATCCCTGTCGTGCTTAAATATCAATTTACTGCAGTGAGGGTGGAGGGGCATGTGAACTGTGGGTGTGTGTGTAGTAGCTGATGTGTGTGTGTGTGTGTTAGCATTATGCACTTTGTGCATGTCATGAAAATATACCGATTAACACTATCCAATAATACAGAAAAATATGTTGTAGGAAAGCAGTGGACAAAAAAAGGCAAAAGAAAATCAAAAGAGACACCGTCATTCAGAGATGCAGCTATTAAAAGATTCAAAACCCCACAAACAAATAATTACTAAATATTTTTGCAGGTGATGAAACCAAAAACTCAAAACCTCAAACTTTCATTGTATAAAACAACACTGTATAACTTCAATTTATGGATTTACATTGCTGCTCAGTTACTGGCTTTCTGTTAATTTACACTATGTTAAGGGCTGGTGTCCATTAATGCATGTACTGTATGTTTAGGGCTAGTGTCCTTTAGTGCACGTACAGTATGATAAGGACTGGTGTCCATAAATGCATCTATAGGATGTCTAGGGCTAGTGTCCATTAATCATGGTACAGTATGTTTAGGGCCAGTGTCCACTGATGCAGGTCTAGTATATTCAGGGCTAGTGTCCATTAATGCCCGTACTATATGTTGAGGGCTGGTGTCCATTAATGCATGTACAGAATGTTTAGGGCCTGTGTCCATCATCCTTTCTTTACAAAAATAAATTAGTCCTGTGCTTTTGCCACTCAGCATCTTCAAAGCAAACCTGCAGGTTTGTGGGCAGTAAGGGCTGGTTAGCAGAGCTCTCGCATTAAGAAGGCGGTGGACACAGGCCCTACTCCTCGTCAGAAAGCTGACGCTTTTTTTTTTTAATAATAATTTGATTTATTCAGATTTAGTATCATGGATAATAACTAATTTACAGTTATTTATTATTCTTTACATGTGAAAGTAATCATCTTCAACTACTGCTTCAATAAAAGGAGAAATTTCACTTTAGCCTTTGAGGAAATAGTTTTATTTTACAGATAAAATGAATCATGGATCATTTTTTGGGTGAAAAAAATCTGCAGATTGAGTGTCACCAAAAATAATCACTAGTGGCAGCCCTGCTGTCATTAAAGGTTCTCCATAGAAAACTTCATTGCCGTCACGACATCACCATAAAACGACTACAGGATTAAAAATGCATTTTCAGCTTTAATATAAAAGTGCTCATACCCTCGGTGGGTCATCAGTGTAGTTCTGTCCTCCTTTTTCTGCCACATTTTTCCCGGTTAGAGATAGATAAGGTACTTGGACGAGTTATAGTGCTATAAAATTCAAATAAAGTCATCTTATTCAATATTTCAGTGACTGTTGGAGACTCCGTCAGACACCTGTGTTACTCTGCAGGTCCAGCTCTGCAGACACTTGCACTTCTTTATAGCTAAGGACCGGTCTTAAGCAAACAAACTAAAGCAGCTCCAAACACTACAGGTTTGACATTTTTAGTGGATGTTTCACTCTTATTCTTTAAGTTACACTAAATTCAGGATGTTAGAGGTCAGCTGATTGACTTGGCCTGTAGATACAACCAAAACATGGTCCTGAAAGCTTTCTTTTATGAAATGTTTCTCCCTAAACATCTTCTGACTACCTTGAATACGTGTGTCTTTATGTACATGTGTGTGCTTGTGCATGTGTGTTTATCCGACTGACCTGCAGAGCGCTGTTGAGGAAGCAGCTGTTCTGTCCCGGCTCGTTGCTCAGGCCTTTGCTGGGTGCGATGGAGGTCATGGTTCTCGGGGTCACCAGCCCCTGCACCCCGCCTGCCGCTCCGCCACCCGAAGCGAAGTAATTCCTCTTCCACGACATCACTACCTGGACGCCCCCGTCACCACTGTAAGGCAAGGAACAGGCGGGGCAGTAGACCAAACGATGGCGTCTATGTCACTCCCATGAGAGAGAACGAGGGAGAATGAGAGAAAAGCTGAAGAAGGAATGAAGGGAGCAAGAGGAGGGAGGAAGCTGAGGGAGATCGAGGAGATTTGAGGTGTCTTGGGTGGAGATTCGGCACCCATACAACTCTCCCCTACAGCCGTGTTTTTTTTTTTAAATCCGTCCTTTTTTCGGAGCCAGTGGCTGGCTTTTTTTCCTTTTCTTATCTCCTTGGATTTAGTTGGTTGCGGTTAAAGACATGTGAGCAAGTCCAAAGAGTCCTTTGACAGTCTGGTGGATAAATGTTGATTAGAAAGTGCTCCTGTTCCCATGTGGCATCCCCTCAAGGCTTTCTGTTGCTCTTTCACTTGGTCTGCAAGACACAAAGAGACACCAGTGAGGAAATTTGGCTAAAAGCAAAATCAACAAGATCAAAACAGAATCTATTTACAGTTTCTACGAAAAAAACGGACAAACTTAATTCATTTAGATTTGGCACATTGTGGAAAAAGTTGATAAAAACATAATTTGATGATTTGGAAATAATTTACAGCCTTTACTCAGTCGAAAATAACTCAAAAACAAAATGCCTGGCTTGTTTTATATTATGCCAGCCAGAGGCACATTTCATAACAGTACCACCTCTGCTGACACTGTCCATATTTAACAAACTAACTTGTCATCGTTTCCCTGATGACTCTGGTTAGCTGAATTTTGACTGTTTTCTCAGTGTTTCATTTCAACTTTCCATTAAAACTGGAAACTGGTCGCTTCAGAACTGCTTTAGTAAACCAGAGTAAAACCTCTTCTCAGTCGCCATTTTGGAAATGCTGACTCAACCCAGAGAGGAGAATTAGACGGCCTCAATAAAAGAGAAATAATTTCCACCTCACCGCTTGGAAATAACCCACATTTTTCCAGCAAGGCTGGATTACAGAAGGTCAAGAATTCCTTGAGTCAGCTAACCAGCAATTTTGGAGCCTTATTAACTTGGGTCGCATTAAAACCACAGTATATCAACATCATCCAGACTGGATAAGTTTACACCAGGGGCAGTTTAAAACCAGGGCAATCCCTATAAACCAGTACTGAATGAGACCAGGTGTTTGAAGAGGTTTAATGTTGATGTTGTGCTTGAAATAAAGGTACAATATTGCTATATTGAGACTAAAGGTCCTTACACAGCGGGAGCGTTTTTTTCATTTGATTATTTCAGACGTCAATATTTTTTTTCAAACCCGTATCCTGTCAATACAAACCTTCACATCAACGATGTTTTCCCTTCCTGCGATATTGCGGCACTTATTTTTTCGTATCACAGTCAAATTTTCTAAAATTTTGCATACTGTGTGTCCACTTCTGACCAATCCAATTTCGTGTTGTTGCGATGTCTGATTCACCGGTATATCCAAAATGGCTGACTGGCTGATTGTTCACATGTCAGAGAACAGAGTGATTTTTGATAAAAGACACAAATATTATAAAGATAACGACCTGAAGGACAACTTGTGGAGAGTCACAGCGTCAGATTCCTCATATGACGATGGTTTGTTTGCTTTAACAGTTTGCTAAATGTCTTTGTTTTAACTTTCATCTGTGCTAAGTAACTTTAGCTCGTAAGCTAACCTGTTCAGATACAACATACCATATGTATTTTCACTGTCTCAAACTCAATCGCGTTGCTGTCACAGCACCATTAGGTCTCGGTTGTTGCCTTATGTTTATAGATTATAGTTTACTGTGTTTATCTGGTACTGGCTCCGACTCATTACATGCTATCATGACAGACAGCCATCTCAACACTAGTGTCTAATCAGAACTGAAAAACACTCAGTCTGCTGTTGTGTCAGTCTTGCTTTCACCTGGGACGCGTCTTTTTTCCCCCCGGAAAGTTGCAAAATCGCATCACGCTTGATGCATATAGACAGGCGTATCAAAATTCGCCTCCGAATATTTCGTCATTTCGCGTCGTCGTCAGGGTCAGCCATGCTCCTAATAATGCATAACCTGAACATGTTTACTTTTGCTGCGAGGATCAGCTTCTTTGAATGGGTGTGTATGTGGTTTTTGGTGCTACTGCAGCCAGCCTCAAGTGGACGCTCGAGGAACTGCAAGTTTTATCACTTCCTTGACTGAAAATTAACTGACATGTAAATGTTAATCTAGGCATTGGTTGAAAACATATACAAACACCATACTAAAGGTCAAAGCTAACAGAGTAGCGGTACACTTGTGAGCTGATTTTGACGCTCCTCTGCCCCCTAATGCCGATATCTCTCACATTTAGTCTCAACGATGACGATCATCACATGAACATGACTGAGTTCGCCGGGCCAACATTGCATCATTGCTGTGACTCAGGGACTGTTTGGAGAAATCTGTTATGTCATGTCATAATCGGTACTTAGGCACATTATCTCGAGCTTATGCTGGTTCAAGTGCGCTATGCAAAGCTTCCGATTGTGTTGATGCGTGCGTATGTATGTGTGTGTCAGGCAGAAAAAAAAAGAGAGAGAGGGAGAGTGTGTGTTTGTCACCCTACAGTAAGTGTGTGTGTGTACATGAAGTTGCATAACACCACAGGGCAGTAGCGAACAGATCCGCAGTGCCCCCCTCCACCCTGCCCTCCCTCTCTTCCCCTATAGCTTCCCCACTTTTTTGGCAAAGCTCCCTCGCCTGGTTTGTCGGGCTGCGTTGTCACCACAGCACCCCCGCTGGCGAAAGGCCAGAGGGCGCGGGGATGCTGCAGCGAGCGAGTGTATAGCGTGGGCTGTCGCTATGGCGATGGCCACATTAGGGGTGATGAGGGGGCGGGATAGAGGTAGGGGAAACATCGTGACAAGGATGGCGAGAGGAATGCATCAGAGCGGAGAGAAACATTACGCAATATTGCAATGTCAGTTCATCCACTTTTCACACAGTCCCACTGCATAGTGACAAATTCCAACACTTATCCATCCATCCATCCATCTATCCATCCATCCATCCATCCATCTATCTATCTATCTGAAAAAGTCTAAAATGCACATCCAATATATCCCTCCATAAACAAACAAATCCAAATTGCCAGAGGATTTATAAAGGGATTTGGCTGGCATGCCGGTGTGCCTTTTTTTCTACATCCCCGCATCCTGAGCTTCTGTCTCAGCATACAGTGTGTGTATCTGTGTGTGTGTGTCTGTGTGTGTCTCCCGCCGAGCCTATGTGGAGTGTGTGATCACACATCTTCTCTCTGACTGCTCCCTACAGCCGCACACAGCCGAGACCGCTCTGGCAAACCGGTGCACAACCGCTGTTTTTGAGGCCTGTGTGTGTGTGTGTGTGTGTGTGTGTGCTCGTGTGTGTCCTCACATCTTCGGCTAGTTACCATGGAAATAGGCCAAGCAGCAGGCACGCGGGGGAAAAGCCGAACCATGTGATTTAACTGAGAGACACACTGTGCTGCACCGGTTGAGAAGGCGCACACACACATGCGTGCGCACACACACACACACATAGGGACAGACGCGGCTGGCGAGTGATGATGATGTGTATTGATGGTGGAGAGTTCCTGGAAGCCAGAGTGAGTCAAGGCACGAGTCAATCAAACTCCCTGACCCCCGGCAGGCATAAGGAAACCAGGAGCCGTGGTCACGGTCCAGACGGAAACCACACATGAGTCTTTTTACCACGTGAGATGTTGAGGTGAAGACAGCGGTTCAACATCCAGACACAACGTCTCTGTATGATGGTGAAAAACATGTGTCCGTGTATGTGGGAATCAGTCCCGGCATGACTCTGTAAAGTTGTTGCGAAGTGAGGCTTTAACATCACAAAGGGTCAGAATGAGGATCTAGTTTCAAAGATTAGGTTGAAGCATGTGCTGCGTTGTCTTTCATAACAAAACCCCATTTCATTTTCCTGCTCGGAATTTCACGAATACCTGCTGTTGTCCAACTCTTGCCCTATCCACCCATTTTTAACAATATTCAAAGTTACATTTAAAGTGGCCCATCAGCCAAATAGTAGCAGGGGCGCATCCAGACTCTTTAGAGTGGGGTGGCCAGGACCTATGCTGGAGTGGCCTTGAATATCATCTTTAACTTTGCTCCCCATGCTCCCCCATTTTGTTCACGAGCCCAAACAAAAGTTTGCGTTCTACAATATCGGACAACCATAAAATACGGAAAACTGTCGGAATCCTCCTTTAGCCACGACTGCCAACACAAGCAAGAAAATGAAGTAAATACCGGAGACTCTGGCGGAATAATGGGCGCTTAAAAAGGAGGTAGACCAGAGAAGAGCTAAGAAGCCGGGTCAACAATGATGGGCGACGCTTCGGGATCTTACGAACCCTGTAACCTTTGGACAGGTAAACCGCTTTAACAAAGTAAGCCAAGTGTCTGTAACAGAAGTGTTTCTTGTCAAACGGGACCTGCTGTAGCGCCGCTAAACTGTTGACCTCGGGTCCTGGACTATGTCACTTTATCCTAGTTGTAGAAGTCCTGCAAACATTGTGTTTGCTGGTAGTCTGTTGGCATCTACAGTAGCACCAGTGCTTTTTACTTTCATGTTGACTGGACCCCATTTGTAATCATCTGAAGTATTTATCTGCATTATATCTGAATTTAAATGAAACAATGCAAGCGAGCAGGAGTGTCTGTTTGTGGGCGGGGCTTGCTGGAGCAGAGACAGAGGGGGAAACTGGTTGGGAGGGATAGTGTTTACATTAAAGCCTTCTCCCAAAAACTGGCACTTCCGCAGATCCTGCCTACCCAACCTTTAATGTCCATCAGGAACAGTCCTGATGGATTTGGACTGATCCCTCTCCCTCTCTCTCTCTCTGCCCATGTTCCCTCTTTATTCACAGTCCTTTTCCACTAAGTAAGGGCATAAACGGCTTAAAAGTTCATCAGGAGTGTCTCCTTCCCCAAAACACCCTAACGACCCTGAATGATGACAGACTTCAATAGTTCTTACATAAAACTAAAAATCTCTATAATATACCACAAACAGGATGCTCAGGGGACTTTTGAGCGAGCAAGTTTATCTATAATGCAGCATTTATTGAAAAGCAATCCAAAGTACTTTTCAAAGTACAACCAAGACCAGAACTTTGAGACTGTTAACAGCAGGTAAAAATTCAGCAAAAAAAAAGAAATCAAAGCTCCTGTGAGTAACTTTTGATGTGTTGATTTGTTTTCTGATTAAAAATTCTAATTTTTTTTAGCTTCATAACCAGCTAAAACTCTTCACAGGAGCCTTAAATACAAAATATGTTGAATATAAGATTGAAAACAAGTGAATGAAAAGGCCATGGGTCCAATGGCAAGTCTACAACTAATACTGAGGCCTCTACATGAACCACAAAAGCAAGCAAGACCATCAAAAAGATGTTGGAGTATTTTTGAATAGTTGTTCAACATTTTGTAGGCTAGATGTCAGACAAGGGCAATAGAAAAACTTAGCAGAAACAGATTTATTTAACCATTTCCAGGCCAAAGATTCATTGTGTTCCTAATTTGACATTTAAAACAAAGAAGGATGAGATATTTTTGTCAAAAAACAAGAGCAAATCAACATAAACTACAACTGTTCATGTAAAATAAAGCAGGTTTAAAGCTTCTGCACTCACATCACAGGTTTTCCTTTTCAGTCAGTCAACATCACATGAGACCGTGCCGATATGTTTGGTTTGGCATTTGTTTTTCAGGCACTTTTAGGTACTTAAAGGAATAAAGTGTTTTTTTCTTTAAAAACTTGTTTCATGCACCAAATTTAACTTGGTTTGTCTTTGTTCGCTGGTGTGACTCGGTTATATTCATGTCTGTCTTTGAGTTACCTGGCTGCTCTGTCTTCTTCCTGGTTTGGGCCAAAGATGTGATTGTGGGCGGAGCTAGGATTTCTGAAGGAGGAGCATACCAAGTTTTCTGTCAGCATGGGGGAGCCAGGGTTATTTTCTAATGCTGAACTTTAGTAATCCTGTGTGCAGCCTACCCCTGTGTGGACGTCTTGGTTTGGGCGGCTGGTTTGAATGTCCCTCCATGGTTCTCACTCTGTTTGGTCTGTCTTTGGAGTTTACACCTGGATCTGCTGGCAGGTATGATAACTTCTTTTGACATCACGTTTTCACTTCTTGGCCATTTTTACTTGTTTGCAGTACAAACTAGTCAAAGATTGCAATTAAATCAAGAAATGCACAATATATTAGTTTAATGTCACACTAGAAGAAATGTAAATTGGATTTTTAACTAACTTTACACTCTACTGTGCCTATATGTGATCCCACCAGCGAATCTAATATGATCTCAGTGCTTCAAGACTCCCTGAAATTTATAAATCAGCCAGGGTATGATGTAATCTAATGTATAATGTGGTTTGGTTTGCAATATGGTAGAATTTATTTCAACCTTAAAGTGGGTAAAGAAATGGTTTCTAGTTTAGTCTATACGGATGTGTGTTAGTGTGAAAGCAGATGATTACTTGTGGATCAATAACGAGTCAGTGAGGGCAAAGCTGGGAGCGCCAAGGACACACAAATGTTCTCATGGTTACAACTACTACTTCAGCTTTGTTCTCCTTTGACTTCTTACTTTGCTGCTTTCTCTCCTTTTTCCTGAGCTCATCGAGTTCAGGCAAAAGTTCAACCAAGGACAGAAACTTTAAGATTCTCCAGGGTCTCAAATCTCTCTCTGATTTGTCCAAAATTATCATTTGTACAGGGGAGCATTGTTCGGCTGACACCTACCCTTTCACACCAGTTTCAGGCGTTAAAAATCACAATACAAAAATCCTGAATCATGTTGCCTTTGGTTGTGTTTCAATATTGATTTCAGTCGATTTCATGGCTGTCAAAAAAACTCCTTACTGGAGCTTTAAAAATGCAAAATCAAAACCACAACCACTGGTGCCAATATTCATCGAAAATACAACAGCAAGCATATTCATCCGCGGTGTGTTGAAAAGTGTGTTAAAACTTGAAAAATATCCTCAGAAAAGGTTAAAAATGTTTGATTAATCTGAAGCTAATCTGGAGTATGAAAACTCATGATTAATTGCAGTTTAAAAAAATAATTAGATAACCCTACTTCATACACTTAATGTCAAAAATGACACAGTTAATCCAGAGACCTGACACCTTTTTCACTTTTAATTACTTTAATTAGCTCCTTTGTTCCCTCTGTTATGATTCAATTCATCCCCTTTCAGCGGAGGAGACAACATAGCAGCGGTCAGGAGCCGAACTCAGAGTTGGACAGGGCTTAACTGCTGTGAATGACACTGTGTCTGTCTGCTGTGGGTCAGTGTGGCTCGGTGACAGTGACACCGGTGTCATGCAAGCTGAACAAAGAGCTGATACTGTCCCAGAGGATAATAGCCTGTCTCTCACTGTGCCTCCCTCCCACTCCGGCAAATATAACGCAGAGGAGTATATTTTTATATATCCCTGTGACAGAGAGAGAGAGAGAGAGAGAGAGAGAGAGAAGTCTGCAGCTTTTTTTCACAAACTGAGTCCTCTGTTTTTGTCTCCTTTAGCAGCACTTTCCTCTCTCTCTCTCTCTCCCTTCATTCACTTCATCCCTGCTCTCTCTCTGTCATTCACTCTCTTCCACTGACCTCTATTCCCCATCCTCATTCATTCTCTCCACTTCTTCTCCCATTCATCTCTGTCTAATTCCTCTCTGTTTCCAAAAAACTTCACTTCAAATGCATGTGTTCGCTCTCTCTTTCCCACACTCACACACACACACACACACACACACACACACACACACATGCACAGTGGTTTCCCTGTAACTGGGTTATGTGTAACTTCAAATAGCCTTAGTCGACAATAGGGAGAGCCCAGAGTTCATCCTCCCCTCAGTGCTTCTCCTTCTCCTCCTTTTTCCCACTTTGAGTCCGGGGAGAAGGTGTGCATGTGTGTGTGTTTCGGCCGAGGTTGCGCTAGCATGTAGTGGGCACACGTGCGGCTGCATGTGTGTGCATATTAGCGAGTCCATAGTCTTTTTTTTTAGCGAGCTTCAAGGTCATTCCCCTGCTCAGACTCTGCAACATTAAAGTATACATGGGAGAACATACATGTAATCGCATCGATGCACACGACACACACACATGTGCACACACACATGCACGTGAGCACCATAACCTAGATGCAACCCATTATCAGCATGGCACATGTGCACAGCCAATCCTATTAGCAGAAAATATAAAGAGGGGTGAATATTTGCTTAATATTTAGGCTATTACATAACCAGCCTTATTTACGACGCATGCTGGGAATAATGTGAGGTTTTTACAGTTTGAGTCAGAGAGGAGGGGAAGGGGAGAAGTGGAGGAGGAAGAGGGGCTTAGAAGGATGGAAAGGAAAGGAGAGGAATTAAAAAATGCAGAAGGTGAGAAAGAAGACGTAAAAAGGTTAACGGGGAGGAAAAGGTTACAGAAGGGAAGAGGAGGGAAGGTGGGAGATTAAGGGGAGGAATAGGGGACAAAGGCTAAAGCATAGGAAAGGAGACAAGCTAGTATATGGAAGAAGAAAGAATGAAGTTAAGGAGATAGGAAAGGGAATGTAAAAAATAAAGAGCAGATAATGTCAA
This sequence comes from Xyrichtys novacula, assembly GCA_962446985.1. Lineage (NCBI taxonomy): Eukaryota > Metazoa > Chordata > Actinopteri > Labriformes > Labridae > Xyrichtys > Xyrichtys novacula. Next base: position 4,284,950 of record OY660882.1, on the reverse strand, counting down.
AGAACAAAAGGTCGAGGGAGAGAGATGGGGATAAAAGAAAGGAAGAAAATAAAAGAAAGAGGAAAAATTTAAAAGGAAAACAGAAGATAGTTGAGAATAGAGTAAAGGCAGAACTCAAAAAAGAGGAAACAGGAGAAAGAAAATAGAAAACAGTGGGGAAGAAAAGAAAAATGTGGTAAATAAAAAAAGAAGGTGATGAAGGGGTGTTTGGAAAAGGAGATAGAATAGGAGGTGAGATGAGAAAAGGACAATGGGAACAAGATTGGGGAGAAGAGGGAGGGAAAAGAAGAAAATTGAAACATCATAGAAAAAAAACTGAAAAAGAAGAAAACAAAGGATTAGCGAAAAGGAGCAGAGATGTAGGGGAAAAGATAGGGGGCAGGAGAGGAGGAAGGATAGGAAACATAACAAAGGATAATAAGAGGCAAGGAAAGGATACATGAGGAGAACAGAAAGGGAAGGAGAAAATAGAGAGAAGAGACAGAGGGGAGAAAAAAGTAAACATGGTATAGCTGAAAAAGGAAACAAAGGATGAAACAAGGGGAAGTGAAAAACAAAGGAGAGATGACATAAGAAAAGAAAGGAAAGAAGGACACAGGAATCAAGGAAAAATAAGAGGAAATAAGGAGAAGGGTAAAACTGAAGGAAATGAGAAAGAAAGGAAAAGAAAAAAAGGAGGAGAGAAAGGGAAAGGGAGAAATAAGGACAGAGGTTCAGGTAAAGGAGAAATATGGGGAAGTGGAAAAGCAAGGGAAAGAAAAGGACAGATACAGAAGTAAAGGAACTGAGAGAAAAGGGTAGTAAAGAGAAAAGAGAAGAAGAAAGGAGAGAGCAATAAAGGTAAAAATGTGATGAAAGGACAGGAAGTAGGAGAGGAAAGATGTAAGAAAATATGAGAAAAGAAGAGGCCAGAAGGTTCAAGGAAAGAAGAAAAGGAAAGGAAAAAGACTCTTAAGAAAACGAGGAGAGGGATACGTGAGGTGTTACACTGAATAAACATCCACATGGGAGAGATTAAAAAACCCAGACGTTTGGGTCAAAGGAGACATGAGAGCGTGCCTGTCTCCTTGTCTCCTCCATCCTCATCCCTGATGTTAATCTGCTCTGTCTTTACAACTCTGCCCTCCCATAATCCCGTATGTGGACAGGTACTCCTTAAACTCGAACGTCAACAATGAAGGAACAGCCTGGGGATGACCCGGGACACAACCCAAGATCCTTCACACATGACCGCGTCTACAAAGAAGTAGTCTGGGGATTAGACCAAATGAAGGGAATTAAAGTGGAGTTTAATAGACCCACTATTTCAGCACATGACGGTGCGTCTGCAGGAACACGCAATGAGTCAATGAGACTTTGAGAGTGAGATTACTTCGCTTAGACATCTTCCCACACATGCAGGATGATTTGATGGTTCTCTACTGCAGGGGTTCCCAGAGTTTTCAGCCCACAGCCCCCTGAGATATCGATACCAGAGACTGGAGACTCCCACTGTCTCTTGAGGTGGTTTAATATTGCTCACAGAAGCACTAAAATGGACTCAAAAGCCCAGTTAAATGGTTCACAGAAAATAAGCAGACCTATGTGCACATGTTGCTGTTTCCTGTGATGGTGCTTTAATTCATCATAATCACCTCAGTGGTCATATGGATACGAAGAAAAGCAGAAAAATCACGCCATATTCTTGCAGGCATACCATAATTTTTGTATGTATTTTTACAATAACACATTACACATTTTAAAGCTCCTGTGAGAAACTTTCTGTTTGGGTTAGATCTGGCGCCTGATGTGGACTGAACAGCCTTTGTTTATTTCGTCCTACACATGCTTAAGAGGTGACTTCAGACAAAAACCCTCGTACTGTAGCGTTGTGTTGTGTTGTTCGCAAACGATTCGTTAAAAAGAACCAAATCTTTTACGTGAACGTACTGAACTGAATTACTTCGAGTGATTTGTTAATTTCTCACTACAGTTGAGTTGAAGTGAGAAACAGCATTGCCAGTCGAGCAGCGGTCGAACGAGGGACCACACGCACTGACACCTGAATCACTTGGTGAACGAATCACGCATTGAACTACACTCTCTGGAATCATTTTTGTCAGACAAAACTACCTTTTTTTTCACTGCTAAATTGCCACCACAACAACTTTCATACAATAGGACACAGCATGTAACAAGTAGTGCATCAAGCCTCCAGCATCCGATCATTGCAGCGGTTTGCGAGGGAACAGTGCATGTTCAGTCTGAATTCCTCTAAACCTTCAGTGAACTAATCACTCACTGACCCCAATTTACCAAGCAGACCTGGTAAATAGCATACCATAGGACAGCACGCTTAAAACATCATGACTTATAAACAAGTTCATTTTTACAAACCTGTTTGCCAAAGCAACACAGCTAAACACTCTCATTTCCAGGTCCCAAAAGCTATGAATTAAACTGAATCCTGAAACATTCAGCTATCAGTTCAGGAGGTCGGAGTCGCAGGCTTCTCCTGCTACATGATTCAGTGATTTGGTGAACGAATCTTTTTAGTAAACTGATTCTACTGATTTAGTTCATCTAGAAGAAGTGCCTTTCCCGTCACTATCATACTGCTGAATTTTGACAGTCAAATGTGTCATTTATAATTAATATTTGAGCATAAGTGATAAAAACAGGGCTGTTTCTTATTTTGCTTTTGATTATCACAGAAAGAAGTCAATCAAAATTTCAGATAATTTCATAAAGCTTAAAAAGTTTTCACAGACGCTTTAAAAAGTCTTTTATAATTTTTACTTTTCAGAAGGCAGAACATGACCCCTGTCTTAGCCATTTTGAAGTCGAGTTGTATGAGGTCCAAGTCAAATGTGTGCTACCAACAGGGGGTCAAATGCCAAGTTTCCTGGTAGACTATTATAATTCACAAAATCACAAGTGTCTTGCTGATTGTGCTTAATTTTTCAGCACAAGTAGAGATGTTTTCCTTTGGTAGTCATAGACTTGAATACGTTATTAAGGGCAAATTATTTGATATGAATAAGTCAGATGAGTTTCAGAGGTTGAAGTAGCTTAAAACCCCTAAGTCAAGAAAATTCTCTTAATATAACAATGACAGACAGGTTATAAAATATGAAAATTGCTGTATGTAAGATGTAACATTGAATAAGGCACACAAAATAGGACATTTAAGCAGGTTTTCACACTAAAAAAGGCCTTTCACAAAAGCAATACATCTTTTTTAGTGTTTTGTTGTCCCAGTCCAAACTGTTTTCAAATACAGGCTGGCATAGAAAATAAAATAAGCATATATGTTTCATAACTATCATTTTATACAAGTTCACTTTGCACTATTTCTGGTTATATTTCTGGTTAAATTAAGGCTCTAAACTATTTGGAAACCATTAAAATCTGTTATAATTACCACTTTACAGGTGCCCCACTTATTTTAGGGTTGTGCAAAAAGAGAATAAGAAAAAAGAGAGACCAAGAGTTTTGTCTTCAAAAGCTAAAATTGGTGTTAAATCCAGTTTAAATGTCAAGTCAACATTTCAGGTGAGTTCGAGAGGTTAAGATGTGTCACTGTGTTTGTGTGTGTTTGCCCATGTGGTGGGAGCATCAGTCTGAGTGAGTGATCGCTCCTTTTCTCCCCCCATTATGAAGAAAATGACAGTTTATCCAAGACTGATTGTTTAAATCAGAGGATAGAGTGGGTGTGGGGTTATGGTTGGATTAAGACGTGTTCAATTGGAGTTACTGTAAATAGTTTGTCCTCACAAGCATAGTAAAACTGAAAAGGAGTTGTCGCTTAATAAGGGTCTAGCATGTACCCTATTTTCCCTTTTTTTGAGGGTATTCACGTGTGAGCGCGCGCGTGAGGCAGGCAGCAGAGGGCTGTGTCACCCCCCCTTTTGCAAATGTCACGGCACTGTACGCTGGCGGTGATGCGGGCCCGGTAAGGGGCCAAAGTCATCAATCACGCGGATCGAAACCGCAACGTTAAATCAATACCGGCCCCCGGGAGCGATGACAGCGGCGCGTGAATCCGCCTCGGTAAAAAGGCTGCGGTCTCTCGGTCATCCATCAACAAGTCCACGCGGAAGGGGGTACAGTATCTGCCCCGCGAGACCGAAAACACGCAGTATACTACAAGACGGGAGCCACGCGCGCAGTAGTGGCACGCGAATGTGAACAATAACACCTGTAACCGCAAACACGAGCTCAGACTGTGAGGGCGAACTTAGAGAGAGCACGAGGAAGAGTTGCTGCGTATATCGTGGGAGCACGAGACCTCTGTTTGAACACTAAAACTGACAAGATAGAGAGCAACAGAGTGAAATAATAATGACACGAGGAAGAAACGGCGGCAGGCTCGCGCTGCTGATGAGAGAGTGAGGGTGACAATGATGGAGACGAGAGAGGAAAAGATGACAGCCATCCTCCGACACTGTCACGAGAGCACATCTGTTGAGGATCACATCTGGCTGACACGCTGACTTGCCCCCTCCTCCGTAAACACACACACACACGCAGACACACACACACGCACACACACCTCTACTGTCCTGTGCGGTCACATGCGCGTGTTCCCGGCCTCGGACCCCCATTTCTTGTGCGTATAAGTGAGCAGGTTTTTTTTTACTCACCCCGGGTGCTGTCGCCGCCTGTCTCCGTCTGCTCGCGTGTCCTACCGTGTGATTTAACGGGAGAGAGGGCGAGCCGTGGGCGCATCCAGCCCCCACCAGCGCCATCCAGCGCTGCGGTCGCGGCGAGCCGCTCTCGCGATACCGTGCCATCTTCCAAGGCTCGCAGATGGAGAAGGGTGTGTGACGTAGCGGTTTTATCAGGGAGGCTCGCTCAGCGCGATGCCGCCGCCTTCTGGGCACGAGGCGGAAAGAGCACGAGCACGGGCATGGGGATGATGTCACCCCGTAGTTGTTCAGGTGGCATTTACCTGTCCTTCTGTCTCCATCTTAGTTTTGTCTCTGCTGCTCTCCACCGTCAGGAACATGTAAAGCAGTGGTTTCTCGATCTCTCTCTCTCTTTTTTTTTTAAATTAAATATATAAATATATATATATATACACACACACACACACACACACACACATATATATATATATATATATATATATATATATATATATATATATATATATATATATATATACTGCAAACATTTACACCAACAGAGACAATAAAACAAATCAAAAGCAAAAAATAAAAAAATAAAAAATAATGGTTGGTCCATCAGCAAAAAAGGCAAGCAGAGCAAAAACACAAATGAGACAGGAGTAGGGAGTATCAGTCACAGCTGTTCAAACTGTATGGTAAGGAATATTGTCGCTTGATTGTGTGGATGAGTACAATGTGTGTTTTTTGGGGGGGAAATGTTATGTAAAATAAAAATAATAATAATAAAGAAAAACTAATCAGCAATTGAACCTGAAAGAAAAAAGGATAAAATAATAATTAGAAAAAAATATGTATTTATTTAAGTAATTTTCTCATGTGAGTAAAGTTTAAAGAAAATCTGTTGAAACGGACCGTAACACCGAGTTAGACACCTCATCGAGAGATGAATGCTGCTGACCGCTTGCTTCTCTAGTTATACCAACTTTAGTAACGACTGCAGGATAAAAATACACAGCGGTCTGAGGAGCCATAAACAAACCTCAACCAAAACGCCACTCTATAGCCACAAATAATGCTCAGAACAGCACCTAACTTCATCAACAGTACATACAGGGTCCCAGCCATAGTACTAGCCACCAAACATCTTTTAACGTTGCCTGATAACTTAAGCAAAGAGACTAAACACAACTTACCCACTCCCTTCCAGCAACCACTTGTTTGTACAGAGACCTCTGGGCAAATCCATTGACTGCAGTGGAGTGTCGCAGCTCAAGGAAGAACATTTATGATCATTTCTTCATTGACCCTAACTTAATTTTATCCCTTTAACAACTTTGAATATGATTCTACTTAGACTTAATTCTCATTATGAAAACAATTCTGAATCTTTAAAAAATATTGAATCTTTGAAAAACTGTTTTCTCTTTAATCTTCTCCAGTAGTTTCTAGCCTAGAAAGCACTAAAGAAAAGGTTTTGATGGTGTTAAACAAAGACATTAAACATCATACAAACAGATTCACTCGTTGTATGATAATGTAAGTTATTATTTGTACAGGACAAACACATGAAATTTGAACAAGAGAGCACAAAGATATTCTGTAAAGGGGAACTTTATTGAGTAAATACATCGTATCAAGAGTGCAGAGTGCCCATCTATATTAATTCACACAGGTCTCACACAAGCTCAGAGTATGAAAATCATAGTAAGACTCAATCATGGGTAGGGAGGAAAAGATAGAAAGCACACAGGAGACCAGGAGAGATCACTCTCATAGATTCTTTCAGAGGTAAGTGTTCATGGGAGTCTAAACTGTCCTGACAGCTTCTGTGTTTTCAGTGTACCTCTCGCTCTCATGCACGTGTTCATCTGAGGTTATATGCGTGTTTTAGGAGTTATGATGCGTGTGTTTTTCAGGCTACATGTACTGTAAATAAGCTCAGGCGTGCATGCATGTTCACAGGTCATCTGTCTCTCCATCAAAGGGGATGGTGTCCTCTTCCAGGTGGATGTGGGAGTTGTCCTCGCTGCAGACCCAGCCGATTGGCGTACGGTTAAATGAGGGGCGTGAGCGGATGTCGGCCTGCAGGTTAGGCAAAGGCTCCGCTTCCTCGTCGGCGATGTTGAGCTCCGGGAGTTCGAAGGTCAGCGACTTGCATAGCTTGTCGAATCCGCCGTATGGCAGTGCTGTCCTGTGGAGAGAGGGGAGGAGGAAAAAAGAAAGATGAAGAAAGACAAGGTAACCCCATCAAACAGGATTAAGAATTAAGATGATAAACATAGAGCAGAAATCTGAACTGAAGTGACTCTTAGCACTTTCAGTTTAAAACTTAATGAAATTAATACACAAAAATGGCAACCAAGAGACACAAAATGATAAAAATTGGCCTCAAAAACGAAAAAAAATGTAACTTAAGTATACAAAACAACCTCACAGGATGCAAAATGACTGCATTACTACTGGAAAAGGACACAAAACAATGACAAACAACATCTCCAAGGTATTATGTCTTTAAGTCAGGAGGGAACTTTTTTTTCATATCTGTGCACAGGGGGCCTTTGTCGAATAATCCTCCCATATACGCAGTTTATTGCTCATTTAGACCCATTAGTAATTACCGAGGATACAGCTGCTCTTACCGGGGTACTCAACAACCATTAAGAGTATTACAACAGACAGAGATCAAGGGTCGAAATAAGATTAATATAATTACGTTTGTGGCAGATGCTGTCTTAGTGGTCAGTATAATGGTGCATTCCCAAATGTCAGCTATGTGGTGCATTATGTGAAATCTAGTCATCTGCTGAGTAAAGCCTGGACACGCAGGTAGGGAAGGAGGCGCTTTTCAATGCTGATGTAGGTGGTGTGGGTTTATTTTAAAGGAGCGGTCCAGTTAATCCACAAATCAAAGTTAGTTTTATCAAGTTGGTTTACTTAAGTACTGAGCTCTTGTGAGACGAGTCTAAGGATTTGAACATATTTTTAGCTTTCCTTTCGCTATATATATATATATATATATATATTTTTTTTTAAACATCTTTTCTATTTCACAATGATATGACAACCAAAGAAAAATGTCCACTTTTTTCTCTTTTTTTTAAACTATATAAATACAAGGTACAGAATCAGACTATTTCATTAAAGAGGAACACAATGAAAAAAATAACAAAAATAAGTTAATAAATAAATGAATTTTTAAAAAAGAAAAAGGAAGCAACAATGATATCAACAAACTGTTCCTAAATGTGTATACATATAGGCTTTATATGAACATATTCATACACATGCATACATAGAAATCTGTACCAACTAAATTACAAATGATCATTGGTCCCTCTTTAGATAGATAGATAGATAGATAGATAGATAGATAGATAGATAGATAGATAGATAGATAGATAGATAGATAGATAGATAGATAGATAGATAGATAGATAGATACATAGACTTTATTGATCCCAAACTGGGAAATTCACAGTTGAAATTCACAAAATTCTCCAATTTTGAAAATAATGGAGACCAAAAATCTTTAAAGATATGACCACAATTGTATTTTGATCCATGTGATTATAATTAATATCCTGCCTTTCACTATATTTACATGATTAATATCATACTTTTAACCTGCATATGAAGGTGGGGATAACTCTTGTTCAAGTCGTACCTGTTGAAGCTCTTGTACAGAGGGAGTTCTGGGTGGATCCTGATGGGTCCCGGCATGCAGGCCCTCATGGTGGCTGTCAGCTCCTCATTGCCCTTCATGGCCCTCTCCCATGGCGATACATAGGTGCGTATGTACTCCTCCTTTCTCTTCTGCTCCACCTTTTTCTCCTCTTTTTTCTCCTCCACCACTGAAGAATCACACCACAGAGAATAAACTCAGGAGAGGAGTTTCTAAAATACTAAAGACAGGCAGTAAATAGAGAAAGAGCATCCATGTTTATACCTTCCACTTTGGGCATCTCAGGCTTTGGTGGGATCGGGGGAGGGGACATCAGCAGGTTCTCGAGATTGTGCTGAAAACCAGAGGTTGTAAATGATTAGAAACATTTGAATCTGACACACACATGAAATCACAATCAGTTCCTGCTCTTCACTCATACCGTGTTCTCGTTGGTTACGATGAACTTCTCCACTCTCTGCTGCCTCATCCTGAACATCTTGGAGCCCTTGTTCTTGGAGAGGGAGAGCTCCTCCAGCATTGTGTCCTTGGGAGTCTTGATCTTGGTGCCCAGATCGAACTCAGATGCTTCAGGGTCTGACTCATCATCTGACCAGACAAAGAAGGTGGATTTTAATCATGGGGGGCTGACGACAGAGACCCAACAAATAATGACGTATTCAGGAGTTTTGTTTCTCCACACCAAACACACAAAGTTTTCACCAGCGGCAAGAGTCCTGACTCTCATCCCAGGAAATCTCGTAAAGTCTCTTACGGTTTTAGAGTAAACAAACATGTCAGCTCTCTTCCTGATTGGCTATCATGTGACACTAGACAGCATAATTATCCGTTCTCTGGGATCCCCCCCACACACATATGGATTACTGATCGTAAATCTTGAACATGGTTAAAATTTACGATTCCATGTCCGGGGAGGACTGGATCGTCTTCCCCCGAAATTGGGGGGAAGAAAAATCACTCATAACACACTTCACACCCTCAGGATAACCTGGCAAGATTAACTTTAGGGCCATCTGATAATCCAGTCTTTACTGACGTGTAGTGTGTGCCCTGCTTTAGTGTCAATTTACATGCATGGTGTTTGGATTAAGTTTGAGCTAAACTGAACTAGGCTATGCTTTGATTAAACTCACCGCTAATTACCAAATATGAGCGAAATAACACTTTTCTCTGCCACATTAATCCTGTAGAGACTATTTCATTCAATAATCATTCATAGCGACACTCTTTCTTATCAAATTTCCCCACCGTGGGATGAATAAAGGTTTATCTTATCAGTTTTTTCCATTTAGGAAATGAGATTGTTTTCTGAATATCTCAAATTGAATACAGGATATGAAGGTGTGAACAAATTCGAAGGTGTGTTTTCACCCTCAGGCGCCTGTGCTCTCCTTGTTATGATGAATTATGGTTGAAACCTGTTGTGCTATGTTTAGGGATGTGTGTGTGTGTGAAACCAAGGGAGTCGTATGGGTTACTGGGCCAGAGTAAAATGGAAGAAAAGGGCACCGGGGAATGTCAGAGTGGGTTTTCTGCTCGAACTGTTTATGGAGGGAAATCCTTCTTACATGCTCCCTCTCTCTCTCTCTCCTCTTTCAGTGATGGAGAGATCTGATGGATTTTACTGCTCCACAGAGCTGCTCATAAAACACTCTCCTCATCCACCACATATACACTCTGATATCACTCATAACACCTGGAGTCCAGCCATAAACTCGCACACACACACACACAAAAGCACGCACATGCACGAACACATCTATAAAGCTGGAAGTTGGCATTGCAATGCTGCAGAGAGCTGTTAGCAGTACATCATAAATCAGACTTGGGCAAGTGGGTGTGTGTTAAGCGTGTGTGAGAGAGAGAGAGAGAGAGAGAGAGTAATTGAGGCTGCTCAGAAGAGCAAAGCCTCCCATGGGGATATTGATTAGAGTGTTAATTCAGAAGAATGTGAAACTGGAGGTGGCTGCTGACTAGGGGGAAACAGGACAGACTGACAGGGACAGGAGGTGGACAGACGGACGGCGCAGAGATGGACAAAAGTCAGAGCGACACAGAGGCGGGGATGATGGAGAGATGAGTGGGCATTAACTGGAGCAAAAAAAAAAAAAAAAAAACAGGGATAAGCAGGATAAGCTCCTGAATGACTGACTGACTGAAAACAAACTGTTGGAAAGACGAAGAGAGGGAGTGGTAACATGAAAAAAAAAACACAAATGGGAAAGACATCAACAGATTAATGAGGAGTATGAGCATCTGCACACAAGCGCACTCGCAAATTGCATGCTCGAGGATGTATTGTTGTTTATAAGGGGAGTGAATGTTGTCCTCTAATGTTTCAAAATACATTTAAACACGACTAAGGGCTCAAAGCTAGGCTAGCAGCTCTTTGAGGCCTCTGCTTCAAGCTGATGGCTAACATCAGGATGCTAGCGTAATGAAATGATACTGCTAACACATCAACGTTTGATGATTGTGTGATGTTGAAAGACAAAAGAGCGGTGCGCTTAAAGTGAGGCTGAAGAAAACTGGCTGTAACGGAGAAAGCTGTATAGACCTCATTTTTGTGTTAGCGTCTGTATCAATCAGAGTGACCATATTCTGAATCCCTGAAAAGAGGACACAACTACGCGGGGCCAGAGTCACTGAGTGGCGCATAGTTAATTTTGAGAGTTTTCCATGTCGTATTTAATGTTTTTTACGTGCTTCTAACTCAGTAAGTCCACATGACACAAACTAAAAACTTCCATACAAAACTCTGGACATTTGAAGGATTTTATAAACTCCCCCGGACAAAGCGGACAAGGCCAGACAGCCCCCCAAAAAGAGGACATGTCCGGGTAAAAGAAGATGTATGGTCACCCTAGTATCAATAAAATCTTCCTTACTGTTTTCTAATCATCTCTAAATGTACAAATTAATACATATTCTTTGCCAAAATGTTTAAAAAACTAAATGGGTGTCTTAATGGGACTTTATGGGGATTCCTTGTCTTTTGGAGGCTGCCTCAAGTGGCCGCTGGAGGGACTGCAGATTTTTGCACTTCCTAAGTCCAGGATTCAGTAGTGCATCTCTAATTTCTATGTTTATATATAAGAGAATAAATAGTTAAAATTAGTCCTGTAGCCCTTTAACGCCTGACACCACAAATTATGGCCAGAAAATTCTAATTTTTTTGAGCTGAAACGTTTATTTCACTCACAACTGAAAACCGAAAAAATAAAAATGTCCTTAAAATTGAACAAATATATATTAATTTATCTTGTTTGATACATTAGATGTTTTTGGAAACTGAGAAACTACAAGAGGACATTTTAATAATTTATCGGACTGTATTCAGGTGTTTTTTTAGTAATTTGTTGTCGTATATAAAAGTGTGCATCGAATATGATACAAAAGGCACTAAAGGGTTAAGTACAGTACTTTTGTTTTTCTCAACTGCTTTGGCTTACAGCTTTGCACACATTCAGCCAAAATCCAGTCTGTGGATCAGTTTCTTGGAAACTTTGAGTTATCAACATAAACTCCAGGAAAGTTCTGCAAATCTGTAAAATGTTTAGCTGCACAGTGAGATGAACAGATGGTCACGATGTGGTGGTGGTGAAATTTATTAAACACGTCTCCTTCATGAATCCAAAAATCTGTGCTTGAAAATTCGCTTCTGCAGCTTTATTGAGTTTATCCGGCTCCACGGAGAGAGCAGCATAGATTAAACTTGTAGAATTTATACACATGCCATTAAATTGCGATTTAGCTTTTACTCTTTAATAGCACAAAAACAAATAGATTTTCTATTCGTGGAGCAAGTGTCAAGAAGACTTTTTCCCACGGTTTTGAGAGTTGCATTGGTCAGTCCACACAGCCTGAAACAAATATGGTGTGAGCTGAATCACCGTCTGCTATTTTGTGTTGCCGCTAATGGTGACAGATTTGTGGCTGCTCTGCCATCTGATAATGATCCACACTCCTCCTGGAGGTGCCACATGCATGTTAGATATTGTGTTACTGCTAAGAAGTGTGTGTGTGTGTGTGTGTGTGTGTGTGTGTGCGTTAGTGTGTGTGTGTTCTTATTAAATTGCGGTATAAGGCCTCGTGCAGCGATTTACACCCAGGCAGTTTTAATTTACTTACACATGCTGTGCAGAAAGCAGACACCGCAGAGAGAAACTTGCAATCTGATTAAATGACTCAGAGGAGGGAAGAGGACGGTCGTCGAGGAATGCGGATGAGGAAGTTTTAAAGCCTACATGTGTTGTGTTAATATGTTGTTAGTGTGTTGTTTGTGTGTGTTTGTTTTACCGTTCTGGCTGATGTTGGACAGGTCAGTGATGATCCTGTTGGCCTTCCTTTTGTTAGAAGGGGCAGAATTTGTGAGAGGCATGGCTAAAAGACAGATAACAGAAGATATCATTGATTTATTAAAACTGCTCATAAACATCTTAACATGCTGTTCTGGAAAACAAACTCAGTCACTTTGTCTAATTCATTCACTATGAAGCCACATAAGTTGAGCTCTAATGACTCAGACTTTTACTTGGAAAATGGGAAAGAAGACTTGGAGTTATTCATTATCAGACACTGTTTTAATGTTGATTTCTGTGCAGTACCCCAATAATTCATTCAAGCACAAACAAACAGACTGAAGAACATTTTTTGCACCAAACACCTGAGCATAAACACAGTGCAATAAGTTTAAAATGGTTATACTGCCTCTCAGCAAATGTGCATTAGTCCAAAGTTGTGAAATACACAAAGTGTTAATGCAATTACAGAAAATTTAAAACATTTTCTGTGTGTTCTGTACGAGTTTTTATATGAAATGTATAGTTTTCTTTCTTAAAATATTCTCTTAAATTTGTTGTGTTTCACTTGTGCTACACAATTAGGACTGTCACGATATCACATTTTCATCTTACAATAATCAGGGCCAAAAAAATAACAAGAAATAATATTGTGATAATTTTTGTCATGCTTTTATTTTGAAATTGTATCTGTCTTGCGTTTAAGTCGCTTTAATTCCTATATGATTGTGTTATGCTTTTATTTTGAAGTATGAGCCACTTCCTGCAGAGCTTAAGTTTAGATTCTGAACAGTAAAAGTTACGAAGTTCAGTTGATAAGTATCACTGTGTTTGGACTTACAGCAGGTCTTTGAATGTCCGTTTTCAAGAGTGTCTAATCACCTCTGAGAATGAACGAGAGCTGCTACAAGCTAGCTTACATGAGAAATGCTAAAGTTTCCCGGAGTTTTGACTGACTGAGCATTATTATTATCTAGCTGCAAGTCAATGAGAAACTAGTGACTAGGACTCAGACTTGAACGCTGGGGACTGAAGACTGGACTAGAAGAAAGCTCTATTTAGCTAAAATAATCTCTCATACTCTATTTACTTATAAAGATGGGTTAAAATAGCTAAAGGGTTAAATTTACAAGTCTGTATTAGCCCATTGTTACAGATACAAAGTTGGCATCAAAATATCACAGTCCCATAGAAAACATCACAAGACAAATGATATTCATGACACTTAAAGCCCAAACACCTGTCATTGCTTTTTCACCTAGTCACAGGGGGATTTGGAGGTCATGGAAGGAAATGGTCAAAAGGATGCTAACAGCTAACCTTCAATATATGCACTATCTATATTTTAGCCCACCTAAACCTTATGCTTAGCAGGACATTAAAGCAGAGTGTGCGGTATTTAGCAGCAACTTTAGCAGAGTTGATGGAAATGGAATATATACAATCATAAGTTTATTTGAGTTAGTGTATAACCACCCAAATATTACAGTTGTTCTGTTCTTGAGTTTTTTGTCTCTGCATAAGAAGAAGGTCCTCTTTGTTTCTACTGTAACACAGAATGTACAAACTACGTAGGGCCATTTGTGTTTTTGGATTTCATGAAAAAATGCACCAGTTGGGGAAAACGATCAAGAAGAGAAGAGTGGTTGTTGCTGTGTGCCAAGAAGCTGTATCAAGAGGAGTTTTTTCATGGTAAACACTTGTCATATTTATCATGCATCATAGCTGCTTCTTTTTCGCAAAAGCCACTTTCAGAGGGGGTGAGCAAGGTAGCGTTTCAACCTGGAATCTGAATTCTCGATATCGCTAAATCTACACTGGTACCTTTGAGCAGCAGCAAATACGGGAGTCTACATTTTCAGAGTGTTTAGCTCTAAATTAGTGAAGCTAACTCGACTGAGGATTAACTGTTTCTAAAGTGGAGCAATGAAGACGACATAAAGGCCCCTACTTTGTTTTAAGTGGATTTCTATTTTTTTGCTTAGTGCACTTTGTTAAACATTTGTTATGCTCGGTAACCAAATTAATTCGACTTGAATCGATCTAACACCGCAACAGATACAACAAACTAAATAGAAACAATCCTTAAGAGTCATTCCCAAAATGTTTAAGTGTATTTGCTCTCGCGGGGGTCTGGCAGAGAGCATGACAGAATTAGCAACAAGACACTGACAGCCAGTGAAATGCGATACAACAAAAGCGCTTTAAAATATTTCACGAGGAAGTCTAAATTGATTTCCGAGATATATTTGTGTCCGATGAACTTGCAGATCACGTCTCAAATCTACGAGTTGCAGCAGAGCAGGGCTCTCTAATTAAGTTAAGCACACTTAAAACATTGTGCATAGCCTTGGCATTCCCCCGAGGACACTAATTCCTGGTGGCAGCCCGCGTCTCTCTTGACTAACCGCTCGGATGGGGGCAGGCGGTATGTTGCTGTCTGTCGCACGGGTCGAAAGCAATTATGTAAGGCTGTAGGTGAGTCCCTGTACAAGAAGAAAAAGCTGGAGGCCTCGTCCACTGGGAGACAGTTAATGTAATTGCTTTTCATCCGCTGTAATTGAAGCTCATTTCCTAGCCTGGGATTTCAGTCCTGTGCGAGCTATTTTTATGAACACATGTTCTATAGTGCTGCAGTGAGTGGGACTGTCATCAGTAGACAACACACGCGCACACGCAGATTTGCACTTAAATTGCTTCCCTCAGAGTGAGTAAGTGGCTGTGGATTAAAAACAGGAGATTACAGGTGTTTTGGGATGTTCAGGGAAATACTAGTTGGAGGCCCTCGAGCTGATGGCGACTACAGGAGCAGAGCGAGGGCCTGGCTCCTGTTACTGCCCCTCAGAGTGAAGAGGTGCTCCTGTCCCCCCACAACCAGCCTGTTTTAGCTCTAGATAAATCTCCAGGGGACAGCTGGGGAGGAAGGGCATCAGTAAGCACATTCTCAAACGCACACTTACAGTACATCCATACCCAAGGACTAAAAACTCCACCACACAGGCCACATTCCTCACCCACCACAGTCATGGTTAGGTAAGCGCTGACCACCAACTGGGGACTTTTTTTCCAGCTTTACTTTGATTGATATTTAATTTAAGTCTTCACGAATGGAAATCATGGATCGTAAAAGTCAAAACAGTCATGATTTTGATCAGATTTAAGTTTAAAATACAAACATGTTGTAGGTTTTACATCTGAACATCTGCCTCATGTTCCTTCTTCATTAATTCATCCACATACAGAGGCCTCTCCACAAAGGATCCCGATTTATTCGGCTACAAAGACACCAGATTTTCCATTAACTTTTCCACTTCATAATCCACTTCTCTTATCTCTTACCTAAGACCCGGGTATCTACAGGAAGACACAGGTCCCAGAAGGTCCCAGAACAGGGAGACGTCTATAGATCTCCAGGTAGATTTGAGTCCCAGAGCTTGTATTGTACTGCCCGTCCTCCTCTTCAGCCCAGAGAGAGTGAAACCCTATCAGCAGGACTGCCCCAGTGCTAAAGACTGGGCCTGATGGGTGGGAGGAGGAGGGGGAGTTGGGTCAGTAAGGGGTTAGGAAGAAGGTGGGTGTGGTGTTTAAAGGTTAGGTGAGTGATAATAGAGAGCTGGTGATGATTTTTCAAGTAATAACATACTCTGTGACAGAGAAACCCAAGAAGGACCAAAACGACACTTTAAATATCAAGATGTGTCGCAGCTGCTCGTCTTGCTTGTTTACTTTTGCTGCCCATAAAATTTTACGGCTCATATCATTGGTTAAAAACCCAGATTGTATCCACTTCTCAATCGCTTATCTGTTTTATTTTAGTTTTTTTAATCTAATTTTGCTTCTACATAGTAAACAGAACTGTGGACAATTAAGGGCCTGTCTCCACTTAGCGCATTTTTTGTGATGGCAGAACCCACAACCTCAATTTCAGCGCACTCTTCATGAGCACTTAAAGTTACAAGATTACAAAGTGGTGCAATTTTAGGTCCACTTTCCTTTAGTAGTAACTGTCAAGTCTTTTTTAAAATGTTGTGTATGCCTCTTATTTAATTTTTAATAAATATATAATTTTATTCAAAGGAATTTGACAAAAACATGAAAAAGGGTGTTTTCAAAATGTGTTGTGGTGTTAGCAGTAGCTTTAGAATCTGGAAACTGTACCAAAAATAACAACTGTGGAATTGATGTTGACAAAGTTGATATCAGAGGCCACACCCCTTTGGATTTTGATTGGTCAGTGATGGCTATATTGAGGCATGTGTTGGTGTTCCTAAAGTTGAACTGTTTTCAGCTTGGAGCACAGCGTCAAAACCATAGACTGTATATACTTGGGGTCACCTTCCATCAGTATACGAATTTAAGGCCAAAAGCTCTCGGTAATCCCACGTTTTCTCTCCATTTCCTGAAACCAACATTGCGCAGTAGCGTTGTACGCATTAGGCGGGAGAGTCGCTGTGATGACGCTCGACTCAAACAGCGTATCTCTGGGGTGATCTATGCAAACTTCACAAGCCCATAGGCTGTATCAGGTGTCAATCATAGAAAACATAGTCACCAGAGAGTGCTGTTCACAGAGTGGTTTCACCCAGCGAGGAGGCAGACAGCGTCCATTCTATATACAGTCTATAGTTAAAACCGGTTCTCTCTGAGGGGAACTGTTTAGCACTTATTGCTGAAGTTCATTTAATTTGGGTAGGAAACGCTCCAAGCTGAAAAAATGCTGTGTGTGGACACAGGCCCTAACTAAACAGAGTATCAAAGTGACCAAACCAAGTTATTCACAGTGTCCTCTTTATGTTAAAAAAATAAACGGACCTGATGATTAAAACCGGAAGAAACACTGAATAAAATAGATTTGAGTAAAAAAAACAACTTTTTCTTAGGGTGCTAAATTACGTTACTCAAATTTTGTTTTGAAAATCAGGTTATTTCGTTTAAAAATGGACAGAATCATTTGTCTCAGCATTTTAATCTCATGAAATAGGGACAGTTATACCTGACAGCCAACACAAGAAAAAGAAAAATCTCTCCAGGAGTTACTTTCTTCTCCTGTCACTGATTTCTTCTTGCCGCGGGTGATTTATGCTTTTATTGATATGTATTCCTCCCCCTCTCATAGGCTCTTTTCACATCCTCCACAAACAAGCAAACCTTTGGGTATGATTTGCAGCTTCATGCCTGGCTTGTGCCTGTCAGCTGTTAAAGCAGTATCAGCATGTCAATCAGCTCCCCGACAAGGTGTGCTGGTGCAACAGAGGGGAAAAATCCTCGGTGTTTCTCCACTGTGTCACTGTGAGTTTTCGTTCGGGAGTAAACAAACCTTTGTTTGACCCATCGGGAAGGATTGATCCTCTGAAAAGCAAGAATTTCATCAGTGTTTTGGGAGAAAAACTGAAAAGGAGAAACTTCTTTCAGCAGCTTTGAAGGATATTCTCAAAGTCTAAGATTACGTTTTATGTTACAGCAGCATCACAGTGAGGAGAGGGTGATGTATGGTCACACTAATGACTATACAGAGAATTACAACTTAAATCTGGAGCTTTTATCAACTTTAAAGAGTTTTGTCATAAGTTCTTGCTTACTTTTTTGATGTCCAGCCTGCAACTTTACTGTCTTGGTTTCTGTCCTAAAAGTGAAACAATATTTTCATGTAAGGGTGCTGAAAGAAATCAGCATTATAATGTTTTCCCAGCTCTTACTACAAGAAGACGCAGTAAGCCGGTGAACTGCACCGCAAAGATTTAAATCTAAGCAATGTTTTTATTCACATCATGGTAGAAAAATAGTCTCATTTAAAACAAAAATCAGACCTGAATGCTTGTAAGGTCTAAAAATCATCTGCCAGTGGTGCATGAAAAATGTTACGTGGTTTGTATTATCTGAAAATAAGAGGTTTATCTGGCTCTATGAGGTCAATGCGGTTTATACTGAGTCTACAAAGACACACGTTTCTGCTGTGTTTTTGGCTGTAACTGATATCAAGTGGCTCCATAATGTATCACTACAGACCGTCATCAAAGTTAAGTTGATGTTTCTTAAAGCTTCAATATGGAATATTTTTTTATTTTTCATTGTGTATTTTTTAATGCCTGAAAGTTGCAGTGGGGTAGGTGTCAACAGTCAGCTTCAGAAACAGCTCTGTTCACTTTCCATACAAAATATTCAGAATAATTGACACATTAGACAGTCAAAAGCCAACAGCGTAAGGTTTTTTTTTACCAGTAGACATAACTTGTGCGTGAAGAGGACGAAAAGTGGTTCGTCAGCAGGGGGGCGCCAAAGTTTCTCACAGAAGCTTTAAAGAAAATTTACCCATGACAATATTTCTCTCAGGCTGATCAGTGAGTCTGTAAGATCTTGACCAAGCGTCCTGGATAGCCTGTGATGAAAATGATAACAGTGGAGGATTTTAAAGGTGTACGGTTTTTGATTTCCTCATCTCGGTGTAAGGTGTTCACATGTTAGCATTTATTTTTGTATTTACTATGCTGGTACTCACAAGTAATTGTAGAAACTCGAACAAAAAAAAGTTGAATGTTCAGAAATTTTTAAGTTAATTTGTAGGAGGACATAAGTGTCAGTTTAATTTACATAATTTACATAGAGCTACAGTCTCATGATGAGGCAAGTCTGAGGCTTTTGTCACTCAGTACGTTTACAAGCACGGTTAAAACGAGCTACAGTCAAAACTTAATTAGCTGATTTAACTGGATACTTCTCTTGTCCTATTTTGCAAGCACTGAACAAGAATCGAACAAAAGAGTAGGCAACGTTAAAAATACATTAGCAAGAGGCTGACAGGATGTACTTGTAAGGGTAAAAAAACTGTCCCTTACGGTCGATCCCCAGCCTCGTTATCAGGTATGTTAGTCAGGCTGTGAGAAGTTTAATTTTTGGCAATTTCATCTGGACTAATGTGTTTACATGTTTTTTAAAAGTCCAGTTTCAATTCTCAAAAGGAACTGAACCCCCACCAAAGAACTGTAAATTCAAGTAGAAATTTTGGTGCCAATCCATCATACATTGAAAAAACTGATTGAAAGGACAAATGGAAATCAAGCTTCTGGAGGCACAAAGATCATCTGAGCAATTTTGCAGTAAAGCTCGCCACTATAGCGCCTATAACAATCACTCGTGCGGTGTGATGGTCTTGAAATTGGATGAGCCAGGCGGCCTTGACACAGATGTGTGTTAAAGCTGGGCTATAAATCCATCAGAGCAGGAAACTCCCAGTTTGAAGGTTTATTACTTTGCTAGTTGGTCATCACAAATAACCTTCCAGTATTACTTTGGCAAGCCGTACAGATCAGTTAATGTGATGCTGAAAAAGTGAAACAAATAATTCAACGATACCCAAAGCCAAAATGTTGAAATGATTAATGCACACGACTGTGAGAATGACCATTTATTTTCTGACCTGCCCCTTGACCTTTAACCCCAAACACTCAACTCCCTTGACCCAGAAACACGGCGCGATCAAAGAGCGTGTTTGGCAGAGCAGCAGGATGAGACAGGATGTACCTGGTAGCTCTTCATTCTCAATCACATCGTGAAAAGCCATCAGAATTAAGAGTTTAGCACCGTGCCAAATAGCCTGAGATTAACGGCTCCAAAAATAGGTAAAATGGGGTGTGTGTGTGTTTGATTCTGTGGGTGTGAGCGAGAGGAATTAACACAAAAGAGGGGACGGACCAGAAGACACAGGATTGCAGAACGAATTTGATAATTTGGCTGAGAGTGAAAACCAGTCAGTCTCGTCTTTGTTTAAAGTGCAGTCACAGCTTTTTATGTGTTTCTAAAGTCAAATGACCCAGTTTGTGGAAATATGCACACAGCAGAGATTTGTGCGCAGCGGCTAAGCTTACCAGCAGACCTGAACCGGAGTAAAGTTAGCAGCTAAAGTTAGCGCCGGTCTGTTACCTGATGCCAGTCAAGGGTCAAAGGTTATATTCCTTACTTTGGACGTGGTTGGGTTTCACAGCCCTGGAGACATCAGGTGGCTGTCATTAAACTTTGTTTAAACCTAGGCGAACAATCCAATGAGGGGCTGTGAAAGTGGAATAATCTGATATTGAAAATTTAATGTAGAAGAATAGAAAAAGGTGCATTTTTTCCCAGTGATGGGTATTATCTCTTCCCTTTGTGTCGGATCAGTAAATATGCTTCATTTTCTTTTAATTAGAAGCAGAGTTTTAAGATTTAAACAGAAAACATATGAAATTTCTCTTTTTTTGTCATTCATTTTTAGCTGTCTAAACCTCTAACAAGACAAGGGTTTATAGCATAAACTGTGGCTCGTCATGTCCAGATGGCAAATCCTGCAGTGCCCCCATGTGGTCAAAGTCCGAAAAACAACCTTGCTGCCTTAAAAATTGCTTTTGAAGGCTGTGTGTTTGATCCTAAAACTGCCTAAATCCTGAGGGAACAATTAAGCTGTTAGACTAGTCAGCAAATAACCTGAAAAAGAGAAAAGAGTGAAAAGCGGATGGGAGGAGATGATACAGGAGCCCAGTGTGGGAGCAAGTGATGACGCGAGTGACACAGGAAGAAACAGAGTGACAGCTGATGTGAGTCATGTCTATTTTTATTCAGTCTCTCAGTCTCTGTGGAAAAGAATCACAGCTAAAAAGACATGATATAGCTTTCCAGTATCATGTCAGCAGATCAGAAATCAAGGCTACAGTGTAGGGTCGACCTCTTTCATAACAGCTGTTTCTCTTGCCAAATGGAAGACGACAGAAAACAAAGCACACGCCGCTGCATACTGATACAAAAAAACTACAAAAGAACTCCTAGAAATATCAAACAAAAAAACTTTAGATTTAAAATACAACATCAGAAACACTGAAACTTAGGTTGGACTGTGTCATTTAAACTGAGGATATAGCAGTCTAGCCAATAGCCTATGAGTTGCAGCTAGGAAGTGACTAAATGCCAACAAAACCACTTGAAGAAAACAGGTGTAACGAGACAATACTAGCAAAAAGCAATGTTAGTATAAGAGTTAGCTATGTAAAACTGGTTGACAGTAGGCTAATGTTTGATTGGTAGTGACAGAATAATCAAAAACCATCAGCTAACGTCTGACAACAGGTTGTGACAGCTATTCCAAGAAATACAAAGTTAAAAAGCTGATTCTGTCTTGTAGCAGGACTTGTTAGAGTGCAACTTTTCTACTGTGATATTTACTGCTGGATAACAAAAGGTCCTGGGAATCTATAATATGCATTGCAACCCATTTGCTTTTGCATCTATAATGCCACTTCATCAGTGTTTTTCATTCATTGTTGATTTGACCATACCTCTCTTTCAACAGTCCTGTCTTCACATCCGCTTTTCTTCCTCTCTATGTTCTTCATCATCCAGAGCAATCCTCTTTTTCTCAGTCCATCTTTTCAGTCTACCACTGAGCATTTCACTTTTCTCGGGTTACCTCATTTCTCTTTCTTCTCAAAGCACAAGTGTTCCCTTAAGCTATTACAAAATGTGCCACAAAAAATGAGTCAACAAGATTAAATATGCGTTAAAATGTGCTACATGGGAGGCTGATCCCAAATGATGGTGTGATAAAATATGGGTAATAAAAACAGGTGCAGCAACAATTTAAAACTCAAAGCACATTGAAAAGGAAACATTTCTTTATGTCCCCGTAGAGCCATGGTTTAAAATGTCCAGACCAGAGGTCAGTGTGCTCCAGGGCGCCAGACGCAAGGCTGCAGACCCAGGCTGGAGGTGCTGAACCTGGGCCTGGGGACTGCAGGCAGTTGGGTACTGTTGGACATCGGCCGTGAGGCACCAGTAGGGCTCAGGGGACTCAGATCTGGGGCACTCTTAAATTGCCTGTTGGCCTGAGCGCTGTTGGAAGGCTGCAGGTGGGAGAAAGTAGGCATCTGGACTGGATTTTGGGCAGGAGCCGAGGAGAAGGAGGGGAGCTGGGGGAGTGGAGCGGTAGGAGCAGGAGGTGGATGAGACATTGGGGAGGTTGCCCACTGAGGTTGGTAAGGCTGGGGTTGGTAGGAAGCTTGAGCTGTTGGCGGAGGGGATGTGACATCCGAGCGCCACAAAGGTTCCCCAAGGGTCGTGGCTGAGCGAGGAACAATAACTTTGAGGGCAGGTCCTGTGGTTGTTGGTGGCGGCGTGGAGAAGCGCTTCACTTCATACACTCGTGCTGTCTTCTGAGGACCATTTGAACTTCCATGCTGCTGATGATTGGAGGTAACCTGTGGAGCCCCGGCCCCGTAGCTAAACAGAGAAGAGCTGAGCTGGTAGGGCTGGTGGTTCATGATGTCAACAGACTTGGCTGCTGCTTTCTTAGCTTTAGATCCAGCCGTGCCAGACTTTGCCACCTCAGTCTTCTTCTGGGCTTTGAGAGGACAAGAGGGAGAGAGTAGGGGATTGTAGTTAATTGGTGGGGGAGCACGAATGTTGGACGAGTATTTCCATGCGGCAGGAAGAGAAGGAGTTGGCGAGGGCTCTCTTGGCTGGGCAGGAGAGTAAGGTGCTGCAGCAACGGAGGGGGCCCGCTCCACAATGTACCGATCCATTCTGTTCTGCCTTCGGGCAAACAACTGACCACCTTTCCCACCAAGCTGTGGCACTTGAGGGGTCTGTGGTTTAGGAGCAACTGGAGGTGGTCTTGGTCCTTTTTGAGCTTGCAAAAAGTTGCAAGCCTCTGCACCAAGCCTCAACCAGTCCTCCTCAGGCCCTGACTCATGTCCAGTCTCCCCACCTGGTGCAGCTGCAGGTTCAGCACCTGGGGCTCTCACAAAGCGGTCATCCATGTTTTGTACCATCGACACCAAGTCAGGGTTTGGATTGACATCTTTGTTCTGGACAGCACAGAACATTGGCTTCTTGCTACTCCGACGACGGGCATCCTGCAGGATACCGGTGCGAGCAGCAGGGACAGAAATGCGCTGTTCGCGTGTCCCCAGAGCATCTGCAACAGGAACTTGTGGAGGTGATTCAGTTTCCATGGCCGCATGAGGAACAGGTGTCATTGCACCTGATGTGTTGATATAGGGGTGGACTGGTGGGGGTGCAGCAGGTTGAGTTTGAGGGGGAGGCGGAGGGGTTGGCTGGGGAGGGAAAGGGGCACGAGTCAGATCGGGGGGATGTGTTGGGGAAATGGAGGAAGCAGCAATGTAGGAAGGGGGAGGTGGATAAGCAGGAGAAAGATGTGAGGGAAATGACATAGGAGGTTGAAGGGAGAAGGGTTGAGCAGGTGTTGGGTAAACTAGGTTGCTTTGAGCTGCAGATGGAGAGAATGGAGCAGATTGGGAAGCATACACTGAAGGCTGAGGAGAAAATGTTGGTGGATTTGTTGCAGGTTGGGAGAATGGCACGGAAGACAAAGAAGAGGGAGGAGAGTTGACAGATGGGGTAGTGCTGCCGTTTGCATTTCTTGGAGGGATGTACAGGGAAGTGCTTGATACGGCTCTCCTCGGATCTGGCCCCGATGGTTGGCGAGATGGTTGGATAGTCATCATGGAGACGGCAGACACTGGTTTTGCCGCCATAGTCATGGCTGTTGGTTTAGGTTGGGGAGGGCGAAACATCACAGAGGTAACAGTTGGGCGGGATGGGGTAGAACCTGGGGCGAAGGGGCGTGCAGTCCGATTCAGAACATTTGGAGAGAGGTTTAAATTGGCGTTCAGGTTAGGATCTGAGTTAGTGATTGGGCCAGGACTAAGATTAGACGTAGGCATAGTGTTGACATGTTGCCCATTCTGGTTTGGTAGGTGTGTCTGAGTGTGGGGACTCAGGACAACACTCGCTCGGCTAACAGCTACAGACCCCCCATTGGTCAGAGCAACAGCTGGAGGGGACATTGGTGAAGGGTGGTGACTGCTTGGCTGTTTCGTGATGTTGCTTTCCAGGGAGCCTTGCAAGGCTGAACTCTCCAATCCTGATACCTCCAACCCTGGACTTTGATTGACAGTGGTTAGAAGTCCTGGAGTCTGATAGGTTGAAATACCCAATCCTAATCCGTAATTGGTTGTTGGTGTTGTAGGAGTAGTTGGTGTAGTTGATGGGCAAGCAGAGCTTCTCCTGTCCAGCAGGTCTAGATAACCGCTATCCCAGGTGGGGTCAAAAGATGCTGAAAATCCCTCTTCATCAACCTCTGAACCACTTAAGATGGAACTCCCTCCTTCTTCCTCTGTCTCTCCTCCTGTCTCTCCCTCTGTATCTCCTCCTTTATCTCCCTCAGCTTTGCCAAAGCAGGTCAGTGTGTATTTCTTGGCCCTCTGTCGGCGTTTCTTAAACATAAGCACCCCTTTAGAGTTGGGGTTGGGAGCATCAGTGAGTAAAGAGGCAATGGATCTGCATTTAGTACGAGCTTCTTTCACCTGTTTCTCCACCTGGCTTTCCCCACGTTGCAACTCTGCAAGACAGAAACAAGAAAAGGAGATGTGAATGTGCTGAAGGAGAGAGGATTCAAAGCAGAGTCCTGGTCACCGGATTTATGATGAATAAATAATGGAAATGCCAGCAGGACAGCTAAAAACAGTGGGGTAGCTTCAATAAGGATTACCACTGACAGACACGAGTGTACGCTGTGGATTTACAATGAAGAATTCCTGCTGCTCTCCAGAGTTGACTCACTCTCTCCTGGAAGGTTCGATCAGAGTGTATCTCCTGCACATATGCTCATCTTTGCCTGTGTGTGTACCCACATGCACGCCAGCACATTCACACAAGTGTATCTCTGCTAAGTCCAAGGCTATTTAAGTCTTTTCGGTGTCCTGGCTCACCTCACATGAATATCTTTACTACATTGCTGAAGAGCGATGCAGCCTCCACTCATGCGCAACAACATTTTAGATGTAAAATATCTGTCACACACGCACGATTCTGACACCAAACTTGATATTTCGGTTATAACGACCAGATATTTCTGTCGTAAAAACGACACTTTCCCTCCAAAGAAAGGTTCAAAACAGCAAAGAGTCAACTACAGACATACCAGCAGCTTTTTTGCACTGTGATGCAGCAAGCTACATGCTAACACATCATGGTCAATCGCATTGTTTAAAATAATATACTGAACAACAGCTGTTATGAGTAAAGACAGAACTTTTAGAGCTCCCACTGGTGGCTGGCTGCAGTATAAGTCAAAAAGCTTGCCTCATGGAACATGGGTCCAACTTGATCACTTTAAGACATGTCAAGTAAAGTTTTTTCAGTTTGAACCATTTGCAAAGTTTTTTTTTTTTGTGTGTGTGTTTTTCCACCTCTGCTAGATAGGTCAGCTGAAGATACTGTAAATATGGGGAGAGGACATTGGGAGCAAAGGGTTGTAGCTGGGTGTCAAACTAGTGACGCCTAAATGAGAACTATGACCTGTACACATGAGGGAGGTACGCCAATAAGTAGGCCAAACTTGCGCTACTAGCGTAACAGGATAGCAGGGTACAGGAAGAGTGGCGAAAGACAACTTAGTAAATCCAAACATGAGAGTCCTTCAGTATGTCGCAGTCACAGCGCAGTCAGGCAATATGACTGGAATTGAATCTGCTCTGCTGTGGACCTCTACGATCTGAAGTTCCCAGAAGTTTTCTCAGTAAGTTCAATCTGTGTTTTAGTTAGCATGAGGGGTTTGACGTTATCCTTGTGACTTCACAAGCCAGATCTCTTCTGTTTATGCCTTTGCTTCGCCATCATTACATCTCAAGGTGGTATTTTGGCTTCGCTTCTCACAATTGGATGAGATGGAGGCACGCCATCCAAGTCTGTTCACACTCAGTGGTTTAAAATGTTTGCATGCTAGTGTTTGGTGTTTAGCACTCAACACAAACGACACCTAAGGCTGGTGAGCAAGTCGTTGGCGCTCGAAGACATATTATAACATCACTTAGATTACAGTAATGCTCGCTAGCTCAAAACGGCTTTTACAGTAAAGGACTAAAATGAACATTTATTTTCTGTCAAAGGAAAAGAAAGTCTTGGGAATATGACAAAAGTCGCGAACTGATTTTCTCCCTGAGGTTTCATGCATTTCAAAAAGTCTTATGTATCCCTGACTCAGTGGAAAGCATAGCTTAAGCAAGCTGATATAGTGCCACAGAGGAGATACAGAGTTAACAGGTAAAGTGACTTTTTTCCAAAAGTCTAAACCATCAAGATCAGGATCATCATCACATTTTCATCCATAGTAGCCTAATATTTTCACAAAGCTTATAAATTAAATAGAAAATAAGAATTCAGGTGAAGTTATCCATTAAAAAGAGAGAATAACTTTACTTCATTAGAAAACTGAAGAAGTGTTTAGATAACCAGCTACATCTACATTAGAGAGAGCGTTAGCCTTACCTGCGTACACGGTGTGTGGGATTGTATGTCCACCTACATCTGATCCTGAAGGAGATGTGAGGTCCCTCATCTCATAAATGTGAGTGTGTTTGTGTCCTTAAACTCCCTCAGACCCTCCCACACACACACTCTGTCCACTTCTGCTCTGAAAGGTAACTGTTTGGTCTCTGTCTTCCAGCTCATCCCTCAGGCACAGCCCATGTAAAGACCTTTGTCTGCGTCCAGCAACTCAAAGCAACACATGATGTCAACCCACTATTCCTGTCGATGTGACGGGCATCAAACACCTGTCTGCTCTCTGTCTCACACACACACACACACACACACACACAGAGACACACAAGGACGGAAGACCCCACACCATAAGATATTTGGACGGCTGTGTCATTGAATGTGTGTGTGTGTGCGTGCGTGCAGTGGATTCTGGGTGTGAAGTGTCAGCAGCAGAGAAAAGCACATCAGTGAAGAGTTATGACCAGGCTTTCCTCTAATCTATAATTGGCTTTATGAACTCATACACCACACACACACATACACACACACACACACACACACACACACACACTAGCTAGCCAGCTACATCTCTACAGCAGCAGAGCAAACAATCCCACATTCAACGTCAAAGGTTATGCATGTTGTGTGCTTTTGTTTGTTTGTGTGTGTCTGTGTCTGTGTGTGTGTCAGTAACATGAGAAAGGGCAGGAAAAGGGTCCTGAGAGACCTCGGTCACCACTGGTCTTACAGCAAAGCCATGCCCTCAGTCAGGCTCTTGTACTCGAGGACAGATCAGTCATTAGTGAATCACAGCTCACTCAGTAGATAGTTATGTCCTTCCATCAGCTGTGATCATTGTTACCTCGAAATAACTGATGAGTTAAACAGACGAGACGGATAAAACTCTATTATCTACGAGACAGAGTTCAGTACTCAGACAATAAAGTTTTCCCCTTTCCTGACAAAAAGTTTGGTAGGAGGAGTTTTTCACCAAATTGCTGTTTCAAACTTAGTTTTACATTTTAGTATCAGGGCTTTTACAATGTGCCCATGTTTACATTTTTTTAATATAAAAATTGAAATAGAGCAAAAAAATAGCAACTAATAATACCATAGTTCATAGGAGCGATTAACACTGGTTGCCCTAAACAGCAAACTCTGGACTTGAGAAATGAAGCTGATTTGAAATTACTAAAAACTGCAGTTCCCAGAGTGTCCACTTGAGGCTGACTGCAGGAGCACTAGAAACCACATAGGCTACCTTCACACTGCAGGTTATGATGCACGATTAAGATTTTTTGTTGAATCTGATCTTTTTGTGCAGTCGTTCACATTACAAGAACGAATGCGGCATCTGATGTGAACGGAAGGCGTCTGTGAAGTGACCCGCATGCACACAAAGCACAAATTGCTTTCCGCGCCTGTTTGCGTTGTCGAACGATGGTGACGTTTGTCGCATATTGATGACGTATAGGTCGGATGAATGCGACCTGAGCGTTCACACTGCAGTCACATCAGTTACATATCCGATTTACATCAACATACAAAAGAGGCCTGGGTCGGATTTGAAAGAAATCAGAATTGCACTGTTCACACTTCAATGAAAAAATCAGATATGTGTCACATATGGTTAAAAAATCGGAATTGACTTGCAGTGTGAACATAGCCATAGACTGTAAGCCAAAGAAGCTAGTTTTTAGAGAGAAAATAAACCTGTTTCCAGTCTATTTTTTTTTTTTTTTTAATTATAAAGGTTACAAGATCAGTGAATCTGAGGCATAGCTAACTTGACCGACAGGCAGGGACACTAGCCAACTAGATGACGTCAACGGCTCTATGTCCAGTTATCATTGAGTCTATGGTTGCCACCTATCATAACATGAAGGATAGACAAAGAAGTAGCAGAGTACTACTATTTTAAAACTGATGCTAAAGATTTGTTGTGAAACCAAAAATATCTTTCGTAGTAAACTTCAAAATAAAAGCGTAGTTTGATAATGCAGGAAATTAAGACACCTAATTGCAAGATATAAATTCATCACAATAAAAGCATGAAAAGGTCATTAAATGAGGTTAGACATTTTAGCAGCTGAAACATCAGTCCCCAATTTGACTGATTGTGTTGTTTTCTTTCATCAAGAACCTATTGCAGAATTATAACTATGATAAACATGAGGTTTGTGTGAGGAAGATTTTTTTTATTGTACATTTTGAGGGAAAAAATGGAGATGTCAAGATTTAAGTGATAATTTGAGAATAAAACTATTTTATGATTCAAGACAAAATTGATTAACCGCCTCATTACTTTTAATTCATCACCTTAACCTTCATGCCTACTTTTCTGCCATATTAAAGAGTCGTCCACACACTCTTTTATTTCATATTCAGCTGTGTGACCTGTAAGTGAAGTCTATGCTGAGTGTCGATCAGAAGCTTCAATGTCTATAAATACAGAGAGTGAGACAAATGCTCAGAATACTGGCTGCATGGACAGAGGAAGGGAGGAGGGGTAAGGGAAGGTAAGGGAGGGTGGAATTTCTCTGTGCGTATCTGATATATCTCACCCCATCACCACCGGCCTGTACATGTAACCTGATGCTCCGGCTGTATGAGAAATCGCCACTAGAGGGCGATCTTGCTGCTGAATCAGACTCGATTGCAACACCACAAACTGCAGCAGAGGCCTTTTGGGACTCTGAGAGAATCTTTGGAATTCAAATGAAAAAAGGGAAAACACTGCGGTGAAGACTGAAGTAGTTGCATCACCATCAGGAATTAGAGAAGTCCAGTCCCTGGTTTCTCACTGGCAGCAGATGAATCGTTCTCAAACTTTGTAACTAGATCCAGTTATATAAAATAGTCTCCATGATCCAACTTGTAACAGATTATGGGTGAGATGCAAGTCTGCGAAATGTAAGTTCTTTATAGACTTTAATTAAAGAAATGAGGGGGGAGCAGTAGTGCAGGGCTGGCCTGGGGTGACCTAAGTCGATGGTTGGGGACCAGAGAAGTTTGTTTTTCAGAAGCAAGTTTGGCAACAGAGAATGATTGAAAATTTGGTACAAGTGTAGCTAAGGCATGTGGTATTCTGGTGTTACTACTCCTACGATTACTGCTACTTCTTCAACTACTAGACAAGTTTCAATTCTGGTATTAGTTTGTGGGTTGGCTGAAGCTTAGTGACAGAGTTGATTGTCTTTAGTTGTTCCCAGATCCCACAGTCTTATGTTGAAGTGTCCTTGGGCAAGGCATTGAACCTGAAAGTGATCCCAGTGGCCGTGCCAGCGATGTGTGAATGGGATTAGTGAATACTGACGGACACTGGCATCAGGGCATGAATGTACTGTAGATGGATAAATGTGACATGTTGCAAGACTACGAGTGTTACCATTATGACGACCACAGGCTATGGCGTTTTGGCTTGAGGTTTGTTTATGGCTCCTCAGACCGCTGTGTATTGCTATCGTGCAGTCATTACTAAAGTTGGTATAACTAGAGGAGCAAGTGGTCTGTAACATTCATCTCTCGAGGGGGTGTCTAACTAGGTGTTCTGGTGTGTTTGACCCTAAATTAGTTTTGCGCCAGAGTATCCCTTTGAGATCTGTGATTGTGTGCTGCTTTGAAGACTGTGTTGCCTCTGTAACTTGTGTTTAGTTTACTCACTGGCTTGTCGTGCTTTATCCATATATGTAGTCAAGAGCTCGTCACTCAGAGGAATCATCTGTGGTCCCACCATGGGCACCAGCTGATTACTGGAGCTCAGCATCAGAGCCTCTTTGGCCCGCTCAGGAGACACAAGTGGTGGGCAGGTCATCCCGATAATGCTCCCCACCTCCTGGAAGCCGCTGTCCCCCTCTCCCTCTGCTTCTGCAAACTGATCAGGAGTGGGTGTGAGGGAGTGAGGAGTCAGAGTGTGTGGAGTGTGTGCTGGGGTGGTCCAGTCGGTCTGGGGGGGCTGGTAGATGAGCTCTCGACGAGGGACACCAAGAAGAGTCTGACCATCCCATTGCCCCTGCAGGGAAACCCCGGCATCGGTTGCGCTTTCGTAGCTAAGAAAAACAGCAAAGATGGCAAATTTAAAAATTCAGATAGCTTAAGTTTGTTATTTTAGAGTTCTCTGAGCTGTCATCCTACTCTTGACCCCCAACTTTCACCACATCCCGAACGGTTCCAATCTGGAACGGCGGCAATTTTTGGCGTCCGCCAGTTCCTCCCAGATCCATTGGTGAGGTGAATGGCTGTGGATTCACGCGCAATAACAAGTTGTCTCTAGCCACATAGGCTTACCATATAAGTAGTAGATTATGTCCCTCCATGTTTGCAAGTTTGCATTGTGTGAAATACGATCCACCTGAAACAGTGTTTTATTTTGAAAGGAAGATGGATGTTTTATTTTGTGTCTGTACCCAACTTCCTTTCCAGCACAGGTTAATCCGTGCAGAATTTATCTGGCTTGCTTCAGCGTCCGGAAAAAATAGAACTCATATGATCAGCTGTGGAGTCAGGCGATCTGCAGAGGAACGGAAAGAAGCCGGTAGAAATTGACACATTAACTTGAATGGTTACGATCAGCTGCGATCGGTGGAAACGGCCTTTTCGTAGCCGTTCTGAAAGTGGTGGAAATTTGGGGTAAGGAAGTAATTTTTAAAGCTCCTGTTGGGAATTTTTTTAGTTTGGGTTGACTTTTGCGCCCCCCTGTGGTCAAAGCTGTGCATCTACTCTTAACTAGCTAATGTTTTATTTTGCTTTTGTATGTTATAGAGGGATACCACAAAGAATTTCAGTGTGTTTAATAACCACCTAAAAACTTCTCACTGCAGCTTTAAATATCTATTCTGATGGTTGATATTCCAGATTAAACTGGCTGGTAAAGCAGTTTATAAATTAAACAATATTATTGATTGAGAGAAAAATGAATTCTGGTCCTTTCCCATACCCGCTCATCTCTGAAGTCTCCTCTTCCTCTTCGTTGTCATAGCGAGCAGGTGAACGTGCATGAGGTGGCGTGCGGCGTTGGCGACGGTGCGTGTGTGACTGCGTGTCAGCATCACTGTCCGTCTCACCGTAGTAAGCCTCGCTGTCAGGAGGGGAAGTGATCCCGCTGGGAATCCCTGTAGGGGAGAGGATGGAGGATCGATTGGCGGTGGGAGACAGGACCCTCGTGGAGGAGCGGGACGATGTCGAGTGAGAGGAGGAGTGAAAACCGGGAGGGGCTCTGGAGACACACAGATGACAAGTTGTGAAAATGTAAAACACGCATCAGTTTGTTCTGCATGTCTGAAGATCACAGAGTGTGATGTGCTCTGTGTGAGTGTGAGAAAATCTTCTGACCTTTTGACCCTCAGGTTCAGAGTCGCACTCTGTGTGTCTATGAGTTTCATGGCCTGAGCATGACTGAGATCAGCGCACGTGTGATCTCCAATGGCAACCAGCTCGTCATGCTCCTTCAGTCCAGCTCTGCAGGCTTTGCTGCGCCTGCGAACCTACAGGAAGAAAAACATTCACACATTTATACTTACAGCTGAACCACATTCTTACATAGGGGAGAGTGGGGTAAGTTGAGCCACCCCCTGTTGCTTGGAAATGGTAAAAGAAATTGATCATGTGACCAAATATTTAGGAGATGGGCATCAATTCATGGAGTCTGTGAAGGTTAGAAGCACATGGGTGAAGGGGTTAGACATTTATTTCATAAAAAAAAAAAACTTTTTTTTTTCCTGAAAGTGAATTTAGTCTGTCATAAGTTTTATTAGAATTGTGTTCTGACCAAAAAAGATCATTTTAAATTTGTGTTATACATCAACTGTGGTATCTATGAGCTACAACATGAGGTCAAAAACCTAGAATAAAAGTTCACCATTTTAGCTAAGAGGACTAATAAAGTCAGAATAGTAGTTCAGGGGTAAGTTGAGCCAGAGAAAGTAAAAAAGTCTGATGAGAGGATCAGAGTTTCAGTTCAGATTGTTGAAATGTTTTACTTTTTCTTTTCAAAAATGCAATAATAATAATAAAAAGAATTATTGTACCTGTCGAATAGCGTTTAACAGATAAAAATACACATGAATGTGAAGAAGTGACTGTTATTTAGGGAGAGAGAAGTTGAGGAAGAGCTGGGGTGGAGTGTGTGGGGGTTAGTAGGTATACGGCTTAATTTACCCCACTCCTATGGTCAACTTACCCCATACACGGGATAAGTTGACCATAGGAGACCACTTTTTTTTGGCATGTGATATTATCAAGACAGTTCTGTTTACACTCATTCTGTTGGTTTGCAGGGATGCACAACATCTTGAAATATATGCAGATACAATAGTTAGAGACAAAACTATGACTGCCTTCCGAAATATGAGAAATGACTCATCTTAACCCACTCTCCCCTACTTGTTTTTTCATTACCCTGAACTGTTGAGGGGCAAAAATTTCACTTTAAAACTCCAAACACTTGTCCCCATGGGTCACACATCGGCTAAGTAAATTAGCTTTGCTACTTATAGAAGCACTGATGAAGTTTTCAGCAACAGGCGACCCTCTAATGTTAGCCACCCCGGTCTCTGCATCAGAATAACTCATGAGGTCATGCAGCTGTTGCTAGAGGTCGCTGGGAGATGATGTCATTGGACCTTCCAGGAAGTATGTGTGAGGGTGATATATAGGAGAGATAGAAAGTATTCTTGTAAACACAGCCTCACACAGACGCACAAATACACACAAATCTTATCAGAGTAAAAATGTTAAGAGGAGGGAAAGTGTTCCTGCACCCACTTGGACTCTCGAGTGGACGCGGTTTTTGTTTTTATCTGAAACTCTCGACCCAATAATCTAGATGTGGTGGCGCACAAACACATGAGGGGTCAAGCTATCTGTACTCACACATACACATACACACATGTACACAGCATGAAAAAGGGGCCTGAACAGCTGCATCACCAGTCTCAACAGAAGGGGATTCCTGTCGGTCACCATTTGCTCCCCACAAACCTAAAATAAAACCTCGCTGAAAAAAACGCCACATTCCTAGACGGACAAAAGGAGACTGGCGCTACTGTGATCAGAAATGAAAAAATAATCGTGATCAAACAATTAAATACTTAGTGGAAGGGCAGAAACGTGTACAAAAGGGAGGTCGAGAGTGAACAAGAGGCCTTCTTTTTCCATGCTCTACTTCCAGCTCCTCTTAAATGAGCTATTCTGATCCTGCAGTTTGTGCTCCTGTCCCAACAGAGCTTATCTGAGGTATGCCCAACAACACACACACACTCACACACACATACATCAGGTCAAAACACCTTCACCAACAGAGGAAGCACACTCTGATCAAACTCTGATTAAAGGTGACCTTATCAGCTTGAAAATCCTGGATAAAGAGAGACCCTCAAGGTGCCAAAATCACCCGTCCACTTCACTTTGCATCCGAGGTTATGACAGCTTCTGAGTGACCGGCCAACTCTGTAACGTCAGTGTGAGGGAGGTCGCGTTCCTCGTCTCCAGAATAGATTTTCTTATTAGAGGGAACATTCTGGACTGTCAACAAATATAAACACGGACACAAAAAGCTAGCGGAGAAATAGCAATGAAAAAGAGGAATATGCCAGGGATTGAACGCAGATTATTTTGATGACAAGTCTGAGACGAGTCAATTTCGTTCTGTTTTTGCGTTCATAGTGGAACCATGTCTTCAAATATTGAGCTGTTGTACGCATATTGAATCCTGTTACAGTGTTGAGATTGTATATGTTAACACATATTCACTCTATTTTCTGCTACTGTTAATTTACAGGCTGCAGACATGAAACTCGAGCCCATTTTGACCCCTAAATACGTCTGACAACAGAGAACAAACTGTGTATAAGAGATCCATTTACTTCATGTAGAGCTGCATTAATTAATCAATCAGTGTCTACTTTTTATTTAAAGCTCCTATAAGGAATTTTACACTTGCCCCCATTTTGGGATGCAGCTGTATTTGTTAAACTCTCGTCCTTCTTTCTATTAGTAGTATAAAATACCATTAATCGAGGGTCTCTGCCATGGAAACATTTTTAAAAAGTTGTTTAAGTGATGAGTAGGGAGTATCTTCACAGAACAGCTGACCTGTATCAGCACTTTCAGGCAGGAAAGACTTGTAAAGAAAAATTATGTTTGTTCTTTTTGAGAAGCTTTAGGTGGAAAAAGGATACTAGTATTGAGCTCAGTTTGTTCCACAGCTTAAAAATACGACAGACGGGAGCTTTAATGACAAAATACTTTTATTATTGATCCTGTTTTTGAGAGATTTTTTCAGCTTTTTTCAACTAAAGCTCAAACTCCAACTTCTCTAATGTTCATTTTCTGTTTCTTTCTTATTTTGTGAGGCTTTGTAACATTTAAGTCTTTATCAGGAATCCTACTGCATTTAAGGGTGATTTGTTTTTAGGATTTTACCGAAAAATTCTCCTTTTGCTTATTTTTTTTTATTCTTAATTTGTCTTAGTGTTGCCTCTTGCAATACATTTCTGTGTTTTTAATGTTCATTCTGTTTTTATATTTATATTTATGTTAAGTGCTCCATCAGATCAGGTGAAATCCTTTCAGTTAGAGTCGATATCAGTGCCCCCCGGTGGATTAAGTGATATTGTTTATCTGGTTGCTGGTCATATCCTGTACTGGTGCGAGCAAACTCCGACCAAAAATTTATTTTATTTATTTATTTATCATCTGGTCCAACGCCTGCCTTCTCGAACTGTCATTTAAAGTAACACTACAGAAATCAATCCCTTTTTTTCCCCCATTGGTCTTTTTTGCTTTTGTTGGTCATAAAAACTTTCAGTCTGTTATCTAACAGTACAAATAATAATCACAAGTTATACCCCCATTTGCAAGTATAAAACTTTATACCGCTGTATGCTTATTATCTCATACTATTATCATGGAAGCACATCAGATCCACTGTAAGATTTCTATACAGTTTTCAGGCTTATGATAATATAATCATGCTTTTTTACCATTTCTTGATATTATATCAGCCAATATTAGTACTCTAAATTGTTTTTGTTTTCCTTGTTGTTCTGCTATATAGATAAAGAGAGTGTTTTATATATGATTAAAATCTACTAAATTAACGCCAGAAGTTAAAGCTCCTGTAGGGGATTTTCAGGGGGCGGTGTCAGTCAAGCAGCTGAATAAACACAACTGTTTTTATGATTTCCCTCATAAAATATTCACATAAAATAGTGACACATTCCGACTTAAAGGTCTTAGAGGAAAAAGTAAGGGAGGACTGTTTTGTCCACAGGGGGCGCCAGAACTGAAACAAACTGAAAGTTCTTCACAGGAGCTTTAATAGGTAAAGATGTCTTGTGCCAGAAGTCATCCTGTTTGAGATCCTAATTTTAAACATGCACCATGGCTTTGCTCCTAGACTAATCCTGTAACCACCCTGCGGTGCTCTCCAAAAGAGGGTAATGATTACCTTTGCAAAACTGGGGAACTCAAAATTGAAATAAAATGATGGTTTGAGGGTAGGGAATCGCAAAAACACAGGTGTATGAAAACCTGGACATTTACAATGATAGACTTAGTGTTTAAGATCAGTTAACAGTACAAAAGGTACATGCCAACAGCAGAAATTTAAGCTTGCAGTGACACTGATTTGATGACTCTTTTAATGAGATTTTTTCCTTGACTGCAGAGTTTCTAACAATCTCTCGAATTACAGCCACAGGAAACCACCAGACTGACCACAGAGGCCTCAGACCAACTGCAATTTACAGCTGCATCCTCTATGAAACCCATCTGCTCATATTACCACCTTGGCAGTAACTCTTCTCTCCAACACACACACACACACACTAACACACACACAGGGAAATTGATCCACTTTACCTTGGCCACCTGTAGAGGTTTCTGCTGCTCTGAGCCTCCCTGCAGTCTGAAGCCCCATGGAGCTCCACCTGAGAGAGATACCACAACCTCCTCCGCTACCATCCCTGCTCCTCGCTCACAGCCTGCTGTGTTTGTGCGTCTTTGAGGAAATGTTGAAGCTTCCTCGCCTTTCTTCAGTTCCTCACACTCTGCGAGAATCAATGAGTGAGGCATCAGACTCTCGCTCCCCTCTGTGACCACGACAAATCACTCCACCCATGAGGAGACTGGGGGAGGCTGGCTTTCATCTGCTCACACTGGAATGCTGTGTCGGAGGGTGAGAAGGGGCATGAGTGTGTGTCTGTGTGTCTCTGTGTGTGTGTGTGTGTGTGTGTGTGTGTGTTCATCCTCCCCAGTATTCAACACTTGCCATGTCACTCTCGAACACACTGCTCAGGAGGGGATGCTTGCTGATATACTCGCCCGAAATAACCACAACAACCACTCCCTCTTTGACCCTAAGCCCAGCCGGCCTGGCCAGCAGCCACAGCCCACAGATTTGTCTTCATCCACCCACACAGACCCCGTCTCACTGCACAGACAGGGGGTTCCAGGAGGATGTATTTTGGGGATTTCAGCTGGTTTACCATTTGAATGGTTTAACAGCTTCATAGAAGCTTCCAGATGGAGATGTGCTACTCTGGTCTCCATTAAAATGTTATTTTTGAACTCTTTGCTTTACTTTATGACACCGTTTGAGACAGAACGCATTACAAAATTAGCCTTGAATATGGGAAGCAGGTTCACAGATGGAAAGCCCCTCTGCCATGCTGACAAAAGTGATGAATGCTTTCTCTGTGCTAGCTTCATATCAGCTTCATCACCTCTAATCCTGCTGAGAAAAGACAAGAGGACAACATTTGTCTTAATGACCCGGGAAAACAGCAAGATAGATCTGTTAACCCAGTATAAATCATGCCAGGCTCGTGATGAATTGCACTCTAAATAATTCCATATTTGGCCTGAATTGTAAGGGAAATGCGCCAAATTTTAGCTCATTGACTGAATGAGGCCAAAACTTTAGCCTAATATGGCAGCCAAGGCGACTTCACATAGGATTCAGTGCAAATGGCGTCCACTTTTCATGTTATAAGTATATTTTTTAAAGGTTTTGCGTAAACATATTTGATTTTGGTAGCGGTTTTAGATTTGTTATTTTCCCATTAAGGACTGGAAAATGTGTTATTATTTAGAAAAGATAACTGTAATATTAACCTTACAAAAGTGTCAAAATACTATTATGGTCTAGATTAAGTATGAATGCACGTGTTAAACCATGGTTCTTAACTCAAGATAATAGAATAAAACGTTGAGATCTCAAAAGAAAAAAAAAAGACTTGACAGAAAAAGTGAGCATTTGAACTGTATGGATGCCCAGGGCTCCTGTACTTGCGTGTCTAATGTAGCTTTTTATATGTTCTATTATGTGAAATTTAATTTAAAATAAATGCTTAAGATCCTCTGAGAAACATTATTGAATCTGGAGGCCAAAATGAACAGTATTGATGTACTGATTGATTAACTTCTCGTCATATTTGAAAGTGAAAGTTTAATCTAGCAGAAAAAGAAGGGCTTACTTTTTTATTTATTTATTCATTAATTTAAGAAAAAAAAATTAAGACTTCAAGATTAAAGCCATTAATTTACGAGAATAAAGTCATAATGAAGAAATTACTTACAAGAATATAGTCGTACTAAAATTATTACTTACGAGAATAAAGTCGTAGCAAAGTAATCACTTACAAGAGTAAAGTCAGAATAAAGTCCTTATATTCTAACCTGCTGTTTAAGATGACAAATATTGAAATACCAGCAATTGTGTATTTCATGAAAATGTACTTCGATATATGTTTCTCAAACAAGGAGATACTTAATCTTTTGGCACATCAGCACCACCTTATCATGAGTATCATAACGATTTTACTACGACTTAATTCTCGTAAATAATGACTTTACGACAACTTTATTCTCGTAAGAAATTGTTTTGCGATGACTTTATTCTTGAAAGTAATTACTTTATTATGACTTTATTCACTTAAGTAATGATTTTACGATGACTTTATTCTCGTAAATAATTACTTCATATTGACTTTATTCTCTTAAGTAATGATTTTACTATGACTTTTTTCTCGTAAGAAATTATTTTGCGACGACTTTATTCTTGTAAGTAAATACCTTACTACAACTTTATTCTCGCATGTAATTATTTTATTATGACTTTAATTTAAGTAATGTTTTCACTACAACTTTATTCTACAACTCAGTAATTACTGTATTACGACTTTATTCCCGTAAGTAATTACAAAGTCTTAATTTTTTTCCCCCCCTTATTTTGGCTCTAATGCTCCTTCATACTTTTTTATCTTTTTTAATTCTTTTTTTATTTGCAGCAGTGGCGGTTCTCGGCCTCCGTACTAACTGAATCTGGAGGCC
Organism: Xyrichtys novacula; assembly: GCA_962446985.1. Classification (NCBI taxonomy): domain Eukaryota; kingdom Metazoa; phylum Chordata; class Actinopteri; order Labriformes; family Labridae; genus Xyrichtys; species Xyrichtys novacula. Next base: position 4,245,717 of record OY660882.1, on the reverse strand, counting down.
AACATGAGCAGAATTGACGTACTGACTGAGTAACTTCTCGTCATATTTGAAAGTGAAAGTTTCATCTAGCAGAAAAAGTGGGCTCACTTTTTTATTTATTTACTCATTTGTCTGTTTTTAAACTTATTAAGACTTCAATTAAATTTTATTCTTTAAAACTAGTCACAAAATGGCATGCTGCTGTAGGCAGTGTCGCGCAGTCTGGGAGGTGAATCTGGGGGGAAGTGGCTCCGCAGAGTCCGGATGTGGACGTGGCAAAGCGCTGCAGCAGTTCCGCTGAATGTCCGCTTCTGATACCGAGGAGGGATTAGTGAGAATCACCCCGGGACGACATCGGCTCTACAGTTTGTCGGCCACCGGGTTTCACTGATAGAGGATAGCCTTATTGATCACCACACATCGGAGGTAGGTTTCGATCTGAGGCGGATTCTTGTAGGTCAGCGTAACCGGCTTGACAGGTGAGCTCGGCTTTATGCTAATGCTAGCTGAAGCTAACGCTCTCCTGCTAAGATAGCCGTGTGTAGCTAACGGCTAACCTTCGCTTAAGTATCCATTTGGTCACAGCTGATCCAAACCACAGCTGCTGTCATCGTTATCCAAGCTGTGTGGATGCTAACAGCAGCTAGCTCGTCTTCACTCGGAAGTATGTCATATCAAAGGTGTTATGTTGTGTTAGCATAGCCCAGCTGAAAGAGTTCGCCATGTTATGTTAAGTCTGGATCTGCGGTGAAGGTTTTTGGTTGCTAACAAGTGAGCTACTTGTAATGCCGCACTGAGGCTTTGCTACTGTTAGCATCCTGCTAACTACCACCCTCGTCCTTGTTGTTTCTTGTGTAAAACTTAAATGGTTTTGTCTTTCTCTCAGTTTTTATACTTTTCTTTCGAGTTAACGCTGTTAACCCTTAGAACTCCCAGCTATATTTAGCTATTTTTGGCCCGCCTGTTTTTCTTTTGTAAAAATCTACTATCCTTTCAAGCACAGCAGATATATACACATCTATTATTTCAGGACAACCTCAGCTGTCAGTTTATGGAGACAAAAATTTTGTAAAATGATAGTGACAGTCGATTCAGAACCAAAAAAACAAAATCAGAAATTGAAACCAACAGTACTTTACACAAAAAACACATAAATCTACAGTGACCAAGCCTTTCCTCACCTGTACATCATTTTCTCAAGTCTTGGCTATCAGGAGAGGAAATATTGGGATTGGAACAAATACACAACAGAATCTATTTACATATTTACACCAATTCTTCCAGTTGTTTTTGCCACTCCTTGAAGCAGTTCCTGTCTGAGATGAGAGAGAGGACCACATCATACTGCTTATAATCTCTTCTTTGCTTGTTTCCAAGCATTGAGGACCATTTTTTCTTATTTTGCAGAAAAGCAGGGAACTTTCTTGTCTCTTGTTGATCACGAAAATATTTCGTTGACGCCAAAGACGTGATGTTAACGAGCTAGACATAAGTCTTAGATGACCGAAATGTGACAAGACGAATGTGCGTTTACGTTGACGAGACTAGACGAAAACATTAGTGGTGGACGACAAACAGAGTTGTAAAATTCATGAGCATTTCGCCAGTCAAATGCTAAACATATTCTGCAGTGTTGTTTTCGTTGATGATGACGTTGACAGAATATTTTCGTCAACGTCATCAACGAAAGCAACACTGTTTTGCAGACAAGCAGGGAACCTTCTTGTCTCTTGTTGGTCTTTGGTTGCCTCTTATTCAGACCCGGGCATTTTATGGCCCAAGGGCCACATCCGCCCCTTTGGATGTCCCTGCCCGGCCCTTCGTGACGTCCGTCAGTCAAATCATCAACATGCTATACAAGTTTGAAAACCTAGCTGTTGTTTTATTTCCGTTTGGACACACGTGCGTACATCCTAGACCTGCATTCATCAACAGAGACAAGTTTAAACATCAGCAAAGTATACGTAGACACCTTATAGTTGCCAAGTCTGCTTATTATAAAAGACTTTAAACTTGTTTCTCTCAGAAGTCACTTGTAAAACTCGTTAGCCGCGGGTGCACTTTTTCGATTTGTTTTTAACTAGTAGGTGCTTATTTAGGCTTGCTTTTTTTGTTTGTGTGAAACCCCCTGATTTGAAGTTGAAGTTATTGTTGGTTCAGCCCTTCAACACAGTTCAGGTTTCTCATGTGGCCCCATGTACAAATTATTTGCCCACCCCTGCTCTTATTGGACACTACCGTCATGGGAACAATAGAAGAAGAATACAAGACCATGTAATTGGTTGAAAGTTTGACCAAAATAGGTTTAATCAAAAGAGCTTGTCAAACCTGGAAGACATTAGCGGCATTTAGTGATAGTGATCTTTTCTTAGCACAACTGTATGATAAATAATCACATTTTCACCGGTATATCACAGCAGATTTACCATCAAACATCTCAGGTGTAGAAATACCTGGAAACCCTTGATAGATCGCCAAAAGGGTACGTTTTTGAACACGTTTTACCCCGTAGAGATACATGGTATAGTTCCTAAGAAACTGTAAACAATATTAATGGTGTCACGTGGGATCGCTGGAGATCCAGCGGAGTTCTAAGTGTTAACCCAGCTCCAGAGCCAGTTCAGCAGATGTGGGTCACTCAGCAGGCCCAACACACTAAACAGCGATTGTGTTTCTCGTTGTGGCACCCGGACTTGTGAATTATTCAAGGGCCCCGCTCATTTAGCCCGTGTTTGTCTGATAGATGATACTCATCGCCCTGTCATATAGGTTGGTCCAGGAGCCAAGTGAACCACTGTCAGCAAAGTTTGACATGTGATATGAAGGTCTCATCCTACTCTCAAAGCTGAGGTACCTTCAGGTGGTCCCCTCAAAACAACACCGCTATAACCTGTAAACACAGACACCTGTAGACATTACACAACGTCTGCTCACTATCAGGCATTTGAACTCACCATTAAAACAGTGAGAGTATCTATTACTGGTGTTGTAGGTCGAGTATAATTTACTGTAATGATATGTGTTAGGTTTGTGTAAGCTGGAGCACGACTCGATCTTAGTTTGCAATTTTCCCACTGAATCTGTCATGTCATTCTTAGTGAGTGTGAAGGTGATGATTGTGGCAGGTGTGTGGGTGTGGCCAAAGCAAACAGAAAAAGCCAATAAAGGTGTTGTCACTGAAGCAGGAAATTTACCTTGAAAAAGTTTGACTGATGAAGGACTGTAGAAACTTGAAGAGTTGAAAGTGGAGTTGTGTGGTGTCTTCTCCTGTTTTAAATTCAGGTGAAATATGCACAGAAAGTTTGTCATCACAGATGGAAATAGAGAATGCTTCCCTGACCGTCAAATAATAGGTCTTTTGGTTGTGTTGTAAGGCCTTACAATCCAAGACCGCCATGTTAACATCCTTGTCTCACACCCTTTTACACTTCAGGGGTCTTGGAAGTGAAATCTGTTCTTAGTGCTTTGAAACCGGCCAAACAGGATCAGTCTGACGCTGTACATGTGTGTCATTATTTGTGATATGTTCTGACTGCCTCTGTATTTGGTTTAGTTTTAGGGATGAACTGAGGATGAATGTAAACCAGCACACTCCAATGGCCTCTCCATACGGCCAGCCTCAGCCTGGCTATGGCCAGCCCGGCTACGCGCCCCTGGATGGGGGATACCCTGCACCCTACGCACCCTATAACGGCCCTGCTTCAGCTTACCAGCCCGGGGCTCCACCACAAGGTATTTCCCTGCTTCTCATCACTTTCTCGCACGTGATAATAAAAGGTTTATTCTGTTGTTTTTATCTGGGGTTCATAAATTACTTACAGGCATGAACATGGTTGTAATAACTGCGGTGTGAACATGCTTTTGAACATAAAATGTCCACTAAAAGTGTTCAGTTTCTGCAGCTGACTGGCCGAGCTTGTTATTCCAAATATCTCACCATGTTACAGAAATAGAGCTCTCACTTTTTCCAACAGAAAGATGTTCTTGTATAAACCAGAAAAACATAATAAATCACCTTTTCTCGAAGCTGCTTTTGTTGATAGAACAGTGACTTTACCTCAGCAAAAATAGGAGGTTAAACTGTGAAATTAAGAAGTTTAAGTCGTAAAACAGACAGACTTGCAGAATGAGTAAACCAACAACTTGTGTGTTCTGCAGGGCGAAGCACTTTTGAACATCAGGCTCTGGTGACATTAAGAGTGGTTTAAAAAATAAAAAAGACATTAAATTTGACCCAGAAAGACGGGTCTCTCACCAGCTGTCAGCTGCATAGACAAATAGGGATGCACAATACAAGTATCAGCAGATAAAAGCTTGAAATGTTAAGTATCAGTAATGGTATACATGAAGATTTCTGCTGATGTGCACAGCTGATGTGTGGACACATTACCCTAATTAAATACACTATGGTTGATCTGAATATATGCAAACAACACCTGTGCAGACAGGAAATTCGCTTAGCAGTGCAATTTGTTGGCTAAATTTGCACAGATTTAGCTGACTCAAATACAATGACAAATGGAGTTTGATATAATTGAATACAAGCCTGCCTCAAATAAAAGCCTGGAACCAAATAAAGCAGATAAAGGCTTTCGAATCGATGTACGGTATTTATAAACTGAACCAGTAAAAAATATCAAGTCAGAATGTTAACTAAGATGCTCTCCAGCCGCTCATACAGTTGTAACCCCGGAGTCACCTCTTACCTGCTTCCCTGTGATTGTTCATGTGTGAGTGAGGACAGCATAGTGCCTGAGCATACTAATCTGAATCTCAGCGACCCTCTAATTTCTTCACATTGCTTCACGCATTTCCCTTCATCTCTGAGTATCTTCCCTTTCCTCCCCACTTTTTCTTGTATTTCAGGTTACTCTCCTTTCACAAGCTTTCCCTCTAAGGCTGTGGCTGCCAACCCAGTCTCTGACCTCTCCTCTCCTCTTGACTTAGGTAACTGACTCCTCTCGTGTTCTTGCTCATTTCACACTCCACATGCTGTGCAATCATCGAATCCTCTCTTTACCTACAGGCGACACTCTCACTGCCGTGTCTTTATCTCAGCGTACATAAAAAAGATCCCTGGAGTCTTTCCAAAACCGGGGACTTTTGAAAGTGATCAAACTTTTTATTACCAATTTCTTACATTCCTTGCAAACACAATCAGGCCTTAAATTTCTATTTAGTTGTCATATTTAATTTGTCTTGGTTTACAGTAAACACAAAGGGAGGAATCAGGTTTTAAACTTCTCCACTAACAGTCTCACAAAGTTTTCAACCTGATAGTAGGGGTGGGAATCACTAATGGCCCTACAATACGATATTATCATGATACTTGGGCCACGATAGGATATTATCATGATACTTGGGCCACGATAGGATATTATCACGATACTTGGTCCACTATAGTATCATGATACTTGGGCCAAGATAGGATATTATCATGATACTTGGGCCATGATAGGATATTATCATGATACTTGGGCCATTATAGGATATTATCACGATACTTGGGCCACAATGGGATATTATCACGATACTTGGGCCGCGATAGGACATTATCATGATACTTAGGCCACGATTGGATATTATCATGATACTTGGGCCATGATACAATATTATTGGGATTTTTAACATTTTGAAATACAGTGAGTATTGCGATTTTTTTCAACCGTTTAGCTTTGCCAGCCTGGTCTCAGTTTGAAGCCTGGGCTCAAAACCTCTGAGGTAAATCGAGGGCATGGTTTCTGTGCGAAGGTTTTGCTGCCACTTTGGCCTTGACTTTTGTTTGATATTGAAAGAGCTTCAGGTTTGTTTATGGGAAACATGATTTTCTCTTTTCTTTGACATTTGTTCAATTACCTTTGTATTTCAGGTCCTGTCAGGGGTCCTCCAGTCTCTGGACCCCCTCCAGTCTCAGCGGCTCAACCGTATAATCAGTACAGTCACAGCCAGGGGGAAATACAGAACGGACCCCCACCTATGACACAAGCACCACCCAGGTAATTACATGTGGGCTGATTGCTATTTCTCATAAAATGATCAATCACTGCTTTTAATAAAAATCCTGTTAGTCTGGGGGTTTGCTTCATACACTCGGCTCACTCCAACAGGTTTTTAGAATCTATTTAAACGCACAGAGAAATCACAGAAAGGGTCTGAAACCACCAAACTTCATGCTGTCCCAGGGCAATGTCATTTGGATGGATTTGATTGAAAGTGGACACCAAATTTGCCAAAGCTAATTGCACATCTTTTCACATTCAAGCTCTATAATGCTCTCAAAGATTTTCAGCTCTGGAGACTTTGCTTTTGTTTTGCGCCTGATCCTTGTCATGAGCTGTCAGCATCTCCATCTTTTGCAGGTATCATCTTGAAGTCCCTTAATTCCTCCCATGTGTAGATGATGGGCTGTATATGAGGGCGGGACGGTTCTACCAGTTTATTACGGAGTTGCAACCCTAACCACAGCCCTTCAGATTAAAAAAAAGACCTCTGGCATGTGGGACAGCCAGCCTGTATGAGCCTGAGTTAAGCCAGACTGAATTAACCTATGATTATTTTGGTCAGGGCGACACCAAAATAGCATCATCAGGCTAAATGCTTAATGTTAAGGTCATTCAGAGATGGGATTGTAGTCATTATCTGAAAAGTTTGAGTGTTGAGGGGTCTGTTTGCCCTAAATGAATGCATCCTGGCTTGTTTTAATGAATGCAAATATCCTAGCCCACAGCAAAGCTTTTGGCTCTGCAGTGCAGTTTATGATTTATTAACCCTTTGCACTTGCTTGTGAATAAAACAGTTGTTTTGGCTCATTTGCACAGGTGTAGCAGTTGTGAGCAGTGTAATGTTTTCACTCTGTGTTGTATGTTAAAAGACAGATTATGACGTGTAACCACTAACCAGTAATAGTTGTTTTTAATAGTAACAGAAAGGATAGAAAACCGAACAGCAGAAATTATTACTTGTTGCTGCTGTTTAGTTTTCCATCTTTCTTTATGTGCTGGAGCACTCTGGATTTGTATGCACCGATTTATAGTATATAGGGCTGGGCGATAAAACGAAAATTTACAGATACCGAAATTTTACGACAATAACCTGCGTCATTTTGCCCATGCCAATAAATTTGGTGTCAAAAAATAAATAAAAAAAATAAAAGTTGGTTTTGGATGTGTGTAGGTAGGCTATGGTCTCATGTCCCTTTAAGACGCTGTCCTACATTAAGAAATGTGACTCCATCCCATCCAGTCCGTAACAAAGAGGTAAAGACAAGTGAAGCGATGGAGGACGGTTCAGAAGTTATGGCGGCTGAAGTAGACAAAGTTAAAGTAGGAGGGGGTGAGCACTTTGTGGAGTAGTTATCTTCCATTTATTGTTATCGAGGTGAACTGATCAATATATCGTGATATTGATTTGAGGCCGTATCGCCCAGCCCTAGAAGTATACATAGATGGCAACAGAAGAGCGTCTCTCGCTTTTCTTTTCACGCAGGCTGGCGAAAGTAGGTTACTATAGTTACCAGACATGCCTTCTTCATTTTTTTACACTTTTAGTTTGATTTAAATGAATGGATTAAGCTCTGAGGTATGATCTCTATGGCTTTGTGTGCTCAAAATGAACCCATAGTTACTATTATTTGATACAGAAAAAGCCAAACACAAACTGTGTTTTCAAAAGCTACAGATAAGCTAAATAAATCAGTTTTTAAACAGGCTAAAAAGTGCTGTCAAAGGTCAGCAATTCATTCATAAATTGCTGTTATTTGACTTCATATTGTTAAATCATAAAGAGGTTGGGTGTTAAAAAAAATTACCTAAAGAGGAAGAAAGAGTAAGCGAGCAACAGAGGATGATGCAGGAAAGACAAAGTGGTGGAGGCACAACTCAAAGTCTGTCACTGCTTTATGTTCCTTATGCAGAGAAGCTGCAGTTCAACTAAAACCAATTCCTCATCCACCTTCATTAAACAGTAGAGGTTTAGGATGCAGCGATTATTCCACTAAATCATAACGTGTGAAGTTAGAAGTCTTTCTGCAGCTCTGAACTCTTGTTTCCTCTGTGATGATCATGACAAACTCACAAACTGATCTTCATGTTTTCAGGCCTGCTGCAGCTCAGCCATACAACCAGGGGGGGATGAACCTGACTGGACTGCCGCACCCCTCCTACCCTCAACACTACGGGCCACCACCCTCTATGCAGCAGGTCACTAATCAGATGACTGGAATGCAGATCAACTCCGGGCCTCCAACCCCAGCGGGACCAGGATACGGTAAGTTAAGATGGATTCATGCGTTAGTACACGTTCAAATCAGTACCACAGATTCATGAGCTGATCTGTCGTTCTCTTTTCAGCTCCACCTCACAGCTCTCAGCCTCCTGTCAGCACTGCCTACTCGGCTGCACCTCCACCTACCTTCACCCAAGCCCCTCCCACATCCTCTGCACCGACTCAGCCTCCACCCCCCAGTGGCCCTGCAGCTCCTCAGCAATATTACGGGGGTCCTCCACCTCCTTCTCAACAGCCATTCAACTCTTCTCTGCCCCCTACCTCTCAGCCGCAGTTCACCTCCCCAGCTCCACCCCCTGCAGCCTCCCAGCAAACCTTCCCCCCCTCTTCCTACTCGGGTCCTGTGCCTCCAACCAGCCAAGCTCCCACTCCTCCGGTCTCCCAACCGCATCAGTCTTTCCCTCCGACTCAGCCCCCCTTCTCCTCAGCACCCCCTCCCGTCAGCCAGCCTTCCTTCACCCCCGGCCCTCCTCCCTCCACCCAAGGCCCCTTCCCACCCAGAGGTCCACCTCCATCCTCTCAACCCGGGTCCTACCCTCCCCCTGGTCCTCCTCCAACCTCGCTCTCCTCTGGCCCGTACCCAGGCCAGATGCCTCCCCAGCAGCCACCCCCTTCATCCCAGCCATCCCCCTACCACTCAGGTCCCCCTCCTCCCACTGCTCAGATGCCCCCGACCTCCATGGCCCAGAGCAACCACCTGCCTCCAGGACCACAAGGCCCCCCTGGGCCGCTGCAGCAGCCTCCGCCTCAGCCGGGGATGCCAGGAGGTTACCCCCCTCAGCAGAACGGTGAGAACCCGTCCTCTAAACTCAGGCGATGAGCAGATTACCTTTTTGTTCATTTTTACTGAAAAGAAATAACACTTCATTTTTTTCTTTCAGGCGCTTTTGGGCAGGTGAGAGGTCCTCAGCCCGGCTATGCAGGCCCGTATCCAGGGCAACCAAACTATGGAGCTCCTGCGCCAGCACCAGCTCCTGCTCCCCCTGCACAGAAAAGACTAGATCCGGATGCCATTCCTAGCCCGGTGAGCAGACACAAACGCTCATAGAGGCGCACACAAACTTCTTTGAGCCAAATCTCCCAGTTTACAACACGCCATCAGCTTTTATTGTTGTGTTTAGGCCTTTCCTGTTTCTCCTCACTGCGGTCTGAGTCATACTATTAGCCAAGGGGGATAACTTTGATATCAGAGATTGCACAATATAATGTGATCTATTACAACTGCACTACCACACAGGCTTTGTTTGATAGTTTCAAGCTCTTACTGGTAGCTTTGCATCAAACTGAATATGTTTTGTATGATGTGGTCTCCTCATGTATGTGAATATGAAGGACAGAAAAGCACAGCACACCTCTTGATATATCGATAAACCACCTTCTCCAAATGTAGCTTTGAATCTGTTTAATTCTCTTTTATACTGGAACCACATCTATAAAAGCTAAGGGATATAAATGTCCGCAGTGGGAGAAATTCAAAATTGAGTTGTGTTGCATTAAACCATCTGGATAAGTTCTGCTGTTGTATTTAAAGGGAGAATGTAGGGCTGGGCGATACGGGAAAAAGTTGATCACCATATATATATATTTTTTATCGGTCTATATTGATATAAAAAAAAATCTCTAGTCAGTTTTAAATGATCTTAAATGTTTCCTGTTACTCTTAAATGAAATTTAACAGTGCTCATTGGTAGCATGTTTTTTTACAATACAATAAGCTACTGATTTGTGAGGCCTTTGTGTCTCTTTGACGTTTTGTTGTAAGGCGTTGCGCTACTCTGCTTCATGTCCGACCTCAAAAAACCAAAATACCTCCACACCACAGACGTTTTCGTGCCAGTGTTGTCACCGGTGTCGTCATCTGTTGAGCCTTCATCTGCATTTCTGCCGGGGGTAGCACTCATTTTCTTTTTTCCTCACTGACAGTGCTATCGGCTTCACCTGTTAAAGTCCTCTGGTTGTGTTAAGCTGCAGCCTGCTATTACGCAGTTGTTTGCTACTTGGTTCTAATTCAGCACATGACTGGTTCAGCACGAAGCAACTCCCGTTTTCATTGGCTTTTCTTATAGTCTACCAAAACATGGCAGAATGCTGGCTATTGAAAAGCATATTGACGATGTTTCATATCGATATTGAGTGAAATTAATTTTTGATATATGTCATTATTTTTTATCGCCCAGCCCTAGATTAAAGGTTTTCCCAGTTTGTTTGATTGTAACTGTATTTCTCTGCCAAGCATGTGTCAAACACTCTTATACGTTTTATCTACTCGCGCTTGACTGTGATAATCTGCAGTACCACTAATCAATGATCAATACTACTGATCAGTTTCTGTCTGAATAACAACAATGCTGCTTGATGCTCAGCACAGTCCTGCTGAGATTTCTCTTCTCACACTCCTTTTTTCATATTTTCACTCTTGTGTATGTTATTTATTTTGTCCTGTTTTTGCACAAAATGCTGGACAAACTTTTGAATGTAAAGCAAGCGTCTGACATGCCGGCTGTGCAGAAATCAAGACATAGAATAGATCCAGACGCTATCCCCAGCCCAGTAAGTTTCCTGTGTGCCTGCCTTCTCCTCTGCTCCATCCTCTCCTCTCTGTCTGCTTGCACTAACCCACAGCCTCCACCTCCTGTTTTCTCCCTGCAACCCCACATAGTTCTAGTCCGTGTATTTTATCACCTCCTGTAAAAACGATCTTGGACTTATGGTTGTTTTTTTTTTTTAAGTCAGGAGTCAGTCCTTCTTTATCACCAGCCTTTGCCAGAATCGTTTTTATTTAAATGGACCGTAACTGTCGCCCTTCATCACCCTTATACTTTGTGCTCTGAAACACTCCAGCAGTAATTGTTGTAATAAAACTGCCACAGTCCACATCTACACCGGCGTAATGGCACCATTTAAAGGGGCAGTACACCTACCGCATTTTTCGCACTATAAGGCGCACCTGATTATAAGGCGCACCATCAATGAACGCGTCTATTTTCATACATAAGGCACACCGGATTATAAAGCGCATTAAGCCAAACAAAACAGTCAATAACTCCACAAGGCTACGGTGCAGGATTTTAAGTGCGCCTTATAGAACGAAAAATACGGTACTTGCTCAGGCAAAGTTTGATAGAAAAAAAACAAAACAACCACATTTCTAGAAACATAAAACCAGCTGATTAGGCTTAGCATCAAAACTTGAAACACTGAATGTGACTTTCACAGGCCTGTCAGATTAGTTTAGCATTAGCACTGAATGTTAATCTACTACTAGCAGGGCTTGACTCGAACATTTTTCACAAGAAGCACATGTGCTCCCAAGTTGAAAAAGTAAAGAGTATACAAAGAACTTTAAGGGCACAATGAAATTTGATCAAATAATGTTTGTCTTATTGGTCGACATCAATACTATTATTTGAAATCAATTTTAGGTCTTTTGGTCACATGACATGGAAGAAATTGAAGAAAATGTTCGAAATATGCCTTTAAATTTAACACAAAAAATGTATGAGGACAAATTAGGGAAATAAAGAGATGTGTCTTATCTGTCGACGTAAGTTTTATTAAAATTTAAATCAATTTTAAGTCAATTGGTCACATCATATGGAAGCTATTGAAGGAAAACAGCCTTTTCTAAGAACATCAACCGGTAATTTATTGATGGTCCCTTAACCTATCGGACGTTGACAGCGAGGGTGCCGAGGAGATTTAACGATGCTGCTGTTGCTATTCCCGGTTATGGAGAGTGAGAAAACACCAGTAGATCCGCAGTGAATGTCTGTTGGATATCAAACCTAAAACTAACTTCACTGCGGTTTTTACATGAAAAAACATTTGTTGCCTTGGCTAATTTTTTTCATGCACACATGTGCCCTTAAATACATTTTACAATTCGCACACATCGAATTTTAGTTGCAAATGCGAGTGAGACGGTTGCACTGTTGAGCCCTGGCTAGGGAAAACAGCCGTCTTGGTTGTGTTTAAGAAGATGAGATCTATCGATGGTATTCTCCTTCAGCACCTTTGTTAGCATTTACTCCCATATCCCTGTTTGTATCACCTCGACCCACTCCTGCCTTTTCACACCCGTGTGTCTGACCAGGACTTTAAGCCGGCCATCTTATCGCTGAGACCTTCAGAGACTTTATTTTTTTCAGGGTTTGTCAGGCATAAAGCACAAACAGCCCCCCCCTCACAATACTCCCTTTCCCTGCATGCGACTGTGCACTGTTTCAACTTACCCATAATTCCTTGCTTTACCAGCACGTCCTCATGAATCCTGCCCTTATTTTTCTCAGGGATGCCATGTAGTTATTTTTCATGAAGTTCGTATGAACCTGTGCAAAAACATCTGCATGCATGTATGTGCGCTGTATCACTCATGGCTCCTTTAAGAGTTTTCCACAGATGTTGATGGGTTTCAGTGTGTGTTTTGTAGCTCCAAATGTGTGTGTGTGTGTCTGGGTTGAGTGACAGTCCTCCCTCTGCATGCGTGTTGAATGTTTGTCTTAAAGATTGTGTGAGATCCAGGGACAGTGTGTCATCACTTGGACTTTTAGGTGTGTGTTTCCGCCGCAGACATGCACGAAGCGTCTGACATTTTTGTGCTCCTCTGTCCTCTGCAGATCCAGGTAATAGAGGATGACAAGGCTAAGTGTACCGAGCAATTCACCTCAGGGGTCAGAGGTCAGGCCCCGCCACTGGTCACCACCAATTTCCAAGTCAAAGACCAAGGTGGGCTTTCCAAAGAACGTGAAAAGTTTGAACCGTGGACAGAAATCACACTCTGACTGTGGAGGTGATATTGATGGAGAGTTTGTGTGTGTGTGTGTTTTCAGGGAACGCCAGTCCCAGGTTTGTCCGCTGCACGGCCTACAACATGCCTTGCACAGCCGACATGGCCAAGCAGTCTCAGGTGCCACTGGCCGCCATTATCAAGCCTCTCGCCACGCTGCCGCCAGACGAGGTAAGCAACGCCCTGACCCTTTTCTTTTCCTCTTCACTGTCTCCTGTCTCCTCTCTAAACCCTGCTCATACAGAGCTCTTATTCTGGACTTAGTCTGATCTGCAGCCGTTACTGTATGACACAAAATCCCTTGAGAGATGAATGAACTGTTTGTTTTTCACGAGAGCAAACAGAAAGACTGAGGGAGATTAAATGTTGACGTCATGCAAAATGCTAAATATATGATCATCTTTACTTTTACTCTCTTAACCTAAAGCCTCAAATGGTGGAGTATTTTGTCAGATATATATTCACTCCAGTGGAGTGAGGGGTAACCGGCACAGGCATGTGGACGCTAACCTGTAAAGAGCACTAAGGGCCGGTGGAGCCAGCTCTACTAGTTTAAGGCACACTTTGAAAATAATTTAACATGGTTCTCCAGAAGACTTTATGCTCTCGTCTTTATCCTCGTTTCTGTGTAACATTTACTTTTTTAGTCTGTAAACCGTTCGACAGATGTGATATTATCAGCATGATATCTGTATCTGTGGATAATAGTTTAAAAAGTTAATTAATGTTATCAGCAGATATGAACATTTCTGCAGCTGTAATTATTGTCCAAAAAGGTGATGCCATCTTTATAGGTGTGTCCCCATACAACTTTTTACTTCCGATACAATACCGATATTGTATCATTCAGTATTAGCCGACAACGATATTGATCCGATATTGGCACAGGCTGGTTTCTTGACAAGTTTTTCACTCAGCTGCAACTTCTTTTTCGAACTTAAAGAAAAAATACTGCCACGTGGCCGACATCATTCCTTCTCCTTGCTACTTTTTTAATACCTTAGTACACACTGTTGTTGTGATTATGTGGACTCCTCATGCTTGGTGCTGCTAGATAGAGGAGATGGAGCAGAGTCTGGAATGGATTGTATCGGAGTGCTGATATCGGAAATTTCAGATGCAGGCTGATATAATCCGATGTTTTTTTTTTGCTGATATCGGGCCGATATCTAATCTCAATATCGGATCAGAACACCCCCAATTAATTATGTGCATGTGCTGACAGCTTACACAAGCATTAGTAAAAAAAAACATTCATCATCTGTGGAGGGGGGTAATGCTGTTTGTCTTGTCCTGAAGCAGACAGACTGTCACTATAAGAGTAACAGCTTCATTAAAGAAGAAACTTTGAGTTCTTTACATTGAAAAAGGAAAGATGTGTTTAAATCGGTATCAGCCGAAATAAGTTTGAAAATTTAAGAACATCCGATATCAGTCCAAATCCAATATTGTGCATCGTTAATGTATATTTGTCACAGTTTTAGAGCTCAAACTGACGTCTCCTGACAAACCAAGAGCCTAATTTTAAAAAATACTCAAAGACCTGCAAAGATTACGATGCAAATGAGAGAGTTTTACATTTTAATGGATGGGATGAGCAATTTTTTGGCGTTTCAAAATTCACAGGACTGATTTTATTTAAAAGTTCAGTCATATATTTTATCTACCTCTGAAAAAATAACCTCAAAGATGCAGTTAAAGACAGTTATTATAAATAATCTGCAGAACCTTGGATAGTTGTAGGTCTTGATGTGTTACAGTGGACAGTCAGGTCTTTGCCTCTGTGTTCAGTCGATGAGTTTGCCCTCTTGACGTGATTTTGAAAAAGATGAGATTTCAGGGCTAAAGCCTGATATGTTGTTTTATCACCGGATGCCTGTTATGTAATGTGGGATTATCCGTCACAACCACAGAGGTGGGAGAGGCTGAATGACCTTGTTTCACTCACACGCCACACGTGTAACAGATATCCATCTGGACCACTTCTGCATTGTGTCTCTTTGGCAGGAAAAAAACACTTAATGAAAGACGGTGTCCATATTTAGCCGTGGATGTAACCGACTCTCCCATTTCCTCCTGTTTCAGTAATTCTGCCCACATGAGGCCGACAGATGAAGTCAGTCCGGTTGATGAATTGTGTAATCCAAGTCTACTCGCCTCAGAAATCCAGATTATTGGATCAAACTTCTCTTAATCCTTTCGTTGCATGTCTTGTCAGAGCCCTCCGTACCTGGTGGACCACGGCGAGGGCGGTCCGATCCGCTGCAACAGGTGCAAGGCCTACATGTGTCCCTACATGCAGTTCATCGAGGGAGGGCGCCGCTTCCAGTGCGGCTTTTGCAGCTGCGTCACAGAGGGTGAGTGAACCGGAGCCTCCTTCAATCCAAACCGTGAAGCCCCACTGATTGAGGGACAAGGTCTACGATACACAGCGAGCATTAGGGCCCTCTGGTGGAAATACCTTACCCCACCTTCAGACTGTAGATAAATCATAACATTACACTGTATTGTAACATCCCTGTCTTGAATAAGCAATGCAAAAGTTGGAGAAAGTGACACTTTTAAAGCTGAAAACATACAGGATCCGTATTGAGCACCGTCCATATTTGCTCCATAGAGCAGCCCTTGGTACCACATACAGGATGTGTATTTGGAGCAGCATAGTGCAGCCTCAGTCAGCTGGGCTCAGGATAGAGGAAACAACATCCTACTGAGCAATAGACGGCTATTACATGTCTAGTTTTTTTCATTTCAGACCTAATTTTAACCGTCTTGATTCTATATATTTATAGATGGAATTTAGACGTTGCACTTTAACCCATAATTCGACAACTATTTATTTCAAAAAGCAACTGTGAGTTGCATAACTGATCTCCAAGTACTCCAAGTCATTTTTAGCCCTGTGGTAGCCTGATTTTAGACCAGTCGTCCAGGCTACATTTAGACGTCTATAAGACCTCTTTTAGACCAAAAAATGCTCAGTGGCTCACAACAGGTTGTTTTTCCTTTCTGTGGTCTATTTCCTGCTAATTTGGATATAATTCAGTGACTGTTGAGCCTCTACTATATGTGGAAAAAGCAATGTGATTTTTACAGTTTCGGTTTTTGCAGGTTTACTCGTGTTTAATAAAGTAAACTATGTTCCTTTATGCTGTGCTGTTACCTTCAGACAGAGTATTTCTCATCTACACGAACTGATACACAGTCGGGAGTTTGCATATGGTGTTTTATTTTGAAATGTACAGGATGGCATGCACAGGTTTCATGCATGACTTCATGTCTGGAACGATCTTCTCTGTGTGGGTTGATACGTATTAGAAGCGTAGACTTGGCGCAAATCTTAAGCAGAGCCGCGCTCAATACACATTGATTAGAATAGCAACCTATTTGCTGCGTGATACACAACGTTGACGTTACACGCTCAATACGGAGCCTGTATGTTTTAGCCTTAAGGCCTGAGAAAGGGTGTGTTCAGTTTAGGAAGTAGCGTAAACTACAAGATTTATACAACCAAAGTTTAAGCTATTTGATATTTATTGATCGGAGAGAGACCTGAAGTATCTGTGCCCTTGTTTTAAGTCTCCTGTTTTCCTCCCACAGTGCCTCCACATTACTTCCAGCATCTG
The DNA here is from genome assembly GCA_962446985.1 of Xyrichtys novacula. NCBI lineage: Eukaryota > Metazoa > Chordata > Actinopteri > Labriformes > Labridae > Xyrichtys > Xyrichtys novacula. The sequence continues at coordinate 4,229,043 of OY660882.1, read as the reverse complement.
GACCATACTGGGAAGAGGGTGGATTGCTACGACAGGCCGGAGCTCTCGCTGGGAAGCTACGAGTTCCTGGCGACTGTCGACTATTGTAAAGTGAGTCTGGATGAGCCCTGTTATCCAGGGAACAAACATCCTCAATCAGAGCTGTGTTTTTGGATTTGAATGTCATCCAAATTCCTGATGTTTGCCAGTAGAGACCCCTTCAGGAGGTCTGCAGAAGCAACTTAGTGTGAGAAAAGCTTGTAACGTGGATTTTATTAAGAAGTCAGAATGATAGAGTTATGAAAAACAAATCAAGAACAATCTGAAAAAAACAGCCTGAAGACTTCTGCATTAATAAAGTCTGGCTTAAATAATGTTTCCCTCATTTATTGAACATATATTGGATGATCAGATCTTCAGATAATATTATATGTGAGTTTATACCACCTCTTTGCTTGTTTCTAACAGAATAACAAGCTTCCCCAGCCTCCAGCCTTCATTTTCCTTATTGATGTATCCTACAACGCTGTGAAGAGCGGCATGGTCAGCATCGTCTGCCAGGAACTCAAGACCCTGCTGGACTATCTGCCCAGGTACTGCTCACACATGAATGCAGCAGATATGGAGAGGAGGAAAGGAAATGAGCTGAAGAAGAGTTGATGATTTAAAATAGAGATAAAGAGAACCATGAGGAAGATTTTCAGATTAGAAAGGATGGATTATTTATAGAGCAAGAAGCAATATCAAGAAATGAAGCATGCAGCAAAGAAAGAGAAGGTCCTTAGCACCCGTTTTCAAGCTCCCATCCTGTGTTTCTGTTTTCAGAGAGAACCCAGAAATGGACTCTGTGGTGCGGGTCGGCTTCGTCACTTACAACAAGGTTTTGCATTTCTACAACGTCAAGTCCAGCCTGGCTCAGCCTCAGATGCTGGTGGTGTCAGACGTGTCCGACATGTTCGTACCGCTGCTCGACGGATTTCTGGTCAACGTAAACGAGAGCCGGCTAGTTATCGAGAGGTGGGAACTCTAAACACAGATGCTCACTCACGCACAAGTCGGGTAAAGACGGGCGTTCTGATGTGGTTTGTGTTCTTCTTAGTTTGCTGGACCAGATCCCAGAGATGTTTGCAGACACCAGGGAAACAGAGACAGTCTTTGGACCCGTCATTCAGGCGGGACTGGAGGCACTCAAGGTAAACAAAATTTTTAAACTCAACTTAAAACACTTATTCTTCAAATGTGTATCAAAAACTCGACAGGCTTCATATTTATTTTATTTTTGTAACAATAACAAATGTTTCTCGCTGATTAAACGCTCAGTTTGGTGGTAAACAGAGGGTTTTATTCAAAGAAAGAGCAGGGGGAACAAACGTATCACCAAAACAAAAGTTATAGTGATGAGATTATCCAATAATGTTAACAAATACATGACCTTCTTATATCTCAGTTAGCCAGCTTTGCCCCCACCCCACTGACGTTCTTTATCTTTTACAACTTTTCCTTTTCCTTTTCAATGCATGTAAGCAGTTTTTCCTTGTAAGGGACTCAAGTCAACTTGGACTATTTTGAATGCAGAAATACTCAGAAATGCAATTTTGCACTTAGTTTTCTCATGATATATCCTGTAGCATCAGAAAAATGCTACATGAACATGTAGACAACAAGAAAAACATGATTTTTATTGGAGTGGGTCTTTAAGAGCTGTGGCATAAATTTGGTGATAATACTCACTAAATAAAATGCCAGATTTCGCTTGTAGTCAAGTGTTTTTACACAGCATTATTAGAAACTTAGGAAATTAGGCTGCAGATCAAACATCATTCAAGATTTTATATAACGTCCCGAATAATAATGTCAAGACTCATGCTTGTATTTTATCATGATTCCAGTCCAGCAGATGTTCCTCTCTCTCTCTCTCTCTCTCTCTCTCTCTCTCTCTCTCTCATGCTCATCAGTGTTTCCCCTAGAATTTTTTTCAGCAGCGGTGGGGGGGTGATTTTCGCTGTTACCCCCACTCTCTTGCATAAGCTTGAACATTACCTTTCACGTTGATAGAAGAGGGTCCGACAGTATTTGATGGGGTCGTTGATGACTCAAAACAAGTCGAAAATAATGTTGTGTGTTGTTGAACTCACATAGTGTGAGCAGAAATCATTAGTGGCCCATTGACAATGATCATGTGACATTTAAGTAGTAGCGCACGTAATTTGGCAACGGTGCACGAGGGGAAACACTGCTCATCATCCCTTGGCTTTTCAGAGACACAGACCTGCCTCCTCCTGCTCCTCTCCCTGCTCTCCTCTCTCCACCTGTGGCTGCCTGATAGTTTCTTAAGGAAAAGAGGGAGGGTGTGCTTAATTCAAGCTGTAGGATGTAGTGGGGGTGACACAGCAGCAGGCGGTACAGTAACACTTGTACTGTGGTGCTGGTCTGCCTGCTCATCAGTTTCCTCTGTCTGTCACTTCCCCAGGCTGCAGACTGTGCAGGGAAGCTGTTTGTGTTCCACACGTCTCTGCCCATCGCAGAAGCTCCTGGGAAGCTGAAGAACCGAGAAGACAAGAAGCTGATTGGGACGGATAAAGAGAAGGTAAACACAAGTACAAATACACAAGTTTATACTAAACATGAAGTAGTTTTCAGTTTGTGTTGTTTATTGACATGAGTTGAAGACATTCCTCCATTGTCCCACTCTGACGTCTTTGACTCTTGTCCTCCTCAGTCTTTGTTTCAGCCTCAGGTGGGTTTCTACAACACTCTAGCGAAGGAGTGTGTGGCTCAGGGCTGCTGCGTGGATCTCTTCCTCTTCCCCAATCAGTATGTAGACGTCGCCACATTAGGGGTGGTTCCTGTCTCCACTGGAGGTTCTGTCTACAAGTACACATACTTCCAGGTGAGAAAAATCGCTCTAATCCGAGACACGTTTTCTTCCTCATGGGGAACATTTGAAAAGCTCACAAAGCAGTGATTCGTTTCCTGGGTGACACACTGTGCGCTGTCTTTATCCCAGGCTCAGTCGGACAAGGAGCGGTTCCTGAATGACCTGCGACGAGACATTGAGAAACTGGTAGGATTTGATGCCGTCATGAGGGTGCGGACAAGCACAGGTGAGGGTTACACACCGGGGAAACTTTAAAAAAAAAAGGTTGTAAACAAAGTTACGACCGCCCTCATGTCACCGACACCCTCCTCTCGTCCTCTTTAGGTATCAGAGCGACAGACTTCTTCGGCTCTTTCTTCATGAGTAACACCACAGACGTGGAGCTGGCGGGCCTGGACTGTGATAAGGCCATCAGTGTGGAGTTCAAACACGATGACAAGCTCAGTGAAGAGACGGGGGCCCTCATGCAGGTGTGTACCACGAGATTTTTAGCTTACGACCTCCTTCTTTAAAAGTAGTTTCAAGTTGATAATGGGATTAAGAACCACAATGTTCTGCTTGACGCAAAGTTAGATTTCTTGGGTAACATACACATATTACTGCACCTTTTTCGTATCCCTGCAGTGCGCCGTGCTGTACACCAGCTGCAGCGGCCAAAGGCGTCTCCGCATCCACAACATGGCGGTCAACTGCTGCTCTCAGCTGGCTGACCTCTACCGCAACTGCGAGACGGACACAATCATCAACTTCTTCGCTAAATATGGTGAGAAGCTTACGGAGAAAAACGTCTTCTACGGTTTTATTCAGTGTCAGGACAAACCCAAATATTACACACCCAGCAGTGTGCTCTGAAAGTCTTACTCAAGTGTTTGGAGAAATGAATGAGTCAGCCCAGCTGCTGGACTCCTGAAAGCTTGTTTGTGTGAATGTAGTCAGCTTTTTACCTCCAAGTGGGCACAAGATGGTGAACTACTGATGGTTATGCTCTTCTTCAAAGTCATGCATTTCTTTTATGGAATATGTTCACTTATTACTTTTGCTTGTTGAAGTTGTCATGCTTACGTGTATCTGTGTGTGTGTTGCAGCTTTCCGCGGCATCCTGAACAACCCGACCAAGGCTGTTAGAGAAACTCTGATCAACCAGTGCGCTCAGATTCTGGCCTGCTACAGGAAGAACTGTGCAAGCCCCTCTTCGGCTGGTCAGGTACGGAATACATGTGTGATGCTGTGAATAGCACATCGTTGCGTATGCTGAAGTAAACCACTGCACAGCTGTACCTACAACCTTGTGACTCTAGCTTTTCTATGTTCTGGTTGCAGTAAAAAAAGGAGTACCGTATTTTTCGGACTATAAGGCGCACTTAAAATTCTTAAATTTTCTCAAAAATTGACAGTGCGCCTTATGTATGATTACTTGTTGTGCTTACTGACCAGTTTTATGTGGCACAATGCGCTCAAAAATATGTCGAAATGTGTAAGTACGACTTTCATAAGATCCGCTCAATGGATATTCAGAGCATTACGGTAACTGGAATCATCACTGAACAGCAACGAGACCGACTCGGATAATGACGAGAGGGATCCGGGCGTGCTTGATGCAGAAATCGCACAACTTTTATAACTTAGACACTAAAGATGAAGGATAAGGGAGCGTATTTTTCTGTGCCGGTATTTGTTGTTACAACCGAGTTAAATAAAGTTTGATTTACCGGACTGTGTTGTTTTGCTTAACACGCCTTGCAATCAGGTGTGCCTTATGGCCTGAAAAATACGGTATTTGTTTTTCCCAGATGAAAACTTACTCAGACATTTGTTGGTGACGCCATAGATTTCGAAACTCCTCTCCCTGTTTTGCAGCTGATCCTCCCAGAGTGCATGAAGCTGCTCCCTGTTTACCTAAACTGCGTGCTGAAGAGCGACGTGCTGCTGCCAGGAGCAGACGTCTCGTTGGACGACCGAGCGTACCTGCGGCAGCTCATCAGCTGTATGGACGTCGCAGAGAGCCACGTCTTCTTCTACCCTCGCCTGCTGCCTCTGGTCAGACACACTTAAATTCACAAATCTATCACACCTCTTGAATCCTCCTGTAGTTTCGAGCTTTATCTTTAAAAGGTTTTATAAGATTTAATCTTTACTTATTTTCTAACACGGTTTCCTCTGTTTTTTTTAGACAAAGTTAGAAAGTGGCTCGTTGCCGGTGGCAGTAAGGGATTCGGAGGAGCGGCTGTCTAAAGGTGGAGTTTACCTCTTGGAGACGGGACTCCACCTCTTCTTGTGGGTGGGAGCGAGCGCCCAGCAGGAGCTGCTGCTCAACATTTTCGGCACACAGAGCTTCAGCCAGATCGACCCGAGCATGGTGAGAAGACATTGATCTGATAGATGTTAGGCTTATCTAACCGAGTTAAAATGAACAACACAAATTTAGATTTTTACATGAAAAGAGATGAATTTTGCCTCATCAACAGAAAAGAAACAAATGAAATTTAGTTGTTTTTGTGTGCAAAAAACTGCCTAATAATAAATGCTAGTGTCAGGAAAATGTTCATCCTGTTTATGAGGCTTTGCATATATTTTTTCTGTATTATGTTTTTGAATATTAATTACCATAGTAACCAAGTCAAACTCTCTTAACATCACTGGTCTGTGTTTCAGACGAGTCTACCGGAGCTTGATAATCCATTCTCCCAGAGACTCAGAGAGATCATCGACTCCTTCAGGGCTCAGAGATCAAGATACATGAAGGTAGACTCATTCTCCGTTTTATGACCCCTTCTGTTTCATTTGTCGCTTTTCCTAATATACCACTTTCTAATGCAACGCTTATAACCATGAAATTGATCGATATAAAACTCTCTGCAAAGCTTGATAGTTTATCTAGAAAAATAATCAAGGAATTAAGAAAACAAGACTGAACCAGGAGAGGATGAAATGTCTGATTAATTTATGAGTGGTATACGTGTCAGTGAAAGGTCAAAAATTTGTTTCAGTCTGTTTGGTCGGGTAATTTATATTTTTTTACACAGCATTTTTGCAGTTCTAGTTCCAGTCCATCTATTTTCAGATACTTTTTTAACACTATTTTTTTATTCCTGTGGGTTTTAAACTCCTGTCCTTGTAAACTCACTGTAAGCAGGTTCTCACAAACACCTTAAAGACAGAGATATTTGTGTTGTTGACGGCAACAATGTGTATGTCAGACATTTGTATGTATTGGGCATTTGTCACGATGGCGGACTTCTGGTTTGTTTGGTTCTGCTTAGCCAGTACCAGATTAAAATAAATCAGGATGTTTATTTATTGATTTATCGTATTAGTCCCACTGAAATCCAATCAAATCGAACTTTTCACAGTCAGACTAACATGCCTGGATAATGTGCTAAACATTACGGTTTCATACTCAGTTTATGCACTCCTAGTTTCTCACTCTGCCCTCCTCTTCGTCTTTGTCCACAGCTGATGGTGGTGAAACAGGAAGACAGAACTGAGCTGATATTCAGGCACTTCCTGGTGGAGGACAAGAGCGCCAGCGGGGGAGCGTCATACGTGGACTTCTTGTGTCACATGCACAAGGAGATCCGCCAGCTTCTCAGCTAGGCCGGCAGAGTCCCACCTTTACCTGTATGAACCCCAACCTGAACACCCCCCTCACCAGGTTCACACCCTCCTTGTGAAAGAAAGCGCTTTATCTTTTTTTTGTTTTTTTTGTTTTGTTTTTTAAACCTAATAAACTAAAGCTCTCCTTGCTGTCTGTCAGCTGAGCAACAGAGACCAGCTGGCAGATCCCGTTGTGTGAGCGTGGGATAGTGTGAATGAGAGTGCGAATGAGAGCGAGTCTGATGATAATAGAGCTTTACTCTGCCTCAAATCTACTGCTCCAGTACAGCGGGAGTGAAATAACTGACGAGGGAGGGTCATGTATATACACAAGTGAACAATTATGTATGCAACGGACGGAGTGAGTGCAGAGATGGCCGGTGTTGACTTTAATCAGTGTACTGTCTGTATTACGAGCACTGAAAAAAGGCTGTTTTGGGCGCATAACCGACCCTCAGATAGCAAAACTCTTTTTATATAAACGAATCCCAATAAAGTGAAGGACATCTACATCTACCGAGACACACGTGGGATTAAAAATGCTGTTTCTTTCTGTCTCTCCTTTTAATCATGGCCTTAGTACCCCCCATGCTGCTCCAATCATTCATTATGTGTATGTGTGTGTTTACAGATGTGAGAGGGTTAGTCGCTCAGATCTGATTGGACGGCGTGTCTCCAGGTGACTTGATGATGATCTTTCATCTGCAAAAAAAACAAACAAAAAAAGTGTCTCGAAATTGATCAAACCACCTTTCGAATAAACAGCAGAAATGGAATGATAACAGTGATTGATGTAGTCCGGGTTGGTTCGAAAACAGCCTCAGACGGGTTTTTGATGCTCAGATGTTGGAGCACTGGAACGATCCAGATGTGCATGTTTTGATTCTGTCAGGAGAAGAAAGCTTTCACTAGATCAAAGTCTATGCAGCAACAAGAAAGGCCGGAAAAAAAACAAATATGAAGATAAAAAGAAATCAAAGACAGGTGTGAACTTTTGATTCCAACGTCAAAGCAGTGTGAACGACGATCCAGCCGGTCAGTTTGATGGCGTGAAGTGCTGCCGACTTTATATTAATCAAAAAAGTTTTAATGTCCAAAATTGTACAAAAGAAGCAGTTTCCTGTAGACAGCGATGAGCAGATACATGGACATGAGTTAGTGTTTGCTAATTTTTCAGTTGTCTCCACACTGAGGATCTGCTCAGTGTGTAAATAAAATATATAATCTGTACAGAATTAATAGAAAATAACAATTTTAAAGACCTGCCTGTGCAGCTGTGGGTTGTTAACGGTCGGTTTCTCCGTCACAGAAAGTCTGAACACAAAATCAAGACTTTTACTGAAGAGAGAAAGACGCCTTGGCTGGCTTTTTGATATGTTTGTGTGTGTGTGTGTGAGAGAGAGAGGTATGATTGTGTATGTGTGTGTGAATGTGGGGTCGGTCCTGGTGAATTTCTTCTGAGGAACAGAGGGATCAGCCAACACACACATAAACCCACACACACACACACACACTCACTCACTTTTCCCATGAGATTAAATTCAGTCTTCTTCATTTATCACTTTCAGTTCCTTTTTTAACAACGTGACTCGTTTGTTTGGTGTGTGTGTGTGTGTGTGTGTGTGTGTGTGTAGCCCTCTGTTCCGTCTTTAAGTTCTGGCTGTGATTGGCCCACTGTCTCGACTGTAATCTTAATTTCTGTTCCTTTTTTTTTCTTTGATTTGTGTTTTTTTTTCATTGCCTCTTGGGACTGCTAATAAAATGATTGTTGAAAGTGAAACTTTAAATTGTTCTGCTTATTTATCTGGCGGTTTCCTGCATTGTCTTTACAACAAGAAGCTAGAGTTCATATGTAAAGCTCCTGTAAGGAACTTTTGGCGCCCCATGTGGACAAAAAAAAAATTGTCACATCCCCTGACAAAAACCCTGCTGACTTTTGACAGTCATATTTATTGTCATATTAACACTTAGTCATTTTTATGTACTATTTATTGACACCTACCCTTGCGCACCAGTATCTGGCATTAAAAATTACCGTAGAAAAATCATCAATCTTGTTGCTGATGATCTTTTAAGCGTTTGTATATCCTAAAAAGACATCAGTATAAATTTCACTGTATTTTATTTTTGCAAAAATAAAAATATCAAACATTTATTCAGCAGAAATATATTCTAAAGCATTCATAATGCACAACAGTATTTTAAAGCACATATTTCACTCAGAGTTTAAGTAAATTTCTGTTTAAAAAGTATGAAGACAAAAGTTAGAAGCACCCTGATGTAAAAATTTGTGATGGTAACGGTGTGAATGTATGAATGAACACACTTTCAAAAGTTAAATGCTTCTGAGACCTACATCCTTTTTTTGATTTTTTAAAAGGAGATAATCTGAAAACTGAATTTCTGATTTACGAAAGCTGTAATCCATCATCAAAATTCAAGCAAATACATCCAGAAATATTTCACTTTACATGCAGTAAACAAAGAATATATAAAAGGTGTCTTTTTCTACCAAATGAGATAAAAAAAAGACTTGTAATATTGTACATTTTGGGATTCAACTGTACAAACCATATGGACGAGCGAAAAAAACTGCATGAGGGAATATCTCACAGGTCATGGCTGCTTTAACATTGTTCATAGTCTCAGTGACTTCACCTGTTGGTTTCTAAAGAGGCAATGCTAAGTCTAAGATGTCTTGTCACCATTTTGGAAATACTCATCCTAACTTCAGCCACCCTAAATGCAGGCTAAAGGGTAGAGTTGAGGTGGGCTCCAAGCTTCCTGCCACAGCTTCTCTCTCAAAATTGGCATCTGCTTTTAATGCTTCCCCTGGTGGCAGCATTTTCCTTGGTCTTCACATTATCTCATTGTTTCTGTGAAAATTGTTGTTCAATAAAAGAAAGGATGCAACGTTTATGTCAGAAATACCTTCTTACCCATGCACAGGGCAAGGTCGGCCAAAAGAATGGAAGCTTTTAATTGGAGGGTCAAAAGCAGGGAGACAGAGAATAGCGACAATATTCTTTCATCACCCTCAGGTGACATGTCTGGCATAAAAGAGGGTAAGGAATAAGTCAACTAGCTCATATTTAGCATAAGTACACGACAGAGTCCACCCATCCGAGCCAGAACCCTGGGTAGACAGGCTCAGTGAAGGTGGTGTGGAAGGTGTGGAGGAGGGTTACTGCGCCACAGCAGATTTTGTAGAAGGACAGAGTCCCAGAGGACCAGTCCAGATAGACCCCTACTTTATTGCAGTTGAGGGAGATATTAACTGCATTGCCCCTATTATTGTGCCAAATGGTGTACCCATTTTTGGTGAAGTACAGTCCCCATGAACAGTCATTTCTGCCCAACCAGCTGTCCATCTCCTCTCCTTTCCTGCACATCCTCTTGTAGGCCACTCCGATGAAAGCCCGCCCGCACCATTCTGTCTCCCAGTAGCAGCGCCCGGTCAGTCCTTCCCTGCATAGCACCTGTGTCCAGTAATTAAACCTTTCAGGGTGGTCAGGATACAGCTTTGTGGTCCACCTTGTTGCCTTCCTGTCTTCTTTTTCCAGAGAGAGGTCTTTGTGCGCTGTGTTTGGGTCCAAGGTGAGTTTTTTGGTATCTAATAAGCCAAACAAAGTGACTGTAAGTTTATACAAGACTTGATGTTCTGTCATAACAAAATCAGAGCATTTTAATGTGATGATTACTCACATTTCTTTCGACCTGGTTGAATCCTGGATTCACCACACTCATCCACACTGAAACATAATAAAGTGAAGTTAGACACCTTTATCAGTCACTTCACAGCTGTCAAGCGTGACGCTTTGAGTGTGAAAGGTCACGCAATCTGACCCACTCTCACACCACACTTGACATTTCTCACGCTTATTTTTCCCCGTTCAATCTTCTGTATTTATTCTTTTCATTAGCGCCATTTTGAGGGGTGTCCGAAACCTGAGTGATCAATTCCAGTGCCCCATATAGGCGACTCAAAATATCCATAAAGCATTGCAAAATGTAATGACCATCTGATGGTCACTCACCGGTGGTGGGCATCCCGTCATGCATTGCATCTTGCCATGTAGTGTCCGAAGCCTCTGGTGATTGAGTTCACTACATTGTCAGCTATAAAGTGAAACCCCATATGGGGGTTTGGGGTTAGGGATTGAGTGATTCATGTTGGACACAGCCTAAATCTAACTAACCACGGAAGGCCCCACGCAATATAAACCAATCATAAGCGACGTAAGGTGGGACTTGATGTCTCTAACTATCTGTCACACGCAACAGCACCAACATTTAAAACCCACTTTCTAATTTCTTAATTTCTGGTTAATTAAGACTAGCATCTCAAGGCCACAGTGCAGGGAGAGCAGCTGGCATAGAGGTAAGGACATCAGTCTTAAGGTATAAATCGATGTTAGAAAAGGCCAATTCTTTTCACCGCCCGAATACATCATAATGCTGAAGCCTCACTCTTGTCATTTTTTATAAAACTTGGCAGCCTTGCACTTGCTTTAAGCATAGAAACATTCCCCCCCTCTGTCACTGTTGTCAACAGGTAGGGTTAACTGGGTTGGTTGTTCTAGGTTGTGGGTCGGGGGGGAGGGGCGAAATGGGCCCTCTGACCCTCTGAAAAGTACGCAACAATATTTTCAAAATATTGTTTTTTTGTTTAAAAAAAATCATTTTTATTGATTCCTTTATACAGTTTTTACAATTTTTCTTAAAATAGTGGTCTATTTAAACATCTTACTTCCCCTCAACCTCCCCAGGTTAAAATGGTACGGTCCTTCATCCCCCAAATTCAAAAGTTCAAACATGGCCCTGACTGTTAGCCAACTGTTACCTGTCAAAATGGCAGGATCGGCAAATATTAGATCCGTCAAAAACGAGGGAAAGGGAAAAAGAAACTAAAGAGGTCTAAAAATGTAAAAGATATGAAGTAAGCAATAAAGAAGAGGCGAAAATAGAGGTGACCATCGACGGTAAGGTAAGACGGTGAAACACGTCACAGCCACAAACGCTTTCTGACCTAGCTTTAACGTTCATGTACGTTAGCTTGTATAGAGATACACGTCTTCTCCGACTAAAGATAACAGCGGAGCAGGCGACACAGCCACGACTCTAGTTATGTGACAGAGGGGAAGAGAGCAGGACGTGGGGGGTACAGTCCCCTTTACCAGTCAAAGAGAGAGAGAGTGACGGGTATGGCAATGAAGGAAGGGTTTGGAGCTCGGCCAGGCCCAAGATTGGGATCAACGTCTATAAGTAAATACAAAACTTCTCGTACGGATGTCTATAGTTTTGGGTAGCTGTTGCTCTCAGTTTTGGATTGGTATCACAAAAGGCGATCATCAACACACTGATCATCTGTTTGTTCAAGGGACACATTCAAAAAACCAGTTGTGATTTGGGTTCCCACCAACTTTTCCTGTCAGGGGCAGTTACAGGCTATAGGTAGGGGTGCCTAAGCTCCTGCACAAGTTCTTTCAATTGGGACTTTGAACAAACGTTTTGCTTTTAAATCCATTAGGACTTAAGCTTAGCTCATATGCTGTGTATGTGTATAATGTGTTGCTTTTTTACTAACAAATATTGATATTGAATAATAGTTGCTCTCGTGGGGAGTTTTTTGATATTTATGAAATGGACTAAAATTCATATCAATGCCCTTTCATGATGTCCAAAAGCAAACAAGACCATAAATAACAAGTCTGATCATTTCTTATTCACTGACAGTTTTGGAAATTTTGTTTGGCCATTATTTTTGTCATTATTTAACGACTTTATGAGAGAACTGATTGGGACTGAACCCCAAGAGACTTAGGACTTAACTTGCAAAAAGTGACTTGTGCCTGTATCTGGTCTCAAGACATCGGTTAAAGCTAGATCATCATTTTTTAACCACTGATAAATTATGGGAGTTACTACCTAATCTGTCACACTATTATATGTTTTAGTCTTAGCTACCTAAAATGCTCGTGAATGATGCTTATTAATCTATAAAAAGTAATCACTTGCAAATTTTGGGATACTAACACTGGGACTTACATTTTGTACAGAATTATTTAAAAAGAGATCACCACCAATAACTCTATTTTTTTTTTTTTCAGCGTACCTAAGTTTCTTGAGGCTGCATTGTGGGTCATCTTCCAGAGCAGACAGCAGCTCCAGGCCGGAGTTTCCTGGATGGTTGTAGCTCAGATCGAGCTCTTCCAGTTGGGATGAGTTCAAAGCAGATGCCAGGAAAGTGCAGCCTTCTTCTGTTACTCTGCACAAGGACAAACTTCAAAACAGACAAGGTATTCAGTCAAGATCCCCACCTCACAACATCCACTTTATACTTTGGATTTTTGGCATCTTACTGTATGTTAAATAATTTATCCGGCATTGAATTTCACTCAGAGCACTCACTTGAGTTTTTCCAGTTTACAGTGAGGACTTCCCAGTCCAACACAGAGGTTTTGTACTCCTAGATCCAGAATATCATTGTCAGAGAGGTCCAAAACCTTCAGTTGGCTGGAGGCTGAACTCATAACTGAAGCCAAGGCTTTAGAGCTCTGCTCTGTTAGGTCACAGCTCCTCAATCTAAACAAAAAGAAAAGGACTTAGATTTTTTAAACTTTTCAATAACCCCCTAATGAAACATTTAAATTTTATTAAGTATACAAGCATGGAAAATGTCTTTTGGTTTTGACCTGAGCATCTCCAGTTTGCTGGTTTTGAGTCCCAAAGAAAGCAGTGCAATTCCCACATCTTTCAGCTTGTTGTTACCCAGGTCAAGCTCTCTTAGTTTGGATGAGCTGACAGTGACTCCCAGAGGCCTACAGCAGGCTGCAGTGAGGTTACATGCATCCAGTCTGCAGATGATAAAAATGAGAAGAGACACAAAATAGACGGATAAATAAATGATGTTGCCTTTTGGTATAAGACTTACTGCCTATCACCATGACCTTTATGGAGTATGAGCTAAGTAGAGTCTTTCTGTCCTAATATGTGGCTACTTTATGGTCATGTAACATGATTCAGATATATCTATCTAGATTCCTCAGTACAATTACATACATGGCTAAATTAATAGCTTGACAAGAGTGATTAAACTGGACTACTGTACTTGTCTAAGTTTAAAAGTGCTTTTGAAGGTACTTACTTCGCAATTTGTGCAGTTTTGACAACAGGCAGCAGCCTAAGGAGACCTTCCTCTGTCCTTGTGTAGTTGCTCAATTCAAAATCACTTAGCTCTTCTTCTGATGTCAATAACACAAACACCAGAGTGGCCCACTGGGCAGATGTAAGCTTAGCAGTGTTCAGACTGCCAGAGCTCAGGAAGCTCTGAATCTCTTCTACAAGAGAGTGGTCATTGAGCTCATTCAGACAGTGGAAGAGGTTGAGGCATCTGTCTGGAGATGGACTGACTCTGATCTTTTCTTTAATGTGTTTGATGGTCTCGCTTCTTGTCTTTTGGTTGGTTCTGTTGTGGGTCAACAGATGCTTCAACAGAGTCTGATTTGATTCAAGAGACAGGCCCAAGAGGAAGCGCAGAAACATGTCAAAATGTCCACTCTCACACTGCAGAGCCTTTTCTACTGCTGCTTTATAGAGGATGAGCTCTGATGAGTCTCTTGATAGAAATCGTCTTGATATAGATGATTTCTTGATCAGAACATTTACGTTTTCATTGTTGAATGTGAGGTAGACGTATAAAGCTGCAAAGAATTCCTGAACACTTAGATGCACAAAGCAGAACATCTTCTCCTGACAGACTGTTGGTTCCTCATGAAAGATTTGTGTGTAGATTCCTGAAAACATGGATGCCTGTGTAACTTTGATTCCATTTTGGATCAGGTCGCTCTCGTAGAAGATCAAGTGGCCTTTCTCCAGTTCCTTGAAGGCAAGCTTACCCAGAGAGATAAGGTTAGTTCTCACGCAATCTGCATTTGATTCTCTTCTCCCTGGCAGTCTCTTCTTCATGTTGTCTACATACAAGGACAAGAAGTGTATGTACATCTGGGTCAGAGTCTTTGGTATGTCTTTATCTTCTGTCATTGCTAACTTCTTCTCAAGTACACTTGCTGCCATCCAGCAGAAGATCGGTATGTGACACATAATGTGAAGACTCTGACAAGATTTCACATGTGTGATTACCCTGTCTGCTAAGCTCTGGTTGCTTATCTTCTTTCTGAAGTACTCATCTTTCTGGGGGTTACTGAACCCTCGCACCTCAGTCACCAAATCAATGAATTCCAGAGGGATCTGGCTGGAAGCAACCGGCCTTGAAGTTATCCAGATAAGAGCTGAGGGGAGAAGCCTTTTCCTGATGATGTTGGTCAAAAGCACAGCAATTGTGGTTGGCTGTGTCACATCAGTCACTATTTCATTTTCCTTGAAATCCAAAGATAGTCTGCTCTCATCTAGACCGTCCAAGATAAAAAGCATTTTGTGTTGACCATTGGTAAAGATTCCAGTGTCTTTGGTTTCAGGGAAAAGGACATTGAGAAGTCTCACAAAACTAAAGTTTTTTTTCCTCATGAGATTTAACTCTCTAAAGGACAGAGGAAACACAAAGTCCAGGTTGGTGTTTTCTCTCTCCTCAGCCCAATCAAGAGTAAATTTGTTGGCAGATACCGTTTTCCCAATGCCAGCGACTCCCCTTGTGATGACAGTTCTTATTTGGAGGTCTTCCCCCCGCGGAGGGACAAAGAGTTCATTGCAGTGGATCGACTTTTCCTGTGTCACATGAACCCTGGATGCTGTCTCAATCTGTCTCACTTCATGCTCTGTGTTGACTTCCCCACTTCCCCCCTCAGTTATGTAAAGATCTGTGTAGATTTTATTGAGAGGTATCTTGTTTGCTTCTGTTGTTGTTCCCTCTAGCAAGTAACTAAACTTCCTTTTCAGAGTTTCTTTCAGTGTCTGTTGACATTCTTTGATCTTTTCATCTGGTGAAAAAAAGACATTCAAATATTATGCCATTTTTCCTCTAAATTAAAAAATCAAGGTATTTCATAAATTTTGTAATATAGAACAGGCCTGAGGAAGTACTCACTCTTGGGAAGTGGAGCAGCTACTTCGACTGATTCCTCTTCAGATGAAGCAATAGACTCTGCAAATGAACAAAAATGTTAGCAGATGCCAGACCCTGGTTTCAATAGATTCAAAGGTTTCATATCTACCCTTGCCGGATGAATTGACAGTGATGTTCAGGATGCCAATGTTGGAACCAGTGATGTGGGGAGCAAACACAGTTCCTCCAGTCTCAGCAACGTAGCTGGGACTGAAGTTATGAACGTCAGCATCAATAGAAGGAAGTGTCTCTAAGAGGAACCACAAAACTGCATATTAGATGAAAGTACAGGAAATAAAAAGATCAGACCTACATTTACCACCTACATTTCTAGATCACGTTTTACATGGTTTCCTGTTTGCATGGCACAGGTTTGACCTACATTCATGGATAAAGCTACGAACTGTGTTTACAGTAGTCTTTGGAAGTAATTTTGAGCTGATGTAGTGATTTACACTAGTAATGTTTTTGTTTTTTTTTCCAAAAATATGCTTTAAATGATTCCTGAACCATCAAAATCTGTTTTAACAACACAACACAGCGTCAAATTGTTTTGACATCAGGGTTGAGTTTCATTTATATTCTGTCTGAGGATTGTTAGCCAGGCTAGAGGATTGTCACTGTACAAGCCCTTGTGCATTTTTATCCTCCCTCACATTATCATGTAATCATACCATAAAATGGCTTTTAAAGTTTAAAAATTGAAAGCAATTAATTATAAAAGACACTGTTAATGCTTTATAGCTAATTTCCTACTTTTTTTTTTTGCTAAGGTTAATGATCACAGTCTTGAATCTATCCTTTTTTTTAAACCCTTTTTCTCTCTCCATCACTCGTTTTGTGCTTAGTCTTGTTTCCTGCCATAATAACCCTTCATAACCAAATTAATTTCCTTACCTCTAGAAACCTCACTCTTTTGCTCTGGGTTTTCCTCATTGACTCCCATGTTTGTGGATTGGTACTCCTCAGATAGTTTTCATCGGGGTCTTGAGCTGGTGAAGTTTCAGTCGTTTTCTGGTCGTTCATACGATTGAAAAAAATAAACATGCTTTCGAACATGGAACCACATCGTGCTACATCGAGGCTGACTGAGAGCTTTCAAAATTAAAAAGTGAAGAAAATGCCTACTCTGATTAAAACTTTGACTCTGAGCTGATTTAGAGTGACAGCAGCGTCTGGCTTGCATAGGGTATTTTTCATGTGCGCAGATAAACGAAAATGTCTCTTACTTCCTCTCAGGGTGATGAAGAAAACAGGAAACTGGTGTTTCTTGCACAGCCAAGGTTAGTTTAAGCCTTCTTAGACAACCACAGCCTTCAAAACAGTTTCATTTACTGCAAAATGAACTTCTGTTTCAAACTACACTTAAAGATGTTTGCCATAATGAACTGTAAAGGTCTGTCATTGATCTTCTCATCCCTTTCTCTTGATATTGATGTCCTTGCCAGTGGATATGAGATCAAATCATTTTCATTTTCATCATGTTAAGATACTACTGCATGCTTTTACTGCAACCAATTTGGACTACTGTTTTTTTTTTTTTGGTAAATGGACAGCAGTTTGTATTATAGAGTACCATGACAGAAAAAAAAAGTATTCCTCTGCAATTATTAAATTTCCAGGGTTATTAAAACTACATGTAATCTGGGAGAGATGATTTGTATATGAGAGAAACCCAAAGTATATCAGGGTAAAATTCAAGACAGAAAATGGGGAAAACAGTACATAAAATATGAGATTTGCTAAGACAGGATAGTGTCACAGGGCACCTGATTGATAACTCCTAAAATAATTGTATCATAAGGTTTCACATGTTCAACCCTCTTGGTCCAAAGTTTAAAAGACTTGTCTTTCCAAAGATGTGGACCATAGGTAATCATTTTCATAACATTAATATAATTATCTGTATCATCCCACTCCTGTATTTTGGAGGGTTGCAGAATTGACCAAGAAAACACTTCAACCCAAATTCCCCCCATACACATGAATTGGTATGCTTAAACTGAAGTCTACATACATCAAACCAAATTAGATTTTGACAAGCTATCCTGTTTCTCAAAATTTTCTTTCATTTTGTGGTGTGTGCTTTCTTTACCACAAGTTATTTGTAAAATTGTATTTCCTACCCAAGACAGACTGTACCCTAACTGAAAGGTCAGTGATCCAGGTCCCGGTGCCGACATGCCCAAGTGTCCGTGGGCAAGACACCTAACTTCAAACTGTGCCTACTGACTGTGTACAGCGGTGTAAAAATGGTTAACACTCATAAATACATTTCACCTCCTTGGCCATCAGTGTGTGAATGTGGTATGAGTGGGTGAATGTGACTCTGAAACAGTGCATTGAGTAGCCAGAAGAATAAACAAAGCGCTAGATAAAGAGTCAATTTGTAATGATTGTGAAATGTAGGGTTGGAGAGGCTACAGTATATAACATATTTTATACATAGAAACATCAAACATGCATTCTGTGCAGATAGATTTTATTTTTTTTACTCAAACACAACTTTTCACAACATTCTTTTTTAAAGACAACTCTTAAAAAAAGTATAAAAACTATATTTGAAAAAGTAGCAAAAACAATTCAAAGTCTGTTACTGAATACCAAAAAAGGGGAACCTCCGCTGCTGAGTTCAGACATCTAGTGAATTTCACGTGACCAACAGGGAAAGTTTATTGCGACACTGATCAAATGAAACTGCAAGTTCATATTTACAATCTGGAGCAGAGTAAAGACAATAAGTATAATTGTCTGACTTTATAAAGACAGAACTATTGAGCTTAGTAGTCTCCCAAATAATATGTGACTTTCTGTAAGCTCAAAGAAGCACTTGGAGCTGGTTTTACTGAAATGCACTATGACTGGATGTCTTCTTTCAGGAAAATTAACTACAGTGAAGACACTCAACATTTTCTGAATGAACTCAAAGCTTCCAAAAATGTTTTTAAAGCATTTCTTTTTTTTTCTGTGCTAATTTTTGCCAGCAGCTGTTTTAGGTCACACCAATCAGCTGCTGTCATTGTTTGCTGTGCATCCTTTCTCGAAAGTAGCTCTGAATCATCTCAGAGTCATCATTCAGCTCATTCAGACAGAGGTGAAGGTTGTCGCACCTGCCTGGAGGTGGACTGGCTTGGATCTTCTCTTTGATGTATTTGATGATCTCAGCTCTTGTCTTCTGGTTGGTTCTGTTATGAATCAGCAGATGCTTCACCAGAGTTTGATTTGATTCAAGAGACAGGCCCAAGAGGAAGCGCAGAAATATGTCAAAATGTCCACTCTCACACTGCAGAGCCTTTTTTACTGCTGCTTTGTAGAGGACGAGCTCTGATGAATCTCTTGATAGAAATCGTCTTGATATAGATGATTTCTTCATAAGGACATTCTCGTTGTCATTGTTGAACTTGAGATAGACATACAAAGCTGCAAAGAACTCTTGGACACTCAGATGCACAAAGCAGAACGTGTTTTCCTGACACAGGATCAAGTCCTCACTAAAGATCTGGGCGTAGAGTCCAGAACACAAGGTTGGCTCTGTGACTTTGATACCATTTTGGGTAAGGCTGCTCTCATTAAAAATAGATTTGCCTTTCTCAAGTTCTTCAAAGGCAAGCTTACCCAGAGAGATAAGATCATTCCTCACACTGTCAGGCTTTGCCTCGCTGTTTCCGGGCAGCTTCTTGCTCATGTTGTCCACACACACAGTCAAGAAGTGTATGTAGATTGGGGTCAGAGTTGCTGGCATGTTAGTACCACCTGCTGTTGCTGGCTTCTTCTCGAACAAACTTGCCACCATCCAGCAAAAGATTGGTATGTGGCACATGATGTGAAGACTCTCACAGGATTTCACGTGGGTGATTACCTCGTCTGCTCTATTCTGGCAATCAATTATACTTCTGAAGTACTCATCTTTCTGGGGGGTTTTAAACCCTTGCACCTCAATCACCAGGTCAATGTGCTCAAAAGGTATTTTGCTGGAAGCATCTGGCTGAGATATTATCCAGATGAAAGCTGAGGGGAGAAGTCTTCCCCTGATGATGTTGGTCATAAGCACAGCTGTCTCAGTTGGCTGTGTCACATCAGTCACTATTTCACATTCCTTGAAATCCAAAGATAGTAGGCTCTCGTCCAGGCCATCCAAGATGAAAAGCATTTTGTATTGATCGTTAGTAAGGATTCCTGTGTCTTTAAAGATTTCTGTGTCTTTGGTTTCAGGAAAAAGTTTATTGATAAGTCCAACAAGACTGATGGGTTTATCGCCCACACGATTAAGATCACGGAAGGGCAGAGGGAACACAAAGTCCAGGTTTTTGTTTTCTCTCTCCTCAGCCCAGTCTAGAATGAATTTGTTGGCACATACTGTTTTCCCGATGCCAGGAACTCCCCTTGTGATAACAGTTCTAATATGACGGTCTTGTCCCGGTGGAGGATTGAAGAGGTGTTTGCAGTGGATCGATTTTTTCTGGTTCTGCTTGATCGCTGATGCTTTCTTAATCACCTCATGCTCCGTGTTAACCTCACAATTTCCTCCTTCAATGATGCACGGTTCTGTGTAGATCTTACAGAGGGGCATCTTGCTTTTTCCAGTTGTTAAAGTCTCAAACTTCCTCTTCTGGGTTTCTTTTAGCCTCTGTTTACATTCTTCAATCTTTTCATCTGGGAAAAAAGACATTCAAATATTATGCCTTTTCCCCTCTAAATTAAAAACAATCAAGGTATTTCATACATTTTGGAATTTTGTAATGCACATGAAAAAGTACTCACTTTTGACAAATGGAGCAGCTGCATCGACTGATTCCTCTTTGGATGGAACAATAGATTCTGCAAATGAACAAAGAGATTAGCAGATGCCAAACTGGTTTCAAATACTACGTGTTTCATATCTACCTCTGCCAGATGTAATGAGAGTGAAATTCAATGTGCCAATGTTAGAACCAATGATGTTGGGATTATTCACGATTCCTCTATCCCGAGCAGATATCTTGGCGGTGCGATAAACTGGAGCTTGAGGAGAGGGCAGTGACTCTGAGAGAAACAAGAAAGCTCCTTTTTAGACAGTTTACTACAAAAGTACAGGATATCTTGAGATCTTGAGATCAATACAAATCCTGCAAAGCAAGTAACGTATCATAGTTTGGGATTTTTGGGTGTGGCCAAAAATATTGCAGGGGCCAAAGACACCCCTGCCCTGCCCTTGATTTGCACCTGCTGGAATAAAAGTATTCATAACTATATAGCATCTAACGCAATTATACACCGGAGTAACTGTTTCTCTTCCCGCTCCACCTGGCGGATCCCACTCTCGCTGGTAGTTTTTCTGCAATTTGCCCTCAAATCTTCATGTAACCACACTCCTGCTCTTCGTCAGTGACTTTCTATGAGTAAATAAAAGCTCAATTCCTTTTTTGCACTTTCCCTCTCTCTGGCCTGTTGTACTTGGTTTATTTGTTGCCATAGAAACCCTTTATGATCCAATTTGCTTCCAGACACCTCACCTGTTTTTTCAGCAGCATTCTTTTGTTCCAGGTCTGCCTCGTCAACTTCCATGGTTATGGATTCACACTCCTCATAGGGCTTGGGCTGGTCATGTTTCTGTTTTTTGACCATGCAAAGCACCTTTAAACAAAACAGACATAAATCTTTCAAATGGAGGTTGAATTAAAGCTCTAAAATGTGTAGGAAATGCCAGCTTCAGTAAACACCTGTAGAAAGAGGTGATTCACACACTGTCAGCAGCTTTTTGTTAGTAGAGATCTTTCATTTGCACAGATGGAAGAAAATGTCTCTAGCTTCCTCTTTGGGTGATGTAAACAGGATGTGGGTGATTTTTTGCAAGGGTTACACATCAAGCACTTGACAATACTCCAGGACTCAGACCAAGGTGATAAACTGATCAACAGTCCAACATAGTCTTACGACACACTTTCCTATAACAATACCACTGTGATCAATTTAGTAATAAGCTACAGGAAAACATTCATACTCTCCTTTTTTTGCAGACTGGGTCAAGTCTGTTGTAGAAATTGGCTAATTGGCACTGAAACAGCAGCTATAGCAGAGTAGATGGAACTTGCAGTGGCAGGACCAGCCATTTAAGATGTTTATGAATAGACTAAAGAATAAAGGACTGAGGTTGGTACATCTGCCACTGATGGGAAAACCTTCAGACTGACAGACCTACTTCCCAGTGAAAGTAAATGTGAACTGGCTCATCTGTCTGGCACTGCTGGGCTACTTTGCCACCAGAGGGCCCATTTACTTTTGCACAGTTTGTGGATGCAGCATACATATGTGCTCATCTGCATGCTGTTCCCTGGGCAGTTTCCCATTTACAGAGCCAGCATCCATTGTGTGTGTGTGTACACTTATTAACTTATGCAAACCCACTTCAAGAATCCTGAAGTATCCCTTTAAGGAACGTTTTAATGACATGGTGAAATAATCAAATCCACAACACTGTCACAGCCCAGTCCTTTCAATCACCACATGACCTCACCTGATTTGACTCCAAGTCCTCTCCTCTTCCTCTCTCTGTATTGTTTTCACCTTGACTCTCCAGATCGAAGTCATGACGTGTTTCAGTGAGATCAGCAACAGCATCCCTCTGTTTTTTTCTCACATTGGAGGGTGATGGCTCGTGAGATTGCTGTTCCATGTTTAGGTCTGTTGACTAAAATATCAAAGAAAACTGTGATTAGAAAAACACCCCTGAATTCAATCACCGGTTCCTAAATGGACATTGTGATACTCTAAACAGGTGTGGCTATTTCACCAAGTTGAGCATCATCCAGAGGTAGCTATAGTGTTTAGGGTGTTAGAAATCAGCTGTGGTTGTTTGTTTTTGTCCACAGAGTGTCATTGATCGGTTTCTGCTGATCATTGATTGGCATAACAGGCTAATGATCTACTCTAAAGGCAAGCTAATCCTCAGCCTTGACTTTTTGTTTCACATTGAACATAAAAATCCAGGGAGAAAGAAGAAAGTTCTGTGTAAGGTGAACTTCATGCAGTCAGGTACAAATAGGATAAAACACCTGAGTTTGTCGCAACATGATATCAGATAAAAATGAACTCGCTGGCTGTCTTTTCTCTTATGCACATGGCTGCTAACAGCATCTGCCCATTTATTATATTGTCCTTAAAAACATTGTTGTTTACCTTCAACTTGTTTTAACAAAAGGTCATTTTGTTTGGTCAGGATCCATCTTCGTCATACTTGCCCAGGTACCACTGAATTTCCCTCAGGTTGTCAACATTCACCTCGTGGAAACTTGAGACTTTTCTGTGAAAGTGAAATATAAACATTTGAACTACCAGGAACTTATGAAACAAAGCTATAAAAACAACTCAATGGACCTCCACAAAGCCTAACATGGTTGTAAAGGGTTTGCTTTTCAAATCGAAATTTTACAAACTTTGTTGGGAAAGAAATTAGGTAGGAGGAAGAGGATGTGACTCCAGCCACTGTGGTTACTGTGACGGGCTCATCAGCGGCTGAGTAGCTGCCTGCAGGCAGGAAAGTGACAAGGACACTAGCTAAATTACTACTGAGGGGTCAAGTCAAACCACTTTAATAATCATACAGGTAATATTATAAACTCAAGCTTTAATATTGACTAAGCTTCTTCCATCAGTGAAGCTATAACTCAGAAAAGAGCTGGACTCTACCACTCTTATAAAGGACAGTGCTGAGTGTGAAACTAGGATGAAGGTAAAAATTTACTCAAATTGAGTTATTGTCGCAATATTTTTATACTTTATGTGTAGTAGGGATTAAATTTTTTAGACAATCCACTAAAGGCTAATATCTTTTTTAAGACCATGCTATGGTGTAGCTTCTGTCTTACCGTGCTGGTGTTTAAAGTCCAATACAGAGGAAGACTTTCGTTGATACTGCAGCCTGATTCGACAGCCAGAAGACCTGAAAAAGTTAGAGGAAGTAAAGTTGTTACATAACTTTACAGTCTTCAGGACAAGAGGAAGTAGCTACTTTGACCTTGGGGCCATGCAGGTTGGCCAAATGTTAGGGCTACAGGTAAAGGTATTTCCGCATACGTGAGGTTTTTGAGGTGTTTTTTCCTGCGACATAGCACGGAAAACTAGACAAACTGCAGAAATAATCGCCATAGTGAACCAAATTATTTCTGCACATACATTAGATAGATGTTTGTAAGTATGAGTATCCCTTTCAAACATAAGTACTCTGCATTTAGACTAAAAAAAATCCCCCTGACACAAAAACTGAACTATTCTGTGGTTGTCTAAATGTTGACATTTGGTTATGGTAACTTGTCTCCCACTTAAGAAGTTGGAAAACAGACATACGAAAAAAAAAAACATATAAGTTTTCACTGCGAAGGAGAGCAGATGAGTGCTGCTGATAAATGAAGTGACGCATTTACATTTAAGACTATCGGGTTTTTGTTTAAAAAAAAAAAAGTACATCTACACATGAAAATACTCATTTATAATCGATAATACTTTTAAAAAATGTTGTTGCTCACCCTCGTAAACCCAGTTTGTCACAGACAGCCTAACTGTGACAAATAAGAGTTGGAACTTTACTTTGAGCTCGGAGTCACACAGGTTTGGTAAAGTTTCTAAGCTGCTCTTCCGCATACGTGAGGTTTGATAAAGTGGTTATTTCCTGCAACAAACATAATTCCCTTTCAAACCTAATTACTCTGCCTTTAGACTAAAAAAAATCCCTCTAACACAAAAACTAAACTATTCTGTGGTTGTCTCAACGTTGACATTTTGGTTAAGGTAACTTTACTACCATGTAAAAAGTTGGAAAACATACAAATTCGAATTACAAAAAACAAACTATTAAAGTTTTTACTGCTAAAGAGAGCAGATGAGTGGTGCTGATAAGTGCAGTGGCACATTTACATTAAAGACTGTCAGGTTAATGTTATAAAGTACATCTACACATGAAAATACTCATTTATAATCAATAATACTTAAAAAAAAAAATGTTGTTGCTCACCCTTGTAAATCCACTTTGTCACAAATAGCCTATCTAGCAACAGCTACTCCGTCCTTTTTTTCATGCGTTTATGCTGCTTATCATTTGCCAAGTGCAAAAGTAGTTTCGTTTTTGCCTTTATATGTCTGTGGAGTGCTGCCCATGACTGAACTCTGGTGGAAAGAGATGGGTACTGCATTATTGTCCATTATATTTTAGAGTCTTATCATAACTCGTGTAACAGGAAGAGTAAAATATTTAAATATGAAGTGATTTATGGCCAAATTCAGTGACCAGTTCTGACCCATACAGTCCCCGGTTTCGTTCATTTTTGGCTGCACTTTTATCCTATCATTAGGTCTTTTTGGTTT
The DNA here is from genome assembly GCA_962446985.1 of Xyrichtys novacula. NCBI lineage: Eukaryota > Metazoa > Chordata > Actinopteri > Labriformes > Labridae > Xyrichtys > Xyrichtys novacula. Next base: position 4,204,195 of record OY660882.1, on the reverse strand, counting down.
ATATGGAGTGAAGGAAACATCTTCTGATGAGGAAAACAGGAGGTTGGGTGCTATTAGTGTCCGCCTATTTGTGTTGCTGTACTGAAAGTTATTGTTCTAAACATTACAAACAACATATTAACACAGAGATTAAACACTCAATATTTTTTTCACAGATAAAACAGAGAATCCCTTTGACTTCTGTATGTGCAAATAAGAGTTGGAACTTTTTTACTTGTTTTATTGTCTATTCAAATCCTAATAGAGCAGTAATTTCCTGCTATAATCAGCTGTATTGAAGAAGACTCTGCCTTTAGACTAAAAAAAAATCCCCCTGACAGAAAAACTGAACTATTCTGTGGTTGTCAAAATGTTGACAGTTTTAATATGGTAACTTGTCTACCACTTAAGAAGTTGGAGAACAGACATACGAAAAAAAAACCCATGTAAGGTTTCACTGTGAAGGAGAGCAGATGAGTGCTGCTGATGAGTGAAGTGACGTATTTACATTTAAGACTATCGGGATTTTGTTTTAAAAAAGTACATCTACACATGAAAATACTCATTTATCATCGATAATACTTAAAAAAAAATGTTGCTCACCCTCGTAAATCCAGTTTGTCACAGACAGCCTAACTGTGACAAATAAGAGTTGGAACTTTTCTTTGAGCTCGGAGTCACACAGGTTTGGTAAAGTTTCTAAGCTGCTCTTCCGCATAACTACGTGAGGTTTGATAAAGTGGTTATTTCCTGCGACAAAGCGCGGAAAACTAGACGAACTGTGAAAATAATCGCCATAGTGAACCGAATAATTTCGTCACATACATTAGAGAGATGTTTCTTTGTATGAATATCCCTTTCAAACATTATTACTCTGCGTTAGGACTCAAAAAACTTCCTTCTATCACAAAAACTAAACTATTCTGTGGTTGTCTAAACATTGACATTTTGGTTATGGTAACTTTACTACCACGTAAAAAGTTGGAAAACATACACATTCGAATTACAAAAAACAAACAAAGTTTTTACTGCTAAAGAGAGCAGATGAGTGGTACAGATAAGTGAAGTGACGCATTTACATTTAAGACTGTTAGGTTTTATGCTACAAAGTACATCTACACATGAAAATACTCATTTATAATCGATAATACTTCAAAAAAAAATGTTGTTGCTCACCCTTGTAAAAGAGAGCAGATGAGTGGTACAGATAAGTGAAGTGACGCATTTACATTTAAGACTGTTAGGTTTTATGCTACAAAGTACATCTACACATGAAAATACTCATTTATAATCGATAATACTTCAAAAAAAATGTTGTTGCTCACCCTTGTAAATCCACTTTGTCACAGATAGCCTATTTAGCAGCAGCTCCTTGTTTTCGTGTGTTTATGCTGCTTATCATTTTCCAGTTATGAAAGTAGTTTCGTTTTTGCGTTTTTATGTCTGTGGAGTGCTGCCCATGACTGAACTCTAGTGGGAAGAGATGGGTACTGCATGATTGTCCATTACATTTTACAGTCTTATCATAACTCGTGTAACAGGAAGAGTAAAATATTTAAATATGAAGTGATTTATGGCCAGATCTCATGACCCTGGTGTAAATCATTTTTGGCTGCACTGTTATCCCGTTATTAGGTCCTGTCTTGAGGCCCTTTTTTGTATATCCTGTATCGAGAACTTTGCCATGAAAACCTCTTTTATTCTTCTGCATATTCTCATATAATACCATAAATACATATTTAAAAAAGCAATGATAAACAACATCTAGCTGAGATGATAATGATTGGAGTCTTAAAACTAACCTCTTTTGAACACTTGCTCACTTTGATCTGAATTTCTGATGATCATAAGGCTAGAAAGTGACATTAACCTGATTTCAAACAAGAAGTCAAAAAATGAATTATGATTAAGTCAAACTTTAAATCAACAGGCTTTATAACTGCAGTAACTTATGCTCAAGATTAAGCTAAACGTACATGATAAAAAAAAAAGTGTAATTATCCTTCGCCATAATAAAACCTAATCTGCACTCTGTATTAAACTAATAAGAACATTTTTATGAGCAGTCAAGCAAAGTTTTTCTGTTGATAATTAAAAAAAAGGTCAGCAGCAACACTGTGCCCTAATCGTATATACATTGGAAGTTGTTGTGAATCCATGCAGTGATTTCCAATGTGGTAGTGGTGTAAAAATGGTTAACACTAAGAAATGCATTTCACCTCCTTGTCACCAGAAGGTGGTATGAATAGGTGAATGTGACACTGAAACAGTACCTTGAGTGGTCAGAAGAGAAAACAAAGTGCTAGATAAAGACAGTCCATTTGTAATAATTGTGGAATGTAGGGTTGGTCGAGGAAGCTACAGTATATAACCTATTTTAAACATACAAACATCAAACATGCATTCTGTGCAGATAGATTTATTTTGTATGACACCTTTTTTACACAAACACAACTTTTCATGACATTCTTATTGAAAGATTACTCTGATTAAAAAAAGTAAAAAAATATATATATATGTTTAAAAAAGTAGCAAAAACAATTACAAATCTGTCACTCAAATAAAAAAAGGGAACCTCTGCTGCTGAGTACAAATTTGAAACACCATTCGTATCCAGCTGGCAAGTGATCCACTGCTTTCCACAGCATCACATAGCTCCTTTTGTTTTTGTTTCACCCTCCTGTCCTTACAAGACATCACTACAGAATGAGATTTATAAACTACAATCTAATGCACATAAAACACACCCACACATACATTTACACCTTTTCATGACATACTGTACAGCCACAAATTTGCTTCATGGTGCAGATTCATGATGTGCCCTTTTTATTTATAGTGCTAATAATAGTGTAAGATCTAACTGAATTCAATAGAAATCATGTCTTTTAAATCTATTTGTGCTTCTATGCAGTTTCACTAACCACTTGGTTATGAAAGTTATATGTTTTATATTCAGGCATATTATGTTTAATTTGTGTGTAAATATATACAAATGTTACACTACGATGTTTAAATGAGAGGTTGAGAAAATCTAAATTCAAATTCTTCTTGTTATTATTGTTGTATATATAGTCTTAAATTATGTGAATATTCATGTACATTGCATAGTTTTTGTAAAATAACAGTCTATACCTTATTGCCTCTGGAAACATAGGAAAAACACTGCAACTCACTTGACATTAAAATTATACGTCTTTCTAATGCACTTTGCCTATAACTAAAGAAACAAATGGAAACAAAAAGAAGCCTGACATACTTTTTCCCCTCAACACGCTGTGTGTCGTTTACTAGTGGCTATAACTTATGAGCGGTGTGTGCAGAGTCAGAGGTATACACAGAATGCTTACTGCACTTCATCAGTCATCTTGCAAGAATACACCGTGAAACAAATATCGCGGCAAAACCTACTCATCACAACATCGGCTGTTTGACTGTAATATCTGTGGTTTGACTAATTCCTCTGGTCTTTGGTTTCAAGCAGCAACTGTCTCTAGTAGCCAGCTTTGACACGCTTAGCTACAGGGCAGATCTAATCACATTTGGGCAATGAGGGCACATCTATGTGGATCACATGATCGACCGAGGGTAGCTCTGAATGATTATAATTTTGTTTTATTTATGGTATTTGGGTCATACAACAGAGTAAAAACATTCTAATAAAGGTCCTTTTGCGAAAAGCAGCTCGTGCTCTTGTTGCCCCCCGCGCTGCACGTGCCTGTCTCTGAATCATCTCAGAGTCATCATTCAGCTCATTCAGACAGAGGTGAAGGTTGTCGCATCTGTCTGGAGGTGGACCAGCTTGAATCTTCTTTTTAATGTATTTGATGATCTCAGCTCTTGTGTTTTGGTTGGTTCTGTTGTGAATCAGCAGATGCTTCAGCAGAGTTTGATTTGATTCAAGAGACAGGCCCAAGAGGAAGCGCAGAAATATGTCAAAATGTCCTCTCTCACACTGCAGAGCCTTTTTTACTGCTGCTTTATAGAGGGTGAGCTCTGATGAGTCTCTTGATAGAGATCGGCTGAATGGGTTCTTGTTCAGGACGATCACGTTGTCATTGTTGAACTTGAGATAGACATACAAAGCTGCAAAGAACTCCTGGACACTCCGATGCACAAAGCAGAACGTGTTCTCCTGACACAGGATCAAATCCTCACTGAAGATCTGGGTGTAGAGTCCTGAAAACAAGTTTGGCCCTGTGACTTTGATTCCATTTTGGATGAGGCTGCTCTCATTGAAAATAAATTTGCCTTTCGCAAGTTCTTCAAAGGCAAGCTTACCCAGATAGATAAGATCCTTTCTCACACTGTCAGGGTTTGCCTCGTCGCGCAGCTTCTTGCTCATGCTGTCCACACACTCGGTCAAGAAGTGTATGTACATCGGGGTCAGAGTTGCTGGCATGTCAGTACCACCTGGTGTTGCCGGCTTCTTCTTCAACAAACTTGCCATCTTCCAGCAAAAGAATGGTATGTGGCACATGATATAAAGACTCTGGCAGGATTTCACATGTGAAATTACCTTGTCTGCTACCTTCCGGCGACTAATTATACTTCTGAAGTACTCATCTTTCTGGGTGTTGTTGAACCCTCGAACCTCAACCCTCAGGTCAATGTGCTCAGAGGGTATTTTGCTGGAAGCATCTGGCCGAGATATTATCCAGATGAAAGCTGAGGGGAGAAGTCTTCCCCTGATGATGTTGGTTATAAGCACAGCAGTCTCAGTTGGCTGTGTCACATCAGTCACTATTTCACATTCCTTGAAATCCAAAGATAGTAGGCTCTCGTCCAGGCCATCCAAGATGAAAAGCATTTTGTATTGATCGTTATTAAGGATTCCTGTGTCTTTAAAGATTTCTGTGTCTTTGGTTTCAGGAAAAAGTTTATTGATAAGTCCAACAAGACTGATGGGTTTATCGCCCACAAGTTTTAGATCACGGAAGGGCAGAGGAAACACAAAGTCCAGGTTGGTGTTTTCTCTCTCCTCAGCCCAGTCTAGAATGAATTTGTTGGCACATACTGTTTTCCCGATGCCAGCAACTCCCCTTGTGATAACAGTTCTAATATGACGGTCTTGTCCCGGTGGAGGATTGAAGAGGTGGTTGCAGTGGATCGATTTTTCCTGGTTCTGCTTGATTGCTGATTCTTCCTTAATCACCTCATGCTCCGTGTTAACCTCACAATTTCCTCCTTCAATGATGCACACTTCTGTGTAGATCTCATCGAGGGGCATCTTGTCATTTCCAGTTCTCAAATCCTTAAACTTCCTCTTCAGGGTTTCTTTTAGCTTCTGTTTACATTCTTCGATCTTTTTATCTAGAAAAAAAAGACATTCAAATATTATGCCTTTTCCCCTCTAAGTTAAAAACAATCAAGGTATTTCATATATTTTGGAATTTTGTAATGCACGTGAAAAAGTACTCACTTTTGTGGAGTGGAGCAGCTGCATTGACTGATTCCTTTTTTGATGGAACAATAGACTCTGCAAAAGAACAAAGAGATTAGCAGATGCCAAACTCTGGTTTCAAATACTAAATGTTTCATATCTACCTTTGCCAGATGTAATAGTGATGTTAAAATTTTCAATGTTACAATCCTTGAAGTTAGGATTAGTCACGATTCCGCTGTCCCAAGCAGATATCTTGTTGTGGGGATTTACTGCAGCTTGAGGAGAGGGCAGTGACTCTGAGAGAAACCAGAAAGCTCCTTTTTAGACAGTTTGCTACAAGTACAGGATATCTTGAGATCTTGGACAAATATTTCGAATACCAAGGTTAATGAAAATTATTATCCATGTAATCAATTAATATTCAGTAGTAATTGTAACTGTAGCATAAAATTATCTGTGTTTATATATGGTCTTCCAGTTCATCCACCCCCCACTACACATGAGGAAAGTAGCAGTTAAATTAATGTTATTTGCTTGAATTCCCTGAAAACCTGAAATAATAATGTTTTCTGGTAGCCTTTGGCAACACAGCCCAAATAGCTGATTTAAACACAAGTCCTGCAAAGCAAGTAACACCAGGCACCTCACCTGTTTTTTTAGCAATGCTCTTTTGCTCCAGGTTTGCCTCATAACCTTCCGTGGTTGTGGATTCGCATTCCTTGGAGGTTGAATTTAAGCTCTAAATTTTGAAGAAAATGCCAGACTTAGTAAAAATTTGCAGTAAAAGGTGATTCACACACTGTCATCAGCCTCTTGTAAGCAAAGGTCTTTCATTTGCACAGATGGAAGAAAATGTCTCTTGCTTCCTCCTTGTGTAAAATAAAAAGGAAGTGGATGTTTTTTGCAAGGGTTATACATCAAGCACTTGGTGATACTCCTGGGGCTTGCAACACACTTTCCACTAACAAAACCACTGTGATCAATTGGAGCTAAAAAAAAACTTGAACTTTTGGGCTGATTGGCACACTTCTCCAAGGTATGTATGGACCAGGATACGGCTTTAAAGAGACGTTCCGTGTCTTTTGTCATAAGGTTTTGTGAGTCACATTTCACTGACAAGTGCACTAGCCACAATGGATGCTGGTCAGTTCTGCCCCTTAAGTAAAAATAGAAGAGAAACATGCATACTCCCTAGGATACAGTATTCTGCAGATTGGGACAAGTCTGCTGCAGAAATTGGCTACTTTTGAGAGACTCAGGCCCAAGAACTCATCTCAGTTTAAGTGAATGCTTGAACATAGTGGATTCAATGGAACTTGCAGTGGCAGGACCAGCCATCTAAGATGTTTAAGAATAGACTAAAGCAGCACTCCTGTGTGGTCCTCTTGAATAAAGGACTGAGGTTGGTACATCTGCCATTGATAGGGAAAACCTTCAGACTGACAGACCCACTTCCCAGTGAAAGTAAATGTGAACTGGCTCATCTGTCTGGCACTGCTGGGCTACTTTTCCACCAGAGGACCCATTTACTTTTGCACAGTTTGTTGATGCAGCATACATATATGTTCCCTGGGATGCTGTTCCCTGGGCAGTTTCCCATTTACAGGAAAGAACTGGCCAGCACCCACTGTGTGCACACTTATTAACTTATGTAAACCCACTTCAAGAATCCTGAAGTATCCCTTTAAGGAAAGTTTTTTATAACATGGTGAAATAATTAAATCCACAACACTGTCACAGCACAGTCCTTTCAATCACCACATGACCTCACCTGATTTGACTCCAAGTCCTCTCCTCTTCCTCTCTCTGTATTGTTTTCACCTTGACTCTCCAGATCGAAGTCATGAAGTGTTTCAGTGAGATCAGCAACAGCATCCCTCTCCCTCTCTCTCACATTGTAGGGTGACAGCTCATGAGATAGCTGTTCCATGTTTAGTTCTGTTGACTATAATATTAAAGAAAACTGTGATTAGAAAAACACCCCTGAATTCAATCACCGGTATCTAAATGGACATTGTGATACTCTAAACAGGTGTGGCTATTTCACCAAGTTGAGCATCATCCAGAGGTAGCTATAGTGTTTAGGGTGTTAGAAATCAGCTGTGGTTGTTTGTTTTTGTCCACAGAGGGTCATTGATCGGTTTCTGCTGATAATTGATTGGCATAATAGGCTAATGATCTACTGTAAAGGCAAGCTAATACTCAGCCTTGACTTTTTGTTTCACATTGAACATAAAAATCCAGGGAGAAAGAAGAAAGTTCTGTGTAAGGTGAACTTCATGCAGTCAGGTACAAATAGGATAAAACACCTGAGTTTGTCGCGACATGATATCAGATAAAAATGAACTCACTGGCTGTCTTTTCTCTTATGCACATGGCTGCTAACAGCATCTGCCCATTTATTATATTGTCCTTAAAACATTGTTGTTTACCCTCAACTTGTTTTAACAAAAGGTCATTTTGTTTGGTCAGGATCCATCTTCGTCACTCTTGCCCAGGTACCACTGAATTTCCCTCAGGTTGTCACCATTCACCTTGTGGAAACTTGAGACTTTTCTGTGAAAGTGAAATATAAACATTTGAACTATCAATAACTCATGGAGCAAAGCTATAAAAACAACTCAATGGACCTTCATAAAGCCTAACATGGTAAATATAGTTTGAGTTGTAAAGGGTTTGCTTTGCAAATCAAATTTTTACAAACTTTGTTGGGAAAGAAATTAGGTAGGAGGAAGAGGATGTGACTCCTGCCACTGTTCTGGACTCTACTACTCTTATAAAGGACAGTGCTGAGTGTGAAACTAGGATGAAGGTAAAAATGCACTCAAATTGAGTTTGTGTTGCAATATTTTTATACTTTATCTGTTGTAGGGATTTAATTTTTTAGACATCAATCCACACAAGGCTGATATCTTTTGAAGGCCATGCTATGCTGTAGCTTCAGTTTTACTGTGCTGGTGTTTATTATACTGCATACTATATATACAGCAGATCTGAAAGAGTTAGAGGAAGTGAAGTTGTTACATAACTTGACAGTCTTCAGAAGAAGAGGAAGTAGCTACTTTGACCTCAGGGCTATGCAGGTTGGACAAAGATAGTAGGCTGCTCTTCTGCATACGTGAGGTTTGATAAAGTGGTAATTTACAAATAGACTAACTAACAGCCATTCAAACATAATTACTCTGCCTTTTGACTCAAAAATTCCCTCTAACACAAAAACAAAACTATTCTTTAGTTGTCTAAACACTGACATTTTGGTTATGGTAACTTTTCTACCATTTAATGAGCTGGAAAACAAACACAGTTTGAATTTAAGACTGTCAGGTTTATGTTACAAAGTACATCTACACATGAAAATACTCATTTATAATCGATACTACATAAAAAAAAAAATGTTGTTGCTCACCCTTGTAAACCCAGTTTGTCACAGACAGCCTAACTGTAACAAACAAGAGTTGGAACTTTACTTTGAGCTCGGAGTCACACAGGTTTGGTAAAGTTTCTAAGCTGCTCTTCCGCATACATGAGGTTTGGTTATTTCCTGCGACAAAGCACAGAAAGCTAGACGAACTGTGAAAATAATCGCCATAGTGAACCAAATAATTTCTTCACATACATTAGATAGATGATTGTGAGTATGAAAATCCCTTTCAAATATAATTACTTTGCCTTTAGACTCAAAATATTCCCTCTAACACAAAAAATGAACTATTTTTTGGTTGTCTAAACACTGACATTTTGGTTATGGTAACTTGTCTACTACTTAAGGAGTTGGAAAACAAACAAATTTGAATTAAAAAAAACAAACAACAACAACAACAAAAAAATATTAAATCTGTCACCCCGGAAGAGCGGATGAGTGGTCCTGAGAAGTGAAGTGACGCATTTACATTTGAGACTGTTAGGTTTATGTCACAAAGTACATCTACACATGAAAATACTCATTTAAAAATCAATAATTCTTCAAAAAATGTTTTTGCTCACCCTTGTAAACCCAGTTTGTCACAGACAGCCTAACTGTGACAAATAAGAGCTGGAACTTTACTTTGAGCTCGGAGGCACACAGGTTTGGTAAAGTTTCTAAGCTGCTCTTCTGCATATGTGAGGTTTTTTGTAAATTAAGCGGTAATTTACAAATAGACAAACTGTGAAAATAATCGCCATAGTGAACCAAATAATTTCTTCACACACATTAGATAGATGATTGTGAGTATGAAAATCCCTTTCAAACATATTTACTCTGCCTTTAGACTCAAAAAATTCCCTCTAACACAAAAACTAAACAGTTTTTTGGTTGTCTAAACATTGACATTTTGGTTATGATAACTATTCTACCATTTAAGAAGTTGGAAAACACACAAATTCGAATCACAAAAAACAAACAAATATTAAAGTTTTCATTGCGGAAGTGAGCAGATGAGTGCTTCTGAGAAGTGAAGTGACGCATTTACATTTAAGATTGTCAGGTTTATGTTACAAAGTACATCTACACATGAAAATACTCATTTATAATCTATAATTCTTCAAAAAATGTTGTTGCTCACCCTTGTAAACCCAGTTTGTCACAAATAGCCTATCTAGCAACAGCTCCTCTGTCCTTGTTTTCTTGTGTTTATGCTGCGTATCATTTGCCAAGTGCAAAAATTGTTTCATTTTCGCCCTTATATATGTATATATATATATATATATGTCTGTGGAGTGCTGCCCATGACTGAACTCTGGTGGAAAGAGATGGGTACTGCATTATTGTCCATTACATTTTACAGTCTTATCCTAACTCATGTTACAGGAAGAGTAAAATATTTATATGAAGTGATTTATGGCCAAATTCAGTGACCAGTTCTGACCCATACAGTCCCCGGTTTCGTTCATTTTTGGCTGCACTTTTATCCCGTCATTAGGTCTTTTTGGTTTATATGGAGTGAAGGAAACATCTTCTGATGAGGAAAACAGGAGGTTGGGTGCTAATAGTGTCCGCCTATTTGTGTTGCTGTACTGAAAGTTATTGTTCTAAACATTACAAACAACATATTAACACAGAGATTAAACACTCAATATTTTTTTCACAGATAAAACTGAGAATCCCTTTGACTAATGTATGTGCAAATAAGAGTTGGAACTTTTTGACTTGAAGCCAGTGGTGACCGTATTGTAGTAACTTGTCAGTCACATTTGCCATGTTCTGAATCACACTTTGTTTTATTGCCTATTCAAATCCAAATAGAGAAGTAATTTCCTGCTTTTATCAGCTGTATTGAAGAGCTGTGATAAGCAATCTTAACCATAACGTCATTAGCATGTATTTTATTTCACCTGTAAACCGACTAAAGCAAAGAGTCACTTTTAGCCCCCTTCTGGCCATTAGAGATAATGCAGGTTCAAAGCACTATTTTGGCTCTGCTTTGCAAACAGTGAGACTGTCCACCAATATAGTTTATTTTGCTACACACTAACATCACAAGTAACTTTGCAACTACCACCAACACCAAGGGCTCTATTTTCGTGCCCCCCCAGCGGCATGCCATAGGCTCGGCGTAAGTCAGGTCCGCCGCGCCGACAAGGCGTGCCAAAGCACATTTTAGTATTTTGGTGGGCGGCGCAGCCCGGCATAAGTATCCTCCCTCCCTAACTCAGCTCCTCCCAGCGTTGTAAATTGTAGAGAGGGAGGGGATAAGGTGTGGAGTGGGTTTTACTCAGCCGAGACCTTTTTTCGCCAGTCACATAAGCTCCTCTCCTCACCTTTAAATCCGCCACCGGCAAGGCGTATTACAATTTTCGTGAAATAGTCAAAGAGATCAAGAGATGTCTGAAGACAGCAATGCCACAGAAAATACCAAACTGGCTGTGCACCGGGCCCCGCCAGACGAAAATTCTGCTGCACAGGTCCAACACCCTCCGCCGCGCCGCCGGCGGGCACAAAAATAGAGCCCCAAATGGAAATACTGAAGCAAAGTAAATGACCAGTGGGATGAGGTCCTGGTAAGCATTTTGGTTGCTGGAATGATGAAATGGACATGGAAAATAACTAAATAGACATTTATTTGGTTGAACTCTTCAGAGCCATGACTGCAGATTTAAGACAAAAAAAAAAAAAAAGATAGGATATATAATCATATTGGCTTTAGTTTGGAGTCAGGCTTTGAAAACACCAGAGCGAGAGAGCTGATGGCTACTTGGAATCAGGATCCCAACAGTTCTGGTTCCTACATGCTGCAGGATTGCATGTTGAACAGATGGTGGAGGCAGAGTATAAGCAGTGCTGTCCTAAAAACTGTCCTCTTACACAGAACATGGTTTAACTGACTTCTGAACTTCAGGAGTTTTATGATGGGCTACCACTGTTTTTTTTTTTTTTTTTAAAGCTGTTTATGGCTCTATTGAAAATCTGTGTGTAATATAAGCACTCAATCCGATATGTATTGCTAAAGATCGTGAAATAAAATAAGACATCAACCTGATTAGAAACAACAACAGTCAAAAATGAATTATAATAAAGTCAAACTTCAAATTAACATGGTTTACAACTGCAGTTATTTATGTTCTAGACCATCTTTTTAATTTAGTGTAGTTTAAACATGGTACAAACAGCTTAGCGTACATGATTTAAAAAGTGTATAACTATCCTTCCTTGTATTTTTTGAAAGCTTTTGCAAATCCAGTTTGTCACAAATATCCAGCAATTTTTTTTAGACTCTTTTTTTCAGTCTAACTTCTGCTCAATAATGCTGCACACATAGAAGTCTATGGCTGCACATAATTCCCTTTCTCAGCCATTAACTACTGACCTCTGGTGGAGAGAGATCTGTACTACATTAGTGTGATCATGACTGGGATAATGGTTTAACAATAAAGAATATATTGGAGGAATAGGTAGAAAAATACAGTAACCAAGTCTGGCCTTTAAAATCACTGACTGCAGGGGGAGTTAAAAATAATATGTTTTACTAAAATATGAAAAAACAGTCATGACTGTGCCATAATATTACCTGATCTGCACTTTGTATCAAAGTATTTTTGACCATTTTTATTAGCGGTCAAGCAATGTTGTTTCTGCTAATAATCAGAATGCAGGTGAGCAGCAACACTGTGTCTATATCATATATATATATTGGATGTTATTGTGAACCCGTGCTGTGATTTCCATTGCAGAGCCATGTCTGTTTTCAGTGCAGTGCCACCTGAGGACCAAAAGATCACAGCCATCTAGTATCGCTCATCAGCGTCTCCCTTTACCACAAAGATCTCTGCTCATTCTTTGAGTCCTTCGTTGATATGATGTACTGAAGATGCTCAAACTCTTTGCAATTACAGGAACATAATTTTGAAATTATTGAACTATCTCCTCACTCAGTCCCTCACAGAGTTGTGAATCTCTTTTCTTCTCAACCTCCCTGAAGAGCCCTTTTTATACACAATCCTGTTTCTAACTTGCTGCAAATAACCAACTTACCTTCGACATATTCCTCTGGCTTTCTAGCAGAAGGCCGAAGGTTTTGTGCCAACACTGACTGGTATTTGGAACTGTTCATAATTCCCCCCACCCTGTCTAAGGCACCAGTTCCAGCTGAAGAAAAACAGCCCCAAAGCATGATGCTGCCACGACCATGCTTCACTGTGGGTATGGCGTTCTTTTGGTGATGAGCAGTGTTGTTTTTGTGCCAAATATACCTTTTGCAATGATGCCCAAAAAGTTCAACTTTGGTTTCATCAGACCATAACACATTTTCCCACATGCGTTTGGGAGATTTTAGATGTCTTTTTGCAAAATTAAGCCGGGCTTTGATGTTTTTCTTTGTAGGATAAGGCTTCCATCTTGCCACCTTACCCCATAGCCCAGACATATGAAGACAGCAGGAGATAGTTGTCACATGTACTACACAGCCAGCACTTGCCAGATTTCTGCAGCAATCCAGCACAATCCTGTTTCTAACTTGCTGCAAATAACCAACTTACCTTCGACATATTCCTCGGGGTATTTTTTTTATAGTAATTTTTCAGGTTCAACATTTGATTGGTTGTCTTTGCATGATTTTCAATCAAATACAGGCTTTAAATGATTTGTAAACCATCAAACTTCATTTTCATTGACTCTCATGGCGCTGAGGTTGTAAGACCTCCTGTCATTTCTAATTTTTGTTATCATAGTAGAGGTAATTTGTTGGAAATTTTACATTATGGGTGCAAGTCTTCAGTTTATTGGCCAGAGCTGACATGACGTACTTGCAGGCATCCTTGGACAGCCCAAGACGGGATATTGTCGGTTTTCTTTGCCTGTGTAAAGAGCAGAGCAGACTCTGAACTTTGAATGACTAAACTCTTTAATCATCAAGAACAGGAGCAGAGAACATGTCACCTCTGATTTCTGCTGTGATGTTCAAAAATGTACCATTATTTATTTATCCCGGCTGAGCTGACTGAGCACACTGGCCTTTCATCAGCGACACCCCGCTTTTCACCCACTCAGCCGCACACACTGACAGCCCGGGCGCTGTCCTATACGACCACGACAGTCTACTTGAGCAGTTGGAGGTCAGGTCAGTATAGCTTATCGCTTCGGGCCATCACGACAACAGTATCTGTTCGAGGAGGAAGGAGCGTTACTCATTTACTTCCTCCAGTCAGATTATTTCTCCTAAGAAAGCGGCGGAGGAGCAGGAGTGTCATGACTCAGCTCTTGGCCCTGTTCACTCTCTGGGTTGTGATGATGTAACAGATGGCATGTTCACCCTCATTAGTCACAACAAAGGGAAAGTCATGCCTAAATGTATTTCAGCTTCTGCAGCTCTTTTTGCACGGTTATTCTATTCTGGATACAAAGAGAGCTTCAGTTAGCATGGGAGAAAGCTGCAAACAGATCTGTGATATTTTGGCTCTGCAGATCATACCACAGGGCTGTTTTCGCTCCAAGAGAGCATGTCAAATTCCTGCATGGGTGTACTGCAGTAAGCTTCATACAAAAAGAAAGATAGGTGGGCAGATTTTTTTCTACTGCTAATACAACTGGATTAGACCAGTTTCCTCTGCTGCCTGCAGCTATATTTAGTTTAAAAAATGTGAGAACACTTCATAACGGCATAACTGCACAAAATCCAATATCATCCAAAAAAGGGTTTTATTTGCATTAGTTGAAGATATTGACGATGTTACTTTTTTTCAGCATTGTCTATAAAAAGACGAGATTGTGGGCTCCCAATCTTGAAATACACATGCATCAACCTAAAATATTATCTCCAAAGATGCTAGTCTATAACTATTTTGGAAAACATTTACAGGTCTATGCTCATATAACCTTGCTTTCCCGAACAGATTTTGCAACCTACATATAGAATTCCAAACGAATCAGTAAATGTGCAATCACATGGCTGAAAATTCGTCATCATACCTTGCTTCTTTTATCTAGAGCTAACAAGAAAAACTGCCTAATATGATGTTAGCACATTTTTTTGCTCTTTGACTGCATGAAGTACTAAAAATAAGAGATGACGATAATATAACTATGATTTATACTGTAATTTCAGATCTCCTTGTATCCTTTCTACAGACTTCATGTATTTTACCATTGGATGTTTATGGACACAGGCTCCTTCTCTACTAAGCAAGGTTTTGTTAAGTGTAAAGTATAGCCTGCTATAGCTACAACATTTTTAAATATGTCCAAAAACTATCATGATAATATAATTTAAGTGGGTATTAATCATTCAACATAGTTTAGACCCTTTTACTGAGTCAACCGTCTTAAATTTTTTCTGAATTTTTCTCAACCTGAGACTACTCCAGTGGTGGGAATTCAGATTTCCCATTAACACCATATGGATATAAAGGGCGTCAGAACATCCCTGACAACAGCATTTGACCTCAGAGGAAAATAACTGACATGGGGATATGATGAATGGAAACACAAAGTGGTGTCTGTGTAGATAGCTGCCATCTTCATTGACATTCCCTGCCCCCAAATATTAAGAGGGATTGACCCACAGAGTGTGACTTCTTTCTTTTTCACCGTGTAATTCAAAACCTGTTGGTGGTCTTGAGTCGCATGTGCAAGAACTACGCCAACGCAGTGTTAAAAATATTGGAGAGTGGTTGTAAGGTTGCTCAAGAGGAAAATGATAGGTCTAACTGTGATAATAATACAATAAAAATAAGAATACTACTGTATGGAAAATTGCACACAGATTTTCTTCTTTTCTCTCTCTCGCGGAGTCCTGATTTTAGCTGAAACCATCCTACTTTTCTTTTCTCTCGGCCTCCCGTGCTCTCACTCCTCTTCCCTCCTCTGCTCCTCTGTCTCTCATCAAGCGGGCAAGGCGTAGTGTGTGGTTGGTGTGAGATAACAGAGGCTGAGGAGTTCACCATTATATAACTTCTGTGGAGGCTGAGGAGGTGGAGGAAGAGGAGGAGAGGCAGCAGGGTTAGCACGTAGGAAAAGGAGGGCAGGAGAGGGCCAGTAGCCTACGTTGCAGTGCTCATTTGTCTTCCACATAACACGCGCACACATACACACACACGCTGGCCTGCTTTTTCTTGCTCTCCATCACAGATTCAGCAGGCTGCACTTGCAGATATGGCCTCATAATATTTGAACTTTTCAGTGTTCCAGCTTTGTGTTCCCACGCTGACAACCACACATAAAGATTTTCAAGCAAAATCACCATTTCACTCTCCGGCTAAGCGAGCCAGAGTGCTGAGCAGGCACACACAAACACACACACACATAGACATGCAATAACACATGCACTCACAGGGCCTCTAACTCTCAAGCTGTATGGCTCCCTCCAGCCCCACCCGCCTGTCCTCTGATGGCCTCCCACTCATGCCACATTAAACATTTAGTGAGGCACTCTGGATCTGTGTGACACCATCTTTTAGCGCCGCCAAGCTAACAGCCCTCACACTGTGGAAAAACATAGGTGCATGCTCGTCAGTGGAAACCCGATACAGCAGTCACACTATTCTCTCCTCTCATCCCTCACTCTCTTATGCACAAACACGTGCAAGCCCTCAGACACAAAAGGCAAAATCAGTGGTTCAGAGGGGCCCTCTGTGTTCAGAGCAAGACCTGCATTAATCAATATTGATTCCTCGGGTATGTGTCTGTGTGTGCATGAAGAAATGCAATGTATTTGTCACAGTTTGCCTCCCTGCTGCAGTGAAGTGTGACCCAGGCAAGCTTGGGTGTTGCCCAGCCAGTGCAGTAAAACGCTGCTGCTGCTGCTGCTGCTGCTGCTGCTGTGTGGTGTTCCCCTGCAATGTCTTGTGTATAAGACAAGACCACTGCTGGGTTTGAATGCTTTTTTCAGCCATGCGACGCCCCATTACTCAATAGACTAGTATTCATTAACATGTTCACATAATCATGATTCACTTTTCGGGATGAGAAATGTCCATATACCAAAATTCAGCTCCATCTTTCCACATTCTCTGTGATTTCACTGAACTGGATAGTGATGTGCTGATTGGGAACGAGTTGACTTGAAGAGCCGGCTCCTTTTAAAGCCGCTGTAAGGAACTTTCAGTTTGTGTTTTCAGTCTGACTCCTGTGGACTGGTCAGTCTCTCCTTATCTTATCCTGTACAGAGTCAAGTAGTGTCTATTGAAAAATAACCCTCTTCTTTTTCACTGTTGACGGTCAAATCTTGTTTGCTGTATCATTAAAAAGCATCCACACATGTTTTAGTCTTTTTCATTCAATTTCCTTTTCTTTGCTTTCCTTTTTTTTATTTGGGGGTTATTGTCAAATACAATTTAAAAAAATTCCCCCCTGTAGAGTTAGTAGGAATAAAAAAAAAGAGATATAAAAACCTAAACTTTTTTGCTGTAAAGATGTAATTTTCATGTGTTTTGCACTCACCATGCTATGACGGCAAATATCTAAATTCCATGTAATCCTACTACATCATGTCATGCAAGGTTTCCTGCCTCACCAGTGGGTGGCAGTATGGCAAAAACTAAAGAAACAGCATGTCCAGAAATGGATTTTAATCAGTAAAGTTTAGATGGTTTGGACACTGTTTGTTTGAGTTATACTAAATTTCTTAAATATAGCAAGATTTGAAATGGGACCAGCTGCCTTAGCCAAAAGTATGTGTCTGCAGAGCCAGAGGTTGTAGTTACAGGAATGCATTCTGGGACTGCATCTGTGGGACCTTTGTGTTATTTCAGCATTAATGGTAAATGTTAGGTTTACGCACATATACGCACAGAAAATAAAACCCTGACCACAAAGGTATATTAGCTTGACTGCAAGAAGTTCTATTAAGTGTGATTTCACCCTGACCAAAGGAAGCTAATAAAAGTGCAAAAATGATTTAGGTAAAATATTTGTCCTTTTATTCTAACCTGTTGTTTAAGATGACAGTTGTTGAAATGAGAGCCATCAATATAGGTTTCTCAAACAAGGAGAGACTTAATCTTTTGGCACATCAGCACCACATTATCATAAGTATCATAATAAAAATGTACATAATTAGAAGGCCATGTTAAATTGTTTTTATACTGTGTGTTTTTACACTTATTGTTTTTATATTTATTGTTCTTATATTTATTGCTTTTGTTGCACACCGGGAAGAGCATCCTAAACTAATTTCGTTGTAACTTGATGTACAGTGACAATAAAGTCTGAATCTGAATCTGATTTTATTACGACTTTATTCTCGTAAGTAATGATTTTAGTACAACTTTATTCCCGTAAGTAATTACTTTATTACAACTTCATTCTTGTAAGAAATTATTTTATTAAGACTTTACTCTCATAATTAATGATTTATTATGACTTTATTCTCATAAGTAATTATTTAATAACAACTTTATTCTTGAAAGAAATGAGTTTATTATAACTTTATTCGTATAAGTAATCATAATAGTACAACTTTATTCTCGTAAGAAATTACTTAATTACAACTTTATTCTTGTAAGTAATGATTTTATTATGACTTTACTCCCATAAGTAATGATTTTATTTCTACTTCATTCTCGTTAGTAATGACTTATTCTGGTAAATTAATGACTTTAATCTTGAGGACCCAAGTCTTATTTTTTTTTTTATTCTTGAAAAAAAGGTCAGATGTGATTAACTCAAAAGGTAATGCTCAAGAGCCATTCAGGGATGGAAGAACCGACTCTTTTTGCTGAGGTGTGCCAAAAGTTCTGGTTCACTTTAAATAGTCGTAATTCCCATCATTAGAACTGGAGGCCTTGGTCTCATTCTGCAGGAGCCTATTCTCGCAAGGATTCTCCCCTTTACCACACACACACATACACACAGGATCATCATCACTCCACCTCCTCCTCTCAAATCATTACTCACAAGAATAAAGTCATAATAAAGTAATTACTGACAAGAATATAGTCGTGACAAAGTATTACCTATGAGAATATAGTTGTAGTGAAATAATCACTAACTTACGAGAGCAAAGTCACTTACGAGAATAACATTCTCGTATCGTAATGATTTTATTACGACTTAGTTCTCGTTAAAATGATTTTAGTACAACTTTATTCCCGTAAGTAATTACTTTATTACAACTTTTTTCTTGTAAGAAATGATTTTAAAACGACTTTATTCTCGTATGTAATGATTTTATTACGCCTTTATTTTTGTTAATAAAGACTTATTCTGGTAAATTAATGACTTTAATCTTGAAATCTTCATTTTTTTCGAAGTCTTGACAAGATGTGATAAGCTCAAAAGGTAATGCTCAAGAGCCGTTCAGGGACGGAAGAACCGACTCTTTTTGCTGAGGTGTGCCAAAAGTTCTGGTTCACTTTAAAGAGTCGTAATTCCCATCATTAGAACTGTGGAGGCCTTGGTCTCATGCTGCACGAGCCTATTCTCGCGAGGATTCCTCCCCTTTACTACACGCACACACATACACACACAATCATCATCACTCCACCTCCTCCTCCTCCTCCTCCTCCTCCTCTCAGCAGCCCCTCCTTTTCCGTCTCTTGCTCGCCTCTATCCTCTTCAGCCTTGCCTGCCTGTCAGAAAGGTACTCCAGTATTGGAGGCTAGGCTACCCTCCTCCCGGACCCCGCACGAGAGAGAGCCAGCCACCGTCGTACCCCAAGGCTCGGGCTCCCCCACTCAGCGGCTCCAACCATGGCAACCACCGCTACTTCCACCCGGTTTACCGACGAGTACCAGCTGTACGAGGAGCTCGGGAAGTAAGCAGTAGTCTCAGCATTACAGTGTGTGCATCGTGTTTGTCTTGTCGTTTTGTCCCCCACCCCCGCAACCTCGCCTCACATTATTACTGGTTAGCGAGCTACGAGGCAGTAGCTCACCAGAATAGCTTCAAGACTTGTCATTTTCAGCGCATAAATAATGTGTCAGTTCGTGTATATACGAGTGTGTTATTGTAGTGGTGCAGTCAGGCTGGATAACCGTCGCTAACGGCTAACTAGCAGAGAACAGCGCACTAACGTACAGTCACTAGCCAACCAGCTACCATGCTGATATTGATAAACTAGCCGAGTTAGCCTCACTAGCGTTGCGTCTTTTAGTCACTAATGGTGATGTGGTTGGTGCATTAACAGCTGTTGCCCCCCCCCTTACCCACCCACCCTCCCCGTGTTTGCTAGCCGGTATTTTCTGGTCTGCTGGAGGCGTCACCGGGGCCCCGAGAGACGCTTTGGAGACGGTAGCCTGTGTGACATTTCACCGGCCCCTGGGTCTCTGACAGCTCCGTGCTTGGCTCGATACACCAAAAAGGCTGCGGTCGGTAGCTAACTAGGCCGACCACTTTTTTTTTTCTTCCTCTCCCCCCTACCCCTGAGCAGCTGCAGATGATTTGTGTAACCGTGTTGAGTAACGTTACGTACCCCTGGATCACTAATGAGGAAGTTATTTCCTCTGCGTTGATGTTTGCGCTGTAATGTCCGCACACCAGCTGGCCGGATCATCACGTCGTGTTATCCTTGAATGTGTTGTGGCTTAATTCCACTTTGAGCATTGTCAGTATTAGCGGTAATTTTATGTGCACTGTGCAAGAGGCAGTGACGTGTTTTCTCGGTATTCTGAGGACCGGGCCACTACCTCATCTGTTTCATCACCATCATCATCATCATCAGCAGCAGCAGCAGCAGCATCTGTTGTTCTTGGCCGGCGAAGGCTCTTCCCCCCACCCACCCCATCCCCCTTGTTGTACCCAAACCAGAGGCTGCAGGGCGACACTGGCCTGTCATGCAGACTGAAGGTCAAAATGCGATTTTGATGTAGAAACAAATCATGTTTCATCTCACGCTAGGGCTGGGTGACAAAACAATAACGATATATATCAAGAATTGATTTCCATAGTCGTCATTTTGCTGTGTTTTGGTAAACTATACAAATAGCCAATGAAAAGGGGAGTTGCTCCAGGTCTGCTTCGCGCTAAACCGATCATGTGCTGAATTAGAAACAAATAGCTAACAACAGCGTAGTAGCAGGCTGCAGCGACACGCAACCATTGCACTTAAACACGGTGAGAAACAGTGTTGTTTTTGTTGATGATGACGTTGATGAATATTTCATCAACGTCATCGTCAACGAAAATAACCAATATTTCGTCAACGCCCCTTTTTTCTACGACGAAGACATGACGTTGACGAGCTAAACATAAGTCTTAGATGACTAAAATGTTGCATTTCATCAGTCAAACGCTTAACATATATTCTGCAGTGTTGTTTTCATTGACGATGACGTTGATGAAATATATTCGTCAACATCATTGTTATCGTCAATGAAAACAACACTTGTGAGAAATAAAGAAATGCAGATGAAGGCTCAACAGATGATGACATCGTCAACAACACCGGCATGAAAACGTAGGTGGTGTGGAGGTATTTTGGTGCAGAGTAATGTGCACTGCAAATTATGTCGAGTACATGTTTTCGCAAAGTCGGGAAATAACTCGAATCTTTTCCACCACCTGAAGCAGTGCCACGCGGCAGAGGACGTGCAATGTAAAAGGTTACAAACCCCGAGTGGAGCAAGGAGCCCATGGCGCCTGTGCAGCTGAAACAGCCGACCATTCAGTCTGCTTCCTCTAGCGCAACGCCTTACGACATGTTGAAGAGACGTAAAGGCTATGTTCACACTGCAGGTCAATTCCGATTTTTTAACTGTATGTGACACATATCTGGTTTTTTTTTCATGTAAGTGTGAACAGTGCAATTCTGATTTTTTTCAAATTTTGAATGTGGATATAAATCAGATATGTATCCGATGTGACTGCAGTGTGAACGCTCAGGTCGCGTTCATCCGACCTATACGTCATCAATATGCGACAAACGTCACCATTGTTCGACAACACAAAAATGCGTGGAAAGCAATTTGTGCTATGTGCGCATGTGGGTCACTTCACAGACTCATTCAGTTTACATTAGATGCCGCATTTATTGTTGTAATGTGAACGACCGCACAAAAGATCGGATTAAACAAAAAATCTGAGTTGTGCATAAGAACCTGCAGTGTGAACGTAGCCAAAGACCTCACAGATGCAGTAGCTTATTGTATTGCAAAAGACATGCTACCAATAAGCACTCTTAAATTTCATATTTTATATCGTGATATATATCGATGTTGACTGATATGACAAAAATTATATCAGGATAAACTTTTTCCCATATCGTCCAGCCCTATCTCACGCTGCACAATCTACAATTCTGTCCACATTGCAGTAAACAAGCGTCACCTCCAACCTTAAAGCCTCTCAACTCTGCGTATCCCAGTGCATTATGATTCATAACGTCTCACTCACCATCATACCTTCTATCAGGAGGCTGCTCTGCTGTTGATTCATCCAGCCTCATTGCAAAAACTGCAAAGTTATCTCTACTCTGTTCCCATTCAAATACAGCATGTGTGATATCGGCACACAGGACGCATTCACATCAGCAGTACTTCTTGTTCATAGTCACAAGGTAAAAGTAGGTTCAAATACTTGAATGCAATTAAGAGGAACAGGTTGTACTTGAATACTTGTGATCACACTTGTGTAGGATTTTGAAATGTCTGCAAAATTGTTTGTGTATTAGCCATTGTTTAAAACTATGTATATTAATATTAAGTGATATTTTTTGCACAAATTTCTCAATTTCTCATGAAACAAAAGGATCTCAATTTCAGTAACAGTCCCTGCTTTTTAGTGAAGGATTAGCATAAATAAAGACACAACAGCTTTAATTTTCCAGCCGCCGTTTCTACTCTCTTGCCGAATAATTGACAGTAATCGATGGCGCTGATTGCACAGGCAGTACACACACATATGCACACCTACACATCCTCCTCCATAGTGGATCCGGGCTTTACCGCTCCTGCATCTTCAGTGCACTGACCACTTACCTCGGCTTATGTTTCTGCTCCCGTTTGTTAATGCATCTTGCTCCGTCATAGGCTATTAACATCAAGGCCCTGACTTGTGCTTCTGTCACCTGTCACCTCTCATTTACTGGTAAATAATTGAAACAAGGAGCAGAGTGGCTGGAGCAGAGTGCAGCATAAAAGTAGCAGCTCTCCGTATATCATCAAAAGTAGTAAAAGGCTGCCGTCCCCTTTAAAGACAGCAGCTACATAGAGGCAGATACTGCAGGCTGTACAGGCTCTATGAAAATCATGCATAATTACTCGTCCTATGGTGCTCAAAACCGAACAGTCACTGAAGCAGAAAGCAGGTGAAAATGTATGGAGCGTTCAACTAGGTCAATATGAAACTCCTCAGAGTGAGAGTTGTTAAAAGTGTGTTACGCACTTCCTTTCTTTTTCCTCGAGCAGATTGATAAGTGAGCGTTGTTACCATGTGAATGTCTTCAATATGCCCATTGTTGTATGTGATGCAGCCTGTTCTATATGCTGGCTGGTGCAAATTGAATTTCCTTTGTGGGCTGCTGGTGGTATTGTGTTGTGCGCCTATCAAAAAATGAGATGAAGTATTCAGCTCTTTATTTACAATAAAAACAGCCTAAACTCGTGTTTGCACTCGAGAGTCTTGTTATACAGGTGCTGGTTTGCTTGATTGTTGCCCACACTGATGCTCTGTTAGTAATGACTGTAAACTGTTTGTGTATTTGTGTGTGTGTGAGAGAGTGAGAGAGATCAAGGTTGTTAGCATACACACACAAAACCAAACCACCGCCATAAAAATAAGAGCAGTTTCAAAATGTCACACTTTGCGCATGTGAGAAAGAAAACGAGCGTGTGTAATGGAACTGATTTTTGGTTGTTTATGTTCTTCTTTCTTAGGGGAGCTTTTTCAGTGGTGCGTAGGTGTGTAAAGAAGTCATCAGGACAGGAATATGCTGCAAAAATCATCAACACTAAGAAGCTGTCGGCAAGAGGTATGGTAACACCACACACTCCAACAGACTCTGAATTTTGCATGTTTGCCTTTTTATCTTCTGGATCCAAAAAAATGAGCTACATGCTGCTTTGACGACAGCTGTCATAAATGGCACACAGTAATCTTTCTATAAATTATATAAAGAAGAAGAAATGTGACTGGACTGCTTCATCCTATCACTGAAAAAACTGTTTAATATTTCCATGAAAGGTACAGCGTTTAGTAGAACAGACTTCGTTGAACTTAATGTCGTATATTAGCAGGATGTCACCCTCCCCCAAGCCGCCATGTTGGACCACTATGTTTGAACAGTAGCACAAAAAGAAGAAGCTAGAAAGGCCGGTCCTTCTTGTGCACATAAGAATTTGTATCGGTCAGAGATTTTGATGGTGAAAACTTGATAAATAGCGGATGAGAGTTATCATGTATCAGAGGTGCTTCTTGTCCTCAAAGGCTGCTGTTGCTTCTGGAATTTTGCAATTTCACATTGAGAGAGATCAGCAAGGGAGCATTTCAACCTAGAATCTGACTGATATTTCCACTCATTCCCATTTATCTTTCCTTTTTTGCACATCCAATACTATTTTCTTCTTCACTGGTGTAACAGTATAAAGTATAAAAACACCACTGCATTGTTGATTAAAAGACTAATCAATATCAGATGAAACGAGAGATGATTAGAGTTCTGATCCAGTACCTCACATCCAGTATGTTTACATGACACTCGAGAAAACTGAATTATTGCCTTACTCTGATTAAGACCGGACAACTGAAGTGCATATAAACACCTTAGTCCAACTATAATCGAAGTTTGAGAACTCCGATTAAGACACCCAGATAATGCGATTGGAATTCAATTCTCTCTACCATTTAACTAGCGTAGTCGGTGTATGATCAGACAATGCATTTGCGCGTGCGCCCCATAACCACGAAACAAAAATACCAAAGAAGAGAAGTAGCATGCATCTCATCTGCAGAAAAAGTAGCGTGTACGATGCTCCATCTTCTTGCTCGAAAATGCCCAGCAGCAGTTGTAGCCACTTCTAACGTCAGGCACGGACTTGCTGTTGTTGTTGACAGTTGTACGGGGTGGGTAACATCGCTGCTGAAAAGACCCATATCGCCCCCTAGTTTTGGGGACTTGGACACGTTAACGCCAATAATTCAATTTTCTTAGCTGCAGACAAGGAAAGAAGTCAGATTCGACTTGGCTCATGTTGCCAGAAAGAGCTACACGGCTGCATGGAAACTGCACATTGTGGACTTTGCTGAATGCAATTTTAGGTCTTAGCACAGGAAAACTGTTCAGTTTTTCCTCCCAGAGGCTCCCAAATCAGACTGTGTTTTCTGTACCTGTGCTTGACTTAACAGCGCTAAGTAGTGTTAGTTGCTCTGGCTTATCAGGAGTAATCGAGGGATAACTTCCTGCCCTGGTAGTGGTACTGTGTAGCAATTTTGAACCGTTTTAATTTCTCAGCATATGTATAACTGACTCGTCCAGCCTAAGGGGAGAGTACACAGTCGAACACAGTTGTCCGCTGCTATAGGAAATCTTCATTCAATCACCTGGTCTACTGGGAGCTCTTATCAGCAACCTTTCGGTGCCCTAATGGCCCTCTTTATAAAAACTCTATTGAATAACTTTCTGTCGCTCCACTGCGGTTTCATTAGAAAACACCGGACTGTGAACGGATTGATCCAAATTTCTGCGAGGCTCTTCGTGAAAAGGGAACAAAAATAGGATTCAAACAAAGCCGGAGGAACACGCAGAGGACGCGTAACACTATTCCTGTCTCTCATTGTTGCGTCTCCTGAATATTATTTGTTGCGTCACTCGCTGTGTCTCAGCACAGATCCACACCCACATGCACATGCCTGCTGTGTCGTAACAGTGACGTCGGCTCGTGTTAGTGTGTCAGATCCTCCTCTTGGCTTCAGACTCAGATACTTAATTGCCTTCTCCTATTTTGAATCTTGACAAATTAGGCCTGCACTCTTTCCTGACATTCACACACACCTGGCTTCCTTTGTCCTCCTTTTTCTGCTCACACACACACACACTCTCTCTCTCTCTCTCTCTTTGATTAGCTTTACGTCCTCTCTTTCCCTGCAAGCCTCCCTCACTCATTGCCTTTCTCTTGCAAAGGGGGATTGGTTTGTATTGAGGCTAATCCACTTATGCTAAATGTATCTCATCAACCACTAAGACCCCACAGATTCCATAGGCGCCTCCCTGTTTGCCCTGTTGTTGTTGTCTCTGTCTGAAGGCATGTGTGTGTGTGAAAGAGACAGAGAGGGCAGGGAGTAACACTAATAGAGTATGTCTGCATTGTGAGGCATCTGCGAGTGTGTTGTAATACTGTTATTGTTCTATCCCTGCCATCAAGTGTCCACACAGGCCAGCTCCTGGTATTAATGTCCCACCAAGGAAAAGTAAGAGCTCAGCAGAAAACTGTTGGCTCTTTGCAGGGGCAGGCAGCACAATGTAGGCCTGTGTGTGTACGTGTATGCCAGAGGAGAAGAAAGCTGTCCAGGAGAGCCGGAGGAGGAGGAAGAAGAGGAGGAGATTTTTTAACAATGTAGTCTTGCAAGGAGATCAGCAACTCTCCAAACCAGGGCAGCAAGGTGAAATGAGACAAAGATGAGGCACGATAGAGCGAGCGCAGGAGGGAACGAGAGGATTTTGTGCAGAGTGGAGAATCACTGTAGGCCGCACGGCCAGTGTAACACGCACCTACACGCACATAAAACCCCAACGTCCGCACTCACAGGCAGCCAGTGCGTGAGCAGGCAGCTTGCCTGGTAGGATTTGGGTGGGTTTTTTTTAGCCTGATGGGGCGAGTGTGACCTCACGCGTGGCCTGGTGGGTAAGTCTCTCAAAGCTCTGGTAAACACTGCAGTAATCTGAGGAGGGGGAAGGGGGGGAAAGGTAGGAAGGAAGGAAATGAGAGAAGGAAGGTAGCAAGGGGAGACAGAATACAAGGGATGGATGTAGGAAGATGGCTGTGAGATGGTCCGGCCTACAGGCAGTTTGGGGGTGGATGCGTGTGGGCAGTATGGTGCCTTGTATGCGCACACGCATCCACAAATATACATCCATCTGATTCTCTTCCTGAAAGAGTCTTTCATAGTTTCTCCACAAACTTTTTTCTGGAGACCTTGTGTCAGCAGTTAACCAGACAAATAAAGACAGTAAATCCCTTAAAAATTCAAAGAAAAGCACCTATAGGAAGAGGACAAGACGAGCCGACTTAAGATTGATTTGGAGAAATTATCAGTTGACCTGTACAAAGAAAAATATCTAAACTAAATCGAGAACATCAGGATAGATTCTTTTAAAAATGTTCGTGTTCGTATTTGGTGCCTAAAGTGTTATGATGGCGTGAAACAAGTGTCATTGTGTTGAGTGAATGCTCAGTTTTATTTCTCGTCTATGAGTAGAGTGAATGTGAAAAGTGGCTGGCTGCTGCATTGTCTGCTGCAACATTCTGTGTGTTTGTCAGTGTGTGCGTGTAAGAAGGGGTAAAGAGAGACAGGGTGAGGCAGACCATCTACTCTGAGCACCACCCTTAAACCTCTGTCCCTGAAAGTATTTACTGGTGTCTGTTGTTATTTATTGCAAAACGCTGTTGCAAAATTTCTCCTAAGTCCAGTTTGTTCGTCTCCTGCAGACAAAATCTTTCTCTTTGTTATTAATGACAAACCTCTAAACCTCCAGGACTAGGCAGTCCCCTCTTCCAGGGGTGTAGCTTGATCCCAGACCTCTTCATCACAGCCGACATTTCCACTTATTTGAGAGGCTTTTGAGCAGGCCTGGTGTTGCACTCATTGTTGGGTATTCAACCTAATTCGAGGAGAAGTCGACTCTTTAGAACTTGTAGGTTGGGACAAAAAAGGCATGCTTTATATTTGCCTTTCAGCCTTTTCTTCCAAAAAGCTCTTTCGCCAAGGAGACTGCTGTTGTGGTCCCGTGTGAAAAACCCCAAATTTAACCCAAACCTTCTTTTTCTTAACTAAGCCAATCAGTCTTGATGCTTGATGCTTGGAGGAGATTCTGAAAACCTGATAAAACAGACATTTTTGGTTTAACTTAGGCAGTTGACCTACTCATTCACTTCAGCTTAGTCCCTCCTCAAACTTTGACACTATATTTCCTCCACAACCTGAAGGATTCCTTCATGAAGGTCTGAAGGTAAGCTTAGTCTTATTTATGACGGAGCTACCTAGCTAAAAAGTGGTAGAGAAAATGGCTGAAAAACTGTAGAGCTTAACTGTGGTCCGCACATTTATATACGACAATTTAAATGGTCATGTAGAGACAACAACAGTCAAGTTAGTATCTTAACTTGCACCAGTGTATTAGATATTGTTTTTTAAAGGGGTTTAACTGTCTTACTATGTGAAGACCGACATCGTGCTCACAGGAAGCCGTTCCTTAGCTCTTTCTGGTTATATCTGTTTTCACCAACCCGTAAACTACCAGTATGGAAGTTGAGCTCAGCATACGTTCAAGTTGATGGTTGATCCATGACCTGACACAGTAGCCGCCTGATAATTAAAGTATTTCTGATCTACTCCAGAATAATAACCTGGTCTCATCAATGTTTTAAGCTTTGATCCATAGCACAATGTTTGTCCTTCCAGGAGCCTCTTGACTCACGTATGTGTCGACCAAAGCAATTCTATGTAGGCCAGCAGACATTTTTAAGCCATTTGCATATTTGCATTATGCTACAAGCACCTATCTATGTAGGACTTTGCATTTTATGTGTTTTAATGTTACTGAATTTTAAATATTTGGTTAGGGTTAGCCACTGCAACTCCTACTCTTGCCCATACAGTCATGGTGTTTGATGGTGCTCTTTGCCCACAAAGTTGAACACACCAACATAAGCCGCCTGGTCTTCCATCCTCTTTCCTTTCATGCGGTATCCTATCCTCTGTCCTGAGCAAGAATTCTACTATGCCTCCTTTTTTTTGTACTTAAAAGGGTATTCAGTTTCATAGCAACCGAAGCGCCTCAGCTCAAAAACCGTTGCACCTCCAAAGCGCTCTTAAGGGTTTTCCACCTGGCATCTCTCCAGTAAGGGGAAAAACACTTTGGACACACTGCTTCAAATTACTAGAGAGAGACAACTGATGGACGGTTTTTTGTGTAGTGGTTACCATGTTGACCTAATGGCAGTTATATATGCATTTCCTTCACTGTGTAGGAGCAATGGGTTTGAACATTTAAGATCTATATTATTAAAACAAGCTTTAAAAGGCTTGTAATGTTAGTTCAACAACTTTTGAAGGACAGTTGAAGATAGGTGGGTGTGACGGTTATTTAAATCAAGTGGTTAAAACCTAAACTGGTTTATCAGATTTTTAAAAATGACTTATTTGAGTTTTTATGAAGTATAGTCTCAATTCTATCGTTTGATTGATGGATTTTTAGAAGAGTCTTAAGTCGGGATGAGTTATGAAGTGAAGGGATAACTCTGTAAAATAGAATCAAGAGATGAATGTTGCCAACTGCTTGCTTCTCTAGTTATACCAACTTGTCAACCGCACGATAGCAATACACAGCAGTTTGCAGAGCCATAAACAAACTTCAACCAAAAAGCCACTCTATAGCCACAGATAATGCTCAGAACAGCACCTAACTTCATCAACAATACATAAAGGGTCCTAGCCATAGCACTAGCCACCAAACATCTTTTTAACTTTGCCTAGTTTCTTCAGCAGAGAGACCAAACACAACTCACCAACACCCTTCCAGCAGCAGCTTGTTTGTAGCGAGACCTCGGGCCAGTCTATTATGGACTGCTGAGGGGTGACGCAGCTCAAGGAAGAACATTTCTGATCATTTGTTGCTATAGAGTGGCATTTTGGATAAGGTTTCCTGAGACTGCTGTGTATTGCTATCGTGCGGTCGTTACTAAAGTTTGTGTAACTAGAGAAACAAGCAGTCGGCAACATTCATCTCTCAAGGGGGTGTCTAACTCAGTGTCACGGTGTGTTTGACCCTAACTTAATTTTATGCCGGAATATCCCTTTAAGATTGCTTTGTGTCTGTTTTCTTCAATTTGATGGATGACTCAGATTATATTGTGTTTTAACAGCACCGTTTGCAGACATCAGGAAAATATGTGTCATGATAAGTGATCTGGTTGTCTATGGCGTCACTCTTGGCAGCCACAGTCGATAACCATTGACAAAGGGTTTTGACCAATTAGAATTGAGTATTTAACACAGCCTGGTGATTAGTAAGAGAGCCAAGAAGCAAATACTTGATCCTCTTTTGTCTCTGGGTACTTACTAAGGTGGGATTTTTACGCCCATGTTACGCCTCGTATGCAATTTGCAACCTGTAGAGGGCGGGGCTAGGCCGCTGAGTAGCGTCAAAGCTGGCAGTATAGAACAGTGCAGCGTTTCTAAGCATGTCTGTGTGTGTAAGTGGCACTCCTGCCGTGTGTTAATGAACCACGCGTTTTGTGCCTCCACCACGATGTAATGCGATGTGTAACCACACACTAGGATGCCAATATTACGCCGTTTCAGGATGCTATGTGTAAGGCGTAGTGATGGCAGAAGTCTGTCCCAGCACTAGTGGGGAATTACAGTGTGAAAGAGGCTTCTGTGTTAAAAGCAGGAACCACGATTGTGTCAGATTTTGAAAACTACATTTAAGGATCTTTCACTGCAGCTCAGTAGATATTAGCAAGGAGAACACTTACATACAAGAAACAGTGTGTTCTAGGAAAAAAGAGCCTCTTGATGCATCTCTACCCAAAAAATACTTTGAGTTTTCGGGTTGAAGTAACCGTCCAAAAGAAAGTGCTGTTATGTTACAGTTTTGATGTGAACTCTCCGACTGATCTGAGTCCTTAAGCCTTCCATCAAATGTCAGTTTCGTATGTTTGGCGGAGAGGGAAGGGTAGGGGTAGAGGTTGGGGCAGTAGGACGGGGTAGGGCCGGAGAGTGTGCCGGGTCCTCTCCATCCTTCTCAGCTGATGTAAGATGGCTGTGGGCCCGCCCCGTAGCAAAGCAGATGGCCAATTAGAGAGCAGCAGGAAGTGCCAGTAATTACCCTGCAGCCCTCTCTTTCCTGTCGTCTTCTTCTACCACACACTCTCGCACCAACAAATAAGGAGATTGAATGAATTAGTGAGTGCTGCAGTGACACTGCACCAGGGTAGACGGTAGTACACAAACACACTTACACACACACACACACACGCACACGCACACAGGGGAGCTGTGATCCTCCTCTAGCAAATGGACGTTCCATGTAATCCTCCCTCCTTCTCTCTCTCTGTCTGTCTGTCTCTCGGTCTTGCGTCACCGGTGTAATTAGAAGGAGGTTCAGGTCTCTCCCTTATTCACTGACTTTCTCTCGGATGAGGAAAATCTATACCTGCAGGGAGATGAAGGGAAGGCTAGAGGAAGATGGACAGAGCCTAAAAACACAATGACTGCAGTGTTAAAGCTCGTCCAGGTAAGCAACAGGTTAGAGAAAGGCAGGGGAAGAATGGGGCAGACGTGACATCCAGAGAAGGTGGAGATTGCTGCAGAGAGTGCGCCCTAATTATTCCTGTACGTTCTTAAATATGTAATGCTTTTGTAGAAGAACAGTTGGGTAAGGTGACAGCTGATTGCTCAGCAACAGCATATGAATTTTATCTGCGGTTGTTGCTGCACTGGGGAAATGAATGCAAATCTAAGAGAGCCTGCCTCTGTGTGGTGCAATCGCACTAGAGCTGCTGGGTTGGAGTCAGCTCGACCACAGCGATAACCCGCATGTTTCCACACATACACACGCACACACCGGAGCCACGCAGGATCCTCACCACAGTTCTCACACACGACCTTTGACCTGAGCTACATGGCTCGAAAAGTGACAAGAGGGAGCAGTTTAACAGTTTCATGTGGTTGACACACTGACATCTTGTACAAACAGGCGTACATACTGCTACAGGATTCAGTCAAATCCCCAACAAGGATGTTTGTTTGGACATGAGTGTGTGTGCGTGTGTGTGTGTTACGAGCGTCCCATCCAAGCCTGAAGAGCAAACACTCCAATGTTTTGTCTAACTGTGCTTCACACTAACCCTTTACACAAACACATAGACACACATACTCTGGCAAGCGCAACTCCACACAGCCTGCTTTGTATCCACAAACAGTTTAATACTCTTAAATCAAACTATACACGCCATGAGGTCAACGGTATTTTACTGAAATGCACCTGTTACCTCTCAAAGGCAAATGCAGCCACTTACCTTAAACAAAGTGGTTTACTCTGAGGTCAGAGTCACGGCCCGAAACATTTGCCTTTAAATACACAAAACAAATCGATGTGGCACAAATAAGCTCTCGCTTTATCAATATTTGCATTGACATACTTAATTTAGCGGTGTGATCAAGCTGTCTCAGTGACTGATGCTTCAATAAACAATCATTACAAAGGAAACACGGGTGAGTCAGTGGAAGTTTAATAACAGTCAGCAAGTATTCACACGCAAGGTTTTACGACTAGACGTTGCCTCAGCCTCTTTAAGGGACTGTTTATATTAAGGGTGGGACGGAATATTGATTTCGTAGTACATCATCTCAACCTGTGAGCTGTCCCATGGCTGGTGCCACATATTTATAATTTAGCATTGTACTGTGCTAAACGTTATTGCATCGTATCATATGGTAAAGGATTGTATCCTGTATCATATCAAATTGTGGGTTATAGAGCCTGACCGATATGGATTCTTTGGGGCAGATGCCGATACCGATTATTAGTGGGGGGATCTGATCACCGATTAATCGGCCGATTTTTTGAAATTTTAAATTAAGTTATAAATTTTTTTTATACTGCAGATATCTACAGTAGATATCTGCAGTATACTATATAGTGTAGATATACTGTAGGCTACTTGTCTCAACGCCAACAAAAAGACCGACTGATCAAACTCGGACCATAAAAGCGTTTTCTCCGCGTCGTAACTCAGATTACACATTTCCGGTCCGATCTCATCTGGAGACATGCAGCTGCCTCAGTAAGAGAAGTAACTCGATCACGTAATGTGTACTGTTGTTTATTCTACCGTTACTGGCACGGCTAACAGTGTAGCAAGGCTAATAGCAGGTGGCTAACTCTAACTTTAGCTTGCATATTACATGGTGCTTCACCGTTAACTCGGCGTGACCGAGACCGGCACAGCAGGGAACATCGTGAAGAAGGTTGAACTAAAACTTGTTGACTTATTGTGTACTTCACAAATTGGTTTATTTACCGCTGAGGTGGACCACTCTCCTCCATGCGTCCCTGAGCTGCCTGCTTCAGATCCTTCACTCTGCTGTGCTGTGAGGTCATTAGCGGGTGAAGATTGTCATGATGTCGCTGCGCCATCTACAGGATAAGTCGGGGAACTTTTCAAATGGTGGAACATTTTCAAAGTGAAACCGGATCTTATTCTCCGCATTTTATTTCTGTAAATATAGGTGAAAATCAGCGAATTTTGGTCGATAAATCGGTCGGGCCCTAGTGCATTATATATTATCACATTGTATTGTATCATATTGTGTAATGTAAAATTTGATAATTCATTGAGTACTTAGAATAAAAATAGAAAAAATGAGAGTCAAAGATTGCCTCCCCTCTGACTCAAAGAACATGATTAAGTGCTTATTTGCTACATATACAGTAAGTGAATGCGCTGACAGCACTGGCTGCATTAAACTGGTTGTAAATGTAAACTGAGCAATGGCATGATGGGGGAAAAAGGTCTCTGCATTGTCAGCGCTAATGACCCATAGCTAGCTTTGTGTGGTCACAAAGTTTTATTAGTTTTACCATAAACCTTCACTTACGCCAGTGATTGCAGAAAGCAAAGCAGAGCGTGTAAAAGTCGAGTGGAATTTACTTCATGAAATTTGTCTGTTTTGTGTTTTAAGGGTTTGGTTGTATAGGTCCACAATAACCCTGATGTCATCTACCGCCCACTTCTTCTCTGTATCTCTTTCCCTTCCTACCATTAAACAGAGTGGCATAAATAATACAAACAAAGACATGAATTAGTGCTTTTGAGAGGTTAGAAAAAACTGCATCCACCTATAGCAGTGTCAGAATTGTTAAAATGAAGGATTTGTCATTGTTTACATTATTTATTTTGTATCCAGTAAATAAAAAGCACTTGTGCAAAAAACATGTTGTCTTAAAATTGCTCTACTGCACTTTGTCTTTTAACGAACTCTGTGTAAATGCTGACTTTTCTCTCCTCAGACCATCAGAAACTGGAGAGGGAGGCTCGTATCTGCCGTCTGTTGAAGCACCCTAACATTGGTGAGTTCTCGAGCCCGTCGTTACACATGTCAATATTGTTTCTCTTCTTTTTGCTCATGCACTCATGTTAAGGATCTTAGTTTGAGTTTAAAACAGTTGAGATGCTGTGTAACCATCACTCATTCGAAACGTCAGTTAAGCTGGTCTCACCGCACAGCTCCTGTCATTTATGGATGTTGGTGCAGAGAGCAAAGCTTTAAAGGCACACGGGGAATAAATAGAGTTGCAGGTTTAAGTCAGATTGCAGGGCGCGCCTGTCGGGATTGGCAGATGGGAAGTGATTGGAAAAGAGTTGCTGTACATTAAGGAGCTGATTCACTCGTTCTGATTGACAGGATTCAGCATCACAGAGTGTTGACTTACAGCTCTACCAGATTTCATCCTCTAATCTTTTGTATCTTTTAGTCTGGGACATCTTAAATTATCAGACTGATCTAGAGCAGTCGTGATCAATCTGAAATTTTACGGTCAATGAATTTGGTTGAGTGATCTAAGACAGCATTGACGGCCTTTCTAAAGTGATCAGAGGCTGGTTCCCTTTCTTTAAATATCTTGAAACACTCACCAGCCTTATTCAACTGTTTGTAAATATGAGATTATTCAATCAAAAGCTTGACATGAAAATACAAAGTTATGACTGCCCTTACTGAATGCTGTTTGGCACCAGCCTCTTTCATAATGGAAATGACAGTAAGCACTAAACCACAATTAAATATCCATAAAGTTCGAGGGCTCCAACAGTGAGTTATAGTGATAGTGTCTGCCGGCTTCATCGTGTTGACAGCATTTTTATTACTACTTTACTGTAGGATCCGGACGCTAATAGCTGCTGACTGCTAATTGTGATTTAAATTGTCTCGAGTCTCGACCAAGTCGGTCGTCATGATGACAGAAACTTCACTCACATCAGTGATATCCAGACCGAGGGCTCGCAGAAGGTTTTCTTCCTCTTGCTAACAGTGTCGCTGCAGATCTCTTCTCTGCCAGCTCAGATTAAACAGACTTAATTACACCAAAAAAAATGTCCTCTCTGTTCTCTGTGCGGTTTTATCACTCTCTTGACCATTCTGATAGCACAGACTGTAACAGCCTTTTAATGGTGGAAATGTGGACCACATCGCAGAGATGATTAAAGAATGGGACACACTGCCCTGTAATAGTGATGTCCTGAGAAGAAGGGTGGAGAGGGGCATTAGGGCAAAATCAATGACACCTTTCCCTCTGCCCTCCTCCTTATTTCTCATTCCTCGTGTCCTAGTTTTCTGTCCCTCAGGCGCTCATTCGCCCCTTGCCTACTTTCCCTTCCCCGTCTCTGTATAGATTTTTCTCTCCCTCGTGTCCTTCCTCCTCTTTTTGACATATTTTGGCATGAACTGCGTTCAAACTTTGGACAAAAGAGGGCACAAAAAAGAGAGACAGATGGAGAGACGAGAGCAGGAGGAGTAGGAGACAGATGGAGGGAGAGCGAGAAGATGGGAGGAGGAGGAAAGAGCAGTCGCTCTTGTTTCTTGCTGCAGGGCCATCCTACTTCATCTTATTATACAACTGATATTCACTTTACATAAGGCTAAGTGTGGCTCCCTGACACTAAACCTAAGCTGTATCTCAGGCCTCTCTGCTTACAGCTGGCCTCTGCTGCTTGTTTGCTGCTCTGTTATTCTGCTGTTGTGTTGTTGTGATGACAGGAGGGCTCAGATAGTCACTGCTTAACCACAGTATTATGCGATTATGAGCTCATTACTGTACTTTCCACCTGAATTCTTCTACTCCTCACACAAGGCTTCTTATCTCTGTCAGTAATCAGGTGTGTTACTGTTAGGAGAATTAGTCTTTTGCAAACATAACATTTCCAAGACTGATGAATCATGCCGACATCAGTTGTTTGGTAATTTGACTTCGCAAGTGGGAGTTTTTAAACCTGATGCTGAATTTTTTTTGTTTGAGCAGTTTTAATAAAAAATAGGTTCAGCAACAAAACTATGACTACAAGTAGGGGTGAGCAATATATGGCTTTAAGGTTAATATTTTAAAGGGATATTTCGGTGTAAAATGAATTTAGGGTCACACATCGTTACACCAAGTTAGACACCTCCGTGAGAGTTGAATGTTGCCGACCACTTGCTTCTCTAGTTATACCAACTTCCGCGGAGCCATCAACAAACCTCAACCGAAACGCCACTCTATAGCCACAAATAATACTCAGAACAGCACCTAACTTCATCAACAGTACATAGCACTAGCCACCAAACGTCTAGCAAAGAGACGAAACACAACTCACCCACTCTCTTCCAGCAGCTGCTTGTTTGTAGCGAGACCCCTGGCCAATCCATTACAGACTGCAGCGGGGTGACGCAGCTCAAGGAAGAACATTTATGATAATTTCCTTGAAGTAATAATCATCATATGAATCATTTTGCACTGCAGACGTGGTAGTTCATCTGCCTTAGCGTCTCGGTCTGATTGCATTTTCACGAAGAAATGATCATAAATGTTCTTCCTTGAGCTGCGTCACCCCGCTGTAGCCCGTAATGGACTGGCCCGAGGTCCCGCTACAAACAAATTGCAGCTGGAAGGGAGTCGGTGAATTGTGTTTAGTCTCTTTGCTAAAGAAACTAGGCAAAGTTAAAAAGATGTTTGGTGGCTAGTGCTGTGGCTAGGACCCTATATGTACTGTTGATGAAGTTAGGTGCTGTTCTGAGCATTATTTGTGGCTATAGAGTGGCGTTTTGGTTGAGGTTTGTTAATGGCTCCTCAGACCGCTGTGTATTGCTACCGTGCGGTCGTTACTAAAGTTGGTATAACTAGAGAAGCAAGCGGTTGGCAACATTCATCTCTCAAGGGGGTGTCTAACTCGATGTTACGCTGTGTTTGACCCTAAATTAATTTTACGCCAGAATATCCCTTTAATGGCTGTTTTGCAAATTGACAATACCAAACTTTTACTCCTTTTGTAAAACTGATCAAAACACATCGCAGGAGCTCACACGTTCAACTGTATTTGTTCAAGCCTCATAGGAAAGACTGCTTTGCCTGCAGAGTTTTCACACCTCACAACAAGCTAAACTAGTGTAGCTGGCTATGTGGTTGAAGGTAAACATGTGTGAACAAACAGCACCAGGTCACAAAACACAAACATCAGCAGCCTCAAAATGGAAACTGTTGGATTATATCACCAGATGTGACTCGTTCGTATGTGTGAGGTGGTTTCGATTCATTAAGACAGATGTTGCTCAGAAGACGCCAGTCTGCGGTTGCCATTTTGACGGCTGACTTGTTTCACCATCTGCATAGACTGTGAGGAATATGATAAGCTTCAGTGGTCAGTGGTTGACCGCGACCAGCCAGTTAGCGAACCGAAACACAAAAACACACTCTGCAAACCTGAAACGGTTTACTCATAACTGCACAGTTTGATCTTGATACCTGCTCTGTTAGCCTGTAAAAAGCCTGTATTTAAATACTCTGAAACTCTAAGACACTAGCTGTCATCTGTGCTTCGTAACATCCAGGTGGTAGAGCATTAAAGCCAGCATTCTAGCTAATAACACATGGCTGCTCTTGACATCCAGGTGGTATTTTATCTTCAGTAATAAATCATGTGATTAAGTAGTAATTCTAGTAAATGTTTAAGCGAACTTTCAGTTTCAGTCCACTTTTGGAAGAGTTGAGTCACAGACAATATGGTCCCTCTCTTCTTAAAGCTGAGTTTTGTGTTCTTTTTCACGTTTTTCATACTTGTTGACATACATGAAAAAAAATCTCACCATGTTTGGGGTTTAAGTAAATGGCAGGTACTCGCCTAACAACGAGAAGCGCTACCCAAAACGTCACAGCCACGGCTGACATTTTCCTCAGCTTGGCCTTGGTTCATTTCTCCCTTCAAACACTGCAGCACTTCTCTCCTTCTTTTAACCCGTCTCCTGTTTTCATATCTCCATCTCACTGCCCTTCCTCTCTCCCGCAGTGAGACTCCATGACAGCATTTCAGAGGAAGGCTTTCATTACCTAGTCTTTGACCTGTGAGTATATTCCACGCTCACACGTGCACACTCACTGTGACATTTTATTCATGCGTGTGACCACATTTTTTGTTTGTGTATGCTAACATCTCCTGCCTCTCCTGTCTCTTTCTCCTTCCCTCCCTCCTCCTTTTTTCATTCCTCCCCTCTCCCAGGGTGACAGGAGGAGAGCTGTTTGAAGACATTGTAGCCAGGGAGTACTACAGTGAGGCTGATGCCAGGTAAGCGGCTCCATATGAACATATGAACACACGCTCTGCTGCTGCAAACATACAGTGTAATCCCATTAAATATATGAATGCTCACTCTCATTTTATGAGCGTGAACCCACAGGCGCACAGTGGTGGATATAATCGGTTTGCCTGTGTTCTTGGCAGCAAACGCACCCCCCCCCTCATCAACAAGTGTGTTGTGATACTGGTCTCTCATCTCTATTTGACTAGATGCGTCACTCCATCCTACATCTACATAGCCCAGCAAACTGATCACACACCGCTTTATGAATTCTGACAAAAATCACAGTTTTCTGCTCATTTGTGGGATTTATTCTTTCACATTGGTTATCCGTGGGGTTTAGCCAGCTGATTGCACAGAACATGCAATTCGAAGACGTCATCCTCCTGGCTCCCGTGGCGCAGCATTGGGCATTTTACACCACATTCTGACATTTTGTCGACATTGTGACATTTAAGCTTTCTCTCCTTCCTCGCCGCATCTTCCTTCTGGGAGTTCCCCTCCTTTTTTTCCTGTGGCTGTGTGGTGCGCAGCTTATGAAGTCTGTTGTACAATTGGATTAGGGGTCTTTGTCTGTTCACGCACACACGGAGGGGGGTTGAAAACACACAAACAGAAAGGAAGCCACGTGCGGCGAGCCCCCGCCTCTCTCTCTTTCTCTCTCTCTCGCTCGCTCTCTCTAGCTGTGCCCTTTGACCTGTTAACCTTTCTGGAGACGTGACATGAACACGAGCCTCAAATAGTGGGATGGTGGAGCCTGACACCACAGTGTGCAGGACAGTAATAAGGTGGTCGTGTACTGGCTCGTAGGAACATTTTATAAGACCCATCATGAGCCAACACACTCACCAGCGAGCGAGTGTGAAAACACGCTCGGCAGCCAGAATTGAAAAATAACTGTATTAGTAGCAGCTGAATTGACGCCCCCATTATTAAAATTGCTACCAGGATAGAGATTTATTGACTGTGTGGTGTGAGGCCTCCCACATCAGTTGCTCAGTATTGATTGTTTAAAACTCCGGGACTTTGATTATGCTTTTGAAAAATAATAGTGGTTGTTAAGTTAATGTCTGTTATGCCGCTCAGCCTGGTGGTTGAAATGTCTGTTAATCAAAGGTATATTTTTACACAAAGCCATAAAACTGTCACTGTCAGTGAAATGTTGTCCTGCATTGGCTCAAAGTTGTTCAATATACAGAGATACAGAAGTGATCATCACAGTGTGGAAACTCTCCAAGATGAGACTGGTCAGCACTTCTGCCTAAAAATGACAAAACTATGGTCATAATACTGTTTTTGTGCAGCCATATTTCTTCACTAATAGACCTGTGTCCCACTGAGGTACATTATTATGTGGTACTGTGTGGTACAGGGGTAGTAGGGCCTGGCCGAGTTATCGGTGAACCAATTAAATCCGCCAATTTTAGCCCGTTTGAGATTTATCGGTAATCAGCCAAAACTTGCCAATTTTTGTCGATCTTTTCAGAAATAAAATGTGGAGAATAAGATTCGATTTCACTTTGAAAATGTTCCGCCATTTGAAAAGATCCCCCAACTTATCCTGTAGATGGCGCAGCGACCCCATGACAATCTTCATCCGAGTGACAGATCTTAAGCAAAAAGCAGTAGGGACGCACAGAGGAGAGTGGTCCGCCTCAACAGTAAATAAACCAGTTTGTGAAATACACAATAAGTCAACAAGTTTCAGTTCAACCCACTTCACGATGTTCCCTGCTGTGCTGGTCTCGGTCACGCCAAGTTAACGGTGAAGGACCATGTAAAATGCAAGCTTAAGTTAGAGTTAGCCATCTGCTATTAGCCTTGCTACACAATTGGTATCGGCATCGTCCCCATAAAATCCATATCCGTCGGGCCCTATTATACAGATGTGCAGATCCACATCAGTGAAGGATCTTAACATTAAAGGTCTCTGAATCCAAAAATAAAAAGTCACACAAACCAGTCAAATCCAAACTGTGACTCTGTTTGGAGGCTCTGTTGTGTTTTTCTGCATATTCAATCTCAGTAGATTCAGATGTTACCGTTTTACCTTTGATGAGAGCCATGTGAGTTGGTTGGCTGTAATCCCGTTTAGAAATCAAGTCCTGTAAACTTTCAAAAGTAAGCGTTTCAGCATGCTTCCAAGGAGCGACAACACGCCTATGATCATTATGAGTGATATAAATTTAACACTTCACAGTGACTTAGACTTGATCCTCTCTGATTTAATCTGCTATAATAAGGGGATAATGGGATGTTGATGTTTCTTGACAGTAGCTACATTGACAAAGAGTGCCTGCAGTGTCTGCAGTTATGACCTGTTCAGTTTTGTAATTGGACTCAGACATCAGCTGATGTCAGCAGATGTCAGTCGATTATTTCAGGATGCCAGAAATCAGTCTGACCAATTAATCGTTCCATCTCTACATCTGATGTTATTTTTTTTTGCTTATACTATTCTTAACATGTGTAAGAAGTGTTTTCTGACTAAAACATAGTTTCTTTAAAGGTGAAGTGTCACTCGGTGTATGGAAAAGTCTATGGCTGTTTCTCGTATGTCGGTCATCAACCTTCTGCTTGTTTTTTTGTTTTTTTTTAAGTTAGAAAGAGGATTCTCTGTTAACAGCTGAAAGCTTCTCACAGGAGCTTTGGGAAATGTTAAAATTGCCTTTTTTTATTGTAAAATATATCAAATGGAAGCATTTACTGCAAAGAAAATTGCAGAGTCTGAATTCATCCTGAGAATGCAGGGAAAGTGATTTTTTTACCCAAAACAATTTATTGTGTTTGTTTTGGGTAGAGTGGTCATGCTTTCACACCATGTTGATGA
This sequence comes from Xyrichtys novacula, assembly GCA_962446985.1. Lineage (NCBI taxonomy): Eukaryota > Metazoa > Chordata > Actinopteri > Labriformes > Labridae > Xyrichtys > Xyrichtys novacula. The sequence continues at coordinate 4,163,107 of OY660882.1, read as the reverse complement.
AATCAGATGAAGCTCGAGCTTGCCATCAGCTCCCCTCAGATAAATTGGCGTCAATTAAAGGTGGAAAAAAGCAGTTTTCAGATTTGTTTTGGAATCATGAAAGAAATGCTGCAAACACAACAATCAGGTAAAACACAGAGAACAGAAGGTAGACATCAGAAACTATAGCTAATGATTCAAATGTATTCCTGCTATCTGTACTAATGTAATCATATCTCATAGTTTTAGGTTGGCATTCAGGTTTAAACCAGATTATATTCCACTGGTCTCAAAGAAAACACTCTAACCAGTCCATGTGATGTATTTGATTTTGTGATGGAGGAGGGCAGCGACTGACACGTCTCTCTCTCTGTTTTGTCCCCTTTTCTCTCTCCGTAGTCATTGCATTAGTCAGATCTTGGAGAGTGTCAATCATATCCACCAGCATGATATTGTGCACAGAGACCTCAAGGTGAGTGGCTGCCCGTTGCCGTGACAACTACACACTCACACACACCTCTGCTTGTGGCCATGGCAACACACAGATGGCTCTCAGTTTCTCTCCCTCTCTATCTCTCTTTTGTCTTTTTCTCTTTTCTGCTTTTATCACTTATCATTTCCCCCCCGCATCCCTCTCTCCCACCCTTTGTTCCTTTTTTTTTCTTCTTCTTCTTCTTCCTAAATTCATCCGCCTGTTCTCAGATGTGTCAGCACATCATCGGCGGCGTGTCTGTTTGCGCGCGTGCGAGCGTGCACGTGCGTTTATGTGGAGCGCAGAGATGGTGAGTCACGATCACGTGCAGGGGTCGGTCTCTCACCTATGGCAAGGAAAAGACAAGGACTCGAGCGGCACATGAACACACTTTGTGCTTTTGTGCAGGAGGGGGTCTATTATAAGAGAGGAGGCATAGATAAACCTCATGGGTTGCCACGACAACCGGAGTGACATCACACCACCCATAGAGCACTAAAGGAGGGGCTTGTATCATCCTTAATAGCTGATAGGCTGAGATCGAAAGAGTGGAGGAAGACAGCTTTTCTGCCTCCTTCAGTTCTGTGCTTAACCTACTTAAAAGTGATGATCACGGCCCAGGAAGGAAACTCGGCTGATGATATGAATTGAATTGTATGTTTTCAAACACAAACCGCAAAGCATGAGGGGAAAACAGCCTCAAAGGGGTGTGTCAGACTCATGCGAGCGGCTTTTCTATGTGTGTGTGTCAGAGAATAATGCTATTACCTCGAGCACCGCCTGTCTGATTTGTTGGCCTTTTATCCTGAGTGGGCTTTTACTGCGGCCATTTATGTCCCACTGCCCAAACAACGGCCATTTAGAACGCCGCCACACACGCCGCCTCTCGCTAAGTACACTTTCCATTTAGCATGCAGTCTGCAGCGCTGCCTAAATGACTCCCGAGTGGTTTCTATGGCTACCGACCCATGCCCATATAAGGCACTGTGGAGATTCTCAACCACCCATCCTCTCTCTCTGTCTCTTTCTCTACATCCTCCGTGTTTCCATCGCTTTCTCACACCTTTCCCCCCCCACCCCCACATGAGCTGTGTCGAATACATCAAATGTGAATATTTCTCAGAAAGAGCTTTACTGAAGAGTGCCTGTCACTATCTGTCTCTCACTGTCTTGATCTCTTGTCCTACATTCTGCTTAACCATGTGTGTGTGTGTGTGTGTCTTCCTCAGCCTGAGAACCTGTTGTTGGCCAGTAAGATGAAGGGAGCTGCAGTGAAGCTGGCAGACTTTGGCCTTGCTATTGAAGTGCAGGGAGACCAGCAGGCTTGGTTCGGTAAGAAAACATAAACAGTGACTCCCACAAATCAAATGTGCCGGACCGTTAACTGAGCTGTTATTCTGCTCGAGTGTTTAGCACTCCATAGTTTCTGTGTCAAACATAAGGATCACTGCTGAAAAGGCCCTCATTCAGACGGTAGGTCTGTGTACATACATATGCATACACGTCAGCCTGCACACTCGGAGGCCAAATGCTCGTTGTCCAAGCGTCGCTTAAGAGGCTCACAGACACTCTTCCAGTTCATGCTTAGGCCATTGTGTCTTGGCAAACGGCCGAGCTGCCAGCATTTGGCCGACTCTCCGGCAGGGATGAGATGATTAAAGGGTATTTGCTTGTGACTCTACACTGTCATAATCCGGAGTCCAACAGGTCACCATCGTCCGAACCATTCACATTACTGCACAGAAATAGCCTCCATCACAAGTTTAATAAGAGACATCAGTTAATTGCGTCTTCTGGTGTCTCTGTCGGCCAGGCTTTGCGGGCACTCCCGGGTATCTCTCCCCTGAAGTCCTGAGGAAGGACCCCTACGGAAAACCTGTGGACATTTGGGCTTGTGGTGAGTTTCAGCACTTCCTTTTTTTCACATTTTCTATATTCTTGATTTATTTCAGGGCTGTCACAATGTATCAGTGTAACATTTTTTGTGAACTTAGATTTTATTTGCATTTTTTAACAGAAACAAGATATACAGTCATACAAAGAAAAATATAAATAAAAACAAACGCAAAACATGGTGTCTTTCACAGAGAAGAGAAAAAAATTGTCCATGTAGCCTCCATCAAAGTTGTCATTTTTTTTAAATAATGTGAATAGATTTATATTTGTTCAATTTTTCCCACTTTCTGGTGTTTGTTTCTTGTTGGAGTCGTAGAGTGTGTCCTAGTTTCTCCATTTCATATAGTTCTTATACCTTGTCTAACCAGTTTTTCTGATTGGGTGGATTCTCCTTACACCTTACAATTCCTTGTGATAGCCTTTTTTGATGTATAACAGTATAACAGTTTGAAAAATAAAATATTTATATTTATATTTTAAGATGGTTACCAACAACGCGAAATTACGAAATATTCGGAGGCGAATTTTGACGCGCCTGACTATACACATAAAGCACGATGCGATTTTGCGGCTTTCCAGGGGGAAAAAAAGACACGGCCCGGGCGGAAGCGAGAATACTGACCCAACAGCAGACTGACTGTTTTTCAGTTCTGATTGGACACTAGTGTTGAGATGACTGTCTGTCATGATAGCATGTACTGAGTCAGGGCCAGTACCAGATAAACACATTAAACTATAATCCATAAACTTAAGGTAACAACCGAGACCTAATGGTGCTGTGACAGCAACACGATTGCAAATTGTGCAAAATATGCAAAACTTTAGAAAATTCGACTGTGATACGAAAAAATAAATGCCGCAATATCACAGGACGGGAAAACGTTGCTGATGTGAACGCTTGTATTGACAGGATGCAGGTTCGTAAAAAATATTGACATCCAAAATAATCGCACGAAAAAAACAGTCCTGTGTTTAAGGACCTTTATAGTGGAGATGATGAAGAAGAAGCAGCAATTGGTTAGCAGCGAGGTAGCTAGCTGTAGCAGCCCTCCTAAAGACAGGAAGTTTCTGCTGAAAAGGATGACATCTAAGTGAGTCAGGGACATTTTTAAGTAGAGTCTGACGAGTATTTTACCACCCCACCCTCGGTTAACCTTTCATTGATTTTACTGACTAATTTCCTTGGTTGCAGTAATGGTGAGGTGAAATCGTTCCAGCCCTAACATACCTAACATCTATTTCATCAGAAACAGGTTATTTATGTTGAAAGCTGCAGGATGCTGTAGCAGACATAAAACCCTGTTTTGATTTCCAAAGACATTTCAATCAGACGTGAATCTAAATGAGTGGGAATAATCATTTTAACAACACCACTCTTATTTTTAACACCCTGAAACTTTAAAAAAGACGATGTGTCATCTGTACCTGACAACAGTGAATAAGATCAGTAGCACAGTGCGTCTCTGCAGCACTGCAGCGCTTCATTGTTATGCACATTTTTCTTGAATCATAAAATTGCAGGTTGTGCACTGTATAATGCAATGAAACTTTCCTATTGTGCAACATGACTTGATATAAAACTGCCTGTATGACTAAAACTGTCTTTACGATCAGAATGAGAATAATTTTCCATCCAGACGTGATCTTTCTCTCAATCTTTCTCCCCCTCTTTCTTCTCTGTCAGGCGTTATTCTCTATATCTTGTTAGTGGGGTATCCTCCATTCTGGGATGAAGATCAGCACAAACTCTATCAGCAGATCAAAGCTGGAGCATACGACGTGAGTCTGCATTGTGTGTGCGCATGTGTGCGTCTGTGTGTGGCTAAAGTGTTTATTTGTGAAGGGTGCAGTGCAGGGGTTTGCTAAGCACTTTTTGAATGTTTAATAGTGTCCAATTGAGAGCTGGTCCAAAGCTATTGATCCTATCAGGGCCTCCCTGACGCATTGCAGAGAGGGGTGTGTGTGTGTCTCTGTCTGTCTGTGTGTGAGGAGAGAGAATCAGAGAAGGGGTATCCTCCTCTCTTGGTCTCTGGATAATAAAGTCACAATGCAGCTTGGAAAGAGAGAGAGACTGGCGAAGGCTCAAACAAGCAGGCTGTTTGTTTGGAATTTAGTCAACAGAAGAAAAAAAAAAAAGGTTTTAAAACCCAAAACAGAAGCATGTGTTCATGCCTCTGTATCAATCTGCATAAACAACATTTAACAGTTTTGTTCTCGCCGCAGTCTAATTTTGACTGATTAACTCGGGACCTGGAGTCCAGATGGTGTGGATTAGCTAGAACACGATGATGCAAACTCTTAACAAGTCCCTGACTAAGCATGGTTCAGATCTGCATTCTGTCCTCGCAACTTTCACCCTCATCGTTGTCTTCATTTTCACCCAGTTCCCTTCTCCCGAGTGGGACACAGTGACTCCGGAGGCAAAGAACCTGATCAACCAGATGTTGACTATCAATCCCGCCAAGAGAATCACTGCCGAACAGGCCCTCAAACACCCCTGGGTCTGCGTAAGTATTCACCCTCTCACTCTAACCGCTCAAAGATAATAGAATCACACAGGCTGATTCAAACAGGTGTGCAGACAGAGATCTTCGTTATCACATTGTGTTCATGAATTCTCAGTACTGAGTCTGATCGTATGTGTTTCTCCGTCCTGCAGCACCGCTCTACAGTGGCCTCCATGATGCACAGACAGGAAACTGTCGAGTGTCTCCGCAAGTTCAACGCTCGCCGAAAACTCAAGGTATCCATCTTGACTTTTGATCGGCCAACTTTCTGGTTTCTGAACTCCCCTCAGTTACAAGCATAATGCACCAAATGTGTTCCTTTGAATGTATTTGAATGAAGGGATTGTCTCATATTAGGGATTAAGTCACTTAATGACAAAACAGTATGTGTGTATCACGACCTCAATTCAGCAGAGTTATGAAATTGAAATGTTGAAACATTCCAACAGTGTCAGTTTCAAAAGAAAAGTTAGCATATAAAGACCTTTTTTAAATCTCAAGTACCAGACCTGTCCTCCATTGGATAGACTGGAGACTATTTTAAAGGTGCAGTTTGTAAAATTGGGAATACACAACAGTATCTAGCAACAGGATTCTTGACTGAAACACTTTCTGTAGCAACAGTGGCCTTTAAGGACTGCCGGTTCACTTTAGGTCTGATTCTTTATTTGCCAAATTTTTACCATCAAAATCGTCTATCAGTACAAATAATTCTCTGTAAAAACACTATAGTATTTGTACAATACTAAAGTGCTCATGTTACGAGTTTGTCTGCTCTGTGCTGCTGTAGAAATGTGGTAAATCAAGATGGTGTTCTCCATGGAAGAGAACCTATCCCTGTCTAGACTTAATTTAAGTTAACAAAAACAAAACTATTCTCTGTTTTCAGGTGATTTCAAACTAATTTAATCAAATATAAAACTCAATTTCTTCCATATTTGTGCGGCTAAATCCTGCCAAATTCTGCAGACTGCACCTTTAACTGTTACGGAATTCAAAAACCCTTATTAAATGATTTATTTACACACAGGGTCATAAAGTTTTCTATTAAACAGTTAACTTTATTTTAAAATACAAGAACTACATATGTTCTTTAAGTAGCGTTATTAGCGGTATTTCAAAATTTAATCATTTTCTTGTTGAAAATATTGAGTCATGAAAAGGGGAGTCGCCTCATAATCAGGGTTGTCTTCTGTTATTTCAAACATTTATATCTAGATACAGGTCTCACTGTTCTTCTATTAGTTGTATCACACAAAACCACATGACATTTAGAAGACACAATTCCAGTTTATTTCGCTCCATACCATTTAAATCGTCAATTTACACGTTTCAGACTCATGTGGTTTCTCTCACACTGGTATCAGCAGCTGTATTGAAACGTTTAAAACCATCGCCGCCTCATTCAGCCGCAGTTTGCATTAACATGAGAACATGCAAACTAATGGATCAAGTTGTTCTTCTTTTCCCCAAGTCATTTAAATAAATTTGCATAGAAGAAAATGTTCTGGGACTTGAAGATGTGAAGACCGTTAATTGTGCATCTCAGTTGTATCACGATAGATACAGTATTTTAATAATTAGCCGCTGTTGGACAGAGAACAAACAAACACTCAGCCTTGACTGGGTTTACATCCTGAAAAAGACAGTGAGATAATAACGTTGTCGTCCCCTCAGAGATGAATACAAAGCAGTAAGTCGGGGAAGAGAGACTTGAATCCTTGTAAATAAAACCAATCGCCTTGTACTTATTATACCTCCCTGACTTTTCTCTTCCTCCTCCAGGGAGCCATTCTTACCACCATGTTGGTGTCCAGAAACTTCTCAGGTGGGTGTGCCCTTCGCCCTCAGCCTCCTACGCAGCAAATGCAAAAGGGAGATGAGGAAGGAGAGTGGATAGAGTCCTCTGCAATTCTTTTAACCCCCTCACCACACACACATGAACACACACTCACCCACACATCCTGAAAATAACAATATGTTTTTGAGTGTGTACAGGAGTTTCTTACTTATCAAACTGATTCAGAACATGCAGCTCTATTGGTGTTATAGTAGAGATAATGTATTGATAATATTGGATTATTTTGAGTGAATTACATCTGTGATGTTTGCTAAAAAAGCTGATATGTGTTATTCTGTCATGTACCAGATTATATGTGGGCGCTTGTTACGTCCTTGTCCATGCTAATGTATCTCTCCCTGTGTGTCTGTGTTTGTGTGTGTGTGTGTGAGCGAGAGAGTGTGTGTGTCCCTCTTTTCTGCTGCCCACGGAGCGTTTGCATGTTCAAAAGAAGGAAGCCTAAAGTCATAAGAGATTTTAATGTTGGGGGGGAAAAGTGTGGTGTTATAAAGTGTTTTTCTTCTCAGTCTTCTGAGAGTGACTTGTTTTCGTTGAAGCCTTGTTCTCAGCCTCTTAAGTTAAGTGGTCAGTCAATGGTTAATGATTTCAACCCTGGGCCTAGGAAACCACAGGGGTGCACGTCTTTAGCGTCAGCCCATTTCCATCAAACCTTGTGATGCGTCTGGGCTGCAGCCAGCACTCCCTGTAGCTCACTGGGCCCATGAGTGAAAAAGCCTGACATAGACCTGCCTAATTTGCACAGCCCCACCCAACTGTAGCATTTCTGTCCAATAGTGGGCCGGCAGCATACCAACTCTGCTGCTGCCGCCTCCTCCACGGCCACACTGGCTCAGGAAGGTACGTCCCAGAGACACGCCCATCCACCTCCTCTCCACACACAGTTACTTCTTTTGGTTCATAGCGCAGGGGCGAGACCCCATCACCACCCTCACACTCCTGCATGCAGCCTTTACCAACATTCCCTCATCAACATCCACACACACACACACACACACCCACACACACATATGCATGCATACTCACACACATTAGGCCCTCAGGTTTTGTGTGTTGTCTGCAGTAATGCAAAGACATAATGCACACAGTCATAAATATCAGCATCACTTAACGGTAATCGATTCAGTCCAACCTGCGCTCCAAAGTGCTTCTCACATTCACACCTCACCACTACTGAGCCTTAGTCGAGTAACCCCCCATTTCATCCTCAAAATCAGTTTTGTAGTCACCTCCAGCGAGCTCCATCCTGAACTCCAGCTGACCCCACGCTCACCTGTGCTCTCCCCCGGCTAAGGCCGCGAGGACGGGCACAGAGTGGGATGGGGCAGGGGATGAGGAGGGGCATGTATCCTGGGGGCTGGAACTGACACTGCAGGGGGCCGGCAAGAGCTGGGTTGGCGTGCTGCCATCGTCTGACCTGGGTCTGGAGGGGTGGGGTGGGAAAAGGCGGATGTGGAGGAGCAGGGGGGAGGCTGAGACGGATGGGAGTGCTTCTCACAGAGCCAACTGTTGAAGCCATCGCTGCTTCCCTGATGAATCCCTCGAGGTTAAAGGCATCCCACGTCTCATCTCCCCATATGGGGTCTGTTTTAGTGCTTTCCAAAAAGGTCCTCTCGAAACAGGAATGCCACAAGGCAGCGTAGTCGTAAACCTGCCACCACACTTGTCAAATACTGGAGTGTATTTTACAAAGAATAAGAGGGATGGATTCCTTTGTTTGGAAAGTACTAAAGTCAAGCTCTGCTCCCCGTCCTGCTGGGTGGGGATGGGTGGGTGGTAAAGGTCGGCGATTCCGATGGTGGCTCCATGGATTCAGTATCTTAGAAGCAGACAGTGTAGAGCAGACTGGATTTTCTAACACTTTGACATACGAGAGAATCCTGTTTGCCCTACAGTGTACAAAAAGTTATCCGTAGGTTACTAGGACTTGTGTTAAGTCAGGGCTTAAAGTTAAGTGTTTCAGGGGAGGTGGGTGTTACCTCAGGAATGTGTGATTGCTGCACTGAGTTTTGGGATGTTTGTGGTGGTTTGATTGTCAGCAAGAGCCCTCTGAATGCGGGCTGCCTCTGATCCCGGACCAAGTTGCCTGTTTGTAAGTTTATTTTTGAAGCGCACGCGGCATCATCACTCCAGACAGACCTTCTCAGCTCTCCTTTTAATCTTTTTTGTTTTTTTTAAAGAGTGCAGCCTTTTTTTCTAGTTGTTGTTTTCTGATGATGTCCCACATCACTGCAAACACTTTTTTACTGTTACAGCTTCCTTGCACATCTCTGCAGATTTTGGCTGAGACAAGGCTTGGCAGTTTGCTCATGATGTTTTTCTTTTCCAACGACATTATAGCAAAATGTGACTGAAGCATTTGAAGCATTTCTCTATGTTTCTAGAAAGGTGTTTGCCATGCTTCCTTTCGCATGTGGGTGTCCTGTGTGGTTTTATATCCTGTGTAGAATTAAAATCAAAAAAGGCTTTCGAGCGGTGCGACTTCAGATGCTTTCTAATCCGTCCTTCCCTGCTCATCATGGAGCCAGTATGTGGCTGCGGTGGTGAGGAGCTCCTGCTGTGGGTCATCTTGACTCGACTCACCCTGTTTGGTGGAGTTCGGGATGATTCTCAGGAGGAGAGGACGTGTTCAGAGAGCATTTGAACATGGTGCCCCCATGCTGTCACGATTGGCACCCTGATGGCTGTTTGGTAGAAGACGTAGCCGAATGATGATGGCTCTGACAAATCAGCTCTCATTTCACTGGTTCTGGATTGAAAATTTTCTTTTTTGTTTATATTTTTTCTTTGGATGCTGCATGATCGGGACGAGATTGAAGCTGCATATCGACGCAACAGCCGATACTAAGAAGCATGAGTTGTCACATGATATTGTTTGCCGCTGTAAATGCTGTTCCCCGTATCTCCATCCTCTCATGTATTGAAATGCTGAGCCCTCTTTTCCAACCCTTGTCTCTCCCCCTTTTCCCCTCTCCCATTTCATTTTGGAAGGTAAGACACCAAAGATAAGATTTTGGGGGGATGTATCAGAGAAAAAATGGGCGAAAAAGGAAGCAAGAGAAAGTTGAGAGCTTTAGAGCGAGAGGAAAAGGGACTAGGGGCCGTAAAGGAAATCAATGATTTACATTAACCCAGCTCATGTCCGTCAGTCCTGGCGGCAGTTTGAGTCTGACCATCCCTCTCTTTTTAGATCTGCTGGGGTCTTCCAGACAGGAAATGGATTGAGGAAGTTTACTTTGCTCTCAGGTTACTCTTTTATCCCCAGATGGCAATGAATGGATTATGATGTTGAATGGGTTTTGCAGAGTGTAGCAACTTGCCCCAGAAATCCATTAAATGCATGTTTTTCTCTGGCAACACCCAGACTCACTTTGTCATGAAGACTCAGGTACGGGAGTGTTGGGGGGGGGGGGAGGGGTTCATAGATATGAAAAATTGCAGCTCCGGGTTTTTGCACAAGTTGCGGGTTCCTATAAAAGCTGAATACAAAGTATGGATTGGCACGGATGCTGTCGTCAACAGTTAAACTTTTCCTTTCTACTCCTTTTCTCTCCCCCTCTATCCTCCCTTCTTTTTACAGCATGCAAAAGTTTACTCAACAAGAAGTCAGATTCTGCTAAGGTAAGGCTGTCATGTCATTTCTCTGTCCTCTTTTGTCCTGCTACATCACGTCCTGTCTCTCCTTTTTAATGACCCTGTTGTGTTACTTTCTGTTCCTCTTACTGACTCTTTCAAAGCTCACTTCCTCCTTCTTATATTTTATCCTGTAATATATTTCCCACAAAGTAAATGATAGTTTTGCTACAGGAGGGGATTCATCTGGACCTCCTGCAGCTTGTTGTTCGATCCCACGCACAGAAAGTTTGTATAGGGATGTAACGGAGGATTGTTACTCGAATGAAACGTCCAAATCTGTGAGATGAGGAATGAGCCGTTAATTTCCCTCGTCACGATGTCATCATGTCACTTGTGCCTCGAACTGATAAGAGAGAAACAGAAATTTCTGCAGCTGAAGATGCAACACAGTGTTTCCTTCATGTATGTAATACCTCCACTTCCTGCAAAAGTAAATTCACTCACCAGTCTGGCGTTTTTTTTTTAAAACTACATCCATAATATTCCCACCCACTATCAACGACCCACTGAACAATACCTCTCCCTCTCGACTCTTCGCCTGTGAGTTGTGAGGAAATAAAGTAACCCAGGGCATCGAGCTGTAAAAACGCCAAGATAAAAGCACCTCAAATAAGGGCCTGTGTCCATTTGTAGTGTTTTGGTGCAGTAACATGAATAACAGGGTGCTCTTTGCTAGCCTTAACTCTTATTAGGATACAGACTGCATTTCCCTGTTTAATGACTCATGTCTATTTTGAAATACTCTCTTTAAGGGCGCCGGTTGGCCTAGTGGTTTCAGTGTGCACCTCGTTGACGGAAGCTATCGTTTAATTTGACCATCGGCCGATTGCGACATGTCTTTTCAGTCTTTTAATCTGAAAAGCGCCCTAAAGACACAGCATGGAGAACTGTATCTTAACCTGATGTTAATGTATCGTTACATCCATACAAGTTCGAGAAACCCTGTCCTCTCAGTGATAACTATCAGTTCGCTGTTTTTCTATGTAATCTTCCACATTTACTCGATCTCTATTAAAGGTTTGCTGCCCTTTTTTTTTTTCCGAGCAGTCTCCTCCATTCTCTGTTGCTCTTAAGCATCTCTCCTCTTCTCCCTCTTCCTCCTGCCTCCTTCTCTTTCTCCCCCCCGCCCCAGGGGTCTCTCTGTGCAGTTAAGTGGCGGAGGCATAGAGAGTTAGTGAGGCAGTAAAAAGGATGATCTAGAGGCCATTCTGTGGCACTCACCCTCTCATTTACCCTGTAAGCTCTCAACAGCCTGGGAGCTCCGGCCAACATTAGCCCCATTCCCTGAAAGGCGTGCAGTTCTAATGCATCTGTGTGTGTGTGTGTATGTTGGCGTGTGTGTAACGTATGTGTTCACTCTGAGTGTCTGCGTTCTCAGCCTTCCACCAACAACAGTAAGAACAGTATAGTGAGCGCCATCAATGCCCTGAAAGACACCAACATGGCAACCAACGCCCAGATGGTACAGTAGGCCGCCGCAGTGACGGTTCAAACTTCCTAACACCTCCCTTCATCCCAGTAGTTGCATTAGTCGCCGGTTGTGCATCATCCTTCATCATTTAGTCGCTGCTTGTCATAGTTGATCTGCCATCAAGGGGGTGTAACATTCACCCGTCAGCACCCATCCTCTGGACGTTTGATCCCCCTCAAGGTGCTCATGTGTTCCTGAAAGTCAAACAGAAAAACATTCAAAACAGGAATTCTCAATTTTGGTTTTACTGAATATCAGCACATGAGCACCTTTTTTTTTAGTTTCTGAAGAGCATGAACCTGTCTTAAAGATCTTCAAGTGTCAGCACAGAGAACTCCAGAGTCCGTGTTCATCTGGTCTCGGCTGCTTTTAGAAAAGTAGAATCCAGGCGTGTCATGTTTTTGCCTCTGTGTCATTTGATTTCTCCCATCATTAACCAGCTCTTCCTCAACTTTTAACACCAGTCAGCTTTGCAACCATCTATCCCACTATTTTACCATCATTCTCAGCCTAACCTGTTCAACAATCTCATGAACGTCCCCCCCCCCCCCATTCACATCCTAACCAAACTACCAAACCTTCCTCATTGTGCTGGCATGCTGTGGATTCAAGTCGCTTTACTCGCATGTGTTACATATGACGTTGAGTAATCCGCTGCAGTGCTTTTCAACTGGTGCTGCAGGACCCCAAACTATGGAAAGACCCCGGAGAAAGGATTTGCATATCTTGACATATTTATTCACAAATGACTAGAAGCTTCGTAGAATGAAAAACATGACGTTTTCCTCGACTATACAGACTCACTACCTCTCTTACTGCAACACTTCCACAGTTGCGTCCCTCTCTTTTCAGGGTCATGTAGTGGCACATGTTCTTAGGCATTTTGGTGTTTTTCCGCCTCTGCTTTTGTCAGCTCCGTATAAACTGCTGCATTTTGTTCAACATAGATCTATTTTTATCGCTGCATAATAATCCCGGGAAATCTCACTCAATATAATGTCCATAAAAAGGACGTTTTAAGCTCTCTTCAAAGATGCTCTTGACAGTAAAGAGGACAAAACAACTACCAGGGAGAAGGTGTTGTATCAGGTTAAGATTTCACGACTGAAGTGAAGTATGGGGTCCAGTTTAAAGCCAGTTGGGAGGCACTAGATCAGGACTACAGTGAAATGGACTAACTGTTCTGTTCTGAATCACAGGAGTCTCAGAGTACAGTGGTCCACAACCCTCCTGATGGAGTCAAGGTGAGTCGAGTCTATCTGAAAGCCTGAGTGTCTCCCTGCTGCTCCACTTTCGCTCCTTACGGACGACAACCCGGCTGAGTTTATTTCAGTTTCTCTCTGTCCGTCTTTCTGCTCTCCAGGGATCAACAGAGAGCAACGCCACCAACGACGAGGAGGAAATGAAAGGTACGAAAGGTACTCAAGTGTTTTATTCCCTTTTTCTTGTTCTTACCCACTCTCTCTCTCTCTGTCTCCCGTCAAGTTAAGTGTTTATTTGACTGTACAGACTGGCAGGTGTTCTGAGATACAAAACGTGTCTCTCCCACTATTGACCGTGTGCCTGTGGTGTGTGTGTATGTACGTACTTATCGTGTGTGTGTGTTTCTAGCGGACAATTCGGCGCAGAGCAGCGCCACAGAGGAGATGCCCCCACTTCTGCCCTCACCTCAAAGCTCACCTGCCAGTAAGTTTAATCCATGGCAACCACAAGCTGTGCGGTCGCCACTGGCAAGGACCTAACACCCACCCCCCTACCCAACCACCCACCCACCCACCTACCTCCCCCCCCACACTTCTCCCACCCTGGCTTTTTGTAGTCACTGGCAATGATGTCTCACATCTCTGAGCTCCCTCACTCTGATCCACCAAGCTTTTTTGAGGGTTCCCACTGGTTTAGAAAACGCAGATTATCATTGTTTATTTATTGATTTTTTATCATCGACTTAATCCAGGAAAATCAAGAAACAAACGGGGACATCTTAGAGTTAGAAATGTTTTTGTATTGATTTTTTGATTTACAAAAAAAGATAACTTAGATTTGTTTGAGGACACAAGATCGATAATAAGCTGATAGAAAGTTCGCAGGTTCCTGACTGAAAGCTTTCATGTATTTAGTCAATTTTAGTTGATATTGACTCAGTAGAAACCATTTTAAGCTGTTTTAAGCTAGCCATAAAAAACAACCAACTCCCAGTCCAAGAAGGAAAGCCATGAACTTGTAAGAGATAGACGCATTTGACCAAAATAATCCAGATCAGCCGCATTGTTTTAGCCTGACAGTCTCCTATCAACCAGGATTAGTTGACCTAACAAAGTCCAAACTTATTAAAAGAAGTTAATCAAACTCTAACTGTATGATCATCCATCTGCATTTGATTACAGCCTGACCCTACAGGCAGTCACAGATTGATTTTGGCGAACATTCACTCCGAGTTTTTGCCTCCAAATAAATTTTGTGTTTATAATCTGGCGAATCTTGAAGCTTGTTAACGTCAGAGTTTTCCGGTTTGGCTTCTTTTTAAACTGATTCCTCAACTCGGTTGTTAATGCCAGCAACAACTACCGATCCAGCAATAAAAACGTGTTATTAATAAATCCGTATCTTACAGTGCACACTGAATTCTTACTCAACCTGTGGGCGCTGCGTTTGCGAAATCACCCGCTCACTATGAATTACCCTGCTTATTACCTGAAGGCCAACTGAAGACTCAAGGCGACACAAGTTGGTGATTTACAGATGGTTTTATTTATTACACAAAAATCAAAAACTAGTCTCTTAGATTCAGAGGTTGTTTTTGCCTCCATAGCAACAGATTCTTATTGGCATACTTAAGGGGAAAAATATGTCAAATCACAGCCAAGTCAAAGTCATACATTAGCCTGCTTGTATTTTTGTAAACTAACTAAACATTGCCATAGAAGGCAACATTAGCCAAGGTGAACAGGACTTCTGCAGGGATATTTGTTGACATTTCAGCCCCTCGTTCAGCTCTCCTTCTGCCTTGAACTTTGCAGCTGACACACATTGAAACCCAAACTACCACCAGGCAAAAGTTCAGATTGTTGACATTGTTGCTGCAAGACAAAACACAACATTAAAATATCTTTTAAGAATGCTATCTGAGGTGAATGTTTTCACCACAGTGCCAACAGGCTGAGGTGAAATATTATGGGGGTTTGACCAATCAGAGTCAAGTGTAAACACAGCCAGGTTATAAGTTAAGGGCAATTCCTGATATGGCGCAAAGAACCAGAAATGAATCAGGGAATCAGCTGTCAGTTTCTAGAAAAAGAACTGATTAAAAATTAGAAAGTAAAAAAATAGTGCTGACTAATTGTATCGTACGCTTTTTAAAAGATATAGCATTAAGTCTCGTCTTTACCTTCTCAACAATCTGTCAGAGGAGACGACACAAACCGAAAACATTTCGTCGTGACTAACCCGTCTAAAGTTTTAATTGATCTTTTTATATCTGCTCGCTTGCATTCGCCGCGCTTTCATGCCGCCCAGATGCAAATTAATCCAATGATCCTAAAGCACACAGCGAGTCTCAGGTGATCAGTCTTTTGAGTAAATGTTTCCGATGTCAGACGCTGTTTGACAAAAGAGTTGCGTTCTCCTATTTTCTCTCAGCACAGGAAAAAAAAGCCCTCAGGCTGGTGTAAAGAGCTTTGTTAAATTGAATGTTGTTTTTTAATCATGATTTATTAAACTCCAGAGATGTACCATCAACTTTTTTTGCCTCGTTTAAGCCTTTAACCATCTCCTTTAGTAAATTAAGCATTTTCATAAAGAAAAATATAACAAAAAAACAGTAAATAGTGAAACTTTTTCTTTAGTTTTTCATCGATACTCTGGATTTGGATCAGACTGAATCAATAAATCCTCTGTTTACACCGATAGGACTGTCTAGCTGTTAATAAGTGGAATATTCCTTTAATCAGGATGCATTACCAGCATGAATTGTTTAACACTCTGATTGCAGACGGTCATTTCCTGCTGTGCGTCCATTAAAACAGTTCAGTGTGAGCTCCCTTCAGCAGAGCCAGCCTCACCCTCGTCCAGACTGAAGTTCACTTTGTTCAGGAGAAACTTTTTCAAACAGCAGACTCATTGTTCGGGTCGCTGAGGAACTGGGACCTAATTATGAAAAGTGGAAAAGAAAAAGTCAAGTGTTTTTTTTTTTCATCAGGGCCACTGTGGGAACCCTAAAATGTGTGTGTGTATGAGAGTGTGTGTGTGTGTTTCTTGGTGATCACTGCATCTTTCCCCTTGTCCTCCTAATGTGACAGCTCCAGCTGGAGGAAGCCTTGCTCACCTTGCAGCTGGGTGTCCTAAACCAGCTTCCTTGTCTGACAGGCTCCTGCTGCCCGTCTGACTTTTACTGGAACCTTTCACTCCGCAGAGCATCAGGTTCCTCTTTGTGCTCACATTTTCTCCCCCATTTTATCCTCTCTGTTGCTTTCTCTTCATAATCTTCCCCCCGATTTCTCTCTCCTGATTCACCTTTCTCTCCTCTCACAAACCTCTCCCTCCCTCTTCGCTCTAATCTCTCCACTCACCTCTTCACCTCTTGTCCTGGCCTCCTGCCCTCGTCAGACACACCTGCGCTACAGGACAGTCTGATCTCTTCTCCTCCTTCCTCCTCTTTCCTCCTCTCCTCCCTCCATGCTAAGTTTTCCTTCAGGCATAACATGAGCTCATAACAACGGCTTCGATCCCTCTCTTTGCTAATCGCTGCAGCTCATCAGATGAAACTTTGTTAATGCACACAAGCGTTTAGAGTCGAGTAGACGTGAGCGGAGCGGGCAGATAAATGACTGCACATCACACAGCATCAGAGCTTTTACAGATCTCGCTTCCAGCTGCCATCTTGTCCTTGTGTTTACCCATCAGCATGCCTGTCATAACCCCACACTAACTGTTTATTTCTCATTAATTCTAACCAAACACTAACACACGTCTCCTTTTGTTTTGGCGCATGAGTTTTGTGTGCATGTTGTTAGTTTGGATGACCACATGTTCGTCTCTGTCATCCGTCCACGTGTCCGCCTTTTGTTGACCATCCATTGTGTGTTTCAGTTCCACCGCATGACCTAAAGCGCATGGCATGGAACAGCACAGGCAACAGCTCCTGCCCTGACTCTGAGCTCTCGCAGTCCTCCATGCCTGCCGCTCCGCTAGGGAGCAACACTGTCGCAGCTATAAACAACACTAAGCAGAGTAAGAGCACCGCCATGACTAACAAACCTCACCTTCTTGTTCGTCTCGCTCACTGTAGCTGTTTTGTACTAAAACCCATCATCTCTGACGTGATAGAGCTGTAGTCCTTTCCCAGCATGTTGGCTTGTGTGTTTAGTTAGTTTTTTCTACAAGTTGAGTTAAAGCCCCAGTGAGGAGTTTTAGCTGGTTATGAAACACTGATATTAAAACTAATGCCTCTTCATGAGCAAATCAAACCACCGTAAGAGCTGATAGACAACTTTTTTTTTAAACGTTTCCACACTGACATACAGCTTTTTCTACAATGGATACTAATATCCCTAAATAGGGCCAAAGCAGCAACTTTCATACATGTTCAGGGGCCAAATTACAAAGTTTAATTACAAGGCTGTCATACATATGAGCAAAATTTTTGATTGTTTCTGACTAACTTGAGGGGTTCTTTATAGCTACTTTAAATCCTGTTTTAGTTCACAAAATCCGAAAAGCTCAAGCTGTCATCTTTACCCTTGAAATAAACGCTTCTTCCCCACGAGCTGAGCTAAAAATGATAGATTTTTTTGTCCCTAAAAATTTGAGGCAAAGCAGTAATTAGCTCTGAACTGATGGACCGATGAGTTAGAGGTTGATTTATGTTGGTTCTGGCACCCCCTGTAGACAAAGTAGGGTCTGATAACTTGGAAGATCTTTAAAAAATCAAAAACAGGCTCCTTTCTTATAACAGTCAAACAATGATACCCACTTTAAGTTTTGGCGCTGTTTTCGCAGTGGGCTGTCACACCTCCCCTCTCCTACCCCCCAGTAACAATTTCAGATGTTAAATTTGAATCTAGAAGAAACCAAATCAGTTTCTGTCGCTCATAATGAGGCATCTTGATAAATTTTAGAGTGTTTCATATCCGACCAAAAATTCCTTACTGTAGCTTTAAGGTGTTAGAAAGTTATAATACCTGTTATAATGCTTACACTGGAGTTTCCATGTTTCCAAACACTGGTCGGACTGGATCTTCAAGGTTTTTTCTGTTTGTTTGCGGGATACTGCCCCTGAAGTCTGGAAACTATTGATGAAAACAGGCAAAAAACAAAACAAGTACTGAAAAGTAATAATTTGTTTGAATGAGGCAGACTGGTGTTTTTCCTTGTGGTCAGTAAATCCAGTAAAAAGACCAAAACCAGCAATCTCCCAGTTTGATTTTCATGACTCTCTGGTTTACCCTCCTGGTCTGTGGCTCAGCGTAGATCCTTCTTTACTGAAGGTGTGGTATTCAAGGAATTGATCGTAAATATGCTGCTTACAATCACGAGTTATGTAGCCTGTGAGTAAAAGTGCGAACAGTTTCCTGTTTTAATGACGAGTTTTGCTTCTTTTCTCTCTCAGCTTGTTTCAAGTTTCAGTGACGGTTTGGATCGTGTAACAAAGCTGGCATGCTTTGATCACTTTGGGATTTGATTATGCGCAAATATTGACACAAAATAATCTTGAATGCAGTCTCACAAAGGCACCATTACTGCATCTTTAAAACAGTGTCGCACAAACACAACCCAGTGTTAAACCTCACAAATCATCGCTGATATGAAAAATGGAAAGCATATTTGTCGGTGATTTTTCAGCACACTCTCTACAGAGCTTTAGAGACACCATGGACCCAGAATGATCTGTTTTTGAACAACAGCTGAGAAATGAAACGCAGAGGCGGGCCTCGGCTTCATTGTTGTCGGATCGATTGTTGAATTTGGACTTCCTCGTGGGATTCGATAACAAGCCTCAGCCTTTTCAGATGTCTTTTAAGAGATGCGTTGAAACTATCCAAGCGCTATCACAAGCGTTAAATTGTTCGTGGAGAATGTAACACTCCTTTGAGATGGTAAAGTTGGATATTCTCTGCAGACATGACAATATGTGAGGCCTTACATATTTGACATTAACTTGAAAAAGCCTCCGACTCTCTCTTCCACACTAGTCACAGTCCTTTTTCAGCCTTTCGTGTTTACAAGCAGGCTTTCAGTTTTGGTGGCGGTTTGTGTCTCAGTGGTGTTTTAGTCAGTTTGTGTCGCACAGAAGGTGAGAAGCCGAGGGACAGACGGCGATGAGGTCGAGCCGCAGTGAGGGAGAGGTTAAAGAGAGAGTGTTGAGCTGCAGAAACAGAAAAGAGAGAGCCTGAAGGAAGGCAGCAGCCCAAGTGACGAGAGCAAATGTCATCAAGTAAAACCCACAACATAGTTAATTGTTGACTCACTCTCTCTCTGGCTGAACCACAATCACCATTAAGTACTTGTCTGTTTCTGTGTGTTTGTGTTTGTGTGTTTCGTTTGTGTGTGTGTGCGTCTCTCCTCCTCTCTGTGCAGCTCGTAAACAGGAGATCATCAAGATAACAGAGCAGCTGATTGAAGCTATCAACAATGGAGACTTCGATGCCTACACGTGAGTACGGCGGCATGAGTGCGATGAAAAGCAGTGGGTGAATCACAGAGGTAGAATCTATACAACACGGCAGCGGGCGTTCGTTGAAGTCGTCTTTATGTTTTCCCAAGACTCCGTCTCTTTTTCTCTGATGTCTCCACTGCTTCACCCACTCTCTCCCGCTCTCACTCGCCGCCTCCTCTTTATCGGTTCTCTCTCCGTCTCAGGAGGATTTGCGATCCTGGACTCACCTCTTTTGAACCCGAGGCCCTGGGGAATCTGGTGGAGGGCATGGACTTCCACAAGTTCTACTTTGAAAACTGTGAGTTTCCTGTTTCTCTCACACACACACACACAGGCATGAATATTTTTCAGCCCGCCCCAGGGGAAGCTCGGTCTCCGACAGGATAAGGATCACCAAAATGTGCGGTCTGTTTCCCTTTTCCTTCTTAGGTCACCAGCAGCTTCTGAAATGTGTTAATGTGGTAAAGAGCTGCTAACTGGCTGATCTGTAAAATTTAAGAATTGCTTTAAGAATACAAAAAAAAAGACTTTCACATGTTCACAAAACCATCATAACTCCTCTAAAAGGCTTCTCTTCACCAGCATGAGCACCAAACTCAAAAATATTTACTTATCGAACACAAACAATGGAAATCTGCTTTTTTTATCGTCTTGTTGGAACCGTTTCCACTTAAAGGCATGGTTGACGATCTGAGAAGTGGCAGAGCAAGAAGCTGGCCGGCAGATGATCCTACGCTAGCTTCAGATAGAATTCACCATATCGGCTTGCTAGTGACTAGCGGCAGTAAACGCCAGCTCTGCTTTCTAGCACCGTCTGCAGCTGCCTGGACAGCTACTGTGTTGACATTGCAGAGACTAATAAGGGTTAATTATGTAACATGATAGAAGGCGATAAAAATTACAAAATCAACAAAAATACTAATGTCTTGGCGTTCGTTTTTCAGGCCCAAATCCTGTTGTAGCTTTCTCCACCGCTCCAAGGATGACCCGATGTTTATTCGAGTTAGATTCCTCACTTGGTCACATTTCTTCTTTGTCTCTAACCTTTCTTCTGTCAGCTTGCGTTTTCTTAGCACTTTTAGCGGTGGGGCAAACAGAAGTGTTTTTTTTTTTTGTGCGTCCTTCTGTCCACCACAGCTCCTGTAGCTAACATAGTAAGCCAAAAGTAGCGTAGTAGCTGCTATGCTACTTTTAGCCACTCTGACCTCCGAGATGGGCCGGGAGAGTGGGAGGGGACAGGTCCAAACTAGGGGAGAGGGGTGTGTCGAATACAGCGAGGTGATTGGATGGAGAGGCGGAGCAGGAGATTGACCAATAGGAGCTGTCTGGGACGGATGACTCCCATTGGTCAATGTTTTTGCAGCTCTGCACCTGAACGGATTTTTTCCTTTTTTTTTTCTCTTCACTTTGTGGAGATCGCACATGATCGCCATAGAAACGAGGTTCATAATAATTACCAATCTCTCCAATCATCTACCATGCCTTTCATTAAAAACCTTAAAAAAAAAAAAAAAAAGTTTGGATTTTAGAAGATTTTTTTGATTCTAGGTGTTTGAATATCTGTGATTAGGGGTTCATGAGACTGAGAAACAACACGTGTTGAAGCACATTTACAGTAAAAAGGACCATTTTTATTCATTAAAACCTATGAAAACAAAACTTTTAATACTTTCTATACAACAAAAGTTCAAGTTCTGTTGTATTTTTACTCATTTGTTTGTACCATCATATTGGAAAAAGCAACAACATGATATCGGCATTATATCACTTCCCCATGAAACAGCGGCTGTCACGGTGCGTCTATTTGAAAGATGGGCTGATGAAGAGCAGCTGAGTGTTTACTGTCTGTTTAGTATCAGCAACATATCCTCCATCATAAATTACGCTGATTAAAAATGTATGACGACTGTGATGTGTACTCCTGCTCCGGTTTCCTCAGAGCATCGGCACAATAACAGATATGAACAGAGTGTTGTTATTTGACGCTGTAGATTAACACCTTTTCATAATGTTGTGAGTTAATGACAGTTATTTTCTGCCATTAGCCTTTAAAGAGGCAATAAATCAGAAGAGTCAACACCCACAGAAACCCATCACAGCAGTTCACTGATTTGGCTGAATGTTTTTGCCACAGTGTTAACAGGCAGAGATGAAATGTTTGTGTGTGTGTGATCACCTCTCACTGAACCAGGGGAAACTTGACAAGCATAAAAAATCACAAACGCCGCTCTGAAAACGCCATAAATCCATCAAGGAATCCGCCAGGTACGGATGACAGATTCATGACCCGACTCTGTTTACCTTCTCCAGTGCTGAGCAAGAACAGCAAGCCCGTGCACACCACCCTGCTCAACCCCCACGTGCACCTGATCGGAGAGGACGCCGCCTGCATCGCTTACATCCGGCTCACACAGTTCGTGGACACCACGGGCCGCCCTCGCTCCAGCCAATCAGAGGAGACCAGGGTGTGGCATCGCCGCGATGGCAAGTGGCTCAATGTTCACTTCCATTGCTCAGGAGCGCCTGCTGCACCACTCCAGTGAACAGGTACTGATGCATCAAAGACGATAAAAAAAACTCTGCATGTGTGGACTTTTGCAGAGATCGTCCTCAGATAGTTAAAGGGATATTCCAGCATAAAATTAATTTAGGGTCAAACACGCTGTAACACCGAGTTAGACACCCCCTCGAGAGGTGAATGTTGCCGACCGCTTGCTTCTAGTTATACCAACTGAAGTAACGACCACATGATAGCAATACACAGCTGTCTGAAGAGCCATAAAGAAACCTCAACCAAAACGCCACCAAACAACTCACCTACTCTCTCCCAGCAGCCGCTTGTTTGTAGCGAGACCTCAGGCCAGTCCATTACAGACTGCTGCGGGGTTATGCAGCTCAAGGAAGAACATTTATGATCATTTCTTTATCATTTCCTTGAAGTAATAATCACCATATTGATCATTTTGCACTGCAGACGCTGTAGTCCTTCTGCCTTAGCGTCTCGGTCTGATTGCATTTCCATGAAGAAATGATCAATTTTTCGGTGTTTCGGCATGTTTGACCCCAAATTAATTTTACACTGGAATATCTCTTTAACATGGTTATTACTATATAAGGGAGCCAAACACACAAACTGATCACATGTCAAACCCTGAAGCATTTCTACTTTAGATTCATTACTGAAGTTATTAAAACCTGGACCGTTTAAATCATGTAATCCCCCCCTCCTTTAGCGGTTAATTCTGTCACTCACTGTGATAAGTAACAAGTAAATCTTCCAGTTTATGACAAAGTCCAGCCGGCCCAGAACTATGACCCCTAAGACGATCAGTCCAGTGAAAATCTCTCCATCCCTGGTCTGTTTTTTTCGTTAATTAACCTCAAGTGTAAACTTTCTCTGAAGCTTAAAACCGTGACTGACGTTAATTTCACGGCTCCTCCTCATTTTGCCTCTAAATAAGTTTGTAAGTGGTTGAAAACCTCTTTAAGGGCATCCTGGTGTCCTTGGATTTCAAGGATCTGCCATGTAGTCCCAAAGCGCCCAAATAAAGTCCAGCTGGGGACCTCTGCCGTCCCCCATTGTCATCTTTTCACTAATTAAAAAAGGAAGAAATGCCCCAGAAAAGTGTTTTTCTAACCCTGTCCGATCCTCTGCCTGTTGTCTTTCCTGACCCCTGCGGCCTCTTAACGGCTCGAACATCCAAATTAGCTTCAACTTAAAGATGAAGAACTGCGAACCTGAGCTCAGACGAACAGGAGGTAAACTCTAAACCCTTTCTCTAATGTGTTCCTCTTCTCCCCTCAGTGGTCCTGAGCCTCCAGTCTACTGGAGTGTGTGTTTTGGGGGGCAGTTTTTTTCAGCGAGCGTGTTTCGGAGGCCCGTCCTCTGCGTGGATTGGCTAGTGCCAGGAGCCCGGCCGGGCGAGATCGCATCCCTCTCCACGTTACCAACCAATCCTGTCCCCCCTTTGACCTGCTGGGGGCCGGCTGAACACAAGACACCGCCCCCATGGGATGATGCATGCATCTGGCGCCTGATCGGAGGGCGCGTCTTTGCCCTCTATCCCTCCCCTGGCAGCCATCTTTTTTCTGCCCGCGCGAGATGAGACGTCCTGCGTGCGGAGAGGATTTACAGTTGAACTTGTGACAGTTTATGAGTATGAGTTATGAATATGCTGTGTAAATTATGACTAGATGTACCAGAAACCACCAAAACCCAACCAAGCATTTATATTCACTATCTAATAAGGGAGGAACAGAAGGGAGAGTGAGGTTAGCAGCTGAGATTTCGGACACATTTTTTTGGCATTCTAGGGAATAACCGGGTAGAAAGTGTTGTTGCTCGTAAACCCGGACGAAGTTGATGTTAAAGAAGTAGGGAGACTTTTCCCCCCAACTGAATTCTAGCGGGAGAAAAAAAAGTCAAGTCTGCTCGGTCAGAGAACTTGATGACGAGAGAAACTTGATATCAAAAACATGAAGCACCAAAGTGTAGAACTTTAGGCTTTTTATGTGTTTATGTGTTTTTGTTTGTTTGCTTGTTTTTCCGACCAAACGGAAAAAAAAAAATCGTGTTGTTGTGGGATTTTAGGGGAGGGCGGGAGGGAGGGTTCGAGGGCGTCTGATATGAGGTTATGTGTTTTGTTGTGTTTTTAGCGTCCTGTTCCCTTTACGTTCCTGTGAATAATAAATAACCGGAGCCTCTTTTTATTTTGTTTGTTTTTTTTTTTGTTGTTTTGTTTTTTGTCTGACTGATGCGATTCTCGAGGCTCTTTTGTTTTAAAGCAGTGAGTTTTTTTTTAAAAAAGAGGGATTTTATTGTGCAAGTTTAAGCTAACCTGCGCGTGGTAACACGTTCCGTCGTGTCTGTATGCAGTGGAGGGAGAGAGCGAGCCGGGGAAAGGCGTCTGCGTTTTGCATGTTTGCCCGCCGTCTCTCCCTCATTCACCCCCCATCCCCTCCCCCGCCTTCTTGCTCTCTCTGGAACCATTCCCTCTTTTATCCCCTCCCTTCCTTTTTCTCTGCTTTCTGCAAGGGCCTGGTTTGTTTATAATCACTGTGTAAATACAGTGTATGTATAGATATATGTAGAAAAGTGTAATATATGTACATGTATCTAAGAGACACTCATCCTGTGCATTTCGACATGGGAGCCTCCCCATGACCTCTGTGAACCCCACCTAGTCAGGAGCATCATCTTCCTTCCTCACCGATTTCGATTTGCCTTTCCTCTTGCTCTTAAAAGTACTTCCTGAAAATATCGGTAGCTCTTAATCCTTCAAACGTGATTACACACACACACACACACACTCTCACACTCCTCCTGCGGGCTGCCGGCTCTTGTCCCATGGCCGTAAGACTGTTTTTTATTTATTTTCTTTCAGAGATGGGAAATAAAAGACTACCAGGTTGAAAAGTTTCACTCCTCCGCCCATCAAGACTCTTGATACCCTCATCGTAGTGTCCTTAAATCCTGATCCCACGATGCTGTGAGCCGTCTCTTCATATCATATGCACACACACACACACACACGCCTGGTGGTGTGTTTTAGCTTTGTAACATATCTGCACCACTGCTGTGTGACCACGGTGCCACCCTTGCTGTGCTGCTTAATTGTCTCCATCCATCTGCAACAGTCGTATCTCAAACCCCTCCTCTACTTCTCCTCCTCCTCCTCCTCTTCCTCCTTCTCCTCCTCTTCCTCGTACCAGCGTGTCCCCTGCTCTTGAGATGTTTATTTGTACCTCTCTCTGTTGTTCCTCCGTTCCCGTGTTACTGGTTTGAGTTTTTTCGTTGTCGTCGCTGTTGCTGTTGACTTGTCGTTTGGTAATTTTGCCGATCTGCCAAGCTGGAGTTCTGCACTCTCCCTCGCACACAGAGATATGTTAAAAAGAAAAAAAAAAAAAAAATCTAACAAAAAGGGAAAAAGAGGGAGGAAGCAAAGACAACACAAATTCACAGATTGAGCGATCACAGAGTGGTCCAGACTAAATTATTTATCATGTAATCTACCCTTGGTGGTTTTAAACCGTGCCTGCTCAGTTGAGAGGAGTGATAACGCAAGAAAGAGAGCGAGAGAGAGAGAGAGTGAAAGAGAGAGCTGGAGTGGGCGTGCAGGTTACTCTGACCTCCACTGTTGAACCAGAGCGGGAGACCTAGTTATATGCATGTTTCAGTTACGCATTTCTACCATGTACCTACCTGAATACGGATGGAGCTAGTGTTAATATATGATATTTGCATCTTTTGAAATAAGAATTTCTCCATCCAGAATGTTGAATAGGTGACATGAAAAATATTTAAAAAAAAATGCAAAATTTTTAAAAAAAGGATTCAGGAGCCGTAGCTTGGTATGAGGCCCTCGATGTTAGCGTTTTCCCTGCGTTGTAATGATATACTATTGGGCTGCGCTTTCTCCCCCAGCCTTCACATGGATGCTGGAGTTTTTTTGCATGATCATGATGTACAATGAAATACAACCATGAATTGACGACTATCAAGTGTTTGTCTGAGTGTTAGTTGGTCTTCATCATAGCTTTGTTATTCTTCAAACTTGGATCTTGAAAGTATTTAATAAAAATACTATTTCAGCACTGGTCTGTCTCACTCGGCTTGTTGATTTCACGATAGATTTGACACCATCACTTTGAGTATTTCAACTCTTCAAACTGAAACGTGGATCACTCGGACAAATTCATGGAAAATGGTAAACAGATCTTCATCCAGTCAGTCATGGATGCTTGCTTCGTTCCAGGTGATCCTTCTCTGAGCACTGTAGCCTCACAGCAAGAAGGTCCTGGGTCAGGGCATTTCTGTGTGGAGTTTGCATGTTCTCCCTGTGTCTGTGTGGGTTTACTCTGGGTACTCCGGTTTCCTCCCACATCCCAAAAACATGCCTAAGTGGGGTTAGGTTAATTGGCCACTTTCAAATTACCTGTACGTGTGAGTGTGGATGTCAGCCCTGCGATGAACTGGCGACTTGTCCAAGGTGTCCTCTGCCTTTGCCTGAAGATGCTGAAGAGATGATATTCTGCTTCTTTCATGTGTCGAAAACAAATGTGAAGATGTTGGACGTCAGTATGAATCATGAGCGTAGTTTCAGATCATAAGGTTGAAGTAATCCTCACTTCGGACTAGAAGATTACAAGTCGCATGAGAATTCGGCAAGATCAGTTTGAGATTCGCTCAAATTGTGATATCACCAGACAGAGGATCTTCTTAACCCTAGAACACTATCGCCGGGTGATTTTCACCCGACCAAACATGTTTACGTGATTTTCATTATGTTGCGTTTGTCTGAGTATTATGGGTCCCTGGGTAGCTTCAGCATTGCCCTTGACATCTTTGAAGGCATATTTGTTTCCCTGATACAAAACCTGCTTTTTCCTACAGGCACATGTTTGAGTGAGGTTACCAATAGTGATAGAGAGTAAAGTAGGTTTGGGTGGATTTGATAGCTGCATGTAGGCGAATAAAGTCAGTAAGAGTGGTCCTGGAATTTGCATTCTAACTTTATTTAGCGCAGTGGTTATGAATAACTATCACAAAGTAGTGATTTTTCAAGGGAACTCATATGGTGATAAGAAATATTTTAGTCAGCTAGTCATTTTTACTCACTCAGAATATACCATATTTTTATTCTCTCCTGCACCATTGAAAATGTGTGGCGCACTATGAAGTGTAAAATACGACAACGGAGACCCTGGACTATGAACAACTGAAGCTGTACATCAAGTCTTCCCTGGTAAAGACTCAGGACCATGAGTCTTCACCAGGAAAGACTCACATTCCCCAGGAATGGGTGGAAAAGAAACTAAGTTTACAGTTTCTGTGTTTTTCTTTATTTTAGAATTTGTTTGTTCATGAATGCTTAATTTCAGTTACTTTGCTGAATTTTTATACGGCCCCCTCATGACACTTTTTCCCCTCCCTTTGGATATTGCACAGTAAAATAAAAGAAAACTACTTTAGTTTGTCATGTATCGTCCTATTTTGATATATTTTGATGACTTTTTCTTGGGTATATTATTTCAGGTAAAAGTCCTGCAGCGATAGTGATGGTGTTGGTTATTTTAGCGATAGTGTTCCAGGGTTAAAAGGGCAATTTTCTCATTTCATAAAGAGAAAAACTTTCTTGTATGGCAACAGTGAAGGAGGCTTCAAGAATACTGGTGTTTTGAATGTTGTCTTTATTTTCTATAAACTGAAGGGTTTGAATAATTTGGGAACAATTCTGTTTTTGTCCACATTTTATTCAGTTTCCCAACTTTATTGGAGTTGAAAAACTCGTCTACATCTGCCCCCCCACCCGTGTATTTATATCAGCACCATGGACAGTACTACACACCCAACGACCTCCACAGTTTCTCCTCTCTCCAAGGGCAGACCCTGCCCCACTGCACCAGGCACAGAAACATGCATGAGTGGCCTGGATCTGCCTGAGGGATGTATCAGTCGGGCTGTCCGGATTAACAGTCTTTTCCTGTCCTCCAGAAAGTCTTTCTCTATTCCCTGGAAAAGTTTTCGCTCAATCACCTTGCCTTGAACAGTTTTGTTCTCCTCCGTCTGCTTTCTAACTCCCTGATTTCTCCTCTGATTGTCTCTCACGGTGGAGCCGCATACTTACCCGGCTGAAAAATGCTTCTCAAAATCACATCACAACCCAGCAGACCTTATTTTGGCCCGGTCTCTGCACATTTTTGACTTTGTCGGCCTGGATTTCTTGAACGTTCCTTTTGCATTCTCTGCCCTAAAAATCACCAAATTTGGAGCTAATGGAGACGTGCGGCTCACGATTCAGATTATGTAACACTGCAACATTGATTAGTCATGCTGAATATCATCTGGTGTCCAATTTTGGGAAAGAAAGCCAGATTATCTGAAGTGACATGTAGCATTAATAAACTGGCTGTTAGAGGGAAACGGTCTGACATCCACTCTCAAACTGGACCATGTGTCTGTGCTTGGCTGGATGCTTTGAACACCAGCTGGCATGATATTTGCCCTCCATACTCGTCTGTCATCACATAAAGTCAGATTAAGCCCTGCATAACGCTGCATAGCCACCAGGCCGTTAACACACACACACACACACACACACACAGGAAGAACCAAGCTCATAAACCGCCCTGTCCCTATCCTTCTCTGTGAAGAGTCTGCAGCCTTATTTAAAAAGATTTTTTGGTGTTATTTATGTTGGTTCCAGTTATTTTAAGGATTGTGTGTCTGCCTGTGTGTGTGTGTGTCCCTGGGATGTAGGACAGCTCCCCCTGGTTCCTCTGCTTTCTGTGTGATTAATGAGGAGAGCTCAGCAGTTGCTTAACTCAGACACTCGCTCTTACTTTCTCAAAGACACAGAGAGGGAAAAACTCTGGAGGGAATGTGTCTTGTTAGTTCTCTCTGACCTCCTCGGCTCTTCATGTCAATAAAATTAGGAGCAAAGCTGACCCAGAACCAGCCTCCTGAATCTAAATTACTCTTGACCTTGTTGAGGTCTTAAAGCAGCAGTTCTCCTTATGGCTTTAACAAAGATTTCCTAGAACTGATGATCGCACTTGGCGCCTCTCTTGTCTAATTTAGCTTCAAAAACAAAGTCTTTTCTCGTGTTTCCTGCTATTGTTTTTGCTTCTGTCGATAACTTGATTCTTACCTGGTGCTTGTAAACTGGAACAATAGCAGTAGTCCAGTTAAATCGCCTCATTGAGCTCAACATAACGTACTGATGATGACAGCTATTTGCAGAACAGCATGAGGAGCTACTGGGCCTAAACTATCCGGACAGCTACAGAAGAGCTGGTGAGTACGTCTCTGAGTTATTGGTTGCTAGAGAGCGGGTCAAACAGGGAGCGGTGGTAAAAATAGCAATAATGGTAAAAGTTGTAACACTTGTGTTCAAAGGTGTGTCAACTAAAAAGATCTGACAAGAAAGAAAACAGAGATGTCAACATGAATATTCCTGCGGAGGAATAATATCTTGAAATATGTGCAGAATGTGGTTTGACCTCTTGTTGCTGTATAAGGTAAGGTTTTTACTTTTACGGTTTTTCCTCAGTCGCTTTGGTGCATTTCTCAGAACAGTTAGTACAAACTGCAAAACTTAGTGGATAACCCGCAAAAGAGCGTCACTGACTCAAAATTAATAGTTGATCCCTCAAAAGTAAGTATTCATGTCAATGAAATGTCTGAGTCATCAAAATAATAAGTCTTGACACCAATGTTTATGAACAAGACAGTCAAATGGCTTTGTCATGTTTTCATTATGACCCTGAACTCTCTCTGTGTTTTCCAATGCAAAAAAAAGTCAGATCTTGGTGACTGATCTACAAAACCCAATTCCATTGAAGTTTGGAAATTGTGATAAACGTAAATAAAAACAGAATACAATAATTTTGCAAATCCAACATTAACAACACTCAATAAACATTTGGGAACTGAGGAGACGACTTGTTGAAGCTTTGAAGGTGGAATTCTTTCCCATTCTTGCTTGATGTACAGCTTCAGTTGTTCAACAGTCCGGGGTCTCCGTTGTCGTATTTTATGCTTCATAGTGCACCACACATTTTTAATGGGAGACAGGTCTGGACTGCAGGCAGGCCAGTCGAGTACCTACACTCTTTTACTACGAAGCCATGCTGTTGTAACACGTGCAGAATGTGGCTTGGCATTGCCTTGCTGAAATAAGCAGGAAGGGCGTCCATGGGCGTCAATGTTGCCTTCACAGATGTGTAAGTTACCCATGCCTTGGGCACTAATTCACCCCCATACCATCACAGATGCTGGCTTTTGAACTTAACAGTCCGGATGGTTCTTTTCCTCTTTGGCCAAGAGGATACGACGTCCACTATGATAATGTCCACACAAATGATAATGTTATAAAACAGAAGAGAATTGTATAAAAGTAACTGATACATGCCCAAGAGCATTCGCAATTTGTTCGGAGGAATGAGAAACTGCTACGACGATGTGTACATATGACTCGATGTTGTTGAGGTTGAACTAATAGTGAGAACTTTCATTCTGATGTGAGAAATGTACTGAAGCGACTGAGAAAATCTGTAAACATATGCTGCTGCAAAACCTGTAGATAGTAATCCCGATGCTCTGTCCATGATTTACATCTTTAAAATCATAATTTGGTGTTCATTTGTTTATGTCTAAGTAGGTTATAAACAACATTATGTGCATCTTTGTCAAGACTCTAAAAATCATAATCTTCCATTCAACATTACAGCGAACATCCCATCATACTGCCCAAGTTTTCCCAACAACAGGAGCCCACTTCACTCAGAACTTTAAGATCCAACCACGTCCCAAAAGCCGAGTCATTAGCGCTCATTAGAAATCAATTTTTCAACTAAAACCCACAGAGCAGTATTGGTTTCCACTGATCCCTCAGTTTTCAGAGGGAAAGTCACTGAAACAAAAGAAAAGATTAACACGGCTCATGGGTGACTGAGAGCAGACGCTAAGCAGATTTATTCTTCATTCGGAGGCAATTAGCATTTTGTAAGCAATCTTTTCTTTCAGGTTTATTTCTTTTCAACATTATTAATAAAATCCATGTTTTTCTGAGCACATTGAATCAGAATTATAGCTCATTTTGGAGTCCAAATATTGTTTGTAGATGAGCTGGAATAATGTAGCTCGCTCCCACGTTTAGTGACTCCAGGTTTGATGAATGGAAATTAATCAAAAAAGTGTTTTTAAATATGAAAAGAGAGGTCACGCCAACACTGCAGACTTGTTCTCACCAGGTAAATGTTTTAATACTCAACCATGATTCAGCACATTACACTGAGGAACAGCAGGTGGGTTTAACACAGGTAAAGCAGGCTTTTAACACTGCAAACACCGCTCCCTCAAAGTCCAGCTTTAGACACATTAATTATATTTACATCAACCTACAGGGTCTGCATGTTCAAACACCAAATCTGAGAGGAAAAGGAGCAGCGACAGGATTGAGATTATGTACAGGATTATAAGGACGAGCTCCAGGTGTTGGAGATTCAGCAGTTGCAGGTTACAGGATGCTTCACGACACAATGGTTCACAATACGACAAAGCACAAGTCAAGTCCCAACACTTATTTAGCAACAGTATAAAAAAGAACCATCAGGGATTTGTCGCCCTGTGAAAATAGAGCAACGTCGCCCTCTTGTGGTTGGATCACACATCTGCTCAGAGTACAACAGAACAGACAACATTTAGGAGTTTGTCTATCTAATTCAGTCAAGAATGAATGCAGTACACACACGAGCTAAAGTCTGAAGTACTCTCTATCTATCCGTCTATCCATTTATTTATCTAAGAGTCTAGAGCCACCTGCTGCAATCAGTACAAAAAGTTATATGACCACCTCACCGTCGCCTTCCAATGGCTTTTAAAGGAGAATCCTGTACAATTTAAAGGACCATACCGCTGTTTCTGCAAGTTTCAGCTCCTTAAACACAAATCCAACAAATAATGCGCACTTAACATAAACTGCTTGTGTAATCAAACTTTAGCGTGTAAAAGGTTTTTGTGTGTTATGTGCAGGCAGACACTCTTTTTTTTCCCCGCTCCCTTTTTGATAAGAAATCAATCAGCAGACTCTTCAATGTAGTGTCAGCAGAAATCACATTTCCGTTATTTGATGTAAGATAATGCAGTTTGATTGATTTAAAATAAACGCACTGCTACATTTAAGGGTTATTTTGATGGATTCTGCAAGTCTGGTACGGTAAGAAAATTAATGGACAGCTTCTAGGAAATCAGAGGATTATTTTCCCTACACTTATAACAGTATATTTAAGAAGATGAAGTAACTCTAAAGGCTCCACAAAGGTCATAATTACAAATATTTAATGGGTCAGATTCAACAAATGTTGGTTTCAATCTGAAAAATTTACTTTAGTTCACTTTAACCAATTTAAAAGCTCCTGTAATGAAGCATGTTTGGGTCAGTTTTGGCGTTCCTTCTATGATACTGTCTTTGCTGATTTAGTCTTTTACATTTAAAAATACCGTTCCAAAAACTTCTTGCTTTCTTTGAACAATGAATCACCCACTGTGAGTACTTCCTGCAGGATGAGTTAAAAAAAAAAGTCTGTTTCTGTGTCTTAAATCGTCTCAATGGCTTTGAATGTCAGTCTATAAATTAAAGCTCCTGTAAGGAGTTTTTTGGTGTTTATAAAAATGACTGAAATACACACTAATGCCTTTATATTATATTTAAAAGCAGACAAAACAACAAATAACGAGACTGATGATTGTTATATCCCAAATTTTGATGTCTGAAATCAGCGCAAGGGGGTAGGTGTCAGTCGAGATGGTGAAGAGAGAGGCCCGTTTCGACAATTAAAATAAACTAAGACTGCTTTCTCAACAGGGGGCGCCAACATTGACTCAAACTTAAAGTTCCTCACCAAACAAAAATTTACTGCATTGATTTAAAGCTCCTGTGAGGAATCTAGTCCTGCTCCTTTCAACAGGCCCTTGTATCACTTATTGAGACTCTGTGTAACAGCTAATTTTGTAGTGTGACGCCTACCCCCCACCGACTTTTTTTTCAACACTGAAAATAATTATTTAGAGGTAGTCACCCTGCTCGATAATGGTCTTGTTTTGCTTTTTTAGATTATACAAGCACATTAATATCAATTTTAGTCTGTTTCATCACCAGCTCAAATCTCCTCACAGGAGCTTTAATATTCTCTTATATTATTCGCTGTAATTTATCGTCTTTCCCATTCACACCGCTCTGATTCTATTATTTGGGTTTCTTTGTTACGTGTACTTGCAGATAAACTCCAAATGAGTCAGCAGCGGTGTGAAGTGTTCATCGTTTGTTGAGAATAAAGCGCTGAAACTTGTGAAATCACAGGTACGGCGTTGAGTTTAAATAGCTTAGTCATGGGTCTGAACAGCACTTTGAACAGTAAAAGGTAAAGACAACAGCCTGAAGCCCTGTTTGAAATAAGCGACAACATCCACGAGAGGGGTTTTAAAAACTGAACTCTGGACGAGGATGGCCTTAATCTAGATTATTAACATTAAAGGGATGAGAATGACGCACAATAATCCCCTTATTTCAGATGATCCGGTGGTTACTTTGTGGAGTCTTGTTACTTTACATCTTGCACAGAAGACGCACATTAATATGTGTTTTTTTCGCATAGATTGATGTGTGACCGTCTCAGAAATACCCCTCAGATATTTGTTGTCTTTTAAATTCATGCCATGCCGAGTTTTTCTGTTTTTTTTTTTAGTGGAAGGCTCAGATCAGCATGCCAGGTTCGAACTAAACCTTTTGGATCCATCACTTTGTGGTTCTGGCTCATGGTTTCAGGCTCAAACTCACATGTAAAGCACCGCAGATCACCCACACACTCTGGCAGCGCCGGTACATCTGCCCACACCGACAAACCACACACACGCACACACACACACACTTTGGATTCACAACACTGAGTTCAGATTTTCAAACGAGCGCAGATTGAAAGTTTGAGCATCTTCAAAGTTTACTTCTTCAACTCGTCCTCCTCCATGTCAGGCGGTCACATGGCACAGATGGTTAGCCAATGGCGCGGCCCTCAATCAGACCATAATTTGTGTGTTTGTGTGGGTGTGTGTGTTACCACGGTGGTTAGTGTGTGAGTGATGGGTGTGTGTGTGTTTGATATCATTGATTTCATTCGTTTCCTGCTGATCATGGGCGTGTTTAAGCTTGCTGTGTGTGTGCATCACGTCATTGTCCAGGTGTGTTATTTCCTCTTGGGCACGAGTGCGCGGTTCCTCGTGTGCGTTGGTGACCTCATCGATCCAGCCCCTGAAGCGACTCACTCGGGTGTAGAGAGCGGGAGAGGAGGGGGCAGAGCAGCCGTAACCCCCGGCGACCACACCAGTGAGGACCCAGCGACCCGACTCCTCCTGACACACAAGCCCGCCCCCGGAGTTCCCCTGACAACTGTCGCCATGGAGGAAGCTGGTGTCAGGAGGACTGCCGGCGCACAGAGTGCCGTGGCTGGAGAAACTGTCGCCGTAGCGCTTCTTACATTGCCATGACGACATGAGGGGGACCCAGGAGGCGAGGACAGAGTCTGTGGGAGACAACAGAGGGGATGTGAGTCTTCATAAACGTCGCTTTATGCTGTTATAAATTCTTCTGAGCGCTCATATGAATGTTATAAAGCCTCATAAGGTATTCAGCTGGAACCTCATGAACAGCAGGCGTGATTTACTCTTTGAGGATATAGTCCAATAAATTAATGATATTCATGATGAAACATTGATCACTTTTGTTGATAAGCACTTACTGTGACACAGAGTGCAAATAAGGCAGAGGGGAATGTTGAGGGTATTTGGCCATAAACTAAATTATTGGACCATAATAATAATGACCACATGGTGGCAGCAGATGACAACTTAAGGTAGAAATAATGTCAGTAAGAGGCAGACGTTGACGTCCTTTCTTAAAGCAAGAGTAAAGAATGGGTTTGATGTTATAAATACTTAAGAGGAGACAGATGCATGGTGATATTTTGCAGGTTGTGATGACCAAGTTGTTCACAAATCAGCTGGGTTTAAAGGGATATTCCGGCGTAAAATTAATTTAGAGTCAAACACACCGTAACATCGAGTTAGACACCCCATCAAGAGATGAATGTTGTCAACTGCTTGCATCTCTAGTTATACCAACTTTAGCAACAACCGCAGATAGTAATACAGAGAGCCACGTGCTCAACCAAAACACCACTCTGTAGCCACAAATAATACTCAGAACAGCACCTAACTTCATCAACAGTACATATAGGGTCCCAGCCATAGAAATAGCGACAAAACATCTTTTTTACTTTGACTCATTTCTTTAGCAAAGAGACTAAACACAACTCACCTACTCTCTTCTAGCAGCTGCTTGTTTGTAGCCCCATTACAGATTGCAGCGGGGTGCCGCAGCTCAAGGAAGAACATTTATGATCATTTCTTTATGGAAATGCAATCAGACACTGAGGCGGAAGACCTACCATGTCTGCAGTGCAAAATGATTAATATGGTGATTATTACTTCAAGGAAATGATAAAGAAATGATCATAAATGTTCTTCCTTGAGCTGCGGCACCCCGCTCCAGTCCATTGACTCACCCGGAAGTCTCTGTACAAACAAGTGGCTGCTGGAAGAAAGAAGGTGAGTTGTGTTTAGTCTCTTTGCTAAAGAAATCAGGCAAAGCTAAAAAGATGTTTGGTGGTTAGTACTTTGGCTGGGACCCTATATGTACTGTTGATGAAGTTAGGTGCTGTTCTGAGCATTATTTGTGGCTATAGAGTGGCGTTTTGGTTGAGGTTTGTTTATGGCTCCTCAGACCACTCTGTATTGCTATAGTGCGGTCATTACTAAAGTTGGTATAACTAGAGAAGCAAGCGGTCAGCAACATTCATCTCTAGAGGGGGTGTCTTACTCGGTGTTACAGTGTGTTTGACCCTAAACTAATTACACGCTGGAATATCCCTTTAACATCCCTTCTTAAAGTGAGAGTAAAATGTGTCTGATGTCATAAATACTGAAGAAGAAACAGACGCATGGTGATATTTCACAGGTTGTGATGGCCATGTTGTTCAAAAATCAGCTGGGTTTAAGATTAAGAGGCACGTACCTGGTTCTGTCAAATCAGCGGTAACCATGACAACGCAGGAAGATGGAGGATTTCCCCCTGATGCTGAGTCTGCAGCAGGAAGGCACGCCGCGTTGGTGTTGGGGTCAAAAGTCAAGCAGTGACCCTTGGCGCTGGGTAGCTTCAATAACGCCAGATCATGGCCTCCGCTTTGACCTTTGAACTTCCTGTGAACCACCAGCTGCTCCGGGGTCACAGTCTGATCCGACGCTCCGATACGCAACACGTACCGGGACGGGTCGCTGCCAAACCTGCAGGAGAGAGGATGATTGATGCTCAGAGGTTTCCGCTGAAGATGGTGACTCAGCGTATGGAGGGAAGGATGTTGGAGCGTCTGATTTACCTGCTGACACAGGTCGCAGATGTCAGAGCCCAGCAGGGGCTGATCAGGGTGCCGCTGCAGAGGGGACCGCCGCCATTTTCTCCGTGGGAGTGAAGCCACACAGACACCTGCCACGGCCATGTAGTCCTGGAAAAGAGAGGGAACATCTTTCTTCTTCTGTTTTATGTTGTTTGAGGAGTTGTTTTTTAATCTCCCAGGCTGCACTGACAGCTGTGTTACTGCTCATGCTGACGATATATGTCTGTAATCTTTCCTTATGGAAGGTCGAGGAATATCAGCTACTTATCATTTTCATTTTCAGAGTCTCAGAGTTTATTGTTGTTACATCTGCAGGCAGCAGAAGTTGGTATATCAACACAATCACACTGTTAAAGCTTCACTGTTTGATTTAGAGACAAAAAAACCCCACAGATCTCTGGACGTGACAGTCTTACCTGAGCATGTTCTCCTCTCCTTGGCTCCCCCTCTTGCTCTCCTCCTCCACCAGCTTCCTCAGCCCACAGCTCTGCTCCTGAGGCTTGGTCTGCACAGCTGTCTTCCTCGGTGAGACGTCACACCTCACACCCGCGTCCTCCCTCCGTCTGCAGCCCTGGATGCTCTGACCCAGAGAGGGACACTCCCCCAGGAACTCCTCCTTTCCCGTGCACCTCACCTGGTCCAGGTGGATGGGTCCTTTCCCCTGACCGAACCCTGATGCTGCCACCGCTCCGCCACTGAAGGAGGAAAATTATCTATTTTTATATCACTTCTTTTCTGAGTTAACTTTACTTTACTTTGCTTTAAATACTGACCTGTGTCCGAGCTGTCTGCACACCACCACTGCGTTCAGGTCGTTCCAGCCAGAGTCGCAAATACTCCCCCAGTCGCCATGGAGATACACCTCGACACGGCCCTCCTTTCTACTGCTGCCACCAACGAGACGCACCAGGGGACCTGACAAGAAAATGACACACAACTCTCATTGAAATTCATTTCTGTGCATCTGAAAGCTCCAGCCTACAGTGTGTGTGACACCGAGGATGACAGTGTAAAATGTCACCTGCAGCCCGCCGTCTCTTTATTCAGACGCCTTTCTCATTGTAATGAGGCCAGAGTGTTTTCAGCAGAGAGAGAGGGAGAGAGGGAGAGGGAGAAGGAGGGAGGGAGGTAGGTGGATGGGTAGATAGATAGATAGGTAGGTAGGTAGGTAGGTAGGTAGGTAGGTAGGTAGGTAGATAAAAGGATAGGTAGGTAGGTAGGTAGGTAGGTAGGTAGGTAGGTAGGTAGGTTGGTAGATGGATAGGTAGATAAATAGATAGGTAGGTAGGTAGGTAGGTAGGTAGGTAGGTAGGTAGGTAGGTAGATAGGATAGGTAGGTAGGTAGGTAGGTAGGTAGGTAGGTATGTAGGTAGATGGATGGGTAGATAGGTAGGTAGGAAGGTAGGTAGGTAGGTAGGTGGATGGTTGAATGGATGGATAGATAGATAGATAGGTAGGTAGGTAGATGGATGGGTAGGTAGGTAGATAGATAGGTAGGTAGGTAGATAGGTAGATAGATGGGTAGATAGATAGATAGATAGATAGATTTTTTAGATAGAAGGGTAGATGGGTAGATGGGTAGGAAGGTAGGTGGATGGATGGATGGATGGATGGATAGATAGGTAGGTAGGTAGGTGGATGGATGGATGGATGGATAGATAGGTAGGTAGGTAGGTAGGTAGGTAGGTAGGTAGGTAGGTAGGATAGGTAGGTAGGTAGATAAAAGGATAGGTAGGTAGATAGGTAGGTAGGTAGCTGGATGGGTAGATAGGTAGGTAGGAAGGTAGGTAGGTAGGTAGGTAGATAGATAGATGGGTAGATAGATGGATGAAGAAAAGAATGAATAGAGGAATGTGGTTCAGTGGATGTAGGGATGAATTTTGATAGATTAATGGATAAACAAGTGAATCAATGATGAATGAATGGATGATGGAAACATGAATTATCAAATGGGTGGATAAGTAAATGGATTGATGAATGGAGTGATAGATATGTAAATGGATAAACAAATAGATGATGGAAAATTGCTCTAAAGGATAAATGGATTTGTGATCGTACGATAAATAGGCTGATGGATAGATGAATGACAGATGATAGAAGAATAAATGAATGGATGAATGGATAATTAAAATGACGTAAGAATGAACAAATTATTGGTTGTATGAATAAATTGAGGGGTAAGTGATTAATGACTGGATGGATTGAGAGAGGGACGGTCTCCTAAAACACGTCAAACCAAATCCTCTGAATGTTCTGAAGTCGTGCATCTCAACAAAATGACGTAACTTAGGTGGTGAATAAAGAATCAAGGCAGAGGAAGCGTTAAAGGTTGATGGTTTGATCTCCAAGTTTCTGATCAGCTCCAAACTGCAGCTTAGACACCTTCTCGTCAGCCTCTCTCTGTACTCCACAGCTCCTCTCAGCTCTTACCTGTTGCAGGTGCGATAGCGGGCACCTCGTTGGTTTCTTGGCTTGTTCGTCCCCGGCAGCGAACACCGACGTCCTCGCTGTGGGAGCAGTCCGTCCTCCCCCAGATCCCGTGTCTGCAGTCCAGCAGAGACGTCTCCGATCCCTCACAGTGGACGTCATCCAGCAGGATCAGACCGACGCCCTCACCGAACGTCCCGTCTGAAACGACCTCAGCGTGACCCCTAAAGGTGGAGAAAGGTGAGTTGTTTTTTCACGCGGTTGGAGTGGGGACATCAGTCCAAAGAGTCCCAGTACACTTTAACAACTAGCCTCACCTGTAGCCCAGCTGTCTGCAGACCACCTCTGCATGCTGCTGGTTCCAGTGGTCATCACACACCGTCCCCCAGTCGCCATTATGGAAAACCTCAACCCGACCCTCCCAGGGACTGTCACCTCCAACCAGCCGCACCACGCCGTCTGAAAGAGTTTCATGTAGGAGCTGTTATTAAGTCTTTTACCACCATGACTGTGATTAAAGACTCAACCATAATGAACTTCCCATTAACATTACTATTAATGTAAAACGTTAGTATTAATTATTAATCTGATCTTAGTTTGATGAACGCTCGCTGCTGCTTCATGCCAGCAGTGATGTTATTCCTCAGCTCTCATAAATGTCACAGGGAGGATGTT
This sequence comes from Xyrichtys novacula, assembly GCA_962446985.1. Lineage (NCBI taxonomy): Eukaryota > Metazoa > Chordata > Actinopteri > Labriformes > Labridae > Xyrichtys > Xyrichtys novacula. The sequence continues at coordinate 4,123,528 of OY660882.1, read as the reverse complement.
GCTGCTTCATGCTGTAATGATTTATTGATGTTCAGAGCCCATAAATACCCGCTGAGAGCCTATCAGTGTGTACATCAGCCTGTGTGTGTGTGTGTGTGTGTGTGTTTGTGTACCCGTATAGGGGCTGCAGGAGACGCCGGCATCCTCCATGTGGTCGCAGTTGTGCTGCTCCCAGTCGCCATGGGGACACTGATCCAGGAACAGCTCGTTTCCAGAGCACTTCACGGCGTCCAGGAGGATCGGACCTGTGCCCTGACCAAAGTGAGCCCACGACCAGGCCTTCGCCACACCCCTGCAAAAAAAACACACACACAAATACACTTACAGTTGGTGTTCAAGAAACTAAACTTTTAGTGGATTTTAGTGGGTTCGGGAGTTTTATGGTCACTTCTTTTGTATGATCTGCAGTGAATTTTCCTATTCAATGAGTCCAATGTAACTGGCTGAATACGATGGTTGCAGTGCATGTTTGGTGCATCAATTAGTGGGAGGGGCTTAGCAGATTGATACAAGCCAGCCAATAGAGAGGAAGGTGGCTTTTCCCATTAAATGATTATACTGCTTTCTGCTACCTCAACCGAGAGTGAATTCAGAGACTCATTATAACAGCTTAACCTCAAATACCAAAGTGTTGACAACCTCTAACCATGACAAATATTCCCATTCTGCTTAACGGCTCCATAGCTGTTCACATACAAAAAAAGGGAGGAAAAAACTCTTAAAATAAAGCAAATTTCTAAAATAAACCCAATTGTACAGATAAATAATGAAAAGTTCCCACACAGACGTTGAAACATTCATGGGCTGATAATTTATTGATGCTGAAATGTTTCAAGGAGCTTTTTTTGTCCGTGTGGGAATGTGCGTTTCTGCAGCTGCATACAGTTTAACTTTATTTTTAAGCTGCAATAGAGTGCAAAATATAAAAGCTTCTGTCATCCTCCATGCAATTATAATTATTTTAAAAAATTTAGAAAATAGTCAAAGGTAAATGAGGTGAGCCACTCCCTCGATTTTCTCCAGTAGAGGCTCACAAAAAATAAAAAAACAAAAACAAAACACTCGTGTAAAATGTGTCCATGTTTGTCTTCCTGCAGAAGAAGCACTTCGCAGGTGGTAAAAGCGAATCATTGTGATTCTGCCCTCAATAATCACAGCACATGAGCGCCTGTGAGCAGCTGTGTGAGAATCTGTGCCTCTGCGTCAGAACATCTATTATTCAAAATCACAAACACGGATGGTGAGACGTCCCACAGCGTTTGAGGAGATGAAATGTAACCTCATGTCGAACAGGGAAGCGGTTCTTCGTCTTCACACTTACACCGCTTCATCGCTGCTTGACGCTCAAATTTGCTACACCTCCGCAGCAGGAGACACGAGGAAGAAACTCCAGCAGACGATACTGAGTTAAATCTGAGCGGTGTTTCCCGGGTGGGAGAACTTTGATCCAGATGACGCCTTTGTGCTCTGATCCAGAGTTTTGACAATGAGCTCCCACAGATCACTAATGGTTGTTCACTCAGGAGTTTGTGGGGAATAACACTGGAATAGTGGCAGCTGAAATATTACTACTGCAAGACGTCACATTCATTTTATTCAGAGTGGTACAGAAGCTGATTCATCAACCCTCTGCACTTCGTACTCGACAATATAATCTTTCAATCCTGTCAGCAACACCAACCGGTGAACAGAAGTGAGAGTGGACCAAAGAAAACTTCAAAACAGCAACTTTACAGCAGCTGGATGAATAACTTCACTACACCTAATCAGAAAAACAAGAGAACATCTGTCCTGACTGGATTTTATAGAAAAGCTTTAATCAGCAACCATCTACAACAAGTTCTTAATGAGAGCGTACGCACAGATCCAAATAAAATCAGACAAATGAGTGAGAGAGACACAAATCAACATCTACTGTCCATCTGTTTTCAGTCATTTTGAGTGATATTTACAGCAGCGGTAATGAAGGAGGCTGATCATAGTCGATCAAGTTGTTTAGAACAAAAAAAAAAAAACAGCTAAAATGAGCTCGTTAGTGAGTTTTTCACATGGGTGTCACTGGAGCCGAACACAGTTGAAAACACATGAGAGACTATCACTGCAGTAAACCTCGGAAATGAAGTTTTTTGTGGGTTTGTTTTTGTGTATCTGTATGTGATCTGTCTGTATATCAACATATTGTTCATAAAAGTCATAAATGTTCTTCCTTGAGCTGCGTCACCCCACTGTTGTCCGTAGTGGACTGGCCTGAGGTCTCACTACATACAAGCAGCTGCTAGAAGAGAGATGGTGAGTGTGTTTAGTCTCTTTGCTTAAGAAATTAGGCAAAGTTAAAAAGATGTTTGGTGGCTAGTCCTGTGGCTAGGACCCTATATGTCCTGTTGATGAAGTTAGGTGCTGTTCTGAGCAGTATTTGTGGCTATAAAGTGGCGTTTTGGTTGAGGTATGCACGTGGAGATGTAGACCGCTGTGTATTGCTATTGTGCGGTCGTTACTAAAGTTGGTATAACTAAAGAAGCAAGCGGTCGGCAACATTCGTCTGTTGAGGGAGTGTCTAACTCGGTGTTACAGTGTGTTTGACCCTAAGTTAATTTTACGCCAGAATGTCCCTTTAAAGCTCCTGTGAGGAACTTTCAGTTTGTGTCTGTTTTGGCGCCCCCTGTGGACAAAGCAGTCTTTGCTTATTCCATCATCTACATATCTAAATCTAATCTTGGTGATTTTAATAATCAAACGTATTATTTATTGCGAATATTTTATGCGGTTAAAGTACAAACAGGGATGCCTCCCTCCTCACATTGATGTCAGGCTTAAAAACTAGAATCTTGAATCGTCAGTCTCGTCTCTGATGGTCCTGTTTGCTTTTGTTTATCATATAAAAGCATCGGTATGAATTTTAAAAAACTCCCCACAGGAGCTTTAATAAATATTAGGTTTTTTTTATATGGTGAATTTTAATCACTGTAAAAAAAGTAGCCATTAAAGGTGCAGTATGTCCAAAAAAGGACAAAGATGTTTGTCTTTTAGATCACACAGGTCTATTTGCTTTGGCTTGGCGTCTCATAATAGAATGATAGCAAGTTTAACAGCCTCCAGGTGTCACTATATTTGCTGATGTGAAGCCCCAAAGGTGTCACGGTGAATAACAGCTTCGATGCTGAGTATCCTCCACACCTTTTTGAGTGTGATTTCACTGTGAACACTGTGGGTAAAAGCTTCCTAATGACACCACACATGAGTTAACCTGAAGTGAAGGTGTGAAAGCTCCGACTTACCCAAACCCCAGCTGTCTGCACACCACCTCGGCATCTCTGTCATCCCATTGGTCGTCACAGATGGAGCCCCACCGTCCTGCGTGAAACACCTCCACACGACCTTCAAAGTCTTCCTCCCCGCCTACCAACCGCAGAGGAGGACCGCTACCTGAGAGAAGATGCAGAAATACACCTGAGTCCTATCAGCTTCCGTCTCTGTCTCAGCTTTATGAATCTATAATCACAGAAAAGGTTTGGAGTCCCGGGTGGAAAGGTGGAAATATTAATGACACTGTAGAAGTCACACTGACCTTCTGGTGCCGCACACACCACTGCTGCTTCGTTTCCATGGCTACAGTCACCTGTGACGAACGTCCTGCTCCGGCACTTACTCAGACTGTTCTCATCACCACGGCAACCCAGCCGCTCGTAGTGGAAGAGGCCTGAGCCTGAGCCAAACTGTGAGTGCTGCAGGGCTGTGCCGATGTCACTGTTTGAGCAGGAAAGGTGCGGTCAGAGCGAGCTGTGAAACATGACACCAGAGGAAGGAGAAGGAGGAGTCCTGTCTGGGTTTCTTTACTCACCCCAGACCCAGCTGTCTGCAGATCACACTGGCGTCTCTGTCCGACCAGTGGGAGTCACACACCGCTCCCCACTGACCGTTCAGGTAGACCTCAACACGCCCGCTGCCAGGAGAGGAACTGCCAACCAGACGAGCCGCACCTGAAGGACACCAATGAGACAGTTTAGGGCTAAATGTCCGGCTGGGTGCCTGACGTCAAACTCAAGGAGACAGCATTTTTATTCATTTTTTTACATTTTTTTAAAAAGGAAAAAAAGTTAAGTTTTAATCTAAAAACATAAACTTTAAATGTGCAGGACAAGAGATAAGAGGCGCCACTTTTCACAGGAGGGGACAAAATCAAAGTTCCTCACTTTAAAGGGATATTCCAGCGTAAAATTAATTCAGGGTCAAACACACCGTAACACCGAGTTAGACACCCCCTCTGCAGATGAATGTTGCCGACCTCTTGCTTCTCTAATTATACCAACTTTAGTAATGACGGCATGGTAGCAATACACAGCGGTCTGAGGAGCCATAAACAAACCTCAACCAAAAATCCACACATAATGCTCAGAACAGCACCTAACTTCAACAGGACATATTGGGTCCTAGCCAAAACACTAGCCACCAAACATCTTTTTAGCTTTGTCTGATTTTTTTAGCAAAGAGACTAAACACAACTCACCTACTCTCTTCCAGCAGCCGCTTGTTTGTAGCGAGACCTCAGGCCAGTCCATTAAGGACTACAGCGGGGTGACGCAGCTCAAGGAAGAACATTTATGATCATTTCTTCATGGAAATGCAATCAGACAGAGAGGCTTAGGCAGAAGAACTACTGTGTCTGCAGTGCAAAATGATAAATATTATGATTATTACTTCAAGGAAATGATAAAGAAATGATCATAAATGTTCTTCCTTGAGCTGCGTCACCCCGCTGTACTCCTTTCCTATATGTCTCATGTCATTTTTTATTGAGGCGTGACAAAAGCCATAATGATGAAGTTAGCTGCTTTTCTGAGCATTATTTGTGGTTATACAGTGGCGTTTTGGTCGAGGTTTGGCTCCTCAGACCGCTGTGTATTGCTATCGTGCAGTCGTTACTAAAATTGGTATAACTAGAAAAGCTAGTGGTCGGCAACATTCATCTGTTGAGGGGGTGTCTAACTCGGTGTTTGACCCTAAATTAATTTTGCACCGGAATATCCCTTTAAGTTAGCTTTAAGTTGAGACTGATTTTTGTCAATTAAAGGGTCTTAAATGAAAAAAAGATCAGAAGCCAGAAGAGTGAAAGTGAAAGAGGGGAGATGTTGCACTAGGGACTCATCAACATGCAGAATAAAAGAGTAATAATGATACGGTTAGCTCCATTCTCTGTTCTTCTACCCTAAGTTTCATTTTACAGGGGACTCCTTTATTTTTCTAAACTTTTACCGCTCTTCAAAAAAGCCTTTTGTGATAAATCTGTCTTATATTTTCATGTTGTCACCCTTTGCATTAAAACTAATCTTAACATTTTGTTTATTTTGAGTAATATTGAGAAAATTCAAAGTCATACCCTGGTGACAGTCGCAGTAAGCCCAACCGATGGCTCCAGAGTTTTGTCTGAAGAAGCACCATGGGTTTGATTCTCGGTCCGGGTTCCTGCAGAAGCTGTGGTCGCCCAGTCCCCGGCCCGGGTACTGCATCACATAATCTGGAAACTCGGTCCATTTCAGACAGGGGGCGCCAGAGTCCGTCTGAGACACGGTGCCGTTATAGTATCCCAACTCAGTGAATCCCTCAGAGCAGGACAGAGGCACTGCATAAAGAAAAAGAGGGGAGGGAGAGGAGAGAGTGAGGACGTGTTGGAGAAGATTGGAGAAAGAGATGATGAGGACAAAAGCAGGAGGATTTGAGTCGTAGAGGACAATGTGAAGAAAAGGGAGAGAAATGAGGAAAGTTTGGGGGAATTTAGGGGAGAGAGGAGTGGAAGTGACTCTTATTCAGGCCACATCATCCCCATGTCTGTATTTCATCTGCACATAAAGCTTACATGGAAGATTCTCATACTCTGTCCACAGCCACAGCTGGATTCAGACTAATGCATTTTCCCCACGGATGTTAAATGGGTGAAATTCACATAACCTTAAACCGCCTTTTCTACACATAAAGGGTCGGACACTTCCTGTAATCTTCTCTGAGAAGAGCAAATGTGTGAGTGAAGCTTAGACTGACTGAGAGGGAAGCTGCTCACATCAAAGTGGAGCTAAATTAGGCCACAAAATATGGAGCGAGTACTGTGGACTAATACAACCTTACAGCACACATCAATGAAGAGGAATTATACAGCAGAGCGTGAGAGAGAAACTGCAAAAGCTGCAAAGCATCATGGTAAAGCTGTATGTAAAACAACAACTGAAGTCACATAATGACAGCAGCTGATCCAACAACAGCCAACATGTGCTAACAGAGCTACGGAAGCCCTAAGCGGACATGTTTTTTTTTTTTTTTACCCTCGTTTTCTTGAGATCATGAGATAGTTTTCTCGTGATCTCGAGAAAATAAGGCTTCGTTTTCTGGAGATCATGAATTAATTTTGCGGTGGACTTGGTATTCGCCTATTCTGACTTTTCAAAGTATCAAGGGGGGATGCTCTGGGGGTGTGTGGCCACCCATTTTGCACTCTTCCCGGGTCACAGAGAGCGCCACAACCTGGTCAAAATCATGGTTCTCTGACTTTTCAAAGTATCAAGGGGGGATTTATTTCATTTGTGTTATAAATATAAATTAATTAAAAGAAACCTACACATTATGGACAATTAAAAATAGCGTTTTTATACAGCGTTTCAACTTCAACGATAAAATATTCATATTCATTCAAGCCTTTTATAACTTCGTTGCAATTTTACAATTAAGCTTGAAATAGGAACCTTTAATCGTGAAACTGGGCGCCATTCTCTTGAAAAGCTGGTGATAAACTGAAGCATCCATTCTGACTGAAGTGAGCTCGCTGATGCTGAAGCTGTCGAACAAGTGTCAAAGCTGTTGCAAACCACTGGGGGCAAAGACGCGCTGAGCTGTCGCAGAGATGGCCAGTAGAGGAAGTGACGTACATTTCGCACATGCGCAGTACAAATCGGGTTTCCAGGATCAGGTAGCGACAGGCGGACACCGCAGACACCGCACCGCGTACGGTGATCAGCTCAATGTTTCTAGTCCACCGCAAAATTAATGAGTGATCTCAAGAAAATGAAGCCTTGTTTTCTCGAGATCATGGGATAGTTTTCTCGTGATCTAGAGAAAACGGGGGTAAAAAAAAAAAACATGTCTGTTTAGGGTTTCCGTAGTGAAATGATTTCAGAGCTGTGTAAAAAGTAACACCATCAGGCTGTGAAAAAGCCGCCAAAACAAATCTTCTTAGGCAGAGGCTGAATAACGCAGGTATAAGGGTTTGAACAGATGCTAGTGTGGGATCAGTGAGGAGATTTTGGGGCTGAAAATCATGCTAAGCTACTTCATCTGTATGTTAGACTGAAATAATGAAATATGAAATAAGTATTATAGGACTCCTTTTATACTTACTAACCTACAGATGCACACAGACAGACTGCACACCTTTAAAAGTTTGTTTTTTATCGCGACCTTGAAGAAAGAAATCCTCTGTGATCCCAGAGTTCGTGGCCTGATGCTTTTCCTGACTACATCACACATGAGATCATTTATTCAGCGGATTGCGAGTTAATAATTTGAGCTTTATTGAGTTTAACATCCTCTTTGTTTCCTTACTCTTCTGCTTTAAGTTTCTGTCTGTAAAACAAGGACGAGGATGTTTCTTGCTGCTGTAACTTGCTAAATGCTGTGAACCGCTTTGCTCGTGGTGGATTAAGATGAGATAAGACAGAGTCTGATTCTGTAAAATGGGACTGAATCTTATCTGCATGTTGGGTCTTTCTAAATAATTCAGACACAGAGTACAGTCTGGATCTGCACTTGCTAAACAGCATCTTAAGATTACATTTGGTGCACATGTAAATAAAGATTGATCGAGATAGTGTTTACACAGAGAAATAAGTCTTGTAAATTTATATTTCTTTTTGTCGTTCTTATCTCTTATCTCTTGACCCTCTCCCCTGATTTATCCTCAATTTTCTGCTTTTTCCTGCATATCAAGTGACTTTAAAAAACACCAAACCAAGAGCAAAAAAACCAACAGTTTATGCAAATTCTCATTTGTATTCCCCTAAAGTGTTGCTTGGTTTTCTTCGAGATCTCTTCGTCTCTGCACACCCCGGAGCTGTAGCAGTTTTTGAGGGAGAGCAGCGACTAAACTCTGATTAATGGCAGAGGAGCCTCAACAACCAACAAGCGTCTTATCTCTCCTCCACACACAGCTTGGCACCCCGTTACATTATCTGCACAGTGCAACCAACACTCACGCCCCCCCTCACACATAAACACACACAGGTGCACACACACACAGGGTCCAATTTGGAGGAAGATAAGAGGAGGAAGGCAAAGGGGAGAGGCAGTGAAGCAGGAAATCAATCAGGCAGAAATGTACTGAGCTGAAACAGAAATGTATCCTCAAACAATGAATAATACAGAGCACAGTCAAGCACGGGGACAGAGGTGTGCCTGTGCCTTTAAGACACGCCTCACATGAAAGTAAACTTCTTCACTGAGAAACCGGATTTCCTCTCCGAGTAAAACTCCCCAAAAGATCTGCAACAAACACACGTAAGTAGCTGCTGATGAACCAAAATGTGTGTGTCTGCTTCTCCACGTTCCCACTCAGCCAAACGTGGTTGAAAAGACGCTGAACAGACGTTTTCACGTCTAAATAACGTCTAGACTCGGGCCGTCTAAATAAAACCCAGTTTTCAACGTCTTTTTTGGGCAAAATTACGGCCATGACGGTCCGACGTAGCTAAGCCTAAAAAAATACGTCTAAGTGACGTCGGGTGTTTGGTGGGTTTTATCAGAGAAAGGCCTTTTTCCTCAATGGAGCGACATAAAAATGTGCGACCTGGAGCGACAGTCGGAAAAAAAAGTCTCCACAGAAGTTTTTTCAGACTTTTACCAGCAGAAAATTTTGACCTAGATGTCAGTGCAGTCAAAAATTCCTCCGGAGTTCAGTTCGAAGACATTTATATCTCTTCTGTCTATTTATAAATGTAAATTCAGACTCGTCCACAGGTGAGAAAACACTAAAAAAAACAGCTTTAAGCACCGTGGATTTAACCTGACTAAACTTGGATGTAGATAGTCTACATGTTTGGTTTGTCAAATTGGTTTGCTAAGAGTGGCTAACTTTAGCAGAGTAGCACCACCAGACTTTAGACCTTCAGGCAGGTGAAGGTAATCAGGCCCTGAACAATAAAAATATTGATGACTCAAAATGGCAGTAACTTTGGTATCGACATGTGAGGATGACAATCATTTGGACAAGTTAAAGTACAAATCCCAGACTTTGACTCTGAGTTTTTCTTCTTTTTTTTCTGTCTTATTAAAAGTGCAAATAACTAATTTTAGACTTTAATTTAATGCGGTTTCAGCTGTGTTGATTCGGTCAGGTTGTGTGTCCATACGCGTGCCAAATGCGCGCATCAGATCAGATATAGATCAGAATATATCTATATAGATCTAAATGTATGTGCTGACTCAGATTATTAGTTGTTGTTGATTATTTATTGCACTGAAATGTACCTGACACTGTGGAAACCTGCCGGTGAGGCATTGGTGACGTTGCCGATACGCCGCTGGTCTACCAAAATACCTCTAGACTAGCTGCGCTCCGCCTGCGCTGAAAGCTGACCAGGTTTCAATCGGCGGCGAGCAAAAAAATGTCACTGCTCCAGCTGATTCTGTCGACACCTCCCCCTGCCACGCCACCACGCCCAGCTTGGCGGACCTCGGTGCGCCTCAGTCTATGAAAATACCAAACTGGCTGTACGCCGGGCTCTGCCAGACGAAAATACCACTGCGCAGGGTCCGCCACCCTCCGCCGGGAACGGCACGAAAATAGAGCCCTTCGTGTCTAGAATATGCCAAACCTGCTGTTTCAAATCTAGAGAATAAACTTGTCGTTGTCTCCATGTGAACATGTTTGCTGAATATTCATCTGTTTGTTTTTCTGCAGAAATGGCCTCCTGCAGCGCTCTCCTGACTGAGGAGCATCTCCTTTGTCCAATCTGCCTTGATGTGTTCACTCAGCCGGTCTCCACTCCATGCGGTCACAACTTCTGCATGTCCTGCATCTCCAGTTACTGGGGCCTCCACACGATCTTCCGCTGTCCGGTGTGCAAGGAGGGTTTTGACAGAAGACCGGATCTCAAGGTTAACACTTTTATTTCTGAGCTCACATCACAGTTCATGTCTCTTAAAGTGACAGGCACTCAGAGCCAGAAGCCGGTCCAAGAGTCAGCCAGCTGTGGCCACGTTGTGCTGTGTGATGTTTGCACTGACACGAAGCAAACTGCAGTCAAATCCTGCCTGGAGTGTCTGGCTTCTTACTGCGACGTTCACCTGGAGCCTCATCACAGAGCTGCTGGACTGAAGAGACACACGCTGCTTGAACCGATGTCAAGCCTGGAGGACCGGATCTGTAAGGAGCACGCCCGACTCCTGACAAGATTTTGCAGGGATGACGTTGTTTTGCTGTGTGACGATTGCTGCAGCTTGAAACACTTAGACCACAATGTCATTTCTGTGCAGCAAGCCTACAATGAGGCGAAGACTACTCTTCAGGGCTGGGAGGCTGATGTGCAGCAGATGAAGCAGGAAGGGCTGCAGAAGGTCAAAGAAATGAAAGAGCTGGTGGGAAAAAATAAGACAGAAACTAAAAACGTGATAGCTGGGAGTGTGCAGGAGCTGGCCCAGCTGGTCTCTCAGATTCAGCAGAGCCAGACGGATCTCGTACAGGTGATCGAGGAACAAGCTGATGGTTTCTTTGACAGCATGGGGCAGACAATAGAAGAGCTGCAGAGCACTGAGATGAAGATTAGAGAGCTAAAACAGACCGAAGACAATCTGTACCTCCTCATAAATATGCCAAAGATAGCCCCCCAAGCACACAGGACACACTCACAAAGTTTGAACGGACTTGTGGAGATTTATCGCATACGAAAATGTTTGAGCAAATCTGTGCCACAGATGCAGAAGCTGCTGAAGGAACTCAAAGCAGAAATCGAAGAGCTCTCCAGCAGCACAGACGAGCCGAGTGACACCTATCTGAAATTTATGCGACAGTATGTAGTGGACATCTCGTTGGATCCCACCACAGCTAACCGCCAGCTCACCATATCCGACGACAGAAAACAGGTGAAATTTGACAGGGGTTCAGTATTCCGTAGACATCAGAGCCCAAACAGGTTCAGGAAACACTTGGCAGTCCTGGGTGACACAGCCCTCTCTACATACAAGTTTTACTTTGAGGTGTTTGTAGGCAGGAAGAGTGAGTGGTGTCTGGGCTTGGCCACAGAGTCCATCCAGAGGAAGAAGGCTATTCCTAGGAAGCCTGACTGTGGACTCTGGGCCGTCTGGTTCATAGAGGATCGGTTTGAAACCTTCTGTTGTCCAGACTTGACTGTGCATCGTGGAAAAGTGGAGCAGGTTGGCGTGTTTGTGCGGTACGAAACCAGTAGCATTTATTTCTACGACGTGCAGACATTGACAGAAATTTACAGCTTCACTGGGTGTTCCTTCACAGAAAAGCTGTACCCATACTTCAATCCATGTAACGATGAGTTTGACTCAAACCTGGACCCCATGATCATCCTTCCTGTCGAGCGTACAGAGCGTATGTAAGCGTCATTTCACTTAAGATGATGTTTGTGCAGGATGGGCGTTCAGTTGAAAAAATCCAACACTAAAAATAGATATCAAAAATGATGCTTCAAAATTTTCATCAACACTTGCGTTATTTGCAGGCCAGAGTATGCCACAAGACGACGTTTTAGGATTCTATGATGATTTTTTAATGCTTATAAGACAGGCTGAAATATATATATTTGTTTTTCTATGATAAACTCAAGCAAACAAAAGTATCGGTGACAGGATTGACATTTTTTTTACTATAATTTTTGCAGCCTGAAACTGATAAGAGAGGGTAGGTGTCAGTGGAAAAAGTCATTGTCTTCACTTTACTTCACTTTTCACTAATACATTTGATCTTTAACATTTAAGTATGTTGAGGACAAAAAAAAACAAAGACCGCTTTTTCCACAGGGGGGTGCCAAAACTGTCATAAACTGAAATTTCCTCAGAGGAGCTTTAACTTAATTAAACCTTAACTTTTAATCAGTCGCAGTGACGAGCTAAGTCCCTAAGTCCCATTTATTTCAATAAAACGAGAATATTTGATTGAGAATTTGAGCTCCGTTGTAGTTAATTTTGAGGATTTTCATTTTTTTTTATTTCAACATTAAATCAGTAACAAATGGAAATTTACATTGTGTAATTCTGTCTTACATGTTAATGACATAATAGTAACCAAGGCATATAAATTTGTGACTTAATACACCTGTGTTAAAACTTAAACTGTTCTTTCTTTCTTTCAATCGTTTTGTAATATTTTATTCTTGAAACATTGTTGAGAGGAGCATCTTTGAAGCAGATATGAGAGTTTAATCATCGAGTAAAGGAGCTGCTCTGAAGACTGGCTTACATGGCAAATGATTCAAACAGTCTCAGGACATTATCTGCTTGTTATGTTGTTAAGAATTTTCAAATCGGCGAGTTTTTACGAGCTTTAAAATGGCATGTTTGCTGTTCTTTGATTTGTGTTGAAGATCATGACCTAAATGAATAATTAAAAATATTTCTGAAAGCTGTATTTGCTCTGTAATGGTGATAAAAGTTTCATAGCTGGGGTGATGAAATTTTGATTAAGTAAAAGAGAGAAAAAAAGCATTACGTAACTACAGTTTCATTGTCATGTCTTGGTTTCATCCCACATTTCCATCATCAGAGGACGCAGAACGTCCTTGACTGAACATTTGTTTATATTACCTCTCTCTACGTCTGTTCTCCATCTTTGAATCCCCTTTAATTTGAAATCTCACTTCCTCTTGTCAGCCTCTCCCTCTAAGTCTCATTTAAAGGCTTTCATCAATCTCCACGCACACACACACACACACACAACACTCGGAGCTAACACCCTCCTCATTGCCACGACAACGCTACTCTGCCCATCGCCATGGGAACACTCAGTCTCCCTGCTCCCATAATCCATTTCCCAGCCACAATGAGTATTTGACACGGTTCACACTCGGAGGCTGGCTGTATGGGGGGTGGGCGTTTGGCGACGACATCTTCTGCATAAAATACACAATTTGATCAAAACTGAGCAAAAGGAAATCTGCTTTTCTCTATTTCACCTGCTTTTAATTCATTTATTTTTGCAACAAAGGAGCTCTGGACGAGATTGCCGCAGCAGACCAGCATCTTGTGCACCATTTGCTGAATACTAAGAATATTTGTGGCGTGTTAAAAGAGCGCTGAGGTGGAGTCAAACTGATATGGCGGGTGATTTTATAGAAAAATAAGAGGTGTGTTTGCAATCATAGGTTATTATTTTCACTCATTTGTCAATGTGTGCAAAAACAGAGGAATATCAGCACTGGAAATGATCCCAAGTAGGAGGAGTTCCTCGCCCCAACCCCCATCAACGCCACCTCCTTTTCTTGCAGGGAGGAAAAATGAAATGCAGAGGGGTGCAGGCCGTAGGGGGAGAGGAGAGGTAAGACTGAATGTAGGAAAAAAAAACAGAGAGGAGGCGTCAGCATGGAGGGGTTTTATGACTGTCTGAGTCAGAATGTGGGTTTAACTGGAGGGAGAAACAAAGAGAGCAGAAGGGATGAGATGATGTAGGAGGAGGATGAGAGACATGATGGAGGGAAAGTGGATTTATAGCCACAGAGGAGAGGGTTGTGTTCAGAATATCAGCTCCGGCTTACCTGAGTTCTGCACCTCGTTTAAGTAGCTGTCCTCAACCACCACCTGCAGACAGGAAGAGATGCAGAAGGTTACCATAGAGAACAGAAATTCAAACGTACTGCTGGTCGAAAAGTGACGCCAAGGACGACTAGATCACACGTGTCACGTAGTCTGACACATTTCACCTCTGCCTGTTGACACTGTGGCAAACAGTGACAGTTGTGAGAGCAGTCTGAGGAGATACTACACAAAGATTTCTGATAGGAAAAACCGGACCAAGATCCTGTCCTGCAATCCGTGTAGAGAGAATTACCAAGTCACTACTAAGTCATTTAAATTATAACAGTGATAGTAAAATGTATAAAGTTATAGAATAAGAGGGCTGCCAAGTTTCAGAAAATGACAAGAGTGAGACGTTAGCGTTATGATGTGTTCGGCGAATTTTTTGTTTCCTTTTTTAACGTCGATTTATAACTTAAGACTGATGACCTCACCCCCATGCCAGCTGCTCTCCCTAATGCTCGTCCTAATTAACCAGAAATTATAAATGAAAATTGTAACAATAATTTTGACAAAATACATTCATTTGTCCATATTGCAGTACGTTGAGTGGGTTTTAAATGTTGGCGCTGTTGTGTGTGAAAGATAGTTAGAGACACCAAGACCCGCCTTACGTTGCTTCTGATTGGTTTATATTGCGTGGTGTCTTCTGTGGTTGGTTAGGGCGATATGGGAAAAAGTTTATCACGGTATATTTTTTTCATATCAGTTGATATCGATAAATATCATGATATAAAAAAATGAAATTTAACAGTGCTTATTAGTAGCATGTCTTTTGCAAAACAATAAGCTACTGCATCTGTGAGGTCTTTGTGTCTCTTTGGCGTTTTGTCGTAAGGCGTTGTGCTAGAGAAAGCGACTGAATGGGCTCCTTGCTCCACTCGGGGTTTGTAACTTTTTGGTGAAAAGATTTGTTGTATTCCCAGACTTTGCGAGAACATGTACTCGACATAATTTGCAGTGCACTTTACTCTGCTTCATGTCCGACCTCAGAAAACAAAAATACCTCCACACCACTGACATTGTCGTGCCAGTGTTGTCAATGATGTCGTCATCTGTTGAGTCTTCACCTGCATTTCTTCCAGGATAGCGCTCATTTTCTTTTGTTCTCACCTAAAGTGTTGTCGGCTTCACGTGTTTAAGTGCTGTGGTTGCGTGTAGCTGCAGCCTGCTACTATGCAGTTGTTTGCTACTTGGTTCTTATTCAGCACATGATTGGTTCAGCATGAAGCAGACCCGGAGCAACTCCCCTTTCATTGGCTATTCGTATAGTCTACAAAAACATGGCAGAATGCTGACTACCGAAAAGCATATCGACCATGTTTGAGGGAAATTAATTGTTTGATATATATCGCTATTGTATTATCGCCTAGCCCTATTGTCATTATCTGTAAGAGAGGTCTCTCACTTTTTTTGTCCATCTGTTCTAATTTTAAATATCTCTAAGTCACAGCGAGGCTTTCCCCTCTTAACCTCCTAACAGAACTCTTCTTATGTCCTGCCAAACTGACCCGTACGAGCTTCAACAAATCTGCCAGCTCTAAAGCGGAGGGTTTTTCATGTCAGGCCTCGGAGAGTTGGTTCTCATGGTTGAATCGTATCAACATCAGAGTGTTTTTTTGTCTTTGAAGATCAGAGAAATATGCTTTTTTTCATGCTGCTGCAATAAACAGAGTAAAAACAGTGCATCCACAGAAGTGCTGGAAAAGCGTTGTCATCTTCAGGGTATGGCGTCCTCCTCTGAGGCGTACTATAACTGCGGCGCTCAGACTAATCCCATAAATTTGATGGTTCTCTGCTTATAAGCGATGAATTTCAACAGCCACTTAAAGGATGAGTCTGACTCATTCTTGTACAAACAGAGCCGTTTGAGTTTTAACATTTCCTATAACGGGATTCTGCCTCGGCCTCCGTGGATGTGTACGCTCTGAATATAAAACACCGTCAGGTCAAAGCGAAAAAACCGCAGAACTAAGACATGAAGAGGAGGTAGGATCATAAACTGAGGAGCAGTTTACAAAGATTAAACACGTTTTATCCGGGGGACAGCTGTCAGGCAGGTGTGACAGTGGAGTGTGTGGCGTTAAACACACGCACATCTAGATCGAACAAGACGGCATCAAAGTCTCTGACATGAGTGCGTTTCTGTAGAAATCAGGTCGCACCTCTACACAGCGGAGTACAGCACACACGCTTCGCAAACATTACCCACAAGCCTCTTCTCAGCCTAATCGTATTACAGCGAGAGCAGGTGACCTGTGCTCGTGAACATGGGTGTTGATATCTCCATTCACATCAATCACACGGCTCGATTTCCAGGTAATCAGTTATGACTCTCTCACAGCTGCGCCCGGTGCATGGCCACGCAGACACACGCAAACACACACACACGCTGAATGAATGAGATTACTGCTGCATGGACCGACCCCACAGTGGACTTTACACCTGAAGCTTTTAGCACTAAATAGTGAAAAGTGTGACCCTGACTTGCGGTTACACAGTGTCTGATAAAGTTTCTATCATCCAATTAGGCTTCACAACCTCTTCACCACGTGTTACACAAGAAAACAGGACAGCAAAAATCATTTATTCTGTCATAAATCCAGAAAAAAAGCTTCAAAATCACTTTGAGTTTCAGTGAAGGACACTGAAAGCAACTAAAGAGAGAGCATGTCTGTCATTTATTTAATGTTTCATGACTGGAGTACTTCACAGAATAAGCAGAGGTTAAATAGGGCGACGCTACCTGCGGGATAAAAACATTGAACATGCACTCAGATCTCATGTACATGCAGTGTCACAGTTCTGGAATTATCGCATCAAAATGACTTCAGTAATTAGAGGGAAAAAAAAAAACTTTCCACCGGGTCCTGAATTATGGATCCTAGGAGACCTGAAGTCACGGTGTATAAATAACTCTGTTCAGCACTTTATTCTCCCCAGAACTGCAGGGAGAAAATGCACATCAGGAAACTGGATGTCTGACCTTCCTCCCTCACAAAGACACTGAGTCCATGAATGAACACCGTGCACCAGTCCAGAAAAGACCAACAGTGACGAAAACCTTCAGAGGAGCTTCATCTAAAATGTAATGACAGCATTTTTACTATCCTTTGACAAAAATACAGATAACGTTTGTTTTAAATTGGCGCTATTGGCTGAATGATTGATCGATATAAACCTGCTCTTTCTTCTTTTCTCGGTCGTCATATGTTACTTCATGGAGTGCATTTCTGTTTCTCACCTTGTAAAGTCTAAATATTGAACATCAACTGTTATAAAACTGTATAATCATTGAAATGGAAACCAAAAGCGTCGGTTAGAGCAGTGTCTAAACTTGATTATTCTCAAAGCTTGTTGATCCAATTTTTTGACAAAAATAAACTGTTTGCCAAGGTTATGAAAGCAATCAACTGCTGAGTTTAAAGAGAGGAAACTGGAAAATTTGTCAGTTTTTCAGAGGTTGTTTTCAATCAGTAAGAGTCTGTGTCCACTAGTTTCTAAACAAAGCAGTTTGACATTTTTGCACTCAGTGTCATAAGTGCAAAATCACCCCCGTGTCAGCTGTAGTTTGTCGATGTCAGATTAAAAAATGGTTTTGATTTTAGAACACCGCCAGTGTTGCTTTCCCCTGAACCGTTTTACCCCCAATTTCCACTGAATTCAAAACGGCTACAAAAAGGCCGTATCCGCAGATCGAAGCTGATCGTAACCATCCGAGTTAATGTGTCAATTTCCACCGGCTTCATTCTGTACCACTGCAGATTGCCGGACGCCGGAGCATACCAGATAAATTCAGCACAGATTAACCCGTGCTGGAAAGGAAGTCGGCACAAACACAAAATCTTCTTTTCAAAATAAAACAGTGTTTCAGGCGGATCGTATTTCACACCATGCAAACGGGCGGAGACGAACAACCGAAAGTTTTATAGATAGCATTTCACCCCGATGACACCATGGATGAGAGGATGCTGATTTTATAAGTCTAGAAGTAGATTTCCTCCTCTGGAAGGACAAAATCTACTGCTTATATGGTGAGCCTATGTGGCTAGAGGCAACTTGTTATCGCGCGATTGCACGTGAATCTGTGGGTTCTTGTGAGTTCTCGCAATTCCTGCTGTCCGTAACCCGCCATGAAATTCGCCTTACAAATGGATCCGGTAGGAATTGGCTGACGGTGAAAATCGCTGCCGTTACGGATGCAGTGAAAATTGGGGGTCAACCTAACTTTCAGTGGACCTAATATAAGGTAGAGAGGTTCTTCCGTACAGTAAGCTTACCTGAAGCTGTCGTCAGCTAATTGTGCAAATCTTGTAACATTAAGTGTTGGCTTATATATCAAATCTGTGTCAGAATAGAGGAATGAACTATTCAGACTAAAAATTTTTTTGTACCAGGTTTTAAAAGTGTGTATTTTTGCTGTAAAGAGGAACTCTTTAGAATGGGTGTGTATGTGGCCTGTGGGGCCTTTGGAGCCAGCCTCTAGTGGACACTTAAGGAACTGCAGTTTTCAGCACTTCTGCTCTGTCCCAGCCAGAAACTTCATTCCTCAAGACTGGAGGTTGCTGCATGGGGACAATTTCGGTAACCTAGCAACAGCAAGAGTCAGTGAAAGGTGCTTTGAAATTGAGTTTGTGGGCGCTTGAAACACGAAACAAATAACGGCACGAAGGGACTCTGGACCCTGAAGGTCGCAGATAATTTTCCATTTGTTTGCTGGTCTGAATGTTTCACAACTGCACAGTTCATGAAGGCCACAGTTTGTTAAATTTGAAGTGAAAAAAGAGCAGAAGAGGTTCTCGTCATGGCTAAAAAATGTACAAATTTTTCTGTTCTGTTGATTAGCCCTGACATTTCAACAATAACGAGGACTTTGACCTTTCTCTCGACTAACTCAGGTACTGCGAGCACCGAAACATGATTATGAAAAACTACGATGATTCCCTAGATTTGGTTTAGAAAATCATTCAGGGAATTGTTACTTGATGTTCTGCTCAAAACATCACAAACTCAGTATCATCTCTACGCCACTTGATTGAAAACATTTTCTCATTATGTCCACAGCTTGACGTCCTCCCCACTGCTCTGTCCTGTCCTGTCCGATCTCAGCGGGAACTTGGCTGACATTGAAGGCTATCAGCTGATCCGGGGCCTCTGGGGCTATTTAAGCCAGTCCATGTGCTGCCCGTGTCCCCGCCATCCTCCAGCTGACATCCACCCTGCATCACCTTCTTTTGCTTGATCACCTTCACTGCGCACTCGCCACAAATCCCGTTACTGCAAACACAGGTGATTTGAACACACACCAGCTCACCTGTGTTTAATTTGGCTTTAATAAAGTCCGGAGGAGAAACAGTGAGGCTTTATGAATGCACTTTCTCAGGGACAGTGTTGGTGGATTTGTGTCTAGACAAATGTAAACAGCAGGCTCTGTAGGTGTTACATGTGGGTGGACTGCTATTCCCAGTGTGACTGCAGGATGATTTGTCATTCCAACAGATGTAAGGATGTTATAAGATCCACAATAAATGTCCATGATGACCTATTTTTACATCCCCATAAAATCAAGCATGTTTTCTTACATCCATAAAACAAGATTTATAGAGCAGAGAGCCTCTGCTTCACTACAGTCAGTCATTAAAAGACTGTTTGTCAGACGTTTAACCTTGAGCAAACAAAATGTACTTTTTACAAGTAGAAATTCAAGTTTATCAAAGGTTAAATTTTTGTCAATTTTTGCAAAATACTTGCAGTATCAAGACTTTCTGTGTCTGTGTAAGTACAACAATATTTGCACAGTGTGATTGTGACCTGTATAATTGAGTAAAATCGAACTGGCAGAGTGAAAAAACAGCTAAAAATGGCCAAACAATTACTCCTTAAAGCCCCTGTGAGGAGATTTTTAAATGGTATGAAACAGGCTGAAAACACAGTGAAGTGTTTTTATAATATACAAAAATCCAATGAGACCATCAATGACAAGACGGGCAAGTTCCTCTGGGTGATTCTTTATGTCTTTAACTGTGGGGGTAGGTACACTGAAGAAGTTTTCGACTTTTTCCACAGCAGCTATTCACAGTGAGTGATTAATTACACTGTGAAAACGACACAGGAGGTTTTTTTTATAATCTAACACTACTTTCCGAAAAATGACATGAAACAGCAACAATGTAGGAGTAACTGTTTTGTCCACAGAGGGCGCCAAAGTCAACACAGATAAAAAGTTCCTCATAGGAGCTTTAAATAAATATCAATTTATAAACTTCAATCATTCCAAAAACCTTCAACAAAAGTTAATTTTACTCACTCATTTTCACAAAGTTGTAATTTTCTCTAAAAATAACCAAGACGTGCCAAAACTGGTACTAGTAAGAGTCCAGTACTCAGGGAATGAACTCCTCTGTCTCGGGCTCAAACTCAAGCACTGTCTGAGTTAGATCTTGTAAATTGAAGAGAAGAACTTTAGACTAATTTAGAGATAAAATCAGTTTTAATAGGGCACTGGTTTGGCCTTATGGTTCAGTCTTGTGCCCCATTTACTGAAGTTGTAATATACAGTAGATCTATCTTTCTCCATGAAATTGTTCGCCAGCTCTTGAATCAACCCTGAAGAATTGCTTCAATTTAATTTCTCAGATGTGAACTTTGTCTTTTTTTTCAGATGGCATCTATTTTATATTATTTTATATATTTTTTTACAAATAATGAATATAATTTTGATATTTTAAATCTACTTTTCTGTTCAAAACGGCTTAAAAAATACTGTGCACACCTACCATAATTAGAAAAAAATCACTGTTTGAGTGTATCTGTGGACCCCCCTCGGTATGGGCCAATTCCCCCATGTTTACAGCATCTAGATCAGCCCCTGCAGTCTTCATACAGTGATTAATAAATAATGTAACAGGTGTCGTATTTATGCCAGAAAAAGCAGCAATAATAGGGACATGAACTCGACTCATTTTTAAACACTGAGGACAAGAGACTGGACTGGGATTGAGGCTCGGAGACACAGCCCAGACAATGAGAACCAACTCCATTTTGGGGATCACAACAAAAAACTCTTTTGTGATTCACAGAAACTGGATAGAAAATTTATTCTCTAATTTAAAAGACTGTGATGGAGCCACTAGATTACAGGATTGTCTTTTTGCAGACACTAATTAGTCCTGCCATGTTGTGAAATAAATCCAATCCCAACTTATTGTTAAAACACAGAGCTCAACCCCAGAAAACCAAGTGCTGATGAGGACTTCTCAGGTGACAGACAGAGGACTGCTGGTCATGAACTGATTTCCACAGGGAAATATCTTGGATGTTGTGCTGCCTACATAATAATACATCCTGCTCCTGCATCAAGATTCCTCCTGGTGAAAGTGAAATGAAACTCAATCTGCGGTGTGCTATTTGTGTGACATGCTCAGCTGCTCCAGAGTGAGTGAGTCTAATTAAAACCTGCACATCACTGTAGCCCACTAATGACTTCTACACGGGCTACAAGGCTCATGTGCTGCACATTAGCCCTGAACGTACACGCTGGTAAAACATGAGAGGAGGAAGAAAAATGAAAATGAATGAATCTAATTATTCATGGGATGACTTAGTGTTACAAACTGATGGTTACTTTACTAAAGCAGGGAGGTAGGGCTGGGTGATAAAACGATAACGATTTATATCGAAAATTAATTTTCCTCAATATCAGTATGAAACATGGTCAATATGCTTTTCGATAGTCATGTTTTCGTAGACTATACGAATAACCAATGAAGAGGAGAGTTGCTACTGGTCTGCTCCACGCCGAACCAATCGTGCTGAATTAGAACCAAGTAGCAAACAACTGGGTAGTAGCAGACTGCAGCTACACGCAACCAAAGCACTTTAACAGGTGAATCCGACAACACTGGCATGAAAACGTTGGTGGTGTGGAGGTATTTTGGTGCAGAGTAATGTGCAATGCAAATTATGTCGAGTACATGTTCACACAAAGTCGGGAAATACCTCAAATTGTTTTCACCACCTGAAGCAGCTCCACGCGGTAGAAGACGCACAATGCAAAAGGTTACAAACCCCGAGCGGAGCAAGGAGACCATGGCGCCTGTACAGCCGAAACAGCCAACCATTCAGTCCGCTAGCGCAACGCCTTACGACAAAACGTCGGAGAGACACAAAGACCTCATAGATGCAGTAGCTTATTGTACTGCAAAAGACATTCTACCAATAAACACTGTTAAATCGTATTTTTTATATCGTGATATATATCAATATCGACTGATCGTGATAAACTTGTTCACATATCGCCCAGCCCTACAGGGAGGCAAGGCAAGTTTCCACCAAACCTGACACCCAGACAACACTCAGGATGTCTTGACCCACTCAGGACAACAACACCTGCTTCCCCAGTTTTCAGGTCTCAACATGTCTGAGTGACTGAATCGATGTGACAAGCTCAAACTGCGCGTGTGGA
The DNA here is from genome assembly GCA_962446985.1 of Xyrichtys novacula. Taxonomy (NCBI): domain Eukaryota; kingdom Metazoa; phylum Chordata; class Actinopteri; order Labriformes; family Labridae; genus Xyrichtys; species Xyrichtys novacula. The sequence continues at coordinate 4,101,270 of OY660882.1, read as the reverse complement.
GGCTCAATCCCACATCACCGTGGGGGCAGAGGACCCCAGCAGCGGGTTTCTCTTATGATATCCTGTCGCGGAGGGGTGGGTGAAGGGAGTGGGTAATGATTGAGACCATGCATGTGCGCGCGCGAGTGCGTGCGTGTGAGAGAAAACAGAGCCCGCGTAATTGGACAATGCGCTTTGGTTGCACCATTAATTGGCTGAGGGACAGATTAGAGGTGTTTGACGCTCCTGTAACGCCCTGTTTTTGTAGATACTGCACCCTGAATTAATCGCTGTTAACAGAAACACACATGAATCATTTCAGAAGCTCACAAACAGTAACCTGATCCCTTTGTGTGGTCTTATCAATAACAGTATCTATCAAATCATGCGCCTATTTGGATGTTCTTTTGTAAAATCGCAGCTCAGGTCATCAAAGCGTGACAATACAGGGACATTTGGGACAAAAAAAAGGAGGTTAAAAAAAAATCAGGCCACATTACAAAATCAACCTAATTCTCATTACTTGTACTTACCTCTGCAAACAGCGGCAGCCAGAGGCAAGCGGATCCGATCAAGCACAACATTTCCCGGCTGGTGAGAGCCATCCTTCCCGCCCGGTGTGTCCGTGTCATAGCCTGAAAAACCTCCGCTCCACTCCCATCTCTGAGTCCAACCTGTCCGCGAGGTAAGCCGTTATCCCTCTGCTGGGAGAAAACGTGGTGTGTGATGATGAAGAGGGTGGTGGTGATGATGATGATGATGTGGATGATGCACCTACGCGGGAGGTTTTACGCACAGAAGACAGGGTGCGGCACTATAAACGAGATGGGAAACACACACACACACACACTCGAGCAGAAACACACACCGATCCTGTCAGAAATAGTGTTGAGCTCTGCAAAAACCTGCAGCCACAATCTCTCTCTCTCTCTCTCTCTCTCTCTCTCTCTCTCTCTCTCTCTCTCTCTCTTTCTCTGTCTCCTCCTCTCCCTTTCTCTCTCTCTCTCACACACACACACTTTGTCTCCTTGTCTACCAGCTGCATGATTAATCATTGATGAATTCTGGATCTGACTTTGTTAATCTCTCTGTTATATCTAAGATATGCGGACAAATTTGACATCCTTAGCTGTGAGTGAATTCACCTGCTAACCCAGTCACCCAAACAGCCTCTCATGTATGAAAATGAACGCCATGTTTGCACTTGTCTCTGGTGTGTATGGCTCATTAATCACATGCAACACCAGACTGCACAACATTAGATTTGTTTCCTCTAAACAGAAACCACAACAGCGTTCAATAATCCTGTTTGTTTGTGGCTTTACAACAAGATAACTCAGAGGCTCCATCTTTGAAACGGCAGTGAAACTGATGACACAGTTTTTCCAAAATCAAATATATGAATGTGCAGGATCCGCTTTGAAACTATAAGTCAATTCCTGCTGTTAAGAGCTCAAGAGACAGACGGCTACTGTCACGCCCAAGTAAAAGAGACATAAGACATCCAGGAAAGAGTTCAGATGACTTTAAAGTGGTGCAGTGATTGACCACAATGACGGAGCAGTTAGTTAGATGGAGTGATGGACATATAGGCCTAGTACCGTAGTCTTTAGAGTCAGATATCTAGATTGCATAGATGTTGATCAAAAGGGAAAGAAGGCTTAAAGGGATATTCCGGCATAAAATTAATTTTAGGGTCCATATCAACTTATATCAACTTTAGTAACGTCTGAGGAGCCATAAACAAACCTCAACCAAAAAGCCACTCTATAGCCACAAATAATGCTCAGAACAGCACCTAACTTCATCAACAGTACATATAGGGTCCTAGCCAAAGTACTAGCCACCAAACATCTTTTTAGCTTTGCCTAATTTCTTTAACAAAGAGACTAAACACAACTCACCTACTCTCTTCCAGCAGCCGTTTGTTTGTAGCGTGACCTCGGGCCAGTCCATTATGGACTACAGCGGGTGACTCAGCTCAAGGAAGAACATTTATGATCATTACTTTATCATTTCCTCTAAGTAATAATCACCATATTAATCATTTTCACTGCAGACGCGGTAGTTCTTCTGTCTTAGCGTCTCAGTCTGATTGCAGTTCCACTGAGAAATGATCATAAATGTTCTTCCTTGAGCTGTGAAACTCCGCAGCAGTCTGTAATGGACTGGCATGAGATCTCATCAACTGCATGGAAACATACTTAGTCTTATTGTTATAGGGTTTCAACCAGTAAGAACCAAGTATTTAAGACAGTAATACGTATAAAAGACTGAGGAAACCCCTGATAAAGTGCATAGAAATGATTTTTCATATATATTTGAAGGTTTGCGCTGAATGAAGTCTGAGCTTCAGAGCTGAACTTTAACTTTTACAATCTGGACTAAATACTTTGGATATTGTCAATATTTTCCAGTGTCCTTTTAAATGAACTGACCGTGTTAATCATATTTTTCCACATGAACTTAAATTCTAACAAACATCATGAATTGGATGCAGGCCCCGACAATATTGTTTCACACAAAAACCCACATGGGAGCATTGAATCCCAAAAGGTTGTTCTTGTATAATCATCCTAACAACTGTGGGAAAACTCACCTGCAATGTGTCCCCATTTTGTCATTTCTCTCTCATGCTGAAGCCTTTGTTTGTAAAAGTGCTAAAACATAATCAGTTTTGTGATGAAACGTCCAAAACAGAAACTGGCTGTGGAGTAAAAACAGGGTTTTGGCTGATGGTCACAAAAGTGCTTCCAAAAAAACCACACAGGTTGATTATAGTTGTTGACAAAAATTGCCCGATTGCTTTGCCCCATGATGTTGTGTTTGAAGCTGATCCAAGAAGAAGCATTTCAGAGCAATACAGATAAAAACAGAGCGAGCTGCCAGGTCGTTTTGTCCTCACTCAGCGGTTGGACTGCTGCTGTAGAGAAGCGGTCAGCTCAGCTTATTTTGTTAGTGTCAGGTCTGAAACTTGTGAGCCCCCTCATACAGAAAATTACATCATGTTGTAGAACGTATGTTTACAAAGAACTATCTATGCATAACTCTGACTGAAACTGGACTTTTAGAGTATATGTAAAACATGCTAGTCTGAATGAAATCAGTCCAAATCCAACTTCTCAAAGTTGAACTATTATACCAAGACGACAGGGTTTTCTATTCCATGTATGCAGCTCAATCAAACCGAAACTGGCCTGGGTGTTTTGTGCATGCTCAAATATTTGCAAGCCAGGCTTTAAAGGGATATTCTGGTGTAAAATTAAGTTAGGGTCAAACACACCGTAACACCGATTTAGACACTATAATCATTTCTTTTTCATTTCCTTGAAGTAATAATCATCATATTAATCATTTTGCTCTGCAGACACTGTAGTTCTCCTGCCTTAGCGTCTCAGTCTGATTGCATTTCTATGAGAAAATGTTTATAAATGTTCTTCCTTGAGCTGTGTCACCCCCCTGCAGTCAATGTACTCACCCAAGGTCTCGCTACAAACAAGTGGCTGCTGGAAGACAGTAGGTGAGTTGTGTTTAGTCTCTTTGTTAAAGAAATTAGGCAAAGTTAAAAAGATGTTTGGTGACCAGTGCTGTGGCTAGGACCCTATATGTACTGTTGATAAAGTTAGGTGCTGTTCTGAGCATTATTTGTGGCTATAGAGTGGCTTTTTGGTTGAGCGCGTGGCTCTCTGTATTGTGATCCTGCGGTTGTTACTAAAGTTGGTATAACTAGAGAAGCAAGGGGTCGGCAACATTCATCTCTCGGTGTTACAGTGTGTTTGACCCCATTCATTTTACACTGGAATATCCCTGTAAGACAGATGTCGGATATCATAAATAAGTTGCAAGCAAAACCTTGGAAGAAGGAAACGGGATGTAAAAAAAGACACAACTGTCCCATTGTAAAAAAACAGTACAGTGCTGTAAAAGTGACAGTGTCTTCTGCTTTTGATCGGATTACATGAATGAGGCACGCTCGGTTGTTTGGTGCAACTTTAGAATCACAGGCCGTGTTAAACATGTCTCAGAGACGGATGAACTTTCTATCAGGCAAAAAACGCTGAGCTAAGGTGGATCTTTAACTTCCTGGCAAACACCTGCCAACCAAACAAGGCTCTAATGATCCAAGGTAGGCAAAACATTCACTTTAATTACGTCAAATGTGGATGATTTAGAAAGATTTTTGCTATTTTCCTCGGAGTGTGTACGAGGCATTTGAGGCTGAGGATGTAAACATGGTTATTTCTGCTGGTAAACCGGCCTTCGGCGTGAGTGTTGATGGGGTTTTGCTGCCAGCTTCAGTTTTTTTCCACTTCGGCTCTGACTTCAATTTTCCAACAACAGCTTATACTGAACTAAGCATGTCTTCTTCCTGAGCCTCCTGTCTGCAAGTGGTGCAACAACCACATGGATTGCTTTCGTGGGCATCTCGTCTCTGAGGCACACTCCATCCATCACCCCTTCCTGTCTGCTCCATCAGCGCCCTGTTTTCACACCACATCAGGCCGGTCTCCTCTCATCCTCATGGAACAAACATCAGGAGCAGGAGACAGCTGTCAGTCACCCTCTCGGACACAGATCCCCGCTCAGGAACATGGTTTGTTTCCTGAAAGACGCGCCATTAGCTGTGCTCAATAAACCATCAGGAAGAGAAGTCTCTGTTTCATAAAGTCGAAGAACAAAACGAGGCAGCAGAGCAATTTTCTATCCCTGTGCCTCTGTGATCCCCTGAAGCTGTGCGACGGAGATTAGCTAAATTCATCTACTTCACAGAGTTTTGTTTTACCCACGAGCCTCAGGGTGGGAGATTACTTAGGAAATTAAACTTTTTTTAAAAAGTTGTATAGTTCCTCAGCCAGCGATGCCTTTGATGTTCATGCTCGGTGATAACAGCGCGCTATCTTTACCCCCAATCCAATTTCTCTTATCGCCATCGTCATCTTTTCTTTCTGTGTTTATCTCTGCGTTTCTGTTCTCCTTCTCCTGTCACTCCTAATATCTTGTTTATTGCATTGAGTTTGTAAACAGCACAGATGGACGAGCGCAATATAAACCTAATATCACACACACACACACATGCATGCATGCACATAAAACACACAGCATGTGTGTTGGCTTGTTTGCTTCTGCCGGCGTCTTTGTCTCTTCACATATGTGATCGTGGATGAGGCTCGGCATGGCATCGTGTGCTTTTTGTTTTTTTTTTGTTTTGGTTGTCATGGCAACACACTAGCTCCTCTCAATTTGGGTGTACAGTATCTCCCATCCTTCACTGTTTGTGTAAATGTCCAGAACAAAAGGCAGGAAACACACACACACACACACACACACACACACACACACACACACACACACACGAAAAGCACCACAGAGGGTACAATAAAACTCCACCGCTTTCAGTCCGTCATGATGGTTTCCTACATAAAAGACAAGCTTTGAAGATTAGCTTGTCATATGAAGTGTGTGTGTGTGTGTGTGTTGAGGTTGTACCCAGAAGCACTTCCTCAAATCCCATTAAACCCATCCTCAAAACATTATTGAGCAGAGCCAATCCCCACTGTGAAGACAGTTGGTAGGGAGAGGGATCAGTAAAGCTCCAAATTTCCTTTTTAACGACTCATTACCAGCCGCTGTCGCTCTTTAATGCCACTGCTTCCATTTGGTGGCAGTGAGGGACTCCATCTCAAACCCCAATCGCTGCGGGGATGAGGAGGAACGTGTGATCTGGTTCGGGAGCACAGTTGTAATCATCCTGCTTGCCTGTAATAATTCAATTTCCTCCCCCTGTTTATCTCACTTCCTTTACTTGCAAACCCATTGTCATGCTGCTAGAGGATGCCTTCGCAGCCACAGAAGAAACATGCATCCACTACACAGGTCTGATCGTTTTCTGAAAGGAAGATAAAATAAAAGCAGGAGAGGGGGCCTTTCTGCTGGGCAAGAGCCTCCTGCAAAACCCAAAATAAAACTACTGTGAAAAACACAATCCTATCACTCCCTCATACCAAGATCCGACACTCATAAGTTTGGTAGCCTACCACATGGCTCCTCACGTCCCCCACAGTCTCAAATAGATGAGGACAGATGGGCAGTGAGAGTCGATGCATCACTGGGGTTAACAAGTGGGCAACTCCCCTTCACTAGTGTCACATTGAGTAGGGCCCACGATACCCCAGGGAGGTTTAACAGTCACTGCGGTGACCAAGAGCCACCCCCTTCCAAGCCGGCTTCCACCGCCCATCATATCCACAAGCAGAAACTAAATATTACAACACAACCTATAAAGGAGAGCCAAATCCAGCAGACCCACGCTCCGTTCATGCAAACCCAAGGCGGTGACAGCACTGATAATGAAACCAAGAGCTGTCCTGACGATATCTGTCTTTTTCAATATGTAAACTATTGGTAATGTGTTCAAAAGTAAGCATATGATAATGCTGTATTGTGCTTTACACTAGTGGCTCCTTCCTTAAAGGCTCAGGCCGCAAGTAAGCCCTTCAAAATGTGGTCGATCACTTTAAAAAGTGATGTTCCAAGATTTATCGTGAAACCCCAAAACAGTGTAAGAGCATGTACTTCTTCAGGGATCCTAATGAATCACATATTTTTACTTTTAACAAGTCTCCAAACTGTTTTCTTTCAGCGTCTTAACTGATGATGTACTGGAAGTTATGTATAGGTTTGAATTTCAAAATAAAAGCATGAATTTACAACACTGAAAATAAAGGAGCCCAAACACAAAACAGCAAAAACGTAGGAGTTTGTTAGTGAAGTTAAGGCAGTTAAATGCAGCCACATTTTTGTTTAGCTTTTTCTAATTTAATTTTGGATTTTTTTTTTTCCAGGATTTCCATAAATATCCCACTACTGTTGTTGTTGAGTAATCTTATTACCATGACAACTGTGAGGCAAGAATACGTTATCGTCACAGCCAGATGCCCCCTGAGCGACCTCCCATCACAAGATCTGGGTATGTGAAACATGGGTATGTGCAATGTGCGTGGGCTGTGGGCTGTGTATTTGTTAGGTCTAGTACTTTGTGTCATCAGTTGGCGGCTTTATCTGTGCAGCTCTTGGTGTCCAAGACAAATTTCCCAAAGAGGACAATAAAGTGTATCGTATCGTATCGTATTGGACTGCATCTTATCATATCGTATTGTATCGTATTGTACTGTATCGTATCGTATTGTATTGTACTGTATCGTATCATAGTGTATCGTATCGTATTGTACTGTACTGTATCATATCGTATCGCATTGGACTGTATCGTATGGTTGTGTATCATATCGTATCATAGTGTATCGTTGTGTATCTTACCATATCGTAGTGTATCGTATCATAGTGTATCATTGTGTATCGTATCGTATTGTATCGTAAGGTCTGTCTCAGTTACTGGTTTTAACATTGACGATGCAAGACCAGGGCCAGGCTAGCACAGTGCAGACCTCCATATACAGAGTCAAGAGCTCTTAATGTAGCAATGTTTGTCGTACTCTTCAGTTGTACAAGACTTTGCAGAACTTTTGCCTTTTAGGAGAGTAACGTTGGCACAGAGTGGCTCGGCAAGAACAGACAGCATATCAGAAACTACATGTTTAAGGGAAAAAAGGAAAAAGTTCCAAAACCCTGTTTGCCTGTAAGCTTTGTAGACAAGGGATTAAGCACAACAGTGACAGACAAACCTCACTTTTGGAGTGAAAACCCGAGCTACACTGTTTTTGAATGATCTGAAAGGGGCTCAGTTTTTATGTTGATGCCGCTTTAAGCAAATGGCATCATCCGTGACGTGATTGATTATTTCTATAGTGCAAATTTCAACGCCTGTAATCACTCCCAGGTGGTAGGTGTCAGAAAAAGTGAGTCACGGTCCTCCACAGGACCATCTTTTTTCGTCATGTCCCACTCCCAGTAAGATTGTTGGAGGAAATAAAACCTTTCAATGCGAAGGCAAAATTGGTAAAGAGAAATTATGTTTTGCTGGATTCAACCAAAAGTTTCTCACCGGAGGTCTAAAAAAACATGTTGTTGCCAGTGTTTACAAAGGAGAGATGCACAACCCTCATAAACAGAAAACACAGCATCAATAAAAAACAAAGATGCCACTGGTGTAATGTAGACAGGCAGAAACACCAACAAACAGAAAATAGATCACAGCTATTCTATCACTTTGAGAGACTGTTCCCCCACAGAGAGCGCTTACTTCCTGCTCTGCCCGTTCCTCTCATCTCGCTGACAACCACAAAACAGAGATGAGGGAATCAGGAAGATGGTGGAGGACGGATGAGAGGAGAGGGAACACACTGAGGGTGGAGCACAATAAAGAGCCATGTGAGATGAAAGGGCTGGAGCTAAGAGGCCTGAGAGGAAAAGCTTGTAACGTTATAGCAGCTTATCCTCGACCTGGACGGATAATTTGTCTCGGGGTGAAGAGTTAGTGAGACGTTGCAGCAAAGACGGTGTGCCAGCATCTGCTCCGCCCTCAGAGCTGCTGTGACTCAGCTTGATAGTGAGTGACACTTCATTATCAGAGACTTTGATTTGAGGGTAAACATGATGTTTGATGATTCACTGCACCATAAATAAATGAAAAGAGTGTGAGTTTTTAGTGGAAGAAAGTCAACACTGTACTGTGAGAAATAAATAACATTAATGATAATGCCTCTCCTCCTCAACCTCTTTTTCACTACAGAATTACGGACAGGGGCAGCTGCACAAACAAGGGAGTTGTGATTAAGTGCCACTTTTAGACGGAAACGGTCTCCATAGAAAATGGAAAAGTGCAGTTTCGTTTTCAGTTTTTATGCTGTGTTTACACAAAAACGCAATGTGGTTGAAAGCGCTGTAATGTGCATGCCAGGTCGCTAGGTGGCGCGTGTTAGTGTGACCGCGCTCCCATATAGACCAACAACGCATATGTAGAACAATTTCCGTTCTACTTCCGCCGACCAATTGGCACATTTATTATTTGATGCAAATAATTCAGACGCCTCCTCTACTGAGCAGCATGATTTCTGATTGGCTGATTGAAAGCAGGTCTCTGATTGGCTGAATAAAAGGAGCCTTCTGATTTGCTGATTGAAGTACATCTCTGATAGGCCAGTAAGAAAAACTGCCTGGTTGGCATAATTTATGTTGCTTTTAAGTTACCTTAGAAGTCAAAAATAATGAAAGCTTTTTCAACGCTTGCCTTGTCTGGATTAAGCAAGGACAAGGCAAGCGCTAAAATAACTTTCATAAATATAGCCATCTTGTTTTCCGCCTCCGATTTTGCTTTTTTCCGACTTGGTAACTAAAACACTGGTAACTCAGGTTTGACATCTGACTTCCAAGGTAACTCGAACGCAGCAATAAGCAGCCATCTGATTTGCAGGATAGAATGTGCTTTCTGATTGGCTATTGAAAGCAGGTCTCTGACTGGCTGAATCTCTTTTAGGCTTGCAGGTGTGGCTCTGTGCTGGTCTTGAATTCAGAAACCTTACGTTGTGAGGCAAAGGGGAGATGTTTATAAGAGCAAGGCTGCTAATTGAGAATATTCAGTTTGTACTGAAAGGGCATGTGACCTGAAGCGTCGAAATTATAAATACCTTACAGGTTTGAAATAAACACCTTGGCAAGACACTAAGATGTGCAGAACCTTCTGGATCCTTTTTTCTTGCGCACAGTTTTAATGGAAAAAAGATGCTGTGATGACAAGGTTGATGCTACCGTCATGATATTTCCCTGGGGTCCAGCGCACCACATCATTTATCATCAGCTGACAGCATGTTCCTCAGAGTCTCCCTGTCTGATAGTAAATGCAAAACCTTGTTGTTTAAAGTTGTTTGAATTATTTATTTTGTCTATATCGTTGAATTTGAAAATGATTTTGTGGTCAAATAACTGTTGGGCTGACTAACCTGTATGATAATAAATGAATGGATCACAGTTTTTTGGCCTTCAGCACAAGAGCATTTGCAGATACATGCAATCATGCAGATGGGTGAAAGCCTGAGTATAACAGCCATGCTTTCATGTAATTTTTGATGAAACTCAGGCCTCCAGCTCCTTTAGCATAAACTGGTGCAAACTGAATAGGGGAAATTGGATTTGGTTGGAAGCAAGGAGAAAAGGTTGCAAAACAGCTGTTGTGTTAAGCATGAAGAACAGCAGGTAAACATAGAAACAGCAGCTAATATGCACCATAGAGTTTTATTTCAATTCTTTCTTTATTAGTTGCACTTAGATACGATATGGTACAATACAGTATGATAAGATACGATACAATATGATACAATACGATATGATACAATATGATATGATATGATATAATACGATATGATATGATACGATACAATATGATACGATATGATACGATACAATATGATACAATATGATACGATACGATATGATACGATACAATACGATACAATATGATACAATACAATATGATACAATATGATACAATACGATATGATACGATATGATATGATACAATACAATATGGTACGATACAATATGATACGATACGATATGATACGATACGATATGATACGATACAAAATGATACAATATGATATGATGCGATTTGATACGATATGATACGATAAATTACGATACAATATGATATGATACAATATGATACGATACAATATGATACAATATGATACGATACAGTATGATGTGATACAACATGATACAATACGGTATGATACGATACAATATGATATGATATGACATGATACGATACAATATGATACAATATGATACGATATGATATGAAACGATACGATATGAAACGATACGATACACTTTATTGTCCTCTTAGGGAAATTTGTCTCGGACTCCAAGAGCTGTTTTTTTCTCCAGTTTCGCTGGCTTAGTGTGAGCATAGTCTTCTTTGTTGTAATTAAAAGCAGCCTTTCATGTTGGATATTTTAGATAAACCACATTGATGAAGAAAACACACAATGCTACAGCAGCTTTCATACTTGTCTTTCAAAAATTACTGGAAAAGCTTTACACGGAACAAAGGAACTTAATATAACAAATGAAAAGTGACTGTTTTGGTACATGCAGTTTGCAGAGAACAGAGTACATTTTTATAGGCTACAGGGATGTCTGGAGTCAGAAAGTCCAGTGCCCACAGTTTTCAGATATATGAAAAAAAACACTGAAAACAGCTCATCCTCACTCCTCAATCAATGGATGCCGCCCACTCTAGCTGTACCCACAGAAGTCCAAAGACCTCGACGACTCACAGTAAAAACTTTCCCTCTTTGAAAGATGACTCAACCATTGACGTCCTCCGCCCTCTCAGTCTGAGTGAACTATCGGTGCTTTCAGAGGAGATAAAAACAAGAGGAGTATTTCTCCTGTCTGAAACAGGTTCGTGTTTCAGTTCATTGCTCTCTGATGTCCGTCTGCAACAGTCAATAATGTCAGCCGAGAGACACTCTGGTCTGACTAAGAAATACCTTTTGGCTTTCTGCTCTCAGAGCTTCGATTTATCTTTTTTACATTTCTGACCTGCTGTCGTGGAGTGAACATTTTTGCAGGGTGCAGCTTGAGAAAGTGCCAGCAGCTCAAAAATCAAACCCTGAAGAGTGAATCAAAATAAAGCCTATTGTTGCAACTGAAGAGGACTGGTGAAATACAAAAGTACAGGCAGTCTGTCATTCCTTGACCTCTACAGTCATGACCCTCAGAGCTGTCATCAAAACATATATATATATAAACTGACTAAAGTAGGCTATCTAAATGTATATAGAAGGTAAAACATTCACTTTTCATTGGTAGAAAACATACAGTAGCGAGGCCGCAATAACCTATAGTTGTACTTCAGTAGCCTACATTTTTTTTATTAGTCCTTTTTTGTATAGATTTATTGATTCATACTGATTAGTTCACTTGGAATAAAGCAAAAGCAAAAGCTTTTGTTTTTCTCCATTTTTAATCTATATCCAAACTGACCCTTTATACACTGATATAAATATCTGTGTATTTGGGTGTCAGGTCACAGGATAGTCTGAAATAAATGTTTCCACTTTTGTCCCTCAGGTGCCCCCTTGTGGCCACCTTAAGTCCTTGCACTGAAGTTTCCAGAGAGAAACAGGAGCAGCAGGTGTGATGAACCAAAGATGAAATCTCAGGTAAGGGAGACAGATGCACACAACAACACATTCAGCTGTCGGGTTTCAAAATAAAGCATGAACCTTTAAAATCAGCCATTGAAAAGTAAAACAGTTGGAACATGAGTTTTGAGTGGAGTTTAAATACATTTGTTAATGAAGAATCAACATGTTGACTTGGTTTTTTTTACTGTTTTAAGAATTTATTTCAGATTGTATTTTTAGTATATACAGGCACATTATGCATGTGTTGGATTTGACTGTGCAGACACCAAAAGGGCCCCGTTTAAATCATCCAAGACTTTTTGCCTTCACCTGGAGAGGACAGGATAGTGAACAGGGACAGAGAGCACTTGGATTCCCTGTACCTGTCCATGTGGGAGGGAAGCTACAGGCTGGGCCGGTGGTGTGAGGCATAACCTGTGTATATGGGGTGATGTGTAGTCTGCTTGGCCAACAGACCAAAATGCTTTGGTGCTGTGCTAGCCTGCCATTACCAAACCTATTCTCTTTGGTGAACAAGTCTGGAAACTCTCCATTCATTCCATTTATCAGAGGGCATCAGCAACGGTCATGTACGAAAGTGCAAATGACTGTACTTTGACATCGCCGCCATATTGCAGAGGGCAGTCTGGAAAGATGCCAATTCATGTGATGCAAAAACCTCCTACTGGCTGTTGTGAAATGATCATGCTGGTCTAATCTTGACTTATAAGTGTTAGCATAGCTTCCTGCCAATATTCAGCAAATGTGCGTATAAGTACTGTGTCACTACAGTCATATGGTTTCACTGTAAACCCTATTCTGCCTAAACAGTGTAAAACAGTAAGCTGTGTCTGCATTTGTCCTCATATGGTATCATGAGGACGTGTCAGGGAGGATTTGAAATGTTTTCTTCTACCTGTACATGGATGTGAGGAAAGATCAGACCAGCAGGCCTGTGGTGTGGTGGTTTGGACTGCTACCTAAAAATGATCCTGCATTCAAATCACTCTGAGTTTGCTGAAGTAGACCTGGTTCCAGTCTCACCCTAGCTGAGTCCATGTTCGGGTCTTTTAGTTTTCCAGTGTATTTCAGCACTTCTACTGCAGAGGAACCAAACAGTAACCTCACTTGCTTATGCCCAAAGTTGACAATGTAAAGCTTCTCTGTGTTACCAGTTTTTGCAACCAATAGCTTGCACCCTTAGACTGTGTTTGAATCTCACCTTTGTCCCTCCAGTTTTTCCATTCTTGCATGGAAATATTCTTCTTTTCCTACAGTTTCATTTGCAGTATCAGAGATTTAACCCCAGAAAATCACGAGACATGCTGATGGAGATCTTTATGGAGGAATTAAAAGCAAAAATTATCTTAAGTGTAGAGTACAGGAGGTTTTTATATGCAGCTTTGTACTATTTGTGTTTCTCTTGGAATGACTTGCACTGTGTTTGACCACGTTTACTCCACTGAAGACCATGTTCACCTCTTTCTCCTGTAGGTGGCAGCACAGGCTTTTAGATAGATCATGATGCTGTGTATGAGATAGAAAACTCTTTTCAGATATTGTAAGATATGCCACGTTAACTTAAAAGTAAAAATTGGCAACTTGTCTGATTGGAAAGTTTGTTTTTAAAATCTCTTAAAGTAGTTGGACAAATCTCAGGAAATGCGTTGGCAGATTCTGTTTTCCTGATTTGTAATGTAGCACTTAAAACCACAAGATGGAGCTGCTCTCCTTTTAAATTTCAGCATTAAGCCCACTTAAAATCACACAAAGCTGTAATTTTACAAAGGAACAGTGGGTGTGTTTTAAACTGGGCGACAGAAATGAGAATTAAAACAGTCAAAAATATGCAAAGAAATGACTTCCTGTCTCTCTGAGTTGTATTTCAGTGGTTGTATAAAGGATTTTGAGGAGCATAGCGAGGGAAAACTGTTCCCATTTGAAACCCTTTAGGACAGGTCTGTAAAAGTAGGTTAATGAGTCACAACAATTCAGGTGCAGACATCATGTTCAGCCAGCGGGCCCACAAAAGACTCATGTCAGCAAGAGAGAAGCACTCAGGATGAATGTTCACTGATATGAGCACTACTGATTAAAAGCTTTCTGTTTGGGGTCTCTATACATTTCAGGATGATATAATCCACCAAGAATACAGTTATACATCTGCAGGTATGAAGTTCATCTACATACACATTCATATCTTGTAATCCAACGGAATAAAACAATATTTTGATCTTTTAGCACAAACATCTATGGACTCAGACAGAAAAGGACAGTTTACAGTCATAATCTAAACTAAAAAGAGGGAATATGCCAAATCAAAATATACTGAAAGTTCTGAGTTTCTTTAAAATACAGTCCAAATCGTGGATTTTAACACAGTCTGACATCTGATGAGTACAAAAGAGTTTCAGGGTTAAGGAGAAAGAATCAAATGAAAGGAGGAAGATTTCTTTGTCATTATGTGCTTCAAGAGTAAAGTAAAAATGTTGAGAATAAAGTTGAATTTTTAAGAAAAGAGATTAAATTTAACTTTGGGCAAACAGTTTAACGCAACACATGACATTATCACAGAGTTTTGACTTTTTTTCTCAACAATTTGACTTTTATCTCAAAACTGTCTGTCCTACTTCTAATATAAGCTTTATTCATTACTCTGAGTTTTCTTAGAAGCTACTTTTAGTGGGGATCTTTGGGTGGTACCTACTGTGGTCTATCACATCCCAGCATCTGACAACATCAGGCGGTACAAAAGCACGGCCGTTATATATTCACGTCTCCCTCTTAGTAAAACCAAAGCATGCAGAATAATTCATGTAAAACCATTTTGAACATTTATTGCATTAAATTCAGATCATTACCATGTGATTAGTGTAAATGCTCATGATGGGGTGTTGACAAAATTGGGGTCAATTGTATAACTGCTAAGTCAAACTGGCACAGCGTGTATGAGTTATTTAAAGTAGGTCAACTGGGCTTATAGGTGACGTGCGATTGAATATTTGCAGTCTGAGCACAGGTTAATCCAACATGTCTATTATTCTATTATTCTGTTATTTGTTTTGGGATTTTTCAGATAAAGTCAGGTCAGGATCTGTTGAGTAGTGTGATGCTTTTGTCTGCTAAGCCCACCAAGACAATCCAAGGCCTGTACAAATAAATGACTTGACATGTCTCCGCTGCTCTTGACCCACTTCACTTGGAGCCCCATGCCAGTCATCATTTTTGTGTTTCCATGGCAATGTAAGGAGATGCAGTGCAATACCATGGCAACAACAGATCTTGTGGAACAAAAAATTGAGCTCCCTGTTGGGCATACACCTGTGTGTGTGTGTGTGTGTGTGTGTGTGTGTGTGTGTGTGTGTGTGTGTGTGTGTGTGTGTGTGTGTGTGTGTGTGTGTCCATTATAATACAGGGCTGCACTTTGCAGTTATGATGGTAAGGAGATCATGAGACTGGTCTGGCTGTTGAAAATCACAGCTCAGACTGCCGTGTGAGGCTTTACATGACCATCTCACATGAAAGTTCCAAGTCAGGATTTGAACCCAGAACCATTTTAAGGCAGCAGTGCTTCAGGTCTGCTTGCCTTTCTTGGTCTTTTGGTTAAACCATGCCATTACTATAATTTAGAACACAGTGTGGAGAAATGATTTGTTCCTGTATCGTGTGGAAAACGCCTCTTCAGGAGTTGAACCAAGAACCTTTTTACTCAAAGGCAGCAATGCTAACCCCTTGACCCCAGTCTGTATAACAGTGCTTGCTTTATTTGGCGCCTTCTATTCAACACTTCTTTATGATTGCTCAAAAGCACAGCCTAGGCTCTTCAGACACTTATATTGGTTTTATACTCTGAACCTTTCAGCTGTGAACTGGAAATCTAAATCAATGAAACACAGTCGGCCTTACATTTCTCCCCTCTTAGTTGTTATAACTTTCCTGTCAGTTTGGAGCAGTGTGATCCATACTCTAAAAACCACTTAAATAAGGTATTACTATGTCAGGCTAGATTAATTACCTTTATCTGTTTTTCATTATATTGTGGTAATTCAAAAGCACAGTCAAGACAGCTGTGGTACAAAACCAGAATATATTCACTACACAAAGAAAGTTTTCCACCAGACTGTGAACCGATGGTGTGTCCCAAATCGCATACTTCCAGTACTAAATACGTAAAATCTTGAGTATACTCAATGCAAAATGGAAAAAAGTTTTTTTTACTGTTTAGTAGTTTGACTTGTCTACAGTCATCTTAACGTTAAATAACGATTTTGCAAAATAGATCACAAATAAACTACATACCGCTGCATCTTCAGCCAGTAGAAGGAGGAGAAAGCGTTGTTGGCGCCGATTGAGATGTAAAAAGCAATGAACATTCATTTTGTTGCTGATTTTACCTCAAAAGTGGATGAATGAGCGCAGGCAAAAGGTGGCGGTAGTTAGCTAATGCAGAGCTAGCCAATGACAAATTGGCGTAGATGAAAAAATCGCAGCGTCATTTCCAGTGAGACGCACGGCAACACTGCACCCTCGAAACTCAATCACTATGCGATTGAGTACATAGTATGCTTAGAAAACTCAATTTGAAAAATTTAAGTATTCAGTATGGAAGTATGCGGTTTGGGACACACCTCTACAATCTGCTAGCCACGAGGCGTCAGTGCTTACTACCACACTTCACATTTTGCAGTGCTCACTTTCACAGGTTTATGACCTTTTTATTATACAAAAGCCTGGTGTACATTCCAGTGGTAGGATCCAAACCATCTCCGCATGACTGGGTCACTGCTGGGACGACACACGACTTTAATATGGTTAGAAATCAATGCTAATCGCTTCACTGAGGTGCCAGTATGCAGGATTTGTTCAGGGTTATACCGTCTGGAACATCATGGTGATTTAAATGCTTGTTCTGTCCTCCAATGGTGGGACCCGGGACTTCCTAGCTCTACATGAATAGGTCCCTGCCAGGGTCAGAACATTGAGAGGAAAAAATCTTGCTTTTCATTTCGGGTTTATTGAGGGTCGTTTCTTCCACTGGGACCCATGATAGTCACTCCCACTTGTCTCCCGTACCGTCATGGCATTATTAGCTGATGGTTAATGTTTCACCACACAGACTGAGTGGGATTTCCATGAACAGTGGATTTACCTCTTACTGAGCACCGCATCTATAAAACATTGGCATGTGCACAATTTGCTGTTGTTTAATACATTACCCTCTTCAAGCAGCTGGGACATGTTGCACTATAATCCTCCTCACCACTTAGCCTATTCGAAAAAACAATGGACAGCAGCCAACATTGCAGCAATAATACAACATTAAAATGCAGCACGTATAAATTATGGCTGAGGATCCTGCAACAGCGGCCACCGTGGGTCCCATCTGGCGCAGAGAAGTCATGACATAACATTGATTTAGAGGCATTTTTATTGACAGTTGCCCCTTCCTCATTCTGCGTAGTGGCGTTGCATGAGCGGTTAATTGCATCACCACCACCTGAGTCCATCTGCAAATCAGCTCTCAGTGACAAGGGGTGGGATTACACTGGGAGCTAAAATCTGATTTAACATGACCCTGTTTTGACTAATATGTGATATTAGCCCTGTTATCGTAATATGAAAAACCTACACTGAGTCTGTGAGCGGCTTGTAAATGTGTAGATTTATGGAAATTGAAGTGCAAAGATCATATTTTTATTTGATAGAACAGCCCACTGGTGGATATTTTCCAAGGCCGGCAGAATCATACACACTGTTGGTTTCAAGCTCATTTATAATTTAAATGTATAACACCATTTCTGAAAAGACTGGGACGACGTGTCGTGCAAAAGACAATATACGAACTATTGAAACACTTGATAGTTTTATAAAGTTTGATTTTTCTAACACATTTAAAGTAAGTTAAGACAGGGGCATGTTTATGATGTCGCCATGCATTACCTCTTCTTTAACCAATACTCTGTTGAGGTTTGAAATCCCAGGTGACCAGTTTCCCAGGGTCTCCTTTGTTGTATCTTTAATTCATGATGCACCAGATGTCTTTAACAGTCTACCGCATGGTACACTTTGTTGATGAAGTGGTGAATTGTGTCCATCTACACAACAGTTTTTGGGAGTGGTTTTTAGCCTATGCAGTGACTTCCACTATAGAGTCATGCACCCTAAATTACAGCCACCTAGTGTTGGTTACTGGGTTTGTATCATATTCAAAATGACCTTATTTTCAGGAAACAGTTGCACTATTTTCAATTGAATATCAGGTGTAAACTATTTGCATCCCATCAAAATCAATTTGTATTTTCATTTATACAACATCCCAGTATGTACGGGACATACGTAGACTGTATATACTATGGACAACTTGGTTTCGCCTTTCGCCAGTATAAGGATTCGAAGCCAAAAAGCTCTTGCTGATCCCGTGTTTTTTCTTCATTTCCTGAAACCAACACTGTGGAGTAGCAGTGTACGCGCTTCACTGAGAGTCACTGTGATGACGCTTGGCTCAAACAGCGTATCCCTGGGTGAGCTAGGCAATCTTCGTACGCCCATAGGCTGAATCAAGTGTCAATCATAGAAAATATGAACCCCTAATAACTTTTAAAACTGGAGCTGTACAGAAAAAAGAGGACTCGAGCACAAACCAGTCTTACAGTAACTACATGTCAACATCGCAAGCAGGGGGGAGAAAAAAATTTATGTTCTGTGTAATTAATTTCTACAGTTTGTCCACAGCTCCATAAGGATGGCTGGCGGAGGCAGGATTTATGACCTATACTGCAGCCTGTCACCAGAGGGTGCTGTTCTCAGAGTGGCTTCACCCATCAAGGAGGCGGATGGCATCCATTCTATATACAGTCTATGGTATAGGACAAGATCAGCAAAGACGTAACAGCAGTGTTGTTTTCTTTGACAATGACGTTGATGAAATATTTTCATCAATGAAATATTTTCGTCAACGAAAACAACACTGCAGAATATATGTTTAGCGTTAGACTGCTCATGAATTTTGCAACTCTGTTCATCGTCCACCACTAAAGTTGTCCTCTAGTCATGTCAACGTAAAAACACATTTTAGTCATCTAAGACTTATGTTTAGCTCGTAAACGTCACGTCTTTGTCGTGTAAAAAAAGGGGTTAGTCAATGAAAACAACACTGCGTAATAGGTTTCATTTTATCCACAGGGGGCGCCAAATTCAACACAAATTGAAAGTTCCTTGCTAGAGCTTTAAGGATGATAAAAAAATTCCTTGTTGCCATCGATGATCTTTAAAAAAAAAGCTTCATTTCTCATCTCCAGCTGCACAGACTGTGCAGACTCAATATCAGCCCACCATCAACACGTGAATAGTATTTTTATCGGCATATGAATTTTAATTTGGGATATTCCCTGGCTCTTGTGCATCTAGTGGGAGGACACATTTACATTTCATGACATTCTCAATCCGAAGAGCGCAGCATCTCCATAACGTGTGGGTGAAATATGCATGATGCCTTTATCAGTCGAAACACTGATAAAACAATGAAGAAGACAGTATCCAGCCGTGTAAAATCCAACCAATGAGTGTCTGAGAAACACCAGGAGAGCTGCTTCTCTGCTGCTAGAATGCAGCACGTTTTCTCCAGCTGTATTGATTTTCTGAGTTTGTGGTTGTACTCTAAAAATATTCCAACGGCTTTGTTCTCGAGAAGTAAATCACCTTTCCTCACCTTTGAGCAGAACTTTAAGAAAGACACTCATTGAAAGTAATTTTCTTCAATCTAGATGTAAGATTTCTGCCCAACAGCAGCCTTTTGTTGAGTCCTCCAGATGGTCTCTGCATGTGCTGTACTCTATCACTGGGAGCTGCCTCTCTACATGCTCTCTCCATTGTAATGCATATCTGCACGTGGTGCCTTTTAGCCCTGAGCTCTTTTCATAGCAGAATCGCTGTGTCTCAATCAATCTGACTTCCCTTTATTCACGGTGACCACAGCTCGGTCCGGCTTTAACTACAAGCTTTTGTAGCCGGTTATTCGTCTTCTGTCGGAGGAAACGTAACAATGGAAGTTTCTGTAGGAACAATGGTGAGGTGTGATTGATATAACCATCTGCCTGACTGGTCACCTTGATGAAAATTGAGTGGAGGAGTGTAATATGAATGCTGATCTGCGTCTAGATTGTGTAAAGAAAGGTCCAGATCACCGCAGGAGAGGTGCAGGTTTGTTCGTGGAATGACTTGGCCGTCTCCCAGTGTCTGCATGCACGTGTCTACTTGTGCATTCATGTGTATTTCTTATCTGTAAGCTGGAGTGTGATGATAGTGGCCTTTACACGCCTCTTCTGGGTGGTCATTCTGCAGATTAATCTCACAGCTGAGAGAAAGGGTCGTGACCTCTGCTGTTTTTCTTTCAGGGGAGGTCACTCTGAATCCGGGCTGTCTGCTTGTTTCTGATGTGACTCAAATATACAAAGCTCTGTTCAGTCGACACCATGTTTTTTTCTGAATATAGCTGCTCTTTCTTGATTCATATCTTCATTTTAAAACATGTTCAGAACAAAGAAAACTATTACATATAAAATACAAACCAAAACAGCAAATCTGCAAAGTCTGACACAAAGAAAACTGTTCTTGTTAGATTTATTTTGTGATTTTATCTTTTTCTCAATTTCTACAGAATGCTCAGTTTTGCCTGAGTTGATTAAATGTCGAAATTAAATTAAATTAGAAACAGTCCTCAAGATTTCCTGATGACTAGACTACATTGATTTTATTGCTTTGTGAAAACCCTGACACCCAAAGATAAGAGCTTGAAAATAAAAGAAAACAGAAATAAAAAATCAAGTGATTTGGCATTTTTGTCTCAGATGATAACTGAGTATCTGCAGATAGTGTCAGCTTTTCCAGATTAAATTCTTATTGGTTGACATTAAAACATTGAATAATGAATAAAAACTAAAAGTTCTTATAATATACATCTCTCTGGTACGACGGAGTATTAGGGCCACATTAAGAAAAAAAATAAGACTTTGTAATTACTTATGAGAATAAAGTCGTAGCTAATAGCTATTCTAACCTGTTGTTCGTTGTTTAAATGAGCGCTTTGGAGCATTTAGATGAATTGAACTTCAGTAGCTTGGTTTCACAAACAAGGAGATACTAAATCCTTTGGCGTTTCAGCATCACATTGTCATAAGTATCAGGACAAATGCAAGAAATGCATCTTTTCCGCAGAAAGAACCAGGTCGGGAATCGCTGTTTTTGAGGCTGAAAATGTCTGTGTAGAGGCTAAATCCCTTAATGCAGCTGTTTAAAGCAATCGCATATGTCTTTAGTTTATCATATGAATCTACTATATGCCATAAGGTGTTGGTGCCTCTGCAGGTGTAGGTTGCTGCCGGTGTTGTACTGGCATCAGAGACAGACATGGTCGGACTCGTTGCAGCTTGACTTCCTCTGAATCGCAAACGTTGATCATCAGTTGGATTGTTTCTTGAGAAACCACAAAGGTCCTCTGAATGACCCACTGATGCACCCACTGATAACTCTGCAGTTGACCAGTTCAGCCATTTCCTTCTCCACAAAAGCAGCTTTAAGACTTCATTTACTTTATGACTTTATTCTCGCAAGTAATTATTTTCCTGTGGCTTTCTTCTCGTAAGTAATTACAAAGTCTTAATTTCTTTCCTAAATGTGGCCCTAAACTCCTTCGTACTCTGGCATTCCAGCTAAAACCTTTGAGAAGTTTTGAGAAGCATTGGCGGACCTGACTGCAGAGCGTCTGTGCCTTCTAAAATAGCGCAAAAAGACTCTGACGAATGACGAGTGCCCAGCGCTGCCACGTGCATCAGAGTGTAAAGATGCTAACAGCTCATTTCAAACACAAGTTAATGCAAAACTGGAGCAAACTGCATGAAACTGCAGATGTGGATGGTCTGAGTGAGGTACAGGCCACCTCCCTCTGGTTTTTTTGTCCTCTGTTGCTGATGAGTCTCGGTTTCACTGTAGGCTTTAAGCTACACAGAGGTTTCACAATGGTATAATTAGCAGTTAGCAAAGAGGCTAAAGCCCAATCCAAACTTATGTTCTTTCCCTCTTAGGTAGAGGAAGCACTGTGCTTCAAAACTCTGATCCAGAAACCAATGGGTGATAACAGTGAGTCTGAGTCCATATATCTGTCCCTAATACAGTGAAGACATCTCCCAGTGAGACATTTATCCACCTATCCCTCTTTTCTGGTCATACATAATAAAATTTTCTAATAGATCTCTTGAGAGTTGAGCTTCCTAGTTTTTTAAAATCTACATCTCTCTTTTTTTACACTTTTCCTAAGCGTCTGAGCAACCGTATCTGCCTTCTTGCCTCATTCCCCTCCAATCACCTAAATTATTAATGTTTTATATTAAAGCATATGAATGCATTATTTAGCAAGGTCCTCTAGTACGCTGATAAAGAGAAGCTTTCACACAGTTTACGGCTTTTCTTCTCCCTCGTCTTACAGCTTCGTAACCCACTTTAATTCTTCCATAAATCACTAAAATAAGGTTGTACAGCGGTTTAAAAAAAACTGCTCACACTGCACGCATAAACATTTGTGAGATCTGATAACTGTTCTGTTAAAAAGATAACACTTTCTAATACAAATTTGTCTGAAAGGCGGTGTGGCATGTTTCTCACATCCTGTTTGTTTGACTCACGACAGCCTCTTTGGACCTTGGCTGCTCTGTGTCCATGCAAACCCAGGAAGACGAGTGAATAAAGACGAGGTGAGCTGTTCATCTGAGCTGACACGAATCATTCAGAAGTCCAGTAGAAGTAAAGATCCTGCAAATCCACAACTCATGACATAAACCCCACATAATATAATCCCATGTGAAATTGTTATGTCACCAATTTGCCAGACAATGAACCCTTTTTTTATGCTACATTGGATTAGGACAGCTCAGGAGCTCTTATGTAATCTATGGGAGCCTGCATGCAGAGGCACAATGACTGGGTTGTTTTTGCATGAGGCAGCAGCCCTGAAATAATCTGGTTACATAGGAGCATGTCAATCCAGAACTACAAGATCTGCTTTTAGATGCTACAAATACAAACTGCACCAGTGTGCTCATGTGTTGGATTTCATGTTTATTTTGGTCCAGATCTAAGGGTCTGGATTTGAGGTAATGTTAGGAGATTACATACTCTGATGATGTAATAGAGCAAACAATGTAAGATCGTAATCTCAATAACAACAATATTCTCTTAAATGGAGGGATTTTTATTTCTAAATGAGCCTAATCAGACCAATCTTTGCCATTTAAGTCCAACACAGGGGTATAAATGGAAGACTTTGAGTTTTTGTTTCATGCAACTTTTGTACATCTTCAATATTAAATCTAAAATCCAATATACAACTAATTTTTTTTAAGTTGAAACACTGATGTTTTGAATGTATTAACAATCACATAAGCGCCTGGACTCCTCTTTTAAAGATCCATGCTGTTGTTATAAAAGCAGAATATAGTTTGGCATTGTCTGGTATATTCTACACAAACATTGCTTTTCCATGCTATGGGCAGATGTGCATCAAAATACCATTTCAGGATCTTTGCTTTTGAACTACACTGATAAAGAGAAACCAAACGGTTGCTCTTCTCTTTGGAGTAGAGGCTACATTATTTCCAAGAGGAACATAAAATTCGGATTAGTTTGACCCCAGGATATTTTTACACTCTACTTCAGTCCATCTTAAATAGAAAATCGCCAGTGTTTTCGGATCATGTATTGTTTCGTCTTTGTATGTTACAGTTATCTGAGTTTTTAACCTGGTAAGAAACAGACTAAAACTGATACTGATGCCTCTTTATGACCTTCAAAAGCAAAAAATACCATCAGCAACAAGTCTGATAAATTCATCGTAGTAAATAAAATAGACAAATAAATAGCGGGGTTTAAATCACTTGCAACCCATCAAAATCTGTCATGTTACAGCTGTCTGTGTTTTTAAAGGCACTGTAAGGAGTTTTTAACCTGGTGTGAAACAGACTGAAACTGATCCTGATGCCTCTTTATGACCTACAACAACAAGAAATATTACTGGCAACAAGTCTGATACAGTCACCTCAGTAAATTTTAACATGAAAAATCACTATGAGGGAGGAGGTGTTGGACTAGATGATTGACAGCAGGCTGAGAAAACGTCTTTTTTTAAACAGCAAAAACTCAGAGTGAATGATAAATTTAACAAAACCCTAACCCTAACCGTAACCCAATAGATAAGAAGTATTACAACGTCCACAGGAGGTCCCAAATCAGAAGTTAAAAGTTTCTCACAGCAACTTTGAGGAAACTTGTTTTCAGTTTCAACACCTGATATGTCGTTTTTGGACTATTTTCAATTAAATATCAGGGTTTAAATGATTGCAACCCATCAAAATGTGTTTTTATAAACATTTTAAACAGCAACTTAAGTTTTTTGGGTGGTCGGGGATCTGGTTTCATACGGCTCGCAACAATTTCTATGTCAGCTTTGATAAAAAGTGCTTCAATTTTTTCAGAATTTTTTTAATCTACTAAAATAAACTTCCAGTCCTTTTTTATCTACCCCCAGGCTAAAGCAATTTTATGTTTCTGGCTGATGGATCAACAATGAAACATTTTTATGACCTGTTTATTCGGTTTACACTCATAGTGGAAGAACTTTTTGTCCCTCCAGCGTTCACATGATTTTGTTAAAGCGGGGAAACTAGATAAAAACCAGCAGACATCTCATGACCGTTCTGAGGCATCCCAAAGACAACATTGTTAGTGTCCTGTAACACTTTTATTTTTGTGCCAAACGCCCAGTATTTGTAGTACATCATGCTGTGTTATCCTGGCTTTGGGTTGCCCGGGGCATGAGTGTGTGGAAAGCTAGCTTAGGTTGAACACCTCGTCCACATGAGCTTTTGATCCACTTTATAACAAATGCTGGGGCGGACAACATTACGGAAAAACCGCAAATCTGCTCGACAGACTTCCACACAGGCTTAAAGTGGCCTGTTTGATTGAGTTCAGCGTTCATTAGATCACTTCTATCTTTAGACTGAAGCTGTGAGAGCTGGAGGGAGTGAGAGAGACGTATCGACATGAGGCTGAAGGGAAGTAGATCAACGTGTCGCCACTGCTGATCATGTAATCTTAGTGAATTTACAGCTTAATACCCACGTTTGGCGGGACCTGTGCGCCAAATATGACCAATTAGACTCTAATCACGGTGTCAGGAAATACTCAGTGTCAGGCTCGAGCCGGGAAATCCTTTTTACTGGAAAGCAAACACCCCAAGCATCTGGACATTTACCAAGAAGTAGCCGGGTCACTATTTGAAGCTGTTAATCCTGAAAAAAACTAACATTTCCAGCACGTTTGTGTCACGTTAAGTGTGAAGTTGAAATTTATCACTTCCCCTGCGATAATCCAGGCAGTCGACCATATTGTTTCACTCTGCAGCGTCATTAATCAAAGCGGGGGGAGATCGTTTGCAGGGTGTTGTGACAGATAAGAGCATCAAAACATATGCTGCAGAGTTTTGCAAGAGGAAATGCGCTTTAAACGAACACTTTATGGAGTTTGCATGAATCTTAATGAGATCATTAATATGAGATATGCAGACAGGGCACAAGTTAGAGTTAAACTTTGTTAAATAAGAGATGATCTGAAGTTCTGATGCTCCAGTGGAAGAGACTGATACTTTCTTTTCTTGAGTCTCATTGTCTTTGGTTGATTTTGGGGGCAGTTGTCTAATAGGAGATTTTTTTAAAAGTACTTTGCAGTTTCATATTCTTTCATTACAAATCAACATTTGTATTCCCAGGTATCTAAAATTTAAAAAATCTGCAAGATTCAGGTTGTAGCATGTTGACCCTGCAAAAAGCAATTTACAGGACATTTAAATAAAATTCAAAACAATGAAGCTGAAAGATAACACAGAGTATAAGGGACAAACTGAAGCAAAACTCAATGAGAAAGTCGTAATGTGAAAACTGTGTGGAAAACTTGTAACAATTTTTTAAAACTTAGACCTTAACTTTGGAATTTCACCACTTTTGGGGGGGTAAAAATGTGACTCTTCTCATGAAACAAACACTTTATTGAAGAGATGATTCAACTTTTTCTTACTTGTTAAGTCATGACTCTGTTCTTGAAGTAATTTATTTTCTTTGCCACGCACGTCCTGTTGAAAAAAGATGAATAACTTATAACAAACATAGGAAATGATGAAAAATCATTAGGCATACAGCATGATCATGATAATATATATATATATATATATTTGCATACAAGTAGGGCTGGGAGATAAAACGATAATATATATCGAAAATTAATTTCCCTCAATATCAATATAAAACATAGTCAATATCCTTTTTTCGATAGTCGGCATTCTGCAATGTTTTGGTAGACTATACAAATAGCCAATGAAAAGGGGAGTTTCTCCAGGTCCGCTTCAAGCTGAACCAATCATGTGCTGAGTTAGAACCAAGTAGCAAATAACTGCATAGTAGCAGGCTGCAGCTACACACAACTATAGCACTTTAACACCAAAAACAGCCGACCATTCAGTCCACTTTCTCTAGAGCAACGCCTTACGACAAAATGTCAAAGAGACACAAAGACGTCACAGACGCAGTAGCTTATTGAATTGCAAAAGACATGCTACCAATAAGAACTGTTAAGTTTCATTTTTTATATCGTGATACATATTAATATTGACTAATATGAAAAAAAATATATTGTGATAAACTTTTTCCCATATCGCCCAGCCCTACATACAAGTAACAACTGCAAACACAAACAAAAGTAACAAAGTCAGGTCTGAATAAATCGACCAATTATCTGTTGTTAACCTTAAAGAGCTAAATATGCAGCGTATAGATGAGTGATCTACAACCTTTAAGACTTACATTTTCGAATAACTGATGAAAGTTAAATCTCAATTTTTTGTTTCTCATATAAACTCTATAGAGTAAAATCACTTATGTGTCAGTGAAACTATTGCAGTGTGTAAATGAACACATTAAACACCGTTAACTCCACCTGTGTAACACACTGAAGATTTCATGAAAAGCTTTATGGCCTGTAAAGTTTCTCTTACTTTCCCTGCTGAAAAGGAGCTTCTGGTGCTCTCTGAGGCCCTCCCTGCTCACTGTTGTCCCTCTTCTGAACGTGTGTGTGTCTGTGTGTGTGTGTAACCTTGACAGAGAAAGCTAAGCTTCAGTGAGTGCCTGCGAGCTCTGAGCTATCTTTAGCTTCTGCTGAAGCTTTTAGCACTGGCCTTCTCCTCCTACACTTCCTACTCTTCCTCCTCCTCCGCTCCCCTCAGCCCACTCACTGTTGGCTGCACATGCAAACATGCACACTTATGCATGCTTGCACACAACCGCACTCATACACACATACGCACTCACGCGACTGGAACATACATATGCACACTGCAGAACTGTTACCGGGCAGATTAGAGGAAAGCAACCTACTTCTGGGATGAAAACACGAGCCTGATGTTTGTTTCTCTTTGCAGAGTGAGCGGCCGACTCCTGTTCCCTGTGCTGCCCTGATTTCTGCCTGAAGGCAAGTCATAACCAAGGGCCTCACAGGAGTCACCCCTGTGCCCCTATTGGTCGAGAGTAAATCAAATTCAGTGTGAAGCGCTCTAACAGACCGAACGAACTATTAATAAATTAGCTGCAAACCAAACTGTGCTTACACCAATCATCATTTGCGTGTAATGGCCCACTGCATCTGATTTATATTGCTTATTATGCACATGAGCTACAGTAACTAGTAATGGTGTGAAATGCATTACTGATGGTCTGATTGTTGGTATGTTTTCCAGCTTTAATTAACTATTCACATGCAGCTGCAGAGGTGATTTTACCACATTGTCGCCTGATGTTTTCACTATTTTCCAAGACAGTCTCATGTTTAGGATTAATAGCAACAAAAGGCTCAAGTTTTCCAATCGAACACTCTCGAATAGCTCGGCCAATCGGCTCTGCTAATCAGTGTTAATCGTGTTAAATGCTCCCGCACTGACGCCAAGGGGTGGTCAGGAAAACATCCGCTTCAGGTTACTTTGCATAATCCAGTCGGAGAGGTTTAAACCAGAGGACCAGTTCCCAGGAGGCTTTCTCAAAAGTGAGCGTTTCATTCATTAAAGCCACCTTTGCAGAAATACGATAAATCTAAGACTCATGAGTTATCAGAGTAGATATGCAGACATTATTGGAGTCTAGCTCTGTTTTTCTCACTTGAAGTTGTATTTTAAATTATTTTTTAATCCTTCTGCTACTTTAAACCAGGACTTTGAATATGAACACTATAACTCAAATACCTTTCAACTTAATGTAATAACTTTGCAATATCCCTGAAACACGTATTACCTCTGTTAATGTCATAATGCTTCATTTTGTTTGAGAGCGCTTCACAAAGCAGCTCTTACAGATTTATGATCCAGTGGTTGAAAAATAACAAAGGAGGTAGAAATATGTCAGCAGTTCTTCTTGGTTTATTAAAAGTTATTCTTCTTTTTTACCTGAGCTCCATTTAAAAAAAAAAAAGGAAACTCTTAAATGCATTTTTGCAGAATTAAAAAAATTCCTCCTCTATGACAGGCGTCCAAATTTACTGGAAAACTAGACCAGCTTACAGACTGGTACAGGAAATGTTATAATGTGGCAACTGTAACAGGGCACTAACAACAAGCGCAAGTAAAATCATCTACGTGCTTAATACGCGTGAATTAATAGTATTTACTGGCTTCATTCGCACGTCAACAGTAATTTCAATGATAATCCCTGCCAATTCAACCGGCAGAATTAAGTGATAGACAAAGTTTTTTTAAATTTACCAGGTAATCTGACCTCCTCACTCACCTGCCTCTAGACGAGCTCCTTTTTATTCCGGTTTCGGTGATTGAAAGAAAAGGTAATTTGGGGCACCCACACACCAACACGATCAGTTTGTCCTCCATTTTAGATAGCGGTGAACAACCGTACGTTTTCAACCTTCGTGCTGATTAGTTATCCCGACGCAAATATCCGCTTAAATTGAGACATTTTCAGCTCCTGCTCATCCGTGCCACCAGAGTAGTAGTAGGAGCGTCTAATCGCGTCTTTGCATTGACTTAACATGTTATTCATTCGCGCAAATGATTTTACTCACGTTTTGTGTGTGGAGACAGTGAGGGGGATATCTTATTGTATTTTGGCAGAGTTACTTTTTATGAAGGGGGCAGCTGTGATTCAAGGTCATTGGAAGGTCAGGGGTTCAATTCCAGGTCCCGCTGACACATGCCAAAGTGTCCAATCAACTTTTTTATCAATAGGCTCATACTTACTCATCACGGGAGCTTCTTGGCCGCTGTAGTCATCTCCAGGAGGAGTGAGCAAGGGACTACAGCATTGAGATACACTTCCACGGTTTTGTGGCGGCTTGTTCCCCTGAGTTTGTTACTATTGGGTCCTCACTGTTGACGTTCAACTTGTCGATGTATTCCAACATAAAAAATCCTTGTCTTGTATTTGAATTTGTACACTATTCCCAAAAATTGATTCAAAACATCCTTTGTTCGGGTTTTAAATCTGTGGATAGCTCTGGTTTGTTTTCAGAGTCTAACCCACTGTAGGCTGACCATACTCAGTCAACTTATATGTAAAACAGGCAGCCACAGAGTACTCTAAAAGGGTGATAACTATGTGTAATGACTGTAAAGGTAATTTAGAGTTATTTTCTTCTAAATGTGAATATATATAAAGGAGGTATTTATAGTGCCATTATGTTAACCTTATCATCTTGTCGTCGGTGAATGAGAACATCTCTCCTCCCAGACTGTGAAAATGATCCGAGCAGCAGTCATGCATCTTTAATATTCATTCAATCATGTCAGCGTGAGATTGTCTAATAATAGTCATTCTACAGCTCAGGAGGAGAGTTACTGGTGTGGGCCTGCACCTGTATTCCTGTCCTCCCCCTCTCTGTCTCTGCACTGCAGTATCTGAGGCTGTCAGGAGACCATATGCACCGAGTGTCATTGCCGGCCTCTGCCTGTCATCCCTGCTTCCCCCCAGCCTCTGTGCGCGGACCGCCGGGACACACATGCACACTCTGGGTAATACTACACACACTCTCTCTGTCCTCCTCGACTCACCTTCTGAGCTGCTGTCCCAAGACACCCGCTGAGAAAAGAGCTTTACTCTGCACCCGACAGACACAGAGAGAGAGAGAGAGATAGTGCTTCTGCAGCCTCTTTGCCTTAAACGACAAAAATATCTCATGCAGTGGTTTTCATATTTGATGTTTAAATAATCTTTGAAAGAAGTCTGACCTGGTTGGAAAAATTAAACTTCTTTTCCATCCTTTTTTGTCTCGCTAACCCCTCTTGTATTTTTCACCCAGCTGCTGCACTTAATAGAAATATTTCCAACTTGTCTTGCAAATCCTCTGCACTCCTTAAAACTGCACCCTGCCCTTGACAGAATGACAGGGTATTTAGTCACAATTCAAGTGATGCCCGGGGCGTTTTTCTTTTCTCCCACTTTCCATTCAGGTTTAATAAGTTCCTAATGAAAGAGGGCAGGCGGAAGCTGTTTGAGGCAATCTCTGCCGCACAGTTACAGATCATTGGATGCTCCATTTAGGGTGATTTGAATGTGTGCCATGGGACATATTCCAGAAAGCATTCACACAATAGCTTTCCATTTACTTCCCTCCCCTCTCCTCTCCTATTATAGTAATGGAGGCGGGGGTGTCGTCTCAGGGCACGGACAAAGAAAGGAAAATGACATGATGGTTTTAGCAGCGCACCCCACTGTCATTGAGAAAAAAATATAAAAAATGAAAGCTGCAGGCTCAGTGGAGTGGGACGGAAAGTTTCAGAGTCCACTTTGAATTTCATCACATTGCACCATGTGGAAAAATAACAAGGAACAAGAAAGAACCAGTGGCACTGCTGTGTTTCCCTTTATCAACAGTGTGGGGATAAAATTGACAAAGAAAGGTAGAAAATGACGCTGATTAGTTTTAAGAATCTGAAGGACAATATTGTTGAGTTACTGTGAAACCTAAGTTGTCTGTGGTAAGGTTCAGCTGACTATAATGACGTGTAATGGATCAATTTTAGCAGCAGTCCTCTCATTGTCCTCTACCTGTTGTCTCCAATCTGAAGTCAGATAAGTGAAACACTGCTGGGATACTTTTACAAGCCTATATTTGCATAATTTAATAGAATTTACACAACTTAGTAAGTGTCGACCAAAGTCAGTTTGACAATGGCCGATGCCAAAGAGAGAGCGCAGGCTAGTCGATAGGGCTGGGACGATATGCTTTTCTCACGATTTGATTCTTTTATGATTTTTTGGATGCTGATTTGATTTAAAATGTGATTATATGATCTGATATGATGATTAATCTGCATTTTTTACACCAGTGAAACAGTTGAATGATTTTGATTGTCTACTGACTAATCCAGGAACCATATTTCCCCAAAAATGACACATCACATGTTAGTCAGTCTTTAAGATTTATTCTTAAATTTGAAAAAAAAAAAAAAGATTTTTGAACAAAAAAAAAATAGATTAAAAATTTGCATAAAAAAAAAATAAATAATGCTGATATTACATTATTTTTCCCAGTGACTACGTTAGATTTAAAATGCTGCAAAATGCTTATAAGATTTGTGATCAGAGTAACCTAAAGTTTCTTGTCTTCCAACTAGATCAAAGGGTGTAAAATAAGTCAAGATACTTCACAGCACAGGACTTAGGATTATAGATGAAGTACCTGAACAAACAACAATTAGCTGGAACAACTTTCGAGGTGTGAAATTTTTAGTTTGTAAGACTTAAAGTTTCAAGTTCTATCAATCAGGAATTCTAAGTTACTTCAATTATTGATTAATTGTTGGCTCAACTTTTCTTCAAAATTATAAAAATAAAAATGAGTTGGTAAAAAAACAAAAATCTAGTGAAAGTTGCCTTGAAATTTTTACTTTTTTGAAGCTTTTTTTTTTTTTCTTCAGCACCGAAAACTCCATCAGGATCATCTTTAGAGTCATCAGATAATTATCCTGAAGTTACTTTGTCCAAAGAGGGAAATCGAGTCCCCCAGAAAGTTAGCTTCAAATGTTAAACTTGAGTAGAAAATATGTTTTAAACACTCTTCCAACAAAAAAACTTTCTGACAATGGGAGCCAACTCTTTTCATGGTAACTTAAAACCCCAAAAAAGAACAAAAACCAGGAGCTCTTCAACCCCAAAGATCCAGAACAATCATTCCTTCAGTTCAGAGACCCTCATCAAAATTTCTAATATTCAAACATTTGTCTGATTACGTGTCAACTCATTCAGGCTGTTAGCATCCATTAGCACTCCTGTCTAGACAGGACTTAAGACTATTTGTGACCCTACGCTCTCTTTCCTCTCCTGATTCCTGGCAACACTCCCAGCTCCAGGTCTGTCTAACGGGATTAAAGCAACGCTGGAGGACTTTGTTTATGTCACCGGCGCTTACAGGGGACTGAGCGGACATGTGGTCCAACAAAGAGGGGCAGAGTCCTTGAAGCTTGGTGTACAGCAAGGTCAGACAGGGCTGACTCAGGGTCTTTTCACTGAGGTCACGAGGTCAGGCTTTAGATGGTGATTTAGATGATGATTGACAGTAAAATGACAGGAAACTACCTGCTCTGTTTTCATGAAATTTGTTGGAAATGTGAAGCATGAACTAAGGAAGAAACTCCAGCTCATAATGAGGGGGACAGCTGGCCTACATGTTTACATTTGTTTCCACTCCTGATGCTAAGCTAGTTCTTGATGACGAAGGGTTCAGTAACAAAGTGCTGCAGATTCAATGGTTATCTAAGTTTTTGGCTGTTTCTGGTAAAACTTTCTGCAGGTTTTAAAGGCCTGTTGAATCAGCACTGTGGCACCTTATTACGCTGACAGTCGCTCAAGCCACTTCTTCTTTGTATTTCCTCAATACATAACAACTTTCAGATGACTTATACTATTTGGTGTGTTAACACTTGAAAGCTTTTTTTCCTCCTCTCAAAGTTTTGCAGTCCTTTTATCCTTCTCAAAAAAAAGTGATAAACATCCACACCGGTGACGCCACTTTAACGTCCTCGTCAGCTTTCTGTATGTGTCTCTGTTCTTCTTTAAACTGTATCGTAGGAATCTGTCCGCTAATTCCCTCTAACCACATATATGATGTGCATCTATAAGGTCATTTTGGCAAGAAAACTTCCCAATTTGGATCATTATTAGATTTTAAGAACAATTTATGAGCTCTAAAAATAATATGGATTGGATTCTGCCTCACTTGGTTAAACGTTTTTACGCCAAGTGAGGCAAATCCTTTTTCCTGGCTGTTTAAAGGTTTAAAACCCCTATACCCAACGTGACATTTTTCCTAATTTTTTTGTGTCTACTGACTCCAAATGATTTGTAATGTGCTCTCAAATAGTTCCTAGATGGTGATTTTAACCCTAACCCTAAATCTAACCCTAAACACTTGTCTGATGTTGCTATAGAGGGTAGCAGCCCCAGACAATCCCATTCACTTGAATGGGGACTTTTTAAATTGCCCATAACTTTTGAATGTAACATTGTAGAGACATGATTTGGGTACCAGTGAACTTGGAGTACATGAAATAGGGTGGATTGGTCTTAGTCCCAGATCTCTATCTCGTTCCCTTGAATATCACCAAGGATCGTCGGTCGTCTATTGTAGTTAAAACCCCTATACTTAACGTAGCCCTAACACTTGACATTTTTCCTACTTTTATTTTTGTACCTATTGACTCCAAATGATCTAAAACATGCTCCTAAATTGGTCCTGGACTGTGTTTTTTAACTCTAACCCCTAACCCTGACCCTAAACCTAACCCCAAAACTGTGTCTGATCTTGCTATAGAGGGTTAGGTTCACATTATCATACTAGAAAAAATGGGCAATGACTGTAAATTCTCTATTGGCAGACAAACTCATATACCCTTTACCCATAATTCTCATGAGTCTTATTTTGATAAAGTAGTAACTTGAGAGTGTAAGAAAACTCAGACATCAAAATAAGTTGAAATACAAAGGTAAAAGCAACGTTTATGGAACAGTGAATCGTACAAACTAGGGCACCAGCCTCTGAAACAAGCTGACAAAGCACCAATCAGGCCAAAACATGTGCAAATAGAAACAGTGTTGAACCATTTTACGGCCAGCTGCTCCGCTCTGAGTGCATTAGACACAAATTTGAAACCAGGTTAATATGAACTCGAGTGAATGACCACATCTCCTCGTTGGACTGAACTCACTGCTGCTGCTGTCACATGTGCACAGAGAGGGAGAGGCCACTGAAGGACTGAGATTTTACCGCTCACCTCCAGAGCCGGGGTGTTATTCTTGCATGACCTCCATGTTGAGGTACCCGAGTTCAGAGGTCTATCCTGACAGTCTGGACAACTTTAGAGCCTCAAACAGTGAAACTTTTGAAGGAATAACGTGAAAAGAAGCAACAAAAGGAACGCTGTAGCGGCTTGTGAACAACTTCATCATAGCTGGATTAGACAAAAGGCTGCTATGGGTGCCTCATTTGGGGGAGCAAGTCCTGAATACCAGATCTGCTGCGCATGGGTTCCCCTTCACAATCTTGGACCAGATTCCTTATGCTCTTCTGTGCAACATAATTTCCAGCCTTTATGAGACATTACAAGCGTCCATAACTGGGATTTTATTCAGCACTGAGACAGAATTTTACCAAAAACAAGAAGAATGAGAGAAAACAGATACAAATTTTCCTTAATTTGTTAATTTTTATACAGTTTTACTCTCAAATCTGGTAGTTTTGGTAATTTCCTCCACATGATGATCGATTTTTCTGCCAGTTTTTCATCTCAAGCTCATTTCTAAGCACAGCAGTTTTTATGAAAATTGTTCAGATCAATTATCTCTGAGTGTTTTACAATAACAAAAAACTCTTAGATACGCTATAGATACGCATATCCAACCTCTCTTCAGTGCTGATCATCACTAGCAGAGAAAATAAACCACTCCAGTATGACCGGTCAGTCCAGGATGATTTGTTTTGCCATGAGCTCCACGGCTCACGTGCAGGCTCACTCCCACGTGTTCTTCCTGTCTCTACAAGGCCGAATGAAACCCTTAATGCAGGTCATTACAGCTGCTGCTGGATCCAGCTGAGAGCCCGAGCTCAGGGGTCTTAACTGCGATCCCCGCCAGTGAGAGACAGTGAGACCTTGAGGACAGAGTGTTTGCAGATGACAGAGATGTGCTTTCTTCAGGAACAGCTGTGGTTGAATGTATTTACAAATTGTCCTTTATGTGCGGGGGGATGAAATGAGAAACTAGACCTGAGTAGAGCGAGAGTGGTTATTATCGTAGTCATGGACGCACAGATATTGCACGGCAAAGACATCCGTGGGGCATAATTAGTCTCAGCTAGCTCATGAGGAAAAGATCTGACTTACCAGCTGCTGGTTAGTTGCCATACACTTAATTATTTTGCTAACTTATCAGGTTGATTATGGAGTGTTTTTACTCTGAAAGAGACCAAAAAAGGTTTGAGAAACACACAAAACAGATTAAATATCTGTTCACAAGAAGGGGCACAGATTAAGGGGATAATTCTCTGACAGTATATAAGTGCAAAGGGTCCCAGTCGCATTCTCATTTAAAGGGATATATATAAGATTAATTTCAGGTCAAACACACAGTAACACCGAGTTAGACACCCCCTTGAGAGATGAATGTTGCCGACCGCTTGCTTCTCTAGTTATACCATGTTTAGTAACGACCGCACAATAGCAATACAGAGAGACACGCACTCAACCAAAACGCCACTCTATAGCCACAAATAATGCTCAGAACAGCACCTAACTTCATCAACAGTATATATAGGGTCCTAGCCATAGCACTATCCACCAGACATCTTTTCAACTTTGCCTAATTTCTTTAGCAAAGAGATTAAACACAACTCACCTACTCTCTTCCAGCAGCCACTTGTTTGTAGCAAGACCTCAGGCCAGTCCATTACGGACTACAGCGGAGTTTTGCAGCTCAAGGAAGAACATTTATGATCAATGCTTCATAAAAATGCAATCAGACCGAGACGCTAAGGCAGAAGAACTACCGCGTCTGCAGTACAAAATGATTAATATGATGATTATTACTTAGAGGAATTGATAAAGTAATAATCATGGACTGGCCTGAGGTCTCGCTACAAACAAGCGGCTGCTGGAAGAGAGTAGGTGAGTTGTGTTTAGTCTCTTTGCTAAAGAAATTAGGCAAAGTTAAAAAGATGTTTGGTGTCTAGTACTATGGCTGGTACTGTTGATGAAGTTAGGTGCTGTTCTGAACATTATCTGTGGCTATAGAGTGGTGTCTCATTTGAGGTTTGTTTATGGCTCCTCAGACCGCTGTGTATTGCTATCATGCGGTCATTACTAAAGTTGGTATAACTAGAGAAGCAAGCGGTCAGCAACATTTATCTCTCGAGGGGGTGTCTAACTCGGTGTTACGGTGTGTTTGACTCTAAAGTAATTCTACGCTGGAATATCTCTTTAAGGTATTATCACGAAAAGCCCTTTAAAATAGAAGTTTATCCATCTCTCCTCTGTTTTTTGGTCACTTCTCTGTGTCTGCCTCTGCACTGACTCACAGATAAAATCTCTGCCTCCAACTTTAACAGCGGCAATCGTTTAAGTCTCACTCCTTCGCATTGAATCCTTCTGTCACATTAAATCAAGCCACATAATTCCCAAGTCAGCACATTCCCAGATCAGCCCGCTGTAGGGCGACACAAATAAACAGTCTAATCTTGATATAGCACCTCGCAGCGTGTCAGCTTCGCAGCAGATATCTGGGTTGCAGCTCAGAGGCCCGTCTGCTTTTAAACAGCAGTTAATAGTCGGGATTTAAAAGAGCTCGTGTTTATTTTGGCAACTGGGAACGGATCATGCACACCCTGCTGGCTGCCATGTGCCAGATGGGTTTGTGGGTAATCCTGGTGTGGGATCAGGGGAAGACCCTGGGTGGTGTGGGTGGACAGAATTCGCTGTGGATTAATGGCTGTCGGATCAGAACAATGAGAAAAACATCATTAAACCTTGTAAATAAAAGGGCTTTTGTCCTCTGTGAAAACGTATTTGTGCTAACGTTAGCTGTTGTGCTAACAAGAAGTGTTGTTATATTTTGAAATAGGGCCATATTTCCCTCTGATATTATGTTGTTTATCAGTTATTCATCAGACACCACATAGTTAATCATTTCGCTGAATTAAAACAGCTTTTCACCGCTGTGAATAAGGTTGATAGCTCCTCCTATTGTGTCTTTTTTATTGCCAAGAATCACAGCCAGAGTGTTTTCTTTCTTTGCTCAATGCCTCAAGCTTTAAAGGCGACACTCTGTGTAGAAGTCAAGCTTCAGTTTCCCTCGCAGTCCCACAGGCTCGGCTCTAAATGAAGGCCGGGTGGCAGCTTTACGACCTTTGGGAGAATAAAAGCCAAAGCAACTAATCCGGCCCTCCCACAAACATCGTCCCTTTTGAACCTCTGAAAGACCTTCTCTCTGCAGTGTGTCCCTTCACTGCAAAAAAAAAAAAACACCCCCTCCATCCAACAGCAATGTCAACGAGGTCCGTTTCCTAGAAAGGCCTTGTTAGTGAGAAATTTGATATTTTATAGACACTGACATCAACAAACACGTGGAGAGTGAGAAAGCAAACACAAGCGAGCACATCCACAACTTCAAACGGGAACGGATTAAACACAGACAGCTGTGGGGAGATAAAAGAAGTGAAAGAAAGAGAGACAGAGAGATATATAGTAAGAGGTGGTGATCTCAGTTATTGATTTGAGCTTCTTCTTCTTTAATCTCCCTGCTCGCTCAGTAACCTCAGCTGGATTGCACATCCAGCCACCAAAAGCAATTTGACCCCCACCGCTGCCCTCACAGGTCACCCTTTAGTGACTGCTGACTTCAGGTTACCATGGTGAAAGAAAATTATGTCCAGGCCGCGGTTGGCCACCTTAAGAAGCTTGGATTACGGCCAAGTACCCTATTGCTTTTCATCAGGGGGACTGTAAAAGAGGCAGCAGCGGAGCGACATAGCTCTGTTGTTATTTATCGGGATATTTCACCCTGATTTTAGTCGCTGAGATTCACAACACGGCTTCTACAGTTTTGTTTTCTAGTTTGAGCCTAGAGATTTTCTCACTAGAGCTGGTTAGGCTTACACTATTATATCCTTTACAGTAGATTTTTTTAAGATTGTCCTCTTTAAAACAAAGACGTTGTTTGTACAAGTTGGTTATTAGATCCTTAGATTGTTTAAGAAGAGGAAGTAGTTAAGCCATGGCAAAATGACCTTCACCCTGCACTTTGTCAAATAGCCAGCAGGGGGCGTGTCCACTGTTAGCAAAAAGAAGACCGGTATTAGGAATGACCCAGTTCAGATACTCATAGATACTTCTTGTTAGTATCTATGAGTTATGCACAATTTGGATTTTTCTGAGTTGATACCTGTAACTGTTTGCCAATACTGATGTGAAAAAAAGGCGAATAAAATTTTCCAAACAGGTAAATTACAAACAAAGTCAGCGGCGACCCAAATCACAGGAATGAGGGGGTAGGAATTGCAGGCCAATAACTAAAATTCATAACCCAGGAATTCCACTCCACTCCGCTGGACCGGCAGGTGGATCAGATCCGTAAGCATACAGCGCCCACCAGATCCGATGTGCCGCCATCGGAGAAGAAGCGTTTGCGAGATTACCAATATTTCTTGCGAGACTGTTCAAGATCACACGCGCTCTTGCGTGTTTCCCCGAGAGTCATAGAGTAAGATCCGCCGATCAGATATAAACAGCGGTGTATACAAACACCCATATCCCACAACCCTGGCCTCTGTTATAATCAAGTTAACAACAGTTCAATGTATCGACTTTATTTTATTTTGAAAATTAACCAGATATTTTACTCTGTAAACGCATAAAACTTCCGCTGCTGCTCGTGCTGCGTTGTACTGAATTGATGTGCCGTGCTTCGGTGTCCAGCAAAAATAGAAGCCTTATGTATCTGATCCAATCTGATCCGCAGCGGAACCAGACGCCAAATGATAATGCTTGCGTATTTGATCCACCGGCCTTGCCGGAGCAGAGCGGAGCCGTTCCAGATCCTGTGGGTTTTGCCTGTAACGCTTTTAACGCTGGTCTCACTTCATTCGCCTCATTCACTTATTCAACAGTAATCTGGATTCAGGTGAAGCACTCCATTGGTCAAAATAGCCGATCAGCATGATGATCTCCTGGTAACTTATGGAGGGAAAATGGAGGACAAACTGATCGTAGCTGGGAACAGCTTTTTTTGTCTTTGGAAACTAGAACACAACAAGAGGAAAGTAACTAAGGAGGTTTGATTATCTAGTTAAACTGTGCAAATGAAATAAATCCATATAATCAAACTGAGCCATGTTTGATCAAAATAGACCTTCGAGTTTTGGTCTCCTTCCATAGACAGTAGATGGATTTCATACTGGCATTCAGTGGGTAAAAAATCATCCAATGCCCATGAAAAAATTGATAGAGGTGAGAATTTGTACTGGCGCACTTGTTAGATTAAAAAACTGTGTCATCTGAATAAGAAATAATGACAATATTCCCATTAGTGGCTAATAATCTATCAGAACATCAAATATCATGCATGTCTTGTATGAACTTTTTAAGTTCTTAGTCTCAGTTTCCACTCTGGAGTCTCTTTCAGTATGACATGATGCTCCTTCTGTAAACTGGGGTCTCATTTAAGCAAAACAGCCGAAAAAAACAGGATATGCTTCAGGGCTTCTTGTGATTGACAAGTTGCTTCCACAGGGACCTGCAGTAGAGAAACTCAGATTATTCTGGATCTGCATTAATGTTCTCCCTACTCTGAAAACATACAGAGGCAGTAATAAAACACGCATAGAAAGGAATATCCTGGAGTAGTTGAGAAGGATAGCTGTTGTCCAAACTTGCCATGACAGTTTTGTTTATGGGGAAGATGATTTATGGAAATTTGTGCCCAACAGATTTCCTGTACCGGCTCTGTGCCACACGATTCCAGGGCTATACCTGGTTGTGTGCGATCCTCTTGTCTAATCCCTGACACACTATCCTTCAGGCTTTCCTGTTTCGTGTGTTTCTTGTCAGCCACGATTACGCTTCAAATAGAAGAAGACACGACAGAGACTTTAGGGAGCAAAGAGACTGCGCAGTATATGACAGAAACATGCAAAGAAAGGAGGTAAAGAAGGTAAAAACTCTACACACATGCAGCTTCTTTAGGTTTGACCCCCTCCGGATGGATCAGGCCTCCAAATGAGTGAGTCAGTC
Organism: Xyrichtys novacula; assembly: GCA_962446985.1. NCBI lineage: Eukaryota > Metazoa > Chordata > Actinopteri > Labriformes > Labridae > Xyrichtys > Xyrichtys novacula. The sequence continues at coordinate 4,060,830 of OY660882.1, read as the reverse complement.
AAGTGTGCATCACACTGTCAGCACCTGTCCTCGGCTGTAAAACGCTCTCTTTTACACCTTTGCTGAATTTATTTCATGAGCTGATCGATGCCTCCACATGCCCACGGTGTTTCTCAGCCGCTGAGAAAAAAAAATCCACAACACATCATGATGCTAATTTATTCAGAGACCAGCTGCTGTGTCAAGATGATTCTGCAAAAGACAACCTTGAAAGTTTTTAATGAGCTCACCGTGGTACGAAACGAGTACGCCGAGGTCACCGAAGCCAGGATGCATGTGTGTGTCTGCATGGGTCTCATTTCTGATCATGCATGCACATTTTCTGAGTTGTTTCAGACTTGGAACATGCTCAGCAGGACGCCTCCGTGTCTAAGAAGTCATTATCCCATCATGTCAGCTGAGACTAAACACAGCAGGAGAACACGCGAACACATATAGACTGAATGGTATTCAGGTCAACAATGTGTGAGCTGGAGATTGGACTTGATTCGCTGGTTGCGTTGAATTGTCTTTGAACCACAACTTAAGAGGTATTTTTGAAACATAAGTGGATTATGAATAGTTTCTCCTGGTAAAACCCTTCAAAACCTGTTCAGTAACCAACTGAGTGTAAACCTAATCAAATATTTAGAAGGATCTTCATCTACAGGGATCCTGAAACTGTAATATCTGTCATATCAGAATACTAATCCTTCAAAAACAGCACAACTCCTGCTAAGATTGTAATTACTTTGGGTGTTAAATGTAGAAATATCATGATAAACTATTGTCATGATGTGGTATTGTCATTGAATGAACTGGATTCACCACCAAACTGCCTTTCTTCACCTTTTTTCTGTTTTGAAGTCGGTGCCTCAGCCGTGACGCAGTGAAGCAGAACATCTGCAAGAGATGGCCTCAGGTGGTTCAATCCCACTTGTTCACACAACAGGACTAAACCCTCTCTCACCTCTGAACCACCTCACCGCTAATTGATGCAATTACAGTGTCAGCAGCTGGCTGCCTCAGACCAGAGTGAAATGATTGTGTTTGCTTACGTGGGGGGAAGGGAGACGGGGAGGGGGGGGCGGTGTGAAAGTCTAATTTGTTGATTCAACTTCAAATAGGAAGGAGGGTCAAGGCTGCAGACCTCTACATTTGGATGCAAGTCATTCTGTAAGCCTATGAATGTATGCTTCCTCTTATTCCCATTATTTCAGCTGGACAGATACCTGTATTTGTATTCTACTTTATTCACAGAAACACAATGTTGTATTGATGCAAACTGAAGCAATGTGAGCAACCAAAAGTCTAAAAATCATGAAAACACAAACCAAATGACACTAAAATGCTCCTTAAGACTTATTTATGCTTGAAAGTGTTCATGTTTGACATAATAATGTACATACAATTTAAAAGATTTGACCATCGCTACCTACATACTCAAGTCTTTACATCAGGATGACAGACTGTCATGGACGTAGACTTTGAAAGTGTGAAGAGGGATTTTAAAAGTATTTTACTGATTCAAAATACCGCTGCATCATCACAAATCAATCAATTCTGCTGTAAATATAGACTTGTTCAACACCATAACTGATGGATCTATTTGGAAGCACTTTTCAAACCATTTGTAGTAAATAGCTAAAATAAAAAAAGGAAAAATGTCTAAATTTTGTCAAAAGTGTTAGGGTTATGTTATCATATTAAAGTATAATAACATATTTAATTATACTATTATAAAAATATCAAAGCATAGAATAATAAAAACGTCATAGTAAAGTTTGATAACGATGACAAAAAAGTTTGTTAAAAAATATCATAGTATAGAATGAAAAAATATAGTATGGTATTTAAAAAATATAGTAGTACATTATGATAAAAATATCATATTAAAGTATGAAAAAATCATAGTTAGGAAGGTCAAAATATTAAAGTATAGTATGTTAAAATATCATAGTATACCATGTTAAAATATAGTATTGTATGATAAAAAAAGTCATAGAATTGTACAATAAAATGTCATATTATAGTATACTGAATATATTATGTTAAAAAAATCAGTTGAGTATGATAAAAATATTATGGTAGAGTACTATAAAATGTCATATTTTAGTATGATAAAAATTACATTTGATAGTATAGTTTAGTAAAAAAAAAATAATACCATAGTACAGTATGATAAAAATGTCATAGTACAAAAAAATGTCATAGTATAGTATGATAAAAAAAATCATAGTTAAGTATGATAAAAATATCACAGTATAGTAAGATAATAATGTAATAGTATGGTATGAGAAAAATATTATTGGATAGTAATAAAAAATGTCATAGTATAGTATGATAAAATGTGTTGGGATACATTGTAAATATGAACATGGTTTGTTGGAGTTGCATTAAAAATTATTTATCATGCTCATTGCAGCCATTTACTGATAGATAACAGGAAGAAGGATAAAAGCTCCAGAGAGGCTACAGATCACCCTGAATAGAGGAAAAGAACCTCATACATATTCTGAAGGTTTTAGCTTTGGCTTCTCTTGATAGTTATTAAGTATGGTATTTTTTACTGAATTAAGATGTTAATATGATGTCTTCTATTAAAAAAGATGCTCATGTGCTGTTTTTAAAGGAAGTTGCACCCAGGGTTATGAAAAAGGAAGTATGCATACCAAGAGTGCGACTGGGGTTTGAACATTGGAGGGTGTTAGTTATGTACATCTATGATAAGCCTGCTTAGATTATTTGCCCAGCAACAGCTAGCAGTATGATTTTGTAGGCATGAATGTGTGATATGAGTGTAGAATGCCCAAAACAACACTTTATTAGGTAAACACCTGGACCCATCTATGTTAGAGGTGAAGAAGAACAAGGAACCAGCCTACACACGAAGACAATATCAAGTGTAGCAAACTCTTTGTCCAGGCAGACGTATCCTCAACTATAAAGGGCTCGAGGGTAAGTTAGTCAGGGTTCTGAAGCGTTTAGACCTCTAAACTGTCTGTCTGCTAGGGCAAGCTAATTCTGAACCCAGAGACTCTGTTGCACATTCTTGACACATTATTGTACTCATTGTGATCAATAAATAGAGATTAAACTGAGAACTCTTCTGGATCCTCGTCATCTCTTCTTCCCATCAAAGACCACACGGAATAAGGTAAAAGGTAATTAAGGAATTAGAGTCATAGACGTAATACCAGTAAGTACCGTCTGGAAGTACCAAGATGTCATAGTAAGGTATGATAAAAAATTCACATTTTAGTATAAAAAAAACATATTCAAGTATGACAAAGTGTCACATTATAGTATGATATAAATGTCATAGAATAGTTTGATGAAAATTTTGGTGTGAAAAAAAATTCCATATTTGAGTATGACAAAAATGTCATAGAATAGTATGGTCAAAATGTCAAATTTTAGTGTGAAAAAAAAATCATATTTTAGTTTGAAAAAAATTGTCATATTATAGTATGATAAAAATGTCATAGTATAGTTTGATGAAAATTTTATATTTTTGTGTGTGAAAAAAAAATTTCATATTTGAGTTGGAAAAAATGTCATAGTATAGTATGGTCAAAATGTCAAATTTTAGTGTGAAAAAAAATCATATTTAAGTTTGAAAAAAAATGTCATATTATAGTATGAACAAAATAACATAGTATAGTATGATGAAAATTTTATATATTGGTGTGTGAAAAAAAAAATCAGATTTGAGTTTGGAAAGAATGTCATAGATTAGTATGATGAAAATAACATGGTAAAGTATGATAAAAATTTTATATTTTGGTGTGAAAAAAATTAATATGAAAAAAGGTCATAGTAAAGAATGATAAAAATATTAAAGTATAGTATGTAAAAACCTCATATTTCAGTGTGAAAAAAATATTTTGGTATGAAAAAAATTGTCACAGTATAGTATAAACAAAATGTCATAGTATATTATGATAAAAATTTTACAATTTAGTTGAAAAAAAAATCATATTTTATTATAGAAAAATGTCATAGTATAGTATGTCATAAATGTAATGGCATAGTATGTGAAAAACGTTAAATTTCAGAGTGAAAAAAAAATCATATTTCAGTACGAAAAAAATTGTCATAGAATAGTATGATAAAAATGTCAAGTTTTAGTGTTAAAAAAGCCCTATTTTAGCATTAAAAAAGTCAAATTATAGTTTGATAAAAATGTCATAGTATAGTATGATGTAAATTTCATATTTTAGTGTGAAAAAAAAAATCCATATTTGAGTATGAAAAAAAATGTCATTGTATAGTATGGTCAAAATGTCAAATTTTAGTGTGAAAAAAAATCATATTTTAGTTTGAAAAAAAATGTCATATTATAGTATGATAAAAATGTCATAGTATAGTTTGATGAGAATTTTATATTTTGGTGTGTAAAAAAAAAATTTCATATTTGAGTTGGAAAAAAATGTCATAGTATAGTATGTTTAAAATGTCAAATTTTAGTGTGAAAATTTTTTTTTTTTGAAAATTTCATTTCGTAGTATGAAAAAATGTTATAGTATAGTATTTTCAAATATCAACATTTCAGTATGAAAAAAATGTCAGTCTTGTTTGATAAAAAGATCATATACTATAAAATATGTCATAGAATAAAATGGAAAAAATATACCATAATATGTTGAAAATATCACAGTACAGTGTGATACAAATATCATATCTAAGTATGCAAAAAATGATGGTTAAGTACGATAGAAATATCATAGTATGATATGTTAACATCATTTTATTTAAAAAATCATAGATTTAGTGTTCAAAAAATCAGTGAAGTATGATCAAAATATCACAGTACAGTACTATAAAATGCCATATTTCGGTACCCAAACCCAATAACGTCATGTAATTAACTGCAAAGAAACAATGCATCGTCTGTACAGTGCTTGGATTTATTCAGTCTTCAGTGTTACAAAAAAATGTACAATTTGTATAAACACTGCTGCCAAACTGAAACTTAACCTCTGCAGCCATGAAGGGAATGCACTTAAGGGTTACTGGTTTCATGAAATTCAACATATTTGTGCTCCATCTCCACTAACTTCTGTGTCACTTCATATCACTTCCAAAAAGAATTTCCTTTGTCCAACACAAACACAAACATGTGGAATAAATATCGAGGAGAAGCATTTGTGAGCAGGTTAGTGGGAGAATCTGTGCAATCTTGTGAAGGATAATAGGGAAATTGAAAATGTAGTAGAAGTTTTCCCCCCCTTGGACCTGTCTTATAATTGTGAATTTGTTCATTTATTAGTCCTACAGTTAACAAGCAAACATCTTGTTAGGATTCATCTTTAGATCAAGTGTAGAAAAGCACTTAGTGAGAACTAACTGCTATCGAGGTTCCCTTTAAATCTATCACTTTAGCCTCCAAAGGGCAGCTGCATGATTGTAGAACAAAGAAACGCCAATACTGCTTCATTTGTTATGAGCAAATCCATTTCCCTGACCCAGCGGCCGTTTGTAAATGTGGTTCTGTTGGCACATATTGCTCTCCAGTTAGGAACCATTATGCCTGGAAGTGTCTTAACTGTGGATAAATCTCCTACACTAATGTCCTCAGTCTGAGAGGAGAGTTCATCTCTTTCTGTTCTTATTGTGCTTCACCATCTTCTTCCTTTTCAGGATCATCTCATAAAGTTTCTCCAGGCCCGGCTGGAGTCCCTGACCGTCTACGGCGCTGCAGCTCTGCACGTGATGCAGTGTGTATGTGCTCAGTTCATGCACTGAAAGCAGCTTCTCCACCTCGCTGACTGACAAGGCTGAATCCAGGTCCTGTTTGTTAGCCAGGACCAGGACAGGGACTCCCTGGTTCTCTGAGGTGCGGGTAATCTTGTGGAGCTCCACTTTGGCCTCCTCCATGCGCTCCAGCTCGGTTGAATCCACAACAAAAACCATCCCATCTGTCCGCCTCGTGTAGGACTTCCAAAGTGGGCGCAGCTTCTCCTGACCACCCACGTCCCACACCTGGAAGTTTATCGCCCTGGACGTCCCCACTGCAACTTTTATCTTCTCTGTGTTGAACCCTTTTGTGGGGATGGTGTTCACAAACTCCTTCAGCTTGAGCCGGTAAAGCAGGGAGGTTTTTCCAGCCGAGTCCAGCCCAATGACGACCACATGTAAGGACTGGAAGTTTGGAAGGAATGGCGTGTTAGGAGCGATATCAGTCAGCTGGTTCCCCATGGCTGCAGCCAGAAATTCACACCTACTTAGGTGAGGTGACGGGATTCCTGATTTAATCCTCTTTCAGTATTCTGGCATTTGGTTCCTGTCCACAGAGACCTTATCAAAACAAACACACGCGTAGTTAGCATTTAATGAGAAGACAATGGCTGCCACTGGAATGTGTGTTTGCAATCTGAGTGCTAATTTAAAGAGTAACCAGAAGAGGACAAAAGAAAAGATAATAAATATCAGAGGGAGCAAATTCCAAAGGGCCCGCTGTAATTTCATCCTGTCACTTCCTTTCCCCCCTGTTTCTCCTATCCATGCCTGCATACTTTATCAACTTCTCTTATAAATTATTCACACAAATCAATAAATGCTCTTGTTATTTTAGTGCAGCATCACACAGGAAAAACAACTGATAATTGGGCAGCTGGGGTTATCCTAAGCCTGATCCTCTTAGGACAGCTAAACCTGAAGGGCTTTTCTTGGGGCAGATTGATTTCATTGCAGTGGATGGATGATATGTATTCACTGCTGTCTATGAGGACTGCAGCAGCAGGACTAATCCGGTTGTTGTTGACATCCAGATACCCATCAAACAGCTGCTTTTTGACACTGTATACATCCTGAAAGACATGTATTATCCACTCATGAGCCCAAAACAGCATGTATTTTTTTTTTAATTCACAATTTGGCTCTACACAAAATGCACAGTCATGCTTTAGGATATTTTCTTTCAGTGCATTATAGGCTACTACGAAAAGGGCATCTTAGTTTTATCCTTATCTGGCCCAAACCTCGCACAATTAGTTTGCAATATATGATAATTACATGACGTTAAAAGTGTGCATATTAAACTAATAACTTGAAAATATTCAACCAACAACCAGTAAGAGTAACTTTAACGGATATTAACACAAAAATTAACATGTTAATTTAGAAATTCGTGCAGTTTCTTTGAATGAAAGACCCTTTAAAGACATTTTTTTCGCCTTTAAAGCATTTTTTAAAAAGACGTCCGTACCTCTTCAAGTGTGCCGTGACAACATTATCCACCACAGATAAACACGTCCATAGCTGACTTTGTAAACACACGGTGTCTGTCCCCGCAGTCACAGCCACTCTCGTCCTCCTCTCGAGCAGCTCTGAAGCAGCCCGGAGAGCCTCGAGCGCACAGCAGCAGCAGGCAGCAGCAGCGGCAGCTCGAGCCAGGGTGACGTCACGGTCACTCTCGCCCTCCTGTCGGTGGAAGAGTGAACTGCACCTTCTCCTCTGTTACTTTAAAGGTAATGTAAGGAGGAATTTTCAAACGATTTTAAAGGAGCCTCACTCTTTGACCTACATTGTAAAATTAGGTTACAAATGGTAAGAATACATGGCTGGTAAAGTCTGACAGAGATGTAAGCAAGTTTACAGAATATTTTGCACTCAAAGCTAAAAACTTGAACCCTTTCTGTTGACATTTTTCCTCTTAAATGGACAACTCTACAACCTGGGCTTTGCTGGGCATATTTATACTATTCTGACATTTGTTTTGACTCTACAACATAACTCATAACATCATGGGGCTGTGACACAAATGTCATGGTATTTATTGTTAAAAAGAATTCATGTTTAAGTATGAAAAAAATGTCAAATTATAGTATGTAAAAAATTTTGTATTTCAGTGTGAAAAACAGTGTCATAGTATAGTTTGATAAAAATGTCATAGTGAAGTTTGTCATGAAAATTTAACATTTAAGGAAGAAAAAATATCATAGCATAGTATGATCGAAATATCATAGTATACTTTGATAAACAATAACCATTTAAGGATGAAAAAAAATATATAATATAGTATATTAAAAATATGACATTTTAGTATAAAAAATGTCATAGTATAGTATGATATCATTTATACATTTAAATATGAAAAAATGTTATTGTATAGTATTTAAAAAAATTCCCATTTTATAAAAAACCTCTTAGTATAGCAAGGTAAAGTTATCAAAGAGTAGTATGATGAAAATGTCATACTATAGTATGATAAAAAAATTCACATTTTAGTATGAAAAAACCTCATAGTATAGTAAGACAAAGTTATCTTAGTATAGTATGATGAAAATGTCATACTATAGTATGATAACATTTTCTCAATTAGTATTACAATAAGACTGGACTGTCAGTCCAGAAAAGCATTAGCTCCACCCTGTGTCTGCTCTAAGAACTTCAAGAGCTGAAGCTAGTTGAAGGTTTTGATTTGAGGCCTATGGTGGACGTTTTTTGGATATCTATCATCATCCTGAGACCAAACTTTTCATTTTGACATGGATGTCCTCACAGAGTCTGAAAATGAAGCAGCAAAAAAAAGAGAGAGATAATGTGAAAAACAGAGACTGTTTAATGAAGTGCAAATCACAAAAGATCATCAGCAATTCCAACACATATTTACATAAAATACATGTCCCTGTAAAGAAGTAAACAGCTTCATAAACATTTTGAAAGTAGAAAATTTTATAGAAACCTTAAATTTTCCATAAAAATATAAACTTCAACATTTAAATTCAAGTTATCTGGGCACAAATGCTTCCTCAAGACCACCATACCTGTGATACAGATTTACTGTACCTCAAACAAACACCAGCAGTTAAAGGTGAAGTCAGTAAAGTGTTTATATTTCAAATCACAACATTGTAGTAATTGATTTGAGTCTTAAAAGTCTGCGAAAACAACATAAAAGGATAAGCTCCGGTGCACTGTCATAGTATTTCTCATTATAAGATTCACATCCCGTGCAGACGAGATAATGGTGCAATGCAGGCAGAATATTCATCATTCATCATTTCACGCTTCTGTGTTTTTCATTTCGGTTTCATCATGTCACAGGATGTGGGATTGTGGAGTTGGTGCCACAGTCAATATACTCGAAGGTGTCCAGAGACAGCTGCTCCGTGTGAGAGAGATAAGAAATGTTCATTGTGATTCTGTGGAGAGAAAGAGAAAACGTTATTGGAGACTGAATGAAAGCTTTATGGGATTTTTAAGCAGCTCTTCGCAGCACTGAGTGGTTTAGTGTCTTTTAGCTTTTAGTTTTGGGTTCTCCACTTTTTAACTGCAGCCATACAAAACCACTGAACGCCACATGCCCATCAGATAAACAGAAAGTAAAGTATCTGTTAACCTGGTTAATTTAATAGTGGATCAGATTTTCTGCTTGTTCTGCTGCCCCCAAGTGGCCAAAAAGTGAACTGATGTGGTTTCAAGTTAAACAAAAAAAAAACTGTATTAAAGAGTGAAGGCACGCTTGAGGAAGCGGCTAGTCACAAGCAGAAATGAAAATATAAAAGTAGTGTCTGAGATTACATACTCAAGGACATTTTGTCCTCTGGAAACAAGAACTCGACTAATTTCATTTTCCCTTTTTCTTTTTCATGCTCATATAAATCTTAGAATATCATTCTAACTTCCAGCATCTGTCTCTTTCTCGCTTTGGGATTGCTGTACTCAGTTAAAGGGGGATGAGGGTTTCAGATCGATTGTTTTGCTTTATTGATTTACAGTTTCACGGTACACTTTGTGTGTATATTTCTAGGAGAATTAAACCAACTCTATACAAAAAGCTGATTCAAAAAACAGGAAATGCTCTTTACATATCTGCATTATCATATCCTTTTGCTTATCATTATAAGGCATGTTAGATTTAAAGATTCAACCCTACAAGATAAGACTGTTCTGAGGTTGTACAGCAATGCATGTAGCAGCATGAGGTTTTAGACCGATACTCACTGCAGCTCCAGAAATAATGTGTGAATGTGGATGGCCGCGGACTTGCAGTAAGTGCTGAAAGAGAGGAAGCAGATGTGTAAAAACATTCAAATGAACATGGTGTTTGATTTTTAACTGTTCGGTATTGTCTGAAAATCACCAACTTACTTCAATCCTTTATCTGTGATGGGCAGGTTGATCTTAACGGTGTACTGGTACAAAAGAGGGGTAAAGGTGAATATTATAACGTGCTGTTTATTAACAGTGAAATCTGACGTGATTCACCTCATGTGACACTCACTGAGTTCTGCGAGCGGGACTGGATGGCCGTCATATTGGATATTTTGATCTTTCCCACGACTGATTGAGAGACCAGACCCTGCATGTTAAACTCCACAATCTGAACTGGGACAAAGTTCTCGTTTGAGATGTTGATGAGGTTCTAAGAGAAGAAGAAACACACGTGTCAGGCGCACAAAACCTCAAGTAAACATATATTCTGTCAGGTGACTGAAAGACATTAAAATATGTTGACTCTGCAAAGTTTTGCTTAGCAATATGCATCTTTATGCAAACTAACTGAGCCAAGATAAGCAGCTCATCAGCTCCATTTCGCACACAAAAGGGAAGTATTTATAATGCTTTTGTGTATACGAGCTTTGTAATAAAAAATATCTAAAATGACCCACACTGAAGTAGTTTAATCAAACATGCAGTAGCCTAAAAACAATTGATTTGCTGCCATAAAACAACAAGTTGGTCCCCAAATTCTGACGTCCAGCTAACTTGCTAGCTGCTAAGTTAACTGGTACATTAATCATTGAGGCAATATCTGATTTCTTACTCTTGTCATTTGAACAGAAATAGATATTGTAAAAACACTTGTGTTATTTCCGTGAATCGACAGTATATCCTTCGTTACTGACATCTACCTAACTTTAATCAACTTAGCCTACAATGAATATTAAGCTAATTTACAGGTAATTAAACTAAGAAAATAAACTTATTGACTTGATTAATACCCCGACAGCAACTTCTAGCTTGAAATTAAGTGGTACTTAATTTTGTGACAGTTAAAATATTTAAATGTTACATGTTACATATTGGCTCTTTAAGTTATTAAGATGCAGGGGACAGTAAAACAGTTCATGTATCTTTAGCTAACGAGCTAGCTTTATGTTTACAAGGTTGTTTCTTTTCTAACTTTATATTTCTGTTAATTTCACAGTAATTTTCATCCTATGTCTTGATTTTGACTCTGAAGTTATGCACCTATCAGGCATAATAATTACAATAGATACCTAAAATAGTCAGATTCTGGTCTAAACTGACTGAATTTGGCAGAAAACGATGAGACAGTTTGGTAACAGTCCTAGCGCACCCTTATTCTTGCTCAGTGAAGGTGTTTCTTTTAAAGCAGTGAGATCGGACAGTTCCACATGTAACAGGCTCCACGCTCAGTGCTGCTTTTACTTACCGTGACCTCCATTTCAACCGTGTCTGGGGTGAAGAAGACCATGACTGACAGCACAGACACAGGCGTCAGGGTGACACTCCGGGGGAAAAGGAAGAAGAGGATCAGACAGGAGAGCAGGAGACATACAACCATGGAGACGAACACATACAGCTTCCTAAAACACAATAAAAAAAACATGCAAAATTTATTATAGAATTACAGGGAGTGAAATCCACAAACACAATTATGCAAGATGTTATTGTACTCAAAACATGCTGTTAAATATATATATGTGTAATGTTAAGCTTTATGTAAACATGTACAGAAGATAATGAACCTTACTGGCACATTGGAACTGTAAAGGCAAAATCACATGCTTTTATTTCTTACGTGCGTCTGGGTCTCAGCCTGATATCATTGCATGGAATCACTGCAACCAGCTGGTCTGCGTGGCCTGTTAAGACAAGAAATAACACAATTGTTCACTAAAATAAAGTGAAAGTGGTCCAGTATATGAATGCTTTTTAGATTGGATTAGTTTCCTTAGTTTTGAAATGAAAATGTAGAAGTTATTGGAGGATGACAGTTGGTGAACTTCGCCTACTTAAGTTTGGTTCAAGGCTGAATTTGCTCACAAAATCCAGAAAAGTCAATAATCAAAAATGCACCAACCTCTGGGTATTCGCCCGGTGCCTTGGCATGTGGGGCAGGTGTCTCCTGATGAGTTTTTATTCATGGTGCCGTAGGGAGGAAAGGACCTCAGTGTTCTCGATTTTTCCCCCGCATCTGTAAGATAAGGCTTGTCTGGAGACTCAGTGTTATTCCCTAATGTGACCATGGCTCCTGCTGAGAGAAAAGCCGAGCCTACAGATGAAACAGAACAAAAAAAAAATGGATGAAATCTCCAGCTAGAAATCCCACCGTCACCTGAGACTTGCGAACAGACAGTGACTTAACACAGCATAAAGTTTCACAGGTGACCTATAATACAAGCCGTCCTCACAAAGCTTTAAATGGCCAATAAAAGAACATTTTTCCACTTATTGTGAGCAGAGTTCACACTGTGGGAGTGACAAAAAAAACATGACGCAGCAGCAGAACATTATACTTAAACTGCAGTTTTAAAATCCCGCAGTACCGTCACTGTCAGACACAGTGGGTGTGTGACGGCTGCAGAGTTTCACAATAAAAGTAAGGAGAAGTGAGTCAAGATTGGACACAGTCTGGTTTGGCCCAGGAACCAGAACTATTTAGGGGGGAGGAAAAGAAGGATTTGTGTAAAAGAATAAATCTTTAACAAAAAAATCACTGAATGGAAACTAAATTTTGATACTTTGAACCTGGTTTTGAAAAATCATGCTAGAAAAAACAAGAATTGGTCTTCTTGAACTGAAGGTAAAATTTCAAGACGACTTAACAAAATCATGTCTTTATTCCATATATGTTTGGATTGATTAGGCAGAGACGGTTAAAGCCCCCATGAGAAGTTTTTTGATGTTTATAAAACAGACCAAAGACCACTTTGTTCTTGTAAAATATTCACAATGAATAACATATTTGGCAGCAGGATGAGATTTTTGTGTCAGAGGACACTCTTTATGCTTTTCAAGAACATGATAACACTAGAAGTTCCTCACAGAGGCTTTAATAGAGCTTTTTTTTTTTGGAAGAGGAACAAACTTTATTTACAGATTATATTCAAAGTTATTGTCACAAATTAAGCCCACATCTTATTCCTAACATTCACAATTTACAATGCACTAAACTTTCCTCTTGTTGTGAAAGTCTGCTTGTTTTGAGAAGCATGCATAAAACAAGAAAAATAACATGCGGTTTTTCTGTAAATGATTCATGTATTCCTTTTCAAATGTTGATGTCACTGTCTTGCTAAGGTGTTATCTTTTATGCATAGTTAATGTCTTACTTTATCGGCTGTGCTTATATGCAGAAATAATCACACCTGCTGATACTGTGATTGTCTTTTTAAGCGTTCCTATCTGTTTACTTTATACATGAAAATCGATGTTACCGAATTCTAGAAGAAATTGGTGATAGGTTCAATATTAAACCCCAAAATTGACTTCACTTATTTGACTTTCATATTGCTCACTTCTGCAGCAACAAAACTGATCCCCCTCTGTTCCTCTGCTGTGCGGAGTTCCACAGGGTTCTATCCTCAGACCAATACTGTTCTCCCTTTATATGCTCCTTCTGGATAATCTATTCAGTTGATTTCTAATGTATCATTCACTATTATACTCATATCTGATTTTCTGCAGAAACTAATGACCTTAATCAGCTGTCCTTTCTTCAAAATCATCCTACTGCTTAAAAAGAAAACTAAATACTGTTGACAGGAGACCTTCACCGCTGCTGGTGAACAGTTTATTGGCCTGGTGCAACAAACTTGTCAACAACTTGTCAAATTCTGCTTCCCTCAGCTCTATTAAACCAGCCTGTTACAGTCTGAAAACATTTGTATACGTCATGGATTCCTCCCATTTCCCGTATACAAGCTTAAGCACACACTTTAGCTGAGGCAGATTATTTACTCAAACTAGCCTCACATCCCCCTGCTCTTCATCACCATTGATAAACATAGAAATAACTCAATAACCTGATCCATCATCAAGGCTTTCTGTAATCTCCCATTCCAGTAAGGTGGTTGTTTGTTTACTGCTCTGTTTGTTTGACTTGCCAGTATTTCACATGACATATTTAATTTTCTGACGTTTGTTTTTATTACTGTGCTTGTAAAGGACTCTGTGACCAAGTATGCTCAGATGTGCCACATAGATAATTCTTATTTTGGCCTTAATTCCTTTAACCATCAATCAGAGGATAATATTGAACCCATGCCCAACTAAACTTGTTCTACAACTTGACTGTTTCTGGTTTAGAGATGAGTCATTTAATAACAACAAACAACTACAAAATTAGCAACTTTCAGCCAGTTACAGCAGCAATTATCTTAACTATCGTTAGTAACAGTGCTTAGGAGGCTTTTGGTCCACAGGGTAATGATGTTTTGGTACCCTGCAAATCTTTCAGTTGAATTTTCCCCAAGTCAAAAACTGCTGAATAATTAAAAAACTGACTTAAAACTGACTTTTCACACCGTATTTTGGACTGCCTTCTCTTCGCAGCAAACGTAACTTTAACGTGAAATACGTTTTAAACAACTTTTTAAAAAGTTTTATACAAAGTCACAGAAAAATAGTGTACAAATGCCAATATATTTCTCAAACGTCAGACCATTTTGCTTCAAAACACTTCCGTGTGATAAGAGGCTCGTGCTCTATCACTGTCAAACGCACGCGACTCACGATATTTAACCAGCGACGCAGCAGCGGACAGGAATAAGCACTTACCTCCAAAAACGATTTAAGTTTAATCCCCAAGTTTAAACCAGTTTGAAGATTAAAGTGTGTCACCGCAGGTTTCTCATGTTTTCATCTAACGAGCGGGTTACTGTCTGAGTTTGCAGAGCTGAAGTCTCTGTAAAAACAAAACTAAAGTGGGAGGATCGCTTCCTTCTTCGCTTACTGACAGTTCAGTTAGGACCACCTTCTTTAAAAGACCACAGGTGCTGCTTTTGAGGATTTGTTTCATACTAGATTGATTGTTACAACCCACATTTACAGCAATTAAAATACACTGGAGTAATACTAAACAGAAAGAGCATTACAAGGAAGCTTGTTTACATTGCACCAGGGCAGGATCCACATTGCTGCCAGATGGGCAATTAAATACTGTGAGGTCCCCCTTTGGCCCCCAAACTTCACTTTTATTTTTTTGGTACAATGTTTGAACCTTTTACACTTAAAGGGATATTCTGGTTTAAAATTAATTTGGGGTCAAACACACTGTAACATTGAGTTAGACACCCCCTCGAGAGATGAATGTTGCTGACCGCTTGCTTCTCTAGTTATACCAACTGTAGTAACGACCGCAGGATATCAATACACAGTCACACGCTCAACCAAAACACCACTCTATAACCACAAATAATGCTCAGAACAGCACCTAACTTCATCAACAGTACATATAGGGCTATTTTTTTAACATATTGCGAACAACTGCTATGAAACAGGTGACCAAAGCATGGAAACAATCAGATCAACCAAAATTAACAGCTTGGGTATCAACAGCAGAACAATGTCTAGAGATGGAAAGGCTAATGTTAATGAATAGGGAAAAAATGCATATTTGGAACAAGCTATACCACAAAGAAAGGTTGACAAAAACAGTAGAAATATTTAATCAAATTAAGGAGATGGATTAAAAGGTCCCCACCCCAACTCTAACATCCATGTACATACACACACAGATACACAAACACACATACATGCACCTACCCCTACCCCTACCAGTTTTCTTTAGTTTATTTAATTATATTTAGTTCATTTTATTTTATTTATGCATTTATTTTTTGTATTTTGTTTGCTTGTATGTTTTGCCTTATTTTTGGAGATATGTTGATTTGGTTTCTTTTTGGTTGTTATTTACTTTCTGTATGTTATGTAAGGTATAATATTGCAAAATGAAAGCCTGACTTTGTTTGTGAAAGAAAGAAGCCTTGCAATAAAGTAGTAAAAAAAAAAAAAAAAAAACAGTACATATAGGGTCACAGCCGTAGCTCTAGCTACAAAACATCTTTTTAACTTTGACTAATTTCTTAAGCAAAGAGACTAGACACAACTCATCCTCACTCTTCCAGCAGCCGCTTGTTTGTACGAAGATCTTCGGGTGAGTCCATTGACTGATAAGGTAATGATAGTAGGTGCTGTTCTGAGCATTATTTGTGACTATAGAGTGGTGTTTCGGTTGAGGTTTGTTTATGGCTCCTCAGACCGCTGTGTACTGCCATCTGCGGTCATTACTAAAGTTGGTATAACTAGAGAAGCAAACAGTCGGCAACATTCATCTCTCGGCAGGGCGTCTAACTCAGTATTACAGTGTGTTTGACCCTAAATTAATTTTACGCTGGAATTAACTTTAATTACTGTGAGTTCCCCCTTTGGCCCCCAAACTTCACTTTTATTTTTTCAGCATCATGTTTGTACCTTTTACACTTAAACAACTGAAATTATGTGCTTGTGATGATGGACAAAACCAGACCGCCAGGATTGAGGTCGATCATTTCTGTCGTTGATGCCAAAAACCACTATGGAGGGGGGTCAGCCCAGTGGTATAAGTGCAACTGACGTTTATTGGCTGTGGTCATTTTTGCAGAGGCTGCTATTCACACATCTAACCACAACCCTCTGCTGCACATCTTCCTCAACTCCTCCTCGTTTCCTGTCTCTCATTAGCTGTCCTGTCAACGAGGGCGAAAGAATTAATGAAAAATAACCTCCAAAAACACTGGAGGGGGGTAGATATAAATATATATATATATATATGTGTTTTTCAGGTTTTTGAATTCTTTTTGCCATTTATTGAAACATTTCTTCACTGCCTTCCTGTTTTTTTTTTTACCATCAGGGCCACCGTACTAACCAGCTGTGTCAAGCGGATGTTATAGTGGTATTCTTTGTCTAGTCTCTTCATAAAGATAACACATTTATTTTTCTAGTGCTCAAACTTCTGCTTGTGATGCAGTTCTCCATGATCAAATTCAACTGACGACTCAATCCTGAGATTATGTAACACGCTCCAAGTTGATGGTACATTTTATTGTGCTGAAACCACACTTCTCATCCTGTTGGTGCTGCAGTATTATCAAAGTACGATCTGACCTCTGTAACCTCTGTATCTCCACTGTGCAGCCGGCTAACCTGACACAGAAACCACTGCAGGTGTGACCCACATTCAGAAAGGTCCCAACAAAGGCTGAGAGAAAAATGAGATGTGCAAATAGTTTATTGGCGGATTGACAGTCGAAGGGTATTTCATCATGTGTACACTCTGTGGCAGAAGAATAATTTGACAAGCATACAGCAGTAGATATATTCAGAATTATTCTCTAGAGCAAGATTTTTTTCAACACAGATGATCATAAACGTAAAGAAATATGGTTCAAAAACTCCTCAACCCTCACGCACACACACACACACGAAGAGAGGAATAAATCAAGAAACAGAGGCGCACATTTACGTAAATCTGCACTCACACCACAAATGTCAAACCACCACATGTATGTAGAAGTCAGTAAACTAATAATCATACTTTAAAAAGGCAATGTCATGAAATAAAATAGTCTTGGTTCCACTATGAGATTAAGGAATGTGTAGTCAGAGACATCTCAGCTTGGTTAAGTGCTAGGTTTATTTTTTTAAGGAGGAGTTTTGGCTGGATGAGGATGTGAAAATGCAGGCAGGGGAGATAAACAATGATGCAAAGCAGACACTTTTTTTTTTTTCCACTGTGACTGTGCTAAGACCACAAGAACAAGACTCGTCTCTAAAGCCTCTACCTGTCATGCAGGTGTCTCCTAAAAAGCGGTAGAAAACATCCGAGTCCGAACGGCAGAGCGCTTGGACAGTTTAGAATACATTCCACATGTCAACGTCTAAAATAACAGTACTCTGATACAGAAAAAGATTGCATTGTTTAGGCAGATTTCACTACAATAATCAAGAGAAGTCTTAAATGTTTTCTTACTACTGCACTGCCGACCCTTAACACCCAGAGTATCCATGAAGCTCCGATGAGAGCAAGCTTTTTCAGAACATTTCTATCTTCTTTTTTTTTTGTGACATTCAACGATTTTTCACTGCTCTTTTTGTGAGAAGAATCAAGCCAAAGCCCTGTTGAAAAACAAATATTTTTCAGCACCGAGGAAGCAGCTACGACAGCCACACGAACACGAAGATGAAGAGCTGGAACACGCACTTTTTTTATGTCTGGTCACGAGTACAGCTCCTGCAGCGTTACACCAACACAGAAGGCTCTACGGCCAAGGTAAACAAGGCATGGCAAAGGTTAACAGCTATTCATAGTCATTTACAGGTGTGTGTGGGGTTAATTTGACCAGGATGTTGAAGCTAAAGTCGAGGCAAAGCCGTTTATAAATGATCTTGTAAGTTACACCTTAACTGACTTCTTGTTTATTATTATCGTTAATCTCAGTCTGAATAAATTAGTCACTTATCTGGGAAATCTAAAACCTGCAGGAATCATAAATAGGTTTCTTTGTTTTGTCTTTACAGGGTTCAATATAAAGCCAGATGCTGTAAAGGTTTAGCGTTGCGCATTTCATAATCTAAATACTCTTTTTACATGTTATTCTAAAGTCAAATAAACTCCTTCCTGTGACTCTTTTTTTTAAAGCCTTAAAGTAAAGAAGCGTCACCTCGCAGCCTTCCCCCACCCCTCAGTGCAGAGTGCTGACAGCTTTGCTCTGGCTGTCCTCGGCCATCTGCACCAGCTCGTTGACGGTGTGCAGCAGGCTGTAGCCGTGCTTCCTCAGCAGCCGCTGGTTGAGCCGCTGGTCTCTGAAGCCCATCTCCAGCAGCATCGCCATCATGGAAGGGTCCTGTCTGGTGGCCGGGTCGATGCCTCGCTGCAGGGGGGGGGAAAGGGAGAGTACACACAGAGGGGTTGACAATGCTTGAAGAGCTTAAAGACGACAAGAATAAAAGAAAGTGTCTGCAGTCAGTAAAGGAAAACCTTTGATTTTAGTCAGAATTTATGAGCTGAAAACTAGCGGCTCAAGGTTCAAGTTTCATGTCGATGTTTTTTTTTTTTTTTTAAAAGGTCCTGTGAGGAATTTTTGACCTTCATGAAATAGACTTTATTCCACATGAATACCTCTTTATGATCTATGAAAGCAAGAACCTCAGAAACAAGATTATTGACTTGTGCGAGAGGGTAAGTATCGACCAAGCAGCTGAAGATCAAGTTCTGTTTTTACTTTCTTTGCATGCAATGATTTCAATAAATGGTAAATTTAAATTTAAAAAGTCAGCTGGATGAGATTTTCTGCTTGTAGGGGATAAAATGAGCAAAGTCTACTTTGTCCAGAGGGGGTGCCAAACCAACACAAGCTGTAAGTTCCTCACAGGAGCTTTAAATATTATGATTTTCATCCAGTTCTTTAAACCAACTTATTACAGCTGAGTGACTAAAGCTAAAGCAACGTAACACTCCCACTTAATCACTTTATGAACCTGTTATGGTGAATCAGTTACCTATTTAGACATCCAGCTGACATAGCAGTAGCATTCATTTCAAATGTTTACTCCCCTCAGAGCGCTGAGCTGGACTTTAACAACCTCTAAAAGGACATACAGTATCTGTCTCTTTAGCTGCTAAACGTCCCATTATGTCCACTAACTGGATTTATCTATTAGCTCTTTGGTCATGATTAGGGGGGTTTCCAAATCCTTCACTTTGCTAAAACAAGAAGCCTGTTGTGGTTTCAAATAATATCATGAGAGGAGTGAAACTAGATGGTTAAAAAAGCTGAAAGAAGCTAAAAAAGCCTCAAAGCAGAGCTTTACAGTGAGTTGGTTTATCTACAAATGTCGAGTTAAAGTCATAAATGTGCCGTCCTATCTCTAGGAGTGACTTGGAGAAAGTGGGTCACTGATAAGTGCTCCATTAAAACAGACTTGTACTTTTGGCATGCTATCTTTGGTTGTCTAAAATCCCAGAATTGCGCATTTTAGAAGGGAGTAGATGGTGATCTGTACTGACCTGCTGAGAAATGGGACTTTTCCTGTAATAGTTGGGTTGGGTCAGTTTACGCCATGATGAAGAGATGAGCATGCTCGACATATTTTGTGTGACTCACTGTATAAAAAGACTCCTGCAGCCAAAATACCAGAGGTCAGTTCACTAAGAAACCTCTATGTATGTTAATTTTCTGAAACATGAT
This sequence comes from Xyrichtys novacula, assembly GCA_962446985.1. Classification (NCBI taxonomy): domain Eukaryota; kingdom Metazoa; phylum Chordata; class Actinopteri; order Labriformes; family Labridae; genus Xyrichtys; species Xyrichtys novacula. The sequence goes on along the minus strand of OY660882.1, from coordinate 4,040,641 downwards.
CTTGACATCAAGTTTTATGAGGAAAAGAGCATGGCAAAATATGATAAATAACTCTTCGTAATTCTTTGCTCACTTAAAGCTGCAATGAGGAGATTTTTGGTGTCTATGAAAAAGACTAAAATCCACATTGGTGCCTGTTTCTGACGCCAAATGTCAGACGGCTTTCAGCCCTCGCAGATCTTGCAAAAACACATCTCACACATGGACATGCCTTAAACCTGTAGTACCTCTGAAATACCGTGCGGGATTTTGTGATGAATGTGGACCAGATTTAAAATAAGATAGAGCTCCTGGTGTGATGTACCTGTATTGAACAGTTTGGTCCAGTGAAGAGGGCTTTATAAGCAGATGCTGCCACAGAAAGGGCCCCCTTGACGAATCCTTCTGTGATGCCTCCTTGGCCCCTTGTGTAAAAACAAGGATGTGGTCACTTTGGGTCGTTACATAACAGAACTGTCAAGAACATTGTGCTCTATTTTTAACAAACAAACAACAATCTTTAAAGAAGAGAGGGGCATCTCTGCTTTTCTTAATGGTCTAAAAACTGCCTCATGAGATTAAATGTTGGCGGCTGGATGTTCATGTTACACAGAGTCATAAAGAGGGTTAAAAATAGAACAGCAGCATTTCCTTAACGAACAAGCATATTAGGTTTCACTCTTTGCTGTTTTGCACCTTGGCTGCAAAGCGTTGCTGGGTCTGGGGTTATACGTCTCAAAGGCACTGGATGCTGAGCCTGCTGATCTGGACAGACCACCAGATGATACTGCAGAGTGAATAAAGAGAAAACAACCACACACACACAAACACACACACACACAATATTAGAGGAAGAGGGGCAGAGCGTTCTGCTGAAGCAACAAATCCTGAAGCCTATGTGCGAGCTTGCTTCCTGTCTCCCCACAGAGGACAAAATATGTTTCCTCTGTGCTCCGACAGAGCCAGCAACCCCCCCGAAATACCTCAGCGCTGAGTCATGTTCAAGAAGTGAGTCAGCAGAGATTTTTAAGCCACTCAAACCAAAGCCTTAATGAACCCCCCCCCCCAATGAGGTGCATTTTTTAAACTGTGAAAGACTCAGATGAGGTGATTTAGAGAGGGAAACTCACAGTTTAGGTGGACCCTCGGTTGAGGAGGCTCATATGGGTCACAGGCAGGAGGACTGGGGTCCTCGGCCAGGTACAGTGCTTCAGACCTGAAACATACAGAAAAACTGTGTTGTTTTTGTCAACACTCCTTTTTTTCCACGACGAAGACGTGACGTTGACGAGCTAAACATAAGTCTTAGATGACTAAAATGTGACGAGACGAATGTGCGTTTACGTTGACGAGACAAGACTAGACGAAAACGTTAGTGGTGAACGACGAACAGAGTTGCAAAATTCATGAGCAGTTCATCAGTCATACGCTAAACATATATTCTGCAGTGTTGTTTTCATTGACGATGACGTTGACGAAATAGTTTCGTTAACGTCATCGTCAACAAAAACAACACTGCAAAAAAAAACAAATGAGGATGAAACAACAAGGGTGTAAATATAATAAAAGGAAAATATTGTTTGTGGTTTTATTCAAATCTCTAAAATGGGACAATTTTTTTTTTCCTTTGAGTCTTAAAAAATGTGACAAACTGATAAAACAATCAACAATACAGACTGTTTGGGATGCTTACAAGTCTCTCCTCGTTAATGACGAGGTACCTGGTTTTAAAATCTTTGAAATTTTTTGATAAAATTTAAATTTTGGAAGGCGACCTCTGTCCCAAAATTAAAAACAAAACTGTAGAAATATCAAACATTTGCAAAAGTGTGTTTCAAGCCTGCAGTCAGACTTCTAAACTTCACAGCATTCATGTGATGTGACTGATCCTCTGTCTGACCTGGGTGAGTACAGGGCCGGTGGGGGGAGCAGGGGCTCAGGCAGCACAGGTGGTGGCACCACTTCAGGGGTGAGCGTGGTAGCGTCCAGGGTTTGGGAGGCACACAGCATCTGGTTCACACTGCTGTGGATGGACGGGGGGAGGATTGGAAGCCAGGTGTTTACAGGTGTGTCCTCTTCATCCACCTCCTCTGTCCTCTCTTGGCTCTCTCTCAGCGGTGCTGCTACATCAGGCTCTGAGTCCTCCTCTTTCTCCTCCTCTACGCCTGGATCAGCTGAAGTCACAGCAGCAGCAGCAGCAGCAGCAGTGGTGGTGTCGGGCTGTGACATGGCAGAGCTGTACATGGACTCACCCAGAGGCCGGCTGGTGTCAAAGCAGTCTGGGAGGACGATGATGTAATCGTCGCAGGAGGAGACTGAGGAGGTCTGGCTGCTGACCTGAGACGCAGGGAGAGAGGAAGGTGACTGAACAGGCATGGTAACGTCTTTGAAGGTATCATTGTAAAATTATGTTATTTTAACCACAGCACTCCTTAGACTCTTGATTTGCCTTTTATCACCTTTTTTCTAAGCTCCCAGATCTTAACCATGCTCGCTATTTTTGTATCAATCTGAAATCAGTGCAGTTTAAATATTTAGTCAGCTTATGTCAAGTCATGCTTCGAGACTTGATGAATCAAGGTCTTTCTACTGAAGGTGCCACCAGTTGTGCCTTCATTTCCCAGGATGCATTGCACAAAAGCAGCTTAAGATGTAGTTTTTTTTTGCTGCAAAAAACTGTGGTTTTGCTGTGGTGTTATCTTGCCTAAATTTGAAGGTCTTTCCGGAATATACGTCGTCTGGGTGGCAACATATGTCACTTAAATACCTGTAGATGTCATTCAGCACCAGTGTTCCTAAATGTGTAAATTAGCCGTGCCATAGGGGCTTCTGCATCCTCACACCATCAGGGATGCTGGCTTTTGAAATTATCACTGATGAAGCTGGGCGGTCAGGGAGGCATCCGCGATTTCCAAAAAGAAAGTCAAAATTTGGGTCTGTCTGATCACAAGACAGTTTTCCACTTCGGCTCAGTCCATTTTGAACCCAGTGGAGTTGCAAGAGTTCCTGCGTCACGTTTTGTTTTAATGTGTTTTAGCTTCTACAGTGATTTCACAACCATTTAGTCCCAGTTTTGTCACTTTGCAAAGAGATTTCACCAGATTATCTGAATCTTGTTGTGATATTTTGAACTCTAAATGCTGAAATCTTTTGTGTTTGCTATTTGCTCATAAATTCTCTGACAGAGCGATCAACCTGTACTCCTCCTTATCTGAGAGACTCTGCCGCTCCAGAGTGCCCAGTCATGTTACTAACCTGTTGCGAATTAACCCGATTAGCTGTAAAATATCCCTCCGTCCTCGACAACACCACATGACTCCACCGTTACAAGGAGCATATTTTGCAGCTGTCTAAATTGATTCAGATTTTAGTCTAAAACGGCTAAGACCTCACCTCTTCCCAGTCTTCTCCTTTGTTGCCACCCCCCTCTCTCTCTTCTTGGGGGCCTCTCATGTTCTGCATCTCATTCAAGACCATGACCTCTTCATCCTCTCTATCAGGAGGTGAGCTGATCTGCAGGTTTTCACTTGTTGGTTCCAGCAGATGAACTGAAAAGGAAAAAAGAGATGTTTTTTGATTATTTTTGTTTTAAAGGCAACATGGTGGGGAGAAATAAGAGAGAACTGAAAGCCTGACTGCAGAAATATGAATCCTAGAAGTTGGACTGACCTGGTTTTGTCTCATCTTCCCTGGTGATCTGGTTGAGCCCGGAGCTTGGCGGCAGAAATGAACTCTCGAGTCTAACGGCACAGACCTCCTCTTTTGCTTCTTGCATTTTCTCCGTCTTCTCTACGTCTACAGGTTTCTCAGAGCGAAAGCTGGGACCCCGAGAGACAACTGCGATGTAAGAGAATAAAAACCACAGGGAACCTTTAAGAGAGCAGGACTTGAATCTAAAGATATTAACAGCTTTTTAGATCTTTCTGCCATCAAGTATGAGCATGGTTAAGTCGGACTAATCCTCCTCACCCTTTGGTTTGAGGCTGCTGTGCTGGGCTCTGCGCAGGGGTCTGTGATCAGGGGCTTCCTCCAAGGTGAGGGAGCGGATGACAGTCTCGCAGAGGAACTGAGCTCCGCTGATATCCTCCTCCCGGTCCTCCTCCTGGGCTACGGGCTCCGGCTGCTCCCTCTGCTGCCTGGGCTTCACTCCTTGACAAAACACAACACAAAAAATTAGCTTTAATAACACACACAATTCACAAGAACAAAACAGTCTGAGGTCAGAGGATGTTACGTCTGTTGTTCTACATCTTCAGAAATATGTAGTCTTTAGCTCTAAGCATGGACTGTATTAAACCATAAATGACATAAAAGCCCTTCAAGAGAGAAGCCAAAACACTTGGAGCTCCCTCTAATGGCAGACTGCAGAATAGGTCGTAAATCCTGCTTCCTTTGTGTGAATAGATAAAAATATTAAAGTACATGTCAAAAAAGTCCCTAATACTATCGAGAGAAAATGATTCCAGGAGTTTTCAAGTTTAAAAATTGTCTCACCGAAAAGCTTTCTGACCCCTGTGACCTCTGTGTCATCCTTCAGCTGTGAAGTGAGGGCCTTGTCTGACACTGGTACATCGTGAGGCAGAGGAGATATGCAGGGTGTCAAAGCTGCAACAGAGGCAGAACGAACACAATTTACAGTCTTTACATGTAAAAGTGAAAAGCAGGAATGCATCACAACTGAACACTCGGATATTTAAAATACAGAAGGAAGAAATGTGTGTTTTAAAGCGTCTTTTTTGCTTACCCACAGGTGTGTTGTTAGGAACCTTCTCCAACTCTTGAACAATATTTATATCCAACAACTCAAATGAGAGTAGATCCTATAAAGCAGGAGACACATCATGAGAACGACGTTATCCTGACACTGTGAGAAGTGCATGTAGTAGTCGTGGTTGTGTAAATGGAGTGTGAGTGTGCACCTGTGCAGTAAGCAGGTCTACTGAAGGGAAGTACAGGTCTTCATGGTTCAAGTCTACAGCAAAGCCGGGGCCGCTGTCCTTAGACCTGACCTCCTTCTTCTTCTCTGCTGGCTTTGCCTCCTCCCTCTGAAGCACAAACAATGACAGCATCATCAGTGTGAATATAGTGAGCACACAAGCACGACCGTTTATTAGACTCCAATCACTGAACTTTACCAAAATGTTCAATTTGACTCTCCTACGTTAAAGCTCCTGTGTAGAAATTTTGCACTGAGGGAGTTTGGCGCCCCCTGTGGACAAAGTTGTACATCTTCCCCCTTTGCTAATCTGATCCTGTAGTGTTTGCACAAAACTTCAAAAGTTGCTTTGAAAATGATAAACAAAAGGCTGTTTCTTAAGGCTGCTGTTACCTGCCTCGCATGACACCTACCCCCTCACGGCGGCTTTTACAGGATTCAAAATAATCATCGAAATAGATGAAATCTTGCCCCAAAAGATCTTGTTTGCTTTTTTTTGGCCCCTTAAAAAGACATTGGCATTGATTTTAGTCTTTATTATAACCATAAAAACTCCTTATAGTAGCTTTAAATGTTAACCATTAGACACATTGAAGAAATTATTTAGATACCTACAAAAGTCACGTTAAAATATTCTCAAGAGTGAAAACAAAGAACAACAGCAGCAGTTATGATTGTTCGACTCTGACAGTGATGTGTTGACCAGGATTTGACTGTTGCAGCCTTTAAGGGCGGAGGCCATTTTCACCTGTTTGTTTTAGGTTGTTTGCTCCTAGTCGGCTGTATTAAAAACTCTTCATGTTCAAGTTGTCACGTGATATTCACGTGTCTCTAAAACCAGCTGTTTGTTTGTCAATATATATGTTATGTCTATATCTTTTCTCTTCTTATATATCATCAATAATAATCAGAGGACACCTCAGTTAATTAACTTAATGTAAAGTGTGATGTTGTTTTCTGCCCACACTGTGATACATCTGACTAAACATTTCTGACTGATCTTTCCTTATTCGTATAATTTGAACTCGTAAATCTACAAGGTTTGAGTTAAAATAATAATAATTTATGACTCATGTTTTATTCTCTTCCCAGCAAAATGACTAAATAAATCTCAGGGTAAGTGTTGTGTTATAAGAATCTTGTGCAGTGGGTTTCATGTAAAATCATTATCCCTGTAGTAAATATACCTGAACACAACATAGTAAAAAAAAATTAAAAAGTCTATACAGATAAATTACAAGAAAGTAAAGATTAAAGCTCCTGTGAGGAACTCTGGCTCATCATGTGACAAAATAAAAACACATTATTTTTTGTTGATTTTGTTCGATCCATCAGTATTTTTACATGTTGTTAAAAAATATCGATTTATCCACTTAGTCTGACTGAAACTGAACTTATCAACATATTAGAAATCGCACTGGAATCAAACCTCTCATAGTCAGGCTAATATTCAAGGATAATAAGGCTAGAGATGGATTTTCAGTCTGACAGGAACTGGCCTTGGCGTTACGAGCGTGCTCCAGTGTTTGCAGTGGGCTTTATGCTGCGTTCGAGCTACCTTGGAGGTCAGATGTTGGAGCTGAAAATGACATCACACCCAAGTTACCAGCGTTTCAGTTACCAAGTCAGAAATAAGCTAAATTGAAGACGGAAACAAGATGGCAAGATCTACGAAAGTTGTTTTAGCACTTGTCCGAATATAACAAGAACAAGGCAAGCGCTAAAATAACTTTGGTAGATGTAGCCATCTTGTTTTCGCCTCCGATTTTGCTTTTTCTGACCTGGTATAAGAAACACTGGTAACTCGGGTGTGATGTCATTTTGAGCTCCAACATCTGACTTCCTAGGTAACTCAAACGAAGCACTTATCCAGAGGTTGGATAGCATGGTTGTGTTGCTAGGGAACTCGTCAGATGAAAGAACAAAAAATACATTTAAAATAAACCGTCCAGGGCTGTAAAAGTGATTTTTTTTTATCGTTCAGTCATACAAAGCAATAAACCCTGATATCATTTGTATTCATGACCAGTTAGAAACTCTTCACAGGAGCTTTAAAAGCAGCACCGACACATTCAAAGTCATAATCTGGGTGTTTTCAGTACAGGGAGTCAGCAGGTTTCAAACTTGCCAGTCGTTTGCTCTGATGCCCGAGTGTGTTGCGGCTGTCGCCAGGGTCGACCACGATGCTGCACCACACACGCGGGCCAAACTGACAACCGCAGTGCGCCAGCCGCCAGTGGGAGGTGTACGTCCCCTCCATCACAGGAGCCACAAAGGCCACACTGACCACTCCCACCTGTCCGGGCAGCAGCAGGGGGACCGGCACCTCCCTCCGCTCCTCTGACGCCAGGCCGAGGTTCCCCCACATGAACACTAGCTGGGTGCACGTACACACATACACAGAACACAAAATAGGAATACACATGCGAAAAGGCACAAAGACAAAAGCATGCAACCAAAAAAGAAACAAAAAATACACACTCAAGAGAAGGAAAAAGGCCTCACTCACTCACACTCAGACGACAGACTCAAAAACTTAAACGACGACACAGAATCAACTGAATCAAATCAAAAAATCTCAGACAGAAGGGGCATTAGTCGTATTAGGCTGGGTAAGAAATCTAAGCTGGTGTTAGAAGATAAGAAAGTAGCTTATGAGCTGAGTGTGGGCTCAGAGTGGAAGTGAAGCGGGGGGGGCAAAGAGAGAGTGGGGCCTGTCCTCTCGGCGGGTGGGAGGGGTACCTTAGTCTCTGAGGTCCAGCTGATAGTGCCCGAGTTCCTCATCTTCCAGTATTTGATGAACTTGGTTCCAGGCTCCAGACGGGTGCCGTCCGGCAGATTTTCATCCAGAAACAACGCAGCCATAGTGGGCACCAAGGACGTGTGCGAGACCCCGGGACCCCTAGTTTCAAGTGTACAGAGCATTGTTGAAAATAGCCCTGGTTTCTTATAACACCCATCTCTTTTTGTTCTCTACGAATCAAAAAAGCAGGACCCCAGATTTTTTTTTGCAGCTCAAAAGCAATTTTTCTTAGAAAATCTATGAAGCAGCAGCAGCAGTTTTCACATTGAGGTAGTTCCAACATTTCCACCACCCCAGAGCAGCCAGCGATACACTCATACAGACTAGATTACAAAGATGGCATATTTTGATTTCTTTTCTTGGAAAAAAAGACTTTATTGCATCCATGCTGGGTTTCGAGGTACCCAGCACTGGCGGACGCCCTTCCGCGGTGGCGCTTACTCTGGACTGGAGGCCTGGGGGTCAGGGACCGGGGCGGGGATGGGACCTTGGGCTGGTGCTGGACCTGAGGCTGTTTCTGAGGCAGCAGGGGGGGGCAGAGCTGGGACCTGGGTGGAAGCGGAGGCCGTGTTTGTCAGGTTGGCTCTGCCTGAGGTAGAGGGCCCGCTCCACTGCAGCCCCCTCTTCTCCAGTCTCAGTTTCTTCTTGATTTCCTTCACTTCAGCTCTGAGCTGCCTCCTTTCAGCTTTGAGGCGCTGTCGCTCGGCCTTGCGCACTGTCCTGTCTCCTCGCCTTGGAAACCTGGTTTGAAATGTCATCAGGAACACCTATTTGTTGACTATCAAATGTTTATTTTCCAAGAACAAAACACACTTTCACAAAAATCATTTACAGTTACGTAGCTGCTAAAACATGTTTTCAGTCCTGCTTTGCATCTATGACTAACGTTGTCCATCACTAACACAGAAAAAGTGACCAGAAAAGAGAGCTAGCACTTATGTAAGTAAAATGTCTCTTTGCTTCAAGAAGAAGTACGGAGGTCTATCCTCAGTCTTGGGGGGGTTTACCTCAACTCTCCTGACATGCCGTGCTCAGGGATGGAGAGAGGTGTCTTGGTTCTCACAAGGTTGTGGCTGGGGTCATGGCTGTGTCGGCACATCTCACACAGGATGCAGGACGGGCATACACTTGGGAAGAAACACAAGAAACAGTCGGTAAAGACACACAGTTGCTTTAGGAAAAAGAGAAAATGCAAAAATGAATTGAAATGTAAATAGAGAAGAAGTTATCGATAGAAAAAGTTTCCTCTTTGCAGCTCATTTGTGAATGCGTTCACACGCAATGATATCTAGGTGAGTTTGAGTCCATGCAGTGATTTCCAATCGTGGTCAAGTCTGTTTTTAAGTCAGTGCTGCTTCAGGGTCTGCCGGTTAAGGTCCTCCAGTCTCAGTTATTGGAGATTTCTGTAGATTCTCTGAACCTTTTCTCTGTGTTTTGTAACAAAGTCCTCAGAAATCCTCCACATTATTGTGAAACCCTTTAACTTTTCCCCTGAACAGTCTCTCAGAGAGTGATGAAACTCTTCCCTTCATAACTGTGACAGACTCGGCCTCTCTTTAATATCCTTTCAAATCCAGTCGTCTTACAAACCTGTTAAATATCTATGTTAATAGTTGGGGGGTGTTTTCTGGAATCACATTTAACATGTTTCCAATAAAACAAAGTATTTCCTTTGAACATTGTTTGCACTATTTCAATTAAAACGAAGGCTTTATATCATCAAAAACCTGTTTTTATTATCCTCTCACACAGATTACAAACCCTTATGGAAATGAGATTATAAAAAAGGTCATTAAGAAATTAAAAATCTGAACAAATCTGGTGAGACACTCTGAAAACCATCTTTTCTGATGCCTACCTGCACTTGTAAGCCCCTTCAGAGGTGAGTTTGTTGCAGCTGCTGCAGTTGGGGGTGTAGCCAAGAGATCCATTTGAGGTGGAAGGGCCAGGCCTGGGCCCCATAAGGCCGCCAGTGGCCCCGCTGGCCTCCAGGGGCCCATCAGAGGCTTTGTGGGTACAACACTGACCGGAAAAGTCACTGCACATCCTTTCCACCACCTCTTTCACCACCTCGTCTTTAAACTATGAAAAAAAGTTTAACTTTTGTTAGTAAATGTTACTTTTTGATTTTAATTAAAAGCAGGAAATTCAGTCTCAAATCTTACCTTCTCCATGTATGATCTAAACCACATGGGAGGAGGCTCATCTTCTGGTTTGTTCCCCTTGTTGTCCTTCACTGTGACCTGTAATAAACACACATCAGACTTACGTCAGATCCAAGCAAGTGCAGCGCTCTGATGTTACACAAAATGGTGCAAATGAGGAGTTCAATTTTGTCATTTCCACTTTGTAAATATGAAGATTAATTACTTGAAACTGTGTGAACTTGAATGTTAACAACATCAAATCTTTTATGTAGTGGTTTGTTTCTTTCCCTGCAGTTTTTCCCCTTTAAAGAGTAATCCTGTGTTTGATGAAGTGATTCTGCACATGTAACAGAAAACTAGAAGTGACAGAGGAGGAGCATCCTTACAGCTTCTCTCTCTGGGGTGACCTGTGTGCCTTTGTCCACTGTTTTGACTCTGGAGGGATAAGGAGGAGCAGGGCGGAGGTCTCCTTTCAGCTCCTTCACCTCTGTCTTCAGAGGGCCTCCACATGCCTGCCCTTTCATCTTGTACACGTTCATGTGCAGCTGGTTCCCCTGCTTCTCTGCGCTCTGTAAACATGCCAACAAGAAACACAAACACACGACAGGAGACTCACTTAATACAAAATGTAAAAAAGATCATTTACATCTAGATATTATGACGTGACTTTGCAAAACGTGATGTCCAGTCTTTGTTTTCCTCTCTGTACTGTGTCGACTGTTACTATGTGAAAGCTGCTCCACTGGATCAGTAACATATTTCCCTTGTGTTTGTTTTGAAGGGCAGTCACACATCCCTGTTACATAATAATGCATGAACGCCTCTGTGGAAAAGAAACCCTCAAAAATAAATCTCTTTTTTTAAATCTGATTTGTTGATTATTGACATTAAACACCTCATTCGTTCAACACTTATCCGCTAGGCTTCAACACACTCTTGTAAATTCAGAATAGAAACAAAGCTTCTTTCATCGGTTCAGACAGTGCTAATCAAAGTCTGAAGTCACCCCTGTGGTGATCTCTTTTTCATGCGTTTGTTTGACACCATGCTGTGAGGCCGTGTCATTTCCATACTCAACAGACTTTTTAATCCCCTGAGAGCTAACTTTAACCTTCCTGCCAAGTGGTGTTGGCTGCTTTATTGCTTCTCTCTCGAAACCTGACTTCAGGTCTGTTAAAAGACGTTTTCTCACTCCTATTGTACTGTGAATGGAACATATCTAAACCAACCAGAATGGACCCTGACCACATTCTTCCTCTTGTTTTGTTGTGTACATAGAAATATTCAGCCAATTCAAACAAAGCCTTTTCCCTTCTCACTTGACTGACTGATTTCCTCTACCTCGCCATTCATGTGCTTTTGAAATGAGCTAAAAATAGTGTTTCTTACCTTGATGGCTTCTTCATATTCATCTACAACAAAAACAACACAACAGTAAGTTTCATGGACAGAGTCATTTCAGCGTCATTATTTGACTATTTTAAAACTTCTGTGAGAAGTTTCTAAGTGTTTGTGAAGCTGATTGGAATTTCTCCTGATGTCACAATATGACCTATGAAGTCAAACAAGATCATTAACAGCATGAATGACTGTATCTGTAAAGCTGTTTATGGGCCTATCATCACTGCTGCAGGGTTAGTGTAAGAAAAAGTGAGTCACAGTAAGCTGCTCGATCATCCCTCTTTGACTCGTCACGGGACAAATATTCATGACGAGTGACACAAAGACTACACTGTTAAACAAAAAAAGCTGTTTGAAAGTCTTCATGAAAACTCTGTAGGACTACATCAGTGAAGAAAAACAGTTACAACAAGATGCCTGATGAACACAAACTGAACTTTCCCTTAATGCAGATTTTAAAGCCTCTGTGGACAAATTGATGTGTCTTACTTTTTTGGTAGTTTTGACCCGTACAAACCAGAGAGGGGTTTGAAAAACAGAAAACATTCACTCACTGTGTAAATCTGCAGCAGGAATATAAAATTATGTTTTTTTCCCCACCTATAGAAAGGCTATGATGCTTTTATTTGCCCTTTCATGGACTGTAAATGACAAAGCAAAGAAACTACTCCTTGTAACTATTGGTTTTGTTTGTTCCTTTAGGCATGAACATTAATAATTCACCTGTGAGTTTCTCCTGGTTTTTGCTAATATCAATACAAAGGAACATATCTAATGTCTGCTTGTTTTGTTCTTTACATATTTAAATTGTGTTTTTGGTGAAAAACCTCTATTATGAACTTCTAAAGTTTATAAACTCTGTTGTGGAAAAAGAAAAAGTCTGTTTCTGTAGCCTGCTGTTAACATCCTCGCCTGACACACATAAAAACTGACTTTACAGAAGTCTGGTCTGCCTTAGTAGATCACAAAACATTAAATTATGTTTCATAACCAACAGAAAATTCCTCACAAGAGATTTCAACTCACTTTCATGAATTAAATCCTCTCTCACACAGATACTACGAAAAATAACAATACGTTTTTTCCACCTATAAAAGGCTTTGATACTTGAATTTGCTCCATCGCAGGTTTTAAATGATAAGGCAAAGAAACCACTTTTTGCAACTGTTGGTTTTTGTTTGTTTCTGTAGGTAGTAAAGAGGATCAACATTAATAATTTACCTGTGAGTTTCTCCTGGTTTTTGCTGATATAAATACACAGCAACATATATAGTGCCTGCTTGTTTTGTTCTGTACAGATTTAAATTGTGTTCCTGGTGAAAAACCTCTACTATGAACTCCTACATTTTATAAACTCTGCTGTGGAAAAGGTACAAAAGTCTATTTCTGTAGCCTGCTGTTAACATCCTTGCCTGACACACATAAAAACTAACTTTACAGAAGTCTGGTCTGCCTAAATAGATCACAGAAACATTAAATTAAGTTTCACAACCAACAGAAAATTCCTCACAAGAGCTTTCAACTCACTTTTATGAGTTAAATCCTTTCTCACATACATACTAAGATTAAGATAAATAAGTTAAAAGCAAATTACTCACCTTGGCTGTTTATGCAGATCTGAAACAGAATGAATAAGATCAGAATGAGTCAATATTGTAACACCCAAGTAAACCATGATTATAATACTTGTAATGAAAGATAACAACACTACAGCCACAGCTACAGCAATGCAAATATTTACAGACACTCCCTCCTTACCTCTTCATTATCCTCATCGAAGTATTTCACTTGGAAATGGTTGATCCCAAAAGATGCTTTAATCTGTAAAAATAAAGAGGCTAGGATCAGATTTAGACCATTTCCCTCCTCTTACACGTGTTATAAAAACATCAATATCTGCACGTTGAGTTCAGCAAAAACAGGACATATCGCTGATTTCCTAACATACTCCCCAGCTTAAACATCACCACTTATAAACACATCTTGATGTTTTATTATCGACTGTCCTTCAGGTGGTCTTTTGTTTACGTGCCTAGGCCATGTCCGGGCCTGCTTTCCACCAAACTGCGCCAGCGTTTAGCCAACACGCTCCGCTAGCAGCTTACCCAGGCTTCAACGGACTCCCACTCCAATTTATCCAAATCCTGGGCCAGGAACCTCTTCACATTCCCCCGAAAATTCACTTTAATAGTCACAGGCAGCCCCATGTCAGCCGTTTACGAACATATAATGGCTACCATTTGCGGTGATACCGGCCTGTTTGCTCCCTGTTGCCCTCGACTGTCTTCTCTTGTTTACATCGTCAGCTGCGTCGAGAAAAATACGGTGACGTTTCGCGCAGGCGCGGTGAAAGCATCGCATCGGCGCGGCGCGCTTTTACTCCGTCATCATTAAGCTCAAGAAGAGTGTGGCTGACAAGTGAAAAGCCACACGTTTACGAGTGAATTTGATGCTGTTGGGACAATCGTTCTTCGCCTGTTTGACTCCATAAGATGTCTTCACTCCTCAAGGTGGACAATGAAATTAAAACCAAGGTGAGGTTTGTCATCGTTGAACCGGCGCGAAGGTTTAAACGGCGTGTTGTTGTTGCTATTTGTATGCTAACATGTTAGCCACGTTTTTGTAGCATGATGTGATGGCTCAGATCAGGCCGGGCTGATAGCAGCTAACGGCGGCCTACCGGCTTGTTTCCCGCCTGCTTCAGGACACCTGTCAAACAGTTGTTGTATCACAGTGAAGCTGAACTCGTGATCGGAGACAGAAAAGCTGTATTGAAACATTATTTTATGTTATTATACTTCATGGTGGACCACATGCTCTGAAAGGCCCGAGCTAACAATTTAGCCAACTCACACCTGCGCCATGTTACCCACTATAACAGCTTTAATTTGATTTTTATTTCAACATCTTTTCTTATTTCATATTGATATAACCACCAAAAAAGAAAAAAATCTGCTTTTTTTTAACCACATAATTTCCTACAGGGACACAGAACAGAAAGCGAAAGAACAAAAAACCAAAGTAAAATAAATAAACATATCTGTCTACCAACAAATAAAGAGCTCAGAATCAGACAAGCACATTACAAAGAAACAAAACAAGAAAACTAAGCAAACAAACAAACAAACAAATAAGTTAATAAAAAATAAAAAGGCAGCAACAATAACATCAATGAACTCTATCCAAATGTGCGTACATATTGGTCACACATGTGTACACATTAGGCCCGACCGATTTATCGGCGAGCCGATCGGCCAATTTTAGTCCGTTTGAGACTAATCGATAATCGGCAAAACTCGCCGATTTCCGCCGATATTTTCAGAAATAAAATGCAGAGAATAAGATACGGTTTCACTTATGATCAATTTGTTTTGAGATGACAGTGTAGTTCCATTCTGAAGTAATTGAACGCAAAGAAAGAGGTAGATTAGGACTTAACCCCAGCCAAGAAGCACAGAATCCCGGGTTGGTCTTTGATGCTGATTTTAACTTTAAAACTCATGCTAGGGGGTCACTAAAACAGCCTTTTACCATCTTAAAAACATTGCAAAAGTACAACCGTTACTCTCTCTGAGCCAGAGACCAATGCACGCTTTTATAACCAGCAGGTTTGACTACTGTAATGCTCTCCTCTCTGGTCTACCCAAAAGCACAATAAACCAGCTACAGCTGATCCAAAACTCTGCTGCTAGAATTTTACTGAATAATAATAATAATTTACTGAAAGATTCTAGAAAATTCTAGAAAAATGGTTAATTCATATCTCTAAGAGAGTATGGGGAGTTGTATGGATCAAGAGTTCTTTTAAATATGAAGGGCAATTCTTAGATTTATGAAGTATTAATGTCCCTGTTTTACTTAAAGGACCTACTGTGCTAATCTAATAAACAAACTCTTGAGTCTTATGATCCTCCTGCTCCTCTTAAGGTCCCCTGATTGCTCATACTTTTGATCATTTGCTGTAATGGATCTCATATTTTGGCTGTGTTGTATTTGCAGGTCGATGCTTTCAGGGAACGAATCACTTCAGAAGTAAGTATTGATTTAACATCGATATGTTATGTAAACACGGGCATACACACTGCTGTAAATCTGTATGATTTCTACAAGAGAGAAATTTTACATGTACTTTTTTTTTTCTAGGCAGAGGATCTAGTTGCGAATTTTTTCCCCAAGAAGTTATTGGAACTTGATCACTTCCTCAAGGTAAGTTCAATAACAGCATATGTGCATCTTTTATGGCACATGAAAGAAAGGAAATCCAAAGATGATTATCAAAGGCAGTACAACGCTTTTTTGCATAAATAAAGAGCAAGAGAGTGTAATAAATGTAACACAAACAGACAAGCCCTGCTCTGTTCTTTGCTGCTTTGTACTATTTTGTCCTTCTTGTGTTGTTTATGGAGGTAATAAATCAACATGTAGCTCCAAACACCAAAGTCTGCTGACACACATTTGGCCAAAACGGATCTACAAATGAACAGCAGATATAAAACAGAATATTAGAGAACACCCACACTCCTTGAATATGTTGCTATAGCTACATGTGATTGTTGGCAAATGTATATTTCCACAGTGGAGACCATGATTTTCAAAGCAGCATGATAAATGTCTTGAATGTGTTTCTTTTTCTCTGCTTTATTCAGGACCCTATCATAAACATCAGTGAACTGAAGGAGATCCACTCTGAGATAAACCTCACTGTGCCAGACCCCATCCTGCTCTCAGACCTGCATGACGGTTTAGAGGGGGTGAGGCACTCATTTTAGAATTGTAGATGAAGTTTAAAAAGAGAACTACTGATATGTTGAGCTGAGCAGAATTTTTTTTTAATTTGTTCAACAGCAAAATGCCAAAAAGAGAAAGCTCGAGGATGGTGGGGAGGATAAGGGTGAGTAAACGATGTTAAATAGGTAAATAAAGAGTTTGAATGGATCCATAAGCAACCTTTTTATTTATTTACCCACCCTCCCTTGTTTTTCTCCTCTAGTGACCGGCACCAAGGTCTTTGTCATGCCCGGTGGGATGATGAAGAGCAACGGAAACCTTGTGGACCTTATTGAAAAGGTTAAACCAGAGATCAGGACGCTCATAGAGAAATGTAACACAGTAAGTCAGATTTTGACACAAACATGTAAAGTAAAGGCTGAGAGTATTTTTGTAACTGAGGACCCTGAAGTTTCCACATAGTTACTGTGACTGTAGAGGCCATATTTTAGTTCCATTTACCTGTGCTGATTCTAAGCACTCTTCTTGTCTTCTGCAGGTCAAAATGTGGGTTCAGCTGCTCATCCCCAGGATAGAAGATGGAAACAACTTTGGAGTGTCCATCCAGGAGGAGACGGTAGCTGAACTCAGAACAGTTGAAGGGGAGGCGGCATCCTACCTGGATCAGATTTCAAGGTTAGTAGGAGTTTTGATAATACCCTGCTTCATACACTTCGAGATGTAAGACAGATGCAATGTTTTTATATGGTTTTATAAATTGGTTCTGCTTTTTTCTTTCAGATACTACATCACACGGGCAAAGCTGGTTTCTAAAATAGCAAAATATCCACACGTGGTAAGTGAACAATGTCCTACAAGATTTAGATTTCAGAAGAGGACAAAAAAAACAACAGTCAGATGTTAAAAATGTCAAGGCATGTCTTTGCATACATGACCAGAGTTTCTGGGATATATAGCAGTTTGGTCCGGGGGAGCTTAAAACAAAAACCCACAGTGACATCTGGTGGTTTGTAAAGCTTAGAGCAGTCATTACGGTGCAGAGCACGTCAGGAATTTGCAATTTTCTTTAGTGCCGTGAATATGGGCTGAGATTTGTGCCACTACAAACTGAAATTGAATAATAATGTTGAATTTGAAAAGCATGATTAAAAATTGAAATTAATGTTTTGAAACTTAATTCATTTGACAGACCGTAGATGTGAATCTGTGCTCAAATTCAGCAAAATAATCTATTATTTTCGGTTTCCAGCGGCACAAATCTCAGTCCATATGTGACGAACTGCAACTTTAATTGTTGCAAACTTCTTTGCTGTAGAATTTTTTTTTATCAGTGGTTTTTCTGAATTTTTTTAAGGCCTCTAAATCTATTTTTGTCTGCATATGAAGTTTGCTCTGACTTTGCCACTAGTTTTAAGGCCTATAGATTGCTTTTGATGGGTTACATTTAAAGAAAATCTGTGAAAGGAAAAAAAAAGTTTTGTCCACTTTTTTTAATGTTCAGTGTAATATAAACAGAGATGGATATAAATGTCAATGTGGACTTGTTTCAGGAGGACTATCGGCGCACAGTCACTGAGATTGATGAGAAGGAATACATCAGTCTGAAGATCATAGTTTCGGAGCTTCGAAATCAATATGTGAGTAAAGATCTTCATTTTTCATTTTTCTTTTAGTATAATCCTTTTTCTTGAGAGTAGCTTTTTCCACTTTTCTACACAATCACCTAATCTTTTTATCTTTTTTCTATAAAGGTTACGTTACACGACATGATCCTGAAGAACATCGAGAAGATCAAGAGGCCACGAAGCAGTAATGCTGACGCGTTGTACTGATGTTCATCCACTCATCGTTGTCTCCACCTCCCATTTCTACCACCCCTCTCGTCCCTCCCTCCATCATGCCATGTCAAGCTGCAGTAGCCTTGTCCCGGTCCACAGGACTACAACTAGACATTCACACTCTTCAGTACAATCAACCCAGCCCAGTACAGAAACGGAACTAGCTTTCATAGATGGACACAGTGCACGTTTTTGTTTTAATTGTAAAATATTTGACTTGTTTTAAATCCTTTGACGACATAAATATTCTCTCGGAAAGTGGGGAAATAGCCCATAGAAAACATAAAGCGCTATGTATTTTTTAATTTTAATTAAACATCTTGTCCTCATCTTTGTGAAATCGCCTCATTTATAGCTCTTAAAGTGGTTTCTTTCATGCTTCTCTGATTGTTTGTTTGTTTTTATTCTCTTAGTCTTGTAAATAAGACTTTTTTTTTTTTTTGCAGCTGGAGGTTCACTTCAAAGATACACAACACAGATGCCGTTTCATGGTTTCGTTCTTTGTCTTTGAAATGTTATAGCTTTTGCAGTGTAGTTTTACCAAATTCTGGAGATTAAGCAGGTTTAAGGTTTTCAGGCTTATTGTTTTCAGTGAAAATTCATAAGTCACCAAAGCATCTTTGATGTAGAGGCATGTATCTATTGAATAAAACTTTTTTTGATAAGAGATTTTTGATTTCCTTTTTGAAATTATTGTGTTTGTAAAAATTTCTTAATGAGCAGTTAACTTTGATTAAGCTTTATTTTTAGGTTCGCATTTGTTAAGACTATATAAACTATTAATTTTTCCAGAAAGCTACATATCTGAGATTTAAAAAACGAAACGAAAACAAAGCTAGCAAAAATATGCAAGGATCAAGACTCAAACCTGGGCCAACAGCCAGGAAGGCAGCTACAGTTACCCCTATACCACCATCACCTTACTTAAAGGAGGGATGATGAAATAAAAATGAATAAATAAAACTTAAGAGATTTTTGAAGGCGCAGTGCCTTCGTACGGAGGCCACTAGTGTCACTGTGGACAAACCTCCATCACACACGTTTTTCTAATTAAGTGGGCGCCCGTTCAAGATGCAATGAAGGGATAAAAACGAAGAAGTGTGCATTTTTTGTACACAACATTATTATGAATTTATGGACGTTTTCACGCAGGAAAAAATGCGATTGGTGCGTCACAGCTGCTTTTTGTCCTGGAGTAAGGGAGCATTATAAATAGGCTAGAGAATGTAAAAAATAAAAAAACTCCTGGATTATTGCCTGTGTACACCGTTGGAGATAACCAACGGAAAAGAGATAAGATAGCTGGAAATGAGACCTGGGATTCGCTGTGGGAAACATCACCCGGTCAGGACCATTATGTCATCCAAAAGGGGTCTCATGTTTGTGTCTCACCTTTGCTCTACCTGCTGTGTGCAGTACAGTTACTGTCATTAAATTAAACATCTTTCCGCTCACATAATAAAAGTAAACCCCTGACACTTTTACCCAGAATGACCCATTGATTTGATGTAAATATTCCTTTTAAGGATCACCAACCAAGCCTTACACATTCCGTACTTTCAGCATTTTCAGGTGAGTGCACTTGGTCACAGATTATATAAAAGGTTGGTATCTAATTGGCTGAGTGGCAGAGGTGTGTCTGTCTCTAAAGTCCTGCTGATATCAGTCCCACACATCCAGCCTTACTTTCATACGTCCTCGAGCAATGTACTACTTTTAGAGCCTTAAGGGAAACACGTGTTGTCTGTGATGCTTTCTGCCCCTTGACCCTCCATGTTCCTTTTTGAAAGCTTGTGGTGAAGGCAAGCCCGATGTTGGGTCAGTGAGTGAAGGGAGCATGCTCAGGTTAATATTTAATACTTGTTCCAACCGGGGAATTAATCAGTCTGAGACATTCGGAGAAAGCGTAGAGGGATACCGGACAGTATTTAGAGTAAACATCCTCACAGAAAGCAAGTGGTTATAAAACAGTTTTTATTCCTATTGCTAACAACATATTTTTTTTTACATTATTCAAGCAAGACAAAGACAAAATTTTAGGTCTTGTTCGCTAACTTTGTTTGTATAAAAATGAAGTTTTACAAAAGTCCTGAGCAGATGAAAAACAAACATAAAGGAGCCACCAGAAATACGTTTTGAAAGTCTGAAACAGGAAGTGCGAAATCTAGAAATGAGGAAACTGTCTAGCTTTGTGCAAATGTAACTAGCTAGCAAATCCAGAGCTAGCTAACATTGTGCTTGTTTCGTTTAGTAAGTCTACAAGTTACAAGCTACAAGAAGATGTGACATGCTAACTTGTGGTTAAAATGCCTGGAGCTTATGCCAGACAACAGCTAATGTTAAGCTCCTTAGTTAACCTTAAAGTTTTTTAGTTCAAGGAGATAATAGGAAAGGTATGAGTGGCTAAGGCTAGCTAATTTAGCTATGAACTGGCTGTTTTGTGCGTGAGTCTTGTCTTCCTTTGAATACCTTGTCTACATTTTCTTGTCTATCAGTTCAAAAACAGTAAATACAGCAACAGAAATAATTATATTCCCTTATTTTAAACTAAGAATCTGCCGTACAACATTATCAAAGTGTTCAAGCTCCTCAAATTATCAAGATGCCACAAGAAAATGTCCGTCTTCTGAATACAACAGTAACACATAAAGTGAAATGATACAGAAAATAAAGAGAAACTGTGTTTGTTATTAACTTCGAACCACAGTTTGGTTCTCGATCACAAGTTCTTGTCTTCTTTCTTTCCACTGAAAATCCCGCTGAGAGCCCAGGGCACCAGAGTGGTTGGGATTGAAAGTGCAACTGTATTTTTACCAAAACACAGGAAATAAAAACTCACGAGATTTTCTGAGGAAAATGTCCACCCATCCAGCAGCTGTAGAAGAAATAAGGAGACTAGGACACATCCCACTCTGAAACTGTGTGTCTTCTTGGTCGTCGTGTTGAGAGGCGAGTGCAAACCAAGACCCAGGCCAAACAGGGTGCCCATGTTACGCAGGAGGCTGGCGAAGGGTGTGGTGTTCAGGTGGACCCACTCAGGTGTCACACACCACCTCTGGGCCTTTGCCATCGTCCAAAGAAGGTCCACACCCAAAAATTTGAGCAGGACGTAGAAGCCAACGGCAAAGGAGGTCAAAAAGAGGGTGATATAGGAATACCTCTTCATGCTGGCACTGTAGATGCTTCTTTGCTTGGAGACAACCACCGCTACAAGTACTCCTGCAACAAAATTACAGAAGAAGGAACACTGCATCGTTGCAAAGTGTCATGGACCATGGAGCAACAGGCCCTCTACGGTTAATTTACAAAACTCACCGAAAAGTTTCATGAACACATCTTCAAACAAATGTTTTTGACTCAACTAACCTGTGATGACTCCTGCTATGACCTGGTGTGGAAAATGGGCCGCCACATAGATTCTTGACATGCAGACCACCACCAATATCAGACCCATTAGACTCCAAAGTCCTGCCTGCAAGAATCTAACAGAAAGTGAACAAATATTTACAGACACAAAACGGTAATCTAGATGCATATTTGTCCACGTTTTACAGGTATTACCACACTCACTTGTATAGCAGAGGGGGGCATTGCTTCTCTGTCGCAGTAGCCAATGTTGCTGTTACCATCACATACCAAACCCCAGCGGCACCCATAGCGTGACCCGAAGGGCTTCCTGCAGAAATACACTCTGACTTATTTACAGTTTTAATCAGCTACTATTCCAGCTTTAATGTTGATTTTTATAACTTTATCATGCAAGATGGTGACACATCAAAACATACTAAACAACAAATGACCAAAATGTCATGTGTGATTAGTCGTTTGGGAAATTATTGTGCTCCTACCACATCGATTAACTCAGTCATTCATATTAAAGGGTTAGGGTTTATTCAAATAACAACAGAGGTCTATTAGCTCTCCCAGAAGAAATCTGAAAAATGATTGAACACATAAAGCAAAAACTTAGCTAACTGTGGGATAGCGTCGCTACACCACAAACTGTTGCTACAGGCTAGCTTGAGAGCATGATCAATATCATCACGAAAGATTTTGGTATTATATATAGAAGTTTACTCAATGTTGATCACCACATCGATCAACTTTCAACAAGTTGGGCTAACTACAAATCAACACAATATGTGGTACCCAGCAGGGGGCACTAAAGTAAGACACAGGTATAAGGCATGTTTTTACAATACAGGATATAAAGAAAACTAGTAATAACATCAAAATAAAAGCATAAGAAACAACTGCTTAATGAGGCAATCTCTCTAAAGAAGTTCCTGACCTGGATTAAACTTCGAACATGACTAGAAATGGATGACAACATGTAAGTAAGTCAGTTTTGTTTATTTGTGAAGCTGATGAAGTAACAAGTTTCAAGGCTCTTTTGCTTTCCATAATTTGACATTGTTTTTTTCCCTTAAATTTTGGATGGTCTGGGGTTTTTTTTTAGAGCACAATGAGTGACGTAAAAATGTGATATTGCAACTGTCCGTTAACTAAAGTGCTGAACTACTGTAAATCTATGTGAACAAGTGCTGACAGAAATTATACTCAGTCAAGTGTGTTGATCAAAGGGGGATATTGTATAATCCAAATCAGTATACTCAGATTGAAAGATTTGAAGCATAATAAAAGGACAAAGGTGCTGTAATTTATAGCCTTGTTATCACATTTTAGATGATATCCATTTCACTCGGCAAACACTTCAGGTTCCATCTGAGCCTCACTAGGCTGATAGTTCACTGTGCCAGATTAGTCATTTCACAGTAACGGTCAAACTCAGTCAGTTCTACATGAAAAAGACAACCATCATGCGCTCCGTTCGGTAATATTCACCTGGTCCAGTCTCACATGTGATGGGAAACTGCCGCAGAGCAGGGGTCGGTCCTGCTCCGTAAAAGAGGGTGTCATGAACCCACCAGTACGGCCTTTCTCCAAACAGAACCCTGCCATTGAAAGAGCAAAAAACTATGGATGCAATTGTTTGTTTTTTATGTCTTTTGGTTGAATTTGTGGTTTCATTTTAACACCCTACCATTTCAGCACCAGATTAAGCCAGTCCCCGATCACCGCCACCCAAATGAGCCTGAGTCCTGTATCCCTGCGCAGGTGGAACCAGATTGGGAAGAACCAGAAGAAAGTAGTGTGTAGATCAGCCACCATGGACGCCAGGCTGAACAAGCCCTCATACGAGCTGTATTTGGTCTGCAAATGGACCACCAGCTCGACCCCCCAGCTGTGTAGAAGATCCATAATATCACAGCCTCTGTCTGTGGGTAATAGACCAAATCTAGGATCTAAATCCTTTTTGTCAAGCTTGGTTGTTGCTACTGCATGATCCCCATTGGACTTTACTCATGGCTGGCATATTCTGTTTACCTTTGGGACAGTACAGGCAGGTTCCTTAACCTTTACTCTCCTGGGGCCCCCCATCACTACAGAGATCAGCTGCCGCCCCTCTGACGGATCAGACTTCTAGGAAATCCCTTTTCTGATCCAAAAAACGTACGTAATCAGGGTTTTTTTTTGCTCACCGTTTCTGCTCCACGCAACTACAGAGTCAGTATGTTTGTTCCTACAAATAGGAGAGAGTTACTGAACTCTACAGGCAAACATACTTTCAACCGACATGAGCTTATCTCAGACTTTACTGCGAGATGTTGGTCATAATTAAAAAAAAGCAATCTGTGTTTCCTCTTATCTCCACCTATCTCCTCAGCGTCTACTTAGTTCATAGCCAATCACTTAATCATTGATCTCCTTATGTAACCCCTGCAGCAGAGGTGTTTTCACCAAATCATCGAAAAA
This sequence comes from Xyrichtys novacula, assembly GCA_962446985.1. Taxonomy (NCBI): domain Eukaryota; kingdom Metazoa; phylum Chordata; class Actinopteri; order Labriformes; family Labridae; genus Xyrichtys; species Xyrichtys novacula. Next base: position 4,016,992 of record OY660882.1, on the reverse strand, counting down.
AGAAAAAAACATTTACATAACTGAAAATTATTACTGAGTGACTTCATAAATGGTAAACATTATAGAGGAAGGTATTCTGTAGGTTACTGTCAGCACTGATCTAAGCACAGGAGAGAGGACTATTTCAACCTAAGAAGTCAATTAACAATAGTAATAAATTTTATTTGTATAGCTCCATTTTGTACCGGCAATGCAGCTTTAAGTGCTTCACAACAGAGGAAATAAAAGCCCATGAAAATAGTTAAAGATGGACATTTAAAAAAGGATAATCTCATGACAGTAAGATGGAAAGTAAAACTGAATCAAGTGTAAAACTAAAAGTAAAAAAAAAAAAAAAAAAAAAAGGTAATTTAGTTAAATCAATCTGAAAAATTATATAGGAAATAGGGGGAAAATACTTTAAAAAATAAATTTAAAAATTAAATAATAAAATATAGCAATTTGAGAAAAGTTCAACAGAGTGAATTTTATTTCTTAAGCCTTAACAGGGAAATCTGTAACCATCAACAGCAGCTAGATATTTGTATGTATTTAATTTGCTAGCTTCTTCAATATCTATTGTAAGTATGTTTTATGGTTTGAGGTACCATCTTATTCACATAGTGACTAATTTCATCAGGAATTGTACTCAGGGTAGAAGGTAAATTATCACAGAAATCGCTTTTTCCATCACTTCTAAATACACAAGCAACTGGTAATATAAAGTATTAATTTAAAGAGATAGAAAAAAATATTTATTTGATAGCCTATTGGCATCTACTAGATAACAGCTGATGCTAATATTACTTTTAGCTTTGACTTTACCTTTTTTTCAATATCTTTTTACTTAATATACAGTAATATGGGCTCGATAGATGTCAACAGATAGGATAGATGTATTTAATCTATCCCAAATCTGAGACATAATAGATAGAAAACTGTTTAAATCTAATGTTATCTATGTTTAGAATTAAAAGTATCTTAAAGGCTAAAACAGCTAAAAGCTGAGGATCACTTTTCACTTCAAAAATGTCCTTATTCAAATATGTGTATGTCCTTTAAATGGAGGAGAAATTTTCAATTATAAGTTGTTTTTGAGGCTGAAATGGAGTCTGCAAACATGGCCTGTGTTTACCTTCCTTTAAGCTAAACTGAAGCCTCAGAGGTCAAATTCTGACAAAGTCAAGTTTCCTTTTGAACATATAATCTAATCCTTTTGTTAGCATCTCTCTCTTATGTAAAAACAGTAGAAACAAGCTGCGTTTGAATATGGTCAGCTACAAAAGTTAAATAACTGATTTCAGACGCTACCTTGAACCGCTAAAAGTCTAAAAATAAAAAGTGCCAAGTTCCTTTAGCTGAAAGTTAAAAAGGTAGTCTGAAAATTATTTTGGACCTCACTATTTCAGAACTTTGAATGTTGGTTCAAAACACACAGAGACAATATTTTCCCAGGTCAATGCAAAGTCAATAACACTCAATATGATGTTGGTTTGTTTGCGATCATTCACGTCTTGCTGTGTATAGTATGTCATTGATAAAGTGACCAATTATTGTTTTGTTCTCCTGCTATCTTTTGTTCTTGTTTGTGTGGAAACCTCCCAAACTCTCCCTTCTCTCAGTGTTTTATTACTCATGTGCAAGGTCCAAAGATCAGCGTGAGCATGCGTTTGGGTGGTGGGTCCCTCAAGTATAAAGCCAACCAGCTGTGTTACTGATAGCAACACTCTTGTTGTCCTTCTCACGCACCACCGCACTGAGGTTCGTCTCTCTCCAAGATGAACACTATAAATGCTATTATGGACTCCATGCAGGGCTTTGGGGTGAGCACCACCCACTACCTGCAGACCAACTATCAGGATGCCCAGGGTCTGTTCCTCTGGGTGTCCTGGGCGGCTGACCTCAGGAACACCTTCTTCATCTTCTTCCCGCTTTGGTTTCACCTGCGGTCCTCGGTGGCTGTTAAGCTCATCTGGGTGGCTGTGATTGGAGACTGGCTCAACCTGGTCTTTAAATGGTGGGTCAACTAAATCTTTGACATTTTCAAGCTAATGTTTGATCAGGTGTGTTTGGACCATACCTGAATGCATGTCTCTGTTGGTTCCTCAGGATTCTGTTCGGGGAGAGGCCATACTGGTGGGTCCATGAGGCGGCATATTACGCAGACGGTGCTCGTCCTCATATTGAGCAGTATCCTATGACCTGTGAAACCGGGCCAGGTGAGAACTTCAGCACATGGTTTTATCTACTGAAAGTCCCTGTTTACCCCCAGACTCCTTCCACTCTTGGCGCATTACACATGATAACACATGCAATATTTTGTGGCTGCATTTTTCCCATATTGATATGAGATTTAACCCAGAATAGCTGGATCATGTGGGTCTTAACCAGACCTAAAACTGCAGCTCTTTAAACTGGATTAGACACAAAGTAAAGGGATTACATAATTTAGCAAGACCCACTTTACTGGGCTTTTGTAGTGCGTGCTCCCATATTCTTAAACCATAGTTACTATTAAAGATAAAGCATGAATATATTATGTAATAGATTTTTTTACTGCAAACTTTTTTATTCTGATAAATTTTCTTTATCGAATGTCTGGTAAAATCAATCAAATTAAATGACCACGATCCAGTTACAATATTGCACTCAAAGTTTATTTTCTATCTTTGAATTTTACGAGTTTTTGTGCTTTATTTCAAAATCCAAACTAGTAGGAGTCACGTATTTAACAGTGTAGATGAGTAAAAGTACAAATTGCCTCCAAGGAATAAAATTTCTTTAAAAAAAAAAAAAAAGTCACTGATAAAATATTTTAGTGTGATATTATATACAGTTTAAATTAATGGAGCTGCTGGTGCAGGTCTGAAGCACCAATTTTATGCTTCTTCCTATGCAGTTAGGTTTTCCTAAATGTACAGTGAATTATTTGAAGAGGTTGTAAATTGCTTTTTCATATTTTACAAATAAAAATGGGTTAGAAAAAGGTTGGATGTCAATACAAAACGTGCTCCGATTGGTGAATGTCCTTAAAAAAGAGCGTCAAAATAAAAAATGATGTAATTTACTAAACAGAACCATCCTGCTCTTGGATTATTTTTTTTAGCCCTTTCCAACATTTCTGACTCAGCTCTGGGGTCCAGAACATTTGGCAATATTTCATAATTTGTCATTTCAAATAGAGAAATATAACTTTTGTTGCATGGCAACAGCGGAGGAGGCTGCTGGAGTGTTATGGAGGCCCTAGAGAGACAGTGGCTGAAATGAGACATTTCAAGCCGAGTTTTTAAAGACAACAATCTGAGATGAATCAGGAATTGTTCAAGCTCTAAAGCTGCTACAAAGTTATCAGAGGGAGAAAATAAAGCCTGAAAACTAACATTACATCCTCCCTTTAACTAAATTGTCAAATAAATACTAACTTCACATCACACTTAAGTTCTCTTGTCTCTTGGATTTCAGCTTAAAAACTGAATAATAAAACTGATTCCCCGCTCATTCCTTCCTTCCTTCAGTCACTTCAGCTCTTAACACTGCAGTCATTGTCCTGTTTGAGTGAACCAGCCGCTCATATCTCCCCTTTTCTGTTTGTGTCGCGCAGGAAGCCCCTCTGGACACGCCATGGGAGCCGCCGGGGTCTACTACACTCTGGTGACCTCCATCCTCGCCATCATGACCAGCAAGAAGAAATTCGGAAGCAAAAAATCCACCAACAAGCAGTGGTGAGCGAGGAAACTGTGATCTGAGATGAAGGTCTTTTTCTATAAGTGTTGTTTACGTCCTCCATCCTGAGCTTATCGCTGAGGACACACTATCAGTTCTGCACTTTGGTTGATCATTGACTCCTGGGAACTGTTAGGATATCGTACATGACTTGTTTTGGCGTCCAGGCGGCACAGAATAACTGTGCTAATCCTTATATTGCTTTGAAAGGTTGACTTGTTTGTTTCTGTGCTGCACTTGAAAAGACAAAGCTGATTTGATAAATCACAGTTTTGGTGTTTTGTCTCTCCGCAGGTATCTGAAGGCTGTTTTGTGGGCTCTTTTCTGCGCAGTCCAGGTGTGCGTCTGTCTCTCCAGAGTCTTCATTGCTGCTCACTTCCCTCACCAGGTCGTTGCAGGTGTCATCACAGGTCAGTATAAGTGTTTTTATGCTTCTGCTTTTATGTAATAAAAATGAAACAGATTTTAATGACGCTGCATTAAATTCTAGGTATGATCGTGGCTGAAGCCTTCAACAGGACTCAGTGGATCTACAACGCCAGCATGAAAAATTACTTCTACACAACCCTCTTCTTGACCTCCTTTGCTGTCGGCTTCTACCTCCTGCTCAAAGCTCTAGGCGTGGACCTGCTGTGGACCCTGGAGAAAGCCCAAAAGTGGTGCGTGAGGCCTGAGTGGGTCCACTTAGACACCACCCCCTTCGCCAGCCTCCTGCGTAACATGGGCACTCTGTTCGGCCTGGGTCTGGGCCTGCACTCCCCGCTGTATACAGAGGCCAAGAAGAGCAACAGCAAGCTGGTGAAAGCGGGGTGCGTCCTCAGCTCTCTGTTCCTGCTGCACCTCTTCGACTCCTTCAAGCCCCCCACGCACACCGCAGCTCTCTTCTACCTGCTGTCGTTCTGCAAGAGCGCCACCGTGCCCCTGGTAACCGTCAGCATCATCCCGTACTGCGTGAACGGAGCGCTGAGCATGCAGAACAAAAAGGGAGTGTGAGCAACGAACTCGAAGGTTATACAGACTCATAAAATGGAAGTGCAGAGTCCCTTCAACTTATGGGGCTGATGGCATTCATACTCAGGGAAAACGATGTCGCCGCGAAATCGTCACAAGTGTCAGTTGGACACTGGACTCTGTGAGCGCTCTGTGACACTAAAAGCACCGTCCACAACACCCCGGAGCACTTAGTGATTTTTTCTGGGAATCTGAATTTAACTCAATAAGCTAATATTACAAATTTTTAACATGTGGCGACAGGACAAACATTGAACGACTACCAATGGACTCATTCCTATCATGTCATGCTCAACCTCATTTCAAAGCCATGAATAGTCACTAACGATTTTGATATGCTATTTCAACTTTTTATGTATTTTGACTACCAAAGAAAGTTTTTTTTTCTAACTAATGGAAAGTATTTTTGAACTGTTTAATGTATTTTTAATAAAAAAGTTGTCAAAATTTACAAAACGGACTGTTTCTTATTAGACTCACTGCATTGAGTATGTGTTTATGATTTCCACATAAGGTATTCATGATAAATGTTTGACCGTCAAGAGTCAGCAGGGTGAGATTTTCAGGAAGGAGACACTACTCAAGCATGAAGTGGTAAAGACTGCTTTGTCCACAGGGGGCGCCAAAACGGACACAGATGGAAAGTTCCTCACAGGAGCTTTAACCAACAAATTCAAGATAGGATGTATAAAAACAAAACACTTCCTTGTTAGTGAAGGTATGGTGGCCTTGAAGGACAAGAAGCTGCCATAATATATGATGAGTAAGATTTGCCAAGCTTTTACTTACAATTTCCATCATATCTGTAGTGGCTACGAAAAAGCTGTATCCGCCGATTATAGCTGATCATAACCATTCAAGTTAATGTGTCAATTTCCACCGGCTTCTTTCCATTCTGCTGCCGATCGCTGGACTCCGCAGCTGATCGCAAGAGTTCTATTTTTTCCGTACGCCGGAGCATGCCGGATAAGTTTAGCACAGAGTAACCCATGCTGGAAAGGAAGTTGGGCACAGACACAAAATAAAACATCCGGCTTCTTTTGAAAATAAAACACTCCGTGTTTCAGGCGGATCGTATTTCACACCATGCAAATGAGTGGGGACGAACAAGTGAAAGGTTTTTACACAGCATTTCACTCCGATGACACCATGGACAAGACGCTGATTTTATAGAAGTAAATTCCTCCTCTGGAAGGACAAAATCTACTGCGTATTTGGTTAGCCCATGTGGCTAAGAGACAACTTGTTATCATGTGTTTGCACGTGAATCCGCAGGTTCTTGTGAGTTCTCGCGATTCCTGCTTTACATAATCCACCACAAAATTTGCCTCACAAATGGATCCATAAGGAATTGGCATACGGCGAAAATCGCAGCCGTTCCGGAAGCGGTGGAAATCCCAGGTTACTTTGAAAAATTACTGTCAATACAAATTCTTTTACATACAACACTCAATCTCTTCTTGATAGCCCCGCTGGTGAATTTTGACTGTATCTTTTTCAATAAAACATTAGATTAAATTAAGACTTTAAATAAAACATCATCATATTGTCTTATTTTAAGTTCATATGAATTTTACCAGCTTCTCAGACAAACCAAGAAAGTCACATTTGGACAGTCTTATTAGACAACAAAAGCAAAGCCAGGGGGAGTGATGAATCATTAACTCTGCACCAGAAGCCCTGTCTGGCCTTTGACCTTATATATGGTAATGACGTTGATCCACACGTCAGACAAAAGTCTGCGTATCAGTCAGGGCACATAAGGTCGACAACGTGAGCTGAACATTCAATATTTGTCTATCTGTCGAACAAAATACGCACATGGTATCCCTGATAAAGAAAAAACAGAGTCATGAGAAAACATTTGTAGGTCACTACAAGGTTTTTAAGCAGTGGCACAAAATCTGGATCAAGATTAAATATTGGGAAATACAAGATATGATCCATTTGACTTTAAAATGTCGACTGCAAAATGTGACATTTCTGTTTGAATTTTGACGTTTCATGGCTAACCAACTGTTTCCTCACACTGGAGTTGCTTATTCATGGGAAAGGTTTTCTCCCTTTGGGTGAACTTTAATGCATGAAAACTGTCCCATCATTAAATATGAACAATTGTCGCTAAGTTGGAGAAACCATTATTGCATGTTTTTACGTTAATGTGCCGTTATTTTTCTGGTTGAAACCTCATTTTTTTACAAAATATTTTGGAGTTTTTTGCAGTTAAACTCAAAATCTGGTGGATGCACATGAGAATAAAATTCTTTGATTAATCCTTTCAAAATAAAAGCTTTTTTAAAATTTTTGAGCCTGCCGTTTTATTTTGTGTGTTCACACCAGAATATTTGGACAGAGGTCAATCTGTGACAGTTGACCTCCAACTCTCTTTGGCGCTGATACCCAGCTGTTACGTCAATACCTAGAATCAAACGACACAACTTAGGCAACATCAGGCTGCAGATAAGGCTGGACCCAAATTTCACAGGCTGGTTTGACTTGTCACGCAGGTTGTCAGGTCGCACTGTATGAACTCTGCTTTCTTGAAGTCCACAGTGCGTGAGAGCAAACAGCTGAAGTTTTGACCCTGACTTTATCCCTATTTTTTCTGCTTTGGTTAAACTTCCACAGGTAGTCAGACTAAGCAAGCTGCTGACTCTGATCACATGTTTAGCCATGTAAGCTAAAGGGTTCCTGGACTGTTTTGTGTGTTTTATTTCCTGCGAATAGTTAAAATAGTTGCTTTGAAAATGACCAAATGTCCACTGCATGAGGTGCATGTGTAAATAGCAAGTTTTTGAAAACAAAGTGCAATAAATGTGTCTAATATTTACAACTGTAATCAAGTAACATTTTACTTCTACTTAAGTGTGGATTACTGCATTTCTTCTAATTTGAATAGCAGCAGTTAGCATGCAAACAGATTGGGCGAAAAGTGTAAAAAAAGACACAAGCTTTTCATAAATTGTGTGCATGGAAATTATGTTTCAAGGCAAAAAAAAAAATCTCCTGTTGTCTTTAAACAGCCTGATGTCCTGCTCAGTATGATAATTGTGGATAAAGTATGAGAGGTTTTCTGGCTTGACACCTGAACCCTCATTGTGATTCTAGGCAATAAGAATAAACAACAAAGAGTTATCTGTTTTGTTGTTGAAGGTTTTGTTTAAAGGAATAAATATCAGTCATTTGATTAACAGAGAAAACTCCAGCTACAATTATATTTTAACATTTATTATATTTAACATATATTTAACAGTTCTGCTTTGGTCTGAGAGTAGAAAAAGACTGTTGATTTTCCTTCTACTTGGGTAAAACGCCACTATTACTTGAGCGGAATATTTAAGCACTTTTGTCATCCCTGGTTGCAATACTATCTACGGACATGGGGTGGCGGTGTTTCACCATCAACCTCTAAAATCAACTCAAATATGAGTAGAAGAAGACAACCCTGGAAGCAGCATTTATTTGTGGGTTTTTCGGTGTCGTTAGAGGAGAGCTAACTTCTCCAATGTTTCTACATTAGCAAACAAATGTATAAATGATATAAAATACACTTTAGAGATCCATAAATTATTGATGTTGGCGGCGCTGGTGGAGGAGAAACATGCGGAAGAGGAATTCAGACGAGTCCAGACGGTGATAACAGAGGACTGTAGTAACGTCAGGTTTGTTAACGTGTTACTGTTGTTAGGGAATAACTTTGAACATTTGAACGCATTTTTCTTCAAACATATACATATCAGAAGGCTTATCTCTCTTATGTATTAAAACATTACGCATATTTATATGTTTTCTGTTCAAAATGAAAGTAAGTTTGTCTACAAAAAGGAGACTGGAACCGGCTTTAGTCTGAAAAGTTCATGTTATATCCAGTTTTCTCTTATTTTACAGCTTTGCACACATACATGCAAAAAGGAGACTATATTTATAATAAATATATTTATAAAGCGTTATAGAGATAGGCGTCAAGTAAAGTGTTACTGAGTGTTTTTTTTCTCTGTACTCCTATGAGTCGAGCGGTCCTCTCATCCAGGGCATTTCATTGCACTGTTGACCTTGTCTAACATTAACATGACAAATCTTGAGTGTTCTTGATTCCCCTGTATAAGAATTTACTCACCCTGTTTTTCTTTCTTTAAATGTTTTCTTTCATTTTCCTTTCAGTGAGACTCTCTGCATCAAGCTTATAGACAGACATTTCATCCGAGCAACAGAGCTGTGAGATCCAGAAAACCTCAAATCTGCAGCAGGTAAAAGTCAAGAACATCCATGGTATACTCTCACATCTTCATCGAGCAGAAATGGCAGAAAAAACACCCTCAACTGAAGTGGAAACTAACTGTTTTCAAGTGAAGAAAGAAGAAAATGATTCAGATGAAGAAATGGACGTGAAACCATTTTATGGGAGTCATCCAGAAGGTAGAACGATGAGCATCAAGGTTGAGAGGGATGACGGTGAGAGTGAGGAAGACTGGGGGGAAAGTGAAGGAACTGGCAGTGATGACAGTACTGATGACACCGATGATACTGATGATGATGAAGACATGGAGACGAATGATGGAGCAGCTGCACAAACTCACAAATCAAATGGAGCCCAAGCTGCTCCAAACAAAGGTCTGTATCAGCAGAAGTACAGCTGTAAAGTGTGCGGCAGGTCTTTCTGTTTCAAAGCCCTGCTCATAAATCATGTGAAAAATGAAGAGAAGGATTCAGATCTTTGTGGAGTGTGTGGCAAACGGTTTGAGTCTAAAGAGAGTTTGACCCTCCACCTGCAAATCTACGTCTCAACAAACGACTGTGAAGTTTGTCTCAGACGATTTGACACCCCGAAAATCCTGGAGATGCACATGATGAGGCACACCGGAGAGAAACCGCACGTCTGCAGCGTCTGTGGGGGGGCCTTTAACCAGAAAGCCGCCCTGAAGAGACACATGAGCTCTCACAGGAAGGAGAAGCTGTACGTCTGCAGCGCTTGTGGTCAGAGTTTCAAGCCGACTCTGAGCTCCGAACAGAATCCAAAGCTGTGCGGAGTCTGTAGCGAACATCTGGACTCCGATGAGAGCTTTAGGATGCACTTGGAAGTGAACTACAAAGAAAACACAAGCAGGGATCAAACAGAGGACTCGCAGACGTTAAGCTCGAATGCTGAGAGCAAGGATTGGGGGAAAGGTGGCAGTGATGATGGTGAAAACATGAACTTGATGTATTGCTGTAAGGTGTGCGGGAGGTCTTTCGGCCAGAGAGCCTGGTTCTGGAAGCACGTGACAGAAAACGAGAAGGGTACAGATATTTGTGGAGTGTGCGGGAAACGGTTCGAGTCCGAAGAAAGCTTAAGGCTCCACCTGCAAACCTACATCCCAACAAAAGCCTGCAAAGTCTGCGGGAAAAGATTCGACTGCTTATATCGGCTTGACATACACATGAGGACGCACACCGGAGAGAAACCGTACGTCTGCTCCTGCGGGAAAGCTTTCGCCATAAAGGGGGGCTTGAAGAGACATATGCAGATCCATACAAGGACGAAGCTTTACGTCTGCATCATGTGCGGTCAGAGCTTCAGACAGACTCAGGGTTTTAAACAGCGCCCTCTACTGTGTGGAGCCTGTGGAAAAGATGCAGAAAGTGGTGAGAGATCGGAGGTGCATACGGTAAAAGAAGAAAACACACATACTGACGCTGAGAGCAAAGCATGCGATAGTGATGAGGAGGGGATGGAGAGTGAACCTTCTGAAGGTGAAGCTCAAGGGTCAGACAAACCACATCTAAAGTACAGCTGTAAAGTGTGCGGGAGGTCGTTCTGCCACAGAGCCTGGTTCTTGAAGCACGTGACAGAAACTGAGAAGGATAAAGACATCTGTGGTGTCTGCGGGAAGCACTTTGAGTCTGAGGAGAGCTTAAGGCTTCACCTGCAAACATACGTCCCGACGAAGGATTGCAAAGTTTGTGGAAAGCAGTTAAGCCACCCGGCTCTGCTGGAGACCCACATGAGGACTCACACCGGGGAGAAGCCGTATGTCTGCAGCGTCTGCGGAAAAGCCTTCTCAGGGAACAGGAATCTGATGAAGCACATGCAGACCCACACAGAGGAAAAGCCGTATGACTGCAGAGTGTGCGGACAGAGCTTTAGATATAAAGAGTATTTAGGGATTCACATGAGAACCCACACGGGTGAGAGGCCGTTTCCCTGCAGCGTCTGCGAGAAACGATTTGGACACAGAGGGGCTTTGAAAACACACATGCGGCTCCACACGGGAGAGTTCAGGCACCACTGCCTTGTGTGCGGCAAGAAGTTCAACATGAGCAGCGCGCTGAAAATCCACATGAGGTCCCACACGGGGGAGAGGCCGTTTGTGTGCGACGTCTGCGGGAAGAGCTTCAAGGCCCGCAGTGTGCTCAAAACACACACAGAAACGCACAAAGGCGGGATAACCACCGCTGCAACATCTGTAGCTAAAAGTGAAGAAACACAGTGAGACTCAGAGAGATGGATCATGAGTGGAGAGAACTTTACACACTGTAGAAAGAGTGAAAATCATGTGAGGGAGAATAGGAGATTTTTAAAGTCATTATGCAGGATAAAAACAGGATGTAAATATCCAGATATCATGAAACAACAAAATTCACACCAACAAACCTACAAAGACTTGCTGAAGGATTTTACAATGATACAAAGATGCTGTATTACTCTGTACATCATGTCAATTGCATGTTAAAGTCTGATTACATTCCCAAAATACAACATTAAAAATTAAAACTTAAGAATGGAAAGAAAATATATATATATATTACTTTGTAAGTTCAGATTTTTTCTATTTTGATTCCACTGTTTGTCCTCGTTTGCCAATATACAGGTCACATAAATGGTGCTAAAATATCCTGTTCTGACAATAAACGCAGGAAATCTGTCATCTTGTCTTGACTGCTCATCTATTAAACCAGAGAAAACGCTTCTTCATCCTGGATGTGGATGAAGAGGATGTAGAAAGAATATTTGACTTGGAGTGAGGATCATTCCTCGATGTTACCTTAGTGGATCAGCAGAAACAGACCAGCAGCATTGCATTGTGGGAGAGTCTGAATGTCATCAGCCAGTCCAGGTAAGAAATCGAAATAACACACAAGTTAACATTTTTTTTGACACAGCAGATTTAAATGCAAGTACAGTCTTGATTATTATTTTTGGCTTGAAGATGACATTGTTTTACCATGAAGAATCAGATGGAATTACTTTTTATCTGGTAAAACTAGACTTGAATGTTTTAACTTAAAACTATTTAGGGCAAAAATGACTAAAATGTGACCAAATCTAAAAGTCATTTTAGTCCTAAGACTAAGACTTCAATCTTAAATTGCTGCCAAAATTAGCTGTCTCAAAGGGCTTAACCCTTAGCAAAAAGTAGTGTACTTAAAGTTCATTTTATTAAGTACACTTGAGTGTAAGTATATCAACGATACTACTGGCCATGTATTTTTAATGTACTACAAAGTATACTAATTTAATACTTCAGACTAAATTGGAACATTTTTAGTTTGTAAAAGTATACTCTATAAGTTCAAGTTTACAAAAGTATACTTAAAAGTAATAAACTTCTAGTCCTCTTTCTATTTTATAAAAGTACACTCTGAAGCATACCATACCCAACATGGGGCGCACTTTAATCCACCCGGCTATCTGCGCACTGACTCCGAAAAACAATGAAAATTACCTTTTAGTATGTACTATTATTTCAATAGTAGTACATACTTGTATACTTGGCTTGTACTGCCTATCTTTTTAAGAGTATACTCAACAAGAGTATACTCTTAGAAGGATCTATGGAAGTATTCACTGACCAAGTATACTTAAACCCAAGGCACAAACACAAAAGTTAATGTCTAAGTATAGGTTAAATATATTTAGACTTTCAGTATGATTCTTAGTACAAGTCAAGTATACTTAACATTAACTTTGTTAAGTATATCTCTAAAAAGTGCATAAAAAGTTAACTGAAAGCATACTTAGTTTAAAAAACAGTACACTTGAAGTACACTTCAACATACTTCTTTTTGGTGAAGGAAACTTTTTGTAAATAAACATTTTCTTTGTGTTATAGAAGTGAAAGGTCTTCTAATAATGAGGCAAATATGGCACCACCTTAAAACTAGAAAAAAACACGATCAAAAAGCAGACACACTTTCCGTTTAAACACAATTTATTTTTCTGCTTAAATAATTATTACTTGGATCATCCAGTGTAGGCTATGTTGGTTTGTCATACATGTTGGTACCAGATTTTTCATCAACAATGGATGCTTTGGGTGGTTTTGTATGAAAAAAGACAAACAGAAAAAAGGTATACACAGTCAGAGAAAGCAGATTTCAAACAGCTTGTGATCGATTTCGTGATTCAGTTAGTAAAAAGGAGTCGATTTGGGGCTAAAAATGAGATTCTCTGTTCTCATGTTATACAGGCTTTTCAATTAAATAAAAGTACGTAATCAAACCTTCAAAATAAAAGCAATCTCCTTTTTAAAACCACAGCAGAACTAAAAGCTTGGACAGAAACTTCCAGTATGCATGATGACGTTTTTAAATGACACACACACACACGCACGCACACACACACACGGGGGTTGCGAGTTTTGAGATTAGACAAAGTTAAAGTCTCACAGAAGCATCCTGATGCATTCGAGTGAAGTCCCTGTGGAGTGTGACTGATTTCATTTTCGTACAAATCAAATAAAAACCGTGACAGATGGCGCATGTTTTGGTTATTGTGAGTGCTCACAAAGACAGAAGTACCAAGAAACCCTTTTCTCTACTCGTGTTTACAGTGCTTTGAATCGGGAGCAAAGGAAAGGAAGGCATCAAAAATAAAGTGACGTCACATGCAGCAAAATATCTTTTTCTCTGGAGACGGAGAACGGAGCAGAAGTTGGCTTCGAAGACACGTCCTTTGTTTTTAAAACCAAGCAGTTTTTTTTTCTTCTCTGTTCGTTTACGTACAGCTTTTTGTTTTCATGTGGAAGAGCATGTCAGGTCACACACTCAGGGCTGCTCAAACAGTGTCGACCTCTTCGTACAAACGCACCGGCTGCAAAGCTTCAACGCAAATCAGTGCATAAACAATCTGTGAAGCTACTGATTTTTTTTTTTTTTTAGATTTTATACAGTGACATTTATATACAACAAAATCACCCATTTATTATTATTATATTTCATTTTTTTAAAAAAAGAACCACATAGTACACCCCCATAGTACTGAGGGCCCAGGAGGAAAAAATAGACCATATAAGGCGAGTGTCTGAGAGTGAATCACACGTCGTCTTCTTCGTTTTTTGTTTTTTTTTCCTGTTTGTGCCATCTTTGGTCACAGACGCCTTTCTTTAGTCAAAGAAAGTTCCAGGTCACGTCCATGCGTGTCCTTCCTCGTTGTTTCCAACAGTGAGTGAGTTTGAGTGACATGCTCATGCGAAATCAAAGAAAAGTAACTTGTTTGTTTTTTTTCTCGGTCATCTTGCTGAAAACCATGCGATGTTAAAGTGAAAGCTTCAGACACGATTTGGTCGAGTGGACAAGGCTTCCAGTTCGTTTTTCCTCCCAGGGTGTGTTTGTGGTGCCGCAGGTGGGCGCAGTGGACCTGGAGGGTCAAGACATAAAACTGGTTAATCCAGAATTCATTATACGATATCTCTTGGTTTTATTGATTCATGTTGTTCGGGTCTTTACTCTACCTGGTTAAGTTGAGAGCTCTACCGTTATGACTGACTCTTCTTCCCTTGTTTCTTGGTGGCGCCATCTCCAGGCTTGGTGGAGCAGAAGCATTCGAGAAGAGAAAGACGCAAAAATGAATTTATTCAGAGTGAATCTTAAAGACAAGCTGTTCGTGTTAGTTGAACTCAACTACTGACGGTCAGCTGATCTCAGGCAGCGTGCTGAAGGAGAGACAAGTTAAAGGAGAGAGAGAAGAAGAGGTTAAGATGACTACTTTTGTACATTTGCAGCTAAAATCACACATGCTGTCATCGAAACATGTTAAAAGGAGAGAGTTCTTTCTATATTAGTAAAAACAAGTTAGTAAATCTGACGTCCAATCAAGAGGCATGACTGTTACACAACTCAGAATTAAACGTACAGTCCACGCCGCGTTCAAGCACAAAATCACTGAAAATGCAAACATGTGAGTAGACCGCAGAGTCGCCATAATGACCCCGCTACACGACTACGATGCTCTACACAGGCTGCAAACTGTTACCCTCACAGATCCATGCTTCCATCAGACCACATACATGAACCTGATCATGAGGTTCAGACTCTGAGAAGAGACCCTCTTTCACCGTTGTCCCTCTAATCCAAAGAAACCCTCTGTTCGGCGTGGATCCACCTGCCGCTGAGCTAAAATGATGCACTTAAAGCGAGGGATATGCTAACAAGCAGGGGCGTGTCCGGACGTTTTAGACTGGGGTGGCCCCTGCTCTCGTTTCCTTCACGTCACATCACCCTGATTGGTTTGATTCAGTATCTACACACTACCACAGCTTCATGCAGGTGTGAGTGAAACAGCAAGGCTAGTCTACGTCAGGCGGTTGGGTTTAAAACCTCAGTTATCCCTCTCTGGGCCTCTCCAGACTTCTCCCCCTTGTTGCCCTGCCGAGAGCGCTTCCCCCTCTTCTTGCCCTTCCCTCCTGAGGCTCCTCCTCCTCCTCCTCCTGCTGAAGGAGCAGCGTCTCCTCCACCTGTTCCTACACCAACACCAGCTGCTTCTTCTGTAAGAGTGTCGCTCTCACTTTCCCTTCTGTCCTCAGTGTTGTAAACGCGGCGCACCACCTTTCTGATCACCTGTAGGGGGCAGAAGCATGTAAAAGGGGGAGGAGGTGGGGGAGGTTATGTGAGGACAGGAGGATGAGCTGCTGTCTGAGGTGTGTGTTGCTGCATCTGTTAGTCTCAGTGTGAAATTCAGTAACTGGTTTTCCCGACAGTTTAAAGGAAACATGTGTGTGTTTGTTTGAGGTGTATGAAAAAGATGTAGCAGGTAATGAGGGAGGGTGAAGGTGGTTACTTTTCTGGTGACCAGATTCCCGTCTTCATCTGTGAACTGCTCCTCCGTCACAGACTCCCCAGGAATGTTTTTGGCCTCCTCCCCCTGAGATGAAGGTTTAAAAGACGAGGTTAATGTTTGATGGAGGGAAGAGGTTCAGGAGGTTATCTGAGGGACTGTTATTCATCTGCTTATGAGGAAAACAAGAAAAAAAACAAACATCCTTTCAGGTGGGCTTGACCTTGGTCGTAGCTAATCTGGAGACAGTTCAAGATGTTTTTGTCAAATCTTATTCTCAGAAAAACAAAAACAAAATCCTACATCTCAAAGTTCGTCTGAAAAAGCTTCATTACACAACCAAGAGAGCATGATACAGAAGTTTATAGTCAAACATTGATTTGTGATTGAGAAAGTTTAAAACACTCAAATGGTGCAAAATTATGACAACCACTGCAGCAGCCAAAATAAAAAAGCTGAAAGCACAAAATGCATAAACACACAAAAACAGGCCTCTACATTCTCAGAGCTCTCACAGCAAAGCTCAAGTTTTTTGTTGGTAAAATCTCTAAATTGTGTTGAGATTAAATCCCTTTTATAAATCTTCTACATATAAAACCATCCCGGGGGTCTATAGCAGACTTCATCTACATTTTCTTGCAACTTCTGTATCAAAAATGTAGCCGTATAAATGAAATTATCACCGCATGAATTAAAAATGAAAGTTACTTTTAGGTACAGCTCAGATCTCAGATTAAACTGCCAGAGAGGATCAGACATGCGGAGTCAATCTCTCATTTTATTTCCCTACTCAACACATCTTTACAAAATAGGTTATATTCTGTGGTTTTATTTTAATTTTTAACATTTTTTTCTCCTCAGTTATTTGTCTATATCCTGATTGCTTTTATTGCCTTTTTGTGAAGCACTTGGCTAGCTGTATAGAAATGTGCTGTACAAATAAATTGTGGTTGACCAATCACAGGCTGATGTTTAAATGTAAATGTAAATGTTCTTTATTTATACAGCCCTTTACAGCAACCCTTTCGGAGAACCAAAGTGCTTTACAATACACAATAAGCAACAAACATTTTGTCCACAGGGGGAGTCAAAGTTGTCACACACTAAAAGTTCCTCACAGAAGCTTTAAAGTTCAGTGTTTTGTTTGTAAGGTTAAGCTGTATAATCAAACATGAAAATACACCACAATGGGATTGAACATCAGATTTTCTGCCCCTGTTAAAATCCAGACTTAGATTATTATTACTGGTAGTGCTAAAGAAATCAATCTGAGCCGATCACACAGCAAACCGACACTCAAGAAAAGTAGATGGCAAATGAAAGCTGAGTTGAGTAGCACAAGACTTCACGTCCACACATGCTCTGCCTCTTAAACACGTTTACCAAGCAGCTATACCAGGATTTAAATGTCTAAAAAGACTCTGATTCTGCAGACGAACACACTCTGGTGTTAACAGAAACACAGTCACTTCATAAACACACCAATCCACTCTGCTTCCTCTGTGACTCCCTTCTTCACACTTTCACAGAGTCACAGAGCGAACCAAACTGCACTCCGCCACGAGCCGTCCACACACCAGGCCTCACACACCTTGAGTATGACTCTTCGGCGGTACACCCTGGTGGTGACTGTGGCCTCCTCGTCAGAGCTCGGCTCGTCGGCTCTAACAACCCCCTGACAAAGGCAGCCAGTAGCAGTTTAACAACATTTGTCATGAGTAGACCCACCAAAATCCTCGTTCTGTAGGGTAAAATCAACAGAGTTCGGCTGCTTTGAGGAAACATCTCTCACCTGGACTTTGTGCTGGGACCTTTCACCTCCCTCCTCCCGTCCTCTGCTTGGTCCTGCTGTGCTGCTGTCCTCCTGAGATCCTTTCCTCTTGGCCTCCTTCTCCTTTCCTTCTCTTGCTGCTTCACTGTGACCTCCATTCTGTCTCTCAGCCTGAGCCGGGGGCTGCTCCAATGAGTCAGCTAGACTCTCGGGGCTGCAGGAGACAAAGGTTGGAAAAGTTTGTCAAAGCTGAAAGGTTAGGCTACCAAACTTAAATAGTGGCTGGTCTCTATCAGGGCTGTCATAACACCCAATTTTAGCCAATTCTAGCAGTCTGCCATGTCTTCTTCATCTGTCCTCTGTAGCATCCACAGTAAAAAACCCACTAATATGAAGTCACTAAATTTTACACACAGAGTAAAGGAATGTCATTAAAAACGCAGTTCTCCTCATGTAAAGACATCGTAGCTCATCCTACCTGCCCTCCTCAGCAGGAGCGCCTTGGCCACGGTCTCCGCTTGCGTCGGCCGCCTCATTTCTCCAACCTGGAACTGAACACATGTCTTTCTCTGCTTGCCGTACTTGTTCGAGGATGGCATTCACCCTCTCTTCTGTCATCTCCTCTTCCTCCAGGCCTCCCTCCAACTTAATATCCTCCAGCAGACTCTGCAGCCTCTCCTGGGTCATCTCCTCTTCCTCTTCTTCTTGTTGCTTTCCATTTTCATGAGTAGTGGCGGCTACCTTTTCATGGATTCCGCCCTCCAGCTCCAAAACGACGCCCTTCCCTGCCTTGACTTCTGTCTCTAAGGCCTCGGTATACCCGTCTGTTCCCTTTTCCGATTTCTCCACTACCCTCCTGACATTATCCGGCCTCTCATAGGCGGCTAACCCTGATGTTTTTTCTGGTCGATCTTCCAAAGTCCCGGTAATGTCTTCAGCCTCAACAACAGGAGGCACTGTGGCACTGGAGCCGGGGGCAGGGGCGACTGTGACGGGCTCGCTGCTAGAGGTGCTGGTGGTCTGAGTGAGGGAGAGGTCGCTAGGTCTAGTTAGCGCACTCTTGCTAGGGGAGTCTGCACTAAAATCGCCCTCGCTAAAGAAGTCATCGGAGCGCAGAGGGGTGGGGGGCTCGTAGTTCAGGTCTGAGGGGGTTTTCAGCTCCAGATCTACATTGTCGTATCCTGGGGTTGGATGGCAGGAGTAAAGGATTAGAGGGGAGGGGTTTGAAGGGGGAGGGACAGAGAAGAGGGGGAGGGAAAGAGGGAGGGATGGGGAGGTAGAGTGGCGGAGGTGATGATATGAGAAACACTTGTAACATTCGAGAGTAGCAACAGTTCAGAAGTCACACAGGTGAAACCCAAAGACACTTCAAAGCTGCATTAACGACATTTGGCCACTTGGGGGCAGCAGAGTGAGCTGGAAACACAACAATAGCCTCAGCTTGATGCTAGCTTAGCCTGCATTTTATTGCACACTTAGTCAGTCTCGCTTTAGCATCTTGTTTACGTATGTGTATGACTGTGACTCGACCGACTTACCCACGACTCGGCAGCCTCTATGCTGATTGTGGTTTGAGTTAAAACGATTTAAAGTCGACAAAGCACGACTTGGTTCTGCCTCCCGCCAGTTTACACATTTGAAACCAAAAAGCTCTCGGTAATTCCGCGTTAGCGTTGTACTCACTCCACCACTTGCGCAGTAGCATTGTGCGCATTCGGCGGGAGAGTCGCCGAGAGTCGTTGTGATGACACTCGGCTCAAACAGCATATCCCCCGATGAGCTACGCAATCTTAGTACACCCATAGGCTGAATCAAGTGTCAATCATAGAAAACATGAACCCCTTAATAACTTTTAAAAACGGAGCTGTACAGAAAAAAAGAGGACTTGAGCACAAAACAGTCTTACAATAACTACATGTCAACATCGCAAGCAGGGGAAGAAAATTTTATATTCTGCGTAATAAACTTCTAGCTGGTGGAGGCGGGATTTATGACCTATACTGCAGCCTGTCACCAGAGGGTGCTGTTCTAGGAGTGGCTTCACCCAGCAAGGAGGCAGACTCTGTCCATTGTGTATACAGTCTATGATTGGACACTAGTGAACACCAGTCACATAAATGGAAGCAGATGGTACACCAACTCCACAGTGTGCGGCTGGTTCTCCAGTTAGTGGACGCTCAACATTGTACCTACTTAGTACTCAGCTGTTGCAGTGTAGGAAAAGGTACAGTGCGCTTATTATTCCCAGTTTAAGGGATAGCAAAATACAGTTTCTGACACTTTAAAACATCACAGCCCAAAAACACTTCATAATCGAGCTCTACGCCACGGTCTGCTAACATGTTACCTTCGCTGTGCTGCGTTTACTGCTCCCTCCAAGTAGCCAAATCAAAACTTATTGAAGGATATTCCTACAAACACACGGGGGACTCTTGTGTGACTTCTCAACCAGCGCTACACAGTAGACATATGAACATATTACAGAGAGATGGAAACAGAATATACAGACAGAGTACAAGATGTAAGACAGAAAATTAACATAAACTGTTTTTGTATAAACTGTTTACACGAATACTGAGTCATGATAATGTCATCTGCAATGTTTCCCGTGAACTTGCGGTGCCTGGAGAGATTAGCGCTTAAAAGCCAGGCGAGCTTTTTGCAAAAGCACTTAACTTTTGACCCCAGAGTGCACCTGAAGTGCAAAAGTACTGATCCAGACTCGGGCTCATTTTCTCTTTATTTCTGTCCATTTTTAGAGCATGAGCAGAATTCAGATTGGTTAGTTTGGTTGATTTTTAGAGGAGAAGAGCAACCAGCAGGCGCCTAAATGTAGACTTCAGGAACCGTACGGTCCCGTCTGAAGTGAGTGGGGACACCAGGAGGGAGGGGGGAGGCTGGAGGGGAGGAGTTAGGCAACATGGGGGAAGGAGAGTGAGGATTTCGGGAAGGTGAGGGGACACCAAGGAGATGAGAAGAGGGGTTAGAGGATGAAGGAGAAGAAGAGGGGTAAGGAGAAGGGGAACAGCAAGGGGAAGAAAGCAAAAAGGGAGGAGAGGAGTGATGGTTTTGTAGAGGAGAGGGGACACCAGAGAGAAGGGGTCGGGATGGAGGAGGAGAGGGAGGTGAGGGGGCAGGAGGAAAGAGATGATTATTTCGAGAAGAAGGAGAATTGGCACGAAGGGGAGCGGATGGAGGGCGAAAAAAGGGGGAGAGTTTACGAACAGGAGGGAGAAGACGGGGAAGAGAGGAGGCACACGATGGGGAAGAAGAAGAGCTGCACAAAGAGGGAGGAGGAAGAGGAGGTGGTGATTTAGCAGGCATAGGAGGAGCAAAGCGAGATTGGAGAGCGAGGGAAGAATCTGAGGAGGTGAAAGTGGACGAGGTGAGTCGGAAAGGAGAGCGGGGACGGTGGCGAGGGAGTGAGGAAGGAGGAGAGAAGAATGTGGAGCAAGGGACGGGGCTTCGAGGGGAGGAGGGGTGAGGTGGGGAGTAAGTCAGAGCGATGAAATGAGGGAGGACGGGAGCGACAGGGAGGACGTAGACAGGTGTTGAAGTTGGAGGCGGAAACTGAAAGAAAGAGGAAGACGTGACGGCAGGAGGTGAGGGGACAGAGGGAGATGTGATGTGTCTAGAAGGAGTTGAAGAGGGGGGAGTAGGACAGAGAGGAGGAGGAGGCTTTTTAGGAGACTCTAAAAGCTTTGGAGCTAAAAGGGCGATCACGATTCACAAGAGACAAAAACACCGTGTTAGATGAGACGACGATGAAAAGACAAACAGCAGAAACAAACGAATGACCACAGTGAGAATGATTCAGAAGCTGCAGAAGCAGAGATGTTGCACACCAGAGTCATGGGATTGCTTATCTTGGCCGATAAGCAGGAATAGACCTCTTAGTCACCAGCAGCAGGGAGAGCTTCCATAAGTGGAGAGTCAAAGTGTGGGGGCTAAATTCACATACTGGCTTTGTCTTCTATGAGGACAGGTTTAGGGATCCTGGAAGAGCCAAGTATGTTGAATCAAAACGAATTAAAGCAGCTCTTCGTAATTTAGATCTAATATTTATGTGTTTTTTCTCATCATATCTGAACCCAAACATTTCCTAAAATATCATGTCAGAAGCGGGGATATCTGGAACATTACTTCTGGACAGCTGTTAGTGTCAGCAGGGGGCAGTGTTGCATTTTTTAATCACACTCTAGTGAGCCTGAGTTCAGCAGCAAAGCACTGGATCCAGAGGTTAGCAAAAACAGCAATTGGTTGAAGTTGAAGTTAGCTGGTTAGTTTTGCTGTAGAAGTTAGTCACTCTGAAGCAAGAAGAGGAGGGAGGAAGAGGAGGAGGGAGGAAGAGGAGGCGGGCAGTCTGCTGGTCTCAAAGCAGGAAGAAGCTAAAGTGGAGCGTAGAGGCTGGGAGGCTCGGAGGAACCCAGGAGATGACAGGTACAGTACAGCTAAGAGCAGTGACACAGATGCATCCTTATACACTGCACACTTTGGAAAAAGGTGTTTCATTTTCAACCATCTGTGAGAGCTGGAGCACACTCCCCGGTGCTTCACAAAAGACACACTGGATGTGTTGAAAAGGCTTCACCGTTTTGAAGAGTGTTAAAAGTGTATCGTTAGAGATCAACAACATCAGAGCAGGCAGCCTCTCACATAAAGCAAAAGCCATGCATTTTGTTGATTTGTCTTATTTCTTTTAAATGTTAGTTCCACTTTGAATCATCTTTGCAGAAAGACCGCCTTTGCTTGACTGTAAATCAAAGCAAAAGTAAAAATGATCTTTGTGTTAAGATGATCGGAAATTTAGTCGACCAATTAGCTATGAGGCTCATTTCAGAAGTTTGTCTGGATAGTTCATCTAAATGTGTTTTTTTTAACAGACTGTGAATTAAGTCCAAAAATAATGAAAATAAAGTTGATATTTAAGATGTGATACTTAAAAGAACAAAGATGTTTCATTATTAGGGTGATCATATTTTGAATCCCCAAAAAGAGGATGTGCGGGCGCAAAATTTTGAGGGGTTTTCGGGTTAGGTCCAGTGTTTTTTACTCGCTTCTAACTCAGTTAATTGCATATTCTGAATTACCAAAAAGACACTTAACCAGGCAACTTGGAGATTCTGAAAAATACTCACACAAATTTGCGTTTATAAACATTACATTCATTTATCTAAAGCATTTCTCCTCAACAAAATTATCAGTCACATACAAATATTTTTCCCTTTCCTTTCACTCACCAGCAGACAGTGCATGCCTGCGTCTCGTCAGTGGCTTTGCTTAGAACTGAGCAGCAGATGCACTGTTTTATAATGACTGAAAACACGTTCCGGGGTTTGGCGTCTCAATGTGTATCCAAATGAACCATTGAACATGTAAATATGGGGAAAAAAACGGGCTTCCTTACAAAACCCCGGACATTTGAAGGATTTTATTAACTCCCCCTGAACAGGCCAGACAGCCCCTAAAAAGAGGACATGTCCAGGTTAAAGAGGACGTATGGTCACCCTATTTATTATGCGAATAAAGTCTACATATTGGGAGGATGATTATAAAATTCATATGATGACTTTGTTCTTGTAAAATCACAATCAAATTCTCCATATTATACTTTGTCATAATATAAGCATCACCTTCAGAAAACTGTTAATATTTCTAAGTTCATAAAAGATAATAAAAGCCATAATCTCCAGAACTGGAAATACACTTTTATGTTTTGTAATGCAATGATATCAAACTTCTGAAATGTGCTTCTGTCAATTACAGAAAACTGAAGCTGCCATGATTAAATTCATTTCAGAGGAAAGACAGAAAGTTAGAAGGAGAGAAAGACTTGCCATTCTGCTGAAAGCAAGCATGCTTTTGTCCCCTAAACTTGTCGGTATAATTATGTTTTTATGTATTTTCTAAAAGCAAACTGTGTAATTTTTTTGAAAGAAGTACTTTAGGGAGTCATTTTTAACTTGTTACATACACATAAACATAACTATTGTTATACCAAATCATGAACCGGTGCACTGACCCGTCTGGAAAATGTATTATTAGCGATCTCATTAATACATTTATCAGCTGGGTCGGAGGTACCAGTTCATTTACATTCACTTTAGGATCATGCTTTTGAAACAGTCACATATATTTAAAAGTGTCATGCTTCCAAAATAGTACAGATTTATCAGAAGTTTGAAAATATATCGCTAATAATCACCCATTATTCTATCAATGCCATTAGCAATCCAATCACTGAGAGCTACGGTAAATTAGTGAAATGGTTGTAAAGCTATCAGACTAGCTGGGGTGACTGCTTAAATCAGACGACTCTAATACTATCACTTCCTGATGGTCCATTAGCTGTAATGGGCTCAGTGACCCCGCTCGAGCATTAAGCCACTTTAGTTTAGAATTCGATTAGCGTCCGTTGTTTGGTCAAGCCCGATTTGATCCTGTGTTTGTTTACACTGTCAGGTCTGACTATCTGGCTGAGAGAGGAGGTGAAGAAGGGTGAGGGGATAGACTGAGAGATAGACTGAGAGTTCAGCTAGGGTGGGCTACACTTTACCATCGGACTGATCCGGGAATACTGCGTTATCATCGGCAAAGCAGCGTGTGCCTGAAATGTTACCGTAGTCAAATATGGGCCCTTCCAGCAAAGTCACAATATCCAACCGATTGATCTTAGTCAGCACCGCAGTTAAAGCGTCCGCTGGAGAGGAGAGAGACGGAGACGTGTCAATCAAAGAAGCAGAGACAACAAGTGAATTTGTGTTTTCAAAAAGGCAAACAAATGATTCAGTCTGTCCTGTATTAGACTCAGAAGGTTTCATCTGGATAACACTGTTCCAGATTTACAGGCCCACTATTCAATAATCAGGGAAATCAGCCTGATTGTCCCTGTTTTTAAAGAATCAATCTTTTTCAGATACAGATTATTTTTCATTTTAGCAACTCTGGATTATGAATGCTCAAATGATACTCCATAAAACATACTTTGTTTACCACAAAAAAGGGTAAAAATCAAGTTTGGATTACATAATCAAATCTGTTTGTGTCATAGTTGACAAACACACACAGAAACAGGTCATTGTTATCATCAATGACTTGTTTTAAAAATTGGGTCATTACTTAAAAAAACAGGTTTTTACTAAGAAAAGAAAAACAAAAATGAATTTCAGACCAAATCAGGTCATATAATCTTTTTGTATGCGTTTTCACCCAAGACAAAATTTTGTGTTGCTCAATAGGAAAGAGAAAAATTTAGATTACTAATGCTCATCTTGAGACGTCATGTTCCATGCTTTGCCTACAGGGGGCGCCAAAACCCACATTAAAGTTTTGGACAAGACAAACTTTACCTGATTCAATCTGGTTTTATAATCCTTCTCTCCATTCACAACATGTTTTTAAAATCCTTCTTTATTAACTCCAATACGAGTTACTTACTTGTGGCATTTTTACCGTCCCTGTGCACCCATTTCTTTAGGAGCATGAAGCTCTGTGCTGTCAGGGAGTTGGGGTTCTCCACTCTGATGAAGTTGATCTCATCCACAGTGAAATCAAGCTCCCTGGCCAGCTCTGTAACAGCAACACAAAGCACAACAAATGTCAAGGATTACAAGTACATGAATATAGTGCTTTCACAGACGCTGAATAGAGCTGCATGTCTTAAACACAAAGGCTGCCATAGTTTAAGGTCGCACAAAGCACCAACACTGCGCAGATATCCACACAAAAACCTTATTTTCCAAACCTTTTAAAGAAATTTAAAAAACGGTTTCATTAAGAGAGTTTTCGGAGATTTTTAAGTGTTAAAATTATAACTTACTCTAAGCAAGATGATGTTCTATTATGGACATAACATTGGTCACATTAACATTGATAGTCTGTCCAATATCCAAACAGATTTCAGGTTTGAAAAGTGAGAAATGAAGCTAAAATTATTATTAATCTATTTTTTAA
The DNA here is from genome assembly GCA_962446985.1 of Xyrichtys novacula. Lineage (NCBI taxonomy): Eukaryota > Metazoa > Chordata > Actinopteri > Labriformes > Labridae > Xyrichtys > Xyrichtys novacula. Next base: position 3,991,523 of record OY660882.1, on the reverse strand, counting down.
ATAAATATATTGATGAGCTGTTTGATCGATACCGTGAGTAGAAATGAGAATACTGAACAAATTGAATCGTTATATCCAAGATTAACCTGCTCCCCTGCTCACCCCTTCTGTAGGTGAAGCCACGGTGGCCTTCAAGGACAAAAAGCTCCTTTTGATTAAAGATAGGCATGATCATCCATAAAAACTTTATATAGCACAATTTTCTTTGCATAAAACAAAACCTCTGTACTTCTCCTTCTTACAATCATCACATTTCCTGCATTCACTCACTAAATACAAAACGCATTTGTAACCAGTTTGTCCATTCTGTGCTACTGTAGAAACATGGTAATGCAATATAGCCACCTATATGGAAAAAGACTCCCTCTTATATAGACATAAAAGCTTATTTAGATTAACAAAAGTTAAATGATTATTATTTCCAGCTGATTACACACTAATTCAGACATTGTTATGATTCCATTTCAACCAAATCTGTCCTAATAAACGTCACACACTGTACCTTTAAACCTGATATCTTTGTATCATTTAATTATAATAAGCAGGTAACCCTCATTTTGAAGAATCTGTGATAATATATTCTCTGGTGAATCAAACATTAAAATTGCTTATTATAACAGCATCTCTCTGCTTATAGCCGGATTTAAAGCCCTGTCATAATCTGAATCAGAAGTTTAGTTAGTTTTTTTACTGCTCATTGGCTAAATAATTGTCACTGTAAACAATGGTGCCAAAAGCAGTTTAGAGCAAATAAACTGGAGACATTTTGCTTGCACAGATGCGCATACTGGTTATAAATCTTAAACCCAGCAGAGGACATAATGTTCAGCAGATCCACTGGCTCACTGCGGCTCTGCAACAGGAACACACATTAAATATGGATGAGATTACTTTTCTCTTATGAGAACTCTCTGCACAGGAAAGCCCGGCACACAGCTACAGTATTCACGTTCAAGCACGCTTCGGATAAATGATTGCGCTCAAATGTTCACTGTGCTTACACACCCAAACATACGCAGGGTGACGCCCACCCGCACACATGCCGGCAGGCTTGGGACAGTGCTGCAGTGCAGGTGGTCAAGCTCGGACTGAACTGCAGAGGCCACACCCTGATCGGCTTCACTGAATCATATGAGGAAAATCATCTAAATGCCACTTAAAGCAGCAAAAAACCTCAAACATGCATGACATGGAGGAATAAAAACACATCAGTGTGGGAGTTTTTTGCTGTAAAAGTAGAGCAAATGTTTATTACTTCACATTATTCTTCTCCCTACCCAAGAGAAAATCTTTTTAATGAGCTGTCTGTCTGTATCTGAGGACTTCTGCTGCAAAATTACAACACAGTCCAATATTTTAATATGCTTCTACGTTTATAGTGTGTCACAGCTGCTGATGTATGACGCTATAAACAACACTGCAGCACTGCTCAGTTAAGACACTTCATGTGTCCACCAGGTGGCAACAAGCGCCATGAAACCAACAGACTGAGTACTGGGCTCAGCTCTGCTTATTCATTCATTCACGTATGGGCTCTTTAAAATTCACCCAATTGATCCATGTAAATGATAAATGAGTTTCACATTAACTCATCTCCTAAGCCTTTTATTGAATGTTGAATGTGAAGAGATCACCCAAAAAGAAAAACAGCATTAACAGTCAGACTTACTTGTGTATGTGCTTATTTTTTAAAATCTTGTTTTAAAGTGTAAAAGTGTGGTCTGTGTCCACTCACCAGTCCAGCTGAGTCCCAGGTGGTCAGCTACAATTGCCATGCGGAGGTCTGTTCTCTCACAGGGACTCTGAGGGCCTGTGTGAGGGTGCAGGGAGGGGCCGGAAACAAACAGTTAAAACATGGTAATAGAAAACAACCCCTCAGTGAAAAATAAAGTGGCTTTTATGAAGTACCCACAGAAGGATTTAATGACATTCAATGTAAGAAACAGATTGGGATTGTGAACTGAAAGTAAGTCTGTGTTAGAGATGAAACATTGATGTGTTGACCATAATAACTGCTGAATACCTCGTCTCTGTATGCCTGCTTGAGTATCTTTTTCTCTCGTCTTTTGGACATTATTCATATTAATATTCATGTGAAACCCTGCAGTGTTGGTGACTGGAAAAACACTAAGACTAACTTTAGCTCACTGTCCCAGTTATCTGATATAAAAAAATATTTCTGGCCAAACTGTCCTCAGTGTTATCTCCGCATCGCTTTCCTTTTTCAGTTCTGCTCTTAAGACTTTCAACATGAAGCTGGAACATCATAAATGTTAGCTTAGCTTAGCAATAAGACTCTAAACTGGGAAATAGCTAGCCTTGCTCTGAACAATGTTAAATTGTGTTGGATTTTGCCAACCATCTGTATAGCTTATTAAAGCTCATATGAGTAACTTTCAGTTTGTGCCACTTCTGGCTGTTTCTTCAGCTGCTTGACTGACACCGACCCCCTAACAAAGGTTTCAGGTCTTAAAGATCGGGATATAAAAAGACATCAATGTGAATTTTAGTCTATTTCATAAACATAAAAAAATTCCTCACAAGAGCTTTAATAAACATGTTTAATTAAACTGGTTGGTACTGGACTGTGCACAAGGATTTTTGTCTATTTCTTTTTTAATTATTATTATCTTAAGCCTACAAGAAATATATTTATCACCTTTTTTTAGTCTAAAAAGTGGGCTGTGTTAGATTGGCGAAGCCATAGACTGTAAGTTTCAATGGATGCCATTCACTGACAGGTTTAGAGCTCCCCCTCTGATTGGCTCCAGTATATGCCACAAACCCCGCCTCCCTTGTATTAACAGATAGAACTGCATCAAAATACACATTGGTTACATTATTTTTCTCAAATATGGTGTCAGTTGTTGTTAGTTCTTATAATACTGATTAACTATATGTCCAAGTGTTCGTTTCTGAGAAGTTAGTTATTGAACTCTAAAAAGATGATTGATTGACAGCTCTGTTGACGAAATACACAAGCTCGAGAGTCATTAAAACCTCCATAGTGTCTGCTTCAAGTCAACCCAAGGATCTATCCTATTGTTGACTGTACCGACCTGAGGGATCTACAGTGTTTACTGGAATACATGTTTTAATAGGGATTTTACGTCAGAACCACAGCTCTAGCAGCCAGGCTGCTCCTGTGCATGCTTTGGCTGCACCAGCACGATATGCCAACATCTACGTAGCATCTCATAATCATTGCCCACTTCACGCAACCTGATGTAAAAGTGCCATAAACATGCATTAAAAGAAACAGTGGTCATCTACTAGTAAAATAAACCTTGTGGATTGTTGGCTTTGATAAGGTACCAGTAGAGATGAGCAGTGGGATTCTTGGCTAATTCAGGCAGTGGGTCCATATCTCCAAATAATCTAAGTAATTGTGGTAATAATTATGTTTTGGGAAATTCGCCCACTAGATAAGACACAAGGAGTGCTTACTCTAACCGTGGAGATGTCCATATATCATTTATAGACTATTATCTTCACACTTCAGAGTACTCTCATTAAGTAGTTACTTCTGTCGTGGTAAATACTTTGATACTTTTACCATTGGCAGCTGGTAATCCAAAACTAAAAATCACGAGGATCTGTGAGGCCAGAAAAGTTCAGACACAAATCACATTTACAAAATTAAATGTTTGATAATCAGTAAGAATTAGTAGAGTTTCAAAAGGGTTAAAGAGTTTTTCTACCACATCACTAACCACAAACAATCTACCATCAGGCAACATTCGCTCCCACTGATAAAAGCAATTCAAGGCCCTAACTTGAAATCAAAGCTCATCCAGCTGCACCAAGTTTTTTTACAAAGTCAAGGATGACTCCAAATCACTTACTTGCAGCTGATAATGATATGGTTGTCAAGTTCGGCCGATGAATTGTTTTTACAGGGTCATTAGAGAGTAAAAAGTTCCACCAAAAAATATCTACAAACCAGGCAAGCAGACCAAAACAGACACAAGGCCATATTCCCCCCAAATCTTCTACTGGTCCCTGTTATGCTAAGGATATAAAGAGTGAGAGGTGTGAAGTCGTGGTGAGGTGCAAGGCTAGGCTAGCTCAATCTGTCGCGTTAAGTGAAAGTGACAATGTGTGTGGTAGCCTTTGACACGGATGCATCCTCACTCTTTCTTGCAACCATTGCCGACAACTGCAAGTATTATCAAGTTTCTGCATCTTGTTTATACACTGAAGTTCACACTAACAATAGAACAATTAACTCAATGGTATAGCAGATCTAAAGACATAGCTTAGAACATTTCAACTGGGCGTTGTCATCCTTGAGTTGTATCTGGCTGAGTCACATATAACTGGTGCATAACAGCTCAACTGGAGCAATGCGTAGCCAGCGCAGGCACAAAGACGTTAACTAGGAAGATCTAAGGCTGGTGGTGCGAGCTCAGCTTATATAGCCACACATAGACTTTGTGATCCTGCATGTAAAATAAACTGCTCAACTCTGTCTGTTTCAGAGCGATTCTGAAGAGTCCTCATGTCTTAGTCTTTCCCTCAATGTCAAAATCAGACAGCACGGGACACAGATAACAAGAATAACAGGAAGAGGAGGAAGAAGAAGAAGAAGTGACAGCTATACTCACAAAGTCACGTCACAAAGCACCCACAACGACTACATGCATCTCAAATTGAAAGATAAGGTACATCAAGTTTTTAGAAAGAGTTTACAAACTAGTCTGGTTCTCTGTGACAGGAGCCGTGACTGGTTGATCAACCTGACTCCCTTCCTCCTTCTCCATCTGCTTTTGCTCCTGTCCTCCAAGTGTCCGCCTACTCTTCCTCATGCTCCTCCTCATCCTCTCACTTCTGGCTTGCTCAACCTCAGTTCTCACATCTCTAGCAGATGGTGTTGATGGGGTGGTGCTGGTGGAGGTGGAGGTAGAGGTGCGTGAAGGGCGAGAACTTCTAGGTGCTCTAGATGGTTCTGACAAGGAAGTTTTCCCGGTAGTGCTGAGGCTGCAGCTCTCCTCTTCCTCAGTTGGCAGTGTTTTCCCCTCTAACTTTGTTTGAGCCTCCCTGGGAATGGTTTGGTCCAAAAGGTTGGCTGCCTGGTTATTGACAGACTTTGTTTTTATTTTTTTGGGGACAACTATACATTTTTTGGGGCCTGTTTTGTTTGTGCTGGTACTACCTTGAGTTTTTACCGAGTTATGTCTGGTTTCTATACTAGATCTTCCTTTAGGTGGTTGTGTACTACCCTTGGCAGTTGGCCTGCTCTTACCACTAACCAAAGACTTAGTTTTAACTTTGCTAGGCTCCCTAGCACAGGAGAGTTTCATGGCTTTCATTATTGGGATCCTTGATTTAGGAAAGACTTCCCCAAAGGGGTCTACTCTCTCCCTGACAACAGGCATTGCATGTCTCCTGAGGTGAACCCTATCTTGTACCTTATCTTTCACTATTGGTTGACCTTGACTGCATAGTTTATGGCTGGGTGGCCTCACTGGTATCCTTGACTTGCATATCTTCCCTTTGACCTCTTTAATTCTTGCATTTGTTATTGCTACATTACTACTATCCCTGCCTTCCCTGATGTTCTCCTCTAGCTGGGTAAGTGATGCATCTGTGTTGCTGACTTCCTGCAGAGAGGAATCTGAGGAAGACAACGAGTTGAACACAGTACTGCCAGCCTGAATGATGTCTGAATGGAAATACTGAGATTCAGGGATACTGCTACCTGTGGGATGGCTACTTTCTTGTTGAGGTGCACAAGAAGAGTCAGTACTTTGGTAATAATTATTTGCATTTTCAGAGATCCAGTCCAAATAGGATGCCTGTTTGGGTATACCTGAAGGAATTCTGTTATTCAAATAGTAATCTGTAATGTGGTGTACTATTACTCAAATAGATATCTGTCATGCCTGATAAACTATAATTAGAATAATCTGTATGGTTTGAGGTTACAGAGTAAGACCTATCTACAGTTGTTCCTGAGGTAACATTGCTAGAATGACAAAGGATGCTATTTGATGGATCAGAGGTTTTATCAGTTGACATTTTGCTTCCTGCTCTAAATGTGGTGAATGTGGGTTCAGTGTTGGAAATCAGGTCTGTACATGTGCTATAACTGCCAGACGCAGTAGATATTTCAAGCTGGACAGTGGTTGTCTGAATGGAGACTTGAGGCACTAGGGTGTCTGTGACAGAATACAACTGATCCATGTGTTGTGAGGAATAATCTACCTCTGAGTCCCTGACCCTGTACCTGCCAGCCGAGAAGAGATGCTCACCAATCTGAAAAAACTGGAGCCTCTCCTCAACCATGTCTCTCTTGCTCATGTCAATCGCACCACTGCGTGTCATCTCAAACATCTTCCCTTCATGGAAGGGGAATGGGTTTGGCTCGCTCGTCGGCGTGCTATCGTCCGTAGGTGTTCGGGCCGGGGTAGTGTCTGGTGTTGTTGCCTGGGACTGTTCGTCCACTGCCAGTCCAAAAGGCTTGGGCTCACCATTGCTTTCCCTCGTCCCTCCCATGTCAACTACTTCCTCTTCTCCACCTTTGCTGGACCAAGGGTCAAAGTCCAGCCCCTTAGTAGCCACAGTCTTGAAAGGAGAGTTAAACTCCTCTTCTAACTTGTAACTAAAATAAGTGTCTGAAAATCCCTCTTTATCTGAGGGTTTTTGGTCCTGACTTTTAGCCCCACCTTTACTTACTCCATCATGCTTTTCACCATTGGAGGGGCTATCTCTTTTGAGAGTGTCTTTAGGACATTCCTCTGGGGTTTTCTCCTCTTCAATAACCTCCAGTTTGGTTGGGGGAAAAGAGCGGTCAGTAGACCTATATGTGTCTGTTGCCCAGACATCTCTCCGACTGTCTGGAAGACCAAACAACCGTAAATCCGCCTGTTCGCACAGGCCATCATCCTCATCCTGCAGCTCATACCCATCCAGAGAGTCTATCTCTGTTGCATCTGTATCATGGGAAAATTCAGCAGTTGTGGCTATTGAACAGTCAGTTATTGATTGGTCATTTCCATTCTGTTCATAATCATAGTCCTCCCCTTTGCCATTAGAGCCTTTAGACCCATTGGACCCATTGGAACCATTGGTCCCACCATTAGGCTCCTTGTTGTTTCCATTCTTATCATGTTTTTTGGATTTAGATGCCTTTTCCCTCTCTTTCTTTTTCTCTTCCTCCTCAGGAGTTCTGGAAGTTAATTTCCTGCAAGGAATTGGTTGAAACATAGACTCATCATCCTCATCTTCTGCATCTTCACCATTTGATCGACTGTCATCTTCCCCAGGGAGCACTGGGGTAGGGGGCTGGATTCGAATTATGGGCTCAGTCATCAGATGCTTGTCATGTTCTTCCTGCAAGTTTACCTCCATCATTTCTGTCTCAGTCTCTGAAGAGGCACAGGAACCTTTTCTGTCAGGATCTGAATTCTCTGAGGCAGAATCTAAGGGAGGAGGGGGAGGGAACTCAATATATGCGATACCTTTGTCTTTTGCTACTTCTTGCTGCTCCTGCCCTGGGGTTTGCTCATACCTTACTTCTTCTGTTGATTCTTGCTGGATTAAATTGTTACTTAATTCCTGCTGGTTATCAATTTTTGCGTCTTGCTTATTGGCATTCGCAAAATCGGCTTCAGTAGCATGATCGCTAGTTTTACTTTCTGGTAAGGCCTCTCTGAAAGAGATAACAGCTTTGCCTTGGTCATCTTCCTCTGATTCCTCAGACACCTCCATAATTGGGCTGGGTTTGCCTGGCATGAACCCCATAAAACCATCGAGGGTCCTTGACGTGAGGTCATAGCTGATCTCCTCAGAGCTGGGAGTCTCTGGCGTAATGGGGCTTTTTCCTGAGCTATCTATGAAAGAGACTTGCTCTAGTGTATCATCATCTGGGCTAATAGGGCTGAGTGCTGAGCTGGATTTCTGTTTGACTGTGTACAGAGCCCCTTTGGCCTCTTTCTCTCCCTGTCTTCCCACCTGGACACTGACATAAACGGGCAAAGTTTTGATGCCTTTGAAATTCTCTTTGGTTGTAAGGGCAGCTGGAGGGGTTAAGATTTTCTCCAGTGTTTCTCTAGGGCTTGTAAGGTTGTTGGAGTTAGAGTCTTTGGGTGCATTATCCAGAATTTCAAAGGTCAGATTTTCATCTGTTTTCGCTGGGCTTGTGACAGGACTTGTCTTTATTTTGCTCTTTGATAACGTGGGTATCTGTGAAGGTTTGGTAACAGTCTGTTTCTTTGTAGGGTCGTTATCTAAAGTAGAGGACAATCTGATAGGAATTTGGGAGTCAGTCTTCTTGCGGAGGTTTTTGTTTAAAAGCTCTTCTGTGTCTTTTCTCAACGCCTCTGCTGTTACTTCTCTGGAAACAGATTCACTTTTTGTGGCTTGTTGACTCTTTTTAGTGTCACTCTCTTTTTCTTGTGGTTTAGCTGCAGTGGGTGTCTGGGCTTTCTGACTTGTTTTGCTGTCTTTTATGTCCTGAGTAGCACTTGCACTGATATCTTTCCCTTTGGTAGTTGCTTTGTCTATTTCAGTTTCCACTATTTGCTTTTGGGAGGCCTCGGGGATGTTCTTGTTTGCCAACTTATCTCCTGTTGGTTTTGTGACTTTAGATGGTGATACTGAAGCCTGTTTATTACTGTCTGTAGCAGCACATATGTTCCTCTCAATATCCTTTTTTGGGCTTCCTTCGTCTGATGTTTCAGATACTTTTGAGCCCTTTGCTCCTGCCAATGACTGATAAACAGGGAGTTTGCTCTCCTGCAATTTCTTTATACATGGTTTTGGTTGCACGGGGGGAGGAATTTTGGTTGGACTAGTCTGACTTTGTTTCTGAGCTTGAGCTTCAAACTTCATCCTCACAGCACTGACTTTGGATGTTGATTTTACATGAGCCGGGGAAGAGGGTTCAGACTCACTCGTTTTGATTTGAGGTTTAACTTTATCCTCACTTGTGCGAGGCTGCATGCTTTTCTGGGGACTGCTTGGTAAGCTCATGCTTTTCTTTTCTGTTGAAGTAGAAGTGACAAAAAAATTGCCAATGGAGGGCTCCCTGAGTTTGCTTTTGCTGGGTACTTCCTCTCCTGCTTTAGGTTTCTGCTGTGTTTTCTCAGGGCTACTGCAGGCTGAGCTAGGCCAGGACCTAGGTTCCTTTGGGTCTCGTCTCACAGGCTTTTTCTCAGGGGACTGCAGCTCATCATTGAGCTTCTCTGTTTTATCACGGAAGAACTGTGATACCTCACTAAGTTTTTCTTCTGCTTCCTTTACTGTTTGGTCCACCCTGTCCTCGTAAAGTAGCTTATCCCTGCTCCTGTCGTGCTTATCCTCTGTAAACCGCATCCAAACGGCGTGTTTGGGGCTGCCCTGTTCTGTGGAGTAATGGAGGACTGTCACTTTGTCAAACTGAGATGGTTCATCCCTGTGCAAGAATTTACTAGACTTAGGGGAACCATCTTTAGATGATATAGAAACAAACTCTCTCTTGGGAATCCCATGCTGCTGACTCATGCTTTCAGCGCCACGACTACCACCCTCTTCAGAAACTAGGTGGCGGTTTTTGTCGGACGCCACCGCTGAATCCTCTGTGTCAGAGTGCGACAGTGAGGATGCCTCCAGTTTTTCTGAGAGAAGCATCTTCTCCGCAAACCTATATGACTCGCCTCTGATTTCTGACAGCTCATCATCACAGTATTCTATTGAATGCTGACTCAGTAGCTTCAGGGCTTTATATGAATCATCTGCCATCAGTTGAGCAGAACTTGGGCGACTGTCCTCCTCCTGAGACACCGGGGTGTTAACACGAGAGGTTTCCAGGAAAGAGGGCAGGGATTCTTCAACAGTGAGCTCCTCTTCTTCCTGTTGGGCCTCGTCGTAATCAGTTATTTCCTTAATTGCGTGGTCTCCTTTGTAGACGTAAAGCTCGGGGTGTTTCTTAGTTTCCCTGATAAAAACCTCAGTTGGCTCTGCAGTGCTGTGGCCCTTTTCAATATGTACCTCAATAATCCTTTCAACTTTCGGCTTTGATTTCATGTCCCTGTCAAGAAATCTAGGAGTCAGTTCATCACCTTTGACCGAGTCCTTGCTAGCTTTGTGTTCAAATAAACCTGCCAGTTCTTTAGACGGATCTCTCCCTGACTGGAAAGCTTTCATGATATCCCTGACTGACATACCTTCCTCTATCATCTCTGCACCATCAGTCAGTTGCGGCTTATGATAAACCATTCTGGTTGTGGTAGTGATATGAGTTTCCTCTTTGAGACACATGCTTTTGTTCATCATCGAGTCATCATCAGGCATTATCGTCTGTAAGGCTTTGATGGAGCTTGTTGAAGCTGCATCTGGTTCTACTGATGGAGGAGCAGATGCAGCCTCCTCCATGAGCAAAGGCTCACAAAGGTCATCAGGCTGCTCATAGCTCCTTATGTGGACTACTTCAGTTCTACTCTCAGTTACGCAGGGAGGGATGGGTGAATCTGTGAACAAAGGTTTAGGCCCTGTACTCTCTGCACTCTGAGGAGCAGATGGCGTCTTTTCACTCCTGGTTTCAAACCCACTGTCTGACAGGGGACTCTTATCCTGTTCATGAGACAAGTCCTCTGGTGATTCCAAAATAGTGTCAGGCCCCTGATAGGATTCGGCAAGTTTGCTCAGGTCCTTTTCTGAGGGAGACCTCAGCATGCCTGAGACTGGTGGAGGCATTTTAAGCTTGTGCTCTTGTATCGACATAGATGGTTTGAGAACACGTTTCTGTTTCTCTTCGCCTTCCTTTTTCGCCTCCTCCTCATACCTACATTTCAACTCGGCCATTTTGGAAAGGGAGCTTGCGCCAATATCGTTTGTTAAGAAATCTACAACTTTAGCTAACTCCAAGTCTTTGCTCGACATGGACTGATGTCTGAGCAAGAGTTTATGCTCATAGTCTGAAATTACACTTCTTTGTGCCTCATCGATCTCATCTTTGGAAAACTCCTCCCATTCATCCTCTGAAGCTCTCTCTTTACCTGCGATGACCTTACCATCACTAATGATGTCTTTCTGTAATATCTCACTGACTTTCACTAAATCTTCCTTTACTTTCTCTACCAGACTAAAGGGTTCCTCATCCTCTAGCTTGCTCTCTTTAGGAGTGCCAATATGTGATGTTTGCACAGTTTTAGCTGCTGTTTGCGGGTCTGTCTGAAGGATAGCGCTCATTCGGATAAGATCTTCTTTCATGTCTGCTACGTCTTTTAATATCTCCTGGTTGGAAGTTGCGGTTGGGTGGATGATGGGCGGCGTGATAAACGGCGGGGATTTCAATTGGGATTTTATTTTTGATGATGTGACACAAGACGCCATAGAGTTAGACGGCAAACATGAGGCACGGGCAGAATCAGGAAGTGCCATTTTAAGAGACCCCGGTCCTGGTTTTGAAGGGGTCTCTGGAATGATGTTGACCAATGAATACACTGGTACAGTCACTGTATTAGACACAACTGCTGTGGAGGGGGCAGGCGCAGATCTTAGAGAACCATACCCAGAGCTTACTGTTGTAGACCTTCGCGAGGACAGTGTTTTAAGAGTACCATAGGCTGACGCAGAGCATGAGTCTATAGCTTCATTTATGGCTGCACTGACACCAGAGGTTGCCGCCTGTGTGGTGGCTTGTATCCTCTCTTGGAGGCTGCTGCTTCTTTCTGAGAGATGGCGAGAAGAAGGGGAAGACGGCGTGGAAGAGGAGGAGGGGTATTTTACAGGTGAGAGCGATCCATTCATCATGGACAGCTCTGAGGAAGCAATGGTGGTCTGTCCGGTGGAGGAGAGAGATGAGAGAGTTGGCCTCCCAACTTTGGATGAGAGGGTTGAATCTGCAGAGGTTTTTAAAGAGGACAAGCTGGAGATGCTTTTAACGGGCGAAAGTTTAGGTGCCCCTGAATCTGATGAAACGGCTGACGCCAGGGTAGTTTTAAAAGGCAGGTTAGTACTGTAGATGTTGTAAGGTTTCCTTGGCGATGATGGAGCAGTAATAGGAACTGTTGTCCTCTCTGGTACAGTGCCATTTGGTACAGAGTGAAGTGGTGAAGTCCTTGATGTGTATGCTGAAGCAAGGTTTTTGATTGACGCTGGATCTGTGGCAGGCTTGGTAGGGCTTCCAGAGGAAACAAGGTTGGCAGACCCTTGGACAGGGTACTGACCCATTTGGACAACAGTTTTAATGGGTGAGGGCATAGTCCTGTAAGACCTGATAGGGGATGAGGACAATGATTCGCTAACTGATTTAACTGGAGTTGACATGGAAGGTGGTTGCGGTGGAGCTCCAAGGGTGGCTCTGATAGTTGCAGGGCATGCAGGTGACGGGGTAGAGAGGGGCCAGGTCGTTTTTAATGGAGAAGCAGCTGGTGAGCCTGTCGGTGAATCGGTAGAGATGAGGGAACCCCCCACTCCGACTGGCCTTGTTTGGCCAGGGACGGTAATAGGAGCAGTCGACCATGGTGGGTAAGGTCTGGTTGGAAAGACAGGTTTGTGAGGGTAACCAGCAGGCAGTGTTCTTGCTGTTGTGCTTCGCTCAACTGCTGTTTCTTCAGATGAATTTGTAAAAACAATGACAGAGAAGGAATGGGGGAAATAAAAAGAAAGGATGTGGAGTAGTAAAGTCAAAAGAAATTAGGCCAGGAAAGGAAATGAAGAAAAATGTGAAAGAAGAAGAGATCACAGGGGGGAGAGTTGGTCAGTGACGCAGTCCTGGTTTCAAAGGAGGGAAAAACAGCAGTTTTATGACGTGCTGAGTTAAGATATTTGAGTACTGATTGAAGATGGGTTCATGAAAAGAAACAGTTGTGCTTCCGTGTGACTCAAGATTGGAAGATGACTCAAAAACCAACAACAACAGCAGCAGCAACAACATAATGAACCAACTGAATGAAGCACATACAGCAGCAAAGGAAAATTTATAAGACAATGGCTCAGACAAACGACTGACAACAGAAAAATGGCTAGACAAATGCACCAGGATTTACATAAGAACAACTTCTCTCTTTGGACTTCAGGTGTTCTGAAATCAGGGTACAGATTCTGGCTCTAATATCAATCCACTTTTTAGAGTGCCTTTTATCTGTTTGTCAAAAAAATTGATATTTACAGACTCACCAAAAACAATTTAGAGACTATGATACAATAGAGCCAAGGGCTGCAGAAGTTTCCATTTTCCTTACGAACATAATATGACAAAATGTGTTTTCCAAGACCTCAGTTTTGGCCCATTTTGTCATGCGAGATCAAAAAGAATTTGTGACAAGCAGAAAGAGTGAAGAACTGAAAGAAACACCTCAAAGAAAGCCAAACACAAGACCTCCTGACATGCGTTTTTGTCCCCCGAAAAGCTGCTACATCATCTCAAAGCCAAAAAGGGCTTTAAACTTAGAGGGGACAAAAGCAAATGAAAATTTTACTTTGACCTCTTTTTACTCGGACCTCCTCCCCAAAATGCTGGAACAATCATGAAGGTAAGTCAAAGAAAAATTTTTAATGGTGCTGCATTAAAACTTCAGAACTCAGCAGTGGAAATCAACCAAACAAATCCAGGAGTACGACTCACAACGTGGGCAAGCACAGCACAGAAACGTAAAAACCACTCAATAACCCATGCAAAAATATGTACCATGTTGTAAACAGGCATGTGACAGTGCATGTTATGTAGGATGAGAAATATGCATTTATTACATTAAGTAGGTAACACACATCTATCTACATATTAATTACGCACTCTACAGGTTCATTAAAGTTGTTAATAGACTATCTTACCCACGCTTAGTGGCATTATTAAATTCATCAAAGGGTTTGTTAGTGAAAATGTGAGACTCACTCAGTGCAGGCTCGGCCAGATAGCTGTAGCGCTTACGTAAGGCTAGGGATGCAAAGGTATGACGTCGCTCTGGCTTTTCAGTCTGCAACAATAGCAAACAAAACATCAGTTCTCTGTCAGCCTACTTTGTAAGTTCTGCCAAATGAGCAACATCTGGACCTCATAATTTTGACCTAAATAGTCTGCGTTATTTGGTGTTAACAGAAAACTTAAACAGTTCAACACCAAAATGTCCCTCTAGAGTGTTTGTTGCAGCCAAATCTTATATTCTCTAAGGATTAAATGCACCATTACAGTAAATGTAACCAAGAAAGCTACTTCAATTAGCTCAGGTTGGTCACAATACGGCTAAAACCTTTAAATTCTAACTATCTAAAGGTGCAGAGAATCAGTTTCTGTGCATCGTTACTAAGATTTAAGATCTTGAATGCCACTTGAATCACATTTTACGGCTCAGAAGGGATCGGATATCAAACAAATGATTGGTAATATCTACAGTATGTCATGCAGAACTGAGCAGCTGAAGGTTGGCTTGAAAAAGTGAAGCTTGAATTGGTCTTATAAAAGCGGAAAGAATAATGCTATGATGAACAGAGCAAGGCCGGTAAGCAGGGCCGCTGTAAGTCTAGCGCAGAGGACAGCACATGGTGGGGAGGGTGTGATTTACCTCATCCTCGGCATCTGACTCCAATTCCTGGTTCCCAAGATGCATTGCAGAAACAGGGGGAGTAACATAATGGAAAGCAGGGGGGGAAAAGAAACATCAGGGAGTGAAAAAGGAGTGATTGACAGAAGCTCCAACTCAGAAGAGAAGCCACTTAAGCAAACTCAGCAAACAAAATGATGACAGAACAACAAAACGACAGCAACGGAAAAAAAAAAGAACAAAGCGGCGACACTTAGAAGCAAAAACAGCAAATGAAGTCAAGCCACAAAACGCCAGCCTGATAATCAAGAAAAAAGCCTTTTGCACAAAAAGCCCTCAGCCAAAAGCATGTCGTTCAAATCAAAGGGTAGGAAGGGACAAAACAAAACAGCCAATGGCGAGAATCCACTGCAAAGATAACCGGTATAAATATACAGAAAAGCTTTAAACAGATAAAAGACACAGTGGCGGCAGTTTGGCCGAAGTCTTTCTCTGTCTTTCATCTATCGGTGTTATTGGGGCCGAAACTACCCTGACCATGAGTATGTTTATGGAGGTGACAACAGAGGATGGTGAGTTGGCTCTGTCTTACCTTTTTCACCGCAGGAAGTGTGATGTTCAGGTTGCACACGGCAGTTTGTGGGAGGCCTTTAGTCATCCTACATTCTTTGAGGAAAGTAAGACGACCGCAGGGCTCCTGGCTGGGATCTCTCACCTGGAGAGAGAACAGTGCTTCTTTATTTAACAGGGTATATTATTTTAGTAAGTAACTGCACTGCAACATATTTAAGCACCTACATTTAGTCTGTTGTTATTACTCGTTATACTAATATTACATTACTATTTTACAATTAATCAGGTTTAAATCAGTCCAGGGTTCAACTCCATCATGCACAGACCGTGCTATTATGCACAATGGGGTGTGGCTGATTAATTCCAGTTAGTTGCTTTTAATTTGCAGAATCCACAACAAACTGCTAAGGAGTTTTCCCTCTTTGTATATATGGATGGAAATGAGCATGTCAGGAGAAAAGTGCACAGTGCAGCTCTGCACAAAGAGAGTTGGAGATGCCGACAGCGCATCTCCATAATATGTTGTAAAACAAGAGCAAACTACACAGAACCTTTAAGATTTTAAGCTTCAGTTTTATTTGTAAAACATGTTTTGAGAATTGGACCTTGGATGTAATTACAATGTCCTCTTTTGCTACAACCCAAAGCCACATAAACTGCACATTTACGTTTAACTAATGCCTGAAAATTTTCTTTTTTGGGATTGTGAAGCTGTCTTCTGAAATATCATTCGTGACATTTTGGGTTATGTCCCCACAAAAGACACCAACTTTTTTTCCAAAATTCCAAAATAAAATTTGTATTTATACCAAATTTATTTGTATTTCAATTGACACATTAATAATTTTCTCACTGAGCACTGAAGCTTTTAGAGTTTCTTTTTACATAGAGAGGGTTTTGTCTGGTCTAGTTTTCCAAATAACGGCGCAAGTACCAAATGATGCTGAATATTGATTATGAAGGACATAAAGTCAATGGGTCGATCAATAACATGAGGTTGTTTATCACCCACAAAGAGAACTAGGTTAAACCCTTTGCTCTGGGTTAACCGTTCTGAAAGTTGGAGTGGGAGCTCTGCCAGTAAAAGGGAATTGAGCTAAAACTGTCTGCTGCAGAAGAGCTGAGCTCGGTCAATCTAATCTGCATAACTCAGACTATTGTTTAGTCTGTTCAACTCCACATTCAAGCCTGAGGAGGTTTTGCTGAAGGCATGAGCGATGATGGAAAATATACAGTACCTTAACACAAAAAGGCAAACGGTTCTCCTTGAAGGCGTAGAAGTTCAGGACTAACTGCTGACCAGCTTTAGTCAGAGGGGCCAAATTTCCATAGCAGTCCAGATAGATGGGCCGTCCCTCCAGTACCTGAGAGAGCAAATCATGAAGTGAGAACAACATATGTACTATATTTTTATTATTATATTCATAATAAGACACACACAAATATAATTTCAGTGTAAACTCTGCCTCTAACAGAACTTTAAACTGGTTTGAGCATCAGTTTGTTTCATGAATCAAAGGATTGAAGGAGGATTGTCAGGACACATCTATTTACTTTTTCTTCAATTCAGTGCAGGCAAAAATTAAACAGTAATACCAAAAATAACGGCAGACTTTATGTAAATCTACAAAAGGCAAGAATAAAAACAACAGGATTCCCTCAGTAATTAAAAGAAGACACTTACTTGTGAACTAATTCTAACATACAACAAGTGGGCTGTATTTAGGAATCATATTCAAACCTATTGCTACCTTTTAAGTATATTTACTTGTAAATTTGATTCAATCTAGATGCACACAGACGGTCTTTTGCACATGCTAAAGACATGCTCTAAGTTGTTACTGACTAATATAATAAACCAAAGATTCATGTATATTTTTCCACTTGGAGATTTTTCTAGGACATTTGATTTGTTCAAAAGCAAATATTTAATGTGGTAAAATTCACAAGCTGGGCAGTAAGACTCTACTTTTGTCAGAAAACACCATCAATGCTCTGAACTTAACTCGAGAATAAAGAAAAGCTCATAGTGAGGAGTAAAAGCACTACTTTTTGTAAACTACTAAAAGTTTTCCTGCTGGTTTGGGGAGCTCTTTGAATTCAGGGCAAAAATGGACAACATGCGAAGTGTTGGATTGTTGAAAGTAAAACTGATGAAAGAAACTGAATGTCCTACCTCGATGTCTTTGCTCCGGGCCACCTCCTCAAAGTTCTCCTGCTGCTCCAGAGTTTTATCCACCTTATCGTCAGTCATGCAGAAGCACCTCAGCCTGGACTCAACCGGGTCGTTCATCTTTGCAAAAACCACAAACTTGGCCATGTACGGGACACAGATGAGCTCTCTGTACAGCTGCGTGGCCAAACCCACTGTCTCTGGGATCTGGTGGCAGTCCGCTAACCAGAACCTGCACAAGAGTTAAAGGGAGTTATTAACTTTGCAGAAACAGATGGATTTTACAAAGTCAATTACATACATTCATTAATAGTCAGAACAGGAGTCTCACCTGGCGGAAACATTGGTGGTGAAGGAGACGCAGTCATTGACGAAGGTGAGAGGAGTCGTACCCGTGATGTCTTCCCACTGCGCTGGAGACGTACCGCCTGGTAAAGAGTCATAAAGGGAAACATCAGACATCTTGGAGATTTACTGGGTGTGATTTACTGTCACATGTCGAACATTAAAGCACCCTCAAGAACCATTCTAGTGAGTAAGGGCTTTCTTTAAAATCTGCAACAGATGGTGTTATTTTTCTTCTCCTTTAAGGGATAGTCTGGCGTAAAATTAATTTAGGGTCAAACACATCGTAACACCGAGTTAGACACCCCCTCGAAGAGATGAATGTTGCTGACCGCTTGCTTCTCTAGTTATACCAACTTTAGTGATGACTGCTGTGTACGGTGTGTTTGACCCTAAATTAATTTTATGCCGGAATATCCCTTTAAAGGGTCTAAAAATTATCAGGGTCTAAAAATCAAAGCGGTCCCTACAGACATAAATTAACTACAACATACACACCTGTAATGCTACAGAGCAGGCGTAGACATGGCGTACAGTCTCCTTTGTAGCCGTTAGCAAGTCCCTCCCCTGAGAGGGGCGGAACCGGGATTGTCATAGTGATGGGCTTGTGGAACTTCCTTCTTCTGGGCTCCACGGTAACGATAGGGCTGAAGGTTGCTCGGTTACCAAGGATTTTCTTGACAGTGTCGTCGGGTACCGGCTGGGCCTGTAGTCCCACTTTGATCTTCTTGGTTAAAGCCCCCTCAGGGAAGGACGCTTGAACCAACGGGACGCTCCGGCTGCACAGAGTCCCACCCTCTGGTCCCATCTGATTGGTCTCTTGCCTGATTCGGGACACTACAGCAAAGTATTGTGGGAAATCCTTGGTGATGATGCGGCAGATTCTCTTTCTCTCCAGCTCTTCGGGACTGTCCAGTTCTACGTAGAGGGAAAGATTGTTTAACAAGTTCATTCTCTACACCTATAGTATGATTATGAATATTATAAATCTGTCTCCAAGTACTCTGTATATATGATACGATTCTGTACAATCTGATACGATATAATACCAAAATAGAGCACATCATCAGTTAAGGCAGACCACAAAGTCGTGCCAAATCCTCATCAGGTACATTACCTCATCCTAATGCGAGCTCACATCAGCTGACAGCGACACATCTAATTGGTAAATGTCTAAATGGATGTTCCCTTTAAACCGCTTAAGCCTGCCTATCCTTGCTACTTCATCTGCAAACCCAGCACTTCCTTTTTATACGGTGTCAGATTTCACCAGAGTCATTGCTCTGTTCTGTTACCCAGAGGTCTTTGCTGCTGCTCTCCCTGCCCAAGGCTTTGGTATTTCACATGTGGAAGGTGTGGGAGCCCCCAGAATACATCTATACTATCAAACATATCTTATTGTATTAAAATGATTCATTCTTTTAAATGAGTTACTGACTGTTTTCTGCATTCACAATCACTCATTCACAAAAGGATTCCCTTGACGTTGAAGTGATTGTTCCAGTCGATAGCTAGCTTAGCAACTGAGCTACAAACAGGTTACCGACTTAATTTACAAAAGCTTTACCTTCGTCCATCCCACTGAGGAGCTGTTTGAGGTCCTCAGTCTTGTAGTCATACAGATGCTCTTTCCAGGTTTCTCCGTTTTCGCTGCGGAGGAGGATCAGCTCTCTCTCCTGGCCTCGCATTGAGCCAAAGTGCGGGATCTCCACTATCACAGGCCTGGTGGGTCAAGGGAGTATGGGTTAATGGATCCGATTTAATACAGTTGAACTAAAACAAAGGATTTAAACATTTACCCAGTCTGAGTAAAGGCTTGGTTTCATTTTACTAACAGCATGATGGCTGTAAAAATCAAGTGTGAATTACAAACAATCCATAAACTTCATATGGAGTCACAAAGGTGACTTATGAAGGTTTCTTTAATTCTGCAGATAAGATAAGATGTGAACACTGAGGGACACGTGCCTAAAAGACAAACTGTACAGGTATATATGGAGGTTTAGTGATGATACGATGAAAGCGGCCGTGCTGCACGTTGATGGGACATTCAAAGTGCACGTGAGAGCTCAGTGAGACTTGACAAGACACATGAAATGAAACCAGGACTGGGAGGAGAAAGCTGCACAGCCCTTATTCAAACAAGGCATGAGAGCAACAGAAGACAGGAGGATGAATGTCTCGTAAACTGAGGACCAAATTTTGAGAGACGTCACAAAAAGTCCAGGAGTGGAGGTATTGGAGGAACTCTGCTAGTTAGAAAATCTGATTAAAAAAAACAAATAAAAAAAAAGAAACGCAAGTGAGGATGACTCTTCTGAAGCTCTGCTCTGTGAACATGCACTTTTATCACACTGTCAAGTATTTTCGGTCAACTTTAGCCAACTTCATCAATAAACCTAATTTATACACGGACAATGAACCTTTGATTCACCCAAAAAAGGAGGCAAGAGAAACTAGTAAAGATGGAACAATGTGCCTGAATGAGTCAGACTGTGAGTCTGAATTCCTCCTGCTCACTTGGTAATTACATTTATTGAGGCTCTCTTTTCACAGTTTGCTTATTCATCAATAAAATTGTAAACCAAAACGCAAGAAAAATGAGTCTTTCATTTAGTCTAAATGGCTGATTTTACAACAGTTTGTTTGGCGGTTTTGAGGGTTTTTTTTCTCTGTGTAACTCGTTAAATATTTTCTCTGAATGGCTGGGACCATCACTTCAATAAAAGATTTATTAATTAAGCATGCTGTTCAATCTCATCTTCACTTCTTGTCAATTTCTGTTTAAAAACACCAATTAAAAAGTGCAAAATTTACTGCAAATCCTGGTCACCTTAATGTATTTGCTGCTTTTGATAGATAAGGAATAAAGTGCCAAGATTGGTGATGACACAAAACTGTCTCCATCACTGGGAGAGGGTGATTGGGTTGATTTTCCAATGTTGATTTTTCATCAGTGTTTGCTCTAAATCATCACGTATCTTGACTCCATCAACAGATGACGACAGTCAGGCCTTTTCTTTTAATGATTCTACCTCAACTTCCCGTGAACTTTTGTTAAAAATGATGAAATCCAACTTGAAAATTCTTGTTTAACTAAGATTGTAAAGTCACAAACTAGGGCTGGGCGATATGGCCTCAAATCAATACCACGTTATATTGAGCAGTTCACCTCGATAACGATGAATGGCGGTAAGCTGCTCACCCCCTCCCATATTAACTACTTCAGCCGCTACAACTTTTGAACCGTCCTCCATCTCCTCACCTGTCTTTCCCTCTTTGTTACAGACTGGATGGGGTGGAGTCACGGTTTCGATGTAGGACAACATCTTGAAGAGACATGAGACCATAGCCTACCTACACTCATCCAAAACCAACTTTTATTTATTTAATTTTTTGACACAGATATGGGCAAAATAATTTCAGTTACCATTTTAAATTTTGGTATTGGTAAATTTTTACATTTATCGCCCAGCCCTAACACAAACCACAATCAAATATATTTCCTGGTAGAAACACCACTCTTATGTGATGTAGATGAGTCCAACTTGGTCAAACTCTTCCAACAGTTCAAGAAATAAATCACACAAAAGGCTGTGAGATGACATAACGAACTGATTTTTAAAAAGGTGGAGTAACGTAAGAGCGGCCATGAGAAGCAGGATGATGCTCGGCTTGAGGAGGAAAAGGCTCATGCCCAACAAGCGCAGTCCAGACCAAACAGCCAATCAAAACCTTCGCTTTCAGTGACATCAGAAGCTCACTGAAAGCTTCTGAAATAAAAAAAAAAACATACAAAGGTCTCTTAAATGAAAGTGGCTGTAAAGTAACTATAATGAGTAGTAAGCAGTTTCGTGTAGTTTTAGGAAGAATTGTTCATCTCTGTTGTCCAAACTCATATCTATGCCTCTTCCTGCAAAATCACAAGGTTTTAACAAATCCACTTTGCTCTTGTTTGTTGTTGTTGTGGACCTATTTCCAACCAACTTGAAGTTCATGTAGGTAAATCTAGCTGCCCTTGCTTCTTTCTTCCCAAAACTACAGGCGACCGTGTAACAGTAACGCTGTGTCCGGACAAATCAAAGTCAACAGAGATGGGTAAAGGAATCCATCAGCATGAATCAGCCCCGCTCATGTTGTTTCCTGGGGAAGGTGGGGGGTGTAGGCGGGGGAGAAGGAGCAAAGGAGGGTAAGGATGGGGGAACTATGTTTGGTTCCTACCCAACAAATCTAGTTCCTCTGGGTCCCAGCTGAAGCACTGGACTAACCAGGCTCTCGCCTTCATTAAGGGCTGGCAGCTTTCTGGGAAGATGTAGTTTACTGTGTCCACAAGATATGAAACACACACGCACCCGCATTCACACACACGAGACACACTTTCAAAGTCAGTACAAGTACACGCCATTGAGAGGTTCTTTTAAAAGGTCCCATGTAATGAAAAACATGTTTTCCTCATCTAAACAGACATACTTTAGTCATCATCTGGCCGAGCAACACTGAGAATGAGAAAGCTAAGACACAACATCCACAAGGAGATTT
The DNA here is from genome assembly GCA_962446985.1 of Xyrichtys novacula. Taxonomy (NCBI): domain Eukaryota; kingdom Metazoa; phylum Chordata; class Actinopteri; order Labriformes; family Labridae; genus Xyrichtys; species Xyrichtys novacula. The sequence goes on along the minus strand of OY660882.1, from coordinate 3,969,428 downwards.
GCAAAGATATGCATGCAAAAAAACCACTCCCACTTCTGCTTCCTATTACTCTGTCATGACTCTTCACTGACATGGCCAACCACATAAGATTACACACAAGAGGAAAAACTGGAAAAGTTCTTCTGGAGGGCTCACCATTTTTTGTTCCTGTAGGAGCCAAATTACCTTTGTTGAAAGTTTGATTTCTATAGGTACATCACTTCCGGGGATCGTCACTGAGGGGTGTGATTTTGGGATGTGTGGCGGGTTATTTAAATCTCACCGATGTAGTCAGACAGGGTTTTTGGTAATCTCTGATAATTTTCTGTTGACCATTTTTCACAGATTCACTCATCCTGTTTTAACCTCATTTTCATCATGTCACTTTTTCATTCGAAGGCAAAAGTTTTGGATCTGGATTAATGTTTTTCCTTTCCTTTTTTTGAACTATAAATTACTGTTTTAACACTCAAACCGGAAAGATAATTGAACGAGTCACAGATGCAAGCGAACCTAAACCCTAGCAGCCTTTTTTGTTAAAAGAAAGCAGTTGTTATAGTTCCTGTGTGTTTTTCCGCCTCTGCATTTGTCTGAAAAGTGAGGCCAATGCTCAGAACTTGCATGCTTTCTATAATCTTCACTGGATGCCAAAAACTATCATCTTATATGCCAAAAAAGCTCATTTTCAACTGATTTCTCACATCAGAGAGATCCTCCTAACAAGTTTGTAGGTTTTAGTTATTGTTTTAAAGTTTACTCAAAACAGCATGATTGTTATTGTGTAATTTGGAGCCCAATTTAAAATTCAAGGGACTCATCAGCCCTGATCATCCGCGACCCACCAAGGTCCTATGATTTAGTGACATCAGATGTCATGCTGTGAGAGAGAGACGATATTTAATCTACTGCACATGGCACTTTCAAAGAAAATATGAGTTACCTACTGATGGAAATCTTTCACAAAACAGCCAAAAACTCAGAGACAGAGGCTGACATTATTATTAAAACAGATGTAAATGTACTCAGTGGAGGACTGATCAGTTTTTGATGGCCGATATTGATGCTGATATCAAACTATTGTTATTTTTTGTATTTGAGAAAATATTTCTACTAAAATAAAAAGAAATAAGATAAAAAGTTTCTGAACATACATGAACATTATCTCAATAAATTCTGTATCTGTAATAACTAACAAATACAAAATACAAGGTAAATATTTGCGTTTAAAAACAAGAAAAAAAAGGATTTCTCTAATTCGCTTTTAGATTTATTTTGTAGTTGACAAAATGATTTAGGGTGACCATATTCTGACTGAGTCGCATTAAGTTAATTTTGAGAGTTTTTCAGATCGGATCGAGGGTCTTTTATGCTCTTCTAACTCAGTAAGTCCATGTGACACAAAATCGAAACTCTCATACAAAACCGCAGACATTTGAAGGATTTTATAATCTTCCCCGGACAATCCTGGACAAGCCCGGACAGCCCCCAAAAAGAGGATATGTCGGGGTAAAAGAGGACGTATGGTCACCCTAAAATAATTAAAATGATGAACAACAGCAACAAGCTGAATTAGAAAGTGCGAACTCTGATGTGTTTTCTTGTCTTTATCCTGTAGTTGGACAAAGATTTCAGGGCCGTGCCATCAGCTCAGCCGAATAGATGATTTCTGTCAGGTAAACCAAACTCCTCTGACATATAACAGTCCAAAACTTTAACAGCTACATCTGATGTTGTCTTTCCTTTGCCAAAGGGAAACACGCACAGCACACTGCGACAATTTCACTTCAACTGCAAAGTAACCAGCAGGTCTCACACCTTGAAATGCGCGTACACACATTCACACTCTTAATTATTAACGCAGACGGCTGGAAAATGGCGATGGCAAGAAGCAGAAGGAAGGAGATGTCAAGAAACTGAACACAGGTGCAGAGAAATTAACTGCAACAATATTTATGATTCTTATGAAAAAGGGAATGAAGGCTCACCCGAGGAACTGAGCTCCTGCTGGGCCCACCTCCACCAGTCTGCTGGCCAGACCTTCTCCTTCCACCATGGGAGGAGGCGACGCCAGTTTGTGTTTCTTGACCAGCCTGCAGGTGATCCTCGTGGGGGCGGTGCACTTTCTGGGCGGGATGATGATACGCATGCCGTTGTGCCGGCTTCCTCTCATCGAGCCGCCCCTGGCGTCGACCATGAAGCTGACAAGGAACCTGGAGGAACCGAAAGGCAGGAAAAAGAAGGAAAGGAGGGACAGTGAGAGGAGGCAGAAAGGGATGAGACAAAGAGGAAGAGGGTGGAGAGGTAATCAGAGAAAACAGGAGAGATGGAGAAAGAGGTAAAACACATCAGTTTAGACAGTGAGAAAAGAGAGAAACTGAGGTGGAGTCTCTTCCATGCTGTGATTCTCAGAAAACACGCAGAGTAAGTGAGAGAAAAGGAGAGGAGAGATTGAGAAAGAAGGAGAGGAGGAGTTTCCTGTGTTGGACATGGCTGCTCTTTTCGAGGTGTTCGTAAAATAATCATCCATATTGTGTTGTTGAATAAGCCAAGGCGCCAACACAGGAGCCTCCAGTGTAACTTTTGTTTGACACTCTTTTCAGGGAGAAGAAATTCTGTGTGTAACTCACTTACACTGAAAGAAATCACACCCAACCACCCACACACACACACACGCACACACGCACTCACACACGAAAAATCCACACCATGCAATTCGGTGAAAAGATGTCATGTTAGTCTTTATGTCCTCAGGGAAGAGATGGTGTGAATAAAAATGTAATTTTGCATAAATATATCCTTTTAAAGTTTAAGGACAAACTCCCACGCTTATCTTTGACATTTACTCTTTTCAATAAACGTGCGATTGATTCTGCATCTGACTCCAGTGCAAGCCAACATCATCTAAATCGCTGCAAAGTCACATTCAGATCAGTTAGAAAACAAATTAAAAAAAAGGATAAACACAATAAAACAAATCCAAACCACTTTGTTTCACATCTGTAAGAACACAGTTCATGTGTGAGAAGAGCAAACACAGATGTTATGAGTGACCGGAGAGGGAGAGAGAGGTGTGGTGTCACCAGGAAGACGGGAGTAACACAAAAAAAACAAAGTAGTGGTGGTGAAAACGAGGGCAACCAATCACAGTCAATCACCTGCTGTCGTACTGCGGGAGCGGAGAGGAAAAACTGCAGGATGGACGACAAAGCAATGCAGGAGTGACAGGTCAACAACAGAGATTAATCATCGGAAAATCACCACTGAGAAGAAGATAACCAGAGAGGAATAATTCGACATTTTGGGAAGTGCGCTAATTTGCTTTCACGCTGGGAGCTAGTTTAGGAGCTTGACACCGCACTTGTGTTCCTGTCAAATAGAGTGAGAAGTTTAACTTTAAAGCAAGAGTGGGATGATTATATTCACAATAAAGATATTTAGAAAGATTTTACTCTGGATTTTGAAGGTGAAATGCGAACTTGAAGATGTCAGTAACCACAGTTTTCACCTAAAAATTGCTAACTGAAGCACTTAAAGTTGGGGTAGTCAGGATCAGAGGAGGTGCCAGTTTTTGGGAGACATCTTGAATGTAAACTTTTTACATTTTTTGAATGTAAAAATGTTGAACTTTTGCACTGATTACAGCTCCTTCATTCCCATTTCTAAGTGAGACACATATGATTTTCTGATAAAGTCCTTCAGCTCTAGGTGAACACCGGCTAGTTTCTGGGATACAGATATCCAACAATAGCCAAGTTCATATCTTTTCACTGCAGCCTTGTGCAGTACCTCGGTATATGTGTGTTTGCAGGTTTAGTACTCTTAATATTAAAGAGTAACAACAGACATGAGGGGAGTGTGACTGTTTACAGGCTAATTTTACAGTTCATAAAGGACAGGCAGTTAAAAAGAGGAAAGAGGAACCACAGCAGGAAGGAGCTGTTGTCTCAGGTGGAGGGAAAACAAAAGATGGAGTGAAGGACAAAGAATACAGAACAGGTAAAGAAGAAAAGAAGTAGCACGTCTTTTGTCCTTTCTCCTCCACTTTTCCTCTACAAGCTGAAAACGCTGTGATCACATTATCTCCCTCTCCCTCAGTCTTCTCCCTCGGTGCACAGGTGAGGCAGTCTAGTCTGACATTTCTCTAAACCTTGTCTTTATACGCTCTTCCAGACAGTAAAGCTTACCCGGAGTGTATGGGTGAGGAGACCAGGTTGACATTATCCAGTGCGTCCGGGGTCCAGCTGTACCTCCTCAGAGAGTCGTTGTCAAAATCCTTCGCTGCTGCCAAATGCTGCAGGAGACACGACAAGGTCACCAGAAAGCATGTGAATGGACATAGATGAGAGCAAATTTACAACCGCACAGGAAGACGTTTTTAAAAGTCAAATTGAAGTGTTTAAGGCGAAGGAATAAAATGAAAATACACAACTTTTGGACATGCATTTAAATACACAAGAAAACAGAAAGAAAATACAGAATATGCAGTCCTTGTTGATTTAGCCAAAACTTTTCAGAAATCTGCTTTGATTACAGATAACTTTTGAACTTATGGGATGCAATTTATTCCTCTAAGGGCCAGACACGAGCTTTGATTCAAGACGACAACCCGGATACTCTTATGTTTTCGTCACCACTCCTCTGCATCACCATGAGCGCTTTTACAGGGTTTATGGATGAGTCATAAAAAAGGACAGCCTGTGGAAAATGGCATTTTAAGACTCAAAACTGAACAAAATCCTGCTGCAAAGGTGACAAAAAAGATAGTGGAGTACTTCAAATGACCCAAAAGAGATCTCAACATCTGCCAGCTGCCACCTGGTTACAGTAAAGAAATGTTCAAATTCACCAGAATTGTACCCCTAAGAGCTATAAAATCCTCTCTATGCATTTCTGTATATTTCTCTGACCTGCAATGAGGCAGAGCTACGGCAAAGAGGGCATAATTTCCAAAAGAGTGGCTGCATTTTCTAAATAGACTAGTGCTAGGAGTGTTAGATGTGTAATATTGTGACATTTTGCAGCCAACTTTAGATCGAAAGCTAGAAAATGATAAACTATAACAACAAAATGTGCATGCTAATGACTGAACCTAACACATGATGGTTCAACTGAGCTGGAAAACAACAGAAAACCAATAAAACAAATGATAATGACGTCTGACTTGCATATTTTTTTTCATGCACAACAGCTTTAACATCTACCTTATTGCGGTGCTCTACAATGAAAGACCTTTCCTTACAGAGCATCTGCAGCCGCAGCAGCATGAGGGAGACAGGTTGTTATTTAGAGGCACATGTCATGTAATCATGCTACTTTGAAGTACTCCTGAAAACACTGCATTGTATGTCTGTCTGTACTTAAAGAGTACTGTCTTTTGACAAATTAGTGGACACTCAATAGCAAGCATGGAAAAACATGTTCAGACTCCTTCTTACAAAGTTTTACAGTCTTTTCTTTTTGATTCTTGGGTTTGGTCCAGCAAAGTTTATATTCTTTTAACAAATATAAAACTCATCGCATTGTATCATATCCTATCCGAATATACAATATCATATCATATCCGAATATACAATATAATATCATATCATATAATATATTTTCCCATCCTATCCTATCATATCATATCATATCATATCTATCATATCGCTTGTTGTTATATCATATTACAATGTATTTGATTATATCATATCATATCGTATCATGTGTATCATATTGCTTAGTGTCATATCATATCACAATGTATCATATCATTTCATATCATATCATATATGATATCGCATCGTATCATATTGTATTATATTGCATCATAACGCCTCATATCATGTCATATTCTATCAAAATGGGTGTTATTGCTTGGTGTCCTGTCATATCACAATGTATCGGATTATACTTTTTCATATCATATCACATCATATTGTATCATATCGTATCACATTGTATCATATCATAATGCATTGTAAATCCTCATTCCACACCATATCATGACATATTGTAATTTATTGTATGGTATCATGTTGTATTGTCCTGTATTAAATCATATTGTTACATGGTATCTTGTCAAAACATATTCTATTATACTGTATAGTATCATATTGTTTTGTATCATATCTTATCTCATTGTGCAATATTCTATCATAATGCTATGCATCTTGTTATGTTTTAATTCATCATACTATCATGACATATGGTATTTCATAATACCATACTGTATTGTGTTGCATCTTTCCATAGCATTGTATTGTGTCTTATAGTATAATAATGTATCATCAGCGTATCATATCATAATGTATCTTCACATATCATATCTAATCGTACTGTATCATATCCTACCATATCACAATGTATTGTATCACACATCATAATGTGTAGCATTGGTCCCCTGCAACAACACCATGATAGCAAAACTTATGTGAGGACACAACTGTTGTGAAGTTTTCAACTTAAAGACAGGTGTCTGAAGGAGAGACGGAGAAAAATGAGGAGACAAAGCAGATGAGCCTCAAAACAAAGTACGTACCATCTCCTTACTGGGTGCCAGCATCTCCTCAATCATCATGCTGTCCCGCGTGAACGAGCTCCTGTTCAGAGTGTTGGACCTATCAGAACTGAAGGAACGCAGGCTTGGTGTGGTTGCCGCAGAAGTCACGGATTACCAAGACAAAAGTCACAATGATGGAAAAGGAGGAGGAGGTGGTGAGGAGGAGGAGGAGGAGGAGTTGGGAGGGGTGGGTGTAAGGGAGGGGGGGTATGAAAGTGAACAGAAAAAACAAACATAAACACATTAAATGCATGCAGCTTCCAGGAACCTGACTGTATGCCACCAGTGACAACAAAAACCACAATTCAGGAAAGAAAAACTTGAAGGAGAGTTTTCCAAATCAAAACCCAAAGCTGGAAACAAATAATAATATCTGCACAAAGGCAATTAATTTCTCTGAGGCAGCAAAACACATCTGAAGAAACTTAGCTGTGTTGTAATCGGGGTGCAAATGTAGTTAACAGCGCTCGCTGGTTTTCCAAATAACAGCTCTTACAACATGGGGCAACTTCTGGGGTTTGCACCAACAACAACAATAACATGATGTTTTGTAACTGTTTGAGGAATCTTTTCTTCCCAATTACGCTGCTTGTACAAAGTCAGCACACAATTTAAAAGCCTGAATGACACAGCATAAAGTATGATTTAACCAGATAACAATACTCATTACCTGAACAGGAGGCTGGAGTGAACTAGCTGCTTCTATTTTGCATCACACTCACTTTTTGACAATACATGCATGTGTTGTTTATAAGATGCTAAAGTTTTTGTCTCACTCTGTTCGTCAGAGACTTTGCGCTGCGCTGTTGTTTGTGATGGGGCTCAGAGTGAAACTTTTACGAGGGAAATAAAGAGCATTCCTGAGAAATGACACATCATGAAATGTTTCCCTGCAAAATCTCAACCGCAATTACAACATGTGCTATTCACCCTACATGAGTAAAGTGATGAGGATAAATTAGCCAGAGCTATGAGTCAAACGTTAACTACAACACAATAGGGAGATGTCAGGGAAAACACTGTATTCATCTTATCTTTGTTTGATTTGTCTTGAGAAGAACATTGACGTCTTTCATAATCAATCATGAGAACTTTTTTAGACCACATTTAAACAATGGCAGACCCCAGTTTCCACTGGATTTAGGGCCTGTGTCCACGCCAACAAACCTCAATTTTAGAGCTCGTCTCACTTGTACTTACTGTTACTAATTTATAAGAGTAGCACCCCAGCATCTCCGCTGCCTTTAATAGTGAGAAATTGAGTCTGTGAGGAACTTTTGGTTTATGTTGATTTTGGCGCCCCCTCTGGACAATGCTGTACAACTTAGATCTTTTCTGATTTTGGCCTATCAAAGTGGTATTGTCCCATAAAAAATCTCTGACAACATACATCACTTGTTGTGAATATGAAAGTACAGAGTGTGGTGGTTTATCCTCTGCCATAGCTGTTGAAAAAAATAACATATTATAAAGTCCCGCCCCTCTTGATTGTGATTCGTGGATAATGTAGAAATGAGATTGATGAGTGTAGCTGTTATCCAAAAGTTGATTTTTTTACTCAGTGATAAAAACAGCTGATAAGAACTAAGAAAACTGAGCGATGAAAATTCTGACCCGCATGAGAATAGGTGCTACAACTGCAAAAAATGCCACTAGTGGACACAGGCCCTTATTGTGGTATAAAATCACAGATGTAATCCAATACTTGGAGAATTTCTTACTGTAATAAATCGGTTAGAGAAGAAATCAGGTTTGAGTTTTTGTTTTTATCCATCATATGCAAAACAGCTGAAAAAATAAAGTACTTTTCTCATAAAAGAAGGCAAAAATGCATGGTAATTTGAAACATCTCTTTAAAAAAATCAAAGTACTAGTCATTTTTAAAGTGTTTCCACTTTTAAAAATACTGCAAGTTTGTAAATGTACATTTTTTTAAATCAAATGTACATGTCTGTTTCTCAATAATGCTTGATAACATGCCGTGACATTATTCTGCCTTGTCTTTTAATTGCAGTTACGATATGAGACTAAACTGATGAAGGCAAAACTGATTGCCCACAGATTTATCAGTTCAGGTCCCTGGAAGCTTGATGAACTCCACACAGAAACCAAAATGATGCAAAGCTTTACCTTTGTGGCAAACCCACAAAGACCCAGGCATTTATAATAAAAACAGTCACTACAGTCAAAATAAACAAAACAAAATAAAAAAAACACAACAGGCTGATCTCTCCAAGCAGCAGTTTCAACTAAAAGCAAGAAATAGGACAAAGAAACGACACAGGTGAACCACAGTACACGACACAGTGCCCGATGCTAACACGCAAAAAGTGTTAAAAATTATAAGAAGTGGTCAAATTGTAAAGTTAGTCAAACATACACAGTAAATACGTCTTACACTGAACCACAAAGTCATGGGTTTGGAGTCTAGGGGTGTGAGGGGGGGAGGCACGGGAGGGATGGGTGGGGCAAGGGAGGTTGTGGGGGGGAGGTGTAGGGAGACCTTTTCATGCCTTAAGCCTTACCTGACTTTGGGACTAACATAAAGACCGGACATGAGGAGAGAATAAAAGATCATGAACAAACAGGGGAGAGATGCAGAGAGGAGAAAAGCCAGAGCAGAGGTGCAGGTTGGTAGTACGATGCCGGATTCTGCCAATTCTGAAAAATATCACTTTACACCTAAATTGGTCTTTTATTTTTGAGTCATTCAAGCATCCAGTGTTTGGAATAAAACAAGCTTATTTGTCAGTCTTATTTGCTTTTGGATATAATAAAAAAAAGGGAATTTTAGTGTATTTCATAAATACCTAAAAAACGCTTACTGGAGCTTTAAGCTAACATTAAACGACTGAACTGGAAGTGATTTGAACCCAATCTCAGCAGGGAAACAATAATTAGTCAAATCAATTCAGGGCCTCCGTCCGTCTCACACATCCCACTCAAAGTGAGTGTGTTGTTGTAACCCAGTGTTCAAGGCCACTCAATCGAACGTGTTTCTCATTTCCTGTTGCGCGTTGTCCATGTGTGTCACCCCTCAGCTATTCGATTACCCCTCCCTCCTCGGTGGTTTGCACAAGGGGGTCGATATTTCTGTGTGACTGAAAAGTTCAACAGACACGGAAAGCGAACTATGACCTCCCACTTGTGAGGAGGAACCTGAGAGTGTGGCTGAATAACAAGAACACACTGTGACTTTAATAAAGCTCCAATATAATCACTCTGAATAACAATAAAGTAAGCTGAACCGGGTTGGAAATTTTCCCCAAATTTCCAAACACGCCTAAAAAAAAAAAAGATAGTTTTTCTTCAACCCCAGTGTTTGTTATTCAGGAGAACTTTTTGCTGCTTTGGTTTCCTCTGATTTCTTGAAATTTATTCAAAATTAAGCAACCCTCTTCTATTTGTTTAAAACCCTGTCAGGCAACACAATGGCGCAATAAACCATCAAAAATAGTGTTGCTCATATCAGCTTTTTGCTGCAATTGCTCGCAACAGATCCACTCCGACTCAAAAGCTGTCCGGTTGTGAACGTGTAAACACCATTAAGTCACATTAGTTATCAAAGCTCATGCTGTTTTGTGCTCTTTTGTGGCGTTTAGTACTGAGAAAGGGGCTATCAAAGTTTAGTTTTGGCTCTCTTTACTGTGCCGTAACCACGGAGAGTAAATTTCATGTTCACAGATGAAGCAAAAAGAAGTGAGTTTTAAGAAAACTTGACCCTGATTAAAATGCTCGATGATCTCTATCAAACTTGTGTCGTAATGCGTCCTACCTCTGTGACCGAGCTCCGACACTGAAGCCCATGTAGCCCTCCTGAGGAAGCGAGTCGTCACCCAGCTCCCTCAGGTCCTGGGGGGCCAGATACTTGTCTGTGTCCCCCGTCATCGCATCGTCACCTGGAGAAAGAAGAAAATATTAAACCATCTTCCAAAGGAGGTGTGTTGGCATATACGGGTACTGACGTTAACCATCTTTTCTAAACAAATGAAACATTGCGCCACAATGTGAGTGTAGTGTTAGCCCAGGCAGGTCATGGAGTCAAGCTCAGCTCACAGTGCTGATCAGCTGATCCGAAATCCAGCCATACCAGCTGAAAGCTCAGTCAAGCTACTCACTCAAACACATAAATGCCAAGATGAGCGCTCTAAAACTGCCTCTACTTTAACTACTCCAGTCACTGTCACTGATGCTCGCTCTGTTGTGAACACCTGAGTCTTCACTGCTGCTCTCCCTACTGCAGGCTTTGGCTGCACATGGAAGAGTGGGAAACCCTCAGAATAGAGTCATGCTGCCAAATACAACAGTCACAAGAAAATAATCGATTATTTACACCAAAGGGGTCCTAGCTGAAATAAATAAATAAATATTAAAACAGATTACTAAATGGGTTTATTTTAAAAAAGCTACTGTAGGTCTTTCGGATTGTTGCCATCCACCATAAAATAGAGTAAAACAAAGAAAAACAGCAGCAGCAGAAGACTCAACAGCTAGTTAATTAGCCTTTAATAAGATAAGACAACATGGACCTAACTGTCTCCAAGGGGAATTTTGCCTTGGGCAATGGTGCAACTTAGGTGTAACATAAAAAAACAGCAACAAACAAGACAGCAATTATAAAACAACCAAATGTAGATAAAATATAGGATGTAAAATAGATCTAGAAGCATGCAGAATACTGGAATAAAACCATATAGAAGACTGTTTTAAATGCTGAATAGGAAAACTATAGCCTGGGTCAGCAGCACCACTGGAGGAGGAAAGCAACGCCAGAACTAATCATACCAGAAGAGATGACAGATGAAAGTTAGACACTTCATCTACACCTAAAGAGAGTTTCCTTGCCACCTTGAGTCTTTCTTTTTGATTTTGTAAAAAGACAAGGTCTTTGGGTACAGCGTGTGCTGCAGAATCACATTTGTCTTATTAGAAGTTGCAGGTTAGAAATGGATGACCAATCAATCAATCTTCACTTATAGAGCTCTAATGCAGATCTAATGTTACAATCATGACATGAAAGTAAGTCAGCTGTGTTCATTAGTTTATGAACTGATCTGTTGCTCCATCCTTCATGACTTTACTTTAAGTTTTCCATAAATATCACAATAATAATAATAATACGATAATGAATTATTTGTGAGGTGAAAGTCTGAACTGGGACAGCCATACATGTGGCCAAAAGTGTGCCATGTCAATACTTTGGTAGTCGAACAATAAATCAGAGAAGCTGTCTCTGATGAATTTACGAGCTCATCTATGATCTTCTTCATTAACTGCAGAGGTAGGATAGCTTTGCTGAGCTGCTGCCTGGAGTAAAATCAGAGTAAAAAGAGACTTTTTTGAGATGCAGATTTAAAACCATTCACTGTTTGTTTCTGTTTTTCACTGAGTGGCTCTTTAACACAGACAGATCAATGCAGCTTCAGCCCAGAGGCCTTTTTCCAGATCAGCTTTGGCCCCGACAAACACACACACACACAAACAAAAGTGTTGCTGTCACTGAAAGCTTTTTGTCCCGGTCCTTTGTGGACACGAAAATTCAACAACAAAGCTTGCAAACAAATTGTGCTGCATTCACTGACTTATCTGTGCGAGGTTAGTTTAACAGTTTTATAAAAGCGATAAAAACAGATTAAAAAAAATCTAACAGAACAGATGTCATGTAGTTTGGCTGTCAATAGTTTCATTTACAGGCAGATAATTTCAGGTAAAGTGAATATTAAAACTCTCAGCAGACATTCACGTCATCACAGCAAACAAATCATCAAAGCTGTAAAATAAAGTTATTATAGAGCAGAGACATACGTTACAGGCCTAGTAGGAGAACAGAAAGCAGCATGTTATTCCCCTCAGAGGTACTGTAGATGTTAGCCTACTGATGAACCGGTGACCGCAGAGTTGAAAGAGAGAAAAGAGAGGAGGGGGAGTTTTAAAAAAAAGGGGGAGAGAGAGAGAGCGAGAGGCAAGTGCATGCGGGCGGGGATACAAAAAGAGAAAGAAAAAGGAGGCATTCCTGCGGCCACAAAGCACCAGAGACCCCCACGCTCCACCCCTCCTGTCCCCTCGTCCCCTGCTGCTACAGCACCCCTCCCCCCGAAACTTTCTCTCTCTCACACACGCACGCGTATCCACACACACTCACACACACTCTTCAGGGACCCCATCTGGCCACATTCCAGTCCATTCTCCAGGAGCTCCTCTCAATCCCGCTCCACAACACTCACCTCCTGCTTTTTTAAAGCACTTCATTCAGCCCTGAGTTCCGTCTTGCAGGATTTTAACTCCAAACTTTCCTCCAACTTGTAACCTCCTTTCAACTCCCTGCCGATCTCTCTCTCTCTATCTCTCCCCCCTCTCTCTCTCTCTCCTGCACTCACTGTCTATCTCTCTTTCACAGCCCGGCGCTCACACAAACAGATCAGCTTTCTCCCGCCTACCCACCCTGCTCCAGGATTATCTGGTGTGTGTGTGTGAGTCAGTGTGTGTGTGTGTGTGTGTATGAGAGAGAGAGTTTCAGAAAGACACCTAGAGCTGCAGGACAAAAATAGTAAGTGGGTGTGTGACTCAGTTGTCTAACATCCAATCTCTGGAGTGTCTTAATGGCACGTACAGTCAGAGGTGGGAGGACACTGAGAACGGATACTGAGTTACTGTAGTGAAGTTTTCAGGTATCTCGATTATTTTCCCAACAACTTTTACTTTAATCTTCCACATTTTAATCCAATTATAACTCTATACAGGATAAGTACTTTGGTTTTTACACAATTTAAGCAAAGCAGTTACTTTTATAAATCAAAAAGTTGCATTTTTGGATGATTTGTGTTCAACAGCCCCTCTAATATCACATGTAGTTTACTTAACTTTGCACCGAAACAGCTGATAGAGATATTTCTGAGGGGGCCACAGTTTACTTTTACACTGTTGTACATTTTTAAGCTTGTACTTAAACATATTTACCAAGAATGAAAGTCAAACCAGTTCTCCGGCTTTTTGCAGAGTCATATCTTTAAAGCAAACGACAGTATTTCTACATGAGGAGGAGGTTCAGTTTGGCTTCAGTGCTTCATGGAGAAAATGGATAAAAACAAAGAGCCTGTAGTATCCAAGCAAATAGATATTAGAGTGTTGTATGATATGGTGGTGGTAGGTAAAGTATAGTATGGTGCATTCATTGTCATATTAAATCATACAGTATAGTCCAGTATGGTAATGAAGATATAAAAGTATGTGCAGATGTAGTTAAAATCTGTAAATGTTGTCTTTAAAACGACTAAAAAAGAAATATAAAACCACCAAAACAACCTTAAATTTCCGATGGATATATCTGAGGATGTAACCTTGAATCATCTTCAATATAATAATAAAAAAAGAGGATTTCAGATTTATTGTAACTTACAAAACCAATGTGCAGATTTCAACCTTGTCAAAACAGTTTAATCCACTTCGATAAATAGACGTGTCCTCGGTGAAACAAAGCTGGAAAAAGCAGCTGACTTCATTTACGGTAATAGTTAATACAGTTTATTTGGAAAAGTATATTACAGTGTATTAAACAATGACATGCTGCTTTGTTTACTGTCTCTTCCTCTATAATCTCCGTCCTCCTTCTTCTACCTGTCTCTCAGCTTGTTAACCTCCATCTGCTAAATAGTACAAATTCTTTGTCGCGAGCACGCTCACGCATTCCTTCATCGTTTGTGTCTTTCTCTGTTTTCTTTCAACCGACTCCCCCACGTGTCAGCTCACATCTTTAACACATCTTTGTTTTCGTCACATCGAGAAGAATAAGTGATAGCAAGAATTCAATCCTCTGCTTCCTTTCAAAAAGACGTCCCCGAACGGCTCCGCTCGCTGACGCAACAGTGTTCGTCTGCCTGTCTTGTTTTGTTGCTTGCAGCTGAAAGATCTCAAAGCGCTAACTCTGGTGTAACTGGTGAAATATTTATGGTTTGATAAAACAATTAGACTGATACAAGCAACAAGAGGCTGCTCCAGTCTGGATCACAGCCAAGTCTTCAAACCGGTTCATCAGGAGAAGAGGGTGGCTGTATGCAAATCACATACAGGTGCAGGAGAAAACAGCTGCACAGAAGATAAGCCCATACACTTAACAAAAAAAAACATTAGTCACAGTCAAAGTGTGGTGAATTCTGCAAAATCAAGTAATAGCTATTGACTGATATTTAAAGCTTTTTTGTATATAAACCGCAAAATAAGATGCTTCTTTAACGGATTCCTGCCTACCCCACCTTTAACTAGGACCTCTGATCTTTGCACCTGCTAACCTGCAGCACCTGACACATGCAGGTGATCAGGAAGAGAGGAACCAAACAGCACGTCCCTCCTGTAAACGATGGAGGTGTGGCTTCTAATGTTAAAGATAGATAATAAAAGTTTCGCGCCATCAGCTGCCATTACCAATTTCTGCATCAATAACTAGTCTCATAGTTTTCTTCCTCTTCGTGACTCGACTCTGCTATATTTTTGGTTCAGACATGGTTACGATCTCAAACTCATGATAATATAAAATTAATTAACTTCATAATTCTGTAAAAAGTCAGTGGAAATCCCTCTGCAGCTCAGAGAAGTCTCAACACTGTTTGTGTTCCTCCTGATTTAGATCACAGACTGTGTTATTGGAGATGTTAATCATTGCTGTTCTTCAGCTGGTGTGAGAGCCGATATATGTGTGTGTTTGTGTGTGTGTGTGTGTGTGTGTGTGTGCATGGGGTTTCACTTGATATATTTTTAGATCAGGAATGAAAGATGGACTCACTACTAGAGATTTGCTGCAGCAACAACAACAATCCAGCAGCATTAAGGCAAACACACACACAGATATAAGAATAACCCGCCGATCACACACAGTTTAGTGGAATCAGTTCAGCTGCACCACTTCAAACTGGTTATTAGAGTTAGTCACGGCAAGAGCGCTGGTCTTTGGACTTACAGGAATAGCTGATGCAGATACTTCCAACATCCATTTCTGTTCAAACAAAACACAAATTCACCTTCAACAACGACCTTTTTCTCTTTTTTTTTACCTTTAAAAAGGATTAGTGACTGAAACATGAGGCTGCATATCATTTAATATGCAGCTCCTGGGATGTCAAAGAGCCTGGGTGCCCGTCTGTATGACTCACTCAGATTAATGCTGCATTTAAATCTTTTCAGGCAGACAGTGATAGAAAAACATGTGACGTTAAAGGAGGCTGTGAGAGAGAGACGAACCAACGACAGTAACACGAGACAACTCTGCAGGTCTAAATAATCAAAGTTTACTGTACCCCACCATGATATCACACAAGGAGAAAATAAACAAGTAGGTGTATAAAGAGAGATGAAGATTATTCAAACACATCAGACAAACATAAATATGCATTCACAATATACAGTAGATGTTATAAAGGAATAAATTAGCTGAAGTACAGAGAGGAAATTTGACACAGAGAATCTAAATTTCCAATACAGCGTCCAGCTACGACATAACGACAACTATCAACTACTACTTATACTTCAACTAAAACTATTCACTACTTCTTAGACTACAACCACAGCTGTCCACTACTACTACAACTACTATCCAATACTTATTCTTCTACAACTACAACTATCTAATACTGCTTCTACTACAACCACATCTATACACTACTATTACTACTACTACTACTACTACCCAGTAATTATTCTTCTACAACTGCTTTCTACTTATATTTCTACTACAACCACATCTAGACACTACTTCTTCTTCTACAAACACGTCTATGCAAAAACTATACACCATTACTACTGCTACTACTACTACTACAATAACTATCAACTACACCTTATACTTTAACTATTTGCTACCATTTCAACTACAACATTCACTATTACTTTAATCACAACTATCACCCTCTATTACCACAATTACTTTTACTTACACACTACAGTCCACTACTACTACTACTACAAGTATTTTCCTCTATTTCTGCTACTTTTCACTACTTCAACTGCTTCAACCTACAGCTACTTTTTTCTACTACAACTCTAATCTATGACCACTTTTAATTTACATCACAGCCACAATAAACATTACAACTTTAACTACTACTACTACTTCTACAACAACTCAACGAAACTACATCTTTCTGCTACTTGTACTTCAATCCACAACTCTTACTAATTCTTCTTTCTTATTATTATTCTATTTGCTACTTCTATAACTACTAACTACTATAATTTGTACTTTCTACTAATGACTAGGGGTGGGAGAAAAAAAACAATTCCCATAAATAAATCGGCATCCAAAAAAATCGTAGAAGAATTGAATCGAGAGAAAAGCATATCGTCCCAGCCCTACTAATGACCAACCACTATTACCCACACTACAACTATTTTTACTACTACTAGTACTCATATTAATACTGCTATTTCAATTGAATATTTGTTTAATTGTCACATTTATTCTTATAAATCAAATCTCTGCAACAACACATTGTTGTTATCAGTGCTTATTTTTCCTTCCACTGTCTGTCTTATCTAATTCCACCACATCACTTCAATTTTAAGTCACAAATTTATAATTCAAAGGTGCTTGTATGTTTAGCATATACTGTAAACTTCTTCAAATATAACTGACAGAAGCAGACATCCTCTTGGACCAGCAGAAACTGATAACACAGCTGCTAATCTTGTGCTATCAGCCCAGACTTCACAAAGCTAAACACTGAGTGAAAGTGAAGTGTCAGGCAGTGACTTAAACATGCGACCACCTCGAAATAAAAGCCGAAAGCAAATTATTTATGAAAACACCAGAGGGCAGACACGAGCCGAGAGTAAATAAAACAAACCGTCAATTTAGAAATCTCAGCATATCAAAACTTGTTTTATTCCTCCTTTTCTCTGCATCGCATTTGGAAGTCAGCTCAAGTTCATCTACTCTTGAGCTACGCCAGAGACCATACACTGAGCAAACACACTTACACACACACAGACACACACACACTCCGACAGCAGCTGACACCATGTTTGCTTTGGCCTGAATGTGTGAAACTTCAATAGAAGCGTCACTGACAAGCCCCTGAAGACAAAGGATCGAGTGTGTGCGCCGCTTCTCCACAGCGTGAAAAGAAATCTGTTACACACTCCACAACGACATATGCAGACAGTTGGCATGGCAACCAGGAGGAGGACATATTTGCTGCATTTTGGTGCAAGAAAAAATTCTGGATGATTTACAAGAACACAGCGAGAGAGAAAGAGAGAGAGAGAGTTAAGACGAGGAGCAGCAGCTGACGGCACATTTACAGTATGAGGAGAGGGAGAGTAACGGGAAAGAAATCCATCCTAGAACAGAAATCCATCATGTTACTGAGCTATTTTTACTTGATTTAAGTTCGATTAAAACACGACACCACTGAAGAAGAGTTAGTACACAACCAAGAGGAAAGAAGACGAGTAAAAAAAGGAGTGAAAAAGTGTCAAAACGAGTTCAAAGGATAAAAAAGATGAAGAAAACAAGTAAAATACCTTCTTCCACATCAGATACATAGTCCTCTGTGATCATTTCTGGGACATTGGCTTTATGGACTGTGTGATTGGGATGGAGGAGAAGGTTAGAGGAAAATAAAAGTGGAAAAATCAAATTCAAAAGGAAAATAATTGACAGAGAAACAAATAAAAACAAGAATTAAAGGTGATTTAAAATGTTTGTGATTGGAAGACAAAACAATCCTGATTGTAACTGAAATTTAAAATGATAAATTAAAAGGATCATTGATTGAAAAACCTGTTTGCTGCTTAAACTAATCTGCAGCACCAACAAAATCACTCTGTCCTTAACAGAAGTGGCTTTACAGGACCAACAACAAGATCTCCTGTTTGACATGTTTACAGGGCGGCCATCTTTTACTACTCATGCTGTTCACCGCTTTACACAAACAATGGAAAATCTATCGCTGTCAAATACAGCAATACAATAAATCAACAGCTAATCTTATAACATGAAGACATCAGTATGAATATGGTCACTGAAACATGAAAGCAAAATGTTCAAAATGTTCAAGTCTTTGGCTCGACTGTGAAGGATTTTGTCGCAGAGGTCGGGTTATGATCTAAAAACTGTTTGTGTGATGGTGCGATATGAACCCTTACCTTCATCATCAGACATGTCCAACAACTCGTTCGTCGTTTCTGGAACATTCATCTTGTGCTTCTCGACCACAGTCTGTAAAAACACACAGATATGCTTTCATTAAGGTGTTGATTGTGACTTTCTTGTGATATAAAGCCTCCAAAAGCAATCCTTTACATCTTATATTCACTCTCAAAAACACGTACGCACCTGAGTGGTGAGAGTTTCTTCTGTCACCACTTTGAGTGTGTCGACTACAGAGATGTAACCGAGCCTCCTGGCAATCGACAGAGCGCTGTTCCCGTTCTAGAGGAAAACAATGCGACATTTGTGGTTGAATCGAGCTCTTAAAGTTTAAGTCGTAAGGTGCAGTTTTGTAATTATTTCGTGTGCACTAACAGCAGTCAGTTCGTTGGGCGAGGCTCCGTAATGTAGCAGCAGGTTGATGATGTGTGTGTGTCCCTGCTGTGCTGCTTGATGGAGAGGAGTGTAACCGTTCTGCAGAGGGAGAGGGAGGAAATCAGCGTTTCACCATCGTCAATAAAACAAAGTTAAAAAAAAGAATCACCTGACGCTCACGGTTACCTTTGTCTTCGCGTTGACCTTCGCCTGGTTTTTCAGCAGGAAGTTAACCATCTTCACGTTGCCGTAGTGACAGGCCACATGGAGAGGAGTGTATCCCAGCTGATGACAGAAAATCAAGGGTGTGCAGTTAATTACCTAATTTAATTTAATTAACCCCCCGCAGAGGTTTTAAATATCATAAATTATTATAAAGAATCAGTCAGTCTGGTCACTGACGGTCTTGTTTGCTTATGTTAGTGGGACGTTTGTGGTGTTACCTTGGTCTCAGGGTCTATTACGGCCCCCTGGTTTACTAAGACTTCAGCAACGTTGACTTTATCCTCCTGTGCAGCCAGATGGAGCGGAGTCAGACCAGACTGAGGACAAACGGAGAGAGCGAGACAGTTAAAGACAAATACAGAATTAAAAAAGAAGATGCTTTGATAGATGTACAAACTCTGAAAATCAAAGGGATCAAAAAGGGATCATCAGCCCAGATGTACCTAATCTTAACTCGATAAACCTTTGGACTGTGGAGACACTAATATTCAAAACTTTGGTCATTATAAGTAACTGGGAGAACTTCAAAAAAAAAATCGGAAGGATTGATGTCGTACCTTGTTGCCCATGTTAACGGGAGCGTCCCGAGCCAGCAGCAGGGTCACTATGTCCACGTTTCCTTCCTGAGCAGCGAGGTGCAGAGGAGTGATTCCCTGTCGTGTCACTGTGTTCGTGGATGCTCCGTACTCCAGCAGCGTGGTGGTGATCTCCATCTGGTTCTTCTTAGCCGCAATGTGCAGCGGTGTGTAGCCGTTCTGTGTGTAAAGAAACAAAAGGAATTATTTTATTGTTGATGGGTTTCCCATCTCTGTTCCACATAAGATCACACAATGCTGGATAACAGGGCCTTCAGCTTTGGGATTTAATCTGAATTCAAACAAAATTTCTACATAAAGAGCATCATGGTTATGTACATTTTTAACACAATACATGCTGTGTACTAAATTAAAGTGAACACATTATTGTTACTTGTTTTCTTTTAAGAAAAGTTCAAAATGTGGCTTTAAATCATTACTTAAAGCTCCTGTGAGGAAATTTAGATAAGGGTCAGTTTTGGCGCCCCCTGTGGACAAAGCAGTCTTTGCTTATCTTGTTCTCCACATACTCTAATAGTGTCTTCTGACAAAAATCCTATCTTGCTGACTTTTGACAGTCAAATTAATCATTTAGTATAAATATTCTGAGTGGAAAATGTGAAAAATTTAGCAAGAAATCACAATGTCAAAGCACTGGGTAAACCCTTGTTTGTAAAAGTGCTATATAAGTAAAATTATCATTACTGTTATTACTAAAAGTATTTCTAAATATTCAATACGGTTCATTTCCTTATTTCATATGCAGTGTTAGCATGAACTTTAAATATTGTGACATCAACCACTTTTAAACACAAACATTCTTAGATTAACTTTATTTCAAAATATTGATAAATTGTTCTTTTTTTATCCTTTTGTCCAAATTTGTTTCTGTGTTCACTTACAATTTGAAGCATTAAGAGTTTTAATATTATGTTTCCTCTAGAAACAGCTGTTAAAGTCCTGAAAACATCAACACAAGTAAAGAAATAAACAGGAAACAGAACTAATCGGGACCTGGCTAATTCCAGTGTCAGCTCTTTTAGGATAGATGCTGTTAGAATGAAAGGGGCATTGAAACCAGCCAATTACAATGCTGCGCTCAGCTCTGTTCACAATGTGGGTGACTGAAAGTAGGTCAGAGAGAGAGAGACAAGAGAGGGAGGGAGGGGGAGAGTGAGTGAGAGATAGAGTCAGAGAGAGAGAGAGAGAGAGATTTGGTTGTATCCATACATCCAGAAACGTCAGATCAAACCGCTCTGACTGACTCTTACCTTTGCAGCAGCGTGCGGCGAGGCCCCCTGATTGAGCAAGAGCAGCGCCACCTTCTGGTTATCATAGTGAGCTGCCACATGCAGTGGAGTTAGTCCACTCTGAACACACACAGACACACACAGACACACACATGGACACGGTAAGGTGTTATATAGTCATGTGCAGTACGAGCAGAGGTGATAAAGAGACACAATGAAGCTCTGAGTGTGGCTGCAAAACAAACACAGGCAGCTTATGAGACAATGTGTGTGAGTTATAAAAACAAAAAGAGATTCCCTGTGACGTCTTCTAGTCTGCAGCAGTCATGCGTACATTTTAATATCAGTATCACTAGCTCTGGTTCTGCTCAAGGTTTCTGCCTGTTTCTAAATGTTGCTCTGGTCTGCAGATTAAACCTCTGGTCCCTAAACAACAACACAAAAAGTCTGGTGTGGTCCTGAGGGCTGTTGCACAAAAGCAGAATTCAGAAAGTCATCAGCTCATCATGGCTTAATCCGTTGCACGTTTGCCAAACCAGGATGAAGAGGTGTGTTGATGTCAAGCCAGGTGTAAGTAGTCCTGGCAAGAGACCATGAGGTCAATCACAGATTAATGGACGGACTTAAACATGCATCACCTCGGAAAAGAAATTAAACTCCAACGCATGGAACAGTGACGTGCACTTCCTGTCATGAGAAGGACTTTAAAAATAGAAAATACAACAATTCAAAATCCTGGAAGGCCTGTTAAACTAAATTATCTGTAATAAAGGTAAGATCCAAAAGAGCGTAAAATGACTGTAAAATGTGTATTTATGAGTAGAGAGCTGGTTAAAGAAACAAAGCATCGGGATTGATCAAGCCTGGATCTTAGTTCGGCTAGAATAAATCACCATGGTGATTTATGTGGCCCTGCTTTTTTGCAACTGAGGTGGAAAATCTCAGCTTAATCCGTTATCGAGGTTTTGTGCAACAGCCCCCTGCTCTGTATGTAAAATGTCGATATCTTTGTTCATATTTGGGGACTAAAAGGCTCTTAAGTCATCACTCAGAGCTTTGTAACTTGAGGTCCATTTGAACTGATTCTGCCACTAAAATGGTGTCATAATAACTGGAGTCAAATGGAGGGATAGTCACAGTGTTACCACAAAGGAACATACATCTGTGTCTTTTTATGATTTCCATTCAACATAAGGATCTGTGCAGACTTTATCAAGTTATTATTTGGAGTGACGTCAAACCTCCATGGTGCAATAACTTGATAATGTATAAAACCTCAATAAAGAGTTCATTTTATTCACAATTAGGCAAGATTTGGACTGGTCTGAAAACCTGCAGCTCCTTATTTTGGTGCTCACACTCTCTCATTTGCCTTTTGCTAACCTTCATCTAGGGCTGGACAATATGGGAACAAGTTTATCACAATATATTTTTTTCATATCAGTCAATATCGATATATATCATGATATGAAAAAATGAAATTTAACAGAGCTTATTGGTAGCATGTCTTTTGCAATACAATAAGCTACTGCATCTGTGAGGTCTTTGACGTTTTGTCGTAAGGCGTTGCGTTAGATAAAGCAGACTGAATGGTCGGCTGTTTCAGCTGCACAGGTGCCATGGGCTCCTTGCTCTGCTTGTGGTTTGTAACCTTTTGCAATGTGCATGCTCTGCCGCGTGGCACTGCTTCAGGTGGTGGAAAAGATTTGAATTCGAATTTGTGAGAACATGTCCTCGACCTCCACATCACCAATGTTTTCGTGTCAAAGTTGTCGACTATGTCTTCGTCTTTTTTTAAATTTTCTTTTTCTCTCACCAACAGTGCTGTCAGCTTCACGTGTTAAAGTGCTATGGTTGCATGTAGCTGCAGCCTGCTACTACTCAGTTGTTTGCTACTTGGTTCTAATTCAGCGCATGATTGGTTCAGCACGAAGCAGACCTGGAGCAACTCCCATTTTCATTTGCTATTCGTATAGTCTACCAAAACATGGGAGAATGCAGACTATCAAAAAGGATATTGACCATGTTTTAAATTTATATTGAGGGAAATTAATTTTCTATGTATGTGGTTATCCTTTTATCGCCCAGCCCTACCCTCATCCCTCACACACTCGCTTCAGTATCTGTTACCTTCCCAGCAGCATCAGGGGGAGCGTTCTTCTGCAGCAGCAGGTTGGCGACCTCGATCTTGCCGTACTTTGCAGCCACATGCAAAGGAGTGAAGCCCTTCTGGAGACGGAGAAGAGAAGAGACACACAAACCAAGTTAACCACAAAAAGCTGCACTGCAGTTTTAGCACAGACCTTAAAAAGTTGCGAAACCCTCTTGATTTTTGTACCAGACTGCTCGGTTAGACCCACATGTGTTTGATCACTTATAACAGAGGCATATTCAGGGTGGAGAAGAGATGAGAGGATTACATCAGATTCTTCGGCTATGAGGCAACAAAGATCCATGACTGTGATTCAAAACCATGTCTGTGTGCACGGACCCAGCCCCCCCGTCTGTGTGCACACTGTAAGTGTTAAAGAGCGGTGACTAACAGTTACGGGACTTGACAGGATCCAGACCAGCTCTCTGGTTTAAGGCTCCTAAATTTCAATAATGCCAACAACAGGAAGTGGATAGTTGCTGGTGGTCCAAAACCATGCATGTCCTCACTACACTGAGATAAGATAATTAAATCTAATCATTATTATTAAAACGTCATTGTATCAGTATGTGCGGATATTTCTGGGGTGTAGCTTCAGGGCCTGTGTCCACCAAATGTGTTGTAGTGCAAACGTAGTGCTTTTAGTTCTCAGCGTCCTAACCATGAAATATTCTCTCAGTGTTGGCTGATTTGTTTTGGTGGTCTTAGTTTAAAGTACTTCAACTTGATGTCATCATAATTTCACCAACCAATCAAAATCCAGAAAGAGAAGACATCAGCAGAACTTAAGCAGACTTCAGTAGGGATGTCCTGATCCGACGTTGATATCTGATATCGGTCCAATATCAGCAAAAAAACGAATATCAGATTATGTCGGCCTGTATCTAAAATCGCCGATATTAGCACTCCGATACAAGCGGTCCATTACAGACTCCACTCCAGCATCTCTAGCTAGCAGCATCCGGATCCAGCATGTAATCACAACAACAGTCAGTACGTTTCCATGACACTCAAGAAAAACAAATTATTGCCTTACTCCGATTAAGACCGGACAACTAAAGTGCATGTTAACACTTTAGTCCGACTACAATCGTAGTTTGAGAACTCCAGTTAGAGTCGGAGAACTCCGATTAAGACACACAATGTGAATGGAATTCGATTTTCTCTACCACATAACCAGCGTAGTCAGAGTATGATCGGACAATGCATGTGCATTCGCACCACGCCCTGTTAACCCCAGAACAAAAACACCAGAGAAGAGGAGTAGCGTGCATATCATCTGCAGAAAAAGTAGTGCGTTCATCATGTACGGCAAAAACAACGGACCTGCTGTTGTTGTTGACAGTTGTATAGGGTCGGAAACAGCGCCGCTGAAAAGAGTGAATATCACCCCCTAGTTTTGGGGAGAAGGGCACGTTCATGTCGATGATTCAATTTTCTCAGCTGCATGTATACTTGGACAAGGAGAGAAGTCCAATTCGGCAAAAAAAAAAAAAAAAATTATGAGCTTAGTCTGATTGATCTACGCATGTAAACGCACTGAATGTCTACCAAGGTACCAACAAAGTAGCAAGGAGTAAGAGTGATGTTGGCCGTGTGAAGGCATTTTTAGTTTAAGTCCGAAGACGTTGCAGCTGAGTGCAAAACTTTGTCATGCACAAGTGTGTGCCAAAATCGGATCAATATCGGTATGGGCCAATACTGAAGGCTACAATATCGGTATCATATCTGAAGAAAAAAGGTTGTACCGGGACACCCCTAGACTGAAGACACTAATGATCTTAGAGGAGGAACAACCACACTCAGGTACAGTAAAAGGTACAGTTTCATGGTACTGGATCTGCTTTGCTGCTGATGCTGAGATATGATCTCTTTCGCTTATCTGTTTGCTCCTTTTTAAAATTTCGCTAATAAACCTAAAGAAGAAATCTAAAATGAGACAACATATAAAAACCGTTTCTTTTTTTTGAATCCAGCATCCTGTCCCATCTGAAATCTACCTGAAAACATCTCCTCTATCCGACAACATTTCGATCGAAGGGACTTTCCTCCTGTGGTCCTCAGACGCTTCATTACAGTTTGACTGGATGTTGTGAAACGAGTGATGAACACAAGGAAAAGTTTTCCAGGAACAGTTTATTCAGACTCCAGAGAAGTTGTTCTGATCCATCTCTCCAGCTGGCCGACAGTCAACTGTATCCCGTGTTCCTCAGTCCAGGAGTCATTTGAGGTTTGGCATCAGTAACACAACAAGTTTGCAAAATCTGCGTCATGGAGCAAAAGTAAAACTCATGACTCCATGGACACTAAAACATAAGACCACTCAGGACTCTGCGCTGAGGCTCGCTTTTGGACAAACTGCAGCTGAATATAAAACGCTTCAGGGTTTTTGATCCTCACAATCAAGAGGAAGATTGACGGATGGTGAAAGTGAGGAAGGAGGAGGTGATTGTCAAACAAACGCAGGGGAGCTTCACAAGGAGTGGACTGAGGTGGTAAGAGCACCAAGATCCACAAAGACGTGTCCAGGAAATGGAGCACTTCACGCTTCCAAAACTACCAAAAACTGGTTTGCTGATCTTGGTATTATTGTGCTTGATTGACCTGCCAACTGGCCTGACCTGAACCCCGTAGAGGATCTCTGGAGCACCATCAAGAGAAAGATGAGAGACACCAGAGCAACAATCCAGACCAGCTGAAGGAGCAATCAAAGAAACCTGGACTTTGATCACACCCCCACAGAGCCACAGACTGACCGCCTCCGTGCCAGGATGTAGTAGTTTGTGCAGAAGAAACTGACCGAGCTAAAAAAATAAATATAATTTTACAGATTTTCTATCCTGTTTGTTTGGATTAGTGTTTTGTGATATTTTAATGTTTTGAGAGGTTGAGAGTTGTGAGCCATAATCAAACAAAAAAATCTGATTTCTCACTTTGTGCACCAAGAATCTAGAAGATATGGAAGTTTTACTTTTTGGATTTAATTATGGGGGAAAAAAATGAACCTTTTCGTGACATTCTGACCTTATAAGACTTCTGTAAATGTTCAGTGTTTACCTTTGTAATGATACCCAGACTAGCTCCGTGGTCCAGCAGTGCAGTGGCCACATCTCTGTGTCCCTCCCTGGCAGCGAGGTGTAAAGGTGTGTATCCAGAGCTGGTTGTGGCGTCTGGGAACGCGCCGTTTCCCAGCAGCTGGTTGACGATGTCTTGTTTACCAAGACGGCTTGAAATGTGCAGAGGAGTCTGGTCGTCCTGTTGATGATAACAGTAAACAGTAAATGACCTGTACGCTAACATTTTATATTAAGCTGTTATAAATATAAAAAAAAAAAAAAAGCCCCTTTAAAACCTTATTAGGCGCTTATTAACATTAATAAGTCCTTAAAAAAAAAGCTTAAATCAACACATTATTACTTATAAGATACTTGAAAGCCTGTCATAAACATCATAAGAATGTTTATTCACATTAGTAAGACTTTATAAGGATTAATTAAAGATTATTTAACATATTTATTATTAGCTTGCACTACACTTGCAACAACTTAATCCCAATAAAAATAGAAAAGCATCTTTCAATGTATTACTCAGTATAAATCAACATATCTGTAGCTGGCTGACGTCCAGGGAACTCTTTTTTTTTAAATCTCACTTCGATTTATTTTACTGTTACAGACATTTAAATAGTCATACATATTTCATTACACTTGATATTTAAATCAAATCTGATATAATCCGCAGAGGCTTTGCAGGTGTATCGTCTAATAAAGAGACTCTGATGTTTTATTTTAGGAAAAGGTCACTTCTTCAAAAATGAAAAATGCAGCAGCTTGTTGTATTAAAATGAGTATAAACTTCAGAGGCAGTGCTGATTTAACAAATTTTGATGCTTTTTAAAAAGTTTTGCTAAATTTTTTGTCATGCAAAACTTTGAAACTTTTAAATGAGGAGATTTAATGAGCTCTAACTTTTGTGGCGAGTTGGAGCCAACTTTTAATACAGCCGAATGAAAGCAAGGCTCTTAAATCATGTCACGGCCAGATTCTACTCTGCAAAATTCATACAAAAAATCAGAACATATAGAAAAAGTTAACGCAGTTATCATTAATTAAAGGACTCAGTCTGACATCAGGCTGTGCTGTCCCATCAGGAGAGATTGAAAGAGGAGCACCACCAGCAGACCTGGAACCTGGAAAGTCCATTTCACTCCTCATCTTTCCCCTCACTCTGCACTTTATTGATCCAGTATGTCACGGAAAGTTGTTTGTAAGTAGCTGTAAAGGAAAGCCACAGCTTTTTCTAATCTTTAAGGTGAAAGCTCCAGAAAACAGAGGGGAGTGTGTGTTTTTTGCCCAATAAAGTAGGTGTGTATGGTCTCCACTTTGCTTGATTTGCATCTCTGAAAACCGTAAAGACCTCCGATGCAAAGTCAATTTCTTTATCAAAAAGTCCTTTTTTTCCATGACAAAGGCAAGATGACGACATGCCAGACTACAACACTGTGCATTAAACCTCTGATGAATAAACGTCTTGTTTTTGTCAAGACAATAAAAAGACAAAATTGTTTTGGGTGGAACTTCGGATGTTTCAAATACATCATATTCCCCCACTGTGCGTCTAATCTGTAACAATGCAGTCCAGCAACATCATTCGTAAAACAAAAAGTCAAAACTAAAATGTTCTGACTTCGTGATGACAAAGCTGTGTCAAAAGTAGCATCCCTAAGATGTGTCTTTATACCTCTGTGAAAGCAGTCAAAACAATGTTTCAGGCAGAGGCTAAAAAAGGTGGAAATATATTTTTACAGACCCCAGAGTGAAATAAATAAAAAGTTATGAGCTGCAAAGTTCCTCTAATGAGAAGTGAAAATGAGAATAATTGGTCTTCTTTTAAGGTACATACAGAGACACAACTACACTGAGACACACTGGTCATTTCTGAGTTGAACAAAGAAACACACACAAACAGCTGGACAGATTAAAAAAGAGGATTTTTGTTGCACATGGTCTACCTTCGCTTTAGCATCCACTCGCGCCCCGTTCTGGATCAGATATCGGACCACGTTCGACTGACCGGCCCTCGCTGCCATGTGGAGCGCCGTCTCTCCTCTCTGGAACACAAACAAACACGCTCGCTGAAAAAAAGTTTCACAGTCATCCAAAAGTTTCTTTCCTTATGAAAACAGGAAAAAAAAGTAACGTAAAGAAACTCACTTTCAGTTTCAAAGTACCGAGAAAGACACAGAGAGAGAAACCCCCTCACTCTCCACACCCAGCTCACCATAATGACGTCCCATAATGCTCTGTTTCTACGGTAACCTGGCCACAGACACGGCGTGGGCGACCAAATACTTGGGGTTGAAGAGTTTACAGCGCAGTGCTCTTTACCCTCTTTTTTCCCCCCACCTCCCTCTTTACTCTTTACACTCTTCCTCTTCCAACCCTTCCTCACATCCATCCCTCCGTCTTCTATTTAGTCCTCTTTTATTTATTGTGAGTTAAAAATAGTCAGTAGTAAAAGTCTGCTGCTCCTGCAGAGGAGAGCGCAATGAACAAGATGAGAGTTTCCATACAAACACATGGCATTCATAAGCTTTTTTCTTCCCTCGCAGATGTTTATCCTACTGTCTCATGTGAGCTTATGCAGAGGTACAAAAAATCTCTTTTAATGCCTTTTAGTGTTTGCTATATAGAGATTAGACAACAGATTGCCTCAATATGAAGATTTAAAAAATTAGAAAATGTCAAGTTAATCAAACTTTGTGGTTTAATCCTTCGAAGCTTAAATATGACACCTTTAATCCACTTATTTAATTAAGTTCTGATCTAATTTTGTTTGTTTTTCATTTTCTCTGCAGCATCCTTCATGGAGGATCTAATAAAGCACTTCAAGATTAAATTTTTGCATATATAAAAAGAAAAGAAGAAAGATTATAAAAAAGGAAATAAATAATAATAAAAATACAAAAATCAGCTCACCACGTTGCTTGTGTTGGGTGATGCTCCGTGGTTAATCAGCTGGTGGACGATGTTGTCGTGTCCCATAAAGGCCGCCACGTGGATCGGAGTCAGACCGGACTGTAAATAAGTGAAGAGAGCCACAGAAAATTAGTAAAAAAAAAATACAAAAAAATGAAAAAAGTGACGTCTTAAAGATCCTGCTAGAAACTGTTGGGTTATGTTGGTTTTGGCGCCCCCTGTGGACAGATTTATCTGCTGATTGTATCCTGTACATATGTGAGCAATGTTTTTTTTTTCATTCTTTTTATGAAAATTTTATCCTTTTAATATTTTTCTAATTTAAAAAAAATTCTTTCAGTTTTAAATACAGTTACAAGATATCGCCCCGTCTCTAAATGTTTTAAGTAACATCTATTTAACAGACCATGAAAGAAAATAGCTTGTTCAGTAACCTTTTCTATGTACCCTTGGAGGTCCTTTCTAAAGCTCCCTTATGGTATTTGTTCATTTTCTTGTCGTCTTTTAAAGCTGCTGCGAGAAGTTTTTGTTGGGAATGCAACAGACTGAAAATCAAATTATACCTTTTTAAGAAAAAAATCATCAGCAACGAGACTGAACATTTCTTGTTTGTACTTTCTGGTGGCCAAAATCAATCAGGCGGTAGGTGTCAGGCCAGGGCACTGATACCAGAGGGATGCAGAGGTGGAAAAACACCTGTACACTACGAATCAGATACAGACAACCAACAAGAAGAGCATGTCTCTGAGTGGCTCCTGAAAATTCTTACTTTCTTGCCTTTTATGAGTAACTTTTCATGGTCAGCCGTGTCAGCAGATAGCTACAGAAGCATAGGCAGAAGAGAGTGTGAACGCCTCTGCAAACCACTCCTGTTGTGACATCACAACAGGAGCGAATTCAAACCACCTTGTTGAAGCTTTGGGCCACAGAAACAAGGCTGTGGGTGTTTTGCTTTGACATATTAGGGTTGCTATATTAAAGCATATTTGTATAAGAAATAAAATGTGTTTTTTTTTTTATATGGAAACATTAAATTTTAGCCTCATAAATTGATGCATTCCTCAGTTTCTCTGTAAGAAATGACATGAATTAGAAAGGATAAAATAAGGGACCTTAAAAATGCAACACCCCTCAAATAAATGAGCCAGACAAAGTTCAGAAAGGACATAAACAAGAAACACTTGTTTTGTTTCTGCTAAAAAGACTGATTACACGAAAAGAAAAGATGGCAGTGTATACAGAAAGACCAACACACCTACACACACACACAAAACTGCACACTCCTACCTCAGTGACAGCCTGTATAGACGCTCCGTGCTTCAGAAGCAGCTCCATCACCTTCACTCTGTTTTTCTTACAGGCGATGTGCAGAGGCGTGAAACCATTCTAAAAAGACACAAATCAAAACCAAAACATCAACATTTTTAAACCCTGAAAAAATAGTCCAAATGCTTTTTTTCAGTGCGTGTGTTTCTTTGCAGGTCTTGCAGAGCTAGCGGGAGTAAAAACCTGGAAACCCGAGTGGAAAATAAAGTACAGCACAACAGGGGGAACTTCTTTTCTTTTTCCCCCTTTTTTTCTGTCATGTTTTCCTTCTTTAACCCTTCGGCAAACCAGACGAGCATGTGTGGAAATAATTGACTCGACTAGAAGCTGTTAAAAAAAAATAAAAATGTGCAGCACTGAAATAGATACTTTTCTTTACAACTCACTCCTCGCTCGCCAACATGTACGCTCTCCCCCTCCTTCCCCTCCCTCCCTCCTCGCCTCTCTTTGAGGTTTCTGGCTCCTATGACTTCATTTTCCTCTCCCTGTCCTTTTTTCCCTTCTCGTTCTCTCTCTCTCTCTATAAAGTCCCGGAGCTCTAACCACACCCAGACATCTCTCCTTTCAGAGCAGAGATGGTTGTCTCACACCAAGACAGCAGCCGGGGTCATGAAGTCTATTTCAGCCTCCTTGTTTGTTTCCTTCGTTTACGTCCTTCGTGCTCTCTTCTCCTTCGCAGCCCTTATTTAACCTTCCTGCTTCTTTCCGACAAACAAAGGAAAGAAGTGGGAATAATGATGGAGGTAGGGAAGTAAATAAAGGGGGAGTGAGGAAATGAGAGACTTGAAGGATGAAATCATCAGGACCTGACTGCCACTTTCCGCAACCACGAGCTTGAGCAACACTTGGGCTGCAAATTTAAGTCATGAATGTTGTAATTCCCCGTGGACTCGGGGTCGTATCATATCAGAGTTTCTCTTAAACCCGTCAGTGAGGTCAGACTTTTGACATTTGTGTAATTCTTCCAATATAGAAACTCTGGCAGGATGAGGTGAAGGTCAAAAAGTCCTGAACGATCCCTTTATCATGATGCTAGATGTTTTTTCTTGACTGAAATCAGGTCCCTAGTGAACAACCTTGTCTTTGAGCTCAGAGGCTGTTTAAACTTCATGTTACTCTGTGATTTACATGATCAGTATGAGCTTTCACAAACTGCATCAACTATGATCGGATCTCACTTTCTGCCTCAGGTGCAGTTTGACACTGAGCCCCATTTACTTTTGTTTGACTTCACAAACATCCACGGTGTGTTTTTATAACTCTGGTGCATTAAACACTCACAGTTCAGATCTTCTTCCGTCATTACAGCATGTGGGAGCATTAATCCTGTTTTAAATCAGGGTGTGCGCGAACAGATCTGACATCATTTTGACTGATCTCATTTTTTCTCCACTTCTAGCTCTCTACGATTTCACATTTTGGAAGAGCAAAACAAAAAAACGGTTAAAGTTTAATGAGACACAGTAAAGATGACATAAGTCATGCTTCTCCCTGTCTTGTGGTTGATTCAATATCAGGACAGGTGTGTCCTTCAAAGTCAGGGATGGAGCATGTGGGACAGATCTGGATTACTTTATGAATCATCTGAATCTTCACTGCGCCTTGTGAGGACAAACTCTACTTTTCAATTATTGCTCTCTTTTCTCTCTCATTATCTATTAAAGGGATATTCCGGTCTAAAATTAATTAGTTAGACACCCCGTCGAGAGATGAATGTTGCCGACTGCTGGCTTCTCTAGTTATACCGACTTTAGTAATGACCGTAAGATCGCAATACAGAAAGCCACGCACTCAACCAAAACGTCACTCTATAGCCACAAATAATGTTCAGAACAGCACCTAACTTCATCAACAGGACATATAGGGTCCTAGGCACAGCACTAGCCATCGAACATCTTTTTTACTTTGCCTAATTTCTTTAGCAAAGACACTAAACACAGCTCACCTACTCTCTTCCAGCAGCTGCTTGTTTGTAGCGAGACCTCAGGCCAGTCCATTACGAACTACAGCGGGGTGACGCAGCTCAAGGAAGAAGATTTATGATCATTACTTTATCATTTCCTTGAAGTAATAATCATCATATTAATCATTTGCACTGCAGACGCGGAAGTTCTTCTGCCTTAGCGTCTCGGTCTGATTGTATTTCCATGAAGAAATGATCATAAATGTTCTTCCTTGAGCTGCGACACCCCGCTGCAGTCAATGATGGACTCGCCCAGAGGGCTTATTGGTTGAGCGCATGGCTCTCTGTATTGCTATCTGCGGTCGTTACTAAAGTTGGTATAACTAGAGAATCAAGCGGTCAGCAACATTCATCCCTCGACGGTGTTACGGTGTGCTTGACCCTAACTTAATTTTACGCCTTTAAACCTCAGCTTGTTTGAGGGATCTGCTGTGGCAGAATTCCACTGTCTCTCTTCACGACCAGCCCATCACCTCCCTCCTTTCATCCTCACCAGAGCTTTGGCGTTGGGGTTGGCCTTCTTGTCCACGATGACCTTTGCCACCTTGTAGTGCCCACAGTGCGCAGCCACGTGCAGCGCCGTCAGGTAATCATTGGTCACGTCGTCTACAGGCACCTCGTGGTGCAGCAGCAGCTGGACGCAATTCAGGTGGTCTCCCTGTGTCGCCATGTGGAGCGGAGACAGACCGTTCTGGAGGGGACAATAAACAACAGAGAAGTCTGTTTTAAATGGACTTATTATCGTTGAATATGAGCAAAGACAGGAAACAAAGTAAGGAGGGTGTACCTTCGTCTTGGACAGAATGGGAGCTCCTCTGTCCAGCAGCATCTCCACCACCTGTTCATGGCCGCTCCTCGCTCCACAGTGCAGGGGAGTGAGACCGTCCTGAGGGGACAAACAGCACCACCTTTGACATGCTTGACCCAATTCCTTTAAATAACCTCTATTTGGTGAATGTGTCACTTTTATCAGTATTGTTGTCAAATCAAGTTGCTTCTGTAAGTCATTTATTTAACAAGTTAAAAAAGAAGATGGTCAAAATGTTTCTTTACTTCTACAAAACTGCAGCAGCCCTTAAAATAGCAAAATATAATGACAGTAAAAAGTAAAAAAGAAGGAAAATGTGAGTTAATCTATACAGAATTATCAGGGTGTTCTCTTTGATTATGTCAGTTCCTACCTTGGTCCGTGCGTCTATCTTGGCCCCTCTCTCCAGCAGCAGCCGCACCATGTTGCTGTTTCCACGTTTGGACGCTACATGCAGCGGTGTGATATCATTCTGGGAAGAAAAAGAGGAAATATTTAATCAATTATTGAAGTATTTTAAAAAATAACAGAAGAGGAATAGCATTGAATTGGTTTGTTGGTCAAGTATTATACAAAAAGGCTGAAAATTGAAGCTTCAAGTCATTTTATATAACGTTTACAAAAACAATTCAACCAAAAGTTAAGTTTTTAAAGGAGCTTTTTCTGTCTGTAACATTTTAAGGCAGCTGTTGTCTCAAACTTATTTATTCATTGGAAGTTAAACCACAGGATTCCACAATTCAGAGGCGAAACCGTAGGGGTAAAATATAGACAAATATCCCCCTCTAGAGGAATTTAACCTTCAGGCAACTACACGTCACACTGTTATGGCTTTATTTTATTATTTCCCCTCAGTTAATGAATTTCAATAATTTAACTGGATGATTAAAAATATACAGTATGTGTCCTACTTCTTAGTTGGCAAATGAAAATAATACTCTAATACTAATACGCAAAAAAATCCAGGCTAAATTATGCCAGAATAAATCTGAATAAAACCAGCGGTAAAGATAAATTATGCAAATATGCTTCGATGAAAGTGGATGGATTATTTATTGGCAGGACTAGATCGAGTAAACACTTCTAAACACAAACACACTCCTCTGTCTCCAACATAGCGTACAGAGAGCATGTATATGTTTCCTGCTGCAGAGTGGCGTGAACAGCTGACGGGTTCACATGTCTCAGAGTAACATTCCTGCATGCTCAAAATCGAACACACACATGCACATGTTCTGGCATGAGGGTCACAGACATGAGCTGGTATCAAAGGTCTGTGCGTGTGTCTGTGTAAAGCGCCTACCCTCGCCTTGAAGTCCACAGCTGCTCCTCTGTTCAGCAGGAGCGTCGCTACGTTGATGTTGCCGTAGTGAGCTGCGATATGAAGAGGAGTGAAGCCGCTCTGAACAACAACAAAAAAAAAAGAGAAATAAAAGAAGAAAAAGAGATTTAATCAAAGAAGGAGCAACACCTGCAAAAAATAGCGTAATATCAAGCCGTGAGCAAAGCATGATGGGATATTTTAGAACACCACAGCTGGCTAAAAGCAGGCTAACAGAGCACAGCAGACCAGAGCTGAGCAGAACATGCTGATAAATAAAACAAGTGTTGGATTTCTTTGGTTCAAACTAAAAAAAAGTCTATTTTTGTGTGTGGAAATTTTGTGCACCACAGTCTGAGAGTGGACAGGTCAGTGTGGAGTGGATCTAAAATGAGTGCTTCAGGAATGAGGATGAAGAGCCAGTAATAAATGTACTTTTTTTTTTCACTTCTGGCTCCTTCATCTTAAAGTCGTCTGGCTTTTGGATCGTGACTTTAGCTGTGAGCCTCAAATGATAAGGTCTAGGGTTAAAAGAAACTTAAAAGAGTGTTTTTACATCATAAAAACCACCAGGAAAATGTCTCTGTATACACCTTTGTTAACAAGCAGCCGATTTAAACATCAGGGGCTGCAGGAAACATTAAACGTGATGACTTTGGATACTGAAAAGTTTGGATCTTTGGTTGTTTTGAGGCTCAGATATCACCCACAGATTAGTTTTAAACTTAAGGAGATTGCATTTACAACAAGAGAGTTGTATTTTGTGGCAGAGACCAACACCTCTTTTTTAGCTTTAGTCCAAACTCTTTTCTTTTGTTTTTCTTGGGTAGGCAATAGAAATGCTAACTTCTGAAATCGCTTGCCAAAATATTTCATTTCTGAAGCACTCTGTACAAATACAAGCCTGATTCTTAACAAAGTTGAGATGTTGTGTAAAATGTTGATTTAAAAGAACAGATTTTGATGGTTTGCAAATCGTTTAAAAGCTGAAAAAATTGGGGAATGAAGGAGACCAGTTTCTGAAATTTTGGACATCAAAATTTAAGCCTTATACAAGATGTCAGAAACTTAATGTTCAGAGTCTCCTTTGTTGTAGTTCTTATTTCCCAAGGGATGACAACTTGGGACAGCAGGTTGACCAGTTTATCACCTGGACTCTCCTACTACTGAGCCAGCAGATCTAAAATGAGCTCCAGCCCAGAGGGGTCGCTGTGGTTCCTTAATCACTTTAAAACATTGTTTCCTTTTTGCATGATTCAACTCTTGACCTGCTTATGTTGATTAAGTAATAAACTGTGTTCACCAAAAATGGGTTTTGGAAGTGATTTTGAGCCTGTACAGTGATCTCCACTACAGAGTCATGTCTGTTACATAAGCATGTTTTGCCATCGGCACATGTCAGCCATTCTAGCTTTGTCTCTGTTGTACAGAAATTTCTAAAATTCGCTAAATCTTTTAATGTTATTATGATGATGATGATAACTCCAGACTGTTGCTTAAATTGTTTCTCTGTCCTCTTTTTAAAACTGACTAGCATCAAATTTAAAACGAGCACATATTTTTCATGAAGACCAACTTAATGTTTCATTGTATGATGTGTTGTCTCATATTATTTTTAAGGAAACATACAGTTTAAATGACTTGTAAACCATCAAATTCTGTTTTGATCAACATTTCACACAGCGTT
Source organism: Xyrichtys novacula (assembly GCA_962446985.1). Taxonomy (NCBI): domain Eukaryota; kingdom Metazoa; phylum Chordata; class Actinopteri; order Labriformes; family Labridae; genus Xyrichtys; species Xyrichtys novacula. Next base: position 3,933,112 of record OY660882.1, on the reverse strand, counting down.
TTTTAAACTCTATCGAAATTTTGGTTGTAAACAAAAGACCTTTACTCTCCTGGTTTTCATTTGACAGGAAATAAAAATACAAACAGACATGCAGGTTAAGATGCATTCAAGTTCAAAGCTGTCTAAAATTACAATCCATAACTCGACTAGAGTTAAAGTAACTGCTTAAAGGCAAGAAGGAAACCACAGGGAAATAATTTTTGCCAAGATCAAGCACTTCTTCAAATAAAATATTTCTTTATTTTAATCATGCTATCTTTCGCTGTTAAGTCTTATATCTGACTTCTCTCTTTGGACAACAAGACAAGTCAACATGCCATAGATCATGCACGTCAGACAAAAATCCAAGTAGCTGTTGTACTAAAAGCTGATGGCAGTGCTCTGAAAGCACAGCGACAGAAAAATACATTTTTCTCGTGGACAGTCAGCGAAAAGTCCTCGTCATGTTTGTTTAAAAAGGAAAACAAACAGTAAAAGCTCTCAACATGCTTCAGCTATGCTGAATCAATTACTATTCCTTCTCCGCTCCAGCGAAATTAAGCCATTCATACATTTATACTTTTCCAGCTGTTTCCACATTGAAACAGCAGTAACTTTTTCCAGTTATCACAAATGCTGCAAGTCATGTCGGCAAGAGATGTTAGCTGTTTTTGCAAACTGTTTGAAGGGGAGACCCGGCAATCCAGAGCAGACTTACACACTGTAAGAGTTTCCTGCTAAACTATAAAGAAAGTGAAGGTCTTATCTTAAAATTCAGTCACAAGTAAACCCCTCCAAACCCTGGTGATACAGAAGACTGATGCATGTAAATGGAGTCATGTTGTATTTTTGACAAAGCTACCAGAGAAAACAAGGCTAGCAGGAGCAAACTTCAATGTTTCATTGAGTGTTGTTGATAGATAGGGGTGTCCCGATACGATATTGATGTCTGATATCAGCAAAAAAAAAGAATATCGGATTATATCAGCCTGCATCCAAACTCTCCGATATCAGCACTCCGATACAAGCAGTCCATTTCTGACTCCGCTCCGGCACTTCTATCTAGCAGCGCCCAGATCCAGCAAAGAGTAAGAGTGATGTTGATTTTGTGGCAGCATTTTTTGTCCAAGTCCAAAAAAGACATATCGGATCGATATCTGTCAATATCGAGGGCTACAACATCGGTTTTGCATCATAATTCAAAAGTTGTATCGGGACACCCCTAGTCGTTGATACGATGCAACCTGGCTCCTTACTGCGCAGTAATGAACTGTGATTCCTGGGAGAGAAAGTAAGACATGGACTGAACAGTTTATAGTAAATGAGGACAAAAAAACCTAACAAGGTGAGGGTTAAATGATCCGGCACTGAGAAGCCATGCATGCTGGGTAAAAAAAAAGTTCAATCTGGTTGTTCCTGTGATTAAAAAAAACTCCAGGATCTAAAACATCTACAAAAACTGCGACTGAATATCCTCAGAATAAAATAAAGAGGTCCGATGCAGCATTAAAACCAGGCGCATACACACAGGTGAAGTGCTATCAGCAGCAAAAGCATTCATGCCAGCATTAAGCGTTCATGCTAGCAGACAGAAGGCTTTGGCTTGGTGATCGTGAGTGAACGATGAGAAGAGGGAGGAGGAGGTGGTAAGAGGAAGAGCAGAGAAGACAAGACAAGATGTACCTCTGTTGTTCTATTCACCATCATCTAGAAAGGGAAAAGGAAAAGGGGGCAGCAGTAGGGAAGGAAATAGGAACCAATAAAGGGAGGAGGAGGGGAGGAGGGGAGGAGGAGGAGAGAATGGGGCGGTTAGTGCACCACAACAACTACAACAGCAACACCAACACCATGGCCGCACAAAGCTGTAGGATGGGATCATGAGATAATGAAAGGAACTAAAACACAAAACTTCACATGACCAGGCGATGGACCGAGACGCCCCCGTGACGCCGATCGTAAACCCTCGCTGTCTTGGATGGATTAAAAGCATCACCTCTAAATATATGGAGCTCTATCCCTCCTCATGTTCATAACCTCTCCGGAGAATAAAGGAGGTGTTGGGCGGAGGTAGAGGTGAGAGCGATCAAGGATGAGGGCGGTTCAGGGAGGCTGTAGAAATCTGTTCGAGGGCCTTGACCACTTGATAATCGAGATGATGTTCTCGCTACTGCAGCTAATTTATCCAATAGATCTTCAAATCAAGGTAGCTGAGGACCTTTGGGACCATGTGGAGTATTATGAGGTAGGTTTCTTCACTGAGATCTTATCTTTTTAATCAAAACAAAAGGACCATGTGTTTATTTCAAACTCCAGTTCATACAGGGTGAAAGTATAATCCTGAAAAGGGAAAGACCTGCTAGTATGACTCTTCCAAAACACTCTTTGCAGTCCTGGTTGGAGTTCCCACCTGGATCTGACTAACTTGACGTAAAAACTGAAAAGGGAAAGACCTGCTAGTATGACTTTTTTGTTTTAGATGTGTCATGTTTGATGTAATTTGTCCATAATCCACAGGTAACTGGCAAACATCCTGTACTTTAAGGAAGAAATAATCAGTCATCACGCCGGTTTCCGTGGATCTGTCCTTTCTTTCTGAGACCGTACCTTTGACTCCACGTCAGCGTTGTGGTCACTCTGGAGCAGGAGCGCGGCGGCCTTGGTGTCGTCTTTCCGTGCGGCGATGTGCAGCGCAGGCAGACGTACCTTCCCCTTGGTGTCGTTCTCCAGGAGGAGTGAAACCACCTGGTCGTGACCCTGCTGCAACGCCACCGCCAGAGGAGTGAATCCATCCTGTGGAGACAAACAAGAAAACAAAGTAAATACTGGAGACTCTGGTGGAATAACGGGCGCTTAAAAAGGAGGTAGACCACCTGGACAAGAGCTAAAAAGCCGGGTATAATGATATCGCTGTGTTTTGTTTTGTCTGTGTAGTCAACATTTTAAACTTTTTAAGCGGCCCACTCTTTCTGACTGTAAACAAAGCCATTCCCTGCCTCCCCCAACCTGATTGGTTGTGAGGCGGACGCTGCTCCCTAGTAACGTTCACAAGCCCAAACAAAGTTAGCGTGCTACAATATCGGACAGTAGAAACCAACCAGAAAGTATGGAAAATTGTCTGAATCCTCCTTTGGCCACGACACAAACAAGAAAACAAAGTAAATACTGGAGACTCTGGTGGAATAACGGGCGCTTAAAAAGGAGGTAGACCACCTGGACAAGAGCTAAAAAGCCGGGTCAACGATGATGGGGGACGCTTCGGAATCTTGTGGACCCTGTAGCCTTTCTGCCGGACAGGTAAACTGCTTTAACAAAGTAAGACAAGTGTCTGTAACAGAAGTGTTTCCTGTCAAACGGACCTGCTGTAGCGTGTTGTAGCGCCATCGCTAAACTGTTGACCTCAGGTCCTGGACTATGTCACTTTATCCTAGTTGTAGAAGTCCTGCAAACATTGTGTTTGCTGGTAGTCTGTTGGCATCTAAAGTAGCATCAATGCTTTTTACTTTCATGTTGAAGTATTTATCTGCATTATATCTAAATTTAATTGGAACGATACGAGCGAGCAGGAGTGTCTGTTTGTGGGCGGGGCTTACTGGAGCAGAGAGGGAGGGGGAGGAGGAGCTGAGGGGAAAACTGGTTGGGGGGTAGAGTTTACATTCAAGATTTCTCCCCAAAACTGGAACTTCCTCAGATCCTGCCTACTCCACCTTTAAGTTAATTACAAAGTTAAATACAAAGTGCACATAAACACCCATACATACGGTACACCTGTGTTTGCTCACATGAACTTCTGACTCCTAATGAAGATGAAAGATGTTTCACTCTGGGTCTTTTTTTTCCCACTTCTTGTGCTTCAAAGTGAAGTGAAACCAAATCAAACTCCTCTTTGAAGGGCCGCTCTCTCTCGCTCTCGCTCTCACTCACTGCTGTTTAAACTTACATCACGTACATCACACTGTTTGAAATGAGACACACACACACAGATGGGAGGTAACCGCCTCCGAGTACAGTTAGTATTCCTGTCTCATCAGAGGGACTGAGATGCTCACAGTCTGAACTCAACCGAGTCAACATCATTCATTAAAACAGGGACGCAGTGATTTATGACGCCATCTTTTCCCATTTGACAGCACCGATATGAAACATGGAAATTTGTCTGACTGAATCTGTGAACTTTGTGGCTTTTTAAAATGACCCTTAATGAAAAAAAGTTCCATAAGATTAGTTTAAATGATCACTAATCCGGGTAAAGGGAAATCAAATTAGCCATTTGGCAATTCAAGCATTTTAGCTAATGGTATTAAGACGCAAAGTGCGTGACTACAAGTTCAGCATCCCGCTGGAGGGCAAATTGAAAGGAAAAGTAGCTGCTAATGGAAACACACAAAGAAGAAAAGAAGATGACACTGAATAATGTGCACACTGAGGCTCTCGCAGCATTTTCAGTGAATCATCAAAGATAAAGACAGATTTATCGGCTAATGTGTGTGTGGACAGGGGTGCGTGTTTACACAGGACGCCTACCATCTGGGTGAAAAAAATACGACTCAGCATCTCAGCACGCTCACATCAAAGCTGAACGTCCCCTCAGAGATCCCGCAGAGCTCACACACAACGCAGCGCAGGCGAGATACAAACAAACACACCCATATACACACACACACGCAGGCTGACACACTTTTATAATCAGATCCAAGAGCAGCATCTCCAGAAAACACACACACACGTATCCACTCCCACAGGCATACAAACACGCTCAGACGCATAAATTTAGCTTTTTTTAAGGATTTCAGAAAACGTGAAGCCTTCCCCCCCTCCTGTTTCATCTGCTTTATTATACATTCAGGAAAAGACACAAAGTCGGTTTAATGTCCTGAAAATATGTCAAGAGACGACGACGGCAAAAGCAAATAAAAGGCCAAGAAAAGGACGAGTTTTGATCTTCATCTACAAGCGATGATGAGGCACAGATAAGCCTCAGTGAAACAAAAGAAAGGGATAACTTTGTACAAATCACAAAAAAGGATTGTTTTAATTGTTCACAGACTGCAAATACACTTGCTTAAAATGTCTGATAAATCCTGAAGACACTACTGAGGCCTGATTTGTAAAATAAAAACAAAATCAGGAGGTTTTTTTGTGTCGCTAATGCTCAAAAATGTGTTTTCATGTTTAATTACTTCAGCAATATGGAAGCAAATTTGTATCATAATTCAATGAAAGTAGATGAACAGAAATGCATTAGCATTTTTAGAATGTACCTGCACTTCTTGACTCATAAATAAAATTAAAAATAAATAATCCAACCTGCATTTTCTTTTTCAAAACTGATTATTCTGTAACTTAATTCAATTTTAGGAGGAAAAAGCCATTTGAGATTTACAGCAGATGACATACGGACAGATAAATTTAAACAAAAGATTAAAAAAAGGAGAATTTTCAGCTTTATCCAGCCGAACGCTGTGCTGAAATGCTTAGATATGAATTATTAAACAGCAGGGGCCGCTTCCAACATGGATATATATTTCCCTACATGAATAATTCACTCTGTCTCCGACTGAGGGGGGAAGAAGAGGAGGGAAAACTGGGGTGAGGAGGAGACAAAAGGAGTGAGGATGGAGGAGACAGGGAGTAGAGGAGAGATGAAAGGAGAGATGAAAGGAAACGAGGTTGAAGGTGAAGATCAGTCTGGGAACAAACCTCTCTGAGAGACACGTTCATAAACAAACTCGGGTTAATACAGCGTGTACTGAGGAGAAATCCAGGTGTGTCCCCACTTTAAAGAATCACTTAAATGGACATTCCAGCGTTAAATTAATTTAGGGTCAAACACAACTTAACACTGAGTTAGACACCTCATCGAGAGATGAATGTTGCCGACTGCTTGCTTCTCTAGTTATACCAACTTAAGTAATGACCGATCATTACTTCATCATTTCCTTAAAGTAATAATCATCATATTAATCATTTTGCACTGCAGACGCAGTAGTTCTTCTGACTTAGCGTCTCGGTCTGATTGCATTTTCATACAGAAATAATTATAAATGTTCTTCCTTGAGCTGCGACATCCCGCAGCAGTCCATAATGGACTGGCCTGAGGTCTCGCTACAAACAAGCGGCTGCTGGAAGAGAGTAGGTGAGTTGTGTTTAGTCTCTTTGCAAAAAGAAATTCAGCAAAGTTGAAAAGATGTTTGGTAGCTAGTGCTATAGCTGGGACCCTAAATGTACTGTTGATGAAGTTAGGTGCTGTTCTGAGCATTATTTGTGGCTATAGAGTGGCGTTTTGGTTGAGATTTGTTTATGGCTCCTCAGACCGCCGTGTATTGCTTGTTACTAAAGTTGGTATACTAGAGAAGCAAGCGCTCGGCAACACTCATCTCTCGATAAGGTGTCTAACTCTGTGTTACGTGTGTTTGGCCCTAAATTAATTTTACACCGGAATATCCCTTTAAGCAAAAATATGTTCCACTTAGTTTTGTATTTTCATGACTTTGAGCAAATGGGCTGAAGTTTGATTAAAACTTGCCCTAAACATGCTGTCCTGCTGCCCAGATGACCGCTAAAACATGGACCTGCTCAGTCCATTAAACAATTAGATGTCCTCACCCTCACTGTTTGGTTAAACTAACTCTTGACAGTGACTCGATAGTTTCTTCCTGATATCTTCACTTTCCTTTTTGACTTTTTGTTGGATAACAAAAAAGAAATCTCTGGACTAATCTCTATAATCCTCAAACTTTAGCACAGAGAGCTCAGCAGTAGTACCGGGTGACTGTCCTCACACACTTTGGTAGCAGTTGGCCGTCTGCCTCTACTACGGCAGATGATGGATGGCAGTGACACACACTCTCAGCGTAGCGCTCGCTCAAACCACACACGCCAGACTTCAGAAACATCCCTGAGGCCAGTCAAGGTCACTCTCGATGAATAAATTGTTGCCTCTTTTTCTTCTTCGCTGAACTCTCTCTGTGTCCCGACTGTCCTCGGTGGCTCTGAGAGCAGCAGTACAGTCTGCTCTGTCAGTGCATTACATTATTGTTGTTTCTACTTGAGAATCAAACCCTGTCCTTGGATTCATTTATCAAATCATTTTTTACGTACATTTATTATAAAAGAGTCTTATCTGACTGTTTTTTTTACAACGAACTGGACTTCTTTCACTATCCAGCATTCATCCTCTCATGAGTCATTGGCAGCAGGCGGCTATTAACCAGAATCTGTTGGTTCACAGTGCTGCAGTCTAATTATAAGGAGTCTAAATGAAGGCAGGGATGGGAGGGCAGGCGATTAGCGTACATTCATTCTGGTGTGTCTGTGTTTGTTGTGTTACCTCAGTGGCAATGCTCTGACTGGAGCCGTGGTCCAACAGGAACTGAACCACGTCCATGTGATTCTCCTGCGCCGCCATGTACAGAGGAGTGAAGCCATTCTGGGGGAAAAAAGGAAACAAAGATGATGATTCATGCTGTCTCTGTTTTACCAGAGAAATAGAAAGCAGACATGGAGCTGATAATCACAATCAAGAGATGAAAATGTATGAGAGATTTAATAAACGTAGTCTGGATTTCATCATTACAAGAAAACTCAAAAGGAGAGTTGAAGAGTTTGTTCTTAGGAAACATGGCAAATTTCAATTATTTTCAAAGAAGTATGTTACTAAAAAATACTGTTACTTCTAAAGTGCAGTAAAGCAATTTGATAATCTTACTGACAGATTCCCCTGTATGCATTAGGTCATTGCTGGAAGTGTTGTAAATCAATAACAGGACTGCTTTGAGGCATTATTGGATTAACAGGATTTTTGCATCAATTCAATTCAGAGTCCTGATTCCTCGGCTCTATAATTTGCTGAGTCACGCACTAAATAAACATGAAAGTTAAGTTGTTTAACCCATAAATGGTTTGTTAATTTAATATTGAAGAAAATCTGCTCTGTCATGGTGCACCTTTATTATATGACTCATTATAACAGAGGTTAAAATCGACATGTGATCAGTCTTTTACGTCTACAACTGCACATGGATGTACTATTCTCACAGAGCTATCATGAAGTACATACTGTCACCTTCAAACATACCTCACACCTGATAACAACAAGATAAACATTAAAGAGCTGGACTGGACTGTGTGAGTGTATTAGTTGCAGCACCAGTGTAAGGCCAAGAAGAGAAACTTCCATGGCAACACAGCAGTTGAAAAAAATCAAGACTTCACACTTAAAATGTTGAAAAAAAAATCAGGGGCACAGTGAAAATAAAACTATTTGACAGAGCTGAAAGTCCTTGTTTTATAAAAGCAGGAGTTGGTCACATGAGTAAGCACTGCACTGCAGAAACCATGAAAGTACTCAAAGGTAAAATGAAGATCAAAACTTTGATCTGTGCAACAAGAAGCATTTTCAGTGTCTACAGTAATAGTGGCCTTCTATTGCCTTTTGTAACATATTTGACACCATACTTTTATGACTAAAAAACAACACCTTAACACAGTCTGATAAATAATAAAAATGTCCTTATGTGGTTTATCAGTTTCCAAAAATATATTAGTAAAATTTTATCGACATTTATATTTTTTTTTGGTTTTTGGTAGTAAGTGAAATAAACATTTAGGCTCTAAAAATATTTGAATTTTCTGGCAATAATTTGTGGTTTCAGGCATTATAGTGTAAAAAACATGCATTAAGTCATATGATGTATATTAAAGGTACATGCTGTATATTTTCAAGTAAATATTGTATACTCTGCAGAAAGTAATGCATATTGCATTTGAGATCAGCTATATTTCTCTTTAAGTAATGATTGTTGTAAAGACGTTTAAAGTATGTAGCATGAGGAATAGTATAAATTGCATGTTTGGTATATAAATTGCATGGAAAATTATGGATATTGCACTTCAAAAGTCGTTGCTAATGTATTTTGCATAGTGAACCATGTATATTACATAACAGATGCATTATTTTGCACTTATTGTGGATGTTGCATGGAAAATGATGCACTGCACAGACAAAAATCTATATTGTTCACTTTATATTATACAGAAGACAGTGTAGACTGAAAGTCGGCATGTAGGCTAATGTATTTTGCATTTTACATTGTAAATATTGACAAGACAATAGATGGTAGATGGCTTTTAATACATTTGTTATTGTAAATGTATACTGCACAGTAACTCAGTGTATGTTGGATAGTCTATATTGTTATATAGCTAATGTGCACTGTGCACCATAAATAATAAAAATAGCACAGTAAATATTGTATACTGCATCATAAATAATGTAAATAGCATGTAAGATAATGTAAAATGTATGATAAACAATGTTTAAAACATGGCTGATGATGTGTATCACAGAAAGATAATGCATAAGAGATATATAAATTGATTGGTAGATTATGTAAACTGCACTATATAGTCATTGTAGATGATGTATTAGATTAAAAGAAACATGTCATGCACAAAAATGAAGTTGTAGCTACTGTTAGTAAACTATTCTGCACTGGCACGAAGGTTTATGGCTCATCAATACCAGCATTGTTTTCATTTTCCTCTCAATAGCTCCAACCAAAGCTTTGATGCCAACATAATCATTGTTGCCATGGTGACTACAGCAGAGTGTGAGTCTGTGTGCGTGTGTGTGCGCCCGGTGACGTCTGAATGTGGGCCAGGAAGCACTGCAGAGCTGCTGACACAGCACACACACTCAAAAAAAGAGGGTTACTGTGTGTACAATAGCTGTACACACAGTCATCTGCATGAACGCACAAACTCAAACATGGATTTCCAACAGAGATGATTACACAGTTAAAGAGCTCTGTGTGTGTGCGTGTGGATTTGCATGTGTGTTTGTGTGTGCTTTACCTGAGACTGTGCGTTGACATTGGCTCCATGTGTGACCAGTTCCTTCACTACTTCTGTCTGTCCAGCAAGGGAGGCTATGTGCAGGGCGGTGTTTCCTTTCTGTTAGGACGGAAAATAGGAGAACATCTTTAACTTTGAGGAATTACTGTCGTTTTTTTCCCCAACAATGTTCAGACTGACTTCTCTGTTCACTTTGCACATGCACATGGCATCACTACAGGGAGAAATATGAGGCAAGAAGAGTGAGTTTATTTCGAGATTAGCTCATTCATTCAGAGTTTTTCCAATATAACAACTCTTCTTCTCTTCTTATGAGACACATTTCTGTGTAATTATCAATCCCAGAACTTCACCACATTCAGCTCTTCTCTCCTCAGACTGTCACAAATCAGGATTTTTCATTTTAGTTTAATTTAACCTTCAGAGGAATGGACATTTTCACTTATTTCCTTTTTTTTTAAAGCTCCTGTGAGGAGTTTGTGTTAAATTATCCAATTCTTCAAACAAAATACAACTTCTACGATTACAACTACTTCTAATATCACTTTTATTAGTACCTTTACTTCTACTTCAACTACTATTGCTACAATTAATTCTTTCTTTACTGCTACAGTTATTTCTACCACTAGCTCTACTACTTTGAATTCAACTTCTTCTATTTTTAAACTTCTGCTACTATTAATATGACTGCTAATATCACTACTACGACTACTTCTCATCATACTACGACTAGTACTACAACTTAGACTTATGCCACTTCTCACTTTCTGTTTTTTAAAGTTATCTACTTCTTCATACAAATTTTGTGCAATTTCATACATCTTTTCATCCTCTTTCGGCATGAATGCAATTTAAATTTATGTAGCATATTCGACCTGTTCATCCTACAACAATTTTTTAAATTCATACAACTTCTGCTTCTTCTTCTTCTTCTTTACCCCTTTAACAGCTTTAACAGTTTTTACATAAATACCTTCCTCCATTTTTTTAGCAGTTTTGCATTGCTTCTTCAGCTTTTATCATTCAGCACTCAGCACTTTCACACATTTTCTGCAAGGAAATGCAATTTTCTAGTTTAATATAACCTTCAGAGGAATGGACATTTTCACTTATTTTCCTTTTTTTAAAGCTCCTGTGAGGAGTTTCTTATTCTTAACAAACTGTCTGAAAGTTATACCGATGCCTTTTTATAACTCTCAAAAGTGAACAGGACCATCAGCAGCAAGATTGGACATTTTTATATCCTAACTTTTAATGCCTGACACCGGTGTTAGCTGAGCACATTGATGAATTCAATGAAAAAGCCCTTTTGAAGTTGCAGTGGAGAATTTAAATTCAAGAAAGATGGAAAGTAAGCGGCGTATGACCGAAGTTAAAGGTTGAAAACTGAGGTGCAGTTGTTAATAGAGTCTGTCCCATATGTTGACGTTCTTGTGGATGCACCTGTCGTCTGAGTGTCAGCTACAGCAGCTAAACCGCAGCTGCTAGCAGCTGTCAGTTGCCACATAAACACCTCCTCTCCTCCCCAAATATCAAAGCAGCTATAAGTCATTTTTTCTCAAATCTTTACCCAGTTTTTTTAGTTTATTTTATTTAGCCTTGAGTTAACATGAAGATTAATTGGTGGAAAAATATGGAACTGTATACTTGTGCTGTAAATGTTGAATGGATATGAGGCTGTAATAACAACCAGGCCTTCATTGTTGACAAAGACTGAACATTATTAAGAGGCAGTGTTGCAAAACTGTTTTGTTTTTTTTTTAAGATTGGTCTCTAAAAATTTCAACCTCAAGAAGAAAGTATTTCTGCAGCAAGTTGTGTTAATGGAGGAATTATTTATAAGTTTAGTCTGTCTATGAGGAGCAAACCCAGAGGAGTCAGCAGGAGATGCATCCACAATCTTTATGAGTATAGTTTATTTCCTCTGGATGCATACATTAGGAAGAAGTGTCTGATTTAGAGTCACAGTTTGATAATTTAGATGCAGCAGCCTGCAGAGACACATTTATATGTGAAACACAGTCATGCAAAGGATGAGACAGACTTCCCATTCACTACATCACCTCAGCTAACACACCGCCATTTATCTCCTTTAGTGCTGCTTAAGCAATGTGACTTTGGGAGGGAGCTGACCAAGCAAACTACTGTGTGTGTGTCTGTGTGTGTGTCTGTGTGTGTGAGGGGATTCATGCATATATTGTGAGGCAGTGTCTGTGTGTGTGTGTGTGTGTGTATGTGTGATACACACCTTAGTAGCTGCATCCACATTGGCGCCGTGCTTGATGAGCTCAGCCACCACTTCAACATGGCCCTCCTTTGAGGCCAGATGAAGCGCATTCAGGCCATTCTGAGGGGACAAGACAGAGGGACAGGTTTAAAATCCAGACCAGGAGGAAAAACAATAACCCTGTCATTCAAGCGATACTGTTCATCTGTCGAGTTTAACCTGGATTTGGTCTCCTGGGCTCTGAATGAAGAGGTTATGAGGAGATAAAATTAAAAATGTTCACTCTAAGTTGACTTTTTCTTTTGCACTGTTCAGACTGTGTATTTTGGTTTTGTAGTTTGACCCATGTCTCATCTGTTCACATGGAAGAGGTGGGCTCTATGACCTATACCAAATCCAGTCTGTAGGGGGAGCTCCACATGTTTTGGTTTCACTTTCATGTTGTCACCATCGTGGTTGAGCCTATTAGCCCGCTAATGTTTGCTAATAAGCACCAAACATACGTTTCAATTGAGGCTGAAGGGAAAGTCTTGATGTCAAAATTATTATTAATTGGTTTATAAACCATCTATAAACATTACTTAGATGGTTATTGTAAAGTTAGGGTTAGGTTTTTAAATTTGTAAAATTTACAATATATTATTGGTCTATATGCTATTTATAAATGATGATTAAACATTAATAAACTTTTTGCTTACCATTTATAAATGGCCTACCATTTATAAGTTATGGTTATTGTAAAGCGTTTAAAAAAAAATAAACATTATGTGATCACAGAGATGCTGGGACTACACAATAATGCCTTTAACTGTGTCTTGATGCCAATAGGTGATCATAAAATAACTTGGTCTTAAAAGTGAGGAAAGGTTTCTACTGAGGCAGACAGATGGGTTTAGCTGGTGAGGATTTGCTATCTATCTGTTTAAAACTGTTTGGTAATGGTGAACAATATAACTACATGATGAAGGTAAACTGTAGTTTTCAAAGCGCTGTCTGTAACAGAGCTCACCTGATTGCAGATATTGATGTCGACTCCATTCTTCAGGTAGTCCAAAGCTTTCTCGAGGTTCCCGGCCCGAGCTGATCGCAGGTAACAGGCATTTACATCAGTCTGAAGGAAGACACAGAGAGAGAGAGACACACGGGTTAGTTTGGCTTTTATAAAACTTGTTTACGGGAAACTGTGAACGATGACGAAATTCTGATACAAATACACAAAACAGAATAAAAGAAGAAGAGCTTTTGATGCATAAATGTGCAAAAGAAAAGCATGAATTAATCAAATTTCGTAAAGATTTATCCTGCGAAACACAACCTTCACTTTTTGGCTCAGGGCTGTTTGTGCTTTCGTGGCTGTTTTTCAAAAGTTCTACAGTTTTAGGCAAAATTGATTCCCCATGAGTCCCAGCGATGAGAAATAAGAAGCATGGCTCCTCCTCAGTTTGTATGTTATTAGCTCTAAAAAAACAGAGTGAATTTAGTTTGGCAGGCGCTCAAAAGAAGAACCAAAACAAGAAGAGTTTAGTTCCGATGGAAAACACGCCTTCACCTCCAACGAGTCAGCTTAGACTGCACATCATCACGCCAGGAATAACCAGTCTGTCCAATTCAACCTACAACCACGGGATTTACTATATCTGCTTTGATAAGAAGTCCTGCTCAGTCCCAATGTGGATCTTTTACATAACAGTCATACGTTTGCATAGAGTTACAGAGAGTGGAGGGGATTAAAAAGACAATATGACAAGTTAGTTTGTTACAGTAGATGTGACTGGTTTAGTAAGAAAATATACAATATAAGCATTTATCTTTTAAATTAAAATCAGTCTATCAAACAAAATATGCTGAGCTTTTCAAAATAAAAGAGTCACAAGAAACAAACTTAAAGAGCTTTAATTTACTCCAAATGCCAATAATCATGATAATAATCTTTCATTTACTGCTTTCTATAAAAGTCTTTATTTTCCTGATTTTTTTCTCCTGTTGTTGTCTTAATGGCCTGATAGTAGTTTTGTATCATCAGACAGGGAGCTGCAAATATTCTGTCAGCTTGAAAAATGACTGCAGATCTTTTTTTTTTCAGATGCTGAACAGGACATACAGTACTGGTGTGCTCGACTCAAACACTTCTTAAACTCACGAAAACAAAAACCAAGATATGTCATGACAGGGAATAAATTCCACACAAACTGACGAGGACTACGACCTCTGTACATGTAGTGTCTGCTCTGTAAACTGAGCTTAACTAGCGCACTAACGTAGATCAGCTTTAACCATAGACTGAATATACTATGGACAACTTGGTTCCGCCTTCCACCAGTATACGGATTTGAAGCCAAAAAGCTCTCTGTATTCCTGCGTTTTTTCTCCATTTCCTGAAATCAACATTGGGCAGTAGCATTGTGTGCATTCGGCAGTCTATGGCTTTAGCACAGAAGATCGCCCCCTGCTGTCAACTGTCATCCAAAGTGATGTCCTTTATTCATATTGCTGATACAATCCACTGCATTGAGTTTTGTTGCCTGGAAGCTGCCTGCGAGGCGAAATTCAGGGCTAGAAAGGTTCTATTTTACTTGCCTTTTTTCTAATAATCTTAGTATGTTGACTAATTTACTTCTTTACATCTTTTCTGTACATGTTCTTCTTGTTTTTAAGTGTGATCTAGGAGACTGGTTCATGTTTGGAAATCGATTTTTTAGTTTTTGTTACCTAGAATATTTCAAAATAACACATTTCAGAGTTGTCGTCTTCATACCGAGATACTGAGAAACCAGGATGTTTTTGTTTGAGATTATTTGAGAGCAAAATATTATAGAAAATCACTTATTTGCTGTTTCCTATGGCTGGTTGATCAGTTTTATTATGTTTTGGTCATGTGATCAAGTGTAAGTAATACGCTTATCCAGGATCAGGTTAACTCTGACTTGAACCTGACACCGGTCAAGATTCTGAGCAACACAAATCAAAGTTTTTTCTTAACATCTGGTCAAAACAAGAAGCCTCCCTGTTGCCTCCCTTAAAGCGGTAGAAACCAGAACAATTAGCAGAAGATTATCCATCCTTGAAGCTGAATGCACTCTGGACTGACTCCTAAAAACAAAGTGGAAGCTGTCGACATCCAAAATGATTGTTTATGAACTCTGTGGTGCATTTTTCCACGAGGGACAAACAAACACAGACTGTGCGTACACCTGCTAACACTTATTCTCCGGACAGCAGCAGCAGCAGCAGCGAGAAAAACACAGCAATTTGCAGCTAACACACAACCGGAGGCACGCACAGTTATCCAGCCGGTCGGGAGAGCTGGTTATGCTGTGTGTGCACATGCTATCAGGGTGTGGCAGAGTGCTGAAGTGAGTGAGTGAATGAATGTGTGCAGGGGTTTGTGTAGAAAGAGAAACAGAGCATGGCTGAAGCGGAGTGAATGAGTGTGTAGTAGGAGTCAGAGGGCTGAAACATTTAGGGAGGAGAAGCAGGCGAAGACAAACAGACACAAAGAGCGTGTCTACAGTTTCATGATTGCAGTGCGGCGCTACAGTCTGCCACACCCGAGTATTCAAGAGAGCGCAGGGGAGGAACTCTCCAATTACCCTCTGCTCATGTGCCCATTAACCTGCCATCGCCTCCACAGCACACAGAAACAAAAGTATTAGAGAGCACAGAAACAGGCGTGGGGTTTTAATTCAGAGGTAGTGTGCTTGTATTTTTGTGTTTCCAGATCCATTTATATGCCCAAACTCTGTATGAAGGCAGTACAGTGAAAGTAGCTGAAATATTGTCATCTAACCTTTCAGACTTTAGTCATTTTAACACTTTATTTTCTACTTTACTTTAAACTTTAATACTAAAAGGGATATTCCAGCGTAAAATTAATTTAGGGTCAAACCGTAACACCGAGTTAGACACCCCTTAAGAGATGAATGTTGCCGACTGCTTGCTTCTCTAGTTATACCAACTTTAGTAACGACCGCACAATAGCAATACACAGAGCCTCGTACTCAAAACGCCACTCTATAGCCACAAATAATGCTCAGAACAGCACCTAACTTCATCAACAGTACATATAAGGTCCCAGCCATAGTACTAGTCATCAAACATCTTTTTAACTTTGACTAATTTCTTTAGCAGAGAGACTAAACACAACTCACCTACTCTCTTCCAGCAGCCACTTGTTTGTAGAACGACCTCAGGCCAGTCCATTACGACTGCAGCGGGGTGACGCAGCTCAAGGAAGAACATTTATGATCATTTCTTTATCATTTCCTTGAAGTAATAATCATCATAATAATCATTTTGCACTGCAGACGTGGTAGTTCTTCTGCCTTAACGTCTCGGTCTGATTGCATTTCCATGAACTAATAATCATAAATGTTCTTCCTTGAGCTGCGTCACCCCATAGCAGTCGATGAACTCACCCAGAGGTCTCTGTACAAACAAGCGGCTGCTGGAAGAGAGTGGCTAGGACCCTTTATGTATCATTGAAAAAGTTAGGTGCTGTTCTGAGCATTATTTGTGCCTATAGAGTGGCTTTTGGATTGAGCGTGTGGCTCTCTGTATTGCTATCTGCGGTCGTTACTGAAGTTAGTATAACTAGAGAAGAAAGCGGTCGGCAACATTCATCTCTCCACAGGGTGTCTCGGTGTTACGGTGTGTTTGACTCTAAATTAATTTAACGCCAGAATATCCCTTTAACAATTTTTATTTAATCAAAGTACAAATGTTGCTGATTTATGTATGGAAGAAAAAAGAGACATAAACTGACTGTAGATAGAAAATTATGCTGAGCAAGAGAGAGAGAGTCATCAAACGGGAATCAGTATTTTGATTTTAACAAGCAGCATATCAAAGTTGAAAAGTCCAGTCCCACGGCACCTCTCAGTACAGAAAATAACTAAAAATTAGTTAAATTTCAGACAGTAAAACTCAATACAGACTCAAATCAGACGCTATCACCATAGTTTGGTGACACTATTTAGGTCAACAGTGGCCGCCTTAAGTTAACAGTCATACCTCAAGCAAGACTTATACCAAAATTTCTGATTATTTTAAGCAAATTCATTGCTTTATTTTAATTTTATATCTTTATTTGTGCAAAGAGAAAAGATCAAAATTAAAGCAGGAATGAACATAACATACAAACTGCACAGGTGGGAGGAAAAAACGACAAATAAGGTAGAAAAAAAAGCTTGTAAAGTTATGTGTTTCATCGCCTTTGGTGCAATTTTTTCTCCTGTAAAAGGAAAAATGTGTCTTTAAAGTTACATTACCAAACTTAAAGTCTGTGACATACAACTTAAACTATGTAAAAAGTAATATGAAGCTCACAGTGTAAACATCCAGAGCTCATGTTTAAAGTTTGATGATATAAAAGTCCTCATGTAGAAGGGTGTATTAAAAATGATGCATCTCAAGTATGTACTGTATATAAAGGGCAAATACAGGAACAGGATAATTTCAGGAATGGCAGTAAAGTCCAAACACTAGGCTGATATCTGCAGTATTTGAATGTCATGTCATATAAATGTTGATAGGAATAAGTGCTTCAGTCTTACAGCTTTAAAGTCCTCATAACCTGCAGTGTGACATGACAAAGGAGAGGATCTCCCTGTGTGTTTCTGGAGGTCTCCCCGCGCTCGCTGCACCGTGATCTCTGTTATCCTAGACTGATTGTCGGCTAAAGCTCGTCGCTGAGCTCATTTCCCTCTGAGTGAATGACTCTCATCTGAGCTTCCCATCGCACATACAAACACACACAAACACACACACAGAGGAGGAGGGTTTCCGGTGTCAGATAAGAAGTGGGGGCTGAGACGACAGACTTAAGGCATGTCAACTCGAGACAGCGACAACAGAAATATAAGGCGTTAGGGCAGAGCTCAAATTTGGCTCACAAGACTTGAGTCGTATTTTATCATAATTCAGAATGATGTCTCCCACTTTTTGACCCGGCAGTCATTCGCTCATCTCATGTACGCTCCTTAATCGCTACCGCCTCTCGCTCATCATGCTCATTCTGTCCCTTTGCTTTTCAGACACACGCAGATCCACACACCTGCCTTTCCTCCTGCTCTCCTTTCTCAACCTGTGCGAGACACCTGATAGTTGAAGTTATGATGAAGTTAAAGTGAGAGCTCAGTCGAACTCAAAATCCGATTCATGGCCCAGCTCTTTAGGAAGTCATAATGTTGGCCATGTCTAAGAGAAGCTAACCTGGCCCTCATCTGAAACTAAAAGCTGATCTCTGCCTGTTAAGCATCATGACGACCTGCTGATAAAGTGCTAAGCGTTGAGCTAATCCTTTGATACATGATATTCTGTTGGAGGGTGTGACATACAGGGAACAGAAACAGACACGGAGGACAATTTCATCAAAACAGCAAACTGTTTTTAGAGGTTATTTGATTGTTTCTGTGTTTAATTCTTCAAGTTTACTCCTGAATTGAATCCTTCTTTCCTCCACCTCCCAATACAGTTAAATAAGCTCCACCTTATATTATAAATCAGATACCTCATACAAGCAGGGTAGTGAGCAAAATCTGCAGCTCTAATGAATGCAGAGAATTCATGTGCAGTATGTAAATCCAGCCCTCAATTTAAAGCCGACCTTTGCTCAGTAACTCATCCAGACTTTGGAATAGAGGAGGAGAAAACATGATCAAAAATCTGGTTTCAAGTCATTGATGGTTACTGCTTAGATTTATGAAATTAACACCTCTTTACAGCTGTTTTCTGTGGAGCTGTTTTCAGACTGAGAGTCCCTCTTTACACAAAGCCTTTAAAGTTCAAGTGGCACCAGCTCGACTGCTCATAACTCTGACTCTTATCAGAAACTGACGCTCAAACATCACACTCTCAGATGGCTCTCTGACGACATGAGCACAAAGGTCCAGTTAAAGGTTCGCAAGCTTGACATCAATAGCTGCACAGTGATAAAAAAACAAGTGGTACTGGACCAAAGACGGACATTCAGACAGAAGACAGAGCTCACAGTTTGATACCAGTTGCTGTAATTTGTCAAAGTTTATGAATATTCTGAAATCTTAATTAAATGCAGATATTTGACTACAGCAACAATCCTGAATTAGAATCTATTGTTGA
This sequence comes from Xyrichtys novacula, assembly GCA_962446985.1. Taxonomy (NCBI): domain Eukaryota; kingdom Metazoa; phylum Chordata; class Actinopteri; order Labriformes; family Labridae; genus Xyrichtys; species Xyrichtys novacula. Next base: position 3,913,956 of record OY660882.1, on the reverse strand, counting down.
TAAAGATAAAGTTCCTTACAGGAGCTTTAAATTGCAATAAGCGTAGAGTTTAACTTGGAATCAGTCTGGTTCATAATTTTCCTCTTAGCTGGCACATCTTCACAGAAAAAGACAGATTTCAAAAGCATACACTTGTGATTTCCTTTTTCTCCCCACGCTGTCACTGTCTCATACTTGGATCTATCAGGGAAGAGGTTCAAGGGCCAGACTGCCCATATATTAGAAGACTACAGTGAGCAGTTATAAATGCATAAATCTGACTAAACTTTGTAGAACATATTTTTTGGGGATGTGGAAATCATTCCACTAATGGAGTTATGGTTTTATGGATTCAAGGCCTGATTATTTTGGGATGAGAGGTTTCTGATCCTAGGAGGCGGAGCTTCAGCACCTAGTGTCAGACATTAAGAAGAAAAAAAAAAGACAGAAAATCAAAGAATGCACTAATTATGGGCTTAAAGGGATATTCCACCTTAAAATTAATTTAGGGTCAAACACACCGTAACACCGAGTTAGACACCCCCTTGAGAGATCAATTGTTGCTGACCGCTTGCTTCTCTAGTTATACCAACTTTAGTAACGAGCACACGATAGCAATACACAGCAGTCTGAGGAGCCGTAAACAAACCTCAACCAAAATGCCACTCTATAGCCACAAATAATGCTCAGAACAGCACCTAACTTCATCAACAGTACAGATAGAGTCCCAGCCACAGCACTAGCCACCAAACATCTTTTTAACTTTGCCTAATTTCTTTAACAAAGAGACAAAACACAACTCACCTACTCTCTTCCAGCAGCCGCTTGTTTGTGGCCAACCTCAGACCAGTCCATTAGGGACTACAGCGGGGTGACTGAGCTCAAGGAAGAACATTTATGATCATGTATTACTATCGTGCGGTCGTTACTAAAGTTGGTATAACTAGAGAGGTAACATTCATCTCTTGAGGGGATGTCTCACTCGGTGTTACGGTGTGTTTGACCCTAAATTAATTTTACGCCGGAATATCCCTTTAATCCACACTGTACTGCTGGAAAAGACTTAAAACACTGAAATTAACCTGCTAACAACTAAAAGCAGAGTTATGTGCTGGACATACCGAGAGGGAACAAAAATACTTCAACAGTACCTCCACATTTACAACCCTGTGTGAGAGTATTTTTTTACTTGGTCCTGGAAATGAGACCCCTGTGTCCCTCTCATTATAACTGTTGTGTTGCAGCATAGCTCAGCATGCATGTCCAGTGCGCGTATGTACATGTGCACACAGGAATGTCACTGATAAGAGCCCACAGAGACCGCACAACGACAGAATTAGAATCAATAAAAACGTCTTCCTGTTCATCCGAGTGAATGTTTACGCCAGCTATTCCTGCCCCCAGCCTGCACTGTATTCACCACAGCGGCCAGCTCTCAGGTTGCTGCAGCTCGACTATGCTGCCTGTTAGCATGGGCCAGGAATGCAGTTGTCACTATGTTGTTTATCACACTGTTCCTGTGTCCAAATGAGAGCTGAAAGTGTTGAAAATTCATCTGTAAATTCAGATGATAAGCGATAAATCCTTCCGGTCCAGTGCAAATGCTTTTCATTCACTGGTTTCCAGCTTCTCTTTTCTCATGAAATACAGACTAAATATCTGAGTTTCTGTTTGTTTTGGCTTCTTGTACAGCAAGATCACAATCTGAGGGTTCAAAATGGAAAAAATCTGGACATTGTAGCTCAATAAAGGGTAAAGAAGAGAAAATATGCAGAAAGTATACTTCAAACAACATTAGGAGGATTTAGAAGTAGTCACGGATCTCAAATACACAAACTTCCTACTCTCAAACTCAGAATATTTATCTTTTGTGTTTGTTTTGTTCATTTGTAGCTTAAAGTTTCTTTGCAACCTGCATTTTTATGGCTGCAATATGTGCAAGAGTCTCAAATACACTCATGTACTAATAGTGACAAAACAGAAACATACTGCAAAAGTGGTTTCAAAATTGAACATGAAATATATGGAGTGGTTTGACATTATACGACTTGTGCAGCTTTTAGTTTAGTGTTCCTGTGTGACTTTATTTATCCATGAGATATGTCAAGAATGCTGCAGTCGCTCATTCAGTCCACACATTCCAACATGAGAGCTGCCCCTGCAACCAGGAACGACCTCTGAGGCCGTCTGACATGTCACCGACGAGATTTTCTGTTTTATTCAACAGGAACACACGATTACGGTTCGTTTAGTTTCCCTTTAGTTAGTTTTATTACAACCCTGAAGGTTAGAAACAGGTAGTTTCCCTACTCTATTGGACAGAAACGATTGGAAATCCACAGTAATTTAAATTAAAACCACTTTTTTTAATTAACAGATTAAGTCGCTAAAGCCAACTCACATCCACTGCAGTGGACCAGTCATGAGCACGCCTCCTCTATATCACCACCTGGATATTCTCTTACATCCAAAATATATCAGTTTAAAGCCTTAAAACTGCAGTAAATTAGTCATCACTTAACTACCACTGGTTAGCTTTTCCATCATAACACTTAAATATTGAGAATCACACACTGAAGTCTCAAATTCTTGCTCATATCTTCCTTTTAAATGATGATAATCATCAGCTGACTCACCACCAGCTGCAGTTATCCCATTATATCTAAAAGAAACAACTACTTACTCTTTGTAAATGACAGTTTTAACATTTTCTACCCTCCATACTTGATTTAACAGCTTTAAAAAAGCTTTATTATCAAACGTGGTACCTCCTAAATTACCATTAGACTGCTGCAGTATGCTGTCATGAGCTGGTTTACCTTCTGTATCACATATCACAAGCTTTAGGGGGACTTTGTCTGATCACAGGGACTCATGAAGGACTTCCTGTCTCCTTCAATAAGCCAGTGAAACTTCATAAAAAAATAATAACTACACAAACAACAGTGTCTCTCTTGGTTTGGTTTTGTTTGAAATTCCCCTTCTTCTCCTTTTAATCACCTTTTTCCAAACACAAACAGAGCATGCGCCACGATCCAAGGTCAGGTGTTTCCATCCACATCCCTGAGCTCAACATGAAACTGTACTCACAAATCACCGCATAGAGATGCTCATATAAACACAATCTGCAGAACTTTTTAAATGCACAATCATAGTAAAGGAGGCAGGAATGCCAACAGGCACACACACACACAAACACACACTCACGCACACTGCAGCAGAGTGGTGCAGCAGAGTTGCCACTGCGACCCGTCCCATCAACGACCCCCCTCTACAGCCTATAGCGTCCCATGTCTGGATCTTTGTAGCACAACAAATGCTTAAATCCTACAGGCTATAAACCCCCCAAATCTTGTTAGCATCACAGCAATGTAGCCTGAGAGAGGAGGCAAAGTGGGTCTAAAAGTGAAGTACACACTCACGCAGGAAAGACTTACTTCAGCCAAATAGTCTGCTGCCTCCTCCACTGCCATGTTTCTCAGCCTGCAGCTCAAAGTGTGAAACCTGAGCACTCAATTTACTGTAGCAGCTAGCCCTATAGCCAGGCAGCTAGGGAGAGAGGGATGGGGGCATGAGAGGAGAGGGGAGGAGGGGAGGGGAGAGGGAGGGAGGGAGGGAGGGAGGGACGGTCTGTGTGTATTAGAAAGAGAGAGAGAGAGAGAGAGAGAGATAGGGGCATTATGTCACAGCTAAAAATACCTGCCTGGCTTGCAGTGAGAAAGTCCAGAGCAGGGAAGGGGGGAGGGAGGGAGGGAGGAAGGATGGGGGGGACAGATGAGTTCCGGCGTTAATCTCAGACAAACTCTCACTGGACCAACTCGGGATCAGAGGACAATACGCCGCTCTGAGCGTACGACTGTGTGTGCACGCTCAGAGCAGCCGCTTGTTCAAGTTAGAGTGTAAAATCACAGCTCTTCTAAAGTGTCTGCCACTTTATGATTTCACAGGTCGAATGTCACCCTGATACAGTGTCAATAAGTTTCTTAAAGTAAGTTCCAACTCTTCATTTTAAGATATTTAGAGAGAATATTTCACCTGTAGCATGAAGAGCGATTTATTTCCTTTAATTTTTGCCAATCTCTAAACTTCTGTCTGGACTTGATGATCAAAAATGGCTGAGATTAAAGGGATATTCCAGCGTAAAATTGATTTGGTCAAACACACCATAACACTGAGTTTGACTACCAGTCGAGAGATGAATGTTGCTGACCGCTTGCTCCTCTAGTTATACCAACTTTAGCAAGGACTGCAGGATAGCAATACACAGCAGTCTGAGGAGCCATAAACAAACCTCAACCAAAATGCCACAAATAATGCTCAGAACAGCACCTAACTTCATCAACAGTACATATAGGGTCCCAACTACAGCACTAGCCACCAAACATCTTTTTAGCTTTGCCTAATTTCTCTTGGAAATAGACAAAACACAACTCACCTACTCTCTTCCAGCAGCCGCTTGTTTGTAGCGAGACCTTGGGCCAGTTAATCACGGACTGCTGCGGGGTGACACAGCTCAAGGAAGAACATTTATGATCATTTATATCATGTTTTATTGATGTATTTCAGATCCCCTGCTCACAATCGCAAAACAACTAATTCACTCACAGATTAACGAGAAACTACGATCATTATATCACACTGAGATTAATTGGAAACTCAAAGATGATAATTTTCTACTGCTCGAACATGCGTATAGCGCAACAAAGTAGCCAACAACGAAGGACCCAGGAGGGTCACGCTGAAGGATGAAGACATGACTGTAGAAAAAATTACAACCAGAGCTCTGTTACAACGTATGATTTTGGCGCTTGAACAGCTCTGTCGCATCTTTCGCCATGGTAACTGTTGCTTAGGAGCATAGGAAGGCCAATGTAGCCTCCATGCACGTGTGCTCAAAACAGGCGCACTCAAAAGCAATAATCGAATAAGATTTATTATTTCGAAAACAAACACTCATTTTTTTATTTTTTGGTTATACAGACAAACAAATAAACAAAATATTGACTTATTTTTTGGTTTTTCGTTTACTAGATTAAATGGACGGATAATACGCAGACTGTTTATACACAAGGTGTCTGCTCACTTTACATTATCTCTTATTTTTAGCCCTCAAAAGCAGCTGAAATCAAGTTATCAGGAATGCTTACATCTGAACAGACTTAATTGTGCACAATCAGCTGAAAAAACTCCCCGACATAACTGTTCCCACAGATGCTCTTCCAAAGATTTTGCCTCAGAGTTAATCAAATTGCATTCCTGTCACTCTCTTCTTTTAAAGGACAAATTAAAGTAATCCTATCAACATGTTAGGATCAGTCTACTACAGAACATGCACACTTGTTGCCAGAAAGTCTAAAAATAGGACAAGAGCAGATCCATTCCACACCACCTGATAGTCAAGAATGAGCATGGCGGTACCGGAGCTTGGCTCATGACGGTCAGAGATTACAGGGTCAAATCAGGGAGCAGCCACTTTTCTCGCAAAAGTCTCCTTGAGCTTGACACTGAATCCCGACTAATCCCTACGTGTGTGTTTACCCTGGAAGAAAGACGTGACACGTTACGATAAACTCACAAAGCAAATGACGCTTTACACTTTATCTGAAGTTGAATGTCAGCATAGATAGACCCGCTTTCTTAAACTCTGTTTGGTTGTTTTACTGAAATTGTAAAACTTTTGTGCTTTTCTGGTCAAAAGGTCGCCTAAATGTACACGTTATATAAAAAGGGCAGGTGTAACAACCTTACAGCTTCAGCCCACACCTTTTTCTTCTTTTTTTGAGTCATTCTTTTATTTTTTTTTCCTCTTTTTTTTGAATAAACAGCGACAGAGAGACAATATATGTAAGAATAGAGGATAAGGATCAAGACATCTGTGACTGCTACTATTAACTTCTTTACAGCTGCATATGCATTTTGGCAACACAAGCTAAATTCTGCGAGTAAGTAATCTTTAAACATGGAACAAGATTAACCGGCATGACGTTGTTGTATGTGGGCCTCGTCTGATACTGCAGAAACGTGATCAGCAAGGATGGAGAAACAAAGCGCACCACATATGCATGATCTCAGGTCTTCACTCGAGTAGAAATCAAATGAATTTCTGTTTAACAAGCTACAAATGAAGAGGAAACTCCATCAGTATTCACAATCAGAGTCTCAGGTAATGACAGAGAGAGAGAAAAATACGATGCAGAGAGCGGTAAATCCTGAGTTTTTGCGCTTGTTTGTGTTTTATTTGTGGATGGGGTGTCAGGTTGAGCATTTCACCTGAAATGCCCCTCCACTAACTCTCCCCAAGTGTTCCCTCAGTCCTCTGCAGCTAAAACCTCCTCCACACTCTCAGGTCTGCATCATTCTCCAAACCAGGTGATACCCAAAAACAGAGGATATAGATAACACATCTATGTTAAAAGGAAAAACTGCAAAGCTTTCCTCAACATGTAAACAGAGATACAAAAAAACAAGGCGAGGAATCTTCTAGAGGATAAAATCAGGACCAGGTAAGAGGCCCTGAAGCGGAATACTAACAGACAGCTATTGCTAATGCAGAAAATCAGAGGTTTAAATAACATGCAAATAAAGAAATTAGACTTTCTGGAAATGCGTCACATTACTGACTTTACATACTTGTGAGCTTTGGTAGAATAAAATCATAGTAAAGGAATAATTATGCATTTATCTGTGTTTAACTGAGAGAATAAGTGAGTTTTCACTATGGTGAGGAATAACAAGGAAAAACTTGGCATTTTGTTGTATAAAGTATTGATGAAATCATCATTAATTTTTCATACTGTTGTGGATTCATTAATGGTACATCATCTGGTGCGTCAGCTCTGGAGAAGGAGGCATGTGTCTGTTTTTACTGCAGTATAAAAAAAAGAGGCTTTGACACTCCACAACATCAGAGTTAACCACCCCACAACACACACACACAAACACACACACACAAACACATGCACACTTGGTTAATGATCCGCCTTTGGTGTATTATGACATCTGTGAAGGGGAAGGAGACAGTCGACGAGAGGAAGAGGGGGTTACCATAGCAACTGGTTCTCCTAAATTTGCAGTGATGCACTAGCTTCATTGAATGTCCTGGGGTGGCTGTATTATCTGTAAGCGCTGACACACAGGCTAACCTAAACAGTATAACATGTGATTGGATCTCGGCTGTGGACTGCGTTTAAAAAAAAAAAAGAAGGACGACACAAAAACCCGCAAAAGTGAAGTTTAAACATTTGGAGAGAGAGAGTGAAAACAAAATCGAAGATTCATATAACTCTGCTCCAAGATGCAAACATATATGTTTCTTCTACTTCATCATGACCAAGTGGGGCATCACAAGGTCATCATGTCTACAGCTTCTTCTTACCTCAGGAGGATTTTCTTATGTCACCATAGCGGTAACATCGTACGACAAGGGTAACATTATTTTAGTGAATTAAAGCCTAATTGATGCTGAAGTAATGATGAATTTCTGTTTGAATTCACGTTGGATGCATTATTAATTCCCGTTGCTCATCATGACCTAATGATTAAATTACTGTGGCTTCAGGTAATGAGCACATGCATAATCCATCATTAGTCAAGGTATGTTAATGAACATCAATTAGTAATGAGAGGGGGATCATTTTAATTTCAATGTCTTTAAAACTTATCTAAAAAAAAAGCTTCACATCATATATATATATTTTTTGTATAAATCTGAAATGCTCAGTTACATCTTATTTATTGATTTTCTTCCACTAGGTCACCTACATCACTCTCTTTCCCAGGAACTTGATTTCAGTTACTACGTCTATTCTATCTGTTTTTCCTTTATTTAGATTTTTTTATTTATTTATTTATTCATTTATTTTTATTTCTACCATCCACTTATTGAGTTATTGTTAAAAATGAAGCTTGTCATTTTCATCATTGCTGTTCATATTATCATTTTTATGATAATAGTAATGATTATTATGAGCAGTAGTAGGAGTAAAGGAAGGAGTTATGGTTGTGATACTACTACTACTAATACTACTTTTACTATAATTATTATTATTTTTTAATCATTATTATTAGCAGTAGTAGTAGCAGTAGTATAAGTATTATTATTATTATTATTATTATTATTTATTATTGTTGTTGTTATTATTTTTTAAGTACAAGTATTATTTTAGTAGTAGTAGTATAAGTATTATTTTATTAAGTATTATTTTATTAAGTATTTCTACCATCCCGTTTGGAATATAAATGTGACAAAGAAAAACCACAAAAAAAAAAAAAGTTGAAGAAGCTGGTCAAGAAAGTTTGACTAGTCTTCCTGAAAAATAACTTAAACAAGGATCAGTCCTGAAATCAGTAGATCAATATTCTGTCAGTCGGTTTAAGTCTTTTATTTGTTAATGACATATTTAGCGTATGCACTATGACACTCTTATCTGTAAAATACTGTAAGTCAGTGTCGGTTAAAACAGGCAAGTGTAAGTTTTACCCTCACAAACAAACACAATCATTCACACACCGAGCTCCAATCTCGCCTGCTTACTGCTCATTAATTTTCAGGTCCTTTATCAGACCCTAGTGGCCAGTTGATTGCACTGCATCCACTGCACCAAAACAGAGGAGCATGACTGCCCTGATACATGAATAATAAAAGTAATGAAAGTAATTGTCTGTTCCAAGCTCCATGCTTTAGTAAAAACAAATTAAATCAACCAGAATCTATATTTAAAGTAGGGCTGACAGTGCTGTGTAAAGAGATGGTTACATAAAAACGAGCTTAAAATCTATTTTTGATTGTTTGTGTTATGAAATCTGCAGAGAACAGGCAGATGGAGGAATGCACAGATTGGGTATATTTATGTGTATGTTTGCCTGTGTGTATGTTTCGTGTGTGTGTGTGTGTGTGTGTGCGCCCTGCCTCCGCCTGGCTGTGGAGTGCTGCGATCTGATTGGCCGCTTGTCTACTGCAGTCTCAGGACTCTCACAGCACTCGATGGGAGGCTGAAAACACAGCGTGTCTTCTCCTCCTCACCTCCTCCTCCTCCTCCTCCTCTCTGCTCTGGTTTCCACATCTTGGTGCAGTTTGAAAGTGAGAGACTCCAAACCTGTGATCTCTCATTGATATCTAATAAATGCTGAATCACTGTTTTGGCATATTTATAGTCACTTTTAAAGACATTCAAAAGTCCAGACAGCTTCAGATACACACTCTGTGCGTCAGGAAGCCTTCATCATCTTCAACGTTCCTCTGTTACGTCTTTTTACAATTGGATATCAGATGTGTGCCGCTCTTCTCTGATTGGATGATGGTAATGACGCGGCTCTGCTGCTGCTGCTGCTGCTAGATTACAGGCAGTGTGCTGATGTCAGGCTACTTGTATATGTGACTGGGTGTGTATGTGTGTGAGTGGCTGGCTGTTAAGGTAGACATGACCAGCCCTGAGGGGAAGCAGGGGATCACACAGAGACCCCTTAAGGCAGACTGTCAGCTCAGATCCGGGTGTCAAACCGTCAGTCTGATTTTACTTCTACAAAAAAACAAACATTGTGAGATCCAAACAGGAAGAAGAAAAAGGAAAAATCTTCAGCTTTTGTACCACAGTTTGTTTTAACGTCTGCTGACAGAGACAGAGCACTGCTCATGAATAAATTAACATCTGTCCTGGACCAGAAGCACACAAACAGCAGCAACATGGCTGTGCAGTGAGTGAGAGCTGCCTACATGTGAACCAAACCAGCCCGTCATGCTAGCTCCTCTTTTCAGGTCATTCGCTGCATCTATAATCAGTAATTTCAGGCTCTCTTCACACGTGAACTCCTGACATTTTCTGACAGTTACAGGTTCTGACATTTTCCTGGATTGCTTTTCACACACACACCTCTAAAAGTGGGAGGTTGTCATGTGTCAGATCTGCTCCCACATCTTTAAATAGTAGGTTTGGTTTGGGTGAAAGGTGCAGATGGGGTAAAGCGTGCACAATCATCCCAACATGTTTAGAGACGTTTTTACTTTATGATAAAAGACAAACAGATATCAGGAGCTGAAGTTTCAAAGAGCAGTGGCCATCAGCTCTTCAGCTCAGAGTAAAAAGGCAATTAAGGAACTGCTAAGGAAATCCATAGAGCACTTTAGTTGTATGGACTACATCAGCATCGCTATTTCCTCCATCTGCTGACTCTCAGGCCTTTAGGACCACAAACAGTCACCATTACTGGGCTGGGACTGCCTTTTTAACATCCTAAAGTCTGGATCAGTTCTTTTTTTTTCTCAGCTGGGCCGAGTAATTTGATATCACCTGGATCAGAAATTGGAAATTCACTTTTCTGACATCCTGGCATAAAAATCAGCAAATTGACTTTACTTTTGTCCTGATTTGGATACAGACTTTTAAACCAAACCACATCTAGATTATGAGTGCTATTTACAGAACTTCAAACCTATGGGGGTTAATAGGTTTTTAATTACTAGTTTGTTTAACTATTTATCAATATTTTTAATATTATAGGCCTGACATTATGTCCAATGGTTTGTCTATGCTTTGGAGTAGCCACCTGCTATTGGCTAGGCCTGTAGCTCAGGTTAGTGGCTACAACTACGATGCTATAATAGTCTACTACCCAGATGCAAAGAAAACAACACAGATGACAGACGGCATATTTGTTATAGGCCTCACATGCACTCATATGGTGCGTCTATGTTGAGGTGTAGCGACCTGCCACTAGTCAGGTATTTAGCTTGCTTTTGCAGCGCCCTACTACCTGGATGTAAACAGGCATAAATTTGATTAGATTTTTAGTTTGATTTATATATATATATATATATATATATATATATATATATATATATATTTATATATATACATATACATATACATATACATATATACATATATATATATATATATATATATAGTATTGTTTTGTTGTTATTTATTTTCTGGGACAGTCAAATACTGGTGGTGCTAGCTCTGCTAACATTCACTCGTATGACATGGTTATTCTGTTGGCAGCCCCCCTGACCAAGAACCAGCCTGCACATTAAAGCAAATCCAGCCTGATTTTCCTGCACAAGTCTTTTAGTCAGAGTTTTAAAATATCAGTCATTACAGAGTACGACTGCGTCATCATAACTCGTCCACATGTGGACCCGTAACTAGTGAGTCTTCTTTCCAAAACAGGTCAAAACTAAACAAAGTGGTGTTAAATGACCCGAATCATCCATCACAGCTTGAGAAACAACAGCTTATTCACGGCCAAAGAGAGAAAACGGAGTAAATAGAATTTCCACTAGCAGTCCTCATGACTAAAAAAAGATGTAAATTTAGCTTTAGCACAGAGGAGTGTTGTGATTATTATGCAAATTTGAACTTTCAAGGGAGAAGAATATTTCTGTATCCAGAAAATGTGATATTTCTCCACTCTGTAAAAATCCCAAAGGTTTCAGCTTCTGAAAGTCAGAAATGTGGACGCCAATTTGTCCTAGTTTATGAAACGTATGGTGTGTTTTTAATAGAGGCTTGAGGCATCAATTCTGAATGAGAAGAGGCCTTGACTTGATTTTACAGCTCATTTCTCATTCAAATAAAATCCAGCAGTGCATCCAGACAGTATTAGCAGTAGTTTGTCTTTAATCCTAGGTGAGTCTGATCTGATGTTGGATATATTTCCTAAGTGTAGAGTAGAAAACCTTATATAGAGAGCAAATAAGCACAGCATGGACATATATTCTATGGAGGGGGTCGTGTAAATGAGGACAGAGTTTCAGCTCAGACTCTCCTCCTCTCTGTACTCTGTTATTGGGCCAGTGCATGAAAATAAACCCCTCATTAAAAGCCAAAACGCACCATTAGCTTTATGTAATTTCCCCACTGCAGTCCTGCACAGTGAACTGTTTTGGAGACAGGAATGAGTCAGACAGTATAATGTCCATACAACGAGAATCCGCTTTAGTAAACAACGTGCTGTAATATTACAGGCAAGGCCATAACCTGACTTATTACACTGACATGTATTTATTTAAGTCAGACACATAAGCTTATTTCATCCTGTCTCAGTTTACGCTGTTGTGGTGGAGTGAAAGAGTCAAATATCTGAAGAGAGATTATAATAGAGCGATCTAACAGGTAGGGGTCTGAATATCAAATTTCCAGGATTAGCAGAGATTCCTAGAAACGGTCAAGAGGCGTAAAAAAAAGTTTCAGAGTCATAGTATATCATTGATCTGAAAAACCTGGATAATGAATTAGTTTTAAGATTTGTCCTGACTTGCACTTTCAGTGGACATCAATATCTCTTAGGTCCATTGCAAAACTGCATGTTAAAAATCACACTGAAGAAGTGCTTACCAAACCTGCCTGAGAAAAGCAGTGATTTAAGGATTTCTTCATCATCACAGTAATGTATGAATAGTTGTCTGTACACTCATTGGTAAAATCCAAATAGAATATGTTTAGTGTTAATTCGGCACCCTTTATGTAACATAAATCTGTATTCTTCAAAAAGCCTTGGTCAATAGTATTAGGACCACTGCTGTTGAGAGAGATTCACAGGTGACTCACAATCATCCTGTGAGTGTGTGCATCCCTCTGTCCGTCAATCTATTTCTGTCTGTGTGATCCAGACAGGTCTCCTCCCTGCTGCTCACCTTCAAATCGTCCTCTACACCCTGAGATGACAGCAGCGATGAGGACTCCCTCTCACAGTGACACACAGACTGCACATCCTGCCTATGTCGTGACTCTGTGCTGGACACATGCCATGAATCCAATCCTCACCCACTGAGAACATACACAGAACTGAAACGCTACAATGCTGCCCCCAAGGTTTTCCTCTCTTTTTGCTAAATACACCATTGTTTCCCTAATTAGAGCTGCATAACTAACACTGCATGTTTATGAGGCTTCCGTGTTGCTGAATGCCTCCACTGATTAGTGTTGTGTCGTTCGTGAACGATTCGTACAAAAGAACTGAATCTTTGAAGTGAACGTACTGAACCGACTCACTTCCTCGAATGATTCGTTCGTTTCTCACTTCAGTTGAGCTAAAGTGAGAAACAGCATTGCCAGGCCAGCGATGAATGTTCAGTGTGAATTCTTCTAAACATTAAGTGAACGAATCACTCACTGAGCCCAATTTACCGAACAGATCTGATAAATAGCATACCATAGGACAGTACACTGAAAACATCATGACTTTTTTACAAACCTCTTTGCCAAAGCAACACAACCAAACACTAAATGATTTGGTGATTCAGTGAACAAATCTTTTGAACAAATCTTTTTAGTGAACTGATTCTAGTGATTCAGTACATCTAAAAGAACTGCAGTGCCCATCACTACCACTGATAAAAGCACACCATGGTTGGGGTCCTGTGCAAATTGGAGCCCAGGCAAATTGCTTGTACCATAATAGCCAATCAGCTCAGAGATTCCCTGGTGACATCTCAACAATGGTGCAGTTTTAACCTACTTTTTTGAATAAAGCAAAAAACTGTGTCCACGGACAAAAGTGTTTGAGCTCATGCAGTAATTTCCACTACAGAGTCATCATGCCTGTTTTTAATGCAGTGCCACCTTGGGGCTTTAAAAACCCCACAATCCAGTACTAATTCTGGAATTTGGTCCACATCCAAACATCTCGTGTTGTTGCTGCTCTTGGATTGGTTGTAATGTGTCCAAGATTTGTCAGTCACTAATCCAACAATAACCTCAATATTAACAGTTATACAACATAACTAATTAGACAATTTGCCGTCCTTGAACTCATATTTTGACGTCAATTCAGCTAATCTACACCAACAATGCTGCTGTGTGTGACGGCAGCGCTACATACAATCAAAGAAGAGGCTCATTTTTGTCATGTTAATTGAACGTATAAAGATTTCACTGTGCTGAACGTTAATCTGACGTTAGAGAAGGAAAATCCTAAACAGCCGTGTGTTCAGTGAAACCAGGATATGCTGAAATGCCAGTGTGTGTGTGTGTGTGTGGGTGTGTGGATAAATGAATGGAGTGTCCCAGTTCTTGGTGTCGCTCCTCCACTTTGGAGGAGAGAGAGGAGCTGCACGGAAGCGGGGAAAAGGAGGATAAAAGGTCTAACTAACAACATCCTCACCCTCTAGCCCCCTCTCTCTCTCCTCCCACTCTTCAATCTTCCTCCTCTTCCTCAGTCCTCCTTCATCTAACTCCTCATCTCTCTGCGTAAAGCCCCCTTTCGTTTTCTATTTCATTTCTCACTTGTATCTCTCTGTGCAGGGGATGTGTAATGTGTTACTTCTCCCCCTCTAACCCCCACCTTGTCATTCCCATCCACCAATCAGGATGCTTGGCAGACTCTGCACCAATCCTCTGGCCCAGCAACCCCGTCTACGACCCCGTTACAGTCAGTAGGATGGTGTAAAACATGCTAACTTATTAGCCTCTTCTTTCTTCTCAATCTGCACATCCCTCAAACCCCCACTTCTCCTTTTGTCCTCCCCTAACGCTCTTTAATCCCTTTTCTTTACTCCAGATTTCATATCTCTTCTCTCTGCTCCAGCTGCCGTTTCTCCTCCGCGCTGTAATGGAGTCACTCTATTATTCATAACACTCTCCCTTCAGTTGGGTTCCTTGTTGCAGACTTTGTCGTCCCTGCTGAGAACCATCAGATGTCTGTGTTGGCATCTGGTGCTTCAGTTTGAGGATGCTCCACATGTGTCGGGCTTTTTAAAACTTAATATTATCTTACAAATGACTTTGCACTCCTCTGATGACAGGGTGGAATCTAGCTATCATTGCTTGAAAGTTTAGGTGTAATCTGCAGCCCCAATAAAGCTCTCTGGTGGGTTTAAGATGAGCTCTATGAAACTCTAAAAACACCTATACTAATGCTCTGTCAGTTCAACTAACAATTTCACTTAATTTTACAAACTACTGTCTGAAATGTCTCAGTCAGTTTCAGTTTCCTATGGACATTTATCTGATTAAAGCTCCTATGAGGAACTTTCTGTGAGTGTTGACTTTGGCGCCCCCTGTGGACAAAGTGGTAACCCCTCAGTTACCAATGATTTTGCATGCAAAAGCGGTGTGAAATTACAAAAAAATACTCATCTTGGATTATTTTTAAAGTGAAATTGATCAATCCCTGTGCATATTTGCTGTGGGAATTGTGACACACACACACCAGCTTTTATAATTTGATCAGGCCAAGTGTTTACAATTAAAAAATAATTTAAGTTTAAATGCAAACATCAACATATTAAACGCATGCATAAGTAGCAACATTTCCATAAAATTAGCATAGTGTATTGGTTAATTGTCTTAATTAAAACAATCAGAGTCGGTGTTGCATCAACTGTTGTTTGAAAACAATTTCAAGCTCGACTGCGTTTTAGTAATGTTACCAACACATGTAAAGCATAACTTGTTATTTTCATATACAATGAATTAAGAGAAAAGTTAGACTAATTAATCAGAGGGCTCATTTACGGTGTTTTGATAATCTACATTAACTGATGTCAGCGCTCTTGAGGCTGATTAAAAGAAAAATGTGAATACTGTAAATTTAGTAAAGTTAAAAAGGTGGTGAAAAGTTAGTTTGTTAGTTTCTCAACCAATGACTTTTCTAGATAATACAATTTTGCCCAGAAGTGCCTTTTTAAAAAATAAATGTATTACTATCATGCTAAAACTAAGCAAAAGATAATGAATGAAAAGGACAAAATACAGGACAAAATAAAGCAAAGACCACTTCATCCACAGGGGGAGCCAAATCAATACAGATTAAAATTTACTGTTGGGTGCTTTACTGTAAATTTATTATGCAAAGCTATGTTTTTAGATGAAAATAAACCCTTATTTTTTAACTAATCAGAGTTTTCCTGCACACAGACATGCCTAAAAAATTATGTTGATTACATATGTACAGAAAAGGCAGAAAGTAAACAAAAGGATTAAACCTTAAAGCGTGAATGCAGCAGATCTGTTGGGAACAAAGAGATGTACACCCACTGGCTAAAGAGCAGAAAGAATATGTAGGCTTCAATATAAATCTTGGCCAAAATAAGCGACAGGGGATTAATGTGGCACAATGACAACTCACGGGGGACCTTTGTGTGTGTGTGTGTGTGTGTGTGTGTGTGTGTGTGTGTGTGTGTGTGTGTGTGTGTGTGTGTGTGTGTGTGTCGCTTCCTCCCCCCAGTCCCAGAAACAGAAGTGTGGCAGAACAATGCAGCCTTCTGCCAGCTGACAGAGACGCAGCGAGGGAGGGAGATAAAAAGAGATAGGGGGGTTTGGATGGGTAGGGGGGCAGGCAGAAAGTGAAGGAGCGAGAAAGGAGGCTGCGAATCGAGTTCTTCCCAAAAATAAACCTCAGACGGAACAACGTTTCCAACCACCATCTCCAACTTCAAAATAAATGTCACCACCGTCTCTGCGAGCAATCTGAGTTGAGATGTCAGCCACCTCCATCCCAGTGAAATGGATAGATGCAGTGAAATCTCTATGAGAGAGTCTTATTCAGGAATTACAAGTCATCTAATCTTCATTTTTTATCATTTTAAGGGTTATATCAAAGTTCTAGCTCTTCCTCATTGTACTTCCCATGGAATCAAAATTGGCATCCATACTTTTGGTGAAATAGTTTTCACATATAAATAGAAATTTTATGGTTCTAGTTTGACGTGAAAATTAACAAAGCTAGAAGAGTGTAAAGTTCTCCAAGCAAATGACAATTCTGCTCAAAGTAAAGAAAACATTTTGAGGCATTAGCAACTCTGTGATAGACCTGTAATGATCAGTTGACAAAATTAGCTGCTTACAAATTTAGTCATGTCATTTCCTGTTTTCCATGCTGTGAGCAGACATAGTATCGTACCTCAAGCTGATTTGCCAAGACATGAGACATTTCACATCCACAGTATTCTTGCTCAGAGCCAAGCAGGCTCAACAACAACCTAGAAGTGATGGTTTAAAAAAAATGTAACAAAGTACTGCTGGCTAATGCAACAACAACCCATCCTGAAATCTTGTAAATCTAGACACATTACCACTCTTACCACTGAAACAAGAAGATTTGTCTGCAAGATTCCTAAAGCAAACCTGAAGTGGTCTGAGGCAGTACGGCATCAGTATTAAAAAAAGATAACAACACGTTTTAACTGTGACAATAAACAGTCCAAATTTACAGCCAATCAACAAACCTCTCAACCTGCAAACTCTTGTTCATAACACTTGTCCTACCACTAAACACTGGAGCAAGCTCTTACTATGTTAGTAACCACCCTAAATTCAAACCGAATCATCCATCTCACATTAACACCAGTTATGTTTTAAGACAAGCCAAAATATGTCTTGGATTAATATTGTTGATGACCTGTTTAGACTGTAAAAGAGCAACTAAAACTTAAAAGCTGATCGTGGGATAAGGGCCGTTATAGCTAAAATAGTTGCAGTCCGACTTTGTGGATGTGTGCTCTCCAAAGTGCTGTTTCTTCAACACATGAATGGGTCTGTGCTTGGCTGTATATTTGACATTAAAAGGCTATTCAGGTAACTTCAGTTAATGCCAGTTTCATATTATTTCCTGATCTTTTATCGTTGACCAGATCATTCTCTCACTGAGTTTCAGACAGTAAATACTAGACTAACATAGACTATATGAATCACTTGGTAATGTCCATTCAATGACACATCCATTGGTTCCTTGAGCCTTTAGCCTCGTGACAACTTGTAATCTTAGTATCTTTCAAATGTAGGAGATGAGCCACTCAGAGTGGACACAGTGGAATTTCGATGGCGCCTGAGTGTCTTTCTATTTGCCTATCTTTGTCTAGACTAACACCATTAAGGCATGCGTATCAGATAGAAAAAGGAAACAAGCCGGAGAATGAAAATGATGCCAACAGTCCTAAGTGAGAGAAGTGTTTTCATATCACGTCTCTGCCTTACAGCCTTTTTCACACTGAAGCTGTCCTGCTGCCAATTTCAGCCCCTGCTGAAGGAAATATTGCTCTCTTGTTCTGCGTTGGAAGGTCAACCCACAGACGGCTCTATGCACAAATACCAATATTGGTGCTACACTTTTCATAATGAAGTTTGCTCCAAATGTAAGAAAAGAAGACGATGCCCCGAACGTGAGCTGCGTTTCAAAATACATCAGCCTGTTCGCGCCAGTCGGACAAAGAAACAGCAGCTTAAAATCAGCAAACCAGCCAGACTCCCAATGAATCAGTCTACCAATACTGCTGCTCATTTTTATTAGGCAGCCAACCAATCTGAAAGAAGAAATAACCAACAGTAGAGTGATATAACGCATAGTCTAGCTTGGTGTTCATTATTCATTTGTTTGAAGGCTGCAGTAATACCTCTTATGGGCGCTGCTCTTTGCGTCAGCCCTACAGAGTTCACAGTGAATGTTTAAATAAAACTTTTAAAAGTGAAGTTTTTATTTCCAAAATAATTGAGACAGAGAACAGACAGAGTAGAGGATGGACTACAAAGAAGATAAAGGGGAAGACAGTGACACCTAGCGAAGCATCCGTTGTCCCTAAACTGTCTGAGCGGTGGACAAAAAACTGCTAAGGCAGGTGTAGAGACATAGAGGCGGGGGGGGAGCTAATATGAGGCGAGGAGAAGAAAAGAAAGGTAATTGAGGTGATGTGATCCGAGGAGGGAGAGGATATTTTTGCTCCACGGTGCCAAGCATCGGCTCCGGGGCAGACAGTGTTATAGATTTACCTTGAGTGAGGCGAGGATAGCTGATACCCTCCCTGTAGCTTTACACTACAAACACTGAGAAACTGCTGATGTCACCTTACACACTTAATACTACCGCAACACGTTTCCCTCACCTGTTGCCTTAATATACGGTACAAACCATTAATGAATGTACAGGGCTGAATTCAAGCTTGTGCTGCCAAGGTCAAACATCCCTCCTCTTTTTCTGAAGCTACTGTGGCTCTTCAGTGCTGGAATTTGAAGCCTGACTTGAATTTTCTGTCCGTGTCGGATGAAAACACATCACCACGGGGTAGATCTATTACACGTCCAACTTTGCAGAGAGGAATCAATGTTTTCTGATGCTTTCATGAATCAATACCGGTGTCAAAATTTGGGTGTGATGTGATTTACGATCCTGTTGAAACACTTGAGAATACTCAAGAGGGATTTGATACAAATGCATTATCTTGAAATGATAACAAACACTAAACATCAATATTTTGCTGTCGATAAACCAATTTTAAACATCATTTTGAACCAGGAACAAACTCTAACCAAGGCAACCACTTTAGACGTCATGGTTCGATTACTCAGATTAATTCTCAACAACAGATGTGAGGGCAACCTGGACCTGGACCATCTCTAAATAGGCAAAAGTGGAGCAACATCCGTCCTGCAATCCATGCAACAGCCACAGAGCTTGTGACAGCATCTCTATGTTGCTAATCACCAGAGAGAAACTTGACCATAAACACTGATAATACCAATAATGTTAAAAGTTTTGATATTTGCTTTCTTTATGTTTAAAACTCCTGTGAGAAACTTTTGGTTTTTGTCAAACTTGGTGCCCCTAATGGACAAAAGAGTATTTGCTTCTTTTATTCTCGATATGCAGCGTCCAAAAATCTCTGCCAACTTTCAACAGTCAAATTTACCATTAATTGTGAATATTTTAAATGGAAATGATAAAAATAGTTCTGTTCTTCATTTGCTCGGCTGATCCCCTCGCATTGGTTTCGAGCATTAAAAATTGCTTTATAAAAATCATCAATCTTGTTGTTGATGATCTTGTTTGCTATTGGATATCATTAAAAGGGATCAATAAAAATTACTCAGATATTAAAAAGTTTCTCACAGGAGCTTTAATTTGAGGATTAGGACTGAAAAATCAACAAAAACGGTCCTGAAGAAATCCTGTTCACATTGTCTCCTGTTACCTTCACTGGAATTGTTTGTTTAATGTGAATTATGATCAACAAATGGGCAAATAAATTGATCCGAATTCGCTGCAACTAACTAACTTTGTATATGGTTTTATATTTCATAGCTTTTAACAAGATGTATGCAAAATAATAAATAGTGAGCAGGTGGTCATGCAAATTATAATCCACACAGGGTGAGCTAGAGCTAAGGTGACATCTTGTCTCACCCTGAAGGTCACAGTCCTCAAAGTTCGATTTTGCTCACCCTGGCAGGGTTCTATTCAGCATAATCACCTGTTCACGGTTTCATCGCTTCCTCTACTTTTATGTGCGAAAACTGCAATGAAATGAAGAAACTGGATGGAATAAAGATTCTTTTTGTGACGCCATTTTCATTTGTTCTTGATTGAAATTATGCTGGCTCTGTAACTTCACTGTAGACATACTGTACATGTTTTTTTTTTTCCATTCAAGGGTTATTCTCAAGATATTTGAATGCACAAAAAAATTATTTTAGGGTCTAATTTTCTTTGAGGAGTCACCTCTGTACACAATTTGACCTTAATGTTAATGAGGTCACCGTTATTGACTCCATGTGACAGGTGGCTAACCCCAGACTAATGATGACCTCGGGCTATAATCAGCATGTACACACACAAACACACACATGAACACATGTCAACATGCGCACACAAACAATTGAAAGCTCTGTGCCAATCACACTTGGACCAACACACACACACACACACACACAAGGGTCGACAAAGTTGTTCAAACACTGAAGCCTACAGCGTCGTTGCCTTCAGCTGAAATGTTTCATCAAATGTGTCACTGCAGCAAGTGTGGTTATTGATTTCAAGTCAGACCGATTGATCACGTTATGGGCGTTTGTGTGTCCGAGATCAGGTCTTAACTCTGTCCTTGTAGAGTGATGCACACAAACACACACACACACACATGCAACCAAACAGCCCACACCTAACCGCAGGGTGTGACTGATGACGCTTTTGGCTTTGGTGCAGATTCCTCCGCTGAATTCACACAATTTTAACATCGCCATCGAATCCTACAAACACACACGCACACACACATGCACAAACACACACACGCAGTATTTCACAGGTGGAAATGAGACAGGGGAGTCTTATAAAGTGGTGGTGTAAAGAAAAAAAAAAGGTTTACTTGTGTGAAAGTTTTCACGGGAACAAAGTGGGGTGATTGAGGACAATTCACACTCAAACACACGAATAAACACAAATATACGAACATCCTATCAAAGTGAGGTTCGCCTGTAAAAATAGTGAGTTTTCCTTTCAAAACAACTTCAAAGTGTGTCTGTTGGTGTGTGCGTGACTGACTTTTTTGAAGTATAGAAGAGTCAATACGAGTGATGATTTCTGTGTCTTTAACACACACACACTCACACAACATATTAATAGCAACAGCGCTGCCTAAAATACCGATCTGTCCTCTATAGCTGATTCTTGTTATCTCTCTTTTTCTTCACCGTCCACTCTCTCCACTCATCCATCTTTATGTCTTTTACCCCCTCCTTCTCCACTCCCTCAGTATTCCCACTGGGACCACCCCTCTTATCGTGCGTGTGCATGTGTGTGTGTGTGTGAGGAGGCTGCATCATGACAAAAGAGAACCTCCACCAGACCGAAACGTCTCCAGCCTCTCTTTCTCTCCCCCTGTGTCAGCTCTCAATCTTCCACCTCTTTCCCTTTGTTTCTCTTCCTCTCTGTTATTTCCCCTCTTTCCTCTACCCTCTCCTCTTTCTCTACCTTTTTCTTCACTTCCCGGGAACGCTTTCTCGCTGCTTTTTTCTTCTCCTTCTCATCCTCCGCAGCGTTGAGATTCTCATCTGCCTTCTTCTTCAGTTGCGAAGCTGCGTGCGCCATGCTGCTCCAGTCCAATTAATCCTCACAGGTGGGAAACGTGGAGAAGGAGGGATGAATGGAGAGATGGAGCCACAGTCTCCTCTTTAGCTCTTCTTCCTGGCTCCTAATTGTCTTTTTGTTCCTCCTATCTTGGCTTCTCTCCGAGTAGAAGCCTTCACAGGTGTATGGAGGAGGGTTTTCCTCTCCAATTTTGTGTTTCTTCACTCTTTCTTTTGTTCTTTTTTCTCCCTCGGCATCTATCCAGTCTTAGCAGATGCACAGGTCCAGTTTGTGGCAGGACGGAGACAGGACATACTCCTCTGTTTCACCTGCTGGAGCTCCTTCACAGCTTCCAATCAAAGTGCAATACTAAGCGCCAATCACACAAATGAAAAACAGTTTGTCTATATGATCCACAGTCAATCCTGATTGTCCTCTTGATGAAGAATAACGTATAAAAATAGTTCGATCACAGGCAGTAAAGCTCCAGGGTTGGAGGTCCAAATATGGGCTCAAGCTCCAGCTTTTAACCCAGTAAGAGCGCTCTACCGTCTGGGTGAATAAACTGGTCCTGCTGCCTGCTGGAATGGTCCCCACAGCCGGACGCCTGCACCTGAGCACTGAGCCATCCTCTCTGCACACACACACACACACACACACGCTCAGACCGCGATGTCTCGCCGGGACATGTGAACAGGATGGAAATGACAGAGGAAAGGAGGTTGATAGGAGGAGAAGGAGGGGGTGGAGGAGGAGGTGGAGGTGGAGGGAGGGGTGAGGAAGGAGGGGGCAGAGAGAGGTAGGGGAAGAGAGAGAGAGAGAGAGCAGCTGGGACGGCAGCAAAAAAAGGAGGCAGGAGGGAAGGGAAGGATGAATACCTCTGCTCAGTACCAGCTGTCTGAGATAAAGAGAGAAAAGGATGATGATACTTCACACAGGGTGCATATAGCACACACACACACACACACACACACACACACACACACTCACACTCAGCGTGTCCTGTAAAGCACAGTGTGCAAAGTGCAGTAAGAGTGCAGCCATGATGCTTCTGTTATGAAACTTCTCTCACTCAGCCTCTTCTCTGCCTCCATCCTCGCTATTCTTTGCCGGACATGATTCAAATGATCATTTTTTTGCAGCCTAAATTGACTTTTTTCACAGTTTACATCTACAGTTTCTATCTTAAATTTCATCAAGTTAAGCTGAGAAAACAATAGATGAAGTTGTAAACATGGTGAGACAGAATGATTCAATGTGGAAAAAGTAGTTACGAACTAGATTAAAAAAAAAAAAATTCACATTTGCATAGCAAAATGAAAAAATTCTTTTATCAAGATTCATTTGATTTTTTTGGACAGATTTTGATGAGGAGCTGCAGCTCAGATACAAAAAAACTGACTGATATGGTTGATTTTGTTCAAGGTTTCATGTGAAGTGCTTAAAGAGGGAAATAAAACAGAATAATAGCCGAGCATAATTCTGTAAATTTGTACTTAGAATAAGGGCCTGTGTCCACTAAGGCAGGTTTGCATTGACAGCGCCCACAACCTTAAAATTTAGAGCACTTCTCATCAGTGCTTCCTGTTGTTCGGTCACAAATGTTGTCCTGAAACATATTCTGATGATTTGCATCTGCACGTCAGAAGAAGTAGCATGGGTGAGGTAACAATGATCCTAGAGTTTAAATATTTTCAACTAAGAGCTCTGTGAGCACAGCAACAAAAAAAACAGCTAATTCCAAGGGCAAATTGGCCCTGGGGATGTGGAGCACTGAATAGGCTGAAAAAAAAACTAATAACTAGTACAAAAAACAACAACAACAACAAAAACAATCTGTTAGTGGACACAGGCCCTAAAAAAGTTGGACACATGCCCTTCAGTCGCAGCTGTTCTTTGCATTTCATGTGAAACACACCAATCATGCTGTATGATGATGTCTGTATTAGCTTTAAGAACAAAGATTCAAGATGAGGCAAAGCAAAGCTCGGATAAAAAGGGTTAAAAATGGATTAAAATCATTAATGCCTACAGCGTGTGCACCCTCATGGATAAAATTTGATGTTTCTTTTATTTTCAAAGCAAATATTTAAAAAAAAACTGCAAACATTTCACTTGCGTTTTCAGATATCAACAAGAGAGGCGATGCAAGCAGCCGTGTACGCCTGAATCCATAATTTAAACACACGTGTATTATTCATAAAACATTGACATGTACAGATAAGAGAGGATTATACCTTTGGGACAACCTTATGATTCTTGTGCAATTAGCAACTTTCAAGGCAACACGGCCAAATACTCTCGAAATCAATGAGAATAATTAATAAAAAAGCCGCTCAGAGTTTAAATCATTTGAAGCAGATTTTTCTTGATGTCTTAAAATGGTCCTGAGATTTTGATTTATAGTCTGCAACCAGAGATCAATACATCTCTGCATGTTTTTATGTCTCTCATGGGATTTCTAGCGCGTATGCATGTAAGAGAGTGTGTGTGTGTGTGTGTGTGTGAGTGTGTGTGTGTGTGTGTGTGTGTGTAGTATGAGCTCATGTCGGGGGACTGCAGCCTCTGAATATTAACAACACAGTAGTGAGGTTGTGGTCCATGACGGGGACATGTGACAGCAGAGCCAGGCTCCTATTGGCTGCCTCGGGTTTGTCACAGCTGTAATTGGCTACCTGGAGAGGAGAGTCCCGCCCACAAATGACAATAACAAAGAGAAGAGGGGGACAGAGGATGTCTCAATACATATCCTGCATTTATATGGTGCTATTAAGAATTTGTCACTGTTATGACGTTTTTCTTAAAGCTACAGTTTGTGCTTCCTCACCAGGTTACAGGCTTGGATATCTTTCATTCGGTGGTTTATTACAGCGAGCTGGCATATTTTGTTTACCGTTTGTAGTATGCCGGAGGATAATTTATAAGACAAATCACAGGAAATGTGTAGATATGACACACCGGTCTGCGTTTTCTTTGTGTTTTCTGATGGAAGCTTTTCAACGTAACAGCCGAGCTGCTCCACAGCTTGTGCCCCAGATTTTTCCCTCTGGGTGTGAGCCAACCGGTGAACAAACACTTGGACCTGATTTGAATGGCATTTAATGCAGACTCTAGTGTAAACAACAACCTACACTAAATTTTCCTTGATGGCTATCTGTGTTTATTTCATGTACAAAAGGCACAACTCTGGATGTGGACTGGAGAGATCACTGATCACATTAGTGTAGACTGAGACGACAATGATATAAATAATCATGAAATTTCTGAGTTTGGGTGATGACTTTTTCCTCTATCAACACAATGAGAACTATCTGGGTTTGATCTTTTTTTAGGAAACCAATCACACTACTAAAAGTCTCAGATAGAAGCCTGTATACATTAAATGTCTGCTGCTGTCTGGCTGTCAATTAATTAATTAATTGAATTAATTGAATTAATTAGCAGCCGCTTCTGCCCATAAATACTGGGTGTGAAGGTATCTTTAGAGAGATGATTCACTGTTGTCGCTGGTAGTGGACATGTTGAAGCAGAAGCATTGCTTTTCTTTCTCTTTCAATAAAAGCAGAGGCCTCCTGAGCACTAACAGACAGTGAATTCAAACTGACTGCAAAGTGGCCAGAGAGGGTGGAGGATCACTACTTAGCTGGAGCAAAATATTTCCATATTCAGTGTTTTAAAGGTGGGGTAGGCAGGATATGAGGAAGTGCCAGTTTAGTGAGGTCAACAGTTTAGTGATGCTACAACATGCAGCAGGTCCCGTTTGACAAGCAACAGGGTCTGTAAGATCCCAAAGCATCCCCCATCGTTTATGCTGATGTTGACCAAGCTTCTTAGCTCTTGACCGGTCTACCTCCGTTTTAAGCGCCTGTTATTCCGCCAGAGACTTCAGTATTTACTTTGTTTTCTTGTTGGCAGTCATGGCCAAAGGAGGATTCAGACAGTTTTCCGTACTTTCTGGTTGGTTTCTACTGTCCAATATTGTAGCACGCTAACTTTGTTTGAGCTCATGAAGGACACGGGGGAGCAGCATCTGCCTCACAACCAATCAGCACTAAGGAGCAGCGTCCGCCTCACAACCAATCAGGTTGGGGGAGGCGGAGAATGACTTTGTTTACAGTCAGAAAGAGTGATAAAGACAGCGATATCGTTATATTACCAAATGTCATCAATAACTAATAGCTATTGACTAATATTAAAAGCTTTTTTTTATACACATCACAAAAAAAGACGCTTCTTCAACGGAATCCTGCCTACCCCACCTTCAAGTTTCCTCTAAAGTGCTCTGGATGCACTGTGAGTTAAATCAGGGAGGGTGGGACTAACAACGACAACAAACTTGTTTTAAAAGTAGGATATTCCAGCCAGCTCAGTGTCTGAGTTCCTGCACTATAATAAGTCATCAATCAGAGTGACGTAAGATAGGATTTATTAGATTAATCCTCCATTATCTCCAGCTGTAAGAGGAGCCTCTGAATGGACCGTCTGGGGCCTCAAAGGCTTTCTGTCTGAGCTGAAGCAGGATTAGCAGCAGGTAATTTCGCCCCACATGGATCAAACATTTAAAACTGGCCTAACACGAGATGCTGATGTCTTAAGATTTAAGAGTTTGGGATGATTTTCAGGCTTAAAATCTTGCTTAGCTGTCCCTCTTGCTTAGCGAAAAAAGAAACAATGTCTGCTATAAAAAAAAAAGAGCTAACTCAAGGGTAATGTCGGGTTTTAGATGTGGGTCAGCAACAAAAAAACAGCACTCAGATTTTTTTTATATCTCTGCATACTCATTCATCATCTGCTCAATTTCCTATGTTCTGTTTGCGATCTCTCGCCTTGTATCAATCTTCTGTCTCTGAGCTGCTGATGTAGTCACTCCCTGCAGCAAACAGCTCAGCGCACATGAGCATGAAACTGCAGTTAATCAAGTCATGTGGAGAAGTGTGTGTTACCGGCCTCCGCAGGGTAGAAACTGTATTACACTAATAAATAACAAACACAGGACGGCCTTGAGGGGGAATTAGGGGCTCATTTCACACATGACAACATGAGAGTAATTATGTAGAGAAAGAAAACAATCATCGTTAAATATTCCAAGGTGAATTATTGACCCAGAACTATAATTTAAAGGAAAATTCTCAGAAATTCTTCAGTTTGTCTGCAGGTTTAAAAAACCAAAGTTTCACTGTTATCGTCACTGTTACAAAGATAATGTTAGTTGTCGAACTTCTGACTCTTCCTGCTTCATTTGTTCCCATGCCAACCCTCATTACTGACATCAGCTTTATTTCAATGCTATCACTACTATCAGTATCGACCCGGTGACTTCAATTTTCCATAAATTAAACTACCATTAGTCAATCATTATTATCAGGCTGTTCTTGTAAATAGTGCACATACAAAAATCAAGAGTTTTACCATTTTTCAAACACTCCTGGGTGTGAACTCTGCACAGACATCATCTCGTATGTCCGTCTGAAAGCCAATCAGGGCACTTTGTTGTGTGTTTGAATCTAATGGATTCAGGAGGGGCGGTAAAAGCTCGACAACAACAAAGAGTCAAAGAGTGAGAGGGTGACTGTGCATGTTTCATGTGTGTGTGTTTGTGTGTGTGTGAGTGATAAAAGGTTTCATCTATCTTCTTTTTAGAGTAGCTGACAGCTTCTCGGTTGATAACCTTCCTTGGAAATGTGATATCAGAATCATCTTTATTGGCCAAGTATGTGTACACATATGAGGACATTGACCCTATAGATTTTGATTGGAGTTTATGTGGCACAATGTTAGTTATTGAAATGTCAAAAACAGAAGATTCAAACACAGAAAATCAGTTAAAATGATGAAAATTGATGAATGAGACCAAAAAAAATCCCTAAAAACTCGTGACAATGATTACCATTTTGCTGTGGTGTCTGGCTCCCTCTAGTGGTACTTCAAGGATGTCAAGGATAGGAACTATTATTGAAATAAATGTCAAATCTGAAAGGTGTTCACAAGCCCAATGAATAATTTAACTTTACATGGTTTAATACAGGTGCAAAGCAATTCTAGTTCTTCCAGTTACAGCCATAATAAAACCACAGAAGCTACCGTAGGAATTGTAAACTAAAGTGATGCCGATTATGCTTACATTGAATGTGTATTTAAGGCATATAATAATCATAATAATAATAATAATAATAATAATAATAATCATAATACATTTTATTTGTATAGCACTTTTTACAGGAGCTCAAAGACACTTTACAGAGAGTTAAAAAAACGTAACAAAAATACAGTGAGGCAAAGATTAATAGTAACAAGCTAAAAATAAGATAAAATCAAATAAAAAGAATAAAAGAATACAAGTGGGAGGGGCAGATGTGAGGGGTGGGATAATGGTGAGTCGGGGGGGTCAGGTAATAAAAGCGAGTGTGAAAAAGTGGGTTTTGAGGGCAGATTTGAAGCATATATTTAATAATCAAAGGATCCAATGACGTCTATTTTATTGTAGAATGAGGAAAAAACTCCCATTAACTCCAATTTTTTATTATGGTTATCAATTATAATAAAGAAAAAACTGTAATTTTGGATATAGTTCTCTTTTTGACCACTGGAGGGCAGCATCCTACATTAAAAAAAGAGTTACTTCTCTGGATGCCTCCACAGTGTTCATTCACTTCAATAGAAAAAGCCCCAGAGCCGATTAAAGGGTAAGTCAGTGAAAATTTTGAGTTTCCTTTGACTCTGAAATAAAATCTCTCCAGGTCAGTCCGGCTCTGCAGGGTCATTTCAGCCACAATAATCAGGCTGAAATGAAATTTTCACGCACAAACCCAGCAGTGTGTCATAACTGCAGCGCTGTGAAAACATCTTAATTACAGTGGGTGTCAGCTTTAATCTGACATGTGCTCCAGGTAGTGTTTAATAAGAACAAAGAGTTCAGACTCGTATCAATGAAGCCTCCGCTCACTTTGTGTTCACGGCAGCTCGGCTCAGATCCAGCTGGAAGACGAGTGGCTGGAGTAAAACTCAGAGACGCTTTTAGTGTCAGGGTTTGTGATCGTCCGTGTGCTGCAGTCTACTATCTCTTCACCTTAATTATATTGCTATCATAAACTATCTAGCAGATAGATTTAAAAATACTCTGTAGTGGTTAAAATTATGCAACTTTGGTCAAAATAAAATATAGATTAGGCAGCAGGGGAGGTTTTGGACCCTGTAGTGAGGCACAGATTATAGATCATGTTTTGACTGAGAAAGGGTCAAGTTTGTCCCCTTTAAGGTGATGTCTTGCTCAATAGTTTCTCATATGCTACTCCACGCAGAGTCCAAAGCAGCTTTTTACCTCTGCAGCTCTGTGTTCATGTGATTTACTGCGTCTAATCATGTTAGTTTTACCCCTCTGGACCTCTGTACTCTCTAGTCTCATTAAACCGAATATTGTGCATCATAATGGGGACAGCTTAGACCAGCACGTGTAGCCCTGCATGGAAATCCAAAACATCAGGATCATTTTTGTGGTGTCTCGCTAATTTACCCCCAACATCATCTTCCACCACAACATCCTGAATCGATATCAAAGAACACTTCACATCAGCTGCAATTAAAACCTCCTACATGAAGCTTTATTACGAGTCCGACCGCTACTTAGAAACCTCGCTCACAGCCAGAAATGCGAACCGCAAGTATGTGAAGTTTACAGACTACATTACCCAGTAATCATTGAGTCTGGTGTCGGTGATTAGAGCAGCTCTTAGATGTAAGTATAAAAACGAGCAATAGGAGTCTGACCACAAAAATGGGAGGTCTTTACAGCAGTATATACAACTTACTGTACTGACACTAAAATACAAGCTGAAAGAGTAAAAATTAGTTCAAGATCTATTTTCTCTTCTAGTTTCAAGACAAACAAGATCTTCAAGACTTTTATGAGCTGAATATTGTGCTGCAGGAGATTTATCTCTGAGTCTCTTTGAGGTTTTCCAATATCAACGTCCAGTTGTCCCTTATCTTGTCACAACACGCGTAGACCTGCTGATTGTCACGCCTTATCTCGAAGAACAGGACACAGGGAAGTCCTGTTGTGAGCCGAGACTGCTTTTGTGAAGGTCCAGCCTGTGAACTGTATCATGATGGCAGGTGACAACTGTATCACCTCTCTATTTGTATGTCACAGACGACATTCGCGCTGACATAGGCGACATTTTGAGCTTGTAAGATGTTTTCAAATAACATTTTTGACAAACACTAAAGCCGACCTAACAAAAAATGAAAGTTCCTCACTAGAACTTCAATGTGTTTTGATATCAGCTGTGAATAAAAGTCTCATAAATGCGTTTTTAATCATCCAATGTTAATAAACTCCTGCACTATTATCTGATATTTTCCCATCGAGAATATCCGCCCTGGTATTGGCGTCAAAAATACCAGTGGGCAGGCTATAATAGATAATCGGACACATCAACATGCAGCCCTGGAGGTTTCTCTCAGCTGTCTCATCTAAGAAACTCTCTGATTGTTTAGACAGATCACGGCCTCTCTCTCCCCCGACTGTCTCCCTCTCCTGTCTGATTCACTCTCTCTAAGTCTCTTTATTTCTTCTCCTCTCACCCTGTCAACACTGACAAAGCAGAAACCAGATATCCGACACACCGTAAATGGACTTTTAAACGAGGTACATACGAGTGCATGATACTCTCTGTCATTTTTTAAGTGATTGTTGGAGGATGGTTGTGGTGTGCAGGAGCAGTTAGCAGGGTTAGATCGTATTATAAGAGGATGGAGTTCGGGTGTGGCTGCTCGGAGAGTCCTATAAAAAAGGATGAAAGTCCATTAACAACACCGTTTAGTTCTTGTGGGTTTGTCTACGCCTGTAAGAGAAGGTACCCTAAGTCAGTGGTGAGCACTGCAGTCTCAGAAATCTATAAGAAATAAAGAGACAAGCTACAATGAAAGTCAGTATTCACTATGAAGGGTCAATGACTACGTTCTGAGTTCTTGTATTTAAAAAATAAAAAAGATTTCTCTATAACTTAACCTCTTCCTAAAGTATGAAAAAACTGCTGTTTTATTTGCAAAGGAATCCAAAAATATCCAACATATCCATCTCTAGGGCTGAGCGATAAACCGAATATTTACCGATACCGAAATGTATGACAGTAACCGCCGTCATTTTGCCCATATCGCTGTATTCGTATCAAAAAAATTAAGAAATAAAAGTTGTTTTTGAATGTGTGTAGGTAGGCTATGGGCTCATGTCCCTTGAAGATGCTGTCCCAGGTCAGAGATTGAGGCCATATCACCCAGCCCTATCTGTCGCCCCTCGAGAAAGTCTTTTTCACGAGAAACAATCAAACTTCCTCTTAAAAGGGAAATCGCCTAAATTGTTTCTCATCAGCCACTAATCGCATTCAGACCAATCAAGGATCTGCTGATAAGAGATTCAGTGGGGATTAATGTGTTATCACCATGGCAACTGATGAGGCTGTCCTGCAGGCAACAAGTCCATCATGTCTAATAAATAGGTTAACAGGGATGTGACAAGATGAGTGAGGACATTTCTATAGTACAACCTTAAATGACCTGTATGATAAAGTTCAGCTATAGTGTAACTTTGAGCAGAGACAAGTTTCAGCAGAAGATCCACTCTTACTCTGGCAGACATGGTCACAAAAATCATCACTAACTGTACAGAAAGATGGGCACAAACAAATCAAAGGTGCAAATGTATGTATTTGTCTCATGATATTACGGTTATTGTTGCCCAAGTATTATGATTAAATTACCTTGTGATATTAAAGTTAATGTTGGTTATGTATTGTGAGTTAGTTGTAGGAATTCATTATGTATCATGATATTGTGGTTACTGTTGTCTATGTATCTTTATAGAGTTGTTAGAAGTGGTCATATTTAGTGATGTTATGGTAAGTATTAGCTGTGTATCATGATAACAGGGTTCCTACGCAAGTATGGAAAGTATGGAAAAGTATGGAAGTAATTTGATCAATTTCCAGGTCTTAAAAAGTATGGTAAGTGAAAAATTAAGCATGGAAAATTATTTATGTTTATATATTTAAAAAAAAAATGCTGTTTTCTAAAATAGAAAAGTAAGTATTTTCAAAAATAATTCTAAAAAGTAGGGTATGGAAAAGTATGGACATTTCAACTGTGTAGGAACTCTGTGATAAAGTTATATGAGTTGGTTATGTATCACAATATAATGGTTACAGTTGGCCTTTTACTACTATATTTGCATTATTATCCTTCTGCCATGTAATGTGATATTGTAATGTATCATGATCCTAGTTTGCCACAACTCCAGATATTATCGTTTCAGTTGACCAGTAGTTATAATGTTATTGTTTTAGTCAGCAGCACATCATGATGATATTGTTATTATTTGGCCTTGTGTTATGGTGATATAATAAAAAATGGCTTCAGTTTTAGGGAGTTGTCATGTCATTGATTCTTTTATTCTAGCTATGAAAATGTGTTTGAAATCTTATTTTTACCTGCAGCAGACAAAATATCACAGGAAACAGCTTGTAGGCCAAACACAGGACACACAGGAGGGTAAAGAAGGACGATCAAAGTGAGAGAGACCACAAGAGCCACTTACCTAAAAAAAAAAGGAAAGAAAGACAGTCAGTCATCCTGCTGTCTGTATCTGTCTGTCTGTCTGTCTGCCTGTCTGTCTGTATCTATCTATCTGTCCCTCTGCCTGTCTGTCTGTCTGCAGGTCGGCCTCAGTCTCCTGCTGGCTCTCTGCCAGCTGTCTCCACGGCAACCGGATACACCAGCCACAAATAGAAGCTGAGTATCCCTACGCCATGCAGAGGCCATATCAAACCACATTACACCCCTTTCATATTTCATATCCAGCCACTGTAACAAGTAGATCCCAATCAAAACATGTATTTGACTTTTATGGGCTGATGCAACAAGGAATACATTATTGTTTTAGTCCTAGATTTGGACATATTAGGAATAATTCAGCATTTCCTGGCAAGAGAATTAAATTAAAAAGAACAGGAAGGGTACAGGCAGAAATCACATTTTCACTTGCATAAAATCAGTTTTTTCATATTTTTTGATGATTGTTTGATCTGATTTGTTGCTACTTGTGTGTGGGTAGGCAAAAAAGCCTTTTCCTTTCCTTTTTTTTTTGAGTTTTTTCTAACAAGCTGGTCTTCATGTTTAAAAACGTTCACATTAAAAAAACTGTAATTGTATTATATTAAACAAATGCATTTTTTCTTGGATTAAAACTGAGTTTAATAACTTCTAGTTGTAGAATATCTGTCTTCTTTTATATTTTTCAACCTCCTAATGTGGGAAAACACTTGAAATAAATTGTTCAGGCATCACTGCACCGCTCACAAACAAGATGCATTATATTTTAGTGCAATATTAATCTACTATACTTTCTGCACTATTAACTGTGCAACATAAACAAGCTACACTGCAATATGCATAGTCAAACATGCAATATGCAGTGAATACTGTGCAAAAAATGCTATCCAGGGGGCAATATTAAGTATTTAATGTGCAGTATATGTATGATCACATGATCTACTGAGTATTATACAATGTCTGTTCTGCAATAAACATTAACCATGTGCAATATATATGTTTCCTGCCATTATTTACCATGCAATGTAGTGTCCTGATTCTATGTTTGCTGTGCACTGAAGGTGTCTGAATGTCATGAACCTACAATGAACCATTCCCAAGTTTTGTTGTGGTTGTATAAACGCTATAAGGACCAGATATCTAACCTAAAATAAAACCTCTGAGTCGATCAGCTGTTACACTTTGATTTAGTCAGACAACAATTTCAAAGTCCATCACACTCTTCCTGATGTGTTGTGTTTGCATCTTGAAGCTGTGCTCTAATCCATGTTGAATGACGATCATCCTTGACATTATAGAGGTTAATTAGTCGTGAACTCTCTATTATAGACCCTGATAGCTCCTCCTAATCCATGTCTACACACACACAGACAGCATGTACACACACACGCATGCACACACGTACAGAGAGAGCATACTCGAGCTCAGCAGGATGCAGCCACTTCAGGACGGGTATCCTGACCTCACTCTGCCGGGCATGCTCAGTAGAGCCATGCAAATGACCCTGGCGACGACACCTTGGCAGGCTGTCATGGCAACACATCAAGTAGAAGGCATGAAGCCGGAGAAAGGAGGTAGAGGAGGAAAGAGGAATGGAAGGAGGTGATAAAAGGAGGGGAAATGAAGGAGGAGAGGTGAGGTTTAAGAAAAAGGGAAAAGCTGTTACTCAGATAAAAAAAAAGAGAGAGAAAAATGGAGGACGAGGAGGTGAGAAAGTGATGAGGAGGGACAGGAGAGCGGCTGATGATCTTTAAAAGTAGGTCATTTGGTGTCTGAGTGAATCCAGAATCAGCAACATCAGAGAAGAAGGTGATGTCTACTTCTGTATATATCGATAAGCAGAATGTTTTTTTAAGTGTTTAACTGGGGCTGCTCGATTATGGCAAAAATCAGTCTGGTGATTATTGTGACTGATGTTCATACTCACTTTATTAAAAAAACAGATTTCACAAGGATTTGAGCTCCTCTGCCACTCACATATTATAACAGACTGCAAATCTAACAAACATCTTAACATCTTTTCTAAACGTCAGAGCTTAAGCTTGAATCATGATTCAGAACAACATCTCTCTCTTTTTAGCTCGGCAATCATTGGCTTGTAAGAGCTCACGCAGGTTTGTAATCACTACAGCCTCTCTCTCTGTCAACTCGTTCTGTCCTTTGGCTTTTCAGACACGCATAGAAACACACAACTGCCTATCCCTACACACCTACTCCTCTCTCTGCTCTCCTCTCTCCACCTGTGGCTGCATTGTAATATTTTAACTTATCATGATCAAAACTAAAATCTGACGTATTTAGTCAGCCTAGAACTGCCTGATTAATATCAACAAAAAGTAACTAAAAGCATGAATATTAAAATTTTGTCGTCTAGTTTTTTGGGGGTTTTTTTAAGGAAGACTTTTATGTTTTGTAATGCTATATAGTTTGAAGGATCACTCAGTTTTAAGCAAATGTCACACAATCACATCTTCCCCCTGAAAAAAATAAAAAATTCTGAAATTATGTCGTCAACATAAGCTCACTTTTCTTTCTTTGATTTGAATTATCCATAAAAATGAGGAAATTTCAGATTTTAGAAAGCTATAACAGTATGAGCAGTAAGGCACAAAAAGATAAATTAAGCTGCACTTTCAGTCAGAGCAGGTTAAAGTGACCTTATGTTGTTTTTGCACTCATTTGTGTGCTGTTTTTTAAAGCATTTTGACATGAATACTTGGTGTGAACACTCCTGCTTGTTTGTGAAAGCAGTAGGTGGCGGAGACTAACTGTTGAAGGGTCATGAAGGGCATGTTTGTTAGCTTGATGTTGTCCTGTGAGCTGGTCTGTTTGCTTACATGATGCCACATCAGATATTAGACCGTGTGTGTGTTCGCTGCGTGGATCTTTAGCTGCAGCGGTATAATGAGAAGTGATTGATGGCAGCACTTTGAACAGTAAAACATGCACACTCTTCACTGCTTGCACACACTCAAACACACAAGCAGACACCGATGACGTGCGTCTCAGTGTGAGTGAGGAACAGTCTGGGTTTTTCCAGCAGGCGACCTGCCAGTACTCTCAATGTTCCCGTTCAGAAACCCCTCTGCCTTCTGCCTTTCCTGGTTTTCTTTACATCATTACTGACTGCACTTGTTCCTCTTCCTCTTTTATTTCATCCATGGTTTGTACTCCACCATCTGCTTTGTGTGCCGGGGACTATTACCGGTTACAGAAACATCCGGCTGACGCATGTTGTGTCAAGAATCGACCCCCCTCCCTCAGAGTCAGATCTCAAACTGAAACAGACAGATAAATTTAGGGACTCGACAGGAACATCACACTTTTAGTCAACATCACCGGAGAATGATCGGACTCACAGTGCCAAAAACAGACTGATGACACCATGAATGAGAACAATGAGATGACAAAAAGTCCTGATGTAAAGTTTAAACATATAAAGCCACTAAATATAATCCATGATGCCATTATCAGTTAAGCATGCCGATTCCTTTATCAATTCCCTGACCTATGCTTGTTTTCTGTGTCAACACAAATGTTATTATGAGTTTAATGACCTTTACTGTGTTTCTTAGATGGAGAAGCCTGACTCCCAACTAAGGGTGGGAATCGAGAACCGGTTCTTGTTGAAAACCAGTTCCAAATGGTTCAATCCATCAACATCGTTTACATTTTATGTTGACGATTCCCTTAATGATTCCTTTCTTCCGGGTGCCTTAGAAAACAGTCTCATGAGAGCTTCACTTTACTAAGAAAGACGACAACAGGTTTTGTACGGACGTTTAGAGTTTGTGTAGCATAGACTAACTGAGTTAGAGGTGCGTTATAAACACTCGACCTGACCCGTAGTAGTGTCCTTTTTTTGGGGATCCAGAATACGGTCACCATAATTTGACTTAATACCGACTGAAGTAAATGCCGTACAAATAGTTTGTTGTTTGATTATTTTTAGACTCTCACTGAAGGTGGCAAACATCTTTTTCTGTTATCAGAGACTCAATAAAATTTTTGAATTAACGGTTAAAAACCTACAGTCTACATTTTTTTAATCAAAGAAAGACATAGATAAGGGAAACATCAAAGAATTGAATCGATAAGCAGAATCGATAATGGCATCTTTATCGAGAAAATCTTATCAATTGCCATCCCTACTCCCAACTTTAAGGGTCAGCTGGTTATAAAAATGGCCTCTGATTGGTCAACAGACAATAACAAAGACGTCTGCCTTCTATTAGCAAAGTCAGCTAACGACAGAAATAAAACTATATCGGTAAAATTTCTCCATAAATCATCGCAGATCAACTTGATTTATTATTTCATTTTATTTGTTAGATCATACAATAAAAATTAATTGTATACAAAAGTTTTGGAACACTCCTCATCATTGTTCTGAGAGAACCGTTAAGTACCGTTAAGTATAGAAGAAAATAATGTTGACAGTTTAATCTGGTCGGAACCAGTTCTGATCCAGGACCACTTTTTGATTGCCATCCCTGCTAAATATCATAAAAAGACATTTTCAGAAGTACTGATCATCCCACTTTCATCTGTGTCCAGTAAATGTTAATTGCACAGATTTACTTTTTAATTAGCTGCAAAAGCAATTATACTAATTAACATAAGAAATAGCAAGTGTCTCATTAAAATATTTGGCAAAAAATACTGAAAATTAAAGTGGCTGAACAGGCGAATTGGCAAAAGCTGTAGACCTATAAATATGCTTTTTGAAAAATGAGTCGACACAGTCTGGTCCGGTTTATCCTGAAGATCTGTTAAAACGACTTTCAAAGGTCCGACTTGGATTATTTTGTTTTTTTAAGATTCAAAAGATCCAGATCCAGTTTACTTGTCAAACATTTGATCCTGCTAATCTTCCTCCCCTGCATGTGAATCCCTCTCTGTCTGCAATGTACTGTACTGTAATGGAAGTAAACAAGCAGCACTCAGCTTCCCAGCATTTTAACATTTCACAGAAAGCAGGCAGAGGAAGAGGAGGGGAGGAGGTACAGTGAAAGTGCATGTGAACAAAGGATGAGACAGAAGGAGAGGTAACACATACAAAAATAATGGGCGGATAAAAAATATAATAAAATGAGAAAAACAGAGAGTGAAGTATTGAACGATTCGCAGTGACAAATATGAGGTGAAAAAGATGGATTTTTTTTTTTTTTCCCTCCAAAACGATTACATCACCTTCTGCACAGTCCTGTTGCCATGGCTACGGAGTCACATTAGCTTAATCACACAAACAGTCTGACACTTTCACTCAGCTCTTCATCGCCAAACTCGTCCATGAACCCCGGGTTCCTGTTTTGACTGAGTCTACTTATCGTTTCATTTTAGTATAGAAAGCTTTCACTCATTACGGGGCGAATATCAAGGCTCAGACATGATCTGAATGTGCACTTTTGGAAAATTCAGGCAGTTTGATTCTGTTGGGTGAAATTATTGAGAACAGGAAAAAGCAGGGACTATGGTACTGAATGATTAGCCTTACAATACGGGTTTGTTTTAAAACGATTCAGGAGGACTAAACCGTCTGCACTCCTCTCATCTGTGTCTTACAGCTAAGAGAAATTAATGTGAGTGGGGCTTCAGTGTAATATTGCTTGTGTAGGTCCTGAACATTGATCTACAGTTGACGCTCTGCCAGCTTTTCTGCAAACCTCTGCTGCTTACTCAGTCGCTCTCACATTAAGCTAATTCACCAGCTAGCTCCACGGCGTTCGAGCAGATTTTACATCTCACTAGAGTCTCTGACGAACACAACCTGAGGACGCTTTGTATCAGCATTCACCAGCGGGATTTATTACATTAATACCTGCTTCACTAGTTTCACGTATCAAGTGAAAATGAAAACTGAAGTTGTTTTTTAATAAATCGAAACGAGCCGAGGGAATCGGTCGTAAAAATGACGACTCGCTCAATATGTTTTCCCTCTGCTGGAACATACCAGCACTAAAACACATCCGAGCTCTCGCCCCCCTTTAGCTGATTGAACCCTCTAGTTGCATAATAAGAAATCATGCTCCAGTTATTCTTCCTGTTTACACTGTGATCCTCATTCTCTCTCTAATTCAGTTAGACTACAGCAGATCTTTTGTTGTTTTTTAACCACCGAACGTCTGAAATTTTGTAAATCTAACTCTGGAAATATCGGAAATTCTTCTCTTAAATCACTTTATTATTATATTACATCACCAGCCGTTGCACTACAGAGTGGAGCCATTGTAATAAAAGTTAAAAATCCTGCAATAAATCCTGGTGATGATGTCAGCAGTTAGAAAATGTCCCCTTAAGGAGACACTGAGGAAAAGGCCACCACTAAACATGAAATTAAGTACACCGCACTAATAAAAGGGAAGCACTTAATGTCTTTAAAGCTGTGACTGAACCTTTTTGTCTGGAAATAGTATAAGCTTATAAATAAACTTATTATTGCAAGTTATAAAAGAAAAACTAAAGGAAAAAATTGGTTTTGAAATCAAATTTCGAGCCAGGAAACAAGACACAAGGACATCCTCTAAAGATAAACGGATAATTTGATCAAATGCCAAATACAAGTCTCTTTTACTCAAGTATGCCATCAGTAATCATGAAGATTATCAATCAGGAGCAAAGAGAAAGGTTTTTTTCAACAATTATGGAGCCAAATGTCCTCAGAGGGAGAGAACAGCGTGGCTGGATGTGTCAGAAATATTTTGGACTTTCTCATGTTTCCAGTTTCCATCAAAAAGTGAATATTGTGCTGCTTCCAACCCAAACTGCTTTTCCTCCAGATTTAACCAAATATTTCTTTTTTTTCTCTTTTACTAAAGCAACTGTTGCTTGAAACATGACCAACTAACAATTTCAGATTTTAAAAACTGCCTTTCTTGGGCGAAAAAAAAAGCACTTTTGAAGTTGCTTTTAAGATAAACAAAAGGGTCTGTGAGGTGTCAGTAAAAATGTGATAAGGCATACATCACAGCAGTATATCATTTCCAGGGGTGTTCTGACCAGTTTCACAATCATGTGAATGTGAATTTGGATTCAGACTTGCCAAATCGAGAACAATTTCCAACATCCCAACATGAGGCCAACAATTCAGAGAGTTGGTTTCTCAGCACTTGCTGAGTTGGTTACTCATTGTTCCAGCTAAGAGGTTCTGTGCCAGTTTAACCAAACACATCCAACATACAATCATATCTCCATTTTCTAGATCAGGATATCGACAAACCGCTTTGCACTACCAGACACCATCTGTCATCTAAGCTTGTTTACATCCAGGTAGTAGAGCATCACAGCAGTACGGCAGCGGCTAGAGCTGCACTAAAGCTAGATACAACATATGACCTATATTTCAGGTGGACAGTTACACAAAAATATAAACAACTAGTCGTTTTACATCACTGTTGCCATCCTCATTGGCTCTAAAAACCCTGCTGTTAGCTTTTCGGCTAAATGCCAAAAGAAAATCAGAGGAGTATCCAAGAGGAGATGGCTTAAAACAAAAGAAAGTGTAGTAAAAACAGGGATCTATTTCACGCAAGGGCCTCTAATTTTCACTATTTGTGGTGATACGGCTCCATAAGGCATTTCGAACACAATGTAAGATATGTAAAAAATCTAATTATAAACATTCAAGTTGTTGATAATGACCCCATATTAGTGTTACTGTAATTATGTCCACATACCTGAACATGGAGACCAATTAAGCCTCATAATTAGAATATGGCCGACTGTTTGTTGACCTTCAGATGAGTCAACAAGGATAAACCACAGCTTGTGGGTTATAAGATCCATGTTATAATTACGGATGGGTGTTGTACAGATATGCTTTGTTACTGAGGATTAGAAGCTCAGATTTTTAAGAGGAACAAGATCTGCAGTCCTGTTTCTACTGATCTGCTGAGCAAGGCAAACACGGCAACAAACATTTGGAACGGATTCATCCAGTCCGGGCCGGTAAGTGGAACCATCTCTCTTTGTTTCTCCCTCTCTCAACCTCTCACATTCATTACCCAGTGATGTCTCTATGTGTGTGTGTGTAGGAGAGAGGGTACATTGAACAAACCATGCTAACAGATTAGAGAGTTGTGTTCCCGTGAAGGCTGAGAAATAGAGCCAAGCGCAGCACTCTGCTGCACGGCTGCCTCAGCAAAAACACAATATGTTGGCTCTAAAGGCGCGCGCTGGCAGGAACTCTCACCCCGAAGAATATCAGCAGCTTCATTACACCCTGTGCTGCTTATTTGGCGACAAAATGTACTGCAAAAATGTATGCAGGGATGAAATATAGTGGGAATTATGTATTTATGCCGAGTCTGCTTCTGCTTTGGAGTTATTGCACTTTTCTGATCATCTCGTAACTTCAGAGCCAAAATGTAAACTTTATTGAGTCCGTTTGTTAGTTTTTTCGCTTATTTTGATCATCACATTTTGTGTGTGGGATTCAAGGATCCTCGGCTGACTCAGCATGCGGGCTGAACTACAGACTAAACTCTCACAATGTGCCGCGCTTGAATTCAGCTCTTGACCTTTGAGGAGTATTATTCCAGCTGTAACCTCTGAGGTGCAGGAGAGTCCTTCACTATTATAATAATCCCCTGAGAAGGAAGCAAATGGTAACTTGATATTTGGAGTGACTGTCCTTTTTGTTGATGCTTCACTGTTACTAAAAGTCATCTTAGAGTTTGAAGACAGAAAGAGCAAGTGTGGAAAGTAGTTCTGACAAAATTTAGAGAGTCTGAACCATAACCACCAAGACCACCAGCAACTTAAAGGGATATTTTGGCGTAAAATTAAAGGGATATTCTGGCGTAAAATTAAGTTAGGCTCAAACACACCATAACACCGACCGCTTGCTTCTCTAGTTATACCAACTTTAGTAATGACCACAGATAGCAATACAGAGAGCCATACGCTCAACTCTATAACCACAAATAATGCTCAGAACAGCGCCTAACTTCATCAACAGTACATATAGGGTCCCAGCCACAGCACTAGCCATCAAACATCTTTTTAGCTTTGCCTGATTTCTTTTGCAAAGAGACTAAACACAACTCACCTACTCTCTTCCAGCAGCCACTTGTTTGTATGGAGACCTCTGGGCGAGTCCATTGACTGCAGTGGGGTGACACAGCTCAAGGAAGAACATTTATGATCATTACTTCATGGAAATGCAATCAGACCGAGACGCTAAGGCAGAAGAACTACCGCGTCTGCAGTGCAAAATGATTAATATTGTGATTATTACTTCAAGGAAATGATAAAGAAATTATCAGAAATGTTCCTTCTTGAGCTGCGTCACCCCGCTACAAACAAGCAGCTGCTGGAAGAGAGTAGGTGAGTTGTGTTTAGTCTCTTTGCTAAAGAAATCAGGCAAAGTTAAAAAGATGTTTGGTGGCTAGTGCTGTGGCTGGGACCCTATATATCCTGTTGATGAAGTTAGGTGCTGTTCTGAGCATTATTTGTGGCTATAGAGTGGCGTTTTGGTTGAGCGTGTGGCTCTCTGTATTGCTATCTGTGGTTGTTACTTAAGTTGGTATAACTAGAGAAGCAAGCGGTCGGCAACATTCATCCCTCGACAGGGTGTCTAACTCACTGTTACGGTGTGTTTGACCCTAACTTAATTTTATGCCGGAATATCCCTTTAACCTACAATCGCAAATCCCCAAAAATCAATCCTTTCCAAGAGAAACACAACAAACTTCTTTCTATCTATTGGTTTTTGCTTTATTGCAACATTTTTGTCTTGTTTATTGAAGCTTGTGGCTTCATTTACGACAGCAGCACGCACAGACATGGTGTGTAAACGCTTCCCCTGTTTCTAGTTAAGCATTGGAGTGAGTTTGGCTAGGCTCGCTCTGAATTGGAGCCTATTTTGACCCAGTTTTTGAGTTGCATGGCTCAAGTGAAGCCATAACTCTGCTCAATCTGGCATCCTCTTCTGTGCAGTGTACAGAGGGGCACAAGAGCTGCTCTCAACTGGTGAGATGAATTTCTGGCGTGTTAGAAATTATGACTGGTCAACTGTACACCCTCACACAGTGAGAGCAAGGCCAAGAATCTAGATCCTGCAAAATGGAATTGAACACAACAATTCTACCACAAAATGTGCTCTTTTTGACAGAACTGATAGTAATAAATCTTCATCTTCAACAGAAACTGTCTCGTGTCCAAACTGATGCAAACCAAAAGTTCTTCAGACTTTCTCAAACATCAACAAACTTTCTTCTTGGCGATAAAAGTGCCCGTCTTCCACTCTGGTGGGGAATCATCTGGTGGGTGTGACTTGAGGACAACATAGCTGAGTTTCTCAGCGCGTCATCAGAATTTCAGAATGGGCGTCTCATCAGTTAATGTTTCACTCCGATGCAGCCAACACTTCCTGCTCTCAGAGTCCTGCCCGCAATACACCACCCATCCTCCAACCTGGCCAAACTCTCTCAGCGGCTCGTAACAGTGTCTGAAGCGCGGTCAGATTTCTCTGGCAGTGTCTGTCTCCGCTGGAATGATGGGATGAAGAGGAGGGCAGCCAGATCCACGCTCACTAAATGCTGTGCACAGAGCATTCCAGCTGGGATTGCACCGGGGTGTAGAGTGGCCTGCCCGACTCAGAGTGGAGGGGAAAGGGCCACCCCAGGCAGCACCCTAGAACCACCACTGTGATTTGATCGTCAGATTATCAAGTGGAAAAATAAGTGAATCGAGTAGCTGAGCGTAGTTTAAAGATTTTGGAACAACAGGATGTAAAATCATCCCTTAAACCGCAATCAACAAAGACTTCTGAAATAACAGGAGTGTGGTCGTAGTAAGAAAACAAGACCTCTTCGTCCTACTTTGCGTCTCTCCTACTTGTTAGCTGCTACGAGCAAAACGCTTCAAAATCTGCAAATAGAGTCGCCACAGGTCAAGCTGCACTGTGGGCGAAGTGGGCTTTTGGTTTAACAAAGAAGCAAATGTGTGGAATTAAAAACACATTGTCTTCTTTCTTAAAGTAAGAATCATGATGAGGTCCGATCACACCCACATGATCTTACTGTCCTTACACTGCTTTCTAATCAGATTCAGAGTTCTTCTAAGGTGATCAAACATCTGTGTTTGTCAGTCTAGATGCCTTTTATCATATATCATCAGTAGACCTAGAGGTGCTCTGACTAGGTCTACCTGTCTAAAAACAAAAGGTGGTCATGAATTTGAACTTTAAGATCCAGACTCATTCTTTCTAAGCAGTTTTTGACCATCTCATTCAATTTTGCAGAATCATTCTGCAGTTTTTTAGTGTCATTGTTATTATTATGATTGAAATACTTTAGCTGTTACTTAGTCTAACTGAGGTGAAAGTGGCGTCAGTCCAGAACTTCAATCTAGCATTTGAAACAGCAAAGAAGCCGGCTGTGCAGCAGGGTGTTTTTCAGGGTTTCTTCGCCTGTCGGTATTGAAAATCTATCATAATTACTAAGATTAGAGCTGACCGTGTTCTCAGCTTCCTCCGAAGAACAGATGAAGTACAAAGAGAGCAGGGGACTTTCAAACTCAAGGAATACATTTAGGATAACTTATAAAGGTGGAGTTTAAGTTGAAGGAGTTGTAGGTGAATGAAAATAAATGAATGACTATAGATAGATTGTTAATTAAGGCTTTTCCTTTGTGATGATATATGTCTACAACCACCTGTTTGGAAGGACAATTTCATCTAACTGCTTATTTTCTTCCTATGCACTTAGTATAAATCAGATTAGCAGAGTGCCGAGGCTTCCACTTCATGCCTATTGAAAGCATTGACAGTATTGACATTAGAGAGGGTGTGGGTTGGAAATGACTGAACGTGGGCAGTCATGTTACATAAGCAATCGTCCACTTCTCTCAGTAAAAAAGCACAAAAACACTGATACATCATGCATATGTGAGTCGCTCACCTCCCTCTAACAGATGGGATGTTTTTATTCAAGTGGAGCTGCAATTACTGGATGCCAGAGAGCTGCTCCTGTTGGTGTTTTGCTGTGGTAAAAACACCAAATACTTCAGAAATAACCAGATTTTATTGATCAGAGTGCGCACTGAGTCGGTCAAATCAAATCTTTATGGATTTTAAGCAAAAAAAAACCATCAGATCTGAACAGATTGATTGGATTATTTTGCATTTGGGTGACATCTCCACCTCCACTCTCTGCTGAGGTATTTCTGAGTGGAAGTGGTTCTCCCAAAAGGATCCTCTGTTCC
Source organism: Xyrichtys novacula (assembly GCA_962446985.1). NCBI lineage: Eukaryota > Metazoa > Chordata > Actinopteri > Labriformes > Labridae > Xyrichtys > Xyrichtys novacula. The sequence continues at coordinate 3,869,394 of OY660882.1, read as the reverse complement.
CGTCTTCCTGTTACACGACTCAACCAGACGGGCCTTGAGTTACACGGTAAAAATGTCAAATGCATACCAGCCGGCGTAGAAGCGTGGATACTAGATTACACACACTCACACACAGCGGGATAAAGGCGTGGCAGCACATATCAATTTGTTTCCATCCTCACAGTTCATTCAGTTTAAAGGTTACACCAATGAGTCCGGGTTATGCCAAGATTTTCCTGCTCTAACCCAGCCTGATATTTAATGTGGAGCTGTTTTTAATTTCTCTACCTGATGACTAACTGCTTCTCTCACTTCCTCCCTCTCCCAGCGGGCCTTTGGTTGTCATAGTAACATCTATTAACACACCTGCTAAGCTCTGAGGTCCCTCGCGTCTCTCTTTCTCTCTCTCGCTCCTTTCATTTCTCTGACATCCACAGAGGACTGCTGGCATGCAATTACAGCTACATGTGACAGCAGGGGACAAAAATATGCTGTGAAGTAAGATGTGTCACCGCGTGTCAGATTTTATTTTGACACCTTTTAAAACATGTTAAGCCACCTCGCATTTTCGGTTAGAGTATTGGTCATCAATTAAAATTAGATTTTAGTTTGCATCATGAAACCCTTTAATTCAAATTGAAAACAGTGCAAAGAAAACATCAAATGTTGGATCTGAAAATATATGCTCATTTTTGCAATGTGATGCAACAAACATGCTGGAAAATAGTTGAAAGAGGAGCGTGTTTACCATCATGTTGCATCACTTCATCTTTTAAAAGCACTCTGTAAATATTTGGTAACCAAGTGGACCAGTTTCTGGAGTTTTAAAAGTGAAATTTTTGGAGGATTTCAGTTCAGGGTCAGTTGGTAAAAAAGGCAGGACAGCAGGTTGGCTGCTGTAGCACGTGGACTCTTCTACTACTGAGCCATGCTGCTGTGATACTACCAAAGACTGGTTTGGCTGTCAGTACATTTACATGCAGAGTTAAGTGAAGCTAGATCATATCTTGATTTGGGGTATGGCTGGGTGATATGGTCTCAAATCAATATCACGATATATTAAGCAGTTCACCTCGATAACGATAAATGGACGATAACTACTCCACAAGCTGCTCACCCACTCCCACATTAACTTCGTCTACTTCAGCCGCTACAACTTTTGAACTGTCCTCCATCTCCTAACCTGTCTTTCCCTCTTTGTTACAGACTGAATGGGGTGGAGTCACGTCTCTGACGTAGGACAACGTCTTAAAGGGACAAAACCAACTTTTATTTATATATTTTCTTTGACACCGAATATACCCATATGGGCAAAACAACGTGGGTTATTGTCGTAAATTTCAGTATCTGTAAATTCAGCCCTAATTTAGGGGGTTAACAGGATGACTGTCTTTGTCCCAGGTTACAAGCACTGAGCAAGAATTGAAATAATGACAAAAGCATGTCTACCACCACTGCAGTAGGTGGAGACATGTCCCCCTTCAGTTCATTACTATTGGCTCGTTCCAAAAAGGATGTCAGGTTTCAGTTTCTACTTCGCCTCATTCCACCTTAGATGAGTTTCTGGATCATGTTTGTACATGTTGATAGAATCATAACCTGAATTCATGGATGCAGTGACAAACTGTAATCACAGTTAGTGGTTAGAGGTAGTTTTCTTGCTTTACTTGGTCAAAGATAACTTTCTAAATAGTACCTTTTTTTGTCTTTTTGCTAAACCCGCCCCAGTTGTTCAGTCGGCATGTTGTTCATCATCTAATCTGACTTGTACCTGCAGACAGACAGGAGGAGCGACAGGAATGACCTATAGGAAACAGTCAAAAGTGAACCAAATCGCAGCTTCTCTGTCTGAATACTCTCACTACTCAGACTACTCTCACCTCAAACTCACCCACATGGTCCAAACATTCATACATTTTGTGTTGTGGTGGTTCTTCCCTGTACTCACACAGATAAACTTGGTGTCATCATTCACACCAGTGCTTGTGAAACAGTCTTTCTCCTCTTCATTTTCAGATGACTCTCATTCTTCCTGGTACCTCATTTTGTCTCTACTCACTCCTTTAATAGCCTTCCTCTATTCTCCTCCTCCTCCTCACTCTCTGCCCACCCTTCTCTTCATCTGCCTCCTAGCTCCCTCCCTAAACTAGAGCCATCAAGCTCCTATTTGTCTACTTTTTTTACCCTCTCCTTTCTCTGCTTCTGCTGCCTTCCTTTCCTCTCCTCTCTCCTCGTCTCCTCCCTCTCTCCTCTCTCCTGGATCACAGCGACACAACAGTCATCCCTCATCAGTCGAGTCAAGAATTGAGAGGTTGTCTCGCCAACTCTCTCTTCTATCTTTCCTTTTCCCCTCCTCACCTCTCATCCCTACCCATGCTCTCCTTCTCCTGCTTTCCTCTTTGCTTTTGTTTTCCTCCGCTCCACCATCCTCTTCCTCCCCACCCGTTCTGACTCCTCCTCTTATTTTCTGGTCTTTTCTCTCCAGCCTCCTCCCTCCCTCTCTCTTCTACCTTTTAAATAATAAGAATCATTAATCTCAGCACCGCAGATACAAACCCTGAAAGCCTCCCCTTTTCCAAAGGACACAACATCAACATCAAAACACGCACTTCATCATAAACACTGTATACATTTGCCTGCTGGAAACCAAAGCACCTGTTACACAGGATTTGTAAAGAAGACTGCAGAGAAGGTGTGAGTGTTAGTCTGAGTGTGCACAGTGAGGCAATTAAGAAAAGCTGACTAAACATAAAGGTGGGATCTTATAGAATAAAGATGCTTAGCTAGCAACCTTTCTCAAAGCATATAGGTTTTCTAAGGAAACACACACAAACACACACACAGTGTATACACAGGCTCAGCAAAACAAAGAACAACTCAGCCAGGATATTGGACCAGGCTTTTTCAAAGTTAGCACTCAATGACCCAGCGAGGTATCAAATTTTAACATATAGTTAGTTTAAAACGATGACACGAAGCTCAAGTGCTCTAAAAGCTAGCAAAGTTTTAGTGTAACAAAACAACTTTAAATTTCGTAGCTCTTGATTTATTCTAAGTCGTTCAGTTCATTCGGTTAAACACAAAATTATGCCAACTGCACCTTTATGAACTTTGAGTAACCAGCGTTTCAGTTACCAAGATGGACGCCCACAGTTACCCATTGTCAGCTGTCATTAGCCATTGTCAGTTGTTGTTAGCCATTGTCAGTTAGTTGTTGATAGCTATACCAGTATTTTACTCTTACAAACACCAGAGCACCGTGTTCATATTTAGATGTTGGGCAGTCACAACATGAACCTCTTATTTAATTTCACAAAAACAAAACAGAAGAGCTAACAAATAAAACATTATGAGAGCTTTCACCGTTACTGTTTATAGTTGATGCACTGCGCTGCGCTGATGATGTTGTCGTCAAGTCTGGGTTGGTGAGGATCGTCTGACTTTCCAAGTCGGAAATCTGACTACAGGGGGGTGTTCCAGATGAATTTCCGACTCAGAGCTCGGAAATTCCGACTTCCAAGTACAACTGGAATGCAGCATTAGTCACACCTGATAACTTTATTATCAAGATTCTGTATGTAGCACTTGTGTAGCTTGCTAACTAGCCATTTACCTCATTTAGCCCAGACTTGTTTAGCTAGCTAGCTTCTTGAAAAACTGCAGGATATCTGCTCCTACTTCTTTTGGCACTCCGCCTTGTCAGATCTTACTCTGTTGTCGCCGAGGTTCCTTGTATAGTGCTAACCAACACTATATAAACATCATCACATGCTCAAGCCGAGCGCGAGCTGTCAGCTCTGTACATCGAAGAGAACATTACAGAACGTTATTGCAGTTCTGAATCTCCTAACCCTAACCCTAACCTGACAGACGATGACATTTCACAGCCATAAGGAATAACCAGTCGGAGCCCAGCACTTCTAGCCAATCAGAGGCAAAGGAGGCGGGACCTTCCCCTACCATCCTCCGAAAAAAAAAATTCTATACCTGCACTTACTTAGCAAGCTAATTAGCCGAATATGTTAGCACCTCAGTCAAGAAAAACTAGCATAGATTAGAAGGTGAAGTATCATCCATGAAATCATCTTTACAAACACTGACATGACTATGCACTAGCTCAATAATAGAAAAGTGTGTTTTCTCGGTGCTGTATTGTCGTCTCTATTTAAAAAAAATGTGCCGAAACATCCTCAGGAGTTCTCGAACCTGAATATCAACATCTAACATTCAAACAAGAACTCTGTCTCCTGTAAAAGTCCAACTATTATCCCTTGACCTTTCCAGGCTCTGTTTCAGGATGTGGTCCATATTTTGGTGGTAGGCTATAAACAAAAGCCAAATACACACACACACACACACACACACACACACAGAAAAACTCCACCCACTCAGCCAGACAGTCGGCTAATGTAGAACCAATAAATCCCGACGTCTTCTCAAAGCACACTCAAACCCATTTTAATCACTGAAGAGGGTTTTTTTTTTTTTTCTGCATCATCATTATCACGACAAATCACCAGCATATCGGCCCAGTCATGATGTCATGCTGCATGATGTGGTTCTGGGAACATCACAGCTGTGACTCAAAGGAACATTTTCCATTTTGTTGTAGCTGTGAATTTAAGGTGGACTGTATGAGAGGAGCTGAAGGAGCAGAGGAGTATCCTGGGGTATAGTTCTTCTTAATGGTAGACCTGTTTTTGAGTCTCTGATCGCCACCTGTCCTACTTTCCTGTCCTCATCTATCTCCCCTTTTTTCCCCCTCATAGACTTCCCAAACTTCCTCATCTCCCACCTTTTTGAAAAATCATTGTTCATCATCTAAAAATCATTTAACCCGCCATTTCCATCCTTTTTTTAGATCTTTTTGACACCTGATCTGTCTTTTGTTCCTTCCCCTGCGCTCTACACTTGCTGGGTACATGAAGCAGGTTAACAGGTGCTCAGTGCCTGCAGTCACACTTTGTGCTGCTGGGAAAAGGGGGACTCTGAATATCACTTCAATGTAGAAACAAAAGCAGAGACACGTGAAAGATAGAAGTATACCATCCAGAAAACAAGCAAGTTAGCAAAAAAATCGTAAATTGGATCTACAAATGAGCAACCTGGATTAATTCTTTAATTGTTTTTAAAATATGATATTATAAGAGTGATGTCTAATGGTGCCTAACTAACCAGTAGAACCCCATTTTGCCACGATAATGCACTGTCATCAATAGTTAACAAAAGCCAACAGCCACCAGAACAAAGGAGCTGCTCTCCATCAACAAAATGCACAAAAACACAGACTAAACATCTGAATTTAACCCTTCAAATCAGCCGATAACTCTGCGCTTACTCCATATGAGACCACTCTGTCTGAAAATATTCTTCAACTTTTGCGTAAGTCTGTGATTTTCTGTCTGAGGGAAACAAAGACGGATTTTTGTTGGAGCTGAAGCAGCCTCTCCATGTTGTTTACAATCCCCAAAATCAGATTGAATCATTCTTTTACCTTCTTTCCTTTCTTCTTGCGGTGATTTGACTTCCCTGTTGCCTTCTCTTTCACCTCCTCGCTCATTTCAGCAGCTGTCACAGAGTGTGTTTCTGTCTCTGTGTGTGTGTGTGTGTGTGTGTGTCCCAAACAGCTGAGAGTAAGACTCCAGGAAATTAAAAAAAAAAAGGTTGTTTTCTTGTTTTAATCCAGCATGGATGAACGGAGAAGAGTGGAGTGGCGGCCACTCTCAACGTGCATAGCGACCAACAACTCAGCTCAGCCGCTCACACCCACTTTCACACACACACACACAATCTCTCTGCACACATAAACACACACACACACACACTCAGTCAGCGAGGAGAGGAGCCAACAAGGCTTCCCGGCTGCAGCGATGGAGAGTCGCACATTCTCGCTCTCTCATTCTGTCTCTGTGTGTTTCTGCCTCTCTGTTTCTTCTTCTTCAAACACACACAAACACACACACACACTATCACACACTTCACATGTACCTGTCCGTGGCTTTGGTTGCCACCCACACACTCCACAAGTGAGAGCCGAGAAGCAACAAGCTATGGGGGCTTGAGTATTAATAGCAATCAATATCAGCTCATGGGCAGTTGTTTGTGTTGTGTGTGTTTGTGTGTGTTTGCATGTTTGTGTGTGTCTGTTTTTGTGCACAGCCAGACACAGGATGCTGTTTATCTTAAACTTGTTAAATCAGTCAGTAAATATACTTGTCTGTAAAAAAAACACACATCTGAAATACAAAATGTGTTTACTTGAAGAGGATGATGGAGGAAGAGTTTTATTCCAAGATTTAATTTTAATAAATATTTGTTTGTTTTTATTCTGAATATTTGTTGCCGTGATCAGTTAGGGTGCATTTAAGAGAGGAAGGTGGGGCTGCAAATTAAAGCTCCTCTAAGGAACTTTTTTCTGTTAATGGAACTGACTGAAATTCATATTAACGCTTTTTTTTACGACAAATAAGAGCAAACAAAACCACTGGTGACAAAAGAGACAGTTTTTATGCTTTAATATAAATGTCCCAAATCAGTGTGAGGGGGTAGGTGTCAGCAAAGCAGCAACTTAAAGGCTCAATTTTAGTAGTTTCACTCCAAAATATTACAATAAATGACTTATTTGAATGTCAAATGTAAGCAAGATGGGAGTTTATACCGGATTCAACAAGGACAAGATAAGCAAAGACCACAAGTTCCTCACAGGAGCTTTAAGGCCAAATGTATTTCATTCAAATATATGTACTCAGTGGTCAAATTAGCTTAAAGCTCCTGTGAGGAGATTTTTTATGTTAATGAAATGGGCTGAAACTCATATTGATGCCTTTTTGTTAGAGACTTAAGCAAACAAGACCATAAGCAACAAGACTGACCATTTTTAAATTGCAGTTTTCGTGCCTCGAACCAGTACAAGAGGGTAGGTGTCAGCAAAGCAAAGCAGCCCAAAAACAGCCCTGTTTATTTTTCTCTTAAAATTTTCACAATAAAATGACAGATTTGATATTTAAAAAGCAGTAGGATTATTTTTTATTTTTATTTATTTATTTATTTTTGTCAGGAGAAGCTATTGAAGAATATCGTCATCCTATTAAAATAATAGCCTAAGTCATTTTTTTGACGAAAATGAGTTTTTGGCCTAAATCATCTCTTGATAATGCTGGCCATATCTGGTAAAATCGGTAAAAACTCATTAAAAACTTGATAAAAAACTTAGGTCATTATTTATTAGGGACATTATAAGCAAAAAGCAGCTTTGTCCACAGGGGGCGCCAAAGTTCACACAAATCAAAAACTCCTTAACAGGAGCTTTAAAAGTACATGTGCAGAAATGGGGATATTCAGCGTTGCCTAGTGGTCAGATTCTATATTAAAATGCACTCTTGCTAACCCCTCTTGTTAGTGAAGCGACGGTGGCCTTTGAGGACAAAAAGCTCCTGTGAGGCACTCCAAGTATGATCCTCTGTATGTCAAATTTTCACAATCAAAAACATCTAATGATCCCAATTCTTTTCCTCATAACCACTACCCTCTTCTCTATCTCATTTCAACATGATGCAGATTTGTAAAGAGTCAGTTTTTGTCAGGTCTGTCCTAAAGGAGTGAAGACAACAATTTTGGATTGATAGTTTGTGGTACAGTCCAGGGAGAAGGGAAATATTAAGGCTAGTTGGCTTTTTGCTGCTGGAACCACACCCTCAAAACTACAATCCCAGTTCTTAGTCGGATAAAACCCTTCTGGAATAAAATTTCCAAACTGATTCAAGTGCTTTGGATACCTTCATTTCCCCCTCTCTGGCTAAGGTGTAAAAGATTGACTGCCTTTAATTCTATCAGTTACCGTAACAGAGGAAGAGCGAGGTGAAAATAACAACAGGAGGCTGAAATAGCAAATGACCCAGCAGGATGAAAATGCCTCAACAGCCTCACCACACCTCCCTCTGCCCCGTCCTTATCAATAATGAACAAAGAGAGGAACCCTCTGTTGGCAGATCACTGTGGATTATTGCTCTTTGTGTGTGTGTATGTGTGTACGTGTGTGTGTGTATTATGAGTGGATTAAACCAGTGTGAGCCAGTTTGCCCAGTGCAATTATAACTGCATCATCCATTGACGAGCTCCGGGACTGAAGGATTGTGTTCAGGGCTTTTCATTGTTATTGCTCATGCACTCGTTGCAAAAGCATTTACTCACACTCTCCCTCTCACACACACACACATACACACACACACACACACACACACACACACACACACACACACACACACACACACACACACACAATCGCACACACTCACACTGTTGGGTTACAGTAACTGCCTGTCTTACTCTTTCACTTCCTGCACATATGCATAGGAATAAACTTCATTTAAAGCAGTTTCATACAAGTTTAGGCCTGTAAAAGAAAGCAAACTAAACTATTGGCACTGATTGAAGGTTTTCAAAGAAGACTTGCTGTAGTTCATCGCTTTACAAGTTCTTTGAATCACCATTAATGAGGAGAAATGAGCCTTTTCAGTTCTGTCCTTTCTGTTTGAACAGTCTGACCTCTGGTGGCCGTTACTTGCTATGACAATAACAACCATCTCATTATTTTACATCCCAATGCTGTAAAAATTCAATAAAATTTGACCTAATTTTCACTCTGTTCAGATAAAGTATGACACTCACTGTATTAGTATACCATCGTAGAAGCTAATGAAAAAGAAAGAGCCAGTTTAGTTAAATTTGCCAAAGAAGAAATGAGGTGTACAATCTCATCATCAGTAAATAAGTCTATTCTCAGCTCCTCCTCCCCTACTATGATCTTTCTGGGGGTTGGGGGAAAAGTCAAAGCGTTTTGGTATCACCACTGACTAAAAATGGTCAACATGCATCCATTTCTTCCTGTAGAAAAAAGGAGTGAAGCCAAAATGCCACCTTTCCTCCCATCCCATTAAATATGTAAACCCGGTCCAAAGTGTTCCTGTTTTTTGCTTCATTTTTTAACTTACACATTTACTGCTTGTCTGCAATTGTATAATAACTTACTATATACTCTCTCTGGTTTATACATGTTCAAAATAAAAAATACTTTACACCTCATTTTGGTAAAGGCAGCTGATTGCTAACACTTAAATATAACTATGACTTTATTATGACTTTATTCTAATAAAATAATTACTTTACTTTCATAATATTATGGCTTTAATGTGTCTTCATTCATGTAAAAATATGGCTCCATAATGATTTTAATTTTCACTTGATTTTCCTCCACCTTTATTCTCATAAATAACTTTTCTGTGACTTTATTCTCTTCAGAAAATGACCTGGAAAAATCTTCAATATCTTCATCTTAACTGTGGCCCTATTCTTAGTCGTAACAAAGTAGCCTACTTTCTAAATTTTGGCACAGCCGCAGACTTTAATTTCCTGAGAAGTTTACTGATTAAAAAAAAGTTAATCTTTAACTTGACCTCGGCCTTCTCTGGAAACTGAGAGCCTGATATCAAATCTATAAAACTATTACAAATTCACTGACGCTGCCTCCCAAACCACCTATTAGACCTCTCTCTGCTCAGAGTACGTCTAATTTTCACTTAATGGCACAAGGATTCCCTCCTAAACTCTGATTTATATGAAGTAATAATGTCTCTTTTAAAGATCTAAATTAATCAGGATTATAAAGAGCAACAAACACTTCTGAGGACTTCAGATGTTGGTCTCTGTGTTTCGAGGGAATCCTCTGGCTCCGTTTCTCCTGAAGGCTGTTAAATGTATTCTTGTGTATCCTCAACACACACTCACACTCCTCTTTCCTGTTTATATCCACTTCTCTTTCCCTCTCTTTCTAGCCCCGTCTCTCTGATGTATCTCCTCATCTCCCAGCCCCAATTCAACGAGACAGTTTCACACACATGCACACGCACAAAAACACGATTATGCGACTCACGGACGGTTTCATCCCTTCACCCAGAGGTAACAGGATACTTTTAGAGCCGATTCGCTCTCTCAGTCGGCCATTAGAGGCTCTACTGGAAACGGGAGCTGCTTGATAACTGTACAGTAAAAGCTACATAACCATAAATTATAATAAGCAAAGAGAGTTTGTGGTCAGAAGGAGCCAGAGGGATGCTAATAGGACCAAAACAATCATCTCAGTATCAGATAAAAAGTGACAGTAGGTTAAAATGATAAGAAACCGTCAGATATCACTTTAGAGTTGATGTTTTTGTTCGGGCTGAGTAAAGACAGATGGGAGGATCAGAGAGGAGATGAAAGGTAAAGAAAAGTTGAGTGTCTAAATTTAGCTGCGTGTTTAAACTGTCAGGTTTGTGTGTTAAATTCCTCATCGCAGCGACTGCTTTCATGTGCACCAGACAAAAAAGTGAGGAACACATGCTTCAAGGTGGATATCTGACAGAGAGAGTACAAACTCTGGTTGTATGAGATGACAGGTTTATACAGTAAATCAGCAGACTGTAAATAAAGATGTGAATTAGATAGTAAATAGAACTCACAAGCTCACTACACATCACCCCATTTATAATCCAGAGAAATAGACTATAGAAATAGATATACAAAGAAGTTCACACTAAAAATTAATCACAAGATGATTTTAACTGCTAAAAAACTGCAGTTCCTCAAGCGTCCACTTGAGGCTGACTGCTAAGACACTGGAAACAACACACACACAAAGTCAGAAAAGCCTGTTTTAGAGCAAAAATCAACACATTTACAGCCTGGTCCAATTAACAGGTTTCATCTGACCAGTTCAGGGCTTCAACGACTCCAATGGTGGTGAAATTTTTCAAAACACGTTCAATTTCTGAATTGCTAAGGTTACAAGATTGGTGAATCAGAGACACCGCTGACTTAAACTTACAGACAGGCACATTAAAGCCATTCATGAGGAAGCTGAAAACCCAAACGTTGGGTTGAGTCAGAATTACCGGTATGGTGAAGGCTTCAAAACCGTCACTGACGCTACGCCCAGTTACACAATCTACGTTTTTGATGGCTTCAGTCGGAACAGTTTTCTTACCAGCTTACCAGCACGTCAAGTTAAAACTATACTGAATACTTAACATTAGCCTGCTAAATGATACAAACACATTGAACTTAACATTTCCATTTACAGTACAGTTTGTTATTGCTTTACATACTGTATGTTTTCTTCAATTTGTTCAATGTCTCTCTCTCAGCTGCTTCCTCCTGTTTCTCACACTTTCTCAACTTATTTTCTCTCTTGATGACTTATAAACTACTATCCACCAATTTAAAGTGCTGTGGTCAACAAATTAATGTAAAGTTACAGTTGAATCCTGATGATGCTTTTAGAAACTGATGGAAAGTTCCAAATGCTCATCCACAACTTTAACCCAGTCTGAAGTCAACCCAAGAAAACTTTGGTATTTTGTTAAAAGGTAAGAAAAATACTGAAGAAATCAAGGACGCCGTTTTTAACAGGAGGTTTTTTGAGTCAGATCCCAATGGTCTGATGGGAAATGATCTACCGTGTGTGCGACAAGTGAGCCTGTTTCTACATGTCTGAATGGTCAACAACACTGAACTCATCATCATCATCATCATCAGTGCTCGTAAAACACAAACTGTGACATGAAGAAAGTCTTTGAGGATGTATGAAGATGATGAAGAAAGCTACTGTCCTTTGAGTGAAAGTTTTTTTTATGACTTCTCAAATCAGAGATCACTCTCAGTCTACCTGACACACCTCCGATCTTTATCTCTCTGCAGGCAAACTTGTGTTTTTGGTGCGTGCGGGATGGTTGCACGTGTGTGTTAGTGAGTCTGCAAACATGTCAGGTTTTGTTCTTGTGATTTCTATAACAGCGTTCCTAAAACTGAAAGTGTAACTAGCCGTGGTTTTGGCTGTGACATAGATGCTGATGTGAGCTAATAAGCCGCAGGCCAAGATACAGCGAGAAGGAAGACTTGACTCGATCTCTGCTGTTCTATAAATCACCTCTCTGTCATGGTTTTGTATTCAGTAATTAGAGCGTTTTGTCTCTGTGATCGGATGATAATCAGAGCGCTTTCTTTGCCACATGCGTGTAGTAACTCATCCTGTTTTCCAAATTTCCCTGCGATGAACCAAAGAGCGCAGGTTTGGACCTGTTGCGTGCAGTTTTGAGTGAAATCCAAAGCAATAAAATCAGACAAAGCAATAAGTCATTTGGTGGATACGAGGAGGAGTTTCACAATCTTGGCACTTGGTTTCTATCTGCAATCTGATATCACCAGCAAATATGATGGAATTTGGGGAATCATAACTCTCCTTCTTTCTGGAGAAGATTCACTAAGCTGAAAACTCTGATAGTGAGAATGAGGCAGAAAAAAACTGCAGTTCATTAAGTGTCCACTAGAGGCTAGCTCTAAAAGCCAAAGAGTCCCATATTAATAGGCTTGTTTTTTGACAGAAACAAATTTTAACATTTTCTTTTCGTTAGAAGGAGCCAGAGGGCTTTAATACAGTCAAAACTTATCTGTTTTACATACATGTTAAAATGTTTTTTTACAGACATATTCAAAACCCAGTTTAGAGACCAGTTTTAGGTATTTATATTATTTATTTTTTGGCATACGGTTAATTTTTTCGCAGGGAAAGTATCTCATTTTTACTGTAAATTTTATCGGCCTCATGAAAAACTGATTATTAGTATCAGTATTGGCCCTAAGAAACCAGTATCCACCTTTAAATCCACTTGACACCATCATGAAAAGTGTCTAAAACTGTGAATCTCTCAGTTTGAAGGAGAAATGACTCAAAGATCCACAGACACAGATAAACCAGCTCTATTTTCATGACATGATCGTGTTCATGCCAGACATCTAAAGCTCCGATTGGCTCATTCACCAAATTCCCCAATGTTTTCGTGGTTGCTATGGTGACGCCATGCCACATTATTGTTGTTTCCATGGCGATTCATCGATTGCCACGGCGCTGATTTGGCGAATGAGTGTGAATTCAGACTTGTTTCCTCCTGGCAGGTCGTTCCAGACATGGATCATTAACATGCAGAGAGGAGCGCCGAGAGTTTACATGAGATACATGAGAGTACAGGCTGTCACACTTTTTCAGGGGCCAAATTGTTTGGACATTTGGACGTCTGGGCACTTGAGTAGAGGTGACAAAGAAAAAAAAGCTAAAAGAGGAGCAGTAGGAGGGAAGAAAAACAAAAGACAAGAGAGAGATAGCTCACAGGAAAGTTACCAAATATGAGAGAAGTTAAAGAATGAAGAAACATTTTCTTTCTCGTCTTTCTTTACTCTTACTTTTTTTAAAGTGAGATCATAAACTTTGACATCAACTTATCTAAGTGTGGGGTTTTGTCTGTATTTGACAGGAAACGTGATGAGAGAGGGGGATGACGTGCTTCAAAATACTGTCAAGACAAGGAGTCCATCCTGAAGACTCAAGTCTCTCTATAAGGGGCACCTGCTCCTTTCACGAAGCCAAACCAGCAACCTCGAAAGATTTTCACGCATTAACAACAACATTATTCAACATGATTACTCATGAATTGACATCTGCATTTGATAAACTTTACAACATGCTTGCTACAAATGAAGAAAAGGAAAGTGTGCTTTATTTACCATAAAGGGCAAAAGAGGCGAGACATTTATCAATCATTTATGAGTCACAATCATAATCCAAATGACACGCTAATTAGAGGGATATTCCGGCGTTAAATTAATTTAGGATCAAATACACCATGACACTGAGTTAGACACCCCCTCGACAGATGAATGTTGCCGACCGCTTGCTTTTCTAGTTATACCAACATTAGTAATGGCCGCATGATAGCAATACACAGCGGTCTGAGGAGCCATAAACAAACCTCAACCAAAACGCCACTCTATAGCCACAAATAATGTTCAGAACAGCACCTAACTTCATCAACAGGACATATAGGGTCCCAGCCAAAGTACTAGCCACCAAACATCTTTTTACCTTTGCCTAATTTCTTTAGCAAAGAGACTAAACACAACTCACCTACTCTCTTCCAGCAGCTGCTTGTTTGTGGCAGACCTTGGGCCATTCAGTTACGGAGTACTGCAGGGTTTCGCAGCTCAAGGAAGAACATTTATGATCATTAGAGCAGGCAGAAAATGAATAACTTAAAGCATTAGTAAATTAGCAAAACAGTAACTGATAGAAAAATACTGAAATCAGATGTTGCCTCTATGGTTCCGTGTCATCCCTCAAATTTCTTTTTGGACTGATAGTTTAAATTTAGGTAAAAAGGACAAAAATCTGCAAAGGTTTTTTATATGAGAAAGACTAATTCATGCTGACCGAATTTCCTACCATGTATTTGCTCTGTGCTTTGTGCCAAGTGTTTTCGTGTCCTTTAAACTGACCAATCAGAGAGGTCGCTTTTTCTGCAGCACCCCAGATAAACAAAGTTAAGTGTCAGACAAAAAGGTCACCCAAGACTCATAAAGAGAAAGAGGCGCGCTGACACAGAAGAGGAGGAATCCCTGTAACACACACACACACATTTACACACACACGTCTTTTGAGAAAGAGCAGACACACTAGCACCAGCCACAGAAAGACAAGACGTGATTTACAGTCCGTCTTTGTCTCAGGACTCCCGCGCTCAAACAAAGCTAATGGAGCTAAAAGGACGCCGCTCATCACCTAAAATGGTCTCATCGCCAACAACAGGCGGCAAAGTGTGAACCTGACTCACTGTCGGTCTCCCTGTACCCACTTCTGTTTGTACACAAGTCTGATCTATTCTCCATCCACATACACAAAGACGAATATGACTCTCCATACATAACAGCAGATTACTCAGCAGCTTTGGGAAGAGTGTAGTCAGCTCCTGCTGCAGAGGGGAGAGAGTTAGTCAGCCTGACTCACCGGGAATATTCAGAAAAATGCACCACAGGTGGATTAATGAAGTTTAAATCAATTTGACTGGAGCTATTGTATTTTTTATGATGCAAAATAAGACGCTGACTCAACCCACATGAGCAGGAACACTTGGGTCTGAATGAGATTTCACTCAGCGTAGAGAAAGGTCAGGTTTACCGTGCCTTATCATCTAAAATTTCATGTGCTTTTATTCTGAAAGAGTGGCGTCAATCTCAAACTTTTCATCAGACGTTTACGTGAGCACGGTGTCTCGGTCATTCTAGGAGAAGTGGTGTTATAGTTAGACTGCGGTCCAGCCCGGAGAAGAGGGTCAGCTGACTCACACAGACCCATTCACACAGAAGAAAACCTCAGTACTGGATATCACCCTGGTGTCAGTCGGTGCTATGAGCTCTTTGCTCACTCCTGCTCACACACTGGTACTTATTCATTTATTCATCTATGTGAACAAGTTATGCCAGCCTCGGTGCAGCAGAATAAGAGATTGAATTCAATTATATTTTAAGTATTTCTAATTAAAGAATTCTTGGTTTCGGCATCTTCAATTCTTTTCCTGACACAGATACAAAAGATAATACAAAATCTGAAAGAAATGCTGTCTATGAGACAAGAACATTTCACTAATTGCAAAAAAGTGTCATATAGAGCATAAAAATATTTGAGAAAATATTCAGAATATGCAAAATATTTTTCACACAATGCAAAAAAAAATAAAAAAATAAAAATAACATTAAAAAATATTCCTTTTTGTATAATATTTTATTCTTTTTATGAATTAACTTTTGCATTAATTGTTTCTGTATTGCACTAAATAATTATGTGTTTTATAAAATGTTGTCAGCGTTCAGATTGATGTTTTTTGTGTTTCATTAAATACTTTTTTTTTTTGTCTGAAGTTTTTATGAGACTATTCTACAGTTTGTGGATTGCTTCTGTGTTTTATTAAATGTTTTTGGAGTCAATAGTTTTGGCGAACAGAGACATTTTTGTGAAGTTGACCTTGAAGGCCACCATACAATATGTTGCATTTTTCATAATTGGGGCACTGTGCCACAAAAAGTTATGACCAACCTGGAGCTTTGCCTCCACTGACATGATTACTGTCTTTATATCTTGTCGTCCTTTAGACCTTTAGTATCATAAATTCCAATAGTCGACAGTTACAGTTCATGTCACGGGTGCATGTGAGTGATATTTTGAGTCCACTTAATGTACTTTTTACGTCTAAAACTGAATCTCAATATACAGTACAGTGTAGATGTATTTGTTTGAGAAACTCTCTGATATTGTCAACATTTAATCACTAAAGTTTGGTTCTTATTCGACTAATAAAAGGAGCACAGCTTGTCAATCATTAAAATACTTTTATAAGCTCATTTTATTGGTGCCAGGATAAAAACACCGATCGTTATGGTTACAGTCCCTGAGTAACACTGAAGTTTGAGACTCATCCTCACCGATATTATTGAATCAGGTAAGTGTAATGCAAGGACCTGATTTAGCCTTAAACAGTATTTCAGTATTCACTCAAAGCATCTCACATAAAGAAACTCATTAAACAGATCATTTTGTCTGTGAAGAAGAAGAGAACTTTCATCTGTTTTTATGGCCTCACTTTAGCTTTGCAGAGGTGAATCCTGCATGAGTGATAATACATACTATACGTTTATATTCTAACAGCCCACTTCTTCATCGCATTAAAGTCTAAAGTTGTACAAATATCTGATCCTGATGATCCTTTCCCTACTACATTTATTTTAAGAACACTTTTCCGGTGCATTCCATTTGTTTTGGCTCCAAATACTGACTCAGAGTGTGAAAAATGCCCATACCAGCTTGCCAAAAGTCAAAGTGATCACTTAAGTTTTTTATTTTTCAGTCAAAAACCAACAGATTTACAGCCGAATATGATATTTAAAAGATGAGCAGAAGGAAATCTATGCTCAGGAAAGTCTGTATTTGAGAGGTTGAGTACAGTAAGTGCTACCTCCTTGCACAATAATGCAGAGATTGTGCCAACATGCAGCTATCTCTCTCTCAGGAACAAGTCAAATTCATACATGGTACACTGTTTATTTTAAAGCCACATTTGCAAATTTATGCTTCTGCCTATAAAAATGCATCAGTTATGTGGGCACAGATCTGAGACCAACCTGCGGACACCACCATCTCTGATGAGCAACATCCTATCCTGCAACCCGTGCAACAGCAGCAGAGTTGGACAACTTATTGGTTGACATTTGCTGTAATAATTTAATGTTAAAAGAATTAAATATTAGTAGATAAAAGCATCTTTTTTTCTGTAAATGGACTCTTCAATAAGTTGACTGATTGCTGCAGCCTTAAGGACAAACACAACCCCCCCAAACACTTCATATACTGGTGATCCTTCCTCTGTCTGTGAGTCCTTCAATAGCTCCTATTCAGCTCTCACAGGCCCTGCTCTGTCCCCCCGTGTGTACTGTGTGTCTGTCTCAGCTAGTCACAGGCTAGCACACACACACAATACACACACACACACACACACACACACACACACACACACACACACAAATACATACACACAAATACAGTTGTACTGTGTTTATTACTGACAAAGACTTTAATTTGGTTTACAGTATATATGTTGTTTTTAAAATTGTTTACCCTAAAAAGGTTTCTATCATAGATGTTATTTTTACAGCACATTACTGTAATAAGGTCATTTTAACAATAAAGCATTGTATTAACGTTTATTATTCAGGGTAATTTACTGTAAATTAATAACAGTTTTCTACTGTAAAAGTTAAAGTTAACAAAACAGTATACTATGGTGCCTCATGCATCGTTACTGTATTTTTTACAGTACATTACTGTTATGAGGTATACAAAAATACTATCATTTTAACAGTAAAGAATTGAATTAACGTTTATTATTCAGGGTAATTTACTGTAAATTAATAACAGTTTTCTACTGTAAAAGTTAAAGTTCACAAAACAGTATACTGTGGTGCCTTATGCTTCGTTACTGTATTTTTTTACAGTAAATTCCTGACAGTAATGTACTGTAAATTATACAGACTGCTATTTACAGTGTACACAAACCTATTTAACACCTAATATATGAAAATACATTCTGGAAGCACACAAACTGACACTCAAAGTGCACAAACAAATGTTGGCACATGCTGATGCTGACATGAATCCACATAAATTCATCACCGCATGTTTCTGTGTGTGTTTGTTTGTCAGACTACACATCAATATGTGTTACATTTATATGCACTGTGTGGTCTGTTTACTTAATAACAGGTCTTCTTCTCCTCAAACAAACACTGACTGTGACTCTACATGACCTCACTGAAGCTGAGGTCATGTTGACTCTACAATAACTCTATGTGTGTGCATTTGTGTGTGTGTATTGTGTGTGTGTGTGTGCATCAGTGAGCTCTCTTTCCTGCAGTGTGCTGACTCAACTGAACCGTCACAGTGAGAAGCACCATGAAGGCGCTCGTGCATTGGTATAAAATAATAGACAAACACAGACTAAAGGAAACCTCTGTGATTTTTTTGTAGTTGATGAGGGTCTTAAAAATAAGAAAAATAAACATTTTAATGCTTTTTTTCTTAAAGGCATGTGTACGTTTATGAGTTTGTGTCACCAGACTGTTCTTGAATACTATCTCTTAAACCTGCACACCACCTTGCACACACATACTCTCACAGCTCTGCAGCCTGCAGGTGGAGTCTCATTGCTATGTAGTCCATTTACTCTGACATAGGTGGAGTCTCACTATGTTTGCTCTTCCACAATAAAAACTCCTGAGTGCCGTCTTGACGACAAGCGGTTATAACCGCAGAAGAAATGAGCCGCCTTCCATTTGCTGTTACAACCTGTGGTCAAACATTAATGGACGGGCAAGAGGAACCATAAACCAGCAGGGATATACACAGATCCACAGACACAGTGTGGCCACAAGGATTATAATACACACTGAGGTCCCTCATGTAAGAATGCCTCACTTGAATTAACCACCGTTTAGTAGGAATTTATGGAAAATAAAATAATAGTTTTTGTTGGGAAAGTGCCTAATGTGCAAAAAACTAGGAGGTGAAGCTTAATGCTGCAGGCTTCAAACAACATTCCCATCCAGTTTAGACCATAAATGTTGGAAAATAGTGTCAGTTTGAACTTTAAAGCTCCTGTGAGGAGTTTCTGGACATTCACAAAAAACATTGAAATTCATACTGAGGCCTTTTCATCATATCCAAAAGCAAAGAAGACCAGAACTAGGGCTGACTATTTTATATACTATTAATAAATGCCTGAAACCAGAGTAAGGGGGTAAGTGTTCCGAAGCCGCTTTAAAACTAGTCCTGTTTTTCAAATTTCGCATAAAGCAGTCATGATAAATTACTGTCAACAATCAGCAGGATGTAATATTTGACAGAGGAAACTGTTGAGCATGTAAAACAACATAAACAAGACTGCTTTGGTACAGAAGGCGACAAAGTTGACACAAGCCAAAAGTTGCTCACAGCAGGAGTTTTAAAGAAGTTAAACTTTGCACATCAGGTGCAAAGGTACAATGCGACTTGCTGCACAATGTTTAACTTGCAACATTTCTGTCCTAAACCTTCTTCAAAATGTTGCTGTTATATATTTTTTTGCAAGTTCGCATTTTGATCGTCTTACTTATCGTACTTTGCTGTGCAATCCAGTTTGAAATCACAACTACATCGCAGCTCCAGAAAGTCATGCTACTCTGTCTGAACATGTTTGATACTAAAACTGGTGGAAACTGAAATGCAGCACAGTGAGACGGTGATGCTGTTTGAAAATACTAAAATCAGCAGAGATTTCACAGTGTTCCTAACAGTTTTAAGTCTACAGGTACACGTGTGATTTCCTTTTGAAAAAACAAAACAATGCAGTCCATCCAGTTTCTTTAAACTTCCTGTCAGACTTGCACAAACACCAGTGTTTGTTTACACTTTATGGTATCAGTAAATCAAGTGGGACTGAAGCAGAAAGATGGGAACTTATTTTTAGTTATGTTTAAGTTTAACCTGAAGTTTTGTATCGAGTTTGTTCACAAATATTTGTTTTTGGTTGTTTTGATAGTTTCAGATTTCAATACTTCTAGAGGAAGACCATCAGTATTAGCTAACACCATTCACACGCATGCACACACTGCTGACTGTGTATAAGTTGGCATTCAGTTTCATATCCAAAAGACACTTCCTCATGTGACTACAACACTGGGATTGTCTCTCGCTGATAAATGCTGTAGATCACCATAAATTAAGCTCAGGTTAAGGTAAATAAAGACATAAATAAGAAAGAAAACATCACATCAGGATGGATCGGTTCAGGGAATCACTTGAGCAAATGCGGGCCACACACCTGAGCGGATAGACAGGCACACAGGTATTTTGAAATGTGCAGACTGGTTGTGACGTGTCGTTGATATTCAGCCTGATAGCTGATTTGATTCCTGCTATGAAACTCTTTCCAACACTGGGTCAAGGTTGAGGTCTGGAAGTATTATTCTAACAGTCTGGAGAGGTTCAAACCATGACAGAAGAAGAATGTAGGTTTAAAAGACGTGTTAGCCACCGGTTAAAATCATCAGCCTGCACACCGTGATGTCTGATAATCAAAGAACTTTGCTACGATTACAAGTCATTAAATAATTTATTAGTATTTGCATTATTGTAAGCCTGAAATGCCAGTCATATGTTGAATTCAAGGACCAACTTTGGCTGTAGCTCTGGTTAATGGTGGCTGTCACAGCGCTCTACAACCCAGATGTAAACAAGTACAAGTTTGGGAATTTCCCCTTGTAGGACTAATAATCTTAAAGTATCTTATCTGACAGATGACAGATGAAATCCTGAGTCATGTTGTAGTTTGGCAGTATTTTTATCCAGAAAAGTGAGATAAATGTGTAGCTGTAGGAGCAAAAGATCAGACCATATAATGAGTTGCAGTTCACTTTACATATGTTTGTACTATTTTAATGTTATGCACCTAATATGTTTGTTTAAAATGCTTCAATGAAAATGCTATGCCTCAAAAACAACCTGATATAGTCCTCCATTCAAACACCAACAAAAAAACACTGATCACTACATACATCACTCAAGGCTAAACTGCTTTTTTTGGGAGATTTGATGTTTTATAGCAATGTGTGGGCAGCAGTGGCAGCCTATAGTGTGGCTGTGGATGACGCCACTTCAACATAATGCTGCAAGAATACATCATCCATATTACCCTAAAAATGCAGCTTTGGAGCAAAAATGTGCTCCAGAAGACTAAAATGTGGAACTTGAATACCCAGTGTAGGGCTGGACGATAGAACAATGACAATATCAAAAATTTCCCTCGATATCAATATAACCCATGGTCAATATCCTTTTCGATAGTCGTCATTCTGTCATGTTTTGGTAGACCATAGCACTTAAATACGTAGAGCCGACGGCACTGTCAGTGAGAAAATAAGAAAATGAGCGTTTCCCCCAGAAGAAATGCAGATGGCGGCTCAGCAGATGGCGACATCGTTGACAACACTAGCATGAAACCGTCGGTGGTTTGGAGGTATTTTGGTTGTTTGAGGTCAAACATGACGCAGAGTAATGTGCACTGTAAATTATGTCGAGGACATGTTCTGGCAAAGTTGGGGAATACCTAAAATCTATTTCACCACCTGAAGCAGCGCCACGCGGCAGAGCACGGGCAATGTAAAAGGTTACAAACCCTGAGCGGAGCGAGGAGCACATGGCGCCTGTGCAGCTGAAACAGCCAACCATTCAGTCCGCTTTCTCTAGCGCAACGCCTTACGACAAAACGTCAAAGAGAAACAAAGACCTCACAGATGCAGTAGCTTATTGTATTGCAAAAGACATGCTACCAATAAGCACTGTTAAATCGATATCGTTTGATATGAAAAAAATATCATGATAAACTTTTTCCCATATCGCCCAGCCCTAATCCAGTGCATAACTTTTCATGTAGTTTCTCAATATGGGTTCTGTCTTGACTATCTTGCATTAATTCAAATGAGGTCTGATAAGTCCAGGATCTTTTCATGGAGTCATGTCTGCAAGTGAAAGTAAAAATATCAGCAATGACTGGGGCGTGTGTATGAATGACTCTTATGCGTATTTAACGGTAAAACGTACAATTACAGACACATTTAACACTTAAACTCTCCTTTAGTGACATTAAAATGTTTGCACAGTTTGCATTCAGATCTTTTTCCCTGCAGAGAAACTTTAAGACAGCAGTCAGGACACTGAAGGAGACGAGCACGCTGCTTTGGATTTGCATTTTAAAGTCATGTCAACAAACTGAATCAGGAGAGTTACCCACGCTGAGTCGTGTCATTGCGGGTTAAAACAGTTACTTTCCACAGCAGGGCGAGTGGGAATCTCCTTACCTGTTCTTGGCGGTCACCTGTGGCGGAAGAAGCCATGTTGGAGGAGTGTGCAGACAGAGCAGCTGCTCCGGCTCTCAGGTAAACTCTGATCACAGGAGACTTCAGGAGAGGAAACTCCACAAATCCTCAAACCCACCGGGGAAAGAATCACGGTAAAAACGCTCAAAATGAGGCTGCATTTAGGTCAAGGTTTGCGTTTCTGATCCAGTGGAGGACTTTTGCCGTCCTGGGAAGAAAAGCAGCCCGGGGTGAGCGGTGAGAGGGTCGGTGTGTCCCGGTGGAAACTCCAGGTGGAGCGGAGCGGGATCCAGCTGCAGTCCGGGGCAACTGACTCTGATACCAACAGAGGAAAGACGACACTAGAGGGCAGTGTTGAGGTCAGCCATTAAAAAAACTGCTGAAAATGGAAACCACGTGAAAACCACTAGTAAATATAAGTTTTGTGGGCTACTTTAGTAGGGGAGACCGGGGATGGTTGTAACGCTTTGCGAATTTCTCTCAGTTAATTCAGATGCAGCCAAAGTTACATATACAGGCGCTGATACTCCCTCACAACCTCTTGTAGTTTCAAGTGAATATTAAATGGTATAAATAGTGAACTAAATCACTCCCTCTCATATCATTTTTGGCCATTTTTGTTTTTTTCTTCATTTCTAATGTTATTTATCCATCTGTTTTCATCAGATTGGTCCTCTGTCTCGACTGATTGGTGTCAAAAGTGTCCTCTTGGAAAATGTGTCCTGTCATTTATTGAGTTGTGATGGTGTGACAAATATAAAAGATAATATAAATATGGCCAAAAAAGGAAAACCAGATTTAAAGCTCCTGTGAGGAAATTTAAATTGTGTCAACTTGTTGCCCCCTGTGGGCAAAACAGTTTCATGCTTACCCTGTTTTCTACATTCCTTTCTTTATTCTTTATTCATACGGATTAGCTGCCCATTAGCTGCCAAAATCACAAAATAAAAATTCCCAATCATGTTGCTGATGGTCTTGTTTTCTTTTGGATATGATAAAAAAGACGTAATATGAATTTCTGTGATTTTGCTGAATGTCTAAAACTCAATTTTTCCAGTTCTGTGTGAGTTTCTGATGGGGATCAAACAATTAATACAGATTTTTATTGCTGAAAGAAAGTCTGCTTCTCTCATTAGAGTAGCAGCAAAAACTTCTTAAAAAACTTTATGATATATTAACTTTCTGCTCTGACAAATTAATCTAAATTTACATACTTGGTGTAACTTTAAAAAGCACTAGTTGCATGAAAGTTGGTACTATTAGTGTGAACTATCAGTGAGCCAGCATGGTGAGATAAACATTCAATAATCTACCACTGCTAAGAGTGCCATCACTAGCTGCAGTGTTTGTATTAGGACACATGAGGGCAGTGTTGGTAAATAAACAGCAGAGATCTCCTCATAGTGAACTTTATTCTCAGATTTGGAGCCTTGGTCATAACACACAAAGTAGATGATCATTTTTGGTCAGGGTTTCTCAGGAGCAGCACCACACGTGTTCATAACTCTCAGGACACATCTTCATTATAGTTTGACTAATAATACTTATTTTTGTAGTTATAATCTGTTTTCTTAATATAAATAAATAAGTTTGAAGTGACTCTCCCCTGATTAAAATTGATTATTTACTAATCCATGATTCAACTCCAGCCACTCTCTCAGGCACACCTGATACACCTGCACCATCTAGGGTGGTCCAGTTTCAGCTCCTGAACCAAACAGTGAAACTCACCAAGTTCTCTTCTTTATTGTAATATTGGATGCACTCATGTGCTACGTTTCTTTTTCTTTTGAGAAAGCAAATGGAGTACGAATTCACCATCACTTGAAATTGAAGTAGACTCCATTTTTGTCTTCTCGATTCCACCTGGGATGCTGTAGGATGGTAAGGGAAGGTCCTGCCCTCCTTCGCCTCTGATTGGCTATTAGTGTTGACTGTTTGGCTTGCGCATGTGATGACGTTTCCAGCTTTTATAGCCAATCAGAGGCAAAGGAGGCGGGACTTTCCCTGGGAAAAGTCTTCCCCGGGATGCGTGTTTTTCCCCCCGGAAAGTTGCAAAATCGCATCAGGCTTGATGTGTTTGGTCAGGCACGTCAAAATTCGCCTCTGAATATTTCATGATTTCGTGTTTTATAATTTCAGCCCCAGTGTGTAAGGTTCTTAAATGTCAAAAAAACCCTTACTGGAGCTTTATTACATTTCAAATTCATCTTTCGAACTGCTAAAAAGTTAAAGATTTTTTGAAGAACATTAGGTTTGCGTACTTTCAATCAGGGTCAACCATTAATTTTGTGTTTCTCATCCTCAGATCCATGACGAGGCTTTTGAAGACATCCTCTGTTCTCAGCTGGGACTCTGGCATCCTGCAAACACACAGACTGTACAAAGAATGATTCACTCAGGCTGCAGCCAGAGAGTCGATCCAGCTAAACCCCCAGACTGCTCTGAATTATTTGTTCTGCAGGAAGAGGACTTTAACAGAATCTGATTGTCTCAGGTGACTCAGGCCCCTAAAGTCAAAACACACAGCTGAACCCGAGTGCATGTCTGTTTAGTCACAGATGTCCGAGAAACGCTGCGAGAGGAGCGGAAAGAACATGATTGTGCAAGGAACAAAAAAAAAAAAAAAACAAGGTGCGACCAGGTTATTGTTTTTTTATTAGAGGTTTGCGTACAGTTTGTCGATCTGTGGCTGGAAAAGAGCTTTGAGCTCGGCCCTCTTGGCTTTCAGAGTCGGGGTTAACAAGCCGTTCTCGATGGTGAACTGCTCTGGGTGGAGGTACAAATCTTTCACCTCGGATAGAAACAAAAGGAAGTGAGAGGTTTAGATGGTTGGACATATCATAGCAGTGAATTAAAGTGAAACAGAAGATGTTACTTGGGATATTCCTCCGTATAAAAACTCATTTCCAACCACTAGAGGGAGAACTGAGACAGTTCAAGCGACATATGAGCGTCTGTGTATACAACCTACAAATGTATTACATTACAAATAAGTGTTGAGTCACTTTAATCCAAATTCTTTCCTGTCAGCATTTTTTTTCCTCCTGCAGCTGATTGCTATAAAAATCTGCCTCTGCTGCACAAATACAGAATGAAATCACAGGTGGTCTGTGTCTGGCCGCCAGAACACAAGAGCACAGACACGTGTGTGTGAAGATATTCTGGTGAAATTATGATCTGAGAATGAACACAAGAGCAGCCGTCTACAGAGATGTTTGAGAGGAATAATCTAGAATCCATATAATCCAGATTATGACTAGTCTAGGTGCATCTTTGACCCCAAACAAACCGTTACCTGTTCAAAGGACTTGAGTCCCGCCTCTTTGCCCAGTTTGGTCATATCTGAGAGAATGGCTTTCTTCAACTCCTGTAAAAACAAAACATAAGAGCGTTTCAACCTGCTTCTCATATTATATACGACTTTGTCCTGTGACCTGTCCAGCCGTTTATTTATGTGCACTCTGCTCCGTTATTGTGACCCCAAAATATCACACCAAAATGTACAACCTGTTTATTTTGAGGGGGAAAAAAAAAAAGGTCTCTCTACGAGCAGGTGTGACTATAAATAAAACAGAAACATTACTGTGTTTTTGCAGAGTTCTTCAATGGAGCCATGGCATCCCAGAGTTTCTGCAAAACCCGGCAGGACTTCAGGATCAGGGACCACAATAGCGACCAAGCAGGACTACAGACACACAAAGAAAGGGTTTTATTTTTAGTGTAATTGGATCAGAGAGTCTGTATCCAGATTTTAAAACCGCCAGTTTGTAGGCGACAGTAGCTCAGGAGTTGGAGCAGTCCATCAATAACTGGAAGGTTGGCGGTTCAATACCCCCCTATCCTGAGTCTGTCTGTTGTGTCCTTGGACAAGACACTTAACCCACCTTGCTCCTAGTGTGTGTCCTCCACTGGTGTATGATTGTGAGTGTTGTGTGGTGGTTATCGAAGAGGCCGTAGGCGCAAACTGGCAGCCATGTTCCCTTCAGTCTGCCCCAGGGCAGCTGTGACTACTAAGGTAATTTACCACCACCAGGGTGTGACTGTGTGAGTGAATGAATGATGTATCCAATGTATTATTATTATGAAATCTATTATTATTATTATTATTATTATTAGTTTTACCTGCAGACTGTCTCCGTGCACGAAAACTTGGGCCACAGGTCCGGAGCGCACGTAAACGTTCTCGATCTTCTCTGGAGCGATGTACTCGCCCTGAGCCAGCTTGAAGATGTTCTTCTTGCGGTCAATAATCTTCAGGACTCCACTCTGTTCACAAAACAACCACAGAGCAGACAAATAATCAGATCTGGACGAATGTTTTATGTTCTTTTTATTGAATAAATCAAATTTAGGTGGAGGAAAAACAAACTGCAGGACTGAATATAAGGAATAATAACGCTGAGTTTGCTCCTCCTTAGATAACTCCATCTAGTCACAGATATGATCGAAATTTTAACTAAATGACCAAAAGACAGAAACATTTGCAGTCAAGAAATCAAAGTATTTGTAGAATAAGACTGAATTCAATTTCCAGTGTGGCCTGAGGGCTCCACCCACAACACTTTTCATCTGCTGTGGAGGAGCTCGTGGTTAAACACCTTAAACCAATCACCAGGCTGATTTTTATGTGGTGGAGCGAATATTAAAGTGACATTTTTCCTCTTATCTGATTCTTACTGGAAGCCATTTTCCGATGTCTCCCGTGTGGAGCCAGCCGTCCTCGTCCAGAGCCTCTGCGGTCTTCTCCGGGTCTTTTAAGTAGCCCTTAAACACATTCCTACCTTTGATGCAAACCTGGAGAACATCACAGAGACACAAACCAGAACGAAGCAAGATGAGCGCCGAAGATCTGCTTAAGATTGGACGTTCCTGTTCGGCTTCCATCATCTTACCTCTCCCTCTCCGTTTGAGGCAAAGTAGTTCATTTCTTCAACATCCACCAGCTTCACCACGTTACAGGGCAGCGGCACGCCAACATGGCCTAAACATAGGGTAAACATATGACATAAACATACATTAAATTGTTTCTATCTGGACATTTATGCGTGAAAGTCAAAAACAGTGTACGAGAAATATGTGGCAGAAGCTGAGCGCCTACCTGAGGTGGCGTCTCCTGGCACGGTGAAGGTGCAGCCGGCCGTGCACTCAGTCTGACCGTACGCCTCAAAGATCTGAGAGTGACATGCGACAGAAAAAAAACAACAAATCCTTTTATTTTAAACGTTTCTTTGCAGAGATTGACCCTGAAAACCTGGATTTGTGAACATCTAGAGAGACCAAAAACCAGGGTAAATGTCTGAGTTACCTGGCAGCCCAGAGCCGCCCTGAGGAAGTTCAGAACAGACGGAGAGATTGGTGCTGCCCCCGTCACCATGATCCTCACTCGACCTCCAAATGACTCCTACATGTAAAAGATGACTCTGTTTACACTCTGGTTATGTCTCCTTTTTACACCGTTTTAATTCACCTGCAGCAGTACCTGAACTTTGTTGAAGATGAGTTTATCCCAGAGGCTGTTTTTGCGGACGATCCCGTCTCTCACTTCAGCGTACTTCCTTTCTATTGCAAAGTTCAGCAGCCACTTCTTAAAAGGAGTTTTGGCTCCGCTCTGAACCTGGTGGTAGGATTTGTGTTTTTTATATAAGTGTGTTTGAGAGAAGAAACTGGAAATGTTGGGCTGATGTACAAAACAGAGCTAAAGGAAAGAGGGGGCAGGTATGTCTGACTTGAATGTCTTACTTTGTCATAGACACGGTTGAGAAGTCGGGGGACCACTGGGAAAATGGTGGGCTGAAGAGTTTTCATGTCGTCTGGCAGCAGCCTGATGTCACCCTGGAAGAATCCCACCCTCGCTCCGACTCCGTACACCACCGTCTTACGAGACAGAGAACATAAAACTTCACTTTTTCGACTCTGGCTTCTGGAAATCAGAGTTTTAGTCCAGACCTCACCTGTACAACTCTCTCAAACATGTGAGCTAAAGGCAGGAATGAAATGCTGACGTCCTCAGTGCTGGGGATGATTGACGACTGTGGGACAAACAAAGGCCTCAGTTAGCAGAACTTTAATGATGTATGAATGATGAAAATAAGATTTGAGGTTACTCATTCGCACCTCAAAACCTTTGATGACACCTGCAGCATCTGAGACCACATTCTCATGGGTCAGCATCGCTCCTTTGGGGTTACCTGGGAGGAAAAAAAAATACTACTTGGGGAAAAAAAGTCTGACTTTTCCCTTCCTACCCACTCACAGATTTCAGGCATTAAAGATCCCGATATGAAATATCAGAAGATCACCTGTAGTGCCGCTAGTGAAGCAAACGATGCTGAGGTCTTCAGGCTTTGGTGGCTGTTGAGACATAAAATCAATATCAGCCTACAGCTTTTTTTATCTGTCCAACATTCAAAATAATTGCTTTAAAAAAATGACTTACAACTGGGTCATGAAGATTACTTTTCCCCAGAGCCTGAAGGAAGAAAAGAAAACACAATTAAATCATGTTTGTCATTTTTTTTTCACAGTTTACTTCAAAAGGTCAGGACTTAAACCAAACTGTTGTGATTCATTTTACTTTATCATACCTCCACATCCTCCATGGACACGATGTCCACCCCACACTTGGTCCCTCTCTCCACCAGCTCAGAGTTGAAAGAGTCCATGATGACGATGGTTTTGAGAACAGTAGTCTCGTCTTTCTCTCGGGTCTGCAGCAGAGTCTCTGCTTTGCTCTGGTTGTCACAAAGAACCGTGGAGATCTCCGCTGAAAAGAGGAACAAACAACAGGTTGACATAATGTAATAATGCTGTATAAATCAAGACTGATCGGCTTCAGAATGAGCAGTTTCAACAAAAGAAGATTAGGGCCACATGAAGAGAAAAAATAATTACAGGACAGAGATTAAAGTCGAAATTCTTAGATCAAAAAAATCGAAATTATATCATTAAAGTCAAGATTTCAACATTAAAAATTGAAACCTCGAGACTGAAGTCAAAATGTTGAGATTACAAAATGTCGTATATAATGTCAAAATCTCAAGATCAAATCATTTAAATTTTGTCGATAGTCAAAATTTTTAGATTAAGATGTTTAAATGTCGTGAATAATGTCAAAATTTTGATTTAAAAAAAATCAAAATTATGTCAATAAAGTTGAAATTTCAACATTAAAAATTGAAATCTCGAGACTAAAGTCTAAATATTGAGATTACATCATGTGGAAAAGTTGTGGATAATGTCAAAATTTCAAGATAAAAAAAAAACAAAACGAAAATACGTCGATAAAGCCAAAATTTTAGAATTAAATATTGAAATCTCAAGACTAAAGTCCAAATTTTGAGATTACAAAATGTCGAAATGTCGTGAAATATGTTGAAATTTCAAGATTAAAAATAAAGTCGACATTTTATTATTTAAAAACTGAAATCTTGAGATTGAAGTTGAAATTTTGAGATTACAAAATGACAAAATGTTGTGAATAATGTCAAATTTCAAGATAAAAGTTAAAATTTTGTCAAGTTTGAAAATTTTGAGATCAAAGTCGACATAAATAGTCAAAATGTCATCCTTTAAAATTTTGACTTTTATCTTGAAATGGAAATTTAAAAAAAATCTCTCTCCTGTCATAATTTTTTTTCTCTTCTTGTGGCCCTAATCCTTTTTCATAAATGTCACTGTATGAAGTGTTTTTTTATGTTGACAGAGTTGAATTTCACAGAGAAGAGTTTATTAAGATGAAAACCGCGGCAGTAATGAGAGCAGCTGACCGACTGTATCATTCACGCTCTTTGTTTAATGAATTATCCAGAGGAAATACGACAAACAGAAATCTGACTTCAACTATGAGCTGTTCAATTAGCTGGAGGAGATTAGAGCAGACTCCACACAGATCCCTGCAGGGACCGCCGAGTTACTGGACTCAGACTCAGCTTTGTCATTAGCAGCATTAGAGCGCCAGAGAAGCTCCAATTACCTTGGTTTATAATGAACACCAGAGCCTCCGGACCCAGGGTGTCGTACAGGGGGACCGCTACCATGGAGTAGGTGTAACATGCCAGTTCACCGATAATCCACTGAAATTACACAACAATTAAGAACACGCTTGAACCCAAAGACTTCACCCGCCCACAAACAAACCGAATGTCCTCACTCACCTCAGGTCTGTTCTGGGCGAAGATGCCGATGAAAGTGTCCGTGTTGGGCTTCAGACCTTTGTGGAGCAGCCCTGAGCCCAGGTGCTCGGCTCTATCAGACACCTTCACAGGGAGGAAGAGGAGGAAAGGTGAGCTGGAGTTTACGGCGGGTTTTTCTGAGGATTCAAGGTGCTGCATGTTGTTTTACCTGCTTGTATTTGAGCCACTGGTACGGCCTCCCTGGCTTCCTGTAACCCAAACACGGTCCATTACCTGTAAGTGAGAAAGGCTCCAAGTTGATAAAAGTACACTATGTAAAAAAATAAACTAAGAAGGACATTTATATCTCATAACTAGTTTGAAACTCACCTGACACTTTCAGACCCCTCTGAAAAACTTCATACAGAGTCTTGCCGTTGTCATAGTAACATGATAACAGGTTGTTGTTGTCCTCAAGCAGTGCTGTCTTTCTTGCACCACCCTAAGGAAAGCAAGAACAAAAATCAAGAGCAAGAATAATAATGACTTGGAGGATTTTCTTTGTAATATTTCTGCAACCTGCAGAAATCTACTCTGAGAGGAGCGAAGCTGGGACTTTTTTATTCCAAGTATAAATTTGAGTTGAATCAAACTCTTTGCACTCTTACTTTGATGCCCAGTGATTGGCATTTAAGGTCCAAGGGGATCCGAACAGGACTGGGCCGTGTGTTGAGGTAAAACAGGGTTGCAGCAAAGACAGCTAACAGAGAGATGATGGCCGAGGTCGGGAGAGGAGAGAACAGCAGCTGGATGAGGAAGTCCATGGTGCAGCGTCTGCAGAGACAAAGCCAAAAACTGTTCACTTTGAGATGTAGCGCTTCAGCATTATCAATACTGTATATAGAAACAGTTTCATGCAATACTCAAGTCCTTAACACAGCTCCGGGTGTTTTCTTTGTCATGACTTGAGGTCAAAGTCAGCATGTATTGTGCAAGAGTTATTTCCTATCAACTAAACATGGAGTCAAACTCATGGACACTTAAAACAACAACATACACTGATTTGAGGTTAGCAGCACTACGTTTTTGACCCATAAAGGAAAAGCTGATGGATTTATAAAAACTTTCTCAATTTTCATAAAGCGTTAAACTCGTTATCTTGATGTTTTACAATTTTGAACCCCACTGAAGTCAGTTTTCTTACGATCCTTGTTCGGACCAGCATAAGCAGTGACTATTCTTCCTGAGTCCGCCTCTTCCTGCTGTTCAACTTCCGTGCAACATTTACCTCCTGGATCCAAAATAAAAAAGGGCAAGAGTTCACTAGAAGGTCATTCCTTTCTCCTGCCAACTGAGGAAAGGTCACCCATGCCTGTATTTCCTCTAGACTTGACTATATAGATGCATTTAATGAGTGTCAGCAAGCGAAACATCCAACAGTTACAGTTTCTTTACAACGCTTTCAAAATAGCAAATAAATCGATCCTAACACCAGTCCTGACCATGACTGGCTGACTGTGAGTTATAGAAGTGCTTTTAAGATTTTACTCAAGAGTATTTTTATGAGCAATGAGTTTGAGGTCTTCTCTCAGGGCTCTACCTGTGGTTAGTAAATCTTGACCGGTCTCAAGAGGTGACTGAACTCTGCAAGCCAAGCCCAGAGTCCTGTTTTAAATCTCCCCTTGAAGCTCATTGTGAAATCATCTGGCTATTTCTTTTTTTTACTGTTGGCTTTGCCGTCTCTTTTCACCTTATATTTCTGCAGTAACATCCGTTTTATTTGTATCATTAATGACTTAATTACTCTATTTTGATAGCCTTTTTTGTGTGTAAAGCACGCTGTAACTTGCTCAAATAAATAAAGTTTTTATCATTAAAAAGTAACACAAAACAGACCAAAGCTGTGTCACTGTGTCGTCCTACCTGCTGTTGGTCCTCTCAGGTGTTCTCCTCTGCTCTCAGGTGGGCAGGAGTGTGTGAGGTGTGAGGTGTGTGTGTGTGTGTTCACAGCAGATCCTCTTCCTCTGCTCTGCAGGGCGACACAGGAAGAAGAACTCATAAAAATCAGCCGACAGAGGTGAAGGAAACCTTTGCACCTTGAACATCAACACAAACACTGATAAAGAGACTTGAGTTCAGATATGGAAACATATTTTTGACAGCAATGAGGATTAAAAATCCTGAACAAAAGCATCGCTTACACACAGTATGCTGCGCTGTACTAGATGATAAAGGTTGAGCTAAATGCACATCTAATTTTAGGTTCTCTTTTGTGATGCTTCAATAATGAGATTTTAAAATGTTAAAGAACTTCAAGAACAATGTATCTGCAAAAAATAAATAAAAATCTGATAAACACAAAAATAATTAAAAGCATTTAATTAAAATTGATTGAAGATCCCGCTCTAGAATATTTTGAGAAACATTCACAGTCTCTCCAGAGAAACTGCACCTGCATTTTCTCTGCAAGGCGATTTTTAGTCTTACTCCAGATAGATGAACTTTACCGATAAGCAGATGTCAGAAAAAGGCCAAGATGCTGCGGCTGATGAAAGGTCAACCCTCTTATCTGCTTTTTATCGTGCTCAAAGTCCTCAGAGTATAACACAGAAAATGAACGCAGTGACAACATATTTTAATCCTCTTTAAAAAAGGACAAAAGTGCAGCGGTAAGCAGAATCGCATCAGACTTAAATCTGTGAAACTGACCCCAGATCTGTTATGATTTAGAACAGCTGAACCACAACATAGGACATTTGTAGGCTGAGTGTAAACACTGTGGTTAAGGAAAATCGTTTTAAAGCAAACCCTCATGTCGACAGATTTAAAACAACAAAATACAACACAGTCCATCTCTTTACCATCAGCAACCACTCAGTTTTCAATAAAAATGTGAATGAAAACAATCAGCTGTCTGATGATGGCTGCAGATACTGAGAGTTTACAAACTTTCTGAGAGTAGAAATTATGTTTGGGCTGTACTGGTTTGCATTAAAGTACCCAGGTGATGATGATGTTATATTCGTCTGGTTGGTGTGCATCAAAATCCAGGAGAGAAGTTGGGTTGTTGAGTTCCTACTGATGTCAGGGTCCTGTATCTTAATTGAATAAATGCCATTTTGAGACAAAGATTGGTATTTGGTATAATACTGTTGGCAAAAAAAAGTCACAAGGCAAATGTAAGGGTTAAGTTAACTTTCCAGCGCTTAAAACCAACAACTTAGAAGTAAGAAATGGACTCTCTCTGTGGGGCACTTACTTCTAAAGCTAAAATGCATGTTTAGAATTAAGACTAGAGCTCTCAAAACTCAACACAATGTGAGAAAAACCATCCAATTATGATCCAAAAGGGACTGAAAAACCACTACACCTTTCTGTCCAAATTAACAAAACACAGTTTTACTTCCTGATGCAAGTTCAAACAATCCAACAACCAAAGCAGGATTTCACGAACCCATTTTTGGCCCACCTTTTTCTCAATATTAGCAATTTATCTCCAAATAACAACAGGATTTTGCATTTTGTCCAAACAGTGTCATTGTTCGCTCTCATTTTTGGCAGCAAACAGAAGCTACACCAACATTTGATCTTGAATCAAAATGTCTTTATGGAGATAGACTTAACTAGAGCACAAAACAAACATCTGCTAACATTAGCCACCTTAAGCTACTGGTTGTGACCTACAAAGTTAAGCTAAGTAAGTCTATTGCCTTTATCTTTGGCACACAGTCCTGTTTTCACTCCATTGTCAAACTAAAACTTTAACACAGACTAAGCTACAGTACAGGTCTGGTACATGACAAACATATGCTAACATTAGCCACCTTAAGCTACTGGTTGTAACAGACAAAGTTAAGCTAAGTAAGTCTGTTGCCTTTATCTTTGGCACACAGTCCTGTTTCTCACTCCATTGTCAAGCTAAAACTTCTAGCTTAGCTTAGCTCAGAGGCTAAAGAGCTCATGTAGCTAGCAACAGACTTGAAACTTTTCCAAAGTTGTTAGCTTAAACACTAAATACACGCTAAAGTGAAGAAGATATTGGTTCATCAAAACTTTTCCTGATTTCATGTATTCACTTTGCAAAACACAACAACAACTTGTCGCCTGTTTTTCTCCCTGTGTGAGTGGTTTGACTCTGGACAGTGATCTGCAGGTAAAGGTTCATTAGGAGAAGCTTTGAAAGGTTACCTGGTGGGATTAGCAGAGGTAGTTTGGGGCCAGGCTGAGCATGGATTCCCCAGGGGACAAAAAGAAGAGCTGAAGCCAGCAACAGCACTAATGTACAATCTGCCCGCATGTGGTCATTAGCACCTTAAAGTGCACACAGGTGTGACAGCTTCTCTGCAGCCAGCGAGGCTCAACCTGCCTCAGGAGCTCAGTGTGGCCCTGCAGCAGCAGATTCAACCCTCAGGAGATCTGCACCACACTTATCACTTTGGGTTTTTTCCTTCTCCACTGACCATGTGTTTATTTCTCTTAATTAAATAAGACCACTTTCTTCAAATAAAACCTGGATTTTCCACTCCCTCAGTCTGTTTGTAAGCAGTTCCTGTTGGAGATGCAGGAGATTACGATGAACTTTGACCCTGGATTTATGAATGTGAAGCGATAACTCAGCAAACTGGATGTGTAACCTTTGGAGTTCACTGATCTATGATTGATAAAAAGCTAATCAGAGACTTACTCACCTAAATCTCTTTTATTGACCCCTGATTAAAAGAAACACACATTCCTTTATCAGACATTAGACGACTTTACCTGCTCTCCAGTGCTCCACTTTAGGAACCACAGCCCTTAGGAGACCATTTATGACTCAAAAATGACAAGTTACAATTAAATATAATATTAAAATCTAAAAATAAGCTTCTATGTGAGAAGACTGAATAAATAATTCCAATTAAAGAGGAACTGTTCCTATATTTTAAATGTTTTTGGAATGTCTAAAGGCCTGGGTGATGATTTCTTGCATCCACCAAAGCTTCAGAAGCAAGTAGATAAGAGAAAGTTTGACCTTTTCCTCAAATACAAATCTTAATTTTACGTAGTTTTCTCTAAATTTGGGGTGTGACCCTAAAGAGGAGGCTCAGAATTTTGTCCTGCACTGCTTAGCCAACACTGTAAAGGTCTACCAGGTCCAGGAGTGATACAGGGAAAGTTTTGAAGTTGCTCAATTATTTAGATTTCCAATGATATTTTCTGGGAGGATAAAAATAATAATATATATTTTTTGTTTTGAATTTCCAAACATTTATAAATTGCTTTTCCTACACCAACACCAGGCTCATTTTAAAATATAGAAAAAGTTTGTTTTGATTCAGGCCCATTGAAATATTATCGACGGAGAAAAGGGACGTTTTCTTTCACTAAATTAATTGACTCAGTCTCTCCTTTAAAAATCTTCAGTGCATCAATAGAAATGAAATCTATGAAACAAAGACAAAAATAACAAAAAAACGAATTCATCATCTGGCCTTCTTTGAGCTAATTATCATTTATTTAAATAGAAAAATAGAAATGGTGGTTGCCCTTGACGAAGCGCAGTATGGCTGCTTCTCAAAGAGAGAAGCCTGATGACGGATGACCTCAAAAAATCATAAACAATATGAAGAGACAAACCGATGCCCTTTTGTACCTCCTACTTCCTTCCTAAATTTACATTTTCTCCACCCTGACTGAGCATGCATCACAAGGGATGTTGGCTATTTAAGCCCTTGGTAACATGAAGCAACTGAGAGGATAAGAGTGATGGTGAGGGTGGTGTATTCTCCCAGCATGGGGCCCACACTGGTGCTTCTCTTCACGTTCATATCAACAGCTGCTGCAGTCACCAATAACAGCGTGAACGGGTCTCAACATCACAGGCTGGTCATTGGTTTCCAGGCTCCATGGAACGTGTCCTTTCCATTCAGCGCCCTGCGGCTCGGCTCGGCCATACAGATAGCCGTGGAGAAGGTGAACACCAATCCTTCCTTCCTGGGGAACTACAGTCTGGATTTCGTTTACACTGACACAGACTGTAATCCCAAAACTTCCCTGGGAGGGTTTATTCACCAGGTGTGGAAAGAAAACGTGTCAGCGCTGATTGGTCCGGCTTGTCCTGAGGAAGCAGAGGTATGATTTATGAGA
This sequence comes from Xyrichtys novacula, assembly GCA_962446985.1. NCBI lineage: Eukaryota > Metazoa > Chordata > Actinopteri > Labriformes > Labridae > Xyrichtys > Xyrichtys novacula. Next base: position 3,832,852 of record OY660882.1, on the reverse strand, counting down.
TGTAACTTGTTTTACAATGAAAGGAGTTCCACAGGTGTCTGTATTTAGCCCACATCTCTTTATATAATGTATTAACATTTGAGGCAGATGGCAATTCACCTTGACTCCAGTTCTGGACAAGGTTTCTGCCTGTTAAAGCAAAGTTTTTCACAACCACATTTAACATGTTGGACTCATGTTAGGTTTCTATACAACAAATAGCTTAGTCTAGACCTGCTCTTTTTGTAGCGTTTGGGGTAACATTTCTGAAGATCTAAAAAATGAGAAAGTGCAGAAAAATCCAGTCTTTTGGGTACTGGTTTGATTTAAAGACTCCAAAATTCAAGACTTGGCAAATTGGTTTCAAGCAGTAGGTACAGCTCCACAGTTGCACGGAATCTGCACGTTGTGGAATTCGTTGAAATCAATTAAAGTCAAAAAGCAGAAAAACAGTTTGAGTCTTTTTCCATCTGTGACTTATCTACCAGTGAGACCTATACTCTGGATTTTATGGTAAATGTACAGTCACCAACATTATCCTTTTTTTCTTTAAAGATAATTTTTGGGAGCTGCTAAACCAATTTTGATTGGAAGATATTGGTAATTTTGCACAGGAACGAGAGGAAGTTGACATAACAAATACCGCCAAGATCAGGAATCAATCCTAGAACAGTGTGAGAAGGACTGAGGCCTTTGTACATGGGGTGCCAGTCCTACCAGCTGAGCCAATCTCAGCCAGTGATATTTGTCTGATTAAATGGTGTGTTTTCTTTTTGTTCACTCTCATAATACCATGAAATTTTTACATTCCAGGTCACAGGTCTCATTGCGTCCACCTGGAACATCCCCATGTTCGGCTTTGTGGGACAATCCTCCAAAATGGACAACAGCAAAATCTACGACTCCTACATCAAAGTGGTTCCACCTCTGAAAAGAAGCGCTGAAGTCCTGATCAAAACCTTGGAGTTCTTCGGCTGGAGTCACATAGCGATGATCGGAGGGGGTTTGGATTCAAACACTTGGGACAAAATTGACGCTCTGTGGAAAACAATTGAGACTCCACTGAGAGAAAGATTCAATTTAGCAGCCGCGGTCAAGTTCGATGCTAGCAATCCTAAGCTTGTTTATCAAAATGTCAGGTACATCTCAACAGTTGCCAGAGGTAAGGAAAGACCAAGCACCATGTGGACAACTCCAACTTTTTAGAATCATCTTTTCATATGTTACTTTGCTTCTTTTTTTCTGTATTTGCTAAACGTTTCCTGTCATGCTTCAGTCATTGTGGTGCTAACAAACAGGGAAGACTCCACAACTCTGTTGCTGGAGGCAGAGCGGCAGGGCCTAATGAACGGCGACTATGTTTTCTTCTTGGTTCAACATTTTGAGGTCAGTGGCCCAGTGGTGAGTAAAAACTTGAATTAACAGTCACAGACATGTTTGGAGGAGTTGACGCTTTGAACACTTGATTAGAAACAAATTCTGGATGGTTCAAAAACGCTGGAAAAGAAATCCCACAGGAAGAATGGATCAAAAAGAAAAAGAAAGATAGAGCCTTCCTAAATCAACTCTACCAGTTTGTGCTTGCAAGGCTTCACTGTCAAGTAGACTTAAACAAAAAATCTTATACACAGGTCCGATGTCATGAAATAAGCTTTGGGGGAAACAGAAAAGATTTTGTAAATCCGGTTACAGCCAGCACATTCAATGTTGCAAAAGCAGGGCAGCTTGGTTAGATAACTGCACCAAAATGACTTGCAAATACTTCAACTGTCTACTTGAGGCCAGCTGCAGAACCCTATGTTGAAATCCCCATTGTTAAATCAAAATTAAACATCCTCTGCTGGCCTAACAGCAAAATAATATCACTTCAACAAGTGGAAATGAGGACATAACAGCCCCACCTTGAGGCTGAGTGAAAGGTTTATAGATGCCACACAGAGGCTGACAAACACAGGCTCGCAGCAGTTGATAGTATCAGCTGTTGTTGGCAGATTTCATCAGCTGGAGCCAGCCAGCTAATAAAGCTAACGTTAACCCCATGAGTTTGTTGACAACATCATCACCAGCTGGCTTGTTAAATAAAAGGAATGTTTAACTTGCACCTGATGGCAAAATAATGGGCTGAGTTTCATCCCAGTGTCCTCATCAGCCATTAAACCGTGCAACTCTAAAAATGAAAACAGAGCATGTAGATTAAAATGGCTGTAGATTAATAAAACAGATTGTGACAAATTCGTCAGAAAGTTAGATCTCCTATAAAAACATGTTCTCCCTCAGCTCATAACTAAATCATTATTTATGTGTTTCTTCTCCTGAGCAGGATAACTCGTGGAAATATGCCCTCAACAACCGAATTAACCAAGCAGCTATTAGAGCTTTCGACATGGCCTTCATCATTGGCCAGAAATCCTACGAAGGGTACGAGTATTATGACTTCTATGAGCGAGTCTTTGAGAAACTAAAAGAACCCCCATTTCAGAGCAACCTGACATCCGACAAAGAGGTAAGCTGCCATGATAGGAAGGTAAATCAGACTGAAGACAGTATCTCTAAGGTGTTGGAGAACTTTAAAGAACCTTTTGTTTTTTTTCAGGTTAGCCCTTACTCGGCCTATCTGCACGATGCTGTGCTGCTCTACGCAATGGGGTTGAAAGAGGTTCTGAAAGATGGCCACGACCCTCATGATGGACAGCAGCTGTTACGAAGATTAAAGAACAAAAACAGCATTCGGTTTTATGGTCAGTAGCAGTTTTGACGAATTTGTAGAGTGCTTAAAAAAAATACACAAAGACAACAAAAAATATAAAACATGAGTTACATGATGAAGTCAACCTCATCTTAGATATCCAAGGTAGGGTGACCAGACGTCCCCGATTTGCTAGCTTATTCAACTCATACTGGGCTGAGATAACAGACAGTGAATGGTATTTACCTTGTGGAAATATTCCTGCTAGTTTGAGTTTTTGAGCAAAAGGAAAAAGGAAGTCATAATGGTGAAATGTAAGCTGTCCTCATACTTTAAACCAGTAGAAACAATTCAATGCTTTCTTACCCTTGATCACACATTTCCATCTTTGCAGGTGCCTCTGGACTAGTCCATTTTGACGAGGAGGGGGAGAGAAATTTGGACTATTCCATTTATGACTTGCAGCACTTAGGCGATGCCACCAAGTTTGTGCCCATCCTTCATTTTGACAGTCACACGAAGACTATTCGGTAAGAAACGCTTTGCATTGTGGGAAAACCTTAGTGTTTTGATTCTTTTATAATATCATACAAAACGTCTCATTTCAGAGCAACGCCTAATTATCCATCTATAATCTGGCCAAAGGGGAGACCTCCATCAGACAAACCAGAATGTGGTTTCAACAACGAACTCTGTGAATGGTTAACTAATGGTAAAGTACCAACCTGGCAAAATAACCAACCAACAAAAACACCAGTTTCTTTTCTATACGCTGACCTTCATGACCAGTCTTAAAATCTAAGACTCTTCAATTCAGATGTCATCCTGTTGGCTCTTCTCGTGGCGTTCCCCGTCATTGGCGTGCTGGCAGTTCTGTGCATCGGCGTCCTCATCCTGCAGAAGTTCCGCCTGCAGACCAGGCTTGATGATTCCTACTGGTGGCTGATCAACTACAACGACATCACCATCATCAAGGAGCCAATCGTATGGGCGCTTAAATATCTTGGTACAAAATTGAATATACATCAGTATGCTTGGCTGGTATATGTTTAAACTCTTGTTTGGTGCTTCTTTCGCCTCGTGCAGGGAGGTCAAGGTTTGTCTCTCGCCACCACAGCCAGTCAGAGTATGAGCAGCAGCTCCCAGTCCACTTTCTCCTACAGCAGCTTCGGCCTGATGGACAAGACAGGGAAGGAACACGTCTACACCACCATCGGTCTCTACCAAGTATGAGGCTTTTTTTTTTCACATTTGAAACTTTTTAACTGATGCTAATTACAGGGAGTCTTGGCAGTGTTGACAGCATCATAAATTGGCTTGACAGCAAAAACACTGGTGATTTATAATAAGTGGGAGCACAGATGCACATCTTTGCATGTGTGTAACATGCAAAAGAAAACAGGTTGTGAACTCTTGCCCATCTTACTCTTTCACGAAGGTGTCTTATACTGAAAGTACTAGTACTGACTTAGGACTATAGACCTGGCTTTTTTGGTCTTCAAGATAGAAACACGCCACCTGAACACAACTCTTTTTTTAGACAACACACCTTTTGATAAAACAGGTGATATTTGTAAATATAAAAAAATTAGGAGAACTGCACAGCATGCACAGTACGTTGTGCTTGGTGTACAAAAGGAGCCCTCTGTGAATAGCTTAGCACTATAACCTTTTTTTGTCTGAATTCTTTTGTTTACAGCCACTGGACAAGGCAGGAACTAAGCAAGTATGTGTTCAACTGTCAAATTGCTTGATTTCATCACATAAACTTTTTGATTCTTAAGAGTAAGAGTGTGTAATTTCAGATATTACCTCATCATTTGTTGTACAATAATTTTTTATACCGGGGGGCCCCACACTTTTGGGACCCCCAAAATAACATTGCCAGAGACTCACAACCCACACTGTTACTTAAGGTGGTTCAATGTTGCTCAAAGCATCAGGTAAGGGCCAAAAGGTCAATTCGGATAGAGAGACCACAAGCAAACCTTATGTTTAGACAGTAGCAGTGATAGACAGACACACACACACAGGCTTACCTGTGCATCTCCTAAGACTTTGATTTGCATGGGTATACATGAATTTTAACCACTTTTATTATAGTCATGATTAATGTATGCAATCTTAAATATTTATTCAAAAACTTCTAATTTTGTTTGAAAGGTATCTTGCAACCTCCCAGTGAAGAGATCTGCACCCTTGCTGCCACATATCTGCGTCCTCATTGATGTATATCTTTTATGTCTTACAGGGAAATCAAGTGGCCATCAATTACATAAAGAACCCTGTTTGCACTAATATCCAGAAACCCTCAATCATCAAAGAATTCGACTTGGTAAAGTTCAGCTTTCATTCGTTGCTTGGTTCATCTAGGCTCTGTTCCTTTATATTTAAAATTGGCTGTTTGGTTGTTTGCCTAAGAATCTCAATCTTTTCAAGACAGATGAAAGAGATGAAACATGAGAACCTCGTTCAGTTTTTTGGTGTTTGTATTGAGCCACCAAATGTCTGTATCGTCACCCAGTACTGCAGGAAGGGCAGCCTCAAGGTCAGTGTTTCTCTCTGCTCTGCAAGCTGTAAAAAACTAACTTTTTATTTCCTGTTTATCCGGACAAAGGTGGATGAAGTTGCTTTTTTTAAACTTTCTGATATACCACAACGTACTGTATATTTTGCAGTTTCTTGTGTTTTGTTCATCTAACAGTAAAAATGTTGTAGTTTTAAGACAGAAGCTGGACTTCAAGCATGGAACACTTGCTCAAAACAATCAATTTTGTTATATTTTAGAGTGTCTACATACAGGGTTAAATAATTCCATCTTAAATAGTGTGCACTCTTAAATGTTGAATTTTCTCTGCAGGATCTACTGAAGGCCTCAGATGTGGAACTAGACTCCATGTTTAAGCTCTCCTTTGCGTACGACATCGTCAATGTGAGTAAATTCGTTTTTGCTGCATGTCCAATTCCTAAAACGGCCTAACATTAAAAAATGTTATACTCATGCACAGCCAAGATAAGATTTTACAACACAATACAGTATTTAAAAGGTCCAAAGAATAAATCAACCAATATACGAATCCCCTACTTCATTTGCTCATCCGATAAACCATACCTTTGGCTCAGTCCTTTTAATTGATGCTTTAGGTGAAGGTGCAAAACTAGTGTTACATTTGAACAAAACAATGGCTCATTTGTGTTGTTTACACTGCTTCTTTGTGTGTCAGGGAATGGAGTTCATCCACAAGAGTAACCTGAAATTTCATGGCAACCTCAAGCCCAGCACGTGTTTGGTGGACAGTCGTCTCCAGATAAAACTCTCTGGCTTTGGACTGTGGGAGTTTAAAAACGTAAACAAGAACAAGATCATCTCTTTGGAAAACCCCAACTATGACGGTCAGTGAGTGTGAAATTACAATACTTTATTTCTGTCCTAAGAAAGAAACTCTCAATGGGAGTCAGTCTGAAACCTCAAAGTTCGTTTCAGTTATATGTGGAGGGATTTAACCATGGGCATTGGCCAAAGTGCCTCCAAACACATGGGTATAGACCTACATCAAACCAGTGGACTGATTCATGTAACATAATACATAATCATTTGGCATGAATGAGCCAACACTTAGCATACCCATGTCATGTAAACTTATGTCCACTTAGGTGCAGCAGTCATCTTTGTCATTGCCAAAAGGCCTCAGTGGTGCTTCTCCATTCTAATGGTCTGTCCTATTTCATTTGAGATTTTTAGGTAGTCTGACTTGTTCGTTGTGTTTGTGTTGTAGAAATGTACTGGACAGCCCCTGAACTTCTCAGACAAGTTGGTCTCCCTGTCAATGGAACACCCAAAGGTGACGTCTACAGCTTTGCTATCATCATGTGGGAGCTCATGTACAACAAGGCCTTCCCGTATCAAGACATCAACTTGGAGCCAAAAGGTTGGAATCGTTTACTTCTGAGTCACTTCCAGGTCTGAAATTTGTTGGACACACTTGAACAGACCGAAGGTTGGCATGGAAACGGATCATCAGATCTTAACAGAGGGATTTAGTTCTCTTCAAAGTCAACAGCATGACCATAACAGACCATCAAGTTGGCGACATCCTGACGAAGTCTTAAAACATCCTGACCTGAAGACTTGAAAGAAACTTCTTATTATTGTAGCTTTTGTAGGGTGGGATGTTAACATTTAATAACTGGCTGAGGCATCTAAGATGAATCTGGTCTTTGTTTGTATAGACAATCATTCTGAACAATTGAAAATCGACAGGCCAAAAGTACCAGCACTCAAGCTACTCATCCCAAAATTCCAACACAATAATGATAGTCTATTCTTGTTTCATGCTTTCTAAAGAAATTATCATGCAATTGCGGACACCCTTCCAAGGGGAGCCCCTCCGACCACCACTGTCCGATGAGCTGTGTGATGAGAACATCAAGACGCTGCTGAGGTCCTGCTGGAGTGAAACCCCTGACCACCGGCCACCATTTGGGTCTATAAGGAGACAGCTGAGAGACATCAGTCCCGATAGGTAAGCCCTTTCACATTTTTGTGACCCACCTCAATGATGGGAAACCGTTAACTGTTTTCATCATCACTTGTTTGGGCCTAGATAAAAAGCATACTTAACAGTTGCATAGCTTGATGATACCTCAAGAAATCGCACATGGAAATAGGGTAATGTGAAGCCATAATCAAAACTGTGTACCTCTTGCAAGGCTAGAATACCGTAAAGCTTTTCTTCATATAGGACCCTTTTTTACTCATATTTGTATAGAAACGTATAAAATGCCCTCACAGTGATTCAAGATGATTTCATGTTCCATGGCCTATGCATTAACTTTCCCCCTAATATGAGATATCCCTCAAGACAACAACCAACCCCGCCTGAAAAAAACCACATCCTCAACAGTAGGCTATCATAATTTTCTGTACTGTAGTCATGCAAATATACTGGATAATATGGTGGATAAGTTGGAGAAATATGCAAATCACTTGGAGGAGGTGGTCGAGGAAAGGACCAATCAGCTCACAGCAGAGAAGGCCCGTGCAGACAAGCTTCTGTCCAGCATGTTACCAAGGTACCAGATGTTACTGCAACAAAATGGTTATTGCATGAACTCAATTAGCAGTCTATGGTAACCCATTCAAAGTAGACCATGACGCCACCGGATGAATGGGCTTCCATGACCACACCCCTCCCTTATATTCAGGTGTGCTGCTTTTATTGTCGTAGGTACATTGCAGATCAGCTGATGTCAGGGAAATCAGTGGAGCCGCAAAGCTACGACATGGTGACCATCTTTTTCTCTGACATTGTGGGCTTCACCTCCATGTGCTCTGTCAGCTCTGCAATGGAGGTGGTTAACTTCCTCAATGACCTCTACAGTCTATTTGACGATATCATCAAGATCTACGATGTCTACAAAGTGAGTCACGCACAACACTGGAAAATCCACTTGATTGTCAAATTTCCAGGAGTTAGGTGAAAAGATTGATACGACCCTTAGGTTTCTAACGCAAATGTTAAGCCATGGCAGGCAGTGGACAACCATAGTTTGGCACAAAAACCTTAAAATGGGGTTACAGCTAGCTATTCTCTGTTCAAAGGCAACGAAATTGGGATCAAACTCCAACATGATACATGATACGGCATGACACGATATGACACCATACGGTACAACACGATACAATACAAGAGGACATGATAGGATAGGATAGGTTTGTCAAAGCTTTGTCATTTTTGTACTTCTCTAAAAGGTGGAAACGATTGGCGATGCATACATGGTAGCTAGTGGTTTACCCATCAGCAACGGCTATCAACACGCTTTGGAGATATCCACGATGGCTCTACATTTCCTGAGTGCCATCAAGGTCTTCAGGATCCGCCACATGCCCTCAGAGAGTCTCGCCATTCGTATTGGGATCCACTCAGGTATGACACGGTACTTGGTTCGTGACAGTACTGTTTTGTTGTACTGCTTTTTGTTTGGGGGGTACTTGGAATTATTTCAGACCATCTTCAAACTTCTTCTGGAATATTTGTTTACAAGTTGTACAAAATTTGGAATAACATTGTAAAATAAAAGTATGTTTAAGTAAATGCCGAACTGGAAGCTTTTTTAAATAGTCACACTTAGAATTAGTGGCATTTTGAATATTTAACAGAATGGAGAGATTGAATTAATGAACACTTTCTTCTACCTTGTAGGTCCAGTGGTTGCTGGAGTGGTGGGCACCACTATGCCTCGCTACTGTCTCTTCGGTGACACAGTGAATACAGCCTCTCGAATGGAAAGTAACAGCCTACGTGAGTGCACTGGAACTAAATATTTTCAGAGATTTATCTATAAATTCTATGAATCAATACCTTACAGTTTAACCTGTACTTGACAGTATAAGCAGAGAAAAAAAAGCTTACATTTTCATCCATTTGATATATGATCATAAGGCCGACCTGCAAAAAACAGACACCGACCTCAGCCATAGCTTTCCATTTTGCAACCCAAAGTCTCGAAGAGATGAGAAGAAATAAGGTTTTATGATGGCTTTCAAAACATTTATAGTTCACTATATTCAATTGAAAATAGTACAAAGACAGAATAGGAACTATGTGAAAAACAGACATGACTCTGTTGTGGAAATCAGTGCAGGATGTCACACAACGCACAGATGTTGTAAATACAGATTCCCAAAGTTGGTAGCTTGACTCTTACAATGTTGGCTGATTTTAACTTGAAGTACTGTATATTAGTTGATATTTTAGTGAGTTACTGCTATGAAATACCTAGTACTTTCCTCTGTGTGTTTTCCACAGCTCTTAAGATTCACATATCCCAGAGCACGGCTGACATTCTGGTGCAGGAAGGATCATTTGAGCTGGAGGAAAGAGGGGAAATTGAAATGAAGGTGACCTGACTCTGCAAGCAGTTTAAAAATCATATGTTTTCAGCCTGTTTTTTGACCTTTTTTGTTTATGTCCCTCACAGGGTAAAGGCAGTCATAAGACCTACTGGCTGTGTAAAAAACATGGATTTAATCCTCCTCTCGCCACTCACAGATCTCCACCTAATGACAGTCTTAAACCGCAGACAGAGGTGCAGTGAACACATCTAATGTTGAAAAGAAACAGCCAGCAAAGACAGATTAATTCACTTTAATAAATTTGCATGTAAGATAGTCAGGGTAAAACTGTTTTTCTGACATGTGTTTGTGATGTCTGTGCTTAAGAAACTCGGAGTGGCCAGACCTGCCGACAAAAAGGCCCAGAAAACCATGACCAAAGCACACATGACAGATGGCATGATGACTACTGTGCACATTTGAAGAACAAGAGCAAGAGGATATTCAGGCCACATTTTGAATAATTTACAGAAGCATCTGGGAATGACTTCAGCAGAGGTCTCACAGTAGGTCTCCATCTCATAGATGGATTTTTTTCAATTCAACATTTGATTCATGAATGAAAAATTGATTGTTAATCCAAAGTGTTCTCAGTGGCTTTACCTTCACATACTTTTTTATGCCTTTTTCAAACACAGAGTTGAGCAGGGTTCGATGTTTTTTCAACTTTAATGTCTTATTGATACCATTTATCGCTTATTTGTGAAAATTGCTGATTATGAAAAAAAGTGTAGCCAATTAAAGCTCCTGTCAGGAGTTTTTAGTTTGTAATATGACAACTTAATATCCAAAAAGACGCTTTGTTGTTACCTACAAAAACAAACAAGACCATCAGTGACAGACCTGACTGCTTATGTATAGTAATTTTTTTTTATCCTTGTAACTGCTGTTGAGGAGAGGTTGTAAGATGAGAGGATGAACAACATGCTGCACTGTGTTACTTTAACTTTTTTATACATTATTTATTTGATGAGTAATTTGCTGTTAAAACACTGCAGGCTGAGGTCATGTCATCAAGTATTACCGATGTATGCACAGGAAAAGTTCAGCAAAGATATTGGCGGTATAACCTCGTCCACCAGGGGCGCTAAAATCCCACATTCCAAGAGTTCCTCACTGGAGCTTTAATTAAAAACTTGAATAGAACTGTTGACAGGTTTATCAGACATATGGAGTTCAATCTAATCATTTATAAACTGTTGGAAAGTTTCTGCTGCAATCATAGAAGTCTTATATTAACGCTCCTGTGAAGAACATTCAGTTAGTGTCAGTTGTGGCGCCCCTTGTGGACAAAGAACTTCTTGCTCATCTTGCCCTCCACATACTTAAGTAGCATCATCTTTATAAACATATCCTGTTGGCTTTTGACAGTCAAATGTATCATGAGGAAAATGCAGGAGCAGGGCTGACCAGCTGACACCTACCCCTTCACACCAACTTCAGGCAATAAAAATATTATTAATATTGAGTGATAGTTAATTTTAAAGATTTTAGTTTTAGGAAATGGCAGATCAGCTCAGGTCATCAAGGAAATAAAGTTGCATATTTTTGTAGAAGAAAAACAAGTTAAATCTGACTGTAAAAAGTAGAACAAAAGAAATATAAAGTAGTAAAGTATAGAAATTGGTATATAACATAAGTAATTTGAAAATTTTTATCTCCTTATACGGTTATTTGGCACCACTTCAGGCCAGAGATAACAGATAAGTACTTGGTGTATAAATCACTCAGTTATCCCCAGATATGGGAGTTATTGTGATTTATATTTGCAGATTTTTGTGCCTTTTTCACAAGTTCAGGAAACATTTCAAAGCTTTTGTTTTAAAGGAAAATAACAATCTTCATAGAAATTAATTCAAAGGTCATTTTCCTTTCCATATACCAAAAAAATAAAAAAGTACTTAAATAAATAGAGGTGGACTGAAGTGTTCTTATAATTCTGTGAAAATCAAATCATTATTCAACAGTGCTGTATGCAAACAATATGGTGTATATTATAACAAATATATTAAAGCTACTGTTTTATATCTACTTATATTGTTACATGACTACCTGTTTGTGTGTTGACATAATGAATGTATGCTTTCAATCTATATACTAATTAAAATGATTTATTTACATACTTAAGGTTGTAGGGACTTCTTTTTGGAATTTGTAAAGGACTGTGCTTATGAAAAAAAAGAGGGGGGGACACTTTATTTGGAAACAAATTTAATTGAAAAAAATCTGGGAATTAAGTTTGTGACAAAAAACAAGAATAATCCAAACCACTAATAGATGTGTAAATTACAAGTCATTTGAAGGAATAAAGGAAAATCATTTTCTTTGTGCATAGGAGAGGAATGTTTTGAACACTTCCTGAGTCCTGGATGATGTTGCCGCTGATTATCTATCTGTACACTTTCACTAAATTATTGATCGAATCACTAAATCGTAGCAGGTGTTTATCAGGACTGCCAGCAGAATAAAGAGTGACGTGTCTGTGAAAGAAAAGAGAAACAATTTACTGAATGAATATCTAATTTAGGACGTAAACAACTGTCTGATCATCAGCAAGATCTATTCACCTTTTGTCTGTCCATCGTTGGAGGATGTATAACCTGTAAAAATACGGTGGATTATTAGGATTCAAAACACAGTCAAGAGAATTAAACTCATCAACAAATATTGATAAAGATATATATATTTATACACAAAAAAGGAACAAGTAAATCTGAAATAAGCATTTTTCGAAATGACCGAGGGTTTTCTTTTTTACTTTTTACATCAAGTATTTAATGAAGGTGTACTGTGCCTTTAAGGTGAAACTCTGCAGTCAGGATCCCCCCACTTGGTTCTGCTTCTGTTGACAGACTTCTTACTGAGCACGGGCTCTAGGAGAAGAAACAAATTTTCATGTACTTTGGGTAAAACAGCTGTGGAGGTGTAAAGCAAAACAACAGCAGAAGGTATGACAAGAAAACCTGAAAACTGTCCCAGAAAAGTTTCTATTGCTGGAAAACGTGAAAATGTATGAATGTTGGAAAAAGGTAAAGTGGTTAAAAGTGAGGATTGATACTGGAGCCTGTAGAGAGAAACAGACCAGCAGACAAATGTAGTGTTAACGCCTCTGAACAGGTTTGTCTTTGTAATATATGTGTTTCAAGCTATGTCTTTTAAACTGCATCACTTTTTTTTCATGATAAATCATTGAGTATTTTTTGTGTATTTCCTCCATTTGCCAGAAGAGGGAGGCAAATAACCGGTGCAAAGGCTTCAAGTATTAGTCTAAAGCTCCTATAAGGAACATTCGGTCTGTGTTGATTTGGCGCCCCATGTGGACAAAAGCTGTATTTTTTGTGTTTTTATTTTCCTGCCAAAAAATTCTCATCCTGTTGTTTATAATATGTAAAAGGAGATGTAAAACTGGTACAATAACAGCAGTCCAGTTTATTTTCTAATCAAGCTATAACTGTAGCTTGACTTGCCTGTGCATGTAAACCTACTGAGTGTTTCTACTCACAGGCAGACAGTTGAGTCTCTCTCCATCACAAACCGTGACCTCACAGTGAAGCCAGACAGTGGACACCTTCTCCAGCCGTTGGAAGCGGAATGAGTTGAACTTGAACATGGAGCGGCTGTCTTTGGCGTTTTCAAAAATAGTCACAGTAGTGTCAGAGGGGCAGCTGTTGAAAGACAAAACCTCTTTTACTTTACATACGAAAAAAGAAAGGCACCCAGACTGGCAAGCGGGGGGTCAGTAAAGCCCCAAAGATCTCTCTACCTTTGTAAAAATGACTTGTGGCTTGGTTGGTCATGTGCGCACCACTTATGAAGATGCTATAGTCTTTGCAAACCAGGATCTGACTGAAGACCTGAACCTTTCCCTGCACAACACTCCAACTCAAATCAAGACAAGACTTTGAAAAATGATAGTACCTGTTAAGGATGAGACTCCACCTCTTCTTGTCTGTTGAGTAAGGAGTGGGAGTGGCCCAGCAGTTGTTTATTACAACTTTGAACCTTAGATGGATGGCAAGACACCATTAAAACTTTGGAAAACATAGAGAGGCAATCAAGTTATAGAAATATATACTCTGAGGATTATCATGAAAATCTTGATGAAATATGTTACGTTTGTACCTGTTACTTAGTCCTTTTGCCTCTATACCCATGAAGACCTCAGAGCCAATCTCAGACGTGTCAATCACATACGGCGCATCCCTCACATACAAAAACTTTGAATTCTGTAAAATAAAATGTAAAAATGTTTTTCAATCATCTGACCACCCAAAAAAAGTCTTTTAATCACACAAAATGACTGACAGATGTACATTCAACAACTTCTACCTATACTTTGATTTTTCTAATCTGCACTGAGTTTATGAAATAATTCAAGAGTAGCATAACTGAATTGCAATATACTCCCCTTGGTGAAACGGAGTTGCGAGGGTCTACTCACCGTGAACACACCCATAGACAACTGTGACCTAAAAGTGCCTAAACTCCCGTTGTTGACATAAACTGTAGCCACTCTGGAAAAAGCAGAGGGTTTAGTAAAAAGGCTGCAAGTATTTGGGTCAGAATGCACAGATCGCCCACTCAGTGACTGCGGTCGCATCGCGTCTCCGGATCGATGCTTACCTTTGGCTGAAGACGGCGTTATTCACCAGGTAGGCTGCTCGGTAAACGCAGCTGAAGGTGTAGTTCACGGGCTGGTTTCTGACTGTGAGCGAGGTGTCGTTTGACACGATGGAGTTGTAGAAAATGTACTTGGGGTCCTTACCGGGCATGTACTGTGGAAAATAATGGAGGTCGGCATTTTTAAAAAGAAAACTAAAAGACTTCTGCTTTCTATATTTTTCTTCGACCACATTGACATGAATACAAATTTTTTTTTCAAACACCTTTTTTTCTTTAGGTTATATTTTCAGGGGTTTCTCTCCTGCCCCATCCCCCTCTTGATGCAACAGGTTGATAGTGACATGCTGTCGTTAAGTGCATGTCAAAATAAGTCGTTTTTAAATACTTTTTTTGTTCAGAACAAATAAAGAAAATAAGAATTGAAAACTACCTCCGGCTTATGGGATGTCTCACCTCAGACTGGGTGCCGCAGTACGAGTGGTTTCTGGGAGTCAGGTCTGAGATGACAAAGCGGTAGTAACCTGGACTGTGTACCCCCGAGTAACAGACCCCACCCAGAGAGAGCTGGTCGATCTCCCAGCCGTACGGGCACTCAGGGACGTTTGCAATTATGGTGTTGGGAAAACACGACACCATAACGTAGTCTAAAGAAGAAAAGACAAACTTAAACCTGTTTCCACTTTTACATTTTCTTGAATCTTGTACTACATGTATACAATCACTCAGATTTTCTGTGAATAATCTCTAAACTTTTTTTGATTTGTGCAACTTTTCTTGCTTAATTTGTTAGTTGAGACCTTTCTCCATGTCTAAGCATAAAGTCTAATCTAATTTGTTACCTTGGCAACTGTAAATAAAATCTCCAGTATGACTTAAATACAAAATACCATAAGCATAAAATAATTCTTTAAAACTATGACAATAGCATCAGCCTTTACCAAATAGTGTCAAAACTATCTCACCTGCTTTTTGAGGTGAGCATGTCCATGCAACAGGCAGAAACATTAATAATGCACCAATAGAGGCCATCCTGCAACACTGTAGAGACATATCTAAGAATTCAACCTCAGCAGTGAGAGTATAGGAAAGGACACAAGAAAGGAGGTATGAATGTTAAATACTCACCTGCTGGTAACAAACTATTTTCAGTGCTTTGATTTCAAATGATTGTCATGGCTCTTCAACACGTTATCAGCACCGTAACTCTACGAGGATCATCTTGATGCCTTGAGGAGGTGTTTTATACTGTCACAGGTGTAAGTGACTGACTTCAACCCTGTCTCCCTGTGTCACCCCACTCCCCCCCTCTGGCAGGTTTGGTTTAAGAGCTCCATTGTGGAGCTGCTTACAAAAACTCTCTGTGCTATTGGGACATTGACTTTTAAATGACCAGTGTCTCACAGGATTAACACTCAATGTGCATGAGTCACGTTCTCTTCAGATGGACACCCAGGAAGTATATCTAATTTATACAGTGAACTTCAAAAATATACGACTGAATGTGTTTGATGTAAAAGTATCTTAAACAGCTTGGCAAAGGAAGGAAGGAAGAAGCTGTTATCACATTTTCAAGTATTATAATGTGCTTGATTAAATCATGACAAATACATTTAAGCTGCATCAAGCCTCCTTTCACTCTGTACAAACCTTTGAAACACAAAACCTACAATTTGAACAATTCCAACATGGGTATGTTCCCAGACTTCTTGTCTTTATTTAAGCAGATCACAAATTTTGGCGAGACCCCTTTTTAGTATCTTACTGTCAGCACTGATCAAACCCTCATACGACTGTTAACATAGCTTAGCACACAAGAAACACGGTTAGCTAGGCCCTGTCGAAAGCCATGTATGACCCCCCTGAAATCAAAAATTGAGCAACTGCAGTTCCTCAAATGTCCATTGGGGGAGCTCTCCTAAGTGAGCTAATTGTATTCACACAACAACTCGGTACTACTTAGTAGCAGCGCATGCCCCCCGTAATAACCCCCCATAAAAACTGTTGTTCAGGACTTGGCGCGACATGCTTACTTGCGCTTCCTACTGACTGTTTTTCTAGTCTTCACGCAACGTTTTTTTCTCGTTCATGAAATGCTTAAATCTGGGACATTTCCGGGGACAGCCTTAGCCGGGGACAGGTCATCCAAAACGGGTACTGTCCCCGGAAATCGGCCAAAGTGGAAGGCCTTATTCTAGTGCTTCTGCCGCCAGCCTCAAGAGGGCACTCTGGGAACTAAAGTTTTAAGCACTTTTGCATCAGTCAATTTCTTAAGAGGATTGCTACTTGAAAAATGACTTTCCTCCAGAGGTAGAAAGATAAACATTTCCAAAACAACAGAGTATCCCTAAAAACACCACATCCACACCTTTTGAAAAAATCTCTTTTGGATTTATGTTAAAGTTTATCAGCATATTTTAGTTTCCTGAGAGACACATTTTGAGGACAGAGCCTGAACCTGACAGCCCTGCTCCTTCTCTTTGTGCAGTTAACAAATTACTTTGGATAGAACCCCATTTAAAGCGCTAAATAGTGCAAACAGAAACATATAGATAACCTTAATTGTGATCTTGGTCAAGATAAGAGCAGCATACACTGGAGACTACTGTTCTTAAGTGGAGATGAGAGGCCCACGTTGAGCCTCATTCAGTAATATAAGGTTTCTCACAGACTTTTGTGCCTTTAGTCTTTTTGGACATGAATAAAGTGTTTTCATTTCACCATTTCTTCTTACAAGTGTACATTGTTTTAATTTCTTTATTAGTCAGCAGTTGGCATGTTTTTGTCATTTAAAGCATGAATAAAAAGGCAGGAAAACTGAAGTGGTTCAACGTAAAAGCGAAGTATGATGTCTAAATAAGCAAAGCTCGATAAGCTTCCAGAGCATAATTAAAGTTTGAGATCTCTGCTGTTTTAAAACATGCACTCAGAAACCTCTGCAAGACTGAACGATGAGAGCTGTAAAACGATAGCAGAGAGGGTTAGACACTAATGTCCTCCACAGAACAATTCAGGTCACCCATCAATTGAAGGGGCAAGCTGCAGACAATTAGCATCTGTATGGAGCTGCGGGGGGAATTTGTAAGGAGAAGTCCAAGGAAGATACCGATCTATGAAGTAGTCAGGGGACAGCTAGCGTTTCAGCATGCTAACAATGAGGTGCCGCGAGATTCCAACATGTTAGGTAACGGGGCAGGCTGCAATCCAAGAAACATGCTCAGAGGAGGGCAGAGTCTGTAAGGACGGGTCAGTAAGTTCAAAGATGCTCTGGATAGTGATACCCCAGCTGAGTTTTTCCCTTGCTGTCTCTAAACCTTGAAGGTATCTCATAGTAAGTAACTCATAAATGACAAACACTAGACCATAGTCACCGTTAGGAAAACTTTAAAATGGTACACCCAGTAGATCGTAGGTTACAAAACTGATTGAAAACACCTGAAATAACAGTCAGAAAGTCTAAATGTTCAGTTGATTAGTAACCTGATGTGATACCAGAATTCACAATAGCTCTTTAACATCACATTTGAATGTGTCTAATCAGCTTTAGTGGCCTGCTGCAGCGATCTTGCTAGCAGTCTGACACTTCATCAAACTTTGGTTGGACTCATGACAAAAAGTGTTAGTTTTGGTTGGTACAGTATGGCAAATGTTTCCATCTTAGACTGGTCTTAAAAGCTCGGAAACAACATCAGTCAGTAGGCATATATGTGAGAGCAGCCCTGGGAGCCTTTGGACCCCAACCATCCATGATAGGGAAAAATGAAGCAACATCCTGTCCTGCAATCCAGGCAACAGCAGCAAAACTGGAGAGAGCGCCTCTAAGCTTGCAGTTGCTACAAGGCCAGCTCATCTCATAAGGAGCCTAAATTGCATAATCACCTGTTCACTATACATTATCCCGCATAGTCATCATACAGCATTTTAAGGCTACACACAGGTGATATGATAATCGTGATGTGCGTATCCACTCTAAATCAAGAAGAAGTTGAATAATTATCGCAAACTTTTTCCAAATTTACCACTAGAGGGCAGCATATTCTTTCCCTCAACACTTTTTGTTGTAAATGATCAGAAATAAAATTGACAGTCGTTTTGTACATATCTCCCTTTATTTTGTTAATTGAAGGAAAATACACATATTTGTCAATACAGATGACTAAATGCAGGGTATCACAGTATAAGACAAAGAGGCATAGTCGTGCTCAGCCGCACACTATAGTGCTTTCAACAAAATTCACAAAAAGTAGAAAACATTATTGATATAAAACTCTAGAATGAACATGTAGTAATAGAACATTTAGAATAAAGTACATATATTTATCTACAATAATATACAACACATTTACACAATAAATAGCTTAAATGTTGAGGTCGGCATCAAGCTTTGGGAATTTGGCAGGTCCAGTTTGGTAGTTCTGGATGGTAGATGAAATCCCTCCTAAAAGACAAACAAACAAAAGTTAGAACAATTAAAAACTGACAAATGCATTAAAAAATCTTAATAAACAACCTTAAAAAGAGGCAGCCACTTTTGTTTTAAAGTCTTGGCTGATCCTGGAGCTATTTCACCATCATTCAGTTTATTTTTCCTAGCTTCTTTTAGTTCTTCTTTTGCACTACATTTTATCAATAGTAAATACGATACATTGAAATACCACTTAGATTCTGCATAATTATAAGAGAATGAACTTCTGACTCTCTAGGACTCTAATGCATGTTAGTTGGTTGCTTTTACTCACTCTCTTCGATGTGGTGCACTGTTTCCTCGACACAGTAGTCCCTCATCACAGGGACAGATCTGGTTTATGCTGAATGCCAGGCCACCATCAGGAACGTAGCAGCTCTCGCCACGAAGCAGACGTGTCTTACACACTTGTTCGCCGTGGTGTCGGGCGCAGCACATGGATGCACCGCAATCTCTGTCAACTTTACATCTTGCACCTGTGAAAGAGAAACCAGTCATTTAACCTCAAAATGCTTCAAGATTGCATGATTGAAAGGTGCCATATCGGGTTGACTTGAGTTGTTTAGAGTCTTACCTTCTTGTCCGTTTGGGATACTGCGGTGACACTTCCCAAACATGCAGCTGAGCCCGCGGACACACTGAGCGTCTCTCCTACAGTAGTGACCTTCCCCTCTCAGAGGAACGCACAGACCAAAGTGTCGGTCACAAGAGAAGCCCCGCCCACAGGCTCTGTCATGATCACATACAGCCTGCAAAAAACAGGATAACTGTTAAAACTTTACAGATATTAACACTAAAACTTGGTTAAATTCAAATTCATGCACAAAACAGATATTGACGCATTAATGGTACATGTTTTATATGGGTAAGTAATAATATTCTTTCATGGTAGAGCTATTGAACATGAATTTAATCCAGCAGTGTCTTACCGTTATTGGTTTGGCTGTTAGGGTGTTTTCTCGAAGTGCCTTTGTTCCTTCTTTGGGTGGACTGTGAGGCATGTTGAGCATCCAGGCCCAGATACGAGCTTCAACCATTGAGAAGCACAGAAACAAACACAGCGTCCACAGATTCCCAAACATGTCCACCAAACCGCAAGATAGCGAACGATGAGTAAAAATAAGAGCAAGAAGACGTGAAAGGTTGTCACTCAAAGATGAGACAAAGTGACTTAAACCAAAAAGAGTCCAAACAGGATAAAGATCCTAAGTTTTAGTCCCAGAAAAGTTTGTAGAGGCTCAGGACAGTGTGATCCATGCAGTGGCTGCTTCTCCTCCCAGCATGACTTTTATAGGTAACAGGGGTCCTGCTCCCCCTCTACCTGCTGTTTGTCCAAGCAACGGGGTAGGAGGAGACAATTAGTTGTTAATGGATTAACTAAATTGCCTGGGTCACCCCCCGCAGACAGAAAATAGTGCCAAAATGACCAGTCGTGGAGCAGGGAGAAAGAAGGGAAAGAGGGGGTGATGGGGTGGGGAGGTGATGGATGGACGTGATGGCCTGACAACAGCTTCTGACAATAGAGCTGAGACAAGCACCACCTCTGCTTGGTTATCTCTGCCAGACTAACAAATGAGGAGGACAAAGGCAGACAAATGCATGACATGTTTCTGTGCTCGCTGAGTGACACTCCTGGCCCCCAAACACTGGGCAAACACCGACCCCAACTGCCCCACTGGCCCCTACACTATCCCACTTCAGCCCCTCCCGCTGAGAGCAATTTGCACAAGTGCACCAAGCAGACGACCCCATGATCTCATTAAATGTAATTACCATCAGCCATTAGTTCTCAGGGGGAGACGGGTGAGTAAGTAAGTGAGGGGGAGACAAAATTAAAAAATGTTCATTTTAGCACATTTTTGTCAACATTTTCTGGTTTCTTTTTACCTTCCAAGAAGTACTACAATAAACAATGTTCCTGATCTTACAAGATACGGTTAGGTTATAGTTTGATCTAAACCATGTTGCAACACATTTGTTAGTTCAGTCCAAAAGTAAGGAAACCCTGCTCAAAAAGTGCTGAATAAAACAGAACTTCTGGTAAATTACCACATTTTACACGATATCTAACTTCCTTTAACCGTTTATTTGGGGCATGATTCATCACTCCTGATGAATATAGCATGTGACCCAAACACCATCCAGATCTCAAAGCATCTACACTGATGGTCATAAACGCAGCAGAGAGTTTAGGATCAGCTGAAAGACTGGAGTTGACCCAATCTGCCTGAAGTGGAGCACACATTGTAAGAAAATTTGGCTGCTTTTGGACACAATTTGCAAAAGGAGGTCAAGTTCTCTTGGTGTGAGGCATGTTAAGAGTGATTTTCTCATAGCTGGACTAACACACATGGATAAAGTGAGTAAGGACTGGTTTTCTTGTCCTTGTGTACACCTAAATGGGACTGAAACTGGCCTGACTGTTCTGCACATATGGCATTGTGGCACGGTTGTTAAAACAATAGTGATGGTCAAACTCAAGATTTGTAAGCCTATAGAGGAAAAGTATTGTCTGTAGAGAACTTAATCTTTCCAAATACTTTGCCCAACCATTATCCAATCCCCATTCACCATTTTTACTTTATTTTCACTGTTTTAAACCCAGACTAACATGCCGGTCATTTACATATTCTCAGTGGCAGACAGCACAGATTGGTCACGCAGATATCTCAGGTAGTTAAGTCCTTATCAAAACAGGCTGACACAGACTAATGACATAATTGGTGGTCAATTAGTGAGCACAATAACAGAAAGTGGATCAATTAGCGATCTGTAAATAAGTACTGTATCGTGATTAAGCTCCCATCTGATAACCATTAGACTCTGGTTTGTGTTTATTAGAAATTTAGTGAGACATGACGAGGTGGACTGTAGAAGCAAAGCACTGAAACCGCAGTAGTGACACCTTGATCTAATCTGGGTTGCAGAATTTTCTGTTTTTGTATTTTTCAACAACTTTAATTCTCTTTCCAACCAAAATAAGTGCCTGTGAGTATTTCCCTGTTGATTTTGGCAGCATGAGAATTACCAGCACAGCTCCACCTCTCTATCCCTATCACAACGCTCAAAACATGTACTCTGGTTCTACGTTTGCACCTCCTGAGAGATATCTCACCCCTTATTTACCCAGGCCAACAGCAGATAACTGTCTCCAAACACCCCTTAACATGCTCCCCGAGTGTTAATGACTCTGCTAATGACGCTCGTAATGAATGTGCTCACTGTCACAATCAACATAGCTGAGGGTCTTGCAATTAGGAGCTAACAAAAACAACGGGCAGGGTGATGTTTGGCTATTGTAATGGACCTTGACCCCCCACTGGGAGCTGTGAATGGATGGTGGAGGACATGGGGAGTCTGTCTTAGCATGACTAGAAAAACACATTCAGTGCAGGGATGGATGGGCGATTGGTAAAGAGTCCAAAAATTCACAGTGAGGTGAATTCTTAGAGTGTTAGTGTTGCTCTGCTAGAAAATAACGCCAGGGAAGGAGCACATAGAGTTGTTGGTCATATGCCAAGTAAGGCAAACTAAATTTGAGCCAACAGTGTCATGCATGTCACTTTCTAGTCTTCATCCTGACTTCCTGTTTGTTCCACTGTCCTCTCAAACAGATGCCCAAAAAGCCTGAAAATAAAGCTTAAGTTTTACAAGAGCTTCACAATGCTGTATATGAGATGGGTGTGAACGTCAAGGGCCTGTGTCCACTATCAGAAGTTTTTGCCCATTTTCAAACCAACACAAATGTTCATTTATTTCAGTGGTTTATGTACGAAATGCAAAAGAAACACTCAGCATCACATTAGCATTCAAAGAGCTCTCAGTTGCAAACAACACAAAGCTCGATAAAGAGACTGATATGAATGCCAAGGGCCTGTGTCCACTACCAGCAGTTTTTGCTATGGTTGGGCCTGTTTTCTAAAAACAAAGGTGAAAACAGCACAACTTTTAAAGCACTGCTGCCCTCATCAATATCACTTTCCCCTCACCAACAAATCAAAATCACAAGAGGTTGGGACTTCTTTTGAAAATGTAGTCAACAACAATGCCGAGGTCTGTAGGGAGGAAAAACCAGCCACACTTGAGGGTACAGATCCTGACATGATTTAAAAGTATAATGTTGTCTTCTAGTTTTGGAACCAGTAAACTCCCTTGGAGCAGCTTTTCCAATCACAGAGCCAGAAAACGTTTTGCAATGTCACAAAAAGAGAATCCAGAATTCCCCCAACGATGCACAAAACATAGACAGAAATAAGGAGTTATGTCAAGTTGGAATGTCTTTCACTCTTACTTCAGCTTTTTGGTTTTGTTGTCTTCAGCTAAAAAAGAAAAAAAAAAACCCTGCCAAGAAGTGCACATTGTTGACAACTGGTTGGTGAAGTCAGTGGAGCATTCAGCTGCTTAAAGAGCCAACTATTACCCAAGAAGAAGATATGTTTAAAGCTAGAGCCAAAAGAAAGATGGCAATTGGACTCAAATCCATTTGGTGGTCAGAAACTCTAATCCATGGATGATGATATTTCTCTGTCTTTTTGAAGTCATGCTGGCAGCTGATTGAAAGTTCATGAAAGTTCATGGTAGAGAAAATCAACTTAAAACAAACTTGGTTTAAGCTAAGATCCTTCAGAAACCCTGGGTGTTGAAGATATTTATATAAAGGTGGTGACCATAGATGTGCAAATATATGTTACCTTGGATATTGATAACATACTGTTGAAATGGTAACCGGTATAATCATTCTAGGATATTAAAAATTCAAATCAGTACCACTAACTTCAGCTAAAGTTGATGGCAAAGTTTTCAGTTTTGCAAATTTTCTGAATTCATCATTTTTGGAAAGGTTTGTATTTGGATCCAATAATTATGTGAGAAGTCAGAGAGAAATTGAAGTTATTACAGTTTATCCCGAGGGGGAATATGAATTCCTTCAGCAAATTTCATGCCAATCCGTCCATTAGTTGTACAAACATTTTACTCTGGACTAAAGCGATCCAATATGAGAGCTGTTTAGAGTTGTTGTTTCTCTGGCAGCTGTCCTGAGAAGCTTTCTCACGATGTACCACCTGACAGCGCCAGAAACAGATTAGGATGGCGCGACACACTGTGATCTCTGCTTATTGGATGAGAGTGACCATCTGTGATTTTCTTGCAGTCCTTGAAATGTTCAGACACAAACGCCCCAAATCCAACAGCGGCAAGGTGAGTATGAAGCTCAGCGGCTGTCCAAAAAAACAGTTCTCACGATGTAGTCAGGCTGATTGAAACAGCTGGCTGTTTGGACTTCCAAGTACAAGCACACAATTTACTCCCAAAATTAGTTCTTTACCAAACCCAGTTTTAAAAAATGAGGTGCTAGAACTGCCTCTGGGCCATTTCATAAAAGGTGGAGCAGACATTCTTGTTTTAAACAGACATGCCCAAGGTTTTGTTTCACTGCTTGTGAAGAGAAATGAGGTGTGAAATGGAGCTAGTAAACAAACAATGCTCTGCTAGTAAACGACAAAAAATATACTCTTGAAATGGGTCTGCTTTAAAACTGGTGTGTGATTATCTGGTTGCTCAACTTGAACAAGGCAGACTCACTCAAAAATCACTCAAAAAACCAACAGGGGTCAATTTTAAAGTAAAATTTTTGTTATTGGTTCATGAAGAGTTTCAGGTCAAATCAAACATGCTGCTGAGTCCGAAATGAGAGTTTTTGATGTTAAACTTCCCAGTACCATGGCTTGAAACAACTATAATGATGACGAATTAATCATAGAAAAATGCCAACACACTTGCGTACTTGGTGTACAGCAATACAATAATGATTTGGGTATTTGTACAGTACCTATCAGCTTTTGAATAATCCCATTCACACACCACCGGGTGTAGCCAGCAGGGCAGGTGGGATCAAGAGTCTTGCCCAAGGACACGTTGGCGTGACAGGGGCACTTGGGATCAAATCCCAACCATCCTGCTGAGAGGCGACTGAATCTACCACTAAGCTGCAGCTGCCCAGTTGGGACACAGTGCTGGCAAAGCGAAAACCAGTACTGTTGGGCAGTATCTAGCAAGTGGCTGCCATTCATGGTTTTAACTATGGCCTCTTATTTTTTTTATAAACTCTCCCAACAATGTCCTAAAACCAACCCTCCATGGTATTCACATGCCTTGAGCTTTTTAATGTGAAACAAGCTAGCTAGCAACATATTTAGATTTTGAAGTTTCTGATACTACAGTTGTGATGTTTCCTCAGGCCAAGTCAAATTGGGTGATTTGACTTGGGTTGTTTTCAGTGGGTGGCCTATTCTCGAGAGGACATTTAGGTTTTCCCTCCATTTCTACATCTTTTCTTTGACTTGAAAATTGGTCGACTATTTTTCTGGATGTGCAGGAACCCTCGTTTATGGTAATGGATTTTTGTTGACTTTTTGCAGAGTATGACAAGTAATGGAAATCTTGACGACCAAGTCTGAATCCTTAATATTTTTCGGTGGAGATTTGATGTCATTGTGTTGGGAATTTACGCACCATGGTTACATTGTTTCTGTGTGATTTGGATGGAGGAAACGGGCCTGTTCGTTTCCAAAAATGGTGATAAGACTGCTTAAACAAAAGCCAAGTCCACATCTGTCCTTAATGATTATTAGACACAGTGGCAGAAATCGTTTAAGGACATCTTGACAAGGACTTAGTGTGCTAAGATAAATAATGATGAAATGCGCTCAAAGGTTCGGGTTGATGGATAAAATAAATACACTTACCTCATCATTAAATACGACCTCAAATAAACCACACTTGTCGTTAGATGTCTGAACTCCATATGTGCTGAGGATTAAATTATTTTCTTTATAAGCTGTTTTCAATTGGAAAACGACAAAAGAGTGCAACCTCTTCCATAATGGGAAACAGCTCTGTGTGTGCTTTGTGCCAGATTTAATGAAAAAGGGGAGATAGAGGAGAAGGGCAGGAAGAGGATGTGGATCAAGGGTCACTTGTGATCAGCAGAAACTAATCAGGTTTTCTCCATTGTTATCATTTTAAGGTCACTAAAGATGTTGTGTCAGGAAAACAAATGGTCTCGGGGAGTTCTGCAGCTGTTGTGGATGTTTGTTTCGTGGCATTTTGGCAGTCGCACTGAGAGACCCAGAGCTCCCACCCCCACAATCTTCAAATCACTTTGACTTATTCAGCGATGAATCAGCAATGGCAACTCGTCTAATCAACTGTCTGTTGTTTATGTTGTTTTCCAATTGGGAACATGTTCTGGCTTCAAAAAGTGGCAAAATAAAGGCTAATCAGCATTATTCGTGTCATCATGGCGACAAACAGCCTTAACTGCATTTTTATGAGTCTTTAAACTCAACACAGGGGATCATTCAGAAGATAAACTCTCATTTAGAGTTGGGATTATCTTCAACACATGGGACCGAAATCTACCGCAGGTGTTTAACTGTTCTCAGGGCTGGAAAAAGAAAACGCAGCAGAATATGATTCATTTTTGATCTGATCAAACAGTTCTGTGACGTCTTGCGACTTTTACTGCGGGGTATCTTTGATTACTGAGTGTTCCTCTGGGTACTAGAAAGGCTTTTTCTTCAGGTTGCAGATGGTTTTCTAATGTAGATTATGCTTGTAACACTAAATAACATTAAGGGTCTGTGCGACAAGGTTAAGTCTGACATCTTGACATACGTTTCCACTTAACAATTTATGACCGAGGACTGAATGTGCCAACTGCAGGCATTAAGTGCACATCTGCTTCTGCAGACACCCTGTTCAGGAAAGATGATACAGCTTTAAAACTTGACCAGGTGAACCGACATGTCATACCCTCTTTGTTCACCATTTCACCTTGCCAATTTCTTTGAACTCAAATCTAGATGGTAAAACCCATACAGCGTAGATAGATCTAAGTATTGATTTAATGCTCAATAATACACGAAAATCCCCAACAATCCCCAATAGTTTTTATCACATGGTTCAATGAGAACCATCACATCAAGAGTGAGTCACAAAGGAACTTCAGGATTTGGTAAAGCCTTTGGATGTTGCAACAAAACCACAGAATGTAATTTTAAAGAACTTCTCACACCATCAGCAGGCTAACGTCTGGGAGTCTGGTTGTTTGGAGCCACTCTGAAGTCTCTGTGTTTGTGTATCAAGTAACATAAGAAAACAAAGATTATGCAACTTTATGAGGGGCTGAAAGAAAGCACCAACTTTTGGGAAGCATTTTGGACGACCTGTCTGTGTTAAACTGTGTCTGAGCAGACGAAGGAAATGAACAAATACAGCAAGTTATCGCCCAGCTGATCGCTTCTAATCTCCCCAATCGCCTGGCTGGGTAATACTCCATTCCCATGACCAAAGCAATCGTAATTAGACGCCGGGCAACCCGATCACACACATCATTTCAAATCTTCTGGGACACATTAATAAAGTTTAAGATTTCATCTCTTCCGATTGAAAACTTAAAAAACGTCTGTCAATTTATTTGGAGAGCACAAAAGTTCAGATTTGTGGTTAATGGGTCATCAGCTGAGAAAAAAGACGACAAAAGTGGAAACATGCAGAAACTGGTGAGGTTAAAACACACAAGTAAGAAAGTAAGAAACACTTTCTCAGCGTACACAAGCTCTTACATGAAATGCACTTTTGCAAAATGAACATTCCTTTTTGTTGGTCTTGTACTTTGAGTCTCTGTCATGACCATAGACTGTATATAAAATGGACACTGCAAGTATTAACCCAGAGATTTAGAGCTCCCCCTGCTGACTGGTAAAGGTCATAAACCCCGCCTCCCCATGTTAACAGATGGGAAAACTATAAAATTAAAACACATCATATACATTTATTTCTCAAATAAGTTTTCTGTTATCATTACTTTTTTAGAAACTAGTTTATCTCAAAGTATTAATGTTTTTTTTTCGACAAAATTAGGTTTAATCAGTTGATAGATTTTAAAAAGAGTGTGTTTCGCAGCATGATTGACAGCTCTGTTGACAAAAACACGAACCAGATTAGCAGAAGATTAATTAATATTCATGTCTCCATCAAATCAACACAAGACTGTGTTTTGCTGTGGTCTGTTTTTGTAATTATTTATATCTATATACATTTAATAGCCACCAACATTTAGAAGCTTCTCACTGGTGCTTTAATCTCAGCTACTGAATTGTGGCTTGTGTTATTATGTGCCTTACAAATCAGCTGTTTGAGCTGACATTTCCAGCAAAGCACTTTGATTTTTAACATTTCACATGGACGCTCTCACATAGATCCAGTTGCGTTGTTGTCTTTTTCATTTAACTGACAACAGACTCACAGTTGGTGATACAAAACATTAGAATACAAAACAAGAAAGAAAGGGAGGACACCACATCCAACCTTCTGATCAGACTGATCATTCTGGCCTGTTCTCCCTGCGTTTATCTTAAGGTCTTGTGTGTAATTTGGCACTGAAGTGAAGTTCGGTATGAAGCAAAGATTTCGCCATCCACTCTTAGAGTACACATTTTTTATCATGTTCAGCAGCTGTGTGAGAATTTGTCAAGGTCTGTTTCTTCTCTGTAAAGCACCGCATGACGTCTTCCTGTCTGACCCGTCCACATGTTGGATTAACTCAATATCAAGTGGGCTCACAGTTGCTCGGTGCAGATATTAATACTGCTTCGCCCACTGATGTTTCATCATACCACCCCAATAGGAGGTCCATAATCACAAGCATAACAGCAGCAGGCTGAGAACACTGCAGGATAAGGCTGGTTTTATTCCTCGTATTCTTTATTGTAAGCAAATTCCAGAAGGAGAAGGAGAGATCCTAAAATAAAGCGAAATACTGACAATCCAAAGCCTGATGGATCCTGTTCCTCTGATCCAGAGAGCGCCAGTGTTGTCCAAAAACAATAAAAATAACACAAACAATCATTGGGTGATATAACCGTGTTCCAAAATGTCACACACTGCTGTTTATTTTGGGTCAATCCCATAGACACGGGCCTAACGGAAATACTAACCAGAGAGACACGTGGATTAATCCAATGATATTTCCTGTTCTGAGAGAGATGTTTGCTAAAAGATGAGAGCCCAGCTGTTTCAGGAAAAAAGCGAGGCTTCATTTTTAACAACAACAAGCATTTATGACTTTGTGTACAGACCCTAAGCCTAAAGTGAATATATCTCTGATAAAAAGGAAACATTTGGAGAGAAACTAATTTGTTTGTTTGTTTTAGTCTTTTTTTCACAAATGCGTTCACACTAACCTCATTAAAGTGGAAAGTCTTCAACAGTGATCTGCATTTAGTTCATGATGCGGGTGTCTGAAGACAATAAATTCTAACTCCCATATTGACTCCAGCAGTGTCCTCGACAATGCAGTCTACATACCCGTATAGCATTCTTGTCATGTGAGCAGAGATCCGAATTCAAGTTAGCAATTAATAACGTAACATCTGTCGGGTGTCTGTCTAGTTTAGCAGTTACAGCATGTGTCCCATATGCAGAGGCTTTAGTCCTCACTGCAGTAGTCACTGGTTTGACTCCCAGCCATGACCCTTTGCTGTATGTCTTTACCACTTTCAGCTTCCAATGTTTCCTTTTTCCTGTCAGCCATTTTATCCAATAAAGACCAAAAAAGGGACGTCTGCTTAGATGTTTGATAATAAAACTTAAGAGGGTCACATCTTTGAACAAACATCGGACGTGCACGCAAGGAGGCTGCACGTCCAAACTAGCTTCATTTTTAATGGCAACAACTACAAACACTTGGCTATGTCTATGAAACTGACTAATTTTCTCCAGGTTTTGGAAATGTGTGGTTTACTTATATCAAGAGATTTGCAAATTATTGTAAAATTTGGAATACAAAAAATGCCTAAACTATCTTTGGTGAGCTTTCAGACAGAACAGAAGTTTAAGGTATCTAAAAGTTGTGACCATTGGATTCCCACCATTGGACGGCTATTAGACGTCTAGTTTTTTTTGAGACCTAATTTCAACCAACTAGATTCTGTATATTTTTAGATGAAATTTAGAGGTTGCACTTTAACCCTTTATTCAATAACTATTTATTTCAAAAAGCAACTGTGAGTTGCATAACTGATCTCCAAGTACTTAACCAAAATAATTATGATAGACGTTGAGCAATATAATAGGATAGATATAGCCAAGATTTAGACTTAATCTAAACTTGGTCTAAATGTAGATGTATAAAAAACTTTCATTTTTAGACCTTTGGTAGCCTGATTTTAGACCAGTTGTCTAGGCTACATTTAGACGTCTATTAGACCTCTTTTAGACCAAAAAATGCTCAGTGGGTCAGCAATGTGCAGTTTCAATGCGGATGTGTAGCTGCTCTCAAATTTAGCAAACAGTCGCCTTGATAGTTGCGCGATTTGGATTCGCTGCCCACTGGTCACTCTACACTGAAGAGTATTTTCGATAAAAGTAGAACCCAACAAGGTTCATTTGATACACTGCTTCCTGTAAATGCACTACTGTTACTAAGAAAGGCTGTTGAAAAGTGACTCTGTAGAGGGTGCTGGTGGCCGAGCAGTCTAAGCACCCCCTGGACCCTAAAAACTACGCCCATGACATTTAAACTTGTAAGTAGACCTGTAACATTTCTACAATATTAGAAACTTTATTCCAACTCTGGGGAAAGTTCAGACAATCACGACACAAAACATCTGATAAGCGTGGTGTGGAAGTATTTTAAGGTATGCATTATAAAGAAAGAGCTGTATGTGGACTATTCAAAATAAGTTTTTTTTATAAAACATCATTTTTAGTTGAAACATTTAACGTCTTGCGCCATTTTTTAAAAACTAAATATAGGCTTTGAATGAGGTGCAAACAATTAACTTCTGTTTTTGTCAGATAAAATTTTTCCTTATTAGTATGGGTAATATTTGAGAACCTTTAGACACCCCAAAGCAATTCCCAAAGACCCTCTCTACTTCACTGACGGACTAAAGAGCTACCAAAGTAATTCTTCTAGCATCTATCTTTCTACTTTAATCCATCTCCCTCAGAGTGGAAAAATAAAATCTTATTTGTCTGTGTTTATTCAAACAAAACTGAGGGAAACTATCCGGGAAATGTCTACTGTTTAACAAAATAGCATTTGTTTTGGTTCAACATGTTTCCACATGGGGGAGATATGCTCCTCCCAGCTCCAACACCCCTTTTTTAGTTTAGGCAGGAAAGGGAAAAAAATGAAGGAATACTTAATATTTATTCATACAAGAAGTCAGCAAAAACCCAGAGCTGTTTGAGAAATAGTGTCCAACACAAGGAAAGAAGTGCAGGGAGAAAGACAGACACAGGGGGAGTGAAAAGTGCAAAATAATAAGGCTGGAGTAAAGGTAGAGTAAAGAGAAAACACAGTTCCTCACTCTGCAACACTTCCACTGCACTGTCAAGTCTTTGCTGCGATGGATCTGTCATCCAAGAAGTTCCTCTAAAGAGCCAAACAGAAGCGTAAAGCAAAAGAGAGAGACAGTCAGGACGGAGAAAATCAGTAAACCTTGGCCGAGGTGAGGAAGACGCAGTTGTGTGGGAGAGCAGAGGCGAAGAAGGAGCAGTGAAAGGCAGGGGAGTGGAGGAGTGAGGCGCCCCGTTCTTCCAGCAAAGTGAGAGAGGAAAAAGGGAAAAGGAGAAGAAAACAGGAGTGATAAAGAGTTGGGGAAGGAGGGAGAAAAGTCGTCTGGACATGGGGCTTTGTGCTGTTCTCCTCATCTGTCTCTCCCAGGCTGAGCTGGGGAGAGTCTGGGCTCAGGAGCACGAGGGTAAGTCCTCATTCTTCAATGCCAACAGCAATTACACACAGGTATTTACTTACATGGATTCTCACATTTAAACAATTCTGACTGCTGGTTTTTGTATAACACGCTGTTTTGGAGCCTCAGAGAATCTAAACCAGGTTAAGAGAAATCTGACCTGATTTCTTTTGCCTCTAACTTTGGCAAGGCTGAGAAATGTTTTTGTGCTCTCTTTTTTTGTGGCTTTTGCATGAGTCTGCATATGCATGTGAGAAGTTAACAGGTCTCTTGACACTTCTCTCCGTGTGTCATAGGAAGCTCTTAAAAACACTGTGTGAGGGTCTGGGTTTTCTCTAGGTGCCATTCCAAAACCTTTGTATTTCCGCTTGGAAGAGCCAAGTGTCTGGAGTTCATTTGCTTTGAAAAACACAAATCATGTGATCGTAAATCCTGCGTTTTAGCAGATAATTGTTTGAGATTAGCCACTGACTTCAGTTCTGTGTGTGAACGTCATTCCTGTGGTTAGAAAAGTCACTCAGAGCATCACTAGAGGAGTCAATAAAACTCACTCTGAGAGTTACTTTATCTCAAAAAGGTGTCTTCTGTGCATCACTTGTACGCAGGTGTATACTCAAATCCAGATTTGCATGTGCCTGTATGTATGTGCATGTATGTATTTTTGTTCTCCTTGGAGATAATTTATTTTTAGCCAGCCCCTGTTCTTCTGCTGCCGCTCCTCCTCCGACAATCAGCGGTGCTCCAGTTTCTCTGGCCTCTCCTGTGGTCCCACTTCCTCTGATCAGGGGCCTAGCACTGCAGAGGACGACCTGACACACTGTGCAGAGACCAGAGAAACAGACCCCTCTCTAGCAAATGATGACTTAGAGGGCGGAAAATTTTTAAAAGAACTGAATCCAGTTTAATCAGTCTCGCTTTCAGCCTGATAACTTTACCTTCCTGCTTACTCACATCTGAAAGTGGATCAGGTCTTTGCTAAAAAGGTTTCGCTGGAAGCTCAGTGATGCCGTGACAAACTCAGCTCTCACTAACTAGGACTAAAGGGCGTGTATTTGTGGCATCCACAAATTTTCCTCACTGCTGACAGCTTGTTTCACCAAAATCTTTTAATAATCAAGCAGAGTGTTCAAAATGGTCCATAGATGTTCTGCCAAGAATATCTGTGATTGATCAACGGCGTAGATAAATCACAGATAGTGTGATCTGAGTGAGCAAATTCATTGATCGTTGGAGATCCATGTGTATCAACTTATACTGATGTGAAACTTCGCACTTCTCCAAAAAATATGAATCTGAGCGATCAGTTTCCCATCATGGTCATGGGTTCAAACTGATGCAAAGACGCAGCTGGCCTTTTTCTAATGGTTCTGTTCAACTGGAAACCTTCTAATGGGGCGTGGTGTTGTGTTCAATATCAATACTGAAATCTGAAATATGTCTTTGAACTATATAATCAATGTGTTGAGAATTGGCATTAACGATTAGACTCAAAACAATTCCCGCAACTACCATTGTGCTTTGGGCTAAATGCTAACACCGTCATGCTAACATGGCAATGATTAGCGGGTACATTGTTTACTGTTGTCTTCATCAGCTACTAACACAAGTGCAGCTCGCTCGATTATTTTCTTCCAGTACTTTGATCGTAAACAACATGAAACTGATGATGGCCGACATGAAAGTCTGTAAATCAAAAGACATACCATTCATCTCAAGAGGTAAACAAACGTCCGGATCATATTTGCAAATAGTTGTGGAGCCATTTCATTTAAAATCAGCAAATAGTGGCGTACAAACGGAAAAGTTTCAGATTTGCCAAAGTCTTCAAGATACTTCATAACAGTGACCGATGTTTTAAACTGATCTTTGCAGCGTTTTTGAAATCAATCTAGACTGTAGAGGAATTTCTGTCATGTAGGGACACGGCTCTAAAGTCTGTCACACCTACAAGTGTACGCTAACCCAAGCAAGAACATCCCACTGGTCCTGCTCGTGACCTGTACAGTTCAGCGGGTCACGAATCCCAATGCACTACACAGAGCTTTGTCAGCATGGCTGGTAGGGCTGAAATCCACCAAAGAAATTCTTGGTCGACGACAAGCCCTACTGCGGCAGGGGGACAACGCAGCTCGGCGGGGTGAAAATATACTGATATCAGCACAAGAAGGCAATTAAACACAACCACCACCTGACGTTGATTAACGTGGAAGCTCTTCAATCTTCCTGTCTCCAGCCGGTCTCCAGTGGGTTGGGCGAATCCTAAATGGTGAAAACAAGGGGGGGTCGTTCTTTGACAGGCTGTTACCTGTACAGGAGGAACGTACCAAGTGCTAATGGGGGTGTTTTCAGAGCACCCCCATTAGCACTTGGTACGTTTCTCCTGATGAAATTAACCATAGACTGTAAATTGACAAGGAAACCAATCAGAATTTTGGTTGACTCATTACATATTGACCAATAAGTCGACTGGTCAACTTGGACTTTACAGCCCTAATGGCTGGTTTTACCACTTTTCAGGTTGAGTTGGATCCATAATGATTCTGTACCAATGCTGCAACAAAATAAAAGAGCACAACTATTGAGACAATTCAAGGTACCTGCTGGCCCATGGCACCATGTTAGATATACTGACTAAGATTTAAATACTACAAGAAACATTGTTTACATTGACTTATAGGCTCTCATTTCAAACGGGAAGATTTCTCCACTCTCCTTTTTACCCTCTTCCATGGGGCCCTCAATAATATGAGGTAGGTGTAAAAGTGAGAAATAGCTTCAAGCCTCAGAGACACTGACACTTTTTGGCTCCAGTCTGGTACTGTTATTAATAGCATGGCATCAACACGAGACAATCCAGATCTAATGCTGACAAGCTGCAATGATCAATAGTCTAGGTGGGCTTGAGGTTACAGACAAATGACACGAATGAACCAAAAACGCCACAACCAAAATATTATGTCTTTCTCTCAGCTGTCACAGAGGAAATATCTAGCCAAAATAAACTGGAGTTCAACTCAAACTTCCACAATAACAGTCCACAAAAACCCAAGAACCTCATCATGTCATGTCGTTCATTTAACAAACATTTATTTCAAAGTCTTTTTGAAGAGATTCAGATACGTCAGCAGCTCTTTTATTATTTCATTTCACTGTACAATAATCTTCTGTTTGTGAAACTATAAATACTTCACCACTAAAACAACAGACTGTAAATTATAATGGGCCAACACCATCTGCAAACTGTAACTGCATGTCAGCTTCACTTAAAATGGAGATTGTTTTTCAGAGTCGAACAAAAAGAAACTCCATGACAGCAAATCAAACATTTTCTAAACTCTGAGCCTCATCGATTTGTCCGTATTTATCCAAATGCCACATTTTTCCTGCTTTTCCCTGCGTCTTTATCAGTCCAGATGCCAGTGTTTTGGATTGTATGTTATGGTTACTGCTGTTCCTTTCGAGTCTGAGGTGCCAAATGGCTTCCCTCCCACACCATAAGCTTCAGGCTTGTTTAACATGAATTCCCCTTTTTTAAAACCCGACTGCACCGTGGAGCTGCGGTGTTACATGCTGACATTCACGGCGGTGACCGCGCGTTGTGATTAATGCTCCACCGATGAGGTATGTGCCAGAAGACTGCAGGTGTTTTGCTAATCCTTGTCCTGACAGTAACCCTGTGCTTCATCACCAGAAACACACAAACAGCACGGCTGAAGGGTCAGCTCTTAAGTTGTGTCTTTCTTCTGTGTCTTCTTCTTGTCTCTGGAGCAAAGATGTTGGCCTCCAGTTCCTCTTCTTGGACCTGAGGATCATTCCCTTTTCCTTTCCACGACGGCGGACATGCCTCCGTGCCCTCCTCGTATCCTCTATCGTGCTCGAACTTCAAAGTGTTGTACGTTAAGCACAGAAGGAGTTTATTTTCAAAGGAAATTTGTTTTTCATCCCTGGACTTTGCCCAGCTGAACAGACTGTAAGACCATTTAGCTTTTGTTTCGAGGTGGCTTTTTTTTTTCTACGCTTCATCCAGGGTTGCTGTCCGGCCTTCATCTGGAAAATGTTGACCTTTTACCTTGAAGAAATCTGTCACCATCATCAATCAAAGAAGTTCAAATCCTGAAAATGATGTAAAGATAATCAGTGACAGAATATTACAGAGCTACTGTATGTTTCTAAAAGAGCAAGAGATCAGGGGTATGACTAACAGGCATGTGGGAGATGAATAAAGACAATCTGTATACCCATCGTACATGGCTCACAATGCTGTGGCCTAGTTCAATCTGACTCCCAACACCCACTAGATTTGTAAGGCGGTTGCTGCAATGCAGACACTCTCAAAAAGAGCTTACAGTAGAAGCTTCTAACATGCAAATGCCACGTTCACAAAACAGCTTGCGTTGATTTTCTAATCATACAAAACAAGCCCGTTGGCGTCGATGCATCTGGCGTTCCGTGATATTTTCATTGAGCGGCGGGAAATTTGTCATTGTAACTCGACAACATCCCTGCAGCTCACTGGAAAATCTGAATTTAAAGGACTGTCAGAGTAAGTCATGTGTGTTTTCCTTCAATAAAAGAAGCCTTTAGAGTCTATATTTACATTTAAACCCCAAGCTATTCCCCAGCAAATTTGTTACATCTGTCACTTAGGTCATTGGATTTCTGGGCCCCGTTTCAAATTCACCAGGATGTTTTTCTGCTCCAGATTGCTCACTCCCACTGCAGGTTCTTCAAACACATGTGTCTGCCAGACCTGATGCTACTGAGGTCATCTTCACTCGAGTCCTCGTGCAGAGTCCAACCCACTCTTGAACTCTTTTTAGCCTTTATTGCGTTGGAGGTTCATCCCGGCCCACATGAAGACAGTTAGACAAGGTTAGAGATGTTCCAGGAGAGAAGACAAGCACTAAGGAAGTTCATAAAAGCGGAGTTTTTAAGACCTACAAAGCTGAGCAAAAAGACACTTGCACAGTGGTATACATATTTTGGTCTTCCTCCACCTTCATCCCCTGCTATTTTGACGCCTCTTCAGCTGTTTAGTGCTGCCAATCTGACCCAGTTAGGAGCCTCTAGTTCAGAAGCCGTGGAAATAGCTTCCACCGCACCGTAATCAGACAAGATCCCTCATTAGAGCTGTCTCCCCTGTGTGTGTGACACCCTCTCTACATTTCTTCCTCTTGTCCCATTTTGTTTCCTGAGCCTCTTTTTATCACCCCCTCTTAATTGAATTTTGCCTCTTTAATGGAGTTTTTTTTAATATATATACATTTGGTTAAATGAGGTATTTATCAATGAAAGTGTGTGCTAGGCAGATCACTGAAGCACGGTCTGTGTTCAGAGGAGTCAGCCAAAGTTCCCAAATCAAAGCTGGGTCATGTACCACAGCAAACAGGGTCACACGAGAAACACATGCTTTAGCTTCTGAAAAGTCCCACACTTTAGTTTAAATAAACTCTGTAAACGTTGATTTTATTCGTGTTTCACTCTTGGGGTTACTGGTTTTCTCCCAATGTAACCACAGTTTGATTCCTGTTTCAAAATCTTGTGGTTTCTCTGGGCCTGTTTTCACCTAGAGCTAAACTGCATCCAAGCTGATCTGTTCACAAGTGGACCACTTTCAGAGCTCAGACTAAGATCTGTTCAAAAAGACCATACTCACAGCTGGTCTGGGTCAGTGGAGCTACTTTTACATCCTATGCTACACACAAGTGATGTTTTCAGCAAAGTTAGATTGTAGGAATGTTAACATTACCGCTGGGTGATGTAGCATTTTTGCGTCTACATTAGTAAAGTTGATGTACAGTAGTACTGTGTGACTCCACCTGTTTCCCCTCCTCTTGTCTCTCCACATTGATGCCAGAGCTGCAGTCGGAGGGCTGGGCTAAGTGTGATTTAAGTAGGAGAGGGATTTCATCTGTAAGCATAAAACAGACTACGGGGCGCCACTGGCCTAGTGGATGGACTGCATGCTCCCCATGTGTAGAGGTTGTGCCTCAGGGGGGTGGCCTGGGTTTGAGTTTAACCTATGGTTCCTTTCCTGCATGTTGCTCTCTGCTCTGTCTCCCTGGTTACTACTCTGAGGTCCAATATTATAACATAATAGAATAAAAATCCAAATATTATTATTGCCTTATTGAAATGTGTCTAATTGCTGACCATACACTGCGTTTATCTGATACAAACAAGCGGCTGCTGGAAGAGAGTAGGTGAGTTGTGTTTAGTCTCTTTGCTAAAGAATTTAGATAAAGCTAAAAAGATGTTTGGTGGCTAGTGCTAAAGCTAGGACCCTATATGTACTGTTGATGAAGTTAGGTGCTGTTCTGAGCATTATTTGTGGCTATAGAGTGGCGTTTTGGTTGAGTGCATGGCTCTCTGTATTAGTATCATACAGTCGTTACAAAAGTTGGTATAACTAGAGAAGCAAGCGGTCGGCAACATTCGTCTCTCGACGGGGTGTCTAACTCGGTGTTACGGTGTGTTTGACCCTCACTTAATTTTACGCTGAAATATCCCTTTAAGCTTGGCTGTCCAACTTCTTATTGACCACATAGCAATAGAAGAAGGCGACCTGGAGGAGCGCAATAACCAGATGTTGGCTCAGCCTTCAAGTTCCCTGTTGGATGTCCTGGACTTAAAATAACTCTAAACCATGGGTGATTGGAGTAGTTAGCGAAATATTTCACAATTCCTCTTCAGGCGAGTAACTAACAAATCTTATGTTGACAAACACGAGACGGTCCATTGAACAAAAAGTCCCAACAGGTTTTAGTCGCTATTGTGACCATTTGAGTTTCAAAAATAGCAGAGAACGATTGAAAGTATGCAGACACCAAACCATGACACCCATATGCGATTGTTTAACATTGTTTTAGAAAACCATTGTCGTTAATCAGCTGGGACAGAATCCCCCAACTCTTCCAGTTTAAACCTCAAACCAACAGATTCTGGAGCCAATCTGCTGAGATTTGCTCAGTCATGATGGGGTTAGAGAGGTCAATCGCTTGTATTTGGTGATGAGGTCTGGCTCACAATCAGCTTTAAAGCTCATCCTAAATGTATTGAAGGAGTAAGAATCAACCAGAGTAGGAAAACCTCTTTTTTTTAAATGTCCTAGCTTTACATTTTAAGTGCTGTCATGTTCAATCAAGAAAGGGCTTATGTTAACGGTTTCCACAAATCTGGAGGTAAACCGCTAAATTATCGCTAAAAGATGACGCACTGGGGTTGTAATTGAAACAAAGAGAAACCCCCCTGAAAAAATAAAGCTCCAGACCAAAACTACAAAACAGCATGTGGACAGGATCCAGGGTGTGCACATACTTCTGGTCATGTGTTGTAAACAAGGTTTTAAAAGAAAGAGGCTGAGAGGGGGGTCTAGACCTCAGGCTGGCTCTGGTCTTTCACCTCTTTCAAGACCATCATAAAACACTGTTAGTGGAGTACTTAGACCCTTGAACAAACTGCTCTTATGAAATCTTGACAGCAAACCGAATTCAGTTGTTCTTAGGGGGAGAAAAAAGCTGAGACAGTTGCCCTCATAAAGGCGAGTTCTGCTGACCTTGTAACTCTGACAGTGAGTCAGGGATGAGTTTAACCACATAAAGGAAGTAAATGTTTATAAAATATATTTATTTCAACATAGGGACCAAACAAGGATGCTTCATGTTTTGTAATTTGCAGCAAACGCCTTCAAACTCAGCCTTCACCTCCATGCCAAACTATTAATTTGAAATGTAGGTAAGTTTAAGAAATCATGACCATACTTTGGTATTAGAGACATAAAGAAAAAAAGCTGTCAGGATTTTGTTTTCTGTTAATGCTTGAGTTATTGCCTCAAGACTTCGGAACACGGCTTTAATTTTCTGTGGACATGTCTGTCTGTTAATTATCTCCAATAAGAGGAGTAATGCAGAACAGATGGTGCTGCAGGGTTCAAAAGCCAGACCTGTTCCTCTTCTGTTTCAAGACAGTAATCCGGATAATTTAGGAGCTCCTTTCACACGATTTAAAATCAAGAGCAGAATTCATTTGAAAATCTCAAATTTAGAACATGGCACCTTATATTACGTTCATAAACTTTCAGTGTGTCTCATTTTGACAGTGGATTGATTGTACAAAATGTCTGTTTTATTCCAGATGTTCTGAGTGACAATCCCCTGTGGACCGATGGGTACCTGACCCGGTTTCACAGAACCAGGAGGGACCAACAGACCCAACAGAGAGAAGCTAGTAAGTCCTCTGACGGAAGAGGACTTGATATCAGCACTTTGCCTGACAACAATACCCAAATTGTGGTGAGAAACGAATTATTTAAGCTAACTGTTACTAAGTCTGTCATGTTCTCTGTTCTCAGAGAAGTAAATTAAGTGTCTTACTTCTGGGAAAATGGACGGTTTAACATCGTAAGTTTTTGGTTATTTTTGAAAAAATTGAGTTTCTTTTGGGACTGAGGCGGCAGGGCTACTAGCAAACTTAGTCTTTCATCAACTTACTGCAGCAACTATGAGCCTTGTTAGCTTATCCCAGTCACTGTTGCCATCACTACGTCACTTTTTCAGGTAGCCTCTAACACCAAGTGCGAATAAATCAATCAAAATTCATAAGTGCCTTTCTGAGCACTTAAGGACACTTAAGGACACAAGAGGAATTTTATCTAATTTTATCTGATTTTGTCTGCTGACTGTTTTTTTATGTTGACTGTTTTTTTATTGTTTTGCCCTGTTGCTTGGTTTTTACTGTTATTGTTGTCTTGTTGTGCACTTTGAGATTTGTTTTTAAATGTAAAGTGCGTTACAAATAAAATCTATTATTATTATTAATAAAAAACTGCCTCATAAAACAGCAAGGTAAAAGCAAATAAAGTGAAGAATAAAATAAGATATAAAGAAAAAAAGAAAATAGGACAAGGTAAATTACAAGGAGTGGGCTTATCTGAACAAGTGGGTTTTGATTCTGGATTTAAAACGAGGGAGGGAGTCAATGTTCCTGCTGTCTGGTGGGAGTGAGTTCCAGAGTTGGGAAGCAGATCGACTTAAAGATCTACTCCCAATGGTGCTGAGGCGGACAGGTGGGTGGTGGAGGAGGAGGATCTGCAGTACAGAGCGACTGAAGGCAAATATTGACCAGTTCAAAATTTGCATTGACAGATGAGATGAGACGGATAAATGTCAGGCTATGGTTGGTCTATGCTGGACTAAATAAAACCATGGTTACTTAGTAATGTCTGCCAAAGAGTACACATTGCTCTTGGCTGATGTCTTACCAGGCATTACTAATCAACCACCAACCATTTTATTAGCAAGTGTTCAAAGGGGGATTGGAAAAAAAGGTCACACCAGGACAACTTGCTCTCTCGCTCATGCTCTCAAATATATTTAGAAATCGCATGGATTAAACATTGGGAACTGATGTGACCAAAATGGTCCATTTTCAAGCTCTGCCTCTCAAGGTTGTGTATTTTAAATCCTATCTATAGGACCTACATACCTTCTTCAAGACCACACCTATGATCTCAAGGCTGAACTACGGCTTCCTGGGTTGATTTTCTTTGCTCTCTTTGGTTTATGCAGAAAACTCAGACATGAACTTTAGGGAAGCGGTCGCACGTCATTCCCGCCAGATTGAGGAATTTCCAAATTTTTCGAACATATTCATCTTTCGTTCAACTCCTGTTTTATTGACTGAATTTGTATTTTTAGAGAAAGGACCTTGTGGATGTGTTTAGCTCATGGCACACCAATCAAACGTTCTCCAATAAACACAAACAAACACAGATGTTTGTTTGCTGTGCCACGGCTGTCTCTCCATGAATGGAATTGTTTGGAGTTATTTGGGACAAAAACTCGACATCTTCGTTTGGTGTTTTTCCATGTTGGATCAAGTCGGGTCAGTTTGCCGTGCCTATGAATGGACAGTTATAGCAACGGCAGGCGAATCGTTCGCTCGGGCATAGCGACAAGCTTGTTGAGTTTACCTCGGCGTTAGCTGCAAACTTCCTGGACAAGCCCTGTGTTTGTTGTCTTGGAGATGCAGTCTCTTTGATCAGTATTTGGACATCCTATTAATGCTGTTACATTTTCTCACAGCCTGTGATCATGCTCTGGTGGGGATGGAGATAGATTGCAAACAAAGCTCACAACAAAGAAAGTCTCTTATCGTGCCTTCGTAATGACCGGTGCTGGCCAGATCTTTCTCTAGTTGGACAGAAATGTGTTCGCTGATTCTACCTTTAAAACAATGTGTGGAAAACTAAAGAGCAAACGCTTTTGACAAGAGGTGGTTTTCCCATAGAAGGGATGTAAACCCATTAATATCTGTAACACTACAACTATACTTTGAAACACTTTTAATACCGAAGCAAAAGTAGTATATATTCCTATCTACATGTTAGTTTTGTGCAAAAAGGACGGTGATTTTGGCAGAGTGGTTAGTCCGAAAAGACTGATAAAGAAAAACTAGTTCTGTACGTTTAAAGGCATCTAGTCTCTTTAAACCCAATAGTCAAAGCAGTACCTTCAAACTACAGTGATCTCGGGTCTCTATTTTGAGATCCATTTTCAGGACAGCTGTTTGACCTGCTCAGTTTGGTCAACAGTTTAGTTTGGGTTTCTCTGATCTGCGCGCAATGGGCGGGTAGACATGATGAAACATTTAAGGACGACTGCCAACACAGGGGTGTTTTCCAGTTGGTGGAAAATGTTAGATTCTTTGGCCATTTGGCGACTGTTATGTTTGGGTTACACATTTGGCTAAAGTCTAAACCTCCACAGCTCAACTGAATTCAGCTCAGAGTTATGCCTGTTCGAAGCTGCTGGTTGCAGATTGGGTTGCTTCCAGGACCAAACCTTTCTAAACTTCTCTAAAGCAGCGATCACATCATGCTCAGATATTGTCATGGACTTTGCTGCACCACTCCGATGATACGGCTTAAATGTACTGTTTGGATGGCAGAACACAGAGTGAAAACAAAAACTCCAAAAGAAATCAAAAACCTTTGGACATAGGCTGAATCACATTGCATTCAATGCAAGTGGCTGTTGGACAGTTTTTGGTGTTCTAGTTTAAATTATTTCCACATTGCTGACATTTTAGCCACAGAGTTTCTTATTTTCAGTAACTTTGGCCTTTTTGTTCCCCTACAATTTTTAGTTAATGTAGTACAGCTGATGTAAACGATAACAGTGAGAAGATCAGCTCAATTTTCCAATCCCCAATCTGTCATTAATTGACCAGATTGGGTCCCATCCAGTTGCTAAGATCAAAATTGGGACAGCATGGGGTGGTTTCTCAGAATTTTGATGGGGAAAATGTTGATTAAGAAGTATATAGGCTGTTTAACAGGAAATGTAGGCTAATGGTGGTAGCTCTGCTAACATTAGCCACACTCGGCAAATGTTTAGTTGTCAACAAACTCTCTTATCTTGTGATTTATCATCTACAATATCAATTTTGACCATTTCTAAGTTTTTGTTTAACATTTAATCTACTCGGCTGTCAGGATTTTAAATTTGATTTAGTTGGAAATAAGTCGCTTAAGAGCATCCCGATTCTCGATGTAGCTACAACTAAAGGACTTTGTTTGTGAGGACACATTACATAAACTTTGGCCTGCCTTATTTGAAGAATATCATTTTAAGAGTCTTGTGCTTAAAGGTCAATTGAGGTAACAGTTTTACCTCTCTGCCAAGCAAGAAGCTTTGAGTCGAGGTATTTGTTAAGATTCCCGTCAGGTGGGCCGGTCCTGAGCCATTTTTCCGTTCAATGACTTTAACATCCAGGAGTCAGTGTTTATTTAGCTGTGTATGATGAGGATTTATTCAAGTCTGATGTCCCTAGACTCTTCTTACACTTGAATCAGCCCTGGTAAAATTCAACCCATATAAACTGCTGTACTTTTTTTTTTTTCACCTTTCTCTCAGCTAAAATTGAAAACAGACGACAGCCTCGTCCTGCCAACTTACAGTGTTTGTTTAAGCGTGGCCGTGCGTGAGATCGTGCGCGTGTGTGTGCTTGTGAATGACTCACTTGGACGAGATCTGTTGTACTGCCGCTGTTGACTTTTTTTCAAGAGGGGGGGGGTTGATCCCAATTTCCAAGACTCTGGTCTATTGGGAATCTTTTCAATAAATCAGTCAGCTGTGAGGGAAAAAAAATATATGATCGCACCCCACTCCTCACCTAGAAACCCCCTGCACACACACCCTCCCTCTAAAAAAACTGGTGTCAGGCCGTGGAGATGGGAGGAAAAAAAAGTGGGTCACTTGTTGTATATGGAGCAGCTAGAGAGGCAGTGAGAGTGCTGCATTTAACTGCTCCACTTTCCGGGCCCACACTAAACCCCAGAACCATTGCTCTCTGTCACCTTGAGCTGTGGCATACATTAATAATGCCATCAAGGATGGAGAGCTGTACAAGAAACATGCTCTCGCTGTGTGTATAAACAGCTCCCCCAAGTGGAACTGTAAGGACAGAAATAGAGTCCCAGATGGGAAGTTTGGGGCTTCCCAAACAACCCCTGAGGCAAAGCAACCTCGTCTTTCATTGGTTGGATTTCTGTGGTTTTAAATACCCCCATTATTACATTTTCTGAACATGCTGTAAAATTTGGTGAGTAAGATTCACTTTTAATACATTTTCTGTCATCTAAAGAGTGAGTTGTGTCTTATAAATAAGTGTAGTTAATATGCCAGTATAAAGCACAGTGAGAGGTATCTGATTTTGTCTGAAAATCCCTCACAGGAACTTTGAACTATAAGCCAATCATTAATATAGTCTGTAAAATGATATTCTGTAAATGGTGAATTCAATATCAACATGCAAACCAGTGCATTTCACTTAATTTTGAAAACTCTCCTGTCCTTTTTCTTCCAGGAGGACTCCACTAAGTACTACACATGGCAGAGTTTTAGTCCAACAGACACAAGGACTAAAGACTTGTGGGTAGATCAAAGCGCCCTGCACCAAAGCCAAGTCCAAATTCACGGCATCCTGTCCAACGCACACCAACGAGCGGCGGTGAGTAAAGCGCGCACACAGAAACACAAACACACATTAAACGGTTTCATCTAACACCCGGGGGTATCTGATATTTGTTGTCTTCCAGAGAGTGGCGCTGTCTTTTGATTTTCCATTTTATGGTCACACTTTGAGGCAAGTCATCGTAGCGACTGGTGGTAAGTTTCACTTTGCAGTGCACATGTTTTGCGGTTTCAATCAGGGGATCAAACACTCTCTAACAGAGTGTTGAAGGAGGTTCCTCCTACCCTGGGGAACTGGCAGGCTACCAGAGTATAATGAATCTGGTTAATAGTAAACACTTTCATTTTTTCATTGAATTGCTCAGAGATTTGCTGTACGTGTCCTACTTTTTCCTTTAGCCAAACACAGTAACCCTGCAAGACTGAGTTAGCTGTTGATCCAAAGTTTCTGCTGCAATTTCCTCAAAACTTTAAGGGATATTCCAGCGTAAAATTAAT
This sequence comes from Xyrichtys novacula, assembly GCA_962446985.1. Classification (NCBI taxonomy): domain Eukaryota; kingdom Metazoa; phylum Chordata; class Actinopteri; order Labriformes; family Labridae; genus Xyrichtys; species Xyrichtys novacula. The sequence continues at coordinate 3,787,971 of OY660882.1, read as the reverse complement.
TTAGGGTCAAACACACCATAACACCAAGTTAGACACCCCCTCGAGAGATAAATGTTGCCGACTGCTTGCTTCTCTAGTTACACCAACTTTAGTAACGACCACACGATAGCAATACACAGCGGTCTGAGGAGTCATAAACAAACCTCAACCAAAACGCCACTCTATAGACACAAATAATGCTCAGAACAGCACCTAACTTCATCAACAGGACATATAGGGTCCCAGCCATAGTACTAGCCACCAAATATCTTTTTAACTTTGCCTAATTTCTTTAGCAGAAAGACTAAACACAACTCACTTACTCTCTTCCAGCAGCTGTTTGTTTGCAGCGTGACCTCAGGTAAGTCCATTACGGACTGCAGTGGGGTGACACAGCTCAAGGAAGAACATTTATAGTGATATTTATATATACATATATGTGATTATTGCTTCAAGAAAATGATAAAGTAATAATCATAAATGTTCTTCCTTGAGCTGCGTCACCCCACTGCAGTCCGTAATGGACTGGCCTGAGATCTCACAACAAAAAAGCGGCTGCTGGAAGAGATAGGTGAGTTGTGTTTAGTCTCTTTGCTCTAGTAATAAGGCAAAGCTAAAAAGATGTTTGGTGGCTAGTGCTATGGCTAGGACCCTATGTACTGTTGATTAAGTTAGGTGCTGTTCTGAGCATTATTTGTGTTTTGGTTGAGGTTTGTTTATGGCTCCTCAGACCGTTGTGTATTATTATCTGCGGTCGTTACTAAAGTTGGAAGGCAACATTGATCTCTTGAGGGGGGTGTTTAACTAGGTGTTACGGTGACCCTAAATTAATTTACGCCGAAATATTCCCTTAACAAATATGTCACCACAAAAAACAAACTTCTTCAGCTTGTATCTAAAATACTATAGGAAGCAGCGTTTGTACTTAACAACTTCATAATGCAATATCCATTGTTAACATCTGCACCCGTGTCTCCAGGGTTCATGTACATGGGGGACATCACTCACCGAATGCTGACAGCCACACAGTACGTTGCTCCCCTCATGGCTAACTTTGACCCCGGCTACACCAAAAACTCAACAGTGAGGTTTGCAGACAACGGTAAGTCAGAGCTCTTCAGGGAACATGTATGAGAGCTCCTGGTTTTCTTTGACCTCCCCTTCTGTGTCCCGCTCTGCTCTGCTCAGGTAATCTCTTTGTGGTGCAGTGGGACAACGTGAGGCTACATGACCAAGCTGATGAAGGGCCGTTTACTTTCCAGGCGGTCCTCCACCAAAACGGAACTATCATTTTCAACTACAAAGAAGTGAGTGATGGATTCAAACTCCTGACACCCCTTACGAGTCCTGTTGTATAAAAGTGAATCTCCCCTCAAATGGTGCATGAAATAAGTCAGATTTAAGTTTTACCCATGCTCCACCTGTTAACATGGAGGAGGCAGTCTCTGTTATTTACAGCCACCAGTTGGAAGCAGGAAGTTAAAATGTTTTGGCTTCACTCTTAAAGAGCTGTTATGTTGCCTATCTTTTTGTACGGTATCTTATCTGTGCAAAATAGCTCTACACTGGAGAATTTCAAACATGCTCAGATTGCCATGTGAATAGTTTGTTTTGTTTTGTAGATCCCTATGTCAATAGACAGAATTGATGCCAAGGATCATCCAGTCAAAGTAGGACTTTCTGAGGCTTTCATGCTGCCGCCTCAGACCTCAAAGCCCGCAGGTCAGTTCTTGAAAAATAAATCTGTCTTTATGTAGGATGACTAGATAATGCCTTGGTAATGTTAATCTGTCTGTATATTATGTAATCTGCAATATTGTCATTTCTGCATTTGTTCATTTTTGAGAAAAAATAGCAGATTTCTAGGATTTAATTCATTATTTGAAACGTGATTTTTTTTTTCTCTGTCTGATAAACTACAACTACCAAAATTCCCTTTAGTGCTGTTGTACTGTTTGTTTTATCATACATGACTTTATGAGCTATCAACGCTTCCTCCCACAAACAAGAGTCAAACACACACAAATCTTGAACACACTTGTATTTTCTATTCTGTCTAGAAAAGGGGGAGCAATTAACCATCTACGAGTATCATCGTGTTGAGATTAACTTCACAAAGATAGTCAGCGGATCTGCTTTCGTGTTCACGCCTCTTCCCAGTAAGTATTCTCACAAACACACATTCGTATGAAAGCCAGACCTCAGCAGCTTCCTCCTAACCCTGCAACTCTCTGCGTGTATGATTCCTCCAGCTTGTCTGCAGCACAAAACTTGCGATCTCTGCCTAACGTCCAACCTGACAACCGGCTGTGGCTGGTGCAACACGCTTCAGCGGTAGGGTGACACTTCAACAGATGAACTGATGGTTGTGTTAAAGTGATTCTTGCTTTTTACATTTAATTTTTCCTGAGTTTCAGATGCTCTGACGGGATCGACCGGCACAGACAAGAGTGGTTACAATACAACTGTCCTGAGGAGGTTAGGTTTGTTATTAACTATTCAGGGACACAAAGCAACAAAAGCTCAGCTGGTCCTGTTATTCCTTTGTTATTGGTGTGGGTTTTTCACTTAGGCAAAAAGTACCTGTGAGGACTTTAACCCAAGCCTACCTGAGGGATCTATGGGCTCCTTCAACTACTCCTCTCCGGGTCCGACACCCACCTCGGCAGTGCTGAGGGATCATCCTGTCACTCGAGGTAAATCTCTCTGGAGCAGAATCTGGAGAAAACAGATCGTGTCATACATCTGTAAATTGTGAAACACCTTTTAAACAGCAATAATGTAACTCCAAGTGCTGTAAAGAAAACAGCCACCTCAACGGAGGTATCTTTAAAATTAATCAATACATTGTGGACCAAATCATCTCTCTACTCGGTTCACTTCGATTATGGTTTATTGCAGCCTGGGTCTTATTTTTCTGGTTTCTGCCATCATTTATTTCATAAATTTATACCTACCAGGTCAAGATTTGGAAGACAGATGACTTCACTGAACATATTTGAACAAAATGAACAACCATTAAAATTAAAATGTAGCTGTAAACACAACCTTTACTCTAAAAAGAGAACTCTAATGGACATTTCAGGTGTGCTAACTTTCAGCCTCCTTCAAAATAAAGCGGTTAAGATCATCCTCACTTCTTGTCAAGTATGTCTGAAAGTTTCTCTCCTGCCACATTTGGCTGCGCTGAAGCAGAAGCCACATGTTCAAAGAGATTGGAAAATATTTTGGTTCAGTGTTGTCATCATTGGTAGGAAATGGTGAAAGCTATTAAAATAGTTCAAAGTTATAACAAACAGAAAGTTTCTTTTTATCTCATTTTATGATTTTAACCAGCCATTTTAAGACTGTTGCAGGCTTATTTTTCAATTTAATGGTTGACTGGTGCGCTGTTGTGCTGCGATCCGTCAGAGTTTATGAGCATGCACAGAATAATGCGACACAGATTTGTCTGTTCTCCTCTGAGACTAACATTTTCATGTGTTAAGTGCCTCAAAAAGCTTAGCCTAAATGATATGTGGAGGCCTCCAGCAGTATAATGCACACAACTGGAAATTACAAATCAATCTCTTGAGGTGGTACCAATCCCAGATTTATCTCACAAGCCAGAAAGTCTGTTGTTCCCCTGTTTAAGTCACTTCTTTAGCCACCAATTTCTACATGTAACTTGACATCAACATAAATAAAAATCTGTGTTTTCCCTCCTTTTAGATATGGACACAAGTCCCCCAAAACCTAAAGGGATGACAGAGAACACGGCCATCATAGCAGGTGTAGTGGCTGCGCTAATTGTGCTTGTAGCTCTGACATTACTGGCCGTCTATTACATCAACACACACCCCACAGTGGCTCCACCTTTCTACCTCATGCAGGTGAGTCATACAAAAAGCATATCTGCAAATGTAGAGATGTCCTACAAACACACTCATGGGTCTTGACAACTTGTTTGTGTTGTTCGTAGCGGCGCACCAATAACTACTGGCCATCTATGAAGTTCCGCAACCAGGGCTGTCACTCCAACTACGCTGAGGTGGAGCTCGGTGGTCATGAAAAGGAAGGGTTCATCGAAGCTGAGCAGTGCTGCTAAAAGTGATGAACCCACAGGTCTAAGAAATAAAAAGGAAGGACAACATCTCAAGGACTGCAAAGGGATGAAAACGGACAATCAAGCCGACCATCGACAAAAGGTTTCTATACTCCAACCTTGGCGGCTGGACAGTTTTTTTTTTACTTTAACTGCACTTGTAGCTCTTGCTCATTTTCTCTGTGTCTTTTGTTCTTTGCAAATACACAGAGGATTTGTTATCCAAGGGTTGGAGGGTCTGAATATACAGATATGTTGAGGTGTAACTGTACAAAACCCATCAAATGCGAGGGGATGTCAGGGAATGAATCGAACAAGCCTTCATACTGCAAACCAATGTAAAGCTCAACTTAACTTTGTGTTGTTGTTTTCATTCATTTTATGGAGTTATTTTTTTTCATGAATCTTCCATACCACCAGTATTTGGTTCGTAAATGTTATCTTTCTCTCTCTGTGGACTTCACTATTTACAGATATTTAGCAATATAACTGAGTAGTGATTAAAAATGATCATCTCCAACCTCTTGACGATTGTTTGAATTAATTCATATGAGGTATCAGGGTATGCGAGTTTCATTTTGAACGACAGGGACATCAAACATCTGAAAAAATGTAAAAAGCTAAAAACATTCTAGATTGGGTATTGTGACAATCGGCCCGATCTATAGGGGCCAGTCTGCTCAGTCTGTCTCTATGCTATGCACCGTGAGTGGCATCTACATTGATGCCCACATTGTTTTCGAAATGGAGCAAGCAAAGGGGTCTGCTATCTTGAACTTTATCACAATACAATACAGCCACTTGCAATACTTGCGCATTCAACGTTCCAAGGGGCGGTGGTAAAACTTCAGGTTACAACAAAAGGTAATTCAGTGTGGCTTTTCTGTATCGGAATTGGATCGGTATCAGCCGATACAAAACTATAGATATCTGGATCGGTATTGGAGGTGAAAAAAGCCGATAGGTGCATCCCTAATAGGAGACATTGTACTGTAAATGGTGCTGTCTGGTGCACTTTTTTGTAAACGTGTCCCCAATATTTCTACCATTCCATTAACAACATGTACATTGTAGTTTGTGAGAGATATTTTTCAATATTATAAATAAGGAACAAAGAAATAAAAACACCAACAAATACTCACATTTGGTAAGACATGCAATACAAAAAACTGTGACTAGATGGAGCCATAGGAATACAAAGAGTAAACAAACTATATTATATTACACACTTTGAAGTCCTCTACTGTCAACAAGGTAAGGGAGTTATTAAATCATGGAAAACCAGTCTGTTCAAACCAAACTGCCAAAAATCTTACCGTCCTTGCGTTTGTTTTAAGTAAATTTAATGTTATAGAGCAGCTAAGTGGCCATACTTGAATCTTGACTGTTTACAATACTGATAATGACTCCCACTAAAGCAGAAAACATCAAATCAAGAGTTTTCAGGATGATGAAAACCTGCCCACGCTGCTGACATTATCTTTCAACATACAAAGGCCTAAGATAGCATGGTGAGCGCTATGCTAGCAGCTAGCACAAACTAACAAATACATGTAACATACGACTTACATTCCGGTTGGCAAACACCATCTTTACACAGCTCTTATAATACATAAATGGGGAACACAAACTCCTGTTGTGAGACAACTTATCAAATACACTTAAACTTTAGGGCGTACAGGTGGGAGAGGTGGGACATACCATTCTAACTGAAGGAGTGGAACGGTCCAAGAGATGCTAGCATTAGCATTATGATAAAATAAAAATTTATTTACTTTAGTAGGAATTCAAACTCATTTGGATAAGAACATAAATATGTTACTTGTGGTTTGAGTATCATTACATTATGGTGCCGCTAAAAACCGTTAAATGGCCAGTTTTACGGTCATGAATGTGCGTTTGCTTCATGTGTTAGTAAACATTTCGAAAAACTCATCTCAAGGATTGAGATGTGGAAAAGAGGGGGCACCCGGATTTGAACCGGGGACCTCTTGATCTGCAGTCAAATGCTCTACCACTGAGCTATACCCCCGATGTATAACCTGTGCGGAAGTAGACTATTTTACACAATAATCAAAGTGTATGGTACTTCAAATGGCTGCTAGTAAAACTGTGATTGAGCGTGTGAGGTATTTGTTCGTATCTGTGTTCTTTAACCTGTGGGCGAAATAAACTCCCCCACGGCTTCACATATAGCTGACGTTCACACACACAGCGATAACGACACTGTATAACCAAGTGTAATGTACGCCATTTTCATGCAGATGGCGCCAAAATCGGCTTACTGATAACGGGTGTTGTGTCGTAGAATGCATCCCCTGCATCCGATCCACTCATTAGCTGCTTTAAGTGGAAGAGAACGATCTCATATTTAAAAAGAACACGAGTATTGGATCATGACATGTCAAATGGAGCAGCAAACTTTCGTTTTGTTTTTAATGTCTCTTAAATACTCACATAAAGAGGTGAACTTGGGTGTATTAAACTGTACAGTAAGCTGTCAAGGTAGAGAACATTATATTTTCGGGACAGCGAATATTCCGAGTCAGATGGTTATTGTTTTCGGTTTATCTGAACAGTCTGAATGAAATCATTAAAGGCGTACGCTTTTAAATTCGTCCAACGGTAAGGAAAACTTGCATTATTTCGCCTTGTTCAGTACTTTCAACCGCGCTGCCGTCAGTGGTGCACTTTACGGCAGGGGTGCATTCTACGACACAACACCTGGAGTCCAATGTGGCCATTATTCTTACTTTTCTGCTTGTTGAATTCTGTACATGTCGAGAATAAGAATCCTTTGAAGTTTACTATGGGTTATAACGATACAATATGGTATAATATTTGTCTAATCTTCACGTTTTAATCGTACGGTTGCTACTCCTTTAGCCGTTGTAGCAGATTCTCCTTGACACATTCAATGCTGCGTTTGGGTGTTCGAGAAAAATATGTTTCCACAAGTTTGAAGTCAAAAGCACGTTGCTGTGTGGGCTCACGTATTCACAATGCCCATGCCTGTGTTGTGTCAGATATATAATGTATTTTACAATTTTAAATTAGGGTCATTGGCTTAGTATAGTCCACGTGTGTCAATTAACGTAAAACCCACAAATACCCAGGAGAAGTTATTTCACCCGACTGTCCTTGAAGGCACCACGAACGCTTCATACACTTGCATGCTGAACGTTGACTCCTCCTGCCTAGAGGTCCAGTCCTCCTCCTGTCAGTATATTAACTCATGTGCCTGCAGGGGAAGAGGAGGTGGGCTGTTGGTTAAAGGCTTGAACGCTGCTTTTCAGCACTTTTGGCTGGGCCACAGAGAGATTTTGTTGATTTGTCTGTCTGTTTGTGTGTGGGGTCCCTGAGCCATCATGAATCCGCCCTGTGGAAGATGCAATAAACCAGTTTACCCCACAGAGAAAATTAATTGCCTTGACAAGGTAAGATGATACAACTTGTTTCAGTCAATTACTAAATATGCATTTTTATACTGTTATATACTTTCCTGGTAGCTGTTTCAGCTTTTAAAATACAGAAAATAGTAGTATTCATCAATTAAAAAAGTCCAAATATGTTGAATTCCAGCATCCTCTGTTTAAGTGATATTTGTAAGATTTATTGTAACTGATTTAATGACTTTTTTTCTCTTCAAATAATCTGTCAGATAATGTGTTAATTGTCTCTTTATTCAGACAACACAGCAGAAATATTGGTTTCATTAAAAAAAAAAGTTGCACAAATAAACAGTGAGGGAGCATGAGAAGGAAAACCACAGCGGGTAAATAAACACTGACCACAAACCTCAAAATGTTAAAACAGGACAGCTCAGAGATACTGTGTGAGTGTGCGTTTGTGTGTGTGTCCTTCAATGGTCTCTAACAGCTTGTTAGGATGTGCAGCGATAATGTCACTGCAAGCAAAGAAAGAACCATCTGTCACCACAACAATAAAGGTTAATTCAATTATTTCATGCTGAGGGTTGGATCACTCACAGAGTTAAGAGTTTGCTAAGTTAGTTTGTTCATATTTTAGGGATGGAAAGTGTTCGGAAAGGCGAAATTTCCAATCATTAATGTGACTGGTTGAATATTTAAATCAAAAAGTGACATTTTCTAAGTAAATTTTGCTCTAGTGAAACAGTTAATAGATACGTACAAGCATCTTTTTTCAGGTAAATACATTTAAACTGTTTTAATGGAGGCCAACATATGCTAAACTGTGATTCTGCCATGTGCTGCAGACAGTGCTAAGAGTCTTGCAAAGAGGTGAGGCCAGTCTGCAGTAATGATGATATCAATACCATATCATAATAGTATGATTTTATGCATAAAAAAGTTAAACATCAGCACAAAGTTTCATAACAATAAATATGTCTGTTTGTTTTGAGCCTTATCCTTATGTGGTAATTTTGCACATCTCTTTTTGGCACACGTTCAGCGCAAAGTTAGGAGAAACAGGGCAACAGCTGCACGCTCATGTACAGCAGTGAAAGACTTTTCCCACTCTGGGAGTACAAGTTATATTTAGTTTAATATTCTGTTTAAACAAACAAAATGTTTGATTTTAAACTAACAGCAAAGCAGAGTGAGGCCTGGAGGTTTGAATAACATATTGCTGGGTTGATTTTTGACTTTTTGCTCTTCTTTTTACTCTCCAGTACTGGCACAAAGGTTGTTTCAGCTGCGAGGTTTGCAAGATGGCGCTGAGCATGACAACCTACAAAGGCTTTGAGAAGAAACCTTACTGCAGTATGTGAGTGTTTACAGCAGAGAGATCATCCTGATGCTTAAAATGGACCCTTAAGTTCAAACAATTAGATTAACAGGACAACAGCTGATTATGTGTTGAATCTGACATTATAAAACTATCTGCAAATTTAGAAACGCTGTATTTTAATCTGTATGTCTTCTGATACTTGACCTTTTTTTCGTAGTACATTTATGACTGTCAAAGCAACAAATGGTCCACATTTTTCAAGATTTTTGGTTGTTTTGTTTCAGACTGAACCTTTAATGACAAACTAACATCAACTGTTGAAGGAACTGAAACAACTGAATTACATCAGCAATTATTTGAAATAACCTGACATTAAAGTTTGGCTTTTTAACTCCAGGAAAGGCATTATTTATAGATAAGTCAAATTTAATCCAATAGTGTCCTGAAAAAAGGATGATATAAACAGTGAAGTTAATTAAAGGAACAATGGCGATGTTAGCGGCAATTTATACCCTCATGAAAAACTACAAGACACAGGGATCGAGGATGTGGGATTACATGCAAACGTGTTTGTGTAGTGATAAAATCAATGTATTTAGTTCAGTGTAAAAAAATCATGTTGGCGATGGTCTAACTTGCTTTAGTAGATCACAGAAAGACATCAATGTGAATTTCAGTATTTTTATTAACTTTGAAAAAACCTCTCACAGGAGCTTTAATGAATGGAAAAGTAACTAAAGTAGGGGTGTACAAAATACTTATATTAAACCAGAACTTGTTTTCCAAGTGAGACATGAGTGTTGGTAAAACTGATCCAAAATGAAAACTTAATCAACTTTTCAAATTATTTGTTTAAACTAAAGCGTTTGCATTTAATCGATCAGCTGATAATAAGTTATACATCACATGCCATGTTATCTGGAGTAAGATTAAAGGGGCATTTAAAGCTCCAGTGAGGAACTGCAGCCTCTGTACATGAGGCACCCGCTCTTCCACCTGAAAACAGGGAGGGGTAAAATGCAACAACAGCCTGCCAATTTGTATTGAATATGTTTTCCTGTAAACAGCCTTAAAAACTTCAACAATTTGAAATCATTGAAGTCAAAAGGAGCAACAATCAGATCAACTGGAAGTTACCTATTGTAGCTTTAAAAGCAGCAAAAAAACAAAACAAAAAACCTTACGATTCAAACGTAATGACGTCATGGCTAATTCATGGTTGTTCTTTATTCTTGTCTTTTTTCAGGCATTACCCCAAAACTTCCTTCACCATAGTGACTGACACTCCAGAGAACCTGCGTCTCAAACAACAGAGCATGCTCAATAGCCAGGTCAGACACCCCTTTACCAGTCCTGTCACTCAAATCTGTCTCCTCCTGTTTTGTTTCTGTATTCTGTCCACAGCAGAGATAACTCCTCTTAATATTTTTGCGTCATGTTGACTCAGCGTGTCTCTCCCTCTCTATCTGTCTTCGTAACTCAGCAGGAGGAGAGGAATCATCCTCTACTTTACGATTGTACTCTTTGATTGAATTAAATGAGCCCTTTGAGCACTGATACCATCTAAATTTGACTTTGATGTTAAAAATTAAACACCCAAAAGCAGTAGGAATTTAAGAACCTGATCAAATCTGAGCTGTAGAGGGTATCACATGTTTTTCCTTCATGATAAAATGATGGGCTGTACATTTAAGACTCTATCTTCTTTGTGTCCCGTGTGGCAGTGGCTCAACTCAGCCTCCCAGCTGAAGTCCACTGTTCTTAATCTCTAATCCAATCACACCTTTCAGCCTAGTAGATTAGCCTGATGTAAAGAACAAAGTGCCTCTTGTCACGGAAAAGAGGAAGAGCTTCCTTTACATCTCGATTCATGCTTCAGTAGTCGTCTTTTCCAGCAGCAGTAGACGGCTTTAGTAACGTTGATAGAAATTTAAATTGTCAGGTTAAGCAGATCACAAACCAGAAAAAAGAAGTAGGAGAAGTAGGAAGAAGAAGTAAGACAGGCTGTGAATTTTGCAAAACAAGCGTCCTCATCTCCCAAACAAAGAGGCCTGAAAATTTAAAGCTACAGTGAGAAGTTTTTGGATTTAGAGAAAACCAGACCCTCTGGGACAATGTTAAGTTACTATTTATCCAATCCAACTCGCTTTAAAAAACATTCAAGTCTACCAAAGTGCTGCACAATAAAACTAAAAGAACAGAGGCTGAAAAGATCAAGATGAAATAAATAAAAGCAGGTAAAAAAAACATTTAAAATGAAATAAAAACACAAAAGCATAAAAGAAGTAAAAGTGATAAAAGGACCATAAACGACGTTAAAGGACAGAGATCACACAACTCTCATGCTGAGCTAAAAGCCAAGGAATAAAAATGAGTTTTAAGACGTAATTTAAAAGTAAAAAGAGTGGGGAATGTTTTAATCTCGAGTGGCAATCTGTTCTGTAATTTGGGAGCCACAGCCGAGAAAGCTCGGTCGCCATGGGTTTTTAAACGAGTTTTTGGTACCACGAGTTGGAGCTGATCAGCGGACCTCAAGGAATGTGTTGGGGTGTAAACATTTAAGAGGTCGTAATATACTATGGTGCTGATCCATTTAAAGATCTAAAAACGTACTAAAGAGCGTTACAGTAGTCCAATCATGTGGAAATAAAAGCATGAATGACTCGCTCAAACTATCAAATGACTATTTATGCCTGTAAGACTTCCTACAGAAACATTTTAAAAAAGCCAAGCCAGATTTAACTAAGAAAATGTAAAGACTGCAATACCCTTCCTCTTCCTAGCTTAAGCCACCGACCACCTCTTAATCTTAATCTTGCATGAGTGTTCAACATGGCTCAGTGTTGTCAGCCATAATTGGCCTGAGCCAGTCGAGCTGCATATGACTGCTTCTATTTACTATTTCAATTTTAGTGTAACTTGTCCTCTACTTACTTAAACAATGATCACAAAATCATTCTGCTGACTTTTGACAGTCAAATTGTAAAAACTGAGCTGTTTCTTCATCTGCTTGGCTGACACCTACTCCTCTAAAATAAACACTTTAGCATTAGATCAATTACCCCTGAATGAGCGCTTACACTTTTTAAAATAGCATCTCTAAGCTACATTGTCAAAACCAGCCAGTTGGATGAAAGAACGAAGACGCACTGTAAACCAGCCAAGTCTTATTCTTTATCATGTACGTCTTGTGAAGTCGAACACCATCGATCTGTTTTTAGAAGTTACCGAAAATTACCCTAATGAACACACCGCACAGGCTAAAAACAGCATATGTGAAGCTGTTTGATATGAACCTCAAGAGTGACACACATCTATGCCTTTACACATCGACCTCTCCATCTCTGCAACCACGGTCAACTTTCTCAGAGCTCAAACGACAGAAATAGTCTTGAACTAGTGTATGATGCAACCACGCGGCCTAAGAGTGAGTGCGTCCATTTCTGGTAAAAACGCTCAATGATCTCTTTGTGTAACTTCATTTTATTCTTATGCTGCGTGTTGTTAAGATAACATCAGTCAGATTTACACCAAAAGCTGTTTCCCCCACTCTCTATCCTTCCCTCCCGTCTCATCCAACCGGCCCAGTTCGTTGTTTATAACCATAAAAGTCCTGGCAGTCCAGCTCTCTCACTGAGGCAGCATATTCCTCATAGCAAGGACATGACTCACTTGTGTGTGTGTGTGTGTGTGTGTGTGTGTCAGTGTGTGTGTATGTAAAATATGTGCGGATCTCAGATTTACTTAAAGTAAACATTTCAGATTTTGTTTATTTTTGCAAGTGTTTCCCCCGGGGCTAAAACTTATGGCGAATCTCAACATACCATTATTTAGAGCGTGTGTGTGTGTGTGTGTGTGTCCGTGTGTGTGTGTCCTGCTTTGTATCTTTCCAGCTCTTGTAATGAATGAAACCTCCGTGAGCTAATTTTGAGAAACTGATTCTTAAAGTCCTGATAAATGAAACATTTCCAGGCGCTCTATAAGGAGGATTTTGAAAAGAACAAGGGGAAAGGTTTCAGCGTGGTGACCGACACTCCAGAGATGCAGAGGCTAAAGAAGACCCAAGACCAGATCAGTCACGTATGTCTGGTTCATGGAGAAAACTGCGGATTCCTAATCTTGTAACACCGTTTCTCACCTTCGTCTTTGTTTGTCTCTGCAATCTCATCAACTCACTTTTTGTTTTTACCGTTCTAGAGACATTAGAGGAGTTTTAGAGTTGTCGACCTCTATCTGTGTAACTGTATTTGTCTGCATGTCTGTCTGCACTTTGTTAGAAGTTTGTCCCAAAAATTGCTTGTTAAATCATGTCTTACTGGTTTGATCCATGCTGCATTCAGATTACCAAACAAGTGTGGTTTATGAAACATATGAACGTTCACCTTTATCCTTTTAAATCCTGCTTTAATTTTGACATATCTCATGTAAGGCCACACTGTATACGGTAAAAAGCACTAATACCAAGAAAAATGCAGAATGTAATGTATTTTAGCTAAGCAAACGCCGAACGAATGACATAATATGAGGCGCACAACTCAACTTACCCAGTAGAGGGCGCGTATGTGACACACAGAGTCACAAATTACATAATATTCAATCGTTTCCAGTGAGAGTTGGACTCCGCCAGGGCTGCCCTTTGTCACCGGTTCTGTTCATAACCTTTATGGACAGAATTTCTAGGCGCAGTCGGGGGGTGGAGGGTGTCCAGTTCGGCAGGCAGAGGATCACGTCGCTGCTTTTGCTGATGATGCGGTTCTTCTAGCTTAGTCGAGCAGTGACCTTCAGCTCTTGCTGGGGCGGTTCGCGGCTGAGTATTAAACGGCTGGGATGCAAATCAGCACCTCCAAGTCCGAGGCCATGGTCCTCAGTCGGAAAAAAGGTAGATTGCCCTCTCCGGGTTGGAGGGGAGGTCCTGCCTCAAGTGGAGGAGTTCAAGTATCTTGGGATCTTGTTCATGAGTTAGGGTAGGATCGGAGCGGCGTGAGCAGTGATGCGGACGCTTAACCGATCTGTCGTGGTAAAGAAGGAGCTGAGCCGTAAGGCGAGACTCTCGATTTACCAGTCGATCTACGTGCCAATCCTCACCTATGATCATGAACTTTGGGTAATGACCGAAAGAACAAGATTGCGGATACAAGTGGCCGAAATGGGTTTCCTTCGCAGGGTGGCCGGGCTCAGCCTTAGCGATAGGAGCTCTGACACTCGAGAGGCGCTCAGAGTAGAACCGCTGCTCCTCCACATTGAGAGGAGTCAGCTGAGGTGGTTTGGGCATCTGGTTTGGATGCCTTCTGGACGCCTCCCGTTCGAGGTGTTCTGGACATGTCCCACCGAGAGGAGACCTCTTGGCTGGCCCAGGACCAGGTGGAGGGATTATATCTCTCGCTTGGCCTGGGGATTCCCCAGAGGAGCTGGTGGAAGTAGCTGGGGTGAGATCTGTCTGGGCTTCCCTCCTGAAGCTGCTGCCCCGCATCCCAGACCCTGATAAGCGGAAGAAAACGATGTCAAATCATGGCAACAGACAGCTAATGTAATCAACAACACTGTTGCATTTGCGCTGATTAATGGCTGTTTAGCTTGTAGCTAACTTTATAATGACTTCAGCTCCAAATTTTCAGTAGTTTTTCCTTTAAAAACAAACAGGGCATTTGTGTTTTCACAATGTTGTACCTGTTTTTTTTTTCAGCATCTTTAAGCAGCAAAATTAACAGAATTCAACCAAGATACTGTAAATTAGCATCTTCAGTTGAGGGGAATGATAAAACTGTGCATGAGTTAACAAGTGTTTCACATCAAGTGTGTCATTGACAGTAACTAAAACTTGTCTTTAATGTTCAAGAAATCTTCTAACTTGGTGTGACTCTTTGTGTTATTGGGGGTGATTGAAAAGGTGGAAAACTAACCCTCATCTATATCGTAAATATGAAGCTACCGCTAATGGTTTGTTAGCTTAGCAAAAAGAGAGGGACACCAGACAGAAAGCCTGTCTCTGTCTAAATATTGACTTTGGAGGTACTTGTGTCAAAGTTTTGCCAGGATTCAGTCTTCATAACATGCTAAGCTAACTAGCTGTTGGTTGTAGCTTCATGTTTTGCTTACAGAAATGGAAAAGCGTCGATCTTTCATCATAGGAGGGATTTTCCACTCATCAAACTTTGGCTGTTAGATGTGGTTGATGTTTATTTCCTGACATTTAAATCTGTTGTCATAAACTCCAGGCTCTTTACAAGGAGGACTTTGAGAAGAGCAAGGGGAAAGGTTTCAGCGTGGTGGCCGACACTCCAGAGATGCAGAGGCTGAAGAAGACGCAAGACCAGATCAGCAATGTGAGTGCGACATTTTACAGGGACGAACCCAGAGATCAGAGGGAAATGAGATGAAGATGAGAAACCTCAGATATGAGCTACAGCTCGAGCGAGGTCTTTCAGGCGCGATAAAAAAAACACAACAGTCCAGCCAGAAAACAGTGTGCTGAAATGGTCCATGAAGCAGAGACAGGACCAGGACACAGAAACAGGGAATAATGTCAGACCCTGCAGAGACCCACAGGAACATTTCAGACATTTTTTTTCAGTCCACTGAGGAGCAGCTGCCCTATATGGTCAAAGTCTCTCAGCTGTGGACACACAGTGAACGATCGTTCTCTACTGCTGCACGCACATACTCTCACACACACACACACACGTACACATGTACACGCACACACACACACAAACTTTCCCTCTTCTCCTCTGAGACCTCGTTCTGGTCAGAGAGGAATGATGGGTGATAAGCTGCATGTCAAAAGAGCAAAACTTTTTCCTCTGCTTCCTTCCAAACTTTTCTCACTTCCTTTTAGTCTGTTTCTGTCTTCCTTCTTTTTGTTTTTCTTTCTTTTTGTTTTCCATCTTCCTTTCTCTTTTTGTCATCATTTTACCTCTTAAGTTTCCTTCCCATCTCTCTTTAATTTCTTTTCTCCTTATTTTTGTCTTTCTCCTCTCTCCTGTTTTTTTTCTATCTTTCTTAATTTTTGTTTCTTTTCCTTCACTTTTTCTTTTCTGCTTTCTTTCTTTCTTTCTTTCTTTCTTTCTTTCTTCTTGGCTGTTTAGCTCTCTTTTTCCATTTTCCCTTTCCTATTCCTTCCTCATTTTTTTACTTACTTACTCTCTTTCTTTCTTTCTTTCTTTCTTTCTTTCTTTCTTTCTTTCTTTCGTTCTTTCCTTTTTACAAACTTTCTTTACTTTCTTTCTTTACTTTCTTTCTTTCTTATTCAGCTCTCCTTTTCCATTTTTCCTTTTCCTATTCTATCCTCTCTTTTTTCTTTAAATTGGTTTATTCTTTCTTTTCTTCATCTCTTATTTTTTTCATTCTTTATCCTTCCTTGCCTCCATCTTTCCTTCTTGCTTATATATGTTTTTTTTTCCTTCCTGCTTTTATTTGTCATTTTTCTGACTGTTTTCCTTTGACCATCCTGTTTTCTTCTTCTCCTCCGTCTCGCCTGTTTTCTCTCCCTAACACTCCTCCCATGTTTTCTCAACATGTCTCGCTGCTGTTCGCTCCCCTGGGGTCTGCTGAGGACAGTGGGTGGTGGTGAAGGGGGAGGTGGGGGTGCAGTCTCCTTATTAAACATCCAGTTTCCTTGTCTAGTCTGCGAAAAGTGGAGCTGAACTTGATTTAATTTCAAGAGATGGAAAAGATCAGGTCTGAAAAGCACAAACTTTTCTCTGTTTGAATTTGTCAAAAATCAAAACATTTTGGATAAACATGTTTCTATCACTACAGTTCATCTTTTGTCTTGATAAATTCTTAATATCTTGACATAGAAAGAGGAAACTTGATGCTAGAAAAGAGAAATAAAGACATAAAAGAAAGTTCGGACAGAGAAGAGCTTCAGTGTTGGACAGCTTCACCTCTTTGAGTTGTTGCTTTAGCGGCCGAGATAACTCCCCTCATCATCTCACAGCACCTCCTTACATGGTGACCCAGGCTGAAGAGTGTGTGAGTGCTGGTTTGATTTTTAAGTGTGTTTTTTTTATGTGTGTGTGTGTGTGTGTGTGTGTGTGTGTGTGTGTGTGTGTGTGTGTGTGTGTGTGTGTGTGTGTGTGTGTGTGTTTCAGATAAAGTACCATGAAGAGTTTGAGAAGAGCCGAATTCGGAGTGACGCGCCTCCTCCTGAAAACAGACAAGGTGGGAGACATGAAACTCTAAACAGCGTCATTTCACAGTTTGTGTTTTTATTCACAGTGTGTGTGTGTGTGTGTGTGTGTGTGTTTTCAGACTATGAAGGCCAGCCAGCCAACCCTGAGAGAGTCGCTCAGCCAGTGGGACAAGTGCATCCTGCTACCATAGCACCACCTGCTGGAGGGGTGAGGCTATTACATAAACACACACATCTCATGTGGACACCTGTATGTTACATCCTTATGGGACTGATTAGTCATTCATTTTCCTGTTGACCTGTGGTTACTGTGAGTTTGCATTTGTGTAGTTTGCTTCCTGTTTGTGCATTTGTTTGTTCAACGTTAATCTCGCCAAGTAGGAAAATGAATGCAAATCAGTTTGGAGTCTGCCTACTTTGTGTTTTATGGTCAGTGCATCTGTGTGAGACAATTCCTGTATGTGCTCACAGAAACGTTTCCAGGCCATCTACAGCTACGCAGCAGCAGAAGGAGATGAAGTTTCTCTCCAGGAAGGCGATGTGATCCTAGACGTGGAGCCGATAGACGAGGGGTGGATGTTCGGATTCAACCAGCGCACCGGACAGCGAGGCCTGCTGCCCGCTAACTACGTCCGACCTGTGTGAAGCAAATCCACCCGCTCTGTGAATCTGCTGTCAGCAACAAGAAAATCTGGCTGCTTTCTAAAAATGTGGAAAATAGCAATTATTTTTTTTTAACCTTTCCTAAGACCGCCTCAAGTTTGCATTTTTTCGACCGATTCAGAGGAAGATGGGACACTTTGGCTTCATTGAAAAAGACAAAAGTGCGGTTTCACTTTTGGATTAAAATGACGTGAAGTGGTGAAGTGTCTGTTACTGAAACCCCAAAAAAAACAGGAAGCAGGAGAGAAAAGCAGAGGTATTTAACAAAAAAACAGAAGTACTATAAATACAGCTACAGTTTTCACACTGCTTCTCACACCTCTCCCTCTTTCTCAGGTAACATTTACCTATTTATGTACATTTCTTGCAGCAGCTGAGGGCAGCTCCTACAGAAACAGATGCTTTAGGTCTGAAATAGTCGAGTTTTAGGCAGTTGAACTGAGGAATTCATGCTTTGACATTTTCTAAGACCCATTTAACCCATGTAAGCGGATTTCATTAAAGGAGAATATTTAACTCCGAGTCTTGTTTGTCGTGTTTAACCATGTTGATGAAGAAAATAACGAACACAAAAGTAGTATACAACATATCAATACCTTTATTCAAAAACAGATTGCACTTTATCAAACGACTTAAACTGTAAAATGTCACCTAATCTAAATCAGTTGTTAAAAATAAGGCAAAAAACTTTATTTACAAATTATCTGTTAAGTTAAAACAATTTAACATGAGCACCAATTCTTTCTTAAACAATTACAAACAGACAAAAACATATTTTCAACACAGAGAATGAAAACACTTTCGTAATAATAATAATAATCTGGCTCAGAATCTAAAAGAAGACAGACGTCCTGTCTAGGCTGTGAGGAAGGGAGCGGTGGATGAGAAAAAGGCAACTCGCTTGTCGATTCGGCTGCGTAGTTTTGTCGGCAGCCAGTTCAGCTGCTTCGCAAACAGCTCGGGGTTCCTGCCCATCAAGTCTTCACACAATCTAGAGGAAATAGAGAAGCAGAATTCACTAAACCGGTGGAAAATGTGTCATAAACTCTATTTTTAAAAAATGTTTTTTAATGCAACAAAAAGAATCAGAAATCTACAAACTCCCCTTGAAAAAAAAACAAGGCTTACATCTCTGTACTCCACAAATGGCTAAAACAAAAATTCATGGCAACTCCTGTCAAGTTATTTTACAGTATTTCAGCTAAAAAAAAATTTAAAAACAGGCCAACTGGTTAAATCTGCCATCATGCCAATGAAAGGTAATGGTTTTGATGATTGGAAACAGACTTTTGAGGTACTTACTTTCATTTTTTGTGCATTTTGAGAGGGATTAGGGATAGTATCATTTACCCTATGACTTAAACAAAACAAAACATGCATCTGACATTAATGTTCCCAGAGGATAAACCTTTTAATTCTGTTAAAAGCTGTTAAACTTCTCTGTAAAACACACCGTATTGTTATCATCTTAAATTTCTCTAAAATCAAATTAGCTGATAGCTTCATTCTAATTTAACATCAAATACAAATAATACAATCTTGCCATGAGTCTCAGCAGTGCTTCTGCGACATAATAAAAGCAGGTCAGTCGGCTAACTTTAATGTTACCCCTAAAACAATTGTCGTGAAGTGTGTATGAGCATACTACTGCTGGTGTTAAGCTCAAAACTGTTCGCAGTGGAGACTATAGACTGTATATAGAATGGACAGAGTCTGCCTTCTCGCTCCGAGAACAGCACCCTCTGTTGACGGGCTGCAGTATAGGTCATAAATCCCGCCTGCCTCCGCCAGCAAAGCTTATGGAGTTGTGGACAAACTTTAGAAATTAATTACACAGAATATAAATTTTTCTCCCCCCTGCTTGCGATGTTGACATGTAGTTACAGTAAGACTGGTTTGTGCTCAAGTCCTAATTTTTCTGTAAAGCTCCGTTTTTTAAAGTTATTAGGGGGTTCATGTTTGCTATGATTGACACCTGATACAGCCTATGGGCGTACAAGGATTGCGTAGCTCACCCGGGGGATACGCTGTTTGAGCCAAGCATCATCACAGCTACTGCGCATCGCTGGTTTCAGGAAATGAAGAAAAATCCCGGAAATACCGAGAGCTTTTTTGGCTTCAAATCCGTATACAGGCGGGAGGCGGAACCATGTGTTCCATAGTATATACAGTCTATGGTGGAGACTCACAGATTTGCTCACTGGGCTTTAAAGTGAGAGTGTTGTTTGTTTGGTAGCTATCTGTTACAAGAGAAAGCGCTGAGACACGCCTACTTTGTGCTCAAAAAAGGATCATTAAATTTCTTTAAGAAACCTGATACAATCTTGTAATATTTTCCAGTGATACTTGGGTGTTAAATACGAAGAGGAGTGTTTCATTTTGTACTTTTTCCACAGCAGACACCCTGAGTTTTGATTGTTTACTAAACTTCAAGTCGGAGCCACTTCCACAAGCTGTTTGACACCTGAAGAAACAGACACGTATGATTCTCAGACTGGAACATCACTTTTGTTGGAAGTGTTGTCCCAGTCGTAGCAACGCTCCACCCACATGTGTAAATCTTGTTCGCACAACATGATTGTCCTCTACTGAATGGTAACTGGCGCACAGGTCCAACAGAGCCAAAGTAAAAAAGAGCTCAGGGGCTGAAAAGTCTCAGTGGACCTTGTTAAAACTGCTACATCACGTGTGAATGGAAAAGACTTGTAAACACGCCCTTAAATAATCCTAATGTACACGATGTGCGTTGGTAAGGTGACAACAAAAGCATGAGACAGACCGCCAACATGACGACAACAACTGTGTCCCAGCAACACGGCGAGACACAGAAATAAGAGATGGTAAACCTTTCAGAAATGAAGAGTGAAAATCCGACCTACCTGAAGAGGGAGTACGGCTGAGTCTGGAAGAAGATCACGTCTCTGCACTGATTTTGTGATGGAGCTCTCAGAACAGCCACCTGAAAACAGGACGAGCAATTAGGACATGAGGATAGAGAGCAATCCTCTGCCCAGCTTGGAAAAAACGGGTCAAGAATTTCGGAGTTTGACATTTTTAGTCACCTCTTTATAAATGCAGCCTGAAATGACCATATTTGGGCATGAGAATGGATACCAATGGGATCAAGGTCTTTGACTTGAATCAGCTCAGGCGTGGGGCGCCAGTTCAGCTCAGTGGTCGAATCATATGAACCGTATACAGAAATAGAAGCACTCAAAGTGGGCAGCCCTCGGTTCAAACCCAACCAGGAGCCTGATTGGTCACATCATAACCTACTCTCCTCCCAGTCCCGAGTTATTTTAAGCTCTCAATTCAAAACAGATTCTTATTAATCAAGTTTTTGCACAAATTACTTTGCAGAAATGCAGTCAGGGTTTCTTTTGTACTTCTTTCAATAGCTACGTTTACATGGAGCCAAATATTCCGAATATAATCAGATTAGAAGCCCAATCGGAATGAAAATGCTCCATATAAACACCTCATTCGGAATAAACAGGCCCATTCCGAATGAAATTTCATTCCGATTCACAGGGGTAGAATATTCCTTTTCCCATTCCGATTAAAAGCAAAATCCTGTCATGTAAACGGTGAATCGGAAAGTTGTCAGGCTGGGTTCTGTCTGCGCATGCTCTGTCCTGATGTAAACAAGCAGTGACGTATGACTCACATGGAAACATGATGGCGGCTTCCAAGCAGAGCACGATGCACTGGTCTGCGTCGGAGATCACGTGATCAATCAATCACGTGATGTTTGAAGGTATCACGTGTCTGTAAATAGCTGTTCCGATTGAATGCCGTGGCACATGTAAACACCAGATCAGAATAGATCGCTTCCATGTAAACAGTTCGCCTGGGAGCTTCAATCGGAATGATTATAATCCGAATGAGAAAAAAGTCTGCATGTAAACGTGGCTAATGTCTAGACTCAAAAGTCATTCAAATTTGTGTGTTTTGAGACTGATGTATCACATTTATATGGATTAGAAATGGTTAAAGTGCAAGGGAGTAGGTTTGATTTTGACACTGGTGGGGACACAAAATTGTCCTCCTGACAGTTTGTTTTTTTGCATTCGCAATCATAATTTTCTGTCATGTAGAGGTGATCAAACAAGCAATCACAGTCAGAAAATTGTCATGTTTAGAATGTTTATAATAATGTAGTTTGATGGTAAAGTCATTGCCTGAGGCTTTTACTTTCACACAATTACTTAATGTAATTTATTCCCCCCTAAATATGGATGTATAAAATCACATGAGCATCATATCTAGAATCTGAAGTTTTTTTGTATTTTCCCCCCAAATTTTTCTGTTTTGTGTTTTTATATAGTTGCTCTCTTCCACACAAACACATGGAAAAAAGTGTATCTCTTTGACATTAAATTTAGTCTTTTATTCAATATCTGTTTTGGTAAAATGGGGTGTATAATGTAGAGAGGACCAAAATCATACTGGCATCAGCCCTCAAATGGTCGATATCAACGTATTGTCACTAAATTCATTTAAAACCATGAAAAAAGGATTTTAATGTGCAAGATATTATAGAGCCATACATGCCTTTTACCTCATATTTCTATTTCTTCAGCCAGGCTGAGCTAATATTTCTGAACGTCAGCATATTAGCATTCGCATAAGCACTCTTTCAGTCCACGTCACGTCCCTCTCGTGCTGGACCATGACCACATACTGCAGGCGCACTTTTACAAAGACTCCTTAAACCACTTAAGCTTTCTTTATGCAACACTTAACGTAACGTCGCTGCTATAATTAGCCTGTTGGATAAATGCCAACTAGTTAAAACAGTAACAGAATGAAAGAGGGATTAAGGGCATTATGCTGCAATGTTGTGCTGACGTCTGCACAATCCAAAGGAAAAGATTAAGTGTCATAATGTTTAACTCACTAAGACCTTGTTTTGGATCTAAGAATAAAGCGTTTCAGTCTCAACTTTAAATCATTAAGAGTCCCGTTTGGAAAGTCTGCCGTGGGAAACACTTCACAAGTGTTTCTTTAACACTTACAGAGTCCACAAGGATGCACATGTTGCTGCTTCCCCCGAACAAAACCACGTCGCTGTCACTTCCAAGGCACGCTGTGTGACAAACCCTGAGGAAGACATGTTTGCTCCATCTTATTTTCTGCTTTTGACACTTAAAAGCAGGTGTACGTCAACAAATATAAAGAGAAAAACTATGACAAATTCACTTTTCTGAGACGGAGCACACTGACACTTGAAATCTACTAACCTGGGTTTGTCCTTGTGTGGGTGTGTCAACTTGGTCCACTCTCTTTTCTGTGTGTTAAACTGCCAGGCGTCATCTGGTGGAAAACAGAGATTGATAAAACACAGATTAAAACTAAAGGAAGGTCAGTCTCACAGTGTTACTTTAGCGTGATCATGTCTTTGTTTTGAGGATTGCGTAACATAAAACATTTTTTTCCCCCAGAGCTTCAAATACAAGAAGGTCGACCAATCTGTGCAACATAGTACAGACTTGTCTTTATTGTAGACTTGTATAATTATTAAGACAAATCTGCCAATGTGGTACAAAGATATCACTCACATTGTTATTTTAACAAACTTGGCTCTCCTCTTTAAAAAACTCACTGCTCATTAAAAGCGATCAGGTCTTGTTTTTGGTTGGTTTTATCTTGGAATTTGACTTTTTTTATGGATTTGTTTGGCTAATATTAAGTCTAATGAGATATTTTCAACAAGATTTTTTTATTTGTTAGGGATTTTGGAATTAAACACTTGTTTTGTGACTAAACTTACTCAGAGTTTTGCCATCTGTGCCGAGGCCTCCGTACACAAAGAGTGTGTTGTCTGAAATGGGTGTCATGGTGTGCATCAGGCGACCCAGAGGTGAACAAGACTGAGGTATATCACTGAAAGAGTGACACAATGCAACAAAGCAGGTTAACCATCTCAAAGCAAAGCTGAAAATACCGACAGACTGTTTCTACCTATCATGCGTAAAAGAGAAATCTTACAACTGGGTCCAAGTCCAGGTCTCGAGGTCCAAGCAGAACATGTCCAACTCTGCCTTTTCCTGCAAACATACATTTGTTTGACTGTTGAATTCACATGTGACTGATAAATATCTCACCAAAGATGCACATGCATATTTTATACAACAAGATCTTGCAGCTTTGCATTCAGCCATCACAACGTATGTATAATATCATGTGACGGGATCCTGCTTCAAGTCTAAGTTTAGGTTCAACGTGTTTGTTAGAGTCGAGGTCAGGGCTCTGTGCGGGTCAATTAGCTTCATCCAAACAAAACTCAGAGGTCCCTTTAGAGATCCGACTTTGTGCAAAGGGGCACAGTGACATCAGGACAGGAAAGGGATGTTGAAACAGGAAAACCCTTCCCCAAACTGTTACTGCAAAGTGGGAAACAAATATACTACTGTAATGGTTCTCTCAGTGGGAACCAGGGGGGACAAAATGTGAAATATAACAAGAGGAAAAAATTTTCTGTGTATTCTGGGCTGAGTATTTCCGGATGTAAGCTGCGTAGAAACATCAGGCCTGCTCACCACACCGCCAGAGATGTAACCCTTGCTCCCCAATAAGGCACTGGCGTGGCATCCTCGGGGGACAGGAACAGGACCCTGAACACGACACAAACAAAAACTTAAACTCATCATTTTGCACCTTTCACTTCACTTTATTTATTGTATGTTTTAATCACCTTCGTCTGTGGCATGCTCCACGTCTCTGTATGTGTATCAAACACGTTGACTTCATTGTTCCAGCCCCAGCACCTGAATAACGTGTTCCCAATGGTTGTCTTCAATAAAAGAAAAAAAAAAAAAAAGGAAAATTATCATTTAAATAAACAAGGCGACAGTTCGCATGCAGTAAAAGTGCAAAAAGTGAAAAAACAAACAAACAAAAAACCCATAAAATCACATTAAAACAAGGGCTGCAGGTACTGATTACGATACAATTATGGTCCAAACCCACCAGGACATCCACAGATTTCATTTATGAAGTTTCTCAGCACGATTACATTTGACAGTCCTCAGAGATTGAGCTAACATCTTTGGCATAAACATAATCCCCAAATCACACAATCCAACAAAGATTTTAAAATATCCTCACTGGAGCTTTAACTACAGCGTTTGTTGGCAATCAAATGCAGGTCAGTCAACACTGCAGTGCATCGGTGCAATCAAGACAATTAGAAGAAATTCTTCAAATTGTTAAAAGCAGACTTAAAATTTGTTTTAAATGATAAAATAGCACTATCATTTACCCAGGACATCTCCTCCACGATGAAGTTCAGAGACGATGTGTTCTGGACCTCTCCTATGGTCTTACAGCCGTATCCTCCAAAGTAGATTACCCTGCACAAGGGAAAAAGAGCGAGTTATAAATCAGATAAAAAGTTCTGATCTCACAGGAGCTGGTCTGGCTCGGTGGTTAAATTGTGAATCTCATGTATAAAGAAATAAGGGATCCATCTCGAAGACTTAAGGGTACGATTTTTGGCAGGATTTTTGCTGATCGTTTTAGCGATTTATTTATTTGATTTGCCCCAATTAGAAAGGGAAACAAGAAATGTGGGAAGTGAAGAATTGCGTGATCTGTGATGAGGACTACAGATTACATACATGGGTAAAGGATTTAACTACTGAGCCAAACAAACCAGTTCTTCTTCATCAAATTTCAGCCCCAAATCTGGAAAACGTTGCCAAGAGCAGTTCTTTAAATCATCTGACCTGTCTTTGTAAACCCAGCACGAGTGTTTGTTTCTGGGGGAGGGCGTCGTTCCTAAGGTGTCGGTCAGTTTCCTCCAGGAGTAGCACGGCTCTGTGAGGTCGACGCTGTACATCTATAAAAGGTAGAGAAAGAGAATTGGTTTGGTTTGGCTGAAACAGGACTTTTGAAACACATAAACACATGACTCTGACTGAAAAGACACTAAAATTCTCTTCATTTGACTAACATACTCGCTTACGTTTTCACAACTCAAACTGGCCAAGCTTTATACAAATGCCCCACAGTTTACACATCAGGCTTTGACTAAAAAGTTGTACGACAGGGTGTAAACAAATTGTGGGAATGTTAAAAAAGTAAAAAACAAGCGTTTGTATTAGACGTACAAAAGTCACAGAGCTGCTAAGTTGTTGGTGTTTGCACCCATCAACATGCGTTTGTCGATTATTTTGGTACATGACACAACAGGCCTAAATCAACCAGTTGAAAAGGGCAAAGGTCATCGTACTTTTGGCATTAAACTGACTCTTTGCTGGTCCTTGAACAGTAGTGCATTTCTGAGCATGCCTTGACGCAAAAATACGCCACCAGTTGATGATGGCAGCGCTAATCAGTTGGTCTGAATTCGTAAAACACAGCCTAAGGTGCGTGGGCAGTCATGGGGTATCAAATTTTAGGTTGTGGTTTCAAAACAAAAAGGTCGTGTAGACCCTTTGGCGACTACAGCAGGTTTCTCTCCAGAAACGTAGACACTCGGCTCACTAATCTGGATGTAATTTCAGCACACCACAGGTACAGACTCGCTCCAAACCTGAATCTCCACGCTTTAGGGGTCTAGAGCGCCTCACCTGATTTGTGTACCCGCTGGGATCACATCCTGCAAAGATGTAGAGTTTGCCGTTGACATAAGAGCCGCAGAATCCTGATAAGTCTGGAGGTGTGTCTCCGGTGATCTCCCTCCGCTCCCTGCCAAACAAAAACACACGGCGGTGGAGAAGAGCCTGAAGATACAGATGGCTGAACACCAAAGTTAAACACACATGTGAGTGTCAGCGCGAATGGGGTGAGAGTTTGCTTTGGTTTCACAAACAGATTCTCTTAACACATGACTGAAAAACAAGAATGTTTTTAACTCGGGTTGGCCTACTTTGTCAAACTCAAAAACAGTCCTCACTTTAACCAGAGCCTCTATCCAGCTTGTTCAGTCGCTTCATCTTGTTTTTCAAGATTTCACTTTAACCAAAACAAGCTATAACGCTCAATGTCAAGTTGACACTGTGTTTATATCAGCTGATTTATGTTTCGCTTCTGTCTCACCATGTGCCGCTGTTCAAATCGCAGAGCCATATCTCATCACTGGGCAGCATGACGTCTTCTCCTGCAACAACCTGTGAGGAGACAAAGATATAAAGCATGCGTGCAAACAATGTGCGCTTGTATCTTATCTTGATGAATTTGAGCACAGAAACATGCGGATGCAGATATTTGAGGTTTAAAACCAGACAAGTGCTCATCACCAATATCAAATTAGGACTTAAACGCCTCGTGTTTATGACTTTAGGTTGAGTTTTTATGATCTAGAACATCCTGTATCTGAATTTTGCGTCTATGGAGAAACATACAGACAGATATGTTTTCCTGTTGAAACCTGTTCAGTTCATATGAGGAGTCCTGGCTCCAGGATGTTTTTGAGAACTTTCTGAATGTTTACCGCATGTACATTTACGCCCGGCTGCTTCTTAAATGTGTAAGCCTTAGGTCATTAAGTACCGCTGTAAATCACGCTTTCATGAAACTTATGTTCAGTGTTGCTCGCTCTGCTTGTGCATTTCTGAAGAGATTTGCAGATTCTTTTAATTTCGATGTCAGGTGGGTTTCTTTACAAAGCCCTTAGGGTTTTTTTTCTCTCCACCTGTGGATGTTTTTGTCCTCAAATGTTTTTGTTCTCTCTGCACAAATAAAGAACAGAACAGATGATTTCATTCACACTGAAGGGGTTTAAAGTAGGAGTTTGAACGCCGCAGTGACACGTTGCTTTTCTTCCAAAGGTGGTTACAATATTTTGTCTTCAACATTTTTAACACTGAAGATTAAATGGTATAAGGCTTCCCTTTAAAATCTGAGTGTAGTAGCTTTCTTTGAGTATCACGCTGCATGTCATCTTTAGTTTTCTTCCTCACTACAAAAAAGTAAAGTAGACATGATCAGCAGAGTTGAAAACTAATAATTTATTCACCTGTTTGTCTCGTCAAACTTGCTGCCACCCCTGCCCAAGTCGAGTCAGTACATTTGCATGCACACCTAAATCGAGCTGTGGTTATTGCACAATTAGGCAATTGACTATTGTCATTGTTGAAGCACCAGGAAAGAATCCATCTCTAAACAAAAGGCTGTTTGAGGTGTACTAACCTGAAAAAAAATGTCTCCCAACTGCATTAAAGAGGATTAAATTTCAGTCAGACTAACATCCTCTCCTGAATTTGACCTTTGAACAGCTTTTGGAGTGACTGGAAGACACCTGAGGCGACCACTAGAGCAACAGGTGATGCAAGGTATTGTATGGTTTGCTGTTTAATTGAGCAGCAATAATGTGTTCCCACCTTTTACAAAAGTTACGGTAGAGGGACTATCATTTTAAAAACACCTGCAATACATTAAAACGGTACAAAGCCTCCATCTCACAATGAAAACTGGTGTATTTAAATTAAAATGCGTGCAGCTACTATTAATTTTTACTTTTTAAAGGCATTTTATGTTCATTTCATGCACAATTTTAAAGTTTAAGGACTTTTTAAGAGACTGGAGGGTCTGTGTTGTGAATCAGGCGATGCAGGCGTCGAACAATGGGCTTACTTATCTCTTCAGGTTGCAGTTTTTCCTGTTCAGGTGGGTATAAAATAACAGCCCTGCATTTTTCTCTTACCTGGTACCCTCCCCACACGAACAGCGTGTTATCGTCGATGAACGCCGTGTGGCTGCTCCTCTCCAGCCGGCTCACCGGGTCGCTTGTCTCGGCGCCTACAACAGCATCCATGCCCGGTCACACACACCCACACACCCACGCACACAGGTGATTCCTCCCCTGCTGGGATAAAAACAAACTAAAAATGGCTCCAGCAGAGAGGGAAGTGTGTCAGAGAGGTGCTCCGGGCTGCACAGAGAGAAGCAGAGTGGATGTGGAAGCTCTGCTGAGCGTGTTTTACAGGCTGTCTGTCCTCACTCAGCCTGCTCCTCCCATCACACTGATCCTCTGTTATGCAAGTTCACCCTCACCAACAGCGTCAGCTCATTTAACACCTTTACGACTGACCGAAGCGAGTGTGAATACCGTAACTTAAAAAAGTATTTTATCAATAAGAGACTGTTTTTGTGGAAATGATTTATTTTTGTGCTCCAATTTTACACATTTATGCAGTTAAAACAGCAAAACCCTGATAATACAAACTTAAGTTGAGTTAAACAGCACAGGTGTAACTAATGAACTTAATGAGGGACGCGTTCCATTCGTAAGTGAGCAACTTCCGGGTTTTTGTTTTGCTGAAGTGGGCGGAGCTATAAGGTATAGAGGCTAATGAGCCACACCTGTGCTCTACCTTCAATCTATATCACATGTTTGCACATTAGGAACAACAATTTGACATTTTACTGAGGACTTAAACTTAGGAGTGAGACTCAGGGAGCCTTCTTGTTGTTTGTAGGGGAGACCAGGGATGGTTGTAACACCTGTTAGCTGATTTTGAGTGAACAGGTTACAGGTGCTGAAGTAAAAAGTTTTACATGATTTGATAATGTCTTATTTTGGATAGAATTATTCGATATTCATTATATTTAGAAAACAAATCGTCACCCTATTAAACTAATGGCCTAAGACATAGTGTTGTGTCGTTCATGAACGTTTCGGTCAAAAGAACGGAACTGCTGAGTGAACAACGTGAACCGAATCACTCCGAGACCTGATTCATTCCTCCCGACCTGGCATGCCGGTCGGGAGTGGAACTGCCGCTTTTGACTCTTTGGCAAACGACACACAACCAGCGAGCAGGCGGGCAGAGTCTCATGATTTACTCACAGCAAATGAACTATATTCATCAGTCAGACCGTGAACGAAACTTTGCTTAGGGCCGCATTAAGGCTTGGGCCGGCTCTACACTTTCCTCCACAATGATTGTCCAGCAGCTGTACTGAAAGGGTTGGTCAGGGTCTGAAAACCCACAAACACACATACAGTATAAATGTCATTTACCTTTAAAATCTCCTTTCAAGCAAACTCTGCCAGCACTGCTCACACTTTTCAAACAGACCACTAGAGGGCACCAAGACACCAGTGTGTCCTACTGACCAACCCTTTTGAGGATAATACATGTTTGGAGTTTTATGTGATATACCTCACTTAACTCTTTATTCAAAACTTTGTTCATAATGTTTGATATACCTAATATGTTTTTCTTTATCTGTAATAATCTGAACCCACTGTAAAGGAAACATACATATATATCAACTTGTTTTTAAATGAATTTTGTTGTTATGATCCTAGAATCATTCATAAATATATTTTTTTGTTTGTTTGTCATTGTTCTTTTTGTCAATGCACAATAAAATACAGCCCCTCTTTATTAAATAAGATTAAAAACAAGCACATTACACTTTTGGCTGGATGCAAAAATATGTTTATTGACATAAAAAAAACATATTGAACCATTTTTTGTGATGCAAAGGCAATTTTTCCATTATTTATGTAAAAGAAATCTGCACAATTTGATAATTAGATCAATGGATATGTTAATAAATAGCTTGATAAATAAATAAACAGACTGCATTTTATCCAATAAATAAATACATCCATAATCTTTAAGTCAAAAGAACTAATTTATAAAAAAGTACTGACTGTATTTCATTATCACCAATAAATAAATGAATAATACATGGGTATGAAAGATTACAGTTCATAAATATTAATAAGATAAATTCATAAATACATGGATAAATATGATGTTTGACGCAGACAGCTTAGCTAAATAAATAAATAAGAATAAAACAGCATTCAGACTATTAAAAATAAATAAATAGAAAGATAAATGAATGGATAAATAAATAAATGACAAAGCTAGGAAAGGAGGTTTCAGTTGGCGTTGAGCAGAGATGAGATCAGCTGGTCGGTCGTCATCAGATGAGCTTTGATTTCCTTCCTGATCAACTCCCAGACTTCAGCACCATGACCCTACAGACACAAGATCAGTGTTAATAAACATCATAGATAGATAGATAGATAGATAGATAGATAGATAGATAGATAGATAGATAGATAGATAGATAGGTTTACCTTTTGTTCGAGGACTTGTGTCAGTCTCTTGAAACTCATGTGCAGCTTCTTGTTCTGCTTCTTGTGTCCGTGATTCCTGATCTAAAAGAGGAATAACAGAGACAGATTTTAAAATACACTTCTTATGTTTCATACTTGAATTAAAAGCTTTTCTTATTCATCAGGACTTTAGAGTCACAGAAATATATCAAGTCAGTTTATTCTGACTTACACAGGAGCGAAGGCCATCAGCCTGCCGGCTCACAACGCCCAGAAAGTTGTCGGCTGTCTTCTCCTCCCATGATGCAGCGCTGTGATTCTTGCTGAACAGGGTCATGGTCTCATCCAGAACCTGGACTGTCAAACTCACTTTGTCCTCAGCCTGAAAAAGGCAAAAAGAAGCAAAAATTAGCCAAAAGTTAAAGGGAAATATAAGATAAATAGGAATAAGTGGAAGAAACAGACAGAAACACAACAAAGAATGATAGTTTGACACAGATGAAGTCAAATTCCTCCACACTAGAGTCTGACTTACTGCTGCTTTGGACGCCTGGGTGTACAGATCATGAGGAAAGCCCACAGAGTGCCTCAGTGCAGCATCCTCAGTGCTGTTCGTGGAGTTACTAGCCTGAAACACACACAAAGAAACACACACACACTGAGTTAAATTCACAAAGTTGTCATTAAGTAAAGATAACTGTTTAAAAAAATCCAATGAAGGTCTCTTCTCACCATCGTTTCCAGCAGATCCAAAGAGCTTCTACTGAACTCTCTGAATTTATGATCCATCCATCTGCAGTTCAGTGAGCAGCCAGCACTGAACACACACAGAAACACACACACACTCAAAATTCTGCCGAGCATCTTGAAAAAGTTGATCAGTTTTCTTCGTCAGTTTATCAGGTTAGGATGTCTCCTGTAGTTGTGTTGTGTTGGAGAAGACCTGCACAGCCTCTTTTATACTTGGACCTGTTTCATTTTCCATATCCACCTGTGGTTTTCACGCACTCACGCGTGGCTTTCTCCTTAGCATGCACACAGGTTCATTGTCACATATTTCGGATTACAATCAGTGTAATACACTAAAACATTTAACCACAATAATAATACAGCTATGGTATTTCACTCTGTATGCAGTGGGAGCCAAAAGAGTCTGTTATAATCACACAGAGACTTGATTAATAAAAGGGAAGAGCAAATTCAAATTATTGACGTTTTCAAAGCATAACTTCAAAAGTAAAATAGATAAATAAATAAAATATAATTTAAAATTGTTTATAATAAAATACAAAGTAGGCTGTTGGAGTTATTTCCAGTTGTTCGATAGGCTGGGCTCCTGATTATAGCATATAGCATAAAAACATGTAATTGGCAGATAATAATGACTAAATTGGTAGATAATAATAATAATAATAATAATAATAATAATAATAATAATAATATTAAGCGAACACATGTTTATAGCTCCAGCTCAGTGTTTCATATTAAAGCAAAAAAAAGAGAATATTAATAATAGTCCGTGCAAAGTAAAAAGATACTACAACATCGACAAAAAGCGATAAAATTAATTAGCCTAATTCGTAGCCTAATGTTGTTTTTTTATTAATGTGTCCCTCTAGCATCATATTTAAGTTTACATAAACTTCATATGTCTATAGTATTAATTATTAAAAAAATAATGGCTGTGTTTTCCTTTTTAAAAGCGACTTTTATCAAAACAGAACTTTTGTTTACCTGTGATTTATTATTATTATTATTACGTGCTTACGTAGGCTCACGTTCCCTCAGCTCCAGGACGGTGTCCATCAAAGGCCATAAAACGGGAAGTTCCCGCGGAGAGAAAATGAAAGTTCTGTCCGTGTCTGCGGCTGCGCTCTGACGCTCATTCACAAGAAAAGCTCAATGGCATTTCACGTTGTTTTAATGAGAATTAAAAGGCCTAATCGTGAGAACTAAACAGCAGCTCTTAATAAAGGGATTCTCCTCCACTAACCGTGAATTCACAAAATCACACCGTGTTACATCAGGCCTGCAGCTCCCGTGTCTGTAATGTTTGGGGAAACACGCGTCTTTACCTGAGATTAGATAAGAGACTTTATTGTGGAGGATTTCAGGTGTTGCATCAGCACGGAGAATAACAACAACACTAGGGAAATGAAAAGAGAGGATTAAAGATTATTAATTAATTAAAATAGTTTCACAAGTCTGAATAGAAAAAGTCCTGGAATGGTGAAAGCCAAAAATAATCCGGGCACAAAAATAATAATTTATTGTTATTTTTATTATTTGAGTTTATAAAATAATAAATGAATGAATGAATGGATGAATGAATGAATAAATTAATAAATTAACAATGATAATAATAATAATAATAATAATAATAATAATAATAATAATAATTATTATTATTATTATTATTATTATTATTATTATTATTATTATTATTATTATTATTGTTGTTGTTGTTATTATTATTATTATTATTATTATTATTAGATCAAAGATAAAAAATAAAATGGTAAAAAGAAAGACTCAAATCTGATGGACTAAAACAAGAAAATAATATTAAATGAACAGATAAGTAAGAGCTCTTTACCATGTAAAAGGGGTAAAAGAAGTAAAAAAAACTCTAAGATGGGAAGTAAGAAAAAGACTATTAACAGAGATAAAAGCCTGGTTAAAAAGGTGAGTCTTAAGCCTCTTCTTAAAAACATAAAAATAATAATAATAATACAAAGCTTTAAATATGACACCTTTTAATAACATTAAAGGTCACTCACTGCGTTCTGGTAAATAAGTACAGCCTGCTACATCTTTCTCTGGTAGAAGATATTAGAGGAAAATGTATCAGGCTGTTTTTTTTCTGCTGTAAAACAAAAAAAAATATCAACATGTGTTTTTGTAGTTTGTTAAAACATACTGCTGAGAGTCTTGGCCAGGACTCTCCTGCAAAGGAGATTTCTCAGTCTCTCAGTGAAGCTTTCCAGGTTTGTTAACATTGAATTAATTGAATCAAAAAATGTAAATTTACATTAAATGATCTGTTTTTTTCGCCTATGATAAGTCAGGAAACATGCCAAGACGGGATAGCAAGCATCAAATACTGATGTAGGACTCAGTTCAGTGCACCACACTTTGTACAGCTGGTTTAATGGTGCTGCTTTTGTCCTCTGTTGCGTATGACTTGTAGCTTGTTTTGAGTTTCTAAAGTGGTTATAAATTACCTTACATAACACACAACCGTGCCTACAAAAAACAAGACAACACAGAGATTTATTGAAGAATTTTTATTTATTTATTCATACCTCTGATTATGAATGAGATGACATAAAAAAAAAAACAGGAAAACCAGTACAGGTGATATTTTCTGCATATATCATGACAAACATCAGTAAACCTTCAGTTTCTTCTCTTTTCACGCTGACTCTGTGGTTAAGTAGAATTATATATTAATTCTGAGTGCAATGCTACAACAGAGTAAAACAGGAAATGTCAGCAGAGGGGGGTCATCTGTGTGCTCGAGGATATTCCAACTTATATTGAAATATTTAACAGTCGTAGCTGAAAGTGCAAATATGCAAAGTAAGTTTCCGGGCCAATGTGATATTCAAACCAATTCCTGCTGTCGATTTGTGTCACTTTGTATTTGCTTAATATTTAACTCTGATTACAGCGCAATACATTCAGTTATTTCTTAAAATCTGACTATTGATTCAACTCTATTTTTTTACTGTATACTACACAATTTCTGTTATTTAAGAATATGCACGATAATGCACAGCGACCACATCCTTATTTAGGAATAATGAACTGCTCGCTGTACATTATCATGCAAATGGCTCACTGTATAAGGAAACCTGATAATATGCATTTTTGAATCACCCTTAAAAACCTTTCAAACAATAAAGTTTTATTTCATCACACAAGTATGTTTATTAATCCCAAACTTAGTTGTAAACTTTTTAAATTTTAGTCAATGAAGAAAAAATGTCCCAAAATTTCATTTCACCTCAATATAAGATAACATCTAACGCAGCTATGTAACTCCCTCTTATGGTTATGGTAAATTACGCATGTATGATATAACACAGCTGTCTATGTAATGCTTCAACCCTGAATTAAAAGACATAAAAACAGAGAAAAATAGTGTAAAGCTTAAATTAAATAGAAGGCACAATCAATCTGTTTATTAGGACATTCCAAGTGCTGCTTCCTCCCATATCTTGCACTTTGTGTTGTTGTTTATTTGTGCATGTCGAGAGTGTGTTGCTGAGAATTCCTGGTAAACATGATTTTTTTCACATATATAGATATATATTTCGACACGATAAAAAATCAAATTAAAAAAGAAAAAGAGCACAATGTGAAAATGTGTTGAGTGAGATTCTTGGCAGCAGCTGTCACTGTCGTCCAGTCCTTCGTTTGATGCCGTGGCTGAGTCGGAAATCACAGAGGTATTAAAGTCAGCGGTCAGTAACATTTGGCTGCGTTTAGTCAGCGTCCAGAGGCTCAGTGTTCCTCTGAGTTAGTGCAAGAGACTGTAGCTACTGAAGCTCTGCGGCTCCTACACTCTCTCTCCAGTTAGCAGGCAGGTTACTCGTAATTGCACTTGAGGTTACTTTGTGTAAAAAAAACTCGATATAGTTTTAGTTTCTGTGACTTTTCTCTTCGTGAAGCGTCTTCTTAATTTGCAGAGAAAGAGGTGGAAGAGGGTCTGTGAGTACCTCCCCTCCTCTGGCTGTGATCAGTACTGCAGATCTCTCTCCAGGTATTTCTTAATGCGCTGACAGCGAGGGCAGGGGTCGTCGGGAGCCTTGCAGGTCAGGTGGAAAACGGCTTTACAATCTTTACACCTGTGTCCAAAACAAACAAAAACAGACATTTAAAAACTACAAATCTGCATAAATTAGATCACGATACAAATCATGTACAACGCCAAAAACCTAGCCTTACTGCAACATGTCCAGAACCTGTTTAAACTGAGGGACTCTAATTACAACCTAAGAGGCTGTGTATTATTTGAGAAACCAAAAGTGCGAACAAATGTCAACTTTCTGCTGGACAGGTAAACCGCTTTAACAAAGTAAGCCAAGTGTCTGTAACAGAAGTGTTTCTTGTCAAACGGGACCTGCTGCGTGTTGTAGCGCTGCTTAACTGTTGACCTCGTGTCCTGGACTATGTCACTTTATCCTAGTTGTAGAAGTCCTGCAAACATTGTGTTTGCTGGTTGTCTGTTGGCATCTACAGTAGCACTAATGCTTTTTACTTTCACATTGACTGGGCCCCATTTGTAATTATCTGAGGTATATCTGAGGCGAGCTGGAGCGTCTGTTTGTGGGCGGGGCTTGCTGGAGCAGAGAGAGAGGGGAGAGGAGAAGCTGAGGGGAAAACTGGTTTGGAGGGGTAGAGTTTACATTCAAGATTTCTCCCAAAAACTGGCACCTCCTCAGATCCTGCCAGCTCACCTTTTAGAGACTTTACAAGAATAATGTGATTTCTCAATACTGTAGAGAAAATGATGTCTGTTGATTTATTGTAAATTATTAATGTCAAGTGTAAAGCATGTTTAATACTCTATCTGATTTGAAGAGTGAATATATACTGAAGTGTTGATATTTGTATGAAGAGTGTATATGTATAATGTACTTGATGTATGGTATAAGAGGTAGATCTTGATAAGCATTGCTTCTACCTACACCTTTTGGTCATATTATACCGAAATAAATAAATAAAATTCTACAATCTTATCCTAAATCCTGAGTCAACGCTCATATCGAACAAAATGAAAACTTGAATACAGCTAAAGCGGAACTGCAATACTTTCCAGTCTGAGTGTTATTTATGTCCGAAGTTTAAATTAGTTGTGAGAGACAGGAAATAGTGGTGACCAAACGGCACGCTGGAAAAAATGACAACAGAAGAAGAAGAGGAAAGAGGTAGCGTTTCCACAAACTGAGATACTCAAAGCAATCACAGATGGTCAAAAAGTCAAAGAGCGGAGATTAAAAAGTCGCTTAAACTTGAAACAAGTTTAAAGGTAATTCAAATAAAAGACGGTGATGTTTCAGGATCGCGTACCTTGTCGTGAACTCAAACTGAAAAGGGAAAATGATGTCATCGGCGTGGCACGTCTGACAGATGAACCCGCGCTGCGTGCAAAGATCGCATTGGAACACGTGGTTGGAGGCGTGCTGCACCAGCGTGAGCAGGTAGTTTGCATATTGGCCCTCGGCGATCTGGGAATCACGAGAATGCACGTGTTAAGTAGATTCAAGGTGACAGGTGAGAGCTGCTTTAACGCAGTTAATACCTGTCGAAGGTCCATGACACTGTACAGGTGGCTCGACTCCAACATGTAGGTTCGCTGCATCATTCTGCAAGAAAATACATCAAAACCATAGATGTGTAAGCATTTCATTAGAGTATGATAAGATATAAAACACAAAAACACACACACACACCTGGCTTGCATCTTCTTGCAGGCGCTGCTACGGCAGGCGACCAGGTAGTCTCCGAGCAGACGCAGCCTCTGTCGCAGGTTATGGACCTGTTCCATGGACTCAGCGTGATGCACCAGATCGGGGTTGAGCTGCTCCAGGTTCAGCAGAGGCTCGTGCTCCACCTGAGCGAGCAGCCGCAACGCCTTCTTAGACACCTGGACGGACACACAGGTGTACGAAAGGTGTGTGATTGAGGGGAAAGAAACACTGAGCTGGTTTTCAAACTTGTCACACAAATGTTTTGAAGTGACACCAGACCTTACTCTTTAAATAAGTCGCATTAGAGTTTCACTTCTATAAAACTGTCAGACTTGCAGTGAGACAGTTTCACTAAGCATCCAGGGATATTAGTCATGTACCCACTAGAGCATGACACGGGAGCGGATTTTCACTCCTATCCTGTCCCACTCCCAGAGAAAAAAAATCCCATCCCAATCCCGGACCGGAGTAATAAAATCAATCCTGTCCTGTCCCACTCCCGTAGGATGACTCCCACTCCCATTCCACTCCCACTCAAAATAAAACCAAACGTGTTGAAAAAACGTTTTTTTATTTTAAAATAATTATTTAAAAGAAAAATTTTTGTAATTATTTTAAAATAAAAAATTTTTAGGGAAAAGTGTCAGCCGAGTCGGAGCGGTAGTCGCTCGTCGCCGACAGCGACACACATAATTTTCACTTCTTTTTCTTCTTTTTTTCACTTCCAATGGTGACAGGAAGTCAAACCACTGTTGTAGTTCTTTTGTGTTGCTAGCGCGGTCAAGAGTGTTGGCTCTCACTGAGAGATGACTACAAAAATGGACGCATCTGTTCATCTGGTTGTTTAACACGGCTGAAAATGATCATCTATTAATGTTGTTCCCGCTCCCGTTGCTTTTTTTCCCGTCCTGTCCCGATCGCGGTATCTATTAAAAAATGACTCCCATCCTGTGCGATAAAAAATGTCATCCTCTAGTACCCACCTCCCGCTGTGTGAGGTCCCAGTTGTGCACCACTCGTGACGGGATGATTGAGATGTCTCCATGGTGACAGGAGTCGCAGTAGTACTGGCCTGAGAACTCGCACAGCCTCGCTCTACCCAGAGACGGACCGACCTGCCTGGGACATCCTGGGTATAAAATACAGTGAACAAACAAACCTCTGAAACATCTGATCCACATTCAAAAATCACAAACTCCAGACACCTCAGACATGGTGACTGTTTCCTCTGTGTATTAGGAGTGTTTTCTGGGTAGCTTAGAGTCTGTTTTTGGTGCCCTGAACTGACGGCTCACCTGCACACCTGAATCCCTGAGTGTCCAGCCCTTTTTCTGACGGTACAGAGCACAGGTGAACCAGTAAAGCTCCGTTCTCTTTCAGTCTGTGCTGCACCAGCCTTTGCAGATTTCCGTTCACCTCAGGTCGCACTACAGCTGGTTCCGCGGAAACCCCGTCCTCCCCGCTCTCTAGGTACGAGTCCAGAGCTCCCCGGATCAAAACCCTCCAAGAGCGAGCCTCCTCTGGGTTCTCAGCCCTGAGTTTGAAGGTCTCCTTGATGGTTAAGAGTTTGAAAAATTCTGGTCCCCCCATAGAGACGTCAGGCACCACGTCCCGGATTTCTTCAATTTGGTGAGTCAGCCGCAGGAACTTCTTGCCGTCTCGTACAAGGAAGCCTTTCAAGGCCTCCAGGGAGAGGGAGAAGACCAAAGGTGTCCATGTGCGAGCTTCGGGATCTACTGAGAAGTACAAAACAGCTTCTTTGATGGCATCTGTTTCCAGATCAGTAGTCCTAGTCCAGTCGAAGTCCTGCTGAGGAGGAGGAGGAGGAGGCACCTCCTGAGTCCCACCTGTCCTTGTGTCAGAGGAGGTTAAACCTCGGTCGGGGCTGGAGGGGGTGGAGGACTGAGAGGACACATCAACGCCGTTCTCCTGGTAGGGTTGCAACACCTCCCAAGTATCATCTGCACGAGAAGCGGGCCGACATTTGTTAACAGCCTCCACAATCCGGTCCACCCAGTCCTCGGCTTCATCGTGGTTCGCCGCCCGGAGGTAAAGTCGCTTCCCAGGAAAGGCCAGCTCGAAACGGCCCTCGGGTGAGGTGATGCGAGCGTCCTCACATCTCAGCAGGGAGCAGTTGTCGCAGCACGCCCGCTCCTCTGCGTTAAAGTAGAGGCGGAACTCAAAGGGTGAGAGCTCGCAGTAGTAGTCCCGCCACATCCCCATGGCGCCTCGCCGCTCCAGGTGACCAAGCTTCAACAATCCACGGAACGGGTTGGCCAGACCTGACGGAAAAAGACACAAAATAAAATCAGTGTTTATCCTCTAACAGCTAGTTAACCTTTTTATTTAGTCAAAACTCCTTTTGGGCGAAGAAGAAGTAGCAGACTGAAAGCGAGCTCACTGAAGCAGTCCTCTACGAGATGATATGACTCTTTTAAAGGGATATTCCGCCGTAAAATTAGTTTAGGGACAAACACACTGT
The DNA here is from genome assembly GCA_962446985.1 of Xyrichtys novacula. Taxonomy (NCBI): domain Eukaryota; kingdom Metazoa; phylum Chordata; class Actinopteri; order Labriformes; family Labridae; genus Xyrichtys; species Xyrichtys novacula. Next base: position 3,748,410 of record OY660882.1, on the reverse strand, counting down.
AACACCTAGTTGGACACCCCCTTGAGAGATGAATGTTGCCGACCGCTTGCTTTAGTAATGACCGCACGAGAGCAATACACAGCGGTTTGAGGAGCCATAAACAAACCTCGACCAAAACACCACTCTATAACCACAAATAATGCTCAGAACAGCACCTAACTTCATCAACAGTACATATCACCTACTCTCTTCCAGCAGCCGCTTGTTTGTACGGAGACCCCTGGTGAGTCCATTACCGCAGCGGGGTGACACAGCTCAAGGAAGAACATTTATGATCATTACTTCAAGGAAATGATAGAGAAATGATCATAAATGTTCCTCCTTGAGCTGCGACACCCCGCTGCAGTAATGTACTGGTCGAGGTCTCGCTATAAATAAGTGGCTGCTGATAGAGAGTAGATGAGTTGTGTTTAGTCTCTTTGCTAAAGAAATTAGGCAAAGTTAAAAAGATGTTTAGTGACTCGTGCTATGGCTGGGACCCTATATGTACTGTTGATGAAGTTAGGTGCTGTTCTGAGCATTATTTTTGGCTATAGAGTGGCATTTTGATTGAGCGCGTGGCTCCTCAGACCGCTGTGTATTGCTATCGTGCGGTCGTTACTAAAGTTGATATACCTATAGAAGCAAGCAGTTGGCAACATTAATCTCTCGAGGGGGTGTCTAACTCAATCTTACGGTGTGTTTGGCTCTAACTTTATTTTAACCCCAGAATATCCCTTTAAAACTGAAGTTAAAGATTTACTGTAAATCCAAAAACAGTGTTTGAGCCTCTGCCGATCACTAATCAAATGGACATTTATACTCTCTAACCAGCGTTCTACGAAATCAGAGAGCAGTTTGACAAAGCAGGATTTCAAGCAACCTTCAAGCAAGATGGAAAATTTCAAAATAAAAGCATGACGATCAATCATGCAAAAGAAGCTGATGAGAATCATACATTTAAATTTGACTGAAACAGTTGATCAATCATAATCAGATGTTTCTGTATAAAAAGCAGTGTTTCTTGTTACTGTATTCTTCTTCTTGGGGTAGTGATCAGACAGGTATTCGTTGACCTGATGGATATAATAACAAATGTTTCCCAGTCCTGGTATTTCCCTGTTATGGTGCGACGTCACCAAAAGTTTCTTGTTGTACTTGTAAAGAAGCTGTCACTCTCTCCGGAGGTGATGTCTTGCAAGAAAGAGAACTTTTTATGACACTCCGGTTAAAGATCGTTTTCCAAAGGATGATGTAATGACAAGAAAGTGTTGTTTAGTTACAGTAAGAGGTGCGGTTAAAGCTGCGGTGTTTTGATTCCTAAGTTTCCAGTTCTGCAGGAAATTCCAGTACTGTTGATTTTCCGGAAAAAACAAACAGTCAATTAAAAAGTCTGCTGATTCGAATTCAAATTTGGACGTAAAACTGCAGAATGTCTTTTGTCGTTTGACTACAAGACAGAAGCTCAGTGATATTCAGCTGAAAATGACGATAAGAGGTTTTTTGTTTTGACTTCAGGGAGAGAGAGAGAGAGAGAGTACCTATCTGCCTGCGGTGGACCACACTGGGAGCTGACTGGGACACCTTCGGTTCATCGGCGGGAGCAGAGGGAGGCACCTCCTCGTGGTCCGACTCTTCCTCCAGATGGGGTTTGTAGATGTCGTCCTCAGAGATCCAGGAGCGGGAGTGCTGCAAAGTGGACATCAGGAAGTTTGATTTGAAGTCTTCGCCACAACAAAAAGGGACAGAAGTTTCGAGACTCAACTAAAGTGAGCCTAAAAGAGGCAACAATATGAGAATTCACCTTTGTTCCTCGATCAAGTAGACCCCGAAAAACGACAAAAAAAGTAGCTGATACTTCATATTGAAAATGACAAACATTTCCTGAGCAAATGTAAGATTCTGCTGCTTTTCATAACTTCATGATTTACAGCCAGGGTAACTGTTTATACTACTGCTTATGAATCTGTCGATGGATCATTTTCTTGACCAATCATGACTTGTTTGGTCTAAAAACGTCGACAAACATCTGCAGCAAACTAAACAATAACTCATAACAGGGACAAGCTTACAGATTAAGACTGAACCGATCAAAACAAAATATCAAAATATCAAAACATTGACTCAGGGCCAGTCAGATTAGAGGTTAAACAACTTAGTGGTTTAATATTTGAAGGTTTTTGAATTATTACTGAGCTGCAGCTCTTTTTTATTGATTTCCACTAACATTAGATTTACTGTCAGAGAGCTGCAGGGAACACTCTGTGCCGAGAGTAAAGCATGTTAAAGTGTACTCCTCAGTGTCATGTGACTTTGGGGGTTAGTAATGTGAGAGCTGTAACAAACAGCAGAAACACCATCTGCGCGGGGAAAATATTGAGACACATCCTGAAGCGGTTCCTGCTTGAAAATTATAGCAGAGAGTAAAAGTTTGAGTTTGAAGAGGGTGGAATAAATTAACTCTCTGCACTTGATTGATTTATTTCCAAACAATCCTGCAACACGACTTCACAAAGCTTGACATCATCTTGCATATTTGAGAGGTTTTAATGCTATTCGCTTGAGTTTCCTGTGTTTCTTTGTGGGTGTCAAAGGTCTCCCTGAGTCATAAAATAAAAAAAGAACCTACAATTTTCCATGTACACTAATATAGCTTAAGTCACAGACATCTTTATGTTATTTCATTCATGGAAAAACCTGGATTATGACTCAGGATTGAGGGTTTTTCCCTTGTTCCCCAAACTGGAAAATCCTCAGACACTTAATTTAAGCTCTGATGAAAAACAGGAGGAATATAAGGTGTGAACTCGGTAATGCTGTGGCTTTATTTATCCTTTTATGTTTTTAAATAAACCTCCCCTGGATTTAAGTGTATGTGACTGGCCTCAAATACATCAACTGCAACTCTTGATTGCTTGCCATATCCACCAGGTCTGTTCAATGTAAGATAATCGAACTGGACGTCATGATAAAACACATTCGAATACGTAAATTCAATGTCTTTTTGTCGCGTTATCTAAAAGTACAGCTTTCATTAAGGTCAACAGCATAAAAACTTTTCACTCAAACTTCAGGATTCTGTGAAAATACTGAGTTTGTTTTCTCGAGTGAAGTTCAGTTTAGTATCACTGACTTCTTGACCAAAAATGACAGAGCACAAACTGAAAGTATAAAAGCACGTGTTTAAGTCTAATAGTGCTGGATTTCAGTTTTTGAACTGTTTGGTTAGACCTTCTGGGCCACCATATTGGAAGAGTCACCATAAGAGCTGCACTTACTGATATGGAGTCTGAGGATAACTTCCTGCTCAAAATGCTGGTCGAACGCCGTGTTCCTTGATGAACAGAGGTCTCAGATATCTTCTTCTCTGAGGTTTCCACTTCTTTCACTTCTTGGTTAGGTTCTGGACTCTCCTGAGCTCTTTTCGTACAAACCTCCTCTGCAGGCTCGCTCATTGTTGAGACCACGTCTCTGTCTGCGTTTAAGTCAGAAGGCGTAGAGGTACACGCTTCAAAAGGAGAGTTAACATCAGAGGAGGGCAGTTCAAGCTCTGCTGGTTCGGGATCTGTTGGATCTGGTAGCTCAGGGGGTGGAGTTTGGTCTTTGGGTGGCGTAGTGGGACCGGGGGTCTCGCTGTCAGAGCCGCTAAAGATGGCGGTCTCAGAGTACTGATCTGGACCTGAGCTGGAGACGAACGAGTCTTCGCGCATGGAGTCCTGACTGCAGTGTTCGCTCTCCCGAAACTCAGTTAGAGAGCTACAGAAAGAAGGACAAGAAGTGAATATTTTAGAGCAAAACAAAACTAAAAGAGGAGTTTATGTTCTTTGTTACGTATTTAAAATAGTTTTAGTATATTCTAGTTAAAATATGTAAATATAAATCTATATAAGCACCACATCATTAATAATTTAAAACAGTTAAGACAGGGGGGGAAACCAGACTGGAAAAAGTCGAATGAGGTTTAAAAATTATCTGAAAAAAAATCTCCTCACTACTAAGTTAATTTGCAACAGGTAGGTAACATGACTGGTTATGTCTCTGTAGTGGATATTGCTGCATGGACTTAAAATCCCATTTATAAAACCTCTGTCAGTGAACTCAGTTTGTTCCTGAATCCAAAATGCAACAACGTGAAGAGGAAAACATGTAAGTAGGGCTGGGCGATAAACCGAAAATTTACCGATACTGAAATTTACGACAATAACCAACGTCATTTTGCCCAAGTCAATATATTCAGTGTCAAAAAATAATGATAGACGTTGGTTTTGGATGTGTGTAGGTAGGCTATGGTCTCATGTCCCTTTAAGACACTGTCCTACGTCAAAGACATAACTCCATCCCATCCAGTCAGTAACAAAAAGCGGCTGAAGTAAATGAAGTTAATGTGGGAGGGGGTGAGCAGCTTGTGCAGTAGTTATCATCTACTTATCGTTATCGAGGTGAACTGCTCAATATATCGTGATATTGATTTGATGCCATATCGCCCAGCCCTAGATTATGGGATAACTCAAAAGAAACAACAGTACCCGAAATAATCAGTAGATGCTCAAAGATACACTTACTCTTTCTGTGTCCTCTTACTGCTGATGTTGACATTACCAGGCATGTCCAGGTCACATGAGGACCACTGTTCTCCTGTGGGGCTGCGGGGGTCCTGTCCCTGCAGGAGGCTGTCAGAGCTCAAACTGGAGGAGAGCTGAGAGGAGCCTGTGGTGTCCAGGCTTAAATTGGAAGAGTTTAGTCCAGTCCTCCCGCTTTGAGATCCACCTGACCCTCTTCCTGACAGCAGAGCTGGACCCCTCAGCAGATCCTGAGCATCTGAAGAGCCTGAAGACTGAGACACAGTGTCCCATGATTCTTTAAACGCAGGCCTAGAGGTGGGAAGGTCTCCACCGTTAAGATGCAGATCAAGAGAGTCCGCCTGGGATAAGGGGCAGAGTCCTGCCAGACCCAGAGGCGTGGTAGTCCATTCGTTGAGAACAGCTGATTTGTATGAAAGGTTGAACGTGAGTGATGCTAAACCCTGGAGGTAGCTGAGCAGAACCTCCCGCTCCTCGGCGTTCAGGAGCAAGGCACTGGGCTGGTAGTGGGCCCGCAGCTTGGAGTCCTCCCGGAACAGGGAGGCGAGGTAGCACTCCAGCAGGCCGTGGTTGAGGGCGAGTCGCAGCCACGCTCTACAGCGACCCACGTCGGAGCTGACGAAGCTGATCTTCTCCAGCTCTGTGATCACATCACTGTAGGTTAAACAAAAACGGTTAGGTCAGATTCATCGGCTGGAACTCTTACAGGGATATTCTGGCGTAAAATAAAGTTAAGGTCAAACACACCGTAACACCAAGTTAGACACCCCCTCAAGAGATAATTGTTGCAGACGGCTTGCTTCTTTAGTTCTCAGGATAGCAATACACAGCGGCATGAGGAGCCACAAACAAACCTCGACCAAAACGCCACTCTATACTAACAAAAAATGCTCAGAACAGCACCTAACTTCATCAACAATACATATAGGGTCCCAGCCACAGCACTAGCCACCAAACATCTTTTAACTTTGCCTAATTTCTTTAGCAAAAAGACTAAAAACAACTCACCGTGTCTCTTCCAGCAGCCGCTTGTTTGTAGCAAGACCTCAGACCAGTCCATTACAGACTGCAGTGGAGTTTCGCAGCTCAAGGAAGAACATTTATGGTCATTTTTTTACTGTTTCCTTGAAGTAATAATCATCGTATTAGTTCTTCTGCCTAAGCGTCTCGGTCTGATTGCATTTCCATGAAGAAATGATCATAAATGTTCTTCCTTAAGCTGCGAAACTCCACTGCAGTCTGTAATGGACTGGCCTGACATCTTGCTAGAAACAAGCAGCTGCTGGAAGAGAGTCAATGAGTTGTGTTTTGTCTCTTTCTTAAAGAAATTAGGCAAAGTTAAAAAGATGTTTGGTGTCTAGCACTATGGCTGGGACCCTATATGTACTGTTGATGAAGTTAGGTGCTGTTCTGAGCATTATTTGTGGTTATAGAGCGGCATTGTGGTCGAGTGCGTGGCTCTCTGTATTGCTATTGTGTGGTCGTTCCTAAAGTTGGTATAACTAGAGAAGCAAGCGGTCAGCAACATTCAGCTCTCGACGGGATGTCTAGCCTGGTGTTATGGTGTGTTTGACCCTAAAATAATTTTGCGCGGGAATATCCCTTTAACTAATAATGATTTTTATTATGTCATTCTGGTCTAACTGAGCCCTTTACCGGTGGGTGACGGTCTTCAACAGGCTCCAGAAGAAAGGCTGAGGGAGGGATCCTCGGTTTCCCTTCCTTCCCCGGCTCCCAACCTCCGAGCGGATGTACTTGGTCTTGATCCCGTGGATGAAGATGGCCTCCAGGGCGCAGCAGAGGAGGTTGGCATCACTATCCTCGCTGGTGACGACCGCGTCGGATGTCACATATCGCTTCTGCAGGGCTTTGAGCGACTGCGCCAACTTCTCTTTGATCTGTGTGGCAGCCGATAAAAGACAAACACGATCAGCCGCCATGTTTTATTTGAACAGCAATCATTGAAGGTGTGAGGCTTAAGCAAACTGATAACAGCTCTGCAGGAGGCACGATCTTGTTTTTATTGACAGCGTGGAGCTTGGGAGGCACATTTTCTGCATTCCTATCTTCAGTGAGAGGAGGAATACATAGAAGGAGGTCAGCGGTCATGTTGTTATGAAATGGCCTGTAGATTACCTACAGTCACATGACACCTGCTGGCTGCTGACACAGAGAGACAGAGCACATAAACCTTTAACAAGCGAGCCTTTATTACGCAACAGGTTGCTGCACACTTAAGAGAGGCCACCGTCTAAGTGTTCCTGAAGCACTCTTCTCCTTCTGTGCTTGACTTAGCAGGACTTGAAGTGCTTGAGTCTGAGTCACAAACATTTATTCAGCAAGTCATCAGCACACTGTATAAAGTCTGCCAAGTCCTCTAAGTGGTCGTATGTACAGTACGTCCTGCTAACGATTAACTACAAACGTCTGCGCTCATTCTGCTCTCGGACCTTCTCTTCAAACTGATAAGATGACCAGCGACTGCTCCGCCATTGATTCTGCGTCTGATCTTGTGACTTCAGGAGCACGAGACTCTTCTGATGACACTTATCCTTGTTTTGTTTGATCCATTTGAGAATTTGTTACTTTACAGCATCACCAGATAAAGAACACAAGGGTTTCTCGTGTTGGAGGGGAAGAGTTGAAATGTGCAACAAATCAAAATCATGCATTAATTATCTCATAATTAACAGTGCAGAGCAGCAAGTCAATAACAGAGAACAATTCCTCTGTGGACAAACACGCCCTTTAATCACTATGAACCCCACAGACAGGTTTCTCATTGTTTTATGATTAGCAGTGTATCTGCTTAATGACAACTGTGTTTGTGTCTATACAGGGCTCGACAGTGCGACCGTTTCACTCGCATTTGCGTCTAAAAATAGATGTGTGTAAATTGTAAAATGTATTTAGGGGCACATGTGCGCATAAAAAAAATTAGCTGAGGCAACAGATGTTTTTTCACGTGAATACCACGGTGAAGTTAGTTTTAGGTTGGATATTCGACGGACATTCACTGCAGATCTACTGGTGTCTTCTCACTCTCCATAACTGGGAATAGCGACAGCAGCGCAGTTAAATCTACTCAGCATCCTCACTGTCAACGTCAGGTGTTGAATAAGAGACAGTCAATTAATTACTGTTGTTTAGTTGATATTCTCAGAAAAGGCTGTTTTCCTTCAATAGTTTCCACGTCATGTGACTAATTGACCTAAAACTGATTTCAAATAATAGGACTTATGTCGACCAAGAAGACAAACATTATTTGATCAATTTTCATTGTGTCCCTAAAGTTAGTGTCAAGGCCTGGTATATGTCCTTTTTACATCTTTTTAACTCCTAAGTTTCTGCATTCTTTAATTTCTCTTTTGTATTCATCACTGCTGTCAATTTTGAATTTCCCCTTGTGGGACGAATAAAGGAATAGCTCGTCTTATCTTAAGTTTGAATAACTTAGAATTTAGTTTGTCCGACATGAATGTGCAGGATAAAACTGTAATTTTAGAGCTGATCAAACTCCCCAAAGTGAAGTTAAAGCACTTTTGTCATGACAAAGTAATTGAGTTTTCTAATGTGGTGGAGGTTCAGAGGGTGCAACATATTCTTGTTAATTCAAGGCTTTAAAAATAGTCACTTTGTCATTTGATATTATCTTGTCAACTAATAGGGTTAACGTTTCATGTGCATGATACAAATCTGACAAACACCGGACTATAAGGCAGAAAACAGGTCTCTAAAAGAAGTGACATTATGAACGTTGTTCGGTACACTTACAACAGTACATTTGCAACATATCCTTCTGAAATGGCACAACCTGACCGCGTTAAAAGAGCCAACAGTTAATCGGACACTCTTTGTAGAGGAAGCACAGAAACAGCAAGACAGAAAACAAGCAGGCAGAAGAGAAGACAATGTGGTGACCTGATCATTGCTCCGAGGAAAAGGCTTGTTGTTTTACCTGTTTGACATCTTTAGCCTCTGGTGGCGTGTCTGGCATCTGTGTGGCTAACATGGCACCTCCTGGGAAGGTTTACTCCCACATGGCACACTGGAAGAAAAATACACTGATATATAAAACTGCAACCAAACCCTTAAATGGGTCTAATGTAACGTACACTGTCCCTGTTTTCCTGTTGAGATGACTTTTGACAACAGTTTTGCAAGCTTGTGCCCTTAACAGACATGCAAGGCATGTGATGATAAAGGAAACAACTTTTTCCCCCCTTCCCGTTTTCTTTAGATGTTCATATTTGCTGCAGAACTATCATTACATTTTCCATCACAAGACAGTATTGTGTGACATATCTACAATGTCATGGTTTCCCTGAGTAACCACTTTGTAGCGGAGTCATGTGAAGCGCTGATTAAAGAGCGCGTCTGCAGGGAAGTAGCTCCAGTGCCTGACTTCCCCAATCATGAGCACAGAGAGCAAACCAGGACTCAAAAATGCCAGTCCACATTCCACTGACTTTATCACACCTAGATTAGGTAGATATACCTCTAATGTTGAGCTTCTGACAGAAATAGGTGTACTTATTACAGTACAAATGCACAATACTGAAACTATAGGCTTCTCAAATCCTCTTCCATTCCGAAAATCAACTTACACTGAGCTTCTAGTTTTAGTTTCTCTCCACTGACGATGCATATCCCCAAATAGCTTTCAAGTGCAGCAAAATACTATGGCTAGCCGCCAAATTAACAAGTATCCTTTTAAAAAGACAAAATGCGAACTATCCCTTTAAAAAGGCTGTATTATGTTTATTATCTGGCTTTATATCCTATTCCTGATAGCTTTGTGGTAGATTTACATACTTAAAAGCTCTTAGTTGTCTTTGAAACCGCACGACTCCAGGAGCCTCCTCCACTGTTGCCATGAGATGAAGTCATATCTCTCTGTTAAAATGGTAAATAATGAAATAAAGCTGCGTGTTTTGAACCTCAGACTGACCTGGAATGTAACCCCACAAACAATAATCAAGCTGGATGGTTCTGTTTGGTAACAATTATCATGTCACTATTGGGTTTTTAGGAGATTCACTAATTTATGGTGTCATGACCTGAACAAATCAGATTTGGCTTCGACACAAGTCTCATGTGACTTTTTAACATGTCCTTCAGAGCAGCCTGCAGACTCATTCTGAGGTCACACCAACAGGTTTGCCACCAAATTTTCAACTGCATACATTAAATATATATAATAATATGTGCTGGTCTCAGTCACACCGAGTTACTAGTGAAGCACCATGTAACCATGTATGTGATCGAGTTTGATTCATGATAAATACGTGGAATATTACTGAGATGATCAGTCAGTCTTCCTGTCGGCGTGAAGAGCAGTAGCCTACAGTTTATCGAGTATTCCTCATTTTGAGTTAGAAGTTAACTGTTTACACTTCACACAAAATACCTCATTCTTTTTTAGTTGTTTTAGCAATAAAAAGGATTTGAAATTAGTTTTCTGCCTTTAATTCTTTTAAGAAGTGTTTGAAAGGCTCAAAAGCAGCCATCTGTTAAAATAATAAGTGAAAATGTATTACTTAGATGAACAAAATTTCAAAACTTCAGAATTTTTTTTTTAAATCGGTCGATTGATCGGTAATCGGACCCCCCCCCCCTAATAATCGGCATCGGTATCGGCAACTCTGCTGTTGTGTAAAATATGAATCATAAATGAAGACCGTTGTAATTGCACAATGCTTATTTTTCAGATTTTTTTATCGGCCTGTGCATTTCAACACAATTTACTTCCCTTTGTGGAGATTTAGACCATTAAACTGCATGTTTCAACCTCAACTATGCGACCTAAGAAATCTGATATTAGCCTCAAATTTGGGCGTTTTGAGCTTTCAAAATCGACTGACAGCGCATACATGAGCATGTAAAATCAAAACAAGCGTCAGTAATCATGTCTTAAATACGACATTCATGTAAAATAGTAAAAACATGAGTCAAACATTCCTCCTGAATGTGCTGCAAGCTTCTAGGTGTCACCAGCAGCTTCATTAGCCGCACAGTTAGCTTCCTTACCGAAACAGGACGGTTATCTTCCCATTACGATCCGAAAGACCGCGTTACCTCCGTACGTTTCTGTAAAGTTAGTGTCTGTACGTTAAAAGGATGTTAATCCGTACAGTCGCTCTCCATCTCTGCGGTTAAAATGTCCAATAAAAGCAAATAAATCAGCGTTAGAAACGACAGATTCCTTGGGAGGTGAGACGCTCTCTCTTGTCAGTAGTATCCAGCGGAGAACAGATGCATCATGGGAGATCGGCCGAAAAATGCTGCGTTCACGGGCTGTAATAAAACTGTACCACTTTGACACCCGAGAAAAAAACTTGCAAAATCGATATTTGGAGACATTTAAAACCGGCTTAACATTGTGATTTTTTAACTTATTTCCCTTCTTGTATTCTAAATGCTTTATTTTTTTCAGTTTAGCATATAAACTGGAATATTATCAAATTAAACGATAAAAGTTACAACTAAATGGCGTCCTTTCGTTGCGCACCATAAGGCAAAGATTTTGATGCGTTAGAGTCACAATGATAAACGTTAAAAAGATGAATAAATTTTGTGTATGTCACATCAACAAAGCATGTATTAAAACGAATTGAAGTGACAGAAACAGTATTTCCATGTTGTTTACGAGCTCTTCTTAAAGGACACACATCTTTCCAGGCGTGCTGATGTTGATGTTCAGTCCGCTGACACGTGAGGACTTCATGTTCCCAGTCCCAGTCCTAAAGAGTTCCTGTTGCACTGAAAACACAGTTCAAATAAGTTGAAATAACACCCTACAGATTTTTAACAGTCTGCTAACGCTACACAACCGGTCTCACAGCTTAAAAGTGAATATAACTCATGTTTGTTTGTTTTTTGCAACTTCTGCTCCATAAGAGGATGTTGGGTGGCCTGGGTTTAAAGTGGAACAAAATATCAAACTTTGGGTACAACCATAAAGTAACTGTTAGTAAAGTAAAGTAAAGTAAGTAGAGTGTCTGTGCAGTGTGGGAGACCAGGGGCAGCCAGTGTTGCCAGATCAGATTGACAGTTTCCAGCCCAATCACATTTTAGAACCCGCCCAATCCAATAAAAACCAAACCACCAAGTTGCCAGACATCCATGTAAACCCATAAGATCATAACACATGCAATAGAAAACGTTTGTAAGTATCCAGAGCTTCATATAGCATCAAATAACCACACATAAATGATAAATGGGTTTAATTGCAACCAATGAGAGCGAAGCAAATCAACCATAAGCCACACAAATTGCAAGATGAACCTCTGGCATCCAAGCGCATCCTAGTAAGGTAGACTTTTAACCATGTAGGCCTAATGAATTTAATTATTTACATCACAAATGACCCGTATGAGGACTGTAGCGACTGCTTTCCTTCAATAAAAAAGGCCGCTGGGGTTTAGGCTCACTTGCATCTGTGACTCGCTTGAATGATCAGTCCGATTTGAGTGTTAGAAAGAATGATTTATTGTTCAAAAAAAAGGAAAAAAAAACACACTGCTACGAGTCCAATACTTTTGCCTTCAACAGTAAAGGTGAAATGAGGTTAAAACAGGATGAATGAATGAATCGGTGAAAATTATCAGTGCTTACCAAACCCATTGTCTGACTACGCCTGTGAGTTTTTAAATAACCCTCCAAACATCCCAAACCCACACCTCTTGGTGACGATCCCAGAAGTGACGTGCCTACAAAAATAAAACTTTCAATAAATATATTTTGGCTCCTACAAGGACTACTTGCAAAACTATTTAAAACACATAAAAATGCACAGAGCGGATCTTACTGCCTCTCTTTTCCCCTCCCTCTTTTTCTCCTCCCTGCTTTGCACACCTGTGTTGCTGAAAGACGCACATGACCTGGCTGTACAGCATCTGATTGAGATTTCAAACACACAACCACAAAAATCAGTCACAGTGCAACAAGTTAAGGTGACATAAAAAATCATCTTACCTTTAACACAGAATCAGTGTCTTTCCATTAACTTGAACAATATTGAGAATGAAAAACTCGCCAAATGTGGACAAAAGTGGAAAACCGCCCAATCTGGCAACACTGGGGGCAGCTGTATCACCCTCAAAGTGCACCAATCCTGCAAAATAGTTCTGGACTAAAGTTCAGGATTGTCTTGTGTGTCTTGTATGTGAATTCTAAGTTTATATGTGGCTTTACTAATTAGTACACATATAAATGCTTCTTATACAAAAACAATAACAAATGCATTTCAAACCTGTGATTCATGAAGGTTAATGAAAGTAATAATGATGACCCTTAAAGCGCTTTACATTGGATACGTCATTCATTCGCTCACACAGTCACGCTTTGGTGGTAAACTACCTTAGTAGACACAGCTGCCCTGGGACAGACTGATGGAAATGTGACTACCAGTTTCTGACCACCACCACACAACACTCACAATCATACACCAGTGGAAGGCACACACTGGGTGCAAGGTGGGTTAAGTATCTTGCCCAAAGACACAACGGACAGACTCAGGATAGGGGGGAATTGAACAATCAAATCGCCAACCTTCCAGTTATTGGACGACCGCTCTACCTCCTGAGCTACTGCCGCCCCAACATGATGTTATAACGGCCCTGGTCTCCCCTACTTTTATGTACTTTTATGTACTTTTCTCATCCATTAACCAAGATTATTAGCCTGCCTAAAAATTACATCATTTTTCTTTGTCAGTTTCTATCACCCTCTCCTCTTCATCTTCACTTTTACGATATCTTGATCCCACTTTCTATCTTGTTTTACAGGAAAAATCCTCAGGAATGTCAATGAACTTTCCGATTATGTAAACAGAATTAGGTGAATTGTAAATAATGGGGGAAAAAATGTATTGTAAGTATAGGTTTGTTTTTCTGTGTGACAAATTTTTCACTCAACAGATAAAAAATCCAGATCTACATCTATTTTAGAAAGCACACATAGAAAATAAAAGCCAATATAAAACCATAAAGTGTCTACAACACAGCACAGGAGAACAGCTGATATTCCCCTCTGATAAAAGTTTATCAGCTCCTCTCCTCTGCACACTCTACTGCTGTGATTGTGACCTATACTGCCGCGGTTATTCAGGAGAAGCGTCATGACGTCGTGACGATTTTCACATTGCTGTGTGGAAACGTCAGTCACGTTGCACAGGCCGCAGTTTGGTTCACTTTCACACAGGGGAATCACTTTCGTCCTGTCGCGTGTGAACTTTGGATGCAGATTCATGGTTTTATGAATGTATGCAATGTGTTGTGAAATTGCACAGTCATGACGGCTATTACAATAATAATTATAATAAAAATAATAATTCTAATTAGTAGAAAATAATTATTTTAAACGTGTTTCCTTGGTACTGTTCGTCTAGAAGCATTTAAAGGCGATAAAATAAATAAAATAAAAATAAAAAATAGCCCAAAATCTCAAAATACGTAGAGCAAAACTTTGCAATAATTCATATAAATGTAGAAAAAAATAAATAAATAAAAATAAAAATAAATTAAAAGCATAAATTTCAGACAAAAAGGGTTTGATTTGGAGTATTGTCAAGGCAAATTCTGCTTAAAAGATATTTTAGTGCTCGTTTTTTAAATCTTTTTAATCGAAAAAAAATATTATTTATGAAACTTGTTATAATTTTGGTCTAATTTTGGGATTATTGAGCTCTCTATTAAACTAATCACCCGTATTGTTCAAATAATGTAAGGTCGTTTCATACTAAATTTCGATGCAACATTATCAGAGTGGCTATTAGGGCTAATATATGCTGTCATTATGGTATTCATAAATTCATAGATATATATTTATTATTATTATTATTTATACCGGACACGGTTTTTCTCATTATAATATAACATCACGTCGACCGTAATTACGTAATAGCGTTTAACTTGATTCAGCTTTTAGCTATGTGGGAAATTATCGCTAATTCTAACCCGAAATATGTGACAATAAACCTGTGTGCATGCTGAGGTCGGTAAGAAGTGCGTGAAAGCCACAGGTGGATATGGAAAATGAAACAAGTCCGAGTATAAAAGAGGCTGTGCAGGTCTGCTCAAATACAACACAACTACAGGAGACATCCTAACCTGATAAACTGACGAAGAAAACTCATCAACTTGTTCAAGATGCTCAGCAGAATTTTGAGTGTGTGTGTGTTTCTGAGTGTGTTCAGTGCAGGCTGCTCACTGAACTGCAGATGGATGGATCATAAATTCAGAGAGTTCAGTAGAAGCTCTTTGGATCTGCTGGAAACGATGGTGAGAAGAGACCTTCACAGGATTTTTTTAAACAGTTATCTTCACTTAATGACAACTTTGTGAATTTAACTCAGTGTGTGTTTGTTTCTGTGTGTGTGTTTCAGGCTAGTAACTCCACTAACAGCACTGAGGATACTGCATTGAGGCACTCTGTGGGCTTTCCTCATGATCTGTACACCCAGGCGTCCAAAGCAGCAGTAAGTCAGACTCTAGTGTGGAGGAATTTGACTTCATCTGTGTCAAACTATCATTCTTTGTTGTGTTTCTGTCTGTTTCTTCCACTTTTTCCTATTTTTCTTTGACTTTTATCTGATTTTTGCTTCTTTTTGTCTTTTTCAGGCTGAGGACAAAGTGATTTTGACAGTCCAGGTTCTGGATGAGACCATGACCCTGTTCAGCAAGAATCACAGCGCTGCATCATGGGAGGAGAGGACAGCCGACAACTTTCTGGGCGTTGTGAGCCGGCAGGCTGACGGCCTTCGCTCCTGTGTAAGTCAGAATAAACTGATTCGATATATTTCTGTGACTCTAAAGTCCTGATGAATAAGAAAAGCTTTTCATTCAAGTGTGAAACATAAGAAGTGTATTTTAAAATCTGTCTCTGTTATTCCTCCTTTAGATCAAGAATCATGGCCACAAGAAGCAGAACAAGAAGCTGCACATGAGTTTCAAGAGACTGACACAAGTCCTCGAACAAAAGGTAAACCTATCTATCTATCTATCTATCTATCTATCTATCTATCTATCTATCTATCTATCTATCTATCTATCTATGATGTTTAGTAACACTGATCTTGTGTCTGTAGGGTCATGGTGCTGAAGTCTGGGAGTTGATCAGGAAGGAAATCAAAGCTCATCTGATGACGGCCGACCAGCTGATCTCATCTCTGCTCAACGCCAACTGAAACCTCCCAACTTAGCTTTATTATTTATTTATCTATCTATCTATTTATTAACTCTCTGAAACCTTTTCTATTTTCATGTATTTATTTATTTAGTTATTGGTGATAATGTAATACAATCAGTATTTTTGTAAACCAGATAATGGATGTGTTGATTCTCAAACCCATATTTATTGATCTATCTATTTATTTGTTATTTATTGCTTTTTTTAAGTAACATGTTCTTCCTCTTTCTTTTGCAAAATACAATAAAAAAAAATTCTATTGCAAGTGAAGGAGTTTTAAGTGTATTCTTCCTGTATATTCAAGAGGCACTGAGCTGAAATCAAAGGTTTTTTTTCATTGTCTATTTAGTCAAGGCACAAAGTAAAAACAACGTCTTTAAATTCACTCACTTCATCAACAGCATACAGTCCAAAAACTCTGCTTTTAATGTCACATAAGACAAGAAAAGACTCAAAACTTAACCCTCAAGCATTACATCTATGTCTAAAAAATGACTAACTGGTTATAAACATAGCTGGGGATTTACTTTCTTGAAGTTCATTGATGAATCAGTCCGCTTACAGGTACTTTCAACCCACAAGAAAAAAAGGACTTTAACACACAATTTTCCAGCAATTCTTTCCCTCAAAAAGAGAAGTGAGAAGCACCGCCTTTAACAATTAAATGTCAAAATAGAAATATGAACATCTGAAAGCACCAAAATAAAACAGTCAAACCTGCATTGTGAAACAAGTTGTTAAACTCGGGGTGGACAGATCATCAGTCTGGACTGATCATTGGGGCCGATATTTGGTATTTGATCGATTAATCTGAGTCGCCGAGAGTCGCTGTGATGACGCTCGATCAAGCGTCAATCATAGAAAACATGAACCTCCTAATAACTTTTAAAAATAGAGCTGTACAGACAAAAGAGGACTTGGGCACAAACCAGTCTTACAATAACTACATGTCAACATCGCAAGCAGGGGGGAGAAAAAATTATATTCTGTGTGATAAATTTCTAAAGTTTGTCCACAGCTCAATAAGCTTTGCTGGCAGAGGCAAGATTTATGACCTATACTGCAGCCTGTCACCAGAGGGTGCTGTTCCCGGGGTGGCTTCACACAGCAAGGAGGCAGATGGCTTCCGTTCTATCTACAGTCTATGGTATTGGCCTTTTAAATTGATTTAATTAAAGCTCCTTCAAGGGTTTTCTCAGGTTATAAAAATAGACTGAAATTTCAAGTGATGCCCTTTCGTGATATATTAAGGCAAACAAGACCATCACCAACATGATCAAGGATTTCATATCCTAGTTTTGAATGCCTGAAACAGGTGCAAGGGGGTAGGTGTCAGCCGAGCAGCTGCGGGAACAGCCTTTTTACACACACTTTCCGCAGACAAGGTGTATCTAGTTAACTGTTAACTCCTCTATACGATGCTGAGTCTTCTATTTTAAATTAAATGTAAGCTGTAGACATTTTAGCAAAGCTTTGTGTTGGAATTTATCGGTCCCAGATCTCACTTATCGGTCTATTGGTTTCTTATTGGTTGTCAGTATTGGCCCTGAAAAGCCAATATCAGTCCACCCTTAGTTTACACCAACCTGAATTTCAAATCTCTTTTCAGGAAATCAGTGAAAATAACACTACCATTGCATAAAAAATACATAATGTACTGCAAAGCAAGTATTTTAGAAAAAGCACACTCTTGCACACATACAAATACTATTTACAAGGCGAAACTATCAAATGTCCACACCCGTGCAGATATAAAGTCCACTCAGGACTGTCTGTATCAAGTTAGTTCGACTCTACCAGTCAAGAACCCGTAGAAAGTGAGTTTTTGAGAGATTGTGGAGGTTTGGAGGTGCTGTGTTGATCTCACTCCCATGGGGCCTCGGCTCCATCAGCCTGGTCGTACACAGTCAGTTCCTCATATAGACCCCCACCGCATGAATCAATCGCCAGACCCTGAAGAAGAGAAAGAAGTCAGTTTCACTCAAACAGACCACAGAAACTGGTTTTGCCTTTATGCAATATAACAGCGAAAAAGAAAGAGAGGAAACACAGAAGAAAGGATAGGGAAGGACACCCAGCGAAAGGGTCAGATTTGAGCAGACAGGGAGCGTGTGATCCAATGAGCACATGTAAAACACACTTTTTGTGTTTAGTCTTGATTGGTTTTTCTTTAATTTGCAAAGTCATTGATCCAGACACGAGTCAGAGATAAAGATAAGCAGCTGCGACTTGTCACAGGACAGAAACCAACATGTAAATAAATAAAAGCCGCATGTAACTTTTTTTTTTTGTATGATTGGCAAAATGTTGCATTGAAAGCACTGAAAAATGCATCTCAGACTAAATGACATCCTGAATTTTTGGCTCCAACTTTGTAGTGTCATTAAAAAAGTGTTTAAGAGTATTTTGCCGTAAAGATTCCCAGCTCTACTTTATATTTTTGTATGTGTATATTTGTGAGGCATCTAAAAGCTGCAAACTTTATGAATCAGGGTTGTGCAGATCAGAACATGAGACAGAAACTTTTGGACCCAAAGCTTTACCGGGTTAATCAAAACGAGCTTATGTGTCAATAGTGTGGTGGTTGTTGGTTGTAGCACATCTGCAAGAGTGTCTGTGCTTTTCCATTGTCAATGTCTTGACCTTTGCTGCATGTAATTTTGCTGTAATATTTTTTTTGAAGTTTTATTTATTTAATTATGTAACAGATTTGTTTATTATTATTATTATTGTTGTTGTTTTTATTATTATTATTATTGTATACATATTATCATTAATATTACTATTACTGTTTTTATTATTATTATTATTATTATTAATTATTATTATTATTATTATTATTATTATTATTATTATTATTATTATTATTATTATCATTATTATTATAATTAGTAGTAGTAGTATTTTTTTTATTTTATCCTTTTATTTATTTACATTTATATTTTCTTATATATAAATATATATATATATATATATATATATATATATTCACATATAAACATATTATTATTATTTTATCTTTTATTTTATCTTTTATTTTATTTACATTTATATTTTCTTTTATATTATTATTATTATTTTTTTTTAGGGATGTAGGCAAGAGTTGCCCTATGGGGTTTGTTCAGGGAGGGGGGCGGGTTTGGGTGAAATTTGTAGTTCTATTGTTGTTACTGAAGTTGTATAGTGTTTATGAAAAAATGTTAATAAATGAATTGTTCAAAAAAAAAAACAGCTCATGTGAAGACACTCCTATTTTGCCTTGAGAGGAGCAGGAAGCACATAGAAATACTTAGAAAGACAAAAGAAGATTAAATTGCAGATTAAAGCTATGCTAACAAAACGTGTGTGCAAATAATGACTATCTATGTGGCAAATACCACTCACCCTGTCTTTATAAGTCTGAATGTAAAATAGAGACGTACCTCATAGATGTGATCTGTTTCAGGCTCTTCATATTCGCTGTCTCTCCTCAGTAGCTGTAAAAAAGAAAAATACAGACAAAATGAAAGGGCAGAAAAAACAGAGATGCCTGGTTTTCAGAGCATTAAATGATGTTTAAATCAGAACAAAAAGATCTGCAATCAAACATTCATTACCTAATCTTTATACATCAATCTGAACACTTCCCCCTTTATCATTATCATTATCATAATTTTTTTATCCTATTTGGTGGCTTTGGTTGTGAGCATTAACATTTTTAAAGGTGGGCACATCTGAGAGAGAGAGAGATGATCAAATATTGAATTTTTATTCAGTTATTTTACAATAAATTGTGAAATATTTTGGCCAATAAAACAGGAATAAGCCAGTATAGACATTCAGTTTGGTAGTAACTTTCAATCTTCATCTAACTTTGTGTAATTCTCATTTTCTTAGTTATGTTTTTATTCATAGTTTCCTCACTGATTATAAGTCAGGTGGTTAACTATTTTACAAACTTATGAGGCTCTGGTCCTAAATATTCACTCGTCTTTCAGCTCACCAGATCTTGATTGCTGCGCAGCAGTATAGCAGCGATGCACACAGCCAGCAGGAGGCCTTGGAAGATCATAAGACCATCTTTCACCTTGGTTCTGTACAACGCCTCTGTTACACTGATGTTTCCTGCGAGGGGAAACCATGTGTTTTATCAGTGTTGTTGTTGTTTTTTTTCAACATGCAGAAATCTTGATCAGTAACAAGAAATAATAACTCTAAATGGCAATCATAAGGTATTCAACTATTATTTAATCACTTACTAGCAACGTGGAGCCCAGTCCCTGGCCCCCATACACCATTGATCTTACAGAAGTACACTCCGCTGTCTTCCACGCGTAGCTTCACCAAGTGGAGAAATGTGCTTGTGCCCAATATACTACCCGTGTGTGCTTGCAGTTTTGTTGTAGGTCCATCGTACTTGGCAGCCCAGTACCACTCCAGTGTATCATTCGTTGCGTCCCAGGAGGGCAGACAGAAAATTTTCGCAGTGGTGCCAGTTTTTAAGCCGTAGAAGCGGGGCTTCTGGGTGATCCTTGTTGCATCGCCTGCAGCCATTTAGCAGAAAAGATAAGGTGGATTAAACGACACATGGAGACTCAGATCCAACAGCTGGAGAAATGACAATGTGAAGACTTGACTCTTGCGGCGTTGCTCTTCAAGAAAATCATAGTTTGTAATTCATTTGTTTTTTCGAACAGGTTAAAAGAAAAACAAAATAAATGCAATATACAATGTGCTTATCTAGTCCTACCCCTTTATTGTTACCTCTGCCAAGGAGGTTATGTTTTTGGTAGCGTTTGTTTGTTAGTTTGTTTGTTTGTTTGTTTGTGAACAACTTTACGGAGAAAGTTACAGACGGATTGACCTGAAATTTTCACCATAGGTGCGTCTCAGCCCCAGAAGGATCCCATTACATTTTGGTGGTGATCCAGATCGCCTTCTGGATCCAGGAATTTTTTGAAGGATTCTTTATCATTGTGAGATAGGGCAAATTTAGGAATTTTTGCATTTAACTCTTTAAAAATGGCCAGAGTCTTTAGTAAAAAAATTACACAAAAGGATCTCAATGAGTTGCGACTGTTCCACGGATTAACTCCTTTGACTGATATACATTGATTTTTGTGTTGGTACATACATGTTGTTTTTAAAATAAATGCATATTCCCCTGAGATTATGTTGGTTTTCTCTTATTTGAAACAACTTTTAGATGCCCTGTGGTACCTGATTTGAGGTCCACCAAATCCTTGAACTTAAGTTCCTTCAGTTTGATGAAGAGTGGGTTTGATGGTTCTCTGTAGGTACCTTTATTTACTGTTTTTATTGCTCTTTTTTGGAGTTTGTATACTGTTTCTGTGTTTGTTTTGTATGTGTTCCCCCATACTTCAACACAGTAGGTGATGTATGGGAGAATGAATGAACAGCACAAGGTGTAAAGAATATATCTGACTTTATGTAGTATTGCAATTGACTTTGCTATTTTTGCTGTAATGTACTGTATATGAGGCTTCCAGGATAATTTGCTGTCAATAATGACTCCAAGAAATTTTATTTGTTATGTTATTTATCACGAGTTTCTTTGGTGAGTTATTTGTCCTATTTCCAAATATTGTGAATTTAATTTTGTTTGGATTTAGTGTGAGTTTATTTGAATTAAGTGACTTGAAGTATTTTTGAAAATCGGGGCAAAGGCGGTTCCAAAATTTTACAGCAAAGTACAAATTTTAACGTCAGTTTAACTTCTGGAACTTCTGAGGAAAGTTTGTTGAGCGCTCTGATTGAATTTGCTCTTTTTTTTTTGGGAATAAGACTGCGTTTCTATGAGCCTCAGAATTTTTTTTTCTTTTTTCTTTTTTTGAATTTTGAATTTATTGAATTTCCCTTCGGGGATCAAAAAAGTTCTTCTTCTTCTTCATCACCAGCTGTCCTAAAGATATTTCTCTTGGTTTTTATTGAAGCAAATAACTGAAACAAAGGTCTTCATGGTCCAATTTCATATGATCAGCTGTGATGTAAAAACAGCACAACTTTATAAGCTCTGATTTAACTTATTGCATATTAACTTTTACCAACCTTACCAAGTGAACATTCGTTTTTCTTTAGTTTTATACCTAATCAAACAATTTGATCGATAAGCATTCACCCATTGAATGAATTGCCAACTATTAACTAACCTCTAAGTACCTGTATTGCAGGTGCCAAATCAAATGGTCAGATGATAGCATTGGAGAGTTTAACTACATAATCACTATATTAAATTTAACATCAGTCACAGTAACATCATCAAAACACATTGGCCTTTGTCTCAGAGAGCAACTTCCTCTTTTCCCCAGATGGTCAGGAAGTCATGGTGGTTTCAAAAATATCATGCAAAGCATTTGCATGCTTCGCAGCTTGTCTAACAGACATAACATTAACAATTAAATGACTGCATCGAGAATTACAACAAATCAAGCTTCATGTGCTGAGGTCACTCCTGTACTGTCTTTTCCAATATTAAATATACAACCCATAATGCATTTCTTTGCCTCATTTTCACTTTTTGTTCCATTTTAATTAATCATATTTTAAGAATTTGTATTTACCTGAGCTATTCAGCAAAGCGAGCCCGCAGAATCCAGCCAGCAACAGCCAGTGCATGTCGACGACAGAGAAGAAATATCTGGAATTTCGACGTCCAAACTTGCATCGAACTGCTCCAGAGTCATGGAGTTGTTGTGAGCGTGGAGGAGAAGCGTCTGCCACTGGGTGCGTCGTCTGTCACTCGTGTTTTTCTGTCAGGCAAATGAGGGGGAGAGAACAAAAATAACCCAGAATAATCCACCCACAGGTTTAACAAAAGAAAGCCTTTCAATTTCATTCATGTATGTTCCATATTTAAGGAAATGTTTAAGTAACCTGGTCACACACCTGGACTCGGGGTGCTTTCTAATTTTGCACAGCTTTGTATGGTAAAAAAAGATCTGTTGTGATATTAAGTAATTAAAGTTTCTGCATTGTTTCATACATGTCAACAATACTTCCAATATAGTTTCTATACTGATACCACAACAATAGTTTCTTTTCACTTTTCAGTAAAACTCAACCAAGAGCAGCCTGTTCAGAATTTTACCTTGATAAAGCCGAGTAAAGTCGTCTAAAGAAAATCATAACCATAACTCTAAAAAGGCTTCAGACGCTCTGATATATCTTAATAGAAAAAAAGATATTCATGGTTTATCATTGAAAGTCTGTATTTATTTAAAAAGGTGCAAAGATTAAGAATAAAGTAAAGAAACTGAAAAAGATTGCTGCTACAGAGAATATATGCACATTTTATATTTACTCTGTCAACATGTTTAAAAAACTTTGGCACACAAACAAAAAACTATGAAAATTTTGTATTATGGCAAAAAAAGGACGGATTAATAACATAATTTGGTCTGAAAAGAGCTTTGCCAAGTGTTTCAGAAGTCAAAACGGGCAGAGAGACTGTGTAAGCAAACAGTCCAACAATTTATGAAAAGCCTAGATGATATAATTTTATCATCCACAGTAGAAAATATAAAGGAAAAAAGTAAAAATTTTGGAGAAATATCTGTACAAAAGAACAAGGCTGAAAACAAACACTCGATCTTCACGATCTTCTTGTCCTTAGGCTGCACTGCATCGTTATAAACCGACATTTCTCTGTAGTAGAAACCTCTGCATGGGCTCAATATCACCTCCAAAAACCATTATGTGTGAACTCAGTTTGGCGCTACATCCACTAATACATGGTAAAACTGTATTGACAGGATCCAGAAATGCCATGAACTCTTTTTGAGATGGATGTGATGTCTGAAACTGTTCAGTGTAGTCTGATCATGGATGCTACAGAAGACCCTTTGACTGATGTGGTTTTTGTTGAATCATGGACAAGTTATACTAAACAGTAACTGGATGGAGGGAGAGGAGGTCATGAAAGTGTTTCAGCATCCTCTAAAATGATGGATGTTGTCGTGATAAGTTTACAGTTAGATGTCAAATTTCTGAAGGCAAAGAAATGGTTATTAACAGCAAATATATATATTCTATTTTTCTTCCAGGTGAAAAAGAGATTTTTGGGTGTCCAGATACATATTAAGAAAAGATGGTGACTGCACTTCTCCAGGACCCAGCCTACTCTGCTGTTTGCTAAAGTCCTTTCTTCTAAAATTGTCTTTCAGTTCCAAAATGAACTAATGAAGATTTGCACTAAAGCAGCCAGAGGTAAATAAAAACACTTAAAGTTCAGCTTTGTGAATAAACAATTTGAAAGGATATATTCAGCTTTAACTCCTGAACACTCCGGATCACGATGAAGTGAGGGCCCATAAAAACTCATGAATAAGAAGCACAGAAGTGAAACAAGAAGCTGAGGGTAATAAATAATGTTAAAACAAATTCCTATCATCTCATCAGATCATGTTTCCCTAAAATAAATATATAGAGTTAGGTCGGTTTTCACAGTGTGTGAGCAGAAGATATGAAGCCGCCATGAAAAACTTAAGAGCACTGACAGGAAACACTCAACCTCCTCTTTGAATGAGACATAGATCAGTTTAATGAAAAAAAGACCAGTTTTTTTCTTTTCCTTGTATAGTTATATTTTATAAGGACTACAAAAATGAGTGAAATTATACATTGTAGCGAGAAAAAGTCATTCTAGGATGACAGTGAAAACTAATGAGTAAATATTTGGATTATTGGTCCTAAATGGGAGGATTCAATACTTTTCCTACATTAAATACATAATTCTTAATAAGTTTGGGCTCTGGGCTGCAGGATGGAAAAAAAAAAATTAAAGAGGTCACATTGGAGTTGCACAGAATATGTAAAAACATTTTAGCCGTTTTCTTTTGATACACATTTTAGACCAACTCTGGGGTAGATTAGAAGTATTAAAATGACTGTGGGCTGAAGCTCTTTACCAGCTGAGCCAACATCCGTGTTACTCAACTTGACTGAGCAGTGGGCATGCATGCAACCGCAGACATATGAAAATATCTCCACCCAACCTTTTATTTCTTGTAAGAGCGTGCTCTCATTTGGGTTTGATGATGCTCAGACTTCAAAATTCATGACTAGTCAAGAGAGCTGTGCTCTAAAATTTTTGCATACAGGATTTGGATTTAGTTTTTATGTTTTAAATGCATTTTGATTAATTTTAGCACTGCACAAAAAAATACTGGAAATTAAAAAGATGTTTGTTGAAAAGACGCTTAAAGGTGCAGTGTGTGGCGTTGAGCAGCATCCCACAGAACAGACTTGGTAGAAACAGACTATAATGAATATTTTGAATTATGTTCAACTGAATATAAAAAACATTTATGAGTCTTTTACATCTACATAAGGAGTGGGTTCCCTCCCGTGGTGTCCACTGTCTTGTTCATGTTTCTGGATTTAGAGGTTCACTGAAAAAAAAGAAAAAGAAGAAGAAGAAGAGGAGGAGAGGGGTTGTGGTTGTTGTGTGCTGAAGAATTTGCATTGACAGATGTTTTGGATGATAAAATCTTGACAAGTAGGGGATCATGCTCGTCATGCATCACAGGTTTTTGTCCTTAAGGGGTCGCTGCAGGAGAGCGTTTCAATCTGGAATCTGACTGCTAGATATCAATAAATAGTACCGTGTCTGCACTTTATTCACTCATTTATTTGAATTTGCTTTTGATCATCTGTTGTAGTTCTATGTTGCTTTACACTTTAAGGTTTGTTGTATCATTCAATTAGACTTTTTGTTCCTCTATTTTCTGAAGTTTACTTGCAGTTCACC
Source organism: Xyrichtys novacula (assembly GCA_962446985.1). Classification (NCBI taxonomy): domain Eukaryota; kingdom Metazoa; phylum Chordata; class Actinopteri; order Labriformes; family Labridae; genus Xyrichtys; species Xyrichtys novacula. Next base: position 3,722,913 of record OY660882.1, on the reverse strand, counting down.
TTAGGACCACCAGAGGGCCCCAGTGTCAACGTCAACATAAACTCACACACTGCTTTCCCTACAAGAAGTGTTTTATTCTCACAATATACTTACAGTTTTACAGTTTTTAGCAAAATCATAAAAATGTACAATACAGAAAAATAAAAGTATATACAGGCGACACTGACATTGCATGTACCGGTCAAGCCTCACTTTAAGGCTCTCCCTCCATTAGAAATGTAAACAAAAGGAGGACACTGTCTTTGAAATTTCACTGTAGCAACAAAGGACACTTGAGTGAAGCGGCCCGGCAGTGTTTCAATCGCTGCAGGTCACGTTACAGACTTTTTTCGACAGGAATAACTGCCATGCTGTGGCAGCGCGATAAGACAAGAAGAACCTTTGTAGAGGAAACATTGGTGACTTTTAAAAATCCCCTAAGGTTGGTTTTAAAGCAATGCTGGACACATAAACAAGAGAAGACACAACCCTCTATGGTCTATTATAAAAAAAAAGAAAAGAAAAAAAACTAGAAAACTGTAAAAGTGCTTATGTTGTTCATGTTTATATAGTCAGAGTAAGACATTTAAATTCATTAAGACTTACACAGCAGCAAATGAAGCAGAGGTCAGGCTTTCTTCAGTGATTCGATGTGTAACTGTCTCAAGTGGTGTTGCATCTCTGTGGGCTTTCTTGATTTTACCAAACTGATCCTCAACTTTGAATCTTAGATTACTTTTTTAAGCTTTTATGCTTTTATTGAGAGAGTAGGAGAGTCGATAAAACAGGAAACTGGGAAGAGAGCAGGATATGACATGTGGCAGTAAACTGTAGGCTGGAGCCGAACCTTCAAACAAGTGTAGGTAGTGATTAAAATGAACAGGTTTGAATGTCAGCATTACATTTTAAGCTAACAGCCATAGGTTAGCATTTGAACCGAAATATAAAATTTGAAAATAAGTCATTAAATGGCTCTTTTTTTTAACCTTCTGGATCCCCCTGAGAGGACTAGAATGTGGAAAAAAATGATAAGACATGTGGATGAAGTTATCTTACGAAACAGGAGAATCTCAAAGTCTTGAACTGCTCTAACCTGACCTGAAGGATGGGATATAAATAGTGCAATATAAACTGGGCCAAACTGAGCCTCTCATAGACACTCATAGACATTAGCAGGCCTGTGTTATTGTTCGATAAGGGATGAATATTAAATCATCAAGGTGTAAATCTTGTTCTAGATATGTTGGAAGTCATGTCGTGTACATGCTGATTTATTCTTTAAATGTTACTCTGAGGAGCTGGATAGCCAGCAAAACTGCATTTGTGTGACATTGGAAGACTTAGGATATGTTCAGGCTTTTAAATGTAAGACTAAAGACAGTTACTATAATTCTTAAAATAACAACTGTTTAGATAAATTGTTGTTAAGGGCACTTTTATAATTCTGTCATGGAGAAATATTAAAGTTCACACTGATCACGCACCAGCCAATCTGTCATTCTGTACAATTACAGCAGCGTTTCACATTTTACTGGACAGAGATGAGCCGTCAGCGTCTCTACTCTCTGCTGCTCAGAGCTGTGCTGTGCACTCTCATCCTAACAGTGCTAGTCTCTTTTCACATTTAAAATGAGCTTGATGAAGAGGGAACGCTCTTACATTTTATTGTGGAGTGGATTCATGACAGACGTGACACAGATTTCACAGTTAATATTCATTTTAGCCCATTAAAAGTCTCTTATTTAGAGGGGAAAAACTGTAAATAGTAAATACTGTATGTGCAGGGATTGAGCCATAGACTACCCATTCCTCTGCATTACTTTGAGCACCTTTGTTAACCAGTGAGGTGACTTTTGCGATAGTTGTTTGCATATAAAGAGGCATATTTTATTCCAAATTAATACATAATGGCACCAAATATATGCAAATAACACCAGACACAATTTTCTGGGTTGTGGCTCATTTAACCCCTTCTGTGTCTTAACTCTCATAAACACCTACCTTCAGCAGTAAAAGCAAATAAAAGACCTGGTTTATATTTAAGGATTTATGGGAAGTGATCATCTCATTAAATAATCAGGAATTAGTCAGCTAATGAAAACACATCTGAAACATTCACTAACCTCTTCATCCAATGTGGGGGATTCAGCTTCATTAGTGGGACTTTGTCTCAATGGCTAAAACTACTTACCTGGCAAGTGAAAACAACAGGAAGACATAGATAGTCTTTCGCTTTTTGCTATACAATTGACTCTTTTAGGTTTGCCGGTAGAGTCAACAAGTGTTGGCTTGGGGCAGAATGTAGTAAAACCTCATTAGTAATTTCTACAGGTACAACCATGATGTTTGGCTCTGGGGAATCAGAAGCACACCCGACATCTGAGTACTGTGATAATGTCTCAGGATCAGGAGGCGGCTGCTGGTTAGCGAGAGCGTCCAAGGCAGCCTGCTCCATCTCCTCTGCAAGGTCCACATTGCTGCCATAGAGCACTCCCATCCTTCGTGCCAGCATTCCCACCTTTTCCGGTGCTTCGTCATCCTCGTTATTTCTACCCAGCCTCTTACAGCGGTGCATAAATGCAGCATGGCGAACACAGCGTCTCAGGAGATGGACACGGTAAGCCCTCTGGATGACCACAGCAGCGTTCTGCTCTTCCTTGTGGCGCACCGTTGTGGTAATTGGCGCAAAGGAGTCCGAGGTGGGGTTGTTCAAGATGAACTTCGCCTCAATGCTCTCCCGCATTGCTGCCATCTCCACCGTGTCTCCCAAGACCATCTGTGTGACCGCCAGCAAGACATCCAGGCAGTGGATCCTATCTCCGATCACCAAGGGCAGATCCATTTCAATCAGCCGAAGTCGGTTGGGTTTTGCTACCCTCAGAGGCTCCTGCAAGGCATCACAGAAATCCGAGAGTCGACTATACTCAATGAACTGAGTTCCGTCTACGTCAAACTTCTCCCAAGTCTCATTGAACATTTCAAAGTCTTCCTCACAGAGAGCATCCCCACTCTCCTCCTGCGCCACATTAAAGTTTTCCAGGATAATGGCGATGTACATGTTGACCACCACCAAGAAAGAGATGATGATGTAACTGCAGAAGAACATCATGCTCATGCCAGGGTTTCCACAGTTACCCTTAACATCTGTGCCGGGGTTCTCAAAGTCTGGATCACAGTCTGGATACTCCTTATTCAACATCGGAAGCAAGAGGCCATCCCAACCGGCTGATGTTGTGATCTCGAACAAGCAGATGATACTACCACCGAATGTCTCAAAGTTAAATATATCATCGATTCCAGCCTCCTTTTTGACATAAGCAAAGTTAGACATCCCAAATATGGAGAAGATGAACATGATGAGAAAAAGAAGGAGGCCTATGTTGAATAAGGCAGGAAGTGACATCATGAGAGCAAAGAGAAGCGTCCGAATACCCTTGGCTCCTTTAATTAGTCGAAGAATCCTGCCTATTCTGGCCAGTCTGATGACTCTGAACAGAGTTGGCGACACAAAGTACTTCTCAATCAGATCTGAGAGCATCGTACCTGAAATCAAAAACAGACAATCAGAACCAAGATGGACAAATCATACAGTTCAGCGAAAGATATATGTCAGGTACCTACCAGCTATGGACAAAATGACCACAACGAAATCAAAAATGTTCCATCCATTGGTGAAGAAGTATTGTCGCAAGGCAATGAGCTTCAGCATACACTCTCCGGTGAAAACAATGATGAAAGCCACGTTCACTTTGAAGAGGAAGTCCTCCTTCTCAGCACTTTGGTTATCCGTCTCCACCATCATGGTGACCATATTCAGGCAAATGAGCACCATGATGAAGATGTCAAAGAACTGCTGACTGATGAAGTCAAACACCATTCCCTGGATTGGATTCTGCAGGTCAAAGAGAGATGTAGGGTCAAGCTTCACACCAGCAGTGTTAAAGAAAGGGTCAACACAGGGGTCACTAATGAGAGAGTCATGCCAAGAATGCCCTGCTGATGTCTCATTACATGGTCTTAGCAAGTCTTATCATTTTTCATGTCAGTAATTACAAATACAACTATGACACATATTGAGTGCTTGACTCAAGTAGACCTAATTTATCCTGCAGTGTTTTATATATGACATACAGTTGGACGTGGAATTGGCTTCTGGGGCTTCTTGGAACCGAGTTTCTTCATGGCATCGTAGTACTTCTTTTGTTCCTCAGTCATGAAAATATCTTTATCTCCAAAGTGCAGAAAAAATACAACACAGGAATTATTGTAAGTATTTTTAATTCAACAACTTCGACAACTGTGTTGGGGGGGGGCGCTTCTTTTTCATAGTGTGGTACTTATCTTTTTCTTCTGTTGGTTGAAATTGTCAATAATGACACCAATGAAGAGGTTGAGTGTGAAGAACGAGCCAAAGATGATGAAGATGACAAAGTACATGTACATGTAGAGGTTGATCTCGTAGGAAGGTTGCTCCAGTACCTTAAAGGGAGAAAACACTTCACACATTACAACGTGAATGTTGTATATTCTGTCCGCATCTATGAGATAAAGTGATATTAAGTTATGAATCTCACATCTGAGGGGTTGGCTTGTGCTGACCTTTGCTAATGAATTAGCAACAATCCAAGAGAAAATCAATTTATTTGATATTTCTGATGTGCAGCCATCAAAATCAAATTTCCCAACCACTGTTCCAATCATAGTATAATTTAAAATTCACTGCTTAATGATTGTATTAATATACTAATGTAGAATAATAGGTCCATATTGAGATCCTAATTTAAGGGTCTTGTAGGGTTATCTTCATTTCCTAGTTAGGATCCTCTTGCGTTCAGTTGTGGTACATAGTTCCATCGGAAGGATACCAAAACATTTCCATCAACATGTCTAGAAATTACCTCTCTTGAGTCAACAGCAGCATACATGATGTCCATCCAGCCTTTAAAAGTTGCCTGAAATATAGGACAATGTTTCAAGATCAGCGTCATCTACATACAACTTCAATATCTTCAAGATTGAACTATAGAAGCAGCACTTCTTACTATTTGCAGCAGAGACAGGTAGCCTTTTCCCACATTGTCATAGTTGACTTTGACATTGACCCAGCGGGCTTCGTGTGTTGCTTCCATCATAGCTAGGCAATCGCTCTTGTTGTTGACCTCAGTTATTGGGAAAAGCTCCTCTGAGGTGGTGTTGATACAACGGTAGAACTTCCCAGCGAACAGGTTAACTCCCATGATGCTGAAGATGAGCCAGAATATAAGACAAACCAGCAACACATTGAAGATGGAGGGAATTGCCCCAACAAGAGCGTTCACCACCACCTGCCCAAAATGAAGAACTCAGTGAGAATCAAGGAATGGCTGGAGATTTATTGAAACACAGTAGTCTGATTGAGTTTTACCCTTTCTTACCTTAGCTGGCTCTGTTACAGTGGCAACAGTGTGAGCATGCGTTTAACACAAAGAGGAAAGCCAGTCAAATTAGATTGAAAACATCACCACTTTTTCATGGCATGTTATTAGAAAGCCTTTAGTTTTGCATTTGAGGGTTGCTGTCTTATGCAGAGGTCAGGCTACACAATCGTTTTGACATTTTGGAAGGTCACTGTGTCGATTAGAGCCACAAATTTGTAATGTAACCAACACAAATGACCAAACCAAACATCACAACCAATGTCATAATGTTAGGGGGCAGTGGCTTGGCTAGACAACACCTGGGAGGAACACTATAAACAAACGAAGGTGTCCAAAGCAGAATTTATGATACTTGCTGTGATGTGTTCAGAGAAACCAAAAGTAAGGATGACGAAAACGACTGTGGACGCTTCCTTGGATCTCAAAGACAGTATAAACATTTGTGCATGTAACTTTTGCACGTGCAGGGTGCTCTGTATTCTCATTGGTTGGTGTTATTGATGGGACACAGAGCAGAAAGAAAACTCAAACATGCAGGACTTCATGTCAGGAGATTGTGAGCAGTCCCAGATGTGGCCTTGATTCCCCGCTATGACACAATACACTAAACTGAAACAAGCGAATTTCAGAGTTAAGGGGTCCTGAAGCCCCAAGTCTGCCACACGGTGCTATATCGTGATGATAACATCTTAGACCTATTTCTTATTTCCTTTCTAAAATGATGATGCATGAACCATTCGCCTCAAATCACCACAAGCCATGCACTTTGATCAAACATGTCTCTAGAGGCCCCCCAAAACGTACCCTCATCCCCTCAAATCTTGACAGCGCTCGAAGAGGTCTCAGTGCCCTGAGAGTTCTGAGGGATTTGATTGGTCCAAGGTCAGAGTAGCCCATCCAGTTGGCAGCTAAACTAATCAGGGAAATCTGTGGCAGAATCAAAATGCTCCCTATTCAAGTGTTACAACAGACTTTTACCGACATAAAACATGAATGTTCTGTATGAAGACGTCTAAACTTACATCTACAATGAAGAAGTCCAACCAGCACCAAGCATTGGTGAAATACGTCTTGAAACCGTACGCGACCCATTTAAGGAGCATCTCAATGATGAAGATGTAGGTAAACACTTTGTCAGCATACTCCAGAATAATTTTGATGGTTCGGCGTCTTTCTATGTGTATATCCTCAAAAGCCTGCCAAAAGAAGATTTAAAATAGCCAGATTACTTTCATGGTTTCTTGAGACCATCATTAACGGTTAATACTTCTAAATTTGTTGTGCTGATGACAGAAGCAGCGCTCACCAGAGCGCCACTGCTGAGGAGGATCATGAAGATTATAAAGGTTTCAAACCAGTCATGCTCCACAATCGTGAAGCAAGTCCTGCGCAGGTTCCACCATTTCTTGCCTCTACCTTGGGTGATGTCCACAGTCAGGCATGGCCACCGCCTCACGCAGTCTGAGAACAGGAGATAGTCAAAGGTTGCTTGATGAGTTGAATAAAAGACATTGGGATCAACACGGATACCAAGAATTGAAGTCTGGAAGAATACCAGCTAACAGTTATATAATGTAAATATATATGGACTGTTTAAATGAAGTATGATCTGTACCGTCAGTAAAGCAGTTCTCGGGCTCCACCGGCTCTTCCTCTTCCTCCTCCTCTTCTTCTGGTTCAGGCTCAGGTGGTTGATAGTCCACTGTGCTACACACTGATGAATCCCCATCATTTAAGGCACCAAGAAGCTAGTCAAAAATCACAATTGGGGCTGTTACAAACACAATCACAACTTTACCAGCAATTATTTTTAGAAAGCCCAAAATAATGGATTGAGCTTATAGTTAATATCATCAACATTGATGTGGGTCTGCAGAAATTACTCACTTTGACATCTCTCAGTGCACTTTTTGCGTCATCTCCATCATCCTGGAAACAAAGGAATAGAAAGCAGGTCTTAGTTAAATCAGTTTTATCATCGTTTTGGACAATTCAGCCAATGTTTACAAATGAAATTATTTCAGTAAAGACTCATCTTGTATTTTCAAGCTATTAGGTTCATCAAGACTTAGCCACAGTTTGAGTTGAACACAACAATGTGATATTGTTACATGAGTTAGCTGTAATAAAAGGCCATAATACGCCATGTTGGCATAGACCGCTCAGACCGCTTGGACTTCCAGATATTGAGCTGCTACAAATTTCACAGCATGATTTCTATAGGTAGTATTAAGGACATTTTAAAATATATCTAATGGAAACTGCTCAAGAAGGTAGCCGTTTAAGCTAGTTTTTAATGACCCTTTTTTAATAAATAGATTTTTACTTAAATAAAAACTAAACAAATTGAGTTTTTCCTTGAATCAAGCATTGACGGTACTGCACAGCTGTAGAACATATAGAGGTGTACATGCTGGATATCATCGTGCAGGCTCCTAAAATAATCTCTGTTGACATATAATCATATAGCGCCAGGCTCAAATGTGGAATCGGCAACCAAAAACTCAACAGGAAAATATTTCAGACTCACAGTGTCACTGAGAAAAAACAGCATGCACAGACGGTTGAGTTTCAGTCAGGTAGAGCCGAGTCACGATCAATTCGACGTCTGAAAACACCTGAACAGGAAGTACCGGCTTTGCCAGTCAAAAACAGTTTCTAGGTATGGTACTTACATCATCATGTTCATTACATTCGTCATCTGTCTTCTCGGATTCATCAGCGTCATCTTCGTCGTCTTCATCTTCATCATCGTCATCGTCAAGGTTTTCAAAGTCAGACTCCACCATAGCGATTGGCACAGAGAGATTCACCTCCCCATCCGCAATAAATCCAGAAGCCCGGCCTTCAACCATACAGTTAAGTATCCCATCTGCCATTTTGATATCCTGACCCGTGTCCAGGTGGTTCATTTCGATTTGTTCTATTTTAGAGTCCTCGTCCTTGTCGTCCGCCGGGCCTTCCCCTGGCCCTTCAGACTCCTGAGGCTTTCTGCCAAGAACCCGCAGGATAGTTTGAACGATGAAAGCTTTGAACCAGTCGATGCCGCGTGTGATCCTGCCTATGGCGATTTGGAGATTGTTCATCTCTCCGTCGTCATCTCCTGGCGCGAGGTTGTCCCCGCTGAAGGAGCTGAGCAGCAAAGCCAGGAAGAGGTTCAACACCTAAGAAACAAAGAAGTAAATGAAGAGTTGACCACAATCCTTTTTTCATTGGCTGCTACGTTGTATAAGAATAAAGTTAAAGTTTGTTTTGGGGAATTCTTGATAAGACACAAAGGGGGAAACAATCATAAATTTTAGTTGCTTATGGCCGTTTCAAACAAGTGACACTGCCAAGCTAAAAAGTCTAGACTCTCACTTACACATCACATATAAAATTGGTCCTATGATGGCCCATTAATGAATATTATCTGCGTCCTGTTGCACATGCAGCTATCTTTAGTTTCTGAACCTGTGAGTCAATTTCCCGGTTCCTATTTCCTAGGTTTAGCGGGAGATCATGGTTACACAGCCCAGGGTCAGGCAGATCCAGCGGAGGAGCTGTGAATCAGTGAAGAGGTCTAAGGGTAAAAGATGACTTGGACAAGTACGAAGCTCCACACAGGAGGATTAGAAACTGATATCATGATTTAAGGGTTTGTGATGCTCAAAATAATGCTTCCAGAAGCTCAGAATTATCACCCGTGTGATTCCCCAGTTGTCAAAGCAGCTGCGTGATGATGTGAGATGTCTGATCCTTATCTTAAAAGAAAAGTTTAGACGTTTGGACCGGCCATTGTAGCAACATATCTATCTATCTGTTTAAGGGACAGTCTCAGGGGCAAAAATGGGATACAACTTTTATATGGCAGAGACATGATCAAGATTTTACTACCTTTCTTTTTCAAACTTGGTAAACTTTTATAATGTCGTGTTTTCATACTCAGTGAGTTTAGTAAAATACAGCAATCTCTAAATGAAGGGAGTGTTTTTGTTGAGCCTGTGCATCATCAACGTTTACATGAGTTACAACTATACTAAACAACGCTGCCTGTGGATTTGAAGATCATGAGCATGTCCCAACCCTTAATGACCTGATATCGCCCTATTACACACCCCAAGCCAAGCCAAGCCATCAGCATTAGCTTTGATGGTTGCATACAAAGCCAAGAACCAGGAGCTTCTCTGGCTCTTTCAGAAGTGGTGGCTTAGTGTTGGCCAGTTACTTTGATTTTCTGTGTTTAAGGCAGCCTTTAACAATTTTTTTGTCAGAGAATTGCATTTTAGTTAAGATTATTAAATGGACCTTAAAATTACCCCAACTTTTAATGCGATTGTAATGGTTTTCTTTTTTGAGAAGCTGCCTTATAGGGACACGGGAAGGCAAACCAATGCAAAAAAAAGACAAACAAAAAAGAGGAATATTAGCACTATAGGGTGACTTTATGTCTTCTTTTACCCAGACATGTCCTCTTTTTTGGTGGCTGTCCAGGGAAGAATCCTTAAAAATGTCCGGGGTTTTGTATGGAAGTTTTGAGTTTGTGTCGCGTGGACTTACTGAATTAGAAGTGCGTAAAAATCACTCTATCCAAATCGAAAAACTCTCAAAACTAACTACGCGTGACTCCGTGACTCCGCTCCTGCGTAGTTGTGCCCTCTTTTTGGGGATTCAGAATATGGTCACCCTAAGCACCAATTTTGGCCCATAGGGGAAAAACAGGCACAAATGTATGAGCATACATTCTTAGACAATTGTACTGTATCCTCTCTGCTCAAAAAACAGTGACACAGATGGCCCGATATGATAACCCCTTTCATTAATTGCAGCCAAATATGCTATCAAATGACTCTTCCTTAGCACCGGGTCTCTCTGCTATCTGAGCTCTGCCCTCTCAGCTGTCTGCGTTTGTTCCCCCCGTGGCAGCGTGCTTGCTTGAGCCGGATCTTAGCACATACTCAAGGTCAAAACCACTGTTTGGTAGCTCAAGTCATTTGATTTAAATAGAAACCCCCTCCTTTGAAGTGTGTGTGTGTGTATTGTTTGTTTTTATGTCACAGCAAATAGTGCGAATTTATATATGAGCTAAGGGGTGGATGGTTAGGGGGTTAACACATGATGTAAAATAAGCCGTGACATTTTGGCAAAGTGCAGCCGATGAAATATTTGAGTTAGCTTGACAATGATCCATATCCTATCCATTCCTAAAAATAACCAAACAGGAAATGATTTTGGCTTTAGTCATTAAATACGATGCTGAAATGATGTCTGCGAGTGATCATCTGTATCATCTGTACGTCCATGAGGCCAAGGGAAAATGTCAGGGGCAGTATTTCCATTCTCTACACACTCAGGATTCTTCCCTGAGCATCTCAACCTTTCCTGCCTCTGTATTCACCGAGGCCTAAAAGGTAAGCGCCGCTGAACCAATTTACAAGTTAACATCTGAACTATTAGTAACAAGTGATTGTTGCGTTGCCCCCTGGTGGATACAACTCTCTCCCTTAGTTATGTATGTCTATCCTTGGCATCCCTAAGCTGCGAGGTTAACAATAGCCCGATGGGATATGCACACCACAAATATCATGGCATTATATTAATCCAACTGTTAGATTTGGAGAGATTTTTCAGAACCATTAGTCAGCTTTACAGCTTCACAGCAGTGACAGTTGTATAGAGTTTGGATAAAGCATATGTTGAGTGGCAGCATCTACAAGGAATTAGCATCTTCTTAAGATGTGCTGTACGCTGAGGCAAGCAACAACAATGAAACTTAGGCTTTCTAATTCGCACCAAACTTGCCTGTCACTATATATTGTTGGAAAAAGTAACAGTGAAAATCTTCCCACTATGAATCTGCAAACTCCGCCAACATGCTACTTGGCAGTTTAATTTCTAAGCAGGTCATATCACCAATTTCCAGTACTACAGTTCGATGTTATCTGCTTGCCCGTGCACAGGAAAGTACAGGCACTAAGTCAGAGCGTATATGTTGCAAAGAAGAAAAGAGAGGAAGAGGAAACTGAATGTGCGGCCACTGAATCAGTGTTGGCAGAGGTGAGGAAACTGGAAGTGTTGCGAAAGCTGGAAACTACCCAGTGGACCGACCACAGGATTTTTGGCGTATGCTGTGGTGTAGAATCCAAGCAAAAGTATAAATTAGACCTGACTGGTCCAAGACAGTCTGGCTGCAGACCTCCACTGTCAGGACCCTCACTGTGAGGACCAATCTCCACTGTGCAGACCTTAAGTTGATCTGAATCCTTTCAAAATAAAAGCAATTAGACCTGGAAGTACATATTTTTTGTCTTGTGTGAATGTTTTTTATTTTTCAAGGCTTTATTTTATGTATGTAATGTCAATAGGATTTTTTTGTGTATTCATGTGTTCAACAAAGACAAAATACAAAACAGGATGACCAATTAAAACAAACTAGAGTATGTGAGAAAAGACATCACCTTGGGTCCTCACGTCCTGACAGTGGAGGTCTGCAGCCAGACCCCTCTCGACTGGCCCCTCTAGGGTGTTACTGGTCATTTAGTACCTTTACTTTTTTCATACCCCTTCTTGCCCTTGCCGTCTCCATCAGAGAACCCTTTGGATTATTCTCGTTGTGGTCTAAATGCCTGGAATGCCATATTTTTGAGCCACAGATACAAGAAAGGCATCAGGAACGGGTGTTGCACTCACCACCAGATTTCCGATAACCATGACCATCATGAAGACAACTAAACACATCCCAGCTCCGGCCACCTCCATGCAGTCCCACATGGTCTCGATCCATTCCCCGCACAGGATACGGAAGACGATGAGGAAGGAGTGGAAGAAGTCGTTCATGTGCCACCGTGGCAGCTCGCATTCGGTGGAAATCTTGCACACGCAGTCCTTGTAGTTCTTGCCAAAGAGCTGCATACCCACCACAGCGAAGATGAAGACGATGATGGCCAGCACCAAAGTCAGATTTCCTAGAGCGCCAACTGAGTTGCCAATAATTTTGATCAACATGTTGAGTGTTGGCCAGGACTTGGCTAGTTTGAAGACTCTAAGCTATCTCCAACAGACCATAGAGAGAAATCGATTAGAAATGATTGTATTGGCAAATGGACATGGATAATTATCACCCGTTGTTCCTCACCAGACGGAAAGACCTGAGGACTGACAGGCCCTGGACATTAGCCAGCCCCAACTCCACCAGACTGAGAGTGACGATAATGCTGTCGAAAATGTTCCAACCGACTTGAAAGTAGTAGTAGGGGTCCATGGCGATAAGCTTGAAGAACATTTCTGCTGTGAAGATCCCCGTGAAAACCTAAAGATGGAGAGGGAGGTATCCATTTCTGTTAAAACAAACTTGAAAAAATCAGCCCAGTTGGAACATTTGTGGGAGTCACACTAAAGTGAAATGTGAAGCGTACTCACTAAATTCCCAACTGAGAGCATGTAGTCAAACTCTGGAGTCATGGGGTAGTGCTCCATGGCCATGAAGAGGGTGTTGAGCACGATGCAGATGGTAATGGCCAAATCAACAAAAGGATCCATCACCACGAAGTACACCCACTTTTTAAACGTTACCCACTGTGGGCAGCAGTCCCACTTCAGGAACGTGTCGGCAAACTTGTACCAACCGGGTGGGCAAGGCCTCTGAGCCTCCTCCAACTCTAGACAAACAGACAGGCCAAAAATTTTGGTAGTCTACTGTCCTTTATGAAAGTATATCAGCTACCTTTAAATGATATGCTAACAGAGAGCGAGAGAGCAGAGTGTCTCCTCTGTGCCAAGCTGCTGTTGAGCTGAAATAGCCAGAGCTTAACACCTTAAGGGCTTGACACTTGATGGTGGCAGGAATTTCTCCTGCACAAAATTTGATTACGTTGATTAGCTCGACTATAATGAGCTCAAGACAATGCTACTGTACTGGCCGTGGATAAAGTGGAGTAAAATCTTAACAACTTTTTGATAATCAAAGCAATTACATCTCTAATTAGAGGATCTTCTGTAAAATCTATGGCTAAGCCATGTGTATTTCTTCATTTTCTGAAGGAACTTAACACCTCTGTGTGGGTAAACCATGCTGCTTCAAACAGTGCCCTAAAATGTTCCACTGGTTTTATACCGTCCCTTAATTCTACTTGTCTAAACCTCAAAAAACCTTTATGAATGAAGGGTTTCTGTTCAGTTTTTGCCGTACCTTCCATTGCAGCTGCAGTAAGCACAGTCAGAGCACTGGCAGTCCTCTGCGTAAGGCCCGGTTCTTCCAGATGGAGCATACTGTGCACAGAGCCTATAGACTTTTCTTTCTGTTCGTATTCTGGAGCAGGCTGTGAAAGATGAAAAACAATCTTAGTTGGGAAATTTACAACAGACCCATTGAAATCAAAAACCCAAACCAAACCAAACAGTGTTGATTAGGATTTGTAGGTGTTTGTGGTTCTGCTTGTAAACTTGGGCCGATTTTAGAAATAGGGGTGCATCCTTGTCTGGGTTTCGAAAAACCTGTCTGACTACTACAAGAACTCTAAAAAGAAACAGGATACTGATACAAAAGTTCATGTAAATGCCCAGTGAGATTAACTGTAATCAAACCAACCTTGATCATGGTGGGTGCTCTGACAAGCAGACGTGGTACGATTCTCCCATTACAATCTTTGACAGCTTCATCATGATCGAGGCTTCGTTCATCATCTGCCATCTCAGATATGGTGTGATGACTGAGTGACTTCTTACTGGTTAGAGTGGCTCGACTCCCAAGCATTTGAGCCTGCTGGATTAAAAAGAATACAACACCTCTATAGAAGTCTTCCTTAAACATAAAGTTTGATTGAAAACTGTCACCATAGTCCTCGTAAAAGTTACCTGTTCTTGATTCTTGAGTTGCTCTAGGAGTCTCTGGAACTCCTCTTCTTTCTCGATGGCCTCTCGCTGAGTTGCCTGATTCTGCTCATCATAAGCCATGGCTACCACAGCCAGGATGAGGTTGATGAGGTAGAAGGAGCCCAGAAAGATAATCACGACAAAGAACAGCATGTATGTCTTGCCAGCCGCCCGCAGAATCTGTGTTCGGAGCAACAAAGAAGCTACGAGAACTAAGGACAAATTTCTAACTCCCAAGTCGAGGAATAAAACGTACAAGTAAGAGGTCAGAAATGTATGCAACAAATGGAAAAAGTGCCAACCAGCTGGAAAAGGTTCTCCCAGTAGTCTTGGGTCATGAGTCTGAAGAGTGCCAGAAAGGCCCAGCCAAAAGAGTCGAAACTGGTGTAGCCGAAGTTGGGGTTCCTTCCAGCCTTCATGCACGTGTACCCCTCTGGGCACTTTCTATCAACAAAGAGTTAGTATGCTGTGATTGTCCTCTTATACATCAACTCAATCGCAACAGTGAAGGATAATCATGTAAAATTTTCCAGTGGGAACTCTACATACCCAGCGTCAGAACTGTTTCCACAAAGTAGAGCATCTGGGCTGCCTTCCAAGAAATACTGATTATCTAAATCGAGCAAGAAAAGAAGCAGAGACACCTTTATGTCACAATAGCAGCTTAAATTGAGAAAAAATACATTTGTGAGGTGTCAATCATACCTGGGTTTTCAATATATTCCATGAAATTGAAGGTACTGTTGGAATAAAATGTATCGTTGAAACCCATGGTGTCGTTGAAGAACACGGTGTCGTTGAATGAGGTGGCGTTGAAGAAATCGAGTGGCCATCGTATGCATTTCTGTCGAAGATTTCCCATAAAAAGTTGAAGGCCAACGAGGGCAAACACAGCGAGTGCAAAGACGGTCAGAATCATGACGTCCACCATTTTCTTCACTGACTGGATCAGAGCGCCTACAATGGTTTTCAAACCTGACAAAATACAGATGATAATGTTAGTGTTGGGAAACAAACAGCAAGCTAGATTAAACAAGATTACTTGATATGTGACTGAGTACTATCACCTTACCAGGAATCACAGTAATTGTTTTAAGAGCTCGAAGTACACGAAATGTCCTGAGTGCTGACACATTTCCGAGGTCAACAAACTCAGTGACATATCTGCGGAAAGACGTAAAAACATCCGATCAGAGAAACTGCAAGATGAGACTCAAATATCTCTTTTCGTTTTCTTGTAACTGGCATCAGTAATAGCGCTCTTAGTAGTCCAAACATCGTGTAAGAAATGTGTTTACCAATGAGACTGTGCAAAAGTTTAAGTTTGATGTAAAAATGTCGTAATCGGTAACTGACTTCAACAACACATTTATGAAAATGCACATTCAGATACTTACGCCATGCTAATCACCATGAAATCCAGCCAATTCCATGGATCTCGAAGGAATGTAAAAGACCCAACACAGAAACCTCGAGACAACACTTTGACTGTTGCCTCAAAGGTATAGATACCAGTGAAAACATACCTAGAAACAGATTGTTTGACACACATTAGTTTAGGTTATCTTTAAATTATGCAGGAATGACTTAAAAGACGTTCACAATGATCGAGTACTTACTCTACAGTTTTACTCCATGCTGGTGGATTGCTCATCGTCATGAATACGCAATTCGATAGAATTGTTATCATGATGAACATGCTAAATAATTTAATTTAGGGTTAAGGAAACAAACATTGACATTATGTATGAGTAGACATCTTCTCTATCAATAACCCCGGCGACAAAAACAGTTGGTAACAGGGATTGGGATTTGACATCTTCTTATCAAGACGTCTAATCCCATTTGAACTGCGTATTTCATTGAAAATGGTGCAAAGACAACATTTCAAAAGCTGAGACTGAAGTATTTTATGAAAAATATATTCCTAATTTGGATTTGAGGCTGGCAACATGTTTAAAAAAGTTTGTGTTGGGGTATGTTTACAAGTGTGTTGCATTACTTCTTCTAACAACATTGTAAATGTTTGGAAAGCAGAGGGATCAGTTCCTGGAGCCGTGAAGGTGAAATGATGTCCCATTCTTGCCTGATGGGGTTTCAGCTGCACAACAGTTTGGGGTCTTCATCGTCACATTTTCTGTTTCTTAATATGCCGAATATTTTAAATGGACAATAAGAGGTTAGTAGGTAGGCCTGTTTAGCACCTGGACTGAACTCCTACAGAGCGATGCTTTACAGAATGTGGTTTGGCATTTTCTTTTGGAAATATGAGAGGTCCTCCCTCAGTCTATTTTCAGTGGGCAAAGGTCCTATTTGAGTTCACAGACAATGGTTTTTGGAAATAAACTTGAACTCATGTAAGTTGTCTATTTTGAACACACTGCTGCCTGAGGGCTCAAAGACCTGGACCATCTCCAGAATTGGTTCTTGGCCTTGTTTCTTTATTTTTGAGGTTATTAATATTATGTACTGTAGATGATGAAATTCCTATATTCTTTGCAGTTTTTCACTTTTTTCAGTTTTCATTTTCCTTTTCAATCATCAAACAACTTTTCTAGTGTTTTGTTGTCCCTGCCATCAATCCTTTGAAATGAAGACCTCAAGATTCAACATTTGATATGTTTTCTTTGCACTATTTACAACCAAATACTCAGTTTGAATGATTTTCAAACCATTAAAATCTGTTTTTCTCAACACCTTACATAATGTCTGGACTGTTTTGAGGCGGGGTTATACTTAGTTCTCATCATCATGAATCACTACACATCCAGTCCGTCTCATTCAAAGGATATGAATGTATGAGAATTTTAATGGCTCCTCTTCTAATCAAACTAAAGGGGCTCAGAATGTAGCAAGCGGGCTCAGCGTTGAACCTGTAGATTGTGTTTCCTTTGCTGATCACAACAAATGTCTGAAAAAGATAGATGAACTCCATCAATGCAATCCAGAAATTTGCACACCAAAATTTAATCTGACACATAGCAGAAAGAGTATGCAGCCATTACAACTGAAATCTATTGATTAGTAAATGTAATATTGTACAAAGCCTGATCAAACTTTTCTGTATTGGCCTGTATTTGCTGAGACTGACGCTCTGTGCTTTGTAGAAGGGGTCCAGGTCCTCCAGAGGTGTGTTGAGCAGCTCTGGCGGAGGGTCTCCATATATTAAGGGCAAACTCTTCCCTGCCTCCAAATCGGCATGAGGGCCCACCGACTCTTCCTCCTCATGGCTCTCTACTTTTTCGGCCTTTTTTCCTTCCTCCTTGAGCCTCTCGATCTCCACCAACGACTCCGGGGTGAAGCGGCGGAACACAGCGGTGCCTGGGGGAGGGAGCAGGGTCGCCATCTTCGCATTGCGAAGGGTTACCACCTCAACGGGGTTTCCCTACAAGGAACTGTTAAAAGGGTAGTTAGCGGACAAGGTATGTAAGACATGACAAGACAAAACAAGACAGTTGTTTTCCTCTGAGATGTCAAACACTTGGGTAATTTTTGTACTGGTCTCTAATCTTCTTGTGACAGTTACTTTTCATACAAACAGACAAGTTAAAGTCGGGAAACATTGACTGATGAAACGTTTTCAAATCAATTTCTAAAATTTGGGATAGGAGATTTGATGTAGACAAAGTTTTAAGGAGCTCCAGTCGAGTCAAAAGGTTGTCAAACCACTGGATAAAAAGCTAATGCTTGGGCCAGGCTTGGGTCTTGACTGTTAGTGAGTATCAGTTGTCTAAGTTGTTTGGAAGTGTGTCAAACCCCTCACCTTTCCTTCTTCCTGCCCCCCCCTGAATCTCTGACCCTGCACCTCTCACATCACCATGAGCGCCCAAAAGTGTCAATATGGCAACAAAAAGACAAGACACTCTCAGGACAGGAGCTTGGACTTTCCCACCGTTCTAAAGAGACCATGACATTACTTATGCAGCTACATCAGATTACTTATTAGCTTAGCAGACGCTCCAAATCAGGTCCAAGTGGCATTTGCTTACATCCTTTGATGTGCTCAGCAACCTGTTTGCTTTCGTCTGGAGCAGCTAAGGTTAGGCTAATCCATCACTGACATAATGAAGTAGAGCTTTTTCCGAACTTTTGGCTGAATCTACGAATGCTTCTGAATAGTTGAATTATTAGCGCTGATGGATCTTCTGAATAAAACAAATGCTTGCCTAAATGTGAACTGGTTTGGATTTAATTATTTGTACAACTCATCAAATAGTATTACAAACTTTGATATGTACATGTACCGAGATTTTTTTTTCCCAACATATCATAATTCTACTTGAGTAAGATGCACACGAGATTGACGGAGGATATATGAGAATAAAATAACTATATTGGTGTAGGTGAGATTTTATTATTTTATTTAAAAATGTGGTTTCGCCTCACAGTTGTAAATTAAAACTGCTCAGAAACCCACTTAAGTCAGAAATGCCCAAAATCTTCATCGTCTTATTCCATGTAGATATGTCATAAGTCTAAAGCTTATGTCTGATAGTGTGTTTGGACTAACAACAGCAACAAACCACACAAGGAATAAATGATATTACCACAACGCAGACAAAGAAGCCAGTTTGTGCAAAAGTGTTCATACACAATAAGACAGAAATCAATCTGAGCTGTAGATACATTGGTCACATACAATAGTGACCCCCTCAAACCACCTCACTTGACCAAAAAAATATACGTTCAGATACACAGATAGAGGCGCGCTCGCACTCACAGATACGGTGGCTGCCCAGCTGCTACAGGCAATCAAGACGGAGCGTCGTGTTACAGAGGCCCGATGACTCTGCTCATTCCTTCCTGGCTGAGCTTTCGCTCTGCGCCTCACATCCCTCCGATAAACAGGACAGCATGCCAACTTATCTTACCAGGCTGACTCCTCTCTTTACTACCTCCTATTTTACATGGGGGCCCCAAACACACTAAGCTTCCGACTCCACACCCTTACCCGCACTTTACATCTCCCCAACTGCTCTGCTACATGACACTGGAGGCTCTAAATCCCTCTTTCATACAACGCAGACTTCAAACATTTCAACTTCAACCTGCCACTCATCAAGGCTCAATTCTATATTAATCACACTGACGATTTACAGTGTTTTGCTTCTTCATTAAAGATAGGTATTACCTTTGTCTTATGACAGATTTAACAACATTTACATAATTGCCTGTGCAATTCAAACCACAAAGCAACCTGTACCCTACACCTTCCTCCTTCATCCTTCATACTGCCATCCAAGTTTGTTTCCCCCTTCATAATCCCATTTCAAATCCCCCGATCTGGAAGCCCTGGGCCCCGCTGCCCTCAACCGTGAGCCAACCTTAAAATACACATCCTGAGACTGGATGTGTTTCTGCTTCGCTTATGGGGAACATTTCCTGATTGCATTACATCACGCCGTTACTGCTGAAGCCATCAAGTGTCCCTTTTTAAAAAAGCTTAGTGCCTCAATTGAAAGTCTGCCAGACTCAAAAGGGTCCTCCAAAAAAAGGTTGTTGCCTCGTCCGCTGTGTCAGTCAGGTAAATAATATGTTTTGGCACCAAAGGTAGATTTATCAGTGTTTGTTTCCTAACAGGAAAGAGCCAGAGTACAGGCGAGACGAGGATATTCACCAACAGTTTAAATAGATTAGTGTACGAAGCAGAAACTTGTGTAGAAATGAAATCCCTGTTTGATTTTTTAGATTCAAGAAAACACAACATGTAAATATTTACTGTGGTAGTTTAAAGTTTAGACTTTATGATTCATTATGCAGTTTAAGCAAATCTAAGAGTAGGTTTGTTCAGCGTTTACCAACTTAGGCGTCAAGTTTTTATTCCTCTGTCACACCAGGTCGAAGGTTAGAAAGGGTAAAATTTGGCAGTATTGCATATTGGCAAATTGTGGTAATTTCAGGGCCACCTTATTGATTAATTAGGCCATAAGATAAGGGGCCAAATTTTGAGTAAAAAAAATAAAAAATAAAAAAAATTTAAAAAATCAACAGCCTGTCAGTGAACATCGGTCCACGTCCAAGTTAGCATTTAAGTTGGCAATAATGTTTTAAAAATTGATTTTCCTGGATTCAGGAAAAAAGGGTTGAAAAAAGCAACATTGACTAATCAACTAATATCCCTGACAACAAAAGTAATATTCCTGTATATTATTCCTAATGTGACATTGACAGTAGGGGTGGGAGAAAAAAATCGATTCACATAAATATCGCAATTTTTTTTGTACAATTTTTAAATATCGATTTTTATGTTCAAAGATTGTTTTTCTTTTTTTTTTTTTCAAATTTAAGAATAAAACTAACTTACATATGATGTGTATTTTTTGGGGGAAATATGGTTCCTGGAATAGTCAGTAGACAATCATAATCATTCAACTGTTTCACTGGTGTTAAAAATGTAGACTAAAAATCGAGAAAATCAAAAATATAGTAGAATTGCAATTTAAATCAAATCACCATCCAAAATATCTCAGATGAATCAGATCGGGAGAAAAGCATATCGTCCCAGCCTTAATTGACAGCATGCTAATGTGGCGTAAAACAAGCTAAAATAAAACAAAATTTGGGCTTCTGAAATATTCATCTGGGAGTGGCTGAATGCTAATGCTAGCTGCATTCCATCTTTATAGCTTTATTTTTTATTTTATCTTCCTATAAGCTCCGCCCCTTTGATTAAACATAAGTTTGAGTTAGCATTTGAAACATCTCTGGAAACAAACACGTGATATCACAAAGGCTACAACCATGATTTATCAGTCTATAATCAGAAATTCAAAAGGGTTCGAGTGGCCAAACGGTGACCATATTCTGACTTCCCAAAAAGACGACACGACTGTGCGGGGGCCGAGTCATAGAGTCACACAAAGTTAATTTTGAGAGTTTTCCGGGTCGGATAGAGTGTCTTTGACGTGCTTCTAACTTAGAAAGTCCACTTAACACAAAATCAAAACTCTTGTACAACACCGCTGATATTTGACAGATTTTATAAACTTCCTCGGACAAAGCTAAAAAAAGCCCGAACAGGCCCCCAAAAAAGAGGACATGTCCGGGTAAAAGAGGACATATGGTCACCCTAATTTATCCCAACAGTGAAACCGATGAGGAACCAGATGTCATTTGCAGCAATACTATACAGCGTGCTGCATTATCAGGGCTCTTTTTTTAAGTAATGTTCAACTTTATCTGTTAAATATGCTGAAATGTATGGATCAGTCTTTGTTAATTTCCACCCCAAGTTTAATTTTCAAAGCCAAGTTGAAGACAATCAGCTCATTGCGTGTGCGTGCTTGTTCAATCAGACGGGAGACAGCTGGCGAACTGGGAAAGGGGGGAGATGTTAGATCTCAGAAGCCTTCCCTGTCAGTAATATATATATCACCTTGCATGTCAGTGGAGGCCATGTGACCTGTGACATTCCCGTTGAGGATATGGACCGGGTAATGTAGACACTTCTCCGTTATACTAGCCGACTGGGGAATGTGAATGCCAATATTCACCTCCGGAAACCATCCCATCTTGCTTTTGGCTTTTGTCACAAGGGTAGCATGAGTTCATACAGCTAGAGGGGTTATGCTGTTTTCCCCAAACACTGAACAGGACACTGGGGATCACATTTCCTGAGTGTCAAGTGTTCAAATTGCCTAATGTGATCGCTGATACCTATTAGATTTTCACACTTCCTTGAAAAAATGAAAGTATTCATGAATAGAAAATACTGAGACTGGAAGGAAAAGGTTTAAAGTCCAACATATCAGGGATTTTAACTAAACATAAACTGAACAGTATAAGAGGAAGATATTCAAATCTGTTTAACCGACTTGTTGGCCTGACTCTTCAAAGACATGTCCAGTGTCAACATGGCAAATGTCTCACTCCCCTCATTATGCAGCACTTACCCTTGCAGGAATGTGGTGAAGTTGTAAACAACAGATCCACAGAGCAAACAAGGGTTTTTATCCACACGTCCTTTGACACGTGCTGTGCTCCTTTTTCCCCCCTGTTTTCTCACGGGGTCAAATCGCAACACTGTACTTTGCTCTCTCCCAGCTTGCTTCAACACCTTGTCACCCACCAGTTAACCTTGTATTTCAAACCCTATAGGGAGCCACATTAAAACAGACCCCTCCACCTGTCGCTACTTCCCGACCTGTCGTTGTAAATTCAGCAATCCGTGACGGCGTGTTTAGTCGAACCAGGCTAAGATAATCAACATTTTCATGGCAAGGGTCAAACCCTTGGAGACTTAAACTCTTGCTTTGATGACTTTATCAGATGAGTGCACTGTGGACTGAGTGGCAGAATGTATATCCCTACATGCATAATGTCGCTGTTATGAGGACAGCTGCTGTCATTTGCGGTATGCTTCTGTCGCTGCATACCGAAGAGCTGTGAAGACCTCGCGTAATCTCACTGCTGCAGACAGATCGTCAGGCGGCTAACAGAGTCATATACAGGCCCACTGATTTACAAATCCAGGTGTATGTTGCAGGGTGCTGGGTGTCAACAATCAACTACAATCACTTCTCTTGAATTTAATTATGATCCAAACTTGTTGATGACTTGCGAAGTAAAGAGAGCCGCGGTTGGATCCACGGACACAACATAAACAATCTAATACAGATTTTCTTAAATTGACCTATTTGGCCTTTGCGCTTGCTGCACAGAAATCTGAGTCGACTACATGTGGAAGTGTTATGGGGAATATTCCATCTAGCTTGTGAGGGGCCGGCGGGAGCTATTATCATATTCATTACACCAATTAAACCCTTAAAAACCGCAGACATAAAGGAGGGAGCTGCACATATCTCAACCAAACCTTAAAGGACTTAGTCGTGAAAACATCTAAAGCACGTCCGACAGGGTGAGCTGGATAAATGTGATGGTGGATTTTTATGAAAAGCTCTTCTTATCTTTAACCTCATTTCACCTTTTGAAGCCTCTGGAAAATAGGGGGGCCTAGCCAAGCGGTCACATGGGCCTACTTGGTGAAAGAAACTCAAAACCGACACCTTCTGCGTCCAAGAACATGTGACGTGAGACACACAAACACAGTCAAGCAAGAGGAAGACCACTGACACCTTCTTATTGGTTACGCAGAGCATGAAATATGAATCAAATGTAACCTGGAGCGTGGGCAGTGATTGGCAAAATGTTGTCAGCGAAGCGTGCGGCACAAAGACGATGAAGAGGTTTAATAGCAGCGATGAAACTTGGCCACTTCCTTTGAATCCTTATTGATTCATTTATTGTTGTTGAGCGTCACCCGAACATATGAGAACAACAGATGCATCTAACATGATCACCAGACCCCATATCTTCCACTGTGTCCAAAAATGTGCTTCCCCCGCTGGAAGCCAGGCTGTAGTCCCACACCACTGATTTGAGCGGCATGGATTAACAGCGGAGAAACACTGTCTTTGAGCATCCACAGCATCACAGTATCTTGCCCATCTGCCATGAAGACATGAGCTAAAAATACAACTTTGCCCCAGTGGGAGGAGGCATAGTGGGGTTGAGAAGGTTGCAAAGTGTCCACAGTGGGAAATACAGCCAAGAAGCTGGAGAGGGAATATACACCTGGCAGGTGAAGACGTGGATCTGATATGATGCTCCTGATCTGTTTTCTTTCTCTGTCACAGTAAAACACTCGTTCACTTCTGGGAGTGCGTGCAGCTTCACAACACAAGAACTTACATGCTTTCTCATACATAAGCACTGTTGAGCAGCTATAAATCTACCAATGCCAAATTTGACCCAAGCTCAATTACAGGTCTGTGTTTATTTATAGAACAAAGCACTCGTATTAAGACATATCTTTGTATCTGATTTTTTAGCTGTTATGAGAAGAAGACAACGTTTTGCTGGAGTAAACTTTGTCTATTCTTGAGGATTAACAGCTAATAGTTCCCTGTTATATGAAAATGACCTATGCAAGTTTTTGGTATTCATGGATAAAATTGCATAACAGCTCAAATATAAACCTGCTATCTTAACATTAGGAATGAGTCCAATTCGACAAGAGAGGGGGAAGCAGTGAAGCCAGAAAGATGAACCAAAACTTGGATAGTCATCAGAGCCCGTTCAGCACCTGCAAGTAAGCCCTTTAACCTGCAGAAAACTCTTAACGTAGTGAGCTCAGATTTAGGCTCAGTGAGTGGGACAAGACAGCAGAACCAGGTGGCAGCTTACCTTCCACAGCAAAGCAAATATTCCAACAGAATCCAAGTATTTCAGAAAAACAAAATCCACTCTTCTGTCAAGCCTCACTCGTACTCGAGGACGTAATTCTCCCCCCTATGGCAGCCAGTGCAGGGCTGCAGGACAGCTGTTGCTGACGCAGTGTGGTGTCCTGCAGTGAAACCGGAGGAGTCCAGTCCAGGTAGGATCAGATCAGAACTTTGACACTTCTGCAGCAGAATACTTCTCATTCCCTCACAGCTGGTGGTTCCTGCAAGCATTTACAACTGTGGTAGAAAATTAAATAAGCTTGTTTGTTTAAAGTGAGGTGCAGCCGCAGCGCTGTGGATGAAACCTTCAGCTGGGATCACCCTGCTGTGCAGCTACCGCAAAAAACTTAGAGCACAGATTCCTCTTGGTTGAATATCTATCATTTTGATCATGTTATTTCTGTCTATTTCATGTGCCTCTTTTTTATTCATTTTCTTATGATTAACATTATTTTTCCTAGTGTAACTCTTTGCATTTCTTTCTGCAAATATGTCATTTAAAACTTTGTCATTGATACTTTATTGCGTTAAAAACTGATTAAATTGATTTAATTTGATAACTGTTTCGTCAAACTTTGGAGTCTTCATGATTTATGATCCATATATAAAACAGTTTCCAGAGATGGTTTTTGGAAATGATTCTTCAAATCATAGTCTAAAGATCCCAAGTTGTTTTCCTAAGAATCTGATGCATTTTGAAACAGAGATATGAGGATTCATTAGTTGTAGATATGTGGAGCTGTCTCTTTGTCAGTTTGAGAACTGTCTCGTTCATTTGATGATTTACGATGAAGAATATGCGCAGCTTGTTTTAACTGAAACCAAGGCCTGAAACTGAGATCTTCGCTCCCATAATTAGAAAAGGAAAACATCCTAAAAAGCCTGAGAAACATTACAAGCCAAATCAACCACTGGGGGGCAGTATAGTCAGTTCAAATTTCCTAAATAGTCTTTCACTCACAATTTATTTTGTACTCTGTCGTTGCTGACTCCTGATGACTGTTTTTCCCCTTTTTTCACAAAAAAAAGTAAAATTTACTAACTTTGGACACAATGTTTAAGTCCTAGTACATCATACATTTACAATCTGTTTACAATCAAGGGTGTAAATTCAGTTGCAGATAGTAGCTTTAAATGGATAATAACTCTTCATAACTCTTCAAACTCTTCCAATCCAATCCAGGTTTATTTATAAAGCACATTTAAAAACAACAAAATGCTGACCAAATTGCTGTACGGTAAAAATTAAAATCAATAAAAACAGTTAATTAACACGAACAATAAAACAAAGAAACAGGAACACATTAAAAGCAGGGGGACATAGATGGTCCAGTAAAACATGATTAAAAAACTTAAATTTATAACTTTTCATAAAGAAACTGGATAAAAAGTTTGCTGTATGATTCTAGGGTTGAATATGTTTTGATAATCCAACTTTTCAAATAACATTTAATCAAAATTTTGTCATTTATGTGCAGTAGGACGGACGGCGTCATTCGGTCTGATTGGATGAGTTCTCCGGGTGACGCAGCGCTATATTTGGCCGAAAGGTGTGTAGTATGATTATACAAGGAAAATGATATCTGTGATTACAAATGCTAACTGTCTGTCATCTGTTTCTTGGAAATGGAGCCCGCTTACAATTTCCCCACCTTCTCCTCTCCCATGCGTGCAATGTGTCCCCGCTTGAACACAAGATGCATGTGGAATCTTAATGTATATTAAAGAAGTCTGGCCCGGGCATTGTCATATCAAGAATATTGGACTGATATGAAAGAAATTGTTTCACACTGCTGAGAGATTAACTTTACAAGCAGTGGGGTTAAGTCCCCAAATTCAAGGTCAAGGCTAATGTGATGTTTTGCAGCTGCTGTGATTTGTTAGGGTTTGTTTGACGCATTTGTATTCTCTTATAACCAGCTGTTAATCAGAATTTTAATCACTGATCTGATAATCACTGGTCTTTTTTATTTATTTAGGTTTTTTATTAGTTGGCTAAAAATGACAAACAGCTTGTTCTTCCCCCTTTTAACCTTCCTCCAGTGTTAGCCGGCCCAAGCCTCAATGGGGCCCTAAGCAAAATTTGATTTTGGGGCCTTCTATTTCTGCCAATAATATTGATTGTTGATCATTCACACACCTACTACAATATAAATTCAATGTGCCTGACATGTCTTTACACATTTAAGGGGGCGGCCTAGGTAATAACATAAATAATACCAATGCAACCATACAAATAATCCCAATGAATGACTGATGAATGGTGTTAAAGGCAGTAAGAATCATAGGCATACATCAGCAGCAGCACTAAAATGTTTTTACTTTATTTTATTTTATCTTTACAATTATATATATTTGATCATACAGAAAGCATCACTCATATATGCAAAAAATAAAAAATATATTTTTTTTTTGATTGCTCTTGGGAGCCCCCTACTGGCTGTGGGGCCCTAAGCAGAGGCTTAGTTCGCTTATGCCTTGGGCCGGCTCTGATGTTAAGGGTCGGTTTTGACCCGTGTCTTAAATCAGCTGTAAATTACACTAAAAACATTTCTCTATCATCCAGTCTGGTTCACATCTCTAGGTTAACTTTTTAGGCTTCATTATCCATGAAAATATTGCTTATAATAGATTTTGTAGTGGTCCTCTGGGTCTTTCTTTGTCAGTATACCCCTGGACATGTCTGGACATGCCTGATGTTGTTTTTTGTGCAGAGGAAAACATGAAAAAATGAGAATTTCATAAATCTCACAGAAGATCTGACTGTCAGTGTGTTGCCTGACACATATGATTCAGGTTTTTGCTCTAATCATTAGATATTAATCTAACCGGATCAGCGACCAGCGACCCTAACAAGACAAGTGCCATAATTTTAATAAGAGCATTTTATAATTTAGTCAATTTGATTTTTTATATTTTGATTTTCTTGAAATAGAGGTTCCTGACAAAGTCAAAAAGTCTTGATGCAAAAAAGCTAATTTAAGTGGTTCTTTGAAGCATTTAAATCAAAAACCTAAGTTATACATTTTTGGTTGATTTTTTTTAAACATCATTTTTTTTTTTTTAAGGGTTCAGTAGAGTATAGTATTACCACTATCACCGCTGTGATGACCATTGTAAATAGCCTGTTTGCTATAATTAATAAGTCAAATACAAAGCAGATTTATAATATCAGATGATACAGTAGTTCTAGTGGTAGTATGATAATAGTAGGAACCATTCTACAGGAGCTGAGGGGAGCGCTAATGATGAGACACCGTTACCATGGAGACCCAACCGCTACACCCAGACGCTCGGTGAAAAGGTCAGTTTTGACGATGATATTTCACTTGTTTTCTCGTAAGATTAATTCATACCGTGTTACCGTGTACCTTTGCTTTTTTACGAAACGAAATTATTAAAATTTGATTCACATTTAAACAAGTACGTGAAAGAGCAGTTAAAAAGTGCAGCGTTTTCCTTTACCGACGCGAACTGACGAAAACGGTTTGTTGCTGCCTCCTGACACTGTTTTCTCTGTCTTTCTTGACCCATAAAGGTAACGATGGATTCGGAGTATTTAAAAAGACACCTGGGTAAATGTCTGGTTGAAGGACTGGCTGAAGTGGCCGAGCAGCGTCCTCCTAACCCCCTCTCATACCTGGCTCACTGGCTGTACAAGTACAACGACAATGTGAACTATGAGACCGAGGTAAACTGCTGTGCTCTGTTCTGTCACTAGGGGGAGCCATTCAATCACATGCGTTTCCACCACTTATCAGATTTAGTGTTAGATCTTAGTTTATCTTTATGATGAATTTCTCTGTTTTTAAAATATGACTCATTATGAAATTTTCTTCAACTTTTATCCATACTGGACGGATCATTTAGAAACAACTCCTTCATCCAGGGTGTTACAATTGTAAGGAAGAAATATTAACTATATAACGTACATATTGTGTACAACCTAGAACACTATCGCTAAAATTAACATGAATACTGCAACTAATTTACTACAAGCACAGACCGCTTTGTTTAAAATGTAAATCTGAAATGAGATAAATGTTTAGCTTCATGACTTAAGACTGTGCTCAAACCACCATCCAGATCGGATTCACTCCCAAATTTGGATGTTTTTTCACTTAATGCCTCAGGATAGGAAAACAAGTGTTCTTAATCACAGGTTGTGTTATAAAAGCCGTGAAATTGTGGCTATTCTGACACTCAGGGGTATGACTCCAGTCATTGTGAGGAGACTAACTTCTTGGAAACACTGCCACTGGCTTCAACCTCCCAGGAACCCAAAGTTGCTTCTGCTCTGACCTCTACTGCCTTTATCTCCCTCAAAGTCCTGGTGTCCAGTAGGTTTTGAGGACTGTAGTAAAGCAGTAAACACAGACTTAGACTGTCTAAGCTCCTCAGACTGGGAGGTATAAAGCTCTCGAGCTTAGCGAGGCCATGACAACACAAACCTTTAACCTTTAGCTTCTAATAAGACGCTGCTATCATAGAGAGGTGAAGGGTCAAGAGTTTTTCGTCCAGTTTAGATGTCAGGCATGCTAAAAAGTTGTGTAAATGTGAAATTTATACATCACCCTTTTTTATTTCTCTTTGCAGAAAAAAGCTAAACTGAAACTTTTGGAGGAGGAGGAGGAAAAAGCAAAGGAGGAGGCGTTAGCCCAGAAGAAGCTGAGAGAGGAGGAGCAGAAAATCAGCAAGGCCTCAGAGGAGTCGAAAAAAGTAAAAACACTCTCGCTTCTTTTGATGTAATAGTGAGTCTGAGCTTGATTGACTATTGTTTTGTCTGCATTAGTATTTCGATATCAGATGACCCTTTGTTATCACAGTTTTAAGCTAAATTTAAGTGCTAACAAAACACCTGATCAAGAGGAAAAAGGAAGGCCAGGAAAGCAAAATTGTCAGTGTAATTGTCCGACATTTAAGCCCCATTTGCAATGCATTAAACAGATCTCTGAGCAGGAGTCTTCAGGGTCTGACACTCCCACACCAGCCCAAACAGGAGCTGCTGAAGACAACAAACCTGCAACAGAAGAGAAACCAAGCACCCCAGATCCAGAAATCCACCAGCAACAAACAGACGACCACAAAACTGAAGCTCAAGACCCTGAGACTGAACCAGAGGTGATAAAAAGTTGATCTCAAACCTGAGTGCTCCTGGTGGTGGTTCCTCTCTGATTGTTTTAAATCACAATGCAGAAATTGTGCTTCTCCTCATGCATGATTTGCTTCCTGTAGTGTGGAGATCCAATGATTTCACGTGGTTTACAGAGGTTATGTTGTGCCAGGTGAAGGATGCAGATAGTTTAACCAATCCAGAGTTCCATGAGGTTAAACCTTTGGAGGTCAGCAGATCTTCACTCTCAGAGGTCAGAGAGGAGTCTGCAGAAGAGCCCGGTGAAATAAAACCTGAAACAGAGCAGAGGAGTGATGAAGCAGAGGAGAAAACAGAGGTGGAACCAAATGACAATCAAGAGGAAGAGAAAGAAGAGATAGAGGTCGACCCGGAGGAGAACAAGGTATATACAGTACATTAATACAACTCTTTGTCTGGAGTTGGAAACAAGTCGAGTTGTGATGCTTTAAGGTTTATATTCTGATTTATTTTTGCTCTGCAGGTGAACGATGAAGCGAACACTGAGTCTGAGCGAACTGAAGCATCACAACCAACTCCCAGTCCTCGCCAAGACAATGACGCCTTAAAAACAGATGATCAACTCGAGAAACAAAGCCCTCGTTCTCCTGAACCTCAACACGCAGAGAAGGTGACAAAATACACGATTCGTGCAGCTGATTTGAGTCGCCGATATTTACAAATTCAAGGTGCAAGAAATGCAGGATGAAGATCAATAAAGGAGAGGGAGATAAAGAGGAAGATTTCAGGACAAAGTGAGCTGAAGATAAACATTATAGATCAGCTGAGGACAGTTGGAGCAAGAAGAGAACAGCTGAGGAGATAAGGACGATGTTTGTTTAAGAAGGAGTCAGGCTGAGTGGCAGCAGATCTCATCTTAAAGATCCAACTTTTGGTCGATCGAGTTTTGAAAGTATTCAAACAAACTTACAAAGTCATTTTGTCACTAAGAAAATATCTTAATTTACTGGTTTTAGCTTCTCACATGTCAGAGTTTGCTGCTTGTATTAGTCATTCATGAGGATGAATTATGGGGCCTGTAATTGAAATCCTTTTTTTTTTGTGTCACACTGTTTCCGTAGCAGGTGGAGTCAACGACAGAAGCTGGAGAGGAGACACAGAAGTCAGCTACCCCATCTCCTCAGGAGCAGGAAAAGGTGTTCAAATATTTTGTCTTATTCACGGTAAAATTTACTCAAAGAGGAGATGAAAGTGAAGAAACTGCCCGGGGAACTGTTACAGAAACTTTCAAATCTTTATAAATAGAGTGTACTCTTAAACTGACATCATTGTTTAGTTTGGAGATTCTCAAAATTAGCTAAACTCCATGGTAGGGTTGATCACCTCTGCATAAGTTAGCCAAGCTTTCGTTCTGCTTCTCTGGACGATCTGGAGTTGGCTGAGTGGATAATCTACCTTCTGTCCTTTCAAATGCTTAACATAAACTGTATGGGCCTCTTTTTTATCTCAGGAGACAGACGATCAATGCAGCAGAGAGGCCGTGGATATCTCGGCTCCAGCTGACAGCGAGGTTACAGCAGAGGAGGGTGAGAAACCTGCAGCTTCACAAGAGGAACCTCAAAACCTTCCCTCTGACGTGGACAACATGTAGAAGAAGGTAGATCATCAAGATGAAACTGATAACAAGTGGGGAAAATTTTCGATCAAATACAAATGGAAATAAAGTCACAGGAAAATGCGTGTTTGTTGAGGTTTTTGTATTTTTTTGTACTTTTAACTGTGATAAAATTTCTCCAATTTTTCTGAGAGAAGACACCAGATTGAGGTAAATAACTTCAGAATTTGTTGGATGTACTTGTAGGTACTTGAAAAAATAAACGTTTACACCATGTTATCTTCTCTGAGATTTGTTTGGCAAGTCTGTCCAAAAAGGCTGAAAAAGAAAAAAAAAAAGATTACAATCACAACAGATCAAACATATCCAGCTAATTTTAAAAATAGGTTAGTTAAACTGGTTTGAACTTCATATTTTGATTGTGTAAATTCACAACGTGTGACTTCTGTGTTTCTCAATGACTGAGCACATTTCCTTTCCCATACTGACCTTTGAACTGCACTGCAGGGGAGGAGCGACATTTTTGCACAATGACAGTTTTGTGCTTTTAATTGTCAGTATTTCCTTTTTTTCACGCTGTAGACTCGACGGCTGCGTCACTGATCAGACGCAGCTGTGGTCGCCCTCTGATCAATGTCTCAGTTTAGAAGTGTGGTGTCGTTCGAGAACGAGTCGTTCAAAAGAACCGAATCTTTTGAGTGAACGTACTGAACCGAATCACTTCCTCGAATGATTCGTAAACAGCACTGCCAGTCGAGCAGCCAGCGAACGAGGGACTGCATGCACTGACATCTGAATCGCTTGATGAACGAATCACACACTTAACTACACTCTCTGGAATCATATTTGACAGAAAAAACTACCTTTTTTCTTTGTTACTGCTAAATTGCCACCACAACAACTTGCATACAATAGGACACAGCATGTAGCAAGTAGAGCATCCTATCATTGCAGTGGTTTGCGAGGGAACGGCGCATGTTCATTGTGAATTCCTCTCAACATTCAGTGAACGAATCACTCACTGAGCCCAATTAACCAAGCAGACCTGATAAATAGAATACCATAGGACAGTAGGCTACACTTAAAACATCATGACTTATACACAAGTTCATTTTTACAAACCTGTTTGCCATAGCAACACAGCCAAACACTCGTTTCTCCAGAAGCTTTGAATTGAACTGAATCCTGAACCGTTCAGTTGTGTATCAGTTCAGGAGGTCGGAGTTGAAGGCTTCTCTCGCCGAGTGCTACATGATTCAGTGATTCGGTGAACGAATCTTTTGAACGATTCTTTTTAGTGAACTGATTCTACTGATACAGTTCATCTAAAAGAACTGCCGTGCCCATCAGTACAGTTTAGGGGGCAAAAAACAGCTGGGAGGGTCTAGTTCGGCTGGAGTTTAAATGTTCGGCTGCAGTTACGCAGCAGCAGTTGTGTTTATGGTGGAAGATGTTTTAAGGCGTCGAACCAACAGAGAGAGGAAGAATGGCGGCAATCATCGCCAACGCTGTAGCGACTGTCAGCAGCCTCGTTACCGGAGTGATGAACTACTTCACTGACATGTTCCTGACTCCTCCACAGACGGCAAGTCTGAGGTATTTAGAGGAGACGGAGCTCAAAACTCTGCAGGGAGGTCAGTGAAACTCTTTGTACTGTTTGAGAGTGAGATAGATTATTTTATTAGAAGTTGAAAGAGTTTGTGTGGAGTTGAAAGGAGTCATTGTGTAGCTGGAATGCTGCATTAGTGTTGCTTAACTCTCTTAACCCTTTTGCCTGGTTTCTTCCTCTCAGAAAGGAGGACCCTGAAAGCCAAAACTCTGTGGCAGAACTCTGGAGCTGTCATCATGGCAGTGAGGAGGCCTGGATGATTTTTGTGCAGAGAGGTAAAGTCACTGAAAGTTTAGTTTCCTTGTGGTTTTACATAGTTGAAAAACAATGACTGACAAATGCATCAAGCCATCAACATAAACCTTCTGTATTACTATTTTGAATGCCTGTGAACTTCTGTGAGGAGGCAGGTGTTTGACAAGCACAATGAAGAAACACAGTATTATGGGTCTGTAGAGCCAGAGGCTGCAGTTTCAGAGCCACAGTTCTAGTGGTGCCCCTGTGGGATACATTGTCAGTCTTGTTGCTGGTGATCTTGTTTGCTTGTGTAGGTCATAAAAAGACAACTTTAAACTTTTGCCTCTTTCCTAAGCAGCTTAAAACTCCTCACAGAGACCTTAAAATCAAAAACAGAATCGCAGTCATTGAAGGAATATTCCGGCGTAGAATTCATTTAGGGTCAAACGCACCCTACTACAGAGTTCGACAACCCCTCGAGAGATGAATGTTGCCGACCGCTTTCTTTCTCTAGTTATACCAACTTTATCAACGACTGCATGTTAGCAATACACAGCGGTCTACATCTCCACTCGCAAACTGCTACCAAAAAGCCACTCTATAGCCACAAATAATGCTCAGAACAGCACCTAACTTCATCAACAGTACATATAGGGTCCAAGCCACAGTACTAGCCACCAAACATCTTTTTATCTTTGCCTGATTTCTTTAGCAAAGAGACCAAACACAACTCACCTACTCCGTTCCAGCAGCCGCTTGTTTGGAGCAAGACCTCAGGCCAGTCTATTACAAACTACAGTGGGGTTACGCAGCTCAAGGAAGAACATTTATGATCTTTTCTTTATCATTTCCTTGAAGTAATAATCACCATATTAATCATTTTGCACTGCAGACATGGTAGGTCTCCTTCCTTGACGTCTCAGTCTAATTGCGTTTCGGTGAAGAAATGATAATAAATGTTCTTCCTTGCGCTGCGTCACCCCGCTGTAGTCTGTAATGGACTGGCCCCAGGTCTCGCTACAAACAAGCGGCTGCTGGAAGAGAGTAGGTGAGTAGGGGGTGTCTAACTCGGTGTTACGGTGTGTTTGACCCTAATTGATTTTATGCTGGAATATCCCTTTAACTACATGTGACATTTTCCTGTCTATTTGTCTGTCTGCAGGAGGCTGCAGAGCTGTCCTCTCTCAAACCCCTGTTGGATGAGATTGGGGTCCCTCTGTACGCTGTGGTGAAGGAGGACGTCGGTACGGAGATCCAGAACTTTAGACCATACTTCAAAGGGGAAATCTTCTTGGATGAAAAGGTGAGACACAGTCTGATCAATCTCCTCATGATGCAAAGATTTTCCAACCCTCCAACCAGATTTAACCAGATTTTCAGCGAAACTTTTATAAGCACACTGAAGCCATTCATGCTGTGTGGTGAATCGGTTTAGATCCGCATGAATCGATAAA
Source organism: Xyrichtys novacula (assembly GCA_962446985.1). Taxonomy (NCBI): domain Eukaryota; kingdom Metazoa; phylum Chordata; class Actinopteri; order Labriformes; family Labridae; genus Xyrichtys; species Xyrichtys novacula. Next base: position 3,688,437 of record OY660882.1, on the reverse strand, counting down.
AGGATCTTGTTTGTTTGTTTGATTGCAGAGGAGGTTTTATGGACCCCGTGAGAGGAGCATGGGTTTTCTGGGGTTCCTGCGTGTGGGCGTGTGGATGAACGGCTTCAGGGCCTTCAGGAACGGCTTCTTTGGAAACGTTTCAGGCGAGGGCTTTGTACTCGGCGGGGTCTTTGTAATCGGTCGAGGACAGCAGGTAAAACTTGCAGTGCACTTTGACTGTAGACATGAAATAGTTTTAGTTTCTTTTCTACAAGAGGGAAAACATTTTTGTTCTCTTTCAGGGAATATTCCTGGAGCACAGAGAGATTGAATTTGGAGACAAAGTTGATGTTGAACATGTCATGTGGGCCGCAAGAAGAGTGGCCTAAGAGCTTCAACAGAAGGAGGATGGACCTAACATCTTCAAGAGTGTTTGGTCGATAAGTGATAAAGATGAATATGTGAGTTTGTTGGTGGACTGGTCTCAGGATTCATTTTGAAGTGTGACTCTGTAGTCAAAGGATCTGAGTGTGTTCATGACGGTTTGTCTTGAAACTCAACAGAGGAAGCAGACCTGATATCTAACACTCAGTTTCCAGGTATTACTCTGTGATACTTTAATTCTGTTACCCTGAAGACTGAGAAACCGCAGCCTTCGAAAATAAAGCATTGCTTTGTGCTCTGAAGTTTGTTTTCTTGTGATTCTTAGGAAAAGTTGTTTAGATTTTTTTTTGGTTTTTTTCAGAATTTTTCAGAGATAAGGTGGAGTCATCGTCAAAGCAGACATCACCATGCAAAATCAATTTGTTTTTATGCTGTTGCATCTTCCTCTTGACTCGGCAACACTAAACAAATCTCTTTACCCTATAATGCCTGAAACCACAAACTGTGGCCAGAAAATTCAATTTTTTGGAGCTGAAATGTTTCTTTCACTTACTACTAAAAATAAAAAATATCAAGCTATCCTTAAAATTTAACAAATATATATTTACCTTGTTTGATACATTAGATGTTTTTGGAAACTGATAAACTACAAACTTATCATTTATCAGACTGTATTTCAGTGTTTTTTTAGTAATTTGTTGATCAAATTGATTTGATAAAAGTATAATAAAAGTATGTATTAAATATGATACAAAAGGCATTAAAGGGCTGGAGTATTTGGAGCCAATGTGGTAAAATCTCACGATCTTATGAGTACTTTCTGTGTAATCCAAAATATTTTTTTACCTTTATCAAAAATCTGTTTTTGATTATTTCGATCAAGCTTTTTATTTCTCACCCTGAGGAATTTGGACATCAAACTCACCCAACACTCCTTCTATCAAGTCAGCCCTGAATGTAAACAGCATCAGTCTGAGTTAAAGGTGTTATCAAGGAGGAGCTGACAGCCGCAAAGTTAGGAGAGGTTTGTTCAATGGGTGCCTCTAACAGTAGCTGAATTTTTGGACAAGACTCGTGGTCTTATTGTCTGTTTTTTTTTTTTTAAAGAGTGCAAAATATTTCATGTTAAGCAGCCAAAATTTGGGTCTTCTTAGTCAAAAATAGTAATCTTAATGGTTTAAGACTACACAGTAACTTGGTTTTTCTCTGAATTAATTGAAATACATCTAAATGTTTTAATATTATTTCCTTTTCTTTAGTTATTTTCAATAAAGAGTTAATATTAAACATCTTAAATGGAAACTCATGGGGTCAATTGGCTTCTCTTTCCTGCTACGACCCCTCTTTCTTTTTCTGTTAAAGTTAATTGGCATATTTCTCGCCCAATGATATACCCTTAACCGGCTTCAATCCAGCCAATCAGCTTTGCAGTGGGCGGGTCTTTACCTGCCAGAGGAATGTTCCTGACAGGTGCGTTTGATCGATTTGTTTAACATGGACTCAGATAGGCAACTTTTAGTTAATTTGAGTAAATTTACAGAACACTGGATGAATTTGAGTGATGACAGGAACACCTTATGGTGTCGCCTACCTGTTTATAAGCGTCGGTGTGTGTTGTGAGGTAGAATTTAAGCGAAATACGTAAGAGGAGCTACTTTGGAGAGTTGAAGCCTAAAATGCGCGGTGAGTATTTCACTTTTTGGTCTTAATGTTTCTTCAAATCGTTGTGTTATAGTGTGTAATATCAGCGGAACTAATGCGGAAGTTACACAGTAGATTAAGACTAAAATAAACTAGATTAAATCCATCTCCATGGTTACGCGCTGAATGTTAAACGCCATCTTTCGACGCCATCGCTTCGGAGCGTCGCTGTCCGAGGTGCTGAAAGTTTAAGCACCGCGAGACACTCGGGGGAAACCCCACGAGGACACGCAGGTTTAGTTAAGTGACTTGTTTCCATGGTATCAACACCATGTGACATCCGGACTCTTAAGAAGGTCAAGTCCGAGATAAATAAACCTGTTAAATCCAGTTTACAACCGCACTCCAGGTGGAGAAGACAGCCTTTCTGATGGACTATCCATCCAGCTGGGATACAGTAGGTGTGGAGAGGCATTTCTGCTTTTTATGACGTGTTGCTTTATCCAAAAACTGTGGTTGTTTTTCCTTTGGGGCTCAGGCAGGTGAGAGAGATGCATCATGGGCAGGTGTGGACTAAAGAGTGACTCCAAGAAGACCAAGAATCAGCTGTCATGTCACAAAGAAACCTGCCTCAGTGAGTTTATTACCCACTTCAATTATGTGTGTGTGTGACCCTCTGTGAACATAATACAGTCTCAGTATGGAGGGTACACACCGTCTGAGGATCCCCTTCCTCCTGCTCTATGCTGCTGTAGACTCCTCCACCTGGAGCTGAGCCCGCGGTGGAGCGGAGTGTGTGTGAAAGGAGACCCCGCCAGCCTCCATGGCTCACTCGTCAGACCCGTCCCGCAGGGAGAAGACCCCTGGGACCCAGGGGTCACACACAGCTACGCGCAACCTCTTACGGAAGAAGGAGCAGCGCCGGCGCGGAATCCGATCCTCCTCGCCCATGGGCCGGGTCATCCTCATCAACTCTCCTGTGGATGGTGAGGAGCAGTCTGGCTGCCTGCTGGTGCAGTGCAGATTACAGATGCAGATTACACTATTGGATACTGTTGAATAGTGAGGAGTTATTGTCTGTCTCTGATAAGTTTGAGTCTTTCCATTACTTCTGTAATCATGTTTGGGAAACTAATCTTATTGGAGTTCTTGATGTACATCCAAAGTCTCTTTAATTGAATCAAGGTCTCCTTTCTTTGAGTCTTCTCTTAAGTCTGTCTTAGAGGGGTAAAGAAGATCTTGTTGGTAATGCTTCAGTGGCGACAGGTTCTTTCCAGCTTTCCACCAGAATGAATTAGCACCAAACTTAATCATTTGCCTCCTTTTTTGTTATATCTCACATTTCTCATAAAGGTTTTTGCTATTACCACTTAAAGGGATATTCCGGGGTAAAATTACGTTAGGGTCAAACACACCGTAACACCAAGTTAGTCACCCCCTCAAGAGATGAATGTTGCCGACTGATTGCTTCTCTAGTTATACCAACTTTAGTAACGACTGCAGATGGCAATACATAGAGCCACGCACTCTACCAAAAAGCCACTCTATAAACCACAAATAATGCTCAGAACAGCACCTAACTTCATCAACAGTACATATAGGGTCCCAGCCACAGCACTAGCCACCAAACATCTTTTTAGCTTTGACTAATTTCTTTAGCAAAGAGACTAAACACAACTCCCCTACTCTCTTCCAGCAGCTGCTTGTTTGTTGCGCGACCTCAGGCCAGTCCATTACGGAGTGGTGTCCGTAATACAGCGGAGTTACGCAGCTCAAGGAAGAACATTTATGATCTTTTCTTCATGGAAATGCAATCAGACCGAGATGCTAAGACAGAAGAAATAATGTGTCTGCAGTGCAAAATGATTAATATGGTGATTATTACTTCAAGGAAATGATAAAGAAATTATAATAAATGTTCTTCCTTGAGCTGTGTCACCCCGCTGCAGTCTGTAATGGACTGGTCTGAGGTCTCGCTACAAACAGTCTCTTTGCTTAAGAAATTAGGCAAAGTTTAAAAGATGTTTGGTGGCTAGTGCTATGGCTGGGACCCTATATGTACTGTTGATGAAGTTAGGTGCTGTTCTGAGCATTATTTGTGGCTATAGAGTGGCTTTTTGGTTGAGGTTTGTTGATGGCTCCTGTGTATTGCTATCGTGCGGTCGTTACTAAAGTTGGTATAACTAGAAAAGCAATCGGTCGGCAACATTCATCTCTCAAGGGGGTGTCTCACTCGGTGTCATGGTGTGTTTGACCCTAAATTAATTTCATGCCAGAATATCTCTTTAAGTTTGAACTAACTTCAACGTGGAGATGCTTGTGTGACCTTCAATGACTTTTTGGCTTCTTCTCTTTTGTGTTTTCAGGTGGAGATGACAGCGAGGACCTCCACACAATCACAGTGGATAAAAGTGTGGATGGGAAACTTGGCTTCAGCGTGCGTGGAGGCTCTGAACATGGCCTCAGTATCTTTGTCAGCAAGGTGGAGGACAACAGCACAGCAGGTAACGTCGCCATTCGTAAATTTAAGGTTTAAGATTCTTTGTATTGTTCTGTTTAAGTATACATGTGTATATTTTCTGTGTCCACAGAGGAGGCTGGCCTGCTTGTTGGAGATAAACTGGTGGAGGTAAATGGTGTCAGCCTGGAAAGCATCACAATGAGCAGTGCCGTGAAGGTCCTCACAGGAAACAACAGGCTGAGGATGGTGGTGAGACGTGTCGGCAAAGTCCCCGGCATCCGCTACTCCAAAGAGAAAACCACCTGGTAACAAAAAAAAAGGATCTCTATGATATTTATCTTGAAAATACCAGACAGTAAAAGATAATCATGTGCACTGTCTGTCTCTGTCAGGGTGGATTTGATCCACAGGCGTATGGTGGTGGAGGAGAGCGGACAAACACCGTCAGAGGTGAGCTCAGGAAGCGCTCTGCAGAGGATCGTCCACCTTTACACCACCTCTGACGACTACTGCCTTGGCTTTAATATCCGTGGGGGGAAAGAGTTCGGTCTGGGGATCTACGTCTCCAAGTATGTCCCTCGGCTCGCAGAAACAAACTCTGAAATTCTTTCAGTGACGCGCACCACAACATTCATTCTGAATTCTCGTTGATTTACTCCAGACTGGATCCCGGTGGTCTGGCGGAGCAGAATGGGATAAAGATGGGGGACCAGATCATGGCTGCCAACGGGGTGAGCTTTCAGGACATCAGCCACAGCAGTGCAGTGGAGGTGCTGAAGAGCCACACGCACATCATGCTGACCATCAAGGTGAGGGGACATGAAAAATATGGAAGCCCTGAAGGCCCAAAATGGGATTTCGTAAAATCTAGAAAAAAGGGACGCAAGTTGGCCAAGAGTTTTGAGTGTTTTTACGGGCATTCCATTTGGTCCTGTACTGAAGCGGTTCTATCCATCCATCCATCCATCCATCCATTTTCCTGTTGGGGGTTGCGGGGGGCTGAAGCCTATCCCAGCATTTTTGGGCCAAAGCAGGGGACAAGTCACCAGTTCACTGCATATAAAGACTTAACAACGATCCACGGTCACATTTACACCTACGGGCAATTTGAAAGTGGCCAGTTAACCTAACCCCACTTTTGCATGTTTTTGGGATGTGGGAGGAAACCGGAGTACCCGGAGTAAACCCACACAGATACAGGTAGAACATGCAAACTCCACACAGAAACGCCCTGAAGAATGTTCCTGGATTCCAATCCTGACCTGGATTTGAACCTAGGACCTTCTTGCTGTGAGGCGACAGTGCTAACCATGGCACCACTGTGCCACCCCTATCCATCCATACATATCTATAAATTAGGGTTAGGATTAGGGTGTACTGTACCACCATAACCACAGGGGGCGCCAAATTCCTCCCAAAATGCGAAGTACAGTTCCTCCTTGTAGCCTTAATGGGAGTTAGTGGAAACGTTTTTAAAGACAGACTAGCAAAGGTCATTATGGTCATTGGCTGTTTACAAAGGGGTGTAAAAGTGATTTAATTTGGTAGGACAAAGACCTGACTCCATGCTGTCTATAACCTTAAGTTGCATTTGAGCAAAAATTTTTGGAAGCTGTGATATTAAACTAAAGTCAGTCATCTGTCTTTGCCCAATAACATGATGATTATACACAGGAGTGAAGGTGTCTCTATTGAATGTTTGGATGTTCGGGCTAGAGGAGTATTCTTTCTTTATCTGACAGCTTGTTGGTTCTTTTATTACGACTCCATCATACAACCTCACACAATAACCCCCTGAACTGTTTCCCACCTCTTATCCCTCCATCAAACTTGGCTGAGTCTCCTCACGCTGTCGGTGGATGCAGTGTCTGTTTGTGTGGCAGGCCTGACAGCTGGCACGCAGTCGTAATATTCCTCGCTCACTTTACTTGTCGCAGCTTGGGTTTCGCTCTGTGAAAAATAGCCAGGTCGTGTGCATTATTCACCAGGCGGCCGGGATCACATGCTGATCAAAGCTTAGAGGCGTGTTTTAGGCATGTTTTGTGTCATTATCCCTCACTTGAAACAAAGAACCGGAGTTGAAGAAGCATCCTGACTATCCAAGGTTTCTTTAAAGTAAAACAAGGAAGGGTGTATTCTTCTTGGGAAGAGGAGGTGTGAGAGATTAGGCTCTCCGTGTAGCTCTAGTGTTACTCTTTATCAAATATAGCATTTCATTAAAATTTAAAGATCTCTACTGTATCTCATTTACATATCTGTGTCCATGTCTTCACAGGAAGCAGGGCGATACCCGGCTTACAAAGAGATGGTGGCAGAGTACAGGTGGCTCAACAAGCGTATGTATCAGCTGGTTTTACACACCTTATTATCTAGAAATCAGTGTTCCTGTAAGCACCTGTGTTTGATTTGTTAAATACACTGATATTCTTGGATGGATTTAAATTTCTTTGTTTTATTCCCTAGTGGCCAACGGCACTCAGAAATCTTCCTCCCAGGGTTCAGGCTCTACCTCCTCAGTCTCCTCTCTGTCGTCCGGGACTCCAGTCAGCTCTCTCAGCGGCCTCTCTCAGGTCATGTTCCCTCCAAGCACGCCGTTTGGTTCAGACATGGTGGATGTTTGCATCTCAACGGAAGACCTGAGGTCAGGGTGTGCAACTTGGCAATTTAGCTTAACACAAGAGTGAAAAAAAACACTTGCAGACAACAGTAGACATTACTATCCAAGTTTTTATCCATCCAGGTCTGAGTCGGAGCGAACAGAGACCGCCATCCAGACAGACTTCCCCTCCCAGAGGACAGGTTTGGACACGACTCGCAGCCTCGGACCCACCACTCTGCTCAGAGACACGGCCATCAGAGGAGAGGAGGGGCAGACCAGAGGGAGGCGAGAGTCCACCAAGACCGCCGTGCTGATGGCTCTCAGCAGGCCGAGCCGACCGATCAGCAGGTCCCAGAGCCAAGTCACTATGGCAGGTAGGACGAGGATAGAGCGGGTGACGTTGAAGGGAATAAGTTTAACCACATTAATGACCCGCTGGTGCGGTCCGATCACAGAGATCAGTCAGAAGGAAGAGAAGAAGCAGAAAGGGAAGGACCCGGAGGAGAAGAGCACCCTGCAGCGCTCAAAGACTTTGGTCAACCTGCTGTTCAAGGGCGGACGCAAGGGGGACACCTTCAAGGCGAGATCCAAGTCCCCATCCAAAGACAAGAGCAGCAAAGGTAAAAACAACCAGAAAGGGTGTAAAGGTGCATTTTTGCCTTACGCTAAGACAATGGTGGAATGGGTAGAAAGGTTTAATTGTCTTGGTACATCACAACACAGACTGTAAAAAGGTAGAAGTATATTTAATAAGGTGAAATGAGTCCTGCTGTGATGTTTCCAGGACGACAGGTTGGTGGGAAGCCAAATTCAGAGATGCTGAGTACAGTGGATGACATGGCGCGCAGGCTGCTGACAGACGAGGAAGTGGACGCCGTGATGAAGACGTGCCGAAGGGTAAAGAGCTGCAGAGACTCTGTTTTATTGTGCAAGAACTTCTTTAAAAACTTTTTCCACATATCAGTTAGAGGTTTTTAGAGTCACTTGACTGATTTTTTTAATGTTACTCCGAACAGTATGTGGCCGAGCGCTCTGTGGAGAACTTGATACGGCACCTACTGAACGTGTTGGACCGGCCTGAGAAGCTGCTGCTGCTGAGGGAGGTCAGGTAAGGAGAGAGAGGCAAGGAGGCAAGGAGAGACGTTCTGCAAATGATGATACAGCTTCAGACACACTAATGTTGACTTACAGCTCTAGTTTGTCCACTTATATACTCATAAAACCGCCCAAAGCTGTATGTAGACCACCTGTTAATAGAGTCAAACATGTCTGAGGATGTCTCTGTTCATTCCTCAGGATGCTGCTTCCTCCCTCTGACCTGACTGCCTTCAACAACATGGTGACCCCGCTCGAAGCTGAGGCCTACGACATCCTCAAGTATCGCTCCGGTGTGTATGACACGATATCAGACTCAAAAGGGGTCTTAAAACTTTAACAGACTTTAACAAACACAATAACACTTTTCTCCTCTCCTCTGTGTTGAAGTTAAAACTCCCCCTCTTCGATCTCCTGTGTCTGGTCGAGCACCAAAGCGGCGCCTCATCACTCCAATCCCAGGTCAGTATGTTTGCCCTCAGATCCCGAACTCATTCAAAGAGTTTCTTTTAATCTTTCCTGGGTTTCCTTTTAGATTTCAGAGGAGGCTTCGAGCTCCACAGTGCCGAGGAAGTGGAGAAAGAGAGCCACCTCCTGGACCAGCTGGAGAAGCTCAGCGTCTCTGGCCTCCAGAGGTCCAAAGACAGACCCAGCAGCCCCAGATCTTTCTCCCAGCTGCTGGACATACCCGTGGATGACTACGACACAGAGTCCAGAGACCTCAGATCGTCCTCTGCCAGCCCCACACTCCCAAACTGGCTTCTGGCCCGCGGCGAGGACCCCCGCCCTCCTCTACGGACTAAAATCGGCACCATCCGCTCTGTCCACTTCGACGAAGTTTCCCTGCACTCTACTCTAGAAAGACGAAGATCCCCGTCTAGAAACGGACACTCCAGAGGCAGAAAGAAGAGCGTAGATAGCGATAAGGAAGCTGTTTTCACGCTGCAGAGTGCGGCTCGCAGGAGTCGACCGCTGTTGTCTCAGGTTTTCAGTTCAGATCAGGAGACGGGGGGCGAGCAGGTGAACGGACATCAGGATAAATCTGAGAATGGACTCAACGGCTCCAACTTGGAACAGGAGTACAAACTCAAAACTGTCACCATCTCCAAGACTAAACAGTCTCTGGGTAAAGTGGAATCAATATATCCAATGCAATGTACTTTAAAGGGCCAGTTCACCCAAATTTATTGCACTTTTCTTTGCCAGGTGATTAAGTCTATTGTAGGAAAAGAAATGGGATAATAAATTCCAGCCACATTTTAAAAGCTTCCTATAAACGAATTCTCTGTGGTAAAGTGAGTCTATAAACCTGTGCAAGTGAATGTCCTGATTTAAAGAGGGCTTCTCTGTATTTCGTTAATACTCTGCTTTCATGAGCATCCTAAATAGAATTGATGGCAGATACTTAGACAAAGACATGGCACTTAAAAAGTTAAAAAGCACTTTTTATACTGCTGGAAAAGAATAAGAAAGTATATTAGCATTAGGATTCATTGTTTGTGATGTCTGTTATATTATCACACCAGCTCTGACTTGTGTTTTCCAACGTCTCAGGCATCAGTATATCAGGAGGGATGGAGTCCAAAGTTCAGCCAATGGTGAAGATCGAGAAGATCTTTCCTGGAGGAGCCGCCTCCACCTGTGAAGTGCTCAAGGTGATTTAAAACTTTTTAACATCTGGACAGTGTAGTTATTCACACCATCACATGGTTCGAAATATGAGAGCATGACAGTAACTTGTTCGAACTATTATATCATGTTAAAGGGATATTCCGGCGTAAATTTAAGTTAAGGTCAAACACAACGTAACACAGCATTGACCGCTTGCTTCTCCAGTTATACGAACTTTAGTAACGACCGCACGATAGCAATACACAGTGGTCTACATCTCCACGCGCAAACCACAACCAAAACGCCACTGTATAGCCACAAATAATTCTCAGAACAGCACCTAACTTCATCAACAGTACAGATTGGTGGCTAGTACCAGCCATAGTACTAGTCACCAAACATCTTTTTGGCTTTGCCTAATTTTTTTAGTAACAAGACCAAAAACAACTCACCCACTCTCTTCCAGCAGCCGCTTGTTTGTGGGGTAGTCCTGACGAGTCGATCCCCGATGAGTCGATTCCCAAGTGCAGAGGAGTTTTGCAGCTCCAGGAAGAAAATTTATGATTATTATGATTATTATTATATGGAAATGCAATCAGACCGAGACGCCAAGGCAGAAGAAATACCGCGTCTGCAGTACAAAATGATTATCATGATGATTATTACTTCATGGACATCATTTTGGCTTTTATCTCCAAATAGTCTGCTAGTGGTTATCAAACTTTTTATTTTAGGTCAAACTGGCACCCTACAAAAACATTTCTCAGTGATATGAAATACTTAGAGCAGCCAACTTCAATAAATAAAACAAAAACAAAACGATGTTTATGTTCAGGTGAATAAACATCTGATTCTGTTTCTTCCAAGTCTGTTCTCCTAAATGCGACCAAATCCCCTCTTTTCTCCTTAGGCCGGGTTTGAGCTGGTGACTGTGGACGGAGTCTCCCTACAAGGAGTCACCCATCAGCATGCCGTCGACATCATCAGGAGAGCCTTCAGCAACAAGGCCAAAGACCCCATGGTGCTGGTGGTCAAAGTCCCCAAAAACATTTCAAAGGAGACTTGAGACGCTCGTCATGAGTTAAGAGACACAAACAGACATTGGGACAGACAACAATCCGACTCTTTGAGGTCAGGTATGTAACTTTGCCATTCTTTTTAAAGTTCAGGATCAGGACATGGACTCTGAGGACGTCCTGAAAATAAGAATGGCCTGAAAAAGCACAAGAGTAGATTTACAGAGGAATATGCAGGAAAAAGAAGATGTAAGAAGATACTTCCAGGAGGACTTAGAAGAAACCTGAAACGATGGTGCTCCTGATGCCTTTTTCAGTTTAACCCGATTAAAAATAATTATGGATTAGTACTCTTGATATCGAGAGAAGCAGGGTGATAAAATGAGACCTGAGTGCCTTGAGAAGGCATACAGACTGACTAAATCACCATTACTTCCATGTTGGTTGAAGTTTTGACCAGAAGAGGGCAGACGTGAGCTGATGAAACCCATTTCAGCTCCGAGAAAGAGCTGAAACTAAACCCCACTGCCTGGATATGAACTAAATCCACACTTTAGAATTCCTGTCCGGGCTGCCATTAAGAAGACTGACAACCAGAATAAACTGATTTTCATGTTCTGAGTGCATCCTGAAAAAAATAAAAGTTTATTCCTACAAAAACTCCAAATCTCTGTGATCTGTTGAGAAAAACAAACTTATTAATTTTGTACTTTTTTAATTAAAAACATAGTTGGTTTGTTCAAGAAATGTACAGCATGAAAATATACATTAAATGTCTCCATACAAATATCGTGGATTATAAAATTACAGAACAGACACTCACACGGACGTTAATATACAGGCGTCAAATCTGCAGGAGCAAAATATATCATGTGCGACATTGCTTTGGTCTATTCACAGTGGCTATGTTTTTATGTGTTTGAGATGGACACGCAGCATCTCTGGAAGAAAAACGGATGATCTGTCGGGGGTATTTACAGAGGAGGGGGACTTAAATCAGCAGGAAAGAAAGAATAAAACATCTTTTCTTCTCAGCTTAGGAGAATTTTCAGAACAGATCTTGGTGGGAAACAGTCAGGTAGGTTATACAAACAGGCTTCTCTCAGTGCACGATTTCCCATCAGAGATTTTAACATTAGTAACATCACCGACACACAGTAATCTGTTTAATCAGCTCCAACAAAGCACAGATTTAAAGTGTTTGCTCTAATTATCAGAGAAATGAGTCATCTCTTAACGTGGATATGTTTGTCTTGAACTGGAAAAGAGATAAACAGTCTGAGTTTGATTTGCCTCGTGAATATTGCATCAGAAAGTCACTTTATACCATCATTCTGCTTTAGTTTAAACCGTCACTACCTCCAATTTAATACCTCTCAGTGTTGAGGACACTTTAGACAAGACTGGAAATAAATGAGCGGCACAGCTTCAGTAAAAACGTCTTTTAACACTGTTAATTATCCTCTCCTAAACGCCTTTAGTTCACCTTTAAAAGAGAAACATGATGATTAAGGACCAAGAAGACTGATTTCAGGAGTTGGAAATCATGATGTGGTTTACGTAAAGGCTTTAGCAGCTCTGACCGAACATCCTGACTCTCTGCATCATCAGCGCCTCACTGATTCACGCGCTGAATGTGCGGAGTCCCATGTTTTCTGTCAGCGAACAGCAGCGTGGGCTCCGTCCGCATTAACCGCAGTAATGGCAGCGGGCTGCTAATGTGGAGTGGGAGTGTGGCGTTAGTCTCAGCGGGGAGGAGGCGGAGTCACGATAAACAGGTTGAAGGGGTAGTTACTCACACACACACACACACACTCCCAGAAAAACTAAGACTGAGGTTAAAGAGAAGGAGGAAGCTGAAGCCTCATTAGGGACTGCAAACACTCACACTGACATTAACGAGGGGGGCAGAGGACTCAGGTGGCCTACTAATGACTAATAGAGGTCATTGGCTTTAAAGTGGGACCCCTCAGAGAGTCGACCAATGAGGCGGAGTTAAAGAGTGGATGATTTCACACTGCATATTCTTTTAACGTTGAGCAAAATGCCCAAAAACGGCGCTAATCCAAAGTTGAGACTGCAAAAAGGCGAGCAAAGGTAAATGGAGCTCATTGAAGAGAGAGCCAATCACAACAGGTCCCTACAGAGATATGTGGAGATGCGTGATAACACCAGGTGTGAACAGCTGTCTACTTGTGACTCTATCAGCCAGGATGCGCGTGAATTAAAGGGATATTCCGGCGCAAAATTTAATTTAGGGTGACACCGAGTTAGACACCAACTTGAGAGATGAATGTTGCCGACCTCTTGTTTCTCTAGTTATACCAACTTTAGTAACGACCGCATGATAGCAACACACAGTGGTCTGTGTATTGCTATCGTGCGGCCGTTACTAAATGTTCTTCCTTGAGCTGCGAAACCCTGCAGCAGTCTGTAACTGACTGGCCCGAGGTCTCGCTACAAACAAGCGGCTGCTGGAAGAGAGTAGGTGAGTTGTGTTTAGTCTCTTTGCCAAAGAAATCAGACAAAGTTAAAAAGATGTTTGATGGCTAGTACTATAGCTAGGACCCTATATGTACTGTTGATGAAGTTAGGTGCTGTTCTGAGTATTATTTGTGACAGTTTGGTCGAGGTTTGTTTATGGCTCCTCAGACCGCTGTGTATTGCTATCGTGCGGTCATTACTAAAGTTGGTAAAACTAGAGAAAGAAAGGGTCAGCAACATTTATCTCTCGAGGTGGTGTCTCACTCAGTGTTACGATGTGTTTGACCCTAAATTAATTTTACGCTGGAATATCCCTTTAAGCTGAAGGTAGTGCAAATCAAACATGAACAGACATGAGGGTTAGATTTCCGTGGCGGCGATCTCATCAAAGTTGATCTCGTTGCCGCTGCCTTCGTCCTCCTCCTGACTGAGCTCCTGCAGCAGCTGCTCCAGCTCGCGGTTCCTGCGGTACATCTGCACGTAGTTCTGCTGCAGCTGTTTCTGGTAGCGGATCACTTTGTCCTTCTCCTCCTGCCAGATCTTGCGCTCCTCCTCGAAGCTCCCTTCCTGCTGCTCGGCTCGCTGGCGCTCGAAGGCGAGCTCCGCCCTCGTCCTGTCCATCTGCGCCTTCATGCTCTGCAGCGCCTCTGTGCCGCTCTGTCTCTGGGCCTTCGCCTCGTCGCTCTCGTAGGCGAGCAGGTGTTCCTCCGCCTCCTGGAACACCTGGCACTGCCTGTTTCCCGGGCCCTGGTTGGTTAACGCTTCTCTGAGATGAATCAGCTCGCCCTCCAGGCGTCCCACCTTCTCTCTGAGCAGCTCGGCCTCGCTCTTGCGGCGCTGGAGCTCGTTTTCGCAAACCTCCAGCTCGAGGGTTCGGGTGCGCGTCGTCCCGTTGGCCTCCTGCAGGAGGACCTGTGTGTTTGTGAGCTCACCTCGAGTCTCTCTGAGTTGACCACGCAGTGATACGATCTCTCCCACCCGCTGAGCCAGCTCCCCCTGCACCTCCTTCAGCTGCTGCTTCAGCAACGAGATCTCCCCTGACTTCTGACACACCTAAGGAAAGGAGAGAAAAGAAACTTTATGATCAATCAAATTTCTTTTTATGCAGAGTTCAGAGAGGGTGAAACTGTCAAATCAACAGTTGCTGAATCAAACATCTGTTGCTCCTCTTACCTCCCACTTGCTCTCCTCCAGCCGAGGCCCCAGTTGGATCTTTTCGTGCTCGTAGGAGGTGCAGCGCTCCTCCAGCTGCTCCCTCTCCTGCAGGAGCTGAGAAAAGTCCTCCTGCAGCTTCTTCTTCTCCTGCTGGAGCTGGAACACCTTTAGGAGAAGTCGTTAAAGTCATGTAAGCTGAGGTGGCATTACGATAAACGAGAAAACACACCTCTTTATTTCCCTAATTTGTCCTCTAAAATTTTTGTGTTAAATTTAAAGGCAAATTTTGAACATTTTCTTCGACAGCTTCCATGTCATGTGACCAACTGACCTAAAATTGATTTCAAATAAAAGTACTTATGTCGACCAATAAGACAAACATTATTTGATCACTTTTCACTGTGCCCCTAAAGTTCTTTGTGTGCTCCCTATTTGTGAAAAAAGTTAGTGTCAAGCCCTGAGGTGCACAGAGCGCCCTGACTGATTGTTTTTTATCAGAGGTCCTGACCTGCAGCTGAAGCACCTGCTGAGCACGCTGGGCCTTCTGGGAGGCGACCTGCATCCTGGTGGCGCAGCCCTGCCTCAGCTCCTCCAGCTCCAGCTCAAAGCGCTTCTGCTTCTCCTCATAAACCTGCGATAAAGGGCCAAACCGCACAAAGTTTTCACCACTGAACAAATCCTTTGAGTTAGGGACTCATATTCAGAGTTTATACCAACCTGGCAGATAGCAGCTTCGTTCTCGTCCAGGTTGTCTCTGAGTGTTTGCAGCTCCAACTCTCTCTCCCTCAGTTTTTCCTCCAGGTCCCTCACTACTCCTTCGTATCCCTCCATAGGTCCCGGGGAGCGCCCCCCTGACCCGCTGTCAGACAGAGGGTGACCTCGGCCGCTGAGCGAGCCTGAGCCTGTGCTCTTACTGGAAGACGATCGTCCGCTGTCAGAGTTTGAGTGTACGTGCGTGCTGACGGCTGGAGCGCCCTTCATGGGCTCCAGGTGACCAGCAGATGTCTCCCCCGAGGTCTGGCTGTAGGGGGCGTTGTTGTAGGGGGGAAGGCTGCAGAGAGAGTTGCGCCCCGAGTCGGTCAGTTGACATGACTGGTTGCCGGTGCTGTTGCGTGTCCGGCTGTATGCGCCGCATTTCTCCGAGCTGGAGGGCGATGCGTCCTGGTGGGTGGGGCTGAGCAGGTTCAGGTTGTTTTGGCTTTCTGGTACGTTGGCAACATGGCGGGGGGAGAGGTACTGCATGGAGGTGCGGCTCTTGGGAATCACGGGTTTGAAGGCAGTGGGTCGCAGCACTGTTTTCTCCATATTCTGTAAACAGAATACAAACTCTGTTAGGAGAAAGCGAACATGGACGAGTATATCTGTCTTTTAACGCCAGAAAATAACTCTGTGTGTTTTCTGTTTTTAGCCTGAACGATCACGAACTGCATCTGTTTGAGATTTATTCAAACACTCACCCTCTCCAGTTTTCCTGACACAGGGATCAGTTTTGGAGGAGGTCCCCCCACATTCCCGTTCAACCCTGATCCTTCTTTCATCCCGTCTGCATCACTCCCCGGGCTCCCGGGTGTCACATGGTTGTCATTCCAGTCTCCTACAAAGTCCTCATTTAGATACGTGTGATTCCCGTTCCCACTGTCTTTCTCCTGCCCCCTGTTCGAGCCGGTGGAGCTCTGTTTCATGAGTGGGGGGATGTTCTGCATTAAAGGGTCCTGTGGTGACTCCGAGCCCAGACAGGAGGTGCCTGGTGTTGGCCGTCGCATCCTGGTGCCGAGCTCGACGCCAGATCGCAGATCCTGGTAGGGTCCGGGGCGGGCGGCGATGAGGCTGCTGACAGAACCCATGGGATCCAGAGCGGAGGCTTGAGCGATGGTGGGGGGTGAAGAGGAGGGGTGTCTCCTGCGGGATCCTCCACTGTGGCCGGGGGTGTGAGGCTCAGTAGAGAGGGGCAGAGCCTGAACCAGGGCCATGATGGCGGCGTAGAGGGGTCACTCGCTCTGTGAGAGGAAAAACACAACAGTGGTGTCTTCATTATTTTAATTATTGGTGTTTCAGGTCTTTAGAGGCAAGTCTCACTCAAGTCAGTCAAGACAAGTCCTAGTCAACTCTGAAATCAGTTAGGAGGCGAGTTTTCAGTTCTCTTGAAGAGGTTCAAGTCAAGTACAAATCAAGTCTCTGGTCACAAAGTAAATCAAAGTTAAGTCTTTCAACAGCAAGTTAAGTCACCTGCCTGAGTCGAAGTCTTTTACTTGCTATTTTGAAGTTTTTACAAGAACAAGTCTGTGTCGAGTCTCTACTCAAGTCCACAGTTGTTCTTGAGAGATCTGAACCAAGTCCCCACTAAAGACAAGTCTATCACATTTAAATATACTAAAACAAGTCCAAGCAAAGTTTTAAAACA
Organism: Xyrichtys novacula; assembly: GCA_962446985.1. Taxonomy (NCBI): domain Eukaryota; kingdom Metazoa; phylum Chordata; class Actinopteri; order Labriformes; family Labridae; genus Xyrichtys; species Xyrichtys novacula. The sequence continues at coordinate 3,671,611 of OY660882.1, read as the reverse complement.
TTTGTGAAAATTTTAGGTAAAACGTAGTTAAAGAAAATTTCAAGTCTCTGAGAAGAAGAGCAGGTCAATTCTTGAGTTTTGAAAGCAACTTGAAACGAGTCAAACCAAGTCTCGAAGCATAAGGAAAAAGTCAAAGTCAATACTCAAAACAGGACATTAATATTTCAGTCTTGTACTTTGAAGCTCGGTTGAGTCTCCAGAATCGAAAGACAAGTGCTATGTTAAATTTGTGATTTTTGACAAGAGGAAGACTTGTGTCAAGACAACTTCATTTCAAATATTTACTATAAGAGTTGCAAGTCCTTCGAATCAACTCCAAATCAAAAAAGTCAGTCAGTCAAGTCAGCTTTCAAGTTAGTAGCAACTCCAAGCCTAATATAACAAGTCCTAAGCCCTCAGGAAGAAACTTCAATCTTAATTTTTGCTATAACAAGTCAAAAAAGAAATCGCAAGTCATCCCAGAGATCCCTAGTCAGCTCTCAAGTCTAGTGGAGGCAGGACCTGTCAACTTGCTTAAGGCCAGTGTTGTAAATGTCTGCAGGCTTAAATGTAATCCTTGAGTCATTTTAAAGTTGACCCAGTGAGGACATGTTTGGATTAAAAGTCGAGTTTCAAGTCTCGGGTGCTCCTGGGAGATCAAGTCTCAAGTGTTAAAGAGCAAATTGGGAGCCGTCTGCAAGTGTTTCAGCTCTTTATGTCATTGACGTCACAGTGTTTCCCCGTCAGGGCTGAGCTCATTGTCATTTTTGCTGGGAAATTAAACACTTGATGAAATTATGAGTATGTTTCTGTGTTTTCTCTACAAATATTCTCTATCTTGGATATTTTTTTTTCACAGGATGCTTTCAAGGAATTTTTACAAAAGTGGAAAACCAAAGGAGCTGCGACAAGAGGCGAAACAGAGATGATATACAGTAGACTGAAGCATACAAATCTTCCCACAGGACCATGTTGGCCCACACACAGAGAACCAGGACGAGCCATTCATGAAGCCCATTCAAGCAGCACAAACACGGCTTGCGGCATGAGGCTCTGGAAGCATGAGGCAGCAGAGGAAAAGGCTCTCCTTTCATTTGAGATGTAAAATGGCTTCTAACATGCTGGCATTTTCTCTGACAGCAACAAAGGCTACTGTCCGCACACATCTTATCAGCCTTGGGAATCCCTAAGAGTCCATAACTGCGGATAATATCTCAAAGTAAAATTGCAAAGAGGAGGAGACAGGTTGAACTGGCTGTGATACTTCAGCCGTGGGTGCTGAAAGTTTCTGAATTCATCTTAAGAGGAAATGATAAAGCTACGAGAAGTGACAAAACACTCAAGGAGGAACAAGAGCCCACTTACTTTTATCTCCCTCGCTCTCATACGCCTGCCGCTGGTAAATATTGACACTATAGCAGACACACAGTGAGACTATGATGTCAACATCAGTCCCGTGGATGGTGAATAAGTTGAGTGTTGTGCGGAGAACAATGGCCAACAGGACGCATGATGATGAGGTCATGGTTCACTGACAACAATCCTAACAGCAGAGCCGGTGTTGCTCTCAAAACATCACAGTGAGTCAGAATACGAGGATATCCGACTGACGGGTGTGTCCTGTTCTTGAGTTTCACGGCTGTCTAGCAAGTCGCAGACATCTGACTGAAAGATTTCAAGTATGACAAAAACGGCGGCTCTCACTACATCACTCTCTGTTTTGCAGGTTGTTGGTCAATCCCTCTGTGTGAAAGAAAAGCTAGACGGTCCCGCTTGTTTCGCCCACTGTCTGATCCTCTTAACCTTCCTGTTGACACAATACAGGTTTTAAACCTGGGGGGGGGGCACCGTCCATGCTGTTAATTAGTGTTAGGATGACTAATAAGGTGAGAAATGGGCCGACAGCAGGCGAGCTGGCTGCACACATCCGAGGGTCCAACCTGCCAAGACAGAGCCTTGCCAAGTTATTGTCCCACCTGCCAAGTGCAGCGAGAGCCTTGACGGCTATGTTAGCCATTTAACTGTAATTACAGCACAGTAATTAGCAAATTCAGAGTTAGCTGATCCCTTCTTAGGTTCATAATTATGACTGTGACAAATCTGGCGCTGCAATATGATGTCGGAATATGTGTAATCTCTATAAACAGATACTGTATCTGCATATCTATGCATAATCTGTAGACAAAGACCAGATTTAGGTACATGAGTAATGGGATTATACTAGCCTTCTAGTATCAGCACAAAAATAAACATTACAGCACTCACTGTTAAGGGTATGGGTATATAAAATGGGAATAAACTGCAATAATATTCAATGTTTCAATCTTTCTCTTTGTCTAACTAAACTGAATGTGCATATGTGTTTAGTGGTGAATGTTAAGGGTTTGTTCTACAGATGCAGAGCAAATTCAGATGTACACTGTGCACACACACACAAAACAAAGGCATTCTATAGCATTTAGATATTCTGAGTAGTATCGGCCAATCACATACATCTAGAGGTGGTGAAAACACTGTCTGAATCCAAGAACCAAATCCACTGGCTATCGTGTAATGAGGATTAAGCTCCTTTTTGTTTCAAATAATCATAAATAAATTGCCATTTAATCCTCCCCTTTATGTTTCTGCTGCCACAGTCTTTACATTAATCCACAGGGGCTTGTGCCATTATGTCCAATGGTCCAACAATGTCCAAGTGTTACAAAAAAACAACCAGGGGACTCATTCAAACATGAGACGATGTTTCACTGCACAGATTAATGAAAGGATTGTGTGTCTGAGACTGGCTTTGTTCTCATGTAGGAGAGTTTATACACCAGCTCTGTGTAGGTTCTGTCTTCATATAGAGTGTATAGAACATGCACTGAAACTGGATAGTTTATCACTCATGTTGTGTGACGTTTATTTTCCCCATACAGATGTGAGGTTCATTTTCATTTGTACTATGTGATGTCCGAATCAACCATAATATTAGGGCGGGGCGATATGGCCTCAAATCAATATCACGATATATTGAGCAGTTCATCTCAATAACGATAAATGGACAATGACTACTCCACAAGCTGCTTACTCCCTCCCACATTATCTTCATCTACCTCAGCCGCCACTTTTGAACCGTCCTCCATCTCCGCACCTGTCTTTCCCTCTTTGTTACGGAATGGATGGGGTGGAGTCATGTCTCTTTTGTAGGACAGCATCTAAAAGGGAAATTAAACCGTAGCCTACCTACACACATCCAAAACCAACTTTTATTTATTATTTTTTAGATGGAAAATACAGACATGGGCAAAATGACATTGGTTATTCTCGTAAATATCGATATCGGTAAATTTTCGGTTTATCGCCCAGCCCTACATAATATTGCTGCAGATATTACATGTTCCCACATCTCTCATGCGTCACAGCCTCCTCGCTTTACTGGAACTACTTCAGCTTGTGCAGCCACTAACTCCTTCATTCTGTCTCAAATCACAAATCATCCTCAAACCAGGCTGCATTTGAACTTTTGCATAACTGGTGCAACCCGGCGCTTGCCCCTGAAAGCACACGCCTTGTTTTCAACATAGAGAAGGTCTGCAATAAGACAAAAATCTAACATCTTATAGTTATCTAATCTAATATCTTAAAGTTACTCAAATGCTTCTTCTTGCTTTTGGTGGGGCATTGATGAGGAGGGGGATCGGTCACTTCCTTCACTCACTCCACATAAGAAGTGAAAAAGCTCTAATCCCTCCAAACTCAAGATGACTGAAGCTATGCAGGGACTCTACTCTCAGAGTGTTTTAAAGCCCCCGTCATGATCATGCGGTCTTGGGCTTCCTTTCGTTGTCATAGCGATGGGGGCCTCAAACATTACAAGGGGGAGGATGGGAGAGGGGGTCAGAGGGCTGACAGCGAGGGCAAGACCCCTCCTTAGCCTCTTAAAAGCCTTCAGTTGTTCTATAGCTCTGACACTCTCCTATAGGCTCTGAAACGGCCCAATAAAAGATAAATGGACATTAAAAACTAATGACTCCGAAAGAATCCATGACGACGATACAAGAGGGAGTGGATAAAGACAATACATATGAATAGATACACTACAGTGAGGCTAAATCTAACTACTTTCATGATTTATTACAATTTTAAAAAGGTTTATAACTAATTTACCAACATTACTGACACAGAAAAGCACAAATCCTCACATTTTAGAAGTTTGAACCAATACATTTTGGCTTTTGTGCTCAAAAAAAGAAATCAAACCATCTCAGCTTCCTTTTAGAATCTATTTATGTTCATTGTTTAAGCACAAAAGCTCAACAGTGACTCTACATCTCATATATGCAGTTCAAATGTCGCAGCAAAGCCTATAAATTGTTTCTTCACCACCCACTCTGTCCACAGTGTCAGCTGACTGTGAGCAGACTGTTTTTGTCTGTGGAAAGCCCTTGAAGGGTTTAATGCCCCTCAGTCAGTCAGTCAGGCTCAGTGAGTCAGTCACTCCTCCAGCAGGAGGAATGTGCAGAAACACCAGCAGCTAATGAGGGCGAGGACTGTGAACACGGACACAATCAGAGCTGGTCAGTGTTTAGATGAGGGAACTCCACAGCCTCTGGTTTTCATACATCTCTTCATCCTCCAGCATTACAGAGTGTTTTTTTGTTTTTAATTTGTTTGGAGCAGCAGCTGCAGCAGCTCCGGAGATGAAACGCTGTCACCTCGAGGTTTTAGGGTTTCACTCCTGAGCTTTCAGCGCTGACAGTTTTATAGATTTTCTCACATAGATCAAACTCGGTAAAAACAGCACAGAGAGAATCTGCAAACACTGCAGTTTTTTTTTTTTTTTAAACTGACAGTTCTGCATAAAACTGAGGGTCCATAAATCCAAAGACTGAAACGAGCATGTTACTACTGGGCTCTTTGGTTGAAGAGATGGCTTACGGAAATGCTGGCCTCCACGATCAAAACAAAACAGCATGAAAACCAGATATACTCTGACTCTGAGCCCAGACAGATACACTAAACTATATCGACCCCCAATCATTCAGTTATGGTCTAAACAGCCTTGACCTGATGAGACATGAACTCCAACAGACCTCTAAGGGTGTGTTGTTGTATCTGGAACCCAGATGTTTGTACCAGATCCTTCAGGACCTTTAAGTTTTCAGTTGGGACCTCTCTGGATCCACCATGGATCAGGCTTTGTTGTCCAGCACGATTGGATTGAGATCTGGGGTAGTGAGACTACGTTTACACGTGCCCGGCTATTTTCAGAAACGGACATTTAACCCTCTCTGATCACAAAAAAAACCTGCGTGCACACTACTACGTTTTTGGAAAAGTTTTTGTTTACACCCGAGTATATAAACTGTCAAGAGCATATCAAACATAATAACAAACAAGACCCTCCTGAAACTTTCCGAAACTTTTTTACCCTTTCATCCGACCTTCACACGTACTTTACAAGACAAAATGCCCATCTTCAGTTACCTTCCTGTCTATGTCCTAGTTACTTTGTTGTTTGCACCCTATGCCTTCACTGCCCTGACCGGAGTGGAAATTTGTATAAGCCTATCAGCTTCGTTCCCTCCTTGCACTGTTTTTAATCTGTGCTTAATAAATAAATACAAAATACTAATACAAACCTGTAGGTGGCAGTGTAGCGAGTAGCTCAAGCTTATGTTAGCCAATCAGAATCCCGCATAGCAGAAACAACAACGTCCCTTCCTTCTTTCCCGCACACGATCTGCCGTCCGTTACCCAAATCTCTGTTTTCCCGTGTTTTTCTCCGTTTACACGCAAGCGTGCAAACAGAGTTTTTAAAACTTAAGGGGCGAACTCTCCGTTTTCGTCTAATCAAGGGTGCAAACAATGGTTAATGTCTACGTTTTTAAAAAATAACCGGGTATGTATTGACGGGGCCTTAGTGACCAAGTCAGCACCACCATGTTCATCCAGGTCACCTTTCCCTTTGCTCCATGGTCCTGTCCTGAGGCTCTCATCCCCAAAAAGTAGAAGGAGGTTATTTTTAAAATCCTGAATTTAGTGTTTTTTTTCACAGGCTGGAAAGAGGAGATTAAAGTTTAGATAAGGGATTTTCTGGAATTAGAGCTTATTTGGCACGTCCTGTTTCTGTGATGAAACTCTTACCCCAGCCATAACAGATGAAAAATCCATGCCTTGAGATCAATACATTCACCAAAAGTTGCTGAGCTGCCAGTCTACAAGACTTGAGTGAATAAGAGATGAGAAACAGAGTCAGCAGTCTGCTCTGTGGACTGACAGTCAGGTCACTCCACTCACAGCAGTGTATTTAACTCCGTACACAGCAGTAAGACAAGATAACGCTCAGTGACTTTCACTGCCTGGGCGACCTTATATTTCACTGAGGCCCACGCAGTCTGAAGGCCTTTATACAGAGCCCACTGAACAAAGATACAGTATCCACAGTTTACTGGCCCTGCCCTGCTCTGCCAGCCTGCAACGTCACACTAACCTGCTTTCAGACAAACTCAGAGAGCCTGCGCGCTAAATCCGTCTTTGTTAGGACCACGCCATAAACACACAGCCACAGAGGTGAGTCTAAATATACTCTCCAAACCAGGTGGAGGACTAGACTGGGGAACTCTGGGTCTAACCTGAGGCTTCAGTAGAGAGAGGAGAAAGACCTAATTTTAGGAAATGTGGAAAGACAGCAGGAACAACCTCTCTGTCCGAAGGTGCATTTTACTTGTTATCTCAAGCTTTTTTTTTTTAAAGGGTTTGTACTGAAGAGTGGAAATGAGGACAAGGATCAATATTCTCAGTTTCACTAGTGTAAGCAGTGCACTAATGAGGGTTTCTGAATTAAGACACAGCAAGTGTCTCAGTTTTCAGCAGAGAGGATTTGCATGAGGGGACAAACAAATGAGTCCGGAGATCCCCTCCTCCGCTCTGCACTCCTCTCTCTGCCCAAACATCTGAATCCCTCTCTCTCGCTCTCTTTCTCTTCTGGCTCCTCCTCCTCCTCCCTCCTATCTCTTTTTATTCTTACCCTCTCTCTCTCTCTGGAAACTGGAACACACAGAGAAAATGTGACAAAGCTATTTTAGTGTTGCAGATGACCTACCTACCTTTCCACAGGCAGACACCTCAGCTAACCTTACATTGACTTCAGCGGTCACCAGGCCAAACGTTGGTGTTTCCAACTAGGGCAGATGAAAAGTCTCACAATCTAAATTGATATTTTAATCTCTGTTATAACAGACTTCAAATTCACTTGACCGAGTCTTAAAATATGGAAATTGCAAATTTGGACTTTTTCTCATCAGTTGTTGGTCAAAAATCATGTTGACTATTGAATCAGTTTAACAGATACTTGTTGCATGACTTGTATGTTATCTGTCCAAAGACGTTGAGTCTCCTTGTTATCATCTCTTATTGGAATTATCAGTCATTCCGTAGGGGTGTCCTGATGCAACTTTTTTAACTTCTGATACGATACTGGTATTGTAGGCTTTAGTATCGGCTGATACCGATATTGATCCGACATTGTGCATGACAAGTTTTGCACTCAGCCGCAATGTCTTTTTCGGACTTTAACGAAAAATACTGCCACACAGCTACTTTGTTTGTTCCTTAGTACACACTGTTGTTGTGATCACGTGGGCTCTGCATGCTGGATCCAGGCACTGCTAGCTAAAGGAGTGTATCGGAGTGCTGATATCGGAGATTTTAGATACAGGTCGATATATCCCTATATTTGTTTTTTGGCAGATATTGGACTGATATCCGATATCGTATCGGGACAGCCCTACAAGTACGCGAATTTAAAGAATATTACAAAGCAGCAGTGCAATATTCGTTTAAACAGAAATATAAAGTCCCACTGACCAACTAGTCCAAAGATCTAAAAGTAGGTGGCTGTACTACAGCTTACAAACAGGCACTCCAGACCAACAACAATAGAAAGTTTTAATAATCTATTTGACCGAACAGCAACAGACTACTGTCCTTGTCCCAGTCTACAAGCACTGGCAAGAATCGATTTATCAACAAGAACACATCCTCCTTCATGACAGTAGGTGGCCTCAAGCCTCCTTTCAGCTCGTTACTATCAGGTTGTCTCCTGATTGACCAATTACATATCAAAACAGTCAGCAAAACAAGTTAGCAAGAGGCTAACAGGATGTAGGTCGAATGATGAAAACACTGTCGCTTCAACAGCTCTCGCTCTCGGCGTCCTAGCAACACATCCATGCTATTCAACTTCCCGCAAACACTGGGGCACACACAGAGCATGCTCGGTTTTGTGTGATCATGCTCAGACTAATGCGTTAACATGATTTTAAAAGTCAAGTGTCAGTTGGACTAAGGCATACTGAATGAGTTATTGTTTAGTTGACTACAATCACACATACCTCACTAATCTCTAACATAAAACACCTGATTGGTTTTATCTTATTTATCTTATCACCGGTGTGAAGGTAACCCAGATTGATTGTGAGTTGCAGCTCTACGTATGAGTCACTGCTAGAGTTTCTCAGAACGATTCCTGATTAAAAAAAAAAAGAGTTGAGTTGATAACAATCTTATCAAATTCCTCAGTAAAGAGAGTACGGTGCAGACTGGGTAGCCTCTGTTAGTTTAATGGATAATATAAAAAAAAAACAGTGACCTACACGGGAGTGTCTGATGAAAGCCTGCTGGTATGTTTGGCTGCTCGATGAACACTGTCAATGATTACACTGCAGTGAAAGAAAGCTCAGGCCTCCTGTTTCTCATCCCATCTCCCACTCACACACACACACACACACACACACACACACACACACACACACACACACACACACACACACACACACACACACACACACACACACACACACACTGAGGATTTATCTTCAGGTTGAAAACATTTTTGAATCGATGAGAAAAGATAAAGATAAGAGACAAACTTGGGATGCTTCAGTCATTCTCAGCTAGTCTTAAAGGTGCAATAATTTATCCTCTTCTTTAAGTTGGAGATAAAAATAAAAATATCAATTTAAAGTCAATCACTACTTTTCAAAGGCCTGAATTTATGAGCACAGTTCACTTTTTTTGGTCACTACTCAAAATATCTTAAATTTTGTGTCGCATATGACGAAGAAAGAGTAAACAGTTACACATGGGGAGCTGAAACTAGAGACCATGTGACTCAAATCATGACACAAATATTCAAAAAGCTGCCTACAGGCTTTACACAAATCAACTTCTTTTAAAGTGACATTTAAGTGCATCAAATACCAACACGTTTTCACTGAGACTGTTCCCAAAAAACATCACTGCCACCTTGATTGCAAATAAAATCTTAACTCAACTTCCCCTTTCTCCAACCGTCCTTCTCTCCCAGTTTCTTACCCCAGTCTGTTCCCTGCATGTCTGCTCCTGAGTCTGACCGGCTCCTTCCTCTCCTCCAGCCTCAGTTCCTTCAGCGTCTCACTCTCCTGGATGTTTGGCTCTGTTTCTAACCAGCCCTCCTGAGGAAAACTTCTCTAACCCCCCTCTGTCTCAAAAAAAGACATTCTCCAGCCAAATGCCGCCAATGTGAATGGAAGCACAGTCCCCTCCTCTTCCTCCTCCCCCCTCCACCTCCTCCTCCTCCTCCTTGGTACAGCCTAGCCTCTCTCTGACAGATACACCTCCTCTCTCCCTGCTCCACTCCTCCTCTTCCATTTCCTTTGACCAAAGAAACTGAACTCTGCAAAGTCCTGCGCTGCTTTTGTCAGTCAGTGAAAAAGAGGGAGAAGAAAGAGGCTGTGAGCCGGGAAATGGGAGCTGTCAGTTAAAGACCATTCTGCTTTCCCTCAAGAAGAAAGCAGGGGAAGAGAGCGGAAATGTGAGAGGATATCCCCTCACTTTTATAAAGTCGGGATTTGAAGCAGACTTAGCCGTTGGATTTCAGCCTTTTCACCTGTCAGAGTTGAGTCTCTATTTAAGAGCTGACGCGAAAAAGCTGCAGAGCTACAAATTTAAGAATATAAGATTGAAAAAAAGTTGACAGTGTAACCGTCTTTAAATCTTATCCAGTAACACTAAATTTTTAGTTTTATGACTTACAGTTTGTCTCAAAAACACATTAAGCTAAATTGAGAAGGACTTTAGGTTTGCACAGATTTTAGCGCCCCCTGTGGGCAAAGATGGAGACTCTGCCTCTACATAGTGAGGTACCATTCCTAACAAAAAAAAAGTTCCTCTTGTTTTCTGTGAACAGTCTAATGTGTCATATATTGTGGAAATTATGTGCGGCCAGACACCTTCCCACTTTGTTTTTCTAATAAAGGTCCAGATATTTCGAGATCATCTACTCGGTGTAATAAACCGCTATTTTTCGAAGATGTACAAAAAATAGGAAACTTGTTTATCTGACAGCAGAAAAGCCAAATTTTTGACTGAGATAGATCATCCAGTTAGAGACTCTGTAGTAGGGCTGGGCGATACACCGAAAATTTACCAATACTGAAATTTACGACTCTAACCAATGTAATTTTGCCCATATTGGTATATTTGGTGTCAAAATAAATAAATAAATAAAAGTTGTTTTTGGATGTGTGTAGGTAGGCTATGGTCTCATGTCCCTTTAAGATGCTGTCCTACGTCAAATTCATAACTCCACCCCATCAAGTCTGTAACAAAGAGGGAAAGACAGGTGAGGAGATGGAAGATGGTTCAAGTTGTAGCGGCTGAAGTAGATGAAGTTAATGTGGAAGGAGGTTAGAGCAGCTTGTGGAGTAGTTATCCTCCATTTATCGTTATCGAAGTGAACTGCTCAATATATTGTGATATTGATTTGAGGCCATGTCACCCAGCCCTACTCTGTAGCTATTGACATAGAGTCCCAGCAACATTGCGCTCACATTCACTACAAATGAAAAGCTACATCCATAGAGATGTGGTCAGATCAGGGACTTAACATCAACTATTGATAAACTAAAATAAAGATACAACATGATTTGACACCTACTGCATGAGGATAACCATGTGTTGTTGGAATTAATATAAACTGCTTCATACAGACACATGTAGTGTAAATGTGTACTTTAAGACAAATAAATTGTTTCACTTCAAAAAATTTCAGCTGTTAACAATATAGTTTATTATTTGGTCCAGACACCACAGGTCAAACCTTGAGCCAAACTTTTACATTTTTCCCACTTATTATCCTAACCTGAAAATATGTTTGCAAACAGCTGCTCAATCCAGCCCCCTTTTGAATCTAAGTCCAGTACCCTGGTCTTTTTTTTTTAGCTCTTTTTGTCTCTATTACTTTGTGAGAGAATATCTGGCTCTTTAGCGACTAAAGCTAGCTGCCTAATATAGCTTCATAAGAGGATTTTCAGTACAAACAGCTGTCTGCTGCTGCCAGAAATAAGGTCGTAACTTCGTGGAGAAGTTTTTGATAATGTGTGGATCATTTATTTTGAGTCAAACAGAATAATGTGTTAGTTTGTGTCCTTGTTAAACCTTGAATAATAAACGACTTTTATTGGGGTGCTCAATCATTGGAGTGTAACAAATAGTCTCTCGAACTTCCTGAGTTGCTAAGGGATCAGCTTCCAGAAAGTCTTCTCTTGTGACCAGGGAAGCATTCAGCCTCTGCCTTGACCTGTAATCCACCATCTGGCCAAAATGAATTAAAATAAAGGAAAGAGCAGGACGAGCTGGTGCGGCAGGAGCTCAGCTGCTCGGCTCTCAGATGAAGAGCAGGGTAAAGTAGGGTACGAGAAGTAGGCTATGCCCTGCCACAGCCTAACACACACATACAAACACAGATTTGTCCATTCCTTTTATCTCCATGCTCCTAGAACTGGGTCACACCAGTGAGCGTACAGTTTGTCCTTTAGGCAAAGAGACACCAGTGAGCCGGGTCAAGGTCAGTCGTGTCCTCCTCTCCATAGGGGGTCAAGGGAGCATAAATACGCCACAAGTAAAGTCCCGTGCCCGCTGCAGCCGGAAACCATTCACTGTTGGAGTCCAGGATTGCACAACAAACACCATCAATCAGCCGCTGCAAGGCCACCAGTGCTGGGGTAAAGAGGCAGGCTGCAAATCACCTCTGTGAATGCCACCGTTAACACTTCCTCTTTATAGGCTTGAGGGAGGGGGGGCAAACATGACTCAGCCTCTTCATCTGAGGGAGTTGAATTACAGGCTGAAGCAGTGAAATGACAACTCTGTTGCTTCCTTTTCTGTCTGCCAAGAGAAACCGAGAGGGGAAATTAAAGTGAAATTCCAGTTAAAACAAGAAATTCAATTGTGGCTTTGCAGCAATGTTGGGTACATCTGTCTGGTGGTTTCGGGGTTTATGCTCTTTATTTTATTTTTCCCAAAAGAGAACACAAAACATTTAAGAGGGATGATTTTAGTGAGCATTAAAAGCGGCTCCGTGGAGGCAACAGCTCAGGTTTATCAGGAGCGGGGGCCCTGCTGGTGGTCATCCATCAAAAGCCGGTCTGCCATCTCTCTGCGGCCCATCAGCCTGCTTCCCTCCATATTTTCATAACAACGCCACACGTCTGGGACTGGGAGCGGACAGAAAGCTAGGCCAATCCATCAACGTCTCTGCAGCCTCTGCGTGGGGACATCGCTCCCTCTGGATGTGCAGCAGCTAAAACCGGCCTCCGCCAGGCGACCCTTTGGACTCCTCGCTTCCAAAGTAATCCACTCTGGCACAAAGCAATCCGCGAACACCTCCGAAATAAAACTGGTGCAAAGGTTTAGCACCCAGCAGGGGGCGGTTTATCAGTTTAGACACAAATGAAGAGAAAGGAGGGAGAGAGAGAGAGCTTTGTAGATTGAAATTACTACTCTTCGTAAGTCCGGTCATAAATCCACAGAAATGAGATGGCTGTATCGAACTGGCAGGCACCCGACTTAGCCACACTCTGATTTACTGTATAATGTGCCAAAGAGATTAGGGTTACGCCTCCAGTTTTGGAATTACAGCAAAACCCCTATCCGTGATTAAGATCTGCTGCTGACTCCCACACAGCAGGAATGTGTAAACATCCACACAGAGTGGGATGCACACTGCCTTTGTGGGTGTGGGCAGAAAGCTGCAGGCCGATTCTTTACGACAATTAAACCTTAACCATGACAGAGAAGGCACTTTGTTTGAGAAGTCCGGGAAACTGACTGGAGTAAAGGCAGAGAGTTCATGGGAGAGTGCAGTCCTCCTGCAGGTCACTGTATGACAGCACAGATCAGGGACAAAAATGGGTGATATTATTGGACAGATCGAACAGCCTGACAGACAGCAGAAACGTAAACAACTCCAGATTACTTAGTTTGCAGTAGAGTGTTTCTCAATGCTTCAAACTAGGGATGTCCTGCTGCTGATGTTAACTTTTAGCTCCGTCTTGTTGATGTTTTAAACTAACCTGAGATCTGCAATGCGAGCCAGTCATCCCTGATCATTTACATCAGATACGCGCCAGCTGAAATGTGGAAATATTTCAAACTAGAATGTAAAACAGTCCACTATCCTCTTGCGATAGTTTCATGAGACGTTAGCAACAGCATTCAGACTCCAGGAACAGACTGTCCTGTTCATGTTTTCACCTTTTGAACCCTCCTGTTCCTGGAGAGTTTCCGTAGCCTGCCATTGTTGATGTTGCTGTTATAACCTGGCTGGCTGTGCGCATGTGTTCATGCAGCCTTAGCTGGAGTTCTTCATCAGTGTCCTTGTTTATTTTATTTTTTTTTACAAAGTGCACACACTTGGGTGAACCCAGAATGCTCGGTTACAATTCCAATTTGATAAGACATCAAAAAACTGGAAAAACACCCTGTTCAGAAAAGCGGCGGAGGAGAAGCTGCTGCTCCAAAATAACAAACTCTGGACTTAAAAAGGAAAGAGAAATACCCAGGAGAGAGCAAGAAGGCCAAATGATCACAAAGGAGGTGGTTAAGCTCTTTGCTTTTGATAACTGCTACATCTCAGTGGTAGAGGAAACAAGTTTTTGTCGTCTTTTGGATCCACGGTAGTTATTATAATGCAGCACTTGGTAGATTTGTCATTAGTTTTTGTGTCTGAAAGATCAACTTAGCTATTACATCATTCTGAGTTGTATTTTGATTTCATGTGTGTGTTTTACGACAAAGCTAGGTGGTCTAGGTTGAATGGAGTTCGCTTGTACTTAATTTGTGTTCTTCATGTACTTTTGTTAACAACAGATTTGGTGTGCAGCTATGTTTTGTTTGTAAATACAACTATCAGATTGGGAAATATTCAATATGCAGAAAATCTAATTGGGATCAGAGGAGTGCTGATCAAGAAATCTTGAAGAGGCCAAGACATCTGCAAATGATCTGCTTTCTCTCTCTCTTTCTTTCTCTTCTCAAATAAAAAAAAACTTGTGAGCGAGTGATGAAGACTAATTGAATCCTCATCCAAAAACATGCTGAGCTCTGAGAAACAAGCTCTGCTAACAGCCCTCCTGGACATGCTCTGAATGCTGGGAAGCGTCACACTGATTTCTTTGACATGAAACTGCTTTGGTCGGCATTTCTTTTTAATTATTGATACTTTTACAGGAAGGTAAAGAAGCGTTCATGAAATCTGAAGTGCCAAGTGTTCGAAACTGTCTTAAGACGAGGTTTACCATCAGGAGGACACTGGTGGAACTAACAGCAGTAAGAAAGCACACATACTGACCAATGTAGTATATATAAAGTTATCATTGTCATATTTTTCCATATCTCTGAGCCTTCAGGAACAGTTCAAAGTCCGAAGAGAACATTTCATGATTGGAAAACGTTCCACTAACCTGTCAGAGACGGCCTGTCTTAGTTTCTGGAGGCCTTCAAAAAGCATGTGGTGCAGGTCTGTCGAGCATCCCAGAGACTCACACCGACGAACACATCTTCATTCTCTCCTCGTCTCTCTGTCCGCGCAGGCTGAGGGGATGAAAAGCAAAGAAGTGCGGCATGTTGATGAATCAGCAGAAGAGAAGCAGCGAGACTACAACCACTGTGGAGAGTTGGAAAAAAAAAAAAACTTGAAGTGTGACAAGTGTGTTTATAGAAGTCAGGGAGAAAGAGGAAAATCTGAGTCATGACGGCGAAAAAAATCTGCTCAAAGGAGGAAGGTTGAGAGTAAGGGGATTTTCCATGTCAATAAGAAGGAAGACTGAACCCAAGAGGAGCAGCAATTACACTCAAAACTGTCCCCAGAGTAAAAATGTAAATTTTTATTCATATATCTGTTTAAGAAATCGCCACAATGTTCAACAAGTTTTACATTTTTGTGATTAATTTCCAATCAAATATGGTTGCAAGAGATTTATAAAGTGTGTTACATGAGTTAATGAAGAGAAATGAGAATTAAACTAACAGATTTTGGACTGAATTGTCCAAAAAGACAGAGAAAGTGAGCAGCACACTGCCACCATCTGGAAAGAAGTACAGAGTCCATCTGCAGTTCATTAAAGTGATGTTAGTGATTAATATGAGTGGTAACAAAATATTTGAGTTTGGGTAGAAGAGCATGAGAAAAGTGCCAGAGGTGAGCCGACCAGACAGTCATTATCTCTGTCTGGATACTCGCTATCCTGCTGCCATGAGAATGTTATGATTGTGACTTTCAATTACATTTGGCGCTGTCTTACTGTTTGACTCACCAACACTGACAGAGGGTGAAATAATAACAGCAACATATGGTGCTGGAACAGCGAACCCGCAACTTTTACAAACTTAATTTATTCAGGTTCCAGGTTTCAGCCTCTCTCCTGCTTTTCAGGCCAACTTTTCAAGGTGTCCTTTCCTCGCTGAATTTCATAAATATCTCTGCTGCAACAAAGCATGGGACCGATTGCGAGTGGTGCCTCCAGAGATCATATTTCCAAGTCATACAGTTCATGAATTATTCACAGGGCAGAAACAGTTGACAAACTGAAGCCAGGGACAATGTCATTACAGGGGCTGTGCGATACAATTAAGTATGTATTATGAATCTTTTGACCTACGGGACTGAAAATTGTTTAAACAACCACTAATGTCTAACCTACAGTTCACAATGTAAGTGTGCAACTGGCCTTAAATTAAGATAACACAGCACAAAACCCCTGATGTTAAATAATCTACCAAACCAACAGTGTGTTAACTAGGGGTGGGAGAAAAAATCGATACAGCATAGTATCGCGATATTTTGTCTGGTGATATATCGTATCGTCTCATTTACCAAGTATCGATTTTTCAAATCAATTGCTAATATGAAGCCAAATCTATGATAATGTCCAGTGAGGTTGGCAGAGGTGACATCATATAGCAAATATATATATAAGGTTTGCAGAAGGGCTGGGCGATATGGCCTCAAATCAATATCATAATATATTGAGCAGTTCACCTCGATAATGATAAATGACATTAACTTCGTCTACTTCAGCCGCTCTCTTCCCCTCTTTGTTGACTGGATGGGGCGGAGTCACATCTCTGACATAGCACAGCGTCTTAAACGGACATGAGACCATAGCCTTCCTACACACATCAAAAACCAACTTTCATTGATTTACTTTTTGGACACCAAATATACCGATATGAGCAAAATGACGTCGGTTATTGTCATCAATTTCAGTATTGGTAAATTTTCAGTTTATCGTCCAGCCCTAGTTTGCAAGATGTGCTACATGAAAATAAAATACAGCGTAAATACGACAAACATAAAGGACAGACAAATGCTAAATTGGCTAAACAGTTAAAAAAGTTTTATAAATCGCAATATTAGGGATGTAATGATTACCGGTAAAATGAGAAACCGCTGTAAAATGTCTGAGGGTTAGTACTACAGATTCAAATTTTAATTATTTTATTTATTTGTTATAATGTTAATGTTTAAGCCACTGGCACATTACTTTGTACTTTATTACTTGTACTAGTGTTGATTACCTCCGGCTCTTCTAAGGCCCCTTCTTCAATTTTTTTAGCTTATCGTTCCTTTGTTATCTAAGGTTAAGGAAAAGTTAATTCTGCATGTTACTTTGATTGTTTTTTCAAAATAAAACTTTGTTAAATGATTTCAGGGCGTGTATAAGTACGTTTTAATATTGATAACTGTGATCATTTTGGTCACAATAATCGTGATGTGAAATTTTCATATCGTTACATCCCTACGCAATATATTGTATGGCAATACTCACTCTATTGCAAAATGTAAAAAAATCGCAATAATATCGTATCTTGGCCCGTGTATCGTGATAATATTGTATTGTGAGTCCCACCCGTAATATTAACCTGAAGTATGAATGTCTGAACTGTAAAGAAAGTTGACGGTGAGAGTGGAAGAACGGCTAAATGCTCACTGTGTCCTGTTTTATTAGCAGGATCAGGGATGTTTGCTAAAACTAACGAAACTAACCGCAGACGGTGTTTCAGTTACAGAGCGGGCTTAACGTACAGCTGAGCAAACCTTCATCTCCTCCATCTGTGCTTCACATCCTCTAAGAGAGCGTCTAAGACAGATGGAGGAGCTCCCCACACCAAGTGTACCTCAAACCAGATGGTTTTAATGCAGCTTCTTTAGTGTTTCACTGCAACAGAGTGTGCAGTTTGAGCTCAGAGTAATACTGTAATGGCTGTTTGATTTAAGAACAGACAGTCGAGACCCAGATTATGAACAAGTGTTGACATAAGAGGGCCACTCCTCTCACCTGTTATTACACTGAAGGGGGATAATCCTCATTAAAGGAGGACCAAACAGAAGGGGGACAGACAGAGAGATTCACTGAATGGAAAGAGAGTCAAGTATAGCTTTGTAAAGACCATGTCATTGCAGTGTTTGTCTGCTAAGGCCGCTCATACTACATAACCCTTAACCATGTTCACGGGAAAAACTTCATAAATTAAAAACTCCACATGTTCCCTTACTAAGATTTTTTTGCTTTCATGATGACTCTTTTTTACACAAAACAACGGCAACGAACAGGAGGCAGTCTGTACCATCACTGAGCAGGTAGGGTCCAATCGAAACCCTGACCTCATTTTCAAAAAACGGCAAAACACCCAAACTAATCCTGAAATGAAAAAAAAAAAGTCTCTTGACATTGACTGCAGAAACTACAAAACTAACCCGAGACCCAAACAATCTGTCAGGCAGCCGAATCCTGCCCTGTCACAGATGATAAGGCGCTCATAAAAACAAAGTCTGAAAAATAGTGGCTGTTCGAGAAAGGTCATCTGACTGCCTCAAGGGAGCCACACAGGAGAATGTGCAAGGGTAAGACTGACAGACGAGCTACGGCAGAGCTGAAACTTTTTAATTCATTCATATTTGTATTTTTTTTACATACCGTTGAAGCTTTTAATTTGAGCCGACCTACTCTCTTTTTTTCTCTGTGTGAAAACCAGAAATGAAAAATGTCTCACAACTAAGATAAACATGATCCAAAAAGCCATATCCAAAAGACAGATACCATTAGTGCTGTATCCACTGTATTACTGTAAATATTTATGCATCCATGTGGGTGAAGTCAGAGAAAATTATCCAAAGAGGCTATAAACAGATGACAACTTGGACAAAACAAAAACATTCACAAGTTTGGACCGGACCAGTTTGGCTGCTCATATCCTCCAGAGAATCATAATCCTCTGAATCTTTCACAATAATTCTTCCAACAGCTATTTGTCATCATTTTAAGTTGGCTTTGATTACCGAGTAGAACAAATGATCCATGTCTAATAACAGACTTGACAAGATAAGTGATTTTACAGCTTCCATGTGCAGGGCTCAGGAGGTTACATTAAGTAGGATACATTGCAGGACAGACATTAAGATACCTGTTTGGACAGGCGGAGTAACAGAGACAAAGAAATGAAGATAAATGAGGATCAGTCTGCGATAGGCTTTTAGGTCCTTGGATACACACAAACACGCACACAGAAGGAGCCAGTGTGGACTATTAAGGAACAGGGTGGCGACCCACTTCCTCCCTATCAAAACACTACCACCTCACAGCACTCAGGTTTATTATTCTAATGTTGAGCCGTGTGCCAAAAGTTTTAAATGAGTTTCAAAACTATAAGAGAAGCTGGAGCAAACAGTCTTTGAAAGAAAGTCATTCAGAAAAATAGAGAAATGTCGCACCTTAAACAGTCTGTGGAGAAGTGTCGCCAAGTTTATTGAAGACAAAAATACAGCAAGAGAGTGAAACCGCGGGGAAAACTAGTGTGACAATGGCTCCAATGGAAAGAATCACAATCCGTCTAAACAGCATAAACTCTTTTTTTTCTCCTCATTTAAGCTCATCCAGGCCAAACCTCAAACATCCACCCACATTTAAAAAAAACAACTGAGATAAACTCCATCTATTTTCACTGCACTGAGCTGTGAGGATGAGGAAGAAAACAAAAGATTGCAAGTGTGCAGATGTCTGGAACTTTAAAGTATCTGTATGGTCAAACCTGGTCGTTCTCGGTGAACCCAAAATGCTCTCACTCTGCCAAATTCACTTGTTTCATTAATGGAGACAAAACTTTGCTGCTTAGTCCCTCCGCCATCATTAAGCTAATGAAGCGTAGCCTCCCTGTCTTTCTGAGAGCTCAGCGCATCAAGCTGCTGCACCACAGGTGTCACTTTGTTTATTGTTCTGTACAGATTGGGGGAAAACATAATGAGAGTGACAGCAGAAGCACTCAGTGCAGTGGTGCCTTCATTATTAAGTAAGTGTGACAATTTTAAAGCACGGTTAATAGAGAAATCTGATAATTGCTGCATCCCTCCCTGCAGTTGATTCAATCATAGGCTGCCATTGTTGCTTACACTAAGATTAAAAGTGGCAGCTGTATCCTGGGTTGCAAAGTGTCCCTGTGTGGCATCCATTCAGCTTTTTGAACCTCTATGCAAGAACAGTGTAAGTGAAGCTAGGGCTGAGCGATATGGCCTCAAATCAATATCATAATATATTGAACAGTTCACCTTGATAACGATAAATTAACGATAACTACTCCACAAGCTGCTAACCCCCTCCCACATTAACTTTGTCTACTTCAGACGCTCTCTTTCCCTCTTTGTTACAGACTGGATGGGGTGGAGTCACATCTCTGACATAGGACAGCGTCTTAAAGGGACATGAGACCATAGCCTACCTACACACATCCAAAAACAACTTTTATTTATTTATTTATTTTTGACACTAAATATATATTGACATGGGCAAAATTAAGTCGGTTATTGTCGTAAATTTCGGTATCTGTAAATTTTTGGTTTATCGCCCAGGCCTAAGTGAAGCCATATAAAAAAGTTTTAAAAGTTTCGGAGGTGCAACTGTGAGAATATAGCGGATCTGATGAAAAGTTCATTCATACATAATTTAGTGTGGGGCTGTAGAGTTTTAGTGTAAGAGGCTGTAAATTTCGACCACAGTGCAGTAAAACGAGGCATATTAAAGAGAACTATATTTAATGGTTAAAAGACCACATGTCCCCATGTGAACTGGATCTTCTCCTTAAGAATTTTTTTTTTAGTCTTATTATATGGAGGCCTGAACAGCAGGAGCTGGAAAAGATGTGTTAGCTAAGTTTATCTTCTGACATAGAAGGACAGATCAAGCCGTAAAAGTCAACAACAGGCGGAGTTGACTGTTCTGTCCCGCTCTAATGGACGGGCTGCACATTGTTTGAAAAACTCAACACCTCACCCTCTCTGAGTGCTCAGGCAGGGCCACGCTAATTACTTCAGATCCATTTCCCCTCTGCCTGCATAAGTCCTTATGCAACTGTGTGACGCAGCCTCTGCCCAACCGTGCATCCCACCACCCACGCAGCTTCTGATCTGCACCCTCATCCATCCCCGCCACCTCTTCACCTCGACGCCTCCCACCGCCACGCCGTCAGCCTCTGTAAACCTTCATATCGATGTTGCGGTTGTCTTCTTTACGGATACATGTGTTTAACAGAGAGGATGTTTGTGAGCCATCCATCTCGTGGTTTTACTCAGCAGGAGATAATCAGGCCACAAATCACACAGAGAACGAGGAGAAATGTATTTAAAAATATCCAAACAAGCAACCTCAGGGACGGTTCGGCCCACTTACAAATATTACCTCTGGGTGCAGGAGAACTTAACTAAGAGGGAAAAGGGAAAAGAGAGGAATCACAACAGCTAGATTAATTCAAGACAGGACTGCTCCTGGAGATCCTCCATGACAAACAGCATTCAAGCTGAATTCCTGGATCAAACAACAGGGACAGAGACTGTAACATTACCCTGAGTCATAAGTTTTGAATTAAAGGAAACAACCGTGTCTGATGTTTGACCAGTTTTGAAAATCTGTCAAACCCCCAAAAAACAAAGCAGTAACATGACCTTGTTGGACGTGAGGGAAAGTGGAGAAAAACTGAGGAAGACACTGTTACAGAGAAGAGTTAAATGACCTAGGCCGTGACTGTGTTGATTCAAATTTTGGTGAAATGTCCTGCCAACCCTCCAATCAGTTCATGTGCAAACAAAAGATTTAGGAGATGTGGGAAAACAGCCTCATGGATAGAAGTGACTCCAGACCAGAAACAAGATGTCAAGCAATCAGAGTGTGCTGTAAACATGCTCACAGCTAAGCAGCATTATCCAAAGCACTTTAATTCAGTGGTGATGCCTGAATATTTTCAGTCATAACCTCAATTTGCACTGAAAAATTGACCTTATTACAGTGTTGAGAGGAACAAGTTGAAAAATTTGTCAAAACTATAGGGCCAGGCGATATGGCCTCAAATCAATATCACAATATATTGAGCAGTTACAACTTTTGAACCGTTCTCCATCTCCTCACCTGTCTTTCCCCCTTTGCTACAGACTAGATGGTGTGGAGTCACGTCTCCAACGTAGGAACGCATGCTAAAGGGTCATGACACCATAGCCTACCTACACACATCCAAAACCAACTTTTATTTATTTCATTCTTTTAACACTGAATATATTGACACGGGCAAAATGATGTTGGTTATTGTCGTAAATTTCGGTATCTGTAAATTTTCGGTTTATCACCCAGCCCTATGAGACAGTCCAGCTTTTTTAGTCCCAACACACAAGGCTGCAAGTCAACTTCTTGACCCTAATTATGCAAAAACTCCAAAATAGATGATTTAGTTATATGTTCAACATGCAATTCATGCGACTAAAGAAGTGAGCTATTTTGACTCAAACTGTTTTTATAACCGGGCTGAAAACATGTAAATTTTCCTCTAAACCTGTGCATTGTTGACAGAGGTCACGGCTCAGAATAAGCATATTAGTTATATAACTTCAATTATATACAGAGGAACTTGGAAACATGATGGAAATAATATTGTAACCTACTTTTTATTGGATAGAGTTAATCTTCTTTATGTGCTGAAAAACAGTACAATCTGGCAGCTCGTGTTTCATATCTTTCATAACTTATTCACGTATGGTTGGTACTGTAAATTAATGTCAAATTTGTTTTTGTTAAAAAAGCATAAGGGGACATGTCTGTCTTTTTCCATCTGTTATACAACAAGCCTTTTCCAAACTGCTGAACTGTTGATCTGTTTCCTGAGTGTTTTCTGTGTTCCCAACCACAGTCTGTGATTGTGGCTGTTGGCTAAACCACAGTCAGAAGGTGTGAGATGGGCCGCAGCAGGCAGTTGACACAGCTGAGGAGTGAGTGAGGAGAGAAATCGTGTGAGATCAACCAGGGAATGACAGAAATGTTAAAAAATAAACAAAATGAGGAGGAGACGAGACGGAGACGGGAGAGGCTCCAGGCCGTCACTGTACATCAGCACATATGGGCCTCTCAGGAGCAGCTGTGAATGTCATGCTCACACTTAAACACGACCGCATCACAGCTGCTCATGGGAAAAGGGCATGTTGTTTTTCGAGCGTTTTTTCACTCCTCTCTCGAGCACGTAATCACCCTCAAGTGGCAGCAGGATGATGCAACACATACCATCTCCATGCAATGTCAAATGTTCTCTCCATACGAATAACTTAAAGCTTCAACATGGCAGTCAGTCCAAACGTGACAGAATGTGCCCGTGTGTTACATTAGCCATGAAGTCTGAGCCAACTTAATCCAATCAATTACACTGTGGTTCTTTTTTATTGAGCAGAGGATATATTTGATCAGTGTGAAGGCTGTTTGGATTAATTAGTACTTTGAGCTTTGTGGTAACATCTGCATACCAACCTGCTCACAATAATGGCATTAGCATGTGCAGAATGTTCTAGTTTTTACTCATATTCCCATAAAAGCACAATCACTACAAGGCCTATCACAGGGGCTGATACACATATAAGGGTGTCCTGGTACAACTTTTTTACTTCCGATTCAATACTGATATTGTAGCCTTCAGTATCGGCCATAGTGCTGGACGATAATTCGATAACAATATATATCGATCGATAGACGTGTGGTGCGATAGGAAAAAAACGGGTCGATAAAAAGTTCGATAGAAAAGCACAGTTTCCCTTTCTTTTTCATCATAGCCTATCATGTAGCTTTTACTACAGTCATTACTTCCTCCCAACCAATCACAAACGCAGACCCAGGTACGCTACGGCACCAAGCCCAACCCCTATCAAACCACAACAGACAGCACGTGTATTAGAAAAAATGATACAGCAAGGAGAAGCGGAGGACATTGTCCCGAAAAAAGGTTTCAGTAGTTCTCCAGCATGGCAATGTTTTGGTTTTTAGAAGTCTGACAAGAAGCGAACAGCGGTCGTTTGCAAAATTTGCAGAGAATTAGTAAAAACCAAGTCTGGTAACACAACCAACTTGTTTTACCATCTAAACCGATCGCACCCGCAGGAGTACGAGCTGTGTCGGTCGCGCCGCGGCTCCACGTCGTCGGAGGAGGAATCCTCTGGAGCCGCTGCCAGCACCAGCCCAAAGCAAGTGAAGCAGACCAAACCGGACTTCGTTTCTTGCCAAAATGCGACAGAGCGTCCGAGCGGCATAAGGACATCACCCATGCAGTAACATGCTCCATAGCGAGGGACATACTGCCAATAACTACCGTTGAAAAGCCTGGCTTCGACCAGCTTCTAGCCACTCTCGACCCGCGATATGAAGTGCCCGGCCGCAAGTATGTCTCAAACACAGCGCTTCAGGCATGAAAATGGGTCAGGGGTTGAAAAGGTGAGAAGGGTGCGGAGGAATTACGTTCCGGTGTTGTGCTGTAGAATGCATCCCTGCATCCCGTCCACTCATTAGCTTCTTAAAGTGGAAGAAAATGAGCTCATATTTTACAAAGACGCGAGTATTTGGATCATGGCTGCTAGCAGGGGGTGCATTCGGCAGGGGTGCATTCTACGACACAACACCGGCGTGGATAAGTCCTGCTTCTCGTGCTTAGTTTGTGTATTAAGTCAATCACATGATAATCTAAAAAAATAAATCTCCCGACCCCGGGAGAAATATTTCAGTGTTCAGACACCAGGCTGTGGGCAGTTTCCCACACAGTTAAAACTGGTAGTATGCTATTCCCACCTAAAACTATTCTGTTTATTTATATATTTGTTTGTTTTGTTTATTTTCATCAAAAGACTATTTAAATATTTATTTATCAGATTTTCTGGTCACTTTAGTCTTTATGTTTGTCAGTATTTACTGACGTCACTCAGGCCACTTAAGTTGATTTCTTTTTTTTTAGTTCTTTTTTAAAAAACTTTCAGTTGTAAAATAAAAAAGGTGGTTGAATAAAGGTTTGAATTGGAATTCAGTGCTTGTGTGTTCTTTATTAAAAGTAGGTCATTAAGCAATAGCATAAAACATCCAGGGCTGCAATTAAAATATATGTTAAATAATTATAATAATTATATCGATAATTATCGATATCGATCAATATGATTTATTTTTTATCGATATGCTTTTTTTCTATATCGTCCAGGCCTAATCGGCCAATACCGATATTGACTCAATATTGGTGCAAACTTGTGCATGACAAGCTGCTAGATAGAGGTGCCGGAGTGGAGTCTGGAATGGACTGCTTGTATCAGAGTGCTGGTATCGGAGATTTGAGATGCAGGGCTAATATAATCCAATATTTGTTTTTTGGCTGATATCGGACCGATATATGATATCAACATCGTATCAGGACAGCCCTGTACACAAATACACAAGAAATGGAAACACTGATGTGGACATACAAACTAACTAACCCTAATTTCTACCGCATCCAGGAATGGCTACGAAAAGGACATATCCGCCGATCGCAGCTAACTGTAACCATTCAAGTTAATGTGTCAATTTCCACTGGCTTCTTTCCGTTCCACTGCGGATCGCTGGACTATGCAGCTGATCGCAAGAGTTCTATTTTTTTACGGTCACCGGAAAAATTTAGCACAGATCAACCTGTGCTGGAAAGGAAGTCAAAGTTTCAAAATAAAACACTCTGTGTTTCAGGCAGATCGCATTTCACATTATGCAAACAGGCGGGGACAAACAAGCGAAAGGTTTTAAGACACCCCGATGACACAATGGATAAGGAGATGCTGATTTTATAAGTCTAGAGGTGGATTTCCTCCTTTGGAAGGACACAATCTACTGCTTATATAGTTATGTGGCCGTCTTCATAGAGACAACTCATTCTTGCATGATGGTTCTTGTGATTGTGAGTTCTTGCGATTCCTGCTGTTTGTAATCTGCCACGAAATTCGCCTCACAAACGGATTCAGAAAGCAAAAAACGCTGCCGTTCCCGATGCAGTGGAAAGCCAGAGTAATGCTGTGAGAGTGATCTAACTACTCCTGAGTCCAAATTAAAGATACACCAGATAAGAGGAGTTCATTCCAGCCTCTAAGTGACGGTGATGACAGTGACTTTGCTGTGATGCTGCTCTTTCAAAACTGTAAATCCAATCAGTGGTGCAGCTGTTCTCTGGGACTCATTCCCAAAGCAGCTGCAGGAAAAGATTCTGCGGCGCGGGTCAATTCTCAATAAAAGACAGAGGGCACACATGTGGTGAAGACTTACAGTTTCAAAATGAATACGAGGATAATAAGCAACATTACTGAGATAATGGAGATATCCAATCTCTATTCCACTACATTGCAAATTGAATCTAGAGGGAGGAGAGGACCTTCATTGTCTTCTCAGTATTCATATGATGAACTCTGTACTGTTTGCGGAATAAAAAATGTTGGTCATGTCATTTTTACTTTCAGCCATGCTCAGTCATAAAATAGGCATACATTTTCTGGATGTAGTTAGTGATCACAACATGTAGAAGCAAAGTTCAGCCCAGAAGGCTGAAGGGTGAAGGGATAACACTGTTCTGTGTAATCCTCCTGACACAGACAGGTTTTACTGACAATATTTAGTGCAGTCGTATTTTCTCTTCATGTCTCTGTGGCTCAAGATCTACAGAGATGAAGACATAAACACATAATTTTCTGCTTCTTCTATACTAGCTTTACATTTCTGTTTAACTCTCCACTTTGCAATATTGGACGGCCAATCAAGATGTCGTCCTTATTTAAGGAAAAAAATATCCATACAGCAGGGGAATACACCATCAGTGTCTCTGTTTAACTCCAAATGTATCCGGTATGTATTTGTTTCAGAGCTGGGATGGGAAAGATTTTGACATAAACTATTGTACTGGAAAAGAAGTTTAAAAAAATTCAATTTTTTCCAAAGTTGAACAACTTTCCAGTGAGCTCTCTCTAAAAGGAAAAACTATCTGGAAAAAGTGTTGGAAGATCACATAACTGAGGGCTGGCACCAGTTTTGGTATATGGACTTGTGTTGTACCATGATGGTCCTTTAGCCAAAATAAGACATTTGGTCTAAGCGCACAGAAAAGAGGTGACAGAATACAGTGGAAGGTAAAGCATGTCTGAAACAAAGCAAAAATCACATGAGGCTTTAGCCTGAGGACCTAAGAGGGAGGCCTGTGTGTGTGCGTGTGCATGTGTCATACACCTACTGCGAAATCCTCTTAATACGTTCAATCCTCAATAGTCTTCAAACATTTATAATCACAGACGTCACCTGCTTAGGTCAGGACACACAGTCAGGCGAGACCACAACACAAAGAAACACAAAGGGTCGAACGAACCAGTTCCCAGACTCAGGATTTAAAAAAGTCTCTGAAACTCCAAACCGCTGCTCTCAAACAGCTGTGCAGGAAGCTTCAATCTGGCCTGTTTGCTGTCTGACTACTTAATTCAGCTTAAATTTCTATTTAGTATTTGAATAGATGTCTGGATAGATCTTGCATGTACACAGACCAACAGCACTATTCTTCAGTTAATGAACAATGCTTTTATGCCATTTGTTCCTATAATCACAGGCCTCAGATATATAACAAAGAGAGGATATTTGATACCCCTCTGTATTATGCTGTTTCATCTGTATTCATGTGAGTAACTGTGGCAGAGCACCAAGAAAAGAATCAAACACTGAAGAAAAGGAGGAACATTTTCAGCAATGCTGGTTCCAATTAAACAGTTTTCAAATCAGCTTTGGGAAAGTTTCATGAAGACGAAGAGGCACTGAACACATTTGTTAAGGTCTTAAGAGTACAGAGAGAGAGAGAGTGTCTTGGTGGGAAACACAGAATGGAAACATAACCGTGTTTGTTTATGAGAGAAGTCCTCAGGGCAGATTTTAATGTTTGTTTTGAGGCCTGAAGGACTGTGTTACAGCTTAGACAAACAGACTTCAGAAACCATTATAAAGTGAAATGAAATAGTTTATAATTCAAGAATTTTTTGGATCAGAAGTGGGTCAACTGCATTTTTTAGTCAAGTTTATGAAGTCACATGTCACCTTACTGACTTGCCTTTCCCGGATTCAACTGACAGCTTTGCTTTCTTCTAAATTATATCAACATGAATTTGGCCGCAGAAATCATGAGCTGAAACTCTGATACTGTGACAGACAGTCCTGATTTGCATGTAAATTGAAAAGTAATGAGTTATGTTTGAGTCACAGGTTTGCATTAACAAGGTGAGACCAACATTTGACTCACGGGTTGAGTTCAAAGCGTTCAGAAAACCTCATTTCAATTACTCAGTTGAATTCCCCTATTATACTAAAACCAATGTGCTGCTAACACAGATTGAAAGAAAGGAGAAAATCTCCTTATAATGCGCCCTGAATACGGAGTAATGGGAGCTCACCTGCTCACTGTTTAGTCAACAAACTGCATGTGTTGTGGATTCAGCTTAGACAGTTTAAACAGTGTGTTGTGGAACTACAGCGGATCCCTAACAACCCGCAGTTTGCCAACTAGACCATGTAATCCCCAAATAGAGACAAATCAACTTACAGCAAGTCTTCCTTGAGCAGACTAGGATTTACAGTAACTCCAGGATCTCATAAAGAAAAGTCTTTCATAAATGAGGTTCTCGCTTTTTTGTCTGCTCCTAACCAAACAGACATGAAAGCCCGAAGCTTACTGCGTCACATTTTATTGTTTGAAAAGCCACTTACAGAGTCACAGAGTCATTCATTTGAGCTGGTTTTAAATCCTGTGGTGTGGGAAAGAGTACAAAATCACTAATTACAGTAAGAAACCAAAACTGAGGAGCAAACTCAACACAACCAGACACTAAACAAACAGAGAAACCTGCAAAGCACTACAACAGCTTTCCGTTAGAGGGGATGGACCCTCAGGAGAAGGGAAAACACAATACAGCCTTGAGTCCTCATGCTGCCTGACAGCAAAAACACCTTCCCCCCCGTGTTCCCTATTGTTGCTTTGTCATCTTAAGTTTCTCCCTCTATTAGTTCTTCTAGGATACGGTTTGTGTAACCAAACACAAAGAATGGAGGGACTTGACCTTCAGTATAAACAGCTCAGGGCAATATTCAAAGCAGCAGGGCAGAGAGGTATGGCTTACACAAAAAACATTATCGATTATATAACACAGCGTATTAAACTAATGATTAAGCACGCCTGTATTCCTGTTTATATCATTCAAGGTGTGTTAATACAAAGGAATCATTAAAGAGACATGACTGTGTACTTTTCGAATACAGATGAATGACTGATACTGCTTGTGCAACTTCAGGTACACCTCAGAAATACTACAGTAGTTTCTCCTCAAGAGGCGAGGTCCAGGGTTCGATATATGAGTTTAACACAGAAACTGCAGTTCCACAAGTGGCCATTTGCAGTTGTTTCAGTTACTATAGTAATGCATTATTTGCAGGTATTGGGTCTAAACTTACCATACTAGGCTTACTGGCTTAGCTTGTTATTAATCTAATTATCAGACTAATGAATTACCCCTGGGTGAGGACTACAAAAGGTCTTATGTAATGAAACATGTATTTTCTCTTGCCTATACATAGACTTTGCTTTTGTGTTGCAACGTCAAAGGTTACACTCAAATGTCAATATTATTGCTGCGTTCCAGTTACCTCTTAAGTCATATGTCGGAGCTGGAAATAAAGCCACAACCGTGTTACCAGCGCTCCAGTAAACAAGTCGGAAAACCAAGATGGGACCCTTACTGTTAGCCTGTAGTCAGCTGTTGTTAACCGTTGTCAGTTGTTGTTAGCTATACTAGTTGTAAACAACACATAACAGTATTTTACTCTTACAAAGCACTGTGTGTTCACAGCTAGCTGTTGGGCAGTACAACATATGCCTTTTTTTTTTTTAACATTATGACATGG
Source organism: Xyrichtys novacula (assembly GCA_962446985.1). Classification (NCBI taxonomy): domain Eukaryota; kingdom Metazoa; phylum Chordata; class Actinopteri; order Labriformes; family Labridae; genus Xyrichtys; species Xyrichtys novacula. The sequence goes on along the minus strand of OY660882.1, from coordinate 3,642,047 downwards.
TCGTCAAGTCGGGGTTGGTGAGGATCGTCCGACTTTCTGAGTCAGAAATCCGACTTCAAGGGGGCGTTCCAGATAAATTTCCGATTCAGAGTTTGGAAATCCCGACTTCGGAGTACAACTGGAATGCAGCATAAGTCCTGTATGATTTTGACAATCTCCTAAACCCATCATTTTTCTACACATGCAAACTTCAGCCAAGTGTGTTTCCTTTTAGCTGGAAAAGTTGGCAATGACCAAACTGCCTGACTAGAGGCTCCATCGCAGAAGTCCTCAAACACATAACAGGTGGAATACATCCACTTGTTTTCTTCCACTGCCAATGGCCATTCTAACTGCATGTGCTGCAGCTCAAGGCTGCACATACCTCAAAGACCTGCTCTGCGACAAGTCAGCCCGACTTTGACAACAGTTAAAGTTATCACCACATGAAAAGCTGCTGCCTTGGAAGATCCTTTCATGATAAAGGCTTTACCTCAAGGCCAGAGGGGTATGTACATATTTACCATCATGAATAAGAAGCAATAAAGCAGGAGTGGTCCGGTGATACCATCTCAGGCCTGCCAGCTTAAACAAAACGGGTTCAGAAAGCGAGACGGGAAACACTTTACAATGCTGATGAACAGAGAGGGTCCGACATTTATTTGAAACAATCTTTTTTTCATGATGGTTGGATGAATTTCTTTCAGCTGAGATTCTTTAAGAGCGTCTCTGAGATTTAGAAAAGGTCACTCTACCTACTTTAGATGAGAACTGAGATTTAGCAAAGGGCCAACATCACTCTTGCAAGTCGATGCGAGAAAAAATAATGAATACTTTCATTACATTAGTTCCAAAATGATGGTCATATGTTGTGCCTGAGCTGTAGTGCAGCCATCTGCCACTGTGGCCTCTGCCAGAATGCTATAGCGCTCTATACTCGAGATGAAACCAAACACAGATGACAGATGACATCTCTTAGAATGGTGAGGTTGGGGACTGGACACTACTGCATTTCCAAAAAAAAGAGTCTAACATTTAAATATCATTTTCATACCTTCACTGAGAGGTTTCAAACCGTATTCAGGTCCTCTTGAGAAGAAAAAGTCCTCTCTTCTAAACTATATTGATAAATCTACAGAGAATCCAAAAGGGCACAGATCCAAACAGCTGATTTATCTCTGAATTCAGATGAGATAAATCCTATAAACTCTCACCCATAAACATGCCGGGTTAATCATCCTGCCATGTAAAAGAGAAAGCGTAGACACTTAGTAGTCTCTACACAGACGCTATCACCCTGATGTGCTGACCAAACAGTCCTGAGGATATCTTGCCATGTGCTAATAAAATCACTCGAGAAATTATCAATGCAAATAAATCGAGGCCTCCCACTGTGACAGCTCACGGCTCGTCCTTGACAGGCTTGCTGAGGCGTTTGACCTCTATGTGTGTGTTCAGGCTTGTGACACCTGCAGGGTTTGAAGGTATGGGAATTTAGCGAACAGAGTTGCTCTGTTGTTTAGTTTGTTGGTTTTTGCTGTGAAGTTCCTGCAGGTTTTAATTACAGATGAAGCTGCAAACTAAAATAGACATGGTACTCTTTAGTTTTGTTTTGTAAATAGGCAAACTTTGGATTTTTTTTTTGGTTCACACTATTGTGCTGCCGGGCACACATCCGCCATAAATCCCTCTTAAGAGAAATCCAATTTGAATGCATTACTTAACTTTTTCTCTTGTTGCTTGTGGCAGAAAAGAGGAACTGGATTTTTGCTCTCACACTGCACCTGGTAATGTAATAATAATACCCAGAAAAATGCCTCTGTGTCTGGCCACTGGTGGCTTCAGACAGCATTAGGAGTGGAATGCAATTCATTTTAAGAATTCACATATGTTATTGCTGCACCCAAGGCATGTCATCCATTATACTTGTGAATGTGAACTACTTTCACTAACATACAAGCCAGAAAATAGATCATGGACTGCGTTGTGGTGCCACTTTGAAGTAAATCCCCCACTGTCCTCACAAACAATGGGACAATAGGGGTGTACAGTGAGGCCTTTGTGAGTTACTGCACCAAGAAAATGTTTGAATTAGAGTAAATGCCTGGTAGCAGAGAAAAAAACTCTGCTGCTTTTTCAGTAGTGTGATTTAATCACAATTTGCACAGTATAGATAACATATAGATCTCCTGTTCTGGATTAGTTCACTCAACTACAACCATGGTGGGGCCTGCTGGTTTGACAGTTGTCAAGAAGAATCTCCACAAAGAGGGTAAAGGTCCTTACATACCAGGAGTGGGTTTTTTTCGTGTTGCGCTTGATATAGTCAGGCGCGTCAAAATTCACCTCCAAATATTTCGTAATTCTGCGTCGTATATTTGCATCATTTCTGGTGTGTAAGGAACTTAAAGCCACAGAAGGTCATTGCTGGAAAGGCATATCTGCTAGGAGGTTTTAGAGATGTTCATGCTTTCATCTACCGATGAGCTTTATGATAATGCCAGCCTCCTTTACAAGCAAGACCTAGCACCTGCCCACAACGCCAAAACTACTACCAAGATAGTTTGCTGATCGGCATATTTCTGTGCTTTATCAGCCAGCTGACTCCCCTAACCTGAATTCTCTTGGGAACCTGTTCAATTGATAAGCTGAAGGACGCTATAAAGACTACTTAGGCTTCAATAACACCTCAGTATCACAGACTGATCACTTTTCTGCCATGTCCAATGGATGCAGTGATTGTCGCAGAGCACGTCTATGAACATGTATCAAATCGATGTATTTCTGATGAGTTAAACTTCCCAGTTCTAAGAAACACCAAAACAGGACCTAACTTTATTTAACTGAAAAATAATATCTGAGTCCTAAAACAGTGGGATTTTTCAAAAAGTTGTTGTAAAGTGACTTTAAACTACAAACTTACTGGAAAGCATTATCACCCTCGATTCAAGGGGCACTATCCAGGTCACTGGTTTGAACAAAGATAAGATAACACAAATGGGATTAGTTTAAAGTGGAGGGATGGTGAGTGTATGATAAGGAAATAGTTTATTTATGACCTGAGCTTAAGCTGAGATCTGAGCAGGAAATGAGTGTGGCTGTAGTTTCTGTTAGAGGGGGCACTCTGTTATGTCTGAACCAACTCACTCTGCCATGTCTGATACACACGTTGATAAGAAAAAAGAGAGCTGAGGTTGACTGTTTTAGAGGAGGAAACCAAGCCGTGACTGTTTTTTTTTTTTTCACATGTTTGAGGGACTTTTAAAGGATAAAGCCCGTTTTATTCGCCCCTCAAAATGTGTTCCTATTAACGGAACCAAAAACCCACATAGTTCATTTAGCTTTCACACACCTGTGCAGATGTACGTTGAGTGACAACGTTAAAATTCACACTGTAATTTAAGCAACTGCGCTTGAATGTCATGCATGTAGCTCTAAAGTTAAACTTAAACATTAAACTGAACTTTTCTACATTATTTATTGACAAAATACAGTAAATCCACTAAAAAAACGCTTAACTTACCGTGAAACGTTGGAGTGGTCCGACACGGGGCAGCCGTTGGGTTCTGTAAAGTCTGCTAAAAAATGAATATGACGAGGTTTGTCCGTTTTTAGCCGTCTAACTCTCAAAAATATAACTTTCAAGGGTTAATGTCCACAGAACTACATGTTTTCTGTTCCCTCTTAGCTTCCCGTCCTGCCGTTGAAAGGCTATTTGTTGTTGTGAGGGGAGCTGTACAGAGGTGCTCGTGTTTAGAGTAGGGGAGGTAAGCTAGCTCGAAGTAACGGCTGCATCCGGTTATTCTTTTCAAAATAAGGCACACTCAAACTAACCCAGGTTTTACAATTGTTTTACTAAGTCTAGCAATTAAAAACCCTATTTATATTCTTCACTCATGCAAACTGATACCCGGATAGTAGCCTATTTGGCCTACAATGAAAGGCACTACATTTAAATTCTGCTTTTATGATTGAAGCTTGAGAAGCTGTTGTTAAACTACGGTGGCCGAGAACCACCACTGCTGCAAATAAAAATAAAAAAAATTAAAAATGCATTAATAAAAAAGAAGTTACAACAGAAGTCACCTATAGAAAAAAAAAATAATAATATAAAAGAAACCAAAGCCCGCTACAAATAAAAAAGAAACACTGCAGCTTAAAAAAAAAGCTGCAACGGAAGTTAACGACGCAAAAAAAAAAAAGCTGTGAAAATAAAAAAATTAAGAATTAAAAAATAAAAATGAAATAAATTAAACAAATAAATAAATAAAATTGAATAATAATAATAATAATAATAATAATAATAATAATAATTTAAAAAGCCACAACAGAAGTGATCTGTCGGGGACCAATAATGATGATGCACTAGTGTTTTACGATCTAGGCCCAGAAGACAATGGCAAGAAGACAAGCAAAGAGGTAAGTGGAAAGGTTATTGTTTTATTTTGCTTTGTAAACCTTTCAATAAATCATTTGGTTAGGCCATGTGGCGCCTGAGTCGATTTGAAGTTGAACTGGAGTATGCCGGTGTAGCGCTAACTTCAGTTCAACTTCATATCGACTTAGGCGTCACATGGCCTGACCAAGTGATACATTGAAAAGTTTACCAAGCGAAATTACAATAAAAAAAAAAATAAATAAATAAACAATAACCTTTCCACTTACTTCTTTGTTCGTCTTCTCGCCGTCTTCCTTTGGGCCTAGATCGTACAACACCAGTGCATCATCATTATTGGTCCCCTGCAGCTCACTTCTGTTGTGGCTTTTTTATATTTGCATCCTTTTATTTTCACAATAGTAACTTTCTTTTCCATCGCAGCGGGCTTCGGTTTCCGTTGTGACTTCTTTTCTTTTTTTGCAGTCTTTTTTCATTTGCAGCAGTGGCGATTCTCAACCACCGTATTAAACATCTCATGAAAAGTTTTTAGCCACCCATGTGACAGACTTTACTTTATTCTATCAAAGCTACAGAAGCAGAATAACCCCTCAAAGAGATTTTTATTATTTCCGTTAAGTACTTTTATTCAGAAGTTTTTGATGGTGGTTTTTGTGGCTGCCTTGGTGCCACACAGAGCCCCATCAAAACAGCCTTTTTTCTTTTCCATTCAGAGGAAGAAAGAATTTGGCTGTTTATAAGGAGTAGGTTTCTGAAATTTGCACTCACATTTACAGAACAAAATCAGCAAAGAGATAAAAGTTTTGGTTTGGCAAAATCAGCTCTAATGGAAAAAAAAATCACAAGAGCTTTAAACTAAATTAATCCACAAAAAGCCCAAAAAGTGGTAATTAAACATGCTGCTGTCATTGATGCTGGGATAAATGGGGCAAATAAAGTTTTGAAAAACAGTCTTCATACCTTTGGAAGGAGTTAAGAGCAAGAGTCAACATCCAAGTAAGCTATAAAAACAGAGATTATGCAAGTTTTGCCACTCTTTCTGTGCTAGTCCTCAATTTATAGTTGGTGTGTGCATTCAAAACTGGTGCTTTTAATTTGTAGGAGAAGTTATTTGCTTCCTGTCAGTGAAGCAATCCTGGGACAACACTCCCACTCCCCCAAAGCACACACTTGCTCTCATGAAATGCATACAGAAGAAAGACACTGTGGAGTCTGATAAAAACTATACACTAAAGACATCTGACATCTTTTATTCATGTCCTTGTTAGATACTTTTGGCTGTACTGTGTTTCAACAGTCTAGAGGCTGACTGTACAAAGGTTTGTTATGAATATAAAGTAGCCTAGATTCAGCCTGTTCCAGCACAACCGGTTCTCTGGCTCTGTGCGCTAAATATGTAGAACGAGGTCATACCTGACTAACCTCAACCCTCTCAGTGAGTCTTTCAGCTCTACAGGAACAAAACAAGGCTACACATTTTTTCTGCTATGCTTTAATGAAAAAAGGCTATACACTTTTACAAACTACAGTAAAAGAAACCATGTGTCAGATAATGTATGAGATGTATTTTGATGGTAACATCTGGTGACAGAAGTAGGGACTTCTATTCTGCAACCAGCCAGGAGGTGGAGCTCTAAATGCTTTGACTTCACTTTGTGGAAGCCATAATGTCCGTTGATCATCTTTGGCAATTAAATGGTACAGATTTGGAGGATGGGGTCAAAGGTATTCTGTCACCCATCCTTCCTCACTGCATCATGAAATTTCTTCTTTTCAGATCCGCATCACAAACCGGTAAAATTGCTGTTTGTATTTGCATTTTCTGTTTTTACTTTTATTCTCTGTTATTAAATTGATTGTATTGACCTCCTTAAGTTGATTTCTCAAAACTCAGCTTCAGAGTACATCATGTAAACATGACAGCAGCACACTCATTCAGACAAGTTGTCTCTAAATTAAACTGAAGCCTTGTCCCGGAGTGGAGAGGGATATTTCTTGACCATTCATATAAATAACCAGTGCTTTTCAGTGCCAAGTCCTCACGCCCCCAATACCCAATTTAGATGAGAACCGAGATTTAGCAGAGGTCCAACAGCCAGGCCCCTCCCTGGTGGCTGGGCCCAATTCTGGGCTTGACTCCCAGTCCACAGGTCCCACCTCGCCCTTACACGTTCAGTCACAAATGACGATAGTCTGATGGTTGTTCCAAGTGAATTTAGAGAGGAACTAAAATACTAATGGGGAACAAAGTGTTCTAACCAAGGTGAGACTTGAACCCATGGCTGTCGGGGCAAGGTACAAATATCAAGACTTGGTGAGGGCTGTACTTTTGATTCAGGTTTCTCTTGTTACCTTACGTGTTCAGCCACAAATGAAGACAGCTGATTCTTATTTGAGTGAATTTTGATGGCCAATAAAATATCAATGGATGTTTGTTCTGGCCAAGGTGAGGCTTGAACCCATGGTGGAGCAAGGAGCAAGCTTTTATTGTGAAAACTTGCCGATTTACCAGATGAGATAGTAGACTGTGCTTTTGTCTGGAGGAGGCTTATTCCTGCAGGAAAAAAAGGAGCAGCAAGAGCCTAGAATAACATTTTCAGACTAGGATGGGAAAAACAAAGCCTGGCAAAAGTGAGACTCGAACCCAGGCCTGGTGCTTCAAGTTTAAAGTATAGTATGCCCTTTACCATCTGAACTAATACTAAGTATTTTTGGGATGCCTTGCAGTTCAGGCAAGAAGGCATTAGCAGTTGATGAACTCATGTTGACATTTGAGCATGGTTATATCTGGAACAAAAAACTTCCTCCTGACCAGCAGTAGGGTGTAGAGGTTAGGGGTGTTGCCTTTCCGTCTGGAGAGTGTTGGTTCAAATCAGGTGACTGGCCAGAGCTGTCATTTGTGGAAAGTGGAATGATCTCTGTGACTGTGTGGGCTGTCCACCAAACAGAAAGATGAAAAGAAAGACAGGGGAATTGCAAACTACAGTGCATGCATTTCCTGAGTTTTGCTTAATTTCCAAAGATTTCAATTGTGATAATGAAGTTGGATTTACCCAAGTAAGTGGTTTGGTAAATCTCATGGGACTCCAGTGCTAAGGCCTTGAGGGTTCAGAGGGAAAATTGTCTCACACTTATCTGACCACTAGAGAATTCGAGAAGAGCTGTTGTGGTAATTGATAATAGCGTGTGGGATGAAAGCAGCATGTCTGTTGATAACAACTCCCTAAATCAAACCTCTCAGTCTGCTCTCAGTACTCCAACGCTGGGGACATTGTGTTCCCGTATGCTCTCTACTTCTGGCTTGTGCATGCCTAAGATGCCTATCGCTGCCCAGAGCATTCAGCCGATCTGCAATTATGTTGTGTTGGCTGATAATGACCTTCCCTCTGTGTCTACTGTGAGCTCATTTTATTCATAAACATGCTGGATGGAGATAATTGGAGGAAAGTAATTGGTCAATGACGCTGCAAGTCATTTCACACAGAAATAACCCCAAGAACTCTGCTATCTGAGAGTCCATTTCCCGCATGCAAAACTGCACTACTTTCCATTACACTGCATTAGTTGAGTGCATAAGAAGCCAGGAAAATGTATTTTCAGGGTTGTCCCAGGTGCAGTATTATGCCTCATGCACTATTTGATATTCCCATTGGTGCACTTTGCATTTGATTTACATGATGTACAGAATTTTCTGCAGAGCACATCATCCAAGCCTCCTTTGCTAGCATATTGAGCTTTATTCAACATAATGTTTGCTTTTGTTTTGGGGCCTGCAATCAGAAAAACAAAAAAGACTGAAAATTAGTGTACAAGCAAACCAGAAGCCGACTGGAGGCAACAATCTGTAAAGAGGAAAAGGGTTTAACCACAGCAAATTGCATGGCTGATAAGTAGGGGAAACAAAAAGAATGACCTGCTGACATGTGAACCCGGGCACACCATAGAAGAAGAGAAACAAACAAACCCGGTATCAGGTTCTTTGTGCTCGCTGACCTGCCCTCAAGCCCGGTGACTCAGCAGTAACAGAAAAAGGCTGCTAAAATACAAAAACAACATAATGTTCCTGCTACAAGCTGAAGAAGAAGAATAAAAGCAGATGCTTTCAGGAGTCCTGAACTTATGTGACTGTTCTGAAGACCAATTTTGGCTGTTGAAAATGTTCTAGCAGCCATTTTCTAATAAAAACACAATAAGAAGAATCAACCAAAGGTACAAATGACAGTAAGAAATCTGGCCAAATTTTTTCAAAAACATATATTTGATGATCCATCTGCCATCATAAGGCACCTGGGCTGAAAGCTGAAGATTTCTACTGTTATGTTAAGTGTGTAATATAATGTATCATATTGTATTGTATCGTCTCGCATCATATCAAATCATAAGGTATCATCGTGTTGTATTATATCATATTGTATTGTATCGCATCGTATCTTCTCGCATCTTCTTGCATTGTAACATAAGATACCATATTGTATTGTATCGTATTGTATCATATTGTATTGTATCATATCGTAAGGTATCGTTTCGTATTGTATCGTCTTGCATCATATCGTATTGTATCGTATTGTATCATATTGTATCGTCTCGCATTGTATCGAAAGGTATCATATTGCATCATATTATATCGTAAGGTATCACATTGTATTGCATCTTATATCGTATCGCCTGGTGTTTTCTAGCGTCATATTGTAATCATGTAGTCTCAACTCATATTATATCATATTGCATTGCATCGTATCTAACTGCATATCAATTAGAAGTTGCAGACAGGGTTTTGCTCTTAAACTGAACCTCTCCCAGATAAACACAACATATGTTTTTCAAGCTGTTCCTAAAAAAGAAAAAGTGGATTATGCCAACAAACCAGTTAGTAATGCTCCATACATGCCCCCTTCTGTTGTCATTTACCTTGAACTGACATATGTAAAGTGTTTAATGAGGTATTTCTGCAGATACAGTTTGCCAAGCTTACTTTCTATCATCAGAACTTGTTGCTTAACAATTTTGGCAAGGCTCTGCATCGGCTCTGAGTGTTTTTTTTTTCCACTGGAATTCAGCTTCTATTGTTGTTATTGACTAAAGCTACAAGGTGCCAAAGACTCCTTCGACCGTCTAATTCTTGGTGCTACTGTGCCAGGGAAATTGCTTTGGCATTTATTCAGTACTGCACTCGCTTGTTACCCATTATCAAACGTTGCCCTCTTGTAATTGAGGGGCTTAATTAAAACATCGAGCAGAAAAAGAGAGGATTAATTATTAAACTGGATATTTGGTCTCTTTTTTTCTTTACAGAATGATAACTTACAGAAAATGTTGTGTCATTCATAAGTGCTGCATGTTTTTTTTTTGGGTCTATTTTGAGATAATCAGCTTAACTGTACAATGCTTAATGCTGATAATGCATCAATTAACCACTGCGCTGAGGCGACCACTGGCTCTGGTCTTCAGTGCCTGTGGAGCAGACGGTCAGTGTGTGCACACAGTCTGAGGAGATTAGGCAGAGAGAGTGGGGCCTCATTTGAAGGTGGCCATGCAGACGGCTAATTTGAGAGTGAATGGCGCATTTTCTTTGGCCTGGCTGTAGAGTGCGGCTAGGTCGGCTGTTTGAAAGCTGTCTGCATCACCACTTTCCTCTGTCCTCCTCGCTCTCGGAGTGCATTAAAAGAGAGAGTCTGGTGTGAGGTGCTGGACTCCTGCCAGGAGCCTCTCTTATCCAGGGTGTAGGATGCTAATTCTGACCTACTTGCCAGAGAGGAACGAGGCCCTCCACTCTTTCAAAGCAAAGAGAGCTGATCCACGAAGCCCCACCTGCAATTCCCTACACTTTGCTCACCACAAACTTCTACCGCTGCAATTATGCTCCCATTGTCGACACTACCTGCCCTCTCGGTTAACCTCTATGGTTTTTCCAGAAGTCAGGAGTGCAGAGTAAGTTGATGCAACCTCTCCAGTTCGCCTTAGGGCTCTTCCAAAGGTGGTGCCAGTGCAGATTAAGCCCCTCGGTGCTCTCTTTGACCAGATCCCACCGTTACATAAGCCCCTGGCAAGCTGGTGTCTCTCTAAAGCTTTCCCTGTCGTGCTCAAAAGGCCGAACATGACTAGCAGAGCACATCGAGACGGCAGGTGTTTACAGTACAGATCTGGATGGTCAGCTAAAGGACTGAAGCTAATGCTACATGACAGTTCAGGATTTGAGACATGGGCACACGATTTCCCCAGAGAGGCTCAGGAGGACCAGGAGAGGGAACTACATGCTGGTTGACCTTTACTTCTTTGAAGGTGAACAACTCTGCCTCACCACCCACAGAGAGGAAAATCACTGCAGGTATTTTCTTAGAGGGGGGTCTAGTTCAGGTTCAATACACTAAATTTCTCTTTTCTCTGACTCCCCAACTGTTCAAGGCCAGCAGGTTTTTTAGGGGGTCAAACATGGAACAGATTGGGGCACTTGACTCAAGAGCAGAGACAAACAGAAAGTGGCTTTTTAACAAGTACGGTGATTGTTTTTCACTGTACCCTCTCAGAAACTGAAGAGCAGCGACAACAAAACACTGACAAAATGGAAACACTGAGCAAACGGCCCATTTGGCAGAAAAACAGCCACATTAGCATGAAATCAGAATCATAAAACAGATGATCGTGAGTCCAATATTTACGCTCTTGTAGCTCTGCTGCTTGAATGGTTAGCTAATTCTTTCCGAAGCCAAAAAACAGGGTGTATTTTCTGACAGAGCAGCAATGGTGAGCAAAATGACTAAAAACAGAGCTGAAGACATGTATTTGAAAAAAGGTTGTTACTTTGTTCACAATAAACTAGTAGATAAACTGGGTTTTGAAAAGGTCTTTGCTGAAATTAGCGTCCTGTTGCAACCATCAAGACCACTGTAGTAAAATTGAATTTGACCATAAGTTTTTTTTTTTTTTTTTGTCATATATTCAAAGGACCCACTGCGTTTTTTGATCTAAAAGAGGTCTAACAGACGTCTAAATGTAGCCTAGATAACTGGTCTAAAAGAAGACTACCACAGGTCTGAAAATGAAAGTTTTTTAGACCAAGTCTAAATTTAGACCCAGTCTAACTTTGGGCTATATCTATACGACACTGTATATTGCTCAACAGCTATCGTAATTATTTGGGTTAAGTACTTGGAGATCAGTTATGTAACTCACAGTTGCACAAAATTCTCAAAATTTTAGGGAGAATTCCACAAATTTTTCAAAATTTTTGGCAGTTTTCAGGTTTCTAAACAATTCCAAAAACTTACTTCAAATGATTACTTCAGAAAAAAGTTAATAAAAGTTTCATAAAAGGAAAATTCTCTTAGCGGCCAAAGATTAAGGGGGACGATGTCTGCAACAGCAATCCAGAGGAACCCATGAGACGAGGGAGCTCAGGGACCCAAAAAAGACTTTTACCTTTAAGTTTCCTTATCCTTTTATTTCTCTTTTGTTTTTGTATTTATACTGCTGTAATTTTGAAATTTCCTCCCTGTTGGACTTACAAAGGTACATCTTATCTTATCCTATCTTTATAGGAGCACAGTTGAAATCAATGATACACTCATAAATGGAGGACAGAGAGAAAGAAGGATGCTCAACGTGCCTGTACCCCGGGTAGTCTAGATTTATAGCAGCATGACTGAACTAGCTCTACAAATGAGCTTCATCAAAAATGAAAGTTCTTAGTAAATGTAACACAAACAAAAAAAGGGAGTTTGTTGGGATCAACACAGATTTAGCTAACTAGAATAGTGTCTTGAATTGTCTCAGTATCAACTACAGCTACTCGTTTCCTATCATATTCTGTTGATAGTGATAAAAATGTACAATAGTCTTAGCCTCAAGTTTTACACAACGAGCTGAAACACGAGCCGTCTCCTGATCCGGGGAGCGCAGAGGCACACGTTTGTTAGTACACACAGAAGCAGGCATACCATTGAGTAATGTGGGTCAAGTGTGCAGAGAGCTCGTGAGACAGAGTCGCCTCCCACTCATGACATTACAGGGATGGTGGGACATCTTGAATCAGCGCTGAGTCTAAAACAGCCCGCAGTCTGACTGTAAGCGATGTGTGTATCCTCTGCTCACTCGCTGAAAAACACACAAATAAAGCATGCAGTGTTTGTTACTTTGATGAAAATGTGGGGCTATATTTAGGCGCAGAGGCTGAATCCAAAGACGCTGTAATGTTCCTGGTAGAAACACCGAGTCCTACTTTTGAACTTCATGAACATGAAAAGTTTCTGTGCTTGTTACAGAAAGAGAAATTATACCGTGACAGACACAGTGTGTACCGATGAACTTGCTCTACATACTCTCCGTCCCCCTCCATGCGCTCGATATTCTCCCAGCATGTTCTGTCACACTTTCTATTTTAATGTCAGTCTGGGTCATAAAATATTCTCACCCTCCCTTTCAGCTAATAAATGTGAACTTTATCAAACTGAAATCAAGTCTTAAAATGTTTGAATTAGAGTCAGACACACAATAAATTACACTTGGCTGTTTTTTTTTCCTGATAACTCAACGAAACCGGTTCACTTCTCGAGGACAAACAAAGGATTTGACCGTTTCACTGAGCTTTTTAAGACTCTCTAGAGCTTGACAGTCATTTCTTGACCTTGAGCACCGCAGCGGACAAAACAATCTCAGACTCAGTCATGTACTCGTTTGTTTCAGAGCTTTCAACCGAACGAATACTGACATGTTTATGGAGGGTATTTGTTCTGGGTTTGTCAAATGGGTCTGTTGTTCAGTAGAGGAAGCAATAACTCAAGTGCGCTTCAAGCCTTTTTCCACTTTTTCATACATGATGTTAAACAGGAGTAGAAACAGTCAAAGTTACAAGGAAGAGAATGCTAAAACAAAAATATAAGATATTGTCAACAGAGGCACGAAAAACGTCTTTCAAATACAGGGATGGGAATCGAGAACCGGTTCTTGTTGAGAGCTGGTTCCAAATGGTTCAATCCATTGACATCATTTACATTTTACCTAAACGATTCCCTTAACGATTCTTTTCTTCCGATCGTCAGCCGCTGCTGCTCCGTCTCAGCAATGGCATGAAAGGTACGTAGTATGTCCTGTGTTAACATAAGCTCAATGCATGCCAGACTCGGACCAACTGAGTTAGAAGAGTGTCAAAAACACTCGACCCGACCCAAAAAACCCTCGAAATTTTGCGCACTACTCCACCTACGCTTGGTAATGAATCCAGAATATGGTCACCCTAATTTGACTTAATACTGACTGAAGTAATCGCTGTACAAGTAGTTTGTCATTTGATTATTTTTAGACTACTGTTATCAGAGACTCAATAAAATTTTGAGTTAACGGTGAAAATCTATAGTCTACTTTTTTTTAAATTTACAGAAAGGCACCGATACGGGAATCGTTAAAGAATTGAATCGATAAGCAGAATCGATAATGGCATTGATATTGATAAAATCTTAATAATTCCCATCCCTATTCAAATAAGCAGCAATCTTGAGCTAATATGAATATTTACAAAAACCCCTCATTGAATAAGTATAAAGATTTGATTGAATGCAGCCTTTTTGTTGCTGATCTCCTCGTCCCACATTATCTCACTCCTTTCTGATTCAAGAGAAGATCAGCCAAAAATGCTTTTAATGTGATCCCGTTAGTTGAAGTTCCATCCCTGCAGCTGGAAAACTGATTTGAGGTCCAAAAATTACCTCCAGACTCAGTCAAGTAGTTTGTTTAATGAAGGGAAGCTAATGGTGTGCAGAGCCATACATGCATGACGTCCATCCATGGGGCCTCCAGTTCATTCATTTTCCTATTGTTATAACTCTTGGAATTTTTCCTGTTTGTAGGATCGGTTTATGAGATTTATAAGAAATGCTGCCCTGATGTCTGATCATGATGTTTTCAGTGAATTCAGGGTCAAAAACTTCACCAGAGAGGAGTTCATCTGCAGCTGAAACATCTTTTCCTGAGCGTCATTTGATTCACATCCTCCTCGGTGTTTGTTTTTTTGATGAGAAGGAATGCTTTTGGTGTTTGCACAATTTGTTTCCATCCTGATTAAGAGCGACAAGTTGATTCATCTCCCTCCTTGCTCCAGATGGCAGCTATTTGAATAGGCGTGCAAGGCTCTGATCAGGACAAGCTATTTAAAATAAACTGGGCAATCCACTACATAGTTGTACTGTGATATACTCGAGCATTAGCCATCTATATTTCCTCCACAGATAGAGAAAATGCACGCTATTTTCTGTGCAGTCTTACTTGGCGGAAGTTTGGTATTGCAATCAAGTTTTCCCGATAGCTATAGAGGGCAAGTTCTGTGCAACTTTGCATGCATGTGCACCTGCATACATTTATGTCAAAGTGATTCGTTCCAATGTTTGTGTGTTTTTCTTTCTTTTTTAGGATCCTAAGGGCGACAGAGCGGCCATCATCTGTTGCAGCAGTGCCTCGAAACACAAAGAGCCCCATTCAGAGGCCTCAGAAGCAGTATCCCACACCCACACGGCCAAGAGGACACTCAGACCCATCCAGCACACAGCCTGGAGTCATTATAGAAGCAGTGTGGACGTCTCTGAGAAGAAGAACCAAAAGGATGAAACTCAAACCAACAAAAATGTACAGGAAGTGTCCCCCTCCTGCTGTCTCATCTGCTGTGATTTATGCTCATCAAACATACACAGGGATTATTCCCACAGCTTACAACAATATTTTACAGTTTCAGCTATCCAAGGAGCTCAGGGGCCCTGCATACCAAGTGTAAAGTGATTCTGATGCCAGTAGCTTCCCGGACCGGTCTGTCAGACGGAGCCAGCGGGGATCTCAGAGGCAGACAGAGAGGCTTCAGACTCTGTGAACTCTGAGGTTACAATGGAGGGGCAAAATTAAGGGGAAACTGTAACAAATACTGTCAATCTACAGGTCTGATACAGAGGCTAACACACTGTTAATAATGGGTTCGATACAGACTTTGTGGCTGTGAAATATCTAATGGATTTCTTGAGAGAAGGTCACTTAATTCATGTTCTTTGGTTGTTAAGTTGTGGATTTTTATAAATGTGTGTTTTTTGGCCTTTACTTTAATGGGAGGAGTGGAGAATGATTTGAACCCAGGCCACCTTCCTCAAGGACAAAGCTACAGGTTAAGTTTTCTTTTTTAAAGCTGCTGTGAGGAACTCTTTGTCTGTATTGATTTTGGCGCCCCATGTGGCCAAAGTAGAAACTCTTTATTGTTGCTAATTTCTGCTCATTAGTGTGAGATTTTTAAAAATCACATGTTGTCTCTTTTGATGAAAAGTCTAAAAATGGCAGGTGAAATAATGAAGGACAATAAGTTGAAGATTAAAAATAACGCTATTAAAATCTGAACATCAAGTACCAAAAAATTATTCTGCGATCTAGTTACCTCGGAGGTCAGATGTCAGAGCTGAAAATGACGTCACAGCCAAGTCAGAAAAAAGCAAAATCGGAGGCGGAAACAAGATGGCTACATCTGCAAAAGTTATTTTAGCACTTGCATTGTCCTTGTTATATTTGGACAAGGCAAGCGCTAAAATAACTTTCATAGATGTAGCCATCTTGTGTCCGCCTCCGATCCTGCTTTTTTTTTCTGACTTGGTAACTGAAATGCTGGTAACTCGGCTGTGACGTCATTTTCAGCTCTGACATCTGACCTCCGAGGTAATTCGAAAGCAGCATAACATAATCCCGTCATAAAAGCCAAACTAAACATCTGGACAGAAAACATGGATGATAATTTGTTTTGATTTCTTATTTGAGTTTTTGTACCAAACTATAAACCAGATAAATTAAGGGTAAGATAAAAACAAGCAGCGTTTATCTTGGATTTGATGTGTCATGCCTCCCGCAGTGAGTTTTCATTTGCGATGTGACAGGAGCCCATGAGCGTCTTAATGAGATTCTCAGAGTGCAGGGATCGTTAATCTCTTAATGAGTCGAACTCCCAGGGTGGGACAAAAACTGCTGAGTGGATCTAAGTCAGTAACAAAATCATCACAGGCTCTGGTATCAAAACAACACTGTCACAGACCCACACTGACCTCTCCTCTACATGACAAAACTCTGAAATCGCAGTTTTTCAGTCACTAAATGATGAAACATGACACTTTAAAAACTATCGAACCACAGTGCAGCAGCTCCATGCAGACTCCCTGACCTCTGAAAGCTGCTGATTCTACATGTAACCCCACACCTGTGTGAGCTGGGCAGGGCTTCTGGCTTCACCCATGAAATATTCAGAGGAAGATATTTTTGAGGACATTTGCATTTATTAAAAGTCACTCAGTCTAAATAATGGATTGTGTAATGTGATTCTGGCTCAGTCTGACAATAGAAAGGATCCACTTCACTGACGCACAATAACCGACTGAAGAAGTTGCAGTCAAACACAATTATAAGTCTCACAGGTGTGTCTGTTACATTTTGGCTTTTACTTGGATTTAATTCGTCCAGGTCCTGTTGTTCATATATTTTGATTTCTAAGGAATATACCCATTAAGTTACAAAATCTCTTATTTGAGAGAGTCCTGACTTAAACAGTGAAACAAAAATTTCACAAGAATGCAAAAACTACATTTGTTGATAGATTAACAGTGTTAAGAAACATCTATGTAGGCTTTTTATAACTCTGGTTTTTGTGTTTTTTTTAAAGGGTTTAGTTTTAAACTTTCTCTTACATTGAATTATTTCGAATTTGTCAGTTTGAATACTTCATGGTAAGCAGTAACCCAATAATACTGTCTTTCTTTAACAGTCCAGGGTTTTCACTTTTAAATACATGTAACCTCAATTCCAAAAAGTTGGGACATTTTCTAAATTATTGATAAAAATCAGAATTTAATGGTCTCCGAACTGACAGCTTAACAATACAAAAACAAATATTTTTATTGTTTTATGAATAAATGTGTGCAAATTTTTGATTTGACGCCAGCAACATGTTTGAAAAAAGTTTGGGTTGGACAAGAAAACTCTAAAAAAGTTCTGTAATGTTTAAAAAAAACATCTGGAGAGCATCTTCTTTTAATTATTTGCAAAAGACAAATGACCCTTATGAGTTTAAAAAAGGGCTAGTGTTTCAGGCGTAAAGATAATAAGAGGTTCAGCACTGTGAGAGGCCGGCTGAGCAAATTGATCAACAATTTTTGCGTCTTTAATTAAATACTCTGTTAAAACTTTAACTCCCAATCCTGAAAACTAAAGTTAAAAAAAATGAACACGTTTTGCAGTCTGTAATACCGTGATATTTACCTTCTTCTTGTAAGTTCTGGCAGGAGACTTCATATGAATCCTTCATAACTTCAAATGCGTCTGTAATGCGCGCTCTGCCCCCTGCTGGCCATAAAGTAAACCTCAGAAAACCTTTTTTTCTTAGACATTTTATTTAAGAAAGTAGCAGCTCATTCAGTAAGTCGTACAAAAACAATAACAGTCAGTAGAGAGCACATTGTAGTCATGTGTAAGTGCTAATGTAATTCTGAACACGTACAGTGTGATAGTGTCGACTGTCGACAAAACTATTTTACTTACTAGAAAATTAGTAGGATTTCATTAACACTTTGGACAGAGGCTTCAGTCTTCATAAGTAGTTGTGCCTTCATAAAAAAGCTTATCAAACTCTCCAGTAGTTTAACCAGAAACACTTTTCACATTTTGGAGGAAAGAAATTAATATTATTATAGTTTTATTGAGAAACCGTTTGACTGTGTGAGTTATCAAATGGACATAAAACGGTCTTGAATGATGAGTTGGACCAGTTATCTTTGTTTCACGCAGTCAGATCATTACGTTGAAGTCTGGAAATATGATATCTAACAATGATCTACATTAGTCTCTGTGTTAGTTTTTCTTCTGTGCGCTCTCATTTCCAGCTGTGGCGTTTTTGTTCGTTTTTGGAGTCTTTACTGTTTTTGCCGCCTTCTCCTTTTTCACCTCTTCCTTCTTCGCCGCCGCCTCCTCCACCTGCTCGGCCTCCTCGTCCTCCGGTTTGGTGGGAACTTTCCTCAGCTTGTGTTTGCCTTTGACGGGAGAGGAGAAAGTGAGCGAGGACTTGATGAAATCCAGCGGGAAGAGGCCCACATCTCCGTCGAAACGGTTTTTGGTAACCTGCAGGGACCTGCGGCCGGGACGAGTCACCATCTTTTTCTCCTGCAGGATGAGGACGTTATCAGCTTCTTGGCTGGCCTGGAAGAAGATGAAAGGTGAAATTATTATTATTTTTTTTATGAATATGGCAGATTTTTGAGTGTATTTATACTTGTTATGTATTTATTTTTCGTCTTACCTTCGCTGAACCAAAGATGGACGCTGTCTGCAGTTCGCGGTCGTCCTCCTCTTTTCTCGGGTGAATGATCAGAGTTACATGGCAGCTGCTGTTGGTGGCAAACTTCCTGAAGGCCCCGATGATGTGGTCCTGGACAGCAAACCTGGACCATACCAAACATTATCTATGTTTTGTAGGCCTCTTGAATTGAGCCTTTTAAGAAGAGTTCCTTTAATACCAGAAAAGTCCAGAAATTAAGAATCTGATTGAATTTACTGACCCAAATTATATAGGTTTATTTGTGTGGCACCTTTCAAGATCAGAAGGTCATGATGAGAGATATGAGCTCTTCTGTCTCGTCAGTGTTCAGCTGTAGGTAGTTATCTGTAATCCAAGTTTTAATTGCACTAAAGCAGTTAAGAAGGTTGGACAAGATGTTGACATTTTCGGTGTGAATGAAATATCTAACTAAAAGTCATCTGTATAACAAAGTTGTTGATTTAGAGGCCAAGTGGAAGCAAGAACTGGGCCGAGGACAGAACCTTGAGGTACTCCCCAGACCAGGGATGTATCTAATGAGGGATAATTACCCACTGCAACTGAGTAAACCATGTCAGACAGATACAAAGAGAACCAGTCTGAAGCAGGACCAGATGACATCAAAGTGGGGTTGTTTTATGAAAGTGTTTCGATATTAGTTATAAGGTTATTAATCATTATTTGTGACAATAATCAGTGGTGTTTCATGGCAGAGGCCAACTGTGACTCCTCGTGTGACACCAGAGGATGACGAGATGACGAGAGAGTAAACTAAAAAGTTAGACAAGATTTCTCGAGACTTCAAACAGTCTGGGCCTTAAAATCATGATTGTTCCATAATGGAGCCAATACTGTTATTTAGTCCACATACAGGATGGTAAATGTAAATTAACATGGTCTTTTCTGTTTGCTTTGTGGGTTGTTTTTGAAAATAAGAAAAAAAAAATTATTATGTGTTTAGTTGATTTATATCTTATGCTAAGAGTTTTCTTCTTTCTGCTCCTTTTTATTCACGTTTGAGATTTTTCCTTGTTTGTGTTGAATTTTTTAAAATATTAACTGAAAGAAATAAAGTTTGAAAGTGAAAATGAAAAAGAAATGGTAAACAATGAACCTTCTGGCCTTTTTCACTTCACTCACTTGTCCACAGAGAGGTTCTCCTGGCCCATCATGAACTGCAGGTTGTCAATGACGACGTGGTTGATGTCATACAGGTAAACAGCATGTTGCATAGTGTCCAGCACTGTCCTGTAGAGCAGGTAGAAGAAGATGAAAAAATAGACATAAACACACTGAAGTCCAAACAGTTCAATTCAACTTTAATCACTGAAAACATCCTTTAAACTCACAATAATCTTTACATTAGTCAATACATTGATACATGGATTAAACCCATACAAAGACATCTAATTGTATTTCTAGACCTCATCGAGACTCACTTGATGTTCTGCTGCCCGTGGAAAGTCATGAAGTAAAGTGGCAGCTCTTCAAACTTGTCCGCCCAAAAGTCGTACTGCTCCAGGTTTTCCTCCAGCCTCTGCATGGCGAACTGTGTCAGCATGATCTTAGCCAGACGTACGTTGTTGATCTCAAAGCTGCCCCACAACGTGTTGACGCCCTGCATGCAGAGGTCCAGAGCGATCTCGCTGATGAAGGTGGTCTTACCACTGCCAGTCGGTCCTGGAAGACAAGAACACCAACTTTAAAACTCATATCAATTAATTCAGTTTGTAGGGGTAGATCTTGAACCCTGAATGAGGACTAATTGTCAAAAATTGATAGTTCAAATTGATAAAGTATGAGAGAAAATGTCTTAAAATCCAACCTCTGTGTCACAACAACATTTTTAAACCTTGTCCTCTTAATATCGTGTTTTTCTCGTACCTGTAAAAACTGTCAGCTCTCCTTTGCGGTGTCCTTTCAGGATCCTGGTGAGCTCTGGAAACCTCGCCCACTTCACCCCAGCCACCTGCTCCGTATTGATCAGCTCCCCGAACACGTCCTCTCTGAGCTGCTTGAACGACACGATGGATTTGTGAGCGGCCGGGATGGACGATTTGATAATGTTGTTGAAGTTCTTCCCCAGGGCCAGCGCCTCCACTGGACACGGCCGGTACTCCCCCGGGCGCACCAGCGAGCAGCGTCTCAGACCTAACTTGCGTGAAAAGATCTTCGACGCCTCCCATGAGCGGATGTCGCCTCCCAGCCACAGCGTCACACGTTTGAACTGTTCCAGGTAAGGCAGCAGGATCGGCGGGAGGCAGCTGGTCCCGCGTGGGAGGGCGACACTGGGGAGTCCCGTGGCCTGACTCACAGCCAGAGAGTCCAGCTCACTGCCTGTCAGAATCACCTCTGAGTCCATGCGGCTCACCAGAGGAAGGCCGAACAGGTTGTAGTAGGAATTAGACTTTGGTATTGTAGCTTCATTGTAAGTCACTTTCTCATTGTCTGTGCTTTGAGCGGAGAGGAGTTTTACCCCTTTAAGAGAGGAGTCAGGTCCACCAAACCAGGGGAAAACTAGACTTTTGGTGGGTTTGAAGAGTCTCACACCAAACTTCTTAAGGGTGGCATTGGAGATCTTTGAGATCTGAGAAGAAAAATTAAAGGACCTCATCAGACAGTTAATATTTAGCATAGCAGGGTTATAAGGAAGCAACCATATCGTAAAATACAATCTATATAACACCTTATAAGTTTGCTTCCTTTACAATTTTTGGTTATCTTATTACTTAGCTTGTGTTCAATCCAATACAATCTACTTTAAAAAACATTCAAGTTTGCCAAAGTGCTGCCCACTCAAATCTAAAATAACAAACACTACAGAAAACATCACAAGGAAATAAATAAAAACAGGTTAAAAAAAATCTCAAAATGACAGAGTTGTGTTGCATTTGCATTCGGTTTAGTGCATTTTAATATCTAATTTTTAAAGATTCTTACAATAGCTGCTTCTGTTTTAGTCCATCGCAATGAAATTAATCTGTAAGTAAACATGTAACTGGTGCAAAATTCTTACATAAAATGAGAAATAATCAATATTTTTAAATTTGTGTTGATGAATACAGAAATTAAAAAAAATTGAATATGTTTTTTTTTTGTTTCTCTGACTCAATTTTCACATTTCATGTTTTATATGCCTCCTTATTTTTAAAAGGGATATTATATTGTTACTAAAGTTGGTATAACTAGAGAAGCAAGCGGTCTCCATCATTCTTTTCTCAAGGGGGTGTCTAACTTTGTGTTACGGTGTGTTTGACCCTAAATTAATTTTACGGAATATCCCTGTAATATCTGAGGTGATACACAAATGCATATGTAAAACACTTCTCTCTAATTCACACCACATCATACCTTAAACATGGTTTTTATCAGCTGAACCTCATCCTCAGGGAGGTCAGTGAAGGGCACAGAGCTGGACCAGATCCTCTGCACCTCCCTCAGCTCTCTCTCCCTTTCCTCCTGCTCCTCCACGCTCTCTGGATACCCCAGCAGCACATGAGGACTGAGGGAGTCCTGATCCTCCTTCCTCATCACCTCCAGGCAGTCCTGCAGATCCTCCCAGCTCCCCTCCACCAGCGTGTCTTTGCACAGAAACTGCCCGGTGGTTTTATCGATGAATAAGGAGAAAGAATCCGTCCTCGCAGACGGATCCACAAAGATACTCTGGATGTGGAGACAGCTGTAGCCATCATGGAAGGAGATTTCTTTGGAGCGCAGATACTGTTTGATGTCTGTGACTGTGATGGGGCTCAGAGGAAACTCTACAGTGGACTTGGCATCCTTTTTATACGCTCTGGTGCCACCAGACGCCAGGAATAAATCTTTCCCCCTAAACCTCAAACCAGGGGAGGCATCAGGGTGTCTGTGGACGAATCTCTCAGAGAGGAGCCTCACACAGATGGATGAAAACTGTCTTTGGTGCAGAAATCTCACGTCTGCCACCTGCAAGAGGCATGAAGCACCCCTCAGGAGTGATCTCCTCCACATTATTAGTCTGATTAGGACATCCAACCTGCAGCAGAGATAACAAAAACAGCAAATATAAGACTTGGACGAATAAACACATTGAAGACGCTGCACGAATTAAGTGACCTATGCTAACGGAAGGACAAAATGAAGCAAAATAATGTTGTTTTTCTGCGCAAAGGACACTGACAACTGTGCCCAAGATTAAATTGAAGCATTAACCGTGAAAACATGAAAAAGGTATGCTTAAGAAAAGAGAAAAATAGCTGAAAATCGACTTACTGGCTCTATAATCTGCCCTCATTTCGCCCCATGCTGCGTGCCTATCGCGGGTTTTCGGTGCATCTTCAAAACAAGTCCGTAAGAAATATGTAGCAAGAAGGCGCAGGAACAAATATACTCACGCTAACTCAATTTAACGTTTTTAAATATTCTATATATTGTCATTTCTGCTTTAAATCACCAAAAGTGCTAGTTATATTTTCAATTTTAAATTTCCTCTTTTAAGTCTTACGTTTGTGTGACCGTCGAGTTGATTCAATGTTTCTCTCCGGTGTTTCTTCTCGACGGACCACATCTCGTACATGCCCGTGAAGTCGCCCTCTGTGGATTTTGGAGTCACTCTGTTGAATTTATTATCGCTGTTTTTTTCCACAGTGGGTCTAAAAACAATTTAAACCACCTTGTAGTCGGTTAACGGTTAGAGGGATGACAGCCAGAGGGACACCGAGCCGCTTCCTGAAGAGCGTCCTACAGAATGGCGTCGGCCGTTACGTCTGTCAGCTCAAACGGATTTCCATTATTTTCTCCAAAAAGGGACAAGGCTCTTTAGGAATCAGGTAAAGACAACACAATAAATAAAATATAAGGTTCATACATGATAACTTTTTCTGTACTGGTATCGTATATGCCGTAGAAGTCAGAATTTTAGGTTTAAAACGACACTGTGTAGCAGCTCTCTCTCTCTTCACTTCATCTCTATGGGACTCGACCACAGCTGCTCTCCTCAACTCTGGGTTGAAAATGTGACTTTACACCAGTCTTTTTCATCAATTTATACAAATTTTGACCGCAAAATGTAGAAATATAATGTGGAAATAAAGTAGATTATATTACTTGGCAGCACGTCGCATAAAAGGTCTAAAAAGTGGGTATTTTGACAGCTGTAGTCCATGATACTAACTGGAACCAGTTTGACATAAAAAAAATTTCTCACTAATAAGCAAAACTCCATCTGATCAT
The DNA here is from genome assembly GCA_962446985.1 of Xyrichtys novacula. NCBI lineage: Eukaryota > Metazoa > Chordata > Actinopteri > Labriformes > Labridae > Xyrichtys > Xyrichtys novacula. The sequence continues at coordinate 3,618,153 of OY660882.1, read as the reverse complement.
CTCAACAAGAAACACAAACTATTAACAACATCAAGTCATGCTGTGTCCTCCAAACTTATGTACTTACTGTCAGAGCCGTGACTGACTCCACCATGTCATCTTTTTCTCTTCTTTTCAGGGACTTCATAGAAGAAGGAGTGGTGGATTATGCCAAGAAAAACCCAACAACTGTGGTGTATGTGTCACCTCAGCCGTGCAGGATACCCAAAATTGTTGCAGAATACAGTAAGTGCTCATGAGTTTGTATTTTGTCATAATATTTGAAAAGTCTTTTTCGCACAGGAGTAAATGGCTCTAAAATTTCCTGCATAGTTTCATAAATCTTTCATAGACAGAATTTAGATTTGATATTTTTGTTTGGACGGGGAAAAGGGAAGAAAAGTTAGTTTAAAAAACAGGTTTTGCATGAAGGAATAAATAGATAAATCCTTTAAGTCTGTATTTATATATTACCACTTCCAAAGAATCCATGTAACATTTAAGCAGTCTTCAAGATCTCATTAAAAATCCTCAGTAAGTTTTATGTTTGTTAGGCTGAACTTGTCGTAAATCATAGATACTGTAGATGGCAGTATAACACTGTTTTTCTAAGATCTGATCAGTTAGATGAGATTGCCGCTGTGGGTTTCAGCGAAGACAGGGTTATACTGTGTCAGCCAGAGTCAGAACTTCTTATAGTGTTTGATTTCACTTGAGGCAGATCAGTCAGTAAAACAGCTAATCACTCTCAAAAGCCTCTTACTCTCTGTGTTTTTTATTCCCCTTCCTGCAGTGAACGGCACCGTGAGGGAAGAAATCGTCACAAACAAAACGTCTCCACAGATTTCAGAGCTTTTGGCCAAAATGACCAATCAGTCCGGTCTGGACATCATCCGCATCCGAAAACCCTTCCACACAGACAGCCCCAGCATCCAGGGCCAGTGGCACCCATTCACCAACAGACCGCCGTCCATCGACCCCATCAGACCAAAGAAAGAAGACTCTCAATGAGGACTTACAAAGTTTAATTCCTGCTCCTCCTTATAAGATATGTCCTTTTTTATTTCCGAAGTGTCTGCCTCCTGAATTAAATCATGACTACAACAACTTCCTGCATATTCATCGGAGATTCTTCAAACTATTTAATGAGGGTTTTTTTTTTGTCTTTGCCATGCCCCACTGTCTGCCAGTAGCCCTTAAGCTGTGCAGACAAGAGCACAGAGCACCCACTCTGAATGCCACATTTGAATAAACTTCACCAGAGGCTTGTCAGCTGGCATTATTAAAAAAAAAGCACCTAACTGGTTTTAATCACAGAGAGGTATTTGAAGATTTTTTGAAAAAGGTGCAGCACTTGGGGAGAAGTTGGAACGGAAATAATAAAGTAATTTTTGTGCAAATGTTGTCTCTGGTGTTTAAATTTAGACTTTCCTTTGAGTTGTGTTTGAACAGCTTGTCAGGGAGAGATCAGCAGAGCAGAGCTGGTGTGCAGACTGATCCAACAGCAGCTCAAATACAGATGCAGATTTTCCTCGTCTGTATTCATACTAGAGGAGAAAGTAAGTGTTTTAATGTTACGGTTTGAAGGTTTCCTTGACGATCCAGAGCTTAAATGAACATGACAGATGGGTGTGTGATCGCCTGAGGGACGAGTCTTAACCTTCAGCACCGAGCTGTCCTCTGTTTCAGCCGTGAGGGGATAGAAACTCCGACAATGGGTGATTTTTTTTTTTTTTTCAAATGAAACAAGGCGAGCGCCGCCAGAAGTACTTGCTGCGTCATCACAATTCGACTGCAAAGGCAAGCGAGTTGACCCTACTTCCCATTCAACGCATGACCCCAGTGTTCTCTATTACATCTTTACAATCAAGCTCTAATCATCATATGAATACAAATAAGCAGACGGCTGTGAAATGAACTTGAAAAGGTGCCCCCGGGACAGATTGCTTGTTTCTGTTGACTGATGGATTCTAATCTGTTGGCAAACACTATGTGTATATATAACTCCAGCCACAGGAAATGGTTCGGCCATTTGTTAAATTTATGTAGAATAAAAGCGTGAGATGACTGCAGAGGACGGTGATGAGCGGAAAACAGTCGAGCCGAGTTCTGATTTCCACCGTTTGCTGCTGAAATCCCCTGAAGCATTGAGAGTACAACCAATGAAAGTGGATAGATTTGGGTTATCAGTAAACTTTTTATATTTCTAATACAATACACCAATTCTGAGGATTTGTCTCGCAGGTCTGCACAGAAATAGACGACATAAAAAAGCACAAACACTATGCGTCATCGTCCAGAGTTTCTCGCCACGTTCATCCTCTCATACTTGAAGAAATCTGCAATAGAGACCTGATTTTTCTTCTTCTTTTCAGACCAGGCTGTAAACATGTTTGATTAAGGTGACGGTTTGTGCATTTCAAGTGTGGCAGTGAATGGGAAATGACTAACTTTGATTGCCAGTGTCAATTAGCTACTTGAGGAACTGCAGATTTTGCTGTTGGCTCATGTTGGCGAGGTTATCAAGAAGCATGAAGCAGTCACAACAGAGGTAAGAGGGTGGTTTTCACTAAACCTTGGTTAAGCTTCAAAGTAGTTCACAATCTAAGATCTAGACCTGTATGTTAGTACCATAGACTGTATATACTATGGACAACTTGGTTCTGCCTCCTGCCTGTATACAGATTTGAAGCCAAAAAGCTCTCTGTATTTCCGCAATTTTTCCTAATATCCTGAAACCAGCATTGCACAGTTGTCTTACAGTAACTAAATGTCAACATCGCAACCAGAGGGGAGAAAAATTTATGTTCCGTTTAATAAATTTCTAAAGTTTGTCCACAGCCCCGTAAGCTTTGCTGGCAGAGGCGGGATTTATGACCTATACTGCAGCCGGTCACCAGAGGGTGCTGTTCTCGGAGTGGCTTCACCCAGTGAGGAGGCAGATCGCTTCCATTCTATATATAATCTATTGTTGGTACCCTTTCTATGTCCCATAATCATATCTACTTTAAATATTAACACATAAATATCAGGACTAAATTGAATTATAACATTGTCAAATTTAATAGATATGACATTCCTCTGTGGTTTTTATATTTTTATTAATTTAAAACAGAGTGGTGACACTAAACTGCAAATAAAGCTACTAGCAGGCCACATAGTTGACGTAGTTGAAGTCCTGTAACTCCTGTGGCTAGCTACAGTTGTGCCTATTGTTATTGTTATGCCGTGTTATCTGCTATGTCATTATTCACTTGTCTGTAGAATATTATCAAAGGGTTTTTATAGCCGGTATCTGACATCTTTTTTTTTTTTTTTATTAAATCCATGAAGCTTGATCATCCTGAATTTTGTTGTCTCACGCTTACTTCCTGCATACTAATGCATCTGCGGTACCAAACATCAGAACTGCTGTGCTCTCATTGCATCCTCTCACCAGGACATTGAAGGCTCTAAATTAAGATGCTGTTGCTAAGTTACAGCCTTGAACGCGGCTCTGAAAATGACCATTTATCCTCTTCTAAAGGGAAGTTATACCTCTGCTCTATCAGAGTGGAGTATATATGAAAATGACTGTAGGATCATGTTAGTTAAATTCCCAGTGGTGGAGATCGGCCTTGCTGTTTGCCAAAAGCTGAAAACATCCAAGCGTGATGGCGTCTTGGGAATAGGGTTTGGTTGGAACATGTTTCGCGTGTTATTTCCCGACATCTCCTCAGGGTTGTTGACACCGAACACAATACAAAGTGTTTTTTTCTTTTAATCTGCACAGAAGCAAGTGGAAATTTAATGAGCTCAAATAAATAAAACACAAAACAGACAAGTTGAAAAAGTCCTTTCTGTGAACAGCTCAGGTGGTTAAATTATCTTACACAAAGGAAGTACAAGGTTTCAGCCACTTAAATTGAGGGGAGACGGCAGAGACGAGTTCCTTTTCTACATCAAAAAATCATACAGAAATAATTAGATAGAAAGTGTCACAGTTCACAGAGGAATACTAAAAGATTTTTGACACAGTACTGACAAAAACAGTGCAAATTGTGATCTCTTTTCACAACTTTCTTTGGCCAACACCAGGAGAAACAATCTACGTCTACATAAAATTAACTCTATCTTGCATATTGGTACAGCAGGATATAAGTCATGTAATTAAATGCAGAAAAAAACAGACACTTTTGTACAGTCGCAATGTACAGGTAGCCAACAAAATACTCAGTCCATAGTCAAGTATACAGTGAATATTCAGTGTCCTGTGTAAACAGAAGGTCCATACATGGGGCTGAATCAGCAGCAGCAGTAATGGTAACAGTTTTAAATGATGCTTTTTTTGTTTTTTGATTTTAATATGACACATAATCAAAGCTGAGGTTTTTTTTTGACTGGTTATGAAACACTGAAATCAACAGTGATAGTGTGTACTGAACCACAAAAGCAAACAAAACCCTAAATAACAAAAGTGACAATTTCTTCTCCTTGATTTTTGATGTTTTCAAACACTGCGAGGAAGTTTTTTTTATCATTATGTGTAAATTTTGATAAAGATATGCTGTTGTATAAATGAATTTCATTTGTTCTTGTGTTTCTGAAACATTTGGTATTATGAAAACAGCACGAATTCTGGAACAGCGCCCTCTGCTGGGCCCCTGTAGATTTGAGGGGTACAACCTGTGCATTTGTGTCCCATTCACACGGCAGCCTGACTCATTAGCACTGTGAAAACACGTTAAAATAAGTTTGTTATTCATGGTAAAAGTGCTTTTTAGTCTGGTGATATGTTTAAATTAATCTCTGGGTTAAATATCAAACACTTTTGTAATGCTGTTGCTTTGTTGTGAAATAATTTGAGTTCATCTCGTTGTTATATTTTGCTAGCTATAGCAGCATTAAGCTACGTAATGTAGCCTGCTAAAGGACAGAAAGTTTAACATCTCTTTCCATTTTTTTGTCATTTCTAATTTTCCATTATTACAAAAGTGTTAGTGAGAGACATTATCCTTCTATTACAGCAGGTAAAAATGTAACTTTATTTACTTTTATCATGGCCAGTCTGCGGTATCTTGTTCACATGTCGTTCCTGGAGCTATTATTACAGAAATGAGACAAGATATTCTTCTGTTACTTCAGAATAAACGGAGTGTTGGTGCCTAAAGTGATCATTTATGACTGGTCTTTAACAGACTGCAAGAGAGAGAGTTTAAGACTTGGCATCAAATCAACACAAGAAGCTGTTCTGCTGTAGACCGCACACACCTGAGGGATCGTCAACATTTATTGGTAAGTTTAATGTGCGTCAGTAATGCACACGGCTTGGCTCTACTAGAGCGCCATTAAAAAAGTTTATATTTTTTTGGCCTTACATTTTATGAATAAGGTGACCTTAGCCATTATAAATACAGTAAATGTCTTAAACACTCAAATTAATGGAAAATATGTGTGACGTCATTATATAGAATAACTTCTCTCTGCATTACCAAATGTGACAGACAACCATTGCCTGTGGCATCACTGCAAAACAGCTCAGCGTCAGACAACCATCCTGCAAAAGTTGATATTTTTATGGTCAAAAACTTTCAAAATTCAAAGAGCAGCGATGACTCATCCGCTGTGGACACGGTGGCATACTAAAAAGTGGACACTGGTGTACACTCGATGCATGTTAAAGCTCAAGATTTCCATAGACAGAATGGTCACACATGGAGATTTAAAAGGTACCGCTTTGCCCACAGGGGGCGCCTAAACCAACTCAAATGGAAATTTCCTCACAGGTATATATATATTATAGTAAATTAAATGGAAACATGAATCCCGCATAAATCACCATGGCTATAAAAACACCACATGCAGCAGGTTATGTGTGCAATACTAGCTGTGTCCCAAACTATTGTTTCAGTTAAAAATATGACAATGGCACAAACTCCAAAAGTAAAAAAGTCACATTTTTAAGGTGCTTTCATAAAACAGAAACTCTGTGGCTCTTTGAAAACTGGATTTAATTGATTAGGGGGCCATCAGGGTGGTTTGTAAACTCAGCAGGGTCCTTGGAAAAAGAGCGTGGATGTGAGCGTAGAGTAATAGATGATACTGTCATGCAGAGGTGATAAGACTAGAGAACAAAGGAGGCATCAGAGAGGAGAGAGAGAGGACGAATAAAAACAAGGATGAAAACAAGTAAAAGGGTGAAAAAAGGCTGACAAGCACAGAGCTGAAAACAAGCAAATGCAAATTATAGTCTGCAAACACGAGCTGTTGTTTTGTCATCTGTTCCCAGCACAGCAAGCACAGACAAGAACTGGATACAGCCTCCATGTCAGGAAAATGAAGCCAATGAATAATGTCATAAATAACAATTAAAACTTCAGGAGCAAAAATGTCCATCTTGAAGCTCTAAAACAGTCGTCCACCACCCAATTAATGACGTATTAAATATGTCTTTTTAGCAATATTGCCAATTTTTAATGGCAAAGCAATTTCTCAAATAGGCATCAGCTTGACTTTCATGAATACTGCATGTAATCACAGGAGATCTGAGAGGATTCATTGTGGGGCATTACGCTCACAAATTTAATGTAAATCAACATACTTCACAGTGGAAAAGTCAAATACAAACACAACTGGTTGGTGGGATCTGAAATGTATTGTAGAGAATCATCTGCATATAGAGAGATTTTCTGTTAAGCTCTATACATATTGGTTTCTTTTTACGGCGTGCCTCTGACATACAGCCATACTGAAAGTCGACCCACCTGGATATGGCTGCTGCAGAGTGGACAAAGTTAAAATAATAAATATCAGAATGCAAGGAGGCAAATGATGAGAAAGAAAGTGAATTTAGCCAAGTCCAAAAAAACGTCCACCAATGTCAATGTGAAGCTAAATTAGCCGAGATAAGACAAGGTGTTCCGGCCACATAAATGAGGTAAATGTTAATGACATGGTAGTCGTTTCAGGCTCAATTTAATGTCTGTTACACCAGAGTAGCAGCCAGCTGCCGTCACTAGTCAGCACCATAATTACTTACTGGTTGATTGAACAAATTATTCATGTTTTCATCATTGAAAGCCCCCAATACTAGTGTTTTTGTGATGTATGCAGCCACTTGCCACTGGCTGAGGCAACAGCTGCTTTAATGCTACAATGATCTATTATCCGGATGTAAACAAACACAGGTGTTTGATGGGATTCAGTAGCGTGGCATGTTTTTACAGGTCGTGTTGGCTCTACTTAACTAAACAGGCGTATAAACACTAGTGTGGAGTAGTGTGTAACCAGCCGAAGTATGTGGGCGTTAACCTGCAAGGAGGACTGCTAATAAAGCTGACTGTTCAATACATCTCGCACAATGTTGACTGTTTTTAGTGGTTTTACCTTTGGAGTAATTGTTGCTTCTGAACACCACGAGCTTTAACTTTGAGGAGAGATGACAAAATGAAATAATTCAGAAGACAGTGGAGTCAAAGTAGGGGTAAAGTTTTGGTATGCTTGAATCATGTCTCAGGGCTAACTCCAGTTAACTCCAGCTCAAAGACTGACAGTTAAACAAGTCTTCATTGGGATCAACCTTAATTAAGCTCAATATATATTTTTAATGGAGAAAAGGTTTAACAAGCTCATTAAAACAGCTCTAAAAAGGGTTTTAAAGGCAGTCAAAATGACAACAAAAGCACCTACAAGTGCTTAACAGCCGCTGCCCTCCTGTATCAACATCTTCTGTCTGCATGACTGACCAGAACACTCAGGTCAAATGTTTCCTGTTTGCTTCTACCTGCAGAGACGACAGCGCTCTATGCAAACAGACAAGAAGCCTCCCGTCCTCTCCGAGTGGAAGTGAGCCAAACTCCGCTGTAGCTGTCACTGACTCTCTCTCGGTGACAAATGCACACAGCAAGTCACTGTTCAGGGCTGCTGCTGAGCCACGAGAGCTGATTCAACACTTTGCCTGAATGACAGATATTTATTTAACGGTGGCCGTGACACGTTTACAAACCACTTAGAGATTCATTACACTCACTTCCTTGTGAGTTATATATGTGATATTTAATCACAGCGCTGTTCACCTTGCAGCTCTTGGAGTTTTGGCATTGCTCAGATGTAAGATAAACACTAGGACGTCTTTGTGGGTTTGCAGGTGTGAAGGTTTGGCTTTTTCCAAACCATTTTATCATTTTTTAGTCAACTTTTGAAAGCCGTGCTCATTCTTATCTGTGTTTGAAACGCCTTGATCTCTCATGTGGGAGCAAAATCCTCAAGGTTTGACGAATGATCTGAAAACAAAGTCCGGCTGACAAAGATAAACGGTGACTGTTTTTTAGAGGTATAAATATAGAGCAAGTAAGCGTTTTCTCATCCATTTATCTTACTGACTGCATAAAAAGATAGAGGTGGACATGAAAGCTCGCCACAAGTAAAACCAAAACACCTCAATCATGTCCAGAAAAAAACAGTCCACCTCCTCCATGTTGACAGATGGGACACTGGTTGGACTTTGGGGCGAAAATACACATCAGAAGAGGAAGGAGGTGGAACCCCAATAACACAGCGCCACTGGCCAATCTGCACAATCTCCGACGCCTATTGCAGGGGTAGTTTTGGCTTCACTTTTGGACCAAACTATGAGCACCATCCATCTTTATATTCAGTCAGTGGTTTATTCTATAGTGTTGAGTTTTCACTAATTTCACACATATCTATTTCCTGCCTCACACTGATGCAAAACACACAAAGAAACCTCAAAAATGTTTGCTACGGGTGTTTTCTATTGGCACAAAATGTTGCTACAAAAAGGCTGCAACACGGATGCATTTATTGCGACTTACACAAGAACAGAGGAAAGTTAAGAGACAGTGCTTTGAATGGATTACTAAACCACCTGAGCTCTTGTGTTCTGTAACAGATCTGGCATCTTTAGGCGATAATACACATAAAATATCTGATCTTTTAGAGTCAAATGGGCTCCTTCATAGACAACACAGGATTGTCGTCTAACAAGTCAACAGTGAGATAGAAATGCATGTACAAAAATACAGCAAATTTATGAGATATTTGCTGGTTCGAGCTTCTAAAATCGTGGGAATTTGTTTATGGGTAACTTGAACTATTGGAAAACATCGCCTTCACTTTGGGACATCCTGTTGGCCAATTTCAACTATTTGAAAATAGTTTGAAAAATACATTTTTTACATGATTTGATCAAGAAAATGGTCGCTACCTGCAGCCCAATGGATTTGACTCAAACACATCAATATCAAAACATGAAACTCCTTAAACCCGCTCAGGTAGCTTCATCTTCGTCTCAGCTTGTCCTTGTCTCCATGTGCTCTCTGGATGCTCCTTTCAGATAAAATATACTCAGTCATTTAGTGTGATGGATCAGTGCATTTGTAGGTCAAGGATCAGTTCTAATGTCACTTGTCGAGATGAGTAGGTGGCAGTATTACACACCAATGCTACACAACAGGAGGCGGGATGCCGGCGAATTCATCCAGCGCTGATTTTGATCTACCGGATCGAGTCAAACTTTGCTATCCATCGTTTTGTCCCGTGACAGATTAATGAACTTCCTTAAAGTGTTCATGGTTTTCACGTTTGGTGAGAGAAAGCACAAAAGATCAGATAATTCACTTTAAGCTCCACGGAGGGGTTAGATTACACGGCACTGAAAGCTTCCTCGACACTTCATGAATCCCTCCTGGCCTGATTTATTTTGCGTCCGTGTCCCATTTAGCTCCTTTAGCGTGTTTGTGTCGTCTTACCGCCATTTTTCACAAGTCTCCAGAGAGCCCACACTGAGGTAGCATCATTAAGCTCTCTAACTCTCGCTTACTCAAACTGTGGCCAGTCTTTTCTTGAAGTGGAATCAGAGGAGACACGGAAGGCTGCACGTTTCCAATCAGGTAGGACTCTAACACTGGGTAAATAACAGCAGCGTTTGATACAACCATCAGTTCTCCCCACAACTATGGGTCGTCGTTAAGGTCAAAATAAATTACAACGGGATAAATACGGGGTTGGTTGTCCTAGATGGAGCTCTCGTCGGGCTGCAGGTCCAGCTGCGTGTGTTTCCTCTTCTCCAGGATCCTGTTGAGCTCCTCTGTGAACGAGTGGTAGAGCGGCGACATACCATCCGGGTCGGCCTGCCTTAGCAGCACGTAGCTGTTCCCGTTCATCTTCCTCAGCACGCTGGGCAGGGTGGCTGAGAGCCCGTTCGCGTAGTCCACGTTAGGAAGAGGGGGCGGCATCGGAAGAGGAGGTGCGGGAGGAGGTGTTTTGCTCGGAGAGAACTGACCCTCGCCTGGAACTATCTGGATAAATCCATCCCCGATGTCCCCGAATGTCGGCACGGAGATGGATCGACGACCGTGGCGGCCGTTGCAGTGACTGGAAATCGTTTTCAGCTCGAGGTGCGAACTCCTTTTTCTTTCAGAAGCCCCGAGGACCTGCAGCCCCTGCTGGGAGAACTTCCGGTCCTGAGCTCCTGCCCGTCTGGTGCAGAAGCTCACGTAGAGGAGAACCACACTCAACACTAAGCAAAGGCCTCCGAGAACTGCCACCAGAGAGATGTACACCGCCTCCATGTGTCTGTAGGTCTGGAACTCAGATCCTGAAGGCATCGGGGCGGGAGGCGAGGGGAGAGGCTGCTCCGTTGGCGTGGTCGTGGTGAAAACAGTTGGGCTGGAGACCGTCGTGGGTTCGGTTGTGGCCGTTGGCTCCACGGGGAAGTACGGATCTGTGTGGACCTTGACTGTGTAAAGATAAACCAGGACCGAGACGGAGTTCTCAACGGCGAAGCAGCGGTAGGAGCCGCTCTGCTGGGCCCGAGCTCCGATGATGAGGAGGCCGTCTGTGCCGATGCGGTAGCCCGAATTGAGGCCGTATCCCTGGAGCTCTTTGCCGTTTAGCGTCCAACGGGGGGTTGCGAGGTTGGAGCGAAGTTCACACTGGAGTAGTACATCATCTCCGGACATGACGGAGCGCCTTCGATGGACCACTAAACCAGAGAAAAGGAGAAAAGGTTTTTACTTGAAATGGACGTGTCTGTTCGCCACAATAAAAACAACATGCTGCAGATTTTTAATAAGTAAATATATCAAGTTTTGTCAGGGCTGTTTTTAAGAGGAGACTTTGAAAATGGTTGTTTGTGAAATCGAGGTTGGGTCGATCATTTCTGCTGAATTTCAAAGAGCTGGTAAATCTAAATGCTTATTAGCTTCTGCGACACGATTTCACACAGTCTAGTTGAGTTTTTTTTGTCCTCGACCACGTTCATGTCTCACTCCGATGCAGATGTCTGATCACAGAGATGACTCATCACACCACCAATGGGAGCTTGGACGCTTCTACGCCCAGTTGCTTTCTGCTTTCAACTGTTTTTCCTGTATTAAATCAAAGCCTGCTGATATACGATCGGTCAAAACTACCCGGTCTACAAACTGAAACCTCTCCTTCTACTTGAACTCAGATTCTACATTTTTACATCTGCAGGGATTAGAAAGAGGAGATGATTACAGAGAGGTCAGGTCGCAGAAGGTGAAGTTTTCAAAGTGCAGGTGAGCACCCTGCACGGCTCAACCTTTCAGCATCACTTTCCATCATCTTTAAGCCTCTTTAAATATAAGGAGCCCCACAATGCGGCCAGCAAGACTTCATGACCTCTAGGAAAAAAAAAGGACTTGATTAAAATGTGTACTCTGGGACCTGGGGGTAGAGGAAGGCTCGGACATCTATGAAACCTTTAATAGCAGCTAAATGCGAGTGGATAGAAGGTAAAATGAATAAAGAGACAAGTATTATATAGAGCAAGATCATTGTGTCATACCATTCCCTGAATTCTCCTTGCAGCCTCTGATCCCTCTCAAGACGTCTTGGGTTAAGTTTGACCTGAAATAAGATGATTATAAATTCAATACAAAACCAAACATGACACTTTTATACAACCAAGAGCGTCATTCACGGTGAATCATAGACTGTATATAGAATGGACGCCGTCCGCCTCCTCGGTGGGTAAAGCCACATCGAGAACAGCACCCTCTGGTGGCGGGCTGCAGTATAGGTGATAAATCCCGCCTCTTCCAGCAATCCCTATGGAGCTGTGGACAAACTTTAGAAATTTATTACACAGAATATATGTTTTTGTCCACCCTGCTTGTGATGTTGACATGTAGTTACTGTAAGACTGGTTTGTGCTCAAGACCTCTTTTTTCCGTACAGCTACATTTTTAAAAGTTATTAGGGGTTCACGTTTGCTATGATTGACACTTGATACAGCCAATGGGCGTACGAAGATTGCATAGCTCACCCAGGGATATGCTGTTGGAGCCGAGATTCATCATAGCGACTCTCGGCGACTCTCCCACCGAATGCGTACAATGCTACTGTGCAACGTTGGTTTCAGGAAGTGGAGAAAAAACGCAGAATTACAGAGCGCTTTTCGGCTTCAAATCTGTATACTGGCGGAAGGCGGAACCAAGTTATCCACAGTATATACAGTCTATGGGGTGAATCTTTGCTGTGAGAATGACCACTTTTGCTTTTGTAGGTCATTTGTAGGTCAAGTCTGTTTCATTACCAGCTGAAAACTCCTCAAAGCCTAGAAAACCGCTGTTGTTTAAAGCGTTTCTTTCAGGAGAGAAGAAAATGTGAGTTCAAGCAATTTGTGCCATGTGATGTGTGTTAGAGTGGACATACATCATGTCACCTCTGTGTAAATATGTGTCTGAAGTAGGTCACCCTGAATAAAATCCCTCTATATTGTACTCAAACAACTTCAGAGCTGTCTAAAACCATCAAAATAACTGCACATGAACTCAAACAGCAACCTAATTCTAAAAACATCTGCAGTCAGAATAGAGAACATCAACTTTTCTGCAGAAATGATCTGTATTCAGTAAGAGAAAGCTTAGTTTTCAATATCGCTGTAACTGTAGAAAGTTCCAGGCAAAGTGAGCAGAATATAAAAGCACTTTCTCACAGCGTTATATCCCCCTCATCTATCATCATCACCATGTAAATAAAAACACCTGAGAGCAGACCTCTAACCTCCTGTAGGTTTCCAAATGTTTATGGAATGTTTAAGGGCGTCGTGCAGCTTTAGATCTCGCATTAACATTCAAGTCCTTTTGCTGCTTTCTCTAAATGTGATGATGCCCCCTGAAAATCAAACCCACAGGAGAGGCTGATTTGTCTGCTACTGCTAATGGAAGATTAAGATGTCTGGAGCTCAGTCATGCAGAGTGAATGAAGAGAGGTATCAAACAGTCTGCAGAACAAACAGCGAGTCAGAGAAACTCGATCTTTGTTTGGGCATGTTTACTTTGACTGTGAGCGAGTTAACGTATGTACGAGGTTAAATATAACATCCTATTAACTTAATTGCTGTTGTTAGTAGCTAAGCTGAAGTACAAACATTTAATGGCAACATATTAATAGTGTGATGATTTGTTGTTGTTTTTTTCTGTAAGATTTAAAATCAAGAACTGTTTTTGCAAAATCATCTTAATTTTCCTTAAATGATGTAAAACTTTTAAAGCAGTATAGAAAATGATGATCATTTCAAGCCCCGCCCACCAAATGATGTACTAACTGTTGTGGCTGTGCACCTGTTTGAGTCAGGACAGTGTTAAGTGTACTGTCCTATGGTATGCTATTTATCAGGTCTGCTCGTTAAATTAGCCTCAGTGAGTGATTCGTTCACTTAACGTTTAGACGAATTCAACTGAACATGGGCCGTTCCCTCACAAACCGCTGCAATGATAGAATGCTGCGGGTTTAATGCACTATTTGTTACATGCTGTGTCCTATTGTATGCAAGTTGTTGTGGTGACAATTTAGCAATAAAAACAAAAAGTAGTTTTGTACCACAAAAATGATTCCAGAGAGTGTAGTTCAATGAGTGATTCGTTCACCAAGTGATTCAGACGTCAGTGCATGAGGTCCCTCATTTGCCGGCTGCTGGTCTGGCAATGTTGTTTCTCACTTCAGTTGAGCTGAAGTGAGAAATGAACGAATCACTCGAGGAAGTGATTCGGTTCAGTACGTTCACTTAAAAGATTCAGTTCTTTTGAACGGATCGTTAGTGAACGACACAACACTAAATTGAACAGCTTTTGAGCTTTGTGCTAATTCCTTTCTAGCAAACCTTTGCTTGTTGTTTGATTCAGACTTTTTTAAAATAAAGTTCACAGACACAGATTGGACACACTTATTTAAAGTAACATCTTAACTTAATATTGTTCCTGACAATCAAGATTTTAAACTAAAACTTCATCACATACTGCAGCTTTAATAGCACATGCTCTGTTTAGGATACTTTAGTTTAGTTTAGTTCAGTTTAGATTATTCACACACATCACAATATATATATATCACAAATATACATATACGTATATATATATACACATTACATATGCATACATATACACATGTACACTGGAAATTTCTTAGTGAATGGATGTGTGGAAAGGGTGACCCCAAGGAAACTATTTAAAGCTGATAGCAGGGGGCTCATTTCAGTGCTGAGTTTCACTAAAATACTGGATCAAAGTTTGGTCTCCAATCCTTTTTTTTTTCTGGAGGCTCATTGTTTCAATCCAGATTTTCCCTCACCAGGAGAAGCTCCTGCTGAGCTGAAGTAGAAATCCAGGTCGACTCTGTTACCTCTAAACTTAAAAACTCTGCAGGAAGAGGAATGAGCTGTATAAATAATAAATCAGACTCTTTAGTTGCAATCTGGCCCAAAAAACAGACAAAAATATCAACAGAAGGTCTGGTAAAGCAAAAAAAAGAACACTTTTAAAAATTAATTATAGCAATAGAAATGTTTGTTTTTACGTAAAAACTCAGTGTTTATATTCTTAGAGTTTGTGTAGCTGTCGTTTAAATACACGCAGCAGCAGATGGATCAGAAATAGATAAGAACAAACAGGTGGAGCTGCAGTCGAGGCTTTAGGGAGTATAAATTCTGTATCAGTGATGGAGCGATGCAAATTTATCCGTCTCTGCAAGAATGTAGTTCTTCTACCCCAAATCTGTTTTTTTCAGAAGCTCAATGCCTTCATGTCGACTTTTACTACTTCCTGTAAAACATTCTCAGAGTTCGTTTGTGTACTTACTGACGTCAGTGTGTGCGTTTAGTGCACAGGTGTGTTCTCTCTCACCTCTTTGCACGAGTCGATATCTCCACACACTGCCTCCCGTCCCAGGCGCAGAACGGGTCTCTGGCAAACACGCAGTCGTAACAGGAGGTGTACCTCTGACAGGCTGACATCGGCACCTGTACGACTCCTGAGCTGGAGCCTACGTAGATGCTCCGCTGTGAAAGGAATAATGAATTATTTATCTGCTCGTCACTGTGTTTGCAAATTACTTTTTAGCCTAAAAATACAACTAGAAACACAAACAACATTAGGCATACTCACGCAACACAGGTACCACTTGTTTATTATAATTTCCGGATGGAGTTGGAATGCAATGAATGTATATATGTCATTATATTATGCAGATTCTAATGGCTAAAAAAGATTAATCTGCATGTTTTTAGCATTAAAAAAAAGACATAAAAAATAAAAAAATATATATAAAATAAAAAATATCCAAATACATACCATAGCAGGGGATATAACCATGCTCACAATGGGCTGAGGTTTATCAAACAGCTGCAGCTCCTCTATGATGTGCATTTCTCCATCGATGTCTACAGCTCTGTGCAGCCAGCCATCGTCTGAGAGAAATAAAAAGTAAAGACAGTTTAATGAAAAACAAACACCCAATAGATCTTAAAATGCAAAAGAGTATTTAAAGTACAAAGCAGAGTTGCCGCACTGTTTGGTTTTGTCAACAAAACCGCTAAAAAGACAAAAAAAATCAACTGGAACCAATTTGTTTCTTAAAATTATTTGACAGTTGTGATCTTGAAACATTCAGTCTTTTTAAACAGGTCATAAATACATAATTTCAGGCAAAAATTGTCCTTGAAAACTTTAATGAGAGAAAAACCCACTTGTTTAGAAATGTTTAGAGTTGGATTAATACTCTATTTATTGATAATGGAGGATGTAGCCCCTTCTAGTTTGTAAGGTGATGAAGTTTATTTGGTATGGTGCCTATAAATGTATCACAATAACATACAATGATAAAAAAAGACTTCAAATCATAGTGAAAAATAATAAAAATGCAACTACATTGAGAACCAACATATTTAATTAGCATCAAATAAATATGTAAATAAATAAGTTACGAAGTTTGTCTAAGTAGGCTAAAAAGATTCAAACTTAAAGAATAGCTGGAAGCACAACAAAACAGGACCCAGCACAGATCCCTGAGGCACACCACCGCACAGACTCACTGTCTAAGACTGGTAAAGACCAAGCAACACTGGAAAATTCTTACTAAGAGAAATTGAGGAAAACCAGTTAAGGATGCTTAAAGTGATACCAACCCACTGCCTCAGTTTAATGTGATCTACTGTGTCAAATCCAGAGCTACTTGTCTCATAGGACATCATAAACTGTGTAAGTGGAGTGTACTCGATGGCCTTCCATCAATTGTGGGGAAAAGAAGGGTACACAAGGTTACCTGTCTTTTTGAGAAACTGGTAAAGACTCACCCGTCCCCAAAAACAGCACGGTATAAATGTTCCCATCCAGCGCCGTCTCTTTGTGCACGACTATCCTGACATAGTTGACGCTCCTCTTGAACATGAGTGGACGCACTCCCAAAGGGTGCACCTGACTGGCCATTAGCGGGTGCCTCCTGGCGAAAGTGAGGACATTATCTGGGAGATCTCGAGAGGAGTTGATACCCCGGGACCTGTGCAGGTCAGTGATACACTGTAGAGACGAGACACAGAAAGAGATTGTCAGAGAGGAAGAGAGCAGAAAATAGAGAGTGAAAAATGAGGCAGAGCTGCGCTGATGTAAAATATGAATACATGTTTTTTTTTAAAGCCTTGAATTCTGCATTTTTAAATCAAGATGAAGATTTGAGTCTTGATAATTCTTGTTTTGTCAGTCATGCCCTAAAGGCCCCTTCTTTTCTTTAGTTTTACTCTGAGAGGGATCACTATTTGGAAAATGATGATGATAGTGAACTAACTGGACGTCTGATAGGGTGATTCATGTTGGTGATTGTCATTTTAATCTAGAGTAAACTTTCTGTTTGGGTTGTTGGGATCATGAATCAGGATGATCCTATTCTCAGTAGAGGGATGGATTTAGTTTAGGCTGAGTTAGTGAGACATATCATCCTCACTAGTCACCACAAAAGTTATCAGTTTGTGTGCTTTAACAGTTTGCTAAACGTCTTATTTTAACTTTCATCTGGGCTGACGTATGCTAACGGTTGTTACCATAGTTTCATGTGTTTATCTTATTGCCTCTGATTGGCTGTAAGTGCTGACCGTTTGGCTTGAGCGTGTGATGACGTTTCCAGCTTTTCTAGCCAATCAGAGGCGAAGGGGGCGGGACTTTTCCCGGCAAAAGTCTTCCCCGGGATGCGTCTTTTTCCCCCGGAAAGTCACTAAATCACATCGGGCTTGATGTGCATAGTCAGGCGCATCAAAATCCGCCTCCAGATTTTTCATACTTTCGCATTGTATATTCGTGTCGGCCCAGGTGTGTAAGGACCTTTAAACTTAAGAAGAACCTGGACCACAGTCAAGCCCAATAGCACTTATAATAGGGTGTTTATAAAATCTGTTAAATGTCTTCGGTTTTGTACGGAAGTTTCGAGTTTGTGTCACGTGGACTTATTGAATTAGAAGCGCGTAAAAGACACTTGATCTGACCCGAAAAACTCTCAAAGTCAGAATATGGTCACCCTAACTTAGAAGCAACTTTCTATTAATGTGGACTTTGGCGCCCCCTGTGGACAAAGTTTGTATTATCCCTAAAAAGCACGTCGGGTCTTGTTTGACAGCTTGGCACTAAAGGAAGATGGATTACCTGACCCTGGATGGCAGAGAGATGATATTCAGAATCAAATTGTTTTCATCCAGATTGAAACTTGACAACAGAGACGCCCTGAGGCGTCATCGACTCTTTTATATTCTGTGATATTTGAGGCGAAACTCACAGATCCAGGTCTTGGCTCTGGAACCTTCCCCGTGTACTCCCTCCACTTTGAGTCCTGCACCTCCATGTATGGCCCTTCGAAGGCCTTTTGCACATCAGAGAAGGCGTACTGGCAGATCGCAGACGCTTTGATGTTCTTCCTGAAAGACAACCCCCCACCCCGAAGACACATCCAGAGGGACACACTCAGGATTAACGATTCAATGTTGGATAAACACTGAGGCTTTATCATCGAGGGAAAAACTGCCACCCAGATCAAATATCAAACAAAATTCAGATCA
Organism: Xyrichtys novacula; assembly: GCA_962446985.1. Taxonomy (NCBI): domain Eukaryota; kingdom Metazoa; phylum Chordata; class Actinopteri; order Labriformes; family Labridae; genus Xyrichtys; species Xyrichtys novacula. The sequence goes on along the minus strand of OY660882.1, from coordinate 3,599,831 downwards.
GGAGGAAAGGTTTTCGAAGCGGCTCGGAGCTTTTCTCTATTCTCTAAAAACCGTGGGTGTGAAGGTGGTACAATCTGTTAGATCTTATCATTTTTCTTAAAGGGACGTGTGTGTGAGTCGAATCACTGACAGGTTGTAATTTTCACTCTTTATCTCCAGAAGCTGAGCATCTGAAAGGATTTGTTTTGCAGATTTTTCAACAGAACACTCACAGAAACCCACTCCCTGTGAGTCACGGACAAAGCAGCTTCATTTGTGGTTTTCGGTGCAGCACCTGTGAAAGAAAACACTCAACCTGGAAGTCAGGAGCCAGGTGACCCTTAATCTGAAGCCCTGGAGGCGAGATTAGTAACGGAGGGGGGGAATATCTGCGTCACATTCTTGGGCCTATTGTGTGTCCACCTCAGTCTTCAAAAAGCATTCAGGTGAGAAAAATGAGATCCGAGTGAAACCGGAGTCTGTCTTCAAAAGTGGTGAGTAGTGCAGCTCGGGGGCTTAGTCACTCTTGCACGCTTGAGTCTGACACATGCTGACGAGTAACACTCCTACAGGTGTGAGTCTTTTATCAAGAGATTCAGCGCGTAGAAAGAGAGAGAGAGAGAGAGAGAAAGGTGGCACAGAAGCAGCAGGTAATAGTAAGACTGAGTCGAAAAAGAGAAAAATCGATGGCGTTACTGTCCTGTTACGACGTTATCCCCTTCATCACAATCCAAACACCCTTGGGACGGTTTTATGCAGCATGACTCTGCATATCAGCGTAAACACACACTCACACCGCTGCCAGCCGCTGTCCTCTGACACTGTCACTTTGTCGGCTCTCACTGCAGCTCAGATAACAACTCTCCCGAGGTTTGGACTCAGAATTTCTCCGGCTATCAATAATCTTCTGATTATCCTCTCTAAAATTTAGCATTTCGTCTCTAAAAAAGAAAAGAAAATAGAGAAAAAATGTGCCCAGAGTGTTCACATTGGATGCTTGTGGATGTCTTGTTTTGCTGGATCCAAAGATCTAAATCAAAATGACATTTATCAGAGACCATCTGCAAACGCTCAAGTTGGACAAGCTGGAACTGGAGACACTAAACATGTTTGCCTCATTTAATGGGACGAGACAGACGGACAAAGGAATGATTTGCAAATCTAAGTTGATCCATCTGTCTTTCTTTCTTTTTGTTTCTTTTAAACCAGCGATCATATGCACAGTGTTTGCTTATTTATCAGGTGTCTCGCCGGAGCACTTCTGCATTTAAACCATCAAACAGCTGAGACAATATGGGAAGTGGGTTTGCGTGTCAAGAACTAGGTCGAAATTTTCAATACTCGTGGATTTGAACAGATTTTGGTTCTGCTTTTTGTTTCCTGACACCAACAGACGTGAGGTCATGTTAATTTATTCCCTTTGACCCTGAAACCAATGAGTCCATCTTCAAAAATCCACTTAAATGTGTCGGCGTAACTTAAATAGACTTCCACCGGGTATCCCTGAGGTGTTTTAAAACAAAGAGAATGGAAAAGAGACGAGGAATGGAGGCCAGGAAAAGTGAATATTATTACGAAACACTATAAGTGACCTTTTAGTTTTGGAGTGAAAAATGTCATCAGTTCATCATCGCATCCTTTTTGACAGTTGTTAGAGTTATGGTTCTTAGGATATGGTGAAAAATGTTGGTTGAAAGATCACAGTGACCTTTTGAATCTTCTCTGAAGAAATATAATCAGTTCAACTTGTAGACTGCAGAAAAGATAGACGACATGACAGCCCCCCGTGTACAAGGACAAGAAGAGTCCAGTGAAGTTCTGTATTTTTCGGACTTTAAGGCGCACTTAAAATCCTTGAATTTTCTCAAAAATTGACAGTGTGCATTTTATGTATGATTACTTGTTGAGCTTACTGACCGGTTTTATGTGGTACAAAGCGCTCAAAAATCTGTCAACATGTGTAAGTACGACTTTGGTAAGCAACAAAGTTGCTCTGCTGTGTTAGTACCTGATCTGCCCCGTAACAGGACCCTTGAGCTGTCAACAAGACTGCCTGACTGTAACGTCTAAACTCCAAGTGAATTCATTTGGCAGCCCCGGCCCAGAGGCCATATTTTTTTTTGTAGGGTAGAAGGGGAAGGTCCCGCCTCCTTTGCCTTTGATTGGCTAGAAAAGCTGGAAATGTCAATACAGGCTCAAAACAAACATCGAACAGAACATTACAGAACATTATCGCACTTCTGAATCTCCTAATCCTAACCGTGACCCTCATCCTAATCCTAATCCTAACCCTAACCCGACAGACGATGATATTTCACAGCCATTAGGAATAACCAACTGGAGCCCAGCAATTCTAGCCAATCAGAGGCGAAGGAGGGCAGGACCTTCCCCCACTATCCTCCAAAAAGAAATTTGCGGCCCAGAGTATGCGCTAGCAACAATAAACCAATTAATGCTTAATGCACCTTACAATCCGGTTCACTCTATGTGTGAACATAGACACGTTAATCCACAGTGCGCCATACAATCTGGTGCGCCTTATCGCCTGAAATATACGCTAAGCTTTCACTGTAGCTCATTGAGGAATTATGAATAAGGTTTTATTTAGTTATTTGATGACGTTTCTCACCATTCAAGTCCAAAGATACCGTAGAAAACGCTGCTCTGAGCATCTCGGCCCTGCAGGACAAACACGCTGCGCAGGATGTTGAGGTGCAGCTCGTACTCCGGGACCGAACACACCATTCTGGCCTTGAGGAAGGTGGTCCACTTCCTCTGCAGGGTCCTCTGACCGCCCCAGTCCGTCTGCACACACAGGAGAGACAGAGTATGGATGATTAAATCAGGTAAATTGATGCAGCCTGGCACTGACTCTCAAACACATAACATTAAAGCGTGATTGTAGTAACAGTGACACAAAGATAAAAACAATGTGCGTGTATCTGCAGAGAGATTACATCATAATATGCACACATATTACTGCAACGCCATGGTAAACGAGAGTTTGATGTTGGCTCTCCGTCTCTGGGTGCGTACTTAAGCTCAGTTCATTTTATCTTCTGCACTGGAAGACAAGGCTGCTCAAAATCTAAGTAATTCAGCACACCTCATTTAAAAGAAAGATAAAACGACAGCGACTTCTCTTTTCTCTGTTTGTCAGAATTAATAAAGTGCTTCATCTTTCTTTGTTTATGTCTCCGCAGACGTCTGTCGTTCATCATGACGCTCCGCTCGCCTCGGCCTCCCACTCAAAGAGGCAAAGGAGCTTAAATTGGCAGAACAGTGAGGTATGGAAATCAGACGTGCCAGCATTAGAAACACTTCCATCAATTATTCCGACCACATTTAAGAGAAAGGCAGAGAGAGGGAGAGTACAGCAGACGAATGCACTCGCTCTCCAGAGAGGGGAAGAAGCAGGGTGAAGAAAATATCACAAGATTTTAGACGAGCAAAATAATAAAAGTGTGGGAAAGCGAAGGATAGCGGGTTCCATTCTGTGAGGACCTAAAGGAATGAAATGATTGATTATATTTTATGTCATTCAAACGAAGCACAGTCTGGGTCAACAGCCTGTCGTGGCACAAATCTATCGAAAAATCAGTCCAGAATCAGAGCGTAGGGAAGTAAAGAAGCGCCTCTGGGTAAAATTACCCTTGAAACCAGAGTGGAGAAGGTTGAGTTTGACATTTAGTCGCTTTCTCAAGATAGAGCATCCTAAATGATTTATTACCGGCTGGGTTAAACACTTGATTGTGGCTGGTGAGAACTTAGATCCCAACTCCAGCAACAACCTGATCAAACATGTTGTCAAATCAGTCAGAGGGAAGATGTCTGGTCCTGTTGACACTATTTTTCAGGTTGAAAAAAAGGGCACAACAGAAACTTAAGGCAAACTACAAGATTTGAAGGATGTAAAAAAGTTATCTGTATATAGAATCAAAGATTATATAATACCTGAAAGGGAATATCCAAAGGCCAACTTTGATTTATCTTTGGTTAATTTGATCTAGGCAGTAAAACGATAATCTGGTGTCTGGTTTGCAGAGAAAAAAATCAAAGTTCACACATTTAGTTCAAATTTCTTACATAATGTCTGAACTTTGATTTTAAGTTTGTTTTGTATCAGCCTTTTTATCTAATCTTGGTAGATTTTCTATAAACCCTGCTCCTATATTGCCTTCATTGGGTTTTCTTTACTCCTGTGTGACACACATACATAAATAAACCGAGCTCTGCTTCTCCTCCTGCTTGGACCTTATTTCCTCGTGTTTTTCGCCCTCCTCTGTGGAAATAGGTCATGATTGCCATGTTAGTAGATCCAGTCTCACTCAGAAGTGACAAACAGAGAAAGACAACCAGTCAGGCGGCTCAAAAGTGTCCAGTCTTTAGATGTTTCAGGCCAGCGGCTGCTGCCAGGGTCTCTGTAATCTGTGGATCTGCCTCCAACCAGCGAGGCGTCTGGCTGAGTCGAGGACGAGCTCGACATCTGCATGTGCTGCCCTGGCCTAGTTCAGGTGGAGTTATTACTCTCTCCAGTGCTCCAATAACTCCACAGAGCTGGAGAACCAGACCTCATTTCATCACCAGTGACTTATTCTGGTTGCAGAGAGGATCATGACATAATGAACTGTGAGACTACAAATAAAAGGTTGTAGAAGTGTCATGTTCAGAAATTGCTTCACAGCTTTTAGGTGAGCATGTGAAATGTACAATAAAACTGTACAGTGTTACTGTATGACAACACAAAACTGTAAGTCCTGATACGTTTTGATATGACAGGAAAATTACGAAATGATATGAAAAAACACCAGACAGTACGATATGTTACAATACCTTATGACACAAAATGACAGTTAAAATTCTGAAAGGATACAAAGTAAAACAATTCTATACATGATGACATGTTTTGCTAAGTTTAATAATTACTTTTTATCACAAAATGATACATTGTTATATGTTACATTACATTAAGTTCTTTGGGTTATATTACAGTGCTTTACGTTTTGTTGCGTTGCTCTACATTCCACTGGTTTACGTTTCCTATGGTTAGGTTAAGTTTCGTTAAATTGTGTTGCAATTGGTTGTTTAAAATTGTGTTATAATACACTGCATTGCATTACATTGAATCAAGTTACGTTGCGATACATTGTGTAAAGATGAATTGAGTTGCAATGCCTTGCGTTACTTCACGGTACGTTCCTTTACATTGCATTACGCTACGTTGCATTACGATAAGTTGCGTTACGATAAGTTGCGTTAGTTGTGTGCGATAAGTTGCATTACGATAGGTTGCGTCACGATACGTTGCGTCGCTATAAGTTGCGTCGCGATAAGTTGCATCACGAGAAGTTGTGTCACGATAAGTTGCGTCACGATAAGTTGTGTTACGATACGTTGCGGGACGAAGCGTTGCGGGACGATATGTTGCGTCACGATATGTTGTGTGACGATACATTGTGTGACGATAAGTTGCGGCACGTTAAGATGCATTACGATACGTTGTGTCACGATACATTGCGTCACGTTACAATAACTTGCGCTACCATAAGTTGCGTTACAATAAGTTTCTTTAAGATAATTTGCATTACAATACGTTGAGTTGTTTACGTGACTTTGTGATGTGAAGCAATGTGACACGATGTGATGCAACTTTATTTCATGTCAGGTTACAAAGCAATGTGATATACTGCACTGGTATTTGTGATATGGTATATTAAGGTACAATTTTTAATGTCCTAACATAAAATTTCAACACAAGAAAACATGGCACTGTACGATACAGTTTGACATGTTACGATACAACACAGTAAGGTGTGGTTTATGATGAGTTACAATAGGCTTTTATAGTTTGATTCAAGTCAATACAATAAGAATTGTTTTACTGTGGTCCAAGACATGTAGGTTTGATACAAGGTGACATAGAGACAATTTGCTCTTTGGACTTCAGTGCTTTACATGCTCTAAGGTCTCCTACTAGTATAAATAAAATAAATCACGAAAAGGAAGGAGAATTCTTTATGAAATGTAACCTCTACTTTTAAGAGATCTGACCATTTTCATGTTTTCATACTTTGATCACAGCTCGGGTCTGAGATTAAAGCTGATAGATAAATACACCAACTGAAACAATCTAACAGACTATAAATGTCATCTTTGCCTCATTTGAAGCATTTCAGTCATTATTTTCTCTGTTCTGATGTTCAACATATGAAGAAACAATCAGTTTGATTAACCACAAAACACTGGAAGTGAGTTTTTTAAGTTCGCATGTCAGGTAAGTCTAAAAATCTCTTTCGCCTGAGGCTAGAGACATAAAAATTAAAACAGTTAAAAAACCAAACCACCTCAGTCTGGCACTTTGCATGGAAAAATAATGGAAATCCTTTCAAGTGCTTGAGGGCTTGTATCACTGGTATCCCTGATGGTCAATAATTAAGGCTTCAAATCTAGAATAGTTTCAAACCAACATGTTATTCAGCCTTTGAGAGAAAAGAAAGCTGTCTCATTCTTTGATATGAAATCTCAACTCTCTGTTGTTTTCCAGCAACATTAAAGCTCTTTATCTTACGCACCAGATGCCAAATATTGCACAAGCTTTGTTAATTTTTTCATAAACTCTCGTCATCTCTGATTAAATGGGTGATCAAACTTTACTTAAAAAAATATAGAAAAGATGAAGCCAGATAATTATGTGACAAAGTAGAGCATTATAAAATCCGGAGTAAGAGCTTCATTAGGCTTAAAATACTGGACATAAAGTAGGAAATTTTCAGGGAAAACATAAGCTCTCTATCTGAAACTGTGAACTGGTTATTAAAGTGAATCCCTCGGTTCTGACTCAATCTGTGTCTCTCTTATTAATGTCCCTTTTCCTCACATAATTCATGTTAATGCTTTTCTCATTCTCACTGAAGTTTATGTACATTTGCAGGGTGTGATATCATGACTTCATTTTCACAGGCGCTTTTTTTGTTCAGAATAACAGATTTGTATTACTCAACTTTCCATTAAATTTACATAAAAACACATTAATTTGTAATTGCACATACACATAACAATTTTACTAATTCAAAGAAAGATTAAATATAAAGTATTTCAGCAGACTCGTCAAGGTCCAGGGTGAAACAAAAGGGAAAGGACCCAAGTATAGACGAAAAAAAGGATTTATTTAAGAAGAGCTAAATAAGAAGCAACAAAAACTTACTATAACTGTCCAATTGAAAAAATCCAAAAGATCAAAAGGGCACTGGGGAAAATTCATATGGAGACTCACACACATCGACAAACATACATACAATGAACCAACCAGGATAGAGGGGAAGACAGGGACTATATTTACACACTGGGAAACGAGCAACAGGTGAGGCTAACGAGACACAGGTGAAACTCATGGGTGATTAACGAGGAGGGAACACTAGGGAAGTAAAACCAGACTAGAAACGCAAGGAATCAACTACTACAAAATAAAACAAGAAACTCTGAGAACATGAAGGAAATAGGGTCAAACACAAACTGCAAACTCACAAGACTGGGTCACAGGAACAATAGGGAACAGAAACAGTCAGATAAACACAAAGAAAATAAACTAAAAATAACAAAAGCAGGGAAAAACTAAATTAACAGAACATATTATGACAAGACTTGGCCAAAAGAAACCACAAACAGAAGGAAGAAGAGACCTCTTGGAGTGCCATGCTGTCTAGACTGGGGATGCTGATGGTGAGTGAAATGAGGTGTAAGAAAAATGACGGGTGGAGGGGGTGAGATGGCTGTAACAAGAGGGGGGGGAGGTTTGTCGGACTTGTATTTTGCCTGGCAACAGTGGCACAGGAAGTGGGATTAGAGGAGGGTAAGTAGTGGTTCATTCGGCACAAATTACTGCCAGAGGAGATAGAGAACAGGAAGACTCTCAAAACCTATTAATGCTTCACTCTGTGTAAATGGCGTGAACTTTCCCTTTCCCAACTTTCCCTTCCCATGACCTTGCATGCACAAGAAATCTGTATTTTTTCATAATTAAATCTCTTCCAAAGTATTAAGACCTCTTGAAAAAAGCATTTGTCATGTCAAAGTTGAGATCCTGATGAAGCATCCAAAAATGGCTTACTAAGCTGTTTGCACCTATTATCAAGATGGTGTTGACGGGCAGATGACATTTTGATTGACATGTCTTTGACTTTCCCCACAGCTGGGGCGCACTTAACAATCAGTTTAGCATATGGAGCTTGTATAGCAGCAAATCAACTAGTAAATGTGTAAATAACGCCACAAATATACAAATGTGCATGTGCAAACATACCAATTTTTTAATGCACTCACTGTTGTTTGCATGCATGAAAAGGAGCCATTATTAGACTGGAGCAAAAATATGCCCATTTCTCGCCAGTGAGCCTCTTGCAAATATCAACTTATTCTCTTACATTGTTGCCAACAGTCACACTCAGCTGGGATGAAATTTTTACCGTCTGCTGAGAGCTGGTGCTCTGCAGTATTGATAAGCATTGTTACACAAAGACCTCTGGGGGGAACAGGAAAACAAATCCTTCACGACTTTGACATTTCTGTTTTTAAAGTGATCAAATGTTAAATAAGTGTGGGACTATCTGAAGCTTGACCACCACACAAAAAGGCATTATTAATAATGGAGAGTATTCCTTATTCATTTAGCATCTTAATGAGTTCCTAGATTGTTCCAGGAAGTGAACTATGAGAGATCTGTGTCATAATTGTCGTGAATTGACTCCAAAATAGTGAGCAGTTTCCCCTTTAATTTCATCTCCGTAAGTATTGGTAAAGTTTGGTGCTGTCAAGTTGAGAGCACACAGTTGGAGATGCTGACAGCTCTACACAGAGCCGTAAACAAACCTAAACCAAAACACCACTCTACAGCCACAAATAATAGTCAGAACAGCAACTAACTTCATCAACAGTACATATAGGGTCCTAGCCATAGTACTAGCCACCAAACATCTTTTTAACTTTGCCTAATTTCTTTAGCAAAGAGACTAAACACAACTCACCTACTCTCTTCCAGCAGCCGCTTGTTTGTAGCGAGTCCATTATAGACTACAGCGGGGTTTCACAGCTCAAGGAAAAACATTTATCATCATTACTTTATCATTTCCTTAAAGTGATAATCACCATAATAATCATTTTGCACTGCAGATGCTGTAGTTCCTCTGCCTTAGCGTCTCAGTCTGATTGCATTTCCATGAAGAAATGGTCTCACTACAAACAAACGGCTGCTGGAAGAGAGTAGGTGAGTTGTGTTTAGTCTCTTTGCAAAGGAATTAGGCAAAGATGTTTGGTGGCTAGTGCTGTGGCTAGGACCCTATATGTACTGTTGATGAAGTTAGGTGCTGTTCTGAACATTATTTGTGGCTATAGAATGGCGTTTTGGTTGAGGTTTGTTTATGACTCCTCAGACCGCTGTGTATTGCTATCATGTGGTCGTTACTAAAGTTGGTATAACTAGAGAAGCAAGCAGTTGGCAACATTCATCTCTTGGGGGGGTGTCTAACTTGGTGCTACGGTGTGTTTGACCCAAATTTATTTTACGTCCGAATATCCCTTTAAGCTTTTGTGGGCTATTGTTTCTATTAACTTTAACATCATTGTAGTCTGTAATATTACTTTAGTTGCTTTCTCTGACCTTGCAGACTCGGGCGATCCTCGACACCTTGGTCTGGCTCGGGTAGGCGATCTGCTCCTGGCTCCTCTCCGTGAAGAAGAAGTAAATCTTGTCATCGTCGCCGATAGAGCTGTTGATGCTCTCTTTCAGCAGCACCGAGCCCACAAAGTCTGCCTCTGCAAACACACAAACACACACACACTCACACACAGATCCACATGTTTAAACACAGACCTTTTACCAGCCGAGGAAGTGTCTCCTAGGAAACTAAGGATGGAGCTTTTAAGTATGATTGAAGTGCCACAATAAGCCGGTTAGAGCTGCAGTGCGCTGTTTGATGTGATTTTCATTCAGCGGGTCAATCAGTTTTTGTTGTAACAGCAAAAAATCTGATAGGATTAAAACGTGTAAAAAGACAATGAGGTTTGGTCCATTTGGAAAGGGAAATGACATACATTAGTGACTGCTGCTGTGTCTTCTCATTACTTAAAGTGCATAAAGACTATCTCCCTTCATATTTACCCAGAAGCCAGCGGGTGGGGGCCTCCTCGGTCCTGAGCGTAGGGAACGGGAAGTTTCTGCGCACGTCTGGAGAGCTTCGAAACTCGTACTGGGAGGCTGTGAACATCTCACCGTCTGAAACAGTTACAGTTACATCGGTTAAGGTGGAAATTAATGTTGACATCTAAGCTAAATAAGATGCAAATGAAAACAACACAGTGCAGCATGAGGAGGCTGACTGTCACCTGACACCTGATGTATTCATAGAAGTATAAAAACACATAGAAGGGTTGTTTTTATATCGAATGAACTTTAATTTTGCAATAAAAACTAACCTGCTTTAGCTATAGAAGACATATGGCTTTTTTAACCAGTTTGTGAAATAAATCAAAACTAACTACATTAAAATATCTAAACCTCAACACAACAATTACCTTAAATTGATAGTTTTATTCCCATTTAATAGGGTTGTATGAGGTGCTTGTCAATAGTAAGAGTATAACCCAGAGATCCCACCTATATGCTGTTAGTGTATGGGTCTTAAAATTAGCTAAATTTCATGGTCTGTTTCAAGGTTGCTAACAGCTCAGCATCCTCAAATATCCTTTTTTTATCATGTCTATGATTTCTGAACTTGTTCAAGCATCTGTTATTCATTCAGACAGAAATATTTCAATTAGCGTGAAATTTGACACAGCCTGTATGCACTTCTTAGGAAAAATATCAAAAAACTTACAGCCCTCTAACTTATCGTGTTGTGTTGTTCACGAACGATTCGCTCAAAAGAACCGAATCTTTTAAGTGAACGTACCGAACCGAATCACTTCCTCAAGAGATCTGTTTGTCTCTCAGCAGTCCATGTTCAGTGTGAATTCTTCTAAACCTTTAATGAACGAATCACTCACTGAGTCCAATTTACCGAGCAGAGTGGATGTAGCGTACCACAGGACAGTACACTTAAAACATCATGACTTATAAACTTAAAAACAATTTTGCAAACCTGTTTGCTAAAGCAACACAGCCAAACACTCTCGTCTCCCAGAAGCTCTGAATTGAACTGAATCCTGAACCGTTTAGCTGTGTATCAGTTCAGGAGGTCGGAGTCGCAGGCTCCTCCCACCAAGCACTGAATGATTCTGTGATTTGGTGAATGAATCTTTCGAACAAATCTTTTTAGTGAACTGATTCTAGTGATTCAGTACATCTAAAAGAACTGCCAGGCCCATCACTAAGAACTTAATTGTGTCGCAAATGTTAAATTAAATAGTAATCTCTCAAATTTCACTCTAGCTAATGATCAAATTACCTAAAATTAATGACTAATACCCACCAGCTTCTGCTGCATTTGTGCTTAGTGTTGGTTAACATATCTTTGCACGATAATGTGACTAACTAATAAGGTCAAAACATGCTATAAAAGGCTGTTTTGACTAGAAATATGTTTTGACTCATTGTTGTTCAGTTTTTGCTCATTTCTGGGTACTTTTTATGCAGCTTACATGTACATGAATTTCGGCGAACGTACCTACTAGCAGTCCTGTGTATCCTTTTGCTGGGTCGTATGGACACCTGTCTCTGCCCTCCTCAAAGCCCGAGGAGAAACTGAACCTCTCTGCATCCTTGCAAAAGAGGGAAAAAGAAGCACACGCAATCACGCCATTGTAATCTGAGACCGTTGGTAAATGTGCGGCGGTTAAATCACATGAGCTCTTACGATGTAAGCACAGAGAGGTCTGAAGGCGTTTGTTCCACAGGTGTACAGGTGAGTCTCATTGTAACGCTGAAGGAAGCGGATGTGATTGTAGCACTCTGTCTGCAGGGAACCACAAAGAGGGCAGGTTATTTCTGGCTCCACAATAGAGGAGCTGGAGGGAAAAAACAGGCCAGTCGGAGCAGTTCAGGAACGATTTCATGCCAGTATTGAAGGAATTAGTGTATTTTTAGGGTATGAAAAGAAAACATTCTAAAGAGATTATACACTTGGATTGATTTCAAAAGTATCGTCACATTAAAAAGCACAAGTTTTGGATTTAATCATTCAATTTTATGTCAATAAATCAATTCTTACTGCGAAAAAATGGCAGACGATTGGAAACAAAAGAGTAGAAATGCAGAATTGTACCTTATTGTCTCTTCCTTTGTTGAGACACTGCTTCTTCTGCTCAGGGGAAGCATCCCAATCAATCTGCGCACAATGGGGGTTAATCAGGATGAGTCAGTTAGCTCAATAGTCAGAGAGGACAAATGGATAAAAACAGAGAAAAGGAAGAGGTGAAGAAGAGAATAAGAGTCTTTCACTTCATTTTCTGGCTCCATCTTGTGTGTTGACTCTGCTCAGTAACTCTTGAATAAACGCCTGGTGCATTTAATCCGATATCCATAAAAATTGGAGGGACACAATGGGATTTGTTCAATCTGCTCGAGGCTATTATTAGTCCGTCCTCTTTTAAAACTCAGGAAACGAGTGAAAACTTGTGAAATCCGGTTTGCCGCGTCTTTGTTGTTACTTCTTGGCACTCACCGTGAGGTTCGCAGGTGTGGAGATGTTGGAAGTGTTGAGAGCGTGCAGAGCTCCTCTCCCTCCTACGTACAGGAGCCCGGCGTCCTCCTCCAGCAGCAGGGTGCTGTAGTTCTGGGAAGAGCCGGTGAAACGCGCACCGCCCAACAGACCTGTGAGATAAAAACCATCAGTGTTGCTTTTGTAGATCAGAAAGAGGCATTAATGTGGATTTCAGTCTATTTCATCAGTGTTTAAAAGACTCTTCACAGGAGCTTTAACTAATGAGGAATTCTGTCTTTTTAATTGTTTAGTCCATAATAAAGTTTAAGCAGCAGGACCACACCTCAAGCGTACTTCTCCCACTCCTGTAAATACAACCCTAACCCTCTCCTCCCCTTTCATTATCACATCCCGCACCCTTCCCTGCCTCCCACCTCTTTCTCTCTACTTCTTTCTTCTCCTCCTGCCCTCAGGGGTCTGCCATGCCCGGGAGCGAATAAGCTTCCCCAACCTGACAACTCAAACTCAGATTCAGTTTTCTGAAAGACGCCTTATTATCAAAGCAAAACAAAAAAACATGCTCCCTTTTTTTACTGCTAATGTGAATCAGCGGTCAGAAACACCAAGAAATAGCAGATCATTTGATTCATTCTTCTTACTTTTCTCCATATCAGTCGTGTCTATAAATCTAAAAGCTAAAACCAGATGTACTCACGAGGATCAGACTCTCATTTTCAAGTTTGTCATAATTACACGTAATGATCTCTGAAAAAATCATCTTAATGTCGCTTGAATGGGTATTAATTATCTCAACAAATCGGCTCCTTTTTTTCTCGAGATAATGATATGATTTATAACCACATTAGAGCAAAACAAGCGTTGTTGTCTAAAGATAATGAAGAAATTAGCCTGATATATGGAGATAAGGGAGATAATTGCTATCAGAGCAGTTTTACTCCATCTTTAAAGAAGCATAATGATATCTTTTATGAGACTTGATGTAATTATTTAGCTATCATGGATGGATCTTAAAAGCTCGCCATATTCGATTGAATGTAAAGATAAGTGTTCAGTTCTGGTTGCAGACCATAAAAACGTATTTGTACATAAGCTTCCATCGTGATTTCACACTCAGTGGAGACCCTAAATGAGCATGCCTAGTCGTGACTGCACGAGGGTGAAACTCAACAACACGTCAGGGAGACGGGGGGTCGCTGGAGTGTTCGCCAAGAATGAGGCGACGGGGGCACAGGGGAGGCGAAATTTGAGGGCATTCAGCAGGAGTCGTGGCCCAGTAATGCCAAATCGCATCAGCAGTGCTGCCACCGCATCATCATCACTCCTGCTGCTGCATGTGTGAGTGTGTGAGTGTGTAAGTGTGTGTGTGATGGTGGTTCATACAGTAACTGGGCCAAATTAGGGTTAGCTATGCCACTGAGCAGAATGTCATTAAAGTCAAACTGGATGTTATTTTTCTTCGCTAGTTCTTGCATCCTTGTTGCAGAAAAACAAATTATTTTCTCTTCTGGAAATATTAAAACTAAAGAAAATATCTAGAAACTTAGAATTGGATGTAGCCGCAAAAATGGGGGCAGATTGCTCTGCTGCTGCTGAGAGACAATAAAAATGAGGGCAGTGTTTTTTTTTCTTTTTTTCCGTGGATCTGGAATATCGTTGCAGAAGTAGCTGTACTTGCTCCAAAATGGATGTTAGCGTCTGATACAGAAAAAGAAAGGAAACCACACGTGCAGAGAGAACAAAAGGCATCGTCAGTTTTACGCCGAGGAAGATGAGTCAGCAGAAATCTAATGGGCATATTAATCGACTCACATCAACCCTATCTCACCCCCTTTCTTTTCCTGTGAAGTAATAAGACGTCCTATATTTATCCCACACCAATCGATTCAGCGTAATGTAAGGGGGCCTCCATGCTTGTCCCTGTTAATCTGTTCCCCTCTGTTATATTTCTCATGGAGCGAGAATGATCCAAGACAGCGGAGAGGGCCAGGGGATCACAGAGCTTTGAGAGTACAGCAGGAAATACAAGCTGAATGATGGTGAAATTTCACACTCTAAGCTTCGTGAAAGTCTGTTTCTAATTGGATCAGGGTCACTTGCCTTCCTTCAGAGAAAAAGAGACTGACATATGTTACTAATAGGCCAGAACATCCCACATTTCTGAAATTCTGTGGTTAATAGAAATGATTTTCTCGCTGTAACGGATGAATTGGGTCGCATTGAGGGAGAAAAAATGGCAAAGATTTCGAGGATTAAGTCAGGATGTTTCAAGAGCCCTTCGTTATTAGTGCTACAAGGATAAAGTTGTACAAAAATATAGTATTTTGTCATTTCAACAGAGAAACTCTCAAAACTACTTTCTCATCTATGATATTTATGATTATGTTTTCAAAAAAAAAACAAAAAAACATTTAATATGTAAGACCCCGAACCAATGGACTTGATTTTACAACCAGAGGGTCTCTTCCTACTGGCCACTGTGAAAAATGCAGCCTTAATGTGCTCCCACTCTTACTTCCTGTTGTAAACCAGATGTTCAAACCCCATTTACATGCACCCGGTTATTTTTAAAAACGGACACATTAACCATCATTTCCAACCTTTGTTTAGAGAAACAGAGAATACGCCTCTGAAAACGATGCTTCTCAGTTTGCATGTCCACCAGTAAAAAAAAGAAGGGAAAACGGAGATGTGGGTAGCCGATGGTAGATTGTGCGCAAGAAAGAAGGAAGGGACATTGTTGTTGTTGCTACTATGCAGGATTTTGATTGGCTAACGTGGGCTTGAACTATTTGCAACGCTGCCGCCCACATGTTCGCCCACGGCAACACATACGCAGGTTATTGTAAACAAAAACTTTTCTGAAAACTTAGTGGTGTGCACGCAGTTTTTTTTTTTTTGTAAATGGAGAGGGTTAAATGTCCGTTTATAAAAATAGTCAGGCACATGTAAACGTAGTCTCAGTCCACCTCAACTCCTTTTCATGTATGAAACAGGATTGTCATTAATACTGCAGCTTCACTCTGTGCTCACTCCATCCCTCTGCTTTACTAACACACACTTCATCCTTGTGTTGCTGCACTCTCAGTTTTGGATAGTTGTGCTCGACACACGTTATCATAATGAACTACAACTTTTTCATATGCAAGTTGTGTTACATGCACAGATAAAGAAAAGGAGAAGGGAGAGAGAGAGGGGTGACTTTTTAATGATGTGTCTTCTTTGTTTAAGATCTCCACTCAAGTTTTATTTTGTTTACTCATGAGGGGAAAATGTCATGTTTTGGGTCAGTAGTCGGGTTAAAGTTTGTCGGAAAATGCCGTCAAACTAGTCAAAACACTTCTTAAAAATGTGACTGGACTAAATCCAAAACAAAGACAAGGAGACAAACGTTCCCTCCTCTTGGCTTTAACTCACCTCCACTATCTCCACCGTGGCATTACTAATGTTTTCACTGCAATAACTCACAATGACCGTGATGATAATGAGGGTGACAGCGTGTCCCGCGGTGGGGGCTGATCTTGCGTAATGACAACATGATGAAAACTGTTTTAGAGTTTCCCCAAACATCACATGGGAGGCGTTATCCTCCCCCGCATGTCGACATGCTAGTCTGACTGTCACATGGACGTGCTAGGTGATGATGACAGCGGCTCCGCGAGCGCCCATCGACTCTCCAAAAGACCTGGCAGAGACTGAGTCAGACTGTGGTCTCTCAGCACGCCCACTTTCCTTCCTGCCAGTCCTTTCTTGCTGGCTCTATCACTGACAGCCAGACGAGCGTGTTAACTCTCTAACTGGTCAGTCGTTGAGTTGTTATCATACTTGTTCGTTCATGCCTGTCTGCCTGATCGCATGAATGACAGCTGAGGTAAAAGACACCAAAGATGCACAACGCTAGCTAGACAAAACTTTGAAACAGGAACTGAGCAAAGACATTAAAGACAACATAATTTTTGCATAAAACTTGGGGATATTGTTGTGTAAGTTGCAACCATAGACTGTACATACTATGGACAACTTGGTTCCACCATCCACCAGTATACAGATTTGAAGCCAAAAAGCTCTCGGTAATTCCGCGATTTTTCTCCACTTCCTGAAATCAATATTGCGTAGTAGCATTGTACGCGTTCGGCAGGAGAGTCGTCAAGAGTTGCTGTGGTGACGCTCGGCTCAAACATCGTATCTCTCAGGTGAGCTACACAATCTTCGTACGCCCATAGGCTGTATCAGGTGTCAATCATAGAAAACATGAGCCCCCTAATAACTTTTAAAAATAGGGCTGTGCAGAAAAAAGAGGACTTGAGCACAAAACAGTCTTACAATAACTACTTGCCAACATTGCAACCAGGGAGGAGAAAAATTTATATTCTGTGTAATAAATTTCTAAAGTTTATCCACAGCTCCATAGGGATTGCTGGCGGAGGCGGGATTTATGACCTATACTGCAGCCTGTCACTAGAGGGTGCTGTTCTCGGGCTGGCTTCACCCAGAGAGGAGACAGTCTACGGTTGCAACACCATTCACTTTGATTGGATGATAATGACCCCAAATATTGAGCAATATCAGGACAATTTCATCTGAGAGGAACTGCTATTCTGTCTTGACTTTGGCGCCCCGTGTGGCCAAAGTGGTGCCTCTTGTATCTTTGTAAGAAGTCCTGTTTCACTGAAATTCTGTGATGTAGAAAACGTAAACAAAAGCTTTGGTGTGCTGAGCATCCCTTGATCCGAAACCTTCCCTGCAGCACTGATTTCAAAGCAACAATAATATCTGGAGAGAGCAAATCCATCTTGTTGCAGATGGTACTGTTTGCTTGAGTGGGTGATAAGCATCACTTTCTGATTTAAGTTTGATTCATAACCAGCTAAAAACTCTCTCTAAGGCTCTTGAGAGGATGGAGTAATTAGTGCAAACCTCCATAAAAACAGGAAATCTGCTCTGTTCTTGAATGGAAGTTGAACTAAACTTTCCTAGAACTCTGTCTCTGCTGTTTCCTTTAAGGATCGCAAAAGGAAAAATTATGTAACTCTCAGTAAAAACCAAAGAGGAAGACGTCTGTGTGACTGTCACAAAGTATATCTCATGGGCTCAGATTTGAGTGAGCAAGAAGCAGCTCCTCAGAAACTGCCAAAGGTCGGGACACGCCAGCGGGGGATCAGGAGTCATCTAAAGGGTGTGGGGAGGAGAGGACCCATAGTGGGAGTCACGCATCATGAGGCCCTCTTTACCACGCACAGGTTCACACACAACACGATCATGATTGACAACAAAGCAGTGAGATTGAGTATCTTGAAAACATGCGTTGCCACATCATCCAGATCAGAAGAAAAGCTGCATACTCTCATGGATCACACTTAAGGAGCGGGGGATACTCAAACACAATGACCGCCTCAGGCAACATAAAAAGGCTTACTACATATGAGTCACTCAAGAGTGAGCGAAAGCCTTGGATTTTATCTCATGAAAATAGCGTCTGCATGATAAAACAAGCAGGCGAGAAGGACCATAATGACGTACAACACGACCCTCACCCCGGGGCAGCTGAAGAGCTCTGACCTTGGTTGTAGATCTGAGCATGTGAGGGCTGCCTGGTCGGGACTTGTCGGCGCATTTTAACACACCTGATGCTCATAATTTGCTGTTGACAACAAAGTCAGATGTATCAAAGTGGAAAATGGTTGTTCACTTTGGTCTGAAAATCAATGCAATCACAGCTGTGCTCCAAAAGCCAATCCCTCTGCTATTTGCAAAGAAATTGAAAAGAAATTGGTCCTTTCTCTCCCTGGATGCACACACACACACACACAAACACACACAGAGAGAATTAAAAGCTTCTTTTTCGAATGAGAAACACAAATACATAACTTTGATAAAACTTCTATAAAAAACACTCGCGTCACTTTTTAATCCCAACTTCAAACTTAATTCTGTAGGGGTTTTTTTCTCCATGACGTCCTACAAAGGCTTTCAATCATCTTATTCCGTCTCCAAAGGAGCAGCAACACTGATCAAAACATAGTTTTTCTGATGCTTTGATTTATGTTTGATGAGGTTTCAGCCCAGAAAGAACTTGGCAAGTGTTAAAAATCTACAGGATCAATAAACTCGATCTAATCTAATCTTATCTGATCTAATCTAATCACATAAGCTCTGTATCTGGCCTCTAAGGACCCCAAAATGTTCTTTAAGAGGTGTGATCGATTGTTCTGGTCTCTGATTTAACGGAAAACATAAAAACAATGTTGATCAACCATTCTCCAATCTTACTCTTACTCATTCTACATCCAGTAAAATGCTTTTTTTACCATATCCCTTCCCTGCTGTGGCACAAGATTAAAAGTTATAATATCTACAGCTGTGATTTTGTAACTGTGTTGCTGCTGTTAAACCCAAGCAGCAACCTTCAAACTTGAGAAATAAAACCAATGTGGAAGTGCCACAAACTGCAGTTCCAAGAGTGTCCACTTGAGGCTGACTCCAAAAGCCCTCAAAGCTACACACACACCTATTCAAAAAAGCCAATCTCCACACAAATAATAAACATAATGGAATTTTGCCGTCTTATTGTGGATGGCCTTTTTTTTAGCGAAAGGGCCTCCATTTTTGTGGAGTAATGCTGCTGATAAGTTTACTAAGGTCAAGAACACATGGATTGGTCAAGTTACAATGACAGTGCCCTCTGCTGGATCATGTGGTAAGGCAGTTTGGGTGGCCTTATTTGCTAATATACTGGATTACTTTGAGTTTTAACAGCTCTATACAGTTTAAATATAAACTTTACCCCCGAATATTCAAATAAAGATTTTTATTTCAGAATAAAAATGTACAGCCCTGAGAGATAATTGTAAAAGTCGCTGCTAGCTTCTTGCTTTAAAAGAAAGCCACACAAAAAGGAAACTGGATGTGAAGCCAAACCAGTTAGAGCTCCCCCTACTGACTTGCTGCAGTATCAGTCAAAACAAATTAGTTTCCTGGATTACCTGTTGTTGGATCGGTATCTGTCATAATGTGTAACAAAAAATGGATGGAATAATAGCTTCTTAAAATTACAACCAAAACAGTAAAAGCTCCCTTTGTGGCTGGCTGCAATAAAGGTCGATAAGCAAGCCTTCTCCATGTAAACAGATGGGACATGGGTCAAACTTTAAAATCTAAATACATGTTGAAGGCATCCTTTTCAAACACTTCTATCATTATAGCTAGCTCTTAACATGCTAATAAATGTTAGCGTTGATATGTCTGAGAGATTTGATTTGAACTAGACTTTAAAATAGAGTTATGATATAATGATTGACAGCTCTGTTGACGAATGAGGCTCCTACATCACTGTCTGAACCGATTAGTAGTAACACAAGAATCTGTTCTGTTGTGAACTGTGTTGTTAAGCGATCTTTCTTGCAATTTCTTGTCAGTATTTTGGCTTCACTTTTGTACAACCAAGGTAGAAGCATGTCGTCCATCGTTATATTCATTTAGTAAAGGATACAGAGACTCTATTGGAACCATTCAACGTCTTTCTTCCAGACTGTGTTGACTCAAACATGGACAAACAGGAAGAAAGAATCGACTGTTTTTGACTTTTTTTTTTACCAGCCTAAGCATGGCCATGCATGTGTTTAGCATTTGAGATAACAGCAGCATGTTAATGTTGACCTCCTCCTCCCCGAAGCCGCTATTTTCTATTCAAATATACAGGCACACACACACACATACACAGACACAAACACACTGTACCTTGTGCTTTGCTGCATAATCAATGAGGAAAGTCAACAGAGCGCTGAGGTGTGCCAGAAGCCTCTCAGCCTGCTGGTTTCTATTTACTGTTGTCATCCCACATGCACATGTCCCTTTCTGTGTGTGTGTATGCACAAGTGTGTGTTCATGAAGACCTTTTTGTGTGCATGTAAAGGGTACATCACTCCATGAAAAGAGAGGAGGTCAAAATAAGAACCCTTCAGAAACATCTGTCAGGTTTCCCCTTCACACACTTAACACCTTTTTTATCCTTAATCGAGCTCCTGAAAACGAGTGAAGATGCCTCTGTCAGTGACTCAGAGGATCTGCATGCGTGTGTGTGTGTGTTGTGTGTTTGCCAAAGTGACTGGGTCTCAACACTGAGCCGTCACAGGTGGTGCGTCCAGAATGTGTACGCTCACACTCAGACATATTTGAAATCCTCCATGCGGGGCTCAAGACCATCGCAAATCCACTGTTCGCTCTTGTGTTTGTGTGTGCGTCTACCACATTCGTCAGAGTGAGTGACTTCCTGTGTGACTCACCGATCACTGGACGCAGCATAGAGACCATGTGACGCACACACTCACACATATACACGCATGAAAACAGGCACGTGCTTATAAAAAGATTTGGGAACAAATGCTGGGAGGAAAGGCTGACTTAACGTCTTCGGACAGTGTCAGAACTGTCAGTTGTTGTCATCTCTGTTTGCATTATATAAGCATCTCTTCACGTCTTTACCCGGCCTTTAAGTCAATGAACCTTACTGTGTATTATATAAGCAATGATACACAGCTCCATCTCACGTCATACAAAAATAGGAGGCAAATAATGCAAAGCTAAGAGCAGCTCCCTCCGTTATTTTCACTTAATGTCACTTTTCCTATATGCTTTATTCATAAAGACAGAATACCACATGAGTGCAGCACTTTGCAGCATTTAGCTAGTTATAGCCAAGAGAAGAACTTCCTTCAACAGGCAGAAACCTCAAGCAGAACCAGACTCATGTTTGACAGCCATCTGCCGCTACTGCATTGTGTTTAGAGAAAGGATAGAGGAAGATGCAGAGAGAGATAGAGATGGACAGAGGTGAGACTAATGCGTGTATTTGAAGTAGGGCTGGGCGATAAACCAAAAATATACCGATACAGAAATGTACGACAATAACCGACATCTTTTGGCCGATGTTAATAGATTCGGTGTCAAATAAATAAATAAAAATAGTTTTTGAATGTGTGTAAGTAGGCTATGGCCTCATGTCCCTTTAAGACACTGTCCTACATCAGAGACGTGACTCCACCCCATCCAGTTCATAACAAAGAGGGAAAGACAGGTGAGGAGATGGAGGACGGTTCAAAAGTTGTAGCAGCTGAAGTAGACGAAGTTAATGTGGGAGGGGGTGAGCAGCTTGTGGAGTAGTTATTGTTTATTTATCGTTATTGAGGTGAACTGCTAAAAATATTGTGATATTTATTTGACGCCATATTGCCCAGCCCTAAAAGAGAGTATAAGATTGAGATTGTGATTAGATCCACTCCCATCTAATCTTCAACCGCATGAGTCGAGCACTTTGCAGCTTTTAGCGAGTTACAGACAAAAGGGAGAACTTCCTGTAACAGGCAGAAACCTCGAGCAGAACCAGACTCACATTGTAGGGCTGGGCGATATGGCCTCAAATCAATATCAGGATATATCAAGCAATTCACCTCGATAGCAATCAATGGACGATAACTACTCCACAAGCTGCTCACCCCCTCCCACATAAACTTCGTCTACTGCAGCCGCCGCTCCAGCTTCTACAACTTTTGAACCGTCCTCCATCTCCTCACCTGTCTTTCGTTCTTTGTTACGGACTGGATGGGGCGGAGTCATGTCTCTGACGTAGGACAGCGGCTTAAAGGGACATAAGACCATAGCCTACCTACACACGTACAAAACCAACTTTTATTTATTTGTTTTTTTTTTATTAACACAGAGTATGTTGACTGGGGCAAAATGACGTCAGTTATTGTCGTAAATTTTGGTATTGGAAAATTTTCGGTTGATCGCACAGCCCTATGTTTGACAGCCATCTGCTACTACTGCATTGCGTTTAGAGAGGGGATAGAGCAGCAGCAAGATGTCTTGACTCTGAGCTAATAAGAGCACATGCTTTAAGTAATCCAGTGGTTTTGAGAAAAAGAGGAACTTCACTGTCTGACATGTGCGCTCAGCTCTTGGTGGATAAAGATGTCAGCCACTTCCAGAGCGATCACCTGCTAAACATCACACTTAAAAGGCAGCGTATTGTTTACCACATATCTCAAGACTACAAAACAAAGTACCTTTTACAAAGCTTGAGTCAGATCCAAAACTTTCAGAGGACTTCTTTTTTCTAAACCGGGGGAGACTGCAGAGTGAGATGAAAGACAGCCAAGACTTTCATCTCAGTAAAGGAAGCCAGCTCCTCACATACAACACACAAATACTCCCCGTGTTGTTTCAAGTTTTGCTAGAAGCTAATCAGAGTGGTACCGACAAGATTCTGTCAGAATCTCACACCAGAATAACCATGTGGGGATAGAAACAAAGTATCACAGAGATCTCAGTGGGTTTCAAAGTCCAGCGCAGTCATTTTGTTCCACAGAGAGAATGAAAAAGTGTAAAAACAAACGACGTCTGAGTGGTGAAACAATGCTGTAACCCAGCTGCGATAAAGATTGAACAATGCCATCCAGAGCAGCTGCATTCAAGCCTATAATGTGAGTGAATAATCAATGTTTTCTGTGTTTATTTGCAGCTGCTGAGGCTGTTGGCAAAGACAATAATAGACTTGGCTGTATTGTAAACCAAGACGGTGGGTGGCCGCCAATGACTTTTGTCCTCATTGCTCTAATTACAACACCGGATGAAGAAAGATCGCCATTTACGAGATGACAGGGTTAATTACCACCCTCAAATAAACTCCCCAGCTACAAAGACCTCTTTTTGCCTTCTCAGCTTATCAAAGCAGCTACAGACGAGTTACAGTGCATCAATATTTCACGAGTGCATTACTTCGAGTCTGGTGGCAGACGCAGAAAAAGCAAAAAAAAGCTGGTACCCAACGGGCAAACATGGAGAGTTCAGAGCACAGTCAAGCATTTATCTCACCTCTGGGAGGAAACAACAACCCTGTCTCATAAACCCACAAACAGGGACTGTTTAGGAAAGTCGAGTCGTCAGCAACATCATATACAGATTAGAGATACATCAACAATTGTGGGAAATAAAGGAGGCAAAGCTCCTTCACAATAAGGATGTGAGTTTTTATTCCCAGACTTAGGAAGATGACTTTATATCGAAAAGTTTAGTTGAGAACAATGTTTGCCAATTCCTACTTTCAGATATTTCCATACATTATGGGAGTATCACCAAGGTTTCTTTGCACCTCGTCGTTCTCCACAGTTTTAGAGTCCAATGCTCCAAGGGTAAAGAGGAAAAATATTAAATATTAAACTTGGAAACAAGACCGTGAAAACAAACTACCCACCAAAACATCATGACCTGTGTTCAGATTTTGGGGCTGTATCCTTTGAAGGGTGCATTTCAGAAGATTTTGATTGCTCCCTCAAATGCAGTCGATACCACTGATCCTGTGCTGCACCGATTTTAACAGATTGCAAACCCTGAAGTGGCTGAGTAATGCATTTTTTCAAATTGGTTTCAACTCATCAGATCAGCAAGCACTGCGAATGTTAAAAGAGACAGATGCTTTGAACCTCCAAATTACCCTTAAAATGCTAATGATGATGGTTATGCGACGCTAGCAATGTAAGGTAGCAAGCATAGGAAGGTAACTGGGGTGGCTATGTGCTATACTGTGATTGTGGAAGGGGAGGGACCCCCCAGAACAACCAAATATTACTTATTGCATCAGAACAATGTTATTTTTGACTGGAGTGGTCCTGACTGAAAATCATCTGTTATTTGGATCTGCATAGCTCAACTAATGGCCACAAGAGCACAGACAAATACCACTACTTTAAAGGGATATGTTGGCGAACACTGAGTTAGACACCCCCTCGAGAGATGAATGTTGCTGACCACTTGCTTCTCTAGTTTCACCAACTTAAGTAACGACCACACGATAGCAATACACAGCGGTCTGAGGAGCCATTTCTTTATCATTTCCTTGAAGTAACAATCACCATATCAGTCATTTTGCACTGCAGACGCGGTAGTTCTTCTGCCTTAGCGTCTCGGTCTGATTGCATTATGATGAAGAAATGATCATAAATGTTCTTCCTTGAGCTGCGGCACCCCGCTGAAGTCCGTAATGGACTGGCCTTAGGTCTCGCTACAAACAAGCGGCTGCTGGAAGAGAGTAGGTGAGTTGTGTTTAGTCTCTTTGCTAAAGAAATTAGGCAAAGTTAAAAAGATGTTTGACGGCTAGTGCTATGGTTAGGACCCTATATGTTCTGTTGATGAAGTTAGGTGCTGTTCTGAACATTATTTGTGGCTGTAGAGTGGCTTTTTGGTTGAGGTTTGTTAATGGCTCCTCAGACCGCTTTGTATTACCATCGCGCTGTCGTTACAAAAGTTGGTATAACTAGAGAAGCAAGCGGTCGGCAACATTCATCTCTCGAGGTCTTGACATATAAGAGACGTTACAGTCAACTTTGGACTGAGTCTCTTTCACTCCCCTTTATAACAGAACAATATTTGATGTTAAACTTCTGATGGTAAATGGTAAATATAATGTTTAACATAGAGTTATGAGACTCTGTCCAATAGGGAGTGTTAAGAGAGTTTATTAAACTTCGCAAAAGATTATAAACTGCAAGAGATTGTATTGTTCAAAGCAGCTTGACTTCTCCAAAACTGAAAGCTACCAGCTGTTCATTCTGGAAGAAGCTTCAACAGCAAGAAACTGCAGATAATTCTCCTCACAACAAGCCACCACTTCCACATCCACACGGTCATTTTAACCATAATTTGCAGAACAATACCAGTAAAAACAGCTTCATTCATGAAATGGAATACTTAGCACAATAATTGCCAATTTTCCTCACATTAAAATGTCAATATTTCAAGGTTACACAATGTGCCTTATTTTCTCTTTTCTCTCCTCACTGATGTTTTCATTTAAAACTGTGCAGAAAGTGATCGCGCCACTTTTCCTCTCATACCTCTGAGCTCCCTCTGATACATCTTGTCCTTGCACGCCCACTCACACAGGCCATCTGCACAGCATACTGTAAATTAATGAGCGTCCCCTCACCTCAGATAAGAAGCGTAATATCAATCCTCCCACACACAGTCCCCCAAAGGTAGTGACACCCACAAATAACATCTCTCTTTTTTTTTTTTTCATTTACACTTCTTTACACCCAGGCAGGCGAGTCCTCTCTTTGCGTTCCCCAAGTGACATGTGTCACCACAGGGAAAGTGACAGAGGTTGCATGTGAGCAGATTTTACATGATGTGACTACATGCATGCCCTCATAGCCCCTTCTCTCCCCCAACACGCACATAAACTCTTGTCATACAAGTATTCAGACACACACACAGACTGATGAAACTCATGCTGACACACGTGCACACCCTGCACTCTCACATGCACTCACTTGCTGCCCCTCCCTGGACGGTTTGAAAGTAGGTCAAGGACGACTCTCTAGGAGGGCAAAGAGAAAAATAAAATCTGCAATGGGAGACTGACTCTGGCTGCGGCGCAAAAAAGTGCCCAGAGTAAGCAGAGTATGTATGATTTATGATCCGGGTCAGACACAGACTCAGAGATGAGTAAATAAATAGCAAAAGGCCTGACAGAAAGGAGCTGTTTTTCAGAAAGGGCAATGAGATCTGTCTGTGATTCACGGAAAAACTTACTTCATGAGGCCTAATGAGTTATTCATGCTGCCCCATTTAATGAAGTGTGCAGAGTTAACCAAGTGTGCTCTCCATTCAGTTATTGACTGCACTTTTAATGTGGACTAGAGTCGTTCTGCTGCCAGTGTTGTACCTCAGAGTCTTGATTTTTAATTTAAAAATCAAACTCTAACATCAACTGTTAGGACTTAAAAAGAAGGAGAAACAAGCTCTGACTTATTCATTGATGAGTCTGTTTTTAATACGAGGCCCTGATCATTTATTCAGAGCAAAGGCTGGCATGGCATGTGTGTTCACCTGAGTGCACACCCACATGCCGCCTTGTTCAGCACCAGCTCCCATCGGGGTGCCCCAAGAAGCGCCACAAGCAGTGGGTTTTGCTTTTCTACAGAAAATCAGGGAGAGATCAGGTATGTAAAAAAAAACACTGAGGAGAAGACGGGACAAGCTCAGACAGGAAATCCAACAGTAACACTCCAAGATAATGACAGAGAGTGATGGCTAATATATCCTGCTGATATCACATGATGAAGATTTTCTCCAAACGAAACCAATTTTCTAATTAATTCATGAAATAGAAAAATACTGTGTCATGTTGGATTGGATTCCAGGACATGACTGATACATACATGTATCAGAAGCAACACTTAACTTCATTATTCTTTACACTATAACAGAATGTATAAATAGCAAGAGGCTTCATATAAAGCATATGTGGTTTATTTGTGTCTGTTTTCTTCACTTTGGTTGATGTCTCTTTGATTTAGCTCCTTGTGTCTTTTAATACCCCACTTATTAATGTCTGCACTGGTGACTGGTCAGCCAACAATGACTACGAATCTTCAGTTTAGCAACAAATGCAAATGAATAATTGTTACTATGAGGTTTTGACCAATCAGAATCAAGCATTTAACCAGATGTTACTTCCTTTTTGCATTGAATAACACTATAAGTTATCTAAGAAGGTAGGGGTGGTAATACAACTGCTAAAGTTGGCAATTCCTGATTACTGTTGTTGATCAGTATTGTTAGCTAACTTAGATAACCATTATCAGATGTTACAGGCAGCATTAATACAGATGTTACTTCCTTTTTGCATTGAATAACACTATAAGTTATCTAAGAAGGTAGGGGTGGTAATCCCCAGTGGCGCCACGATCCAATAGTATCACGATACTTGTGTCACGATACGATATTATTGCGATTTTGAACATTTTGTAATAAAATGAACATTGCAATTTATACAGTTTTTTCAACTGTTGAGCTAATTCAGCACTTGTCTTTCCTTTATGTTTGTCTTATTTACGCTGTGTTTTATTTTTATGTAGCACATCTTGCAAACCTTATATATATACTTGTTGTACTAACTTTCTCCTGCTTTTCATGACGTCACCTCTGCCAACCTCACTGAGACAAACAGTTGATTTAATTTTTCCATTATCATAGATTTGACTTTATATTAACAATTAATTTGAAAAAATCTATACTTGGTAAATGAGACAATACGATATATCACCAGACAAAATACCACGATACTATGCTGTATCGATTTTTTCCTCACACTCCTATTAGAAAGGCAATTTTATCTGTCTACGATTTTTTTACTCAAATTGTCTTTTTAGTTGCTGGTAAATTATGAAGTCATGAAACAACAGCTGTTTCGGCTTTTTTTTAACTTCCCGGCCTCAGCATGACGTCAGAGAAAAATGGGTGAATATTTCAGCTTTATACAAAGTGCTATGTTTATTGTTTGTGAGTTTCTTGGAGCTGTAGGGTCTGTCACAAATGTTCTTCTAAAAATTCTCAACAGCACAGAAAATCTGCTCCTTGTGTGGAAAAACTTGGACCTTAGAGGAGGAACATTTGCACAATTTCCTCTCCCTCCAGCTGACAGCAAACTAATACTCTAGTGTTTGGAAACAGTTCCCCTCCAATCTGGATCACAGCGCAGTAGCAAACAAACAAACCAGGATTGTAGCCTCTCTGTCTCCTCTGCTATATGCTTCCCTCTGAGTGATTGCAATTCAGGACGTCGAGCATTACATCCTCCAATCGGCGGACCATCATCTCACTGCAACACTCTCAACAGCTCTCATGACATTGCACAAGAGAGCTCGACGGCTGCCAACATGTTCACTCCACCCCTCCTCTAATAATACTCTTCCTCAGAGGACCCAAGACGAGTGGAGAGAGGTGGAGTGGAGGTAAAAGCACAGCTATGTGATCAGTCTGCCGGTGCTGGGTTTCCCTTCACGCTGCAGCTGCAGTATGTTGGCCTTTACCGCAGTGATGAGGAGAGAGGGAGGGGAAAGGTGAGCTGGAAGAAGGGAAAAGGTGGGGGCAGAAGGAGGAAGGTGCTGATGATGTGTGTAAATACTCACTGTGTGCCAAAATAAACCGATTCAGCAGTATTTCCTGCGCGGACACTAATCAGATCCACTGTGCTCAGGTTCTCGTTTTATGAGGGCCTCCTGTCTATTGTTTCATTAGAAGTGTTTGCTGAGCATTGTGATCTAGGACAGGGCTTAAGAGAGACGATTAATAACTCTGTGCATGGAGGAGCTGTCTTCAGGGCCGACTCTTAGAAAATGTGCCACTATTTTAACAAGGAAGGGAAGGAAGGAAGGAGCCTGAGCAACGTCAAACAAGGACAGTGAGGTGAGTGTTTAATGAGCTTTATGCACGTGTGTGAATCTGGTTTAACATTTCTTTTGACAGTCTTTGTACTACCGCTGTTTGGGTTGTAAGCAAGCCGCTTTGTTTTGGAAATACATTTCCCATCATCCTTTTGGAACAATCACACCAAGGTGCAAATAAGTTCACAACTTTAGGACAGTATTTAAAAAGTTAGTAAAATCAGAATTTGGTGGTTTTAGGGCTGGGTGATATGGCCTCAAATCAACATCACAATATGTTGACGGTACGATAACTACTCCACAAGCTGCTCACCCACTCCCACATTAACTTCATCTACTTCAGCTGCTACAACTTTTGAACCGTCCTCCATCTCCTCACCTGTCTTTCCCTCATTCTAACAGACTGGATGGGGTGGAGTCACGTCTCCAATGTAGGATAGCATCTTAAAGGGGCATGAGACCATAGCCTACCTACACACATCCAAAACAATCTTTTATTTATTTAATTATTAATTTATTTGACACCGAATACACCGATATATGCAAAATGACATTGGTTATTGTCGTAAATTTCGGTATCGGTTAATTTTTGGTTTATTGCTCAGCCCTAGGTGGTTTGCAAATCATTTAAACTCTGTGTTTAATAAAAAAATGAACAAAATGTAAAAAAAAAACGTGTCAAATGTTACAATTGAAAAAGTTTGATGCCAGCACTACCTTTCAAAAAGTTTGTGACCAGGAAAAGAAAACACTAAAAAAGTTTTGAATTACTTATAAAACACCTTGAGGAACACCTCCCAACCAAAAAGCCTGAGGCTGAGTCTTTCAGACGACGAGAAGAGGTTCACAACTCTGTGAGAGACTGTGAGCACATAGTTCAACAATTTCAGAGTTATACTTCTTCACAGAAAATTACAAGAATTTGGAGGGTTCGTCATAATACAAAAGGTATGAGGCCAAAATCCAGTGCTGGATGGCTTTAGCAGCATGGCATAGAAAACAGACATGACTCTCTAGTGGAAATCACTGCATTGGCTCAAAATCAATTCCAAAAACCATTATCTGCACAAATGCATGTCTACACCATACCATACAAAAAGGAAACTTCATAATCATACCTCAGGTGTACTAAAGACTTCTCTGGTCCCTACCCTATTTTAGATAGACTGAAATGGAGTAGAAAACTATCCTGTGGTCTGACACATTACATATCCTAACATCCTTTTTGGGAATCATGGACACCCCATCCTCGGCTCTAAGACCATAGACCCTGTACGTGGTTAGTACTAATCCATTAGGCCATTGGCGACCAAATTGGATCAAGATGATACAAAAGAAACCTGTTCTGCAGATATAAAGCTAGATTAAAGGCACTGTGATTAGTTTTTTTTTTAACTGATTTTCAAACAGTCTAACTCTTAAAGTAAAATGAGATTATCAGCGACAAGAACAAGATTGTTTTTTCCTTATTTCTGAATTTCAGTGCCTGTGCTCAAGATGGATTTTCTGCTAAAAGAAGCCGAGTTGATATTCTGCACACACCCCGAAGCCTCGATGTTCAGGAATCTGCTGGAAAAGTTTGGCGCTGAGAAGTAAGTTAGCAAGCCAGAGGATTTTTTTTTACTTTATATAATTTTTTTTACATAAAGTTCCAAACTCATGGTAGAAAATGGAGTAGGATTAGCAAGAAGATGCATATTTTCTGTTCTGTACTAGGACCTCAGTGTGTAGACATATCATCCTCCCAGGGCTGTGGTGGTCGTTTTTGTTGGCTGACAAACAACAATAAATCTGATAAAATAGATAATAATAATAATAAAATTCTTACACGGTTTTGTCATAACACAGTAATAAATTTACAGCTACAGGCTAATATATGACCTCATCACCCTGCAAAATGTCAATTTATTGCCTGAGTTTGACTGAAATTACACTTTTAAAAAACATGTTAACACAGTAGTCTGACTGAAATTGCACCAGATTTAACTTCTACTACTGGGATATACCTTTATCATGCAATTTGGGATCATCTTTCTCTGTCATTTATGTATTTCAATCAAACTTCTGACTATGAGGAAGTTAAACAGCATGAATGCAAAGCGAGGAAGGATGCACAGAGGCAAAACTTTCCTGTACCAAACAAATGGTGCAGAGTTACAAAAGTGATGGTGTTTTCATCATTCAACGTACTTCCCTTTGGCTTCTTGCTAACATAGTAATGGATCAACCAGAACCCAGAAGGAACAAGCTGAAAAGGGGGCATGTCACCACCTTCTGTAGCAGGGTGGACATGCTTCTGAAACTGTGCATAAAACTGTACTGACTCATTCATCCAGAGAATCAACACAACATGAAAACTCCTCATTGTGTCTTTAATAACGTCGGTCAACAGTGTTCCTGCTGCTGCTGCTCCAAATGCTGAAAATGCTGTGAAACAAGCAAAATGAGCGAGCTGAAGTGATTTCGAATCCTTTTGAAACACCAGCGCACACGATTTTCTTTCACCTCACGCAGCACCAAACTGCTCCCGAGGGCTGAGCCACCAGTGTGTGTAAAAGTGAGCGTGAATGACTGCGTAAAGGTGAGCTTGAATGAGGTTGTAGTGTAAAGAGTTCAGGCTGTGTTTATGTTTTTGTTTGTGTTATTATCAAAAAGTGAAAGAAAACTCCTGTTACCTTTCATGAAGACGGTCGTCCTGGGGGTGACATCCAGGTCCAGGGATGGGCTGAAGGGGAAGGCCCACAGCTGTGACATCCTGGCGAGGAGCATCATGAGCAGCAGCAGGAGCAGCAGGGGCTGCTGCACTGATCTCTGGTCCCCCATGTTTAACAAGCGGGCTTTTGTCCGAGAGCAGCCTCGTTTGCTCTTAATTTGTTGAATACACAAATCTGAGCGGGAAAAGTGTGTATATTTAGGCCAGAAGAAAGCTGATGCAGACTCTTTGATTATCCTCCAGCTGAAAACACAGACTGTGAAGAAAGAGAGAAATACAGTTTGTATGAGAAAGAGAGAAACGAGTTGAGACCAATGCAGTTCTTCACTGATGCACTCAGTTCCTCTCACTCTCACTCAAGTTGCAAGCATATGTGGTAAACTCCATGAACTGCATTACAAAGCATTTAAAAACTAGACAGTAATGAAGATGCTGCTGAACATCCATGATGAGTGCAATGAAGTGAAGAGGGGAGAAACCCTGTATAAGACTTCCTGTCCTACCTGACAGCATGGGCAGAAAATTACCGGTTGATACGCACCATCACGCTCTGATTACAACCAATTAGCCGAAGTGAATGAGTCAGGTGCTGTTACATAAAAGACCATTTAAAACGTTGAGCGAGTTAAATAATGCAGCTCTGTGATGTGATATAGCAGCACACACATCTCCATCTCTTAATTAGCTGTGAGCACACCGGAGCAGCATGACGGATAATCTAGAGATTAGGCCCCGTGCCATCAGCTCAATCTCCGCCTGGCTGCCTGCTCTCTGGCTCTGTCGCTGATCAAAGGGTCAACACTGTGAATCCCGCTCCGCCACATTGTGACACTGGAGAATTCCCAGCTAAATCTCCACAGCGGCGGCTGCTAATCACTCCCAGTACAAAGCACAATGAGGTTAAAGACCTCTCTGCCTACAGTTTGGGTGTTGAGCTATAAAATGAGAGATGAGAAGAGAGAAAGTGCACAAAGATGGAGGGATCCCCTCACCTTAAGATTTATTTCCTAAAGCTGGTATTCCCAGTTTAATATATCTTCGCTCTATCCAAGCTTATCTTGAACAGATGAAGCTTTCTGCATGATTCACTAAAGTCAGTCAAAGCTGTAGTCAACTGAGGATAACTTTGAGATTTTCATCTTAGTATTAGGAGTCCAACTGACAGCCTAGCTATGTTATATTAATTTAAACTACTATATCTCATATATGTACACTTATGATGGCTGATGAATTCACTGAAATGCAAAAAAAAGCACTGGACAAAGCCGGTCAGTAAATGTTGAGTCAGATTTTTGGTCAATTTTCTGTTCCAAAGGTCAGGCATGATAACACTCAAATGGAAACTGTGAACACAGCAAAAGGCCAAAACTGAGGTCCACTTACAGAGAGAGTTTCACTTTGAATGGCAGGCCCTGGATGGGTTTTATTATTTGTCTCACAGTACCTCCACCTGCAGAAGATCATGCTGTTTCACTCAGCAGGGCCCAAACTCTGCAGCATCATGTTTCCATTAAAGCTTTTAGCCAAAACACAAAGGTGTGTTGTAGAAATTGTAATATTTCACAGACAGATTCTACATTAAAATGCTCCCTTGCTCACCCTCTTCAGGAAAGAAACAGTGGCTTTTAGGGACAAAAAGCAGCTGAGATGTTAGGGATCATGATCTTCTAAGTTAGCACATTTTTTGCACACAACAGCTCTCCTCTTCTTTAACTTCCAATATGATGTGGCAAAAATGCGTAAGTTACTAGTTTGTCTGTTCTGTGCCACTGTAGAAATGTGATGGTGCAATATAGTGGCCTCAATGGAAGATATAAATATTGAACACTTAGTCTAAGATAACGAAAACAAAACAAATGATTAACTTTTGAATATAATACTCCGTTTCTATCGAGTCTGTTCTGTTACATATTGCACACTGCACCTTTAAACAATACAAATCTATGAAGAGCACATATTTTACTTATACTTATATGTGATGCATATGGTAAAGATTATTATTATTTATTAAATAAATATAGATGAGGAATGAGAAATGTGATTGGGTTTACTGTTCACATTTTCCTTCCCTGTCAAAACTTTGTGCCGCCATTACTCACCATGCACCTCAACCACCCCCACTTGGTTTGAAAACCCAAATTTGGGCGTCTTTTGCATGTTGCAACAAACTTAACCTACGACATCTGCCTTGAATCAGAGATTTTATCGTCAAATCTCTCTGCTGACCTCCTTGAAATCACAGTTTTCCTAACAAACATCAGAATCCAGTTACATAGCCAACAGTGCCATAATTATTTCAGCCTTTCTGCACTCTTCAGTATCGCACTTCTGTTTCAACCAACTATGGTAATGAATAAAATGTTATTTTTGCAGCTCAGTCTGTAGCAGTGAACAGTATAAATTTTGCACAGTCCCGAAACCAGAGGAAAAAAACAACTTCATCCTTGTTTGATAGCTGCTTAAAACTTCATCAACCCCTCCTAAGCCCCCATCTGCTGAAACTGTAGCGAAACAGCGAGCGGCAGATCAGCCAGACTTGCGGGCATGTGGGTGAGAAGCCCTTTGGTGTGGTTTTGTCAGCTGCTGCCCTCACCTAACCCACAGCAAACACA
Source organism: Xyrichtys novacula (assembly GCA_962446985.1). Classification (NCBI taxonomy): domain Eukaryota; kingdom Metazoa; phylum Chordata; class Actinopteri; order Labriformes; family Labridae; genus Xyrichtys; species Xyrichtys novacula. The sequence continues at coordinate 3,565,651 of OY660882.1, read as the reverse complement.
TCTTTGTTTCAACACATCTGCATTTGCGTTGTGTGTGTGCTGTACTACAGGAGCTGGCACGGGCGCTGCCTGACAGGGTGCTCTGTTTCCTCACTGACGAAAGCAGAGAAGCTCCAGGAGGGAAAGGTAAACACGTCAGCCTTGGCAATGGCACGGGCGATTCATCACACGTGTTGGGAGGAAAGGAAGAATTGAACAAAGCAGCAGGCGGTGTCTGGGACACCTTTGACTTTATGTTTCTTCCTGCTCATTGAGCCACAGAGCCGGGTTCACAACACACTGACAAGGACATTAAAACTAATTTCTATGATTTTTTTCCTGCTTGTCAAACATCTGAGTGACTGGATTTGAAGAGAAAGAAGATAGATGGACAGGTTGATTTAACTAATACCCTGACAATATTTCTGCATGGAGATCAATAAAGCCTTTGTGTTATTTCTGTCGTTCTCTTCCATGAATAGCACTAAAAAATCTGAAACACTGCCACACTTTTGACCATATTTCTGCTTAAAACACCAACTGGGAAATATTGAATGGCTTTAACTTAAAGGAACCACAGCATGTTACCCTCGGTGAGATATTGAAACATGTTTTCCTTATTTTCTCTTCTTTTCTTTATCACAAACTGTCAGGGATCTGGTTTACAGCTGAACCATGAATGAGATTAGTCACACACATGAGAACAAATACGTGAGTTCACTCTGTGGGCCACGAGCACTGAGATGTATAGAAATCTTGGCACGGATCTTTACACATGAAGCATGAAATTATGATTAAGTGGCACACTATTGGCCTCTCTATTTCCTCTGAGGGGGTTCCTCTTGAAAGTTACACTAACACGACCTTTACATTATGCCATTATTCACCAAACATACAGTTAGTGATGATTTCTATGTGAAGAATTTACTGACATCCTAATAGTCGGTTGTTGTTAACACATAAATCTTGGTTGGATCTATTTAAGCTCCTGTGAGGATATTTCAGTTTGTGGCAGTTTTGGTGCCCCCTGTGGACAAAGCAGTGTTGTGCTCTACATGCTTGTAAAAAAAAGTTAAAAAATAGGGCTGTTCCCTCAGCTGCTCAGCTCTCTACTCCCTCACTTCAGGATTCGGCATTAAAAATTACACCATAAAAATTGTCGATTTTGACGCTGATGGTCTTCTTGCTTATGTGTATCATAAAAAAAAGCTTCAATTTGAATTTTAGTGTATTTTATACATCTAAAAATAAATAAAACTCCTAGCAGAGGCTTTAACTATTTGTAACTGGAGACATAAACTCCGAACTTTTAGAGCTCCCCCTGTGGCTGGCTGCGGTACAGGTCTTAAGCCCCGCCTCCTCCATTGAAATAGATGGAACATGGGTCAAACTTGAAAACTAAAATAAATCTGGCAAATTTTTCTTAAAAATTCTATGTTAGCTCTGATCACGCTAATTTATGTGCAAATCCTCCTTTTCCAGTTGTTCACTTGTTTTAAATATTAACCAGAATAGATGGGATATCATGACTGTAGCTTTGTTGACAAATGAAGGGGTCGGCAGCGCTGTTAACCAGATTAACACATGGAGGAGGATCAGAGAGAGAAAAGACAACAAACACTAACATAACAGTCATTGAACTTTGCATAACCATGAGTGTCTGCTTCAATCAGCACAATAATCTGCTCTGCTGTTGACTGTACTCTTTGAAGGTTTGTTATCAGGTAAATGTGTGTTTTGCTTGGCGGAGGGGGTGCGATGTCAGACAGATAGTGCAATATGTCAGCATCCATTGACGAAGTATCTTTGCCCTACTTCTCCCAGTGGACGCAGATGGAGACGTGTTATCTATTTTGATATATAGTTTATGTTTGGATCTATCAGCATGTTTAATGAAATGACTTCCTATTAAGAAATGATTAAGAATTTATCAAAAACCGCTAATTTATCAATCATAAAGATAAGATAACTGTCTTTGTATTCATAAGCTCTTCTCTACCTAAACAAGAGATATAAGCTCTCCCTATAACATCTCTTCATCCTCTGTACTGCATCATCCAATTTGCACCTATGTGGTAATCACTCCTTTTTGTCTCATTGTCAGATTTGTTAATTGGTTGCATGTGCAGCTTTAAATAACACAGCCCTCTGGGGGGGGAAATTGCCTTTTATTATGAGGCCAAATAAATAAACAAAATTTCATCATGACTTTTGCCTTTTTTTTTTAAATGAACAATACTTTAATCAGCAGTTTTCGGTAGCTGTGTTTCTCCTTTGCTTTGTGTATTTAGGAAGCTCTTTTTAATCAATTTGAAGACCCCTCCAATGAGCTGTTTGACCTCTGACCTCGTGAAAATTGGCCTCCAGGAATCCAAAAGATCCAGTAATATTTTTAACCCTTAAAGTTGCAGACAATTGTTGATGATGTACAGATGATATATATATCAATGACTGTAAATAACTGTACAAATCTGTCCTTGCTGTTTTTGTCTTTAATGTTTCTAAAGAAATCTTCCCTTTCAATGTTCAGTTGTATTACTCGTGAATAGTTGCTCTGGAACATATCAAAGGAGCAGCAGTATGTAGGTTATCAATTCCACTGACACCAACCCTCTGCCGATGAGTTCGGACATAAAAAATGATCACAGAGAAAGCCACTCTTCTTGTTTACAGAGAGACATCAATATTACTTTCAGTCTGAACAGGGTTCTTGAGCATTTCTTTGTCAAACCATTTTAACCTGGTAATCAATCATAAGCTTTCATACCCACAACTCCACCTTTTTATAGATTCCACGTTACCTTACTTTACTGTGGCAGTTTACATCTTTGCTGAGACTGAAATGCTGGTCGTGAACAACTCAGCTATCAAATATTTCTTGTACATGACCAAAGAGCCACCTGGGAGCCAAAAGAGCTGATTCTTACTGAGCCAAATAATCAGGATCACTTTAAAGAGACCAAATTTCTATCACAAGGAGCAGCTACAGTACAGTGAGGTCGTTTACCTGTGAAAGTAGACAGATCCCGGCCCTGCTCTAACATGATAAGATGGATCATAGACAACTTGAGCAAGAGTGTACCACCTTTGTAGATTTGAAGTAATCTGCTGATCTACAGGATATAATAATGGGTTTGAGTTCAATCTTTTAATGGACTTGGATGGGTGGTGGCCCTCTCTGTTGCAAAAAGACAGCTCAAACTTTCAATAAGTTTTAATGTCAATGTAAACTGAAATAGAGTTGACTGATTCTCTTTAATTAGGGCTGTAAAAGACTCAAAAATAAAGTTTCACAGTTATTATGCACTTTTATTTGATTGTATTGGGTACTTCCTGTAAAAGTGGAAGTTTTTAACCTGGTCTGACACCAACCCTGCAGGGATAGCTAACATATTTAAAACGACTGAAAGAAAACATGACTCTTGTTGCTGAAGGCATTATGTTCTTATGTAACCCATTAAGAAGTGTTACTACTCATTTCAGTCTTCTGTCATACCAGCTCAAAACTTTCAGTTTGTGTTGACTTTGGCGTCCCGTGGAACAAGGTAGTCTTTGCTTATCTTTCCCTACTACATGCTTTAGTAGTGACTCTTACACACACACACACACACACACACACACACACACACACACACACACAAAAAAACACATCCTGCTGACTTTCAAAGGAATCATTTATCATGAATAAATATTGCTCAGTCACTCAGTTGACACCTACCCCCTTGCAGCAGTTACATGAATTAAAAATGACAAGATACAGATCTCTCCACTCTCTCAATCTCTCCACTGATGGTGTTTTCTGCCTTTAAACATCACGAAAGTCATCCGCATGAATTTCAGTCCATTTCTTGAATGCCTTCTTACAGGAGCTTTAAGTTCCACAATGTGCATATTCAACAACATTAGCATATTAATTGATATAACACTTATCCATGTTAGGGATGCAGGATATCTGGATCGTATATCGGCTTCGATATTGACAAATCAACTGGATCGGATATCGGATGAATGATGCCATTCCAGCATTCTGATCCGGTCTCTTTTTTTTTTCTATTGATTAATTTTTCCTTTAATACATGGAAGTTTTACTTCTTTTTGCCATGTGCTATGTGCAATTTGTTATTTGTTAATAATTTTAAGTAAATTTATATCTGTGTTAATTTGTTACCTTTTTTAACAAGGCAAATGTCAAGCCCGATGCCTTCACTCACAGGACAAGGTATACAGTTTATGCATTCAATAGTAGTATTGGATCGGTATCATATATCGCCGATACGGATCGGATTGGATCGAAAAAAATGGATCGGTGCATCTCTAATCCATGTGTCACTAATTTTTATTGATGCTTCATTCAACTTTTCTAACTAATTATCGAAGGTATGACTCAGTCAAAACGACAATTTTCTCCTCTCTCTCTCTCCTTGTGTCTTTTGTCTAACCCTTTCACGTTGTCCTCTCTACACTAAAAAAAAGAACAGCCTAAAAGCAAACATCCAAATGTGTCCAAATTTCCATCCTGCCTCACAACACTGCAGCCAGCTCTCAGAAAAAGTGACTTCAGTCCATACAAAAACACTTCCGCAAATATCCATACTATTATTTACCACAGCATGCAACTTTAACATGAGGAATATCAGGTTTATAACGTTTGTAAATAGTCCACGCGCGCTTAATGAGTGTGCAAACATCCGCCCATGTGCACCTGTCTGACCTGGACTGCAGCAGCGCGAGGAGAAAAAACAGCACCGCGCACCCTTTAATCACCTTCACCTGCGTGGACACGGATGTGTGGAGGGTGTATGTACATGGAAAAAGTGGAGGAAAGATATTCAGCGCACAAGATAAAAAGGTGAGATAGAAAACAGACTTACCTGCCTGTTTCCTAGAGTCCACAAAAACCCTGAGAGTCGTCCTCTCCGCTGTGAAACATCGAGCTACTCTGCTGCTGCTGCAGTTATCCAGCGTTCACACACACTCCCCCCACCCTCTGTCTCTCTCTCACACTCACTCACACACACACACACACACACACACACACACACACACACACACACACACACACACACACACACACACACACACACACACACGATTCATAGCCTATATAAGTCACCATGTCTTGTCTTGTGACCATACAGTTTCCTCATGTTCCCATCTTTAACTCCATAAACACTCAAAATTTAAAACAAGTTTAAGAGTAACAGAAGATACAAGTATTTGAAAAACATTTATTTTCTGATATAAATATTATTTATAATAGGCATGTATTATTAAGAAATATGTGTTTTAAATGAGTACATGTCCCATTTTTTCCACTTACCTTGACCTGAACACTTGGTGAAGCTTTTCCACTTGAGAAAGATTTTAAAAAGTGGTGTGAATACGGAGTTATTCAGAAAAGACCATTTGAAAACTACCACACAGTCTTAACTTCTTGACCAAAAACCATCTATAATAAACATATGAACAGAATCATGATGATCTATGCCCTATGACTGACCTCTGCTGGTGAATATATGAAATTACCAATCTCATACTGAATTTATGGCTCTCCACTGGAGCTGTTAAGATATCTGAGGGCAGTAGTCTAAATTATAGGAACCACATAATAGTATGTATCCATATATTCCCTTGGTTCGTCCATATTTATTACACCAACAAGTAATTCTTGAAATGCACTCTCAAGTCACTTTTCTGTGTACAAACCCAGATTTTTCCTCTATCTCTGAAAAGAGTTTGATATGAATAAAAAACTTTTTTTAATGTAATTTTTTAGTACTATGTCATATTTCATCATTTTTATTGTAGGTCTTTTTAAAAAGTATCTTCCCCTGGAAGCTCCTGTGAGAAAGTTTCAGCTTGTTGTGATTTGGCGCCTCCCTGTGGACCAGCAGTACCTCTCGTCTCTTTGCTGATGTTACCTTCCACGTTTTTATATTTCCTTTTGAAAATCAGACACAAAAAAAGGTTATCCGAGTATCTCATAGTTAAACAATTCCTCTACCACCTAGATTAGGTCAAAAAGAGGAATCATGCAAGAGATATCCTTATCCCGTTAGGAACTTTTGGTTTGGTGTTGAAGTTTACTATGTACGAAGTAATACCTATTATCTGTTGTCCTGTATGTATGAGGGTAGTATTTTCTAATAAAAAACTCATACTTTTCTCCTTTAAATTATTATGTTACTAAATTGCTGTGTTAATAATACAAGAAGCTGTCAATGATTTGATCTGACACCTAACCCAAAGCTATCTGGAGCATGAAAACTTACAATTAAAATTATCCTCTTGCTGCTGATGGCCTCTATTTACAATCTTTTCTTTCATGTGTTCTTTTCCACAACTTTTTTTAGGCGTTCTGTGCCCCATTTTCAATTAAATATAGTTTTTTTATAGTTTGCAAACCAACAAAAAGTTAGGGGAGAGTGGGGTAAAATGAGCCATTTTTCATATTTCAGATCACTACATTAAGGCAATCATAGTTTTGTCTCTAACTAGTGTATCTGCATATGTTTCAAGATGTTGTGCATCCCTGCAAACCAACAGAATGAGTGTAAACATAACTGTCTTGATAATATAGCATGCCAACTTACCCCGCGCCTATGGTCAACTTACCCCGTGTATGTGGTAAGTAGACCATAAGAGCGGGGTAAGTTGAGCCGTATCCCTACTACTCCCTTTTCTGCAAAAAGCCATCTTAACATGAGAATGCCTTAAAGTGATTCAGAACATTCACAGCTGTATTTTTGAAAAGAAAAAGTAACACATTTCAACAATTTGAACTGAAACTCTGATCCTCTCAACAGACTCCTTTACCCTCAATTTACCCCAGAACTACTATTATGACTTTATTAGTCCTCTAAGCTAAAATGGTGGACTTTTATGCTAGGTTTTTAACGTTGGAGGTTGGAGATTGGAGCTCATAGAACCTCAAATGTTGTATAAAACAAATCTTAAATGATCTGTTTTTTTGGAAATAAATATCTAACCCCTTTACCCATGTGCTTCTAACCTTCACAGACTCCATGAATTGATGCCCATCTCCTAAATATTTGGTCACATAATCAATTTCTTTTGGCTCAATTTACCATTTAGCTTAACTTACCCCACTCTCCCCTACTCGAGAGATTTTTCTGGAAGTAGGGTCGTCCAAAGCTGTTTGCGTTTGTTGACCATGTAAAGTGTTGGAAATAAGTTTAAACAATGTCTAAACATGCAACATTTTAATTTATTAACTAAAATTAAACCTCCTTAAGTAAAACGCAGACTTGTTCACACTTTGCCTTCATGTTCGTCAGCACCCACCTGATCTTAGCTTGAAACATACTCACCCCTGATAGCCTTGGTAATTCGCTAGTTAAATATTTGTACTCTTATGAGTGTTGATTGTCTCTAGATGGTGCTGTACGTCGTACCTTGTCGTTTACTCAGCTGGCAAACTTGTTAACAGCTCTGCTAAAGTCGTCACAGACTTGAATAGTTGCCATGACGTGCTCTGCCTGCCTCCGTTTTACTGTCGCTCCCCCCTCGGTGATCCACACACAGTCAGCTGCTGCTAACCAGCAGAGAAGCCCGAACCAACGAGTTAGCTTCCCACCACCACGCCGAACACTATCTGGTTATCTCGCTATGGTCTGGTTACCGTCTCTGTCTTCGGTATGTATTGTTTAGTTACCATGTTGTTGAAATAAACACGTGAAGCCATTTTTGAGACTGTATTTATCTCAAGATATCTTAAGCCCGTCAGCGTTATCGTTAACCAGCTAATAGCTAGCTCGTGCTACTACTCAAACCCGGGGTGTTGTGTCGTAGAATGCACCCCTGCTGTAGAATGCATCCCCTGGCGGGAGCGCGGTTTAAAGTACTTAAAAAGGCGAAATAATCCAAGTTTCCTTTACCGTTGGATGGATTTAAAAGCGTGTGTCTTAAATAATTTCATTTAGGCTATTCAGATAAGCCGAAAACAATAGCGAAAATATAACATTCTGTACCTTGACAGCTTACTGTACAGTTTACATACACAAGTACACCTTTATGTGTGCATTTTTAGACACATAAAAACAGAACTAAAGTTTGCTGCTCTATTTGACATGTGTCATGATCCAATACTCGTGTCTTTTTTATATGAGATCATTTTCTTCCAGTTTAAGGAGCTTATGAGTGGATGGGGTGAAGGGGATGCCTTCGACGGCAGGGGTGCAGTCTACGCCACAACACCGGCTGGCTAGTTCTAACCGTTATCGGACGTTGGCTGTGATTTTAAACCAAATATCGAAAACTACCATCCGGGTATCACTGATTTTAACCAACGCTATTCACAGACACAGCAAATCACAAACAGTGGGATGTTACTATTGTCTTTTACTGATAAGATTGAGCTGGAATATTCAGTTGCTAACTAAATAGCCGGAGCCGGTTTCATTTCTAACGTTTGTAGGAAGTGAGAATTTGGAGTTGTCGTGGGTTAAACCTCTGTGTTTTCGCGATTAAAACAGAGTTTTTGCACCCAGTTTATGTATCACTTGTCGTTTCTGTCGTCTTAAAGTGTCAAAACTAAAGTGAGAAAAACTTGATTTATTCCAAGTGGGGGATTTTGGTCTTTAAGTCGCTCCAGGAACACACACTTTAATCAAATGAAAGATCTAAACCTGAAGACACAGATGTAAATAATGGGTAAAATCTCAATTGTGTGTGCAGAAAGAATGAAAAAAGAAAGGAATAAGTACCACTGAGGTATTGCTGTGAGTATGCATCAGATATATAGGAGTATGAGATAGTGGGTTTAACTGCGTTGATGGATGCCCCTTTGGTCGTGATCTGTTGTCATGCCATGTTTTCCCAACATGTCCTCAGGTTTCCAGATTGCGCACAACAGGTTATCGCACCTTCTCCTGCCATAGACCTCTCAACAAGTGGAAATAGCGCTGAATCTTGCCGGGCCTGAGAGAGCATGAATTGGATATTTGTAGATCCGAGTCTCGCTCTGTTGCCTGTTGCGAAGGGAGAAAGGGAAGACCTCTGATTTGACGAGATATGAGTTAGAGATGCGATATAATGCAGCCAGCTGGGAGTCATCCTGCTTCAGCGCTTGCATCTGATATGAGCAGGGTCGGAAAGATTTTTGTTGCACTCCAGGGAGGTCGGTTTGGCCGAGTCTGCTATCTCACCGAGATCCTGATATGAGGCTGAGGTTTTACATCATTGCTTATACGCTGCAGTGATGGACTCAGACAGAAAGAATCATCGCCTTGAGACAACATTATTGCAAGCCATAATACACCTCCCTGTGAAACATTTGAAAGGACGTTTGTATTCAGGACGAGTCTCAGCTTGTGGCAGTCAAGTGTGAAGTGAGACAGACTCTTGTTGGTATGTTAGAGTGAATTTTTCCCCCAATGCTGCTACGTGTGAGACTGCGCCGGTGGCTTGAGAAAGAATGGGAAACAATGGCAGTAAAACTGATACAGCATTTGCATTCATTGTGGAGGAGAAAGACGGTAATCAGAAGAAGATGCGGCACAGAGACAACATTGTGCATCGTCATTTCAAATCTGATACCAATTCTTTCTCTTCACAATAGTTCAAAACCCTGAGAATGAAATGTTGAATACTACACCCAGGACGATGAAGCTTGTAAACAATGACAAAGTATCATATGACTTTTCTTTTGCCAGTTAACTGTGAAGAAGACAAGATTTCATGGGGACACAGGGAGAGTTAGAAGGAACGTAAGAGGGGTGGTTATAAAAATAACTCAGGGGAAGTACAGTTTCACAGACAGACCACAGCTGGGTGTGTTCTAGAGGAGAAAGGAGCTGTTACTTTCAGCCTCTTCAACAAGTTCTTGTTGCTTCAAAAAATAGCTCCATTTCGCTATGCCAAAACCTCATGTCGAAATCAAAGGCGTGTTAATATTAAAACGTGTTTTTCATGCAAGGATTTTAATCAAGATTTGTGGTAATTTCCTGTAATACCCTGAAATATGTCCGGCGGGTGTTGGGTTATTTTTAAACCAGAGTGGAAAAACGTTTTCCCTCGCCTGCTGAACTGAAAATACAGGGGTTGGACAATGAAACTAAAACGCCTGGTTTTAGACCACAGTAATTAATTAGTTTGGTGTAGGGCCTCCTTTTGTGGCCAATACAGCATCAATTCATCTTGGGAATGACAGATACAAGTCCTGCACAATGGCCAGAGAGATTTTGAGCCATTCTTTGTGATGTTGGCGGAGGAAAACGTTTCCTGACTCAAAGATATTTAGATCTGGTGACTGTGCAGGCCATGGGAGATGTTCAACTTCACTTTCATGTTCATCAAACCACTCTGTCACCAGTCGTGCTGTGTGTATTGATGCATTATCATCCTGATACATGGAACCGCCTTCAGGATACAGTGTTCAAACCATTGGGTGCATATGGTCCCCCAGAATGGTTCGGTAGATCCTTGGCAGTGATGTGCCCATCTAGCACAAGTATTGGGCCTAGGGAATTCCATGATATTGTAGCCCAAACCATTGCCGATCCACCCCCATGTTTCACTCTGGGCATGCAACAGTCTGGTTGGTATGCTTCTTTGGGGCTTCTCCCGTAATTCTCCCAGATGTGGGAAAGACAGTAAAGGTGGACTCATCAGAGAACAATACATATTTCAAATTGTCCACATCCCAAGATTTTTGCTGTTGGCACCATTGAAACCAACATTTGGCATTGGCACAAGTGACCAAAGCTTTGGCTACAGCAGCTCGGTCGTGTATATTGACCCTGTGGAGCTCCCGACAGACAGTTTGACTTCACTGAGTTGGGCAGCTGTGGTTTCATGTTTTTTGCATACAATCCAGGTTAGCACCCGGACATCCCTTTCAGACAGCTTCCTCTTGCGTCCACATTTACTCCTGTTGGGTGTGGTTCGTCCTTCTTGGTGGTATGCTGACATTCAATTTTGATACATCACAAAGACTTGCTGTTTTGGTGCGCCAGCAAGACGTGCACTGGTGTTGTTTTCGTTGACGATGACGTTGACAATAATATTTCGTCAACATCATCATCAACGAAAACAACACTGCAGAATATATGTTTAGCATTTGACGGACGAAATGCTCATAAATTTTGCAACTGTTTGTTGTCCACCACTAACGTTTTCGTCTAGTCTTCTCTTGTCAACGTAAACGCACATTCGTCTCGTCACATTTTAGTCATCTAAGACTTATGTTTAGCTCGTCAACGTCACGTCTTCGGCATGGAAAAAAAAGGGGAACACAACACTGACGTGCACCAACAATTTGCCCTCTTTTGAACTCTGATATGTCACCCATAATATTGTGTGCATAGCAAAACTGCTATTACTCTGCTAATTGAACCTTCACTCTCTGCTCTTCCTGGTGCAAAGTGCAATCAATGAAGATTGGCCACCATGCTGGTCAAATTCAACCATGAAACCTCCAACACTAAATTGGCAGGTGTTTCAGTTTCATCGTCCAACCCCTGTAACTCTTTCTGCCAAATTGTTTTACCAGCTTGTTTTGTGTTTTGCAGGCTATCATGAGGTGGTGACCCCAAGTCGGCCAGGCCATGAGATGATTGCTGCTTGGCGTGGGGAAAAGACAAGAGAGCGAAGTGATTGAGAAAGAAGAATGGGCAGGAGAGTCTGGGGCTGCTGGCAAAATGTCTTCTCCACCGCGGTTCTCTACGGCTCTTTGGCCTTGTTTACCTCCATCCTCCACAATGTGTTCCTCCTCTACTATGTGCAGACGTTTGTGTCAGTCTACAAGATTGATAAAGTCTCCTTCTGGGTTGGAGAGGTGAGTCATCCAGCATCTCTGTTTGTAGCCAAGTCACCTGAACTCGCAAAATAAATTTGTGACTTTTAGACTGGGCTTGAAATAACTTACCGTCTTTGTGTTCTTATGAGTCAGGGATGTTTTCACAGGCGAGGTGATGGTCCTTCTAACCGCTAATGATAGTTTAGCCTCAGTCAGAAATAACACAGATGTATGAAAGTTGCTTTTTCAGATGTAAATCTTTCACGGTTTTCTTACTTGGCTCCTCTGCTGCTCCACAGACGGTCTTCCTGATATGGAACAGTCTGAACGACCCTCTCTTTGGCTGGCTGAGTGATCGCTCTTTCCTCAGCTCTCCTCAGTAAGTATCTCCCAGTCCTTTCCCTTCTTTTCTTTTGAATTTGAATGAATAAGTGATAGTAATAAGGAGTAAATAAGCAAGAAAATAGATGTTTTTTAATTGGATTTGATGGCTATCGAGAGAGAAATACAGAAAAGACATTTTGATCAACTCCAGAATACATAATTCTGCTCTATTTAAACACATGCAAACTTCTCAAGATAAAATAACTCATTCAGAGGATCCAGACCTTCCTATTTTCACATCCCCTTTAGAAAGAGGTACTACAGAAACAGAACCAACAGAAAAAGTCGCTTTCTTCTTTAAAGAGAGTTTCCACCAGCAGTTTCTGTTCATGGCCTTTTTGCTACTTCTCTTGTGGAAGGAAATGCAAATTTTGAGACTCGTGGCATCTCAAGTTGGACTTACTTTACCCTCATACAAACAGGTTTGAATCCAAGGAAACAAATCCTTATTACGACATCCTTGCGCCTCCCGTCTGTCAGTCAGTGTGTCGTCTCCTACGTCTGTTGTCTCTGCACACATTCGTCTCGTAAATCCCATGACAGAGATATTTCATTGTACACAAACGCTCATGCGCATGTGCCAATGTGTATTAGTTGATAAGCTTTGGCAAAGCTTGTAAACCGTCGTTAACACGTCATTGGGACAAGCATTGTCAACACACACCTGGCAACTGTATTTGACTTTCATGATAATAAAAACTGCAGCACTGTTGACAGAACTGACTTCATCATGTTGTACCGTGGAAACCTTTCTTGGGTGTATTATCATTTAAGCTTTCATAAGATTTTGTCAGACAACAGTAAAGTGTCCCACCTCCTCATTTACTTGAGTGTTTGTCCTTTTAGAGATAATTGCAGTGTGATCTATCAACCTCTTCAGTTTGAGTTAATTATTTACAGAGGGGCTTTCCCGGTTTACATAACCCGTCAAGAGTGACCTAACCCTACCTTAATTTGCATATTATCACAAAACTTGATGTGTAACTAACAACTGCTGTTTTTTTTTTGTTGTGTCTGTGTGTGTTTTGTTGTTTTCACATCTTAGATCAGGCTCCCAGATCACATCTCCAGAGGTGGTGCTAAAGCGCCTGAAGGCCCTCTCCACAAATGGCCCCTTCTTCTCCCTGTCCTTCCTGGCGTTCTGGGTGGCCTGGGCCAGCCCCGGACTGCAGTTCCTGCTGTGCCTGTGTCTGTACGACGGTTTCCTCACCATGGTGGACCTCCACCACAGCGCCCTGCTGGCCGATCTCGCCGTGTCGGCCGCCGACCGCACGCGCCTCAACTTCCACTGCTCTGTGTTCAGCGCTCTGGGCTCCTTCTCGGTTTTCTTGTCCTACTCCTTCTGGGACAAGGACAATTTCTACTCCTTCCGTCTCTTCTGTGTGACTCTGGCAGCTTTTTCCATCTTGGGCTTTTTCTTTGTGTCACGGTTGTTGCGGCGCCGGTTCCAAAAGGAAGTCCTCCCCAAGCTGGATGAGGCACAGACACTCAAAGAGTAAGGATTGTCCCCTTAAACTTGCACTGAGATGTTGTTGGACTCAAGTGTTTCTTTTTTTCTTCTTGTCTTCTTTCTCACTCCTGTCTTGTTTTCTTTTGCACTGGCTCAGGCTGAGTGTTGGCCACGCTCCACTGACCCACCCAGAAAAACCTGTCACCATCGGACAGTATATCAAGCAGCTCTCCCAACACAAGAACTTCTTGTGGTTTGTGTCCATGAACCTCATTCAGGTAAGAAACAAAAGTATAACATCGAAACATCTTACTTAGTGCTGGATTTTATAGATAAAGTCAAAGCGTGCTTGTTATCAGACACTTTTTTTCAGTCTGCAGTTGCTACGACACGACCATGTTTGCTCAAGACTATTTGGTGAATTTTGTCGTTTCCTCTCTCGTTCCCTCAGGTGTTTCACTGCCATTTTAACAGCAACTTCTTCCCTCTTTTCCTGGAACATCTCCTGTCTGATAACATCTCTGCCTCTACAGGTTCAATCCTTTTAGGTAGGATCCTTCTCACAACAATTAATCCACACATTTAAGTCTGCTTATTTCACTATTTTTAGGAGATATCAAAATTTGACCACAAGATATTTGTTATACCAGAATTCAAAGTGATTTGTCTAAGGTGGCAAACACAGATCGGAGGTTTTAAAACACCAGCAGCATGCAAACTGGTGACATAAAAGGTTTTTTATAGTCCAAGAACTTTTTTTGCAAATAAAAAAAGTTGTAATTAAATCCTAAACTTGAGTAGAATCTCAGAAAGTCGAATCCCTGAATCTTTCGTATCTTGTTTCAGTTAATTTTGCTGATGTATTTTTATAATTTTTTTTTGTTCAAGTCTAATTTCTGCCCGTCAGTCTTTTATTTTTCTGCTTTGCTTCCACGCAGGGATCTCTTACGTTGCCCCCCACCTGAACAACTTGTATTTCCTGACACTGTGCCAGCGTTTCGGGGTTTACCAGGTTATCCGCTGGCTATTTATGCTCAAACTGGGACTTAGTGTGGCTATGCTGCTGGCAGGGGCTGACCACATTTATCTGCTGTGCATCTTCATTGCTAGGTACGGCCCACGCACACACACCGGCAGCACACACATCAGAGATCAGATGTGTGACAGCTTTAGCGTTTTCATTTGCTTGTTTTAATTTTTCACCATGTGTAAAAAATGAATACACAAACACACTGCTGTACAACTCAACGACAAGCGTATCCGCTTTGTGTCTGTGATTCATTAGGACACGTCAGTGACTTTTCCCATCACTGCCTGTTCCCGACGGTTAAGTCAACATTTGTCACAAATTGTGTCCAAATACTGGGTTATCTTTCTTGGCTCAGACGTTTTACTTGTGGGAAAATGTTGACCTACCTCCAGTTTGTGCTTCTGGCACTCACAGTTTCGAGCTCAAACGCCACACCCTGATTAGTTTTTCGCATGTCCACCGTTCCTGGGTTTATTTTTAGAAAGACTACAGAGAAAATAAGGTTTAAGTGACATTTATGAAAGTTTTAATGCAATTTAAATGATATTTTTTCTGCAGATGTGTTGCTCAAAGTAAATGTAAAAGTGATTTTGCATCATTTAGATGGAACAAATGACCAAACTGACACATTTTCACATATTGACCCCTTTTGTGGGGGATATCTGGACACACAACTTTGATCCATTCATTTTAAAATAACACCCAGGACTGTGACTTAAAGGGATATTCTGGCTTAAAATTAATTTAGGGTCAAACACACCGTAACACCGAGATAGACACCTCGTTGAGAGATGAATTTTGCTGACCGCTTGCTTCTCTAGTTAAACCAACTTTAGTCACAACCGCAGATAGCAATACACAGAGCCACGCGCTCAACCAGAAAGTCACTCTGTAGCCACAAATAATGATCACAACAGCACCTAACTTCATCAACAGTACATATAGGATCCCAGACATAGTACTAGCCACCAAACATCTTTGGTTTCTTTAGCAAAGAGACCAAACACAACTCACCATGTCTCTTCCAGCAGCCGCTTGTTTGTACGGAGACTTCTGGGCGAGTCCATCAACTACAGCGGGGTGACACAGCTCAAGGAAGAACATTTATGATCATTACTTTATCATTTCCTTGAAGTAATAATCACCATATTAATCATTTTGCACTGCAGACACAGTAGTTTTTCCTGCCTTAGCGTCTCGGTCTGACTGCATTTCCATGAGGAAATGATCATAAATGATGGTGTGTTTGACCCTAACTTAATTTTACGCCGGAATATCCCTTTGAGGGCAGAATTTAAGAAAGGAAAAAAGACTAATCTCCTTTAAAATCCAAACAAGACACAACATCTCTACCTGTAACATCCTTATTCTCACAAGGACAGGGTTTTGTACGCCTTTAAGCTCTTAGTGAAGAGGAAACAAAGTGAACAAAGGTAGAGCTGAAGTAGACATGCCAGGTGTTGAATGTCATTTAGTTCTTGCTAGTGAATCTCTTCTCCAAGTCAAGGCTGTGGTTATTGTTCATACTGAGAGAATGATTCAGTCCTTTTAAAGGCTTCAAAAGGATATAAAGTGGTTTGAATTACACAAGAACACACAAGTGCTTTAAATCAGGTGAGAAACTGAAACCATTCCTCCTCTTATAAGAGTAAAATGATAAATTACACAAACATGCTCATACCTGTTAAACATTGTCCCACATTAACACTCGACAACAGTTTTCACATCTCTTTATCATATAAAATTGAAGCCTGACTTCTCTTCCTCCCCAGTAACCGGGTGTTTACAGAAGGAACCTGCAAGCTCCTGAAACTGGTCATTTCTGACCTGGTGGACGAGGACTTTGTCGTCAACAAGCGTCAACAGGCGGCCTCTGCGCTTCTCTTCGGGATGGTCGCCCTGGTGACCAAACCTGGCCAGACTTTCGCCCCACTCATCGGCACCTGGCTGCTGTGTGCTTACACAGGTACGAATAGAGACACTCAAGAGATTCATTCAATGTACTTCTCATCATGTAGTACTCAGTGTTTACAGCATAGTTGCTTCTCTGTTCTGGAAAATCCAGATTCCTGCTCTATCTTGGATCAGGTTTTGCGTAGTTGGCACATTTTGAAAGGACTGAAGATCACAAAAGTCAAACCGAACAAACCAGATCCTCAAGCGTCTTCATTTGGCATTACTTAAGTTTGCCGCTGCAGGTCCAAAGTAAAGTAGTAGTTGTGCAATCTCAGCTGTTTACTGTGTGAGGTGGCACAGTAAACATCCTCTTTTCCCAGCAATGTCAAAGTCTTATTTGCATAAAAGTGTTTTAGTTATGTTTGAGAAGTCCTTTTGACTAGCCAGTTTTATATTTAGAGAAAAGGTGTGTCACAGGAGTGTCACAGCCACAAAAAATGCAGAATGGCAGCTACTCATTGTTAAAAAGGAGTTCACTGAAAAATGTGTGTTCCCTCGTCTCCAGGTTACGATATTTTCGAGAGGGAACCCGTGAAGGACTCTCTGGTTTCTGTGCCTGATATCGCCTCCGGCTCAGGGACCCCGCCTCTACGCCTGGGCTGCTTCTACATGTTGGTGTTCGTGCCTATCACCTGTGCCCTGCTCCAGCTGGCCGCCTGGTCCCGCTTCACACTGCACGGCCGCAAGCTGCAGGGGATCAAGACCCTGAGGCAAGGGGCCCAGCACGGCCACCTTATCGATGTCAAGGCCATATGAGCAGAACGGAGCGGTCTGAAGCTGCACAAAGACACTTTTTGAACTCTAACTTTTACAATCCTGATGAAAACGTGGGAGGAGGAAAAAGAAGCAGAGGACTGATCTGATGTCTTACTGCTCAGCCTTGTGTGCCAGAATATGAACCAGTGGACAGTATATGTGGCTTTATGGACAGAGAAGAATGCACTATAAGCTCACAAATCTCACTGGGAAGAATATTGAACCTGCCTTATTTTTATATTTAAATATGACCATATATTTATATTTGAACAGATGACCAAAAGATAAAGCAGAACAAATCAGTCCTTTTTTTCGGTGTTGATGGACCAAGATGATAACTCTTCATGATGTGCCCTCTTTTCAGCTGTTTGTAAAGGTGTCATGGTCTATAGTGCGGTCTTAATGCTCTCACTGCTTGATGAATCTTCAGGAATGTTAGTGTGATATAAAGAACAACCGAGGCTGCGGGTCTGTTTTCTAATGTTTGCTAACAAGATCAAGAAAATTAGTAACTCTGCGTTAGAGGGGCCGGTGGTAACTGCATGAAACCTGCACCTCAGAAGTGAACAAAGACTTAGTGTTTCTCTACATTTACACAGAACACCCTGCCAGTTTGTTGTTCAAAAGTGTATTTTCTGATATGTCCAGTATTGATAATGATGTTTTTTGCACAAAACTGCCATTTGTCTCTTGAACTTCTAACATTCTGATTGCGACACAACTTTATGTACTGTGATCATGAACGTTTTAATAAGAAAATCAGGCTGGTAAGCACATTATCAGCATTTTTTTGTAATTTTGCAGATTATATTACAAATGTGTGGCTCTACCACAAATAAATCTCATCTGTGTTGAACCAATCTCTTGTGTGATGCGACATTGAAGACGACTAATCCCCTGTCAAGGTAAATTAAGGAAGTGTAACCATTATGTGTATACAGTACGCCTATGAAGGAAATTAATATGCTTGCCAAGTGGGCGTAGAGTATGTCCTCACTGTATGCGTTTGTCATCATAGCTATGATGGTAACTAGGACAAGTATTAGTTTAGAAACATGTCTGAAGCAATCCTTTGTTTGAAATGCTGGAGGAACTGGTACACTGCAGGTATACAAAAGTCAGAGCATAATTGGCCAATTATAAAACAATCATTACTACAATAGAGTTTTACAATGTTTTCATCT
Source organism: Xyrichtys novacula (assembly GCA_962446985.1). Classification (NCBI taxonomy): domain Eukaryota; kingdom Metazoa; phylum Chordata; class Actinopteri; order Labriformes; family Labridae; genus Xyrichtys; species Xyrichtys novacula. The sequence goes on along the minus strand of OY660882.1, from coordinate 3,547,154 downwards.
AGACTGTAGCTTTCTTTTAGATCGTCTTTGCATAAGCCTGTGACTCCAGGGTCAGATGAAAAAGTATTAAGCTGCTGTCCCTTTAAGTTTATATTTTGGAATAGGGGAGAGTGGGGTAAGATGATCCATTTTTCATATTTTGGATCACTACATCAAGGCAATCCTAGTTTTGTCTCTTAACTAGTGTATCTGCATATATTCCCTGCAAACCAACAGAATGAGTGTAAACATAACTGTCTTGATAATATAGCATGCCAAAAAAAGTGGTCTCCTATGGCCGTGAGCTGTATCCCTCCTAAATGTTTGGTCACTTGGTCAATTTCTTTTCATTTCCAAGCAACAGGGGGTGGCTCAACTTACCCTTTGCCTCATCTTACCCCACTCTTCCCTACTCCCTGAGGTTTTTTTTTTTAATGAACTTGTGTAAACAGCAACACCAACAGCCAACTTAAGGTGACAACATTACCAAGTTTGCTCAAAAGTAAAACTTAGTCTCATTTTTGCAAGAGACTCGTGTTATAGTCAGCTCTACTACCTACGACATCTTAATGTTGGACAATGCTCTTACAACTTTGCAAGTTTAAAGCGCTTAACATCCATTAAATGTCAACGCCGGAGATGCACGTCACAGCTGTTTATTTTGGTGTCGGCTTTTTCACATTTAGTCCGTATTTGGCTTTGAGTTTGTGAAACTAGTCGACGGATATGTAAGACAATATTTGTGCTTAACAAAGACTGGCGTCGAGTGTTCATTCATACACGGAAGCGCTAACTTTTAGCCGCTTTTGGCGTTCTGCGCATGCGCGTGGTCTCGGCAACAGACGACTTGAGGCATAAATCTACGGTTTATCCTTTTGTGTTAGCTTAAAGTTGTTGTAGATGACGCTGCTGGTAAACTTTACTCTGTATCGTGATAGAGATTGTATTTTGCCAAATGAATGACTGATAAACTCAATCTAGACGCCATGAGACAGCGATGTCGCCTCGGTACCCATGATGCACCGCATGTAACAGTTTGAATGTTTGTAAGTATCTGTCGATTTAATGTAAACTCCGTCACCTTTTACTAGTGTTTTGAATTTTCAAAGTGAATATGCTCAAAATTGAGAGATCTGATGTATGTTTATATAGTTGCGCGGATTGTAACCACTGTTGAAAAGTATGTGACTCAGAATCACTACCGACACTTAGGCTCTGGGAAGTCAGTACACTCATGTTTCTCTTCAGATCGTATAAATCTTTCGCCTTTTACTAAAGATTTCCGTGGAGAGGAACAACATGAGTTCAACCTAATTTTTTGATGCCCTGCCTAGTGCGGGGCTTCCTCTACTGTCAAAGAAAGTCGCCTACAAGACTACAGTGAGTTATACTTCCACGTGTCTCCACTGAAGGGACGTCTGGAAATGCATGGACTGTTTGATCTCGACTCTTCACGCCACCCTATGGAAATCTTCAAGACACAGAACCTACTGAATTGCATTTCTGCGGCAGTTTTGTGTCTCTTGAGCTGACTGTATTAAATAGCATAGTATTATTCTTTAATAATACTAATGTTTTACAAATTCTACTTTACATTCTTGCACTGGTGTTATGCTGTGTTATATTAAGTGTGGGTGTTTTCACGTGTGTCGTAAAGTGTGTTTGTGAGTGAGATTTTTAAAAGATTGTTATGCCTGTCGAGGAAAGAGTGAAAGACGAAAGAGTAAGCATTATGACTTAACAAAAGTGACCAAAATAATAACTAGTATAAAATTAGAGCAGAGAAGAGAAAAGAAGTAGGTGGCAGGAAAGAAAAAAAGTAATAATAATAATATTAATAATAATAAAATAATAATAAATAAAAATTTAAAATATAATATAATAATAACAATAATAATATAATAATATAAAAATAATTATAATGATAATAACAATAACAGTTACAATATTAATAAAATAATAATTATTATAACAACAACATTAACAATAATAATGATAGTAGTAATAATAATAACGATTATTATCATTATTCTTATCATCACTTTAATAATGATAATAATAAATACTACTACTACTACTAAAGTGATAATAATAATAAATAGGTAGGTAAACAAATAATAGAAAAGCAGGTGAATTTATAATATATATATTTATATACACACACACATACATAATCATAATGAAATTAAGTGAATAAATAAACGTGGTAGGGTATCGTAGTGATACATATAGAATAAATGATGCTATACATTACTATGTAACTATACTATTACTTACTATTACTGGTGCATTACTTCCCTCGAGGTATGACATTAAACATCATTTTTGTTGACTGAGCCTGCTTGATTGTATTTCACATTAAAATCCAGTAGAGGGCGCACACACATCAACTACAGTGCAGTGAAGTAGTGTTTGCCTGACAATAGTAATTCATGCACATTTACAAATCAATGGACATCAACTCTGAGGTTTTGTTTTACACTCATAATGCTTTCATAATTTATTTAGTTGTAAAAGCCTCAAAGTGCTGCCGTACACCCATCATCCATTAAGAGTTCAGCCCTATTTCTGACCCTTTTTCACTTCAACATGTTTGTTTTTGTCCAGTTATTTCCAGTGTTTGTAATTCTTCAGTGAGCCACCGCTTTGCCACATTTGTCTTCCCACCCCTCTGCGAGCGGAGCACCATAAAAAAAGCGTACATAAATATCAAGAGCGCATCAGGGAAGTATTATCAGTCACACTTCCCATTTCTTGTGGCCTTTAGTGCTATAATGTATCAGCGACTGCCTGTCTCGGTCAAATAACACACACGCACACACAGAGATACACACTCCCGCAAACACACACACACACACACTCAGAACAGGAAACAAGAGTGAGGCAGGGGAGCAGAAACCGTACATGAGAGCTGCTGCAGTTTCAGCTCTTCTGACTCTCATGACTTGCACACAAAACTGCTTCAAGAAGGTTTGGAGACATCTCATGACGGGACATTTTGGGGAACATAATCAGGTAAGCAGATGTTAGATTAATCCCAGAATTAAACCTCAGGGTGTGACAGTTTAGGATCTGACTTTTCTCACTTTTGAGTTAAGTTTTAGATTGATGATTTGCTCTCATTTACAAAGCAGCATCCTTACATTTTAAAGCAATTCTGTACTAAAACTACACGATTCAACATGATACTGTGAGTTGTAATTGAGTCTTAGAGCTTTTTAAAGTCAATTTGCTGTATATATAATGGTCTAGTTTAATGTATTTTTTGTGTTAAACATATTTCTCTGAGCTTTTGATAGAAAACACAATTAAAAGTTGAATAATTTCACCCAAAAATGCAAAAATATCAATACACAAAAGCTCAGATTATACCTTCATTTATTCTTTTTTGATCCCCTGTATTTGTGATTTATTCCTGTGTAGTTGAATACAGTTTAAACATGTCAACAGAACATATCTGAGCATTATTTCCGACACACCTTTTTGTCTCTTTGTGTTTTGTCGGTGTAGGAGAAAAACAGAGAGCCGTAAACACCGAGTGATTCATGGATGAACAGAGCCTGATAAAACAAACTGAGATTGCAGCGTGACGTCGGGGCGATGCTGACTCGAGGCTGGTGCAGGCTTCCTGTTTTGTGGCGGAGCAGTTTTCAGTCTGATGCTCTCGTGGTCTGTGAGTGACTTTAGATTGAAGCTGTCTTGCAGCAATTGGAAGCAACATCCTGTCTATAAAGAGAGGCTTTTATCTCTGTCAGACTCGTGTGCTCGATCTTAACTCCAAAGTGCATCTTTCTTACTTGTTAAGCAGCATTCTCGTGATCATATCGAGCTCTGGTCGTGGATAGGTGAGATGGTCACTGAGGAGCTAGAGCTTTCATTTACAAAGAGATGCAATGACATTAAGACACGAAAATACAATGCATAAATCGTAAAACAATAACTGCTTAAAACAGACGCTTAAAAGCTACAAAGACCCTTCGGACACCAGCTAAGATTCAGGAATAATCAGAAAATTCCTACAAGAGGATCTCAAGCAGCGATTTGGTGTATAAAAGTCAAAACGATCACAGATATAGGGTGGTTCCTGACCATGCATACTTTTAAAATCAAGCAATAAGATCTTAAAATCAGATTGTAAATAAGCAGCAACCAGTAGAGATCAGCAAGGATAGGAGAAATGTCTTCTCTTCTCAAGTCAAGTCCAGAGCGTTGCAGTAATCCAGTTTGGAAGTAATAAATGCATGGATGAGAGAAATAACTAAACTGTGGAAATAACAGAAACAAGGCTGCACAACTTTTGACTCAGTATTAAAAGAAAGGTTTGAGTGTAAAACCACTCAGAGGTTTCTGGCTTCCTCTTTGACACAGGAGTTTGGTGGGACCAAAGCAAACCTAAAGAGGTTGGTCCTCGAGTCTGAAAGGTTATTATAATTAAGAGTTATTTAAACTCTGAATGTTCAGACATCCAGTGGCCTATATCACTAACGCAAGACAATATGGATTTAAGTGTGACATATAGTCAAGTGTCATCATCATAACAATGTTGCTGAATACTGAATATACCACTAATCTGACCCAGTGGGAGTAAATAGAAAAAACAGTGGGCCTAGTATGGAACCCTGTGGAACCCCACGATGAGTTTTAATGTAAATGACCTTTTTTATAGGTAAGAAATAAACCAGAAACCAAAAGTTTCCAGACGCTTGATTAAAATTCTGCGGTCAACTGTGTCAAAGGCTGAGCTGAGAAGTGTAACCATAGTGACACGTAAATAGACCCAAAATAACCACAAAAAAACAGAAGAAATTAAAGATTAAAATAATACAGAGATGCTTTAAAACATCAGACACTGACAAGAGACAAAAAAAACTGATCCAATTCTGAAAGCAGGAACTTTAACAAGACTGAAACTACCTACCAAGAAAATTAAAGTGCCTTCAAGTATGAGCAAAACAACCACGAGAGATTCAAAATGAGAAAATGTTGGATTACAAATGACTCAAAAGTTTCAGTATTACTACAGTGACACATACACAACAAAAAACATACACAAGAAAACATAAAAAATCAACATAAATATAGAGGACCAAGACGAAGACGATGCATACTGACAAGAAAGAGACAGAGAGCTACTGATAGGCCACAGAGAAGAACCTAAAAATGCAAAATGACGTCAAACCAGAGCAGAAATACAGAATCCTATCTTCATATTTATCACATGGATGTAAATCTAGGAAGCTTATTGCACAATGCCAACAATGAAGAGGAGAGACAGTCCCCTAGTGCACTAAGTTTCAGATACGCTCAAGTGACATGTATCAGCAATCGGCCTTGGCTCAAGAGTTATTGTAATTGGCTTCAGCCCAAATTTCACAATCAGTGCATCTCTAAAAACTAAAACAAGTGTATGCATAAACCAAAACAGCTGCACACAAATGCATAAATAGTTGCAAAAGCAAACACCTACGATGCAAAGTGACAGGAAAGGTACAGAAATAGGACCCCAAAGCTAAACGCAATCATAACAGTGTTGATGAAACAGACACCAAACAACCACAAAGACACAAAACTGCTGCACAGACATGCAAGATCACCACACAATCTTGAGATACGATGAGACCACAACAAGCACTCAGTGAAAATGACTGAAGGGAAGTAAGGCAGCGAGAGAAAACTACAACAAAGCTGCACAAAACAAGGGCAAAAATAGACCGAAAGGACAACTCTGGGGGGTCTGATGGTCTTTAAGGGGCTGGAAGGTTTCCACATCTGTGCACATGAGCAGATCTTCTCACTGAATGATCTATGATACTTGTCATACAGCAGAAATTAGGTCACTCGCTCTAGAGCTGTAACGGCTTTCCATTCAAAGGTGAGCCTCTAACTGTAATACATGCGTACAGGCTTCTTCTTTAAACCCACATCAACTTCTCATTTCCTTTATTCTCCAGGTCCAGGATGTTAACCCTGTATCTGCACTAACGCTGAGGCCACGCAGGGGAGCGTCAGGGGCATGGAGCATGTGTTGGTGCTGTTTGACTTTGAGTACACGGCGAAGGATGGTCGGTCCGTCTCCATCAAGTCCAACGAAACTTACACCCTGCTCTCCAAGACGAACAAACACTGGTGGCATGTCCGCAAAGACCAGGACACTAGGCCCTTCTACGTCCCAGCTCAGTATGTGAAGGTGGTCTCATCGCTTCCTGGAGAATCTCATGATCTAAATAAGCTGGATTTGTCTGAGTGTGAAAGTAAAAGCGAGCAAATGGATGTGGCGAAAGTGAGTCTAGCTAAGACGGTTCTTCAGGATGGGTCAAGAGACAAACACCGGTTCTCAACGTTTGGGTACGGTGAGGAAAACACAGATGTTAAGCTTTACAGGACTCCAAGGAAAGGGCAGAAAACCAGCTCTGTAGATACCCTGGAAACTGTCAAACCACACAACACCTCGACATCTCTCCATGATGACAAACTGCAGCTCTATGCAAAACCTCATCCTGTGGCAAAGACCAAAAAAAGGCAGAAACAGTCGGCGAGCCAATTGCAGCATGATAAACTACCACAACCACTGACCTTTCTGCAAGACGAGGACATAGAGATCCCCCCACCTCCAGATTCACCCATATATGACACCATACCAGAGATAAACATAACGGAATATGACGCTTTTCCTGATCCACCTGCTCTGGTGTTTCCAAACAACACAGATACCTCAGATCAGCAGGATTTGATTCAAAGTGGAGAAGTAACTCCTGCTCCGGATGCACTTCCTATACAGAAGGTAGAGTTTTTGTTACTATTTCCATTCCCATTCATAAAATGTTGTTAGAGCCTGAGATTAAAAGCCACTGTCATTTTTCAACCAGTAGAGGGCGCAGTTATATCATGTAGAAGGATTGGGTTACATTGCAGTTATACAGAGGGTTTTATCTTATATATTGAATCAAAATACAACACTCAGTTTGACACAAACTAACATAAAAAAAGAGCTTTATAAGTCAAACTAAATCTTGTCTTATTCAGTCATGAGAATTTGATGCTTTTCAACATGTCTGCACTCAATATGGGCCCAAGTAATGAGGATAAGGATCAGGACATAGACTTTTATGTTGAGACTGATGCTGAGAGAGCGGTCAGGATGGGTTATTTAGAGATAAAACAATATCCTAAAGCTTTTTACTCGCTAAGAAAAGCTGGAGCACAGACTTTTTTGGTGTTTTGGGGTAAAATTAAACACACAAAGATTAATATTGTTGATAACAGTTGGATCGAAAGCATCAGCCAACAGCATCCACATTCCACCTCAAACAGCCACGCCCCCAATACGCAAAATTTTCAGGCTAGTTAAAACTTGAGTTGTATATTTATCCTACCAAAACATGTTTGTGCAAGTTGTGAGTCATGTTTGCAGAGAGGTTGGTCAATTTGATGTGATTCAGCTTAATCCAATTCAAACTTTAGTCAAACTTAACTTTTTAAGACTTGATAGTTAAACTCCCATAGTATGTGTCTGCAGATCCGCAGAACCAAGCAGATCCAAAGCCCTCTTTGCGCCCCTGCTGGACGGAGTAGGTCATTGCATGATAGATCCACAACCCTGTTTTAAACCGCTGTTCCACATCCGTTTTTAGGCCCAGAAATTTGATTAAATAAACAAGTTAATAAATAAATAAGTGACCGCAGTTACATATTATCATCCAATCACAATAAAAAGTCTTTAAAATTTGTGAAGAAAGAGTTCAGTTATTGGGACTTGTAGCACTTCTAGCCAATCAGAGGCGAAGGAGGGCGGGACCTTTTGAGACAGTTGGCAAAATTGGCGTTAAAAACACCAAACACATCATCTGCATTTGCTGTATAAACAGGTCTGTTAAAGGTCTACAAGGTCTAAACTCTTAAAGACTTTCTGAAACTTTTTTGGTATTTGTACAAAGCTGTCTTCAGATCACGTTGATTTTGACCCCTTTCTTACTGCAAAGGTCCGGCCTTAAAATACCGAGGGCCTGTTGGTTTGGGTTCACACTAGTATCTGTGCCAGCTCATTAGCATATGAATAACCGGCCGTCCCCTTCATACCACCTCAATGCATGGAAAGAGGTGTTCCTATCATGAATACTTGTGCAAAAAGCAGCTGACTCGAGGTCTTGTTTTTGCACAGCTAAACTCTCAGCGGATCTGAAGTCACTTTAAACCGGGTGTGTATGATTCAAACGACGATTGAAGTGAAGTTTGATGTTGTTTTCTGACTTGTTTTGGAGGCTTGTGCAGCGTGAGTGAGTGAGGAGTAGGAGGTGTTTTTTTGTTGTGACAGGATTTGCAGAAATGCTGTGCAAAGCGTGTGATGTAAATGGAGAACAGGTTACAAACAGGTCATGTCGGCTTGGTGACTTCTGAGGAGGAGGAGGAGGAGGAGGAGGAGGTGGAGGAGCTGAAAGGGTTAATCTGAGAGCGAGAGAGAGAGCTGCCAGCCAGCCACTCCCAAACCTCCAGCTGCTACCTGGTTTCCCCAGCACCGATGACTATCCTGGGAATAAAGAGTCAGGACACCGCAGGGGAAACCATGAAACCTTTGTGATCATACTCCTAATTTAACCCGCTTCCTTGTTTGGATGTAGTTCTTTGATAACAAACGACAAAAATCTGTAGTTTCAGGTAAGTTTCACCGCCATTTTTCTCTGCACCTGTTGCAAGGTTAGAGCCGGTTTGTGGAGGTGGAGAAAGTGTTTGATTTAGCTGTGTGTGGAGCTTCTCTCAGTTTACTCAGGGTTTGTGTGTGTGCATCATAACTCTGTCATTACCTGCACAGTTTGAAGCTGTTGTGCTACTTTAGTTTAACTTTAACACACTTACAAACTTGTCATGTTGAAATCCCTGCATTTTACACTCACTTGAATATGTTGGAGCATGAATGAGCCCCCCTTCCACTCACTTGTAACAGAACTGTGGACGTGCCAGGACCCCTCAAGTGCACTATTTCTCACCCTACAATGGAGGGCCATCTCCATGGTGATGTGAGGGGGTCTGGCCTGACTCCCAACAAGCAGGGCTTTAGAGCTTTTAGTGCCAGCCCTGCCATGCAGTTGGCGTGTGTGCGCATATGTAATGTGCAGAACTTGCAATTAGCTCAAATGTGGGTCAGTTAATATCCAGGGTGTGTAATGAAGGTTATTCTTTGGTCTCTAATGGGATAGGAAGTTTGATGAGCGGATGACAGATCCAGTTACAAGGTTTGGTTTGTCTTAAGAACCGCCAAGTATTCAGACCTGTTTCCACATTATGTTGTTATTTTGGATGCTCTATGTTTTGAGCTTGTTTATGCTACTATTGTTTGTACTTCTTGTAAAAACCTCTCCTACAGTCAAGGGGTGCAACCTGAAAGTTGATGATTCACATGATCAGTCATCAACACCCTGTACCAACTTAAATTTAGCCGGTCAAATGTCCACTTTTATTTGGCTGCTTGTACTCAGAAATGTTGGTGTTGTCAAGAGTTGCATTCTCATGATAAGTAAAAAAAGTCTCTGCAAAGTAATGAGTGTTTAAATGATTTGTTATTAGAGACCCATGGAGGCTGTAAGCTGAGCTGCTGCTCTCTGAGACTAAGAGGCTGAGCTAAAAAACCAAAAAGAAGCAGACCATAATGACAGATCTGATTAGTTTTTTAAGGCTGCAAGCTGAGCGTCCGCCAACCATCATTAAAAGTGGCCTGTAATCACAGATCTAAATTTTTTTTATGGCTTTTTGAGGCTGTGAGCTGAGCTGCTACTCTCTGAAACTAAGAGACTGGGATGAAAAACTTCAAAACCAAAAGGAGCAGACCATAATGATAGATCTGATTAGTTTTTTTAAGGCTGTGAGCTGAGCATCCACTAACCGTCATAAAAGTGGCCTGTAATCACAGATCTTGATTTTTTTTCAAGGCTTTTTGAGGCTGTGAGCTGAGCTGCTGCTCTCTGAAACTAAGAGGCGGAGCTAAAAAACTTCAAAACCAAAAAGAAGTGGACCATAATGACAGATCTGATCAGTTTTTTGAGGCTGAGCATCTGATAACTGTTACTAAAACATGCCTTTAATGACAGATCAGATTTTTTCATCAAGACTTTCTTAGGCTGCGAGCTGAGCTGCTGTGAAATTTAACTAAAAAAGCTGTCTATAATCCTTCATCACAGTTAAGTTTTCAGCTAAAACTGACTTTTCCTTCACTTACAACTTGTTATTTTTTAAGCTTGAGATATTTTGGTGTTCGGTTGAAAGCAGATGCTACTGAAAATAATTAAAGTGAGTCTGACAGGTTAAAAAAAAAAGGGATTTGTGCGTCATTATTCTGGAGTCTGATGCTGTCTGGAGTCGTGTACGGCTCTCAGAGGTCCTGTTAAATATTGAAGAAGACATGCAGGATCCATTTTTAATCACTCAGTTTAAGGGTTCAACGTTCGATTGATCTCCGACAGCTCAAACTGAAGTGACCACCCGCCAAGCTGCCAGACTCACTCGTCCATTATTGGAAAGGAACTGTAGGAAACCTTTCCTTCAATAGTACATTCATTCCTTTGAGAAGCAGACTGAATCAAATGCCAAAAAACTGCTCCAACAGGTCGTGTGAGTGTCTCGACATACCTCACTGTGCATGCCTGCCTGAATAAGCACATGAGCACTTCAAGTGTAAATACGAACAGGTGCGTGCAGCTGCAGCCACCTGGTCAGAGGAGCCTTTTATCTCTGCTGTTCAGTGATCAGGATGTTAAATAAACAGTTTGAACAGGGACACATTATGCATTTTGCTTTTTAACTATAACGCTTTTACTCTGATTAGATTCATTCTGCGTGAGTTTGATCTTTTGAGAGCAGAGTTGTGCAGGTTGGCGAGCATTTTTCATGTGAACTGGATGTTCGGTATGGAGCTTTTACAGGAGGTGACAGTGACGAGTTTGTGATGCACATGTCTTACCTCAACATTCAGGTCAGAGGGCAGACGATTCAGTGTATAGAAACAGTCTTAAAGTCTACAAGGTTATTCAGCGACAACCAGGCTAAAAATGAAAAACAATTTTTCAAGATGAAAACTTTTTTTCTTAGATAGTGGTCTCAGACACCATGTTTTGTGCTGATTTTTAGTACAGAGGCAACATTTGAGCTCAATTATTCAAGAAAACTTAGACTTATACGGTTTCTAATTGGTTTACAAATGACCAAATGTGCATGGCAAAGTCATTTCCAGCATTCGTGTTTGTTGTAGAAGATGTCATGTTTGCAACCCAAAAAATGGGTTTAATATTTTTTATTTGTGTCTGATTTTTTCCAAGGCTGGTTGTTGCTGTATTAAATTATGCGTGCAGCCTCCTTTGTTACCAGTCCTAACCTCTGCATGGTTACCTGACTATTCTAACTGCTTGATATAAAAGTGGGTTAGTTAGACCCTTTACCTAAAACTCCTGTAGCAGCTGGCTATAAGATGGACTGAAATGAATACTTTCTGCCCTAAATTCAGATTCAGATTCAGATTCAGATTAACGCCAAAAATGGTCAGAAATACAATCAAACATACCCAACAATAGCTGTGTAGTGTTATAAATGAACCTGCGCCGTCATGGTTCTCCCGGCCAAATAACCACATCCATGGAGGCAGACATGTTGCGCTTGTGGTGATAAAAAGTTGGTGACTTTTCTCTCGCTATTTCCCCCAGTCAAATACAGAATGTTGTAAGAGCCTACATTTGTCAACACAGCTGTCAATCAACCACTTTTTTAACTTAAAATAACAAATTTTAACTAAAATTAATTAACTAGCATGATAAGCGCTAACTTTGATGACAGAAAAAGACATTTAAAGTGTATTTTGATTTTGTTATGTGACCCATGAAGATGGTGGGGTTGTTATGACGTTGACTGCAGCTAGGGGGAGCTCTAAGCATTTTGACTTCACAGGTTGTAAACACTTTTGGTGTCCATTCGAACATACAGTATATGCTATTTAAAGTTATTCTACATGACTGTCACCCCTGGAGTCAGTTTAGGGGAAAACACCTTATTGTGAAAACCGGCTTACCTAAATTTTCAATGCCAAACATAAACTGTTAGATGCAGGTGAGATATTTAAAATAAAAGGAAATTCAGCAGATTAGATAATAAAGATAAATCAGCTGGTTTTGTCCAGAGAGGGCGTCAAAGATGAAACAACCTAAAAGTCACCTGCAGGAGCTTTAAAGTATTCTTGGCGATAAGGATCTTTTTTGATCCAGATAAGGTGTCTTGATTGAATTCAAACTTGTTTTTCAAGTTCTGGCTCTTTCTTATCATAACAAAGGTGGCGATCGGATAAGCCGTGCCTTCTTACTCTTATTTTTGGAGTCAAGACAGAATAGATTTCCATTTGTTAAAGAAGGGGAAAAGTTCTGCAAAGATTGTTGATATAGCTCAGGGAGAAAAACGGGATGTCAGCTCTTTTACTCTGATGTAACGGTAAAACATGAGAAACACAAACAAGAGCTGAGAGTCAATGACAGAAGTATGTTCTCAGACTCTGATTACGGGGTTGAGGGTTGTAAAAAACAAACTCTCACACCCAACATGCTCATGGAGGTAAGAGAAAGCAGAGAGTCTACATTTTTCTTTGAGATGGTGCTCTGTGGACATCTCGCTTTGTTGATCTACAGAGCAATGCAAAGATAATCTAAAGAAAGCTTTGGTAAGTCTTTGGAAAGAGCAGCGTGAGTCGTCTGCACAGGAATGCTGAGTGTCATCACTGTGGGGAAATGTTTTTGTGAAATTAGTATGACGTACTTGATTACTTGATTGCTGTTTTCCAGAAGCTATTAGAGCCAAAGCTGTAATTATTGAAAACAGCTTTCAGTTTATATGCATGCTGGGTGTTGTTTATGCACCTGCAGTTGAAAGTGAAGGTGGCATCTTTGTGAAATTGTGAGGTTTCCATTTCTCAAAGAGTGTTGCGGCAACTGGTACGAAAACATTTCCCCTCCTCCCACTCAGAAACCTTTCCCCTCCGCGGTCTGAGTGGGAGGGATCTGTCATTAAAAAGCAATATCAGCAGGATTACGCGCTGGCATGCAGACCCAGTCAAGATAAGAACATGATAAGCTGATGGACTCCACATTTGGCACTTCAGGAGTTGATCCTGGATACTGGACCATGAGGGGAGTGATGTAATAGAAGGTGGAGCCAGATTGATTCAATAGCTCGACTGTGTGCTTTGTGGCGTGATTTGGGCTCCAATTTGGTCCCCCATTGTTTGATTGGATGAGTCCTAATGTGGTTAAGTAATCAGGCGGATTGCTGCTTCATGCATTTTTGAGGGCAGAGAGTTGTCTGCTCGTTGCTTTAGGATTTTCACTCAAATCATGATGGAAACAATAGTTAAGGTTTATAAACAGTATTATTGAAACGGCAATTACATGTTTTTGGATAAACAAACTGAAAAACTACTTTAATTCTCAGACTTACCTGTGAGCAGGAATTGTAAATGTGGATGTAAAAGACCAACAAAGTTTTGTAATAATACAAGTTTTCTTTGAGGCACATTTGCATGATTAAAGCTCCAGTAAGGAGTTTTTAGCTGGTTATGGAGCAGATTGAAAATAAAACTGAAGTCTCTACACAGCCCTAAAAAGCAAACAGGATCATTAGCATAAAGATTGGCTGTTTCCAAGTAGTAATTTCTGATTTGAAAAACTACTATCCAAGCAAAACATGAATAGCTTCGTCTACATCACAGGTCTTAAGTAAATGATACAAACGTCTACAGGAAAGAATTGGCAAGAAGTTAAAAAGCATCTTTTGTCCACAGGGGGTGCCAAATTTAACACAAACTGAAAGTTAATATTATAATTGGACTGAACCGCCCTTATTTTTCAATTTTGGTCGTCACCCTCTTTGTTTCAGAGTTGAAAGCGACCGTATTTGGTTGAGATGGTAAAGCTGGAGAGAAGTTTTGCTCAGTTGCCAAAGCGCATTTATGGTTAACTGTAACCAGTGTTGCCAACTCCTTAGTTAGGAAAGTCGCCACTGGTTGTCGTAAGAGTCGCTAGAAGTCACTAGATGACGAAGTAGCTAGAGGAAAGTAGCAAGTGGCTGTCGTAGGAGTTGCTAAAAGTCGCTAGATGATGAAGTAGCTAGAGGAAAGTCGCTAGTGGCTGTAGTTAGATGATGTCGCTAGATGACGTCATTGCCTAATTTGCGTAATTTTTTGGTCAAACCGATGCACACCCGCAACCCGTTGGGAAGTGTAACAAATGCTACTTAACGGGCTGACACCTGCTTTCATGTCAGAGTCTCCAAACGCCAGAAAAAGTTTCTAGATTTGTCACTTGGCGCTTTTTTGAAAATAAGTCGCTAGGGGGATCTGAAATGTCATTAGTCTAGCGACAAAGTTGCTAGATTGGCAACACCCACGATAACTGGTGCACTATTTAGATGCTAATTTGGCTTGTAGGGAAGAAAACCTTGTGACTCATACAAATTTGTGGTACAAAATAATGTTAAATAGTATCAAGGCCTACAGCTACAGCATAGATGAACTATTTAGGAGAGGATATTGCAATGACCTTATTAGTTTAGTAAGTCTCGTAGAGGCTAGCTGAGATCACATGAGATTTCCAAACAAACCCTTTTCAGCTGTTTAGATCAATTTTCAAGGACTATGACAGCATATGTTGTTTACCTTGCAATTTTCAGTTTTCTAGTATGGGCACCGAACATTGTAATTTTGTGGTAAATTTTACAGCATGTTATGAAACACACTGGAAAGCAATGAATAAACTTGATCACAGAACTAGCACAAGAGTCACCTGCAGCGAGCCTCAGACCTATTTTAGGATAAACCCTCTTACCCACAAACCTCCATAAAAATACAGCCACAAACAGCCCTGCCTGTGTGCAGAAGGAAGTGGTGATTGAACAATTCGCCCTAAAACTAGACTTCCGTTTTTATGCATTCACTCTGTCTTTAAAAACACAATGTCTCATCACAATACTCTGAAAAAAACTCCTCCATATTATTGTGGGAAAATGTAGCTTCCCTTTTTCCTCTCCATTATGAGGAATGAGTGACCTAAAATGAAACAGCTGGACAGAGTACACTCTAAAGTAGCTGTTCTGGGAAAAACTGAAGTTTTTGGTGCACCCTGAGGTTATGTAACAAATTTTCTTCCTAAATCTTAAAAATAAAAGGTGGTACTTTTGAAAAACGTATGTTTCCGTTGAGGTGGTTCCTGTTTTATCACGCACATGTAGGAAGTTTGTGCTGCCCGCTCAGTCATCGAACCCTCCTCTCTGTCTTGTTTTCGTCGTCTCTTTCTGTTCGGCTCTTTGAAAACTCAGACAGTTACCCTCTACCCCTCCATCCTGCGCACACAAGTTCACCCACATGATCACACACACGCACACGCACACACACACACACACACACATTTCACCCAGTCCTAACACAGTCCCTCCCTGCTGCTATTGTAACAGAGCTCACAGTTCTCCTTTCTCTCTGTGCTGCAACTGTCACAGCTGCAGCAGAAGAGGATGTATGGCTGAGGGCGTCTTTATAAACGTGCATTTAGCATCTCAGCCCCATAACAGGTTGATTTACTGTCTTTCCATTTTCGAGTTTTTACCCTTTTGGATTTATGGCGTCTCTAAATAGACAGATAAAAGCATGATGGACATGTACTCCAGGGTTTGGTCGAGTCATCAGGCCAAGCGGGGCTTGACCCTGCCGGTGGTTCCTCAGGTAGGTCACCGAAGCAGCTGTTTTTACTTCATCCACCCACAGCATACTCATACTCATACTTGTTAATATTAGCATGTGTTAATATGTTTTGGCAGCCAAACTACTTCCTGCTACCTCTGCTTTTGTTTCATTTCCTGGACCGAGAAAAGTTTGATGTAGTTTCCGACCGTGCTGAAAGTTTGTTTGGTGTTTTTGGTTTGGTTGAAAACCTGGTAATGCTCTTAATCTGTGAAGATAGCTTTTAAAACCAAAGCTTGATTTTCAGCTCAAAGAAGCAACAGAAGAGTCTGTATCTACGGGTTAAAGTTTGAATCTGACTGATTGTTTGTTGAAACTCCTTTTGGTCTTCATATCAGAACTATCAGATCAGACGATAAGTGTTACCACATACTGTATAATCTCACTTAAAAGGAGCATCAATACAAGTGTGACTGATCCTCTTTAAAACCAACTTAAAGGTGCTTTCTGCCGTGTTTTTGCGTGTTATGTTTAAAAAGCAGATATAAGAAAAGAGAAAGTACAAAGTCTGTAATCGAGGAGGTTTTTTATTTCAGAGCAAACCTATAAGAGCTTCGAAAAACTCCCTTACAAGTAGTTAACACAGCCGTGTTAGAGCACAAGTATTATCTAGGGTGGTGAGCCCCTGAGGAGCAATGAAACCCACATATGCTAAATATATACGCCACATTTTTACACCATTTCTGGTACGCAACTTTACTCGGGTGCAGCTGGGTATAACAATTTTTTATTAAAGTGAGGTTAGACCCAAGCTACGATTCAACACAAGACAAAAATGAAGAGTCATGAGGGTGAAGAATCAAAATATTCAGTAATTGTTTTTTTTTTAGCATGTAGCTGTGTTTTAAAGATGTAAAGAGGCCTTGTGAACACTACACCAAATATGCTAGCTTATCAATATGTAAGGGAAAGTATTAAATGGAGTAGTTTATCAATACTTGAATGTGTAGTCGAATGAATATGTTTGCAAATAATTGTTGTAGAGTGAAAGAGACTGGGGTACAGTCTTTGCCAAAGAATCTAGCATAGCAGTTTGCAGTTGAAAGTCATTTAAAGTCTGATTGCTGTTCTATCTTTGCTGACACAAGTGTTAGAAAAGACAAAGACTGATTTCTTGAGAATTATGCTGCATTCAAGTTACCTCGGAAGTCAGAAGTCTGAGCTGAAAATGGCGTCACACCAGAGTTACCAGCGTTTCAGTTACCAAGTCGGAAAAAAGCAAAATCGGAGGCAGAAACAAGATGGTTACATCTACGTTATCCAAGGTATTGTAGCGCTTGCCTTGCCCTTGCTTATATTCAGACAAGGCAAGCACTAAAATAACTTTAGTAAATGTAGCCATCTTGTTTCCACCTCCGATTTTGCTTTTGTCCGACTTCACTGTTAACTCCAGTGTGACGTCATTCCCAGCTCGGACTTCTGACTTCCGAGGTAACTCGAATGCAGCATTATAAACCAGCTGTATAAAATAAAGATTAAGAGAAGCTTTTATCAATATTTGAAGTCTTGACAGATTTTAAAAAAGCTGTGAATGATTGTAAACTCCACGCTAAAGGCTTATGTAACAACATTCAAGTGGAGGTTTTGAATCAGGAAGGTAATCAGACGATACATTCATTACTCTGACTATTTAGTTTGCAAAAGTTACTTTTTCAAATCTAAATTCAACTTTATTTATATGGCACTTTTTGTAGAAGAATGTAATTTAAAGTGCCTCACAGAGGCTAAAAACAACAGTAAAACCCAACCCACACACACACACCCACAGTTCTCTAATCTGACCTTTGAAGGAATACTGAATGATATAACTTGAAAATGAATCATCTGAAAGTGAAGTCACAAACTGGAAAGGCGGGAGTGTTTTAGTAATAATTTGTTTGCGGTGAGTTTTCAGGTTTTGCATTCAATATCTATGAAGTAGTGGTTGTGAAGGATGATAAACCACAAGTTGAAAACACAAGTACCTCAGAGTTGTAGTATGCCTCATTATGTAACTTCTACTTCACAGTTGCCACATACTGTATCAGCATAAAAGCGGCCCATTGAAACCTTTCCGTCATAAACACCATGAGGTGAACTTAACATGGTGTAACACCAGCATGACTTAGTCATCTGGACAACACCGACAGTGTCTAAAGCTTGAGTTCGGTCGCACTATCCTGAAAAAGAAACTCGTCACAGCAGACGTCACGGCTACAGTCATGGATTATTCAATTGACCAAGGGTGTGTTTAATTGTTTATGAATTAAACCTGACTAAATATCATCTCCTTACTATGACGTATTAGCATGTAACCATTCAGTGTTGTCCCTATGGATTCACAACAACCAGAATTGGCATCATAGTATTGATTGATTTGTATCAGCTTGTTCTGTTTTCCTTTCGTTGCACGGAGGAGGGGAACATTCCTGTGTGGCTATTTCAGTGATCAATGATGCAGCTCTTTCATTTCCTCTGTCTGTCTGTCTGTCTGTCTCTGTTCAGTCATTCTGTTTTATTTGGAATCAATGTTTCAGGGTCAGATGTCTGGATGTCTGCTTCGATTGTCTCCCGGGTTAATGAAGCCAAGTCAGCAAAGTGGGAACACCGAATAGACAGATTTAAGGAAAAAAATACGTAGTGACTAATGGGGTTGTTAATTTCACTTTTGCTTCCTGAGTTCCTCATTCTGTCTGGATTGTTGGTTAAGAGTCTGAATTTGATAGGAAAACAACATTTTAGCGTTACATATTCAAAATGTTAGTAGTAAAAGCACTTGGTGGTGTAGGAATAATCTTTAAAGTTAAGTAAAAAGCTGCAGTTCCTAAAGTGTCCACTTGGGACTGGCTGTTCAAGTCAAAGGGTCCCCATTGGGTCCCATGTGCACATGCCCATTTTCATTGTAAAGATAAAAAAGTTCAAAACCTGATGCTAAAAGCATTTTAATTCAACAGCCTATTTCTTCATTTGTTTATTCATGCAGGGATTTTTTTATTGCATTTCATTTGATTACAATAAGGTTGATAGTTTTGCATAGATTTGCATAACAGTGTTTGGGTTGACTTGCAGGTGGCTGCTTTGTAGCTGTTTGCTCAGCCTCTCCACCCATCTGCCTGTTTGGGACTGTTCAGAAGTTAGTTAGATAAGGTTATATGGCTGCTGGGACATGTTCATGTTTTAAACAGTGTGTTTTGTAGGGCTGGGTGATAAACCGAAAATTTACAGATACCAAAACTTATGACAATAACCAACGTCATTTTGCCCGTAACGGTATATTCGATGTCAAATAAATAAATAAAAGTTGGTTTTAGTCTCATGTCACTTTAAGATGCTGTCCTACGTCAGCGACATGACTCCACCCCATTCAGTCCGTAACAAAGAAGGAAATACAGGTGAGGAGATGGAGGAGATATCGAGGTGAACTGCTCAATATATCGTGATATTGATTTGAGGCCATATCGCCCAGCCTTAATGTTTTGTGTTGAACACTTACAGTGCACTTATTACCCTGATTATGTATGAGGACATTATTATGTCCTTAGAGTCTTTTATTTTGAAAAGCAGTGAAGAAATCTGTCTTTGCAGTGAGACATTTCTATTAAAGGTACAGCATGTAGAAATAAGTAGAAACTTGAAATAGCACTCAGAATCTAGATTGAGAGGCTCCCTTGCTCACCCCTCTCTTTAGTCGATTCCAGAGGCAACCTTTGAGGACGAGAAACCCTCATGATTTATGATCCTCCATTTGTCAAGTTAGAAAAAGTCCCAAAAATATGAAGTGATTTTCAAATCTAGGTTATTTTACACTTATTTAAACACACTCATGGACATATCGTATTCCTGCACACTGTTTTTCTAATATGAGCTTGTTAAATTTTTTAAATGCAACCAAGACGAAATAAATCCTGCAAAAGACTGATGAAAAATTAACCTTTGCTTTAAAATTTGACTAAGAAGTGTGTCTTAAAGCAGAGTGGGCTGGGCTGCAATGCTTTATGGATAGAAAACTAAAAACTGAAATTCAAGACTTGTCAAACAAACATCGCACCTTTTTATTTGAAGTGTTTCCCTCCAAATGTGATAGACCCAAAGTTCACAGGATGTTATCATCAAAATGCAGTTTCTATTACCTCAAAATTACCGATTATTGCTCTGTCTTTCAACCTTTCACTTCTGGCCCCCTTTGACAGCTTCATTTATAGCGCTGCATATTAAGCACAGAGATACAGAAACTCGCAGAGACACACAGGGTTCTCAGGTCTTGGTAAATATAGATCATGAGGCTCGCTGAGAGACACAACGTCGTGAAGAGTGCAGTCGTCACAGGTTCGCAGCCTCTCTTTGTATTTGCGCCACCATGACGGCGTTCAAAAGATTCTGCAGGGTGGTTAATCCCAGAGGTCTCTCTGTGAGGAAGAATAGTGGTCCCAGTGGAGCACAGGTAAGAAAAGTACAACCTAGAGGAGGAGATCATTGTTTTTATTTAGGCACGGCTCTGAGCGACTGAAAGCTTTGTGCACAGAGGCAACCTTTCATCGTCTTACTCAAATTGTGGTTCTGTAGACAAATTAGTTGTGACGATGGAGACTATTTGCATGTTATGCTCCTGCCATGCAACAAACAGTCATGAAGAGCTCTTTTCATGAGTGAAACCTAATATGAAAATCGAGTAATTCACTGAAACTGTTTCTAAAAGGTTAGGTAAACAAGATACTCAGAGTGGACAGGAAGGAGATTAAAAATAGTTTTTATCATCTGAAATGGACTTTTAGTCAGATGCTGTTATTCAGAAGTATTTGTGGTTGTTTGGTTGTTAATAAATCAACAGGTATCCTGATGAAATGAGGCCAGATTTCAAGTTCAAACAGCATATTTGATTATCTGTTAGTACAAGACTACAGCTCATCTAAGTCAAACACGTCTAGGCCAACATGTTACAGGAGAGGCTTAAAATCTTTGAGCTTCTTTTAGCTTCTCCATAATTTTCATAAAAGATTGCTCATAAGGGGAGAAATGTTAGTATGTACGCTAAAAATAATAAGAAATGGCAGGTTAACAACCAGACAATACATAGTTAAAGTTAAACATAGACTAGCTTAGAGCTAATTAGCAAACAGGCGTTGGCTAATATCAGTATTCTGCCTCTTCCAAGCTAATATTGTCTTTTAGTCATTTTACAGCACATGAAAGAAAGGCAGAGTCAATGCTAGTGTTATTATTATCTCCTGCAGTGATAGTGAGTTAGCTTTTTCATACACAGTATAATGTATATGTATACATATGTGTATTTTTTCTAATCAAATGTTGGCAAGAGCATTTAACTCCTGTATATGTGCAAGAAAATGAGATTAAACTATTATGAGCTTCTCTATTATTTTCATAATAGTTTGCATATAAGAAAAGGAATGCTAGTAGGTATGCTAAAAACTCTTAAATTGTAAGAATTGGCAGGTTAATAACTGAACAAGGTCATATTTTGAGTAAAACATAGACTAGCTTACAGCTAATTAGCAAACAGACGTGGCTAATGTCAGTATTTTGCCTCTTCCAAGCTAACATTGTCTTTGAGTCATTTTATAACACATGTAAGGAAGGCAGAGTCAATGCTAGCATTATTATTATTTCCTGCAGTGTTAGGTAGTTGGCTTTTGAAAACACAGTATAATGAATATGTAAATATATATATATATATATATGTGTGTGTGTGTGTGTGTGTGTGTGTGTGTGTGTGTGTGTGTGTGTGTGTTTATATCTATTACACTTCTTACTTACTTTATGGTCCTCATGGTTTCATTTTATGTCGTAGGGTTCTTGCATTGTTTGGGTTTCTAATTAAAATTGAAATTGGCCTTCAATTTGAAGGCCTTGTTTTCATTTTATTTTATTTCCATGTGCTGATGTTCTGTGCTTTGCAACAGTTTACCAAAGCACTTTGTAAACTTCTGTTTTTAAAAGTAAAAATAAAATTATTATTTTTTTATATGTGGCAAGAAAATGAGACTAGAGCTGAGTTGATGATTTTTGTTAGAGGAACATCTTTGCGGTTCATGTTTTTTTCAGCTGTGGGTGACTTCCTGTGCTATTTAAGATGCAGAACGCTGACGTAATGAGAGCTGCGCTAAGAAGAGTGAACTATGGCTGGTAGCACGCGACAGGTTTCATCTTGTGAAGTTGTGTTTACAGAAGAAAAGGAGAGTCCTTTATATGCTTGTTTTGTGTTTTACAGAAGCACACACTCATTGCTATGACACTAACTTTAGTTCTAGTTTGTACTAGTGGGTTTAAATTCTGCATATTTTGTTGTTTTTTTCTTTTCATTCAGGTGGAGAATGAAAGTCTCAGATCAGCCGTATATGTCAACGTAGCACAACTGCGCCAAAGCATCTCAGAGTCTCCCCCCTCGGCTCCTTCATCCTACTCGCCTTCTTATCTTGACCCAGAGGGATGGGAGGTACATGTTGACCAAGAAAGTGGACAGGAGTACTACTATCACCCCTCAACGGGGCGCACCACCTGGGACAATCCGTTTCTAGACTCCCCCTTGGACCCTGAGCCACCTCCAGAAGAGGGTCCTTGTTCCCCTTCGCCTCCACAGTCACCCACTCTTTCCCCATCCACCGCCTCCCCCTCGGGGTGGACCTCAGATTGGGAGCAGTTGGTGGATGAAAGCAGCGGTCAATTTTACTTCTACAACCGGATGTCTGGGGAGACGTCCTGGGAGCCTCCGGAGCAGCTGAGCCCGTATCCTGCTCAGATGGAGCCCATGAGCGTGCACAGGTTTCACGAGGATGGGCCGGTAAGGACAGTCTGGCTGCTCTACTTAGACCCTTCTCTGGCTCCTGTTTTAGCTTCACCCGGGGGAACGCTGTAAATACAGTCTGCTTTTAATGGGATTAAATCTGCAGCACCTACATAGCAGACGAGCGGAGAGGCCCAAGGCACGTGTAGTGACCCTAACATGAAAAAAAACCTATATAACTGTCAATATATGAGTACATTTTTAAGTTTTTAGGGAAAGAAATGAACTTTTACAGTATATTTCATCATATCATCAGATAAGATGTTATACTTAGCTAGTTTTCTTAACAATCCAGGCGACAAATGACCCCCTTTTTTGTCCTACAATTCTTGAGTCAGAGAACAAAGTTAATGGGCCAAGAAAGAAAGAGAGAGAGAAAGAAACACCGGGGCGAGGGGAGCGCTGCGACGTGTTTATCAAAGTCACGGAAAAGTCATTAGACTCTTATTAACGGTGTCATGGTGGAAAATGGATCAGCTGACATCATGCAGGGAGATGAAGCAACTTTTTCGACACTAACCCTGAACTGAAGTGAAGTCCTGTGTCATTGTCAGACGTGATATTTGTCACAGTTGTTTCCGTCATTCTCAGAAGTAGAAGGGTTTCTTTGAAATACACTGACCAGAGCATAAATGCCACTTTTGCCACATATTTAATGCTAATTGTTAGCGTAGCTTTAATATGTGCTGCATAAGTCAGAAAAACATATTCAGGATTGTTTTTTTAATCCACCCTGTTTCTTTTAGCCGCCTCTACCCGAGGAGGACTACCCCACAGAGGATTACCCAGCTGTGGATCCACCTGAGCCCTACGATCAGCTCCTCGCTACAGGGCCTCCCACCCTCCCTAAAGAGTACACCCTCAGCCACGTGAGCCGGACCATCATCCCGAGGGCCAACCTGGACCGAAGTACTCCCTCCGGTTGGATCCTCACAGTGGAACCCAACGGGACCTGGGTGTTCACCAGCGAACACTCCCCGGAGCAGGTAGATCCAGATCTCACAGCTGTCTAACATCCACTTTATGGAGATACAACACGAACTTTCTTTGTGGCTTCAGAGTTTAAAAAGGGCAAGGACAGGAGGGTCACTGCCTTATTAAGAAAATGTGTCAAAAGAAAACTCAAAAAGCAGCCTCTCAGCTAAAATATCAGGAAGTTGATAGCAGGGGTGTCAGACACAACATACAGACTGATGCTTTTACAGTGTTTGTGTTTAACAGGACCCATTGAGCCTTAGACGTCTATTGGACGTCTCCTTTTAGTTTAGACAGAAATTCACCGTTCTATAATCGGTCTATGTTTTAGCGCAAATCTTGAGGATAGAATTTAATCTATTAATTATTAAATATTAAATAAAAAACAACAACAGTCATTGATCAATGTAAAGTGTAGTTTATTAGATGGCTAGTCAAAGCTTAGACGACTAAAAAAGTTTCATTTTTAGACCAGTGGGAGACCAATATTAGCCCAAATATCTAAGGACCATTAGACGTCTATTAACATCTTTTAGCGTAAAAAATGCTCAGGGGGAGGGTGTCTCTGAATGCAACAATAACTGTGAAAGCTCCTTTTCCTTTAAATCTTGATGATTACGTCTTACAGCTAGAGAAGATCAGACTTTAAAACATTCAAATATTACAAAACAAACCATCCAAAAGAAGGATTTATGACATAGAAATGTCAACAATCTGGAAAATTATGTTAAATTGTGCTGTCAGTACTTGGGTGTAGGGCTGGTCGATATGGCCTTTAAATTAATATCACAATATATTGAGCAGTTCACCTCAGTAACGATCAATGGACAATAACTACTCCACAAGCTGCTCGACCCCTTCCACATTAATTTTGTCTACTTTAGCTGCCGCTCCAGCCGTTACAACTTTTGAACCGTCCTCCATCTCCTCACCTGTCTTTCCCTCTTTGTTGCAGACTAGATTGGGTGGAGTCATGTCTCCGACGTAGGACAGCATCTTAAAGGGACATGAGACCATAGCCTACCTACACACATCAAAAAACAACTTTTGTCATTTTTTCGACAGAGAATACACTGATATGGGTAAAATGACGTCGGTTATTGTCGTAAATTTCAGTATTAGTACATTTCCGGTTTATCGCCCAGCCCTACTTGGTCGAGGATGCTTTTGAAAGAATTACTGCATCTATGCGACATAGCGTCGAGATAATTAGTCTGTGGCTCTGCTGAAGCCCATGTTGCTTTAAGAGCTTCTTTTGGACTTAACTTTAATCTGAAAACATGACTTTGGACGATTGAGCAAAAATCAAGTTCCTTTTCTTCTTAGCCCAGCTGAGACTGATTTCTGGTTCAGGAGTGTCTTGATAGCTGTCAGATCAGGAGTCCTCCTCATGATTGTGGTTGCATGTACAGAACCAGAATGAGAGAATAAAGGCTCAAAAAACCTTTGCTGATTAGAGCTCTTTCCAGGACTGAAATCCCTGACCAGAAACTGGACTTGATTCCTGTGCGCTGCAAACTGTTCTTTGGCATCCGTAGTAATTTAAGTCTGTTGCTGAACGAGCTAAAAACTCATCACAGGAGCTTTAACTATAATATGATCTTGTTTTGCAGTGGATCAAGTCTGTGGATGATCGAGGGCAGACCTACTACTATCTGAGGGACGGCTCCAAGTCTCAGTGGAACCTGCCTGAGGTAAAAATCTTTCACTGCACCAGATCAATAAAGAACTGTTTCCACTTCGCACACACACGAGACATAAGATGGAAGAGCATGTTTAGATACACTTTCAAAGTGAAACAAGTCACTTCATCCTTAAAGGTCTGATATTTTTAAACCCAAAGAAACCAAACTGAATGTATGTTTTTGTCCCTCCAGGCCCCTGTAGCTCCAGGCCAGTCCAGAGTGGAGGATGGTTTCGAATCAGACAACGTGTCAGTCTTAAAAAACTGGAGACACTCCATGGGACCTCCACTGCTCAGCCCGGGCCCAGATGACGGGGTACAAACACACACTCTTTAACACACACACACACTCAAACCGGCAAGTACACGGTGTCTCACACACTCAGGGTGTGTCAGCTCAGAGTAAAAGCTCCAGTCAGGCAGAAGCAGTGAGGGTGAGTCCATGTGTAACAACAGACACTCCCAGGTCTGTAAACCCTTATTTAGCAAGTCAAATCAGCTGTAGTGCTCTCGTATTTACACTGACAGCTCGAACACTGAGAGACGCTGCGCACAGAGAGCTACAAATATACACAAACAAAATACAAATAAGGGCCTGCTTGTCTGAATCTCATCTGTAATCGTCAGTTTAACAGCTTGTTCAAGGTCACAACATTGACGGCGTTTAAAGCGTCTGTAGTTGTTTATTTATTAGAGATATTACCCTGCCCTTTGAATGACTTTGAAAAATACAAATCTACTTTTCTAGTTTTTCTGACTGTTATAAATTTCCTTGTTTTCCAGAGATTCGTCCCGACTCACAGGAGGAACACGTCGGACTACAGCAGCGACAGCTCCAGCACGGGGAACTCGCCGGAGACGCACCACAATGTGAGTGAATCGTATCATTCCAGTCCAGTCTGCTGATACTTGTTACTGCAGAATAACAAGAGGCTGAAGTCTTCCTGCTGTGGTTTCTAAACGCTGATTTGTGTATCTCTCTGAAGGCATTTGGGTTTAGACCCTGGAGGAGACCTTATTATCTGACATCGAGGTGGCTGCGGTATAATGTGGGTTATTAGTTTGAGAGTCCACCTGAGCTTTATGCATAGATAGAAGTGTCTATCTATGATGGGCTAAAGGTGTACGGACTATTTAGATCACTGAAGAGGCTTTTGTTGCTCTCAGACTGGCTTTTTTGTTCATTTCATCAAACATCATGTTCATTTGAAATCTTTTGGCGCATGTACAGTGATAGATTTCAAATGCTGATTTTCAATTAGGATGTGACTTTGACAAAATATCTCATCCTGTTGACTCCTGACTGTCAAATATGTTATTTATTCCCTCTGAGCATTTTTTGGTCTAAGAGGTCTAATAGATGTCGAAATGTAACCTGGATGACTGGTCTTAAATCAGGCTACCAAAGGTCTAAAAATGAAACTTTTTTAGACATCTAAATTTAGACCAAGTCTAGACTAGCCGGCTATACTATACGACACTGTGTATTGCTCAACTGCTATTATAATTATTTTGGTTAATTACTTGGAGATCAGTTATGAAACTCACAGTTGCTTTTTGAAATAAATAGTTATCGAATAATGGGTCAAAGTGCAACGTCTGAATTCCGTCTAAAAACACACAGAATCTAGACGGTTGAAATTAGGTCTAAAATTAGGTCTAAAAAAAAAAACTACATGTCTAATAGCCGTCTGTTGCTCAAGGTTGTGAATATTTTATCTGGAAATTGTAAAAACGGGGCTGTTTCAGACACCCACCCTCTCAGGCATGTAAAAACAGCCAGTCTTGTCACTGATGGTCTTGTTTGCTTTTGGAGATCATCAACAGGCACAAAAATGAATTTTGGTCTATTAAAGAAATGTCAAAAACTCCTTATTGGACCTTTAAAAACACATTAAATTATTCATTGTCTGCCTGCTGGAAATACTCACGAGTGAATTGTATCCATGAGTCATAAAGCTTAGAGATGGTTCTGCACGATAAACATCCAGATTTTGTTCATCATTTGATGTTAATTGTCAGATTTAATCAGACAGAATTAGCGTCTTCTCCGTGGTTACAGGTGGTTTCCATGGTTTCCATCATTAAAGACGGACATTTGATTGCTGAGGTTAGAGGTATAATTCATGTAATTAAAGGATCTACAGACACTGACTGCATGCTTTGGTTGAAAACGTGGCGTCTGTGCTCTTATCAGTCCTGTTTGAGTTAACGCTCACTGAAAACTACAATTCCCAGGTCTTTTGAGCATGTTCAACTTTTCCCAAATCTAAACTGTATCTGTGTGACCCATTTTTATAACTCCATTTGTAGTGTCAGCCACGGCCAGAAGCATTGGGTTTTTAGGTTATCTCTTTGTCTCATGAACACAGAAAGAAAAGCTCTTAAGGGACTTGATTCAAAATTGGCCCAATGATAAACTCTGTCAATGTGAACTCTGAAAACACGTCCTCTTCCATAACCAGTCAATTCACCACCAGATTCCCCAAATATAGTTGAATAAATGATGATAACTTCATGGTCTTTATGCAGACATTTTCAATTTGGTTCTGTCATGTTAATTTTTGTCAGTGACCTCTAAGAATTTAATTTATTGGACTTAAAACTTATTGCATTAATACAGACCATTTATGTATCAAAAAAAACAAGAGAGGACCGAGGATTGAACCCTGAGGTACCCCATCCGTCAAAATTGTTCTCCTAAAGCCTGATCTTCTATTCATAAACATTACAGACACGACATATTGTTCATTTCTGTAGAGCTGTGTGTAAGTAATAGGTTTCACTTCATTCCTGTAACTGGTATGCATGGCCAAGTTGAACTTCATTGCTGTGCTGCTGTATTCAGATCCAAAAGTCTGCCTGAATTCAGCTCATATGGCTTCATTGTTGAGTTTGTGTTCATCATCGTCATTATGGTTCCTTCATATCTTTATGCTATGGCTTCCAGTGTTAGCTTTACAGTTAGAGGTAAACCTTAAATAATTAACAAACTTGTCTTTTTGACATTCTTTTCAGGTGCAGAACTTAGAGAAAGCAGGAATTCTCAACAAAACTAAAGTGTCCGAGAACGGCAAGAAAGTAAGGTGAGCTGAAATTCACTCTCAGGTCTTTTCTTCGCTGATGTGACACTCTCAGTTTTCACTTTTTTGAGTTTGAGCTGAGTTTGGTGTCTTGTGTCGGCTCTTCTGTGGCTTTGTTAAGTGGCAGGCAGTGATGGCTCTTCTCTGGTTTCAGGAAAAACTGGACCCAGACGTGGACGGTTCTACTTGGGGGGGTGCTGACATTCCACAAAGACCCTAAGTCTGCGACAACAGGGGCCTCGGTACGATTTAGACTCATAAATATAGATTCTAAAATAGGTTGATGAGTATATATATACATGTGTCATAGGGCATACATGATACCAGTTTTATAAAATAATGATATTAATGTGTTATTTTTGGAAAACTTCAATACTATCAAAATAAGGAAAGGCAAAAAAAGAGTGAAGCAACACACTACTTAAAAACAGGACGTACATGTCACTATCTATATCAGGTGATATACTAATATAGCACTTTTTTTATTGTATGATGGAGTGGATTTCAATAGTGCTCATGAATAATTTGGCTTTATTTTCTGCATTTTCTTTTAAATTTTTGTCCCAGATTATCATAAAACCAGATATGTTTTATAAAGAGTGGGAGTATGTTCCTCAGAAACAATATAGAAATGGAGGAAAGCTCCCGAATCAGTGGGCAAAAATGAGCATTTGAAACAACAAGGCAAGTGTCATCAGCAAACAGTAAATTGATCCATGAATACTGACTATATAAAAAACAAAAGAGGACCGAGGGTTGAACCCTGAGGTGTCCCATTCATTAGCTTGGTTTTAAATGAGTTTTGCCTATATACAGATACATGATAATAGGGCCCGACCAATATGGATTTTTTGGGGCCAATGCCGATACTGATTATTGGGGGGGCTATCTTTATGATATATCTACAGAATACCATATACTGTAGATATACTGTAGGCTACTGCTCTTCACGCCAACAGGAAAACCGATTGATCAAACTGGGACCAGAAAAGCATTTTCAGCTAACCCCCCACTGCAGCCGCCGATTGGCGCCTCCACGTCTTAACTCACATTACTCATTTTTGGTCCGGTCTCATCTGGGGACATGCAGCTGCCTCAGTAAGAGAAGTAGCTCGATCACATAATGTGTACTGTTGTTTATTCTACCGTTACTGGCACGGCTAACAGTGTAGCAAGGCTAATAGCAGGTGGCTAACTCTAACTTTAGCTTGCGTATGACATGGTGCTTCACCGTTAACTCGGCGTGACCGAGACCAGCCCATCAGGGAACATCGTGAAGTGGGTTGTGAAACTTTTCAAATAGCGGAACATTTTTGAAGTGAAACCAAATCCTATTCTCCGCATTTTATTTCTGAAAATATAGGCGAAAATCTTTGAGTTTTGGCTGATTACCGATAGGTCTCAAATGGGCTAAATTTGGCCAATTTAATTGGCTTGCCGATAAATCGGTCAGGCCCTACATCATATATGTTCTCTATGCTTGTACACTAAAAAAAGTTCTCCCAGAGTTCTATTTACTTGTTTTTAATTAATAAAGAGAACTAACAAGTCGTTTTTTTTTCCACATTTATGGTCTCCTCCGAACAGTATTTATAGTTGTTTGTACTTTTACCTCCGTAGAGGCTCTGAACACTCTCTCCCTTCCTGTTTGACTCAGTGAAGTAAAGCGTTCATCCAGTGTTAATAAAAAGCTCTGGCACTTGAATGCTGCTCATGTTGCATTCTGAACATTTCTGCGAGGGTTGTTGCTTGGTGAGAACTTGAGGACCAAATGTACCGTCACTTTTTTTTTCAGGGGGGTTTTGTTCTTAAGCTTCCAGCCACCTTCACCTGAATCCTCTTTTTTCATTTATTCACCACTTCGGCATCATGTATCATCAGTTATAAAGAAAATGAAACACTAACCTGCAGCGTAATGCGGGTTGTTGTGTCACCTCTATGAGGAGTGACAGCACAGATGAGCCCTGAGGCCAGAGGCAGGCTGACAGGGACACTCGCAGCTTTTGTTCGAGTGTGGCTCATTTCTTGGAATGTGGTGCCGTCAGTTTCGTAAACAGATGTGTTTTTTTCTTTTCTTTGCGCAGAATAAAACCAATCAGATCGTTCCAGAGGTGACGGTGGATCTGCGGGGAGCGACGATTGGCTGGGCCTCGAAGGAAAAATCAAGCAAGAAGAATGTTTTAGAGGTGTGTTTGTTTGTTGGCAAAGAAAAAAAGGCTGTTGAGTAAATGCCTCTATCATAAGTAAACACCTTTGTGACACGTGTGCTTGTATTTTTAGCCCTCTTACCTTTTTCTTTAGGATATTTTCCTTCTATAAATATCCCAGAGTAGAACACGTGTTGTGAGTAAATGTGGTTTTGTGCATAATTATTGCTCCGTAGCACCACTTAAGTGTTTTACTATCTCTGTTTCAGTTAAAAGGCAAAAATGGGGTGGAGTTTCTAATTCAGTACGACACAGAAAGCATCATCAATGACTGGCACAAAGTTTTAGTGGACACCATAAGACAGCTGGTAAGTCGTTTCAAAAGATTGGTTCAATCTTTTTAATTATTTTATCATTTACAACCCCGTCCTGAATTAAAACAATATGGCGGCAGAAAGTGTGTGCGGCTCCTGGGTACAAGGCAATTTCAATGAGTAATAATAGTGACTAAGTCTATCACATGATACTGTGATACTATGACACTGATCAAATGATACGCATGATAAATCCTATCCAACTGTATCATATCATACACCTCATCATTTTACATTGTGTTGTCCAATTTTGTCATATCATATTATATTACACATCATATTGTATCAAATTTCATCACATATCCAATCATATCTCAACCTCAGTATCATTTAGTATTGTATGATATCATAAACTGTATCATACTGTTTTATATCATCTATGGTGAGTAGGGGCTGTATGAAAAATATTGATTGATGGATTGATTAATAAGAGTTGTACTGTATCCCATGTATCTTACCATATTGGATATTTTCACACCGTGTCAAATAGTTTTGGATCATATCATATCATTTTTTTATCATATCGTATCATATTGTATCATATTGTGTCATATTGTATCTTTTTGAATCGTATCATATAGTCTCATATAATTTTGAATCACTTTTTATCTTATCGTAGAGTATTGTATTGTATAGTATCATATCGTATTGTATTGTATCGTATCGTATCGTGTGGTATTGTGCCTTAGTGTATTATAGCACACCGTTCCAAATTCCATTATTATTATCATGTCATTTTTTTGAATTTTTGAATTTTGAATTACATTTAGGCTAGTATCATCGCATGTCGTATCGCAGTGTTTTATCATATAATGGTATTACCTTCATACTGTACCCTGTCAGATCATATTACATCAGACAGTATCATATCTTTACAAATCCTGTCATATGGTATCATACTTCCATATAAAAAAAAAAAAATTAGTTGAAAAATTTCATGGTACGTTATCTCAGTATACTGGAGGATGCAAAAGAGAGACTCTAAAAGGACTGAGTTCAAAATCTGAGAAAAAAAAAAAATGATGTCATTGACCTTTGCTTAATGACAAATGATGCTGAATTAGAGTTGATTGAGTTTGATCTGAAGTACATAAGTAAAGGCCACATTATGCCTTACTTGGGTTTGATTTACTAACTTTCTGTGCCCTTTTTCAGGAGTATCAGGACCACCATTCAGATGAGGAGGATGGTGATGTATATGAGAAGATCCCCGGCATAGAGAAAGAAGACAAGGTCGCTGCAAGCATCGACAAAAGAAGACGTACGAAAAGAAAAATCTATATTTGTTCAAGTTTGGCATGAAATGTCAGGACTCCACTGTGTTTGATATAATAATAAGCTTGAGTTTTTTATGATTTAAATGTCACATTTTGCTTTTTACAGCTTCCAGGCCGAGTGTCGTGCACTCGTCCAGCAATGCAGGAGAAAACGATCAGAAGAGAGTTCGGACCAAGCTGATGAAGTTTCTCATGAAGCGTCCCACGCTGCAGTCTGTCAAAGAGAAAGGATACATAAGAGGTGAGTTCAAACAGCTATAACACAATGATGATATTGACTGTTACTACTCCTATTAAACATAATATTGCTCTTTCTTTCCCTGCAGAAAATGTATTTGGATGCCATCTGACCACACTGTGTGCACAGGAGAGGACCACAGTTCCAAGTTTTGTAGAAAAATGTGTCAGAGCAGTGGAAAATAGAGGTAATCATCCCTGTCTGAATGAGTGTGGTACCCTCTTGGTGATTGCTTTATAGATTAAAGCTGATTCACGTGTCGATCTGCAGGTTTAGACATTGATGGACTGTACAGAGTGAGCGGGAACCTTGCGGTCATTCAGAAGCTTCGCTACAAGGCAGATCATGGTAAATGAACAGGAATATTAAACCCTCTTTTGACTGCAGCACCCCCTGCTGTGCGTTAATGTACTGTGCGCCTGTTGTGTTTAAACAGAGGAGCTGGACCTCGAGGATGGCCAGTGGGAGGACGTTCACGTCATCACTGGAGCACTGAAGCTGTTTTTCCGAGAGCTTCCTGAGCCACTTTTCCCGTTCAGCCACTTTAACGACTTCGTTACAGCAATCAGTGAGCAGAGTTTCACATCTATTAAACTACTTTAGTCTAACCATTAAAGAGAAGCAGCACAATATACAGTAAATATTTCTAATGCTGCATCTGGCTGCTTAGTGTTCATGATTTTGATCTTGTTTTCAGGGATTCCTGATTACAGCACCAAACTGGACTGCGTTCATGAACTGGTCAAGACACTTCCTCCTGCAAATCATGATACAATGAAACTCCTTTTTGGACATTTAAGCAGGTATTTACATCTATCTTGAGTTTGTTTCCATCAAACTGTGAAATAACTTTACCATTCGAGTTAGATTTGTAGATTATGTTTTCTGGACCATGGTCTTTCTAATTTCACCTGTCTCTTTCTTTAACTTATTTTGACTTTAACAGATAAAACTAAATGATGAATCCTCTCTCTTTCTCTTTGTCAGGCTGATTCAGCACGGTGAGAACAACCGTATGACCGTGCAGAATGTGGCCATCGTATTCGGTCCGACTCTCCTCCGCCCGGAGATGGAGTCGTCAAACATCGCCATGCACATGGTCTTCCAGAACCAGATAGTGGAGTTCATCCTGAACAATTACGAGCATATCTTCTGCTCCAGCTAAAGCTGCAAACACCCGAATGTGCTGGAGTTATTTTGAAATTCGACATTTATACTCTGCATGAACGAAAACAGCTTCAGTTTGGCATCAACAACAAAAATCCTCTTGTAAGATAAACAAAAGGGCTCTTCAGAATATTTGAGATTTAACCACAGAAATATTAGATAAAGGAATGTTCAAATTGTACTCACTGAGCATATTTGAAGCATGATTAACCACTTTTTTTTACTCCATACGAGGCTGACACTTTTAGAACTATGTTTGGCAGTATTGTTGGATTAGAAATCAGTCCACACAGGTGTAAACAGGTGTGATCAAACGCACTATCTCAGAGCTATCAGCTGGTTGTGATGGTGGTGAAAAGACTGTATCATATTGCTCTTTGAGAGACCAGCTGTCTGAATCTCACGAGTCACTTTCTGGAGATTTTAATGTTTCAGCGTTTTGGTTTTTAAACCTCAGAGATAATCGAGCCTGAGTCATACTCGCACAGGTGCATCAGTGCTCTGTGTGAACTTATCAACAGTGGCTTTCACCTTCATTTTAGAACATTTAATGACTTTCAAACTTGTTTTTTAATTGCAGTTGAAGTTTATCACAAAGGCCAATAACTGAGATTGTATTCTAATGTTTGTTTTTGTTGTTCCGAAGTCTTATTTTTACCTGTGAATTTATTGTAATATAGAAATGTATAAAAGAAATATTAATACATACATCCTGCTGTGAAGTAGATGATGATATAGAATACTTGGGTTACGTGTAGATTATTTTAAATCACGCTTTACATGAGGAAAGTGTATAACAACACCTGACAAATATGAACTAGTCATTGATACTTTGACCGCTGGCAGTAAATAAGAGTGACCATAAAGCATAAAGTGGATCTTAGAAGAGATTTATAATCTGTAAATAGAAATAGATGGCATATTTATGCTAAGAGTTGTTGAAAATGCACAATATTCAATAATAAAAATAACTTTGTAAAAAAAAAAAAAGAAAACGACTGTTTTTTCTTGTGTAAAAAATCATTCACTTAAAAATGTTTTTTAAGTAATAGACACTGTTTTTCTAGATTTTTGTCATGTAGCAGGTAAGAAATATGGGAATAGAATAACACTTTAAAAAAAATAACTATTTATATTGCACCTCTAATAAAAAGAGTTCATTAAGTCTTTTGGCCGACAGGCAAAAAGCAGAAGGACTGAAAACAACATCATAACCTAACAGAATAACAACCACAATCGAGGCAACCCAACAACACAGGATGAAAGGTAGGAACATGAAAACTGAAGAAACACAAAATCCCAGCACATGATGTAAGACTGAGGACAAAAGCAGCGAGGACGCAAAAAGATGGTTAAGACAAGACACATGACATTTAAAAGTAGTAAAAGTAGTTTAAGTTGGTAAATGAAATCAATGGACAAACAAAATGGACATATAAGCGATGAATAAGCAGGGCAGTAAGACACTCAGTGAATTGTGAGGAAAATCACTGGGAGAATGATAAGAGGGAAGATAAATGAAATGTAAGGCACAGTTTGGTGCTATAGTACTATGTAAAATAAAATATGATAAAGATAGGGCAAAAAGTTAAAGGGAGAATAAGTAGGTCAATATCACACTCTAAAAGTGTTTGTTTCTTTCATGAAGATTAAAACAACTCATTCTTTTAAGTTTTTTATGACTGCATTTTAGTCTGAGAACTTGTTTTTGATACACGATTTAGCTTTTAATTTTTCCAACCTTTATATTTTATTGATTCCCATATATTCTTTAAAAAAATGTCTGTTTTCACCCATTTAGAGCAGTTTTTTATGACTGCATTTTAGTCTGAGAACTTGTTTTTAATACATGATTCACTTTTTAATTTTCTAACGTTTTTTTTTTAATTTATTCCCATAAATTCTTTTGAAAAAATCTCTGTTTTGACCCATTTAGAGCAGATACGCTCTTTTTTATGAAGTCGATTAAATCTGTGTATTGAGCTGGAACCATAGACAGTCTTTGGTCGGATCCATTTTGAGGTTGGACTCACTTCCGGACTCTGTCAGCTGTGAGCACCGCATCAACTGAAATGAGTTTTGAGTGGCCCTGGCAGTACAATTTCCCCCCGTTCTTCACGTGAGTAAACTTTTAGTCAAACCACTTCAAACACACGTCTTCTATTACTACCCACCCTCTATTTTTTCACGTGACACTAAAACGAAGCGTCCCGGTTAGCGAACTATCACCCTGTTAGCTGCTAAGTGGCTAATGAAACAGACAGCTAGGGAAGTGGTTTCCACAGAAACAGGCTCCAAAACTTTAGTCATTTACACTCTTGAAGGGTTGACAGCGTATGAATATGTGTAAATGTGGTTAGTTAATGTTGGTGTGTGCAGGTTTAGTCAGAGAAAATGTGGATTTGTGGCAGTAAATCAGCGTTTCTCTGTAGTCTGGAGGCAGGGGCGTGTACAGAGGTGTGTACGGACCCCCTGAAGTCAGATATAGGACATGTTAAATCAAGTATTTGGTCTATTCTTTAACAGATACTTGAATTATATTCCCACTGCTGTGTTTTGCTTGGTCATGTTTTGGAGAAGGGGGTTCTGGTTAATGCAGGGATGAAAGGGGAGGGTACAAAAAACAACAAAGCAGTGAACTTATGTCTTCCTATAACTGGGTAGCCAATAAACACAGACTCTATTTCCATCTGAGAACCACTGTTGATGACTCAGTGTTTTGAAGGGGAAGATTTCGCCTCCACTTTTCGAAAACGCTGACTAAATGAGCAAAGAGACTCTCAAAAAAAGGAGGAGTGGGGTGAAAGTGTGAAACGAGAATGAGGCGCACTTCCCACATCTTCAAAGACAGATGCGTCAGAGAGGAATAAGTCCATCACACTCCTCCATAGTGTGCAACTGTCATATGTGCATTCACTTTCAACATCCTAATACACAAACTGTTGGTTAGTGTGTTGATAGTGTGCCGGGTTTTGCTTGCAGTCTTTCAGGACTTAAAATAGTGATTTTGGTAGATGACACTAAGTAGAAGTTAAAGGGATATTCCAGAGTAAAATAAATTAAGAGTCAAACACATGTGACACCGAGTTAGACACTCCCTCTAGAGATGAATGTTGTCGACCGCTTGCTTCTCTAGTTTTACCAACTTTAGTGACGACTGCAGGATAGCAATACAGAGAGCCACGTGCTCAACCAAAACGCCACTCTATAGCCACAAATAATGCTCAGAACAGCACCTAACTTCATCAGCAGTACATATAGGGTCCCAGCCGTAGCACTAGTCACCAAACATCTTTTTAACTTTGACTAATTTCTTCAGCAAAGAGACTAAACACAACTCACCAACTCTCTTCCAGCAGCTGCTTGTTTGTCGTGAGACCTCAGGCCAGTCCATTACGGACTGCAGCAGGGGGACGCAGCTCAAGGAAGAACATTTATGATCATGACTTTATCATTTCCTTGAAGTAATAATCACCATATTAATCATTTTGCACTGCAGACGTGGTAGTTCTTCTGTCTTAGCATCTCGGTCTGACTGCATTTCCATGAAGAAATGATCAAAAATGTTCTTCCTTGAGCTGTGTCACTGTAGTACACAATTTAGATCTGGTTTTCCTCCTCTGGCGGTTGAGGTCAGTCAGTTCAATAATATTCCTGAAGAAAACAGACTCAGTAAGTTCAAGTTGTGTGACTCTGGACAGATTTTCATTTCCTTTTTCACTTTAAACTATGACGACCAAAAAAAGTTGTGAGGTGATCAGATAAGCAAAAACTAGACAGGCTGTAAAAGTTGAATGTACATGAGGAAGACTGTTTAAATACTGTGATATTGTTAATTAGAGTAAAGGTATGCATACGTGTACAAACTAGACTAGAGCAGTGGTTCTCAAGTCCAGTCCTCAAGGCCCACTGTCCTGCATGTTTTGGATGTTTCCCTGCTCCAACACACCTGATTCAAATGATCGGCTCGTTATTAAGCCATTGCAGAGCTTGATAACGAGCTGATCATTTGAATCAGGTGTGTTGGAGCAGGGAAACATCCAAAACATGCAGGACAGTGGGCCTCAAGGACTGGACTTGAGAACCACTGGAGTAAAGGATAGAATTATCATGAAATATAAAGAAACAGTCAGCCCAATTCAGAGTTAATACAATAAACATGATAATCTCTTAACTGATTGTTGATTTATCTTGGTACATTGTCCTGTATTTAACTGTCAGTCATTTGAAATTACAGTGAGTGAGCAGCATGAGCTGTGCTGATAAGTATTTTTCCTGGAAGTGCCCAAGATTTAGCAGAAACCTTCAGGGTGATGTTATAAATCAGCGCTAACGTGCGATTAGATCTTCGTTTTTATCTGCTGTAGCTGCTTTTCTTCAGACATGCAGACCAAATTAAATAACAGGACCAAAACTGAACAGTTCTGCATGCTTCTGGAAAATGAGGAACATTGAGTTAACTTTCTGTACATGTGGTTGGAGGATGTCTTTCTTTTATGGTGCTGGTCCCTGTAGTATGTTGCAGAACCATAGGAAGGTAAATCTGAGATTTGGTTGGATTACGGATCTTATTCCCAATCCTCTGGTGTTAATCTGCAGCTTTAACAGGCTCCACTTTGATCAAGAGACTTTCACAATGATTTGGAGCCTGGTTCAAGGGACTTTCTCAGAGATTTACAGAGGTCTAGACCTGACCTTTGGTGTTAAGTGTCGGGTTGGTTACGGCCAGGGTTGTTTTTTTGTGAGGTCAGTTAAATCCATCTAAACCCAGAAAAGCCTTCCTTGAATACCCACCTTTGACCCGTTGAATCAACCTCCTACTTTAATGTTCTAATAAGTCATCAAGAAGACCCAGACTTATGACTTTTTTAAAGGTTTTATTTCACATTTCATGCTCCTCTGTTTGTTTACAGACTACAGCCTAATGTTGACACGAGACAGAAGCAGCTGGCGGCCTGGTGCTCCCTGGCTTTGTCATACTGCCGGCATCACAAGCTCTACACCCTGGATGTCATGGAGGCCCAAGAGAGTCCTGTGTTCAACAACAAGAAGATAGAACGTATCCTAACATCTGTGTTACTGTGGTCCAGGCAGGAGCTGTACTTTACCGTGGTCTACATCACACTGAGTTCTGTTAGCATGAATAAGCTACGGTGGCCCGGTGGCACAAATTTTTCAGGAAGGCAATAAATAAATATTTTATAAAACACATAAGAGGTTTGAAGAAACACCAAAATGATTCACATGAACACAACATTTATTTTAGAAAAATAAATGTAATTCATAAATCATAAATATTTGGGAAAAAAAAGAAATAAAAAATATTTTAGAAATTCAAAACAATTTTAAGAAACAAAAATATTTGGGATTTTTGATCAGAAGTCAATTTTGTGATAAAATACTAGAAAAATCTACTCACCCTGTTCTCCTATATATACTTCTATAATCAGAAAATGACATATGACTGTTGCTAAGATACACTTTAGGCACTTGAGTTTCGTCCAATCACATTTAAGAAGTTTGGTCCAACCCTCTCTGCTTTAAAAAATTCTAAGATGATGTTCAGTCAGAATTTTTTTTTCAAATTTTAAAAATGTTTTTATTTATTTATAAATTTATTTATATTATATGTTATTTATAAATATTCATTTATTTATTAAGTTATTTTTTGTTCTCAAAATATATTGGCATTTCTGAAATATTATACATTTTTTAGAATTTATTTGTGTTTTTTATTTATTTTTTTATTTTTTTGCCTTAATGTAAAATATTTTTGGGTTTTGTCAAATGTTTGGAGGTTTTATGAGATTTATTTGCATATAATGAAATATTTTTGCATTGTATTAATTTTTTTTTTTTCCATTATTTTGTTATCGCCTTTCTGGAGTGTTCGTGCACTGTAATAATCAGATTTGCTTGTGAAAGGTTTTTGTTCTGCCAAAATTAGATGATTACTCGACAGGATATCAGGCAACAAAGTGTGTCAAAGTCCTTCAAATACCACATTTAAAGACCTTAATAAAGGTCAGAAAAACTGCAGTGGATGCAGAATAATTCAAACACAATTAAAATTCAGAGAAAAGTGAACCAGTAGAGTGTAGCTTTTGAAAAATACGATACATAGATATAGTTATCATGTTTATTCGATTAGGCTCCTCCTTTTAGAGCTTCCAGGGTGCATTTGACTTGGAGGAGACCCCGGGGTTAGACCCAGGTTATACATCCCAGCTGGTCCAGGAATGCTCTGTAATCCTTTTCTGAGACCCAGTTATCTACTAAGTATTAGATTTACTGGAAGAAAGAAAGAAAGAAGATCCACTTCTGCTTTATCAACTTTTGTCATTTAATGAAATTATCTTGTGAGAAAGGAGAGCTTTGCGCTTATATTTGCACTTTGAGAGAATTTTTTTTTTTTTTTCATATAAACTCTTGAACAGCACATTATTATTCCTCTGTACATTTGTTTCCTTTTCTGTTCAACCTTGACTGATTTCCAGGAAAACTGTCGATGGAAGCAATCCAGGTTGTTTTCGAGGAACTGAGGAAAAAAGGTCAATGTTGTTCTGAGCACTCATATCAGCATCTTACTGTGAATTAACTCCAGCATCAGTAAGTGTTTATCATCATTGTTTGTGTGACTTCAGGGAACCTTGAGTGGTTGGACAAAAACAAGTCTCGCTGTTTAGTCATGTGGAGACGACCGGAGGAATGGGGCAAGTTAATATACCAGTGGGTGAGTCATCAAACTTAAGAAACATTGTGTGCCGTCTGTTAAAGTGTACGTCTGTGCGTCAGAGAAACGGAAAGAATAAAGTGTTCAATAAAGACGTGAACTCAGGAGCAGTGAAGAAGAGAGAGTGACTGAAGCAGGAAGCCACAGGAGGGGCTGAAACTGTTTGTTTTGGTCACTGTACTGGATCTTTACTGAAAACACGACTACAGTGACTATTACAGCTCATCAAACAGCCTCAGAGAGTAAACCACAATCAAGAACAGCCTGTAATCAAGAGTTCCCAGGTGCACCAGACTGATCCATCCAGTACAAAATAAAACCCAGGACAATGTCTGCCCCTGTAGATTCTTTGAAAGATGTTTGTCGTGTCTGCTCTGGCTAACAATTAATGTTATTATTTCTGGTGTCAGCTGTTTATGAAGATGACCACTCTGCTCTCCGGGTTTCAGGTTTCCAAAAACGGGATGGTCAACTCTGTGTTTACACTTTACGAACTGTCCAATGGTGATGATACAGAAGGTGAAGGTACGTCCATGCCAAAATAAGATCAACCAGCATCCATGCATTCTTATCAGGAGTTAAAGGGATATTCCGGCGTAATATTAATTTAGGGTCAAACACAGTGTAACACCGAGTTAGACAAGAGATGAATGTTGCCGACCGCTTGCTTCTCTAGTTATACCAACTTTAGTAACGACCGCACGATAGCAATACACAGCGGTCTGAGGAGCCACAAACAAACCTCAACCAAAACGCCACTCTATAACCACAAATAATACTCAGCACAGCATCTAACTTCATCAACAGTACATGTAGGGTCCCAGCTGTAGCACTAGCCACCAAACATCTTCTTAACTTTGCCTAATTTCTTCAGCAAAGAGACTAAACACAACTCACCCACTCTCTTCCAGCAGCCGCTTGTTTGTGAGACCTCGGGCCAGTCCATTACGGACTGCAGCGGAGTTTCGCAGCTCAAGGAAGAACATTTACGATCATTACTTTATCATTTCCTTGCAGTAATAATCATCATATTAATCATTTTGCACTCCAGACGCGGTAGTTCTTCTGCCTTAGTGTCTCGGTCTGATTGCTTTTCCATGAAGAAATTATCATAAATGTTCTTCCTTAAGCTGCGAAACTCCGCTGTAGTCTGTAATGGACTGGCCTGAGGTCTCGCTACAAACAAGTAGCTGCTGGAAGAGGGTAGGTGAGTTGTGTTTAGTTTCTTTGCTAAAGAAATCAGGCAAAGTTAAAAAGATGTTTGGTGGCTAGTGCTTTGGCTGGGACCCTATATGTACCGTTGATGAAGTTAGGTGCTGTTCTGAGCATTATTTGTGGCTATAGAGTGGCATTTTGGTTGAGGTTTGTGTGTGGTACTGCTATTGTACGGTCGTTACTAAAGTCGGTATAGTGAGAGAAGTAAGCGGTCGGCAATATTCATCTCTTGAGGGGGTGTCGAACTTGGTGTTACGGTGGGTTTGACCCTAAATTGATTTTACACCAGAATATCCCTTTAATTTCTTCTAATTTGAGTTTTGGTTTCCTTCTCATCATTCATTATTCCCACTGGGCTCTTTTGTTTCTGCAGAGTTTCACGGTTTAGAAGAGTGGATGCTGCTGCGCTCACTGCAGGCTCTACAAACAGAAGGCAGAGCAGAGATCATCACCATGGACGACGGGAAAGGCGTTAAATTCTTCTGAAACGGTGCTGGAATCACACACACTCTGTCTGGGAGCCATCATACTCGACCTTAACAGGGAAATTTTTTAAGATTTAGCAGTTCGAGGATACGCCAGGTGCACCTGAAGAGGACGCTGGTGCTGCGGTTGTTGTTGTTGCCTTTCGGTATGCCCGGGTTCGGCCTTTTTATTGGGAAGAGAAAGTTTATCATTTGTAAGTGTTCGAGGGGTTCAAAGAGCATTTAAAAAGGCGGCACATTTGAAGCTGTCACTCTATTCGAGGCAATGTTTGTTGCCGGTTAAACACGCAACGAGTCTTATCAGGGGAGTAAACATGATCATGTCTGGATTCTTTCAGGGGAAACCTCTCCCCCAGCAGCTGTAACTTCACTTTCTTTACTGTAAATACGACTAATTTTATCCCGACTTTCCCTATTAACCCATTTCCTCGGTTATGATTAGCTCTGGATGTGTTGCTCGGCTGTGACGTCCCTCCTCTCCAAACAAAGCATCCCAAAGAAATCCCAGAATGCAACACCAGGAGGACTTTTTATTTTCAGAGTAAATGCTTCCAGAAGAGGAACACCACAGGGAACCAATCCTCATCTCAGCTGAGTTTTCATATTAGTGGACTCCATGTACAGTTCGCTGTCATCCTATCATTGTGCAGTAGCTACTGTGACACTCCTGTTTTCCATCTTTCTCTCTTTTTGTGTATATCCAACCTTCTTTTTTCATATCCTGTAGGAAAATAAACAAGAAATTTGCTACACTTGCTTGTTTTGGTTCCTCTCGGGGGTCTTTAACACTCTCTAATCATGTCACAGTTGTTGTGTCTGATAATGTCAGCAGCCCCCCTGCTGGGCGCAGACCTGCGGAGTGGCACCACAGTGATGGAGATGTTTTTATGCTCTACTTTTCTGCCTGCAGCTGCACTGAGTGTCTAAATACACCAGAAGGTCCACTCACATCATGTGCTCTGTGTGTCCCTGCCCGCGGGGACGATACAGCTCCAGGGAATCCAGCGTGTGTTTCCAGATAACGCGCAGTGTGAAGACAGGTGGGGTCCCTCAGCGTGGCCTTGTCTGATAAAAGTGTCGTGTTTCAGCAGCAGGAGAGGGGGGACTCTCGGCGGTGTGGCTCCCCCTGCAGGTTAGTCCCGCACACTGCATATTTCCCGCCTGACGTAGGGCGACATATCGGTCTCTATCAGCTGATCAAATGGCGACAGGAGTGAAGTGACTCATCAGAAGTGTCTTAATTCAGAGAAACGGGAGAGGTCGCGCTGGTCAATGAGGTGCCAATTAGAAGACGAGACATCCTGTTCTCCTGCAGGCTTTACAAACACCACAGGTGGTTTCCTAGGTAACCAATGACGAAATTTAATAAAACTGCTAAAAATATACAACATATCTGATTAAAGTGGCATTGCTTGACATGATTTGTTTGGGTTATTTACGTTTCAGACGTTAGAGAAACCCG
This sequence comes from Xyrichtys novacula, assembly GCA_962446985.1. Lineage (NCBI taxonomy): Eukaryota > Metazoa > Chordata > Actinopteri > Labriformes > Labridae > Xyrichtys > Xyrichtys novacula. Next base: position 3,503,806 of record OY660882.1, on the reverse strand, counting down.
CACAGCTTTTTGGACTACAATTACGCACAGAAAACCGACAATTAAAATCATCTTTAAAACCGAATTCGATGATTTACGAACGATTTAAACGATTTGATTTGATCAAAAATGGTACACAGACTGTGTCGATATTGAAAAATATTCTTCTGCTGAAAATAAATGCTCATTTTCAGTAACAAATTTAAGAACAGATGGGACAAAGAAAGAAAGAAAGCCCTAAAAAGGTTGTGTTATGCTTTTTGATATTAAATATAGGTTGATGATACCCCCTTTTTTATATGGTAAAGAGCTCTTACTGATCTGTTCATTTAATATTATTTTCTTGTTTTAGTCCATCAGGTTTTAGTCTTTACTTTTCAACATTTTTATCTCCAGTGTTTCCCAGAGGTAGCTCAAAAACCATTATCCATGCGCAAAGTTTGTGTCTGCACACACAAGCGCAGGTTAAACTGGAGCATACAAAGAGACAAGCATACAAAACATCATCCAGAAATACTTCTCTCGGTTGTTGACGTACATTTAAGTCAAAAGCATGACTCCTTAGTGGAAAAGTCCCCGATTTGTAACCTGTAAACATTTGGTGCATCATGATACAAAAAATAAAGATAAATAAATAAAGGAAACTCTGCACTGTTAAGCAGCTGAAATGTCTCTATATCAGAAATGCTTACTAAACAAGCTGGGGAATGATTGTTTAAACTAAGTATCTTCAGCGACTGTAACTTGGTTCTTAGTACATTCAACTTAAATATTCTTTTTCATTCCATTAGGAGCTTGAAGTACATTGAAGGTAGTCCAGTTCACTTACTTAACTAATGCTGCATTACTTAAAAAATTTAAGGCAACAAGTTACCTCGATTTTTTTTAAGTCGAGTCTACTTATCTCGGTTGACAGTGTGTTGATATCAAATGTAAAACAGGCAAATTTAGTGTTTGGTAACACTTTATTTGATGCCTATCTCTATAACGTGTTATAAATACATGTATAATGCGTTATAATCACGTTATAACTATAGTTATAAACATTCATAAATGATCATAATGCTTTATAGCAATAATCATAAAACATTATAAAGCGTTTTATCATGACTTAAGAGGTCAGATATTATAATGTGTTATAACTGTTAACACTTGTATTGCATTATCTATGTGGGCATTATCAGTGAGTTGGTAAAAGTTATAACACATTATAATAACTGACCTTTTAAGTCATGATAAGTTGCTTTATAATGTGTTGTGGTTATTGCTAAAAAGCATTTTGATCATTTATAAGTGTTCATAACTATAGTTATACAGTGCTATAACCTGATTATACCGCATTAAACATGTATTCAAATGCATTATAGAGATAGGCGTCAAATAAAGTGTTACCAGTATTTTTCATGGAATAATATCTTTTTTAGATTAAATATGATGTATCAGCTTTGCACTATTTTTTTTAGTGAAATGTTTATGTTTATGTGATTTTTAAATCATCATAATCTGTTTTTATGGACATTTTACTAAACATCCAAACTCTTTTAGAATTCAGATTGTACATAATAATTAATATCAAGCTTGAGAGCACCGAAAGAGTCCCAGTTTGCAAACACTTCTCAGAAAGCCACTGTAATTACTCCCTCTGGATACTCTCGTTCGCGCGTCAAAAGCAGCGAGGGGCGGAGTCGGGAGCGCGCACTCGGAGCGCACGGGGCGCACAGCCCTCCTGAGCTCTGTTGATATAGGCAGCTCTGTCCTTTGAGCGGAGGTTATGGCTGAGGACTCTGTTAAGGGAAGAGGAGAAAAGAAGACAGCTCGGATTATTTGATAAGAAACACACGTTTTATTACATTTCGTGCGCGCAATCGTGTTTTTACGCAGCAGCCGTGATGAGTAAGTACCCTTTTTCATACTTTTCTGTGTTTTTAAAGATGTTTTAAAGGTTCATTCCAGCTCTAGTGTAGATTTGGTAGACATGCATGTTTAATCTTGTCTCATTAGTCATGTTATAAACTCTTAAATTTGCGGTTATCGTTTTGTTTCAAGCTTCTTACTTCATTGACACCATGGAAAAGTAACCCGTAAGTTACAGTAACGGTACCGTGCTGGTTCTGTACCATTCCCACCTCTAGGCTCCTGATCAAGAAGGCTTTGAACCTGCTACAATGTCGCACGCACAGGTTGAGATACCAGGACGCGGTTTTCCAGGCCTCTCCATGGATTTGACCGACGACTGCTTATCCCGGGTGCCATCCGTGCTGAGGACGCACGGTGTGGGCGCACGGAGGAACTCTTACGGGCTCCAGAAAATAAGCATGGACATTGACTCGCCTCTGTACAGCGGCGCCCTCTCGAAAGCCCTGTCCTGGTCTGCTGAGAATATTTTATCTCTGCCCGAGTCCAGAGCAGAGGATGAGAAAACCGACGACTCTCCAGCGTCTCCTTCCCCTGTCTCCAGCCCGGGAACCAGCTCCAACACGCCCCCCTGCAGCCAGGAGCAAGACACCGGAGGAAACTGGGACTCCGTGCAGAGATCCAGCGCGCAGGACGTGAGCTCGGAGTCCGAGAACGAACTCCAGAACAAGCAGAACAAGATCTTGTCTCGCATCACGTTTGATTCTCAGTGGGAGCAGGAGGAGAAGGAGGACGTGGAGACCAAAGCTGTGGCGACGTCTCCTGATGGAAGATACCTGAAATTCAATATAGAGATTGGGAGGGGGTCTTTCAAGACGGTCTATAAGGGACTGGACACGGAGACGACAGTGGAGGTTGCATGGTGTGAGCTACAGGTAGGATTCTTACTTTTATATTTGATTGTAGGATCTTTATTCTTACTGTGAAGATGGAAAAACCAGCCTGGAAGAGTTCAAACACAACTTTTTTGGCCTTCTACTCTGAAATATTGAATTCTTCACTTAAACAGACTGTTAGTTGTGGTCTTAAATCATCCTTCAACATAGAAGAAGTATGAGATTTTGGGTTTCCACTGGAGATACTCCTCTGCCTGTCTGTCCCCATCCACCAACCCCCCATCAGGTCTGACAGTTCCCCTGCTCTCCTGCCCCACTCAGCTCTAATTCCCCTCTCTGAGGCCCGCAGAGTCGATGTGCAGCAGCTAATCTCCCGATTATTATTCCTTGTTGACCTTGAGTCAGGCTGTGTCAGGCCCGTTCTTGGTAACACAGGTCATCCCGTCAGCAGTCAGCTCCAACTGAACCACTCCGCCTGCCTGCCTGCCATGATCCCCTCTAATCTCTGTTTTCATTAACAACCAGTGACACCAAGACGAGCTCTCTGAACACCTCACGTGCAAGGCTGGACAGAGAATAGGTCATTTATATTCAGCTCTGCTGAACCATGATCAGCATGCATGTGAGATGATAGTCCAATTTCTCCTCTCATCTTGCAGAACAGGAAAAGGGACCATGTGCAGCTCAGGGTCGGTGCTCACGTGTTGTATGTCAACAGCAAAAGTAAACCAGTTTCGCACACTCATGCTAAAGTGTCAGCACTCTCCTGGGCACGGAGACGCCGAACAGCCTGGAGAACATCTGCCACCTGAAATTCGATGGCACAGCGCAGGATTTAAAGATTTAAGCTTTAAGTCCACCCACACAACGTTAGCTGCAGTGTGTGACATGACGTGAGGTGCCAGTGTCTCAAAGCTCCTGAGCCGTCTAAGGTGTTAAGTTGTGCCCTCTTACCCTCTAAACCTCAATGTAAACATTGTGCCACTGGCACTGGACGCAAAACAACCTCCCGACGTCAGATTCGGTCAGTCAGTTACTCCTCGCTTCTTCTTAGTGAGAAATATGTACACAAAGAAGTTGTAATCCTCGTAACTCGTCACATGAATCATTTATTACCTGAACAAACTATTGATCTTGAATATTATATCTAACCTTGATGTCACTGTTTGCTCAAAAGGTGCAGCCACTCTTAGCTCCTACTAATGTGATACAAGGAGTAATGCCTCACAGGAGCTTTTTGTCCTTGAAGGCCACCATTGCTTCACTGATGGGAGGAGCGAGTAAGGGAGTTTGGATGTAGAATCTTGTTTTTTTTTTATTTATACGCACTGCACCTTTAAACGACTTTGGAAACAGTCACTTTGGAAGATCTCTAATACAATATGCTATCCAATAAATATGTACAAATAGGAATAACTTATTCCTATACACCTGGTATGTACAGTTGAGTAACTGCAAAGTTTCGCACATTGAAATTGTTCTAGGCGTACTGGCCCAGTCAATACACAAATAATTGTCTAACTGTCATAAGGTCCTCTTTTTTGGCTCCACAAATGCACAGAGGCAGCCTTTGTCTTGCCTTTAACCTCTGCAGGAGGCCCCCCGACACTCAGACAGTCAGGGATTACTCATGCAGGGCGAAGTGAAGCTGCCCTCAAGGCTCACGCTCCAGCAGCAGGAGAAGCAGCAGCAGCAGCAGCAGGTTGAGACTTCTGCCTCAAGAGGCCACCTGTCAGTCCACACAACAGGTGTCTGTTCTGAGGAGGGAGAGATGGGGGCACTCCCGGGCTCTTTGAGACACAGATGTCCCTTTTACCTGCACTGCTCACCCTCACGCCCTGGAGTCAAACACAAGCAAAGGGTCCATCAGTATTTGTGGTCTGACTTCAAAAGCTACCTTTTCTTTTAACTGTTGTGGCGTGAAAAGAGCGTTGGCTCTGTTCCAGCGCGCCGTATTGGAAACAAGCATGCTTTTTCATCTCTGTACTCGAGACATGGGCCCAGTTAAGCTCCTTTAATCGCCGCTAATGAGCTTAAAGGTGGCCGTTGTTGATATGGTTACTGTTGTGATAAGTTAACCTCGACGTCTCGGCTGAGGCCACATTTCTTTAACCAAATCAGCGCTCCGACTTCCCCCGTGTGCCCCAGATTGTTGAACTGGACACAAAGGCATGCTGTTGGTGGTTAAACACACTCTCCTCTGTAATGTTGACAGAGCAGCAGCTGAAGGTGCGTCATTACAAGTCAAGTAGAGATGCCCTAAGCTCTTTTAACTATGTATTACACAGCGTGAGCAGTAATCTGCAGGCGGCGAGGTTCAGCTGTGCAGATTGCAAAGGCATCTGTTTCACCTGATTCACTCTCATGCAGAACATCATCTGATTCTGTGATCATGTCTTACAGTCGGAGTGCTCTCCCAGAGGAGTTACAGTGAACACGGGTCCGTCAGGGGGGAACGTTTTGTGCTAGAACACAAAAAGTAAACAATAGCGTGAGATTCTTCCATGATATGTAACACTGAAGAAGATCACCCAGGGCAGATTGGAATAATAAGAGAGGGCTCAGGGCATCGCTCATAAACACTGGCTATTAATAATAAGATACTACAGAACAGTAAACACTCAGTGGAAACAGAGCTCCCTTAAGCTTAATTTAGCAACAGTGAGACCCAACAAAGGGATGAAACACATACATCAGATAAACACTGAGACATGTCCAACCAGGAGGAAGAAACCTGGTTTCAACTTTTTCATTTGAAACTAAAAAGACTTTCTTTCAGAGGTAGAATAGAAAATTCAAACATATTTTATTCCACAATAACCGGAGAATAAATGAGAGCGCACAGGCAGTACAATCTTCAGAGTGAAGTAGGGGTGTCCTAATACAACTTTTTTACCTCTGATACGATACCAATATTGTAGCCTTCAGTTTTGTCTCATACCGATATTGATCCGATATTAGCACAAACTTGTGCATGACAAGTTTTGCATTCCGCTGCAACATCTTTTTGGGCCAACATCACTCCTACTCCTTGGTACTTTGTTAGAACCTTAGTACACACTGTTGTTGTGATCACATGGGCTCTACATGCTGGATAAGGGTGCTGCCAGACAGAGGTGCTGGAGCGGCGTCTGTAATGGACTGCTTGTATTAGAGTGCTGATATCAGAGATTTTAGATGCAGGCCAGTATAATCCAATATTTGATTTTTTTTTATATCGGACCGATATCCGATATCAATATCGTACCAGGACACCCCTAACATGAAGTATAATAGTAACAGGAATGCAGTTGAACTTGTGGTGTTAATGCACTGTGATTATTACACATGAAAGATTATTGCACTGTATTATTTCACATGGAGTCTTGATGCTTCATAATCAACATTTTACAAGAGATGTTGGTGCATCATTAGTAACATTAGACATGGGATGTTATGGCATCGTGATCAGCATTTCACATTTAAGAACTACACATAAAAGTTTTTAAAACCATGTAAGTCACTGAAAAGTTAAATGAACTGTAAACGCAGGATAAGTAATATTGCACATGCATGTTGTTGCTTAATAAACAATAATTCACATTACATGTAATTCCACCGGGTAGTATTGCGGATGAATTGCTTTTCTTCCATGGGTTGTGTTGCAAATGAGAGGTTATCGCACCAAGGAGTGATACTGCACATGAGATTCTTATATGAGACGTGTTATTGCACCATAAGTCATTGAAAAAAAGTTACAACATAAATAATGTTGCAAACAAAGCTTCTACTAGCGCTACTTTTAGATTCTGCACATGTGTATCATCTATTCCACATCAGACTCTTCTGTAGTTGTCCTCACACTGGATAGAAAAAGAAAACAAGAAATTCAGCTCAAAGCATCCCATCTAATCTAATCCACCCAAATATGAATCAATTTCTCTCCAACCAATGTGAAAAAATAAATAAATAAAATTAAGTGGTCTAAAAAACCTCCTTTCTGAGTACAGAAAATGTTCAAACAAACCGCACTGAGGCTCGACTCGCCTCTTGGTCGGACTTTATTGAATTATCTCAAGTTGGATCTTGTCCAAAATTTAATGGATTCCTCTTAGCCTGAGCTTCACCTTTCCACAGAGTTCTACGAAAACAGAGTCAGCCTTTGTTTCATAATCAAGCCAACAGACAACATGACAGCGAATGAAAAGCACTAAAATAAATATTTGATGATGATGGAGGTGATAGTTTAGTTTCCTGGCTCAGTGAAAATGAACAAGGCTTTCCCTGCTTGTATGCCATATATATATTTCATCTATTCAAATGAATGTAATCAATTGATCAAAAAGTGAATTATTTAACAGTAATTCCTGAATGAGGAGAGCTGTCGAGTCACTGATCGAATGTTAAAAACTTTGGTACTATAATATAAATCTATCGTTGTATTCAAGGAAGGAGAACAAATATAAAACATCCCGTGTGGCCGCTTCCTGGCAACCCTTGCCCCCCAAAGGGCTCACAGGTGACTCAGGTGCCATATAGGCAACATAAACTGGTCTCTGAAGGACATGTAGCGTGATAAAATATGGATGACGCTCCCCTCCTGCTTCCATTCATCCACACTGAGGCAAAGTTTACAACCTTCTGTATGTCAACGTTACTGCTGCTCGCACAAAAACTGCTGCGGCTGTGAAACTCTACCGACTGGTCGTCGCACTAAATCATGTTTCTGATCAACATAACTCACCTTGAATGGAGCACGGTTAGCTACTGAGTAACTAATAGCGATGGGTGCACTGAGGCACAGATCCTTTTTGGTGGAGCCCTTTTAAAGGGCATCAGTTGCACAATGCCTGATCTTTTTTTAAGGGCAGCTTCCAGCTGTTTCCTCCTGCAGACATTTAGACACTCTTGTTATGCTCTTATGTGTCATTTTAAACCTAAAACATACACACAAACCCTTCAATCATCATGCTCTATATAAACAGCATGCTCTACTTCACCACAGTCACCTGTATTTGCTGAGACATCTTTATGAGGGCCGTGTGCTTAATGCAAGATGGGCTTGAGTGCATTTAAAAATACTGCAGCACCCACAACCAATTAGCTAGATCCTTGGGTGCATAAACACGGACTAGGAGAGGGGTTTTTCTGCTGATTATGACATACCAAGGTGTAAAAGTTAATGCACTGCTTGTGTGGCCTTTGTTTTTGTAGATGTCAAAGCTCTTTTTGTTGGAAACTCCGAGGTGTAATGAGAGCTGTTTTAATTAATCTGGTTTGTTTTTTATAGCTGCTGTAGGAGTAGTTTAAGTGCAGTGAGGTAGGAGGTTACTTTCAATAGCTGCATTAAGTCTAAAATTGAATGATAATGGAATTTTCAGGTGAAAAGCCATCAGAGGAATCACACGAGAAATCAGACGATAGAAAAATGATTGGGTTTAAAAATTTGGGAAGATCTCAAACTGGCTTTGGGAGATTGAAGATTATTCTTGTGATTGTTTTCTTAACTCAAAGATTAGTCATTGGGTATGTCAAATGTGGGAAAGCTAACTGAAGATGGTTATCTCCAACGATTTGTTTAGTTCCCATCCCAAAGACACGAGGAGTGCTGCGACTGTCGTAGTTGTGCCAAGTTCTCAGACAGTCACCAGAGAGGAATTCAAGGCAAGTCTGAGTCGAGTCCCCATTATTAATGTTACGAGTGCATTTAAAAAGTAGTATAAGTTGATAAATTGTTCATCAAACTCTCTGGCGATTGATTTTGTACCTTGTTTCTGTCAATCAATCAACACATCTGATTAAAAAGTTGTTTTATTTTGGACCTTGAAAAGTTATCTGAGGACAAAAGGGGGGAAGAGGGGTGTCTGAAGATTAACATCACCCCTGCTGTAGTGAGATTTTGGACCTTTACTTTCTTAAACGTGGGCCCACTTAAGAGCTGCGTGCTGCATGTTTGAGCAGAGTTTTAAGGCTGGTGTAATAGCAGCAGATTAAACCTGGCCGTAAAATGTTACGAGGCCAATCACAGAGGCATAAATCTAGTTTTGGCACAAATCTTAGACCTTTCTTTCTCCTCCTCTCACTCCTTTTTGCCCCCGGGCCTCATACAAACCTTGCTGTGTAACCTTTATCTGAATGTGGCTAGTGTTCAGTGACGTAACACAAGCTGTGGGCTTCCTATCAGTTCTTCTGTAGCCAACATCAACACTGTCTCTCCTCGCAGGGCCCGCGCTGCAGACCGACCCATCTTATCAGAGCCTCCAGTGTTCTCTGAGGAGAGAGTTGGGGCCCAAAATGATAGTGTGTGTTCGCACATGGCAGCATGTCCCGTCAAAGTTAGGACTATTTGTTTTTTTTGCGTCAGCGCTGCAGAGTTGCATTTTTTTTACCTTTACAGTAAAACTTGTCCAGGACTAAATGTGCTCTCTTTCTGCGACTTGTCAGCGTGAAACAGTCTGCTTGTTTCAAACAGCTCTGAAATCAGATAACTCTGCGTATCACCGGCTGCTGTGATAGTGTGTTTTAGGGTGGATACTGTCGGTACAAGCTGGGGCAGCAGTGTGACTCCGTGTGCAGCAGCAGCAGCAGCCTCGGGCTTTTTGGTGTGTTCGTGCGCTCCTCTGAAGACCAAATCTCTCGAAAGTGTGAAGCTGAGTGGGGGAGTGTTCTCTGTGTGCTGGGATGAGCCCTTTTTACGTGTGCACCACAGCCCTGAAAATTCCCCAACACTGTCTGTGTGAACACAAACAACCTGACTGTCCCACTGAGCATTTTTTGGTTTAAAGAGGTCTAATAGACGTCTAAATGTAGCCTAGATGACTGGTCAGGATACCACAGGTCTAAAAATGATAGTTTTTCAGACGTCTAAGTTTAGACTAAATCCAAATCTGGGCTATGTCTATTCTACACTGTAAATTTCTCAATGGCTATCATAATTATTTTGGTTAAGTACAGTCAGGCAACTCACAGCTGCTTTTTGAAATAAACAGTTATTGAATAATGGTTTAAAGTGCAACTTCTAAATTCCGTCCAAAAATATACAGAATCTAGACGGTTGAAATTAGGTCTAAAAAAAAAACTAGACGTCTAGTAGCTGTCTATTGCTCAGTGGAGTTAATGATAAACAGAGTTTCTCCCTCTTCGAATAAGTTCATTCTTTTGTATTTGACCTGAAATACAGACTAAAACAGAGAGCTGGGAACCCCACTGGAAAAAGAAAACCTCAAAAAGAGGGTCATGTGTGAAAAGGACTATATGGTTTCCAATGTAGTCTTCCTCTATGACTCTAAAACAAGATCATGTAAATAGATGTGATGGAACAAATCTTAAAAAAAACTTCACAGAGAAGCTTTTACATGTTAAAGAATGAAATGCAAACTTGTATTTAAAAACTTACAGTGTGATTTCATGATGTTGCTTTAGTCTGACTGAAACTGGACTTTTAAATGCATGTAACCACATTGGCCTGACTGAAATCACACGAAATCGAACTTCTAATAGTCAGACTAGCATACCTGGATAGTGAGGATTTTCTCTTCCATGTATACGACTGAAACTGGCCTGAGTGTTTAAGTGCATCTGAAGTCGATTAGAACAAAGTGTATTCTTGCTTTGGAGGTAAAATCACTGATATTATACTGATTTTTTTCATGATTGATGATCTTCAGTTAGTGTCGATAGAATAAGCCACTATTAGTCTTGGCTTCGACAGTAATCTGACTGTCTGTTTGATTTTGTATCCAGAACATTCTGGGAAGTCACAACCCAAAGACAATTTGGACTAATTGGAAACAAACACGGACCACATCTGTCTCGTTATTTCCATTGTCAGCAGCAGTACAAGCCACAACTGGATTGTCATTAGACTCTGCCAACCACGATGGGAACAGTGAGAGGAAAAACAGATTAGTAACTGGTTTCCATCTCTGCGATATAATAAATGAGCTGTTATACTTTTATGTGCTCTAATGTGCTGTTGGCTCCGGCTCCGTCTCCGTCTGAGTCACCGCTTTTATTGGGATCTCTCTGATGATCGATTCTCTGTGATTCTCTACAGGCATGTTTAAAGTTTTCCAGTCGGAGAGTTCTGGTGACCCATATTTTATACAGTCAGCAGCTCTGCTCCGTGTCTTTAAAACCCGGCTCAATGGAAAGCTTGTTACGTGACACCAGGCTCAAAAGATCCTTTCAGAACATCAATATCCATTTGTCCGGAACAATATTTTGAGATTACTTTTATCATATTGGGTCTCTGTTTTAAAGGATCATGCACGCAGTATGTCTAAAAAAGACATTTTACATAACAGTGATTCCCAATGCATCTGAGGCCTCAGTGCTCTGTCTAACAATAGCAGCCTCACAGGTTAATTGCACGTCACAGGGAGAGAGATTAAACTATAAAAAGCTTGTTAGCAATCCGTGTCAGACAGTACAACACTGACTAAAGCCTTCTGCTGTGTCGTCACTGTGCCAGTGGGTTTTCATAAGGTTTATCTGGGTTATTAGATACATTTTTAGAGATGCAAAGTTAGATCAGACTCATATTTATTGTCTGGAAGTAGGGCTGGGCGATAAACCGAAAATTTACCGATACCGAAATTTACGACAATAACCAACGTCATTTCATCTATTTCAATATATTCGGTGTTGAAATAAATAAATAATAAAAGTTGGTTTTGGATGTGTGTAGGTTTATGACGCTGTCCTACCTCGGAGACTTGACTCCACCCCATCCAGTCTGTAACAAAGAGGGAGAGACAGGTGAGGAGATGGAGGACGGTTCAAAAGTTAATGTGGGAGGGGGTGAGCAGCTTGTGGAGTAGTCATCGTTCATTTATCGTTATCGAGGTGAACTGCTCAATATATCGTGATATTGATTTGAGACCATATCGCCCACCCCTCATAGAAGACATGATGCGAGGACTCCCAAGGATACTTTTTCCCAAGGAGTCCCAAATTAGGAGCTTTCGCCTTGCCACGTAACTCACCAGATGTCATAAACACATCAAGTCTGGTGAAAGTTTGTATTTTTAGAGGGTCTCACCCACAATACTGCAAAATTGGCTCAATACTGCCCCTATAAACACTGAAAAAGGGGTCCCCATGGAGCTTATTTTGAAAACCACAGTATATAATCACCACATTAAGACGCCAAGCAAAAAGTCTTGCATCCATCACAAGATGCGGTAGCTGCAGCTAGCATTCGCCCCAAAATAAAGACATTTGAGACTGTAGAGAGTTTACCAGAGACAACTCAAAAGTGAAACCCATACGGACAAATTTATTGGCGGCAGGTAGCTGCCTAACCTGAGTCTGGTCCTGCTCAAGGTTTCTGCCTGTTAAAGGGATTGCTAAGTATGGCAAAGTGCTTCATTCATGTTGGATGGGATGGGTCAAATCTGTCTCATCTCAAGGTTGGGTCTTTGTAATACATCAAACAATGATTTAGGCCTAGACCTTCTTTTTTAGGATAATGACTGTTGTGATTTGGAGCTATGTAAATAAAGATTGATGGATTGGATAGATTGAAAATCACTAAATTTACGGCAACTTAATGCTGATATACACTCACCGGCCACTTTATTAGGTACACCTGTCCAACTGCTCGTTAACACTTAATTTCTAATCAGCCAATCACATGGCGGCAACTTAGTGCATTTAGGCATGTAGACATGGTCAAGACAATCTCCTGCAGTTCAAACCGAGCATCAGTATGGGGAAGAAAGGTGATTTGAGTGACTTTGAACGTGGCATGGTTGTTGGTGCCAGAAGGGCTGGTCTGAGTATTTCAGAAACTGCTGATCTACTGGGATTTTCACGCACAACCATCTCTAGGGTTTACAGAGAATGATCCGAAAAAGAAAAAATATCCAGTGAGCGGCAGTTCTGTGGGCGGAAATGCCTTGTTGATGCCAGAGGTCAGAGGGGAATGGCCAGACTGGTTCGAGCTGATAGAAAGGCAACAGTGACTCAAATAACCACCCGTTACAACCAAGGTAGGCAGAAGAGCATCTCTGAACGCACAGTACGTCGAACTTTGAGGCAGATGGGCTACAGCAGCAGAAGACCACACCGGGTGCCACTCCTTTCAGTTAAGAACAGGAAACTGAGGCTACAATTTGCACAAGCTCATCGAAATTGGACAATAGAAGATTGGAAAAACGTTGCCTGGTCTGATGAGTCTCGATTTCTGCTGCGACATTCGGATGGTAGGGTCAGAATTTGGCGTCAACAACATGAAAGCATGGATCCATCCTGCCTTGTATCAACGGTTCAGGCTGGTGGTGGTGGTGTCATGGTGTGGGGAATATTTTCTTGGCACTCTTTGGGCCCCTTGGTACCAATTGAGCATCGTTGCAACGCCACAGCCTACCTGAGTATTGTTGCTGACCATGTCCATCCCTTTATGACCACAATGTACCCAACTTCTGATGGCTACTTTCAGCAGGATAATGCGCCATGTCATAAAGCTGGAATCATCTCAGACTGGTTTCTTGAACATGACAATGAGTTCACTGTACTCAAATGGCCTCCACAGTCACCAGATCTCAATCCAATAGAGCATCTTTGGGATGTGGTGAAACGGGAGATTCGCATCATGGATGTGCAGCTGACAAATCTGCGGCAACTGTGTGATGCCATCATGTCAATATGGACCAAGCTCTCTGAGGAATGCTTCCAGAACCTTGTTGAAGCTATGCCACGAAGAATTGAGGCAGTTCTGAAGGCTAAAGGGGGTCCAAACCGTTACTAGCATGGTGTACCTAATAAAATGGCCGGTGAGTGTAGGTTAACCACTAATCATAATATCTCAATGCCCAAGTTCAAGTCTATTAATAGCTAGTTTTTTTGTGTTTTATAGAACAAACTTTAGGCGAATTGTTCTGTTTGTTCACTCAGATCCAGCTCTTTTGTTGGATTTCTTTATTCTTGTCTATAATCTATTCATAAGCTAAATGTTCTGATAGCAGCCCTTTTCCCTCCAACAGCCTAATGAAACTGTGTTTTTATTTACAGTGAGATTGTGTGTTCCTTTAGGCGTGAAAACACGTGGTCGCCCCGCAAGTTTCGGGCCCCGCAGAGGCCCCGGGTCCTGCTTCCTAAACAAACCCGAGAGCTCCAGTTTTAATAGCTGTTGGGTTTTGAGGCCACAGTTGGTGAAGGAAAAAGCTGCTCTGCGGTGTAACCTCTGGTCATTCCTGAACTGACCATGTGTGTCAGAGCGTGCAGGACGGAGGTGTCGGGCGTGTAAAGTCGCCATGTGAGTCCTTTAGATGAATTAGCCATTGGTGTACTGTAATGACTCTACCTGTTTGGAGTCCGGCACCCGGCGATACCCATCAACAAACACGTGTTGGATGTTTTCTCAGTCAACAGCAATTATCGGCGTGCTTTCCTTTTAGATTTGACCTGTGCTATCTGGGTTCAAAGTTATCTTTAGCCTCTGGGGGTTTCTAAAGTCGGAGTTCTCAGAATATCCAACATTTCGACTCTTTAGCAGAAAAAAATGAAGCTGTTAGCGAAGGAGTCGTTAATCTTTCATGTTGTTCTCTTCCTGTCACAAGGGGCACCTCTTGCATACCATCACTTTGTAAACTGTATCCGGTCCTGGTTGCCAGTGTGCACCTGATAGCACATTGTTGTGTGTGTTAGTGTAACTGTACGCTGCTGCTGCTGCTGAAGTAGAGCACAAATAAGCAAGATACCAAACACCCACACTTCAAAGTTTCCATTTATTCACTTTTCCCGAAAAACAGCTCGAAAGAAAAACTCATGAAGTGAATAAAAGAATGTTCCAATGCAGGAAACAAAGTGATATTCCACTTTTTTTGTATCAGCTTCATATAAAATAATATTAAAAAGGACGATATTGCCCAGGGATGAAAGCGCACGTTTGCTGCATGCTGAGCCCGGGGTCGGATCAACTTCAAAAGACTGAGCTCTGATGCTCCCCTGTTTAGATCCCTGTCAAATACCAGTTCCCAACAATGCTTAACATACTCTTCGTCTACAAGAAACAGATGTTTGGAGGTCTCGACATACGCACCGTTTGTTGTCATGTGTGGAGAAATGTGCTTGAATATTTCTTTCAACACTGACCAATCCAGGGGTGCTGAGATGATTAAGGATGTAGAAGTATTAAGTAAGTCGCTAATCCCAAATCTGTCTCCATTAAAGACAGACAAATACCTTTAAGTACTTCAAAGGTCGTCTTAAAGGTGCAGTACGTGGTATTTAGCCACATTTAGCAGAACAGACTTGATAGAAATAGAATAAAAGATGCATAACAAAGATGTCAAGTCAAGTCTCTGAGGGGAAAGTCTCTCAGTAACAAAATAAACAACGAATACCAAAGTGATCTTGTTTCTGTTTACTTAGAGTGGGCTTTATATCTCTGCATGGAAATGGGTCTCTTTATACAGAGGCTGCCATATTTTACAGCCATGTTTCCACAGTAGCACAGAAAGGACAAAATAGTAGCAGCTAAACCGATTTTTTAATGTATTAAATGACCCAAAAATGCACCAGTTTGAAGATAATGAAGAGAGTGCTTGTTATTGTACACCAAAGAATTTGTATTTACAGCCTCGGAGGCCACCGTCACTTTTAAAGCTTCTTCAATGGGAGGGGGTGAGCAAGGGAGCATTTCTGATCTAGAACCTAACCGTTAAATATTGGTAACTTCCCCATTTTTACTGCTATTACTTTAAATCCTATGATGGTGACAAGGTCTTACATTTTAAAGGCTTATTAGAAGTAGTGAAACCTTAATGTGTTAATTAACGGGTTAAAGCTCCTGTGAGGGACTTTCCATTTCTGTTAAATTTGACCGCTCTGTTGACTAAACCCTCTTTGCTCATTTTTTCTTGTACTTCCGAGCAAAATAATCCCACGCTGCTCCCTTTTAGTTGTCAAACTTATCGCTCACTCAACATGAAAAAAAGGTCATTCATCACTTGCTCCAACACCTACCCCTCGCCAAAGGTTTAAGACATTAAAAACAACTAAATAAACATAATCATTTTTCTTATTGGTGGTTTTATTTGTATTTTTAAGGTGATAAAAAAGACATCAGTATTTATTTCAATCTCTTTAATGAACAGCTAAAATCTCTTTGCAGGAGCTTTAAAGACACCAGAAATGCAAGTTGGAATGCAGCCAGATGCAAAATTTGTTTCTGTAACTTATCATTTAGGTATTTCCAACTGATTCATAAATGCAAAAATCAGTCATAAGCTATAACTCATCAACCTTTCTTATAGTGCTAATATTGTATGAGCTTTGCAAAAGGTAATGTAGAACTTTTGGTCATATCTTGAAATTAGCAGATATTTGTTTATATATCATGGACAGTTATTAAAAACTCATAAGAGCGATCTCCTTCAGCAGAGATCCACTTACTCTTGTATTTTCTCTTTCCGTTGGACAAAGTGCGGTGTATTTGACACAGATACACGTTTAACAAACAATAAAAACAAGTATGTGCAAACACACTGCGCTGCTGGCGCCGGAAGATCTCAGGAATCCGCCCAGGAGGGACATACCTTTAAGACTTGTCAGATACGTATTGTCAGGTGCGAGTTGAGGCCTGAAGCTTGTACGGTTGCTTAAATGATAATTACTGTAAATGTTTGAAGATAATTGGTGGTAATTATTTCATCAGTTGGGTTTTCTGTGGTTACGCTAACGTCGGTGATGAGATAATATCAGTCTTTTTGGAGGCCACCTTTACACACCTAAGAGGTAAAGGAGGTTAATTTAAGATAATTTGTCTCCTCACTGCAAAACAAGGCAAATATGAAGATAAATATGACCCTAAAAATTCACCAAAGCGAACAAAATCAGTGTATTTGTCTTGACAGATTTCCTTGCTTCACAAGCAGTAAGTGGTCAGAGCGACTTGTTGTAAAGATGTCCACACACAGATGATTGTTTGTGACTCGAACAGTAGCCTGAACCTGTTGACTCTGTTTAATCGGGTTTAACAGCCCACTGCTTTCCCTCGGCTCTTTACAGCCCTGGACGACGTAAGACGACAGGCTGTTATGTGCGCTGTGCGCTGTGCGAGTGTGCCTAACGCGCCGCTTCAATAATGGGCCTCTGTGTGCGGGATGACGAAAAGCTAAATAAAGTTGTTTATTTGTGGAGGAATCTCATGTGACACATCGCTTGTGTGTTGAAGTGTTGCACGGCTACAGCATGAGGCAGGCTTTGCACATCAGTCAGGTAAAACTGTGCTTTTGCTCAAAGTCTGGGAATGCTAAATAAAAATACACACATACAGGCAGGTAGAGAGGGGATAGTACAGTCTTTCTACAATATTAAGTTGATAAAGTTATGCTACTATGTGAAATATAAAAAAAAAAAAACAGCTGAAAATAATGAAAAATAGTGATTGATTGAGGCTCAATAAAAACTTCAAATAAGTTTGTTTAACAAAACGGTGAAAGTTAAAAAATGTGAGTTTTAAGGTCCTTACACGCTGGGAACGACGCAAATATACGACACAAAATTACGAAATATACAGAGGCGAATTTTGACGTGCCTGATGATGAGATGTCTGTCTGTAAAGTAGTACTCTGTTCTCCGACACGTAAAAAATCAGCCGGTCGGCCATGTTGGATATACTGGTGAATCTGACGTCGCAACAACACGAAATCTGATTGGTCAGAAGTGGACACACAGTTTGCGAAACTTTTGAAAAATCGACCGTGATCCGAAAAAATAAATGCCACAATATCGCAGGACGGGAAAACGTCGCTGATGTGAACGCTTGCATTGACAGGATACAGGTTGGAAAAAAAATATTGAGGTCCAAAATAATCACACGAAGAAAACGCCCCCGATGTGTAAGGACCTTTAAAGTTAAATTCAGAATCGTACAGAATGTATTAATGCTCATGGCTGCATATGAAATACTACAGGGTTACCTTGCCAACCAAGCAGAGGCTTAAAAACCATTGCTATAAGTAATGTATTGAGTAATGTATGATGATAATTACAAAGCTTTACATGTTATTATATACTACCTACATATAAAAGGAGGAGGCAAAGGACTCTGTTCAGTAACAAAAGCCAGGATAAAACAAGACTTAAAAGTAATTAACCACTTATTTTGGTGACAGTAAATGTGCAGGTGGAGCCAATAAAACCCTTAAGGGCTTGTCGAGGGTTAGCCTTCCTAAATAAGAACATTCAGCATGAAGACAAATCATTAAAACAAAAAGTGTTAAATACAACTGGAGACAAAATATGGGTAAAAAGAAAGTTTGATGTGGAAATCAGAAACTCCTACGAGAAAATTTTATTTTTGACCCCATAAACAAACCTATCTCTTCAGTCTGTCAAAAAAATATTATCCTGCAAACTTCTGAATGTCAAATATTTTGTGTAAATTTGATATGAAAATATCAAAAAGTGTGTTTCTTCAATAACTCCACTGACACCTACCCTCTTGCACCTCTTTCAATTATAACACAAAAATCATCAGTCTTATCGCTTATGATCTTGTTTTTTTTTGTCATAAAAACGCATAAATAATTATTTCAGTCTATTTATTAACTTTAAAGAACCCTTACATGAGCTTTAATTGACCTAGCAGAAACTGTATCGATGTCAGATGTCATATATGTCCCTGTCGTAAAAGCGAGTTAAAGTAGTTTCACCCATAACTTAGATGTTTCATCTTGTTCCCCTCAAGTCCTCGTGTCAACAGAGCTGCTTTGAATATTTGTTGAAGACAAACGTTGTACTTGCTGTTTCCTCCAGGCATCTTGTGATCCCTCTGTGGTCGGTTGGCTTTTCTGAGGAGTACAAAGTGTTTGTTCCATTCACTCTTTTCTCCTGAATCACTCGTAAAGTAGACTCTCCCCTCTCCTTCCCTCTCAGGCCTCCCTGGTAAGATTGGAGCAACGATATCCTCTCATTTTTATATTTAACTTTTACCTGAGGGGGTCAAATGAGAGGCGTCACAAGTCATACCGATCTACAAATACAACTTTTAAGCAGTAAGGAACAACCTCGGGTAATTCCTTACATGTTTACTGTGCTGACATCTAAGCCATCACTGTTTACCTCTTATCAAAGCTACTTAGGCGTTTCTGTTACCATAATCTAGCATGTAAGAAGCGCATCAAAACATGAGGACACAGAGTTGTTAGGTAACAGGCAGGACGGTTGGTAGGTTATGTAGCGTGCGAGGAAAAGTTAGCATTGACTGTAATTGCGCAATGAAAATCTCAGTTTGAAAAGGAGGAGGATTATTTAGGAAAAAGTGGGTCTTAAAGGACTATAGAGTGAGTACAGGGAGTTTATGGAGGAATTTAACTAAGGTTTAAGTGCTTTCCTAAAAGCAAACACCAGGCATGTTATGGGATGTTGTAAAGGCAAAGTAAACAGATCTAAAGACAGAGATCGTTGACCTTTCAAAAGAATCCATCTCTGAGAAATGTGAAGCAATATTTCATAAGACAAGGGGACATTGTACTTGTTCAAATACTCTATATTAAATCTGGACCATGCAAGTTTTTTGGCAGATATTGGCTTATTGGGGATAGATTGGTAGTGATGAGTGAAAACACAGCAGGAGAACAATGCCAGAGTAGAAACAAGATAGATTTATGATCGTGAACTTAAACTGACTGTGTGGGAGCTTCTGGATGTGAAGACAACTCATTTCATTATTAACAATAGATTCTGACTGATCATGACGTGTGTCTGGAGATTTAAGTCATGAAAATAATTTAGAGTGTAAATGTTTACCAGCCCCTCTCAAAGGGGAGCATATATATAAGCAAAGATGGGATGTAATATATTTAGATACCCCTACAAAACACCTGATTTTAATCAGAATCAAAGAAAGAATACTATAGGATATGATATAATGCTATACGATGCAGTTTGATACCATATGATACCATGACTTACCATGCTATGTGATACTTTACAATACTAAAGGATATGCTGCATTACAATACAATATGATACAACACAATACAATATAACATGGTATGATATGATACAATACGTTAAGACTTAGTACGATGCGATGCGATTCAACATGGTACGATACGATACGACATAGTTCGATACGATACGATGGGACATGGTACGATACGATACAATACGACATGGTATGATACCATATGATACAATACGACATAGTTCGATACGATACGATGGGACATGCTACGATACGATACAATACGACATGGTATGATACCATATGATACAATATGACATAGTATGATTTAATGTGATATGACATGGTACGATAGGATTTGATACAATTTGACAAAGTTCGATTCGATACGATACGATATGACATGGTACGATACGAAATGATACGACTAAGTACATTTAGATACTGTATAACATGGTATGATACGACAAAGTACGATTCGATACGATACGACATGGTACAATATGATACAATACGACATAGTATGATATGATATGATAAGGTTCGATATGATATGATGTAGTACGATTCAATACGATACAACGTGGTACGATATTATACGACATGGTACGATATGATACGACACGACACGACAAAGTACAACCTGCTACAATAGGACACGGTACAATACAATAGGTAACGACACACTTTATTGCCTCCTTGGGGAAATTAGTCTCAGATTAAAGTTCTGGATAAGTTTGGTTCTGCCTATTAGAAACATACATTTTTTTCACCTCTGTAACTAACCACATGCTGCAAAGTGCTCTATTCGTCATGGATTAAGATATTATATGATTGAATCCCAAAATAGGATGAGACTGGATCTTTACTGAAGTTGATCCTCTGTGTATAATAAGAGTTTTATCTAGACCTACTGTCTTTGGAAAGGATGTTGAAATAACATTTGTAGTGTATATAAATTCAGACTGATTAATTGATACTTGTGAGTTTCCATGTTTAAAAAGTGTTTTTGATAAACTACATCTTAGGCATGATGAGTTAAACTTTGTTTTTAACATTTGTCAGTGTGGACTGTGGGTCTGTGAGTGTCCTATAAGTTCCATAAAATCTAAGAGAACCCGATTAAGGCTACATTTCCATGTATTTCTTAATTATCTTTTGATCTTCTGTGTCAGTGGAGCTTTTAAAATATGTTTAGTTTAATAAGAGCATCTACTCCAGATGGGAAAAGTCTCTTTTAAAGGCCTCTTTTCACCATTGACGCACACCAGAGATAGTGTAATCCTGCATCTAGGTCTCTCTACTCGTGCTGGTAATTAGCCGGGCGCCACCAGTCAGGAGGTCAACTTGTCCGAGTGAGAGCAGCAGTCAGAGGCTGGTTTGAGTCCTCAATCCTGATGAGATTAATGGCTCACCTCCCTCTGGCCACTCCATTTACAGAACATGTCAGGTTTTCCTTGGACAGAGCACAGTGCCGCCTCAGTCCTCATCCGCTCACATCTAAATGCAACACTGTACCGGAGTGAGAGGCTACGTGCATGTTTAGAAAAACGTGACTGTCACTCAAATCCAAAGAGTCAGTGTAAGAGGTGTGAGGTCAGACTGCTTTATTTTCTCCCTCTCCGCTTTTGACCTCAATCCCGAATCTCGGCGGGTTCATCCTCACCGCCTCGGAGGGACAGGAGTTTGGTTATGCTGCGGACGTGCAGGTCTTCTCCTGCCTTCCCTGTTATTAAAGGACTCTGTGAACCCCGGCCTGTATCTTCAGGGCTCTTCTGTTAGCGTCTGGAGAGCAGTTATGGCCTGTTAACAGCACTTTCAAAAAGAGGTTAATGTCAGGAAGAAGAGGGAAGACCTCGACCTTTAGAGTCCTGAAAGGGTTCAGACGGAGGTCAGAATAAGCATACAGGTGAATCTGATATTTTCACCACTTTTTTAGATATCATGGCACAGTCTCTGTCTTTTTTAATCCCATAAGGAAAAGCTTCTCTTGATGTTTTATGCCGGTTTAAACTTCCCCATGTTGTTCAGATAGATTTATATCCTGCTGTCTTAAACATGTCAAAGAAAACAGAGATAAGAGTTAACTGGAGCAAAAGTTGCTTCCTTGTTTTGCCACGTTTCTTATCTGGAACCAGCTGAGGTTAGATTTTTTGTTTTCTATTTTACTTATAATAAGTCTGATTATAGTTTCCTGTCCTGTAGTCTTTAAAAATTTTTTGCCACCAACTGTTGAAAACGGATAAATGAGGCTCAATGTTGTTCCTTAATCCTAACCCGGAACGGACACTGTAGTTTATTTTTGAGTTAATTACATTAGGTCGTTAATCACTACATCACACAATGTTTAATCCATGGGTGTGATCCCTGTTAATGCACTTCTGGTTACCAGTTACATAACCTGCATTGGCCACAAAATTAGAAGGTCAGATTTTGGACTCCAATTTTAGTGGAATCAAGTCAGGTGAAGGGGTTAACTTAGTGTTCGACTTATTAGTTTCTCAGTAGCCAAGCTAATTAGCTATATTAGGACAGCTAATTGGCCGATATCACATTGATGATTTGTCATAGGGGGAAATACAACAATTTCGTGATACTGGAAAATGAGGAATAAAGTTGCTGAACATAATAGAACATTTGATTAAATAATTACAGGCGGAAAAATACTCTGCTAAGAAACATCATTCCACAAAGAAAGTTTGGATGTCTGTGCTGCCATCTTAAGTTACTAAAAAAGGAATAATAATCAAGCTAATTTTTTTAAATTAAAATCTAAAAAAGTTGGAATAAATCCATTATTTCATGCACATTAAAATCGTAGCCTTAGCCTTTAAAATAGATTCACGAAGGGTGAGGCCAAAAGGATGCTGGTTACTAAACGATGCTATTGATAGACCGGATTAATCCGTATATGTTTAGTTAAGTCCAAAGTGTTGAAGTGCTTCAGTGCTGCTGTATTACTCATGATTGGAGTAAATTGCACATTTGCCTCAGGCCTGTTCGTTGAAAGCGTCAGTGTAATTGCAGACAACTTGCATTAACAGACATGTTTATACACGCTCTGTTGTGCAAGGATGGCATACATACGTAGATGTGTTTAAGTTAGGGCTAGGCGATAAGACAATAAAAATTAATTTCCCTCAATATCAATATAAAACATGGTCAATTTGCTTTTCAATTTGCATTCTGCCATGTTTTGGTAGACTACACGAATAGCCAATTATCATGAATGAATGAATAATTAACACAAAGACCTCACAGATGCAGTAGCTTATTGTATTGCAAAAGACATGCTACCAATAAGCACTGTTAAATTTCATTTATTAGTAACAGGGAACATTTAGAGATTGACATGATTTTCTTATATCCCGATTTACATGGATATCGACTGATATAAAAGAAAAATATTGTGATAAACTTTTTCCCATATCGCCCAGCCCTAGTCTATGTATACATGTGTGCACATGATGATGGGAAGGTGAAGTCACTTGTGTGGTTTGAGACACGCCCTTGAAGTTTGCAAAGTTGTAGCAGCTTGTTCAGGAGCCGGATGCTGTATTCTTACATTTCTGTGCTCTTATTTCATATTTCATTGCCTGGTCCCCTTATCTTCTCTGCTTTTATTTCTGCAGCACTTTAAGTGAAGCTCTTTTTGACTCATGCCTGTTCAAGTACTCTCTAAATAGATTCAAAGCTCCCCCATTGACCGAGAACTACCTTATATCTTTGCTGATTTGTCCTGTGCATACCCAAAAAATCTCCTTTTGCTGCCTCGTATAGTCAGAAAATATTACTTGTTGTGTGTTTTTGAATCAATCATATGAATAAAGACTTTGTCAGTCTTGTTCCAAATATTTCTTTTGCTTTTAGGTCATTATGAAGGAGCTTTATGTAACTTATAATCTAATATCCGAAGTCAACTTTTCTGCATCTTGAGGAATCCATTTATAATGAACCATTTTAGCCTTTTTCTCATAGTTATTTTAAAGATAAATGCAAACATTTTGGACCTGAACCTGAAAAGCATACTTCTCACCCTCAAGCACACATCCCTGCAGGCTATAAGCAGAATGACTGCATCCATTTTTTCACTTGGCCTACTTTTACGACCTGTCGATACTGCGGCCTGTCAGATTCCTGCTTTGACTGACTGTATCAGTCTGAGAGTAACATCAGGACAAACTGCTTACTACCTGCGTTGGTGCAAATGTTGGCTGACATGCCGTGTTCATGTCCCGGTTGTCATAATAAAGGCGCTGACAGGGACTTCTTAATACCAGCGGCTCTTCTCCCGTCAACACTGCTTATGTAACTCCACTTATGTGGCTCCAAGCCAAGGTATTTCCAACTTCAGCGATTGCAGACCCCCCAACCCAACACACACGTATGTATGTACTCACCTCCCGGGAGCTAAGAATAAAACATCCAGCTGGAAGAGACGTCGGGATTGGAAAACTTTTAGCACAGGCTCCTTAACACACCTTTGAATCCAAAGTGTTTTTATGAACACCCCACTTGACTTTTGAAATGGAGATGGTTTGTTTTTACGGCTCCCCCCTGCATTGCCCTCTCCAGTGTTATGTAATGTTTTCTAGCCTTGTTTTTTTTTTTAAAGAGGAGAGGTAGAGGCTTATAAATGTAGTCAAATATCCCATGGAAAAGACAGATAAAAGCCCCGCACTGCTGTCAACAGAGGATTCCTCTGTTGGAGATGCCTAGAGGGCCTCTAACCAAAGATGGATATCGTTGAGGCAAAATAAAACCAGCTGGAGTTATCTGCAAAAGCTGAAAAAAACAATGACTGTTAGAGTTTTACTGTTGGCTGTCATGATACAAAGTATGATTGGTTTTATTCCCGTTATTAGCCGCAGCTTAAATGCTTGTTTTTATTGGCGGGAGGCTTTATTTCGTTATCCAGGAATTAGCCAGCACCAAAGCGTTGCCATCAGATGACAGCATTGAGAGTTAAACAGCTCATTTGTTCTTCCTGACTTCATTTTCTGCTCTTTTGACATTTTAGACAAACATCCTCTTTATTTCAGGTTGAATCGGAGACAGGTTTTGCTGAGTCATGATTAAATAATCGCACATTATCAGCCCACGTTCTGTAAACAGTGTGGTTCAGAGTTGCCACGGGAGAAGCACGGCTCTTCCAGGAGTTCCTCTGAAGTAGCCAACATCTGTTTTTTTTTTTTGCGTTTTACTATTTTGCAACAGTGCCACGCGGCGATGCCAAGCTCTAGTAAATCCTGTAGTTTTTGGAAAAGCTGACACCTCCAAGAAACTCGGCTGCATAACACTGTTACAACATGATTCGCCGACTCTGTGCAGGCAAACAGGGCATCTGTCCGCAGGAGACGGAGCTCACGTCTCAGGGGTCTGGTGTTGTCGCTCTTAGATACACAAATATGCAGATGCATCAACCCATAAACCCAGTGACTCATTCACCCCGGCTCATGCTCAAACGTCTCACACACTCCGACATTCAGGACATAATCTGGGTCAGGTAGCGAGGGATATTAAGGATAAGGCGATCTCATCATCTGTAATTCACCTTCTTTGAGGTCATTAAACTAAATTGAGTGTTGAAAGCGCACATTAGATAAAAATTAACCAGATTCATAGCATGAATGAACATTTGAGTGATCTAATCTTCTTTTTTATAGCTCTAATGACAGCTTCAGTGTTATTGAGTAATTACTCTTAACCAACTGGCATCAGAAAATGATCCTGGCGTTTGTGAAGAATTTGGCAGTTCTCAGTAGATAAACCCAAACAGAGTTGTATGAAGGACGCAGAAATACCCAACACAGTGTGCCAACAACAACTGGACACCTAAGAGAGAGAGAGAGAGAGGCCAGAAAATGATATCCCTTAAATTTAAAGCTCCTGTGGAGAGTTTTTAGCTCTTTATAAAAACAGACAGAGAAAATAAGCAAATCATTTTCTGTAGATGCTGTCATCTCACATCGCCATGTTTCTATGGCAACACAGAACAGACAAACACATGTGTTTTTGAAGGTGGTGAGCAAGGCTGTGCACGGTGTATCCCTAATTAATCCACTTTCTGTACCTGTAATCTGTTTTCCTGCGTGACAATATCAATTGTTCAGCGGGGTCAACAATGCACAGTTTCCGTGCGGCTGTGTAGCTTCCTTCTAGTGCCATCTGTTTTCACCACAAACAGTCTGCAGCCATGCTTACGGCTGGTGCGCAAGCAGTGCTCAGCCAATGAGAGCGCTGAAAGCTGTGAGGCGTAGCGACATTCCTACCACCTGCAACCAATTAGCTTAGAGTTGCACCACACACCTCTGCTGGTGTCTTGTCAAAAACTGAGGGTTCCTTTGAAATAAAACAGCACTACACAGGATTTACCTACTGAATAGTATATACATGTTTTCTGAAAGAGTATGTTTAGGATAATTTTTTTATATTTATTCAGGGAATAAAGTCAAATTCTGAATCAAAAAGTCCAAACTCTGATTTTTAAAAAAAGTCTAGATTCTGATAAAAAAAAGTCTAAATTCTGATTTTAAAAAGTCTAAATTCTGATAAAAAAAAGGTAAAATTCTGATAAAAAATATTTTAATTTCTGATTTTAAAAAAAGTCAAAATTCTGATGAAAAAGTCCAGATTCTGTTTGATAAAAAGTCCAAATTCTGATTTTGAAAAGTCTCAATTCTGATTCAAAAAAAGATCAAAACTTTGATTTAAAAAACTCCAAATTCTGATAAAAAGGTTTAAATTTTGATTAAAATAAGTCAAAATACTGATAAAAAAGGTCCAAATTTTGTTTTAAAAAGTTCAAATTCTGATTTTAAAAAATTCCAAAATTATGATAAAAATCTCAAAATTCTGTTTAATAAAAAGTCCAAATTATGATTAATAAAAGGTCCAAATTCTAAAAATATTATCCTTACTAGTTTAATAAAGCAATCATAAATATCACTCAAACTGTTTTTGACCCAGCATATGTGGCTCAAGTTGCCCAGAGCGACTTTGGCAGCATTTTCCCATGTTTCAGACGACCTATCTGTCCGTGCACTTAACCTGTGATGTTTAAAAATTGGTTTAAAAACCATTAAGGCTTTCTGACAGAAGTCTTACATATGAGGAATAAACTGCAGCTTGTGTTCACATCTTAAACCGATCACTATCGACCTTAAAGAAAACCACTTAGTCAAAAGTGGCCTCTGTGTCTTGCTTGTGACCAAGGGCCTCATGTTGGAGTCACTGGTGTGATGTGACAGCTGACTGACGCATGTAAAAAGGGGCCCTGCTTCCAAGGACCTCAGACAGTGCAGGGCTGTAAAACAGTCTGCCTCATGCATGGAGCAGCAGCAGCAGCAGCAGCTCCTCACTGGCTGACGCTCAGAGGAAAAGAGCCAGGAGGAAAGTGAGAGCTGAGAGCAGCGGTCAAGCTGATTGTAAGCATAAACATATGCAAAGCTTTTTTTCCCAGAATTCTGCCTCAATGCAGGATTCATGGTCCTGGTCCTGGAGTTTTCCACCCACCACAGGCAGAGTTACCCCAACGGCGCCTAAATTGGGCCATTCATCCTGGAGGAAGCACAAAAATGTCTTTGTTCATCCAGCGTGATGCCAGTGTTTGACACGGATTTTCGGAAACCTCCTCCATCGGTTTGTAAAGTCAGAGACCCCTCGCGTAGGAAAGTACATGCGATTATGTAATCCCCGGGGTCGCCTCGACGCATGGAGCTGTGGTTTCCTGCAGCGAGCTCGTTAGAAACTGCGATTTATCAAATTTGGCCTGTTTTCTTGTGTTTATTGCTACTTACTTACATAACCAAACACATGCATACACACACGCACATGCACATACATAAACATAACCTTGACCGAACCAGAGCTCTATAACTCAACTGTCAACACCGCCCCGTGTCCATGGTTGACAAAACAATCAGACCTCATGGTCCGTTTAGTCACACAATATTCAATCATATGACCTTTATTAGTCGTCATTAAATTACAGACAATAAAATGTTAATAAGATTTATCATTCCTTTGACTAAAAGTTTGACGTAAACAAACTGGTCTCACCTCATTTTTCAGTTATTGGCGTCTCTGTTATTGGTAACGGTTTTTATGAGATGTTGCTGATTGATCAAGAGTCAGTCCTGCAATGAACTTAAAATCTAATAAAACAGCTCAATGGTCTTCAAAAAAAGTAAATACATTCAACAAAACAAAAAAAGACCCCTGCTGAGGAGTAAGTGGCCAACATAATATGGACAGGATGTGGAGCTGACTGAAGTGAAATCAGATAGCTTGTCCGATTATCAGGATCATCTACTTCCCTCTGAGGACCGACAGAGTCTCATGTTTCCTTTTAATGCTACAAAGTGAAGGAGGTTCATCCTCTCATGATGAGGTAACAGGATTACTACAGAAATGAATACAAAAGGAGTCTGGGTTTGCTTAGAGTCGAACCTCCTCACTTGTAATAAAGCTAAACTATGATCGTAACATAGAAGACGACGTATAGATCTCACGACTAACTTGATTTTCTTTTCGCAGACTCGTAAGCTGACCAAAGCAGAGCGGCAGCGTTTCAGCGAAGAGGTAGAGATGCTGAAGGGCCTGCAGCACCCCAACATCGTCCGTTTCCACGACTCGTGGAAGTCGACGGTGAAGGGCCACAAGTGTATTATCCTGGTGACTGAACTCATGACGTCGGGCACGCTCAAAACGTGAGTCTCATTTTGAATTAGCACTTTCCTCTTCTAGTTGTTTTCTTTCTAAAATATATATCTGTGATGTTTTATAATTGTACAATTTAAATTCTTATCTCATTTATGGACTTTTTCAGTTCTCAGTGACTTGTCTACATATGTATTTCTCTTAACGTCCAGTAGTTCATTAAATTTATTCTAAACTTATTATTTTTACTTTTTATTTCTCAACATCTTATATATTTCAAGATCTATAAAACCCGAATTCCAGCACTTTTTTTATGATTATTATTTTTGTTTTAGCTCCAGAATTTCTTATTTAAGCACAGTAATAAGAATATCCAGCAGTAGACAGGGAAGGGGGGTGTTTGTGATGTGCATCCTTTGTATAATCTGTATAAAACTAATAAAAATATTGTTAAGTAGAAAAAAATTAACCTCCTCACTTTTGAAGAAGACTGTTGTTGTGTCTATTTCTTTGTGTAAAAAGGCATCATAGGCAGACATTTGTTTCCTGTGTGACAAATATGATAAATGTCGTCGAATAAAACCAGAGACTACTTTGGATACAGTCCTCGTTTTTAAGACTTCCTTTCGGCTGTCGAAATAAGAGATTCATTGTTTCACAGCACTCTCTCTTCTCCCACTACCTTTATGCGTTTCGAGTGTGTTACGCAACTCCGATCTCTTTGTTTAGATACTTGAAGAGGTTCAAGGAGATGAAGCTGAAGCTGCTGCAGCGCTGGAGCCGTCAGATCCTGAAGGGGCTTCACTTCCTGCATACGCGCACACCTCCCATCATCCACCGGGACCTCAAGTGTGACAATATCTTCATCACCGGCCCCACTGGCTCGGTCAAGATCGGTGATCTGGGGCTGGCCACTCTCAAAAGTGCCTCTTTTGCTAAAAGTGTCATTGGTAAGTGTACACATCCACTAATTGCCTCTGTATCACATTTAGGCTCCAGTCCAGATGTTTATAACCTTATAAGAGCTCTTTGAACTCACGCACAAGCGACCACAGTTTGAATTCCAGCTTGTAATCTTAAATGCGTCATGATTACTCAAATGGCTTTTAATTTCAGAGCGAACGTGTGCGACTCGTACAGGGAGTGTCAGCCACCAGACGCAGAAATAAGACTTGTTGTGACTTGATTCTTGCGTATCATTTCCAATAGATCTGATTTTCAGGTCCAAACCAAACACTGTGTTTGAGTCACTCATGAATAAAGCTGTGTTACACTCAATGATCAAGAAAAATATTTTATTTAATAGATATTTATCTACCTTAGCCTAAGTTTTTATTACCTTTCCTGTTCTCAGTGGTTTGTTCTTCAAATCACGTTCAGTACCAGGCACTAAAACATGCGCAAAAACGTCGTTTTACAGTCATTAACTTTTATTAGTGTTCCCACAAAACTACTTGTAATAAAGTGATTTCTGATTAAACTTTAATGAGCTATCCCTGCAGAAAAAACCTTTTTTTAAAGCTGTACCCAGTGACATTAAAGATTACCTCAGGGGATTTGTGCAGACCAAAACAAATCCAGAAAGAGGTGTAAAAATTGGACTTAATATCAGGTGATCACCAACGTCGGATTTGTCCCAAAGCCACTGTTGTCTAACACGCTTACAACATCAATAACATACAAGATATCCATATGAAATGTGACAGTATTGTGTTCACAGCTAATTTTGAGACCCTCAAGACAACAAAATATCAACAAATGCATGTATAATAAAATAATAAG
Source organism: Xyrichtys novacula (assembly GCA_962446985.1). Taxonomy (NCBI): domain Eukaryota; kingdom Metazoa; phylum Chordata; class Actinopteri; order Labriformes; family Labridae; genus Xyrichtys; species Xyrichtys novacula. The sequence goes on along the minus strand of OY660882.1, from coordinate 3,473,734 downwards.
CATTAAATTTAAAATGTATGTTTTACAGTTGATGTTGTCTTAGATGTTTTCAATGTTTAAATGCAGACATGTCGTCACCATTTCTGTAAATGTGACTTCCTTCTGAGTCATACCAGACAGCTCTTTACTGGCTTTTTAATAATGACGACAACTCTTGTGGTTTTGAGATACTTTGCAGTTTCATCAAACTGTTTTCTTGACAGAGGTCTACAGTAATAACACCTGCAATAAAACATAAAATATATGTGAAAAGATTTTTTAAATTTTAATAGTAGTTTAAGAAAGTTTAATGTTTCAAGCTGATAGATCTATTATTTTGTAAAATTAGGGCCTGTGTCCACTGACAGCGTTTTTTTCCCCTATGACTTACACCAAATCAATGCAGTGTGGTGCTTTTGTTGCACAATCACCCCCCTGTGTCAGCTGTATTTTTGTTTTTGGTGTGCTAACAGCACTCTAATTCAGATATTGTTTAATTTTTTTAAACATTACTGTGGTGATGATGTCACTTCCCCATCACTGGCCAATCGAAATCCAGAAGGTATCAACTTTGTCAACACCAGTACTGGAGGTCTGTTTAGAGGGGTAACTCGGAGTAACGCCGTGTTGGCCTTTTGCAACAGTTGGCATTGATAATTGAGAATGCAAGTGCAAAAAAAAGATGCTGTTGGTGGACACAGGCCCTTAGCTGTCGTACAAACTACATTTCTGTCCATGAAGAATGAGTTAGATTTGTAACCGTCTTTTTCTGGTTCATTAGTTGGGAAAAAAAAGAGTTTGACCAACATCTTCTGCCCTCTCACAGGAACGCCAGAGTTCATGGCCCCGGAGATGTACGAGGAGAAGTACGACGAGGCGGTGGACGTCTACGCCTTTGGAATGTGCATCCTGGAGATGGCCACCTCTGAGTACCCATACTCCGAGTGCCAAAACGCCGCCCAGATCTACCGCAAAGTCACCAGCGTGAGTAAAGAAGGGAGGAAGACCCTGCGTTTAACGTAATTGTCAACATGTGTTCGCTTTCCTCCATGTGGACTCTGAAATGAAGATCATACATAGGGGCCAGGATGTCTTCTGTATAGGTCTGGATTTCCTCAACCTTTGGAAAATTGGGGGTTCAGGAATGAAAGCCACAGTTTGTCTATTAAAGGCTTAGTTTGGTCATGGGTGTAGAGCTGCACCATAATCTGACCACTGCTCTGTTTCAGCCCAGAATCATGATGTAATTTTCACTGATTACCAGTGTGCTTAGCAGTTTCAAGATCCTGTTCCTGGTGATGTTTACCGCTGCGCTTCCCCCTCCATAGGATAGAGCATGAGTGGAAAACTTACATAACATGCTGCCTGCACGAAAAAAAAGTATATTTTTTCTCGCATTTGAAGATATCTGTCAAAAGATGGAAGCTTTCGTTCCCAGGCTGCAGATGTCAGATCAGAAAAAAGTTGACTTTCTCAGAGCAACAGACTAGAAGTTGCGGTGCGAGTTTTTCTACGTCCAAAGCATTACAACAGAGGCTTTAGGCTTCTGTATTTCAAGCTGTTCAAGGGTGCCAAGTACAGCGATGACGCCTCGGTGGGCTCGAGGAGGCGATGCTAGAATTATATGTTTTGGAAACTTTAGCCTCAGTCTGCAGCTCCACAAAGAAGCCGTTTCTTTCTGGCCTCTCACATATTCAAAGCAAACAGAGTCCGACGGCGGCTGGAAAGTGAGAAAGCGACAATGCCAACATGTCGGAGCGGGTCTGGCCCCTCCACAAACAGGACGACACAATAATGTTCCATGCGCAGTCGGAAAACTCACCCATGATGCAACATGTTTTAATTAAAGTCATATTAGCTGTGCCTTTCAGGATTTGTTTGTGTTCGACGACGTTTATGTGAAGCACAGACGACGCCTTTCCATTTATGCGAGGCAGTTTAATCTTTTACGACATCAACTCAAACCTATAAACTTTATGTAACTTTTAACAAATATGACTGACTTTTATGTGAAGTCATCTGCTATTTAAGGTAGTGGAGTGAGAGCTGCAGCTCGACATGTGAAAGCCATGACACGCACAAATGTTGCTCTTGGACATATTTCCATGTAGGAGGTATTAAGAGATTTTCCTTGGCTTCTTTTACAGTTTACCTTTCTTTCATATCAAATAACTAGACTGACACATGAGTAAATGTCATTTTTTTCTGATGTAAAATGCTGACTCATTTTTGCTACATGGTCAAAAGCATGTGGACAAAGTAACTCTGTACAAAGAAGGAAAAGTTGAGCATCTAATTACAAGATCATTTGCATAAATCTGCAGCCTTGACCCCTTTTCTTTCAGACTCTCCACGAGGAAAGCCCTACACTGTCTTATTTAATAATTCGTCAGGCATTAACATCATTGTTTAGAGATCATTAAGCGGATAGAAATGTGCCAGGCTGGACTAAGTCTAGAGGACATCAGCTTATCTCTCGGGATTTTATCTTGACCTCGGTCACCACAGGAAAAGAGCCGAGTCACAAATTAGATTTGGATTTAGGGAAACTTGATTTACTGTGAAGGTGCGTGTGAGGACAGCGAAGTGAACTGCTTTGACCAGGACACATTTGCGCTCCTCCTCAGATCCTCTCAGTCACTTTTTTACAGATACCATCACTGCATTTGAACCATTCCCAAGTAGTGAAGGCACAAACTGTTATTTTGATCATGAGAAGTGATAGTTATGTAAGAGTGAATCAATAGTTTTGAGCTTCAGTTTCATGGTTAAGACTTTTTTTTACAAATGTTAATGGGAGACTGTATCATCTTTATGACGGTAAGAACTTATAAACACATAATTTCACCTTTTTGTTATAAGTAATGCCAGAAAATAACATAATTTAAACTATTTTTAAATCTCATATTATGACTACCCACCTCACAACAACACTTTCTCTCATTTCTTTGTCTGTTTAATCTTAAAATATTATTTTCTCTTTTAAAATTATGACTTAAAATCGCTTAATCTGAACTTTCTCATAACTTTAACTTTTCATTGACTGATTTGTACTTTTCAGCATAAATTCTGCTTAAGTAACCATCTCATTAATATGTCTAACTATCGATTCTTTATTTTAATCTCATAAAAATTAACTTTTTGTTTTACAATTTCACTTTTTTCTCTAAAAGCGTTGACTTATAGTTTGTCTGTTTACCTAAAAAAAAAAACTTTTTTAGCCTCTGTTTGGATGTTTTATCTCAAAGAATGCATCATAATCAACAACCTTGGCTGTTTGTCTCCGAATTATGACTAATTATTATATAAACATATCTATCCTATAATTTGGACTATTTAACTTCAAATGTTGGCTTTTTATCTCATAATTAAGACCTAGGACAAGTCATAACCTCAGTTTTTATATCATGATCCTGAGTTTTTCATTATTTTGTCTTTTTTATTATCCAGGCTTTTACTTTTCATTTCACATTTTTTGGACTTTTCATCTCAAATTTATAACATTTTATCTAATTTCTGCTGTTTTAGTCCCATATTTATGATTCACTTTCTCATAATTTAAAGCTCCTGTGAGGATATTTTTTGTTTATGTTAAACACTACAATTTATTTTGATTTATTTCATGATATCCAAGAGAAAACAAAACCATCAGTTAGAAGACTGACAGTGTTTATATTGTAATTTTTAGTGCCGTAGAGGGTAGATATCAGCCGAGCAGCTAAAGAAACAGATCTGTCTTTTACATTTCAACATGAAATATTCTAAGGAATTTATGAATTCGACTGTCAAAAGTTGTTTTTTAAACAAATGTCATTACTTAAGCATGTAGAGGTCAATATAAGCAAAAACTGTTTTTGTGCCAAAACCGATATAGAGCTAAAGTTCCTCACAGGAGCTTTAAATCTCATACTGTAATCTTTATATTTATCTCATGACTTTTTGACATTTGTTTCATGATAATATTTCAACTTTCATTTTTAGTGCTCCTTTTTTTTTTACCTTCTTGTTGAAAAAGAAGTCCTTTGTGATGACATAAAGCACAGGTATTTAAGCGATTACATAACACCTTGTGTGCAATTTCCCAAGACTGTAAAACCTCTCACAGCTCTGCCGTGTCATTTACAGAAAGGCAAGAGCAAAGGATTTGTGGTCAAAACAAATACAACAGGTACTGTTTGACATGTCAGACTGATAACAGAGGGAAGCCCTTTTCTGGCACATCTTCATATTTGGGTGTTTTGACCTCACGTCAGCTGGTTTCTCAGGTATCTGTGGGCCAAACATCGCTCTGGCCTTGCTTCTTCGCTGTCTTATCAGTGTTTTGACAGAGACGGAAGCTCAGCGGTGATCTGTGTTCGCTCCCGTGTAAACCCTTTAAAAGACTCCCTCATTTCTGTAGGCCAGCTGTCCCGTCAGGGTGTTTTCTGTTTTGAGGTAAACTGAGCAAAGAAGCTCCAGCTGTCAGGAGTTGAAGGATCGGCATGTTGGTTTATTTCCACCTTTGCGAGCTCTTTGGTTTTGTTCTCTCCTGGTGTTGACATGACGGCAGAGCAGAATGTCATGCTGGCTGGTGGCAGATGTCACAAAGAGGAGGATTACATGAACATTCAGAGCAGCTGGGAGTGACTTCTGTAGGATAAGGAGGAGATCATTGCTGCTGATTACTTATGCTGCTCAGATCCTGTCTGCTGGTGCTTTGTGCTTCAGTGTAAAACCCTAAAACCTCATGAAACATCATTTTTTTTGTTTGTTTGTTTTCGCAGGGGATCAAACCTGACAGTTTCTACAAAGTCAAAGTCCCAGAGCTGAAGGAGATCATCGAAGGCTGCATCCGTATGAACAACGATGAAAGGTGAACACCGTTAACAACAAAAATAAAAATAATAACCCCAAGCTTAATGCACATATGATCTCAAAAAGTGCACAAACAGCATTATTTTCCTCTTTTTTCCCCTCATTTTAAATCTGACTAAAAACTTCTACTTGTACTTTCACACATTTAATCCCAATCCCAAAAATATTTTGCTAAAAAACACTCCAATCTCTACAGTAGCCTGAATGTGCAATTTTCCGTCCTGCAGGTACACTATCCAGGACCTCCTGGACCACCCCTTCTTCCAGGAGAACAACGGCGTCCACGTGGAGCTGGCCGAGGAGGACGATATGGTGAAGCCGGGCCTGAAACTCTGGCTTCGAATGGACGACACCAAGAAGCTCCACGGGAAGTACAAGGACAACAACGCCATCGAGTTCCTGTTCGAGCTCTACAAAGACGTACCCGAGGAGGTGTCTCAGGAGATGGTAGGCGAACACATGAAGATAGTCGATCTTTACGACTTTATGGGCAGCCATTAGTGGAGAAATTAAAAAATTGATCTAAGATCCAGAGATTGATGGTTATCTGTGTGCTCAGCTTGATTAATGATGATGGTTTTTAATGGTTTTCTGGGGGAGAGCTGACTGAATATGCTCTCAAACAGCTTATTTCTTCTCAAAAAGGTGCTGTGGAGAAAATTCAACAAGGTTTGAATTGAGACGCAGCCTTTAAAGACTCGTTTAAACTGTTAAATCAGGAGGGTGACATTATTTGTGAGATGAAAATCCCTCTTTGAGTTATTTGTCCTTTGACCTTTGACTCCAAACAGCGAAAGCAACCTCACTAATGTACCCACACATCATTATGCATCGTTTTACTGTCCTGTTACCACGGCCGCCAAGTGAACGCCTTGCAGAGCGTGTCAAGGGCACGGCTCAACATTTAATCATCAGCCGTTCGAAATGTGAGAGCGTGTCTCAGGAAGCAGCCGGGGTCACGTCTTTAATAATATAATGGCCCTCTTGCTTGTTACGAAACAGCCCCTCCTGTCCTCCACAGCCGGCTCCACAGAGGTCACTTTTAATGAAAATGCGAGCCACAATTCCTTGCTTGTTTACCTCTTTGTGGTAGTTTTCATCAAGATCAAATTTGGTATCAGCGGGGGACATCTAGTCCGGCTGATCTGCTGTAACTCGACTACGTGTTGAGAGCCAGGCCAGGACTGAGTGTCCCACTTTGCTGGACCGGGTGTCACAAGAGGGTGGCGGAAGAATGCGCTCAGTGTGCTTGAATTTTACGAATAACATGTTTGCGTTGATACAAAGTGGCAAACTCCAATGTTGAAAACAGGAGCCACCGTTAGAGCAAGAGAAACTGCAGTTCTTCAAGTGTCCACTAGAGGCTGGTTCTAAATGCATGTCAATCCCTATTAAACCTCATTTCAAAAAGTCTGTTTTACCAGCTGAGTCAAACTTCTTTACAGGCTCATACCTCTAATCAGTCCCGATGGGGGATTGAATATTTTTAATGACTTATCCATTAAACTAAACTCCGTACACCATAACACGCTGGAGGTTTGCCGAATACATTAATTAAAAATGCGTATATCTGAGGGAACGTAGCAACTCATTGTCAAACTCATGAACAAGAACGACCCAAGAATTTCTCTCCATGATCCTCAAATTCACATGACTCTACGCCAAACGCTGTTACCATGCTCCACTTGCAGTCAAACAGGAAGTCGTTTTTTTTTTTTAAAGGGGTTAAATTATTGTTAGTCACCAAATGTGGCATACAGTCACCAGTGGAGGCTTGAAACATTTGATGTAGGTGTAGTAGGTGGGCGTGGCTTTAACACTCTATTTGCTAGTTCCACAAATTGAGTGTTAAAGACACCACACCCTGATTTTCTTAGAGAGATGTGCTTTCATAGGCTTATGCATCATGTCTACACATATTTAACAGTCTTTACAGCAACCCAATACTTGCCCCAATCCAAACCTAAACAATTTAATATTTTTGTTTTTTTTCCCCTGAGCCCTCTTATTTCCAAGGACATGAAAACCATCTTTTCTCTATAAAGCAGATTTTTCCCTATGAAGCCTAATCGGGTTAAAAGCCACATCATTTTCCTCCAACAAATAATAGTCATCTTTAAGTTTTCAAAAATGTTTATTTTCTTCCCCAAATTTAATAGTAAAACATTCTCAAATTGAATTTTCGTGTTAGGGCTCAGAACAGAAGCTTTCATACATGGCCTGACATGCACCTCCTCATAAATGTAACCACGAGTCAAACCAAAGCAGACTGCAGGCCTGCCAGTGATTGGTCCATTCAGTAGCATCTTGTTTCCTGCAGTCGTAACACTTCCAGTACCCCCGCCTACATCGCTTCAGCTGCCAAACATTCCTCCTTCTCTGACGTCTCTGCTCTCTCTTTTCCTCTTTGCAATAGTTGTAGTGGGATCAACCACTGCTCAACATTTATCCGCCCCAGCTCCATTATTATACACCAGGATTCACTCGCCATGTTTCCTGTGCGCAAACAAACGGAGAATGTAGCAGAACCGGAAACTGGGGGCAAGACTTGCATAGGAATCACACCGCAGGGTCCCATAAACTAAGCGAGCGGCTTCAATCCCAGCATTCAGTTCCTTCCCCACGTCATCCCTCGCTTCATATCTTCTGTTGTCTGCTGTCTTCTCTGATTTACCCAAAAATAAAAGCAGACCTTTTTGCTTTACACGGCACAAGGAAGGTCATAGCCGATATGACTTCCAGGTGGAGTCAAGACTTCTCTGAAAAACACAATTTCTCTTAGGTCTTTTAAAAATAAAAGTCTTAATCTGTACAGTCTGTGGTTTTAGTTTTTCTTCTACCAGAGGACTGTACACCAGCTTCAGCACGTCCTCATATGCCTCGCCATAAACCGTGACGGATACACATGTGTTGATGTTGTGCCCTGACCGTTTCTGTGTCTTGTTATGCAGGTCGTGCTTGGGTTCGTATGCGAAGCAGACTTCAAGCTCGTTGCCAAGGCCATCAGGGACAGAGTGACGGCCATAAAGCGGCAGAGGGAGAAGCTGAGACGACAGGCGGAGGAGCGGAAGAAGAAGCTGGAGCAAGAGGCCATAGAGGAAGAGCCAGAGCCTCAGACTCCACTGGCTAGAGTTAGTGAGGTTATCTCAGCAGAGTCCCCCACTCCGGCCTTCACGCCTCCGGCCCCACTCCTGTCTCCGGTCACCAGTTCTGTGGACTCAGGGGTCAGCTCCAACTACCCTGCAGAGCCGGAGGAGCCTGAGGCGGACCAGCATTTTCACATCCGGCACAACAGCCTCTCCTCTGCTAACTGTGAGCAACAGCAATACCACACACGAGTTCCCTCCCTCCTAATTACATATTTTTGTCAAAACTGAGTTATTTGTATTTTCTTATTCTTAAACAGTTTTAAGGTGTTTTTCTATCTCTTATACAAAAGTTACTGTCTGTAGGGTGACCATATTCTGACTTCTTAAAAAAAAAGACATAATTATGCGGGGTGGAGTCACGGAATCGCACAAATTTTGTGCCTAGCCGGCGGCGTGGCGTAAGCACAGTATAAGTCAGGTCCGCCGCACCGATAAGGCGTGCCCAAGCACATTTAGGTATTAAGGTGAGCGGCGCAGCCCGGCATAAGTATCCCCCCTCCCTAACTCAGCTCCTCCCAGCGGTGTGAGTCGTAGAGAGGGAGGAGATAAGGCGTGGAGTGGGTTTAACACAGCCGATAACTGTTTTCACCAATCACATCAGCTCTTCTCCTCACCTTTAAATCTGCCACCGGCGAGGCGTATTACAATTTTCGTGAAAGATTTTCAGGTCGAATCGAGTGTCTTTTACGCGCTTCTAACTTAGTAAGTCCACGTGACACAAACTCGAAATTTGTGTACAAAACCGCGGACATCTAAATGATTTTATAAACTTCCCCAGACAAAGCCGGACAGCTCCCCAAAAAGAGGACATGTCCGGGTAAAATAGGACATATGGTCACCCTAGATACTGTATATCTACTCAGTCAAAGCTGAGCTGGGTTCTACAGGATTATATCTGTGAGCCAATGAGCTATTGACTTGAACAAAGGAGGCCCAATCAGGTTCCACTTCTTTGATCTCACTACAGTGAGGGCAGGAAAAGGGGATAAAAACACAAAAAAGTTCCTGTGCTAACATTAGGAGGAAAGCACAAAAGGCCGTTTTTCCAGGAATAGTGTACGAGTATTTCTCATTATTAAATTGTTGATAATCTAAGTATAAGAGCATGATCAGTTTTAATGACTTACTCATCGAGGACTCAGGGAAACAATCGTGCAGCCGACAGTTATTCTGCAGGAAGCTGTTCAGACTCCAGAGTGTATGGGAGACATACAAAGAAATGTGAAACTGTAACTAAATTATTCAGTCCCTGTAAGTCTCGTGGTGTGTTTGCGTGCTGTGCTGTGTTGCATTTAATGATCATTTCCTCGTTTCTAATTTAAAACAACAGCAGAAATATTCGTCTCATCGCTCATAATGAATTCAGCCCCTCGGAGCGGCGCTAACCCGCAGATTTTTATTGAGTAACTGTTTTTGTGTGTGGTAGGTCTCAGTTTGGGGTCTCTAAGTGTGTTTGTGTCAGTCAGTCAGGCCACAGTCAGTCACATGCTCATGGTGTTTTATCCTTTTGTTTAAACAGCTGACTGTGAGACGGACGGCTATCTGAGCTCCTCCGGGCTTCAGGATCCGCTGGAGGCCGGCAGCTTTAACTCGCCCGTGACCCCTCCCACCAAGCACCCTGACACCCCCATCCCCAATGGGCTCACCATCCCGGCCCTCCGCTTCCCCTCGGTGAGTGGCCTCGGTGAAGAGAGAATGACTTTATGAATCACTGACAGAGAGTTTGATAGATGATGTTATGACAGGAAGTTACACCTGACAGCGAGGGAAGGCAGCTGTATTTATATTTCACACAGGCCAAGAAGCTGACAGATATTTAAACATTTGTGATGCTTTTAGATTAGAAAGAAGTGAAGCATTTGCATCTAGAGAATTTTCCAGAAAGTGACTCAAAGAGACGTAATTCGAACATCAGAAAAACTGGATTCAACTTCATCAAGTGAGCAGATTAGAAAAGTTATTACAGGTCATTTGAAAATATGCAGCAAAGCTCATCACACAATATAAAATTCTTGTCAAGACATTTAACTAAGAACCCAAAATGTCAACCAAAGCTAATTTCTCCATCAGTGGATTTCACGGTGAGTTAGTGGAAAGAGAAATGCGGCATTAAGGAAGAAGGAATAATCTGTGTGGTTGAAATCAGGACTTTTCTTGACTATCTCGTACTGAGTCCTCATTTGCATGTTCTTCAACACAACTTTATTTTCTATTCATAGAGTATCGCTGTTTCTAACAACATTGAACACGGCAACTCAGGGTCTCCAAGCGGCTTCAACTCCCCCGTGGACAGGTAATGATCCTCAGCCCTCTTTTCTCCCCACTCTGCTCTTTTTTTTTTCTTCACACAGAGGCGATCTATAGTCCCGTCTTTAATTAAGTCAGAGAACTGAAAATCAATGCGAATCTAGTAGAAATGTCTAGTCTTCCCTCTTTAACTCCACCTCCTCCTCCTCGCCCTCTTCCTCCTCCACATCTGTGGGGCTGTCACAACAAGCTGGAGGCGATCGACAGGCTCCTCTGTGTTTTTATTGCTGTGAGGCAGCGTGGACCCTCGCAGGTCTCTCCGTGACGGGGGTCTCTGATGTTGAGGAGGCCCTTGTTTCCATGTTTTTCATGATGGCGGGATGTTAGAGAGAGACTTTATTTAGATTTTAGAGCCGAGAAAAGCTCACTTGTTTTGGCGATAAATATCCCCTCACTTTTTTAGTTCCGACTTTCACTGCTACTGCTTTATCTAAAAACAAGTAATAGAGAGAAAACAGCAGTATAGTTAAGTTATTAGTAAAAGAAACTGACAAATATCAACTCCTAATGTAAGTGTGCTTTGATTTGATATATACCGATAAACCTAATATACCTTGTAGAAGTCGTAAGGTGATAAGCTGGTATGTGTCACGTGGTGTTTGTGGTTGCTGTGGTAACATACGGGAGCTTGGGTCATGCCGAGTAGTTATGAAAAGACGTGGCTTACCTGCAATCAGGTGATTTTTGTTGACCGCTTCGTATCGCTTCGCATCGCTTCGCATCACATCATATAGTATAGTACAGCATCACCTTGGATTACCTTTGTGTGATCCTGCTGTATACCAGAAGGGGTCCTGTGTGTGTGACCGTATTAGCAGATGTTTCATTAAAAACACCCTAAAGTGCAGTCTAAGCCTCTTGCTTGTCTATGTAGAAAGCTATAGCGCGTCAGACAAATACTGGACCCTCAACTTTCCTCTCAAGCGACAATGTTGGTCTTTAGAGTTGCTACATTAAAAATATTTATTTTGGTTAAAGCTCCTGTGAGGAACTTCAAGTTTGGGTCATGTATGGCGCCCCCTGTGGACAAAGCAGTCTTTGTTTATCTCATCCTGTACGTGCTGAATTAGCGGCAAAAAATGTCATCTGCTGACTTTTGACAGCCAAATGAATTATTTATTATGAATGTTTTTTGCTGATGGTCTTGTTTGCTTTTATGTATCATGAAAAGGCATTAGTATGAATTTCAGTCTATTTCATAAGTGTAAAAAAATCCTTACTGGAGCTTTAACTAAAAAAAAGACTTTGATGAGCCATCTTACACCGCCGTGACTCAAAAGTGAAGAACTTGTAATGTTTGACATTTTTGAGGGTAAAAACTCAATAATAGATGATCATAAATGTCATGCACCACAGGAGCTTCTTGTCCTTGAAGGCCACCGTCCCTTCACTGATGGAAAGGGTGAGAAAGGGAGCATTTAAATCCAGAACTCCTGTTTCTACACACTGTAACATCGAACCTCAGCCTGATTGTCAGTTTTTCTGACAGTTTTTCTGACTCATACGCTGAAAACTGAAGCAAACGTCCAGTCTAATTATCGTCCTCTTTTCTGACAGGAGAGAAAATACCTCTTTTTGCTTCGGTCGTTTCCAGGAAAACCTTGGATTTAATTGATAGGTAGATTTTTTAGAGCAGAACAGACTATTTGACAAAACCAAGACAAATCTTATTTCCATGTACTCTGTGTTTAAAGGTAAGATAATCTTTGCTTTCACCTGAAGTAACCCACGAGTCTGGGTCTTCTAAATAAAGACAGGCGGACACCACCGGCCTCTCGATGTTTCCCGCTTGTGGATGGAGGGGAGTTTGTTACCACAGCTCTCCCAAAAGGCCCAAGAGACACAATTAGCTGAACCAAAGCTTTTTATAAAGCCTCCTGAATGTTCTCCGCTTCTCAGAAACCTAAACCCTGATCACTGTATAAATACGACGGATCACATGGATGGGCTGCTTTCTCTGGACCAACTCCAGCTTCATATATAGACTCTGAACCTGCCTCTTTATACTCTATTGTTTAACTTGGCTGTTCCCTCTCTAGAGACAAGCCTCCTTTACCCTTCAGAGTGATGTTTATTATTCTAATTATTATCAATGGTGTTTTAATAAGCAGCTGTGATTTATTTTCAATTCCTGTCATGCTTCTGTTTCATGAATTTGCTTTGTGGCTCTTTAGGGCGTCTTTTCTAATCAGAAGCTTGTTTGGTGTCTTGGCAGCTACGCCTCAGATGTGACTTCGAGTTTGAGCGACGGCTATGAAGGCCTGTCGGAGAAGAGCGAGAGGACGGCTGCGAGGCGGACCGCTGCCAAGCTGTTCAGGAGGAGGGCTCGGTCGAGGCTGCGCATCACAGGGGTACAGTAAATCAAGAGTTTTGTGTCGTTGCAACACCACATGTGGAGTTAAGCTAATCATAAACAGATAAATCAAGTTAGCGGGTTTATTGTATTTGTGATTTTGCACTGGAGCTCCACCCTGATTACATAACTGCGTCTGTGCTGTCCTTCCTCAGCGACCACAGCTCGTTTTTCATCTGGTCTGAGGTCTTTCACTGTTTGCTCTGGAGACAGACAAACACATCATGTATAACCACACGTAGTGCAAATACAATGTCGCATGTAAACACATAGCATTTTACAGTAGACCCACGCAGCTTTAGGTTTGCTCGTGCACACAAAACCGTATTGTTTACCGCGTGTTTAACTTTACTCAGTGGTTTAGCGGGTAAACAGACACCTGTCGCCGCTCCTCATTGATCCTCTCCGTCCTGTCCTGCAGCTCTCTGATAAAGTGGACCGTGTGGTGGAGTGTCAGCTGCAGACACACAATGACAAGATGGTGACCTTCAAGTTCGACCTGGATGGAGATAACCCCGAAGACATTGCTGCTGTCATGGTGAGTCAACGCTGCTGTGAAGTCGATAACCGGACAATGATCAACAAGTTGCATTAAAAAGCTTCGATCGGGTTAAACGCAGAGCTGCTTCGGTTTTGTGTCAGTGTTTACTTTGGTTATGAATGGTATTGAAATTCTATTAAATCAAGTTTTGGACCAATTGATCAAATTTGGTGACCGTTTAGCTCAGGGAAATCATTGATTAGCCCTGGTTATCATCCCAAATAAAACACAGATGATGTCCTTTCTCTTTAGTTATACCTTTCGTTGCATAATTCAGATTATCTTTCCGGCTACAAAACTAGAAGGGCAACTAGGGAGTGGCGACCACCACCAAAGCTTAAAGTTTAGTTTTAAAGACATGCTAATCTGAAGAAACAACTGTCCTTTGAGGATCCACAAAAACGGCTTTGTTGTTGTTGATGATTGAACGGGCTCCAAAGTTTTAAGGCCTCCTCCTCCAAGCGAATCCTCCACCCAAGTTTCATAAGACCATGAACCCGCTGACATACCGCTGACTGAGTGTAAAGATAAACATGTGTCCACCGCCTCCCATTGAATAACACATGAAGCCAAATTACCCATGTGATGAGTGCCAATGTCATGAGCGCCAATGTATTGTGCGTCATTTCGGTGACCAGAGAAATCAGTAAAATGAACTTTAGTGACCTTTGATTGACAGTAGTCACTCTCTTAGCGCTGTACACACTATCTACCAGAAGTTTGCCGATGTTGACCTCTGAAAGTTACTGGTTTCCCGAGGCTAGTTAAGAATTTAAAGCTCTAGTAGGGAGTTTTTTGTGTTTTTAAATTAAATGAAATTCATACTGATGTTGTTTAATTATGTAAAAAAGCAAACAAAGCCATCATAACCAAGATTGTTTTTTATAATGTCATTTCTTTACATGTGAAACCAGCCGACCAGCAGCAGAAGCTATTTAATAACATGTTACGCACAAAATATTTACAATAATTGACACATTTGACCACCCAAAGTCAGCAGGATGAGAGTTACTTTAAGCATGTAGAAGAAAAAAATAAGCAAAAACTGCTTTGTCCACAAGGGGCGCCAAAATTGACACAAAGCAAAAGTTTGTCACAGGGGCTTTAATAGCAAAAACCTTTAGGATATTTATTTTGATGGTGTATAATCTTGATTTTAACGAGCGTGAAGTTCAGATTGTTGAAATAAGGATGAACTTTGACTTGATTTTTGACATCTTACGTCTTGTTCTCCAAGAACTCACTGGTGGTTGAACTGTTACAAATTCATGCGGTGACTCCAGACATTGCCCACTTTGTTCTCATGTCCTGGGATGATGCTAGCACCGGCAGTGACATCAAACATGTGAGGTTAAATCTGGGTTAACCGTGTTCAAAATGACGAACACGACATTGAAAATATTTCCTTTTAAAGAAAAAGTCCACCTCAAACAACGTGGGGTCTTACGTTTGAATATTTCATCAAACATGTGGAATGAAATAATTTCCCTAGGTCATCGAGGGGTTAACAATGAGACTAATCAGTTTTCTGTGGAGACTGGACCTCCTGGCACTTTGAAGGATTTGTACAGAAATAAATAAATGAGCTCACCCTGTCAGCTGATAAGACAGCTCAGCTCCATCGGAGCCGAATGTCCTCGTGATTCATTCTGCCCCCAGTTAACAGCCTTTTGTTTGTTAATCCTAAATCTATGTGATAATGTATCTAACCGTCAGAGAAGTGAGTGACGTAGGGACGCAGCCCATCAGCCCACCCTTCTCTTGTTGTCATCGAAGCCTGTTTGAGGCCTTGTATTCACTTCTTGTTTACTGAATGGTCTATTTTCTTGACTATAAAAAAACACAGTAGGCTTTTGTTTACAAAGTCCTTCCACAGCAGAGGCATATGGCATCTCACCAGCATGCTGTCCTCAAAGAGGGTTTTGAACATGCAGACGTGCAGACTTGCACCACGCTGACAGGAAACAGTCACCACACCTCAACCCGCAATTACCAACAACACTCAGAACTGCATGAATATGCAAGAGTAAAAAGCTCCACTCATAAACTACTGTACTGTGGATTTACAACACAAGATTTATGTACTTTTTTTGAGGTGCCGAGGGTGGGTGAGTGTTTGGGCTGGTGGGTAGATTTCACAGATGGGTGCACCATTAGAAAACAAGTGCCAGAAAAGCTAAAGAGGGTTGACAGAGCTAACTGTGGATGCATTTTAGAAGCAAACTCGAGTGTAGAAAACTGGATCCAATGCCAAAGTGAAAAAAAACGCAGTTCCTTGGGTGGCTGGCATCAAGAGTGAGCCAAACCTGATTAGATTTTGTCCATCCATCCATCCGTTTTCTACCGCTTGTTCCCGTTAGAGGTCATGGGGGGGCTGGAGCCTATCCCAGCATCTTCGGGCGAAGGCAGGGGACACCCTGGACAAGTCGCCAGTTCATCGCAGGGCTGACATATAGAGACGAACAATCAACCACACTCACATTCACACCTATGGGCAATTTTGAAAGTGGCCAATTAACCTAACCTTGCTTAGGCATGTTTATGGGATGTGGGAGGAAACTGGAGTTAACCCACGCAGACACAGGGAGAACATGCAAACTCCACACCCAGGACCTTCTTGCTGAGAGGCGACAGTGCTAACCACGTCACCACTGTGCTGTATTAGATTTAATATTAAAATCAAAATATTCTGCAGATTATGATGAGTTTGATTCAGCATCGCATTAAAAACAGACCTGACTCTGCAGTGGGAATCACCACATAGACTCAAAATCACTGTCTTTGAACACAGTTGGGCGCTGTTTCCACAAATGCAGGTTTAAACTGTACTTTGCAAAGAGGAAAACATATTTAATCATGATCTTGCAACTTCCATGCTATTTTTCCTCTGATTCCTAATTGTCTTCTCTGGTTTTACAAGGTCCACAATGAGTTCATCCTGCCATCAGAGAAGGAGGGCTTCATCCACCGCATGGGGGACATCATCAAACGGGCCGAGTCTCTGATGGCCAAAGAGCAGCCGGTCCACCCTGTCGGGCACAGACACCCCCAGCCTGCTTTCCACAACGGGGTTAACTCTTTATCTTCCTCTCAGGTCAGCAGCACACCACCTGCTCCTCACCTGTAAACCACATCACCGCAGTGTTAGCTGAGAACAAAGGACGTAGCTGTAACAGAGCATTTTATTGACTCGTCTGATCATCGTAAATTACAGCAGCGAGAGTGTTTCTCTTATCTTGACCAGGAGCATAAATCTGGTGTAAATGGAAAGCTGTACCGTAGAGCTTTCTACACCAGAAATAAAAACCTCAGCGGAGTGCTTTCCACACTGTCCGCATCCCTTATGAAACTCACCCTTAAAGACAGAGGGTTAAGTGTTCCTGTGCCACCTGAGGCTTTGCTTTCATTTAGAACATTATGTTACTGAAAGCACTAATGTCATAAAGTCGCTGTGATTTGTGGAAACAAACTCCATGCCTTTTTTTTTCACATGTATTTGTTCCCATGTGCACAAATCCTTTCCAGTCCTTCCACCATAATGAACTTTCCAGTATTTGTGCCCACAACGAAGGGATAAAATAATTCATGTTGGGATTTATGAACCGCTTTCTCAATCAGGATTCTGTGAAACTGTAAAATAAGGACTTCATGGAGATGTTTAGGAGCAGTGCCAGCCTGTTTTCGAGATATGAGCCAACGCCTCATCAGACACAGTTTGTATGCTTGAGGAGAAGGAAGCGTCTGTTCTAGTCTGTGCAGTAATCAAAGAACAAAATCTCCCTGTGTGCAGATAAACGATGCTCAGAAATGATGTCGGACGTAAAAATGTGCAGTTTCATGTAAACAAAAGGAGAAATAAGAGCGGTAAACCTCCACCTTGTTCACCATGTTTCCGACCCCCCGGCTACATAATTAACTGGAACCACTGTGGACAAAATCTCTCCTGGCTCCTCTCCAGCACATGATTAAAACAAGGCATGGATCACATCCCAAAAAAACCATTATGGCTGCTCTTCCCAGCACTGTCCATTTCAAGCTGGTTAAGCCAAGATGAAAACCCATGATCCCCTAGACTCATCTGTTTATCTTCTTTTTTAGTCTCTGGGACTGGGTGCTATTCTGGGAGTTTTTGGAAGAAGATAGAGGGAATAAATGAAGTTTGAATCTCTGGAAAGAGAAGCTGGACAAGCTGTCGCTGTTTTCCCTTAACCCACAAATGTAGCAATGCTAGCAGTGAGGCTGTATTCAAGTAGGGCAGTCCTTTTTGGCTAAAACAGAATGATATCATAATCTTATATAAGACCCACTCCGATTTAAATCAGGTTTTTCTTGTTTTTTATATGTTCCCATGGTGTTTTTCTGAAGCTACGGGACATATCATGAGAGAACTAAGTGCGAAATTAAATTTCTGAGTATTTCTGCATTCAAATTGCTGTGAATCTCTGGCAGATCCAAATGGAAGGTTCAGAAACAGTGAGATTTCCTACATCACAAATCCAAGCTCCGCCCCCAGAGCTCCACTATGCAGGCCAGACTTTGCATATAGATGAAAAATAGAGAGGATGACTGCAGAAAAAGCCTGTGCAGTAGCGGATTACAATGCTCGTAAGAAAGCTAATAATAATGTTAATTTTCATCATGTCCCTAAAGATATTAGTGTCTGAGAGCTGAATAGCTTGTGTGTTACCTGCCTCTTCTGTTGCACAAGCAATGTTAGGGAGCAAGCTAGCATGAAGACGAGTGTGAAGAGCGTTGTCTCTGCCCACGACCCAAAGCCAAATTACATTGCTAATGCTGACTATCTGATGCTGGAAGATTCTTTATAGCTAAAGGATAACTATCTAATACAAGAGATAGATAGATGATAGTAGTTATATATGCTGTAATACAATATACTGAATGTAAGGTGTGTTGTAAAAATCACCATAATACAAATGTGAATGTGTGATACTGTTACATACTTCACATTCGGCATAAGAAGTACCCATGTTGCTCTTGTAAACAGTTATGAGATCACTGTTTTAGTTTCTTTCTGGCACAACATATCAAATCTCAAATGCTTCATCCTCTGGGTACTATGAGCTTTAATAAACTAATTCATCTCTATCTCTGAATGACAAATACCAGACAGCCTCACTGTCACACTGATGCCCCTCAGGCTCATCTGATCAGCAGATTTCTGCAGATGGAGCCACGGTACCGCTGCCACTTACTCTTAATATGAGGTTAAATTACCACACAAAGACTTTATAATGGGCACACTAACTGGTCAATAACTTTGGATTTATTGTGGAAACTGCTCTTCATAAATTACCAGTAAATTCTTTACGGCTGTGTTAATCTTTACTTTATTGTCCGCTTAATACACAATGTACCAAACTGACGAGCAATATTCTCAGATGCATTCTTCGAAGTCAGTTTACAAGAAGATAATACGACTATTTTGCATCAGTTTAACCTCCTTTGTTTCATTCTTTTAGTGAATATTGAGCTCAGGACGGATATGGTATTGACTTAAACGTACATGAATATGATCCTATAACGCTGTATTCCAGCTGTATCTATCTGTAAGCGCTTGTTATCAAACCTGCTGTGCATTTTTGTCCTTCAGCCAACTCACAGCCTTGTGCAAAAGTCACACATCACCTTATTAAACGTAGAGATTGAGTTTTATCACTTGTGCTCTCTTGCAGCCCAATCTCCACAGTCACTCCCTTCCTCGAACAAACTCCTCCTCATCATTACCTGGTAAGTCCCACAGCTGCTCTGATGAACTTCGCTCGCCCGTTAGAGGGATATATTTACCTTGAGGAAATGAAACTTGATTTGTTTGAGTGGATGATTGGACTTTTGCCTAACCCCCCAATCATCCTGTAAACATTTTCAACTCACAAAGTAACATTTAGTGCGTGCCAGCTTCCAGCATGTGACATTAACCTTCATCTGTTTGTTGCATTTTTATTTTTTTTGACTTCATTGTTGTTGCATGTGTGTATTAATATCTGTGCACGTGCATCCACTCATGCATGTGTGTGTCTCGTCGTAGACTTTGGAGCTCTTAACCCAAACGTAGCTGCACGTGGCTCCCCCCACTTCCCCAATGGAGACGTCTTCGGTGCAGACATTACTTCACCTGGGCGACCTCTATTACGTTCACAGTCTTTCCACAACGCCCCAGGTAAAAAGCTTCCCGCTCCTCTCTCTGGTCCTTACGCAAAAAGGCCGAGCATTGTTTACTGTTTCAGCTCTCTGAAAAAATTGTTACAGTCCCCTTGGCAGAGAATAAGTCGGCGCAAAGCTCAGCTACCTCATAAACTCCCACCCTCCTCTTCTCAGGGCCCGTTCTCGGTATTGTTCAGACATTCACATGGCGCCATCCGCCATCCCTTCACCTCAAAGCCTTCTTCTGTGTCTGCTTCACAGCCGGGCCTCTTGGGTAATTACCTCACCTGAAGGCTGCTTTCTGACTTTTAGGGAGCTGTGAATGCTGTTGCTGTGAAGCATGAGCTGGTCTCCGGTTCTGCGATAGGCGGCAACATCTGTTTGCCAGCACAAACTCCTACAGAATTTCCGAGAAAGCCTCCCACCCCCTTTTAAGTCTCCAACCCTAGAAAGAGCATTTGAAATCGATTAAAGGACGCACACACAGAATCAGCCAAAAGTCCCTGTTCCAGCCTCTAAACATCCTCATCCCCCATTGTTTTGTGTCCTCTCACTTGTGGAAGTTCACCACGTTGCTGCTTGCGCAATCCTCCTTGGCCAACCGCCACTTTCGCAGAGTGTTTCCAAACCTATGTTTCCATCAGCGAGGAAAAACTAGAGCCTGTTTTGCATCATCAGCAACAGGAGGCAGGACTTTTAACTGTGAGGCTATTGTTAAGGTAAATGTCAAATCAATCGATGCGGGTAGCACATTGGCATCTCCGACTTTTCCCCGAAGGAGTTCTGAATCAACCTCGACTGCTTTAATCTCACAACAGGACCCTAATGTTGAGTAAAGACACACGTGAGTTCGGTTTAATTTCCCCTGCAAATAGTAAGTGAAACATCCTTACTCGCTCCCGTCGATGCCAAACCACAAAGAGCCATGTAAGCCATGTGTGCAACTGTTCCCACTGCAGTTAAAGTTAAATGCTCCTCCAAACAAAACACCTTTGTTCGGCTCAAAAACCAATCATTCGAAAGTACAGGAAAGATTTATGCTCGACATGGCGTAGCTTTTGGCAGGAGGCTGCAGGAAGAATTAGACTCACCAAAACCTGAGAGAGAGGAAGACAGAGTGATCTAATTTCTGGTCGGCGCTCTTCCAAACAAATTAAATCAAGGCTTAAGCTAACATGTCTGAACTTGCACTTGAGATATCTGAATGGACTTGGCCACCTGTTGCAAAGCCTTAAATCTGAACTTTTTTGCTGCTTCTATCTTGATTTATTGCAACAACTGAAAATATTTGAAGTGCTGCATTTCTCCTCGTGTGCAGGCCTCTGTGGTCATTCAATAGGCCACACCCTGTATTACTCTGAATGTATTTCATCTTCTAAATTACTAAATAAAAGAAAAAAAAAGAAAAATGTCTGAAAACTAATGACTTGGACCATCAAGTCATTACATTAATATTTATGAGGGAATAAAACTGGAAGCAGTGTCATTTTCTAATCGGTCAGAAAGCTCAGTGCTAATATTATATTGTTATAGTGCTAATATTGGGCACTTTTATTTTGATTTATTTGCAGTTGAAAAGAGAATAGATAATAAAAACAAGTCCTAATTAGGGTGACCATATTCTGACTTTCAGGGGTGGAGTCATGGAGTTGCACAAAGTTAATTTTGAGAGTTTTTCGGGTCGGATAGATTGTGTTTTATGCGCTTCTAACTCAGTGAGTTTAGGTGACACAAAATTGAAACTTACATTCAAAACCCTGGACATTTGAAGGATTTTATAAACTTCCCCAGGACAAACCCGAACAAACCCAGACAAGCCTGGACAGCCCCCCAAAAAAGAGAACATGTCCGGGTACAAGAGGGCGTATGGTCATCCTACCTCAATCAAGTTATATTGTCAACCAGCACATACTGTTAGCTTTCTTTTCAAGCCAAACTATAAACAGTTACATTAACTCAAAATGTGTTATCATGCTAATATTAGCTGTTGTCTAATGCTAGCTAACTATTAAGCCAAAAAGCTTTTATAATGATAAAATGCTGTTTCAATTTAATGAGTTTTTTAACCTGCTAATATTTTATTACTTTATTGAAGTTTGTGAGTAACTGAAAAGTTACAGAAATTGGTCACACTTTATTTTGTAACTCATTGATCGTCATTCGAGGGTAGGAGATTTGTCAGATTACCATCATTTATCAGATTTTCACACTTTTTCAAAAAAGTATAGCGATATTACAGCATTTTTTGCCCTACCTTTGATAAAACATGACAGTAGTATGTTATGCTGTGAATATGGGTTTTGATTCGGTAGAGTCGCCCCCTACTGGTTGGCAAAGATTGCTGACGGAAGATATTTTGAACTCGAAAAGCTAAATTCACTTGTTTTGCACTCTCTGTTTGAGCTAACCTTAACTCATTTCATCTTTGTCTTCCAGGGTCCCCACTCCATTACCAGCATCACCACAACCCAGCATCCCTCCTGCCCCACCACCAGCACTACCACATACCCTTCATGGGCCACAGCCACTTCCCATTCCCATACCCGGGCTCTCCCGGTTCCCCAAAACCAGCCCCTCACCCTCCCCTCACTCGTGTAGCCAGTAACCCCACCTTCCCTTCTGTCCCCTCCCCAGCACCTGGTTCCCCAAATCCTCTGAACGAGACCCCGAGTCCTGTGAGCAATGAGGGCGTCACCATGTCCCCTCCTGGCCCCCAGCATCCCAACATGTGGCCCCCTCACACGCAGCCCCTGTTTTCATTGGCGAATGTCATCTCCATGGCGATGAGCATGGCGCAGTCTTTCATCCCTCCTGCGAGTATGCCCGCTCAGGGGATGCCCTCCTTCCCGGGTTACCACCACCAGCTGCCCGGTCACCTCCCGCCACAGTCAGGCTACCCCTCCGTCTACCCCCAGCATTACCAGACCTCACCAGTAGAGGCCCTTTACCCCACGGTGGGCATCCAAGCACAGAACAACATCTACAACAGCCCTGAGAATGTACCACAAGTTGATGGTTCACATCAGAATACTCATCCAGGCTGGCTGCATCCAGTTTCTCCACCTTCCATGCCTACCACTCCTCCACCGGTTCCCCAGGAGCCTCTGCAGCAAGTCGGATTCTCCAGTCCAACCAGTATCATCCAGGATGACGGTCTCAACCCTTTGGCTCCATTCTCAGCACAGGTTCAAACCCAGGCTGAGCTGAAATCAGAGGAGTCCTGTTCAATCTCCTCATCAGATCTGTCCCCATCACCACCATCAGAGAGCCCAGAAAGCACTGTAAGCATCATGTGGTCTCTTATTTTATCGGTCTCTCTATGGGAAGATTCCTTAAGGGCTCGCGTCCTTCAATGTTGCTTTTTGTGCTTGCTGTGCCCACAACATCAATTTGAGGGCACTTCATACCGATGATTACCGTTGCTAGGTTACTTAATTTGTTCCAAGGCACTTCCACTTCCCCAGGGACCATCATGCTTGCTTTATAACACTCTGTCTGCCTCATAGTACTTTTTATTCAAAAGGATGGAAACTGTGTCGAGGCGTATGCAAATGTGGCGTCAGAACAGACGTCTCGTCTCTTATAGATTTTGACTCTTAGGTGATGGAGAAGTGATGTTAAGGTTTGCAGTGGTGGACACACTGAGCAGTGAAAACTCAGCACTGCATCTGTTTTGTGTTGAAAACAAGCACACCCTGCTCAAAAATGACGTCAATGGGCACAGGCCATTGGGAGGCAAATTAAGGCCAAAGTATTACCACGATTAACTTAGGAGGTAACAATATTAGTTTCAGTTTGTTTTGAATCCAGCAAAAAATCACTTCCAGGAGCTTTAATTAATTAAACAAACTTTTAGATTTTAACCATTTCTAATGTTCTTAATCCAATACTTATTCTCTCTTTTACCCCATATTTAAGATCTTTGTTTTTTTTTAACTTTTTGTAGCTTATTTCCAAGTGTAAAAAATTCTGCAGCCCCTGAAAACTGAATCAAAACCTCAACGTCCCTGATATCTAAATCACAGTATTTACTAAAAAGACTATTTTCTGTGTACATCATACATGTTAGGCTAATTCTGCTGTCACACTAACAGTAAAAATGTTTGTTTTTTCTCTGTAGTTATCTTCCTTCAGCACACAAATGCAACCTGCTATCCCTGAGATGACTGCCAGTACCCCCAAATCGAAAGCCTCTACCACTGAATCTGGTGAGAATTTTCCTCCCGTTGTCAGAACATGATTTCTGTGTTGTTTTCTTCAGCTGGGTTACGTATAGATCAGAGAGCATCCTGGAAGTTAATAGGAGAGTTGTTTTCTTTATTAGAGAGCAGTTTTGTTGACTTTCATGGGTTTTTCTCCTCCGTCACTGCACCACAAACACCTTATGTAGTGTAGGAGACCAGCCAGAGACTGAGAGAAGTGGAAAATGACATAACCGTGTTGTGTTTATATTTGTAGGCCAAACAAACACAAACACACACATGCTTATGGTATACACATGATCTTACCAGCAGCCAAATAATCTAGTTTTTTCTCCTTCGGCTCTATTTTATGATGTTTTCGCTCCAAATACCGTCTGATGTCCCCGTTATAGCCAATTTAACGTCCAGCTTGTTTTTCTTTCACTTCCCTCCTCTGTCTCCTTGGTGACATTATCACCCATTAACCGTGCCTCAGGAGCCGTTGCGTAACCGAGTACGGATGTAATGTTCCATTCAAAACCAACACAAACGTAGGTGTGATGGCGACCCTACCCACAGCTAACGACCAATCAGGACGCCGCTGTGCTCATTACCAGCCTCTCCTCCCACATCCACACCTGTCAGTGTTTAGAGCCCACATTCAACAGAGTCCCTCTGTTTAAGCGGGGCACTGACCCAGAGGCCGTCTGTGTTTGCTGTTAGAGGGACACTCGGTGGGCGAACTGAGGCACTGCAGGATTTAAGAGCCTGAAAGCCTCTATTTACTCTGTTTACTCTTTATATAAGCTGGATCTGGACAGGTAAAGTCATTCTCAGGAGAGCAGTCAAGACTTTCAGCAAAATTAAAGACAGCGTAACAAGAATTAAGGAGAATAAAGTTGTAGTTTTAGGCTTTCTTTTATTTTGAAGGGGGATACCAGAGGACAGATTTCACAAACCTCTTATTTTACAAGACATCAGCATATTTTACGAGCTCTTGTTGAGGCCACAAGCTTCACTGTTTGATCTGCAGCTACAGGGAGCACCTATGACCTCCCTCAGCTGGTATCAATCAGCTCAGGCTGTGAGACTATAAAAGAGGGGCTGAGCTCTCTGGTCCAGTTGGGTTTTTGCTCCTTAGGAGGTCCACACCTTCAGTTGGCTGTCCTGTTTTCTGTTGTGTGAATATTTTAGTTTGAGTTACAAGATATTTCTGTGTTTATTCAGGAATCATTATTTCCTCTCTGACTTTTGACTCATCTTTTTCATTTGTTTTGTTTGTCTATCTGTCTGTGGAGAAGTTTTCCACAGACAGTCTTCTGATGCACCGCTTTGCCTCAGTTGGTAGAGCAGACACTCCATGAATGGAGGCTATAGTCCTGCCTGTGCAGATTGTAGGATCAGTTCTTGGTCTGGACATGATTTGGTCCCAATAATGACATGTATTGATAATGAGAGAACTGATACTAATAATGGACGACTTACATCTGGTTATGCTCAACATTTAAAAACATTATCCAGTGATGGTCTGAGATTTGATTTGCTGTCATTGGGGATGGGAAAATGTGTTTTCATTTAGAAAAGATAATGGTGCTATCTGCCTTGTGGTGGCTGATGCTGATAATGTAAAAAGGCCATTTAACAGCCTGATTAATAGACTTTAATGCTTTACTTCTACTTTACTGCTGTTGTAAAATCTTAACTACTTTAGCCAAGTTAGAACCAAATTGTAGTTTGGATTTATTTAACTTATTCTTATTATATTCACTCTTACGAAAGGAGTATTAGGGCCACATTTAGAAGAAAAAAAATTAAGACTTTGAGATTTAAATTGTTAACTTACAAGAATAAAGTTGTAATAAAATCACTATGATAGGCTAATTATGATAACGTGGTGCTAATGTGCCTATGATTTTAGTATGACTTTATTCTCATTAGTAATGACTTCAATCTCGAGGTATGAATATATATATTTTTTTTATGTGGCCCTTATACTCCGTCATACTCTCTCTCTCTCTCTCTCTCTCGCTCTCTCTCTCTCTCTCTCTCTCTCTCTCTCTCTCTCTCTTAAGCTTTTGTATTTTGGGGTTTTCATAATCTCATTAAGAATATTTTGTGCAGATTTTTTCACAGTGAACAACATCTGACAGCATGTTTTTGTTAGAGAAGAGCAGGGCCTTGGTTTAGTCTTTGTAACGCCACTCTAAAGTGGGACATATGTGTAAGAAGTGTCTGCAACAATGTGAGCATGCATATATACACAGCTGGTTACAACTCTGTACCATGTTATCAATGCTGTAAATTAAAGCTCCAGAGATTACTATTTAAGGTGATAACTGTAAAAGCAGAGGGAGACTCATTTGAGGACTGTTATGATTAGATTAAAGTCAAAGCTTGACAGTCAGGACGGACTGAGGCTTTGTTCTGATGATCAATCACCTCTGATCAGATTAGGAGAGAATCACTATGACTGAGCTGATGATTGGTCCAGAGTCGTATAAATTCACTGACTGGATGGTACAACTTCTTATTCATGGAGACTAGAAGTAAGTGGAGAAATGAGGAGACACAGAATCCAAAAATGTTTAGAAATAAGAGCTGAAATAATGCGCATTGTTGCAATCACAATCCATTCAGGGACATGATCAAAATATTGATTTTCACTCGAGTAGATGTGCTACTTTGCAGATGCATTACTCAATTTATTTGCCAAAGTATCTCTGTGACAGAAAGACCTTTCTCTGTGTTTTATTTTGAAAGGAACTGAGCAAGCTAAATTGTTTCTTGATCTGAGTTTGGATCAACATTCTTCATCTTTTCTTGCAGAGGTTCACGCCGCTCCGGTCACCGTCGGGCGATTCAAGGTGACGCCCAGCATGGACATCCCCATGCCTTCTGTGTCGCCCATACCTGCAGCCCCACAGCCAGCAGACAGCGGCAGCACCCAATCAGAGAGCAGCACCGAGGAGCAGGGGGAGTCCGAGACAAGCCTGGGCACCTCCCTCACCCTGTCGCCTCCTCACCCGCACCCCCACAGAGCTCTGACGGGGGTCAAACAGGAGGTAGACGCACAGATGGGTTGGGTTCAGAGCCAGGAGAAGCAACAGGAAAGAGAAGAGGAAGAAGAGGAGGAAGAGGAAGAGGAAGAAGAGGAGGAGGAGGAGGAAGGGGAAGAAGAGGTTCTAGGAGAGCGACAGAGGATGAGGAGGAGGACGAGGAGGAGAGCGTACAGCCTGAGTCTGATGGGGACGTCGGCCGACAGCGGGCTCTCTGTGACGGCTGCAGAGATGGAGGGGAGGCTGTGGGACGGAGCGGCGGGCAGCCCGCAGTACAGCAACGCCCTTCATCATCTGTGGATGATGACTTATAACAGAAACCCTCCGTACCTGAGCAGTGACGACTCAGACAGCGATGACGAGGACATGCTGGAGGAGCTGCAGGAGCTCAGAGAGAAGTAAGTGAAGACGCCCAAAACACACTCAGAACAAAGACGTGTGAAAGAGGACGAGTCAAAAGAAACAGGTTTTTAAAGAAAGTTAATCAGATCTGAATGATGAGAAAGTTTTGTCAAGGATTTTAAACACACATGGACATACACAATCATTTTCAGACTAATTTTGTCACCTTTGGTAAAACTTTTCCTACTTTCTCAATCTTTACGCTGTTAGTCCAAGAAAAAAACAACTGATTTTGATCCAAAATCCTCTACTTTAATATCACAAATATCAATTAAAAAAGATTTTAATCAGATTTAAAACAATTAATATAATAAAAACTGTGGGTAACCCTTCCTTCTACAGTCCTCTAAAATACCTGGTAATAACATGAAGACAAAAAAAACACAATAGTATGTAATTTCAAATGTGACTTAAAGTTGATTTTAGGGAAATAATTGCTGGAGTACAGAGAAAAACCTTCACTATCACACATTAATTCAACTGAATAATCAAAGTATGACCAGGTCAGAGTTAGGGGTCGTCATAAAAAGGTAATATTCAGGTAATACATTGAAAACAGCTAAGACTTCCTTTTACAATCCTTATTATATACACCAGTAATGACATAGTAATGTGTTTTTAGGCAAATTCATAGTAATTAAAGGACTGTAATAGGGAGAGTTACCTGTTAATTTTTAGGACTGTTAAATATAAAGTGTTTATAAATGCTCATTAAGATGATGTCTCCAAACTTCTTTTTTAAGTTTTCACTTTTACTGAACTAAACTTAGAGAAGTGAAAATGCCTCACTGTTAGATGTTGAATCCAGCAGATGTGCAGACAATTTAGCTTGAGAAGTCACTCAAAGTGATTAACTAAACATCATCGTGATTATAAAGCAGCTTTCTGAGTAATCAAAGATTTCTTTCATTACTCTCTTTTATGAATATAATTGTTCCCCCAAAAAATCTAGTTAAAGAAAAGTTGAGCATCCAATTTTCTAGAGCCTTCATTTCTTGAAATCCTTCAAGGATTTTCAAGGATGACTGCAGATGTATTTCCCCAACCTGTCAGATCAGTCAAAGCCAAACCTTCATTTGTTTTGTTCCTTTTTCTAAGTGAACAACAGACTGAAACAACAAAGACAACATGGACTGTTTACCCTGTACTGCCCGCTCCACCCACTGAGCTGTAACCGTTTTTCTCTTCAGACACCTGACGGAGGTGCAGACCTTACAGGCTGCCCAGAAAAGGGAGATTGAGGAGCTGTATGAAAAGATGGGGAAGGTTCCTCCCCCCGGAATCGTCTCTCCTGCTGCTATGCTCTCCAGCCGACAGCGCCGTCTGTCCAAAGGAAGCGGCTTCCCATCGTCCCGCAGGAACAGCCTGCAGCGCCTGGATATCCTGCCTCTCCAGGGTGAGGGATGACGCATTAATTTTTCAGTTTAATGATATTTTAGAAATTAGGTATGTTTTTTAAAGCTTGTCTTCTTTTTAGGGATCATTAGGAGAAACTCTCTTGGAGGCAGCAGCAGCAGCTCCCAGGAAAAACCCAGCAAAGGCGTCACCTTCGCCACTGACATAAGTAGAATGGTGGGTAAATACTCCAACAGAAAACACGGTAAAAATAAATATTACAAAGGTTTTTCTCCTCACTGTTGTTCTTCTCTTTGTTTCCAGTAAGAAACTCTCAGCCCTAGAACGCTGTATTTTTGGTCTACCTCATCTGAAGTGTGACTGCAGTGGTCCAACCCGTCCAGTAGGAGGAACACTTTTCACCGGCACACCGATCAGCAAACGGCTTCTCCCCCGACAGTGTTTAATTACCTCATCGCTCAAATAAGCAGTCACCGGTGAAGCTGTGATATCCAGTTTCCCTGTCTGCTTTCACTCACACCAGGTGAATCTATCGCAGCTGAAGCACAGAGAACCTACCAATGTGTTAAGAAAAAAGAAACGTCCTTTTTTCGTCTCTTGTAAATAAAACTCTCAGATCCACTGGTTCAGTCGCGGAACTCTGGGAGAGGATTTTATGTTTCTCTTAAAACGAGCTTTTTATCCGAACGCAGTCAAACCGACTAGGAGTTTGACCCAGTGTGAAAATAGTTACTGTTTCCCTGCTTGTCTGATTCACTGCCGTTAATCAATGTGAGCACAGAAATGTGAACCACGGCGAGGCTCTTGACACTTTTACTGACAGCTGTACAGAACACTTCTGATTTTCTTATTTGCTGTAGTTTTATAGATTTGAAAGATGTCTCAGCACCTGCTGACTGCACAGTGAATACACTCTGATCATTGCCTTCCAGGGGCCGTAGAGAGCAATCTAGATGCTTTGTACAGTTTGATTAATATATGAATCATGAAATCATTTCGCTGAAGTCGTAGTTCGACGCCTGATTGGATGACTTGATGAGTTCGGCAGCGTTTTGCCAGACTTTTTTTTGATTTAGCAATCATGCGGGATAGAAGTGTTGCTTATAAAAAACACACATGAAGAAACAGATGTTAGTCTAGCGCTTTTTGAAGCAGCGATAATCGAAAATTGTGCAGAAGACTTTTGCATTGATCAGGCTTGAACTTCCAAATAACTGCATTCAAGTCAAAATGATTTCTTTGTATTGATTAGATGTACAAAATGAACCTAGGTTTTTAAACTACTGGCTTTCCTGTTTATTGTACATGTGTATATACATAGTAGAGTGCATTGGTAGATCATGTTTACAAGAGTAATCGAAACCTTAATTCTTGCTCGAGCAGAAATCATGTTTGTCGCTTGTTCCTTAGATCAAGCACCTTGTGCACTTTAGTAACCTTTAGTTTTGGATCATTTATCACTTTTTGTGGGTAAAACTGTGTTCACTTGAGGGAGAGAACTGATTTTATTCTTGATTTATTTTTTTCCCCCTGAAGGGAGGCAGAGCTTATTCTCCAGTTCATATCTGATCACAATGTTTTCTATTGGGTCACAGTAATGAAGATCAACCCTCCAAGAGTTTTTAAACGAGTGATTTACGGGCTCTTGACAGAGGTCAGTCCAAGCTGTGAATGTGTAGCCGTTGCCTTATAAAATATTCACAACGCACACTGAATTTTCTGGCAATGGAACTCCTGTAAGATTTTCCAAAAAAAAAAAAAAGTTCATAATATATTCAAAGAGGTCTCAAAATTTTGAATGTAAATATATATAATGGTATTGCTTTCTGAAGCTGCTGCTGTCCTGCCATGCTGAATCTGTGCCTTTCCCTTTACAATGTCTTATTTTATATTTGTACTCCAGATTTGGTGGCTAGATCAGACGCTGTATATCAAATTTTGGCAAAAATAAATGCAATTGTACAGAAAATGTTACAGCTGTGATGTCTTTAGTGTCATTTTTTCCTGCATTAATACAATACCACTTCTAGAAAATATAGAAGACAGTTGAAAAGCAAGCATCTGTGATTATATAGAGTTGCATGGTATGGATAAGGAAACATTCATGCTTACTATACACAGATTTTGGAGTATCACATGCTGCCATTCAGACAATTTATATTTCAGGTAAGACCTTACATATTTCAGCAACATAATGCCAAACCTCATCCTGCACATATTTCAGCCGATTCACTTAAAAGCCTGGGTGCAATTTGAGTTCTGAATGGGGCAACATTCACTTTCAAAACTCTAGACACTGGTGTTTTTGGTTCCCTCCCTTTTTTACGTTGTTTTTCTAACAGTATCAAACAATAGCATTTAAGTTTCAACATGTCTTTGCACTATTTTGAATTAATTACGTGTTTAAATGATCTGCAAACTGTCCAAATCTTATAAGAATCTTAAACAGTGTCCAAACATTTTTTGGAATATGGGTTATAAACAGACATACATTTTGACAAACATGTTACACATTAAACTTTTATTTTACAAATCATCTCATCAACATAAATATGTTTTTACCAGCTTCATCTCTGCGTCATTTTAGCTGTGTCACTGTATCATTAGCTCTCGAAGGCCACTGTAGATTTGACATTATGAACCACCTCAATTTAAGATACTCCTCTGGCACTGACAGCAGATCAAATGATCAGAGTTGAAAGCTTCTCAGAGCAAGTGTTTCAAATTAAGGTCAGTGGATTACTATTTCTCTATCGGAGGCAAGCTCACTCAAAATCAGGACACACAGCTGAAGTCAGCAACCAAGCATCGCATCTCCCTTTCACGATCAGGGAAAAATCAAGTCCATCACTGTCTCATCATGAAAAAGCTGCCAACCAGCCATGGACTATTCATCAGTGGCATTAGTGTCCATGGAATTCCCTCCTCGGTTAAGTGCAGGGCAGACACGCAGTCCTGAAATAAGCAGGTGAGACATGCAGCTCAGTTGGCACCAGTCTTTGGTCCCTGTGTTCTTTGGAGCTTGGCCTCTTCATCCATTTCATCCATAATCCGCTCCTGGGAGACTGAGTAAAAAGTATAGCCATCTGGGAGGGGAGTGTAGGGTCAAGGCAAATATATGACAAGAAGAGAGGTAGTAGGGGAGAGTGGGCTAAGATGAGACATTTTTCATAAAGGTAATCATAGCTTTGTCTCTAACTAGTGTATCTGCATATATTTCAAGATGTTGTGCATTCCATGCGCTTCTAACCTTCACAGACTCCATGAATTGATGCCCATCTCCTAAATATTTTGTCACATGATCAATTTCTTTTATCATTTCCAAGCAGCAGGGGGTGGCTCAACTTACCCTTTGGCTCAGCTTACCCCACTCTCCCCTACCGTGATATTCCAGTGACCATATAATGTTGTGTGTAAAGATTACCACCTCAAATAGCAGACCTGCCCATTCTTCTGAACTGAGGAGCTTATAAATACAGAGGTGACAGAAATGCAGGTTAGCTCAAAGCTTCCTTGTCTCATGGCGGACTAGTTTAATTAAAACTATTGTGTGACATTGTGTAATATTAATGCAGTTATCTAACAGGAAAACATACTGTATGACAAAAGTATAGTTCTATTAAACTCGGCTTTACAGATGGAATCAACTTTGGCTTTGAATCTTGAAAATGGCTGCTATTTAGCTTGTTACACACAAGAATGTGATAATTATCACTCCCCAATACAGTCAAAGCGCTTCCTGGATAAACATGCTAGCATGCTAGCATCTGACTTCGCATATCACTCCGCGTTTTGGCAGCTAAGCGCGTCAAAAGATCAGATAAGACTACTGTCAACTGTGTTTCAAACTTACGAAGATACACTAACCTCGCGTTCTTACATTAGGTTTTTAAAAGCTCAACCATTGCCTAAGTTTAGCATGCTAAGCTAACGTTACATAGTTCACCTTGCGTTGACGTTAGTGCGCAGGGCAAGGATACAGATTCCCAGAACCAGCGCTCCGATAGCCAGTCCCGTCACAACGTTTCGTGTCCGCAGCTGCTGCGTTTTCTTCTTCCACTGTTCGAGCTCTACCTGTCGGATGAAGTGCAGCTGCTCTGGAGAAAGACTTTCCTTCGTCGGGTCTATCCTGGTTGCAAAACGGGCATTGGACTCTTTCGGCGTCTTGTCAGCCATGTCTGCAGCAGTCAGGGAGAAGGTTGCGTCGCGGAAAATAAACGCAACGCTGATCTACAAGACGGAAGGCGCGGAAAGGCAACGCTCGTAGCCTATCAGTTTGCCATGAGATCTGCGGTAAAACTGCGAGCGGTACACTCAAATGAACCCCGTAGTGATGGGCACGGCAGTTCTTTTAGATGTACTGAATCACTAGAATCAGCTCACTAAAAAGATTCGTTCAAAAGATTCGTTCACCAACTCACCGAATCATGTAGCGCTTGGCGGGAGAAGCCTGCGACTCCAACCTCCTGATCTGATACACAGCTGAAACACAGGACTCAAGATTCAGCTTCTGGGACCCAGAGACAAGAATGTTTGGCTGTGTTGCTCTGGCAAACAGGTTTGTAAAAATGAACTTGTTTTTAAGTCATGATTTTTTAAGTGTACTGCCCAATAGTATTCTATTTATCAGGTCTGCTCTGTAATTTGGGCTCAGTGAGTGATTCCCTCACTGAATGTTGAGAAGTATGCACCCCTCGCAAACCACTGCAATGATAGGATGCTTTAGGAGGTTTAATGCACTACTTATTACATGCTGTGTCCTATTGTATGCAAGTTGTTGTGGTGGCAATTTAGCAGTAAAAAAAAGATAGATTTGTCCAACAAAAATGATTCCAGAGAGTGTAGTTCAAGTGATTCAGGTGTCAGTTCATGCGGTCCCTCGTTCGCCAGCTGCTCAGCTGGCAATGCTGTTTCTGACTTTAGCTCATCCGAAGTGAGAAACGAACGAATCACTGGATGAAATAATTCGGTTTAGTATGGTCACTTAAAAGATTCTGTTTTTTTGAACGAATCGTACGAACGACACATCACTAGACCCCGGCCTGCTGCATTTAGCTCTCCGAATGAGACTGGTCAAACCGAAGAAACAGCCCCATCTGCCGGATAAAACTGCTAAAATACAGTTTCCACATTATTTTGGTCAAAAGTACACAAACATACACTGTGTAAATGATAAACAGTTTATGTATACATCCCACCAAATAACAAATGTTACAACATTTGACAGCTGAGCCGTTTGTCAGTTGGTGGGACAGTTAGTCGACATGGCGAAGAGATTCTTGTCTCCACGAAGCTACAAACCAAGTTACAAGTTTCGAGAAGCTTCTTTTGACCTACTCACGGATTTTCTTATTGATTTTAATAAAAGAAACGAAGAAAACCTAAGCAGTTTGTCGAACTGTAGCGGGAGTTTTAAAGAAAAAAGACTACTGGGTAAGTAAAACCGATGAATTTACCTCCGAGAGCTAGCTTAAAGCTGTTAGCCAGTTGAATTTAAATCTTATCGTCAGTCTGCAAACAAATATCAATTTATATTCTGTAATAGTGGCGGTATTATCTATTTTACTACTTTGTTAACATGGGACAGTTTAATTTCAACTTTGTAAAGATTGTTTTTACATTTTATACCATTATTTTGAAATTTTTGACCGTTATATGATGTAACTCGACGACGTTCATCTAACTGTTGTCTGCAACTTCAAAACGTCCTTATTTTATCGTAGAAAATCCAGGTACGTATCCCACTGTTTGTTTGTTTTTTTACCTCAAGTGTAATTCATGGATGTTCAATTTTCTTATTTTTCATATTTAACAAATCAACATTAAGTTATAGTGTTGGGTGCCAATACTAATTGTGGGTAAAATTTCTAATTGTGAAGCAAATGGGAGTTGGAAGTAATCTCAGGATGAGATTACTGAGAATCACATGAGATTTGCTCACTTTGTGATGTCACCAATTGGTAAAACAATAAACATAACCAAACTGAAATATCCTGCTTTTTGGTCCCTTTCCAAACTTACCTTGTTCGATTTTAGGGTCAAGAACATAAGGCCATCTTTCATAGTTGATCATTATAAATTGAAAAACACAACTCTGTGTCATGACAACAGTGGAGGAGGCCTTGAGAAAGCTGGGGAGGGGGTCAAAAGATAGTTTGTCAGATAGAGGCTAAATAAGGGTTTTAGAGGCAATCCAAGATAAGTAAAGAATCATTTTAGCTGTAGATAATGTAGAGCCACCGCAAAGACACCAGGGAGACAATATAAAGCATAAAACCCCTTCTTTGAAAAGTAGCCATTGTGTTTATGACTACCCTATGCAAAGCAAATTCTGTAACGTCATGCGTACTTCTCATTTACTCAGCACAATTTGAAATGATTGAACCATCAAGTGTGGTTTGACTATACAGCACAATACATCTCTGTCTGGGCCACTGAAGCTCTCTGTATGCTATTATAACTCTGAAGTCTTTCATACACCTGGAATTGTGAGCCCTGTCATTATAGAGACAGGCTCTCAACACAAACTGCTGGAGGTTGAGTCTCCCAGCTGTCGGCACTTCAGACAACAAGCCCTGCCAGTGAGACGGAGCAGATGGGAAGCAGTGTTATTAACTTGTAATGAACATCCCTGCGTTTCCTTGTGCTTGACAAAACGGCTCAAGTTTAAATAAATCGACAGAGGGACTTCTGTTAGTAGTTTTGGCATACTTTGGTGAGAGTGCTGGATTACTTAAGTAACCTGCAATTCTCTTAGAACTAATAAACCACTCACAGTTTTTACAGCACTGGTTTGTGGGTGGTGTTAAGAACCCAGCGTGGTAAGAAGAAGTTGTTAATATTTCACTTAAATTGTTTTGAGCTGACATTTTATTCGAATCTAAGTAAAACCAACAGAAAGTCATTGTTTAGTTAAGAAGTATTCTGACTCATGTGGTTTCAGAACTTTTTAAAATCATATCTTTACTGGAACATTTGGTCCTTGTTGGTATTTTACCACAGAATCTGGAGGATGATTGGTTCCATGTTAGATGATTAAAAACTATACACAGTTTTATATAAGAATCACTAAGTGTAGCTCATAAATGGCAGAGAATAACTAGTAACTAGTAATACCTGGAGGTTAATGACTCACAGGACCGTATTTCACAGAACAGCGTGATATCACTTTATTGCACACACCACACACGTTTATTGCTTTATGATAATGGCATAGAGGTTGCTTTTAGCGCACGCTTCTTTGAAGTCTTCGTCAACTTCCCCTTTACATACTGAGCAGATGCATCTACTCTCTTCTGTTTTATTGTCTACTTTAAATATCCCACATCTCTCTGTGGTGTTAGTATACATCTTCCTGATAACTAAAGAACTGAGAGTTGATCCCCTGGCTGGATACCACGCTATTGAATTACTTCAAAGGTAAGAAGGAGAAGCACTTTTGACTTTCTCTGCTACACCCAGTATGATATTGATTTAGCCTTGCCTTTCTTTAAGTAATTACCCAACCCCCCACCTCCTCTCACCTTAGGTTCATGGTTAAGCACCTCACGGATTTGTTCACCACACCCACACCTCAAGGTGCAGCTTCTGATCCACCAAGAAGTTATGAGGTTGCTGTGTTTGACAAGCTCAAGGAGAAATTCCCTCTCATCATCTTCTCTTGTGTGCAACTAGCAAGCAAAATGTCTTTGCACAGTCATGTAAGTTCTACAAATCCCACAGCCAATACCCCTCTGAAGTGAAAACCAAATACTAATACTAATTTCTTCAACATTTCCTAGATGATCGACAACAATACTGCTGTGCAGTTTCTGCACACAATGGGACTGAGTGTTTCCAAGCAGGAAGTCATTAATTCAGAGCTGATGGTTTTGAAAGGGCTAGAATTCAGACTACATGCTCTAAACCCACTTTCATACGTGGAAATCCTTCTGGAGGTTCTCGGTAAGCACTTATGTTCTGTGTAATTAGTTCTAAAGTTTGTCCACAGCTCCATAAGGATTGCTGGAGGAGGCGGGATTTATGACCTATACTGCAGCCCGTCAACAGAGGGTGCTGTTTTTCGCGGTGGCTTCACCCAGCGAGGAGGCAGACACTGTCCATTCTATATACAGTCTATGAGTACGACCATGAGAACTTTAATTTAGTGCGATGCCAGTGGGACTAATTCGTTTACGTTTTCAGAAGTCAAGTTTCAGTCGGGCTGATACCATAAATCAATTACAACATGTAAACAAACTGAGTGTTTCTGTAAAGATTCTTCTGTCTTGCACTGAATCAGCTGCACTGACTTTATGAAACTAAACTCCTTCAGGTCACAATGAGCCATCCATCCCCGTGGATCACCTGCCTCACCTGTGCCACAACGTTCTCCAGTTTGTCACCCTACAAAGGACTGCCATCTATGACTCCTTGCTGGTGACTACCATGCAGTGTGGGAGCCCATCCACAGAACAGAGGTATTATGTTGCTGATTAGGGGATAGTTTCCAGCTTTTAGGGAGCAGGTGGTGGACCTTATGGCTGTATGGATGAGCTTATGGTTGACTAGACCAGCTGGGTTTATGTTGTTGTTGTGGATTCTCATGTTTCTAATGCCTGCTTTACCTAAAACAAAGCAACACACTGTTAATGCAACATCAATATAGATTAGAAAAACAGTTTTCTATTTACATTCATGTATTTTCTAAGAAGTTCTGTCTTCCGTTAGCTTTCGTGGTTTATGAGAACTTAAATAGAAATATTTGGGTGAATTTTTCTTGTTTCTGCTTTGGTTACCAGGTACTAACCCTCATAGATTAAAATCAAGTGCTGGGTGACTGGTGAAGAGTTATTAAAGCTTTTAAGCTCCCCACTATGGCTTAAAAAACACTTTTAGGGCAATGAGAGTCCAGATTGAGCTGCAAAACAAGAACGACAAAGAAAAGAGGCTTCATGGGGCGGTAGAGTTGTGGAAATGTCCTCTTTTTCACGCTTCATATAGTCATAGGATTCATTGTTGATGTCTGCGAATGGTTATTATTAGTACTGCTGTTATATTAGATGAATCTTTCCTAACAGAGAGAAGTTTTTGTTAGTGACCGAAGACTGCATGCTCCTTGGTGTTGGCGTGATCGCTGTCGCTGCATTCATCCTCTTGGTCAGAAAATGGGAACAGGTGACAAGACTTCCAGTAATTCGCACGAAGCCATCAGCCTTATCCTCAAATATTTGTGTTCTTCTCAATCTAACTTCTGTGGTGACATAGGCTCTTTTAAATGTGTTGCAGGTGGTGGCAGAACTGAGTCACATCACAGGGATCGCACAGAAGAGCATCAGTGATTTTACTCGCGTGACAGTGATGCACATTGTTCAATCCGGATCTTCTGCACCTTCTACTTGAATTTTGTTGCCACTTTACACAGCTGCTATTTCCGGTGGTTTTTTTGTGTGTGTTTTTTTGAGATATTGCAAATCTTGAACTGCAGCAACCAAGAGATGATCAGATTAAAATAAAGTGTCTTCTGTACAATGAAATACCTCCTGTTTAGAAGTGGTTCTAACATAAATATGTAGCCTTTGCCCTTCCCTGATGCACTTATTGTGCATTAAGGTATGCATGTTTTTTTTTTCTAACTCTAGTAGTCTCAACAGTTAACATCTTATGACAGCATAGAGACAACCCTTTAGTGGATACAGTTTTGCTTGACATCGCAACCATAATAGGTGGATAACCTCACTGAGTAAATAATGATCTGCAGCCGATAACAGCTGAGCTGCTTGGATGTCATGACATATTTAGTATTATTGTTACCTGCTGGTCTGACTGGACTATTTTCTGAATCTAGCTCTTCAGGCGGTCAACATGAATAAACTGCAGAGTCTCTGAATACAAGCGAGGTACGAGGGAAAGTGAAGGGTTGAACTGCCAGACCCAACACTGCCCCACTTCTTTGTCATTGGATAACTCAGTTGTAAAGTAGATGTCTTGAATCTTAACACCGGAGGGACACTCAGTCTGTGAACTCCTCAGTGTTTGTTTTGCTGAAAAGCTGTTCCATCTTGTTCCCTCTCCTCTTCCAGTTGTCTCGGCTTTGTTTGCTTGCTAGCTCCCCTGTGGGTGGGTCCATCTAATACTCTCCCTTTCACATGCTCAGACCTGAGCTCCTTTTGATACCTCACAGGGTGTACTTTCTTGCCTTGGGAAAAGAAGATGCAAAGTAGATTCGTTCTGAAAGAAATCAAAGATATTGGATTGCATGGAATAAAATAGAGCACATGTAGTTACAGAAAATGTAATAGAATAGCATGGGGGTTCTGAGCAAATTGGCTTAAAAAACACCAGGTGGTGGGGAAAATTGGTTGGTAGCATCCTACGTAATTCTGCAGTGCAAATCTTAGAAAATGCACAAGTGGATGCCGGGGGGGCCCTCACTCTGTGGGGAATCTTTGAAGTCATTGCTGAATCTTGAGTTGTGCAGCGGATTTCGCTGGAGATAGTTTGAAGGCAGGACGCTGAGCCTTTATTCCATCGCTCTCTGCCTCCACTGGAGCACTTTCTTCAGAGCTGCAGGGGGACGACTGCAGGGGGCAGGCAGAGAGGTTCTGGAGTGTCTCGGAAAGCTTTCTGAGGGGGAGTTGCATTTTGCTTTAGAGATGCTGGAGTAACACAGCCTGGTGTGCTCAACAAGTGGTGTAATTTTCAAATTCCATACAGCTTCTGGTGACCCAAATCAACGAAAACTTTTCACTATATTTATGGACATGTGTACATATCATTAATCATCTAAAAATATATATATTAGAACTGATTTTTAATCTTGATTTCAAATACTGTAAGTTCTGGTCCTGGGTGTTAAGTGGTCGGGTTTTACTTCACAATTTATTGCAAAATGTAATCATAACAAACAGAATACTTACAGTGTGGAGGGCATATTACAAAAACAGATGGAAGCTTTTTTGTGCTCTGATACAGTTAGGTGTAAACGTGTGAAAAACAGCCAGGAGGAACAGGTGCAACAGGTGTATTGTTTGTGTTGTAGGCTGCTACTATATTTGTACAGTGTAGTTTTACAACCTTGAACTTGCAGTCATACACAAGCTTTTATGTGAGGATATAATGCCTGTTTTTTTACACTATCAAAAATTACTTATGGTTATTGAATTGGTTATTGTTAGACATACTATAATTTATTCACAGATAAACATAAACAGAAGAAATGAAAGACAATGAGCACAGTGACAGACTGAGTCGACAAAACAAAAATGCAGTAGCAAGGGATGTATGCGGAACATTGAAAACACCGTCGCTTTAACAATTTTGTACCATTTAAGAAAAGAGAAAACTGATCCCCCACCAACCATGAGAAGTTTGACTTATGTGTGAACATGTTTTTAAACAGTCCAGTTATCAGCTGAGGGCAATGGATGGATTTTGTATAAGTTCTGAGTGATAGTTTCAGGCTCAGATACAAATTTCATCAAGTATTTTTCATTTTGATTTAAAGTAAATTACCATAGTACTTTGAAAACGGCAAACTTCACTGACTGTGAGGCCAAGAAGGGAATTTCAATACACTACAGCTCCTTGTCAAATATGATAATGCATTATATGAACTAATCTGTGTCCTCAGCTTGACATACGTGTGCCATGTGAGGGTGGTTTCAAAGACGCTGACTGCCGTCCCTCATGCAGCTGGAGCTCCTATAGATTAGCAGAAGATCCGGGGCCAGGATTCATTGAGTCACTCTTCGACTTCTCTGCCTCCCCACGATCTCTGCTGATCTCCTCGCAGTCTTGTGTTAGGCTCCATTAATCTCACCTCCTCTCGCTGTCTGTTTGAAGCATCGAGCTGCACACTCACCTTTACTGTTTTTTCATTCTCTATATTCACACAGGGGGGGAAAGCACAGGGGAAGACAGAGGGAGTTCTGGTGGGATTTAATTCAATGCCAGTGGAAGCATGCGGGTTTCTAGAGGTTGGAGAGGCTCAACCACTCGGCTCTATGTGACCACCTCGTCCATCACGCTCACACTGACAGGAGCCGAGCGCTGCAGCCAGTTTCCAGGGCCTCCCTCAGGTATTTCTCATTACCATTTGCAGAGAGGGAACCTTTTAAAGTACAAATATGTCCTCTGGTGGGTTCATTACAGTATGTCTGCCAACTGTAGGATATATTTAGTTACTTCACTCTCAAGCTGAGATGTATGATGTTGGCATGTCTTCATCTTGGCAACTGTCAAGTGCGTAAGGAAAGGATTACATTCTCACTCATATACGGGTAAACCAGGGTTCACGCTTGCACAGTCACACATAACGGGGAACATCTCCCTCCTGCAAGAAGAACTGAACAGCTTGACCTCAAAGACATGATGAGTGAGCTCTAAATATATAACATATTACAGGGTATATACTAAAGCTAAAAGTCGGGAGAGGAGTTGTCAATTTGACGAGGGAAAAACAACTTTTAGCTGATTTTTCCTTGCTTGCTTTGTGCATACCTACCAGATGAAAACAGCTCTCAAAAATCAGTACGACTCCAAGATCTTTTTGCAGTTTCTTGACGAGGAAAAGGTTCACAAATCAAACCAAAAATAGTTCAATGCCAACTGAAAAAGGAAGTGTGTCTAAACTTGCAGGAGAAAACTCACAAGAATCTCAACCGTACTCTCTAGAGGCAGCTGCGGCAAACAGTTCTACCTCTTAAACTCATATCTGAACACTGGCAGCAAATATATCACCATAAGACCATAAGTAGATTACAGCTAAGGCCCGATAAGCACATTATAATTTGCCTAATAATCAGTTGAATCACACTTATGTGGTGGTAAATAAAAAAGGAATATAAAAATGACTTGGCCACTGATATATAATCACTTTTAACTGCTCACAATGTATTTAATTTAGCATTGTACCTTTAAGTGACCCCTCTTGCATACAATATGCACTTCAATTACGATAAATTCACTTGATGCTTTGGGTCAGCTGAGAGCCATTTAGCATATCTGCCACAATCAAGCACTTTGTATAGCTAATTTCCCTGATAGTAATTCTGGCGGATGGTCCTGTAATTTTATTGACTGATTGAGTAAGAGGTCAGGATAGCGTCTGACGCTGGTCACCCTTTTCGCCATCTATCATTTTAAAAGTCAAATGCCATGATCTGCAGGGGAATGGGATTGAAGTTTGATTGGCATCGACCTTGTTTCTCTTGCATAATTATGAATGATTTAAGTATTAGTGCCTTCTTTCGTCATAAATTATTCATCAAGCCTGCCTTCCACCCCCACTGTATGTTTGCTCCTCTGCTCCTTCTGCTCGCATGGGATTTCAACTGTGTCAAGCTGGTCAGAGAGAAACAGATTAACACCGGATATAAGGCAGCAGCGATCACTCTGAAGCTTTCGAGTTGAATGTATGTGAGTGGATTAACCCAATGGTTTTTTAACAGGAAAAAGTCTCTGAAGGATTTCTCTTATGGAGTCATTATAGACGTTTAACACATATTTAAACAGACTTTGGGCTCAGCATGATAGTTGCCCTATTTTTATCCTTTTGCCTTTCCTGTTAGTTAAAGTACTTCCAAACACATTTCAATGTTTTATTGTCCAAGTGTTTGTAGAGCAAATTTGGTTAAAATTTGTTGTTCTTGAAGTTGCCTCACAGATAGCTTTAAACTGGACTGGATTAGACTGAGTTGGATTGCCATAGATTGGACCAGAATAACACGCATGATATAATTTTTATAAATTAACATTATTCTTAACCTAAAGAGTTAAGAATAATGATCACATTTTCACAAATCCACCTGTCATTTGTGCACCTAGGAAGGTATTGTAGCATGGTATCAACTGGAGCCCACGTTTGACTTGAGCGTGTGATGATGTTTCCAGCTTTTCCAGCCAATCAGAGGTGAAGGAGGTGGGACTTTCCCCAACCATCCTACAAAAAGAAAATATGGCCAACTGGAGACCAAGCTCAAGGTCATAGCTACACTAGTGCCCGAACATTTGACAACATATAACCAGTATTTTCAGCATGCAATGAGAAAAAAATATCAACTGTTTGATTAACAGTCTAATATTTGCTGTGCCGGTTAGCAAGGGCATTTTATTTTTTAGAGGATAAAGCATATTTCAGCTACTTCTTTTATATTGATTAAATTATATATTTACACTTAGACTTTCTTTATTTGTCATTGCACAATAAAACACAGCAGGAATTTCTGTCATTGGCTTCTATATCACAGCATGATGGGGTCTAATTTAATATACAGAAAAAAAATAAAAACAAT
The DNA here is from genome assembly GCA_962446985.1 of Xyrichtys novacula. Lineage (NCBI taxonomy): Eukaryota > Metazoa > Chordata > Actinopteri > Labriformes > Labridae > Xyrichtys > Xyrichtys novacula. Next base: position 3,431,121 of record OY660882.1, on the reverse strand, counting down.
AAAAACTAAGGGTAAAACAGCAGCATGGTGGTGTGTAATAGTGCACTTTATCAATAATTCTTGGCCAATACAAGAAAGACACAAAGCAATTATGATTTTAAGAAATGTCCATAAAAATTGTAGAAGGGTAAATAATCGTGTTTAGGCGCTTTACAGCATTTCCTGCGAACCGTTTGCACTTTTATTTTGAAAGCGCCCACCGGAAGTGTGTTCTTCGTTGATCTGACTGACTTGACCCAGTGATAGGCAGGTCAGCGCTCCATGTTGCGGCGCTGCGTGGCACTGGGCACCAACTGGCGCTGACTCCCGCACACACACACTCCCTGACTCGAGTTGTGAATGGCCCCGACACTTGGCACATTTGGCGCGGGGGGAGACACCGTCATTCCGGGCACTGCTACCTGCTGCAGACCGAGGTTGCGCTGCGTACACCCATGGGTGTCGCTACTGTGACCGTGTTGTGCACCAAGACTGCTGCTGCTGCTGCTGAACGCTGCCGCTTTGATCGGTGCAGCTATTTCCAGAGTCACTCGCGCGAGCTATTTCGGACCGATTGGGAACGTGCAGACTGCTGCTCGGGCTGATCCGGATTGAGGAGCCGCTGCAGCAGACACGGAACCGGAGCAGGAGAAGAGGAGGAGGCGCGGATGTGATGCCAAAGCTGACCATAAGAAGAAAGAAAGATTTAAGTCTGTGAAAGGTAATCAGTCCTTCTCTTGTTATACACTTTCTTCCCTTCTTCTTTTTGCATTTTAAAGTTTATGTAATCACACAGGAGATCAAACATAAACGTGAAATGAGTGTCATAGTCTTGCAGCAGCCAATATATAACCTATAACGCTTATATCTTGGCTGGCTGCTCATAAGGCAAAGCCCAGCCAGCCAGCTAAGCCTATAAACACCCCCAGCAGTGTTTAATGAGATTGACTGAGCTGGTCTTTTCTACACAGTAACAAGCTTTTTGTGTCTGCAAACTGCAACATGTGTAATATTTGCTATTTTTATGTCTGTGATTTCAACACTGAGCTTGTTTATTTGTCTTTTTTTTTACATGATCACCCATACCTAACACCACAGAGTCTATCACACATACTGCAGATGATTTGCACACCCATGTGTTGCTGTATCTAACAGGTTGATGGGATGTGGAGTTAATAATTCATGCATGTGCTCACAAATAGAGAGTTATTTATAGTTTCATGTGGATATTTTAACATTCCCTCTCAGTGCAGCATGTATATTTTCAACTCGAGCTCTAAGGGGGGTGCCCACCTAGACAACGAGGTATCCATAAACCAAAGGGGTTTAAAAGAAAGAAGCTGTTCTTACTTGTTTAGTGGCTTCAGGCCAGAATCTACCTCACTCTGCACAGCCTATTATCTGACATCTGGTCCTTCTCGACAGGGACTTATGTGGTAATAGTATGTTTCAACAAAGGCTGTTAATCTCAGTAATGCCTCTTGTGTGGAAGGGGAAAACGCTTATTTCCCTATGATCACAATTCAGCACTTTATCTTTGATGGAAACCAAGTCTGCCTCAGATGAGGGGGTCTGTTTTGAGACGTGAAACCCAGGCAGATATTTTGGATGTTTTGTATTTTCGTTATGTGGTTTGGATTAGACAAGAGGCAGATTTGTAAAGTGGTAAACCTGTCATGGAAAAATGTCATTTTTAGGGCAAAGCGTACAAGCAGTCTTACAATGCGGAGTTATGCCTGTATGACAGCCAGAGAAGTGCTGTAATGAAGCATTTATCGTAAAAATAGGTCTGCAGACTGGTTAGATTTTGGTTCCAGTACTCATGGTTTTTGTATGAGGCTGGAGATGACTGCTGTCTCGCTGTACTTTTTTTTAATTCAAGTTCTTGGTTGTCAGCTCGGCGTAGATAAAAGACAGTCATCCTCAAAGCGTCTTCTCCTCACATCAATGACACGCGCTCGTTCTGCTTCTCTCCTGCTACCCTGCTGCTGACACACATCTGTGAGTTCACAGTGTGGAGGTTTTCCATTATGAGATCATGGTGTTTTTCTTTTGCACTCGACCATCCCTAAACTTTTTTGTCTTTTCAGCTCTTATCGGTCTCTGCTCGGGGTAAGGGGGGGTTAGTGACAAGGCCTTGTTTTTTCCACAGTCCGAGCCAACACAGTCCCTCCTGTCACGCTCAGAGACAGGCCAAAGGTCAAAACGAAAAGATTCTGCAGGAGAAAATGGGTGAAGGATTTCTCTTAAAGGGAGGCTTACAGAATACAGTGTCCTTGGAAAAAGTACAACAAAAAATTACATTTATTTTGACTTTATAGTTTGATCCAGAATCAGTCTGTTAAGACGGTGGAGGCTACCTTATGTCCAATATCGTAGCTTGCTAGTAGGGGGAGTTTTGGATGTCTTAGCTTCACTTTATAGGTCGATCCAGGTTCAGTCTGTTAACATGGTTGAGGCTACCTTAAGTCCAAATCCATAGCTTGCCAGTAGGGGGAGCACTGGATGTCTTGGCGTCACTTTATAGGTCGAACGAGGTTCAGTCTGTTAACATGGTGGAGGCTACTTTAAGTCCAATATCGTAGCTTGCCAGTAGGTGGAGCTCTGAATGTCTTGGTGTCACTTTATAGGTTGATCCAGGTTCAGTTTGTTAACATGGTGGAGGCTACCTTTTGTCCAATACCGTAGCTTGCCAGTAGGGGGAGTTTTGATCATCTTGGCGTCACTTTATAGGTCAATCCAGGTTCAGTCCGTCAATATGGTGGTTACCTTATGTCCAATACCGTAGCTTGCCAGTAGGGGGAGTTCTGAATGTCTTGGCTTCACTTGATAGGTCGATCTAGGTTCAGTCTGTTAACATGGTGGAGGCTACCTTATGTCCAACACTGTAGAGGGAGCTCTGAATGTCTTGGCTTCACTTTTGGTGTCATGTTGTTCTTGTTATATGGTCTAAGTTCTGTCTAGACTGGCGATTTTTTAGCAACTGTTGGTGACGGTACAGAGGAGACAGTCCTCTCAGGGAGAAAACTATGGCTGTTTCAGATTAACTGTGCCGAAACAACAGGGTGGAAGGATAGATAAACATTACATCCTCCACAATTTGTTTTTTTAGGTTTCAACCAACACCCAAATCTTTTTTATTTTAAGCATAACCATGACAAAGACGGTTCCTTGACCTTAACAAAGTAGTCATTTCAATCCAGTCTGTGATCTTCCCCGGAGCCTATCCAAGTCTTCGTAGATCTAAACGTAACCAGGGCTTGTTGTTGTTGTAAGATCATAGAGCATGATATGTTGATCTCACAGACAAAACAATGTGGTCTTGCAGATTGGAACATGTTTCTAGAGGACATGGATGAAAAATGTGCTTTATTGTGGTATTTGAAGGATTTGTGAGAACAGGAGCGACTGGATTCTCACTTCTACCACTGAGATAGTTCAAATACAACATGACGGAATACATGAGAAACCCCTTATTAAATCATGGATAGGTCAGACTAGGGCTGGGCGATATGGCCTAAAATCAATATCACGACATATTGAGCAGTTCACCTTGATAACTATTCCACAAGCTGCTCACCCCCTCCCACATAAACTTCGTCCTCCTCCATCTCCTCACCTGTCTTTCCCTCTTTGTTACGGACTGGATGGAGTGGAGTCAAGTCTCTGACGTAGGACAGCGTCTTAAAGGGACATGAGACCTTAGCCTACCTACACACATCCAAAAACAACTTTTATTTATTTGTTTGGTTTTTTGACACCAAACATACCGATATGGACAAAATGACATTGGTTAATATCGGTAATTTTAGTATGGGTAAATTTTCGGTTTATCACCCAGCCCTATATCAGACTATAAAAAGGTTAAGTGAGTGCATAAGAAACTCGAATTACAGCGCTTTACATCACAAACTGACATAAAGCCTGTTACTGCAAGATATACTATTAAGTTTCCCTTGTGGAGACATGAGCAGCTCTTTAAAGAAAGTCTCCCACGACATATGCATGTTGTAAATGTATACATGAGACTGTTCTTTATAGTGGTTGGACTTAATTAAGAGACCTCTAAATGCACGAGAGTGTTTTATAGCACTCTCAGAAGAAAAGCTCTATTTTTAATGAGCTAAAAGAGCTTCTCTGATACGCATCTGCGACCGAGTCAGACAGCTCTGTGCGTAGTATCAGGTCTGAAAGTGTGAGATTGTTCCAGAGCTGGGAATAAAGGTGTCACCCTCTGGGATGTTTTGATTCACTCCCCTAAGTGCTGAGGGAAACAGCACTCTTTATTCTGTTTTTAATCAGGAAAAAGCAGTCATGGAAACCAGGAAAGACTATTGGAAAATGTGTGAGGACTGTAGCATAAATAGCATGATCATCACTTTAGAAAAAAAAAAACGCAGTGTAGAGAGAATTAAAATTGATATTTTGATCGTAATTTATTTCTGTTCTTGGCCAGTAACTCAATTCTGAGCCCCAAGAGTGGGAGGGCAGTCATATTAGAAATGTGAGGTGAAAGGGAGCACAGCAATAAGGTTGTGCACAGTGTACCAGTGGAAAAAAAATCTGCTTTTTTAGAGACAAAAACAACAGAAGCTGCTTTATGATGTTGAGAAATCTGTGGATAAAGATATTCCTGCTAGCCAGCAAAACTCTGTGAAATTGCCTCATTTGGAGGAGGCGCCGGTGCAGTGAACTCCTTTAATGAGGGACGGATTCTCCCCAGGCATGTCCCTCATTTCTGTGTGGCCCTTTGATTATGTAATAATGATGCGAAAAAGGCGTCTTCTTCGCGCCTCATTCTTTCTAGTTAGCGAGCGGAACCGGAGGTAAGCCGGGCTGTTTCATCTCGGCTGTGTCGAGCTGTTGCTTCGGCTCCTTTTGTCTCCATTACTGCTGGAAGTCCGTGACATTTATTGAGTTGTGATGGGAGCATTTTGACCGTGTGTTCCTCACCTACTTGTACCAGCGCTGCCTTTGACTAGATGAAGATTTTGATGTTGGTGTCAGGAACATGCCCTCGGTTGCTGCAGTCGAGTCTCAGACAATAGAGGTTGTTCTGGGGGATTATTTTTCACAAACATCACTTCATATGGCGGTCTGTGGGTTTGTTATTGCAGGAGAGTGCTTTCAACAAAAACCATGACAGCTATGCTGCAGTCTTTTCTAGATGTGCTTTTGTATTGGAAAGGTTTATAGCTTCAAATAGAGTCCGACTAAAATGTATTCTGAGAAAGCTGCTTCTGGTGAGACTGTTTGTGCTTCTTGTACATGTTGTTGCCTGTTTCTCTTCAAAGGAGATGGATATACACCTTAAAAAAAGAATCCAGCAGCTCCACGGAAAATACAGCAAAAGGATCAAAGTGTTTTAGTGTTTTCGCCTGCGATGTACAAGGGAGGCTATTATGATATGTCGGCCTGGTTACAGTTTCATAACAATAAGTGGGAGCAGTGCATCAATATATAATAACAGGAGTTTCACTCCGCCTGCATTTAGCCTCTCTGGTAGAAGCATGTGTTCAGTCGCAGTTGAGTTGCTGCTCACAGTTGAATATAATATGTGGAAATAATTACAGCAGCAGGGTTGGTAATAAAAATGCTGTTTAAAGCCTTAAGTGGAGATAGAAAAAGAACATGTGTCTGATATTTACACCTCTTCCAGGGCTGCTCGAGTATGGCAAAAATCATAATCACAACTATTTTGATTGTTGACGGTTGTATTAAGCAACATCAGACATCCTTAAAACGTAAAATCTGTGATTTTTATGAGAAATATTGTAAGTGGAAACTGGTTTACCAGCCTGTCAGTCTGTCTGAGTGGATAATCTAAGGACTAAAAATAAAATTATACTTAAATGGACAAGACACCACTTCTTGTATGAGGTACTTGTCAGGATTAAGGGGTATCACTTAGGGGATCTTGGCCAGCCTGGCCCCTCTCGAGAACCAAACTGGATGCTAGACTATGAACCCCTACAGACGAGGTCAACTCCATCAAGATGATTATCTAGTTTTGAGAAATTCTGGCCCATATTCTTGTCTTGATCTTGTGGCGCAAGTTACTTTTTAGAACATTTTCAGCACTTTCGTTGCTGTCAGATAGCCCATTCATAATCTCACAGGACACAGAGCTGGGCAATATGGCAGAAAAAATGTTCTCTTGATGAATTTTTTCATAGTTGGCCTATTCCTTGAGGTTTTTTCACCATTCCTATATTTCCATCCATAGAGGAGAAGAACAGAAGTGTGCACAGTAAATAAAAACATGTATCCTTTAAGTGATAAACTCGGAACTCTGCAATCAGCTTCTATAACAGATACTTCTGCTCAAAATGATTAGAAAGTGACGTTCAAGGTAGTTAATGCCTGTAGAAAATCTGATGGTCCCCAAAATCCAAGTCCAGAAAGAGATGAAATCCAAACACATTATGTCGATAAAGGTGTAAAAATCATTTTTATATCTTCCGTGTGCCCTCACTCAGGTTTATGTCTCTAAGAAGTTTTTTTGTTCAAATCCAAAGACTTGCATACAAAAAAAATGTGGCAAATCATAATTTGTTAGCTGAATATCTGGCTAATGATTTATCAGTGCAGATTCAGTCATCAATATGGAAAAATACAGATATAACCTCAAATATGGGCCACACTTTGCTTTCCTGCAAGCCAAACACCTACCACCTCATTTACCTCTGATAACATCAATAATCTGGCAGTGAAAAAAAACCCTGAAAGCCATTTTTTTGGCTTGTTTGTGCAGATGCAGAAAATTACCTTTAAAGGCTAATAAGGCCTGAAAGAAGCCGACACACACTACGCTGCTCATATTGATGTATTTGTGTGAACGTGGTCAGAGAGCAGCAGCTTGTTCTTGCTGAGTCTGGGATGTGTGGGAAGTCATTTCTACCCATTTCCCCATAGTTTGCTAAGATATATTTCATATTGGCAGTTACTGCTGCGACTGGAGTCTTTGAGCTCACTGCTGCATTGCAGCTTTAATGAAATCAAGTTAATCACTTCTCTCAGGACGAGTGGAAGTGTAACATGCATCCTTTTATGTGTGCTACAGCTTAAATTACATGACATTACCTGATTCTGCCAAGATGTTTTGGCTCTTAGATAACAAAGATTGGCTATGAGGCTGTATCCAATCAGTCTGCCACTCAGAGTTTCCTCCGGGGAAGCTGAAGATCCCTGTTAGCCTATTAGGCAGCTGCTTGAGCCAGCCCCAGCTGCTGAAGGCAGATAAATGGCAGAGTATTCATCAGGCTTGAAAGCTGTGTCTTGAAGCTGGAACAACAGCTATGATACCAACAACCTTCACTTGGCAATGTTGTTTGAAGCAACCAATGACCTCACTTACTCCCACTGGTTTTTTTTCGTGCGTGTGCAGTTTTTCACCGACCAGTGATTCAGTCTTTGTCTCCTCCTGTGCACACCAAAGTGATCATCATCCAAATGTTGTTCTTTCCCTCCAACATGTCCTCAAACAACAGAAAAGGTCTTCCTCCAAGGATTCTTACAGCCACATGTGACCATCAGAGGAGCCAGCAACAGAGTTTCAGGACACCTTGAACACACTGCAGTTCATGTGCTGAAAATTAAAGCTGCAAGCAGCGTTGAGCTGGCCCTCGCACTTTTCTACACATCTGGGTGTGACGCACGTCCCGTTGGGCAAATGTCAAGTTGTGGTGCAGTCAGGGCTTGTTGCTGCTGCTGTTGTGTTTTCATAGAAAAAGGAGCAATTAAATGGGTTCTGGAGCTGCATGTTTTGTAGTCAGCATTAAGTGTGACCACACTTGCTCTTTCACCTCCGGGGCTCTTGTACAATTTTTTTTAGCAATAATCAAACCTTGACTCTCCTGAATCAAGAATATTTTCTAAATGGAGGAGCTGTGCTGAACTCATGATCATTATTGACCACGTTTCCCTGTATTTTTTGGATTTAAATGAAACAGCCATAGACTGTATTAAAGGATGGGTAACATGATAACTTCTCCAAAGTGAAGCCTAAACATTTAAAGCTCCCCTCTTAAATGGCTGAACTGGCTTAAAGGTGATAGAGACATAATTTCTGTCGTCATAGCTACAGTTTTCGGAGAAGGGTAGTTTTAAAGGGATATTCCGACGTAAAACAAACCTCAACCAATAGCTACTCTATAGCCACAAATAATGCTCAGAACAGCGCCTAACTTCATCAACAATATATATAGGGTCCCAGCCATAGTACTAGCCACCAAACACCTTTTTAACTTTGGCTGATTTCTTTAGCAAAGAGACTAAACACAACTCACCCTCTCTCTTCCAGCAGCCGTTTGTTTGTAGCGAGACCTCAGGCCAGTCCATTACAGACTACAGTGGGGTGCTGCAGCTCAAGGAAGAACATTTATGATCATTTCTTCATGGAAGTGCAATCAGGCCGAGACGCTGAGGCAGAAGAACGACAGCGTCTGCAGTGGAAAATGATTAATATGGTGATTCTTACTTCAAGGAAATGATAAAGTCATGATCATAAATGTTCTTCCTTGAGCTGCGTCACCCCGCAGCAGGGGGAGGTGGAATAACAAGAGAAAAGATTATGATAATAAAGAAAAAGGTCATATAATTTTATATAATATTAAGTATTTTTGTCAGCTAAATCCTGGAGCATTCGTACTGTTACTAGTCAATTTCTACTACCAGCTTGAGTAAACATTGCCACTACAAGACTCCAGGAGTTTTCATTGGGGAAGTTTGGTTTCACTTTCCATTTTCATCCATTTTTTACAACTTAGACAACTCGGTTTTTGAAGATTGTCTTGCCTGTGAAATTGTAAACATTAGCTGTTTCTAATTCCCACACATACTTTGAAAGTGTTTTGTTTTTTTCTGGCTAGGTCGCCCTCGTCCTCCTCTTCTACAACATCTGGTGTCACTGTTCAGGGACTTTTCAATCCGTCATGAAGGCCGTCCATTGTTACAGAGCGCTATAAAAGGTTGAACACAAGACAAATAGGGCTACCACACGTCACCTACTAAATGCTTGAACATTGACCCCGCTGCTGCCAAGGCTTTGTAGAGCAATCCGTGTGCAGGCGTGAAGTCCTCAGAGAAACACTATGTGCTCTGTCATATCTAAATAGCTTCTCTGTTCAGTCGGTGGTGGGAGACGGGCCTCTGCTTGACGATTTGAAGTGAGATTAACGGGTTAACTTTGTTGTAATTTGCCAGAGATTTTTGTCCGTTGGAGCATAGTGGACATGTTGTTGATAACACAGCTGCTTCAACTGGCTTTGTGTGCTAAAACAGGGTGTGACGATGAGCGTAGGAGTGAAGGAGAACAGGGTTTCATGAAACGTGGTATTGTTATGAGTCTGGAAGAGGACTTCTCAATGATGCTCTTTGTATGGAGAAAAGACAGTAAACACACAGCTGTAAATTACAAACAAGGATTTAAGGAGGATACACATTTAGTTGCCTTTTTGACATCTTTTGTCTCTGAACTTTAAATCTCTGAATACTTAATAAGACCTTAAATGCATCGCCAGAACCAATGAGGAGCCGGCCTATAGTATGGAGTGATAAAGCCAGCTGATTCATGCTGTTTTCTACCATTATCTTAATTATTCAGAGTTTAATCCACATGTCCCATAAATGAAAGACTTAATTTTCTCATCAGTTGTCAGTAGGGTGTGCTCAGGTTCCATCAATATCTTTAAACCAGATCATTATCTCATGATTAAGCACCACCACAGCCAAAGACTCAGCAGGCTTTTATTACTTTTGCTCTGTAGCGCATTTGTCTGCGAAGGTTATCTGCTGTATTATGAATTTTTCTGACTCAGAAAAATGTGTTTCTGCCCTCAGTGTTATGCAAAACCGCTTCAGGATTTTTAAATCCTTTTAGTGCGTCTGTAGTCACAACACTGTCTGACTAACTCTGGGAGTATGTGACTGGGGATGGAGAGCTTTTGTTTATCATTTACAGAGGGGAAATTTATGAGTATGAAGACGGTTTTTGATCTTTTTTTTTTGTTTTTTTATGGTTTTTGCATTAGATATGATGCTTAATTTAAAAGTTTTAAGTTTGAAAGTTTCTTTTAATCAGAGCATATGATGTATAATATTGTTTGAAAACAGTGTAACGCAACAAAATTCCTATTTTTTTAAGCTGCTATTAAAATTCTGACCGACTGAATAGTCACAAGGGATCACTATTTATTGATTACTGTGAAGCATGAGATCACAGTGTTTGTGGGTGAATGATGTCTCAATTGGTTTGCAGTGTGGTTAGTAATAGCTCCGCTAGCACCACCAGCTCTCGTCCCCCCCATGCCCCCATGCTGGATTCCTTGTTGAGCTCTTCGAGTATATAAATCCATCTTTTTTAACTTTATCATGCTATCCATTTTTTCCGATCCAATCCAATACCAATACCTGGGCTGAGTGTATCGGCCGATGTACAATACCAATCCAATACTACTGTTGAATGAATTAACTGTATACCTCGCCCAGTGAGTGAAAGCATCAGGCTTGACATTAGCCTTGTTGGAAAAAAAGGTAACAAATTAACACAGATATAAATTTATGGAATATTATTTATTAACAAATAACAAATTGCCAATATCACACAGCAAAAAGAAGTACAACTTCCGTGTAAACATTTATTGCAAAAGAAAAGACAGACAGAATATTGAGCAAACAGAATCGCTGTGTTGCTGTGTATGATATTAATTAAAGGACTGGATCGGAACGCTGGATCGGCGTCATTCATCAGATATCCGATCCAGTTAATTTGTCAATATCAGAGCCGATATCCGATCGGTGCATCCCTAATTTTTTTTTTTGCGTTAACATCTGTTTCATCTTTCCTAATTCCTATTATGGCCATGGGATTAGGGCCTGTGTCCACTAGCAGCATTTGTTTTAATGGTAATACCTGTTATGTGTTCAAAACTGATGCAGTATATTGATTCAACTTTCACATCGTAATTGAAAAACCACCCTCAATGTCAGCTGTTTTCTGTCATAGTGCTCGCAGTTGAATATTATCAAACTTTTGGAAAACTGCTGTACTTGTTGGTTTGACTTCTCTATCACTGACCAATCAGAATCAAGCAGGGTCAAGGACCTCTGATATCAAAACCATCAACAGTAATGGTAGAGGACTGTTTGTCCAAAAGTACCCTTTCCAGGTGTAAAGCGAGTGCCAAAGTTGAGACACTGTATTAATTATCCATTTTTCATTTTTTTAAATGTGAATTTCCACTGATTTAAAGCAGACATGAAGCGCACAGATAATTTTAGACAGACTTTAACATCAACACAGACAAAAGTGCTCCAGGACATCTTCCATAATCTTGTAACAGTCGGTGGATGTGAGGAGAGCTTTGACATCAGGGTTGTGGGTACTGCCAGTGCAAAAAAATACAACCCTGTTAATGGACACGAGCCCTAATTCTGACCCTAATGAAAGCAGAGACTCCAGTTAGATTGCTTTCTATTTTTAGATTTGCTGTGTCACCCACATCATAAATATTAAAGCTGAGAGAGTCAGAAATGGTGAATCAGATCTGGCAAAGCGAAACCCTCGCTCTGTTTCAGGAGCTTTAGGCTTTTAGTTAGTTGGGTGTCAGATAAGCTCATTTAACTGTGACTCACATAAAGATAGAATATAAAAGTCAGTCCTCATTCTTTCTTCCTTGTTTCCTACTCTTATAAAAGCATGACAGGCGAAGATAAATAAGTTATATTTTCTATTTAAAAAGTTTAAATTGAAAAATATTTCAGTTTTTGCATAATCTTTGAGATGCAGGGTATTAGTGCAGAAAATGCAGAGAGTCAGTATATGTAAATTAAAATAATCTCTTTGACCTCAAAATGATGAACCAAGTACCTGTATATTTCTCCATAAAAAGGCCACAGCAGCACATTTTCCAAATTCTTCTCTCCAGAAATGTCTTTTTATCTTTTCGGGGCCAACAATATGCCCGAAATGTTTCCAGAGAAGCAAAACACGCTCAACGCGCTTTACCAAACAAACTGAATACACTGCCCACAAGCATCAAATTGGATTAAATGAATCAAAGCTAAGTGAAGTGGTCTTTGCTCTGCATTCTGTCACTCCGGAGCCCTGTAATGCTACGTGGCACGCCATGCGGGCTATTTTTAAGACTCCTTTTAGCCAAACTATTGTGAAACGGTTTTACGCAGGACCACGCTCACTTGTAAAATTCAAAAAGGAAAGTGCACACAGATCAAAAAGATGTGCTGTGTTTTCTCAGTTCAGTTAAAGTCAGATTTATGGCCACAATGTTTGCAGCTGCACAGGCCCGCAAATAAAAAGACTCTGACTCCAGCTTCACTGTGGGAACTACAGTACTGCAGCACTTATTGTAATGTAAGTGACCTTATCTAACAGAGCATTTTAAAGATCCTCTGTTTGTGTGTTAATGCTGAATATCCTTTCTGAGATTGTCCTCAAATTGCATTAAAAACCTCTCAAGGATTTCCCAGTATTCCCTCCAGATATGAAAAACATAAATGGCTTTGCTGATGGAGTCCATACGGCCGGTTCCACTGAGTGGTTTTCTCTAAACAGCGGCTTGTTTTTAAAGGTAGAGGAGTGGTCGACTGCTTAGCCTCCAGTCATTGAAATATGTCCTTGTTCAGGCATGAGAGTTCATTGTGTTAGCAGTCAGAACAGAGAGTCCCTTCTGAGTCGGTCTAAAAATACTCCAAACCACCTCTGCCCCAAACGACACACCAAGGGGCAAATATAAAGGGAAGCTGCACGAGGCGAGATGAATAAACATGCAGCGCCCAAGCAAAGCTAAATGCATTTTCTCTGCAGTGCGCTCTGCAAGAGTGAAACTAACTAAGCTAGTAATTCAGGCAACTGTTGGAGCGTCTGAGATAAGAGCTGGGTGCAGCTTGTGTTACAGTATTATCTAGTGAATAATAATGAAAGAGGGAATTGAGGGCCTGTTTTTCTGCAGGATTCTGTCTCTTATTTACTCTTTCAAAGACACAAGACTATTACAATGACAGAAGAAGGTCTTCAATCCTTCAATCCATCAAGCAAAACCTCTGCACCCACCGTCGAGGAAAGTCTCCTCTCTGTGTTTTCTGTCTGGGAGTGGTTTTCCCACGTTTTGGTAATGTACTCCACACTTTATAGCTGCCCTCTGTAGCCCGGGGTACACTGAGTTTTTCTTTGACATTGTCTTTCTGATTAACTCAGCTTTATCGGCCTTTGAAGTCTCATGCTTACTTTCAAAGTGACACTTAACACTTCGTTTTCACAGCTAAATGCACTCATGGCTCTGTCTCCCCTTGCAAAGCGACCGAAACTTAAATCCTGTCGACTTTGCTCACTATGTTTCACATTGTCCAGACTGTGCAGATAGGAAGTTATTAGCCTCTTTGCTATTTGTTATTACCTTTTTAACATATTAATCCCACGTCAAACATCAAAAAAGCTCTGCGCCAACCATCCAAAATAGTAGGTTGACTAAGATTTAATTGTACATATAGAAAGAACTTACCACATATTCCTGGAGGCCAGATTAAAGGTGAGAGACACCCTTTACAAGAGTCTACTTAAGAGACAAACAACCCTTCAACCTGACATTTACACTTATGAGCAATTGAGAGTCACCTAGTAACCTAATCAGCAGCTTCTGGACTGTGGGAGTAAAGCAGGAGCAGGCAACCTTTTTACTGTTTGGAAATGGAGCTAATGACCACACAAGACACTTTTTTATAAGCGTCTAAATGTGTCTATATCAGACATCTCTTGATCTTTACGACTACTGCACGAAAGTTGTAATACGCCTCGCCAGTGGCAGATTTAAAGGTGAGGAGAGGAGCTCATATGATTGGTGAAAACAGGTCTTGGCTGTGTTAAACCCACTCCACGCCTTATCCCCTCCCTCTCTACGACTTACGCCACCGGGAGGAGCTGAGTTAAGGAGGGGGGATACTTACGCTGGGCTGCACCGCTGTTGTTTTGATTACGTGGGCTCTGCATGCTGGATATGGGTGCTGCTTGATAGAGGTGCTAGAACTGCTTGTATCAGAATGCTGATATCAGAGATTTTAGATGCAGGCTGATATAATCTGACAGGGTTTTTCCTGCGTTCAAAATTGCGTGGCGGCCGCCTCCACCTAATTTTGTGCCGCCCCCGGCCAGAGCGATTGATTTCGCTCAACACAGTGTAAAGCTCCAGCTGTGTTGATTGAGTGTATGATGTCCCTCTGCTGCAGCAACGTATTTTAACTGCAGTTGCAGCGTTGCGCCACTATAGAGGCGCTATATCAACAGCAGTGCACCGGAAAGACCTGAAGCATCTACCGAAGAAGAAACGGATCGAATTTTTTCAAGTTTTTTTCCCGCTAGTTGGTGCTATCGGCGTCCTGATTTTCCCTGGCGGATGGTACAAACAGGTAAATACTGCTTGTCTTTTTTGCATCCAAGCATGACGTGTTTATTTAAAAAAAAAGTTTCCTCCGTTTTTTAGCGTTGCAGATATGACAGGCAAAATCAGCCAGTACTTTAAAAAGCGACCTCGCAAGGAGGAAAGTCAAGAGTCCAGGTGAAACACAGCAGAGAAAAAACGTAATAGGCAGTTAAAATGCTATAATTCATAGTGGTGACAACGTGGAAATTTGTGTCAGGTCTGAAAGTACTTCACAAGGGACTGGTGATCGCGAGGGTCAGAATGCAGGACAGGACGAGTCGGCGAGGCGAGGGTAATTAATTAATTAGTTTCCAATTAGGAGCATAACAACGCAAAGCCAACGTGTACGTGGTTTTTATTCCTCTTTCCAGATTTTCTCAAAAACACAGAGCCAGTGGCTTTGACAAGCAATGGCTCAATCAATTTACCTGGCTCAGGCATACTGAGGAAGGCATGCACTGCTATTTATGCCAAAAGCACTGTGCCCCAACACAGCAGGCAATTGCTGCCTCCTTAGTGAGACAGCCATCAACCAACTACAGGCTGGACACATTAAAAAGACATGAGGTGATAGCCGTTCACAAAGCAGCAGAAGAGAAGGAGAAATATATTAAAGATGGTAGTACCTAAAAACACTCAACTAATAAATAATAACTAATAATTAATAAAAAATAAATAAAACTAAAAGAACATAGTTTAGATAGTTTAAGAAATAATTAGTTGTCGTTTTTTTTTTTTTAGGGAGGACACTGCAGCGTATACATATATATAATATATGATTGAAAACACTATCACTCTTCATGTCTGTATCAGAATAAAAACAAAAATACTTAATGCATGATGAATTGTTTTGTTTAAGGTGAAGACACCTCTGTGGAACAGACTGAAGGAGAGGCACTTGGATGTCTGTTGTAAGGTGGCTGTTGATGGACCAGACCAGGAGGCCTTGGACTACAAGGAGTGCATGAGGAGGTTCTACAGAATGAAAAAGAGGAGGCTGAAATGTTCTGTGTGGTTGCGAGATGTGTGGATGAAGTGTACTTTCAATTTAAAGTTGCCAGCTGATTTGTGTATGTATATAGTTTTAATAAATGAATGCTTTAACATGATAATGGTCACACTCTTTTTTGAACTCTTAACTTAAAGTATGTTGCCTGTAAAAGAAAGTGAGACAGTTGAATTTACAAATATATGCACGTCATGGCGCATGGTCAGGATGGTGCCACCTCTGCCTCAATTTGAGCCAGGAAAAACCCTGATCTGATATTCGATTTTTTGCTGATACCGGACCAATATCCAATATCAATATTGTATAGGGACACTCCGAATACAAGATGCAGATGTTTTTGCTAACTGGTGGTGGTGTTTTTGGAAGTTTAAACAGCCCGGACCCTGCTTTCTATCAATGTAAATATCAGGGTTTTTTTTTAATAGTGGGGCAAGGTCCTGGTCATAAATCAGGGGACATTTAACAGAGGTAAAATAGCATTGCTTCATATTTTGAAGCCAGTTGGATTGAGTAGTACAAGAATTAGTTCCAGTATTTATTAACACATGGACTCTAGGACATGATTAGTGGGGGCGCCATATAGGGGAGAAGTATTGGGACAATGTAAACTGACAGGATGGTTGTGTTAGTGAAATAGTAGGGCACGGTATGGTATTTCTACATGTGGCTATAGATAACTGGTGGCCCCCCTGGTTGCTGGGTAGAAGTGAAAAGGTGAAGCCAAGGCAAAGTTTGAACCTCAATGAAAAAAACAACTTCAACATTTTGAATAGATGGTCTAAATTATCTTCATAAATCATTGTTATCTGAACTCTTTTCCCTCTCACGGTCACATTATTTTTGCGCTCTCAAACAATGCGTTTGAAGGAAGCACTCTTGATCCACTTAGCTGTTTTCCAAAGACTCAGACGCGGAGAGCTCCAGTTTTTCCTCGAGGTCAGGGTCAGCCTGCTTCACAGCGGGCCACAGGAAGCCAGAGGGACAGCCATCTCGAGGCGCCTAATGAGCCTCTAATTGATATCCAGCTGCAAACCCCACAGAGCGTTAATGCCACTTCTGAGGAAACTATATTAGCTTCCCTCAACATTGAGCTAACGAGACATAGGAGGCCCAGAAGCGTACATCTAGAACATGGAGGTTATGAGAGCTGATTTGGTGAGTAGGGGGCACAGATATGAGAAGCAAGCATCCACCAGTTCTTTTTTTTGTCTATAGCTTGTCCTGTCTGCATGTCTGGGTTCGAGATGTAAAGTAAAAAGAGAAACACTCGATGCTTTACAATCATGTTAACTGCAGTATTAAGCGCCGAGTCTTTCCCATCAGCTCTCACTCTTTTATGAGTTGTAACTGCTGTAATAAGATGGATTTTAAGAAAGAGGCTAATCTTAGGGAATGCTTTAAACCCGCTGCCTAACCCCATATCCCATTCTCCACGCTTTGAAGGCTCCAGCCCCTCTGCCAGGACGCCTTTCAGATTGCATTTGCTTAAACGTTTCATTCATCTCGATCAACGCTGCAGAAGACGGAGCTCGGAATGACAGCGGCTTGTGTGCAGACTTTTCCACGCTTTGAGTATAGACTGGCACATGGCAACTGTTGGCTAAGATGATCTGCATTGTTCGAATTCCATCAGTCTTCAATCATTCATGGAAGCGTGCTTGGATAATAGCTCCACACATTGTCATTCAGACTTGAAGCTGTCACTTGAAGCATCAGCACCTGCCACGCTGCCTCTCAGATGTTCTATTTTTGTCTCTCGTGATAAAATGCTGAGCACATATGAGGCTGGATTTTTTAAGATTTTTTGACTGTGTTGGGATTTTTTTTCTTTTTTAACTTTGACCCTTCTCACAGGGTGGTCCGAAACCTTTGTCAGGGTGTGAGAAAGCCTCTTTTTCTGCTGGGAACCCACCAATTACACTGGCAGTGTGTCTTTAAGAGCCAGGGTCTCAGCAGAAGAGGAAACAGTTCCACATGTTCGGTCTTGGATGGAAAGGAAACTGCACTTAAAGGAAAGTGAAGCAGGTGAAAAGGGGTGTTTCACAGGGTGAGGGGTGAAGACCAGACTGTCACATTGGAAGCGGCTCTGCAGCACTTAGACGTCCATTCCAGGGGAAATGGTTTGTGTGTTGATGTGCAGATCTGCACCATAAGGATAGGCTGTGAGTAAGAAGTGGATAAAGCCTCTGTGACAACACCCTGTGGTGATACCAGCTTCAAGGCCAGAGTTTGGCGATTTGACTATCCTTATCTGAAAACTTTTGAAGCCAGAAATGACCAAATTTGAAGAGTAGTGGATACTTGAGAGGCCACGCTATATCTGCGTTTACGTGGGCACAAATAATCAAAATAAATGCCCAATCGGAATAAAAATGCGTCATGTGATCAGAAGATTCTGATCCAATTCGGCTTAATTGGAAAGAAATTGTATCCCGACCAAGATTGGTGATTTATGCCGATCGTTATTCCGAAATGCGTCCATGTAAACACTTATTCTGATCCTGACACTATGTTGGGGCAAAACTAACTCGACTCGATCTTCACTCTTTAGCCTTTGTCTTATTTATTGAGGCCAGTACATGAAGTTTCATTATTATCACTTTGGCATAAAACATGACCACAGGTGGCGTTTCTGCTCCTCCGATAACATAACAAGGCGTACATACATTGTAATGACGTCACATCTAAACCCACAGTGCAACCTTTGACAGAACAGTAAAATAAGTACGCAAGGGCGCCATCTAGTGACGACATTTAACAGGGGGAAAACTCCTAAATTGGAGTGAGCCACTACTATGTTTGTTGGCTTGTTGACAGCACAGGCGTAAATACAACTCTTCTTCTTCTGCGGTTGTTGTAGCAAAATCAGACAACTCTGCGCATGTCCAAATGCTTCTAATCTGAGTAAAGCTTGGTGCATGTATACGCACGTCATGATCAGATTATTTGATTTTGCACCCATATAAACAGTGGATTCAGATTGTCCAATTCCTCAAATTTTTAATGGGATCAAGAAATTTTGCACATGTAAACATGGTTTATGTCATACTATAGTCATGAGTTAGAGTGTTTAAAGGCGCTGTGAGGAGTTTTTATTGGTTGAGAAACAGACTGAAGCTGCTCTTTATGACCGTGGAAAGTCAACAGATAGTTTTTATTGCTGTCAAAATGTTTATTATTCTAGTAAAGTTCATAGCTTCCTTAAAACATATGGAGCGGTCATCAAGTGGGAAAAGTAGCCAGCTTTAACACACAACTCTACAAACTCTCTCCCCTGACTTTTTCCTAGTCTATCTTGTACATTATATAAAAACGTTTTTCTGGAGGAGGTTTCCAAGGCTTGTTTATTTATGAAACTTATTGCAGGTTATGGGAACTGTCATACCTTAGACAGGTATATGTCCTCTCTTTTTATGGCCTGTCTCAGCTAGTGTAACCTCCACGAATATTTCATAACAACATGAGGCGACTCGTCTTTTATTCCATGTAAGTAATTGGTCCACAGTGCTGCTGTGTTTTATTTCTCAGACCTCTGGCTAACAGAAAATATGGTCAGGGGAGATCTCAGACACCTTGTTGAGAGAGTGGAGTCTGGTCTAAGTGGACCAATTTGTCTAAGCACCTATTCCTAAACCTGGGAGAAAGAGCGTGAGACAGAGAGGCGGTTTTCTCCATGATGAGAGGAGGAAATATAATCAGAGTAAAAAGGCAAACATGAACCGCTCGACTTTACACAGAAGCATTTGTGCGCCATGAAAGCTTAAACAGTCGTCGCCTCAGAGAAGGAGATGAGAGGGGAAGCTTAAACGCCATATTTATCAGTGGAATGGGGACTTTGAGTGTCGCTGTATAATTTGTGTTGATTTTATTTCTGGCCTTCTCAGTTAATAACACAGTACCCAGTGGACAAAGAAGAATTATGCATTCTGCCACATGATTTACCCTCTTTTTTTTTATCGTCGTAAACCAGACAAAGAGCACTGGGACTTGTTTTGCCCTCATTTCTCTTCTAATCATCGTCTGCAGGGGGGACAGCTGCCCGGCCTTCGTGACCCTCTGAGCTTAAAGTGACAAGAGGAGTCGACCTTGGGAAATGCTCAGTGTCTGCCTGTTGCCAGATTTCTCTGACCCCTGAGCCATTAGCACGTTCGCTATCTTCTCCCAGCAAAGGGATTTTGACACACACGCACGCAGAAGCTCGCGAAAGCAAACCGCTTTAGACGTGTTTTGTCCGAGTGAATCAAGAAAGTAATCCAAGAAGATCCGAGTATAGTGTTTGATTTGGGAGCTGGCGTTTCATTTAAAGATCACAGGGAGGAATTTCACGAATGATTCATCAGCTTTAAATTAAAGAGCCACGCCACCTCGATCATAAAATCCTCAGACAAAGTATCTCAATATGAAATCCATCCGATGCGTGATGAAATAATCAAATTGGGAGTTAGAGATATGACTTTTTGTTTGCTTCTCATTATTACTGCTGTAACTTGTTTAGACTCCCATTGGTTGGCTCGGCTTAATTAATGTGTTGGCAGCTCGGTGCAAAATTCAGATTAAGTCCTCTAAAGTGTTCCCTGCAGTGAGTATTGTACAAACTATAATTAGAAAAAGAAAAAAAAAAGTACAAAGTCCATGTGACACCCTTGAGGAAGCTTGATTATTGTGTTGCTGTTTGTATGAAGACTGTCTTTGGTGCTGAAATGACATTCTGCCTCCCTTCAAAATCTGCTGTACGCCTCAGCTCGCCTTTATGAACGTGTGAAAATGAACTGCGACGACACTGGAGGATGTTGCAGAGGGAGAATGGAGGGTTAGTTGGAGGACTTTTTGAAGCTTGAACGAATTAGTGGAATTACATTGGGAGATGTTTTTTTTATTTAGTGTCGACTCCTGAAGAATCAGTGGCTGAACAAACACTGGAGTATTACAACTCCTAACTTATTTTTAAACCGAGTATGCGCGCTCTCGAAGTGTGTGAGTGTTTGCTGATCCTATCCTAACTGAAATAGCATCAGTTTAGCTAAAAAGACACATTACATGTTATATGAGGCTGTAATTGTGCATTATAAAAAAACTGGAATCTACTATTAAGTAAATAAACCTTGTAGAGCGCTGCTTTTATTGAGCGGGCTCTTCAATTTATGACAAGAAGTGACCAGTAGAGGGGGTTGGATTGAGTCTCTGGTAGTTATTTGCAGTAGTGTGTATATCCACAAAATCAATCAATCAATCAAGCAATCGTTATTTATATAGCGCCAAATCACAATAGTCTTTATCCCAAGATGCTTAAAAAAAAAAAGCAGGTCTAACCCTAGCTCATTAACAGACAGTGCATGTAAGAGCTACGCATCTGCATCGAAACTGCACATTGCTGAACACGGTGGAAATCTTTGTGTGAATTCACTTTAGACCCCCTGTGTTTATGTTAAAGAGATCAAATTATTCTGAAACTTTTATCCCAAATATCGTTTATTATATGGCTTTTAATTGTAATCACCAGATGATGGTACGAGCACAACTGAAACCTGCTCATTATATAACGAAAGAAAAAGACTGTATTAGTGAAAACGGTGCAGATCTATGAGGTTCAGAACTGGATTATCATTGTTCCTAATTATAGTGAAGTAGTTAAAATAATTTCTCAAAACAAGTGATGTTGGGAAAGACTGGTATTAAAAAATATTAAAGCTCCTGTGAGGAACTTTTGCTTTGGCGCCCCCTGTGGACAAAGCACTCTTTGCTTATCTTGTTTTCATACACGCTTGAGAAGTGACTTTGGCCATTCAAATGTATTGAAATATGATTAAATTGGGGCTGTTTCTCCAGCTGCTCGACTGACACCATCGAAGATCAACAGTTTTGTTGCTGATTGTCTTGTTTGAATTTCAGTCGATTTCATGAATGTTGAAAAACTCCTCGTACGCTAATAACCTGCACATAACTGGTTCAAAGTGGGTTGTAACTGTTTATTGTTCCAGTTGAAATCCACAATTAAAATGAGGAAAGACAAAAGAAAAAACTGGGTCAGCAATTAGCGCGCTGCAGGAGCCCTCCAAAAACTGATGTATTTACTGTGAATCCAAAAAAAGTGTAAAAGCTTGTACTTAATTTTTTTAATTGGGGTTGAATGAGGTACTTATCAATGATACTATGTGCTCTAGCTGCCTTACACTAATGTCAGCACATTGATTTTTTTTAGTTTCAATAAGGTAAAGATGGGCTGATGATCCTGAAACTCTGAGGCTTATATTGCTTGAGTGAACAGCTCTGTGTCATTGCGATGGCTGCAAAGGCAATCTAACCATGCAGCCACCATAGATATTTTATGGTTGCCACTAGCAACCACTGTTTAATATTATAAACCACTAGAGTCTAACTTCTTTTGGTTCAAAATCCATGTTGCTATAAAAAATTTGAGCGACCCAAGTTGAAATTAAAAAGGAAAAAAAAACATATATACTTCAAAGATTGGGCCATTAGATATCTAATAAACCCTAAACTTTTGCAGTCTTTTGAAGATTTTTTTTTTGTTGTAAACTGACCAAATTTAATTTAAAATCATTTAAAGAAGTGAGAGTATGTTTTTTCCCCCTCGTTTCGGCATCCATTGCATGTCTCCTGCTCTGAAATTTCAGTCCCCTCATCCTCTCCACCTAATGACATAATGACACATTTGGTCTGAGTGCTGAGGGACTCGGCGGCTCTGCATCGTGGCTCTGAAAGCAGCACTTATGTCAGACCCACCCCCGTAGAGTGTGACAACCGTCGACTGTCCCAGCCTGCCCTTTCATAACCAGCCCTGGTAGAGACCCCTAATGGCGTTGTTTGCATCACCAGCTACAGTTTGTTCTCTGCTGGAAAAACGATCATCCACAGAGTGAGCAGTGACAGTCTCTACGCCACTGAACCGGATGTCAAATTGCATCTGCTGTGTGTCAATACGAGCCTCACTTGTTCCGTTGATCGCCCTGAGTTGATTTTTTTTTTCCTCACTCTGGTTGTCTTTGTAGAGATCTGCTGGGTGTCCCCACTGGAGAGAGATCTGGACTGTGGTTCAGCCCAGCGAAATGTAGCGCCTCGCTGACCTCAAAGCCGGATTTGGAGACCTGCCTGCTGTCTACTCATGGTGAGTCACCTCTCAGGTTTCATGGCGCTTCAACTCGTGTTTCTAGCGGGGACCCGTTTGCACGTAGAGCTACGACGTGTGAAGTTATCCTCGCAGAACAATTGAATGCATTCTTAGGTCTGTGTTGGCGAGTTGACAAAGAGCGAGAATGTGTGTTCATTCAGTGGTGTTTATGTTTTTCTAAGGTGAATGGAAAACACTCTGAGGTAGACCAGACAGTTAAAGCTGCAGGACTTCAACCTGGAGTTTATGCAACATCTGTATTTAATAATGAAGACACTTTACAATGATCCAAACTTTTAGATCAAGATAAAACAAGATGTGTGGTCAAGGTGGACAAACGTTTGCACAAACTGTCTGCATCTGTAACTTTAAAAGTTTCACAATAGCTTGGTTAGCATGTTGTTTTGGAGGCTATTTTCGACAAATAACTTGGAAAAAAAAGATGTATAATAATAGAAATAATGTAAATAATCGATGTGATTTGTGTCGCACTTTTAAAAACAGAGTGACAAAGTGCTTCACAACAGAAGAGAAATAGAGACTGCTAAAATATTTAGCCGACAGGAATAAGTTAAAATTCAACAAAAAACAGAGCTCAAACTTGTTTAAAGGTGATAAGATAAGTTAAAGATAAGTTAAGAGTTAAAAACTAGTGAAAGCACACTTACAAAAATGAGTTTTAAGCTCGTTTTAAAGACGATAAGGAACTTCCAGTCTGATCTCCTCCGCCAGTTTATTCCAGAGAGAGGAGCCCCTTTTTCAGGGTCTAATTCCTCTCCAACGTACCTGTCTGATCTATAGATGTGCAGTTCATCTTTTTTTATTTGGATCTTAAAGTCTTAGTTTTCTGGGTTCAGCCCTTGAACAACAATGACTCCTCACTGTGTGCGCTGTAGGTGTGATCACCAAAGTAAACACTCCATGTGACACCTGTCCAGGTAATGGCTTGTTTGTACTACGGTAGTATTAGCCGGCACAGAGGCCAAGTGCTGTTAGTAGCGGGCACATGATTAAGTACCTGCATGTTTCTTCTATTTACCTCTGTAAGCATTCTTCTTTTGTTTTTTAAAGCAGTCAGTAAACAGCCTTTAGATATGCTACTGCCACCGCCTGGTGGGAGTTCTGCATTACAGCGAGGCAACGTTAATTTAGTAAGTAAAGTTTATTTAAAGAGCGCTTTTCACAGATAAAAATTATTTACAATTAGATAAACATAAACAGTACAAGAGATAAGAACAGATACAGACGCAAATACGCATGCAGTACAGGTGAGTACAGAAATATGTGCAGTAAAGATAAGTCAAAGAGACAAACAAAACTCTGTTAATTAAAAGCTTTTCTATTTAGCACAAAGTAAGGCTGTCACAATGTCAGTTTTTCACCTTAAGGTTATTGCAGCAATAAAATAAAACAATTAGAAAATCTAAATATTGACTTAAATCTTAAAATTTAAAGAGCGCAGTAAGTAAAACAGAGAAACAGCAATAGTTGCCTTGCACATCTTTATGATATTATATGTCTTAAAATAGCAGTAGCTGGTAGCTGTCACAAAAACCTGAATAATAAATCATTTCTTGTATTCACGTCAAATTCAAATTCACATCCAACTTTATTTTTATGGCACTTTTCCGACAAAAAATGCCGTTCGAAGTGCCTCACAGAGGCTAAAAACAACAATTAAACAATAACAAAACCCGACCCACACACCCACACAAAAATAAAGAGACATGGCCTGACACTGAGACATTACGTGAGGAAAGAGCTACCTTTGGGATAAAAGGATAAAAAATGGTAAAAAGAAAGACTAAAACCTGATGGACCAAAACAAGAAAATAATATTAAATGAACAGATAAAGTTAAAACCTCTCAGTTAGAGACGTTTCAGTTTATTTGTTGTGCCACCAAATTTTCTTGAAACAGTCAGTATCATGTTGCATCCTCGCACCGATGACTAATCTCTCTTTAATTTAAGAGAAACTTGAACAGCAGGATATAAATTTCGCCGCCTGCTTCTCTCCTCATGGTTGATTTTTACAGTCCGTATTGTGGAGGTGCTGTTTTCTCCTCAAGAAGCCGTCTGTCAGTAGAAGTCTTATTTTAAGAAGTGTCCCGAGTACTGATCGATGCGTCAGCTCGGGGCCATCTGTAATTACTTTGTGACTGGCCAGCCATGAAATTGTTGTTTAGCTCTGAAATAGATCCAAAGTCTTTCGATAAGAAGTTTTTTTTTTTCCTAGAGAGATGCTTTCTGGGTCTGCCATAATAAGAATAAAAACGACAGCGGCAGCAGCAGCAGCAGCAGGAGCTGGTGAGATAATTGGCTCAGTAAACAAATAAGGTGGGATTTTCTCCGAGGCGTCTGTCTCTGACCTTTGCAACCTCATTACTCGGGTTTAACATGGTCTCTTTGACACATCATGTCTGTGCTCTGTTTAGTTTCTTAAACGTCTCTGATGAAGAACAACCTCAGTCAGCTGTTAAAGGGAGTGTTGAGTTTGCAGGCTTGCAGAGAGGTATGCCGGGCGACACTCGCCGGCTCACTTGTATGCAGCTGTGGCCTGTAAGATACAGGCCGGCAAATGGAGTGGAAGTGTAGTCCTATTAAAGCCAAACTCTCCTCTGAGGAAGAAGCTAACAGCTCTGAACGCCGGCCTCTCGCTCCCCGGGAGAAAGTGCTGACACAAATTTTTTGTCTGACTGAAATGCCTCCTGACCGCGTGACACTGGCTCTTTTCTTCCTCTGAGATTCCACGGCAGTAAAGCTTTGGCCACACAAAAGAGGCACAGTCTGCCAGCGCCGCTTAGTAGGTGGCATAAATTATAGTGATACCATAAAGTGGCTCAAAGGTCTGCATTGCTCACATTTTAGGGGGTGAGGAATGAATCCCTTTGTTTGAGCGCTTAATTGGGTTTATGCGCATGAAACCCTTCATTTTTAATCTCCTGTGTAGGACACGTTCTGGGAACAAATGGATTTTTATCTTCAGCGTTGAGCTCCTTTAAGAGCATCGTATGTGAGAGATATGTTCAGAGAAGCACAAATCCTTAAGTTGCAAGTGTCCTAGACTAGAGACAGGCCGCCTTGTCCCTTTCGGCATGCAGCCTGGCATCTGTTGGTCTGTGATTGACAGGGCATGGCTCCTGTTGTGGTCACTGATGCGCAAATGCAGAACCATGACAGTGTCTGCGGGCGCAGAAAGTGCTGCGCTCAAGTCGTCTGATTGGCATCGAATGTGATGTGCTGTTTACTGCTGGGATCTTTTTGGTGACGGCCTCAGCGGTTTTGCATTAAATTCGCAGTAAAATTGTCCCTCATTACCGCGTTTAAAAGCTTCCACTCCGCAGTATCAGTCATTCTCTGACCAATCAGACACTCGAGGCTGCGAATCTGCGAACGCTGGAGGGGGGACAATGACGAGAACGATCAGCGTTTGTCAAGTGGTTGAAGGTGATCTAAAGAAGACAGTTTCTCCCCAGTGGGGTGTGTGGGTGGTTTGCTTCAGCCCACGGCAACCGAACGGGGAGCTGTGTCAAATCTGACACGCTGAAACCCACAAACGCCAACACTGACAGCCAGTTGTGATGAAAACCTATTTACAGGCAAAATAAATTCTGTGTGAAACGTGGGGGAAAGCTGTCCTCCCTGCCTTGATCTCGATGCTTTAGTTCTTTCAGTCCTCTTTGTATGGAGGTATGTAGACGAGTCTCTCTTTGGGCGCTGTTAGGGCTTGTGTTCACAAATCTAGAGATTTAAAGCAGATCAAACAAGAGATTATTATTCGGAGGAGCTGGAATGTACGAGGAACACGATGCAGGTAGGATGCACTTTGTTACTCTGTCTTAGCTTGATGGATAATGGCTGAGGAATGCTCGAACCTTTGAATGTCAAAGAGGCGGCTCAGGCGTGTGTCATCAATGTAGCAGTAAGGTTCGTCTGATGTAAGACACTCAGACAGACCTTGGCAGGGTACATGTGACACATCCTCTCATCCGCAGAGACCTGGCCTCTGTTTCTGGTACTTCTCCCTCCGGGTTTGTCATGATTCCATCAAACATTGATGAGAATTAAGGCGTGAGCCAGCGAAGGATTCTCTTCATGTTGTTGCATGTGACTTAATAAAGGAGGCCTCTTTGTGTGACAAGTACAGTTAAGTACACGTATCGTTCTGTGCTTCTGATGCTGACTGGATAAATATGATTGGATTTTATTGGATTCGCCACTCAGTCTTTGTCCTCAGCGTGAGGGATGTGTGTTTAGTCAAGCCTTAATATTTCATCCTTGCTTGTTGGCATCAGAATTAAATAATTATTAACGACTTATTACGTCATATTGTTGATATATGTTTTTCTAACTGCCACAATGCTGTAGTGCTCTTCTAGGCAGATGTGAATAAGCACAGATGACGGATGGTGTCTTGTAGATGGATATGGTGTGGCAGCTATTTAGTCCAAATGGAGATGTCATTGTATGAAGGCTGGGTTCTGTTAAATAAGCACTCAACTGGAGCAATGTGTAATAAGCAAAGGCGTGTGAATGTTAATCTGCAAGTAGGGCTAGGCGATAAGGGAAAAAGATTATCACAATATATTCTTTTCATATCAGTCGATATCGATATGTATCACGATATAAAAAAAACAAAACACACTTGTCAATCTTAAATGTGATTTAAAATGTACTCGACATAATTTCATGTCCAACCTCAAACAACCAAAATACCTCCACACCACCGATGTTTTCGTGCCAGTGTTGGCAACGATGTTATCTATTGAGCCTTCATCTGCAACACTGAGTCAGACACCTTCTTGAGAGATGAATGTTGCCGACCGCTTGCTTCTCTAGTTTTACCAACTTTAGCAACGACCGCACGATAGCAATACACACCGGCCTGAGGAGCCATAAACAAACCTCAACCAAAACGCCACTCTATAGCCACAAATAATGCTCAGAACAGCAACTAACTTCATCAACAGTACATACAGGGTCCCAGACACCAAACATCTTTTTAACTTTGCCTAATTTCTTTAGCAAAGAGACTAAACACAACTCACCCACTCTCTTCCAGCAGCTGCTTGTTTGTAGCGAAACCTCAGACCAGTCCATTATGGACTACAGCGGGGTGACGCAGCTCAAGGAAGAACATTTATCATCATTTCTTCATGGAAATGCCATCAGACCAAGATGCTAAGGCAGAAGAACTACCGCGTCTGCAGTGTAAAATGATGAATATGATGATTATTACTTAAAGGAAATGATAAAGAAACGATCATAAATGTTCTTCCTTGAGCTGCGTCACCCCGCAGTAGTCCGTGCTATGGTTGCGTGTAGCTGCAGCCTGCTACTACGCAGTTGTTTACTACTTGGTTCTTATTCAGCACATTATCGGTTCAGTGCGGCGCGACCCGGAGCAACTCCCCTTTTCATTGGCTATTTGTATGGTCTACCAAAACATGGCAGAATGCTGGCTATTTAAACGCATATTGACCGTGTTTCATATCAATTTCGAGGAAAATTAATTTTTGATATGTCACGATTGTTTTATCGCCCAGCCCTATCTTCAAGGAGGACCAAAGGCTGGTGGTGCTGGCTTTGCCAGGGTTAGCAACACTTGGAAAACAATTCCACATGAATTCTGATGCCTTTATTGAGAGAGGATGAGGCAGTGGTTGAAGTAATGCAACTAGGAGAGAGAGAGTAGGGAGTGAATGTTAAAAAGGGTCAATCGAAGTTGGGCTCTCCGCTTGAGGGCCAAGGCCTCTTTACATGGAGCATGCACTTAAACCACTCTGCCAATGATGCCCTAGCCGGTGCTTTGCAAATGGAAAAAAGACAGCGTATAGAGCAGGTAACTAGATGAGAGAATGGGGGGTGACAAGCAAGACAGAGGCAAGGGGGTTGGAATCAAACCTGGTCTCCCATTTAAAGGCTACAGCCTATATACATGGGGGACAGGACTTCACAACTAGGCCGAACCATCACCCTATCAATAAGTGCTGTACTCACTTTGTTTTCAGTCATATCTCTGGTTTAAAATCACTATCTGTACTGAGTGCTTTGGTTTGTATAGCCATAGTTACAGGCCGTCTAATTATAACGCAGCCTTTAAAAAACTACACTGACTTTGAAGCCCGGCGTATTGGTCAGGTCTGGACTCAGTGACTTTAGATGGAAGGCATCTGCTTTGGCTTTGAGCAGAGAATTTCCCTTTCATGGGAATATATTGAAAGTTGTACATGAAAGAGCTTCAAGAGGCTTTTTGTGCCCTCTGTCATAAAAAGACTCTGTGCATGTCTTGTCTGTAGAGTCAGGCGTATTGTACATTTCCCCTTCAGCTAGAGTGCAAATGACAAAGACTGTAATGGTCAGAGGGCTATTGTGTTCCAGGATAAATAACTTGACCATATAATTAAAACATAATTTCTAGAAAAAATAAAGGCAAGTTCAACTGAAAGCCCCCAGTTGAAGTACAGGATTCATGTGTCCATCTCAAAGCCATGTCGTTAAGTGTAATGGTGCCTGGGTTCCAGTGGTCTCCTTAATGGCTTGCAAAAAGTCCACAATGTACTCGCCAAGCTGGAACACAGGAAATGAAAGGCCCCAGAAATCAGTTAGTGCTAATGTATGGTTTGAGAAATAACACGGCGTGAACAGCATGAAGAGCAGATCCACATTGTCGTCCACGCCGAGCAGTACCACAGCAATCTTCGCAGTTATATCCTGTTTTGCCTCATGCATCACAATTTCTGTGGAGGAAGATACAGCCCAGCCAAACTGGAGCAAATTAATTTCCAATCTGTCCAATTTATGCCTTATTTTATACAATTTCTCACAAATACCCTGTTAAATTCTATACGAGTCGGACGTTTTGGTCTATAGTATTAATCCTCATGAGTCAATCTTTGGCCTAACTTCACCCCGCGTCGGAGAAAGTGCAGTGAGACCATGAACAGCCAGCAGATTGATTTTCTGTGCTGTATAATGGAGCCCATCACTCCCAAAACTCCATAATAACCAGCTAAGTATAAAAGCATCTCATCTGAAGCCTCATTCTGCCAAGTCAATCACACTATCTTCATCTCAATCACATTATTTAGCATAATTAATATGCACATGAGGCTATAAATAAAGTGCAGACGCCGCGGTAAGCAGAGACATCAAGCGATCGTCTGTGCTTTTTAGGGAATTCTTTAAAGTGAGCCTCCTGTGGGACCATGTTTGCACAGGTTTGTTCAAAATCAACTCCTCCCCTCTTATCCCTGCCAGCCGTCGACAGCTGGGCCCAGCGAACAGCTGCCTCCCCTCCCCCCCCAGAATCTAATACATTAAAAAACAAAGAGGTACCAGCCGCCTGCTTTGTAGGAGACAAATTATTTTCGTATAACCATGGTGACTATGTGGGTGGTCCGTGTCAAGGAGGTTGAAAACTTTAGCTTTCCATTATTTCCTTAAGTGATTGATCTGTTGAGAACTCACGGTGATGTTTCAAATCAGGTGGGAGGGCACAAAGATCACGAACGAGAAGAAAAGGCAACATGTTCAAAAGCATCAAATAATAACAACAGCAAACACTAGTATTTTAACGTCCCTTAACAAAAAAGGAAATAAAATGACAGTGTTTTCAAGATTTAGGCAAGTGGTTGACATGAAAAAGCTAGCTGTTATATACTTAAAAAGGGGCATATAGTCAGATGTATAAAATAATATGTATTTTGTATTGATCGTATCCGATTGTTCTGTATGGACTCTATCATATTTTATCCTGTTGTATCATAGTGTAAAAATTCTTCAGTTATTATAATGATAAAGTGCATCTCATCATATCATATAGCATTGTTTTCAATCATATCGTAGTGTATCATAATGTAGCGTAGGATATCTATGTATCATATCAAATCATATTGTGTCAGATCGTATCATATTTAATCGTAGTGTATTGTATTTAATCGTATCGTATCATATATCGTATTGTATTGTATCATATCGTATCATATTATGGTATTGTATCGTATCGTATCGTATTTAATCGTAATATATCATATCATTATGTATTGTATCATATTTAATCATAATGTATCGTATTAATCGTATGGTATTAAATCATATCCTATCATAGTGTATGGTATCATGTCAGATCGTAGCATATTTAATCATAATGTATCATATTTAATCATAGTGTATCATATTGTATTTAATCCTATCGAATCTAATCCTATTGTATCGTGTTTTATCTTATTGTATCGTATCATTTGTAATTGTATCATATCGGATTATAATGTATCATATGTCAGATTGTATCATATTTAATCATAATGTATCATATTAAATTGTATCGTATCGTATCATATTGTAACATATAGTATCGTATTTAAATGTATCGTATCATAATGTATCGTATCGCACATTATGTGACCATATCAAAATTAATCACAACTTATCCTGTTGTATCATTATGTATTGTCTTGTTCTGTGCTGTATCATGTTGTACCCCGTCATCTTGTTTTGTTTGGTTTAGTGCGGTACGGTATAGATTCATATTGCACTGCGAGTCGGGCACTTTGCTAAATGTTAAAATTTGTTGCTTGTTAAAATAGCTGCAGTGTAGTTCTATGTTGCCTTACTAATTAATAGCTCGTAAGCGCATGTCATGCCACTCTTTCTCCATCTAAGAGTAGTAACAGTTGGAGCAACAATAGATAGATAGTTGTGAGATGGATTTTGCTGAGATAGTAGTGACCATCATAGTTTAAAATCACTGCTCTGGTTCGAGGTCAGAAATGGATTTCAGCCCAGAGACATAAAGACTTTTTGGATATGCACTCGGGCAAAGCGTCTCACCTCAATGACACACATGTCTTCTGAAACCACCCACACACACAGCAGACATACATGTGGTGGCTGCTGCCAATTATTTTGTCGACTGAGTGCCTGGTAGGGGTCTATAAGGTGGGCGTTCTCTCCTGGCCTGCAGGCCTCTATGAAGTTCAGCAATGAAACTAAACCAGGAGTAGGGACAACAGGACTCAATCATTGATCACGTGTCTGTTAGACTGCATGACCACTTCATATTCTGATTTGTAAAACTCCAGTTAGCATCATCTGTGTTTTGTGTAAAGGGAGAGTTAAAAGAATTATGTCTGGATATGCTTGTTATTTGACATTTATTCATGATTAGCGGTTTAAAAAGCTCCTGCTGCTGAGTGCGGTCAAAATGATGGGAATGGAAATTTGATATGACTGTAGTTGACCCACAGTTTGAACTCTGCTGGCTACAGCATGGCCCCAAACCAGCAGCTCTTTGCTCAAAGATATCTAAAATGCATGCTTGGGGTTTACCCAAACTGGTGGCTTTTGGTTGTTTTTCTTTTAATTCCTTGCTATCCCCTCTATCCCTCCCCGGCGTGTTGCAGTTTTTGAACTATTTACACTCTGTAAAGATAGCGTGTGTAAGGCTGACACATTCCATCTCAAGAGGGCAACAGCGCACAGCCCTTTTTTCTTTTGCTGATGTTGGCAAGGCCTGGCTCAGCTTGCTAATGTGCACGCCACAAGGCCTGACAAAAGGCGGAGTCATCTGTCGGGCTGTGACCTTCTGTGAAAGCGAAGGACTAGAGGTGATCCGGCATGTTTGCATCTACATAATATCTCAGCACCCTGGGCTGAAGAGCTAGCCTGTGTCGTCCACTCCATCATCTTCTATCTGATTGGCAGGTTCACATGTTCGCACACACATTTGCGGACACGTGCTCCAGTGGAGATGCAAAGTGACTGCTGACATTATCAGCGCAGAGAGGAGGATAGAGGATCCTCTCTTTGTGGAGGTGAATTAGCAGGGAGGAGACAGGGTGAAGATGCCCTTTGTTGTACGTATAGCTCATTAATTTTCTCAACAGAACCTCATCAACCCAACACTCTGGATTAGTCATAATAACACGAGACAAATAATTGCAATGTGACATGAAAACAATCAAAGTCATTTAATGAAATTACTTGCGATAAGTATCTTTCAATTAAAACCCATGGAAATGCGTTAGCACTGGAGTGAGAACCGTCAGTGATTGGCAATGTTTGTATTAAAGACAGACTATCACTCTCAGACAATCACAGCGCTTTTTCTCTGCTTTTCAACAATCAAATCTAACGGTGCTATTTAGAGTTGTACCAATACGGATTCCAGTAACGGAAAGGCTTCTGATCTTGTGTAAAAAGTGGGATTAGTATCGACGGATAAATGACTTATTGCACCGCTCATATAGCAACAATAAATCAGCAACAGAACTTTATAAATCAATCTTTATTTGTATTGTGTCAAGTCACAACAAATGGGATCTGAACACAGTTAGCTGGAAGAGCAAGTCTAAGGTGTACTGTACTACAAAGACTCTGCCTTAATCGAGCATAAGCAGAACATTTGGCACTATTTATTGACAGTCACAAGGAAGCACTTTTTTTTTTTTAAAGCGGGGCACATGCTAGATGATTTAAGGCCTGATTTGGACCAGGTTCACCTCCCCCAATAATCAGAAGGGTGTGGCCTGTTTCTAGGCTTACTGCTAGGGCTTAGCGATATGGGAAAAGTTTATCGCAATACATTTCAGTTGATATCAATATATATTACGATATAAAAAGATCACTTGTCAAAGAGATGTGCAGATCAAGTCAGTATTGGGTCGGTTCGTCAAAGACCACATCTAGATGTCAGTGCGACGTGCAAAATAGGTTCGAAATTTCGACGTCCAAATTGGACCTTTTTTAGACGTCACTCTGACGTTTAGAATTTGGACGTCATCTGAAGACCAAATCTAGACATCAGCACAACGTGCAAAATGGATCCAAGATTTAGACGTTATTATTGGACCTCTTTTAGTTGTGTAATGACGTCCATATTAAATACATTAAGTAGATGTCATTTCGATGTCGCATTGCGCAGTTGGCAATAAGCTACTGTATCTGTGAGGTCTTTGTGTCTCTTAGATGTTTTGTCGTAAGGTGTTGCACTAGAGAAAGCGGACTCAATGGTCGGTTTAGTGTGGCGCAGAACCATAGCAAATCCCTTTTTCATTGGTTATTCGTATAGTTTACCAAAACATGGTAGAATGCCGGCAATCAAAAAGCATATTGACCATGTTTCATATCAATATCAAGGGAATATTACAAACATATACAAAACGTCTCAACCTGGTAAATTGAGTAAAATTCATGGATATTTCAGCAAGTGTTTTTCTGATTTTGATGCAATGAAAGACATTTTTTTGCAATTGTTTCAGGGAGAACTTGCAAACAACACGGCATCTTCATTGATATCAGTTCACTCCGAAGCAGGTTTTTGCCCCCTGGTTGCACGCACCTACTATTGTTTGTGCAAAAGAAACCCGTCTATATCATTATTGTTTTATCGCCCAGCCCTACTTACTGTAACCGAGTATTTGTTTAAATAAGTCCCAAGTGTGTAGTACAGCTTCATCATTATGAGCTCAGAAAAGAAAAGAAGAACAAAAACTGTATAAAGCGTATGAAATTATGACTATTTTACTGCTCCAGACCAGGTTACAGCCTCTCCGATCCAGGATGATAAATATGAAACATATTTGACTCTTTGGAAAAAAGGATAAAATAGAGTTCAGTAGACTTCACTGAAGAAAAGTGAGTGTGGGAGCGAACCGCTCCATCGCTCTCTTTGGCCCATGTGATTGACACATGGTGTGATGGCGACTGGGATCTAGGAGACATTTATTGGTGGTCATCAAATTGCCATCAGGGGTCAGCGGCCAGCTAACACGCTAATTGGCTCTGCGTTAACCGTGGTCTTGTCTGCCCCTTCAATCAAAACGTCAGTCCGGCCTGACAGCGATCTGGCAGTGGGCTTAAGTGGAAGACGAAGTAATTTAAGATGTTTTCTTTCACGCCCACGCTTCCCTTCTATCCTTTTACACAGTCGTCTCTGATCCAGATTCACAGTCACAAATAGAAACCCTGGAGGTGTCATTGCCCTTGTGAGGCTCGCTGATGTGTTATTTTCTTTGTACCATTCTATCATTGGCGCCGGTATTAACATCAAGTCTGCAAAAAAGAAAAAGGAAGTGCAGTTAAAAGCCTGACAACCATGTCAGAAAACATGAAATCGAAGCACGTGGCCCATTATGAATGACAAAGCTGGATTTGATTGTAGACCTTAATTCTTGTTTCGCTTTCTTCTAGTAAGAATGATCACATAAAAAGCATTTCATTCCTGGAGCCCGTCAGCGCTTTTTTTTACTGTTATATTAAGTCATTTGCAGCCTACAGGCATACACACCTCCTGTAGAAACTCTCTGTGGATGAGATGAAAGGAAATTAGAGAGGTGCTGCTTATTCACACTGGACAATGAAGTTCTTCACAGACTGTACGTGAACATAATGGCGGTGCACGTGGTGATACAGGACTGGAACAATGCATAATTCAACAGGAAACAGATTAATCTTCTATCTCAGCAGCATGCCTATGCTTCAATGAAACCATATTTATATCCAGGCCTTTGTAATTCACAGACTTATTTCCCCAGACATGAAGAAAACCGAGGCAGCCGTCAACAATCACTTTTGACAATTGGGCCTGTTCTCTCCATCTTATTTATGAGCAGGTAGGCATAGTCGAGGGCAGAAACTCATTTGGTCAGCACCAAATGTCATTATCGGTTCCCCTTAAGACCGACCTATGTTACTCCATCTCTTTTCTCCGCCTGTTTGAAAGGACAAAAATACCCTATTGATCTGTTCTGTTCTTGTCCTGTGGTTTTGAAACCAGACCCGCCCCCCTGGAAGCCTAATGGAGATGGGGATGTGCTCGGTACGTGGACTCCTTGTGGGTTCTTTTGACGTCACCTGCACGATCTGCAGATGCCAGAAAATAGAAAGCAACAACACATAACCTTTCTGAGAGGAAATCTGACCCTTATCTTTGACCCTTACCTGTACCTGACTGACATTCAAGAGATTTCTATTTCTGTTCACGCCGTTGTATACAGGAGGCAGTGGCTGTAGATATAGATAAAGGGGAAAGAGGTTGTTTGTTTAGCCTTGAATCCCTAAAGAAATACACATTTAGCCTTCTATTTTGTTGTCCGATTGATTAACTACCACAGACTGTATACAGAATGGACGCCGTCTGCCAGAACAGCACCCTCTGGTGATGGGATGCAGTATAGGTCATAAATCCCGCCTCCTCCAGGAATCCCTATGGAGCTGTGGACAAACTTTGGAAATTTATTACATAGAATATAAATTTTTCTCCCCCCTGGTTGTGATGTTGACATGTAGTTACTGTAAGACTGATTTGTGCTCAAGTCCTCTTTTCTCCGTACAGCTCAGTTTTTAAAAGTTATTAGGGGGTTCATGTTTTCTATGATTGACACTTGATTCAGCCTATGGGCGTATGAAGATTGCGTAGCTCACCCTCTTGACTCTTGGTTCGAAATTATTTATCAAACAGATCGCAGTGTGTGCAGACTGTAGGACTAACCACTAGATCTCCTTAAAGAAGCTAACGGTGTGCCTCAGGGCTCTGTTTTAGGGTCACTGTTATTTACAATTTATATCAACGAATTGTTTCCAGTGCAAATTTACATTTGTACGCAGATGACACTGTCATATACTGCTCTGCTTCAACCCAGTATCAGGCTCTGAGTTACTTGCAAGTCACTTTTGATGAACTGGAATTGACCTCGAATCCTGATAAAACAAAACTGATGATGTCTTGAAACTCAAAGACAAAGTCGCTGAATCTCTAGGTGATGTGATTAAGTCCTTAAAGTCTTATAAATATGCTTCCAATTGACTATGGTGATATTTTATATACGTAAGCACCACCTCACTGCCTTCACACTCTGGATATTGTTTAATGGAGCTTTAAGGCTCACATCTTTAAGTCTTTGATTCATCACTGCCCTTTATGTGCTCGAATTGTCTTTATTTATGAGGTAATTCTCAGCTTGCTACACTCTTAATTTTATAATCTTGAAGTTTCCGGTTTACTGCTCCTGCTTTGAATCCCCTGGAAGAGAACTTTGGTGAAAAACAATTGGTCTCAAATATTTGACTAAGGACTGAAAAGCTGTCAGGAAGTGAAATGTATGAAAAATCTAAATGTTGTCTGAATATTTTACTATCCTTTACCCTACTGCCTTACCCTGCTTTAAGAAATGACCCCCCTGAATGCCAAATAGGTAAATCCCTTAATATTTCTAACTATTCTAACAAACAAGGTCAAAAACAGGTTAAATCTGAGTTACTTATAAAGAGTATCAGGATCCTACAGCTTTTCCTTTTCTCCTGCTGTTATTTCAGACTTATTTCCTGTGTTTATCCAGCCTCTGGAACTCTTTTCTTCATATTTGGATGCCAATGCCTGTACCCTGTTGGTAGAGCTTTCACCACCCAGCAGCATTGTGGGTTTTTTTCCTTACACCACAGAGTCAGAAAGTCCAAAAAGTCAATGGAAGTATTGAATTGTTTTCTGACTTGACACTTTGTCTTTCTGTGCGGTTGTTGCCGAAACGACTGCAGGCGTTTACTGATTGGCGAGTCGCTCTGCTGCAGTGCAACGCAAGAAGAAAAAAAATATGACACTTCTATTCTCGAGCCTGGAGCGGCAATGCAAGTTGAAGTCGCTGAGGTTTGCAATTGCGGTTGAAATTTTGATTTGCAGCCTGCAATGCATTCACAGTCTGAAGGGTTGGGCATTATTTCACGGAGCTGCACTGTCTTCGCTCTTGCACACTTGGTTTGAGTTCTTTTCAGAGGAGGGCTTGTGTAACTCTGCTAAATCATGGAGGAAACCAACCCAGGATTGCCCCCGTGGCTTTTCTCTACTTATAACCATGCTAAGCCCGTGAAGCACTCAGCTGCACTTGATACACAACAGCCCCAGGCGTGGAAGTCCAGCACTCTATCAGGCTCTGCTGCTCACAGATACAAAGTTACTACAACCCCTCAACAGGCCCCAGGCTCGGTGTCATGTGGTCAAGCATTTTAAGAAAATGAATTTATCTGGGACACTCACTGACTTGAAATGAGAGGGAGTGGGAGCTTGTGCTAGTTGGTTGTTTAGTGCTTTCCTTGAAGTGGCCAAATCAACCCATTTGGGTATCATCTGAGGGCTGCTTATGTCGAGCAGACAGAAGTGACAGCGCAGAGGGAAGGAGAGGCAGCTACGATTATGTGTGAAACCAGCTTCGGGCTGGCACTGGATCCATGTGACAGCTGAGCCAGGACAAGATGTGTGGGGACGTTAGGAGAACTTGTCACAGCCATTTTATGCTCAAATTTACAGGGCCTGTTAGGAGAAAGATTTGCACTTTTTTGACATTCAGTCCCATCTTTTACAACGCTTACTCACTCTGTGTGCACTTAAGGTTATTACACGGTGATCCATGACGTAAAATTATACAGGGTTCTTAATTTAAATGGAGAAATCACGACCGATATCCTCATCTTGGAGGCTTTAATTCCCATGTGCTGCAGTTTTCATTGAACTGCAGTTTGGTTGAATGCCTTCATTTAGAAAAATATAACAAATTTGAATTATTGGCTTGATGACAAAGTATTGAACTGTTTTAGTTCCCAAACCTAACCCCACATTTATTAGCTGATATTTTCTCTCAGCTCAGCAACTATCCAAACAAATATTCAAATTTATATTTATTAAACCAGTTGGAAAAACAAAATTTTTAGATAGATGTAAGTCTATATAAGGCAGCCCCTTGCTAATAGCTAGGGCTG
Source organism: Xyrichtys novacula (assembly GCA_962446985.1). Classification (NCBI taxonomy): domain Eukaryota; kingdom Metazoa; phylum Chordata; class Actinopteri; order Labriformes; family Labridae; genus Xyrichtys; species Xyrichtys novacula. Next base: position 3,392,818 of record OY660882.1, on the reverse strand, counting down.
TAGTAGGGCTGGGCGATATGGCCTCAAATCAATATCACGATATATTGAGCAGTTCACCTCGATAACCATAAATGGACAACAACTACTCCACAAGCTGCTCACCCCCTCCCACATTAACTTTGTCTACTTCAGCCGCTCCAACTTTTGAACCGTCCTCCATCTCCTCACCTGTCTTTCCCTCTTTGTTACAGACTGGATGGGGTGGAGTCACGTCTCTGATGTAGGACAGCGTCTTAAAGGGACATGAGACCATAGTCTACCTACAGACATCCAAAAAACAATTTTTTTTTGACACCGAATGTATTGACATGGGCAAAATGACTTCAGTTATTGTCGTAAATTTTGGTATCGGTCAATTTTCAGTTTATCACCCAGCCCTACCCTCAGCTCAGCAACTATCCAAGAAAATGTTCAGCTTTTTATTTTTTTTATTAAACCAGTTGGAAAAGCAGAGTTTTTAAATAGATGCCAGTCTACATAGTGCAGCCACTTGCTACTAGCTAGAGCTGTAGGTTCAAATAATGGCAACTGCTTAGGGCTGGGCGATAAACCGAAAATTTACCAATACCAAAATTTACGATAATAACCAATGTTATTTTGCAGATGTCAATATATTCAGTGTCAAAACAATAAATAAATAAAAGTTGGTTTTGGATGTGTGTAGGTAGGCTATGGTCTCATGTCCCCTTGAGACGCTGTCCTACATCAGAGACGTGACTCCGGCTGGAACGGCGGCTGAAGTAGACAAAGTTAATGTAGGAGGGGGTGAGCAGCTTGTGGAGTAGTTATCATCCATTTACCGTTATTGAGGTGAACTGCTCAATATATTGTGATATTGATTTGAGGCCATATTGTCCGGCCCTAGAAACTGCCATAATGCTTACATAACACACATTAGTGTTGCCAAACTGAAATCACTCTCTTTCTCCTTTGCCCTCTGTCTGTCAGTCTGCAACAGATGCTCTAAGGACCTCAGTGTTTGCCGGCCTGTGAACGAGTAGATTTAGTGAAGTAGTGGCTGTAGAGGGCAGAGCAGGGCAGGTAAAGAAAGAAGCTCGAGAGGAAGAAGTACGACAAACAAAAAGTCAGCACATTCCTGCAGGTTTGTGTAGTTTGTAGAGCGTGACAGCTGTGAAACAATCCGAGTAGGTCTCATTTTTCTCTTGTGTGCTGTGCAAATCAGTTTCTGTTTGAAAATTTAAGTTTGAATTCATTCTTTTCATTAACTTTGGTGCTTTCTAATTCAACTTGATGTAAAAAATAGCAGATTTTTTACCGTTTAAAAGCATGTGGTACTGAAAAGTTTCGAAAGATTTGACAGCATTTGCACAGGTGATAGATGACGTTTCTGTGACTCTGCACAGATGTCTGCACGGCCCTGTGTTTATTTCAGTCAATGTGCTTCTATAATTAGCGTCTAATTGATGTTAAAAAGCACAACATGAGGGAGCCTCACTCTCCCTTCTTCATGTGTCACCACCCTCTGTGCATGCACCTGAACAAACCTGTGCGGGTCCGCTTCCCTCGTGACGAGGATGTTATCCCCAGCTGATTTCCCACCAATGCACGTGGCAAATGATCTGTTTCTCATAACAAACACAATCTAAAGATACTGCTATAAATCATACACAGGATACCTGCAGTGGTGCATGGGAAATTTTTCCCTTGGGCGGCCCATGTGCTCTGTGGATCAACGTTAGCTGTTAATCAGTGTCAAATTAGGATTAATTAGACTCGCTGTGGTTCTCACTGAGGTTTAGGATTGTAAAACAGTGTAAAACAGGACTAACATGGATGAATACTCATTTTTATGGCGTTAAGTTAAATTTTTAAAACCTTATTTGCATCAGAGTTCTTAAAAAATAATTTATCAACCCCCCCCTAGTCGCTTCATGTAACTCAATCCAGAGAATCCAATCCAAGACTGCATCCTTTCAACACCACTTACAGTAGAGAATGGTGTCCTTAAGTGAAATGGAGGAGATAATGTGATGCTTTAAAACTCTGCCTTTTTATTTCTTGAGATTTAAGTTTTAGTGCCATCCTGATATGAGACACAGGCTGATTTAAAACGCCTCAATTTCGATGCAAATGTGCGCTCCTGCGAAGGCTGATTACCCACCGTTAGTGGCCCTCTCCAGAACGACCTTCCCTCCTCGTGTCATGACTCTGTTTGCCCCTCTAAGCCGCCTGTCAAACATCGAACCAGTCCTCCTCCTGAAGCTCCAGTCTATTTGTGTGAGCAGGATCGGGACGCCCGAGGCATACAAATGGGAGCCCCCGAGAAGATTTATGCAAAGCAAACTATTCTGACTAGATGATGGGCATGTCGGTGTCATATGTCAGCGGTGGAGATGAAAGGCTATTATTTGGATTAGGTTTTAGATTTATCATGTCATTTCATTCACAACTGCTCAATGCATCAATGCAGATGGTGCAGCAGCGCTTTCAAACGGCCAGTAGGTGTAGCAGTGAGGTCTGTGAATGGAGAGGCAGGGTGAGGAAGAGGAGTGGAAGCAGCAGCAGTCAGTGGATTAATTGAACCGTCTCATGTTGTCGTCCTTCTCCGTGGGCAAATGTGATATTTAACACAGGGTTTGACCTTCTTCTTCATCATCTAACTTCATTTTGGGAATGGACTGATAGCTTAGAAAAACAGTCGGAGAGAGAGACAGAGCTGGGGGGTGACTGTGAGGGAAAATATCTGCCGGATCTGAATTTATTCTCTGATTAAAAGCTGTTGAGTTTGACTGTTTGACTGTTAATGACAGGGCTTGACTTTGCTCGTACAGCCGCACAGCTTATGGGCTTTTTTTGAAAAGCGGAAATACTGTATTTAAAAATGATGCTGATGGTCAAAATAAAGCTGGAACAAAACCAAACCAAACTTTAAGAAAATACTGGAGGCAACATTTTGAGGGTGGAACTACACCAACTCATGATACTGAACATTACAGTTTTGATAATCATAAGTTTAAGGCTCCTCATCTGAAGAGTCTCAGGTTATATTTCACTTAAAGGTGGGGTAGGCAGGATCTGATGAAGTGCCAGTTTTTGGGCAGAAATCTTGAATGTAAACTCTACCCCTCCCAACCAGTTTTCCCCTCAGCTCCTCCTCTCTGCTCCAGGAAGCCCCGCCCACAAACAGACGCTCCTGCTCGCTCGTACCATTCCAATTAAATTCAGATATAATTCAGATAAATGCTTTAGATAATTACAAATGGGGCCCAGTCAATGTGAAAGTAAAAAGTATTGGTGCTACTGTTGATGCCAACAGACTACCAGCAAACACAATGTTTGCAGGACTTCTACAACTAGGATAAAGTGACATAGTCCAGGACCCGAGGTCAACAGTTTAGTGGCGCTACAACACGCTACAGCAGGTCGCGTTTGACAAGAAACACTTCTGTTACAGACACTTGACTTACTTTGTTAAAGCGGTTTACCTGTCCAGCAGAAAGGTTACAGGGTCTGTGAGATCCCGAAGTGTCCCTTATCGTTTATGCTAATGTTGACCCGGCGTTTTAACTCTTCTCCGGTGGTCTACCTCCTTATTTAAGCGCCCTTTATTCCGCCAGAGTCTCTGTTATTTACTTCATTTTCTTGCTTGTGTTGGCAGTCGTGGCCAAAGAAGTTTTCAGACATTTTTCCGTCCTTTCTGGTTGGTTTCTACTGTCCCATATTGTTGCACGTTAACTTTGTTTGGGCTCGTTAACGACACGGGGAGCAGCGACCGCCTAAGAACCAATCAGGTTGGGGGAGGCAGAGAAGGGCTTTGTTTGGGCTGCTCAAAAAATTTTAAACGTTGACTGCACAGACATAACAAAACACAGCGATATCATTATATTACCAAATGTCATCAATAACTAATAACTATTGACTGATATTAAAAGCTTTTTTGTAGACACACCACAAAAAATGATGCTTCTTTAACAGAATCCTGCCTACCCCACCTTTAAGCATCAGAACAGCACACTCATATCGTATTAAAACCAGAGTTGCCATGTCATGTCTGAGAAGGAAGATGCTTCTCCATGAATCACTAAAATAAAAGCTGACGTCTGTGCTGTCTTCCATTAAAGAAATTACAAAGATGACACGCAACCAAACCTCAAAAAGGAGCTGCCACACAGCTCTGCGAGGGTAAACAGTTTTTTTGTGCGTTTGGGTGATTTATTCCCCCCTTCGACCTGGCTAGTTGAATTTTCTACACTAGCCTACATGGCTCGCGGTATTTCATCCCATTATTTGGTCCTGCCCAGACATCCACTAAAACAAACAGGGGGGAAATAAAAGGCAATGAGTTATGTCCTTCTCCATCTGGCTCTTTTTTGACTCTGATAAAGGTTGACACGCTATTTCAGCGGCTTCCTTTGAGTGGATTTGAGCGAGGGGGGTGAGGGAGGTCTGGGCTGGTTTAAACTGGGCATAGATTCGGTCATGAGAGAGTGTGCCAGTTGGCCGGAGTGGGAGGACTTCTGTTTCCCCACAGGGAGATGATACAACCAAAGCAGATAATAATTCACTTTGCTATAAGGAGGCTGTGACCGTTTGTTGGAGTAGAGACTTTGCCCTCAGCAGTGTGGGTGTATAAGGAGGAATACCTGCCACCACTTATTGGCCCCAGTTCTGTAAACTCCCTTTAAAAGGTCAGATAAGTAGAGTTAGGCACGCTTACAGCAATGAGATGGAAATATTATACCTGAACTTGTCACGTTTTGGTGCTCATGTGAACCTGAAACCTGTGCCAAATGTTGTCTTTGCTCTTTAACGTTGAACCCTCAAGGCTCGAGGTGGCAGATGGCAGATGGTGCGCCGACATCAGGTCTGGATTTCAGCTCATGTGTCAATAGAGAGCAGAGGAGAAACAGGTCTGTGACAGTGCGCGCAATCTGAGCGGTTTTTTAACAGGATGAAATTAAAGAACAGGAGGAACTATTTCAGGAGGTGCCAGAGGTAGAAAACCTGCAAACTTTCTGAGGAAGGAGCTGCTGGTGAGGTGTGGAAGTGTGGAAATAAACCTCCCGGTTATAGAGAGGGGTGTTAAAAAGAAGATCTGCGTTCCATTCATTTGTTTTCATAACTAATTCACGCTTTGGCAAGAGCCTCGTATTTACAACATGGGTGACGGTGCTCATGGGAACTGGAGTTTTTGCCCTTGAAAATAAAACCACACTGGAAAATAAAAATACCAATGTACCACATAAAATCAAATCTGTGTGATATATGATGTAAGACCGGCAGCTGTGGTTATCAGATATTCACTGTGAAAAATACAATGAGTGTGTAAAAGACATTACAGCATTATACTGTTTTGGTTACTGTTAATTTTACAGGGGAGAACTGTCACTAATTTAGAGTAAAATACTGTTAAAAATACACATTTAGTGCCAACTTCTACACAATATTTTAGACAGATAGACAGGAGTGATTTAGAAATAGAAATGACAGTCATACTAAAACATGATCACCCAGTTTTAATCATAATAACCATTCATTACAAAAAATAAAAAATAAAAATACCCAAAACAAATGTAAAAACTCAGGAAACCTGCTCAGTGTATCATATATGACTGTGATGTTCAAATAACAAATATCATGTAAACCTTTTTAAAATAACAAAAACAAGTCTTGTCCCTGATGTTCTTGTTTGCTCTTTTATTTTATAAAAAAAGCACAGAAAGGATTTTAATCTATTTCATGAATGTCAAAAAACTACTCAAAGGAGCTTTAACTACAGTCACACAAAAGCTGTCAGAATTAATCCTGATTAAAAACCAATCAGCCGATCAAACCAAACATGGCAGAGAATATTTTAATTCTCCTGTCTTCTCAAAAGTAAAATTAGCCTCCAGATGATGGTTGGGAGAAGTAAAAACAGATTTCTACATTTATTAAAGCTCCTGTAAGAATTTTTTTTTCGTCAATTTTTGCGCCCCCTGTGAACAAAGCAGTCTTTGCTTATAATGTCGTCATTATATTTTACTCCTGACTTGTGACACGATCTCATCCTTCTCATCCTTTTGTGAAATTTATTGTGTTTACTTCATGTGAAAATTATACAATCAGGGCTGTTCCTTCACTTGCTGCTCCTCCTCACCCCAGAAATAAGAATAAGAATTTAAAAATCTTCATTGTTGTTGCTAAAGATCATGAAAATCCATCAATATGAATTTCAGTCTATTTTATAAATGTCAAAAAACTCCTCAGAGGAGCTTTAATTACTTTATTTATTTGTTTATTTACTTGATTATCAGACAAATATATGAAATATTGCGTCTTAGTTGATATTACACAAACAGGTTTTTCACCAGGGCTGTTTTGTAACCCCTCGTTATGCATCAATTAATGAAAACAGAAATTACAGATGACGGAAACTGAACTCGAACTTTCATGCCTTAATTTTCATAAAAAAGATCTGAGGAGCTCTGACACTACAATCTCCTCCACCGTGGGATCCTTCCCACCTCCTCTGTGACTGATGATTTCCTCATACAGTGCATGGCGATACAACTATCTTCCCCATTCCCAGCAGCCCAATGAGCATGGTGGCATTAATCTAGATTAATAAATAATCTACCGAGGGGGCAGGAGGGAAACTTTGTTACCTGCAAACCTAAAGTGGTTTCTGCATCGCCCTGTGCAACTCTCACCTCCCGAGCCCGAGCCTGACACTTCCTCTTATTGATATCAGTGTGATTTATGGATCTCTGCTCCCCTGGCCATCCTCAAACCCGAGATGGGCGAGTGATTTATCCCTGTCTGATGCTGCAGGGTGTCTACTGCTGGAAAAATAAGGGCCTCCAGCTTGAATCCAGTTTTTTCCTTTTTCTTATTTATACATTTGTTCAGTGAGTTTATTTTCCAGCTGGGTGTAGAGATGCACCTCTGCAGCAAGGTTTGGCTTTAATGAACCGGTACATCTGCCAGTCTTTGCGCCCAACCCTGTCGACCTGAACCCTGTAGTGCAGAAACACGTGTTGAAATTAAATAGATCTGAGATGACTCAGCTTCAGCTGACCTGCTGTTTCCACTTAAGTATTCTGAAACCGCTTTCTCCTCTCCTCTTCTTACTTGATAAACGTCTGACATTCACGTCTCCACGTCACTCCGCCAGATTTTACTATAATTGCTCCAAGAATTGGCGTCCCTCGGGGCAGAGTCGATTTGTCACTCTCATATCAGGGTGCTTCATTCTGCTTTGGCTGCCAAGGGACGTCATCCTGCTGCAGCATTACTAAGCTTTATATCCAACACGGGTGAAAATCAATCATGCGTTCGAGTTCAGGTTAGTTCAGTTTGCTTTTTTTTTTTTTAATGCACAAGAATATAAAACACCTGAATGGAACAAATCTCTGCGCTCATGGTAACATAATGGCGATCTGATTTTGATATGGTGGCATTATCCATTTCTAAGTAATGTCTAAACTGTTTCTGGGAGATATTACCTTCAAAGTTGCGTCAATCTCCTCGTATGAAAGGTTTTGAATTATCCTAGCTCTGTTTCCTCCTTCCTAATTTCCAAACCCCTCGCTGCCTTTCTCCTGTGACGGCTGTAACTTCTGTGTCAGAGGTAATCACATTAAGAGCATCTCATGGGAAACGTGTGTCCTCTCTAATTCTATGATTGTGTCTGTGGGGTTTCCTCTCAGATGAGTTTTAATTTGAAGGCCAGGGGTAACATGAGATAAATCCTATTGGATGCCCTACAACGTTGGCCTTTGCCATGTCTGGCCCCATTAAAGGACACTTTATTGATTGTAAATAAGCTTTGTAATTAATGGATGGTGCGGGCTGAGCCTCAAAGGGAGGGGGGACATCTGCACCTGCTGCCTGCTGGATCCCTTTTATGTTTAAAAATTAAGATGAGGCTTAGTGATTAAAAACTTAATTCAGTCTACAGGAGGCTTGAAGTATGAAGAGACCTAATCCTCTAATATTCTCAACATTACGCCGTGACGAAGCAATTCTCTAAGCAGGGCTTAAAGCTAAACCTACATATTTAAATGACTAAAGCTAGTTTAAATGCGAGTTTAAAGCCTCTGACACAGGTCGGGCTCAAAAGACATATTTTGGAGGGTGTTAAATCAGCCTTTGTGAGTCGTGTGCTGCCTACAAATGAACCGAGCCACGTCTGTGTTTTGAATTTTTCATCCAAACAAACAAGTGGGCCTCTTCGGCGGTGACCAGAGCAGATGAAAGCGGCTGGTGAATGTGCCTTTAAGTGGTTTTTAACACGCTGGAGGAGCGTTCTGCCCGGGCTGTGGAAGAGCCTGAGATGGGCTGCATCCGCTTACGCACATTATCTGTGAGAGCATGCTGCTTCTTGGCTTCCCTTCACAAAGGCCGGTACACAGGGTCAGAGAGAGTGGGAATGAGAGATGTGTGTGTGCGTGTGTGTGTGTGATTACACCCTCAGATGAAACATTGCTTCAGCTGTGCATACGGGTACATTTTGGTGTGCGTGGCTGTCTCTCTATGGCGACCTGCGAGTCTGTATGTGCGTGTGTGTGCGCTCACTTGCCTACTCAGTATCCTGTCCTCTAAGATTTCATACATTGATTGCCTCCTGTAGGAACAGACAGCTACATCTTGTCCTATTTTCTGCTTTGGCAGTTAGTAAACTGCTGCAGCTTCGCCTGGCCAGCTTAACACTTTACATATTATAAAGACAGATTTATCGAGCTATTCTGCGCTCTCTTTTTCATCCCTATTCCTCCTAGCTTTGGTGTAGAAAGCTGCAGTACACTCTCAGTGAGTCATGGCTCTTTAAAATTTAGATTTAGTATTATAATCACAGAATGCCTTCTGGCCCGCACTTTAACCAGACCCGACATAATAAGCTGCTCCGGGCTCATATTTTATGCCGAGGTGAGGTTGCGGTGAGTTGCTCGGATACTTGCGTAGCTGCCCCGGCGCAGCCTTGTCTGTATCTCTGGAGATGAGAGCATGAATGCCAATATATCTGACCCGCTGCCACCTAACACTCTCCTAACACTCGTCTACATCCTGTCATGGGAAGGCACATGATTCATACCAATGAAAGGGTTTCAGACGGAGCAGAGGACATAAATAAAACACTCCTCATCGTCAAAGCTTAAAAAAAGTTTTACTGCAGGAGAAATAGACTCAAATTTTTGTTAATTACTGGTGTAAACAAATGGATTTTCTCTGTTTATCAACCTTGAACTTACTGCTGCTTTGAATGCATCTATTCATTGCTCTATCTTGCATGTAGGGAGCCGTTGAGTCACTGTTTCATAATGAAATTATTTTAAACTTTATTTTAAACCAGTGCTACTTTGTCTAATTGAAGCTGAATAGAGCTAAGACCTTCAAAAATAATGCCTGAGTTGGTTGGTTTGGTGTCATCACATAATTTTTCCAGCAGAGCTCTCAGTGACTCATAACTCTCAGCACTGTCTGCAGCGTCATAACCGAGGAGATGGACCATCACTGACAGGACTGGTGAAACTGAAAGCAGCTGTTCTTTGAGTATCCACTCGAGTTAATTAATCCATTTAGAGATAATCCATTTCTATGAAAGAAAAAATCTCTATATATTTTTTCGCAGTAGTGTTTAAAGATTTAAAATGACTGACGCAAGTGCTGATGGTTACAGAGCAAGCCAGACGTCAGCTAATGCTATTTGTTATTTATTTTAATGCAGATTATTCCATACTGTATCTAAACCCAATCATGAATTATTGTGCTGTATTATGTTACACTGCATCCCATTGCATTGTGTAGTATTTTGCAGTATCATGTTGCATGTAGGGCTGGGCGATATGGGAAAAAGTTAATCACAATATATATTTTTTTTATATCAGTCGATATCACTTTATTTCACGATATAAAAATTTACTTGTCAATCTTAAATGTTCACTGTTACTCTAAATGAAATTTAACAGCCCTTATTGGTAGCATTTCTTTTGAATTACAATAAGCTACTGCATCTGTGAGGTCTTTGTTTTGACGTTTTGTCGTAAAGCGTTGCGCTAGAGGAAGCGGACAAACCTAGCAACTCCCCTTTTAATTGGCTACTCATATAGTCCAACAAAACATGGCAGAATGCCAGCTATCAAAAAGCATATTGACCATGTTTCATATCAATATAGAGGGAAATTTATTTTTGATATATATGTCATTATCGTTTTATCGCCCAGCCCTACTTACTATAATCAAGTATTTGTCCAAATACCGTATTTTTCGGACTATAAGGAGCACTTAAATTCCTTAAATTTTCTCAAAAATTGACCTTACAATCCAGTGCGCCTTATGTATGATTAGTTGTTGTGCTTACTGACCGATTTTATGTGGTACAATGCGCTCAAAAATCTGTCGAAATGTGTAAGTACTACTTCGGCAAGCAACAAAACCTCTCCGCTCAATGGATATTCAGAACATTATGGCAACTGTTCTCTGAATTTTCACGAAAGTTTTCACAAAATAATGAATATTTGTCTCGTTTTCAAGATTACATGTTTATTTATTGAGTATCTCTCTAATTAGCGTCTTAGAGAAATTGACAGGGGACTAAATACTGTAAATACTTTCTAATTTTGAAAAAACATAAAACTCAAAAGGATCAAACACACTGAGCGAAGGCGTACCAACTTTGAAGCTTGGAATACTGTTGGAAATCGATCTCTTGTTTTTGTAGAATGATATATACAAAAGACAAGCTCCTTTGCCGCTACTTTGTTCACTACATTAAAAAAAATTCTACCCTTTGTGTCCACACACTTTCAAGAAAACTGGAAGAAGTCCCTGAATTAAGTAGGACTCATTTCCTTTGTTGGTATAAATGCCTGTAGTACTGGTTAGCTCAACGCCTCAGCTCATTTACCAAGACAATCCTATCAGATGCTGATAACGCGCTTATAATGGACTGCCTGTAGGAGGCTCTTCACACGGTCTCGGATACTGTCAGGGTTTTTACTCTACTAGAGAATGGCTGCATCCGGATTTGAGCCGAAGTTACAGAGAAATCTGTCAGCTGTTCCTCGAGGACTCGCTGATTCACACCCGAGCTCATTCTTTATTTACACTAACCCGTCACAGAGGCTGAATGACTGCACTGTTTGGCAACTGAGGTCAGATTATTCAAAGGTTATGTAAGTAACCTCTCTAAATCAATGCCGCTTTTACAAGCCCCTTTGATTTAAACCGGTAGATCTGAGCTTATACTGTATTTACCTTCAGATCCATTTCCATGCATATCGATGGAGACGTTAAATGTCACTTTTATTGACTGGGGAGAGGAATGAGAAATGCTGTCTGATGTGCTACGAGTTGGACAATGAGTAGGAGCATCAGTTTCCTCCGCCAGTGTCACTTACATCCAGTATTTATTTTTCAAAGTAGTTATTAAAAGGTTGTTGAACCAGCCAAGAGTTGACTATTGGATACAAATAGAAGTTATGCATGTGCTTTCAATCTGAGACTTTGTTTTAGTTAAAGAGCATATTTAAGATATCACTTATCAATTAGAGCAGTGATGGGTTTGATCAACCGATATGATTTCCATGGACTACAGCAGTTTAACATGGCAGAAAATGCACAAATATAACTAATCCACTGTATTAAGAAAATAACAAAGGTTGAGAAACATTTTAAGATTATCATTTAAATTTTCAAGAGGAGTTGAGTCAGTAGATCTTTATCCTCTTGTACCCTGTCCAAACCCCATTGTAAGGTTTGGGTCAGTATGATAATGTGTTAGTGTGTAATGTTTTATTTTATATCATATTATACAGTCTCATATCATATCACATCACATCACATCATATCATATCATATCATATCATATCATATCATACCATATGTAGTATATCGTATATCATGTCATTTATCATATCATGTCATATCATATCATATCATATCATATATCATACCATATGTCATATATCGTATATCATGTCATATATCATATCATATCATATCATATATCGTATATCATGTCATATATCATATCATGTTATATCATATCATATGTCATGTCATGTATCATCTCATATCATACCCTGAATTTCCCTTCAGGGATCAATAAATTTCTTCTCTCTTCTTCTTCTTCTTCTTCTTCTTCTTATATTCCATTGTATTGTATGATATCATATTATACTTATGATATGATATGTATCATATCATAAGTATCAAATCGCATTATATCCTCATGTATCATATTATACTATATTGTTTCTTATCAAATCATATCGTATCATATTGCATCGTATCATATCATGTAGTATCGTATCATATTGCATCGTATCATATCATGTAGTATCATATATCATATCTAATCATATTGTATCATGTTGTATCGTATTGCCTCGTGTTGTATTGTATTGTATCTTATCGTATTATACAGTTTCACATCATATACTATATCATATCCTATCCCATGGTGAAGTGTCATATTGCATCATTTGATATCATATCATGTACTATCATATATCATATCTTATTATATTGTATCGTTTCACATCATATCAAATTGTATCATATCGTATCGTAATGTGTGTTGTTGTATACTATAGTATAGTACTGTATCATATTGTATTGTAAAGAATTTTATCATACCAGGCTGTTTTGTCAAACCCAAACTAAAGATGTATTTTGCTATGATGTGCTGCAGCACCAGAAGGCACGAATTGCGAGCTCGGTGGGCTTTTTTACCCATCCATCACATAAACTTTGTGAGGGGAGGAGAACATTTCGAGATTTAGAGATCTTTTCATCAAGATTTATGGATGAAAAGATCCCGGTGTATATCACGTCTGTGTGTCAGTAAATTATAAGATGTAACTGCAGCTGCCGGGGTCTGTGCTCAGTTTTCAATCTTGTTTGGAACTTCTGTAGACAATTTCGGTGTTTGAAACACCTGCTTGGACAGATTAACTCAGACATATTTTAGAAACATTTGTTTTGGAGGAGAGGATTTGGAATCAAATTTGAGGGGGATATGCAGCTAGAATACAGTCAGGTGTTTCGAAACTGCTCCATGAGGGTTTTTGGATCATTACGATTCTGCCCGAAACACTCCAAGATTGATAAATAAAAGGCTTAAATGAATCAAAACTCTCTTGTGGTCATGCTATTATGTCAGGTCTTGCTCTGTCATCATTGATATTGTCTTTATTAATATGATCCCCGAAGCTTGTCAACCTCGTCTAGATGTATTTGTGTCGGGGGGGAGTGTGGGGTTTTGAAAAACATGGGTGAAGTGTTTTCGGGGGAAACAGGACGGCTTATCTCGGTTCTTCTTATTTGGGTTCTTTTCTTAATTGTTTGGGTTGGAAGCTGGCTTCTCAGCTGGAGCTCGTCTGTGGGGCTCTGCTGAGTCACTCCCACCTAATGGGGAACATCTGCTGCCACGCTTTGTACCACAGAGATATGTGGGCCTGTTTGAGGGGGGTCAGAGACGCTGAGGGGATGTATTAGTGGGATAGAGCAAGCTGCTGTCGAGAAATTAAAGCCATCTTACGGTTTAGAGTTTTATAAGTAGACTGTAACTCCTTTGGAGTTGACATCTATGATTTCCATAAGGGTCCCGCTCACCCTGTTTGGATGCTTAATTGCATAAACACCTGTTCACCATACACCGTCTGGTTTATTACCGAGCTATCAAGTGAACCCCAAAACAAGTCAACAAAAAGTTAATTTAAAAAATGATTAAAACAAAGTCCCTCAAATTTATATATGGTAATGTTTCCATGACAACGGATTGTCCTTGCCGGATGAGTTACCGTGAAACAGACATTTTAATTCTCAGTATTTCACACTTTATTAAATCTCTGTTTGTTATCAAACCAGAAATAAAACAGAGGGGACAAACGTCATGACTCGTGCTACGCAATTATGTTGTTGATGGAACCAATACTAGATATTTCAGGTAAAAAAAACAATATGGTGCTAAACTCAGATTCCCTGTCCTACTTGCTACGTTGTGCCACTGTTCAGACTCTCCTTATGGTGGCATATGATTAACGGAAGTAAAAGATCATTGTGTTATATCGTGTCATGTCATGTCTTATCCTTTCGTGTCTTGATGTGTTGTATTATGTCGGTTCATATCTCATTGTGTTGTGTCGTATCGTACCGTATCGTGTCATGTCATGATATGTCATGCCATATCTTATCCTTTCGTGTCGGATTGTATCTTATCGTTTCATGTCTTGTTGTGTTGTATCGTGTTGGTCCATATCTAACCGTGTTGTGTCCTGTCGTGACGTGTCGTATCGTATTGTATCGTATCGTGTCATGTCATGATATGTCCAGTCATGTCTTATCTTTTTGTGTCGGATTGTATCTTATCGTTTCGTGTCTTGTTGTTTCGTATCGTGTTTGTTTATATCTCATCGTGTTGTGCCGTGCCGTGTCATATCATATCGTATCATGTCATATCGTGTCGGATCTTCTCGTATATTATTTTATAGTTTACTGTTCCATCAAATCTATCACACCCTATAACTGTATAGTATCCATATTGTATCATATCATATTGTATTGTATCTGTATTTTCGTGTTGTATTATACTGTACCACTTTTTTTAGTGTAATACCTTACTGCACCATACTGAGTAGTGTCATTATCCAGGTTATTAGTCACAAATTTCATTAAACTGAAGTTGTCCATTGAAGATAATATTCCACAAGGTGAATGAAACTTCTACAGGAGTATTACGTTGACATTCTCAAAGCTTTGCTCGTCATTCTTAGCCGTCATTGCTCAATTTTTACCGATCAGAGATATTTGAGACCACGGAGCTTCTCAGGCTGCTCCGACATCGAACATTTTTACCACGGTGTCAAAAGTCAAGGATGAAACGTTGTAGACTTCTGTTGGGATGATTCTGTTATGATGAGTGTTGATCACCATTGGGGTTTTATGGTGCTTTGTATTGCTGGATCTGTTGTCCATGTTTGTTGCCTTTACTCCAAAGGGACTTCCTTCTTCTAGCTTGGTCTGGCACATTTCTTACATTCATCCCTTTTAAAGCTTTTCCTCCATCTTGACAACCTAGCTTTGTTGTGCCTCTCTGATAATTGTTGTAATGCTTTAAACAACTGAAATTTACTGTTGACAATGTCAGCTCCATCCCTCAGCAGACAGTTGGTCACGCCGCGAGTGGTCCCAGCATTATTAATATTTATCGTCTCTTCTTTCCCCAACAGATTTCTCTGTAGTCTGGTCCAGGGGCATCTGCTGCAGTCATGTTTAGGAACAGCTTGAAGATGTTGCTGACAGGAGGGAAGGCCAACCGCAAGAGTCGCAGCAGCGGTGAGTGTGTTCTCTGATGCCAGCCACAAACAATGACGCATCTGCCTGTCAACGCGCAGAAGGTGGTCACTTGTCCCGTCGGTGTATTTTTGGAAACAGGAACATGCAGAACACGGGATGAAATGTAACGTGGTTTATGAAAACTAAACGTGACAGATGAAGACCCTTTTAAAAGCTGTTTTCTGCTTAAAATAGATCTAAACCTTCTCATCAGTTCTGCTGCTTGGGTAGCTATACCTCCTGTTGTGAGAACCAGTTTCCCATTGAAAGATCAAACTTGAAATTGGTCATGCAATGCCGTCCTGCAAATATGAGTTCCTGTTATGTTGATTTCTGGGCTAACTTTGATTTTTAAGCCTCACTTGGGAGCCTGCAACATTTCCCAGCCCAATCAAGCTCATTTCACGTCCTGTTAGTAGTCATGCAGCACCTGCTCAGTGTTATTTTTCACCGCTCTGTGGCAGGAGGTTTGAAATTTTTGAACCTCGCTGTTTAATGATCGCTGTGCTGTTTGAGCTGATGTAAAGACACTGTGTTAATTTGCTTGTAAAGCAAAAGAAAGTCAACAGATCCTGCAGCTGCTTTACAGTAAAACGCTCCTCGGGGCTTCGAGAAACTTTATTTGCAGGCTAGTTAAAACCTTCAAACAGATTAAGTTTTGAGGGTTGATTTATTGTGCGTTGCAGGCTAATTTTTGAGAGTATAACTATTTAAAAAAACTTAGTTTGTTTTCTGTTTGGAGACTTTCAGCTTTGATAAAACAGTGTTACGTGATTGACTTATCATAGGCCTGTTTTACACTTGTTTTATCCATGTGGTTAAATGCTCATAACTGTTCTCTTCAAGTTTAGTCATTGATTATATCACCACAGATTATTTTTATACACACCTTTAAATTACTGCAATCAGCGTCGGCTGGTGGTCATATTACGTGGGTGGGCTGACAAATGCATTATATGGATTTAATGCAGCTGCAAAAATAGCTGGGACATGGAGTTACAGCACAGACAGTGTTAGATGTCAGATAACAGCTTTTAAGTGTCTTTGCTTTGACAGTGAGTGTCTGTTTTTCTTCTCCTGCTTGCTGTATGGCGGTGTGGTCGTTTGTTGACGTTTCCCTGCATAGATCGCTTTGTGCTGTTTCTGATGGGGTTTGTGCTGCTTTTTCATGCTCCCTGATTCTGTCAGATGATTGTTTTTAATCCGCAGTTTCATGTCGGATCTGACAAGGTTGGCTACCTTTTGAATTTTTGATGCTTGCTCATCGTACTTTGTATTGATTCTTGAGTCTGATTCCGTTATAATAAAAACAGGCGGGTAAATAGATGATCAGCAAATGAATAGATGTGTGTGACACTCTTGTAAGGTAAAAAGTGACTACGGACAGTGGTAGTACCTAGTATTACAAGTAACTTTTAGAGTCAGTAAAACTTTTGGATACACCAAAACTAAAATAATCTCTTTAAAGACATTAAATTTTTTTTTTCATCTTAATTATATAAGGAAGTAGGGCTGGGCGATATGACCTCATATCAATATGACGATATTGCTGCTCACCCCCTCCCACATTAACTTCGTCTACTTCAGCTGCTACAACTTTTGAACCGTCCTCCATCTCCTCACCTGTCTTTACCTCTTTATTACGGACTGGATGGGGTGGAGTCAAGTCTCTGATGTAGGACAGCGTCTTAAAGGGACATGAGACCATAGCCTACCTACACACATCCAAAACCAACTTTTATTTATTTATTTGTTTGACACAGAATATATTGACATGGGCAAAATGATGTTTGTTTTTGTCGTAAATGTTTAAAACCCGTCTAAAAATCCACTTTTACTCCTTGGCTTTTGACCCAGCATGAAATGACATTCGTTTTTCTGCTGATTTTATTATATTTCAAAACAACTTTTTATTGTTGTTATTATGTACCACACTTTTTGTCAGCTTTGGTTGTATTTTAAGTGCTCTATAAATAAAGTAGAGTTGAGATAAGTTGAGCAAATTTTGGTATTGGTAAATTTTTGGTTTCTCGCCCAGCCCTACATGACACTCATGTAGGGTAAAAAGTGACTATGGACAGTGCTAGTTACTAGAATAACTAGTAACTTTTGGATACACTAAAACTAAAATGATCTCTTTAAAGATATTTAAAAGTTTTTTTTTTTCATTTTAATTGTTTACGAAAGTGAAAGCTTAACCTTCAAGCCCATTAGTACCAGCTATCCCTGCTTGCGCTTTATAAGTTTATGCCTTTATATACTTTGATGTAAAATCCTCACAGATATTTCATAATAAGCAGATT
This sequence comes from Xyrichtys novacula, assembly GCA_962446985.1. NCBI lineage: Eukaryota > Metazoa > Chordata > Actinopteri > Labriformes > Labridae > Xyrichtys > Xyrichtys novacula. The sequence continues at coordinate 3,375,233 of OY660882.1, read as the reverse complement.
TAGTTTCAACTTTCATTTTGAGATTGAAACCGTATTTAAAAAGTGTCAAATTTGGCGAACACCGCAGACACCTTGGTGCACTGACCTCCGGATCAAAACCATTTTCCTGTGTGGTTCACAGACTAATCCGTACGCCCCTTCTCCCCTTCAGTCAGGTGAAATAAGTCTTAAATCACAGCCGCCATGTTACTCAGAGGTCCTTGTTGGAACCTTTTGTTCCAGCACTTGCATTACTGTCACTCAATCCTTCTAAAACTCCCGTGTAGAGGAACGGGTCTTTGATGTGCGGGATAATCCCGGCCAAAAGCAACTCTCAGGGGAGCTATAAGTGATCATTTTATTACAGGAAAGTCACTCTTATTTAAATCTAATAAGTTTCCAGTTATTGCAAAGCCAGTGTAACAGCCGTCCCTGAATAGGGTCTTTATTATGGTGTGAAAATGTGCTTTCTGAAGGCTTTCGTCCAGCCACCCACTCTACTTGATCAGATGAATTAATTTTGTAAAGCCTGAAATATCTCACAGTATGTTACGCCACCATCTCTTCTCTTCACCGCACATCTTAAGTGGAAGTGTTAATGGAAAATCAGTGTGTAAAGCTTGTTTTGAGCGGCGAAGGCGCACTGATAATGGCGATTCCACCAACACGTTCAAATGATATTTAGTGTTAGAAGAGGGTGTTTCATTTTACTTCTTTCTTATTGTTAAAAAACAAACGTTTTAAACGTGTTCAGTCTTAATCCAGTTTGAGTTCGGAGGAGTTTGCTTTTATTAGATAGAAGAGCTGAAAAGAAGCAAAATACGTGGGAAGAAAACTGTTATTACTGAGGAGCTGATTAAGATTTTTTTCTTTTTACATGTTCGTATAATTTTTTAATGATCACACAATAAAATCTAACAGAACTTTGACGTTCGAGGGTTGCAGTGCTGTGGAAATGAAACAGGTAACCTTCATTTTGAATGTTTTATAAAGTGGTGCAGTGATTAGCTGTTGGTGCCTGTTCAGAGCTCATGTTTTATTCGCATACTTTGCAACCGGACTACGTGGAGCCAAGGCCCTTTTTACCCGAGAGTCTGTTGTATCTATAGAGTATCCAAACACTGGCCTTCAGAAAAGACAGGACCGGCTGGATTTAGAGGGCAAACAGAGGGTAGATAATTTTCCTGTGTACAAACTAGTCGCTAATGAAACGAAAACCTCCAAATGTGTGTTTTTGGTCTCTTCAAATTGATTTAAAAATTGAAGAAATTTTGCACTAGTTCTAGCATGAGCCTGATTTTTTCAAAAATCCAAATTAATTCCTGAATTCTATTGTTGATTCTGGGACTCGTTAGGCGATGCTGTATCTCCAGGTGAGTCATGATGTATGAACATACGTTAAATTTTTTAAATCAAACCGCATGGCCTTGGAAGAAGTCTAAAAATGTGGCTGAATGGTACTAAAGTAAAAGATTAGGGATGACCCCATCCGATATTGAGATCAGATATCGGTCCGATATCAGCAAAAAATCAAATATCGGATTATATCGGCCTGATCTAAAATCTCTGATATCAGCAGTCCGATACAAGCAGTCCATTCCAGACTCCACTCCAGCATGTCTATCTAGCAGCGCCCGGATCCAGCATGTAGAGCCCATGTAATCACAACAACAGTGTGTACTAAGGTACAAATAAAGTAGCAAGGAGTAGGAGTGATGTCGGCCGTGTGGCAGTATTTTTTGTTTAAGTCCAAAAAAGTTGTTGCTAATATCGGATCAATATCAGTCATTAATGAAGGGTAAAATATCAGTGTTGTATTGGAAGTAAAAAGGTTGTATTGAGACGCCCCTATCATAGATCAGGTGGTAGTTGTAACTCAGCACAGGTCTTCTAAATCGTAAAAGCTATAACAGCAGCGCAAAAACTGATTTATAAACTTGCTAAATGAAGTCTGGATGCTTTAAAGCTTTGAAATCGTTTACCTCTGCGACATTAAATCTGATCTCTTGTAAAGAAATCACATTTCCACAAAGCTAAGTTGCTGTTTTTTCAAATTTGCCAAAGTCTGACACAAATATTGCATTGAATGGCTGCTTGTTTTATTTCGAGTTACTATTATTGCTCATTTTTTAGACTTTTTTCCACTGATTTTACATATCATGGTTCTTTATTCATTCACTTTACATTCCCTTCATTGCAAGGCTTCAAGGCTGACACGAACTAGCTGCTAACAAAACCTCGCTCCACTGCTCTCTGCTTTCATTGTGTTTGTGCATTTATGTGTAAAGTGAAGTGCAGCGGAGGCCAAGCAGCAGCAGCAGCAGACAACTGCTGTATCCTCTGGTGTTATCGAATCTGTCGCCGTCACTATGCGGGGAATCCTCTCCTCCCAGAGCAGCGATGGCACAATCTGTGTGGGACATCTGTATCCTGCAGTTTCATACAGTTTTAGGACATTAAAGTACACGCTTAATTACAAACACAGCAACTCATAAGCTTAATTAAAAGACACAGTTTATTAAACATTTTTAAGAGAGCTACACCCAGGAATACTGTGCACTCCCAGATGTTTTTCTTTCTTTCACAGTTACACTGTCTTCATTTCTTGTGACAAACAGGGGGCGCTAGTGAGCTGCAGCCCATTCCTGCTGTGGCATGATGGCATGAGCAGCAGCACTCTGAAAATCTGCCTTTTGCACCAGCTGCTGATTTTTTTTAGACAAGATGATTGTTCTCTTATGTTTGACATATTTTGATGCAAGCTGCTAGAATTGGAAATATCACATCTTGATATCTTGATCTGGACTGGAAAAATTGTGAGTCTGCTAAGTTAGTGAATGGCAGTTTTCAAGCTGAGTGATGCAGATTTTCTGATTTTGATGCCGTTGAATTGTATGAAGGGAATAAGGAGCTTTAGCTCAGGCTGCTACAGAGGTAACTCATCGATAGTATCTTGTTTTTTGAAGATATTATGGAATTATAGTTTGTTTTGAAGGCTCAAAAGATAAATTTGCGTACAATTTTAAATTTAAGTTATGTTTTCAATCTCTAATTTTGAGCACAAGTTAGTATTGAAGTCAAATCAGGCTGAGTCATTATGACAGCAGAACGAAAAAATTTAAAACGAAATTTAAAACGAAAATTAAAACGAAAATTTACCGATACGGAAATCTACGACAATAATCAACGTCATTTTGCCCATGTCGGTATGTTCGATGTCAAAAAAATACATAAATAAAAGTTGGGTTTGGATGTGTGTAGGGCTGGGCGATATGGGGAAAAGTTTATCACAATATATTTTCATATCAGTGGATATCAATATATATCACAATATAAAAAATGAAATTTAACTGTGTTTATTGGTAGCATGTCTTTTGCAATACAATAAGCTACTGCATCTGTGAGGTCTTTGTGTCTGCTCAACATTTTGTCATAAGGCATCGTGCTTGAGAAAGTGGACTGGATAGTCAGCTGTTTCGGCTGCTCCGCTCTGGGTTTGTAACCTATTGCATTGCGTGTGCTGTTCCATGTGGCAGCGCTTCAGGTGGTGAAAAAGATTTAAGGTATACTCTAACTTCGCGAGAACATGTACTCGACATAATTTGCAGAGCACATTACTCTGCTTTCATTGGCTATTCGTATAGTCTACCAAAACATGGCAGGATGACGACTATCAAAAAGCATATTGACCATGTTTTACATTGATATTGAGGGAAATTAATTTTCAAGATACATCGTTATTGTTTTATCGCCCAGCCCTAGATGTGTGTAGGTAGACTATGGTCTCATGTCCTTTTAAGACACTGTCCTATGTCAGAGACGTGACTCCACCCCATCCAGTCCGTAACAAAGAGGGAAAGAGAGGTGAGGAGGTGGAGGACGGTTCAAAAGTTGTAGCAGCTAGAGTAGACGAAGTTAATGTGGGAGGGGTGAGCAGCTTGTGTAGTAGGAGTAGTTATCATCCATTTATTGTTACCGAGGTGAACTGCTCAATATATCATGATATTGATTTGAGGCAATATCACCCAACCCTAGTTTAAAGGCTGAAAAGACAACTTTGTGTATGTTTTTCAAGTAAAGTCATGTTTTAAATCTCTAATTTTGAGCACAAAGTTGAAGTCAAGTCAAGCTGAATCAGTATGAAAGCATGGAGTACTTCAGGGAATGGTTTCATTTGATTACCATGAGTCCTTCTTGATGGCATGTCGAACCTGAGAAGCCAAAGTTTACCCAACATCTCGCCTAAATTTACTGACCTCTGTCAATCAATCAATCCACCAAATTTTATTTATATAGCGCCGATTCACAACAGTCGTCATCTCTCTGCTCCTGCAAAGAGGCTGCAATGACAAAATGTGAAACTCCACGCTTTAAGAAAGTCATTTTAACCAACTGAGGCTGAAACTGCAACAGTCTGTCACTCCTTATGTGAAGGCTGATATGAGCAGACAGTTTATGGCAACTTTTACTTGTCATTGTGCGTTTTATCCAATCTTGTGTTTGATTTATCTCCGAGACTCTACACTACCTTTTTGTTCTCAGACACTATCATTGCTATTTGAGTCAGTCTGTAACTTCTTGACATTCCTCTCAGTCTGACCACCCTGCAATTAATCTGACGCCTTTAAAGATCTGAAGTGAATGTTCTCTTGAAAGCGTGCATTATCTCGCACCCTGAGATTCCGGCTGTTCGAACAAAAAGGACAAATGCCTTGAGTTACAGCGGCGGCGTTTAGATATCAGATGTTCTTGTGAGCCTTTCTGTCGAGACACGGATCTGAATTCAACCAGTATGTGTATGTAAGGCTTTCTTTAAGACTGTGTGAGCAACTGTTACGTCCTCCTTTAGCAGTTTTACCCGTCTGGAAAGCCAGAATATGAAACACTTCGACTTTGACTTTGTAGCTTGAAAATGGCGAATTGTGGAGGCATTCCTCTCATTTCTGTGGGTGAAATTTTGACTTCTCTCTCCCTTTCACTCTGACCATTTTGTCCAGACTTGAAACAAAGTCAACTGCCTGACATTGCAATTACAGTTTATGGCATGAGCTGATTGGAAAATGAGAAACGGGGTTGAAGGTCGGGGTGTCTGGACGGAGAGCTGCTGCATGACTAATAAGCACTGAGAGGGACGGGCCGGAGCGTGGCAGCTGAATGGACCAGATGTAGTCCGCATACAGTCGCACATGTCCAGATGAGATTCATTTGGCTTAAGGAGATAAAGATTGACTCACCAAGAGGTGTAACTAAAAGCCATGTGCGTTTTTTACTGTGCGATTGTGTGAAATTGGCCTTTTTATTGGTATAGCCAGAGTTTTAACGAGGTCATGAAAAATAACTTAATGGGAGAAATATTCATCCAGACGGCGTGAGAATGGGCAGAAAATGAAAAAAAAAAAGATATAAAATCGCATCAGGAAAAGTTATACTTGGATTTTACAGCTCCAGGAGTCACTTTTGTAAGAGTTGAAGGTCAGCAGATGGATTTAACTATAATTTAGCTTTTAATCGATGAGTCACGGTGAAATCAAATATGTGCTCTAACGCAGTCCTGTGGTTTGGACCGGTTCGCCTTCACACCACAAACGCACAGAAGTGGTTTTGCTCGGTCCAGTTGTTTTGTCTGGCCCTAGAACCGGACCGACAGCTTTCACTTTATCTTAATAGAAAGAGAATATAATGAAGCCCAGACCCAAACTGGAGGAAACGGTTCATGGTTGTTTGACTTTGTATTGCATGTTTTTTCGCCGGCTGGCAGAAAACAGAGAAATGCCCACAGGCTGCTGGAAAAAGTGGACACAGGCAGTTATCCATGAGCCATTAGCAGGAATGTTGGGAAAACTGTTGAATCCTAACAGTAAGGTTAAAGACGAGTCACTGAAGGCTGTTTGGTCAGAAAGTATTAGGAGTAGAAATCACCACAAGGGGCAGTCAGCATCAACAACAACTGAAGAGTCGAGGAAGGAATCAGTCACAAAGTCCAAACTGCTGTTTTATACAACATGAGATTGTTCTGTTGACTGGATCAGCTCTAGACAGAAGAACTTTAAAATCCACTCCCTTCGTGAGTCCGGTAACTTTCCAGTGAAAGACTCTGTATCTATTGGTGCGTTTGAGTTACCTCGGAAGTCAGGTGTCCAAGCTGGGAATGATGTCACACCCGAGTTACCAGCTTAAGTCAGAAGAAAGCAAAATCGGAGGCGGAAACAAGATGGCTACATCTACGAAAATTATTTTAGCACTTGCCTTGTCCGAATATAAGCAAGGACAGGCCATACAATTTTAAGAAAGCCTGTTTAAGATGCTTTTTTTACATAGGAATATCCACAGGAATTTACAAGAGACAAAGAATTGAATTGATCAATTTTTATCTCTAGATGGTTACATAACCCTGTGACATGGCAAAAGTGCATGTTGCAAAAGTGCAAAAAGTCTGCAGTTCCTCAAACGTCCACTTGAGGCTGGCTCCAAAAGACGATACATTTGCATAAGCCCCATGTTGAAATGTCTGATGCCAGAATGCAACATGTTTTAGCGGGTTATGTAATGTTTTAATGTCTGTCTCTTGTTTTATTTTTTACTTTTTCAGGAATGGGGTTTAACTTTTTGTAAAACTCCAGGGTTCCTACGCAGTTGTAATTTCCATATTATTATAATCATTTCTGGAAAAAACCTACTTTTCCATTTCAGAAAACAGTATTTTAGAACTGTGGTAATAGTCTGGAAACAAAAATATTTTTCCATACTTTATTTTTCATTTTCCATACTTTTTAAGACCTGGAAATCGATCAAATTTATTCCCATACTTTTCCTGAAACCCAATAGTTTGTGATGATATGAAGGTAAAAATTGAGAGGAAAGGCCATCGAATTAAAGCCAATACGAAGCAGACCGAACACGTCAAAACACACCGAACTCTCCCAAAAGAGGGAAGTGCAGGTCCTGTGATCGGACTTTTGTAGCCTAGCAACAGTGAGGGCGAGTGAGGTGCTTTATGAAATTGAGGTTGTGGCCTCTGCCAGGGCAAACAACAGCATTACAGGACACAACCTTTTTGCATAATAAGGTGTGCAGCTGATTGGATGTGACAAACGGTATTGCGGCCAGGCTTCGGCCTCATCTCTAACCACTTTGCCTGTTTATTGATTAGCCATAAGGTGATTGGAGTCAGCATTTTAAATCTGGTGACCTCCGTCTTTTGTCTTCATCGTGCCTCTTCAAACCTTGTATATGATACAGAAACAAACTAGTGTTCTCCTGTGAGGTGTTTGCAGCTACATCCATCGATGGTGTATGTTCGAGAAGGTCCCTTGATCTGTTCCTTTTTTGGGGACATAAGGAATGATACAAACTTTTGTTTCTGGGAAAGTTAAAAGTCTGAAAATGTCAGTACTTGCCTGTTTTAATTGCATCTTTCAGCAAAGAAGCCGCTCTTCAGTCAGATGAGAAGCGTTCCAGTAACTCGGGGAAGTCTGACGGCAGCAGGTGCCTGACAGGAATCAAATCGGTCCCCCTAATCACTGCACTCTAATTGATGGCTCATTTTCCACAGTGGTGCAGAAATCTAATTAGAGATCATCAGATCAGCAAACATGCTTGGAGCTCGAAGGCACGAGGAGTGACACGACAGCCAGACCTAATTCAGCGCACTGCCAATCTGAAACATGCAAATAAGACCACCTGCACCCTGCAATCCCTCTAATGTAAGATATAGATTTATCTCACGACTCTGACTCAAAGAAACCTCAGAGGAATAGATTTTAAGTGCATCATCCCTGTGATTTAAAAAATTCATTTTCAAACTGCGGGGCGGATCAATGCTCTGTTATCAACTTATGTTCGAACCTAACGCAGTAAGGATTGATCAGATAGAGGGAAATACTCTAATGCATTCAGTCATTTTTAAAGTTAATAAATTAATGATGTGCCAAATTTGTATTTAGATACACTGTTAAACGTTCCAATAATTTTTCATTATCAAGGAAGCAGTTATTGCATGAGTCATATATTGCCTTGTTTTTATGTACCTCTCCTTACAGGTTTATGAAAACAAGAAAAGACTCAAGTGTAAAATGCAAACATAATTACAAAAATATTGGGCACCTGTGTACAATGTTGATAGAAACCGATTTTGATTGTGCCAGTTGTGCCAAATGTGTGCATTGAGTGACAACAAATCAGGACTGCAGGCAGACCAGTTAAGCATACAGACCCTTCTACTACAGAGCCATGATAAGATAAGATGTTCCTTTAATAGTCCCACAAGGGGAAATTCCAAATTTACAGCAGCATGATATAGATACAAAGAGAGAAAAATTAAAAGGTAAAGAAACTTGAGTACATGCATCATATTTACATCTGTACAGAATTTACATAATAATGGGATAATAGGATTTATTGCACAATGATGTTGTGATACAGTTCATTTGCAATCTGGTTCAACACTGTGTTGCTGAAATCTGAAGGTCTTTGTCTGGATCGGTAGCATATGTTGCAGCAGAACATGAACGTCACATATTGTTCATTACTCATCGTGTCTTCCCAGATGTGCCACTTATCTTTTAGGATATTCAAGATCATCAGTAACAAGTTTGAAGATTTTTATATTCTGATTTTAATTCCTGGAAATGGTGTGAGGGGGGAAGGTGTCGGCCAATCAATTGAAGAAAGAGTCATATTGTACAGTAAATTTACAATAAATGACAAATTTGTCTGTAAGAAGATTTACACATGATCGCTTTGACCAAAATGGACACAAGCATAAAAGTTACTCACTGGTGCTTTAATAACTTTATTACTCCAGGAACAAATTTTGTTCTCCTTGTTGCAACTTTTTGTGACGTTTTGCAGACTTTAGAGGAAAATTAAGCCTATATTTGTCACAGAACTGCTAAATTTTGCAGTTTCAACATTTGATATTGAAAATATCACTATGTTCAATCAAATATGGGGTCTCAATGATTTGCAGACCATTAAATACAGTTGTTTTTTTTTGCCGAGCAATTCAGCTTTTTAAGTTGTTGTTTTTTTTAGACTGCATTTTACAGAAACCTGAAGTGGTTGATTATTTTTGCTTCAGCATTAAGAAATGTGTTAAGACTTCTCCTGTTGTGTTTAAAGGAGCCACTACATTAACTCTGTAGTAGATCATTTAATACTGTATATATATGGTTTGAATAAATGAGACTGTAAATACAAAAACCACCACTTCTACCCAGATCCAGTTCAATTTGCATACTTCACTTAGACATATCATGAAGTTTGCTTTTACGCTTATGCATGTATTTATAAATAATTTGTCCATTCAGCTGGAAAATGGATATAAATGCAACACATGTAAATGCAAACATTGCACATTTACATATATATTACAGAGTGAGCTCCAGGATATCCAGCAGACATCAGTGACTACTTTACCGCATGGTTATTAATCATATACTGATCACATGGATGAAAGAGGCTGCAGGAGGAGCAGCAGCTTAGCATGAGCTGAGTCTGGCTGATGTCCACGGAGCGACAGATTGGCACCTACTGCTCCACAGAATGGCCCCTTCCTTCCTGTATTAATGAATCCAGGGCTAAAAAAAATGAATGGAGGGGTTTTAGCTGACCAGGTTTTGATACCATGCAGGGACACAGTTCTCTTTCAGTGGGAGAGAGGGATATCACAGTTGGTCCTCCAGTCACTACAGATGACAGAGTGTTAAGTGGTTCGGTTTTTAGAATGAGATAGTGATTACAGATTAAGTTTTAATTCTGACACAGTTGGAGATGACATTCTCGATTTCAGGGCTGCAACCAACTCATTTTTAATCAATTTGTTTTGTTTTCTTGATTAACTGAATATCTCTGGCAAGACAAGAAAGTTCTTGATTTATTTTTGAGCATCAACAGCATGAAAAATCAAGAGGCAGAAGATATTTGCATTGAAAGATACAGCTGAGATCAATCTGTGGGCTCATTTTGATCACGCGCCGAACATTAGATGTCTCTGTGTGTCTTAATTCCTTTGAAATGTGCACATTAAGCTGCTGCGTAAACAGACTGTAGACTCTGAACCAGACAATGGATCCATGAATCAATACGGAGCACAGCTGTCTAGAAGAGCTTTGACCTTTGGTTACTAAGGACAACGGCCTGATGTCTACGACCTCCCCGAGCTTCTTTGCACCGCGTCATTTAGCCTTTTTCCTTCAGCTTTTGACATTTAATTCTGAGATGCTTGTCTGCTGGAGTGAAGTTTCCAACCGTTGACTGTCTGTGAAGATGGATGCTGCTGTGCAAAAGTAAAGCTGAAAAAAACCCTGACGAGGGTGCTGACATATTGTGACATTATTTGGACCCGCTAAAGTCTGTGCTGTTTGGACAGGCCGGTGGAGCTGCAGTCTTGATGTTCTATGCTCTTTGCACTCACTTAAACGCACGTTTGAGTAAATTATGAAGCATCAGAGATCCATCAGGACAGCAGAGCAGCACATTATGCTGATTTGAAGCTCACATTCAAGGTTATAGAAGATTAAATGACCCAAATTATAAATGCAAATGATGGAGATTTACAACGATTGCAGTAAATTTGTTATTTCAGAGAGTAAAAAATTCTCAGTTCTTCTACAAAAAAGTTGATTCATGGTTTTTAATCGCTATTTTTTATCTCAAAATGAAAATACAAATGACAAAGGCCCCCCTATGAAGTCAAAAGGAGGCTGGGAAACATTTTAAACACAAGTGAAGTATTGTAAACATATAAACTATGATCACTTAATTATTAATAATTTGGTATTTTATGCATTTACAAATTTTTTCATCATTTACAATTTTTTTTAATTTGCATTTATTTATTTATTTATCTATTTATTTATTTATTTTTTGGATTTACAAAACTTTTTTTTTCATTTACCATTATTTGTTTTGTTTTTTTTTTGGATTTACAAAACTTTTTTTTAATTTTTTGGATTTACAAAACTTTTTTTCATTTACTGTTATTTATTTATTTATTTATTTATTATTATTATTATTATTAGTAGTAGTAGTAGTAGTAGTAGTTTTGTTTATTTTTTTATTTTATTTCATTTTATTTTTAAATTTTATTTTATTTTTTTGATTTACAAAACTTTTTCTGCATTTACAAAAAAAATTCTGGACTCTCTTTGACATGGGGGTGGGGTTAGTTGAGTGGCGTGTCTAAGGGGGCGGGATTAGATGAGTGATATAAAAAAGTGTGCTCAAAACTTTTTTTCGACTTAGCATTTGAGTTTACTTTGATATCAATCACAATAACCGTGATTATGATTTTTGGCGTAATCGAGCACCCCTAGTACACAGTGTGCAGTTTTAAAGTACGTACTGCTCCATACAGTGGAGTCGATGTAGTTATATACCTTCATATCATCTGTGTTTCAGTCCAGACCTGAAGAGATTTTGTGTTTAAAGAACCATCATTAAGTTCTTGTTGTCGGCTCTTCAGTCAGGGTTTTCTTGTATATTTCCCTGTTTTTTTTCTATCAAGCTCATTATTATTTATAAAGTCTGTTAAAGTGTTTGACTTCGGTGTTTGAAGGTTTCATGAGTGCTGACATGAAGGGCCATCAGTGTGAGGACCTCATCACTTCCCTGCCCGCGGCCTCATCCGCCTTCTCCCTGAACAACACAAACATGAGACAAAGTCCCCTGGCAGCAGGTCACAGACAATATAACCAGTGTCGATTAGGTGGGCAACGTACCCCCCTGAGCTGCCAACCTCATCAGTGGGCACCTGTGGCCTCGTCACCCTGCAGCCATGGTAACAAAGCTGTAGCGAAACCAAAGTGGGATGAAGGTCAGAGACGATTCAGACGGGCTGCTGAGAGGGTTTGGGGGCTGAGAGACGTCAGGCCCCAAGTGTCAGCGGAGGCACTCTTCTATCTGGTAGAGTGTGGGCGGCACTTATGGGTCCATCATTACGGTTCAGTGGTGCCACTTGATGCACATAGCGTCCCTGTCACAGCCGCCCATGTGACTCAGCTGAAGAACCTCCTTTAAGTCCTCCAAGCTGAAGAATCTGACAGCCTGAGACCTCTTGTAGGATACTTTCTCAGAGTCAGGGTCGGGCGATAGAAATCAATATCATGAAATTAAAAAGTGACCTGACTGAAACTCGACTTTTAAGGTTAGAAGGGTTTTTTTTTACAAGAAATATATTACCAACCACTTCATTATCCTTTCATTAACTCCTCCGGCGGTTTATAGTTTTCATTACAAGGTCTGTTCTGCTCTCTACGCATCACATCTTTTAAATCTGTGGCGTTGCCTTGCACTTGGCGCCCTTGTGTTTGAGAGCATGTTCTTCCCTGTGAGGACGTCGTACACTGATGCAAATGTGAATTCTCCTTGGCTGCTGGAGAAAAGTTGTAATCCAAGTATTAACACCAAACTTCTGGGTAACTTTGAGTCTTTTGAAGTAGATCAAAAACTAATGAAAAGATCAGGTCAAGCAGTCAGGTGGAGTTTGATCGTAGTAAAGTGTGACAGCTTTATTGATCATTACTGAGATGGAGAGATGAAATGTCTGATCTCAACATATTTTCCTCAAAGTCACAGTAAGAAACATGAACGTCCAAATGAAAGAAAAAACTGCCTTTCCATCTACTACCCCGAGCCCCTCCCACCATATTTCTTCTACTGTTGTCAAGAAAACTGCCCGTTTCACTGAGATGGTCATGTTGGACTCTGAGGACAGAAACACTGACAGCTGATCAATAAAGGCCTGAAAGAAGTTAAAACAGCAGTAGCATGTGGTGTGTACATCATGACAGTTAAGCTCCAAGCACCACTAAGACGAGAAAATGGAGCTGTCTCCGAGAAAACTGAGTGAAGCTGCTGAAGAAAACCCTTTTTTTTTTGTTTTTGCATTTTTCACTTCAGAAAGACACATAAAATGAGATATTTGACCATCAAAAGTCAGGAGGATGAGATTTTTTCTTCAGATGATATTGAGGCATGCAGGAGACTGCTTTGTCCACAGGGGGCGCCAAAACCAACACAAATTTCCTCGTCGGGTGGGAGAAAAAATAGATACAGCATGTCTCATGTACCAAGTATCAATTTTTCAAATTAACTGCTCATGTGAAGTCAAATCTATGATAATGGACAAATGAAATCAACTGTTTGTCCAGTGAGGTGACATCCGAGAGCAGAAGTAAGATAGCACAACAAAAATATATTTCTAAGGTTTGCAAGATGTTCCACATGAAAATAAAACACAATATAAATAAGACAAACATAAAGGGAAGACAAATTCTAAATTAGCTAGACAGTTGAAAAAAATGTAAAAATCACAATATATGGTTTTGAAAAATGTTAAAAATCGCAATAATATTGTATCAAGGCCCAAGTATGGTGATATCGTATCTTAACCCAAGTATCCTGATAATATTGTATTGTGGCCGAAGTATCATGATGATATATCATGGCCCAAGTATCGTGATAATATCGCATTGTGGCTCAAGTATCGTGATGATATCATATCGTGGCCCAAGTATCGTGATGATATCGCATTGTGGCCCAAGTATCGTGATGATATCATATCGTGGCCCAAGTATCGTGATGATATTGTATTTTGGCTCAAGTATCATGATGATACATCATGGCCCAAGTATCGTGATGATATTGTATTTTGGCCCAAGTATCATGATGATACTGTATCGTGGCCCAAGTATCATGATCACATTGTATCGTGGCCGAAGTAATGTGATGATATCGTATCGTGGGGCCACTTGTGATTACCACCCCTTATTTCCTTACAGGAATTACCAAATGATCAGAAAAAATATGAAAAAATCATAAGAGAAATATTTGTTGCTGCTTGAGATAATGTCAAGATGGCTTTTTGACTGATTAGCCTGAAAACAAGAGTATCCTGAAAGATGACACAGCACGTCTCGTTCAGTGGTCTTAATTCCGCAGAACTCCACAAAGGGATGAACTCCATTATTCCTCCTTTCAAAATGAGATCTCAAGAGGCTCTTTTAAGTCCCAATCACTCTGGTTCTGATGCTGTTGTTGGATTTCTGTGAAAGGCATCCGACCAGACTCTCTGATACTAATCTGGATTCAATCTTGATGTTTCTAAAAATAGACTGTTAGCCTCAACAAACCATGACATGCAGCTCCCTTATATCACTCACTATTCTTTTGGCTAAGAGTGTTCAGGGGTGTTTCGAAAAGTACAGAGCTGTCGTTCATGTGATAAGTTAAACCTATTTTTACTTGTCAAAACACCTGCTGCTAAAAATACCTTTTTACTTTCGATTTGTTGGCTGTGCTTTGAGACAGCTTTGAAGATGGCATACGTTTGCTTTAACCGCTAAAAAAAAAACCACACAATACTGTCAAGTGCGGTCTTTGCTGGTGCTCACTGCTGCCAAGGGTACTCAGCTTTACATTGTTCTTTTTGTATCATCATCGCAGCAATAATCATGGTGAAGCACATCCTCTTATGCTTTTTCGCTTTAGTACACTCTGATGTGTTAAGGATGGCGTGAGTCATGTCTCGGTGTGTGTCGAGCCATCAGACTGCCTCCTGTGTTCAACAGCTCCGGTTGGATCGACATGCCGAAGGTGTATCAAAGGACTGAATCAGGTCCCACATCAGTAACGGTACATATTAGGCTTGTACCGTCGGCCTTTAAAGGAGCTCACAGTGAGGTCTTGGATATCCCACTGACACTCGTATTGCTGTGGGTTTGACGGCCTCTCTCGCAGTGTCCCTGTGTAATTGCACTTGCTGCGTAGAAGCACAGTGACATTTAAATGGAGACCGGCAGCACAAGAGTCCGTGACTGTGCGGCTCTTTTGTGGGAAAAAAAAAAGGAACTGAACGCTCCAGTTCTGGCAGTAGGGAGTGGGCAGCGTGATGCGTGGGTAAAGCAGCATCGGTCTAACCTCTCCTCCACTCTCTGATCACAACGTCAATAGTGGGAAGTCTCACTCCTGCTCTCTCTGTCTCGGTGTGTCCACTTCACTTCCTCTACCTCTTTCCTTCAGTCCCTCTATGGCTTTGTTTCCTCGCCGTATCTTATTGTCTTATCCTCTTTCACACCGGCACTGAGGAGGAAGTTGCACAAAAATGAGCTTGTAACGTGTGAGCGTGAGTTGCATCCTTCTGGAAATGTGTCAACACTATTGCCTACTCTAAGTTAACGCTGACAGCTTGATTAAAGAGACGTGTTCACGGCTGAAGTGTGACTGATATTTAGCAGTGACTGCTACGCTGACCTAGATATGCAGTCCTTTATTAGACACAGACTGAGCAGTGATAATGTCGGCGGAGTTTTACGATCTTCAAAAGCAAAAGGCCTTGAACAATTGAACGCCGGTGAGGCTGTTTGCTGCATTTTTCATTGTTGATTGATTCGTCTCCGAAAAACTGTTTTGTATATTACCTTGTTGGTGAAGGACACATAATCTTTTGGATGTCTGGGAATAAAAAACCTGAGTAGAAATAAGATTTATTGGCTTGAAACATAGTAACAAAGGGTGAGTCTAATTAAGGCTGCCGCGGTAACCACAAAAAATGAACTGCAGCGGTGTTAAACATGGGGTAGGCAGGATTCCGTTAAAGAAGCATCATTTTTTGTGGTGTATCTACAAAAAAACTTTTAATATCAGTCAACAGCTGTTAGTTATTGATGACATTTGGTAATGTAACGATATCGTTGTGTTTTGTTATGTCTGTATAGTCAACATTTTAAAAATTTTGAACAGCCCGCTCTTTCTGACTATAAACAAAGCCATTCTCCACCTCCCCCAACCTGATTGGTTGTGAGGTGGACGCTGCTCCCCCGTGTTGTTGACGAGCCCAAACAAAGTTAGCGTGCTACAAATCGGATAGTAGAAACCAACCAGAAAGTGCGGAAAATTGTGTGAATCCTCCTTTGGCCACGACTGCCAACGCAAGCAAGAAAACGGAGACTGTGGCGGAATAACGGGCGCTTACAAAGGAGGTAGACCGGACAAGAGCTAAAAAGCCGAGTCAACATAAAACGACAGGGGATGCTTCGGGATTTTCTGAAACTTCCTAATTATCTGACATACTTATCTGCATTATATCTGAATTTAATTGGAACGATACGAGCGAGCAGGAGCGTCTGTTTGTGGGCGGGGCTTGCTGGAGCAGAGAGGGAGGAGCTGAGGGGAAAACTGGTTGGGAGGGAGTTTACATTCAAGATTTCTCCCAAAAACTGGCACTTCCTCAGATCCTGCCTACCCCACCTTTAACGAACAAACTACAGAGTATGTTTTGCATGGTTGTGTTGTCACATCACCAGGTTCAGGTTTATGTCCGCCTCTTTGAGCTTTTAGGATGTTGTTGTACTAGATAAGTAAGGCTGCAGCAGATAAGCTTGCACGTTCCTCACCTCTTAAATGTGCATGACAGCAGATATACTCAAGATGCATTGGAGATTTAAGGAAATCAGTGTATGTATCTTGGTAATCTTCCATCCCTGTTACCCAGAAGCCCTCTCTCTGCATCTGAACACACGACAGTTTCATGAATCTTCACAGAGGCGTGTTTTGAATTTAACTCCCTGTTGGGCATTGTGCACTCTGGTGCATTATTTCTCTGTGATACTGGAGCTCTAAAGAGGTCGCTCATATTGATGTGGGCCTCATCTATGCAGAAGGACACATGGACTCAAAGCTGTCTCTTTTGTGTGGCTTCAATAGACTGAAGTGAACATGTAATTTGAGACATGGTATTGTGAATGTGGACTCAGGGGAGAACATGGTAGTGGTGGATCAATCTGCTCTCCTGTATTAAACAAGATGCTTTTCCAAGGCTTAACACTGATGTATTTTTACGTTTCCACCACTGCTTGAAGGTGAAATGGTTTGTAAACCCGCCCTAATTTCCGTATCTGGCCCACACTGTAGTGTTTTATTTAAACCCAACGTCCCTAATTACATTCAATTATAATCAAACAGATTTTTTTTTTTATTCAGAATATTTTCATAATAATAGTAGCAGACAGTTGAAGAGTCACAAATGAAAACATAAGAGTTTATCGCTCTGTAATTTAGATGGCTGAGGAAATATGAGCATCTTACAGTGTTCTGGTTTATGCTAGAAAGAAAAGTTAACGGCTATAATCATCAAATCCCCTGATATTACGCCGTTGCTAGCTCTGTTTGCATCATTAGCATATGAAGGACGTGTTTTGACTCTATACCACCAAACCATCCTTTTGAAATCCTGGAAGAAACGCAAATTAATGCTACTGGTCTGGTTGTAAGCATGGAAGCAATCACCACATTTTGATCGGTAGCATGATTCACCAGAACACTATGTTTTATAAATCTGAATCGTTTAAATATCACTCTTCTACCTATAGCACTCCCTCCTAAACTTAGCATAGCATTCTGGATGCAAACTTTTTTTTGTAGGAGGGTAGGGGAAGGTCCCAGGGAAGGTAGCCTTCCCCTGAGTTAGCTAGGTAGAAGGCTTAATAAAATAGTTAGCTCGCTAGTTTGATAGCAGCTTTGTGAATCTGTTGGTACCAGCGAAGCTAGCTAGCTTGATATACCACAGTTCTTGAGAAACTTTACAACTGACTAAGTGGCTAGAAATTATGCTAACTAGCTAGCTCAGTTAGCTTGCAGCTTAGTGATTTTTCAACTAGAACTTGTCATACAGTTTCAGGGTGCTCTATAAAATGTTAGCACAGTCTGTCCTCTTTGGCTAATGTTAGCATCCTTAAGCTAATGTTTATGTCTTTTACAGCTAACAGCCTCACTGTTTATGTGTTTCTTCAACTGTTTTGGTGTGAATTTCGTCCCTTTTTCTCGCATGACTAACCACAGAGGATTATTCTACACCTTTAAAAATTGACATTATAAAATTTACAATTTTAATTCGGAAATTGAAATCAAGTCAGGCGAAGTAACGGGGGAGTAAATCCTTAAAATCCGTGGCTTTGAAAGAGTTAAGGAATCCTGCCCGGGCTGAAAAATAGAGAGAGAGGAAGAGGGAGAGTTATTGCTGCCACAGAGCAAAAGGAGGAGGAGGAGGAGGAGGAAGAGGAGGGGGTGAGAAAATGAGAGAGAGAGAGAGAGAGAGAGAGAGAGAGAGAGAGAGAGTTGCCTGTCTGACTGTGTTTGCGAGCGTGTGTATGTGCGAGTGTGAGTGTGTGTGTGCATGCGTGGTGTAGTGAGTGTATGCGTACTGACACCTGGCGCTCGCCCTCCCTCGCTGCTCACATTGTGGAGGGCTCTCTGCCTGTCTGGGCCATTCTTTACCTCTCTCTTTCTCTCATTTTTTTTCCTTTCTATTCCCTCCCTTTATCTTTTGTGCTTTTTCTCTCTGCCTTCTCTTGTTGGTTTATTTTTTGACGTTTTTTTCCCCCTCCTCTGCGTGCCTCTACTATCTCCTCCTTTTGTTTAGGATCTCCCTTACTATGGTGCAGGATTTTTATTGCCTGGGCAGACGAGGCGCTCGACTGACAAAGGTGAGGATGAATCGGGGCAGGAGGATTGATGGATGGATGGATGGATGGATGGGTGGATGAAGTGATGGGTGGGTGGATCTCAGGGATGTGTGCTACGTTTTTGAAAGTAGGGAGTGGTGGAAACTGTTTTTGCAAGGATTTATCAAAATCGAAACCTTTGATTGTTTCTCAGGATTTGTGTGTTTTCACAGTGCGAGTCTGAGCAGCTCTCGATCTCATAAAGGACTCTGTGTGGGCGTCTCGGTGTGTATTTTCAGAGGTGAAGGGTTCAAGTGTGTGATTTAAGAGCAGCACTGAGTGTTTCTGTTTTCTGCCTGGTGTCAGCAGCATGTGTCAAACCCTCTTTACGTCTCATGTGTTCGCTTTGTTGTGGCTGCTGGTCAATGTGTCACCTTGACCCCGGTAGTGGTCCTTTGAAGGAATCAGTCTTGGCAGCATCGTGCCACACCTTAAGCATGGACAGTGTATGAGTGTGTGTGTGTGTTGTTGAAGATAGATGCTGAAATAAATAATAGACGAGAGAACTAGACAGGGCTGTGGCGTCTGACAGATGGTTATTAAAGAGGAAAACTGTCACACAGACAGAACATTAGCGTTTAACTTTATTCCTCCTGTACTTTGTTTTGCTCTTTGCGTCCTCAAGTTTATTAATAACACCAAATATCTCTGCCCACTGTTGCTGACTGGCTTCCACAAAATTATGTCACCTCTCTCTGTTTTCACCTCCTCCCACTCCATCCTCCTCCCTCTGGAGAGAGGTGTAATATCCCAGAATGTTTTCATACAGGACAAAATTCCTAGTCCTGTTTCACTTGATATGATCTTAAATCAAATTTATAAAAATGGCTGTTTGAATTAAAGAAAGCTCCATTTGATGGTATTTGGGAAAAATAGTTTTTTTGTTACTATTACAGAAAACTTTTCTCTTTTATTCCCCTAACTTCTTAAAGCTCATGTGGGGGTGTTTTCGTTGTTGCTGATGGAATAGACTGAAATTCATTTTCATGTCTTTCTATGGTATTCAAAACCAAATAAGGCAATTAGGAACAAGATTGACGTTTTTTATATCTTGATTTTAATGCCTGAAACCACAGCAGGAGGGTAGGTGTCAGTCAAGCAGATGATTAGCCCTGTATTTGACATTTTCTACATTAAGCATTTACAATAATTAACATGATTGTCAAAAGTCAGCAAGATAAGATTTTTTTGTGTGAAAGCATGTAGAGGACAAGAAAAGCAAAGACTGATTCGACCCACACTGGAGCTTTAAACCTGCTGAATTCAGATCTTTAAAGCTATTGTGAGGAACTTTGGCTCAAGTTAGTTTTAATGCCCTATTTCGTGTCCCATTGAAAGTAAAAAAAAAATACAGAACATGATCTGATTGGACGCCTACCCCCCTCACTGCTATTTGCAACATCTAAAATTACATCTGAGACATTTCCAGTCTTGTTGCTGATGATCATGTTTGTTTTTGAAAGTCTTGAAAAGGCATTAACACCATTTTAGACTGTTTCTTAACCAGTTAAAAACTCCTCACAGGAGCTTTAAGAGAGTCCTTACTCCTCGCTCTCTTTTTCCCCTTACTGAGATATTTGTCGATTTAAAGGTCCAGTATTTGTAGCTGTGCATCCATTGGCAAATAAAGGGTCATAATAGTCATAAATAGGTTAATTGAAGTCCATTATTGATGTATAAGGTCAACATCCGCATCAGCAGATATCCGGTACAAGAGGTATTATTGAAAAACATCAGATTCAGCTGTTGGCTAACATAGCGATCAGTACAGGCTCTGGTTTTCACTGTCCCTGTTTCAGTCGCCCGCAACCCAACAACCAAAGAGCTCTCTCTGGACTTTTCTCATGTTTTAAGTGTTTTGCTAAACCGCCATGTTTTCCTACAGGCTGGTACATGTGGTTGTCAGTTAGCTTCAGTCTCATGTTAACCGCTTACCATCACAAAGGGACATTTTTTATCATACTCAAACTGTGATTCAGTGAGTTTTCCACTCTCAGAGATATGAGAAAAACACAAACATCACTCAGGGGATAATTAACAAGAAACACGAGCAGCATTTGAAACTGTTTTTTTTTTTTTCGCAAAGAGCAGGTTGTGAACAACAACAAGCCAAACACAAATTTTACAAACCACTTTGTGTTGAAATGAGGAATCCTTTACTGCTGTGTATTAATCTTTATTTCCCATTAAAACGGTACATTTTGGTCAAAGTTGGACGCAGTGCTGTTGTGTTTAGCTGGGTCTTGAAAATAGAAAAAAACTCATCTTGTTCAGAAAAACAAAACTGGTAATTTTCAGTAGTTAGGTGTTTAACTCGTCTAGTCTTCATCATGAAAAAAGGGTTGTTGTCGTACATTAACCATCATTGTTTTTGTTAACAAAGTGGACACTGCTCTGGACATTAACCTAAAAGAAGAAAGGCAGGTGGTGCTAGCTCTGCGATTGTTAAGGTCCTTACATTCCGGGACAGTTTTTTTTGTATGATTATTTCGGGCGTCAATATTTTTTTCGAACCCGTATCCTGTCAATACAAGCGTTCACATCAGCGATGTTTTCCTGTCCCACGATATGCAGCATTTATTTTTTGACCAATCAGATTTCGTGTTGTTGCAATGTCAGATTCACCGGTATATCCAACATGGCCGACCGGCTGATTGTTTACATGTCAGATAACAGAGTGCTTTTTGATAAAAGACACAAATATTATGAAGATAACGACCTGAAGGACAACTTATGGAGAGTCATAGCGTCGGATTTCTCATATGACGATGGTTTGTGTGCTTTAACAGCTCGCTAAACGTCTGTGTTAAGTTACTTTAGCTCGTAAGCTAACCTGTTCAGATACAACATACCATATGTATTTTCACTGTCTCAAACTTCATCGTGTTGCTGTCACAGCACCATTAGGTCTCAGTTGTTACCTTGCGTTTATGGATTATAGTTTAATGTGCTTATCTGGTACTGGCCCCGACTCAGTACATGCTATCATGACAGACAGACATCTCAACACTAGTGTCTAATCAGAACTGAACACACTCAGTCTGCTGTTGTGTCAGTCTTCTCGCTTCCACCCGGGACACGTCTTTTTTCCCCCCTCGGAAAGTCGCAAAATCGCATCACGCTTGATGTGTATAGTCAGGTGCGTCAAAATTCGCCTCCAAATATTTTGTAATTTCGCGTCGTATGTTATCCCGGTGTGTAAGGACCTTTAGCCGCATGTGGCAAACATATTAGCATCCTTCACCAAATTGACCTAAATATTAGTCGTGCTAGCAGAGGAACTCGATATTTTCAGGCGAGGCGAGGTAGAAATTCCCGAGGAGACATCCTACAGAGTCAAACCACACGTGTTTGTTCACTCATATCCTGACTCAGATAACGTGAATGACCTGTTTTCCAATCAAAGTAAGGTATCATAATGGTGTTATATTCAACATTTTCTAAAGATACCATCCCCGCTCACGAGTCCTGTACTTCCTCTGTCACCGTCTCCCCCTCACTCCGTCATCACTTCACTTACTGTAACTTTCTGCTTCTTCCTCGCACACTCTGCTACTCTCTCTCCCACCCACTCAGATATTTCTGGAGAACAAAAGGAGGGAGAGAAGAGAGGGAGATTAAACAGTAGAGCAGGGAAGGCTCAATGTACCATCCCTGCGTAGGCTAATGAGTCTTACTCTTCACCACTCCATCTCCTCCTCCTCCTCCTCCTTTTCCTCCTCCTCTTTCCTCAAGTCTCCCTTTTATCCACATCATCTCACAACCAAAACTCGTCATTTCAGCTCCTCACACCTCTGGAGTCACTTCCCTCTTCATCTTTGTCTCCTCCATTCATCACCGCCGCTCCCCGTTCCTCCTCTCACGTCCCTTTTCATCAACCGATACGCTCAAACATTTTCATCACGGCTCCACTGTTCCTCCCTTCCTCTCGCTCCTCCTGGGGTAGTTATTTTCTAACGCCCACTCATCTCCCTTTTTTTTTTTTGTCACGTCCCACTCATTCCACCCATTCATCATAAAAAATTCTCATTATTACAGGTGTCATTTCGAGCTCTCTCGCTACATTTTTCAAACAGTTGGGTCTTTATTTTTGTGCGGCGGCCTCCATCATACCCATCAGTTTTTCCTCCCGTAATGTATTCATCTTCTCTATCATAGCATACCACACACTGACACATAAAAATCCCCCACAAACAGAAAAGAATCAGCCTTCTTGTTTGTGCATTTGGCCGTGAGAAATATGAAATAACACAACGGCGGCCCATTTCAATGTTTGATGTCACTCAGGACTTATCAGCCCCCTCTTCTGCAGCGGCATCCTGTTGTTTTGCCAGTCAGGGAACCGGGCTTTCATCGTGCCCCTTGATGTGGATGGGCTCATTACTGCTGCTAAACGCCACGTTGCCTTTGAATAGCAGGAAGTGCCCTCACAAGCTGAGCACACTGTGGGATATTATGTTGCTTTTGCAGCACATGATGGTTGTAGCGAAAACACTGTGTTGCATAAGCGAACAGGCGACTTGGTTTCCCTCAGGAGGAACCCAACAGCAAGACGGGGACGAAATCCGCAACAGCTGTGCGTCCAAATGTGTCTCCCTGCCTGTTTGTGGTTATTCATCCCGTTTCTATTACTAAACCTACAATCTGTCCCTGTCAGTACTCATCTGTCTCACTGTTTGGTGACTCTTCCTCCTCCGGCAGCCATGTTTTGTCTTCCTTGATAGCTGTAACTGGAGCCGGGTGAGGCTGAATGATAATATGATAATTGAGGCTGAATGATGTTGTGCCGCCTGCTGACGCCCTCCTGTTGCGTTGAAAGAAGCGCAAGTTTTGGGGAGCTGTGAAGTTCTGGCTCCCGCTGAGATTAATGGTGGATCCCTGCATCGTCAACACATTGTGGTAGAAACTATGATGCAGCCACAGGTGGAGAGAGGAGAGCAGGGAGAGGAGCAGGAGGAGGCAGGTGTCTTTGTTGTTGTTGTCTTTTTCCTCCGCTTATCCGGGTCAGGGTTGTGGGGGCAGCAGCTTCAGTAGAGAGGCCCAGACAACCCTCACTTCCACCAACTCCTCCGGGGGGATTCCCAGGCGCTCCCAGGCCAGGCCAGGCGAGAGATATAATCCCTCCACCTGGTCCTGGGCCGGCCACAAGGTCTCCTCTCAGTGGGACATGTCCAGAACACCTTTAACGGGAGGCGTCTAGAAGGCATCCTAACCAGATGCCCGGAGGAGCTACCCTGCGAGGAAACCCATTTTGGCCGCTTGTATCCGCCATCTCGTTCTTTTGGTCATTACTCAAAGTTCATGACCATAGGTGAGGGTCGACATGTAGATCGACCAGTAAATCGAGAGTCTCGCCTTACGACTCAGCTCTTTCTTCACCACGATAGATCGGTTAAGCCACTCCGATCCGCCTGTCGATCTCCCGCTCCATCCTACCCTAACTCATGAACAAGATCCCGAGATACTTGAACTCCTCCACTTGAGGCAGGACCTCCCCTCCAACCCGGAGAAGGCAATCTACCTTTTTCCGGCTGAGGCAGGTGTGTGTGTCTGAAAAGCCAAGGGACAGGATAATAACAAAAATGGCTAACAATGGATTAGTTTGCAACTTACTGTGTTTTCAAAGAGTTTTAAAGTTTTGAATAGATTTTAAGTTGCTTAAATATATATAGGTTTTAATGAATGGAATCTCAGTGCGAATCAAAATAACTATGATTCCGATTTTTGCCTTATCGAGCAGCCTTAGCTGAGAGACTCACCAAGAGGACTAGACTAGTCTCCCCTCAGGTTGAATCTATCATCTTAGGCAGGTTTTGACGACTTATTTTTACATCCGTATATGCAGACACATACATAGTCATACACGTTTTGTCTTTTAATTGATTAAGTAGTTGACAGAGAGTTATAATTGTCCAATTTTTACCTGACGTAAATAGGAAGAAACATATGTTGCTGTGTTTTTATGGATATTTTTGGTCATAAAATTCTGATTTTTAAACTCATACCCCTTTGAGTCCAGGCACTTTCCATGATATCCATATTTCACTTTCAAACTGAATTACAGGGCTTAATATTCGACAGGTTTCACCATAATTATTCATCAAAAGCAGAGTTTTATTTTGGCTCTTTATATTTAAAAGATATGGTTTTAATGAAACAGCAGGTCACTCTTATAAGTACTACAGAGCGTTTAATTAAGTAGTGAAGGTTATGTCTATGATAGCTGGTGTGGAAATGCTCACTGTGGGAAAGATATCTAATGAACTCAAAAATACCTGCAGCCCACCTGCTTTCAATTTGACTTCAGCCATCTTTATCAGTAATTCGCTTTGAGTCTTTCTCTTGATCTTCTTAGTCTGAGTGCAGTCCATGCTCCAAGTCCAAGTCAGGTCACAAGTCCTGATTCTCACACAAAAATACAAATTAAAATCAGGTTCCAGCTTCTTAAAAATTAGGTTTTTCTGTTTTATTTTCTTTTATATCTTTACTAGTGATAAAACTTGGAAATTTTTGGTTGCTTGGTTGAAACAAGTAGTTTAAAGACATCCTCACAGGCTCCAGGAAACAGATTTGCATTTTTCTTCTTCCTCTTTTCAGACGTTTTGTGGACCAAAAATTAATCAACTGACCAAGACAATAATTGACTTATTTATTGCACGATGAATATAATCAAAACATAAGCTCCAAACAAATTTGAAATCCTTCTACAATTTGTGGCTTGCCTCCATAGAAATCACATTTATATATACACTCATTTGCAGCAGCAATTATATTTAGAGGGGAAAGTTAAAGCCAGCTCCATTATCATAATGAGGAAAGGGTGTTAATTAACGTACCTGGCAAGCTGCAGAAAAGTTAATCCTGAAAATTGTTCATGAAAAACTGTTTGATTGTGTTTTTGATGAAAAGAAGTAATATGGCTTAAGCTGTTAAATCCCTAATAAATAATATTAGGTTTTTTTAAGGGAGTAGTGGGAAGCAACAATAAAGAAAACAATCACCTAATGTTAACCCGCTGTCATGGACCAGAATCTAGACCTGCACTCTGGTGTCCTGGCTCTGGACTCAGACTTTTAATACAGCTGTAAGTTCACTTTTTATTGTTGTAATCATCTTGTTTGCTTTAGGACACCATAAAACAGCCCCGATATGAATTCCAGTCTCTTTTATAAACATTAAAAAACTCCTGATTGGAGCTTTAATGTGTGGACACAACAGTCATCTTTATGGAGGCAGTCTATTGTTGCTTTAGTTGCTTTAAAAATGTGCAAAGTTAAGCATATGAAGATGTAGAGTAGGGCTGGGCGATAAACCGAAAATTACCAATATTATATAAATTTACGACAATAACCAACGTCATTTTGCCCATATCCATATATTCAGTGTCAAAGAAAATTGATAAACAAATTTAGTTTTGGATGTGTGTAGGTAGGCTATGGTCTCATGTCCCTTTAAGACGCTGTCCTACATCAGAGACGTGACTCCCCATCCAGTCCCTAACATAGAGGGAAAGACAGGTGAGGAGATGGAAGACGGTTCAAAAGTTGTGGCGGCTGAAGTAGACAAAGTTAATGTGGGAGGGGATGAGCAGCTTGTGGAGTAGTTAACGTCCATTAACGTTACTGAGGTGAAATGTTAAATATATTGTGATACTGATTTGAGGCCATATCGCCCAGCCCTAATGCAGAGCAGTAAAACGTGATCGTGTTTACTGTAGAATTTTGTAATTTGGTAATTTTACACAGTTATACAGCCTTTTTCACTGTTTTTAGCAGACTAATATAATAAATAGTTTATTTAAACATCATGTTATAGTCCTGACTGACACTTTCCAGGTGCCCAGACTACACATTAAACATTGATTCACTCAGACACTCGCTGACCCAAATCCTTGACCCTGTTGTATTTAGAAAACACTTTCTGTACACCTGAAGTTCTTTGTCATTTGCAGCAGCTCATTTCTACTGATGAGGTGAATCTGATTGGACGTTCATTCTTGACCTTCTGCTTTGATAAATCGTTGTGTAGTGAGCTAGAATAGCAGAGATAATAATGTATCAGCACTAATTCATGTCTGTTTGACTCATTTAAGTCTAATTATAGTACAGAAAAAGTGTAGCATATACAGTGTGATATAGGATGTAGCTGTCTTGTTAATGAAAAATGACATCCAGCCACTTACAGTAGCCTACTTTCCCCTCACCGTGTGTAAGTGTTAGCGTCTGCTGTGCCACTGCAGCCTCTGCAACCCCCCAGTCTCTTTTATATTTCATGTCTTCTTCATTATTCAGGCCAGCTTGTTTGCAGTTGTAGCAGGCCCATCTCCATTGCAATGGAGCTGGTGTGTGAGTATTCTTCTGTATGTGTGTGTGTGAGTGTGTGTGTGCATAGTTTTTCCCTCTTCTGCTATTACAGCGACACTGAGAGCAGACTGAATTATCGCTGTTGGGTAAGGAAGGGATCAGAACAAAAGAGGGCATGGAGAGATACTGCAGGAGTGAGGATGGGCTCGGATGTCTCCCCCCGTCCTCCATGTTTCGCCTGTTGCTATGGCCATCCCTCCTTTTTTCCTCCCTCTCTTCTTTTTCAGTCTCTCCTTAATTGTTACTCCCTTGAAGGCTGAAAGCTTTGTACGCTGATCGGTACGAGGAGAAAAACAAAATGACACTTGGCTTGTCTGCCGCTGGCCTTTCTCTCTCCAGCATCAAACGCCCTCTTTATGCCTGTTTTTTTGTGCTCATGTCTATTTCTGAGACAGTGTACACTGTTCTTTTTTTCTTATCCCCAACCTGTTGTTTGTCTGGCCTTTCACGGCTGAGGTGCACTTTGTGGCTGAGGATCAAATTAAAAGGCACCAAAAACTGAATCATCACAAAAATAGATTGCAGAGCGATTGCGTTCTGTTATCCTGGAGTAACTCTGATAGATTTTTCTTTTTTTTTTTAAGGGTTTGTCGTGAATCTTTCTGGAGTGTTTTTCTCTATAAAGTGATTTTGTGACTCCAGCGTTGTGAACCCTTCAATTAGGTGACTCTGTCAAAACAAACTCATTTCAGAGTCATCCCTCTTCGAAACAAAAAGTCACCAATTTGCCGTTCACTGAATTGATTTACATTATTTATACAGCTTTCAGACAGCCTGTGTGCTCCGACAACACTATTAAAGGCTTTCTTTACTAAGGTGATTGCTTTTGGCGCACAATTATTCAATTAAACACAGTCCTCTTCTCCTGGTCATTGACTTTCACAGATTGTTATTAGGATTGCAATCTTCAAGCTTTTCAAACAGCTTTTGGGTGGACTACGACAAGTTAAATCGACTTTTTCATGAGCATCAGAGAGAAAATAAAGACTAGACATGTGGCACAAAACACCAATCTACAGGGAGTCAATCAATCAAGCAATCTTAATTTATGTGGCGGCAATTCACACAAGACGCTCCTCCCATCTTGTAAGATCAGACCCACTCACATCCCATCGTCAGCTGTATGAGTGTAGCACAAGTTACAGTGGAGAGGAAGAGCTTCCTATAACAGGCAGAAACCTCAGGCAGAACCAGACTTATGTTTGACAGTCATTTGCTGATGACAGAGAGAGGTGCAGAGAAAGAGGAACAGCAGCGATCCAGAGAAACCTACAGCATGATGGAGCTCAGGGACTCCCAGAAAAGACTGTATTAGTGACTTTGATGAGAGTTAAGGATTCACAGTTATTGATCTTGAGTTGTATAATTTGATTTTGTTTGGTTTTGTTTCAAATCGTGTTTTACAGTATTCTACTGTATCCTATTTTATCATTTAGTTTCTTTTCACAATGTTATATCTAATATCGCGTTTTACAGTATTCTACTGTATCCTATTGTATTATTTAGTTTCTTTTCACGTTGTTACATATAGTTACATCTCAAATCTTATTTTACAGTATTGTACTGTGTCCTATTGTATCATTTAGTTTGATTTCATGTCGTTAGGTGTAGTTACATTTCATATCATTTATAGTATTGCACCGTATCCTATTTTATCATTTCATTTCGCGTTGTTACGTACAGTTACATCTCATATTGCATTTTACAGTACTGTACTGTATCCTGTTTTATCATTTCATTTCACGTTGGTACAGTTACATCATCCCATTGTATCATTTAGTTTCATTTCGTTTTGTTTCATAAAGTTATGTCTCATACCGTGTTTTACAGTATTGTACTATATCCTATTTTATCGTTTCGTTTCGTGTTGTTGCGTATAGCTACATCTCATATCATGTTTTACGGTATTGTACAGTATCCTATTTTATCGTTTAGTTTCATTTCATGTTGCTGCGTATAGTTACATCTCATATCGTATTTTAGGGTATTGTACTGTATCCTGTTGTATTATTTTGTTTCATGTTGTTACATATATCATTTCCTGTGTCACAGTGCTGTACTGTTTCATTTGTGTATCATATTAGATCACATTAGTACTGTTTCATATTTTACAGTCATATTTTTCTTATATTTTTGTGTGCCGTACTGTTTTGTTCCCTTATTTCACATCGTAAACATATCTATCACATCCTATCGTTTCATCTTCTATCGTCTCCTGACTCTGATATATTGTTACACCCTTACTGTCCACTTTGGTCTCCACCGGGCTAACAGCAGGACTTTTTATGGCTGAACAGACTAAGAAATAATGATCTGAGACACCCTGCTGATTTTTAAGCTCTTTTACTCGGCTGCTGGTCGATTCTGAGTATTACTCATCATCAGGGGATGTGTGACTAAGCCGTTATATTTATAGACGTTCATTTGACCTGAGTCATGCCTGTTAACAAAATTGTACTTATATGTTAACCACATACATCCACTCTCCTGCAGAGAAAGATAAGGTTTCGAGTTTTAAACAAACACTCATGATTGAACTTTTGCTGCAGGAAGAAAGTCCCTCTTACGATTTATGTACAATTTTGAGAATTCCATTATCTCTTAAACCGTGAACTTGTTAAAAAGCAATTTTCTACTTTGTGAACAGTAGATGTTAACAGAAAGATAATTGCTGCTGCTTTAGAGAGCTCATAAATGCATTATTTTGAAACAATAATAACTGCAGCGTAACTTATAGAAGAGCTGTTTTCCTCCAGAGGTAAAATTGTGATTTTAGGTCTCAGGGCTTCCATGGTTGGATCGCTTAAATATCCACAAATCTCCCGTTATGGTCTGCGAAGTGTTGCGGC
The DNA here is from genome assembly GCA_962446985.1 of Xyrichtys novacula. NCBI lineage: Eukaryota > Metazoa > Chordata > Actinopteri > Labriformes > Labridae > Xyrichtys > Xyrichtys novacula. The sequence continues at coordinate 3,345,542 of OY660882.1, read as the reverse complement.
TCCTTACTGTAGCTCAAAAATAAAGGTAAGGGTGTGGTGCAGGCTTCTCTTTCCACATCTCTGGTTTTGTTTTGAAGCTAACAAGGATCGGCTAAGGATCAAATTTATACTTTTCTCTTTCAGCTGCTGTGTGGTGTTAGCTCGGTCCGTCATTGACAGAGGCAGTAATTTAAAAGGCAGTAAATATCTCCCACCATTAAGCACTGACTGCAGCAGGAGCTCTTTTTTTCCTCTGTCTCTCTGTGTGAATGTTTCAGGATCCCAACCTTTTCTCATTAAACACTCTGCATCGGTGCAGAGAGAGGCATCTGTGCCCGTGGCAGGAGTCGGAGCAGACGCCCCTCCTCTTACCGCAGACAGCCAGAGGTCAGAGGAGAGCTGGAGGCGCTTCAGTGCTGCACACCAAGATGTGTAAATTAAGTAAAACAAAGCAAGAGAATAACTAAAAATCAGGTTTCCGTGACGATGTCTGCAGTGTGAAGGCGTTAAACCTGTGTGCTTCAAATGAAAACAAATAAAAACGGATCACTAAAGTGCTTTTATGTTCTCGTAAACACTCTGAAGTTAAGAATCCAGAAAAAATCTAAAAGTAGATAAAAATAGTCTGAACATGAGTGTCTGTTGTACATGATGCTAAACCTGTTTAGCCTCATATTTTGCAATTTTATGGGATAACTGGGTGGACTTACTAATAAACAGTTTTGGTGCAATTAAAGGTGATAGTTTCTTTAAAATACAAGCGACTGGCAGATTTGACAATTTAGTTTCTGTGCTTCAATCTCCTCTAAAAGAACCAGACCCAAATGTTTTAGGCTAAATGCTAGCATCTTCTCTGGTTGATGATTCATGTGAAGATGAAACATGAACGTCCATCTGCTCCTCGTGGGCATGAGGTTAGCAGACTAAATAAACATACCTGAAAGGAAAAAGGAAAAGTTGAGAATCAAGCACATTTCATTTATTTCAATATATGACATTTAGGACCTACAATAACAAAAATATTTAGTGTATTTGTGAAGTTTTTTCACTACCGAGTCATTTAGTATCAGCTGGTGAGGACGACCATGTTCAATTGTTGTTTGTAGGCGAAATAAAAAAGGTTCTGGTGATAAAAATTTGCAGAAAATTTTACAATATTATCTTAAGTCGTCTTCTTTTTTGACTTTTCGAAAACTTAGCTAGGATTCCTAACAATAATTTAATGCTGAGTCATTCATTGCTATAGCTGTAGTTGAGCACTTGATCCAGCAATGTTGTTGTCAATCATCAGATTAAAAGGTAAATATTTGCTTGTGTCTTTTCTCAAGTGTGGAGATACGCTCTTTCTTTCTATTATGTGTCATTATAAACTGAATTTCTCGGTTTTGTGTCGCAAAATGAGCAATTTTTTGGCACCCCTAAGGCCAAGGATATTCCTATTTTGGGGACATTTTATTGACAAAATGATTTCTGAGAAAAAATGGTTGACAGTTTGACTCATCCTATTAAAGCTGAAAGAGGTTTCAGACTCGAAAAGAAACAAGTGCCACTTCTGGTGTGGGACTGTAGAGGATGTGAGCTTGAGGGGGGAACGAGGAGGGAGACGGTACAGGTGTGATGTCTGCTTTTTCACATCCTTGTAGAGGTCCCTCTGTGTGTGATTGTCAGGGATTAAAAATGATGGAAACAGAAGCATCACTCTTCATCAGATTGCCTTCAGGCAGGCCAGAAGCTGAGGCATCTTTTTTTTCTCTCTCTCTCTCTCTCTTTGCTCGTCCTCTTTCCTTCTCTGATTCTCAAAGCAGCCCGAGCAAAAAATCCCTCATAACACTTCCATTTCCGTTTGGTTATTTTTGTTGCATGCTTTTCACTTCTCCGCTCGGTGATGTAACCCCAGCGGTGTGTCAGACTGATGGTAGGAGATGCTTGATGCGGCCTCCTGTATTTTTTTTCCAGACTTTTCTATTTGAGCTTTTATTTTATTTTGAAATGAAGCCCACCCACTCAGTGCTGCGACACGGCTTTTCTCGGCAATCGGATGGCGGTGTAGGAGTCGGGGCATATCTCTCTCTTTCTTTCTTTCTTTCTCTCTCTCGTTTCTCTCTCCTTTCGCTCACACACATTCTCTCTTCCTCCCAGCTTCCTCCATCATCACACCTCCATCCATCCAGGACACTGCTGAGTCGTGGTGCTGTCAGCCAGAGCCTGACGCACGCAGCCACTCACATATGCGTCACCTCGTTGGCCCAGCGCCGCCACCGTGCTGCTCCCTGTCCTCCACATATACCTCTGTGGCCTGAGGGTCAGAGGCTCTGGGCTTTTCTGGAGGGTGGGAGGTGATTCAGAGTTATTTTGAGCCAAGGAAACACTCACTCTTTCTGTTTTGTTTGAAGAGGATCGCAGGTCATGCTTTAGTCACAATACAGGTAGAAGAAAGACGCAAGAACATCAAAGATACAGGCTTTTAAGGCATGAGCATTAAACCAACCCTCATGGTTAGAGTTCTGAAGGTCTGAGAAGGGTCCACTTATCTCCAAGGAACATTTTCATGTGAATCTTTTTAAATTAAAGCTCCTTTTTACTGCTTATAAAACCATCTCAAATCATACTAATGCCTTTTTCTGAGCTTCTTAAGCAAACAGGACCATAAATGTAATGATTGACTATGTCCTTAAAGCTAATTGTTACTCTTAATATTTCTGACCTGGGGGTAGATGTCAAAAAAGTCAAAAATAAAGCCTGAGAATTAAAAATATTTAAAACCTGCTGGTCAGAAGATGTAAATTTAGCACAATTTGTTCCACATGTCAAGTAAACACTGTAATAGGGCCCAACGATTTATCGGCGAGCCAATTAAATCAGCCAGTTTTAGCCCATTTGAGACTAATCGGTAATGGGCCGAAACTCGCTGATTGTTGCCGACATTTTCAGAAATAAATGCGGAGAATAAGATTCAGTTTTACTTCAAAAGATCCCCCGACTTCCTGTAGATGGCGCAGTGACCTCATGACAATCTTTGAGTTTTGTTGGTGGAGGAGCCTGACCTTTATCATCCAATTACACCAAAGAGCCCGGAGTGTTAAGAGAGTAGAACTGCGAAATTTAACACTATTAGTTGGATTCAAATTACTAAGATTGGAAAACAGAATGTGTTTAGAAACATTTAAAGACTAAAATGGTTTTAACTTTTCGTTAACCAAAACTAGACGAAAACTATTCAAGGCTAAAACGACTAAAATGTGACTGAAACAGCTGAGACTAATTAGAAAATGCAACTTAGACGCCATTTTTGAAACAATCTATGAGATGACTTATTTTATTTGTGCTCATTTACATCCGGGTATGAGAGCATTAAAGCGTTATAGTATGGAGGTACAGCTTATGCTAGTTGCAGGTAGTTGAGCTATACGACATGATAGGCATTTCAGCCCTTCAAAAGTTAAAATATTGAATAATTTCAGCTAATCTTGCAAATGTTTAGCTAAAACCTTTTTTTTTTTTTCATTAAAAGTGTCTTATAAGTAAAATATCAGACTTTAAAACCAGCATAAACACAAAGAGTACAGTTTGTCCACAGGGGGGCGCTGAAGTTAGTCTAAAACTAATCACTCTCTGGAGCTTTAATCTTGTCGATAATATTATCGATAATATTGTTTTTTTGACTCCCACTTAATATTTGTGAGGTTAACGGCCTCATTTGACCCTAACGCAGAGGAAGAACAGGCTTAAACATGATATTAGCAGACACTAAGATATTTTCTCATTGTTGGTCTTGTTTGATTTTGTATATTTCATAAAAACTCCTCACTGTGGCGTTTTTCGCTTGCTTCCTTATATGCATCTGAACACCACTCTCTATGAAAGTGTGCCAGATAATTGCTGTTAATTGCTTTGTCTGAATTGAAGCCTGTGACAGCAGTTACAGCTAAGAGGTTCCTAAAATTCCTAACCGTATGTTTAAAGCTTCTTAGTCATCATTTTAGCATAACTGCCTTCTAAAACTTGGTTTGAGTGATCAGCTGTGTGGAGAATTTAGCAGATAAAGAGCCAGAAGTTCTCCCTTTAAGACTAAAAATCAGACACAAACAAACTCCACCTGAGTCCACATACAGTCTGGAAAAAAAAAACTGGATATGTTGTGTAATGTGGGTCACACTTGAGCTGGGAACACAGGTGAGCTTGAAAAACAAAAGTGAGCTCCAGCAGTGGTAGTATGAGCTAAAAAAGGACACACATTAGGATTTTTCATAGCCGGAGGATTACCAACACTTATGTAACAACAGGACAAATAGAGATACCCCTGTAGTACTCGGGGCGTCACTGGAGCGAACCAGCATTTCTTCTTTTATTGCATCCCATGTTGCTTTGCAAATTAGAAGATGCTGCTGATTTACAGTTCGCTCTCGGCACGTAAACCAATATGCAAAAAAAAGCAAATGAGCTACGGTTACCAACAAACAGAGATTCATCAAAATTATTGCAAGATTGCAAGAGCTGTTATCTAGGAAATTAAAAACTTCCTGTTCAGACTGGGGTTTAGGCTGCGCTTTTCTTACTCCACAAAGAGGGCAAATGAGAGGAGAAGCGTTTATAAGAAAGGGTGAATGAAAACGAGCCAAATGTGAAAACGGTGCCATATGTTTGTGTTTATCAGCTGTTGAGTTGTTACAGTTACGCAGGTGTAACATGAAGTCTTATTTTTCCAGTTTATGAGGTTTCAAATGGATGAGGATCATCGCAATCACTGTGGCTGTATTTGCAGAGAATTTCGCAGACTTGTGGGAAATTGCAGATGAGTTGGATATTTACCTCTGGTTCACTCTGGTCCTGTTTGTACTTCAGCTCCTTGGGCAGTTCTAAAGCATCTGATTTCACAGTTATTTTTACAATAATTTGAGTTCCAACCTGCAGGAATAAAAAACTCAGACACTAGACAACCTCATCTCCATTTTTTTAGATTAATAATACTCCTTGAATACTCCCTACTCTGACATCTGTGCTTGTTTACATCTGGGTAGTAAGCATAAATCTCTGTTTAAATTTGAAGCAGTAGGCAGCCGTACATTGAAAAGTCTCTGCTACTCACACAGTACATCATTTTTTTTCTCTTACTGGCTCTTTTTTTTTGTCTTCTTGCTTGTAGAGCAGAAAGACACACACTTTAAATCACAGCTGATATAGGCATTGTCCTAAACGCAGTTAACAGCTTGTAAAACTGCTGGCTCGGCTGGTCCTCCGTCGGACGACTCCTCTCTGCACACCTGCATTAAACCGTCCCTGTAGACTCACAACATCAGAGGTCCATAACAGCACTCCTCCTCCTTTGGGAACCCACATAACTGCTGCAGTTTGTCGTCCCTCAAAGTAACATTGCTTTATGAGATGACAGGATTGTCTTTTGGCTTGTCATCGCGGGTGAAACTCAAAGTGACAAACAGTTCAGCTCCCTCTCAGCCTCGCTCTTCTGCATCACCTCAGTGTCATCATAAAGGTATTACATGGAGCAACAATTTTTCACATCCAATTGAACCTTCTTTTATTTCTCTTGTTTGAATTGCTCGCAGGAAAACGTGGTCCTGATGTATTTATGCCAGGGAGTTATAATGTGTCGCCTCTTCACATTTTTCCAGCAAGATGTCCTTAAAAAGTTGTGGTTTAATTGTAATGACACAAGTCTAGCATGAAGCTTGTGTTCACCAAAATGTGACAGTTTAGTGCTGAGTAACATATTGTAGAATAACTGCAGCTATTTTTACAGGCTAATGAAGACAGTCAGCAACTCTGCTGTCTGCTTATTTTTGGCACGATATCAGTGTTTTGTTTCTTCAAAAAGGACGGTTATCATCAATTCTGGTATATTGCAACAGCTCTTATTCTAATAATCCAACAATCTAGCTAAGGTATGGATGTGATCTTTCAAAATAAAAAACACTTTTGTAACCAGAGTAGTTAATAGTTATCATGTCATATCATATCATATCATATCATATCGATCATATCATATCATATCCTGTCATATCATATTGTACCGTATAGTATTGAATCCATCATATGATATGATATGATATCGTATCATATCTGACAAATCATATCATATCATATATATCATAGCGTATCATATTGAATTGTATCGTATAGTATTCTATCATATCATATCCTATTATATCATCCGTATCCTATCCTATCCGTCCTATCATATTGTATTGTACTGTACCGTATTGTATGGTATTCGTCATATCAAATCAAATCATATCATATCATATCGTATCATATCGTATTATATATATAGCGTATCGTATAGTATCGTATAGTATCGTATTGTATCGTATAGTGTCCTATTATATCATATCGTATCATATCCATCATATCATATCATATCACATCTTTACATATCACATCTGTCATATCATATCCTATCATATCATATCATATCGTGTTTCATTGTATCATATTTTATTGTGTCCTATTGCATGGCATCACTGTATTGTATCATAGCATGCCATAACTTGAAAGTCTCCCCGCGTTAGACACAGACAGCTTTGTATAAACGCTGTTCAAAGTTCTGAGATTAATAACAAAAGTAAGAGTAATTCTTTTATAAAAAATATCCTCATTTGCTGAAGTTAGCTCATCTTAGTGTCTGTGTTTCCATCATTTTTCTGCTATGTGTCATTAACACTTAAACATACTTTGTTCTCTGATGAAACATCAGTGAAAAACTTGACCTTTGGCTCTTATCCTAAAATGTTCAAAAAGACTTTCTACTATTTTATGACATTTTGGTGAAAGTGGTTATTATTTTGATCAAAAGCATCATTATTTAGAGTCTCTGTGGCTCAGTTCATCAACTCTAAATTCCTCTCACTTGAGGCACCCTTGAGTTGGTGGCGTTTTAGTGCCCTGCTCAAAAGCTCTAGAGTAGTCACATCCCGGCCTCTTCTCAGCTGACATCACAGGTTCTGGTTTGGCAGCAGCGATCGTTGCTCACTACAGGAATCAGCTCTGATTCACTCGCTGGCATTTACCTTTTCCAACTTCCAACTTTTCCTCCTAGCACTCTTTCAAATCAGCCTCTATTTTGGTCAATTACCCATGGTTCATCAGCTCACACACAGAATAACGCCATGTGATGTATGGGATGCACATTTTCTGTTTGTGTGTGGGCTGAATAAATGTCAGCATGTTTTATTTATCATTGCTTGCACATGATCCACGTTTCTGTTTCTACACGGAGGGATTTGAGATGGTTTAACATTTAGCTCTCTTGAGAAATAAGGGTGCTCGGATCATGGAAGGATGATTTGCACGTAATTAGAAAATGCATCACTTCTTGCAACAAACTTACTGAATTATTTATTACTCAGTCTCTGAAAAAGTCATGCTTCTTCAGAGGGTGCGAAAAGCATTTCCCCGCCTGCTGCTATGCATTTGCGTAGATTTTTTTTTTATTTTGATGAATAGTAAGAAAAATCTGCTTTGACATGTAGAGTAACAGAGAGAATACAAGTGCTTAATTAGAGGTCCTAGTTTATCTCCTGGTAAGAACCTGGGGATTGACAACAAGTTGGCAGCTCAACAACATTAAGGCCCCGCGGAGGCAATCAGCCAAGGTAAGAAATAAGGCAGAGAGGAACTGAATCACTGTGCTGTCACTGAGTGAAGTCGTTGAGCTGAGGGATGTAATTCTTCGGGCTCCTAATATCCGGGATGTGTCTCAGTTACGTGGTCGAGCTGCTCTCTCTTTCTTTTTCCATTGTTAAGTGTTTTTGGAGGATCCTGGAAGTAAAAAACAATCATTGATTAGAGTTTAAGGGCGAGTCTATTGCTTTTTTTGCTGTTTGACGTGATTGATCAGTCACAGAAAAACGATTTCATCCATCTCAAGTTGTATAAAGTTCCAGCCACTTCCCTCCAGATTTAGAGTGGTGTTGTTTCTTCCAGGAGCGCTAGCATAAAGTTTAAAACCCTTTTCAAGGACTCAGATTTCAGATCTTGAATTATTCTCTTTCTATAAACACAAAAATTACAAATCTGTACACGCAGGATCAGGTTTTGGCATGAAAAGTGTTCTGGTTTGAATACAGAGTAGTTTTGTCTTTGGTACAAGCAGGGAAATTGTCCATATGGAGAGCAAAAGAAGGTGGAAAACAGCCCATGGTGACAGTTTACAGCGAAACTAAGATTCAATTACCATCAAGTAGTTAAGCTTATGTTTGACTTGATATTAACAGCGAAACTGAGACTAAACACACATAAATGAGCACTTCTTTGTGGATGTTAATTCGGCAAACTTTAGACTAGGTAATGGCTGGGAAAAGGACATGAATTAAGTGCTGTATTTAGTTTACAAACACTGAAGAAAAACAAAGTAAAGCCTCTTTGTAACTTTCTAGTTTACGGTGAAACTGGGACCAGTCAAATTAACAGGCACTTGTCCTTATTTTGCAGACTTGTTGACTGCTGGAAATTTGTAATAATCAAGCCAGAGCAAAGTCTTGTATGTAGCTTGGTGTTTACAGTGAAACTGTGACTGAACACACATAAATGAGCACTTTTTTGTGGATGTTAATTTGGCAAATTTTAGACTACATAACTGCTGGGAAATCACGAAAAAGAATTGCCGTTTTCAGTTTACTAACACTGAAGAAAGCCACAGTCAAGCCTCTGTGTAACTTCCAATTTACAGTGAAACTGGGACCAGTCCGATTTTTGCAGACTTGTTGACAGCTGGAAATTTGTAATAAGCAAGCTAGAGTGAAGTCTTTTATGTAGCTTGGTGTTTACAGCGAAACTGAGACCTGATTTATAAACAGGCCTCTTCACATGGTACTTATTTTGGTAAACAGCAGGTAAACTACAATAAAATCAATACTGGTTTTGGGTTAATACAAGTAATGTTAGTCAAAGTGAAGTCTTTCCTAACTCGGTGTTTACTAGGTGCACATTAAAAGGCTCTTCACCACAATGAACCAAAGGTTTAAGAAGTTTATTTCGCAGACACAATCCGTCTGAATGGGTCCATTTTTCCTCCAAGGTTGAATTTTTTTCTAGAGCTGATCACACAAAAGACCACAAACGAAAATCACCCTCTGATAGTAGCCTGAAAAGAAGCCTCATATCGGTCACAGAGGTCACATTGAACACTGGCAGGTTCATCAAAGTCTGAGCCTGAGCTGTAATGATAGTGGTCTTCTTCTCCACCATGGGATCACTATCAGATGTCACACTGACTTCTCTTGTGGCTCTTTGTCCGTGTGCGAAATTGGCGTTGCTCCTTTGACATCCTAACACACATAGCAGCACGGCATTACAGCCAACAGAATGAGTGGCCCATTATTTCCTCAGTTTAGGACGGTCGTTTACCATCAGATTTTACGGCTTTAAAGGATGTGGCAACAGAGAGCAGATTGTCTTCTCTGACTCTGGATCTGATACTGAGACACTGAGCTGGGTTCGCATTGTAGTTGATGGATGTTCTGTAAGTAACAAGAACGATGTCCACTGTTTGTCTCTGATGTTGCAGTAAAAAACACGTCTCCGTCTTCTGTCAACCATTGGTCCTCCCCTTTTATGTTCGCCGCTTAATAGGCCATTGATCCATGTGGCTGGACATTGTGCTGTGATCACTGCATAACAAGAGAGCAATCTGCGCAGAAGAATGGAGGTTTCTGTCTCCCATAAAAGAGGAATAAAGATGTGTTTCTATGGCCTTAACAACAGCAATGAAGGGAAAAGGGCCTTAAAGCTACAGAATATAAATAATCACAATGAAATATACGGCTTATAGATGATTAATTGGAACAGATAATGACTCTGCAGGTCTCTGCTTGTTAAAAATTAGGAAATAGTTAAAAATATATATAAATATTACCTGCTATGAAGTGTAGCAGCAGCTCAGCTAGCAGCCCCCTTACTAGACATCCTGTGTTTCATGAATAGACTCATTAAACCTCATTAACTATAAAAAAGGGAGCAAGCAAAAGCAAACAACTGAGCTAACGTTAGCTGCAGCTCAGCTAGCAGCCCCCTTACTGGACATCCTGTGTTCAATGAATGGACTCAGCCAGTGGTTATGACAAGTGACTTCCTTAGAAATTCCAACATCCGGTAAAAACCTTGTTGACCATGAAAAATGAAGCAAGCTAATGAAAATGACTGAGCGAACGTTAGCTGCAGCTCAGCTAGCAGCCCCCCTACTGGACATCCTGTGTTCATTGAATGGATAAATTTTGACTAGAAAGAGATCTCCTCAGACAATCCAGAACCCCAAAAAACCTTGTTAACCATTAAAAATGATTCAAATGAATGCAAATAAGTGAGTTAACAGGAGCTGCAGCTCAACTAGCAGCCCCCTTACTGGACATCCCTTGTTCAATGAATGGACTCAGCCAGTGGTTTTGACAAGTGACCTCCTCAAATAATCCAGCACCCAGGAAAAACCTCATCAACCATGAAATAGGGAGCAAGCTAGCAAACAACTAAGCTAACATTAGCTGCAGCTCAGCTAGCAGCCCCCTTGCTGGACAACCTGCGTTTAATGAATTGACTCTGCCATAAGTTTGACAAGTAAGAGATCTCCTCAGATAATCCAGCTCCGACAACTATGAGCAAGGTAGCAAATAACTGAGCTAACGTTAGTTGCAGCTCAGCTCACAGCCCCCCATTCTGTCCTGTCTCTTCAGGAGTCAGGGTCAGGCATCAATTTAAATGCATTTCCTGTACTTGATGTTTTCACTCATTATAAATAAAGCTTATTTCATAGATGAAACCCAGCTGTTCTCTGATCTATTAATACTAAATCTGTATTTCCATCCCTCTTGAATTATTAATGCCTCTGATATGACATTTCAAGCTTCTGAACCTGTCTGCTGACAAGCAGTTTGCTCAAAACGTCACCTCAGGTGCTAATCAGATACGCTGCAGGAGTAGAGCAAGTGTGCAGAATCTATTAGTGTATATCACTGAGCTTCCCGCTCACAGCGTCACGCTCCTTATTCGGCCTTGCATGTGCATGCATGTGTGTTTTTATGGTTCACTGTGCAAGCTGCACTGGTATAGTCAGAGTACATCATTTTAGGAGCTCGTATTGATTTTTACGACATTGATTTTACTAGACGATATGGCTCATCAGGTACACAAGGTGAGGAGCTATTTTTGGTGGGTTTGATGGTGCTGAACATGCAAGAAAAGGAGGTGGGAGTGGAGGTGCTAGGAATAAAAATCTGTATTTTTTTCTGTATGAGCTATGAAATAAAGGTTTTATTATTGAAATGTCCTCAAAACACCCCTAGATAATATTATGATAGCGTAATACTTAACATTTTATGCTTTTATGCTCATTATTTGACACAATCTGAAATGTTGGCTCAGGTCAAAAACAGAGCAGCACTGAAAACCCTCTGCAGAGGTCTCCCTTCCACAATCAGTGTCTATCTCAAGCTGGCCCAGTTCTCACACAATCATGCCCAGCGGCTTATTCTATCAGTCCATTGACAAGCTTGATCTTTCCACCAGCCAGCCGATCGAGCCTGCTGTGTGGCTGCTGGCTCACAGTGTGTGAATCTGCGACGGTGGGAGATAAGACTCAAGTATTTGTTTGGGCTGATGTGAGCTCTGTGATTAAAAGCACAATGCAGGGCTTTTGAAAATATACAATCCTTGAGCGATAAAAAGGCTTTCTTTTTCCATCTCTGTGCAGAAAATCCATCAGCTTTGACTCGGTTTCATACATCCTCATAGTGTTTGTATAAATAGCTCACTTAATTCCAGTGGGATGTGTTTATTCAGAGTATAAATCATTTGTTCCACATCTCCTCTGCCGGCCTGCCGTGCTTTACAGTAGATCCATCAGCACTTGAGCAGGATTATGAAACAATCCCCCGGTGACACTGACTGTGCTGCCCAGTGATGCTGCCCCCCTCCTCTTGTTTTAGCTCCATCCACTGTGGCTAATTCTGCCTGCCTGCTCCCCTGGGCGTAATTGATCCTCATATCATTAAGCGTATGTGGATCTATCATGGGAAACGCCCACTGTTTTTGCAGCTAGTCCCCGCTCATTGAACCATACAGAGGCCAGTGAGCTCTTTGATAGTGGCTCCAACACTGCACTCTCTGCACGCTACAACAGCTGTAATGTAAACCTCTTGGTTATCTGCACAGGCAGGCCCTTCTCTGGTTGTTTAGTCTACACATGGGGGGGCGGAAGAAGTGGGGCTTGGCGGCGCGGTCCCCCTTCGCCACCATGAGGAGCCGTTTGGGCCCCAGGAGGAAGGGTGTGGAGGGTTTGTGTATGAGCAGCCTGCTGGGGGTCCTGCGCTCCCACACCTGGCTGATCGGCGAGGAGGACGTGGCCCTGCTGCTGGCCGACGCCTCCTCATCGTCCCGCTCCAAGCACCATCGAGCTCACTCCTTGTCTTTCTCTCTTTGCTCCTCGTCCGCAGATGGCGGCAGTGAGGACCTGGCTGACCCACGCTCGCCCAGTCTAGACCCTCACTTGAGCCACGTTGGCCAAGGTAAGAAATCAGAAACACTTTCTTATTACCAAGAAGAAAAAAGATGTGATTTGATATCATGATACCTTAGCAGTGATATCACGATAATGACACTTTGAAAGGATATTATCATGATAGTCATGTTGTAATTTGATACTAATTTGATATACTTTTGTTGTGATACAATTTTTTTTTTGTCACAATGCTTAAGTTGATTTGTCGTATCAAGATACCCAAGTTGTTTGTGAGGTGATATATCGTATCGTCTCATTTACCAAGTATGGATTTTTACAAATTAATTGCTAATATGAAGTCAAATCTATGATAATGGAGAAATAAAATCAGCTGTTTTGTCCAGTGAAGTTGGCAGAGGTGACATCATAGAGTAGGAGAAAGTTAGAACAACAAATATATGTATAAGGTTTGCAAGATGTGCTACATGAAAATAAAATACCATGCAAATAAGACAAACTTAAAGGAAAGAAAAAATTCCAAATTAGCTAAATGGTTGAAAAATTGTATGAATCACAATATATTGTATCGCAATACTCACTGTATTGCAAATTGTTAAAAATCACAATAATATCGTATCATGGCCCAAGTATCGTGATATTATCGTATCATGGCCCAAGTATCGTGATAATGTTGTATCGTGGCCCAAGTATCGTGATAATGTCGTATCGTGGCCCAAGTATCATGACTAGTGATTCCTACCCCTACAAGTCGTGACATGATCTTATGAAACCTACCTTTTGATTAAAAACATTTCAAAAATGCAAAGTATGAGAATTGAAAGGAGAACATATCAGGATGTAAAGTCCACTTTGGGGCTTTGACATCTTTAGTAGAAAGGTAGTCAAGGTAAAAGGTAGACACGTGATGGAAATGGACTTTGGCGGTCTGTCCTTTGAACACCCCTTCCCCTCTATTATCTATTTATCTGCATTTCCGTCTCCTAAGGATTTGTCTTCTTGCTCAGTCAGTTAATGATGCTGTGTGCTTCAAAAATTGATCGCCAAGCATCAAGCAGAGTGTCCATATCTGTAAAAGATACAGTTAATGTTGCATGGATCAACAAACTGAACTTCCACATTGTTTATAATCTAATTGTATTACTATAAAGTATTGTTTTTTATCTTTTTCCCTTTTTATCGTTTATTGGTGATAAAAACAACCACGCTTGTCCCATTGTGTATCTAAACAGAATTGCTATATAAAACAGTGCCGCCTCACTCTGTATATGGCTTGTTCAATGATGTGTAGGGGCTGTATTCTGTGCTGTCTTCTAGATGTTGCTTATTATAGAGCGCACTCGTACTTTTAGGTGCGAATGCATGTTCTGTGAGTGAATGGGAAGCTCTCTCCTCACCTTTACCTTCTCATTTCCTGTAATATTTCTTTTGTGGCGCTCTCCTCCCAGACTCCATTTCTCCTCCATTAATGTTTCCACAGTAGAAACCCACAGAGGCCTCGTTTACCAGGCTGTATTTTATTCCACTTTATATCAGAAACTTTATGACTACTGGAAATGAAGTTATATTTATAGGGAGGGGGAGCTGTGCGAGTTTTATATTCTTGTAATTTGGTCTGTAAATCTGAGTTTCTTCTTCAGGAAAAAAGAAAAAATCTGGTTCACAACAGAAGATGTTTATCAACAACAGGAATGTCTTCTTGGCAGGGAAATGTTAGGGCAATTATGATTTCATGTTTCCCCCCCCTCCTCGTGCATGTTTTCAGCCAAACAGCTCGATGAGTAGGTGTTTGTGTTTATTTCCAGGCATGGAGTGGCCCTTAAACATGTCTCTCTCATCACAGCTGAAAATAAACTACCATCATTTCCCCCTCCTCGACGCTTTTGTTCCCTGAATTTCTGCGCTGAAGTGCGGCTTCTCCTCCCTCTCCACCCTCCATCTGTGCCCTCAATCACACCTTTTGATTTCTACTTCAGCAAATCCTAGTTTATGCAACGTTTTCATGAAAGAAAATCTCGAGATCGAGGAGTGCTGCGTTTTCTTCGAGGACCACTTTTGATTTTTTTTACGGTGATTTTTCAAAAAAAATGTGTAGAGTCTCTTATTTTCGTTGCTTTATGAGGGGAGGGGGTACTTAATAGCAGCATAATTGTGTGTTTTCATCCAATATTGAAAGCATTTAAATTGAGTTGCTTCCTCATAATTGCTGCCAGAATATAAACTCCCCTCTTGGTATTCAGGCCAGGTCCTGCAAACATGAGCAGAATTTCCAAGCTTCGGGACGCTCAGGCTGTTGTTTAGTGGAAGATAAAACAAATACACACATATTTGTGCTCACCTGGAAGTACAGACACCAGACTGAAGTCCACACATGTTTAAGTACAGGCTCTGAACATTAATCTGTCATCATTAGATTAAAAGAAATAGAAATAATATTGGATTGACGATGCTCTAAAGCACACACCAGTTTGATAAATTCAGATTCTGTCCTGTTACATCTTCGACTGTGTTTGTTTTCATCCAAGTCTCTCCTGCAGCTCTCTGTCAGTGTGATGTCTCCACCTGGTCTGTCTAGATATTTTATCATAAACCTCTTCATATACTTCATGCTGTTTCGTCTTGTTACATCAGCGGCACATGATGTGCGTTGATGGATATGCCAAGATATTGTCTTTGCTGGGTAATATGTTTTCTGCCCCTTTTGGCTGGGGTTTGTTTTTGATAGTTAGAAAAGGTCGCACATTGAAGCGGCGTCAAAATAAGAGTATCCATATGTTGAGCGGTTCCTGTAAAGCTTAAGTTACAAAGCTGTAGTATTTTGTGAGATAGTTAAAAATGAATAGAAATAAGGGGCAATATGAATAGCATAGATACAAAAATGAGTGTCAATGCTCATTTATGTCAGCAGATGGCACTTTGACTTCTCTTGTTTCCCCATTAGCTGTCTCACCGGGGATTTCCACCGCATCCGGAATGGTGGCGATTTTTGCCGTACGCCAATTCCTTCATTTGTGAGATGAATTTCGTGGCGGATTGTGGACAGCAGCAATCGTGAGAACTCAAAAGAACCTGTGGATTCACATGCAGTGGCGCAATAAATTGTCTTTAGCCACAGAGGCTAACCATATAAGCAATAGATTGTGTCCTTTCAGAGAAGGGAATCTACCTCTAGACTTATAAAATCAGCATCCTCTCATCCATGGTGTCATCGGGATGAAATACTGTTTGTCTCTACCCGTTTGCATGGTGTGAAATACGATCCGCCTGAAACACGGAGTGTTTTATTTTGAAAAGAAGCCGGATGTTTTTTTTGCCATTCCGAATGCGTTGGAAATTGGGGGTTACATCTGCAACGAATAAGAAATTAGCAGGTTGGGATTCACTCCACTGCTTCACAAGGGTCTGGAGTTTGTAGTATCGGCAGTCCTTGATGTGTGCAGGAAAAACAGTGGAGAGCAAAAGCAGGCAGAGCTGGCAATTTTGCAGGCACATATATTAGGATGACCATACGTCCTCTTTTACCCGGACATGTCCTCTTTTTGGGGGGCTATCCGGCCTGTCCTGGGGTAGTTTATAAAATCCTTCAAATGTTTGGGATTTTGTATGGAAACTTTGAGTTTTAGTCGCGTGGACTAACTGTGTTAGAAGCGCGTAAGAAAAAACACTCAACCCGACCCGAAAAACTCTCAAAGTTTACTATGCGCGACTCCGTGACTCCACCTCGTGTAGCATTGTCCTCCATTTGGTGATTCAGAATATGGTCAACCTAACATATATCACCCCTAATTGCTATATAACGATAGATGATGATTGATCTAACGGAAGTACTTTTTGTTTCCTTTCAAAATAAAAGCATATTTAATTTAAAACCCGGAAAGTTATCTAGATGTAAGGTCAGAAAAATGCTAAATTAATAGTGTAGCACATAACTTCCTCAAACTGGACATCCATGCTGCTCCATGCTCACAAATTGAACTATCCAATAATAAGATGCATGTACAGGGTAGAAGTGTCTGTACTAGACCGGACTGAACTATTTAGCTGCTTAGTTTTTGGAGTATAACAGCTGGTCCGACCCTTTCCAGACCGTCATCGAGCGTCCTCTGGGACTCGTCACGCACCCCTGTCTGTTAATACCCTTGTGTCTCACTGTGGCGCTTGCTATCTGATGCGAGACTGCTACTTGACCGGTTGCTTTTGCAGCTCCGTCTGCAGGGAAATGTTTGGAGCAGCCGGAGTTGATTCACAAAATGGATGTTGTGTTTACAGACAGCTGACTGGTTTTGTTCACTGGGGAAATGTGTGAGTGTGTGTGAGTGTGTGAGAAGTTTGAGGGAGAAAAAAAGAAAAGCCCTAAGTTGTCATAATTTGTGGTTTTTGAAACAAGAGAGGAAAAGGGGTGGGTGGGTTAGGAGAGTAGATGTTTGTGCTCCGTCTGTAATTACGGCTCATTGTGGGAGCTTTTCTTTCTAAATAAAATGCCTTCTCATGGTCCTGGGTGTGCTCTTTTTTCTTGATTTGTTTAAACACAACTCAGATGGCTGGTAAATCCTCTTTTATTACATTAAATAGAGGAGTATTGTGTTTCTGCGGGGCTTACCGAGGTCAGGCAGCCTGTAGTTTATTACAGTGAATGTATACGGCACGTGTTGCCTTCAGGGCTGTTCCCTCTTCTGGGTCACGCCAACTCAATACTGCTGTTTCACTGATATCAGGACATACAGACCAGGCTGAGGTACTGTGAGAGGAGAGGACTGTGTTTTACTGTTAGTGTTTTACAGCAGGGAACAAACAGAAACACTGGGACAGTCCACTGTAACCTCCTGATGGCTGAAGGTGCTTAAACATTTAGTAAGCTCATAAAATATTAGAAAAATGACAAACATTTCTGCTTACAGAGTTTTAAAAAGGATCATTTTGATTTGATTGATTTGTACATTTAAAAAAATATATATATTAATGCCCTCTCCGACTGGACTTGGACTTTTGTAAACATAACAGTTAGACTGTACTGTCTTTGCTGGGACCTGGGAGTGACAGGTAAACAAAACGTAGCAACATGGCAGTGTCGCGTCATAGAATAGCTCATCTGGTCGCATTTTTGTGGACCATTACATCATCCAATCCAGATCCGTTTTTACCCTAAATAAGCAAACAAACACACTTGGAAGACCTCTAAACTGGAGCTAGCATGTCTTGAGAATGTGTTGCAGGATCAGGTCACGATGGACTTACGATTTTTGAGTATCAAATCGCGACATTCAGCCAAAAAGTCCAAAGTGAAAGCCATGCTTTACATTTTCAGTCCGTCAGATCTCTACTCTTTAGCACTTCATCGTACCCCTTCTTCCACCACCAGAACTAATACTACCACCAGCGCTTGCCTTGTCCGAATATAAGGCAAGCACTAAAATAACTTTCGCAGATGTAGCCATCTTGTCTCAAGCCTCCGATTTTGCTTTTTCCACTTGGTAACTGAAACACTGGGAACTTGGGTGTGACGTCATTTTCAGTTCCGACATCTGACTTTCGAGGTCACTCAAACGCAGCATAACTGACGGTGTTGGTATAGTAACCACGCCACACGTAAAAAACAATACATTGTTTATTTACACAAATCAGGCCCCCGCTCTTTAGCACCTCATCGTACCCCTCTTCCAGGACTAGAGCTAACCGACAGTGTTGCTATGGTAACCACGCCACACATGAAAACAATACATCATTTCCTTACAAAATTTTTGTTTTTTTATAGGTATAGTCAGCTTATTAGTTGTCAAGCTCTGCCATCCAGGGAGTTAAGTGGCGTTCAAAAGCCAAAATCATGCTCAGTTTTTAACAATTTCTCAGTGTGACGTTTCTAGACGAAACAGCTTTTTTTTTCAAGGCAGCAAAATTCTAAATTATTTGGAGAAATTGTTAGTTTTAAAGCGCATCTTTGCCGCAATAAAATCCAATCACGTTAATTTGCTAAATCAACACCTCTTGAAGCCAACTTTATTTCTGCGGCTGTCACTTTCTGGCTGAGTTTGGACTGCAGTTGCATGAAAAGTGAATTAATAAGAACATCGTGCAAATGTGTGTTGCTTGTTATGTTTGTGACACTATGAAGTGGCAGATTTGTGCGTCATACCTGCTTTGTAAGTTAAAAATAACTGTCATCAGTGTCAAAACTTAGCTTTCCTATGAACAGTTAAAAAAATGCTTCTTCTCTGTAATGTCTGGTACACCCCTTTTTCATGCCTCTATTCATGAAAGATACGTAGCAATTTTTCTCATTTATCATGTAGACTGTGATGTGCAATGAAGCGAAATTGGCCTTTTATTTTTTTTCAGAGACTGCGACAGAAAAATCTTCACAAACGTTTTTCCTGCTTTTTATTTCCTTATCAAAGTGTTTCTCTCACTTTCTGTCATTTCATTTCAACATAAAATCATTCTCTAAAACTAAAATAATACCTTCATATAGATAAATTAAAGCAGATTGTCATTTATTAAAGTCCGTACATCCTCATATTTAATCTCCTGCCAAAATGACTCTTCATTCATCCAAACTTTGCTCAAGTGTGTAACTGCATCTGATAAAAACAAAAGGAAAGCGCCTCACTCTCTTTTGCTTCCCCTCCCATCCTGCAGGTGGCAGCATAGACAGCGACTGTGCCTTCGAGGGAGACTACGCCGTGCCCCCGCTCCACATGACAGAGGGCATGCAGCACATTCGCATTATGGAGGGCGTGTCGCGCTCGCTGCCCTCTTCTCCGCTGCTCACGCACCAGACCATCAGTGTCAGGCTGCAGCCGGTGAAGAAGCTCACAGGTAAAAGAAAAAGAAGAGTCCGAACTCTGAGACTCATAACGAGGAGTGACAGATTGAAATTCATAAATCAGTGTTTGTGAGAGAAAGCATCAGCTGACAGAGCCGTGGGCTGAATCTGGTTCAGATTTGTCCTGCCTGTAGCTGTCCTCCCCCATAGACTCATTCTACTAACGCAGCCTCCCTCAGCCCTTCACTGTACCACTGCAGGCGATCAGAGTGCTTTCTTTCTCCCCCTCATGTTTGTCAATTAGCAGTAATCACTCACTGTTTCGCTTGACCACTAGAAATATAAAGCAACGCCCAGCTTGGGCCTGCAGCAAACACTGCAATTTCCAATTCTTGTAATCACCAAAGTCCTACCTAATTGAGTCAGCAGAGAACAGCTGACGGACTGCAAGCTGTGGTCGGCTCCGTCCTCCCTTTATCGCTCTTTATCTCTCACCACTAATCGTTTCCTCGCACACTCATCTCTGACACCCCCCCCCTCTGTCTCCCCATTAACGGGATTATGAGTGTGTCATGTTCCTTCTGCTCTTATTAAAGGGGGAGGCTGTGGTTTAGCACGCAGAGCTGCACGGACATCCTCTGCTTTACTGGATTACAAATGAAATATCGACATTGCAGAGCAGCCTCCACATAGCAGAGTGTGGAGTGGGTGTGAAGGACTTTGGAGCTTGGTTCGGTACTCGCCACTAGGGTGCACCAGCCTCTCAGCTTCCTCGCAGCATTAACCGTTTGTGCTGCGCCGGCGGGAGCAGGGTTTCTACATCACACAGAATGATTTATACTCTCTCTCCCGGGGTCGTCCAAACTGTGGGTTTTTCAGAATCAGATTCTCTTACAGTTTAACTGGGTGTGCCGCGCTGCTGCAGAGGGGCTCCGTGTGGGTGAGAGGTTCCAGCAGAGGCGGCTTTTAGGGTGGATCAGGACTTGAAAATGAGATTTCAGACCACGCAAATATTATCACACCTTTTCTCTCCTGTTTGAGCGGCCATCTTTGTTCCATTTGTACTTTTCAGTCTAACTCAGCGTCTTCACTTTGATCTGTGTGAAGCAAAGTGAGTTTTTTTACACCTTTGGATCGTATGTGAACATGGGAATAAATATATATATATGTGTGTTTTATGTGACAGAACAAAGCAGTTTAATAATAGCTCGATCAATGATGTGCAGAGGTGTCTCATTTGTGCTATTCTTACCGCTCGGCTGATGTGTAAAAGGACTTCACAGCAGTTTTTCCTCACATCTCGTCACTTTGCTTGTTACATCCTGCCACTCAGGTGCTGCTTTTGTGTGATCTGTGTGTATTTTTAGATCTTAACTCTGGGAATTAGGGGTTTCATCAGCTTCAATATCCTGCGTATCGGCCCGGCTCTTCAGCTTTGATTTTTACTTTTGGAGAATTTGTCACCCCAAGTGTTCACGTGCGCGCGTCTGACAGCCAGAGATACAATTTTGGCAGGATAAGCGCTTCGCCGTGTTAATCCTTCCAGATTTATGTCTCTGTCACACCACCTATTGTGTGTAATTGTGTCATCTGTTGTAATGAGTAAGTCGCAGACGAAGTTTAACATGAAACTCAGTGACTTTGCGCAGCTTCACATCAGTCTGGCTCACGCAGGACTCCGCTGTCGAGTTCACCTTCGCTTCGCTTTAAACTTTAAACAGTCGTATAGCAGACAGATTGTCTGAGTAAAGCTTGGCGACTATATATATGTACTTATCTTTTGTACTGTTTATGTTTATCTAATTGCACTTATTTTTCATCCGTGATAAGTGCTCTATAAATAAACTTTCCTTACCTACTAATCAACAAGGAGTGCAAATTTAAAGTATACTCAGTGATCTATCTTGTTAAAAAATGAACAACCAGATCAGGAAACACGCTCCTGATGCTGCCGATTTGGTGTGGCGGTTCACTTTCATTGATAAAATGATCACATCCCCAATAATCTCTTGAAATTATTGTAATATCGCTAACGGTCTGATTTGCTTTTGTTGGTCACAGTGAGGCACAAACGTTATTATCGGTCTGTTTTATCGCTGAGTTAAAGCTCCTCATAGGATGTTTAAATGAATGAATAGCTGATTTACATCAGCTATGATTTCAAACTACTGCGGAAACATCTAGCAATCCATCTCTACTAGGATGACCATGTTCTGACTAAGCAGGGGCAGATTTTAAGAGTTTTTAGGGTTGGATTGAGTGTGTTTGACGTGCTTCTAACTCAGTAAGTCCACATGAGATGAAATCAAAACTTCTGTACAGAACCGCGGACATTTGAAGGATTTTATTAACTTCCCCGGACAAAGCCGGACAGCCCCCCGAAAAGAGGACATGTCCCTGCAACATCACCACTCACCACATGATTTAAAGAAAGGTCAACATCTTACTAGAAGTCACCATTCAATCCAATCAGTTCATTCAATTTAGATTTACTCTATTCAGAAAGCTTTATCCCACCCTAAAAACAGGTAGTTGTTCCTGAAGAACTTAAAAGCCATCTTTTTCTTTATGTATTTTTCACATGAGAATATGAAAAATTAAAGCATATAAAGAAAATATAAAAGCACACTCTCCTTGTAGTTCATAAGATCCACCTCTAGAGGAAACTGGTGGTCTTAGAAGTGGGTCACTTGTCTTTAACAGTAAAAGAAAAGCCACAAGAGAGAGTCAAAAAATGAGAAATGTCTTTATCAAACTGAAATCTGTCATTTTTCTCTATTGCATATCAATAAAGTTAGACTTAAAGACTTAGACTTTCTTTATTGTCATTGCACAGGATAAAACACAGCAGTGATTTCTCTCTGCATGAAATGTCGTTGAGTGGCTTCCATATCACAGCATGATGGTGTTTTAATTAAATATACAGAAAAAAAACTAAGAACTAAGGGTAAAATAGCAGCACAGTGAGTAAAATTGCACTTTCTGGAGGTAGTGGAATAAAAACCAAATAAATAAAAGTGTGAAAAGATACTATGAAAAGATATATGTTCATATTTACACCTAATAAATAGTAAAAACAGGAGCACAGTTCAGCAGGGTGGGAGTGGGGGGTTATATGGAGGGTCATTTGGCATTTAGCAGTCTGATGGCAAGGAGGGAGATACTGTATGTGAATCCGGCTGTTCTGCAGCAAAGTTGCACATCATATGATATTTTTGTTAAACCGAGACTTGAAGGAGTAAAACCTCCTCTGCGTATGAATGTGTGAGTCCATAAGGACATGAACACAACCCCTCGAGTCCCCTCCCTGTCCCCTCTGTCCTCCCAAGACCTGCTCTCAAGTGACATCCAGCACCAGCTTGCACCAGGTCGCATCCACCCCGGCTTTCTCACCCTTTAATTAATTCAACTGAGCGCCGCTTCCTGCACAGCTTGATAGGTAGGAGTGTGTGTGTGTGTGTGTGTGTGTGTGTGTGTGTGTGTGTGTGTGTGTGTGTGTGTGAGTGTGAGTGTGAGTGTGTGTGTGCTGGCATCAGAGACCGGAGCGCCCTTCCCAAACCCGGGATGGTAAAGGTGGGAGTGAGGGAGTGGCAGCAGAGGAGCGCGTTAGAGAGCAAACAGCAGCGGGTCTAAAGGCTGCAGCACTTTGATCTCCCCACGGCGGCCCCCCACTCCCCCCCTCTCTCTGCCCTCCTGCGTAGCCCCTGATTAGCCTTAGGGAGGCTGAGTGGTGATGTTGCAGGGAACTTTTCCAACCTCAAGGGTCTGACAGAATGAAAAAGCTATGAAAGCGCTGACCTTTTTAGAGAATCATTGAGTTTCTGATGTAATTCCCCGCTGCCTGCATGAAGACTCTCAAGGGGGGCCTTCAGATGCTCGAGGGGTCAACTTGTGAAGCGTACTGGTGAGGAGAGGCAGAGACGTATCGCTCTGTGCCGTCACAGTGTGCAAATTTTAGACTTTAGCTGTTGTCGTTGAAAAATAGAAGTCGGTAACCCCAGATTTTTTTTTTGTAGATACCAAATGTCACGGTTTATTATTCCTCCAGACTATAAGGAGATACCAGGGGGGAGCACCAGGTGATACTAGCAGAGACTTTAACAGAAACCTGAGGACATAATTAAACAAGAAAAAGCAATAGGTACCACAAAATAAAGGTTACTATCAAAGCTGGGATTAAACAGGGTTTTTTTCTGGGTCTTAAAAAGTCTTAAAACGTCTAAAATCCAATAATTTGAATTTAAAATGAACTTAAAATGTCTAAAATTCTCTTAAAACCTCATAAAATGTCTTAATACAAAATTTAAAGGTATTTAAAATGTGTTTATGTTACTTACAAATAAAGATTGATTTGAAGTTAGTTTAAAATGTTCTGATTCCCCTTCATGTCTTTTGTACTTTCTTGCCAGTATGGATGTAAAATGGATCTATATTGTATTCATTATGGTCTTAAAAAGTGTTAAGATTTGTATTAAATTTGACTTGTTGAAACCTGCAGAAACCCTTATTATAAATAACAGCTAAAACTACTGGTCAAATAATCTGTTGCATTCAATCACAATTAACGACTCTTTCACATTGTTTACACTAATTCTAACGCTAGTTTGTGCAACACAACACTGCACTAACTTTAAAATAGTTGAGTTTTTATAACTACTAACTGTTTAATTTGTACAATTTTATGGAATAAAGTTCATTTTCTTGCACTGAAAGCTTATTTTTTACATTTATTATATACGTAAAAGACAAATGAAACCAAAGACTATGATGAACATAAGCTTCTCTGTTAGACAAATAGGAAAAACAGGACCAATGGAAAAATTCTAAATATTATTATGATAAATGGAAATTTGAGTTCATAGAAATCTAATTAATCTAGAGCTGAGAAAGTGTTCAGAAAAGAGTCCAAATTTAGGAGTATTTGGGGTAAATTTCAAGTTTTTTAATAACAATATTACCAAAGCAGTTTACAGAACAAACCATTAGATTTATGTCACAAATAATACACTATGATAATACAATCATTTTTCATAGATTACGCTGATAGTACTTTCAAAAAATTTAACTTAAATGTATAATAAATTATACATTTGATTGATAGTTGACAAAATCCTACAAGAGAATTGATCTACTTGGCTAGACATCGGATTTCAATGCCTGCTGAGAAACAGTTGCAGAGCAGTCCCCTGTGCTTGTTTACATCCAGGTAGTAGAGCGTTATTGCATTAAGGGAAAAGTCATTAAAAGAGCGACAGGTTTAGAATTTAAGGCTAAAAATAATTAAAATATAATCAATCTTGAACTAGATGGTAACTTTGGTGCAATCTATACTTGCAATTGTGATGACGTTTAAAGCTCCTGTGAGGAACTTTCTGTCCGTGTTGATTTTGGCGCCCCCTGTGGACAAATCGGCACCCCTTTTATTGTTGCCGAGACATGCAGGATTAACAGGGTCAACTCTGGATGTTCTGATGATCTCCTGTGTTCCTACTGACTGTACTCTGTGTCACTTGTAATCCATCTGAACTCAGAGCAGCGTTTGTTCTCTTTGTTTAGCCTCAGAGGGGAAGTGTCTTTTAATCCTTGTGTTTTCCTCAAAGGTCAGACAGCCGCGGTCAGGAGGGAGTTTCACTGTCTGCTAGCTCTGTAACTGGGCGTGACTCTGGGTTGTCTGCTTCCCAAATGGGGTCTCTGTGATCTGAAATAATTAAAAGCAATTACTGTAGGAAGCAAAAAAAAAAACACTCTGAGACATTTTTAGAGCAAATCTTGATCTAAGCTTTCTCCATCTCCCGCTGAGCGCTCATGAAAACACACGTTTGCAGCATTCATCTTTATGCATGTGTTGACATGCTCTATATTTAGCCCTCTGTCGTGTGAGACTATAAGTGGCGATGATTGCTCCTTCTCACGCTGATATCTCTGCGGCCATTATGAGTTGTAATCACTGATTGCTTATTTGTTCCTTAATAAGCACCTCACTCAAGTGTCAGGCTCTCCAGACATGCTGCCCCCGTTGATTGATTGGACCTGCTCCACTCTGAAACATTTAAAGGGAATTATTTCAACATCCCTTCCCAGATTACGCTGCTCTGCCCTAATTAATGGCAGCAATCAATACAATTATTGCCTCCCGATGGGTTGCCACATAAAGCAGGAAAATTGCATTGGCCCTAAAACCCGAGAATAGGCTTGATTTAATTATCCCGCCTAATTTTTCTCCCACTCTTTTGCAGCAATTATCGCCGTTATATGAGTGTATCTAAAATCAATCGTCTCACTGGTGCTTACAGTGAAAGAGTGATGTGTGAATAAGTGGCAATCTACTACAGTAAGCTAACTTCTAAATGATCACATGACGCGGGCATAGTGATGCTCGGCAGCAGTGTTGATAGTCGGGATTATAGAGGCGCAGTGTGCTGAACTGCTTAGTCAGGTTTAACAGCTCATTGTGTGGGAGGAATTAGAAGAATCCACATTAAAACAGTTGAGCTCTGTTAAATTAGCTGTCAGGGACAAACGCTGCAGACCTGAGCCTGGAAAATAAAAGTTTGGTTTATTTTTTTTTCATATATCTAAATGACGTTATCACTCATGTGGATGTTTGTCGTACAGATACTGTAGGCTTTAAGGGGTATTTTGATCTCATTACACAGAACGTGGACAGCTGTTTGCCTTTCTGCTGAGCTGGTTGTTGACTCAAGCCCTCACAGACCTTCATCTGTAAAGCAAATGTTAAGCTAGTTTAAGATGTCCTCGACAGGCCTGGTACAAAGATGGCAAACTGGCCTCTCATGGCTCTTTTGAATGCTCACAATATGGACCACGCCTCTTAAATACACTTAGGAGCAAAGAGCATCTTGATTGTTGATTTTAGGAAGGCAGGTAGGTGGCTAGCTAGCTAGGTGAGCATGTAGCTTAGCTTAAAGGATTTCTTTAAAGAGGCATCTTTTTTGTGGTGTATCTACGAAAAAGCTTTTAATATCAGTCAGTAGCTATTAGTTATTGATGACATTTGGTAATATAACGATATCGCGTTGTTCTGTTATGTCTGTGTAGTCAACATTTTAAATTTTTTGAGCGGCCCGCTCTTTCTGACTGTAAACAAAGCCATTCCCCACCTCCCTGACCTGATTGGTTGTGAGGTAGACGCTGCTCCCCTGAGCCCAAACAAAGTTAGCGTGCTACAATATCTGACACTAGAAACCAACCAGAAAGTACAGAAAATTGTCTGAATCCTCCTTTGGCCACGACTGCCAACACAAGCAAGAAAACTAAGTAAATACTGGAGTCTACCTCATTTTATAACGGGCGCTTAAAAAGGAGGTAGACCGCCGGACAAGAGCTAAAAAGCCGGGTCAACATCAATGAAGCTAGCATAAACGATGCTTCGGGATTTCATGGACTCTGTAGCCTTTCTGCTGGACAGGTAAACCGCTGTAAGTCAAGTGTCTGTAACAGAAGTGTTTCTTGTCAAACGGACCTGCTGTAGCGTGTTGTAGCGCTGCTAAACTGTTGACCTCGGGTCCTGGACTATGTCACTTTATCCTAGTTGTAGAAGTCCTGCAAACATTGTGTTTGCTGGTAGTCTGTTGGCATCTACAGTAGCACCAATGCTTTTTACTTTCACGATGACTGGGCCCCATTTGTAATTATCTGAAATATTTATCTGCATTATATCTGAATTTAATTGAAACGATACAAGCGAGCAGGAGCATCTGTTTGTGGGCGGGGCTTGCTGGAGCAGAGGGGGAGGGGGAGGAGGAGCTGAGGGGAAAACTGGTTAGAAGGGGTAGTGTTTACATTCAAGATTTCTCCCAAAACTGGTACTTTCTCAGATCCTTTCTACTTCACCTTTAACATTAGTATACAGAAAAGCAAACCTGCTTTATCTCTTCTTTGTTCAAGTACAGAGTTTAAATATTCGACTTTACACTGCAGGCAAAAATATAAGATGCTATCGCCCTGTGTGGACATGTCATTGCCCAGAGTGAACATGTCACCCATAGAGGTGAAGTATCAGCTCCAGAGAACATGTCCGCTGTCATCCCAACATGTTAAAACCCTCAAACCTGACCCATAATTTAATTATAGTCTTTTTTTCCCCTTTTCAACAGCAAATGTTTAACAATTTAGTAAGACAAAGACACGATTCAAACGAGATACTCCCACTTCTGTGTTGCAGTTTTCACAAAGTGCTTCAAATAAAGAGGTCCTTTTAAAAAGACTTTATCGATCGAAATAACAAAGAACAACTAAACCTGTAACTATAAAATAATCATGTTTTTGATTTGAGGATAATAGAGATATTAAAATCAATGTTTGTTAAATTAAAAAAGGTGGAAAAAGAAGGTAAGAATTAGCAGCAAACGAACCGGACAAAAGATTTCAGTCAAACTGCTTTAAAATGGTTGTAATATGTTTTTCTATTATGATGCTGGGAGGGTTCGGCTGCTGCCATCTTTGTGATGTTTAAAAGCCAGGCTGAATGAAAAAAAAATCAGATAGAATCAGCAGGTGGGTTGATTTTTCTCTGGAAATAAACACCTTTCTAATTTTTTAAAAAGTTTAAACTACAAAAATTTGATGAGGGTTTGAGAAATAAATGCATCTTTCTGTTATCCTCCCCTGAAAAGAAGTTTTTCATTTACAAAGACCTTCAGTTGCCGCTTAAGTCTTGGTTTTTCATGTTTCCTGGTGCTTTTTATGCAACCTGCCGAAGCTAATTCATCATGTGAGCTCATTTGAATGAGAATGGTGTCCTACAGTTAAAGCCAGGCATGTGATCAAACACCCCCGCTCGTCATCTCGCTGGGTTGTGCTGCATGTTGTTGACAATATACAACCAGTCTGGATTACGCATCACATTCATCGAGTCACATGTGTGAATTTATGTTATTTTTACCACAAAATAACTTGATGATTTCGTCTCACGGTGTCACGTTCTGGGTGGATCCTCAAATGCTGTCAAATTGGGAATCTGACATTTGTTTACATCTCTGTTGCTCTTTATTCACGAGATACTAGAACGACAAGGAATAGAGAGCCTTACTATTTTTACCAAACTACTTTGGAAATCAAGCCTCTTTCACACACTTTAACAGTAAAATTCATCATGTATCTTACAATAATATCATGTATTAAGCATGTGTTGTCTGAGCAGGGGTGTGTCCAGATTCTCTTGACTGGGGTGGCCCAACCCAAGCACTGAGGTTTGCAGTTGTTGCATGTTACGTTTATTGTTTACAGTCAGATGCTTGTGTCTTTTGTGAGGTCAAGAAATGTCAGAGTCTGAAATAGTAATGATAATGTGTTTTCGTAAAATGCAAAGAAAGCTAGTGGTCGACAAATAATTGATTTCGATGTATTTCAACTTTAAAGTGACATCACCCATTGGTTTCTGACGCCAAACAACGGCAGGTGCTACATCAGAAATGCCGACTCATCCTAGCTTTTGGTCAACGCAAGCAAAGGAGGAGGAAAGCAGCTGGAAAGCAACTGCATTGCGACCTCCACGCGATACTTTTTTTTGTAGGGGTAGGGGAAAGTCCCACCTCCTTCACCTCTGATTGGCTAGAAAAGCTGGCAACGTCATCACACGCTCAAGCCAAACATTATCACTATTCTGAATCTCCTAACTCTTAACATAATATCTATATTATATTATGTTGTTGAATATGTTGAATGTTCTTATACAAATTGGCATATTTATCATAGCTTGTTATCCTCTGGTGGACACTTGAGGAACTGCGTTTTTTTTAAACCTTTACATTGGCTTCATTTTTCAAGTCAAGATGCTGCTACTCAGCAATGAGCCAATCGACCTGTTTGACAGTAAGTGGTTTTAGAGTGGCAACTGGGGTGGCCGATTGTATTCCAAGGGTGATGAGGCACCTCTTGTCAACCTCTTAGACACGACCCTGGCTGATGTCCAGACATTTTTCAGTCAATTTTTGAAATATTGATAAAATTATGAGCTTAGAAAAGATGTCAGTTTGTATGATCACAATATTTGTACAAGTTACAACCAGGGGGAAAATGGCCTCCATGCGAATCCAGTAAATTTAGGTGCACAGATTGTCCAGGGCCGATGTTTGGTAGCAGGTACGGCTGAAAACTGGAGGTGCTCATAAAAAAAACTCTGACCTGTAGCCGCGGCACACCTTTCAAACTCGCTTGTAACATGCTGCGCGTGTTTGAGATGTTACTCTGGGGAAATAAGTACAGCTGGAGAAGATAAATAAAAATAACTTTGGCAGCGAGCCTGTTGTTTTCGAACGGATATGAGCCCCAACAAAAGCGCAGGAGGCGCACAGTAAACTCCTAACCTTGTTAGTTCGGACCCTTAAATAGTCGTAAAAATGGCTGCAGCTGTACAAACACACTTCCAAGGGTAAAACAAGGACAGACAAGGATGCCTGAGCCCTAGAGGAAAAAGGAGTAGCTTTTATTGAAACCCTTGTTCCTATCAGATAATACCTCTGCTCTTTTTTCCCGTGTTTCTGATCTGATGTGTCCCCAAAGCTCCATCCACCATCAGCAAAACTGTGTCCCTTTAATAATACCTCCCTCCCTCCCTTCTTCCTTCCTTTTCTTTTCTTTTTTTTTTATGCCATTTTCTTTCCTCCCTCAATACCCACCCTTTCCTCCCCCTCCTTTTTTGCTCTGCGGTTGCCATGACAACAGCAGCACTGCACCATTCATCTGTTGGAGACCTGGGCTCCTGTTCCTGTAGAGAGAGTGTGCGCCTCTCACATCTATACATAACACGCTAAGCGCTATTGCAGTCACGGAGAGCGAATGAGGAGCTCCGAGCGATTTGTGCACCTCACCAGAAACACTCCTCGTGCTGTTGAGTTTTTTTTTTTTTTTCTTTCCTCTTCGTAGTGGCGGAGGTTTTCGGTTACCTGTCAGCCCCGTCGGTACGAACGCCATCGCAGAGGTGTCACCTCTGTGTCCCCCAGTGACACAGTGACTGCTGCGCTCTTCCTTCCTCATCTCTATCCTCCTCCTCCTCCTCCACTCGCTCCTCCCGCCACTGCCATATCTGCCTGGCTCTGTATCATTTACTGCGACTGAGCAGAGCGGGCAGCACCAGCGCTGAAACCTGTGGAGATTTCCTCAGAAAGAAAACAAGAAGGGAAAAGACAGAGAGAGAAAGAGAGAGAGAGAGAAAGAGAGAGCTTCTGTTCCTTCACGTTTATCCTCTCCTGCTGGGCTGCAGGTGTTTTTTTTTCCCCTCTTCCTTTTTCTTTTTCTTTTATTTGTTCTTGTTTTTGATGAACTGGTCATCGCTCAGGGAGGAAGGACTGCTCGTGTCGCTGGAGGGGGAAGGAGGGGAGCTGGTGCCGTACCCCAGCCTTCAGGAATGCGCGATCTGGTTTGAGAATGGTGAGCCCTGCCACACCCTCTTTATTTAGCTTCTTTTCATTCCTCCATCTGTGCCCCGCAAACTCTCCCTCTTCCCTCCTTTTTCACCTGCTGCTCCACCTGAGCTCGTCCAGATCCTGCCTCAGGTCTGTCTGCTGCTCTCTGATCTGGCAGCTGTGTCTGTCGGCCGCTGGTTTGAATGACGTTGGCGCAGACATGGGGCTAACGGGGAGGAGCGCAGGAAAGTAAATTCGCTCCGTGAAATGATGCGTTTGTCAAAGGGCCGCTCTCTAATGACAATGTAGGCTCGAGGACCTGTGAATCAACCAGAGTGCCTTAATGTAAGTGTTTTTCATGGCGAGCTGCTCTGTTTCATGCGTCAGCGTGGGTGAGCATTCAATTGTCTTTGAGTGCGTGAGTGTGCGTGTGTGTATGTCTGTTGGAGTGTGTGTCTAAGCACAAGCTGTGGGCGGCTGCTGGTGCTTGTTCTTGTTGTTGTGTGTCTCACTTTTCCTCCCAGAGCTCAGCATCATATGTAGCATATGGTTGCATAAATGGGTTAAAGTTGGAGTTGGGTGGGGGGGGGATACTTCGCTCCCTCCTCACGCCTTGCAGTCTGCAGCAGCTTGTTGTTGTTGTTGTGAGCAGAATCACCCTGTCATGTGCGGGGATCTGGTTCCTCCTTCAGGATCCAGTGCTGCAGGCTGCCTTGCACGCCTCCCTCGCCTCGCCTCGTCCCCGGGGACCGCTATCTATCAGGAGTGTGAACAGAACAAAATGTCTCAATAACACCGTCTGCATCTGAAACACAAGCACCTCATCAGCAGCTGCTATCTCCAGTCTCAGGTGAATGCTTTTTGATGAGGCGCCCACGGCCAGTTTTCACACCACTTAGTATCACCACCTGGAGAGCGCTTTGATGAGCCTACTTTGTCGGCTGTCATTCAGGACGGATCCGACGATGGTGCGAGGAAGTTTGGTTGAAGATTCGCGTTCGTCGTATCAACAATGGAGGAATGTTTCTGGGAATTGTAGGATCTCGAGCGATCATCTTCATTGTTGGCGTCATTTTTACATCTTTCATTTTCTGTTTCAGCACCAAGTGTAATGAAACAGCTCCTTGGACTTTTCATGCTAATATGTTTAGATGTATCAGGGTTTTATGTTGTTTTCACACATGACAAAGTCCATGCAGTCTTGTTAAAAATAGTCTTTTTACAGGCTATAAAAAGGCATCAGTATGAATTTAAGCTTCGTCAATCAAGAAGCTTTAAATAGACTCCTTACATTCCTGCATTATTAATAAATTAAAGTAATGTTTGTGAGTACAGTTGCATTACTAAAAGCTAACTACAGACCATGTTCCTGTTTTGGGTTCAGGTCTCTTATAGCCAGCTGTTACTGTTTCAGGCATCTTTCTCCTCCTCGTTGGGCCTCGCCACCAGCATGACGGAGCTGTTTAGCTTCCTGGTGCTCCTTCAAATCCCAGTAGCCGACAAGATTTTTTTGGTACTATAATGTCGCTCTTGTCCTTAGCACCTAAAAACTCAAATCAATGAGTTTAATTCCACAAAGGGAAAGCTGACCTCTCTGCCATCTCGCACAATAAGTACTCCAAAATACATGAGATAAGAGTAATAATAAAAATGATCCACCAGAGTAGTCAGATTCTGAAATATACGCCCCCTTGTTCACTCCTCCTGTGGGTGAAATTCCAGAGGTGACGGTGGCCCTTGAGGACAAAAAGCCTCCTGTGATGCATTTAAGATTTTACCATTGAAAACGACCATCATCTGTTGCGAACAGTAACATCCACTCCCTTCTTATTATTGGTCTTCCAACGAAAATACCCGTTACCACTATGTCTAGTTTGTCCATTCTGTGCTACCGTAGACAGAAGATGGCAGCCTCCATGGAAAGGGGCTCGTTATTTTGTTTTATATTATCGACTCATTTTAACAGACTGGTATATATTATATTCAATTTTTACTGAATACTACATCCCCTACCTTTAAGGTATTTCTTACATCTTCATTCCTTCATTAAAAATCTCTCTCAGCTTGTTTATGGATAAGAATATATATGTGTGTTTGGCTTATTTTAGATGTTAATTCTGGTGATACTGTCCATTAGACTTCCCTTTATTTCTGCCTTTATACTGAGATATAAGATATATCTCCAGAGTGATATAGCTGTGCTCTCTCTTCTTCTCCTCTTTTGTTTTACCTGTCAGGACTCAAGCAGCACAAGGACTTTTGTATTATATTTCCGCCTCTCAGGACAGTTTGTATCTGTTATGAATCAGATATTTTTATTCTGCGAGAATATAAAGATATCATTTCAGCCGACTAGACTTTTTTCCTGTTTTGTTTGAGACAAATTTGATGTCGATGAGAGTGTAAGAGTGGAACATTTAAGCCTATGATAAGGTGTTTTTCAAGGTTAATCTTGTGTCTTTTTCCCCGCTGAGATTTCCTTCAATGTTTGGTATGTATTCACAAGACAAGTCAGCTGAGGTTTTTCTTTTGAATTGAGGGCTTCTCGATTGATGTGCTCCACTTACCTGAAAATCAGCCAAATCAAACCTCATCCACCCTTTGCGGTGGTTCAGAGTGGTATCGATTTTTATAATTGCTCAATTTCCCTCCCTTCCAATCCCTTGAGTGTGTGTCAGACAAATAGCTTGTACGCCCGAGATGGTTATGAAATAGATGATACTCAATCCCAAATCCTGCTTTGTGGAGGTCATTGTGGAGGCCTCACTTGACCTCAAACACGATGTTAAAAAAAAAAAAAAGCTGAACCCCGGTTTTGATTATGTTAAGCGCCTTTTAAAATAAATGTGATGATAATTTCGCCGACGTTGGATCAAAGGCTATATTCTCCATTCAGTGGCAGTGTGACATCTGGGTTTCTGATGGCGCTGCAGGCCCTTTTCAACACTCAATCCTGATTACAAAAGCTGCCCGCTGAGTGGCTGTATTGACGGGTGGGCACAGTCTGTTCCATGCATGACTCCCTGGCTATAAATCAAGCATTGATGACACCAGTGTCCTTTAAAACCTTGTTTTTTTTCTCCGTGCTAAAGGTTAGAAGAGGAATCTGATTACGAGCTCCACACTGGAGCTGTCAAAAATTAGTTGGGGGGTTTCATGTTTCTCCATGTTGTCAAAGGTGAGCCAGTGAGGGACCAATTTCATCTAAAACTCCAGATTATGTACCTCATATTAGCCCAGAACTTCTACAAAATTATAGTTTACCCAGATTTTCCAACACTGAAACGTCCCACTTGGATCTAGGATTACAATCTTTTTCATGTTGAAAAGTGAAGACAAGGTTATTGCCACCATTAGTGAGATGAAGTCATCCTCTTGTGTTCTTGATCCTCCTCCAGCCGTGCTCTTTGAAGTTCGCTCCGAGAGTCGATGCCAGGTAACAACCTGCAATTAGAAATCTTCTCCAGAGCTTTCAAAACAGCCAACATATACCCTCTGCTTAGGAAACGCAACCCAGACAGTGTCGACCTTAGCAATTAGCGGCCCTTCTTGTGTAATCTCCCTCTCCAAGGTAAACTTAAAGAAAAATGGTTTTTTAGCAATGCACCGTATCATTTCGGCGTCGGGAGCTCTTTGAGGAGTTTTGAACGGTAAACATTTCTGTGAAGAAAAAGGAGCCATTGTTGCAGAAAACAAAGTAGCTGTTCTGGGTTTGACACAAGTTTGATTTATAGCTATGAGAAATAGTGGATTATGCATGTTTGGTTTCCTGATAATTTACTTACTTTTTCTGTGGTACTGACTTTGGCGTTCCTCAGGGAACCGTTCTTGGTCCTTTTGTTTTTTCCACATGACCAAGTAGATTCACTTTTGTTCAGCAGACTTTAAAGTGAGGTCTGTATGAGTAGAGTGCAACAGTGCAAGGATAGAAAAAACTGAATATCTACTATGAACAAAGGTGTATTCACTGCAAAACAACAGAATTTTATCAAAACAGACCCAGCTTAGCAGATAAAAAGAGAGGTTGCATCCAGCTTGCAGCTGTGGTTCACAGTCAGTGTTGGTGGTCTCTCAGCGGAGAGGCTGGTGGCTCCATACAGGCTCCTGCAGCTGTTTGGGGAGGTATCATGGGACAAGATCCTGAGCCTGAAATTGCTTCTGTTTACACAGCAAGTGGAGTGTGAATGCATGTGAATGGAATACTTATGGTCCCCTACAACAGCATCTTCCACCATAGGTGTACAGACATGCAGTTTCTGGGTGAATGTGACAGATTGTATAAATTCGCTCTTGGGGTTTGGGATGACTAGAAAAGCTCAGTTTTTGACTCTGTCTGCTGTCTTGTCCTTTGAATTCATGTAAAAAAAACATAAGGGGAAAAAACAAATCTTAATCAACATGCACTGTCGCTCTCTTATAAGACAGATGAAAGCAAATACATAATTAAAAAATATTCCAGAGAATGAACTCTTTCACCCCAATCAAACAAGATTATTGAACAAGATTATAAAGATACTCATATCATCTCAGGATGATAGCGTCACCACACCGCTAATTACCACTTGCTTGTATTTATTAGCACCAGAACACTAAATTCTGTTACCGTCTCCTCCGTTAGACCTTCTCTGTGTCTCACCGAACAAATTATGATGATGTTGCCAAAGCCGATTGACCTTCCACATTCATACCTCCTCTATTGTTTCTGATTACAAAGACTCGTCATTCCTCCTTACGGTTTAAATTTAGCACAATCTGGCGTTCATGCGCTTTGTTTTTTTTTTTACCCTTTGTTTTCGTTAAAGCTTCTGTGACGAGTTTTCAACCCCGGTACGGAATAGAAAAATAGACTTCAGTGAACCTTTTTATGAGCAACAAAAGCAAATGAGACCTTCAGCATTTGGCATGCTAATTTCTATGTAGCTATTATTGATAGCTGAAACTGCTACTGGGAGATGAAGTGATTAAAAAACAGGCTTTTTTTTACAATACCACAGCATAGATGAGTGTTTCCTTTGACTGTCGAAACAGAGCGGGTGGGATTAGTTTGTTAAAAACTGCTTCTTACTAATACTCAGGATGAAAACAGAAAGAGATAAGAGGTACCGTCTCGTCTACATGTATGATTGATTGATTAAACGTGGTCAGTGAAGCAGAATTACCAGCCGGTAAAAAGGCACAGATGTCAGTCTTGTTGTGTTTGTGCTTTGTGTGGTTTTACTAACCTAACATCAACACTGGTGCTAGCTCTGCTTACTGTCGCTACTCTTAGCAGTTTTACATTATTTACCCCAGATTGTGTGATTCCATGTTGAGCTCAGTTGTAGCTGCTGTCTGACAGGTTGGTTTGTCAGATTTTAAGTTTTTGTTTAAACGTATCGGAAATGAGCCACTACAGATCATTGTACTCCACCAGGGGGCGATACAAACTGAAAGCATCTCACAGAAACTTAAAAGTTTTTGGGATAAATCTAACGTTTTTTAAGAGGCGGCTTTGGCTCAGTAGCAGAGTTGGTTAGAAGATTAAGGGTTCGATTCCAAGACTGTCCACATGCCGAAAAGTCCTTCGGCAAGATGGTTGACCCCACCGCCTCTGGACTGAGCTGTTTCTGCTAGCTGTTTCTGTGTGTATGAGTGAATGAAGCATTAACATTTGTAGCTGCTGTCTGACAGGTTGGTTTGTCAGATTTTAAGTGTCTATTTAAACATCCTGGAAATGAGCCACTGCAGATCAGCGTACTCCACCAGGGGGCGACACAAACTAGAAGCATCTCACAGAAACTTAAGAGAGTTTTTGGGCCTAGGACTTTGCCGTCTCTGCTATCTGTCACTGCATTAACATCCACAGCTTAATCAGACTAAGCTCATAATTCAAACGAATTAGACTTCTCTCCTTGTCCACGGAAACGTGCAGCCAAGAAAATCTAATTATTGGCGTGAACGTGTCCTCCTCCCCAAAACTAGGGGGCGATACGGGTCTTTTCAGTGTCGCTGTTTCCAGACTTATTTTAAAAGTTGTCTCCGTTCCTAGTTTCATGACCGTCCATATACTTTAAAATGTCAATTTCTTCCAGGAAGGAAAGCATAACGGCACTCTCCTCCTCATTCCAAAAGTGGACATTCTCTCGTGCTTCAGCCATGTTGCAGTTGCTTCTGAGTCGAAAGTTCTTTAAATGATAGCGCCAATTCTTCTCTGGTGTTTTTATTCCGGGGTTACGGGAACATGGCACACGATTATAGTCTCAAACTCCGATTATAGTCAGTCCAAGGTGTTCAGATGCACTTCAGTTGTGGAGCTATAGAGCATTATGGACTAAGGCCATAATTCAGTTTTCTCAAGTGTCATGTAAATGTACTGAGTGTGTGAGTGAATAAAGCGCTTTGAGTGGACATACAACTACATAAACACGATCTCTCTTTACCAGATATTTCATCCTTCCTGTGACATCTATGACATAGATAAAGACGTCATCTTAACGAGTTAATCACTGTTACTATTTTACTACCACGTTGCAGGGTTGTCGCCTACATTCAGCGTAAACTAGATATTTGGTTTTACCTGCTGAGAAAAAAAAAAAGCTGTGGAGTGGAGAAGAGAGGCCCGCAGTGTGCTATTAATAGCCATGATAATGATTTGCTTACAAAACAGAGCAGTGGGTTACATATACCACCTCACTGCTTTCTGCGAACGCCGACGGTGGAGAGCTGAGCCAACAGTTCTCCGCCGGATACACGCGCAGGCTTAAAGGAGTGTGTTATTGTGTGTGTAAGTGTGTCCATGCGTATCAAAAAGCCCTCACAGACCACTGCACAGGACTGCACAATGACACCAGCCTCTGCATTAACATTCACCACTTGTCTGTCTGCTGTTAACTTATTTGCTCAGTCGTTTCAGGGGCGCTGAAACGCTACGAGGCATTTGTCTGGATCGCGGCTCCGGCTTTGCGCGGCTGCAATCAGTCTGCGAACAACAGGATGTCTATGAGATTACATAAGAGCAACAATTGATTACAGCTTTTATCAGACATGAAAGAATTTTTAAAAAAGAGCTTTGATGTTTATTTTAGTTAGTGCGCCGCTGAAGATACCGCCAGATTATCAGAAACATCTTAATCCAAAGCCTCACAATCAGTCTTGTGAATCTTTCTCTTATTCATTTCCCCGTTTTAATTGAATAACAGCAGCTCGTCCGGATTTTTTTCAGCGCTCAGGGTGTGGCCTGACATGTCTGAATATCCTCACAAGGAGCTGAGGCTGAGTTAGAGCAGAGGTCAAGGCGGCCTTGCTATTATTAGACTGCGCTGTATGGAGTGGCGTCCTTGTAATTACGCCCCTCTCACTGGTATTGTATATAACCTTACAGCTCCTTCTGTTATACTCAGGCCCCTCGGGTGCGCCAGGCTCCCTCCCTCCCTCCCTCCCTGCGTCCAGCTGAGGTAGCATATGCGGAAAGTTCACAGTCACACCTCGGTGTCACCCCGTCACCGAAGGAGTAAAACCACGACAAAAGAAACTTAATAGTGTCTGAACTGCTCAGTGTTAACAATAGCCGCTGTGCTTCTGCAGCTGAGTCATGAGGGCAGAGTCCTTCAGGAGTGAAGGGTTGGTTCACTGGAGTAGACAGCTGCCTCGATTGCCCACAGTGTGGACATAAGCGGGATGTACACTAGAAGGATTTCAACCAGAGTTAATGCAGTGCAATTAAATCTGATCAAGGGGGCAGATCAGTGAGGAGAGGCAGATTTTAAAGGGACGGCTTTTTAATCTTTCTGATGTCGTGTCGGGCGCCGGCGCTAAAGCATATCTAATAAATGATAACAAAGCAGCAACTTCTAATGCTGGAAAAGAAGCGACCAATGAGAAAGTGTTTCAAACTGACCCCAAAACAAAGGACGACTTATTGACACGCATGTTAAATGCTTGTTTTTACAGCTTATCATTAATTCTGGAGATACTTAAGTTATGAGTAGGGCTGGGCAATATGGGCTGAAAATAAGACACAAGTCTAAAAACATTCCTGGAAGAAATGTGTTCAAGGTCTGAAACCGCTAAACCAAACATATGTAGTGCACATATGATGATCAGTCTACCAAATCGATTTATCGTACAGCCCTAGGCATAAGTTTTGCGTTCTTAGTAGGGGCTGGCTGATGTATTGGGGCTGATATTCATCGTTTGGACGATTATCTGCATCGGCTTTTGATTGAATTGATGACTGATGAATTTTACTGATCAAAAAGTGTGCTACTTTGTCTCGCTGTGGGAGTTTCTTTCCCCTTGAGTCTTCTGTTTTCATGCACCAGATTGCCCCGCCCTCACACAACCTGATTGGCTAAACATCTCACGACTTTTAAGAAAAAGTTTGTGTTGAAGTCGCTGAACATCGGCTGTAAATATCGGCTTCAAATATCAGTCAATGCTCTCACGGTCTACCGATAATTGGCATTGGTATCAGCCCTGAAAACCGTTGACCACTGATAAACAGGGTGTGGCTGACTTGACTGACACGATAACGTTTCTTTTTTAATATTTTGGAGAACTGAAATTTAAAAACATGGTTCAGCAAGTCAGTGTTTACTTCTTTTTGAGATTTTTTTTTTTTCTTTTTTGGCCAAAAATATTGAAGAAGTCTGCTGGATTTCAACACTCCTCCCTGCCTTTACAAATGTACTGATTTTATTAACATGTTGACCTCTTGAAAGTTTTCCAAACCTCGTCATTATTTACCAAACAGCACTCCTTATGTAATCTTAAAATGCGCTTTATAAGATCTATTTTTCAGCCTCCTGATGTTTTTCTCTCCATCCGGTTGTTTTTGAAGATCCATCCAAATTAAATCTGGATTCAGACGGTTTGTCGTGTTTCAAGGCTGGACCGCTGCATACAGATGACGCTGTGTGAAAAATCAATCAGATTTTGGACACTTTGACGGATTAACAGCTCAGAAAACATTTTACGAGATCTTCTCCTGAATATATTTATCGTAGGTCAAGCAGATTAATTCGCTCATTGGCTGATGCAGCTTTGATATCAGTTGATTCTTGCCTTTGGTCTAATCCTGGCCCAGTAAGGTTATGTGAAATGTTGAATTAAGCTTTTTTTCGGGGGGTGAACGAGAGCTCAGCTAATGAGCGTTCTTAGAAAATCAGCCCCTCCCTCCACCGTCTTAAAATTCTGCCTTTGCCTCACCTTGCTTTGCTAATCCTCCCAAGGCTGTAATGATAGATCCAAATGTGTGTGTGTGAGAGTATGTGCATGTGTGCTACTCTCACACATACACACACACACACACACACAAAAGAGGGAGAGGCAGTCAAGCTAATGGACCCGCACTTGCTGCTGACTGTCAGCAGCCCGTGTTTTCAGGCTGTGACTGAGCTGCTCGCTGTGTTGCACAGCGACATCTGGTCTGCATTGTTTAGTTCAACAAGTCAACAAGACAAGCTCGCAAAATCATCAGTGGTCTGTGAGCCAGATGACTGTGTGCACACCGAGAACAAGCCTCTGGGCCAAACAGAACAACGGGTGAAATTAATGCACAGCAACAGTCCTGTCTGTGCGTGGAGCCCGGATTTAGAATCAGCCACATCTGAGTTGAGGTTCATCCCAGTCGTCCAAATACAAACCAGAATATTTGAAGAGGATGTGGACAAACAAGCATCTTCCAAAACAACACTTGACCACATTTGAAGGAAAAGTTTGAAGAAGATGGCAACAACATTTGGAGAAAAATTTTAACATGTTTTAACAGGAAACGGTGGCCAAAAGACAGGAGCAAATGTGACCAAATTTAGGGGAAAGAATGTATTTGGTGGAAAGAATGGACGCACATTCAATATGGAAAATGGAATTCATTAAAAAGACAAAAAATTATGAATGTTGGCGTAAAATATCTGTGTATATGGGGCATTTAAATCAACCTTAAAGTGTCATTTCTAGTGCACTAATGGATTTTTAGACCTTTTTTCATTGGCTCCACTGGTCAAAGAGACACCGCTGGTATACGCTATGTGGCTCCTGTGGAATTACATTATATAATTTCACACATATTCTGGACTAAAACACGTTGCTATCATCACCTATAATACAACTTGACTTCCTCTTCTTATGTTAAACTGGGTTACTGGGTATCTTGCAAATTTGCAGCTGGAATTAGCTCCAGCGTCCCGTGACCATGAGCAGGATTAAAGGTAAATATACAGGGCTTGACACTAACTTTTTTCACGAGGGGCATATGTGTACCTAAGTTGAAAAAGTAAAGAGCACACAAAGACCTTTAGGGGCACAATGAAAATTGATCAATTAATGTTTGTCTTATTGTCCGACCTTAGTTCGACTATTTGAAATCAATTTTAGGTCTTTTGGTCACATGACATTGAAGCTATTGAAGGAAAACAGCCTTTTCTGAAAACATCAACTGGTAATTTGTTGATGGTCCCTTAAGTTGACAGCGAGGATGCCAAGTAGATTTAACCGCACTGCTGTTGCTATTCCTGGTTATGGAGAGCGAGAAGACACCGTTAGATCTGCAGTGACTGTCCATCAAATATCCAACCTAAAACTAACTTCACTGCGGTATTTACTGTATTTTTCGCACTATAAGGCACACCTGACTATAAGGCGCATTCAGCCAAACAAGACAGTCAGATAAGTCCAACTTATTTATCTCATTCAATAACTCCGTGAGGCTACGGTAGCTGCAGTGCTTCGACAAGCCAAAAGGATTTTAAGTGCGCCTTATAGTACGAAGAATACGGTACATGCAAAAACATTTGTTGCCTTGGCTAATTTTTTTTATGTGCACATGTGCCCCTAAATACATTTTACAATTCGCACACATCTGTTTTTAGTTGCAAATGTGAGTGAATCTGTCACACTGTCGAGCCCTGATATAATAAATGGGAGATGAGTGTGAGATATAAGCAGCAGGTATAGTTTATAAAGATTATCACCTGAGGGGATGATTCATATTTTAAATAAAGTGAAAATTAAAGACAATACTTATAAATTTACTCTGTTAGTTTATCAGGTTTTACTCATTGAACATGAGGCGTTGTTTTACTTCATTAAATTGATAAATTGTCTCCTCACATAAACAGATAACACCTGCATGTGTGGCATTAATCAGCCTGATTAATCTGCAGATCGATTAATCAGCCAATCTCCACTAAGTTCTGCTTTTTCCCTGATGTCAATAAAAGTGAGGAGTAGAAATGAGCCTGATAGAGTCCACTTCAGTCCTGTCTGAGGTCCACCAGACACACAAAGCCTCTGATCGTCTGTTGCTGCAGCCTGCACATTTCTCAGGTCTGGATTCCTTGAATAGCGTGTCTGAGGTGATGACCTGGTCCTGCGGAGCAGCTGGAGTCCTCAATACAAACCTGTTTGATTACATTCGAGTCGGCTTGTTGAAACCTTGAAGCGTTTCTTCTCCGTGCTTGTGAAATCGCCCTCTCTCTGCGTAAAACCACCACCTCTGAAAGGTGGACAAGACTCGCCCGCTTTCCCGGCACTGTCTGCTGTTGCCATAGTGACCGTGGCCGCATGCTCACTCTCTGTAAAGCTGTGTTTGGGTTGCAGACAGCTTGGTAATGTATGTCCTCACCCACATTATTTTTTTTTCTCCTGTATGTGTGTGTATGTTAATGCTGGGATGTGTGGGCGCCTGTGTCTTTGTCTGAGTGGCTGCCTGAGGTCGTATGTAACTGAGACGGTGGAACAGACAGTTCCCCGTCGCTGTAAAGATGTCTCCTTGCTCCTTCTTATCATTCAGTGATCTGCTGCAAATGGGAACTGTGCATTATCTCCCCAGACCCTCCAATTTGTATTCAGATCTTGTCTTTTATTAGTGGGAAACGCAGGTTGTGTCTGGGAGGACTGTCATGTTCAGAAGCAGCTCTCCTCTATCATACCCTGCAGAGCGCACGTGAATTTGAATCTCAATATTGACTAGCTTTCCTTTTTTGTAATTGTTCAGTTTATAAACGCCGACAATCTTGGGAATAGAGATCAGCTTTTAAATAACTCCCATTGTCCTTTTGGCTTATTTACTGCCACTGACTTCTCCGCACCGCCTCCCCTCCTGCTTCTAATCCCACGTGTACACTTGCATACATGTCTGCATGCATATTCATGCTCATACCCTCACAGCCAAAGCATGTAACAGATATCTATTTCACGGCCACATGCATCTGCACACATAGACCAGATATATTTATTCATAAGCTCATTAGAGGAGTGGATTTGCCTGCTGCCATCCATCACACTGTCACCCATCCTCAGCCTGGCACACACCGACAACAGAGCTGCAGGGGAGAGAGTCCCCGGGATTTAGTCTCCTGAAGCCACTGCTATAGAGGGGATTTACTCCAATAGACAGAGGCTCACTTTGCCGTTTTATAGAGGTGAGACCAGGCAGAGAAGCACCAAAGGGATCGGTAATCTCCCATTCACCATCCAGAGGCTGATATTCTGCAGGGAAAAATAAAAAATGTCTCAGTCTCCTGGCTTACTATTTGTCATATGGTGTCGAGCAGCATGCGAGCTCTTCAGGCGCACAAATGCACAGAAAAATATTTCAAAAGTTTCGATTAAAATGTAGGAAATTTCGCAGACGCCTGTGCAGACGTAACACGAGAGCTCAGTCTGTCGCTCTCCCTTTGTGGTTTGTTACAAGCTGTTGCAAGCTCGGCTCTGCAGGTGCAAGAACCACCTTTTTTTGCAATAAGGCAGGACTGTGGCTGAACAAAAGAAATCTCATTTTAAGCCATTTGTATGCATGAACGGGAATGTCCAGACATTGCAGACCGCTATTGCTTTCATTTTCTGTAACTTAACCATGTGAAACGCACGTGAAAAACTGCGAAAGGATAGAGAGGCAGCGTTTGAAAATCTTTTGTAATACGTTTGAAGTTAATGGTGGAGTGCAGTGAGTGGAAATAGGTTTGGGAAACGCTTCTTCCATTACAATAAACCCAATCAAATTACTCTGCATTTAGTACGGCAGAATCCAGCGAGGAGGCTCTTACCCAGGACTCTATTTTATTCTCGCGGCATCAGCTGTCAGTCAAGTTAAAGATTGATTATAAGATTCCTTTAATCACCTCAGAGACACTTCCTCGCTCAGCTCCTTCCTGCTTTTTATTTCGCGTTACTAAACCCTCGCTTGAGTGAGCGGCCACTTAAAGTCATCCAACCATAAACTGGCTTTAACTTTGGCCGCCTTTTACTGAGATTTTGGTGCAGCCCTGCCACTCCCTTTAAAGTGAGTTTTTGCATATGCTGTTTGTGTGCAGATGTTGATGAATAACCCAGAGCTAAAACTCAGAAATAATTTGTATTTACAATGAAGTTTAACCATAAAATACATAATTTTTTCTCTGTGAGACTGAATTTGATTCAAAACGGATCAGTCAGTTTTTATACTTTATTGGTGGTTGACACAACTTCCCGGAAAAAAAGTGCTTAAAGTGCTTTAGTTGAAGAATTTTCGTACTTGTTTAAACTTTTGATAGAAAAGACGGGTGCTCTCACTTGTTTAATTCTCTTTGATGAAAAGCAGCAGATCAAAGCTCTCCTCCTTACGCAGACATTTACATGAAAAGGCAGAGATCCACTCAGAAACACAGCTTCTGTCCGGTGTCTCAAGACAAATCATCAGTGCTTTGAGTGTTTGCTTTGAAGGTCCGCATACGAATAAATAAAACAAACAATAGCTGAGATGATAAGAGTATTAATACTGTGTGATACGATTCTCTTATAATCAAAAACAAAAAGTGATATCTTTGTAACAGAGTCCCTCTCCAATTTCACATTGTCACTACTTCATGATTTCTCAGACAATGACGTTAATCCTGCTCTTTTTTCTTCAATAATTTAAATATTGTG
The DNA here is from genome assembly GCA_962446985.1 of Xyrichtys novacula. Lineage (NCBI taxonomy): Eukaryota > Metazoa > Chordata > Actinopteri > Labriformes > Labridae > Xyrichtys > Xyrichtys novacula. Next base: position 3,301,090 of record OY660882.1, on the reverse strand, counting down.
ATTTATTATGATATGATATTTTTAATTTAAGATACAAGAAGATAGACTCTGTTGTCCGTTTTCATCCCAAATTTGTCACACAATTTAATATCATACAGTACTGTATACTATTGTATTGTGTCATGCAATGTCCTGTATAGGTGTGTTATGTCAGTATATTATACAACATTAATGTGTGTGTGTGTTTGTGTGTGCGTGTGTTGTATTACAATGTATAATATTGTATTGTATCGTATCATATCTTACAGTATGTTACCATATCATTCCCTTGCAACATGTTGTTACACATTGTATCATAACATACAATAATGTAACATAATGTAATGTAACATAATATAACATAACATAAAATAACATAAGGTAACATAACAGTAACAGAATGTATTTAAATGAGTTGCAACAATACAAACAGTATCATAGAGTAACGTATTGCAACATATTGTACCGTATCACAAGGTATCGTATCCTAACATATCTTATCATGACGGGATGTGGGGTGACGTAACGTGACATGACATAACGTGCTGTGACATAACATCACATAACATAACATGAAGAAACATACGTTACTATATTATTATGTACTTTGTAGTAACACAGCAATCAAATCATTTTGCATGTTTCATTGTATAATATTATATTGTACCAAACTAAAAGGTAAAGTATTGAATCAAAACAAATCATATAGTACTTAAGTATACAGTATGGTATACTAAAGTATTATAAAAAATATTATATTAAGTCTTATTAAATTGTATTGTTTAATATTGTAGCACATCATATTGTACTGTATCTTGAGTTCTCCTGCTTTTCCCTCCCTGATACAAAGAGTTAGAAATATATAGTAACAAACAATAGAAAACATTCATCCTTAGTTTCTAACACTACTCTGTTTTTATTTCATTGGAGTTGCATCCTGTCTTACATACTGCGATTTATTATAGTTTGTTATTGACCAGAAATTTTATTTAATTTTTTTTTTCTGTGTGATTTTAAAGGCAGAAAAAGAGATTGATTTTCTGGAAAAACAGTAACGAGACTTTAAATTAATCGCAGCTGGATGTCTTATTTTACTGTTTGGGATGTTTCTTTACATCTTCTTTTGCACAAGGTGTGCAGCTTCCTGCCAGTAACAGCTTGCAGGGTTTGATATGTGACCAGGTTTGTCATAAATAATCCACTCTCCAAATTCGAATGTCACTTTTACTGACAGTCTCTCAAAAAATCCCACTCGTTCAGTCTTTACCTGGTGGACTTTAAGAGTAACGTATAAGTTTAAACATCGTCAAGTCTGTCTCTGTCAAAGCTGCTGTCATGGTGCTGGATCCAGTCGTGGTTAACTCCAGTCCCTCTCCACCTCCTGGCTGTCAGCTGTGGTTTCTGTCTGTGGCATCTGTGCTGGCTCTCTTCCTAGATGTGGTCAATGAGATGAGCCCTCTCCAAACCATACCAACACAATATGAACATTCTGTGTCTGGCAACTGAGCACTTCAACTTTACACACACACACATGCACACACACGCTCGCTCACACACACTCGCAGCTCAAGAGTTTACCATTCCCTCTGCCAAGGAGATTTAGTTTTTGTTTGTTTGACTGTGTTCATTAGTGAGCCGAATATCTCAAATCTGACAGCAGATTGCAGCAAATTGGGGAACGTTGCAGCATGGGACAAGCAACAAGTGACGAGGTTTTGGTGCATACTCGCAAATCATTAAATTGAAATTAGGGCATTATGGCGCTTATATTTACTATCTTTTTTCTTTTTTTTTTACTAACGTCAGACTTAAATTAGAGTATTCTCTCTAAGGATGCTGATTTTCATTTTCATCCATGCCCTTGTCGTGACTGTGGGAAAGTGATAACATGTATGATGTTGAGGTAGTTCACCACTTTGGTTCTGGTTAGACTGATGATAAGAGATTTAAATATCACATTAATTTGGCCTTTATAAATGTATGTCCTGTGTAATTATGATGTTAAATATAAATGAGTTAAATAGACAACAATCAAGGCTGTGTATCACTTTGACTCACAGTTTGTTTCACACAATCTCTGTGTTTGCACCGTGTCCTTCAAGAGCTTAAAAAACATTATTTTCATGACAACTACAGGCATCTGAGGTTATTTGATAGCTGATCCGGCCTTATCTGACTGTAAGTAAAACTCAGTATCTAGTGAAAAGCGCTTCCACACAGGAACGTTAAAAAACTTGACTCTTATATTTGTTTAAAATTCTGCAAATACAGATTAGTCTTATCAGTCTGATCAGCTGCACCTCTATGTTAGCTCATACATGGTAACTCACACTTAAAATACTTAACTGATGATTAAAATACACATTTGACATTAAGTGAATATTACTGTTGACTGGTTGAGCTATCTGAAAGTTCAATAAAGCAAGATTTACCCCTCAGAAGTGCTGAGGTGTTTGTATTTTGCATTGCATGGCAGCAAGAAGCAGGAAGACACTGTGGCAGCTTGACAACGGTGTCCTGGAAGGGACAAAAAAGCACATGATTTAAAGCTAAAACAAGCTATAATGTGATGCCTGTATTAAATGCAAATGCCTTGGATTTAGCTTTTCTTGAGCTGTGGTTGTTCTCAGTGATGGCTGTTTAGCTAAAATGTCACATTGAACAGGGCTTTGTTATCAAATTGAAGGATTCTCACTTGACTATATTTGCTTTTCACCGTCTTCGTCTAGCAGACCACTGTCCAATCAATGCAAATGTTTGTGTCCTCTCACTGAGCAAAGATGGTGGACATTATGTGCTATCTCCCGAGCATCATTTGGCTAACATTGTCATTCTAAGCTTGTTGGCACACTGAATTTAACATGCAGCTAAAAGCTCTTGGTAAAGCTTCGCAGAGCAGCCAGCCTAGTAGAACTCTCCGGCTTGTGGAGATAAAATGAAGGATTACACGCTCCCCTATGGCTTGAGAAGTTCTACCACTGTTATATATCACAAAGCCGTTTAAAACTCTTCGGAGTGTCAGGATTTCAGGGGGAAATGGTCACTAGGAATCAGTGCTTTTGAAGAGCAGATCATTTTAGAGACAGTAGACTTAAAGGTGATTGACAGTATTGATACCTGCTCATGGGAGTTTAAAATATCTTGTGAACACGGCAAGAATAGAGACCTGTGCTGCTCTAATGCTGCATATTTTACTCTTTTTCAAAGAGAAAGGTCTGCACTGCTGCAGCAGTTTGATCTATTTCTGTCTGACTTTGCTAAGACAAACAGTTTCAAGACATCTCTCCTCTTCGCCCATTATACACACATTCACACGCAGGCACATTATACTGGTATTAGCAGTAACATGAACCTCATTCAGAAGCCTGTTCTGGTTCTGCACTCATTGTTGCTTGAACATATGTTTGAACTGCTGCTCGTGACTTCCTGCTCACCCCACACTCTGCTCCAGCAGTGTGTTTCTGCTGCCGCTCCAGATAGCTTTGGACGTGTGCGCTCACCCATAATAACACTGCTTAACAGTTGTAGAATACAGTACTATCCGTTTTAAACCCAGATTCAGGCAGATGAGTCGATGCACATGTGAAAGACAATAAAAAGGGTTCGAGAAATGAGCCTCATATGTCATTTTGTCACTTGGTTACCGTCATCCTTCTGGCATGAGCTCTTATTAAACCTTTTTCTGTTTGGAAGGAATATTGGATTCTTGAAACACTGCTAATCAATGACATAATCAAGAGGACAATAATGGTCATCTATGCTGAAAAACTGGTTTTGTTGGGTCTGATTGGTTAGTTACAGCAATTCTCAGTCTGCTATTTTCTTATAACAGACTGCTGCTATGAAGAACAGACCGTTGCTATGGATACAGCTTTGATCACAGACCCAGGAAGGCTAACTTTGATCTTACTTTGACAGTGTTAAGATAGAAAACCTCAATAATAACACTGCTTAACAGTTGTAGAATACAGTACTGTCCATTTTAAACTGAGCTTGTGTGATTTTGAACTGAGTTTGGGACTCGTTTTACTCGGTTACCATCATCCTTCTGACATGGACTCATATTAAACTTATTACTGTTTGGAAAGAGGATTTGATTCTTGAAACACCGCTAGTCAATGACATAATTTCAAGAGGACAATAATGGTTATCTTTTCCAAAGAACTGATTTTGTTGGGTAACCTGGGATTTCCACCACATCTGGAACAGCAGCAATTTTCACCGTGCACCAATTCCTACCGGCTCTGTTTGTGAGACGAATATCGTGGTGGATACGGACAACGAGAATCGCGAGAACTCACGAGAACCTGCAGATTCACATGCAGTCACGCAATAACAAGTTGTCAGTAGCCACATAGGCTAACCATATAAGCAGTAGATTGTGTCTACTTCTAGAATTTTAGAATCAGCAACCTCTCATCCATCGGGTGAAATGTTGTCTATAAACCTTTCACTTGTTCATCCCCGCCCACTTGCATGGTGTGAAATACGATCCGCCTGAAACATGGAGTGTTTTATTTTGAAAGGAAGCCGGATGTTTTATTTTGTGTCTGTGCCAACTTCCTTTCCAGCACGAGTTAATCTGTGCTGAATTTATCCGGCATGCTGCATGCGTTGGAAATTGCCAGTTAGTCTACTATTTTCTTATAACGGACTGCTGCTATGGAGAACAGACTGTTGCTATGGATACAGCTCTGTTTACAGACCCAGAAAGACTAACTTTAGTCTTACTTAACATTTGATCATCTTGTTATATCTATCCATCAAGAAAAATGGCAGTTTCATGTCATTAATAATATGTTGATGCATGATTAGTGCCTTAAATGCCATCTTAAGGAGTCGTGAAGAAGTGACCTGGTGAAAACAGCTTAATCAGTCATGTTATATTATATTGATGTATCGTGACTATATGGATAAATGTTCCATTTCCAACAGTAAAGAGGATAGTGTATGTCATCATGCTAGAAAAACTAGTTAAAAAATGTTGGACTTTTAAAAATCATGACCCTGAAAGAAAAAGCCATTCAAACCTCTGATGTAAGTGTGATTCTATTTCAACCGTGTCCCTGTAGCTTTGGTACAAATCAAATGATGAAATTTTGCTCCTCTTTTAGGATACTTTTTAGTCTCCAGGGAACAAAATCCTCCCCTTGTCTTGTGTTTTTTGTTTCCACATGACAGACACGATGAGCAGGTGGAGCATAAAGGTTGTAGGTGTCGCTTCAGAGAACCCAGAGGAAACAGAATTGCAGAAACGTCAAAAATCCCTCATCGTATGTTTAAAAAAAACCACAGAGGGGATGTTAAAGCTTTGTTTGGCATCTCCATCTCCATCTGTGTGTGAGACATGTTTAAGGACTTCTTTGCATTGTGCTTAGTAGACCTGCAACCGCTGCCACAATCTATGCACACATGATACTATAAGCTGGTGTGGGTAACAGCGCTTACAATTCCTCTGTGGCGTGACCAAGAACCTAGAAAAAGATCGTGTCACAACCACCACCCCCGGCTTTCTACACTCTCTCACTCTCTCTCTCTCTCTCTCTCTCTGAGTTTCTCTTGTTGAAGAGACTTGTTTGATGTCTCAGACTTTGTGCTTGCGTCAGGCGCGAGAACAGTCCCAAAATGGATCACATTTGCATTCCTGGTGTGATTATGACACCGGACAAATAGACACAACAAGCTCCATCTTTGCTCTGAGGAAAAAAAGTCCATCTTGTTTGCTGCTTTGTGAGTGAAATGAAGGGTTGTACGAAGAGAAATATTGTTTATTTTTCACATTTCTGTAGTCATTCAAGGTTTCGCCCTGGCCTACTACCTGATTACCCATAATGCCTGTTTACTCATGCTTTAGCTTTATGTGACCCAAGGCGAATACAAAGCTCCCTTTAAAGAGGTTGATGTTCATTTTATCAGTGTTTTTCTCCAAGTTCATAAGCTCTCTGTCTTCCTCCCTCTCTTTCCTGTCCCTGTCGCTCCTCTCTTTCCTTGTCCTCTTCCATCTCCCTGTCCTCTGTGTACGTGTGTGTGTGTGTGTGTGTGTGTGTGTCCCTGTGTGCTGTCCTCCTTCTCTATATGTGTGTATGCTTTCTGCTCCCAGCCCCTCTGCGGAAAGCAAAGTTTGTGGAGAGCCCTCGCATTCCACAATCAGAGCTTGGCTCCCCTACACACACCTCCACCACTGCCAAGAATCCAGACCTGGACACATACTGCCCGGGTAAGTGTTCAGCCAGCTCATCCCTCATTTCATCCTTATTTCGCATGTTGGTTTTTGTCTTTAAATGCAGCGAGAAGAAGAAGAAGAAGCATTGGAAACATAACTAAGATCATTATTGGAATAGCTGCTCCGGTGCCCACAGAGTCCATCCTCACCGCCTCCTCCCTCTCTGCTCCTCTAATCCTCCCTTGCTGCTCTGTCACAAGCTCTCTGCGTCCGTAGGAGAGGCAGAGAGCTTGTGCAGGTGCCGCCTCTGTTTTCCGTCAACTTCACAGTCGGTGGTAGTACGGTTAATCCTGTGGACAGTCCAGATTTACCTCCACCCCTCTATTTATCTATCCCCTCTCTTCCCCCCCTCTTTTCCACGCATGCACGAGCAGGAGGACAGTAAAGCGGGTCACTCGAGGATAGTGCCCTGCTGAGATTTGGTGCTTGTATATCTGCTTACTCATCTCGCCTCTCCTCTTCCTGAAGCACGCCGTTAGCTTTTTCTTACGTATCTTGTTGACTCAACCTCTGGTGGTTTTTCTGGAAAGATACTGCAACACTCCAGGGTTGGATGAAGACAAGAGAGAAATAGTGATGGGAGGTTTGAGGGTGTAGCGGTCTTATCAGAGAGGGAAAATGGTCGACAGAGTGCTACCGGTCTTCTCCGTCTGTCAGCCTCTTCTGCTGAGTCTCTGCTCATTGGGAGCTCTAAGTAGGTGATCCATCTACATAAACAAACTAGAGTTCACCTTTTTATAGTGTCGCTTTTGTCTGTTTAGTACCAAATTAAATCAGAAGTAGCAGCTCAAAACAACAGAATATAACAGGAAATTCATTTTAATTCACAAAGATGAACTTTCACATAAGCTGTGAAATGTGTATTTATGAGATAAAATGTGAAATAATTTGAATATATTTGTTTGAAAATCCAGTAACTCAAGATGTCAGAATATTCTCTTAAAGCTCCTGTAAGTGACTTTCAGTTTGTCTCAATTTTGGCGCCCCCTGTATACAGTTTTTCCTCATCTCGTCCCGTACACTCCAAAGTAATGACTTCTTAAATATTATCATCCTGCTGACTTTAGTGAGAGTATGAACATAAAGAAACTCCTCACAGGAGCTTTAAATCAACAGAAATTCAGGATTTTAAATACAAATAAGATGTTCCTTTAATAGTCTCACAAGGGGAAATTCCAAATTTACTGCAGCGTAGTAAAGATATAAAGAGAGAAAAATTAAAAGATAAAGAAACTTTGAGATGTTCAACTCCTAGAAAGTAAGTTTATTTACACACTCGGTTACCGTTTGGGGTTTCTTTGATAAATTACTGCATTGGTGCAGTATGGCAAAGATAGCAGCCCTCAGCTGGACTGTGTGTTTACCGTATTTTTCGCACTACAAGGTGCACCACAAATGAACATGTTTATTTGCATGTATTTTCATACAGAAGGCCCACCGGATTATAAAGCGCAATTAGACAAACAAAACAGTCAGATAAGTCAAACTTTATTTATCTCATTCAATAACTCCACGAGGCTACGGTAGCTGCAGTGCTCCAAGTGTGCCTTATAGTGCGAAAAATACAGTAATAGGGGTGTGAATCACTAGTGGCCCCACAATATGATATAATCACGATATTTGAGACACAATATGATATTATTGCGATTTTATAATCTGCAATACAGTGAGTACTGCGATACAAAATATTGCGATTTAAACCATTTTTTCAACTTTTTAGCCAATTTAGCATTTGTCTTTTCTTTATGTTTGTTTTATTTATGCTGTGTTTTATTTTCATGTAGCACATCTTGCAAACCTTACATATATTTGTTTGTTGCACTAACTTTCTCCTGCTCTGTGACGTCACCTCAGCCAACCTCACTGGACAAACAGTTGATTTTATTTTTCCATGATCATAAACCCACCCCTAGTTTCCCTCCCTCTTGACAAAACGGCTGTCCAGTTAATACGGTAATATCACTGCCAACAATCCATGTACTTATTTTATTTATTTATTCAGTTTCTTTAATTAGGAAAATGAACATGAAGAATTTCTTTGACCCATGTGTCGTTCCAACAGAGTCAAGACATACAACATATTATAACTTTGTAATGTTCGGTAGCAGTTTTGGCGTTGTGGGCAGGTGTTAAGTCCTGCTGGAAAAGGAAAGTGGCATTTCTATTGAGTTTGACAGCAGATGAAAGTATGAAGCACTTTAAAATCTCCTGGTAGACAGCTGGGGTGACTCTACACTTGAAAAAACAAAGTGGACCAACAGAAGCAGATGTCATGTCATGCTGTGGATGTGCTGTGGCCTCTTCACTCTTCCTCCTGATCTCAGTCCTTGATTTCCAAACGAAACGTCCAATACTTTTTCTCAGCACAGGCGAGACACTTCTGACACGTATCAATAATTCTCACTATTTATTCTTGAACACCTGCTGGAAAATATTTAACTTCTTTTTTGGTGGTTTTCTATTTTTTTTAGCTGTACATGTAGTTCTTCTGGATGGGTGCTAGACTTTTTTGTACCTGGCTTTCTTTTGAATCTCATCTATGAAAAAGTGCCAAACCTGCAGACCGTGGAATAAGCTATCAGCTGTGAGGAGCCGCTAAAAGCTCCTGCAGATGTGACATGTCAGTATTTAGATGGAAATTTCTTGCGCAGTGGAGGCAGGAAAACAGTCGATTACAAATGCGAGGCGAGATGAATTTGCAGAAGAGAGGAGGACTCGAGCCTCGCAGGTGGACAGATGGGGCATCTTAGCTCTTAACAAGAACTTCTTGGCATGAGCGGCGGCAGCGGGGCAGTGACTTAAACATCTGATCGCATGCCAGTCTGCTCTCTGCGGATGACATTGTCCACCGCCAGCAGGAGGGCAGGTATCAGCGGAGTTTTATGGCCCACAAAGACAATTTGTGGCGTCGTAAATATTGTTTGTGAATATTTTGTGAGATGGCTTGTAAAATTCACCACCAGACATCCTCCTTATATAAATCAGATTTTAAAGCTTTGTAATGATGGTTGCGGCTCATCCTTCAACAAGGAGACAGTGTAGGGGTGAGTGTCGAGGAATTCACGTTATCCATACATACTTTACTTTAAAGCTCCTGTGAGGAGTTTCTGCTGTGACGGGGTAGGTTCACCGAAGAAACAGCAAAAACTTCTAGTGAGGGATATATTTCAGTAGAGATTTTTTGTCTGTTTTCAGAAGGCAGCAATGATGTAAAGTTTACCACTTTCTCCACAGGGGGCGCCAAAGACAAAAAGTTTCTCACAGGAGCTTTAAGTGAAAGGAAAACCAGAGACTAAAATATCTGTTCTGTCTGATTCGAGGTATGAGGAAGTATTTGGTATTTAAGTATTTACGATACAGAGGTCATCAAGACCTCAATGTGAAGCTTAGAGATAAAAGAAGTTTTTTAAACACAAACATGACAGTGATAATGACCATAAAATGCAAAAAAAAAACAATTTCCTAAGAGTGTATATTGATTTTAATGCCTACAAATTTTGTAGACGGTGATTCAGAATTTTAGAGATATCAAGCACCAGAATCTTACTCTGCTTTCCACTTTTTAAGGATATTTTAGGCCACATTTACTCTTGTATGACTAAAAACACCAAAGTAACAACTAATTTTTGGGGTGTCAGGCCCCTCCCAGGCCAAACAACGCTGAGTTTGAATTGGTCGTTACCATGTTGAGATGGTTGATGGTGGTCCTGACCTGAGTGGACGCTCGAAGAACTACTTTTTATTTCACTTCCACATTTACTTCATTTTGGATTTTCATGGAAGGTTGATTCTTGATATAGTTTAAAAAATTGCCTTTCATGCAAAAGTGACCAAGAATGAACGTTTGCTGCCATTTTAGTGAGGAAATACTGTATGTCTGTTGATAGGATAACAGAGTATTATTTAGCGTTTCTATTTCAAGGAACAACAACAAAAATATCAAATTTTCCGTCATGTTTTCCTAAATTTACTTCTTAATCCAGTGCAACCAAATATCCATGAGGGCAGTCATTGGCCTTTATAGTTGGACCTTTATCGTTGGACCTGGTGTCCTGAGACCGAGTCTGTTTTTGTGCGGATAAAATCAGCGCGCTGCACATGAGGAATGTGAAATTCACTCCTCTGATCTCTTGATTAGCTTCCAGTTCCTGATGCGTTTGCCTCCGCCGACTTATCTTTGCTTGTGTTCACATTTCCTTTGACGTAAAGTTAAACAATAGGTGTGAACCCACCTTGATTTCATGCCTTAAGTTGTCGACAGCTGTCACGTCACCCTCAATAATGTCTGTCACTTCTTCTTCACTGGTAGCGCTCAGATGTCTATGCCTCTAAAAATATGCTCGGGCCACTTTGGATGGCAGACATTGATTGTAACGGTAGAGCGTCTCTCTCTGTGGACTTGCCCTGAAGGAGCTGGAGGTAAAGCGGCCCGGTATTGGTTGTAACCGGAGCCGTGTGTTATCTCACCTGCAGCCGGGGCCTATGAATACCACCTCCTGTCCTGTCCTGTCCAGACCCCCGCCTGCAGCACACATGCTTCTCCCTCCGTCTCCTCTCGGCTGCTCTGCGGACGGCCACCGAGAAACAGATGCGCTTGCACAGAAACACATTCCTGGCTGCGTGCAAAGATAGTTGCTATGGCAACCATCTGTCTCCTTCTCAGCTCAGGAATCCAACGGAGTGGAGTGTGCGTGTCTGTGTGTTTTTGTGTGTTGTGTATAAGAGGTGTGTTGAACACCTGATTCTGTTTCTTTAAATTCAGATTTGATCGCTCAGGTGAGAGGCGTGACATTTCTCTTTCAGCGCCCGCTGCTGCTGTCACGTCCTTTTTTTAGACGCCTATCTTCAGCGTGATTGTCAGGATTGTTATTTTTAGAACAAAAGGTAGAGCTACAAATAGAAAGAAACCAATGGGTTTAAATTATACACTATGGTAATGTGAAATAATTTCCCTTTGATAGTTGCTCATTAGCACCAGGCGTAGATATAAAGGTAAAATTATAGGCAGATTTTCATGACACTGATGGTCCACTGTGGCACTTTTTCATCCTCTTTTACGTTGAAAAAGAGAGTTTTGTTCTCACATCTATGTGCTCACCATATGTTCGGCTGTGTTGCAGTTTTTTTTCTGGTGTAAAGCAGTACAAAAGGATTGCCTATGTTCAGCTCAAGGGAGTTACTGTTGACTCCAGCATCCAGATTAGAGATTTGGCTCCCACATCAAAAGAAACACAGACAAACCGCTCACCCCTATGATGACTGACTGAGAAGTACAAAACAACAGAAGCATGGGAAACAGAAAGACTTTAAAGAAACAGTTTGGGGTACAGATTGCTAATAAGGAGTGAATAAGCCTCTGGTTTAAAAAGGTGGAGAAAACCTAAACCCCCCTGGCTTGCAGCAGGAAACTCAGGTGGATGCAACAAGATTGAAGATACAAAAAAAGAGCTTTCCCTCAGTGTGTTAAGATCATAGATTTTATGGACAACTTGGCTCCACCCTCTGCCAGTATCAAATTTGAAGCCAAAAAGCTCTGGGTATTGCGCAGTCATGTTGTACGCATTCGGCGGGAGAGTCGCTGTGATGATTTACTCAAACAGCGTATCTCTCGGGTAAGCTACGCTATCTTCGTACGCCCATAGGCTGTATCAAGTGTCAATCATAGAAAATATGAACCCCCTAATAACTTTTAGAAATGGAGCTGCACAGAAAAAAGAGGACTTGAGCACAAACCAGTCTTACAGTAACTACATGTCAACATCACAACCAGGGTGGAGAAACATTTATATTCTGTGTAATAAATTTCTAAAGTTTGTCCACAGCTCCATAGGGATTGCTAGAGGAGGCGGGATTTATGACCTATACTGCAGCCTGTCACCAGAGGGTGCTGTTCACCCAGCGAGGGGGCAGACAGTGTCCATTCTAAATACAGTCTATGATCTGAACACTGTGCAAAATGATGCTATCAGTCCAAGGATATCAAAACAAATGATAAAATTAGGGAATTTACCGCTTTATAAAGATATATGCTCTTTCTAAATTCGATGCTAATAAAACAAAAAGAAAAAAAAACTCATACTTCACATGAATTCCCCCCTTTAACTGCATCATGAGCACATTTATAAAAGCAGCTATAAAATTTTATGACAATCCTTGTATGTGATTATACGCTTTAATAACATCTTATGGCAATATTTATAGAGTGAGCATAATGGCTTATAGAGACACGATTTACAATGTGTGACACCTCAAGGCGAAAGAAAAAAAATAGAAACCATTTTGGGGGGATTTATCTTCTACAGTTATATCAAGCTTCAGCCTTCTCCAGTTTGGTGGCCCTGCATTGGGGACAGGTGTGGCTCTGTAGTGGAAATCACTGCAAAAGCACAAGACTGTAAAAACTGGTGTCTGTCAAGTAGGGCTGGGCGATATGGCCTCAAATCAATATCACGATATATTGAGCAGTTCACCTCAATAACGATAAATAGACAATAACTACTCCACAAGCTGCTCACCCCCTCCCACATTAACTTCGTCTACTTCAGCCGCTACAACTTTGGAACCGTCCTCCATCTCCTCACCTGTCTCTCCCTCTTTGTTATGGACTGGATTGGGTGGAGTCATGTCTCTGACGTAGGACATAAAGGGACATGAGACCATAGCCTACCTACACACATCCAAAACCAACTTTTGTTTATATTGACGTGGGCAAAATGACGTTGGTTATTGTCGTAAATTTCGGTATCGGTAAATTTTCGGTTTATCGCCCAGCCCTACTGTCAAGTCTGTTTATCACCACACCTGGGTTAAACCAAAACCATCCAAAGATATCGACTAAATCCAAATCTGACATTCGTTTTGGAAGCCTTGGATTGTTTTACCTCAGTTAACATTTTCCTAATAGATTCATGATCTCAATCAGGAGTTCAGAGTCTCGTTAATTCGGAGTGATTGAGCTTTGAAATTACATTAAGATTATAATTAGTGACAAAGCAGAGGCTCATGCAAGGATGTGGCTACGTGTGATTCTTACGTCGCCACCGTGGCGGCCTCTGAGATGGATACCAAGAGATGCGGATCTGTGTTTTTTTTGTTTTTTGTTTGAGTTAGAAAAACTCACAGGAGCTCCAAGTCTTAACTTTTGAACAGACAGTACAGAGAGAGAGAGAGAGAGAGAGAGAGAGCCCCCGTTTGATCGTGGTCACGCCTGCAAACCCCTCAGGAGCTTTTGACTAATCAACGCTAATGCATTCACTGCTTACTACTACCAGTCTGTCAACTGGGAAGCCTTCACTGCCTCCATGTCCTCACACACTACAGCAGCAGCAGCAGCGAACACATACAGAATACATACATGAGCTCGGCTTTGATTTTGTTTGCCTGTAATTTTCTCCGGCTGATGGCGCCTCGTCCCCTGTGATATTAGCCGTAAGAAGAGTTAGAGTAATTCCAACGACACACATCTGCTCCATTACTGCATCCATCCTCCAGGGACGCACGGGGATTCAGTGACCTTGGAGGTCCTCAGATGCTGCTTTATATAAAGCGAATCCAGCTGCAGTACGGAGCTGCTCACTCTTAATTAGCTGTTTTGGACTCTAATATGAGCGGTGATTTCTTCATTATCAGTCCGCTGTGTTTTTATTTTTACTCTGCAACATGTCGTCTCGGTGCTTCAGAGGTTTCTTCTCCCTCCCGCAGAAAGAAGGTGCCTGTCGTCTTGACTCGCTCAGAGAGACTCTGAGTCAATCTAATGAGGATCCTGACAGCGCCCTGCCTGTCCGTTCCATGAGCGAGCAGCAGAAGATAGAGCGCGGCTTCAGATTGCCTGTCTGTCTATACGTCTTTGACAGAGAGGCCACAGGCTTCAGACAAGCTGTCTGTCTACAGAGAGGTGCTGGGACTGTCTAATGGTCGTCAAGTCAGGACTTAGTGCAGCTACCTGCCAGTCTGGTTCGACCTGCCCGGCAGGAAAACAAGCGGGGGAGAGGAGACGGGAGAAAACTGGCCCTGCCGCTAGCTGCTGTTTATTTAAACACCAGCCATCTCATGCTGTTGTCTTCAATGTCACTGAAGTCGGGGCCACTTCACAGCCGTGTGAGTGTCCGGTACCAGCTGCTGGGATTCAGCCCCTAGTTAGCCTCTCTGGTCGGGTGAATAATTAGTGAAAGCTTCGACTGTGAGTGTGACACTCCGGTAAATAAAGAGAAACTGATATAGTAAGCACCTCCAGGGCAAAACATCGCCATGTGTTATTGAAAAACTACCACTGAGGGTTTGTTATGGATGGAGAGTAACCAGGCAACAGGGCCAAGAGATGAGGTCATTAGGGGATTTTGTTTTAAGGTCCTGTTGCAACTGAGATCTCACAGCTCTACTCTTAAATGTGTGTGTTTTTCTGTGTGTGTATGTGTGTGTGTGTGTGTGTGTGTGTGTGTGGTTTTTGATCATCTGATCATCACGCAGCCTCACCGCCCCTAGCGTTCTTGCTGTGGAGCACGCAGTCTGTGTAAACAGGATAGAGAGGTGGATACACACCCACATAAACACACCGTCTCTCTCTCTCTCTCTTTCTCACTCACTCTCTCACACTCACACACTCACTCAGGTGAAGGGCGTATCTCGTTACGTCACGAGAGCTGCGGCGCTGCTGATGAGCGGTGCGGAAGGAGCTGTCGTCAGTGTGGAAGGCTTTTGTCAGTCAGCGTGGAGAGGGGTTGGTTGTACTTGCGGCTGTGGGGATTTTTGAGTTTATGTAAGAAGACACCTCAACAAAGACGTCCGGCTGTGGAGGAATGCGCCGGTAATGCACAGCTCTGAGCTCCGGGGGAACTCGGGTAGGGAGCTTCTTGTCCTGAGCGCAGGTGCTGCTGTGAGTCCTGTATCCGGGTGTGTTGTTACTGCTGTGGTTTCTGCCAAACAAGCTTAGATATGCCGTGTGATTTCCAGGTACAGAGGAGGCGGATAAGCAGCTTTTAAAGCCAGTTTATTTCTGTGTGTGTGAGTGAACAAGTTTCTTTTCTTCCCACCACAAACACTCATTCTGTCTTTTTTCTTTCTTTCTTTTCCTTCATCACGTCCTCCCCACCCCCTCCCCTCCCCACCTCCTGCCTCTGCAGGGGAGTCAAGCCAGGAGCTGGGCCCCCCTCCGTCGGTGGATGAGGCAGCCAACACATTGATGACGCGCTTGGGTTTCCTTCTGGGAGACAAAGTGAGCGAGGGGCCGGCCGGTACCCAGTACAGCATGGAGGAACCCGAGGCGAGACAGGTAATGAGATGAGCAACGATGAGCTGGAAGTTTTACAGTTTCAGAAATGGACCATCATCTTGTCACGCCACACAGTATTTATACTTCAGTCAGGGCTTGACACTAACTTTTTTCACAAGGAGCACACAAAGAAGTTGAAAATTTATCAAATAATGTTGGTCGACAGAAGTACTATTATTTGAAATCAATTTTAGGTCTTTCAGTGACATGACACGGAAGCTGTTGAAGAATATGTTCAAAATTTGCCTTTAAATTTAACACAAACATATTTTAGATGACAATTTAGGGAAATAAAGAGGCGTGTCTCATTGTCCGACCTTAGTACTGTTATTTGAAATCAATTTTAGGTCAATTGGTCATGTGACATGGAAGGTATTGAAGGAAAACAGCCTTTTACGAGAACATCAACCGGTAATTAATTGACGGTCCCTTATTCAACACCTGACGTTGACAGTGAGGGTGCTGAGTAGATTTAACCTCGCCGCTGTTGCTATTCTTGGTTATGGCGAGTGAGAAGACACCATAAGATCCACAGAGAATGTCCATTAGATATCCAACCTAAAACTAACTTCACCGTGGTATTTACATGAAAAAAACATTTGATGCCTCGGCTAATTATTTTACGCACACGTGCCCCTAAATACATTATACAACCTGCACACATCTATTGTGAGTGAAACGGTCGCACTGTCGAGCCCTTACTGCAGTGTTCAAAGTTTTAGATCGTATAAACTCTGATAAAAAAAGACTAAATCTGGTCATTTCACTTCTCTGTGTTTGATAAGTGACTGCAAACACAATCGATAAAGAAAAACAGATACTAGCCGTTTAATCTTCAGTATCAGGGACTTGAACCTTAGTGAGAAATCTTACTTCTACCAACTTTTTCCTTTCTTTTAAATAAACAAAAAA
The DNA here is from genome assembly GCA_962446985.1 of Xyrichtys novacula. Taxonomy (NCBI): domain Eukaryota; kingdom Metazoa; phylum Chordata; class Actinopteri; order Labriformes; family Labridae; genus Xyrichtys; species Xyrichtys novacula. Next base: position 3,284,708 of record OY660882.1, on the reverse strand, counting down.
CAAACATTTCAACTATGTTTTTTTGAGTATGGTCTGATTTTCACTCTCTATCGTTATTGTTATGAGAGAGCTGTGAAACGATCATTATCCGTCAGATTATCAGGTTTTTTAGTGTTGGTAGCAGTGAGACATGATAACAATCATCCTGAGCATGAAGTAACAAGAAGATGTCCTCTGTGGGAAGATGGTCTGTTGACTTACAAAGCAACAAAGAGTCTAATGTTTTAAGGGTATTTTTACACCAACACTACATTCATACCCAGTGACGTCGGCACATGAAAACAGTCAGCTGGAGTCGAATGTTTTAAGATCGTGTAGATAAGGTTTTGGCGCCAACACGCCTGTTGTATTTCAAATATTTTATCGCCCTTGTTATTGTCGTGGTTTATCCTTGTCTAATTGTCTTCTTATGAATGTGATTTTGACTCATTTGGTTTGTATGAGATCACGCTTTGGAACGGGAGCTAACACGCCATCGTCTGATTCGATCTGTTTTGACATTCATCTTCATAATTTCCTTGTTTGACTCGTTTTTTTTGACAGATCTTTGGATAGCCAGATCAAAAGACTTTGCTGTAAATTGCCCTCAGAAACAACAGCGCTTTGAATCCAGAATTTATCAGTGCCTCTTCATCAAGCAGCGGATATCTACTCGTCTAATTAGATTCTTCTAAAACAAATTCTCCTAATTATTGATTTTCTGGCGCGCTTCAGTCGTTAAGTTGTTTTCAAAGTTGACACGCATCAGACCGGGCTCACTTCTCTCTGTTTGTAACCTTTCAAATCGTGACTTTGGCTGTTGTGCAACAAACAGCTCCTGGCACAACTGGCCTGCTCTGAGCTCTGCGGCAGATGCCCTGGTTTCTCTACCTAAACCTGATGTGACAGGTTTGAATTTCCCAAATTGAGGGAAGAAAATATTTGCAGCAGAGAGGGAAGTGGAGAAACAGTAACAGTAACAGTAACAGGGGGGGTAAAGGGGATGAAACCTGTTGCTAAATCCGAACCCGGTCTAGGTATGGTTTCGCACTACAGCAGCGTGGATAAACGATTAGACTGATGGACTGCCTGTGCTTGATGTGAGCGCTGCTGTAGCAGTGGGGGTGTATAAATTGAGAGAGGTTTATTCAAGCGGCTCTTTTTAGAGACGTGACTCATACTAGCACCCTGCTGCATCGTGAACACAGTGCAAACTTATTATTGTAGATATCTGCCCCAAATACTGCTCTCCTGGTGCAGTTTGTTTGATTCATTTACCACCAAGTAGGATGAGGATTGCCTCGCGGTATCGTGGAGGGTGGGCTCCGGTGGTAATTTTTCTAATTTGCTCGGATATTTGAGTAGAGAGAAGTATCACGGATATCTCACCAGTGACACTAAAGTCTCTTGTTTCTTTTGTTTAAACTCTTGCAGATTATCCAAAATATTCTAACACAGCTGGTACAAGTTGGGGACTTCTCTACGTTCGTCAGCACAGTGTAGAAATGATCTTTGTTGTTTTTAACAGACTCCTGATTTTGATGAAGCGGGAGGTCGTAAGAGAAAATATGGTGCTGCAAGCTAAGCGATCGTGATAATGACTCTATTATACAAACCATTAACGCCAGCTTTCTAAATTTGGATACAACTCCTGAGCTCTGGACCTCGGTGACATTAAAGTTGGGTACAGCCTCAGTTATGAGGACATGTAAAAAAGTGTGCTTATAATTGACACCTTGTACTTGGCATCACGACACAGAGTCATGAATACAGTCATGTCTGTGCCTTTATTAGCCTGCTAATAAACTTGGACATTGATTTCAAACAGGGTGAGTTTAAGTTTGACACATACATTGGCATAAGGCTGGGCGATATGGCCTCAAATCAATATCACGATATATTGATCAGTTCACCTTGATAACAATAAATGGACGATAGCTACTCCACAAGCTGCTCACTCCCTCCCACATTAACTTTGTCTACTTCATCCACTACACCTTCTGAACCATCCTCCATCTCCTCACCTGTCTTTCCCTCTTAGTTACAGACTAGATGGGGTGGAGTCATGTCTATAGCCTACCTACACACATCCAAAACCAAATTTTGTCAATTGATTTTTTTGACACTGACTATATCGACATGGGCAAAATGACATTGGTTAATGTCGTAAATTTCAGTATCGATAAATTTTCGTTTCATCACCCAGCCCTACATTAGCATGAATGCTATGAAACAGTTTACTCTGTTGAAATCCCTATTAGTTTTTTCCAATCAGGGGTTGTGCTGCTCTTTTTGTCCAGGTTGTTTTGACTTATATAAGGCTGGGCGATAAACCGAAAATTTACAGATACCGAAATTTACAACAATAACCAACGTAATTTTGCAGATATTTGTATATTCGGTGACTTCACTCCAGTTGTAGCTGCTGGAGTGACAGCTTAAGTAGACAAAGTTTATGTGGGAGGGGGTGATCAGCTTGTGGAGTACTTATTGTCCATTTATCTTTTTTGAAGTAAACGGCTCAGTACATCCTGATAATGATTTGAGGCCCTATCGCCCAGCCCTACTGCTAATAAACATATGGACATTGATCACTGCTGTCACTTTAAAACAGGCTGAGTTTAAGTTTGACACATACATTAGCATGAATACTATCAAACAGTTTGTCCAGGTCAATTAGATAAAACTGGAATCCAAGATCGTCAGGACCAACAGCTGTTCGAATCATGACGAGGCTGTGGGGTGATGACATTAATTTGACTCCATGATCAAACATCGTCAGTGAAACAAATGATCAATATTTTCATTACTGTAGGCCCCGAAACAGGAGTCACAAGCTACAGCTACTGACACCATGCTGTGACAGCTCTGACCTAAAAATGATATGTGGGCTGCGTCAGGTTAAACAGGCTGAGCAGGGCGATGCAGAACCAGCACAGGCATGTGGATGTGAACCTGCAAGGAGGATGAAAAGCGGGTGGTGCTAACTCTGCCAGGAAAACCACAGATTCTTTCCTCTCTTTAGAAAAGTGTCTCTGTCTGGTTTTAAGTTTCTGTTTGAAGAAAATGGAAAATTAGTCGTCTTGTATCGTTTTATCACAAACCAAAAGAGTTAAAGTCGTGAAGGTATGTTCGGTGAGGATTTAGGGAATTGTGCATCCCTGAACTGGAGAGTAAGAATCTCCTTTAAAAAAGAGGCAAACATCAGGCGAGGCCTCACTTTGCCTCTTCTGTAAAATGCCCATTAACCACCCTCCTTTTGACATTTGTTTAAATTCTTACAATAGCTGGTGTCAGAGCTGCCAGACCTCAGCAGCTGACAGAACAAGGTGACCTTAACCGGCGGAGCGTGCGGTTAATTGCCTTCCACACTCTCGTGCTCCCGCTCCCCCGAATAGACGCTACGCTCAGAGTTCAACCCAATCCTCGTACGCCGTTTGAGGTCAGACCCGCGCGGGGTGAGGTTCATTAGCCCCGCAAATAGAGCCGTGGCGTCGCTGTGTGTGCACAGAGCTTTGACGGTTTATCCCTCCATGTGTACATTTGTTTGCATCGGGGGTCAGGCTGAGGTAAACATGAACCCTTTAGCTGTCCTGATCAGAGGGTGACTGTGACTGAGAGAGAGAGAGAGAGAGAGCGCCTGACAAATCGTTATTCATTCGGCCAAACACACACAAACACACACTCATAGTGCAGGTTAGAGGCCGTGTACTGTACCGGACAATGTGTTGACAAGGATTCAGATGTCACCTTGAATTATTCAGCCTCAAACCTCCTCATGGACGACCATTAAGTACACACACATGAAGCTTTCCAGTCCAGCAGATCTGCCTCCCTTCCCAACCTCACTGAGCTTTCTGTGTTTGTTTTGCTGTTAAACTGCTGAGCATCATATTTACTCGTCCTAATTAAAACTGCTAAGTATTGCAAATAATGGATGCAAAAGAAACCGCATGATGTCGGCTTTGTGTGTTTGCCATCAGCTGACCCGCTCCCTAGTTATCAACAAACCGATATCAGTCGACCACTCTCAGACGGGATCTTTTAGGAGCTTTTCTCAAAAGTCCGGCTGAACATCAACTTGTTCTTTTGCTTTAAAAGAGCATTTTAAAGATTTGGTCCGAGAGCAGCAGAGAGGGGTAACTTCTCCTTGGCGTGTAGCTGTAGGAAGCTTTGCTTGTTTCCAGGTGGGCGATCTATGTGTGATGTTATGTAAAATAAAAACACTTCACAATTTTAACACGTACACGCACTATACAATCAGCCTGACGCCCCGCTGTCTTGGCCATCGTATGCAGTTGGGAACCACCGTTTTACCAGGGATGCCTTTTAAACGTGGACAAGACAATCGTTAATTGACGGATAAATCAATAGTAAATATAATCCATACTTCTAGCCCAACTCTCAGCTGTTTATGAGTCCCTTCATTGACCTCACCCCTCCTTCCTTCCTGTCCTCACCCCAGTGTTGACCTCCACTCATCACCAGCGCCTCCTCATGTTTTTGTGTTCCCCGTGTCTGATACGTCCACCCCGTCTCTTGACATCCCTGTTTTTACCGTGCCTCTGCATTTGCGTAGATGCAGCATGCATGTATTATTTAGGTACGTGCATCTGTGGGTGTTTGCAGCTGCAGCTTTGTTTGTATTGTGTCCCCCGTGTCTCCTTGTCTCTTCAAGCCTGAGCTGATGCAGAGGAGGGTCACTGCAGGGTGCCAAAACAATGCAGGGACTAGACAGCGTTTGTACTCAAAGTGTGTTTGGGATCATAGTTTTAGTTGTGTGTTATGCTAACTTGTCATCTTGGCATTCAGAAGAAGAAGGGACACGAAGGGGGAAGTAGAGTTAGGGCCTGTGTCCACTGACTGCATTTTTTTGTGCTGACAGTGCCTACACTGTCGGATTTCCAGTCTTTCTCATTGAGTTACTGCTGTTACTAGTTTATAAAAGTTGTCCTGGGGAGCTTTCACTTTGTTTTTTAGTAACAATTCAGTCTGTTTTAAAACACTGTGTCCTGAATTCACCATTAATCAATGAAATTTCACTAAAAAAGCTTTAAAAAATATGTAAATTGTGTCATAGTATTAGCAGCAGTTTTAAGGTAGTTCAGCTTTGTTACATTCTACAATCAGTTAACAGAGTATAGCATGCTAACTGCTCACAGACAGGTGTTCTGTCGAGTTGTGCTGCCTTTTGAAGTAAAGCCCCCTTATACTAATGCTGCTTTTGAGTTACCACTGAAGTCAGATGTCGGAGCTGAAAATGAAGTCACACCAGAGTTACCAGCGTTTCAGTTACAAAGTCAGAAAACAGCAAAATCGGAGGCCTGATACAAGATGGCTGCATTTACGAAAGTTGTTTTAGCGCTTTCCTTATATTCGGACAAGGCCAGCACTAAAATTACTTTCGTAGATGTAGCCATCTTGTTTCCACCTCTGATTTTGCTTTTTTCTGACTTGGTAACTCAAACGCTGGTAACTCAGGTGTGACGTCATTTTCAGCTCAAACTGCTGACTTCCGAGGTAACTCGAACGCAGCATAAATTGATAGCAAAGGACAGTTTTACAAAGAATCGTTAAGTTTTTTGAACATTAAATTCAAAGAGTTCAGTATTTATTTTCTTGAACAGATACTCTAAAGTGTTCTGTCCTCTTGCATTGTTTCTGATTCATCATCCTGGTTTTTTACTCCTAGATCCTCAAAGCACACTATCTTCATCGGGACAGACACACTCACTTTTATTTGTGTAGTATTTTTCAGACAAATTCAATTTAAAGCCTGTTTCTTTGTATCCTTTCTCCTGGTTGTAATAATGTATTTGTTTATAAGACGCTACCTGTCAGCAGTAGCTCTGTTAAAGCTCCTGTGAGAAACTTTTAGGTTGTGTTGTTTGTGGCGCCCCCTGTGGACAAAGTGATACAGCTGTTCTCTCATCTTGTACATCTGAAAACACTAGCTTATCGCAAGCTGGTTTTAGTTTCTAACTTTAGAAACTTCTTTTTGGTGAAAATGATCAGTGACAGTGTAAAAGATGGAGGAGGAGATGAGGATTTGTACTGGCATTATTATTGCTGATAAATGATTGGCTAAAAAGGGAGACAAACTGTGATGTAACTGGATGTCCGCCTGCACAGAGCCGACTATTTGGTCGCTGCAGCACTGACACCAAGGGTATATTTCCACTGAGATACAAAACTCTTTATCACACAGGTTTAGTGTAGAGAATAGGTGTTTTCAAAGCTGAATTGCTGTGAGTGTAGACAGGCCCTTACTGCAGAAATGTGGTGGAAGTCGTCTGAATGGCCCACACACTCGAGCAAAACAACAATAAACAACCACGCGTGTCTCTGGAGGGTCCGATTTTGGGAATGCCACTCCCTCAAGTTTCTGCAAACGGAAATGACAGTTTTCCTGGGTTTAGATGTTCCGCCTCACATCCCTGATATGTTGACTGACCCCTCAGTGTTTGTGTTTTTCCTGCTAAACTCCACAGCTGCGGTAAACTACGCCGTCTGGTTCTTGAGTAAGCATTTGTCGATTTGCTTCTCCGATGTTTCGCTGACATTTTAAGAAAAACTACATCCACATGATCGCACTTAGCTCCTAAACTGTGCATTATTTTTAAAGCTGTGTGTCATCGTCTTCCTTGTGAAGCTCTGTCAGACATGTATTTTAGGATGGTTGGCTGTTATGATATGTGTTTGTGTGCATGTGGGAGGCTTTGAAAGGCAGCAGGGGGGCTGAGCTTTTCAAAACAGCAATATTGAAGTGACATTTCCCGGCATGTATGTGACTCACTTATTGAAATTCAAACATTGTACTTTGCCATTTATACCTGTGTGTGCTAATTGAGTTGTTGGAGCCAGACCAAGCATTTGAAATGTGTGTTTATGTCTCTGTGTGTGTGTGTGTGTTTCAGGGCCAGAACCAGAGGATAAGCCCGTGCTCCACCCTGACCAGCAGCACTGCCTCACCCCCTGCAGGCAGCCCCTGCTCCACCCTCCCCCCTGCCATGCCAGGTCAGGCTGGGAATAAGGACTGTGCTTACGGTACCGTCACCAGTCCAACTTCAACCCTGGAGAGCAGAGACAGCGGGATTATCGGTGAGAGCCGTACACAGATTTGGAGGAAAAATCAAAGCAAAAATAAAAAAACATTAAATCCCGTTAGTCAGTATTTGTTCCAGTGACCTTTAAAGCTTAAAAAAAATCAGAGATATATTGTTTTATTGTGAAAAAAGCCAGCGTGAACCGACAGCTGCAGCACAGTTTATATGGATTGACCCAAAGTAAAGTGGAGTGCGACAGGTCAATCCTGTTGAAAGGACATGTCACACAGAGTAAAGACGTGGATCACTGATGGGATTTTAACAACAGTGGAGGGTTATATCCACACTGACTATTTCCCCCTGTATTTAAAGGTCATTTTCAGGGTTTAATTCTGTGAAGGATTTGTTAACAATAAGAAAACAAACAATCATAAAATAAAGTCAAGCACAGAACATAATGAAACAGCGTGTGAAACAAAACGAACACAGCGTCCCTCGACTTACTCGGCCTGTTTTACAGGAGTGTCTGGCTTTTATTTGAAGCGACAGATGAGATGCAGACAGGGGAAATATTAAAGAATTTAGAAGTCCACCAAGTGGTCCACCAAAAAACAGTTTCATCCTGATGTTGCCTTCTTAAAGGGATATTTCGGCGTTAAATTTATCTAGGGTCAAACACACCGTACCACCGAGTTAGACACCCCCTTCTCTAGATATACCAACTTTGGTAACAACCACAGATAGAAATACACAGCGGTCTGAGGAGCCATAAACAAACCTCAACCAAAACGCCACTCTATAGCCACAAAAAATGCTCAGAACAGCACCTAACTTCATCAACAGTACATACAGGGTCTCAGCCACAGCACTAGCCAACAAACATTGATTTCTTTGGCAAAGAGACTAAAACAACTCACCTACTCCCTTCCAGCAGCCGCTTGTTTGTAGCGAAACCTCAGGCCAGTTCATCATCGACTCCAGCGGGGTGTCGCAGCTCAAGGAAGAACATTTATGGTCATTTTTTCATCATTTCCTTGAAGTAAAAATCACCATATTAATAATTTTGCACTGCAGAAGCAATAGTTCTTTTGCCTTAGCGTCTCGGTCTGATTGTATTTCCATGAAGTAATGATCATAAATGTTCTTCCTTGAGCTGTGACACCCCACAGCAGTCCATAATCGACTGCTGGAAGAGAGTATGTGAGTTGTGTGTAGCCTTTTGGCTAAAAATCAATCGAAAATAAAAGGATGTTTGGTGTCTAGTGCTATGGCTGGGACCCTGTATGTACTGTTGATGAAGTTAGGTGCTGTTCTGAGCATTATTTGTGGCTATAGAGTGGTGTTTTGGTCAAGGTTTGTTTATGGCTCCTCAGACCGCTGTGTATTGCTATCCTTCGGTCGTCACTAAAGTTGGTATAACTAGAGAAGCAAGCGGTTAGCAACTGAGTGTCTAACTCAGTGTTACGGTGTGTTTGACCCTAAATCAATTTTATGTCAGAATATCCCTTTAATTCAGACTCGTGACTGTAAATACAAACATGCTCAAAGTTGTAACTTTGTTCTCTTGTTCCTCAAATTTCATAATCGGAGAGTTTGTTTCTGAAAACCTCCACCTGAACATGGCGGTTGATGCAGTCAGAGGCAGCCTGTACTCCTACTGATCGATGATTCAGGTGAAGATGTCATGTTGACATCGACTGTGTCATTCCTGCATTGTTAGCCAGAGCGCAGGAGAGATGAAATCCTCGCTGTTTGTGAGGCGTTCTGCATGAGTCAAAACTTGTGCCGGCGCGGTTTCCTGGCAACTATTTTGAACAGCTGCAGTTTAGTGAGGAAAATTTTACGCCAACATATCAAAGATCAATTCAGAGGAGCATCAGGAGAGCCGATTAAGGTAAAGAGAGGAGGGGAAGAGGATGAAAACAGCCTCCGGGTATGACGCAGACTGTAACTTCTGTTTTCTTCCTCACAGCCACACTGACCAGCTATTCCGAGAACATGGAGCGAGGCGGCAAATACGGCGAGGGATCCCGGGGAAACCTGAAACTGTGGCAGTCTCAGAAATCAGGCATGGACTCGTTCCTGTACAGGGTGGACGAAAACATGACCGCCTCCACCTACAGCCTCAACAAAATCCCTGAACGCAACCTGGAGAGCATGTCCTCCCACTCTGCCCACTCCATCCCTCTGTACCTCATGCCCCGCCCTAACTCTGTGGCCGGTGAGTCCCTACCTCCTCCCCCCTTTGCTGTGAAAAAAAAAAAACAGAAATAAGAGGATGTGCATGAGCTTAAAAAATCCTGCTGAAGTTGAGAACTCTTGAGGCAAAATGGAGTCATGCTGCACCCTATTTCTGACACCTCTTACTCCTTTCGAACCTCCTTTCCTTGCTTGTTTTCTTCCTCCCCTTTGGATTCTGTCGGGTCTGTTAAACTTTTGAGGACTTTGTCAGGGTTGTTGCATTTCCTCCACTTAAGTTACTTTTACACGTAGCATTGCAGGAGTTGCACCAAGGTTCATTTATGCCGTATGCTAGGACTTTGAAAAAGCAGCAAGAGTTGAAATTAATACCTCCTCCATCACCGCTGCGGTTGCTGTCGTCATAAATTTCTGGTGTTTAAAATAAACGGCTCTCTTTAGTACGTAAGAGGATCGTAAATAAGCTCTCAGCCGTCAATTATGGTGATAAAGTTCTTTTTTATGGCGTCAAATAACTCCTACAAGCTAAACTTCTCAGTTAGATTAACACTCAGAGTTAAATCAGGAAGATGAGAATGAACTCTAATGAAGTTTGAAGTTTCTATTTTATTATTGTGTCAAACTTGTATATTCATGTGTGAGTTTACCTGACACTATGAGTTCACACAATCAGAGGTCAGAGCGCATAACAAGTCAAACAAAGACAGTTAAAGAGGCTCTTTTCTTCTTTTCAGGCTTTTGAGACAAAATTTGAAAATTAAACGTATTAGATTTAAACGGCGGATCCAGTTTTTGTTCATCAGGCCTCCACATCATTCCAGATTTTTCTCAAGTGACTTCATAAATCAGTAACTTTCACAGGTTGTGATATTTTTCACAATGTAAAAGTAAATTCTCACTTCTGATGGTCTGTGGTTTCTAGATAGGTGAGAGGTTTTATATAATTCAGGGTTAAATTCCTGTTTTTATTAGGGATGTCCCGATACAATATTGATATCTGCAATTGGTCCTAAAAAAAAGAAGCAATGTCATGGGATTACCATTACAGCACAGATTACTGCTGTAAACGTACATCATATCCACCTCCTCAAAAATTAAGAGCTCATTTGTCTATAAAGTGTTATGTGTTTTGCTCAGCACAAACGCTTTCTTGTTTATGCTACAGACAAGGGCGCCCCTACCAACAGGTGTATCCTAAATGATATGCTGAACTTCCCATGCCTGCAGAGGGATCGTTCATATGAGTCAGCTGTCTGTCACTGTTTGTTTCTGCTAACAGAGACTCTCGGCTGCAGTTTATTTCACACACCGATAGACCTGAAAAACACCTGTATGTATGTCCATTTGAGCTTAGAGTTGGTTTATAAAAGACATCAATATGAATTTCAGTCTTAGGAGCTTTAATGATTACTCAGCGCCGTCATGTCTTGATTACAGCAGGTTAGTGTTTTGTTAAAACACTTCACAATGCAAAAGTACTGTAGAAAAGTACATGATTGATAATTAAGGCACAGAGGTAAGATTTCATAATAACAGACCACAGTCAGTACGGGTGGGAGAAAAAATGGATTCACATAAGTATCGCGATTTTTTGTTTTACAATTTTTAAATCAATTTTTATGTTTCAAAATCGATTTTTTTTTCAAATTTAAGAATATATCTTTAAAACTGACTTACATGTGATGGGTGTTTTGGGGGGAAATATGGTTCCTTGAAGTGATATTTTTTTTTCTAGGACGGTAGGGGAAAGTCCCGCCTCCTTCGCCTCTGATTGGCTAGAAAATCTGGAAACGTCAAACGGTGGGACCTTCCCCTACCATCCTCCAAAAAAAAAATAGGTTCCTGGAATAGAATAGAATCGCAATTTAAATCGAATCGGCATCTAAAAAATTGTAGAAGAATCGAATTGGAAGAAAAGCATATCATCAGGTCGTGTAACAAGCTCGACATATCAATAACAAATCATTTCAACTACGTCACTTGGCCTCTTGCCTAAGTTAGCATTTCTAATTTGGCGACACTGTTTTAAACTGTTAATAGTTTTCACTTTTTGTGAGCTGGTATGCCATCCATCTTTTTATACAGTCTCTGGTCGGGCATCAGCCTGTTGATGTTATTGTCCAGTGCCAAAACAAGCAGGTAGATTATCTTCAACTTATAAAGAAGGACCCGCCCCCAAATCAACAACCCAGATGTGTGTCTTCTGCGTGGTTTGAGAGCTATCAAACTATTCTGATTTTACACAGTTCAAAAATCTGATCGGCCCGATAAACATGTACGATCGACTCCTCTTGACTTCGGGTGCAGCCTGACGAAAGGTCGTAGATGTCAGGGCTTGGACTCGCAAACACAAGACAGACAATTTTGGACTAGAGACAAGTATCTTAGCTGAAAGACTGCGACAGTTGTGGGGTTTTTATCTGAAATTATTTGGTTTTATCTGTTTTTATGGAGGAACAGCAGGGTAAGTTGTCGTTTGCTAATTGGCAGTTTTCAGGGTTTGCGTTGCTGCCAATGCATTCTGCTCCTTTTGCTCTCCATATGGCCTGTTTTCCATATAACCAAAGTTGTTAAAATGTGATTAGCCTATAATTATTGGTCTACAAATGGGATACAAGCAGAAACCAAAAGCACTGCTGACAGCAGAATCTTGTTCTGACCCTAAAGATCCTGCCTTTATGTGTTTATAGAGATAAAAAAGGAGGAGATTTAATGTTTAAATGGTTCGTGTTACGATATTAGACCGCATTTCTCCCACAAATCTGAGATAAATCAGCTTTAACTTCCTAAAACATGACTCTGCTCCAGGGAGAAGCGCAATTGCGGTTTCATGTGATTCAATTTGTCGTCGTTTCTACAGCCTTTTTTTTTAATAATCTAGGGAGGAAACAATTCTTGTTTTTTAAATTTCATGGGGTTATGTTGAAATTTGGGGGGAGCTGTAAATCCGCAGTGGTATTTTGTTAAACTCTCACAGCTCTCTGGTGCGGATTGAAACCGCAGAGCAGAATAACACAGTCTGGAGAGGAAAACAGACTGCGGCTGGAAGGATATCACATAGGAAAAGATGGCATTTGTGCTGCTGACTGAGGTCTCATTGATGTGTTTTTCCTATTGTCGGCTGAGAAAGACAAAAGGCTCCCAAAAGTAGCAGTAAATATATCAGGAGAAATGTCAGTTTCATAACAGCGAGCTTGTCCTAATGGGCCTGATTGTGTTATTGTTCTCATCATCAGAGGGAGGCTGCTGCAGACGGAGGGCTCTATTATGCATTTCTCTCACTCCCACTGGAAAAAAGTGTGTGTGCACGTACTTTTAGACACGCATATATATAACACAAAACAGTGTAATGTGCCTGACAGGGCTCGTCGCTGCAGCTCTGACCTTCTCTTCATGCTGGTCATGTTCTGCGGTTTGACACCGCTGTCTGGCAACGCAGCGACTCTGCCGGGTTTAGAGATTCACCCTCGATTCTCATCCCCGCCCTACCTTCAAAGGAGACTGGAGACAGCTTTAAAGATATACTCCAAGCTGCAGATGATGCAAGAAATAAAGTAAAGAGAAACTGAGGGAGGGAAGTAGAAAGAGAGAGAGAGAAAAAGAGAGAGAGAGAGAATACACCGTGATGTTTTTGAAGGTATTTGTGTTTGCAAGAGCAGGAGTTCTGTGCCGAGGAGCAGGAGATGCGTACATGTGGAAGGAGAGAGTGAAAGGGAGTTTCATAATCTCTCCCTCTCCTCCACAGAAAAGAATTATTAGACGATGTAGAGACGGGAGGCGAGCACAGGCTGAGGATTGGCTGGGCTCACACAGCAGTGGAACATCAAAGCCCCAGGCATTAACCGTTTCTATCCCCCAGAGTGACAGAGAGACTCGCTTTGAAGTGCAGGGGAAGAGAGCGAGGGAGAGAGAGATACGACGCCAGAGCAGAAGGCGACTGGGAAGGAAAACTGGGAGAGAGGGAGGAAGGGTGGGGAGGTTTGAGGAGGGGGGGGGGGGTACTTTATTACCTAATGAAGGCTGTGCGTTGGTAGAGCTTAAGATGGATATGAAGGGAAGGAGTAACCAAGACCTCGTATTGAATTTTCTCTCTCCCTTCGTGGTGCTGATACTTCTCACTCCAGGCGAGCGTAGATGAATTTGAAAATGAGTCTTTTATGTCCATCAGTGAGTGAAAAACACCGTCAGTGTTTCAGTCAAGAAGAACAAGCATGAGCAAAACCGTCACCTTCGTCACCTGTCTAACCTCTGTGGATTGATTTGACCCACAAGAGACCAATTAAAAAAAGAGCGAATGATTAATATTGAAAAGTTTGTGATTCATCAACATTTACTCATACATGTGAAGACAAGATGCATGTAGTATATGTAAAAGATGCCAGGATTGATTTTGTGATATGCAGCGTATGTCTTCATCTCACACTGAGAGGAGCTGTATCTCATCTAATATGGATGATAAAATGACTTATCCCTCAGTTTATTACATCAGTCAGCGGTTCTCTAATTAATTTATGTTTTAAATCACCAGTCTTCCAAAATATGGTCTAATATTCACTTTGTAAGTATTGGCCCCATTCGGAGTTCAAATCCATGGTAATGCAGGGAGCACTTTTGGGTGTGGCAACTTTTCAATCATCAATCAATCTCAATCGATCAAAAAGAGCTGGTTTAGACCACGCTTCTCATTATATCTACAAAAAGCCAACATCAAGATGGGATAAGACTGAGCCTCTTCTAGTAAGATCAGACCCACTCTGATCCATCTTTATCCATCAAGAGCCAAACACTTAGCGGTATTTAGCAAGATGCAGCAGCGAGGAAAACTTAGTGTTAACAGGCAGAAACCTCAAACAGATCCAGACTCGTGTTAGACAGTCATCTGCCGCTATATAAACCCATAAATAATGCAAAGGCTGGTTCTTATAAAGTTTTCGTGCTCGGTGATATGATACGATATGATACAATACTTGACAAATGATACTATACAATACTATACAAGATAATACAATATGATACAATACGATAAGGGATATGATACTACGTGATACAAAATGATACTTTATGATACTATATGATACAATGAGATATGAAATGATACTTTACGATACATTACAATTCAAAATGATAGGTAACGCTACAATACAATGTTATACAATACGGAATGATACTTTACGATACTTAACAATACATTACAACTCAAAATGATACTTTACGATACAATACAATATTATACGAAACGAAGTGATACTTTACGATACATTACAACTCAAAATTGTACTTAATGCTACGATACAACATGTTACGAAACAAAATTATACTTTAATATACTTAAGATACATTACAATATGATACAATACGGAATGATGCTTTACAATACTTTATGATATATACAACTCAAAATGATACTTTAAGAAAAACAATACAATATTATACGAAACAAAATTATACTTCATGATACATTATGATTCAAAATAATACTTAATGCTACAATATAATGTTGTATGATATGAAATGATACTTTACGATACTTTACTATTCAAAGTGATACTTGATGTGATACAGTATGATATGTGTTGTAAAGGCAGCTTTACACCTTGTTAAGTTTAATGTATGAGACTGTATTGAACTGTTTTACCCTGTTCCTTTTAGTCCATGAATTTGGATTAGGTACCACACTTTGCCGTATTTGTAATAATGTCTTGTCTAAAGGTATTAGATAGCCTTGGACTGGTTTTTGAAGTGGATCAATGCATCTCTGCCAACAGTTTACATAATTAAAATGCCCACCCTACTTTAACTAACTTTAATGTCAGACACTGATTCCTCCAATTTGTTAGGAGAGAGAAAAAACTTTAAAATCTCTGCCTCGTTACCTGTGGTTTTTCCACCTTTTCAATGCCCTATGGAGTAAACAGCACTCCACCACTGATACCAATTAATCACAAAATACCAATGTAAAAACACCACAATCAATGGAATTTGTCTGTAGGCATGCAAATAACAAGCCGTTCAATAACAGAAAAAACTGAGAATGAAATCAGCAAAAAGCAACAGAAGTCCTGAAATAGAGGCAGTAAGACCTTCAGTATCGCCCCCTAAGGTTGGGGTGTATCTATCTATGTATAATTGAACATAATTTAGTGGGCTGACCCTTTAATACGGCCATGCTGGAGGCTTTAAATGCAGCGGCTTATGTAACTGCTGGGGGATTGTGTAAACCCTACTCATGCAAAGAGTAAAGAGGTTTTAAAGACTCAGTGACCGACTCTATAGTCTCTAAATTCTCTAAATGAAGATAACAGCTCACCCCAGATAACATTTTTCAATTTAGGAGGCGGACAAGTCATTGATTTCCATTTTTTCCTGATTTCCCTTTTGTCCCTGATCCCACCTCAGCTTACACACTCGCTGTAATTCGCGGAAATAATATTGTTTAAATACTGGGACCTCCGTTATTTATCACCTCGAGTCATCTCTCAGGGAGATGAGAGGAGAAGAGAGAGGCGTTTACAGCACCGGCAGCCACCTCATATCTGAGATGACGAGTTGGCTCCCGGGCTGATACTGCGACTGGCTCTGGACGGCGGCCCAGCTGGTCTCCGAGGGTGCGTGTGCGTTTATGCCATCAGTCACTCTTTGAAACAGGAAGTGTGTGATGTGGCTGTCACTACCCGCAGCAGCAGCTGAGCCCTCTGCTGCACAGTGAGATCTGTTCCCACTTTCTTTTTCTTACTCTCCCCTCTTCTATACTGGTTTTTCTTTTCTCTTTATTTCTGAGTGCAGTCTCAGCGCATTGGCTCAGGAGTGGTGAATGTGATCCCCAGCAGCCTGCTGCATTGCAGATAGAGATGATGAGCACACAGATTTGAGTCCTCACATTCAAACGCTGTTAAAAGAGAGAGAAAAAGACGCCTTTTCAGCCCTGGAGCCCTGAGTCATTCTTCCTTAGGCTAGCTGCACATTAATGCCTCCTCTGGCTCCGTTTTTAGCCTAGTTTGATGACCAGCACCCCCTTTCCCATCAGGGACAAGCCTCCAGCATTCTCAGCTGCCATTCTCCCTCCATCTTGGGAAACCCATGTGGCTCATTTTTTGGGTCCAGGGCTGGTGTGACTCAACCAGTAACCAACACACACACGCACACGTGCTCGCTGCTTCGCTGAGCTTTACCCCAGAAGCACAGAAACAGCTCGTCTTTTGAGCCAATGAAAGGAGAGGATCAAGGCTGAGGCGCTGGTGATTTTTACACTAGTTTAAAGAGAGTGTTCTCAGGGGCCCTCAACTCCGAGGGATTACTGTGCTTTACTTTCTGGAGAGAGAAACAGATGATTTCAGGGAGAAGAAACATGCCCTGGCAGCCACACCTCTCCCTAAATCCTTGATTTTAATTTGGGATCTCAGGACCCTTAAGTCACTGTTTTCAGGTATTTCTCTTTGGATCAGAGTCGCTGGTTAAAACTACAAGATGTTGTTTTTGTTGCTCTTTTATTTCACAAGATTTTGAGGAATGCAAACCATCATTATCTGGAAACTTCCTAAAAATATAAAGATATTTCAGCTACATAAATATTTCACACCCTTAATAGATGCTATATTATTGCTAACTGTCAGACTAGCATACAAACAAGCTAAGTTAGTGGTAGCAGCGGCTGAGCTCGCCAACATAAAGAAGTTAGTGGGACCAGAAGCCAATCTCTATCAGATGACTCTGATTTTAATGGTTTGAAATGTTACTACATAACTCTTCTTAGTTTCAGAAATTTGTTAATTGAGGAAATAACAAGTGAAGTCTGGTATTGGAGGCTACAGGTGGGAAGTTTAAGCGCAGTACTGACAGGGGTGTGTTCAGTCTTTTTGTACTGGGGTGGCCCAAACAGAGCAGGGTGGCCAGGGTTAGTGTCCACACACACACACCCTTTTTAGGTGCATTTTAGATACCAATCTGCTGACTGTCATGACTTTAACTTCTTCATTATAATTATCCATAAAGCTGCTGTGAGGAATTTTTGTTTTGTGTTTGTTTTAGCGCCCCCTGTGGACAAAGTGATGCCTCTTTTCTCTTCTCCTGTACATGTTAAAACCTCCTCCTGTTGTCTTTCAACAGAGAAATGTTTCGCTTACTGTAAATATTTGCCGTGAAAACATCCAATAAGGCGTGTGCCTCAAGCCTGCTGTCAATCATCTGGTTTGACTCCTCCCCCTCACAGCAGCTTCAGGCACTAAAAATGACAACAGAGGAAATATCAGTCTTGTAGATGGTAAATTTGTTTGTTTTGAAGGTCTATAAAGGGGCGTCTGTATCAGTTTCAGTCTGTTTCTCAACCAAAACTCCTCACAGTGCCTCTGAAGTATCATAGATTTTATATTTCTGAGTTTTTCTTTCAAACAGAAAGTATTCGCCAAAGTTACAACGAAAGGGCAGCAGTAGCGATGACAGAGCAGATCCAGAGTACTTACTGCGAGTCACTCTTGCTTACCACTCTCCAGGTTACCTGTCATTCTTTAGCTGTCTTGCCTTAAAAACGCCCTAAAAATAATATTAAAACAAATTTCCTTTATTTACCGGCTTACTATCGTACACCCAGCCCCACATGTAAAGGCCGTTTTTGCTCATCTCATTCTGGTATCAGCTCACAGTTCAGTTTTCACACTATTTGATTTTGCTGCCCTTCGGCTGAGAATTTCCTTTTTTTTTTTCGGTACATAAATTTTTGATTCTTCCTCCGCTTTCGCCTCTCTCACGGTCGCTCAGATCATGTGATGACTTGGGAATCTTTTCAGTTTTTATCATCCAGATTTTCCCAGGCTTCAGAGAGTTCCTCAAAGAGAGCCGTGCATTCATAACTTACAAAGAAAACGCCATGGAAAATCGCCCCAGAAGTCAGACCCTGGTTGTTCTTAACTTGAATTCTCAGGATAAAAATAAACACAAAATTGTCACAGACCGAAAGTTTGTGTTTATTTATTTCTTTGATATTCTGCCCTCCAGGGACGTCCTTTCAGCTTCCTATTTTAGTGTTTTTAATTTACAAAATTTGAGTCTTGGTTTCTTTTAATGGGGCGAATTAAATCACCCATCCTCCGATTCCCCAAATCTCAGGTTTGTCTGCGCTCCTCTTCCTGTCCTCACCTCTGTCAGATCTGTAGGGGATCAGGTGTGAGGGAGAATCAGGACTGCTTCTTACTCACACTGGCGGCATCTAATCTCATTTAACATTCACTGGTTCCGAGCGTTGGCCCCGAAGACACAGCGTGGTGTGAACAATCGGCAGCCAGCGTCAGACGGCGCTCACTCCATGAATAAGACATTTGTCTGCGGAGCTAATTAATCCTGAGAGGGGCCGGATGGCATCTGCCTCCGTGCCGCGTGACAGACACTGAGAGGAGGGAGATTTTAGGACAGAACCATGTAGAGATGGCTCGTGTTTTCCTACCGTGGTTAGCAAAAATGAGAGCGGGAGGCTGACAACTGCCTGAGGACGCTGGCATGAACCCGAACCACCTTCTTGTGTTTGTAATGGGTTTATTTACTGTACGTGTCTCCCCGTGCATATACAAATACACGCCGGCTAAACTGTGTCTTTTTCTTTCTTTGTCTGTCAAACAAACACACAGCGACCAGCTCAGCCCACCTGGAGGATCTGGCGTACCTGGATGAGCAGAGACACACTCCATTACGCACCTCTCTGCGCATGCCCAGACAGAGCACCACCTGCGGGCCGGGTCGCTCCGGGCAGGACCTGAGAGGTGAGTGATGAGGCTGGGCTGAAGAGAGCTCTCACTAACACACTAAAACAGACAACCCTCTGAGAGCTGAGAGGAGAAAGCAGAGCTGATATGAGGAGATTTTTATCATCTGTGTTTGTCTGTGCTGCTGGAAGTCCTGGTTCTGATGTTTAACCAACATTTAAATATGTCATGGAGGGATGTTTTACTATCCAATCACGAGACTAAATACCTACAACAGATTTCAGCAATTCTGTGCATTTGAGTTAGTTGAGAAAAAAAGATGCGTCCCGGGTGGAAGCGAGAAGACTGACACAACAGCAGACTGAGTGTTTTTCAGTTCTGATTAGACTCTAGTGTTGAGATGTCTGTCTGTCTGTCATGATAGCATGTACTGAGTCGAGGCCAGTACCAGATAAGCACATTAAACTATAATCCATAAACATAAGGTAAGAAACGAGACCTAATGGTGCTGTGACAGCAACACGATTGAGTTTGAGACAGTGAAAATACATAAGGTATGTTGTATCTGAACAGGTTAGCTTACGAGCTAAAGTTACTTAGCACAGATGAAAGTTAAAACAAAGACGTTTAGCAAACTGTGAAAGCACACAAACCATCGTCATATGAGAAATCCGATGCTATGACTCTCCACAAGTTGTCCTTCAGCTTGTTATATTTGTAATATTTGTGTTATCAAAAAGCACTCTGTTCTAAATGGTCAGAAATGGACACAATATATGTGAAACTTTAGAAAATTCGACCGTGATACGTAAAAATAAACGCCACAAAAGTCACTGATGTGAACGCTTGTATTGACATGATACGGGTTTGAAAAAATATTGACGTCTGAAATTATCGCACAAAAACGCTCCTGGTATGCAAGGACCTTAAGCCAGAAATAAAGAGAAAATGTTTTAATCCAACATTTGACCATCATTTATACAATTTAAAGCTGTTTTTATTTAATAATAATTAACTGATTAAATTCTGTCATCTAGATCTGGGCTAAGATAAAGATCGGTTATAGTCAGGTAAACCTCTGTCTATGAAAATTCAAAGGAAACACTCAGAAAACGGTCAAAAATTCAGTACATTTCATTCGAAATAGTGAAACACAACAGGAAGAGAGTGTGTGAAACAGCTTAATTACACTCCTATCTGCATTTTTGATTAAAACATCAATATGCTGCATCATGCTACAAAATGCAGATCATCATCTGTGCTTGTTTACACCCAGATAGTAGAGCATTGTTGCATTTGTGAGTTGTTAAGACATCTATTTTGACTTATATCTTTAGCTGAGATCAAACTCTTGTTTCCATTGCCTTATGTAGGAAGGGAAGGAAAACACACAATTCGATCATGGATATCCAAATTATAATAACTAATAGGAGTGTGTTTGTTTGTTTTTCCTTTTAAAACTGTTTACCGTTCTCATATGACCCGCTAAAGCAAACCAGATCATTAGTTTGACATTTCTATTTGCTCATTTTCAACGTCGGCTGTCATTGGATTGAACTTTGATGAAGCATCCAGACTTATAGAGCAGTTTTCAACATTTCCCACAGCAAAGTTTCAAAGCTAATAGTGCAGAGGTATTTACAGGAGAGGATCAAAAGAGGAAAGACGTGCTGCTGTGTCCGCAGGGGCTGCAGAAATCAACACAAAATAAAAGGCAGTGAGTGGAGACAAAGAAGAAACTGCTGTAGGATAATAAAGAGAGGACACATGTGGTCCAACTGCTGCATTCGTGCTGTTTCCTAACCCAACTTTCTACAGCTCCTAACTCTCCTGTCAGGGTCTTTGATCGTGGTCAAAATGCCCAAAAAAGCAAATATAACCATAAGAGACATCAAATCAAAGTCAACTGTTTTTATTTTAATTAAAACCAGCAGAAGTTATTCTTAAAAGTTGCTGTTTTGTTGTATTTTTGATCACAAACAGGAAATGAAAGACACTGAGGATAACGTGCAAGAGGTGCACAGCTGGACTTTAACGGCGGATATTGAAATTTCATGGTCGCCTTAGAAATACTCCAAATTATAATTTAAAAGTAGATAAAAGCCATTAAAAAAAAAGGTCATTTTAAGAGGTTTGTGGCTCTCCAGCTGCGACAAAACCTGGTTGTAATCTGTAGATGCTGTGGTGTAAACACCGACAGCAGGGATAGGGGCTGCCTCTACCTAGAGGTGAGAAACTGTGCAGCACAAAAGTCAAAGTATTCATCGGAGGTTTGCTTCCACTTTAAACTTTAAAATAGCTCTTTTGTCTCAGGTCAGGCAGCGATTATTCAGTTGCTTCCCATCAGACACGGTGCAGAAGCGAACAATAGGGCACTGTTTCTGTTTTTCCATCCACAAACAACTCAAAGCAGCTGAACGTGGCGGGGCGAGGCGAGGCTGCATGACGAGACGGTTATTTTTACCAAATCAAGAGAAAGAGAGCGACGGTTGGTTTGCTTGTTTGCGATGCGTTTCAGATGCAGACGTCTGTTTGTGTAGTTACGCTCACGTATCAGATCAGTGATGCTGCCGGGCTGTAGGACGCTGAAGGTTGTCAGCTGTTGTCTCTTGTGTGTGTGTGTGTGAGACAGGGGCCGTGCACAAGAGCATTTTGTCAGGTTGTGTCACCGCTACGCCAAAATTTGTCTCAGTGCTTAACATTCAGTCAGCTTGTGCTCCACTGCACACAGCTCGAGTCCAACACACATCAGGCGCCTTCGTGGTTTAGCGAATCTCCTCAGCCTCCTCGCCGAATGGCCAAATGGCCTTATGTCACAACGTTATGTGTCCCTTCGCCCTTCTTCCTCCGTCACTTAGCCGGTAATGAGCTCCGTAAAGCAGCCCTCCGCCATCCAAGCGAGCACAAATATGCGTCCCTGTGTGTTTTAAACACCTGTTAAGACCCCACTTAGCTGAGAGAGCACTCGGCTGAGCCGTGATGTGATTCCCTCCAACGACAAACTCAGAGTGAGGGAATGAAAGGAAAGGAAGGTGAAGGAGAAGAGAGAGACGGAGATGGACGCAGGAGGAGAGCGAGTTACTGCCACAGCCACTTGCTTCAACCTTCCCCCTTTAAGGGCAGCCAAGTGTGTTTACATGCCGACCGACTGCGTCCTAGCATGCGTTCTGCCTCCTCGGATCAGTGTCAGAGCCTCTCTGAGTGCTCTGCTGCCGCGGTTTCACAGGAAAAGAGACACAGAGACAGGAGTTTGACCAGAGTGTAGTTTAAGAGGAGATTTCAAAGCTTTTCTTTCCTTAAACACGAGGTGATTGACCTGTCCCTTCCCCAAGAATTAACAAAACATTTTTTGATCAGCTTTGTGTTTGTTTCACATGGCAAATAACATTCAGAGTCCTCACTCAATAATTTGCAACCATGATGTTTTGTCTTCTCAAAATACCAAAATTTAAACTTGTACATGAAGGTCTGAAGATAATTAGAGGTATTGGAGCAGATTCGTTCTTGCCAGAGCTGGAATGAACCTTTCTCACCTCAGAAACCTTGTCAATTACCCTCCTGCATTATCCTCACACTCAGCCCAGAGCGCACAAGATATTTTGAGTTTGTATAACAGTTTAATGTTTAATTGGCTAAACAGAGCTAAATTGAGAACGAGCCGTTTTTTTTTCCATGTTTATCAGGAGTCAAATGAGTTTAAATTGAAGCTTTGCAACTTGCAAAACAACAGAAAAAGCTAATTATTCATATTTGTCAACAATTTTGCTCTAATGTTGACAGAAAATTTACATAAATGTTAATTTTCTCAATTTAATCAGGTATAATGCCAGAGATGGCTTGAATGTAATGAGTAATGTTTAAGACTGTGATTGCAATTTCTATTTTTCCATCCCTGCAAATCATTTAAAAATACAGTCTTCACCTGCAAGACTTGGAAACCTGCTGCAAAATGCATTAGCTAATTTAGGGCTGGGCGATAAACCAAAAATTTACCCATACCAAAATTTACGACAATAACCGACGTCATTTTGCTCATGTCAGTGTGTTCGGTGTCAATAAAACAAATAAATAAAAGTTGTTTTTGGATGTGTGTAGGTAGGCGATGGTCTCATGTCCCTTTAAGATGCTGTCCTACATCAGAGGCGTGACTCCACCCCCCATCCAGTCTGTAACAATGAGGGAAAGTTTTAGCGGCTGGAGCGGCAGCTGAAGTAGACGAAGTTAATGTGGGAGTCGGTGAGCAGCTTGTGGAGTAGTTATTGTCCATTTATCGTTATCGAGGTGAACTGCTCAATACATCGTGATATTGATTTTAGGCTATATCGCCCAGCCCTAAGCTAAGGAATAATATGTAATGAATGCAAATTACAATCCCAGCAGGGTGAGCAGGAATTACATTGGTGCGATCACAATATTACAACCTTGATCCCACTGATTTGTCGTAGAGAATAAATAATGGTGCTAAAAATAATAGATTGATTGATTGCACGCCATTATGCCCCCTGATCACACATGACAAAGATTTAACCCAAGCACACGCAGGGATTTCAAAATCTACAAAGGTTGTATGATCTTTCTCAAGTTGTCTGTAACCCTTTTACCATGCAAGAGTAGGTTTGTAATGTAGTAGTTAACATATGCAAAGACCACAGTGTCCACAGGGGGCGCCAAAATTGACACAAACTGAAAATTCCTCACAGGAGCTTCGAATTAAAAGGAGCTGGCTTCAAACAAGAACTAGCTCTTGCCAAAATGAGCAACAAATGGTGACTGACAACCATTATTTTCAGCCTCAGAACCTCAAACACATCCTGAACATATTGTCTCAGGATGAGGCTTTTACATATTAAACCAAACACTGCTGTATACACAGACTTACAGATGAGCTGGAGGAGAAGTAGTCTGCTGTTTCTGCGCTGGTCAGGTGGTAACTGGCTGACAGATGCAGCTCTCTTTCTCTTTCTCTCGGTTTTGTTGAAGCTTCTTTTGATGGCGGCCATCGGGGGCCTGAGCTGTGCTGCTGTTTTGAGGAGAGTGAGTCAGACTGTAATAGACCTTCTTGTGCTCCTGCCTGCCTACCTCTAAGATTTACCACCCACCTTATCTATTCACTGCAAACTCACTCACATAGCTGTACTCCGCACACTCATTTTCTCCCTCGTCTAACTTGTCTTTACCCTCTTTTTACTTACTACCCCTTTGCTGCCTTTGAACGCCTGCTGACATACTCAAAACCAGCTGATGTTACGAGCTTTTAGTTAATGAAAATGTTCTCAGAGGGATATATTTCTCCCATATTTGCCCCTGTTTGTAAACTAAGAATATCCAGTCGTATAAAAGACATTATAAAGTAGCAAGCGTGAAATGCTGGAGGAAGGGTCCGCTTCTTCTTATCCCGGTTTGTCAAATTTTCTCCCTCATACATACAAATACTTGAACCATCCTCCATCCTAGCAACCCTGACAATATGGAAGCGGAGCCTCTGCATTGTTTCTGTAGCCCACCTGCTGGGAAAAACATAGCTTCTTCAAGGCGATCTGACTTGACTTTGGAGTTGCAGGAATAACAGCTCAGATTTTTACATCCAGTCAGAGATGTGCTCTTGTAGCTGTGGCTGCAGCTACTCAAACCTGTACACCATCAGATTCTGGATCATAGCAGTTCTGGTGCAGAGTTCTGGTGTTTTTGGTGTTTTTCCACCTCTGCATCTGGTCTGCACCCTCTCCAGTAGGGCTGAGCGATAAACCGAAAATTTACTGATACCGAAATTTATAACTATAACTGATGTCATTTTGCCCATGTCAATATATAAATAAAAGCTGGTTTTGGATGTGTGTAGATAGGCTATGGTCTTATGACTCTTTATTTTTTTTATTTGGACGCAGAGGGAGCACGTTTTGTTCTCAAAAGATTGAACAAGAGTAACTCTGGACGTTTTTGCGGCTTCAGGAAAACCAAGAAAAGACGTGGCGTACAAAGTGTCTTTACGATGCTTTTACATCTCGCATCTTTCAACTTAGATTTGCAGACACAAAAGTAACCTCAAGGGAGGGCTGGGCGATAAACTAAAAATTTACCAATACCGAAACTTACAACAATAACCAACATCTTTTTGCCCATGTCAGCAAATATTGTCAAAAAAATAGATAAACAAATGTTGGTCTGGATGTGTGTAGGTAGGCTATGGTCTCATGTCCCTTTAAGACGCAGTGCTACATCAGAGACGTGGGGTAGTTATCGTCCATTTATCGTTAGCGAGGCGAACTCAATATATCGTAATATTGATATGAGGTCTTATTACCCAGCCTTACTCTCCAGCATCATCGCAAACTGAGAGGCTGCAGATCCTCCTTTTTAGCCGTCAAACATATCACTCCCTGAGAATTTTGTGATTACAATCAAGACCAACATTTGGAAACTCACTTTAATCTGACACCAACAGTACAATGCATTCAATCCACGTCACTAACAGTCAATGCTAATTCAGTGTGTTTTATAACCAGCAAAAACTCCTCACAGGAGCTTTAAAATTCCCTCTAAAGTAAGAAAGAAAGACATACCTGCAGGTTAAGCCAAGCCTGAGCGACAGTTCAGTCATGTATTTACAGCAAACACGGACTAAAGGATGCCCGTATTGTTGTTTAAGCTGAGTCAGCTGAATACACGCTGAGATTTGATGACAGTGCACAAACGTGTTTGCCAAAAAAACAACTGACAACGACGGTTTCAGATGATTATCTCGCTCCTGTCCCACAGTGTCGGACATCCTCTGCCTGAACGGCTCTCCTGTTTATCTTATTCTGATCAATACTGTCGTACATAATGATGGGTGTGATGTACAGTATAAGTCTGTATTTGGGTTCTTCTTCTTGGGTGTTATTTTTTTGTCTTATACAACATATTGACATATTTTCTTTTCAGTCACTTGGCAAAAAGTAAGTCAGTAAAAAGTGTGCCAGCAAGAAAAATAGTGTGTTTTAAAAGGATTTGCAGCCAGAAAGAAAGATTAGAGTACATTCTTCAGACTTACATTTTCAGTACACATACCGAGGTTTATTGTGTTGCTTGAAGCCCGCTGTGCAAATTACATAAGATTAGATTTTTTTGTAAAAACACAAATTATGTAAGATCTGTTGAGTGTGATCGCTGTAGCTGTGCATACACTGTTGATAGAAATGGCTGTGATTTTAACTGTATGTCTGATGAAGCAGACAGCAGGAGAGGAAACCTCGGATAAACTCGCACCTCAGGTTTCTGCTAACCTGAGACAACCCAAGATTCCCTCGAAAACAACCACACTTATCCTCCTCTCCTCCTCCTCCTCCTCCCATCGTTTCCTCTTCCTCCCTCCAGCTCTGTGCCAACTCTACCAAGCTCTCCTCCTCCTCCTCCTCTGCTTCTCCTCCTCTTCTTCGTCCTCCTCCTTCTCATCCACCGTGAGTCATCCTCACCTGGTGAATAATTAAAACGTCTGAGACTCTCGCTCCGTCTGGCCGAGGAGGTTTGGAGGTAGAGAAAGAGGAGAGGAGGGGAGGGAGAGGGAGAGTGATACCTTGCTCAAGGTTGCCTGAGGGGGAGTGTTATGGGCAGGATTATGAGCAACTGCTATCCGTCCACGCACACACACACATGCTCGCTTTCACCGTCCTGGAAACAACTCCCTCAGCCCCCGTTCACAACATGGCTGCCATGTTTTTCCTGGAATACCTGCCACAGTGGAGCAGTAGTGGCTGCACGACTTCACGCGCATAAAGCGGTGTAATCGTTTCTGCCATTCGGAGGATGGCGCCCGTTACTGCGGGAGTGTGTTTAGTAATTCCACCAGGACGCAAAGAGCTTTACAGACATTGGCATACAGTCACCCCCCCCCCCCCTCCCCTTAGATAATTGGATTAGCACCACTTAAAAGAGAGTCGCTCAGTGTACACAGCCTCTTACTTAGGGTACTCGCTGTATTGTAAACGGCTGCATCGGGTAGTTTTTGCATTTTACATCACGCGTGTTGCATCAGGGTCTTTCTTTCACGGTGTGACACTCAACTGGAAGAATATTACATCAGTGCATGAATTTTAGACGGCACAGAGGAGTCATATTGTGTCTCTTGTCTCTGTAAGTGTGTGTGTTTTCGTTGGCATGTCTGGGTTTTCTTATGCACTGGAAAAAACGGGTAACAGTTTTGGAAAAAGAAAGAGACAGCAAAGGGTTCTGGAAAATCTTACGCTGTCTTGGAAACATTGCCATCTAAAGAAGCTTAATTATGCTTAGGTTCATATTAGGGCTGCAGCTATCGAATATTTAAGTAATCGAATATTCCATCGATTAATTGACAAACGGCAGACTCAGGTACAATGAGATTTCCTACATCACAAATCCAACCCCGCTATGAAGGCCAGACTCGGAGAACTAGAGAGGACAACCGTTGAACAAGCATGTGCGTTAGCGGATTGCAATGCTCTTAAGAAAGCTAATTATGATATTAACTTTCACCATGCCCCTAAAGTCATTTGTGTCCGAGAGCTGAATAGCTCCTATGTTACCTGCCACTTCTACTACACCGGCAATGTTAGGAGGACTGTGCAGAGCAGCGCTGTCTCTGCCGACGACTCAGAAGCAAAGTGCTAATGAGCTACTGGAGCTCTCCAGAAGAAAAGCCCCTCTCATCATTCATTTTGTCCTCCTTCTACCGTAGTGACGTTAGCGAGTTGTGTCACCTTGAAAATAATCCGTGCGAAACAGTGACAATTTGAGCTTATAAATGAGTACTCGAGGCAGAGCAAATTCCTCAATCATTTTTTGTTATCAGACTTGTTTCAGCTCATGTTCATTTTAGATAGTGACTGTAGCTCATGGATAGTGCTAGCAGAACTAGTTAATTAAGAATAGTGCAAGTCCAGGCAGGCTATGACGTCAAGCTCCGCCCACAGTGAGTGCATCAGCGGAACATAACATCCAACTATATCCGCTCACAGCTCAGCTTGTTACAGTTTATACATCTGATTGGCATCACATTTATTCTGGTTACATGTCATGTATGTATGAAGGACAGCAGAGCTCCTGAAACAGAGCTTTTTCAAATTGATTGTTCATATGAAGTCAAATTTATGATAATGGAAAAATAAAATCAACTGTTTGTCCTGTGAGGTCGGCATCATAAAGCAGGAGAAAGTTAGTACAACAAATATAAATATAAGGTTTGCAAGATGTGCTACATGAAAATAAAATACAGCGTGAATAAGACAAACATAAAGTAAAGACAAATGCTATTATATCAAGGCCTAAGTATCACGATAATATCCTATCGTGGGGCCACTAGTGATTTCCACCCCTCGTAAATAAGTAATCATCTTTGACTAAAGCGGTCCAGACTGAACTTTTAAACTGTCATTTCAGTTATAAAAATATGAGTTACTGCTGGCTGCTTATTGACTTTATATGTTTAGTTCAACTTTGCCTATTTTTCATCTTTTCTAATAAGAATAATGTTTCATAAATTGGTGTACGGGCATGATTTGTTCCTGTCTGGTATATATTTATTGAAACAGTTCCAGAAAAGTCTGGCTGAGCTGGCTGTAAAGTAATCTGACAGAGAGAAAAAGGGGCTGAAAGGTCTTTTATTGCATTGACTGCACAGAGCTCAGTGCAGCAAAAATTGCAGCGCTCACCCTGCATTCAGTCCAAAACAAGCGCAGCATCTCACCCACTTGCAGGTACATCTGTTTGTACTTTTTGCTGATTGCACAAAGATGAATATTCTCAGCATGATCGCCGCGTTCCTTTTCACGATGAAAGTAATGCTTGCAGCAGCACTTTGGAGTAAAAGAATACATTAAGAGCGATATCAGCTCATTACGCCATGTAGCCAAACAGCTAATCCAGCACGGTGGAGTCATTTACAGAAGATATACAGCTCTAATGCAACACGCCCCCTCCCTGCCGCCTGGTACTCTTTGCAGCAGCGAACCTGCACACTGAAGATAGATTTCTGCAGACACAGAAGAATACTGCACGCTTTCACCATCTTTTCTTCAAATCGGTCTAATGTACAATGCATACTTCCTCCAGCTCTGACTCAGACTTCTCTCTGCTGATATGCTGCAGAGTGTGAAATCAGCGACTGCACTGGCTGTCCTCTCTGCACACAGCAAAAACTGATCACATTTAGCTTAAAGTAAAAACAAAATTTCGAGGTTAATCACTTTGTGTTGATATTCCGCTAACTTTCGCAGCCTGCAGTGGAGTTGAGGTCGGAGTCCCCCCCATCCCGGGGTCGAATTACTAGAACTGGATTCAATTATTTTTTTTTATTGGGATTGATTGATCTTGGCCGGTGCAATGGAACCAATTAGATTCTCCCAAAAGTGTGAACCTTCCCCAACCTCCCCTGCAGACATGTGAAGGAACACGCTCAATGTAATTCAAAGGATTTCAATTAGTAATCGACCCCGGTCTGGTGGTTCCCCGTACTCTGACATCATGATGTGCTGATGCTGCTGCTGATGCTTTTTTTTATTCATTGAGCTGCACCTTTTGCCCTGTTTTCTGACACACAGCTGCCAGTTTTCATGCCTGCCCTCACTGTTTTTCTTTCTCCCCTCCCTCACTCCCCTGTCTCTCTCTCTCTCTCTCTCTCTCTGTCTCCCTGTTTTTTCTTTGTCTTATGCTTGCTGTTCGTCTCAGCTTCCGCTAATAACACCCATGCCTGGCAATCCCAATCACGTAAGTTTCTTCAATTTTTATGTGTTGCCCTGTCTGCGCTCCTCCCACCACTCACAGATGTTGATATCACATTTGAAGTAAAGACACATCACGTAGAAAGAGAGCGCGTTTTCATCCTCAAAGCTCTGATCGGTTTGAGAAGACCAGACCCAAGAGATGACACCCAGAAGCAGCCGACTAAATTTTACACTGAATTTATCACACAGCTTTCTGAAGTTCATACCAGATTCATTTTACCCTCATTAGTCTTTAATGGTCCATATGTTCTGCTGAAGAGATGCCCAACCTCTGGAGGACTTGAGTTTAATGACTCCCCCTAGTGAGAGAAATCCACACTCAGATGTTCCCTCCACTTTATAAACAAAACGAAGTAAAGTTTGAGAAGTTTGGATCGTTAAAGTAGTCGCTCTCTTTGGACTCAAGATGGAAAATACGGCGATAAATCCCCTTTTTTTCAGACAAGCCCAACACGTCTATAATACAACTAATTTCAGAGGATTTAACACCTCAAATCTGTGAAATACCAATTTTTAAACATAGAGGGAGCTCTTTCAGATAGCTTATTAACTTTTAAAGTGTAGCCAATCTTTGATTTAAAGTGCTAATATCTTATCTCTATTTAAAGTTGTATCCTTAGAGTTGTGTTTTTGCCCTGAGAGCTGTCATAATTATCAAATTAAAACATCAAAAGTCAAATTTAAAAAAGACAAGAGGGAGCAGCTCCTTGCTCCGAAACTCTCATGAGAAGAGATAACATTGTATATGGTTGATGTGAGGCTTTTATTTTGAAATTTTTACCATTTTAGTCGTTTTTAAAATATTTTAAGATTTAAAGTCGTTTTATTTTCTGTATTGTTATAACGTGCTTTTATTTTGAAATTGAGTAGATGCCACTTTTGATTGATTTTAAAGCAGTTAAAAAGCAAAAACACTCAATTCATACTCCCACATTGTTTTTAATTCACAATAGATCTGGGAATATCAGTTTTAAAGCGTTTGTCCATCTTTCAAAGAACCACCAACAGGTAGCAAGCTGCTATTTTACAGTGAGTGGCA
The DNA here is from genome assembly GCA_962446985.1 of Xyrichtys novacula. Classification (NCBI taxonomy): domain Eukaryota; kingdom Metazoa; phylum Chordata; class Actinopteri; order Labriformes; family Labridae; genus Xyrichtys; species Xyrichtys novacula. Next base: position 3,254,023 of record OY660882.1, on the reverse strand, counting down.
ACCAGCATAAAGCACCACCACCACCCAGCACTGTCAAAATAATAATAATAATAATAATAATAATAATAATAATGTAATAACAAAATAATAATAATGTAATAATAATAGTAATAAAAATAATAATAATGTAATAATAATGATAATCATCATCATCATCATAATAATATTACAAAATAGAATTAAAAAATAATAATAATTTATTCATACCGCACTGTTTAAAAGCAAGTTAAAAAGTGCTTAACAATTAAAAATAATAAGATAGAAAAAAAGTAGTCAACAGGTGTAATTATAGGACTAATGAGCCTATCAACCAATTAGTTACACAGTATTATTATTGTACGCTTATATCAGTATTACCTTTATAATTAAAACTGGTATATCATGACAGCTCTATTCATCACAGTACAATTAAAAGGTGCTTTTACACCTGCATCATTTGAGGACGTTGCTCCAAAACAGGGCGTGTTTTGTCCTCCTTGACCCGGGTTATTAGGACACGTGTAAACACAGCACAACATTCCCGCCTCACTTCCCATCAGACCCTGCAGGAACTTCTTAGCTCAAACAAAAGCCATATCTCACAGGAGAACACAAATATTTGAGCTGCGTAATGAGCACTTGTTTATGCGCGGATATGTGGGTGTTTTATGTGCTTGCATACATATTTTGTAAGTCAAATAAAGTATGTATGTGTCCCATAACTAAGAATAATGAGCTACTACAGCACAAAGGCCTCGCTCATATTTCCCTTTATTTCATTTTTTTAGTGTTTTAAAGCAAGAGAGTGAAAGACTGTTTTTGCAAAACATCAATAAAGGAGATGAATGTTTCCTCTAAGTGTAAAATGATGAATATTTTCCCTCTTCCCAGTGCGTTTTGCACCCTATCGGCCTCAAGATATCGCCCTCAAACCTCTGCTCTTTGAGGTGCCAAGTATCACCATGGACTCGGTCTTCACGGGCAGGGAGTGGCTCTTCCAGGAGATCGACGCCCACCTCAACAGCCCCAACGCCAGCACCAACCGCGGCGTGGCAGTAGTAGGGAACATCGGCTTCGGCAAGACCGCCATCATCTCCCGCTTGGTGGCGCTCAGCTGTCACGGCACCCGCATGAGACAGATCGCCTCTGACAGCCCGCAGGCCTCGCCCAAACGTAAGTCCCCCCCCATCATTTCCGCACATAAACAAATCCTGAGAAACTGAATTCCATCCTAAAATGTCATATTCTGCAAACGTCTGGCCCGAGCCTTCGTTTCGAGGATTACAGCGTGAAAATATCGCCTGAATGTGTCATGTTTTCGGAGCTGTCACTGAGCATGTTGAGTCGTCTCTTGTCCAGATGGAGAGGGGCTCCCTCTCACCCAGCCTCAGCCCACTCACGGCACCCTGGGAGGAGGCAGCTGCCCCGGGACCCCGGAGATGAGGCGGCGTCAGGAAGAAGGCATGAGGAGGCTGGCCTCTCAGGTACACCATGCACCTGTGACCATGTGCACACACATTTTCAATCCCAAGAACTGATTTGTAGAAATAAAACCTGCGAGCTTTTCAAATTAAATCATCTGGAACATTTTACTCGGAGTACATCTGTCATGTTGGATGTGATTTTGACTTCTTTTGGTCCAATTTTAGTCCAGGATGAAATATGCAAGCTCATCCTTGAAAAAGATATTGCGTGGATGGCAGCATATGTTGCTTGAAAACCTGTATACATTATTCAGCTTTGATGGCGCCTTCCCAGATGTGAAAGCCACACATGCAGTCAGCACTCATGCATTCCCATACCATCATAGGAGCTGGCTGGATAACTAAACAGTCCATCTCCTCCTTAAGCCAAACTTTGGTATATGAGACGACTTTGCCTCGGTCCATCTTAAATGGGTTCAAGTCCTGAATCTGCTGACTTCTCTGGACTGTGTTGATACAGTCTTTTTTGGTAAAGTTTAAACCACCATTGTAGCAACAAACAGTGATTATGAATCCATGCAGGGATTTCCACATACAGTGCCCAGCATAAGTCGGTACACCCCTATTAGTGTTGTGTCTTTCACGAACGATTCGTTCAAAAGAACCGAATCTTTTAAGTGAACGTACTGAACCGAATCACTTCCTCCAGTGATTCGTTCAGTTGAGCTGAAGTGAGAAACAGCATTGCCAAGCCAGCAGCCGGCGAACGAGGGACCACGTGTACCGACGCCTGAATCACTTTGTGAACGAATCAGGCATTGAACTAAACTCTCTGGAATCATTTGATTACATCTAAAAGAACTGCTGTGCCCATCACTACCACCTTTTAAAAGTAATGTCAATAACTAGATGAGCAAAAGTACAATTACCAAAGTTTTGACAAAGCTGAGTTTAACATAAAACTTTATTTACCATAAGATGAAAACAAGGTTGATATGGTCACTAAAATTTTTGGGGTGTACTCATTTTTGCATCCTGATTTTCAGTTAAAAAAATTATTTCTTGTATGCAACTTTAAAAATCTTGTTGCAATCAATGTCCAACATCTGGGGGAGTATTTTGTTGTATAGTCTAACATAGAAAATGTTGATTTTGAAAGGAAACTAAAGCTTTTCTGACAACTCTGAAGGGGTGTACTTATTTATGCTGAGAACTGTACTTGTTTTTAATGAGGTCTAGAGGGCTAAAGATATGCACAGAGGTTTTTGCAGATTCTCAGGGTGATTTGATAAAATTATGTAATGAAAATGATGAAATCCTCAAATTAGACATGACCTTTAACCCACCTTTGCCTTTTTTATATCAATTTCAACATTTGAGACATTTACTTTGCTCTATTTTAAATTAAATACAGTTATTTTCTGAAAATCATCAAATAATATACATTTATTTAGCTTTTTTTTTGCTACTTATGACTTTCTCAAGCTCTCCTCACCTCTATTCTGTCCCCTCCATGATACATGTGTTTGTCATGTGCTCAAAGTTGCACATGCGTGATCATTATGAGGTAAAAGTGCTGCGTCTTTAAAAATTACCATGCATGTATAATTACTGCATGTGTTGTTCAGCCCTCGGTCTATCTCTTATAGAAAAAGCTGCAAAATAATTTCAAACGTCTCCTTTTATGTCTTCACTTTTTCAATTAGTGAGAGCAGAGGTGACTCGAGACACGGACACGACTCGAGCTCTGTCACGAGTGATAAAGTTTCAAGCTGTACGTGTCGTGTTAGTTCACAGAGGGCTTCTCCACCTGAGGGGGTAGACTTCAAAACAGGTGGAGATAAGTCTGGGCTTTGTTTTACCGCTTTTTCTCCGACGTTCAAATTTGCGAGTGTTTAAACAACGTTCCTCTGAAGCCTTTAATTTCCTCTAACCTACCTGTACGAGTTTTTTTTTTTTCCTGCTCTCCTTTCTATCTTCGGTTGCACCTCGGTCCCCCTCCCCTGCTGCTAAGCCATCTGCATCCCCAGCCCCAGCCTGATGCATTATGCAGATGTGTTTAAAAAAGAAAAAACAACTTTGCCAGGGAGCCTTATGAAATATTTATACCTGCAGAAAGCCATTTCCCAGCCAAGCTATTAGATCTTGTTAACTCTGTGCATTAATAATTGAACTCACTCCCTTTTTCACCCCTCTTATTTTAAACCCCTTTATTCCATTGTGACCAAAAATTAGCATTTCATTTTGATTAGTCTTTTGTTTTCCATACCCTTTTCCCTCGCTGCCCTCTGATCGCTGCCCCCTTTTTCAGAAAAATCAAACTCAGTGTGATCTCTCCTCGTCGCACCTGCTGCTATTTTTCCTTCACAGAAAACCCTCCGAAAATCTCACCCGTCTCCCCCTCACTCCTAATCTCACTACACGCACGCGCATTAACTTTTCATCCATTCATTCTATCAGTCGTTTCCTAAACATGTGACAAGTGTGAGGCTGTGAAATGTCACAGTTTAACACTTGACTCCTTTTTGCCACGTGCACGCATGAGCTAACCTCGAATCCGTCTCTCTTGGAGAAGTGAATTATTAATCGCTGAAACCATGAGAAGTATTATGTTTCATGTACCGTGATCATCCACCGTGAAGTTGACTCAATCCCAGATGAGTCCTAGAAGAAGCAGACGCCGTTTTGGAAACTTGTTTTGAGTGTTATTTTTAAAAACCGGTAACTCAAAGGTGGGTTGGTCACCTTTTCACCGTTTCCCTGAGTGACCTGACTGAAAATCCTCTCCCAACTCTCTGTCTCCCCCAGGTGGTGGCATATCATTACTGTCAGGCAGATAACGCCTACACCTGCCTGGTGCCGGAGTTTGTGCACAACGTGGCGGCCCTGCTGTGCCGCTCGCCGCACCTCGTTGCCTACAGGGAGCAGCTGCTGAGGGAGCCACACCTACAGAGCATCCTGAGTCTGCGCTCCTGTGTTCAGGACCCCTTGGCCGCCTTCAGGAGAGGAGTCTTAGAGCCCCTGGATGCACTTTACAAAGGTAAAGGCTCTGAAGGAAGTATTTATAGCTTTGAATTTCACAGCTGAATGACCTAAAGCAGGAATGAGCGTCCTTAACCTCACATCGACCAGATGAAAATCAAGTCCAGTAACAGAAACTTGAGTTAGTGTCCATATTGTACGATTTACTTTAGTGGAGAGTGTTTGAAATTGAAGTTTTCTTGAGCGTCAGTGTAGACTTTGGAGGATTATCGCCCCACATGGAGATCAACAGACATAATCAGGAGTATAATCAGTGTAATTTCATGCAAAAATGAAGCAGCAGCACTTGAAAATGATCATTTAATTCAACAAAACGGAGAATTATCTTTTCCTCTCTGATGCAGAATTTGAAAACTGCAGTTATCCACGGGTTTTGTTGATTTAATGATGCTTTTTTCATTAGCAGCTGGTTCAACCTTGATCATGTGTTTGCTCGCTTAGTTTGGATCTCTTCAGAATGAGCTAAAATATTTTCAGATTTAAGATGTAAATGATGTTTTATTGTCTTTCTTCTGTGTCTTCTTTCTTTACTTTTCCAGAGAGGAAAATCAGCTCCGAAGAGGACCTCATCATCCTCATCGACGGTCTGAATGAAGCCGAGTTCCACAAGCCGGACTACGGAGACACCATCGTGTCCTTCCTCACCAAAACCATCAACAAGTTCCCGCCCTGGCTCAAACTGGTGGTGACGGTCCGGACAACGCTGCAGGTAGAGGCAAGAGTGAATCTTACTGCTTCTGTCCGCTCCTCTGCTGTTTCATTTTTCATCTCATTTAGAAGGTTTGATTTATTTTTAAAGACTCTCTGTTTCCACCATCCGTGTTTTTGAATCAGACAAACAAAAATGAGCCGTCTTTAACACATTTTCTTTTTTTATTTTATTCACCAATGAGTGCGTCCAAACAAATAAATGTGAAAAGAGAAATACATGCATGGTTTTGCTACGTTCGAGTTGCATCAGAAGTCAGATATTAGAGCTGAAGTTCAAGGGTTCAAGGGTTAATTTATTCTGTCTTCCTAAGGTGAAATTTGTCTTGAACACACAGGTAGGCAGCATACATATAATACAGTACATACAATATGATACATACAGTACAATACAATACAGCACAGGACAACAAAAACAATAACAAGACAGTAAAGTGCACAGTGACACAAAAAAGCCCAAGTGGGCCTCTAAATAATAACAACCCACAACTGCACTCCTAATGCACCAGGAAACACATTAAATTAGCCCTACCTCAAAAACCTTCTACCCCGTCTGTCCTCCACAAGCAGCCCGTTAAATAGAGTGATGGACAGAGGGATGAAGGAATATTTATACCTATTATAGTTACACCTGTAGGCCTCTTACCTCCTTTCCGATGGCAATAATCTTTATTCTCCATAACCAGCGTTTCAGTTACCAAGTTGGAAAAAAAGCAAAATCGGAGGCAGAATCTGAGAATTATCCAAATATAAAAAGGACAAGGCAAGCGCTAAAATAACTTTCGTAGATGTAACCATCTTGTTTCTGCTTTTTTCCGACTTGGTAACTGAAATCTGGTTATTGGGTGTGACGCCATTTTTTAGCTCTGACATCTGACTTCCGAGGTAACACGATCGCAGCGTAAGTTGTGGTTTTCATTTACAAAATTCGATGCAAAATTTGGCAATGAAGACAAAAAAACAAACCGAAACAAACAAAAACAAATCAAGAGGGTAGAGAGGTGGGGGAGAAAGCGACAAGAAACAAAAACCAAAAAAATAAAAAGAATAATTTAAAACAAAAAAAATATTTAATAATATTTTTACCATTTCCTTTTTTTCTTTCACTCTTTTTTCCATTGTTTTAATCCGACTCTTTCTTTTCCTTCATTGAAAAGGCTGTAAAAGGATCAGACCAGTTAGTCATATCTTATCTGGAGTTTATTCTTCACATGAATCATTTTATCTAAAGTGACTAAATCTGTAGGCTGCACTCAAATTTATAAAGATATCACCAAAAACAATCTCTGACTGAAGTCTTTCCGGCTCTTCAGGAGATCACCAACGCGCTGCCGTTCCACCGCATCTCTCTGGACGCTCTGGAGGAGAATGACGCCATCGACCAGGACCTGCAGGGCTACATCCTGCACCGCATCCACAGCAGCCCCGAGATCCAGAACAACATCTCGCTCAACGGCAAGATGGACAACACCACCTTCGGCAAGCTCAGCGCCCACCTCAAGGCCCTGAGCCAGGGCTCCTACCTGTACCTCAAGCTCACCTTTGACCTCATTGAAAAGGGCTACCTTGTGCTAAAAAGCTCCAGCTATAAGGTACGTAGTGGTTACGCTGGTTTAGCTCAGAGAGATGATCTGAAAGGAGATATTTAAACCGTTAAGTGTGTCTGAAGGCTGTTGCTGTTATTTTCTAAGATCTAACGTCCCATTCAGGGTTTTGTAGATAATATACAAGTACTCTCGCCTTTGAGACTAAAGTGAGGGTACACTGCAGCCCTTGAAGATATTAAACTAGAGTTAAGGCTTAAACTTCTTCATCCTGAATGAGAACAAGGCTGAGGTCGTGATTTTGACACCTTGAACAGTGAAACTGAGGCACTCTCAGCTCTTTAGTTCAGAGTCTTGGTGGGAATTTTGACACTTTTCAGATTTAACAAGCCGATTTCTTTTGTTAAGTCGTGCTTCTTTCGGTGGAGATTCAGAGGTTTATCTCTCTTAAAGATTTAAGAAAGGGTTAGATCCGTGCATGTGTAACATCCTGACTTGACTGCTCAGGCCAGACATCTGTGCAACACCTTGAGCTTGTGAGAAAAAAGCTGCCTGTTGCCTCCAGATTGGAAAAAAGAGAGATTTTCTAAACCGACTTCTAAAGACAGAGCAAAGACAACAGACATCTGAGCAGATCTGGTAGGAATAGATTGAATTAGTTTAAATTACGACACATCTTCCAGCAATTTACTTCAGAAAGTAAAACTTCCAGGGTGTGCAGATGGCTGAGCGGGTTAGCACACTGAATGTATCTGTCTCCCCACATTTTACCCTAACCTATCAATAAAAGTCAAAAAATGGCCCCCAAAAATACTTTAACAAAAAAAAAATGAAACTTCCACAAAGAATTTTGTTGTTTTTTTGTTTTGATTTTGAGGATCATGGCGAGCAACTCACAAAATCTTAAAAATTGTTTTTAAATTATTTTAAAATATGGGAATATTGGGGGGAAAGTGCAATTTCTCACAAGTTATTTCAATCCTGCAAGAACGAAAGATCAGCTAAATAAGTCAAAACAAAAGTTTCCTGAGCCTGTCAAAAGTGAGCTGGTTTTTGACACGTTGACACAGTGACTCGTGCAAAAGGAGCCAAGAACTGAGTGCACAAATATATATATAATAAACTAAATATTTAAAGTTATTTAGAATTAGTTTTGTAATGTTTGGCGCTGTAAGTCTTAATCATTGAGAATAAATCAAGAAAAGTCTTTAAATATTTCACTTTGTGTGATGAATGTAAAAAAATTTGTAATAAAAAAAGGAAGTTTTTCATCATATCATATTTTTTTGTGATGCACCTGAACTATAAAAGGGCATTCTTCTTTTTAAAGCCACAATCAGTTTCTGCTTAAAACAGGCGGAATGAGCCTTTACAGTAGCCGCCTCTAACTTGTTGAACTTTATTCTTTTTTAATGGTTTTTTGAAGATTTCTCTTTTCTCTTTGGCCTCTTAAATCTCACATTTTTATTGTGTATCGTCGTCTCTTGTTGTTCATTTTAATATGTAAAACACTCCGGTCAGCCTTGGTTGTTTTAAATGCTCTAAAAGATGACACAGAGCTCACCAGGGCGCTGTTTCTGCAAACTGCTGCAGTTGCTCTGAAATCATAAACAAAGTTCGATTCAGTCGCACTTCCTGTGAGTGTTATTTGTTTGTTCTGCACAGATGAGGTCTAGAAATCTGCTCGAAATCTGTGTTGTAGGAAAGAATTACCATGTTTTAATTTAATTCCTTGCAGTCCAGCCATGTTAATCTATATATTTTTAATCGCATTAATTTGCATTAAACTGTAAATAAATTCAGCATATCTGCAGGACAGGAGCTGCATCCCTCAGTGTAACAGAGGGGGACATGTGAGGGCTGCTGGGTTGTGATTTTGTCCAAACTGTCAGAAATCGAAAAAACAAAATTCACTCTCCATCTGGTGCTCAGAATTTGCAAAGACAGTTCTTGCAAGTCATTGTTTTTTGTATTTACCTGCATTCTGACATTGTTTATGTAAAAGGAGCCTCATAAGTTCTTGTTTTTTGACAGTCCGAGCCGAACACTTTGTTGATAAATAATGCAGCCGAATTGTTTTAACGTGCATCTTATATTGAAATATTTCATCTCACAGCTCCAGATTCATTTAATTTCATGTATTCAGCAGTGCTCCCAGACTCCATAAAAATGACAACAGATAAATTTACATCCCTCTCTCAGAGGAAGACCACATACAAACACGCTGCATTATTTATACTCTGTAGACTTGATCCGAATCAGCATTAAAATTCAGTTTCCGTCTTGTTCTCTCCCTCAGGTGGTTCCGGTGAACCTGGCGGAGGTTTACCTGCTGCAGTGCAACATGCGCTTCCCCACGCAGTCATCGTTCGAGCGGGCGCTTCCTCTGCTCAACGTTGCCGTGGCCTCGCTTCATCCGCTGACCGATGAGCAGATTTATCAGGCCATCAACGCCGGCTCACTGCAGGTCAGAGTCTGTAAATATATGAGGAATAATAAAAAAGGTCCTCGCTGGTCTTGTTGATGAACAAGTCCTCTTTTCCTTCCAAGATTAAAAGCGGATATCTTTTAAATATGGAGTTTATCAAAAGATTTTAGTTCCCTTGTGATCAGATCCTGATGCCGTCGTATTTCAGAAGATGTTCTTGAGCGTTGGTTTATGATCCAGATTTTTCTGTGTCTGTGTGGTCATGAGACAGACTGAAATTGAGTCCCCTACCTTTTTAAGACCAAAGAGAAGACTAATCATTTCTATCAGTTCATTTTAATGTCTGTAACGACTGCAGGGTCAAGTTATCAAAGGTTAGATGCAGATGTTTTTATGTATCATCCCGAAACAGTGGTTGATTTTTCCATTTCACAAAAATATTCTGGCTACAGTTGGAGCTCATTTGTTGTTTGTGACGACCACTTCACCTTTGATCGTTTTGACAATTGCACATAAAGGACAAAAAGTTGGAAAAACACTCAAATTTTCATGCAAAACTCAGAAACTGCAGCTAAACATGTGTACAGCACTTAAACTGTTGCAGCTCTCCTGGGGCACTCGCCAAATTTTGATCTGTGTTTTTTTTTTTGTTTGTTTGTTTGTTTGCCTCTTTATCCATCCGCACCAGTCTGCACTCACCCTGCTCAGACAATTTTTGTGCAAAATCGGCGCAGTACATCGTTACCATAGCAACCCTACCCTCTCAAATCACTGCATTCACAGGAAGAGTTGAAACTGAGAGGCTGCAGATTGGCCTCAATTTGTGGCGTTTTTTGCAACTGAATTCCTTAAACAGCAGCTAGGACATGTTGTAAACAGAAAGATGTGGGATCTGTCAGTTTCTTTTTGTTTTCTCTGTTCTTTACTCGCTGATTTGTCGGTGTAAGATAATTCGTCCGCTAATCCATGTTCAAGATTTAAAGGTGCTGTGAGGAACTTTCAGTCTCTGTTGACTTTGCCGCCCCCTGTGGTCAAAATAGTAACTCCTATTACAGACGATTTTGGCTGAAAGTGTTGTTAACTGACAAAAAAGCTCCTTTTATTGCCTTTTTACAATTAAGTATAAGATCCATTTCAAATATTTTGTTGCTGTTTTTTTAGCTTACCTACCTCCTCACAGCACTTAGAGGCATTAAAAATAATAGTATAGACATTGTCAGTTTTATCATCATTGGTCTCGTTAGCTTTTGTACATCATAGAGTTGAATTACTGTTTAAAAACTCCTCACAGGAGCTTTAAAGGTCAAAATCTCTAAATGCAAAGAGCTTCAAAGTAAACTATTAATTAAAAACTGATGTGTTGTTTTAACTTCATGATTATTGCTCTTTCAGTCATCCATACTTCACAATTTTCAAACTAATCCAAACGGTATCTTGATTTTTGTGCTATAAAGAGGTAAATAAATGCTGATCTAATTGATTTTGAAGACCAAAAGTGAATCCTGTTTTGCTCTGAGACCAAGTGTTTCTTCATCGATCAGATTGTTCTGGATCCTGATAATTTTCATACATTTCTTCATATGTGTTTTATCTATTTGTACAGAAATGTAATGTCGAGCAAAATCTTTAATAATGTGAGTTTTTCTGTGCTGAAATAATTTCATCATGAGCCAACTCCAAACAACAACTTACATCTCTGTCTGTCGCTGCAGGGCACACTGGACTGGGAGGATTTCCAGCAACGCGTAGACAACCTGTCAGTCTTCCTAGTGAAGAGGAGGGACGGCACACGGATGTTTGTTCACCCGTCCTTCAGAGAGTGGCTCATCTGGAGAGAGGAAGGAGAGAAGACAAAGTTCCTCTGTGACCCGAGGTGAGGACGGGCACAAAGATTTAAAAAGTTGTTGTTATAGTGATCGCTCAAACTCTACTGTTCCTCGGCCATGAGGGAAATTTTCGCCGTGTTTTATACCGATACGAAATCAGTGTTGATTTAAAATGTTGTAAAATGCTCTGCCGCATTTCTCCAGATCAATACTCTTATTTATTTAATACCGCTCAGTAAGAAGTCGGCCAAATCTCTCCGATAAACATTTTTTACTTCACAGCATCCTCTCGACTTACGAGCCAGGGCGCGACTGTAACTGTTTGTAAAATAGCTTTATAGTTTCTTGGCAAAACAAGTGAAGGTGGAAATTGCAAATGCGAGACGTAATCGTCTTATTGGACCATCAAACACATCAAGTGAAAACATGTGTCTGCAAAAAAACAACAGATTTTGCAGATATCCTGAGCTGCACCCCAGAGACTCAGAGAACATCTGCAACAACTGCAGGTTGTTTTTACTCTGCGTACCTGACTGTAAGAGAAGAGGATGAGGATCCAAAATCTGCATGTTGGAGAATCAGACGCTGTTTTGTGTTCAGTACCTGGATGTTATTGTGTTGTGTTCCCATAAACACAACGGTAAAACCTTTATATTTTGGTAAAAAAGGTGAAAAACAAATCCCCTGACTTCCACCCTCTCTCACCAGCTTCATAAGAGGATGAGTGAGTCGGATTTTTAATACTTTGATACTTTTCTATACCATAAAACAATGCAATCTCCATAATTGAAGCGTTTGATATCATTATAAAGTCCCAAAGATTATGAAAAAACACATCTACAGTCATATTTCCAAACTAAAGCTGCCGCTTGGGGCCAAAGAGAGAGACAGAGCAGTGTTGGTTGATTGAATTATACAGGCAGTGAGAGGAAGAGAGCTCGGGGCTAAAGGGAAAACAATGCGGTGAAACTGAATCATGAGACAATATTTCCGAACAGTTTCACTATAAAGAACTTGTAAACTCTGCACAAAGATGCAAAGGTGCCAGGTTTTATTTGTTGCGGTGCTTGTTTCTGTGTGAGTCTCTGCTCTGCTCCGCACAGCTGAGACTCTCACAAAACCCGGACACAGTTCACTCTGTTCTGAGATACAGATTTGCAAACTCCAAGATGCATATTTTGTCAAGAAGCATAAATTATGTTCTCTTCATAATTATTGTGGCCAAAAAAAGGTAAAACAAAAAGAGAAGTTACCAAAGATTTGGATTATTCTGTTGTCTTAGGAAACAGGTATTTACATTGCTCTATATGTGCTTGAACTATATTACAACTTAGAATTAGAGTATCAGAGAAATGACTTTATTATAACATGATTGACTTAAAGGGATATTACGGTAAATTTAAGTTATGGTCAAACACACCGTAACACTGAGTTAGACAACCCCTTGAGAGATAAATGATGCTGACTGTTTACATCTCTAGTTATACCAACTTAGGAACAACCGCACGATAATAATACCCAGCAGTCTACGTCTCCACATGTAAACCTCAACCAAAACGCCACTCTATAGCCACAAATAATGCTCAGAACAGCACCTAACTTCATTGACAGTACATATAGGGTCCCAACCACCAAACATCTTTTTAGCTTTGCCTGATTTCTTTAGAAAAGAGACTAAACACAACTCACCCACTCTCCTCCAGCAGCTGTTTGTTTGTGGGGAGAGCCCTGACAAGTCAATCACTGAGTGCAGCGGGGTTTCACAGCTCAAGGAAGAACATTTATGATTATTACTACATGGAAATGCAATCAGACCGAAAACTAAGGCCAGGGGCATCAGTTTGTTTCGAAAAGTGTGTGTGTGTGGGGGGGGGGGGCAGCTACTATAAAATGACTTATTTCATGTAACCAACTTACACCCCTTGCATATATTTATCACACAGGATAATCATAGGTTTAAACAAGCTAACAATTTTTCTAACTCACTACAGGTATTATCAGAAGAAAAAGCAGACTCGTTTTTGTTATCCTCACAAAGGTCTGCTGCATCTCTCAGCAACAACTCAATACGGATGTTGCGTTCAGGAGCGTCTCAATACTACTGAAAATAACTAGGGCTACAATGGCTTACACGTGAAGGATTTGAGTGTGGTGGAGACAAAACGACCCCAAACTGATGCCTATGGCTAAGGCAGAAGAACTACCGAGTCTGCAGTGCAAAATGATTATTATGATGATTATTACTTCATGGAAATTTTCCGCTGCACTCTGTGATCGACTCGTCAGGACACTCATCTCCGAGGGGGTGTCTAACTCGGTGTTATGGTGTGTTTGACCATAACTTTAATTTACCTCGGAATATCCCTTTAAGAAGTTTGAGTGAAGCTATTTGTCCAAGTCTACTGCTATATATATTAACCCAATCTTCTTCAACAAGGTTAGGTTTCTGAGGTATTATATTTTTCATGATATAATTAAAAAAAGAAAACACTCATTTTAATTTAAAGAATAAAAAATGTTTATTTAAGGCTCCAGTCATGAGTGTGTTGTAGGTCTGTGTTGTTTTGGTTGAAGGTAGATGATGTTTATCTGACTGAGGAAGTGCTTTATTTTCAGCCGATACGTCTCGTCTCCTGGTCTATAATTAAAACCAACCGCACCAACTGTTCAGGTGATAACAGGTTGTAATGACCCGGTGAGTCAGTCTCAAGTATTGAAACATTGCGTGTTTGTCCTCTTCGCAGGAGCGGTCACACGCTACTGGCCTTCTGGTTTTCTCGGCAGGAGAACAAGCTGAACCGGCAGCAGACGATTGAGCTGGGTCATCACATCCTCAAAGCACATATCTTCAAGGTATACCATTATTTGTTTCCACGCACACTCGTGGAAGACAGACACCCACACGCAGCTGCAGTCTGGCTCCACGATGATGAATATTTACACCCTCTCTTTCTCTGTGTGTTCAAGGGTCTCAGCAAGAAAGTCGGGGTTTCCTCATCTATCTTGCAAGGCCTGTGGGTATCCTACAGCACAGAGGGCCTTTCTGCTGCACTTTCTTCTCTACGAAACCTCTACACTCCCAACATCAAGGTACAGAGAGGAGACCGGCTTTAAGAATATTCAACATGATCTGGTTTTCAAATGAAGTCTTGAAATATGCTCCACAGAAGTTTTCCTCTCCTCTGGAGTAAAGGGGGTTTCAGATTTGGCGCCTTGGTTAACTTCTTATTTGTGTGCGTCCAGGTGAGCCGGCTCCTGATGATGGGCGGGGCCAACGTGAACTACCGTACAGAGGTGCTGAACAACGCTCCCATTCTGTGTGTGCACTCTCACCTGGGCTACATGGACATGGTGGCTCTGCTGCTCGAGTTCGGCGCCTCTGTGGACGCCCCGTCTGAAAGCGGTCTAACGCCGCTGGGCTATGCTGCAGCGGGGGGACACATGGCTATCGTGACGGCGCTGTGTCGCAAGAGAGCAAAGGTGCACTATAACATCTATATCTATGTATATCTATATTGATTCGATCAGATCTGTGTAATTAACGTGTTTTTCATGTTTTGGTAGGTGGACCACCTGGATAAGAACAGCCAGTGCGCTCTGGTTCATGCAGCCCTGCGGGGTCACATGGAGGTGGTGAAGTTCCTCATCCAGTGCGACTGGAGCCTCAGCTCGCAGCAGCAGCAGTCCCCACAAACCCAACAGCAGGCGTCGTTCACCAAGAGCCACGCGGTTCAGCAGGCCCTCATCGCTGCAGCCAGTATGGGATACACAGAGGTACAGCGGCAGGAGTGAAATAAACATTTTAGCTCCAAAACAATTTGAACTCTCTGGCCATAATTTGTGGTGTCAGGCATTAAAGGACTACACCCACTTAAAAACTATGGAAGAGGATTAGGGCCACTGGGGAAATAAAAATTAGAAAAAAGACCCGATACAATTTTTTAAAATTATAATTAAATTAAATTATTATTCTGTGAAAAGTCTGAATTCTGACTTTAATCTCAGAGTAATAATTTTAAAAAATTATATTGGACCTTTTTTTAATTTTTGTCCAGTGGCCCTAATCCTCTTCTGCAAAAAACTAACTAGTTGCAAAAAAACTTATTAGTTTGGAGATACTCCACCAGGTGTTTTTTAACATTACACAACTTTTTCAGTGTTTTGTCACCCCTGTACTCGCTGTCTTTTTTATTTATTTTTTATTAATTTTTTTTCTTATAATTATCTCTTGAATTTTTAAACAAAGTACAATATTATAGAGTCAACACCATTAACATTAGGCATTAAATCCCACCCCCCCATAGACAAAAATGGGGTGAAAAAGATAATTGTAATAATTATAATAATAACAAAAAAGAAAATAACAACAACAAAAATGATACTAATTATATCAAATAAACCAATAAAAGAAGATAAATAAATAAAAATAAAACAACAATAAAACAAATTAAGTGACAACTACAGTAGTAACCCGTACTTACATCCATAGAAAGTGCGCTACATAGGTAAAACAAAACAAGATAGAGGTTGGTACAGGGAACAGAAATAACAGAAGAAGACTTTGAAAAGGTGACCCTGTACTCACTGTTTAAGAAACACGTACGAAATCAACATCTGTTTTTATGAGCATTTTAGATATTTAACATGTTAAAACAAGTTCTATCTTATGTTAATGTTTCTTCAAAGTGTGGTGTCATCATCAGGAAAAGTCTTTTTATGGCCAGAGGAAAGGAGGAACCATGTTGAGTCATACAGCAGTACTTCTATGACGTTAGACAGGATCCACGTAAGGATCTTTGTATCGTGAGAAATCCCTCCAAGGCTAAACTAAACTCTGACTGATCTGTTCAAGCAGCTGATTGGCTTCTTCCTCTGAGCGTAAATCCTCTCACATTCAGCCAGAATCGCTCTAAATCAGGGGATGAGATGCCACACCACCACACTAACGTGATTTTATTTGTGTTTGACATTTTTATCCGGTCCGCTGACATTAAACCTGAACATTAATCTGTGTCATCTTCAATCTCGTCCCCCATCAGATTGTGTCCTACCTGCTGGACCTGCCGGAGAAAGATGAAGAGGAGGTGGAGCGCGCTCAGATCAATAACTTCGACACCCTGTGGGGGGAGACAGGTGGGGATACCGACCCGAGACAGACATTACATCGATAAAAGCCGTCCCTCACTCATGACTGACAGATGACTGTGGATGTCTAATCGTTCAGATCCCTGGACTCGAACAAACTGTCCCACAGTGAAGAGAGTGTGTTTTTATGAGTGGAGTGTTCGGTGAGAGGCTTTTTCTGAGCGCTGCAGTGCGGCTCTGAGAGATGGCTCTTGTGTGTCTGCTTGCTGCTGCGTCAGATGCTGATGGCGGTGCAGTGGTGTCATTGGAGCACAGACAGGGCTGGGCTCGCACGGAGGCAGAGGGAGGGGGAGAGGGAGAGGGAGGATGAATGTGATCCGGGGTGCTCAGAAATGACTCGTTTGATTGCCCTGCAGCCGGCTGGCTTTTGAGAAATGTGATGTATCATTGTAACCTGAAGCGATGAAACCTCATTGCGAGGGTTGTTATTCCCCCCGCTGCATCCATGAAAAGGCTGCTCCTCATTGTCAGCTGGAGAGGGGACTTTTTACTCTGTCAGCCGTGGTTTCATTGTTTAGAATGGAGCTCAGTTGTTCTGGAGGATGATTCGTGGTCACGGTTTCACCGGATAGGTCAAGTGACAAATACATTATACAGCCAGAGGGAGAATATATGTACAGAGCATCAGCGTGAGACAGAGGAGATGTACTTACTGGACTGTGTAGATCACAAAGATCCCACAGCGAAGCAGAAATGGGACGAAACTGGAGTCAGGCGTATAAATCTACAGATTTAAATCAAAGTCTGCTGTTTGAAATAATCGCAGATATATATTCATAGTGTGTAAAACTTCTGCAAGGCTGCAAAACTCTTATCCTTCTATTCCAAAAATTCATATTAACTCTTTCCCTACTGTGGACGAGATAGTCAGTCACTAGCTGCCTTTACATGGGCACAAATAATCGGAATAAATGCCTGATCGGGATACAAATGTGTCATGTAAACATGTCGATCGGAAAATTCTGATCCAATTCGGCTCAATTGGAAAGAAATTGTATTCCGATTGAGAGGGGTGGTTTATGCCGATCGTTACTCCGAATCGTGTCCATGTAAACCTTTATTCCGATCGTTACTCTCTTACCTGACTCGATCTTTAGCTTTTGGTTTATTTATTGAGGTCAGTACAGGAGGTTTCATTATTAACACTCTGGTATAAAATGCAACCGCATGTGCCGTGTCTGCTCCTCCGATAACATAACAAGGCGTACATACAGCGTAATGATGTCACATCTGCATGCGCAGTGCAACCTTGGACAGAACAGTAAAATAAGTACGCAAGGGCGCCATCTGGTGACATTTAACTGGGGGGGGGGGGACACTTCTTAATTAGATGGAGTGAGCCAGTAACGCCGTTGTTGGTTTGTTGACAGCACAGGCGTGAATACAACTCTTCTTCTGCGGTTGTTTTGACGAAAGTAGACAACTCTGCGCATGACCAAATACCTCTAATCTGAATAAAGTTTAGTGCACGTCATGATCGGATTATTTGATTTTGCGCCCATTCAGATTATCCGATCCCTCAAATTTTTAATCCGATCAATAAATTTTACTCATGTTAACATGGCTAATCAGTGTTTCCGTTATAACTGATAGGTGTTACAAATTTTAAGTTTAGAGGTTATTGAGGGTTCAGCATCACGCTGTCGGCTAACCTGTTGCTGCAGCTGTGTTACTGGGTGAAATTTTGACTTATAGAGGAAGGTTTGATTAAGTCAGGGTGAAAAACATTTTAATAAAAGAGTCATTTTTGCAGAATATTTAGTTCTTAATGTTCAGAAACACCTAGCAGAAATGATCACCATGGAGGGTGAAATCTGTGTCCTGTCGGTGTATAATTCATGACGTGTTGTTTTACTGAAACACAGCCAAGAGGAAAGTGCACACTCACTCGTTGCTCTTTTGAAAAAGAAATTTAAAGTTTAATTGCAAAATAAAAAAATAAAAAAAATAAAATAAAAGAATCAAATCCAATCAGCATCACCGGAACAAATCCAGAATCGGTCAGTCCAAAGTTGAAATTGGGGTCATTCCTCCGGGCTGCTGCTCCTCCACTTAAATCAGATTTTTTCATTCCCCTTAAATTATTCCAATTATAATCATTACATTTGAGCAGATGTCTTTTCAAAGGCCTTTGCTCCAACAAAAACTCTCAAGGGAATCGCCTTCTCTTCCCCGTCTCCTCTTTTCTTCTCTCTCTTCGTCTCTTCCAGCGAGACTTTAATATTATTCCCAGAAATGCCGTGTTCCCCCAGAAGGCATGGAATATTTCAGCTATAATACTTTTATTAGTCGATATGAAAGAGGAGCTCACAGCCTACTGAGAATTATCACCCAAATCTGCTCCTCTTCATGATGAGTTTCAGATTATCATTAGAAGCTGTCTGCACCACTTTCCTACTGTTGGCCTCATAGTGTGGTTTCTCTGCTGCAGACAGACTCACAGCTCTGCTCACCAGAAACAGGAACTGGCAGTGGAGGAGCTGGAAGACCTCAAATGTAGAGAATTTATCAGATTGGCAGAAAAAAACTCCAAATAAATCAAAAATTTTCATGTTTCTTTAAAAAAATACCATTTCAACTTGAGCGGTGACAGATTCAAAGTGGTTCTACTGCCCCCAGGTGGCCAAAAGTCACTTCTCACTTGTTTTAGAGTTACCTCAGATGACACAGGAACATATCTTTGTGGAGGAAAAAAAAAGGATCTAAAATTTTGATTTCTCCCCCTCGCATTTACTGTACTCGTCTTCACCTCATGCTTTATTCTGTGTGTGTGTTTTCAGCTCTGACTGCAGCTTCTGGTCGGGGGAAACTGGAGGTCTGTCGGCTGTTACTGGAGCAGGGAGCTGCTGTGGCTCAGCCCAACAGGAGAGGCATCGTCCCGCTGTTCAGCGCCGTTCGACAGGGACACTGGCAGGTAGGCCGTCACCTGATCCTCTACTGGATTTACTTGATATATTTATAATTTTAGAATTTCAGGAGGAGATTTAATGTAAGGAATAAAGATGTGAATTCTGTATTTGTGTGTTTTAGATAGTGGACCTCCTCCTCACTCACGGTGCTGATGTCAACCTGCCTGACAAACAGGGTCGGACTCCTCTAATGATGGCCGCCTCAGAGGGGCACCTGGACACTGTCGAGTTCTTACTGGCTCAAGGTAAAGCACTTAAACAGATCCTAGTCCTGGTCTCCAACTCAAGCAACTATTGTTGCTTGTGCGCACTCCGGGCCCGGGCTGCAATTTTTTTTTTTTTTGTAGGATGGTAGGGAAAGGTCCTGCCTCCTTCGCCCCTGATTGGCTAGAAGTACTGGGCTTCGATTGGTTGTTCCTAATGGCTGTGAAACATCATCGTCTGTTGAGTTAGCGTCAGGGTTAGGAGATTCAGAAATGCGATAATGTTCTGTAATGTTCTGTTTGATGTACAGAGCCGACAGCCCGCGTTTGGCTTGAGCGTGTGATGACGTTTCCAGCTTTTCTAGCCAATCAGAGGCGAAGGAGGCGGGACTTTCCCCTAAATTAACGCGCCTGGGCTGCCTTACATGAATGCACCTTTAGTTTGGACTGCTCAGGTGTCCTGGTACGGTGCCAATCAGGTAGTGACACAGCGTACCGTAATGCTCTGAATATCCATTGAGTGGAGCGGCTTTGTTGCTTACGAAAGTCGTACATATATGTCGTGTATGTATACACATTTCAACAGATTTTTGAGCGCAGTATGCCACATAAAATCGATCAATAAGCACAACAAGTAATCATACATAAGGTGCACACTGGATGATAAGGCGAACTGCCAATTTTTGAGGGAATCTATGGATTTTAAGTGTGCCTTATACTCCAAAAAATAAAGTTTATTTTTTAATATTTAGAGCACAAAATGTCTTAGAAAGTCTAATTTTTACAAATTCAGGGACACGTCTTACCTAAAATCACATCTTGGCATTCTGTAATCTTGATTTGTTTGGGTTAAGTGACATTTCACAGGTTTTTTCACAGCAAAAGATGGGAGATTTTCTGTGCCTGAATTTGAATAAATATTGTACCAAAAAATCATGGAAACGCAAATCGAAATCGTAGTTATTCAGAGCCTGACAGCGAAGAAGAAAATGCATCAGAAAAAATCAAACTGACAGGATGGTCAGTTGGAAGGAAACGCAGAGATTCATGCAGGCATCTTTTTGAATTGCTCTGCTAAACACGTCTTCTTAACTCCAATCACTCTGCCACTGCTCTCAAGCTTCTTTGACAGCAATTCCTGTGTGTTTTAGTCCGTTTGCAGAGGGTGAAAACAAAAGTTCGACCTGACAGATGTGCAGGAGAGTCCGATTTTTTGTGTCTTTGGAGCTCTTGAGGAAAACTCTCTTTGTTGACGCTGAGAAACAGACAATTATAATGTTACTGTCAAATGAAAGCCAGGAATGCGGGAACACTTGCTGTGTCTGAGTATTTCTGAATAAGTATAATTGTGTTTACAACAATCAGAGCTCAATTTAATCAGCAACAGATTTGAAAACGCCATCAAAACAGATTAAGTAGTTAGTTAAAAACAGGACGCAGATGAAGAAGACTTGAAAGTGGTCTCATCGTTACGGTTTCCTTTTTTTCCCAGGAGCCTCTCTGTCTCTGATGGATAAAGAGGGTCTGACCGCTCTGAGCTGGGCGTGTCTGAAAGGTCACCTACCTGTAGTTCGCTGCCTGGTGGAGAGCGGAGCCGCCACCGACCACGCAGACAAGAACGGACGCACGCCCCTCGACCTGGCCGCCTTCTACGGTGACTCTGAAGTGGTAAGTAACTAAACTACTAAAAATAACTAAAATACTAAGGGTTTCGTCTCACACTTATCTATTCCTACGTTGTTTTGGAGGTCTCCTCTCTTTCCGTAAATATCCTCATCCCATTTCAGTCTTGTTCTACTTCAGTTATATCTGATTCTGCTTCATTCCCAGGTAGCTTTCTGCAATGTTTACAAAACGTTACCAGGGTGGATTAAACTCGCAAAAGCGCCTCCAGGAGTTACTGTATAATTTCGTACATTTCAGGGAATAAAAATCATTTTGCTGCACATTTATTCATTGAGGTCTCCAAATCTGCAGGATGGGAAATAAAGTTTTTCAGATATAAGCATTTTAAGAAAACTCTTGAGTCTTCTTCTGGAGTGTAAACATGTTATGCAGAAGTCTTTAATCTTGTTTGCTGCTGCCTGAAATGTGTCGATCACACCGTCAAACACCAGCAGTTGGCATCAAATCTTTCTGTCTTTCAGTTTGAAATGTTCTCTGAATGTGAGAGAGAAGAATTTTTCACAGAGTCTAAGACAGAAACACACACACACACAGATATATATTAGTATTTAACTGTCGTGCTGTCCTGTTTTATCTTTTTTTTATTTATTTATTTATTTATTTTTTGTATTTTCAAAATCTTTTTTAATGATTTTTTTGAACAACAATACATAAAAACAGTAGTACAATGTAAAAAAAGAGTGAGTGTGAAATGAGATGTAAAGTGTCTACAATAACCCCTCCTCCCCTACCCATCCCACCCCGCCCTACGTCGGCCACAACATCACAAAGACAAGAAATTAGGATACACATACAAATATACAAATAACATAAATTAATAGATGAGATATGATAAAATATATATAATATAAAAATTTACATATATACACACATTCACACAAATAAAAAATAAATGAAATAAAAAAAATAAAATAAAATAAATAAATAAATTGGGAGGGAATATCTCAAGTAGCAGAACTATCATCTTCAGGTATAAGGTCAAGGTTATTTGCATAGTCTACAAAAAGGTTTCATTAAAAGTTGCAAGGGACCCCTTTAATGAGTATTGCATCTTTTTGAGTTTCAGACACGAGTATGTGTTGGAGGAGAGGCATGTTTCGCTCTTTTTATTTTTATTTTTTTGTCATCGATGCTACCTTGTGGTTGCAACCATTTTTCTTTCTCTCTTTCCGTAAATGTAATCATTGTAGAATATAGTTATTTGTTTACTTTCTGTATACAAGTCAATGTTTACAACATATAAAACATTTGCCACATGTGTACTTGTAATGTAGGATATTCAGATGACTGAGGTGTTTATTTCCACATCTTTCCAGGTCCAGTTCTTGGTCGACCACGGGGCCATGATAGAGCACGTAGACTACAGCGGGATGCGTCCTCTGGACAGGGCGGTGGGCTGCAGGAACACGTCGGTGGTGGTCGCCCTGCTCAAGAAAGGAGCCAAGATAGGTAAGAGCAGTGAGACACGGTCCAGAGTGGAGGGTTCAGCTCACAAAGGACCTCCTCTTGTGCAGAATCTTTGTCCTGTAGCGCCGTAATAAAAAAGGTTATTTGCCTGCTGTGAAGTGAGATAAGAAATGAGATCACATTCTGGATGAAAAAGGTCATGCATTGGAGTTCAAGCATGAGCTGCATGAATGAAAAGGAGAATCCAAAGATGGAAAATGCACTTTGGTTTGAGTACACACTTCCTGCTGGTCATTAAAGAGCACTGTAGCGTTTTACTGCACTGAGCCATGGATTCAGGTTTGTCTCCATGTAGCTAAAACCACTTCCTGCTACTGTATATCACCCGCCCCCTCCACTGCTGCATCGTGCTGCCTCTCCTCAGCTATTTCTGGCTCTGATGTGTGTTTCTCTTTATTGTACTACTGTGTTGTTTTGCTTTCTCTCTCTCTCTCTCTCTCTGTCATGTTCTGTCAGCGCCTGTTCGTCCTTCTCCCCCTGATTTCTTCCCCCGAACATACGCTCTTTCTCTGTTCCTCTGCGGTTGTTGCTCAGAGACAGGTTGTTATTAGCGCTTGCAGTGTTTCTTTTGGGTACCTGTTTTCTGTTTCTTCTCCTTATTTTGCTCAAGCACTTATCTCCGCTTCTCACTGCTGCTTTTTTGTGTTCCTTTTTTCTCACTTCTCCTCCTCCTCCACCACCGATGCCATCACCTCTCTACCTCTTTCACCCTCTTGCTGTTTTTCTCTGGCAACTCTATCCCCTTCCCTCCTCCTCCTTCCCACTTACACTCCTTTCCTTGCTCATAACCTCCTCCTTCCTCCTACTTTTCCCTTCCCTCCTCACCCAATATCCCCCGCCTCTCTCTCCGGCCCCAGGATGTCAGACGCTGCCCAGTCGGCCCCGAGGTAAAGCCAAGGCTGTCGACTTCTCACCCCACCAGGCATTTTGACAGCTCTATCTCCTCTCTCTGTGTTGTCTGTGTCGTCCTAAGTGTCGGCAGGCCAGCTTAGCTACCCCAAAACCTTCTCAAACTGACAAATAATAACATGCAAGAGGTATTAGCACTGACAGTGATGCAGTCGGGATGTCCCTAGAGGTAGATGCTAACTTCCAAGTGGTTAATGACAGCATGCCCGGCCTCCAGCCTGTGACGTCGTATCCAGGTGTCGACTCTCCATCCCACAGATGCATGACGGGGGGGAGCCCACAGTGACACTTTGCGTGGTCGTGATCTAGCAGAAAAAAAAATGCATGTATCTGTAATTCCTCTGTGCCACCGCCACCACAGTTTGAGGCCATAAACCTCTGCGCTGTGCATCGTTCATCTTCCAGACGTTTCCACACTGTCAGCTAGGCCAGTCAGCAGCATTCCTACCCCACACCTCCACCTCCACCTCCTCCACCAGCTCAAAGGACAGCTAGCGCCTGCAGAGCTCTGTTATCTCCCCCCTGCTTGCCTCTCTTTGTTAATTGTACCTGCTCCCGTGTCTCCCTGTGCAAGATCCCCTCCTGTTCATCTCTGTGGTGTGTGTACTTGTGTCAAGGATTGCTGTTGCACAGATTCAGAAAAGACACCAAAGTTTCAGTCGAGGGATTCTGGGTAATTTTTGTTTTTTACCTTTTTGCAGGAATGGAGCATCTTTTCTTTTTTAAACTCACAGCTTACCTGGAGCTTTTTCCTGCTTTTTTGATGTTTTAACTTCTCCCTTTGAGGTAGGGCTGGGCGATATAGCGTCAAATCAATATCACGATATATTGAGAAGTTCACCTTGATAAAGATAAATGGACGATAACTACTCCACAAATGGCTCACCCCCTCGCTACAACTTTTGAACCGTCCTCCGTCTTTCCCTCTTTGTTACGGACTGGATGGGGTGGAGTCTCTGACGTAGGACAGTGTCTTAAAGGGACGTGAGACCATAGCCTACCTACACACATCCAAAACCAACTTTTATTTATTTGCCTTTTTGACCACAAATATACTGATATGGGCAAAATGACGTCGGTTATTGTCGTAAATTTCACAATCAGTAAATTTTCAGTTTATCGCCCAGCCCTACTTTGAGGTTACTTTTGTGTCTGCATTAAGTTAAAGGTCAGAGCTGAAAATAACATCAAATCGAAGTTGAAAGATACAAGATATAAAAGAATAGTAAAGACACAAAAGCAGCCTTCGACTACAGAGTAAGTCCATGCTGCGGAGAATTTTAGTCCATCTGCACTTCTTGACAAGTTTTTTCTTTGTCTTCTCTTGGTTTTCCTGAAGCCACAAAAATGTCCAGAGATCTTTTTCACACTTTTAAGAACAAAACATGCTCCCTCTGTGTCCAAATAAGAATAATTACCAAGAGGATTAGAATAACCTGATTAAAAAGACAAATGGTGTTTGACCCAGGTCTGATGTCCCACAGAAGGGTCCCCGTGTTTTCCAGCTGTCAGGGCAGGTTTTTGTAATCTTTTCTCTGCAGTGGATTGCCTGTTTTTAGTCCTCCATCCCCCATCTTGACTGTTGTCTTCATCCCTGTTATTAATGTTGTGTGTAGTGTGACTCCCAGTCGCTCCCTCCACCTCGTCTTTTTATTACTGTGTGTCTTTCTCACTGTTTTTTCTTCATCTGCTCCTTCCTGTGTCACTCAGGTCCAGCCACATGGGCCATGGCCACCTCCAAACCCGACATCATGATCATCTTACTAAGCAAGCTCATCGAGGAAGGGGACAGCTTCTATAAGGTCAGGAGGAATCTGAACTCCTCGTGTTTCAATCTTGGGAAAAACTTGAGATAACCTAAAATTTTATTTTTAGGAAGAAGAGGATAATTCAACCTGTTTGTGTGTTTGTTTTAGCAGAAGGGGAAGGTGAAGGAGGCAGCTCAGCGTTATCAGTATGCGCTCAAAAAGTTTCCACGCGAAGGCTTCAGCGAGGACCTCAAGACGTTCAGGGAACTCAAAGTATCGCTTTTCCTCAACCTGTCCCGATGTCGGAGGAAAATGAATGTAAGTTTACAGAAGAAACCAAACCACTAAAGTTTAAGGCTCAATTCTGATGCTCCTGTAAGAAGTTTTAAGCAGGCAGTTTAGTAGAAAATACAAAAAAAAAAGGATCAAGTGTCTCAGTTTGTCCAGAGGGGGCGCCAAATTCAACTTAACCTGAAAGTTCGTCATAGATAATCATTTAAAACATTATAATCCATCTCAGCATACAGACAAATGTAATTGCTGATATTTTCCTGTGTTTTGATTTGTTGTCTTTCTTCTGTTTGTTCCCTCCAGGACTTTGGGATGGCTGAAGAATTTGCTACAAAGGCACTAGAACTGAAACCAAAATCATACGAGGCGTATTATGCCAGGGCACGCGCCAAGCGTAGCAGCAGGTATGTTGAAAAACCCTCATTTATGTATATCTGTTTTAAAGCATTCACTCTATTTTTGATTGGAATATCAAGCAAAACAGACAGAATGGAGGTCAAAAATAGTAATAATAGTTTAAAAAAAGAAAGAAAGAAAAGAAAAGAAGAAATAAAATAAAACAGATAAATAAAATAAAAAATCTCACTAAAATCTAACTTTTTTTGCAGTTGTTATTTATGTAAACTCTCTTTTTATTCACTAAATATTTATTTCTGGTCATTTTATTCCATTTTCAGACAATTTCCTGAAGCCTTAGAGGACCTGAATGAAGCCATAAAGCAGTGCCCCAACAATCGAGAGATCCTGCGGCTGCTCCAGCGGGTGGAGGAGGAGTGTCACCAGCTCAATCAGGAGGAGCACCAGCAGCAGGACCTGGAGCTGGAGCCTCCGCCCTCCCCTCCTCCTACGCCTCCCCCTGAAGACGAGGAGTCCCTTTCCCTGTCCCTGTCCATGCCTCTACCCCCTCCCCCTGAGCCCCGACTGGAGGACATGGAGCCCGTCCAGGACCTGTTTGAGGACGAGGACTACCTGGAGCAGGAGCTAGAGGCCATGTCTGTAGGTCTGCCTCCTCCTGAGGGTCTCGCCAATCCCTCCAGCCTTCCCATCATTCAGAGCCCCCCACTGTCCCCTACGCATCCAGACCAGATCTACTTAGCGGGAGGTTCTCCCATGGGCCAGCCCTATGAGTATCACCCCACCTCCTCCTCCATGTCCTCTCCCACTCGAGGGTCATACCAGCCGACATCACCCTCCCTCTCCCCGACACACCAGAACTCCCACTACCGCCACAGCCCGCCTCATACCTCCCCAGTGCACCAGCAGTCTTACGGCTTCAGCTCGCCTCCCCTGGGTTCAGGGGGTCAGGGGATGGATCACCAGAGTCCGCCGCCTTCCCCTTTACGCCGGGCCGCTCAGTACAGAGCCAGTCCACCGTTAGAGAGCGTTTGCTTGTATAGATCTCAGTCTGGGTCTCCTGTGCGCTTCCAGACTGAGCAGCACCCTGGACGGCCCAAGTCCCCCCTCTCCAAGATGAGCAGCCAGCGATCGTTCCAGCTCAGCTCACAGCCTTCTCTGTCCTCGCAGCACCACCAAGCCCAAGGCCTCCGTCTGCAGCCGTCTATAGCCCAGATTGTCCGCACAAACCAGCCCAGCAACGTGATGAGCAACAGCATGTACGGGAGCCAGATGGGACACTCGATGGGCGGTCGCTACCAAGGAGGATCCGTGGACGTGGAGAGCCGTTTGGTGTACCAGCCCTCTCTGGATGGGCGCTCCATGCCCCAGTCTAGCCTCAGCTCTGGGGCCCTCTGTCAGCACGGCGGCCGAGGAGGGGTTATGGAGTCCAGTCTGTTGAAGGACGACTTACCCCAGCGCCCCTCCTCTGCCTACCGCGCCAGCAGCGGGGGCCCGGGGGGCATCCGTTACAGCCAGACCCCTCAGATCAGCCGCAGCCAGTCAGCCGCCTACTACCCAGTCTCCGAACATGTACTGGAACGCGCTAACGCCATGCCCCCCTGCCAGTTGGGCTCTCCTGAGATCCCCCATATGGTGCGGCGTCCTGTCAGTGCCAACACGACTGAGATGAAGCAGCACGTGCCCACCCCCCGGCCCCTCATCCACTCTCAAAGCGTCGGCCTTCGATTCTCCCCGTCTAGCAACAACATCTCAACCGGGTCCACCACGAATTTAGCGCCGGGCTTCAGGCCGTCCTCGTCCATTCAGCAGATGGAGATCCCCCTGCAGGCTTCATACGAGCGCTCCTGTGATGACATCTCCCCCATCTCCCCTTCCCAGGGCGGCGGTGGGCTCTATCAAGGCGAAACTACCCGCTCCAGGAACACCCCCTTCATGGGCATCATAGACAAGACAGCGAGGACTCAGCAGTACCTGCACCAGCCCTCGCGGTCTAGGGCCATGACGTCCATGGACTCCGCCATCAGCCCCACCTCCCCCGGCCAGCTGGTCCAGCAAGGCTCCACCTACAGCCCCCCTGCCTCCTTGGGCAACATCGCCTACTACAACAAGACAAACAACGCCCAAAACGGACACCTGTTGGAAGAGGACTACTACGCCCAAACCCAGCCTCCCTCGCTGGGCAAGCTGGCCAACGGCTCCCGCGGCGGAGGAGAAGTCATGGAGCGGGTAAGCCAGGTGCCCACCTACCCTGACGTGAAGGTGGCGAGGACTCTCCCTGTGGCTCAGGCCTACCAGGACAACATGTACCGCCAGCTTTCACGTGACTCCCGGACCCAAGGCCCCACCTCCCCCATCAAACCAAAGAGACCATTTGTGGAGTCGAATGTGTGATAGCCGGTCTGTGATTGGTCGGCTGGACTTAGTCTGTTGCTAAGAGTGAAAAGAAAAATATTTAGACATGAACAAACTCATCTCAAAGAACTCAAACGAGACTGATCCAGGAAGAGAGGAACCACACAGCCGGCACACACACTTAGGGTATTAGACATTATCTTATAAAAAAACATAAACAGAGAGAACCATTATTTCATTATCATATTCTGCACACGTGGAGGAGAACAGGAGGGTCCTACGCTCTGAATCAAAGACCAGTGCACTTCCAAAACGTTGCGAGGCACAAAGCTCCCACAGGTGAACACAACAGGTGGGACAGAAAGTAATCATCGGACTCTACTCGTGGACTCTGTATCCATCTTCTGTTCTTTCAAAGTGTGCTCTTAACCAAGGTTGCTTGTAGGCTCTATTCTATGTAATACAATATTATATGTTCAATACTGTACATTGCTCAGAAAATACAAACAGCTCAACAACTCAGTACTTAGAGAAAAATGACAATATTTATAATTAAGTTATATATTGTACATAGAAATGAAACAAACATAGTTTGCGTTTGAATTGTATTCTGTTAACCCTGCCTTTGTGTCATATGGATGTGAAAACTGATCAGGGTGAGGGAAGAGGGACATGGACCAACTTTAAACGATTAAATCACAACTTGATCATTTTATAATTTCATTTAAAAAAGCTGCAATAGGTCCTTTTTTTCTGATTTTACATTACAACTATTTTGTTCCCTGATTTTGTTGCTGTTTTCCTGTTTAACACCACAGAAAAGTAAAATGTCCATCTATCTATTATCTATACTGCTTATTTGGTTTGAGGTCGGTAAAAAGCGGAAAGGACACTAGTCTTTTAGAGGGCTGACCTACAAGACAATCACTCACACTCACACCTGCGGGTGATTTAAAGTCATTCATTAACCTAATGAGCGTGTCTGTGGACTCTGAGAGGAAGCCCATCATGCAGAGGGAGAACATGTAAACTCCACACAGAAAGCAGGAGGCTGTTGCTGTGAGGCGACAGTGCTAACCACAGTGCAGTGAAACACGCCTTTTACAATGTCCAGTGGTCCACAGCGACATATTTGAGTGTTGGGCCATTCTGTATCATCTCCAGATAGGCATGGTTTTGGTGAAACAAGTGGACATTCCTATGTTTCCTAATACTAAAATGTTCCTTTTTCCATTGGACACTGTTGGTCAGCAAGCCCATCGTAACATCAGTCACGAGTGCTTTAAATTTCTATAGAAACGTTTTTTGGAGCAAAAATTTTGCCATAAATCTCATTTTTAATCTTGCTGATGCGTTAAACCAAGATTTACTTTATTCCTGAGGTTAAGATTAACGAATCACGACTTTCTCATCTCCTTCAGTATCATTAATCCCATCAAACTGCATTTTCTAGCTTTGTCAACATGAAGGACCAACTCCTTATTAAAAAATGAGCACTTATGAACCTGCTTAAAATGCAAATTTTAAATGTAAAAAGTCAAAATATCAGTTGCTTTATTTTTTGAGACACTACAGAGCTTCTTAAACAAAGAAATTCACTCATCTGGACTAGTTTGTATCTTTTCTTTCAGTTTCTAGTCATCTAGAAATGAATAACAAAGGTAAAACAGTAAAAATAAAACATGTAGTTGGTGATTTTTGACTCAAAGTTGGCCGTTGTCCCTCCTCCGTACATAAAGACACTGTATGTTCCTCAGAGGGAGTAGTGATGGGTTAACATGGACAGTGCTCAGCGATTAAAAGCAAGCAAATGCATACACGACCACTGTTGCAGACCTTCCCCTTTCCCCTGCTTTATTTTGTGTCCTTTCTTTTTACCCACAATGCATTTTTATTCCTCCACTTCTGCACTAAAAATGCCTGTTAAGTTCTTAACTAAGGGTGCACTTTATGTATTTTTACTTACTTTGTTGTTATGGTTGTTGAATCTGGAGAAAGTGGGTGTGTGATCAGTCAGACCAGTGATAGCAGACTATCATGAGACTCTAATAATCTATGATTTACAAAGCAGTGATGAATGAAAACATGAAGAGCAAACAATGTTTTTAAACTGGTGAAGATGTATAGACTTTCTAGCACAAGATGTAAATACTGACTCAGATATTCCTCTCAGTCCAACGCGGGTTCAATAGATCATATTTAATTATTCTTACATCATAAAAAATATCCATATAAGTACTTTAACTCTAAATTAACCAGTCTAATCCTCTGGTTTTGCACACATGTGAAGATAAAGTTGACTCTACTGCAAAAAAATAAAGATTAACTGAGGTTTCAGTACCGAGAAGCTCCATATTTTGAGGCTGGATGTTATAGTAAGTGGAAAAATAAGAATATTCAAGTTGTTTATATATGTGGGGAGGTTATGGACCATTTGTCTGTAACATTTTATTTTGATTTCTCTGCGAAAGAATATCTAAAAAGGGATAAATCCTCCCGGTTCACCTGCTCCCAGAGAGATGCCCTGCTTATCTTTACAGAAATGAAGGTATAAACTGTACTATACTTAATTTAAACAAGAGGGTGTATGGTTTCAGCTGTGTGTGTGTATATTGGTTTGCTGTAAATAGTCTGATGCATGTTCTATTCTTTCCATGAGCTCAAGCAGAAACATGTATAGCAGTGTACTGGCTCTGGTGTGTGTGTGATACGATGATAAGGAGACTGCTAGCCCTGAACTATCCTTATCGTTTTCCTTCAAACCTCACCAGGCAAAACGCGAAAGGTTCTTTTCTTTTCTTTTAATGTGTTTGCTTGCTGAGCAGAGTTCTCTTGTCTGTAAATGTGAGCTTTCAGATCGCTGTGATAAAAAGTTTAATTAAAAACAATAAAAAAGAATGTGTTTTTATCTCATGATAACTGATTGTAATCTGTACAGTCAAACCTATGTATTGGGAAAAAAAGAACATATTTATAAATGGTTACAACTGAAAAAACACGCCCTGCATGTCAGTCATTATTTTAATTACGTATCAAACAAAAAGTAGAGTTTTATTCAGATTAGCACAACATTAGAGAAAAAACTTAAGCGTACTATGAAGCAAATTTGTCACTGTTTTTAAGTGTTTTTGATTTTAAGTTGTGCTTTTTTTATCCCCAAAGCCACTGTGAAGAGTTTTAGCTTGTTGTTAAATAGACTGCCATTCATATCAATGTCCTCTATATAACCTTCAAAAGCAAAAGAGGCCCTCAGGCTGAAGACTAAATATGTCGACAGACTTATTTTTAATGATTGAAACCACCAAAAAGTGCTGTAAATAGCCCTTTAGAAACTGTATTTTAGTGGTTCATTTTTCAGAAGACATATACTCACCATTATATTTGGTAAGATGCTCTTTGGTATCAATTTTGACATATGAAAAGCAACCATCAAAACTGTAAAAGGGTTTCTTCTGTTGTGTTGCAGTGTTTTAACCAGAAGATGGCGCTAAAAAGCAGACTGTAAGTCCCCTACTTCTCTTCTTATAACCCACATAATCATGCAGTCGAAGAAAATGGCAGTTTACCTAATATCAAAGGTGTAAACCTGACTAAAGTTCGACTAAAACATGGATACCTGGCGGGGTGGTGAAAACAGAAGGTACCAGAAGGAGCTACACAGCCGCACAGAAATAGCACATTGATCTACATAGCAGGATAATTCACACAGAAGCACACTTTTAACCACTGTGAACTGAATAATTATGCCTAAAAACTTACCAAGACGGCAATAGTGAAAGTCGTATTTCAAAAACACAAATTCTCATTCACTGTACGAAGCTACATTAAACTGACTCATATTGATTTATTTTTTTATCTTAAGAGTTTTACGAAATTATAAATCGCGTTTAACATAATATTTTCAAGATACAATGCGTGTTCGTGGAAGTTGTACAACTTTAGTCAAAAGCTAAAGCTAGCTTCTACTAGCTTAACGGACGCAAATCTATTAGCCAAAAAAACTGGTGATGGTTCAGGTGCATCGTGGGAAATGTAGGCACCAACTTTGACAAGGAAGATGAACACACAACGCAACTTGATAATGTTTCACCTTTTTTATTGCGTTTTAATTTGACCTTCTAATACAACATCGACATTATAGAAGTGCAGTGCTACATTGGTGGAATATTCATGACATTACAGTGCAATGTAAACACAGGAACTTAGAATTTAATCATGTAATTGTAACGTGTAATTGTATCATGTAATTGTAAGATAAATTTTGACCGCCATAAACCACTTTATGGACAATTTTTGGTCCTCAGATTGAGAGATGAGTCATTTTTCTGCTGTCTGAGCAACCTGATCCTGAAACAGTTGAAGGTCTAGGAGCTGAGGTTGTTCAAGTTAGAACAAATAGTCAACACAGTAAAAATAAACAAAAAAATTCTCCCACAACCTTTCTGAAGTAACACTGAAAAGCAAATGTATCATCATTTTGATGCACAGCACCTCGTTTTTTCAGCAAAACCTTAAAAGCAGGAAATACTATGAGATAACTCTTATTATTTTAACAGCATATACAGTACATTTTCTGCAAATAAGCAGTAGTTAAACATGTGATACAGTTTGAAGCTCACCTGCTTCACTGTAAAAAGGAAAAAACATGAAGGCATTGCTAAAGAGTCTCTCAAGTTCATTTGTGGCAAAGTTAAAAAATGAAACATAAACACCTCTAACCCAAAGCATTTGCATTAAATGTACATTTAGTTAGTATATACAGAAACTGGGGAGTGATCTGTCAAAATTGGAGGAGAAAACTCCTCAGAAATGGAGTGAAAATAGTCCCTAGTCCTTCCTCTTCTTGTGAGTGAAAAGGTGAACGAGTCCCGGCACAAGCACCATGACAATCTGAGGCACGATGACAAATTTGACAAAGAACAGGCCATAGAAGAGGCCCTGAGGTTGGATTGGGAGCGGCAGACGATTGACGTGGTACAGACCCATGGAGGAGAAGGCCAGGCACAAAGCTCGTGGGGCCCACGGCAGAGAATAACCACCAGGTTTCCAGTACTGAGCCAGCCCCAAACCCAGGAGAGCCCCACAATCTCGAGTCAAAGAGGAGAATGGGGCTGTGTCCAAACGGATCCACTCCTCATGGCTGCACCATTTCTCTGCCAGAGCAATAGACCTGCAAAAAAAGATAGATATGTCCTGTTTATTAAAAAAAACTTCTTGTGCACAAAACCTGAGTTTAATATGATTTCCAAAGACCCACCAGGAGAGGTTGATCCCCAGTTTCCGCAGTCCATCATGTAGCAACACAGTGCCCAGCAGCAAACCAAAGCTTAGGCCAAAGAAGAACAGCAGGGGGCGACCTTCTGGGACTCTGCGGCTCAGAATGACCCCCAAGATGATACCTGACAAAAATAATTTCAGTCAGTTTGAATAGAATATTGCAAATATTAAATTCCCTGCATGTCTGTGGCATTTCACACACTCAAAAAGGCTCTTTTCAGCTACACCTGTATACCTAGCTTGTAAGAGGAAGCTTAAACTAGAAGTATTTGTGTCACTATTTTCCATCACAGCAGGAAGCAGGAAGACACTGCAGCTGCTCAACTATGGTGTTCCAAGAAGAACAAGAAGGTGTACTCAGACCTGTAATAGAGCCAGCGACGACCTGATGAGGAAAGTGGGCAAGAATGAAAATCCTGGAGAGTCCGACGGCCACCAGCATTATCACATAGAGGAGGTAAGGAACAGCAGATAACAGCACACTGGGGGCACAAAGAGAAAGAGAGTTCATCATATCAGAGTCGGTTTTGTCTGATTTTCTGTTTCCAAATGCAAAAATCGCTTTTTTTTAATGCCGTCCACTCAAGCATACCTGTGGGTACGAGTGTACAGATACGACCCCAGTGAGGACACCACAACCCACCAGGCTGCTGCCGTCACCATCGCATGACCTGACGGACTCCCTGAGACACAAACATCAGATTTAGAGCTCTGACTGCAGGAAGTCTGTGGTCTCTCAGTGAGTGATTCATGCTGTGTTTGTCTTTGAGCTCTCCTCACCTGGACCAGTCTCACACGTGGAGGAAAACTGGCGAACTTGAGGCTGCTTGTTGACAAAAAGGCGTGATTCCCCGATCCACCAGAATGGCCGTTCCCCAAACAGCATCCTGGAAGAAACAAAATCACAAAATGTAATGTTTTACTGTGTTTGTTACAGTAACAGTAGTAAAGATGCATACTGCCACCTGCTGTACCTGAGGGTGTAACAACATGATCTTTAACAAAGTGTTAAAATCACATATTTGTGGCTGCACAGGAAAAAAAACAACAACCAAGCACTAAAATGAAAAAGACCTAAACCAAAACAAAGAATTTTCTATGTTTTTTAACAAAAAGCGAAACCTAAATTAAGTTTATAAGAACTTAAACAAAACAAAAATTCACAATATGATAAATAAATTAAATTAATGCACTTTCAAACAACATAAATAAATCTGAAAAACAAACGTGACATTAAAATGTAAAAAAACCATACTAAATTAAGGAATTTTCTATTTTTTTTAAACAAAAAGCGGAACCTAAATTAAGTTTATAAGAACTTAACTAAATCGAAGAATTTTCAACATAAAAATAAAAAATAAAATTATTTTTAGGAAGAAAAAGATAAGATTAATTTTTAAAAAATCAATCAACTTTTTTTAATTGAATTAAAAAAAAAATCAGCTATGATGTAAAAAAGGCCGCGAGATTCATATGTTTTTCTATAAGCTCCTGTGAGCAACTTTTGTTTGGTGTCAACTTTGATATCCTTCTTTGACAAAGCTGTCTTTTTGAGTCTGGCTTGTACACAGGTTGTCAGTGAACCTTGACCAAAAATTAACATCCTGCCTGTTTTAAAACAGACAAATTTCCCATTCATTAAAAATCATAATTATTAAAAAATGACAACTCTTTTGGCAGCTTGCAATTGATGAGTTGGTCTGAAACACACCGCCAGAATTGGTTTCAGACATTGTTAATGGACAGATGTCTGGATAATGGTCGTGTGTTTAAAGGTCAAACCGACACAAAATTCCATTATGTCTTGTAAAAGGTCATCCCAGCGGAGCTTTAAAACGAACGTGCCATAAAACCTCGTGCAAAGGCCGCCGGGTTGAATTGAAAAAGCAAGGTTCCGCTGCTTAATGTTTCGAGTAGAACAATAGACGAGGACGGAACGCATTTGCTTCCCCGGAAGCTGCGACGTCAACAGAATAAAATACAAAACTGCCTCAAAATTGAGTGTCAAATTGAGACATTTAAAAGATACAGAGCTAATTAACTGTGTTCACTTCCCTGTAGTTTACACAGTCTAATGATAAAAGAGCATTGCTAACATGCTTTTGACAGCATATAGTACAATAACACAGTTCAGCCTCACCATTTAAACACCAAATTCAGCCACTCCGATAAGGCCGCCACCCAGATCACTGCCACTCCGGCTCGTCTGCTGAGAAAATAAGTGAAGGGAAAGAGAAGCAGGAAGGCAGCTTTGGGGTCTCCTAGGTGTGTGACAAGTATCCAAAGTTTTTCTTGCGTCCTCGTCCTCTGCTGGAGACTCTCAGCCATCCAAATGCCTTGAGTGTAAATAGCCTCCATCCCGTGTCCTGCTCAAACCCATGTACTTTAGGAAAAATGACCAAAATGCTGTGCTGTTTATTTTCTGCTTCAGGATGTGCTGCAGTGTAGGCTGCAGTACCTTTGATGTCCAACAGGGAGAGCACGTTGACTGGGGGGAGGGAGACAAAGCCATAGATATATGTATATAAACGCTAGATGGTTTATGCACGCTGTTAACCTATGGCGGCCATTTTGCTACGGGACAATCGCCCACTCATTATTTTACAGTCTATAATAATAGTAATAATTACTTTATTTTTATAGCACTTTGAAAAACAGAATTTGACAGAGTGCTTTGACAAACAGTTGCAAAGCATCGGCACATGGAAATAAAAACAAATAAAAAACAAAAGCTCAGTTTAAAGGCCTCCGATTTGAAGGCCATTTTCATTTGCCATAAGTCTGTAAAAGTGAGTTTTTAAATTCGACGTAAAAGAAGTGACTGTCTCTGCATGCCTTATCTCTTTTGGCATGTTGTTTCAAAGTTGAGGAGTCTACAGTGCATGTAGGATTTAAATAACCATAGATTGCTTGATTTTAATTCCATTTTCGAACGGTTTGGTTTGTAACAAACCTCTGATGTTCCTGCATACTTAAGAATAATTTTAATCATGGATTTTCACAAATAAACATTAAGCAGATAGGTAGAGCAATAGCTATAGGCCTACATGCACAAGGCAGTTATATTAAATCATTTATATATAAAAAATTTAATAATTCCATGTATGTTATATTAGTAATATCTCTAAAGAAATCTAAAGAAAAGATATTAAAAATCTGACGTTTTAATATCTTTTAAAACGTTCACTGGTTTGAAGGAGCAAAAGTTATATGATAAAGAATTTTCCCCCTGATATGAACAGCTAAAAAAAATTAAAAAAGAAAGAAAACCCCTGTAAAGTTTTGCATAGCATAAATTATTTATTTATTTTAAGTTTCTTTTATGTTTCTGTTTGCTTGGTGTTCTCCACCACCATTATTTTATTCCGTGTCTAAACATGTATTGTCGCTGTCCCATATTGCTATGTATTTCTCACTGATATGTTATTTTAATATTGAAATTACTGTATTGAAATGATTCTGCTATGTTTGGAATTGTAATTTTGTTAACTCTGAAAAAAAGCATAAAAAAACTTTTAGTTTATGGTAAAATATAATAAAATATCGTTTTAACAATGCTCTGTTAACCTTTTAAAAAGAAAAATACTGGAGTAAGATGGCCGCCGTGTAAGGACGCCGGTGACTCCGCCTCGATTCATCTAGCCTTTCTTATATATATCTATGGACAAAGCCACATCATGTTTCTCAGGTTGATCAGAAAATGTTTAAATTAAAATACACAGAGTGAGGAAAAACTCCGAAAGATATTTTCAATCGTTTGGGTGAGATAATTTCCTTCAATGATGGATGTATTTAAATGTGTTAGAACAAACTACTAAGAAGACGTACGTCGACACGCCCATGTTCCGTCTCCCTACGACATCGCGTTGCTTTACGTAAGGCAGGCGCTCCGGTTTCCTGGCGGAGAAGATGGCGGCTCCTGGACCGGGGGAGTATTTCAGCGTCGGGAGCCATGTCTCTTGCCTCACCTGCTTGGGCCAGCGACTACAAGGAGAAGTGGTCGCGTTTGACTACCAGTCGAAGATGTTAACTCTGAGTATCCTTTGTTGGTTCGGAGCTGCGGACGGCTCGCTGGCCTGCCTGGCTGCACGGGCCTGTAGGGTAACCGAAAATATGTCAAACAGTGATCCGCGCAGGCGTAATTGGTGAAGCTGACTTCCAGATCTTTGTCCGTTTAAAATATCTTGAACTGCTACGAAGCCGCACAGCCATCCCTTAGATGCGGGAGCTAATGTCGGTGTTACCGGGTAATTTTACGGCTTTATGTTAGCCGCTGGGGAGGTTGCATGTGTTTTGAATCCACTCATTGTATTGCCAGCCCTCAACATGGATCAGCGGATCCTGCTCTGGCATCATGGCTGTGCGCTCTCAACAGGCACCAACCGTCGCTACAGTTAGCCCCCCCCTGCTAAACTGACATTCGCCGCACCTTTGCGCGTGCAATTCTCACGTCTTCTAGAACCCCAAACAGTCGGCTCGTGCTGCGGATGTTAAACGGTTGAGTTTAAAACACGGAGCTGAAGGGAGAGAGAGAGAGAGCGGGGTCCACCTCCTCCACGCTATACTAAACTGCTAACTCGGCTAACACGCTAACTTACGGTCAACCCCACACCGCCGCTAGTAGCTCAATTAACTGTATTAGCATTCCTGAGATTATCAACTGGGATTTTTTTTTACTATGCTTCATCCGATTCTGTAATTTTTTTGGAGATAATGAGGAGGATTCATTCTCATTTCTGCACGTTTCTGACCAGGGCTGGCATCATTTCATCCACCGTTAGCTCGCTGCTGGTTAACATGTCTACACCCATTCATGGTCAGACCCATAGACGGATGGGTGGACTCTAGAGATTCAACATTAATCCAAATGTTATAGGATACAGCTAACCGAGCAAATGGGGAAAACGTGAATGAATTGTATCACTTATAAAGAGAAATACACAAATGAGCTAAAATATTATGAATATCTGGGCAATCTGATGCAACCTAATACAACTGATTTATCTTAAAGTTTATTTTATGAAGAATATACGATTTTGTTTCATGTTGACATGAGCAGAGAGGTGATTTTTCGACTATTTTTTTATATTATAGAGGTAGCAAGTGGTGGTGTTGTACTAAAAAGGTGTTTCTTAGTTTTTGTCATGTAAATGGGATATAAAACATTTAAATATTTAAACAATCTGAATCATGAAAGAAAAAATTATCTAAGAATTGGGATGTGCTGATCAGCTTTTTGACCCTGATTCATTTTTTTATTTCTTATTTCAATAATTTGTATCATTAGGTGTCCTAATCTGATACTTGAATTCACCTCTATGAATGGGCTGCACATCTTCATGGTCTTGATACCCTCGTCAGTGGTCTCCTCTCAGGAAAGAGCATGTATTAGGGCCGTCAGGGTAGGGATGAAACCATGGCCGCCTTCTCAATCAGTCAGTGAAGCTGGGAGTGTTCATTTGCTTGTCATGTATCTTGATGTTTTATCAGTTTGGTAGTTTTAAACGCAGCTTCTTGGCTTTTTTTATACTGTTTCTGCTGCAACTCCTGCTCAGTTTACAATGGCTTATGGACATGATTAGAGGGAGACGATCATTTCAAATTGGCAAAAACACTCAGTATGGCTTTGATGTGATACATGAGATCGAGATGAGGACATCCTTCTGAAAAGTAAACACATCTAAGAGAAGCACAGGTGTAATTATGCATTACAACGCCAAAGTTGTAAATGTAATTGTGCGGTAGTAGTATCAACTTGATGGAGTGCAAACAGTGATCAGGGATTTGAGTAATTTCGTGTGCAAACCAAGTGCACTCAAGTGTTAATGTGCAAATGCTGTATACTGATCAAGTCTTACTGAAAATACCAAGGAGAAGGCACTACTTTGAAGTGATAGGATGAGAGTTGAGAGTTTGATAGAGACTAGCTGTTGTGCGGAGTTAAGCAGCTCCTGAGTCTGTAGGAGAAGGTGCATCACTGTCTGATGGTCACTGTCTGACAACCAGCAGGTTGTCAGGAGAGTAGTAAGTGTGATTCAGAATGGACACGTTTGTTGGGCGCCGCCTCTCCATCACTACTGAGTCCGCCGGCTTCAGACGAGAGTGTGTAACTTGTGTTGACAAGTTTTGCAACGTACATGCTGTCAAAGTGGCAGAGCCGCAGGATGCAACAGCGTGAATGAAGGTTATACAAAATAGAGCCGTGACAGTTTGCACCATATGTTTCTGTTGGTTTGAACGGCATGTCTTGGACGAATTAGTTGTTACATTCTTGATTTAAACACCCTAATGCTCACCCCTCCCATGGGGTAATGGTAAGGCCTTTGAGGACAAGAAGCCCCTGTAATGCACAAGTGTAATACTTGATTTTTGAACCACCACTCTATTTCTTTCTCTTCAATTTGCAGTTTGTACAGTTACTCACTAAATACACAAAAGCATATAGGTAGAAACATGGCAGTACAAGATGGTGGCTTCCGTTGAAGGGGACTTGCTCGTTTTAAGTCAACAAATCCAATACTTTACCTTTTCGGGTCATGGTACACTAATTTAAGAATATATCTGTTAGTGTCTTATCTCATTTCTACAAGTCTAATCTGCTAAACGCAGCGCACTGCACCTTTTTAAATGAGTTTTCATGTAAAAGCAGTAAAGTTAGTGATTGACATTTAGTATGCACATGTATTTTCACCTTTTTTAATGTCAAACTGTGATCCATTACTACACAACCTCTGTACTGTGAGTGTAAATCATGTACATAAATAGGTTACTTTAGTCGTGCACCAGTTTCCCCGCTTTACGAGCCATGTTTGTATTACAGTGGGGTAAAGTGGGGTCAATGCCTCCAGGCCCTGCTGTGTCAGGGTTTCTCAAAACCACAGATTCGTAGTGAGATAAATGCACATGAGCTCCCTGTTACTGGAAGTTCATGTTTGGATTTTCAAGGAGCAGTTTTTCACTCAAAAATGTCTCCCTTAGAATGAGGAAGAAGAAAAAAAAAACAGAAATGACCTCATTTGACTGTAAACCAGTGTGTTTCAGATTAAGATTCCAAGGTTGGATTTGTTATGTAATAATAAAGCATTCCATAAAGGAAGTCATATTGCATTTCACTTCATGGTTAAAGCTGTGTTTATTCTCATAGTGACTCGAAAGTGTCAGGTGTCACTTGTTTTACTGTTCTGTGAAATGGACATCATTTTAACACCTTCCCATTCAGTCTCAATTCATTATTAATACATGATTTCCAGAGGCGGCTGTACTGCCCTCTGTAGCTGCATCCTGTAACTGGCACCTCCTTTCACTGTCCGTGTAACTCAGCAGCCAGTGTTCACTCTATCATAAGGTCCTCTGTTCAGTGTCAGAGCCAGAGTCCGGGTTCATCCGGGGTCACTTTTCTGTAGTTCCTCTGTGCTGTGTCACTTTATCACCGTTCTTTTTGCCTTGACCGGAGTTCTCTCTCAGAATGTGCTTCCTCCAGCGGTAAGCCAAACCTCAACGACGTCATCCTGATCAACTTAGCCTATGTTTCCGATGTGGACATAATTAATGACCGCACTGAGACTCCACCCCCACTAGCATCACTGAATGTTAGCAAGGTAAGTCCATCAGCTTTGTCTCTGTCCTTCCATTGATGGTTCTGAGTGTAACCAGATGATTAATTTGATCGTCTCAAAGTCAAGGAAAGTGAGGCAGACTTGAAACATGTAACTAAAAGCTATTTCAAAATGAAAGCTGAGATTTAAGTCAGTAGTATGACCCACTCACAGTCTGTCCTTTTTAGAGATAAAATCTGAATGTTTACTCAGCTGCTTCTCAGGCCTGATAAAAACTTTTTCAAGTTTGTCATTACAGGAAATCTTGTTGATTTTCTCAGACAGCCGGGAAAGGAGGGGTTGTTATTTCTTACTGAAACTTGTGAATCAGTATCTTTGATTTACTTACTGCCACAGTGAGTCCTGGTTTAATAGTCCAGACCTGTGATTAGATATTCAGTCTAGAAATATCAACAACCGGGGATGCAGCCCCTGAATTTGGACACAAAAACAACAAAAGACGTTTCCAGCTGGACCTGTCTCTTGGCAAAAAAAACAACTAGTATTGTATTGGCTCTGATCTGACCCGTAGGTTTTCCCTTGAAATTCATCTGAAAACAGCAGGATATTTCAGTTTTACCATCATTTACTATTTATTTGCCAACCCAGTGGACGGCAGTTAACTTTCCCCAAAGTGCAACAAGGTTACGACACCTGTAGCAGAGTCATGATGCTTTTTTTAAAGAAAACTGCTGCAGATGGTCGAGAAATCTGGCCTGGTGGTGTGTCCAAGGATGATGAGCACCGGAGTAGGTCACTGAAAACTGATAGATTTTCCCTTTAGCAGACCTGCCTCCCATTTGATAGTTTGCAGACTATTAACGTCTTCATTCAGTAAGAAATTGATGCTAACACTTTACTTGAAGCCTCTCTCTGTAACGCATTATGAATATATGTATAATGCGTTATTATCATTATTCATATATTTTTAATACGTTATAGATAGAGATGTCAAGTAAAGTCTTACCAAATTAATTTTTTATCACTGAAAGTCGTTTTATTTATTTCTTCTGTATTGGCTGCATTTACGTGAGTTTTTGTAAACAGCTGATCTCACTTTCCTGATGGGTTTTGCTCTATCAAAGCTGACATGTGAATGTCTATAGAAATTCAGTTAAATGAGATATTTAAAACTTCAAATAAGAGGGATTAATTTGTCGTGGCAGTTGCCAATGCAAATGAGATTCCTGGAGCCGAGTGAGCGTTGTCGAGTCATTTACTGGACCGCAATGGAGACAAGAGATGAAAATGTCCAGACTTGTCCTTTTTTTTTTTTACGATTTAAAAAAAACAATCTGTTCCCAGTTCAAAGCTGTCAAAATAAATAATGCCTGTTTTAAAAAAAGCCTTTTGTTCTCTTCTTCTCTTCACAGCTTGCCAATCGAGCACGGACAGAAAAGGAGGACAAGCTGTCCCAAGCCTATGCAATCAGTGCTGGGGTTTCTGTGGAGGGCCAACAGCTATTCCAGACTATTCACAAAACGTAAGAGCTGCATACCATCACCACAGTTCTCTAATGTACATGTTCTCTGTAAAAAAAAAAAAAAATCCAGCATGCAAGCTTTTACTATCATTAAATTTGAGGCCCAATGTCAATAAAGCAAGTACAGAAGATGAAGCGATGCTGATATTCAAATCAAGTATGCCATCTGTTATTATCTGCATCGTCCAATCCAAAAGCCTTCCTTAAGAGAGAAGTCAGATCTGGAAGAATACAAGAGAAGTCCGTGTTCAAAGACTCCTCAAGACTATCAGACCTGATTAAAAGCACAAACCAACACCTGCTGCTGCAGCACACTGCTCCAAAACTTAACAAGAAGCTGCTGCTTTAAAAACACACAGTATATGTGCTTTTTTTCTGGCACCCCACAGTCGTGTCTGTCTTAATTTGCACATGCTATTCCTGCAGTGATTATAATGCATCATGGGATTTGGAGCTGGTAGAAAGTCCTGCAGCTACAGAGAAGAACCTCTCTTTATTAGAGTGAAATGATGGCGTGAAGAAGCCAGAGGGTTTGTCATTTTTAAAACGCAAAAGACAAGATGTGGACAAATATCTCACCGCTCTGCTGGCTGTGATTGTACGTCCTTTAAAGTAGGGATGTTCCCAGCAGTTAATTTTACTGACGTTTAAACGACCATTTTGAAACCGAATATTCGAATACACGAAAATTAATTAACTCCCAGAAAATAGCCCAAATTGAGCACATGTCCATCTATATGGCCAGATATCATCTGAAATAAATATTAAGAGTACATGAAACCAATGCTTATAATATTAAAATATGTTACAGAATCTTATTTTAGAATGACATAAAGTAGGTGAAAGATCAGCCTGAGCCATGAGCACACTTTATCAAAATCAAAATACTCCCAAACTTTGCTCTTTTTTTCTCACCGACATCGCACTGGCTGATCGCACGTGTTGATTTACTCTGAGGAAGTTAACCCACGATGCCATCCATGCTGCAGGCCAGCGCTGCGAGCCCAGAGCATCGAGCCAGGCAGAAAGAGTCGCACGCAAATGATCCACGCATTTTAGCTTGTTTAATGCACCTTTTATCAAGACATGATGGTAAAAACGTAATTAAAAAAGAAGCTTTTTTTCCGCTTTTTTCCGCTTTTCTTTTCTGTTTTTTTAAATAGAATAAACAAATATTCTTTACTAACCGGATAGTAAGGACAGCCCCGTTTACACGAATAACCGCGCACATCCCTAGGACAAATATCTCACTGCTCTGTTGGCTGTGATTGTACATCCTGTAAAACTCCAGTGCAGATAGTTTAACTTCTTTTTGATATTCTTATTTTGCTGCATTAAAATCCG
This sequence comes from Xyrichtys novacula, assembly GCA_962446985.1. Classification (NCBI taxonomy): domain Eukaryota; kingdom Metazoa; phylum Chordata; class Actinopteri; order Labriformes; family Labridae; genus Xyrichtys; species Xyrichtys novacula. The sequence goes on along the minus strand of OY660882.1, from coordinate 3,210,306 downwards.
TTATGTTTTGGGGGTTCAGACTGTTCTGGGTGTGATGAATTGGCTCCAGCATGTCCTTGAAAATGAGGACACTAACTTCAGTAATTCGCTCCGGCAATTTGAGCCCATTTTAGACTCGTCTTTGCAGCGTCCTTCTGTAGTTGTCCCACACACTCATATTCATGTGAGACAGTCATCGGTCACAGCATGATGAAGAACCTCATTGATTATTAAACGAGCTGTGATCTTGCTCTTCCTTTTTTACTGGAATAGACTGTTTAATCAACTATGAGTCATGTTGGTTTGTGTTCCTCTCTTTCACTGTGACTAATTTGACAACTGAACTTTCCTTTCATGAGCTCCAGTTTCACTTTGACAAAGTTCCACCCTCTACGTGACAAATGTGTATACAGACAGCTTAACTTGGCACTCGAGCGGTATGCACTTGTGCAGCATGTTACATCATTTTCATACGGAAATGACCATATAGCGCTGAATAGTTATCATCGCAGTCAGGAGATTTCTAAGAACTGGATCATCTTGTTTCTTCGTTCTGAATTGTGTCTTTAACCAGTAAAAAGTTCCTCTCTGCTTCGGATTAAACGTGAACTTCTCTTTGCAGCATCAAAGACTGTAAATGGCAGGAGAAGAACATTATTGTGATGGACGACGTCGTAATCTCGCCGCCTTACCAGGTTGAGAACTGCAAAGGCAAAGAGGGAAGCGCTTTAAGTCATGTACGCAAAATAGTAAGTATGATTTTTGTATCTACACACAACAAACAACATCATATCTCTGTGGGTGCAACAAAAAATACTCAACAGTCTCTTCTGATGCTTCATTTTTAGCTGCAATGAAGAAATAAACAACTTTTTAGCTTCAATGCATTAAATTTGTCTTTACTCTTTAATAAATGACCAACATAAGGTAAGTAAGAGAAGACAAAACAGCAAATTGGTTAATGATTTAGTATCACAGTTTTCTGCAGGTGTCTAAACTGAAACAAAAGCCTCATAAAGACGGACAAATGTTCAATATCGTGGCTAAATCCAGACAGGCATTGTGTCTCTGTCAACCTTCAAAAACGTGGCGTGGTTGAATTTAGCTTCACCGTAGCATCTGCTGCTGCTTGTCAATCAGCTGGCAACCTTTCCGGCGTTGCACCTGCCACCTGCTGCTAAGTTTACGAGAAGCAAAGCCGAATGAAGCACAGGCGTTAATGTTCAGGCTCTGTTTGTGCTGCAGGTGTACAAGTTTTCTCTGTTAGATTTCATGTCCAAACGTCACCAACACAAGAGACTGATTCTTGATACCCAAGCCCAGGTCACAGAGTCGTCAGTCATTGTTTAGGGTTCTGGATTTCCAAGTTGTAAACATAAATGGAGATGTATTTCTATCCATACTGATACCATTATTAAGACTCCTTATTAGGGTTAATCGATGTGGATTATTAGGGGAGAAAAAAATCTGATTACCCGTTAATCGAACAATTAAGAAGTGAAACTGAATCTTATTCTCTGCATTTTATCTCTGTAAATATCGGCGAAAATCAGCGAGTTTTGGCTGATTACCGATTAGTCTCAAACGGGCAAAAATTGGCCGATTTAATCAGCTCGCCGATAAATCGGTCCGGCCCTACTCCTTATTGATTCAAGTCCTTATCAAGTCTTTTCTATTCTTGTTTTCCTTCATGCTGTTTTATTAATACAGATTTTTATTCCTGACATTTGATTTTTGTCAGCAGCTGATCACCAGAATTCTTCTTTATGTAGCTGAATGCCTGTTCGCTGACAGTCTATTGACATGTGCGCACCACTGGCTAAATTAACAGGACATAATTTGACTAAAACAGAGTTAACTCAGTAAAAAAGCTACTTCATGTTCCCCTCGGGACTCGTTAGCAGACATTATAAGCTCAAACATTATTGATTTATGGGTTCTAGCAAACGGTAAACTGGTCCAGCCTCATTCATAGATCCAGTAATCGATCCCTGTCCCTAATCATTGCTGGATTATCTCGTTAAGTTGAAGTCTTGCTTCCATACTGCAGGACAAATTCATGAATGAAAAACAGCGACGTCCTTGAGAAGAATTATCACTCGCTCTCAAGTTTCAGTTTCCAATCTTCTACTGTTTTTTATTTTGAAAGACAAGTCCCTCTCTACTCATTTACACAGACCAGTCAGTATCTGTACAACTTCTCAGCTGTGCTTGACATGATATTATTGAGATTTTTGTAACTGTTCTGACACAATGATGTAAGTTTTCTTCACATGAGCTCCAACACTGTTCACCAACTGTCAAAGTTTCTAGTGCAGCCTCAAACGCTGCATCAGCTGCTCCAGTTCCTCGATAAATGCATGTAATTTTAGATCATTTTTCTATATTGTTGCTGCTCATGTTCCTCATCAGTGTCTCGTTTTCGTCCCCGCAGGTTGAGAAACATTTTAGAGACTTGGAAAGTCAGAAGTCCATGCAACGTTCACAAGCACAGCAAACACAGAAGGACTCCACTTTATCTTCTTGAGTTGGCAGTGTGGGTCGGCCGGGGAAGGCGACGCGGGTGGTTTTGTTCCCACTGCCAGACTAAGTCGGCATTCCTTGTCCTCAGTCTGAGACCACAAGGAGGAGCGCTGAGGGCCCTGGATCCAGAAGATCAAAATACCATTAAATGAAAAAGACAAAAAAGAAAGAGGAAAGATTAAATCTTAAATTAGACTTTATAAAGAATAATTTAAACATGAACCATAAAGCAACCATAGTTTCCTTAACTAACTTGTCTCATTCTGCCCCCACTCCTCCCCCCCTCCCCTTGAAACCTTTTCTTTTTCCGCCCTCCTTCCTTTGCCTTCAGTTCCATTTCAAAAAGAGAAAACTAGAGCAGTCAGAAAGGCTTGTTAGCTTTATTTTCTGTCATTGTTTCCTTTTTTTGCTGTATCCATGTTCTACTGTCTGTATTTTCTGTATTTTAAAAACAAAATGTGACTTGAAATGCCACACTTTAAAGGACATTTTCTAAAATAAAAGTAACAAAAATTCTGACTGTAATTTTCAACAACTTTTTCAAGGTCTCGTGCACTCAGAAACAACAGAAATGTGAAAGGATGAAGGTTGCATTTTACTTTTTTTTTAAAACTCCACCTTGACTCCTCCCCCCGTCCCGACTGTGACGGATCAGGCAGCCACATTTTCCACATTCTTGAGTCTTTTAGATTACTGCGAGCATTCCCGGAGCTTCTGTTTGGGAGACAAAGTTGATGCATCTCTGTAACCACAGAAAACTGAAACCATCACTGTTTGAAATTAATTATTTCAATGTTTTAAGCCTCTGGATTCTCCAAAGCTGCTTGATGGTATTTACTGCTGCTCTCTGAGCGCTAAAAAGCACTAAATGGGAAATCCTCTGTACAAAGCCTTTACTCAAACATGTATTCTGCTGACTAAGTTAACTGGATACTTGGAATGGTAACTCTGGGTTTAGTGAAAGTGCATCAAAATGTTAAGTTCACTCACATTGTGTGGTTTTTGTTTGGTCTGCAGATAGAAATTCAACGATTTATTGGTTAGTTTTCTAAATTCCAGTCATGGTTTACAGGATTTTTTAGCGCCTACACTTACAAATGTGAGGCTGAGTCCCTCAAAAGAAAAGATTGGAAGGTGTTTGTGAGAGAGTGTGTGAGCAACAGTTCAACAATTTCAGAATAATGTTTAAGATTAAATCCATTAAAAGACAGGAACCCTGGAGAAATCTAAAGACGAAAAAGCTAAAAAACCAGTACTGGATGTGTTTTCAGGTCCTCAAGTGGCTTGGTGTCAACACCAGACAAGACTCTGTAGTGGAAATCACTGATTGGGCTTTGTAAAAAATAAAAAATAAATGTGAGTTAAACCTCTACCAGGTAAAGAAACCACAAATATTCATGATCCAGAAATGCTGGAGACTTCTTTGGATTGATTTCCAACTATCTTGGAGTCAGACGGATCAAAGTTTGACTCTATTCTTGGCTCTTAAGCGGAGAGACATCTGGGGAACAATTATGAAGATTTTAGTGCAACATATGCTGCCGATTCCTTTTTGGATTACACTGCAAGAAAACAGTGAACAGTATGGCTCTGTAGTAGAAGAGTCCTGAACCGGGCAAAAGAAGAGCAGATGAAATCCTGTGTCAGACATTTTACCTTCAAAACTCCAGAGAGTGGTCTCCTCAGCTCCTAAGCATTTACAGTATTGTTGAATTAAGAGGTTAACGCCACACGATGATCCATCTTCTTAAAATTCATTGAAAGTAACAAATTTAAAATGAACCTATCTCTCATATCAGGTCTAAATGTTCCAGGTTCCCAAGATAGATCAAGTTTTACAAAGTCCAAATAATCCTGTCCTGCAGAAATACCAACAGACAGACAGACAGTAAATGCTCCAGCTAAAAAAACAGCTTAATGTGTCTAAATATAGCTGCAGATGGTAATTCTTTTTTCAGGAATCAGTCCAAAAAAGACCAGGTTGTTCCCCCGATATGTTTATAGTTTGTGATTATCTGCTTAAGCCCATAATCCCGCTCTAATCATGAATATTCAACGTCTGCTCAGCTCGTGGAGTGTTGACTGAGATGACAGCAGCGTCACGACATTAACACAGGTCCTCGTGGTTCTCACAGGTTTATTTTTGAGGGAAATTCCACTCGGGAGGGTAAGGATGCCTTTCAGGAGGAGTGATCAGACTCTGATTTAGACGGAAGATGCTTCCTGGTGGGTGTTCCCTCCTCTGTCTGATCCCTCTCCTCCTAAATGCGTCCTTTGGCTTCAAGTTGTGTCCCACTGACTGCTTTTGCTACGAGTCTTCATCTCTGGTGGACTGTCAGGCTCGGGGTCTGGCCCGGGTCCCTCCTAGTATCCCTCACAGCACCTGGATGCTGGATTTAGTTGGGAACAGGTTGACGGAGGTACGCAGCAGATCCTTTGTAGGGCTGTGGTCTTTGAGGATCCTCCTGATGTCCAACAACAGCATCCAGACTCTGCAGCCACAGGTACAGAACAAAGCAGTGTGCCTCTAATCTTTTATTCTTATTTATTTTATTTGAGCATGAACAAAGACAGAATCAAAGCTTTGTGATTGGAGTATCATGAAATAAATCAAGTCTTTTATTTGCAAATCAGTTCAAACTATAATTTTGTTATCCTGTGATGATTTGGAGGGAAAAAAGTTCTCTTAGATCACCAAATGTTTGCTGTCGGCAGCCAACGGGGAAAAGTGAATAGACTGTGATTAAATATATGAGCTCCCTATTTATGCAGAACATGTAAACAGTCTTAGTTTAAATAAAACCAGATATATTTCTACTGTCCAGTCTTCACAAGTGTTTTCAAAACTAAATTTAATCGTGGCTTAGTGGGAGCCAGTCATGTGATTTAGGTACAACAGTCTTAAACAGAGCTAGAGCCCCATAGAGCACCCACGGGTCGCACTGTAAGATAAAAATGTCATAGTATAGTATGTTAAAAGGATCATATAATAGTATAACAAATATCGTAGTATAGTGTGATAAAAATGTCAAAGTGTATGATATAAACTTCAAAGAAAGAAAATAAATTATGAAGAATATGTCATAGTAAAGTATGTTTAAAATTTCAAAATTTAGTAAAAAAAATATTCAAATTTTTGTGAGAAAAAAGTGTCATAGTATAGTATGATAAAAATGTCATAGTATAGTATGATAAAAAATATCATAGTATAGTATGATAAAAAATGTCATAGTATAGTATGATAAAAAGTGTCATAGAATATTATGATAAAAATGTCATAGTATAGTATGTTGAAAATTCACAATTTAGTAGAAATTTTTTTTACAATTTTTGTGTGAAAAAAAAATCATAGTATTGTATGATAAAAATGTCATAGTATAGTATGATAAAAAAAATCACAATTTAGTAGGAAATTTTTTTTACAATTTTTGTGAGAAAAAAATATTGTATTGTATGATAAAATTGTCATAGTATCGTATGTTAAAAAATTTACAATTTAGTAGGAATTTGTTTTTACAATTTTTGTGAGAAAAAAGTGTCATAGTATAGTATGATAAAAATTGTCATAGTATAGTATGATAAAAATGTCATAGTATAGTATGATAAAAATGTCATAGTATAGTATGATAAAAAATGTCATAGTGTAGTATGCTAAAAATGTCATAGTATAGTATGATAAAAAATGTCATAGTATAGTATGATAAAAATGTCATAGTATAGTATGTTAAAAATGTCATAGTATAGTATGTTAAAAAAATTCACAATTTAGTAGGAATTTTTTTTTCAATTTTTGTGTGAAAAAAGTGTCATAGTATAGTATGATAAAAATGTCATAGTATAGTATGTTAAAAAATTCACAATTTAGTAGGAAATTTTTTTAGAACTTTTTGTGAAAAAAATATAGTATTGTATGATAAAAATTTCATAGTATAGTATGATAAAAAAATCACAATTTAGTAGGAAATTTTTATTACAATTTTTGTAAAAAAAATATATTGTGAGAAAAGTGTCATAGTATAGGATGATAAAAATGTCATAGTATAGTATGTTAAAAAAATTCACAATTTAGTAGGAATTTTTTTTTACAATTTTTGTGAGAAAAGTGTCATAGTGTAGTATGATAAAAATGTCATAGTATAGTATGTTAAAAAAATTCACAATTTAGAAGGAAAAAAATGCTTTTTTTGTGTGAAAAAAAACTTCATAGTATAGTATGTTAAAATGTTATATTTCAGTAAAAAAAAGAGATTTCTGTATGAAAAAAATGTCATAGTATAGTATGTTAAAAACTTCATATTTCAGCAAGAAAGACATTTTATATTCTAGTTTGCAATAAAAATGTCATAGTATTTTATGATAAAAATGTCATAGTATAGTATATTTCAAATTTAAAAATTTCATACGTTTGTGTCAAAAAATGTCATAGTATAGTATAAAAAAAATCATATTTCATCAAGAAAGAAAATTTTCACACTTTTTTTTTATTTTAAACTTTCTTTAAACACGCTTAAGCACAAAAACAGAATGTTGTGAAAAGTTTTGTTTACTTATTTTTTGCCCCAAAAAAGTACAATGTTCCTTTCTGCAGAACAATAAAGTATAAGATAAGTGGCTGTTGGTGTGGTCAACATTAGCTGCACCAGCCTTCAGTCCTTCTTACACATAGTTGTCCTCATTAACAGATTGCTCTGTTACCAGAAATGGGCTGTAAACTACTTTATCTCCATTTTCTGACAAACCGTGCCGTGCAAAGAGGAGCCATCTGCCACCTGGATTTATTAACATGAGTAGCAGAACATCATATGACGCTGTGATTTCTGTCCCTCTGTTTGTGTTTCAGGCTTTTTCATCACTTCACTTCCTGGAGAGACTAGACCTGAGTTTCAACCGGCTGCGCTGGCTTCCCCAGGACTTCTCCCAGACTCTGTCCTCCCTTCAGCAGCTCCGGCTGGACCACAACCTGCTGCTGCACCTGGACTCTGCTTCTCTGGCTGACTTCGAGAGCCTGAGGAAACTGGACCTCAGTTCAAACCGCATCAGGGTGATTGATGTCCGAGCTTTCAGCAGCCTGTCTCTGCTGAGCCACCTCAACCTGGAGAGGAACCGCCTGAACGTGCTGAGAGATGGTCTCTTGAGCAGACAGCAGAGTCTAGAGAGGCTGCTGCTGGGACACAACAACATCTCAGTGATCGAGACTGAAGCTCTGGCTCCCCTGAGGAGTCTGACCCTGCTGGGTTTACAGGGAAACCAGCTGGAGAGAGTCAGGTTCAAGACCTTCCTGAAGCTCCAAACCACCACCACCCACCTCCTCTTGTCCTCCAACCCCTGGATCTGCGACTGTGAGCTGCAGCGCGTCTTCAGCAAGATCCAGCATGTCAGACGTCTACGTGTATACGACTACGGGGACATTGTGTGTCACGCTCCTCCTCTGCAGGCCGGCAGCTCTCTGGCGTCTCTGGACAGTCAGCTGTGCGTGGCCGAGACGGCGTCAGTGCTGGTCATCACCATCACGGTGCTGCTCGCTGTGATCGGTGCTCTGGTCAAAGCAGAGCACAACAGGAAGAACAACCAGGCTTCGAGCGATACAGAGTCAGAGAAAGACGAGAAATGACGAGTTTCAGTCGGGATCAGGGGTCTTGGGACTGATGGAGCTGAATGTGGAGGCATCATGACGACATTTTATCATCTTTTTAGACTCTTGAGTTTAATATCAAGATCATTTACATTCATTTCTAACTGCACCGGCGATGGCATCCACATTTTTTGAATTCCTGACAATCACCAGCTGACACTTTTTGATATGTATCTGGCAACTCGCCTGCAATCTGTCTGTTTTGATCTCATCTCCATGTTTTTCGAAACTCCTCTCACTCAAAAACTTGAACCAAACGCAACAATTTCTGACAGTTTGGACAGTGTAGACGTGATTTCACTGGTTACATCATCACAGATGCCTTTTTAAATTAGGCGTCAAATCTGATACAAGCTGTGGACTTGAAGTCACTTTATTAGTCTAACACTAAAGTAACAGTATGCATCTTTTCTTCAACCAGTGAAGGAAAAAGCCCAGACTTGTAATCTGTCTACATACAGTTTTGTGCAGACACCTACTTTGAAGATAGCTAGTTTTAAAGCTTGTTTCCAGTGCAGTCTTGAAAACTGAACAAGAGAGTGAACAGGATGGCAGAGAAATGAAAGTTTGCACAGTTCAGAATGAAATAAAGACATCTTTAATGATGAAAATACTTGTACACTGACAATACTCCTCAGCACTTTTTCATATAAATGTGAACAGAATTGACACAGCAGGTAAAAAGCTGAATGTCTTCAATTTAATGAAATTCACAGCTTAAAGGTCCTCACACACCGGGGCCGTCGTGAATATAGAACGCTAAATTACGTAATATTCGGAGTCATCACACGCTCAAGCCAAATGGTCAGCACTTATAGCCAATCAGAGGTGAAGGAGGGCGGGACCTTCCCTTACTACAGCGTCCCGGGTGGAAACGAGAAGACAAAAATGGAGTCTACTTCGACTTCAAGTGGTGGCAAATTGGTGCTTCTTTTGCTTTCTCAAAAGAAAAAGAAACGTAGCACATGGGTGCATCCAATATTACAATAAAGAAGAGAACTTGTGAGTTTAACCGCTTGGTTCAGGAGCTGAAATTGTACCACAGTCGCTTCAGAACCTATTTTCGGATGTCCGTTGGACAATTTGAAGTTCTGCTGAAACAATTAGCTCCAAGTTTGAAAAGGCAGAGGACTAGACACTAGTGTTGAGATGGCTTTCTGTCATGATAGCATATACTGAGTCAGGACCAGTAACAGATAAGCACATGAAACTATGTTAACAACCGTTAGCTTACGTTAGCACAGATAAAAGTTAAGATGATTATCAAACTGTTAAAGCACACAAAACATCGTCATATGAGAAATCCGACACTATGACTCTCCACAAGTTGTCCTTCAGGTCGTTATCGTAATTTTTGTGTAAACGATCATAAACAATCAGCCGGTCGTGAAATCTGATTGGTCAGAAGTGGTCACACAGTATGCGAAACTTTAGAAAAATCGACCATGATCTGAAAAAATTAATGCCGCAATATCGCAGGACGGGAAAACGTTGCTGATGTGAACGCTTGTATTGACAGGATACGGGTTCGAAAAAGAAATATTGACGTCCGAAATAATCGCACGAAAAAAACACTCCTGGTGTGTAAGGACCTTTAAAGTAACACAAACAACTGGGTGTGTTACTCCAAAACCAGAACTCCACCAGCTGAATTTTATTTCCCTTTATTATCAAAAAAAATTTAACCAACTTTGTCGAACATAAAATGTTTAAGACTTTCATTTCAGAGTAAAATGAGCTCCCCGTAGTGTAGACAAAAATGTAAACATGTATCTGAATAAATTATAAAATTGCAAAAAAAGAAGCTACAATTTTTTTTCTTTTTCTTTTTACTTGCAAAAGCAGAAATAATCAACTGGAAGGCAAAAACAATCACTGCTGCTCACATCCAACAGTCTCAGTTTGAAGTGTCTGAATCCTGAGAGATCGCCGAGCTGCACCAGCCTCCATCACAAAAGTCAGGCTGTGACGTTGAAGCTCGTCAAAGTCATCCTGCGCGGACGCTCGGACCTGTTCAAAGTATCTGTGACAGCCTGAAGGGTGTTCACCCGTCCGTAGCAAGGATCAGCACCGCCCCGAAGATGCCCACGTTATGTCCGATCAGCTTCATCTGGTTCCAGAACTCCACCTTGCGCGTGTGGTGCCAGTAGCCTAAGTTCCCGTCGATGAGCAGGATCACCAGGGGCAGGACTGTGGACAGGATCTGAGCGGCCAGGCGGATGTACCAGCCGGAGAGGAAGGCCAGAGCCAGGACTCCGAACAGGACCTCCAGTAGGATCAGAGTGAGCTCTCCTCCAACAATGTGGTTCAGATAGGCCTGCTGGTCCTCTTTGCTGTGCTGGAGGGAGTACACCTAGTGACAGGAAAGCAGAACTATATTATTCATGATTACCCTGAGAACAAGATAACTATCCTGAAAGAAATTTAGCCTAAAAATGTTAGAAAGCTGCACAAAATGAGCTTCACAGGGTTCAAGGTGCGGTTTTACAATCAGGGTTCCTACACAGTTGGAATTTCAATACTTTTCCATACCAAACTTTTTAGAAATACCAATATCCAAATATCCATTTTAGAAAACAGTATTTTAGAACTGTGGTAATAGTCTGGAAACACAAATATTTTTCCACACTTTATTTTTAATTTTCCATACTTTTTAAGACCTGGAAATCAAATTTATTTCCATACTTGCGTAGGAACCCTGTAAAATGTTGTTTTGTCTAAGAAATGATCAAAAACAAACAAAACAAAACTAAAAAAATTTTAATTTTACAGAATGTATCATCTGTTTTATGGCTTTTATGGAAACTTCAGGTCAGGTCTGGAGTAGATTTTCGATTAATAGTCATGTGACAACTCTGTGTTAGTTCCGACAACATCACGAGTCTGAATGATAGTGAGGTGGTCGTCAAACTAAAACAGGTCTTACCATACAGATGAGGTAGACCCCCAGGAAGACTTGTCCTGTAGACTGCAGGGATCTGCTGCGAGCTTTCTGCCTGTACACCTCCCCTGCCCCGCTGGACAGAATCAGGAAACCTCCGATGATGGCGAGCGCTCTGGAGTACATCCGGACCTGCAGGGAAACACAGCTCAGGCTCAAAACTTCCACAAAGTATAATAATAATAAAACACATCAGTGTCAGATTATGTGTGACAGACACCAAACCGAGCCAACTTCATCTGATTTTACAGCGTTTTGAACAGTCTGAATGAAGAAAGCTGAGTGGAGTGCTCCTACAATAACTGACACGCTGGTTAAAAATGCAGCTGACTCACCTTCAGCCAGTCCCCGTAGTAAACCTGTTCTCCAATATACGAAGCGTAAGTGCTGACAGCCAGCTGGATGGCAGCAGCCATCGCAAACCACCTCCTCTTCACTCCGAAGGACATGAAGCTGGCGCAGAGCACTGCAGCACCCATGTCCACATACAGGTACGGTACATGGATGTCTGGCTTCCTGAAAATGACAATAAAAAGACAGTTATATCGAACCCTGTGGAATGTTACCTTGATAATGGTAATGTTTTGTTTTTCGTCAGTATCACACTGATCTATAACAGCGTGATAAAGAGCAGACAGGAGGCAAAAACTCTGAAGAAACTCATGGTGTTTGATGTGAATCACTTGCAGCTGTTGCCATGGATATTAGAGAATCTATTCTAATTAATCACGTGAAATTAATAGTTTAAAAATGTTCATTCAGACATGTTTTTCAACACTTTCAGCTCGACGTCGGCTTTAATAATCTTAGAAAGGCACAGAGTGAAAGTGAACAAACTGGCAGGTCTGATAAAAGCTGTTAGGGTTTCTTATCCTAAAATTTATTGTATGATATTTATTTGTTTCTATATTTCATTTTGAAAAGTTAATTTGCCCTATAGCTGTATAGAGGGATCAAATTGGTGTTCATTCATATTACTCAATAAACTCAATTGCGTTGCTGTCACAGCACCATTAGGTCTCGGTTGTTACCTTACGTTTATAGATTATAGTTTAATGTGCTTATCTGGTACTGGCCCCGACTCAGTACATGCTACCATGACATATATCATTATCAATTTATTGCCCAGCCCTACACTTGTATTTGACTAACAGTCGATATAAGACAGAGGAACTAGTGTTTGTTGACTCTCTAACCATCTTCTCCTGAGGTTAGGACATAATGACAGGATTATTTCAGAGGGTGTGGTTGTCTATAAGAGAGATCAGCCCACCACAGGCTGAAACAAAACACCCACAGGAGGTGTACACAGGAGGTTAGAACCAGGGTTTCTTTTTTTCCAGCTGATTAAAATTACAGCCCTCATCATCATCAAGGCAGAAAAATGAAAGAGGAGTCTGAAAATAACCTCTCAATGATGTCTGAACCACTCCAGACAGCTGCAGCTCTCTGACTGTGGTTACTTACATGTCATTTATAAACTACTAACTTTTTTATATTCACACTTTTCACGAAGAGATTTAAGGGAAAGACACTACATTGACACTAACATGTATTAAAGCGACGATAAAACCACACTGATCCAGATCATCTTTATCTCTAGGTTAGCTTTACTTAGCACACCGCTAACGTTGGGCGTCTAAAAGTGATAGTTTCATTCATTCTTTGTTACCTTTTCGAGTCCGCTCGTTCAGCAAACAGCATTAACATACTAAAACAGTTCCAAAATCCAAACCGGGTTAAAATAAAAGCTCCCAGCTGGCTGAGAAACCGTAACGTCTGCTTCCTGCTGGGAGCTGCCATGGCTGCTGCTGGAAACGGCACTGCAGCGGAGCTACAGTGAACTTCCGGGGAAAATACATGTAAATTTCAAAACAAAAGCTTTTGTCACCTTACAATGAGGAATGTGCGTATAATAGACGCAGCGGCTCTTATTTTGAAAAGACATCCTATATCGTGGCAGAGCGTCCTTCTATTGGCTGACGGATCCAGAATGGGTGGGACATTGTCGTGTAAGTGAGCAAAATAAACAATAACCCGACGCCGCCACCTAGAGGACAAAGTAGGTCATTGCAAAAGTGTGACACTCAGGTGTGTGACCAAAGACTATACACACTGTAGCTGCTATTTTAATTTACCCGCAAGGGAAGAGAGCCAAACACCTTTAATTATGTATTTTAATTTATTTCATTTAAAAAAACAGAAGTTTAAAAAGTGCTTTGACAAAAAGTTGTAAAGCACAGAATATTAGCACATGGGTTAAAAAAAAAAAAAAAAAAAAGCTCAGTTAAAACATGGCCTCCAAATGTATGCTAAAGTGTATGCTAAGTCTGTGAAGTATTTCCAGTTAGTATGTTATAATAAAACAGCTGAGATGATGATGATGATGATGTTTCAGTTAGATAACTCATATCTAAAATAGCTGTTCTGTCGATATACTGTACATTAAAACCACATAAAAAGGTGAAACCTGCACATTTTAACCACAGAAGACTTTTAGGTCATTGTATAGTCTTACCATGCAGATCTATTATTAAAGTACAACCTCCCTTACACTCATCAGAGCCAGTGACACATCCTGCCTCATAGTCAGTCTGACAATAAAAGTGATTCAATATGAAGTGTATATAATCCATATTAGCAGGGAGGGAAGTTTCTCATCAGGTGATCGGTTGCACTTACTGGTCGGTCATAGTGACAGTGACGTACCTCAGGTTAATCTGGAGTAGATGAGCCTAACCCAGATCCTGAAAAAGGCTTAGTGTGAGTCCTGCTGAAGGTTTAGTTAAGGATCAGGGACATGTCATGTCTCAGATGAAATGTCAGTTTGAGGTGGTTTATGGTGAAGAAAGACACTTGTTTGACATAAGAAACATGATTAGAAAAGGCGGTATATTCATCACATTTATGTGACACAAATTTCACTTTCACCTGATCCTCACTGTGATATCAACAAGCTTTTTTTATGTAACACACACATTTTTGTGCCTACATGCTTTCATCCAATAAAAACTGTGCTTGATGCAGAAGGGTTGTCGGTAATTACACTGGCTTATAGGTGGGACACAACCTGGATAGATTACTAAACGACACTACTGTTTGATGTTCACATTCAAGTCTTTTTTTCACTTGTTGTTTTTTGAATTTAAAGCTCCTATGAGGAACTTTTGGTTTGTAAATATTGGCGCCCCCTGTGGTCAAAACAGTCTTTGATTTTTTGTTCTATATACTGTATATGCTTCTGTAGCGCCTTCTGGCAAAAATGTCTCAATATCGTGATGTACAATTGCTAGCAAAAATGACTGTCAGTTTTGCACTGTGTAATTTTTAATGCCTGAAACCAGTGTGAGGGGTGAGGTGTCAGCCTGTTTTAATTAAAAAATAAAGTAAATAATTCATTTGGCCATCAAAAGTCAACAGGATGAGATTTTTTTGTCTTAAAACATTTTTTAAGCATGTAGAGGGTAAAATAAGCAGATTACTTTTTTCAGGGAGGATCACAAATCAAAAGTTACTCGCAGGAGCTTTAATGTGACAACTATAAAACCAAGGCTAAATCTTCAGCTGCTTTGCTGACAACTACCCTCACAGGTTCCAAGCATTAAAATTACAAAATTGATGGTCTATTTTTGCTTTTACATAGCATGAAAAGGCATCATTATGAACTTAAGTCTATATTTTAAACATAAAATAATTTCTCACAGGAGCTTTAATGAGTAAATGCAAAAAGACAATAGAGGAAAACTCAAACAACAACAACAAATGAAAAGTTACAACTAGGATACACAAAAAAGGAATATTGTGTAGCATTTATATACTGCAGATTTATTGGGGTTCAATTGTTCTGTTTTTGTAATAGCTCGATTGATTGGAGTGGCACTTCAAGTGACACATAAAATTAAATCAGTGGAAAACACATTTCATTATAACTGAAGATATATGTAAACGTATAGAAAATATAATTTATAATATATACTTTGTGCACATCTAACTCTTCTATTTACATTAAATCCCCCTCCAGTTTGTTTTGTACGCATAGTCATTCCAATATCCACATTCAGGGCTTATAACAGACAATGAGATGTTCACTATTGTTTCTTATTCAATGTCTCACTTTCTCCCTCGTGCATCTGTAGATCTGCATTGATCTGCGTTGTCCTACCTCCCTCCATCCTGTTCAGGGGTTATGGCTCCTGGTAGTTTAATCCCATCACGGGGGATTGGTGACATCAGGGCCAATCCTGTGCTGACCAGCGAGGATCAGCCTGGATGAAGAGCAGTGGGACAGAGGGGATCAGTCAGAGCGAAGAAGATACCAGAGACGAGGAAGGAATACAGTCGATGCGCTCCTAGGAGCCAACACTTTTTTCTGATTGTTGGGGACCCCGCCATTCAACCGGTGAGAAACTGTCTTTGCTGAATTTATCCTTATGCTGTTGTTAGGCTGTTTTGGCACCATTAAAACTTAATGACGTAGAAACAAAAACCGACTTTTGAGTGTTTGCTTCTTTCCTTTTACAGCAAGGATGGCTCGGGATATGTCAGATAAAGAAATCCTGAAAATGGAGTTGGAGCAGTTAAAGAAGGAAGTTAGCACACCTAGGACACCTGTGAGTAAACTGCTTTTCTTGCTTTCAGTTTTGAACAATATTATTTTGACATGATGTGGAAAAACACTTAAAAATAAAGTTGTAGGATGAACTTTGCTTATTTGTTTGTCCTCTCTCTGTCCGACTTTAGGTGGGTGCAAACTGCGCAGAAACCATTGCTTTTGTGGAGGGACTGCTGCCAAATGATCCCCTGATCAAGGGCGTCCCAGATGACAAGAACCCTTACAAGGGAGACAAGGGCGGCTGCATAATAACATAGCAGATAGACATCCAGGGAAAAGTCAGGCTGTTTTTTATGGGAGACGGTTACACTGCTGTAATGTTTCTGTAGAAGTGTTGTGGAGAAAATGTGCAGGAGTAGTAAAGAACAAGAGCCGTAAAGGTGTGAGAGACCCTTTTCCACCACTGGATTACTGTATGTACCTGTTGATATGAAAATGTTTCTTTATCAATTTGTAATTAAATCCAAATAGCTGTATGAAGCTTTGACCTGACCTGGCTGATGTCCTCTTTGATACTCTCTTGCATATCTCACTTTTACGACGCTTTTACTGCACCGTCATATCAAAGTATCACACAGGTTGACATAAAGTACTCTTTACCATGTACCGTTTACAGTCTAACATCTTTGATTGATAATTGTGACGCTGGAAGAGCAGGACAAAGTCACAGGAGTCGTGCTGCTGCTGCTTAGGCTAATTCTTAATAGGATTGGAGCCGGTCGCTCAGGCCTGTTGACACCGAGCTGCTTCCTGTATCAAAGTCTTTAAGCTTATTCCAGCAGCTTCAACTCGACTTCCATTTCAAGCTCTCCATCCAATTAGTGTCATTTTCAATCTGGGCTACAACAAAAGTGCACTGTTTGTTTATGGTTTGCAACAATACTCTTTACATTTTTACAAGCAGGTTCATAACAATAAAGACACGAGCGAAACCTTTTTGTTCCAACCTTCTGTGGCTGCAAGAGCTCTCGCCTTGTCCTATCTCCAAGAGTTAAGTGACCTAGTTATGGTCGATACTGCTGAGTCCTTGGTGGTTATTAATATTTGTACATTAAAATAAAAGTCTTGGCTTGTTATGATAGGAAAACAATAAGTATACAGTCATCAGCAGGTGTACTGAATTCTGAAACTCTAGACAAAACAGATAAACTTCAGCTTAAAGACATTAAAGCATTTGTTCCTGTTCAGGGGTGTGTCCAGGCTTTTTTGACCAGGGTGGCCCGACCTCACAACAGATAGACAGGGGTGGCCGGAGTATCATTTAGGTATCATAAAGCTGTCATGTTCCTATGTATCTTTTTGACTGTAAAAGGGAGCACAACAGAGTGAGGACACATAAGCCTCAGCTTAACTTTTCCAGGACTTTGAAGACATGATGATTGAGGGCACTGCTGAAAGAAAATTCAGAAGATTTTTTTTAAGTAGAAGGTTAGCGGTTAGATCCTAGCTGGTGCCAAAGTGTCCTTGGACACTGACTTGGTCCCAATGACAGAGTCAGCTGTGAGTGGATCTGTATAAATAGAAATAAGTTCATAATGAGGGTTCCCGACCACAGCATCCTCTGTCATCAGAGAATTAATCAATCAATCTTTATTTATACAACGCCAATTCATGTCATCCCTAACTGCTTAACAAAAAAGCTGGTCCAGACCGTACTCTGATAACAAAGACCTAATGTCAAGATGGGATCAGACTGATCCCTATTCCATAAGATCAGACCCACTCTGATCCCATCTTCATCCACATTAGTGTAGGACTTTGGGAAGACAAACAAACATGGAGGACGACTGATGTCATTAGCTAGCTGTCCTGTTTGAGGTTCGATTTTGCAGCAAAAAACAAATAATCATTTCTAGAAGTGAAAAGCGAGGACTGAGAGTGAGCTTGTTTAGCTCATGAACTCTTCTACTACAGAGCCATGCTGATGCACAACACAAGAAAATTCACTGTACACAACAAGAGCAACGCAAAACAGCACTAATATGGGAAATTTATATAATTAATATAATTATTATAAAATACAAACAGTGTAATTTAAAATATTAAATGGATGTCGGTCAATAAATAAACTGTTCTTGGAAAAGGCTCAATGAAAGCAAGATAAGATACAAAAAAGCCACTTAAACAGTGATGGCATCAATATTCAGGAAACTAGACACTAGCTAGTAAACTTATCTGACCTTTAAAATCAGTAGGGTAAATATTACAGGCGGTTTACCGGTTGTTTTCCACATTATCGCTGTTTCTGATTAAATCTTTGGCTCAAAGTCAAATGAAATAGGATGAGGGCAAAGTGCGTGCCGGGCAACAAGAGCTGAACATACAGTAGGAAAACGATCACTCAGATCATATTACTTCTAGATTTACATATGGAGAAAAGTAACATGGTTATATCAAGTTTTTAAAGTTTACAGAGTGAGTAAAACTTCTCAGTACCCCTCACTTTAACGTGGACATAAACACTCTCTTTATCAGACCTGAGATGTTGAAACTAAAGCAGCAAGACGGCTGTAAAGTCATAAACCTTGTCGCTGTATGTACATATATAGAGAATAACTAGTACTCAGTGTCTTCTTTATCTTAATTGTCTTATCAGATAAGGACAAGTGAGGATAAAAGTAATCACTGAAAGTTTCCTTCTCTTTGGAGAGGAGGAAAACAAGATGTGACATAACCTTCAGAGGACGACCTACAAAGCTACAACAATCGACACAGTCAACAGAGCTGTTTGCTCACTCTATTTGATGACCTTCAAATCTTTGTTCAAATTCTTCCCAATATTGATGGTTTTATTTTAATGTTTGTGCACAAAATGCCCACACTGCAATTTCCATGTACTTGAGAAGAGCTGGCACACTGTTATTGGGATCTCTGCAAAAAAAAAAAAAAAAAAAAAAAAAGGATCTTTCACCACTTTATCTTTATGGCGTCTCATAACAGAAAAAGTGTTACATGTCACCCTCCCTCAAACCTTTGACACCCAGCTTGATAAAAGCAGCCTGAGCAGCGCGCACAGTGAGCCTGAAAATACAGCTGCAGTGGAGAGAAAACGACTACAGACGAATACGGAGAGCGTTTGTTTTAAAAATGTGGCTGCTGATTTTCTTAGTCTGGGTGGTGGTGTGGGCAGGTGGGACATACTGGTACCTGTTTGGGAAAAAAAGCCCCTTCTCTCTGGAGTCGGTGAAACCCCCTGCTCCTCGGGAGTTTGATCAGAAGAAACGCGACAAAGTCATCAAACAAGGTAAAATTACTCCCTGAACTCTGCTGTGATTAGAGTCTACTGCTTATCATTTAACTGTAAAAGTGCTACAGCTATTAGGGAGGGATTTACTTTTTTCTGATGTGGTGAATGTTTCATAGAAATTTCAACCCCAAACTTTTAAAAGGTCCCATATGACATGTTATTTTAGGTTGTTAACTACATGTTTTACTAGACTTAAGTCAGACCGATAAATGATAAAAATGTCCTCTTATAGTTTATTAGTTTCCAAAAACATCGAATGTATCAAACAAAATAGATAAATAAATTTGTTAATTTTTAAGGACATTTTTATTTTTTTGGTTTTCAGTAGTAAGTGAAATAAATATTTCAGCTCCAAAAAAATAGGTGAATTTTCTGGCCTTAATTTGTGGTGTCAGGCATTAAAGGGCTACACCAGGTTTTAAATCATTCAGCAAAATTAAATCAATCAAAAAATTTGGCCTTTGTGGGGGATTTATCTGAGAGAGCAGGTATGCTATGATAAAGAAGTTCTGCACTGAGTAGTTACTTGCGTACTAAGGGGAGTTACAAACCAGAGCAGAATCCAGCAAAAGCTTAATTTAACAAAAAGTAGAATACAATATTTATTTGTTACTATTCAGGGTTTATACTGCAAGATTCTTTTACGCTGAAACAAATATGGCGAGCGCTCCAGGAGAACCCACACTAACACCAAGAGAGATATTGTGACACTTGCTCATCATCTCAAAACTCGAATTAAAAAAAAATCTATTTAAAACCTGTACCATATGAGGCTTTCTCTCCCATTAAAAATTTGTTATAGGTTTTATAAGTGTTGAGGTTCACTCATACGATTATCTGATTGACCTGCCTGCTCTGTCGTAACTAAGAGTTTGAATTGGACCTAAATCAGAGGGGGTAGTAATTAAACTTCATATGTGTTTTATCTTAATTAGATTATGACTAAGAGATAGTAAAATGTCTGTTATGTTTATTGCCGACTGAAGATTATCGGTACAGGATTACTGTACCTGGTTCAGCAGTTATGAGTTTATGACTGAAGAGGTGTTTTTAGTACAACTTTCTGCCATTTATGCAACTTTCCCTGATTTTTCAGTATCAGCACCTTGTCATAACATGAAGGCTTATTTTCACTGAGTAAACTGAAACTAAACTCTGTGATTCTGTCCAGGTTTCAGCCTCGACAAAGTGCCCAAGAACCTGGATGTCATCGTCATTGGGAGCGGTATTGGTGGACTGACAGCTGGAGCCACACTGGCCAAAGCAGGGAAGAAAGTCCTGGTGCTGGAGCAGCACGACCAGGCAGGAGGCTGCTGCCATACTTATGTAGAGAAAGGCTTCGAGTTTGATGTCGGTAAGATGGCTTAAAAATCTGAAATGCCCAATCTAGAAACAAATATATTCGGCCAAACCAAAGATGATATAAGGTGGGTTTGTTTCCGGTCTCTTCTAGGACTTCATTACATCGGTCAGCTCCATGAGAACAGTCTACTGCGCATCGCTTTTGACCAGATCACTGAAGGCCAGCTGGAGTTTCAGGAGCTAAAACCACACTTTGACACCATCCAGATTGGCCTTGGCGATGACAAACGGGAGTACACGGTCATTTCCGGTAAAACTGAAATGGAAGCCCACCTGCTGAAGCAATTCCCTGATGACACAGAGGCCATCAAGACGTTCTTCAAAATTATGAAGGTACTGTTTTTGGTGGAGCAGGTTTAACTCTAGCTCTATCTGTCCAAATACAATAACCCCAACTATGACTCTTCGGCGTTTTAACAGCTCTCAGCTAAGAAGACCCACTACCTGGCAACGCTGAAGCTGATCCCAAAGTGGGTTTCTTTATTCCTGCTCAAGTCAGGCATCGCAGACCTCATCTCACCAGTCTTCCGTATCAGTGGCACAAGTGCAACAGAGTATGTGAACACCCTGACCAGCAATAAGGATCTCCATCTCATCTTTTCTTATCTTTTCTATGGTGAGTCGTACAGAGGTCTGCAACCAGCTATCAATACCAGAAAACTGGAAATTATCAGGCGAATAAGTCTTGTTGCTCCAGAGCTAGACCTGAACATGATTCCGTCCGTATCCTTGGTTTTGTCCATCTTCAGGGGTGCCTCCAAAAGACTCCAGCGTCATGATCAACGCCCTCCTCATTCATCACTACAAACGAGGTGCTTACTACCCTAGAGGTGGAGCCAGCGAGATCCCCTTCCACATCATCCGCACCATCCAGAAACATGGAGGAAACTGTCTGGTCAGAGCTCCAGTCACCCAGATTCTGGTCAATGAGAAGGGAGCAGCTTACGGTGAGGAATAATATCAGTGTCTTCTAAAAAGGTGGATATTTTCCAGGTAGCTGACTGCAACCCTTCTTTGTGTGACAGGTGTGAAAGTAAAGAAAGGTCAAGAAGAGGTCGAGGTTCATGCACCTGTGGTGGTGTCGAATTGTGGTGTTTTCACCACCTTTCAGAAGCTTCTTCCCCCTGAGATTCAAGTCAAGACGGGTAAAAGAAAACCCTCTAAAAAATGAACAAATGAATTCTTCATTGTTTCAGATAATAAAGTGAAATAAGGTGGAAACTGTCAAGTGATTTTAAAGTGTTCATGTTTTAGATGTCCAAGAGAGATTGAACATGATGAAGCATGGCAGAGGATCGTTCTTGGTCTTCTCTGGCTTTGATGGAACTCAAGAAGAGTTGGGTCTGGAGTCCACCAACTACTGGCTGTTCAAAGATAATGACATGGACAAGTCGTAAGTATGCAGAGCAGTGATTACAATGGAAACTGTCTGCAGGTAGTGGTTGAATCACCAGAAGGGGGCAATATTGGATCAGAAGTGAACACTCAATAACACCACAGAGACAAAACTAACCCCACTTCACCTGCTTACTGAGACACTGATCCTCTTGTAAAGGTTGACATTCAGGAAAGACCTTTGTTACTGAAGCTCATTTAGTTATGCAGCTAATTTCTGTAAACAGAATTAAAGAAACACTCTTTACCATGCTACAGTTGCCTTTTTATCCTCTAGAGGGAGCAGAAGCTCAGCCAGATTTCAGCTCCAGGATTTAAATACCATCCTTTGAGTTCTTTCATGTGGGGCTTCACAGCAGATTAATGCAGCAAAGACTGGTCTGACTGAGGAATGATGACATGGATGTTAAAATATCTCTGTTTTTTGTTTGTAAGGATGGAAAACTTCTTTGCTTTGGGTAAAGAAGAAGCACCAGACAATATCCCCATGATGTTCATCACGATGCCCTCTGCTAAAGACCCTGAGTCCAACATAAGACACCCTGGTACATCCACTGTTTATTTTCTTTAGTTGCAAAAGCAAGTTATGAAGACATGATCTCTAACAGATTCAAAATACTGATGCATGTGTGTGAGTTGTGTGTGAGTTATGTATGTTATGTGTTTCACGTTCCCAGGGAAATCCTGCATGACAATACTGACGATGGTGAAGTACGAATGGTTTGAGGAGTGGACGGACACAACGGTGCGCAAAAGGGGTGACGACTACTACAACTACAAAATGAGATTCGCTGAGAATCTCTTTGCTTGGGCCTGTACTCTGTTTCCTAAAATCAAAGACAAGGTAAGATCAGTCAGAGTCATACATATATGTAAGTATTCACATTGTAAAGACTTTATTCTGGCACCAGTGAACTCGGGGTACATGAAATAGGGTGGTATGGTTTTGATCCGAGACTTCTTTCGCAAACACCCACTTTCTTTGACTTGTCATTTTGTGCAGCCGCTGACCAAATTCAAAAATACATTTGTTACTGGTTTGTCTGTTCTGTGTTATGGTAGAAACATAGCAGTGCAAGATAGTAGCCCCAAGATGCAAGATGCAAGATAGTAGTATACACTAATCTAAACATACTTATAAATATGCACATCCCATTTCTTCCAAGCCTGTTCCGCTTGCTAAATGTGTAATGTCTGTCAAAAACAAAATCACAATTATCTGGTTTCTTTTAGTTGGTTTTCCAGGATGTGGCGACCCCGCTGAGCAACATGCACTACCTCGGAGCCCAGCGTGGAGCCATGTACTCTGCTGAGCACAACCTGGAACGTTTCCAGGCTGAGGCCGTGGCGAGGAACAGGAGTGACACCCCTGTGAAAAACCTCTTCATCTCAGGTACAAATCTTACCGACATGGAGAAAAGTTGAGCAGAGTCAGAACTTCATGTTTTTACTTTGTTGTGAGTGAGAGAAGTTTTCACAGTAGGTCATTCACTTGAAACAGGAGAGCTGGTTTTGCTTTGAGAGTGAGGCTTTTTTACAGTTTGATCTTTTGCATGTGAAACTGGTTCAAACAGTTTTAAAAAGAGGAGGAAACAAAGGCTTGTCAAGGGAAACACTACCTAGGGGGAGACAGAGACAATAATCCAAACCCAGACTTGTCTTTTCCCATCAGGAAAGTTTTATGCGTGTCTTTTTTTTTTCTTTTCCCAGGCCAGGACGTGTTCAGCTGTGGGATAGCTGGCGCTCTACACGGTGGACTCTTGTGCGCCGCCACAGTGTTGGATCACATCATCTACATCGACTTGCTTTTCCTCAAGAAGAAGTTGAAGAGGAGGAAAGCCAAAGAGTTGGCCCTGATGGCAAAGAAGAAGCTGTAGTGAGAGAGCTCGCTACTTCCCCTGTAGGACATTAATGGAACTACACAAACCTAAAGCAAAGGGACTCTTGAAGGAAACAACAGCACATCCCAGATTTATTTAAGGCTTTTGATTTGTAAAATATTAACTTGTGTTGTTTGCAAATTTTTCTGTCAGATATGAAGAATAGATTATGTGAGCTGATTGTTCCAAAATAGAAAATTAGGGCACTTTAAAACAGGAATTAACATGAAAAACTCCACAAGATTGATTCATATTTTAAGTTGTTTGAGCTTACTTAATTTCGTTTTTACCAGAAAAATAGTCAAAAAACATCAGCGATAATTATGTGTCCCTGGTGGATTATACAGTTTGGTAATCTATCATATGCTAGACTGACCAGCGCCTAGTTAGTTGTTAATAAATACACCAACTATCTACATAAGACATATCTACATAATAAACTGCACAGCATCATTGCATACTGGTGCTTTTTGAATACATTTAAAGAGCCATTTTACATTAATTTAAACCAAGATAGGCCTCCTGCTATGAAATCATCAAATTCATAAACAGATGTGATTCAGTCCAAAGAAAGTTACAGTCACATTTTTACCAGTAGTGGTATTTGCATCAATTTCAGGTGACAATTTCACCTCTGGATGATCTAAAAATAATATATATGGACATCAAGTCTGTCAATATCCTCTTCACATGACTTTTTTTTACAATAATTAGAAGTTTTCTTTATTGGTGATAGTAAGAACTTAAAGATCTAAGATAAAACATTGGCTTAGCTTTTATGCTGTATAAAAAATGACTGTACTAGGGTCTATTTTTTTGGCATATTCTGTAGTTAATGCTCAAGAAAGCATAAAGTATATACACTCCTGTTTGTCCTATTCTGTAGATTTTTTTGTCTTTATTAAAAATGTAATTAATACCTGTCAAATATGTCTAAATATGTAGATCTATATTTGAAACTGAGATCTTACATAATAACACTGCAGAAACATCCTTTTTTAGAACCTGATTATGTTTATATAAGCATAAAATATAAATAAATAAAATCAAATATCATGAAAAATCATTTATCCATTAGGAATAATCATCAAAAACTATTAAAGGAACATTTTTGTAATTATTTACGTATCACTTACAAGTGATTTGAGTTTACAAGTCCCCTCTGGGTTTTGGTTCCCACCTATGTTGTTCTGACCTGACTTGTAACCCCACTGATGTTTGGCTAACTGCTTGAATCAAACATATGAGGGGAAACCTCAGACTTCCTGCACTAAGTGAACATTTCCTCAGTAAACGTTGGGCAGATTGGCTGACAAACTGTGGTCCACGGGAGACGACAGAGGGGATCCGAGGAGAAGAATGCCCCCTCTGTCCAGGCAGCCGGTGGGATGCCAGTGCCTCTCCTGCTCAGTTTACCTCCATCCCTCTGCTGTACGACTCAGGGAAAGGTCTGCCTGCCCCTCTCATGGACCGGTCTCTACACCAGACCACCAGACATCTTCTTTATGAATAAAAAAAACAAAAACTAAGGCAGGTTTAAAGAACAGGGAGCGAAATAGTAGGGAGAAGAGTTAATTATATTGACTTTGCCTGACTGGAAGTTGAGTAGACTATAACGTATAATTACCATGGCATGATAAAGGCCAGTCTTTCCCCAGGATTAAACATAGCATCCATGGCTCCATACTTTCCAACTCTTACTTTCCTGCTCTGTGGCAGAGCTGCAACAAAGCTATAAAACGTCATAAATTACCATCACTGGTAATGAAAGAAAGCTCATTATGGCCTCACAGGTGTATTACTTTTAAACTTTAAATTGCTCTTTTGGTTTTAGGCTTTTTTTGTTCTCTCTTCTAAAGGTGGTAGGTTTTTTAAAATGTATTTTTTTGGGTACAGTCATAAAAATGTGTGCATATAGCCGGGTGTCAACATTAACGCAATGTTTATTCAGTTTTATCTTCATTTGATTCACTAAACTGTGCAGAACTGAGGAGGAATTTTAGGTTCCCTTGACCAGCACAAGCACAACCACCACCCCCGTCCTCTTTTCTCCTGTTTCAGACGGCTCCCACATGTTCAGACTCGCTTACACCAGGAGAGGCCCAAAGGGTCCGATCTTAAAAACAGCGGTCCACTCTTTCCACTCCCTCAGACACTTTGTCCAAAACCCTCCACACAGACGATAAATGCTTTTAAATCAAGCATCTATCTCTAAAGGTGTAGTTCAGCAGTGATTGACCAAAACTCAATCCTGAGGACCTTTAAAGACACAAAGCCAACAGTGAACTTGCAAACACTGTAGCGGGAGGTTTGGCTGAGAGAAAAATTCATGTTGCTTTGCTCTTGTCTCTGAGTTGCAGCCAGCTTTCCTTCTTTTCCAGATGTTGGAGCTCCTCCCCGCTGGCCTGCCGGAGCCTCCCACAGCTTGAATCCAGCCAACAACCACAGCTGCTACCAATCTGAAGAGCCTTGCAAAAGAAAGTTTCAGACGACCCAGATGAGAGGAAGACCCAGTCTGAAGATAGTGCCCAGGATCAGACTGGGCTTAAAGCCATGGGCAGGTGGTAAAAAGCATCACCAGCCAATTTCACGGTGACTCATCCGTAATCGAAATCTGTTAGTTAAATTGGACATAGATTAAATTATTAACGTCAAAATAGATGGGATTTTAAGGCCTGATCTACAGAAGAGAGAAAGTGATATCTCAAATTTCTGTTTCAGTGATTTAAACTGAACTAGACGAGATCTTTTTTTCCTGCTCAGCAAAGATCAAAAACATCGTCTCTGGTGTCGCCTGAAAGCTGCTGCGTGAGGCCAACTTTCTGTTGAGCTAAATGGAAAGTCCAAGAAAACGGCGTCTTTCCCAAACCCTTCCTCTGTCTGAAGAATCTCTCTACAATCTGAAACACAGCTCGTCTACATGCCTGCAAACTTGGACCTTTGACTCATGTAAAACTAGTGACTAGACCAAGCAAAAGCACCTAAAAACCAGCTCTGGTATGTGAACGATACTGTGAAGAGTCGTTTTGGAGCTGGAGGAGGTAGGTCATGCAGGGCCAAATGATCAAGATCAGCAAAAAGAGCCTGAATCCCCATCAATAAGATCTACCCTGAGGTTGTGTCTCTGAGGAAGAGGACAAATCAAAACCCTGCTCTCATGTGGTAAGATGGATCCAAGGCAACTTGAGCAAGTTTATACACCCTATGTAGATTTTAAGTATTCCATGGATCTTCATGAATATAATGCGTTTGGGGTAAATCTTGAATTGGAAACATGAACAGAAAACACAGAAAGTTAAAGCTCCTGGAACAAACTTTCACCTTGTGTTAATTTTGGCGCCCCCCCTGTGGACAAAGCAGGCAATACTCATTTTTTAATCTACATGCTTCTATTTGCAGACATTTAACAGTCGAGTATATGATAGGGTGACCGTAGTCTGAATCCCCAAAGAGAGGACATGTCTATGCGGGGGGAAAAGTCAAGGAGTCGCACCAAGTTAATTTGCGAGTTTTTCGGGTCAGATTGAGTGTCTTTTATGTGCTTCTAACTCACGAATTTGGAGTGACACAAACTTAAAACTTCCATATATAACCCTGGACATTTAAAGGATTTTATAAACTTCCCCAGACAACACCGGACAGCCCTCCAAAAAGAGGACATGTCCGGGTGGAAGAGGACGTATGGTCACCATAGTATATCATTTATTGTTAACACCAGTAGTTGGCTGATGCCTACCCCTTCACAACAAAATATTATCAGATTAAAATAGTCCATGTTGTTGTTGATAGTCTTGTTTGCTTTTAGATATCATAAAAAGTATCAATAAGAATTTTAGTCCCTTTTATAAACATGAAAAAAATCTTCATGGTAGCTTTAATGGTCATATTATACTTCTAATAAGCTTCCTTTTCTCTGAGTTTCACTTTTAATCTCATCTATGAGGGCTTTAGTTTGTCATGTTCTCCTGTGGATTTTACATGTGTCACCCTGCCACCCTTCTGCAGCTCCCTTGCCTTTATCACCTTTTCTCAATCTGATCCTCCCATCTGGAGTGGGAATGTATCGTGGCAGGCCTCTACTTTCCCTTCTCAGCTGTTTGTAATATGTCCTGTGAAGCTGCTCTGCATGATTCAGATTGGGTGAGAGAAAAGAAGGAAAGGCAGGATTATTGAGGCCCAGGATAGGAAAATAAATTGGCTCAACTTTGTATTTAAGTAGAACCAAGTCATCATAGTGGGCTTTACTTTTGCAGTAAAGCTTCTTCTCCAGTGCCAAGTCGTTCAACTCTGCACCTGGCAACAACAAACAGCTGACCTTTGACACCCAGGCTGCCTTTAAAGATCCAAACTTAAGGTCCGACTCTCACCTTTACTTCTTTTTTTTTAAGACATGCAGCAGATCGGCGCCGTCAGTGAGAAAACAAAAGTAATCACCACCTGCTGGACCGCAAAGCCACAACACTTGATTATGTGATCATAGTTTACAAAGCTTCAGGGCTGGGCTGAGGATAAGAATCTCTGGCTGCAATCCAGCACTGACAACCTTAGATGTTTGTCAGTTACAGAAGCGAATTCAGACATTTTATACTCGTATTATTATCATTATTATGTGACATTTAAGAAGTGAACATTAAATGATACAACACAAAACAATAATCCTGTGGTGTGATAAGAAGTCTCTCAAATCTTTCGCACCCATCTGCACTCTGTGTCGACAGCTCCTCCTCCTCTTCCCAGTGGATGCTTAAGACATGATCCACACTTCTCAAATTTCATCCCACCACCTCTGCAACGAGCCCACCCTCCGCTGAGTAACCCTCATCAGACTAATGCATCCGCATTCGTCATCAGCTGCGCTCTGTGTTTACATGGTGAGCCAGCCTGTGCAGTTTTGTTTGAGTCTGAACTACTTGGAGATCATATGCACTAGAGGGGGCTCTTCTGTGAGTGTGATCCAAACCAACCCCCATGAAGAAATGACTCCTCGACACATGGTTTAGATACAGACAGTACACTGTAGGGTTATGTGGCAGTTTTTACTCATTCAAATCACAGCTCTGAGGAAAAGCAGGATATATTTTCAGACTATTTTTAAGACGAACGTGGACATACACTTGATGTTTTAGGGAGGTTTTTTTAACTTGAACTTTCTGTAACAAAAGTAAACATCGGCTCGTCCAGGCCTCACACTTTCTCCACAGTTTGCTGAGACATGTTTCGGTCTTGATCTTCACACACCGACTGTTTACTTTCCCTCTTAGCACACACATGAGAAACATTCAGCCAGAAGGTGGCACACTCAGGTCCCTCGTGTGCTTCACAGCTTCTTCATGCAGTCCAAAACCTTTGCCACATCATCTTTAATGGGTTTAAAACACATTAAAAAAGCTAAAAGGTCTACCAGCTCAGAGAGACTATCATCTGTTGCGTCTCCAGCTGAGTGACACTAATTCCTCTGTCCTGATCTCCTGTGGGATCTCAAGGGAAAGTCTGCTCTGTCATGGGGGGGCAGCTGTTTACACTCTGGCCTCTCCTGGAGATGACGCTTCACAGCAGATTAATCCCAGAGGGGTCGTACCTACAAGGTTTTACTTCCGTCATGAGGCCGTGTTTGCAGGGTGAGACCTCATGTTGGTCTACGTTTAACTTATTTTAGGTGGAAAATTCAGGAGCTGTTATGCACTTATCTTTACAAGCAATAAGGTTTAACCCTTTCTAAGCTGTAATCATTCACTCATTTTCAGTTTAGATGTCTTTAGTTCAACATAATGCGAGTTGAAGAATGAGAGAGGAGGAGATTCTCCGGTTTCTGGCTTGTGATTCATCCTCTCAGATGAACTCAAATGTTTGGTCTGCCAGCAGGCTGCGTGTGATTAAACTCTCCCAGTGAAAATGCTTCTCCAGACAAAGACCTCACTGCCACCACATTTAGAGGCTCCACCTTCGGCCTCTTGACCAGACACTTTTTTCCAACACTGACAGCTGCCCATCCAGGCTTTATGGTTCTTTGATGCTATAGCGTGCTGGTGTTTGGTCCTCCCTTTTTCCATGTTATATTATGTGCTTTACTTTGCTTATTTGGACGCCCTTTCCTCTTCCTGTACAGACCTATTTTTAAATATTTACAAAATTGCATAGGGGCTTTCATTAACAGGTAAAAAAGAAGAAAAAAAAGTAAAAAAATATCTATTTAAATTCTTAAAAGTATCATAGCATGGTAAAGCGTCAATGTTACAATGATTAAAAAGTTGGTAGATGTGTCTGAGTTGAATATAAGTACCTACAGGTAATATAAAAAAGGTAGCCTACTTGTTATGGCTTGTACTGCCCTGAAGGTACTGAAGCAACAAACAGAGTTGAGGGATCACTGTCTCTCTCTCTTAAAGCTCATACATTAAAAGAGTCACACAGATTTAAAGAGACACACAGAAAAAAGTGTGACCTTACTTTTGCAGGTTGAATGTAAAAGGTTTGGCAGAATTTTTTTTATTTACCATGAAAACTAGTAACTTGGAAGCAACTGTTTAACCTGCTCAGTCAAAATAGACTTGAAGAGAGAGGCCAGTGTTGCTAGCTCTGCTAGGGTTAGCCTATAGACTGTATATATGATGGATAACTTGGTTCCGCCTTCCGCCGGTATACAGATTTGAAGCTGAAAAGCTCTTGGTAATTCCAGGTTTTTTTTCTCCACTTCCTGAAACCAACATTGTGCAGCAGCGTTGTACGCATTTGGTGAGAGAGTCTTGGCGTGATGACGCTTGGCTTGGAATTTACTTGCTTCATTCACGTGTAAAATCTAAATAAAAGAAGTGGATAGCCATTTATGCTAATTCCTGCTAATTCAATCGGCGCGATCAAGTGATAGACAAAAGGTTTTTTACAATTTACCAGGTAATCCAACATCCTCACTCACTTGCCTCCAGGTGAGCTCATTTTTATTCCGGTTTCGGTAATTGAAAGAAAAGCTATCATATAATTCGGGGCACCCACACACCAACACAATCAGTTTGTCTTCCATTTTAGAAACCAGTTAACAACCGTCATACAACACCCGGCCACCATTGTCCTAATTGGTTATCGCGACGCGGATATCCGCTAAAGTTGAGACATTTTCAGCTTCTGTCCAATTCGTGCCATTCATGCCGCCAGAGTAGTACGAGCGTCTAACCGCATCTTTGCATTGACTTAACATGTAATTAATTTGTGCGAATGGTTTTACTATGCATCAGGCCAGTCAAGAGTAAATATTAAACTAATTTTATGGTCATTGGCAAAGTGGGAATCTGCACTTTGAAAACAAATTGAGTTACAAAAATCATGTAAATTCACAAGTTAAGACACAACCACACTGTTGGTGCAAGTTTACCAGTGTACGTTACAGCTCATACGTGGCATTTGATAACTCACTGCCTGGGTTTATTCTGTCACTGTGTTCAGGTTTAATCTGAATGTTAGTCATCACTCAGCTGTTAGTGTTGCTGTGAATTGTAAACAAATGTATGTGTCCACAAACCAAACATCTTTTCTAGCGTTTTTAACTTTCTTCTGTCGTTCTTCAGGCCCGACTGTTTTGGGTCTCTCTCCATTTTTCCTTCTTAAAGTTTTGTTTCCGAAGTTGAAGTCACAGAGCTGAGCTGAGTTGAGCTGAGCGTCATGCAGACCAGCAGTACAGAGTTAAGTGACTCCAGATGCTAAAAGAATTGAACGCATGTGCTGGGACAGAACAAAAAAGATGTTTCCTTTTCCCTCATCTCTCCAAGCTATTCTTCTGTTTCTGTCATCTCACTTTGGTTTTCCTGCTGTCGTCCTGATTCTTAGACGTGTTTTAGGTGACATTTCAGCAAAGAGTGATTTGGGGAAAAAACGATATGAAAGAGCCATCCTTCAAGTGTACATATCAGATTTCATGAAGATGCAGAAAAACAGTTTGGAAAATTTGAAGCAAAAGCAACCCTGGTCAGAAGTGGGAGGAGAGTTTAAGGGCTATAATCTTTTCTTGAATTTTACAGCTGTTAACTAGACAATAAAAATCTCTGCATGCTGCACAGTGAAGCCCTACTGGCTATAAGAAAAAGTGCTTCATCACACTGACCATCCAAAAGATAAGTTGTTATTATTTCATGGTCTATATGTCTGGATGTAAAAAAGAAAAACGTCGGAGAGGGGCGGCTGGGTGAGACTGGGCTGGGTTTACACGGGTGGGAGAGGGTGGAGTCTGACACACGGTCTGCACTCCCACCTTGTGAACTCTGAAGGAAAGACGCCCCGGGGTGGCCACTTTCTCCCTCCCCCTGATGTTTAAGGGGAAGTAGGAGGGTGGGGGGTGTGAAGTCAAATAAAGAACTTCAGCAATGCGCAAGACAGGTAGAGACAGGACAAAAAATTAAAAGGGAGAAAGAAAGAGAGAGAGATAAAGAGGAAGAGGCAGCAAGATGTGATAATGAAGATAGAAGATGTGGCAGAAAATGTGGAGAAAAAAAATTCATCTTTTGCCATTTGGTTAAACTCAGACACTTCTGAGCGGACACATGCAGACAGTATCAGTGTTTTGTAAAACAGCTCATCTCCAGGAAAACTTTTCCGAGGAGGATTGCAGACTGTTGAGAGAGAGTCGTGTCTTGTTTGGGAAAAAGCTGAGAGAAGTCCAGCCCTGGTTTACACTCCCCATAATCTGGGAGGTTAATATCTATGATCTCTGCTGCAAAATGAAAGATCACACACTTTTTAGAAAGAGACTCCAACATCCTGGTGATGCTAGACATAAACATCCTTCATCTAGACATGCTACTTAGATTTTCTTTGTCCATTTGCAATCTAGAGGTGTCCAGATTTTCATGAATATATCACTCAAAGAGAGGCCTGAGGTGGCTGTGCAGCTTAAGTGCAGCTATTAGACTCACAGGGGTGTGTGGGTGGCCTCTGTCATTACTAGGTTAAGCGCAACCATTAAACTCAGCGGATGGTCTCACCTCTGTGACCGATGCTCACGGGTTGGAGGTGTTTTGACGAAGACAAAATCAAATCAGGAGGTCTAACTGTTTATCTATTTAGACTAGTTATCGGGTTGTGATATCAGATCTTGCACATCCAAACTGCTGAAATCTGCAGACTGTATACTGCTGTTCAACTTTCAGATTCTTCCCTGAGTTAGAAAATGTGCCTAAACTAAAACCATCTGTTGCAAATGCTCTCAGATATTGAGTGCACCGCGAGGATGATTCAGTGTGTTCAGACACTGTCAAGAGCGTGGATCTACACACAGCGATGATTTAATTTCTTATGATAATGGTGCTTTTTTGGTTGTATTTACTACCCTTACTTTATAAACCCTGTCAGTGTCCTGTCGATGAATGTATCCCTACTGGACTGGAATACTCTCTGTGACCTTCTAACTGTTTAAAAAGGACTTTTTTTTTGTGTCAGTGTTTCTTTTTGTCTTGAGTTGTCGTCTATATTGATGTTTTTATGGTCTCATTTTAGGTTGCATCGTTCTTGTATTGTCTGGGTTCCTTAAATATGAAAACGGCCCTTAATTCCATTTTAACTGAGCTTTTTGTTCTTATTTGTCTTTATTTCCATGTGCTTTTTGACTATTTGTCAAAGTACTTTGTAAACTTCTGTTTTTAAAAATAAAGTTATTGTTAGTATAGTTATTATTTTCTGCAGGACTTCACGCTCTCGTTGTTAGAAATTATCAGGGTCTGTGTCCACTAACACAGTTTTTGTGATGGAAGTTCCTACTTTCTATTCAAACTCAATGCCACTAAGTGTTTTAAGCGTTCTCAGCTGAAAAGTTCAATTTCTCTCCTTGATCATCAACCAATCAGAATCAAGAAGGGGCACAAGTACTGATAACAACTTTGTCTGCAACAATGGCTGATATCCATACAGAGAAACTCGTCACAAGTGTTTTATAAAGTTACAATTTCCATATCGCTGCTGCAAATTTTATGACACCATTTCTATTAATTATCAGTCGTGGTGAAGAAAGAGCTGAGCCGTAAGGCGAGACTCTCGATTTACCGGTTGATCTACGTGCCGATCCTCACCTATGATCATGAACTTTGGGTACTGACCAAAAGAACAAGATTGCGGATACAAGCGGCTGAAATGGGTTTCCTTCGCAGGGTGGCCGGGCTCAGAGATAGGGTAAGGAGCTCGGACACTCAGGTGGGTGCTGCCCCCGAGACCCAGATGAAGCGGAAGAAAACTACGATGACGACATTTCTATTAAAGCTACTATAAGGAGTATTTTGATGTTTATGAAATAGACTGAAATTTATATCGATGCCATTTCATGTAATTCAAAACAAACAAGACCATCAGTGACATTTGATTTACTTTGTATACCATCATTTTTAATACCCAAAACCAGCACCAGGGGGGTTGGTGTCTGTCTTTTTTTTTTTTTTTACAATTTCCACATAATATATTCAAAGTATATTCCTGCCAGTGTGAATTTTAAATGTATAATTAAAATAAGAGGAAGCAGTGTAAGCTCATGGTGTCGGATGGTATTTCAAGAGCATAATTCATCCACCATCACTATGTCTTCTCAATCTTACCAGGACCAACAGCTCCTCCTCCTCCTCCCCTCCATACTCCCCCTTTTTCCCCCTCTGTGGTCGATTCTTACTTCTTTTTCTTTTTTGTTTCTGCTCTGTTTTTGTTCCTCCTCTTTGCACCTCGGCCAAGTGTACTCCCTTTGTTGATGTGGCAGGCCTGGGAAATGAAAAGCCGATACTTCATGAGAGGAGCTCCTCCTTTTTTTTTTTCTAATCCTTTGCTTGCAAACGTGGACAGAAAGAAAAAAATAGATAATTGGGGAAGCTAACACAGTGACACACAATGGTGGGTTTGCTTCATGGCTTGTGGCCAGAAAGAAAGCCACCCAGGCACGTGGGTTGCCTGATCATGACAGGAGTACTTCACCTTCACTTCTTTGTAGAGTAGCATCCTAACTTTAATCAGGACCAAGGAGTAACGCCTTAACTTCTTCCTACTTCTCTAGGGCCACGAATAAAATCTGATCCTCAAAGCGTTATCTATCACTGTTTTTATCTAGAGCTTCACAGAAAAGTAACCGAACTGTCATAGCCTTATCTTCTCCAACATAAATCTGTCTAATAAATAAAAGGAAGGTGCGCTGGAGAGCCAGTGAACGAGCTCTTGGTGAGTTTCCATGATGTTTTGTGGAGAGAAAACGAGAGAAAAAGAGCATCCAGACATCTTGCATTTCATTCCAAAGCAGAGCCTGAACACAAACCAAGGAGAGACATGACACTCGGCTAAAAATGGGCAACCGGCTTCAGCCAATCAGATTCAGAGCATCCATTATCTCCCGCCCACTCCATCTCCCATCTCCAAGAGAAGTTCAGTATGTGACGTGGAGACCTCAGAGGCTGCTGTTTCTCCTTTCCATCCTGAAACTGTTTGGCTCAGAGAGTCTGTTCTCGTCTGTCCTGAGCCTGGTCCATGGTATTTGCTACGAAGACAGATAGTTTGTAACCTGGCTGAAGCACTGGGGCTGAGCTACATTACAATGTCTGCGGACAAATGCTGCAACATCCTGACATCTGTAGTGGAGTGAAATTGCACTGAAGTCTAAAAGTAAGGCAAATATAACTGCGGCATCAAACCAAATCACTCCCAAGGTTTACTTCTCTACGCTTCAAGACTTGTCCCTCTCAAAGTAAAGTTGTTCAGGGCAAAATATAGATTCTACATCTGAGCTTGAGCTGTGACGTGGAATCATAACCCATATTGTGCAGTTTCATGTGGGCCGGCCTGACTCGATCTGTATCTAGTTACATTTTTGCAGAGCACATCTGGCCTTTAAGGTGTTGTCCAGCTGAATCACTGCTCCCCTCCCCCCAAGCGTGAGCAAACTGCCAGCGTCATATAAACTGTGTTTCTCCTGATCACCGACAGACGGCGTGTGAACTTCACATGCTCATTTCTGTTTGGATACAGTCTGGAAACTTTTGAAGTTCAAATGTCAGTGATTGTCTCACACCCTAAACAAGAAGTCACATAATTACCTGTTTGTATGGATGCAGTAACGTCAGCATCTGAACTACTGCTAAGAACAGAAAAAGGTTTGTTACGGAAAGGAGGTTTAAATTTACACGTCTAAGGTTGGACTTGAACCCTCCTGTTCGAAATTGTTTAGGGGGTGGGGTGGGTATTATGCTTTTTCACATTTACAACAAAAACTGCAAACTTACAATGTTTGGTGCCCATACTAAATGTATGTAAAGTTTTAAATCACAAGGTGACATATTTTGTCATGATTCAAGAAAATAGATGTAAACTTCTCAAATCTCGGTCAAATGCGTCAAAATGCGATACTAAAATTCTTGTGTGATGCGCTCTCTTTACTGATTTATGTGAGTACTCACGATTTTGTGCCTACAGTTTTGTGGTCATTCGACCCCGGCCCCATATCAGAAGCATGTGATCAGACCTCCTGACTGAGCATGATTGATAGCCAATCATGCTCATTGTTCGGAGCCGGTCAAACTATCGTACATTTAGCCTTCTTTCTGGATTGTCGATCATACATCGTACAGAGGGCAAAATTATCATACAAATACGATAATTATTGTACACCTGGCAACCCTGGGCCAAAACATCGAGCTCTGCCCTCGGCCGGCTGCCGTAAGGCCTTCAAAGAGGTGGCCAATCAGATGAAGGTGTGCTTGTGGAGGGGGGTCTTAAAGTGACAGCAGCTAAAATGAAGCGATTCAGAAGGAGGCTGACATTTTGAGACATCACTGTGATTTATTCCACAGGAATATTTTCTGCACATTTTTGATTGAAGACTTTAAAAAAAAAGTCTAATGACTTTTGTTTTATTTTTTTTTCTACAGAAATAATTTTTAATGCAGTTTTAATAAAGATTTTAAAACAAAAAACAAATCTCTACTGTCTTTTGTTTTCTTCCACAGGAATATTTTTCAGGACATTTTGAATTAAGATTTTTTTTATTTAATTTTAAAAAATGTGTTATGTCTTCTGTTTTCTTCCATTGGAATAATTTTTTAGTTTATTTTTAATAAAGATTTTTCAACAAAAAAAGAAATGTGTGATGTCTTCTGTTTTCACTCACAGGAATCATTTTCAGTGCATTTTTAATAAAGACTTTAAAACAAAAAGTTAATGTGTTGTGTCTCTTGTTTTCCTCCACAGGAATATTTACTTAACATAAAAAACTAAATGTTATTTTTCATGTCCATTCAACAGTGTTTTTCCCACAGGTATACAAGTTTTATTAAAAACTTTTCCAACAAAATAAAAATAAAAAAATAAAATTAGGGTTTTTGTTTCATTAACAGTTTTATTAACAGAAAAAACTCTCTCTTACTCTCTTTTTTCCCAAAGTGATACCTTTGGCCCTTTACTTGCTGTATGCCAACTACTAGCTGAAGGGAAGCAGGCTGTTTTATGGAGCCAACTCCCTGGGGATCCTGGTGTTGGCTGATCTTTTTCTGCTGAAAAACAAGTTTAAAAAAAACAGCAGCAACAATCAGCTATTTTGACCCAAACATTAACAACTAAAAGTAATGCTGTGAGATCCAAGGTCAGCCAGTGTGCTGTGGATCAAATGGAGTTGGGTAACTCGTTCCACCATTCAGGGACAATAGAAGATTAGAAACGTCCAGGGTGCACCCCACTTCTTGCCAAGTAACATCTAAAATAATTATTATTGAATTATTGAATGCATCCTATTTAATTTTTCTGAAAATTCAGGAGTCCTAAATACAACATAAAAAAGTAGTGCAACAACGATGATAAAAGGGGTCATGGTTTTCCATCATAACTTTCCACTTAAGTCCCACTTAGCTCTTTAATGGACCCATTTTGACCGGGCCCCAAAGTAGTTTCTGGCTTCAAGTTAACTACAGAGGCACCTACAGCTGTTGTAAAACACTCAGGGGTGTTGAGGCACCTAAAATAAAGCACCCTTGATCTTTTTAATTGTTAAGTAATGGGTGCACCAATAGATCCTCTTTTTAAACAGGGCCTTGCCAATGTGAGGCCCTTTGCATATAAACCTCAGTTTACGCTCATAAGAAGGTGTGTAAAATCATCCTTTTCCTTCCAGTGGACAGAAGCTGATCTTCAATCTAGCATTCTGTTAGCAAATACTTTTGATAAAATCTAAGGGATACCAAATGTCCCAAAGATGAACTGAATATTTAAAAATCAGTCTTCAGTAAGAAAGGTTTCCACTGAACACCTGTTTGAGTCTGAATATTGATCACATAGTTGGCTGTTTCAGTGACAATGTTCTCTTAAGTTGCAGCGCCGGCATCCAAAACCATCTGGTTTATCATTCTTGGAGACACCGATGGCTCAGTCGTAAAACACATCTTACTAGGTTGTGACTGGAAAAGGAATTAGACAGGAAAGTGAAGAGAAGCAGAACAGTGTAGTGTTTGGAAAAGGTTTTTGGAGGATAGGTTTACCTGTGTTAGGACAAATTTAGTCTGCAATCGAACACGCGTTTAGTTTCGCAAGCATTAGAAACACTTAGATCCACACAGGGAAACCCATTTCACTGCTACAGCTGATGAATAGTTAGTTGGTCACAACTCCTGCTTGTGTTATACAACCATATGGGTTGGGCATTATATCAGGTTGTGGTAGAGATAGTGGAGATAGATCAGATTGTGCTTTTAATGCAGTTAGGGAGAGGGGATCCCATACGTGCTATCCCCAAAGTGGAGGCAAAGAGAATTTCGGGGGGGGCGGAGCAAGTGTTGCCAACTCCTCAGTAAGGAAAGTAGTTATTGGCTGACCTAAAAGTCGCTAAATGACATCATCACCAAATTTGCATAATTGGCCAAATTGAAATGGACATTGTAAGGGAGAGGAACAACATCGTGGGAGAGACAAAAATTGAGTAAAAAAGTGAAAAAAACAAAATATGTTTAGAACTACAAATGAACTTTCTTCTGTCGATTCTTGTTTTTTTTTTTAATGTCACGATACCAACCCTCCTCCTTTATCCCGGCTTGGGACCGGCAAAAATGACCTAATCGAGACAATTTGGCGAAGTGACTGAGGTTTTTTTTTTTTTTTTTTTTTGGTTTTAAACAACAACAAATCACAGTAAAACATTAACATTTTAACTATAACATTTTAAACAGTTTGGACCAAAAAGAGACAATAGAAAAAAACTGTCAGTGGCAATGTGAGACAATGATGTTAGTCTGGCCCTTACGCAGGTTCATTAGGGGGGCACTTAGAGTGCACACGTCTCCTGTGACTGCAGCTGTCTCCAATGACACAAAAAGTTGCTAGATTTGTCGCTAGTCGCTTTTTTTATTATTAGTCCCTGGAGGGGTCTGAAAACTCGCTAAATATAAGTCGCTAAGATGGCAACACTGGGCGGAGCTAAGGGGTTGTTTTCTTAGTCAACATAGAATCTTCATGATACAATGGCAGCTACTGGAGCTGGTTTGCCAAATAGTCTGCAAGCTAAGCACTAATACACTGGCTAGCCAAAAAAAATCAAGCAGGTAAATAATGAGTCAAAATAGGCCTGACATCTTTGCTATTTTCACTGTACCAAAAGAGGAGCACAGTGAAGACTCTTAAGCTAGCAGTTAGTTCGCTTTGGAAGAGCAGTCCCTAACAAACTTGAAAAGTTCATGGAATTTGCTGAAGACCCTTGGGTGATTTTTTAACCGTTTTCAGACAGTCAAAGAACTGCCTCCTTATGAGTATCAATTCCTCCAAAGCTGAACTCTGATATCATGACTTTGAGCGCGGATCAAACTTAAGTTCTCACAAAATGTTGACGCCTGAACACCTTCCAAGTTTTCCACATATACTCTGTCATTCAAATCCTTGATTACACACCACCAGATCAAAACCAAGAAGAAAGTCACTGCAGCCAGTCATTCCCTTTCCCTCCACCCCCTCTCTCAACTCTGAAACGTTTCTCCTTTCTCCGTCTGTCTACCTCTGTTATACCCCCTGTCTGCCTCTTCTCCCTCCAGCTCTCACTTCAGCTGTCTCTCCTTCTCTTGACTCATCCAGGCAGCAGACCAGGAATAATAGGAGACAGGAAAGAAATCTCCACAGCGGCAGAGCCAGTGGGTCCAAGAACCAAGCCCAGTGGCCTTCTTTTTTCTCCACTCTTTAACCCTCTAAT
Organism: Xyrichtys novacula; assembly: GCA_962446985.1. NCBI lineage: Eukaryota > Metazoa > Chordata > Actinopteri > Labriformes > Labridae > Xyrichtys > Xyrichtys novacula. The sequence goes on along the minus strand of OY660882.1, from coordinate 3,170,570 downwards.
TTAGCTTTTATTTTAGGATGAGGGTTTATTGAGCTCAGTCCAGTGCAGAAAGCCTGAGACTCAGTCTCTGGGATATCCAGTCACTGCCCTCTCCACTCGTTTATGACCAACACATCAGAAGATAAAGAGCTTCACTCCAGTTTATTTTTAGCCACTGTAGTGCTGAATGTCAATCTAAGGTTATAGAATAACTTTTGTGCTTTTTAACGCATGAAAAGGACACTCAGGAGGCAAGAATGGGATGGAAAACTGTCACTGTTTTGTCTTTGAGTAACTTTTTGACAGTTAAACTGAAGATTTGCTCAATTCCAGCTACCACACAGCAAGCGAAAACTGGGAGAATCACCTGGTTACAACTATCCAGACGCCCTAACAATCGTAACTGCACAAGCAGGTGCAGAAAGCGGGGAAAAAAATTACAGTTCTTAGGTTTAATGACAGCACAGGGCTGTGGTGGGCCTGGCCTGGGTCCTTACTGTCACTGATGATGAATGATGGGTAGAAGCATTATGCGAGCTGTCAAGATGGGACAAGAACTTCGAATGTACTGGCACTTGGGTCAAATAAGGTGTTGACTGTTTAACTGCTTCTGATACAGGAATGATATGTATTTTCAGCACTTAAAGAGTTGTTCTTGACATGGAAAGCGACCAAAAGTGCTCATGAAGACCTGACATAATTCACAAGTCAACACTTAGGCCAATTACCACAGTCAAGCACTTTAACTACACCCTGTTCCCAAGCCTGTAAATCTACACAAAACGCAAGAAAATGTGGGCGTCGATCAAGGTGTACCAAGAGGCTTCATATTTCAGTACTCACTTTTTGGGTAAAGCTGTAGATTGGCTCTATATCATCCCACAACAATGGAACAACCTGAGACATAGCACACAAAAGGGGTCATGGACAGGGGTCAACAGGGCCAGACCAATTAACTAATATTTCCAACCATTATGTATTGACCATTAAATTAAGTAACTTAAATATAAAATAAAAGACTAATGCAGAAAATTGATTTAACACCCTGTCTGCCATTTTTAAGGCTACAATTGATAATGACTCAGTGTCAAAATCCCCATTTATTCGTGATTTAGTTTTGGTCAACTCTGAGTCATTCAAAAAGGGGTATCCTAGCGTAAAATTAAGTTAGGGTCAAATACACCGTAACACCGAGTTAGACTCCACCTCGAGAGATGAATGTTGCCGACCGCTTGCTTCTCTAGTTATACCAACTTTAGGAACGACCACACGATAGCAATACAAAGAGCCACTCACTTCACCAAATGGCCACTCTATAGCCACAAATAATGCTCAGACCAGCACCTAACTTCATCAACGGTACATATAGGGTCCCAGCCATAGAACTAGCCATCAAACATCTTTTTAGCTTTGCCTAATTTCTTTAGCAAAGAGACTAAACACAATTCACCTACTCTTTTCCAGCAGCCACTTGTTTGTAGTGAGACCTTGTGCAAGTCCACTGACTGCAGTGGGGTGACGCAGCTCAAGGAAGAACATTTATGATCATTTCTTCATGGAAATGCAATCAGACCGAGACACTAAGGCAGAAGAACTACCGCGTCTGTAGTGCAAAATGATTAATATGGTGATTAGTACCTCAAGGAAATGATAAAAAATGATCATAAATGTTCTTCCTTGAGATGTGAAACCCCGCAGCAGTCTATACTGGACTGGCCCGAGGTCTCGCTACAAACAAGTGTATGCTGGAAGAGAGTAGATGAGTTGTGTAGATGAGATAAAGATGCAGTAAAGAGGCACTGTGAACTGAAAATTTGTTCAGTGTCTCTTGACCCAGGCGCTGTCAGGTAAGTTCAGTCCAGCCCTTTATATTGTGAACATTTAAGTGAGTTAATTGTTCTTTCATTTGAAGTCTATATATATTGATTTTCTACTGAATTAAAAAATGACCAAATTTAGACAGCCTGTATGAGAATAGCTATTCACATATTTAGCTTTAACTCTAACCCATTCCAAATAAACACCAATGACTGTCACTGCCAACCTTCACGCCTTCTCTCACATCTGAAAGCTGTTAACATTTTCAGGGTGACACAGCAGGCAGGCATAAATCCTAACTCCTCTTGCTCCAGTAGCAGCAGTCCTGGTTTGGTCTGAACATGTGGTTTGCACCAGGATACCCCATCATGCATGAAATTTCTTCTCCTGAGGCCTTCATGGTAGACATGGCAAACAATGCATGCAGCAGTGGCAGATAAAGAGACTCTCCGCCCAATCAACAGGACACGCTAAAAATCTAACTTCAATTCCTAAATGTTAACAACCAGAGCCAGCTATCCAAAAGCTAATATTTTAAGTGAGATTAACTTTACCAAGATGAGAAAGGAACCTTAATCTCTGCTTTCACGTCAACATTTCTTCACACTCAAGACCAAGGATGTCTACCAGTTCAAATTGTGTATATTTTCTTAAACATCTCTTTGCAAAGTGAGAACAATCACAAAAAAGGGGAAAGAGACAAAGCATCTAACGTGGCAACTTCACTCACATCCTCCCCTTGAAGAGAGGAGGTGAAAATAACGGTGGAAGAGGAGAAAGGAGGAGAAGACGGCGGCTGTGGCCGTTTAAATGGCTCAAGTTGTATACACTCCCTCTGCTAAACAGTGGGTTAAGAGAAGTCATTTTAGCGCATGCTGGATGTTAGGGGAGGGAGAACAGACCGCACTGCATTCTTTTGTATTGAGGTCACTTTTTTCTTCTCAACAGTTCTGAAGTGCTCAGCAAACTTAGGACTGGACTGCAGGCTCGGTCTAATGGAGCACTGATGGAGCTACTGCACATGCTCAGAAGTGACATATACTGTTGGCGTTTCCTCTCACAAAAGGATTACTTATTTAAGACAATGAAAACGTGCAAGAGTTTAACTCTGAGATTATCAGCGTTTCCCCACACGTTAACTTTTTACCACCCAGGTATATTAGAAGCTGTCTAGGTCTATTTAATGACCATTTTTCACTTGAATGATATAACGTGTGACCATTGCAGTTGCACATTAGTTGCATGACCAGAAACTGTTTCATTCTGTCACCAGAGTGATCAATCTACAATAAAGGTCCATCTGATACTTTAACGGCCACTGTGCATGAAAAGTCAGTATAAATTGTGTATATAGTTTATTTAAAAAAAACAGGCTTAATTGAGAGCAACACAAAAGGCCTTGTTGTTGTAGATTATTACAGGTCACTCATAGGTAGTTATATCTGGTTTCAGTAGGGGTGGGAGAAAAAATAGATTCACAAGTATCGCAATTTTTTGTTTTCATCATTTAACCATTTCACTGGTGTTAAAAATGCCGACTAAAAATTGAGAAAATGGACAATATCATGCAACTGCAATTTAAATGCCCAAAAATTGTAGAAGAATCGAATCGGGAGGAAAGCATATTGTCTCAGCCCTAGGTTTTAGTGTCATATGTTCTGTTTTCTCCTGATTTTATTTGAGTGCATTTTGTCCTTTTTAATAAATCCTTTTTTTTTTATACATGACCCTGTGACATTTAGCCAATTACGCAGAGGAACAGACACAATTGTGTTTTAATGTCTTACATAGAAGCAAGCTCAAAAATTAGTTTGTCTGTGATGTCTGAACATGTGTTGCACCCACCAATAAATTTTCCCACACATTAGAAGAAACAGTTTTCCCCACATGAATAATACAAACAGAGTTATTCACCTCAACATACCGGTCATGTAGTTCGGCCCTGGAGAGCGCTGCACAAGTCCAAGCTAGAGGGCATCTTCCTTTGCTGCCATGTGCTGATTTAATGTAGAGACCTCCTACCTGGGGGCCTTAAGAAAACAAGATTGGCAGAGTGTGAAGTAAGGCTTTCAGGTACGACTGGTACACAGCCTTGTAAAAGATTACATATATTTTCAATTGGGCTAATCCCAAAGTTTGTAACGTTCTGTGATCATGGTGAAATCTTTAGCTGAAAGTTTTGGGATTTTTTTTGTGTTATTTAAAAAAATAATATTTAAATTGACATGTTTAATTGTGCTTTTGCAGAGGATCACAATGCTTCTCCATATGCTTAGACTAACTTACTTTTGATATCATCACATATGGTCCACAGATGAATATTAACGCTGCACTCCTCTTTAAGTGTGAGACTCTGCAAAGACAAAAGTAAAATATGAGTTAACCCCTTTCTTCTCCTTATACCACTGAACTAATGTCACAAGAGGAAAAGGAGTCAAAGAGTCAAAGGAGTTTTCTAATCTTACTCTTTGTAGGAAAAGCAATGGGCTCTATGCATCGATCCACTACTTCTTGAACTTAAGGCAGCTTTTTTATTTCCTGTCTTACATTATTGGACAAACTGATTAATCCAGGTATGTCTGAGTAGTCACAATGGTCAGTCACACCTATATTAATCAGGTTGTCCAATCAAGACAGGAAACAAAGGAGCTAGCTTAAATTCAGGAGGAAGTGGAGCTCTTTACGCTTATGCCCAAACATGACACATGATACAAGCTACGCTGCCACCTTTTCTCATTGGACAACTGTGACTACTGCAAAACACGACGTCCAAAATAAGACATGTCGGAGATTCCGCAAAGCTAACATCGACACCTGCCTCCTGCTTTTAATTTAGCTAGGCTACACACTGAATGCCATACAGCTTACTATGACAACCACCAACTCCAGGTATAAAAGCAAGGTTTGATTGAAAGTTCAATAACCTGTATGTTCGCCCTTTAATATTCATTTTACGTCTTTTGAGGAAGATGCAATGACACCATAAACTTTAAACCTATGCAGTGCTGTAAAAACATTCAAAATACCAAAGACAGATATATATAAGTGCTAGATACAAGAACCAAATCTTACCACAGTTTTTCATGCCACTGTTCGTAATTCTTATACACTATTATATTCTTACTCCTGGCCTACTTATTGTCCTCTTATCTTAGGTAGAAATACATGCTTTTCACAGTTTTAGTCACTTTGAAATACTGTGAGCCAAAGTGTTATCAGGACATGATTTTTCACTTTGTTTTCCTTGTTGGTAGGAGTTGAGTGTGGGGAGACTTCCTTATGACAATCACAGAGTTCTTGGACGGCTGAGGTAAGTTTCCCTCTTTGTTGTCCAAAAGACTAAAAATCCAGACACTGGACGACATTGCAGCCTGTAACTTGTGCTCATCTGTATCAGGGAAAGTCTGACAAATTGCAAACTACCATCAAAGCAATAGTCATCTACTTTCTATACAATTGGAGTTATGAATGAGTTGGTGAAAATCTTTATTCACTTACTCTAACATGATAGACTAGGGCACAAATATGTCGTCAGTGCTAAAAAAGTGAAGGTAAAGAATGTATACAAATATTTTGAGGTAATGGGGCAACCCTTTGCCTTAAAAAAACGTGACCAGATTGAATGTCAGCGTCTAAGCTGTGTGAAAAGGAGGACGTAGTTAATTTTTGTTTCTGAGGCTGAAGGGAGAGTATGAGTCATCAGACAGATGGGAATTTTTTTCCCTACATACTTACTCGCCCCTATTTCCATCTCCACTCCTCCTTCAGTTTGAGGTTACCTGCTGCCTTTTCTCTTTTTGAACTCGAACCTACCATCAGAGTGCTAAAAAGTCTGACTTGTAATCTATCGAGTCTACTTTCAGCTGTCCCCTTCTCTTTGTTTATCTCTCTTTCTCTTCCATTTTCTTTCTACTCCTCCGCTCAGTCATGCCCCTACTTTCCTCTGTTCCCCTCACATGTGAACATCTCTGCAGGCCGCAGTATTTATGAGGGCTTGCGGAGGGGCGGCAGGCAGCTGGAGTAACGACATTTCCAGACGGGATCTCTGAGCTCATTTCCCCCCCAATCATTCCTCGCAAACTCGCTTCGCAACCGAGTCAGACCTTAGCCTCAAATCATGGTTCTTCTTAGACGCTTTTATTAAGTTCTGAGTTTACAACTGGTCTCGCAGAGGAGTAATCAAAGCACATAGCATGACTAAGCATAGTTGGAATCATATGGATGTTTACAAAAATAGCAGAGAAATCTTTACAGAGTGGCTGAACCTGAAACACCCTTCTTGGCAGATGAATGAGCTTTTCAAATACTGTGAAGGAGCATAGACAAAAGTTAAGATGGAAGCCACAGTGAGTCTGGTTAAGACACTGACTAACTTTCACAGATGTTGGAAAAAGAAAACAGGGTCAAACCACCCTGAAGAGGCTAGTGGTCAAGTAGAAGGTCTGCTCAGAAAGAATGTCAAAAAAAGCACCAACTTTAGACTCCAGATTATTGCTGAAATGAAACTTAACAAACTCAGAAATTCAAAGGATTTGAAGTTTTGATGACTCAAAGTCGTTCCTTCCATGTGTTTCTAATTAGGAGATGCACACATAGAAGAAAGCTTGTGTCACTCTTTCCTTTTTTGCGTGTCTCCCATCTAGACTAAAATATTCTACCTTTGACTCCCCTTTCTCTACAAAATAAAAGGGCTCTCCCACATTTTAGCTATTGGTAAGGAAATAAGACACCCTCATACACAGCGGGGTGCTTTGGTTTATGTCGTGTGGTCTCTGACCTTGTGTTGACATACATGTGATTAACATAAACGCCAAATAAGAGGACACTTAGATGGTTTAATGTTTGTGGACAAACTTGGAGACTGTGCAACATCTCATGGATAATTGTAAAAGCATAAATAAGGTGGAACTATTTGCTTTTGAACGTGAAAAAATGACCAAAAAGAGCATTGTTTGTTGTCAAAGATTCATCTCCTGCAGTTTACTTTTTGCTGTTCAGAGTGATTTTTGTCTTCTTTTCCTTTCCCTGTTTTTAGTGGTGCCATACACGCCAGAAAGTCTTGCAAAGTATCTGCAGTAAGGGAAGGATCCAGTCATATTTTCCATCCTCTCTTTCTCTCTCTGTCTGACTGGATGTCTGTGCTGGTGAGAGAGAGAGAGAGAGGAGAGAGCAGGCAGGGAGAAAAAGAGGGAGGGATGGAGAGCTGGAGTTTGGATGGGGGCTGGGAAAGTGGAGAAATCCAGATGCGGAGACATCAAGAAGAAAACCAGACCAAGAAGCAGGGGAAAATGTTGTAGCCTCATGTGTAGGATACCCTGTCAAATCCTTGAAACTAAAGATACATCCAGCTATCTAGACTTCTGATACAATGATTTGTCTGAAGGTTAAAGCTCCTTTTTTTTAAAGGCTGTTGAAGTACGTGGTGCCATGATGGTGGGTTTGGGGTTTTATACTTTGGATACCCACCATTTTCTCTCACGCTCTGAAGGGGGAGTGATGTGTCATGGTGGGTGGAGCTCATGAGAGGTTGGATTTGTTTAGCAGTTAGAATCCGGTTTCAAAAACACCCCAAACAATCTGAGTAATTTGCTACCAAAGCTGTGGGTCAAAGCTGCCCCTTCGTTATCACCTGACTGCTTTATTAATGTGTCTTGTGAAACTGAAATTCTACATTATGGGTGATATGTTGGTTACATTGCTTGCTTCTCTAGTTATACCAACTTAAGTAACAACCGCACAATAGCAATACAGAGAGCCACGCACTCAACCAAAACGCCACTCTATAGCCACAGATAATGCTCAGAACAGCACCTAACTTCATCAACAGTACATATAGGGTTCTAGCCATAGTACTAGCCACCAAACATCTTTTTAACTTTGCCTAATTTCTTTCACAAAGGGACTTAAGGGACTCAGGCAGAGACTTTGAGTGAGAAGAACTACCACCTTTGCAGTGCAAAATGATTAATATGGTGATTATTAGTTCAAGGAAATTATAAAGTAGTGATCATAAATGTTCTTCCTTGAGCTGTGTCACCCCACTGAAATCGATGGACTGGCCTGAGGTTGGGCTACAAACAAGCCTTTGCCCTCAGCCTCCAGTATGATCAGATATCGATTAACAGTAGAATTAAAGGTCCAACAAAGAAAAAAAAAAGAAAATTCTATCCTCTCCCTCTCTTGCTTGTTCTACCTTTCACAAAATGTCTGCTTCAGCGAGCAGATTGAAACTATCGCCTTCCATGACGTCATGGACGACGATAACTCCTCCCTGTCCAATTTTCCACTCAGACACTATTTATCTCCCTCACACACGGTGGTTCAAAATGGCGACGGTGCGAGCAAGGCACTGCAGTTGCTCTGTTGTTGGCTGCACAGAAGACTGCAAGAACATAGTCATGAGAGCTAACTATACTTAAAATACTGCGCATTCACCAACAGAGCTCCAAGTAACGAGAAGACCCGGAGATGTAACCATTAGCAGGAGCTAATGTCACCTAGCTACATGTAAGTCACTCTGTACCAACACACAAACAAAGTAAAAAGAAAAATATAGAGACACATAAGATTTGTAACTAACCATTCAGAAACGTCCTGCTGCAGTCACAGAGTTGAAATTTCTTCAATAGCCTCTCCTTCTGGGTCAGACTCTGGATCAAACTGGTACGGCTAGCACTAGCATTAGCACTCTGTGTAAACGTTAGCGCTCGGTACCGTTGCGCAAGCCACGCCCCCGTCTTGCAGAGAGACTGGGAGGGGGCGTGGCTTGCGCTAAAAGCGGCATGGACAGGTGCAGCACATTAGAGATCATTAGAGAGAGTTTTCAGGTTGGCTGAAGTCCAGAAAAAAATGGGTTGACAACAAACCTCAAACTGACGGTTCTGAGACCTACATTATGTGAACCTGCTGAAAAGGAGTATAATATGTGACTTTTAATTGAAAACTCAGTGAGTAATGGTAAAGCTAAGGACGTGCATAAAGCCTTAAAATTTGCTCACAGTTACACAGGTGCTCATGCAGAAAATCACTATCCTCATTGTTAATTACCACTGCAGTGGTGAGAGTGGTGCTCAGCCTGCAAACACTCACTCCGCCTTTAGACTAAAAAGACAAAAGTTGATTCTTTATGAGATGATTGCAGTTCACGTGGTGCTACGCTCAGAGTAACAGTCAGAGGTGGGCTCGAGAATTCGCCCTGTAATTGAGCATTTACCCTGAACTCTGCAATGAAGACTCATTTACTCTTTTTTTTTCCAACTGACGCTACAGCTTTGACTGAACTTGCAGCGACTGAAGGTTTATATTCTCAAAAGCGGCTACTGTAGTTGTAGGAGCCATTTCCCCCTCATTTTAAAAACAATCTGCCTGGGCCTTTTCTTCAGCTCTCTGGTTAGTGTCAGCTTTTAAGGGGTATTCTTTGTTACAGCTGAGCAATATATCTTCACAGGGATTATTATTCATCAAATTGGCACATATTAATTTATGATAGTCAGTGTTATATTGGTGGTAAACTCGATAACAGCCATTGAAAATGTAAAAATATACAGCACAGTGGCTAATTTTGTTTAAGATGGTGTACAATCTTCTCCATCATACCCCGTAATTTGTCTGGAGCAGGTGGGCCTGCAGTGGGCCTCTACATAAACAAAGCCTGTGGCAAAACCTATTATTTTAAAGAATTAAAATCATTATAATAGTACAGAACATAGGATTTACAGTGAGGGATAGTTGTCTTCAGTACAAAAAGCCAGTTAAACAATGAGTAAGAAATGCAGTTAGTTTAATAACAGAAAAAACAAAGATATTTGCCCTCTAGCACCTGAAACAGGTAGGAGTAAATGGGCCTCCAGGCGATAAGAGATGTAAGCCAGTGAGTGAGTGAGGGAGACAGAGAGGGTTTGGCTTTGTTAAAGTTTGGAGCAGCAGAGACTCAGAGACGTACAAGTAGAAACACGTGGACAAGGCCAGGCAGATGCTACGTGTTGCTGGCTGCAGCTCAGAGGCTCGCTGGGGAATGCAGAGATTTTCAGTCGGGCTGTTTAGTTACGTTGCTCAGTCTGCTCTCAATCACTGTATGCAGAATATTTCCATTAAGAGCTGTGTGAGCCAACCCCTCCTGAGTATACAACAAACAATTAAAGAGCTACTGCTTTTTTTACTGTTATGCATCTTTCAAGGACAGGACACAAATCTGGAGTAGTGATTGTGAGGACACCTATTCCCACCACCTGTTACATCTTGGGCTCTTTTACTTCAACAAGCTGCCAATGACAAACTTGGAATTTCCTCCCTAAAGTCAGCGAGATTTGTTTCTCCAGTACAAATATTTCTTTACTTATCTTGCAGATGTAAGACTACGAGGACAGGAGTGATTACTTACGTTGGCTGTGCTGAAAGTTTGGAATATTTCTTTTCACTGGCAAACCTGACTGCTGTTAAAGTTTCTCTTCTAAAAGTTGCTCACTGTCTCTAAAACATGTAGTGCCGAGCTACAAAGGTAGTGTATTTGAATGCAGCTGAAGCTCATATAAACTCTTTCTGAGGGATTTCACCCAAACCACCAGTCTGAACTCTGAGAGACTCGCCACAAAAAAAATATATTATAGTTTGCAGCAACTCCAAACACCAGAAAATTACCAGTTCTATTTTAACGCTGTCCTGTGAGCTAAAGCTGCATTTCACTAGCAGAAATTCACCCAGAGAGTACTGCTCGAAAAGAATCCTTTAAACTTTTAACTAAAAGTTTCAGAACGTGAAGTAAAGAAAAGGAGGGAACTGTGTTTTTTTTTTAAGTTAAGGTCACAGAGACACGACACAGGCACAGCTCTTATCTTATTTCCTTCCAGACACAGTAGGACCTCCTTTTTTTAAATTCACACAAAACACAATGAAACCTGAGATATTCTCTTACTTTAACAATCCCACTCTTTCCCTTTTTCTAACCTCCAGAAATAATGAGAGTATTGTCTTAACGCTTTCTTGATGTGAAACTTTTCTTTTATGCTCTGTAATCAACAGACCTAACATCTCATAAACATTATCACTAGTTTAGACAGTTTTGAATTATCAGCATTTATTTACAGGACATTTGTGGTTTTCCTTTTTCTCAGTACATTTTTAACCTCCATTTTTGGACGCTGAAATAAACTGTGATCACAGACAATGGTTTTTGGACATGATGGACATGCCCATGCAGTTTTATATTGCAGAATCAATGTCTGTTTTTATCACCTAGTCCTGTCACTAACTTGCTTAATACTAGCCTCATTATCTGTGTATCTTAGCTAGGGCTGGGCGATAAACCCAAAATTTACCGGTACCGAAATTTACGACAATAACCAATATCATTTTGCCCTTGTCAATATATTCAGTGTCAAATAAATGAATAAATAAAAGTTGGTTTTGGATGTGTGTAGGTAGGCTATGGTCTCATGTCAGTCTGTAACAAAGAGGGAAAGACAGGTGAGGAGATGGAGGACGGCTCAAAAGTTGTAGCGGCTGAAGTAGATGAAGTTAATGTGGGAGGGGGTGAGCAGCTTGTGGAGTAGTTATTGTTCATTTATTGTTTTCGAGGTGAACTGCTCAATATATCGTGATACTGAATTGAGGCCATATCACCCAGCCCTAATCTTAGCATTACTCACCTTTTTTAATGTTTTGTTGTTCTTGTCCCATCTTTTCTTAAACATGTTTCTGACTCATATAGCAAATATTTTTCATTACTATCATGATTATTTCATTTTTGCAAACCACTAGCTTTTGGAGAATTAGGGTTGTATAGGTGCATTGTGTTTGATGCAAAATATGAGCATGACCAAAGAAGCGGCCAAACTCCTCAGAGAAAGTGAAGAGGGATTTCTCAGGTGTTGTTAAGGTGGAGAGTAATGGTGGTCCGTCTGTTTGGCAGGTGTTGGATCCACCCACAGACTTTCATTAGCTGTTGAATTAATACCTGTTCACTCCAAGTAAAATCACTAACCACACAATTTTCTCCTGAAACAGTGATTTTCTCTGCAGCTGTGCTCACATGATCTCATCCACTGTGAACAACTGGACTTGGGGCTGTCTTCAGATCAGTGGATGTACGGTATATTTAAAAGATTATCAGAAGGATCCACTTAAAATATCAGCAAAGAGTAGAAGAGACTGAGTGGGAAGGGGCAAGAGGGCATCTAAGGGGAGAAGGAAATAAGTCTATCGGTAGGTGCATCGGTATGGTTCTTACTCCACCCTTTTTTTTCAAAAATATGTTTACATTTCAGTGATTTAGTCCTGATAACTTAAGAAAACATTAATTAAACAAATTCAAATTGAGTTTATTTAGGATTTGTTACAATTGTTTTGCCTATTAGAAATGAAATCTTTGGCCCTTAATATACTGTGCTTCTTTTCTCAGTCTCTTAATTAACCATGTCTACTTAATGATAACATGGTACCTCCCTGACTTCAGGTCAACCAATATCGTTTTTTCAGGACCAATATCAAAACATAACATCTTGTTAAAGTATCCGATAAGAGGGGAAAGACACACCAGCAGCAAAGCTTAAGTAGAAAACTGATGGATTATTTAACTGTATCGACTATTTGTTTAAAAAAGCCTGATAAATAGCGAACATTGGCCATGATTATAGGCTCTGGTCGATAATCTGTCTATACCCCTATCCCTAGTTTTCTTCCTTACAAGCATCACTAACCTACAGTCGCACTTCAGTGTAGGCACAGGTCAACCAACCATAAGCAGACCTTTTAGCCTCCTTGCGAATGCTTACAGTGTTCCCGTTTGTCAGTCAAGTCAGCTGTGTCTCTGATTCACTAATCTTGTTGCCATAATAACTTTAAAATGAATGCATACAAAAATATCACTTCTTGTAAACGTGTCAATGTTTCACAAAAAGTTTCCATGTTTAATGTTTTTTTACATTTCTTAAATATCTCTACTTTCATGAATTGGAGCTTAAAATGAACAAGCTAGTGCCAATCCACTTTCAATCAATCAGTTTTTATTTGTAAAACACCAATTTTTATGAATATGTCGAGGCACTTTTGCAACAAGACCAGACGTAGACGTTACTATTTTTTAAACTGTCGTCGAGAGTAGTTCAGCTGAATTTGAGCTGAAGTTGTTTAATAGACTGAAGGATAAAGAAGAGCTGAGTTAAGGATAGAGTAGAAATATAATTATTTAGCAGTATCTAGCAGTCAGATTGCAGACTGAAACTCAGCTGCTCACTCCTAACATCGGCAAAGTAAAGTCAGTCTTTGGGAGTAAAGAATCTCCCATGATGCAAAGTATCATTTTTAAGGTGTCAACAATGAAATTTCTGCAAAAATCATCAGTCTAATTCATTTTTGTTTTCATTAAATGTCAAATATCCATATTCCTCATTGATTCTAGTTTGTGAAAACAAGACGGGTTCTCCAGGTTGAGTTTAAAAAGTAGGTAAAAGCAAAGAGGAGATGTAAGGTCAAACAGGGCCAAACTGTAGTTGTAGAAGCTGCAACGTGTCCACAGTGTAACCAGACTGCTTTGTGGATGTGCCAACTTTTCTTCTGCCCTCCTCCCGCCCTGACTCTAACATCATCGGATGGACATGCCTCTTTGGAAGAAGCCTGATTTTTATACAAGTTGTTGTAAAAACTGGAATTAAAGTCTGGATTTAAGTTTGATTAAAATGGGAATAAAAGTAAAGCACAGGTACTGCTTCCATGTGGTTTATTCGTATGAAAGGTTCTGCAGACAGGGGAAATATTGATGTTTCATAGTGAATTTTGGTTTGCACTATTTTTGTGTGTCTGTGTGGGGATACTTGATCATGAAGGCATTGATCTGCACTGTAGGGATTTGTTGTCTGCTTGTGCTTCTTGCTCACAGTGTACAAGGACCAGAGTTTGCAAAAAAAAAGTTGAGTCATATACAGAAATGTCTGCAATGAACAGGAGATTAAATACCTGCAACAAAGAAATCCCTCCAGTCCACAAAAGCCTAAAAGGAGAGTCAAATAATCTGCGTCTGTGCGTAAATTACGCACGCTCCATGTTTGCCAATATCACCCCTACAGGAATCGTTCTTCACCCCGTTTGTCGAGGTCTTATTAAACTCAATAAAAGGTTAAAATAAGCCAGTCCTCAGCCGATCAGCATATCCTTCATAAATCGAAGACGGCTAAACTGGATAAAATCACCCAGGTCCAACATCAGCCCGGCGACAAAGTGCCTCAGCTTGGATAGAGAAGAAAACCAAACACCCCAAACAAAAGCATCAAAAAGACAAGTCCTTGTTGAGACAGAGGATGCTAAAAACACGTCTACACGGTGGAAAGCACTCGTGTTAATGATGTGTCCTCATCATCCACGTTTGAGCTGAAACGTGAACTTGTTTGACATGTTTTAAGACGGCCCCCCTCTCTCGGTGAAGGAGGGACTCTCTTACTTGAACATGTACAAAGTTATCTGGTGCGCGCAGGACCTCCCCAAAACTTCTGGCATATAAAAGCCAAGCTAACTCATTTGTTTAGGCAGTAGGGAGTTTCTGCTAGGGTCTGGATTGGAGTTATACACAGACCGGACCCTACCGTGTATGAGTGGTGTCTGAGGAGAAACAGAGGATTCCCCCCTTGACACAAAGAATCTACATGTCTAATATTTAGACATGTTCAGCTTTGTGGATATTCGGTTAGCGCTGTTGCTCAGCGCAGCAGTGCTGTTGGTCAGAGGTCAAGGCGAGGATGATAGTAAGTATAACTTTCACACATTGCTTTGAGTTGGTTTTTTTGGGACTGTGGCACGCTCGGGATGTGGATAGCCCGCAAGGATGCTGAGCAGTTTGCTGGAGCTGATCGTCCTCTGCAGGATACCTGACTCCATTAGGCACAGATGTGGAGAAATTTGACGTGAATTGAGACGTTTTGTTTTCTTTTTGGTTGGGTTTGGAGATTTGGAAGCGAAAGGGGATTTCTAAAAAGTTTTCTCTAACTGTCTCCTGCGCGCACACACGCTCCCTGTGCGTGCGCAAACATGAGGGGAGCAGCTGCGCTTTCTCTGATGCGCAATGACAGGACACTGGGTTCACAATTGGAAAATGGCGAATCCCTTTAGGTAAAATTGATCTTATTTGCTTTGGAGAGCATTTTTGCAGAAGAGTAACACTCTAGATTACAACTATGCCAAATTTAATAGTCTGTTACTTAGATTTTCCTCTGTTGTTTCGCCATAAACACATCACAAGTGAGAACAAAAAGTTTTTGGAGAGCCAATCAGTCTCAGGTTTCAGGTTAAACTTTTGCACTTGACTTTTATGGGAATGGCAAAATGAATTTCACATTTTCCTCCAGTTTGGGTCAAACTAGTCTTAGTCAGTGAAATAAAAAAGACAATGGAAAATCGCTGAAGTCTGACGTCGACTGTAATATAGTCTAGACATCAATTAATCACTCCTCTATACTGAAGAGGGTGCGGAAGATGTAGTTTTGTGGGTCAACAGCGCCGCTTAGAGGCAGATACTGGGACTTTCTGCATCCATCTTCCAAACCCTCGGTCCTCCCACCTCCAAGGCCCATCCTCACATCCAGCAGCCTGAAATGTAATTAGGGCCCAGTGAAAATTTCCACCCGTTTTTTTCAGATCCAAAAATGTTGGATAGTGACCAAACCTGCGCAGACTCAAAGACTGTTTCAAGAGTTTCCAGTCTGGAATAAACATTTAAACAATATAAGAGGCTCTACTCCTGCAACAGATCAGGAAACAAACATCAAATTTGACCCAAACAATAAAGACTCCATAGGTCAGTTAGAGTGCCACAGCTTGGACACCTGATTTATTCTGATACCCCAGAAGGCCGCTGTGAGAAACTGTTCCTCCTGAACTCAAACATCTGTAAGGTTAAATGGTTCTCTATTGGATCACTGTGCTGTCTACTGGCCAGAGTTTAATGTCTGATCTCAGCCTGTTGTGCACATCTGGTTCCCATATGATGCACATCTGTGCAGATGTGGCAAAGACTCTAAAACTAACTTATGCCAGCACAGTACACAGATAGTTTGTGCATTTATTAAATAAAACTCTTGCTTTTGTTTTAATTTTACCTGAATGGACCACACTCACCCTGGTTTCCTCCTCTCAGGCATATTCGGCAGCTGCACATTAGATGGACAGTTGTACAACGACAAGGATGTATGGAAACCAGAGCCCTGCCAGATCTGCGTCTGCGACAGTGGAACCGTCATGTGCGACGAGGTGATCTGCGAGGACACATCCGACTGCCCCGACCCAATCATCCCAGACGGAGAGTGCTGCCCTATCTGCGACGCCGAGGGTACTTCATCCTCATCCTCCTCCTTACCAAATTTGTGGTTGATTAGCTTTTTGGCGCCATCTAGTGCCTTTTTACCCGAGCTCTGGCCACAAATGGACTGGAGGCCCTAAGCCTGCCTGCTTCCCAGAGGATTTCAACTCAGAAAGAATCGCTTTGGATTTACCTTTTGTCCGTTTTATTTCAATGTGCATCCTTTTGCGACGGATTATACCTGCTCTTTGCTGAAGTCTGGCATGCAAATGTAATTTCCCAGCATGCCCCCCTTGTGCAGTGACACCGCAATGTGCCAAAAGGGTCCACAAGTGTCGTGTCTGCCAAAAAACATCTCAACATTTGACATTCAGAATCTGCTTTTGATGCAATAATGAACGATTTTGTACATTTTACTTTAACCAGCCCTGACCTGCTGTAGACAGCTGATTCATTTTTAACTCTTTGTTATTAAAGAAGTCACGAGTAGCTTCTCATTAAAAACCAAGTTGACATTTTCTTTCTCTCTATTGGTTCAGTTACCGTGGATCCCATCCCAGATCCAGTGGATCCCGTGTATCCTGAGGAGGTATTTAGCCTTTTTTTTTTCTTTTTGATTGAAACAGATAATTAAATGTGAACCAAACTTTCTAACAAAACTCGGCATGATTCGGTTTAGTTTATCATCAAAGCTGCATGTGTTGGAGATTTTACTTGTGGATGAAACGTTGCAGAATAGCCTAACTCCTCTTTTCTTGTCCGTCTGTAGCCAATAAAGGGAGACACCGGCCCCAAGGGAGACCCGGTAGGTTTCCCCACTTTGACTCTCACTCATCCTGCTCAGGAGGTTTATTCTGTGCTGTAAACCCATTAACAACAGAAATAACTGCAAACAAAGGCGAAGTGAAGGTGGAGAAAAATATCTTTGAGAAAGTTTTCTCTGTGTTTTGAAGTCGGTCGAACATCTTGTAGGAATTTTGGTCTAAAAAACATGCAGTTTATACCACAAATTATAAGAGCTCTTGTGGTTTGGCTTGTTTTCAGTAGAAGATATGCAACTTTGCTGCTCTGTGTGCGATTGTAATTGGATCTTTTAGTGACATATTAGATTATTTTAGATCGACTAGATCGACCCGTCACTCAGCAGCCTCTGTGTCGGCTGCTGGGTTTAATACTGCTGTGACGTAATTATGACTTGTGACCTTGATAACTAGGTCAACAGGTCAACCAGAGTTCAAAGGTCACACTATGCAAGTAAATAAAGACTTCAAAGAGATAAACAAGTTCTTTCTCTTTTGAATGTCAGTCAGATTAAGAGCAAAATTTTAGGAAAAATCACAAAATTAAGAATTAAAATGTGATCATTCAGACACATTAAGAGTTTGGTTTTCAGATGTCTCATTGAGTATTTTATTTCACCAACATAAGATATGAAATTATAAGACGAATGAACTTTTGACCTCTTCTTCTTCTTCAGGGACTTCCTGGACCTCCTGGCAACGACGGTCTTGATGGACAGCCTGGCCTTCCCGGACCTCCCGGCCCCCCTGGCCCCCCTGGCCTTGGCGGAGTAAGTTTTTCCAAACCACAACATCTGTGAAGTCTGGGTCTGTTTTCTGTAGCTGTCACAGTCCTGAGTTTCCCCTTAAAACCCTCAACAACAGAAGTAAAAAAGCCTGCCCAACTTTTATCTTTGATGGAGACGCCAAGTTATCATCACCCGACTCAGAGGCCTCCATGTTTGTTTACACCCTGAGATTTTTTATGATACGAGAAAGTTCTCTTTGGTTGAGCATTTGTTACCTACTCAAACAGAAACTTTAATTCTCAACAGATGATTCAGGATTAGCATCACTCAACCCCTTAAATCAGTCACCCTACAGCAGTGTAAAGAAACTTGAGTCTCTGTGGAACATTATCCAACAAAAACAATATTTTCTACACTCTTCTCAAAGCTAAGAGACTTACGTTTTATCCTTCTCTTTTACAGAACTACTCTCCTCAAATGAGCTACACAGACCACTCCAAATCCAGCGGACCCCCTCAGCCTGGCCCAATGGTAAGATGGCTTCCCTCTGTCTTGATCCACCTTTATTTAGGTGATAATGTTTTGTTGAACATTTGCAGACAGGTCAAGAAAATCTAATGTGTGTTTCTTCAATCTTTATCAACAGGGTCCTATGGGTCCTCGTGGTCCTCCTGGACCTTCTGGCTCACATGTAAGTATTCTTGTAGCACTCCTGGACGGTCCTTTTGTTGAAATAATCTAGCGTTAAAAACAGATCATTGTTAACTTCCAGGATTTTCGGAGGGTATTGTGTTAATCTCGTTTCTTTCTCGTCCAACAGGGTCCTCAGGGTTTCACCGGCCCCCCTGGTGAGCCCGGTGAGCCTGGAGCTTCTGTGAGTACACATATTGATCTAATAAACAGATTTGTCTTTGGTTGGGTTAAGAGGGGGAATGTCATTAATATTTCCTCATGCTGTAGTCGTCAAGGCCCCATTTCTGTCAGTGATAGATCCCCCGCATGCCCTCAGAACTTTTCACGATGTTAAACATTTATTCCGTACTAACGAGGCCATTTATTGTGTTTTCCCAGGGTCCCATGGGTTCACGTGGTCCCGCTGGCCCCCCTGGAAAGAACGGAGATGATGTAAGCCATTCATCGACTATTATCTCCTCCTGCTCTTCATCACAGTTCTTGTTCATTCCTAAAAGACTTGAACGGCTCTGACACAGACTGGAACGATTCTTATTGTCCTCCTGACCAATCCCTCTCTCTCTCTTCCTCAGGGTGAGCCCGGCAAAGCTGGTCGCCCTGGTGAGCGTGGAGCCGCCGGCCCTCAGGTGAGTGACAAAAATCAGAAAACAGTTCGACTTAGCGCTCATGATGAATCTTGAGTCGTATTATAGACCCGTGCGTACAGTTTTCTGATAAACGCCCCTCTGCCTTCTTCTCTAGGGTGCTCGCGGATTCCCCGGAACTCCTGGACTCCCCGGCATCAAGGGACACAGAGTGAGTCCGAGAGAGTGTTTCGCATCAAA
Organism: Xyrichtys novacula; assembly: GCA_962446985.1. NCBI lineage: Eukaryota > Metazoa > Chordata > Actinopteri > Labriformes > Labridae > Xyrichtys > Xyrichtys novacula. Next base: position 3,151,447 of record OY660882.1, on the reverse strand, counting down.
TCCATTTTTTTTTTTGAGTTTGTAAAGGAAGGTGTCTGACCTGACTGATTTCGCACACAGGGATTCAGCGGTCTGGATGGAGCTAAGGGAGATGCTGGACCTGCTGGCCCCAAGGTACGACCGTAGGAAGTACTCTCGCCCCCTGAAGAAGGATGTTTCTCATAATAGCGACAAAATACTCAGCTTTTCCTTTTTGTGTTTGTCCACAGGGAGAGGCTGGTGCATCTGGTGAGAACGGCCTTCCCGGTGCCATGGTAGGTTGTTTTTTTGACTCTACATGAACTCACTGTACCTCTGCTGTGGGTTAGACGCAGCCTTGTAAAACTGATGTGTCTTTTTTTTAGGGCGCTCGTGGTCTTCCTGGTGAGAGAGGACGCCCTGGACCTCCTGGCCCAGCTGTAAGTTCAACTATTTCACTCAAAAGTTATAAAAACTTTCAGCTAGTCTGTTGTAAATGTTTATCGCTGCTGATGAAACCCTCCTAATGTAGTCCTCTTCTTCTGCAGGGCGCTCGTGGTAATGATGGCAACACCGGCCCTGCTGGTCCTCCTGTAAGTGCGACTTGATACGACTTTCAAATCAGGGCTATCCCAAAACACCCATATTTAACTGTCATTAAAAAAAAAAGGAAAATGTGATACAGAGCTAAAATGATTATAATTAAAGCACATGATGATACCCTCATAGCTCAGGGGTGTTAGTGGCGTTTTTTAGCTGGAGAGAAGATGAAGAAGAAGAAGAAGCAGGCGCGGTAGTGAAGTAGCTGTAGCAGAAGATGATCAGACGCTTTCAAAACTGATTTCAAGATTTAGTGTAAATGGAGGTTTTTGCCTCTTCAGGGATGCTGATACACTGAAGTTTTATCCTTTTAAATCATTCTTGAAGCTAATTGTTGTTTAGGTCCACAACCTGAGTTATTTCTGAAGCTTTTTTTTAGATTATAGAAACTAAAGCAACCTAAAGGCAAGGCAGTAAAAATGTTAAAATGAAAGAACGGTAAAATACTGTTTTTGCAGTTTCCTCTCAAAAAAATGAAAAGAATGATATTTCATTAAGTCAGCTGCATTAGTAAAGTTTATAAAGTAAGGAATTGCTCCCCGATTGTCCCGCCTGTCTTTAATTTGACTGTTATTTCCCGAGGTTTTAACAGTTTAGCCGTGATGTCAATCTAATATCATGGCAGCTATTTCTCGTCTGTGTAAAAACAAGTCAAGCTAACATCATCATCTGCTGCAAACCCAACACGTCTTCTTCTTCTGAATGTTTCAGGGACCTACCGGACCTGCTGGCCCCTCTGGATTCCCCGGTGGTGCTGGAGCTAAGGTACGTCTTTATATGGGTTACATATTTTAGATCAATTAATCTGATCAGACACATCATAATGTAGTTTGTTAAAGTGGGTTAAAGTGAGACAAAAGGGTCGCCTCAACAAACAGGGGAATTGTTTCGTTTGGTTTTACTGATATTAATGTGAAACTAAGCTGTAGATAGTTTTGATTTTTATGGCTTAAAACTGGTTTTCTGTGTCAGTAGGATCATTGTAGAGATTTCAAAAGACCCTCCACTACTTCTCATAGTCACCAAATGTGTGATAAAACTCTAATCCCAAATGAAACAGACTTTATTTCTACACCGTCACTCACTGACCAGCAGGCTGTAAATCTAAAAATACATCCTAATTCTGTCAAGCTCAGGTGAGCGCTGTAGCCACCAGATGGCATCAGTAGACCTGTAATGGCAGTTTCCCTTTGAGACCTCCCTCCCCATCTGTAAAAGTAGAGGCGCCATTATCATGAATTCACACACTCACCTTTTATTTTAATAACCAGGAAGAAGAGAGTGTAGAAAGTGTGGACAGATACACACGATCAGTTGGAGAGTTAGATGTGTTCATGTTGTCTCCACTTGGATAGGTAGATTGTTGGATTTTGGAGTTAATGATACCTGAGCTGCGGATTTCTAAACCCCTGTTGCTCCTCTCTACAGGGAGAGACTGGAGCCCAGGGAGGACGTGGATCTGAGGGACCCCAGGGAGCCCGTGGTGAGCCCGGTAACCCTGGACCTTCTGGACCCGCTGGACCCGCTGTGAGTAGATAACCGCGCCGATCTGTCTTATTGAAAATTCGGAGCTGAACTCTTTTAACTTAACGTTTTCTTTCCTCCTCTCTCATCAGGGTGCCCCTGGATCTGATGGTAGCCCTGGTGCTAAGGGTTCTCCTGTACGTATCATGGTCATCGATCACCTTTTAAAACCACTTAAAGCTGGCACACAAAATCCTATAAACCCTGTCTCTCCTCTCTCCTTAGGGTGCTGCTGGTATCGCTGGTGCTCCTGGTTTCCCCGGTTCTCGTGGTCCCGCTGGAGCTCAGGGAGCTATTGGTGCTCCTGGTCCCAAGGGTAACAACGTGAGTAGATGATTGATTTTTTTTGGAAGTTTTAGGGTTTGGCATCAGACTATGTTGACCTCCTGTTTTAGAGACTTTAGAGATCAAATAAAATGTGTGTTTCTGCCAACAGGGTGACCCCGGTGTCGCTGGTCCTAAGGGAGAGCCTGGTGCCAAGGGAGAGGCTGTAAGTCCCAAATATGATGCTTCTAATGGGTGTAACACTCTCTGAGTGATTGAGGAAAGAAGTACTCATAACTTACCTGCTGTTTTGTCCAGGGCCCTGCTGGACTTCAAGGACTCGCTGGCCCATCTGGTGAGGAGGGAAAGAGAGGACCCCGTGGAGAGCCTGGTGGTGCTGGACCCCGTGGACCCCCTGGAGAGCGTGTATGTAGACTCCTCTTAATATTGGTTGAATAAAAGGAAAACGAAACTAAAAGAAGGACAAACAAAAACCAGAGGCGGATGATTCATCTGCGTTCGTTTCCATTCATAAGGACATTACAGCATCATAGTAGCAGCTCTGGTTTGTATTGGTGGACTGTGCTACAGCTAAGACACCAAAAATGACCAGAGCTTCAGGCCAATAATCCAGATTCTGACAAGGAAAATTGACAGTTATTGATTTTTTTTTTTCTTAATGAGAAGATGAAACGTGTTTTCAGGCACTTATTTGCACCATAAAGTTAGCACAGCAGAAGTCCCATCATCTTTATACACTATTATAATACAGCGCAGTGACTGACATGCTTGTTGTGTCTGTTTTCATCCCTCAGGGTGCCCCTGGTGCTCGTGGTTTCCCTGGTGCTGATGGAGGTGCTGGTGGTAAGGTGAGTCACTAAATCGACCCAAACTGATCTCAGTTTTTTATCAGATAATATAGTTTGATTTAAATCCAACCATGAAGTGAATTAAAACCATAACAGATGTATTTATGTAGGGTTCAATCTTGCAGTTAGTCAATGATCCATTACTCACGATAAAAGCCTTAATATGGTGAGTTGTTTTGTAGCGTTAGAGTGTGTTTATGTTTGTCAGTAAACAATGTGTTGAAAAAAATCCTGAAAAAATCGATACAGGATAGTATCGCGATATTTTGTCTGGTGATATATCGTATTGTCTCATTTACCAAGTATCGATTTTTCATATTAATTGCTAATATGAAGTCACATCTATGATAATGGAAAAATAAAATCAACTGTTTGTCGAGTGAAGTTGTCAACAAATATATGTAAGGTTTGCAAGATGTGCCACATGAAAATAAATTACAGCGTCAATAAGACAAACATAAAGGAAAGACAAATGCTAAATTGGCTAAACAGTTGTAAACGTTGTATAGATCGCAATATATTGAAACGTAATGCTCACTGTATTGCAAAAGGTTAAAATCGCAATAATATCGTAGCCCAAGTATCGTGATAATATCGTATCGTGGGGACACTCGTGATTCCCACCCCTAAAATTGGGATGTTATTGTTTCTGAGTTGAGTATCTGAGCTGGACACATGTGAAAGATTAGGGTCAGAAACTTCGCCCTGATCGCCTCCTCTTCTTCCTTTTTCATCCTTTCTTCATCCTTTTTCTCTCCTGCCTTTGTCCAACAGGGAGCCCCCGGTGAGCGTGGTGCCCCTGGCCCACTCGGACCTCAGGGAGCCACCGGTGAGGGTGGCACCCCTGGTGCTCCTGGCGCTCCTGGATCCAAGGTGAGTCTTGCAACTGGTTCAATCAAACAGACACTAAAATTATGACTCCTGTTTTCCGTTATTCACCCGTTTCTTCCTCCACAGGGTGTGACCGGTAGCCCCGGAAGCCCTGGCCCTGACGGCAAAGCTGGACCTGCTGTAAGTCCCAACCTGCAAATAGTTTCTGATAGTCAGGGCTGATGATTTAGTAAAACTCATTGAGAGTCGATATTCCTACGTCTGATTGTCATTGTGTTTTTAGGGTGTTGCTGGACAAGATGGACGTTCCGGACCTCCCGGCCCTGCTGGATCCAGAGGACAGCCTGGAGTTATGGGATTCCCCGGAGCCAAGGGAGTCGCTGTGAGTTAACCATTTCATTCCCAAAACACTCATCACGAAATCGTTCAAATATGTCACAGAATCAGGTGTGTCTACCTGGGACCGCTTATTGGTCTAGCAAAGGGAGAGGACTGTTGACAGATCGTATTTAGTCCTGCAGACTTCAGTGTTGACTTTGTCCCTTACAGGGTGAGTCTGGCAAACCTGGAGAGAGAGGACCTGGTGGTGCTACTGGTGCTGTTGTAAGTCCCTGTTTTTTGTTTATTACAGAATTGAAGCTTGTTCCGCTTGTCTCGTGTTCAGACTGTGTGTTTGCAAACATACGGATAATTGTTTTGGTGATGTTTTCTGTCACAGGGTGCTCCTGGCAAAGACGGTGACATTGGTGCTCCTGGCCCCTCTGGCCCTGCTGTATGTATCATTCCCACCTTACACACAGTGACTCATATGAACACTTCCAATCATCTCAGTTGTCCTCATCATCAAATTTGCTTCTTGTTGTTCAGGGACCTGCTGGTGAGAAGGGAGAGCAGGGACCCGCTGGTCCTGCTGGATTCCAGGTAGGTTGTGGTCGTACCTCAGAAGCCCGTTCCTTTTTTCTGTTCAGTCAAGATTTCTGAGCTGGGTCACTCATATTTTCCTTCTCCCTTACTTGTGCAGGGTCTTCCTGGACCTCAAGGTGCTACTGGTGAGACTGGCAAGCCTGGTGAGCAGGTAAGAAAAGAGTGAGACCAAACAAAGTGGTTTCATATTTAGGTCCTTTCTGCTTTTAAGGATGCTACTGATACATATTTTCATTTAGTGGAAGATTGAGCCTCGATTTCAGCACACAGAGATATAATTCACATACAGCACAGAACCTTAGTTAGATGTGTGATCTTAGAGATTGTATTTCAGAGTTTTCAGCTTTTAAAAATATGGAAAAATACGGAAATAAATTTGATCAATTTCCAGGTCTTAAAAAGTATGTAAAATGAAAAATACAGTATGTAAAGATACTTATGTTTCCAGACTATTACCACAGTAAAAAAATACTGTTTTCTCGAATAGATAAAGTTGGTATTTTCAAAAGTAGGGTATGGAGAAGTATGGAAATTCCAACCACTCATTAGCATTTTGGAGATTTGATAATTGAATGTCTCGAGAGATCATCTCTTCATCTCCATGACAACCTTCTCCTCTCTTCTTTTCTGTTCAGGGAGCTCCTGGTGAGGCTGGACCCCATGGTCCATCTGGACCCAGAGTGAGTATCTCCTGAGTTTCATTCACTTTTAAAAAACGTCTCTCTGGTTTTTAAGCTTCAACTAAACTGATGGTTTTCTTTCTCCTGTAGGGCGACAGAGGTTTCCCCGGAGAGCGCGGTGGTAACGGAGTTGCTGGACCCACCGGACCCCGTGGTGCCGCCGGCCCCGCTGGTAACGATGGAGCCAAGGTGGGTCACAAATATTAAACAACAATCTAATGTCTAATACAGCAGCTACCAAATAGAAAACATGCTTTTTAAAGTTTGAGGGTTTTAATGGTGTAGAAGCACTTTTTTAATATCTGTGATTAAAAGAAGATTCATCACAGTCACGGAAAATAACTTTCAGGAAGAAATCGACTGCACCTCTGGATGAATCAGTCACATTAAAAATAAACAAACAATGAGTGAATCGATTAGTAAAGACAGATTTTTATCATGAAAATGCTCATCCTATGTAAAATTATCTCCTCAAACCAAATTATTTACCTTTTTCCCTTTAATTACAATTTTCATGACCAACTTTTCTGGTATTTTTGTCTTTTAAATGATATAAATATCAGTACAGTACAAGGACAATTAGAGGAGGTAACCTGAATAAATGTAAAGTGAAGAGAACTGAGGAATTGGCTGAAGAATAGAGGACACAAATCAATATTTGTAGCTTCTGATCTTCTTTTCCCTCTGTGTTTATTTCCTCATCATTCCTCGTTGCTCATCTGTTTACTCAAAAAAAAGCTTTATCTTTTAATCCCCTGACTTTCTTAAATGTTCGTCTTGATGTTTAACAAACAGAAGATTAACCTTAAACTGTTTCTTATTTCAGTTGATTTAACATGATTGTTTTCAGTAATTTGTTACATTTTCTGTTTTTTTGTTGTCTGCAGGGAGAGCCTGGTGCTGGTGGTGCCCCCGGTGGTATTGGAGCCCCCGGTATGCAGGGAATGCCTGGTGAGCGTGGAGCTAGCGGTCTCCCCGGAGCTAAGGGAGAGAGAGTAAGTGACTCTTACTCGAGTCCAGTTTGTCGTCATTGAGGCTAACCTGAACAGGCAGAGATTTGAGGTAGACGCGGCCTAACTTAATGAACTCTCTCTCTCTTCAGGGAGATGGTGGCGCAAAGGGAGGTGATGGTGGCCCCGGAAAAGATGGAGGCCGTGGTCCAACTGGTGCCATTGGACTCCCAGGACCCCCTGGTGCTCAGGGTGAGAAGGTGAGACCAAAAAAAAAGCTTCTTTTTCATATTATTGATTCTATTTCATGAAATGTTCTTTTTAGTTTCTTCTCATTGCTTCTTTACATTTAACACCATCTTTTTTCAGATATGTTGACATTCCTATATTAGAGATATTCTCAGCTGTTGTGTGAAGTTACTAGCATCAGTTACCAAACAGACTTGGTAGAGATGGAGTATCATCTTTGTAAGCAAGTTAAACATGACCTCCCGTAATGTCATCTCTCCTGGGAATCTCTCGTCGTTTGATGGTCCACGTTCATTCATGAATCGGATTTGTCCAAAGTTGCCAGACAACTTTAGATTGTCCTGTGTTTCTGCTGAGCCTCACAGACTCTGGATTCATTCTTTTAATTTACAATTTGGGATGAAGTCGATTCAAGTCGGTTTAAGCTGTAAACTATATTTAAGTAGTATTTGTTTCAAAATGAACACTAAAATGAAAGGGAAACAAACGTGAGATATAATATTTATGTTGATAGTCTTGCGCCGTCTCGGAGTGATGCGTTCAGGGCCGCCTCAGATAAAAGAGTGCTGTATTGTACGCATAGAGAGCTTTATACGGGAGAGCATATCAAACATTATGAGGACTTTAACAGTAATATATGTGGACTGAATATGTTCAAGACATATTGTAGCTATCATAACAAAACAAAAAAGTGTGCAGCTTCACTTTGACTTATTTGGATGAGCAATCTAATTACAAATACTTTCATAATTAGCTCATATCCACCATACAAGGTAACCCCAAAACTGTCCAAAGTTGCCAGGTTTGATCAAGTCTCTGGAGCGCTGACCTTTATTTCCCTCCACCTCTGATTTCAGGGTGAGCCTGGTGCTGTTGGTGTCGCTGGAGCCACCGGTCCCCGTGGTTCCCCTGTAAGTTCTTTGTCAAACACGCCCCTGATTCACGACTCGGAAACAAAGAAAAAGAAACATTTGTTACTGAGCTAGAAACCAGTAACCTGAAGCTTTTGTTTTTCCTCCTCGTGACTCTCACAGGGTGAGCGTGGAGAGGCTGGACCCGCTGGACCTGCTGGATTCGCTGGACCTCCTGTAAGAATCCTGAACGCCATCATTTATTTAGATTTCTGTAACCGTTAAGAGTCCAAGTTTGGGGTGAAAACATCTGCTGGACTGGTCTTTCTTTTTGTCCCTCTTCATCCCAGGGTGCTGATGGTCAGCCTGGTGCCAAGGGAGAGAGCGGTGACACTGGACCCAAGGGAGACGCTGGTGCTCCCGGACCCGGTGGACCTGTTGGAGCCGCTGGACCTCAGGTAATCCCACAGATAACACAGCTAGGTGCTGTAAAACAGTCATAGAAAGTTGAAGTCTGTCAATGACGATAAAAGCTAAAATCGGTGTGAAGAACTAAACTTTTTTCTTCAACAGGGACCTGCTGGACCTCCTGGACCCAAAGGTGCTCGTGGTGGTGCTGGATCTCCTGTGAGTATCTCTGAAATAAAGATTTTATAGAGTCTTGCGGCGCTGTAAGTTATGCTTCTTCTCATCCTCTTTTTTCATTCTGGGTGTGTTTTTAGGGTGCTACTGGTTTCCCTGGACCTGCTGGCAGAGTTGGACCTCCCGGCCCCTCTGTAAGTTTGACCTCCTTCATGTAGTCCTCCTCCTTTTTAGTGCATTTGTAAATCCCAGCCGAGGCTAAATCAACGACTTGAATCCTCTGCAGGGAGCTGGTGGACCCCCTGGACCCGTTGGACCCGTCGGCAAAGATGGAGCCAGAGGAGGCCGTGGTGAGACTGGTGCTGCTGGTCGCCCTGGTGAGGCTGGTGCCGCTGGCGCTGCCGGACCTGGTGGAGATAAGGGATCTCCCGGTTCTGATGGATCCCCTGTGAGTTTCTTGCAAAATAATAATAATAATAACTTAATTTTTATAGTAGTAGTAGTCGTTTATTCAGTCATGACAACACTAAATATTGTACACAATATTGACATTTCACACAAAATCACAACAACAGATAATTAATCGCACTTATAAGCTTCAAAAATTACTTTACAAACCATTTTCTTAAAAAACAAAAAAAAGAATGACATGTTTTTAGTTTTATGTTGGCATCATTCTAGACACACCTCCTTTTCATACCCTTTTTTTAGCTTTTTGTACAGTAAATTTGCCAATACATCTGAGATTATACGGACCGTCCTGAATTGAAAAGAACCTCTGTAGAAATAAAACAAAGGCTAAAAAGACAGTAAATCGAAATGAGATGAAGGTAAAAGATAAAAGTGCAAGTCTGTTAAAGTGATCTTTTAAATTAGACTTAAAGGAAGCGACTGTCTCTGCAAAATAACATCACAAAATGGTCAGTGATTTATTTCCTGTTGTGCGCCTGCTGACTGGCTGTTGTTGTTGTTGTGCATAGGGTGCCCCTGGTATCCCCGGACCCCAAGGTATTGCTGGACAGCGTGGTATTGTAGGTCTCCCCGGACAGCGTGGAGAGCGTGGTTTCGCTGGTCTGCCTGGACCTGGAGTGAGTATCCACCAACACAAGAGTAGGCAAAGGATGTAGAAAACAAACAAACAAACAAAACTTTTTCAGTAGTTTTTATTCTGCGTCAGAGATCTGACCTCTCTTGGTTTCCTTTAGGGTGAGCCTGGAAAGCAGGGACCTAGTGGACTTGTTGGTGAGCGTGGAGCCCCCGGACCCGCTGGACCTCCTGGACTCTCTGGTGCCCCTGGAGAGGCTGGTCGTGAGGTATGACACCCTGAATTCTGCTGAAAATCTTCAAGAATAGAGACTTTTTTTAACAAGGTTTATTTCTCACTTCTTGTTGTTAGTGGTGCACGTTTTTCAGGTTTTTAGACTCAGCCAGCCAAGATGTCCGGTAGCTAATCACTGAGCTGCTCTGTCTCCTCTCTCTCTCAGGGATCTGCTGGACACGATGGTGCCCCTGGTCGCGATGGAGCTACTGGACCCAAGGTAATCCTCCTACTCTGGATTTGTTTTCTAAAACTTCTCAATAGGGACACACTACTCATAGAAAACATCGTATTTAGCTGCACAGTGGTCTCTAACTGGATATTTACCTCTGTAGGGAGACCGTGGTGAGAGTGGCATGGCTGGACCCCCAGGACCCCCTGGTCCTCCTGGTGCCCCCGGAGGTGTTGGCCCATCTGGCAAGACTGGTGACCGTGGAGAGTCTGTAAGCTCCCTTTCTTCTCCTCTGCAGCCTGTTGAAGACCAACTCTCCGTTCTGATTTAACCCACTTTTCTACCATTCTTTCAGGGTGCCGCTGGCTCTGCTGGTCCTTCTGGTCCCGCCGGTGTCCGTGGTCCTGCTGTATGTTCATCCCAACACAACATGCATCACCAAAATATTCATTTTAATTGGCGCTCCAGCGTAGCGATCGTATTGACCTCTTGTTTTCTTCGTGTAGGGACCTGCTGGAGCTAAGGGAGACAGAGGAGAGGCCGGTGAGGCTGGAGACAGAGGCCACAAGGGACACAGAGGATTCTCTGGCATGCAGGGTCTGCCCGGACCTGCTGTAAGTAGCTCTTAACCCTAGAACACTATCGCTAAAATTAGTAACACCATCACTATCGGCGAGTGATTTTTACTTGAAATAATATACCCAAGAGGAAACCAGACCAGATATTCATGCATCTATGTTTTTCTGCCTTTAGGGAACCACTGGAGAGAGAGGACCCGCCGGTGCCTCTGGACCTGCTGGACCAAGAGTAAGTAGACCTGTTGCAGAAGTGAAGACTTGTACTAAAATAGAACTAATAGAAGCTCAGTGTGAGTAAAGGCTGTCTTCATATACCCGAGTAAAAAGACGCATTTGTGTTGAATATAATCAGGATGTTTCAGGATGTAAAAAATGCACAGTCAGCAGATTTATGTTGCATGGCTGACAGGACTAAACATGATCGAGAGATTGAGATACTTAGTCTTGCAAGGTTTTATTCTGAGTGATACTGCAACTTTTGTTCCACAGGGACCTGCTGGATCTAACGGCTCCCCCGGTAAGGATGGAATGAACGGCCTGCCTGGACCTATTGGACCCCCTGGACCTCGCGGTCGCAATGGAGATATGGGCGCTGCTGTGAGTCGAACTAGAATCTCTATTTTTGATTTTAAAGAACCACTTCAATTTGCTTTTTTGCATCAAGACTTTTTGACTTTGTCAGGAACCTCTACTTCAACGAAATTAAATTGACTAAATTACAAAATGCTCTTATTAAAATTATGGCACTTGTCGTGTTAGGGTCGCTGTTGACCTGGTTAGATCAATATCATGTGATGATTTAGGAAATTTTGTTTGAGATACTTGTGTCTGTGGTAAATAAACTTGTGGTGTCTCCGGACAGGGTCCTGCTGGACCTCCTGGACCCCCTGGACCTCCCGGACCCCCCGGAGGCGGATTCGACTTCGTCAGCCAGCCCATCCAGGAGAAAGCCCCTGATCCCCTGCGTGGAGGCTACCGCGCTGATGACCCCAACATGCAGCGCGATCGCGACCAGGAGGTTGACACCACCCTCAAGACCCTGACCCAGAAGGTGGAGAAGATCCGCAGCCCCGACGGTACCAAGAAGAGCCCCGCCCGCATGTGCCGCGACCTGAGGATGTGCCAGCCTGACTTGAAGAGCGGTGAGTGAAGACCAGAGCCGCCATGCAGCTTTCAGACAAAACATTAATATGGGCTTAGACTCAAACTGGTTTCTGTCCCCCTGTTTCAGGCATGTACTGGGTGGACCCCAACCAGGGCTCCACTTTGGATGCCATCAAGGTCCACTGCAACATGGAGACTGGAGAGACCTGCGTCTTCCCCAGCAAGGCCAACATCCCCATGAAGAACTGGTACACCAGCAAGAACAACAAAGAGAGGAGACACATCTGGTTCAGCGAGTCCATGACCGGTGGATTCCAGGTAAGACATGAAGAAACCCAGACCAAGAGCATCCCCAAAATCTCACAGATCAGAGAGTCTGATCTCCTCCCTCTCCTCCCTCCATCTTTCAGTTCCAGTATGGCACCGATGGAGCTGATACCGAGGACGTCAACATCCAGATGACCTTCATGCGCCTGATGTCCAACCAGGCCTCTCAGAACATCACATACCACTGCAAGAACAGCATCGCCTACATGGACTCCGCCACCGGCAACCTGAAGAAGGCCCTGCAGCTCCAGGGATCCAACGACATCGAGATCAGAGCCGAGGGCAACAGTCGCTTCACATACAGTGTCAGCGAGGATGGCTGCACGGTGAGTTCACTGAAACACATCAATTCAACCTCAGAAGAAGCGAGAACTTTTATCCGAAACACGTCTTTACTGAGCAACTCCTGACTTCCTCTCCTTCTCTCTCTCTCCACAGTCACACACTGGCACATGGGGCAAGACAGTCATCGACTACAAGACAACGAAAACATCCCGCCTTCCCATCATTGACATTGCTCCTATGGATGTTGGTGCAGCTGATCAGGAGTTTGGCGTCCAAGTTGGCCCCGTCTGCTTCTTGTAAAAATGAAAGAAATATGGACATGACGTTGTTGTTTTTTTTCTAGCAGTCATCTCTAAATCCTTTTTTCTATGCATTCAAAACTCATTCGGCTGCCATTGGTCCACATGCTTAAAACCACTCTACTGAAGACGATGTTTCAAATCATGAGAAGTCTTTTTTTTGGACTGCTACTTCAACCAACTCGCAAGGACACTTTAAAAAAAAAGAATCGTTTGTCCCCACTGGAAACAAGAAAATAATATATACTTGTGTAAAATTTCCCCCTGGAGATTGAGAAAAAAAACATTCACTCACGCAATGAAACAAAGGTGACTTTTGCAATTTTTCTATCACTGCGGAAAGGACATTGAAAACAACAAGTGATATGTACCATGTTTCTGGTGTTAAATAAATTGTAAAAAGTGTGAAGTGTCTTCTTGTGCTAAATTTTGTGGAAAGAAAAACACCTGAATGTTGCTCAGACAGAGGAAACAAAGAAGCTCACCTTCATTGCTAAAATGTAGATGGCTACCTCATAACAAGAAGTCACCCTGAGTTTTTTTCTTAACTGAAAAGGGTTTATTTTACACGAGTCTATTGTGGGGAAAATCAAAAACATTAAAGGTGCTAAAACCATTTCAATGAGGTCCAGTTATTGGTGTTTGACAGTGAAACTCTCGCCGTCATACTGTAATTATTGCCACTAATGCCTGCAGAACCTTTGGTGCTACTAAATTGATTCTTGTTGTCCATGCAGTGCAAATGTTTTCTTCCTGAGTGTTGGTTTGATGGAAGAGGTCCTCAGAAAAAGGTGATCACTGCAGATGTTATGCATGCAATCATGTCTTTGTAGATAAAAAGCAAGTGACTCTGGTTCAACATCATTTTCCCTGCCCATGTGTTCAGTGTTCAACCTTCTGTCTGTTTTTTTTTTTTTTGCCCCTGTGGAAAACTCCTCTTCACTAAAAAGAAAAACAAAACAGCACACATCTCCCACTCTGTTGTTTATGTTGTTTGTTGATGTCTTTCGCGAAGGTTTCTTAAAAAAGAAATTGAAGCAGACCCACTTTCATGGTTTAAAAGAGAGATTCTGTACTTATTTTGTACATGTATAATAAATTGAGATGTTTTTAATTATTTTGGGTGCTGAAATAAAGCATGTGAAGTGGTCTACTCAGTGGCGCATGTTTTCACTGTCCTGTTTGGCAACTGTTGTGAAACTGAAATGAGGTGTTAGCTCATTAGAAACTTTACTGTAGCCACATCTTGTATTTGCTGACTCCTCAGTCAGGCCGCGGATGTCCTAACTCTGGTTTTAGACGGTGAATTAAAACAGGTTCAGGGATCAACTGTTCCACAACAGTTGCATTGAGTTCATTACCAAGAAGCAGCAGTGAAAACAAGGCCAATATCTAATCTCTAAATCTAGTTTTACCACCCTCTACACACAGTTGCTACTTCTTATCATGCAATTTAAGAGCTACAATAGAAAATTTCAAACCTGGCATTAAAAAGATATGCAGAGGTGGAAGTTTCAGTGCCACATGCCTTTTTACCAATATAAATACTCAAGAATAGGAAGATTTTCACAATTAGGATGGAGAAGGGAGATGTGTGTCTGGTGTGAAGAGGTCAAAACCTAGATAAAGCCCACTTGCGCCCCCTTCTGGATGAATTACGGGACAACAACTGCTTTAAACATGTGGATCAAACTGCGAATAAGGCTACTGCATTGCCCTCTAAACCTCCCATCCCCAATACAGCAATACAAACAAAAATATAAAACAAATAACCTTTAAGGGATATTCTAGCATACAATTAATTTAGGGTCAAACACACCGTAACGCCACGTTAGACACCCCCTCGAGAGATGAATGTTGCCAACTGCTTGCTTCTCGAGTTATACCAACTTTAATAACGACCGCACCATAGCGATACATAAATGTTATTCCTTGAGCTGCGTCACCCCGCAGCAGCAGTAATGGACTGGCCTAAGGACTCACGTACGATAATTATCGTATTTGTACGATAATTTCGCCCTCTGTTCGATCAATAACCCAGAAAAAAGGCTAAATGTACTATAATTTGCCAGCCACACACTTTATTTTTCAGTTTTATTTGCGAACCCTGAAGGCATCTTTCACCACGTGACGTTTCCAACCAGTCGTAGTTTGAGTGACGTTTGTCTCCGAACAACGGGAAGTGAGTTGAGAAAAATTAGCGCCACGGAAGAGGACGGTGATTAACGGGAGCCGAATCCTCGTGTGAGGACAAGTTGATTTTTGTGTCTAAAATAGATTTCACCAAGTTAACTCAGATTACTCTTGATTTCCTCGTCAGTTATTATGAATATTGTTTCAAACGAGTTGGTGGCCTCAAGGTCTCATGTTTGGCTCATTAGTTCCCACCTGTCAATTTGTTTGAAGGGGACGCATTAGTGTAACACAGCTGAATTAGAGCTGCTCATACGACGCTGACTTTATAGATAATCATTTCTTTATCATTTCCTTGAAGTAATAATCACCATATTAAACATTTTATCCTGCAGACGCGGTCGTTCTTCTGCCTTAGCGTCTCGGTCTGATTGCATTTCCATGAAGAAACTATCACAAATGTTCTTCCTTGAGCTGCGTCACCCCGCAAAAATCCGTAATGGACTGGCCTGAGGTCTCGCTACAAACAAGCGGCTGGTGGAAGAGAGTGGGTGAGTTGTGTTTAGTCTCTTTGCTAGTGATATGGCTGTGACCCTATATGTACTGTTGATGAAGTTAGGTGCTGTTCTGAGCATTATTTGTGGCTATAGAGTGGCGTTTTGGTTGAGGTTTGTTTATGGCTCCTCGGACCGCCGCGTATTGCTATCGTGCGGTTGTTACTAAAGTTGGTATAACTAGAGAAGCAAGCGGTTGGCAACATTCATCTCTCGACGGGGTGTCTAACTCGGTGTCATGGTGTGTTTGACCCTAAATTGATTTTACGCCGGAATATCCCTTTAACACTGATAGACTTTATAGAAAATAAACCAAGACATCACTCATTTGTTGTCCATATGCCATCTATTTCATGAAAGGACACGACACAAAGGAAATTTGGCTTTTTATATAATTTATTGGTAATGAAATATAGTGAGAATTAAACAGCAAAGAACTATATAACAAGCCACACACTTTCAGTTGATTGTAACGGCACTTTAGGGAGCAAAACAATACACATGTGAGTTTCCACTGCAGATATACAACATACTGTGACAGCACACGACTTCATTATTGACACATAATCCATCACCGTTCTCATTTCCTGCAAGAACAACCAAAAAGATGAGTTCTTGTTTCGTAATCAGCAGTAAAAGTCAAGTAAAAAAAAGACACCTGAGCACAGACAATAATAAATTCAGTGTTGTGAAGGAGTGGGTTTACCTGGGCAGAGTGTCACTGTAAGGATCACTATGAACACAAACAAGTGAAGTTTATTTTTAGGATTAGTTTGACTGAAAAGTGAGTCATTGATCTCAGTTACATAACCCTGATGATAATAATAGAATCAGGATGACGAATGCAGCTGATGGGAGTGATAGTAGATCTGTGAATTAATTAATGAGCAGGTGATGTACTTACTGCTGAGCCATGATGAGGGGGATGTTGGGACTGTCAGACTGCAGAGGTGGTGCTCCCTCCCCGGTCCTGTAGTTAAACATAGGCAGTGTGGACAGAGGTGGAGATGCGCCACGGCTCCCTGCCATGGTCCTCAGCTCGTCTGTGTTTCCATGAATGGTGTGGTGGTGGTACAGCTGGATCCTGACAAAACAGATAATTTTGTAAACTTTTGTAATATATATCTAGGTCATTGCATTTTATTTAAAGTGTATGGAAGGGAAACTCAGAGAAGGAAGATATTTTTTCATCTTGCACTTTGAGAGTAGAGATGAGATATTGAGAATGAAATTGAAATGTGACTGTTGAGGTGTAAATGATCACAGATCACACTCAGTCTGTGCTTAGCTCCTCTCCCTCTGCTGGTGTTATTTCCTGCATGTAGGTACTATGGTTATGTGGAGGAGGGGCAGCTAAATCTTAGGTAGCTGCTCGGTTTACAAAAAAATTCAAGTGAAAGAGGAAGGCACTTTGTGGAGTTTTCCACTGGTTTAGAAACACATAACTGATACTGATGCCTCTTTATGACCTTTAAAAGCAAACTAGACTATCAGCTGTTAACGTATCTGTAATTGTTTTTAAAGGGATATTCCAGCGTAAAATAAATTTAGGGTCAAACACACTGTAACATTGAGTGATTTGGTGTTATGGTGTGTTTGACCCTAGATTAATTTTACACCTGAATATCCCTGTAAGGCCTGAAAATGCTGAAACTGTGCAGAACTACATCACATTAAAATCGGGCTTTTGTAGGGTGCAGAACCTGAACTAAAGCTACTTTCACCACTGATTAAAGTACTAATATGGTGTTAAAAATAATCAATTCATGTAACAATAGACTTGAAGAGAGCAACTCTAAGTACTTACTGATCTGTTCTTGCATCTCTCTTCGCACTGTAATAGAAGAAAGAGAGTAGTGTTTCACATTGCTGCCACTGTTGATCAGGATCAATCTGAAGCCTAAATTTGCTCAAAGGTTCGGTTCACAAAGTCAGCTGCTTAACACCAAATTCCCACAAGCATTAAACAGGAAAACATTTTGTAGCTCGGCATCGACATTTGACATTGTGGCTCAGATTATTATTCAATAGATGTAAAACAGATTCATACACTCCCTCCCGTCTGCAAAACATGATGTAGGCCAGCACCAGGGCCAGGATGAGGGCAAGCACCAGGGGCACGATCACTGTCACGATGTAGTCTGGGAAGTAGTCTCTGCTCGGGGGAGACTCTGGAGGGTTGAAGTCGACTTCAACCTCTATAATCCCCGAGCCTACAGTGGGAGCAGGTGGAGTCGGCTCCTCTTTTGTCAGATCAAACTGCAGAAGGGAGAAAAATCACAGTTATTGTTCTGTCAGGCACACGGCCACTAGGGACAGAAGTGTTACCCTGCTTTCAGTGGATTCACAGATTAAATCAGATATCCATAGATTGACTTACGGATAAATACGAGCATTTTTTTTCTCTGTTTTTGCTTTTTTTTCTTTGGAAACACTAGTGATGTTTGCATATGAGGAATGTGTGGAGAGACTTGAATTTTATACTGCAGACTTCCAGTATATTCAGGTCCCTGAGGATGTAAAACTACTTCACAAGAAACAAAAAGAAAGCTACATTTTGTATAATCTTGTGGGAATACTTACATCCTATCCTACATAACCATATAAATGCCCAAATTTCCCCTCCTACCCTTGTCTGGTCCATCCAACTCTAAGCCTGATGTTTAAAGATGACAGCTTGTGCACATAAATCTCAAAAAATAAATCTTCAGAAAACACCGCACTGCTTCTGTGGATGTGTCATGCATTTTCGTTCATGCTTCATTTGTGCCTCACCAGCTCGGTCTTGCACCAGCTGATGCAGTTGCTGGGGATGCTGCAGAAGTTACATCCTCCGGGGATTTTGACTTTGGCTCCCGCCGTGCACTGCCTCTCATGCTCGACTGTGAGCGTCTTGAGGAGACAGTCTGAGAAATGCTGCTCCGAGCCCACCTTCACATACACACTGACACAATCATATTTTTTTAAACCTCACAGTTATTCAGACTCAAACCTGAAGCCAGGCTGCACAGATCTCTCTCTCTGCCTACCCTTCAAAGTGGCCCGCCAGAGGGAGGGGGACTCTACCGCCGCGGTCCAGAGCGTTTGAAATGTTGACTATTTCCAAGGCTTCAGTGTCCCACAGCTTCTGGAGATCCTGCTTTATCTCCCCCTGAACAGTAGAGGGCAGCACCTTCTCAATCTCCCTCAGCTTGATGAAGAACTCAGCCTGGTAGGGGAGCATCGTCTCTGTGAAAGAGCAGAGATATGTTGATGAGTTACCCACATTATAATTCACTCTCACACCATCACTGACGTCTCTTAAATCACACATACCTGCGACTGCTTTGATTACAAAAATCTGTCTGGTAGTTTCATAGCTCCGTTTGTTAACTGCGTAGACCTGTAAGGAAAAACATGCAAAGAAATCATATAAATATCAAGTTAACCTGAAATATTCTTGTGCTAATGTGTACTTTTACTATGAGTTAGTCACTTCTACGTTAGTTTCCTACATTTCCCATAAGGCAGTGTACTTATAAAGAGAAGAACTGAGCAATTCTAATCACAGTTTTGTCTTTTAGTTTAAAATTAACTTTTGAGCTTAGCGTGAATGGTTTAGACTCACAGCAAATTTTTCTTAAACGTGATATTTTTTCGACAAAAACTGGGTCAAGCACCTGTTCTAGTCACCTTCAGAGTGGATTTTTGTTTGGCAGCACATGCCGCTCCAAAATCTGTTCAGTTCACCACTAATGATGCCTTTCCAGATGTGTGATCTACCCATGCTGTGAGCGCTTTTACATCCTTATACTATCGCTGATGCTGGCTCACAAAACAATTTGCTGATAACAAGCCAGGTGGTCCCTATCGAAGCGGAGGGCAAGGCGTCCATGACTTCCTAAAGGAATGTCAAATTTTGCTTGAATATGCCAGAAGTGGAGTCTTCTTTGCATTTGTGGGTGCAGCAGCAAACTGTGTGCACCAACTGTGGTTTTTGGAGGGAATTTTAAACCCAAGCATCAATTTCCACGACAGAGTCATGCCTGTTTTTGATGTCAAGTTGAGCCTGAAGGCTGCGAAAAAATCACTGCTTGTGGATTGGCTTCATTTTCCCCTTAGTGAATTATGTAATGTCCTGTCTATGAAATCCCCAAAGATTTTGAGGTAGGTGACCCTCCTCCCGTTTTACTTCTGACAGAGTGTCCTTTTTATACCCAGTTATGTTACTAACCTGTCACAAGTTAACCTTAGTAGTTCTGTGATATTTTTATTCATGTTGCTGGTATAAATTTAAGATAACATTTCCTTATGTCATTATTGCTTAATTCTTTGTCTTAACAAAGTAAGAGTTCGGACCAATGGTCTACTTTTTACTGGAAAAAGTTAATTCAGCATTTGTACCAAAACTGAAAAACGATTAACCTCAGCTTTAAGGAGAGGCAGTATTTTTTAGTAGGCCTATATGAGGTGTTTTGAATCAGCTTTACTCTGTTTTTACATCCAAATTCAAGCTACTTTCAGTTTGATTGAGACTTAAAAGCCATCTCAACACTCTCCCTCTCTTCTTCTTCAAAGACTTGCGTCTCCCTGAATATTTAATACCGGTTCAAAATAGTAGCTCCAGAGAGAAACCCGAAGCTTTTGTCTCTGAGGGTTTGACAACAAACCCTGACATTTACCACCAATGTGTCAGACAGCTGCGTGTTTTTTAAAGATACATATCTCGAGGATCTTTCATGTGTGAGCCTCACCGTCTACAGAGACGGGAAAATGAAGGAATATATAGAATTTAAGTGCTTGGGTGGAAAGTGCATGCTGTAAATGATAACTTATACCTCAACTGTGGTTTTTCCTGGGGTTGTTGGCGTGCCGTACAGGAAGCCGTTATCATAGGGATGCCTTTGGGTGAAGCGCAGCCACTCTGGGAGGTCTGGGAAACTCTGCTTGTTGCACTTAAAAATCATGGGGTCATCGTACAAGCGTCCGGCTTTAGAATCACATGACACCGACAGACAGGAATAGACACACGACAGAATGAAATCTAGAAACTGTGATTTTGCTACAACAATGACATAAGTATTTCACGTGGACTCTCACCGTAGAGTTTCGACAAAGG
Organism: Xyrichtys novacula; assembly: GCA_962446985.1. Classification (NCBI taxonomy): domain Eukaryota; kingdom Metazoa; phylum Chordata; class Actinopteri; order Labriformes; family Labridae; genus Xyrichtys; species Xyrichtys novacula. The sequence continues at coordinate 3,131,297 of OY660882.1, read as the reverse complement.
TTCAAAGTCATTCTGGAAAGTCTCTCTCAGCAGCTCGTATGTAAATAACCTCCCCACAGGAATGGTCAATTTGATCTCTGCGTTGGCCCCAAGCAAACCGACAGAACAAACTGTGGAGACGTTTGAAACACTACCATCAAAAGATGAATCTGAATGATTAAACTGGCCAAGAAAAGCTTAAACTTGACATCTAAGTGTGGCAACACAGTTGGAGTCAAAGTTGGGCTAGACATAATCCTTATCGCTGCAGTTGGGATCAAAGTGTAAAACCCTGTGAAACAAACTACAACATGCTTCCCTTTGTTGTTCAGCTGTATGAAAATGAAGGCATTAAAGGAACAAACTTGCCTGTGATAAAGAAGAGCCAGCTCCTGCAGCCTGCCATCTTGTTTGGGGCCTGTGATTGACAGAGCCAAGCGGAGAGGGGCTTGGTCTCAGCCAGACCATGTCAGAGCTATTTTTGCCTCCCTCACCTAAAAACATCCGGCAGTCTGTCTGCGGGTCAATCAAGAGATGTATTATTTCCTTTAGAGATATAAAACCCCATACTTGGATACTTTTGGCATAAATTTACGATCTTTTAAGTTACAGCCAACAGTTACATAATAACTTTGGTATGATTTTGGGGACTTTGCCCAAGTACTCCCAGTATTTGTTGGTATCTTGAGAGTTGCGTCAGAAAGTGTTGTACTTGACTCAGACAAGGTTTTCTTCTGGTTGGAGTTATTTTTTCATTGATAACAGGGTTAATAAAAACACCACAGGCTGAAATCAATCTACCAATATAGTACTTTCACTTCTCTATGTTAATTTCTGGTCATACACTGACCTATTTTCTGATATCTGCTTCTATCCTCAGGGTACATTTAATAAAGACACATTTGCAGACATATATACTCTACCGAATTCTGACTTTAAATTTTCCTATGTTAACAAATTATCCTCTCAGTATGCTCCTTTATCTCATAATTTTGACTGTAATTTATAATATGGACCTCTTAATCTCACAGTTATGACTAGTTTGAGTGATATTTTTTATAAGCAATTGAGCGTCTGTCTTTTTTCATGCTCCAGCAGATTATTTATGCAAGAATATACAAACACTTGACGCTACTAGATGGCACCACTCTTTCTGACAAATGATGCATCTCATGTTTGTTGGCACCTTAATCTTTGCAGGAAATAGTCTTCACCGTAGTGTAAGAGTGAGATGAAGTGGCTGTGATATTACAAGTTAGAGAAGAGGAAACCTTGAAAAGAAAGCAGATGTTATTCTATCCTATGAGTGGATTAGCCCTGCAAACAAAAACATAATGTTGAAACAGAGGCCACATGGGAAGGCTGAGCCAGCCCTGTGCAAAATAAGGGAAATGCTTTGTCTACCTTCAGTGATAATATTTAATGTATCTCCCAGCACAGATGCAGTATGAAGAAAGCAACAATGTGGCCTGTGAAGAACGGATGTGTTATTGGCCACAGAGGCTTGACGTGAGACTAATTTCACTGGGTCCTAGTGCCAGTACAGATGTTTCAGAACTACAAACATTTCTTCCCTTTATTATCCTCCAGGGGCTCTGTGTTCATGCCTTTGGATGATGGTTTCAAGGCAGTTTTTTTTATTTTAAGCTAGCTGTTTGAGACGCTTATTAAAAAAGTGTGGCAAATCTGCACAGTCGGCTATTTTAACTGTTGGCTACTAAAAATTTTACCTAGATTTTAACTAGCTTACATTTTTGTGCTCATAACTTACTGAATTTATCTCAGTTACTACCACTTTAAGTTAACTGATGTCATAAACTAAATGGTAAGCTTCATGTTTGTGGTTTATGTGCCACCTTAGCTTTGGTTAGCCTAACCGTGTGCTCTTTGCTGGTTTTAGCTAACAAGCCAGAGCTTATTTTTAACTTACCCACAACAATACAGACCTATATATTAAACATTGGTTTGACTATGAGTGTGTAGCCTATAACCTGCCAGAAATGAGCCTGCAAAGCACGTAGCTTTGGTTAGCCTAACCGTTTGCTCTGTGTTGGTTTTGGCTACATGTTGGCTATTTAAAATATTACAATAATTTATACCAAGCTTTCATTTTTGTATTTATAACTTATTAGATTTATCTAAATTACTACTACTTTAAGTTAACTGGTGTCATAATCTAACTGTTAAGCTTCATGTTTTTGTTGTATGTGCCACCTTAGCCTTGGTTAGCTGAACCATTTGCTCTGCTTTGGTTTTAGCTAACAAGCCAGAGTTTATTTTTAATTTAGCCACAACAGTACGGATCTATCTATTAAACATTGGTTTTACTAGTATGAGTTTATAGCCTATAACCTGCCAGAAATGAGCCTGCAAAGCTTAAAATCAATCAATTTTGGTGTATGTGTCACCTTAGCTTTGGTTAGCCGAACCATTTCCTCTGTTTTGGTTTTAGCTAACAAGCCAGAGTTTATTTTTAACTTAGCAATACAGACCCAAATATTTAGCGTTGTTTTATTACTATGAGTCAGGACTGTTTTTGGTTTATGTGCCACCTTAGCTTTGGTTAGCCTAACCGTTTGCTCTGTTATGGTTTTAGCTAACAAGCAAGAGTTTATTTTTAACTTAGCCACAGCAATACAGACCTAACTATTAAGCGTTGGTTTTACTAGTATGAGTGGGTAGCTTATAACCTGCCAGAAATGAGCCTGCAAAGTTTATAAATCAATCAATTTATTTTAACTGTTGATTCACGTCTACGCAGAATCATAGATGGGATTACACAGTCTGGAGTTGTTAGCGTGCTACGGAAGTGGACGGGCACTAGGACCCCGCCGCCTCCCGCTCCATGCAGCAGCACTCCGCCGCTGCGAGAGGAGGACCAGAAATCTGCAGCTCACAGAATGAAGAGATCAAAATGATGCTGCCTGCAAAAAGGGATTAAACGTAAGCAATCTGTCGTCAGCTGCGGTAAATCTGCACTTCATTACTGCTCCACTTCTCTACTGTTCAAATATTTCTCATAGCTGTGGCGAATATCCGTGAGGGCTAGATTTGCATTGTTGATAGTGCAGGAGGTGGCGAGCTAATGACAGATGCATCGTGCTCACTTTCTCCGTTGCATTGGACCAGAATTGCAGCGGATGCAGGCAGGCCTTTAATGCGAGCTGTTGTTTTTGTTTCTCTCCCATCTGCCGGTCTGTAGTCTGGGCGCCACCTCGCGAGGGATCGGCTGCTGGTGGATATCGCGGATTCGCCACCAGGGTTGTTGAGACATGGAGACATGCCGTCGCTGAGCATCCGTCGCGACGCTTGAATGACCATGATGAAGACCGAATCTACATCCAAGAGCACCGGCTCTGGCTCCACGCTCAGGAGCCCATCCCCGCACAGAAACGCGTACGAGGCGGGGATGCAGGCCCTGAAGCCCGTCAAAGACAATGCAGCGAACGGGGACGTGCAGGAGGGCCCCCGGGGGCGCAGGTACGGCTCTAACGTGCACCGTATCAAGAACATGTTCCAGCAGATGCAGACCACATCCCCGGCCGACGCGGAGGGGGAGGACGTCGTCAAGAACGCGGACAAATCCGTGCGCCTCACCCTCCCCAGAGCTGGAAGCCTGAATGAAAACGTGGACCACAGCGCGCTCCTGAAGCTCGGATCCACCGTGTCCGAGCGCGTGAACAAGTTTGACACCAAACCGGAGAACGGGCACCAGCGGGCCTCCTCACCCAGCTACTCCAAGCTGCAGGAGACGCGCCGCATCTTCGAGCAGCAGCAGGAGAGGCAGCAGCAGGAGAAGCTCGCAACCACCAGGGTCCTCCTGAAAACAGACAAGGCCTCGGGCTTTCAGGATGGCAGGCTGGACGTGGTGGCGCGTTTCAACGGCAGCACAGAGTCTCTGGACAGCCTGGACACGAGTGATGCCGTGTCCCCCACGGTCAGCCAGCTCAGTGCTGTGTTTGAACGCGCAGCCGAGCTGAGAAACAACCTCCACCGCCTCTCATCCACCCCACCTCTCCCCTCCAGGGGGGTAAGCGCCAAGGTTGGCGTGTTGAACTCTAAAATAATCACCAAAAGGGCTTGTACCTTCGCAGCAGGCAACAAGGAGGATGAGATTAGCAATCAGAATGGGCAAGAGGGGCCTCAGAGGGGCCAAAGAGGGAGGGCGGCACCTCAATCTGGGGGTATTAATGGGGGTCAAAGCGCCCAAACTACTGAACGCGTCAGTTCTGCAGGGGAGCAGAGGGGAAAGACAGTGGCGGATGCAGGCGTGGAGGCGAAATCTGATCTCAAACCTGAGGAATACTCTGTAGCAAAGGAGCCTAAAAGCACATCAGTTCAAGGTGACATCTCTGTGGAGAATGGAGAAACCACAGGCCAGAAGCAAACCTCGCCAAAGGGGAGTGATACGCTCAGGCAGGAAATGGAGATGGGTCAGGACGCAGAGGAGGAGGAGGACGAAGACAGGACAGTCAGGGAGGACCAGTCAGGTAGGGACTCTGTGGATATCAGTACCTACAGCGCCGTGGGGGAGGATTTTGGAGGAAGCCAGGCGGACGAGGAGGAAGACGAAGTCGACGACCGCTATGAGCCCGAGTCCAGCTGTGTGGAGATTTCTGGATTGCCTGTGGAGGAGGAACCGCCCCCTTCGAGGAAGATCCGCTTCAGCACAGACCCCATCAAGGTGAGAGTGGGCAAACACATATCGGGGAGGGTTTAAACCACATTTGTGCATCAAAACATCCATTTAAAAACCATCAGTGACACAAGAGTGAGAACAGTGGACTGATCCACCATCTTTACGACACCCTGGTGGGTTTATGATGAAGAGCAGATGTGATGTTGACATTTTTAGCATCAAAGTGATACAACCAAAAGAGCATTCAGCATGTTTTTATTCATGTCAGACAGAGTTAAAGCATCTTTATTAATACAGACACTATAATTAAAACCACAAATACGTCAACTGCATGGTAGTTTCATTGTGAATTGTGAGCCTTATTTACTTGTCGGTCACTTATGTCCTCAGTATGATTATCACGTGCGTACATGATAATGACTCGTTCCCACAACATAATCATATTGGGTGCACAAGCTAGAGAAGTGTGTTTGCACGCAGTAATAAGGATAATTATATTTTCTTACAAGTAATCATCTGCTTGGAACAGGTTATTATCTTGTGCACACAAGCTTCTTTATCTTGTGCACATAATAACTTCTTTATACCCATAAAATGATGATTTATGCACTTGTGGGAACATGTTTTATCTTGTGCGCACAAGCCATTATCTTGTGCCCTAAACTGATCATAACTCGTGTGAATTAGTAGTTTTCTTTCGAGCACAATCTGATAATCAATTTGAACACTTCGCACACAAGATTATTATCCAATTTTGTTTACGCTATAAAACTGACATTTTAGAAATCTGGAGGTTTTTATAAGTACATCTGAATCTTACTATTAAAGCTACTGTAAGGAACTTTTTTAAAGGTTATGAAATAAACTGAGACCAATATGATACTAAAAAAGAAATAGGACTAAATAAGACAAGATTGACAATTTAAATTTAACTCTTGAACGACAACAAGAGAGCTGTTTTTGTTAATTAGCACAGCTTATACAAGGATGGTTTTGTCCACAGGAGGCGCCAGAATCAGCACAGACAGGAAATTCCTCACAGGAGCTTTAAATAGTCCCCAAAATAAAGTTTGACTGATCTCACACCCTTCAAGGTCCTTACGCACCAGGAACCACAAAATTTTGAAATGTTCGGAGGCGAATTTTAACGGACTATAAACATCAAGAGCGATGTGATTCTGCGACTTTCCGGGGGCAAACAAGACGCGATTAGCTTACGAGCTAAAGTTACTTAGCACAGATGAAAGTTAAAACAAAGACGTTTAGCAAACTGTTAAAGCACACAAACCATCGTCATATGAGAAATCTGACGCTATGGCTGTCCACAAGTCGTCCTTCAGGTCGTTATCTTTGTAGTATTTGTGTTTTTTATCAAAAAGCACTCTGTTCTCCGACACGTAAACAATCAGCATATACCGGTGAATCTGACGTCGCAACAACAAGCAATCTGATTGGTCAGAAGTAGACACAAGAGTATGCCAAACTTTAAAAAATTCGACCGTGATACGAAAACATAAATGCCCCAATATCGCAGGACGGGAAAACGTCGCTGATGTGAATGCTTGAATTGACAGGATACGGGTTCGAAAAAAAATATTGACGTCTGAAATAATTGCACGAAAAAAACAGTCCTGGTATGTAAGGACCTTCAGTCTGTAAGAATCAGCTTATATCAGAAGATTTTGTGTACAATTTTAGAGCCATTCAGGACTTCCTTGCCTTCAGTATACAAACAAATGATGAGGCAAGCTACTATGCAAACTTAGTAGTCACTTTCTTCCCTTTTTGAATCTATTTTATGATTTTCTTTTAATGCATTTGCATCCCAGCATGCGCTTTTTCTGTCCTGAGTGTTGAGAGTCTTGTTGAACTCGGCCTTAAAGCTTATCTACCGTGACACAGTCATAGCCGGCTCCTCTGTCAGCTCTTTTAATGAACTCACTCAGCCTCTGCCGGTGTCAGAATGATGCTGACATTTTGATTTCACCCCTGCCTCAACACAAGGCTTTGCACACACCACGAACACACAGACCCCTCCCTTCAACAGTAGCCAGCTGCTAATGGATGGTCCGGCAGCATTCCTGCTGTGCAGCTGACATGGGCCCCCAAAAGAGCCTCCATGTAGATACTTATCTGAAATGCAGTGGGAGCTGCTGCTGCTGCTTCTGTAAATAATTGCCAGGGGAGGAGGAACAAAGAGATGTGGATAATTAGTCCTGTTTTTAGAGAGAGAAGTGGATACTCTTCTGTGCCGTGTGAAATGCGTGGTTAGTGGACAGTGTATGGGAAGCTGAGAGAGGAATGGAGTGTTTTTGTGTGCAAGAGAAAGAGGGAGGAAGTGAGAAAAAAAAGAGTGAGATCTCTTCTCGGTCCAGTGAGATGAAAGAAGCGTAGAGACGAGGAGAAGGAGGAGTTGATTTAAAGTGTCTCTGTGTGTCTGGGGGTGGTGTAATGATCTGGAGAGGAGCATCAGATCCTCGCCGGCTCAGTCTCGCTGCTCGGCTCTGCCTCGAGGTCTGGAGCGTTCAGAGACTCTGCCAGCTGAAGTGGGCCCTGACACTGCACATAAAACACACATTCCCTCATGCAGAAAACCGTTTCAGTGACAAAGGGCTCCTGTCCCTTATCACGAGCAGTCATGTCGAAAGTTGCTCTTGCTATACAAGAAGAGGGATTCACATTTCAAAACTTGAGAGACAAATCAACCTGATACCTTAACGGGGAAATAGAAAAACTTTAGGGCATTTTAATTCATTTCTAACAGATAAAACTGCTTATCACAAATTAGAAACAGCAACAGAAACTGTGTAGGCTTCACTTTTCTGCTGAATTACAGGCTGTTTGAGCTTTTATAGAGAAAGTCAGCATCTTTTCCTAAAACATAAGTGGAACAGAAAGTGATGTGACAGTGAACTCCAGTTGGCCTCTCCGGATGATGAAGTTGTAGACAAAAAATGGAAACGTAAAATCAGTCTGACTGACACTTTTTGGCAGCTCAGCTAGCAGCCCCCTCACCAGACTGTCTCTGTTCGCCAAAGGGAGTGAAAGAAGCATCAATTTAACAGGAAACAAGTTAAGTTAGCTATGTGATGATTTTAGAGTTGTTTTCTTACCACAATAAAGACACAGGGACATAAATTTCTAAAGGGAATCAACTTATGTTACAAGATAACAGTAATTATGTTATAAAATGAAGTCGATAAAACCACATAATGCTATTTTAAGGGGTCACTGATCTTTGCAGAGCATTGTCTCCTTCAAATCAACCCAAGAACATAATCTGTTGTGGACTGAGCCAACTTGAGTGAATTTCAGCGTGAGAAAGTTATTAGAAAGTTAAACGTGTGTTTGAGACGACCTGGCTGCAAAGACAGCAAACCTCTGTAGACGCAAGTGTGATTGGATCTCAGTTAGGGCTGGGCGATCAACAGAAAATTTACCGGCACTGAAATTGACGTCATTTTGCCCATGTTGGTATATTTGGTGTCAAAAAATAAATAAATAAAAGTTGGTTTTGGATGTGTGTAGGTAGGCTATGGTCCCATGTCCCTTTAAGACGCTGTCCTACATCGGAGACTCCACCCCATTCAGTTGGTTACAAAGAGGGAAAGACAGGTGAGGAGATGGAGGACTGTTCAAAAGTTGTAGCGGCCGAAGTCGACCAAGTTAAAGTGGGAGGGGGTGAGCAGCTTGTGGAGTAGTTATCGTCCATTTATCATTATCGAGGTGAACTGCTCAATATATTGTGATATTGATTTGAGACTATATCGCCCAGCCCTAATCTCAGGTGTTAAAAGGATAAGGTAATCACACCAGCGAAGGTGCTCTTCATCTCCTCCTTTATCAACAACTTTCTAGAAAGACTTTCCTTGAACGTCATAACTGCAAGCAGAAGTAAACTTTTGACTAACAGAGCTCCAACTGTGCACGTTGAGATAGCCGAATTAAACTAAACTTTGCAATTTATGTGATAAAACCAAGTTTAAGAAATATAAAAGTGGCACAAAGAACTAATTTCATCCTGGAGAGATCATAGACACTACAAGATTGTTGATAACGCTGATATCTAAGTGCACATGTGTGGAGCTACGTCATTCAAATATGAAGATTAAAGTTAAGATATTGACTTCTTGTAGTCTGTGGACTTTTTATTATAAAAGTTTGGAAAAAACATGACGAGAGCAACTTTCGCTGGTGAAATCACCTTGTTTTCCAATAATCTGGTGGTCCAACTTTGCACTGCATATGCGTTAAGCTGTGTCTTGTCTGTGTCTGCTTGGTACTACTGTTTGGCTTCACATCTCAATGGGCTGTAATGAGGCTTCGCTGTCTTTTCTATAGACTGTTAACGGTTTAAATGTTGTCCCTCTTGCGTTTCTACAACAACACAATTGGTTGTTGATGACCTGACTTTTTGTGAAGGTTGTGGGCATAATAATGGTGGGATTTTGTTGTGGCGTTGTTGCAGGGTTGCTAGGTGAAAGAGGCTGATGTCAACAAAACAGAGATACTACAGATACTTCTACAGTAAACCTTAAACAATACTCATCTTTAAATAAAAGCTAAAATCTATATCTATATAATAAAGCCAACCTGATTTGATGCGAACTGTCGTCACGCTGAAAATCCCAATAATCCCTTATAAATAATGCGTGAGCTCTGTACATCCATCATGTAATGGAAATTGTAAACGCAGGAGAAAAACAGACTCGTACCACATGATTTTATCCTCATGAGATCAAAGATGGATCGCGGCAGGAAGCGGAGTGTGCGCGCCGCGACAAAGAAGTCATAACTCTCTAAAAGACAGAATTTGGTTGTGACCCTGCGGCCGTCATCGCAGAATAACCTCCTATGGAGTCTTTTCACACTGTATCAGAGCGGCCTTTGTTATGGAGATTGATGCTGGGGTGGATGAGAGTAAGAAAAAAGGGTCGAGGGGGTGTTGAGGTCAAATGGGAGGGGCGTTATTATGCAGCTCAAATGTCATGCGAGTGTATAACTGCCTGCTCTGAAGTCACTCAGTGTCAGTCGGTTACTCGTGCTCATTTCGCTGCAACAGCTCCGCTTTCGGGTACAATTAAGTCTTGTTGTTATGATGGCGCTTGGAAGTCTGGGTGCACGTCTGGCTTCGTCCCCATTTTACACTAAACGCTGCTCCCTGTCTGTCTGTGTCCTCTAATACTGTCAAAAATAACAGCTCAGCTCCCGGGTGGAGTTCACACTACTCCCCTTTGTTTCTTCCCTCGCTCCTTCTCCTTCTCCCTTTTCGCTCTTTGTCACCAGTCTCCTCCTGTCGGTAAAAATAGCAGCATTGTTATCGTCACAGACTCGCCTCACTTTTCAGGGCCGCCTGCCTCACTTGTCGAACACAGGAAGCTGCCTCTCATGTCTTATTTATTCGTTTAGCTTGTTTGTTTTGGCTTCTTGTGATATCGCCCGGCACCCACGCCGTAGTTTATTATGAAGCCTGCTGGCATGTTGTGAATTTTAATTATTTATCCTGTTGCTGGAGGGGGGAAAATCTCCAAAAGAAAAGGAGGTACTCTGCGTTGGACTTGCACTGATTCCCTCGAAACTATAAGCTCCAATTATTCTCGCTCACCTGGTGCACTTATCACCTCGCTTACTCGTACACTTTCACCGCACACACGCTATCTGGTGGGTTTTCTGCTGCCTACGCAAGACTGACTGAACAACAGTCCTGCCAGGCCGCTCTCTGAGAACACCTATGATTTTCTGTCTCTCTGTATCATTAGCACAGGCAGTGAATGTTCCTGTGTTATAATAAACTCGGGGTATTAATTTAGTAAAATCCAGAGGACAATAATCGAGTTCGAGGATGCAGCCATCACAACAAAATTATAGTGCAAAAAAAAAATGCAAGCTTTCTCGGTTTCACTGCTCATTCGGCCAATGAGGGATTGCCTGAGGAGAGGTAATTCATCACCATATGTCAACCTATCCTCATACTGTCTATTACTTAGACTCAGCAGGCCGGCAGTTTCTCGTATAGTACATTACTCACACACACACAGGAGAGAGGTGGGGGACCAGACAGATTATCAGCAAGGTCATTGTGCCCCACTTCCTCTCAGTCCTGCAGGCGTGGTGGTGGTGGTGGTGGTGGGTTTCAAGCATTTTACCAGTAACTGCGACAAAACCCGATTATGCAACGTGGCTCCCTGGTGATGTCAGGTTGCTGTTTGCTCTCGTGCAACCTGCAATCGCGTCGTCTGGTCCAGCCGTCTGCGAGGCTTCACCTGCGCTGTAGGTAGGATTTAGACGCTTAATGTTACTTACAGCGACTTTAATTGATCCCCAGGGCACACATTAGAGCTTAAAGGTTTAGTGTTTAATAACAAAAAGGTTTAATCTTTTTAAACAGACCCTATAGACGGCAGTCTGCTCAACCCCACCATTCAGAGTCTGCTCATTCCTATTAGAGATGCCAGTTTGAAAAAATTAAATGCAGATTTAGTCACAAATTTTTGCAAATATTTGCTGTAAAGAAGATTAAAGATGATGTTTGTTGTGAGAAAAGAGTCTTAAACCGCTGTAATGGCTTTCTGCATTAGGGGCGTCCTTTCATGGGAGTATAATGATGAATGAAAATATACTTTTTAAAGCTCCTGTAGGGAGTTATTTTGACATTTACAAAATTGACTGATTTTCATATTAATGCCTTTTTATGATATATAAAGTCAAAAGAGACCATTGATGCTTTTTTTCTGTTATTTTTAATTCTGTAGAGCAGTGGTTCTCAACTGGTTTCACTCTGGGACCCACATTTTCCCATGGTCCTTAACTCACGACCCACTTTTATAGAATTCAAACCAAGCAAATTCATTTTGTATATATAAAAAAAACCGTTAAAGACTCAAATCTTTAACATAAATCTACTTGTTTTATTGAGTAAAGTGAATTCCAGAGCACATGAAGGGGACAACATTGGGACGACAACTACTGAAGTTGCTTATACAGAAAATATTGAATATCTAATAAATGATGCATTAAATATTGATTTTTTTGACCAGCTGTTCGTGACCCATCCAGACTGTGTCCGCGACCCACTTTTGGGTTGGGACCCACCAGTTGAGAACCACTGCTTTACACCAGTGGTTCTGAAGTCCAGTCTTCGAGGCATACTGTCCTGCATGTTTTGGATGTTTCCCTGCTCCAACACACCTGATTCAAATGATCAGCTCGTTATTAAGCCAGTACAGAGCTTGATAATGAGCTGATCATTTGAACCAGGTGTGTTGGAGCAGGGAAACATCCAAAACATGCAGGACAGTGGGCCTCGAGGACTGGACTTGAGAACCACTGCTTTAGAGGATAGGTGTCAGCAAAGCAGCTAAAAAAAACCACTTTTTCACACTTGACGCATAAAATATTCACAACAGACATCACATTTCGCTGTTAAATATGAGCAATGTTGTGATTTTTGTTGTTGTCTTGGCAAAAATCACTTCTTAAGCATGCAGGAGAAGATTAGTCGGTTTGAAAAGTTTTGAATGATCGCTCAGAGGGCTGCTACAGCTAGCTCACTGGCAGTCTGCTACTTCTTCATTTATCCTGTTTTTAATTAATGTGGCAACCATTGTGAAGGGCAGCTACTGACCCTTAAACTATTACTGTGTGCGTGTTTTTAAGCACGATTTAATAAATAGATGCAGTTCTATACATATACATATACATATATTTCTAACAGATGGTTATTTTCATGTCGAACCATCATAAACAGCGTTGTATCCTGTGTCGTGTTTGTCAGATCCTCTGTCTCTGACCTTATTCCTGTGCGGCCGTGTCCATCTGCAGGGTCAGCGTTAAGCCTAAACATGACTGCTGACCAGAGACCAAAAGAGAAAAAAAACAGACAAACAAGCTCTGGTTCCATGTAGCTGTCACTGTGACAAGTCCGCCATATCCGTTTTATTGGCTCGTGGGGACGGCAGCCTGAACTACATCTTTATTTTCTGTTTACATGTCGCACATCTGGGATCTGGATTAACCCCCCAATTATAGAGGGATTTAGGAGCAATTACCTGCCACTTGTGGACCGTGTTTGACCCGAGCTCACCGGGGAGCCAGTCCATGATGGTGTCGCCAAAGTGTTAAGAGGGAAAGTGCCTCTCTTTGGTCTGCACATGCTCAGTTTTGACAGCTTGTTTGAGAGCATCACGCAAGCATCCTGACCCAAAGAATAGGGATTAACTGCAGCAGATATGCGCAGAGGAGTGTGTCGAAAAAGCCTTTATTTGCGTCATAATCGTCTCTATTTGATTGAATTGGAGAGCAGCAGAGGAGCTCATATTCCCAAATTAGATGGAGGCTAGCATGAGTAAGAAAAATGATGTAAAAGTTGGGCGAATTACAGAATTAAGAGGGTGGAAAGACGCTATTTTTGTTGTGAAAAAAAAACAGGGACACCACCTCCACACTTCCTATTGGCTGGATCCAGAATTAGATTGGGTTTTTTGGAGAGTTAAGAGGGAAAGAAACACAGCGGTCGTGGGCAGTGGATGGAGGGGGAAGAGGGACTCGCTGGTTTAACCACCACAGGGATACCCAATCACAGCATAGCCAGAGGGCACCCAGGCTGGAACCGCTCCGTCATTTAACCGTCTCCCTCTCACGACAACTGCATCGTAAAATGGTATTTACCGTCATTTTAGGGGCTATTTTTGATACCTTTCGCTGTTCCCAGCAGTGTGTCCTCCTAGAAGACACAAACACGTCTTACTAGCTGGTGAGCGGCTCGTGCTAGCTGCCCACAGAGCTTTTGTAGGACATCCCAGGCGGCTGGTAGCAGAGGGGAGGGAGGGAGGGAGTTTCCTGGCCATCTGTTAGCTCCTCTGACCTACTATCTGCCACAACTGGAGCAGCGTCCGTCTCCAGCCTGGCCCTGCCCACTTCTCCCCTCCTCCTCCACCACCACCACCACCACCACCCGACTTTAATCCCAATGTTTATCTTCCAAAGATAGCCACCTCACCGTTGGAGGAGTCCGTCTTTTACTCTAAGGTTGGGGTTAAAGGTTGCGCCAAGCGGGATCTCATTAGCCTGTCTGCGCCGTGCAGGATCATGGCCGCAAATCTCCTTTAGGAAGCGAAAGTGTTAAATCTCACTGAGGGTGTGCAGGACTGGTTTCTGAACTCGCTCAAGGCTCGAGGTCAAAATGCACGTCTAATCAAAGCTGTTTTTTTTTCCCCCAGAAGCTTTTGCAGCATCGTGGGCGTTAAATGAGGGCACTACAAGCCACCAGCTGTGGCCTCTTGATCTCTATAACTGAAGGAGGGGAGCGGTGCCACGTGAGAGCTGCACAGTGGGCACGCAGGCTCCGAGTGCTCTGTTGTTGTTTTATTCTCCGTTACTTAGGATGCAAACAGTGTATTTTGTGTGTCTGTAATCCACATTCTGCTAATCCCTCTAAATACGAAGGTAACCTAAATCAAAAGCCATTAGACTTCAGTGCTGCTCCCATTCGTGTCTGTCATCCGCAGCACAGCCAGTCTCAATTCGAACCACCCAAACTAGCAAAACTGCTATTCAAATAATGCTTCAAGTTTTTGTTTTAGCCATGGCTTCATCTTTCAGTTCCATTTTTGAATAAAAGCTCGGTCTGTAATTTCTACTTAAACTGGCTTAAACCCCCTTAATCCTCCACTTCCTGCATTAAAGTCTTTGAAGCAGTTGATTGTAAATTGGGACTCGACCAGTTCAAAAAAGCAGAAATTAACTGTGACACTGTCAAACAAGGCAAACTAAGGCCAACACCTGCAGCTATACTGGATGGGACTATTACGGTATCAATATGACAAACTGATGCTGGAATATAACAGAAATAACATCCCTGTAAGACTTTAAAGAGATATTCCAGCGTAAAATTAATTTAGGGTCAAACACACCGTGACACCGAGTCAGACACCCCCTCGAGAGATGAATGTTGCTGACTGGCCGCTTGTTTGTAGTGAGCCCTCGAACAGCTCAAGGAAGAACATTTATGATCATTTCTTCATGGAAATGCAATCAGACTGAGATGCTAAAGCAGAAGAACTACTGCGTCTGTAGTGAAAAACGATTAATATGGTGATTATTACTTAAAGGAAATGATCATAAATGTTCTTCCTTGAGCTGAGTCACCCCACTGTAGTAGTCCGTAATGGACTGGCCAGAGGTCTCGCTACAAACAAGCGGCTGCTGGAAGAGAGTAGGTGAGCTGTGTTTAGTCTCTTTGCTAAAGAAATTAGGCAAAGCTAAAAAGATGTTTGATGGCTAGTACTATGCCTAGTTAGGTGCTGTTCTGAGCATTATTTGTGGCTATAGAGTGGCTTTTTGGTTGAGGTTTGTGTATGGTTCCAAACACAGTCTTAACATTATACAGATGTTTTGGGGTTGTGATTGTACGCTCATGACAGATTTTATTACTTATTTCTGTAGAAAAACATCATTGAAATTATTTAAAGTCAAGAGTGCATTCAATGGTCAGGTGGCGGCGAAAGCACCCTCTGCTGAATTGACTGCAAACAGCTCCGGACGACTCCATGCGCTGATTTGCTCTATATTTTGGAAGTGAACGACAATTTACAGTTTGAATGTGAACTTTTGCCCGCAAGTTTGAAGACCTAAACTTTAACAAAGTGACATCCCTAGGACTGATTTAGTGACGCCAAATGAAATACTGTTGTCAGCCAAAACAACCATCTAGCTCCCCTTCAAAGTAAGTTTTACAGACTATGGAAAGCTGAATGATTCTTGTGTTTCTGTTCATTTTGTTTCCTTTCTGCATTCCTCCTCCGCTTTGCTAATCCCGTGCACATGAGCCGCATTTGTCAACAGGGCTGTCAACCTTGGCGTTAAAAACCCCACAGCAAGTCGAAACGCTGGCATGAATCAGTATGATAAGAACTAAAAATACCAGTTCTTGTGTTTGAGAAGGATAAATAAGTATTTTGATTTTGAAGCTGCAGTATATTAGCTGCACATCTAGTTTGTATATTTCTATTTTAGTGTTTATTTGAGGAATAAGGTGCTGTAACTAACATTTGAAACTACATCAGCTTCTTGATATTTTATACCCAGTGAATTTTTCCTCACATAAGGGGGGTTATAAGTGGGAGTGGGGCAAAGATAAAAAGTGTAAACATGACATTGTAGATTTTTTTAAGATGCTTTTATTTTGAAAATGAGAATATTGAGGGATGTGATAGGTGGGTATTAGACAGGGGGCTCCAAGCTTAAAGTTTGAGCTGTGTCCCATCCCATCTGTTAGTATGGAGGAGGCGGGGCTTATGACCTATACCATGGCTGGTCACAAGGGGGAGCTCCACATGTTTTGGCTTTACTTTTGGAAAACAGTCTTAATGTTCATGATAGTCAATATTTCAAACATAATAAAGCTTCATGAAAATTATTATTTCATATCAATTTAAATCGTAAATTTGACCATAAGAAGGGGGCGCTAAAGCTGACATAAATCCAATATCCTTACTGGAGCTTTAATTTTATTTCTCTTTACAGCTATGGAATTATAATCTTACATTTTTCTGCATTAAATGAAACTTCCAGCAGAATTTCTTCTTTTAAAATCTTCATTCATGTGAGTTAACTTTGATGGCAGTGATTTGGCTCGAGCCTGTAACATTTTTCAGCTCTTTTTCCTCTCCAGTGTCGCATGAAACTACATTGATGGTGAATAAATCTGTGTGGAGAGGGGCTGCTAACGTTTCAAAGGCACTGTCAAAAACTGACAGGCTCTGTACTGTGTGGCTGCCCGGGGAGACGGGGCCCACACAGCTGAAGGGTAGCGCCGAAGCTACGCAACGCTACTTAGTGACACAGATGGACAAACTAAACAGCAGAGCGAGAAGTGAGAGAGATAAAGTAAACAAAGACTCGAGAAAAGTGTGAAAGTGTCGCAGCAGAGGGAAGAAAAGGAGTCCGGAGAGAAAAGATGAGAAATTGAACCAAAAAAAAACGGAAGAATGTGTGAAAAAAAAGAAGCTTAGGTAATTAATATGGCTGGCAGAGCATGCAAAGGTGGTGCGGCATGCATAATCACCTCCTAAGACTGAAAGTGAGGCTTTAAAGATTCAGCTTACTGTGTGAGTGTGAGTGTGTGAGTGAGCAGCTGCAGAGGGCCTCCATTAGCATGCTGGAGGTGCTTATGTAAACTGTCATGCTGTTGGAAGAGAGTGAATGTAGGAAGTTGAAACAGAGGCCTCTGTCTTCATGAGAGCAACTTCAGTGGTTGTGATTGATTCCCCCCTGAGAGTCTGATAAACATTACTGCTGTGAACCGATACCGCTTCACCGGAGGCCTGGAGGAAACGTCTCGGCTGAAACGGTCGATACCTCTGAAGTGCATTATGTCTGCATTAACACTGGCGGTCAGCTTGTATCAAACCGCATATCCAGCTCATATCTGACAGCTGCTTGTATATCCATGACATCTGAATAATAAGTGATGAACTACATCAGACTCTGTGATCCTGTGTTTACTCAAATTAAAGCTCCTGTAAGCGGTTTTTAGCTGCTTTTGAAGGAGACAGTTGACGCCAATTTTTGACATTTCTAGATCATGGATGAACAATATGTGCGTGTATCCTCAAGTATAACAAAGTATGAAGTCAAGTTAGGCTGTATTATGGTACATCCCAGGGGTGGGAAATTAATTTTTACATGGGGCCACATGAGAAACCTGAACTGTGTTGGAGGGCCGAACCAACAATAACTTCAACTTCAAACCAGGGGGGTTCACACATACAGATAAGCAACTACGAGTTAAAAACAAGCCCAAAAAAAGCGAAACCGTGACTCACGAGTTTTACAAGCGACTTCTGAGAAAAACACGCCTAAAGTCATTTATAATAAGCGAACTTGGCAGCTATGAGGCATCTACGTATATTTTGCTGATGTTTAAACTTGTCTCTGTTCCGGAATGGAGATCTAGGATGTACGCACGTGCGCGCAAACAGAAATAAAGGTCTTGTATATACTGTCAGATGTCTGCTGCATCTCTCTAAATCAGTGTGTAGTTGTCTGCCTTCGCGAAGAGGAAAGCCGGAGCGCATCCGTTTGGGTGCATTTCCGTATATTCGCCATTGTGTCGTGTGGAGTTTGTTCGCTCGTTTGATTGGTCAGGTTTGGGTGCGTTCCCTATTATCACCAGCATGTCCAGCAGACTGCTTGACATAGTTTCGACAAAGAAGAAACAGCTTCACTGGTGGTGGTCAGGAGGAAGAGGAGGAGGAACTCGTTCTGAAAAAGGGTGCAAGTCGCGACATTGGTTGTCTGGAGATTCTTCAGATTTAGAAAATCTTACAATGTTCAAAAACAATACTATGGAAAATGTGTCGTGTGGCTATCGTCGCTGGAGGTGGAAACACCAGCAACCTCTTCCACCACCTAAAGATTAAACTCGCCAAGCTCTATTATGAGAGCCAAAAGATGTGTGGTGCACTTGCTGCACCAGAAACTAAAGTTGCAGCAGCTCCTCTCATATAAAAGAGCTTTGCAGAGTCTCCAGACTAGTCTGACATTTCGCAACAAATGCGACAATATGTTTTTTTTCAAGCCATTAATTGAATTGACAGGGAGAAAAAAAACATTCTGTGATATATACCGTTACCAGGATATAAGATTTCGTTCATACCACCCAACACTAGTATGAAGAAAAAAAGCATGCAAAAATCTCAAGTGTCACATTCTCAGGAACAACTTCAAGATTATAAATGATTCAGCACGTGGTTTAGGGTCCACAGGAAGTGATGCGTTTGTGTTTTCAGTAGCAGTTTCTATTCTTAGAGAGGAAGTGGTGAGCAGCACAGTACAGTTAAAAAAACAACAGAAAACCACAAAGTTTTTTGCTTAAAGTTTTGAAAGTGTGAAACAGGCCTTGGTTTGTCTGTTCGAAGCCCTCAGAGGTTGTAGAGGAGAACAGGCATTTTCCATCTGCTGCCAGTTTTTATACTTAGCTGACTGTCCCAGAGTGGATTTGAAATGTTGGTATCAAAGTGGGACTGGTCGTCTCATCTCACTTTCTGAAATAGGGAGTGCAGCGAAAAGCCTGAGCACATTTTCACACTGTTTTACATTTTCTTTCGTTTGTCTCGAGCACATCCACATGAGCTGAAAGTTGTCTTGTCTGTATGTCTGACCTGGCGTCTCTGTTTCCTCCTCCAGGTGTTCGCCACCTACCCCAACGAGGACTATGACAGGCGTAACGAAGACGTGGATCCCATGGCGGCGTCCGCAGAGTACGAGCTGGAGAAGAGGGTGGAGAGGCTGGACCTGTTCCCCGTGGAGCTGGAGAAAGGTAACCGGCTTTCAGGTCTTTCCTCAGAGCTTAGGGTTCACAGATTTAGTGTCAATGACTGGTTTCCATTTTGGGGGTACAGACTCATCTAGCTTCAAACAGGTTCATGTCCACCTGTCAGTCAGCTTAGCCACGCCCCTCTTAGCCTTTATTGAACCAGAATGGATGAGCTGTTGAATCATTCACCCTCCAAAGAGTTTGCATATGAAGAAGTGAGCTGTAAAGCCTTTTTAAGAGGCTTTTATTTTGGAGGAACTGGTCTTCTCTGTATTTTATCATTGATTTTATCTTATTTTAGGTTTTATTTGTTGTTTAGTGTTATTGATTGTTGTCATTCTTTCAGGTTCTTGTTAAATTTGACACTTCAGGCTGCATGTTTTTGTTGCTTTTTTTTGCATGAAAAGTGTGATACAAATAAAGCTGGATTGGATTTATTATGGACTCTGGTGAAAGACAGCCTCAAACGGACCCTTTAAGAACTGCAGTTTTTGCTCAAATTGCCTTTAAATTTTGTCCATATGGTGATTCAAATTCTTGATATACTGTCTTTATAATATCACTTAAATCCAGGTATATCCATCCGAACTGTTTGAACCTTAGCTGCACAAAATGTGTTCAAAAGTTTTGATCGCACAGAAAACTCAAAGTATTTTCACTCGCTCTTGGGCATGAAATAAAATGGGTAGAGGAAATTTAACATTTCTGCACAGACATTTGGAATCGAGTTCTTGTGCGCATGGATGCTTAAATCCGGTCTTTCTGTCCGTCTTTGAAGTCTCATGAAAAGTAAAATCATATTTCTTTTTTGCTTCGGTGTTCACCAGCAGCCTTCTTCCTACAGGGTGAAGAAATATGCAAGTTTCACCCTCCGTCTATTTCCAGTGAGCTGCACTTAAACATCTCTTTGACATTATGGTGCATTAATATATTTATAGAAGACTAAAAATAGAATTGTATACAGGGCAGATTATACAGGAAACCATATGTGACCACGCTCTGTATACATACATGATGTGCCGCTGTGTTTGCCGTCTCTTATAATTACACCAACTCTGGAAAACAGTGCTGACAAATAATTACATTAAGTCCTCCATCACACTTCAAGCAGCGAATCCAAGCACCGGATAGATTCTTATCTGACACTCAGGATCAAATAAGAAAGTTAACAAAAGCAGGGTTTTATTTTATCAGGACAGTGTGAAGGATGGTCTTTGTCTTTCACATAAAGGAGCTCGTGAGTGCTTTTATCACAAATAAAATTCAATTACGGCAACATACTCAAGGTTTTCAGTCTTAAAGGACTGGAAAAAAAGAAGTCTTAATTCCTCTGATTCAGACATCGCCTTCAGTTTCACTGCACTCTTTTCATGGACTTTACTCCCACTGGAGTGGAGAAAAAATGGGCATAAGTGGCCTAAATTTGGATTACACACATGCTAGTAATGTTATTCCTGCACAGTCTACATGGATAGTTTGACGTTTATAGATGAAGACGTTTTTGACTGATATGAGCACAGGCTGCACCCTGTTGTCACCCGACTCAAGCAAACACTGCAGAGGAACAATAACACTAACTCTGTTTTTGGCAATCCCCCAAAATCTTAAAGCTCCTATCAGGAGTTTTTGATATTATCAAACAGGCTGAGATTCATGTTGATGCTTTTTTGTGACACTTGAAAGTTAACAAAACCATTAGCAACAAGGTTTAAGATTTTTGTATCCTATTTTTTAAGCCTGAATCTCATGCAAGTAAAACTTTCAGAATAGAGGACACATGTGACAGTCAAAAAGTCAAATAAAACATGTTGTACCGCTGTTTTTCAGAAATAGAAAAATAATCATCAAAAATGTTATGATTGATCTTTAAAAACAAACTGAGACTCACCAGAGACAGATTAAAGGTGCCGGTAGATTATGAACTTTAAGCTACACCAGAATCCTTAAAAAGTTATCCATGGTAGTGCCTGGAAAAATCAGCGTTGTTTCTAGAAGTTAGCCAACACTAGTTACCAAATTAGCTTATCATGAACTAGGGCTGGCTACTTCAAAGCATAGCATATCTATATTGTTGCTAGAAGTTATTTAGCTTCTTGCTAACTCAGGTTGGCTACTTCTAAGAGTAACATATGTATGTTTTTGCTAGAAGTTAGTCAACCCTAGTTAGCTAGTTAGCTTCTTGCTAACTAGGGTTGGCTACTTCTAAGCATATATTGTTGCTAGAAATTAGTCACTCTAGTTAGCCAGTTAGCTTCTTGCTAACTAGGGTTGACTAACTTCTAGCAACAATATACATATGCCTTGCTTAGAAGTAGCCAATCCTAGCTAGCTTCTTGCTAACTAGGGTTGGCTACTTCTAAGCATGTATACTGTTGCTAGAAGTAAGCCAACCCTAGTTAGCTAGTTAGCTTCTTGCTAACTAGGCTTGGCTACTTCCAAGCAGAGCATAGGAATATTTTTGCTAGACATTAGCCAACCCTAGTTAGCTTCTTGCTTACTAAGGTTGACTAACTTTTAAGCACAGCATATGTATGTTGTTGCTGGAAGTTAGCCAACCCTAGTTCGCTAGTTAGCTTCTTGCTAACTAGGGTTGGCTACTTCTAAGCAGAGCATATATTGTTGCTAGACGTTAGCCAGCCTGAGTTAGCTTTTTGCTAGCTAGGCTTGCTGCTTCAGGAGGATAGTACTAAATAGATACTAAAGTTTTTGTTTTACCTTATGCTGCTATCATAATGACAGGTTAGCTTGGATGTGGGTGAATGCTAATAGGAACAGGCATACACTGGTTAGTAATGACTTATCGAATATGTTACTTTACCCTTGAGTACGACCTCTGTGTTTTCACTTTTGATTGAATTCTTATCTCTGATTTTAAGTCGAATGATTTGTCAGTATTCCTCACTTTCTTTAGATGTTGGTACTTTTTGATAACAGCATATCTCGGCCCTGAAAAGGCTGCTGTGTGACTGTGGGGAACGACGAGGTAAAAATAGGAAAACAATCGCCTTTGTTGATGTTTTATAAGGAAGGAAATACATTGTCAGACCTCAAGGACAGGCACACAATGCATTTTGTCGGTAACAGTGAATGTAAACACAGCATAGTTTGTTTGGAAAGAAAGGTCTGCGGGGATCTTTAACTTTGGGTCTTTTCTGTTCGAGGAAGCTGCACTTTCACTCCCACACCCAAAATGACGGATTTTTAATGGACTGAGATGAAGATTGGATCATGTTTTCTACATGACCTCCTATCTTTGACCAAAAAATAAATAAATGTTAACAGTTAGATAACTTCTAGTCTTGTGTTTTATTTCTTTGTCTTCCAGATGGTGATGGTCTGGGGATCAGTATCATCGGGATGGGCGCAGGAGCCGATATGGGCCTGGAGAAGCTGGGAATCTTTGTGAAGACAGTCACTGACGGAGGAGCAGCTCACCGAGACGGCAGGTACGTTCATTCAGACTGACAAGGCCTCTGCTACGTACGCCGTGGGTCGGCCTGAGGTCAAATCAGTA
This sequence comes from Xyrichtys novacula, assembly GCA_962446985.1. NCBI lineage: Eukaryota > Metazoa > Chordata > Actinopteri > Labriformes > Labridae > Xyrichtys > Xyrichtys novacula. The sequence goes on along the minus strand of OY660882.1, from coordinate 3,108,848 downwards.
GTTGTAGTTTTATTCCACTAGCAGATTCTTCATTGTCCCACAAGTCTCTTATTTCTGGCAGCTGTGAGGCTCTTTCTCTGCCAAGAGTCGGCCGTTTTTTTAAAAGATGGAGTTCGGCTTGTGTGGGCTTCAGTGTAGAGATGACGAACAGAGGCTGCCGCTGAGCTATTATTGCAAACTCTAAACATCTCTCTCCACCGCCTCCGCTAGGATCCAGGTGAACGATCTGATTGTGGAGGTGGACGGGACCAGTTTGGTGGGAGTCACCCAGAACTTCGCCGCCTCCGTGCTCAGGAACACCTCAGGAACCGTCAAGTAAGAGTCACTCTGAGCACACACGCTGTTTCTCTAAAAAAATTATTCAAATGAACTAATCATGAAACAGCAGTTTAAAGTTTAATCACCACAGCAGCTCAAGGATGGAAATTCACTGAGATTAGGGGGTTTTTGAGCTGATTTCAAAGTGGACACCTACGGTTATGGAAAGTTCACGACTCTGGTGTTTGTTTTGTTTTCTTTCGCTGTTTCTTCTCTACTCCGCCATCAAATTTCTTACAGTCTATAAAATACAAACAGGAATGTTTTATTGATGGAGAAAGAGGAGGTTTAGGTGCTTTAGTAAGAATGAGTAACAGGAACTTGAGGATTTCCCCACAGCTTTCAGTTCTGCTTTTGTTTTGTGCCTTTTCGGTGGCATTGGTGCAGCAAAAAGTGAATGTGGTAAACGTCAATATGCTCTGTGAGATTTAGAAATTGAATCCGGGCAGAAACCAACCTTTTAGCAGTATGCATTCATGTACAAACACTGAACTGAATTTACAAAAAACATCCCAAAGGACAGGCAGTCTTCGAGAGCACACAGATTGGCTGGTTAAAAAGTGCCTCCTTGTCCCCTCTCTCCTCTGTCCTCCTTCCTGTGACCTGGAAATAACTCTAAGTGGCGTCTTGTCGGATGTCTCAGTCCCTAAAATGTTTTTAGAGGAGAGCAGAGTGAGGACAGAGCAGGGTCGCTGAGGGAGCAATAAGAGAGGAAGCACAGGTGTATCCTTTTTGATGCTTTAGAGGGGTCATGGACTGATAAAGCTTCAAGAATATATGCCAGTAGATGTTTTTCAGCTTTTTTGAAAGATTAAGGGAGATAAAATGGTAAACTAAGACAAAACAATGATCAGAAAACACCTCAGGTCTTATGTCTTATCATACTCGAACTCTTGAAAAGTGATTTCCTCTACAAACAAACACTGTTCATGACAGAGCACTGAGACAGACTTGGAGGCCAGACCAGACTGGTTTGGTTTTGCAGCATCTGTTTGATCAATAAATATAACGTCAAGATCATAAATCACCTTTAATGGCTTTTATTTGATTTCCAAATTAAGACTCTTTTAAAGGATTGCTTTAAACTTTACAAACATGGACTTGTAAACTGTTTAAACATGATTTTTAGCGAGTGGTTGCAAAAAAAAAAACAATCTTTTTATTTTTGTTTGTGATCGTTTGCGGTGATGATTTCTGCTGAGACCGGGACAGATGTTCCCCTTCGCTCTGTCTCTGCCTCTCTCTCTGATATCCTGCATTCTTACTTAAAGAGACGATTTCCTCCTGATAGCCGGTCTCACTCACAGGACCGACTTCGACCACATCCTGCCGGTTCAGCTCACCAGACAGCAGATTTATATCTCAACTCTCACAGGGGTCACGATTACAGCCCGCAGTGTTGAAAAGCTCCTCTTTGAGACATCCTGAATATACGGTCAAAAGATTCCACGTTGAATGCTGTCGGCGTCGACGTATCAAACTGAAACACCGGCGGACTATTTGTATCCCCTGCTTTTTGTTGTGCTCCTTTTGTCATCCTAGCTCATCAATAATTCAACGCTTAGCGGTCAGAAGTGAGGAGGAATTGTTGGTGCGTCTTGTGAAGAAGAGAGACTTCCATAGATAGCTCATACATTATGGATCGAAGGACGCCGAAGCTCAGACCTATTCATAAAAAAACATCAGGCGGACAAATAGTCAGGGGGAGGAAGTGTGTTTGTGAACGTTTAATTAGCAGTTAGCGCTGCAGACGCTGAATAGCCGCAGGCGTAATAACATCTGTGGCTGCGTCGTGATTTACAGTACGCTTTCCTGTTTACTGCTGGCTTTTAATTGGACGGAGAATTATAAGGGCTCAATCAGGGAACGTATAAGCTCTGTAATGAAATGAACAATGAGCTGGAGGAGGGGAGGCAGAGCTGAGGGTTTGATTTTAATCATAGGAAGAAATCAACTCCATAGAGAGAGAGAGAGAGAGACTGTCTTTGTTCAGCGGGGAAACCGGAAGTGAGTTTTGGTCATCAGGGAGGCCGAGCATTCCTCTCTACATCAATACATCATGATAAACCTCCTGAAGAAGAAGCCTGCATGAAAAAAAACCTGGACTATCCCTCAGAGAGCCTGCAGCCATGCTCCTCAGCGGCCAGGAGGGAAAAAAAAACAGACCGTTATATATTATTTAGCATGCACATACAGTGTAGCGTAATACCATATCACCTCCATCAGCTGCTTTGAACATGATGTGGGTCAGGGGTGAGATATTTACCGAGATGCACTCCTTACCAGGTTCGTGATTGGCCGGGAGAAGCCGGGGGAGCAGAGCGAGGTGGCCCAGCTCATCCAGCAGACCCTGGAGCAGGAGCGCTGGCAGAGGGAGATGATGGAGCAGCGTTACAACCAGTACATGGACGAACAAGAGGTCAGTGTTTGTGAAGGGTTCGATTAGAGCTGTGAAACTGCTAGTAGCACATGCAGGAGGGCAGAGGAGAGGGTGCAGCGATTACTAATCAGTTTGCAGGCCTTCTCATCCTTCATTCATGTACATGTGGACAAACAAACCATCATGGTCAAAGAGAATAAACAGAAAAAGAAGATTTCTCTTTCCTCTTGCTATAGCTCTTTTTATACATGCACTACATTAGGGCTGTAATTAACCAAAGGAATTGTTCATCAACTGAAACCCTGAAATTTTCAACGAAAATCGACTCTGACGGCAAACCCTTCTGCGGCGGGGGACGACACGACTCGGCAGAGTGCAGCTCAAAGGGGTGAAAACATACTGATATGAGCACAAGACAGCAATTAAACACAATTATTATATTCAGCAAACCACCGGACGTTGATTAACGTGTCTGTCTTTAATCTTCCTGTCTCTAGACGGTCTCCAGTGAGCACTTGGTACGTTTCTCCTGATAAAATTACCCGTAGATTGTAAATTGACGTGGAAAAAATTGGAGTCGACCAATCAGAATTTGGTCGACTAAGAGCCTATCAACCAATAAGTCCACCGGTCGACTAGGACTTTACAGTCCTACACTACACTCCTGAAAATTTCTAGATTCATACCTGTCATGCATGGAAACAGCTGGATTTTTAAGTGGCCAAGCTTCGAGTATTTTGATCCCTTGAAAGTTACATAAAGAGTGAACTGCATCCTCTACGTCAGCGGTTCTCAAGTCCAGTCCTCAAGTTTCCCTGCTTCAACACACCTGATTCAAATGATTAGCTCGTTATTAAGCCATTACAGAGCCTGATAACGAGCTAATCATTTGAATCAGGTGTGTTGGAGCAGGGAAACATCCAAAACATGCAGGACAGTGGGCCTCGAGGACTGGACTTGAGAACCACTGCTCTACGCCAGTGTAATAGGCTGTTTTCCCTCATTTGTTCACATTCATGCATTTAAAAATGGTGGATCTTTTGGAGTTCCTCTTCAGCCACCATAGCCTGCAGCATGGAGACAATAGATGGTACTAGAAGGTGTTACACATCTGCATGGAAAAAGTTATTGTTTGGCACTTGGAGGACATCAAATTCAATACATAAGTAATGATAAAACCCTCGCGAACTGCCTTGTTTTCATTGGGTCTTTAAAGTTTGCGTAACCGTTCCCACTTGCTGAGCTTTAACAGCTCTAACATCAAAATCAAATCTCTTGTTGGCGGCTCCTGTATGTGTTTTAGGATTATGACATTCAGTCCAGTGTCATTGTGAACAGAAGTGACCCTCTCCGCCGAGGTTCAGATGCTCATGTGTCCCTCTGGCCTGGAGCCACAGTGTTTTTTTCTCCAGGGTGTAGCATCAGTCCGATCAAACGATAAGCTGTGATCCCAAACGAGGACAGATCAGGATGAATGGAGCGGGACGCCCTCAGATGCTCTTTGCTTTTTTTTAATCCAAATGTCTCCGATTTTCTCTCTGTTGTCGATGTTTTACATAAACAGATCACATGCTCAGAGGAACAGGGTGCTTTTATCATAAGGCAGAGGGGAAGTTGCCCCATTCATGTCAGGGTGAAGGAGGCGGGGTGGTTCTTGAAAAGCTCTGAAAATCTGCTCTGTGGAGTTTAGCACCATCTAGTGTCTGTTTGGTGTCACAGCATAGAGATAAATTAAGAGGGAGAAGGTGTCTCACTGTGGTTTCTGACCTCCTAACATTGATACTTCCTCCTGTCAGGGTGGTGAATATGGCACAGATGAGGAAGAGGATGATGACGAGGAGGTCAGCCCGCCGTATCCGAGTGCCATCGAGGTGTTTGACTTGGCGGAGAACGAGGACATGTCGCCTCTGGAGACGGATCCTGAGAAACTGGCTCATAAATACAAAGAGGTGAGAGAGAGAGAAACTCGATTTAATTGGAGCTTTTCTTGTTTAATCACAGGCTGTTTTCTCTGATGGATATGAACATGTATTTAAAACCCTCTTTTCTTTTCAGCTCCAAATAAAGCACGCTGTGACACAGGCTGAGATCCAACAGCTGAAACGAAAGGTAAACCACAGACATGTCCTTTAAAAAGAACTACATATGGACTTTAAGTAAGCGACTCTTGTTAAGCTAAAGCTGTGGGAATTCTGCAGAAAAGATCTCTCAAAGACGATGTCTTTCCAGCTGAATGTGTAGGCTGGGATGATCTGCTTTTCTCCCGGTTCTATACTTCTGCGATATTTTGGATGCTGATTCGATTTAAATTGCGATATAAGGATACTGTCGATTTTCTCGATTTTTAGTGTGCATTTTTAACCCCGGTAAAAACAGTTGAATGATAATGATGGTCTACTGACTAATCCAGAAAACAAATTTACCCAAAGATTTATTAGATTTTAGAATTTTAAGATTTATTCTAAAATTTGAAGGAAAAAAAAAGATTTTTGAACATAAAAATTGTAAAACAAAAAATCGCGATACTTATGTGAATCGTTTTTTTTTCTCCCACACCTATTAACCATCCCACTGAGCTTTTTTTGGTCTAAAAGAGGTCTAAAGCTACGTTCACACTGCAGGTTATGATGCACAATTCGGACTTTTTGTTAAATCTGATCTTTTTGTGCGGTGTTCACATTACAACAACAAATGCGGAATCTAATGTAGATGGAATGCGTCCGTGAAGTGACTTGCATGCGCACAAAGCACAAATTGCTCTCCGCGCCTGTTTGTGTTGTCGAACAATGGTGACGTTTGTCGCATATTGATGACGTATAGGTCGGATGAACGCGACCTGAGCGTCCACACTGCAGTCACATCGGAAACATATCCGAATTATATCCACATACAAAAGAGGCCTGGGTCGGATTAGAAAAAATCAGAATTGCACTGTTCACACTTGCATTAAAAAAAATCAGATTATGGTTAAAAAATCAGAATTGACCTGCAGTGTGAACATAGCCTAATAGACATCTAAATGTAGCCTAGACGACTGGTCTAAAATCAGGACACCACAGGTCTGAAAATGGAAGTTTTTTAGACGTCTAAATCCAGACCAAGTTTAGACCCAGTCTAAATCTGGGCTATATCTATACTACACTGTATACTGCTCAACAGATATCATAATTATCTTGGTTAAGTACTTGGAGATCAGATTTAGTCGCCACAGAAAAGAGGTTAAATTATTGGGACTGGAAACTGTCGGTGTGAATATTTCACTGCTAAACAGCGTTCAGAATGAGTAATGCAGAGTGACACAGACACTTTAACACTAAAGTATGTGTGACGGTGTCGGCCACTAGAGCAAAACCAGTGAGGAGAAGGTTGGATGCAGAAGCATAAACCAGACTTAAAGGGATATTTCAGTGTTTTTGGAGTGAGAGTTAGCATGAGCAAGAGCACGTCTGTGTGATGCTGAAAAATGACTCACCAGATCATAAACTTTGATACTATCTTAAATGTATTTGTTGAGTTGAACGTGTCGCCTGTGTTTTCCAGCTGCACCACGCAGAGCAGGAGAAGCAGCGTTGGCGTATGGATAAAGCCCAGCTGGAGACGACCCTGCAGGAGAACAAGGAGCGGATGGAGAAGCTGGAGGGTTACTGGATGGAGGCGCAGAGTCTGTGCCAGGCCGTGGACGAGCACCTGAAAGAGACCCAGGCCCAGTATCAAGCCCTGGAGCGCAAGTACAGCAAAGCCAAACGCCTCATCAAGGAGTACCAGCAGAAGTGAGAAAGCATGAAACGGCAAAAGACGAGAACTACTACAAAAGCGATGTGTTCAAGTCTGACTCTCTGCTTTCTGCCGTTTTCTCCAACAGGGAGATCGAGTACCTGAAGAAGGAGACCCAGCGTTGTGCACAAGTCGGAGCGGAGGCGTCTCTGCTGAAGGAGGAGTCAGGGCAACTCCAGGAGCAGGTACAGGAGGAGACCTTGGAGAATGATTCTTTGCTTTTATTCTCAGCTTTTACTTCAGAATGTGGTCGAGAGCTGAATCTGAAAGAGAGGAAACACTCAAATAAGGTTTTTTTTTTTACTGTTGAAGACGATCAAGTACAAAAATGATGATATGAAGAGCAGAGTTTGGTATTGGTAACTGTATTCAGAGGAAAGAAAGCGCACATGGGTGTTAGAGTCAATAATCTGTGCCACTGTGGAATCAAAAATTAGGTCTGAGTAATAACTGAGATGCCCTCCTAAGAGTCTGTGTTCGTTAAGAGTGAGTGACCAGCTGTTAAAGTCGACTCTTCTCTCTCTCTCTGTCTCGGTAAGTTTATCTCTACATGTCCAGAGGACAATGTTCTGTAGGAAAATCAGTCACCTTCCCCTGAGCCAGAAGAGACAACACGCTGAGCGGAGCTTGTTCTCTGGAGAAGTTAATCCGTGCGAGTCAGCAGCCTGCACAGCGGTCTCTTTATCTAAGCGCTGCCTCTAGCTATGAATTAAATCCTCTTCATGTAATCTGAAAACAAGACTTTCTGCTAGTTTCCTGTCATGAGTTTGTTCTTCTGTCCAAAAAAAGAAATCACCATAATAAAGTTTTAGTCTGAGGAGTTTCTGATTGAGGTTGTTCAGTTTTTGCTTTCAGTTCAGCCTCCTTGAATGAAACCCAGTTCAGTTAAACTAAAATTAACTCCAGTTTGGTTAAATTTATTTACAGTCATGAGAAGAACTCAGCCCGAACCAGCTTCAATGCGCCATGTGGTCTCGACACAGACGTTACATATGTGACAGTAAGCAGAAGCTCTAAACCTCAGCGGTTATATTCAGTCATGTAGTGATAACGAAAACCTCAGTCTGACACTGCAGCACGCAAATAACTTATAAATAGTAAATGGACGTGTACGAACGTCGTGCTTTTCTCGTCTTTCTGATCACTCAAAGCGCTTTTACACGTCTCATTGTCCTCATTTAGCTCCCATAAAGCTTTGCAGTTGACACAGTTTTTCATCGAATCACCGAATCATTTAGTGCTTGGTGGGAGGAGCCTACGACTTCAACCTCCTGAACTGATACACAGCTGAACGTTTCAGGATTCAGTTCAATAAGTCATGATGTTTTAAGTGTGCTGTCCTATGGTATGCTATTTACCAGGTCTGCTCCGTAATTGGGCTCAGTGAGTGATTCGTTCACTGGACGTTTAGAAGAATTCACACTGAACAAGCACCGTTGTGGTGGCAATTTAGCAGTAAAAAATAAAAAAAGTTTGTTTGTCCTACAAAAATGATTCCAGAGAGTGTAGTTCATTGCATGATTCAAGTGAACAAATCACTTGAGGAAGTGATTCGGTTCAGTACGTTCACTTAAAAGATTCGGTTCTTTTGAACGAATCGTTCGTGAATGACACAACACTATGACCAAGTGCCTAACATTGTTGCTATTATCCCTACTGGCTAGGGCTGGGCGACATGGGCTTTAAAATGGAACAACAGAAGAGCTGCAGAGGAAACTATAGAAAGAATTTAGATTTTTATTTTAGTCGACCTCAGAAAAAGAAAAATGCAAATTCATGAAGTTAATGGATTTATCGCACGGCCCTACTACCGCCTTGAAGATGCCCTCAGGAGCTTGCCTGGATTGCAGGACAGGATTTCTGTAACAGAGTGTTGGAGACTAGTAGCTCCTCAATCTGCCAGACTGTTACTATTACTTGACTGTCGTTCTGAGTGAGGCTGAAGCTCTTGTTTTTGCCACAGTGTCAACAGGTTGAGGTGAAAAGTCTAATCCTCCTGAAAAAGTGACGGATAAAACTAACTCTGTCTTCTTCTTGTTTTTCTTCTAGGTGGCTGATCTGGAGTGCAGGGTGGAGGAGCTGAAATCCGAACCTCTATAAAAGCCTTTTCTCATCACTTATCATGGGAACTTCACCAGAAGAAAGAAAGTGTTATTGTTCTTACACTGACCTGCAGGGCGTGTCCGGGTTTGTGATCGCTCACTCTCAGCGCGCCCTACAGGCTGTGTATTTCATCTGCCTAACCCCTTTTTAACCAAGTTTTACTTTAACTTTTACGGCAAACGTGAAGATCGGTTCTATCGTCACAAAGACGGACTCTGTGGAGCTCTAGATGTGTACTATTCCTTTTTTTATCTCCAGTATTTAACCCCTTAATTTGTTGTTTTGTGACAGACCAGGCTGTTGCTTTTATTTGCCAAAAAACAAATCCCTTTTTTTTTTCTTTCTTCCTCTCGTCTAGTTTTGTGACCTTTATTTTGGAGTTTGTACAGACGTGATTCTGTGTGGTTTAACAATCAGTTGGTTTGTAAAAAATTTTAATATGTGTATAACATTTAACATAATATAAACTAATGAGACCGGGGGGGTTGTTGTATATTTTACGTGATGGAGATGTGTAAATTGGGACGGAGATTGCACTGAAGGAGACATCGACGAGATGCTTCACTGGAACGGAGGAAGATAACGGGAAACGTGCGTGACGTGTCTTCAGATTTGTACAAACAGTAACCCAACCTTCGTAGGGGTCTAGTCACTTAACCTTGAGAACCACCTGCTGCCTACCTTTCAGAAGTGTTTGTGTTTTTTACACATTAAGACTCATTCATGAGCGTCCGATCCTTCGGTTTTAAACCCTCCTCCTCTCTCTCTCTCTATCTCTAAATGAAGGACCACACAGAAACAAGCCTCCAGAACTGCTGTGCCACTGACAAAAACGGATCTTTTTCCCCTTAAAATGGATGTTGTCGAGGATTTGTGTAACTGGTATTAGTTAGGACTACTGATATAAGAAACATAACTGGGACTGGGACTGTTGGAGGAGCCGTTACCAGCAGCAGCAGAGTCTCTAACCAGCAGCTGCACTTGACACCGCTGTGTGTAGCACATGGAAAACACTGCCAGGTTTATTACACCTGTTTCGATTCCTGCACAGTTTGAAATGAAATCGAGTCTACTTGTGTCAACTGTAATACCAGTATGTTTGTATAGTTCAGGTTAAGGCTGAAATATTTTAATTTTACTTAATATTTATAATATAGTTAAGGTGGAACTATGAGCTAACAAGGACAAAAACTGACAAAAGCAATGCAAACAGTAATGTGTAATAGACAGTTATACTGTGTCATGTATAAAAGAAGTAGATCTGGATAATTACAAAAATAAGATTAATGAATTGAAAATTTAAAAAACAGGCATGGTTATGAGTATTTTCATAATATTAAGGCTTGTACAGTGCACATGCTTTGCATTGTATGTTTTGTGGAATAAATGGTCAACAGTGATGAATATACGAGTCGGCCTTCTTTAAACTCGCCAATTTGACGCTCTTGAGAGGAACTTTCTGTTTGGCGCCCCGTGTGGACAAAGCAAGCTCGTCCTCTACGTGCCGTGACAAGATTTGCTGTGACTGTTAATAGAGAAATTGTAAAAACAGGGCCGTTTTCTTAGCTGCTTCACTGACACCAGTTTCAGGCATTTAGAATTACAACATGCAAACTTTTGATCTTTTCCCTGATGGTCTTGTTTGCTTTAAGTTTTGGAATTAAGATACAGTGATTTACTTGTATGTGACCCTAGTTAGCCTGCTTGGGAACCAGACAGGTCTGTCCGCTGTAACACCAAAACTCTGGCAGGTGTTTCTGGTCCCAATCTCAGTGGATTCCAGTTTGGGCTCACTAGTCTTTTACTGTAAAGAGGGCAGGTTAGATCTGATGACTATACAGAGAAGCACTGTTGAGAACTTGTTGTAAAACCTCTTAAGACCCGAACTCTTGCAAGGCATGCATTTTTATTTTCTCTTTGATATTTAGGCTAATTGGGACCTGATGAGTGTAAAAACAAAGAATGATCTTTTTACATGATGTAGTTTCTGACCAAAATGTTGAAGATTGAAGCTCTCATAATTGTTGGAACACCCCTTTTTTGTCCTTTTTGCTCCCCATCATTGTATTGAAAGCAAAAAAGACAAATGAGAATAAAGACTTGAAACTGAAGATTGAGACCATCACACTCATTTACTAAAGGTTTATATCAGCAAAGGAGTTCAGTCATTTTATCATCTGGGCTCATACAATCTTATTTGCAAATGGCAGAGCCGCCCCCTGCTGGTCATTTTAATAAAAATGCAGACTCAGCATATTCCCAAAGCGCACAGTCCGTGGATTCAGCTGGTCATACAGCCTAGAAGTCCATCTCTGTGCCACGTGTTGAATTGCTCTTAAAGATTATAGTTTATAGAAGCTTCTTCACGTTTTCACTTGCAAAGGATTTTTTTTTTCAGTAACTATCAAAAATGAAATATTCACATGAAATGACATTTCTAAGGTATGAATTGAGTTTTAAATGCGCATAGGTTAAAGTTATGTAATATACAGGACATTCACAAGTTCCCTGCAGCTCTTAAAGACTGAAATCAGGATGTACAGTTCGACAGTTTAGTGCAATTATTCCATTCACACGCCCAAAAACGTCACTACAGGTGCATCTTCTGGTGGTGTCTCCTGAGGTGATAGTTCCTTGAAAAGCTTTTCCCACACTGTGAACATTTAAACATCCTCTGTCCCAAGTGGAGCATCTGATGAGCTTTGAGGCTCTGCGGCCGGCTGAAGCTTTTCGAGCACTCGGGGCAGCTGTAGGGCCTCACCCCCGTGTGCTTCCTCTCGTGTCTCTTCAGGTCTCCGGACTGCCTGAAGCTCTCGCCGCAGTGCGTGCACAGGTACGGCTTCTCTCCCGTGTGAGTCCTGAGGTGCACGTTGAGCTGCCCGGTGTAGGAAAACCTCTTACTGCAGTGCGGGCAGCTGTGCGGCTTCTCGCCCGTGTGGACGCGCTGATGCTGCTTGAGCCCGTAATGGTTGGTGAAGCCCTTTCCGCAGTCGGTGCACACGTAGAGCACTTTCACCTGCTGGAAACACGAGTGAGACTTCAACGCTTTGTTGCTCGGAAAGCTCTCCCCACAGTGAGAACATTCACGCTCTATACTCTCTTCGCCCTCCTCCTCCTCTTCCTCATCCGGGAGGTTGTTTGAATCTTTAAGCGACAGGTACTCCACAGGGTGGTGCCTCTTGATGTGTTTGATAAGGTAGCTCTTCATGGTGAAGGAGAACTGGCAGAAGGAGCAGGGGAAAAGCTGAGACGTGCAGTGATACTTCTTGCACGTGTTGTTCTTCTGGTGTTGTTTCAGGTTAGCAGAGGTAGTGAAGACTTTACTGCAGCGCTCGCAGTTGTAGGATTTAGAGACGGCGTGTACCGTCTGCTCGTGTCTCTTCAAGAAGCCAGACTTGATAAAAGTGGCCCCGCACTGCCCGCACTTGTGCTGCCTGAATGTGCATTTATGCGCTTTGAGATCCTCTTGATTCCCGTATGTTCGTTTACAGCGGTTACAGCTGAACCATTTGTACTTCTTCAACTTTACATTCTTTGCAGGAGGTTCCTCTGACCCGCTCTCAGTCTGAGCAGAGCTGCTTTTGGCCTTTTTGCAGCTGGCCTCTCTTCGTTTCGGAGCGATGAGCTTCGTTATGGCAGAAACTTTTGATCCAGCCCCAAGCCTCTTAGGTCTCTGAGCTGGAATTGCTTGGACTGAGTTTTGCGTTTCAGTCGCTGACTTTGGTGGAGTGAAGTCTGGATCCTGCCTCTGATCGTCCTCTTTGTTCCCCCCTGTCGTCTCCTCTGAGTGATTCTCATTCGTGTGCTGCAGAAGGATCGCAGCTGAGGAAAAAGTGAGTGGACAGTCAGAGCATACAAAAGGTGTCATCGTAGATTCTTTTGGATCCTGATCTGTTTTCTTGGCTCTTTTGTTTTGGGTCTGGTGACCCCGCAGATGTCTGTTCAGGTCGCTGTACTGGCCAAAGCCTTTTTGACACACAGTGCAGACATAAGGACGTATCCCTTTATGCACAGTCAGCATGTGCTTCTTCAGGTAACCCTCGCTCGTGAAGCTTTTCCCGCATTCTGAACAACTGGGTTGGGACTTTTCTGCCGCTCCTGCAGAGGTATTTTCACTTCCATTTTCATCCACAGCTTCTTGTACCTCCTTATCTATTTCCCTCGCCTCCTCAGATGGATCTGCAGAATTCAAACGCTCCGACTCAGAGTTCTCTTCCTTATTCTGATCTGCAGCAGCGTCTATCTCGTTCACCACAGCGTGATTCCTGTGAACCAGCTGGTGTCTGATTAAGCCGGATGCCTGGCTGAAACTCCTCCTGCACTGCGGGCAGCAGTACGGACGCTTGTTGGAGTGGACGCAACGCTTGTGCCTCCTCAGGTGAGGCATTTGCTTGAAAACTTTCCCACAATCCCCGCATATGTGGGACTCCACAGGATCGGCAGATAGCAGCACCAGGGCTGCTTCACAGTCGGCGATTGAAGCAGGTGTTTTTTGGTCGCTCGCCTCTGCAGCTGGTAGAGTACCATCGTCCGTCGGCTGCTTGTGGAAGTGTTGTGCGTGTCGCTGGAGGAAAGACTCTGTGGTGAAAGTGAGCTGACAGTGGGAGCAGAGGAAGATCTGATGTGTTGCTGCAGGAAAACTCACTGTGATTTTAAAGAGGAGGAAGGAAAAACAAAAAATAGTTAGGGTCAAATATAAGAATTATACATTCATCAACTTGTTTGTGGTCAGAGAAACTAACGCAGAGAAGGAGGTACCTGTTGCATTCAGTCTTTCCAGCCACACCTGATTCCAAGTCTCACTAAAGTGGTCGAAAAGTTTGCTGCTGGGCCACACCATGAGCTCATCTCCAGGTAAAATGTTGCGACAACAATGATACAGGATGCTGCCTTTGTACTGGACAGCGAGCAGGTTGGTCTCGTCTTTGTTACGAGCACGTTTCACGAATCTGTGCGGGAACAGAAGAGGTGAATGAAACCAGGTGGAATAAGTAAATCACTCCTATTCACACTTTTTTAAACAAGCACACAGCTTCGACAGTCAACAAATCTTTCCCTACAGGACACTCCTCGGTCTCAGTTTGTTCAGATTTCTTAAGTGACATGAATGAAGACAATAGACTAAGCTTCTTGTCTAAACTTCACAAATATTCCCTTGTTTTTATCTACAAGAGGAACAGGAACAAAAATAGAAACATGGAGCCTAAGTCAAAATGGCGCACTGCTGATTTAAAACTTTAGGCCTGTTTATCTATAGTCTCAATGTGGGATTCAAGCACAATATTAAAGGGATATTCCAGCATGAAATTAATTTAGTGTCAAACATACCATAACACTTAGACACCTGCTTGAGAGATTAATGTTGCCGACTGCTTGCTTCTCTAGTTATACCAACTTTAGTAACGACCACAGGATAGCAAAGCCACATGCTCAACCAAAACACCACTCTATAGCCACAAATAATGCTCAGAACAGCACCTAGCTTCATCAACAGTACTTATAATGTCCTAGCCATAGCACTAGCCACCAAACATCTTTTTAGCTTTGCCTAATTTCTTTAGCAAAGAGACTAAACACAACTCACCTACTCTCAGCGGCTGCTTGTTTGTAGCGAGACGTCGGGCCAGTCTATTACGGACTGCTGCGGGGTGACGCAGCTCAAGGAAGAACATTTATGATCGTTTCTTCATGGAAATGCAATCAGACCGAGACGCTGAGGCAGAAGAACTACCGCGTCTGCAGTGCAAAATGATCAATATGGTGATTATTACTTCAAGGAAATGATAAAGTAATGATCATAAATGTTCTTCCTTGAACTGTGAAACCCCGCAGCAGTCCGTAATGGACTGTCTGTATTGCTATCTGCGGTCATTACTAAAGTTGGTATAACTAGAGAAGCAAGCAGTCGGCAACATTCATCCCTCAAGGGGGTGTATAACTCGGTGTTACAGTGAGTTTGACCCTAACTTAATTTGATGCCGGAATATCCAGATGGAAACAGACTAACATAGAGCCCGTAGCCAAATGTGTTTCGTTACCTCATCCAGTTTGAGTGTGAATCGCTGGCAGCATCAATATACTCATACTCATCTTTTCCTTTATAAATCTGCAGAAAAAAAGACATATCTTTAAATAAACACCTAAGTAAAAAGTTTTCAAAGACAACAAACGGATACCACAAGTCCAAGCTTGATATAACCATGAACATGAAGGCGGTTTTACATAAATGTATCTCTGCTCACCTCCCAGGAAAAGTCACTCTGCACTGCATTTTCCCTTGTTGTCATTTCCCCCTCATACGGTCCAAAATGCATCCCTGGAGACACTATGGGCCCGTGATTTATGACCCCTACCCCTGCACCGGGGACACTAGATCTGCCAATCATGAGGCCATAAGGAATAGTGAGCAGGGCTCTCTGCGGGACTCCTATACTTGTTGGAAAGTCCAGGATAAAAGATGGGCCGTTGAGATTCGCTGGGTCACTCTGGGCCTGGAAGAGAGGTACACACTCCTTGCAATCTAGAAAAAGGAAGAAGAAGGTAGCATTATTGAACAAAAGCTAAAAATCGTGAAAATGTCACATTCAGTGCAAGGATGCTGTCTATGAAGGAAGTCTCCTGCTTACAGAACCCATCATCTGCCTCAGGGTTATCTCCTTGTCCCACAGTTTCTAGTAACCTCTGGATGGGTGTTTCCTCTGGCTCTAACACTGGTATAACTGTAAAAATAGAGACACTGTTTTCAACAAGCAATAACACGTGTTCATAGACGAAAATATGGCATAAAGTTAGAAACCTCTCAAACCTGCGGAGGTGGTGTTTACAGGGGAAAGGCACTCCTCCACTATTACAACCTCCTCCGTTGTCTCAACCCACTCCACACCGTCGCTCCTGGCCGACATGAGTGCAAACTGTTTGTAAGGTAGATAGAAACAGTCACATATGAGTTTTCAGGACATAGTTTAGGACAAATACACAAACAGAGCGACCAAACACAGACAGGCGGCTAAGGCTAACATGTTAAGATAGCTTACTTAGCGTCCTGTAGCAATCCACTTAACAGGCTTCCATAGCAGTTAAAGCTAAAAAGAGGAAGAAGAAAAGGTTGTTGATTAAAATGTATTTCCCTAATTTCACTACAGAGTTACAGGCGATAACGTGGCTGCCAATGCAGCATCAAGACTGACAGTAAACACAGCGAGCCATGACCAGAACTAACTTCTATAAGGACGTCAAAAGAGATAAATACCTCCGAGTTTCAGCAGCTTTGTTCTTCAAAATGTTGGCAAAACAGGGACTTTAATGTTTATCACGAAAGGCATATGGTCTAAGACCAAAATATGAAACTAGCTCAGATACAAGCCCGACCCCGGAAGTTAATGACGAGCACTTTCAAAATAAGAGTATACGCCGGTGTCTTACAGCCTCTTTCCGGTGCACTTCTATTAGCCTACTCGCAAAAATAAGCTAAAAACGGTATCATTCCGCCAATCTAGAGAGAGTGCCGCATGTAATAAAGAACTATGTTTTGGTTCGTTGATATAGGCTATGGGCCAGAGGCCAGAATTTCACTATGAGTGCAAGGGAACTGTCAACGAGCAATACTTGGTCTTATTGCCCAAGTGTTGAAAGTGTGCTTGTTGAAAGTGGGCTTGTGTTGTTTGTCTCTGTCTCCAAACTTTAACAATCAAAAGTACGTGCGCCGCCCGGGAATCGAACCCGGGTCGCAAGAATGGGAATCTTGCATGATACCACTACACCAGCGGCGCCGACGTACAGTAATGCACAACGATAGAATTTCAACAGTAGCTCAATAACTTGTTCAGCATTGTAAAGAGACTACTCATTAAACTCAACACACGTGTATCCACATGCTTGGCATTTCTGCCTGTCACACTTCCGACAACACCACGATGCAGGCTACAGGGTCATCAGCCGGGAGTCACCCTTCATGTGACCTGTGTTTTTCAGAAAGATACAACCATGGGCTTAAATAAAAGGCTAGAAGGGCCCCTTTACAATGATACCAAACAATCATATATAAGCCAGAGTCATTAAAGGCAGCCAGCTCACCTGCTGCAAACTCGTCTGGGAACACTGGAGACAATGGATCTGGCTAACAGAGAGAAACCCTTCCAGTATCATTCACTGTGGGTCAAACCTGTGAGTTTGTTTGTTTGAATTGTTATATAACTCATTTTTGATTCACTATCCTGAATTATATGTTTTTATTGTAAAGAAAGAATGTTGTTTCTTGGTTTGCATATATTTGAATCATGTTGGTTAATTTGCTCTCACATTATTGATGGACATCATGATATTGGTCATGCTTGTATTTGATTTAAATCACTTTGGTTATTCCTTTGTCACCCTCTCCAGAGAAACCAGCTGAATATAAACTGAATAGACACTCTGGACTACAACTCCCCTCCCATGAGCTTATTTGTCCTTACAGCCAAAGAAATGATCATAAATGTTTTTCCTTGAGCTGCGTCAACCCGCAGCATTCTGTAATGGACTGGCCTGGGGTCTACAAACAAGCGGCTGCTGGAAGAGAGGAGGTGAGTTGCGTTTAGTCTCTTTGCCATATAAATTAGGCAAAGCTAAAAAGATGTTTGGTGGCTAGTGCTGTGGCTAGGACCCAATATATACTGCTGATGAAGTTAGGTGCTGAGTATTATTTGTGGCGTTTTGGTTGAGGTTTGTTTATGGCTGTGTATTGCTATCGTGCGGTCGTTTCTAAAGTTGGTATAACTAGAGAAGCAAGCAGTTGGCAGCATTCATCTCTTGAGGGGGTGTCTAACTCGCTGTTATGGTGTGTTTGATCCTAAATTAATTTTACGACAAAATATCTCTTTAACCAGCATAACCCTTAACAGTCAATTATCCTTCACATTAAGTCAGATACAACTTTAATGATCGCTTTGAAAAGGTTCCCTCAGGGAAATTAAACACATTACAAATATTAATAACTTATAATCATCTTGAAAAATATAAAGAACATCATTTCATGTTTACATTTGTTCATTTCACACAAACAAGTTCAAAAATCCAAGAGAAAACAGCGTTCAAAAATAAAATACAATTAAGGTAACAATATATCACAATATTGTAATATGTATTTATTGACAAAGTAGTCTGTTCTTACTCGGTTTTATCGTCCTGAAAGGCTCCACTCCCTGCTGGTGTGTGGAATCTGTTGCCTGGCAACTCACCCGCTGAAAGTTCTCCAAATGTCGATGTTGTTTCGCGAAAAAAAAAAAAAAAAAGAAACCGCCTCAGCTGTTGCCTAGCAACAACAAAGAGGCTAACAAACGGCCAAAGTAATCCGCTGATAGCGTCGAAAATGAAGTCTGTAGCGTTTGATGGGAGTGATTCAGCGGGTGAAATGGAGTGTAAACCAGCTGGAGGATGTGCCATCTTGTGCGGAATGTGTCCTTCTTGCGTCTTTGCGGTAAAACCTCCCGGTTCCGTCCGCTGTCCGTGGAAAGTTTCTGATAAATTCAAGAGGAGGTTTATTATCGAGCTGCTGTTACGATGCAGAAACACGAAAGTACTGGAGAGCATTCAGAGAGTTCTGAGTGTTACTTCATGGACTTTGTTCACCTACAACAGAGCCAAGAGCCCAACTTCACTCCAGCGCCACACCTGTCTCACTACAGGACAGGATGGAGCACCAGCTGGCGTGAACATGAAGGAGATCTGGACCTGGTTTAACAGCAGTACCGAGTGGTTAAAATTACGCTATCTTTGCCGCCTTTTCTCATTTTGTGACCTGGAGCTTCTTCTTACGGTCGCAAATTTGACGAATGTGCTCCTGGTCAGACAAAAAAGAGGATTTCTGCAGTTTAACGGTAAGAAACGACAACAGAAAGCACAATTTTATTTCGATAAGGAGTTTTACTTTGTGAGTTTTTCTGTAACAGGCTTTTAAACTGTGGAATTATTAGAATTGAACATCATAATCTTAATAGTGTTGTTTCGTTCGCGAACGATTCGTTCAAAAGAACCGAATCCTTCAAGTGTACGTTCTGAACCGAATCACTTCCTCGAATGATTGAACGAATGATCGAATGGTGAACGAATCTTTTGAACAAATCTTTTGAACGAATCTTTTCAGTGAACTGATTCTAGTGATTGAGTACATCTAAAAGAACTGCCGTGCCCATCACTAAATTTTAATGAAGGCTGTACAGTTTGGTTGCGCTGCAGTACCTACATCTCACCACTAGTAGTCAGTAAAAACCACAAAACTCTTGCAGAAATGATAAACTTTCAGATAATTTTAAAGTTTAATAATGAAACAGGATGAATGACCACGTAGAGTAAGGTGAATTACATGTTTCTCTTTGTAGGGAGCAGTCACAATAAAATGGAGCATCATGTGGATAGCGATGAAGACTCAGAGGACCCTGCTCTGATGGTGGTACCTGGATCCTTCAGGTCTGTCTCTGGAGTCAGCCGGTACCGAGACTTTATAGGCTGCCTACATGTTGACCTGTCCAAGAGGATATTGGGTAAGTCAACATAAAGACAGTGGTTCTGTTTCCTAAAATTCACCACGTGTTGTGAAAATCGCATCAAACAAGTATTTTAAAATATTTTTTTACAGAGTGTGTAAAGAGGGAAAAGGGTGTCCAGCAATTGAAAGTAATGGTTATTATTTCAGTATTGTGAACCCTTGTGTGCATTAAACTGTGTGTCTTATATCAGGTCTGTTGGATGAACAGACTCTGAAACTTTGCCAGAAGGTTTGTCGTTACTGGGAGCACCTTGCTCAGGAAACAATGAAGGAAATCAAGTTTGCAAGAAAATTTCAAGATAAAGCGAAGGCCATAATGCAGGTTAAGCATAATTTTAACCTTAAAATCTGTATCTACTATCAGTTGGATGAAAGTAGAAATAATTTTCTTCTGATTTGGTGTTTTTATCTTGGGTAGAAGAGTGAAAGTAATAAGATTGTCAGCTCAACTTATGCCAAAATTGTGGAAGTCCCTGTTCCTGCCGAGGATAATGAGGAATCTGGCATTCAACCTCATGTCCAAAAGGTAAAAATTGATATCTTTAAAATATAGTGTTGAGCATTTTGCTGCAGAAATACATTCTTTCACACATAAATTGTCTTTCGTTTGACAGCTTAAGCCATTTGCAGCTGCTTATGCCAAAATCAGAACCAAAACGGTGCAAATGGAAGAGCGAAATGTGTACTGTGGTGCATATTATACCACAACGCTGCTGAGCAAGTAAGCAGGTGTAACTTTCTTCATGATGCATCTGTAGTCCTGGATATTAAGAATAAAAACATATCTGGTGGTTGTATTTGACAGAGAAGACCCCCATCGGGTGGTGGACTACAAAGGAGGATCTCTAATGGCCATGGGTGCAAAGGACAGTGCGGTGAATCTGCTTTATGTGGCGTCACAAACTGAAACCGTGTCGGTGCTGAAGGGCCACGTCGGGAGCATCCGGATGGTGTTATTGTGCGAGGACAGAGACCTGCTGATAACAGCGAGCTGTGACTCGAGTATCAGGTGAGGAGGAGGTGGTGGACTGTTACCGACTCAGCAGTTTTGTCAGGTGATGATGTAACATTTGGTCTCACCTGTAGGTGTTGGAGTTTGAAGACTGATGCGTGTGTGATGGCGCTGTACGGTCACACTAGAGTGGTAAACTGTCTGGATGTTCATGCTGATAAACTGGTCTCAGGAGCCAAAGACTGTCTGGTTAAAGGTAGGATTCTTACAGACATTATGAATATTCTTCAAAACACAAATATTTGGTTATGAAAGACTGGCTTTAACAGTCACGTTTACTGACTGATCAAGTGAAGTATTCTCAGTAAAACCCTTCGCTAATAATGTCTCTTGTTGTACATGTACCTGTTGTCAATAACACAAATACATCAGCAACAATAAACTAGACACGTGTATTAAACCTGCTTTTAGAGCTTCACATTATATGTGATGGTATAAAAAGGGATATTCCAGTGTGACGCAGCTCAAGGAAGAACATTTATGATCATTTCTTCATGGAAATGCAATCAGACCGAGACGCTAAGGCAGAATAACTACCGTGTCTGCAGTGCAAAATGATTGATATGATGATTATTACTTGAAGGAAATGATAAAGAAATGATCATAAATGTTCTTCCTTGAGCTGCGTCACCCCGCTGTAGTCCATAATGGACTGGCCTGAGCTCTCGCTAAAACAAGCAGCTGCTGGAAGAGAGTAGGTGAGTTGTTTTAGTCTTTTTGTCAAAGAAATTAGGCAAAGTTAAAGAGATGTTTGGTGGCTAGTACTATGGCTAGGACCCTATATGTACTGTTGATGAAGTTAGGTGCTGTTCTGAGCATTATTTGTGGCTATAGAGTGGCGTTTTGGTTGAGGTTTGTTTATGGCTCCTCAGACCGCTGTGTATTGCTATCGTGTGGTCGTTACTCAAGTTGGTATAACTAGAGAAGCAAGCGGTCGGCAACATTCATCTCTCGAGGGGTGTCAAACTCGGGGTTATGGTGTGTTTGACCTTAAATTGATTTATGACAGAATATCCCTTTTAATTCAAACCTCACTCACTTTAAATGCAAACTTTTTTGTTATAGCCTGTCAAAGTTAAACATATTTGTCACCCTGTCAGTGTGGAGTCTGCAAACAGGGACGCACTTCGAGGATTTAAATTTCAAGCACCAGTGTTCTGTCCAGTGCGTGAAGATCAACAAAACATCTGTGTTCAGCAGCTGTTATCAAGGGTTAATCAAAATATGGGACATAGAGAGTGCAGCACTGATCAGGGTAAGAGTCTAAGAAAAATCTGCTCTATAACAAACATTTCTTCACATTTACCAAATTTTTGTTGTTGTACTATTTCAAGTCGTGTTTCCTAACTGCTCTTTTAAAGGTGATCGATGCTCACAAAGGTTCAGTGAAGTGTCTCTTTCTCGACGAGTGGCACCTTTTATCTGGAGACTTTCACGGTCAGGTCATGGCCTGGAGCATCAGCTGTGATGTTAAAGAGAGTCTCATGACCTTCAAACACCCAAAGTAAGAAGAAAACCCACAGAGATTATAAAAACAGTGTCTTCAGTGTTATTTTTAATCTTTTTAGACACCTTGTCCTGCCTTGCCGCCCCTCTTTGACCTTTTAAAAAATACTTACCATGATGTGAAATATGTTTCTTTTAATATTTGTGATCTCCAAGGCATTTTACCTGACTAAATTGAAATATTGACTTGAATATTGTCTTTCCTGCAGGGAGGTTAAATCTCTCGCTCTGACGTACCTCCGTGTTGTAACTGGCTGTGCAGATGGAAAGATTCGAGTGTTTAATTTCCTCACTGGAGATTGCCTGAGAGAAATCAAGGCAGAGACTGAAAAAGGAAGCATACTGTCCGTGCACTTCAATGAAAACAGGTAAAATCAGAAACACATTTTTATATAAGTATAATTTTGTTGAATTTCTCACTCATTTTTCACTCTTTTTTTAGTATTTTAGTGAATGCAGCATCTGGTGTGAAGCGCTACCAGTTTGCCAAAGTGTTCTGGGATTACACAGAGACGACAGAGAGAAGTAGAGACGACGTAGTGACTCAGGATCTCACAGAGAAAAAGGTGTTTTCACCCGGCTTGAAGATGCATGACAATGACGACAAAAAACCAAGGAGATCTGCGCTTCTTCGCCTCTCATCTTCTCCGGCTACGGTCTCTTCATCAGGTAAAGAGCGCTGTAAAAGGGCTGAGTCACTGCTGCTGAGCGAGAAGGCGACAAATGAACGGATACAAAAGAGGGGCCCTCACCATCCTCCGACACGTGACTCTACCCTCCTAAGAGTCAGCGCCATGCAGAGGGCGAGGTGCAAAGATGAAGTCAGCGTCAACATGGAGCATAACGCCAGGCTAAGAGACTCCTGGGGTCCTCACATATCCGACACTCAGATTAATCTTACCGTGCAGAAACCTAATACTGATCACAGACGGCCTAAGACCTGTGTCCCCATTTTAAAGAGAGCTGTCAGTCAAAGTGTAACAAACACAATCCACGGCAGAGCGAAGTGTCACAGCGCTGCCACACACAGGAGAGGGAGTGGATTCATTACAAGAGCAGCAGAGAGACCACAGGCGCCTGAGCCGGCTCTCAGGATGAGATCGCAGCCCAGTCCAGAACACTCTGTGAAAACCAGAACCAGCTTACCCAGGATCAGTCCTGTGGGTCCAGTCACAGAGCGGGGAGGATTCAGGCTGATCTCAGTGAGCCAGTTTGAGGACTGTGTCTGCGGCAAGAGGGAACTCGTACGCAGCCGTGAGCTAAACCGCTCCAAAACGCAGGAGATAATCCTCTGAGGAAAGAAAGTCAGAGGGTTTGATTTAAATTGGTGTTTTACTGAAAGTCCACTAGAGGTCAGTGTTGTATAAATGATCTCTATCTGGAATAGGACCTAGAGTTAATATTATGGAGATTTTATGGCTTTAGCTTTTTCCCTTTTGGTCTTTAAGAAACTATCATTGAGCAGTTTAAGGACGATCTTTGGAAGTTACTTTCCTCTAAAGTTAAATGCACTCTCTGTCTCCTTGCTCATGTTGAGAATATATTAAAAGTTAAAGTGAAAAGCAGATCGCTTTACTCTTTTTTTCCTTTGCAGTGTCCTCAACACATTCAATTCAAGGTTCTCTGAAAAATCCACAGTCTGAATGGCAGGATCTTGTTGTTTAAAGACCTGTATTGCAGTTGTGGTGCTTTCAAAGATCCTTAGATGACACATGCCACGGTTAAATGTTGGCCTTTGAACTGTAGGCTAATAACAAGCTGGTTGTCCTGCTTCTTTGTCATAGCTGAAGATGCAGTTCTGCTTTGTTTGGATTTGTCAGAACTTGGGATAGTTGACCTTTTAGTTCTTGCGTTAGTCCACTGCAGATAGAGTTGCTAGTGTTTGCATTGTATAGTTTTGACCTATATTTGTGGATTAAGCAACAACTAGAGTTCACAAAAAGTTGTTATGGGCTGTCACCTGAGCCCATACGGTGACTTCTACTACAGAGTCTTCTGTTTTTTTATGGAGTGAGCTGCCTAAGAGCCCAGAGATAAATATATTTTAGTTTTGTCCCGTTTATACAAAGTTTTCTCCAGATTTCCTCAACTTTTCACGGATATAATGAACCATAGATAAGAAAATCACAGGATTTCTTGGAGTTTTGTGCCGGTAAATGTTATTTTTGATTCGCTGGTGTTATAAATTAACCTAGCTTTATCTTTAACTATGTGACTTTTTATACTAAATGCGTTCATTCAGTCTGTCGATGACAAATTTATAAGACGAGGTAAAAGAAAGGTAAAAAATAGACGTTTTGTACCTGACAAGTTTTGGCTTCTTTGCCTCTGCAGCCTTCATTAGAGGTTTGTCAGGCACAAAACGTCTATTTTTTTTACCTTTCTGGCCTTTTATGGATGAACCGTCTTATAAATATATGTGACTTTTTTCATTCTGTTTATACATCTCAAAGATAAACTTGAAAATAATCTCTGATTCGTGGGCGAAATGGAAAAGAAAAGGGTTTTCCATACCCTGATTCCTACTGTCATATCACATTTAGTTTGCTTCTCGTATTTGATAGCAGCAAAACTTTCAAACAAGACATAATGTGGTACTTTTGATCAATTTTCCAGTAACTTTACAGAATGATTTTCCAGCACATATTCATAGATAATAAGCACTCTCACCGAAAAACATGTCATTGGTAGTGAGTCAGTTTTCTCTCACCTACTAATTTTCCTTCAGTTGAAATACCGGGCAGAAAAACCTTCCATCAATCGAGAGACGACTCATTTTTGTGCATATTCAAGCTGTGCGCGGTACTTCAAACGTAGTGAGTGAAAACATCAGAGTGAGAGGAGTTTGTCCCGTCCAGAAAGACCTTTCACCCGGCCACCTGCCCTCTTACCCCGCTGCCTCCAGGGCATCATTAGGGGCGAGGAGGTTGAAGATCAGGGAGAAGGTCCTCTGCTTTGACAACAGCTGGGCACATGTGAATAACAAAAGGTTTATGAGGAGAACTGACTGCTTCAGAGAGTCTTCCCTTTCAGGAGAGGTGCCGCTAATTAATTTGATCTGCAGAAAACTGGGGAATAATGGAGATCCCCCCTCCTCTTTCCTCCTGTGGCAGTGTGACGTAAGGAGACAATGGAATCCCCTCCCAACACCCCGAGTCGGCTTAGCTTCGTCATGCAGCACAGCTCCCCCTTTGTCGCGTCAGGTACAGAGTCTCTTGTCCGGAGCTGCAGGGGGGATAATGAGCGTAAAATCAAAGCAAAGTCAGAAAAGGGAAAGTCTTCATGGAGGAATGCTCTGAGACCTTCTGCTTCTCATAGCTGGCCCTGAGGGTCGCCGGGGAAGACAAGGGTACAGGTTTATTTATGCTTGAAAGAAACGACCGTTAACCCTCTGGAGGTGAAAAGAAGGCAAAAAAGTCGATTCAGTTTAACTCGGCTGACCTCTGCTCTGCATGGATCTCCACCTCCAAAGGCAGATATTTGCATCATAGTTCATTTGTCAAGTTAATTTTTCAATTTTTGTCATGCCGTGTCACTTCCAGGTTTGAACTCTTCACCCGCCGTGGTGTAGAATGTGATTAACCAAATCACGACCTGCATTATTTTGATATTTGCATGTCACTCAGACGAGTGGCTGACTTGCCCTGGAGCTGTCCAGATATCACACCGTCACAGGTCTAATGAGACGGGCGTCAAAATGGAAAAGCTTGATGAATATGCAAAACAGTCCGGTCTCACGGGGAACTGATTTATGATAAGACATGAGGCAAAAATCCCACCGTGGAAAACACTCTTAGGACATTGTTCTTAAAGGCCACCTCGCTGCATCGGAGGAACCACAACTAGAGATGCCCTGCTATATTTTCTCCTCCTAAAACGGCACAATCCATGAATTTACCTCCTTTTTATATCAATTATGAATAATTAGCAAAGTCGCCATGATGCCAGCCATTGGCTTGTCAAAGTCTGGCACTGTGGCTGTTGAAGTGTTGGTTTTTCCAGAGCCAGAAGTATCCTCATTTGGAGGAAGGGTAAACAAACACTATCAAAGCTCTACAGTGTCCGCCTGTGGCCAACTCAATAGCTGTTGAATGAGAAGGTTAATGTAACCTCCGTGTTCCCCAAACAATTACGATATATTTGAGTTGAAAGCTGACCAATATTGTTTGTCCTGCAGACAGAATGAGCAAAGAGAGCAAATTTGGTTAAAATTTTACTGCCTTAATCAAGAGTGAGGGAGGTCAGTGTCCGTTTATGAAATTATGTCAATGACTTTTATGGATTTTCACTGTTACCCCCGCTTTTTTGCCGCTCAAGTAGCTACGCTGTTACGTTCACGTTAGGTTACCCGCGCTACTCGCAATATAGACCATGTGTAAGCTTAAACGTTACCCTTCACATCAATGGATGAGGGTCCGACAGGATTTGATGCGCTTGTTGATGACTCAAAGCATAGAAAATAACGTTGTGTGTTGTTGTGCTCATACAGCGCGAGTAAAAATCATTATTGGCGCATTGATATTGATGCTATTAATGCTACTCGCTATATAAACCGTGTATAATCTGCGCTATTGCTGAATGAAGGTAGGTAAACACTTTGATTGATTCTACTGAAAGGATGATATGTTGAACATTTGTTATGAGGATCTATTGTGATTTACTCACTATTGGAATTAGCACCTAGTGGCCACTTGGGGAACTGCAATTTACGGGAACTTCTACAATCGTGTAATTTCCAGCTTTTGTTAGCCCAGCAGCTTGCTATCAGGGCATTGTTGTTTGGAAATGTAGTGTTGCTGCTGTGAAGATGCACTTAAACAGGAATTATCGTTTTAGAGTGTTTATGCTACAGTTTCATAGAAGGAATAAGTACATTTATTAAGGGGTTCAGACGCTAATACCAAGCACGAGTAAAATAATGTACTCACTTAATTCGTGCAAATCTAGATGCTTGAATGAATAGTATTTACTCGCTTCATTCGCACATCAATGGTAATCCCTGCCAATTCACCCGGCGGGATAAAGTGATAGACGAAGGTTTTCTAAAACTTACCAGGTAATCTGACCTCCTCACTCACTTGCCTCCAGGTGAGCTCCTTATTATTCCGGTTTCGGTAATTCGGTAATTTGGGGTACACCCCGACAGAATCAATTTGTCCTCCATTTAAGATACCAGTGAGCAATCATCCCTTTTCATACGTTACTCCACAACCTTCATGCTGATTGGTTATCGCGACACGAATATCCACTAAAATTGAGACATTTTCAGCTCCTGCCCAAATCGCATCATTTGATTCGCTGAGGTATCTAATCGCATCTTTGCATTGACTTAACATGTAATTCATTCGCGTGTGAATGAATCAGAGGCATTTACGATACTCAAATCATAATTAAACCTCTGCATATGGCAACTTCAATGGCATTTGAGGGAAATGTCAGCAACTCATAGGATTGAAGATTTGAGTTTCTTGAGCTTAGTAGCACTTGAAAAGCCAGGCCCATGAGCCAGCACTGTTAGAATCCAGGAGGAAAAAAACAGACCCATGTGCCTTTTTGACCCCCTTTGTAGATACAGATCATAAAAGAAGAGAGGATGCAGTCCAAATGAAGGGAGGCAATTAACAGGACCACCATTATTCAGATTTGAGACTGATTAACATCCGCATCCAGCCAAGCCAATAGATGAGACAGAGTCTAATTGCTTATTGATTGGGTCTCAGCAGTGAGCAGGTTCCTGTTTGCCAAAGTTGGTTGTTGCTACGTTGAAAAGTCTTTGATTGAGCCAAAAAGAGCAGCGTGAAACTGCTGTGACCACGCATGGGGAAGATGATCAAAGAGACTTCAGCTAGCTCCTGGCTCCCTGTGTACAACACTCAGCCCCAAAAGATGATTGTGTGAAGCCATTACTCATAGATGCTTACTCATGTCAGACAGCAGCAGAGATGACACCTTCAGAAACTTCCTTCCATAAATAAATAAAGAATGATTGTGTGACGAGACAGTAAAGTCAGCAGGATCTTTCCCCAGCTCTTGATTTTGTTTGAGTTAGTATCATTAGGTTTTTATTTCTCATTTAAGAACTGACTGATTGCACAATGAAACCATCTGTTTTTTTACAGCGTTACATCTGGAGTGTATTCTGATAATTGCAAAGAGATTATTTTCTATCTGCAAGACCTTTTCAGTACAAAAGACCCATACAAAAACATAACCAAGTGCTGACTTACCACCAGAGGCTGTGGCATATAGTACATTTACAGTTCAGTGTCATTTTTGTCCTCTAGGGGGCCCACTAGACCTGTATATAGTCTTGTTTGGTGGCCAGATCTCAATGTTGGAACCAGAATTCACTCCTCCTGCAGTTGAAGACTTCTCTGTGTCTTTGAGAGAAATCCAGTTGAGTTTTTTTTTATTAATACAACATCATTTAAGTCTGATATTTCATTGAAAATAGTGCAGAGACAGGGTAAAAATGTTTAACTGAAATAATATTAACATATTCTTATTAAAGAAAACAAAAAAAAAGTCTGCAAATGGTCAAAAAAATGGAAAAAAAGTTGTTTAATGCTAAAAAAAATAATATCTATGAATGAACATCTTACAAATTGGGTTTATTTTTATCCGTCGGTAACATTTCTGGGTATTAAAGATACTTTTTTTTCAGAGAGGGTGAGTCTCTGAAAAGAAACCATCGTTTAGTAACTCCAAAATAATGGTTCGCAGTGATGTATCGCAAGGAATTTAGGGATTTCATCAGCCACAGTGCAGAATATTATCAAAGGAGTCATAGCAAGGGTTCAATGTAGAAAACCAGCACTGGATGGCTTCAATTTTTGGACCTTGAGGCGGTACTGCGTAATAGAATCAGGCACGACTCTGTTCACGACTCAATTGGCTCAAAATTACTTCCAAAAAGAATTTTTCTGTGGTCACGGTTTGTTGCTGCATCTGCAAATAAAGGTTAAAACTGTAACATGCGAAGAAAACCGTGTATAAAAAGATCCAGGAACACTGGCAGGCGCTCTGGGACCAAAACCGATTAAAGATAAAGTGTAGTAAAGTGGAAAACCGTGCCGCCGTCTGACGGATGATGACTTGATATTCCTTTTGGAAATCATGGATACTGCGATTTCTGATTTAGAGTAGAGAAAGAGCCTGTTCTAGCATCCATGCTGGTGTGTTGATATTGGACTGGAATGACGACGTTCCAGTAAAGAAGTCAGAAAACCAAGATGGACGCCTACTGTTGTAGCTGTTGTTTACAATTGTCAACTGTCGTTAGCGGTTGTCAGCCATTGTTAGTTGTTAGCTTTACCAGTTGTAAACAACGCATAACATGGTATTTTACTCTTACAAACACGATAGCACTGTGTTCACAGTTAGACGTTGGGCAGTACAACATATACCACTTATTTAATTTCACAAAAACAGAATATAAGTGGAAATAAATAATACATTACGAGAGATTTAACTGTTACTTTTTACTGTTGATGCACTGCGCTGCCGACTTGGATTATGACCTTGTCGTCAAGTCGGGGTCGGTGAGGATTGTCTGACTTTCCAAGTTAGAAATCCAACTTCAGGTAGGCGTTCCACATCTGGTTCAGTATAGTTTCTTGTATATTATACTGCGTTCCAGTTACCTTGGAAGTCGGATGTCGGAGCTGGGAATGACGTTACACCCAAGTTGACGGCGTTCCAGTAAACAAGTTGCAAAACCAAGATGGACGCCTACAGTTACCTATCGTTAGCTGTTGCTAACAATTGTCAGCTGTCGTCAGCCGTTGTCAGTTGTTAGTTGTTGTTAGCTATACCAGTTGTAAACTACGCATGAAGTTCCGACTCGGAGCTTGGAAATCCCGACTTTCGAGTACAACTGGAACACAGCATAACTACAGGCTAATTATATGCTCGTTAAAGCAATAATAACATTTTGGATATAGACCAAAACAGATTTTATAGCAGGCTTTTGAACTGTTTTAATTGGGTTTATAATGGCATGTCAATGTCAGTGTGTTTCAGTGTGTGACTATTAAACAAGAGTGAAGGGTGTCGTGAATTGACATACGGTCTCAATGCCCCCCCCCAGTCTTCACAGAGCAGCTCCAGACACATGCAGGCGACAGTGTTAAGTGTCATAATTTCACTATTTTCTCAGGCATAAATACGGAGACGCTAAAGTCAAAGGTCAACTGCATAAAACTTCCCCATTTAGAGGTCATATCGTCTGAGGGCTGGGGGTTGGCACCTTTAGAACAAGAAGGCAATTCACGAGAGAAAAGTTACAGCTTCTGACTCGACTTCCTGACACAAAATGAACAGAAAATTAATTGTAGCACTGGACTACAAAGGCCGTCATGCTCCACAGAAGATGGACAAAACGCTAAAGTGGGCCCAAAGCCTGGGTGGAGGATTAGAGGACTTGTGCTGGATGCAATTGTGCTTTCCTTGATATCTAACTGAAGAGGCATTTCTATAATAATTGTGATATTTGCAGCACATAGAAAATAAAGTGGCTGCAATAAGAAGTGCTTGTATTAGAAGAGAGTGTCAGAAAGGGTTCAGGACAACTAATGGACATCTTTATCAGTGTCTCCTCCCGGTTTGAGTCATGCACTTAATCACAGTCTGTCAAACAATTAGTCACCCGCTCATGTTGAGTACAGATGTTTTCTGTCTTCTCAGTCCTGATACAAGCAGAGCTCTTATTGTTTGGAGAGGCCAGAGTGTCAGATAAAGAAGAGAGGAGTCCTGAAGCTTGTGGACTCAAAACTTAAACAGGCATGCCTACTGATAATGCAGATTTCACTTTAAAGGAGGATTTGAGACTGGATTTGAGTTTGCTCCTCTTCTGTAGCTGAATTCCTGCTAACCAATCACAGCCCTTGTTTTCATATCTTTACCACAGTCAAGATAAAGTGTCCCAAAGCGATGTATTAGTGGCGTAATTATTGTTACTTTTAACAAGAGTGGATGTCAGATTTGATAAGCTGCTTCATGAGCTACCTGGTTTACAAGCTACTCCCTCAAAGGTGCTTTTAGATGCTTTTCACAACTTTATTTAGGTGATTAGGAAAAGCCCCTGAAGTTGAGGAAATCATCTTATTGCTCTGCTGCCACTGTGTGAGAGTGAACTGTTGGCTAACCAAAGTTGCTAAAAAGCCAGAAATCCAAAGAACTGGTCAGGAGCGGCTGATTGTGCCTCGCAGCTCCTCAGACGCTGCTCTGCAAACGACTGAGTTATAAATCTGCTCAAAAATCGGCGATGCAACTTGAAAATAAGGAAAGTGGATCAAGCGCAAGTAAAGTCATTCGCGCGAATGAATTACATGTCAAGTCAATGTAACGGCGCGAATGATGCGAATTGGGCGAAAGCTGAATATGTCTCAATTTGAGCGGATTTTGGCTAACTAATCAGCACGAAGATTTCTGAGTGACGTTTGAAAACAGATGTTTGTTCAGTGGTATCTAAAATGGAGAACAAACTGATTGTGTCGGTGTGTGGGTGTCCCGAATTATATGATACCCTTTCTTTCAATTACCGGAACTGGAATAAAAAGGAGCTCACCTGGAGGCAAGTGAGTGAGGAGGTCAGATTACCTGGTAAATTAAAAAAAAGCTTTGTCTATCACTTAATCCCGCCGGTTGAATTGGCAGGGATTACCGTTGGAATTACTGTGGATGCGTGAATGAAGCGAGTAAATACTATTCATCCACACATCTAGATTCGCGCGAATTAAGCGAGTAGATGATTTTGTGTGAGCGCCCCAGAAGTCAGACATTTAACTTCCTGCACAATTTGAGGGCCTGTATCCAATGACAACTTTATTCTGGCAGCACAGGCCTATTTCCTTTTTTCAGAGTTTTTGGCGCAGCTGGAAAAAATGTCAACTATTGGGACACCGCCATGCTCATCAATGCCATTCCTTGACCACTGACCAATCAGGTGGGAATCCTGGTAACGTCTTTATCAACAACAATGGCTTCGGTCTGCACAGGCCTTTAGTAAGTGACCGCAGTGAGTATGATAGTGAGCCCAAAATCAATGAAAGACAAGTGAATATAAAATCCAGCTGCTAACAGTCTGTAATCCATTTAATACCCGTCACAACAAACGCCACTTTTCTGACATGATAGCTGGATTGCTGTTTGGATAACAAATCCTCCGTGGGGCTTACTCTCTCCTCGTTTGACCCCGGCCCAGGAAGAGCCTTATTTGGAGCTCAGGAAAAACCGACGGGTGTCCCATCTTAGATATTTCACAGCTCAGCGTGCTCCCTAGCGTGTTGATACAAGTGCTGGGAAACAACACACAGTCTGGTTGATTCATGCCATTTGTGTTTTTCATTTTGATGTCATGTGCGGGAGTTTTTTTTTAAAGGCAACCTGGGGATAAAAGTGACCCATATTAGCAGCAGATGTTTTGGGTCATGGAGTACTTTTCCCAGGGGTTCATGTGGTGAGAGAAGGATCCGTCATGTCCGCAAGGGGGACACATGGATGAGAAAGAAGAGCATTGATGTGACTTGGAGGGAGAAGTATGATTGGGAAAAACATCAAACTCCTGAAGGTTGAAAGTTGAAAAACTGAAAGTATTCAAGAGTTGATGCCAGATTGCTCATGTCTCTAGTTGATAGCCAAGCAATAAGCAGGATAATTCATAGTGAATGGGTAGTGTGGAGGCCTCAACCAGCACTTAGTGTTAGTATTTCTTTGTCTTTGTTTCAGTTTAGAAAAATCACGTAACACACATTTTTGTTGTTGAAATAAATTCACTTTTATTGCAAACTGTCTCATAGTTTAATTAGGTTGTAACTTTAGTTCTTTTTGTCTTGAGATGACCTCTGTTAGTGCGGGCCCAGATTTTGTTAATTTTCTACCTCATTAATTTGGATATTTATTTTTTATTTCTGCTTTTTTGAAATTAAAAAAAATTGGAATTAAGTGAAATTAAAGGATAAAGATCTTTTTCCACACCTTTGTCCTTTGCCTGGTTGCTTGGTCATTTATTGGTAGGTTATTGCTTGGTTATTTATGTATTGTCCCCAACAATATGTCTCACTCTTTTTTAAACATTAACTATAGTATACTACTTACAGACCCCAGCTGTCCATGTTATACATATAAAGACATAAAAGTTTTTTTTTTTTTAACTTTTAAAAACGTCTTGAGTTTTGAGGGTCACAATGACACACTAAAAGTCTTAATTTGGGTGCCAGTTGGCCCTGGAGTGAGAGCGAGCCATATTTACTGAGGCGATAGTCCTTGCAGTGGGCGCTGGGTGACTCCTGGCTGCAACTTTTTGCCGCACACCATCTTTTCCCCTTCACATTTCCTGTCCCTTTTCAGCTGTCCTGTCTTAAAATGCCTTAAAAAATCTAGAAATGGTTTTATAGTTTAGTAGACACACATGAAGTCATCCTAAATTTTGTTAGCGCCTCTATGTCAAAGATGTGACCAATCCAGCACACAGACAGAATCAGCATCTCTCAAAAATATTTTGTTTTTCACGTGTCAGACGTTGAAATTTACCGATTCTGTCACTGGAACGTTCGCCGCTGTGATATGTCTCTCCTCCTTTGGCACTCCACGATTCATCGAAAATCCTGCAGCCTCTCTCACCCTGCCCTCCCCCGATCTACAGCTGTTAAAACAGCCCATACTATTCTCCTAATTGTTTCAGTGTGTAGGCTGTTAGTTTAATGTGCCAAGCTGGATGAGTCAGGGATCAAAAAACTATCGATGTGAAAAAAAAAGACATACTCTCTGCCTTCTGAAATTCTTGAGTGCAGTCTGACTTCTTTCCTGAATGGTTGTCTTTTTATTGTCAGTAAATTGCAGTTTAATTTAGCTGTATAAAAGCAAAGACTCTAAACAAGTGCAGGAGAGAGCTGTGTTGTGCTATTGAGAGTTGTGACCCTGAATGTGACCCTTATTTAGTTTTCTCCTGGTTTTATTTGAGTGTGCTTTGTGTATTTTCCCTTATTTTTCTGTTCTCCTCTAGTAGTCAGGTCTTGTCAGTTTTCAGTTTGTGTTTGACCCAGTTTCCCTCATGTTCTCAGTGTTTTATTCTTTAGATCAGTTTTCAGTGTTTATTTCCTGTTTTATTTTGTAGTAGTCGATTCCTTGTGTTTCTAGTCTGGTTTTACTTCCTTAGTTTTCCCTCCTTCGTTAATCACTCATGAGTTTCACCTGTGTCTCGTTAGCCTCACCTGTTGCTCGTTTCCCTGTGTGTGTGTGTATAGTCCCCATCTTTCTCTGTTTCTTTGTTGGTTAATTGTGTGTGTGTCAGTCTTAGTCGATGTGTGAATCCTAGCCTCCTTGTGTTTTTTTGTTTGATTT
Organism: Xyrichtys novacula; assembly: GCA_962446985.1. Classification (NCBI taxonomy): domain Eukaryota; kingdom Metazoa; phylum Chordata; class Actinopteri; order Labriformes; family Labridae; genus Xyrichtys; species Xyrichtys novacula. Next base: position 3,074,891 of record OY660882.1, on the reverse strand, counting down.
TGCCCTTTGGATTTTTCAGTTGGACATTTTGAAGAAAGTTTTTGCTGTTTTTTTTCATTTAGTTCTTTTTAAACTAATCTGCATTAGGTCCTCTCCCTTTTGTTAAACTCTGGCATGTGACAGATTTTAAACCAATGGGGATATTTCCACTACAGAGTCATATCTGTTTTTGATACAGTGCTCCCAAAAGGCCTTGAAGATCATGGTTTTTGGCTTTGTCCTTGTACAGAGATGTATCCAGATTCAGTAAATCTTTTAATAGTATAATATGCCACAGATGATGAAATCCACAAATTCTCTCTCACAGAGCGGTGACCCCTTTTTCATCTTAATTCAAGACTTAGCCTCCTTAAAATACTCTTTTCAAACTCAGCCATGGTGAAAAATCTTGGTTTTTAGCATCACACACTTCTTCCAGTGTTTTATTATTCCTGTCCAACTTTCTTCAAACGTGTTACTGGCTCGAATTCTAGGATATATTTTCAACATTTGATTTTTCATCTTTGCGCCATTATCAATTCGCAGGGTTCCTACTCAAGTATGGAAATAAATATGATCAATTTCCAGATCTTAAAAAAAATGAAAAATAAAGTACAGAAAAATATTTATGTTTCTAGACTATTACCACAGTTCTAAAATACTGTTTTCTAAAATAAAAAAGTAGGTATTTCCAAAAAATAATTCTAAAGAATAGAGTATGGAATAGTGTGTAAATTCCAACTGTGTAGGAACCATGAATTAAATATAGCATTGACATTATTTGCAAACCATCAAAATCTGGTTTTATCATCATTTTGTTTGGTAGCCCAAATTTTTGGGAGATTGTGACATGTTGGCACAACTTCTTTACACATTTTTAGCTACTTCTCTTAAACCGAACAAGAAGAGTTAAAAGATATTTAGGCAACTTTCCTTTCCTATTTTATGTATTAACAGGCTCTGAAAGACACACATCTCTCTCAGGTGATTTCTTTAGTTTAAATACGAGGGTTCTGTGCTGACTAACACCGTAAAGGTTCTAGTTCTAGGTTCATCTTAAACTTGCTGACTACCTTGACTGAAATAATTCCTCTCCGTTTCCAAATCACCTCTCTTTGTGATGTTTTTCTGATTTCGTGCTTCTGATGCATCTTTTAAAAGGTGTTAATGTCGCTTAATAACTGAATTAAATTAACAAGAAAAGCCTTGGCAGTCCTTGTAAATCTGTCTGCCAGTATTTTTTCTTTGTTCCCCTTTTTAGAGTGCTGCGAGCGTATGAGTATGTTTTTGGCTGCTTTCTCGCTCAAACGCTGTTTTATGTAACCTTCCCCTGTAGACTTTTAATTTGTTGACTCTTTTTTTTTCTTTTTTCTTCATCATTTGTTCACAGCTGGGAGAAAATAAATTTGAAAAAAGGACTTGAAATACACAAACTCTTGAGAGGAGAGGGAAAATTTATGGCTCTCATTCGGAAAAGCTCTACAAGGTGAGATAAAGAACGTAACCGATCCCCGCGCAGCTGCAGCTTATAATAGTTATGAGTGTTTAAAAAGGTGCTCTGCAGAGGCGTTCGGGTGAGTGTGCTGTTTTCTTTCAACAATAAAAGCGCGGAGTAAGGATGACATAGCTGGAGTTGCGTTTCCCGGGAAAAACTGCACATGGTAACTCATATCGCAGGGCTCAATGGATGTGTAAAGGATTGTCGAATCATTACAACTCCTGTGTGACAATGGGCTGGAGTAGAGGCTGGGAAAAATATTACGCATGTAGATATCAGGACCAGAATAGACGTAAAAAGAACGACACTATCAGTAGAAATCTTTCGACTGATGAGGTAAAAAGTCCCTGACAACTTCGCAAACATCAAGCTGCTGCAAATGTACACAAAGGCAACCTGATACCTCGTGATAAGTCGGAAAATGTCAGGGCACACTTTTCCTTCTGCAAGTGTCTCCGTTTGTGTACTGAGTGCATTGATGTGGTAACATCAAAAGACGTCTTTACTGCGAGTCTGGAGCTGAGGCTTCGCCGTTCGAGTGCGGCTCATGTGTTTTGAATAAACTAGATTCACTTAATGCGCTCCATCAAAGAGGCAGTGGAAACGAACCACCAATGTCATGGACGCAAATGTTATCCACGCTATGATGTTTCAGTTCCAAGGTTTCTGCTTTATCATGCGAAGCAAAGAGTACTATTTAAAGTCATAGTATCTTTGAACTTCTTACTGCTACATACAGAAAATATATGAATATCACGCTTTATTCTGCTTCAATAGAAACAAGTAAGTGTAGGAAAAATGTAAGTATTTTAGATGACAAAGAGCTGCCTTTCCTTTGTCTGGGTATGCAAGCTGCCCGGCTGTTGTCATAAACGGACATTTCACCCTCTCTGTTTACAAAAAAAAAGGTCATGGTTCGATTAAGATAGTTGTTGTGTATGAATATGAATATGGTTTTATATCCTGAACAGTTTAAAGCAGCACCAATACAACCTACACTGACTCAATTATGCGTAAAAGTTTCAGTATATTATCAACAAACGGGTATCTAAAAGGTGTTCATTCAATGTCGCCAACCTAGCACCTTTGTTGTTAGATTTAGGCGATATATTTTCAAAAAAGACATCTCATCCTCTCCGTTTCCAAAAAAAGAAAACTGCGTGCACACCACTAAGTTTTCAGAAACGTTTTTGTCTGCACTAACCCGTGTATATATGCCGTCAAAAGCATATCAAACCTGTAGGTGGCAGTGTAGCGAGAAGCTCAAGCCAATCAGAATCCCGCATAGCAGCACCAACAACAACAACATCACTTCTTTCTTTCTGGCGCACAATCTGCCGTTAGCTACCCAAATCTCAGTTTTTCTCTGTTTACATGCAAACAGAGTTTTCCGAGGGTGACCATACGTCCTCTTTTTTGGGGCTTGTCCGGCTTTGTCTGGGGAAGTTTATAAAATCCTTTAAATGTCTACTGTTTTGTACGAGAGTTTCAAATTTTGTGTCAAGTGGACTTACTGAGTTAGAAGCGCGTAAAAGACACTCGAGCAGACCCAAAAAACTCAAAATTAACTTTGTTTAACCTCTTTTTGGAAAGTCAGAATAATGTCAATTTAGTTTTCCCAAATCTCCACTCTGGCTGGAGTTTTTAAAAACAATCGTTTTCAGGGTGAAGTCTCCGTTTGCGTCTAAATAAAGGGTGCAAACGACAGTTAATGTCTCAGTTTTCTTTTTTTAATAACCAGGTACGTATAAATGGGACCTAAATGACTCCTTGTATCAAATAATCTGTATTTTTCTGACCAGGATGTCCAACGGATGCACACGGGCAAAGTAGTACCTCATATTTCTTTGATAATTTTGATTTTCTTTTTCCTTTTTAATGAAAAGTTAATTTAAAAAAAATTGGATCCTGAGTCCTGCACAGATCTCTCTTGACAATTATTATAATCAAACCTTTTATTTTCTTCTTGAAGTCCCACTTGAGACAACTATCTCCAGTATAGAGGTCTGATTTCCCTGCATGGGTTCCCCTCATGTGCAGGATTTGCTAGACTCAGCATACTTTGACATTTGGGAGTCTGACTTTGACTTGTGGATGACTTGGACAGCCACCTCATCTGCAGTTAATTGAATGTAAAATTAAATCTATTTAAATCAAATTTACAATTAAAGATGCTCTATTCCAGGAGAAGGGACAGAAAACCAGATGTTTGGGCTCTCGTGAGTAAATCCTTTTTTTTTCTTTCAAGTCACAGACACCAGTTTTTACTGTCCAAAAATAACCGTCTGAGTGCTTTTTAAATCCGAGCGTGTAAGATCAAACTGTAGGTTTCAGTGTGGGGAACATTTTAAGAGAAGTCCCTGAGTTCATTAAATTAAATTTTCATCACAGGCTTCGCAGGAGTAACACTTTCCTTTAGTCTCAAACGCAAACATTAAAGCACACACAGCCAAATATATACCATACACGGCACACATCGGGAATGCCCCCTCTTTTATACTAATCTGAAATGAAACCCAACCTCAAAGGGCAACAGTGGGACTCGGTGGAGACTAATGTTTTGAAAAAGGGGTGAGTCACACTCGAAATCCATCGGAACTGCTCACCATGGCTAATTAAAATAAACCAGTGGCCTGCAATCACGGATCCAGTTGGCGAAGCCCGTATAAACAACCCGTTAGCTTAAAACGAGAACCCATGTTTCTTACGACCAAAACAGTGGCGTGTGTCCCAGGCGGGTTAACAGAAAGCGCTGGGCAACAACGGCGCAGAGGCCACATCTGGGATCACTGTGTCATGTAAAATCACCCGAGATGTTCGAGATATCCACGCAAACTTTCAGGGGGCTGGAATATTCCTCCAAACATCCATGTGAACATCCTGAACCGGACCGGCTTCCTCTCAGTGTTTACCTCTGGAAATGTCTCTCAAGAAGCGTGAAGACGTGACAGCGGATTTTGGCATCCCGCTTGATCCGTCCCGAATGGGTGAGCCGTCAACGTGACAGTAGGTGAAAACAAATACCCCTGGAATCTCATGAGAGGTTGAATTTTCCCACATGGAAGAAAAGATGTTCTGGGAACTGCTGGCATGAGCTGAACCATCAAACCTGAGATTCGGGTGGCGATACTGTAAACTGGCAGAGGATTGACTCCTCCTGTTTACAGAGGTGACACAAGGAAACATGGTCTTCACTCCCGCGGAAGTATAGATACATGTGCGTACAAGGGTTCTGGGAAAAGTAGAAGAAGTGGGGGATTGTTTTCTACCAACCGATTCTGTGCAAAGCTAATGAAACTTATCGCTATACTTGTGTAAAAAAAAATGGAGCACATTCACGTGGCACAATCTGATTGAGCCGAACACATGGATGAGAAAATCAAACCCCAACAGCATTATTCAGTGGCGCCATGAGAATATACTGAGAGTTCTCATAGTACCACTAGCATACTTTGCATACAGACCCTGCCTGCTCCACTGGCTTGCAGTGATCCTGTCTCACCTCTGCTAACGCCTCTTACTACTTCCTGCTACGTCTGCGCTGCAGGGGAATGATTTTATCCCCCCATTATGTCTCTTTGGCTGTCATATTCAAGGTAAGACCATGTAGACCATATAAATATTGTGCCAGTCTTCATGCTAGGAGGGGAGTTTGCTAGAATGCGAAATGAAAACACTTTCAGCAACAACAAACCTACTTTGAAAATGTAAATGAAGCTTGATTATGCGGGGCACGGCTCGCATACACCCCACTCTTAATCAGCTGATGGCATGCAGCTTGAATCATCGCGTCTAATCAGTAACACGCCAACGACAGGATAGACAAACAAAAAGGCAGCACCTTGTAGACTTGCTAACAGCGGATTTCAAGAACTTTAGCATTTCTTGGTCTTTCAGATGAGTTTTTTCTCACGGTGGCAGATTAAGGGAACATGCTCCAGTTGCAAAGAGGTCTTTCTAAAATTAAAATGCACAAACTCAGACATTTAAAGTCGTGCTATTAGGATATTTTCTGCTTTAAAGTGTAAAATTGATACTGCTTTGTTAGCTCTGCCAATCTCACTTTAGCAGCAACCCCTTGCAGGTCGATTGGGAGAGAGGAGGTTTAAATTGTATATATTGTGCATTAATATTTTGTATTGTGCTTTGTGGACAGTCTGACAACGTTGGTATTTTGGTGTAAAAAATAAACTGTATGTGTTGATGTTAATGGACTCTTTATGAGATTGTAGGGCAGTGAGTTTTCAAGGTGTTGAAACAGGAGGTGGCAAGAGATGGCTATGAACCTGGGAAAATGGGTAGGATGACTATACGTCCTCTTTTACCCAATCATGTCTTCTTATTTGGGGGCTGTCTGGCCTTGTCCGGGGGAGTTTATAAAATCCTCGTCCATGTCGCCTGGGCGTACTGAGTTAAAAGCGTGTAAAATACACTCAATCTGACCCGAAACTCTCAAAATTTACTACACACAACTTCGTGACTCCACCCCACATAGTCGTAACCTCTTTTTGGGGATTCAGAAAATGGTCACCCTTAAAAACGGGATGTTTGCAGGTGTGCCATACCCCTCGTCTCACAGGTTCAACTCTTTATGCTATTTGGTGCATCAAACTGTTAAAAACACACTTCTTTAAAGTACAGATACTCATAAACTCTTCCAAAGTACTCTAATAAAGTTTGTCTGTGCGACTTTATTCAGCTTTCCAACTCTCTTTTCTGCTTTCCGTATTGGATTAAGTGTGTGTTAGGAACAAGAACATGATTGTTCATTTTCTGTACTTTACGGTAATGGTCATGAATTATATGACCTTTTGTCTTTCAACAGTTTATTCATTAGCTGCTCCTCTGTATGCATACCTGCAAATATTAAAACAAGCACAGAATATACACTGGAAGAAGCGATGCGAGGGCACTCCCAGACTCAGCATTGGCTCGTTCTCAAACCTTTCCCGCTCAATTTGCTGTTTTTGGTCTGAGCTTTATTGAACTAAGTCTGTGTACCTGGCTCACACCCTCTTCATTTTCTGCAACAATAACACAACCGTGCCAGGAAGTTCCTGTTCGCGGCGTTCATGCTCTGCCAGTGCTGAGCGGAACAAGGCAAGGACTCAAACTCTTTTCCGGTACGTTGATGTGATGTTAGCGGTTTTCATTTGTTTTGAAAAAGTAGGAGTGCCACATCCACTTCACGCTCCACTATCGACGGCAGGATGGGACGTGGACCTAGAGAGGACTGTTTATCGGCCACATATGCCGTTCCCCACCATGTGGTTCCACAAACAAAGTCACATTGCTTGGAGCTAATAAAACACATCCCAGGATTTCCAACTATCTTTGATGTTCTTATCATTTCTAATTTATTCAACGGAAGCCCACTGGCATTTTATCATCCTATGGTTTCAAACACAAAGGCAAAGAGTAACACAAATCAAACCTCAAGGCTCAACGTACAGGATAAGAATCACTTATCAGGCCCGCTCTAATATGTAAACAATCTGCTGTAGGTCAGCAGCTACAGCACTTGTGCTGCTACAGCACATATAAACACTCTTCAGATGATGTAAAAGGTGCCAACAGGCCCCAGGCATGAAAAGAGAGCACATGAAGTCAATGACAGACTTCTTTTTATATCGTTGTAGAGGGCAGATCATGAGTTTGTATACACTTACAGATAAGGAACACAATTTCATGCTTTATAAAGTACAAAATACGACAATAACATGAATGAAAAGTAAGAAAAAGAAGCATTAAAAACTGCAGCGCATGGTAATAAAGAGGCCTAAGCCTACCTCCAAATTCCACCGCATCTGGAACGGCTACGAAGAGGCCATATCTGCCGATCGTAGCTGATCGTAACCATTCAAGTCAATGTGTCAATTTCCACCGGCTTCTTTCCGTTCCACTGCGGATCGCCGGACTCTGCAGCTGATCGCAAGAGTTCTATTTTTTCCAGACGCCGGAGCATGCCGGATAAATTCAGCACAGATTAACCTGTGCTGGAAAATCGCTGCTGTTCCAGATCGGAGCTATTCCAGATGCAGTGGAAATCCCGGGTTAGGGTGACCATATTCTAAATCCCCAAAAAGAGGACACAACTATGCAGGGGCGATGTCACGGAGTCGCACAAAGTTAGTTTTGAGGGTTTTCCTGGTTGGATCGAGTGTCTTTTACGCGTTTGTAACTCATTAAGTCCATGTGACACAAACTCGAAACTTCCGTACAAAACCGCTGACATTTGAAGGATTTTATAAACTTCCCTGGACAAAGCCAGACAAGGCCGGACAGTCCCCCAAAAAAGAGGACATGTTCGGGTAAAAGAGGACGTATGGTCACCCTACCTTAACTGGGCATTTAAACATAAAAGTTAACGAAGATTTCTCGGTTTTGGACCCAGACTCAAGTGGACAATCAAGGAACTGCAGTTTTTATGCACTTTTGCACTGATTTTACTTCAACTCTGGAATTCAACCTGCCAATCTCCTGTGCAGAGTAAAAACCAAATGGAGAACTTTCAAAACACGGGGATAGTTTTGACATAGACAATTTCTTGTTGTGCACTGAAATCTGAAAAATTAGACAATTTAACGTCACTGTCTGGGAATTATTTTGAAATATGAAACATACCATGAAATTGTTCAGACATCATCCTAAGTTAGGGCATGAAAACAGCATTTGATAGGTCCAAGATTTTGTTTTAAAGATTCAAAAATCATCTAGTTTTACGTTTCAACCAAATACAGCCAGAGGCAGCGTCGCCAAGATATGATTCTCCTTTGTTAAGATGTGTTAATGATATACCCTTGTCTCTTTTTGCAGAGGATTTGTGGGTCTCACACCATGATTGTGCAGTCGAAGCTTTCCAACAGCCCATTCCTCAGCCCTGCTTTAGGTTCCTACAATCACTCTGTGAGAGAGCAACCCCTGAGGGTGACGCAAAGAGCAAAGCAAACCATGAAATGAACTGTATGAAGGGGAATTATATCTGCAGAGCCACAAAGTGGGGAACGGCCACATGATAAAGCAGCAAATGAAAAATGCAGATAGGTGCCATGGTAACAAAAGGGTGCAAACAAACAGCAGGAGCAGATGGAGAGGTTGAAAGTGAATGCCTATTAAATGTTTTTCTAATGCATTTGCCAACAATGACAACAGTCAGACATGCTAGTTACAGAGTCTTTGATTGAGAGGCTGCGAGGAACAGATTAATAATGTGAACCAAGTAGGAAAAAAGGACGAGGAAGAAGGAAGTACAGAGCCAAATAAAGCTCAGAGAGTTTAATACAGACCAGGTTTAAGTCCAAATAATCAGGTATCTAAAATCTTCTGAACAGTGTTGTCTTACTTCAAGTGACTCTACTCTTGCTGTTTATTTTTGCGCGTCAAATTCAGATGTGGCTTCATATCGAGTGTCTTGGAAATGAGGAGGTTTGGTGTGTAAATATGGCGCTGAATCTTTTGAAGTGCAAACTCAGCTGTGGGAGAAGAGGCACGCAGACGCCAGAGTTAAGAAAGTAAAATATTTCTCACTGGCTTATCTGCCACCACAGCTGACAAATATATTTAAAATCTGAATTTGTTTGCTCCAGAATTTGAATCCAAAACCCTAAATAAAAGCTTTGCCTGCTCTTTGGTGAGTCATATTTCACTTAAAAAACAACATCGGACCCTTTATTGTAATATCAAACCCTCTCGACTGAAACCACTGAAAAGAGTTTTAGATTTTCACTTGTTTATATATGCGAGTTATCTTAAAAAACAAACTTGGATCACATAGGCAGAGAGCCCTTGCCTCCACATAATTAGAGAAGCTAATGATGCTGACAAAGGATTTAATCCACTGAACAGCTTATTGAGCTCTAATTATATAGCTGTATTTAACAAAACCTTAAGATGTGGCCCATTTCAGTATTTGAGGAGGATTACACACTTCACAGTTTCTACATTCATCACATAACAGTTCTTCATCTAATAACTCGGTTAGCGTAAAAATGACAGCGAGGCTTTTATTTTGAAATTTGAAAGGACTTCTGTCTCCCTCGTTTGGATCATTAAATCAGCCTTTAATGAATGTTAAGAGTTCACCAAGGAGGCTGATGCACTTCTCGTGTTTATGTGGAAAAAAATGAAAACAGCCAGCAGCTTGTTAGTTTAGCGTAGAATAAGGGCTGCAAGCTGAGCAAAACAGCTACCACAGCTCTAATGGTGTGGTGTGAAGAAATGGGGATTTGAAGTGATATCTTGGTCAGAGTTTAGATCAAGATGCTCCCTTGCTCACCCCTGTAATTATTAAATTACTTATTATTATTATACTATTATTATTATTACACACTGAGTTAGACACCCCCTCGAGAGATGAATGTTGCCGACTGCTTCCTTGTTTGTGGGGGAGCCCTGACAAGTTGATCACTGAGTGCAGCGGAGTTCTGCAGCTCAAGGAAGAACATTTCCATGTAGTAATAATCATCATAATAATCATTTTTGCACTGCAGACGCTTTCGTTCTTCTGCCTTAGCGTCTCAGTCTGATTGCATCTCCATGAAGAAATGATCATAAATGTTCTTCCTTGAGCTGCGAAACTCCGCTACACTCTGTTATCGACTCGCCAGGGCTCCCCTACAAACAAGCTGCTGCTGGAAGAGAGTAGGTGAGTTGTGTTTAGTCTCTTTTCTAGAGAAATTAGGCAAAGCTAAGAAGATGTTTGGTGGCTAGTGCTACGGCTGGGACCCTATATGTACTGTTGATGAAGTTAGGTGCTGTTTTGAGCATTATTGGTGGCTACAAAGTGGCGTTTTGGTTGCTGTTTGCGCGTGGAGATTTCGACTGCTGGGTATTGCTATCGTGTGGTCGCTACTAAAGTTGGTATAACTAGAGAAGCAAGCGGTCGGCAACATTCATCTCTCTCGGGGGTGTCTAACTTGGTGTTACGGTGTGTTTGACCATAACTTAAATTTACGCCAGAATATCCCTTTAAGGACAAGACGCTCTTGTGATAGATGGTAGGTATGAGACTGTGATTGATCGAGAAAAAGCTAACTATTTCCTCTTATTTGGAATCATTGTGCTATGGTGTGCTCCTTTCTCTAGACTTTTATTAGCTGCAAAGAAGACTCATTTTGACATTGAATAAATATACGTCATGAAATGTTCAAACCATCTCCATTTTACATATTTTTAGTTGAAATATTAAGTCAACTTGAAGGCAAACCCCCTCTAAAACCACCTGTCCACCTGTGATTACGTTTCCTTCACAATGACTTTCTATTCCAGACAGATCTTTTGAATGGAACCCCGTGTGACTCCGAAGTCTTGAAACTGGATGCTTAGCAGTGGTCGAGGGTCTTTCTGCGACCCTGTACCCCCACAAAGGTTTATCCCCCCCACTTATCATTCCTCAGCCATCAGCAGCTCCAGAGTGGAGCGACACCAGAGCCCTTTGCTAATACAGTACACACACGGTGATGACAACGACCGCTGATGAATAGAGCTGCAGGCCGTGGAGATTAATGGACAACCCTTTGAGACTGTAAGTCATGTTGGATATGTTTGTTTTGACTGTGTTTCTACGCTGTCCTACAAATAAACACAAATCTGATTAATTCATTTAAAGATAAATTACATATTTTATATGATTGGAAACTGGACTTTAAGCCTAAATTTAATATAGTCCCAGAATGAGTTTATTATGAAATGAGTTTTAACAGCCCTGCCCCAGTGTGTTTTGATGTTTTTGTGAATATTTCCTATAATCTAGAATCATCCTCCAGACATTAATCATTTGCAGTATAACTGAGCAATATCCTGATTGTTTGTTTCAACACGGATATCACTAAGGGTGACCTGAAAGTTCGGTCCAAGGTTCAAACCAAGGTCCATGTTTTTGTTTAGGTTTGACACTGTCATTATTGCAAACAGACTAACAGACTTTACATGACAAACCTACGTGATATCATCATCAACTACATGCTTTGCATGTCTCTGTCTTGAATGGTGTAAACATGGATGATATTATCATTCCCACCATTGTACTATTTTTGGTTTTCTACCTCCAACAGCGATATTTTGAAGATCTGAACATGAGGCTGGTCCGAGGTAGTCTCATGAATTTGATCATTAGACGACAACTTTATCAACGTCGACAGGAAAGGAAAAGAAAACATGCAATCCTGCGAGTTATTGCAACACCAGCTCGGGAGAAAGTATGTGTAGTAAAACTCTGGGAAAGATAAGCTGTCAATAGTGAGGTATAACTTTATCAACAATATCATAAAATACCCATTATTGGACAATCTCCTGTCAACATGATAACAGATACTTCTTCTCCTCGTGTCATTTCCTGTCTTTGGTACGTAGGAACAAACCTTTCAAAATAATGCTTTCGCACAGGGCAAGAACCAGACCATGCTTCAGTTTGGTCCAGACCAAGACCACCTCTTTTGGTCGGATCAAGGTTGAGCTGTTTCGTCCTGGGGAGGTTTCACACCTCTCATTGAAAGTCTGAAAAAGCCCCCTAAATCACTAAAACCCAACTTCATATCTTAATTTGAGGACTTCTGTTGAACTTGATCATGATTCAAGATCAACATGTTCATGTTATTCCACTTGATTGCCTTCAGAAGTTTCCTCGTGGACAGTTTGCACACTTACTGCTGTTAGCTAGTCAGCTCAGATAGCTCCTGGCTTGAGAGTTAGTTTGCGCACACGTATTTAACTTTAATGACTTTGATTTTCAAGTTCAGGGACGGGGTAATCCAGCAGGGGAGCGGCAGTAAAATGAGCTTTTTGAAATTGGACTAGCAGACAGCAAAACGGATGAGAGGACTTCCTGAAGAGCATTGCTGGATCAGGAGAAATGTTCACATCCCAATTCTCAGTTTCAAAAGCACCTTAGCCCAAAACCGCGAAGAACACTGGATGGAGTATGACTTTATATGGTTGAAGACACTTTGCCGCTGCCAATAAACAAGTTGTCAACACAGACCTCTCTTCTTTGCCTCAGTCTTCGAGAGTGTGGAGTCTTTTCGACTTCTAACACTGTGGCGCTCATCCAGATGGATCGCTGTGATCATAAACTACTCTGGCTCTAATAAAACGAAGGATAACCCTGACTTTTTATAGCGCTCAGAAAGTCCGCCAAAGAGCCAAGAAGATGCATGAAGACACAGGCGGATGAAGACCTTAACTCTGAGTTTGTCTCAGTCACTTCATTCATAGACAGAGCGACAGTGACGAGAGGCAGAAACACAGGAAAGAAAGGAGCTCTGGACTTTGGTGTCAGGCACAAATTGATTGAATTGTTTAGTATTCAACAGGACTGTTGTTTGGCAGAGCCGATAGGTGCTGAGCGGATTTGCAACGCTCGTAATATTTCAATTTGTGACCTTTTATGGGGCAATTTCCAGGTGTGGCGATTAAAGTGCCCGTAAAAGGCGAAATATGCTTTTGTGAAAGTTGGCATCGTCAGCAAGGAAAGGATCAAGGGGCGCTTTGTGAATAATGCCGAACAGAAACAGAAATAGGATTAGAAAGAGGGGAAAAAAAGAGAGTTTGATTATGTTAAATGACGAGATGGCACGACTTTGTATGCTGTATATACGCAGCCGTGCCCTTTTCTTTAAGTGGGACCAGCCAATGCCACGTACAGATGGATCTATGATTCAGACTCACAGGGAATCAAGCAGATCCATCTGTTGTGTCAGAACAAAAGATTCCCTTTAATCATTTCTTTCCATGTTCCAAAGGTCATCATTATAAAAACATTATTTATTATGAAAACTTAACGAGCACCAGAGGATTTGCTTGGCAACTTGTTGTTTTTTTCTCCCGGCGTTTCTCCAATGGCAAATACTTCAGTATCACGCTTGACCATGTATATGCGCGGCTCGACTTATTTATTATGGAAAGCGCCGCAGGGCAAACTGTCTGCGAGAGGGGCGATGGGGTCGTGAGGTCACAGGCTTGACAAACACACATATTTGTACGGTTAGAGTCACTTAGTCGCTATATATATGTATATATACGGTCACGGATAGGTTTAGGATCTTTTCTTTCTTACTTTTCTTTTCCTTGTAAGTATGAGCTGCATAAACAGAGGTGCATTTGTGGGGTGAACCCTGGAGGAATAAGGACTACGAATCCCAATGACACGGGTCGACAAGGTGACGTCATTTCCTGTCACTTTGTATGAAGACCTGTTGATTGTGGAATTGGGAACACCTGAACAGACAGCAGGAACTCAATAGCTGTAGAGTCAAGGACAGAGACGCCGAGAAGACAAGTTTTTGTTTGCACATCAGATGGACACCTAAAATGACCAAAAGACGCTATGCTAGAGTTTAGCCTGCGTGTTTTTATATCTGCCGTCGCTCACACCAGCTCTCCACCACCACCCTAAAACCCTGAACGAAACCCACCAGACAAAGCCGAGGAATGGGCTCTTCAGGCAAGAAGATGGTAAGCACCGCTGCCACTGATTTGCCTTTAGCTTACCGCTCAGCTCATAGTTTGGAAAGGTTTTTGATGCACACCGGCTACCTGTTGAGAAGAGTAACATCAATAACAGTTTTTATGTCAGAGTCTTTACACTCAAGAAAAAGACTCTAAATTCATCATTAGGTGCTTTTTTGAAAATAAGTCGCTAGGGGGTCTGAAAAGTCGCTAACTCTAACAACAAAGTCACTAGATTTGCAACACTGGATGACCTTCTCTTAAATACCTGTTTGTTGATGATATACTAAAACTTTTACTCATAATTGAGTCAGTACCATAGACTGAATATAGAATGCGTCTGCCTCCTTGCTGGGTGAAGCCACCGCGAGAACAGCACCCTCTGGTGACAGGCTGCAGTATAGGTCATGAATCCCGCCTCCTCCAGCAATCCTTATGGAGCTGTGGACAAACTTTAGAAATTTATTACACAGAATATAATTTTTTGTCCCCCCTGGTTGTGATGTTGACATGTAGTTACAGTAAGACTGGTTTGTGCTCAAGTCCTCTTTTTTCTGTGAAACTGCGTTTTTAGAAGTGGGTTAGGGTTTTTTTGTTTCCTATGATTGACACTTGATACAGCTCATAGGTGTACGAAGATTGCGTAGCTCACCTGGGGGATACGCAGTTTGAGCCAAGCGTCATCCCAGCGACCGTCTGCAGAATGCGTACAACTCTACTGCGCAAGTGGTGGTTCCAGTTAGTGGAGAAAATCCCAGAAATATCAAGAGCAATTCAGCTTCAAATCATATAATGACGGGAGGCGGAGTCAAGTTGTCCATAGTATACACAGTCTTTGGTCAGTACAGGTTGTGTGAGTGCTACTTTAAACTGTTTAGGATATAAAACTATTCCCATATTCATACACGACTTTCTTAATCTAAGCATGACCTTGGCCAGATTCGAGCCTTAACTGAGTGAAGACCAGCCCAGTTATAAAACTACCTTTTTTAATATCAGGCTGTGTCACCTGTGACTTTTAAATGTTGATATATGGGGAGAGGACGCCTCATTAAATGTTAGCCCTGTCACACAGATGACTGACTGGCTCTCACCTCTCACTGAGCTAATACCTCATGACTCAAAGACGTCAGGCATTGTTAACATTTCACAACAGCTTGTCATAGTCGTATTAATCACCATCACACAGATATCACTTTGAAAACGTTTAACAGACATCTGCTGTACTCAATCTACAACATAAGCCCGGTCTCAAACAGTACAACAGCTGGATTTTGACAAACCTGTCCGTCATATTTTTTTATTTGGTAGTCTTGGCAGACTCGTGGGGTCCTGACAAAGAGGGTCTCTTAGACAAAAGAGTGTACCTGGCTACGATGGTGGTTTGTGAGGAGGAACAGACTTCTCCTTTCACAGCTTGACTCTCCTGCTCTGCCGCTGACACGGGAGATGAATGGCACTACTGGCCGGGCAGCGCTGAGTGTCAAAGACAAATGAGAGCGAAGCCCACCAATCAGAGACAAGACGCCCCTGTCTTCAGCGGGGTGGTGGGGGAGTGAGTAATCTGTTACAGGTTTGAATATATCACCGAGATTGACGTGAATGTAAGTGGAGTCAGAGACGAAAGGTCTGTAAGGACTTCAGTGAGCTCATTGTGTATTTTGAAAGGAACGGGAGTCATTTTTTATTATTATTTGAAGGAAATTAAAGAATCTATCAAGTCGAACTTTTTAACATGAAACATAGCCGTGTAAAAACAGTTAAAAAACAGGTAGCCGTACTTTGTGTTCCCAAGACTTTTCCTGCCGGGAGAACATGATACACCGAGATTAAGAATCTCATCACAGCTCCGGCTTTACTTTCACAAACTTATACAAAGTCCTCATAAAAACTCAGCTTATGGGCACATAAACCAGGATGAGTCTGTGTGAGAGTACAGTCACAGCCCACTCTGCCATGATGTGTATATTCCCCAGGACATTTATGACTCTCTGTAATGGATTGTGGCCCGTTAAAGATTCCCTAACTGTTCCTCTTTACTGCTGGGCAGATTTGCGTTTGGCACAGATAGTTTCTCTTGAGAGCAGTACGGTTTCAATTAAGTGCTACCACCACTTTTGAACTGCTTTCTAACCTCGAAATTTTTATATATTCATCATTCGTGACTCAGTTTTTTCACATGATGAGGAACAGACACCTTTTTTTTTTTCTATTTTGCTTCTACTAATTGCTGTCGATAGGAGGTTTTATTTATTCTGCGTAGGTTTGGAAACAGAAACGTTCCCGATTCACATCATCACATCACTCAAAATGTCTCCCACCAAAACAAAGTCTTCTCGTTCGTCCAGTCAAGGGCAAACACCCTTAGAAAAATGCACCTTTCCCCAAATGCATGCACGCAAACGCACATGTACATCATGAAAACCGCACATATACACCCCGAGTGCAAAGGCCATTCATCAGTTTGTTTATATCAATAATTTCACCTAATTACCGCTCTGTTTTGTCAGGGTCTGTGGAGTTGGAGAGCAAACGCTTGCTCTTGGCTCGGAGTTGTATTTCTCATTCCAGGAGGAGGGGGGAAGTGAGGAATGGACGGTTCGTGAATAATGCCCCTTGCCGCCGGCGTAACAAGGACAAGATTAATCCCCTAGCACAAACAGCAAGCCCCTTTTTCTGATTAATTCCACATTTATAATTTAGTAATTGCACAACGAGGACAGTTGGATATACAACTAATGAGATTTACACATGCTCTCTGGACCCCGGTCTCGCTCAGCTGTATATCTCTTCACATTGTGTAAAAAGAGAGTTTTTTTTCTCCTCTGTTCACAGCATTATTAAAGTGCATGTATTTCAGCAGTGTACAATTGTAATGATAAACATGCAATCTATGTTTTGGTAATTTAATCTAATGAGGTACTTAGAAAAGATGATATTCAGAAAATGAAAGTCAGATTTTCTCAGAAAAATACAGTCTGGTTATAATCTACATTCTTCCATTAAACAAATATTAGAATAATATCCAAACAAACGTATTAAAAAACATTGTGTACTTCATGTCTGTTGTAAATTCTAACTTAAAATGCTCTTTATAAAATGTCCTGTTGCTTTATATCCCAATAGAAGGGCCAAATAGCTGCCATCAAATAACTATTCACTCAAGTTTAAAAAGCATACTTATACTTACAGTCATACATATAAATATCTCAATTTTTCCAACATGTTTCAACATTTGATATGTTTTTTTGACACCCTTTTCAATTAAATTAAAGGTTGAAATGATTTGCAAATCATCACAATCCATCCTAGTTTTTTGGAGTTGAGAATATACCTAGTTTTGGTTTATTTTTAAAGATGTACATCATCAGATCTACTGAGTTCAAGTCTGAGAGCAACAGACAAGAACAAGAGCTCAGACAGCACTGAGAGATTGATCTGCACAAAATTGTTTTTGGTCTTTTTCTGGAAAGTCTTGTTCTCTGTGACACTTTTCCATATTTATGTGTAAAGTATTTGATTACAGTGATAACAAGGGAAGAATGAATCCACTCAGTTTCACTTTAACAAAGAGCAAATGAAAAAGTCAACAAACAAATAAAAAACGAATTTGATTTGGTGTCAAATTTGCCAACTCTTGGTTTAAGCGTGACTAATGCTTCCAGGAAAAGGAAAATTTCAAAGTCTTTATAAACGGCAAGAATGAGTCGTTTCTTATTTTGTTAAGACAACAGAAACCGGGACGAGAGATTTCGTGTTTGTTCGCGTCATATATAATTGTGAAGATGGGAACGATAATTGTGTTTATGACTTGTACGCATTTACATATTTGGAGACCTCAGAGGGGTTTTAAAGGATAGAGCGGGTCACGTAAGGCTAACAAACGAGTGAAATCTTTCGATTCACAGAGTAATCTACAAGAAGATATTAAACAGTAATTTAAGGAACTTGTAAATAACCTCGAAGATGACCAATCACTGACCAAAAATTGGATTTTGTTAAGTTAAACATTTATTTGACATTCAAAGTCAAACACTGGGAAAGAAAAGAAACATGAATCATGTAGAGAAATAAGGAAAGAATAAATCCCTTCACATGCCAGCCGCACACCTAAACGAAGGCAGCGAGCAGCGGCTCTTTTGGCTCTGATTAGCCCCACATTCCTGTCAAAGTAGACGTGTTGTTTTTATTTTCATGCTTCAGCAGAAGACAGGAAAGCGAGGGGAGAGGCGGTTAAAACGACCGTGACCAGAACCACACGCCGTAGCTGTGACTTTCATTGCCTCACATGTCATTTCAAAAACTGTCCAAAAAAGCACCTCTCTGGACACGAGTGAGCGGGCTTTCAACTCCCGCTCTGCCTAACAACCCCGGTTGGTTCAGTCCAATCTGGATTTAATTCCCGCTCTCTGTCTCTCAGAGTGAATAATGCCTTTGTAGTCGCTCTTTTCCCCCCACGCACACACACACACACACACCCTTCATGTCCAATATTTAATAAGTACCAAGTGACAAGTCAGGGAAGTAACCAAGAATGTAACACGCTCGTTATTGGCCCGGAGATCCAATATACAGGTCAAAGGATCGACACTTTTCCCAGCTGTGACCCAACATACGAGAAGTAATCATGTCTTTAAAGGAGCACAATAATGTGAAGAATGTCATCCTCTGATTCACAAGACTGTAACAAGAAACTCACTTTCAACTATTACCCCAAAGGGACCACAGCGGTGCCAAAGTGCATATTTACCAGCCGAACGCACCGACTCGCTAAATAGAGTGTGAAACAGAAATGTGAAATACATCACCTCATAGTTGAAGCCTTCGCTCAGGATTACGGGTGAACAGCAATAATGGTGGCAGGTTCCCATCTCCCACATCTGGTTCACATAATCAAACATGTTATTAGTTCTACTGTTTCAAATAGAGGGAGCTAAACGGCCTCGTAACTAACTTCAGAACAATCGGAGGGTAGAGACTGTTGATGTGATAAAAGTGTAAACAAAGTGTCTCCCTGACACCAAAAGTCAAAAATTTAAGTTATTCCTCTTCAGTTGAAAATGCACATGAACTCAGTCCCCGTTTATACATACCTGGTTATTTTTAAGAATTGAGACATTAATAATAATAATAATATTTTATTTGTAGTGCCCTTTACATCAAGCGACCTCAAAGGGCTACGGTAACGCTTTCTTTTACGGTACACTTATTACCAGGTAATTAACAGGTAATTACCTAGTAACAACATGAAATTATCTGGTAATTACATGATAAGTACTAAGTCAATACTGTCTAGTTTTTCTTTATTTCTTCTTTCTGTGCAGCTCCATTTTCAAAAGCTATTTGGGGTTCTTATTTTCTATGATTGACACTTGATACAGCCTATGGGCTAGCGAAGATTGCGTAGCGATTACGCTGTTTAAGCCGAGCATTATCACAGCGACTCACCCGCTGAATGCGTACAATGCTACTGCGCAAGTGGTGGTTCCAGGAAGCGGAGAAAATCCTGGAAATACCAGAGCAATTCGGCTTAAAATTTGTATGATGATGGAAGGTTACCTACCTGGTAGCGAGACAGTATTGACTTAGTAGTTATCATGTAATTACAAGATAATTTCATGTTGTTACGAGGTAATTACTTGTTAATTACCTGATAATAAGTGTACGGTAAAAGAAAGCATAACCAAAATAAATATACGTACAAAGAAGTCAAAACACTATTAAAACATGTCAAACCTTCATAAAACAGACATTTATCTAAAGGCTATACATCGCAGGAAGGTTTTGATATAATTGTTCAAAAGGAATCATGAGAATTGTGTTATTAAAAACATTGTTTTAAACTTAAGGACGGCAAGAGCCAGCATGTCTTTAGGCATACATTTAATCAGACTAAAAATTTAAATCAATAGATCTTTATTAATTTAAAAGTCACTTTCAATGGAATGCAATTTAAGGCTTGAGGATGTGGATGTGAACAACAGGTTTGACTATCAGGCCGTCATGTTAGTCGTACTGTCTGCCTTCCTTTTCGAGATGCATCCCCACAACGTTGCTTGCAACTGTGCGAGTACGACAATATCAGAACTGATGGCCAAAACAATAAAAATAAAACTTGACTCGTAAACTTAACGTGGCGAGTTTATAACGTTGAACTCTGTGACCCAACCGGAGAAACGAGCCCGGACAAACATCCAACAGTTAAATAAAAGGCTCAAGGACAATCTGTGTAAAAGCTTGGGCCGTACATATGGTTTGGAGATCTTCTTTTTTTTGGATTCCACTTGCCAGCAAATATTTTGCTTTAATTAGATGAATGCTGTGTTTAGGTTTGTGTGGCAGTGAAGCCTGAGAGGAGAAGACAGAAAAGAAAAGACAGAGAGATTTGGGTTTTCCAGGAAAGTTCATTTTCTAAAACAGGTTTATTTTAAAATCCAAAACAAACCTGTGAATGTGAACATCACTGTCCTTCTCTGGACTGGTGTGCACAGTGAAAGGGAAAATACCACATTTGACAGTGATGTAGGATATAGTTTGGGACAGGGGTGGTTTTGGGGAATTGGTTTATGATAGCTTGTCCTCATTGACTTCCTTAGTGACTCAGATCCCTGCTGAACGAGAGCACATTTTAAGGGGTAGACACATCATTAGCCTAACGTGGCAATGGCTGTGCACCGCCGCATAGGACGGGGAACACGTCAACGCGTGATGGACCACACATGTAGCTCCTGACCTACGGTGCACAGCATGTAGAGCAGCGGCAGCCCTTTTGTCTTCACGTTTTCACTTCCAAATGCCCTTCTCTGACGCCCTTTTCAGCCGACAAAAACAAATGGGCTTCAGAGGACGACTGCAGCAGCGGTGATAGACAGAGATTTATATACAGGGGATGAGTTGAGAGAGTGATGGAGTTGTCTGCTGCAGATTCCAGTCCCCACATCTGTCCAGTTCTACTTGGCAGCACTTCTGAGCTATTCAGCTGGGAGAGAGATATGCAGGTGTTTTATTTTTTCTCCCCACAAACAGATGCATCAAGCTAAGCCGAGCCAGGCAGCAGACGGACGGCAGTGTCAGATGCATAAAAAGAAAAATGTTTTGTTCGGGCCCGAGCTGTGCGTTAGGGAGAGATGTGCTTTCGGCAAAGTGTTCAAACAAAGTGGCTGTTTTGCTTTTTTTTTTTGTTTTGGCAAAACAGTCCGTCCACTTTTTCAGCCTTCAGAGCGGGACTGAGTCACCTGTGAAAAACCGACTCGATTCACGGACATGTTGAAGTTACTCTTTTATATCCGTCGTGTGAAAAGACAACTGGGTCACCAACAACCAAGAAAGTTATTACTAAAAGGATTCTGATCTAAAGGTGGTGCAAGGAGTACGACAAGGACTGTTGATGCAATGCTTTCTGTATCACTAAAAGCCTATGCGCACTATATGTACATCGAGCAAGTGGAGCATAAGCTGGAAACTCTGAAGTGCACCTGTACATTTTGTACCTGTGTGTTTGTACAGCAGGTGAAACTAAGTTTAATCTACCCATGAATACCACCGCTTTCTGTGACTGTTAGACACGCACTAATACTAATACCTGGGCTTCTGTATACAAAACTTGAATTCCTTAATATGAGGAGGAGACTGAGAATCATGTTTTCCTCTCATTATACACACAGCAGCATGTACTACCTTATATTTCCTAACATTTACCTTCTATGTGAGTGACTTTTGGACAATCATCGGCAGCATGTTTTACAAAAAACATCCACAACACAACATACGTTTTTGAAATCTTTCATTCAATAGGGTGTTGACAAGTGTTTTCACACTTTCTCATGGAGTTCATTTAGATGAAGACCTTGTCTGAATTTTGAATCTAATCTTTTTTCTTTTTTTTATCTTGAATGTCGCTACCCGATCTGTCCCGGAAACCCGATTTGTGCTGCGAGAATGCCAAACGTACGTCACTTCTTCTCCTCGTATTTCAATGCATTTTACAGCAGTTAGTCATTACTAATGCTACCTACCGGATCCATACTGCGCTAGTGCAAATTTACGTCACCTTTATTAAACTTTATTAAAACTACCGATCGATTTCAGAAACTAGCCGGCATTGTGACAGACTAGCTAGCAGGAGGCTAATGCTGCGTTTGAGTTTTCTCAGAAGTCAGAAGTACAAGCTGAAAATCACGTCACACCCTAGTTACCAGCGTTTCAGTTACCAAGTCGGAATAAAGCAAAATCGGAGGCGGAAACAAGATGGCTAGATCTACGAAAGTTATTTTAGCGCTTGCCTTGTCCGAATAGGAGGCAAACGCTAAAATGACTTCTGTAGATGTAGCCATTTTGTTTCAAGCCTCCGAGTTTGCTGGGAACTCGGGTGTGACGTCATTTTCAGCTCGTACTTCTGACCTCCGAGGTAACTCTCAATGTTCTCAATGAAGCTCTGTGACAGAGAACTTTTGTTTTCTCTTTCCTCTTCTCAGTTTTCTTTTCCTTCTTCTACATTCATGAGCTGTTTTCAAAATCTCAGCATGAGGGAGAATTTTTGGCTCAAACTGAAGGTTTCTTAAGCTGGAGTACGTTTTGAAATTCTCTTTTAACTCGCCTCGGTTTACGCCTATAAAACATTTGCATCCATTTGTCTTTATTTCGCTGATTTAATGAGAATGTGGCACTCCTGAAATTTACTTTGTGTTTAGACTGAGGTTTACTCGCAGGATTTTCATGGCAGCACTTCTGAGGAGTCAGAAATTCGCAACACATAACAATAGAAAATGATGCCTTTTATTGCTTTTTATATCATAGACTTCAGTTTTATTAGATTGGTAAATAAAAACCATCTTTAGTGCCATAGTTTTATTTACGGTTGAAACCTTTCCACTGAAATCGGACTATAAGACAACTCCTGCCGAGTCTTTAACTGTGTGTCAGTAGATGCTTTCTATTGAACTGAATCCAGCCGAGTTAAAATGAGGTTAGACCGAATTTTTAAGATATTTTCCAACATTTCACACCCTCACTGAGCCTGTTACAAACATAGACTTGCTTTGTTCTTCGACAACACTTCCTGCCCACTAAATCTGGAGGTCTGGACCTGGCGAGATGCTCTCCTCCGCCCTCTGCTCTCCAGCTGCGTTGTAGTGGAAAGTCATGTGACGGACTCATGCACGTACCTGACTGTGCGACGGGGAGAGGAAGCAGGAAATGCTCGCCATAGCAGGGTTGCTTTGTACCCTATAGGAGATAATGGGCGGCGTGCAGAGAGGCAGGGATGTGCTTCGGGCCATGTTCCACATCAGCACATCTCCCCATCCACGCTGTCTGGACAGGAAGCAGCTTTTCCTGTCATCACCCTCTTTTCTGTGTCCGTGCCTCTGAAAGCATAAAAATAAAGTCCATTGATTCAATTCTGGTGTGTTTTTGTTGAAAATTCTCATTAAATAGGTCGCTTTGAACCTTAACTACGAGGGAAACTGGTGTGTGATATGAAAAAGAATCAAACGATGTCGTGCTAATCAGCGGGACACACGCAGGACTGCAACGAACCAATAAAAGAGGTCAGAGATTTATTCTTCCCCTCTAAGAGTCACGAAGAAAAACACAGACCTGTAATAAATCACAGATTCTGTTTGTGCTACACGGATTACACTTTGACTCAGTCCCATTCATGCAGAAAGCGCCTCGACTGATTTGTCACACAGAGCTGTCAAACGGGTGTAATCCATGCGCTGATCATCAGTGTTACAATGGCGTCAACAAACAAATCCAATAAACAGCTGTATCCCTGACAGCTCGTGCGCGCTGTAAATTTTTTGGCGAGCTTATAGGGAGAGACCGTCATTTGTGAAAATAGTGCAGAGCGTAAACAAACACAGGTGATATCAATTCGCATTTTCATCAGACCACGAGATCTGGATCGGTTTAAAGATAAGTTATCGTGGCTGTCTCACGTCTGGGCTCTAATGTGAGTGTTTGGTGTACACATGATTATCTCTCACACTTCACTGAGTAATTTATTTATTTCTTGTCATTTGGGGTAATTTAATTTTTAGACTGTTGACAGTGAATGGAGCCATAAATTCACAGCGGGTTTGTCTGAACAAGGCTGTTGGGTAATTGCTCATTTACTGCTTTTTTTAGGGGTTCGTGTTTTTCAAGGCCTAGAAGTGAGAGACAGATCTTTTTATCTTAAACGGTCGTAAAGATTCAGCATGGAGGCTCCTAACTGCAAAACAAAAGCAGGTTTTAAATCATCGGTGCTTTGAGAACCATTTCCAATGATAATACAGAATAGTTCTCCAGCCATAGGAACCTTATTTTAGCCCTTCTGTGCTAAAACTGTGGATGGCTGTTGTCTGTGTTTCCACCATGGCTTGTCGTACTTATGGCAGCTTTTAAGTTTTATTCACATTTAAACCATTTTTAACCTTCAGGCCTTTTTCTATAAGTTTGTATCCAAATCAACAGGAGAGAATTAATTTTTCTTGTATCATGTGGCCACTTTGACCCGCCGTACCTATCTATTTTACACCCGGAAATCGCGCGATCTGTTTCCTCGTTTGGACACCTGAGCCGGGATGATCGCGTGAATGAATGGGCGCGCGGCAAGTAAGTGAAGGTATGAATGTCTGTGTGAATGTATGATAAAGTTAACTTACAGAGCTCCAAGTGTGCACCCTCGGTTTCCCTATCCAACAGAGACGGGAGAAGGAAAAGCAGCGCTGTTTAGTGGGGAATTAGCGACGCTGGCGTCAATGTTTGACGTGTTTGTGTGGCTCCGCGCGCTTCCCGCAGTCAGTGAGGACGCCGCTCCGTCACATCCGCTAAACGTTAAAATGGCGGTTACATTTCTAATGTAAAAATAGTAGTAATATTTACACATTAAGTGACAAAAATGGCTCAAAGGATGTAAAGCTGGGATGACCGTTTTAGAAGGGGGATAATTTTGTCCGTTTTCATCATCCCCCCTCATTGCAAGTAGAGGCAACTGGGGTAAGTTTAGCCACCCCCTGTTTCTTGGAAATGGTAAAAGAAAAAATGGCTGATCTTAACCCACTCTCCGCTTCTGCTCATATGCATTGCTTGGTACTCTGTGTCCTTACAATATTTTTCTACAGATTATTAACTTTTGTATATTTCTCAAGGAACTGTCAGTGTAAGAATTGGTCAAGACTTGGAAAAAATGTTTACTAAAGAGCTCCAAACTATTTTGTTTACTTACAGTAGTTGGTAAAATACTTTTATTCAGCTGGAAATATACTACTGTGCCTCATCGATCAAATACTAAACAGTTAACTAGCAATACATGTCTGCTCAGAATACAGACAGGGAACAGCCTAAATTTAACATGTTTAGTTAACGTTTTTGTCAGATAGCACTGACTTGTATTTAAAGACAATCTCAAGATGACATTTATTCAAAATGGTTTTATGGCCTACATTTTTCTTTATGTAGGTGAGGCTTTGACTGATGAGAAGATCCAGTGAGGAAGATCTGGTGACACCTGTAAACGGCGAGCGTCCAAGCTGGAGTTCCAGGGACTTGAATCCACAGCATCCTTGAAACTGTCGGATGAACTACCGCATCTGCCTTAAGGTAGGATCATGCTGTGCAATGACAATTCTATAATGACAATGGTGCATAAAAGTCAGAATACACTTTAACAGTCTTCTCTGTGACTGAAAACTTGTGAAAGACATGGTAAAACTGAACCTACTGTGTAAACATATTGTTTATCAGATACCCCTTATCAAAAATAACACTCTTAGAGTAGTTTTATTGTATGCACAAGCTTTACATTTTGATTTTTGGTCAAAGGACTTGTAGCGACTGCTTTCCTTCGACAAAAAAAGCTGCTGGGGTTTAGGTTCGCTCGCATCTGTGACTCGTTCAATAATCTATAAAGACAGTATTGGTTGTTTCTTATACGAAAAGGCAAGAAGACATTCAGAAAGAACGGCTCTGTTACAGTTACTCCTTGTATCAGTCTGGAGTCTGTCTTTGACACACTATCAGCACTCTCACAGCGTGGTTACACAAACATCTCAGCAGACATTTATCACATCGTTCTAACGCAGAATTGACGGCTATTGGCAGCATCGTGTTGACAACTGGAGGAAGTGCCTTGTCTGTAGAGGAATACTAAGAGGGCAGGGTTTCTGGTTTATAGAAATAAAAAGGTAGCTGAAGGGACACAACTCGAGCTTTAATTAGAGCCTCAGAGTCTCTGAGAGGTAATAAAAAACTCCAAGGACGGTGGAAAATGATATTGTGTCGTTTACAGAGATAAGTACTTCTCCAGACTGAACAGGTTGTGTGTTGGAGCTGTGGTTAATGTTTACCTGGCCCACAGCCACAGCTTTACTACTCTGTGTTGTCTAGACGTCGGCATTTCAGCGCAGATGTTTACAGTCTCTGACCTGAGCCGGGGTTAACCAACAGAACATAACAGACACTTTAAGGTGGTTTTAGAGGGATTTTGACAACCTCTCTTTGAGCCCAGCTTTTGTTGACATCCTGGTTTCTTTGCCAGAGCCGTGCTTATGCATCCTGATGCCAACACTAAAGCCGAAAATATACAGGATCTGTATTGAGTGTGTTCCGTATTTGCTCTGTAGAGTAGCATTTGGTATTGTATAGGGCGTACCAATATCTGAAAAAGGGGTGTCAACATTTGCTGCTGCCATTTTGTCAGGAAGGAACTATCAGCATCAATAGAGAGACATGTACACTGTGATTCTTTCATGTTCGTTTTTTCTCGAAGTTATTAACTTACAATGGTGGATATTTGCTGCGTTCACAAGTGCTATAACAGGAGAGCACATCGAGGGAAACTTTTGGAAAAAGTATGTTTTTTCTGCTTTCCTACATGGAAGAGAAAACATGGAGCAGGTGTGTGCTTGTGTGTGTGTTTGTGAGAGAGAAAGAGAGCGAGAAAGAAAGGCAGACGTGTTTGTGTGTGATCACCTACCATTGTGTGAGTGATGGTTTTGTTGTTGACACTGTGCATCTGCAGTTTATGTACCCAAAATGTGGGCCAAGAGAGACTTTTTATTATGGAACAAACTAAATGTATAATAGCTTGTTCCTTCAATGAGGTGCTGCATCAAATGCACTCAGTTAAGCGGTGGTAGTATCTCGAAATCATCTTCTGACCATACAGTGTGTTCATATGGGTCGAGTCCAGCAATGTCCGCAATTTTGCTAAGGTAACGCTCTCTTTCTTCATCGTTCAGCTTGTCCCTGTACGGTATGTTGAGTCCAAGTTTTGACCTCTCCATTCCGTTCTCCATTTACTGTGCAGTCAGCTAATAAATAGTTGTTTTTTAGAACTGAACATCATCCTAATTCCATTCATTCCGGTGCGCGTAGTGTTGTTATGTCTGTTAAAATGGCTGTGCTGGCACGTCACACACCACGCCCCCCGTCCTGACATTGGCACTGCTACACGTTAAACAGGATCCGTATTAAGCGGGTTCCGTACATCTGGATCGGCGTCATTCATCAGATATCCGATCCAGTTAATTAGTCAATATCAGAGCCTGTATGTTTTAGCCTTAAGGGTCTTCAAAAAGCGAGGTGAATGTCTTGAACGTGCCTCTCGGTGCCGTGAAAACAACGTCCACTGTGATGTATACCCCAGGTGTCACATTGAAATTCGTCTGCTGCCACAGACGGAGGAAGAATGTGATGAATGCCCCATCATGTCACAGACATAAGTGCTCTCATAGATTACTGCAACACATCAGACACCGCCTGACACAAATGTGTTTTGATGACGGCTCATCTTTCTTCCTGATCATCTCTCTCTCTCTCTCTTTTTTCTTTCTTCAATATGCCAAGGACCTTTGGACAAACAGGTTAAAAATATCATCCAATCAGAGTCTTGTTTTGAAAGTGACAAGATTGAGTAGTAGTGGAAGCTAAAAACTCAGGGGATGAGTTTTGTAATTCTCAGCTCACTGAAGGACAGCCGGAGAGTAAAGACGTACAAGAGGTAGATGGAACACACCCACCTCGTATTAACTAAGATGTCCCTTTGGGTATGTCTGGCCTGTGCTGCACCCTCTTGCATCAAGCACGCCGACCCGGGTCCTCCTGTCATCGTCTCTACATGATTAGGCAATCACTGCTCTTCCTCGCCACATCAAAACATAGTTTGCATGCAGAGAGCGTCTCAAAGGCAGCCGTCTCTGTCTAGACTTGTCGGTGCAGGATAGCAGAGCAACATTTGTTCACACTCATCAGTTGAAAATAAATAGATTCACCCCTTCTAATAATCTTAAGAGGGTCTGTGAGACCTCTGTGATCAGTATCATACAACTCAGGCACTAACATCTTCACTACTCATACAAGTCGTAACCTTTCCTCACTCCTATCAAGCCTCTCTGAACAGACCCTTTTAATACTACAAGACCCTCTGCATCTGCGGCTGAAAGCGTATTATCTGATTGTGATAGAACAACACGAGAGGCACAGACTTTGTCATTGGTTGTCCTTGGATTATCTGGGCTGGAGTTACCAAGCCGTGACTTTTAAACAATCATGAACTTAAAGACAGAGAGCTATGGGAGATCTTTTCTTGCTCTGTTACTTTGATATTATATTTATAATATTAATAAGCAAAATCAGTCTGGGACTGTCAAGGGCTCAAACGTAGACTGTATATTAGTGCTGGACGATAATTCGATAACAATATATATCGATCGATAGACGTGTGGTGCGATAGAAAAAAAACGGGTCGATAAAAAGTTCGATAGAAAAACACAGTTTCCCTTTCTTTTTCATCATAGCCTATCATGTAACTTTTACTACAGTCATTACTTCCTCCCAACCAATCACAAACGCAGACCCAGGTACGCTACGGCACCAAGCCCAGCCCCTCTCAAACAACAACAGACAGCACGTGTATTAGAAAAAATGATACAGCAAGGAGAAGCGGAGGACATTGTCCCGAAAAAAGGTTTCAGTAGTTCACCAGCATGGCAATGTTTTGGTTTTTAGAAGTCTGACAAAAAGCGAACAGCGGTCATTTGCAAAATTTGCAGAGAATTAGTAAAAACGAAGTCTGGTAACACAACCAACTTGTTTTACCATCTAAACCGATCGCACCCGCAGGAGTACGAGCTGTGTCGGCCGCGCCGCAGCTCCACGTCATCGTCGGAGGAATCCTCTGGAACCGCTGCCAGCACCAGCACGAAGCATGTGAAGCAGACCAAACTGGACTTCGTTTCTTTTCAAAATACGACAAAGCGTCCGAGCGGCATAAGGACATCACCCATGCAGTAACATGCTCCATAGCGAGGGACATACTGCCAATAACTACCGTTGAAAAGCCTGGCTTCGACCAGCTTCTAGCCACTCTCGACCCGCGATATGAAGTGTCCGGCCGCAAGTATTTCTCAAACACAGCGCTTCAGGCATGAAAATGGGTCAGGGGTTGAAAAGGTGAGAAGGGTGCGGAGGAAATACGTTCCGGTGTAGCTTCTTAAAGTGGAAGAAAAGGAGCTCATATTTTACAAAGACGCGAGTATTTGGATCATGGCTACTAGCAGGGGGTGCATTCGGCAGGGGTGCATTCTACGACACAACACCGGCGCGGATAAGTCCTGCTTCTCGTGCTTAGTTTGTGTATTAAGTCAATCACATGATAATAAAAAAAAAAATAAATCTCCCGACCCCGGGAGAAATATTTCAGTGTTCAGACACCAGGCTGTGGGCAGTTTCCCACACAGTTAAAACTGGTAGTATGCTATTCCCACCTAAAGCTATTCTGTTTATTTATATATTTGTTTATTTTCATCAAAAGACTATTTAAATATTTATTTATCAGATTTTCTGGTCACTTTAGTCTTTATGTTTGTCAGTATTTACTGACGTCACTCAGGCCACTTAAGTTGATTTCTTTTTTTTTTTTAAGTTCTTTTTTAAAAAACTTTCAGTTGTGGTAAAATAAAAAAGGTGGTTGAATAAAGGTTTGAATTTGAATTCAGTGCTTGTGTGTTCTTTATTAAAAGTAGGTCATTAAGCAATAGCATAAAACATCCAGGGCTGCAATTAAAATATATGTTAAATAATTATAACAATTATATCGATAATTATCGATATCGATCAATATGATTTATTTTTTATCGATATGCTTTTTTTCTATATCGTCCAGGCCTACTGTATATAGAATGGACGCCGTCTGCCTCCTCGCTAGTTGAAGCCACAGAAAAGCACCCTTTGGTGACGGGCTGCAGTATAGGTCATAAATCCCGCCTCCGCCAGCCATCCTTATGGAGCTGTGGACAAACTTAAGAATTACTTACACAGAATATACATTTTCTCCCCCCTTGTTACGATGGTGACATGTAGTTACTGTAAGACTGGTTTGTCCTCAAGTCCTCTTTTTTCTTTGCAGCTCAATTTTTAAAAGTTAGTAGGGGGTTCATGTTTTCTATGATTGACACTTGATACAGCCTATGGGCGTACGAAGATTGCGTAGCTCACCCGAGTATCATCATAGCGACTCATGGTGACTCTTTCGCCGAATGCATTCAATGCTACTGCGCAAGTGGAGAAAATGCTGGACATACCGAGAGCACTTAGGCTTCATATTCGTATTATGATGGAAGGCGGAACCAAGTTGTCCACAGTATATACAGTCAACAGGCTCAACCTTCACACTTGCAGGCTAAAAACAACCAACATAAGCAGAATCAATTGTCTAACTAAGAGTTAAAATTTCTCACTCAACTTTTTTTCTTTACTTTTTTTACGGTGAGAGTATTATAAATTGCTATTAAATAACGTAAAGGGATCATTCATGTAAACATAGCATGATTGAAGTGTTTACCTCCTGACACAGGGTTCCTACACAAGTATGGAAGTAATATGATCATTTCCAGGTCTTAGAAGGATAGTAAATGAAAAATAAAGTACTGAAAAATATTTTTGTTAACAGACTATATTACCACAGTTATAAAATACTGTTTCCTAAAATAGAAAATTAGGTATTTCCAAAAATAAGGAAATGGAGAAGTATGGATATTCCAACTGTGAAGGAACCCTCCTAACAGCATACTTATGAGATAACCACAAGGTGGTTAGCACTAGAGCTGAATTGTTGTCTTTTTGCTAGTTGTGGCATTTTTTTTTTTTTTGAGAAGAATAGAAAAATTAATTAAAATTGTAAATTAAGTTTGGTGAAAAAAACTAAAAAAAAAAAAATCATAGATTTATTTTTTGGGTCATATCACCCAGCCCTACAATTTTCTGTACATACACACAGTTGATCATTATTATATTTAACACATTTTACACTGCAGGACCATGACATATGGTCCAGCTAGCCTCAGCCATGGTGCAGAAAACACAACAGCATGACAAAGCAGGAGGCTGAATTACTGCACACATACTCTTACTGTTAATTACAGTGGGAGGAGGAGGAGGAGGAGGAGGAAGAGGTCTGCTGTAATTACAAAGAAAAGGCTGACAAAGCCGCCTTAGCCCAGAGAGACCAGGGGGGACCAGGTCTCCCTCCCTCCCTCTCCTCACTCTGCGGTCTGGCTCTAATGAAGACCCTCTGACTTCTCCCAAACCCGCCGATGTGTGCGGCGGCTGCTGGTGCTACTGTTTTCCAGTAAGCCAGAAACACACTGCCTGATTGAAAACCCTATTATAAGCTCCGTTCAGCCATGGCAGCTGGTTTTCAAGACTGTGGTCTGAGCTGTTGTGGGGGAAATGGCACGCGGGTCAGGGTGGTCAGTCGGGACTCTGCAGGGAATAATGTGCAAAGGTTTTACTGTCAGATTACTCAGAACTGTGTTAGTGGGATTTGGATAGATGTGGATGTTAACATCAACTTGGATAAGCTGTATAATTTTTAAGGTCATACAAGTTTATTTCCGTCATTATTCATGTCTGTTGCATGGACTTATTTGCCCTCACTTTAGACACATTTATGCAGATGTATTACTCACTTACACAAACCACCAGATTGAGTGTTCAAAATTCAGACTATTTGGTATCTCTTTTGGACATGGGTTTGATTTCTCTGAATTTTATATTAGTATTTTGATTGCATGAGTGTAGCAAACTCTGTCAATGGCATTAAGTTAGGGTCAAACACAGCGTAACACCAAGTTAGACACCCCCTCAAGAGATGAATGTTGCCATCTGCTTGCTTCTCTAGTTATATCAACTTTAGTAACGACTGCAGGATAGTAATACACAGCGGTCTACTTCTTCACGCGACCAAAAGGCCACTAGCGGAGTTTCGCAGCTCAAGGAAGAACATTTATGATTATTACTTCATGGAAATGCAATCAGAGTTTTTGTGTATCATGTATGTGCACTGCAGATGTGGTTGTTCTTCTGCCTTAGCGTCTCGGTCCGATTGCATTAACATGAAGTAATAATCATAAATTTTCCTCTGCACTTGGCGATCGACTTGTCAGGGTTCCCCCACAAATAAGCAACTGCTGGAAGAGAGATGGTGAGTTGTGTTTGGTCAGGCAAAGCTGAAAAGATGTTTGGTGGCTAGTGCTGTGACTGGGACCCTATATGTACTGTTGATGAAGTTAGGTGCTGTTCTGAGCATTATTTGTAGCTATAGAGTGTTGTTTTGGTCGAGGTTTGCGCACGTAGATGTAGACCACTGTGTATTGCTATCGTGCGGTTGTTACGAAAGTAAGCGGTCGGCAACATTCATCTCTCGAGGGGGTGTCTAACAGAGGGTAACTATCTTAGTAGTTTAGCAGTTTACAGGAAATGTCTGTCACAATCAAATATTTTGATCCAGGAGCAGCTTTCAATGACTGTCACATACATCGTCCATAAAGAGCTAATCTCCACTGTGTTTCCTTGACTCTGAGCTCTATTGAAACTGTCATCGACATGTCATCTTCCTCTGTAAATGAAGCCGGTTCAGGTGTCATCATGTGATTTACATCCTGCACTGAGGTTACATGATAATACTGGACCAACAAGTGCTCATCAGCTGACACGTTCTGACTTTTTGCTACACTCCTCTTGTGTTAGAGGAGAGAGTACGATCCTCTGGCTTTGGTTTTTAATGTTTGAAAAATGCTGGCGGGGAGCAGCGTGAGGATTTGAGGGATGATGCGGCGCGATGGCAGCTTCATTCTTTACCCTTGTCTCTCTTCTTTTATTTTCCCTCTCTGCTTGCTTCTTTATCTCTGTTTATTTCCACGCACACTCTCCGCTTTCTTCTCTGTCTCCTCAGCAGCCCTGCTCCTCCCCTCTCTCTGTCTTTCTGTCTATCAGTGGGACATCACTGCCTTCCGTCTTCGGCGAGGGGGCTTTGTGATAGGGGTTAATGGATAGGGTAGGATGAGGCATTGTGTCCCGCTGTCGGAGATTGCCATTTGTTTTGTGTGGGATCAATGAGGAGATTGAGGGTTGGTGCCTGCTGGAGATGATGGACTAATGTCTCACCACAAAACCATAAAAAACTGTCAGTGGGGAAACATCACATCACAGCATCTCCTCTGCTTTAATTTTACATTTTCTTGGGCAAAGTATTTACATCTTTTGCGCGTGAAGCGGGACCGACTGAATCAACGACACTTTTAATGTCAGAGGCAAACACACCAGATGTTAATTTGATTCTTGGTGGGTTTGATGATAGCATGAGTGGGATGATATCCATTTTTCCTAATAGTGTCTGCACCCTTGGGGACCCAATAAAGAGGATTTCTTACAAAACAGCGGACAACATTTGCTCATTTGTAGCAGTGATTCGTTTGACGGCAACAGTCAGACAGGATTTAAAACCTCGGCCTGGAGGTTGGACAGCTGTATGACACAAGACACACCAATTATTCACTTTGTTTGTAAGTGAAATCCGTTTGTTTACATCCGGGTTTAATTGTTTAGATTAAGGGGCTTTCATTAGTCTAAGGGCGTTTCACTGTGTTTGTTCATCAGGAATTCAGGGTGTCAATACTTTTTACCATCCTTGCACTGCAGATGACATGTTTGACTCTATGGCTTCTACGTAGGATAAAATTTACTATGATACAGTTTCAACCGAAGGACGTGACTACCTTTTTTGACCACCTAACAGATTTAAATCATAATCAGATTATTTAATTATGACGATGTTAAAAAAATTCAAATCGATTTTCCTCTCTGTCATGTCTCGCAAGTCAGTCGTGGAATTGGTACGACTTCGCAGTTTTGGACGAAGAGCAAACCACTCCCCGCTACAATGTCTGTCCGGGGCATTAATTTTTTTTTTTTTGTAGGACAGGAGGGGAAAGTCCCGCCTCCTTCGCCACTAATTGGCTAGAAATGCTGGAAACGTCATCACACGCTCAAGCCAAACGCAGGCTGTCAGCTCTGAAACAGAAACAGAACATTATCGCACTTCTGAATCTCCTAACCCCAACCCTTACCTTTACCCTAACCCTAACCTGATGAAGATGACATTTTACAGCCATTAGGAATAACCAGTTGAAGCCCAGCACTTCTAGCCAATCAGAGGTGAAGGAGGGCGGGACCTTCCCCTACCATCTTACAATAACAAATTTCGCGACCGGGGCCCGTCCACACGGAAACAAAATCAGGAGTAAATACAAAAGTTTTTTGTCGTATCGGCATATCGTCCACATGGAAACGGTGTTTCATGTAGCTGTAAATGGTACTTTTTGAAAATGGGTACGAGAGTGCTTAAATCCATAAATGACTACAATATCATCTATCTGGATCTCTATCTGGAACGATTTCTGTTTTTTGTCCACTTCCTGGGCAGCGTTACAGCGCCACTTACTGGCTTGGCATATGCACTACATCGTTTTCAGTGGTTTCATTTTGAGAGATGATGGAAAATCTTTTTATTTTTAAAGTGAAGTTTGGTGAAGAAAAATCGAAATCAAGAATCAAATTTTCAAAGAAAAATCAGGATTTTATTTTTGGCCCAAATCGTGCCGCCCTTCACCCTTTGACTGGAAGGTCACTACCTCAGCAGTCTCTCCTGCACCAAATCCGTCCTGGATTCAGAATTTTATTTCCAAAATCTAAAGTTGGTCTCAACGTTCACTCTTGGCTTCAAACGCCGGTTTGCAAATCAACGGGTGGAGGAAAGAGGAGGTCAGTAAACAGTTATCCACCTCTGAAACCGGTGGAAAATGAGAGCCAGGTCCAGGCTGTCAGTCCCAAACATTTTTTAGCTGACTCATGGTCGGAGTTGTTTCCACCCAAACGGATCCTATAGGGATTGAAGTGTAAATCAAAAAATTGGCTTATCAGCTTTCAGGGCAGCAGCCTGCCAACATGTGAACAGCTCCTCTCATTTATGCGCCCATCAGATCACGACTTGTTCCAAATCTCTCCCAGTACGTTGGCCTCCCTCCACCTGTTTCCCCCTCCTAGATGTCTGGTGTTCGGCCCAGCTGTCTGACAGAGGCTGCTGAGTTATCAGGTCATGCGAGAACCGTGCCATATGAAGGGGGGAATCAAAGAACGTAGGCCTGTGCTCTTCACTCCTCAGGGGTCCTCCTCTGTGTGGGATTTGACACACCCTAGGACAGCCGGATTTCCTAAAGCTGCCGTGCAGAATCAGGATCCGCGTGGGGCATTTGAGAGGGGGATCTGAGCTCCTTCACTTTGTTTATTTTATTTTGTCCTGCGTCATTATCTCATGGACGAGAGAGGCTTGAGTTTGTTTTGACCT
This sequence comes from Xyrichtys novacula, assembly GCA_962446985.1. Taxonomy (NCBI): domain Eukaryota; kingdom Metazoa; phylum Chordata; class Actinopteri; order Labriformes; family Labridae; genus Xyrichtys; species Xyrichtys novacula. The sequence goes on along the minus strand of OY660882.1, from coordinate 3,039,300 downwards.
GCATGGATGAGTTGCTGCTTGTCATCCCTCGCACGCTATCAGCTGCCCGTGCTGTTTGACGTAAACCTCAGATTTAAACGCCCGAAGAGAGCAAAATATCAACCTTGATTTTGCTCCTCGCCTCCCTCTGCTTCCTCTGGAGGTTTTTAAATTATTCACATTTATCTATTTTAACACCTAATACTAGTTATAAACTCGGGCATCCTGCCATCACCTTGTAGAGCTCTGATTGAGTGTTACAGTTCTCTCACCTCAGCCTGCCCCTTGTTAGGTAAAGTGAATTTTACTAATGCCTCGTGTGGGCTAATGCCTTCTTTTACAAGCCTAATAAGAATAATGGCTCGTCATAAATTCTGAGTCATCCTGATCTTATGAGACAAGCTATAAATGAGTTATGAATTATATCACCGCTGCCTGTGCACTTACTGCGCGATGGTGGAGGCACATTTGGAAAAGAAGGCTGCAGAGTTCACAGGACTTTAAAGGTGCAAATCTCTCAAATCAACCAAAGTGCTAGTCTGACTCACAAGCCCCGACCCAGCAGGTCGACTGTGGACCTTCATGACAGTCTGAGACCATGATTTTTACAGTGTGTCTCACACCAATGCCGCTAATACGCCCTTAACCTGAAGCTTCTCAGCCAGCTGGGCATTTTTAATTGAAGCAAAGAAGTGCCGGTAAGGAGGATCTCTTGGTTTTGCTCTGTAGTTGGTGTGTAAAAGAGGATCAAAAGTGGAAAACTGGCAAAGGCAAACAATCACAGGGCAATTGCAACTTTATTTGAAGACTGTTGTAAGTCCTTTAAGATACAGTTTTATTCCTGAGGTGTCTAAAAAATGAGAAAGAGAGGTTTAAATTTGGTCGGGTTACACATAATGATCCACATAAAGTACACACTCATACTCGAACCTGCAGAACACAAAAGAAGAGCACATTGGCTCCAATCTTAATGGCCTGTCAGAATGCAGTTTTTATGCCTGAACACAAGCAAAATTAAGAGGGGTCGCCTCACCTTCTGAAAAAGGAATATTTAGTATCTGTTAGCTCAGTAGAACCAGGATTTTTTAGGCCACTAAATTCCCTGTCATTTAAATGGTAAATTTATCCATCCAGGTTGTAGTAAGGCAGTGACATTTTGGGCCTCAGTTGTACATGAAATAAAAAGGTTGCTCAGAACTTGGGTTCATGGTGTTTAGGTTCTCTGTCCATTTTCAAGCACATGCCCAGATTTTCCTCACAGACATCCCATCCAAACTTATCCTTTACCACTATTTTGCATGAGCGGTGTCGCCGCTAGTGCAAGGCTTTGTTCTGCACACGCTTGTTCCGTGAACTTCCTTTCTATTTCTCAGAGTCTGGCCTGCATAGTAGTGCCCCGGGTTGGAGCCTGGATTTGCTATGTAGGAAATCTCATTGTGTCTGAACCTGCCGTTTGGGTCTGCCAGTGATTATCAGTGATTTGAATGCAGAAATACTCAGAAATGCAAATTTGCACTTAGTTTTCTATGATATGTCCTAGAGCTGGGTGATATATCCTCAAATCAATATCACGATATATTGAGCAGTTCACCTTGATAACGATAAATGGACGATAACTACTTCACAAGCTGCTCACCCACTCCCACATTAACTTCGTCTACTTCAGCCGCTACAACTTTTGAACAATCCTCCATCTCCTCACCTGTCTTTCTCTCTTTGTTACGGACTGGGTGGGGTGGAGTCACATCTCTGATGTAGGACAGCGTCTTAAAGGGACATGAGACCATAGCCTACCTAAACACATACAAAACCAACTTTTATTCATTTATTTTTTTGACACCGAATATCCTGATATGGGCAAAATGACATTGGTAATTGTTGTAAATTTCAGTATCGCACAATTTTTAGTTTATCGCCCAGCCCTAATATGTCCTGTAGCATCAGAAATATGCCATATGAACATGTGCAACACAAGAAAAACATGATTTTCGTCGCTGTGGGTCTTTCAGACTTTCAACTAAATCTCTCAACTATTTTTGCCCCAAGAGCAGATTTATAGATTTAACCAGGCGGCTCTCCAGAGTGGACATTCTTCTTAAAGTGAAGAACTGTGTCTGGCAAATCGGACCACCAAGACCCGTCAGTTTTTCACATTCTCAAATTTTTTAAGAGAACCACAACATTAGGTCTTAATAAAACACACCTGCACACATCGCTTACTCGCACAATGAAGTGAATCAAGTCTGCCAAAGCGGAGCGTGAAGCCAAATAAGAGGGAACAGAAGAAAGTGAACGCTTTAGTGATCGTCTGAGTGTAGCGCTTTCAACACAGTGAAATGAAAGAATGACATGAATTGAGTCTGACTGTGGCTCGGGTCAGTGGACCGAAGCCAACTGGATAACAAGCTCGGAGAAAAGAGGAATTATCTGATTGTGGAGATGTCGTTGAACATAACCCTGAGGAGATCTATTTCTCTTCAATTAGCTGCTAAAAAAAAGGGACTGAAAGCTCGTCTGTTAATGTGTGTGATACAAGCAAGTCATTTGTTTAAAGTGAGTTTAAATGATCAGTTATCAAGAAGTAATCTGATTTTGACACTGGAACTTTGAGGTTATTTGCCACAGGGAAGGAAAGGATTGAACTTTTCAGGAGTGGCTATTACGGCGCAGCTAATGCTGAGTGCGATTTTTTGTTTTTCTTGGCTGACACCGTCTCCTTAGTATGGCAATAGTCCTAGACATGGGATATTAGGGCTCAACACCTACTCTTTTATTCATTGCCTGGATGGATTGCTACACCATATGCGGTGGGCCAGAGGTGGGATTTGTCAGCGTTGCTTAAAGGTCTCGGTCTCATGAGGGGCAGAACAGTCCAATTCAAACACAGCAACCAACCGGGCTTTACCGTTTTATTTATGTCTGTCACCCACAATTTAACTCTGGCTCGAGCTTTTAAATGTCGGGCGTGAAGATTGCAGTGTGAGTTCAACATCCCAGAATAATTTCGGGGTCATTCCTCATCTCATCTCCCATTTTGCTGAGAAAACAGGTACATGAGTGATGCTCGGAAAGAAAAGCCCCACAGCTCCCGACAATGCGGAGCTGTGGGGCTGAGACGAATGCAGAATGTTGTGTTTGGTGGGTAACAAGACATGTTGGCAGAGCGGAGTGCTAATGATCGGCCGTGGCACCACACTCTGGGCAACAGGAGGCGATAATGATTTCCTTGACATTCTCCCCAATCTGAGCTCATTTGAGCAAACTCTGCATTACAGAGTCTAATCAAGTCTCCTTAGTCCAATTTAAAACCAGTGCAGTCATTTAGAAGGGTGGGTGATACAAAATATAGAAGCTAATATATTCCTACTTATTGGACATGATGTCAAGAAGTGTCGTTAGTGTGTTTTTTTAAGACAATTTGAGAGGTTTTAACTCAACTGAACTCAACTTTATTCACAGAGCACTTTAAATACAACCAGAGCTGACACAAAGTGCTGTAAATGATAACATAACAACTTAGAACAACAATAAATAGTTGTTTTAAAATGTAATAAACAGCATTAAAACAAATGTCGTCTCATGCTGGGTCAAAACATCTGCAAGTTCAATTTCATTGACAATGTTGCTTTTAGTATTGACATGAATAATGTTGGATTATTTGATTATGACGATCTTAAAAAAAATCAAATTTGTCAGATCGATTTTCCTCTCTATCATGTCTCCTGCCTCCAGGCCACCGTAGGCCCCCCTTCCCCACTTCCCACACACATCAGTGTTTAAACAAACATGGTGTTTGCAAAAGAAGGCGATAATTTTGTGGCTAAGTAGGGCAAGAGCAAGTCAGTCGTGTGGAATTGGTACAGCTTCGCAGTTTTGGAGGAAGAGCAAACCGCTCCTGCTACAAAGTCTGTCTGAAGGCGGTATCAACCCATCCACACGAAAACGAATTAAAGAGGAAACGCAAAAATTTTTTGTCAACACGGAAATGGCGTTTCGGATGTCTTTAAATGGTACTTTTCGAAAGTGGTTCAGAGAGTGCATAAATCCGTAAACGACTACTATTTCATCTCTGTGTAGATGCCGATCAGCATCTCTTGAAACCATTTTGTCACACACAGCGTAACTCTTTTATGGTGCCTGCGCGTGAAATTCATTTTACAAAGTCTAAGACCAAGAACAGACATTTCATCTTGAAAGGCAAGCTATAGAAATAACAATAGAATAGTGAACAACAGCAGGCTGAATAGGTGTACTGTATGCTAACGTAACACGTTGATGGTTGTTTAGCTACATGAAGCATAAACAACGAACTCTGGTATGTTAACGTAACATATGAACAGTTATTCAGATAACTATAGTATAAAAAACATAAAACAAGTTTACCAAACTCTCGATCTGACTCCAAATCACTAAATCCATCGAATTCTTCATCCTCTGTGTCACTTTGTCTTCTGCGTGACTGTTGTTAGACTATATGTGAGATTAGATATTTTATAAGTCACACCTGAGTATAAGTCGCAAACCCAGCCAAACTATGAAAAAAAATGTGACTTTTGGTCTGGAACATACAGTACCTGTTTTGACTTGACCTTTTCATAATATTCCCTGAATGGTTTATCTTGATAGTTGTGGATAAAATGGAAAATAAAACAGCAGCTAAATTATATGTTTTAGGCAAATACAGCCACAAGTATTTCCATAATGCTAAAGTGAACCTATAAAGAGAACTGTCCTTTTATTTAAGTGAAACATGGACCATAAACATCATATTAAGTTGAGTCAGACACAAGACTCCTCAACACTCTGCAGACACTCTGTCTCATTAAAAGTGAAATGTTAAACAAAGTGCCTTTTCTGTTCGAGGGGGATTCCCTCAGACAACAAGCTCAGCTCCCAGAAGTTGTGTAATGAAATGAAGTAACCTCTGGGCCGCTCCAGCGCCAGTCCCTACCCATCCCTGGAGGTCTCGATAAGAGGTTAAGCTCCCCGTCCATCCGTCCTCACAGTTCAGAGGGTAAACCAGCAGAGAAATCGGACACTTGCTGGCTGCGAGTTTCTAGTCTGTCAGAGGCTCTCTGGAGAAGGACTGAGGAGGGTTAAATTCAGGCCAGTCCCCCCTAATGTTAAAGAGTGGCCTTTGATTGCCCCCCATCATGTGTAGTGTTCAGCTGAAGGGGAACCCGACACTGGCGTTGTTATTTAAGTGCTGCAGGAGGGGCTGATAGCTGGTCTCATCGGCACAGATCCAGTGTGCGAGCTGCCTCTCAACCCCTATAAAAGACAGTGGCAGGTGTGTGACGGATCTCAGAGTTAAAGGACGTTCGGGACCCCCCAGAGATGACAGCCTCTTGGCTTGTCTCGGAAACTGATTAGGGGCCTGGCTGCCGGGACGCCCGACCACGTCTAAGCCCCTGTCTTCCACCACAGCTTTTCCATATGGCAGTGGCGCTCTTGTCAACCCACAGAAATGTTGTCTTTTTCCCCCCTCTGGTTACCCGTTCTTCGGAAAAGGAAAACTGGGCTGGATTATATGACTAATAAAACTAGGTAAACACAATATTCGCCCTGACCGTGCCCTCTGTGTGTGGTTTAAGTTTTCCAGGGAGAGATCTTTTATCTGTTTTAGAGGTTAGGAGGACATGTTTTATACATACTCTTGTTTTCCTTCTTCAGAGGGATTAAGAAAACTAGCTATTTGAAGGAAGGATGAATAAATCAGCAAGACAAAAATCTTGTACGCTGAATCCGGACCAACCATTCAGATTACTAACCCAACCAGAAGCAGATAGTTTGGAAAACACAGAAGTTCTACCCAGGAGGTTGGGGTTTGAGCCTTGAGCAAAACCAACAGATGCTGCATGAGAGTCTGAATAAAATGTTACAAAGCACTGGTAGTTGTGTTTGAGGCTATTTTCATTGGTGGGATTGGTTTCCACTGGAGTATCCTGAAAGCTGGAAACCAAAGAGGGACCCTCTGTGTCTGAGTGACCAACACAAGGTCAATTTAGATTCAATGCCATTAGTGACATCCAACTTAGACCACATTCACTGGGGCTGAGGGCTGAGGGCTGGTCTTGGCTGACCAGGTTTGGCTGATAATTTGACTGCAGACATGTCCCTCTTGAAAATGAGACTTGTAACTTGTGAGATAAAAATATGATAGCATATTTTGGAGTGAAAATCTTTCCAATGGGTGCAAAACAAGGAAATTATTAGGAACATGTCAACAAAATCCAAAACACAACATGTAATGAATAAATTGTATGTAATCTAATCTCATCTAATCTAGTCTAGTCTAGTCTGATTTGATTTTGACTAATCTAATATAATCTACTCTTGTGGTGTCTAGAGTAGTCTAGTCTAATCGAACTTAATCTAGTCTGGTTTGATCTAGTCTAGTCTAGTCTTCTAATCTAATCTAATCTAATCTAACCTAATCCAATATAGTCTATCCTAATTTAATGTAATCCTATCTAATCTAATCAAGTCTGGTCTAGTTTGATCTAGTCTAGTCTAGTTTTATCTAATCTAATCTAATATGGTCTATTCTAATTTAATCTAATCTGATGAAATCTAATCTAGTCTTGTCTAGTCTAGTCTAATCAAGTCTAGTCTAGTCTAGTCTGATCTAATCTTTTCTAATCTAATCCAGTTTTATCTAATGTAATCTAATCTGATCTAATCTAATCTAATCTAGTCTAGTCTCTATTTTTCTCTAATCTAATCTATTCTAATCTAATCTAATCTAATCTAATCTAGTATTGTCTAGTCTAGTCTAGTCTAATCTAACTTTATCTAGTCTAGTGTAGTCTAGTCTAATCCAATCTAGTCTAGTTTAGGTTTGTCTAACCTAACCTAATCTAATCTAATCTAATCTAATCTGACGTTGCAGTAGTTGATACATTTATCAGATGGTGCAGTTGCTTATTAACTTTGTAAATTTTGTTGTTTAGAGTTAATAAAAAAAACAAACAGTTCAAGGCTTAACTTTAAAAAGAAAACATCATGCGATCATGATAATTTACAAACTTCATACTACTAACCAAGATTCATTGTATTTAGATAAAATGAACATCTTGCTTTCTTCATATTTATGTCCCTTAATGATGAAAAAGTAATCTTTATTTAATTTTGCTAAAGTTGTATTTGAATTTCAAACACTAAGTCATAAAGTGGTCATTCACAAAGACACATGTTAAATATTTTGGTTATTGAAGATATAAAAAAGGACCAAACAGTTATTATTACAGGCATTGTGATATAAAGGAGTGCCTCAGGGAAAGCTAATGAAGGTGGAGATCAGAGGAGGGGGTTGAAATATGAGGGGAACGGACCCTCAAGTCTCCAACTCGACCACAAGTGGCATCATTGTCATCACCTTGTTCTGATTTCATTTCATCTCTCGGCGCCACCACTGCAGGCAATATCTGCGTATTGAGTTACAAGAGGCCCACCTCTTTATTATTTTCATGGGAACTCAAGGGCAGGCAGTCTTGAGCTGAGACGAGGGGATATTTATACGAACGCACATTATGTTGTGTTCTCAGTACTCAGGGACATTTAGCGCCTATCTCCGAATAGCATCAGAGGCTCTCAGCTCGACAGAGTCATTAATATCAGAAGGGTTTATGTGTTTCATATTGCCTCCACGCCAGCTGGGACCGCATGCCTTATGAGCTGGCCGGTCTCGTAGAGGATGCACCATTTCTTTTTCACGGCCTCATTCGCAGTGTGAGCTCAGCACATACTGCTGTCCAGAGATTATCACTTTGTCTCCATAAAGGTCAAACTAGCGGTCAGAAACAGCTTCAAACTGGTGACTTCACCCTCGCATGATGGAAGGATTTTTGAAAATATACGTCTGACAAGGGCTGAAACGATTCCTCAAGTACCTTGAGTACCTCGATTACAAAAATGATAGAGGAATTTTCTCCTCCTTGAGTACTCAGTTATAAGCTCAAATCGTCACTTTTTCACACTGATTATTATCAAGGTGACACAACGCACCTATGCCACGACAGTAGAAGGAGCCATGAGCGCAGTTTTGGTTTTGCGCAGCGGAAAAATGAATGATAAGAGGGGCTTTTCGTCTGCAGAGCTCCAGTAGCTCATTCGCAATTCGCCCCTAAGGCGTGGGCAGAGAAAGCGCCGCTCTGAACACTCCTATTCCCGCTAGTTTGCAGACTAACATTGCTGGTGTAGTAGCAGAAGCAGGTAACATAGGTGCTATTCAGCTCTCGGACACTAGGGGCATGATGAAAGTTGATATCATAATTCAGTGTTTCCCCTACATTCATTGAATTACATGCGCCGCTACTGAAATTTCACATGATCATTAATAACGATGCACCACGAATGATTTTTACTCGCACCGTGTGAGCACAAGAACACACAACATTATCATCGACTTGTTTTGAGTCTTTAACTAGCGCATCAAATCCTGTCGGACTCTCTTCCATCAACGTAAAAAGTAACGTTCGAGCTTATACACGGTCTGTATCGTTAGTGCACACGCTTGTTCCACGATCGTCTTCTCTATTTCTCCAAATCTGGCCATCATAGCGGGGCTCCGGGTTTGGAGCTTGGATTTGTGACATAGGAAATCTCACTGTACCTAGGTCTGCCGTTTGGGTCCGATTACTCGATTAATCAATGGAATATTCAGTAGAATACACGTTAACTAAAATATTCGATAGCTGCAGCCCTACTTCTGACAAACCGCTTTTATTTAGTTCATTTATTTCATGTCATCTGAATCAGCATTTCTCTCAGACATGTCTGACATGTCTGATCGATTCACTAGCTCTGTTTTGCGGATTGATACGTCTGGCCAGGGGAGATTAAGACAAGGCTCCGAACAGAGAGGCAACATTGTTGGAGCGAATGAGTAAAATGTTGGCAGGCTGGCAGGACTCATAAGCTGCAGACGTGCCCAATTTCACCCGAGAAATTCAGAGAACAATCTCGTTAAACCAGAGAGGTAAAAGAAACAAGACACTGGCAGCCGTGACAATCAGATGTATACTAATCAATGGGTTAAATGTAAACCATCAAGCTAATGAACAGATCTGAGCTGACACTGCGTAAACAGTCTCCAGTCTGTGTATAGCGCAACACCTTTCCAATCGCTCCGAGTCCACTCCCAGCAGTCACTTGGCTGATTCCTGAGAACGCCGAGCAGGAATGAGACAGGAGATTGTGTTTTGATCCAAACACTTCTTCATCCTGGAGGCTGAGTGATGTGACAGGCTCAGCATCTGTAATCCTTGGCAGTTCTTGTTTGGAAATCCACACATAGCCATGTCAATCATGGGAGAGTGCTGGAGTCCAGAAGTTTCTGTCAAACTGGATTTAAATTCTGCTCACTTTTTTTTGTGTGTGAGTGAGAGGAAGTACGAGCTATAATGATGCTGCTGCAGCTTTTGTGCATTAAATTAAGTTTTTAGACTTTCTCATGCCAACAGCATAGAAATCCTCTGGGTTTGTGCTGGTCTTGAGTTGCTAATTCAGAGCTGGCATTGATAGGAGCTTTATTGTTTGACATTTTTTGTACATATTCAACATTCAAACCTCTTTTTTAAGTTTCTGTAGGGAACTCTTAACTAGATTTTAAACAAACTTGCTTCTCGTGATTTATCAACAGCAAATGAGCCCATCAGAGGGAAGATAAGATATTTCTAAATAGTGTAACTCCTACTTTCAAAATTCGTTGGTCGGGTCATTTCATTGATGAAACGATTTACAGCACACAGGCCAGAATTTACGGCACTAAGACAGGGACACGGGAGGAGCGGTGAGTTGTTGCTAAGCTAGCCAGTGAAAACAGAGCAAAAACAAATGGCTAGGCATGGCCGATGATGGGACAGGTCCACAAAAAGAAAATGAATTAGAACAGAGGAACAAAAAAAAGCAAAAAGTGAACATGATTGAGCGAGGGCAAAAATGAGGATTTGGTAATTCCTTCGTGAGGTGGTAGTTCTTCTGCCTTAGCATCTAGGTCTGATTGTATTTCCATGAAGAACTTATTGAGAAAAGAAATTACCTGCTGTTTAAGATGACGGTTGTTGAAATGAGAGCCATGGAGCATTTCGTGAAAATGTACTTAAATATGTTTCTCAATCAAGGAGATACTTAATCTTTTGCCACATCAGCACCACATTATCATAAGTATCATAATCATTTTATTACAACTTAACTCTTGTTAGTAATGATTTTATTATCATAAATTAACGCCTTCAGTCGCGAAGTCTGAACTTTTTTAATGTGACCCAAATACTCTGTCATAGCAGCAGAATCTTTCTCTTTGTGGATCATAATTTTTCTGTTGATGTTTTTATTTAATCTCAAAGTGCAAAGTAGGACAAACTTCTATTTGCACTCTCATTAGCACTCTAATTAAATCATAGAATGATAGATTCATGAGACATTATAAAAATACTCCATAGCTGTTCTCTAACTAGGTGAAAAGATTATCCACAGACACATGTTATCATGCTACAGCCCTTCATTTGAATACAGATGAAGAATTAAAATGCAGGTGCTGAATTACATCCTACAGGGCTCTGACCAGAACTAATGCCCCATAGGTCGGTTACCATGCGGCGCCGAAGCAGCTGCCAGCGTACCCTAGCAACAAGTACCGCCAAACCCACAAAGGTTGCGAGCGCCGGCGGGAGAGTGACTCACAGTCCATGTATCCCAGCATGCTTTGCCACCGTGGTGCCCTTCACCCCCTGACCCGCCATAATGGCCGCATGGAGAGATGAAAAGAGCCATGTGACACGAGCGGACACAGTCGCTGCGGCCTCATGCTGCTCGCTGCCTCTTCAAACAGGGCTCACATGGAGAGAGCGACGACACGGGGCAGCTGGGCGGCAAGAGTCAACAAGAACAGAAGTCGTGTTCTTTTCCCCGTCTCTAATCAGCGTCTGCACATGTCGACGACGAACCTGCGTCCTCTAAGAGCGCTCTGTCATGTATTATTTCGGCGCCTGTTTTCATTTTCCACTTCAGTGATGCAGAATATTGCAGCTGTATTTCTTTTTTTGCAAATAACTAATCAAAATAGATCCCTGAAGAAGTTTACTGACCAGAAGGAGCCAAATGAGAAAAGCAGGAACATCAATCTGTTGCATACTTTCACCTTCATTGTTCAATAGTCTGCTCTCAGTTAACCAAGTAACAGCGACTGTGTGAAAAAAGCACCATCTGTGCTCGGAGCCAGCAAACCGCCATACCTCCGCCATCATTCCAACAGTCTCTCTTGTATGCTGACGGTAATGGGACTTTAAATCAGTGCCGCGCACCCTCAGGGTTCATTACAAGGTGACAGCCCATTGTTGCGGCTCTGTGATGACAACAAGTGGCAGAGGGAGGGGGGAGGCTGGAGAAAGTGAGGCAGATGGCTCGGAGAGATGACAATAGTGCCATTTCACAGCGTATCCTCCACCTGTGGCGTGACGGAGGCTGCTGTCGGGGGGCTTCTGAAGCCTGCTGAGGAGAATGAAATGGATGAACATATCTCTCTCTGACAGCCTCAGTGTCATGGCTGATTGAGACGTCCAGATCCAACACAACAGACGCCTTTGAAAACAAACTTTGTGGAGAGATGTCCTCTACTTTTCTTCTCATGTAGAAACTTTTTCAAAAAATTATGTAGAGTTAAAAGGTACGTCGGAATTTTAAGGCCACATTAACGAAGAAAAAATTGAGACTTTGAGATAAAAGTCATTACTTACAAGAATAAAGTCATAATAAAGTAGTAAGTTTTGAGAAAAAGTCAAAATAAAGTCATTGCTAATGAGAATGAAGTCGTAATAAAGTCATTACTTACGAAAATAAAGTTGTAATAAAATCATTACTAACAAGAATAAAGTCGTATTAAAGTCATTACTAATGAGAATAAAGTCATAATAAAGTAGTAGGTTTTGAGAAAAAAGTCGTAATAAAGTCCTTATCAATTAGAATAAAGTTGTAATAAAGTAATTAATTACAAAAACAAAGTTGTATTAAAGTCATTACTAATGAAAAAAAATTGTAATTAAGTTAACACTATTGAGAATAAAGTCGTATTAAAGTCATTCTTATATAAGTAAAGTCATAATAAATTTATTACTTACAAGAAAAAAAGTCATAATAAAACTGCTCTTCTGAGAATTAAGTTGTAATAAAGTTAATATTTATGAAAATAAAGTCGTAATAAATTAATTAGAATAAAGTCGTAATTAAGTAATTATTTATGTAAATAAAGTCGTAATAAAACTGCTCCAATGAGAATGAAGGCGTAATAAGGTCATTACTAACAAGAATCAAGTCGTAGTTAAGTAATTATTTAAGAAAATAAAGTTGTAGTTAAGTCATTCCTGATAAGAATAAAGTCGTAATAAAGTCCTTATCAATTAGAATAAAGTCGTAAAAAAGTAATTACTTACGAAAACAAAGTTGTATTAAAGTCATTCCTGACGAGAATAAAGTCGTAATAAAACCGCTCCAATGAGAATGAAGTCGTAATAAGGACATTACTAACAAGAATCAAGTCGTAATAAAGTCATTACTTATGAGAATCAAGTCGTAATAAAATTGTTCTTACGAGAATAAAGTTGTAATAAAGTCAGTACTAATCAGAATCAAGTCAGCGACTTTAATCACGAAGTCATTAATTTTTCATGGTTTACTTGAAGCCTATCTCTGTAACGCAGTATAATAAATATATTTATAATACGTAATGGAGATAGGCGTCAAGTAAAGTGTTACCTTTTTTTCCTAATGTGGCCATAATACTCAGTCATATAAAGTCTGCAGGTTGAAGCAAAAAATAAAAATAAAAAATGAAGGCGCATAACAACATAATCACATTTCAGTTCTGTTTCTGCTCATTCACTCAACAAAATACCTAAAATAATTCCTCCTATACTTTGTAAAGTAACGCTAAAAGAGAAAAACTGCTCACATTAACTTTCCCCTCTGAGTACACAAAGTTATTGCAAATATTTTAGTATTTCCCATAACTCGCCTCCCAATGCGCTGATCAAATAAAATGCAAATACCCGAGAATACATCATATGCGCGGGGGATAAGACGGGACATTTCACATTGCGTAAAACCAGCAAAAATAAAATCCTTTAATGTACGCTTCAACGTGGGGAATACGAGCACCTGACAAAAACATCCACTAAATTCCTCAGAGCCGCACATGAAACATCCTCCCATGTGAGCATATGTTATAGTGGTGAGCAGCACAATAATAAAAAGCCAGACAAGTTGTTTTAAGAGCGAGCAGGTGGTTCCCAGTTCAAAGAGTGCAGGGATGAGGTTGTGTTTTCTTTTCTCCGGCCGTGCACTTTTTTCCCCTCCTCGTCTCTTTCTTCCCTAAAGGGGTCTTGTCCTGCGATTCCTCCTCCCCAGACTGCCGAACTTCAGAGTTGCGTTATTATCACCAAAGTGCTTTTAAATCCGCTCCTGCCCAACACCAGGATGTCTTCTGCATGCTAATCCTCTGGGATACGGATCCGTCACTCCTCCGTCGTTCTCTCATGCCTGGCGTGCCGGAGACAGCTGGGAAAACAGTCTCTGCTCGACGATCTGCGCGTACAATGGGATTCTCAGGCCACCATGGCACTGCTTGGCTGCGAAAACAGCTCTTTACAGTAGTGCGATGTGCGTCGCTGGAGAACAACACGGGCTTTTCAGTAGAGTAAATGGTTTGCATACTTAAGGAGAGGGTCAAATGATGGGCAAATGCTGTTGAAAAAAGGGGGTCTCTTTAACATTCATAGATTATTGTAGATTAAGTCAGTTGATGCACCACAAAATAATGTTTTTAGATTTTTTTCCTTAAGGACAGAAAAGCCTGTCTGGGGTTGAAAAATTGTACATCTGAGAGAAATTTCCCCCACTTGTAATTTCTGAGATATTGTGTTGCTAGGTGACAGCCTCTGATTTGAGAAAAGGAAGTCAACAGGAAAATTCAGAAACTTCAATGAACCATTTTGACAGATTCCAGTACAGGTGATATGCCACCTTTTAACTGGGTACTACCAATGTGTCTACAAAAAGCGTTAGGAACGGGATGAGGAACAGTCACTTTTACAGTTCTCTGCCTCTAGTTCAACAGTTTTGTCTTCGTTTTTGTTACTCTCTTCCTTCGACCACTGACTATCCGGCTTCTTAGCTATGCATCCGTACTATTCAACTTCTAAATCGTGTAAACTTGGCAGCAGGTGCAGGACTCAAACCCCCAATTTCCACCACATCTGGAACAACTACAAGAAGGCCATATCCACCAATCGCAGTCTAGAAGTCTAGAAGTAGTTTCCTCCTCTGGAAGGACACAATCTACTGCTTATGTGGTTAGCCTGTGTGGCTAAAGACAATTTGTCATCTCACCTTTGCACGTGAATCCGCGGGTTCTTGTGAGTTCTTGCGATTCCTTTTGTCCGTCATCTGCCAGGAAATTCGCCTCACAAATGGATCCAGTAGGAATTGGCGTACGGCGAAAATTGCTGCTGTTCCGGATGCGGTGGAAATCCCGGGTTAGGCCTACTCAACATTACCTTCTTCCTCTGGTTCTTGTCTCTTTCACTACCTCAGAGGTGCATCATTGACTTCGCCTCGCCTGCATGCAGTAAACATAGACGTAAACATCCTGCCTCTAAATATCACTATGCAATGTTTACCTGTGTTTGTGTTTACCTGCAGGCTCTGTGATCCCCTGTTTAGTTGTGTTTAGTAAATCATGCTCGACTTTGACTGTTTTCTGAGTGTTTTTCCAACACTCTTTGCTCATTTTTTGATTAGGAGTTGGTTGAGGTTAGCATTTCAAATATGGACACTGCCGTTTTTGTGCTCCATGAATGCTCTTCATCCACATCTTTACTATCAACCAAACACCCACTGTCATTTAGACGCCTTTGTGTCAGCCTGTCATGGCCGTTATTTAGCCCGAAAAAAAGACATTGAAAACTGGGCTTCATTTAGACGGTCCGAATTTAGACGTTGTTTGGGAAGACGTCTTCTCAACCACTTTTTACTGGGTGGGTAGTGTATATGCAGCGCATAACCTACTGAGGTTTTTCTGTGGGCGTGTATTCCAAATTAACATCTGTTTCACCAGTTTTACCAGAGGTAGTACAGGGAAAGACGTTCTTCAATGTGTGCGTGAGTCCCATCAATAAATTACCGACTCTTAGCACACCCACGATTGTGAGTCTAGAAAGGAGTTGAAGTCACAACGTCATAATTTTCCTCTATTTGAGAAATCTTGGACTAACTTTGTGAATGTTTTCACCGTGTTGTAAATTTATATCACAGTCGTCAGCCAAACATCCGGCTAATTAGGTGTGAATTAAGCAGTTTAATGAACACGAGCAGTTTGAGTTAAAAGATTTAATCAACTCTTGTGCTGCTGAGCAAACAAAGTTGCATTTAGTGAGGAGAAGTTTCTGTGTTTTCACAGGTTGTTTCTGGTTTAAGTAAGAAAACTGAAAACAGGAGACAACATCTATTGAATTCATTAATCTGTGTTTTTTAGTATCTTTGAGGCAAAACTGAGTGTTGGTTGGGCTTTGTGTTTCTCCTGCAGCTTCTGTTCGGAGCAGACAATTTCTACTCATAATTAGGGTGTTGTGTAATGCAGCCCAGTTAGCAATCTCTGATACAAATTAGAGTCTCTTTATTTGATTAAGACGCTGTTAGAGGAAGATTGAAGTTTTTTACCAGGGGGGTTGGTGGGCTGGTAATATGATGCCATCCTGGTGTAGCCTATTAAAAATGCACCGCCACCGTCTAGACAAAAGGAGTGAAGCACACACCATCCTGATGCTCCAGGGCAGGAGGAGGGAAGTCACACACGGATCCTAATTCCTCAGACGTCAATGAGATTTTGAATGAACAAATAAAAGTTTTGTAGCTGCGAGAACTTTTTTTTTTCTTTTTGTCATCTGATGTACTTTACCTTTAAAGAAAGGGGAAAAAAAAGTTCAGTTTAAATGAAGGCGCACAAGTTCAAAGTACTAATCTCCTGGGGACTTCTGAGAAGTGAACGGCATCAGTGAGAGCGAGGCTTATTTTGCAGAGAGGATGATGAGAGAGGAGCTACAAGCTGCAGAGAGGAAGAGAGCAGGGGGAGGGGGGTAAATACAGAGAACAGTGATAAAGAGGTAATCATCTCCACTCAAAGCATATTTTATCCAGTGGGGTTATTAGGAGGACGGAGATGAGTGAAATCCGCACAGACGTCTCTCTCCCTCGCTCCCTCTCTTCCTCTCTTTCTGTATTTACCCACTCTTGATCCTCTCTCCTCCTCATCCTCTTGTCCGACCTTCCTTGGCGCGGCGCCCAGCTCACTCAGTCTCGACCATCCGCAGGAATGTTTCACTGATGCACGCTAATAGCTGATGAATGGGGCGGTGTAGTGTGCAATACATAGAGAGTGAAGCAGTAGTTTTTAATTAAAAGTTTCACTTAATCTTCCTCTCTCTCCAGTCATTTATCATGTTTGTTCTGAATCAGCAGAGCTCTCTCTCTCTCCCTCTCAGGCTCATAAACAGGGGTTGATGAGTTGCGATATACTTTTCAAAGATAGGGGGCAGTGTTCTCAAAGGTAAAATGGCCTCAGAAACGGCTGAAACTCATGGGAGCTGACTTGACACAGTGAACCAAAGAGGGGTGAGACATTAAAAATCACATTTCTTTATAAAAGTCGGATCAATATCATAAAAAACTGAATATATTATTATTATTAGATGTGCAATTTTTGATGTTAGTGGCCATCTGCATTAGTGTTTGAAACCACATAGATTTCTTTATTGAATTTTAATATGTTATGGTACATTTCTGATATCTTAAAATAATGACTGTTCCCACACAGAAAGGAGTTTTATCTACAACCCCAATCATAAAAAAGATCAGATGCTGTTAAAAACAGAATTTGATGGTTTGCATGTCATTTAAAACCTTTACAGATAAAAACAGAGCAAAGACAACAAATTAGCATGCAAAACTAATAATTTTATGAGAAATAAACACACATTTTGGATTTTGGATTATCACCACATGTCAAAATAGTTGATAAATGTACAATAGGAAACACTAAAAAAGTTCCACAATGCTTCAAAAGCACATTAAGGAACATTTTCCAACAATTAGTTTCATTTGCAACAGGTTAGTAACCAAATTTATGAAACGGTTCTTCTATAAAAGCCAGAAGAATTTGAGATTTCATCATCTGCACTTCATAAAATCTAGAATCTGGAGAAATCTCTTTTCAAAAGGGATAAAGCCAAAAAAGCACCGAACGGCCATGGTGTTCATGTCCCCTTGCAAACTGCATTAAAAACAGACATGGCTCTGTAGTGGAAATCACTGCATGAACTCAAAATCTCTTTGAGAAATCGATGTCTTTGAACACAAATGTGTATTTTCTTTCAGGGATGACCTTGCTGATTTCAGAGGGAGAACTGCAGTAATCCACAGTCTTTGAATATTACACCAGAATGACTCTGTAGTAGAAGAGTCTAGATGCTAAATTAAAAGCAGCTTGGGCATCATAAAAACAGAGTGTGACAACATCTTGACTGTTTTAATTAAACACATTGGTTTAAACGATGTACAAGCCATCGAACTCTGTTTCTATCAACATAATATCCAAACTTTTTTGATATTAGGGTGGAAAATGTGGATCTGCAAAAGTGCAACTTGTTCAAAATTTCATCAGAACTTGGACAGGATGCAGATGCTCAGTTACTTTACCATATATTAACATAGGGAGAATTTTATGAGATTATACAAATGAACCAAGACACGTATAACTTTCGGGGTAAATTGATGTAATATCTAACGACAGATTTAATCTCATCAAACTTCCTCGACTAATTCTCACTGCAGGTTATCAGAAGCTCTCATCTTCCTGTTTGCTTCTCAGCTAGTTTGTGTACAGATCAGCATCTCCGCTCTAATTCAGCTCTATCCTGAAGATGAATCTGTTTGCCTTCTGCATCAAGACAGAAATAGCTCTTAATAATGAAAGATTGATGTGAAGTAAGCTTGTCATTACATGCTGCAGTAGACAATTAGGTGCCTCCCAACATACAGCCCTCTCTGATTTTCTCCTCCTCTCTTCTACATTTCCGTCCCCTCCTCTTACTCCCTAGCTTCTCTTCTCTTTTTTTTTCTTCCACGCTGACGAAGTTGCTGAAGTCATTTGCTTAAATTTGTTTTGCTTGAGTCTAAAGGGACAATGCAACAAACCTGTGAGTCATTCTCTGAGCCGGTGACAAATAGCTGATGGCCCGCTGCGGCAGGTTTCCAGCTTTATTTTCTTCTGGGATCAAACTCATTGGGAAGGAATTACAGTTTAGGGTCATTTTGGGACTCAACAGATGGAAACCAAGTTCATCGTGTAAGAAACTTTAATCGACCAAAACTTAAGATGGTGGAGATCATTAACACTTAGAACTCAGCTGGATCGAAGGCGATTCCATGTGACACCATTGATATTGTTTACAGTTTCTTGGGAACTCTACCGTATATCTCTATGGGATGAAACGTGTTCAAAAGCTTACCCTTTTGGTGATCTATCAAGGGTTTCCAGGCATTTCTACACCTGCCACAAGGTTTACAATCGAGCCACAAAAATAGGTGTTTGATCAGAGACGTTTGATGGTAAATCCGCAGTGATATACTGGTGAAAACATGATTATTTATCAGATTGTTGTGATAGAAAAAGATCACTATCGCTAAATGCCGCTAATGTCTTCCGGGTTAGACAAGCTGTTTTGATAGCGTCTTTCTCTGTCAAACTTCGACCAATTACATGGTCTCATATTCTTCTTCTATTGTTCCCCTGACGGTAGTGTCCAATAAGAGGAAACCAAAGATCAACGAGAGACAAGAAAGTTTCCTGCTTGTCTGCAAAATTAGAAATAATGGTCCTCAATGCTTGGAAACAAGCAAAGAAGAGATTATGAGCAGTATGATGCGGCCCTCTGACAGGAACTGCTTCAAGGAGTGGCAAAAACAACTGTAAATAGCAAAAAAAACACCTGGAAAAATTAGTGTAAATATGTTAATAGTTTCTGTTGTGAGTTTGTTCCAATCCCAATATTTCTTCTCCTGATAGCCAAGACTTAACAGAATGATGTGCAGGTGAGAAAAGGCTTGGTCACTGTAGATTCATGTGTTTTTTGAGCAAAGTACTGTTGGTTTGGTTGACTTTGATGGTTCTGAATCTACTGTCACATTCAACTGACAGCTGAGGTTGTCCTGAAAAAAAAGATGTGTATATATTTGCTGTGCTGGAAAGGACAGAGTTGCTACATAGACATGGGCGGACCAAAAATAGCAAAATATAGCTGGGAGTTCTAAGGGTTAAATGAAAACTTCATCTGAATCTACAGAAAAGATGTAAAATGTGCAGGACCAGACTTGGTAAACCCAGAAATCTCAAACTCTAACAAGCAAATACCTTTATTTTGTTAATCTCGAGTTTCTTCCAATGAGAAATACAGAAATGTACAGAGTAATGATCCCTAACAGACATCAGCTGCAGTATTGTCCCACTGTAATACACACACACACACACACACACACACACTGACAAACCTTCCACTGTTTCACCCGGTCCACCTCTCCAGGTGTTCCCATTGAAATCACAGCTACCTCCCCTCACTCTCTCAACCTGGTGCTGCTCAGGCCGTACCCGTGACAGTGCCTGAATGCATTCATAAACACTGGGAGGACTGACAACTCAATGGGCCGCCTATTCCCCCACTATCGGCTTACAGCCTATAATTACAGCCAATCATCTTGGATCAAGCATGTCTGCGTGAACAGGCCAACGTAACATCTGCTGCCCGGGCCGGCAGGCCAAGAAGGACTTT
Source organism: Xyrichtys novacula (assembly GCA_962446985.1). Classification (NCBI taxonomy): domain Eukaryota; kingdom Metazoa; phylum Chordata; class Actinopteri; order Labriformes; family Labridae; genus Xyrichtys; species Xyrichtys novacula. The sequence goes on along the minus strand of OY660882.1, from coordinate 3,019,444 downwards.
CATACTGAAAGGTGAGCTAATTGCGGCTGAGGATAGGAGGAGGGAGTTAACAGGTACGAAGGGCTATTCATGAACCTACACACAGGGGATATTTTTTTCCTTGGAGCAGGTGCTCTTAGATATTTTCTTATCTTTGGCGAGGTGGTGCAGAAGTCTTGCCTGCATTAAGAAATGCTCAAGGGCATTACCACAAATTTCAAAGGGGTCCAATAAATGAAGTAACAGAGCTGTGCTGTTTTTAAAACCTTTTGAAAATGTAAGCTAACTAGAAAAATCTCTTGGAATGACATTGAGACAAACTTGTGAGTTTTACTGTAAGAGATTTAGTTAAACAAGAGTACGTGCTTACTCAACACCATAGTCCTTTTGCAGGGCGCTCACACCAAGCGCAAGTAAAATCATCTACTTGCCTAATTCGCGCGAATCTAGACGCAAGAATGAATAGTATTTGCTTGCTTCATTTGCGCGTCAACGGTAATTTCAACAGTAATCCCTGCCAATTCAACCAACGGGCTCGAGTGATAGACAAAGATTTTTTATTATTTACCCTGGTAATCTGACCTCCTCTCTCACTTACCTCCAGGTGAGCTCCTTTTTATTCCAGTTTCGGTAATTGAAAGAAAAGGCACCCACACACTGACACGATCAGTTTGTCCTCCGTTTTAGATATTTGTGAACAACCCTCCATTTTCATACGTCACCCGGCATACTTCGCGCTGATTGTTTATCACATATCTGGTATATCTGCTCAAGTTGAGACATTATCAGCTCCCGCCCAATTTGCGTCATTTACGCCACCAATTCCTACCGGATCTGTTTGTGAGGCGAATTTCGTGGTGAATATTGGACAGCAGGAATTGCGAGAACTCACAAGAACCCGCAATCGCGCGATAACAAGTTGTCTTAAGCCACATAGGCTAACCATATAGGCAGTAGATTGGGTCCTTCCAGAGGAGGAAATCTATTTCTAGACTTCTAAAATCTCCTCATCCATGGTGTCATCTGAATGAAATGCTGTCTATAAACTTTTCGCTTGTTCGTCCCTGCATGTTGTAAAATATGATCCGCCTGAAACACAGTGTTTTATTTTGAAAAGAAGCCGAATGTTTTATTTTGTGTCTGTGCTCGACTTCCTTTCCAGCACAGGATAATCTCTGTTGAATTTATCTGGCATGCTCTGGCGTCCAGGAAAAATAGAACTCTTGCGATCAGCTGTGGAGTCTGGCGATCTGCAGTGGAACGGAAAGAAGCCGGTGGAAACTGATTCATTAACTTGAATGGGTACGATCAGATCGGCGGATACGGCCTTTTTGTAGCTGTTCTGGATGCGGTAGAAATTGGGGGTTGGTGTTGCAGTCACTGAGAGAGAAATGCAAATAAATCCTGCTTCGATAAAGTTCTCTGATTTGCAAATGCTGATAATAATCTACCTCTGAGTTTCTCACTTAGGCTGTTAAAAGAAAACTTTGTCACACTGGATGGAAAAATGCGATCTGCAGCTCACTTTTGTGGGCTTCAGTTTATCTCATATGAAAACCCCAAACCACAAGTCAACACTCTGTGTAGATGTTAGCCAAAGATATCACACAAACACCAAACAACTGAAGCAGAATGTCATCGTTACGGCTTTGTGTTTCAACCGCAATGCAGTTTAAGTTTCCTCCTTATTGATCACTTGATTTCGCAGATTTGACATGGGAGAGGTAGTTGTGTATCTGCTCTCTTAGCCCATCAAAGGACGGACAGTTTTCTCGCCTTTCTTTCCAAAACGACTTAAATTACTTTCCCCAAAGAAGAGGAGTGAAGCAGTGAATTCAAAGCAATAAAGACACTTTCTACCCATCTTCTCCTCCGTCCAAATTCCACGTCTCTACATCCGCCTCCACCCATTCCTGGTCTCTGTCTGCGTAAACAAGTTAATCAGCCTCAGAAGCCTGTGGGCTGTGAAACAAACCCCGGCCCAACGTCAAGCCCACGCAGCCATCAATCATTTCATTTGGACTTCGAGTGGAAAACTAAGCTAACACATACAGGACTCACACCCAAGTCTGAGCTTAGCTAGCGCGGCTCTGCTGAAATCAGCACCACAGAGCTGGCAGCCGCACAACCAGCAGCCGTATGGACCAGACCCGAAAGATAAACTGACACTATTAGAGACTGAGTTAGACAGCGGCAACCGAACGCCTCCTCACCGCAGACAACAAGACAGGAGGAGCAACATGAGCAGTCACGTCTGGAGTTTATAATGTGGATAATTACTGAGCTCCTAATTGAGGGAAGGCTTATCCAGGGGAATGCCCGATCCCTCAGATTGATCAGGATTTGAAAGGGAACAAAACCTCTCAGTTCATAGTCGTTATGATCACTTTGGATTAATACAATGAAGCTTTGGTGTTCGACCCTCAAGCCAGTTTTCTTTTCAGAGTTCAGGATATCTTTCTAGTTGTTTCGGTCCCAATATTTGAAGGGTCCTTTTTCCAAATCCCACAGATTTTGTTTACAGAAAATGTTAAACTGGTAGAATTCATGCTGTTAACCACAACTTTCCACATAAAAACAACCCAATGCAGAACAACTTGGAAGCGCCAAAAGTCACAACCAATAAATCTCACAAACCAACTTGAAGCTTTGGCGAAGAGAGCTTTCCTGGCTTTTGAAGGACATGTTGATTAGAAAAAGCTTCTCCACAACCTTTTTATGGTCACGCACACAGAGCCATTCCCATTAGGATACCGAGGACTACGCTAAGTTCACATACAGCTCTACCGCTCGCTGTCATTCAGACGCGGTATGTTGGTGTTTGGACAAATAGACGTGAAATGTGAAATTTATATGCATTTCATTGACATGCTTTTGTTCAATAGACAAGAAGTCAATAAAGTATAAACGCGCCTGTGATTTGAGTCTTTTCCAACAAACTTAAAGCAGCTGAACAGTTTTCATTTTCCGTTGCGTTTGGCGGCCACTCTGGACAAAAGCAGTAGTGTTTTGCCAGAATGCTGACTGCATTTTCCATGAGCTCTTAGAAGTTATTTAGTCTGGAGTGTAGTTTTTTTGGAGGCGAATGAAACAAGAGGGGACTTAATGGAATACTGATGATGAGTGATGAGTTAAAGTATATATATGCATTTCTATGAAATATAACATAATGCTGGTGAAACGAAATGTTGTAGCATTGTGACTTCTATTTTTAGCCTACAGTTACGTCCCGTTTGTAACAGTAAACCTACAACAAATAGATTAGTTAATATGGCGATAAATCTAATCGTCAAAAATAAAATAAAAGTTACATAACATTACCTGTCTAGGAGGAATTAGGCAAATTTTGGATCAGACTTGAATCCCTTCAAGCCCCGCAACTCTCTCTACCTCACAAAGGAATTACCAATATTTATCCTAGTTTTCCCTTTTTGCTTTTTTGGTCTCCTGTTCTGACCCCGTCCCATCATCGGCCATATAGAGCTATTTGTTTTTGCTCTGATTTCACTGGCTAGCTTAGCAACAACACCACTCCTCTTGTATCCCTGTCTAAGTGCCGTAACTTCCGGCTTGCGTGCCGTAAATCGTTTCGTCAGTGGGCAGATCAGACCAATGAATTTTGAGAGTAGGAGTTACACTATTTAGAAATATATTATCTTCCCTCCGATGGGCTCATTTGCTGTTTAGGTGACACAGATATATCAGGAGAAGTGAGATACTTTTTAAAAGTTAGTGAAAAGTTCACCACAGAAACGTTAAACTTTGAAAGTGAAGACAGTATTTTACTTTGATTCAGTGAATGAAATTAAAGTTTAGAGATTTGCATTATTTAAGTGTTTGAGTTTGAACTCTTGCATATGCTGACTAGACTCATGTCTATGAAGGATCTCAGTCCTCCTTTGTGAGTATTTAGACTCTAACTTTCATTATTTGACAGGACGGCTGTTGGCAGTAGCTAGCTTGTAACATCACTCTAAGTGGTGTCTGCAGATTGTGTTTGAGTGACAGCTCAGACTCTGACTGAACTCAGGATGAACCCCCGGCTCTTTTTCTTACTTTCCTCCGGTGCTTCTTCTTTTCATGTTGTGTCTGTGTGTTATTAAAGCTCAGGATGAATAAAATGTTCCCCTTAAGTAGGTTAAACTTGCACAGATGTAACTCTGAGTGAAGTCATGTCAACCCAGGTGAGCTTGAAACTGCGTCGTCTTCTTTTCTGTCTTTGAATCTGAGTTATGCACATTTGTGCGCCTCTTAAAAAGTGCTTTGGGATTCCCAAATAGTCCTGACTTTTGCTGGACTTTTTTAAAGCTAATTTTTCTTAAACTCTTCTTGAGCAAATATAACAGTGATTTAAACATTAGTGCACCAGTGAGTTCAACAAAGGCTGTTGCTGTATGCTGGTATTGAATATAAAATGTTGATAAGTAAGCAAACAGTATACAAGGATTTCACTGTAGTGGTCCTGTATGCAAAGTAGGGTTGCAAAACTCTGTGAATTTTCAAAGTTCTTTAAATGGGAATGAAGGGGTATATATAGGAATTTGGCCCTCAACAGTGAACTTAAATATAGTTGGGAAAAATATATTGTAGCATAATCTTGGCTAAAACAACCAGATTTAATGCAAGTTCACTCCTCCATCACATACACAGATGATTTCTTGAACCCTGGAGGCCACACTTTTTAGCCCAAAGGACAAGACATTTGAGCCTACGAACTATATAAAGTCAAGTAAGTTTTGACAATATTATGGGGTAAATATATTTGATCTATAATAGTATTAATATTTAACTTGCAAAATTAAATAAAAATAGGTGCTTAATGTAAGCTATTGACTATTTAAGGGGCTTTTTTGGTGGTGGTAGCTACCTAAAATGTGACGCTGTTTCTTCTGACTCCTGCAAGACAATTTTCTGTAACTATACAATAATTTATACATCAATTGTCAAATATTTTGAAGACCATTCCAGTTGTTTAGCCAACTATATCTCTGTTCATGCCATTGCATTCGTGTTTTTACAAGCTTTTTTATTTTATTCTACAGAAAAATGCCACGTTCGCCATTCGCCATCAGATGTGTGTAATTTTCTTAAATTGTATTATTTTGCATGGATGTCTGCTTATGACAAAACAAAAATATTTTCATTTATGTTTGGATATAATACAGTTTGTTTAAAATACCACCAATTTCCAGTTAATTCCCATAAATTCCCCTGAAAAGTTTCCAATTTGGAATATTTCCAAAATTCCCAGGCTGAACTTCCCATGGAAAGTTTCTTGAATTTACCAGAAAATTTCCATCCTAAGAGACAAAGAAGCTATCACAACAGAGTGACACACCACTGTATTTTTTCCCCTGTATCACATTTTAGGAGTGGATGTGTTAAGTCAGTGGCTATCCACCGAATCCCTTGTCCCCTCTCCCGCTCCCTGTCCGGGCTACACCCTGTTTGACCTCATGTTTAGTCTTAGAGGGGGTCATTAAGGGCTTAAGCTGCAATGTAATGAAAATGTTGTGACAACAGCAGAGGGGTGAAGTAAAAACAGGCTTTAAGAGACAGCTGAGTCTCCACTCTGGGGACCAACAGGAGGGTTTAGAGGGAGGAAAATGATGGTTATCCGCACACCCGGGAGACGTGATATTAGCCTTGTGACTGGATGGACTTTATGATAACCCTCAGCGCTGTTCAGAGCCTGTCATAGACCTGGGTGTTGGCCGTGTGTGTGTGTGTTCTTGTAAGAGGAGGCAATCAAGCCAGGAAAGGTAGCTGCGTTTCAGGTCAGCGTTTCCAAAAGTGACTCATTAAATGTTCGTATGAAAGTGTAAAATCAAGTTTGACATGCTATCAGAGCTGATACTGAATCACCACATGCTGAAATGAAACGCGCAGCGTGAGGGAACCTCAGAGGAAATTTGATTAATTTGGCAGCAGCGGTAATTTAATCAAAAACAAAACGCTCTGCTCTCTCAAATGAAACTAAATTTAAAGATTGTATGCATTCAGCTCGTTCCGCGTTTCCCCCTTTTGACTGCATTCATCATAATTCTCGAGCTTGTTGTTTTTCCACCGTATGCTTCCTGGCAAGCCGAATGTGACAAAATGAAGAGTAATGTGCTTTGTCCGAGCTCCTTTATCCTCATGCAGAGGCTGCTTTTGCCACCGTTTGTTTCATGCCTCTTTTTCTTTTTTTTAAACTCCCAGATCTGGTCCAAGCCAAAAGCACTTCCACATGCTGTACTCCAAATCCAGTGCTCGGTGCCAGAGTGAGAGTCAGCCTCAGTTTTGGACTGCAGCCTGCTCTAACCTCTCTTGTTTGGGAGCAGCTGCACCACCCTGTACTTTTCAGTGAGAAACACCGCAGGTATGCTGTACGCTGGCCGCTCTGCAGCATAAACACACCCAACACAAACTTACGTCAGAGCGTGAGGGTTACTAACTTAAGTCATCCTAATTTACTAATAGCTGTATTCTATGTCTCTTTAATGGCACATTGATTGTACGCTATTACAAGGCATTAGAGAGATGATGCGTGGAGCCTTTGGAGGTGACAGATCGGTCAACTTCAGTCTAACGTCTTTTATACACTAGGGGACTTTGAAAACGCTTTACTTCGGAAAATCATCATGTTTGTCTTGATGATTACATGTTCATATGGCATTTTTCTGATGCTACAGGACATATCATGAGAAAAGTACGTGTGAAAAATTCAAATGGCTATGAACCTCTGGCAGACCCAAACGTCAGGCTCAGACACAGTGAGATTTCCTACGTTGCAAATGCGGAACAAGCGTGTGCGTTAGTAGATTGCAATGCTCGTAAGAAAGCTAATTATGATATTAGCTTTCATTATGCCCCTATAGACATTTGTGTCCGAGAGCTGAATAGCTCCTATGTAACCTGCTACTTCTACAACACTGGCAATGTTAGGCTGCAAGCTAGAGTGAAGAGGAGTGTGCGGAGCAGTTCTGTCTCTGCCCACGACTCAGAGACGAACTGCTAATGTGCTACTGAAGAAAAGCCCTAAAAAATGACACAGGTAACAGTAAAAACTTTATAATCATAATTTAAAGACGGCTGATAACACTTCACGTAGTAAAAAAAAAACAATAATCATCGGAGTGGGACTTCAATGACAAAATTCTGCAGGCCAAGACTGCAAAGACCAAGTCTCCTGCTTCTGCTATGGTTGGTGACGACATGCCTACTTCCAGCTAGCTACCATTCGGTCATCTCCTGTTTGACTTACTAAACCCTAGAACAGTAGACAAAACCCGTTAGCAAGAGGCTAAAGGAATCTAGGTCATAGATATGAACAGTAGATACAACACACCCCTCTGAGCGGCGTGCCTACATGGCAGCCATCTTGGTGAGGGTGTGGTTCCCATGAAAGACAATGCATGTACAATGAAAATCAATCATATCTTGTTCACTTCTCGACTGATTTTTATGTGGTTTACATCAAAATATTGTGCTATTAATGGAGAACGTTTGACAAAAAAAATATTCTGTATTAATAGCACGTGTTTTGAAATTGAAAATAATGTAAACAGAATGAAAGTCGGTTGAGAAATGAGCAAGATATGATGTATTTTCCATGTACATCTAATGTCTTTTGATGGGAAAGTTGCCCTTGCCAAGATGGCTGCCACTAAGACTTGTTGCTTTGCGGGCTGCTACAGCGCGCTGGCTTATCTAGACTTATATATGTATCTGTGATCTATGTCATATGATGAGACCTACCAAATGAGGCAAACTAGCACCCATCATGCATTGGTTTTTGGCGTCACAGTTCCCCTGAGAAAAGACTAAAATCTTCAAACCATTTTCTCTTAATTTAAAAGACAAAAAAAAAAACCTTCTTGATTTTGTGCTGACAGCATGAATCTATCTGTGACTGACTGTTTTTGTTGGGCTGTTTTGATTAAGGCTGGCACGACTTGTGAACCCCGGAGATACGATTAAAGAGGTGTATAAATCCGTAAATCTGCTCAGTCCGTCTTCTGCAACATTTTGTTTGATATGACATTAATTCTCGATCAACCCCCTTCGGCGCTGCAGCTAATTTTGACCACAGAGTTTCTGTTTATGATAGTCTGTCTTCATCAAACGCCTGTCTAATTATTTCAGCGCAGTTTCTAGTAAGTTATTTTGATGAACTTTCACCACAGTGATTCAAAGAAATCAATCTCCTCCGGCTTTATTTATTATTTTAACTACTGAAGTGCAACCACAGAGACGTCAGAATGACAGGGCTGAAAGGCGAGTGAGACATGTTGATTCATACGCCTTCCTGTAGCACCTTAGACTGCAGACTTCCACACACGAGCAGCACAGGTTGATGAAGCTTCATCTTTGACTTCTACCAGCACGAAACAAAGCATGAAAAACAGCCTCCAAACTGCCAGCACATGAATCATACCACCCTGACATCGCTCAGCGCCCGGGGCCTGATTCTCAGCACCCTCTCTCCAATCTTTTCATCCATCCCTCCACCTCGTCAGTACTTCCCTCCTGTCTCATAAACGCGCCAGCCTGCTCTACCAGAAGCAGACAGGGAGCCTGGAGGAGGGACAAAACTATTATCTCTGTCGCAGCAGCAGCTCATGCAGGAGCTCCAACGGCAGATAGGATTCTCCAACACGCTGCTGTCCTCGCTCAGATTGCCGCCCTGTCTGTCCTCTCCTCACCGCTCCGTGACATGATGTCCCACGACGGAGGTGGTTGTCAGACTTTTTCCTCCAGGGCACCAACATACCCAAACTGATTTTCCAGGCTGTTGTGTGAGCATGTCTGACAAAATTGATCTTGTTTTAGGCACACAAATTGGTAGGAGGAAAGTGGGCAAAAGGAGGCTTTTCAGTCAAAACACAATCATGTTTCATTTCCAGGACATCTGCTGATGTGTTTCAGCGTCAAGCTTGTATCACTGTTTACCAGTGAGATCCTTTTTTACAGGCTAGAACCAACAGCTGGTAATCTACAGAATAATGATAACCCCAGTAAGAAGGGATGGGGGTCCATTAAAAACCTGGGCCTGAAGATTAATAACGTTTGAGTTTATCAAGCCTGCTGGGAGTCTCCAGAGTCCCATGAAGTGACGTTTTACTCTGAGTTAAGTCACGTCATGTTGATGAAATCAGCAGTGAAATGCAATTTACAGTGTTGCAAAAATGGGAAACACAATGTCCACAGCCAAGGACATCAGCATTGTGCGTCAGATCAAGCTAAAGTGAAGAACCTCTGACTGAACGCAGTTAGAAACAACTTTGTTTAGTCTGGAAGCTGATGATGCTACTGCCATCTTCCTCTTCCACTGCCAAACTTTATAGCAAGTCCAGACGGTTAAAAATCATAAAAAACTGCAAGCAGCGTCGAAGGGGCCCTTTCACCTCTGCGTATGTCAAGGTTTGCTGCACGTTGGGGTGGGGTGGTTGTTCAGTCGCTACAAGTATATGTGAACATGATGCCTAAACCCATGAAAGCACATCTTTCTAAAGAATATAGTGGTGCTGTGAAAATTTGTGGGTGTGGCAAATTGAGTCAAAAAGTCACGCCCACCACCCACACCTGTAGTAAAGGTTTTAAAGCTCCTGTGTGCCACATTTTGTGACTCTACTGATAATTTATGGTGCGTTCCATTTACCTCGGAAGTCGGAGCTGGGAATGATGTCACACCTGAGTTATCAGCGTTTCAGTTACAAAGTCGGAAAATAGTAGCCAACGGCCAGAAACAGAAGCGGAAACAAGATGGCTACATCTACAAAAAATTTTCTCGCACTTACCTTGTCTGAATATAAACAACTTCTGGACAAATATGTGGTCCTTTTTCAATATGCAAACATGGTGGATAAGGAGGAAACACGAAGACGCAGAAGGTAGCCTAATACTGGAGCTTTTACTTACTGTTTACAACCGGTGGCTCCATCTTTAAATGTCAACTGGGGTTGTGTGGATCATCCTGATCTTGGGGGTCGTTCCAGTTGAGGGTTCCAACTCAGAACTCAGAAGTCCCAACTTCCAAGTACAACTGGATACTCATCATCAACATCATTAACTCCTTGAAAAAAATGATTTCCTGTTTGATGGTAAATGAGACATCGCCACGGTAACAGCGTTTGGAATAGAGTCATGCGAACTTAAGTCCAGTTTGAGGAAGGTCTTGAAATGTACCAGAAGCATGTTGAGGAATTTTCAGCCAACCAGTATTACCATGTGTTCGAATATCTCATCCAGAAAAGAAACCTGTATAAATCAAAAATTTCAGAGCTAAACAAAAACAGAAAAGACTCAATGAAGAGTCGTGAAAATTGTATCAATAACTAATCCTCATCCCTACTTATGAGATCACATCATATGATCGAGCTGAAACAAAAACAGCGTTCTGCATCCACAAAGGGTTTTTGTCCTACTTTATAGGAATAATCAATAATACCTTCTGAATCTTTAGACAGACTTTAGAGCTCAACATCAGTAAATTTAAGAACTGTTGGATCACATGCAGAACTTATTTCTTTAAAATCATAATAATGTTTAATCGAATCATAATGTCTGGACATGCACAACTCTCACTCTGTTTCTGCCAAAACTGTGACCTTCCAAACAACAAACTGTTGTTTTATCCGTCTCTATCTCAGTCCATCTCTTCTTCTCTGTCACCCAGTTCTGATTATCACATTCTTACTGTAGCTTCATCCTCTTATTGTTTGCTGACAGATGGTTCGCTTTCTTGCTTCAAGGTTTGAGGAGGTGTGTGTGTGTTTGGAGATGCACACCTGCCCAACAGTTTTGCACAGAGTTTGTTTGTCTGTTCTAAGCCAGCCTCTAAGTAAGTCCTGTCTGTTGTAGGTTTACGGCTGACTGAATGTTTTTAGATGTCTTGGAAATCAGTTTGGTAAATACTGTACTGAAACTGTACTTTATACTTTTGCTTACCCAAGTTTTTTTCATACATGAGGAGATGTTTTGTTTACCTGCTCCTTCCTTTTTGATATTTCACAAGCCCGACCTTCAGGAAAGGTAGTAAAGATGTGAGGCGTCTCAATCCTTAAATATCCCACACTAGACGATGATGTTATGTCCCCATTCACAGCATAAAGACACAGGTAATGACCATTAAATTTATCTGCGAGTCATTTTGTCATCAATTCGGGGTAATTGCATTGACAAATCACCGTACTCTAAATGTCAATGTCAAGTTATGGCTTCAACAGTTGTAAAATCATGTTGGGGATGGGGGTTGATTAGGGTGACCATATTCTGACTTCCCAAAAAGAGGACACGACTACACGGGGACAGAGTCGCACAAAGTTAATTTTGAGAGTTTTTTGGGTTGGATCGAGTGTCTTTTATGCGCTTCTAACTCAGTTAGTCGACGTGACATAAACTATAAACTCTTGTACAAAACCGCAGAGATTTAAAGGATTTTATAAACAAAGCTGGACAAAGCCCAGACACCTCCCCAAAAAGAGGACATGTCCGGGTGAAAGAGGATGTATGGTCACCCTAGGGTTGATGGGATTTTCATGCTTTATTTGGAGAATGCAGACGGGAACTGTCAACCCAATCTAAACCTGGGTCTTTTGTTTGGAGGGCTGCAGTCTCTGTACTTTAAATGACATTGGTTTGCGGTAGCCTGTAGTTTTACATCATTTTAACAGTTAAAGGGATATTCCGGTGTAAATTGAAGTAATGGTCTGTGGGGGAGCCCTGACAAGTCGATCACAGAGTACAGTGGATCATTTCCATGAAGTGATAATCATAAATGTTCTTGCTTGAGCTGCGAAACTCCGCTGCACTCGGTGATCGACTGGATGGGGCTCCACACAAACAAGCGGCTGCTGGAAGAGAGTGGGTGAATAGTGTTTGGTCTCTTTGCTAAAGAAATCAGACAAAGTTAAAAAGATATTTGATGGCTGGTACCATGGATGGGACCCTATATGTACTGTTGATGAAGTTAGGTGCTGATCTGAGCGTTATTTGTATAGCTGTGTATTGCTATCGTGCGGTCGTTACTAAAGTTGGTATAACTAGAGAAGCAAGTGGTCGGCAACATTCATCGCTTAAGGAGGTGTCTTAATCGGTGTTACAATTTTTTTAACCATCACTAAAATTTACGCCAGAATATCTGTTTAATTCTGTGTGAACATCAGATGCTAACAAAATGTAAAGATGCGATTAGACGTTTGTTCTCGAGCAAATGCAGCATGAGCTACACAAACTCAGGATGCATTCAAGGTGCTGTTTGCTTCATTTGTTTATTTGCAAGAGTTGAAAAATCCTAAAGCCAGCATAATTCTCTCTAATGGTTGGATTTCAGTTTCCAAACAAGAGCTCAAGTTTTAGCAGCCACTTTCTGATAACAAGTTCATTTGAAAGCATATTGAACCCCTTACAATGCATCTGTATCTTCAGCAGTGCTGTTGTTACTTTCACCTACCTAACAGACTCTCAGTTTCTGCCTCATTACCTCCCATTAACAGCCCACAGTCAGCTGGAGTGAGAGAGTCGGGTCATGAGGTTGAGTCAGCCTGGCTCGGGTCTCCTAGAGAGTTCAAACTGGATCAACAGCAGCAAAACTGACGAGATAAAACTCGACCAAACTTAATCTCGTCTGGTTTTAATGGATGGAGTTTTAATGTGATGCAGATCAACATTGTCTTATTTGTGGAAGCACAGGTGGTGAATGTGCGATTCATCCATCATCTTTCCACTCTCGAGCCTCACAGCTGCCAGTGAGGAAAAGTTCTCGGCATGGAGCTATTACATAAAAAGGATGGCTTTTCCGGCAAGCTCCTAAGAATTGTAAACTAGATGTCTGGATTGTAATTTTCTTTTCACCGGAGAATCAATAGATTCTGCTGTGTTCCTGACTGAACCTGCTGAAGCGTGCTTCTCAGCCTAATGGACCCGCAAGTTCCCATCTGTTAGTGAAAGAGATCTCAGCGGGTCCCCTCCTCGTGCCGTGTCCAAACACAGGGTACTGAGCACAGACAAAAATGTGATGACTTTTATTGGGATTCCAAGACAGGGCTGGAACACAAGAGCGGGGCGAGCACATGGCTGTTAACCTTCGGCTGTGTGTGACGAGCAGGAAAACAGCTTTACAAGGAAAGTGTTACAAGACGTTGTGTCACTGTGGTTTTTTTGTCGTCTTTGTGGTGACCTTGCTGGGTCCAGTTAAAATACCCCACCTGTCATCGCAGCAGTTTGTGCATTAAGGTGACAATCCTTTCCCTTTTGTTGTCACATGAAACACCAGGACACGGTTTGAAGAGAGAAAAGTTGACATTAGTTTCCCGTTATTATGTTGTGAGTTTAGGTTTAACCAGAATAAATAACTAGTGGGGCACCAAAGGGCCCGAGCTGTGTCGCCCTGCCACCTCTGTGGACTGCCTCCCTTTTTGGTTCGTCTTGGAATCAAACATAACTGTCATTGACTACAAAGGTTTGGGTCACACACAGTAGTGGGGCTTACATTTATAAATTTTGTAGGGGGCGCAGTGGAGCCATATTTAGTTGGATCTTCATTTTGACATTGGAGCCCTTTTTGTTCGTCTTGGGGACCAACATAAATTTCCTTGATTCCATAGATTTTTGTCACACAGTAGTGGGGCTTACATTTAGAAATTTTGTAGGGGGCGCTATTGAGCCATTTTAAGTTGGATCTCCACTTTGACATTGGAGCCCTTAGTAAGACACTTCTCCTGATCTGTGTTCCGAATTTCATGTGGCTGTGCATATAAATAGCAATATCACAGTTTGCTATTTTTTTTATTTCATAGCGCCACCTAGGTGCAATATCACAAAACAAGGTGCTGATTTTCTAGCCTATCTGGTACCCCATCAGGTCTGTCCTGAACAAATCTCAGCTGCATCCAATCAAAAAAGGAGTTACAGGCCATTAACTGAAAAATGCATTCCCCTCTGCCACCAGGTGGCGCTACAACATATAAACGTAAGATTGGAATCAAATGACTAAAATCTTGTGGAGGTGGAACAAGTGTAAGGTAGTTATACAGGAATAGACAGCATGAAGAGTGTGGGGTGCGCTAGAGAGCAATTTTTTTCATATATATAGATGCATGGCAAAATATTCGCATTTGAGCAAGGCCCGACCCACCTGCCAAATTTCAGGAGTTTTTTAACAAGTCTAGTGGGTGAAAAAGTTATAAAAAAGATTAAAGTTTATAACAATAATAATAATATTAATAATGAATAATTCCTGCAATTTCAATAGGGCTCTTGCCCGCTGCTTGCAGCGTCGGCTCGGCCCTCGGCCCTGTTACAGAGCAACTTTAACAACACTGAAAACAGTGCTAATATTAGTTCCTTTGACTTTGACAGTTGTCTTTATAAAACCACAAAAACCTGTTTCGCTGAACTTTACTCATTAAAGGTCGTGTTTTCGAAAATTTGTATCTTCCCTGCTATATAATTAATACATGCTGGGTTTGCAGTGAGGGTTTGGAGTTATTGAGTAAAAGTCTTGACATTTATCAAATCCTACATAAGTCGAGAGTTGTTCAAACTTTACAGGTGTGCTTTCTTTGACAGTTGGGATAATGTGACCTATTACAGCCTGTGACATAAGCCAGTCCTATTGACTCTAGGGAGGCCAAGCGGTTTGATTATTTACAAAGGAGCCACAAAACTGAACTCTTGTCCATCACGTTAGAGGAAATCTCCGAGTAGAAAGGAGTTGTTAAATTTTAGGTGGGACCCCTTCATGCAGTCGGTATCCTTTCCCAACCAATCATCCACGGAGAGAGTCGTGTGGTTAGTCTGACGGCCCGCATCTTTGAAGGCTTCAGCTTTTATTTCCTTTTCCCTTCTTTTCCACTGAAGACCACCCACCTCCCCTTCAACACAAAGACCATTCCCGATCCATTTCCCTCCATGCTGCATTAAAATATCCCACGATGGTGCATTATAAAACATTGCATTTCAAGAAGATGGAATATCCCTCTGTGATCAGACTAATGTGTTGTTGTCTGCTGCTCCCTTTTTTTTCCTCCACGGTCTCCTCCCAAGCTTCTTCTCCGTCTGAATTATGAATGCCTTCTCCTGGAGAGCAACGGCTTTAACCAGAGCGTGGGTATTTAACTGAACATTTAAAACATTAGCCAGATACTTGGAGCGTGATGCCGTCGGTGACAGGGGAGGATAGATTGAAGGAGGGAAACAGGAAAAAGGAGGCAGAGGAGGAGAGACAGGGAAGGGATTAGACATGGGAAATACGCTGCGGTCGCTCATAAAATGATGAAAGCGGGTAAGAAAACATGTTCCCTCCGACCGCACAAGGCTTTGATGGCACTTGATGAACTCTTGGGTGTGGGTGTGGATGGAGACAGAGACAGGGAGGGCCTGAGAGGTGGGCACCACAAGCGCTTTGGCCAGATTCATCACCCGTGTGGATTAACCCAATGTGTTGTTTGGCGTCGGCTTCCACTGCAGCAGAAGTCTGCGGAAAATCGATCTCTGAAATAATTGGTTAAAATTTCTTTCACCCATCCCAGATTTCTAGTAGCTGTCTGTCACTGTCAGAGTCTTCTCATGTTCTTCGTACTCCTTTACCGGAGTGAAGGCGACTCAAGGTTTCGTAACAAATGGCAGATTTCCAGCATAATGTATTCGAATGAATAGAATGAGGACATTACACATAGCAACTTTGAGTTTCTGGATAACCACAGTGACGCAGAGCTGTAAAACCTTATTTGCCTACACCCTTATTTTCTTTACTTACAGTGTGAGGCAAGTACAGAAAAAAGCTAATCCACAACCATGTTCCTCTTTACTAATGGACTTCTAAATGTGCACCTTAAAAACCACAACACCACTCTGCTACCCGCGGTGAAATAAGACGCTCCACTTCATTAAAGTGTAAAGAAGTTTTGGATACAAATTCAGACGTAGCACTTTGTAGCCGTTTCAATTTGATGGTTTTAAAGCTCCTGTGAGAAACTTTTGGTTTCTGTCGATTGTGGCGCCCCCTGTGGACAAAGTGGGCTTTGCTTATCTTGACCTCTACCTGCTTGAGTATTGACTTTTAACCAAAAATCTCATTCAGTTGACTTGCTCTACTTTGGTCTCTTAAGGGAAATTTCTGGTATTCCAGCTGCTAATTGCTTTCGTGTTGTTACATAATGTCTCGAACTTTTACAGCAAGCTTTATGGTTTTGGTCAGACAGTGTACAGTCGAAGAAATAGAGACATATGGCTAGGGCTGCAGCTATCAAATATTTTAGTAATCGAGTATTATGCCAAATATTCCATTAATTAATCAAGTAATTGGACCCAAACAAAGTGAGATTTCCTACGTCTCAAATCCAAGTTCCAATTCCAGATCCCTGCTATGAAGGCCAGAGAGGACGATCGCGGAACAATTGCAGAAGCTGCTTTGGTCTGGTGGCTGCACCGCTAGTTGTGGCTAAACTGCTAATGCTACTTGTGCCGTCAACAGCGGCAGGCTGTGCAGACTCCGCTCGCATTTTTAGACCTTCTGCATACTCACTTGGGAAGTACCTCAAACGATTAAACAGCTCTGTTGTGTTGCTGGTTTTGAGGGCACCAACTGCTGAAATACCTTACACATCGGCTTAATGGCTCATCATCACTTTGGAGACACTCGAACCGCCGCCGCACAACCAACATTGAATAACTTTTCTTCTCAACAATGGCATCTGTTTACTTCCTCTGTTTACTTCTCCGGCAACTTACAGAAGTGAGCAGGAAATGCTTGACTCTGATTGGTTGTTGTGACACACTTTTCCGCCATGTTTGATCGAGTAAATAAGCTCACAGCTGATCATTATATATATCATTATAATTGCCCAGTCCTAGTTCTTAAAGACTCCACCACAGAGATCGATTTTAACTCTCTTTTGTAAGTGCAGGTCTGTAAATCTCTAAATACAGACTGAGATTCAGCAGCAGTCAGTAACTCCTTCACTTCACTCGACTTTGTTTCTTCCGCTGAGGCTTCAGGCTCAACAGAGACCCCCCTCACCTCCTCTCTGTGATGTAATGAGACACAAAGCCGAGTTTATTTGAACGCAGCTCTGCAAACAGGAACCAAATGGATCAGAAAATAAGATAAGTTGTCACAGATGTGCTGGTGGGCAGGTTTGATGGTCAATTAATTAGAAGCCATAAAAAAGCAGTTCCTGTAGGTTTTAGGAAGGAGGGGTCATTGTTGTAATGGGATTAACCTCTTCAACTACTTCTATTTGGCCTGTTAATCTTATTTGTGTGTGTCTGGCTTTAACATGAGTCTCCAAAACAACCTCCGCACACATCCCAACTACTGCAAAGAGCCCGCATAACTTTTCATTTCCTCTATCTGCAGAAGGTAACCGCTGCGCCGTTTCTCCCCCATGACCTTTTAAATTTGGGACTCCTCCTCGAGTAAACACGGTAATCAGGTTTCCCCGGCCTTCAGCTGAAGCTAATTGAAGATACTCAACTGAGAACTCAATTGTGTAAGTGTGATTTAGTTAGTGCCCGGCCTAATTAAAGTCCTGGAAATGACCTCCAAAGTTCTGCGCGGCATTAATCAGCTAAGACACCTCATCAGCCACCGGGGAGGGTCCGCGAAAGCCCGCACCCACATGGTATTAAGTTGAGTTCGTGTGTGTGCGTGTGTCTGATTTCCTGGTGTTTAACCCCGTCACAGCTCTGACAGGATCAACCACACTGGGCTCTATTGACAGCTTAAATCCTACCTCTGTGTTCAAGCCTCCATCGCCTGCCACCATCCTGATACAGCACACGTTCCTCATTTCCCCCCTGACGTGTGGTCCTCACACTGGGACCACACGTTGTTGTTATTAGAGTTACCCCCCTTCCACATCACGGTTTCCCTTGAGAGTCCAAAACTGACATTTAAAACTCCCCCTCCTGCTCAGGCTATGCAAATGTTTGCCTGGATCTGTGGAGGTAATGCACAGGAGTTTTGATTAAAGGCTTCTCTTATGTTCTTTGGCTCCGCGCTGCTCAACCATTAACGCCTGTGCCATGAACAAATGGATTGCGTCCCCGTGCCAGGACCCTACCTTTCCGTCTGCTCTAACTCCGCTCCGTCCAGCTACTCATTCAAAACAGCACCTTTTAATGTCTCTTAATGTTCCTCTACCCTTCTCTTGACCTCCGAGTCCATATGCTCACTGAGACAACTTCAGGAATATCGCTCATTCCCTCGGCCATTAGCTGATCCTCTGTAATTACTCGAGGGCCTTCGTTTTAAGTGAGTCCCTTAAGTAAAGTGAAAATGTCTCCTCTTAGATTTACTTAATATGGTGAAGTGATGCTGGAAACTTTTTTTAGGATAATTCAACAACACATACGTATATTTCGTGAAAGTCACACGACTAAGTCCTCCATCAGCTGCTGTGGTTTTTACTCACAGTAATTGGGGGGTCTTAAAAAGTGTTAAAATGTCTTAAATCAAATAGAATTTAAGGCCTTTAAAGGTGGGGTAGTCGGGATCTGAGGAAGTGCCAGTTTTTGGGAGAAATCTTGAATGTAAACTCTACTCCTCCCAACCAGTTTTCCCCTCAGCTCCTCCTCTCCCCTCCCTCTCTGCTCCAGCAAGCCCCGCCCACAAACAGACGCTCCTGCTCGCTCGTATTAATCCAATTAAATTTAGATATAATGCAGATAAATACTTCAGATAATTACAAATGGCACCCAGTCAACGTGAAAGTAAAAAGCATTGGTGCTACTGTTGATGCCAACAGACTACCAGGAAACACAATGTTTGCAATCATAAACCAGACGCATTCGTACACGTAGACCACCTACAAAGTCGCCAATAACCACCATTTAAACAGGAAGATCGAAAACTGGTGGCAGGTAGGACTAGAACACCAAACAATCACCACCAATAAGACAAAGAAGCTACTGAAATTGTTGTACAGCAGGTTTAATAAAACAAGAACTAAACAAGTTTGCACTCTTAAGATAAATAGATAAAGAAAACTTCAAAACCAGTCAGTGAATATACACTGATGGACCAAACTGGTATCGTCTATGTGTGGGAAAAAACAGTAAAGCTCTTCAATTTTCATCTCCTTCTCCTTTAAACCAACTTTGAATTACACCAGGAGGTTAGTTTGTCATTTATCATGAAGTTAGGACAAAAATCAGACTGAAAAACAAACTTCCTCTGCCATCATAATCTCCAAACTTGTTAATAAAATCAGCGTGCAGCGTTCTCTAATCCAACTATTCCTCAACATGTTCCCCTTTGGTCTCTATTCCTGTCCAGTTTACTTCCTGACACACCTCACAAACACAATCTGTCGACATAGAGAGAGAGAAAGATTTCTGTCTCTCTACCTCCCTGACTCTCCTTTGTGCTCTGGTGCTTCATACATTTTTTGTCTTATCACATTTTCACACATTCCCCTCTGCAGCTTTGACAATTTTGAAATGCCGCTTTTGTTCGTAGTGCTTGAAAAGAGAGAATAAGACGAACGAGACCTCGGAGAGTTGTAGTGCCATCAGCGTTAATGCAGGCGCTCTCCATCTGCTGTCGAAAGCCATGTCGCATGCCAAAGAGGCATCACCCGAGTAATCCACGACAGTAAAAGTTACATGTATCTGTTGTTTGTTTGGGTTTGGGCGTGCATGAAGGGCTCTTCTCTGTTGAATGGTGTCCAGCTCAACCTTAAAATGACAAAATCAGAGGTAGAAAGTCGAACGCTTAAATCAACAGTCGGCGCTTTGTGATTTGAGGCAACATATTCAACCTGCTTCTGGACTTTCTCCAGCTTTGAACAACTTGTACTCGTCATTCTGCTCTTGAAATACCGCCTAACTGCTTCCATAATTTGCCCCTCTAGTGATTGAGATTGACAGGTATGATTTATGATTTGGTTGGCGGCCTCTTGGTGAGCGAGGGACAAAGAAAAGAGGAGGAGAGGAAAGGAAACTCGGCGGAGAAAGCGCAAAGAAAGCAAAAACAACGAAGAAAGGACGAGGAAAAGAAACATTTATTCATCAATAATCTTCTCGGACTACCTAAACACAGCTCCTCTGATTTCCTTTTCTACTCTTTATGCATGACACTGATTCATAAAGAGGGTGCTGCTAAGATGTTATGACAGAGGAGACATGAAACTGTAAAGTCAAGTGTTTCCACAGCTGGTCTCATGCTGGGGCTCGACAGGTGGACTGTGGACGCGCCGCAGGATCCAGCATCAGTCATTTACAACATCTGCCAATCATCTAGTATTGAAGCTGCCTCCTCTACGCCAATCATAGATCTGATCTCCTGCCTTTATGTCTCATCGAACATATGTTGACTCATTTTTCAAGTATTTTTACGACTCCCCTTAAACCAAATAGTTTCAACACACGAGTTTTTAGATGAGCCTAGATCTTAAAATTTAACATGACTGATGTGCAAAGACAAAATGCATCAACATACTATAATCCAGCTCAGCATATTTACATTTTAAAGTTTATGGACATGCTTTTTTAACTGTTTAATAACTTGAAACAGCTTCCGTATTTTTCGCACTATAAGGCGCACTTAAAATCCTCTAATGTTCTCAAAAATCCTCGGTGCGCCTTATAATCAGCAGGTATTATAATGTGTTATAACTGTTAACAACTCACTGACAATGCCCACATAGATAATGCAATGCAACTGTTGATCACAGTTATAACACATTATAATACCTGACCTTGTAAGTCATGATAAAATGCTTTATTATGTGTTATGATTATTGCTATAAAGCATCAGGATCGTTATTGACTGTTTATAACTATAGTTATACAGTACTATAACGTGATTATAACGCATTATACATATATTTATAATGTGTTATAGAGAAAGGCGTCAAATAAAGTATTACTGATGTTATCTTTGCCCTAGTTTTCAAATAAATATAGAGCTTTTAATCATCATTTCATACTCCGTCAACTTTTAAGAAACTGGGGTTGAAAATTTGTCATACAGATGCATGCACAGCTCTGTAGAAAGTGTTAAGTTTGTCCATTCTTGTGTTAAACTGCACTGATCAGACGGCGCATTTAAGAGTCAAAGAGTTAGGAGCAAATCACACATGTATCAAGATTAATTCTGTATTCATGCTCCATATTTAACCCACTAATTGGACATATTTACTATTTTCAACAATAGTACTTTGATCCCATCAGTCACTTACAAGTATTTGTGAAGATGGTTTAACTTTTCAATAGTACGAGTATTTTATATGGAAAACAACATACTGGCTTTTGCTACAAAACTTGTATAGAAAAAGAAAAGCAGCCTTTCATTAATATTCATGTGTCAGCAGTAAAGGCTCTGCTCTCCAGCAGTGGTCGGAGTATGAACAAAGTTGTGTTATTGATTGTGAGCTGTGAGTGTCTGCAGAGGCTGCAGCAGAGAAGTCTCAGTGGCTGCTCTGGACCTGAAAGGTCACTGTTGACAAATGAGTCTGTTAATGGGTCAGTGAGAGGGGTCATGAGCCCGCTTGAAAAGGTCAGAGGGTCAAGTTTGTACAAACACAAACTCCATGTGATGTAGCTACTGTCAGAAACAGAGAGTAACACTTTCTGAACTGTGGTCGTCTCAGATTTCTGCGGGCAAATAAAACATCCACATCTAGATTTCTTCTTTTTGGAAACGGCGGCTGTGTATTTCGTTCCTAAGAGAGGAAAGACCACCTGGTTTCTCAGTAGCACACGGATTAAAGCTGTCGTCTCTGATGGTATAGAGATGCATAACTGTTCAGGGCTTAGCAGCTCTAAAGTCTTGAATGGCACCATTTGTGTTGAATTATATTCACAGATTTGAACCTGCATATGCTCTCATAAGCGTAGAAAAAAAAGAAAACTGTTTTTTTGAGGGTTTTTTTTCTCTGCTGTTTTTCTGACCATTTTTTTTCTTCTGGTTTTTTTTGAACGGATCTTTTTTTCACCTTTTTATGCTTTTGGACAAATTTTCATTCTGTTTTTCATACTTTTTTTGTCGTCCTGTTTTTAAAGCATGTTATTAGTTAAACATAGGGTATGTAAATCCTGAGGTGCCTGCACAAAGTAGACAAACTTATGATGATTCCATCTATCTAACTTCAAGAAAGGAGTATCTCCGAGTGTCTCAAACCCAAAAGAAAGTAAAACAAAAAAACAGTCTGACAAACAGGAGGAAACATATTCCAAAAAAAAGAAAAAAGAAAAATAGTCAGAAAAACAGAAAAGAAAAACAAAATTAGTCTGAAATACAGAAAGAGAAAAAAAGTCTGAAAAACAGAAAGGAAAAAAAAATTGTCTGAAAACCATAAAGAGGAAAAAAAGTCCAAAAAAGTCAGAAAAACAGAAAGAAAGAAAAAATAGTCCAAAAATCAGAAAATAATTAGTCCCAAAAACAGAAAAATGTATGAAAAACAGAAAAGAAAAAAAAAGTCAGAAAAACAGAAAGAAAAAAATTGCTCCAAAAACCAGAACAAAATCAGTCCCAGAAACAGAAAAGAAAGAAAAAGTATGAAAAACAGAAAAAAAAAATATGAAAAACAGAAAAAAATTAGTCTGCAGATCAGAACAGGAAAAAAATTACCCTGAAAAATTGAACTTTTATTTAATTTATTTTTTTTAGTGAATGCAGTAGGCTTCCGTACTTTCATTCACATTTTAAGAACCGTTTTTTTTTGTAATCGTAGCCTTATTCTTGTTCTATGACCATGTAAATCCCATTATTTTAGCATCTTCTGCCTGCATTTTTGAATATTTTATTTCAAACATATCTTATTTAACTTCCCAGTCTTACTCTTCTTCAATATCATTCTCATTCACATCTTCTTGGATGGAAGTGTTGCACATATTCTTGTTTATTTTGTAGTACAGTGCGTGAATTGTGTCGAGCTAAAAGAGAAAGCAGCTTAAACCTGGCGTGCAGGCAGGCGGTGTGCAGATATATTCTATCGCTCCATTACCTCCCTATTGATTGAAGGGCTGGATTTGATGTGTTAATCCGCTCTCCCTGGTGAAAGATTCCTGTCTTTTGAGACACTAAACACACACACACACACACTCACACACACACTCTACTGAGAGAAAAAAAAAGTAATCAGCTGAGAAT
This sequence comes from Xyrichtys novacula, assembly GCA_962446985.1. Lineage (NCBI taxonomy): Eukaryota > Metazoa > Chordata > Actinopteri > Labriformes > Labridae > Xyrichtys > Xyrichtys novacula. Next base: position 2,996,382 of record OY660882.1, on the reverse strand, counting down.
TTTACAAGGCTCCTCATTCACCTCGCAGTCTCCTGAAAGCCTTTGATCAAGAAGTGCTTAGGTTTCACATAAACGGTTGGATACCTTTCAGAGACCATGCTAAGCACACAGCTACTTTGGGGATTTAGTCGACTTTAATGCCTGTTTTCAGAGCTTTTCTGTGGTATTTGAGCCAACACGTTAGCTGAGGTGCTCAGCGAGTTATGAACCGCCACACAAGTCGATATCGCGGAGGCCAACGAATGCGAGATTTTCACGAAAACACAGGCTCACACAGAGGCTGCTGCTTTGCTGAGGGACAACAAAGGATTGTGACTCAAAGTTGTGGAGGATTTCAAAACCTTTCTTTGTCAGCTCTTCATAAAGTTTTGGATTTTTGTGTTTAATTATGTGGAAACTGCAGTTATGAAACTGGGTTAACATCACAAATGAGACGAAATCTTCGTTATGTAAGCCGTTAATCTAAAGTTAAACCACTTGCAGATTTCACACACTGCTGGCAATAAGAAACAGAACTCAGTCAGTGCAAGTTATTTACTTTAATTATAATTATAACGATAGCATCTCCATCTTATTAAAACTCTACCTCTCTGTCTGGGATTGCACAGGTTAAATCCTCCCTGAATTAAATGGCATCAAATCCCCTGTCCTCTGACGAACACGCCCAATTTCTGCAGACTGTGCCCCATTTTTGTGGCATTTACCGGCTGAAGAGACATCTTTGTTTGGAAACACTCTGCAACTCTCCAAAGTCCCGAAACAAGGCGAGTGTAATGAACCGATTGGAAATCCTTATCAAATAAACATGTTTGTGAGTGTGTGACTGGATGAACCTGTGCGTGTGTGTGTTTGTCTCATAAATGTGTGAGATGCTTCAGAATACCCCTGTGTCACCTGCACTGAGACCTTTTGTTGTTCCCGTCTGAAAGTCTTTAACCTCTTTTTGACAAAGACTTCTTAGGTCCTTGATATTTGAGGGGGATTGCCTTTCTCACATGAACCACACAGCAGGGGGTCGCCAGTGTTTGATAAACTCTCGACTTTACATTGTCTGCTCAAAACGAGACTATTTCACTTCGTTGACAGAAGCTAAATTATGGGGCAAAGTCATGTCACCACCGAGCTGTGATTGGAGGTTGTTACAGAGGTAGACGGGTTCACCATAGAGAGCTGGCAGAACTTCATGTTACTTTGAGGTTGTGTAAAGCTTGCATTCTTAATGAGCACCTCATGCATATAAAACAATAATCTGGAACATTGTTAGGTTCAATGTAAAGGTACAAAAGTGGAGTCACGGAGAAGTCTTAAAGGGATATTCCGACGCAAATTTAAAAATGGCTTCGATTTTTTGTGGGGAGCCCTGATGAGTCGATCACCAAGTGCAGCAGAGTTTCGCAGCTCAAGGAAGAACATTTACGATCATTACTTCATGGAAATGCAATCAGACTAAGACGCTAACCCCCAATTTCCACTGCATCTGGAACGGCTATGACAAGGCCGTATCTGCCGATCGCAGCTGATCAGAACCATTCAAGTTAATGTGTCAATTTCCACTGGCTTCTTTCCGTTCCGCTGCAGATCGGAAGAGTTCTATTTTTTCCAGACGCCGGAGCATGCCGGATAAATTCAGCACAGATTAACCCGTGCTTGAAAGGAAGTCGGGCACAGACACAAAATAAAACAGTCAGTGTTTCAGGCGGATTGTATTGATTGTTCTGGGTTGATTTCACTACATGTATGAAGACAAAGATATAGTGAAAACTCATGAAGTTCTAAAAACTGCAGTTCCTTGAGTGTCCACTTGAGGCTAGATGCAAATGCTGCAAAAGCCACATACACACCCATACGAAACAGCTCATCTGAGCGGCAAAATCGATCATGTTCACAGCCAGGCACAAACTACTATTTAGGTCTTTCGAGCTCATTTTTCTACCTGCACACAGTGTGGAAAAGGTGACTTTTTGAACCACTTAGTTCTGAGGATGTTAAAAGTTTTGCAAACATAACGACACAGCTGTACTTGTTTGCAAGGAGGCCAAGAGCTTACCTCAACTTCGCCTGTTTGGCCAACCTTGAAAGCGGCAGCAGAAGTAGCGAACATTATTAAGTCGATGTAACTTCACCTTTTGTTGGCATTTTGACATTTCCAGGCTACCTTCACTCTTTAACGTGTACCATCAGCTGGTCTGTTAACACCAATAACCTCCATTTTAAAGTATATTTCTCGGCCACTTTAGGGTCTGTCACCTTGCTTGAAAATTGACGCAGTGCCTAATAGTTTTGGGACCTGACAAAAATTGTCAGATGTCTTTTAAAGGAACCTTTTGCTAAAGGGAAAGCCTTTGTTGAGCTGCTGTGACGCAGATGGTCTTGAAATCCAAATAAATCAGATATACTGGCCTCTACTTGCCATTATGACTCATTGAGGCTCGAAAAGGTAACTGCGACCAAAAGCTACAGTTAAATCACATCAAATTTTAAGTATCCGCATTTCCGAGGAAGTTGCATGCCATGTTTTGATTGAATTATTGAATTTGTTCCTCCTTGTGTGCCCTGTCTTCTTTGTTTAGTTTATTCCTTTCTCTCCAAACCGCAGTACGCCTCAGTGCAAACCTACACTTCCACTTTCTGTTGTTTACATACAGTTCCTGACCAAAATAACACACCAGGCTTTTTTCTCCGAGTGGAACTCCCTGATTTATTTCCTCGTCTTTTTCTCCGTGTAGGGAATCCCTGTTCTTACAGTAAGACAGTGTCCGACTTACCTTTAGGCAAAAAAATGCACAGCCTCGACGTTTTCCAGTGGCCGGCGCTCTATTGACAAAAAAATTACACTCACATTCGAGCACCGCCGCCCCCCCTGAATCAAAGCGCAGAGCAGTGAAAGGTTAAAAGCTCCTGGGGCCTGCAGACACATTTTTCAGGGGGGCGGGTAATAGGATCAGGGCTTCCATAACTCCCCAGAACAGCCAATCCTCCCTCGTTTCTGCCCGTTTAGCCTTCAAAGGGAAAGTTAGTGTGGCTGTGACGGCTGGTCAAAGGGGTTAAGAGGAGAGTGCATTTTTTTGGTCACAAACTCAATTTCCTTGGTGAGCTGAAGAGGCCATGCTTTAAAACCCAGAGCATAAAGCTTGTTTAATTTGTGCCACATATAGTATCCTCCCAAACCTCTCACTCAAAGTCCTGCTTCAGTAAGCAGTAAAAGAATGTCAAACCAGCTTTTTGAGTCCCAAATCTTGACCTTTTTTTAAAACATCATCAGGAAAATACTCAATACTGGTGTCATCTTGTTATCTTTAAGAAGACAGTTTGTCAGCCAGTGAAATCTGAGAAAACAAATGAACCCACAAGAGCAACTGTAATATGTTTTTATGTTATTTTAAGTGGCAGCCCTCAATAGTTCAAGTACAAAAGAGGATTAGGGCCACAAGAAGAAAAAATATATATTACAGAAGGGAGAATCTTTTTTCATTTCCATTTCGCGATTAAAGTTGAAATTCAAAAAAGTCGAGATTAAAAATAAAATCGGAATTACGTGAATAAAGTCGAAATTTCGACTTTGATCTCAAAATTTACATTTTTTTGATCTTGAAATTTTGACATTATTCATGACATTTCAACATTTTGTTATTTCGATATTTCAATTTTAATCTCGAAATTTTAAACGTTAATCCCGAAATTTCTGCTAAATTGACATAATTTCAATTTTTACCTTGAAATTTCAACTTTGATCTCGAAATTACTATTTTTAATCACAAAATCTAGACATTATTTACAACATTTGGACATTTTGTAATCTCGAAATTTCTACTTTATTCTCATAATTTCAATTTTTAATCCCAAAATTTCTACTTTTTTGACATGATTTTAATTTTCTAATCTCGAAATTTTGATGTTATTCAAAACATTTTGACATTTAGTTATCTCAAAATTTCTAGTTAAATCTTGAAATTTTAATTTTCAATCTTGGAATTTCTACTTTATTAATATGATTTAAATTTTTAGTATGGAAATTTTGACTTTAATCTCCGTCCTGTAATTTTTTTTCTCTTTATGTGGCCCTTATCCTCTTTCGTATTCAAGGGCAACCTATAATGTGAGGTTAATAAGTCAGGGAAAATAGAGCACTCAGATTAATTTATGATCTTGTAATGGAACACAAGTAATTTCATGAAAAAAAGGTAACAGCAATAGTGTGAAGAGATCCGTGTAAATGTAATCCACAGCATTAGACAGTCGTCCAAGCTTCTCAACTCAAACACAGCACGGCAAGTCTGAAAGAAGTCCTGCGACTGAAGTAGAATTTCAGGGTTGAAAACTGTTAAAATCAACATCATCATCAATATGAAAGAAGCTACTCAGCTAAAGTGGGGCTCATTCTTCGAGATAATTGTACCAATTTTTGGTCCAATCCCCCCTTCAGATAAAATTCAGCCAAGGCTCAGTTATGATGGTTTGAAAGATGATCTCCCCACATTATCGTGTTGTGTGAGATGTGATAAGAAGCAGATGATCAGAGCCACCCTGACCCCAAAATGCTGATGTTGATTTAATGTTCATACACCATGGTTTAGCGTCTCGTTCTGGCCTTAACCAGCTCTCCTGTTTACCTCACAGGACTTATTTTTCACCAGGTCTCATCACAGGATGTATTTTATCTGTAGTAATTTTAGACATCTCGACTGCGAGCAGCTTTGACACTGTGGTAATCTGTTCTAAAAGTAACTCAGCTCACCTACATGGCCTTTGTATCACATACACGCCTCTACAATGTGATCAATTATCACCGTGCCTCTGCGGCTTCATGCCCGAGTGCCTGAACTGCTCGTCTCATGACCGCAGCAAATACATTGTAGCCGTCATCACTTGAGCATGAACGCTGTCCCCGATAATTAAAAGAGCTCCATTGTCATGCAGCAGAGCTGCTGTTCCGATGCGTGCGGAGCCGGGATCGGATGACGATGACGGGGCGAGTGTGGAGCGCAGAGTAGGTGACGAGGGGGGCAGGGTCCCTGAGGGTGACCTCGGCCGGGCTCCGCTCACCAGCTGCTGCTTGAAACGGGACACCCGAGCCCCTCTGCTGCCATCCACCTGGATCACTTACCTGACACACATATGCCGCATACACACACAGATGCAGATGCAAATGCCAACAGTATCTCTTTCTTACTGCACTGTATAGTCATCCACACATTTCCCCTTTCAGGAGAACATAAATTGCTGTGGAAAGTCGACCTAGACGCAGCTGGGAGCCAATATTTTCAGAACTTAGTGGAGAGGCTTTGACTGACTTTATGGAGGTTTCTTCAGAGTCTGACTTTCCAATTTTCTGATACATGCACTCCGTCTAAAAGCTAACTCCACTTTGGCCCAAGGACAGCTACGTGTGCTGTTTGCTCGGAGACACATGGCTGTGCGCAGCTGCTTCTGATGATCTTAACCGAGAGGTCATTAGGTTTAGAGGATCACGATTTTCAGCTGCCCGTCAACTCTGAAGTTCAGAATTTTTGTGCAGAACTTCACGTACCAAAGAAACCATGAGCTGAAGAAGTGCCAGGTTTTGGGACAAATCTTGAATTTAAACTCTACCCCTCCCAACCAGTTTTCCCCTCTGCTCCAGCAAGCCCCGCCCACAAACAGACGCTCCTGCTCGCTCGTATCGTTCCAATTAAAATTCAGATATAATGCAGATAAATACTTCTGATAATTACAAATGGGGCCCAGTCAAGGTGAAAGTAAACAGCATTGGTGCTACTGTAGATGCCAACAGACTACCAGCAAACACAATGTTTGCAGGACTTCTACAACTAGGATAAAGTGACATAGTCCAGGACCCGAGGTCAACAGTTTAGTGGCGCTACAACATGCAGCAGGTCCCGTTTGACAAGAAACACTTCTGTTACAGACACTTGTCTTACTTTGTTAAAGCGGTTTACCTGTCCGGCAGAAAGGTTACAGGTTCTGGAAGATCCCGAAGCGTCCCCGATCATTTATGCTAGCTTCATTGACGTTGACCCTGCTTCATCGCTCTTGTCCGGTTGGTCTACCTCCGTTTTAAGTGCCCATTATTTTGCCAGAGTCTCCGGTATTTACTTTGCTTTCTTGTTTGTGTCGGCAGTCGTGGCCAAAGGAGGATTCAGACAATTTTCTGTTCTTTCTGGTTGGTTTCTACTGTCTGATATTGTTGCACGCTAACTTTGTTTGGGCTCGTGATTCGAGGACACAAAGGAGCAGCGTCCGCCTCACAACCAATTAGGTTGGGGAGGCGGAGAATGACTTTGTTTACAGTCAGAAAGATCGGACTGCTCAGACATAAGAGAACACAGAGATATCATGATATTCCCAAATGTCATCAATAACTAGTAGCTATTGACTGATATTAAAAGCTTACCCAACCTTTAAGTTTTAAACACAATCTTAAGTTTTTTACTTACAAATTAGAGATGTATATCTTTAGTTGTTACTCGATGTGGCGCAACCAGGCTATGCTCTTCAAAGTCACTCAATGTTGATCTCATTGAAATACTCTGACTGTGAAAAGAGCCCTTTGTGAAGAAATGTCCGCCAAGTTTTATGACCCCCTTTTAAAGACCACACGGTCCTTTAAAAAGGCGGCATTATGGGCAGCCATAGATCTCAGTCACACATACCTTACAGGAGTCAAAGTGTGGCGAAATACTCCAACAGCACTTGTAAATGATCCTCTGTGCGGCCTTAGCTGATGACTGTGACGTCCCCAGAAACAAATCTATCACCTGATTACCCTCTTAGCCTCGACGGAAACACACCGCCGTGGAAAAAAAGTCATAAACTGCCAAACTTGTCATATTGAAGAGCGCGGGGCCCGTACGTACTTCACACAATGGCTCTTGTGGCGCTCTCATTTGTCAGAGCAAGACAAACCTTAACTAAACGGCTGAACGAGGGAGCGGAGAAACCCCCCCAGGTTGGTCGGAGTGACAGAATGGGGAGTGACACTGCATAAACACACGCAGTGTTATATGTCAAGGGCTGCTTAGTATTAACAACCCCACTCCCAAAACAGGTTAAAAAGTGACGGGCTAGATCTAATTCAGTTGACCAAAGGGACAAATCCACCAACAGCTCAGATTTCCCATCTATCTTTACACGGATCCCAAGTGTGCCGTGACCTGCTCCGCCAAAATATACAGTCTGAGAGGTAATATTGAATCAGTCTGTAACACCTCATAAGACTCTCCTCCAGGCTACTTCATCACGTTGGCACTCTTCGCCTCCACCGCTCCAGCCCTGCCTGATAAATAATTACTCATCGGAGCCTTGACTTTTTCTTCGGTGGTGTTTGCATGCTGTCCCCTCGCTCAGCACCGTGGCACTCCGACGGCGTCAATTATTAACAAGCTGCTTTTTTGCTTCGGTGTGTACTTAGCCTGTGTGTGTTTTCGTAACTTGCTGTTGTTTCCAGGGCTCAAAAGTAAACCGAGGTGTTGCTGAGTTTTCCCTGCAATGATGTGGACTTTATGTGAGTGTGTGTGTTTGTGGACCTCTGAGCCTGATGGGTCGACGTCTGTAATGAGTGGGAGGTAAACAGGGGCGGGTTCTTATTTATTCATAAGGCAAACAGAGACTGTGCAGAGAATGGGAATTCATGGGATGATTAATTTAGAGCTATGTGTTTCGGGTCACACGGGCTAATTTCTCTCTAAAATGACAACTTCTCACTTTAACTTTGTCTCTCTCTTTAAGCCTGTTTATACACTCATCATTTCTACCATTTTGCAGTAACACAAAGCACAGTTTTTATCTGCTTTATACCGATGTTTAAGATCATGTTATTGAGGAATATTAGATTAGATTAGAAATGACTTTATGAAGACTTTTGAGAAGGTTCCCTTAATTAAATCAAAAGAATTATAGTTATGGGGCGCGCAGATGGCTGAGCAGGTTAGCGTGCCCCATGTATGGAGTCCAGCTCCGACCGTGTGCTACATGACCTCCCCCCTCTCTCCTCTCTCCCCACATTTTACCCTGTCCTATCGATAAAAAATAAACTTAAAAAGGCAAAAAATCGCCCAAAAAATACTTAAAAAAAAAGAATAATGGTTATAATAATAATTAACAGAAACAAAAAAGAGAATTTTCTAATAATAATAATAACTTAATTTATGTAGCAGTTTTAAAACCGGAGTTTACAAAGTGCTTTAACATGCAGGAAAACAAATAAAGATTAACAACAAGAGAACACTTTGGGGAAAGAGCACATGACTAAAACCGAGACTACATGTCCTAATGAGACATTGGCAATAAAAGAATAAAATTAAATTAAATGAAAATCGGTGGAAGACATTGAAGCTTTGATGAGTGTCACATGAACTGAGACGTAATTAAAACAAAGACATCATAAGAATCTGCGATACCACAAAATCCTGAGACCAAGGGGACTGATGTTTATAAAGGCATGTAAAAGAGAAGGAATAAGAACTAAAAACATTAAGAGAAATAAAATTGTAAATGAAAAATAAATGTGAAGGAGTAAGTCAGAGGAAAGGGACCTCTAAAGTGATAAAAGTTAAAAAAAAAAGTCATTAAAAACTATGATGGAAAAACAACATTGACTCTTGATAAAGTTTGGCGACACATCGCCACTTCCTGAACCAGAGTAAAACCAAACTACTCGCATGATAAACGCCAACATATTGACCATTTACACTCAGAATCTGCACACTGTGAATTTAGCCCCTTCTAGTTGTTGTTTTACCTGTATTTTTAATCCTATTGCAAATTTCTAAGGTATAGTAACGAAAATGTTTTGTTAGCTTTGTACACTTAAGTGGTGAAAAACTATCGGACAAGCAAAAAAGGATCAAAATATTCAACATGTTTGTACTTTAAGCCTAAGCATGCTAGTTAGAAGAGCTTAAACTTTGTGCTTAGCTAGCCTTTTTTGCCATATTCGCTTTTGTAACCAAAGCTAGCATTATTTTTTGGCTGTAGCGATTGACTCAATGCTGGTGTTTATCCTCTTAAGTGGCTTTTAAGAGGAACAGAATTGTTTTTTTCCCCAAATGTTTAACTTCACTGTTTGGACCATCAATTGTAGAACTATTTTAAAAAGCAGAAAAACCAAAAGGAAGTTGAACATGTTTGTCCAGTATTGAGTTGAAAGAGTTCAGTTGATTCAGATGTAACCCCAAACATATTTTGGTTTCTGAACAGCAAAATAACAACTTTATTTAAACTTTTGGGAAAGTTCCCTTGAGTGAATCAAAAGAATAATAGTTATAATAATTATTTATGGATACAAAAAAGAGAATTTTATCATTAAAAACAATCTTGACCGCTTGTAAAGTTGGGCATCACTTCTCCACCTCCTGAACCAAAGTGAACTCAAACCACTCCCATGATGGACGCCAACATATTGACCATTTACAGACCGGTCTTTGTCCTCTAAACTGGCTTTTAAAAGTAGAAGATTTCCTTTTTCCTAATGGTTAACTTCCCCGTTTGGACCATCAATTTTAAGACTATTTTAAAAAGCAGAAAAACCAAAAGGAAGTCGAACATTTTTGTCTAAATTCAAAATTACTGGCCTGTCAGATGAAAAAAAAATCAAGTATTGAGTTGTACGAGTTCAGCTGATTAAGAAGTAACCCCAAACATATTTTTGGTTCTGAAAAGCAAAATAAGTGCCCATACTCATTAAGAGGACTTTCATGAACAGGACCACAATATGAAGATCCAATCCTACCCTTTAGTGAGACTAAAAGGCTCCAGTGCACTCCTGTGCGCACGTTTTCGGGCTCTTCCCCCTCGGGCGATCTGGTCGTCTTGTTTAGACTTCTGTCACCCTGCTTTTCATCCAGGAGGAGGAAAATTTGAGCTCAGCATGAACACATATTAAATCATGTGTCAGGATCAATTATCACCCTTTGAGAAGCAGCAGCAGCAGCTCTTTTTTTGAAGGAGGGGAGATGCGTGAAAACTTGGAAGTCAAAACACACATGTCTGGAAGGAGTCCCGCTCCCAGACAATCTTAATTGCTAATTTAGTGTGTTGTCTGCTGCTCTCAGGGCACAGAAGTGACAGTTCAAAGAGCTGTGCCTCATTTTTTACTCTTAGTCCTAGCATGCGATCCATGGGTGGAATGACTTTACATCACGAGAACAAAACAATCGGTCGTTTTTGAAAACGTCTTTTGAGTTTAAACCAATATTTTCACTGCAGCGTTGCTCAAAATTCGATTATATGCTCTTATTGGAATCCAGAACCCTTTTTTCTGTCACATTCAGTCAAATCAAAACAGAGGAAAGAGTCAGGATATGAATTCATCCGCAGAAAATGTTAATAAATAGTTTATTCTCTCATGTAGATCAGTGGAACCAATGCATTTGTTGACAAGCTTATACATGCTGTAATGTTTGTTGAATGTAAATGCACGATGCTGTGTGTTTACCAGCCTGCAGACACAGGTATCTCCTTCACATCTGACCACGAGCTCACACTTGAAAGGTTGCTTTGATGATCTTCCTCTCAGATACAGAGCTCGCGGTAGATAAAGCCAACTTGAAATTGAAAGTGCGACTCAGTCGCCCCCTCGGCTGTTTTGATTTAGGCTGTGTGCGGAGCGTGCCTGGCGGAGATATTTGCTCAGACTTGGCCGGGGATTAAGGGCTTCTCTTCTGGGATCCAGAGAAAACAGAGGTCTGATCCCCTCCATGTCGCTCCGCGGGGCACAAGTGGGTGGCGAAGGTGTTTGTGTGTGAATCCCAGTAGGTCAGCGTGTGTGCACAAATGACTTTGTATGTAGATGACACAGTGGAGTCTGCATGTATGTTTGCATGTAAAGTGTGTGCGACTGCTTCTGCTCCTTCTCCTTCAAAGCAATCTCCCTGATCCCCTCGCTTCATCATTTTACACAGCCTATATGATGCTAAGGGCACTTCACATGCAACTACACTCTCCCTCTCTCTCTCTGTCTCTCTGAACCTTGTTTTCTAAAGCTGGCAGTTGTTATCGTGCAGCCCACCCATCCCTCGCCGCGCTTCTGCGACGTCCGCGTGTGCGAAAACAGGCTCAGAGTTGCGTGTAAGGAAATGGAGGTCTAGATGAGTGGAGGTTTTTTGGAGCTTAGTTTAATTTAGAGCGAGATAATTGTGCGCAGGTGACTACACGCAGGTGCTCCTGAGTCTATAAAACGGCACATTGAAGCAATGACTTCAACCGGGAAATAGAGGATGAATGAAAAGAGGATTGCAAAAGTAGAAAAAAAAGCAAAAAAGCAGAAAAAAACATGCGGTCAGCTGTTTTTCAAGAGACAGACTCGCTGTTGATATTGAGCTGAATTTTCTCTGACAGGGGTGGTCTGTCCACGGTCCTGCAGCAGATGTTGCCGTCCCATTTCCCCTCAAACTTAGCTACTCTTCAGAGAATCAAGCAGGAGGATGAAAAACCGTCTCTGTTTATCACTGCGAGGAAACCGGCGCTGACGAGGCCCCGCCGACCCTCTCAGAGAAGAAAAACAAGCAAACTGAACGAGTCAACAAATGGACATCAGCCGCTGCTCGCCGTCATCCCCTGCGCGGGTCGTTAAAGTCACAACATCGGCTCGGCATGAGGGAGTCCGAGAGTTTCAACAGGTTTTCCTCCCCTCATCGAGGTTCATCTGCTTAGTCCCTGTCAGAGCGATTCCTCAAATCAGTCAGCGGGCTGCAGGCGGGAGGAAAACGCCGGGAGATTCCTCTGGCAAAGAAAAACACAGAGGTGACATGGAGGAGTGAAGAGAGGGAGATGAAGGAGAGGAGGAAGAAATACAGAATAAAATATAATAACAGTGTGGAGGTTCGTCCCTTCAGGCACAAACTGAGATTGATTTACTGTAAACAGAACAAAAGACAGAAGAAGAAAAGTCAGAGAAAAGGTGTTACTGCTGACAGAATTTGACCAGCATTTCAGGCCTACAGTTACAGAAACTCCCTTTGGATCAAGTGAACAACACTGGATGTTATTTAGGGCTGGGTGATGAACCAAACATTTACCAATACCGAAATCATTTACAATCCATCAAACCAAAGGAGATTTCAGGTTTTAGGACATTTAAAAGGTAGTTTTAGTTCACTATTATGTAGGACTGGGTGATAAACCAAAAATTTACCAATACCGAAATTTACGACAATAACCAACGTCATTTTGACCATGTCAACTAGACAAAGTTAATGTCGGAGGGGGTGAGCAGCTTGTAGAGTAGTAATCGTCCAACTGCTCAATATATCGTGATATTGATTTAAGGCCATATCACCCAGCCCTAATCCAGCTGACTGAACTGTTAGAATATGAACAATTACTTTACAGTGTGCATAAATATTTCTTTCTTCCTACTTTATCTTAGACTGAAGTAACTGACTTTTAAAAGCCAATCATCTAGGGCCGGACAACAAACCCAAAATTTACCAATACCCAAATTTACGAGAATAACCAACGTCATTTTGCCCATGTCAATATATTTGGTGTAAAAAAAATAAATAATTAAAAGTTGGTTTTGGATGTGTGTAGGTAGGCTATGGTCTCATGTCCCTTTAAGACTCTGTCCTACCTCAGAGACGAGACTCCACCCCATCCAGTCCATAACAAAGAGGAAAAGACAGGTGAGGAGATGGAGGACGGTTCAAAAGTTGTAGCAGCTGAAGTAGACGAAGTTAATGTGGGACGGGTTTGTGGAGTTGTTATCGTTATTAAGGTGAACTGCTCAATATATCGTGATATTGATTTGAGGCCATATTGCCCAGCCCTAAGCTGCTTGGTTGCAACCAGTGCTTCCTACTGTGCAATTCAGCAAAAACAAATTCCAGTCGACTGAACTGTTAGATTATGAAGATACATTTATTTCAGTGTGCATAAATATCTCTTTCTTCCTACTTCATCTTAGATTGAAGTAACTGACTTCTAAAAGCCAGTCAACTAAGTTCTACCTTAACTTCTCCGACATTGTCACCTAAAAAGCTGGAACCTGTTCTTGTTGTCGCTGCCCAGAAGCTGCCAAAAGCCCCAGAAAAAGGCTGCCAGATTGCATGCGTCTTTTAAAATCCTAAATACCTCCTTTGGCTCGCTGCCCCCCTTTGAGGCTGGGCAGAGCTACGCAGAGACAATATGTGAAAGGTGTAACAGTGGAGATAGCATGGGAGTATGGGAGTGCTGTTATGATTCTGCAGGAAGCTGAATGAGTAAAAAGGAGTTTAATAACGCCAGTGTTTTCCTCTTAATGTTGTTGTTTCCTAACACTCGGGATGTGTACCTTTTTTTTTAAGGTAGAAGCATTGTGATGACTCACAGAAACAAACAAACGAAGGCTAGTTTGGATAAAATATTTACATATAACATCTTTTATTCAAGGAGTGCCTTAAAAATCCCAACAACTTTTAAGAAAACAGTCAAAACAGCGAGACAAGATTGGAAACACCTTCCCCCAACCAACACGATCGACAGTATATTCGGCTCTTTTTTTTGTTTTTGAAACACACTGTAGATTTTGTGTTTTTTCGAGGCACATCTGCTTTAGGAGGGCGGCTCATGATACAAAAGACACAAATGAGGAACACAACCCGCTCGTCGTTCCCATGCTCTCCAGGTTCGGAGAGGCTTCCACACTCGCAGACACACACAGACACACTCGCACAAATGCCTCCAGGCGAGGAAGGCCAGTGACATCAAGTGTATTTAATTCACAAGGAGGCATGTTGAGGAAATTTGACTCAGTTTGGGAGGGCTCGGTCGAGGTCTTTTCCCCCTGCCGGAGTCGCTGTTGTTGCTCGAATAACAGTGAGTGCTATCTTTGTCTGTAATTTCATTATCTGAATGTGGGGAAACGACCCTTGAAATAACAAACCCACCGAGCTCCCCCTGCTTGTACATGGAACATACATGTTAGAATCACAGACCTGAAATTAAAACGAGGATAACATGTTTTTTAGTGTTAAATATAAAACAAACAAAACATCTGAAGGCATAGAGGGAATAATAAAAAACGGAGTTATTCAAAAAACATACATACTGCTTGTGTCCTTCTCGAATAAATACATTTAAAAATACATATATTTGATCTTTTTATAGTCTTATAGCTAGAAAAAAAAGTTAGAACTTGAAAGCAGCTATGTATGTTTAAAATATGGCATTAAAAGCTCAGCTTCTATCAAAGTCCGCGGACACGCACATCTTCTTAAAGAAGCACTGCATACAATATGTCTGTGTCACAGCCGTGGACTTCAAACTGAGAGGAAAATATAACCGTTTCTTGAGATAGTGCAGGGAGATATCAAAGAAATCCTAAACAAGTCAACATGTTGTTCCTAGAGTAAAAATATCTCCATGATTGTGGATTAGAGGCAGCAGAGATGATGAGAAATGTAACAGTGGAATATTGCATATCTGAGGAGGGATCAGGCCTCTCTCCTGTTACTGTCACATATTGCTCGAAGAGTTACTGAAGTAGAAGGAAAACTTCATTAGGAAAAATATCAGATTCTGAGAATTGAGTCATGAGCTGTAATATTTAAAGCTCCCGTAAGTAACTTTTGGTTTGTGTCAGTTATGGCGCCCTCTGTTGACAAAGCTGATTTTGTCCTTTACACAGGAAACTTGTGGTAACACTTTACAAAAACCATAACTTATAAATGGTAAATAGACCGTTTATAAATGGTAAGCAGATGGTTTATTAAAGTTTAATCATCATTTATAAATATCATGTAGACCATTAATATATTGTAAATTTTACAATTTTAAAATCCTAACCCTAACTTCACAATAACCATCTAAGTAATGTTTATAGATGGTTTAAAAACCAAATATTAACCATTTACAAAGTGCTACTGACACACATTTTAATCTAGATGTTTAACAACCAGTGTTTAAACCCTATATAAACCTTTAATAAACAGTCAATTAATAATCAATGAAAACTATTGATCATAATTTCATTGCTTGTTAATGGTAAAGTAACTATTATCTTACATTAATAAACTATCTGCCATTTATAATTGGTCTATATGCTGTTTTTAAATTATGATTAAACAATGAACCACCTTTAACCATTTATAAATTATGGTTATTGTAAAGTGTTACCAGTTATGTTTATTTCTCTAGATTCTGCAGTGGAAAATGTAAAAAGCAGTGACACCTACCCCTGCCGTCATTATTTGGACATTAACTATAACTATATAACAAGTAGTCTTAATGATGATGATCTTAATCACTTTCTGAAGTCAAGAAGAGATAATTAATACAAATGTCAGTCAATTTGTTGAACAACCAAAATGGCCTCACGGGAGCTTTTAAAGAAATGTATCAAATGCTAAATATATCAGGTTATAAGTATTTTAAGAATAACTAGATACTTTAAAAACAATCAAAATGGGCTAAATAAATATATAAATACAAATATATAAAGTCTCTGTTAAATTGGTTAGACATAGATTGAGTAGACATATGTGTAGTAGATAGGATGCGAAAGTATTTTAAAATTCATAAATAAATACATTTTTACATTTTCAAGATTTAAAGCTCCAGTAAAAACTTTTTGACTGTTTTTAACACATACTGAAATTATCATTGAGGTCTCTTTATGACCTACCAAACAAACCAGATTAACCTCAGAGAAGACTGATTATTTCTGTATTATTAGTGTCAGTCCTTTTGAGAAAATAAATACTTAAATCAGAGGGGTTTTTTGCGAGCTGCATGTTGGAAATGGTCAACAAAGAGACAAACTGTTCTGCTTTGTTTAGTGGAGGAACCAAAATCAATACAACCCAAAATCTCCTCACAGGAGCTTTAAAGAAAAAAATTAAATTAATTTTTAAAATGCAAAAATTTCTACAAATATTTAACTCTTTTCTTGCGATATTACAACTTTTCTATAAAACACTCAACTCTTAAAATCTCAATTTTATCCACTGAAGTACTCCTTGTACTTTGCCGCAGTATTTTTGACTGTTGTCAGTGTCAGACAAAAACACATTCAGTCATCCCAGCCAAAGAAGCGCCCTGTCATCTGGTAGAACTTCATGTTGAAGGGTCTGTAAAAGTCTCTTAACCTCTGCACCACCTCGGGGTCAATGTTCGGGTGGGTCCGCCCTTTGGTTTTGCCCAGGCAGTGGGGCTTGCTGCTGCCCTCCGCCTTCTTGAGGCACGGGAAACCCTTGGTCTGGTTAAAGTAAAAGTGTTTGTCCGTGATGATCCTCTTGAGTCCCAGGAAGTCCTGCACGCGGCCCAGCTCTCCGGCCGGGTCGCTGATTAGACGCTCGCCGCTCACGAACAGAATCTGGTCCATGGGGAAGTACTGCAGCCAGTTGTCCAGGTGCTTGGCGTAGATGCCGATCTGGATGGCGCTCCATGAGGTGTCAATCAGCCCCGTAGTCCTGTTTTTGAAGGTGAGGCTTTCAAAAGAGGGAATGTCTGGCTTTTTAGACAGAGTCTGGGTGTAGTCCGAGATGGCCCTGGTGACCGGGTCCCTCACCACCACGATCAGCTTAGTGCCCCGGGACATGGCGGAGATCCTTGCTGGGGCCTCCTTGGTCACGAAGTAGCTGGGGGTTTTCTCCATGGTGATCTGGCCTTCTAGGGTCTTGGGCATCAGATCCCTAAGAGAAAGAAAATAGGAAACAGAGGGAAAAAGAAGTGAGATGTTTGTTTGAGCTCAGTGAGGCCATCATCAATCTAACCCGTGATTTCCAACGCATCCGGAATGGCGGCAATTTGTGCCGTATGCCAGTTCCTACCAGATCCATTTGTGAGGCGGATTACGGACAGCAGGAATCGCAGATTCATATGCAATTGTGCGATAACGAGTTGTCTTTAGCCACATAGGCTAACCATAAAAGCAGTAGATTGTAAAAGAAGCCGGTGGAAATTGACACATTAACTTAAATAGTTACAATCGGCGGATACGGCCTTTCCGTAGCTGTTCCGGATGCAGTGGAAATTGGGGGTCAGTAGAATAAACTCTACAACTGGAGAAACTCCGGCTATATCATCAAACTCTGACTCCAATCAATCAAGGAAAAACACAAAGTACCTTCATGTTTATTTAACTCCTATCAGGTAACTTCCCTTTCAGCTCAATTGGCTGCCAAGAGGTGTGACCAAATGTTGATTTGCAGTGTTTACGCAGCGCTGTGCTCTGGATGTAAACACGTTCTTGTGCTGATAGTATGCAGATGCTTCCTCCCTTGTCACATGTTCCTTAATGTAGCCCAAGGGTTTGTGAAATCGAGAAGGTGACTCCCCTGGGTCCACTTGAAGAGGGGTATTCTTCAATCGCTAGCCTTAAAAGGTGCAAAAAAAAGGACTCTCAATCTCTATACCCATACTTGGGTTGTGCTGGTTATTAAATATTGATACTTGAACCTCTCAGCATAATTGATAACCCTCTTGTCTTTCACTTTTTTGCAACGAGTGGTGGAAGAAAATCAGGATAAGATTCTTCCACCATGTTTTTTGTCTCTTCTAATTAAATTATGATTTTCCAGCGATGACATATTCCCATGAATCTCTCCTCAAATGTAAATGCAAACAAACATCAACCAGGCACAACCAGGGCACCAACATTTGTTGGCGAAACCGGTCTTGTGTGCTGGACTTCTTTCCACCAAGAACTCACAGAAAAGGATGGGAAACAAGCTAATCCATTCAGCCATGCCACACCTCTTCTCTCCAATCCTCTCCTCTTGCTTTCCTTCTGCCCAGCCGCCTTCAGGACAGTGACCTTAAGCAAAGCGGGTAAAAGCAGCCCATGAATGATTAACATGCCTTCCCTCTGCCATTTAGAGCCTCTGCAGAATACAGCTTTAAAATTCACCAAAGTACAGAATGCAGGCGTCAATTATTCATCTGCTTGGTTGGTGCTGCTTTAAGCGAGGACTGGCGCTGACAAAGTGGCCCAGGCTGCTCCCAGGGTAGACGCAGTTTTGCAGCCCGTGACAGAACTACTGAGACGCTTTAAGACGGAGGGCCCTCTGAAACTCCCGGAGACTGAAGAGTGCTCAACTCTCCAATCTGTTGTCTTTTTTTTTTTTTTTTTTTTTCAAAGCTCGCTCAAGCGGTAGCGAGCACTAGCATGTGTGATCAAAGTGCAGCTTCTTCCCGCTGCAGAGTGACTTTTTGTGATGTGATGGGCACAGTTTTTCTGCCTGGCAGACAGTGGCTGGTAAACAATCATGCTCCGTTTAACTTAGACAGAATGAAATGAAAATGCGGGGCACTGAGAGCTTTGTCAAGGACGAGGTTTACACAAAGAGGGCGCATATCTGCTGTCACGATGATTACCCCACACAACATCCTCCTTGACACACTGTTTGTTTTATTTCATTTAGGATACCTCAACGAACCCAAATTATTATACCTTTTCTAAATTTTGCACCTTTTCCATCCAGCAAAAAGACACTGAAACTAAATTACGGCCCTGATTACGGCAGAAACCTCCAATGTTTTAAAAACAGTGCAATATCTCAAACGTTCACTTGAAGCTGAGTCCAAAAGCCCAGAAGATCTCATTAAAATCATGATAAAGTGTCTTTCTTCATAGTTGGAATAAACATGTTTGCAGACTGGTAGAACAAAAAATCTGCCATTGGAAAGTTTATGCAGTTTAAAACTTTGCTTACAGTTTCAGCACTAAATGTCCAACTAGGGCTGTGTGATAAACTGAAAATTTACTGACACCAACATTTACTACAATAACCAACGCCATTTTGCCCATGTCGATATAAACAGTGTCAAATAAATAAATAAATAAAAGTTGGTTTTGGATGTGTGTAGAGAGGCTATAGTCTCATGTCCCTTTAAGACACAGTCCTACGTCAAAGACATGACTCCACCCCATCCAGTTCGTAACAAAGAAGGAAAGACAGGTGAGGAGATGGAGGACGGTTCAAAAGTTGTAGCAGCTGAAGTAGACGAACTTAATGTGGGAGGGGGTGAGCGGCCTGTGGAGTATTTATTGTCCATTTATCGTTATCAAGGTGAAGTGCTCAATATTTCGTGATTTTGATTTGAGGCCATGTCGCCCAGCCGTATGTCCAACCACCTTATCTAACTGTTTAAATAGCAAAGAACCAAACCACTCATTCAGTGTCTTCTGGTTGATGATTTTATTCACCTGGCTGGACCTCCATCTTCAATGATGGCAATGAAAGAGTCAATGGAAATACTCAAAGATGTTTTGGGGAAGAAGGAAGATAAAGAAAAAAAACAAATCTTGAGGACTAAAATCTTGAGAATAAAATTTACATTTTTTGATGAAGAATCCAGAAACTGTTAAATAATTATGATTGTTTAGAGATGCCTATAAGAGAAGAAATGTGTAGGGCAAACATTCAGAAAAGGTTGTAACGATGGTTGAGTTGGCAGCGCAAGATTCAGGGTGATGCTTCCAGAGCTCAACACAGAAGCCGGATGATGTCGGTGTATGATGTGAAATGGATCTAAAAGCCTTGAGTCGATTCCTCTGGGTCAGTGTCAAAACACATCCATGCTTTGTTGCTGAGTCTTTGCTGGGAATCCTCTTTGTGAGGTAAAGATCATGAGGTCAGCTCAAGGGGGACATGCAGGAAGTAGTCGATAAAAGCAAGAGCGGCAACACAGGTGCACTGATGTCCTGACATCCGCCCGCAACTCTGACCGTCACCTGACCTTCGCAGTCATCTCGGTGTCTCCTCGCCTACAGCCGTGTAAAGAGGAGCATGGACAAGGCTCCTTTCCTCTCACATTAGCTCTGCCCCGTCGCCCCGAGTGTCCAGAGTCAGGCTGTATAATGGCGCTTTGAAACAACCCAGCGCCACTGGGGACCGCAATGGCCACCACGCTGACAAGTCAATAACAAAGAACATGGAGACTAATTATTGATTAATAGGGGGTTTCCGGGCGCTGGTGTGCAGGTAGTCTTCCTGAGCAACTTCCTGCTGTAGTGGCGACATGCTGATCAGGGACGACTAGACTACTGTGACAGGCCTTATAGAAGAACAACCACAACTTCATGGTGCAAAAGAGGGCATTATTGTTTTATGAAAAAGAAACGAGCCCCTACTAAAGGAAGCATCCATATTTGATGGTGTGTGTCAGGCTTGTTCTGTGGGGCACTCACATCAGTGGTGGGTTTGTGTGGAGACACTTAGAAGGTGGATTGTTTGGGTCAGTGAGGGACGGAGGGTGGTATGGTGTCCGACATGTAAGCAAACATAAATGGGAAGTTGAAGTAGAAAGGATTACGTCAATTCAGAATGGTTTCAGGTTTGTCCATTGGGTTCAGGGGGGGTTAGTTTGATTAAAGACCCACTCTGATGAAAATCATGTTTTTCTTGTTGTCTAAATGTTTATATGGCATTTTTCTGATGCTACAGGACATATCATGAAAAAAAGGTGAAAAAATTGCGAAATTGCATTTCTGAGTATTTCCGTATTCAAATAGCTGTGAAGCTCTGACAGACCCAAACAGCACCTTCAGACACAGTGAGATTTCCTACATGGAACAAGCGTGTGCGTAAGAAAGCTAATTATGATATTAACTTTCATCATGTCCCCAAAGACATTAGTGTCCGAGAACTGAATATCTCATATGTTACCTGCCACTTCTACTACACTGGCAATGTCAGGCAGCAAACTAGCGTGGAGATGAGGAGACGAGTGTGCAGAGCAGCGCTGTCACCGCCCACAACTCAGAGGCGAATTGCTAATGATCTACTGGAGCTCTGCAGAAGACAAGTCCTTGAAATTGACACAGGTAACGCGATTTTGGCTAAAAACTTTATAATCACAACTTTAAGACCACTGATAACACTTTAAATAGTTAAAAAAAAAGTCAGGGAGTGGGACTTCAAGGCATTTATGCTTATTTTTTTAGGGGAAAGGATAGTAGACAGAGAAGTGAACAGAAGATAGAGTGGATAACGATGTGAGGAAAGGTCTACAGGCATCTTACTTTGGAAAAAAGCCAATGACAGGCTGCTTCCTGAGACCCTTAGTCAAACTAAAATGTTTCAGAACACATTGCAGATCCCCGCCCTTTCATGTAAAAGTCCAAAAAACAAATCACAGCGATCAAATTTGCACAGAGAGCAAATTAAAAGTTGTTTGAGGAGCCAAGATGTGAACATGGACTTGGATCAGTTGAATAGTGACCTACAGCAGGATGATTTTGTTGGGTACAAAAAGACTTTGTTTGCTTGTAGGCCCACGAATCTAAAGATTTGAATTACCTGAGCCAAACTGGCACCTTAAGTATTTCAATTTAAGTAGGTCTCCAAAGGACCTTGTTTTAACTTTCTGTCAATTAACCAGTCAATAAAGCGACTTACACTCATAAATCTACTACAAGCGAAGAACATTACTGCTCAACTTTTAGGTTTTCTGTTTGGCAAAAAAGGGGCAGGGAACGCTGGTTTTTACTGTAACCGAACCACACTGGGGTATTTCTTTCCACCCTGCAGCAGAAGCACGCTGCGTTTTCAAATGAAACTTTATTGGCAGGGAAGGTGATGTAACAGATGACAGAACGTCCAAGCTCTTAATATTTACTGCAGCTCCACGTCCTGCTTTGATGTCTTCATCTGTGCTGTTAAAATATGACTCCCCAGACGCAGTGATGCATGAAACACGGGCAGCAGGTTTTACTCATGAAAGAGGACTTCGACTCCGACTGAAAGAAGAAACACCGCGCATGAACTGCGGCCTCGCTTTAAATCAAATTGACTGCTTTGGCATGAACTTCAGGGTGAGAAAGAAAAAAAGTGTAGGATGACTTACAAGCTAAGAACAAAACAAAACAGCTTGTGTACATGACAGAACATAACACATGTTGTAATGTACGTCATTCCGCTCATATGGAACTAACTAGCAGGAAAAGAGATGCCAGTGTTCATTCAAGCATCTTTATTCCCTATTAAAAATCCAAATCCAATGTAAACACTAACATGCAGTACATCACTCAATGAGTCCTTTGTAGGGTTGTCTATAAAGTAACCACTTTGGAAGAAAGGCCTGATGCATCACTGCTTTCCTAAACCAGCTCTACTCTGCCCTCATCTACAGGCAGTGACTCATGTCTGCCTCTTCGCTAAACGCCAAAAAAACTCTGACAGAACCATAAGGTCTTATTTACGATAAATCCAGCGCGCGCATTAAAAGACAACTTGACGTATGAATTAGGAAGGAGTAAAAAACAATCAGCTCTGAATGGGCCTCTCCTGGTGATATTCTTCCAGAAAGCAGCTTGGATCTCGGCCAAAGTCTGTCAATTGACAGGAGTTGTAAAGACACAGAGGCAAGTGGGCGAGCGAGAGCCGTCCACTTCTCCCCCCGTAAGCCTTTGATTCATTTTTCCTCCTGCAGCAGGGAGCCCTGGCAGACATAACTACACTCCCACAGTGTTCCCCTGCCACTCGCACCAGATAATCATCTTGTAATTGGCTCAATATTTCTGCTGTTTGCAGGCGAAGCAAAGGCCAGCGCCGCACTTGGTGGCTTGGACTCGCCTGATATTTTCCAGGTCAGTGGATGCTAGCGGAGGTCAGAGAGAGAGAGAGTGAGAGAGAGAGAGGAGGGAGGGTGATTTAGAGTAATGGCTGTTGTGCGGCGGGGGGAAAGCCCACTCCCCTGAGCGCGGGGGCTTTGCTGCTCTGCCAACCTTGAGCAACAACACGGCGCGTATCCTGCCCCGCGGGCTGCAATCGCCAACGGCACGTAAAGTAATACAATGATATACTTTTGGTGAAGGATGTTAGCGCTTCACAGTGTTTGCAAAATACTCTGGCGTACCCATGGAAACACTAATGGTTTATAAAGTGAAAAAAATCTTGCACTGTATTCCAGGATGAGGCTCTAATACTGTTAGTTTGCTTCACAAGTTTGTTTTAGTCATGTTCTTTAGGTTTTAAACACGTTTAGAATTCTTGTATTTTGCATTTAAAACCGTTTAAGTCCATTTTAAAATCTGAAGTTTTTCTTTCTGTTGTTCTGATTTAGAAACCAGATTGATCCTGACAGTTGCCACCCACTGAGCGAGCTCTTTTGGTAGATTCTTAGATGTGGTTTCACCGACAGGTCTGTGGTGATTCCCTCACTCCATGTGGTGCTCTGCCAGCTTTTCTGATGTGGTTTCCTGCAGACCCACCTCTGATCGGCTGCACCTGCATGCTTAGCTCGTAGGTGGTCGCTGAGAACTTAATTCTCCTCGTGTTGAATTTAAAGTTGCATGTGCCGTTTAGGTGTTGGTGTTTTCCATCATGGTGACAGCAGGAAGCAGGAAGACGCTGCAGTGGCTTGACTATAGCAGCTACAATCCAGGAGCTTCAGTCTAGATGGAGATAATCATCCGTTTTATGAGTGTCCTCCTGAATTAACCCTCCTGACCTTTGTTCATGCACTGTGTCACCTTTGCCTACAACACTTGCACTTTACAGCTCTCAAGCCCCTTCCCCCACAAACACTGTGAAGTACCCCCTGCAACACAGCTACCTAACATTACCGTGGAAATATTTCTTAACTTCCACAGCAGAATACAGCATCTTGAGTTGTTCAGGAGTTTGTTCCAAAGAATTATATTTCTGACTTATTGGTTTCCAGTTCAGAGATAAATGATAGAGGATGTGGAGGATTAGTCACTGAAAGGATTAGAGGGTTTACCTGAATATTTTGGGATCCCAAGTTTAGCCACATTAATAATAATTGTACTGAAATTTGGATTCTTGTTTGAGTGTTTCCTTCCTTTTAGAGTCGAATAGAGTTGAATAGACGTCCTTTTATTCGGGACAAGGCAAGCGCTAAAATAACTTTCGTAAATGTAGTCATCTTGATTTCACCTCCGATTTTGCTTTTTCCCGATTTTGTTACTGAAACGCTGGGAACTCGGGTGTGTCATCGTTTTAAGCTCCGACATCTGACTTCCAAGGTAACACAGCATTAGGCACAAAGGACTGATGGATTGGTTTTGGATTGGTTATCACTCAGTCAACCAGAGTTATTCAAATTACGACAAGCCAAGTTTATTATCATGAAAAAAATAAATACAGAGTATTGAACAGGGAAAAATAAGCGTGAGAAACGTCAAGTGTGGCGTGAGAATGGGTCAAATTGCGTGACTGTCACACTCAAAGCGTGACGCTTGGCAGCTCCGGATATTGACAAATTGACCTCTGTTATTGTTGTAAAATTCAGTATTGGTAAATTTTTGATTTATCGCCCAGCCCAACATACTAGTGAACTAAAACTGCCTTTTAAATGAAAACCTGAGATCTCCTTTGGTTTGATGGATTACAAATGACCCTGCTAAGACCTTGAAACCTGAACTGCACCTTATTTTTCAATTCCGACCAAATTCTGGCTTCACTGTACGAAAAAATAAAAACATTTTCCAGCGATTTATTTCATACATGTCCAACTCAAACAAACCGAACAATAAAAAAGTAACTGTCCAAGAAAAGTTCAGTTATTTCTTGGAGAGATAAAAAAACCTTTAAGTTAAGATCCAAAAGCAGTAAGGTTTTATTCACATCGTTTTCTCTGAAGTTCAAAAGAGGATTAGCGTGTAACATCCACAACCTTATGATTTAACAGTGAGCATAAAAGAGTCAAACACAGCAGCCAGTAATTTCACTAATAAAGCAAAAACTTCTTCTGAACCAATTTGCACTCCGAGTTAAGTGGAAATTATCTAAGGTGGACTCTTGAAGTCAAGAGTGAAATCAGACTGGTACATGGGAACAGTGGGGGGTAGGAAGCAATTTTGAGAGACGTACAATTACAAGATAAGAGGGTCGTCTATTCTTGGAAAACAACATGGGAGGACAGAGTGTTCTGTTTTCCTCTGGGAAATGACAAGATTTTGATAAAGAGCGAGCAGGACAGGAAAGAAACCCCGCACGACACAGGGGACACATAAGATAACAATGCCACAGTGGATTTGAAAAATTTAAGCTTTAAAAAAATAACAGGAAATCCATTGTCAGATGGATGATAATGTGTTTCAAATGAGACAAAAAGGATGTGAAGAGGGTCGTAAAAGTTTGCGGCGGCTCTGTCAGGGAGGAGGGCAGGAAATTAAAGCGAGAATGGAAAAACTATTTAAAGTCAAAGCCCGAGTTTCATTAATAAAACAAATTGTGAAAAACTTTAAAGTGAAGTTACAAGACAAAGACAAGTTGGAAAGTCTGAGGAGGATAAAGGATGCTGTCCTCCCTGAGGTTGACAACCAATAAAGGAAAGTTAATCAACGACACAGGAGTATAATGAGGAAAAAGAGAGCATGGAAAGGGCACAAAGCGTCACAAAGTTGTGTTGTCTTTTCTCATTCATCTTAGGATTCAGTCCAATTGGCTATTAGCTGGTGAAAGCATTGAAAGGCAATTTTCTAGCCTGAACACAAGGTTTGAAAAATAGAGCTGGCCCGCCGCAATTTATCTCAGTTGAAATGTTTGGCTGCACTTGGAAAATTTCTATTTTTTCATGTACACTCAAACCTAAGAGAGCTCATAAATAATGTCTGGAAAGAAAAAATAACCCCGCTCATGCGATTTCTACAGGAGGAACTTGATTATAAATGGGCTACAAGAATAAAACTGTATCATACACTGCAGTAAAAACATATTTTTTTTACAAAATCGAAAGTATAAATAAATCTCCCTGCTGGACACTCGCTTTACCACCGAGGGGTGAGTTTTTCTTTTCTTTTTCCCCTCCATACAACAACCACTAAAGCTTGATTCGGTGAAAAATTTATAGAGTTAGCTTTGCCGTGTGTTCTTATAAATTTATCAGCAGTGTTTTTAACAGAATCCTCCTTTTTTCCCCCTCAAAGCTGAGTGTGCGTCTCCGGTTTATTGCGTAAGGGAAGAAAAATAAGCTTTATCTTTATGGGAACTTGCTTGTGAATTATTCAGCCGCTCTAACTGTGGTGGAGGACAGAGAAGAAGAGAAAAAAAAGAGGCTGCAGGATGCATTCAAGCCATCTGAAGCCTTTTCCACATCAACTAGCAGAGTCTGCCCGTTTCAGGATTCAGGCTACATATCAGCAGAGAGAGGACAGAGGGGAGGGGTGTGGAGAGGAGTGGTGAGATGGGTGAGAGTGATGAGAGACAGAGAGAGAAAGAGATCAGAAATAGAAGGAAGAAAGAAAACAGACACAGACGGAAATATCCCTTTTACAACCGGCATTTTAAACCCCCTCCAGTACCAGTCCAAGTGGAGACAGAGAGGTTTTTCAGAACTGGCTTACAAGCCAAGTAGGTCCATTAAAGGCCAATGCATTTCAATGAAAGACTCCTACATTAACAATCCTGTAGACATGCCAGCAGTGTGGCAGAACAGAAGACACAAAATGCCAAAAGAAAGGACTCCCTCCTGGTAAACAGAGGAGAGGAAAATACTCAAATACCTAGCCTTGTTTAGTCCACTCAAGTCGAGCAATCTTTTCAAATAACATTTTTACCATTTGAGTTTGGCCTGTTAGCATGCTAGCTCTGACTCAGAGAGATACTCATCAAAACTCAAAGTCAGCACAGTAACTAAGCTTCACCATCCGGACATCACAAATCTGCATAAAACATAGAATCTGTTCATGTAGATGCAGTGTTGTGGTTTCATTTGCAGTATGTATTCTAGGGCTGGGCAATATGGCCTCAAATAAATATCACGACATATTGATCAGTTCACCTTGATAATGATAAATGGACAATAACTACTCCACAAGCTGCCGGCCCCTCCCACATTAACTTTGTCTACTTCAGTCGCTACAACTTTTGAACCGTCCTCCATCTCCTCACCTGTCTTTCCCTCTTTGTTACGGACTGGATGGGGTGGAGTCACGTCTCTGACGTAGGACAGTGTCTTAAAGGGACATGAGACCATAGCCTACCTACACACATACAAAACCAACTTTTATTTATTTATTTGACACTGTTTATACCGATATGGGCAAAATGACGTTGGTTATTGTAGTAAATTTTTAGTATCAGTAAATTTTCGGTTTATCGCCCAGCCCTATTTCTACATCGTAAAGGATTAACAGGGTTTTTCCAGGAATATTCACACTGGCATTTCTGTCCTCGTTCTGCTCTACTTCTTTGTCTTTGCAGTTGATATACTTTTAAACATTAACATCTGTAAACTTTCAGGTTTACCTCCCAGCCCTAACGTATGTTCCTGTCCACTTGTGTTTTTCCAGTTTTGGATATCACAAACATCTATATTTCACCGCTCTATGGTTGTTGTAGAGGTTTCGTTCTGGGGATCACAATGCTGCTTTTGTGCACCAAGACCTGAATTTCTGCATGGAGGACCGACATGTGAGATGCAGTTTAATGGCAGGTGTAAAATATGAAGAGTTAGCGAAATAACAGCCTGTGTCAGAATAAACTCAGATGTGCAACTGCTTCCTATTATCGCTGAGAGAGTCTGGAAAACCCACATAGACTGCACAGAGGCCAGCGGAGACGGGGCTATAATACGAGGCTATATTTTGCATTTGGTGATTCATGTTCCATTAAACCAAATTACTATAAGAGCTGACCACTAAATATAACCCAAACTGTGGCTCTGCATTGTATCTCATGTCATCGCATGGCAGTGTACGTATCCGAGTGGATTCTGAGACACAGCGCTCACATTACTTTTTCATATTTCTCTGACCCACTTGTTCAGACTTACATGGAGTTTGAAACACAGCATGAGGAGACGACACTTCAGAGGAATCAGCTTTAATAACGGCTCAATGCTATTTTCTCTTTCTGCCATGTCAGTTTTTAGGGTCTCAACAGCTTGTGGCAGATAAGACACTCCAACTTCGGGTTTAATACCAAAGCTCATTTTCAAGGTCTTGTGTTTCTTGAATGTTCCCTTTAATCCTGGAGGTGGCTTCATTAGAACATTTCCAACAGTCCTTCTTATCCTTTCTTTATAGTTGATAATATAGAAATGATCAGAGAAAAGGGAAATTCACACAGAACCACTACCCTCAAATGGAGACCAATTCAATGGGTGTTTAAATTCTTCATTTGAGCGTAATTTGACTTTAAAAAAAGAGGGAAAAAAGCCCCTCGTCTAATGCATGAGAGCAAAATGAAATGTGAATTTGTTCGGAGCCAAATGGAAGGCTTTGAGGGGACTGCTCTGCGATAATTACCCATGACAAAAGGCGAGGGCTTTTGTCTTTGGGACCATTACCATGGTGATTTCCAAGCCGCTGAAACGTTCAATATAAACATTTTTGTCTGCTGGATACGCCACATGGACCGCCACTTGAAAGATATCTGTTATGAGCCACATTTCTGCTGGCACAGATTCCACATATGGGCCCCCGTGGATGTTGCCGCACAAAGGAGGAAGTCGAATATTAAAACCAAAAAAAAAAAAAAAAAAAGAAAAGCTGGTGATTAAAAAAATATAAAGGCCAACGACTGATAAGTAAAGCCCAGTTTAAGATCCTTCTAGGAACATAAAATGCTGGGCTGGCAGAAAGACAATCCCCTCTGCCTTTTCACTTTCTAGACCGGCATCTGCAGCTGAGAGCAAAGAAACTGAACTCACCAGAAAACACTCTGACTGGTCCGCAAATTTCTCTAGTTTATTTTTATAAATCCTTCCAAGCTTCTACCTGAATCTGTAACGATATATAAGATAGATGCATTCTGGCAACATCAGTGCTCAAGTCCTTTAAGTCTCTCCGATTAGTAGCTGACAGAGATATAACCGAGTCATGAACTTCAAATTAATCCCTGGAGAGGAGTCTGTCACATTTTTACCTCTGCCTGTTGACACTGTGGCAAAATATTTCTATTAACTTTCTAATTTAGTTAAAAATTGTCTGTTTCAGGCTGGTGTTGAGTCAGGAAATTACGACAGTTACCGGCATCTGTTTGAGATGATTACAACTGTTGATTCTGTCCTGCAATCCATACACAGTGACTGAGTGCAGAGTCGTAAGGGGTTTCAGTGTCTGATTCAATAACTTTTAAATCAACAGAATGTTATGTCAATTAGCACTGTAATCAACCAAAGAAATACTTGGTCAACTAAAACTCTGAAGTTTTCGACCAAAATTCGACTAATCAGGGAGACAGGCTGTTACCTGATGAAATTAACCATAGGCTTTGACCAATCAGAATTTTGGTTGACTCTGCACGTAGCGACCAATAAGATGACCACTCGACTCAGACTTTACAGCCCTACTGTCAATGAATATTTTGTGTCTTTAGCAGGGTAATAAGCAGGATAATGGATGAAATATAGAGACTCTATTCCTTAATTTCACATCGGTGCTCTGCTTACCCTGTCAGGATTCTATTTTGCATCACTACCTTCTCACTATACATGATCTTTTACTTATTCTAGTACCCTTCAGTATTTATTTAGATCTGCAGTAGTCGCTCTTATTGCATGTCCACTTTGAAATCTGTACATTAAATCAAATTCTTTGTTCCTGGTTTTAAAAGCTGCTTCTGATAACCAGCATGTTCAATCACGAACAAGCCCTTCAAGGACCTGATGATGTCTTTTGTGGAAGTATTTTCGTATTAATTTCTGTTTTTTTTTTCTAGCTCTGTAATATCCCTCAGCTCTTTCTTTTATGATCTTATCTGAATTCCTTGAGGTGGCTTTATGAACACAGTATGTTAAAATTGCAGTTGAAGCTTTCATTACTGGCGCCAGGGAACATGAGCAGATTTGAAAAGACGTCTAATTTGTTCCAAAAAAAAGGCATTAAACTCTTGGGAACATCCCTTAAATGCTACTGTTCTCACCGAGCACCAGTGTGAAGGAGATAGAAAATGCATCAATACAATACAGTTCAGCATCCATCATGAGGCAACATGCATGTCTGTTATCATGTGAAGTTAAAACCTGTATTATTCATTTTGTCAGCTTATCGGGCTTTGCTCCATTAAGCAGTGGGGGCAATGATAGATTACCGCTTATTTCAAACTTAGATGAACATTCAGCCATTCAAAGCCACTCTTCAGCCTGGGTAGTTTTACTGTACGCCTGCATCTGTTTTCCATTACGCTGTAGAGGTGTAGCAGTAGGACTTGCTTTATGTCTTGTGTTTCAGCAGAGCGGTCCACAAGCGTACAGCGGGGGGGGGTCCTGTAAAAATAAGTGAGTTGGTGTCATGGTTACCCAAAAAGGAGGAGCATTTAAAGGAGTTTGTCCTCCTGTGTGCCATTTGCAGGAAGACCAGGACACAAATAAATGGTTTTCTTCCTCGGCAAATCCCTAAACAACATGTTGATCCTCCCCTCACACCTCCAGCCGAGGCCTAAATCACTACAATCATAGTCCACTGAGCAGCTCTATGTCAGTGAGCATTTTAATGATTTTGTGGGACTTACATCACTTACATTTTACTTTCTGTTTTATGACATGTTCAGCCTGTATATTAAGTGAAATCTGCAGTGTATCTTTCCATCTAACCAGTAATTCATCCTGTTCAACTTTGCCACACTTCTGCATGGTTAGACTTTTGCATCTAGGGGCGGGCGATGTGGCAGAATATAATATCAACCTTTTTTCTTTTTACATGTTTATTTTAAAAACTAATTTGTCTGAAGAAAAGAGGGATTTCAACACTTTTTAGAGCAGTTTAGGGCAGGGGACTAGAAAGTAGGTGAAAACATGTAGTGGATGATCGCGACTGGGTGTTGCACCATTGACCGCCATGACAAGGACACTCTGTCTTTGGGTTTATCAGCTTTGCAGTTCAAGTGTGTCATCTGACTTTGAAAGCTGAATACTGCTTCTGGGTACACTGAGACGTCTCATATACTGTTGTCATGGTTAGCGTGGAGAGCTTGATGATGAAGTAGATTCACCCAGTGTGGGGGATACTTATTTGTGGTCTGCATCTGTTTATGTATTTTAAATCTTATCAATTTTAGTAAAAATTATAAATGATTGGAAATATTGGGATTTCATTCAGAGTTAGAGTCAGAGGATTTTATAGAAAAAGGAAACAAGAAAGAAGGGTGTTGAATATCTTGACTGAAGTATGCACGTGTGTATGTGTACTCAGAATTAATTAAACCACACAATACACCCATCCTCATTCAGACAATACTATGTAAACAGTCAAAACCCTTGTCTTCTGATTGTTCTCCATTCTCCAACAATATCTCTGTCTCGTACCCACAGCAGAAGTAAGCATATCAATGCACTGATTATAATAAATATAACTGAACTCTGAATCACACTGTACCGTTAAAGTTAGAACTTGACAGGTTGAAAGCCTGAGTCTGAGTCGTCTGGCACACTTCTAAAAGCTCTGACTGTAAACCGCCTGGGATTTTCTAAAATAGAACCACTTCTGAAAAGGAGTCATTGTCCTGTTCGAAATGCATATAGAGGAGCCAAAATTAGTCAGGTAGTGTCTCAGCCAACGGAGCTGGAGTAGACATGCTGGCAGATATTCTTTCTATGAACTCAGAACATCATTGTATTTTTCTCCGTTCAGACACTGGACTACCTCACAGCAGAGGGCCGCCTGTATCAGTTTCAGCCGCCATCGTAGGTTTTTGCTTTCTCACAGTGCTTTGTCTCGGGGCAGGGAGGCTGTTAAACATCATTTCGATATGAAATCCAATAGCTGTAACATCATAAAAGCCAAATATTTGACAGTTGACTTTAACCAGTTTTCAGGCCACTCGGAGTCTAAGGGTAACGTTAACAAGATAGCAAAAATGCTGCACGTATAAAAACCCGGGAGCTCGGGTTTCTGCTAAAAGCCAAAGTTAATTCTGCTTGAAATACTAAAATGCACACAGTATAACAAAGTTAAGGGTTTAACAGAGCAGCCACTGAGCAGTAGTCGAAATAAAAGCTTCAAAATAAAAGAAACTGGAACTAAAAAATGGCTACCTTTCACACAATCACATTTTGAGCAGCGTCACTGTGGCACTGTCCTAAGGCTGGGCGATATGGCCTTAAATCAATATATATTGAGCAGATCACCTCTATAATGATAAATGGACGATAACTACTCCACAAGCTGCTCACCCCCTCCCACATTAACTTTGTCTACTTCAGCCGCCACTCCAGCCGCTATAACTTTTGAACCGTCCTCCAGCTCCTCACCTGTCTTTCCCTCTTTGTCATGGACTAGATGGGGACATGAGACCATAGCCTACTTACACCAAAACCAACTTTTAATTCTTATTTTTTTGACATCGAATATACCGACATGGGCAAAATGACGTCGGTTATTGACGTAAATTTCAGTATCAGTAAATTTTAGGTTTATTGCCCAGCCCTACTCTGTACACACCCCAGCAGCCAGTTCATCTACTTCACCCCTTCTGTTGAGACCTCTGATTCAACTAGTGATG
The DNA here is from genome assembly GCA_962446985.1 of Xyrichtys novacula. Classification (NCBI taxonomy): domain Eukaryota; kingdom Metazoa; phylum Chordata; class Actinopteri; order Labriformes; family Labridae; genus Xyrichtys; species Xyrichtys novacula. The sequence goes on along the minus strand of OY660882.1, from coordinate 2,964,052 downwards.
TGTCGTTCGCGAACGATTCGTTCAAAAGAACTGAATCTTTTAAGTGAACTTACTGAACAGAATCACTTCCTCGAGTGATTCATTCAGTTGAGCTGAAGTGAGAAACAGCATTGCCAAGCCAGCAGCTGGCGAACGAGGGACCACATGTACCAACGCCTGAATCACTTGGTGAATGAATCAAGCATTGAACTACACTCTCTGGAATCATTTTTGTCGGACAAAACTACCTTTTTTTCACTGCTAAATTGCCACCACAACAACTTTCACAGCATGTAACAAGCAGTGCATTAAACCCGTAGCATCCTATCATTGTAGCGGTTGCTACAAGCTTTGAATTGAACTGAATCCCGAAATGTTCAGCTGTGTATCAGTTCAGGAGGTCGGAGTCACAGGCTTCTCCCGCTAGATTCGGTGATTTTTAGTGAACTGATTCTAGTGATTCAGTACTTCTAAAAGAACTGCCATGCCCATCGCTAGATTCAAGTAGCTGTAGTACGGATCATAAAGCCTGCCTCTTCCATGTAAACAGATGGAACTTTGGTCAAAATTCACATTCAGTAAATCCAGTCATCCTTGCAGTTTCATTAATATGTTAAGCATTTGCTTTGGCAAGTCCTACTACATTATCTCAGTGTCAAATTATTGAGGTCATTTACCCTCATGTTTTCCTTCAAGTTCTTGACACAAAAGTTGTATTATATAGTTCTATTATAGGGAGACTTGGTGCTTTTTACAATGGAAAAAAAAGTGTGAACATATTGGTACTAACGTTCATCTCTAAAAAACTGAGTTAGACATTTGTAACAGAATAAAATCATAAATTATGAAACATTTAAAAGCGATCACCATGCTGCTTGGTGACTGTTAAAAGAATTCACAGAGCACTTTCCGAACTAAAAGTCAAGTTTTAGAAAGTTTAACAAAACTAAAAATTTCAATATTCCAAATTAGTATTCAAAGTCATTTCTCTGCTTTGCACAGTTGCTTGTTATTATACCCCTCCTGCCCTAAATCACAGCCAGATAGCTATTGTGGATTTAGGCTCCCAGTGGATTTCATAGGAGAAAGTCTGACAGTGAGATACAGGCAGAGGGGAGAGCAGAGAGGAGCCTGAGGATAAGAGTCAAGTGTCAGGCGGACGGCGGTATCTGCGAGTGTAAAAGTGATTACACTGTCTCCATGCTCTCTTCCTCTCTGTCTACCGCCTTTTCCCTATTTCATTTCCACCCCCCTCCTCCTCCTTCTTCTCCTTCTCCTCCTCTTCCTCCTTCCCTCCCTCCATACTTCTTCTCCCAGGCTCAGAATACAAAGCGCCTGGCACCATCACATCGTTTTCCTCATCTTTGTGCCAAGCCAGAGCAGAGCACACCTCCTGCCACCATAGAAGAAGTAGCAGGGAGAAAGCGAGAGAGAGAGAGAGAGGGGGCAGAGATTAGCATGTATGAATGCTCCCTCTTATCGCTTCTTTTTGACATAAACTCATTACATACAGGCTCTAGTTTTTTCTTTTTTTCCTGCTAGATTGCAGCGCCAAAGAGGCACAGACAGAGGGAGGTGAAGATTATCTTCCTTTCCTCACATCTAGGAGCTTTAAATATTTGATAGGATTCATTTTTTGCTTCTTCTTATACATCCTGGAGAATAAATAATGAGCCAACAAGTTACCGAAATGATTTATGCTTACCGAGATGAGAATGAATGCAGTCGAGGAGAGGGAGGCAGGGTGGAGTCGAGGTTAAAGACATGGTCGAATGGGTGATTTTCATTTTGCGTCCCTTGCATTATCCATTAAATAAATAGCCCGGGGAAAATGGAACTCAGTGCGGCTCATTTCTGTCGAGGCAGCAGCAGCAGCATGCATAAAGACCAGGTGATGTTTAGGTGTGCTATCAGCAACAGTTGCACAAGCTTATAGCTGATTGTTCGCGGTGCCAGCGAGGTGGGAAACAGGTTGTCGCCGAGAGAAAAGGTGAAAAATGACCCGCTGCAGAGTGTCACCGAGGCTAAAACGACACAGAATGGCTTAAGTGGAGCCAGCGGTTGCCCGGGGCTGGGCTGTGACCCAGAATCCAACAGACCCCCAGTGAGAAACCAGGAGGCCCCATCACCTCGGAGCTAAACTGGCTGCGCAACAGGGAAACACCTCCTCTTCCTCCCTCTAAGTGTAGAGAGGTAACCCCATCTGAGAGGCAGGATGGATAATATGAAGTGTAACGGAGAGCTGTGGCGTCTGAGGAGCCGCTGACAACGTGCTAATGTTTTAGCCTGTCAGCTCTGTGTGAGCGGAGATGGATGGTTGTAGAAATAGAATGTAATTACAGGGCAGAACCTCTTTGTCGAGGTTAGGACAATGCTTACAGTGTAGTGGTGGTTTCTTTTTTCTGCCTGCTAAAAAAGACGCTTGGCCGGAGTCGGGAACTGAAACAAGACTGACACCAACCACCAATACCTACTCTGTCTTTTTTAAAAATGAAATGAAACATGAGATTTGGTCGGATTCACCTTCTTTAAGCTTCTTTTCTTTGCATTTTAAAACTTACTCTGAGTCTTCATATCCTCAATTGACAGTGATAAACTTGCCCTCAACTTTTTTATTTAAAAGGAAATAAACTTGCACCCAATTGTTGTGCAATTAAAAGGATTTTTTTTTGCATTGTTTTCAGGCTGTAACTGGTAATTATTTCTTTAACCTACATGTAACCTGACAATAACAAGAATACTTGACAAGAGTTAAAATTTCACCGCTATGAGGCAGTCTCTTTTTGGGGAGTCCACTGTTTTCAGCAATGTCCAGTTTTGATGCAGATGTGTAGCTCTTTCTAATACTACCTGTGATCGCTACCCTAAAAGCTACAAGCACAGTAGATGAGCTCCACTAAAGGCTCCGTCTGTTTCAAACAATGGTTCCGTCACTGCCCGCATACTTCTATGCGTCTTTTATGTTGGCATGGATGTTAATTATTACATTCGCCAGGGGCAGGCCAGGGTCAAAAGTTTCTGACAACAAAGAACAAAAAGAAACATGGCGACTGTGGAGCCCAGCCACTGTCTTCTTCGTTTCTCTTAGAGATGCGTATCGGGTAGTGACAGCAGCAGCACTGCTTCCAAGGTTTTCGGTAGTACTGCTCCGTCTGGCCCGTATCCGGAAACTTCAAGGATACATGTAGAACGGACGAAAAGAACATGAAGCACGGACAGAGAGCTCCATCCATATCCATATCCATAACTGTAACGTTGTGCATAAATTAGCTTTTACAGTGATTGCAGAGACTTGTGCCACCCCCCTTTGCTAGTCACTTGGATGCAGCTCACTTTTTAGACAACAAAAAAGGTCCTAAAAGTGCTTCTTCTGCATGGAGACGGATAAGGCCTGGCCAGGACACTGAGGTTGGATGGTATCCATCTGATTTTAAACCACTCTCAACCACTTATATTTGGTGACCTGGTAGAACCATGACTCATAGAAGTGGGTTTAAGCCAGATATTTAACCTACAGCCAAACTCTACTCGAGTGAATTTGAGAACTCATTACTTCACGTCTGGAGTTCACGGAGTTAAGCCTCAGAGTTGACTGAAATGCTCTTAGACTTGAGCAGCTGTAGCTCAGCTGTTATCTCTTTGAGGAATGTAGGACTTAGTTTCTCTTAAACCTGGACTGTGGTGTATCTGTGCTGAGTATTATACAGCGAAAACCACACCATTGTTTCCTGTAAATGTCTAATCATCAGTGTTCTCATTCTCACCCAGTCCTCTAGCACAACCTCACATATGCTAGCAGGTGACTGCATGAACAAAGTGCCCTTCGAGTTACCATGGAGATGGTAAATGGGGTGTTGAAGGGGGTGGGAACCCAGGCTTGATGATTCATGTTATCAATCAGAGGGATATTTTTCAATATTTCACATTGATGTAATCGTCCTAAAAACACATTAACATTGAGGGAGTACTCCGCGCAGAGATAATGGCTGGATATTTGCGCTGTTATTGAGTCAAACTCTGCCAGGCTTGAATGACGGATGTGCCTAACATACAGAGAGAAGCCGCGGCATGAATAAATACGGACGTCCGAATCACAATTAGAAAATAAATAAATAGGGTGTAAAGACAATAACGAGGAGGGGCTGGGTGTGCACGATCCTTCAAGAGAACGCATTTGCAGAGAAAAGAAGCAAACCAAAACGGACTGCATATTAGTGCCATTCATATTCATGACAGTGTAATAGAGGCCATTATGAACCACTTTCAATCACATTTGCATTTACATTACTGAGCTGTAATAGCAAAGTAAGCCTATAGAGAAAACAGTGGTGAAGGAAGAGGCAATTGTGACTATCCAGGGATATACCTGTCTCAGATTTTGTTCTAGTTTGATAGATTTGTCTGTTCAATACAAATTTACTCTTTTTTTCTTCTTTGTTTTACCTGCAAAAACCAGGTTATCGGTCTTTCCGCAAGCGCTGCCTGTCTGCCTGAGATAAAAACATTTCCAGCTGACCAATTTCTGGGACTTTTAAGTTTCGCCACTTTGATGCACAATAATTCATTTAACCATATTAAGGTTTTTAGCCAGGTGTTGAGCTATGCTAGCAGTTGATTAGTTTGTAATCTCCCAAATTCAAACAAACATGAAGAAACACTTGTTTAGTCAATTAAACGGCTTCGGTCTTTGTCTTAACAGGTAATTATTAAGAGATTAGACTGAATTTGGTGATGAGACTTGCGCAGATTTTTTCCCTCTTGGTTAAAACTTCTCTAATAAGACTTAACGCTTGAGCGACCTTGACCTAAAAACAAGATGATTATCTATAAACTATCTTAAAATTAGCAGCCTGATGAGCTCGGGGTCCAGATATTTAACAAAGTCCAGACAATTTCAGGGTCCTATCAACTAACAAATTTAGTCTTTGACTAATGTGGAATATTTCAGGGACCTCCTTAAACATCATAAAAGTACGAAAGAGGATTAGGGCCACGTGAATATGAAAAAATAATTACAGGAAGGAGATTAAAGTCAAAACTTTGAGATTAAAGTAAAAATTTTGGGATTAAAATGTTTAAATTATGTCAATAAAGGAAAAATTTCGAGATCAAAAGACTGAAATTATGTCAATAAAGTCAAAATTTCGAGATAACAAAATGTCGAAATGTTGTGAATAATGTAAAAATTTCGAGATTACAAAAATGTCGAAATATTGTATATAATGTCAAAATTTTGAGATCAGAGTCTACACGAATTGTTGAAATTTCGACTTTTTAAAATTACGACTTTAATCTTGAAGTTTCAACTTTTATCTCAAAATGGAAATTATAAAAATCTCCCTCCAGTTATTGTTTATTTCTCTTCTTGTGGCCATAATCCTCTTTCGTATAAAAGAGCGAAACTTATCATCTTATCTAATTGATGCAAATGGTTGGTTTCTGGGTATTTTTGCACAATTCTACTTGAAAGCTTCATTAACAGTTTTACTTCCAGTCTTGCAATGAACTCAGTTGTAACCCTTGTATCTGATCTGATTCATGAAAAATCTGAATTGTACTGTCAGAGTGTCAAATGCGGGGCAGCAAACATACGTAGTTCGACTTGTGTGGGTCTGTCTGCATGCGTGTGTTTTGTATTTTCACCCAGAGACTGGAAAGCACTCTTTCTAAAGGGCCATTTTTTCTGCTATAATGTGCATCCAAGAGTTCATCAGGGAGAGCTCGAAAACGCACACTGGCACTCGATTACTAGAAGTAAAAGCTTTGTGGGTGAGGGGGGAAATCCCTGCTGCTGGATTTACGCCTTGCCAGAGCCGACCCTGTTTTAAAAGCCAGTTGGATGCAAGAAAGAGGGGAGAAACATAAGAGCTAAAAAACAGGGCGGGTGAAGGAGAATATTCACCGCTGCTGCTGCTGCTGGGCTGAGTGGAAAATAATATGATGTAATAAATGTGTATGTCAGAAACAGTCCTGCCCACTACAGCCACTCTGTCTCTGTGTTCATGTGTGAGTGTTTGCATGTGCATTTCTGCCCCTGCCTGTGTGTGTGTGTATCTGTGTGAAAGCATGAAAGCCTCTCCATTAGCCCACGCATAACATTTGAGCAAACAAAGCGCAGAATCATCAATGAGGAGCTCTACAGCTGAGGTGATAGTGGGGTGAACCCTTGACTATATGAGCCTAATTACACACAGTCGTCTCAGAAGGGCCGTAAATCAATGCTCGTGGTGAATCCTGAACAACACAATCAATACAGTTGCGTCTCAATGGCCATAATGAGAATCTAGTTGGAGGGAAGGGTTTTAAATCAGCCACATATTGGCTGGTTCAAAAGAAATACAGCCTAGGAAGGTGTTGAATACACGTTAGATTGAACAGGGTTGACATATTGAGTATACAGACAGGTTTATTATCAAAGTAAAAAAACATTTCATTGCAATTAATTGAGTACTAATCTAAGTCCTTTCCTTGCTACTGTCTTTTTTGTAAGGGGAAGGTTATTAATGGCTTCCCTACAAAGGCCAAGCCAAACGCAGAGTCGATGTGTACGAAAGAATGTGTAGGAGCACCATGTAAACCTGCGGGGGCCCTGATCTCTCATTTGTGTTAATCAAACTTCTCTAAATTGTTTGTGTAATGAAATTATGGCTGCAAGGGAGGCCTGGGGGACATCAATTAAGCAGATAAGCAAATGAAAATAAATCACTCTTTATCGAATGTGTGGCCGCCCGCCTGTGTGTCCGGTAAACACAGGAAAAACAGGAAGTGATTTTGCTCAGAGATTTGAGGGTCCATAAATCCCGCTGACAAGCAATCGGGATCTGCCCTCGACTCGCGGAGCTGTGGGAAACAGAGGGAGGACAGCAAACACATTACTTCCTTCTTCAGAGATAAAGATAGGGAGGAGGAATATCTTGTTTTCAGTAGAGCTAATGACAAGTATTTTTGTCCTCTTAATGAAATTTGAAATCATGTTTAATCAAATTTGAGTCTTTTTTCAAAGTTTTGGTCAGGTTGTGGATGTTCATAGTTATTCAAAGTTTAGTTACTATTAGGGCTGGGCGATAAACTGAAAATTTACCGATACCAAAATTTACGACAATAACCTATGTCATTTTGCCCGTTTCAATATATTCAGTGTCAAAAAATAATACATAAAGGTTGTTTTTGGATGTGTGTATGTAGGCTATCGTCTCATGTCCTTTTTAAGATGCTGTCCGCCAGAGACATGACTCCACCACATTCAGTCCATAACAAAGAGGGAAAGACAGGTGAGGAGATGGAGGACGGTTCAAAAGTTGTAGCGGCCGGAGTAGCGGCTTAAGTAGACAAAGTTAATGTGTGGAGTAATTATCGTCCATTTATTGTTATCGAGGTATACTGCTCAATATATCGTGACATTGATTTGAGGCCATATCGCCCAGCCCTACTAGTATGTGTAATGTACCGACAACTCACAATTTCGACTCTACAAGTAAGGAAACAGTGAGACAAGAATCAAAATTTGAGTACAATTTATATTAATGTGGCAAAACACAGGATTGCAAAATATTAAGGTAAACGTCTGCGGTAAAAGTCCTACGTCCGAGACATAACTCCACCACATCCAGTCCATAAAAAAGAGGGAAAGACAGGCGAGGAGATGGAGGACGGTTCAAAAGTTTTAGCGGCTATTGCTATCGAGATGAACTGCTCAATATATCGTGATATTGATTTGAGGCCATATCGCCCAGCCCTAGTTACTACACCTCGTCTCTATGCTAATCCAGTACAGAAAACAACAGCAGCGACAGAGCTATCAATCAAACACCTCAAAGTACTTTTCTGAAACTGCAGCCAGTTACCAGGCAGAGCTCTAAAAGTTATGGCTTCACACGAAGGGTCCTGTTGTAGTTTTGTATTTCATTTTGTTGGGGGACCACTGCTTTTTCAGTTTGGGTCCCACTGTAAAGCTAGAAGCGTAAAACCAATGTCTCAAGTCACAAGAACATTTGAAGATATTTTGAAGAATTCAGTAAGGAGTCTGTTTTTAAAAGAACAGGATTAGGTCATGAAAAGGTAAAAAAGAAAATAGAAAAATATTATAGCTACATGAATATGCTAGAAGTGGGAATTTGTGGTCAGGTATGAAGTCTGTAGTGGGTCTGTGGGCTGTGCCAGTGCCGCCTGGGATAGCCACAATGAGGCGAGGCGGTGCCGTTAATGGATGTGATCACAGCTTCCTGGTGAATAATGCAGCCCCGCTAATTGGCTGGATTAATAATTGATGGGGGCGTGTTTAGGGAGGCGGCTGTGGGAGCTGTAGAGGATAAAGAACAGAGAAGACTTTGAATGTTATATCTTGTTCATCTGTCTATGCTGGCGGTTGTCTGTAAATTACCAGCTTGAAGATATGACTGAAGGGGAGGATGTGACATTGTTGGGAGAAGATGTCAGAATAAACAATCGTCCTGACAGCATAATGACATAATGAGCCCTGGCCCCGCCATGTTTGACGGTTGAAATGACTTGGGCTCATGTCAAGTCCCACAGGCTCGACACTGTTGTCACGCCCTCAGTCCAAACTGGCCGTAGACGACCCAGAACTATCCAGCTGAGAAAATAGAAACCAATGCTATAAACTAGATAGAAACATAAGGTATTGATAAAACATGGTAACATTTGCATTGGATCAGAAGCTTGGTGAGCCATTTCATATGTAAATGGGGTTAAAATGAGGACAGAAAGGGAAGAAATAGGTGTGGTAAAAGACTCGGACAAACAAAGGGCAAGAAAAATGGATTTTACTGTAAACTTGATTTATCCGCTATTCTCGAGGTGTCCAGTTTCCAAGGGACGCGTAAAACCAGCCCATAAAGAAACCTTGTCTTTCTGTCTCTTCGGGTCAACACCTTCAAACCACTGTTGTGCTCTTACAGCGAACAATAGGATCAATAACCCGGGTGTGTTCAAAGGATTTCTAACAATCCAAATCTTTTGTTGTAGACCTTAATAAGTGCTTGGTGGAAAAGCTCAGAAGAACAATAACCTGGTCCGACCAGCAAAGACAGTAAAGACTACACCTGTTTTCTGGAGAAGAGAGGCATGACTGAAAGGGTGTGATATTTAACAGCGTTTGGGCACAAATCATGACATTTAAAAGGAAAGATTTACTCACAAAATAGAAAGTAATAACAGATAATGAGTTACTTCCATGACCATTAATTAGAGCGATGCGTATGATGACTTTACCCTGCAGGGAGCACAGAAGGCTGGTGGTGCTATCTTTGCTAACCTTGGGCACATTTGACAGTTTACCAGCAGACTCTGGAACCCTGTAAGACGCCATGTTAAATGAGTTGTGCCTTTACTGACTATTCCTGTTTTATAACCTTCAAACTAGTCAGCTAGAGGGAATTTAGGAAATCAGTAGCTTCGAAATGTCACAATTCTACCTTTACAAATGCTTCAGTAAACAAACTTCAGATAGATACAGAAAAAAAGACTATGATACCACTAAACTCACATAAAACATGTGAGACCATCATTTGGCAACCACTGAAATAGGTTAGGACCTAGTTCTATTATAAAGTGAGTATTGTGATACAATATATTGCGGTTTATACAACTTTTTCAACTGTTTAGCTAATTTTGCATTCAGCTTTCCTCTATGTTTGTCTTATTTACGCTGTATTTTATTTTCATGTAGCACATCTTGCAAACCTTTTACATATATTTGTTGAACTAACTTTCTCCTGCTCTACGATGTCACCTCTGCCAACCTCACTGGACAAACAGTTGATTTTATTTTCCATTATCAGAGAATTGACATCATATTAACAGTTAATTTGAAAAATCAATACTTGGTAAATGAATAAATGCATGAAAATGTAGGACTGCCTACATATAAATATTTTTTTTCTTTGCAGATGATTACATAACTTTATTGTAAGAATGTCTTCACAAACCACTAAAAAGCTGCACCGAGATTTTGCATCCATAATTCCCCTGCCGTGATTTATCCCTGACTTCTCTCATCCCAGTCCACACGTGTAGAAAATCTGTTCCCCGCTCTTCTCATTAACATGCAAATCTTCATCTTTAGGAGAAAGGATAATAACGAAAAAAACGGCACGATCCGGAGCACTGAGGATGTTCCTTCCTCTTTCTATTAACTGGACATGTTCCTGTGACAGCAATCTCGCTCCCGCCTGATGTACAGTCGGACCGAGTTACAGTAGCAATTACTACTGTTCAGGTTAAGATTAATTGAATTACTGGGTGGCTTCCTTGCACTCCTCTGTGGGCTTATCAATCATAGCCTGTGCGCTACATGGACCCTTTATCACCCTCTTCCATCTTTATGTAAAAAGACGCAGGCTGTGCTGTTGCACTCCATCTATCAATAAAGGAGTCCAGGGTAGCAAACTCATTTTCTAACACATTCCTCTCTTTAATCAAGCAGCCTGGCATTTGGTGGTAGTTAGTAATAGATGTCAACCATCTTTTCTCTGAATTCATAAAATGTTAGCGCTAATTAAAAACAGAGCAGGGAGGATTTACAGGAGTCTCGTTTGATTTAATGGTGAAATAAACCTGCTGTCAATAAGGTTGTTTTGATACATCTTAATGGATCGCTTTTGAAGAGAAATACAGATATAAGAGTTCTGAATGAATGAACCCTTTGTGCCGTGCAGCCTTTCAAATACAAACTACAATAGACTTTATTAAAGCATCTGTTTGAACAGCTGAACTTCCACTTGAGGAAACAGGTAGCTTTTTCAAAAGTGCACATTCAATACATCTGCTGCACTCCTGTTTGAATAAAACAGCTCTCAGTGCAGATTAAATGCCTCTCTGTCATTCTCCCACTGTTCAACACCTCCATTATTAGCTATTTTATAAAATTGTGCAGGATTTCTGGTCATGGACTTAAGCACTGCCAAACCCTAATCTTCAGCATGTTTTATTTCCCTCAGCACTACCGTGTGACTCTTTGTTCGTAATCTAGCAGAAATACACACAATATGCTGGATGTAGAAGTGCTGAAAGCTGGAAAATAACATCTGAGGGGAAAATGCGCCGGCCTCTTTGTCCCCAGTGCCAAAAAAATGCCAATCCTTCAATTTAGATGGACTCCAAAAGCCACACATACACACACACACTTGCACCTCATGCTTAGCTGCAGTTTAATTCAGTGTTCTGCACAGAGACAGAGGTTGGGCAGTCAAAAAGAGGTTGTGCCTGAGGTGCCGTCTGGCATTGCCTCCGCTCATGTCTGTAATTTGGGCTCTGCCAAGGCGACTGGCACAGGCCAAGCCCCGATGGAGCAAGACAAAAAGGATGTTCGGTGCCATCGTATCGCCACACAGGCAGCTGCAGATAGCACACATGGCAAGAGCGTCAGAGTCCATGCCTTCGAGCGGAGAAGCAGAGTCAGAGACGATCCTGTGTTTGGCCTGGAAGCCTTAGAACGACCCTCGAAAATGGCAGGAGAGACGAACCTCAGACTTCCCAGAGTTGTTAACACTTACCCTTTTTTATTAAATACGTGGAAATGAAACACAGGACAGAAAGAAAATGAGAACGTGGCGTAAGTGTTTGAAAGAAAACACAGCGGCTGGAACGGAAAACGGAGGACCCAGGAGGAGACGGCTTCCTTTTTTATTGGTTCCCAGGCTTTCTGTACCTCGACTTCTCCCCGCTTTCTTTCTGTCTGTTTGTCTCCGTCTTTTTCTCTCTTCTGGAAAATATGGAGCGCTCCCTGTCCTGTGATAAAGCTGTTGCCCGTGAGATGGGAAAGAGAGATCCATCAAGCTGAGGCGTTGGTTTATCCTGCCAATCCGCACCACTGAGGGCTGTAATGCATACATGCTCCATCCATACATCACTTACCAGACCCTTCTGTGCCCAAATAACCGGGGTTTGGCTGCATCTTTCGTAAATCCTAAAGCACCCTGGCAAATCCTCTGAAAATGTTGATATGCATGAATTCTACAGCTTATTTCTTGTGGTTTGTTTAGCTCACTTATACGAAAGTGAGCTTGCAAAGTGTAGAATAACCCCCTTGACTCCCCAGTGCCAAATGATAGAGTTACAGTCTCTCTTTGTTTGTGGAAGGATAACATTTAACTTCCATCAACCTTTGGCTGCCAAAAAGAAAAAAAAGTAGGATATAGGAGGACAGAAATGCAGCATTGGAAGAAAATTGTGAACATGATTCTTGCGTTTTTTCATTTCAGTCATAGTGCTGGTAAAGCCCCCGAAGGCAGGACTTCTGTGATGTTAGAAAACATTACCTGGCAGGTTTCCACGCAGTTCAGTGAAAATAAACATCACTGACATTCATGGGCGCTGCTTGAAAACCACTAAACTGGTAAAGGGCTTCAGGTACTTCACCTGAAAATGGAACATCAAGCAAACCGAGCCCTATATGTCTTTAAAAGGTCACACCTCCCGACTCGGAGAAGGTTAACATGATAGAAACGTTTATAGGGCATCGAGGCTCTATAAAGCAGTGCTTTTGTTCATATGTTCATTTTTTTAACCATTTCTAAGGTTACACTTCTTACATCGCAATTTGTAAATTGGCAAACACTGAAACCTGATCCTGTACAATCTTAAAGGAAGAAAATAGTTCTCTGTGCACTACTGTTGTTTGGCTTGGCTTACTTTAAAGCCAGATAACACTCCTTTATTTTTTACTTTGACAGCCATTCTATCAGAGAGACAGCTTTAAACAAACTGTACCTTATGCTAGGGCTGCATGATTAATCGATTACTTGATTACCACGATGTTAAAGAAAATTAAAATTGTTAAATCAGTTTTCCTCTCTATCATGTCTTGCGCAATACCCAGCTCCCAGTGTAAACAAACATGGCGTTTGCAAACAAAGGTGATAATTTTGTGGCTAAATAAGGCAAGAGCAATTCAGTCATGTGGAATTGGTACGGCTTCGCAGTTTCGGACGAAGATCAAACCGCTTCCCGCTGCAAAGTCTGTTTGAAGGCAGTATCAACCCTCCACACAGAAATGATTTCACAAGTAAACGCAAAAGTTTTTTGTCGTAGCGGCGTTTCATCCTCACGGAAATGGAGAGTGCATAAATCTGTAAAAGACTACCATTTCATCTTCGTGTGGATGCCTATCTGCATCTCTTGAAACGATTATGTGACACGCAGAGTAACTCTTGGATTAGGTTCATTGTGTCTTTTTTGATAAATTACTGTCAGATGTTCTTTTATGCAGACACAGGTTTTTTTATATACCTTGCTGACATGTTTCGACGTGCTGACAGTAGTCTTCCTCAGAGTGTCATGTGATGGTTGTGTGACGTGTCTTAAAACAGCTGATGTTTCCGAAGGCGTGACCTTTCCGTCAGTTTGACAGATCGGTCACGCCTGTATACGCATGCTCCGTACTCTTCTTCTGTCCTCTGTGCATTTCCTCGGCAACATTACAGCGATACTTACTGGCTTGGCATATGCAATACAACTTTTTCAGTGGTTTTGTTTCGAGAGATAATAGGAAAAACTTTTTATTAAAGTGGAGTTTGGTGAAGTTGTCACTGAATAAAAAATAGAAATCAAAAATTGAGTTTTCAGATTTTGAGATTTTTGGCCAAAATCGTGCAGGCCTACCTTATGCTTTACATGTTGTTTTACACAGACCTATGCCTAAAAATCAGCCTTATAAATGGTTGACCAACCCCAAATCAACAAATAATGGTAGTTCAGCTCACAGCCCCCTCCTGACACACATCATAAAAAACGGAATTTTTACTTGAAATAGCTCTATTTAGCTATTACCAAATCACATTACTTTTTAGCAGGACTGTTGATGGTTGCAGCAGGGGCGTAATTAACGGCCACATCACTCCAAGTCAAGACGACTTTGATTGAATTGCTGGGAAAACCTGGCGCTGTGGTTGTGAGTCATGACTGTCTGAAAGTAAATTCTTGAAAAGTTTTTGCACTTGGTAGACATCACACATCAGCACTGGCAGTCTGCCACAGCCTTTTTTATGCTGAGTATTATCTCAGGGCAGCAAAGAATTTGTCTTCAGTGAAACCAGCCTTTAGATTTCAGCGTTATTTGATCAGCGATAAGAATCCTGATACATGATATCAATCCTGGTATCCTTATCAGAATATCTCTGGTATTTTCATACAGTCAAAGACATTCAAAAAGCAACCTCAGCAGGCTCCCCTTTTGAAATATGAATCTCAGAATAAGTGCTTATAATGTACGGGCTAATACCTCATAAAAAGACCAACAGCTGCCGAGCTCAATGCGTCTTGTATTCAAAGGGGGTCAAACAGGTTTCTGACTAGTGTACACAAAAAACCCGAAAGTGAACAAACAACTGAATCCTAGAAACAATGTAACCTGATCTTAAAGTTACAGTACCATCTGCTGGTATTGTGAACTCTGAGGGTGGCAGAATCTCTGGCAGCCTTGTGGGTGACCCTCCTGACTGTGATCAATCAATCCCCCCTTTCTGCACATGCTCATCAAAGCTCCCGGGTTCCTGCTCCCTAAGGCCTGAAATATTTGAATGAAGCGAACCTTTTAGCGTCTTCTCCGTTGCCCCGTTTCAAGCAGTCAACAAACAGCTCTTATTTTAGGTGTGTCAGGTGAATACATCAGGTGTGAGCGCCTGGTGGAGATCCAGGTGGTGTCTGCAAAGCGCCCCCGCACCTGCTGCCTGTCCTCACTCACCCATCGGGGGGCAGATTCCCAGGATGCCAGAGGGCAGCTGCTGACAGGCACTACTTTGGATCGTCCCCTTTCGCTTCTATCTGCCTCCCTTGCATGGGGCCTCCAAGGGTCAGCTGCTGAGGGCATGCAAAGATGTCTGTGGGGGTGGCAAAGGTCAAGGAGTTGGCGGACTACAGTCATGGGTGGGTTGCATGCCTACAGCAGGAGGTGAGGGTCCTGGTTTTACAATTATACTCCCCGATAATCACTTTCACAATCCAAAGGCAGCCTCTGGGCTCATGCTCGGCGTGGTGATCACGTTACGTCCGGAGTGTGTGTGTGTGTGCTCTCTGAAACCCCAAACGTGACCCCTTGCACCCACCTCGACCGGTCCTCTCAGCTACACCTGCCATCTGCGAGTCTGTTTCCTCAGTGTGCGGATGTAGTTGAGCAGGAAAAAACAGACCCACTAAATACTCCATTAAGTAAAAAGCCGGTGTTCAAGTGCTCTTTGTCATTATGTGCTAAAAAACAAGCATTTGGGTTCCTTTTTATTCGGATATGTTACTCTTCCTTTGTGAGAAACGGGACATTTTTTTGGGATAAGTAGGTATTTAATGAGTTCATTCGCTCTCCAGACAGAGAAGTTTCATTTTGAAAAGCACTTTAAAGTAGACCTTCAGGTTTTACACGCCGGAAATCTCATCTCTGCGTTAGGAGCTGTTCCCCGTACGAACAAAACTCTGACTTTCAGAGTAATGTCGGCTTCATGAGAAAATTAGCGTCCTTGGCTATTTTTATGTGGATTAAAAAATATTTCATTTCAGCCTCGTTTTCCAGTGTAGTGTCAACACGCGGGGAAACAACCAGGGGAACAATTAGAAGAAAATCTGTTTAAAAAATCTTGTCCGTGCTTCGGGGAAATGCTGAAACAAATGGCTCCTTTCAGAGTCTCAATAAAGGGACTGGGGAGGTACATTTTTCAGGGCTAACACACACACACACACACACACACACACACACACACAAACATAACAGGAGGGGGAAAATTATGTATGCCGAATGTTTGGATGATATATAAATTCAGAGCGTGTTTCTCAGCAATATTATACGCTCTGGTGCAGACTGGGTGGGTGGTCAAAACCTTCTCTAACTACTCTGAAAAACAGTAAAAAACAGTAAAAGTAACTGATATTATAATTTAGTTTATCAACAGAGTGGTAAAGCCAAAAAAAGAGAAAAAACATGATGCATGATGGGTCTTTTTTTGGCCAGAAAATGTTTCACAGTCCAAACAGATATGGTGTACATTATTTGTCGTCTTTCTCCGCAGATTTCCATAACAATTAAATTAAATCAATCTTTCAAAAAACAGTGCTCATCAGTGCGACAGTTTCACTCGCATTTGTAACGAAATATAGACGTGTGCGAATTCAAAATGTATTTAGAGGCACATGTGTGCATAAAAAAAATCGGCCTAGGCAACAAAGGTTTTTTCATTACGATGGTTTGTGTGCTTTAACAGTTTGCTAAACATCTTTGTTTTAACTTTCATCTGTGCTACGTAACTTTAGCTCATAAGCTAACCTGTTTAGATACAACATACCATATGTATTTTCACTCTCAAACTCAACTGCATTGCTGTCACAGCACCATTAGGTCTCGGTTGTTACCTTACGTTTCCACCTGGGACGCGTCTTTATTTCCCCCTGGTAGGTCGCGAAATTGCATTACTCTTGATGTGTATAGTCAGGCGTGTCAAAATTCGCCTCTGAATATTTTGTAATTTTGCGTATATTTGCTTGTTCCCAGTGTGTAAGGACCTTACCGTTGTCTTCTTACTCTCCATAACCGGGAACAGCAACAGCAGTGGGGTTAAATCTACACTGCACCCTCGCTGTCAACATCAGGTGTTGAATAAGGGACCATCAATAAATTACAAGTTGATTTCCTCAAAAAAGACTGTTTTCAGTCAATAGCTTCCATGTCCAAAATGTGACCAAAAGACCTAAAATTGATTCCAAATAATAGGACTTATGTCGACCAATAAGACAAACATTATTTGATCAAATTTCATTGTGCTCCTAAAGTTCTTTGTGTGCTCCTTACTTTTTCAACTGAGGAGCACATGTTCCCCTTGTGAAAAAAATTTGTGTCGAGCCCTGAAAAAGCATTTTTACTGTAACATCTTCATACCGATTGCTGTAAATTCACAGCTCCAAACCACACGTCATTCCTTCAGTCAAGGTTGAATAACATCCAAGAGCTGCAGCAAGTTCCAAAAGTACTCTGGAGGTGCTTACAGTTTGCATGTTCACATAAATGTGAACGCATAGCACACACACCCATATACGCAAGGGTCAATGTTAAATCTGGCCTCGAGCTGGCATGTGGTTTCGCCATGACAACGCAGTGCAACCACACAATAAACAATGTACGCATCCATGTTTCAAATGTCTAATTTTTCCACTGACTTAAGTATCAACAGCTTAATGTTTCAGTGGGATGCAAAAACACATCTACTGTCCAATAAGATATACAATTGAATCAGTATTTTTTTGTGTTCACTGTTAACACGCAGCCTCTCCCTTTTTGGAGTTATGTCATGCTTTCCACTGCTCCTCCAGAGCTCTCCACGCTTTTCAATGACAAGCAAAACGTCAAAACAGCAGCAAACACGGCCAGAGTGTGAAACTCTGCCACCCACTTCACTGACATCGGCCAAAAAATCACAAACTTCAAAAAACTGGGCTTCGTTTCAAACCTTGTGAATTCAACAGCTTTTCAACATCGAGACGACAATGTGACTGGGGCAATTTTTCCCCCCTTCACTTGACTTGTCGTGTTACGAAGCCAAAATTGGTAGCCTGATGAAAGCAAAAAACTTATCATTGATTGATAAAACACGCTTCTTTATCGATATCTACATCCAGACCTTGACTTGTATTAAAAAAACAGAAAGGAAACTGTTGCTTTGCTTTTCCTTACCTTCACCCCTCCTCACTGAAACACAGATCAGATCAGCCTGACTGCTCTCTTACACAAATCCCTGCTGGGCCACTGCTTTTATGATTAAGAACTCCTTTTTTATTTTACTGCCACAACAGAACCTCCTTTTAAACACAGCCAGTTTTATGAAGAGGGAACCCGCTAATTTAATGTGATTTTTCAGGTTTTTCTTCCAACAGAGCGTACTCTTTTCATTCGCTTTCTCGTGGTTTTAAGTTTTGCACACTAGTGGAAAACATCAAAAGAAGGATCTGGACTTCTATTTTATCAAGTTTGCACGAAAGATTTATCGATAAATGATCAAAGTGGTGATCTGCTTCAAACAGACTTTGAAAACCCGTTATTTGTTAGTTTTACGAGGGACAAATTAGTGTATTTCTTTGCACATTTGTCTTTATCTACACAAACACACAGGCGGCAGTGCTGGTGGCGCGTTGCCCTCGTATTTAACAGGTCAGACATGTTTTTGTGAAGGATAATTAACCCATTCAGAGATCTGGTGAAGGCTAATCCAACCGGTCTGCAGACTTCAAACAGGAACCGCAGCGTGGTCTAGACAGGTGAAAGCCGGGCGTTCGGTAACCCAAGTCGACCAAAAACATAATACTGACTGCTTTGTAGCAAAGACCTCTGCTTTAGTTCGCTGTGTTTGTGCTTGACCTCCTTGTTCACTCTGAGTGTCCATTTCCACAACAAAAGCCTAATAGGTTGTATGCGATTGTGCGGCTACACTGCTGAGAAATGTGTCGTGAAATGTAACACTGAGCGAGCGGGCGATTGGGTCGGGGTGTTGGGTTCCTGTTTGACAAAAGGTCCTCAAGTCTGGGGGACAAAAGTGTATGTAAAAGACAAGAACTCAGACAGCTTAGAAAACGCGCCAAATCTGAAAAAAACTAAAGATATGAAGTTGTCACCAGGATTTGAATAAAAGCATATGTTTTGACAGACTTGTACCAAACTATTTTGAGTCTTGGACACATAAAAGTGGAGCTAAAAGTTGAAAGCTACCGATGTTTCATGCTGTGACAGGCGAGCTGTCAACGCAGCAACTTTTATCCTTCTCAATAAATTACAGATTTTTGCATCATAGCTTCGGGTGGTGTGCGACTTCAGGGGGCAGGTTTGATGGAAATTCCCATAACAAGGCAGACAAGTATAATTCTGAGTAAAGCTGGGAAAAAAAACGGGGAGACAGGAGATGCTGCCACGTCACATTAAGAGCTTAGAGGTGTTAAAAGTTTGTTCCACGCGTTCCCATAGGGACGGAGACGAGTGATTCATGCTGAGGACACGTATCGGCCTTGACAATAAACAAAGAGTCTCCTGAGATGGAAGAATCTACATTTTTGAGTTTTTACTGTTGCTAACGAAAGCAATCCCATAATTTAGGCTAATTAGACACAGTGATTAGTCACAGAAAATCTAGACCTACAAATGTAAACAGTTTGATTTGATTTTTTCTCTTTCTGGTTTGAAAGTGTATTATTTGTCTGAGTTGAAGGCATGTATGTGATGTTTAATATTCTTTTGCAGTTTGATTTGTTTTGTTTTTAGAGTATATTTATAAGTATACCGTAAACTGTTGCTCAACTATTACTTTTACGAAAAGCGTTAAACTTGGATTCAAGCATGTTCTGAGCACATGAACCTGTTTTCATTCATTTAGTATTTCAGAGTTTTTGCCTAAACTTAAATTGTTTGGCTTTGGAGTCTGAACTTGCCCTCGAATTTCAAGAATATCTTAATTTCTTTTAATGTAAAGATAGTATTATTAAGCAATTAGAGCGTAAAAGATAAGTATGGGGTCTCCTCTTAGTATTTAGGAGTTTGTTTCACACATTTAATAAACTAGTTTTCTTCCCTTGCCTTGCTTTCTACAGAGATTAGCTATTTTTCCCTTTTTTTCCCTTTTATTTTTGTTTTCAGCTTGTTTTGGACATGTTTGAAGCTCTTTTTTCTTGTGGTTTGGTGAGTTTTCTTCTTAAACTGTAACACCTAAGCATTGAAACCTAACCTTGCTTTCTGCAAACTTTATAATAATCCTTTATTTCGCAGTGATATTAATATTTTGACCATATACAGGATATCTTTGCAACATCTACAGATTAATTGGGAATCTGCTCCTTTACTTTAACTTCATTAGTTTCACAGCCTTGCTTTATCTTCTGAAAGCACCAATAGATTATTTTTTCTAACTATTATTATCTAAAGTTTAATTTTAAGGCTTTTATGCTTTGATTCAGAGGGAGAAGGTGGGACTGTGCGCAGAGAAGGAAACTAGGAGAGGTTTGGGAATGACATGGACAAAGAGTCACAGGCTGGAACCAAAACTGGGCTGCCCACTTTGAGGACTCTGTAGACAGGGACACACAGGTTTAACCACCAGGCCAAACCGGCACCTTGTTTCTTAATGATTGAGTTTGATCCAGTTGTTTCATACACATGTCAACTCAATGCTGCTTAATCTGTGTTCTTTGGGCTTGACAGGACACTGCTTTTATTCTGGGCACATGTGAAGCTGCTTTTTTACACATTAACTTTTAATGACTTGTCTCCTTTGAGATCATCACAGCATGTTCTTTCCATATCCATGTTAAAAGGATATCATTTCGTTTCAGTCACAAATTGGTCTAGGTTGAGCTTTTTTAAGTCTCAGGGTGTTTCAAGTTTTCATTAGCTTGGGTCTTGTGTTATGAAAATGTGAACAAATAATCTTTTTTTACTATTTAACCTACAAAAATCCATTTTAAGCATGCAAAAGACTTTGTAGTTCACTAAATGTGATCCCTTAAAATTCCTCGCACATACTGTAACTTCTCCAGCGAGACAACAGAAATGACGAGGATTCAACCCTAAATAACACCACGATGGTGATTTCCATGTTTCAACAAGCGCTGCCGAAGTGCACAACAACACCTCTACATGGCCAAACGCCAACAACTTCAACTCAATCAAACGCTTCCACAGAATACCGTCAACGAGAAAACTCTCAGACGTTGTCGAGGAGAGCGAACAAGATGAACTCCTACAAAGTGGGCCACGCTGTTGTAACAGTTATTTATTCCTCTTTTCATTTCAAGGGTTCTTGTGTTCTTTAAATGGACGGCATTAAGGGGAACCGGCACTAAAGGTCTGTCCTTGGAGGCACGGTCCAAATTCCAGAGAATCTTGGCAACTCCTCGGGATGGATGGGACCCTCATGGATATAAAACCCTACAATGGATGAATAGGTAAACAGAAGGGTGTGAAAGAGTGATGGGGAAAAGAGAGTGTTCACTCTCAGAGAGGCACAAAGAGGGAGGTGTGTGAGTGGGAGATGGGAGAGAGCCAGAGTGTTTGTGGGGGGAAGAGGAGAGAGGGGAGAGTGAGGAGGGCATGGAGAGGGAGTCGTCGGAGAGGGGAGAGTAAAAGTTTTGTCTCCGGGCTTTTAGAGGGGACTGTGTGTAGTGTTAACTCAATCAAAAGGTGAATTATACCTCCAGAGACACTCAGGTAACCTTTCATTATGGCCCTAATCCTTCTTAATAACAGAGCTGCGATGTCGGCAATGCCCCATTAGACAGAGAACCACTGAGAGGGAGAGCCATTATTCCCCACAGGCCGGTGGAAATGTGAACACACACAACACTCACTCACACACTTGCTGTGACAGATGATATCAATCACAAAATTCAGCAAAGAAAATGCAGCATAAACCTCCTCCACAAAGAGTTAGGGAGATATGAAAGGAGAGTCAATGAGTCTTTTATAAAAGGGGGTTTTTATTTCATGGGAATTACCCAGACTCATTCAGGAAGACTCATTATACGATTTAAAAGTACTGCATGAGAAAAACACGACTCATCTCATAATTTTCAGCCTGCAAGTTGCCAATAAAATTAGATTTTTAAAGCAAAATCAAAAGTTTGATGCACAAAAATATCTTTAGAGGGCAGTTTTCTCATAATATAGTAATACAGTGCCAACATATCCTTTTTGTTTCTATTTTCTGCAGTTAATTTTTATCTTTTAGAAACATTTCAACTTTTTAAAAACACGAAACCATGATTTATTATTCGGATCTAAGATTTTTAAGCTTGTGCAAGGCTTTCCACCTCTAGCAGTGCAGTTGTAAGTGGAAAAACATACATGTGAAGTTATTTTGTTACTTCAAGTGTGTTTAGAGGCTCATTTTGATAGAATAAATGTGACAAATCTAATTAAAAGAAAAAATGTAAGCGTCTGTTTATTTTCCACTTACTTATACAGCACAAAGACTTGTAACATATTACTTGAACTAAATGAAACTGAGTTTTATAAATGTTTAGGTATATCCCTGTCATATCAATGAGAAAATCACGCCATAAACCGCTGTAAATTTATCCTATTATGGCCTTAACCAAAGCAACTTAAGTGCAGTCAGGCCTGAAATGTGCAACAAAATGAGCAGCCCGATAAGATCTAATGAAGTCAGGCTTAATGTAGCGTAATAAATCAACAGGCTGTCCACTGTGCTTCTCCATCCAACTGCAATTAGACTGCTTCTGTAAAAGCTGAGATGTTAAGTAAAGATTTCTGGGTTATGTACACTATTAGCGATGTTACAAGCGTGATAAAAAAAAAAAAAAGTTGGATAAACAAAATCTATCATGGTGGCAATTTAACGGCTGGTGATAACACTCAGACGTTCAAGATGGACATAAATTGAGTTGTAAGTTGGTTTAATGGTTTTTTATCTGAGTCTTGTAGAGTAAATAAAACTCAGGATTTATGTCGGTCAAAAATAGGTGTTGTAGTTCTATAGGGGAGAGTTGGGTAAGATGAGCCATTTTCATATTTCGGATCACTACATCAAGGCAATCATAGTTTTGTCTCTAACTTGTGTATCTGCATGTATTTCAAGATGTTGTTCATCCCTGCAAACCAGCAGAATGAGTGTAAACATAACTGTTGTATCCCTACTACCCCCCACTCTCCACCCCAGCCCTCCCTCACCTTCTCTCTCCCTAAATAACAGTCACTTCTTCACATTCATGTGTATTATACACAATTCGACTGGTACAATACTCCTTTTTATTATTGCATATAACTGTAAAAAGCTGTTTTGTAAAAAGTAATTTTAGCATGAGAATGCCTCTAAGTGATTCAGAACATTCACAGCTGTATTTTTGAAAAGAAAAAGTAACACATTTCAACAATCTGAACTGAAACTCTGGCTCAACTTACCCCAGAACTATTGTCACGACTTTTTAGTCCTCTCATCTAAAATGGTGGACTTTTATGTTGTAGCTCATAGATACCACAATTGATAAAACAAATGTAAAATGATCTTTTTTGGTCTGAACACAATTCTAATAAAACCGATTCAATTCTTCGACAATTTTTTGCCTGCTGATTCGATTTAAATTGCGATTCTACGATATTGTCAATTTTCTCAACATTTAGTCTGCATTTTTAACACCAGTGAAACAGTTGAATGATTATGATTGTCTACTGACTATTCCAGGAACTGTATATTCCCTCTAAATACACATGCAAGTCAGTTTTTAAGATTTATTCTTAAATTTGAAAAAAATATCGATTTCGGAACATAAAATCGCGATACTTTACGTAAGTATCGCGATTTTATGAATCGATTTTTTTATTTCTTTATGTGCTTCTAACCTTCAGACTCCATGAATTGTTCCTCATCTCCTAAATATTTGGTCACATAATTAATTTCTTTTACTATTTCCAAACAACAGGGGGTGGCTCAACTTATATCCCCTATAAACTAATTTATCGATTAGTTTTTACCTGTACCACTCCAGTCCGTTGTCATAGTTCCTGTCGAAGAAGTGCGGCTCAGCTCCAACGGCTCGGATGTCTGGATGAACCCGGAGAAACTCCAGCAGAGCCCGGGTCCCCCCTTTCTTCACCCCGATGATGAGAGCCTGGGGCAGCTTCTTGCTCCCCTCCCCGAGCGGGCTGAGTTTACCGGCGAACCTGGGCGACACTCTCCGGGCGACGGTTAAATCCGGAGGCGGCAACATGAAAGACTCCAACGTCTGCCCCGCGCGCTCATCCGTTAGGACCCTCGAGGAGCGCCTGGAAGCCCCGTACCCCGTCAGCTCCGACCCGGTTGTCCATTCATACACCAGTCTCTTACTCCTAACCGACCGCAACTCCTCGAAGTGCCGGCTGGAGGACGCTTTCACCGGTGAGGAGGTGCCGCAGCGGTCCGTGAGGCAGTGCAGGAGGAAGAGGGAGGTGAGGAGGGAGCACAGCATGACCGCCGCTCTCCTGGAGATGATGAAACGGGACGGGGGGTCCAGTTTACTGACGCGGCTAAAAGCCATACCGGTCCCTGGGTGGTCGGTGCAGGAGCCACAGCCATGTTAGGCACACATTACCGAGTCCTTTTGCCATGAAGAAACCCCGAAAACTGAGTCTTGATCCACAGAGTGCTGCTGTGGATAGGAACACCTGTCTGTCTCCTCCGAAAAAAAGTGCAGGATATTACAGGTGAGAGTGGAAATAGACAAAAACAAAAGTCCACGGCTCCTCCTGACACCGCTGTTTGCCTCAGGTGAGAAAGTCTCCTCCGTCCTTGTTCAGTGTAGGATGCCACCGCGAGCCCTGATGTACCAGCCGCACGTGTATAGAGTTGTAAACTTG
Source organism: Xyrichtys novacula (assembly GCA_962446985.1). Taxonomy (NCBI): domain Eukaryota; kingdom Metazoa; phylum Chordata; class Actinopteri; order Labriformes; family Labridae; genus Xyrichtys; species Xyrichtys novacula. The sequence goes on along the minus strand of OY660882.1, from coordinate 2,939,748 downwards.
TCTCGCACGTCAGGTCTCTTGACAGGCACCTTCTCGACCAATAGGATCATGACAGAGGAAGACAGGAGCCAATGAGATCAAAGATGGGCGGGACACTAACGAAGAACATCCTAGCTGAATTAGGGCTGTTAATGTTGTATAAAACAAAGTTTAAAGTAGGGGAGACTGGGGTAAGTTGAGCCACCCCAAATTGACCATGTGACCAGATATTTCATGGAGTTTGTGAAGGTTAGAAGCACATGGGTGAAAAAAAAAAAAAACATTTTCACTCTTGAAAGTCAATTTAGTCTGTTGTAAGTTTTATTATAATTGTGTTCAGACCAAAAAAGATCATTTTACATTTGTTTTATACATCGATTGTGGTATCTATGAGCTACAACATGAGGTCAAAAACCTAGCATAAAAGTCCACCATTTTAGCTCAGAGGACTAATAAACTCAGAATAGTAGTTCAGGGGTAAGTTGAGCCAGAGTTTCAGTTCAGATTGTTGAAATGTTTTACTTTTTCTGTTCAAAAATACAGCTGTGAATGTTCTAAATCACTTAAAGTCATTCTCAATTTCAAAATGGCTTTTTACAAAACAGCTTTTTTAGCAGTTATATGCAATAATAATAAACAGAATTATTGTACCAGTTGAATAGTGTATACTAAATAAAAATACGTCTCAACTTACCCCATACACGGGGTAAGTTGACCATAGGAGACCACTTTTTTGGCATGCTATATAATCAAGACAGTTATGTTTACACTCGTTCAGCACAACATCTTGAAATATATGCAGATACACTAGTTAGAGACAAAACTATGATTACCTTGATGTAGTGATAGTAATATGAAAAATGGCTCATCTTACCCCACTCTCCCCTATAAATAGTACTAAAGGAGCCATTTCAAATGAGACATATCGTAAAATCAATTAAATAAATGTTTTGTTGTTTACAAGATTGAACTAAAGTTAAAATAGTTTTTCAGCAAAATCTTTTGACCGGACTACATATTTTTTAGCCTATTTATAACAAAGTTAGTGGATGCTGTAACATATTAAAAGTCAAATCGAACCAATCTGTGTGGGGGAAAAAAGGAGAAGTGGCAAAAGTAGACGGACTTCTTTTCTACCACAAGTATCAGTAGAAGTACAAGTAGAATGACTGTCATGAATATGACGGAGTATTAGGGCCACACACACACAAAAAAATTAAAATTAAAAATCAAAACTTGGAGGTCAAAGTCATTACTAACGAGAATAAAGTCACAGTAAAATCATTAAGTAATTCTATTTTTTTATATATCTATATTTTTTTTTTTTACTTAAGTTGAATAAAAAGTACAGGCTTTAAGATTATTTTACAGAAACCAAACTGAAACCATAGAAAAATACATATACTATCAAACTAACCAGTGTAGTATTAAAAATAACCCTCTAAAGGACAAGTCCACTCACAGTGCAGTGCTTACACAACCCTATTTCATGTCCACAATACAGACTTGAACTGAAGGGTACTCTAGGAAACTTTCCGTCTAATCCCCTGTTGTCCCATCTACTTCGGTTAAAGTTGTTGACGATGGCGAGGTGGCACTGATGACGTGGAACTGAAATAATTGATAATTCCCTCCAGATGCTTCCAAGCCTGAACAGAAATTGAACTCCCCTGGGGTTCAAATTATTTATTCTTCTTCTGCTCTCAGGCTAAAAGAAGAAAAGCTGCAAACATGCTAACATGTGGAGTTTGATAATACAAGTTTTTAATTGCATTTTTCCCAAGCTCTTCATTAAAGCAGCAGGTTTAGAGATACCAAAGTAATTCTTGAGATCTTTGAAGCACCCGGGCCACCATTTCAGCGAACACATGCAGCTGAATTCAGGCCACCAAAGACGACGGCCTCCACCCTGAACTCTTACTTTATGACATGCAGAAGAACAAAACAGTGAAATAACGATAAGGGGGCACATTACTTCTTTACAAGTGAACAAGAACAGAACCAAATGTTTCACATCTGCTCCAGGCTTTTGGGTTATTAGCATGAGAATGTGCAGGCAGTGCTTCAATGCTGCACAGCTCACTGCTCGAGAAAGAGGATGGAGACCTCGACACTGGGCTGTATTGCTGCTGCCAGATGTCCCCCATGTTGTCGAAACAATACAGAGGGGTGTCTCGCATTTAACAAATCACACCCCGTGTCTTTTCTCTGTCTCTGCGACACTGCAGAGATGCTTGTCACAGATGACACCCAGCATTCCCTCACAGAAGGAGAATAGCTTCATACGCCGTCTTATCAGGCGCACATATTGGAGGAATAATGAAGCATAACAAAGATGAAAATTAAATCCTGAGAGTTTCAAGTTGAGCATTTTTTGTGTTTATCAAAGTGAAACCTCATGAATAGATGTTCCCAACCTGTTGGTCTAGACCTCTTAAATGGGTCATTGCATTCATCCGAGGGGTCAGACATGATTAATGTGAAAGCAGAGAAGTTTCTTTCTCACAAAACAGTTTTTTTTTTTTACCATTCTTGATTTTGGTGAAATACTGAGTAATAGCGAGAAGAGTTTCAACACTCAGTGGTTGAAAGTAGTTTGATAAACAAGAATTAAGATCCTTACACACCGGGAGTGACGCAAATATACAACGCGTCCCGGGTGGAAGTGAGAAGACTGACACAACAGCAGACTGACTGTTTTTCAGTTCTGATTAGACTCTAGTGTTGAGATGTCTGTCTGTCATGATAGCATGTACTGAGTCGGGGCCAGTACCAGATAAACACATTAAACTATAATCCATAAACGTAAGGTAACAACCGAGACCTAATGCCACTGTTACAGCAACACGATTGAGTTTGAGACAGTGAAAATACATATGGTATGTTGTATCTGAACAGGTTAGCTTACGAGCTTAAGTTACTTAGCACAGATGAAAGTTAAAACAAAGACGTTTAGCAAACTGTTAAAGCACACAAACCATCGTCATATGAGAAATCCGACACTATGACTCTCCACAAGTTGTCCTTCAGGTCGTTATCTTTGTAATATTTGTGTTTTTTTATCAAACAGCACTCTGTCCTCTGACTCGTAAACAATCAGCCAATCGGTCATGTTAGATATACCGGTGAATCTGACATCGCAACAACGCGAATTGTGATTGGTCAGAAGTGGACACACAGTATGCAAAACTTTAAAAAATCCGACCGTGATACGAAAAAATAAATGCCGCAATATCGCAAGACAGAAAGTACTAAAATTCCCCCTGTTCTGAAAGACTCCAATAAAAAATTTTTGAAGTCAGACTGTCAATCTTAATATGATTTTGGTCCGACATTAACTCAATAGTTTTCTAATTGGGTGTTAATTGTACTCCATAGTGATGTTGTCAGAGTGTCACCCTGCTGCTACAGTGATAGAAATAATAACTCTGCACTTTTGAACGGCACATCTCATCGTAAAAATCTCCAACACACCTCAGTTGACAAATCAAAAGTGATTTGCACTGTGTCAAAACAGAATCAGGATATCACTGCAGTTCTTTGGGTTTTAGCTGCCAACTCTTATTACTCAGAATGATCAAATTCAAGTTAGATTCTGATAAATTCGTAAATAAAAAGTGCCTTTCCCTCTCAAAGTGGTGGAGTAATCTATAACAAGTAAAAACTGGATTGCTTCTTGAGCCTTAAACACAGCCTTACTCCTCTGTAAGACTCCTGAAATGATTTCCACAGTTAGCTGAAAAGGCTTGTAGAGACATTACGCCTCCAGCATGACGTTCAGCTGCTGATCAGACCATCGATTAGTCTAATAGCTCTGTTGTCATCAGTGGCGTCTGCACTCCGGGGCGTGCCTTTCTCACTGTGCCCGTTTTCAGTCGGGGTTTCATGTTTGTGCAGCGACACACACTTCCTTTTAAAAAAGCGGCATTTAGTGTGTAATTACACACCCAGACATCGGTGCTTTCAGAAAAATGTGCAAGCAGTCTCGAAGGCATGTAAAAACGCAATTCCGCTTTCATCTTCGCCGTTTATCCAAATTGCAGCACTATGGTGACTCTGACGCAGCTTTGTTGGAATCTTGGATGCAGGATTGGGGTTTTTTAGTTAAATTTAAGGAGTTTATTATGCTTCGAATACAGTCATGCATTCACTTTGCATATTGAGGGAATTCTCAGGGCATGTCATGGGAAAGCAAACAAGTGCCAAGGTGAAACCAAATAATCTGAGTCTGATTGGTGCTTCACGGACACGTATAAACCACACCTAGACTTGTGCATTCGGTCTCTCAAATGCACCATCAACAGAGAGAATACAGTCATGCAGAAATTGTTTCCATCGGAGCGCGGGCCAAGTAGTTAGACCGTGTGTCTCAGCCACTCACATAATCTCCAGACAGGTTTATGAACTGAGGTTTGGGAGCTGTCAGTTTGGAGGAGACATCTTTACTGCCAATATTACAGCTTTACGTTTCTTGACCTCCAATCCGTGGCGATAAAATTCACCTTTTATTTTCGCACTGTGTTTATTTTTAGCTCTGCATATAAACTTAATGGCGTATAAATTTAATAACTTGCGAAAATTTATGCTGGATATTGAAATTTAGCCAAAAAAAAGGTACAACGCTCCATAGGGCAAACACCGTAAGGAGCAGATGCAGCTTGTAAAAAGTAAGATTTACTCATGGAAACGTACGGATAATTTACGACAAGTTCCATACCTGAAATTAGATCGGCGTCACAAATTTCCACACAAGCTGAGCGGCGTCTTGGCAAAAGAAGTTCATCTCTTAAAACTGTCTAAATTAGAGTGTAATTGAAACAGGATTGCCTACTTAAGAAAACTAATACAATAATCCAATTCTCACCTTTAAAACGGCTCAAACAGGCCTATAAATCAGACCTTAATTCACAACAACAAGAACATATAACGGATCTGATCCACAAAACTCGTGTTTGCTATTCCAGAGTAAGTTTCAAACGCTGTATACACACATGTTTATGGTGTGAGGGTAATGACTCAGTGTTTTACCCAAACAAGGATTTCTCTTTTTTTTTTCACTGGGAGAGGAAATGTACTCGTTCTATATACACAGCTGTTGGCCATCCATCCGTCGAGTTTGGGTTCTTCTGCTTCATTTGCAGGCCACGCGCTGGGCAGGAAGGGTTTCTATTGAGCACGGGGAAGCAAAGCAAATAAATTGTGCTTTTAATCAGATTCATGCTCATCTGAAGTGAGCCGTTTCTGTAAATAGTCTGAAAATGTCAACGCAGGAGTCGTTTAAACGAAGCGCACGAGCAGCTACACTCAGTTTATCAAAGCTTTGTTTCAGATAGATAGATAGATAGATAGATAGATAGATCTGTTACTAATCTTGAATCTTTTATATTTAAAGTTAAATATTTAAATCCATTATTCGTTTAAAGCTCCTGTGAGGATTTTTTTTGTCATTTATGAAATCAAATAGAATTTCAAGTTGATGGATGTTTGTGATATAAAAAAGCAAAAAATAAAAGGACCACCATCAACAAGAGTTTCATAATGTGACATTTAAAGCCTGAAAGTAGTGTGAGGGGGTAGGTATCACCCAAGCAGCTTGAGAAGCAAAGCTGTTTTTACATTTTTCACATAAGATATTCACAACCACAGTACAATTGATTGTTAAATGTCAGCAGGATGTTTTTATTTATTTATTTATTTTATTTCTTATTTTTATTTATTTATTTATTTTGTAGAGGAAACTATTTTAGTTTGTAGAATAGAAGATGAGCAAAAACAGTGGGTGCCAAAATTAAGAGTCCTTCACAGGAGCTTTAAGAAGGGTATTTGTGGAGCCCCATCACGTCAAATTCAGAAATTAAAAAACATAAATCTTGTTGCTCATTATATTTTTTTTGCATTTGTATATCACAAACAGACATGAGTATGAATTTTAGTCAATTTTATGAATTATAAAAACTCCTCACAGGAGCTTTAATCACCAAACTGAAAACAAGAAAGACTTGACTTGTTTTACTTGTGACTGAAAAACATGAAAGTTTACCTTTATAATAACAATTTCTTGAGATGCCCCTGCACATAATGATAAAGGCATGATAATGGACACACAGTTGTAACAAATGTATGTTGTGAAAATCAGAATTATTAGATAGTGTCTTGAATTGATTGAAGACCCTAATACTTGCAACAAAATACCGAAACCAAATAGTGAATTCAGGGAGATTTTTTCCACTTCAGGCACTGGACTCTTCTATACTGTCAGGTCCTGCACCTTTTACTTGATTCATAACACAGGCATTCATTACACTTTAAACAGAAATATGCTTAATTTACAGATATACTGCAATGATCAAATCCCAGATATCTATGATCAAGGTTTTTCTGCAGCTTGTGCTGTGTTGCATTTTGTCACATTCCTTCCTGTGAGAGGCAGCAGGATGCAGCTGATAATGAAGGAGGCAGACGGGACAGGGTGGGGAAGGGAGTACTGTGTGGCTGACTGTGTGACCACGTCTGTACAGGCCAGTTATCAGTTTTCAAACCATGCTGGTGTGAGTTCAAAGAGGTTTATCCCACATATCTGGAAAGATTTTTTTTTTATCACAAACAGAAGAGCCGTTATCTAAGATCATCTCTGAATTTATTTAGAACAAGCAAAAGAGGCTCATGGTGACCTTGAATCTTTCAAAAAAAGCTGCTGCATTTAGTTTTCTATGCAGAGCTTTTTAAACGATGCCACACAAATGAAAGTTTATTTACATGCAACTTGTACAGAAGAAAAGCACCTGTTTCAGTGATCCCTGTCCTCAGTGTCGGTTTTAAAGTCGAACTAGCTGTTCATCAGATAGAATTTTTGGGAGCTAACAGGATCATCAAGAACTCTATATACATTTTCCACATATCAAGAAGAAGTTCCAATTAGATGGTAGTGTATTATATACCTCTTTTATGCATTATCCCTTATAGGGGTTTAGTAAAAGCTCCCATTGAGATCTCTTTGCACTCTCTTCTATTGCCTGCTATATAAAAACAGTATATTTTAAAGGGGCTTTTGACAGTGTTCATTTTCCATTTTTACTCAGACGATAATAAAAACTGTAATTCTGTCTTTAAATCAGAGGTCCAGCCCTCAGTTTATCCCTCTATACAGGAGCAGATACACACAGAGTCATAAAGTCTGCACACAGTTGACCTTTTGACTCGGCTTTGTGCCTCCGACCCGGCCAAAATGGAAGATGCTTGTGGTTGATACGGGATTGATATTGGCGTCCAAATGATCAGCACAGATGATGCGTCACATGCGAGTCAATTAGAGCCCCGTTGGACAGCCGCGGGCCGTGTTCATTAAAAAGCAATATGTGGAGGTCTGATCTGCCATTTCCTGCTGATAAGCATCGGCTCATACATCCAAGGATGACAGCTCGGGCTGGGTTGTTTTAGCCACCGCAGGGCGAGAGAACCGCAAAGCAAAGACCCTCAAATCTGTTGAAATTAGCCACATGGCTAACTAAAAAACTAAGAGTAAAGGCCTGAAAACCAGCCAAGATACTTCCCCCGCTGTTTCCTCGCGTAATGTGATGATTGAGCCTGAGCAGAATCGATTTAGACAATCATTTGTTGAATCAGGTGTTTCTCTGCCTGATTGCAGTAGCGCTATGACGTCTCTGTGGCGTTTTTGTGGCGTTACGCTCTAATGAATAGCTTCTCCTGACATAGCGCAGTACATGCAGAGCAGCTACAGTCTTTATTTTGGCAAACGACCACGTCTCATGTCAAATAACTGATAAAACACAGTACCACAGAGCATATGGAAGTTATATCAGCGATAGCACTCGATATGTGACGATGTGGTTTTTAAGGCATGTTGCACAACCACAACTGGGACTCAAATCAAGTCTTTGATGATCTCACTGAAACATCTTTGAGTGTGATATTGCACAGTTGGCCCACATCACGCACAAACGATATCATATTGTCCTTCTCACCTGTTTTCTTTGAAAGCAGTATCAATCCCGGGCATGACACCTCTATCCCTGCGTCTATAAATGAGCTCTGTGTGGTCGTCAGCCCAGCTTCCACACTGACGGACATGCGAGAGCTGAGACGTCGTCCAAGACAAACAACACCCTCGGTTTTTGTACGATTACTGTGCATAGTTAGAATAATTCTCCCAGGATGAAGGAGGGAGCTGCTGTCAGAGTCAGGGAAATCTGCAGCAACAGTGATATATGGACCGGGGCTGTTTTTTTGGAGATCCTAGCCCACCCTTCTTCCCATTAATGAACTCCCTCGATGGGTATATGAGCAGAGATGCAGCGATTAGACAGGACCCTGGTTCTGGATGTGGCGGATATTGCCTTACCTCTGGAGAGGGGCTCCACGGCTAATGACAAATGGATGGTTGAAGTGACAGGAAAAAGATTGATCTCCTTGCATTTTACCCAGCAGACATTTCATCTTTTTCTCGCGCCATCTATGAGGTGTGCAGTGAAATGAGTCAAACTTGCTATCAGATTTTGGACTCTTTTATTCTCTGGTGGAAACAACACAGTCTGAAAACACCTGAGATTGGTCTTCGCTGTCAGGGGAGGTCATGAGAACTTGGATGACTGGCAAAAATAAAGAGTCTGAGAAGTTTTGGGTTGATTTCAAAGGAGATCGTATTACATATGATTTAAGGAGGATACAGAAGACTTAACTCATCCAGTGCCAATGACGGACTCTGACAGATTTTTTTCTTTGCCCTGAGTGCCATTGATGGATTTTGACGCATTTTCAAGTTTTTTTGTTTTCTGCCAGAGGGCACTCCGACAACAAATACGTCAAAACCATGTTATAATAACAAAAACAAGTACTTGCCAGTGAGAAGTATGCCATCAAGTGTCATTGGCCAAGAGCAAACAGCCTCAGCACATCGGCTTCCGTCTCTGGTTGCAGTGGAGATCTCGGTACCGGACCTTTGCACCATCAGCAGACAATCAAACAAACAGTTTTCCGGTGTATCGTTGTGTTGGCACTGGTGAGCGAGACTAGGCCGGAATTCACAAGGAGGACGCGAGCAGTTGTGGCTTCAGGTTCGAAAGAGCCAAGGCGACTCCCAGCCATCACAAAGTGACCTACCACAATCAGATCTGAGTGGTGTCCGAGGAAGGAGGACCTTGATGCCACCGATAAAGTAGTTTGAAGTGGAATGAAATAGACGATCAGAGTTCTGCTTTTGTAAGGTTTCTTTTTCCAGATCGGCAAAGATGATATGACCATGCTGCTTTGAGCAGGCAATAACTAAACACAGGAGTGGGTTAGAGACTAAGTTTTTTTCTGGTGAAAGAAGAGAATCACCCCTTTCTTTTGAGTTATTGCACTTAATTCTAGTCTAAGCACAAGATATTCCGTGGGTCCTTAAAGATACAGATATTTCTGTTGCAGTCAATGGTGGCACTGGGTGAAAATTGCATAAATGAACCTGGCATTAAATGAGTTCATAAACTTGAAGAGGACTTGACGATGGTCCAGGAAGTACTTTACACCTGTATCATCCTGTCAAAGCCCAATCACCATATTTGTCATTTTCATCTAAAGACCTGAACGAATCATGGCATCAGCTTGTTAATTATTCCGCATTAGTCAAGGTTAGGGGGGTTATATGTATGTTGAAAATTCCCTCCAACTCCTTCACTGAACAATACTAATGAGTAGGAAATGACGTCCTGAGGTGATTTTTCTTTGTCAGCCGGACAATAAACCCGTCATCTCTCACCGAAGATAAGACCCTATTTTTCATCTTTTTACGCAGAGGTGAGACGGAAACCTCTCCCTCCAGTGTGGTGGTATTTACATCAGAGTAAATCTCATTTGATCACATGGAAAGTCTTTAATGAAGACTATTTGTCCATGTCAGCCACCTGGCATGAAGTTAGCCAAGCCTTGGCTGTTTACCGACGTCTTTTCTTATATATTTTACCTCAGAAATCCAGCTGTGGCACATTTTCCTGAAGTAAAGGTTTTAATTGCTGTGTCCTTTTCTAACCTTCCTGCCATCACTGTCTCAAAATGATTGTTTTGGCTTGAAAAATAAATCAACTGTTGGCTCTGCTTGAGTTGGACTACTATTAAAGTATTTCAGCTTGAAGCAGCTCCCCGCATTTTAGACTTTTAGTTATCTGGATGTAATTGCTCTCTCCTGGGAAGACGTAATTTCGCCGTGCATCAGAAGTACTGATTCACCTAAAAACAGGTCTGAGGTAAAAGGCTTGATTCAGTATTTTAAGTAGGGAGCCAATTAGCTCCTTCAGACTCCAGTTCATGTCAGAACGAGAGACTCAGGAAGCCACTTGATGCAGCATTATCATTTACATTCCTGCGGACGTGTGCAACTCTCAGAACTCAGTAGAAATCATGCGTACAGATATAACTACAGACTTGAAAAACACATTATGTAACCAAGAAAAGTGTGGGAGATTAAGAAGAAAGTGCGAACATGAAATACCTGTTCGATCTTAAGGTATAATGTGCACTCTCACGACATTTCCAAATACTCTAAATGTTTCCGACGACATTCAAACCCAAAGAAAACCATTATTCTGTTCAAGAAAGACGTTTTTTGTGTCCTTTAAGAGCAGAATTTTGTTAATAAACAGACTAAACATCAAATTACCACATTATCTTATCTGTCAAACGGATATTTTCATTAACAACATTCTTCTGAGGTTTTTCAGAAACAAGGATATCACAAAAAAACAACCCCTCTAACTTTTTCTTTTACAATCCCAAACTACCATACTTTTTGTGAATAAAAACACACTAAATAAAGCAAACACCATTTAATATATGATATATATAAATACTGACAGAGTAGAACAGCCAGCAGTCTATCAGATAGATAACAGCTCTGGTAATCGGTATACGTTAAATCCATTTTTATGATACAAGAGTTGGTCTCTCGTCTTGAAATAGGAGGGGTTGTCTAAAAATTGCCAACTTTGTAAGGCCTTATTTTGGCCACATTTAGTTTATTTAATCTGCTGCATTAATAACAGTTACCCTTTAATCTGCATTATGACTCCACCTCAATTTTGGTCACTTTGTTCTGGATCATCTCTCCATCTTTCATCCATCTGGTGCTGTAGTTGTGAGCGAAGCTTGCTGTCATTTAGTTGGAAAGTTTGCAATTTGAACCCCAGATTATGCACTTCATTTGGCAGGATGGTTCCCACAAATATATAGTAATAGTCTAGATAATAAAAATTCACAAATAAAGGTTATTTTGCCCTCTATCTTAAATGTAAGAAATCAAACTTCTTCCTCACTTTCTTCCAAACTTTCATCTCAATCTTAAGGTTTATGACACACATTTACTTTTTGCAAGGAAAGGTTTAAAATTTATGTACCTGTTATTGTCCATTGGTACCCTGTTAGTATTTGATTCAACTCTGATCTGCAGCAATATTTTAAGCTGTGCAGCCCGATAATAGCTTTTTAAAATATAGATAGAATTTATGACACTCTTTTAAATCCTTGTGAAAAAGGCAGAGATTTAGCACCACCATTACAACATTCTGGCATCTTTTCATAGCCTGAAAACAGGGAAATAATAATGCCAGGAGTGAAAGAGACACAACTTTATCATTAGTTATACTCAGGAAAAAATATCCAGCTGACAAACCCAAATTGGGTTTTCTTTTATGGCCCTTTGGCCAAAATACCAAAGCTTAAATTACCCCATAACGTTGTTGTTTTCAGACTGAAGGAGCCTTCTCAAGAGCAACCGATTACTCTAAACCAGAGTCGTGAAGTTCCTCAGTAAAATCTCGAAGATATGCAGTAAACAGGATGAAGTCCACATTTAAGGAGAGGGTCAAGGTGCAGATGCTGCAATTTTTTAAGTAAAAACAAGTCAGTTGTTGCAGAACAAATATAAAAAGAACAAATGCAGATTAAAACAGATTAAAGAAGTTAAAATCCAGTTGGAGTTGTTTTCTCACTGCCCTTTATACTGCAGCTATGTGACGGTGACTGTTGCCAGTATGTAAACATAAACTCCGATCAATCAAAGCTGTAAATTCGGTCTTTATTTCTCTTAAAGGTTCGGCCAGCCCAGCCTTCAACTGTGGAGCCGCGCGTCTTAAATGACTATCTTTACAGCAAAGTCACTTAAAGTTAATCACTGCAGAGTAAGCCATAAACGTTGCTCAACTGTTAGAAATGTAACTACCTCAGGCCCTGCTGGAGTCAGGTGGAGCCTTCACTGGGTGAAACTGCTAAAGCTATTAAGGGATGAGAGTCCCTCTGCTGCAGAACATTAACCGAGATCCATCAGCACCAGCGAGGATGTAGACAAATAGCGTACACACAGACTGACACGCAAACACAGCCACATATTCTTGGAAACACACACACACACACAGATATTTATGCACCATATACACATGGAAACACACACACACACACACACATGCTGATCGCAGAGCCGAGACATATGTGACTGCTTTGACAATCGAAACAGAACCACATCTGGGCTAACAGTTATGGATGTGGATGTTTCCCCGGAGTGGTCCCCTCTTTACCCTAAAACTTATTGCTGTCTCTCCACCCACACAGGCCAGAACTGCACCACCAATGCGTTTAGTGTCTTTGTGCGGTGGTGCAGTTTTCTTCCAATTCCCAAAACTGGATAAAGTGTTACATTCCAAACACACACCTAACCCACAAGGCTCCAGATCTGACCGACAAAGATGGGATCTCTTCTCGCTCTGATGGGAAGCCAAAGGAGAGGAAATGAGAATAAAACATGGTGTGGTAACACGACCTTTCATAACGCTTTTAGCACTGACAGAGAGTGATAAAATGAAAGGCTCGCCAAAGTTGCGTCAACTCCTCTTCATATGTAATGAGGGCAGGGAACACAGATGCATAAGGGCATTGCTTTGAAAATACTTCTTAGTGAGATGAATTAAGCACTTAGCGTCAAGAAATAAACCGTGAAGAAAGTGTCAGTGCAATTCAAACTCAAAGACAAGTTACTTTTTCTTTACTGAATTCACGGTTTGAGCATTTGTGTGTTTGAGAAGGGAAAGTGGATGGAGAGAGTGGAAAGGCCATGCAGCTCGGGGTCAAAACAGAAAAGTTAAACTATAAACTCCATGATCTGAAGACTGGGTGACGCCCCCATTGGTTTCCAAAGAGAAGTTTTTATGCCTAACTTTGTTGGTTATAGATGCTTACCCAACGAAGTTAGTGATCAGGAAGGAAGCGCAAGTAAGCATGTTGCGCGCAGTCTTGAATAACAGTTTTTCGGGGGGTTATTGTAGGGGGCATACACTTGTACCCCATTGTTGTCTGTGATCATGCAGCCGATGTCTTTTTGCCTGCTAGTCAACTGGGTCGTAGCTCCCTGTATAGCAAACATATGCAAAACTCTCAAGTCATAATATCTTCAAAATGGATAAGTCACGCAGCACTGGTGGTCTAAGTGCACCACATACAGAGACGGTAGTCCTTGTTGCAGAGATTGCTGATTCGATTCCCAGCCTTTGCTCCATGTCTTCCCCCACTCTCTACTCCTCTGTTCAGCTGGAATCATGTTCAACATTGCTGAAAAAATGGGCATCTGAACATGGCGTTCAGAGGGATTTCTGGCCTCAAGTAGACACTCAAGGAAATGCAGTTTTTTTGCACTTCTGCATTGGCTCCATTTTTCAACACCAGAGGTACCCCAGTGGATCAAAGCGACCCCTAAAGCCCACGTAAGCGCCGTGTTCTGTCAGCGCTGTGAACAATACCGGTGTCAAGACAGGGAGCACCGAGGTACATCCCACCTCAGAAGCATCATCCGACTTCGCTCTGCTGGGTTTTTGTTTGACTGGCGCCCGCTCCCAGCACACGTCAAACTGAAAGGAGGAGATCAACCTCGACAGGATGTCATCTGGTGAATTCTAAAATGAAACACCATATGTGGACTCCCAAGTATCCATGCTCAAAGGTGGAGATTTGGATTTTGCTAATGTTGCTGCTCTCTTTTCTAGTTGGCATTACAACTGAAATTGTCCGAAAGAGTTACTTCGATTAGTTACGATATCTGTGATTGTATTAGTTGGATTTTCTACCTATATAGGCTGCAAACCCCTGGACCTCTAAAAGGCTGCAGACTGCTGCTCTTTCTAATTGATACCCCAGAACGTAAAATGGGCACTGAAAAAGCTATCATTTAATGGAAAATAAATCAGGGATTGCTGCGCTTCCCGCTGCTGTAACTACACCGAACATCACCTTTGTTGCCCCCCTTTACCACCACCGCAACCAGCCCAATGTCAGCACAACCTCATTTCGATATACAGATAGCAGAGATAAGGCCAACACTTCTGCCGCCACAGTTTGACACAGCTAATTTAGCACTGGTCTTTTATGGAGGCCTGGAATACATTACCTTGGCAGACCATAATAATAATGGAAGAGCATCAATCAAACAGAGCCTGTGCATACATTGTGTAATAAAGCTTATCTCTGGGTGACACAGCCTGTCTGACTCAGCCCGCCAGCCAGAACGAAACTATATGTGAGCTCTGCCATCAGGCGCTGGTTAACACGGCATAAATATGCAGTTTAAGAGTCAATGACACTTTAATAAGGTAAAGCTGACAGCTTAGGGCTCACACACAAACACCCGGTTGTTTCCAGAGTCCGAGAATCAAAAAATAGCCCAGCTAGGAGTCTACACAGTCACGCTGTGAGAAAGAATGTTGTTTCTCTGAATATGTATACCCCCCTCAGCTGTCATCACACACACCCACCCACCCCTCCAAATTGTCAGACATTGGTGTGCTCCCCCTCCCCTCGTCAAATGTTTCTATAATTTTTTCCAGGCGTTAACTGGATTCAGCTGCTCGTGAACCGCTTTGGCTCTCATCTCCACTTTCCATATTATTTAGAAGGGGCCCTTTTTGTTGATGTATGTCGCCGGGCTTGTTTTGCTGACTGTTCTCACCGGCACCTCTCAAAGTCCTCATTGTGTTCAGACCGAGGCAATGTGATGTCATGCCTCCCAAACACCTGGGAAATCCTGGAGTTTATGTCAGAGGCTGTTTGGATGAGGCTTTTCACAGGCGTTGTGAATGCATGGTGCATTTGGGACGGCTTAGCGTTTCTTAGCTTTGATTAATAGTAGTGATGGGTGGCCGTACAGATTTTACATGACGACAGGGCTTAGGGTTCATGAGCTCATGTCGCTTGACTTTTAAAGAAACTTGAAAGTTGAGTGTTTGATGAATTTAATGGATTACAGCTCAATTTACCGATTCAAGTTTTTTTAATTAATTTGTCAAAATGGTCAAATAAAAAAGTTTAGCACAAGACTGAAAGTTTGCGTCAAGCAGCAACAACCGAGAGGGGGAAAAAGTTTTGTTACCCATGTTTACTAGCAGTGCTTGAGTTGGAAAGTCTTATTTAAACCAATTCTGCATCAATACCTGTCAACTGTGAGAATATTTTTGACCATCAACCCTCCGTATGTTTCGCGATCAAGATGGAAAGCTATAGCAGTTGAACATCATATGAATATGAATGTTTTGCCCTGCTTCTTGTACGTCAATCAAGTCAGTCAAGTTGGAGAAAAACACGAGGAACAGATCGGTCAAAAATTGAATACCAAGCCCAGAGTGCAACATCGAGCAACCCTACAGCCATCATAAATACGGTAATACCCCTCCAGTTCTCCTTTCATTCTGCTCTCTTTGGCCAACCAAAGCTGTACATGGTTCTACTGGAGGAAATAATGACATGCTACTAGCATAGCATTAAAATGCCTCAAAGTCACCTTTAAAAAAAACACCCAAGAATGTATAAGACAAGATCAGCAAAGAGAGAAGAAGCACTGATTTATCCAAGGGGTCACCAAAGGCAGTATGAACCAAAAGTGCCTCAAGGGAACCACGTTTGGACGCCTTCATTCACAAATGATTTTTTGGGGTATCTGGAATCATGAATTTGGTTCCAGTTTGGAGCAAAAGTTTGTTTCAGAGTTCCTAGCAATACTACCACTGGTCTGATCTGTGTATTCTGATCCAGAGTCCGGGTCTTTGTTGTTCCATGCCTCTGCTCCCACTCCACCGTGTCAATCAAAAGTAATGCCTGCTGTCATTGCGTCACAGTTGTAGACAGCCACCCATTTCACGACAGAGGTCAACAGACAGGACTACGACGGCTCCAGATGGGCTGAAAAAACATCAGCTTCACAAACACACACACAGATTTTTCCGTCCTTTGAGCGACGCTGATTACGTCTCTAAACTTTTTTTGGGTGTTTTGTATCAACTGGGATCTCGGTGCAGCTGGCGGTGTCCCTCTTTTAGTCTCTTCATCTTTGGAAAGAATGTCCTCCAAAGTCAGTAATCCAGAGACTGCAACACACATACTGTTGTCTTTAGTCTTTATTTGGATCCCTGTTATACACCGCTGTAGAGGGCACTAATAACATTTTTGGTAGCCTCTGTTTACCCACTGGCACCTAATGGATCACATTTAGCATAGCCTATTACCCCCTGACACCAGGACTATACAGGAATGTGGAGATGGATTCAGGCAGTATGAGGGCTAATGGGGATGATCCTCTGAATGCAGACTGTCGCTCATTGTCACTGTGGTTCAGGCATTCTTGGCTTTAGAAAGATCAGTGTGAGGACATGGCTCATTGGACTGCAAACGTTTGTAGTCCTGCTTCCTCCCTTTGTAATGACTGGAGTCAGAGTGAGCTCAGAGTGATGTCAAGGTGATGGATGGCAGCTGTTTCTTGATGGAAAGAGCGAGAATAGAAATGCTAAAAGTGAAGCAGAAACTCCAGCATACTACTGAATAACAAACTATACGTCTGTGTTTTTACAACAGACTCTGAGTAGGACGGGGACCTACACTCTTGACGTCACTCGCCTTTTTTAAACAGATGTTTTGAAGCCTTGGTGCAGTGCGATGGTCATGGCCATGTTGGGTTTTTTTGGACCATATTTTAACTGGTGAGAGGTTGGCAAACAATCCATTTTCAGAGGTGCACAGTGGGCGAAAAGATAAGAATAGCTAACCGACAGCTATGTTTTATACCGAGTGGGGTTTTAATTGTTGTAGCCAATAAGAGGACTAGATATAGAGCAACTGAGACAGTGTGGTCTCAATGGAAGTCAGAATAAGCTTGTTGTAGTGAAATATACTAAAGGTAGACTGATAATCAATTTTGGACGATTATTGGGGTTGATAATCAATGTTTATCTGCTTTTTTTTTTAAGATGGCTAACAAAGTTGACATTGTAATTCATCTTAATCTACATTTTAACCGAAAAGTTTTTCAATTTTATTGGTTATCGGTCTGGTCAGCTATGAATAATAGGTTGCAGTATCGGCCCTGAAAAACAATCAATCAATACTGTTCACAAAAAAAGACTTTATGGATAAAGAATCATAGGGAACAAGGACATACATCAAGAATTTGGGATATTTGTCATTTCAGTATACAGGGAATTTAAGAAATTTTACAAGGGGTTCTTTGTCAAGGTAAATGCTGTTTGGGGGTCCTTGGCATGGCAAAGTTTGGGTACCCCTGACAGAGCTTGTCATACATTCAAATCCATTGGTTAAGCAGGGACAAGCCATCTTAAATAGCCAGACCTCTTCCTAGCAAACAAACAACATTTTGGACTCTCGAGTGGTTGCTTCAATCTGTGAGAGAAACACTTGACATGGTAACAACCATATATGGTGAGCACAGCGTTAACGGTTAAATCCACTTGCTAAAAAAAACAGGCACAGACTTCTTTGACAAACTTCTTGAACAATAATATACACATAAAGTCATATTATTTGTCTGATATTTGGAGGAAAAACTACAAAATCCATCAAGATGTCAACTTTGGTGGTTCAGATTAGCTGCAGTTCCAAAAGTGTCCACTTGAGGCTGTCTGCAAAAGCCAAGAAATCCCATTAGTAAGAAATTCCACCTGTACTGCAGAAGTACAACACAAACAGTATTGGGAATGACTTATTTTTTCTATTTCTACATTTCCAAGACGGCACCGACCATCATAAGGCTTTAACACAAATGATTAAGACAGTCATGTGACACTCATGAACTCTCCATCGCCACCGTCATCCTTCTGTTTTTATACATCCGTCCCCTCCATGTTAAAATCAGGGTTGCTGATATCTCATTAGCTGACAGCCAGTCCGGCGATAAGCTGCAGTCAGACAGGATGAATCCCTCATCTCGTCTAGACACCACACCCAGTCCACTTAGACGTGAGCGTGTATGAACCTTTGCCCGTGATCATACAGTACACACACACAAACACACACACGCACACAGCATCCTCAGCTGTCATGATCTTCACAGCTGATTTATCATCTTGCCTTTGAAGCTGTCGGCTGCTGTGTACTTAGAGAGCAGGGGCAGAGGAAGGGTACGGCTATTTTATAAGGATGCTCATGTATCACCTCTGACTGTAAAAATAACTTGAACCTCGCCGGTGAAGCATTACAACATCTAATTACTTCATCCTGCGCTCTCCTGAGAGGGTGGACTGTTTGTTCTGTTTACTACAGCACTGCTAAAGACAAAGATGCGCATTATTGTTTTGACATATGAAGCCGTTCTGTTTGCGTTTTCCAAAATTAAACTGTTCAACCAGGGAGTTGCGTTTAGCTTTGATTATAACTTATTTTGTCAGCTCGTTTCATACAGGAGCAGCAGAGACACCAAACACAGTATAACAAAAGTACGGCGAGTGTGGGATTGCTTTGTGATGCTAAACCGCCTTCAGGGTCTTGAGAGTATTTTTTCTTTTAATGACCCTTTTGGCTCCAGTTTCTCGACAACTTTTTAAGATACAGGCTTTCTTTCGAGACTCTTTTGGGTATTTTTGGCTGAAGTGGGTCAAAAGAAACTGAAATAAAACAGGTAATTTGGGGAGGTGGGACTGGGGGAAGATGTGCAGCAGACAGAAGCAGCTGAAAGTTAAACCAGTGACTCTTTACATCAGGATTCCTACTAGGGCCCGACAGATTTATCAGCGAGCCGATTAAATCGGCCAATTTTAGCCCGTTTGAGACTAATCGGTAATCAGTCAAAACTTGCTGATTTTCGCCGATATTTTCAGAAATAAAATGCGGAGAATAAGATACGATTTCACTTCGAAAATGTTCCACCATTTGAAAAGTTCCCTGACTTGTCCTGTAGATGGCGCAGCGACCTCATGACAATCTTCATCCCCAATGCTTAATCGGTATCGGCATCGGCCCCAAAAAATTCATATCGGTCGGGCCCTAGTTCCTATGCAAGAATGGAAATAAATTTGATCAATTTCCAGGTCTTAGTATGCAAAGTATGGAAGTATGGAAAATGAAAAATAAAGTATAGAAAAATATTTCTGTTTCTAGACTATTACCAAAGTTCTCAAATACTGTTTTCTAAAATGGAAAAGTAGGTATTTTCAAAAATTATTAGGGTATGGAAAAGTATGGGAATTCCAACTGTGTAGGAACTCTGTTACGTTGTGCATGTTTGGTTTAAAAAGTAATATTATGAGTTGACTCCAGACTTTTGTACCAAGTACAAACTCCCAGTATTTGTTTGTTTTACAGTCACACAAATAAAAAAGATTCTGTGTTTTTTTCCTTGTTTACGACGTATCAGAATAAACGGGTTAGCGGACATAATCTTCAAGCAGATGACATCTGTTAGTTCACATTCATTTGTTATGATTGAACTGTACTCTCATTCTTCTCCCTTCTTAGCTTGAGTTTACATTGGGCCCTAAAGATATAACAGTTTACTTTACCCTTAAATCAGTCTTTATTACTTTTTCAAGAGCGCAGCGGTGCAGACAGATGGAACATCTCCAAATGCCGCAATATGGCAACTTCTGGGAATGTCAAACAAACCTGAAGTCTCTCCGCTGGGGCCGTCTTGTGTCATGCACAGCTCGATCTCATCAACGTCAGCTTGAAATGCCTCTCCTCTCTCTCTTCCCCCTCTCTCTCTCGCCTCCTCATTGCAAGTCACGAATCAGGACTTAACTTTGATCCAGACACACTTCTTATGCTAAACCAGTGTCCTTCTGAGCCAGCCGATCCCTGACGTGCTAAATGAGTACCTGCTTTGCTAACCTTTGATCTGTTGAGGTTAAGGACACGCGCTGGTCCAATTACATTGAAACTTTTATGAGAGGGCAACAACGTGCTCTTTGGAAACCACTGGGAGTTAAGTTTTGGCTTTTTTCTCAGACAGAACCCTAAAGAATGAAGGATTACGGGTAGGAGGGAAATTGAGTTGGCCAGTTTTATTAATGTACAGCCACACTTCGGCTTCTTACATGGTTTCACTCTAACCCTTGTGGACCCCTGAAAACCCACCACAGACACTGGTGGGACTCTAACTGTGCTGTAAGAGAAAGTTAGACTGTAAAATAAGGTTGTTAGAGATCACTTTGAGGTTTAAGATTTGGCATTTTGGGGGACGTGTGGAGTCTAGCATTTCAATATATGTTATTAGTAGGGGTGTCCCGATACAACTTTTTTACTTCTAGTGTGATACCGATATTGTCGCCTTAGTATTGGTTGATACTGATTCGAACTTGTGCATGACAAGTTTTGCACTCAGCTGCAACGTCTTTTTCGGACTTTATGAAATTAATGCCACATGGCTGATATCACTTCTACTTCCTCTAGAACCTTAGTACACACTGTTGTTGGGATCATGTGGGCTCTGCACGCTGGATCCAGGCGCTGCTAGATGGAGGTGCTGAAGCAGAGCTGAAGCCGATATCAGACCAATATCCGATATTAATATCGGATCGGGATATCCCTGGTTATTAGCATCAGCATTATCACAGAAAAATATATATTTTTAGTACCTGATTTTGAAGTCCACTATCGATATTGGATATCAGTCCGATATCGGCCCGATATTCGATATCAGTATCGAGTCAGACAACCCTAGTTATTAGCATCAGCATAAACACATAAAACTTTGTATTTTGAGTCCCTGATTCTAAAGTCTGATATCGATATCAGTCTGATATCAGACCGATATCCGATATCAGTATCCAATCCGACAACCCTAGTTATTAGCATCAGCATAATCACAGAAAAATATATATTTTGAATACCTGATTTCGAAGTCCAATATCGATATTGGATATCAGTCCGATATTGGCCTGATATCCAATATCAGTATCGGATCCAACAACCCTAGTTATTAGCATCAGCATAAACACAGAAAAAAATATATTTTGAGTACCTGATTCTTGAGTCTGATATCAATATCAGTCTGATATCGGCCCGATATGCAATATCAATATTGGATCGGACAACCCTAGTTATCAGCAACAGCATTAACACAGAAAAATATGTCTTTTGAGTACCTGATTCTTAAATCTTAACACTGAAACATTCTTGGGTGTTTTGGTGAAGTTGTGTGAGCACAAATCGTAACATCTATGAGATCGATCTATCTAGTAGTTTGTCCATTTTTGTGCAACTGTAGGGACATGACATGAAATTCACGCTGGACCTTTAAAATCCTGAATTGGGATGCTTCAACACCATTTGTTATGCCAATGATACAGAGTTCAAGGAGTCACAGAAGCAAACATCACACCCTGTATCATCCTTTGTGTTTTGCTGTGCTTGGATTAATTCAACAGACTGAATAAGTCCGTGCTGTACGAGCCTCTGAGTCTTTTTGTTTTTCTGCAGCAGCAAGCAGCAACAGTTTCAGCCCTCTGGTTAGGAGCCTCTGGGGAACACTGAGCCGTAATGGACAGAAAACTGATGAAACCTCCGCTCCCCGACAGCAGAGCGTTCAGACGCATGTCGAGCGCGGCAAGCTTGTGGATATTTTGCTCACTTGGGTTTTATAGCCACACGGGGAAGGCGTGATTCTAATAAGAAACCTCGCCATCCTCTCCTCCTTCCTGCTCACCATTTTCAAGCCGCTCCTGCTTAACTGGTCACATTGGTGGAGATTAAAAAAAAAACAAGCCGAGTAGATCCAAAGGAGCAATTTCATTTCAAACCTCAATCCAGCAGTGCTTGGGATTTGCATAGCTAATTAGAGGCTGTCTCACCCTTTCTTCTCCCCTTCTGTCCTCCTCCTCTGAGCTGGGCTTTGTACTGACAGCAAAGGGAGGCTGAGCCCCACGCAGAGACCTCTGAACCCGGCTTATCTGGCTAAACGGAACACCATGTTTCTGATGTAAACTATTTTGTAGCACATCACGGAGACTCAGTGTCAGCTCAGGCTGCCTCTTGTGGCTTTTCTTTTTCTCGCTGTACTGTACGACTTACAGCTGGCCTACTTTTTACTTTTACAGCAAAGGGAGGTTGTTGTCCTTTACGGCTTTATTCCGCTTGTGTACGGCTATTCTGCTGCGTGTGTTTACAGAGCAAAGAGTAGTAGCGTACAGTAGATTAGCACATTTTACTTTCGGTCTAGCTACAAAGCATGATTAGGAGACACTAGAGACAGCTGTTACATGAAATTTCTATCACTGCGAGACTTTTTCTTCCCCTCAGAGAGACGAAATGTCCTTTTGCAAACTTGTAGCAAGCATTTGTCTGAGCTCTGTGTTGCTATTTTCCTTTTGTCCCCTTTGGAAATCTCATTCTGCTCCTCCTCCCCTTATTCCCCTCAAACATTTCCGAGCCTGTACTCATTGGAGAGGGGTATTAACTCATAAATAGGTTAGAAAATAGCATATGCAATGCAGTAGGAAACAGTGAGGGGAAAAAAATGAAAAATTAAAAGGATACAGTTGGAAGAAAGCAACACGAATATGCAGAAATGTATAATACAAAGAAGTCAAATGGGTATCCCTCCATAAAAGGCGTTATTCCCCTGCAAAGCTTTACACCTAATTACCCCTAAGTGCTCTTTGGAGCAGATGTGAGGCTGGGGTCTCATAATCCTAATAGAAATAATAACAGTCTGATGCATATGTAAATGATCAGGGGGAAGAATGATATTTTGGACTGAGTGAAAATGGGAAATGAGGGTTCAGAAGTTCAGCCGGAGCATTAGGAAGTAAGAAATGTCTGTGTGCACGCACTGAAACTACCATTTCAACATGAACAATGGCTTTCCCATTGATTTTCAATATTGTGTTTTTGTCTAATGACGTTTTAATGATCCAGGGATTAGATGGAGATAAATATTTGCCTGATTCTGCTTCTCTGTCGGTCTCTAATCTACATCTGTTTGTTTTTGTATCGGTGTAATGTAAGTAAAAGCTCCTTTAAGGTACTTCACTCTCAGTTTGTTGTCTCCACGTCCGCCCCCCTTCTCTTTCCCCTATTCATTTTCCCGTGTCAGCCTCTCTCCACTGCCCGCTCTCCCCTCTGAATCTCTTGTGTCGCTGAGAGTCTTTACACTGTGTGTTTTCTTAATCATGTGCAAATTAGCCCCTCGTCGACGATAAAATCCTCAAATCCCCCTCAGCTCCCATCCATTCCGGCCGCTCGGAGAGGGAGAGCGCCGCCGGAAAACTCTGCCTCACCGTCGTCATATATTTTCACAACATGAGGGGAAAATGTGCGCTGTTTGTGTTTGTGGATGTGTTAAAGACCCTCTTCTCCAGGCCGTTAATTCCAAGTTCAACATCAGCCCTTGTTTTGTGTATGTATCCTGCAGCTGGGTTTGTACAGTGGCTGTTTTTCTGTGTGGGCCTCCATGTCTCACACATCAGAGCCGCTGCCTGTTTCATGCCGAGGCAGATCTGAAATAAATCACAGGCGGTTTTAATCAGAGTGAAGCAGCACAGGCGTATAAATGATGGGCCAAACTCGGTTCAACTTCCTCCTCTCCTCTCCTCTCCCTTCTTCTCCATCCGTCTCCATTCTTCTCCCCGCTCGCTCTCCTTTAACAAGCCCTTTATCACCTGCTTTCCCACCATCCCCTCACCTCCTCCTACCTTACTATCTCACATTCTCTCCCTCGCTATCTGTCCTCGTCCTTGACTGCTCTGCTCTTCCTGTAAACAAGCCCGAGGAATCACATTTTGGCATTCCTGAAACAACTCTGGTTTGATTTTACAACCTAATTAAAGTGGAGTAGTAAATCAGCAGGGTTGAGGAACCTCTGTCTCTATTCTTTTCTTGGCGGACACCACAAAATTTAGGAGTACAAACAAATATGTGAGCAGGTCTGCTGGGATAGAGGTAATACAGACAACAGAACAGCACAGTTACAGGTAAGTGAGGAACGCTGACATCCTCCCGCTGTTTCTTCTCCTTCATTCATCTCACTCTTAAAAAACTGGCAGATGTGACTAAATGTATGGTAAACCTGTCACCAAAACAGAAGCATTCTGATTCATCAGAAAAATCAATAGAGGGATATTCTCCACTCCACCGGTGTCCCATTAATCTGCCGGTAGATTAAAATGTCACACAGCGTAGCGGACAGGAGCTGTTTTTCATGCAGAGCCGGGGTCCAGACAGCAATTGCACGCACTAATCAATCAAAGGGACATGCACGATTGTCATCTTTCATTACAGAGACAACAGGTTACAACAGCGTGTCAGCTTTACTGGAGAAATGTGTGTTAATGAATTCTGGATAACTGGCTGTGTCGGGCAGTGATTGAAATTATGTTGTTTCTAAAGAAATGAACCTACTGTTTATAATTCAGGGTTTATTTACCGCTCACCTTCAGACGCATGCATACAGTTTATCCAATGTTTAACCCGCTTTATCAACAATGACCAGGATACAAGTTGGGTAATTTTACAGAAATCAATTATTATTTACCAAAAAATTATTTAAAATTTTTCATTACTTAGCTGTTTCTGCTATAAACATTATAATAATAAATACATCCCCTCACACACTTAAAAATAATGCTATGTTGGCATATTTATTAGTTGCTGTTAGCAACCGTAAAACAAAGGCTAATGTTAAGGCTAATATTTACGAGCTAACATTATCAATGATGTCGCATGTTACTACAAAAAATCTTTTTATTATCCTAAAGGTTGTGTAAAAAGTTGGCAAATTAACTGCCTGCCATGCTAGCCTGCTCGGGGTAATGCAAGTTAACTACATTATTTTTCAGCTGATTTTGATTTTAGCCAAGCAACTGGTGCTGTTAATCTTTTTGTTAGCTAGCAGCTAATTATCAGCATATCTGTAGATGAAGACTACGATATACCTTATATGTTAAGAATCTGTAGCAACCGTTAACTAAAGGCTAATATCTACCAGCTAACATTATTGACTTTGTTACAACATAAAAGCTTTTAATTTTTCAATAATCTTCTAGCTCATAAAAAAGTTAGCCAGCTAACTGTAATGTTAGCTAGCCCACTGTTATTCAAGTTTACCTTCAAATTTGCGTGCTAATGCTAATGCTAATGTTGGCCAGTTAGTTTATGTTGCTGGTTGACGATAATATAAGCTAGAAGATTTTATTTAAGTTAACCACAGGATTATGTTTGATAACTCATGTTAATGTTAACCAGCTAACTGTTATTTAGCTAGCTCAGGGTAATTAGAGTTAAAGTAAATGTTTGCAAGCTAAGCTTACGTAAATGTTAGCCAGGGATATGCAGCATTACGAAGGGTACATGTTACCATAATGTAAGACAGCCCTCCATAAATCCAGCTAATTTTAATGTTTTCCCAATTAATGGGCTTAATTTCCAAGATATTTATTCTACTGTCTTCGTTCTCTGATTAAAAGCGATATTAGCAATTTATCAGACCCCTACTTTATCTGTAAAATATAATTACACAACTATACAGCAACTATATTTCTGTGATTGGAAAGCTCAACTGGCAAGAAAACTGTCAGGGGAATTATCTGTGTTGTTTAATATGAATGAATAAAAGAATTTAATTCTTCTAATTACATAAGTATCTCTTCAGAGAGAAAACACAGACACACTCAGAGCTGGATTAATTTACTCATACTTAAACACCCAACAGTCATTTTATGGCCCAAAGCTAGATGCTGCTTAAATGATTAATATATACAACACCTTTAAAAGACTGGATGACAAAGTTAATTTGGCCTCAGCAGACGAGTCAGACGGATGAAGTTCCTTCTAACAGCCACAGCCTCACAAAGGCACCATTATACTGCGCTGGATGGTCGTTCATCCACAGAGCTGCTTTACCTGACGCCTCACAGCCCCTTTATTGACTCTGTGCAGCTCCAGCTGTAAAGTTGGAGGCCGTACAGTAGAGAGGTATGAGCATAATTAAGAGTCGAGTTTCTTTTGCCAAACAACTGCCACAGGTTTGACAAATAATGGACGCGGCCTTGAGAAGTTCACAGGAGGAATTTGTGCTCTGTCCGTGTTTTTCTTTGTTTTGTGCCAAGGCGGGAAGGGAAAATGAGCAATACACATTAATTACTGTACTTTTGATTTAATATTCCTATGTACTGCTGCTCTTTTTTAGACCATCGCAACTCTATAATTAAGCTAACTCGGTTCATTCAAAGCATGCTGTGGCAAAGAGAAGATTAAGGGAAACTGACTGCAACAGTTATCATAACAAAATAATTTAAAGAATAAAGAAACACATTAAAGACTGAATGAAATAAATAATGTCATATCAATATGTTGAAACAGTTAAATACGTAGAAGTCAGTCTTCTTGCTTTTATAACCTTTTCTCGTGTAGTTTTGTTTGTTTTCTGAAATTTTCACCTTTTCCAAAAGTTGTCTAGCTCTTTAACTCTCTATTTCTCCTGCAAAGATCTCCTCTCACACAACTTTGTTTTCAAAAACATTACTGAGTTTATTTTGTAAATTTTGTAAATATAAATGTATGTTATTTCTTGAGGATGTTGAAGCCTATATGTAGGTGCTCTTATATTTTCTCACTCTTTGCTTTGTGTTGAATCTTTGAACCCGAGTTTTCTCTCTTGCACTACACATTTTAGCTGATGTTATGAGGTGATGTCTGGTTTTCTCATATTGTCTCATGTATTTTGTGCTTTTTTTCTGAAATCTTCAGCTTTTTTGAAGTTTCAAAGTGTAATTTCTCTCTAAGTTGTTACTGTTTAAGTTTGATGTCTAGCTCTTTAACTCTCTATTTCTCCTGCAAAGATCTCCTCTCACACAGCTTTGTTTTCAGCGACATTACTGAGTTAACTTTGTACATTTTGTAAATACAAGTATGTTATTTTCTTGCTTCTATGTAGGTGTTCTTAAATTTTCTCACTCTTTGCTTTGTGTTCCAGTTTTGAACCACATTTATCCCTCTTACGCTACATATTTTAGCCGATTTCATGAGGTGATGTCTGGTTTTCCTCATATTTTCTCATTAACCATATCATACTCTGTTCTGTGTTAATACACTCGTTATAAAATGTTCAAAAAAAGCTGCAATTAGTAAGTTAGGCTGAGCACATACAGTCTGCCATTCATCATAACTCGAACCCTCCTGCATAAAATGACCTCAGATACTAAATGATGTGTCTTGTTATTTGGCGCAGGTGTTGCGTGTAAAGAAAGTAGTCCTGTGCCAAGGTCAGTTTTACAGTATGTCATAATTCTCTGTTTGCTTCAGTACAGTCAGCATCGGAGCAGACTGACGGTCCCTTATAGACCAAGCTCTGGATAAGACAGAGAGGGAGTGGAGAGGGTAATACAACCGGGGTCAAAAGGCAAGAGGCGCCAGGGACTGTCATGATTACACAGGTATGTCAACAATGCGCTGCTTTGTCTCAGCTGAAGGAGACTGATATGAACTCCGAGTCAAAATCAGGTCACTTATTTTGTCGGGATCGCATGATGGACGTCCTTTAGAGGGGGCTGATTCCAAAAGCAAAAATCTGCGCTGAATACGCGGGATACCCGGTCAAAGGATATCTTGTGTGCTTTGCAAATCCAACGCTGTCAAACACCCATAAGACACTCAATTTGTCACGCGTGTTTTTTCAGCTGCAGCCTTCAGAATATTTCCACAAAGTAAACTTTAGGTGCCGAGGAATCCCACCTGTGAGTTTAAGAAGAGCGAGAGTCTTTACAATGAAGGCCTTACTTTTGGACTCCGTGTGATAAAATCCTCCGCAGCCGTTTGGAGACGAGAGCTGTAACAACAGTTTTGCAACTAGAAACTTCGTATTTACACTAAAGATTTCTAACAGTTGCATCATTGTTGCAGACTGTGTACTGTTGTAAATATTGTGTCGAGCCGCTTTTGATCTGCACTTTTCCCACTCTGCCGCTTTTGACTAAGAGCTTACCAATCCGTGTCTCCCTCACTCTTCAGATGTGAGCTTGACATTTGCAAAAACAGATGAAATAAACACCGAGAGCGGATCATTTGGGTCATGTTAACACTGAAAGCTTTCAAGAAAAACCAAAGCAGGGTGTGGGAAAATGGTGCATGCTGTATTTTTGAACCGAGTCCAGTGTGAGAGAGTTATTACGAGAGACGGTTAATAGGGGAAACACAATAATTACAGTTTTTCAGCTATTGCCAAGAAGTTTCCCAAAGTCAGACTCTCCAGTTGGACTCAGAGAGTAAGATGGTCATCTCTCCGTTGGCTGATTGGCGGTTTGATCCCAGGTCCTGTCGTCCACATGCAGCGGCTGCTGGTCTTTCAAGGAGGGAAAGCTGATTTTTTTCCCCAACATACGTCAAAAATGTGTTTGTTTATTTATATGTAAATTCTACCCTCTGTTCCTTTTCAAGAAAATTATCTGTGACCCTGTAGCGACAGAAGAGCGTCACCAAACACAACGCTAGTCGTTTTTAACGAAGACAAAGTCGCTGGGAATCGGTGAAGTCTCCGGATCAGTTTGGAGCAACGGAATGAAAAACTCTGAAAATGCTCCGGTGGATGGTTATACTTTGAGATTGCTGATTTGCTCATTTCGCTGTCAATCAAAAAGGGATTCCGCTTCAGACAGATCATCCAATCATCAAGCAGAAGCCGAGCGTCCAGGCCAGCCCACTGCCCCATAGACCCCCAGGGACGTTGAGCGTCCGTGGGTGGGACAAAGCCCAACATTTATCCAACGACTGTCCAGATTCACGCAGTGGAACAACCCACTCTACACTTCCCCACTGAAGTCAGTAGACGCTCAGTGTCCGACTGTGTAAAGCACTGTGGCGCTGCGGGAATGAATGAGAGGGAAGTCGTATTGGTTACTTGTGATAAGTAGCTAATTCTGAACAAAAGATGAACGCATTCTAGTTTTTCATTTTAGGGGAAGTTGAGCTCCCCTTGCAGTTTTAGAGTAAACGCCACTGATGCAGAAGTATCCTTATGCAAGACATTTGTGGTGGGACTGGTACGCCTACTACCCCAACAGAGGGGAGCCCAAAAGAGTAGTTCAGTATAGGTTCCAACTCTTAATGATGGAAATGCAAATAATTGCACATCATACCATACCGAACCAGATCATGCACCATTAACCCCACAACTGCCCCCACTGGCTCAACCCAGCAGTGTGTGAATGGGATTAATTAATACCAATGGGAGCTTTACCATAAGTGCAAGAGCGGGGAATGTGGAAATGCAACGAGAAAGCACTTTAAGTTGTCACATGACAAGAGAAAGCGCATTATATGTACAGTCCATTTACCGCTCAGTTGACAACCATCGCTAATCCAAACTCTGACAGACTAACCGCGAAGATCCTTCATATTTAGCCTCAAACAACATCCTCTAAGTTTGAGTTTCAGGATGAACCTTTAATTTGGAATTGGGACCAAAAATTAAAAATCATTCCTGACATTGGGAGCGTTTTCTTTCAGCTAATGTCTGAATGTATTCCAATCAAACAATCAACCAATAATCAAATACAAAAACCAGCTCAGATAAAGACCTTGATTCAGACTCTCATCGGCTTCTGGGGCTGGATACCTCTTGTGACTTTAAAAGGGAAATTTATCCCAAACAATGAAAAATACATGCATGTGGAATACGGTTTATTATAGAGATGATTTACAGATGGAGCAATTTACCAGATCATTTGTAAAAGTCGCCACGTTTCCCCTCTTCATTCTTTTCCAAAAGGCTGGAGCAGTGAAAAAAAAATGAAGGTTTTCTCTCCAAGATTGGTCCAAGCGTTATTAACAGAAAGCAATATTCCCAGGAATCTGGAGAAATATTTGAGAAATTAGCTCATCAGCGGGTGGCCTCTTTCTCTGCCATCATTATTATGGGTAGTTACTCGGTGGTTGGAACCATTGGCGGCTGTAAAATTTCTGCAGATAGCTGCTCGAAGTAAAATGGCAGAGGCGGTGAAATAAACAGGTCTTTAAAATGTTTGAGGAGTTTTGAGATGCACTGGCCTGAGTAAGACCTGAATGATGTCTTAAATCAGGGATCAGGATTGTTCCAGCGGAGAGGGATCAATAAAGTTGTCAGTTTTGCACATTTAGCACCTAAATAAGGAGTTATCAATGAGTACACAACTTAAAAAATCCTGATCCTTGTATTAACAGCATTTAAATCCCCCTCTTTCTCTGCACTAATCCTCCCTTAGTTTGTGCCTGTGGAGGTTTAGGAGAACAAGCTCTTTGTTGGTTTAACACGGGATTAACGTGAGTGTGAAACTGCTTAATCCACGGGATTACAGAGTTTACTTTACCTTAATTCTTAGTGATTACTCAGGAAACTGCTTTTATAACTCCTCCTAATGATATATTTGAGAAACAAATCAGTTCATTTTACTTTTAATAAACTGAAATCAACAGGAAGTGAGTGGGATTAAATATTGATGTTGTTTTTGCAGATATTTTTCTGTGATTTAGCACAGAGGTTTTGTTTTAAAGGAGGAGTTGTTTTTGATATTTTGTTTCTAAAAAGATGTTTATCAGACATGATGGACTGAGTGCAAAAAATACCCAGAGTGCCCCCCGACTGGGGATCCTCAGTCTGGAGGCAAAGCCATTTCACAACACGACACTAGAGAGACTGATAAAACACCAAAAACGCAGACTGGTCCAAATCAGAAATATGCTCCAAAATATCAGCTCATTTGTTATGCTTACTCCAGTGGAATACAGGCGGCATGAGTCAAGCATCATGCCAAGGCATCTGTTGGCAACGCCACATTGGCAGTTGTGCAGAAATACCGACAAAATGGCGCTATCAAAACAGCGATCTTGTGGGATTATGCCCAGTCATTCCTAATCCTGCACAGACGGAGAGGAGAAGGAAAACAGAATATTTTCTCGATTTATTGAACTGAAACATAAAAACTTGAACTGCCACGCCGGCTTTTTGGCTTTAGGCGACGGAAACATCAGCAATCTGTTTCATCGTTTTGGTCCAGATAAAATTTGGAATATTTGACGAGAAAATAGAAAGAGGTTAAAAATGTTTGTAACGAGAGTTAAGAGAATTTACAGACATTATCCTCCCCAAAGGATTAATCTTTTGATGCAACAAACAACAAAGTACTTGTACTCTCATGCAAAGGATAAAAACACCCTCCCCTTGCTGTCATCCAAATATTTATGCTCCATTGATAAGTTGTGTAACCTCCCACACATGACCCCCCCACAATCCAAACATGAGGATGGATGGGCAGCAAGAGTCACCAGGGTTATCAAGTAGGCACCTCAAGTTAAGCTGAAAACACCTCAGGAGGGTTCAACAGTCAGCACCAGGGTCTCAGAATCAGACTCGAGCATGTGGACTCCCCACCCCTTCATAATACCAACATGTGAAAGAGGAAAACAGAGAGAAGAGTAAACAGAGAGGTCAAAGACGGCAAAGTTAGGAGCTTGTATCATAGAACGAAAGTCAATATGTTTGTGGGATGTGGGTGTTTATATACACCGTCGTTTACATACACTCATTCAGTGTCTCATGGGAAAACATGCAAGATCTCATGAGATCTCGCCCAGTCTTGCGAGAAATATCGGTAATCTCGCAAGCGCTTCTCCTACGATGGCGGAGGCAGATCGGATCCGGTGGGCACTGTATACTTGCGTTTTTGATCTGCCTGCCAGAGTGGAGCCGTTCCAGATCCAGTGGAATACCCGGGTTAGGGTGACCATATTCTGAATTCCCAAAAAGAGGACACGACTACGCTGGGGCGGAGTCACAGAGTCGCGCTAAGCAAATTTTGAGAGTTTTTCCGGTCGGGTCAAGTGTTTTTTACACACTTCTAACTCAGTAACTCCACATGACACAAACTCAAAACTTCCATATATAACCCCGTACTTGATAAGGATTTTATAAACTCCCCCGGGACAGGCCGGACAGCCCCCCAAAAAAGAGGACATGTCTGGGTAAAAGAGGACGTATGGTCACCCGACTCCATCTGCACTGTAAGAAGAATAAGAGCACTTTGGGGTCGCTGATTCATATGCATCAGAAAAAGTCGAATAATAATCTAAGCACATGCACAGATGTAGGTACTTCTAATACTTGGTATCAGCCCTGAAGAATCGTTATCAGTCAACCTGTAATTTGAACAGATTACAACTGTTTTTATAACTCGCCAGATGCAGCAAAACTACCACTTACCTTTTGCTTTATTGGTTAGATTTGGAGCCTCGATTTTAGACGAGGACCAAACACATTTCTTTCACACTTTCATCTACAGAAACTATCAGCTGGCAGCTGCACACAAAAGAGCAATTAGCCACATTGTGCATTCAGGACCTCTTTTACTGGTTTCACACTTACAAACCAGAAAGAAAGGCGCACTCGTATCCACTCTGACCCAAAACACACTCTCAGGAGAAAGTGGGCAGTATGCCAGCTCCCTTGGGCGTGATGCTCCTTGACCACCAAACCCACTCTTGACGCCTCATCCCTGTAAACACACCCTCAACACACCCTCGACACAAAGACAAAGAACAACCGATCTGCCCTTTTCCCTGCCTTCTTGCTACATCTGTCAATCATCCCTCCCTGTAAGCCCCGCCTCCTCTTGTGTGCGCTCTTGAGAAGGAACA
This sequence comes from Xyrichtys novacula, assembly GCA_962446985.1. NCBI lineage: Eukaryota > Metazoa > Chordata > Actinopteri > Labriformes > Labridae > Xyrichtys > Xyrichtys novacula. Next base: position 2,906,862 of record OY660882.1, on the reverse strand, counting down.
AAATGATGATTAATGTGGTGTTGATGTCTTCATTCTTATTAATATACAGCTGTAGATTGATAGAAGAGACTCGTCCCTCCAAAGGGATTTGGAAAGAGGGTAGTGTGTGGTTAAATGTGTGTGTTTGTTTGTGTGTGTGTGTGTGTGTGGCTGCTAAAGGGGGATTCGAGTGTGTGTGAGACAGACAGGTGGTGCTGATGGGACTACGTGATTCACTTTGCTCCTTATTTGCATACATATGACAACCATCTGTGCTAATAGGCCTCCGCGATGTCTCTATTAGGCTCACTGCCACGCTGTTTTGCCTCAGGACCTCCACCATGTACCAACATTGTGCTCACGTCCGTTGGCTTTGTGCGACACGCACCAGCTGATGCCATCTAGTGAATGGAGATAGGAAGGGATGCAGCAGGAACCCATATGGGTACCAAACCCGGGTCAAACCGCATTTTTAGCATTTGTTTCGAACAGATTGAAGCAGCAGATCAGGAGCGTTTTTTTCTTTCTCAGGGAGGTACAGTGACCGACAAAAAGTTTTAAAAGTCATCTGTAGTTTCTACGAAAGCAGGGAAAAGTGTGCGTGTGGTGTCAGCCGTATACTGAGGCCAACGAATGAAAAATACATTTGTTTACCATAAAGGAGTGAAATCCACAGAAGAAGAAAATAAAACAAGTGAAAAAACACCAAAACTGTGACCCATTACTCTCAGGAAATCGATTTTGAATTGTCCACTGCGATGTTTTACTGACTCCAGGGTGTTTGAGTGCACAACAATTCAGCTGAATGTGTCAGAGTGGTTTTCCAATGTCCTGCTTTTCCAAGTAAGTGCTGTATTTTCTATTTGAAGGAATAAACCCATCAGAAGGTTGGGAACTTTGAGAACGGTATTGTTGCAGTTATGGCCGGAAAGTCCTGCTCATCAAGCACTATGAACACTTTAGACTTCGACTGAATTTGCTGTTTCTTTGTTTGTTTTGTAGAGTTTGAAACTTGAAGTCAAAGGAAACCTTGGTTTGTTTGCATCGGCTTTAGAAGCACTTGAATGCACATTTAGTGACTTTAATGCATTTTTGTTGTCAATCTAAGCCATGAGACAGGAAGAAAATGCAGTTTTCAAGAGATTGGATCGATATGCACTTTAACTGTTTCGCCAAATACCATAAATCTTAGTGTATAAGATGCCCTTATCTAAAAAATAAGTTGCATCTTTTACACTGGTAAAAGATATTATCCTGTTTCAAAGTATTTTACCCTGAAGTAAGTTACCGTCAGATACTTCACAAAGCGGATGAAGCTAACATAGGGTGACCATACGTCCTCCTTTACCCGGACATGTCCTCTTTTTAGGGGGCTGTCCAGAGTTGTACTGCTTTGTCAGGGGACGTTTATAAAACCCTAAAATGTCCACGGTTTTCTACGGAAGTTTCGAATTTGTGTCGCATGGACTTACTAAGTTAGAAGCACGTAAAAGACACTTGACACCACCCGCAAAACTCTCAAAATTAACTTAATGCGACTCTGTGACTCCGCCCCTGCGTAGTCGCGTCCCCTTTTTGGGGATTCAGACTAAGGTCACCCGAGATAATAGTTAAATTTCCAATGCTTTTCTCCCTCCTTCAGTCATAAGCATGCATTCAAAGAAAACAGTCGTATATATCACTGAGTAAATAAGCTTCTGGAGAGCTGCTTTGATTGGAAAGACCTCAGTTTAAGACATCGATTGGCTAGCGAATGGGTGTGGCACAAGATCCCTTTGTGGCCTTTTTCGTAGCTATTCTGGATGCAGTGGAAATCGGGGTTAACAGAGAAGGTGCAAGGCTACTTGTTAGACGCACTATAGCATATATTTTTCTATTGTTATGATAGCTGCTGTTATGTTACTTATAGCCTGTACTTAAAACCCTCAAAAGGGTTTTTATAGATGCATTAAACTTTGCTGTGATTTGGTATAGACATTATTCTATGTATTTATGTATATAAGAACAGATCTGCACAATAGGTCTTCTTTACACCAGCTGAACAATGAGCTGTAGTGATACTTCTACACTTAAACCTCATATAGAGGACAGTGAACATATTAGGCACTGAACAAGATTGGTGGAGAGAAGGAAACAGCAGACAGGGAGGGAGGGGAGAGGAGACACAGAGCGCCCTGTAAAGAGGGACTGCCAACACCAGCGCTCTTGTTTTATTGTAGTATCTGAGCTTTTCTTCTTAGATTTCCCTCCAGCTTGTAAAGAGGGAACAACTCTAAACTGTATGTCTTGGAGGTACATAAAAGTGGCTGAAGTTGTTGAGTTTTTGTGGCGCCTGCAAAGTTTCAGGCTAGAGGTTTTGGACAACCGTCTGAGTCTGTTTCATGAATCCAGAGAAAAGAGGAGTAAATGAAATCACTTGTTTCCTGGTTTGACCCGTTTCAGACACAGTGCTTACGTAGAGACAACTCTGTTACATTGTCATATATTATAGATTTGGATACCGGGACAGTTTGGCAGCATTCAAAAGTTAGCATTTCACATCTGAGAGACTTTGTTGCATAATTAAACTAGCAATCTGTGCCATTGCTGCGTAGACTTACTTTATCCGCAATAGGCAGCATGGGTTCTCTCTCTGATTCAGAGTCGGAGATTGGCTCCTTTCCACGGCACATAGATTGAATCTGCTGTGGCTCTCTGTTGGGCTGTGCAGCACTTCTGTACATCTCCATTTGTACGCTGCAGACGAACTCTGAAGACTGACTGTCTGGAATACAAGAGCAGGAGGCCAGAGTACACAGTCAGGTGTTTTCTCAAGTGATGCCTCGAAACCCTGTGCAACATTTGGCAACCAAAAGAGTGTGTTATTCGAAAAGCTCTCATTAAGATACATAGATCTTTTTGAGTAGATGCTGCTGCTGTAATGGTGGATTATTGACTTCTGTTGAGGTGTTGGACTGGTCTATATTGGATTCATTTGGGCCGATGGCATTGAGGCCCGGAGATGTTGCTTTGACCCCAGGCTAATTAAGTAGACCTGCTATACAGTGTAGTACATACTGAATACTGATGCTGTGTTCCAGTTACCTCAGAAGTCGGATGATGAAGCTGGGATTGTCACACCTAAGTTGACGGAATTCCAGTAAACAAGTCATAAAACCAAGATGGACGCCTACTGTTAGCCATTATTAGCTGTTGTTGACGATTGTCCACTGTCGTTAGGCGTTGTCAGCTGTTGTTTGTTGTTGTTAGCGATACCAGTTGTAAACAGTACATAACCATAGACTGTATATAGAATGGATGGCGTCTGTCTTCTTGCTGGGTGAAGCCACTGCGAGAACAGCACCCTCTGGTGACGGGCTGCAGTAGAGGTCATAAATCCCGCCTCCGCTAGCCATCTTTATGGAGCTGCTGACAAACATTAGAAATGTATACAAAGATTGCGTAGCTCACCCGGGGGATATGCTGTTTGAGCCGAGCATCATCACAGCGACTCTCCTGCTGAATGCATCCAATGCTACTGTGCAATGTTGGTTTCAAGAAATGAAGAAAAATCACGGAAATACAGAACGCTTTTCGGCTTCAAATCCTTGGAGTTGGAAATCTGACTTCAGGGGGGCATTTCAGATGAATTTCTGACTCAGAGCTTAAAAATCCCGATTTCTGAGTACAACAGTGCACCATAAGCTATTACCAAGCATGTACAATGACATTTTAAGGCAAAGGCTACAGAAATGGTTATGCAAAACTCAAAGAGATTTGTCAGATTAAGTTTGGATCATGTTCCAGATGGGGCTCATTTGGGACTGGACCCAGACCACCTACTCTAAAGGGTCGTCATAAGGTTGTTTTGGTCTGTAGGCCAACACCTTTACTTTTCAGCACAGAGAACAGGTGAGACATCACTGCCTGGCTGTAAAAGTCAAAGATATCTTTCCAAGTGTGGGATTGTGTTTCTCTTTTCACTCATAGTGTAATCATCAGACCAGCGTCCTCTCGATCAAGCGTAGACAGAAAACATAAGATCTAAACCGAACCATTTTTCCTCCTCAGCCTCTTTCCTCCTACTTTCATTTTCGCTTCTCTCTCCGACCATTAAGCTCTTTCTCCTGTTGATTACTAAAAGCCTGTGTAGGTGTGATGACTTCAAACCCAACAGCGCCGTCCCTTCATGTAATTTCTCTCACTTCCCCTCCTTTTCTTTTCTCCTTCGCCGCTGCTGCTGCGTTATGACTCTTTAACTCTGCCTTCCTCCTCCTCCTCCTCCTCCGGTCAGCTCTGACAGCTCATGTAGGTGTTATTGTTTCGAATGTTTTCTACCTGTTTTCTTGAGTCTCTCTTTTACACCTTCCTCTCTCTTTTCCTCACATTCTTCTCCTTCTTCTTCTCTACGGCTCCGCTGTGACCGCTCCTCCTCTTCCTCCTCCTGTTGATAAGTGGCAGTTTGCAGAGGTGTGGGATGTCTGCAGCTGCTACTTCGGCCCCCTCCATCAGGTCCAGACAGCAGACTCCCGGGGTGGTAATGACCGCCGAGCAGATGATGATAATAGCAGCCAGACAAAAAGCACATCTCATAGATCATCCTCTCCTCTTCATCATTTTCTTCCCTTTATTTTTACTTCTAACTTGAGGAGCAAACACCACTTCTCTCGGCTGGATTTCCTCCAGTAAAATAAGAAGTATTTTGGTTTCATGAGACAGAACAGAGGAGTGAGGTTTGTTTTTTCAACAGCAGCTGATAAAGCACCTGCGACTTTGTTCCTACTCTTTCAAACTTTCTTGCTTTTTCCTCCGCCTTACACCCGTGATGCATACAAACTGGAAAGAAGAAAAAGGCAGTATATCATTAACAACACCCACCAAACTCCACTCTGCCGAGGAGAGATTTAATTGGAGGTCTCTCCACCTACAACCACAAGCGCCCCCGGGCCTCTCGTTGGCCCTGATCCTGTTGCGTAATGTTTTTTCTCCACGTCGTGCCTGGCTGAAAATCAATTAGCAAGTGCTGCAATCGCGGAGTGCAGGAGGACTCCTGGATGTCTTCCAAACCACTTAATTTGTTCCTGAGCGGACAAGAATTATGCTCTGCTTGTAGTCCAGTGTGATAGATTTTTCTCTCTTTGTTTCATGGTTTGAATCGACACAAGTTTCAGGGAACGCCACAAATGTTTTCCTGACCCACCCACTCCTGTTGAGCTGATCGGTTTAGCCTTCGCACACGGCGGCCATTTCTGGTCAGGATGGGGAGTTCAAATACTGTTACCAGAAATTGAAGTTTTCTGACAGTCTGAACAGTTAACGTCGGGAAATCTGGTCTACTGCAGAGCTACAGTAGATCATTAGCAATTCACCTCTGAGTCGTGGGCGGAGACAGCGCTGCTCTGCACACTCCTCTTCACCTTAGCTTGTAGCCTAACATAAGGTGACCAGATTTCTATAATGAAATCGGGGGACATCCAGGAACATTCAGTGGGTGGGGGCTGCTAAGCAAAATGTGACTTGTGCTTCCTACCTACTCGGCTACCATAATAACTGTTGTTCTAATCTACACGCAACTTTTTTGTTCTCGTTCATGAAACACTTGTGTAGTGTAGTAGAAGCTATTCAGCTCTCGGACACTAATGTCTTTGGGGACATGACGAAAGCTAATATCATGAGTAGCTTTTTTATGAGTTTTGCAATCCACTAACTGCACTAAATCCACTTAAATGCAGAAATACTCAGAAATGCAATTTTGCGCTTACTTGTGCTAGTGCTGGGCGATATGTCCTCAAATCAATATCACGATATATTGAGCAGTTCACCTCGATAGCGATAAATGGACGATAACCACTCCACAAGCTGCTCACCCCCTCACACGTAAACTTTGTCTACTCCAGCTGCCGCTCCAACCGCTCCAACTTTTGAACCGTCCTCCATCTCCTCACCTGTCTTTCCCTCTTTGTTACGGACTGGATGGGGTGGAGTCACGTCTCTGACGTAGGACAGCGTCTTAAAGGGACGTGTGACCATAGCCTACCTACACACAGCCAAAACTAACTTTCATTTATTTATTTTTTTGGCACCAAATATACCGATATTGGCAAAATAATGTCTGTTTTGTCGTAGATTTCGGTAACGGCAAATTTTAGGTTTATCGCCCAGCCCTAATATGTCCTGTAGCATCAGAAAATTGCCATATGAACATGTAGACAACAGGAAAAACATGATTTTCATCGGAGTGGGTCTTTAAATACAGACAGAAGCTCACACCAGTATTCAGTCACTTGTTCGATGCTACCTCTGGCTAGTCGAAGCTGGAAGCCTTAATCACCATTCAGTTGTTTCGTGCAAATTCATTCACTTAGATTATGTTTGCATTGGACAAATAACTATTTAACACACTCAAGCCAACAGTATGTTAACTTTAACCAAATAAATATGCCGAATTTGAGTCTGTTTGGTTGTTCGTAGTCAGAGAAGAAGAAGAAATAAGTGAAAATAACTCACTGGCGTGTGAAGTATGATGTTTTGATCCTTTATGGGGGATTTCTCTCTCGGTTTTATGATCATTTGTCTGTTTAATCGTCTCGTTAAACTGGAACACAGTAGAAGGAAATTTTCAGAGCGTTTCGGCTTCACGCCCTGACGTGACATCCGAGAAATGGCCCGTGTGCGGTTGCACTGAATGGTTATTTCCCCCATCCTGCAGTTCTCACTCCACACTCCCTCTAATGCCTCTCTTGTCTATCATCTCTCCTCTACAATCTGCTCCTCCTTTTCTTGTTCCCTCCACCCCGGAGAACAGACGAGGGACTGTGAGGGAGAGGGCGTTTGAGGGAAGAGGCAGCTGAATCTTCACTCGCTCCGATGTCTCCTCAGTTACCGTGGAGTGAAGGACAGACAGGAGATAAATCAAATCACCCGGAGGATTAATATGGCGTCGTCTCGATGAGAGCAACTGACAAGGACGTTTGTATTTCTTCAAATTTACACAAGACAAACTTCTACTGGGACATGTTTCCCTTACTCTAATGGGAATATGACAAATGAGTGTGTGTTGTATGCAAATGAGGGATAAAATAAGCAAAGTGGAGCAGGGTGTAATGCAGTGAGTATGATAACACTTAGCAGAACAGAAAGACAAACAGGCTCGCACACAGAGTGTCACTGATGAGTTGAATGACCTCCCTGCCATCGGGGATGCTTATCCTGGAAGTGCCACTTTTATGAGCGCGGGGATGCTGCTGTTAATAAAGGCGAGTGCCAGCATCTCATTAGAGTCTGAGTCAGTGTGCCAGCTCTGCAGAGCGAGGGCAGCCGTGCACAGAGCCAACAGGCTCATCAAAACCGCAGGAGGACTCAGACCCGACACAGAGAGCTAACACGGCAATAATGTCCACGCCGAGGATGGAGAGCAGCTGCTTAGCCTCAGCAGCTGTTCCTTGATTCAATCTCCTCTGCGACAACATTTGTACCCGATGACAGGTTTAGTGATTTTCGCATGCAATTACAAAGTTTTGGTTTTGAATATTTTTTCCCCTGAAGACGTTTTGTTTCTAGTAAAATTCCCAACTAATCTTACAAATGGGGGACCAGTGTGGACAGATTTTAGGAGATAAACTGGATCTCTTTGGAGCTGAATCATCTCTCTAAGGTTTACTACAGCCAGCTCACTAGCAGTCGGCTACTTCTTCTTTGTTGTCCTTCATTTGTCACTGATGCTCAGTCTGTTTTCTTCAATTTGGTAGAAGTCTCTTTGACTCATCCCTTGCTGATTTCTGTGTTGTGTTCCCTCCTCTTGTCCTCTTTTCTCTGCTGATGACTTGTCAACAATACACCAATGATTTAAAGTTTTGTGCTCTTCAATAATATTAAAGGGATATTCCGGAGTAAAATTAAGTTAGGGTCAAACACCATAACACTGAGTTAGACACCCCGTCAAGAGATGAAAGTTGCTGACCACTTGCTTCTATAGTTATACCAACTTCAGTAACGACCACAGATAGCAATACAGAGAGCCACACGCTCAACCAAAAAGCCACTCTCTCAACATATTGTTAAAGAGACATGGCCTGACACCGAGACATTACGTGAGGAAAGAGCTACCTTTGGGAAACACTGGACATAAAAATCAAAAATGGAAAAAAGAAAGACTAAAATCAAACATAAAGATGCAAGACGTCTGAACAAACTGGTGAAAAAGGCTGGCTCTGTGGTTGGACTCAAGTTGGACTCAGTGGAGGATGTGGTGGAGAGATCTACACTGAGGAAGGTGGAGACTATTCTCAAGAACATGGATCACCCACTTCACAACACCTTGATGGACCAACAGGCCAATGGTGGTGGACGGCTCCTCTCTCTTCGCTGCAGGACAGAAAGATTCAGAAGATGTTTTGTACCAGCAACCATCAGGCTTTATAACTCTTGTGTAAACAGAAGTTAACTTTTTTGGAGACATATTATGTGAGACGACAGACAATCGAATTTCCCTTCGGGGATTATGAAAGTTATTCTTATTCTAATAATATTAAACAAACAGATAAGTAAGAGCTCTTTACCATATAAAAAAAGTAAAAACCTCTATGATGGGAGTTAAGAAAAGGAGTAAAAAAAGAGATAATTAATAAAATGACATAAAATAAACATTAAGAACTTTGATTAAAATGAACATTTGCAATAAGAGAAATATAAAAAGAAAATTAGTGAAAAGCCTGGTTAAAAACTGTGAGTTTGAGCCTATGTTCTAACATACAGGCTCATAATTATGGTATAGCGGATCTAAAATTACATAAACTGTCAATTAGCCGATCGAAAATTTAATCCATCCGACATAAACTTTCTCTACTCGGCTCCATCATCGTATCATATCTGGACTGTGTTCCTGCTGTAGGTCTGTTCAGCCTGTGAGTGTGTTATAAAGCTATTCTGTGAGACAGTTAGAGGGAGTCTAACGATGTGGAAAGCCCCCGCTTGCCTAATGTTTGGATTAATTAGCGAGTCTCATCCCTTGACGTCCTCTAGGAGGAGGACACACTTTATCACTCCAGCCTGTGTCTGTTTACCAAAAGAGATCTGAGCTGACAAAACGTCCTCTCCTTCACTCCTTCTTTACCTCTTTTTTTTTTTTTTTTTCCTCCACCAGAGTAATTGAGCAATTAGACGTGATTGATTGATTTTGGGAAAGTGAGATGAGGAAAAATCGGCCCACGGACACAGAAGGGATCCATACAGTAGCTTTAAATTAGCGAGAGGAACGGCGGCCAGGCAGCAGACTGGGGAGGCTTAGACGGCAGATAAGGAAAATAAGACACTGTAAGTATGTGTGCGCGTGAACTCGCACATAAAACTGCCAATGAGAGGAGATGGATGTGCGGTTTGGAAAAGACAGAGCTGAGAGGATGAGGAGGGGAATCAGAAGTGTAATTAGTCTCCGAATGATAGTAAAATGTAGTCCAGCCCACGCCATCGTCTTCCAAGAGTACTGCGAATGCATTTCAGCGAGATACCGCAGTCACATGCCGCTAAATTCACATGATATCAGATGAAAAGACAACATACAGGAGTTCAGCGGGCCTTTTGAGGTCATAACTGATGGAAAACGGCGATAGGATTACATTTCTATTACTGTAGTTTTCATTTTTATTTCCATATCCAAACTGAATCACATCCACACATGTCAGATAGTGTGACGTTTCATTACCATAAACAGAAGCGATACGGAAAAAAGGAGCATATCCATTAAAGGTAATCTCCTCCTCCATATAATCCCATTATTTTCACTCGCTGCTATTTACAAGTGGGGTTAAAGGTCAAACGATAATAAGCGATCTCACTCATGACCTCATGCGACGCAAAGATATGCTGTTTTCTAAATGGTTGCCCTAAAAAAGAACAAAACAGCTAATGCTAAATGGGCTTTTAAATGTACACAAGCTAATCTTTAAGGATCTGTCTGAGCCCGATCCGCACATATGGCTCCTTCCCGGTCTTTCCCTTCCAATTATTGATATACGAGCGTATTAAAATATGACACCTGTGTCACAGATTAATCCCCTCACGCTGCGGTTCAACCCGTCGTTTAACTGGCGCTGGTTTTATCCGCCGCTGGTGGCAGCTGTGTGTCAGAGATTACCCCAAAGTCCTCTGCCAACCCAGGCAGAGTTACATCTTTACATTAACGGTGTTTCCACGGCCTTAGCTTCACACATGAAGACAACACTGACACTGTTATTAAATCTTTCCTAATTCATAAAGGCTTTGGTCTTTAAGATTATTTGTATTTTTATTACATAGTTTGGGTTTTAGTGATTAACAGGTTCAAAAGTTTTTTAATTGCTTTGTCTGATTGCTTTAGCAGCAGCTGTAATGACTGTGACTCACTCCCAAATGGTTCATACTCCAAAGTCAAACCGTTTTTAAAGGAAACTTTCACTTTTTTATCAAGTTTGGCGCCCCCTGTGGACAAAGCGGTGTTTGTTTATCTCATCCTCTACATGTTAAATAGCATTTTTGACATGAAATAACCCATCCTGTTGACTTTTAACAGTCTTATGTATCATTTAAAGTTGGGTTAGGCAGGATCTGAAGAAGTGCCAGTTTTTGGGAGAAGTCTTGAATGTAAACACTACCCCTCCCAACCAGTACTTTCTGGTTGGTTTCTACTGTCCAATATTGTAGCACGCTAACTTTGTTTAAGCTCCTGAACGACACGAGGGAGCAGCATCCACCTCACAACCAATCAGGATGGGGAGGTGGGGAATGGCTTTGTTTACAGTCAGAAAGAGCGGGACGCTCAAAACATTTAAAATGTTGACTACACAGACATAACAGAACACAGCAATATCGTTATATTTCCAAATGTCATCAATAACTAAGAACTATTGACTGATATTAAATTCTTTTCTGTATATACACCATAAAAAATATGCTTCTTTAACAGAGTCCTGCCTACCCCACCTTTAAGGCACTGAAAATTACAATTTACAAATCACCAATCTTATTGCTAATGGTGTTTTTCGCTTTTTTGTTTCACAAATAAGCATCAATATACATTTAAGACCATTTAATTAATGTCAAAAAACTCCCTACTGGAGCTTTAAGTTTAAGTCTGGGCCATTTTTTGCCTCTGTCGGATTGGACAGCCAAAGAGGGACATGGAATGTTTATACTATAGCAGTTTAATGCAGTTAAACCATTAAAAACTAGAAGCCTTCACCACAAATCAAGTGTTAGTAATCTACTTATTAAAGCATAAATGTAGAAATTCCCAAACCTTGTGGATATTTCTCCTTAATTTAGTCATTAAGACCCTCAAATGTGGGGGAAAAAAATCGGGTAAAAACTTCTGGAATTTTCCCCCAACATCAGACAGGACCACAAGTGGAATTGCAGTTTTATAATAACATGCACTTATACTCATGGAAACACACAAGCCCTTTTACAGCAACCAATTAGATGTAATATAGCGTGATTCCTCCCAGCCAGCAGAAAGAGCAGGTTGGAATTCCCACTGCTGACGAAGATGTTTTGTAACGATCAGACTTTGAACATGCAGCAACACTTCATCTGCTCTCAGAGCGGTGATAAAAGTGTAATAAAAAGCAATGGGCAGTTGGCTTAAAGCATGTGTCAACAGCTTTGCTACGCTTGAATTAAACATGAGAAAAGTGGCTGACTTATTCATGAGCTGGATGAAATCAGCGAGCGTTCGAGGCTCAGCGGCATGAGGATGGGCCGAGTGTTTAGCATGCATGCTAAGTCTTTGGAGCGTTATCGATATCGGACGTGGTCAGCTTAAACACAGATGCACGAATACCAGGTTAAAGGAGGAAAAGCAGGTCTGAATAGCTCAGTGCTCCCAAGGCAACCGCTGTAGAGCATAGCTTCCTTTTATAAGTTATGTTCGACGAATCAGACACATGGCTGACCTGATCTTTAAAGGCACGGTTGACGATCTGAACAGCAGTTGAAAAAAACTGAGCCATTGAAGCACACCCTTGTTTTTTTTTGCGTCCTTCTCCATCACAGCTCCTGTCGCTAACATAGTAAGCTAAAAGTAGCGTAGTAGCTGCTACACTACTTTTAAAAGTATTTTATTCCTTTTGGCTGCGAAACATCATCGTCTGTTTGGTTGGGGTTAGGGTTAGGAGATTCAGAAGTGTGATAATGTTCTGTTCGATGTACAGAGCCGACAGCCCGCGTTTGGCTTGAGCATAAGACGATGTTTCACAGCCAATGAAAGGAGAGGAGGCAGGATCTTTCTCTACCATCCTAGGAAAAAAAATACCGCATCCAGGATGGATGGCTCCCATTGGTCAATGTTTTTGCAGCCCTGCACCTGCTAGGGTGAACAGATTCTTTTTTTTCTTCACTTTGCGGAGATCGCACTATAGGACCATGATCACCATATAAATGAGGTTTATAATAATTACCAATCTCTCCAATCAACGACGCCTTTAAGTTAAGCCATGGCCAAAACAACACTGACCATATTGTAGATTTCCCTTCCAGAGTAACAACACCTGTTGCAAATGCTGCAAATGTCAATAATCGGCTTTTTCACACTCTCATTTAGTCGTAACTGTTTCCTAAATTCTTGTTTCTTCCATTTAAATGTGATCCAAACATTTGGCGAAGAATCCCCCGACACCTAATGATGGGATTGTGTCCGGGACTTTCTGCAAATCCAGCTGCAATCGGAGAGCGCACATCCTAATTAAAAGAGAGTGAACGGCTCTAGCGATGCCCATTCATGAAGAAATTTGCCCTCACTTGAACCTTCACTTTTTCCGCTCTTGAACATCCAGATATGGTCTTTAATGCAGTCATGGTGCCATCATGTTTACTTACATCCTGAGATTTTACACGTAACCTTTTTTCTGACCTCTTTCGGTTTTCCTCTCGAGCCTAAAAAAGCTGCCAGCAGACACTTTGTTTATGGAAAAGCTCTTCCAGCGGTGGGAACCACTTCAGGTCAGGAAATGTTGCAAAGCCGAACAGCTGGTGAGAGAGAAAAAAAAAATCAGTTTATGCACCGGGAAAAAAAAGCAATCTAATAAGTAGACAAATGTTGTCATGATAGCACAAGTTAATAAAAGCAACACCTTCTGTTTCCACTCCCGAGGAAAACACAGCCCATGGGGGAAACAAATCACCGCGTTCTCATCACATCTGCAGCCGGAGAGTAGAAACCGATGCTCCGGCTGTAATTAGAAACACTCGACATGAGGGAATAAAAACTCAAAGTGTCTGACTGGCATAACTCACACTTAGCAGCAGAGGTCAAAAAACATCCTGACGAAATATGAACGACTGTCTGAGTTTTTCCCCGTCGTTCCCAGAGGGGCTGTTTACAGGCCGGGGAAAGGTCAAAGGGCATCATTTCCCACACAGCATGCTGGTGGTGTGTTACAGGAAGGAGAACATATACTGAGTGCATTTATGATCTGGATTTGGGAAATCCAACAATTTAAAGTAAGATTAGGACAAAAATGTGGAGTCATCTTTGATCAGGACTTGTGTTTTCAGCCCAAAGTGAGAAGTTTTTATTCAATTCAATGTTTTTATTTCCTCCTGTGTCAGATGCTGGTGGTGCTACGAAAGAGGATTAGAGCCACAAGAAGAGAAAAAATTAATCACAGGAGGGAGAGATTTTTCATTTCCATTTTGAGATTAAAGTCCAAATTTAAAAAGTTGTAATTTCAACTTTAATGAGCTTTTTAAATAAGTCAAAATTTAAAAAGCTGAAATTTTGACATTAATCATGTCGACTTTAATCCCGAAATAATTTTTTTTTATCTCAAAATTTTGACAACATTCACAACATTTTAACATTTTGTGATCTCAAAATTTATACTTCTATTTTGAGATCAATTTTTAATCTCAGCATTTTGACTTGATTGACATAATTTCGATTTTTTTTATTTCGAAAGTTCGACTTTAAAATCTCAAAATTGCAACTATAATCTCATAATTTAAATTTTTATCAATCTCGAAATTTCAGCATTATTCACAACATTTCAACATTTGGTAATCTCAAAATTTAGACATTAATCTCGAGATTTCAATTTTTTTATTTAAAAATTTTAACATTATTCACAACATTCTGTAATCTTAAAATTTTGATTTTAATCTCGAAATTTCAAATTTTAATCTTGACATTTCAACTTTATTGACATAATTTCGATTTTTTAAATCTTGAAAATTCAATTATTTATCGCAATTTTTCCATTTTATTGACATAATTTCAATGTATTAATTTTGAAATTTTGACTTTAATCTGGAAATTCCGACTTTAATCTACTTCCTGTAATTATTTTTTTTCTCTTCATGCTGCCCTAATCCTCTTTCGTATCCTGCACACTTTACACCTGTCACAAACAAAAGTCAATCCAAGAAATCCCAAAGTGCTGCAGTTCAGTTTTTTAAGGTACAGTGTGAAGAAATGGTCACATCTATAGATGTATAGTAGATAGATTCAAAACTGAAATGGTTACCATACTCAACTCTCCCTCGAATAAAGTGACAGTAGTTTTAATATTCATTAACTTGCTATCGTTTGCCGCCAGTCTGAGATCCTCTCGTAGAGTTTTATGTTAATTTATTAATGCAAGAGTTTCCAGAAGACGCACAGGTGTTATAACATCAGCAACAAGAGTATCTGACAATCAAAAGTGTCTGTACTCTGTTAAAAGTTATCCAGCTGCAGACAATGTGCCAGGAGAGAAATAAAACACACACTAACACACACACTGAAAGGATAACTTCTCAACCTGGCTATCACATCTAACACACAGCTGTTTTTCATTCGAGGGTCACAACATGTTTTTCATTTCAGCTCAAATCAAATTAGTCCTACAGTATTTAGAAGCTCTGCAAAGTGTGTGCACACCTGAATCTGGAAAACGGACAGCATCCCTTTTGAACACATACATTTGCTCTTCTCAGGACTTAATTCTATTTGCATATGCACCTGAATGTTAATGCATTTGCAATAGATGATAAAGCAAATCTGTGCACGCTGTGTTGTGTTTTTCCTGTGACAATAAATTTGGGGAAAAGCAGAGAAAAAGTACCCTCTACCCATCTGGAATTGTGCACATCCTTTCCCCCGTCCTTACTTAATTCACAGCTTCCAGGCAGACACTATTTCTTCGCCTTGTTTTTTGCAGGAATGCTGGCGGTAAAACTCGTATTCGCAGCACTGGAGACCGTCACAACAGCTCTGAAGTCCTATAAAGCATCCTGAGATTCCAGAGTACAGAATGTCCCTCTATTCCTGTTGTTCTCCTCCTCCTGCACGAGCAACAATAATGACAATCCCACCTGGCAACAAACGTCCTAAAGGAAACAGAATGAAGTCAGAAAGAACAGAATAAATCAGTTTGATTCCTCGTGCCAAGACTAATACTGCATGCATATAAACATATGACACAGATTCATATGGATTTCTCCTGACTTTGGGATAAATGTCTCGGACCAGCCATGTGTGGGAGATTTGAGAAAAACAAGCTGACAGAGTGTCTGTTTTCTCTCAAAATCTGCAGGCATTTGACTGACAACCCGACACATGTAGGTGCTACAAACCGTCAGTGTTTTCACTCCTTCACAGAAAAAAAAAACTGTTTAATATTCTTAAGTAGACGGGTAAATATTTGGCATAAGGAAGCACTTGATTCAGGCTGGACGATTCAAGTCAGACACCGGATGGGAAGGGGACATGAAAGAGGCCCTTCATGGATCCAACCAGCCCCCCCCTCGGCTCAAGTTTCAAACAAGCACATGCACAAACACACATGCACACACACTCTTCTGGTGTTTGTGCAAATATACACACAAACATGCACATTTGCACTTAACCCAGTCCACTAGAAAACCACGTGTAAAATGTTTAGTGTGGCGACATGGACCTCGTAATGTCGGGCAATTGGGAGTTTATTGTCAAAACTGAAGAATTCAGTCCAGTGAAAGCTTTAATGATCTGTAAATGAGCTGAAATAAACCCAGAGGTCTTTTGAAAGACAAAGACCTGCAGGGAGATGGACAACTGCTCAGATTCTCTGTCACCAGCAAACACACACAAAGAAGCCAAAACTGAATTTTACTTTTTTTGTATTATGTCAAATGCTACGTTCGTGTTACTTCGGAAGTCGGACTTACCAGTGTTTCAGTTGCCAAGTCAGAAAAAAGCTAAATCAGAGGCGGAAACAGGACGGCTACATCTATGAAAGTTATTTTAGCGATTGCCTTGTCCTTGCTTAAATTCCGAAACGCCAATCGCTAAAATTTCTTTCGTACATGTAGCCATCTTGTTTTTGCCTCCGATTTCGCTGGTAACTCAGACTTCTGACTTCCGAGGTAGCTTGAATGCAGCATTATTCTGTTGTAAAAACTGACATTTTAACATCGGCTACAATGGGGGTTCCTGAGCATTTTGGGAGCAGCCTCAAGTGGACACTAGAGGAACTGCAGTTTTATGTCCTTTGCAGTATGTCCTCTTTTTTTTTAACGAAGGAAGTTTTTACTTGGTACCTTATAATTCTCTCCAACTAGAAGGAAAATTTTGACATTTTTTAAAAACTTGCATTTCCAGAAGTTATTTACTTTAAAGGTACAGCGTGTAGAAATGCTAACAGTTAGCTAGGGTTCTGATTTTTGATCGTAATGCTCCTTTACTCAGTGTTCCTCTTGACAAGGCAACAGTGGCTTTCAAGGACAAGAGTTGTTGGTAATGCACGACAGGTGTGATCTTCCATTTGTCAAGTTTTCACCAACATAATTGACCATCCATACAAATTCATTCATGTGTTACGACAACTACTGCATTTGACAAAGCCTCTCTTAAAGAAACACGATTTTAGCGCCCCCTGTGGTCAAGGTAGTCTTTGCTCATTGCTTACGCTTCTGATATTGACAGAGCTTTTCCTTTTACATGCTTCATGCATTAAAAATTACAATATAAAAAGTTTCAATCTTCTCCCCGCTGGTCTTTTCCGCATTTGAAAATCACAGAAAGGCATCATTGTAAATGTCTATCTATTCCATAAATGTCAAAAAAATAGTTTAATAGCTTTAATAGTACACACCGGACCTTTAACTGGGCTCATATGAAGAAATACAGTCCTTTGTGTACAATTTTCTCTCCAAGAAAGCCATTTTTTAGAGTATAGCATATGGTTTTGTGCTCTTTTTCCATGTGTGTTGCATAGTTTTATCTGCTTTATGTATCTACACTCAAGTATCAGATCTTGTTAGTACTGTGAACAAGACTCTTATAAGTAGAAATAAGGCTTAAAATTCCCCTTTAATCAAAGCTTAATTAGAGATTTAGAAATAGAGGTTCTAATTTTGCAGAAAAAAAGGTGAAAATATCTGTTATTTGGAAACGGCAGCCCAACCTGTTTTGTTGTTAAGGTTGGAGGACAAATTTCAGGACAAATTCCTCATCAGAATCATAACAATGTGAAGACAGCATCTATCCAGAACCATCTGTCAAAAGAGATGGCCAGAAATCCCATCGCCAAAACTCTAATCTGCTCAGTTACCGAGTCTCTGAGCTGTCACCAACCCCATCGGTCTAAAGTTGGTCGACGCCTGAGCTGTATTTTTATGGGTATTGCTGGACTTAGTGTGGAGGACAGCTGAACGGAGATGGCGGTGGAGGCACTCTGGTAGACCGGAGGAGATAAGCAAACGGCTTATGTGAGTTTGTTTACTGGAAATCACCTCCCATGGGGGATGTTGGTGTCAGCCATTAAGATTCAGGCGCATGGAACGATGAGCTTATAGCCTCACAGAGCCGCAGAGCCACAAACCCATCAGTGGGTTTTACCAATTCAGTCACTTTCAACTCATAGTTCTTACCAAGTAATACCAGAATACTCTAATCTGCTGTATATTTGAAAATGTAAACTTACTGTTTCCATATGTTTTTTTGCATTTGCTCATAAGTTTCACTTGACATCACAAGCTAATTAGAAAATGGACTGCCATCTTTTTTTACTGCCCACCCAAGGCAGTTGTAAAGAGGCCAGGTATTAATGTTACTCCACTGTCTTTACCGTGGTGTGCAGGCGGGGATACTGCGGCGTTTATTACAGCAGCAGAAGAAAAATTAGAGAAAGAAACCGCCGACATTAAAGCTGATTCAACCACCTGAGATAATTCCAGCTTTTGCCGACGGTTTTGGTTGAAAGGAAATTATTGATCATAGTTCACACGAATGCGGCACGAGGAAAAGCAGATACGGAGCACCGGTGCGGACGAGGCCAGGGTTCAGTTCGAATGAGGAAAGCAAAAAATGAATTATGCAATTCTCAAACACATCCACTTTTTTTCCCCTCATTATGCCGAGCCAGCTGAGAGGTAATTAAATTCATGCACTGATAGGATTCCCTCGTTTTCTGCCGCTGTGCTTTTCTCATGTACTTTGTCATTCTGGCACTTTCTGAAAACAAGAGCATGGGGTTCAGAGTTGAAGTGAAACAGCTTCTTGGTCCTATTCTTACTTCTTAAGATACACTTTTTTATTCCTCTCGCTTGAAGTTGCAATCAAAAATGTCAGGAATAAATGTACATATTTGGTCCTAATATAAATAATATCATCATCCTGATAAATTGGATTGTGTCGAGTGTAATTGGGGGGTGTAATCTTACCACACCAGCTTGTCACAGCCCTGTATCTGTGTGTGGTTTTAGGGGGTTGGGGGGAAAGTGATGAGCAGACCACCTCCACTGTAAAGGCGGCCCAGGCTGTCCCGGTAATGTATGGAACAGCTTTGTCCCCGCAGATAAGAGCAGCATCCAGGAATGTTCCACATTTTTCCGCCTTACAGGACCCTCTAGACCCCAGCTGCCAAGACAAGTCGGGAGGGTCCTCCTCTCTGGCCTGGGGGGGGTGATCATACGGTGCGTTAGAGTCGCTGGTTTCCTCTGAGAGAAGAATCATCTCTTGAAGATAAGGGTGTTTCATTGCAGTGAGAGTGTGACAGGGATATAAAAGTTCAATCTACTGTGAGTTTAAGCCAATTTCGATGGGTCATGCACTTTTACATGCATTTTAACGGAGACGTTTATCCGTTTTTCCTGGACCACACACGGTTAAATATCTCAAGATATTTTAAGACGTCACTGGGCTTTTCTTTAAGAATTGGTTGCATTTTATTTTGTGATCCGATTAGATTCAAAGGAACGTAAACTGGGGTCACGGTGAAAGCAATAGTAGCATTACAGCATCGGAGTTTATGATTGGGTCAGTCAGAGATTATTTCCCACTCTGACTCATAAAAGCCAGACAGACTGGGGACAACTCTTCAGTATAGAAGGAGTTTTATTATATTGTCTACACATATTTATCATATATCTGAATTTATGCTTTCCCAATGGGCTCACAATGAATAAGAGTAATCCTGTTTTTACCATTTTCTGTAAGATTTATCCCTCTCTAGTCATTTGAGATATTCATAGGATAGTGTAATACTTTCATTTAGGTTCAAAACTTTGTAAACACTGTGAAGGTTTCTCAACTACCAACAGATCAGAAACTAATAAGATAATGGATTATCCAACATCTTAGAGGGGGTCACCAAACTGTATCTCAAGTCACAGCAAATGTCAAACCAATAGGTACAAACAATGACGTCCAATCAGCTAATTTAAAGATACAGTGTGTAGTTTTTATTGACATTAAGTAGATTTAAAATGTAACTTTAAATGTAACAGTGTGTTTACATTAGAGCTTTTTATGCCTGCAGGAGTGGGTCCACTTCTAAGAAGCCACCATGTCTCTACAGTTGCTTTGAATTGACAATCTAGACAAAGACGGCATTTGTTGTTGTGCATGAAAGAAAATTGTACTGATAGTTGTTCTCAGAGGCCAGTATCGCCTCGAAACTTCACAAGCATTTCAATTTAGTATGTGACTGCCTAAAACCACTAAAAAAAAAAATCCAATTTCTCGACAGTACCTTCAGAGGGGATTTTTTCAACGTTTTTTCTCTTTTTATTTTATCAACCAAATTCACTTTTAGACTAGCTTTGCATGACTTTCATCTCAAAAGACACTTTTTTCTCTAGGGTCCCTGAAAAGCTATATTTCTCCAAAAGCCTTAGATGCTTTATTTTGGCGAGCCTTTCCAGTGATGCAAAATTAGACACAGCTTGTTGAAAAGTTATCACACTACAGAAAACGTCTAGGACTAGCCATTAGCACTCACTCTGCTCCCCATTTAGCCATGTTGACATGCATTCGCTAATGTTACTTACAGCTTGATTGAAGGTCTTTAAGGGTTGAACAGCCTCAAGTGTAAGCAACATTTCAGATATAAATCCGGCTCGTTCTGGCCTTAGGATTGCAAACAAATCATCAGTGAAGTTGGGAGTAAAAACATCTTTATCTTTGGCAGGGAAGGAACACACGTTAGCATGTTTCTGAGACATAATGAAGTGCAGAGGAAAAAGCTGAGTGGTGTAACAGCATTTCCAGCTTCAGGGTGGGCATGTCTTTGACAGAGCTGCGGCCAAGTCCCAGCGTAACACGTTTCCTTCAAGTAATTAATCAATAGCAGTAATATCCGGACTCTTGGGTGGTGAATATTACCAATAGCCATGAATTTAGGCTGTTCACGAAACATAACAAACCTCAAATGAGATAACAAATCTGCCATATTCGTCTTTATGCCTCCTGATTTATAATCAAATTTGCAGTCTTGCGATTAGGGGACAAAAGAAGAGCATCTAAAACTGCAGCAGTAACTTTTCTTTGAAGAATTTTAATCAAGGATTTATTAGTGTTGTCGACCCGTGGCTCTTCGTTGTTTTTCCATCATTCCCTGACCTCAAACTCGAGGGACCTCAAGCTGCAAATCTGCATCCGATGGTGAAGGACTGCCTCAAACCCTGACATTATTTCAGCAGGGCAGGAAGAGACAGTCCATTCTGCAAATTGACTCCTTCAGGAGGCTGTGGTCTTGCAATCTCCTCACCTCCCCAGTGTTCTCCTCTGCTGGGAGATACGCACAAAGCAGGAAACCGATCCTGCGAAGACGGGCGTGGATTTATGACACGGAGGCAAGTGCGAGCGAGGAAGGCCTATTCCCATCTGGGCTGGGAGCCACCGCTGCACTTGGAGATTTATAGCGAGGATGACACAGCTGATTACTCTCGGTTACTGAAGAGAATTGGACATGGACCGGCCACAGGGCGGTTCAGAGTGTGTATTTGTGTTTATGATGTTGCAAATGGAAGCACAGTAACCCACTTTTGTTTGGCTTGCTCCTCATCAAACCTCCTCGACCTCTGTGGCCTGAGGTTCCCTCCGATGGACAGGACAGATAACGTGACCTGGGGGACAATCAGTGACGGAATAAAGGGACAGAGGGCTGAAAGACAATAACACACCCAGACTAATGGAAAAAGCATACAGAATGTTGGGCATGCCATCTCTGGATGTGAAGAAATGCAGAGACTTTGCAGTGACCCCATAAACCGCATGTGCTGTGGACATTTCCTTATTCCTCTTGACAAATTTGTGGGCTTGGCGTTATGCTGCGGCCAAATCCTGGACTTTGAGAGTTCAGCCAAACCAAATAATGGCTGCACAATGGCTGAGGAGTTTTTATGACCCCGCTGACCCCGTCTGGAGCGAGAGTCCGGATTACGGTCCTGGGCATACTCAAGAAGCGAACTCCCAAACGTCTGTCACCTTGTCCGATGTCTCACGGATGGCTCTCCGCCTTCTTGGCAGATGCGACCACCAAACCAAGATAATAAAGTCGTAAAGTCTCGCTCTTACCCGCTCAATAAATCAACGTGAGGCAAGTGAAAGCAGCAAGTGAGGAGCCAAGTAAAGCCAGATGTTTGTCTGTTTTCCTTGAACTAACATTAAACATGTGTAATGAGATTCGTCATTTGGTTAACAGCGGGTAACGGCGTCTTGTGCATTGTTAGGGAGCGGTTGAACTCAACCGAAGATTTGGGTTTGCACATCTACAGTTTTTCTTAGTTTCATCCTGGGGTGAAGAAGTCAACGCATGTCAGGAAAGACAAAGGACAGACCCTTACATTGGTCCACATCATCTTGGAATAAGTGCGGTTTTCTCACAAACCGCTTGTCCCTCCCAAAGGCCTAAAAGTAGGCTTAGGGCCTAAAGTCCATTCCATCCGTCTCATTCCTCTTAGCTGCTTGGATGGGACTTTGGGTGAAAGAAGTTTCCCTGTGTGTGATTGATGAGCCATGGCCAATTAGAGGCTTAGCCCTGGAGGCCCACAAAGACACCCGGGATCGCAGACATAAACACTGGCGGCCATAGGGTCTGAGGATACCTGTTGTCCAGGACTAGGAGCAGCAGCTGAGGAGGACAATGTTTCAGCTTTGGAGGTTTCGGATGCAACGCCAGCTGGACGTACCTTTAAAAAGAAGTCCTATAAGACTGTAAAAGTCTGTCTCACGTGGAAATTCCTGTCAGTATTCCAGTATGGTGCCATATTAGTGAGGGTAGGGTGATGGTGGGTGGCGGGTTCATCTGACACCCTGCGGTTGACGAGCAACAGGGCGCCAGGCGGGGGCTCATTAGACAAACTATGACAACAAGACATTGCCCTTGAAAATCAATTATAAACAGAGGAGCGTCCCTGCATCTGTTTCTGCTTGTAGCTATGCAGCACTGTCTGCCTCTTTTTGTTTTTTTTCACAAGGTTTGCCTCCACTGCCGTTCAGATGGACATCCCAGTGGGATTAGCGATGGCACTGAAGCCTCTGGGACAGCGCTTGTAAATCAGAGCAGATGAACTGGAGCGATGACAGGTCTGGGAGGCCTCTGTTATTTGACTGCGCCGTTTATTAGAGCTTCCAGGAGGGGGGTGGCTTCTCATTAAAGGCTCTGAGTGTGTCCCCCAGTGTGAGGCATGTAAAAAGTAGAGTAAAAAATGATGCGGCGGTTCTGCCAGGGCCATATGTGGGGCTTTTGCGTGGACTAACAGGGTCTTATTAATGTCCATTAATGACCCTTCAGCACTTTGCTTATACAACCTTGGGGCCCAGGCTACCTTCAATTGATTCAACATGTCACCTTTTCACCACTAAGTGCCAAAAAGCTGTTCTTTAAATAGAAATCTGGGTAAATTCCTGGGCTCTTGAAACTGCTAAAGGGACCTGTTTTCCACCTACCATCACAACCTGGCAGTCAACCAGGCGGCCAGAGATCCTCACACGGTGCTAGTTCATCAATCTTACAGACGTTTGCCTTACACTTAAGAATTGTTTGTCCCTGCTCTCCTTGATATAAAATAAACTATTTTTAGACTACCACGAATTATCATAAGTGGTCAGTTGTTATTTTATGAGAAAACATACAGACCTTCATTTACATGTCTAACATTTTCTTTACTTTTTCTTTTTTATTCACTTCTTTTTTAACCTAATCATTCCAAAGCCACCGCAAAGTTCGATTCACATAAACATAGTAGCTGTATAATATCAGGGACACCTGTAGAGTTACTCGCAGCTCAAAATCTCCTTACTTTCTTATACTGGCATCCATAAAACCATAATTTCAGCGCTAGTCCTGACCTCTGAAGCTAGCGCACTGAGCAATAGACGGCTACTAGACGTCAAGTTTTTTTTTATTTAGACCTAATTTCAACCATCTAGATTCTGTTTATTTTTATGCAAACTTTGGATAGGCATTTGAATAGGCATTTTTGGAATTTGGATGTTGCACTTTAACCCACTATTCGATAAGTATTTTTTTTAAAAAGTAACTGTGAGTTGCATAACTGATCTCCAAGTACTTAACCAAAATAATTATGATTATGATAATTATGATAGCCGTTGAGCAATATACAGTGTAGTATAGATATAGCTCTGATTTAGATTTAGTCT
Source organism: Xyrichtys novacula (assembly GCA_962446985.1). Classification (NCBI taxonomy): domain Eukaryota; kingdom Metazoa; phylum Chordata; class Actinopteri; order Labriformes; family Labridae; genus Xyrichtys; species Xyrichtys novacula. Next base: position 2,883,026 of record OY660882.1, on the reverse strand, counting down.
AAACTTGGACTAAATTTAGACGTCTAAAAAACTCTAATTTTTAGATCTGATTTTACATCAAATTTAGATATCTATTAGACCTCTTTTAGACCAAATGCTGCTCAATGGGAGCTCTTTATAAACTAACAGTAACTAGGACAGAGGCAGCATAGAAATACATAAATAGTTTACAGCGACTGTAGCTATTTAATGAATAATTTTCTCTTTCAGATCTATAATGGGATGCTTTTCTTTGACGTATCTGCATTTTTTCTCTCAGTTTTAAGCAGTTTCAAAGTTGTCCATTGTTCTTCTTCAAGTAATTTTTAACTATCACTACAAAGACACAAAATCCCAGACCTTTTCTCCTACAAGACACCCCCCCTACAAGCATTCACCCACTGACATCAGCTTGCTTTGACACGTAAAAAAATAACTATGCGTCATCACCCTCACACAATACAAGCCTTGACTCCTTTTGTGTCTTTGTCTCTCTCTGGAGAGGATTTCATGGCTGTTTCATTTTTCCAAGATGCAGTGAAAGCAGCGTGATAAAAGGCCCTCATACCGAGACCACCACCAGAGCTAAAACAACTGTAAAGAGCCTCTGAAGGACCCCTTTGGGTAGACCAGACCTCACAAACTCTTCCTATTGTTACCGAGCCATTCCACCCCTACTCTGTCCATCTGTTCCTCAGGTCCTGTCTTTAGAGGCACCTTATGGTCAGAGAGCATTAAAAGTATGTTGGGCTTTGTTTCTATTCACTTGTAGAGGCTTCATTCTTTTGTCTAGACGAGTGGACCTTCTTGACTTGAGGAAATTAAGATTAATGGTTTTCAATATGATGTTATCTCACCATGGACTTTATACAACAAATGTATTTTCCACTTAACACAATAAAAGCTTGTGTAGGTTTGAAATGGTTCACATTCAAAAGTACTTGAGATCCAAATGGGGATAAGTAATCTTATTTATGTTTCTGCCTTTGTATGCCAATGTGCTTATTTTGATACGGGTGATGTTATGTTATTGTATCATATTGTAGCATATCGTATCGTATTGTATCATGGACTGGTGGGTCCTGACCCAAAAGTGGGTCGCGGACATGTTCTGGATGGGTCACGTACAGCTGGTCAAAGGAGTGAATATTTAATGCCAACTGATGTTTGACATGTCTTTTCTCCTGAAAATTTGCTTATTTTGAGAGGCACATGTACACGTGCAGCCGCCTCGGCTTGGATTGGATGAATTTATTTCATCATTGTGGAAAAAGCATAAGACATAAAAATGCCTGCTTGAAAATCTATGGTTTTGAAATTCAAAGTCTGATTTTGCTGCAAAAAATTTCAGCTTTAGAAATTCAAATTCAAAATCAGATGGCACAGATTTACTTCCATAATCACCTTGCAACTTAGTGACCAGTTGAAAATATTTAGGGCCTGTGTCCACTGACAGTATTTTTCTTTCTGGAACCAACTTTGTCAAGAATAACTGTGGGGGTGTGGAGGAGAAACTAACCTGATTATTATGATTTAAGTTATATTTTCCCGGTCTGGAGTTGCAGCTAATGCAAAGGACAATTGTTTTTAGATTTTTTTTGTAACATGTCATTGAACAAAAACTAATATGAGATATTTAGAGCAATGGAAAGACAGACTAATTATCAAGAGACATGGAAGCACCAAAGTAAAACTTTCAGCTTTGTGGTCCTCTGAAACTGAGGCTGTGGATGCTGCCAAAGCAAAAACCGATGTTACTGGACACAACACCAGAACATCCAAACATAAGGTTTGTCAGCGTACCATGGCAGTTGTAACTTAAATCCAACAATTCTGAAATAGTCCAGACAAAATTGATGCTTTTTGAACTATGACTTTTAAAATTTCAAGCTTGGATTTTGCAGAATTTTCCATGTATACTGATTTTCAACTTAAACACCACAGAGAACGTGTGTTTTTGCTGAAACAAAAGCACAATACCTAAATAAAACAACAAATGATATAGCTTTTGTACAAAATTATATATCATAACTCATGCCTCCAGACTTTATTACAGACAGGAGGATATGGACAGCCTGTTCCTTGGATTTGATTCCCCTGAGTCTCTCCAGCTCTCACACTCACTGGCAGTGAATAAACTAGTCCTTGATGCAATAAACAAATATTATTCCATTCCAGTCCAGAGACAGGGAGGGAGGGGGGGGGGGCTGCGTACTCATGAATGAGCCTGTTTGTTAATGTGAGGCCCTGACAGTCTGTTAAGCATGTCAATCATCTCGTGGTCACATACAGATTGCTCTACAAAAGATTATGGTTTGACACAGCGCCCCGAGCAGCCATAAACTTGGCAGGTTTGACGCTCCTCTCAGAAACCGTATTCCTGCAGAAGCAAACACGCTACATTGAAATTGTATAACAGTACTTAAGAAATAAATAACACGGTGTAAAACCCGCGCAATAAACCCTATTTTTCAGCGCTCGAATAAAAACCAAACCCTAAGAGGTTGACCGGGTCAGTGTGGAATGAAATCTTGCAGAACAGCACATAATGGTTATCTCCGGTAATAAAGGTGCTGTTGTGCAGGATCTGCAATGGCCTTGTGTGTATTGTTGGCATTCATCAGCCGCTGCATCTTGATGGTGCATGGAGATTACACTGTGTAATCTTAGCGGGGAAGGAGGAGCCGGCAGTCGAGGGGAATGAATGAGATGAATCAGGAGAATTGGATGCTCCACTTGGACTGCAGTGGGATTTGAGTTCATGGAGAACACCTGTTATTCTGAAGGATGTTTTCATCATTATTTCAAACAAATAATTTAAGCTGTATGATGAACCTTACATGCACCGTGCATAGCTGCAAAATTAGATCATCTTAAATTAAATTAGCAAACGGCCAACAAGGAATTTTTCTTCTTTATTGAAAATGATCTAAGCAGCATAATAATCGTCCTCCTGGGTCAGTAAAATGTTATTGTTCAAGGAAATGAAACACTGCTACAAAACAGACAATCATGCTGTTTTATTATCTCTGTTTCAGTGAAGCGCGGCTGCAAAGTGAAAGCAGTGAAGAGAGTATCAATCAGAGGGTCTCCATCTTGTTGGCCGTGGCAGCCAGGGCCAACAGCATGATCATACACATAAATAACAAACCCAGCAGCTGGACCAGTCAAAGGACGAACAAGGGCAGGAGGCAAAAAGGCCAAACATTGAATTAGACAGCAATTTCGTATCAGATGAACCACGTCTACGACTTTGATTTATCAGTATTTGACCAAAGCCTTCCAGTATCCCTGTTTCTCATAGTGTTGTGTCGTTCATAAAAGCATATGTCAGTAATACCACTATTTTTGCATGAGCAGAGTGCATAAAATGCCAAAACAAAGTGCAATGTGCAGTTTGCATACCAGTAAAAGAAACCCTAGATCAAGCTTGATTCTTCATTTTCTGGCATTTGTTTGTTAAATTCATATTTAATTGTTAAAACTCAAACGCATGGTGTCCAGCTGAATAGACATTTTTGAAACTCCATGAAAAAAAATTCAAGAGATCATTTTTTAAATGCCTATAGAGAAATAAAAACACATAGAAAAAAAACTTATCAGAAGATCTCATAATTCATGCATGAAAGGGATAAAACACATACATTGCATCGCTTTTTGAATTTGAGCTATCAGAAAAGTACGGTAACTGTAACAGAATCCTTGTTGCGCAGCTTATCCACACTTTACGGTACATTCATGAACACAGCGCAGTTTGACGTTACGTCCCCCGGAAGTGTTTCTCTTTTACCTAACGAGGTCGAAATGGCGACGCGCTGCATGTGAAGGGGTCGGACGAGGTGAACCGGAGCCGGCTTTATGAAACGAGATCATGTACAAAACACCATGTAGCAGACTGTCAGGTAATGCGAAACCTTATATGCCTTTATATATATAACCTGTTTTTACATTTAAACGTCATCTTAATGTAAACGGCTGATAACTTCCGTGAAAGCTAAGCTGTTAGCTTTAGCATGTAGCTCTGCGAAGGTGTTTGTGTGTCGAGCTGTGACCTTAAAAAGGAGTCAGACACATCCCGTTTTACTGTAATAAGGTGTGATATTTGATATCCATAACTAATGGACTTTAACCGGGTTTATAACCTTAAAAAAAACGCATTAATGCCTTTAAACTGAAGCTCATAATGTCAATACAGACTGGAGATTGTGTCACTGTTTGCTCTCTGTTATTGTTTTTGTTTCTACTTTAATGTCTTTCACTGCTTCGAGCTGCTGCAGGTATTTTTAGTTTAGGAGCCACTTTGACTAAAATGAGATGTCACCCTGTTACTGTCCTCATATGACCCACAGAGGTTTTTAATAGCTGTAAAATCCCAGTTTAGAAATACAGAGAGGAGACCTCTCATCTGACTCAAGCTTGATCCAAAGGCTGACATGTTTATATGAATTTATATTAAACAGACACATTACTGAATATCTATATCTGGAAAATACAGGTATGAGTTACAGTAGAATCAGATGGTGTTTGTCTTGTCTTATGTCTGTTTCTAAAACAATAACATTCAGTATAATGCCCTCCAACACACCAACAATACCTGCTACTACTTCAGTAAACAGTATTAAGAACAGTTTTCACCTTTTAATGAAAACTAAGAATGTGGGAGTGTAGTTAAAGTCATAAAAGTTATGCTTGTGCTGTGTATTAGTTAGCTCTGGATTACTCAGGTGTTTAAAAAGATGTGGTTGGAAGTAGGGCTGGACGATAAAGGAAAAAGTTTATCATGATATATTTTTTTCATATCAGTTTATATCAATGTATATTGCGATATAAAAAATAAAATTTAACAGTGCTTATTGTTAGCATGTCCTTTGCATTGCAATTAGCTACTGCATCTGTGAGGTCTTTGTGTCTCTTCAACATTTTTGTCGTTGGGCGATAAAACATCGTTGCATTGCTTGTGCGCTGCTTCAGGTGGCAAAAAAGATTTGAGGTAGTCCCCGACTTTGTGAGAACATGTTCTCGACATAATTTGCAGTACACATTACTCTGCTTCATGTCCGACCTAAAAAAAACAAAATACCTCCACACCACCAATGTTTTTGTGTCAGTGTTGTTGACGATGTTGTCATCTGTTGAGCCTTCATCTGCATTTCTGCCAGGGATAGCACTCATTTTCTTTTTTTCTTACCAACAGCGCTTTACGTGTTAAGGTGCTATGGTTGCGTGTAGCTGCAGCCTGCTACTACGCAGTTGTTTGTTACTTGGTTCTAATTCAGCACATGATTGGTTCATATATCCTACATAAATCCTCTCCTTTCTTCAGTTGCTTACACATAACAACCCCACAGCAGTATTGTTACAAAGTTCTGCCTCCATCGTACCTTTGTTGACCCTGCAGTGGTGTGATTTTTACCTCATATTATGGTGGTACATGATGAATAGGCTTGTCAGCACTCAGTGAAAGCTCCACACATAATCAAACGCACTTAGGTTTGTACACCCACATACAATGTTACAGTAGTTTTCACTCTCAAGTGTTTTGTTGATTACTTTCTAAGTTAATTGCTTTATTATGTGTAGAATGATGAGAAAAGGTTAAAGAATGTTAAAGGTAAGAATGTGAAAGATATTTCAAAAGTCTTTATGTTCTTTAGATAGAGACCTTGAGATTCTCTGTTTACTGTTTCTTGTGTATTACAGAAAGTATGAAACCAAACCAACAGTATTTTCTTGTATGACTTCATATTTGTTTTCTTATATTCTTGTAGGTTTAGTCGGTGCGAGCGTGAAGCAGAAATTAACACGATGTAACCAGAGCGCTCGCAGCCTCATCCAGCTGCACAGAAGAGACCCTTCAAACTGGCTGACGTACCAGCATCTTAACTTCCTCAAACGTCAGGTAAATTTTCCCCTTTTTCTGCATCCTCTGATTTTCACAGATTTTTGTGGTGTATACCGTCTGCATTCAGTGTAACCACCTCTTTTCTTTTCAGTATGTAACAAAAAAGACCAGTGAGCTTCACCAAAGAGCCATCCCCAAACAGGCTCCCCTCCTGACCATAGTGGATGAGAGAGATGACAGCATCGAGCGACAGGTGCAGAGGATACCAACCATCAACCCTGCGGAGACAGACACAGTCTCACAGCCAGGAGATGTCAACAGTACGGCACAGCCGGAAATTTCCCCCCTGGAGGGCGAATCGGGAGACGTGAAAGTACATGCAGAAGCTCTCTCCAGCACAGTTTTAACTCCAGATGAGACTCCTCACATCCAAGTGGAGTCAGAGGAGGCGAGAGAGGCGCGGCTGGACAAACAGTGGAAGATGCTGAAGGTGGAGGTGGCAGATTTACCGGATGTTTACGCCAAGCTCGCCAAAATCAAACTCACAGGTAGAAACATCTTTATTCTCATATCTCAAGGCCCTTATACACCAGGACGGGAAAACGTCGCTAATGTGAACGCTTGTTTTGACAGGATACGGGTTAAAAAAAAATATTGACGTCAGAAATAATCGCACGAAAAAAACATTCCCAGTGTGAAAGGACCTTAAAGTAGGGGTGTCCCGATACAAGTTTTTTTTTTTACCTCCGATACGATACCGATATTGTAGCCTTCAGTATTGGCCAATACTGATATTGATCCAATATTAGCGCAGACTTGTGCATGACAAGTTTTGCCCTCAGCTGCAATGTCTTTTTCGGAATTTAACGAAAAATACTGCCACATGGCCAACATCACTCCTACTCTTTGCTGCTTTGTTATTACCGTAGTACACACTGATGTTGGGATAATGTGGGCTCTGCATGCTAGATCCAGGTGCTGCTAGATAGAGGTGCCAGAGTGGAGTCAGGCAGTTATAATCCAATATTCTTTTTTTTGCTGATATCGGATCGATATCCAATATCGGTATCAGATCGGGACATCCTAATCTAAAGTTATCATGGATGAACCTCTACTTAAAATAGTAAAAATAATAACAATGATTGCATGACTCTGTGTATTTGAAGCTCTAGAAATAACAGTTTTTGTCTCATCTTCCTTGTTGATTTCAGCGCTGGTGGTAACGACCGCGGCGGCTGGCTTTGCGATGGCTCCGGTGCCCTTTGACCCTCTCCTCTTCTTCGTGGCATCTCTGGGAACAGGCCTCGCCTCGTGCACTGCCAATTCAATCAACCAGGTCAGTTACATTTCTGATTTTGTCCGCTTACTTTTCTCTCTGACGAAGCAAACCACGGGGTAGGAAGGTGACGGAGACTTTGGCGTCGCTTTGATTTCGGACTCATGACTGTTAGATCGCTCTGAATTTAAATCACTGTGATGTGTGATTGTTGTCTTTATACTTAAACTTTGTGATCCTGGAGTTTGATCATCACATAATTCCAACAAAAGCCTCAGATTACACAGGTGTATCCAATCAACACAGCGTAAAATTAACAATTCAACACAACCCTTCAACTCGCATTACTCAAATCCCCAACAATCTCAAACACATGGCTTGTGTAATTGTTTCAAGAGTTGCAGTAAACAGTGCAGATGTTCTTGGTTGTAAATCTGTTTATTTCTTAAGTACCAATTTCCTTTTTGGAGAGAAATGGCGTGGACTTTTCTCAGAGCTGGACGGATATCTGTCGGTGTTAAATGAGTAATACGGCTCTCATTGACTTCTCATAAAAACACGACTTTTCTTCTTCTTGACGGACACTTGCGTCTGCGTCAGTAACAGTTAAACTCATCCCTTTGTTCCTCGTTCTGCATTCTTCCTTCGCTACGTATTCCAAAAATGCACCTAGCTGGTTGTAATGCTGTTATTATTTCTCCGCTGAAAGCTTTTTTTTTCTGAAGCTATAAACCAAAGAGAGCTCGGAGCAGAGACGCTCACAGCGAGTTATATAAGTAGGGCCTCTAATGTTGTCACTGTCTGCAGGAATTTGCTCCGTGACTCAAGAATATTAGGATAATGGGTGACCTCTCCCTCAGCCTCAGATTGAACTCTGTTTAGTAGTGTCTTCAGCCTGTAATTTGGCAGAGGCCGTGATTACACTACAGGTTCCTGCCCTCAGGGCCGAGCCTCCCTTTGTCAGTGTTACAACAGCTGTCTTTAAAATGTCGTGATGCAGCTCAAAATGTCTTTAAGTGTATAAGTTAATGAAGCTGAGAGCGAGATGTTTGTCAGAGAAATCAGTGTCTCTTCAAAGATGTTTGTTTTCTGTCTTGCAAGAGTCAAAAAGTTCCAAAGAGTTAGGTTTTGTATCGGCGCTGTAACGTCTGTGAGTGTTTGAGAACTGTGCTGAAGTTCTCAGTGAGGCTGATATGGATGATCCTGAACCTGAACCAGCTCTCTGTAGTAAAGATACACTGTAAGCCCTCCATCTGTGCCACCTCAGGGTGACATCTGTGGATACAAATCTGCAAATATTTGCTCACTTCTGTTTTTATAGTCAGGCCTGAAGACCTCCTGCACGGTGACGGAAATCCGGCTCAGGATTTGTTTTTTTTTTCTACATCATGTCAAAAAAAACAAAAAAATCCTAGTTAGATAGATCTGAATATGACGAGTAGAATAAGAAGAACTTTATAGATCCCCAAAGGGAAATTCAATAATAATACAGCATTACCCTGGATACCCTGGCATCCTACCGGAGAAGAAGAGGCGGTGAACGGTAAATTTCGGGCTGTGTCCGAAATGAATCACTCAATCCTTAACCCCTAACCCCCATATGGGGTTTTACTATATAGTTAACTATGTAGTGAACTCAATCAAAGGGCGGTTTCGGACAAGACGCAATGCATGACAGGATGCCTGCCATCGTTGAGTGACCATCGGACGGTCATTACATTTTGCAATTCTTTATGGGAAATTTTGAGTCACCTATATTGGGCACTGGAATTGATCATTGAGGTTTCGGACACACCTCAAAATGGCGCTAAGTCCCATGTAGTCACCTATATAGGGGTTAGGGATCCATTTTGGATACAGCCTATAGCGATGGATGCCAGGTACATCAATCCAGGAGCAGAAACGGCGATATTAGAAGCTGGGCTTGGGCGGAAGAGGCTGGAAAAGATGGAAAGCCTGAAAGAGCCAGGTGCTTGTTTTTGTGTGTCGTGATCAATAACTCGCGATTCGGATCAATAACTCTGAGGCGAAACGTTGTCCAAACACAAATGATGCCTCTTTCATGTCGTAATAGCAGAGACTACTAGCTACAAGAATAAAAAAATGATTTGTTTAACAAAAACAAGCCGTTCTTCGAGCTGGATTAATAATACTGATCTCTGTGTGCAGCCGGTAGCCAAGTGCTTAGGGACCATCTGCGAATTACGATACAAGAGCAAAACGCTGCAAACAAAAATCAATCAATATACAGCTGTTATACAGTAGAGACCCCAAAATCACCGAACACACACCAACAACTGTTTTAGGAAAATGTGCCTTTTTATAATGTTGGTGAATTTTTATTGTTATAAATCATTAATATCTTCCAATATTAATCAATAGCTCCACTGTCATAAACTGCATAGTTGTGTCTGAATCATGTCAGTCAGCCTGCTGTTCAGGTTGAGATTGTACGGGCTCCTTTAACTCCTCCGCCTCACACTGAGCAGGTGTGTAAATATCCTTCAGGTATTTGAAAAATGTCCCCCTCTCCTCATCGCCGCTGAAAGTGCTGCGGACTGGGGATGAGTGATGAAGAGGCGGCTGCCTCTGTTCGTACCGTCCGTACCCTGGGTGTCCCTTTATCCTCGGGCCCACCCTCGCATCAGTCCTGTCAGTCTTCATTTTCTCCGCTAATGCAGCCTGAGGTTAGGATACCACACAGCGTCATATTTCATCGCAACAATGTTGTTTGCCTTTCGCTGAGTCCGTCTCGGTTTCCTCGAGTCGGGTCGAGTTTCAGACTTAGAGAAAAAGAGGAAGCTGAGGAGTTGAGAACAGATGTAGCGCCAATTTGAGCTGCAAATAAGAGAAGTGTGTGTTAAACCTGCAGGGAGTGTGTGAAGTCAGAGCCTGTAAGAGTTAGTTATCATCTCTGGACATTTTTATTCATTTCCTAGATGTTTTGTGGCAGCGGTGTCTTCACAAATGTGAGGATTTTGACTTTTTCAAAATGTGAAAATACAAATTAAAGCAGGAATTTGGAAAATTTCCCTGAAAATTTTTTTTTTTTTTTTAAATTTCCGCCAGACTCTCCTGTATTTACTTACATTTCTTGCTTGTGTTGGTGGTCGTGGCTAAAAGAGGATTCAGACAATTTTCCGTAATTTCTGGTTGGTTTCTACTGTCCGATATTGTTTGGGCTCGTGAACGACACGGGGGAGCAGCGTCTGCCTAACAACCAATCAGGTTGGGGGAGGCGGAGAACGGCTTTGTTTACAGTCAGAAAGAGCGGGCCGCTCAAATATTTTAAAATTTTGACGAAACAGACATGACAAAACACAGCGACATTGTTATATTACCAAATGTCATCAATAACTAACAGCTACTGACTGATATTAAAAGCTTTTTTGTAGATACACCACAAAAAAGATGCTTCTTTGACGGAAACCTGCCTACCCCACCTTTAACGGGTCACAAAATCAACTTTTAAAAGTGGATTTTCTTTGATAAAACAGATATTTTTAAATATTAAATAATGGCCGAATATTTGTATTATAGCATGTTATTTTTCAGACAAAAAAGAAGAAATAATCTATGACTAAAAAGGTTTTTGTGAGATTAAAGAGTCACTGTTCATGTGGGTTAAAGGCGCCGTGGTCGGGTATTACAGGAATGCTCCTCTTCTGTAGATAAATACACACCGATTGTAAAGAGATCCCCGCAGAATATTTCTTTAACATTTCTCTCTGTTTTCACAAATGTTCCTGTGCGTCTTCGCCTGAAACTCATCAGCGCTCGCTCTGTTTGAGGTCAGGAGCTCCTTTCTTGTGGCTGGTCGCTGGTATGCGAGCCCGAGCCTCCACGTTGGCAAACTCGATTCTGCTCCATAATCCCCCCGCTCTCCTCTCTGCGCGGGGACGTTTTGCGTGTCATCGTGGTCTTAATTGGCCCCCGAATCGGAGATGGGATTATTGTTTGAGAAAATTCGCCACCTGTTTTGAAGCGGAGGAAGGCCGACTTTGAAGATTTATTTGGCGATGTCGTGTGAGGGGAACGGCTTTGATGTTGGAGGTGGTTGAAAGGATAAACATCATTAAGGAGAGTAAGCGTATTTGTTGTTGGTTCTGTCTTGTCTCCCGCTGTTCGTCTGGTATGAAAAGTACGTGCCTCTGCGCCGTTGATGTCAGTGTTACTTTGTTTGGAGGAGAATGTCATTCCCCGCGCTGTAATTACACACGCGGCGGCACGAAGGATGTCATGTGTGACACATAATTGCCTGTTGCGCTGCGGCTGCGGCGCACTCTGCACTTTTTTCTCTTTTTCTGTTTTAACGCACTCTCTCAGCTCCTTTTGTCAGAGACACCTGCACCTGTGTGATTGATCTCCACACTTTGGTCATCTGTTTGTTTTTCCTAATCCCTCAAAGAAAAAGTAGAGTAAAGAAGAAAATCTATCTACGTTTCACTTCAGATCTTCTGCCAGTTTTAGAAATTAAACACTCCTTCATCTGGAGAAAAAAAGAGCGAGTGTTTCAGCTTTAGCGCGTGATCAAAGCGTGATGTCTTTTTCATACGAAGAATCAAACAAAAGCTCGACAAACAAATCAAAGACGCCGGTGAAGATCACTTCCTATAGATTCTGCTGTTCAGCTCTAATCCCTTAATGCGCTGCATCCAAAGACGGCGAGGAGCGCGCGAGGAGTCTGTGGCCACACAGCTGTCGAATTACCTCCAGGAAAGGAGGGAAAAATGCCTGAAGGGGAATGAAAAACGCTCCGGCTCTTGGAAGTGGCAGCCAGACCTTCATCGGAGCTGTCAAAAGCCAAGGCTGCTCTTTGTCCCGTTGGGAAGTGGCCGCAGGGCAAACAGAAATGTTGTGGTTTTCCTTTTAAAATGTTTCTCCATTTAGGAAAACTGACGGAAGGGTGTAAGCAGTCGGAGTCACGTAACGAAGGCATTTCAGTGTCTACGGTTTCCCACCACAGCCAGAAGTCTTAATGCTGTCATGTCCTGACTTCAAATCGGGGAGGACAGTCAGCTCTGACAGCAAAGGGATGTCATTATTGAAGCATCCACTTCAAGTAGCTCTCATGAGTTGGCAATAATGAAATGTTCTTGGCAGGAGGGGTGTACTTTTTCGCTCTGTCCTGCTGCGTAGACTTCCTTCGGAGCCTGTGTGTGGAACTTAAATCAGACGGATTAAAACTTCATTTTAAATACAGGGTCGACCCAAAGTTTGTTCATCAAAATCAATCGACATTTTTTCCCTTTAGCGTCACTGTCTCTTTGTTCAGGTGTTAAAAGGAGACGCTTTTAATTGACCTGAAAATCGAACACGTCTTCACTGGAAAATCCCAAATCTTTTTCAGGATATCCAAACAAAGTGTGCCGTCTAAATGGGATTAAAATATTTTATCTGTATTCTACTTTTGGTGAGGCTTCTATGACGAAGTGTTGGGGCCACATTAAGGAGGAAAAATATAAGACTTTGAGATTTAAGTCATTACTAGGTCCCGACCAATATGGATTTTTTGGGGCCGATGCTGATAATGATTATTAGGGGGGGAAAATATCAGATTACCGATTAATCGGCCGATTTTTAAAATTAGTTACTAAAAATATATATTAACTGTACTTATACTGTAGGCTACTGCTCGTCACGCCGACAGGAAGACCGACTGATCAAAGTCGGACCAGCAAAGCATTTTCAATTATTCTCTGCATTTTATTTCTGAAAATATCAGCGAAAATCTGTGAGTTTTGACCGATTACCAATTAGGGTAATTTTCACTGCAGTGAATCTGGTGATCCTTTCAAAATAAAACATTTGATCCTCTTTCTTAAAAATGTAAAAAAATCAGATTAGTTGTCGCAGCTCTTTTGCGTCTCTTGAAAAACATTCTTGTGACATTAATGCCGATAAATGTTGGATCTTTGCGAATATTTTCAAATGCATTTCAGCCAAAACTAAAATGAATATAAAGTAGGATTGGGACGATCTGCTTTTCTTAGATTCGATTCCTCCATGAGTTTTTGGATGCTGATTCGTTTTAAATTGCGATTCTATGAAATTGGCGATTTCCTCAATTTTTAGTCTGCACTTTTAACACAAAAAAATCGATTTAAAATTGCAAAACAAAAAATCGCGATACTTATGTGAATTGATTTTTTTCTCCCACCCCTAATATATATACACATCTTTTATTTGGCAAAAGGTCACAAAGTCCCTCCTGTCGTAGATTTTTTTTTTTTTACTGCCAGGTTATTTTAGTAAACATTCCTGAAATTTCCCTGAATTTATGATATATTCATTGGCGACGTTTATACTTTTTCTTTGAGGATGCAGGAATAGTTGATAAGTGATGTTGTTTTGAGTTGAATCCATGTCATTGTCGTGGTTTTTAAGACCCTCTGACTACACGCCAGACTGCGCCTCCACAGGTGCTCCAGCCGTCATCACCTCCCGGTCTGACCGCTACTTCAGCTAATTGGATAATAAGGTCAGACGAAAGTTCCAGTCTCTACCTCAAAGACCCTGGGGCAGCGCCTCAAAGACCCCGATCTGGTCTCTTACTGTCACTGGAGTCCCGCTCGGCTGTTTTGACAGCGGCTGCAGTGTAAGTCACACCGTGTCAGCCCCCGTGTTTGTTTTGACGAAAACTCGAGCTGGCGTGCTCTGCGGCTGCCGACTGTCATTCCCTCTTTCGTGACCATGACAGTCGGTCTCCTTTTGTGTCTGCGTCTCTTCGTGTGGTGAGCTGTCTGAGGCTGGCACGCACAAAGCGAGCCCCCACAAGCCCCCCGGCCCATCCTCTGCTACCACTCCGAGCTACGCCCTCCTCTCCTGTCCTGTGAAGGCATGCATTATTTACCCTGCTGCATGCCTCCTTCTTCTTCTTCTTCTTCTTCTGTGTGCGTTCTGGTCAGTCCCTCACGGTGTGTGGGGACTGGTTATGTTTAATCAGCACTTTTATAGTCGCATGTTTTATTTATTCACGTTTTGAAAGCGGCGTCATGCATCAAAAATCCGTCTCTAAACTTTTTAAACTAAAAGGATTTCATCAACTTCTGATCGTGGCGGTGTCTCGACAGCAGAAAATCTCTTCAAAGACGATTTTATCAGCGCATTTGACTTAATTTCGATGATCTGTGCAGCTCGAAGCTTTTAACCATCGCAAATGAAGAAAATAATCCATATTGATAGCTAAAGGGACTGAATTAGTCATGATACAAACCGCCATATAAAACCAAACCATCCAGTGGACGCTCATACTTTAAACTCTGAAAGCGTTGTCAGGCTCCCCAGAGTCTAATGGTACCACAAAGTGCTATTTTAAACCCTCTAACGCGACACAGGCTTGTTGTCACGGCTGCGATCTCGACCATATTTCCCATTGTTTGCAGTGGCAGGCATCAGTCCACATGAAATGAGATTTTAACTCCGACTGGAAACTCCCTCATGTGATGTTTTGTCTTGAATCCACCCCTGAGGCGTTCGTAGACTCATACATGAAGCTCCACTCGGTGAAAGTCCTTCAATTACACGTGAGTGAATTGGTTAACATCAGTACGGTAAAAATGTGTAATGTTTATATTACAGAGCAGTCAGAGTATTACAGTTCTGACACTTTTTTTCCTTTTGGCTCAGCGCTGCCGTGTATTTGATCTAAAATGAAACACTCACTATGAGCTCTGAATGCTTACTGTCAGCTTTAATTTGAGGCCGCGTACATCCACACCAGCTGAGAGATTTAGGATTGTTCCCCTCTGGTGTCCTCGATTTCTAGGGGACATGAAGTGATCAGACATGTCAACATAAACGCAGAACTTTTTGTCACTTTAAAGTTGTTAAATACCGACACTGAACCAAAGTTACCAATCAGCTCCTGCATGATCTGTACCAGGCTTTACATAAACTTCAGTGTGAATGAACTTGTGGCGCGGTTGGACACTTAGAGTAGCTTCTCCTTCGTAAAGCTGAGATGATATGCCACACTGAGTGACACATTTTACTTATTTAAAAGGCAGATGCACGTGAGTTTTATCAAAATTAACTTCTTACATGTACAGAACAAACTTTTAAAAGTCTGGGCTGAAGGCGTGTGAACTCTTGAGCTTGCATAGAAAGTTTTGACCTGATAAAGTTCGATAGAGGAGAATACATAACAGTAATAAATCTCAGTCCAACTATGAGGAGTTTATTTTAGTCAGGCTGATGTGCTTACATGTTTTAAAAAGTCCAGTTTCTTTAGGACTAATGCAATATATAGTTGTTTTTTTTTCACAAATTGTAGAAACACTATATTCGGGATACACAGTCTGGTTTCTAACACCTGGACTGAAAATGAGCTTATATTTTTAAATAGTTAAATTCTAGATTATCCAAAAATCTTGAATGCAAAATGTAGTTTTTAAAGCAACTGTAAGGGCCACTCTCCATCAAGAGCATTTTTTGCTGTAGTTGTTCAATCCACAGATAGAGACCAGCCTTTTTAAGTTGGGAGGACTCTTAATATCAACTTTGTCAACAACAATAGTGGAGGTCTGTAAGATGGAGAAACTAAGCAAACTTGTATTTTTAGGAGTAATTTTTAAGTTCAAGAGCTGCTGTTGACAGTAATTCTTCCAATTGTTTTTATACTTTTATGTTAAACTTTATTGAATTAAAGCAAATTTGGAGCATTTTAAAACAGAGCTCACAGTCTGCAGGAACTAAAAGTGCATGTGCTGTGATATAACTTTTGTAGTCTTGAAATATTGCAAGTGCAGTTGGTGTACACAGGCCCTAAAAGCAAAGCCAAGTCCTTGTTTTTTAGTGTGTTGTTCAAACTTCAAGATTACTTTATATACCAACATAAATAAAGTCACACTGTCATAAAAAACAATAAACAGAGAGTCTTCATCCTGCAAAGGGAGCATGAACACGATGTTACTCTATGAGACACAAAGTGAAAATGTGCAGATTTGCAGACATGATCAGTTTTAGGATCTGGATCTTCTGTGGTTGTGTGTCTTTGTTTGTTAAATAAGTTCATGCAGCCCCCCTCTCACATACGACAGTGCCATACACAACAGCCGCTGCCCTCTGTGGGTTTTCTGTTACACGGTTATATATTTGATTAACTCGCTTCACCTCTTTGTGAGTTGGCTCTCGCTGCAGTGATTCTCGCCAGCTTTACTGCACCAATATTTTGTGTCACCGCCGCCGCGAACAGGCCGGAGGTGCAGATAGCGCTCCATCAGCAGCACAGTAGGTGGCGGCTGTCTACCTCAGGCTGGGCCGGGGGCACAGTCCCCGCGCCCCAACAGTCAAGGCTGCCTCCCTAATTTTCCAGAACAGAGGACCCCGCATAACATGGTACCTCTTAGGAGGATCATTACTTGTAACAGGACCTCGTAGCCACTAAAACCCCACCAAGTACGCGCCCTTCAAAGACAATGAGAACCTTCCACCGCCGGGTTTGTGTCTGTTCCCTACAGAGAAGGAGCGACAGAGGATACGGGTTCAAACGCACGCTGCAGAATACCTCCACCATGATGACATAGCTGTATTTTTTGTGCAATTTATTCCCCCTTTCCTTGAGATTTACCCCCCACCAACCTCATACCAGAGTCCATTTGATGAATAGCAGGGAAACCTTCAAAATAACCCCCATACTGGAGGAGTTCTGCGTCAGTGTTTGGTGTGGGAGCTTCAAAGATACCCCAAAACAGATGAAGTCGAAGGAGTGTCCGCGCTCGTCATGTAAGTTTCCCCGGCTCTGTCCTGTAATCGACCGGTCAGAAGTGTTTGATCTCTCACGGGGTTTTGTGTTTTCACTGTTTTTCAAGGTTTCTTTTAAGAGTCAGAGGGCAAACTCATCAGAGGATTAGCCAAACGGGTGATATAACGAGACATGAAATCCCCGCCTTGGTGCAGATGCTGCTGTTTTCTGACAGCTTTGTTAAAACAAAAGAGAAGCTGATCTTTGACACTCATACTCCAGATTTTTTTGTCTTTCCCAAGCTGTTACTCAAGCCCGGGAGAAGGATGAAATTCCTTTTTAATTGCCGAGCAGGATGGCACTAAAAGGACTAGATGGGTATCTGTCGAAGGTCGCTGGATTAAACTGAATATTTAAGCAGACAGCTCTGTTTAATAGTTAATTTTCTTTAAAGGCTCTCGTCTTTGTTGACCACAGGGCGCCTACCGGTTTCAAACTGTACAAATGAATCTCCTGCAGCCTCAGACGCAGACAGATGCTTCCCTCTGATAAAGTCACGGAGGGTAAATCCATCTATTACATACCCTCAAAGATAACGCCTGAGGGGGAGACTGAGCAAACGCTGTTGCCAGGCAAAGTCATCGACAAGGGGTGAACACGGGGTTGAGGAAACTACGACTTCCAGTGATGCTTATTATGTTTTTATTAAGAAAGCTGATTTTCTTCTACTTCCTTTGTGTGCGTGTTTTAAATAGGCGGCGATATGATCCAGCGTCTTTTATTCGTAGTGCTTCATGTTGGAGGTTTTCTAAATAAGAACCATTTCTGGAACAGTTATTGACCCTGTCTGTACGCTTTTGACTATTTAGCTTATAGCAGTTTAGATAAGCTGAGATTTAAAATTGTTTTAAAGCTCCTTTGAGGAGTTTTTAACTTGGTATGAAACCGAGTCGATAATCCAATCCAATCCACTTTATTTATGCAGCACATTTAAAAAGAAAACAATAAAGTTTAGCAAAGTGGTGCACAGTGCAGTAAAATAAGTTAAAACACACCAAACATGAAATTTTAAAATAAAATAATCATAATAAAAACCACGTAAAAAGACTTCAATGCTTACGATGCCACTATTTGTGTTGTTTAATTATTATAATTTCAGGTTGTTTCGTAACCCTCCAAAAACTCACCACAGGAGCTTTAAAATAGAAAGGAAACACTTTTGTTGTTTTTTTTCTGCTGCTTATCTGACAAATACACCCCTCTGACCATTTTTAGGCTTTGAAATTCACAGTTTAAAAATTTACAACGATCTTGTCTGGTTCAGTTTGTCTTAAAAAGCCATCAATATAAATTTTAGTCCATTTTGTGAGCTTAAAAAACTTCCTCACTGGAGCTTTAAACAAGGAAAAAAGAAGAGACCTTAAACCTTTATTATAAACTTTATTTTCGCTGACAAAAGAGACTAGAAATAGTAGTTCCCCTTACATAATTTCACGGTGTAACAGGGCGTCAAGAGTCAGGACTTACAAACCAGACTGTCTAACTAAGCGAGAAATTCTTTTTGATCTCCGTAAACTCAACCCCCTTCAAACGACAACCAACCTCAGCTCGCTTCAAAGGAGGACAAGAGCGCGGCCCGTCAACATCATGCCGTCATCTTTTGTGAGGATCACACCGCTCACACGCGAGGTGTCTCTCTGAGCTCAGGGTGCTGCTGCTTGTTTGGGCAAACACGCCTCGCCACAATAGAGTCACCTCCACCTCAGGGGATGAACGCCACTGACTGACTGAGTGACGGGCAGGTGGAGCCCCTCCTCTCCGCCTCCCTGATTAGCCTTTAGTTTCTGACAAAACACCATGATTACGGGCTTCAGCGACCGACGAGGGAGGACGCAGACACCTTTGAGACCTGAGTCAGAGAAGGGGGAAACACCCACCCATTTTAACTCTGTCTGGCACTACTGAACCTTTCCACACCTCACTGTTCATGTGAGGGAATGCCTGACCTCATGCAAGCTGAGCAAACGCCGTTAGACCAACTAGGACACGCCATCTGATGGATTTGTTTTCTCTCTGTCACAACAGATGTTTCAGGTTATTTTCAAAACAATGTTCCTCAGAAATTTTAATGAGTTTATTTTGTTAAATCCGTACTATAAGAGCAGTTTTAACTTTTTAAGAATGCTTTTCAGGATCTTAATTTTGAGATTTTCCTTTAAATATTCTTTCTTTCTTTCTTTCTTTCTTCTTTATTTATCTCAAACTTTAAGAACAACAAAAAACAAACAGAAACAAAACACCAAACAAAGTAATACATATGTACACCAAACAACTGTACATGTCAAAGGTAAATTTACACAACATATGTATGTCAAAATAAACAGTTTGAGAAGGAACAGAAAAAAAATAAATATATATAAAAATATATAAAAAAAAATATATATATATATATATATTTGTATAAATTAGAAAGATCTGTAAAAATACCTACATATTATACACAAAGATATCTGCTTTCTCGATAATTTGATTTAAATATTTTTATGTTATTAGACATTTTTAAGGTGACATCCAGGCTGTTCCAAAGTTTGAAATGCACATACTTTAATCCTGCAATTAAGCAGATATTAGATTAAATATCAGTATATCAATATCAAACAATCCCAGGTGATTTTTGTCGGGTCATTTATTGGTTATGGAAGAAGACAGACAGCAGGCTAATGTATTAATGCTGATTTTATCTTTTATTTTCCACTAAACCCAGGTTCCCTTTCTCTCAGCTGAAGGTAACGTAGCCAAAGGCGAGCAGGAACACTCTTTGTCAAGCTGAGATCCGTAGATAATCAACAAAAGCCGGCCTGTTTATGGCGTGCCCGTGAGCCAACACTGGATGCTAATTTCATTCAGAGGGCATCGCTGCTGGAAAACAAAATGGTCGCCAACATGCACCGAGACGTTTCCTCAGATTTGTGCTTCCTCGTCTTGAGCTAATGTTAAGTTATCAAAGGTCGTCTCTAAGGTTGTTACAGTTTGGACTTTTTTCTTTAAATACGAGTTTCAGGGCGGTGGTTTGTAAATGAGGATTAAAATAATCAGGCTTTCATCCTGCCTTTTGCCTAAAAGAGGAATATTTTATCTCAAAGCTGCTTAATTGCAGGATTAATTAAAGACGGATTAGCTTCTAGGTGGTCATCTGGTCATGGTGGTGTTGGCAAATTAACTCAAGAAGCAGCATTTTCTTTTGGTTTCCTGCAGTTAAATGTTGGATTTGAGAGGAAATAGTCTTCCTGCAGCATTCACTTCAAAAGCTCTCTAAAAATACACCACATTGCACCTTATTTATTCATTACACTGGAAAGTGTCCTTGCATTACGATATCACATTATTACCATGCAGACACCCCACATTTAGACTCACTGTAATTTCTCACCGCTCTGTAGTTGAAGTGTTTGTTTCTGTGATTTCAGCCTCTACCTGCATTTTAGAGGAGGCTTTTAGCCGGTCCCCAATGACTATTATTCAGACTGAATTTCCTGAATCTTAACCGCCACCCAAGTCCTCATCCTCTGTTATGTAATCACACGGCATACTCTGAATAGCTGAGGAAGTCAAAGGTGATCTGTGGCATGTGAAAAAACTTTGGCGTGATTAGATTTTTTTTCTTTTAGCTCATGTTAGAAAAATGTGACGCCCCAATATCTGGTTGGTTGATCAAAGTCGTGCAGGACTATCACTTAAAATATGGTTAAACCGGTAAGTCTTCCTTTTGAGAGATGAAGTGGAAATGCAAAAACTGCAGTTCATCATGGGTCCACAAGGGCAATCATCAAGGATCCCTCCTATGCTGATACAACATGGAAAGTTTAAGTGGGTCAGAATTTCCAATACGGTAATCGCTATCTTTGGCTTTGAGAGGTTGGCGTCCCTCAAATTACATCTGTTTTTTATGGTTTATGGATCAGATGCATCAGTTTAACATAAATATATTCAGTTGGGAGCGTAATGGGATTCCCCTATCAGAGCACAAGTATTAGGGCCCGACCGATTTAACGGTGAGCCGATTAAATCTGCCATATTTAGCCCGTTTGTGACGAATTGGTAATCGGCCAAAACTCGCCAGTTAACAAGTGCCCTGCGTTTATTTGTAGTAGATTGTTAGTCATTACTAGGGATACACAACATTATCGATGCAATATCAATGTTAGCAGACAATAGCCTAAAACGTCAACTATTTGTGTTAGCATATTTGAAAATTTCTGCCGATGTAATTTTTTGCCAAAAAGGTGATGCATTAACATGTTGGCTGTATGGTATTCTGAAGTGTTGGAAACAAACAGCAGAAACGTTTTTGAACATCTAAATTAAACAAGGATATTGTGATCATATATGGTAGAATCAGGTGTTTGTCTCATTATAAGCTTGTTTCTAAAATAGACAGTCTCAATAATAAGAGTAGCAAGTAAATTCTCTCACAAGACAAACTATGTCCTTGACAATAAAAAAACAGTGTTTTTGTTGGTACTCATATTGATCAACCATAATAGGTTTGAAAACCTCATAAATATCAAATATCTGCATCCCTGGTCATAACTGCCTCCTAATGTGCACTGACTCCTGCCTGGCGCCTTGTTTAAAAAAGCCCAGTTTTTAGTTTTCTAGCTCGTACAGTCTCATCTGTACTTTAACAGGAGGATTAGTAACCCCAGAAAGCACAAAAGGTGGCTTATGTGTCTTATCTTCACTCTTGTTCTGCCGCTGTATTCGTCCACCTGTCGTCTCCCTCCGGCCATCTCTTACCTGAGGAAGTCATCTCGTACTGTTGGGCGTGGACTCGTGTCTGTCTCTATTTCAAAGGAAACACTCCAGTTATATAATAACATGGTGGTTTGTTGGTTGATTACTGTTCATTAAAAAGACCAAAGAATGTGTCTCTGGACTCTATCGTACCGTACCTCTCCCTTCCTGCTCTTTGTAAGCAGAAATACCAATCATTACCTAGAAACAAGTGTGTAGAAACGTCACTGCATCGTCAGCGTACGTACTTATACAATAGATTCAAGTGTGCCTCTGTCGTCAGTGTTGTGTTGTTTTGTGCGTTACAAATGTTAGCTTCAACGTCATTGTATTGTATTCGTGATTATTTTCAAAGCGACCTTGTACTATCATTCCAGTCTTACGAACCCCTCACTCACGACATTATCCGTCTGCCCACTCGCATCCGACACAACAGCTATCAACACACACAAAAAAGGCCTCGAATTGCCACTTGTGTGTTTGTCTCTGTTAATATAACCACACAGTCACTCATTCAAGTGGAGGGAAGTAACCATTGCTGTTCCCATTCATTTTACACCCACACAACTGTAATCACTTGGAAAATCATAGACATCGAGGTGCATGAGTGGTTATAACCCACACTTGTGTGTTTTACCCTGAACCTCTTTGTCTCAGTAACCCATATCCTGGGGATTAAACGTTTCCGCTGTGCTTTGTAGTGGTACACTGCGTGGAGGGGTGTCCTGTGCTCGGCTCTTTCTCCTACTTGTAGACCTTTTATCTCTACGCTGCTCTGCTGGTAATTGCTTATGAAGAGACTGGGTGGGTAGAGGAAGAGTGGCTCGAATTTCACCAGCCCACAATTGTCAGCAGCGGCTCTTTGAAATTCTGCCTTTGTTTAAGAACGTTTCATCCTTTTATATGGAGACATTAATCTTAACTTCACTGTTAAAGAAAATACTGGGATCTAATTATTTTAGTTGAATTTAAAGTTTAGGTCCGTCTCTTTCCTACAATAAACCATGGTGCTGAACTGTACTAGACAATATGGTAGAATCTAATACGATAAATACGACACGATTGGGGATAAATACAATTTTTGTATTTTAAAACAAGATTTTAAAGGACAAAACAATATATGTCAATTAAATGTGATTCGATATTATTTGAGGCACTTTAGTTCAGGTAGAAGTGTTATAATAGGTTACCATGATACGTTACAACTAGATCTGATATGTCACTAGACAAGACATTGTGATACAAAAAGATATGATGTGATAATCAAGAGACACAGTATATTTACAGTATATAGTATACTGTCGATATCTCTAAATAAAAATTTAAAAAAATTTAGATTTATCGGTAATCAGATTTTTTTCCCCCTAATAGTCGGTATCGGCATCGGCCCCAAAAAATCCATATCGGTCGGGTCCTAATAAGGAGTTTCAAAACATCAGTGTTGAACTTGTTTTAGTATCTAAGTCTAGAGAACTCTGACTGTTGTATCACATTTTTATCTTACGATTAACATTGGAGAAAAATGACACAGTTGAGTAAATTCAGGAAAGGCGAGGCAAAGTTTGGAGCGCAGGTGACTCATTTATATGTCGTCATCCATTTCTAATGATGCTCAAACTTGTGGTTTGTCTACTTTACCAACTTCATGATAAAAACTGCTCAAGAAGAGAGAAATTCTCTTCGACTATTGTTTGTGATGCTTTTATTTTGCCTTTTTTAACTATTTCGCATCAAGTTCCTTTATTTTCAGTGTTAGACAAACATGCTTTTCTTTTAAATGATGTGCTTTGTCTAGATGATGATAAGTTTATGAAAACAGTGAACATCAGTTTCGAAGAAGTCTGAGCATCTCCTGAAGGACTGCTGCTGCTTCTTTGTCAACTTTCTGTTTTATTGAAGTCAGTTACCAGCGTGAAACCCCATAACCATCCTCTTCTCCTGGTATCAATACTTTTTTTTTGTAAAAGGTGTTTATTCCAAACACCGGTATATTAGGTCAGCCTCACCCTGTCGGGTCATTTTATAACCTGTCTTTGCTAAATTTACCGCCTACCAGACCCCGACCCCTGCGTTACATCCCAAACTATGACTCATCTTTGGTCTTCTAGTCTGGAGAAATTCAGTATAAAAATATTTTACACTCATATTTTGGAGATTTTACCTATTAACTCAACTTCTCTGCCGGTAATCTAGGTTTACAAAGTTCAGACGTCACCCAAACCTCACTGGGATTTTTCTCGAGGAGTTATGTGAGCACTAACTCCCCGATCCAGATACACTGGGAGCTGTCTCCTATTAAATCCTGACAAGAAGAATCTCTCTTACATTCACAGACAGATGGTTGACATCTCTTTTTAACAGCCTGTCAAGAAGCCAACTGGTTGTTTTCTACTTAGGAGGATAGGGAGACGAGGCGAAGGGGACACGGCGAGTATAGCGGAGAGAGAACGATGGGTCTCAGGGGCAGAGCTGGGTCTGTGGACGAGGACAGACTCTGACAGGAACTTTGTCACCCTGTTCACACAGTCCCATCCTGTTAACCTCCAAAACAAGACTAAAGCGAACGGATAAATAATTTACTCCGGCTATTTACAGTCTGCTCCCAGATGTTTCAACTCCGTATCAACAGTCTTCAGTCTTTTACTGTTTCAAGTTTTTGGTATAAAAAGGAGTTTAGAAATCCCTCAACTTGACAAAACTGCTTTTTCTACTCTTTTTTTCCAACCTTGTCCCTGAAACTCTCCTGCACTGAGCTGTATGAGTGTTATCAGAGGTCGAGTTTACAGAACGTACCGCGGGGAGAAAGGGAGGCTGAACAAAGATGCTGTTTGAACAGTCTGAAAACCTGCGTCGTGTTCAGATTTTTCGATCAGCAGCATATTTTCACAAACAAACCCTGTTCTTGGACAAAGCAGGCACCTGTGACCCGTGTCCCAGCATGCCACTGTGCTCACCGCAAGGCAGAGATAAGATGAGAAAAAAAACCCTGAACAAAGTCGACGGTTTTCGCTGTCATTTTGGAGGAATGCTGCTTCTTGAGCCTCATGTTTGCCGTAGCCATGTATAGATCTAGAAGTGAACAGACTAGACCCACATTTAAAGAAATGTTTGTACATTTAATCTTCTGATAATTCTGGTGCCCACTTGTGAGGATGTCTGTTTAATTTTCCACTTAACAAAACGTGCATATCCTCACATATAGGGCTGGGCGATAAACCGAAAATGAACAAATCCGAAATTTACAACAATAATCGATGTTACAAAAGAAACTTTTTATAGTCACTTTTGTAACTCTTTAAAGGCCAAAACTGGTCATTAGTCACAATTATGTGAAATTGTCTGGATATAATTTTTATTCCGACTTTTTCTTGTGTTTTCGGCAAAATTTTGGTAAAAAATATTAAACTATTTCCTCTAAGTTGCCAATTACTAAACTTAAATAAACTTCTAGTTCTTCCGAGGCCCATAACATATTACCGTAATGACCAAAATATGTAAGAAATAACTTTCTAAAAGTAGAATTTTTAAAAAGTAGATTTTGTTTTGATTTTCAAATGCCAATGTTGGTTGTAAGTGACTTGTGAGGATGTCTGTTTAATTTTCCACTTGACAAAACATGCATGTCATCAGACATAGGGCTGGGCGATAGACTGAAAATTTATCGATACCGAAATTTACGACAATAACCGACGTCATTTTGCCCATATCGGTATATTCGGTGTCAAAAAAATTAATAAACAAAAGTTGGTTTTTAGATGTGTGTAGGTAGGCTATGGTCTCACGCCAGTCCATAACAAAGAGGGAAAGACAGGTGAGGAGATGGAGGACGGTTCCAAAGTTGTAGTGGCTGAAGTAGACGAAGTTGTAGAATGCAAAATCCTTAGACATGACCTTGTGGTGTCCCAAATAGTTACGTTAATAATCCGGTCGTGCCGTGGATGAGAGAGGACAAAAACACCAGAAGAAGACCTCCCCATACATCGTTGTCTCCTCCTCATTTTGATTTGAAAGGCTCGCTGACTGAGCCCGTCTGGATGGAGGAGCAGACTCTGCTGTGGGTCACCGCCTCAAATTCAAATCTGCCAGAGGTGCTGATGGCTGCTGTCATGTCTGAGAGAACAGTGAAGGCCTTCATACTCGTCTTCACTTTATCACTCCTCATTTCCACGGGGTGTGTTTCTTCCAGATCATCAGGACTGGAGTTGTATCGCAGCCGTATTAGAGCAGACACACACACACACACAGGCACACCCGGGTTAGACTTCTTGTGGTCGGACACAGCTGTGGAAGAAAAATCCAAACACTCACATTCCCTCAAACATACACACGGTCATGCACATGCCTCTTTTTCCAACTGCACCCAGACTGTTGAGAAGCTTTCAAACTGCACGTCATGTCAGTAACACCCTCACAGATATTTGGGTATGCCCACCGAAGGCGGAACAAGACTGTTTATTTCTTCTTAAACAAGTGACCACACACTCACACAGCCGGGCTTTCACACACAGATCTTCTCCTGAAGTATCTGAGACTGAATAGAAAGACAGTCAGCCAGGAGTGACATGCACGTATTTATATGCACTTTAATTTATCAGACGTATTTAGACATACAGCTGGAGGGATTTATGTTTGCTTGATTGATTTATTTCTATCGGAAAGATTACCCGTGTGTCAACCAGATGTCTAATTGACTAGCAAATACAGGCGGGTGGATTTATGACAGTGTAATATCCTGTAATCTCACATTGTGTATTTAAACACTGACACAAAGTGGAAAATTTTGTACCACAGAAAATATTAAAATAATGCTTTAAAAAAAGGGCCTGACATTAACTTTTTTCACAAGGAGCACAAGTGCTTCTAAGTTGAAAAAGTAAGGAGCACACAAAGAACTTTAAGGGACACAATGAAAATTGATCAAATAGTGTGTGTCTTGTTGGTTGACATAAGTACTATTACTTGGAATCAATTTTAAGTCAATTGGTAATGTGACATGGAAGCTATTGGAGGAAAACAGCCTTTTCTGAAAACACCAACTGGTAATTTATTGATGGTCCCTTATTCAACACCCAATGTTGACAGCGAGGGTGCCGAGTAGATTTAACCGCGCTGCTGTTGCCGTTACCGCTTATGGGAAGACACCGGTAAATCTGCAGTGACTGTCCATTGGATATCCAACCTAAAACTAACTTCACCGCAGTATTTACAGGAAAAACATTTGTTGCCTCGCCTAACCTGTATCCTGTCAATACAAGCGTTTACATCAGCAACGTTTTCCCGTCCTGCGATATTGCGGCATTTATTTTTTCGTATCACAGTCGATTTTCGCATTGTATTTTTGCGTCATTCCCAGTGTGTAAGCACCTTTTCGCCCAGAGTTAAATTTGTAATCTGAATCCTCCCTGACACTAGGGGGCACTGTGTCCCGGTCATGACACTTCATTACTGATGGAAACCGTAATGTGATTTGACGCAAACACAAACTACTGCATCTCGACTAAAAACAGACCTCCTGCCTGAGGAGCTTAAAACAGTCTCCTACACTAAACAGAAATAGACAACTCTCGTTTGTCTGAAGTCTGGAGCTAAAAACTTTTCTTTATTTATGGCAACAAAGAGGACGGCTGTCAGAGCCTCTTTTGATCAGTGTAAGAATAATCCTCTTCTTTAACATTTCCTTTCTTTCTTACTTTAAAGCTCCTTCCTCCTCTTTTTGTCCCAACACTCCTCCTCAGATATTTAGAGTACAGCATGCCTCTACGGCGCAGTAAGCGTTCCCAGATCCTGCCCATATCTCGGCGGGCAGAGGCACTGATCAGGGCAGAGGTAACGTGGCTCGGCTCGGCATTAATTGGCTGATTAGCATAAGGACAGTTTAGCACTTCACTGTCCCACACTCAGGCCATTAATCAAGGCGGAGGCTGTGCCAGCTGAACGGCTGCCAACAAGCTCCACACAGACCACTAAAAAGAGAGGGAGGAGAGGTGTGGGTTCAACTCAAAGGGAGAGGTGATCCGCTGTTTGGCCAGACAGAGAGCTGCAGTCTGTGCAGTGGTGCCGAGGAGGATCAGAAGGAGACTAATGTGTCGTTAGAAGAACAAAGTTTGGCTCGTCTATACTTAGACAGATGCAAAATAAAGCAAAAAGAAGTAATGCACATGCACTAGTTGCGAACTTCAATTCCCAAACTGCATTAAAGAATTTTCAGGATTTTCTCTCTTTAATGGTGCAAACAAATTTAGCTTTTCATGTCTGATCACACCAGCAGATCCCCGATCATTTCATCACATCAAAGGTTCTCCGAGGGCGAGGAACCTCAGAAACATCTGCCAGCTGTTCCTGTGCAGCATTCCAGAGACAGATGCATGTCTCCTGTTTTTATCTGCCACATCCACCGCAGATACCATAAACGAAATATTTCCATTTTCCAGCAAAGGAAATAAAGAGGCTGAGATTTTTACAGTCACACTTTAAAAGCCAAAACCTGGTCTTTAGTTATAATTATGTGAAATTGTCTGAATTTAATTTGTATTCCAACTTTATTTTACTTGGAAAACTTTTGTTAAAAAAAATGATTTCCTTAATGATGCCAAATATTAAACTGAAGTTTTGAGTTCGCCTATAACAAATTACCGTAATGATCCAAATATGTGGGAAATATTTTTTCTTAAAGTAAAATTTTAAAAACAGAGGCATCATTGTAGATTTTGTTTTGGTTATTTAATACCAGTATTGGTTTGAAGTTGACACCACATATTTAGAAAACCAGTATTCACACAGATCTACTGACAACTAGGGGTGTCGCGATACGATATTGATATCGGTCCAATGTCGGCAATAAAAATGAATATCGGATTATATTGACCTGCATTTAAAATCTCCAATATCGGCACTCTGATACAAGCAGTCCATTCCAGACCCACTCCGGCACCTCTATCTAGCAGCGCCCATATCAATGTTGACTGATATCGGTATCGGTCAATATCGAAGGCTACAATATCGGTATCATATCGGAAGTCAAAAAGTTGTATTGGGACACCCCTACTCACAACCTCAGTCCCAGAGGGATAAAAGATGGAGAGGGACAGTGATCGTCCGGGGTAATGTGGCCTAAAAGAAGACCAAATTACCCATCAGGTGAAGTGGAATTAGGGTTACACATTTTGAGGCCATGGTTTAAATGCAGTAGCAAAGAAATATGATGCCATAGAGAGTAATGTCAGCTGAAAGAGATTATCTTTTAAATGTGAGTAAGTTACTAAAGAATTGAGCTAGATGGCGACTGCAGCCGATAGCTTCAAAAGTCCACTGTACAAACAAATGGATGACATCTATAACGTTACATCCATTTATTATGTTGTCTGTAGTTCAAATCTGTCAATCAACCTCCTTTAACACTCATGCACACACCTTCTACACTGCCCCTTGTGTCTTCTATTCCCCTTTTTTCCGTCATTCTTCCCGCTCCTTTATTACTCGTCTTTTTCGCTTCGATTTCTTCAATATTTCTGAGGTTCTCCTGCTTCTTAGCACCTCAGCTCTCCACTTAGACACGCACCGCTTCCTCTTAACTCTGTAATAAGTACTTTGAAAAGTGTCTAACAGGTTCTCCAGGCAAGCCGTGTAAAATCAAAGCATTGCTCACATAACTCCAAGACTATTCATTTGACTCCAGACGCTTCAACGGCATTTCTGTGACAAGAGCGGCGGACCAGCTTCCACCGCAGGAACACCTTGAAATAACCTGAATCTGCCACGCTGTTTCTGAGCTGGCCGCGTTTGCTCTCTGTTCTTGTGCCGTTTCTTTTCTTCCATTTGACTTCACAACGTCGCGAGCGTCTGCCAGCGTGGTTGAACTGACTTCTGAGGGGAGCTTAATCTATGTAAATCTTTTGGCTGCTTGTTTGTCAAGTGGTTGATCAGAGACGGTTCACAGTCGGCGTTCAAGGGGGACTTCGAGGGCCCTCATGTTTTGTTTTTGTCAAGTAGACTTGGCTCGCATATGTCGGAGCAGCACCGCCGTCCCTGTGGATGTTTGATTCCGCCGTTTAGCGAACAGGTGACACTCTGACATGTGATGACTTGGGTCGCCTTTGGTGGATCGAGAGAAACGCACTGTTTAGACCAGCTGATGTTTGTGTGAGGTGAAGCCGCACAGCTGCTCTGATGTGTACTCGCCCTTTGTATAAACATCTTTCTTGTGATTCTAGACATGATCGGCTTATAATTTTCATTCCAGCTACCATTGTCTCCCCTCGCCATTAATCGTCTCCCGCTACAAAGCCAAGTTATCTTCTGTTTCTTCTCGACAAGAAAAGGAAATGCCTTCCTGCAGCCTGTTATCAATTGAGCCCTGGTGGTTGGCGGTGGATCACGTTCAGTCTTTGATAGCTCGGAGGTTCTGGCAGCTGAACTCCCCCTCTCTCCTCTGCTTCTTGCTTTGGTCTCGCCTCTTTTCCGTCCTCATCATCTGGCTGATAATCGTCGGGGGTAATTGAAAGCAGCAGCAGACACCGTAACATCCGGTTCAGTCCACTCTTGTGTTTTTATCCTGAAATAAAGGGGTGTGGGATTCATCAAGACTCAAGTGGTTTTTGATTAAACTATTGTTGCCTGTTGTTTTGTCTGTTTGCAGAGCTCATGCCCGCTTTTAAGCGCGCCTCTTCTTCATGGATGAATCATGAGTGCACAGCAGAGCTCGCAGTTTCAATGCGAAGTGTCAGTGAGTGACGGCAGCGGGTTACATCACACGTCAATAACAAAAAAACGACCTCAGCTCACCTTCCTGCTCACTGTCACATCATCCAAACGACCACTCTGTGTTTGGGAAAGTTCCTCGTCTTATTATTTACTGCACAGGTGCATCAAAAACCTGCGGGGGCCTCAGTGCACAGAGCCCCATTATGCACAGAAACTAGCTTTTTATTTATATGATGTTCTTGGAAACCAAATAGATCCTTTTTATGGGAGCGGAGTTGCAGCGGGCCTGGCCTCGGGCCCGTCTGAGGCCTGGTTCAGCACCGCTCTGCTCCGGCCTGGCCACAGAGTGCGTTCCTCTCTCATGCAGCCCCTGACCTCCTGACGCATTTCCTGACCCAGGAAATAGAATTAACACCTCAGCCTGGGCTTTTGGGGTCCCGGAGAAGCATAACACAGCTGTCCATTAGCCCGGGTCCAGTCCAGCATGATCCTGCTAGCTAATGCACCTCTACAACTGAACCAAAGATTGAGAAGGGAAGAAGGAGGCTTTCTTGGAGCTGGAGGAGCGCTTATCCCTGTGTGTGTTCACCGTCTTTTTATACTTAAGGGTTTAAGTGCCTCTGCGACTTTAGTAAAAACTGGAGAAAAATAAAGAGGGCTGTTGATCTCTTCTCCCAGAGGGACTACGGTCCAGTAAAACTCAAGACTGTGTCAAAAATCTGTTCCTGTAATCTTTTTAATTCTGCTTCAAATGATCGAGGGCTCTAAAGTCCAAGTCGACTTATTGGTCGATACTTGCTGAGTCAACCAGAATTCTGATTGGTATAATTTTTTTCCCTGTCAATTTGAAGTCTATGGTTAATTTCATCAGCAGGCAGGCTGTTACCCGTTTCACAGGTAACAGCCTGCCTCAGAACACCCCCCTTGTTTCCACCATTTTGGATTTGCCCAACCCACTGAAGAGATATGAAGATTGTAGAGCGTCCATGCTAATCAACATCTGGTGGTTTGCTGAATATAATATTTGTGTTTAATTGCCTTCATGTGCTAATATCAGTATATTTTCACCCTGCTGAGCGGTGTTGTCCCCCGCCGCAGAGGGGTTTGCCTTCAGAGTCGGAAAAATCTGATGATAATATCATATCGTGGCCCAAGTATCGTGATAATATCGTATCATGGCCCAAGTATTGTGATAATATTGTATCATGATAATATGATATTGTGACCCAAGTATCATGATAATATTGTATATATTGTATATTTTCACCACGCCAAGCCACGTTGTCCCCCGCCGCAGAAGGGTTTGTCATCAGAGCCAGATCCCCCCCCCAGGCCCATTTCACCACCAATATGAAAACTGAAACAGTTGAATAAACTGTGTTGTGATGTTGTGAATCCTGCTGTTTAATTCACACGATAATCAAAGTTCATCCTTGTCATGAACTCCTTTTGTGTTTTTATCGCCCACGATCAGAGCCTCATGTTATAAAAACGAATTTTATCAAGATGGCTCTATGTGAGGCTGAAACTCGACTTTTGTGTTGTGACATATCTTGTTCATCAGACCTCGATGGCTTATCCCAGCCTAATGTCCTACAAAATCCATATGAAATGAAACTCCCTGCCCTCCTCCAGTTTTTTTTTTTTTTTAATAACATGGTGGCTTTTAGACGTATTGAATGCGGTAAATCTGGGTACTGGGCTTTAAACAGAGAAAAGTAGATTATCTGTTTATTAGATATTTTATATGGACCATATATCAGGAGATATGGATCTAGATATTTCGTGGTCTAAGTGCTTTATCTGGTTTCTTCATTAGTCAAAGGCTCTTACACAGGCAGACAAACACACACACACACACACACACACACACACACACACACACACACACACACACACACACACACACAGATTAGCCAGTTCCTGCGTTTAAGCACCCCATGTGTTTGCATTTTAGTCACACATTGCCAATCTCATGGGAGCACTTTGAAGCGTACTCCTCCAGAGCAGATCATAAAACAGGAGTATAAGTAGTTTTTCACATAGTTGTATCCCAGAACGCCCCCAACCGCCGGCACCTCCAGCGCCACCTCCCACCCGACAGCTCCGCGCACCACCTTCCACCTCCAGTCCATTTACTCTGCGAGTAAAGGGCGAACGCTCTGTTCAGGGATTTGCTCCCCGCAGTTTGTTTCCCTCCAGATGTTGCGTAGAAAGTTATAGAGGCAGCAGAAGTGCGAGAGTCTTTATCGTTACAAATCTACCTGGTTGTTTCCATGTATTTCTCCACTCATTTGAATTCAATCTGCTCATTGCAACAAACTTTTGCACCACAGAAACCATGACATTCAGACTTCTCAAACCTTTTATGGTCTCGTTTGCTTTTGGACACTGTAAAAAAGCATCAATATGAGTTTCAGTCTATTTCATAAATGAAAAGTGTTCACTGCTTCTTAATGTTGTTTGCATGCCTGAGTGACATGCTGTTTGTGTGTGCTGAGCATTGACCTCCTGTCTTTTTTTCTTTCTGTCTCTGCAGTACTTTGAGGTGCCCTTCGACTCCAACATGAACCGAACGAAGAACCGTCCACTCGTCAGAGGACAAATCAGGTACCGTTTCCCATCTTTAGGACCATTTAACTGCATGAATTCAGCCTCGCAGCCCCGCTCTACTATCAAGGCTTCAAAAAGACAGCAAAGACTGACTGGAGACTTACAAGAGGAGAGTGACACAACAGCTCAGCATGAGTTCAGCTCAGTGCCAAAGCTACTGAGCATCTCTGAGCCTCCCAGGCTGCCTGACGAACGCCAAAGCGAGCTTCTTTTTCATGCTCGCTGACCTTATCCTGATCATGTCCTGCAGAGCGACACACTTGCACGAGTCAAACATAAACTTATTGTGGGTGTTATTCAGGCTTCGGATGATAAAATAATTCATTGTTGACAGCAAACAAAGCCACATCCATATTGATTTTCACCCTCTTGCTCCGGCCCATTGTTGACGTGCTAAAGCCAGTAAAGGAGTGCGTGTAGTAGTAAAGGATCCCCTGGTTTACACCTGTCAGGTGTAATAATGGGTGGTTATCAGATAAGGAAGCAAGACGGATTAGGTTGAGGTCAGGGTGTACTTCACCTCCTGACCGTCCTTCCTCCGCTGCCTCCTCTGTTTCGCTCTCAGATAACCTCTGCATTAGCGCTCAGTGAACTGCACACTCGCCTCTACCTTCCTCTTCACGCAGCGAGCAGACAAACAGATCCTCACTGATGCATGAACCGAAAACCACACAGACAAACAGCATGTCGCCTTCAGTTATTGTCTCTGCTGGAAAACCGACTCCTTTGCATTTCAGTCGGACAGGAAAAGCTTCATGGGAGAACAAAAACAAACAACAGCCCAGTATTGAAAACTAGGGGTGGGAGAAAAAATTGATACAGCATATTATTGTGATATTTTGGCTGGTGATATGTCGTATCGTCTCATTTACCAAGTATTAATTTTTCAAATTAATTGCCAGTATGAAGTCAAATCTATGATAATGGAAAAATAAAATCAGCTGTTTGTCCAGTGAGGTTGAGAGTTGGTACAACAAATATATATAAGGTTTGCAAGATGTGCTTCATGAAAATAAAATACAGCGTAAATAAGACAAACATAAAGAAAAGTCAAATGCTGAATTAGCTAAACAGTTGAAAAAATTGTATGAATCACAATATATTGTATCACAATACTCACTGTATTGCAAAATGTTAAAATTGCAATAATATTGTATTGTGATAATATTGTATCATGATAAAATCATATTCTGATAACATTATATCATGATAATATTGTATCATGGCCCAAGTATCATGATAATATCATATCATGGCCCAGGTATCATGATAATATTGTATCATGCTAATACTGTATTATGATAATATTGTATCGTGGCTCAAGTATCATGATAATATTGTATCATGCTAATACTGTATTATGATAATATCGTATCGTGGCCTAAGTGTTGTGATAATTTCGTATCATGAGGCCATTAGTGATTCTGACCCCTAATTAAAAAAGCATTAAATCCTATTGACACACATGCTTATTGATTTATACCAGCAGTATAAGCACTTTGTGACTGTACAGCTTCAACTAGACTTTGACCTGCAGTCATCTCAAACCCCAGTTTCAGGAATCCTCCTTTCACATCCTGTTTAAAAGCGTCTCTGGTGCTCTTGAAATGCTGATTGAAGACGTCGTCTTCGTCTAAACACCTCTCGGTAGTTTCCAGCCCGTCTCTGACACGAGGCGTGTGTCTGTCTCTGAGCAGAAACATTAGATCTCTTTAGAGCTCTTTGTCTCCTCTCGCTCGCTCACTCGTGTAATCTTTTGTACAGACAGCGAGCAGATGTGAGGCCGGACCGTCCTGTCAAACAAGCCATCAGGCGGCCACATTTTACACATTCTCTGCGTCTCCTTTAGGACAGTGCTGCATGCTAGCCAAATGATGCTACAGTGGGAGGAAACAGCCCAACTTTTTATGCTAGGGTTACATTATGTGTTCTTCTGTGAAATGGAGATGACTGTGTTACATAATCCCGACAAATGAGTAATATTATTCGAGAGTCTGTGGTTAAAAAGCATGTCGTTTATACTTGAAGTTAGCAGGACAAACCCAACAGTCAGCTGAAATACTGCTATCATCATCACATCTCCAGAGTCTCCTAGTTTGAGCAGTTTCACTTCATAACCACAGCTCGGTTTAACTTCCTCCTTTCCTTGATGAATTTCTCTTACCTCCAGCTCTCTCTGCTGAGTTTATCGCTAAATCCAAATATCTTCTGTGCCAGGGAGAACTTTTTGATGGATCTCTTTCAGGATTAGTCTGGTCAGTTTCCTCAGTGTAAACTAATTTAACTTTCAGTCCTCATTTTTTCTTTTTCAGCAACAAACCTCAGTGTTTGGTTGTAAAAATATCCTTATTTTGTCCGTCTAGACTTTGCTCATTTTTATACTTTATTCCCAGACATTCCTTTGAGCGGTAATATTTGAAGGCTTGTACATATTTGGAAAGTTCATAAATGGTTGTTTTGTTTTTCCTTCCATGACCGCTTGAACTTTTAACTGAGTTAAAAGTGAAGTACTCTTTATTCTTTATGGAGTATTTCCCCTGTTTTATACGCCTCAGTCTCCGGCCTTTTGACGTTACCAACCAGACTTTAAACGCTGTTTTCACACATGCTCCCAAATCCTGGAAATTTCTGCAGCAAGTTGTCCTGAAACTTCCCAGATTTTCCCATATGTGTGAAAAGCGCTTAATACAGTAAACCCATCTGAGTGTATGTGACACACCCCCTCCCCTCGACCCCCGCCGAGCTCGCCACATTGTCGACAGCCCGTATTCAGCCGCCACGGCCCCACCTCAGCCCACATAAAACACACGTAACACCACTAATCACATTAATGCCTCGATCTCCCTCCGCCAAAATAAAAGCCCTGTGTGCACTCTGCAGAAAAAAAGGTCTGCGCTTGGTCAAGATTTTAATCTATCCCTCTCTTTAATTTATGGAGCATTTACTGGTGAATTTGAACCAGACCTCAACATCACTGCTTTCAATAAAAGACGAGAAGAGGAGGAGGAGGAGGAGGAGGAAGTCTTCATCCGGCTAAAAGCACGAGCCACGGTGGTTTTTCTTCAGCCAGTTTTGATCTCAGGCAGGGCTACTCTTTTCTTGACAAACTCTTATCAGATGAGCTTCCTCTGTTTTGAGACCCGACCCTGAACGGTTGCTGATTGTCAGTGTGTGGCCCACATGGATCCGCATGTGTGTGAAACCTGTGCAGCTATCTCTCTGCTATCTTCTGTCTGCGCAAGCCCTCGAAACTTTATCATCCCGTCCCTCTGAGGGCAGTGACGGGCTTTTGTCTGAGTCTGATCTGTGGATTATAACCTCATCTTTCAACTTACCCTTATACATATTTTCTTCTGATTTTACATTCTCTCTCTCTTTTCTCTGTATCAGTCCCCTCCACGCAGTCTGCTTTGCTTTGGCCTGTGGAGTCCCTGGAGTCGCCCTGCTCACGGCGGCGGTAAACCCCCTCACGGGCTTCCTGGGCGCCCTCAACATCTTCCTCTACACCTGCTGCTACACTCCGCTCAAGAGGCTGAGCATCACCAACACCTGGGTGGGAGCATTCGTGGGCGCAATACCTCCTGTCATGGGCTGGACGGCTGCCACGGGATGTCTTGAGCCTGGTAGGGATCGTGGCGTTAGTGGATGCATATGTATAAAATAAATGTTTGTCATTGGGTTATGTTGGGTTAAGAGACTTCGTAGGCTTTGCTAGGGCTGGGCGATATGGGCTCAAATCAATATCACGATATATTGAGCAGTTCACCTCGAGAACGACAGATGGACGAAAACTACTCCCCAAGCTGCTCACCCCCTCCCACATTAACTTCAGCCGCTACAATTTTTGAACTGTTCTCCATCTCCTCACCTGTCTTTCCCTCTTTGTTACGGACTGACATAAGACCATGACCTACCTACACACATCCAAAACCAACTTTTATTTATCTTTTTGACACTGAATATTTTAACATGGGCAAAATGATGTTGGTTTTTGTCGTAAATTTTAGGATCTGTAAATTTTCGGTTTATCGCCCAGCCCTAGGCTCTTCTTTCATCCTTGAAATCGCTGAACTTGCCGCTTTTTATAGTTAACCTCTCTTGTTTTCTGCATTTTTGCACACACAATGCATTAATCTGCTGCTATTATGACGACCCATTGCAGTCTCTGGCACACAGACGTCCTTATTTAACAACAGACTTTATTATCTTAGATCTTAGGTGAGAGATACAGAACCAACATGCTAATGTGAACTCAATACTTGCTCTATTTCCAGTCTGCAGACGCTCAACTCCAAACATGCCATAAAAAAATAAATCCCTTCGAAGACATACATGTACAAGGTCGAGACTAACGGGGTCCCACCATCCTGGAGATGCTGAGAAATGCATTTGGGATGGTCCAGAATGATATGTTTAGGACTTAAGTATGAATACAGTGAGGCTTAAATGTTCCAAAGTTTTAGGGTGTAGTAGTGTCACTCGCTCGGTTACTTTAAGAGTTTGTAAAGTTTACAGATTTGTTTGTTGGAGTCGCAGTGAAATGCGTCTTTTCTGCAGTTTTTTGTGCAAACATTAGGAAATATTTAGTAAAAAGTTGTGAGTTTGGACACATTATGAAGTAATTTCAAGTCTGAAACTTATACTTAGTCCTGACCATAATGTTAACTGCAGTTCAAGTCTGTGTGTTTCTGCACTCAGACTCTTGTAATCAGCAGACTGAGCTCCTCTCTGACCGTCCTCACTTCACTCTTCTTTGAGTTTTCTTTACTAACACTCTTAAGTGCTCTCGTTTCGAACGCCTTCATTATAATGTACTCTGTACAAGAGCATCTGCAAAATGATTGAAGCGCCGCATCGGTACATAGGGGGCATCGAGAGGCTCGTTCAGCTTGTTTGTCGGACACATTAAGTGTTCTGTTATGGCAACTGGATGGAGTGTGTTTCATAACGTGGCTGACGTGTCACTGAGAAGTGCTTGCACAAGTCTCTGTTCAGGGTACAAATATTTGGCTGGCACTTCATACATGGATAATGGATTTATCGGAGTTAAATCAGTCTTATTTATCTTATTTTATCAAAGCTGATTTTAAGAGATGGTTGTTTGTTTCACTGTCAATCAGCTTTTTCATGAGAGATTTAAAATATACTCTTTTTAAATTATTTTTACTGTATTTTTGCCAAAGCAGTGCTCATATTTAAAGGCACAGCAACCTGTTCAATCTTCTTATAGCAGCTGAATAAATATGCTATCAACACGTTTCAAAAAAGGTGGCGCAGGAACAAAAAACACTGAAAAAGTTCATAGGGCTGGGTGATATGGCCTCAAATCAATATCATGATATATTGAGCAGTTCACCTTGAGAACGATAAATGGACGATAACTACTCCACAAGCTGCTCACCCCCTTCCACATTAACTTTGTCTACTTCAGCCGCCGTTTCAGCTGCTACAATTTTTGAACCGTCCTCCATCTCCTCACCTGTTTTTCCCTCTTTGTTATGGTCTGGATGGGACATGGACACATCCAGAACCAACTTTTATTTACATATATCGACTCCGTCCAAGATGACGTTGGTTATTGTCGTAAATTTCGGTATAGGTAAATTTTCGTTTTATAGCCCAGCCCTAGTACTACCAATAAAAAGTCCAAACACCTGAAAGAAAATAATTTAGGACTGGTTACTAACATTATTGAACCATAAATGAGATTAATAGACCAATCAAGAGAGGGACTCCGTAAAAAACTGTGTTAGAAAGTAGTTCAACAACTTTCTTTAGTGTAAAACTGTAAAAAAAAAGAATTTCTCCTCATTTTTCTCACCCAAACATTCAGAAAATATGGAGAAATCTCTGAATGGCCTTAACCCTCAGGTCCTAGGGTGGGGCCCCATGAAAAACAGATTTGACTCTTGAGTGGAAGTCACCGTATGAGTTTAAAATGACTCCCTTAAGGTTAAAACTGAACTATGCAAAAATCATATACAAACATGATCCAGAAACACTGGAGAAAAACTGTTTGATGCAGTCCTACGTGATATCCTTGAGACAACAGTTAAATCAAAAAAATACACACTTTTGTGAGAAGTATTTTTTTGCCAGTGCTGCAGAGAATTAATCTGAAAAATTAAACCGCTAATAAAAAACAAACTTCTTTTCATAAATAAAAACTATGAAAAGGTTTTGTGAGGATTAAGTTGTGAAAAACTTTTCTTTTATCGCTGTAATTCCAGAAATTGTTACTTTTATTTCACAGTTCACAACATTAAAGTTTTATTGTGGTACTTGGCCTTTGATTCGGCTTGTTGGGTGTGAATTAAAGGAGCAGGACATTAATTTAAGTCCCTCTCTCTCAGATCATTAATCCTCTCCCTCCTCGCTCTTTCACCCCCCCCTCTCCAGGTGCCTTGTTGCTGGGTGGTTTCCTGTACAGCTGGCAGTTCCCCCACTTCAACGCCCTCAGCTGGAACTTGAGGGAAGACTACTCCCGCGGCGGCTACCGCATGATGTCCGTCACCCACCCGGGCATGTGCAAACGCGTTGCCCTGCGTCACAGCCTGGGTCTGATCGGCCTGTCCACGCTGGCTCCCGTTTTGGACGTCACGACCTGGACCTTCCCCGTCATCTCCCTCCCGATCAACCTCTACATCAGCTTCCTGGCCTTCCGCTTCTACCGCAGAGGAGACCGCAACAGCGCCCGCAAGCTGTTCTTCTGCAGCCTGTGGCACCTGCCCATGCTGCTGCTGCTGGCGCTCACCTGCAAGAAGTCACGCAAAGACCCCGGGGATCCAGCTCTACCTCCAGCTCCTTTACCTCTTGCACTGCAGAGCTAGCTTAGCCTCATAAACAGACAGACAGCCTTAATTTAACCCCGAGTGTCTCTTTTAACCACTTTGTTCTCAGAGCAGCTGGATGATGTACACGATGTAATCTGTGTTTTATTCAACACTGCGGTGCTCAGTGTTTCAGATCAGGAAATGAGCTGGATCAAACTTAGCAGGACACACACAGGATTACCGCACCAGGTGGTGATCATTTCAGAGTGTGTGTACTTACTGTATATATTCTGTATTTATTTATGTAGGGGCCCAGCCGTTCCTCTCCATGTTGTACATGACTGATGTTCGTGTAAATTGCTCCTATGGATCTACACAGGGATCTCTGTGTGCAGATTTACAATGCAATGTACAAAGCAACATAGAGGAGAAGAAAATATATATATATAATTATGACCAAGATTAGGGCTTGAGTTTGGTCAGTCGAATCTGAAGTGGCTTTTTGATATTAAAGGGATATTCTGACGTAAAATTAATTTAGGGTCAAACACACGGTAACACCGAGTTAGACACCCCCTCGAGAGATGAATGTTGCCGACTTGCTTGTTATGCAAACTTTGATAACGACCGCCGGATAGCAATACACAGCGGTCTGAGCAGCCATAAAGAAACCTCACCCAAAACGCCACTCTATAACCACAAATAATGCTCAGAACAGCACCTAACTTCATCAACAGTACATATATGGGCCAGAGCACTAACATCTTTAACTTTGCCTAATTTCTTTAGCAAAGAGACTAAACACAACTCACCTACTCTCTTCCAGCAGCCACTTGTTTGTAGAGAGACCTCAGGCTAGTCCATTACGGACTACAGTGGGGTGATGCAGCTCAAGGAAGAACATTTATGATCATTACTTTATCATTTCCATTAAGTCAGTGATCGACTCGTCAAGGCTCCCCCACAAACAAGCGGCTGCTGGAGGAGAGTAGTTGAGTTGTGTTTAGTCTTTTTGTGACAGAAATTAGGCAAAGTAAAAAAGATGATTGGTGGCTAGGACCCTATATGTACTGTTGATGAAGTTAGGTGCTGTTCTGAGCATTATTTGTGGCTATAGAGTGGCGTTTTGGGTGAGGTTTATTTATGACTCTTCAACCACTGTGTTTTGCTATCGTGCGGTCATTACTAAAGTTGGTATAACTAGAGAAGCAAGCAGTCGGCAACATTCATCTCTCAAGGGGGTATCTAACTCGGTGTTACGGTGGGTTTGACCCTAAATTAATTTTACACCGGAATATCCCTTTAAGCAGCCAAGGTCCTTTATCAGAAGTTGAGTATTTACATTGAGCTAGAGGCAGCTCAGCTCGCAGCCCCTTCTGAAATCCCATCCGCACCAATGAAAAACACTGTTTTTACTGGTTTTGAGAGGTCACACCCTCTTTGGATAACTCTGCTCAGGGTTTAAATCTGGTCACAAGAAAAGTTCACAGATTCAACTGACAGAAACTGAGTTTGCCGATGATTCTGACGGTCATCATGGAAACGCTTTCAAAGTTTGCTTTCAGGGTATAAAAATAGGACTCATCTAAAGTTCTTCTAATACAGCTGTTGTTCGACTTTGACCTCAGCCCTCTTACTTGACAGTTTGTACGCCTCATTGTATTTTCGCTGCTCTGCAAACACACGCTGATGGCTCATTTACGTAATGCAACACGGTTAATTCAACACGGTTGTGATTCACCAAAACAAAGAGAATACTTAACCTCTGTGAGGAACAGAAGGGTAAATATTCTCCGACAATAAAACACGCCATGATTGTAACTCTGTTTTTCTGTGTCGTCATTTACCCCCGCTTAGGTTTCAGTTCAGAGCTAATAAATTCTGCATGGATGGATGAACCACACACAAACCTCTAACAGGTCTCGTTAGGTGGCGGCGCAGACTCCGTCTAATATTTGGATTTAAGTTTCAATTAAAGCCTCGGTGGATCTCTTGGCTTTAAGCACAATCTCCATCCCTCCTGTAAGCTCTCTTTAACAGGCCACCTCTGCACCTGTCAGTCAACATGTGCTCCCCTTCCGCCCTTTACCCCTAGTTTTGGTATTTGGTTACATTTCCATCACCGCACTCGCAGAAACAAGCGGCCCCCTTCCCCTTTCGCTGCCATCCTCCCTCCATAAAAGAGGGGCTGAGGGATTTAGCCAAGGCCGGGAGACCTGAAACGCCTCGACATCCTCGTAAAGTGTCCAACCGGATACGGAGTTTCATATCAGAGGGTGAAAGGGGAGCGATGGAGCCAGCTGTTACAGTCAAGAGAAGAAAAAAAAACGCACATGTACGCCCAACCTGTGTTTGGATTGAATGTTGAACAAACCTCCAGGCTCAGTGTGACGGCCCGTCCTGCTTTACAACATCTGCCGCTGTGGAGGTGCAGTGATGGCTCTTGTGCTGTCTGATCCTGTCAGCAAGAAGAACAACTTCATCTCCCTTTTGGATTTCAGCGGTTTTACTCTTATTACTTCTGATACGGAAATGTTCGTCTCATTAATAATATGTTAGTGTTTTATGCCTATTGCCGAGCCCCCGACTGTCGCTCGAGGCGTTTTGTATTTAAAAGACATCTTTGAGCTTTGGTTCCTTATTGAAAAACGTCTCTGGAGTTTTTTTTAAGGAGTTCAGTTGTTGTTTCAGAACTTTTCAAAACTCTCTGCTCAGTATGTTCTTATTTTGGGAATCCTTCTGGGATGTTGGAGCTTTATTTTGCAAAATAATGCAAGTGAGGAATTTTACCCTCTTTTTAAATCACCTAAACAAAATTCTGAGATAATGTTGTGATTGTGCGATCTAGTTTCTAAGTTAGTTTATGCTATAATGCAACAGCATAAAGTGCAGTTTCAAAATATCTACTGTACATGTGAGGGATGAACTGGGAAAAGCTTCTGCCTTGGGACTAAACATTAAAAATTAAGAGCTTTTTAAGATATGTAAAAAATAGTTATGATTGATTTTCAATTTTGGACTAATTTTAATTCAAAACACAATTTTAATGTTAAACTGGACACACTTTCTTGCATTTTTTGGTATTTTTAAGACCATAAAGTTCAAAATATTTTGTAATTGACATTATTTTTTCTCCTTTTTTAATAGGAAAGCTAAAAAAGGGGAAAAAATTGTGTATATTCATCTCCTTTTCAAAGGCCAACAACCTGCCCTTCTTTCATTTCCTCCCTCTCATAAACAGAATTTTCTCTGTCTCCCACTGCTGATATCAACCATTAAATCACTCCTGTTATTCGCCAATTCACTGCGAGTCTGAGCTTTTAACGCCAGAGTCAACAAAGTGAGGACTTAAAAAATATGCATCTGTAAACAGGGGAGGCTCCTTTAACAGCCCCCGGGAGCTGCAGATTTAATGTCCGCACATCAGAGCAAGGAAATCCTGTACAAGAGCTCCGATTCCAGAAAATCTTCAAACCCCAGCACTGAAATCTCAGGATGACGGATGACCTCTGGCCCTCTCTTCAAACGGTCTGACTGCAAAATAAAACCCCCAAAGAGCTGCAGTGAGATCTTTTAGCAATCTTGGACTAAAAACTGCACAAGAAGCAGAGGGAAAGTCGCCCTGCAGGAATAAAGAGTGAAAATGACTCCAATCAGCGCGTAGCCCTAGTGGTGATTGCGCGTTGCGTTAATTATTAATCTGATCAAAACCAAACCTCATTTAGAAAAATCGGATTTTTTCAGCGCGCTCGTTATTTCGCTTCGTTTTAAATAATCACGTCATTTAATGTTGTTCTAATGACTCATGTCGTTATTCGGCGTGATTTTTACAGCGTTAACTCCAGCCAAAAGTGGGAAAGTGAAAACCTCCATGTTCATGCATAATAAAGACACTTAAACCCATGTTGTGCACATTTAGCCTTTTCTGTTCTGTTTCATGCAGCAGAGCTGAGGCTCCCCGGGTTTATATTACAGATCTACTTCTGACTCATCTGCAGCTCTCATTAAACATTCACAAAAAGGTTTAAAGTCTGTTTCTTTTTCTGAATTTGAAGTTGAGAGTACTTGTCTCCTCTTATAAGCTTTTTAATTAGAGGGTTTTTCTAAACTCTCCAAGTGCTCTCAGATTTTGAGCGTGGGTGTGGGATGAATCATGTTTAATAACAGCCTAGATAGTATTAAAGTTTGGTTCATTTAGGTCGAGTTTGGTGG
Source organism: Xyrichtys novacula (assembly GCA_962446985.1). Classification (NCBI taxonomy): domain Eukaryota; kingdom Metazoa; phylum Chordata; class Actinopteri; order Labriformes; family Labridae; genus Xyrichtys; species Xyrichtys novacula. Next base: position 2,839,152 of record OY660882.1, on the reverse strand, counting down.
GGAAGTTTTAAACAACTTTTATCATCTAATGTGGAGATTTGTTGCTTAAATCAGTCTATTAGTTGCGTTTTTAATAAGTTTACTAAATGCAGCCTCATTTAAAAAGTCTTTTTACCGCAAAATCAACACAAATATTTAGGCTATCAGTCTAATAATGCAACATTTAAAAGAAATTGTCAAAGAAAACAACTTTTTAAAGAGGCCAATTTTGATGTTAAAAGATGAAAATGACTATAAAGACTTGACATACACCTTTAATCAAAAATAAAAGCTTCTTCTGGTAAAAATATGAATATAAAAAAACAAACTAATAAAATCTGTTTCGCAAAAAATGTGTTTTCAATTAAGGCTGCGTTAACTATTAATGCAAAGGCGTGTTTTTAAACATTCAAAAGTTACAAAAAAGTAATAAAAAGTGATCATATAATTCATAATATATCAACCACAATGTCTGCATTCATTAAAGATAATTTATTATCATAGTTTCCCTTAATTCTGTTATAAAATACGAGCCTGAAACATCAGCATGAGACCATACCGAGTTTTTGTAGAGTTTTACGAACAATTTTAAAAGTGACACTGTCTGTATTTAAACAAAATATTCCACTTTATACGTCTTATTATTTTATGTAACACCCTTTTCCATTTCAAAACGTCAAACAGAGCGTATTTTCATTACTTTTTATGTTAAACGCTGTCAAAAAAGTTGGCAAAGCTTGTTGAAAATTCAAACTACATTAGAATAAAACTGCAGGAAACGATTAAAGTCGACTAAACTTGTTGTAAAGATAAATCAGAGACATGAGAAACGGAGTTAATTACCTTCTTCGCCCAATGAGAAAGTTTTCCAAACTCTCTGCAAACTCCCTCACACACTCCCTCATCTCCATACCGAGGCTCCCACGGCCGGGACCGCCCACCTCCGTCTCTGATTGGTCTGCTTCTGTCAACAAACGGCTGCATATTTACTCCCAGCGCTGTGATTGGTTAGTTCTCCTGTCAATCAAATGTGTGTTTCTGTATAAGGTCTCGTGCTCCAACGGCAGTTAAAACAAACCTGAGATGAGCCCGGAGCTGAAGCGATACGGAGCGATTTTTACACATTTTAACCTCAAATATGACTGAAAATTCCTCCATGCCTTTTCATTCCTGGATGTATGAGTAGTTTTTTAGTTTTTCTTTGTGAGTTTTATTTATTTTTTAAGCGTCAGGTGAGCATGTGTTTAATTTTGCGGGGATTGCCGAGGTGCCACCGGGAGTGAGTTGGGCACTATGCGCCGCTGGGAGGTGATTTGTAACCGACAGGCTTATGGAATATAGCCCGGTTTGTCACAGCCTGTATGCCCCCTGGTCCAGCCCCGTGAAGAAGAAACTACTACTCCTCAGCATCATGTTTTTCATCTGGGTTTACATGCTGTACTCCTGCGTGGGCTACTGCTCCACCATGCCAAGTTTGGTGGTGGAAGGTTACCGGGGCAAGGAGACCGGTTCCGGGCTGGGTAAGCGGACAGAGAGCGGCGGTGGCGGCGGCGGCGGCAGGACGGACCTGGTGTCCAGACTGCTGGCTAAACCGCAGCCTTGGGAGGATATAGAGAGCGACTACGAGGAGCCGTCGTCCATCAGGACCGCCGCGTCCAGGGACCTGCTCAATAACGAGCTGGACACGGACTGGGACGAGCAGCATCAGCAGCAGAGAGCCCCGGAGCCCAGCGCCATGTCCAGCTTCTCCAACGGCTCCGGGAGTAAGAAGCTGCCGCAGGCGATCATCATCGGGGTGAAGAAAGGAGGGACCCGGGCTCTGCTGGAGTTTCTCCGGGTTCATCCGGACATCAGAGCCGTTGGAGCTGAACCGCACTTCTTTGACAGAAACTATGACAACGGACTGGAGTGGTACAGGTAAAAATCACTTATTATTAATATTTTTGTGTGTTTATTATGATTAAATATGTTCAGAAAATAGACAAATTTTTACCATAATGTGACATTTTAGATGATTTTAAAACTGGATGGTGATAGTGAAGTCCTGCTGACAGTAAAGCAGATATTGATAGCTGAGATTTCCCCATATAATTCTCACATTTTAATTGTTTTTAACGATAGGAGAAAATGTAGAAGTTTATTTATTAATTCATTCAGAAAGATTAGCATGTCATTATTGGATATAACAAGTTTAATCGCCTCGATTTGCTCTACAATGATCCAATTTTTAATATAGAAGTTTTGCATATCATTTTTTTATTTCCATTTCTGTATTTAAAGTAAGCTTAGAGAAAACTTAACTTGGTAAAAATGAAGAAACAGTGACATGAAGTGACCCTCGCTTTGTTTGATAGTGAGACTTTGCAGTTTAGTTTGTGGGCTTCACGGAATCCCCTTTAATTATCCGATGTTTTTCAATAGATGAGTTAATATTCCTGTTTATTCTCGTTTTTAATGAACAAACTCCTGCCTTGTGTTACATTATAAGTCTGCACGGTGATCGGCGTGTTTCTGCGATGTGCAGTGATCTCTATTGGACGCAGAGCAACACTGCACCTTCACCGTGGCAAGCCTGGGCTTATCCTGATCAGCCCCAAAAACACCAATTTTAGTCGGTCTGCTGCTTCTCATTTTTAGGGTGGGAATAATAAGTGAAAAAAATGTTTGTTTGGAGCATGTGCTTGCTTTTTGGGTCAAGTTATATCACCAAATAACCACTTGTGTATTATTTGGGTGAGCGCCTGTGACCCTGAATACTTCTAAAACTTCATATAAGGAGCACAATTTGCATAGATATTCAACCAAAATCATCTTAGAGTGCAAAAATTCTCTTGCTGTAACAGGAGGTGATTTAAAAACAGGTAATAAAGTTAATTATGATGGTGTTTTTGAAGCTAATGGAGCTAAATGGGCTCATACCGTTTTGCACCATTGTAATGTGAATGGTCTCCACCGGCCTCACAGCCCTACGCAGGAAAGAAACTGAATCTACAAGACAAAGTGAGGATCTTTTCTCAGGACAAAAGCGTTTAACGTCTTCAGAGGTCGACAAACTAATGTTATCCTGGTTATTTACATCACAAAGTGTTAAAATAGGGAGCTAAGGGGTCTTAAAGTTTAATGACCGTGTTAGAAAAGCCAGCAACACTTCCAGCACCGAGCTTTTCCAAACTTACTTAATTTATTTTTAATTATAGAAGATTAATATCATAAGGTTAGGTTTAATCTAACAAGTTCCTCACTGTATTTCCCTCATTTTGCAGTCATTTTCATCTAAAAAGCTCAGAAATTCCCAGTTTTGGTGTCTCTAAGTTTAGCCGAACTTTCACAAAGTTTCATCTAAAGTTAGATAACCAGTGGAAAAATTAAAAATGCCTTAAAAATTGTGTCTAATGAGTGAGAACCTCTGTTTTTCTCTTCATTAAATATGCAAAACCTACATAAGGGAGCCTCACTTCTGTCCAGTGTCGAATGAGGAAACAAGAACTGGCAGCGTTCGAATGAAAGACGCTTCTCGTTAATTTGGCCTCTTGATAGAAACGCAGATTTACTTCACTTCTTTTTATTTATTTTTTTTGAGTCCGAGTTTGGAGGAGGGCTGGTGTTTAACTAACTTCCCTGGACGGGGAGTTGTGGAAAAGTGCTGTCTGCTACTTTTTAAGCCGTGAAATCTAATACTTCTCCAGTCATGACTCAAGGTTTTCTGCTGAGATAGAGTGGGAGCAGATTGTCTTTCATTTTTACTCCCATTTTTTTCCACGTTGTTGCCAAAAAATAAACCCTTGTACTCAGTCTAACTCGCATAAAGATCAATTGTGGAGCTTTTATTCTGTATTTTGTAACTTCAGCAGTCTACAGCACTAAGATATGAGAAATTTTCTGCTGCGACTGGATATGTAACTCGCGTAAAATCCATGAAATTGTTCGCCTCTCGTGGAAGTGCTTTTTAGGACGTGCTTTAAATCGGCGAAATTGACTTTTATGGAGGAATTGCTGCAGAGAAATGTTTGTTTCCGACATAAACAGATGGTGTAGGCGGTCCCTGCAGTCAGGAAGGAGCAGAGATTTGTATTTTTTGGTGGAAAAGGATGCACAGGGAAAAACATGCTTGTTAGGAGCAGAGAAAACGCAGGAATCTTCCAGATGGAGGCAAACTTTGCGTGGCATTGAATCTATTCTGTGGGAATATGATCTGATCACAGCGAGGGTCATTTACGGAGGCGGTTACAGACTTTTTCTGTGTGTGTGTGTGTGTGCAAGTTGAGCAATTCACCTCCTTGTTTGCTCATTTGCACAATCTCTCCCTTTTTTGCCATCCACTTTTGTAACGAGCTTGCGCCATCTTCTCCCCCCCCCCCACCCTCACCAGCGGACACACATTTAGAGCTGGAATTCCACCAAGTAAATGCAGCCATAGAGCGAGAGCAGAAAGGACTTTTTTTTTAAGAGGGGGGGTCGGGGGTTTGAGACTGAATGGAAGTGGTGATAACAAGTCTTATTGTGGATTTCTGATGTACTTTGACAGTTTTTATTTGTGCCAAAGACAAACACATGATTCATGCTTTTGACCGAGGGGTCCTTGTATCAGGAGGTACACATTTTCCCAGTGAGGTCATGCATGAACTGGCCCCAAGGAACACACACACACACACACACACACACACTCACACACTCTTTTTATGCAGACATAAAAAGAGAGAGTCGGAGCTGAACAGGACAGCGTGGACGGAAACACGGAATTCATTATTCCGTGTTTTCTGTTTGCACCTGTGCGGCGAAAGTCGGCCGCTGTTATCTGACAGCGATAAGTTAATAAAGTGGTTATCTTCAGCACATACACAATCATGGTAAAAATCAATGCGTTAATCCCTGTAAGGGTTAATGACTCGTGCAGCGTTTATCAAAGGTCAGGGACAGCAGGGTGAGCGTTTTGTGAAGCGAAACCAATTTTTTTTTTCTGTTTTTAAAAATGAAACATGGCAAGAAAACTTTTTCAAAAGTTTCAGAGTGTGTCCCAACAGGGAAAAAAAGCAGAAAGTAAATTTATCTCAGAAACTATCAAGTCAAAAAATGGCGAAAAACACAAAAAAGCCCCTCGGATAACGACGAGCAGTTTTCTTAAACACTTTTTTAAAATTGATTAGAAACCAAGAAAAAATCTCCAATAAAAGGCCGACAAAATAGACGAAAACAAAGTTTATCTTCACCAAAATATATATTTATGTATTCATGACAAAGCCAAGAAACAAATGGAGGATTTCTGGGACTTTGGCAGTGATACAGCTTCCTTGAAACACTGAGAAAAGAAAAACAAACTTTAGTTATAGTTTGTAAACGAAAATGAAATTCAACTTTTTGTCCACCTGATGTAGTAATGAAATAAGAAAGCTTGAGATAAACCGAATTTGGCAGATTGATGACATTTTGACGTAATCTGCATCATATCTGCGTCGACGCCTCACAAGGCCGATATCACCGTTCCACATGAGAATCGTGTTTGACAGCGTATAAAATCTAAAACAGACTTTGGATCGTGTTTGATATACATTCTGTAATGATAGTGAGAATACAGCAGTTTTAGGATAATATTATTCTTCACCTTGTATAGTTTTTTCTTTCTTAAATTCAGTTGGGCAGAAACCCAAAAACTAATATTTTACTGGGACAAAACATTAATTTTTGTTTCTCATTAGTTATCATTATTATATTTACAGTATTTAAAAAAAGCAATAATGTGGTATCTGCATTGTTTGTCAGTTGTCGGCTGACTTACTTCCTCAATATCGGTGTAGATATCGGTCATTGAAAAACTGATATCGGTCTCTACTTTGGAGTTTTGATTAGTTTGTTTTTGACTGATTGATCATGTTCATTTGGGTTTACCAGCCACCAAAAATAATGTCACAGTCGTGCAAAAGTTCAAAGTTGCACATTTCTTTTACACCCCAGTCTTAAAAGTTGTCCTCTACTGGAAATCCCTCCTGTCTAACTGTTTTATAAATGTAGGATGGTCAGTGTATATGTTTAAGCAGTTATAGTTTCCCCCATGAGTGTGACTCATACACTTAGTCGACGCTTTACTGCCTCTTCAGCGGTGCAGATTTCATCAGCGAGAGGTACTTTATTTACTCCTAACTCTTGTTGACTGCAGCCCTCGTCCCTCGCTGTCAGTCTGCGGTCGCATGTCGCTCTCTTCATATTCCATTTAGCGCTATTGGCTATGAAGGGGCTTTGATATATAATTACTGTAGTGTGGTTTTGCTGTCGTGTCGCGGGCTCCGGTCTGAGCTCGCTGTCAGGGCCCGGCAGTGTTGACGCCGGTGCTCCTCCCCCCTCGGAGACTGAACGTGCTGGAGCGGACATGCAGAGTTTCACATATACTGGAGAGCTTTTATGCTGTTTTGTGAAAACTTTTCTATCCTGTTTGTGCTTTTGGACGTTTTCAAAGTTGAAGGGAAGCTTTTAGTTGCAACTTTATGTATTTTTTTCAGATCTAAGGCTGCATACTGAGCTATAAAATCACCCGTCTGTATGTGATGTGGTTTATGATCAAAGTTTAGGCTGTTTTAGAGGATTAACAAAAGTTGACAGGGAACAGTGTCAGGCCTTCTGGTCCCACATGCACAAAAAAAAAGATCTACTATAAGGAAAGGCCGTTATCTAAAAGCTGGTCCCCCCCCTGCGGAGCCAGACTGCAGCTCTTCGCCGTGTCGGGGACAGTTCTGGATGGGCGCACGTCCCTTTATCTGCTCGCTGCAGGGGTGCTCTGATTTCCACATAGGTGACCCGTCCACTGACCTCGCCCTTCTTCTCTTCCTCTGTACGCTCAAAAAAGGCCACCTGGTTCTATAGAGTTGCTGTGAAAGGCGTCAAAAACACATAGTGCTGATGTTTGCACACAGGTCTAGAAAAGCGTCTCGCTCAGCTGCGAGGACGCAAATAGTTTTTACCCGCGCTCACAAAGGAATGACACACTCGGACACAAATGTGGCTGTGGCCCCGCTCCTCTGGGAGAGCGCGAGTATTGATTGGTCAAGCCTGATTGGAGGTAATGTGCAGAGCTGGGTTAAGGGTCTTCGACTGGGGTCAGGCCTTACGTCTGCTCGCTGACAGAGTGTGTGTGCTGACCATCTGCAGAGCCACAGAAAGCTGCTGGATCCTACAAGCCCCACTGGGGATTTTCACAGCAAACAAAAGCATGACGGCAGCGGGTTCGAACCTTCTGATTTCAATAAATGAGGCTGATTCTTTGCTTTTGATTTCAAACTCTCTCTCCGCACATGACAGAATTAATAAACCCCGGATCTTTAAGTGGCTCTAACCCAGTTCCAGTTCTAGCGAGGACACAGATGAAATCAGATGATTAGATACTTTTGGCGCTCTGATTGTTTCCTGATTCCTGGAACTCCAACGCTCCTCCGGGGGGATCGAGCGCCCGGCCAGCCAACCGTACAGCTGACAGCAGGTTCACATCCTCTGCTCAAATCCAGCAGTTTGAAACCGTGCCTCTGTGTTGGCTAAACTTGCACTTTGAGTTCCCAGATGAGTGGATTATTCACCAGTGGTACCCCCGTTTCCCCTCTGAACATCATCCTCAAATCCCTGCTTTTCTTCATCCTCCAGCTGTGCGCTCTCTCTCTGCTGGTGTGTAAGAATAGTGTCACATGTCACGCTCGGTTTGTCTGATCCTGGGCGGGGTTCTCTGCAGGCCTCGCTGACCACGAGAGGCCTTTTGGTCAGCGGAGGCCCCACTCTGTCCGCACCGCCTCAGCCTGCATGCTTCATCCGAAATAGAGAGTGACAACGGGGGTTGGAGAAGCAGAGAAAAGGCAGCTTTTACCCCCAAATTACAAGCGGTTGATCGTGAAAGGAGTGACCTGCGGAGAGGGGAGTGGCGGCTTTTCTTTTTACCCCCTTTTACCTCCTCATGGTGTCCGCCGGGCTCTACCCACGCTGGCGAGGACAATATGGCCGCCGCAGACAGGAACCTCCTGCTGGAGCTGAGCATAAAAGCCACAGAGGGCTGACAGGAACTTGCTGTCAAACACTCGCACGGTCGATGCAAACAGAAAAATACAAAAGCGCAAAGCATTGTTTGGGCTCATTCAGTTACAAATCCATGTGACTGTAGCTGCGGTGTGTCTTTTCTGTTTCAGCTTAGGCAAATGAAGGAAAAAAACCTCCTTAAAGAAGACTAATGAAGTCGATTTAGAGAACGGAAACGGCGTACAAACCCTCCCTCTGTGCTGCGTGTGAATTAGCCTCTTTTAACAAGGTGATAATTTGGATGTTGTCAGAACAGAACCAGACGTCTCCCCCCTCCCTCCAGAGTTAACGCTCATTCATTCCTGTTAAGTAAACACTCTTTAGCACATTATTGAGGTTCCCCCTGGAGGCTGAAGAAACAAACACTTCTTCTACGGTTTTTCTTAATTGTTCCTGTTAAAGAGAGTCGTTTGGGAGGTCTTTACAGCTAGAAAAAGTGGAGCGAAGGAGGAGGAGAAAGTGATGATGACAGTCCACCTGCAAGTCTCAGGTATTAAGTCCCAGAGGTAGCCATTAAGGTGCAGGAGAGTGTGCCTGCCTCTGGGAAAAAGAGGACACACACACACACACACACACACAGAAAGACAGAGAGAAAGAGAGAGAGTAGCCGTGGTCTCCTGAGGTTTCCATTAGCCTGGCAGTAAAAGAGCAGAGCTCATTAGAAGCCCTGAGTTGTCTCCCTGCACCGCGCCGACTCGACACTAGTCACTCTCTCCATTTTAGATGAACTCCCAGAGCTGCCGGGGGCTCTCAGAAGACCTGTAAGAACACTTCAGCCCAACTCCGAGACAACCTGGCCAAACTCAACTCACTTCCAATTATTTTCCACCATGAGCAGTTTTTCTCTCGCTTGTTTTCGCTGATCAGAATCAGACAGCAGTCCTGGAAAGCGCTCTGTGTGTTTTTTTTTTTTGGAAGCAGAAAAACTTCATTACTATCAAACTGCTGCTGCTGCTGAAACAGGGAATCTGAAAAGTTGGAAAGAGATCAGACTGTACTTGAGTCAAAAACATGAAGTAATGTCGACTTTGAGCTTGGACATGTAAACCAGGTTACTCTGAAAGGTTAAATATGTGACCCTGAAGTCTTCCTCTCGATTACTCTGCAGTTCTGACATTTCAAGTATGCGCTCTGGATGACTGAACTTAATTATCTACATCATTTTTTCATACTTGGCTATAAGACTGGGCGATGTGGCTTCAAATCAATATCACGATATATTGAGCTGTTCATCTCGATAACGATAAATGGATAATAACTACTAAGGCCCAGACCAATATGGATTTTTTGGGGCTGATACCGATTATTAGAAGGGAAAAAAATCTGATTACTGATTAATCGGCCGATTTTTTAAATTGTTTATGAAGTTCTAAAAAATATATATATACTGTAGGCTACTGCTCTTCACACCGACAGGAAGACCGACTGATCAAACTCTACCATTACTGTCACTGCTAACAGTGTAGCAAGGCTAATAGCAGGTGGCTAACTCTAACTTTAGCTTGCATATTACATGGTGCTTCACCGTTAACTCGGTGTGACGGAGACCAGCACAGCGGGGAACATCGTGAAGTGGGTTGAACTGAAGCTTGTTGACTTATTGTGTATTTCACAAACTGGTTTATTTACCGTTGAGGCGGACCACTCTCCTCCGTGCGTCCCTGAGCTGCCTGCTTCAGATCCGTCACTCTGCTGTGCTGTGAGGTAGTTAGTGGATGGAGATTGCCATGAGGTCGCTGCGCCATCTTCAGGATAAGTGGGGGAACTTTTCGAATGGCAGAACATTTTCGATTGATTGATTGATTAACAAACAGTTCACCTCATTGTCTCCAAGGTTTTACTTGGATTCTTTTATTCCTTTTTCCATTTTATCATATACTGCCCGTGTGTACATATCTGAGTTATTTAATGTGAATTCATTTTTGTCCTTTTTTACCATTAAAGCTTTTCCATGTTGCTGTTTTTGGCCGGATCTCTCCTGTAGAGTAGTTTTCTGATCTCTGTGGTACAGACCCGTTAAATAAGAAAAATACAATAATAATAATAATGGGGAAGTCTGACACACAGTATATACACAACGGAGTGATTTGTAGCTCTGTGCTTATTATACGACCCGAACCCAAAAGTTGTAAAACATTTCCAAGATCATATATTACTAAAATTTGAAGAGGATGGTTATATGAGAACTCTCCATAACCATGACGAGGAAAAACTTCATTTAGCCGAGACGATTTATAAAAACATAAATCTTCAATAGGCCAAGAGCTGACATGTAGCGTTTCTAAAACATCTCTCATTGAGCCGGCTCTCCATTTTTCAGTTTCACTCCCTTTTACGAAATAGCCGGTCTGTCCGGAACGGAGTCGGAGCAGATCCTCTTTCCTGTCTGAAAGGCTTACTGATAGAGACACAGCTGAGGGGTGAAAACATTTGTCATAGTAATCCTCAAACCACCAAAACCTGAACCTGAGCTTCTATCTCCCTCGTAGCAGAACTGGTTAAAAACCGTGGTCTTAGCAACAATTATCTTGTCTACAGGGTGCTCTGAGATATTGTGGGAGACACCGTCTAGGCTGAAATCCAAAGAAAACCGTCAGATCGCCCGAGGATTTCAGCTGCCAGTCTTTCCATCTCCGAAGGAAGCAGGTTAATTGTCGTGACTGGCGCTATCCTCACTCAATTTAGCTAATTATACGTTAGCTCGGGAGGCAGGCTGTCCTCAGGAATTTGTAAACCATTAACCTGAAGCAACAGCTGCAGTGTGATTAATGGAAGCAAAATAATAGTCCACACACACTCAGGAAGATGGTTTCTGCTCACTGAGTGACATACAGTGGAGAGGAAATCCCCTCTTTCTCTCTCACACACTTTGTAGTTCACCTGTCTTCAAAAAGGTGTGCAGGCAGTTACGCTTGACAGCCAATTCAAACAGGATGCAAAGCAGCTAGCTAGCTCGCTTCTCCTTCTGTGTGTGTGTGTGTGTGTGTGTGTGTGTTGGAGTGCGACTGTGTGCATGCGTCTGGGGAGTGGGGGTGGTGGCATCTATGTTCTTCTGGAGTCTGTTTCATCTTTTATTCATCTTTGCTGTTGCTAGATCAAGGAGTCATGCGCCTCTTGGTGCATGTCAAGTGTCAGGAAATCAGTCAGAATGGCTGATTCTTGCCTGCACAGCCGCACAAAAACACACAAAAATGCTAACACACACACACAAGGCGAGGCTCCACCTGCAGCCCTTCATTGTTGTTTGCCCTCTTGTTTTTTATCCTTTCACGGTTCATCTGTTTATTCCGTCCGAGCTGTCAGTCAGTCGCACCCTGATTCTGACGGAGCGGTGGAATGTGTGCCGAGCTCGGCGCTAACACCCTCCACAAACAGCGAGCGCAAACACGCTGATTAGAGAGGATTACTAGTGCTAAACAAATTCTGGGTAATATCGCCAAGTGGCGTGTGTTTGCGCGAGTCTGTTCAGTGTTAGTGTTAGGTGCCGAGGAAAGACAAAGAGTAGCCCGATTGTTGCGGCGGTGTCCGGTGACTCATCTCGTATCCCGTGTCAAACAAAGCGGTGAGATGTTGTGTTAAGTGTTACCAAAACAAAGAGATCTTTCACCTCCTCGGAGCCAGAGAAACCGAGCTGGAAGGGAAAAAAAAGGACACTTCTGCAAGCTGCTGCACATTCATGAGAGGAAAAGAAGCAAAGGGAGGAGGTATTTCTTCTTTCCAGCCTCCACCATCCCTTTCACCAACTTCTTCTGTTTTATTTATACCACATGGTGGGCTCCCTTGCTTCACTGCAGGGTTATTAACACTCGGTAATTCCAGGCAGCCGCCTTCGGCCACAACCCGATGTGGTTCCAGGCTCCGAAAAAACCGTTACGGCACCACACATTCCTGCGTTGTTTTCCGAAAGGTGCCAAGTAGCAACAGATATACTTAAAAACAGATTTTCCGAGTTGGGAAAATGATAGTTACTTATTGAATTGAATAATTTGTGCTTGTCACGCCTGTGCGATGCTGCCCATCACAAGGTGACCACAATGGTGAAAGAGAAGTATGTCTGCCTCAGTAAGAGTTTTGAAGACATGACAGAGGGGTATGTGAACTGTGGCTGGGGGTAATATGCTGTTGGGGTGTCTGACATGAAGTCCATGACATTATACGTGGTGGTTAGGTCTCTATTTATTTATTCTACTCCACTAGTGTCTGAAGTTGCCTCCAAAACCAAGTTGGGTATGAGCCCAAAACCAGTTTGGATGGTCTGCAACCGCAAACCCGACTCCCCCCTTTCTCCATCAGTTCGGACTCCCATTCTCTCTGTCATTCACTCTCCCTCTCCTACACACTGTAGGAGACTCTGCGATAAAAAAAAGTCCGCTCAGGCGGTGCACGACTCCCTGATTCCAGTGAGAAATGATGGATGGACGGCCTGCATCGGCCGGGTTAACTGCTTTGTTTACATGGAGGGTCAGTGGATTCCCAGGCTGCTCTGACACGGTGTAACTCCATGATGGAGTTAAGGGTCTGGGAGCTGCATTTATCAACCAGATTAGGACTCCGGCTCAGGGGGGGGTGGGTGTCAGGATGTCACAGAGCAAGATACAAGACGAGGGCGCCTTCCAGTTTTGGCCATTGCACTCAGGATCTGTTGGTCTGGTTGAGTTTAAAATGGTAGCCGCTTCGTTGTACTTTGACCTCTGATCCTCTCGTGCAGATAGGAACTTCCTTCAGTCTGATTGGTTGGTATAAATGCTCTAATTAAGCACTGTCTTTTGTTTATCAAGGCCTTCTCCAGCACTGCGAGTGAGCACTGGCTGAATCATTCCAACTTAAACGAAAAACACTTAATTTCCCACTTGAGTAAGTTTTCCAACTGAGTCCATTCCCATCAGTTAAACACTCCTCTTAAATATCTCCCCTCTGGGACATGTTCAAAAACAAATAAATATCAGGGTTCCCTCCATCACCTGGAGATGGATGGCTTGGTTCCTTCCATTGCTCTCCAAGGACCGTTTCTGGAGCCCTTTTATTTTGGCTTTCACAACTTGATGGAGTTGTGCAAAAACTTTACTTTTCACCGTATGTTTTGAGACATATGTTTTGGTCTGGCTCCCCATTTTGATCAGTAATTAACTCCTTGATATCACCAACTTTGAGACACCATACCTTTTAAGCGTTCATATCTGGACTCTGTCTAGTGAATGATGAACATTTTAGGCTCAACTTTTACGCGACTTGTCGCATTCACACCACCTGGCGCAACCAGCACGGGGTCGGTGGGGTCAAGTGTCTTGCTCAAGGACACTTTGGCATGAGGACTTGGATTGAACCTTGTGACATAGGGCATATTGCAATATCGACTTGAGGCCATATTTCCCAGCCCTTCCTTTAAACTTTTATATCCTGACTCTTTTTCGTGAATGGTAAGGTTTCTTGCCCAGGGACACTTTGGCATGTGGACTTGGATCGAACCATGTGATGTTCCAATTTGGAGACCACCACCTCTACCACTGAGCCACAGCCGTCCATTAAAAACTGGGTCGGGTTCGCATTAAAATCTCAGGCTACGTTTAGATTCACTGTCCCGTAGGATCAAAAGCAATTTAGTGGATATGGACGAGAACGTTAGGCCAGACCTCCTACCTTTCCCCACCTGTTTTATTAACAGAGACATGCACTAATGCATTTTGTAATAAGACGAATTCAGATTGGAAACACTGACCTGGAAACCAAGAAATTATACCCACTCCTGGAGAAAGTTGGTCTTTCTCACAGGTGCTGTTAAATTCAAGAGTTTTGCACATTTTGGTTGAAGAGAGAGGACTTTCAAACAGTCAGATTAACAAAGACAGACATATGAAACTCAGCGGGTGAAGCACTCTTCATAATCTCAAAGAGGAAGCTTTCAAGTAAGCCCCCCTTTTGCAAAACAAGCCATCCGGGTCTGACTGTATGATATGAGGCCAGCCTGCATTATTTATCCTTTCAGCTGACTGATGATTTGGAGGGGCTTCCACTCAGCCACCTTCCTGAATATCCAGTGACACCATTATTCAGTGAAGCCTGTTAATTTGAAACCTCAGGCCGGGGACGAGCGCTGACAAATGACGGTGATCAGGTTGATGGAGCTGTAGGATCACTTTGGGCTCATTGTGCTGCGAGTTTTGGGGGGGATGGAATTACCAGCATGCTGTAGGTGCAAATCTACAGACACTGTTGACGCCAAAATATGTACGCAGATGTATAAGACATAGAAGCCCTTTAGAATAGATCCAAGGTTTAAACCAGGATCTCCCAAGCGAGGAAACGAACCGTCAGAAACCTCTAAGTGGTCACATTTTAACACCTGGACTCCACTTTAAGGGCTTGAAAGGAAAGACCAGATGAAGCTTCTGAGAGCCCAGCTGGAGCTCTTCTCCCTCTCTGCGTAATAAACCATCTTCTCTATTCTTTAATTTACAGCCAAAGCTATGCTCTGTGGTTAAATATAATGTCAGACTGCAGGCACATTTGGAGTATATTTCAAAATGTCTGGCTTCTGTTGATGCTTAAGTGCTACTTTGAAAATATTCAGTGGGTCGGGAGAGGCGTGCATGCGGGCCTCCCTTGTAGTTGCCTGTGTGTGTGTGCGTGTGTGTGTGTTTGTGCGTTACATAAACATGATGCTCTCTTTAGCTCCATTTCAGAGCATGTAGGCTTTCCCCACTACGATCTGAGAGCTGCGAAAGGCAGCTGGAAATGAACACTTATTTATTAATGAAAAGTTTATTTACTACTGTGCCATCCATAAATTTATGCAACAAACTTTACAAATTTGCATGTATCCTGTATAATTTTGTCCACGGAGAGGGAAGGCACACTTTCCTGTACAACCCAGACTCAGAAAAAGCTGTAAAATGTTGATTTAAAAAAGATGTGGATGGTTTGCAAATCATTTAAAACCAGTATATAATTAAAAAAATGGCAGAGACAATAAATTAAATCAAATTCGGAGTGTCCCAGCTTGCTAGATAGAGGTGCCGGAGTGGAGTCTGGAATGGACTGCTTGTATCGGGGTAACGATATCAAAGATTTAATATGCAGGCCGATGTAATCCGACATTCGTTTTTTCATTTGCTGATATCAGACCGATATCCGATATCAATATCGTATCGGGACACCTCTAGTTGAAATTGAAAAATGATATCAGTTCGCAAAAGAACATGTTTTCAAACACCTCAGGACAGGGACAACAAAAGACTCTAAAGTGGAGGTCACTGCATGGGGAGTGTTTCGAAACAGTAGAAGACCTGCCTTGAAATAAACACATATTATCTCTCCACCATTGGCCTCAGGGTCGTACGAAATGTGCTTTTTGTTGAAAGGTGCTCATTTGCAGCACTCAAATTCCCATTGCCTCCAGCGGTACAAAGATCAAATCAAGAACACGTTCAACTTTAAAGGGACGAGCCCTTGTCAAGATCTTTATCCGCTGCAAGGAATAAAGATGCTTCTTTGTGTTTCCTGAAAACGCTTGTACGTCCACCACACTGGTTCATGTGAAGTGCTCGGTGAAGAGGCCTTTAGGAAAGAAAGGGAGTCTTTCAGCGGTACTTCACTCGTTTCCTTCCTCTCCTTCTTCCCACTTGTGAAGTGTCACTTTGCTATCAGACCTTTAGGGCTGGTTGTCAGGGGTCAACCTCAGAAAGCTGAAGACCTGAGGATGCAGAAAACAGCTTTGAAATGTCCTCAATCTTGTTAATTCAGACTCTTCTTGGGATGTTTGTTTTGCACTGTGTTGCCTCCCACTGGAAAATGTCCCTATTCTCGGGTCGAGAGAGTGCATACATCTTGAGCTTCTAATGCCTCTAAGAGTAAAGCCACACCCTCCTTTTCCCTCCTGTAGACACAAAATCCCCCCTAATTTGTCTGTATTCAAATAAACAAACCCTGATTTGAGATTCAAATGCTTTCAACTCGCAGACATGAGACAATTGAAAACCTTTTGTATCGAACAGAAAGATCCACCGACAGACGCCAAATAGCTTTCTCTCTTTTGTCTCTGAGCAACCCAGTTATTTTGTCAGGGATGCTGCGACACAGACGGCTCGGTGGCAGCCCGTTATCATCGAATCAAACATGACAGGAGGGAGGCAGAAGCATCAGACAGAAATAACCCTTTTCCTGTCTGCTGTTTATCTCCGCCGGGATGAGGGCTCTTTAAAACGCAGGCCAAAGGGCCACTCCGCCGGGCCCCCTGTTTGAAGCTGTTATGTGACAGGGCTTCTGCTTTGTGTCTTAGCGCTGTTTTTGGCATGTCTTTAAACTTGGGGGGTATTCTCAAAGGACAAAGGTGTGGAAAGAGATGGAGGGAGGAACGTGGAGATCTAAATCATGTTTTCAGCGCCAGCAAAAAGGAAGAAAGTTTTGTGCTGAGATGTCTGTGATTGGAGGCAGTTTTAAACTCCGTATTAGACACCAGGAGTCACCGGGAGTCTCGGTATCTAAGGGAAACAGCGGGATGTTTACAGGGCAATTTGGGCACACGTTCCACTCAAGAGCCCTCCAAAAGGCTCCTCTCACTCGAGGCTGAGAAGGACGTGGAAGTGCTCCACTCAGCCCCTCGATAAGCACCCCCGCCTCCCTCCTTCCTTCTCTCCTCTATCTGCCCCCTCTCTACCCTGCCCCCAACCCCGCCCCTGTGCCCTGACCACTGCCCTGCTCACCCCTCGGCCCAGAGACAATGGCTCACTTTCAAAGAAAAGCAGGAAAAAAGAGGAGGCTGGTGTCACAGAATTGCCTGTTTGCTGACGGGATCTTTAAAAGCAGCACCTCATAAATCAAAAAGGAGCATAATAGGTATTGTTTCTCCAAGAGCCACTTACTTCTCCCACTAACATTCCCCTTTTTCCTGCAGAAAGAGTGGGCCAAGTCAGAGGTGGTGATTTTCTTTTTACTAGGGGGGTCTCTTCTTGTGAATTTGGCGCCTTTTTAAAGGGATTCCTCACCACTTTCTTTCTTTTCTTTCTTTCTCCCTCGCTATCCAACCATCTCCTTGTTTTACGCTCCTCCAACCCCCAACACTCAAGGATTCCCTCAGCTTGGATCAGCATAATCTATCACTATGCACATTGTAACTCAGGCCTCCTCCCTATCTCCACGCCGCATTGTCATTTTGAAATCGGATTAGACGGGAAGCCATTTCCCTCTTCTGTGTCGAACCCTGGACTCTTTTTGTACGTCAGCGCAAAGAAATGACAAAAAAGCTTGCGAGCGGTATTGCCTTTGTGCATCAGGAGAATGACGAATGGCGTGCGGTCCAAACTGAGCATGTTTGGTTTATATATCCCTGAAGAGATTCAAGAGCTGCTGTGTAAACACTCTGAAGCTGCTGCAGATAAATTCATGTGCCTGTGCTGATAGTGCGTTGTTTGTATTAAAATCTTCAGAAATGTTGTTTTTTCGCTGGCGGAGAGATCTGTCAGGCTCTTGCATAAAACCACATGCTGTATCTGTTTTGGTTTCAACGCTCCATTAATGAGCCGAGGCCCCGGACTGCATTCACCCCCTCTGATGTGTCAGCAATCAAGAAGATATTATCATAATTAGATCACTGGCACCGCATTAGGATTACACAAATCTGCCAACGCCTTTAAAGGCACTTTATTGGTTACCTGACTTTAACCGGGGTGTTTTCTTCCTCATTCTTCTTATTCTCCCTCTTCTTCTTCTTCTTTTACTTCTTCTTTTACGTCTTCTCCTTCTTTTTCTACATTCTTCTTCCTCAACAATCTTTTTCTTCTTTTACTTCTTCTCTATCTTCTACATTCTTCCTCTATCTTTTTCTTCTTTATCACAATCTTCTTCTTTTCTTCTTCGTCTTCTTCTACAATCTTCTTCTTCTTCCTCTACAATCCTTTTCTATTCTTTTACAATCTTCTTCTACAATTTTCCACCTCAGCCTCCTCTTCTTCTTCTCCTTCTTCCTCTTCTTCTTCACTCTTCTTTTTCTTCTTACTCAACAATATTCTTCTTCCTCTGCTATCTTCTTCTTCTTCGTCTTCAACAATTTTCTCCTTTTCTTCTTTTATATTCTTCTTCTACAATCTTCTTCCTCTACAATTTTCCTCCTCCTCTTCTACTTCTTCTCTCTTTTTTCTTCTTTCTTAACAATATTTTTCTTCCCCTACAATCTTCTTTTACATTCTTACTTTTTTTTCTTTACTTTCCTCTTCTTCATTTTCTACATTCTTCTTTTTCTTCTTTTTTTCTACACTCTTCTTCTTTTTCTACACTCTTCTTCTACACTCTTCTTCTTCTTCTACTTCTTCTTCTTCTACATTCTCTTTCTTTTTTTCTTCGTTTTTTGTCTTCTTCTTCTTCTTATACATTCCTTTGTCCTGCACACAAATATGTGTATAGAGGGAGAGCTGGTGTTTCATGAATTAGCCATGAGTTAGATGGACATGTACTAGATTCCAGCTTTTAGAGTAAATATCTAAAGGGGCAGCTGAAGCTCTGGGGATGAATTGAGTATTACAGAGTACTTATTGTATAGAACTGGACCGACACTGTAGTTTCCTTCACCTTTTTCAGAGAGCAAACACTCTTGTCTAGGATTACATAGGGTTTAAATGGGATTGACTACAATAGTGCTGCCTACACTGTGGTACATTAGTGCCCCCGTCGTAACAACAAAAGCAAAGCTTAAGGTACAACAGGCTGACAGGACTCTTATCAGTGAGAGAGTGTGTTCACCCTGATAGACCAGTGCCCTCTCTTATCTTCGCCTTCCTTTGTTTTTTTTTCTGTCGCAAGTGCTACAATCTGCTTATTTGCTGAAATTAGCTGTAGATGTAGGTGGTTCTTTAGTGCCCTTTGAATTGACTGTAGCTGTGACAAAACACACTGAGCACTTCTCGTACTTAGAGTTTGCATTTAAAAGCCTTGACATCCAAGCAGAGATAATGTTTAATCTGTGGGTTAAATACCTCTGGTTTTGAAAGCGAAGCCGATACCAAACGCCTGAAAAATAAAACCAATGTGAATGAAAAGATGCAGTTTCCTGTTCTTACACTCAGGGCTGGCTGCAAATATGTCTTGTTTTGAAGGAATTTAGACAAGTTTACAGCCTGATACAAAAACTGTTTTCAGGTGCATTGTTGTTTGCCGACAGACTTTGAACCTTAGCATCACTAAACTGTTGGTTGACGCCATTGAATCTACGTCCATGATTATGGATACATGCATTTCTACAACAGCCCAGAATGGACAAACAAGTATCATACTTGTTTTTGTTTTCAGTTGGTGGCCTTGTGAAACGCACCGATTAAAAGAAAGAAAAAAGTGGTTGAAGAATTTGTTTTAACTTGACGATGGAGGATCACACTGAGGCATCATAGAAGCTTTTTGTCCATGTAGGCCACCATTGCTTGATTGGAGGGGTGAGCAAGGGAGCATTTATCAATCTAGAATATTGCAAGTCTTTAGAACAAGTAAAATTCGTAACGGTTGTTTGTGGGGACTCCAGGTCGGTTTTGTCCAACATCTGGTTTCAAAAAGCCCAAGATGATGAAAACAAAAATGCCAAACCGGAGGCTTTTAAAAAGATGGTTCACAGACCTATGAGGGATGTCACAGTGTCCACTTCTTTCACACACACTATAATTTGATCCCACGCACATCAAAACGTCCGGCTTTCTTCTTGGGAGTGTGAAAGCTGATCTACATCCCAATGTCAGTCAAACCACTCTTATCGCCTCCACCATAATCTAGACGCTGCGGTCGGCCACCAACTCTGAAACCTAATGCTGAGAAGGGCCGAGCACATTCACTTTCCCCTTTAAAAAGCAGTTGTTCTCAAGTGCCTCTTGATTATATGTCTGCATGTAACATATCTGTGTGGAGCTCAACAGCACAGCCCTCACCCAAAAACCAAACCCACTCTTGTCAAAAAAACACAGATTCCATTTGTGAAACAAGCCTCATCATCTTTCAGCGATGGAGCGTATTTTATTTTATTTTTGTGGGTTTGATCGTAGGTGGGGCAGCGTGGTGTGGCTGCGCCTGAGTCAGCATCGCAAATTGAGTTGAGGAAGACCAGGGGTCTGAGTTGAGCGTTTAGGAACATCACATCCAGCTGTGAGTTTTCAGGAAAGATGAGTTTATAGTAGAGGGATCAGATGATGGGTCTCACACGGTTCTGATTAAGTTTGAAAAAAACCTGAGAGCTCCTTCACATCATCCCTAATATGGGGAAACTCAGAGTCTGTCAAGTTAAGAAATTACTGCAAATATTTCCCCGTGTTTGATAATGTGGTTTAAAAAAAAAAGGTTTTCTGTTTCCTGTCAGAGTGAGATATCTTATGAGTGAGTGAGCATGTTGACGTTGGAGCGCTGCCCGTACTAATAGGCTTTCAGAGGCCTGTAATAAAGCTAAACAGGCTCAGTGAGTCATTGATTACAGAGCACTGTACACTCCATCAACTTGATTGCATTATACAAGATCTCGCCCCACCTTACCCTCCTCCTAACCTCCTTTTTTTTTTCTTTCTGTTTGTAGGGATCTGATGCCCAAGACGCTAGAGGGCCAGATCACCATGGAGAAAACCCCCAGCTACTTCGTGACCAGGGAGGCCCCAGCAAGGATCTCCGCCATGTCCCGGGACACAAAGCTGATCGTGGTAGTGAGGGACCCGGTCACCAGGGCCATCTCGGACTACACCCAGACTCTGTCTAAAAAGCCCGACATTCCCTCTTTTGAAAGCCTCACCTTCAAAAACAGGACTACGGGGCTGATTGACACCTCATGGAGCGCCATCCAGATCGGCATCTACGCCAAGCACCTGGACAACTGGCTGCAGTACTTCCCCATGGACCAGATTCTGTTCGTGAGCGGCGAGCGTCTAATCAGCGACCCGGCCGGAGAGCTGGGCCGCGTGCAGGACTTCCTGGGACTCAAGAGGATCATCACGGACAAACACTTTTACTTTAACCAGACCAAGGGTTTCCCGTGCCTCAAGAAGGCGGAGGGCAGCAGCAAGCCCCACTGCCTGGGCAAAACCAAAGGGCGGACCCACCCGAACATTGACCCCGAGGTGGTGCAGAGGTTAAGAGACTTTTACAGGCCCTTCAACATGAAGTTCTACCAGATGACGGGACATAACTTTGGTTGGGATTGATGTGAAAACCATGAGAGACTTTTTTTTTTTTCTAATTTGTTGAAGTTATTTTTTTTTTTCTTCTGTGAGTCGATGGCAAAATGTGGAGATATTGCTATATATATGTAAAATGTACAGAAATCTATTTTATAATAATTTATTTTTATTTCTAAGCAATTAATTCACTAAGCTGCCTAACCGTATTTGTACATAACATCCGGCCCACATGTTGTTTTTAACATTCCTCATTTTGTTTTGGGTTCTCTTGCTCCTCCCACGTGGTCCTGTAAACTCAGTGGATTTATCGGTGCTTTGTTATGCAGATAATCAGCGACGACTGAAGCGGAAATAAGAGTGGAAGATGTTTAAAAAAAAAAAAAAAAAAAAGCACCATATTACGGGTACAGAGCGCTCACAGAGAAGTGGAGAATACCTTGTCATGTACATCCTCATTTATACTTCATCCTTATCAATCCTCGTCATTCTGAGTCTGCGTTTCACGGCGACACGAATTTTCCAGTTAACTTTTTTACAATCCAATTTTCCTACACTTGCTTTGGCCCCGGCTACAGATCTTCTGTCCCTTTCCACTCAATAACAGCTTGATCAATAGGCCTAATTGATCCTCATTGTGTCACTCATGCTTAAAGTATACAGCTGCCCTTTCATTCTCAGCGCTCCTGCTGCCTGCTCTAATGAATGGCCCATCCATCAAACGGCGAATCGCATCCCGGACTGCATAAGAGCCCATGTTAACATTATGCTAATCGGGTAAAGGTAACGGGCAGATCGATCGAGCCTCCGCTCTGTAACTCCCCATTAGGAGCGGCGTTGGCTGAGAGCCAGGCTCCTGTCCTATCCGCTTGGTTCAAAGGTCACACAAAGTCTCAATCAAATTTCCTTGAGAGGCATTTGATTTGTTGAAGGGAACTGGGGGGGGAGCGTGTGTGCCTTGTTTCCGTGAGGTAGCCGAGGCATAAAGATCGAAAAAGATGACAGACAACAGAAGCAAGGCGTCGCCTCATTGAAATCGCTCCTCTTCAAACAGATGCTTCATCTTAGATCCCAGACTAAAGAGATCAGAGGGACAGGAAAGGTTTTTTTGTGAAGCGCTCTCAGCACAGCAAGATTAGCCTCAGGCGAGGTTTTAGTGTCTAACCTCTCTGGTGATTGTCAGAAAGCCTCATGTGCCATCGTCCGTGGCCGATATACTTTATGCCTTATTCACTTTTGTCATCCTCACATATCTCATCTCTCCACAGCAGATCTCTTCTCTCTACTTGTTGCCAAAAAAACAAACCCTCTGGGTTGCTATCATGTTTCACACAGCTTGAATCTCTATCTCTGCTCTTCTCTCTGCATCGCTTCTTATGTTTTTCGTCTTTCTACTTGAATTCTTGATATGCAAGAAGGAGAAAATGCGTGGCTATCATTCTTTAACGTGCCGCTCTGTTTGTTTGTAGTGGGCGGCACGCTATTTTTAAGGGCGCGGGGAGGTGACCGTGCTACGCTGTGCTTACACGATGCTATGCATGCTCAATGTGGTGGCCGTTAAAAAAATCGCAGGTGTAACAAGGAGGGAATATCAGCGTCCAGACGAGGACTTCAGACTGAATGTACACAACTGATCCTCACAATTAAAGGTCCTTACACACCGGGACTGTTTTTTTTGTGTGAGTATTTTGGACTTCCGAATTGCTTTCCGAACGCCCCTTTTTTTCCCAGGACAAAGACGCAACGTTGACGAGCTAAACATAAGTCTTAGATGACTAAAATGTGATGAGATGAATGTGCGTTTACGTTGAGGAGACTAGACTAAAACGTAAGTGGTGGACGACGAACAGAGTTGCAAAAATCTCGAGCATTTCGTCAGTCAAACGCTAAATATATTTTCGTTGACGATGACGTTGACGTCATCGTCAACTTAGTACATGCTATCATGACAGACAGCCATCTCAACACTAGTGTCTAATCAGAACTGAAAAACAGTCAGTCTGCTGTTGTGTCAGTCCTCTCCCTTCCACCCGGGACGCGTCTTTTTTCCCCGGGGAAAGTCGCAAAATCGCATCACGCTTGATGTGTTTAGTCAGGCACGTCAAAATTCGCCTCAGAATATTTCGTAATTTCGCATCGTATATTTGCGTCGTTCCCGGTGTGTAAGGACCTTAATTCCCTCAAATTCACGTTCAAAAAGATCCGACTGTCGCAGGTCAAAGTTGAATCTGATTGTCCCTGTTTTCTTTTGAAGTAAAGAAAATGTTGTGCCTCTCTAACTATCCAATCCAACACAGCTAACCTGCTCCTGTCTCTTTAACTGATAATCACCCTAATTCAGATATGTCTCTTATGTTTTAAGTTGAAACCAGCTTCCTGGTTTAGCCTCAAGCCAATGGTTGTAAGCGGGGGAGATGGAGGCTTGTTACACTGTATTCATTTTTAAATCTATCCTTTTACTTTTAGCAAGAAGCGACGTGGAGAGAAGCCTTCATCTCCCCTCCTCTCCTTAGTGCAATGTGTGAGTTTAACAAAGCATTTATGATGACCTCTCATAGCAAGGTGTCGCACTCTGGAAGGAAAGCGTCATTTTACCTGCAATCGATGGAGAAACCTGCATTTGAATTCTGGTTGAATTCATGCATCTGAGGGGATATCTGAAAAAAGAGAGAGAAAAAAATACATCTGGCATCCATGGGTCAACTCCATGCTGCCACGTTGGTTATGGTTGAGTTTTATTCAACCTGTTTTGAGATCTAAAAAAATGTTAGAAATGTTTGTCTTACACACATTATAATATGTATTTAGACTAGCAAATCTGTATGTACAAAGATGAAAAAGAAATGTAAATTGAGTATTTTGTGGTATGTACATCAAAGGAATTAATTTTACACAATGCAAAGGCAAAAATGGAACAGATGTTTCTAGATAATTAAATACTGAACATTCATAAGATTTCTTTGTATGAAGAAATAAATAAAAAAGTATATATTTTACCAAAACCTGTGCCTCTCTTGTCTTTTTGATCTGGGTTGTGTCATTAGTATAAAACATTATGAACTGAAAATATAGCATTTCTTTTCTGCTAGTTTTAGAGTTGGATTTCACATAATTAATGATCGTTCACTGTACTATCACCAGGTTTGGAGTAAAAAAGATCCATCTATTTTATTACATCACCCTCAACAATATTTCAAACTTATATCTGTGTCTGTTTGGCACTTTTTCCACATTACTAATAATAAACCGGTATCTATAATGATAATGTTTTCAGTTCACATGGTAAAACAAGAAACTATTTCCATGACGGCCATCCTCAGAGCGGGAGGCTCAAGAAAAACAAAACATCGATATCTGTCTGTACACTGCCGACATGTTGTATTGTTGGCTAGCTTACTTTAAGTAAAAACAGGAAACAATGAGTATTAGCACTCTTAAAATAAAGCCAAAAATACAATAATTTTGCACCAAATTATTTTTCACCAGGAAGTGGCTGAATGCTGTTTAAAAATAAATTTATATTTTTGACCTACTATATGGTCTGATGTCACTTTGGATTTCCACTATCCATTATCTTGAGGTTATCCATAAATCTCAGAGTAGTAAAATTACCAAAATTTCTCAGTTAATCATTGGTTATACAGCTTGTACAGTGTTGGAACTGATCACCCCTCAAAATGGCGCTAACCCCCATATAGTCCCCTATATAGGGATTAGAGATCCATGTCCGACACAGCCTAAGATTGTCTTGATATAGTGATCCGAAATATGAAAAATGGCTCATCTTACCCCACTCTCCCCTATTGTTCAATTCTTCTCTCTCCCTTTTTTTTTAACTTTAACTGGCAAAATAGTTGGTGTGTATCTGGTGGAAGAGGAAAATAGATCCTAAAATGTGCGTGACCGAAACTAAAAGTGTCCAAATGGCACAGAAATGGAGGCCAATGTTCGTCGTATCCGCTCCTTTAACTGACTGATGCCTGTCAGTCATTACCGAGGGCCGCGTTTCTTCACATCTAGCTACTAGCCGGAAGTTCATCAACAAGCTATCCCCAAACGGCCGGATTATTTAAGGTAATAACAGCATTTCTAATAAAGTAAGCACGTTTTTTAAAGTCTGTTGTAGTTTTAGCTTGGATTATTTACTGTTATTTATCAGCTGTAACTCCCTGAAGCTGAAAGTGTGTATTTTCTGCCTGTAATTGTTTGTAACAGGAAACATCTCCACAGGTCTTCACCCTCTCCGGAAACCACGACCCGCTGGCCTCCACACCTAAAGTAAGTTGAATTAACTACTTCTGCTGGCGTGTTTTGGTGTTTTTAGTTGGTGTGTTGGCTCTTATTTTTCTGGCTAAACTTAAATTCATATTTGCACTAATATTAGTGATAAATCTGTGTATTTGGTTAACAGGCTTCAGTTTGATGTTTGGTTTGGAGATAAATTGGAGAAGTGATGGTTGTGTGATATGGAGGACCAAAGCGGACCCATGCATATGAACCTTTTTTCTGTTTTTCCTCTGTAAATATGTTGTTTTCTTAAATGTTGTTTTTATTTCCTACATACTGTTGTGTTAGAAAAGAAATTTAGGCCTATTTTCACGTTTTCACTTTTGCAACTTCAGATTACCATCATATCTTGACATCTTGGTGTCTTCCCAGTACTAGTCTGGTGGTCTAATGCTGCGTTCCAGTTGTACTTGGAAGGCCGAATTTCTGAGCTACGGGTCAGAAATTCACCTGGAACACCCCCTTGAAGTTAGATTTCTGACTTGACGACAACGTACACAACGACAATGACAGTAAAAGCTCTTGTAACGTATTATTTATTCGCACAAGTGGTATATGTTGTACTGCCCAACATCTAACTGTGAACATGGTGCTATGGTATTTGTACGAGTAAAATATTGCGCTATGCATTGTTTACAACTGATAAAGCTAACAACAACTAACAACAGTTGACGACTATTGGCTAACGACAGCTGACAGTAGGCGTCCATCTTTGTTTTCCGACTTGTTTACTGGAGTGCCGTCCACTTGGGTGTAACATCATTCCCAGCTCCGGTATCCAACTTCCGAGGTAACTGGAACGCAGCATTATTGTGGTACTGTGATGGTGAAATTGCCTCATTTCTAGTGTATGTCTACCTGTTGGTTGTTGCTTTTATATTGGTTTTCTTTTGCTCACTGCTTGCCGGGTTGTTAGTTAAAGCTTTGCATATCAGCCTTCGAGATTTAGTCTCTACCATGGAACCAATTTGCATGAAATACCCCCTCTTTGTGTGAACATGTGATGGAAAGTTAATCCCTACCTGTGACACACACACTTGCATTAAGCTCAGTGTTACAGAGATTCTTCAGATCTAAAGTGACGCATTTTTGTGCCTTGCTGCTTTGTCATTTTTCATGCATCATGTCTGTTGTCCTCACGCTCTGTGTTTTATGCTGCTGCTGTTCAGACTTTTCGCAAACTGTAATCCTACATCTGTCCGCTCTTGCTTCTCAATGCTCTGCTTCCAGCTGTGATTTTTTGTTTTGTTTTAAATGTTCTGGCTGCTGCTTGTGTGTCTCACTGCTGTTTCTGCACACCGGCTTCATAGCTGGGTGAAGCTACCTGCTGATTTTTTGCATGATAAAAAATGTTGCCTATGAAGTTTCTTAAACTGCCATTGCATATTTGATAAGCCTGTCCACCAAAGCATGCTTCAAGTGTCTTGAAAGTGTGTGATGTGTAAAGTTTACTTGCAATCGTACAGTTTTTAGTTTTGTTTCCTCCGGTCTCTGAGGTGGGGGGTCTCTGTGGTTTCAGGTGACCTGTAGCTGTGTGGGAGGTTTGGTTGCTGGTGCTGCTGGTGGTGGTGTGTCTGCCATGCTTATCGGAAATGCCCCCCCCACCTCCCTCCATTAACCCACACCCTCACTCCCTATAAAAGCAGCCAATGTTTCCTTATGGCTCATAATGAGATACACCTCCAGGGCTGTTTATTTACAAGGCTCTGAAATGCACCTCTGTGTATTAACAGGCCTGCCTTTCACAATACCAGCGGTGATGTGTTTACAAACCTGTCTGCGATGAGGATGTTGACATCCGCAGAAAATTGGGGGTGAAGTTTGCCCGGTTGTGAAAATTGTTGGTGATTTATGCTCCAGCATGTTTCAACATCAAACTGTGTATTTTTCTACATTGTTGAATTTCAACTCTCATGAGACTCAAATCAAGTTCTAGCTAATAGCTACACAAATTTCAGACATCTTGCATTTTTTAATGGTGTGCTGCAGTTTTACTATGCTTTAGAAAAAGTGGTGTAAAAGGACATTTCAGAAAGGCTTTGATTAACCTCGTTTGTGAGCACATGTAACACTGAACTTCAATCATGCAGCACCACATCCAAATCAGATATAAGCTCAAAATCACTTCCATAAATCAGTGTTAAATGTAGGGTAACTGTAACTGTACCATGCAAAGAAGAAACCTACATCAACATGATTCATGAATGTCGACACCAGCTTTGTTTACAGTAGAATTGTATAATGTTAATACTACTACTACTACTACTACTACTACTACTACTAATAATAATAATAATAATAATAATAATAATAATAATAATAATAATAATAATGAAAACAATAATAATGATGATAATAAAAACATTAATAATGATGATGATAATAATAATAATATAACAACAACAACAACAACAACAATAATAATAATAATAATAATAATAATAATAATAATAAAGCAATATTTTAATTAAAAATAATACTTTTATAATAATAATGATACTACTACTACTACTACTAATAATAATAATAATGTTAGCATATAATTTATTACTACTACTAATAATAATATTAAAAACAACAGTACATTTTATCTATAGCACGCTTTTACAGGTGCTCAAAGACTCTTTACAAAACAATTTAAAACAGAAAATTTGAAATACAGAAAATAATTTAAAAGGTAAAAAAAATACACAATATGAAAAGACAATAAAAGCACAGTTTACAGGTAAAAAAACCAATTTAAAAAGATGTGCTTTTAGTGTTTTTAGGAGTGATTTGAAAGTATTGGGGTCTGTACGGTCTCGGCTGGGTTTGGTGAGGGTGGGGGCGGCAGCGAAGAAGTCTCTGTCCCCCCAAATAATGATAATTTATGTGATTATTTTTTACAATTTCTGATAAGATGTTCTTCAACATGCAATAGAACCCATAAAGTCTGTGAGAGCACATCCACGCTGGCGATATTTTAACTTTTAAGCACCATGTATTTGGACTGATCTAGATTTCTAAAGTTAAAATTAGCTCTGGATCATTGTTTCCTCTCTGTGTTCTCAGGGGTATAGATGCTCCATATCTGACTGACACATCCTGCTGGTTGTTTGTGTGGGTCTCTTTTAGGTTGCGCAAACAAAACCAACAGAAGATACCCCCCTGCAAGACGTCACTTTAAACATTTAAATCAAGAAGAGTACTAATACTTTGAGAGTACCAATGTGAAAGAGTATACAGAATATTTAAGACCACGTTTGCTTTGCTGAGGCGCTCTTGAATGGAATGATTTTCTTTTTTTTTTCATGCAATTAAACTTCCCATCCCAGTTTGAGTTGGCTGAGCTCAACAAACAGTCCCGTTCATGCTTTCCAGCCCCCAAGGAAGAGGTGGGCTGTAATGAGTGGAACAGAGCAGAAATCCCCACAGAGAGCACGCTGTGATGTAGTGGCAAATAAAAAGGCAGGTAAACCGTTTCCTTCCTGTCAGTCACAGACTGCATCCTGAGGGAATAAAAACACTCTGATATAGGTGAGGAGGTATCAGCGGGGTTTCCAAGCAGGAATTAGTTCAGAATATATGCAATAAAAAGTTCTCAGAGAGACACGAGGAGCTCTCTCTCATAATGTTTGTTAGCATCTTGATCTGGCTAAGAATTACATTGTTGTTTAAATACAGTTTTTCCTTTTAAAATGAAGGATCTGTTGATCGACCACATGTCTATTCATTTGGTGATGTAGCTTTGTGTTAATAACTTCTTTCTTTCTTATTTGATAATAACTTCTTGTCAAAGAACTTCTTTGACAACTAAGAAACTTTGGAAACTTTATTTTAGAAATAGTTTGGCCTAAAGCGACCAGACTTGTTCAGTAAGGTTCTTCTTATCTTATTTATGCCTGTTTTTGCCTGTTATTATTTATTGCGGAAAAAACAAAGCACATTAAAATGTTCTATACGTAGTTTTGTACACTAGTGTCATGGCGTAGATGTTTATGAATGAATGAAAAACACAAGTACATGAAATTATGCTACAGATTTCAGAAAAAGGTGGAATATTTCCATCAGAAGCAATAATAAACTATTATTCTAAACATATTGACAAAATTCATAGCAAACAAAAGCTAGTGACTTTTAAAATTTGATATGCTACCCTGATACTGATACCCTGGCATATTAGTATCGTAGCCAGATACGGTGTGTAAGTATCGACACTTTAAAGTATCAATACTTTTGACCACCCAACTGCCTCATAACCATGGTTTTCCTGTATTTGTGCCAGGACAGTAGTTCCACATTGACTCATTATTCGTACCCTCAATTGTGTCTAATTTACATGACTACTGTACCATTAAATCAAAGTTTTTCCTCAGTAATCTTCCAGAGACTTCTTCTTGACTTTCCTCAATCTAAAGTTAACACTGAGCAAAATCAGCCAATTCGTGACCTTTTTTCTGCTAAAAATGTGTTTGTCTGTAGGAGGAAGCACTTTGATTACACTTTTAATTTCTCATTATCCTTCACTTCTTTTAATCTGTGCATGAAACAGTAACTCATCAGTATTAACTTCCATCCAAAAATCAACAATATTAATTTCCGAACTTGGAAACTGAAGTGGTTAGGACTCTGCAAGTTTGAAATATTTCCCCTTCCTGACGTGTTTAAGAGTTTTTGCATCGTTGTCACTTTAACAAAGAGCCACTTAACCTCAGTGGAAAATGTTTTGAACGAAGTAATCGCAGTCTACAGTATGTCCCGGCACAGTATGATTCAGTGTCAACAGAGCTATCAGCAGCCATTGAACTCCTGCGGAGTGTACTTTTCAAGCACAGCCCCCCCCTCTCTTCTCCTTCCCTCTCCACGGGCAGGTAGTGACTTGCTTTCATCAGAAATCATTGCTGATATTCACAGGTCTGGAGCTGGATAATTGCTCAGCTGGATCATTGAAAGACACACCGCAGAGGAAGACAAACAGGATGTGGTGTGAATGACAGAAAGAGAGCGAGAGAGAGAGAGAGAGAGAGCCCAGCTTGGCAGGATGAAGGGGAGCATGTTCTCTTGGCGAGCGCCCAGCTTGTCCCCTGAATCCCTGCCACCTGTATTAACTCATGGCTAACCTGATTAACCTGTTCATGGATCCGACAGATGCAGATACAGGAGTGATAGATTTCTGGGCTGGCGGCCAAGCGAGCCATCTTGAAGGAAATGGTTTGTGTAATTAACAGAGCAGCTCTTCAGAATGACAGGGGGTAATTGTAGCGTATGCAGATGATGTCTTATTGTCATCGCGGGTGCCTCCCGGGTTGTTTTGGGTACAGACGGCTGCTGCCCTGGGCTTCAGGATGGGAACAGACACCTGGCAGCACTAGACACGCGATCCCCCCTATTGACTCCCTCCCTCCCTGATCAAATACTCCCCCCTCCCCTCCCCCTCCCATCCCTTGATACTACCTCAGGAGCAGGATGGTGTGTTTGATCATATTAGCTTCAAGCTGCTGCAGAGCAATTGCACAATATCCAAACAGTCTTGTCACAATGGCTGGAAACATGGCGAGGAGGCTGCAGGGGGGTCTGCATTAAAAATTTAGCTGTCTACCCAGCTGTCCCTGAAGAGCTCAACATGGAGACGCTCTTTAAGGAGGAAATGGTGGTTTTGTGGGCTGCTTCACACGCAATCTTATATTTTGGGGTCTGCGCCCCTTGTTTAGTCTGGAATCTTGGCTTGTCTAGACCGGTATTTGGTGAATGGCCTTGCAGTCGTGTTTTGAAGTATCTGTATGGCCACTATATAGAAGTGAGTGGCACTAGAAGGAGAAATCCAGATATGATGACAGCTATAGCAGCAACCAGCCACGAGTAACTTTAAAAATAACAGGATAACCCCCAATTTGAAATCTGCCACGAGATTCGCCTCACAAATGCATCTGGTAGGAATTGGCAGATGGTGAAAATCACAGCCGTTCAGTAGCGGAGCCGTTCTAATGCAGTGGAAATTTGGGGTTGGATGGTTCATATTTAGCAAGGGATGTTGTGCTTCAATCAGTGTAAAATAGACCAATGTAAAATGGTTAGCATGATACCTGGGCGGCCAAATATACATGGGCGGCCCACCCAGGTGTCAATAAAACATCTGCATGATTGCATGTGGATTCTTGTGAGTTCTTGCGATTCCTGCTGTCCAAAATCCACCGCGAAATTCGCCTCACAAATGCATTCGGTAGGAATTGGTGGATGGCGAAAATTGCCACCGTTCGGCAATGGAGCCGTTTTTTGGTGTGGTGGAGACTGGGGGTTAGATGGTTCATATTTAGCAAGAGATGTTGTGCTTCAATAGACCAATGTAAAATGGGTAGCATGGTACCTGGACGGCCAAATTTACATGGGCCACCCAGGTGTCATCTATGTGAGAGAAAGTCTGAATAACGTGTTGCCATGGTGACAAAAATCTCAAGCACAGCAAACATTTTACTTCGTATTTGTCTTTATCTTTGATGGGTGTGGAAATGACAGCTAGTACTATTTGACATTAGTTATAGAGAGTAGGGCTGAAATCAGCCAAAGAAGTTCTTGGTCGACCAAAACCCTGAAATTTTCAACTCTGAAGGCAAACCCTTCTGAGGTGGGGGATGACGTGGCTCGTTGGGGTGAAAATATACTGATAAGGCAACTAAACACAAATATTATATTCGGGAAACCACCGGACGTTGATTAACGTGGATGGTCTTCAATCTTCTTGTCTCCAGCTGGTCTCCAATGGGTTAGGCGAATCCAAAATGGTGAAAACAAGGATGGTGTTCTGAGACAGGCTGTTACCTGTGAAGTGGGAGTGCTCTAAAAACACCCCCATTAGCACTTGGTACGTTCCTCCTGATTATATTTACCATAGACTATAAAAAATTAAGTTGTCCAATCAGAATTTAGGTCGACTTATCACGTATCATAAATCGACCGGTCAACTAGGACTTTACAGCCCTAATAGAGTGTCCCATTTCCAGTAGCTGTACTCCACATTAGTCATATAAACCTATTTCAGGGTTGTTTTTGGTTCCCCAAACACAATTATGGACAAAACAAATTAAATCAACACCCTCCTTTTGTCTCGTAGTTAATAAGACGGGGTCAGGAACTTTGTCAAAACAATGAACGACACTCAGCGAAAAATAGAAACAGCCTACAGTAAATTTAGACCTGGATATATAAAGGTGTCAGTGGGAATAGTTGAGAAGAGGAAGATGAAGAAGAAGAGTGATCACACATCTGACGAGGCAGGATTGTCTCAGTGGAATTCCCCCACAGTCTGCAAAACAGCAGCAGAGATCAAAAAGTGACCTGCTTCAATACAAAAAGTATAAGTTCAAAAGGAAGGGATTTTTTTTGCTGCAAAGTGAACTTAAACCTAAATTTAGATCATAAAGACGCCAAACTCTGCATTTAATTAACATTTTTAAGGTACAAAAGAGCTCAAAACTGGTTTCAGGTGAATGTAGGGTCCGCCAAATAAAACCCCAACATCTGAGGCCTCATTGGATCCCGCTCCCCTCCCCCTCCTCTGTTTCCTCTGTCTGACAGATGTCAGGCGTGTTGCAGCAGGCTCAGCCCCAGAGATGTTACGGTGGAGAGGAAACGCAGGGATCAAGAGAGAGAGTCTATCTTATCACCACAGGTATAAAAGTAGATTAGCCGACACACCTGAGGAGGAGGAGGAGGAGAAGCCCGAGCTGGTTTTACACCGGGGTAATGACCGCTTACACAAAGGTGATGTTGCGCTAAAGCCCCGCACAGCTGCCCTATCAGGTTTGCTTTTCTTCAGATCAGTCAGTTACACCTCACCTCTGCCGGCTTTATCAGGCCGAGATCAGGTTTTGTTTTGTTCTGTCTTAAGCTGCGGCTCTTCCGTGTGGAAAGATGGGCTGAATTTGGATACTCGCTGACAGGAAACTCAGATCGAGTTACAATGGCGTATATTCAACATAAAACTTTCCATGCTACCATTTATGCAACTGAGAGGTCTTTGCATCTTCCAGGTTTATTGACATGGATCCTGTTAACCAAGAAAACATGTTAAGCAACAAAAACCCTTCACTTATTCCTTTTATGCACCTTTAGCACCTTTTTGTGATTTACAAAGTGTGCTGCCAAAGTTCAACACAGACACAAGAACTCTTTTTGCTGCATGAAAAACAACATGCTGCATCTAAAGCGTTGTGCCTAAGTTGGGTCATGTGAATTTTCGCTCAATTTGGCCCTACATCACGATCGGTGTACTGTTTGAAACCCTGTATGAGGAGTTGGAATTGGGTCATAATGGAGTCATCAGACAATCCCATGCAAGACCCAATTTACAAACCCACTTTTCATCCCAGTTAGAACCCACATGGGTCCGGTCCCATACACAATTGTAGGCTGTATGGCTGTACCACTTTTTCTACATCTCCTTTTGTCCTTAATGAGTTTATCATTCATGCATTTAAAGAAAAATATGTTAAATTACTTAATGGTTATCTTATGGAGTGTATACCACTGTATACCACTCTTATTGACACTATATTCCAGATAGTACGGCATGTGTTCTATAATACTTTTCTATATTTTCTTCCTCTTTTACGGATAGGGCTGGGCGATAAAACAATAACGATATATATCGAAAATTTATTTCCCTCAATATCAATATGAAACATGGTCAATAAGCTTTTCGATAGTGTGTATTCTGCCATGTTTTGGTAGACTATACGAACAGCCAATGAAAAGGGGAGTGGATCCGGGTTCGCTTCACGCTGAACCAATCATGTGCTAAATTAGAACCAAGTAGCAAACAACTGCATTGTAGCATTTATGTCAAGTACATGTTCTCGCAAAGTCCTTAAATCTTTTCACCACCTGAAGCAGTGCCACGCGGCAGAGCAAGCGCAACGCAAAAGGTTATAAACCCCTTGTGGAGCAAGGAGCCCAGATTTGTGTTAAAAATCAGAAGGACAAAGTACAAAAGGTTAAGATTCACTAAAGCATTAAAGTTTCCAGTGAAGAACAAATGATCAATAATAAAAAAAATGAATGAAAATGAGAAGTTTCTCTTGTATTTGTGTGTTTGGAAACTCCCATGAGATTTTCCTACAACCTGATCCAGTGTTGTATCAGGACCTAGTCTGTCATGTCCTCCTATATTGAATGCAGATCCATGTTTGCCTCATGTCTGAGCTGACAGGATTACTGACAGGAATAGTGTTTGCTCCACATACAGAAACCCTCCCTCCTTCTCCTCCTCCTGCTCGCTCACATGTGTCTCTGACTGCCTCAGTCTGTTAGCAGGAAGCTGGCGCACACACCTGCGTGTCTCCTAGCGGATGTTTTTTTTTTGGAAATGAGGAAATGTAAAGGCAGAGTCTGAGGCAGGTGGGCTCCAGTGATTAAAGAGAATGAATGAAATGTCCCACTGTTGAACAGATGTGTTGATACACCTGTAAAAGCTGCCTCAGCTTGTGTTTTTATTGTGTCTGGTTTTTCCATTTGCGTTTGAGTGATTTTACTGTTTATGTTGAGCTTCAGCGCGCAGTCCATTTTCACTCCTGCTCTGGAAGTAAAGCGTCGCTGTTAAGAAGTGTGATTTATTTGCCTTTAAAGCATTTTATAGCTGCTGCTTGTTTGTGTCAGCGCTAACGTGCTACCCGAGTCCATGAGTAATGTTGTTTTTCTGTGTAGGTTTATATACACGGCTGCACACATGTGTGAACACAGCAGATGCAGCAGCACTTTGCATTTTTACACTCTGATTAGTCAATGCTACAAAAAGCTTACAAACAAATGCATAGATATTTGTGGATTTGCATGAAGTCGCCTGCAGGGAGAATCAAATGAATAACTTACACATAATACAAAGTCAAACAGGAAACACAAGGAATATTATTTGAATGTAAAAAGGAAAACTGAAGTCACATTAACGTATCCCACAGATTTTTATTGGTTATTGGTCTTATTGGTCATAGGACAAACATAAGTATACATAAGTGCTATTATTTGAAATCAATTTTAGGTTTTTTGGTCACATGACATGGAGCTATTGAAGAAAAAGTTCAAAATTTGCATGTCTTATTGATCGACATAAGTATTAAGTATTATTATTTGGTCAATTGGTCACATGACATGGGACTCATTGTGGGAAAACAGACTTTTCTGAGAACATCAACCAGTAATTTTGGCTCTGAAAAACCAAGAATCCCAGACTGTACATCCATCCATTCATATGTGGGATTAATGTAAGCATAAAACTGTCGATTTGGCCAGTAACGTTGTAATCAGGTCACTTAGGCTTCTATAGCGTGCTTTTCATCTCGTTTCTTGCATTTCCTGCTCCCACTCAACGCTCATCTTGTCTGAGTTGTTCCCATACAATAATAAAAGATCATCAGTAAAATCAGAAAAAGTAGTGGTCCTAAGATGGAGCCTTGAGGAACACCTTCAGGAGCAATGCCAGAAACGATACAGGACTTGGACAACAAAATCTACTTTTTAATGTGAGTGATTAACAGATTCTTTCTTTCTTTCTTTTTTCTCGTGTATAAAAACACAAGTACCAAACATTAAAAGCATCGACAATCAAAATAGACGGAGTGGACAAGCAACACTCAACAAAACAACAACAACAATCTCAATTCTGAGTCAATCCACAAACTTAAATATTCAAATTTATTAACTTTCCTAAGATATCTGCCATCATCACAATTTTGGAATTTAAAGTCAAGGTTTGGTCTCACACCGAACTGCTTTGAATAAGCTTTAATTTTAATAAGCATTCAATTATCAGCTGACAACCAGGTATATATAAAAAAATATAAAAATAGATTGTAGGGCCTGTTGTCACTAAAAAGAGGAGTGTTTATCGGTATGTTTTAGAGTATCATCGGCATATCGTTTTTTGGTACCATCAAAAAATGAGTGAGGGATGCGCAGATGGCCGAGCAGGTTCGAGTCCGACCCCGACCTTGTGCTGCCTGTCCTATCATTCACACTGTCCTATCTGTAAAGGCAAAAATCCTCAAAAAAAGAAAAACGAGTGGGTCCAAATATGGAGCCTTGAGGAGCTCCTGAAAATTCCCCAAAGTTTAGGAGTGCCTGTAACCCCCCCCCTTGTTTGTAGCCCCTCCCTGTGTCCTCGGTGTGTATTTGTTTGTATGAAAACATCACTTGTGAATGCCAGTTTGGATGAGCCGATGCACACTTGATGATGGAGTGTGTGACAGAGTGTGAGTGAGCTGAAGACGGTGCTCTGTGTGAATGTGTGTGTGTGTATTCTTTGATTACTGCAGCACCCCTCCTGCTGAGGCGCTTTAATGTGGTCAGACGCATGGCGACTGATGGCCATCAATAATGCACATCGCAGTGGGATCCAGCAACTCAGGGACAATTGGACTGTCCCTGCTGGAAGTGGAGCCCCCCTCTCTCCCCTCAGCTCATCTCATCGTAGACGGATGGCTTCAATTTCTAATACGATGAGGAAGAAATGCAGTTAAAAAAAAACAGCTCCACTAGCAGACCAGCCCGGCCTGAGCCTGTGAGTGAGTATCATGGTCCCATCTAATGTGTGATTATTAACATTAGGCCCCTGCGAGAGACAGCCGGGGTGTTAGCGCTGGAAAAATGGGGCTTTATAATGGTGAAAGCATTCACTAACAGATGAGGCAATATCTCACAGTTTGTCAGCGGGGGTCCTTGCCCAGCTGTTGGTATGATAATGTGTGGGAGAGAGAGAGAGAGTGGAAGGCAAAGAGACAGTCGGGGATATGGGGTGTCAAATTTTTTTGTGATTAAAGTGAAGAAAATGCAAAAAGATTCAGTATTTCAGCACATCGTTCCAGCCTCGGTGCTGTTTATATCTAACGGTTATCATTCTGTCATCGGGAATTATGAGTTTATCTGATATCAAAGGAAAGCTGAACCGTTTGAAATGAGATTTTTGGAAGTCAGACAGAGGACTGTTTGGGAATCTTTCAAGTCAGACTTGTGTGACTAATTTTATATTTTCCTGAAAGATATTTGTCTCTTTTGTCAAAGCTGGATGTGGTTGCATATTGCAGGAGTTTGCGCATCAAAGGGCGGAGGAGACTTTGGGTACGTCTACACGTGTGGGTGTAAACGTGTAGGCACATGTGCATGCCGCCGCGTTGGCTTCACTGTAAACCGCTGCCCCTGCCTCAAGGAGGGCTGAGCTACTTTTTTATCTGTGTTTAGGTGATGTCACGTTCAGGCTTCAGTGGTAACGCTTCCAGTGTGGCAGGGCAAATAAGTACCACTCTTTGGTCTGGAAACCATTGCCGTGCCACTTCCTCCCGCCGGTCAATGAACAACGTCCCACTCACAGTCCTAATCAGGCCCTGATGAGAGCGTTCCTACACGGCCGAGGCGACGTTTGAGGTGGTTTTCTGGTGATGGAGGTGGTTGAAACTTCCTGGTGACTATATCTAACCCAGGTCCTGGCATGGAAGTGAGCCTTATTTGGGGTTTTTCCACCAGGGATGCATGGACTATGTGGATGTGGGGGCATGGTAAAGGAAAAAGGAATGGGAGAGTTTATCCTGCAGCTTTAGCAACAAATACGAAGCTTTGAGTAGCATGAGATTGGCATGGAAACCAGTCAAATTAGCAATAAGAGACAGGCAATATTAGGGCTGGGACGATATCCTTTTTTTTCTGATTTGAGTCTTCTACGATTTTTTGGATCCGATTCGATTTAAATTGCCGTTCGACGATATTGTCGATTTTCTCGATTGTTAGTCTGCACCTTTAACACCAGTGAAACAATGTGATCATGTTTGTCTACTGACTATATTTCCCCATAAAATACACATCACATGTAAGGCAGTTTTTAAGATTTATTCTTAAACTTGGAAAAAAAAAAAGATTTTTGAACAAAAAATTGTTTTAAAATTTGTAAAACAAAAAGTTGTGATACTTATATGAATTGATCTTTTTATCCCACCCCTAGTCAACATAATAGAGAAACAAAGATTGCAGACATAATTTTCTGTCCCTTGGCTTTTCAGGCACACACCTTCCTTCCTCCTGCTTCTCTCCCTGATCTCCTCTCTCCACCTGTGGCTGCCTGATATTTACACAGCAGTCTTCCATTAATCTTAGCGGGAGTTGGTTTTTTTCTGGTCCTCCTCAAATTAGTTTCACATCGGCCAGAGCTTGTCACAAAGAAGTGAAAGTGAGAGCTACTTCATTCAAAGTATGGGAAGAAACAAGAGCAACACAGCAATTCTTCAATCTCAATCATCATATTTTTATGGTTGTAGCGTTGTAATCAAACTTTAATTAATCCCCCAGCTCTTATCATTAGCATTTTGCAGTATGCTAAATGATGATTTTGGTAAAATCAAGAGG
Source organism: Xyrichtys novacula (assembly GCA_962446985.1). Taxonomy (NCBI): domain Eukaryota; kingdom Metazoa; phylum Chordata; class Actinopteri; order Labriformes; family Labridae; genus Xyrichtys; species Xyrichtys novacula. The sequence continues at coordinate 2,800,354 of OY660882.1, read as the reverse complement.
TCCAAAGGTGGAGCCTTGATGAACACCCACTATTATTTAATAATAATAATACATTTTATCTGTAACGCGCTTTTACAGGTGCTTAATGACGCTTCACAAAAAATAAAAAATAAAATAAAATACAGAAAATTTTGAGTAATAAGATCAACAATGTAAAAGGTTAAAAAGACATAGTATTAAAAGACAATAAAAGAACAGTTCACAGGTTAAAAGCCAATTTAAAAAGGTGCGTTTTTTTAGGCATGATTGTACATACATAGTGATCTCCATGGCTGCACTTATCCCTCTCTCATTATTGCAACTCTTTGTTTTGGAGTTGGGAAACTTTATTGTTCATTAATTCGTGTGTCTGGTGACAAAACATGTAGTTTCTCTTTGCAGTAAGGTGACACTGAGGCCAATTTAGAGAACTTTGCAAGTCTCTTTATTTGTAGAACAACTCTCCAGGAAATTTTTGTGTATGTTTGACCTAATTTATGTCCCCTCCAACCACCACACAAAGTGAACTTCTGTATCCTTCCTACTACATTTTGTGACCCCATCACTAAAAGCTAAAAAGCTAAAGGAGACAGCATCACAGAGGCACCCACAGCTTCATAATACGAAGCGTTGGGTCAACGAACAGGCCTCCATGTTTGACGAACAGGGAGTGAGAACTGTCAGGTATAATTTTCTCTCCCCTTAATGACTCTAACATAAATTGTCTGCGTCGGTGCTGCGTTTGAACGTCACTTACAGTTTTAAGGTCAGTACATTAGTGTTATAAATTTATTCATAGCCTCCTCCTGGCTCCAGGGGCTGCCGGGCATCTCCTCTAATAAGGCGCTGACATCTGTCTGCTGAGATTGCCCACTGAGCATCATCTCCCACAAATGGAGGCCAGAGACCCCGAAAGTGTGTGTGTGTTTGTGTGTGTGTCATTGTCTCAGCAAACAACACACACATATTCAGTCTCAGTAATATTTGGCCGCATGCCATCGACGCTTCATGAAGACAGGAGCGAAATGAACACATTAGCGCAAGTCATTGAGCAGCCCGCCACCCGTACACAGTCATACCTGTATCTACCCTGTGACTGCTAGATTCCACCATGATATTGAATACTAATGCAGTTTTCTTTGCTCCAGCACACACACATGTAACTCTCCATCAACAGTCGTTTGCAACATGCGGCCTCTTCATTACATGGTGGATTTCATTTCCTCTCTTTGCTCACTTCTACTTCTCGCAATACACCCCACTAGCTTTGTAATTGCACCCACTCTGGAGACAGATGCGAGTATATATGCTACATGTACAGTACACACATAAAAGACCATCTCTTCCTTCTTCTGTACCATTAGTTGCCATTGTGATCAAACGATCGGAGTCATGGATAGTTCACCAGACTAAATTTATACATTCCAGTTTTGAAGCTGGGTTCAAACGGTCTTTTTTTTATGTCTTCAGGGTAACGGCTTCTTCACACTAGTTCAAAGGCGGGAGGAAAACAAACGGGGGAATATGCGCTTGATTATAAGGCTTTTGATAGTATCTGCATCACAGAGGATGCAATCATGTCATAGTGCATGTATGAGTGTGACAGCTGAGGATATAAAAAGGGAAGAGAAAAGGGCGATGTTAGTGCAGTGAATTAATTAAAGGGTGGGGTTTTACAAGTGTAAGAACATGCTACCATGTATGAAGCTAGAATCACAGGATAAAGCTGTTTTTTATGAACAAAAATGTATATGTATCACCTTTACACAGATGACACCTTTAGAAGATGGGTTGTGCAATATCATCTGTGATGTGCAATATCATGTGCAATACAGCAATTCGTACACCATTTATCATGTGCAATATGGCAATTCATACCTCGTTCATCCCACCGATTTATCCCCCATGGCATACATTCACACTCAGCACCTACTGCATCCCTTGTGCACTTTGTAAATATTTCTCTTATATTTTTATACTTCTTTTATATTTTTGTATCTGTATTTCATTGTCTACCTCTTAGTACTTATTGTGTGTTTTATCTGTACTTCTTTGAGTCTAGCAGTCCTCTCATCCGGGGCATTTCATCGCATTGTAGACCTCGTTCAATCTGCATATGAAAAATAAACAAATCTTGATCTTGATCTTGCAGTTAACACAGAGTCACAGTTTAGATTACCTATGGAAATGTGTTGCAACCGGACTCAAATGTTGATTTTTATATAAATCCTACCTCTAAGAGACAAATAGCCAAATTTTGTCTAATATTTTTGGGTGGCCGATTCTAAGGGAGGGCCATGGCACCCCGGCTGCTATTTTTGACACACCCCTGACACTAGGACACAAGGTGGTTTTTAATATCTAGTTGGATTTTTCAGGTCTCTCAAGGGGTAGAGGGAAAAAGATGAACTATATTGCTTTATTTTTTCAGAGTTATAGAGGAAGAAGAAAATCATAGAGCCTCTTTTCCCTTATTTTCCAACCAAGGCTTGAATCCTGCAGCTAATGCGCCCTGCAAATTGTCGAATCTGCAGTGTTTCACTCCTCGATGTCATGCGGAGTTTTGTTCATTTCCTTGAAAATATTAAATGCTTGATGGGTTTAAAATAAGAAGGTCTTAAAAATCTGCTTTATGCCTTCCTTGGGCACGATTTTCGACAGCCTCTACGCCAAATTGTTCCACACCTTCACATGCAGAGGGGTGGGAGCTGATGTTAATAACCCTGCAAAGAAGAACATTCAGTTCTCCCAGTGGAAAGCCAGTCACATGGTTTAAATGTAGCCGAGCTAGTCACATTTTTAGCAGCATGCTGAAATTTTAATGTGCTGTTTTAAGATCACAGAAGTAGCATTAAATTGGAACTGGATTAAATCATGTAAATATGGAGTACAGTGTTGCATATCTGTAATATCTGTATACATGATAAAAAAGAGCAAAAAGAAGACTGCGAAAGTCTCTGTCCATTTGAATACAGCGAAATGGACTGTCCTCTAGAGTAGCTATAGAGGTGAAGGGCAGATTAAAAAAAGTCTGGGTGGTATTTTTTCGTCTTTAAAGTGTCAGAGGGTGCTGGTGTGCCCTGCATAAAATGTGCCGGCAGCAAAAAAAAACGGGGGAAATTTTGAGCAAAGATGTGTAGCCTTGCATATTTTACAGCTGCTGCGGAGTGCAGAGGGTTTGCATCAGGGTGCAAGTGGTGAGGAGACGAGGTAGAGGTGCCTCACGCTTTTTTTTTTTCTTTCCAGGCAGAGTGAAGGAGGAAAAAAAGTGTTTAAGTCAAGAGAAAAAAAGGAGGACATTAAAGAGAAAAGAGAAAGGGAAATTGGGGGTGTGAGTCTGCAAACCTTTTTTTCCTCCTTCTCGCTACCGTATTCTGTCCATTAGTGTGAGTGCTGCTTTTCCACGCCGAGCTTCTACCTCTCTCTTCAGGTTGACTTATCCCCCCTTGAAGCATGCTTCACTGTGGGGGGGGTTGGGTGGCAGAAGATGGAGAAGAAAATGGGAGAAATGGAGGCAGAGGTGGGTGGTAATTAGAAACATCATTGAAGGGTTATCTGTGCATCTTTGCTGCTGGTCCCTTTTTTGATACAGGCGAGAGAAATCACCCCAGCAGCCAATTACAGGGCCTTTTCTCTCTCCTCCGATAAGAGTGCTATTAATACTGTGGCACTTAACTGTCAATGAATGCCCGTGGATGAGCGCTGAGAGTTTATCAACTCCTCCTGGAGCTCCACTTCCTCCTCTCTTTCTTCTAGAGAGAATTAACTGATACCACGAGGGGCTATAAGCTCCGGGCGTCTTATCAACTGATTACTCTCTAAAACCATCAAGTGCATTTTTAATGGAAGTAAGAGGAAGAGTTGTTTCTATGGCGAAATCTAAAAACAGCTCTGGGCGAACAATGTTCAGGCCCTGTCGTAAATTAGAGCAGTCGTGTTGTGGAGCTGTAATCTCATCCTTCGTACGACCCGCTGGTTTGAGGCGCTGTGACGATGTTCTCTGTGAAGGATTTTCCTTCCCCTCCAGGAAGCGACGGGGTTGTTCAACAAGCTGTCGCCTTAAAGACTTTTCCTCAGATGTCTTTCTTTCTTTTTCATCTTTACCATGAAGCCAGAATCCAGGAAAATGCGCACAGCTCTGCAAAAAAGCAAAAAACACTGACGTTCATGCAACACATCATGTTTGATGGACGTTTCTGTTGTAGGGTCCTGAAACACTCAAAGAAGTGATCCGCCCCCCCTTGATTGCAGAGTTTTTTTCCTGATCGAACAGTTATATAACCTCAATTATTTGTTTAAGTCCTCAGCAAAGAGCATGAGTCACCTATTGTGCTCGCTGCTGAAGTGCTTACAGGAAAAAGCACTGGAGTGATTAGCACACAAATGCAGAGCGAGCATGCATGCACACATGTACTGGACTGTGTTTGTCGGTATAACAACGATCTTCTTTTTGTGCCTTTGTGTTATAATACAGATGTGTTCGGTTTTGACAGTTTGCTAAATTGTTATTTAACAGTTTGCTCTCGCAGTCTCTCACAGAGTGGTGAACCTCTCAGAGACTCGGCTTTCCTTCGTGATGTTACTGACTTCTTGCAAACCAACAAAATCTGTATTTATTTACGTTTGGAGTTGAGGGTGCGCTTCAGCTGCTTCTCTGTTATTTTTATAGAAAACACAGGCTGTCTTGTCATGACCGCCATGTTGATAATGGCGACTCACCCAACTTTTGGTCAAACAACCTGTCAGTCGAGCCAGTTGTGCTTCTGATTTGATCTTGTAACCTTGATAACTTCAGAAACAGAAGTGTTACAAAACATTTCACCCTTTGTGAATTGCGGCTGTAAACAATGTAAGTGTTTCTGCTATCATCCTCATCCAAGTGGTTGTTGGCTTGATTCCTGTCCACGACTCTCTGCTAAATGTCTCCCCCTACTCACCACTCCCCACATTACCCATCTCTCTGGCAAAAATGCTCAAAAACATAAATAAAAGCTCCTGTGAGGAACTTTATGTTTGTGTCATATTTGGCGCCACCTATGGACAAAACAGGCATTGCTTATCTGGACCTCTACACATCCAAGAAGTGTCTAAAAAGGAAAAAAAAAATCTCATCCTGCTGACTTTTGATGGTCAGAAAAGTAACAGTGGCGAAGAAGTTCAATCCTTTACAACCTTTTAATGTTGTGTTCTTATTTTTTGTACTTAAAATGGAGGATGACACCAACAAAAGTATCTGTTTCAATTCATTACAGATTAAAATCCATATAAATTCCTAGTATTGCTTTGAAAAATTCCACATTCAAGTTGTTTCCTGTGTTTCCAGATTGACAGTTTAGGAAGCCAAAAGGACAGTCCTGCTAATTCATGATTCAGGAGTGACAGGTTTGTGTTTCAGTCCTGCTAACTGGCTAAAACGCAACACTGCCACTCAGTTAGCATGTTGATTTCCTGTGGGATCATCCCCACTGAAGTATCCAGCCAAGCCGCGGACCCGTAAGTCACTTTGTACTCCAGGGGTGGGAGCCTCACGTCAGCTGCTGCAGAGACGAACAAATGAGTCCAGATGTAACGTAGTAAACAGTCCCATCAAGACAGAGCAGAGTGGGCTCTCTCTCTCTCTCTCTCTCTCTCTCTCTGTTTCTGCCCGTGTGTCTGTTTTTCAGTGAGTTACCTGTCGCTGTGTGCAAGCCCGCGTACGTCCGCGCTCATACGAGCGAGTGAGAGAATGAGGCTAGCCATGCAAACTCGCTGCGAGAGAGAGAGATTGCCGGTAAAAGCGAGAGTGGCCCTTAAGAGGAGAGGAGAGGGAGGCGAAAGACACAGCTCCACTGTACATTTAGGGATGAAAATTTCATGACGCTAAATCTAGACAGACTTTTAGTGTCAGTCAGGATTACGGCAGCAGCCCGAACATTCATGAATTATTAAAGCGGGAGAGAGATCCCTGGGTGCTTGGACGGGGACGAGATGAGAGGAGAGAGAGGGAAGGAATGAAGCCAGAAGTAAATAAATAAATAGATCAATACATGCAAAAGCAAATAAAGACTGTGGGTTTGGTCGTAAAGCTGGATCGCGCCATCGAAAGACAGCTAAAGAGTATCTAAACTCTGGCTCCCGGAAGATGTCAGTGCTGGTGTGTGTCTGCTTAGCTTTTAGGTTTTAAGCTCTCTGTGACAAGATGAGGAACTTGTGAGTGTAAATTTGGGCAGGAAGCGGCTGAAAGGCAGATATGACGAATACAAAGACCTGTACTGTGGAGAAGATCCCAGTGTGCCATGATAACCAGCTAGCCGTCTGGATTCTAGGCTGCAGATAGGATAGATTCATAAGTGGACATCTTCCAGTGACTGATTAAAAAAAAAATTGTGAATACTCAGGAGGGCCAAACCTATGAAGGACCTTGACTTGGTAGCTTGGACTGACTGCCCACTATGAACTGTACAGGGATGGAATGAAGGAATTCCTGTTTATGTAATCAGCTGTTATCCTTCTATAACTAACAGCACTCCAAACAACCAAAAAACAGAGGTAGCATCAACAGAACTACCTGATATCCCATTGGGTTACGTAAGGAATTTAAGATTATGTCACATTGTGGCACTTCTAGATGGGGAAGGACGTCACGTCATGATGCAATTCGCTGTTTAACGATACATTATATTACTTAATGGGGCATGACATGGCATCATTTCACGCGATGTAAAGTTCCAGTGCCGCAAGGAGGTATGAAAGGACGACTCACTTCAAAGACCCTAAATTGCTTCACTAGAGCTAGACTATGATATATGATGTGATGTAATGTAACATCAGGTAACATCATGTAACACCAAGTAATGTAATGTTGTGTAATGGTTCATAACTTACCATATTTTCACGTAAAATTGCGTAACTCAACATAAACACCATGTAACTCCACATAACGAAACTTTGCATAACGTAACTCCATGTAACACCATGTAACAAACCACGTAACTTGCTTCACGTAACTCAATGTAACCCATCTCCATATAACACCACGTTACTAACTCTTTGTAACACCACATAATGCAACAAGTCGTAACTGAGCATAACTAAACTCTACGTAACACCATGTAACATAACACGTAACTAGCTCCATGTAACACCATGTAACCTGTCTCCACTCAACAACACATTACTAACTCTGCGTAACACGACATTACGCAACACCTTGTAACTCCACGTATCTCAATATCTACATGTAACACCATGTTACTTACTCTGCGTAACACCACATATCGGATTACCTTGTAACTCCACGTAATTCCATGTAACCTAACTCCATGCAACATCATATTATGTTGAGTCATTTTATGTCATGACATAATAACAAGTAGCATCCCATTATGTCAGCTCACAGTTTGTCATAAAACATCATGTATCATAAAGGAAGGACATTTTGCTTCAAACAACCAGAGATCTGCTAACCCCTAACCAGAACTAGCCCACATTATAGGCTGTGAAATTACCTAACATAATGTAACATGATGTAATGCTCCAGTAGATAACTTAACTTTATATTGAATTACACAATGTCAGGCGACATCATGTTTCATCACGCACCGTAAGGCATGTGAAGATCGTCGGTAATTGAAACCTCAAGGCCTCGAGGTAAAAAAAAATGTCGTCATATTTAAAGGTCTCAGTAATAGCTGTGGTCTGACTTGCTGGCTTTGCAAACAGGAGTGTAAATTAAGACGTGGACTGATACCCTGAACAGCTAAACAAATATTGTGGACAGCCGCTCTGCTCCCCTACTGTCCTCTGCAATGCCACAGAGCCGAGACCAGGTGAGATGACACCCCCGTATCTGTCTCACTGCTGGAATGTCAGAGGGCGCTCTGTTGACCCAGACGGAGCTGCCACTCAGTGTGTGTCTGTGTGTCTGTGTTTGTGTGTGTGTGTGTGTGTGTGGTATCGGGGGTTTGGTAGGCTTGGCTTGGTCTGCTGTTCCTTGGTGGCAGGAGGGCGCCTGCCGAGAGGGGACAGATGCAGAGTTAGGGTTGAAGTTTGGTGGATCCACTGTCTGGACTGGACTCTTGTTTTTCACTCTAAACACATTCCTGTATTGAAGGAGTTTAATAAATAACACCTTGTATCCAAAGGTTCAATCATTCTGGTTTTCCATTGCCTTACTTGTATAATTGCAGGTTTTGAGGGCTTTATAATGAGGGTTATTTGAGGTTTTCAGACCTGGCTTTGTGAAAGGTTATAATCGATGGAGATGGCGAAGGCTTGTGCATTGCCTGGAGCATGTAATCCTGCTGAAAAATCTCAGCCATACAACAGATCTGTGGTACAGCGGGTGTCAGAGACACAAGCCCGAGATGCACAGGGCACGCACATGTGTCTATCTCTTGCCATCTGCTCTGTTGATCATTAGAAAGGATGTCACACTGAGATGGGACCCTCGATGACGCATGTGCCTATCTTCTCCTGCCTCTCCCTCTCAGTTATTCTTTTGTTTTCTTGGAGCTTAATTTCGGGGCAAACATGAGATTGAATTTGCAGGGGAGTTGATTTGTTTTTTACTCAGCGAAGGAATCCCCATAAGGTGCCGAGGTCGAGTCACAGGACCGCGGGGCCTCGTCCCTCGTGGCTTGGCATGAAAGGTCAGATAATGCCCGCGTGCCTCACACTTGCATATTAATTTGCATTTACACTTTTTTCAACGTACTTTTGTCTCTTGGGTCATTTGCATCTCCATACCACAGTCGACCCACCCTCTGTTGTCTCATCTGAGGATCTTGTCACCCCTCCTCTTCCTGTCTGAATGTGTTCCCTGAACTCAACCAGGACTCACATGTACATGTCACACACGTAACGCTCAGGGTGTTTGACATGCTCCTCAAATAGAAAGAAAACTGCTTAAATGTCATGTCACATAATGTCAGTGAGACGTGTGAACGGAAGCCTGTGATGTTTTTACTCATCAGTGTTAACATGTACCCCTGTGATCAACAGGCTTCTGTGTCTGTGTGGTCGTACGTTCAGATCACCAAGATTCAATCTGTGACCTAAGAGGGGGGGAGTATGGAGACCCCAGCCAGGACCCGTAACAGCTTGGAAGATAAATATCTAATCAATATACAACTGCATTTGCATAAACACAAGACAAGAGAGCTTTTGAAACAAAAAAACATTTAGGCCAAAACTTCTTCTTGAAAACAGAAAAAAAAAAGGTGTTTGTACAGAGTCTCTGTTAATAAAAAGCTCCTCATTAAAATGCATGAAAGCTACTAACAAGCTGTTAAACACAGCCGAAGTAGATGGTTTCAATGAAGTGTTTCCTTTAATAAGATAAATAGTCATTGTTTAAGATTTTAGGGCCATGGCCGCCACTGGCTGCCTCTTGGCTAGCTCAGCTGGCAGGTCTTAAAGTCCTGCCAAGGCTTATGTCTTTAATGCCAAACTGCTGATATTGATATCGGATGTCGGTCTGATATCAGCAAAAAAAAAAAAAAGGATATTTGATTACATTGGCCTGCATCTAAAATCTCCAATATCAGTACTCCGATACAAGCAGTCCATTCCAGATTCCACTCCAGCACCTCTAGCTAGCAGCACCCAGATCCAGCATGTAAAGTCCACGTAATCACAACAACAGTGTGTACTAAGGTACTAACAAAGGGGCGGCAGTAGCTCAGGAGGTAGAGCGGTCGTCCAATAACTGGAAGGCTGGCGGTTTGATTCCCCCTTATCCGAGTCTGTCCGTTGTGTCCTCGGGCAAGACACTTAACCCACCTTGCACCCAGTGTGTGTCCTCCACTGGTGTATGATTGTGAGTGTTGTGTGGTGGTGGTCGGAGAGGCCGTTGGCGCAAAATGGCAGCCACGTTTCCGTCAGTCTGCCCCAGGGCAGCTGTGACTACTAAGGTAGTTTACCACCACCAGGGTGTGACTGTGTGAACGAACGAATGATGTATCCAATGTAAAGCGCTTTGAGGGTCTCTGAAAAAGCACTATATGAAATCTGATGCATTATTATTATTATTTCTGTTTATCTTTACGTTGTGAACAACAACATTTTTAGAGGCCAGACTTCAAGTTTCGCACAACTGAGTTCAGAGGATTTGTATGGTTGGACATCGTGGAGCGGTCGAGAAGCAAACAAGAAGAAAAAAAAGCTTTAGGTGGAAAAGTGCTGACGAGCATCCTCTTCAGTAAACAAACAAGCAAGTTGTTGATGTTTGAAAGGATTTGACCAAGCCTCAAGACGAGCTCAATAAATCACTATCTTCTGCCCCTGAGGAGAGACTTGGCTTACGACAGCCCCCGACCACAGATGGCTGATAAGAGGTTCAGATACTATGAAGGAAGAGGGGACTGTATGAGTGTGATGTGAAAAAGAAGTGGATTTAAGGGGTTACTTCAAAGTTTTATTGACAACCCTATGATAAATCAGAGATAATCACCTATTATTCATTTTATTTTGGGTGTTTACAAATGTGGTCCCAGCTTGTCCTGACGTCCCTTATCGTGTCTGGCCCTCAGAGAGCTCGCTGAGTGGCGTTCCTCAGACCTCCAGCCAATAGAAGGTCAAGTGAGAGCACATAGTCCACGCTCTGTGTCACTGGTTCAATCCATCATGTCAAAGCTGAGGTCCCCTCTTGATCCTTGATGGATATGGATGTTATACAAGCAGAAACACAAGGGATTCTCTCAGGTCATCCAACGGGGGGGACAAGAACAAACCGAGGCCACACATCGATCAAACATCTGATCTTAACCTGGCTGAAGTTCGGCTAAATGAAGATATTTAAAATTCCAACTTAAAGGTACCCCGAGGAGCTTCGAGTGTAAACAAAAATCTCTGTTTACGTTCAGTCTTTCCCAGCAGAACCCATTCTGTGTATCCTGGAGGCCTTGAAAACATGTTGGATGAATTTACAACACAATGAAAAATGTGCAGGCTTTGTTTCGAGTGTTTTTGAATTCTTGGTTGTTTACATCAGCCTGCAGGCCTCCTTTCCACTGTTACCTTATACGGCAGATCATTTAAATCCTTTTATAATGTTTTTATGTATGAGCCAAACTGAGCACTTCAAATTTTCATTTTCAATTTTATATGCCATTGTTGTTTGGAGGAAACCTTTATTTGCTTTACTGTGTAAAAAAGAGACTGAAAAGAAGGAGAGAGAAAGCTGGCGAGGGAAATGGATTGAGAAGAAGAGAAAACGTTCTGATTTGGCCAATCAGTTACCTACACAACAGATAACAATGTTGGTAAATAAAGCAGGTTAATCCAGAACTGCTGGTAGAATGGTAGAATGTGGCGTTCCTCAAGGCTCAGTGTTGGGGCCGTTTTTTTTTTGTTTCGTAGATTAATAACATGTAAAGTTTCCTATAACACCAGTAGCATTAGCAAGGATACAAAGTTACTTTGCTGTTGGGATCTCTTTGAAAAGCTGTTCTATTACCGTGGGCAGCAAATTAAAGAAACCGAAGAGCTGGTTTGACTAAAATGAGCTAACATTGAGTTTAAAGGTACTGTGAGGAGACTTAAACTGGTTATGAAACGATATTGACTATAATAATAAGTCAACCAAAAGCAAAGACGATCATCAGAAGCAAAACTTGATGATTCCTCTGCTGTCATTTTTAAAGCTCCTATCAGAAACTTTCAATTTTGTGTCAATTTAGCGCCCCCTTTGGACAGAGAGGGCTTCGCTTATCTTGCGCTTTAAATGCATAAAGTGACTCATGACAAAAAAATCTCATCCTGACAATTTGTGACTCTTAGCTGTATCATTTATTGTAAATAGTTATCATAAAAGGCTTGTTCTTCAGCTTCTTGATTGGCACCTACCCCCTCCCATTGGTTTCAGGCATTAAAAATAACAATATAAAAAATCAACCATCTTGTTTTTGATGGCCTCACTTGCTTTTGTATGTCATGAAGAGGCATCTATATGAATTTCAGTGTTTTTCATGAACATCAAAATACTCCTTACAGGAGCTTTAATGCCTAGACTGAACTGCTGTCAGGGGGTAGGTGTCAAGACTGGATGATTGACGGTAGAAATTTGATATTTTACTGTCATGTTTTACATTTAAAAGACAACGGGATAAAGTTTTTGACCTTTTTTATTTTTATGCTGCAGATTTAATGAACTAAATACAAAGAAATACAGAGAGGTAAAACAAGTGGATAAAGAAGGAGAGAGAAAAGAAAAAACACATAAAAGATGATAGAAAGACAGAGATAACAGGAAGAAGAGGATTGAAAGTGAAAGGAAGAAGAAGAGTCTGAAAGAGAGGAAGATTAAAAAAGAGATGTGAGGGGGGGATACAGGAATCAGCAAATCAAACATCTCTACAGCGTCCCTACTGGTCATTAACGTCTCTCTGATACTTCCTGCTTCTTAGTTTTACCGCTCTTTTGTTAATTGAACCTCATATGAAGGAGTTTTTAAAGATATTTTGGTGATGTGTTTGTCTTTGCTGAAGGCAAACATGTCCATTTCAGTTCGTCATAAAGCTCCTGTAAGGAACTTTTAATTTGTGAGGAGTTCAAGTGAGGATGATTCAATAAATTGAAGTTTTTAACACCATGTAAATATAGTGAATTTCCTCACCTGACACCCACTGTCTTGCAGAGGTTTCAAGCATTTGAATAACTATGTAGAAACAGGTAATCATAATGCTGATGGTCTTGGTTGCCATGGTAGCGTGTAAGTAGGTAGGAGTTTTAATGCAGCTGTGTGAGCTTTTAGGACTTTATTTCACCTTGCTAAGACCTGAGACAAGTCATGAGAAAAAAGCTGGTGTTTATTTTTGAAGTGTCCCCTGATGAAGCTGCCAGGAAGTACGACGAAGTGAGAGAAAGAGATGAAGGCAGAGGGCGAGGTTGAAGAAAGAAATGGAGGAGAAGTAAAAATACAAGCTGGCTGACAGGCCCGCCACTTCTCTGTCACTTTACAGCCGTGTAGGAAAAAGAGCAGAGAGAGCTGAGAAGCACCCTGCAGAGCTGCCCTGACGACAGGCTAACAGAGAGGTGTTATCACCCCTTTAAACACAGAGAAGAGAGGCATTAGAGGCCGAGGGGGGGAGCGGTGACAGTTCTCTGCAGGACAGGAGACAAGACAGATAGGAAGTGATAGCAGTTCTTCCTTTAGGACGGGTGGGAGATGTAAACAAGGAATTTTATATTGGCCTTACTTGTCTTGGTAAAAGTTTCCCAGGTCTTAAAGTAGAGGAAAAAGAGAAATTTAGAGTTATGGATTTTGTCAGAGTGAAAGTGGAAAAAGAACACGGAGAATACGGTCCAGTTAGGCCAGTTGAGGTTATTTTGTGAAACAGAAAAACTGATCAGATAAGAAGCAGTTTCGGTGTATGCACTAGTTGCATGTTTAACTTGGAGACCCCTTTACGTAAAAGTCAATTTAATGAGCTAAAAATAGAATTTAAAGGGATATTCTGGCGTAAAATTAAGTTAGGGTTAAACACACCGTTACACTGAGTTAGACACCCCCCGAGAGATGAATGTTGCCAACAGCTTGATTGTCTAGTTATACCAACTTTAGTAACAACCACAAATAGCAATACAGAGAGCCACGCGCTAAAACAAAACGCCACTCTATAGCCACAAATAATACTCAGAACAGCACCTAACTTCATCAACAGAACATATAGGGTCCTAGCCATAGTACTAGACACTAAACATCTTTTTAACTTTGCTTGATTTCTTTAGCAAAGAGACTAAACACAACTCACCTACTCTCTTCCAGCTTCCGCTTGTTTGTATGAAGACCTCCGGGCAAGTCCATTGACTGCTGCGGGGTGACGCAGCTCAAGGAAGAACATTTATGATCATTTCTTCAAGGAAATGCAGTCAGACTGAGATGCTAAGGCAGCAGAACTACCACGTCTGCAGTTTGACCTTAACTTAATTTTACACCAGAATATCCCTTTAAGTACATGTGACCCTGGGTCTTTCTAACCCTCCAGTTAGCACAAAATTTCTTTCTTTGAACTTTTTGCCTGCAAACTCAAACTTGCAAAGGTAACTTCTTGTGTCCACAGTAAATAGTATGCTGTAGTCACTGTCAGAATCATTCAACCTGTAATTGGATGTATTTTTTAAGCTTTAGACACCCATGTGTTGCAGGCAGAGGAGTAGGTTTGCAAAAAAGATAAAGAGGCCAAGTTTGCATCAAGGTAAAATTGTGGGCATTAAAATGGTTGAGAAATAACCGTTATAAAAGTACAAACAGACTGAAAGCCATTAGCTGGAACGACCAGAGTGTATTGTTTCATCTTTTATGAGAATTCCTGGCAGAGAGCATGATGGGATAGCAGCAACAAAGTGATGAAAGGCAGTGTGCGGGTCAGTGTTTTCAAAAATAAATGCAACCTGGACAATGTGAGAACATCACATTGCCTGAACCCAACACAACTTTCATCCATTCATTCAAAAAGACAGACAGGCACCAGGTGGAATCCACCATCCATGTGTTTCTTCCATTTGTGGCTGTTTGGGACAATTAAAGAGACAAATTCATGCTAATTGCGGCTGCACGTCCACCACACTCTTTGCGACAGGCCACTGCAGGGGTCAGCCCGGCATCAATCACACGAGGGTGGCTCCACAAAGCTGGTCCCTCTCCGGAGACCCTCACAATGGGTCCACAATGAGCTGTGGTCAGCCTGAGTGGTCCTATAGGAGGGGGTGAGAGTGGCCTGAATGGACAGTGGCCAGCAGTGACCCTCTCTTTATTGGTATGCAGAATAATGGACAGTGGTCAGTGACGTGGGGGGTGTGGGAACGGATTAAGTGGTCGAGGTGATAATGGTGATGTGGGCCATTATCGCTTGTCTAGAAAAAACAGCTTGTGCACTGACCCGACTCTGGACCACACTGACCACATGGGTGTCCTCTATTGGTGATTTATGGTAATGGTATGGTTTCTTTAAGTGTTGTTGTAGATTCATGATTAGTTTGTGTTGTGATGTTGTGGTGTTACAGTGGAAAATTAAGTATAAAACAGAATAGTCCTGTTTTATACTTCATTTTTTTCGATTATTCTGCACAAAATCAGGTGATCAGTCCCAAAAACTCAGACTATTGAATAAACTTGCGTCCATATATGTAGAAACTCTGAGTTATTCATAGTGATATTTATAGAACTCTTTGTATACATGTTTTCCGACCGTTTTCCTTCAAATCTTTCTTCCTAAATCAAAAATGATTTTAGATGTCCAACTGATGGATGCTAAAAAAGGTTTATCTCCAATGACCTATCACTTCCTGAATCATCTTTTCTTATCCCTGCGCGTCTTTCATCTTCCAAGAGCCGGCTCTTTAATCTTCAAACTCTCTGAACCTCCTCTGCTGGAGTCGAGTAAACATTTCACTTTGAATCTAAGAGTATCCTGTAGTAAACACAGTTCAAACTGAATCATTTATAAAACTCGGGTAAATCATTAAGATTCAGTTTATTTCTATAAATGATCAAATAACCACCTGCGAGGTTTACAGTCGCCGGTGTTGGTGGAAGCTTTAACTGTGCAGTAATAATAAGTGACTTTGCTGCTTTGTGAGTGTTTACAGTGGAAATGTAGAAACCAAAATCCTGTCAGCTCTTCTGGACCCACTCCCACACTCTGTCTCCTGATGGGAATACAGGCGGATTTGCAGGTCATACCATAATTCCTGCAGTTTCACCTTTCTGGTCTCCCAGCTCTGGTAATGGATAAAACACCTGAGAAACCCCTCAATCCTCACTCTCAAGGGTCTGAGAGTCTCAGTCCTGGCCTGTTCCTCCTCTGGTCCCCCTTTTGTGTTTTTCACATCCCTTCAATTAATGTTTCCTGTTCTGTCCAATCAAAGTTGACATCCTCCGTGTCATCCAGACAGCGTTTTGTGTTTTGTAATCAAATGCTCTCCCTCATGGTCTGATTCTGACCTGTGTTCGGTTATCCCTGCCAAACTAAAGTCTAGAGGGATCGGATGTTCAAGACTGTCTTTCAGCAGCTAATCTTGTTTTCGACTTGACCCATTAGTTCTGTGTTCTTGCGCTCGTTCATGTGGTTGCAGTTACTTGTTAATTCTGACTGTTGCTAATAAATGTATTGATCAGAAGCGATCAGTACTTGTGAAATTTTAAACACTGAGAAAAGAATCAAAAGGATTCAGCTAGTGATGCACAATATGAAAAATTTCAACCGATACCGATAACCGATAATTTTCTTCTTCTCATGGCCGATACCGATACCGATAACCGATAAATTCATATTTTTACATTTATTATAATCATATAATCTGCAGTTTGTGCAGGATGCAGCGATTGAAAACTGATGTTTTTGTTGCTCTGGCCTATCTAGAACAACAAACAAAAGTTTTTGGCTCTTCAAATGTGGTCATTTGCTATAAATAATAACAGAGCAAAAAGCAGAGCTTCATTTGATCCCCTGAACTGTTCAACAGAACTGTAAACTGTAAAGGAGCCATTATGAGCCGTTAGGCTTAGCATGCTGACCGGACTAACATCTGACGTCCATATGTCTGTGGTAAAACTCACGTGTAGTCCGTTCTTGTTGATCAGGTTGTGAATGTATGTGGCGACAATATCATAGAGTGCAGGAAGAGACACATCCGAGAAGAAGCGGCGGCTTGGGAGAGTGTAACGTGGCTCAAAGTGTGCTATGAACTTAAGAAAACCCGGGTTCTCAACGACGGAAAAAGGCTGGTCGTCGACCGCTATGAATTCCATCACTTTGTCGTTAATGGCTTTAGCCTTTTCGCTGTCTCTTGAGAAGCTTTTGCAGTTTTTAAACGCCCGCTGAATGGGGACATCGATCCTCCGTAGTGTTGTTGTCTTAGCTTTAGTACCGCTAGCAGCTTCGGCGGCTGTCTCATAGTCCTTTAATACTGCTCCGCCGCGATGGCGACTTTTCAGATGAGCTATCAGATTCGTTGTGTTAAAACTTGACGTCTTCATTCCTCCTCTTGGAATCCTCGCTGAACAGGTTTTGCATATAGCAATGCTCTTGTCATCTTCTGCCACTGAGAGAAACGACCATGCTGGTGAAGACATTTTATTATCTGTCAGGCAGTGACGGGGTCAGGCTTAGGACCTGCGAGTAAGGCTTGATAGACGACGTGACCAGCGCGTCTCGGACGGGCGGCTACTCCGCCTGCAAACGTTACTCGTAATTTCATTAATATATCGGATCTTTCTATCGGAAAAATGCACCTATCGGACCGATAAAAAATGACGTAATTTCCCCCCATATCGGCCGATATTTTATCGGTCCGATAAATATCGTGCATCCCTAGATTCAGCTCAGCTCCATCTCCTTTCTTTCTTTCTTTCTTTCTTTCTTTCTTTCTTTCTTTCTTTCTTTCTTTCTTTCTTCATATCATCTTGTTATCCATCCATTTATCCATCCTATCATCTTCTCATCTGTCCATCCTCATCCAAACATCCTCATCTTCTCATCCTCATCCATCCTTCCTTATCTTCTCATCCATACATACATTCATCCTCTCAATCATACATCCTCATCTTCTCATCCATCCATACATCCTCATCCATCCATCCATCCATCCTCATCTTCTCCTCTATACATCCTCATCTCCTCATCCATACATCCTCATCATCATCTTTATATTCTCATCCATACATCCATTCATCCTCTCATCCATACATCCTCATCTTCTCATCAATCCATCCTCAAATTCATCCATTTTTTCCATTCAACCTTTCACCCATCCCTTCTATCCTTCATTCATTCTTTCATTTGTTAACCCTTCCAACCATCCATCCATCCATTTATTCCTATTCATCTGCTTACCCCATTGGTTTATCCGCTGATCCCCTCATCCATCAATATATCTTTTCATCTTTCCATCCATCCATCCATCCATCCATCCGTCAATTCATCCTCTCGCCCATCCCTTCTAACCTCTATCCATTCTTTCATTTATTAATCCTTTCATCCATCCATTGGTCTATTTGAATCCATATCTATCTATCTATCTATCTATCTATCTATCTATCTATCTATCTATCTATCTATCTATCTATCTATCTATCTATCTATCTATCTATCTATCTATCTATCTATCTATCTATCTATCTATCTATCTATTCACCCACCCTTCCTTCCTCCTGCCCTCCCTTCCTTCCTTCCTTCCTTCCTTCCTTCCTTTAGTCAAAAACCTGCTCTGTCATGATGATTGTTTGTTCGTTTCTGGTTCCTCTCATCTGTACAAACTCTGCCTCTTCAGTAAACAGCGTCCTTATTATTGCTTTATCTACATCAGTGTTTTATGTACTTATCAGTATTTTGTCTTCTCTAGCCGTATCTGCTCTAAATTTATCTGTTTTCAATTCTTTTCCTCTGTTCGATTCCCCACAGGCATCATTACAGCTTAGCCTGATATGAACTGAAATCTAATCTCATCCATTACAGCCAGATGAAGGTAGACACGTTTCCAAAACATGGCCCGTCGACTGACAGCATGACTTCTTCTCTTTTTTTTTCTTCTGTAGTTAAAATAGGATCCATCTTCTGCTGCGAGAGTGACTTTTATGTGGCACTTTAACAGCTGGCTGTGCGACTGAACCCTGAGACTTACACAAAGAGTTATTTTATGGCAATGAGGAGATTAGCTAAGCTGTCACTTTTTTCCATACACAAGCCAGCGTGCTTTACAATCGAAGTTCGAATCATCTGGCCATCTGATCGCCTTCTGCTAATTATTCCAGACAAAAAAAACCCAGAAGAGAATGGTTTGTGAACTTCAACGTGGTTCTGATTTTCCGCCTCATTTCAGTACTTAGAGCTAAAAGAGTTGGCAGAACATCTTCAAGAGGAAAAACATATCAGATTTATTATTGTGTTGATAGACAGGCTTTCACTTTAATCCATTCCTTACTGCGGATCTCGATGCTTTGTGGCTTTTCGTGCCTCAGGAATCTCGCTATTGTGCTATGAACATTTGTGAGCTCGTTTGAAGGAGAAGCGGAGAATATGGCGGTTAGCTTCAGGTCACAACTCTGACCTTTGACTTGTTCCACTCCGGGTTGGTAGAATATAACACGCCAGGGTTTAATGTGGGAGTAGAACAACAGAATTCTTTCCCATTAGTTTTAGAGAGTGGTCCAATGTTTCTAACACCATTCATAGGCCGGTCGGCACAGTCTCAGCTGCAGAGTGGAACTGAATTAGAGACGCACTGATCCATTTTTTTCTGATCCAATCCGAGACCGATATCCGATACCCCTCAAATGCTCCTGTTGAATGAATAAACTGTATATCTTGCACTGAAAAATTGCACATTAGCACACAGCTAAAGTTTGGAATAATAAAGAAACTCTAGTTGGACTCGGGGTGATAAAAACTGTGTAAAACATGTCAGATGTCACGATTATTGGAGGTTCACCAGTCAGTGGCAGGTGGTTAACGTTGCAAAAAATAGTTGATAAAAATTGATTTTGATGGTTTTGGCATCATCATTTAAACGTTATATTTAATGAAAAACAGTGCAAAACATGTCAATGTGTCAACTTTAAACACAACAAAACTCTGAATTTGCAGAAAAACTGAATTTTCATCATCTACAGAACATGAAACTAAAAGATCCAGAGAATCTGAGAAATCGAGTAAAAGTAGAAAAAGGTGTTTCTCTGGCAGTTCTGCATCAAAAACCGATAAGACTCTGCAGTGGAAAACACCTCATGGGCTTAAAATCAATTCTAGAAACCACTGTCTGTGATCACCGTTAATAAATGCATCCACAAACGTAGGTTAAAACTGTACCATGAAAATAAGAAACCATGATAAAGAAGTGCTGGTGACTCTTTTTAGACTGGAGACCATTTAAGGTGGACCGAGGTGAGGTAGAAAACACTCTGGAGTTTGAGAGATCAAACTTGGACATTCTTTTTGGAAATCTTTTTTCCAGGGAGGATCTTAAATACAACAGCAAGTCTATGACTAACCACACTCTGCATGGCTCTGTAGTAGAAGAGTCCAGGTGATAATCTGGCCCTGCTGCAATTTCAATTTCTCACACCTTTAAAACACATTTTTGACGGAGACATTTTACTTTCAGAGCTCTAGAAACAGGTCTTCTTGGTCCTCAAACATTCACAGATTTAAATAAGTGCTTTTTGGGTTACAGCAGAAAACCTACCCGGTTGGTTTTGGTGAAAACGAACTAAACTAAAATTGAAATAACCGCTCCTTTGTTTATGCTATCTTTGCAGCTTGGCTACAAATACAGTTTTTAGCCTTAATCTAAATCAGGCTTCTTCACTTCTTGTATGACACCATCCAATTTAGGCTAATGTCAATATATTATGCTTGAGGACATATTCCTGAAATGAGCCTACAGGGGAGCCTACAGCATCCTCTTCTGGAGATGTTTGATTAAAAACCCTGAGAGTAAAATCTGGCTGAGTCTTACAGGAAACGATTTTGCATACAATTTAATAAAGTTCAGTGTGTTAAAGTTAATTGTAGGTTTCATTTTCAACAAACAGCAGAAACATTTTGAGGATTACATATACATACAGGGGAAAAAACAGTATATATACAGACATATAGATTGATTTATTTAGCTTATTTGCATTCAGGCTCTCAATGCAAACAGTTTGATCCTCTGGAAATCTCCATGCAAATACTGCAGAACTTGCCAAGCAACTGCAGCTTACTGAAATATTTATACAGAGCGTGCTGTTGCTTCTGCATGAGGAAACCCTTCAAGATGAGATACAGTTAATTTGGGCAGAAAATGCACAGTCTATTAATATGTGTATACTATGAATATTTAAATGCCTCTCTCTCTCCGCCGCTGTGTCTGACACCAGGGACAGGTGATGTAAGCCGAGCGGGAACGATGGACCATCAGACAGGAAGCTCCCGTACGCTCTTCTATTGATGCGAGCGGTTTCTCATTGGCCTTGTTTGGGTTAGTTTCTTTCCAGTGAAAACAGACCTGTGTACCATCTGACTGGCATCAAGTGTTTGATGCAGCTAATGTGAAACATACCAGCAGAGCAGAGGGAGCCTGAGCCCCCCTCTCAAATGAGATTAGAGAGCCTCACATATGGCTCCTAATCCCCCTGATTTAAAGGCCGGTTAAAGCATTTCCCATTAATATGTTTCCAGTTCCTGCCAGATAAAGCCTTATTATATGTTTACTGTGTTTACTAAGAGAAGGGCTGATCTCATTAATAAGAGTGGTGTTGAATCCTACGAGCATTTTGCCTTATTGAATTTAATTATGGTGGGAACACAAACGATACCTGAGCGTTAAAATCACAACAGAGTTAATCTAAACCGTGATTCAATTTATCGGAGATGACTCTTACATTAAAATAAACATATGTAACATATTACCATCAGGAAGGAGCCGTAAATCAGAGCAGGTGGCTTTCAAACTGAACCGGTCTTTTAATTGAATCCATCTCCGACATAGCCAAAGGCAACGTTCAGCTCATCCCGTTTGAAGCTCTGTCCCACACCGTCTGCAGCGCGTTTCATTTAAACTTAAAGCACCATCAGTTTCATGTTAACTGATCAGAAAACTTCTTGAAATGTTTGGCCCTCACTAGCACTTTCACACGTAATCTAACAGAAAACAGATACTCCCAAGTTACTTTCTGGTTTTGGTCTGGGGTTCCTAACTCTCTGTAGAAGCTTCATCTCCTTTTTGGCTTCACGTTGGTCAAACATCCACAAAGACAAACACAGAGCGCCTGCAGCCTGCAGGTCGGCGTTTCCTGGCAGGCAGCCGGCCTGATGAGCGGCCTGATGGAGTCCGGGTGCTGACACTGATCACATCCTGACCACAGGCCAACACTTCCTGTCGCAAGCTGGAAGCGCTGAGAGGTGGACGGACATCTGCTCAGGCCTGCAGGCACCCAAAGACGAACCTGACCTAATTATTCTGAATATAGGCTCTCTTAAAAGGTTCAAGTTCACAAAAATACGTCTTCTAACCCAAATATTTCAAAGATTTAAGTTCTGATATTTGAGACACAAACAGACGAAAATCGTAGAAAATCGTAAAAATCGTAGAAGAATCAAATTGGTCGAAAAGCACATGGTCCCAGCCCTACTGAGAATGTTTTAATTAAGTGATACGTCACTAATAGAAACCAAAGCATAGTTTTAACCCTTTCAACAACAAACGCCATTTTGGAAATTCCAACTCAGCTGAACTTTCGGTAAACCTAGCAAGAGGCAAAGTGGCGAAGCTGAGGCAGGACTTTCACTCTTTGCTAACAGCTTTAGTATACTCAGCGGTTTGTAAAGTCAGTCCTTTAGTTTTGCAAAATTCATACCCTTAGTATTAATAATGCAAGATACAGGGTTTTTACCGATAATATTGAGTATCCCTTCTTATTTTCTTTAAGGTTATAAAAAGTTTCTCATCTGTTCAGTGTGTAAGAACGTTTTAAATGAGATATTCAGACCAGAGTTGTTTTGCGTACCAGGCTGTAAGCATGCTTTTTTTTTCGCTGTAAAAATTGGCTTTTCTGAATTGGTGTCAATGGGGCTTCTGTAACTTTTCAGCAAGCCTCAAGTGGACGCTTGAGGAACTGCAGTTTTTAGCACCTCTGCATTTGCTTCATTTCTCTGATATTTTAAAAACCAAAATATATTTACATATATAAGCAGTGTGTCTAGTATAGTATGTCTCCATCTTAGAGCATTCAATTATATTAAAATTGAAGTTAAACCATACAGCAGATGTTTACAATATTGCAGAAGAGTGGTGACCATAATTCAAGTATCAAAGTTCACCACAATACGCCAAGTAAATGGTTTAATTTTGGTCAGAATTGCAGTAAAAATAACGGCTTTTGGCAGAAAAGACATTAATGTCACTTTTAGTGTATTTTGTGTAAAAAAAAATCATCACAGGAGCTTTAAACAAAGGTATCAGGATGAATCTAAACCATGCTTTAAACAGTTAAAGACCCTCACAGAGAGTTTGACGCACTCTCTCAGAAAATGCCAAACCTGCTGTCATAGGAAGGAGAGGAGGTACAGATGGACGAACAGAGGGACAAATGCTAATCTTTTCCTTCCTCTCATTCTGTCCATGAACTGCAATATGTCACCAAAACGCCCAGGCAGCAAACCACAGGTTCTATAATGCTATATACAAATCAATATTACTCTCGCATTTACTCTCCTACTGGGGAAGTTTTAGAGAAGATTTTGATTGAGGCAAAGAAACGGCACAAATCCAGTATAATCTGACTTTACTTTACATTTTGTGCCTTACATAAGGCAGAAATAGGGACCTTTTTGATCCCTTTAATCCTCCCAGACTGTCCTTTCATGAACCCCTCAGAGTCTGCACTCTGCCAGCCCCCTGAACCTCAAATCCAGGCATTAAGATAAACACAGGAGGAAATTCTGCTTCCTCGCACGCGCCCTTTGGCCCTCTGATTGGCATTATATCCTCTTTGCCTGTATGCCTTCAACTTTTCTGCACCCTTCCAATCACTCCTCCTCTTATCTGTTTGACCCAGGTCGTCAGAAAACTTTGTCACACTTCCATCTTATTCCTCCTCTTCTCCTCTTTTGTGTTGTTTCAAACTTAATCTGCCGTACAGTCGTCATCTCCTTCGCTCCGTGATTACAGAAAGTCTGCCTCCTGTCTGGCAGAAGTCGACCCCAGTCTCCTCACCCCTCCAAACCCCCCAGACTCTTACCTCTTTCCTCAGTTCCCCCCACCCACCCGGGCTGATTAGCCCCCTGAAGGGGAGCGGGGGTGTGTGGGTTTATGAGGCTACTTTATGAGGGACTATTCAGGCCTTATCATCACAGAGGAGCTGCACTGTGGAGGGCCGAGGGCTGATTCTGCAGCAGGAGGTTCATGGAGATTACTGCCCAGATCTCAGGCTGGCAGGCAGCAGATTGCGTGAGCCTTGGTGGGGTTTGGTTGAAGGGGGCAGATGGCTTTTTTTGGTTGAGTTGACGCTCTGCAGGATGCAAGTCTGCTGACTGCTAGGTGTCAAGTCCGGGGAATGCATTGCTGCAGTGTTTTGACCTGTTTGTCAGAGGTGTTGAAAGAGCACACTTTACTTAGTCCTGTCATGGACCAGATACATACTCAGTTTTTAGATACTAGGTGTGCCATCGTAGGCACCACACGATTCAATTAGATTATGATTCAGGGTGCTACGATTTGATTATTAAACTATTATAATGATTCTTACAATCGTAACAATTATTATGATTATCACAATTATCACAATTATCTATGTATCACTATATTTGTGTGAGTGTTAACCTCACACTCAGTGACAGTAGCCAGCAAGTTAGCTAACAGTCTGTTGTCCCTTGAAACTGTACGATTGGCATTTTCCATTCCGGCCAACTTCTGGGTGTTTTACTGTAATTTTGCGATATATACCAAAATAATTGTTTTTTGAACATTTGTTCAATGTAATCGATCGTCATGTGTTGCATTGCGATTAATTAAAGTAACAATGTATTGGCCGACCCCTAAAATTCCCCCAACCCCGTATTTGGTCTATGTTCCCCCTAACAGTAACTTTAACTTGGCAGCAGAGCTGATAGGTTTCACAAGAGTCAGTAAAGCAGAGTGCAGACTGAGCAAAACAGGAAGCCAGGCACCAAAATAAAATCAATATATACGCAACTGTTTTACAAAATAAACACTACATGTTGTCCTGGTTCCTGAGTGAAAAGTAGATGCTGTTAAAAACAACATAAATAATTGTGTTTACATTATCGTCTCTCAAATAGAATGGAACAACTTTCCTACTTACTGTCAAATCTACTGGAATCTTGAGACCGGCAGCTTCCTGCTGATAGTCCCCCAGCTTTTCTATCCCACAGATTAGTGTATTTTTAGAGATTATATGGCTCCAATCCAAAGAAAAAAATAGTAATCTGTGATGATTTATGCATTAATTTTGGTGAAATAGTTTAATTGTGGTTGTCAGGTAACTGTGCCAAATGGAGGCACTAAAAGTAGGTTTGAAAAGAGGTTGTAGTTTCAGTTCAAATCAGGGCAATAGGGGCTTGAAAGTGTATGAGTGTGGATGGAGGTACAGACTTGTGGCTTACAGTTCACGCTGCTGTGGTCGTCTCCCTCTGCCCAGTTTAAGAGCAGATCATCAAGCCTTTGTCGGAGTAACAGGGACATTTCTGGACTCCAGTTTTTCAGAAAGTAATTTGAGACGCAGGACGGAAAGCTTTATGATATCAAACAAGATTTCAATCAAACAAATCCTGCGCTGATTAGAAAGCCAGAGCTGCCACACTGCTGTAAAATCAGCCGAGTGCAGTGAACCCGAATGAACCTTAACATTTATTTTGCAAAAGTTCCTCAAATGGAGACGATAACTCATCGGAATAAATTGATTATTTGTTTGCAGTAGTAGTAGTAATACATTTAGTGTTTACATGGACATGTTTCGGAATAACGATCGGCATAAACCACCCCTCTTGATGGCAATACAATTTTTCTTCCGATCAGAATCTTCCGATCAATATGTTCACATCACCTATTCTTATTGCCATCGGGCATTTATTCCGATTATTTGTGCCCATGTAAACGCAGCTACTGACAGTACATTTGACTTTGATGAAATCAGGTATCAACCAGGTTTTAAAAAACAGTTTGGTTGTCTAAGTTGGGAAAAGTGAACCTTTATCGCTCAAAGCCCTCCTCCTTACCTCCTAATCTACGATGTTTGTTTTCTTAATAAACAGGTCATAACAGCTGTTGTGTGAGTTGTAAGTTTTCCTGCTCTCAGTATGTGGTCCCTTTTTAAGATTTCACCTGCAGAGAGGTGAACATAAAGGAGTCGGGAGGCTCATCCCACTTTTGCCGGAGGAAATCACTATCGGAAGGAAAAGCGGTGGCTCCGGGAATGTGGGGGAATCCCAGACTTTGTTGTTTTTTAGCAGTCAGGCAGAAAGTGGGAGCATCCTGAGGTCTTCTACAGGTGGAGTTATGAAGCATCACACCTGGCAGTACGAGTAAAAGACATCGAAATAATTAAACAAGTATCGGTTATAGATTCGGATGAAATTACTTGTTCAAAAGCCATTTGCATGTGCGTTTCTGCAGATTGCATGACTGCATACAATCAGATGTGGAAGTGTGTCACATCGCTCAGCTTTGTTAATCAGAAAACACGCATGAGCGGCTCCCTGCAGACACTCTTGATGGCCTCATACTGTGAGCATTAATCAAATTAGCAGGGTGGGAGTCTGATTTAATAAAATGCATTCATCCTGTACTCGGGGGGCAATTACCCTCACATGTTATATGATGTAATTTCATCAGCGTTTCAAAACACGTCCTCCCCTCTCCTTTTTTTCCAGCGAGCCAGATAAAAGCTCGACACAAGATGAATGTTTCAGTTTGGAAACATCTGCTTCGTTTTCATCAGCCGTTGAATCGCATCGATCATGCATCACCAGCATGTTATTGGCTCATCCTGGGGGAAATTCCCACCTTTCAGGGGAAATTGAACAGCGCTTTCAGGTGAGCGGGGAAATCATCCACGTACGATTTTTTTTAAACCTGCACCTGACGGCTGTTTGTGAGTTTCAAATGTGGATAAAAATAAATAATTCTTGAAATGTTTTTGGGGACAAACATGTTCCAAAGAGTCCAGATTGGACGCATCAATTATCCGACACTTATGGATTATGTAGTGATTTCTCTGGATCTAATTTAGGTCTGGTTTAAAAGTGATCAATGTGCTGATTAGGCTCTTAAATGTGTCCATGAATCCCCCAGCTGAGAGCCAGAGAAACATGTCCTCGGGCAGCTGTTCCCGCATTGTTACAGTCGACACAAATCCCATCCT
The DNA here is from genome assembly GCA_962446985.1 of Xyrichtys novacula. Classification (NCBI taxonomy): domain Eukaryota; kingdom Metazoa; phylum Chordata; class Actinopteri; order Labriformes; family Labridae; genus Xyrichtys; species Xyrichtys novacula. The sequence goes on along the minus strand of OY660882.1, from coordinate 2,773,533 downwards.
TCAGCACATCAAATCTCCTGTTTGTTCGTCCAATATGTTTTATTTTTGTCCTAACGTCTGATTTCGACGACAGAGCATTAAAAGATCAGCCTGCAGTTTTATGTTTTGTTTTCATAAAACTCTGCCAAAGCTTTAAAGCGAACATGACGCGCAGACAAAGTATTTTTCTGGTCACAGTGGGACGCGGGGGTCTATCCATCACCCCTGTCAGTGTCCGAGCTGCACCCTCGCATGACTTACCGCAGACACATCTGCAGAAAATACGCCATGAAATTGTGTGGCTCCTGCTCCATTGGGGCCATCTGCAGCCCCGCTCCCACCTTCGCGGCCTTCCCTCCTGGAGTCCGCTGGGGCTGCGCGTCAGCGGGACAGCTTTACCCTGTGGGCTGCCTCCAGCTCCCATTGGACGGTTTTTCATGTTTCATGCCAGAAAGTGGAAAGTGGCACCTGGGCACAGCAGTCTCTAAATGTCTGTCCCACAGAAATCAGATGATATGGAGGGATATATTTCAAGTATCCCTTTAACTGAATATTAAGCTGTGAATTTTTCCAGTTTTGAGTTTGTGTCTGAAACTGGCTCAAATTCTTTATTGTAAAGTTCTCATGGGAAACCGTCTCTGCTTACAAACGCCTAGATTTAAAGCTCCAGTGAGGAATTTTTAAGCATGAAAAGAAAAGACTCAAATTCATATACTGTAGATGCCCTTCATATAGAAGACCATCAGTGACAAAATGGAGGATGTTTATGTTGTAATTTTTTCATGCCTTAAACTGGCAAAATAAATTGTTTTTATCTGTCAAAAGTCAGCAGAATGAAACTCTGGAAATTACATCTTAAGTATGTAGAAGACAATATAAGCAATGACTATTTTGTCCACACAGGGGCACCAAAATTGACCCAAACTGAATGTCCCTCACAGGAGCTTTAACTGGTTACTTTGCATGATATGAACAGAATCATTTTTGTGAGAAAAACTGATTTAACGTGTGCTTTAGTTTTCCAGTTTGACCCATGTTCCATCTGTTATAATGGAGGAGGCCGGCTTAAGGCCAGTAGGGGGAGCTTTAGGTGTTTTGGCTTCACTTTTAGGTAGTAGTCATGTTGTCCGGCTCCTGATTTAGTCTATGGTTAAACTTTGGAAATTACGTCTTAAGCATGTAGAAGAAAAGTTAAACAATGACTGCTTTTTCCACACAGGGGGCGCCAAAATTGACCCAAACTGAAGTCCCTCACAGGAGCTTTAACTTGTTAATTTAGTCAGGTGCGACTTATATCTATTAAAATATATAATTTCATATATAATTTGGTCTTGGATTTTGTAAAATAAATTTCCCGCCAAAAAGGCGACTTATACCGATATATGTTTTTTCTTCTTCATTATGCATTTTTTAGCTGGTGGGACTTACAGTCCAGGAAAATATGGTTCTTTCTTACTTATTAACCTCATCTTTTTTTAGTTTTAGTTGCTAGTTTAGTTCTTTCAGTCTTGGATAATAAGTGTTTGATTATTGAATTTTCTTCCTCCATCATTCCTCTCTGTTTCTGTATTTTTCCAGGAAGCGTCCCCTCATCCTATTGTGTTGTTTCGGCCTTATTTCGATGGCTCAGCTGCGGATAACTGTGGTTTTCTCTTATTTGTGATTTCCACCAAGTGACATTATGTGGTACTTCTGCAGCAATTTCACAATCACTCTTACGAAAATATGATTTGAACTTGGAATATGTTGTATTTTTCACCCTGATCGCAGTGTCTTACACTGGCATGAATCTTTGTAGAGGGGTGGACGGGTTTGACTTCGGCTGAGTCATGCTCACTCCCACTCTTGAGAATAAGAGCGTTGTGCAAGAGCATTAAACAACAATTTGGAGACTTATTACCTCTCTGCTTTAGATTTTAACCTGGAAAACTAGCATTAGCTTAAACTTAGATCCTTTTAGCGTCCCCTTATCTCCACAGATTCTCTCTGTGAGCCCGGTGCTCATCTCTATCTTGGCTCCAGCGCTGTAACTGATGTCCTAATAGAGTGGAGTAATTGAATAATGGTTCTAGGTAATGAATTTAGCACATTGGGTCCGAGACGCCCCCTCTCAGACCAGACAGTTCATATCTGCCCAAAGATCCTGAGGCAAGAGTTGCCAATTACACGCCGCGCAAGTCTCCAAACCGATGAAAGGAGAAAAAAAAGGGAAAAAACAACTGGCAGGCATTTTTACGGCGCGTCTCACAGGACAGGTTACGTCCCCTATGTGTGAGATTGAAATGAAACAATCCTCTCCTCATGTCAAATCAGATCGGAGCATTCCTGCCATTTTGCACCGCTTTGCCGAGATTATTCAGGAGTCGTAGGAAAGGCAATCTAGTCTCGCTTCAGGCCCTGATTCGAGCTCAGCCCTGACCAACCCCACAGAGTGAATTCCCACATGCCTCTGTGTGTGAATGTTATGAGAAAACTGCCCTGATACTTAACAAGGTTAGGCATTTTTATTATTCCTCCTTAAAGAGTCTGTGTTTTAGCTGGAACGGGAGAGATCTCAAGGGCGCCCACCTCCCCTGCTCAGGTGTCGCTCCTCTAGGGGGGATTTCGGCTCCCCCTCTCTACCGCTGCCTCTCTCGGTCCCGCCACACAGAGAGGTATGCGTGGTTTTGTAACCGGATCAAGACGCTCCGGCCAAGCAAAACAAAAGGGAAAACCCTAATCCAAATTTGCTGTCTGAACAGATAATTCAAATTCTCGTTTCTTTCAAGTGTTATTTGGTGTTTCTTCCTCTCGGGGTGGACTACCGTGTCAGAGAAGTATGCGGTGGGATTTTCAGAGGGCAGGAGTTGGTATGCTTTTCTTTGATCATATCAGAGGAAAGCGAGCGTGTCTGCTGGGAAATGTGAGATTTTCTTAATTAAGTGAAATTGATTTCCCCCGTTTTTTCACATGACAGTGAGAAAAATGAGAAGAAAACATTGAGTTTTATTAAAACTCAAGTTTGCTCATGTAAAGCAAATGGAGACCAGCTGGGTATATATATGGTGGACGCTTGATAAAGTGGATTTATAAAGAAAATATGTCTCTATAGTGAACGGTGCGTGGTCAGCTTGGATTATTTTAAAGCTCCATTTTCTAAGATTGTCATGAAAGCTAATCAATGTATTCTCAGTCAGTGATGACCATATTTACAGCAGGGATGTGCGACTGAACGATTAAACGTTGGCATAAGAATCATCCTCCAAAGTCAGCTCTTGAGTCAGTCGTCCATTAAACAAATTATTGATATTTATTTGTTGTTGTTGTAAACTTGAAATGTCGTCTGAAACTGTTGATGATGGTTGGAAACTCTTAATTGGAGATTAAGAGATACAATAAGAAAATATCCTAGTTCAATGGATTCCTTTCTCATCGTTTTAGCAGCTTTCTCTAAGGCATTTCAAGTAGCATAAGTATTCTGGTTTTATTTTGGGTGTGTGATATCTTAAAATGACATATATTCCTGGACTTGTAAGGGGAATTTGGCTGAAATTAACCTTTTGCACAAGAAAAAGGTCATAAGCAAACTTTAGATTAGAGTTTTTCTGGATGTTTTATGTGTATAAACCCAGCGGCTGATCTGAGTTTTAACATTTGTGATGTGGTGTACCACAAGGATCTGTCCTGGGGCCTCTACACAGCTATCTTTTATGCATTACGACTTGCATAGCTGTTCTGGTTTTATTTTGGTTGTGTGATATCTTAAAATGAGACATTTTCCTGGACTTGTAAGGTGAATTTGACTAAAATTAACTTTAACTTTTTCACAACAAAGAAGACAAAAGCATGCTTTAAATTAGAATTTTTGCAGTTTTATAAATGTTTTATGTGTATAAACCAGTTGGCTGGTCTGAGTTTAAATGTTTGTGATTTGGTGTACCACAAGGATCTGTCCCGGGGCCCCTACTTTTTTCCCTTTACTTGCTGGCTTTAGGAGAAATCATGAGTAGATCAGACACCTTACCATATACAGGTGACATAACCCCCCAAGACCAGTAGGTTACCTGGGCCCCTGGTCTGCTTTAACTCATTTAAACACTTACAGTCCAATAGTGATGAAACTTTGGATATGGAGTGATGCTAAAGCAATGTTACTGACAGTGTAACTAGTTACTTTGACTGACTAAGAAAGACATAACTTTTCTAGAAAGTGTAATAATTAGCATTTTGAGTAACTACACTAACTTGAACACACAAACATTGTGAGTCTGTCGATGTCTTTGAACTCTGACGGCCCGTTGATTCGTCACAGCTGAGGTTGCTTTTTTTTCCTCCCTCCTCCACACTGCAGCTGAAGTAACTGCAGTCCACTTGTTGCCGTGATCCCTGTCTGCACCTGTCAATCAAACTCCCCCTCCCTCTCGAAGCCCCGCCCACTCCTAACACCCTCTACATCATTCTGACGCCCCTGTCCTCCACTGCTGTGTCTTTCCCGGGGCAGGTGCTAGAACAAACGTCCCCTAACTGTGTTTCTGAGCTTTGCTTTGGCCACATCTTGGTAGAATAAACAACATAATATTATTCTTAGGAGAGAGAGAGTGTTTATTCGAGGAAAGGGCAAAGAAAATGAAGTGTTTAATTATCACATGATTAAATTTTCTCCATTTAAAGGCCAAGAATAAGAACGTTTGTTTCCCAGTGGTTACTTCTTTGAGGTCATGTCGTAAAAATACCGTTGAATGCTTGTGAAAAATCTCAGTTTTCCTCAGATTTCCCGGTGGCACAACCATAAAAACAAGATGTCCTTTTACTTCTCAAAAATGCTCATTGGTTAGAGGCATGTATGGGAGCTGGCAGGGCTCATAATAAACAAACAGCAGAGATGCAGGGGAAAACCAGCCTGTTTGTTTGAACTGCGCTCTCATATGAGTAAAAACCACACTATCATAAAGAGCTCCTGTAAACTCTGCCGTGTTTGAGGTTTCATGTTTACGTTGAATATATGTATTTCTTGCTTTTGTGCATTTTTCCCAGCTTAGGTATGCATGCTTTCCAACATATATTTATTTAACTCACAGTAATCAAATCAATCCAGTCTATATTTATACCTCTTACTTACATAAAGTGCAGAAATCTTGCTTTACTTAAAAACACACAAACAAGCCGCCCACGTTTTTACGATGTTTGGTCTGTTGAAGGTTTTCTCAGGTTTGTGTGCTTTTTGTCTGACCGCAGAGTGAGCGACGCTGACGTAAACACAGGTTCGAGACAGCAGCAGCAGCAGGACCTTTTCTGCTCCACTTCATGATGTATTCAGTGGCACGCGGTTACTGCACGAAGGCTCTATATGTTGTATCGCACGTGAAGAGAGAGGCTGAGTGCATGTTTGTTTTAGGGATCTGATGATGCATTAAGAAATTAAAGAGATCCATCAATGGATGCTTTTATTGAAGGAGAAATTACACCTTAAATCACAGATTAGGGCTGGGTGATATTAGGGATGTACCGATCCGATATTTGGATCTGATATCGGCTCTGATATTGACAAATCAACTGGACTCGGATATCTGATGAATGACGCTGATCCGATCCAGTCTCTTTTTTTCTTTTGATTAATAGCATATACAACAACACAGCGATTCTGTTCGCTCTATATTCTATGTCTGTCTATCCTTTTGCACTAAATGTTTACATGGAGGTCTTACTTTTTTTTGCTGTGTGCTAATGTGCAGTCTGTTATTTATTAATGAACAATATTAAGTAAATTTATATCTGTGTTAATTTGTTACCTTTTTTTTAACAAGGCTAATGTCAAGCCTGATGCCTTCACAGGACGAGGTATACAGTTCGTTCATTCAACAGTAGTATTGAATCTGTATCGGATATCAGCTGATACACTCATCCTGGGTATCGGATTGGATCAGAAAAAAATGGATAGTGAGGCGATTTGAGGCGATACGGCCTCAAATCAATATCACGATATATTGAGCAGTTAACCTAACATAGGAGCTATTCAGTTCTCAGACACTAATGTCTTTAGGGACACGATGAAAGTTAATATCATAATTATCTTTCTTACAAGCGTTGCAATCCACTAACGCACATGCTTGTTCTGTGATCGTCCTCTGTCCTCTATATGCAGAGTCTGGCCTGCATAGCGTGGCTTGGATTGGTTACGTATGAACTCTCACTGTTTCTAAACCTGCCGTTTGGGTCTTCCAGAGATCCACGGCGATTTGAATGAAGAAATACTCAGAAATGCAATTTCGCACTTCTTTTTCTCATGATATGTCCCGTAGCATCAGAAAAATGACATATAAACATGTAGACAATAAGACAAACATGATTTTCATCGGAGTGGGTCTTTAAAGGGACACAAGACTATAGTATACAAACACACATCCAAAACCAACTTTTATTCATTTATTTTTTTGACACTGAATATACCGATAAGGCAAAATGATGTCGGTTATTGTCATAAATTTCGGTATTGGTAAATTTTCAGTTTATCGCTCAGCCCTGTCAGTATACAAACACATGTAGAAATCTGTGCATGCTGTGTATCTGTTTATTCTGCAGATTAGTGTTTTATTTTTTATTCCTGGTTCGTTGGTGTTGAAGTCGGATTCATTTATTCCGTCTCTTCAAGGTTTTGTTGTCTTTATATTAGACCCACCATAAAAAATACATCTGCATCTCTCCAGGAAACAAAACATAAACACCTCGTATCTTCATATTTCATGAACCTGTTCCCTGTGGTTACCTCCCGTGATCCGCTGAGTCGACACCTCTGCAAAAACATCTTTTACCCTAAAGACCTGCGCCCGGCTACGATCACTAATGAACCTCTTTCATTCCTAATGACAAATAGTCACTCCAGGGGTCCAATCAGAGCGAACACATCTGTAAACACTCGCCATCCTCGAAAATCGGATATTCAGCACATTCTCTGGTTGTGGCGAGACTTTCAAGGTCTAAATTCCTCTGAATTCGAGAATATTAAGAAGGAGCCGCGAGCAGAAGGCGGCAGAGGAGAAGTGTCGGGGCTAGAAGTAAGGTTTGCTGAGTGTGCAGTGAAAAAATCTTCTTATTTTTGCTTCTGTTTGCAAAAAAAAAAGGTTTAATTTTAATTTCCACGAGGTAGAAAGTGGATCCAAGGAGCGAGGAGGAAATTCTGCAAGCAGGTGTGATTGCACATTACAAAAACATGATTCACGCACTTAAAACATGATAATTAAGGAGCATATTGAGCAGAAAAGATAGTTTTACACTCATGATAAGAAGGACATTTCAAAATAAAAGCTTCAGTCCTCCAAAACTGCATAAAATCCTCGATCTGTGAAGTTTGTTTTGCTTTAATTCGCCTCCGTTTACAGATATCAGCGGATCTCTACTCCCACAGCGAGAAAAAAAAGATGATTTTGTGCTTGGACTTCAAAGTGTTGAAGAGTTATACTCCAAATATTCAACATTAGTGTTTCTTTTCAGGAAACCAGTGTCCTAGTTTTGCTTGGAAATACTTTATATCGAAGAAAAAGTTTCGAAAACCACAAAAACTTTGTTTGAAAGTGATTTTTTCTTCCTGCGAGAAACATCATGTTCCCTCTGCTGCGATTGTGTGAAAATGGTTTGAACGCTCAGAAGATAAAATCATAACTATGTGCTCGACTTGATACATTAGTAAGTGAGAAAATATGATTTTTGGACATCAGAGAGGAAGAAACACTGTGTGCTGTGGCTTTTTGGTAACCTTCCTCGTATCGCTGATATCCGCCTCATGTTGAGCTGCGACCCTGCTGCCAAGAGCAGATAGTGATGGAGGGGAAGGAGGCAGGAGGCCCAGGGTGAGAGGCTGACGTCTGTGTGTGTGTGTGTGTGGGGTTGGCACGCCGCTGACATGCCTCACAGGGATGCCCACCTGGCTGGCCTCGGCTCCGGCTCCGGCTCTGTGCTGCCGGGCGGGTAAAGTGGAGATAAGCCCTGAGAGGCAGCCTCTGTCCTCGGGGCCTGACAGCGCCACAGTTCCCTGGAAGGAGGCTCAGGTTCTTATCAGCCTGATAAGCCCACACAGGAACCAGTGGCTCCAGGACCTGATTGAACAGGAAGACAGAAGGTCAGCCGGACTGGAGGAGGCAGTGTCTGATCTGGGTAGCTGTGTGCGGGCGCTTAAAAGAGCTTAAAGAGGTGGAAATATCAGAAGTACTGTAGTCTTAAAAAAAAAAAACAACAGAAAGTGGAGAGGGATTTAATTTTTATCATATTTCATATGAAAACAAATATTTCTGTTCCCACAGCAGCACATGGAGACGATCATTCACACATTTCCTGGTGGTAAAGGAAAACCAAACCCTAACCATTTCACCAAAACAACTTTGAAAATAAGAGGCTGTGAATCCCCTAAAGAAGTCTTCTAGACTTTCTTTTCGATTGTTTATCGAAATTGATCGAAATTAAAGGTGTGGTAGGCAGGAATCCGATAAGAAAGCATCTTTTTTTGTGCATATGTGTATATGTACAAAAAAGCTTTTAATATCAGTCAGTAGCTATCAGTTATTGATGACATTAGAGAATATAACAATATCGCTGTGTTTTGTTATGTCTGTGTAGTCAACATTTTAAATTTTGAGTGGCCCGCTCTTTCTGACCGTAAACAAAGCCATTCTCCACCTCCTCAACCTGATTGGTTTTGAGGCAAATGCTACTCCCTTGTGTTGTTCAGGAGCCCAAACAAAGTTAGCGTGCTACAATATCGGACAGTAGAAACCAACCAGAAAGTTCGGAAAAATGTCTGAATCCTCCTTTAGCCACGACTGCCGACACAAGCAAGAAAACAAAGTAAATACTGGAGACTCTGGTGGAATAACGGGCGCTTTAAACGGAGGTAGACCGCCGGAGAAGAGCTAAGAAGCCGAGTCAACGTCAATGAAGCTAGTATAAAACGATGGGGCACGCTTCGGGATCTTACTGGCCCTGTAATCTTTCTGCTGGACAGGTAAACCGCTTTAACAAAGTAAGCCAAGTGTCTGTAACAGAAGTGTTTCTTGTCAAACGGACCTGCTGTAGCGTGTTGTAGCGCCTTCGCTAAACTGTTGACCTCGGGTCCTGGACTATGTCACTTTATCCTAGTCATAGAAGTCCTGCAAACATTGTGTTTGCTGGTAGTCTGTTGGCATCGACAGTAGAACCAATGCTTTCACGTTGACTGGGCCCCATTTGTAATGATCTGAAGTATTTATCTGCACTATATCTGAATTTTAATTGAAACGATACGAGCGAGCAGGAGCGTCTGTTTGTGGGCGGGGCTTGCTGGAGCAGAGAGGGAGGGGAGAGGAGGAGCTGAGGGGAAAACTGGTTGGGAGGGGTAGAGTTTAAATTTAAGACTTCTCCCAAAAACTGCCACTTCCTCAGATCCTGACTACCCCACCTTTAAGTCATGGCCTCGACTAAGGAAATTGCATCACTTGTATGTTGCCCATATTTTGAAATAAGATTTACGGTACAAAATGTAATGAGTAAAACAAATGAACGTAGACTAGACTAGTCTAAAAATGACATAGGCTTTTGTGCTGTAAGAAAAAGAATCGAGGAACGAATTGTGACCCTTAAATCGAAAATTAAATCAAATCGAGGATTTGTAGAATCACGACACCTCTACTAAAAAGGCATTAAAATGAATTTAAGTCTATTTCATTTCTGTCTGAATCTCCTCACCGAATCTTTCACCTTGGATATCTGATAGCAAAACTGCCTCATTTCTTCAGGAGTACTCTGCTTTTCTTTCTACTTTCCCTTGAGAATGAGAGAAATACATCACTTTAAATGCAACCGTCGAGGACGCTGTCATATTACAAAGCAGAAAAATCCAAGGACAATAGATTCATAAAGTCAGTAGACCAAAAACTGAACATCAAAGTCTTTCTCTTTCTGTCTCTCTTTTGTTTTACAAAATCGGACAAAAATGCTCCAAATAAAAGCGTTTCTGAGAGCGCTGACAGCAGTTGTGGGCTTTTGAAACTTTTATTGTCTGATGCTATTCAGATAACTCACATTTTATTCCAAAAGTTGTCACTCTTAGACACTGAATTAGCCTCATTTACTCACAAAATATAGATAAAAGATGCCTCAACTTAACAGGCAAACATCATAATACAGATGCCTCATAGATCTACAGTCACTAGATGCAAATTTCCCCTCTGATTCTGTGGATTTCGCTCTAAATCAGCTCTCAAACTAGTGAAAAGCATTCCTAACATCGGTTAGTTTGTAATACTTAACAGTCCAGTAGGATCTTTTGGGGTTTTGTGGCTACAAATGGCCGAACCCACAGATATTTTAGGGGCTTTTCCTTCAAGTGATTGATACAGATTTTGTCTACAGTTGTTGCGGACTTTCAGACTAGATTTCCCCTCCGTGCAAATGCGCTCCATCCACAGAGCTGCACTCGATAAGGTATGAGATCTTTTTTCCGTCATGAGTGGACTACAGTAAGTCGAGCTGACATTAACTCGGAGCTAAGCCAGTCGCACATGCCCGTGCGCCCGCATTCACAAGTTAGGCTGCGATAAATCACCGTATTAGAGGTTGTCATGGGGTTAACATCACTTTCATAAAGCATTTATCCGTTTTTTTTGACGTTTGGAAATTAGAGCCAGATACTTTGGTCTCGACGCCAGACAGGAGACGGGAAAGAGAGAGAAAATGATGGTGAAGGGAGAAGAGAATGAGACTCAGGTGAAACTCTGGGTCTTAAAAGAAAGACAGGGCTGGCAAAGAAGTGCGCAGAAACAGCAACTTTGGTTTAATCTTCTATTCTTCTTTGAAAACAGGATAAGGCAGCACCTGGAAGTCTGTTCTGAAACTCTTATTCTGTCAACAGCTACTGCAGCAACACATCGCCGTGACGACACAAGCTAAGTGCTTTCCACTGTTTCCACCTGCTGCAGACTTTTTCCTGTTGTTGGCTAGCAGTCACTTTTAAAACTCCTTTTTTTCGACTCGCTGTCGAGACTTTCCCTCCAAAGATGTTTCTGATTTATTGACATGGCTGGGAAAAAAGATCTCCCTTTAGCTTGTGTTAAACAGGGAAACATAAGATCACTATTAGTTAAAAACACATTTAAGACGAACACAATAGACCCTTTTTCTCCTTTGTTACAGGTTTGCACATTTGACACAGTAAACTTTTGTAATTACACAACTTTTTGGAATCATAATTATAGAGGTTTATAAAACTCGCTCTGTGTATTCTTGTAGTTAAGCCTGGAGGTTTCATTGCTGTTTGAACCATTTTGTCTTTTCAAATCAAACCAGACCTCACAAACATGAGATTTAGAAAACTATAATAATATTATGTTGACATTTTTAAAAACAAATTCAAAAATTACATTTTAGTCGTGCTTTTAACTTAATTTTATAGCATTAACTTAATTTTGTTGAAGTGTTTTAGCATCAATCTCCCCCGAGTTTTAATGTCAGGCCTTTAATTGAGCTATTTTGGTTCTCTTATTTTAGCGTCTTTTAATTTTGTTTTTATTCATTTTTATTTATTATTTCTCAAATTTCATTTTGTGTTACTTTGTCTTTAGATTTTAACCTCACCTCCAGTGTCTTGAATTTGAAGATGGCATTTCCTCAGTGCGCATTTTTCAGTTTTTACTAAATCAAGCTCTTTTCAAGTTAAAGTCTTTTAAAACTGTTTCTGTTGTTCTTGGATTGCAAGGTGGAGATCAGGGGATGGGGTGGGGTAAAGTAGGTCTTTCTTTCTTTCTTTGTGTACAAAATAGAAAAGTGTGATGCTCGCATTAAATGTGGCGTCCCTCAAGGTTCAGTATTAGAGCCTCTTTTGTTGTCATTAACATATTTCTTGCTGTAAATCTGACTTTTTCCAAGATCTTAAATTTAAATTTGCCTCACAATACACTTAAGTTTCTTCTCCTTGTTTACTAACTATATGTCATCCTCACATGAACTCTTCTCAGGACTGTCTTCTTGGTCAAAATTTAAAGTGCTAGCCTCATATAAACCCCTTCCCTCCACTGACATGCCTGTAAATGCTGTGAGGCTGGAAGTGTCAAATGAGGCCATTTTTTGCACAACTCAAGAGGCGGGTTGTCTCTCAGTTTTCAACAACAAATGTCCGCAGTGAATGACAGATTTGACTATTTCACTACTAAGTACAAGGAAAGAATGTAAGAGGTAGCAACTTGTCTAGAGGAGACGCCCAAAACTGATGCAGATATGTACCCTAGGGCTGGTCCATATGGCCTCAAAATCAATATCACGGTTTATTTAGCAGTTCACCTCAGTAATGATAAATGGACGATAACTAATTCACAAGCTGCTCACCCCCTCCCACATTAACTTCGTCTACTTCAGCCGCTACAACTTTTGAACCGTCCTCCATCTTCTCACCTGTCTTTCCCTCTTTGTTACGGACTGGATGGGGTGGAGTCACGTCTCAGATCGGTATAAATTTTCCGCTTATAGCCCTAAGGTTCCCTACAGAAACTTTAAAACCCCTCCTGTTTTTCTTGCTCTCATGCATTTTTAACATGCTAATTATTCATCATATTCTGCTGCCTGCGTTTACTGTAATGTATACATACTGTACGCATAATTGTGTCACATTACCTATGCATGTTTCCTGTCATCGGTTTCCTAATAGCCGAGTGTATTACTGTATTTCAGCGTCACTGTACCTCCTTCCATGTGACCGTCTCATGTTGTTTTTAATGAATTATAATGGCCGGCTTGCTGTGCTTGTTTCCTAATGCATAATGGAGGAACAGACGTTTGTCCCTGATGGAGAACTGATCTCTGAATGTCCTTATCTTTATCATTGGAAGACAGCAGGTTTAGTAGAGCACTAGACCGGGAGCTTGTGATGGTTTTTTCCTTTTTCATGATCCTAAGGGACTCTTTCTCTCCTAAAAACTTCCTCATTATCGAACAACCCCTTTAGCAAAGTTTCCAGTCGAGGAATACTACTGTGGATTTCCTTTTTTTTCCTCAGAGACATAACTTATAATTATTTCCCGTGGAGATATTCATTCACCCCTTAGAGATATTGGCCTTCTCTTGTAGAAATCACTGGACTTTGACATAAAGCTGCAAGAAAAAAAAACACAAGATCATGTGACTTAAAAAGCAGACCTCCTCCTCTAATCTTTCAATCAGCGCTGAGAGCAATAATCTCCTCTCCAGCCTCTTTATTCTCTCCTCTTATGAAACTTCACCCAAGCTGTGGGGTATCTGTAAATCTCCTGCTTGTTTGGGTTTTTCGCCAGCGCCGCGACTTTGAATCTCCTCCTGAGAAACACATTCAGAGAGCTCTGAGGGCTCCTCATATGACCGAGGATTCGGCTACCTTCTCCGTCTGCAGGGCTGATTGAAAAAGAGCAGGGAGTTCATCACAGGACTTCATCAGAAGGCTATCATTAAAAACTTTTAGATGACATACTTTGATAATGATTGATCCGTGAGGGGTTTTTACTGCTCGGGTTTCCCATTCATGAAAACTTAAAGTGCGTGTTAGCAGTTTTCATTAAGTTTTCATTTCAGCTAATATTGATCACAGTGAGATCTGTTTAATGTCCACAGAGTATGACAGGTTTTTAGAGTAGGTCCTTTTTGCCAGCTTGTCTCATAATCCTTCAAGTTGAATGTGGGAAGAAGACCTTCAGGAGAACTTTCCTGGTTTTCTTTGCAATAAAGGGACCAATAGAACTCTATGTGGAGGTATCAGCCAATAACTTTACAATATGATATCTGTATCTTTACAGGTATAATGGATGGATGGAGGACAGCTACTTTAGATTAAGTCTAAGTCCAAGTCTTAGGACTGAAATGCCTTTTACAGTTTAGTCAAAGTCAAAACATTATAGCCCGCTTTAAGTCAACAAGAATTCAGAACTCTTTTAATCTAGTTTAAGTTGATTGAAAGTAAAACAGTTTAGCCTGGTTTCTACAAGTTAAAAACATTTAGGTTTAGTTTAGTCAATAAAGAGTGAAAACCTTTTAGTGCGGTTTTAGTTGAATAAAAGTCAAACAATTTAAATCTTGTTGTTGTTAGACTAAAAAGTTTAGACTTTTGTCTAGTTTTAGTCAATAAAGAGTTAAAATCTCCAGTCTGGTTTTAGTCGAATAAAAGTCAAATACTTAATTCAAAGAAAAGTCCAAATATTTTAATCTAGTTTAAAAAATGTAACAATTTAAGTCTTGTTTTTGCTAGACTAAAATGTTTTGACTTTTTCTAGTTTTGGCAAACAAAGAGTCAGAACTTTTAAGTTTTATTTTAAGTAATAAATATTAAAAACATTCAGGTCGACAAAGTCAGAACATTTTAGTTAAGTTCAAGATAATAAAAAGTTTAAACTTTTTAGTCAAGTCCAAGTTAATAAAAATAAAAAGAAGTTAGTCTGATTTAAGACTTAATTAGACTAAAATATTTCAGTCTAGTTGTAGTCAAAAAAGGGTCATAACATTTTATGCCCTTTTTAGTTGATAAAAAGTTAAAACATTTTTGTCCAGCGACAAAAATTTGTAGTACATTTGTAGTCACTCTTCTTTTTTTAATAAATTAAGTGCTGTAAATCTAAATGAACAATTCGGACACTGAAACGTAGTAGAGTTTGAGTCACTGACTTAAGTGTTTGCAGTAAAATCATTAACGATGGCAGAATTACAGGCAAAGACTGAGACATTTTAATCCAACTGATAATTTATCCTCATATCTTGTAAACTGGACTTTCATAAACATCATAAACAGAAGAGTTCGTACGACACTTAGCTGTTCGAAATGTTGATAAGTAAAGATAAATGAGAGGCAAAAGAGGTCAAAAATGTCCGAACTCCTGCGGACTGATTTGACTGCATGTGCAGAAGGGCGGTTGAGTATGTTACTGAGAATGGATCAGCGTTATTGTGGGGTTAACTATAGTAAATGATGTGATAAGAGGCTTAGGCCAGCAGCCAGAACCCTTCAGGTCCACCACTGAGACTCTTAGAAACAGACCAGATACACCCCCAGGACTGACCAGACATCCAATATCCTCCATAAAATCCAGAAGTTTCTTTGTTCACCTTATCCTACGAGTTTCTCACAGCAGGAAATCAATCCTGCTTCCATTAAAGTGGAACTTTTCAAACCTACAGGAAACCTTTTTAGAGTCCTCAGAGTCTCTTCATCGGACAGGTTTTTCCTGTAGTACTCTGCTCAGACTTTTGTGTCATCCTCATTGTGTCGATTACACCAGATACCACATTCACACAATCTCTCTGCAGATATAGTTTTACACGACCGGACTGGAGGATGTTCACAGGGTTGTGTATCAGCCTCTTTGGATCTCCTGCCACTGAGAGCCGTCTGAGGAGCTTCTGTCGGTTCCACTGTCTGGCTTAGTCATCAGAGGATGAGTATGAAAGCCTGATTGTAAGTGAAGAATGCAGCTGAGCGGAGCTGTGCGGCGTGCGGCAGGATGATGAATGGAGTGACATCCTGGGGAGCGGATGAGCAGACAGACGGTGGATGTCTGGAGTCAGGGCACTTGTCTGCCCACTGGACCCCTAAAACTCTCTCCTCTCTCTGACTCTGACTGCAGACCTCTGCTCACTACTGCACTGATGCTGGGAGTTTTTTGGCTCTCCAATGACGTAAAACTTTCATAGTTAAATAGTAATCATTGGGTCAAACCTTTCTGAAGATAATTTTGGGGCATCGGGAAAGATTTAAGATCCATTTAAGATTCTTACAACAAAGTAAAGTTCACTGAAACTCAAAGTTTGCTTTTTTTCATGCTCTGGAAATTAGGCGTGTCCCGATACAACTATTTAACTTCTGATACGACACCGATATTGGAGCCTTTAGTAACGGCCGATACCGATATCAATCTGATGTTGGCACAAACGTGTATGACAAGTTTTGCACTCGGCTTCAGTCTTTTTTGGGCTTTAACGAAAAATACTGCCACACAGCCGACATCACTTACAACAAAGTAAACTCAAAGTTTGCATTTTTAAGTTCTCTGGAAATTAGGAGTGTCCCGATACAACTATTTTTACTTCTGATATGATACTGATATTGTAGCCGTCAGTATCAGCTGATATCGATATTGATCCGAAACTTGTGCATGACAAGTTTTGCACTCGGCTGCAATGTCTTTTTCAGACTTTAACGAAAAATACTGCCACACAGTCGACATCACTCCTACTCCTTGCTACTTTGTTTGTACCTTAGTACACACTTTTGTTGTGATTACGTGGGCTCTGCATGCTCAATTCGGGTGCTGCTAGCTAGATGTGCCGGAGTGGAATCTCTAATGGATGGTCAATAATCTGATATTTGTTCTTGAATGCAGGCCAATATAATCTGATATTCGTTTTTGGCTGATATCGGACCGATATCTGATATTAACATCATATCGGGACAGCCCAACTGGAAATATGCTGATGCAATATGACATCATGTAATATGTACCGGACATAATTGATCTGATCTGATTGGCTGATGATTACGAGGCAGACTTGGCAATTTGAGCCACACAAGGGCGATCCAGTTGTTGCTGAATAGTGATGAATAAATTTGTATTTCATTGATATTAAATATCAGGATCCAAATATTAACCTGATATTTATGCATGTGTGTTTGTGATCATGCATGCGTGTGTGCTGGTGCATGTGTGTGCGTCTGTGTGATCTGACACAGGAGGTGTGAGCAGGGTGCATCTCATCTGGTCTCAAAGATCATTAGGCTCCTGTTCTCGGGGGGGTCCTGAGGGAATAAGAGGCCATTATGGTTCACAGGGATCATCACTCGCCTGAAGTGCTGGTCCAACAACACGTCACTTTTCTGGTTATCGTCTAGTCTCACCAAAACACAATGTTACAATGGAAGAAAGGCAGTTATTTAAGTTATAAAATGGAGGGGCTTGGATCAGAGACAGTGTAGGCTGCAGAGAGGTGACTTTTTTCACATTAAAAAAAGGATTTTAAAAAAGTATTTTGCCTGAGAAACAGCTCTAGCATCTACATGTCAGTAAGAAAAGAAAATCTATGATGTGAAATACTGTCAATAGGAATATCAAACCCATATGTGGTTGGTCAGCAGTCACCGGGCTCACACATACAGTAGATACTGTACACACACACGTGCTCTGACTCCATGCTGTCAAATGACAGTTCAAAGCGGAGGTGAATGGGAGTTAATAGAGATGAATTACGTGGCGTCGGCTCCCGCGGCTGCTCGTCATCACTGACGCTTCCCAGAGTCCGCACCGCGTCTCCACGTCTTCATCAAACTGAGGCATGGACAGCGCTCTCCTCTGCGGCAGGACTCCCTCCCTCCGCTCCCGTGGCTGGTTTGCATTATTTCCTCCTTAGAGCAGAATGAGATCTTTCAGTCGGCGCTCCAGTCGACTGGCCTGTATCAAAGAGCTGCATGCTCTAAAACCCGACGGCAGTTTGATCATTCTTTTCTTTCCTTCCATTTCCATCGTTAGAGGGCTTTTCTGCTGGGTGGCCTGCATGTAATGCGGTTGGATCATCTCCCGAGTTTCAGGTTTTAACGGTGCCAGTAACATACAGGCTTCACTATAAGAAGAAAATGTCACGGTGTGCCCGTCACGTACACACTCACCTGTTAAAACACACACAAACACACATGCACTAAAAGTATGACGCATGAGCTGAGCACCGCTGACCATGGATGGTCAAGAAAGCATTAAATGCACCTTGCACTTAACGTGAGCCGTTAGGATTTAGGGTTTCTGTTTGATGCGTCCCATTGGAGACTTGTCACGAATGTGCTTTAGAGCCTAAATTTGAGGTAAATGGTATTTGCAGACAATTCATGGGTCTGGGTTTAACCTGTTTGAAGAATGGGGTTTGCCACAAATGACAGCGCCAGAAAGAAGTACTTTATTGTACTTTAGTGCCCTGGAAAATCAATTTACTTCACTGTACTTGATTGAAAGCTTAATCAGATACCAGGAAGACTCTGAAGTAAATGGAAACCCGTATATTTTCATATATATCCTCTTTTGACTAATGTTCTCCATGCTGTCAAAAGACAGATTGTTTTTGTTATTCCTCGCAGGTTAAAAGGTGACAGAAACTCCCAGAGGTATCAGCCCGTGTTATCGTACATGCGTGTGTGTGTTTCTGCGTGGTGTGATAAAGCTTTATTTTCTCGTGCCAACAGCTTAGGAGAGAAAAAATGAGCAAAATGGAACTTTTTTCTCTCCTAAGCTCAGCTCTCGAATTCCTCTCCAAAAATGCTTCTGGATTTTATTTCCCCGCTTGATTTTAATGGCTGGAGAGTATAAAGGATGGATATGGGCTTAAGGATGAATTCCAAATGGGGGAATGTGAACTTCTTTGTTTCTGTGTCCTGCAGCCAGCAGTGCCAATAAGTATGAACAAACTGCTCTCTTTCAAAAAAAAAAAAAAAGGGGGAAAAAAAGAAAAGTTCCTGCCCTCAATAGTTCTGAATGTTTTCATTTCATCAGGAGGTTTCACAGACTCAGAATCCTTCCACAAAAATGAGGCTCCTTACATGTTATGTACTGGACATTTTTGGGTCAGTTTTAGGGTTGGTTGAGTTTTAATTTGTAGAAAAAAGCATCACACTCTGTACATATTTTGATTAAAAGCAGCCGCAGCTCTGTCACAGAGACCTTTAACAGGCCATTGAGTGTCATTGTGTTTGAACAAAGCAACTGCCTGTATCCACAATGGGTCAACAGTGAAGACAAAAACAAGTGTAGATCTATCAAACAGCAGGAATTCAATGTGAACTTTCATGAGTACCAGTGATCTTACTTGTGAGCTAACCTGAGTTTCAACAATACTTTACCTGTTAGCTAAGTTAGCTAAGTTTCAACATGACTTTACACATTACCTTACGTGTTAGTTTTAACATGACTTCAACGGTTAGCCTTCTTAGTTTCAACAATACTTGACCTGTTAGCTCGCTCATGAGCTTCATCTTAATTTTTACCTGTTAGCTTACTCATGAGTTTTAACGTGACTTTACCTTTTAGCTTACCATTGAGTTTCAAGATCACTTTACTTGTTAGCGTACTCGTGAGTTTTAACGTGATTTTACCTGTTAGCTTACCATTGAGTTTCAAGATCACTTTACCTGTTAGCGTACTCGTGACTTTCAGTGCGATTTTACCACTCAGCTTACTTGCGAGTTTCAACGTGACTTTACCCGTTAGGAGTTTGTGAGTTTCAATGCGATTTTACCTGTTAGCCTGTTTACCTGTTTTAACGTGACTTTAGCTGTTAGCTTATTCGTGAGTTTCAATATGTCTTTTCTGATTATCTTACCATTGAAATGACTTTACCTGTTAGATTACTCTTGAGTTTTAAAGTGACTTTGCTCATTAGCTTACCGTTAAGTTTTAGTGTGACTTTACCCTTCAGCTTACTTGTGGGTTTCAAAGTGACTTTACCCTTTTGCTTACTCATGATTTTTAACGTGAGTTTCAACGTGACTTTACCCTTTTGCTTACTCATGAGTTTCAATGTGATTTTACCTGTTAGCTTACTCATGAGTTTAAAAGTGACTTTACCCATCAGCTTACTTGCTAGTTTGTGTTTGTGTTGGAAGTTTGTGAGTTTCCAAGTGACTTTACTCGTTAGCTTACCATTAAGTTTCAACATGATTTAACCTGTTGGCTTACTCATGAGTTACAACATGACTTTGCCTATGAATACCCAACTCCCTGTTGGTAGGAAAAGCCTAACGCTGAGGGACATGTGTAAACACATAAAATAAGAAAAATTAGTCAGAGGGATTCCTTAAAGTTTCTAGAAATTTCCAGGAGTGCAAATATGAAACAAATGAAAACACTTACCAAAATTAAATCATATTTTCTCAAATGAATCATCATGGTCAACCTCATGGTGGATTGAAGGCTTTTATGAGGACCTCATGTTTACTGAAAACACTGTGGAATACATTGTTTATGAATGCATGTTGCATGCACTATAAAAAATTGCTGTATTCTTCAAATAATGAGATAAATATCTCAAAAATATAAGATACATTTTCATAAATCAGCCTTTTCTGCCCTGAATTAATGAGATGATTATCTCTTTAATTTAGAAAAACTGCTTTTTTTATCCTTAAGATTTTGGTGATCTAAAACTTCCTTACATGTGGACAGAGGGTCAAAGTTCACAGAAAAAGCTCCTTTTAAAACTACTCTGGTCTGTGTGGACGAGGCTTTAGATCCGTTTGATGCCAGTGCCCATCTGTGAGCGTGTTTCCTGCATGCTCCTCTCTGGCTGTCATGGATTCCTTCGATGAAAAATGACTGTGGAGGTAAATGAGCTGTGAGGTATCAGCTTTGAAGCCGATTCTGCTCTGAATTGATGTGGTGTGACTCTTAAACCCACGGTGAGCTTTTATTTTTTGGATCCTCTCCCACCTTTTTGTCTCTGCAGTCTTTAGCTGGTTCTGTTCCATATCAGGGAAACATGTCTGACACACACACACAGACACACACGCACGCAAAGACGCACACAAGGTGACCCGCCTCACTTTATAAGAGTCCATCCAATCAGTCCACATTAAGATATTACTGCAGACTGTTAAAGGAGACGGCTGCAGTGATGAGACAGTTTAGCGCTGCTGTATACTGAGGGTCCCCATGTATCTCACAAACTGGGCCAGATGAATAAAAGATGAAGCCAAAGATTCGTGGCTTCACTGTCGGAGCGTAAAAGTTTAATTGACAATCTAGCGTTAAATAATGCGCTGAATGTAGTGTGAAAAAATGAACTTTTTCATCAGGTTTGGCACATTTAAAGTTTGGCCACTGCTGACGTCAGACTGAACGGCACTCCGTTTGAAATTGAAATCGTGTGGTGTGTCAGCGTGAGCCCCAGACTTTCTTTGGGGATGCACAGAAAAGCTCATTTTGTATTCCCTCCCAAAAACAGCTTGATCGTATAGGGAAGTCCTCTTTGAGCTTTCAGAATAAGCTCCACCATGAGGCTTTGTGAAGTCCTGCTGTTTCTGCGTTTGGCAGAGGAGGCTAGATGTTGTCTGACTTGCGTCACCGTCGATTACAACTGATCGAACGGCCTGACTTTGTAGTATTGTTTGAATTTGGCCTGAGATTCCCCATGAGACTGGAACCTGAACCTGTCACATCAAATACGGCGGTTCAGTGTTGGTCTGAGATAGCGAACTCTACCCTGATAAGACTAAGAAATATAAAGCACATGTGAGGCTACAGTAGTCTTGATCTGCTCCAGAATAATGTGTGTGTTATGTAGACACAGAAAAAAAACAGTCTTAAAGAGGCAGCAGTTTAAACGAAGCGTTTCAGACAGAGGCTGAAATAATGATATTTAAAAGGACACCGCTGAAAAACTTTAGCCTTTTTTTGGTCTGAAAATCATGTTAAACTATGAGAGAGGTATCAGAAAGGAAATATATAGTCTGAAAACGGAGCTACGTATTAGGCGGGTGCATATATATATATAAAACAAAAAAAAAACCTAACCCCTAAAAAAATTCTAACAAAAGGTTTCGCAGCTGTTTTTTATAGTATAAGATGTCCTTGATAATGTACTAGAAGTTTACCAAAGTTTGACTGCTAGAAAGGCGTCATTTTCACGATGGCGCCCGTAATGGGTAGGAAGCCTGGGGAGACACCCCAGGTGAATAGGGTAAAATTTTTAACTAACAGGTATCACCATGAAACTTCCTAGTTTCCTAGAAAGTTCTCCGCACGTTAAGCTCTATGGATTGAGATAATTTTTCTGTTTCAACATTACTGCGTCAATTTTTTCTCTTTCTATGGTCTCTCTTTTTGCTTGCGATACTTGCAGCTGAATTTATAGTTCATGTTGAATTTTGCGCCCCCTGCAGACAAAGCGCTCTTGTCCTCTACATGTGTTATTAGTGACCTCACCCTGGAGAGCGTTTGCAAAGAGCCGAATCAGTAGTTTGCACTTGATTAATTACTCTTTGCCAGAAGTTTGAGACAAAATGAATAAATTATAATAGTCGTGATTGTTGTTGATGTTCTTGTTTGCTTTCATTAGTCATGAAGAAACATTTATAATAGTTTTCAGTAGAAATGAGATGGAAACTCTTTCGTAGTTTGAGTTCTGCAGTCCTGAAATCCAAACTTGTGAACGCTTGATTGTGCAAAGGTGTTTTTTCAGCGTTTCTTAGTCTCTCAGAGCTGTTTTTCCAGTCTGTCCATGAGCTGCTGAAATGTTTGTGGACTTCTTCTAGCTCCAGTCTCACCCTGTGTTTCGCAGAGCCTCGTCTAAAGAGGAGCGCTGTGATTAATGAGCACTCAGGGTCTAATGAAAGCGTGTTAAAGCAAAGGAAGTATTTCAACGTGGCACGGCACAAGGCGGGAGTCTGGTGTAACGTACCCCCCACTACCTCACCCTTGGGTCCATATTTCACTAATGTTTGACCTGCAGTTACTCATTAGCCTCTTTCAACTCACTTTTGTGCGGCTGTTTGTTGTCCTTGGAGTCTATTATGCCACCATCAGCGTCCCCAAAGGAAGACAAACACGTCCTGCGTTGCTACGTGCCGTCGAGGTAAACAACCACCCCGACAGGAACAGAGAGCTTGTATTAGGTTTGTTTGACAAGGTATATTTGTCATACTTTTCTCTGTATTACTCTGGCTGTTTGCAGTGTTACGGGAAGTAATTATGAGTAAATATGTCAGTAGAGTTTGTAGTTTTGTGAGTTTTCTTCCATTTCATTTTAAAAAGGAATCAATAAAGCCATTTACTGCCTAATATGGGAAGTATGGAGTACGCAGGGATGTGTGTACTTGGGGTCTGATCGTACTTTTAGAGTTTTCCGATGAGTTTGACTTTCCGAAATTTTTGAAAAATATGTCCAAGGATACCAACATAAACATTCGCTCCTAATTTTGATATTTTTAACCCAAAAATGATAAAATTCTTGTTGATAAGTGAGTAAATATTCATATTTTGTGCATCTTTGAGAAAATATTTGAGTGAACATATCTGTATCAGTATTTTTAGGAGACATGTGGTCACCGCGGAGCAAGTCTGGCTCGACCCCGGTACATGTGGCAGGCCATTAGTGCTGCACTCTGACCGAATAAACAGTCATCAGCTGCCCGCTGTGGACCGGGTCGTCTGCAGCTGCACTCATCTAAACACAAAGCCAAGTATGGTCGATGTAACTGTTAGGCGCCATGAAAGCCGCAGCCGAAGTCCGCCTGGTCCTGGCTTCGGTCTTAGATGGGACAGCATGGTCCAGGCTCTGATGTCACACCCCTGCTGAATGATGGATGGAGGAGCAGCCAACATGGAAACCTGGATGGTCAGGAATAGAAGATTGTGTGGACCGTGGCCGTATGACGAAAAAGCCGTTTCTAAATCCTCTAATCTGGATTATGATCAAGAATTACTGCAAAAAAAGACAGTTTTATAATTTTGAACCAATAAAGTACATCCGTTTATCCATCACTCCTAATCTACCTACCCACTTCACCCATCCATCCAATAATAAGTCTCCTTTTCCATCTATTGTCAATCCATCCATCCATCCATCCATCCATCCATCCATCATTTATTTGTCCATCCATACCCTCCCAGCAGTTTTTCCTATTATCCATTCATCTAATCATCTGCATATCAGTTGATTCTTGTACCTATCTACTTGACCATCTTTTCTTTCTTCTATTCATCCCTCCATCGACCCATTTATCTACTCACCCTAGTATTCTTTTCATCTATCCATCTATCTTGTCATCCATCCATCCATGTATCTTTCCATCCACCCATCCACGTAAACGTCCTTTCATCCATCCAACTCCTAATCTATCTACTCAATTCACCCACCCATCCAATAGTCAGTCCACTCCTCCGTCTGTTGTCAATCCATCCATCATCATCCATTCATCCATCCATCATGTAATGATTCATCTATACCATCCCAGCAGTTTTTCCTATTATCCAATCATCTAATCATCTGCATATCGGTTGATTCTTGTTCCTATCTCTTTCTTTTCTTTCTTCTATTCAGTCAAGTTCCCACCATCCAATTTCCCAGAATTCTTCCTTTTCTTCCAGTCTTCCATCCTTCCATCCTTCCATCCTCTCCTTGTGTAGTACATGTGGATCAAATTCATGTAAAACTTGATGAATCCTGGCCGATTTTTTTATGATATTCGGAATTTTAGGTTTAAATATAAGTAACATAATGAATAATACGATTTTTAAAAATGATAAAAATGTTAGAAATTGTATAAAATGATCAATTTGCCAGAAAAATGCCTTTAAGATACTAGAAGTGATATTATGAGAAACAAAAGTAAATTAATGAAGTTAACTGACTGTAGTACTAGCAGAAGAAAACTCGGATTGGACAGGATACTGATTCAGGATTATGTATGTAAAGTTAATTTACACTGTAGTAATAATGATCAAATGTCATCACTTTTACTTTTACGATCATATGAAATATAACTAAAAAAAAATCAAAAGTCAGTGCTTCCTAAAACCTGCTGGAAACATGTCATTTTTAGTCACCTCTTAAATATAAAGGAAGTTGGGGGTTCAGAGGGGTGGGGTCAGAGCAGTTTTAGTGCAGCTGAGTTATTATAGTGCAGAGACAACCAGACACATGCATATTTCAGAGGAGGCCGGTATCAAAGCTGAAGGGGGGAGGCCGGTAATCGGGACAGATTGTGTACTTTGGCTGAGGCAGCGGGTGCTGCTGGGTAGGGAGAGGGGGAGCATATGGGCTGAATTCTGAGGGGTCTTGGCCCACCTTAGTATGGTGGGCACGCAAAGACGGCCCCCTGAAGACACGCGGGCCATGCCAGGAATCTTAAGCCACGTAGTCGTGCCAACAGCTCGCTATTGAAATCCTCCCTGCTGCCTTGGCTGCAACATAGCATCTTATCCCCTCACATCCACCTTCCTCCAACCGTCCTCCATCCCTCCATCCCGTCTCTGTGCGCCTCTTCAAAGTGGACCCCTCTGGTGGTTAATCTATTTGAATAAGTATCTCTTTCCACAGGACAAGATGAGCTAAGTGGCCACAGGGGCGGAAGATGTGAGTGGAAAACTGAACCGAGCGGCTGTGATTGGTCGAACCAAAACATGGCACGGCCTAAAGTGGAAATTCTGGCTTTGCTGCTCGTATCCACATGCAGGAAAACATCAAGGGAACCACTTTAATAAATTTGATTTGATGCTGCGGTTTGTGCTTGTTGACATCAGTGACCAGACGCTACAAAACTTGGTGCTCTGCAGGACGCTTTGGTTCTGTCTGCCGGTGGAGACATGCATGGTGGGCCGTTGTGTTCTTGATCAGTGTTTGTACGTGCACACATGCTTTATTCATTTGCGTATTCTGTAATAGATATGTGCAATGATATGCTCACTCAGCAGGCCCGGAGGCGAGTCAGTCTGTCCAGCCGGTGACTCATCTGAATCTCTTTTGCCAATAGCCACAGCAAATACGTTTCATCATGCGTGCGATAAAAAACAGTGTCTAACATATAATAACCTCACAGTGCACCGACATTAATGCTCCCCTTCAAAGCTCAAAGACAAGATGCAGGCCGTCATCACATTTGCCGTCCCTGCATGAATTAAAATTTCATGGAAATGGCTCTGAGGCAGTCTGAGAGTCATCGCTGACTGGACGATGTGACTTTAAAGTGACTTTAATGGTTTTTTAGGGGTGAAAAGAGCTCATCCAGGTTAACGCGATAAAAAATTCTCAAAGGCCCCGGGCTGTACTTTATGGACCGTGTTCATGTCACGAAATCTCTTAGATTTAAAACAAAAGTGAGAGTGAAATTCCAGGTGGTCCAAACCTGCCATGAGTCAAGTACCCAGAGTGGAAAATGGATAAACCAAATTTGTAATGCCTCAACACTTGGCGTCTTAGAATAAAATGATCAAAAAATATTCCTTTTAAGACGTTTAAGAGTGTAGAAGTATTAAGCAAAATCCAGCGTTTAGACTCCAGAATGAACTACTCCCTTACTCACCGCTTCTGTAAATGGAGCTACAGAGGCCTTTTGTGGACAAAAAGCTCCTGAGATGCATCATAAGTATAATTATCCAAACTTTTTCACACAACAGACACTCTCTCCTATTTTGTCTTTCAACACGAAAATGCAAATTCACGAGTTCGTCCTTTCTCTGCTACTGTAGAAACACTTTTTAAACACTGTACCTTTAAATAATGTATCTGTTTTCATGATTGGTTAATTTATCCTGGCAGTTTACAAACTTATGCTGCTTTCGAGTTACCCCCGGAAGTCAGATGTTGGAGCTGAAAATGACGTCACACCAGAGTTACCAGTGTTTCAGTTACCAAGTCGGAAAAAAGCAAAATCAGAGGCGGAAACAAGATGGCTACATCTACGAAAGGAGATGCTAAAATAACTAAAATAACAAGCGCTAAAATAACTTTTGTAGATGTAGCCGTCTTGTTTCCCCCTCAGATTTTGCTTTTTCTGACATGGTAACTGAAACGTTGGTAACTTGGGTGTGACGTCATTTTTTAGCTCCGACATCTGACTTCTGAGGTAAATTGAACGCAGCATAACCAGTGCAGTTCATCAATATTTTTCCAGGTTTTTATTTTTTATCTATTTATTCATTATGAAGCATTGTCCACATTTTTAATTTTTTTATTTTACTTTCCAAACAATTTGAGGTATGTTACTGGAATGAAATTCAAAATGTCCCTAAATTTTTTATAAAACTAAATATTTTCTGTACTTCTGTCATATTATTTTTGCATTTTTTAAAATTAATCAAAACATTTTTTTGGAGCAATTTTAACTTGGATAAATTTGTAACCATCAAAATCTGTCGTTGTCATTACTTTTTTGTTTATCAGTTTTGTTCTTATCAATAAGTTCTGGCTGCTTCATTGTGTTAATACAATTTTACTTTTTATTCTCTACCAATATTACTTTATACACTGTAAACTATTTTCTCAGCCTAGACCAACATCTCTGACCATCTCATTAAGAGCGTCCTGTCTAAATCACGCTCATTTTCCTGTGATATTAACTAATTTATCCTCTGCTGTGTAACTGTGCAGTCCTGCTCTGATGACTCAGAGTTGATGTGATTTTCTGCTCTTATTTTGGGTAGCCTAAAAATACACACCAGCAGGACGGGAGGCCCCACGTTGTCGATTTTAACTCTTGGGAGACCTTTTTTTTTTGTGAGTGAAACTTAAACACAAAACAGGCACTGTTGTGTAACGATCTTATGTAGATTATCGAATCTTCCAGAACACACCTCTTTGAGCACATGTGGGACTCATCAGGTTTAAACTCAGCAAAAATGCGACCGGGAGGGTTTGTTGAGTCAGCCTTGGAGCTGACAGAGGTTTAAGAACAAATGTGGGTCGTACTTTGCATATCAGAAAGCCGGGGTTTTGGTTGTGAGAGTTACCTGTATGAGCTGTTGTCATGGTTACAGCAGCTGTTGTAATTCCATCTTGGCTTCTTTTTGTGAAGGTCGTGTAGGTCGAATCTGTATTTGTCAGGTGGTAGAGGTGGTCATCTCTCATGTGATGATGTAAAAGGACTCCAGGATGACACGTAGATCGTACAAACACGATCCTGATTTCCTCCGATCTCTTATATAAGTCTTTGCAAAGATTGTTTTAAAAGGAACACCCAAGAATTTTCAGCCGGGCTCTGTTGCCCAGAGGAGCCATGGGGTTTTGGCTGCTGTTTTCCTCTCCTCAAATCACTTACTGTGCCTGAACAGTGGTGTCTGGGCAGATCCGAGCTGGTTCCCATTTAGAGACAGCGGCTGGCTCCGGCCTGTAATTCGCAGAAGGGGAAACAAATTGCTCTCTGGTCTCTGTCTCTCCTCGAAGCCAGTTTATTTCATGCTACTTCGGTTTGCCATTCTTTTCCTCTCGTGTGTCATCCTTCCAAGTATTTCAAACACTCGTTCAGGGGCCATTACCGAGGGCCTCTCAGGAGGGGGTGCAGGGTGGAGCCGGCTGGTTGCTGGTCGTGTATTGAAACGCACGCCACTCTAGGGTTGGGCAGTGGTAAGGTCTTAAGGTATACCGGCGGTGTCTTTTAAAAGCAATGGTATCAGTTTCAATACCGTCATAGCGCCGGCGCTATGTGTTGTGTTATTACTGTAACACCGAGTCAATATGTGATATATGGTTTATATTACAGTAATCTTGAACGATACCACAGAAACAACCACTTTGACAGAAGACGAGGGAGGGAAGGAGAGTGGGCAGAAGACAGAGCAAGCAAAATATTTTATTTATTTAGTTTTTTAAATTTAGAAATATAGTAATAGATAGTAGTAATAAAAAGGTGACCGCGAGAGATGGAAACACTTCTAACCTAAAGACGCATCTCCGAATCAACCACCCGCTCGCTGTTGGGTTAAGTTGTTAAAACGATGACTTCATGATAGTCACTTGTGATTTTTAGTTACGTTTTAAGATAACTTGTTGCTCCACTCTTGCTTGATAGTATATTTTTTTTTTTATATTGTGCTAAAATGGATCTCTTTGTGTTTGCTTTGATAATCCTGAGGTGAAAATCTCCTAACATGAGCAGAATCTAAACTCAGGTCCTGCCTCTGGTGAAATAAGGGGACTGTTGGGCGTCCCCTGGGGTGGCCAAACAGATTTTAAGGGGGCTACTCCACCTAGAACGGCCTCTCTGAATACGCTCCTGACTATAACCACATTTCTATACAGTAGATTTGCAGAAATTGTGCAATCTCAACACTATTATTGTCCTATTAAAATCATAAATACAGCATTTTATGGGCTGAGTGATTCAACAAGAAGGTTAGAGTCCAACAGATTTAAAAATCTTTCACTTACAAAACAGTTTGCCGGTAACTCTCACTCATCTGTCCATCACACAACAAGAAATCATTTATTTCAGTGATGTCCATTCAAAGTTGTGCAGTAAAAGTACTGTGAATCATCTCCGTCTCTGGTCTCTGTCTTCAGACCTTCCTCTTCATCTCAGCTCAACCTCAAGAGACTCTAAAGCCTCCCACAGATTTCAGACTTCTTCTAAATCTCACGTCCCTCAAGGCTGTTTGAGTGGCACCAGGCCGCCAGTGCAGCTGAGGAGCAGTCAGTTTATTCTAATGTGAAGGTTAAGCCTAATCCTGTCTGGCCTTTGATATGCTGGTGAAAAAAAAAAGTTTGCTGAGTGATCCTCAGCGAGAATAAAGGCCTCCGGGGGTTCCTGCTCTTTAGTTCTGCTGCTTCTGTCCTTGTTGTGGTTCCTGACATTGGACCAGAGAAGATCTGAGCCTGGATGACGGAGCGGAGCGGACAGAGATCGATGATGTCTCTTTGGTTCTTCTGTTCTTTCTTAAGCTGTTTCCTCTTTCCCTCAGAAGCTAGCTTAACGGCTAATAATGATGTCACCGGGTGAGAAACAGCAACCGATCTGTTTGATGACGACTACGACAGCTCAGCTAGAGCAACAGAAAGACCTGGAAGACCCAAGCACGGGTATATTTCAACTGTCCAAAGTCAGACGAGTCAAATTATTGCAAGCAAACTCCTGAACAGTCATAAAAACTTAGATTTCCTGTCATTGTTTCATCGTCATACTTCAATACTAAAATTTTAAGCATGTTCTTTTGGGTGGATTTTAAGTTTTAAATCATCAATCACGATTTATATGTTGCTCCCCTGTTGTTTTAGTGTGTCAGGAAATAAAATATACTCAAAGGAACTACATCTCTTAGCTAATTCAATGATAGTATTTAAAGGAGATATAATCGCAGGGACAGAAAGGATCAATAAATATCATTCACATATATATTGTGCACACAGTAATAGGAGTTTGCATAGCCCCTGGTTATAATATTAAATCCTTAAATAAACAAGTAATTAAATTTTACAGCGTGTTGATGTTATAAACACATTTGAGTTGTTAAAAAGAAGCCTTAGGCATCAGAGTTCTAATCCAAATCTGACTGTTTGTGATCAGTGGGAATAATAAAGTCTTCTTGTATCATTTAAATTACAAAGTGCTTCATGCAAACTAATAAAACACAAGATACACACTGACAGATTTAAAGAATCAAAGGAAACAGCCTGAAAGACTGGGCGATTAAAAAGGCTAAATATAACACAAAGGAGGAAATGTTGGGATTAAAAGAAAGTGTTTGTGAAAAATTGGTCTATAAAAGAAGATACAGATGGGAAGATAAAACTAAATGAACCATTAATGAATGCCACAAATATGTGATACCTTCAAAGGTTTGTTAAAGACATAATAAAAGGACTTGGGAATGATTTATTTATTAATTCATGTACTCACTTACTTATTTGTATGAGAAATTTGTTGCCATTTCCACCGCCAAGACTTTTCAGTGGCTAAGAGTTCAAACTATCCCGACTTCAGGCTAAACTTAACTCTAACCTGAACCATAAAACCAGCTCTTAACCTTCAAATCGGACCAAAACCAGCCCCTCGCCCTTCAAACCTGTTCTCACTCTGAGCGTCTCAGAGTCAAATTGGTCTTCGCAGAGATAAAAGTACACGAGCGCACGCACACAGCACGTACGATCAGACCTGTCAGCCCTGTGCGCAGTGTCCGTATTACTGAAAGCACTTATCCACACACTCCTGTTTCATGTTCACACATGTGTTCTGCATGTTCTGCATCTGGTTTGTGTTTATTTAGATGCCCCTGGCTGTCGAACCTCCACCCCCCTCCTCCCCTCTCTGTCTCTCTGTCTTTCTCTTCCCTCTCTCCGAGTGTATACGGAGTGATTTCTGAGGCTTTCTGCATCCTGTTTGCCTGAGGGAGTGTGGAGCCTCTGGCTGATTAGAGGAAACCCCATATCAGATTGCTCACCAAGTTCTTGGTTCTTCTCTGTGCTGCTGTCCACGTTAATACCTTTTATACCTCAGCCTCCTCATTACAGACCTGCACTCTATATCTGACCTCTGAGGGAGGCGGGATCTTTCTTTTTTTCTAGAGTTTGTACTGTCAGAAGTAGGGCTGGGTGATAAACCGAAAATTAACTGATATCAAAATTCACGACAATAACCAACATCATTTTGTAGAATTTAGGGCCACATTAGGGGGGAAAAAATTATGACATTGAGATTAAAGTCGTAAATTTACGAGAATAAAGTCATTAATAATGTGAATAAAGTCATAATAAAGTAATTACTTATGCGAATAAAGTTGTAATAAAGTAGTAACTTACAAGACTAAAGTTGTAATAAAGCCATTACTAATGAGAAAAAAGTCGTTACTAATGAGATTTGAGTCATAATGAAATCATTACTTATGACCGAAAAGCTGTAATAAAGTAATTACTTATGAGAATAAAGTCGTTATAAAGTAATCACTTAAGAGAATAAAGTCGCAACAAAGTAATTACTCATGAAAATAAAGTTGTAATAAAGTAATTACTCGTGAGAATTAAGTCATAATAAAGTAATTACTTATGAGAAAAAAGCTGTAATAAAGTCCTTTTATTTTAACCTGTTGTTAAGGTGACAGTTGTTGAAATGAGAGCCATGGAGCATAAAAATGTACTTCAATAAAGGTTTCTCATACAAGAAAATACGTAATCTTTTGGCACATTATCATACGTATCATACTGATTTTATCACGACTTTATTCTTGTTAGTAATGACATTATGCTCATAACTTAACGACTTTGGTCTCAAAGTCTTTTTTTTCCTTAATGTGTCCCTAATGCTCGGTCGTAATTTTGCCCATATTGGTATAATCGGTGTCAATAAATAAATAAATAAATAAATAAATAAAAGTTGGTTTTGGATGTGTGTAGGTAGGCTACGGACGTGATATCGATTTAAAGCCATATCGCCTGGCCCTAGTCAAAAGTTCTTTCCCTGTGACAAGTTTGCCGACATGTTTCTGTATTCTCTTACACAAGAACATAAAATTCTGCTACATCCATAAAACGGCACAACTCCTGTCTTGATGATACATTAATGTGCACCGTCCAGCATTAATCCACTTGTGACATTTCCCAGGATGCATTCATCCACTTCAGCTTTACATGACAGTTACAGTGAAACTGTGTACATTTTTAGCTCAACACCTCACTTATCCAGGGCTTATAAGCTTCCACTTTAAAATAAAGTATAGCACTATGATTAATTGGCCCTTATGACTCTCATTTTTCCCCCCTGTGCTTCCATTTACATGCTTTCCTTTCAGCAAAAGCCTGAGCCAGGACTCAGTCATCAGATAGTGAGTAATACCGAGCCGAGAGAGCGCTTTGTGCAGAACAAAGCCATCGCCGTGCTCTCCACACTGTTGTGACGTACATCTATATTTCCAATGGGGACTAAACAGCAAAATAGATTCATGACTAATAAATCTCACAGGAGGAGCCGAGGCTTGTATCCCAGAAAGTATCTCCTCAAACCCGAGGAGTATAACCTGTATAACTCTAGATAATGGAGTGTTATTTTAAAATCCTGAGTCACCAAGAGTCCAAGATTTTCCTCGTCTTCAATAAGAACCTGCTAATCTGACCACCGTGACGTTCGGTTTGATGGCACCAAGTTTGTTCCTTTTTCTGTACACAAGATTACGAGTTTAAGCAATCTCTTTCTTCAGGGAGGGATGTTAAGAGGCGGCCCAATTTTCCGAGTCCCTGATTAAATCGACTAATGTGGTTTGGTCTCTGTATTTGAGAGCTCTTAGCATGATGCTAGGGAATCCACATGAAGGGCCCGGCCCACATTGCATGTTTGAGAAGGGCAATAAATAAGACACAACCTTTGCATCTAGTTTCTTCTTCTCAAAGCGTCTGAAATGAGGCCCAAACTATTTTACAGAGTTTGTGGCTGCAATCATGAGTTTCAAAGTTTCTTCAAGAGCAGAAAAATAATTTTGGGGAATCATGGTCCGATTTTAAGTAAACACAGAGAAAAAATCAGTAACTTCTGGCTGCCGAGAAAAGAGATGGTGATGGCGAATATGGTGAAGCAGCCAAGATGCCAAAGCTGATGCCATGAAGGTTACAAACGCATCATTTGGACTCAGTCTATAACAGAAAATACAGATGGGAAGATAAAACTTAATCAACCGTTAATGAGCATAAAAAAAGGACTAGAGAATTAGTTATTTGTTATTCATTTACTAACTTTCTTCATTATTTGTATGTCAGATTTGTTGGCGTTTCTACCGCCAAGAGCTTTCAGTGGTTGAGAGTTTAAGCAACGCAGACTTTAGGCTAAACTTAACTCTAACCTGAACCATAAAACCAGCTCCTAACCTGTAGAGAAAAGAGATGGTGATGGCGAATATGGTGAAGCAGCCAAGATGCCAAAGCTGATGCCATGAAGGTTACAAACTCATCTTTTGGACAACCTACGATGCTAACTCATCTGGAGAACTTAGTCGCATTTGTGTAGGGTGACCATACGTCCTCTTTTACCCGGACATGTCGTCTTTTTTGGGGGCTGTCCCGCCTTGTCTGGCTTTGACCGGGGAAGTTTATAAAATCCTTCAAATGTTCGTGATTTTGTATGAAGTTTCGAGTTTGTGTCAGGTGGACTTACTGAGTTAGAAGCGCGTAAAAGACACTCGATCAGACCTGAAAAACTCTCAAAATTACCTTTGTGACTCCGCCCTTGCGTAGTCATGTCCTCTTTTTGAAGATTCAAAAATATGGTCACCCTAATTTATGATAAAGGCTTTTAAACACAAGTCTGACTGAAAAGATGGCATGGCGATGGATATGGCTAATATGGTGAAAGCTAGCCAAAAACCAAAGTCACAGAGGTGTCGCTTCTGGATGCAAAATAAAAAGACTGCAACAGGAAATCAACGCTTCCAAATATGGTCGTTCCTGCTTCTGAGTATCAAGATGGCAATTGCAAATGCGAAACAATAGATCACACGTTATTGGTTAATGCCATGCAGGTGATAAACTTGAAGACTGTCATCACAGAGGCAATAAGATCTTCATTTATACCACCTATGATGCAAACTCATCAATCAGGATGGCTTTTCCTGAGCTCTCTCCTCTTTTTTTAAACTCCTGAAAGGTTTAACCAACCATCCAAAATAAATCAGAGATTATAGGAAGCGAATCTTTCTAATTAACCTTCAGTAACGCCAAAGGGCGGGGTATGAACAGGCCTACATGTTGTTACAAATTCCATCTCCCACCTGCCATTTCAACATCTGCCGGTCGGTGCCAGGTACCCTCCAGCTCCCCTGATCCTTCCAATTAAACAGTTACCGCATTTTTACTTTCCCACATGAGCGCAGGTGCTTATTTGTAGAGTTTGGAAAGTATTCTTCCAACCCTCTCGATTCCCGCTGGTTTCAATTTTTCTATCCTCAGGCAATCAACAGAGTCGGGGTATTGTTTTTACTGTAAGGCATGTCTGAGCCCAAGTGTGGCCAAAGCTACAATTGAACTGTTTTGCTCCATTTGCAGTTAAATAAATGGTCTCCGCTGAGCCAAAGTGGGTGTCAGCAGCACGCAGCGTGGAGGAGCGTGCAGGCGTGGAGCATGTGATTGGAATATATGGCTCGGGCGGTGTGCGCCGGATGCTGGAGGTCTCATCAAGCTTGTGTAAATGTTTACCCGGTGCACAGTTTCCATTTCAGCCTGTGGCCCAGCTTCACCTTAACGCTTAGTGGGTCGTAGGTTTCAGCTCTGTCAGTGCAGCCGTCACACAGCCTGAGCAAACTGGTGGGAAAGGCGGCTTTCTTTCGACATGAGCTTTTTGGTTGCCCTGCAGCACTGTTTACTCACTACATTATCTCAGTTATAGATTTATGGTCGTGTGTATGTTCAACGCTGCATCCAGATCATCAAAGAGAAAAGAAAAAGACAGTCTAAAGGTGACTGTAGTATAATGTAGGGTTGTCCTGATATACGTTTTTTACTTATGATATCATAGCCTTCAATATTAGCCAATACCGATAATGATTAGATATTGGCACACTCAGCTGCAATGTCTTTTTCAGACTTAAACAAAAATTCAGCCTCAAGGCCGACATCACTCTTACTCCTCACTATTTGTTCGTACCTTAGTACACAGTCAAAACCAAATTATTGCCTTACTCTGATTAAGACCGGACAACTGAAGTGCATGTAAACACTTAAGTTCAACTATAATCTAAGTTTGAGAACTCTGATTGGGACACCCAGATAATGTGATTGGAATTCGATTTTCTCTACCATGTAACTAGCGTAGTCGGAGTATGATCTGACAATGCATGTGCACGTGCACCACGCCCCCGTAACCCCAGAACAAAAACTTCAGAGAAGAGGAGTAGCGTGCACCTCATCTGCAGAAAAAGTAGTGCGTACATCATGTACGACAAAAACATCGCTGTATGACGCTCCATCTTCTTGCTCGAAAATGCCCAGCAGCAGTTGTAGACACTTCTGACATCTGGCACAGACCTGCTGTTGTTGTCAAAAATTGTATGGTGTCGGAAACAGCGCCGCTGAAAAGACCCAAATCGCCCCCTAGTTTTAGGGAGGAGGTATTTGTGGACAAGGAGAGAAGTCTGATTCGGCGAAAAAAAAACCTAATTATGAGCTTAGTCCGATTAAGCTATGTATGTAAACGCACTCAGTGTTGTTGTGGTTACGTGGGCTCTGCACGGATCTAGGTGCTGCTAGATAGAAGTGCTGGAATGGACTGCTTGTATCAGAGTGCTGATAGTGGAGATTTTAGATGCTGGTCGATATAATCTGATATTCATTTGTTTGCAGATATCAGACTGATATCTGATATCAATATCATATCTGAACAGCCCTAGTATAATGATGTTTCAAAATGCATTTCAAAAAGCCCCTAAATAGCTGTTTGAACTAGACAAAACACCTAGCTTTAGATCTGTAGACCTTCTGGTAATCCATGACAGTGTTAGATGACACGTCCGAAGTGTGGATTTAACTCGGACCAGACTCAAATGGTAAAAAATTAAGATAACTGCGCTGTTACTGCACACTGAAACGTCCTCTTCCAGTTTAATTTGAGATCTCCTCTTTTCCCTGTTTGCGTCTCTGCTTCAAAGGCTCGCAGAGAGACAGAATTGGGCTAATGATGTCGTGACCGTTTTGAAACTCATTGTCACATTTCTTATTTCTCCTTTCATGTCCCTCTATTTTTGCTCCCGCTGAGCCGCAGTCTTAAATCCACTTCTCCTCGTCTCAGCTCCACCTTCAGTGGCACATATGGATTCGGAAAAGCGGTACAGTAGGTTTAAGAAGCACAGCTTGTACTCTCAATCTGTATACAGTAAATCAAGAAGATTCAAAGGCCCTCAGAGACAAGAGCTGCAATCTGCGATCCGTTAGCCACAGCTAAGGGCTTCGGCTCAAATGATTCATCACATGATGATTGGTTGCGGCCGGGTTGGTATCCTTTCTCCTCGTTCTCTGGGCCCATTTGAGGCTATTTTAGAGATGAACAGGCGCTCGCCGCTAACCAGGCTTCAGATGTGGGGAGGAGATAAGTGTTATGTCTCTTAACAATCTGACAAACCTGCAAACCATATGAGCTCCGCTGCAGATTCAGTTTCACTGTTGATGCTTGTGCATATAGGAATGTGAATGTGAGGGTTAGAAAGCAGAAGGTGGAATGATGGTGGACTGTTGAGATGTAGGCATGAAAGTCTGAATCAAATCACAAGTCCTAAACCTAGAGGTGTCCTGATACAACCTTTTGACATCCGATACGATGCTGATATTGTAGCCTTCAATATTAACCGATTAACAGATATTAGCATAAAATTGTGCATGACACGTTTTTCACCCAGCTGGAATGTCTTTTTCCGGCTTAAACAAAAATACTGCCACATAGCCAATATCACTCCTACTTCTTGCTATTTTGTTAGTACCTTAGTAAACACTGTTGTATTGATTTTGTGGGCTCAGCATGCTGAATCAGGGCGCTGCTAGATAGAGGTGCTGGAGTGGAGTCTGGAATGGACTGCTTGTATCGGAGTGCTTATTTTGGGAGATTTTAGATGCAGGCCGATACAATCTTATATTCGTCTTTTTGCTGATGTCGGACCGATATCCGATATCAATATCGTAATTGGATACCCCTACCTAAACCAGCAGTTCAAGTCAAACCTTCAAGTTCTGATGGTTACTGTTCCTTTAACATCATAATATATGTTGTTATATACGTGTTATAGATTTGGGATCAATAAAATTCTTCTTCTTCTTAAATGAGTTACTTTAATAAATTTGATAGTAAACATCCGTTTTAATCATGTTTAATGTCTTGTTGTTGGGAGTGTAAGATAAAACCTGTATTAAAAACATTATTATTATCATTAATAATAATTGATTATTATTGGTATAATTTTAGATGATTTTTCTTTTTTATTCATGTATCCATTATTTATTGCTCAGTAATTTGTTGACTTATTTGTTCGTTCAATTTATATTTTTAATTATTTATTTTATTAGGACAATTGATTTATTTACCTCTTCTGTGTTGTATATATTTCATTATTATTTTCATTACTGCCATATGTTTAAATTGTTGGATGTTGTTGAATGAAAACAAAAAACAATCAAGATGTGTTTAAAAAAAAAATCTGTATTAATCAAAAAGTGTTGTAACACAGCAGCATCAATTTCTCAGCAGATTTTTTTAAGGTCATATTAAGACGTCTGTCCAAAGTCACAATTTGAAGCACTTATAGGAAAGATTTGTACACTGCAGTGCAAAGAAAGATGTTTATTTTAATGTAAATCATAACTATGATGAGGCAAATAGCCAGCAATAGGTTACGGATGGAGGCACCCCTGGGGCTGGGGCACCCTTCGCTATACCCCGAATCCGCCCCTGACCCCCACATCTCTTTTTGACAGCAACATGACCTGATATTAAAATCAGCAGGATAAAACTCGTGGGCTAACTAACAGAGATGACATACATTGTGAGTGTGTCCATGTTTCCCTGACTGTATCCTGTTTATGACCTTGTATTGTGTTTTTCCAGTTGTTCTTACATACCTACTCCAACACTGACATGGATGCGACCAGTCAGGAATGCATGTAAACACTTGTGTCTGTTTGGTGACGGGCCTTGCCGTCCTTGAGGCAGACAGGGAGACAGCGTGCAGCCTGTGTGGGCTCTCTTTGTGTCTCGGCTCTGCTCTGTTGGTGGCGATGTTTTAACAGCCTCCTTTCTCCTTAAACTGTTACCCAGCAGCAGCAGCAGAGACAACTGCTTCTGCAAACTCCTATGTTTAATTAATGCTGTTTTGCATCTTATTCATACATCATAAACGGCTCGAGGGGAGCATGTTGTTTATCAGATGTCTGGTTTTAAACAGCGTGCTGTTTTACACCAACTCCGCGCTGCTGTGAAGGTGGAAATAAAACGCATGTCTAGAAGGGTTAAGGGTGCAGAGCGCAGTATGGGCCTGCGATAAAAAGGTTGTGGTTTTACTTGGAGCGGCGTTGAGCTGGGAGGTGGTCATGCAGGGCTTGACACACACTGACGAGACCACCAGAGGTAGCGGTCTGAGCGAGCAGGAGGTACCGGAAATGTGTCCCATCTGCAGGGGGAGAGGAGATGGAAAAAGCGAAAGAGTAATGAATCAAAATATTGTATTGATATCCTGGATTTGTTCCTACTATAACAGCGAAGAAATGAGAGAGAAAAAGTGGAAATGGAAGAAACTGGAGCTAGAATGAGGCAAAAGAGAGGAGGACGGAGCAGGGTCAGAGTAGGACAAGAGCTCGCAGACTTCACAGAAACAGTGAGTGAAGATGGCGGGGGTGTGGCGTCTCTGTAATAACGTGCAATCAGACACATGGGACAGCAGGAACAGGAGTCACAGCTGTCCTGTGCCCCAGAGAATAATACCCGTGTCTCCTTGTTTCCTCTCCTACTCTGTCACCTTTTCTACTCCTTTATATCACCCGAAAAGTCCTCTCCACCTTTACCAGTTGCAGTCAGATACGCAGGTCTCTTCCTCAGACCTCTGCCCAGCTCCCTTAATCCCTCCGCCTCCTTCTCCTTCTCCTCCTCCTCCACTCCCCCTTTCTCCACCATCCTAATGTATTGAAGCCAACAGATCAAACAAAATCCCCCCATAAATACCAGCCTAGTTCAGCTAATCAGCCAAATTGCAGCAGAACGCCATGCCTGGGGGAGGAAGGTTTTCCCTTGCTGGGAAACATTACTTAATGGCAGCAAATCAGCCATTGAGAGCACGCCGCCGACTCATTGTAAAAAAAAAAAAAAATGTTGCCGTTTTTGTCTCGACCGTTTAAGCTGGCCACACCTGAGTTTATAAGTCATCCAGTCCTGATTTATGAACAAGGTTGTAAACTCTTTAAAGACTGTTAATTATCAGCAGTAGTCTGTCATTATCATCATATTACATACAGCTTTACCTCCATTTGTGATGATAAGTATAACAGGCGACATTGAGCACAGTTTCTTGAATTCAGCTGAATAAAGAAGCATAAAGTCTGCAAATGATGGTAAATGATTATTAATGAATTTGCCAATTACATTAGCAGAGCTAGCACCCCCAGGCCTTTTGTTCTCCTTAGAGGCTAATATCCATGACTTGGATAGTAACTTTGGTGTCGACTGTAAAAGGTGATGATAGGGCTGGGCAATATGGCCTCAAATCAATATCATGATATATTGAGCAGTTCACCTTTTTAACGATAAATAAATAGGCGTTGAATGGACGTAGGACAGCATCTTAAAGGGACACGAGACCATAGCCTACCTACACACATCCAAAACCAACTTTTTATTATTTTTTTTAACACCGAATATACCGACATGGGCAAAACGACGTTGGGTATTGTCATAAATTTCAGTATCATGTCACTTGTCTCATAAAATAAATGAATAAAAACAAAATAAAGAAACATATGTGGCCTCTATGGCAAACCATGGCATTTAATTGGAGTTGGCATATTTCAGGTCAGTTTCTCATCAACATATCACTCTCTCCTGTCAGTCACTTTAAGGACTGCATTAAGGTATTTTTTTTACTGTTAGCATTTCGCAATCAGTCTTTTTGGGATCACCATCGTCTTCACAATAAACTCCGCCGCAGTTTTTGGTTGACCCTGACCACTTTTCAGCTATTTGTTTCTGGACTATCACTGTGTCTCTCCATCTTTCATCCCCCTGGAACTGTAGTTTTGAGCGACAGCTGGTCAGATTTACTGTAACCTATAGGAAACTATTTTGCGCTAAATCTCCCAAAGCCTAAACAAAAAGTAGCACCTCTGAAGCACATAAAGGTGAACTCAGGGCTTCAATCAATAACCTCTCAAGGAGCCAATCCCCTTCCCCTTGGCTTCCTATTCCAGCTCATGCCCGCTTTCCATTATTTCCAAGCCAAAATGAAATTTCAGTGAACCGTCATTATAAAAACCTATTCCAAGAAGCAGTCCCCCAGTCTGCAGTCTTTCCACCTGATGACTCTTTGCAAAACAGGATAAGAATGAGCTCCTGAGCTTTTTCTTTGATTGCCTTCCTTGTTTCCTCTCCTCTTTATTATAGACATGACAACGTTAGCATCGGTCATTGTACTTTATCTCGGCCTGATTGTTGGGCGGTGGTAAACCAAGGACACACAGCAGCAGGATGTTATCAGACGGGCTGATGTCCTCCAGTTTATAACCTTGGCTCATATCCGCTCCTGCTTCCCACTAACTGAATTGGCTCGGAAACAGGATTTTTCCATGTACGATCTATGAGCTGGAGTAGCAGCCGCAGCACTACATAACAAGCAGTGGAAAAAACAACAACAACAATCACTTGTGGATGCTTTGTCTGGGTTTAAATGTCTTAATTTTGAGCCCAGGAATCATCCCGAACACCTTTTTTTTTTTGGGCCTCATTTCTTTTTGACATGATGAAACGATATGCAGATGAAAAAATCCTCCCAATTATCTTCGCTAAAGGGATTTCTTTGTCTTACTTTGGCAATCACTCGACGGTATGTTCCATTTTAATCCCAGGTTGCTTTGCTTCAGTTTGGCATATGCTCTTCGACATAGATCCTAATTTGGTGGAAAATCACTTAATTACCTTGGCTTTCGTGGAAATCCACCATCAGGAGTTCAGTCTCGTCCTCCCCTCAGCAGACCCAGGGTGGAGGGTTTGTGTTATTATTAGCCTGGGTAGGCAATCAATCTAGAGATCTCAAGACTCCTTAAATGAGAAAAGCTCTGGTCAAGGTCTTGGCCGTGCAGACAATTAGGAAGGAAAGCCATGTGAGAGAGAGCACGAGGCAGCTGTAAATCTTCACCACAGCCAAGTTTATGACAGTGGAGGATAATGCATGTCTTAAAGGAGGGTGAGGGAATTAATCTGGCTGTTTCTTGGGGGCTTAGAACAGGCAGCCCTTCCTAAAGCCAAGTCTAAATGCAATGCCTCGGGAGTTTCTGCTGCTGATTGAAGCGGGTTTGGAAGCTGAGTGAATGGGTGACTCATAATTTGGAGTTTGGACAGAGAGTATAGATCCTCATCAGCTCATTTATGTGACATTTGAAGAATGTTCTGTTTGCTCAAGAACACTAAGTACAGGATAATGTACGTGATTAATCTCTTTCGTTTGATACATTAATCTGATTGGTCAATGGTAAGTAATCTCGAATTACACCGGGGACGACCACGACCTCCATGGCAAAAATATTGGTTTACAAGGAAATATGTAAACCTGGTCTTTAAAGTTTGGGTAATTATTTGAGTTTGTGAGAACAGATGTGAGAGATGCCCGAGGAGCTCCTGGGTCCTTATCATCTCTGGAATTAATGAAGCAAGTTCCTGTCCTGCAATCCATGCAACGGAAGTAGAGTTTTCGGGTACATTTCGAAGTTGCTGATTGCTGCAAAGTGACTGAAACCATCAGCAATAGAGATGCCATTGTGCCAAATGTTTGAAGATATGTCAACTGCAGACTAGAAGCTAAATTAGGACAGACGTACCACCATAAATTTTCCTGCCGAAGTCCTATTACCTTTGTCTAATTTTACCTTTGCTATAAAAGTTTGCATAGGAATCAGCATGCTAGTGTTTAACTGGATTGTGGGCTGAAATTTCAAGTCAGTTGTTATTCATGAAGGCTAAAAGGATCTTGTTTCCAAGAAGATTAGAGGGACAGGCAAATCACTTTCAAACTTATAAATGCATCTTTAAATCTCCTCAAATGGATCTGCATCTCCAGTATTAATCCGTTAGCGCTTATCTCAGAGCAGGTATTTCTGTTATACAGACTAGTGGAATTGACCAATCAGAATCCCATATTTACCACAGTCATGTAAATCAGTTGGTCTTGTCCTCTAGCTTTCTCTGCTTTTCAAGGTCTCGGAGCGAGTCAGGTTCTCGTTTTGTGGCCAGAATCTCAAGTACAGCTCTGATAGTCCCCGTGTGGGTCAAACTTGAATGCTTGCATCGCAAAGATTCATGAGCGTGAGCACCAGAAGATCTCTTTTTAATGTGGTCTCCATCCCCTCGACTGTTTCTTTTCATCCCCGGCTGCACACATCGGTACATTTAGTCGCTCCTCAAGGCCATTTGCTGTAACTATTGGCCAAGATGCGAATGACGACCTGTTTCTCTTCCCTTCCCCGCAAATCAAATAAACGTCGATTCCCTTGATTGACTCAAGCATTAGCGATAAATATCCGCCTCTATCTGAGCTGCTCGTACCCCGAGGGTTAACGACACATCCTCAGAGGCTCTCTCCAAATCCCAGATTCCCCCTCCCCATTCCCTTAGATCCACAGTCATCTCCATAGCAACAGGCATATGTTTTGTGTACATACTCAGGAAGAGGTAGGTGTCACAGAGAAAGAGGAAATGAATCACTAAAGGGGGAATACAGGTCATGATACCCCAAGGTCAAAGGTGAACCGATTCCTTGAAAGACGACCCCCATTTTCCAGACCTTCTCAACCAGACGGACTGAGCTTCCTCTCCAGCTATGATTAGAAACCATAACCTCATGCTTCACTGTCACACTGTGTCCACATCCATTTCACGAGAAGTGCTAAATGACTTGTTTGCCGGACTGAGACTCAGGCTTCCCATGCATACCCCCCAGCTCTAGGTGAGTGGGGACTTTGAGATCTAATCACCTCTGAAGACTGATTACAGAGGCCCCCCATCTTCCTGTGACATGTTAATCAGGCTGCTGTTGAGGACTCACTTCTGACCAACGGTGATTATGCAGCTTTGATGCCCCCTACACTCCAGGCCTGGTCAAGGTCAGAACTGCAGATTTCTTTGATGTTACCCACAAGCTCCTCCACGGGGTGAGTGTCAGCGTCAATGAGGGTATTAGGGGACGGTAATTGCCTCACAAAGGGTCTTAATGCTCTAAGTGTTCTGACTGCAACATGTTTATTTAAATGTCTCGCCTTGTGATGTGTTACAAAGGTCTTCTCAGAGTTGGGGTTCCCAAAATTTTCAGTCCACAACCCCCAAGATAACAGTACCAGAGAGAGGGAAACCCCCACTGTTCCTCAAGGTAGTTAAACTCAACTAACAGCAGCACCCAGACACTAAAAGGCCAGTTTTGATTGCAGCGGTGAGCACTGAGTGAGACATCGCTACACCTTCCTTTTCTCAGGATTAGTTTCCGTGGTTTCTGTAGCTCCATTGCTCAATTTTTCTTCATTACGCATCTCCAACACTATGTTGCCAAACGATCGGAATAAAAATACGTCATGTAAACATGTCGATTGGAAGGTTCTAATCCAATTCCAATCAAGAGGGGTAGTTTATGCCGATCATTATTCCGAAACCTGTCTATGTAAACACTCATTCTGACCGTGACTCTGTGTTGGGGAAAAACTAACCTGACGCATTTACGTCGTTAGTGACAGGATGTAAACATGGCGGGATCCAGGTGCAATTGGTCTGTATCTGACACAACTTTCTTGTTGGATACAGTCTGGAAACAGTGGATACAGTATGTGTTGCTAAGCCTGCTTGATAATCAAATATGCTAGGAGCAATACAACCGTTCTCAGAACCTGACTCAGGTCCATTCTGAGAGGGGAAAAACCTGAATCAGATGAGGTGAGCCACTACCGCGTTTGTTGGTTTGTTGACAGCACAGGAGTAAATGCAACTTTTTATCTGTGGTTGTCTGTTGTGTTTGAAATCTGCGCATGTCCAAATGCTTCTATTCTAAATAAAGCTTGGTGCATGATCAGATTAACTGATTTTGCGCCCATATAAACAGTGGATTCCGATTTTCCTCAAATTTTCAATCAGATCAAGAAATTTTGCACATGTAAACAAGGCAGTCTATATACTTTCATTCCAGCCTTAGCATGCAAATGGACGTATGACCAAGCGGAAAACTCTGATATTGGAAAGCAGAAACCAATGGGGAACTGCAGTTCCTCTAGTGACCATTTTAGGCTGTAGACCCTGTTGAAGCTTGTTCTGAAAGGCCAGATTTTACAGCAGAAGGAACATGCTCACAGCCTGGTATAGTGGTCACAAGTTACTATTGAAACCCTTATCCCAAACCTAACCCCAAACCAAAAGGTATTTTGAGTCATTGCCATTGTGGTGGCTGTCATTGTTGGGCTTCATAATGCTTCATCAGAAGACTGCATCTATGTTTCATGTGGTCTGGTTATAAAGCAGAGAGTACAGTTCAAGATTGTGGCAGTTGTATTGAGAAGATCCGCGTTTTAACAGCAATGAAGCCCCGGTGATCAAAGTTTGGTCCATAATTTCGTAGCACAGGGTCCTAATGGTCTATGTCCTGTAACTCCATGGTATTCTGGGTCTGCTATACTGGCCTGGGGTTTCGCCAAGACTTCCCAGACAATTTGCCCTTTATCTCACAGTCTGGCGTTCCTTTAACTCCTT
Source organism: Xyrichtys novacula (assembly GCA_962446985.1). Lineage (NCBI taxonomy): Eukaryota > Metazoa > Chordata > Actinopteri > Labriformes > Labridae > Xyrichtys > Xyrichtys novacula. The sequence continues at coordinate 2,728,700 of OY660882.1, read as the reverse complement.
CATTGATTTTTGGGGCACTGCCACTATTTTGAGAAATGAGAGTCGGATCTGGAGATTTTAGATTAATTCCCTGCCCGCGCTGTGACTGAAGAACAACCAATGAGCTATGAGCTCCTGCAGTGACCTCATAAATAAGACCATTACAGCAATAAAGGAGAGTATAAAATTGCGGGATTTTGGTTTGAAGAAACGTCGGGGCAGGAAGTCTTTCATTAAGGACACAAATGAATCTTTGGTACGGGAGACTTCTGTTCAGGCCAAGTGATCCCCAGAGGATGGTAAATCAATCTGAATATCCGCCGGTGTCATCACACAGTTAATGGTTATGAAAGAGCCCTGTGAGAGCAAACGCAAACTTTCTTTTTTTCCCTCCCTGGGCCCGGGTTGAACCTCTCTACTTCCCCGGGTTGCTCTTTGAAAGAAAGATGGATTTGATAGAAGACACACATGGCATTGAGAAGAGAAAAAATACGTCTTGCCATCTGTCATTTCTACTCTCATCTTGTCATAGCAGTATTTATTATCTTTAACCATAAGCACCCTTGCTTTAAACCCTCTGCCGGTGACCTCATCGACCGTTACGGGCCTGTCATGCAAATCATTGTTATACGGGGGGAAAATGGGGGCAATAACTCATCCCTGGAAACCTAAAACAGTGCTTCTGTGTCTTCCCTTATGCTGAACACCTGAACTTCATTCATACCAGGATCGGGACTGCCGGAGAGGAATATTACATCACTATTTAGATAAACCCTTTTCAAAGGAGCTCATAAATTTGAAATGCGTCACAGGACTAAACCTTCAGAGATAAAAGAATCACAGTCCGGCCAGCTACCTTGAGGGAAAACAAACACCTTTCACCTTCATTTCACCTGAAACACGATCCACTTGGTATGTATATGGATTCATATTTTCACTTTAGCAATGCTTTTCATCAGAGGATAAACTTAACCCTCAAAGAAATACGTTCATACCTGACTTTCTGTCATTAGCATATTATGCTCGGAGGACACATTAATTTACATGCATGCACCTTTTATCTCAAAGCAGGGAATATCTTGCAGAATTTTGCAGTTCCTTCTTGCTTCAGGTGTTGCTTTCATAAAACGGCCAAAAGTATGTAGATCCTAAGAGGGTACGGTTTTAGGTCTGGACCCTTGTACCTTGTTTCCACTTCTGCATGTGCACAAATCGGAATCCAACACGTTGTCTCTTTGAGTTTTCTTTGGTTTCTATTCATCCGTGATAAATTCACTTCTTGTCTTGGACTCTGGAGGCACCATTCCTTTCTTTACGGATCAGCAGACACCATGCACATACGTAGGTGGGAACGAGGCATCAGTCGAGGTCAACGGGCATTGAAAGTAGTAGACACCGAGTCCAACAACAGAGTGACAAGATTTGTTCTCAAAAATGAGTTTCTTGTGTTTTTTGTGCCAGAACTTGGAAACACCGAAGTCTCTCCTCAACCCCTTAAGGACTTTTGGGATTAACTGGAACTCGCGAGACGGTTTCCACCAACAACGGTTCTCAACCTCTTCATCACTGTTGTCTGTATGGAAGCCTTTCTTTTTTGTACTATATGAGAAAATGTTAATTTTCGGAGAGAGAGACAACGTTTCTTATTTTGTCTTCGCAGAGGTCTTATCTAAACTTCACCTAAGGGATGAACCGGCTGTAATTTGACTATTTTTAACCAAATTTCACCCTTAAATCCCTGTTTGTATGTGGTTTTCTATTCATAGGTCATTCCTGTTTTGTGTCCTAAGCTTTTTCCCTACGTAAAGGCCCAAACAGCAGCATATATCTCTTCTGTTTCAGATATTTTTTGTCCTCATTTAGAAATAGAACCAAATAGGAATCACAGAGCCCTGCATCTTGAAGCATCTCTCCGTCTTCCTCTTCTTTTCTCCCTCAGGTGTCTGGAGTCCTCTACCTGTATTCTTTCCTACACCTCTGCAGTTTCTCTCTCCGCTTGTACTTGCCGTACTTGTTAGGACTCTCAGAGGGATAAGAGAAAAAGAAAGTGTGCGCAGGCCCGGAGCTTTAAAGGGCTCAGGATGGAGGAAGAGGAGGAGGAAGAGTAGGGGTCCAACAGCTTCCTCTGAACATCTTAAACTCCTGTCTTGGCTTTCAAGTGCTCCTCTTCTTCCACCAATCTCTGCCAATCCCACAGGCCTGTGTGGACTCAGTGGACGGTGAAAACGGGCTTCTTTCTCTTTGCCTCTCTCTCTTCTTCTAAACTCCCTCCATCTCTTTGTACCTGATCTTCATTCTCTCTTTACACTTGCCAGCTACTGTTTTTTTGCACCCGTTCCTCATTATAAGTTGAGTTTTGCATGTTTTTGAATTGTGTTTGTCCTCCATATCAGTCATTTTTGCTTTGTCCATCCAAACATGAAACATCTCTGTCCCTCCTCTTCTAGTCCTGGATGTTTTTTTTCTCTCTGCTTTGCACTTTGTTGATTTAGTTTGTCCCAGAAAGTCGCTCTTAAGTGTTTTTTTTATGTGTGAATGAAAGTCATAGATTCTCTCTCAAAAAAAAAAAAGTGGCAGGAAAAAAGTGTAAAAATTTGATGTTTGTAGGACGACAAATCCGTTTGTGTTCGCCACTTCACCATTGACTTTGTAAACAAAGTTCTGCGTGAGTTCCATTTATGTCTCAGATGTTATTGAAGTCTTGGTAACGCTTTCTTTTACGGTACACTTATTACCATGTAATTAACAGGTAATTACCTAGTAACAACACGATATTATCTGGTAATTACATGATAACTACTAAGTCAGTACTGTCTAGTTTTTCTTTTTTTCTTCTTTCTGTGCGGCTCCATTTTCAAAAGCTGTTTGGGGTTCATATTTTCTATGATTGACACTTGATACAGCCTATGGGCGTGCGAAGATTGCGTAGCGATACGCCAGCGTGGGGGCATGGCATTATCACAGTGACTCACCCGCTGAATGTGTACAATGCTACTGTGCAAGTGGTGGTTCCAGGAAGCGGAGAAAATCCTGGAAATACCAGAGCAATTCGGCTTCAAATTTGTATGATGATGGAAGGTTACCTACCTGGTAGCTAGACAGTATTGACTTAGTAGTTATCATGTAATTACCAGATAATTTCATGTTGTTACTAGGTAATTACCTGGTAATAAGTGTACCGTAAAAGAAAGGGTTACCGATGTCTTTGGTTGTTCTGTCCATAAGGACCTTTGTTTAAGAGCCCCCCGTCTTCGAATTATAGCAACAGGTAGGTTCACAATCACCGATGTGAACAGCTCAACTGTGGAGCTAATGACATTTTCACATTCAGGTCATTTCATGGCTTCAAAGCTGTGTGATAAGTAACACCCACAAGTTGTGTCAAACTTCATATCACTAAAAAAACAGCCAGAACAAAAAGTTTCAGACACTGATAAGAGTCAAAATGAGGGTTTTTGTAGATGCCACCATGAGAGAGCACCGCAGATCAAACAAAAAACGCTCTACTGGTGTCCCAGATCGACACGATGAAAGGTGAAAATTTATATAATAGGTTTCCTTCAATAAAATCTACATTGACCTCCACAATTTCAATGTTATGCACAAAACCGAGGAGTAAATTCAGATTTGTTGCTTGTTAAACCACCGTTGGAAAATATGCAACCATCGCCAAGGTCAGACTTTATCGCCTGTTCATAGAATATTGTGCCAAGTCTGTGACTATATTTTCCTGGCTGTTGTGTTTTATTTCGGAAGCGTGCTGTTTTTGTACTGTGTCCAGTACGACTTTCTTCTGTTTCCCGCCGTTTTTGCTACACACCTCACACACCAGTCTCGTCATTCTTGAGTTTGCTTGCCTAGTTCTTGAACTTTGCTTGTATTTTGTTTTTCGAGCCCTTGCTGGACTTACCTGCCTTTGTTGACTGATTTGCTGTGCATGACCCTTGAACCGCTAAGGTCAGAGTCCTTTCTGGTGAATTGTATTTTGTGCTCTGGATTTTTCTCAGCACCTGAGACCCAGATTTGTTCTGAATTGTCACACCAATGTCTAAACATAAGGTCTTGAGACTTGTACGACCTGGAAATCAATTGCTTTACCCTGCAGTGAATATGTCTGCTATCCCTTACAGGCATAATTGAATTTTCTTTATGTGTTTTTTTTCTGTTCTATGTGTTTTCTGAGTATTTTTGTTCTGTCTTTTTTCTCTTTATTGTTCAAGTATTGCAACCAAATGTAGGCTCCAAAAGACTCATGATAGTCCATGATTTAGAAAACGAACAACCGCTAAAGCAGGACTGCTCCTTTACAAAGGCGAAACTCCTTTGAAACCCCAATAAGTCATGTTCCTTTGGCAGGAACTGGAGCCTACTGAGTGATAGCACCCTAAATTATACATTATTATACTGGTTGGTGACACACTGACCTGGCTCGACCTGCACTGGAACGACTGTAATGTCGTAAATCCTACAACTGGGATGTGAATCCCCCTCCCGAACCCCCAACAGGAGAGCGTGGAAAAATATTTGATAAGTTTTATTTTGAATGAAAATCTGCATTAAAGGTTCCTCACAATGAGAAAATGCAGGATGTTCATCTCCCATGCCTCCCTCTGACAAATGCAGCTTCACGAAATATGACTGTAGATAATGAGAGCTAAATCACATTTCAGAGCAAAACCTCATAGGGCATCATTATGACTGCGGGTCCCCTTTGAGACACAAAGCCAGACGATCTAGATAGCCTGGGTGCCTATAAAACCTCCCTCGCTGTTATTGGCTCCACTCCTGATGGGGCTGGGGTCAGAGTGCAAGTGTTGGGGGACCACTACTGTCCCCACAGGGAGTGTTGGGTAATGGAATGGGAGATTCAGGTCAAATGAAATGATTTGGGTGCAACCTCTGGCACCCAGGTTAGATTCAAGCCACAGCGAAGGTCTAATGCTCGATTTGGGACCAAAAGCGGCAGCAATAATGGCCATTAAACGTCCATCCAGTGACAAAGAGAGCTGTAAATCTGATCCCCTTATAGGACCGTGGACATATGCTGGCTGTAATTCGGTTACACATAAATAACTTGACGTCTCTTTATATTTTATCAGCAATTATCCAGCGTTTCCACCCGTCTGAGAATCAAGTTTAGCGCGGAACAAAAGATCTTTATTGCCGCGCTCATAAATATTAGGACTTTAATATCTATTTCTCTCTCTTGAGGAGTTTGTTTTTGTCTTTTCTTGTGGCGAAAAAAAAAGCAAAAATAAGCCAAAGCCTATTTCAGCATCAAAGTTGCACAGACACACACACTTTCAGGCTTTGCTTAGATCTGACAGCATCAGCAGCATCACTGCAGTGGGTGTGTTTTAGCCCCAGCAGGGTAGACTGCGATCAAAAGATGATATTCTGTATTGCCAGTGTGTATGTGTGTATGTGTGTGTGTGTGTGTATTTGTGTTTTTGTGACTGTGCTTGCATGCTGAGCTCCTTGAAGGGTGCACAGAAGATTTTATAAGAAGTGATTTTATATTTAAATAGAAAAGTTCTGATAGCATTTAGTAACTGGACTTGATACTGAATAGTTCAGGCAAAATTGTAAAAACTGGATTTGAGTAAATTGTCACTTTAACTGAGCAACATCAAGTGTACTTATTTCTTGTACAGACCAAACATGGGGGGTTTGTGTGAGCTGCAGAGATGATATGTTTTTATCATTATTGAAATAAAGGCTCAAAAAAGAAAAGAAATGGAGTCCCCCAAGGCTCAAATCTCAGCCCACTTAAATTCCATTTTGTAGTTATGCAGATGACACTCAGATTTACTGTACCAAATGAGTGTTGTCCCTTAAAATCACTCCATTAACTGTATACCCAATTTCCATCACATCTGGAACAGCTTTGAAAAGGCCGTATCTGCCGATCACAGCTGATCATAACCATTCGAGTTAATGTGTCAATTTCCATTGGCTTCTTTCCATTCTACTGCGGATTGCCGGACTCCACAGCTGATCACAAGCGTTCTATTTTTTTCCGGACGCCAGAGCATGCTGGATAAATTCAGCACAGATCAATTTGTGCTTGAAAGGAAGTTGGGACAGACACAAAATAAAACATCCGGCTTCTTTTCAAAATAAAACACTCCCTGTTTCAGGCAGATCATATTTCACACGATGCAAACGGGCGGAGATGAACAAGTGAAGGCTTTTAGACGTCATTTCACGCCATTGACACCACTGTCCGTAATCCGCCACGAAATTCAGATCCTCACAAACGGATCCGGTAGGAATTGGCAGATGGCGAAAATTGCTGCCGTTCCAGATCGGAGCCGTTCCGGATGTGGTGAAAATTCGGGGTAAGATTACAAAATGGCTTGTTGTAATTATATGCAGTTCATTTTAACAAAAACTTGAGTCACTAAATAAGGAGAGAAAAAAGTTTTCAACATCTTTTAAAACTTTAGCGATGAAAAACCAAAGTTGGAGATCTTGTTGCCACATCAAGGCAGTAATACATGAATGTAAATCTAACCAACTCAAACTATAGAAATTAGGTTTGGATAAATTCCATTACAGGAAATCTCCCAGCATCCACTCAAAGGGACGGACTATTTAAACTAAGAGTTGTTTATTTTCCAAATCTCAAAGTGATTAACCTCATTTCAACACTGAATTTCCCCTACCTGTGTCCCTGTGTCTGTAGTTTATCTTTTAGGCGAAGTTAACTGTCGTTTATTCACTTTTTTCATCTTTAACACACAGACATGAAAGCGGTATTCTTCTTGTCATCTTACCCTGTATTTTTCAAAAATGTCTGATGCTCACTTGAAAGTGCTGACAGGTTTAGCAGCCACAAAGTGCAAAGAAAACAACACCTTCCAAGAAAAGTTAGGGGAAAGAGCAGTGATGGAGTGAGGACACCTGTGAGTGTGAAGGTTGTAAAGAACTTGAATTTTTAGGTGAAATGCTGGAAGGGAAGTGCAGTCCCGGAAGATAGATTTTCACCCTTGGAAGAAAACTTGGAACTCTTGCTGAGATCATTAAAACAGAAAGGCCCAAGCTGCAATCGAAACTGTTTAAATTTCCCCCAAAATATCTGCTTTTTCCATCTCTGACATTTAGATTGATACCCCTGCAGCTAAGAGGTCATAAAACCGGTCTCAAAGGCAGCCCCTCCAACCCCAAAATGACCTTCTAATGTTGTCTCAGTGGTTTTAAACGAATCCGCTGTATGTGTTTGTGGGCGAACACACATTCGCACACTCACATTTAACCAAACCGGGATACATTTGCACGTCTGAGCGGCTGTGGCACATGCTGGCTGGCTGACTCCACCTGTCACCTGTCAGTCTGTCAGCGCCGATGATGGGCGGCCCCCTCCTCCTTTCCCTCAACCTGCCAGCGTGGGGGCATGGCGGGGGACAAAGCCGGAGTGACAGACAGTGACAGGGTGGTGATCCCCTCTGTACGCCGCGGGCAGGGTGCTGCCTCTCCATGTGTCAGCGTGAGTGACAGAGTGGAGTCCTGCGCCCGAGGTGAAATGATGCCGCTACAAGATAGAGGACTGGTCCATGATGCAGGGCTGTATCTCTCGCTCACACACACACACATACAAATGGTTGTAGGGGTGAATACACACACTGAAATGTATGCTTGTAACATACATCTGCAAACAAACCACAGCAGAATGAATGTTCCACAATCTTAACAACGGACTGGAGAATGGTTGTTATAGTCAGATATTGTCATTTTAGATGATTGGTTTGTGTTTACTGAGCATGTAATTGAACTGAAAATTAGATTTAACATTGTACATTCGATCAATAAGCACATGGGGTACCAAATCAAAATATTTTCACCAAAAGCAGACTGGACTACTGTATATATAGCATTCATTGGTGAGACATGTACATGCTGATTCGTTTTAGGTCTATTCAGTCACAGTCGGATGCACATTCGTGACCATTGTGAATTCCCTCCAGATCCAATCACAATCAAATGTAGTGCAGGTGACAATAGGAAACGCAAAGCTTCAACTTTGATAGACGTCAGCCTCCGTCTTGTAAAGCCTCTTGTTGAGTTGCGCCTTCTTCTTCGGTCAGCTTGCTCCCCGATTGGCTATCAAGTTGTTCCACGTGACATCTGGGGTCCCTCCACACAAGGATTTCTGATCCCAAATGTTGAAGATTGAAGATTTCATGTTGGGTAGACATAACCAGATGATAATCTGGCCTTTGATGACATTTGTCTGAAGGGGAGAATTGAACCCACAATTGGCACAGTTGGGGATTGCTGAAACTACCAGCATGTAGTGTTGGGCGGTATGAACAAAATCTTATATCACGGAATGTGCAATTTCATATCACAGTAATGGTATATATCACGGTATGTTTTTCCCCCTGTAAATTCAAGTCATGGCTTAAAAATAACCATGCTGTCGCATTTGTTCATTTTCCTTTTTATTTTTAAACTCAGATTTATATACAAATGCAAACAAAATGCCAGCGATTTTTTTATCATATGGCGTACCTTTGGCGAAAGACTCTGCCAAGCTCTTTTGTATAAGAGGAGCTGCTGCAACTTTAGTTTTTGGTGCAGCAGGTGCGTCACACATCTTTAGAGCTTGGCGTGTTTCATCTTTAGATGGTGGAAGAGGTTGCTGGTGTTTCCTCCTCCAGCGATGACAGCCACACGACACTCTTTGCATAGTATTGTTTTTTGATCATTGTAGGATTTTCGAAATCCGAAAAATCTACAAACAACCTTTTTTGGAACAGGTTCCTCCTCCTCTTACTCGTGTTTGGTGGGTCGGGCTGCCTCTGTTTGCTCGATACTGCCACTAACCTCCGCATCTGCCTTGTGAGATGAAGCACCAGTGAAGCTGGTTCTTCTTCGTCTAAACTATTTCTAGCTGTCCGTCACACCGCTAACACTATCGGCATGGCAGTTGGCTGCACACAAACGCTGTCAGCTATTGCACTTTTGCAGGTGTCTGACTGTCTGTTATAGTCAACTTTTGGTGGTCTTTTCATCTTCATAGTCAGAGCTGGTGGGAGCACTAGAAAGGTGAGCTGGACATTCAGTCATACACCTTGGAAGTAGGTGAAGTTGCTCCAAGATCCTCCACTACAAAGACTTGACCCTACAAGTTACACCCGTAATAAGGAATCTGACATTTCCCTTGTCTATACAGTTGTCTGTCTGTCCCTTCAAAAGCATAATAATCAAAGTATTGTATTTTTAAATTGCTTTAAATGTCAGATTTAACCAGTTCTGTAATATGTCGTTGAGCATATGATTGAGTTGTAAATTAGATTTTATTCGATTGTAAAAAATCTATACGAACCAAGCTTCAATAAAAACACTTGATTGGATTTTAGATCAATCAGATCCGGACACACCACATCAAAACACAAACAAATTCTGCCCTCAGCAGGGTTAGATTAAATTGGCTTTTTCATTACTCTTTTATTGCAAACACATAACACACACATCCGTTGTGCGGCTGGTGCTGCTGGAATAGAAAGCTCTCCATGTGTATGGAGAGGTCATTAACACAACATAAAGACAAGATTAAAAACATTCACAGTAAAAATGAATACATGCATCTTTATGCAGCTGTCGTCATAAATCCCAGCACCACAAATGCAGCTACCGTCTGCATGAAACCAGTTATCCCAACATCAAGAGGGTAATGGCTTTGCAGTAGCCCCAGTAGCCAAAGCATATTGATATATCTCTACTATCTGGCCCCAGCTCCCCCCCTGAGGCATCACTAAACCCAATCAGGCTTGCAGTGAGTAGCGTCATCACTGGATGAGCTATTTCTCCCCGGAGACCTTCAGTGTCTGATCTCAGTGGGCTGAGGGTGAAGAGGAGGGGAAGCAGAATCCACATGAAGGGATCTGTGTTGAGAGAGGAGGGTCATGAGGAAAACTCCATTACAACATCAGCACCAATATTTATTCTAGGGGAGTTCAAAAGAAAGATACTGTCATCACTGCCTCCCAGCCACCACCACCTCCTGGATACCAAGAGTTCAACTTCAAAGTTTCATCCTCAAATATTCTTCTCCTCTTTGTTAATCACAGAAATTGCAAATAGCTGTTATAAAAAGGCCAGAAGTTCTCTGAAGACGATGACGAACAACTTTAAAATGAATTATAAATCAAAGTATAAATGGAGTTATAACAGGAAATTCTCAAATAAGTGTTTTCTTTTGATACTGATATCAACACTGATAGCTACTGAGAAAACAAGTCTGTTCCTAAAACTGATGTGAGGGTTACAGTTACTGACACTTATACTGATATTAGCACAGATAGCAATACTAACACTGATACTCTGATATTCGTACTGATACCAAAACTGTTTCTAATACAGATTTTTATGCTGATACTAATATTTATACTGATAATGAAACCAATACTGTTTATAATTCTTATACTGATCCCAATACTAACACTGATACTAATAATGATATTAATCTTAATGATACTGTTTCTAATACCAATATTGATACTGTTACATTAAAAGTTAAACTGACTCTGATATTAATAGACACCAGTATTGATACTGACACCAATACCATAAACCGAAACCAATACCAAATCTGATTCCAATGCTGTTTTGAATACTCAACATTGACACTGATAAGAACACTGATAATATAATGTATACCACTATCAGATTCTAACACTGATACTTATACTGATACCAATATTAGTGTTGATACCATTGTCAATACCGATACAACACTGATGCATAAAGATTCTTATACTGATACTGATTTAAATACCAATATTGTTATTGACTCAGATACTGATACTGAGACTGAAACTGATATTATTACTGGTACCAATAATAAAACTCAAGACAATGACTATTTGCCAATACAGAATAACACTGAAATACTCTGTGAAAACTTGTGTTTTAATACGAAGTAAATACCAAACATGTTCCAATATCCGTTTTCCATTCCTGATACTGATACCAATGTTGATATTAACAAGAATACTGGGTCACAAGTATTGACTGATTTTAGATTACTCTCTAATACTGGTTGGATACTCGTGTGACTGTTTTTATATACATACACAAACCTATATGCTTTAGATTCTCAAGAACCTTTTTTTTTAAACACTGATACCAATACTGATATCAGGAGAGTGAGTATTTACCAATACAGACCAATTATACCAGTGTAATCCAAGTGTAATTGTTGAAAATTATTAATTGTTTCCAAAATATATTTAAGTCCTACAGATATTCTAATACAAGTTTTCATTTCCTGATGTATTCCCATACTGATACCGATACTAATATCAACACTCACTGGTACTGATATTAAGCCAGATTACGGGCAACTTTCACCGCATCCGTAACGGCTACGAATCCGCCTCCATGAAATTCGCCTCACAAATGGATCCAGTAGTTGTCTGGTGTCGATTTCTGAACAACTCAAGTAACAACACAATAAGAGCACAAGTGAACTGGAATAAAACTTCAGAATAAAGCCAACTTATTTTCAAGCAATAAAAGCAGGCAATTAAAAGATAAGTTAGTAGCACAATTAAATGGGTTTTTAAAAAGCCTTTCTAACTTGTTCTTTATCAGGTTTGCATTAATTGTGAGGCGCCTGCTGGATTAAAAGGTTAAGAGATACGCGTGGAGGGGGTCAAACCTGGCTGGATGGAGGATTGAAGCAGTTAAACGTCGGGTTACCTCCAGGAATCTGATTGTGACTGACAAGCTCAGCCTCCTCGGTATAACTGAGAAAATGCAGCAGAGCGTCGGAGGGAACAGACAGGCGAGCGCAGATAAGCATCTCAACCTGATCCAGACAATTAGCCGGTGTTTACTTCAGGAAGCTCGCAGTGACAGATCAAAGAGACCTCAGGGCTGTATCGATGGCTCCGGAGGTTGTCTCGCTGTCTCTCTCGTTCATCCTCATCCTCTCATATCCCTCCCTCCTTTTCCCCCCTTTTCTCTCTGTTCACCAGTTTAGCTGTAAATGACCTCGGGAGAACTCTGACCCGCAGCCTCAGGCCGTGCTCCCTCTTAGCTACTGTTTCACACCACCTAGCTACTCTCTCCGTCTGTCGTTAGAGCCCGTCTTTGAGGATTTATGCAGTCAGCAGCCAAAGGTGCAACATCAGACTGCATGGGATGAATTTCTTGCATTAATGGCGTGAATGTATGTGGTTTAGTAAACCGCCCAGACATGAAAGGTGCTTTTCCTATGAGGGGTTATCAGTACAGGAGACCCCAGAGGTTTGACATGAGCTGGCAGGAACAGAATAAGGGGTGCTGATGCTAGGTGGCTTATCTGCTGCCTCCCTGGTCCCAGGGGTCTGCAGAGAACCAGGCATCCCCCCCTTATATTACACTCACACAAGCTTACACAGACTATCTCCAGTATTCTCTCCAAACCCATGTCTGCGAGGGTAATTTGACATTTTAGCATTCACAGACATGAACCGTGCTTTTTTTCTGTACCATCCCCCCGCACACACAAACATTGTCTCAGTTTGAACTTTTTTATTATTTTTATTTTTGTTTAGTTTCAGATATGCTTTTTATTAAGTTTACTTTTTCTTTTTTATAATAACCAAGCATATTTTTTATAGGTTTTAGTTTTAGCTTGAGTTGTATACAATACACTGAATAGCTTTGGTTTTTGGTTTTTGATTACCAAGAAAAAGTTAAGCTGGCCCGAGAGCTAATTAACCAGAGGAAAACAAACAAATTCATTATAGGTAAACTTTGCATTATAGAAACTTAAATATCTGATTTTAATCTCTGAATAAAAAATCTAGAATAATCATGATTTTAATATTTTTGTAAAGGTTATTAATAAAAATGATGAGATAACAAAATATATAATGTAAAAAAATGGCATTTAAGTGACTAAAACTGTATTGTAATTTTATAAGATTAACTAAAAGAAATTTAAAATTTCTAAAAAATAGTTGTATACAACTATACAATAGTTGTATACAACTATACAATAGTTGTTTACAATAGGTAATACAATAGGTAATTAAGTAATAATAATAATAATAATTATTATTATTACTATTATTATTATTGTTATTATTATTATAAATAAATAAATAATTATGGCAAAACTAATTTTTTTATAGGTTTAAATTTTGGCTTTTGTCATATACAAGAGTTACCGGGTTAAGACACTTACTGTATACAATTATTTTTCAGTAATTTAAAATTTTTTTTTAGTCAATTTTATAAAAATACAACACAGTTTTAGTCACTTAAATGCCATTTTTTTTACAGTCTATCTTTTGTTATCTCATCATTTTTATTAAGCATAGTAACTTTTACAAAAACATTAAAATCATCATTACACTAGTTTTTCTTTTTTTAGTTTCCAGGATAAAAAGTAAACTTACAATGAATTTGTTTGTTTTCTTCTGGTTAATTATCTCTCAGGCGAAATCAACCTCTGCTTGGTAACCAGACCACTGATTGCTGAACTCACTCTTTCAGCAACAGTAAAGGGTCCTGACTAAATTGTATAATACCACCCAATTAAAAAAGTGAAGCCGAATGGACACAGCTGTTATTATTTCATTTGCTTTATGGACCCTGTTTTATTAGTTTCAACCCTGGATGCTATTTCACACATTCTCCCCGAAGCACCTCCAGCCCTGCCCCACCACTCCCACCCAGACATCTTCAATATGTGCCCCCATGCCTGCAGGCTACAGTGGTCAATAGAGAGCCCAAGAGATGGAGACAGTAGGGTCATAAAAGTGAACTCAGAATATATTGAAGACACTAAAAGGTACCTTCGTCTTTTCTTTCTTCCATTTCAGATTATTGTGAGATTAGTAAGTGGGAGAAGGTTCTAGCATTGTGTCTAGCTTATTTGTATGTTTCGCTTTGGTGGTGCCATTGTTGGTCTGAGAAAAGTACCAGTATTAGTTATCTAAGGCTTGATTGTATGATGCAACTAGACTTGATTAAGGCTCTAGGAGACGTTTACCTCTCCAGTTGGGCTACCGCATTCTGACTTCCCAAAAGGAGGACACGACCTTTGTGCGCCTCCACGGGGGTGGAGGCGCACAAAGTTAGTTTTCCGGGTTGGATTGAGTGTCTTTTACACACTTCTAACTCTGTAAGTCCACGTGACACAAAATCGAAAATTACGTACAAAACTGCAGACATTTGAAGGATTTTATAAACTTCCCCAGACAAAGCTGGACAAACCTGGACAGCCCCTCAAAAAGAGGACATGTCCAGGTAAAAAAGGACGTATGATCATCCTACTCTCCAGGGTATCCGCAAGATCGTAAAAAGTAATAACACATCTAAAATCCAATAATTTAAGGCCTTTAAATGTCTAGAATTCTCTTAAAATCTCATAAAATACGATCTTGAAAGGTCTTAAAACGCATAAACTGTCCTTACAAATAAAAAACTTGCCACAGGAATACACATTGATTCTAAGTTACGTAAAATGTTCTTGTAAAATGTGTCTTTTGTAATTTTTTGCTTGTATGGATGTTAAATGGGTCTTAAACTGTATTCATTACAGTCTTTAAAACATCTTAAAAAGTCTTTAATTTGACTTGTTGAAACCTGCAGAGACCCCGCCTCTCCTTCCTGGGCTTCTTCAGTTTTAGAGACTTGAGTCCAAGCATCAGAATAACTGACTGAACGTATGCTAATGTTCGCATCTTGAACCTCTTTCGTCTTCCACCATCTACAGACCAGCTTGTTTTAGTCGTACCCCTTGCTAAATTATCGCCATTTTGTTCGTGCGTTTGACCCCACAACTTCCTGACCTTTGCGCCATGTTTTCGTGGCAGCCGTTCAACCACAAACCTTTTTAGGGACCAAGTATCACAGATGGATGGACTTACACCGCCGCTGGACTTCTGGTTAACATCCCAGCATTTCCCTAAATTCCATCTTGAGATATGATCAAAGGCCGGCGTCAAAGGCTATAGACTCAGCCTGACCAACAGACAAACCAAAGTTCCCATGTTCCCCCATCTGCTCTTGTCCGGACAATGGTTTCCTCATGGCCACTCTTCACATCGCACCTCACGCCCAGTCCTGCGGCTTTGCGAACATCACATTCCACCTTGTTCACATCCGCTGCTTCCTGAAGAAATGGGAGGAAAAATGGCGAAGGCATGGCTGACATAAATCTAGGTCAGCTCTCAGCCCAATTTCTGCCACTAAGTGAGTTATTTGTGAGTGCAGCTGAATCATTTATTATAATGGGAAGTTGGTGTGCAAAAGGTAAGGCTGGGTTATTGTCTGAGAGAGATGGGAATGTGGAGAGATGGCGCTTAGAAAAGCCCACTCTTCCTGTTTCTGAGATTTTTTCATTTCCTGGATTAAATTGAAAAATTTCCACAGAACAAATATTGCCCGATTCATAGTGAAAAAGCAAACATTAAACAAAAGTTCTGGTTCTGAATGCAGTCAAAGGGCATGAGAAACGTATACCACATGAAGCTCAAGTTAGAGACGTCCTAGCTCTCATGCAGAACCTAGAAGAACTACTTAACGGGGTTAGTGGATCACTCACTTTAGGGTCAAGTCAGACATTTATCGGTTGGAGCGATTAATCAGAGTCCTATCTATGCCATCAACAGAACCATCCATTTCTTTATGGATCCATCTGTTTTTGAGCAAAATAGCATGACCTACTTGAAGCAACACGAAGGCTCCAAAGCAGGGGTGTGTCCAGACTTTTTGGATCAGGGGGCCTCGCATCGACTTTTGCAGGGGGGGTTGAAACACCATAGTTGAATTTGTATTGTAACATTGTTTTTTTATTTTAACATGAGTTTGATTAAAACAAATAAAGTAATAATAGGAGACAGCCTTATCAACATTGCCTTCAGTCACTTATTACCTAGTATAAAAGCAAGCTGTTTAGTGTGGCACATTTCAAACTGGGCCCAAAAACCCAGTCAGAACCAAGACGCTAAAACAGCTCTGTGTTTTGTAGGAAAAATCCAACCTTTTAGAGAACATGTCAACACCAAGACAAGAAAAAGATCTAAATTCAGCTGGAAGTATGACAACAGCTACATAAAACATGGTTTCGTCATTCTGCAGCAGCCTGTCACTTGCACAGTTAGTGCGACAGCGTGACCACCATGGCTCTGGAAAACAGCCCGAGGGTTGACACTGACAGTGAGCTGAGTGTTTATTTTCCAGTGTTTTCCACAGCGGTCCAGGTTACATTTTACCATAAATTATTCTTATATCTGGTAACAGAGCATTTGTAGAAGTTAGCAAGCAGGTGTGTAACACAGCCACGAATTTAGACACATGGATTCTGTCAGAATTTCGCTGTCCAGTCCAAGGAGTCAAAAAAGTTGGAATTGGAGAAGTTGGAGATCTAGTTTATTTTGATCTGTGTGAACCAAATTTTGAGCTTACTTTTAGTTAGATCTCTAACATGACATCATCATTACTATCAGCACTGGCATCGGCTTTTGAAAAACTGATCTTGGTCGACCACCTCTGTGGAGACTAGAATCAACAAAGGCCAACCAATCAATACAGTACTTGATCCAAACAGGGTTCGCCATCCCATCTGATCATAAACCTGGTGCTGTCAAGTCTAATTTCTCATCCAGCCAACCCTGACTTCATGATCCATTTCGAAACCAGCATAGTCAACTAAAGTTGGCAGGCTCAGAGAATCACCCGGTACCCTGAGGTCCTCAGGTCTCTGGCCTTTGGTGAAACAAGTGGTTCAGCCTTAATGACCCTTTAAACAAACGCCAAAGGGGTCAGTACAGGGTTAAGGCCCGGGCCAAAGGGAGGGCAGGGAACAGCGAGGGGTTTTGCTTAGTCCAACCTGAACCTCTGTGTCTTTGTGAACCCTCAGTCAAAAGCAACCAGATGTATCAGGCTTCAAAGCTTCTTTAGAGAACAGGGTCAGATCTGGGGTCTGCGAGGAGGTGGGGTGAAACCTGAGCTTTTGATTTATCTTCATCTGTTGACACCCGGAGATTAGTAGCATTTCTACAAAAAGAAAAAAAAGGCACTGGGAGAAACATGGTGATACTTGCGATATGAACTCGCACCGGTACCAGCTCTTCGACAAGTGTGAGAACCACAGTATTTCCAGCTGGTCTCTTGTCCAAGCGCAAGTCTGGCATACCAGGTCTACACCCTCCAAAGTCGGGGCTCCCTCCAAATATCTGACAGCGATGAGAAATACGTCCCTGTTCGCTGGATGACCCCGCATAAGCCTCTGCCAGCGTGAGCCTCAACCCCCACCAACTCCTGGACTCTCAATCATGTGCTGCACGTCAGGCAGAGTCGGCCCCCCCGTTGAGTCGCCATTACCTGATGTAGAGTGGCAGTAATCAGCCCGATAACTCGCCATTCCCGTCCAATTAGTCTGAATGTTACCTGGCTTAGCTGACCTGGCCCGTGCGTTCACTTCGGAAAATAAAGCCACAGAGAAATGTTCACCACGTGGATCATATGATGGTGTCAACTCTTGTGTTAATCCACTGTAGGGCGAAAAGGGGCAGGATGTAATCCTCGGTGCAAAAACAGGGAAAAGGGCTGATTTAGTATGATGAGAGTCGGTCCCAGCTTGAACGGAGAAATTAGCGAAATCTGAGAGATAACGGCGCTAATGTTTCAGCCGTCTTTATTATGATTATCTTTCTGTTTCCCTCAGGTAGGAAATATGTTAATTTTGTGGACTGTGTTCACGCTCCCTTTGTGCACCTATACCTCCGCTGTCATTAATAATTTCAGGCCGTCTTTATTTCCCCACGTTCGCCTGTCAGTGACTTTAAAGCTTTTTGGCTAATAAGTCTCATTTCACTTCATTAACTTCTGGCTTGGGGGTCCATTCAAGCTGAGATGATATATCACCCGCCGTCTCTCTCTCTCTCTCTCTTTTTTTCTCTCTCTCTCACACACACAGAAACGAGCATGTGTGTTTGCAGGAGTTTGTGCATACACACACACTCTCCTGGATAGCCTAAGGTGTGATTGTGCGCCCAGTTTGCAGGAATACAAGCACACACTTAAACACACACACACAGGAAGAGACTAAGGGTCTGGGTAATGTGCAGTAATGGTAATTGATGCTCGTACTCTAGGACTTCTTTTCAGCCTCTAGCTGTGGTTTGCTGCTCTCTTTCTTACGAGCTAAAGGCCCCGCCTCCAGCTACAGCACAGCACAGCTTCAAGCTTACAAAGGCATGGTTGACGATTGGAGAAATTGATAACTATTATGAACCTCGATTGTATGGGGATCGTGTTCCTTTAGTGCGATCTCCACAAAGTGAAGAGAAAAAAGAATGGGAAAAATTTGTTCACCTGAGCAGGTGTAGGGATGCAAAAACGTTGACCAATGGGAGCCATCAGTCCTGGACAGCTCCTATTGGTCAATCTCCTGCTCCTCCTCTCCATCCAATCACCTCGCTGTATTCGACACACCCCTCTCCCGTAGTTCAGAGTTGTCCCCTCCCACTCTCCCGGCCCTCCTTGGAGCTCTGAGCGGCTAAAAGTAGCGTAGCAACTACTACGCTACTTTTTACTTACTGCGTGAGCTACAGGAGCTGTGATGGAGAAGGACGTGGAAAAAACACGCTGCTCGCTAGCAGAGCTGGCGTTTACTGCCGCTAGTCACAAGCAATCTGACATGGTGAATCCTATTTGAAGCTAGTGTAGGATTATCTGCCGGCCAGCTCCTTGCTCTGCCAGAGGGGGTGTGTCGTGGGGAGGGCGATACAGGTTCAGGGGGAGAGTTATCGTGAAGGTGGGACACTTTTTCAAATCTGCCTCAACGGCTTAGTCTTTTTCAACTGCTTCTCCGATCATCAGCTGTGCCTTTAAATGAAGATATGACAGCTGACCCACCTCAGGACGAAGTTGGAGTAATCTGTTAGTATTTGGGGAAAGTGGCCCAGAATAACTGTAGCAGTTTATTGTATCAGCACAGCTCCCTGTAGGGTGCACTGAGCTCCTCTTGTAATGTTTGCACTTTCGGCTCTGGTTGTTATTGTTTGTCTTTTATCACCTTTTTATGACTCACAGCATATTTTCCTTTCGAGGAAAGGGATGTTGTGTACCGCAGCGATCTGTAATCGCAGCACTAGATCTCCATTAAACCCTCTTGTTTCCTCCGTGAATGTGGAAAGGGAAATGAGGCTGTGGGCTGTTTTGAGAGGTTGTCTGTGTGATTATTTTGGTTGGCTGCAATGAGGGAGGTATCCTGAAACTGACAAGATGGAAGTTAGAGCAGACACTCCGCTCATTAGATCTAAACATCAGGTTGAGTGCCACAATGGAGCGACTCATTAATCTGCTTAATGACGGCTTATAGCCCGAGTGTGTGTGTGTGTTTCTACTCCATTGTGGAGCCAAACAATGAGCATTAAGTGAAATGACAGGTGATTAAAAGAGGTGTTGACTGGTAACACCAGTGTGCTGTTTTATCAGGGAACAAGTCGTCCTTAAAGAAATATGGTAAAATGCTCCATTAACAACCTCAGCTGCCAATAACTAAAGGGTGGTTTGATACGAGAGGATTTCAGAGTACAAGGACAATTTTATGACCAGGAGCTTGGCTGACAAGTCTGCCGAACACTATTTTCAGAGTGTAAAAACTGCCACAGACCTGCGAGTAAAACGAACTCAGAGAAGTTAACTACAGAGCTTGTTAAATGTGCGGTAACTGACTGCTGGCCTGTCAACTTAGCGGAAGACTCAGGGTGGCGTGTTGTGAATGGTCGCACGTCTCGACACTGCAGGTAACAGCAGTTTCATGTAAACAGAACCTGGACAAAAGAGAGGAAGCAGCTAAACTAGAGCTGCTGAAAAGTTCAGCAACAAAAGACGTTCAAAATCAGAGAGGGCGGCTGTAATCCAAGGGGTGAACATAGATTTATTTGTCCGATTGTGGATGTCACTTCAAAAATGTCCAATAACATAAAAATATTTATATCAAACTATAGAGAAGTATTAAAAGATTCATGAGTAAAAAAAGCTTTTATACTAGATGTGCTTGATTGCATAGAGCGTCCGGCTCCGCTGAGGCTCAGCTCTTATTCTATGACTCCCGGGGGAAACACTCGTGAGATCTCGTCCAAATATTGGTAATCCCGCGTGCGCTTCTCCTCCGATGGCAGTGGCGGATTGGATCAGGTGGGCGCTATAGGTTTGGAGCGGAGCAGAGCCGTCCCAGATCCTGTGGGTTTAGCCAGTACTGGTGAAAGACAGGCATTCATTAAATACTCAAGATCATAAAGTACATTTCATCGCATTAATTTGATAACAGGATTAATTTGATCAAGATTCTGGGAAGGAATGCTGTACATTGTTGCAAAAATGAAAGATTGGCTGTGAGATCCAAAATGCGATTAATCGCGATTAATTATTGAGAATATGCGATTAATCGCGATTTTTGATTTGTTTTAGGGGTTTTATTTAAACTGCAAAAATTAAAAATCTGTGTATAGTTATTCAAAAACATCTAAAGTTGATGTAATAATCATAACATCCACAATAAAAAGCAGTCTTGTGGGAAAAACCTGGGGGGACAGAGCCTTCTCAGTCACCGCCCCCACCCTCTGGAACTCACTCCCACTCGAACTCAGAAACTGCACCGACCTCACCAGATTCAAGACCCTTCTCAAAACCCACCTCTTCCGCACTGCCTTTCATCCTTCCTAGCCCCCCCCCCCATTGGATTTTACCTGATTCTACATGTTTTTATTGACATTGTTGCAAATTTTTATTACTTATTGATGCGTGTTTTATTGTTATTTGGATTTTACCTGATTCTACATGTTTTTATTATACTGCCGTAAATTTTATTACTTATTGATGTGTGTTTTTATTGCTTAACTCTGTACAGCGTCTTTGTGTTTTTTGAAAAGCGCTCTACAAATAAAATGTATTATTATTATTATTATTATTATTAAAAACGCTGCAGAGGAACCCTTTTGTAATTGTTTGTTTGTCCAGACTCTCTTTTACTCTCTGTTTTGAGCTCCTGTTATAATTCCTGTTACATATTTCATTGGTGTCCAATTTAACCATCAGCACTAACGAGACAAACATAGTTAACATGAGCAAAACTTCTAAAAACCTAACCCTGACTAAGAGGACCTCAGTTATGTCGTGAACCCGTATTTGTATCGAATGTTCCATCTGGTTCTCTACCCGAAAAAACAGGGTCAAAAATGTTATCTATGTCTGATCGTCTATTTCCTCCTGTATGACATGCGTGTCATATCTTCAGTTCAATATGGCCCTTCCTGGCCTGGCGACGCACACCCCGGGGGCCCGAACGGCAGCTGAGCTCAGTCAGGACATTGTTTCCTGAAGGAAATACGGCCCGGCCAAGATTCTCGAGATGCTCCGGTTGCATTTATATCATCTGCTATGGAATATGAAATACGAGACAGCCATTGAAGACAGCTTTATTGTGCCCGTTGTAAACATAATCTTGGGTTCAATGAGGAAAACCACCGCACATAACAGAATAAATGGATGTGGAAGTTTCGTTAACGCACAGCCCCTGTATTTTTCCATCTATGCTGTAAACATACATGCCAGGAAAGTAGTTCTTTAACTTCTGCTGTCTTGTAAAGAATGTATAAAATAGAAATAAGTGATCTGATTGCAGTAAAAGAAAACCACAAACCTCTCAAACTGCTCAGAAGTTTACAGCCGGGATAGAAAAATTAGTCCTCAAACCACTTAAAGATGAAGCATTAAAGCATCAAATACACTTTCAGAGGTTATAACTCTGTGAAGTTCACGGCAGAAGATAAAGAAAGGAAACTTTTCCTTTTTACAAGCCTTTAAAATGACACAGTGAATGCTGTTTGTATTTATTACACTCTCTCCCAGTAAATTAACTCCCCTCGCTCAGACTTTTTATGTTTGCAGAAGTGAATTTGCTCTGGCCTCGTGCTGCACGGCGTTTTACTGCCATTTGTAAATATTAAAGTCTTCTTTTACAGGCTAAGTGGGTTCAAACGTGCCAAGAGCTCAATGGGCTCCTCAACGGCCTCGTTCTCCTCTCCTCGTCAGTCGCTTTGAAGATCAGAGTGTGGAGTGTTAGTCTGTTATTAGGATGTCTAAAAAAAGTACCTAACCTTCATCGTGCGTCTGTGCGTGCGTGTGTGAGTGACTGTGTAATACTCTGTGTGTGTGTGTCTGTGTGCTATTGCTCCCAGAAATCTGAGAAATCCTTTCAAGTAGGAGGGAAAATGTGATTTTACAAGGGGAGGAGAGGGATTCCCCGCCTCCTTCACCTACATTCCCGTCCTCCCGAGGGGGACGGAGAGAACAGACAAGAGCTGCAGGGAGTCTGGGAGAAATTTCACTTGTTTTTGAACATTTACTAACAAAATATGCATATCAGTACAGTAGCTGAAAGGGATTGCATTTATTGCCACAGTCTGGGGTGCAAGTTTCTTATTTTGTGATGAAAGTATCAATCAGGTCACATGGGTTTAATTTACCGAAGGTTTACTGGCCCAAACTGAACCCCAGAGCCCAAAACTGCTCCCTTTGTTCTGGAGGTTTAGTAGAGCGATCCACCGGCTCAGATCTGAGCCAAATCTAATGCTCCTGTTTAGTCTGAAACGTTGGTGGTGCAAACACACAGGCAGCAATGTTTTGTCAGAAATTCTTGAATGATTCGGAGATTCTTGGAAAAAGGAGGTGCAGTGCATTAGACAGAAATGTGGAAAATGATTGTAAATGCAGAAACTGGACCAAGAAGTTCTTAGAGGCTCCACTGGGCAGCCTTATGTACCAATGATGCTGATGATGATATATTAACCAAATTAAAGACTATGATGAGGAGTTTAACCCTTTAATGCCTTTTGTATCATATTTGATACATACTTTGATGTACTTCTATCAAATCCATATGAACAACAAATTACTAGAAAACACCGATAATAATAAAAATGTCCTCTTGTAGTTTATCAGTTTCTAAAAACATCGAATGTATCAAATAAATCTAAATAAAGATAAATATATTTGTTGAATTTTAAGGACATTTAGATTTTTTGGTTTTCAGTAGAAAGTGAAATAAACATTTCAGCTCCCAAAATTGTTGAATTTTCTTGCCTTAATTGTGGTCAATCTTGTCGCTGATGGTCGAAACATCAGTTTGGGATTCAGTCTGTTTCATAAATGTAAAAAAAAAAAACTCCTCACTGTAGCTTTAAATCCAAATATATTAAATTTAGAGTCAATAGGGAGCCTCTTATCAAACTTACTTTGGCCAAGTGCAAATACATGATGTAGAAACTGGATCATTTTAAAGCTCCTGTGAGGGCTTTTTCAACATCTATGAAACAGACTGAAATTCTTACTAATGTCAATTTATGAAATCTAAAAGCAAACAAGACCGTCGGCGATGTGTTTGGTGGTTTTTATGCTGTGTTTTTATTGTATTTTATTTACTGTAGTGAGGGGGTAGGTGTCGGTCGAGGAGCTGAAGAAACAGCTCTAATAATTTTAATAAATGATGTGATTGACTGTCAAAAGTCAACAGGATTAAGAGACTTTATCCACAGGTGGCACCAACATTCGCCCAAACCAAAAGTCACTGACAGGAGCTTTAAAGCAGCTCTGAATATAAATATAAAAAACTTAGTAAAATTGCACCTGCAGATTGCTTATAGGACCAGATTTGATTCATTTAGCTAACGAGCAAAAAAAAAAAAACAAAGCTCATGCAGGTCCTATAGAGCAGTGGTTCTCAACTGGTGGGTCCCTACCCAAAAGTGGATCGCGGACACGTTCTGGATGGGTCGCAAACAGCTGGTCAAAAAAGAATATATTTATGATGTTTGACATGTATTTTATTTTGAAAAATAACTTATTTTGTGCAATTTGATATTTATCTGATATTTGATATTTTCTATATATGCAACTTCAGTAGCTGTTGTCCTTAGTTCATGTGCTCTGAAATGCACTTTACTCAATAAAACGGGTGTATTTGTGTTATAGATTTGAGTCTTTAAAGGTTTTGTTTATTAAAAAATAAATTTGCTTGGTTTGAATTCTATAAAAGTGGGTCGTCACTTAAAGACCATGGGAAAATGTGGGACCCAGAGTGAGACCAGTTGAGACCCACTGCTATAGAGGACCATGCAGTGGGACATATGCTTGCATTTTCTAAAAGTCTAGGTTAGACCTTAAGGCCAAATATTTAATTCTGCAGGGTTAAACCCACCGTGTCTTTTTAACCCTGACCTTACGCCGTGCAGAAACGTGCAACCACACACTCTCAGCCAGGACTGACCGACCCTTTCCACTTCCACACACTTGCAGCCCAGTCCCAACCGTGGCACAGGCATGCCTCCACTCTTTTCAACCTGTTCTAGTTTAACCCTTTGACTCTCCACCTGCCGTCCCACCCTCCCACACCCAAAGAGACTTCACGCAACAACCTGCTGCACATATTCCGCACTCCTGACATGCTTGACCCTTGTGTACCCGTTATCCCCCGGGTCAGGTTAGGGCACGCTCAGGCGCGGCCATATGGGTAAACAATAAACAGGCACTCCTGGGTCAGGGCAAAGCACACAGTGTGGGAGCTGAATTCTGATACAGCCTTCGACAATTCAGCCGCTCTGTTTGTTATAAAGGCTAACCTCAAAGTAGGCGGATAAACATCAGTAACCTTTGGGGTTAAAAGCTGTTGAAATTGCGATAAAATTTAAAGGCAGTGCTCCTTGACTTCGTCTGTTATCAGTTTGTAGAAGAAGTTGTGCAACTAAACCATTACATGATTACATTTTTGGCTTTTTCCTGAGACTTTATTCTTCCTCAAACAACCAACTACTTTTTTACTCTTTGACAGATTTGTGGAAACTGTCAATTTGGCAAAAATTTGTTTATTTACTTTCGGGTGTTTTTGTACATTGTCCACATTTTCGAAGCGTTTTCCTCTGTTAGCAGCTCTCCATGTGTCTGCTATTGTGTGGAAGCTGGCGGCTTCTTCTCATGGTTTTCTTAAGAGTGGGGTGTTCTGCGAATCGTCTGACTTAACCACATGCTATGTCTTAAACAACCTTTCTGAGACCAGATGGAGAAAAAAAAAAATCATGTTCAGAGGAAACAAAACATTCACAGTGGAGGAAAAACAGACCTGATCACGCCCGTATGCTTTTATGTATGAGGAGAGCTGATCACGTCGACTATAAAAGCAGCCTGCCAGAGTCAAACTGCTTCTCAGGGTTGTGGTAAACTTTAAAACGGACCAAAATGTAATCCTTTAAAATGTCATTTTTCTGCATAAACATTTACTTACACCAGTTTTACTCAAAGGTTTCAGATGTTGAGTTTACTGTAAGTTAAAATAAGGGTCATAGTGAGGTTGTTCCTACTAAATAAAGCCTCTTTTATACTTTAAATGCATTTTCGTGCTGTTTGACTTCGCTATAGCAACACAGCACTGTGGCCGCAGACAGTATAGTCCAGACTAGAAAGGAGTCAGACAAAATTAACTTCAGAACAATGAAGCGCCATCTGGGAGCCGGGATAGTTAGTCTTGCTGAGCAGAATAATCTGGATCATTTAAAGATGTCCAACTTTGAGTTTGAGAGGAGGAGGATCCAAACTCTGCTCTTCCATGGTAAGACGGATCACAAACAACTTGAGCAAGAGCATACAGACTCTGTAGTTTTGAAGTAATACATGGATCTGTATGGAAAAATGTGTTTTGGTTTATTTTTACTTACATGACTTGATTTGTGGTCGTTCCAGATTAACCGTACTCACCTCTGATGTAGTGCTGAGCAATTTTATCGATTCTGGAATATGAATTGATATTTTTTTCCCCAGAATGTACCGATTTTTCAGCCACAAATATCGATACATTGTCACCCTTGTTCTGCCTAGCACTGCGCTGGCTGCCCCCTCCCCCTCGCCCTGTTCTAGGGTCACCATACGTTCTCTTTTTGGGGGGTTGTCCGGGTTTGTCCGGCTTTGTCCAGAGAAGTTTAAAAAATCCTTCAAATGTCCGTGGTTTTTTACGGAAGTTTCAAGTTAGTGTCATGTGGACTGGCTAAGTTAGAAGCGTGTAAAAGACACTCGATCCGACCCGAAAACTCTCGAAATTAACTTTGTGCGACTCCATGACTCCTCCCCCGCATAGTCGCGCCCTCTTTCTTGGAAGTCAGGATATGGTCACGCTACCTGCTCTACAGCCACTGGTGTTGCTGTAGAGCATACCTAGCAAGTATCCCATCTAGATACCGTCTTTACAGAAAAGAAGTCAGAGCGAGGAAATTGAAGAAAATGGCGGGGAATATAACTTTAGCACCGTTAGGCTTAAAAGCAGATGTGTGGGGGTACTTCGGTTGTAAAAGAAAGACGGAAAGATTTAGATAAAAGTTTAGCAGTTTGCAAGCTGTGTCACAAAAACATGAAATATTCTGGAAATACAACAACCTACGAGCACACCTAAAACGTCACCACCCGATCAAGGTAACACAACTTGCCTAAATATCATGATATATATCGTATCGTGAAATTAGTGTATCGCTACAACCTTACTCTGATGGTAGGGTTGGCATTGTTGCAGTTTGGAGTTAGCAGGTTAAATCCTTCGATTGTCTGAACATTTCTATCCCCACAAAGATTCTCCTGATGCTGTTGTTGGATCTATGACAGTCCAGCACTTATCAAACGACCCTCTGAGGCCGAGGAATGCAAAAACAATTTAACAATCAGAGGGTCACGCATTCAAAGGTACTTGGAATAGAAACAAAAGATGACCTGAATTAGGCGTTTTGATCGTCTGTCGTCGTTTTCTGGGAAAATTCCGGCTTGAACTTTGACCTAGTGCACACCTGCTTCCAAATGTGTTTGTAGGCTTCAGATTTCTCCACGATTCGAAGATGTTCACTTCACATGACCTCTGCTCAGACTATAGTTTTAGGAGGTTCTCTCCTCTCGCCTAATTCACAAATTTGGAAATTTTAATGCGCTCAAAGCGACAAATATACCCGGAGGGAGGAATGTTGTGGTGGAATAACAGAGACGTCTATCACTCACTTTGGTGCTCTGCCCATTTTCTCCACATTTAACGGCGTCTTACATTTTGTATGGGATTCATTGGAATGCAAAAAAGTAGAATGAAAGGAGCCTCTTCCTTGCAGCGGGGGTCCCCAGAAGGATACATGCATAAACTAAAGTGAAGGGTAAACCCCTTTAGTGCATCTCCATCACGCACACACACACACACACACGCTAAACTCTAGATCCCACTTGCGCTCCAGTATCACACGTTTATTAACCTCTTTCTCCTGGCCCCTCCCCTATTTCACACACAAACACACACAGACACACACACACACTAACATTTAAATGGCGCCTCTGCACCACCGTGGCAAGGGGAGAAAATAGTGGGTGGAATAAAAAGTGCTGAATGAAAGAGAGAGAGAGAGAGAGCGGAGGAATGGGGGGAAGAAACAACAACAACAACAATACAAACTGGGAGAGGAAGTGAGGCTGAATAGAGGGAGATGTGTTTGAAAAGAGAGAACAAGGTTAGGGGATGAGAAGAGCAGGGAGGATGAGAACAGAGGCTGGAAATAGAAAATGTTTTTATCTGTCCTTTCATGGGAGTGGTTTGATTCTCTAGTGTGCGATGAATGTGTGCATCAGCGCATCGTGGGCTACTGTTGTGTCTTTGCCGCTGTCTTTGTACTTCACGGTGGAAATGATAAGAATAAGACATGTTTACAGTCGGGTTTTATCCTGCTGTGCATTATCTTTGAGATGGACACATATGATCACGCCATGACCATGCAGCGCTGGATTTGTCTTTGACGGGTTCTGCGAAAAGCTCTGACTCTAAGGTTGTTGATTCTCGAGCATTAGTTTGAGTTCTTGTCGTCCTTGTACTCTGCCCATCTTTCACTGCTAGCACCACCAGCCTGTGGTCCTCTTCGCAGGTCAACAACCACATGCAGGAACTAGAGGAACCAACCTGGGGGAAGTTTGATGTTTAAGCGCGTTATTTAGGTTGAGGAAAAGGTGTGAAGTCAGACCCGGGACGCTCCCAGCGACCTCGCTACACCAGTGCAATATCAGCGATTAGTGGTGTTGTTTTACCTGGGATTTCCACCGCATCCAGAATGGCCCTGATCTGGAACGGCGGCAATTTTCACCGTATTCCAATTCCTACTGGATCCGATTGTGAGGTGAATTTCGTGGCTGATTACGGACAGCAGGAATTGCGAGAACTCACAAGAACCCGCAGATTCACATGCAAGTTGTCTTTAGCCACATGGGCTAACCATAAAAGCAGTAGATTGTGTCCTTCCAGAGGAGGAAATCTAGACTTATAAAATCAGCATCTCCTCATCCATGGTGTCATCGGGGTGAAATGCTGTCTATAAACCTTTCACTTGTTCGTCCCCGCCAGTTTGCTTGGTGTGGAATACGATCTGCCTGAAACACAGAGTGTTTTATTTTGAAAGAAAGACGGATGTTTTATTTTTTGTCTGTGCCCGACTTCCTTTCCAGCACGGATAAATCTGTGCTGAATTTATCCGGCATGCTCCGGCGTCCAGAAAAAATTGAACTCTTGCGATCAGCTGTGGAGTCCGGCGATCCAGAGCGGAACGGAAAGACGCTGGTGGAAATTGACACATTAACTTGAATGGTTACAATCAGCTACGATCGACAAATACGGCCTTTTTGTAGCCGTTCCAGATGCTGTGGAAATTGGGGGTTAGTATTCAGTAATCCAAATATTACTAACCTTTTTCTTCTTTTTTTATGACTGGCTTTTTCTGCAAAAAGCAATCGATAATTTCACACAGAGGAGAGACTTGTTTTCATCTGTTGCACAAATTCAGACCGGTGCAGTGTTGCTTTTGTCCTTTTTCTACAAAATTCATTATATCTTTGGTTAAATCCCGATTGCTATTTTTGACATTTTTGATCAAGATCTTTGATTTTCTGCAAAGACACAAACATGTTCTTTATCTTCTGTGTCTATAATAAGTGATGCATTGCTGAGAGGGCTTTGCCGTGGGCCAGGGCGCTTTGTGAGGCCTTGTGAAAGGCTCCCTGAAAGGAGCCGCCAGTCCATGCCTGCCGGATTTAGGGGAGTGAGTTTAGGGGGTCACCTCGGTCACCCAGGGGATAAATGCCTCCCATTGTGCGTTCTAAGGAGATGCTCTCAGTAGGGAGTCTATAAAGCCCCAGTGGCAACACTAACACCCAGAGCTCTGAGGCTCCCAAGGGGAACACCCCAGGACCCCTGTAGGGGACGGGCTCACAGACTGTGGGGAAGAGGAACAGCTGACGGGACCCTCAAACGGTCTGGTTGTCTGGTGGGTTTGTTTTCGGCCTGGGAGTTGTGACAGGTTGGGTTTGTTGGGTTTTCTTGTGTATCACTACAGACTTGAACTCCCCCCCCGAAGACATGCAGGAAAATGAATGGGCCCACAAATAGGTACACAGGTTGCATCCACTGTGAAAAATCCCCCGACGACCTTAAGACAGAGAAGGAGACAGAATGAAGTCTTTGTCTGACGTAAAATGGCGCATGGTTTTCTTTCCGAGACTTTTACAGGAAGCGTCGATATTCACTTATGTATGTTTATGTCTTTACACACATTTACCTCTACATATGTGTGTGTGAGGGTGTGTGAATATGTGTGTGTGTGCAGGAAGCGGAGGGGGCTGCGTCTCATGGGGTCTTTTGTGGAATGTCTCTGCTCGGCCCGTCTCAGAGCCATGAGATGGGCAAACATGAAATCAAAGTGGAAAAGACCCACAAAGGGGTGGAAGGAGGATGACTAGGGTCTGGATGGGGGTAGGAAGATGGAGGGTGGGAGTTGGGGGGGGATGGAGAGAGAAGCTTGTCCCTGCACCCCAGGCCCAAGAAAGCACCAGGCCTCACAGCTTCATGAAAAGAGCCCTTATGAGGACCTGGCTGTTCTGCCTGTGTCGGATTAAGACCCTGAATCCACAGGCTGCCAAAACGGTGTATCTGTGTCCTTTTTTAGCACCCCCCGAGAGCACAACCATTAAACACAACACTGTTTTCCTTTGGTCACATGTTTGCTGTTTTTCTGTAGCATGAAGACACATTATTGATAGATCCACGTTCACATGGCAAAGGCGGTTTTGCCTCTTTAAAGTCTTTAAAGTATACAGTATATCTCCATCAGACCAACGCAGGTTCTCTCTTTTACTGGTTGGTCCCAAAGTAAGAATGCAGAAAAAGCCACTGAATGTTTTTCAGGGAATGCAAAATCTAGAAAAAGTCCACCAAAAACAAATTTTATAATCATTTAGTCAGGTAGAAGCACACAGGAGACAATCGACACTAAACAGATGTGATAAAATAAGGTTAACGTGTTTCTTTTCTTCAGCTTTCCGCACTGGTTTGACTGGGAGCTCATCATTACTGTCAACTAATCAGTGTAGCCAGTTTAGCCAGATCGACGAAGACCAAAATATTGCAAATAGTAATGTAAACTGGAATTCAAAATATTCATTTCTATTCCCTATAAAAATGTCATTTTCTGACATGTTATGAAACAATACTATCCTATAAGATATGATATGATACTGCAGAATACTGTTTGATGTGATAGGAAACAGTATGATACTGTAAAATATGAAATATGTGACATAACATTGCAGGATACGATACGATATATGATATGGTTAAAACAACATTACTTACTGTATTATAACAGTACAGAATACTACAGTATGACCTTATATGGTACGATACATACAATTTGATACCGACAAAATGATCAAAATTAGATCTTTTAAGGTGACCATATTTTGATGATCGAAAACCAGGACATTCAACACGGCGATGAGATACTCAAATGATACTTGAAGTTGACTCAAAGATGACTTATAATTTTGATACGTTTAAAGTCTGACTCCTCTGTATGGAAAAAAAATGTGTTATATCAGCAAATACTGTCTATAATCAAAGACATAAATTCAGATAAGCTTCTCAGAGGTTACTCAACATGTTTTATTATGACAAGTTTCAAAAATAGCGAATAAAGTAACGTCTCTTCATTATATGAAAATAAATGAATAAATAAGATGATAAATAACTGAAAAAATACCTCTGCTTTATTAGAAATCCAATTTTAACTGAACTAGCTCTCACAAACTAACAAAAACTAACTAGATAA
Organism: Xyrichtys novacula; assembly: GCA_962446985.1. Lineage (NCBI taxonomy): Eukaryota > Metazoa > Chordata > Actinopteri > Labriformes > Labridae > Xyrichtys > Xyrichtys novacula. The sequence continues at coordinate 2,697,549 of OY660882.1, read as the reverse complement.
AATATTTATATCTTTAGATTTCTAATTCATCTGAGTAGCCTGGTTAAAAATAATAAAAACTGGGACATTTTCATCACTTTATAAAAAAAAAACAACCAGGACATGACCTTGAAAAAAACGATTGTTTGGTCTCCCAAAGATATATAATTAATGATATGATTTGATATTATGTGATACAATAGAATACTCACTTTGTAATTAGATAAACTTTGTTATTTAGGATATAATATAATAGTCTAATAGTTATTCAAAAGTACAGTATATCATATATATATATATGTAGATATATACAGTAGATTATAATGTATGATACACTTCTTTGCTCCCAGTTTGTCTCAGTCTCGTGTGTTGCAGACATTCATCTGCCGTTATACTGATATATACGAATAGATAAGAAGATATAAATAGCAAGTCTACTACACATGGACTCCACAGAGATGCTGACTGTCTGTTTCCCTTTGGTCGACTTAATCTGAGTCATTATCTGAGCCCGACTTTTCTCAGGTGAACCTTTGTACGAACAAGAATCAGAGATATGGAAACATGAGGGATTTCCATACATATGAAACTCTGCAGTGAAAGGTACTGTAAATGTCTAATTGATATGTCTGTTCTGCAATTGATAACCGGTTTGACATGCGGAGAAAGAGGAGGTACAAAGAGATACAGTGTTCTGAGTATCTGAGCAATTACACTGTAAAATCTCCATCACCCCGCTCAAAGACCTTTTTGTGGTTTCACCCCGCAGGGCAGCGTTCTTTATCAACGTTCACTCCTGAATTACAAACGTCTTCGTGTCATTCCCATTCAGCACGCCGCTCCAAATTATCCTCACTACAGTACCTATATATTCACCTCGTCTTCAACCCCTCCTTCAATACTCTGAACCCCCTTTTCTTTACTGTACATACTCAATCCAGATCCCTGAATGTCCTCGAATAAAGGGATGTCATGCACCAAATAGGATCTCCCATTCTTCCTGTGGTAATGATGTATGGCTCATAATGGGAGGAGCTGGATGAGTGGCTGTATTTTGGGAGATTGATGCCATAGGTAATGGGGCTGTTACGAACAAAAGAGATTGAAATAAAGAAAAAAAGAAAATGAAAAATTCAAGGAAAAGAGGAAATCACTCCCATCGGAAAATTTCCGATCGTTGCTGTTTGGATAGTGTTTGCACTTTGTAGATTTACTTTCCCAGGTGTGTATTTTCTCCGTCGGTGTGTAACTCTCCCACTGCATGTGTTTTGGGAGTACACATGGTGGGTGCAGGAAAACCTTCACAGCTTTGTAGCTCCCTGTGTCACCAGAACTGGGACCTTTGTTTCAAAGGGAGACAGTCTGCTGGGGATTAGGAGCTGCGCAGTGAGGTGCATGTCTGCTTCCTGAATCTTTGGTTCTATATCTGATCTGAAATAATCCCCAGCAGGTCGGCGGGTTTCGTGGCAGGGAAGAGGAGTGCGACCGAATCTGCTGCTGCCACGTCAACCCTTTGACACCCTGTATGTGTTTCTGTGTGAGAGATGACACAGACTGTGTATATTTCACTTTAATAAATAAAAGCACAGAGTAAAGTAAGCTTCAAACACAGTCTGATCACAAAGAAACTTTAACATCCTGGCTTTGTTTGCCAAGTCCAAAAGACCAACTATTTCAAAGAATTGCACATAAATGTAAGAGGAATTATTTGATATTTTTCTATAAATTTAAAGCTCCTGTGAGGAAATTTCACTTTGTGTCAATTTTAGCGCCCCCTGTGGACAAAGTTGTCTCTTTGTGTAGTTCAAAGACATATGTATCAGAAAGCCCTGCTGGTTTTATAATCTGTAAAGAGATTATGAGATCTGCAGCCTTCTTTTTATCTAAGTTCACAGCAGTTAAGGCGAAACCTTTTGAGGGGCCGCAGCTCACAGCCCCCTCTTTGGGGCTAGCTGGTTGTTGTTGGTCACACATTGACATAATCTACTTTTTATTTTTTGACCTTTGCTATCGGTCAAAAGGAAATAATTATTCCCTAGTCCATCTGTGTGCTCTTTAAAGATTAGGCTGAAATATTAAAGGGATGTTACGGCGTAAAATTAAGTTAGGTTTAAACACACCGTAACACCGAGTTAGAGAGATGAATGTTCCTAACCGCTTGCTTCTCTAGTTATACCAAATTTAGCAACGACCGCACGGTAGCAAAACACAACGGTCTAATGAGCCACCTCACCTACTCTCTTCCAGCAGGAAGAACCTTTAGCGTCTCGTTCTGATTGCATTTCCATGAAGAAATGATCATAAATATTCTTCCTTGAGCTGTGGCACCCCGCTGTAGTCCATAATGGACTGGCCTTGAGTCTTGCTACAAACAAGTGTCTGCTGGAAGAGAGTGGGTGAGTTGTGTTTAGTCTCTTTGCTAAAGAAATTAGGCAAAGCTAAAAAGATGTTTGGTGGCTAGTGCTATGGCTAGGACCCTATATGTACTGTTGATGAAGTTAGTTTAAAGCTGGGTATAAACTATGTGAAAGGGCTAGCTTAGCTTAGCTTGTCTGGAGCAGTGGAGGCAGATCGGCTCAGCTTTCTTAGAAGGCGACGCTAGCTAACTTATCAACACCCAATATCTCTTTTTGACAACTTAAAAAGACTGAACTGTATGTGCGTTTACCCCCTTTTTCCCCTTTTTTCTTGCATCAACCTTCTGGAGTTTCTCGTTGACTGATGTGAGCTAACGTTTGACATCTGTTTTAATTAGCCTCATGGTTCAGCTCGGGCAAGAAATTTAGTCTGGAGTCCGTGGGAACCGAGTTTATGAATGAACAGAGTCTGAATTTGTTCCCAAGAATGAAAAAAAAAAAGGAACCAGCGTACATTACAGTGGATTTGACTCGCTGTAGCTTGTGCTATCATCAGGACTATTAGTCTGGTCCAGTGAACCGAGTTTCTAAAAATCCCAAATTCCATTCAGCTGAATAGAGTTGGGTAAAAATGTGCTTTGCTGTCTAGTTTTTACTTTCATAATTTGCATTTTAAGGGAAAAAGGGAAATTAACTGTGTGGATTTTTTGACACGGCTCTCTTGGCTGTGGGCACATCTTCTTTTTGGACACTAAGACGAGGTCACCTCTGTTTACCGTCCTTGTCCAACCAGCCAAAAGGACTGGACCAGAGATTGTGTATGTGTGTGTAGTGTGTAGTGTGTGCATCTGTGGGTTTGTGTACATGTACAGTACATGTGCCAGTAAGTGTCCCTCTCTCCACTCTCCACTCAGGCTGATTACCTGTTTATCCGTCTGCAGGGAGAAAATAAAAAGCCTGTGCTGCCCTTGGAAAGAAAAAAAAAAACTACCTGAGTGTGTGTTGGTGTACGTGCACTCACACACGCTCGCCGTCTGGCTGCGTGTGTTTATCCTGCTGGGTCTGTGATGTCAGCGCTGTCTGGCGACAGGCTGATTAATGTCTGAATGTTTTCCAGCTATTTAGCCCTGAGCCTGCACACTGAGCGAACACACTCACATGAAACTCTGAGAGGGAAGGAAAAAGGAGAAGAATTGATGAGGGAAGTGAGGAATAAATTTGCTGGGTTTAATAAAATAAAAAAAAGTTGGGAGGAACGGTCGAAACCAAAACGTCGCCGTTTCCAAATCGTCTGTCTGAAACTCTGTGCCGTAGCTGAGAGAACTTCAGCGTCAGTTTGGTTGAATAAACATTTATAAAAGTGTTTTTTTTAATTGCTAATAGGAATTAAACGACATCTAGCCATGATATCAAACTTAAGCTTGCCTACAAATTCATAAAGGAATTGCAGTAATTATTTTTAATATGTTAGCGTAGGGAAAGCGTCAAAGTCAAACTTCGATAGTGCTAGCTTAGTTAAGATTAGCGAGAAAATACCACCACCCTCCGTGTATCACGTGACAAATGCTAATATTAGCTCTAAGGCACTTGGAAGCTAACTGTGATGTTATTTAGCTAATTTTAGCTGTTTTCAGACTACAGCCAATAGTTTAACAACAGCTGATATATATAGATCTGTAAAGCGTTGTTTAGTGTCAATGTATTGGTATCCAACTCCTTTTTAGTGAACAATATCGTAGCTGGTGAGCAAAGCTAGTGACAGAACAATTAGTTGAAATTCAAAGGTAAGCCTTTGCTAAAAGGTAAATGACTTAATAGTCTAGTTTCCATTGTTGAACTTAGCTTAGTATTAAACACTGCATTACTATCAACTCACCACGCCCCCAATCATGCAAATCTGTTCGCTAATTTTAATTAAAACTGCTAAGAACATCGCCACCTTTACAGTGAGTATGAACACAGATAACCAAACCATCTTCTAAAACTTCTATGAAACATATTTATGTAAAGTCTGCTGTAAAAATTGGCTCTACTACAATGATACCACAGCTTTTGTCATCAGCCTCAAGTGGACACTTGAGGAACTGCAGTTTTCTGTCCAGTAAATTCATTTTTCAACATTGGAAGTTGCTGCTTGTTGGCATCAAAAGTGCTCAGCCAGGTGTGAGAAAGACGTCTTTAAGTGGATTTGACTGAGTAACATCATGAATGTGCAAATTCGTAAAGATACATATAACAGTATATAACATGTAGCTAGCCTACGACCTTGAACCACCTACTGCACAGAGTTAATGATCTAGCATTTGTAAGTAGCACACTACTAGGGTAAGCATATGTCCCCTTTTACCCGGACATGTCCTCTTTTTGGGGGGCTGTCCGTGGAAGTTTATAAAATTCGTCAAATGTCTGCGGTTTTGTACGGGAGTTTCGAGTTTGTGTCACATGAACTTACTGAGTTAGAAGCGTGCGAAAGACACTCGATCTGACCCGAAAAACTCTCTGTGACTTCGCCCCTGCATAGTCATGTCCTCTTTTTGGGAAGTCAGAATATTGTCACCCTACACACTATTAATCAGACAAAAAAGATTTAATATGACTGTCAGATCTGTCTGAAACGAACACACCATAGTTTGTTTAAGGTCCAAACACGTGTAAGTACTTTCCGTAATCTGACATAAGTTAAGAAGAGGTCAACAATGACTCATGTTCTGCATCAATGTTCACTTTGGCTGACCCGTCTATCACTTCCAAACGTCATGCCAAAGCGATTCTCGTGCTCTTTGAACTGCGCCACTTTGCTTAAACGCCACATTAAAAGATCAACTTAAAGAAGAGAGTCACATCTTGAAGAATCTGGTCGCTCTCCAAGCCGAGGCATTTATCTCCTGGCTCTGACGTGAAACTATAACAAACAACAAGCAGTAAGTAAAGGATCACCTCGGGACAGCCAAGAGGGAGGTTTAAAGAAAAAAGACAGTAGGAGGATGTGGGAAAGCATCTGCTTTTATTAAGATGGACATTGCAATCAACCGCCTTCCTCTGACTTGATGACTAATCTAATGTCCAAAGTATCATTGAAAGAGGGCCTGTCCGGGGTCGTTAGCCAGCGAACAGAGCGACGCCAGCAGAGCGGCAGAGTAATGGGTCCGTCCAACTTGAGTATGTATGGGAGCCGTGAGATGACAGGACTTCTGAGCACTTCCTAATGGACTCTCCTGGCTTGTCTTTGGCACCAAAAACTGCTCTTGAACGCTTCTTTCTCACATGTCATGTCGTCTCATTCACACCCTCTCCATTATTTCCCTCCCTTATTCTTCTCCTCTTGGCCCTCTCTCTTAGTATCTGTCTTTCTGTCTCCTACTTCCATCCTTCCCCTGCCGCTCGGAGATTAATTCCCGGGCTGGCTCCGTGGAGAGGTTCATTATTGAGATCGTTGAAGGATCTCGGGGTTCTCGACAGCGGAGCAGATGAGATGGTCGCGCTAAAGGTCTCGTTAGCACTCCGAAGGGGAGGAGCAGGGGGCTGTGTGGAGTTTTGTTCAGGGTAAAGACATCATTATGAGAAAGTGAAGACGCTGTCATGGTGGCAGAGAGGGAGCAGGAGGGAGTGGTGGTGATGTCGAGGAGGGAGGACATTTGTTCTGCAATTAGCAGGGAGCCAGCTCTCGGCTCCTCCAGCAGTCTGGAGTTAATTAGCAGAGCTATTATCAAGCCTTGTTCATTGGTACAGATGAACAGACAACATCTCTAATCTTACCGCACTCTGACGCAGTCTGAGATCTAATATATGAGTAAGAATGGTAGCATCAAACCCACATCAAATATCGCAGATTAAAGGGAGGATAGTGCCAGAGAGCTGCTATGAATGTGTCGAACGAACTGCAGCTTTCATGCTGCTTGAAACATCTGATCTTCTTCCATTTACATGTATGCATGAACGGAGCAGAATAAACAGACGTCATTAATGAAAAGCATCTTATTCTCTTTTCCCGTCCCTTTTATTTCCCTCCCTTCCTGCCATATTAGAAACTGTCCCGATTGTGTCTCTCCGGACTCAGACATCACAGCCTCACCAAATCTCCTGGAAGCACGAGGCGAGGGGGGAAGAATTTGGCTTATCCGGGAGACGGCATGGATACATCGGAGCCCCTGCAGAATCCCCACCCCTCCTCCTCTTCCTCCTCTTCCTCTCGTCTCTGTTTCTCTCTCGCTAACTTTTCATTCTGTGCCGCGGCAGATTTACTGTAATCTGGCAGATCAAAGGCGAGCATCGCAATCCTATTCCCCTAATCCAGTTTGATGGTGACTTTTGCACATGTAATAACGCTGACAAAAAGAGAGATCGCTTTTAAGCCATTTTTTTTTCCTTCCCTGCCTCCCTGTTGTCACAGTAATAATCATATTTATGAAAACAGAGTCAAAGCCAGAGCTATTTTGGGCTCTGATTACATATTACATTAATAATCATGTCAGCGGTGCCATTTTTCGCAGAAATACATCAGCTTGTCCCTTTAGCAGAGACGCTGGTGATGATAACTGAAAGTAAACTACAACCTAATTACAATCACATCATTTCTTGAGTCATTTCTGACCGCTGATCTGCTTTTCCCTCAAGATATTTATCAACATTTCTCTCTTTTTCCAGCCAGTAAATGGATTTACCACGTATTAGCATCAAAACATCTGGTTATTCTCAGACTGATGGTTTCCAGGACTGGGGTGCAGTGACCCCTCAGGGGTTTTCTGATGGTTTAATCACCTCCCTTTCATATGGTATCTGTCATAACTTGCACCGCCTCGTAAGATGGAACTTATTTGATTTGGTTAAATAGGAAATCATTAGTGACATCCTTTCAGGTCATTTTTAGCCCCTCTCACTCGGGACTACAGCTTATACCCAACAAAAACCCTTTGTTAAAGGTACTTCACGTAGAATTTAGCATCATTTTTTCAAGAAATTGAGAAATATTTTTGTATTAGCCCTCTGGGGTCCTTGAAAAAAAGTTACACTTAGGTCCATTTCCTAAAAGTGCTATAAAATTATCATACATTAATATGTTTTTCCAACAGTGCTAACTGCGCCGCCTCCAAATTTCTTTTTTTCCCATTAAAAATAACAGTGACATCATTTCGTCAAACTGGCATTTCAAGGGTTAAAATTCGGAAAATGAATTAATATTTAATAAATATTGATCAGGAATGAAGTTAATTAAAAGATTTAGGCAAAAAAAAAGTGTGAAAAAATATTAATGTATAACATTTTTATAGTACTTTTACGAGATGGACATTTTCTTCCATCTAAGGACCTAAGTGAAAATGATGTAGCCATCTTGTTTCCGCCTCCGATTTTGCTTTTTTCCGACTTTGTAACTGAAATGCTTGTAACTCAGGTGTGACGTCGTTTATTAGCTCCGACATCTGACTTCCAAGGTAACTCGAACGCAGCATAAGAATTCACTCTGAGGTCAAGATGAGACATTTAGAGCTTGGGATGCGATAATAGCGCCAAACAGCCATTTAAAAGATTTTCAGAATTAAAGCTCCTGTGAGGAACTTCTCGTCTGTGTTGATTTTGGCGCCCCCCTGTGGACTAAATATACACTTACATGTATGTTTTGGAAAGTCTATCTGATTGTCACATACTTCCCCTGCCGGCTGTTGACGACATCACTTTTAGCTAATTAAAAACTCCTTACTGGAGCTTTAAGTTGCAGGTTTGAAAGTCTCCAGATAAATTGTCTCATTTGTCTCTTAAATACCCCTTTTTCTCATGTTTATATATTACACCCACTCCTATGTAGCCCTACGTTCATACTTCATCTCAATCCAGCTCTCTCTTTCCCTGAGCTTCTCTCTGCCCTCTCTGCATTTGCATTACTGTACATCTCCTCTCTCCTCTTGCAGCTGTGCAGCCGTCTCTCTTTGCATTCATTCCGAACTTTTTTCCCCCACTGACAGTTTGACAAACTAAACCCCTCATCTTCTAATTTGTATCTTTCGCTCCGTCTTGCATGCACCCAAACCACAATTGTTTTCTTTCACTTCTTCAACTGGGGCATATCTCACACTAACTTGATTTTTTTTTTTCCCCCTCTCCCAAAATTTAAAAGCGCATACTTCGTACAGTACTCGAATGCAGTTGCAGAAAACCTCAAGGGTGTAATTTGTGCCTTCTCATTTCAGTGGATGATTCTGCAGAGCCGTCACTGTCTCTTTGAACAAGAAAACACACACTAACACACATTCCTTGTTTTCACTCAGAAATGAGAAGCAGCCTCGCACATGCTGGATTAATGTGGAAAACTGTGGTTGTTCTCTGGACTTCTCTGGTTTTAGTGCTTCTTCCCTTTTCTTTTATTCATTCTGAGCTGTGATGGATCCATTAGCTTAATGCATGCAGCTGCAATAACGCACTTTGTATAATGTCCTCAGCCTTTAATCCTTTGTCGTAGGGAGAGGTGGCTGACTGAAGCTGGGGTACTCCCTGCTATCAAGAGGAGAAACCTGTGGAGTAGATAGCCCCTAGTGGCGGCTTTTGTTACGACACCTCAGATGCTCTATGTGACTTTAACCGTGCTCTGACTCTTTCCATTACTGACATGGTGTTAAAAATGATGTATGGACCTCATAAAGGGAAAGTATATCACAAAACAAGTGAAAGATGGTAAAAAAGGAAGAAATATGATATGACATGGAGGTATTTCTCCACAATCCAGACATGCAGACTCAGAGAACTTGCAGATAGTACAGCCTCAGATTTTAAAAACTGGGGTTTACAAAGATTTAGGTGGTTTGCACATTTTATTTAGTTGAAACTGAAATAGAAACTAATGTTTAGGTCAAATTTATTCTCTTTTTAAGTTTAAAGCTAGCAGGACTGTTATGTTTGGAAATTCCACCATTGTGTTGCACTAACTCTTCTTGCTGTAAACAACAGAGAGGCCAGTTTCTGGAGTTTGTGAATGTTTTCCATTCCTACAAAGATAACAGCCGTAAATACTTGGATTTCCACTACAGAGTCATTACATTTTTTATTGCAGTGCTTTCTGTGACACTTTAACCACAGTCTTGTCATAGAGATCATATCCATGCAGAGATTTCCACTACATGTTGGCATCTACAGTAGCACCAATGCTTTTTACTTTCACCTTGACTGGGCCCCATTTGTAATTATCTGAAGTATTTATCTGCATTATATCTGAATTTAATTGAAACGATATGAGCGAGCAGGAGCGTCTGTTTATGGGCGGGGCTTGATGGAGCAGAGAGGGAGGAGCTGAGGGGAAAACTGGTTGGGAGGGGTAGAGTTTACATTCAAGATTCCTCCCCAAAAACTGGCACTTCCTCAGATCCTGCCTACCCCACCTTTAATGCTAAAAGATTTCCACTACAGAGTCATGGATGTTTTTATTGAAGGACCCAAAAATCAGAGCCATACAGGATTTCCTTTATGATCAACTTCATCCCATCTCTACTTCTAAGAAACTCTGTTGTGTTACAGATTTGTCGTAAATTGACCCTCTTGGTTTTTGTTGATTATTTTTTCAATTCAGATCCTTTCAGGATTATTTTCGTCTCTGTTTTAACTTTTCCAAAACATATTGTTGACATCAACTTTAAAAGGATCCAGCATTCTTCAGCAAACAATAATATTATAAGATTCCAACATCTGATAAGTCGCCTCTGCGCTACTTTAAATAAACCACCGAAATCTGTTTTTACACAGCGACCCGACTCTTTTCATTTGTGGTTGTAAATTCCCGTCTGTTTTATTCATCTCACACTAAAGGGCGGTGGAAATATGTCGTATGAAATGTTTTTAATAGATGTCACTCTGTTGTAGATTGTGGAAGTTCACAAAAACACAGATTTTGTTTAGTTCTCAAGCCGCCAAGTCCTTCTAAATCCTCTCTTCTTCTAAATTTGGTTTGTACAAACGTCAGTGATGATGGATGTGCTTAAATTGTGTGCATATTTGGATCTGTTTAATATTAAAGAGTTTACAGAGTTGTTGCATGCAAAAGTAAAAAATGAGATTTGTGCTCAAGCTGAGGAAACACATGAAAATGATGTATGACCAATAAAACGGTCCCTCATTCTCCACCCAGAAGTCTTTTCAGGTTTATAATCGGGTTTAGTTTAATCTCCTCCGAGTGTGTTTACAGAGAAACCCGCTTCATTGTTTCTCACTTTTGTTTGGTTTTGACGTCATTTCACAGTTTACGTAGCTCCTCACCCTCAGTTTATTTTCCCCGTGTGTGATGGAGAGATTATTTTCTTTTTGCCGCTGCCAAGAGCGAGAGGAAAATAAAAGCAGATTCGATGGCTCATGATAAGTTTCTTGTGTTTACTAAAGCAGGAAGATGGATGACGAGATAGGCCGACTCATGAGATGGATGGCTGGATGGTTTAATGGGAAATGATGGTGATCGTCGGGCATGTTTGGCTAAAATCAGGCGTGCTCCCGTGTTTATGTGGCGGCGGAGGTTGGGGGCACGGACGAGTGGGTGCTCATGCATGTTAGCATGTGTGTGTGTGGGTGTACGTCTGTGTGCTGCAGAGGTCCTGTCAGAGAGGAGGAATGATTAATGTTCCTCTGCCACATGAAGGAGCCACAGACTAAACCCAGCAGCCTTCACTGGAGCGTAGCGTACCTCACCTCTCCATCCTCCAGCTCTTCCCGTTTTGTCACTCCTCCTTGACGTCCCGGGCTTGTTTTCACACCTGCTTTCCGCTCTTAAAGCTGGCTGGAAACGTTTTTTTTGAGCGTGGTGAAACTGGGCGGCGCCACGGAGAATTGACGGTTAATGGAAGCAGAAGAAAAGGAAGCTTGGAGGAGAAACGGAGCAAAAATGTGTGAATGTTTTTGTTTAAAGTGGCAAATAAAAGTGAGAGATAATTGATGATTGATGAGCTGACCATCAGGTTGTCACTATAGCATGTTTTGGGCGCAGTTCTGGGTGTTAAAGCGGCCTTGCTGAGCTCCAGGTGTCCCACAGTTAGAGGGTCTTTGGGGGTCAGGGTTTTGGATGAGTGCAGATGTAGATTCAGGGTGTGAAGGGTGGCACGTATGCAAAAAGAGCGAACAAAGACCGAGATGGCGGTTGGTCTGAGCCTCATTTGGGCAGCGCACTGGCATCACGAGGTGAAGACGGCGGACAGATGTGATTGATGAGCATTTAGCTGAGCACGGGCAGGCGTGGCGGTGTGACAGATGAACACCGCTGTGGACGCCGTGGACAGTCACGCCAAAGAGACACCTGCCTCTTCGGATGATGTCAGATGTCACACACTGCTATTAATTCATATCAAGTCCAGCGAAGGCAGGTTCACGGAGGAGCCCAGGCTTGGACCAGATGAGGGCCAACAGACTGAATCATCATATGTGCGCAGATTAATCAGCCAGATGTTCAGCAGAATGGGACCATAATGCATTTCAGCATGAAGGTAATGAAGGAGTGTTATGTCGCCTTTTGCTCATTTCGAGCCACAATCAGATTTTATTTACTGTATTGAGCCCCCCCGACCAAATGATGTATGAGGAAGTTTTGTTAGACTCAGAGGACAGAAACAGAGACAGTAGATCTATGTAGATATAACTCTATGATGGTTAAACTTCAACGAACATCTACTTTTTTCAAAAAGTTGAATGACAGTGTTTTATCTTTGGAGCTTAAATGTTGAAGGACTTAAACTAAGTGACAATTGATAGATAATTTAACTGTAATAGGCAATTTGATTGTAAAAATGTATGTAGATTGAATGAAAAATGCACCAAAAGTTGCAAACAAAGCGTGCCATCCATAGATGGTTCATCTCTTACCTCATAGACAGGACATTCATGGTACTTGTTGACACATGCCCCTCCAAAGCACTTAAAATCACGAGGTGTGCCCCAGGGTTCAATTTTAGGCCCTGCGCTTTTCTTTTTAACCTTTCCAAGTTCCCTCTTGGCAGTGTCATCAGGAAACATAAAATCAACTTCCACCGTTATGCTGATGATACGCAGCTCTACATCTTTGTGTATTCTGATGACACCAGGTCACTGAATTAAATGCATTTTTAACAATTTGAGAATCTGTTTGAGTCTGCTTGCAGTTTTATGTCATTATAAGCTTTATTTCACGTTTGCTCCCTTAAGGAGCTTTCTGTTTTCATCAAAGTTGGCGCCTCCTTTTTATTCTCTGTGCCTGATGCTTTCAGATAAAAACAAATCCCGTCCTACTTTCCTGTATCACTCTACATGCAAAATATTCTTTAAACATGCGTTAAATGATCATGTTTGACCTACCCACTCACAGCAGTTACAGGACCATATATCATCACACTGTAGACATTTCCAGTAATAATTATAACAACAATAATAATAAATGTAACTGATAACGCGCTTTTATAAGTGCTTAAAGACTCTTTACAAGAAACACAATTAAAATATAGAAAATTTGGAGACCAACAATGTAAAAGGTAAAAGAGTATGGGGAGTGAATTCCAGAGTGTGTGGGGCAGCAGTGGAGAAGGCTCTGTCCTAGTACCAGGGGAAAAGGATTTCTCTATATCACTGTGAATTTGTGCGATACTTCCCTTTAAAGAGTCCCCTAAAACATGTTGTGACAATTTGCATTTCCATTTCGTAGCTGTATTAAGTTTCAACCTTGCGCTAATGATTATGTACGTGATGTCACTTTAAAATTTCACACATAATGTAACCAGAGCGGGCCCAAATGTCACACACTCACACACGACACATGCTCTCATCTGCGGCTACGGCGTCCATCTCGCTCTTTTTAGCGTATGACCTCATGGGACGGCGCTCGGCTGGCACACCGCACATGCCATTCCTGTCCTTTGATGGAGAGAGCGTTTTCTCCGAGGGGCGGGTTGGGCCTGTAATCACGGTGATCCTTGGCCCGCTTGTTATCCACTCCCACTGCCAACTCTGACAAGCACAATCCCACCTGGGCCCTACCAATCCTGAGGCGTTGACCATATTCATAGACCGCGCTCACATAGCCGCCATTTCCAGGAAGCAGGAATGCTGTTTTGATGATCCAACTATGTTGACCAAATCTCTTAGAAGTCAGCCAGTTATTAAAAAATTAATTTGTCTGATAGAAACAGACAGTCCAGTGGGTGTGCCTCATTTAGACTGACATTGGCCTAAAAGTTCTGCACATGCTCCAGAGTTCACATGCTGGGTTTGGACCCGGAATTAAATGTGTTGCCAGGAAACCAGGGGAGTAAACAAAACCTTGACAGGACACAAGGAGACGTCAAAAAGACAAAGCTGTTGTATCATTTGTTAAAACGACATAGAGCTGTAAAAGTGACGGCGTTTTCATCAAGGGACATGAGTGTTGGACGGTATGAAGAAAATCTTATATCACGTAACATGAGTAATTTTATATCACAATATCGGTATCACTGTATGTTTTTTACCCCTGTAATTTCAATTGATGACTTGAAAATGACCATACTGTCACATTTGTTCATTTTCCTTTTACTGTAAGACTCAGATTTGTTTACAAATGTAAACAAAATGTCAGACCAGTCTGGTGATTTTTTATTATATGGTGTACCTTTGGTGAAAGACCCTGCCAAACTTTTTTATATGAGAGGAGCTGCTACAACTCTAGTTTTTGGTGCAGCGGGTGCGCCACACATCTCTTGGCTCTCATTATAGAGCTTGGCGTGTTTCATCTTTAGGCGGTGGAAGAAGTTGCTGGTATTTCGTCCTCCAGCGATGGTAGCCACGCAACACTCTTTGCATAGTCTTGTTTTTTGATCATTGTCGGATTTTCTAAATCTGAAGAATCTCCAGACAACCGATGTTACGACTCGCGCCCTTTTTCGGAACAAGTTCCTGTGTTGGGTGGGTCGGGCTGCCTCCGTTTGCTCGGTACTGCAACTAATCTCCACGTCCGCCATGACCACCACCAGTGAAGCTGTTTCCTCTTGGTCGAAACTATGCCAAGCAGTCTGCTGGACGCGCTGGTGATAATAGGGAGCGCACCCAAACCTGACCAACCAAACGGAGCGAACAAACTTAGCACGAGGCGCTACGGTTTTCCTGTTAGCGAGCGCAGACAACTACACACTGACTCAGAGAGATGCAGCAGACTCTCCAGTATTAACATTATAGCAAAATTTCTACTGGTAGGCACCGTTATACCGTCATACCGCTAACACTAATGGACAGCCCGTTTGCCAGCTGCCGACACACTTGTGGATAGTTTTTGATAGATGATGTCGTTGATCAACATCCAGTCCAGAAGTAGCGAGGAGAAAAAGAAAATGTTGCCACCTACTGGAGCAGTTGCAAACATGCTTCTGTCAATAACTCGATTCTTGCCTTGTCAACCAAGACAAGAACAACAGTCTGGTTTAATGCCTTTTACCGTAGCTCGACTTTGCTGTGTATATAAACGTACAGAGCATTTCCAACATGGCGACTGTCACCTCTGAATGCCTCTTCAAAAAACAGGCCAAAACACATTTTTAGAAAGAGATGACGAAGCTGGACTGAGTTATTTATTATTAATTAATGCTGAGTACATCGTTTAGGCGTCCAGGCATTTGCCTCTGCTAGAGTTCATTTAATTAAAGAGAAAGGAAGTAAAGTCAGGGCCAAAATACTTGACAGGAAAATGAAGAAAGGGAAGAGAAATGAATGCTGGCCAGAAACCGTTGAGGTAATGGTTCGAAAAAAGAGAGAGAAAGGAAAGAAGAAGAGTCTTTAATTTGGTGATACCAGCGTCATTCGGCTATTCTTGGGTCGTGACAGTGAACAGGGCTGGTTGTCCGCAGACTGGATCTCTCTTATCTCCTTAGCAGTGTACTCTCTGGTGATAATGGCCACTCATTACAGAGCTGCAGCCCCGGGGAGACTTTGGAGAAGTTATCCGCTCTAGTCACCACATCGCAGAAGGCTTTTCCCTCATCACACAGTCGGAAAGTGGGCAATGAGAGGGTCCGCTCCCATTTGTAAGCACATAAGCTGTGTTAGTGCGGCTACTTTAAAAGAATAGTATAGTTATATGACTGTGGGAGAAGTTTAAACGAAGTAAGAGTAACTGAAGAGGAAAATGCTGCAGAGTTAATTAACACCATTAATATTGTTTACAGTTTCTCAGGAACTGTTCCGTGTATCTCTATGGGATAAAAAGTGTTCAAAAGTTTACCCTTTTGGCGATCTATCGAGGGTTTCCGGGCATTTCTACGCCTTCCACAAGGTTTACAATCCAGCCACAAAAATATTTGTTTGATCAGAGACGTTTGATGGTGAATCCGCAGTAAAAACATGATTATTTATCATATTCTTGCGATGAAAAAAGATTGCTATTGCTAAATGCCGCTAATGTCTTCAAGCTGTTTTGATTTAGCCTTTTTCTGTCAAACTTTCGACCAATTACATGGTCTCATATTCTTCTTTTATTGTTCCCTTGACAGTAGTGTCCAATGAGAGGAAACCAAAGATCAAAAAGATCTTTGGTTGATCTTTGCTTGTCTGCAAAATAAGGAGTGATGGTCGTCAATGCTTGGAAACAAGCAGAGAAGAGAATATGAGCAGTATGATGTGGCCGTTTGTCCCATCCCAGACAGGAACTGCTTCAAGGAGTGGCAAAAACAACTGTAAATAGTTAAAAACGCCTGGAAGAGTTAGTGTAAATATGTAAATAGTTTCTGTTGTGTGTTTGTTCCAATCCCAATATTTCTTCTCCTGATAGCCAAGACTTGAGAGAATGATGTGCAGGTGAGAAAAGGCTCGGTCACTGTAGATTTATAAGTTTTTTTGAGCAAAGTGCTGTTGGTATCAATTTCCGTTTTTGTTCTTTGGTCGACTTTGATGGTTCTGAATCTACAGTCACATTCATTTTACATAATATAATATAGCTGGGAGTTCTAAAGGTTAAAGCATTCGGAGGGAAATAAAAAGATAGCTGTTATAAAGTTACTGAGTGACGAGCAATAATGTGTGTAGCTGACAACCAGAAAGTGACAAATCCAAATACATGTGTGTTAGCTTAGTTCACAGGTGCAGACATTAAAGCAAATGGGCAAAAAAATCCTCTCCAGCAAAACAAAAATATTGCCACAGACACAAAAACACTCTTAAACTCCTGCAGTTTTATTGGACGCCTGAGTGTCTGGTGCAGAGCGGCGAGGAACAGCTGTGTGTCCAGTCCAGGCCGAGTCCTCTCCAAACACCAGCAGGGAGACAGACAGACAGTGCCCCCTGCTTAGCCCCATAATCTGGCATAATGCCCTCACTGTAACCGGAGCTCTCATGTACAGTGGTGGACACACAGCAAGTTTCCCATCCTCTGCTCCTCCCCAGCTGGCAGGAACCTCCACCTTACTGACAGTTAACACGTTTCATTCATGCCAAATACTATAATACCTCCCATAGAACGTATCTGCAATGTGACTGAGCCCTTTCACCGCCCGCCAACGATGACTTAAGGCACCTGTTGTCATGTCCACAAGATTGGCACAGGCGGTGGCACACATACAGAAAGTTCACTCTTATCACGTAATCGGTTCAAGTGCAAATCGGTACAGGAGGATGTAATGCCTTTGGAAAGAAAGATCATCAGGTTTTTAGGTCAGGAAGTGAGCCATAATACAACATGTGACACTTTTAGTTCAATAACCTTGATTTCTGACTTTTTAAGTAGTGCTGATATCAGAATTAAAGAAAACTTTAAAAAAAATAGATATATTGTATTTTAAATTAAAGTTCCTGTGAGGAACTTTCAGTCAGTGTAAGTTTTGGCGCCCCCTGTGGACAAAGCAGTCTTTCCTTCATATTTTGTAGTGACTCTTGACTCAAAATGTTATCCTGATAGTTATACAAACATGGATGTTTCTTCAGCTGCTTGGCTGACACTGACCCCCTACTACAAGTTTTAAGCACTAAAAATTATCATATACAAATATTAAACTCATCCCTGATGTTTTATTTTACTTTTGGATATATGAAAAAGCTGCAAGGTAAGGTTTTAAATTAAAATTAAATTTTTAAAAATTTCTTCTCCTGATAACCAATGTCAATGTCAGCTTTATTTATATACAGTAGCACATTTAAAAACAGCCAGTGGCCTACCAAAGTGCTTTACAGTGAAATAGCCCGAGACAGTAAAAACAATAAAAGCAAAAAGACATATTAAAACATAAAACAACAATATAGATAAACATAAAATAAATAAAAATAAATAAAATACCCAATAAACCAAAACTTAACAGAATTTAAAATAATTTTGAAAATAAATTTTAAAATTAATAAATAGTAGTTTTAAATAGTTTGGCTCTGATATCCATTTAATAGTGATTTAAATTTTTTTTTTAAGGGCCTGTGTCCATTAACAGCATTTTTCGCCCTTGACATCAAGTTTCAAGAGTCTCTCTGCAGCACTTACTGAAAAAGTTATCCCATTGCACTTTGCCTCCCCCCCTGTTAAATCAGTTCCATACTTTCTTGATTTTTTTTATTGGCTAGAAATATCGAAGTGACTTTGAGGGACCTGGTGGTGTACCAGAAATTAAAGTATTTTTAACTTGAAGCATTGTAAGCACAGGTCTTTTTGTACTGAGGATATTGAGTGATAAAAATACTGATTGCATTTCAGTCAGGACCATTCTCCTCGAAGAGAAAACTATAAATGGAAACAGGCCCTTACTTGGTTTTGTGCATAAGTATGTCTACATCACATCTGATTTAGTCAATTATTAACTTGTACTTTAATTCAATCACAAATATTCTTTAAATTCACCCTGTCCCTTATCACAGTCATATTTTTAAAATCTAAATGATTTGCTCTTGATTTTTTTCATTTTTGGCCTTTGTGTGTAGCTGTGAGATGCTCTATTTTTTTCCTGTTTTTCTACTGCATATTAAAAACCAATATTAAATTAAAAACCCAAAGTAGACGCATGCTTTTTATGATAACCTGTGCATGATCCCAAGAGCTCACTTCTGAAACGGAGCTGTTATCTCCCGGTCAGCAGTTATCAATTTCAGAAACGTGAACCCATCCCATTTTTTTATGAGGCGAACCCTCACCTGTCCCACACAGTGAGCTCCATCAGCGGTGCAAACAACATATGCATGCATAAACACCACAAATGCAAACACATCCTGCAAACCTGCTGTGCATTCATGCAAATGCAAATACCTGCTGCGCACGCAAAACCTATACCGATGCATGTATTTATCGGATTTACCTGAAAAACGCACTTAAAAATGTGCACACGCATGCAAAGCTATAAAAAGATACCGCTGTGAGTTGCTAGCAGGAGTATGAGCTGCAGCCTCCTCATTTCAAAACAGGTTCTTGTTGTCTTTCTGACAGGCCTCCCTCCCCATCGCCAAGCTGTCCCACTGAGATAAGCCGGCTGGCATTTTCATCACTCCGGCCATACTGATTGGACCATTATCATAAGAAAGAGGCTGAGAATCCAGGAGGCCTTCCCCCTGGACGCTGATTCATGTTCAAAGTTGGGATTAGCAATCTCGCTCCTCAAATCCCCTCAAACAAGGCCGGGCTGAGCAGGCAAATGAAGCAAGCATTCAACAGATAATGAAGAAGACTCTCATGGCTCAGTGGATGGCTGGATGGACTTGTGAATGAATGAATGGATGGATGGGTGGATGGATGGATGGATGGAGCAGGAATAAATCCTCAGAGAGCAGGAGTAAAACTTGCCACTCAAACTCTCCTGAAAAATGCAACAGTCGTCACGCAGAATTTCCCTTTTCCTCTGTTTACACACTTAAGATATTTCACTCCAGCCCCAATATGAGAAGCCGCACAAAAACCCTTTCCCCATAGATGAGTGCAAACCAGACTTATTTCAGGGCCAAACACATTTGAGGGTTACCGCTGGGGTATTTTCTTTGTAACGCTGATATAAAGCAGGTCAAAAAACTGGAAGAGAAAAATTTCCAGCCTTCTTAACATTTTTTCAAACTGGCATTTAATTTCTCCGTCGTGGTCTCGGCGAACATTCCCGAACCTTTTCTAAAAAATCTCACAGCGGTTACTGGTGTTTTATAGGGCACACTTGCTCCAGTCTGAATATCAGCCTCCTGTGGTTTTAGTGCTGACAGAGAGGCGTTTTAGGTCACCTGTTTTTTAAAATCTAACTACCATCATATCTTGATCTTTAAAACTGAAATTAAGTAAATATGACTGTAGAGGGTCTGTTTTTTAATTCTAATAAATTCTGCTCATTTTTGATTGGATGATCCTTTTAAAGGACATCAATATGGTACAACAGCTCATGCCAGCTCATTGCCTTACGAGTTTGAATAGTTGATTCTGATTGGTCAAAACCCAATAACAGCAATGCCATTAGATTTCAATCATGGCCATCTTTTTAAGACTTTTTAAAGGGATATTCCGGCGTACAATGAATTTAGGGTCAAACACACCGTAAGCTTTGACTAATTTCTTCAGCAAAGAGACTAAACACAACTCACCTACTCTCTTCCAGCAGCCACTTGTTTGTATGGAGACCTCAGGCCAGTCCATTACGGACTACAGCGGGGTGACGCAGCTCAAGGAAGAACAGTCATGATTATTTCTTCATGGAAATACAATCAGACTGAGACGCTAAGGCAGAATAACTACCGCGTCTGCAGTGCAAAATGATTAATATGATGATTATTACTACAAGGAAATGATAAAGAAATGATCATAAATGTTCTTCCTTGAGCTGCGTCACCCCGCTGTAGTCCGTAATGGACTGGCCTGAGGTCTCGCTACAAACAAGTGGCTGCTGGAAGAGAGTAGGTGAGTTGTGTTTAGTCTCTTTGCTGAAGAAATTCGACAAAGTTAAAAAGATGTTTGGTGGCTAGTACTATGGCTGGGACCCTATATGTACTGTTGATGAAGTTAGGTGCTGTTCTGAACATTATTTGTGGCTATAGAGTGGCGTTTTGGTTGAGCGTGTGGCTCTCTGTATTGCTATCGGTCATTATTAAAGTTGATATAACTAGAGAAGCAAGCTGTTTGACCCTAACTTAATTTTACGCCTTAATGTCCCTTTAATTCTCATGAATTCTGCTCATTTTCTATTGGATGGTCTTTTATTTAGATCACATCAACATGATACAACAGCTCATGCCAGCCTATTACCTTATTGATTCGAATACTTGATTCTGATTGGTCAAAACCCTGTTATATTTCAATCGTGTCCCTTTGATGACTTTTTACGAACCTCAGTGAGTCTCGGCTCTTTAGTTAATCTGTTTCATAGTCTTTTCTTGGTGTCATTTAAAGTGTAATCTCTGTATCTAAGCATGGAAACAGAAAAGAGGAGGGGGGTCTGCACAGGCTTGAGGGATAGTATAGCGGTTTATCCTCAGAGGAAAGAATGGCCCACATGTAAAGCATGTATGTCTCTTTTGATCGTCTGTGAAGACTGCGCTCTGTATCGGTGTGTTTCTTTTATTGGAGGAAAGTAGTTTGGTCTGAAATGCAAATATGATTAATCCGAGCAAATACCAGCGACGTTATCCTCTTAGAAAATAGAGCAATGGGCTTAAGGATAGCGAGTCATCTTACAAGCAGCTGACTTGAAAAGACTGTAATATGAGACGAGCACAAACGCAGCTCTCTCCAGGTATCACAATGATAGATTATTTAAATTTCGGCCCATAACTCACTCACAGGAGGTTACAAATCGGAGACTTTTGTAATTACACTCTCAGCGGGGGAGCTCCAGCTCATCAGCACCCACAGCTCTGAGGTTCAGAGTGAAATGATCCCCAAGACCAGGTTAATGCAGGACAAACGCTGTGAAATTCTTACAGAAGGGAAGACTTTCTTTTTTCCGCCTCCCTGGGGTTTACAAAGTCATTCAAAGAAAGTTGAAAGCAAGATATCAGAGCTACACTTTGGTATAAACTTATTTGCCTTCTAGCATGTTGAAAGTCGTCTACAGAAGGAGCTATGAAACATGCAACTAGAGAGGTACTATAATAGAGTGATCATATGTCCTCTTTTACCCGGACATGTCCTCTTTTGGGGGGCTGTCCAGCCTGTCCAGGGGAGTTTATAAATCCTTAAAATGTCCAGGGTTTTGTTTGGAAGTTTTAGTTTGTGTAAGTTGGACTAACTGAGTTAGAAGTAGGACTGGGCGATTATATGATCGTGATCAATGATTGTGATAAATTTTAGTTCCATCACGGTGATCAGTTGTGAGCATATTTATTCAATCAAACATAGCAGAAAAGTGTGTGACAACAGGCCAATCAGAGTTGAGCTTTTCCTGCTCACTTCTGTGAGTTGCCAGAGAAGTAAACAGAATGACAGAACGTGAAGCTACATTTGGAGCTGAGGGCAGCAAAACAGATTTCAGCCTTGACTTTGAGTCATCCTCCAAAGATGTTATTGTTGAGAAGAAAAGTTATTCAATGTCGGTTGTGTGGCTAGATTTAAATCTATGAGGGAAGTGTGCTAAATGCTCAAGGGGTCTGTGATCCGTCTTACCTTGTAAGAGCAGAGTTTGGATCCCTCTTATTCTCAGGAAAACAACTAAACCATATCAAGTCCCAGTGATGGGAATTCAGGCTCTTTTTAAAGGAACCTGATCATTTAGCTCAGCGGGATCAGGCTTGTTCTACTTTAGATGTTTCTTCATGGTTTGGTTTCAATACAAGAGCTGAGTCATTCATAACTAACACATCATCAAGATTAATATCCACAATTAATGATGCATTTGATCATAAAACTGACGGGATGAGATTTTTTTGTTAGAAGACTGTGTAGGCATAGAGCGGACATGACAGTTTTGTCCACAGGGGGCGCCAAACCTGATACAAACAGAAAGTTGCTCACTGGAAATTGAATTAAAAAAGGAATGAAAAAATCCCCACAGTATCAACAGGAGGTGGAGAATTTTCCTTCCATTATCCTTCACAGATTGATTTAATATGAATTTTGATGAAGATACTTTTACTCTTTATTGATTGGCGGATTGATAATTTAATTATCAGACACCAGAAACTGAGAATTAATCACTGTTGTTGTGGCATTTTCAACAGAGTGAGTTCATCCAGTCCAGAAAACACAGCCTGAAAATAACAAATGTTGTAACAACTCTTTCGAAAGACAGAAAAAACATGAACAAACCAGTCTTTATTTCATATTTTGAGGACCTCAGCACGGATATTTATTTAAACAAGAGACTTTTTATTAAATCACCAAACAGTCTCACATTAAAAAAAACATTGATTTCTTTGTTTTAAACGCACAACCAGTGAGGTGATTGTCTCCACATTTCCCTCTGCAGCAGCTCTCCTGAATGGAAACCCTTACATAATGCAAAACAAAATTCATCCTGTTACCTAATACAGTGGCTGTAGCAGCATGGAGGTAATTAAAACCAGAGCGGCAGCAAAATATGATTAACATATATTTATGATTATTCCCGAAGATGTCGAGTTCGTTTTGATCCATGTAGTCCAAAAGGGAG
Organism: Xyrichtys novacula; assembly: GCA_962446985.1. Lineage (NCBI taxonomy): Eukaryota > Metazoa > Chordata > Actinopteri > Labriformes > Labridae > Xyrichtys > Xyrichtys novacula. The sequence goes on along the minus strand of OY660882.1, from coordinate 2,674,736 downwards.
TATCGAGAGGTGAATGAAAAATGTGGCTGTGATCAATTATGACTAAAAAATATAAAAAGACAGTGACAGAGGAGTTTTTAGGGAAATCAACGTTTTTATCTTTTATGTTTTTCATTTTCCCTTCACTTCTTATTTTTAGCTATAGTGTCTTTTCCTTTCAGTTAATCCGTGTAAGCTGTGCCCCTTACATACAGCAGCTGTTCTGTATCTGTGATTTATCATTTGATCAGCTGAACCAACCCTAACATATGGCGGTGCCTTCTTCAAGTTCACTTAAAAACACATTAAAGCAAAGCTGTAAATAAGGAACACTTGGGTTTATTGTTTCATATTGTTGCCCAATCACCGTCCAACTTAAATCCTCTTTCCTTTCCTTTATTCCCGGGATGCAGATCCTTTAAGTAAGAAGAAAAGAGCTTCCACCTGATCCATATTAATGTGCGACGCTTCTACAGGCAAAGCTTATCGTTTTATGTTTGCCCCCTCCTTCCTCTTTGCAATCACATTAAGCAGCTCTGCAGGCCGCTGCACCGTGTTTGCATTACAGTCACATATAAGAAAGTATCAAGTGTGCAGGGATTAGAGTTAAGTGAAGGCTAAACCCGTACCTGGATCGCATTAGACGTGGCAAAGCAGCTGGAATCACAGAGTTCAGAGCGGAGTCATTAATGCATTAGCCTTTTTAAAGGGCAGGTGGAGATTTTCCTCTGTTTAAAAGAACAGAGACACATTGTGTGGAGGCGGACCGTGGTTGGTGTTTGTTTAAATGTCTCATCGACGAGCAAATTTCTGCTTTGAGTTATCGTGAATAAAGGGTATTAATTTGAAAATCTGGTTTTCAATTGATTCCAGTAACAGATCACATGATTTAGCAAGTCTGACACAAACATCAGGGCTAGACTCATTCAGTTGTCTTCCTTCATTTTTTATTTCTACCATTTACAATTAAAACCAAAGACGTCAGATATCATGGTTTTCCAGAGGTGTTGAGAACTTGTTGGCTGCTTTTCCTCAAACCATCTCAACAGGGTTCAGGTCAGGGGGCTGTGGAGGCCAGGTCATCTGACGCAACACTCCAACTCTCTCCTTCCTGGTCAAGTAGCCCTGGAGGTGAGAATGTTGTGGTAGACATGCTTGTTAAGATGTCCTGAATTTTGAGTAAATCAGTTAAACATGTTGATGTAGAAGCTCTTGCAGATGCAGATGCGTGTCTTTGCCTTTGTTTCCAGAGTCCAGTAAAACACACTTACAGTGGTGAACAGTGCATTGCATGATCAAGCGTCTCCTTATACGACTGAAGCCATACGACTGCAGCAGGACTTCCTTTTGACTTTTGATGGCAAGACTAGGGCTGGGCGATATGGGAAAAAGTTTATCATGACATATTTTTTTCATATCAGTCAATATCTATATATATGACAATATAAAAATGGAATTTAAAAGTGCTAATTGGTAGCATGGCTTTTTGCAATTCAATAAGCCACTGCATCTGTGAGGTCTTTGTGTCTTTTCGATGTTTTTTCGTAAAGAATTGCGCTAAAGAAAAAGGACTGACTGACTCCAGTACTCGCGGGTATTGATGCTAGCATTTTCGGCAGTATCAGAGCATTTTCTGATACTGGTATCGGTATCTGAACAACTCTAGAGGAAGCTTGTTTTTATGTTGATTTAGCTGTTTTCACGACACTATAGATGCAGGGATGCTACCACAAATTTGGTGTATCAATTAGGCCCCATCACTCCACAAATGCATTTCTTTAAGTCATCCTAATTTGACTTTCCATATGGCGCCCTCTTCTTTTTGTTGGTAAGTTTAATAAACTGCATCAAAAATCATCTTGAAATCGTCGGTAGGATGGGGGTGTGAGCGTTCCCCCCCAACATTCATCAAAGTTGGTTTGGTCTGGCCTGTACTAATGTCCATCCTCAGGGCTTTAAGATCCGACACACATCCATTGATCCTCCTCCACCTTGAGTCCAATCACTTTTATGATCTCCCGCTCTCAACCTCTATTGTGTATTCACTCCTGCTCCACTTGGTAAAATCTGGGTCCTCCTCTTTCCTTTCTGAATGGCGCCATCACCACCTGGTCTCCATTCACTTATTGATTGCCGCGGGCTATGGTGATCATCTGGGTCCGGCTTGGTATTTAGCATTTATAATGTCCCCCTGTGCTTCACAAGAGGGCCTCTGTAAAACACTGTCAGCCGTCTCTACGCCCACCAAATATCTGCATGATCCTCCATCAGCATTCACAGGAGATCAAGTTAACCCACCAGAGAAAAGGCCAAGCTGCACAGAAGGTTTCTCTACAGGGACTTCTTTCTTTATCATTATGATGATGTGTCAGCACTCTGGCCCTTGCCCTTTCTCCTTTTGGGACCAGCCTATTTAGGTGTACTATAGTTATTCCTGTCTTCTCTCTTGACGGTTTGGGTATCCAAAGTTGCCAATCAAGCCTACCAAACTCTCTGCGGCCCTCATTTTCATCCCATCCGCCAGAATCCATCACTCATGGCACAATGGGACAAAAGGGGGCTGTACCGCTGGAGGGTAGTCGGTCTGTTGGGGAGGGTGGAGTATGAGGTGTATGGGGCAGGGTGTTACGGTGGGACTACCCCATTCTCTGGTTTCCAGAAGGGTTAATGACAGGTTGAATGGTTTTCAGCCCCTTCTTCAGAGCTTGTGTTATAGCTGAAGATAGGGCTTCCATTGTGGACCTGTGTCAAAGTGCACCGGGACAATGAGAAACCCAGAGTTCGGGGGGCTTACCTCTCAGGGCTCCAAAGGAACCTATCAGTTTTTCATGTGCAATGGGGTGTGCTGGCGCTCCAGGTCTGTTCAATACGCTCTTTGATTCTGCTTTTGGTCGCGGGGACAAAAGGAAGAAAAAGTGAGTGTGCGAGTGGGAGGAGACGGGGATCGGGGCGGGCATCAATCTTTAACCTGTGCACCGAGGACAGCAAACACAGCTGAACTCTGATAGTGCATCACATCGCTGTCCGCCTACACAGGGGTCCAAAACACGGTGGTTAACAAACATCAGCATACTCATTAGATCCGTCTCTTTATAGTCTGCCGCTCAGAAATGGTTCTCTTTGAAGACTGATGAAAACTGTGTCTTTATACGCAGAACACGGTTTGTCCAAGATTTAATCAGTCGGCTGATGGATTTCAGCAACAACTAAGGAAAAAAAGTTATGTCATCACTCAGTACTGACTTTTAGATTTAGTATTTAAATAAATGCTGCTCTGCTACACCACTGCGGTCAAATAACATTGCTTAGAGAAAGGAAACTTTCCCAAAAAGCGTCTTCTGTGGGGTATAGTGTTAAGATAGCGGTGTTAAAGTGTAAGAAATATACGTAAGCGCACATTGGAAATGTTCAATCAGTGTTAATATGGTGTGAATTTTTTATGAGATAATTCTAAGACATGTCCAGGGATTCTTAGTTAATGCAACAATAAATGTTTAAGAGTTCAGAAGAATGAGGAGAAGCAGAAGAAGAAGATGAAGAAGAAAGATGAAGAAGAAGAAGAAAGATGAGGAAGAAGAAGAAAGATGAGGAAGAAAAAGACAAGGAGAAGAAGAAAAGAAAGATGATGAATAAAATAGACTGAAGGAGAAGTAGAAGAAGAAAAGAAAGAAGAAGAAGAAGAAAAAAGAGAGGAAAAAAGGAAAGAAAAAAGAAGGAGAAGAAGAAAGAAAGAGGAAAAAAGAAGAAACAAAAGATGAAAAAAGATGAAGAAGAAATAAGAAAGAAGAAGAAAGAAAGAAGGAAAAAGAAGAAAAAAGAACAAGAAGAAAGAAAGAAGAAGAAAAAAGAAGGAAAGGGGAAAGAAGGAAGGAGTAGAAGAAGAAAAGAAAGAAGAAAAAGAAAGAAGAAAAGATAGACGAAGAAGAGGGGAAAAAAAGAAGGAGAAGTAGAAGAAGAAAAGAAAGAAGAAAAAGAAGAAAGAAGTTTATTGATAATGTGGTTGGTGGTTAGCCATCGCCAGTTTGCATGTTTACATGATATTAAAAAATCAATTTATTGCATAAGGCCTGACTGAAACAGGACTTATAAAGTGCATGGGAACAAATTAATCCTAATGTAATTGCACTGTTTGAATTCTTAGTAGATGGACTAATATACCAAGATAATGATTTACATCTATCTGACCCAAACTGGCCTTCCACTTCTGCACACTCCACAGTAGGTTTTGATCTGGAGGTCAAACGGCATCAAAGTGTTCAAGGAAGCAAAATAGGTAACAAAATCTTAACAGAAGAAAAGAAGCTGTTGTATCGAACAAACGTAAAAGTTTTCCATATTTTCACTATTACCCGAACGACCAGTTGGCCTCTCACTCATTTGAATATGAGCTGTTTTAGTATTTGAAGGTCCACTGGTCCCCTGCTGAAAGAGTGGAAAGGACCTAATTTTTTCAGCGCTTATATACTGGGAAAAAGAGAGAATCTCTGTTAAACTGCTTTATCGACCTCTTACTGTAGCTTTACTTCTCCGTGCATGTTCACTTTCTGAGTGGGTGTGATTCTGCTTAAGCCTTAAAGGTGCTTTTTTTCCAGCCTAAACTCCGCTGCTTTACTGGAGTGTCTCTCTTCCCTCCTCTTGGAGCGGTATTCTTTGGCATTTTTCCAGAAACCCTTTTCCATGAAGCCAGGTCTTAAGTGTTTCTGTAATGCTTTAAAAGACTAAGTGGTATTGAAGCCTACACCTCGGTAATAACAATCAGTCTGAAGCCTTTGCTGCACTTAATCAAACCCAAATGGTAATAAATTTTACACTGCAGGGCCCATTACTTCTAATTGGGCTCCTAATTTGGTAAATATACATCACGGGGTAGTTGGGGTTATGAGACATGTTCGGTAAAGACATGGCTGAATAATTAGGAGGCTTTTGGTTGATGAATTGAGTATTTTTAAAGCAGTTTTCTGAACTGGAGCTAAAACCAACATGCCACACAAACTGGCACAGAGACATGCCCATTTGTGCGGCACGCACCGACTCGCAGGAGTTTTATTTCCACTTAATGATCGTCATTTAGCTTTTCCCGCTCCCATCCACCACAGGGCGCTGACATTCCCCGATGTCGACAGCTTTACCCTTTAATTTCTGATAAGCGTGGATTGTTTATGCTGTTCTGCTCCTGTGCCAAGTTTTTATAGTTTTGACAGACTCCTTTTTTTTTTTTTTTCCCACGAGCCAAAGCAAAGATTGATGGGACTCTAGACCCATTCAACAAGCACGGTCCCTTAACGTCAGCCCGCCTTAGGGTTGGAGGTAAAAAATGACAGGCAAACACAATCCGTCATCTATCAACCTCACCTTTTTTTACGTTGCTTTAAATTTATGTAGCTTTCACGAGAAACACTCGCTTTTATGCCTAATTGCTGGTGAAGCGCCAGTATTTTTCAGGAACAAATGGAGTTTTGTGAGCTGCTAAACAAAGTTAAGACCGAGGGAGCTAATGTGGTTCACAGCGTGTGAAAGCACTTTGTTCAATGAGCGAGAAAAAAAGGGGAAAAGGAGTGAGAAATTGGTTAAACATTGGTGAAAGAATTAAAACATTAGTCCTAATCAATCTGCCATTATCCCTTTTTTTTCCAAACAATTTAATGAGTAGAAATCTGCGTCGGCCTGAGTGAGAAAGGAGACCTAATGCTATTGTGTCTTTGCCCCTTTTTAGCCCACTTTCTCATCCTTTAGTGGTCAAACAGCCCAATTATTTCCCTTCTTCCTCAGCTGCATGGCTTAATTGGAGCCCCAGCTTAGGTGACAATGTGAGTGTGGACCTGAAGAAGAAGAGGAGGAGGAGGAGTGAGGAGGAGGAGTGAGGAATCTGTTGTGAGGAGTCTTCTTTACAGTGAAAGTTTCCTGTGAAGAAGGATCTCTCTCTCCAGATCCTCCTCGCTCCCCGCCGGCAGAAACAATGTGTTTTAACAGCGGCTCATTAATGAGCGAATGACTGATTCGACGGCTCTTTGAAAAGAAGCGGAGGCCTATTGTTGAGCCACTATCTCCAGTGGAAAGTTGGTTCATTTTGAGGTGATTGTTGTGGATTAGGGCACTTGTGGTCTTTCAAAGTGGGGGGATAGCCTCTTAGACACATTAGCATCCAAATGTACCAACTGTCCCCAAGTGATTTATTGTGGTTCTTGGTAAAACATAAACTGTAATTAACATTTGACTTAAAACTGACAGATTTATTTAGAGAATTTTAGAGTAGTATTGATATTTTTGAAGACTGTGCAAACAAAATATCGTAAAACGCTAAAACACGACTTTGGGTCAAAAATATTGAGGTAAAATTCATCCACTTGTGCGTTTTGTCGATTGTTTTGGTAACCAGCGTGTCATGACCCTGTAGAAAAGGAGCTGAGAGGAGGCATGTCGCCACCTAGGGTGGAAAGGTGGAAATGCCAGTAACTCAGACAAGGACTGTAGTAGAGATTTTACGATACCAATTTTTCCCTCCAGATACCGATTCCGATACTTGCGCTGTGGCTTTCGCCCGATACCGAGTACTGATACCAGTGTGTTATTTAAAAAAAAGTCATACAGGCCTGCATGACTGTGATATGATTATCATTGTGGTAATGTCCGGCTCAGGTTAAACCCTTTGAAAAACACAAATAATTAAAGCAAATTCAAGCCATTTATTTTTAACAGTTAAAAAAAAACAGTGAATGCAATTGAAATAAGCTAAATAAATCAGTTTTGTTCATACAGTTTCCACATAAAATATTCACAATAAACAGTATTAATAATCGAAGAATGTAAAGGACAAGATAAGATGAACTGGTTTGTCCATAGGGGGCACCAAAACTGACACAAATCAAGAGCTTTACTTAGCTTTGGCGCATGCTTATGACTCTTTTTTGACACTGACGTCCCAGTAAATGTTTTTGTAAATACTAAGACAGAAGAATATACCTCCAAAAAGTTAAAACAACAATTACAGTAATTTTAAAATAAGCTTAAATCCGTCTCCGGTCTGCTGTGCTGTTGACTGATCACTACCTTGTTGTACAAATTTGCTCTGATTTGGCGATTTAACACCAAAAGGGAGAATAATACAGATCTGGACGAGGTAGAGCGACCTCTCTGTGGTGGTTATCTGGAGGTCACGACATGTGGAAGTTGACCACAGCTGGTGCTCACGCTCAGATGATGGAGGTGAGCTGACAGGACAGGAACCCGAATTGTCCTGCTGACCACCTGCCACCATTCGAGCTCACCCCGGTACCAGAGCTCTCCTGCTGGGTGGCACCATGGCAACCAAAAAGCTCCCTGCCGATTGGCCAAGCTGTTACAAATTAGCACATCACACAGCTTCGAGGAGTCATTAGCATATAAAGAGGTGAGCTGAGGGCACAGAGGCGAGGTCGTTTGGGGTTTTCCCCTCGCAGTATAATGACCACTGGGCACCTATACGGGGTCCCTGAACACGGGCAACAAGGTGCAACTCTGTCACTCATTTGTCATGACTGCCTGCAGGCTATGGCCGGTCACAAGGGACGATGGGAGAGTGTCTAGGAGGGCGAAGACAGCGCCTGTGGGATCAGATGGGAGACAGAGCTGGAGGCTAGAAAAAAAGCAAAAGCAGCAAAATCACTTCCTCCATCATCATCGCCCACTTTTCGAATCCTCATTATTCTCCTTACACTCGTTTCTTCCCACCTTCTTTTTTTTTTTCCACGTTCACCCTCTTCCTGTGTGGGCTCATGCAGACTGACGGATGCAGAGAACCTGACCCGTCGTAAAACCTCTCTGGCAGGAGTTACAGTTTAACCACAGAAACTCCGGGTCCGAAAGGTCAAACAGTAGGCGGTCAATGGGCGGCAGAAGGATCAATTCTTCTCATCAGTCTAAATGAGAGTGGACATCATTAAAAGCTAGTTTCTGTTAATGAGAAGCACTTCCCAGAGTCCCATCACATTTACCATTAGCTCAATAGAGAAGGAACCGAGAGCCGCTATTGATCCCACACAGCTGAAGAACATGAGCCGCATCAACAGACCCCGAGTCTGTCAGTAATGATCGCCTCTGATAGACAAGAGGACTCGTCAATAGAGAGATTCCCATCGTCCACCGATAAGAAGAAAGAGGGGGTAGTTTGTGGATTTCATGTAAAATGGGGGAAACGGCGCTATAATCCAAGCAGGCCGGAACATATGTGGAGCCAGAGGCAGAGTTTGAACCATTACACAAGAGAGAAATCACGTCTGGTACCACTTTGATTCGTCTGTTTCTGTCCGCTGTACGGAGGAGGAATGTTTGCTCCACTTTTCCTCTATTTCCTTTTCTCCGAGCAGTGAAAGCCCGGAGGTGAAAAACCTGGTACACTGGTTTTTATCATCGACATTTTCTGCATGTGTCGGCTGTTTTTGGTCTGACTCGTCGTGTTGTTAGGACACTTTTTTTTTTGTTTGTTTTGTCTCTGAGGTGATTATTTCCCAAATTACAGCTGCAGCAACTGTTGTGGTAAAGACACTTCAGGTTCACATGACTTCTCTGGCAGATAACAAGTTTGAAAACTTCACACTTCCCCACTGAGTGTACAAGTAGAGAAAAAGGCTTTTCACACAATGTAGTTAACACATTTTATTGCTAAACATGGGTGTTATTAGACTTTGGCCTCTAGTGGACACTTAAGGAACTGCAGTTTTTTGCACTCCTGCACTTTTGCCCTAAATCTATGTTAAGTGTCACCTGAAGATATAGATTTTTTTGTACGATTTCCACATAGACTATGCACAAAAACAGTGTTAATGATTAAAGAATGTAAAGGACAACTGGTTTGTCCATAGGGGGCGCCAAAACGGACAGAAAACAGGAGCTTTAATTAGCTTTGGTACAAAACTTCACCCTCCCTTACTAAGTGAATAAGTAAAGAAAAAGGCTTTTCAGACAATGCAGCCCCGTTTTTTCAAAAGTTCCTTGGCATACCTTTCCTTTGTTTGCAGTAGTTTGAATAAAACAACATAACCTGCAGTGACAATACCTTGCAGTGAAAATAAACCAGCTTTAAACCAGGGTGACCATACGTCCTCTTTTACCCGGACATGTCCTCTTTTGGGGGTCTGTCCGGCCTGTTTGGGTGGAGTTTATAAAATCCTTCAAATGTCTGGGGTTTTGTACGGAAGCCCGTTTTTTTCCCCCCGTGTATTTACCGTACATCTTCAGTGGTTTATCTAGAAACACGCTCTGAGACACCAAACCCCGGAAAGTGTATTCATTCATTATAAAACAGTGCAGTGCATCTGCTGCTCTGACAAGACGCACGCATGCACTGTCTGCCAGTGAGCAAAAGGAAAGGGAGAAATATTTGTATGTGACTGATAATTTTGTTGAGGAGAAATGATTTAGATAAATGAATATATTGTTTATACACGCAACTTTGTGGGAGTATTTCTTAGTATTTACTAAGAGGCCTGGTTAAGTGTCTCTTTGGTAATGCAGAATATGGCTTTAACTGAGTTAAAAGTGGGTAAAAAAAACACTCGCCTCGACCTATTTAAACCAGGTCTTTACTTACTGTGAAGAACAATGAAGGTGGAGGAAATGCAAACCTCCATGTTGGAAAATTCAGAGACAAAAAGGGATTTAAGCTAACGAAGCACAACAAACGAACTAACAAAAAAGGGTCAAACAAAAGGACTTTAAAACCTCCTACTTCTAACACAAAATGTACACTATAGTTACCAAAAATACAACATAGAAAATAGATGTTCATCATCTGTTTCACCATCACATTTCTACATTTTCATCATGAGTGATCTTCTTAATTTCGTCGTCATCACATTAAATTCAAGGTTATAAGAGCTGAATGTTTAATTTTTTCATTTTAATATGTAATTCTCTTTCCTGACTTTGAGCAATGACTTCATATTTGCTGTCGAACACCATCTTTTTGTCTGTCTGGGGTTTTAATGATTTCTTTAATCACAGGCGCTGTGGAACAATAGCCCTGAGTAACTGCTCTTCCCGTGGTGCAATTAGCTCAGGATACAACATCCTTGTGAGGCCCGCACCTGAGACTATTGTCTGTGTGAGCTGTTATCTATTATCACTCCTTCAGCTCTCTTACCCCTGCTGTCCTTCACCGTCCCATCCTCCCTCACGTCACACCAGCTGACTTCCTCTTCACTCAGTCTTCACCCCCTTTTCCTGGTTTCCTAACAATCCTTCATCCTTCACTCCGGCTTTTGAGTCTGAGCGTTTCCCGCTGTTTTCACACAGACTTGTTTACTTCCTCTTGTAGCATCCCTGACCCCAGGGCTCCAAAGAAAACCCCTTTAAGCGTTTCAAGTGGTCCAGGAACCTGAGCCCCCTCCTTCATTCCTCTCTGTGATGTTATCCTCTTCTCCTCTTTTAAATCAGGCGCTACCCTCGCGAGCAGGGACGGTATCGTGTTTCTTCAAGGACACTTGTTTCCTCTTTGGTGAGGAATGTTTCTCTTGACTCCTCACCCTTCACCAGAAACTGTCTGAATATCTGAATAAGCAAAGAGTCTTTTAACTGCTCCTGAGAGAGCTGCAAGAAGGAGGAATTCAAGAGGAATTCAAGAGGAAGAGGAGGATGTTTTTGGAGCGGTCGGCCCTCGAGGACTTAAATCCGATCATTTCCAGTCTTCAAAAGTGTTTAACTGACAGTTACGATCGAGGAGGGCCTCTCGGTTTTCAAAGCGTGTTCATGAGAGGATTTTGGAAACAGTTTAACTCCAGGACTATCAAGGCTGCTGTACCCACAGCTTGAATTAACTTTAGTCAAATATAAACCATTACGCTTGAACTCTGACCATTTCTCTGAACATGTTGTCTCAATTCCAACAATGCATTTTAATTTCAATTAAACAGCACTGAGATAGGGCTGGGCAATATGGGAAAAAAGTTTATCACGGTATATTTTTTTCATATCAGAGAAAGCGGACTGAATGGTCGGCTGGTTCGGCTGCACACACCCCATGGGCTCCTTGCTCCGCTCGGGGTTTGTAACCTTTTTGCCTTGCGCGTGCTCTGCCGCGTGGCTCTGCTTCAGGTGGTAAAAAAGATTTGAGGTATTCCCAGACTTTGCGAGAACATTTACTCGACATGATTTGCAGTGCACATTACTCTGCTTCATGTCCAACCTCATAAAAACAAAAATACATCCACACCACAGACGTTTTCATGACAGTGTTGTCGACGATGTTGAGCCTTCATCTGCATTTCTGCCAGGGGTAGCACTCATTGTCACGTGTTAAAATGCTATGGTTGCTTTTAGCTGTGGCCTGCTACTACGCAGTTGTTTGCTACTTGGTTCTAATTCAGCACATGATTGGTTCAGCGCGAAGTGGACCGACAGCAATTCCGCTTTTCATTGGCTATTCGTATAGACTACCTAAACATGTCAGAATGGCGACTATCGAAAAGCATATTGACCATGTTTTGTATTGATATTAAGAGGAAATTGATTTTCGATATATATTGTTATCATTTTATTGCCCAGCCCTACACTGAATATACATTATTATGGTATATTTGAGTCATGATCATGAAGACAGAAGAGTCTTGAGCTATTCAGACCAGCACCAGGATGTAAATGTGTTTTGTTTTGTTTTTTGCTCTTAAAATCCGCTTTTCTGAATTTGTGTGAATGGTTAGTGGTTCCTCTTCAGACAGCCTCTAGTGGACACTCGAGGAACTGCAGATTGCAACACTTAAAAATCCTCCTGTATTTATAGTCATGTATGTAATACATTTCATATACATTTACACATGTAACCTGTTGTTGCATGCACATATTGAATCTATCAAAATTGTCCCGCCCTTTCATAGGACTTACCTCACTCTGATTGTACATCGTCTCTGTCAAACCTTTTTTTTTTTTTCTTTGATTTAATTTTTAGTTTTTGTTTGATTTAATTTCTGATTTGTTGATGAAAGCACCCTCAAATTTTGTAAACATTTTTTCCTCATGCATCAGTTATCTTGACCTAAACTGTGACAAAAATAATCATGTTATTGGGGTTTGGATGTAAATCTTGTCTGTCGTATGGTAATCAGCGAAAGTTGCCAACTGCTCTCCTCAACATTTTTTTAACTTATCCCTTTCTGCCCTTTCCTCCCAATCCACTCCCATCTTTCTTTCCTCCTTTGTGTCGCTCCTCTTCATCACCCCTCCTCACAGTGACCCTCAAAGTGCAGGAGGAAGTTTCCAGATGGTTTAGCACTTGTCAGGGTGACTCCGGTGACCCTCCCCCAGATGCTGTCCAGATGCAGGTCAGCAGTGGGGTGCAGGACGCTGTCCGAGTGACTTACAGCACGCAGTAAAAAAAAAAAAAAACGCATGAAGAAAGTAAGAAAAGGGAGAGGGTAAACTCTAAACCTCAGCTTGCATTATGAGCCAAACACGCATGAAACACCTTGAAGATTGACTACGTCGTCGTTGTTGTTGTTGTGTTTAGATTTCCTCTAATGTTGTGGCAGCTCGTCTGGGAGAAAAGTTGACGCATTAGCCGTCAGCAGAGGTTCTGCTCTGGATCAGTGGAGAGCATTAAGCGGCCGGTTATGGCCTCTAAATGTTGCTGAGTTACTGCTCCCTGCCAGTGCAGGAAAACACTGCAGCAAATATCCCATGTTAACACCTCGAGTGTGTGTTTCAGCCGCGGCGGCACTCTGGCCAAATATTTTGCACCATTAACTTTCAATGTGGCGTGAATTACCTCTATGCAAAGTGACTTTCATATTTGATTAAGACACTCCGGGCAGAGTGCGATCGCTTTTTGTTGGTCATCTATTTAATACGACTGCAGAGAAGTGATCAAATGAAGCAGAAAAGGGGTGATTGGAAATCGGCAGCGGTGTCAGTCTGCTTTGCTTTAAAACACGTCATGTGCTTGTGTTTTTCTTTCTTAATTAACCAGGGGTGTTTGAATGGTCCCAAAGAGCCCCCTGACTGGACTAATAGAAATAAAGGCTCTCTAATGGACTGAGGGGCAGACTATATTATTCTGCCCTTCAAACCGGCCCCCACCGGAACACCCCTCAACCAAGCCAGGGCCCGATCTTTAAACAACAGCCATAAAAGCCAATGAAGCGGAGGAATATGTTTGCCATATGGCCTTTGATTGTGAGGGAGGGGGGGAGAAAGAGAAAGAGAAACCAAGAAAGCACAAAGGGGGCAGAGTGGTACGAGAGGGGGGTGCTGCCCTGATCCACAATGCTGCATTGGAGTACGGTTAAGCTTGTGTGAGTGGTGGCGGTGTGGACATTAACCAGACTCTCTCTCTATGTGTGTGTGTGTGTGTGTTTGTGATTTACAGCTCTGAACCTTTAGTGCAACAGAGTTTTGAAGGGGGCCGGACTGTGAGGGTCAGGCCAACAGGGGGCTGCACAAACTGACAGTTCAGCGCTGACTTTATGTGCACATGTATATGCAGACGTATATCTCTCTGTGGCCCATCAATACGTCTCTGTGATTGATGGGAAACTGTAAGTTTTATTTGAAAGTCAAATCAAACTTCTGAAACTGGCAAACACTTTTACACACACACACACGGGCGTGTTTTTGTGGATTAGGAGGACTTTCGCTCTGAAAAATGACAGACATCATAGAAATATGAGAAAGTAGAGTTGAGATTCATCAGGTTGTAAATGCGTTATACAGTATATTGTATTTCTATGACTTATTATGGGATGCATGATACTGGATAAGCTGTCAATTTTAAAGTCTGTCTGCTATCGTTTTTTTTAATGAATTGCTAATATGAAGTCAAATCTATGAAAATGAAAAAATAAAATCAACTGTTTGTCCAGAGAGGTTGGCAGAGGTGACGTCATAGAGCAGGAGAAAGTTAGTACAACAAATATATATAAGGTTTGCAAGTTGTGCTACATGAAAATAAAATACAATGTAAATAAGACAAACATAAAGGAAAGCTAAATGCTAAATTAGCCAAACAGTTAAAAAAATGGAATAAATTGCAATATATTGTATCGTAATGCTCACTGTTTTGCAAAATGTTAAAAATCGCAATAATATCGTATTGTGGCCCAAGTACCGTGATAATATTGTATCTTGGCCAAAGTATTGTGATAGTATCATATCGTGGAACCACTAGTGATTCCTGCCCCTACTAAATAATCATCAAATCGTTGATACTGAATAGGTTCCTTGCAGCTAATTGAATATTCTGATTTTCAAAAAATCTGGAGAATCAATTTCACTGAATTTGGGGTAAAAATTCTGCTTTTTTGTTAATTTTTTAGCTTTTTTTTAGAAACCCATTTCCTCCTAAATCTCCTTATACCAAGGAGGCTTTGCTTCTATCACAAGAAGAGCTTAGTTTGCTGTAAACTGTTGTAAAAAGTGTCTTCACTGTAGAAGAAATAGAAGGAGGGGGTTGTGCTGAAGCTCTGCGGGTCCAGACTTCATAGATTTTTATCGTGGTTCATTGTTTGAAGCTTGTATATACTGTATGTGTATACTGTACAGTATACTATGTCTCCTCTTTGTTCTGTTGCCATGCATACATAATGCAGAATCTCCTTTATGTTGGATATCCAGTCCGCTCTGCTCCCTCTTATCTTCCCTCATCCTCGCTCCTTTGTCCCAAGTTTCCACTTCTCCCTCGGCTACATGAACATTCACCAACCCCGCTGTCTCCTCCGCTATCAGCCCCGGCTCGCTATCTCCTGATGGGCTATGGCAGACACTCCACTGAGAGTCGATTACAGCGTGTGTCTTTGTCCTACTAATCACCATGTCTTTATTCAATGTACATGAATAGTGATACAGGACATGGGAAAGCTGGGAAAGTAGTTGACTAATTAGCTTTACTAATCACAGTTTCATTAAGCCTAAAGGTAGAAAGATGTTTTTTTTCCTTCTTTAAGTCGAGCTCAATCATTCAAAGACAGAGTATTAATTTAAATCTAAAGGTTTTGTCTATCAGAGCTGTAAATGAATCATCTCAGTTCGTCCTGAGAGAGTTTGAGGACATGTTTTGTGTTGGATGTGAAGACTGATTTGTCACTTGAGAAAAAGAAAAAAGGGACATTAGATACAAAACAGCATCAGGACAAGGACAGCAAAGGATATCCAGCATTCAGGATACTCAACGTTATTTTGTGCATTTAATTAATTATTATTGTAAATAGATTCACGTGTTTAAAATGGTCTTTATAATTAAGACTTAGACTTGCATACCATTGACTTTAAAGAGCCTATTATCACTGTCTGTTTAAAGCGAATTAAAGGTGCAGTATGTAATATTAAGTGGCATCTAACAGACTTGGAAAATGGGACCTCATCATTGTAAGTGTGCATTAAGCTGAATATAAAAATGAATAAGCCTTTAAAATCTAAACAGGTGCAGGTCTTCCACCGCCATGTTTCTATCGCACACAGAATATAGTAACATATACAAACACGCAGGAGAAACACTGATATTTGTCATTCTAGCTCTTAGATTTTTAATACTCTTACTTTAAAGGCATGGTTGACGATTTGAGAAGGGGTTGAAAAAACTGAGCCGTTGAGGCAGATTTGAAAAAAGTCGGGAGACTACGGGAGAGGGGTGTGTCGAATACGGCGAGGTGATTGGATGGAGAGGTGCAGCAAGAGATTGACCAATAGGAGCTGTCCGGGATGGATGGCTCCTATTGGTCAATATCCTATTTTTTTACTCTTCACTTTGTGAGGATCGCACTGTAGAACCATGATCGCCATATAAACGAGGTTCATAATAATTACCAATCTCTCCAATCGTCAACCATGCCTTTAAGTTGTCTGCAAATTTAGGTCTACATTTTTAATTCAAAGTGCTAGATTCGACATGGCACCCTGTCTGCTAGCTTAGCACAGTTCTCTGCAGGTCTTCACTCCTTTCAGGAAACTGTTTCGCTGATGTTTATACCCAGTTGTCACTGTGTTTTCGGCTGTCTTTGTCACGTTTGACAGAAAAACAACACTTTTCATAGACAAATGTAGTACAGCTAGCTAAATACATCCCAGCGAGGATGAATGAAGAGTTTATAAGTGCATGCAACCTACAACTGTATGAGTGTCTGCTAGCTAACCACTGCAGATTTGAAGGCGTTTTGCGGCTGTAGAGGCTTGCACTATAGCACCACAGACATAAGCGACGCACACTGAAAGGAATTTGATCTTCTTATTCTTTGTCACAACTGCACCAGCAGTTTTATCTCTTCCTCGTATAGCTGTCTTCTTCTGTTCTATCCGGCTGATTTAAGGTTGTTGCCCTCGGTGATGGGCAGAGAGTTGTTGCTCTTGTGGTTGCTTATAGTTATTGCTCATATCTCTCAATCTATGCGCATACATGCATCCAGTAAGTGTGCAGTGTATAAGTACTTGTCAGTGTCTTGCATGTGCTGTAGCAGAGTGGAACATATGCGCCATAAAAAAACTACCTACATAACCTCCTATCAATGAGGCTGTCAGAGTTTGAAATGCAGCACGGCTCCAGATAACTCAGCCGCTGAGTATCCCATTCTTAAAGGAGGCCCTGTTATTGCCCGGGGAATTTATGAGGCTTCATCGACACCATTCAGAGAACTTTTACTGCAGTCTGTCTGACCAGTACTCCGCTTTACTGGACCTCATGAGTGCTTTCTGTCTGTCTGTCTGCAGAGAGTAAAAGCAGCCTTGTTCTCTCTGCTCAATGCCAGCCCTGAAACTCCGCCGGCTCTTTTTGTCTTGCAGTCTGTGCCTTTGTGTGCATGGTGTGAGTGTTAAATGCTATAATTACAATGACACATTGCCTGCTCCATATAGAGCTGAGAGATTCCTATCGCGACCCTGTCAGAGCAGGTTGCATTGAAATGAAATCCAGTAGAGGCACATGCTTTGACTTTACTCGTGTGGCATGCGTCCATCATGCCTGTCAGGCATGACTCACGGTCATTTACGCTGCAACACATTTGGTCCAGATTGGGTGGATTGGCTGTCAGAGGCTTTTCAACTTAAAGGTCATTGAACTTTTGAGGCATTGCCTGACTAAAATATGTGTGTGGCTCAACTTCTCAATGAACGGCGTATTTCTATCAGCATTTTGGGTTTCATGAGGCAGGAAGGGAAAGTAAAGTTGGCCTTGTTTGGGAACACTTGAAATTGAGCTGTGCACACCTAGCGTTAGCATGATCCATGGACCAAATCTTGACTTAATTAACAGGAGTTTTCTACTCAGTTTACAGAAGTGGTCCTAATTCACAGTCTTATGATCAGTACTTAGGAAACTTTACTGCAAAACAAAACTTAAAGGGATATTCCGGCGAATTAGAGTTAGACACCCCCTCAAGAGATGAATGTTGCCGATTGCTTGCTTCTCTAGTTATAGCAACTTTAGTAACGACCGCACGATAGCAATACAGAGAGCTACGCACTCAACCAAAACGCCACTCTATAGCCACAAATAATGCTCAGAACAGCACCTAACTTCATCAACAGGACATATAGGGTCCCAGCCACAGTACAAACCATCAAACATCTTATTTCTTTAGCAATCACTACTCACCCTCTCTCTTCCAGCAGCCGCTTGTTTGTATGGAGACCTCAAGCCAGTCCATTACGGACTACAGCTGGTTGCCGCAGCTCAAGGAAGAACATTTATGATCATTTCTTGAGACCGAGACTCTAAGACAGAAGAACTACCGTGTCTGCAGTGCAAAATGATTAATATGATGATCATGACTTAAAGGAAGTGATAAAGTAATGATCATAAATGTTCTTCCTTGAGCTGCGTCACCCCACTGTAGTCCGTAATGAACTGGCCTGAGGTCTCCATACAAACATGTAGCTGCTGGAGGAGAGTAGGTGAGTTGTGTTTAGTCTCTTTACTAAAGAAATTAGGCAAAGTTAAAAAGATGTTTGGTGGCTAGTGCGATGGCTGGGACCCTATATGTACTATTGATGAAGTTAGGTGCTGTTCTGAGCATTATTTGTGGCTATAGAGTGGCTTTTTAGTTGAAGTTTGTTTATGGCTCCTCAGACTGCTGTGTATTGCTATCCTGCGGTTGTTACTAAAGTTGGTATAACTAGAGAAGCAAGAGGTCTGCAACATTCATCTCTCAAGGGGGTGTTACAGTGTGTTTGACCCTAAATTAGTTTTACGCCGGAATATCCCTTTAAAGCTCGTGTTGTAGATTTCGGTGCCCCCGGTGCCTATTATTCTTCATCCCTTTTGCTGAGTAAGCATTCTCTAAGCATAACTCTAAAAAAAATTGTTTTATGCAACGTAGCGTCATCTTGTCTAGTATTTACCCCACAGCTGCATAAACGTGCACTAAAAATGAACAATTACTTTTCATCAGTCTCCTTGCAGATAATCTTGTTTGAATAGTTAACTCCAATCTGGTGTTACTGGCTAAAACATCCTTATAGGAGCTTTAACTTAAGTATCATTAATCAAGCCTTATTCCTGAAGGCTCTAACTTTATTTAAAGGCACATTTTAACACAAGTCTTCGCTCTTGCTCCACAACAAAGCAGCTGCCGTCCATCCAAACTCGCTTTATTCCCGTTAAAATGATTAGCCTCTCAGTGGCGATGCGTGTCCGTGGAAGTAATTTTGATGTATGGCTTAAGCTGAAGTTGATTTACTTCTTGACTACATCGGCTGCCAATCTTTGCTTTATTCCTTTACCATGATGGACGTCGGCAGGGTCAGGGGTCAGATACGATTGTTGCTGACCTTGGCCTGGTCTTGACCCTGGGAATGGGCTTGAACGGTGGGTGTTTGAAGGAGTTCTGGTCTGTTGACTCAATACGGTCCTGTTTTCCCGCATGATAAATGTACGTCCGATTCTTTGGGGAAAATGGTCGAAAAAACACACTGTGTCCACTTTGACCCCTTTAAACAGTACTCCAGGGAAAGTGAGGTCCGGGATCTGTTCCTGAGGTTACAACCCGGCCCTCAGCGTCCAGGGATCATGTTCCTAAATAACCTCTAGACGTCCTCGGGGATTTATGGACCCACTGGGCCAGACGTCCACCTTGGATCAGGGTCAACTTTGATGGGGCATAGAGGAGTATTGTACGGAGATGGAAGGAAGTCTGCAAGCTGCACATGTGATGCATGCTTTCGTGTGAACATGCCAGTGTGTTTATGCCCGTGCTAAAATGTAAGAGGTCAGCTCTCCATGTGATCCGAGCGGCTAATCTAAATCTAATCTCGGCCAGCTGCACGTCCTCGGCCTCTTTCAGCTTCATCTCTTTCTTCTCCAGCTGAAGGAGAAAATTATTAAAGCTACAAATTACCAAGACCCAGAGGTTCCTCCACTGCTGGTGATGGCAAGCAGATGGCAGCAGCAAGACTAGGGGAAACCAAGCTCCCCCCCGCCCCCGTATCCCATACCCTCCTCTTGCACAAGGCGCCATTTGCATTTCATGAGCCTTAATTGCTTCTGTTGCCCTCCTCCCCACCGGCTCTGCGATTTTGTGCCTGTCACGGCGCACCCCTGCACCCTAGAAGGAGCTGTGATAGATTAAGGTGGACCGTCTGTTTGCATCCCCCTCATTGTGTTCCAGAAATTAGAAAATATTATCTCCCCGTGGGCCCGAAGTGGGAGGACAAAAAAAAGGGGGTGCAGGAGGTGATAGTGACATTGGACGGGATCGGACAAGACAGGGGGAGTTTTAAAGACATTAATGGGAAAAGTAATTGTTTTAAGAGCTCGAGTTTGACCTCATGATGAAAAGCAATGATGCATGTAACCCCCAGACACCCATTAAGTGCAAAGGTAATAATGCGTATCAGTCAGTATTTGACAGAAATGTAGTCGTCCCGTTTTTTAAAGTCAGTCTTTTGCATGAATTGAAGTGAGCAGTGAAGATTTGTGCAGCAGAGAGGAGGTTTCTGAGGTTTAGGTGACGTTTGTAGAAACTGCGTAAAACCAGGTGGATCAATCGTAAAGCTGTGAGGTGAAGTTTATCCGTCATCATCACTGAAGTTAATGTGGCATCGTCTGCAGACTGGTGTTTCCTCTGAATGACGTGATGAATATGTCTAGTGTCTGTCTGCTTTGTCCCGACACATATGTGTAGACACTGTGTTTGAACGCATGTGGCTGCAAGATGAGAGGGTGAATTCAATCATTAAAATGCCAGTTTGGTGCAGAGTCTGTAGTCCTCTTCGCCTGGTCTACCACATATTTCCATCTCTCTCCAACTATCTTGTTAAATAAAACCAAAAACCCCCCTTTGCCAAAAAAATAAGAGTTTAAACTTGATTGGAAGTACACCAAGTTTGGTCCATCCACTTGGATATCAGAAAAACTTGGTGTACTTGGTACGAGTTCTGATTAGTTTTTGGCAGAGCCGTCAACAACTTTGCCAAGGACTTCTTGCTGACTCTGACCATCTTTAAAAACTGAAGAAGCCTTTTATAAAGGAGAGGTGCATCCTGGTCAAGAAGTTCAGCCAAGTACAGTAGCCCCTTGGATAGGGTTGCAAGATTCCGGGAATTTTCAAAGTTGGAAACTTTCCTTGGAAATTAATGGGAATTAATCTGAAATTTACAAAATTAAAGGTTGGCCCTCAACAGAACTTAAATATAGTTGGGGAAATTATATTATAGCATAATCTTGGCTAAAACAACCAGATTTAATGCAAGTTCACTCCACCATCACATGCACAGGTGATTTCTTGAATCCTGGAGGCCAGACTTTAGAGCCCAAAGCACAAAACATTTGAGCCCACGGACTATATAAAGTCAAGTAAGTTTTGATAATATTATGAGGTAAATATATTTGATCTCTTATAGTATTAATATTTAACTTGCAAAAATTAAATAAAAATAGTTGCTAAATGTAAGCTATTGACTATTTAAGGGGTTAGCTTATTATGGTGGTGGTATCTACTAGGGCCCGACCGATTTATCGGCGAGCCGATTAAATCTGCCAATTTTTGCCCATTTCAGACTAATCCGGAGAATAAGATTCGGTTTCACTTTGAAAAAGTTCCACCGTTTGAAAAGATCCCCCGACTTATCCTGTAGATGGCGCAGCGACCTCATAAAAATCTTCATCCACTAACTACCTCACAGCACAGCAGAGTTACGGATCTGAAGCAGGCAGTTCAGGGACGCACAGAGGAGAGTCGGGGGTTAGTTGAAAACGATTTTCTGGTCTGAGTTTGATCAGTCGGTCTTCCTGTGGGCGTGAAGAGCAGTAGCCTACAGTATATTTACAGTATATAGTATACTATAGATATCTACAGTATGTATATATATATTTTATAACTTAATAAAAAAATGTAAATAATCGGCAGATTATCGGTAATCAGATCCCCCCCCCCCCCAATAATAGGTATCGGCATCAACTCCAAAAAATCTATTTCAGTCAGGCCCTAGTATCTACTTCAAATGTGATGCTGTTTCTTCTGACTCCTGCGAGACAGTTTTCTGTAGCCAACTTATACATCAATTGTCAAATATTCTGAAGACCATTCCAGTTGTTTAGCTGACTATATGTCTGTTTATGCCATTGCATCCGTTTTTACGAGCTTTTTTGTTATTTTATTCTACAGAAAAATACCACGATCGCCATCTGATGTGTGGAAACATTTCACACAAGCTAATGAAGAAAAAATATTGACATTTATGTTTGGATATGATACAGTTTGTTTAATTTACCCCCAATTTCCAGTTAATTCCCATAAATTCCCATAATTCCCATGTAAAGTTTCCAATTTGGAATATTTCCAAAATTACCAGGCTTAACCAGAAATTTTGCGCCCCTTTACAACCCTACCCTTGGATAACCACCACCTGGACAAAGGAGAACCTGCGCAGATGTTTGGCCCTGTTCTTCACCAGCTAACCTTCATAAACCTGAATCTCCTCCCAGTAGTGTTCTCATTACATTTGATCTGAATTTATCAAATACTCTATCAAACCTCGGGCCCCTTTGTCTTCTTCCTTCTCCTCTAATGATGTGTTGTGCCAGAAAAGCCTTCATAATGGATCTGTAGGAGGAGCCTTCATTAGAGTGACTGAAAGGTAATATAGAGAAGACAAGAGAGAGGAATCACCTCTCACTATCATATGCGCGCACGCTAATGACAGAAGGTACCTACCCTCGCAAATAAGCCGAGTTTAATTCAGGTCTTAATGATGTGAGACAGAATTAATGAGGTTTAACAGATTTTAATAAGAAGAATTACCTGCTAAACCCCAGAGAGACTTGATGTCCAAGTGAATCAGATGTAGTTAAAACAAGAAACCACATGGGGGCAGTGTTTGCCAACCTACTGTGATATGTGAGCGCTCTTGCAGTAGCTACATGTGCCCACTAGATGGCATAATTGCACAAGACATGATGTTCTCCATGTCGAAGCTGGAAGTGTATAAAGATTTTATGAATGGAAACATACCTCTGAGCACCAATAAAATAAAGGAAACTGTGGCAGCAGGAAAAAGTGATTACACGCAGACCTCAACAGACACTAAGAGCCGCAGGAACACGCAAACAGACAGTCCAGGATGCCAGTGTCCCCATTTCACCCAGTGTAAGTATGCCAGAGGGGGAGGCAGTGGGAGGCTGTGACCTCTCAGGCCTGCAACAAGAATCCTCCTTCTGAGAGTACTCTTTCATAGCAGGAGATTTAGATTCCTGTCATCGGCTGCGGTGCTGAAACGCCGGTTGTGGACTGACGGTTGTCTCTAAAAGGACCAGGCACCATCACAAACCATCAGCGAGAATGCGTATGCGCTGTGTGGTCTATTATCATTGAATCAGGGAGGTTTGCCTTTTCCGAGAGCAGTGGGTCGGATATCAGATGTAAATAGCTGAAGGTCATGGGGAGTAGGGGTGCAGAAAGGCTTTAGGTATGTCAGTTCATTCTGTGCGTGGGGCGCTGAGATTGCTAGACCACTCGTCCTTGTGAGGTTTAAAGAAAAGTGTTTTAAAAAATGCTTGTTTGATCAATAATACTCTTCATTTTGAGACTAAAAGTGACCAGTGAAAGTGGAATTGCACGAGTCTTGGGGAATTGGTCCTATATCTTGGATCTACTGTACGTGTACATCATGTTGGTTTTGAAGACATTGAGATTATAACTCTTGCATAATTAAATAACAGCTACCTTAACGTATAGGTGGGCTGTTAGTAAGACCCACCTGAACTCCACCTCTTTGCCTCACCTCAAAGTCAGGTTAGGTCAACATGTCAGCACTGTAAACACTATCAACAGGCTTCAGAAACCAAGTGATGAGGTCTCTTGGTCTACTGTGTGATTTCTGCAAGGGTCGCAGAATAGCAATAACTAATGGTAATTTGCATTCGAACAGTTTGGACATCATTCCTTTTAGACTACTGTAGCTCAGATTTCAGATGAATGTTGACTCGTTGTGTTATAGTTACTGTTGAATCACTTTCAGTTATTGTGTAAAGCTCGGGATTTCCACAAACCAACTTACCGGTAATTCTGTGTAGTCTGTTCCTGTGAAAATTCCCCCTTCAACGTCTGTGTGGATGTCTTCTCTCATCAATTTGATAAAAGCTGTGAGGAAAGTGTCTGCTTTTTCTGTAGGGTTTTAACCCGAGAACACTATCGCTAAAATTAGTAACACCATCACTATCGCCGGGTGATTTTTACCCGCAATAATCTACCCAAGAAAAAAAGTACTTATTAGAATATATCAAAACATGACAAATTAAAGTATTTTTTCTTTATATTTAACTGTGTAATGTCCAAAGGGAGGGAAAAAGGTGCCATGAGGGGACCATAAAACTGAAATTAGGCATTCCTGAACAAAAAAATTCCTAAAAAAAATGTAGTTTCTTTTCCACCCATTCCTGGGACATGTGAGTCTTCCCTGGTGAAGACTCAGAGTCCTCGGCATAATAACAGCTGCAGGAGAGAGAACCAAAATGACCAGCTGACTAAAATATTAATGAATTCCCTCTATAATCACTACTTTATGATAGTTATTCATAACCACTGCACTAAATAAAGATAGATTGCAAATTCCAGGACCACTCTTACTGACCTTATTCGCCTACATGCAGCTATCAAATCCACCCAAACCTACTTTAACCTCTATCACTATTACTGGGTGAAAATTAGGGAAACAAATATGCCTTAAAAGATGTCAAAGGAAATGCTGAAGCTACCCAGGGACCCATGATACTCAGATAAACGCAACATAATGAAAATCACGTAAACGTGTTTGGTCAGGTGAAAATCACCCAGCGATAGTGTTCAAGGGTTAATAAAGATAGAAGACAATCATGAATGGATGGATTATGGGTGTTGCGAATGTTACATCATGAAACATCTTCCCACGCTACCATGAAACCGAAAGACACGACATGCTCAGTGATGGTGGTAAGAAACATCCTTTAATGATTCAACTCAAAGTAGCTTTGGTAATATTGAGAGCATTTGGAAGTTTAGGTGTAAACATGGCATTGACATTTCGTCTCCTTACACAAAACAGTTGCAGGGCAGTTGTCATCAGAGTCGACCTCTTCTAACTGAACCCCAGAAATGAGCGTCATGCTACAAAACCACAGCAGACTAGCTAGCGTAAGCTCTGAATTAAACACTTTCATCCAACACATCGTAGCTCTTTTTTTTTGGAAGGCTGCAGGGTCTCGCCAGAGATGTCAAGTGGAGGACGGACCCGCCACGTCCAAGTCCTCTTATTACTGATGCTATGGGAGACACCGTTGAGACACTGTTGACACTGAAACGCTAGCTGCATATTTCGAATAACTGGCATCGGGTGCAGACCGCCGTGCCTTCGCCCCGGTGCGTGATAGCAGTAGTCACATACAGCATTTGCAAGTCCATGCGCAGGGGGCAGATGATCTGATCTACCAGAGTGTGATAGCATACTGTAAAATAGACTTGCTTGGCGAGTGCACAGGAATTTACAATTCAGTTGCTGACATCTTTGATCATGCAGCGTATCAACTTCCTGCTGCCGCCGATGGAAAGAGATTCATCGCCGCAAATGGTTCAGAATTTGCTGCCATTTTAATATTCACGCTTGTTAAGTGTCAGTTTTTTCCTCTGCGGCACTTTAAGCTCATAAACATGTTTCAGAGAGCCTCAAAGATGACTTGTTATCCAGCATGAGGGGATTTCCATGCCCTCACGCCACGAATCCAGTCCCTTCTAACAGTGGAGTACACAATATTAGATAATGTGAGAGTCTTCTTTATTGAGTAAGTGAGTGTTTTAAGGCTAAGTTTTCATCACCATCTGTTATGCACAACATATAAACAGTGTTTTATACAGTAGAAGAGAAAACATCTAGACGTCAGTGGGCAGAGACTGCAGCATGTCAAACTTCAAGTATGTGAAACAGACATTTGTATCATTTCTGCGAACATCTCTGTCCTTTTTTTACATACAGAGTTAATGATAAATATGCTTTTCTTATCATAAGGCGTTTTTCTCGTATGGCTTCAACTCTGTGGTAGATGTTTGTAGTATTGTTAAAAGGTACTTTTTATTATCTTTGGGGATGGTTTTGGCTGTAGAGCCTTCTGAGACTCAGCCGTTGATGTGAGGTGAACACAGACACCGAAATAAGGGGAAACTAAAGGAAATCGATAAAAAAAGACAAAGCTTATAAGAAGTAATTTTGCTGTAATACAACCCTGGCGTAATACTGACATTCAAATGACGTTGTACTCAGTCGGTATACCATCCCAAACTGAAATATTCTGTTTTACAGTAGCTGATGGAGAAAGAAAATCAGGCTGTGTTCCCTAAAGAAGCAGTCAGGCACCTCTGTTGGATTCTCGATAGCAAGCTGTCGGACTCTACCGGATAAAGTAACTCTGCTGTAAATGACTGCTATCAGTAAGAGGAATGATAGATACATAGCACCATCTGTTGTTGAAAATAAGAAATAGAAAAACACCAAAAACAAAAACACTGAAACTTGCAAATTCACGAATAGAAAAGGACCAAATCTAGAGCTCGTGGCTATGCTATGTCCATAGATGTCACCACTCTTTTGTAAAGCAAGCCCGTCAGTGAAATCTTCTAATCCTTCTATTTCCATACATGCACTTTGGTTAATATAATTCAAGAAACTTTTTTTGTCTTTTCGCTAATTCTTTGGCAATTAAAACAAACAAAAAAAAAAAAGAATGAAAACACAACAAAATAGCATCTAATTATTTCATCATTACAAACAAACACAAGGCACTTAATCAGCTGAAACAAAGCTCATACAAGTATCTGACGAGCAACACAAAAACTATGTACATATATGTAAAAAGTGTTATAAATAGGTTTTAAACCATAGATACTATATACATCTTTTAACTGAGACAGTATTGGTTGATTTTGTGTTGGTTTGCACTTTGAATTTTTTTGGATTACCCCCCTCTCTGTGATCTGGGTGTTTTGGCCTGGTGGCTCCACCGGCCACTGGTACTCAGGCATCAGAACTTAAACTTCAGAGGGGGTCTTGACTTTTGCAGTTGGACAGGGGGGTTACTGGGAACACTGGGATGGATTGTGGGCTCATTCTCGCTTCCTCAAGATGACGTAGATGAGTCCGCTGATCAGCGCCAAGGGGAAGGCCACCCACGCCAGGATGTAGGAGTAGCCGAAGGTGTCCGTTTGCGCCACCCAGTCTGGACTCGTCACTGTGTAGATGATGGCTCCACTCATCACGAACAAACCTGCGGACAGGAGAAAAGTAAGCACTGAGTACTGTTGGCCATGATCCTGACCAATTATCGGATCAGGTTTCATCTCCACATCCTGCTCTCTGCTGTGTCCTGTGATGAACCCTTTGTTGGCAGTGGCGTTGACTGGTCTGTGTTTTTCAATGGATCTCCTTATGGAATCGAGCGCTAGTTGATCACTGGAATCTCAGCCAAGATTTCATTGACCTGGTCATTGCAGAAATTCAAGGAACTAAACCTACGTTCAATTTTTTGAGCACAATCAAGGGAAATTCCGCTAATGGGAGGCTAATTCCCCAGCAAACGAATGGACTTTTGGTTGGCTTGCCTTTAAGTGGAAACATGATTTGGATGTCAGCTTAATTTTTTGCATCATTGGAAGTTTCAGTCTGTTTCATGACCAAATCCCTCACGGTAGTTTTAAACAACCAAACCCTTGTTACAAAGGAAAGTTTTTTTGTCAGGGGCAGCCCCACTCAAAAGGAACCCCTGTTAAAAATATCACGGTGATTCATGCCTATCGAGCTCGATCCCGTCTTTGCGAGTGTTGCCGAACTGCCTGCCTCCCTGGTCGGACAAGGCATGATCAGTTTGTCAGACCCCCGCAGTGCCAGCCTTCCTGACATTTCCACTGGTGCAGCTTGGCGGCCGGCCCAGCGTCATTCCTGTGTGGCTGAGTGGGCACCTGGGTACCAGTCAATGCACTGGCACAAGCAGAGAACAAAAAAACCTGGGATGGTGGAAAGGGCTGCCAAGAGAGGATACAATGGACTGGCGGTGGAGCCACTCGCTAGCAAAAGGGCATGAAGTACAATAGACAAGTGGGGGCATTAAACCATTAGGAACTGGCTCAGACTCTCTTAATTCAATTCATGGCAACGGAAGAGGCGGTTTGAGCATCTGTCATTTGTTTATCTTCCTGACTATACAAGTGCTCCCATGTTAGATGACCACAGGGTTGGGCTCAAAAGATCAGTCATTTGGTCGGTAATTAGGTAATGGTTGTCAGAGAAATCTGCCTTTCTCTGTTTTGTGTAATTCGCGATTGAATACCCTTGTGTTTTGGATTGACCCTTGTAATATGATAGCACTTGGCATTCATTCATAACAGAAAGGAGACAAACCATGTCCAGGTTTTGTCTGTCCCATATCAGTTGTGTTGTCGCTGAATTTGCGAAGAAGAGTAGACATTGATCCAACTTACTGGCAAGGATCTGGAAGGTTCCAGTGAGGAAGAAGCGTCCGCCCTTCTGCAAAGTGAAGAGCTGGCAGAAGAACAGGAAGAGAGACAGGCAGCTGAAGATGATGGATAGGATCATGAGGGCCTGGACCGCCTGGATCCACTCTGCAAAGGGGAAGAAGACGAGAGAGTGTTGTCAATAACTGGACCTATGATCGGCATGATCCAAAAGCGTTTAACACTAACTTAATGAGCTAAAGAGAAGGGAAGGGTAAGGGGGAAACACATTACCAAAAATAACCGCCAAAGTGGGCTTTGATTGGCCTGGTCTGTGCTGAACTTCAGCATCCTCTCAAAGAGAACATAACGAGTTAGCCTGGGCTTTGTTTTCTTCTGGGGATTTGTAATGGATCCACAACAATGGAAGCTGGGTATCTTGTTCCTAAAAGCTTGGCGAGCCCCCTCACTGGAGGACCCACCACTAAATGTATCATTGATTGTTTGTTAGTCTCCAAGGCCTGGCTGCTAGAAGCCATTAACTCATTAGATACCTGTATTGACAGAAGAGACTACCTTTGCGATCTATCGGAGTCTCGTTGTATCTGTGCTTCATTCGTCCCACAATGCGAGGCATCCCAGGACTTCAGAGCAGCGTCTATTTCTTGTCTGAGGGTCATGCAGGCTACCTCTTGGGCTTCTCAGGTTACCTAAGAACACCGTCTCTCCCTCTCTGTATCCACCCAACTCTTGGTTTTAGTTGCGCCTGCTGTTACTGCCATGTTTCAGCGCCATCCCTGCTATAAAATATTGGTTCCACCCAAGGTACTTGTCCGTGAAGGACGTACTTGATCTGTTTGGATGCGACCAAAGATTTTACAAGTCTCCTGCCTTATCGCGGCATGAGAATATTCCAGTCAAGCCAATAAAAAGTGGGCATTTTATTGCGGCTCCATCTGTATACACACTCCAAACTCTGACATTCAAATGTCTGATGTGCTTCTGTGAACATCCTCAGGCATCTTTAGTTTATTGATTCCCTTGAATTATGTAAATCAAATGCATGTTGCGGTTTAATGGGGGCACTAAAAGCATGGAAAATAAAGGCGGGATTCATAATTTATTAGCTCTCGTAAAACAGAGAGTATATTTGAGGAATAAGACGGCTTTCTTTGTGCGATCGTAACATTTCCACTGACCACATTTAACCTCTGAGAGTCAAATAAAAACACGTCAAAGCCCTTTAGCTTATTCTTTCTTCTTCTTCTGTAGACGTCTTTAAGCAGAATTGCACCATTTTCCCGGAAAATATCCCTCACATCATTCTCACTGATTGCAGACTCTGGAGTCCGGTTACCTACAATATCATCCCTCGTGATTATTGGCCCCAGGATGAGATATGGAAACGTGATCCGCTGCAAATCTCCATCCAAAGAGTGCATGCAGCACAATACCACACCAGAGCAACAATTAGATTCCACTGTAATGATCCTGCCTTCACGTGTTACATAATACAATGATAACGCTGTGAGAAATGGGTGAAATGTTCCATCCCTGCTCTATGAATAGTGCCCCTCCTATAAATATGACAATACATCATCGCTGCTTTCTGATAAACACACATCTTCTCCTCCTTCCTTCCTCTTTTCACCGGCCACAAGCAGGACACAGTGACAAGGGGGCATTTCCTAGCGTGCGGCGCCGTTCCAGGCCCAGAATATCCCAGATAAGCAAGTATGAATCATATCCCAAATTTTATATGAATGCTGTCATTCGTGAGAGTGTTATTTCAACGCAGGAACGCACAAGGATTCTTCTGCGACTCAAAACAGGAAAATATCTGTAAATACTTTCTATCCTGAGGCCTCACAGTGCCCAAGAGTCGCGCACTTTCAAAATAAAGCTGTTTTTATTCTGCTGTTTATGTATAGAAGAGCCATGCTGAGGGGAAAAGACAGTCTTCTACACAGCTAAATTTAGAGTTGGATGTTTCCTGGCTGTAGGGATGTGATGTTTATATCCAGAGTCTGGCATGTGATAGCTATGATGGAATATTCCTCGTTGAAGCGTCATCAAACTTACAGGAAACTTCTTCTAAACTCCCAAGAAAAGCCCTAAAAATAACCGCGATTATCATGATTCTGAGTCACCGCATAATGAACTTGATTGCTCAGCAAAGCTTCAGAAAAGCCCGGTCAGACGCAGACTCGGCTCCCACGTGAGATCAGACCCCCTATCTTCCATCTCGCAAAGCCCGGGCACAGAGCACACGCGCCTTCTTAAATAAACACAGTGCGTCAGTGCGCTAATGAAAGCAAGTCAAACAAACTGGCTGCGCCATCAAACTACCTGGCAGAGTATGCAGGCGCTGCCGGCCTGACAAAACACACACTGGCTGAGCACGGCTCATTCTAGACAAATGACATCACCCCGGCTGTGGGCAGCGGCTCCTGCAACTCTCTGACCGTACAGTTAGGAACCAAACATGCTGCTGCTAAACCATGATGGAGCACGGACTTGTTGATTCATTTTTCACTCCTGAATGATAAAAATTCTGCAAGGTGAAGAGTGTTATCCATTTTCAAACACATAGAGGAGGCTGAGTGTCTAAATAAATCTCTTAAAGGCTGCAGCTGCTGCCTTAAATTGTCCTAATGATCCCTGCAAACTAACACTGGACACTCTGATCTGACACTGGGCGTGACCCGGCAGCAGCAGCAGCATGCTATGTTCTGCATGAGGTAGTCCAAGGTCTCCCCTGCTTTCAAACACTCTGTCACACACACACTGACACATCTACAACTTTAAATACTCCGCAGCCCCACCCAGATCCTCTTCCACAACTCCCCAACTCCTGTCACTATGGACTCCCCAACATGAGACCTGAATATGGACATCACACCACGACTATTTATACGGCGGCAGCCTATCAGCTCTCACCTCAAGACGGCACCGCCACATTCTCTGCCCTAGATGGCAGCAGAGTCCCAGAGGGGGCTGCGACACACCCACATCATCAACATGCTAAATGTTGGATTTCAGCATGTGGGTTTACACAGCTCAGAGCCTCTATTCCAATAGATTTAAACCCGCTTCAATGCAAAACTAAAAGCCAGCAAAATATCAAGTTTTGTCACATCAGAGTAGTTTTAAGTGAAGTGCAAAGCAGGTGTCTGACCTCCAGTGGATGCAGGGTCACAGTGGTATCCTCCATTGGAAGTAGAGCAGTTGTACCAGAGGTCTGAGGTGCTGGTCTCACTTGACGTCCATACCTGATGGCAAACAAACAACACGGTCACCGATGGGAGTAAAATTAGATCTGGAAATCTTAAATATAACATCTCCAACTCAATATAGAGATCAAATTAACAAGTGTTTTTGAAAACAGAGCTGAAAAATGTTAGATTTACATCCTCTAAAACAACAATTAACTCCAATCTAGTGATAAAGTAAAAAACATTATTTTCCTACTGCATGTATTAGATTCTTGCAGAGTGTTTTAAAGATTTATTGACTATATTTTATCATTAAATATTAAAGAAAAAGGGGAGAACATTGTTTTTACTCACGCTGACTATCGTGGACACAAACAGGAGAACCAGAGCAGCGACGTGCAGGAGGATGATTCCCAGTAGTAGGAGCAGCATCTTTCCAGACGATCTGGAAGGCAATGAGAAGAGGAGAGGGTCTCTGTCAGAGAGGGAGTGTGATTTTGTGTGTGTGTTTGTGTATGTGTGTGTGTGGATGTCAGAGAGTTGGGACATGGGTGTGTCGCTGCAGCACGTTCAGCACGGACAGACTTTAACAGAAGCTATATCTGGACTGCGTTAAAACTGCTTCAACTTACTAGTACATTTAATAACAAGTGAGAGAAACTAATGTGGATAAATGGTGTTTAGATTAATGTGAATTTGCGTTAAGTTTTTGAGACAGGAATAACTTTAAGAGGTTGCATTTCTGTTTCTGTAAATTCAATGAATTCGTCTCTTCCAACTGCGCCACTTTCCCCCTCCTGTCTTTCATTTTCCGGCTTCTGTCATCTACACAGTCATGTTGTTACTGGCTTTGCTGCCTCCTATTGAGACAGCAGATTGAAATGCCACCAAATCTGTTGTTTCACGTCTTCAATTAAATCTAATGAAAGGTTTCCTGCGATCTCTGTGCGTAATGGAGCGGTGGATATCCCGGTTAAAAAAAAAGGTGCTTCCTTCTTTAATCCGCGAGGATAGCAGCTGAATACAAGGAAGTTAAAAAGTGACCAAAGTCCACTTACTTATTTAGCGCGTGTATTCCCACAAGAAAAAGAGTTTCAAGCTTGCAAAAAGCAAAAGCAAGTTTCTCCAAAAGAGTCCAACAGCGGTAGTCCGTCAGTCCCCAAAGTCGCTCTCAGACTAGATTGATGCCAGGGCTGACGTTCTGTTATAAAGTGTCTCATTATGGAAGAACAACGCCCTGCGTGCGT
Organism: Xyrichtys novacula; assembly: GCA_962446985.1. Classification (NCBI taxonomy): domain Eukaryota; kingdom Metazoa; phylum Chordata; class Actinopteri; order Labriformes; family Labridae; genus Xyrichtys; species Xyrichtys novacula. The sequence goes on along the minus strand of OY660882.1, from coordinate 2,642,435 downwards.
CGCTGCGTCATGGAGTGACCCTCTGGTTCAGCGCCAGGGATCCCAATATAGATGGTCCATGCGTAATAGCGCACGGGTTGCCTAGGTTACTAACTTGGAGTAGTTTGTGTGTGTGTGGAGGGGGGCTGGCTGAGCATTGTTTGGCTGTCCTGGTAACCAAAAGCAGATATGTGCTTTCGAGATTTTTGTCTTTGTATTCCTCCTCTCTGACTGTGTCTCCAGATGTTACTGCTGTCATGACACACTTCTTGGAGTTATTAGTGACTTTGTAAAACAGTTTGTTTGTGTTGTGACAGTTTTAGCAAAAGTTACTACCATAATCATTAAAGCTCCTATAAGGAGTTTTAAACACAGACTGAAATTAAAGCTGATGTCTACTGATGTATGATTTAAATAGAGACACAAAAACACACAGAAGAAGAAGGAGCATGATCACTTCAGTGTGGTTATCTTTAATGTCTGAAACAACAGACAGAGCAGGTTTCGGATATAATGATTAACTTTGTGCTGCTGATACAGCTTCTTTCATTAATCCAGGGGCAGAGCTAGACTACCTTGACTAAAGTGCCCAGAGCGGGGCTGTGACTAATGCAGGGGTGGCGTTAAGTATATGTGCACACATGATAAACAGCATTTATTTTCCAGTTTCATAGCCACTTGTCAAACTCAAACTTTTCACTCGAAAGAAGCTAAAATAAATGAATAAATAACATTACAGTCGCAACATTTACATCTTCTCTGCTCTAATACTTAAAGCTCCAGTAAAGAGTTTTTTCGATTGGATTTGGCAGCTTGTAGCTCCACCCTGATCAGACTTATTAACAATTGGTACATTTAACTGTTACAGGAGAGCAAGATGAGACTTTTTACAAAACAAAACAGAAAGAAATTCTATCTTTAAAAAACAAAGAAAAATTAGTATTGTGCAAAAATAAGTGCACAGTAATACAGTGATACTTTTTTTTTTTTTTTTTTTTTTTTTTAATATAGCACCCTCTGAAACAGACCTGGGCATTTTACGGCCCTTTGTGAGCCAATCAGAACATGAATTTGCTCTACAAGTGTTTTTATCTTATTTTGAAAACCCAGCCATTGTTGTATTTCCGTTTGGACGTACATGCGTACATCCTAGATCTGCAGTCGTGAACAGAGACAGGTTTAGACATAGACATAATATACGTAGACACCTCGTAGTTGTCAAATCTGCTTATTATAAACGACTTTAGGCTTGTTTCTCTCAGAAGAGCCTTGTAAAACTTTTTTGGACTTGTTTTTAAACTAGCAGTTGCTTATTTGGGCTTGCTTTTCTGTATGTGTGAATCCCCCTGATTTGAAGTTGACGTTATTGATGGTTTAGCCCTCCAACACAGTTCCGGTTTCTAATTTGGCCCCATGTAAAAATTTATTGCCCACCCTTGCTCTAAAAGATGGTCGGACACCAAACCAATTTTTCAAGGTTTTTTGTGAATCCAAAGCCAACATCATCACTTCAGGATGCTAATACATAGAGCATTTATCTAGTCTCTTACAGATCATTAATTTGCTGTTTTCATTCTGTTACATAACTCACAATCTATCAGGAGTTGCGCGCATGTTTTTTCAAAATAAAAGCACCTTTTTAGAATGCAGGATAAAAAGCAGCGAAAATGTCAAAATAAAAGTAATACAAGATAGAAAGGATGGTTTTGTGAGGCAAATTTTTGATGAACACAACCCAGGTGACATATCACAGCTTTTACCACAGTGCGTGTCTACTGCTGCGGCGCGAACCACGTGGGAGGTGACGGCAAATGTTTTGGATTTCGTAAAATGTGTTACGCAGAATCACATGAAGCAGAAGTGAGTTTTCATTTCTTTTGGTGGTGAGTTTTTGTTACATAATAAGTCTGTCACAGGGCCGGTGACGCAAAAAAAGAGAAGGGTGATGACGTAAGTAAATCAGCTGTTTTTAAAAAGACTAAATTTGGTATTTTTAGATAAAGCCTAGCTTTACGAAATTGTTGATACAAGTGTATGCCAAAAAGATTTTACTACATTAAAAAAAAGGAACTTATTTGATGTTTCGATTAAACAAAAGCCTTTAAATTTCTTTTTATAGAGCAGCGTAACAGTAAGGTTTATTTTTGGACATTTCCCAAAAAGGCATACTTCCTTTTAACTCTTAGTTGCCATGGTGATTCCAAATATACTCATTTTCATATGGTAGTGTGGCATGGGTCATTTCCTCTTCTAGCGGTCATGTAGTCTGCCTTGTGACTCACAGTATGTGTGAAGGTGTGGATGGGTATGCCCACCACACCGCCACGGCGAGATAAGATCGGGGGCTCTCCTCTGTTTGACATGACTCATTTCCAGTGGGAGTGGGGACTGGGTTCCACCCCGAACAGGGACCACAGCCCAAAGTGTGCATGCACGTCTGCGCTGAGATTCACCTCATAAATATGGGTGTTGTAATGAATGGAATTCCAAGAGAGAGATACATAGAGGGAGTTTTGGGAGCGGTTAAAACTGTAAATATTTCTCTAAGTATGAATCGACTGTCTTATCTCTGGAGCGTCTTTCTGCACACAGATTAATCTCCTGTCAGTGATAATCTTACAGATCGTTTATTAGGCAATGCATCTTTGGAAAATATGCTTCAAATACAGTGCAACCTTCCTGATAACACTCCATATATTCTGCACGTGACTCATCCAATCTTCCTTCTGCTCCTGCATTTCTGCGAATTGTCAAAAAAATATTTGAAAGTCTGAATGTTGACAGCGACTGCGTGCACTTTCTCTTCATTAGCAGGCCAGCGGAGGAGCTCCGGCGCTGTCCGACCTCAGATAACCCCTGTCAACATCCACTCTCTATTCTCATCACCACTTAGCTTACACTTCCTGGATGCCCCTGTGTGTGTATGTGTGTGTTTTCTCACACGGGCATGAAAAAAACAAAGGCCTTTCTACTACAGTCAGCTCCACACACACATGAAAGGGGGGGAGGGGCGGTTACAGGACAAGATCACAGACGGTAAAGTGCTGCTCAGAGGGGGAACTTTGTGGCCAAAGCTGGGCGATATCTGAGCTTGTTGTGCAAAGGAGAGCATCTTTGTCTGAAATTACCGTCCTCTTGTCTGTGGCTGATATCAGTTAAGTGTCCTGGTACTACTGAAGTGCTAGAGCTCTGTCCTGATATTACAGTAAAGTAGGTAAGCTGACGTTTTAGAACTCTGTGGACAACTTTAAAAAGGCTCTAAACTTAAAGCTACTGTAGGGAGTTTTTGGTCAGTCATGAAACAAAGTGAAATTGATACTGATGCTTCTTTATGAGCTACAAAAACAAACCAGACTATCAGTTCAAGGGTTGAATATTAACAAGAAGAAATTTTAATGCTGCTGTAGGTAGCTGTTAGAAAAGGGATTGAAAGCTCCCCCCAAAAAACTTTTTTTTTTAATATCACAAGGTAAAAATTCACAAAGAGCAGAAACCTAAATTTTTCATATCCTGAAAGAGAAGGGTAAATTTATTTGCAAAATTTGTGTAGTTGCAAGAGGTACTGCTTTGACCACAGGGGGCGCCAAAATTTGCACAGACAAGATCTTCACAGGAGCTTTAATGCATCTGTAAGGATCGGCTCCTTTTTTATTCACATCTTTGTGCAACTATTCTCCAAGTTCATGGCAGATTTCTACTTAGATAGGCGGAGCAGTTACACATAAGTCCTTTTCATATCCTCAGTTGAAGGCGTGATAAATGCGGTGTAATGTTTTGGCTTCAATACGAATGTTATTGAGAGGTAACAATGGCACCAAGATGACGCACTGCTACCCTTGAGGTAGTAACAAGGATATTTCGTATCATTGATACTGATGTGTCTTTATGAGCTACAAAAGCAAACCAGACTATCACTATAAGGGTTGAATATTTTTATAGAGCTATTTTAATGCTGCTGTCAGAAAAAAAGATTGACTGCTTTGACCACAGGGGGCGCCAAAATTTGCACAGACAATCGGCTCCTTTTTTATTTTGCATCTTCGTGCAACTATTCTCCAAGTTCATGGCAGGTTTTAACTTCGCTCATCTCGTATCCTTGATAACTTCAAAATTAACACGTTACATCCACAGGACAAAAAATTAAAAGGACTGCTTTGTCCACAGGGGGCGCCAAAATCAACTCAAGCTAAAAGTCGCAGTAGAGTTTACAAGAGCTCAAATGTTCAAACTGGACATCTGCTTGATTGCAACACCTGAACCTCAGTGAGTCACTCACACCGCAATAGCAATTCAGCGCAAAGATCCCCTGATAGCATATGGAGGTTGATTTATCTGGTGATGATGGACAAACTGACTGTGATGGTGTGCTGCTATCTTGAGTTTTTTATACGTTAAGTTATTAAAACAACAAATCCTCGCAGTGTTGTCTCCCACGTTTGATGTAAATCAGCTGAAATGGCGTGAAGGAGCAAAAGAGAAGCCAGTTAAGGTTGACCGTAAGCTGCGGATGAGAACTCTTGGAGTGGCTCTGCAGGCGCTCCCAATTCCCATCCCTTATATGTCAATGTTTGTAAAAGCCTGACAATCAGTGGGCTGAGTGGACATGGGAGTGTTAAGTTTACTGCGTTTGTGAAGCTGGGGCCGAAGCCAAACTCTCCAGGGAGAGACGCATAACAAACATTCAGACCCAGATACAGGATCACTGTATGTTGCATCTGGAGCGGCGTCTAACATTTCACCTTCGTCGTTAAAATGGTACGACTTATCTTCACGTTAGAGCTGCAGACAGTGAGAGTGCATACCAACACCTTAGATAGGATCTCCGCCAAGGGGGGAGGGATGAATCTGGAGAGCAGACGTGATTGAGTTACTGTAATTCCATCCACATACCAACACGGAGGAGAGCGTTAAAACAGATGCGCCTGTGATACATGGTGATTTCTCTATTTGAACAAGGCTTTTAAATAAAGAGCTACTGCAGATGACGGAGGGAAAATGTCAAAAAAGAGGACCTTGTTCTTGATGCAAATCCATCTCCTTCTTGTTGTCTCTAAAATGATGTGACAGCCTTTTTCCACTGGAGTGCATTATGTGCAATTTCACTGATCTTGGCTCAAACCACGATCCATTAAGTGTAATGAACGAACGGCTCATACTCACAGCAGATATCTCTCTGAAGCTGATGCTCCCCGTGGGTCAGACTTTCTGCGTCACTCCTGAGCGGCAAGTAAATGTTGTAGCAGCTGTCACTCAAAAGTGGGGTCAGTCCTTCTGTCCTGTCATCAGCATGTGGAAGGACGCTGTCTGATGGTCAGCTGAGGTGCAGTAGTTTAATAGCTTACTACAGCTGTGTTGGAGTCAGAGGACCCCGCCCCCATGGACTCCTCTGACCCCAGACTCAATATCTTTGTATGGATCTGGGTTAAGAAACTCAAACAAACTCACACATATACGACATGCATGAGCGTGTGATCCTATCCTTATCCCAGAAAATCCCACAGTGTCGTATCTTATTTATCCTAAGATATCTCATTGTATTGTATTGTACTGATCATGTCATATCAAATCCTGACCTGGAAGGACGCGTTGCATTGTGCCTTATCATATAGTGCCATATTAGGTCATATAGTAATCTATCAACCCTTCGTGTTATATCGTATTATACTGTATTGTACTATATATCATATTGTTTTACATTGTATCATTTTATATGTCATATCATATCACATCATATCTCATTTATCATATCTCATATCATATATCATATCATCATGTCATATATCATATATCATATATCGTATCATATCATATCATATCATATCATAGAATACTGTATCATATTGCGTTATGTTACATCACATTGTACTTTATTGTACTCCCTCAGATTGTACTTTATATCGTATCTTATCATATCATATATAGAATAATGTATCATATCGCATTATGTGACATCACATTGTACTTTATTGTACCCTATCAGATTAAACTGCTTATCGTACTGTTTTGCATCATTATATCATATCATGTCATGTCATGTTATGTCATATCATATCATATCATATCATATCATATCATATCATAGAATACTGTATCATATTGCATTATGTTACATCACATTGTACTTTATTGTACTCCCTCAGATTGTACTTTATATCGTATCGTATCACGTCATGTCGTACCAAACTGTATCTTATATCATTTCATTTGATTATGTATTGCATTTTTGCATTATATTTTATAACACCATATTATATCAGATTTTTTGTATTATATCAGATTGTACCGTATTATATTCTTTTATTATGTCCCAAACCGTATCATATCATATTTCATCGTATTGTACAGGGAAGTATTCAACAGGTTTTAGAGTTATTATATTGTATTATATTCTACTGTACCCTATTGTGTGGTATTGTATTGTTTATATGCATTGTATTTTACCATGTCGCATTGTATCACATCATCAACATGGCTTAGCATTGAACTGTATGGTCCTAAACTGTATTACATATCATTGTTTATCATAAAAATGGTGACTTACTGTGTTGTAGCACAGCCTGTGGGATTATATTTTATTGTAATGTGTTTTGGTGCACTGGTTTGTATCGTATCATATCGTATCGTATTGTATCGTAGCATTCAAAATTGAGTTTGACCCAACCCACATTGTCCCCCCAGCTTTTAAACCCCTTGATACAGTATATTCTTACTGTATATAAAGGTTTCATATCACAGTTCATACAGGATATGCCCGAGGGTGGTGCATTATATCCTCTGTAGGCCACGGGGACAGAGTCCATAATACATTCTGCTTTGTGAATCTTTAAATTTTATCTAGATCTCAATAAGTTTGCAATTAAAAATCAAATTTTTAAGATTAATAGTTCAGAGACATTTTGTAAAGAGAAGAGGACACAACCGTAGCACAAAGTGGGTGAACGTGTGAGACAGTGAGGCTGAGGGGGGGAGATGAGAGGTTAATTCAGTCAGTTTGTCTCAGCGTTGAAAAGTTACTCACAACCCCTTGTCTTGTCATCACAATTTAATCAGACTAGATAGAGAGTGATGACAACAAAGAGGGGGACACTTATCTGTGGCGCTTCAGATAGATTAAATACACAACTGACTGCCTGTGATGAGTGTATACACAGCTCTGTCAGAGGGTCAGGTTCAGATAAAAGTAATTTAACAAGATAATGATGACATAGAGATGCAATAAAGCTGCGGGTCTATGTGAAAAGAGACACAGTCTGATTTTAAACCTACCAAACTGTGTTACTTGTTCATGAGCCCCTCTTCTTTTCATTTCTTTATTAAATTCTGTATTTATTCGCATCGCCCTTACCGTTTGCTGCATCTTGGCGCCAAGTTTCATAAAATTTGTGTAAAATTTTCCGAACAGCGGTATTTGTCTTGGCTGAAACATCAAAGTAGCTAAAGTGCATGATTGCAATAAAGGGAAAATTTAATCTGCGCTAATGTACGAGGCTGCTGCTTGTAATTGTGAGCCTGGGTTTGGGTCACAAATGTGCACGTGAAACTGCTAAATTTGTCTGGTAATGAGTTCAACTGTCCCGAATCGAATTTGTCCGTCTTGGGTGAACTTTTATGCTCAAATTGATCAACATGGGGTTTGTAGTTTTTTCGTAGATTTGCTAAAAGTGGAACAAAAAGCCCCTCCTCCTCAGTAGATGTAGTTGCAGAATCATGTCCTGCTTAAAAAGACCATGTTTAATCTTTTTCTATGGCTTAATAATATAAAAGTAAGTCTAAAACCTTTAATTTGTGTTTTTTAGTTGCACAATTTAATTCCTTTTTTAAGTATACTGCTCCTTTGAATCAATTTTCTCATCGTCTCACATGATTCCCACTTTCTCCCGTGTCATTCAATTACGTAACAGCATTGGTTTTGTGTCGTATAACCCTGAAAATGTGAACGTAGTAAGAGGAGACCTGCTCCTCTGCCCAGTTTCTCTCCTCATCTGTATTCCGAGCTGCTCCGAGACGCTCTGTGCTCGTTTCCTTGGCTCCAGACAAAGAAATCTAATAAATGTGGCTTTACTTCAGACTCTAGTGCATAACTCTCAGTCATCCTCAGCCCACTATGATTCAGCAGCAAAGACTGCGGTACTGTATCTTGACCTCTGAGCCGCTCCATTATCTTCCCACTGCTCTTTCCATCAGGAATTATAAGAATTTGGACCCGCAGATCAATTTCATGGATTGCCCAGAATTCCTTTCAATCATATAGATGACCCTCAGGACCTCTGTCGGGGTGGATGTTGCTGCAGCTTCTGGATTTAGCATTATCAGACTTGTCATTGTCCTCAGTGTGAGTCTCGACTCAAGCAAACTGAGATAAAGATTTCTCGTTTCTGAACCACAGAGCAGCAGTTGCGATGGAAAAACCACAGAGACTTATCAGCCTGTCTCCAGCCTTCCTCTCTGTGGCCTGTAACTTAACGGATTCCTGCTCAGTTTCTTTCCTTACAGTAAAAGCTAGAAAAGCCCGACAATGGAGGGCCAAAAAAACCCCTCCTGAGAATACTCTGAGTTTGAACTCATCGCTCTATATTCATGGGAACGAGCTCTTCCTGCAGCTTTTTGAACCTTCGCCAAATTCGGATATGTGGCAGTTTGAGAAACGGAGAGAGAGAGAGATATTTCTGTGAAAGCCATGTTTCCCAACATGCTCCTGTAACTGGACGGTTTCCAACGAGAATGACCGAGACACATTTTTGCATGAGTGGTTTGTTACATACAGTATCATACATGTGATTACCATTAATCCAAGTGTTTACATATTGGAACACAAGCTCAGGCATCAGAACATTCCTGTTCCTTACACATGACCTCAAACTGCAGTGGATATTTTCCATTCATTATATTAGATAACATTTGTTATATGGACAAACGTGTAAGTAAGGATTCAGTTAATTCATTCTTGTTTCTGTGCAGGGGTATTAGACAAAAAGCCCCAAATTTAATAAGCATAAACTGGACTGATCGTCTGTGCCAAGAATTAGCCCGTTTTTCTTTAATGAGAAGAGCGACTCAGTGCAGGGAGAGGAAAACGGCTTTTGTAGGTGGGTTTAGACTATTTGAAGACAGGTACCACTTGAATTTAAACCAATTTTTATCCAACAAAACTTCATGTGATGTGAAAGTTTATAAACCCTGATTTTCCCTCATTGGCGTTACTACCTCTTTGTGCTTCTTTTCCCAGTTGCCGAATGCGAGTACTAGCTGTGCTCTGGTGTTAGATAATAGGCTACCAAATAAATTTATAACATAACCGCATATTTACAGATTTTCTGTAGTCGTCTGTAACATTTTTACTTCACCTTAGGTAGCCAGTTGGAGCTTGTTTAACTATCGTACAGACAAATGCAAGTCGTCTTTCTTCAATTACTGGAAGAGTAATCATCTGCTGGATGAAAAAAAAAAACCTTACGCATATACTCACATTTCCTTCAAACAAGTTTACAAATAGGTTGATAAATTTTCCAAGATTCCTCAACAGGATTAGGCCTCATGGAAACAAATTCAGGAGTAAAAAACTTTTTGTCGTATCTGCGTTTTGGGCGACGATAAACAGTACTTTTAAAAAAACAGGTCCCAGCGTGGATAAATCCGTAAATGACGACTGTTTCTTCTCCATGTGGATGCCTATCCAGATCTGTCTCTTTTGGTGCATTTCTGGGGCAGCGTTACAGCGCCCCTACTGGCTTGGCATATACACAACATGGTTTTCAGGGGTTTCTTGTTGACATGGATATTTGCTGAAACGGTACGTCTTTACGGGAAACTTTTCTGAAATTAAACAGCAATATATTGTTTGCGTTTTCATCTGGACAAGGCCTTAATAGCCAATAGACCGCTCCACTGACTTTTAATCATTGTACTTCTAAGTGTCATTAATTGTAGATGAGCTGGTTAAAGTTTGGGACTCCTGTCCTCAGGGGCACTAAAAAGTTATCCTGTTTGTGGATAACTGTTTTTAAAGATGTTGAAGTAGACATCTGCTAGCAAAATACTGACCCAGATTTCTCTAACAGGCTGGTGGAGACCAAAAAGGTGCAAAAATACTTGACTAGAAACACACATTTGGTACAGTGGTCACTTTCTTCTGCTGTAAATGCTAAAACACTGACAATTATTGCTTAAAGGTACTCAAATAAACCAAGGCTTTGCTTTTGATGGTCTTCCTCTCAGTGTCCAAGAGTTTAATTAAATCAACATTAACTCAATTAAGAAAAAACTGATTAGCATTTCTTTATCCACCAAGAAACACTTGAAATAAAAAGATGTTCCTGCATCAGAGTTATCATGCCCTCTTTGAATAAAACAAATACTTTCCATCCATCCATCAGCCCGAGTCTGTAATTACAGCACAGTGCAAAAAACCGTCAGAGACTGATACCAGCCTCAAGTGATCCAGCATCAGCTCTTTAGTATGGCATGATGGTATGTTCGAAACATAAAATAACACGGGGTAACGGGCATCTATAACAAGACCTGCTGTTAAAAATAAACCGCCAATATGTTTGGACTGCAGGGAGAATTCCAGAGTACATTCCCCATATGCGGGGGTGTTAGCGGAGGTCAAAGAGGAGGGCCTATTTGTGTCCCATCCAGGGGGGGAACCTTCAACTCCAACATAGCAGGAGAGACAGCAAAAAGGGGGTCCAGATTTTCAGTAGGTTTAATCCAAGCTGATGTTAAGCTCAGGGGTGAAAAACAGTCTGGGTATCCGTCTCACAGACCATTACCCGACTGCTGCTATTAGCGTTTTTGTAAGTCTGACATTATCTCACTTTTTATTTGCTAAAAAACGTTTGAAGGGGAAAGCAGAGGGGAAAGGATCGTAACTATCCGTCATGATGTTTAATTACAAAGCGATGAGAGCAGGGGGTCTTTTGATGTCAGCCCAGACAACAGGAGGCCTTTCTCTGCAATGCTACAGCTCAGGAATGTAGCCGGGGCCAAGGAGTGGGTCCTACGAGAGGGCCCACACATACACAAACACGCTACATGTAGGAAACCGTGGTGGAAACGCCTGCCATTGACTTACTCCTGCTGGTTTTAGTCAAACACTGAGCTGTTTGCAGAGCAGAGAGGACTCTCCAACTCACGGTGGCTGTAAGTCACAATACAGCTGTAAAACATTACACTGAAATCAAAGTGCAAGTCACACACACACACACACACACACACACACTACAGTTTATCTTTATGACCGGTCCCTCCCCTCCGTTAGCTATCTTTACAGTGAAACTACTTTGTATTTACAAAAGAGATGTTTTCATGTTTTTACTTGAGAAGTGGAGCCACCAGGGCGGTTTACTAGATTTCATAACCGGACGACAAACCTGCACACAGGATTATACGGTAACACTTTACAATAACCATTATTTATAAATGGTAAATAGATTGTTTATCAATGTAAGTTAATATGATTAATAATTTTCATTAATTATTAATGGACTATTTATTAAAGGTTTATATAGGGTTTAAATATTGGTTGTAAAACATCTAGATTAAAATGTGTGTCAGTAGCACTTTGTAAATGGTTAATTGGTTTTTAAACCCTCTGTAATCATTACTAAGATGGTTATTGTAAACTTCGGGCTTAGGTCCTTTCACACCGGGACTGTTGTTGTTGTGCGATTATTTCAGACATCAGTATTTTTTTTCAAACCCGTATCCTGTCAATACAAGCGTTCACATCAGCGACGTTTTCCCATCCTGCTATATTGTAGCATTTATTTTTTCGTATCACGGTTCGCATACTGTGTGTCCACTTCTGAACAATCAGTATAGCGTGTTGTTGCAATGTCAGATTCACCGGTATATCCAACATGGCAGACCGGAGTCCAGTGGGGGCGCCAAAATCAACACTATCAAGAAGTTTCCTTACAGGAGCTTTAACCGCCTCACTTTAAGAAAAAAAAAAAAACTAATTTTAGCTCTTTACGGTGTCAGATGAATTTAAAAAATGTCTCAATATATTATACTTTTCTGTTAAAAAAAGTTTCAATTTCTATTAAAAGTTTGAAGAAGAGATTAGAGTCATAAAAGCTTCTCATTTGTCCCACAGACTGCCAACAGAACTGGTCTGATAAATGGGTCAGACTCTCTGTACCATCCATTATTTTTACTAAAGTTTGTCATCAGAGACGTATTCACACATGAACTCTCTTCAGTAAAACAAAAAAGACTGAAATCTGAAACAGATTTTAGCTAAAACACAGAAAATTCAAGAACCAGGCCATGATTTAAAGTCACTTCGGTCTGATAACCGTGATCACTTCAGCGGATGGAGACACGGCGACTACTGTAGCGACGAGGTTAAACTGAAACTGTATTGGTGATTTAAGCAAATGTTTACATTCCTCAGTGCAGCCAAAGGTCGTACAGGCGGTGCAGTAGTATAGAGATGTGTGTGAAGGAGTGTGTTTGTGTTTTTGTGTTGGCTCAGATTCTGAGTTTTTACGCCGGATCAAGATTTAACTCTTGATATACCAGCAGCATTAAACAGAGGGGTAGATGTAAAGAGGTAGATGTGACGCTTTCTTCAACTATTTGATGGGTGGGAGGACTTTATATGTAACTAAGAAGTTGTTTACCCAGCTCCTCCTGTGGGTGAGGTGATGAGTGATGGGCCACAAAAATTCCTTCACAATCCATTTTTCTACATGAAGAATGGAGCAATCGATCCAGAGGCTGGCAGTTCCCCAAACACGAAAATACTTAATTCTGATGTTTGTCTACTTTAAATCATCTCATAAATCAGCAACAATGACAAACTCAAACGTTAAAAGATGCAGCAGATCACAATCATCATACTAGACTTTAGTCGAAAGAGCATTTGAATGATGTTAATTATCACAGAGGAAGTTTTAGACTCTTCTGTTCTCCAGCTAGGCAACACCCCTGTGTTAAAACTGGAGCATCTGCAGAAAGTAGAACATACAGAGTCTCATGAATCCAGTTTTCTTGAATTAAGATGAATTTTTAGTTGATTGTATTACCAGAAAATTCAATCAGAACAGCCTGAGTAAATCTGAGTGTAACCCTCGGATTGTTTCCATGTTCATCCTCTGCTCAGAGACACAGTCTCCAGACACAGTGTCCTTTTAGTGAACAGATATCCTGGAATAAAACAGTCTGAGGGAGAAAAAAAAGGATTTCTATGATTTCTATGATTTCATATTCGTTAAAAATGGGGGCTAATTGTACTGTACTCTGCCATGATGACAGCTGTGATTGGCTGATAGAGATTCATTTGGAGCACTTGTAGTTTGATTAACAGCCGGATCAGATTAGAAATACTCAGTACGGCCCTTTGGGAAAATGGGTCAGGTGTGTGACTTATGCTGTTTGATATTTACTTTTACTTATATTATTTTAGCAGAATATCAATATTTCATTTGTTAATACAATCATTGTCAAACCAGTATGTAGAAACAGTTTTAATGGCCATAACATATATTGATTACAATATTGTGATATTCAAAATCAATCAAGAAACATCACTTCATAAACCACCACATGAATCACCAATGACTGGAATTAACTTACATGTTATTGTTAATTTCTAATGATATTCAGATTAGTGATTGATCCACATTAGCACCCTTGTTGCTGAAACTGAAGGAGATATTACCCCTTAAAAAGCTAATTTTTCATGCTTTTATTTTGATATTTTTTTCTGTCTTGCATTATGCTTTTATTTTGAAGTATGACCCACTTCCTGCAGATCTCATATTTTGGATTTGAATGAAAAAAAATTAAAAAGAACAGTTAGAACCTATGCATTTATTTTTAATTGATTTTTCATTTTCATTCGTGACCCAAAGTGACATAAGCTGTAGTGCAGTTTTTTTTTTTTTTGGCTTCACTGTGGGTCTTAGTCAGAGTTTTCAATCATCTCTGAGAGTTCATAAAAGCTGCTGCAAGCTTATTTAATAGCTGCTGCTCCTTTTTTCCCCTCCCTTGTCTTTCGTGGTGTGGCAACCAGCAGAAAAAATCATAACAATGAACTCACAGTTTTACAGTTTGCTTATCTTTTTTTTTTTTTGCAGTTTGTCAGCAATAGAAACAGATGAAATGAGTTTGTTTTCTTCAACACGAACAACTCTTTACCTAAAAAATGTTTTTATTCAGATTAAATTCATGTTCACACACGCACATCTTAATCTGATCAGTTCCTTGAAAACAGCAGAGTTGGAATAATAACTGGATTTAAAGGGACAGCACGTGTAAATAAAGCTACTGTGACAAATAAGTTTGGGCTTAATCAGATGAGAGTAAAAAAAGATCTAGACATCCAGGAATCTGCATCAGGGGATTTTAAAATCGGAGGTGAACGTCAGGTGACTTTGAGCAGACAGGACCGTCCGACCCTCAGAAACACGTGATCATGTCTGTATCTGATCTTCAATATAGGTTAAGAAGAAACTTTTACCAAATCAACACTGATCTGGTTCAAATCTCAAAACACAACATTTGATCAATTTTGCACAATAGTGAAAATGGATGACATATTTTCTGCAAAGTCCGATTATTGCCATGCCAGATTTTTCACTGATCAAATCAAAACGTTTTAAATTATATTTTATTTTTAAACATGCTGCAAATACATACCACATACAAATAAAGGTAAACACATCCTTCAGATCACTCCTAAAATCATTAATTTAGTCTTAATTTTTCATTTCGGTCCCATAAAAGTTCATTTCCCGTGACATTTATGTGTAGCCCACCAGGCGAGGCATGCTGGGAAAGCTCTTGCGCATGCTCATGCACTTCTCTTGATCCAGGAAGAGTGAGTTAGCCTTGATGGACAGGTCATGCTCCAGGGTCACTTTGGTCTTCACCAGAGTGTGCAGAGTGTTCTCGGCCTCCATCAGCCGCTCCTGGAGCTTCAGGATGGTGTCCTCGATCTCTCTCACCTCACTCACGAGTCTGAACACAAACAGGGACAAATTTTAGCATTTACGTATTGCTGCTTCATTTATAAAAATACATGTGAAGAGCTGCTCTACCTGTGGTGTGGGTTGTCTCTGCAGAGCTCCACATTTGGCCTGCGGGTCCTCTCCTCCAGCCTGGTCTGGGCCACTTTCAGCGGACACTCCTTATCTCTGAGGGCCTTCTTCAGAGTCTCAATCAGCATCTCTGTCTGGTAGATCTCTTGAAGGGTCTGAGACGGATATGACAAAAGCTGTTCACTTTTGGGTCTGTATAGTAAACCCTCTGTGTCTCAAGCATGAGAGATGGTTACTAGAATGGGAAAAACATTAGTGGAAAAGCTGCACATTTAAGTCCTGGAATCAGCTGAACGAGCGCGGCACAGTAGCCTGCTCTGTGCAAACTCATTTGATGTAATCTAATTCCTGTGAATCACGACTCCTTTAAATGGACAGCGCCTGTGGTTTATTAAGGACAGTGTGCATCTTATCACAGCTGCTGTTAGAATTCAAACCCATACAACAGCTGATGTGGACTCAGAGGGTAACCCAACTACAATGGAGTCCAGTGTAGATATGGCACAAGCAAAAACAGGAATCTGTTACTATTCTTTCATCATGACAGGATTGTTTTACAACTCAAAGACCCTGTAGAAGACAGTGTGGATGTATCTAATTTTACGTTTCCGGTACTGCACTTATGTGTAGAAAATTTTGTCCTTGGTATTGCTTAAAAAATGCACAAGTGGTGCAAACTGGTCCTTTCTGTTGGGTAATAGAAGAGAATGAAAGGATTTTGTCTTTTTCCATGACATTGTCCAATTGGTTTTTCCATTTTCGCCCTCATTTTCATCCAACTATTGGACTTATCTCATAATGGAGCCAAGACAGACTCCAATCAATGACGCCAAAATTAGGTACAAATCAACCAAACAAGACTTAACGCTCTTGTCACATGAACTCAACAATACTGCAAATGTTTGTATGAAACAAGAGTGTGCGGCGAAGGTGTTGACCTTGGCCAGGTGCGTCTGCAGGCTGTTCTTGGCGTCAGCGGTCTCTGATATGCGGTTTGTGAAGGCGACGTTGACGTTGTTGAACCGGCTCCACATCTCGTTGGACGTGGTGTTCATCAGGATCTCTATCTCGTCCCTGAGTTTGTGGGAGGTGGCTCGCTCGCTCTGAGAGTGCAGGATGTTGTCGTCGGTGAACTTGGACCACGAGTCCGGCAGGGAGAGTCTGATGGAGAGATGAATAGCAACGGTGGTTTGGTGATTTGACAACGACACTGGCTAAAATTGAGGTTTTTTTTTCCTTTCCAGACTCATATTGCAGGAGAGTTCAATCAAACTGGAGAGACTTTTAGCAGCTGTATTGTATGGTGACTTACGAAGGGTCCAGCCTTTCGATGCCTCTGTAGTAGCCGATACCGTCCGATGTGTTCCTGAGATGGTGACACCTGTCGTCGATCCTCTGAGCCGTCACTTTGTCACTTATGTCTCTTTCCAGTTCATGCTGGGCGGCCCGGTTTGATCTGAGGGAACCAGTAGAGATATGTCAAATCAGATGGAGATTAACGTTCAAGGTTCTGGAGGTAATCGTGACGAATTCCTCTGACTCACGCCAGCTGAGCGATGGCTCTGTCCAAGTGTCGCCTCATTCTTTCTTGACATGACTTGATGACTTCCACTTCCTTGTTAAATCAAAGGTAAAGATACAGTCTGCTTATTTCTTTTCCTCTTCAAGTCACATTTGTAAGTGCTGGGTTCGTGTTACCTTTATGAGGTCCTTTTCTACGTCGTCATGAACCAGATCGATGGACATCCTCTTCTCTCTGTGGTACAAACACTCTTGAGACACCTGTTGACAGAATAATCAAGACAAGTCTATTTCAAGGATTGCTAAGGTCACCAGAATTAGGTCTTGACATGGTCAGGAATCAACCAAACTTACATGAACTGTGTAAAACATGTTCCAGTGATGTCACCCATTAGCCATGTTGGAAATGCTGATCTTCCTAACTTTTGATGAGTTACTAACTCCTTGCTACAGTGCCCAAACCTGAGAGTTCAATCAGCCAAACCTCAAGATTTTACAATTTCATGCCCAGCCCCTCGTCTTCATATAATCAAGACTAGAACTAACAGTTCAGTTGAAACGACAAAGACACCCAGATCACCCTTCTTTGACTCTATATAACCAATGCAGCGTTTCAGCCACGCTCTCCCGTTTCAGTTACGTGGCGAAGTCCCAGAGAAAGCCTTCTGCCACATGATCTTAGCCCAACAAGGAGTCAGTGTTATCAGATCTCGAGCCAGATCAGGTTGACCCACACAAATGATCAGTGACACTTTAACAAGACACTTGCGTGACCTAAGAACGGACAGATACTGTTGCTACAACCAAACTAAGCCTGAGTCAAAACTGTTTCACCCCAGATACCGATGCTCCTGGAGACAAGATATGCGTGGTTGATACTGCGATTGCACAAACAAAAAAGTCTTATATGGCTGTCAAGAGACGAGAAACTTAAGCTTTCATGCTAATCAGAATATATTTCCTTTTCCTCACCTGAAGGGGACCTTCAGTCTCTGCCAAAGCCCTCTCCAGCCTCCTCTTGACCTCGGTGAGGGCTGCTATCTCCGTCACCATGTTGTCAATTTCGTGGCTCAGCTCAGACTTCCAGAAGATGATGTCAGTCAGCCTCTCTCCGATGTTCTTGCTGGTGTTCTCCTGAGTCCGTCTGGTCAGCTGCTCTCTATCCTGCATCAGCCTGATGGTGTCCCTCCGCAGCCTTTCTGCACTTTTCCGGGACGACTCGGAGTCCCTGTAGTTGCTCTGGTTGGACCTGTACCAGTCATCAGGAGTGTAGCGGGTCGACAGCGCTGTCCTGTTGGATGGGTAGAACATGGTCTTGGCTCGAACCAGGTCTAAATTCTCTCTCTGGGCGGTGGAAGGTGGAGTTGGGATTGTGTTGCTGCCCTTGAAGTAGCTGTTGATCCTCCACATGTTGGCACTGGGGTTCATGGCTAAAGCGGGCTGGGTGTTGCGATAACTGGACGCCATGGTGGAGATGGCTGGGAGGAAGTGGCTGGTTTTTGGTCGGGCGTAGGTCGCCGTCAAGGTAGATCCCATAAGCTCCATCTTTGACTTTGGTCAGGGCGCCCCTGCTTTAGTACATACAACAGTATATAACCAACCACTTGTCTATATTTTTATATGTATGTTTATATGTTTATTATATTTTATATGTCTATATTTTTTCACTGACAAAGGATCAACCTGTTGGACAGATCTATTTGGCTCAGTTCTAGTCTACAGAGGTCATGTCTGGTCATCAGCACCGGCAGGTCTGAGCATGTTTCAAGCTGGAGAGCTGATTTAGCACAGAGCATAATGCAGCTAAATCCAGCATCCCAAGAAATATCGTGAATTTATTGATGTGCAGTTTCGCTGTTGATGTCAGTAGTATCAGACAAAAAAAAATACTTGCAAGTAAAACCGTACAAATCAGAAAACATGTTTGCTTCCTAACTTACTTCTCTCTGACAGATTTTACTAGCTAAGTTTTAAACATAACCACCCTCAGGTGAGTGCTTAATATTAGAAAATCAGTCCAAAGAAACTACATTTTTATCACTATTATCTTATTGTACTGTGTACAAGATAAGAAGCACCAAAATCAGTCAAAAACTCCCTACTGTGCCTTGAAATAAACAATAATTTTAAAGCTTTTATGATGTTTTTCACTGAGGTGACTGTATTTGACTTAAAACCCTTCATTTTTAACATTTACATGGCTTCAGAGAGTTTAATGCTCATCTGTGCACAAACAGGATTAAAAGAAGCATCAAATAAGAAAAAATAAATGTCTTACCAACAGGTGCAGAAGTTTCCTTCAGTGCAGGCAGGTAACCTCTCCGCTGTGCTTACCTGGAAATGAGTTCAAGAACGCTCTAAAGGTGAACTGACATGCATAATGCATTTGCAAGTTTGCAAGTCATTCATTCAGCCAGCCAATGGCTGAGCTCGCTGCAGGAGCCGGCCTGTCCAAGATTGCTGTTGACACAGAAGCAGTTGCCATAGGTTACCAAGACACCCACTGGGATTTTTAGATGCATGCTGTGCAGGTGGTTTTTAAAGTAAATGTCACTTTAATTTGGAAAAGATTTTAATGATAGCATGAAAGGTCACATATTTCTTTAGTTTGTGCTTTAAACTGACCTTTTTATTTAAAACACCTTACAAATCTTTTGCACTTTATACCTGTGAAGGTAATCTTAATATTTTCATATAACCGCTCTGGACTGAGAGCCCTATATTATAATCTTTTCCTATCATTTACTCTGAAACAGATTTGAGTTTTGTTACTTAAAAAATGACAAAAAAATTATTATTTTTGTTGCAAACATTAGAAAATCACCTTTTATATTTTCAGTTCGAATTCTCGCTAAATGCCAGGCAATCTGAGCTCATACTTCAAAGCAGAGGCAGCATCAGATAGCTCCCTTTAACTCTGAGAAGCTAGCGTCTGTATGGATTACACTCACCTGTTCAATGATTAATGCCACAGGAAGAGTCCACACAAACCCCTGTAGCACAGAATAATAATCTGTGTTGTGTTACCTACCACTCTGCATGAGGATCCTTTACACTGATCTGACCTAGAGGGGTTGGGCTGGACAGATGATAGCCTGGTTTCCACTACAAGCCAAGCGGTAGCCAGGAGTTACTCAGCTGATGGGTTTCTACAGAGTGGATTTTACCAAACAATATACAATTCTGTGGATGTGCAATATCAAAAGGGAGAACATAGTAGAGTGCACGATTTTTCTGTAAGATCTTACAAGCGTGGTTGCTCTATGAGTGGTAATATGTAAACAAAGTGCCCCGTGGTTGCTCTATATGTGGTAATATGTAAATTAAGTGCCCTGTTTTTGTTTTTAGGAGAACAAAATGTAAATACAGTGCCATATTGCTGCTCGTTTTGTGGAAAACTGTTAACAAAGTGCCCTCTTTTTGTTTCTTGAGTAACTCAAATGCAAACAAAGAGCTCTTTGGCTTTTACCTTAGCAGATAAAATTTAAACATAAACAAAGTGCCCCTTAGTTTTTCTTAAGTTAACAAAATGTAAATAAGGTGCCCTCTAGTTGCTCTTTAAGTAACAAAGGTTCCTTGTTTTTTCTGATGTGAATAAAATGCAAACAACATGCCCTCCAATTGTCCAATAGTGAACAAAATGTAAATGGATGCACCTCTGGTTGCTCTCTTAGTCAAAAACATGTAAACTCTGTGCTTTTTGGTTGTTTCTTTCGTGATTGTATTGTTTACAAAGTGCCCTCTTATTGCTCTTTTAGTGAATAAAAATGCTCTTGGTGTCTCTATTACTGTACAGAGTGTGATAAATTCACTTTACGATATCATTCCCTGAGTACATGACTGATCGTTATGCAAGATTTGTATCCTTAAAACTATATTTTAAAGTTTTCATGACAGATACTCTTTCAGTTGTCTTCCAAGCACCCCGAGTATACCACTTTGCATCAATAAATCCATATTAGCTAACTCTATAACCTGCCAGGCTGAGAAGACACATTGTACACACCCTACAGAGTTGCATTAGCTCTGCAGATGCTGTAATCTGAACATTTCTAGCCATCCTTGAATAATGTTAAATATTTCTTAATTCAAACACTAATTCTCATCCTGTGCATGTCGTGAATTTTTATTGAACAGTTCAACAGTTTGTGGTCAGACTGCTATTGTCATAAACACGGAGCTTCAGATCTGGAATAGACTGTCATGCCAGCGCTCCACCCCTGCAGCCTCAGCATCACATAACATGGTTAAAGAAAGGCCACCCCATATGCCTCTGCCTCCCTGACCTCAGCAGCTATAAATACACCCCTGAAAAAAGCATGAAAATCCAGCTCTCGGATGAAATACGTCCCCTGGGTTGAGTGGCTAGTGTCTGCCGGAGAAACTCCTCTCAGACGATCTCCCCTGTTGGCCCCTGAACGTGAGGGAAATGTTAGAGGGGCCTATTTATACTCCTGCCTTGTGGCTCATGGGAGCGTGTTGTGAATTACAGCATAGTGGAAATGTCTGAGAGAGCAAGCATGCTGTCCACTCCACTTAGAGCACAGTGACATTGAAGTGAAGGCTGTAATACTTGTGAAAATCAAAGCACGATAAATAAGAACTATTTAATTAGATTTTGGCTTGAACTGACAAGGTTTTAAGGAATTCTTCCTTTTCCTGAAGATTTAGTTGCCACTTAGCCGTTAAACTGTGTAGTTTGAGGATGAAAAGAAACCCAAACAGGAAAGGAAAAGTCTCACAGAGTCTGTAATTTATGTCCTGTGGTTTGGCAGAGGTGTTATAACATTTGGGTTTGTCTTATTTCGGCCTTGAAAAACATGATGTGAGGACTCATATTTTGGATTTAGGAGGAGAAAAAAAAAGGGACGCAATGAGGCTGCTGT
This sequence comes from Xyrichtys novacula, assembly GCA_962446985.1. Taxonomy (NCBI): domain Eukaryota; kingdom Metazoa; phylum Chordata; class Actinopteri; order Labriformes; family Labridae; genus Xyrichtys; species Xyrichtys novacula. The sequence goes on along the minus strand of OY660882.1, from coordinate 2,620,999 downwards.
CGGCTGAAGCGCTCAGGTGCAGGGGCGTGTTTAGATAGGTAGACAGGGGTGGTACGGGCCCTTTCTTGAAATCTGATTGGCCAGTCTAGATACGATCCTGGGATCGTTAAATTATGCTGGCAAGACTTGTTGGGGTATAAATTGATTGGAATTAAAGTTTTCTTTGCATGTTTCTCAGAAATCTTGTTACCTTAAGTTCTGGAGAAAGCCTCAAGTGGACACTTTGGGAACTGCAGTTTTTACACTTCTACTTTGGATTTCTTATCATAAATGTCAGCTGGCATATAAACTTGAACTACGATTTGAATTAGATGATCAAATGTAAAATGTAAAATATGACTAAATGAAAAGAACTCTGCCACTTCTCACTCTTGCTCAATATAAGACACAGAAAATCACTTCTTTGGGTCTCTACACAGTCTTCACTTTTCACTCTTGACCTTCAGCTTATCAGGTAAGAATAGCGAAGCAGAGGAGGTCAGAGTGTTTTCTAAACAGTCACACCCAGCGAAAACAAGTCCTTGTCTGTTCTCTCTCCGGCCCCCGGTGTTTTCACTTCTTCGACCCACCCCCACTAATCCAGCCTCGAATGCTTTCTATGTCAACCTGGAAAACTTTCCTGCTTGATCCAGAGCAACACGCTGGTAACACCACAGCTTCCTCCTTCTAAACCCTCGCTTTAAGGTTCGCTCGCTCTTACTGCACAGCTCAACCTGTAAACCAGACCCCTCTCTATCTCTCTCTGTGTCTTTGTCTGTGTAGAGGGAGGTCATTATGGTGGCATCGGTTTCCTCTCATGAATAGTGGATGGATCAGGCTGTGAGGAGGGTGGCCACACCTGGGGAGGAACACAGGAGAGGAAATCAGCCATTAAATCTGATGACAGTATTAGAGATCCCCCGCTGAGCTAATGGTGCATCCAGATGGGAAAATCACAGGAGCCTCCAGGACTCATGTCAGGTCATTACTAGAGGTTTGAGCCGGGCCTTGTGTGTGGTCTGACTGTTTACTTCTGAAGCTTATGCAACACAGTATCCTTTATAAAACTCCCCCGGCAGTCAGTAAAGTCCGTTTTTATTCCAGGGCTGACAAAACACACATGGCCCTGATTGGACAAATCAGATTTCTTGAGCCGTTTCTCGAAAATAGAGGCGAAAACAGCATGAATATCAACGTCTGAAGGAGGAAAAAGACTCTTAACAGGCAATTTCCACCGCATCTGGAATGGCTAGGAAAAGGCAGTATCCGCCGATCTTAGCTGATCGTAACCATTCAAGTCGATGTGTCAATTTCCACCGGCTTCTTTTCATTCCGCTGCGGATCGCCGGACTCCACAGCTGATAGCAAGAGTCGGGCACAGACACAAAATAAAATTCCCTCCTCTGGAAGGACACAATCTACTGCTTATATGGTTAGCCTATGTGGCTAAAGACAACTCGTGATTGCACGTGAATCCGCGGGTTCTTGTGAGTTCTCGCGATTCCCGCCGTCGGTAATCCAACGTGAAATTCACCACACAAACAAATCCAGTAGGAATTGGCGTACAGCGAAAATCAGAGCCGTTCTGGTTGGAGCTGTTCCGGTTGCGGTGGAAATCCCGGGTCAGTGTCCAGGTTTCTTCACACTTGTTCTTATTGAGAAAAAAATTGCATGTCCATATCGTGGGTGTGCTTCCCGGACCAAACTTCTCGGTTGAAATGGATCCGGTTGCCTTGCACCTCAGTGTTAAAAACTAGCCAGGCCTTATTGGTGGAAGTCCCATTGGGATTAATCACCACATCTCCATCTACATCATTTAAATACAGCCGTGCAATTACATCATGTCTCTATGCACGCCGTTTACATCAGTGTATGTTTGTTCGTCATGGCTGTCAAAGATAAACATGTTGCATAGCGATAAGTACCCATTAAAACGCTCGCATGCCTTGTTCGTGTTTGTGTGGCGTTGCGTGGTAACTAATGTATGATGTGTGTACATTTAGTGGAAAAGCCTCAGAGGCACAGAGCGCTGTATGGGCTCTATTATATTACCTGAACAAAGGAGGCAAATGGATACAGTAGTTGATACTTAAAGAGGAAGTGGAGACAGACAGACCATCAGGCAGGCAGGCAGGCAGCAGATAATGGCCGTGCACTACTTTGTTTATGTTAGCTCTGGCGCTGGTCTCAAGTCATTGTGTTTGAAGTTGAAACACTTTTGCCAGCAGGTTTTTTCAGCTCTCGATTTGGCTCATCGCTTTACGGCGCTAACAATCAACCTCTACTCAGGCCTCGTTTGAGATCTCTCATGCTACCATTAAGTTGAATCGATTTGGAAGAGTGAGTGGTTGAGACTTTGGATGAAATCAGCTCCACGCCACCTGTTTCGATACCGTTCTCACCCTTCCAGTGATATGACACCAAATGCATTTCATTATCAGATCGTCGGCAGACAAAGGAAACATCTGGAGCTGCCTTTTGTTAAACTCATCCAGAGATAACGAAGGAAGCGCTCTGTAGCAGAAAGGTGTGCAGTTGATGTGGCGACCGGCGGTCATGTGGCGGTGCAGGGGTGGGAAACGAGCGTCTGACAGGACAGGCGAGGGGTGGATGGACTCTGGCCACCCCTCCCCACCTCTGTGATCAAGGCTCCCAGTCGCAAACTTCCAGAGTGGGACGAGGGGCCATGAATGCAGGGCTTTGTCCCGTCCGTGGTCATCACATTCCACTGGAGCCACTGTGCGGCGCGCAGCAGAGCGGAGGAGAGGGCAGACCAGGGCAGGACAGGGCAGGACAGGAGGGGCCTGAAGAGGAAACAGGGACCAGAAACTGTTGCCTGTTCATCCGTCTTACACCAACAAGATCATGTCAAATGTTTATGTGGTTTTGTGCCTGTGTTGGTAGCTCATACCCATTTGTTCAGAAGTAATCTGATTAAAAGTCTTTATCTCTACAACCCTTCAAATGGGAAAAAGTACATGAAAATCAGACAAGGTGAAAGTATAATATCTTGAATTTCTCAAACTAAAACCTTTAAATAGTGTTATTCAAAAATGTTGAGTATAGGATCAAGATAAAGACATTTTTACTATTTACCAAGACTGAGAGGAGAGAGTCAGGGATTGGGCGTCAGGATGGGGTCCTCTTTAAGGACTATACCCTCTTTAGGTGGGGTCTGCAGTTTAACCAAGATGCCTGACCGGTACTCCAGATTGGGACAACTTTAGTTTGAAAAATGAGCATTAATGTAATCCCTGAAAATGCTTAAATTTAAATTGGTGTTTAGGAGCAAAATGAGGGCTTTGAGGGCCTGTGTCCACTAACAGAGGCAGCACATGTTTTCTGTACAAAGTAGTATAGTATAGTACAGCAAAGTTATGTATAGTATATTAAGGAATAATATAGTTTGGTTTATCATGGCACAGTTTTGTATAGTACTGTTTCAAATACTGTCAATGTGGATTTGTGGTCCTTTAAAGGCCTGCATCTGGATTTAATTGATTGTTTTTAATAATAATAATAATGCATCAGATTTTTACAGTGCTTTTTGTCAGTGACCTCAAAGCGCTTTACATTGGATACATCATTCGTTCCCTCACACAGTCACCTTGGTGATGGTAAACTACCTTAGCAGTCACAGTTGCCCTGGTACAGACTGACGGAAATGTGGCTGCCAGTTTGCGCCTACGGCCTCTCCGACCACCACCACACAACACTCACAATCATACACCAGTGGAGGACACACACTGGGAGCAAGGTGGGTTAAGTGTCTTGCCCAATGACACAAAGGAGAGACTAGGGATAGGGGGGAATCGAACCGCCAACCTTCCAGTTATTGGACGACTGCTTTACCTCCTGAGCTACTGCTGTCCAAAAGGAAAAGGAGGAAGTCAGCATCTTTGTCTCATTTCTGATAATGAGAGAAAAATAATCCAGATTTCTTTATCCTAAGGGGACTTTCTAATGAGAACATTTTGTACAATTTGTATCCATGTCGATTCGTCTGGTTTCTTGGGTTTTCCTGAAAGGGGAGCTCCTCTACCTCACAGGTAACGCTCTGTTTAGCTAAAGGCAGCACTCGCCCTCAGAGCTCCAATGGGAACCTCTCTCTATGAAGTCATGTTTTATCCTCCGACTTGTTTTCTGCCGGCGTTGGAAGGTCTGACTCACCAGAATTGGCGACCAGAGCAGCCGAATAATTGCTTTCCATTAACACAGTCAGTGCAGTGGTGACCCTCTCCATGCTGTCTGTTCAGGCTTCGGAAAATCTGCATTTTGATTCTGGGTTATGCACAAAAAAACAAGGTTTTTCAGCAGTATCCTCTTTAAAGCGAGCGAGCAGCAGCTTTGAGGTTACAACCGGCCTCATGCTTGTAATTCAAGCTATTTTCAGCTAAACATCTATAAAGGGGTGAGAGGTCTAATGTTTCCACGCTGACTCAGGAGTTGAATTATTCACCCTGAGTGTGTGTGTGTGTTGGTTTCACACACAAACCTCCACCCAAATTAGGAAAAATGTAGCTTGTGCTTGTCATCTAGGCATGACAGGAAGGAAACATGAATGATAGAAAACCTCAGATGGTTGAGCGGTGACTCATGATCATGCACGTAATGCTCAGAGGAGTATCAGGATTGTTAATCATGAGGAAAGGACCTTGAATTCCTCATGGCGGTGACACACGGGGGTCAGGGTGTGAGAAGAGGAGGCATGTTCAACATGTGGCCGGCTGATGTGCAAACTGCACCGAGCCGCAGAGATTAGGAGATAAATGACGAAAGGAAGGAAAAGGAGGAAGTCAGCATCTTTGTCTCAGATCCTATCCTTCCTCTTATTTCTCTCACTCCCACTCCTCACCCCCTTTTCTTTCCCATGCTCCTCCCTTTAATCACTTTTTAAAGCCCCATTGCTGCGGCGCTCTAAGAACCCTGTTTTATAACCACTCGTAGTCCGTGTCCTCTCGCACAAAGAGGTGACTGTCGGTCTTGATGGAAGACTGTGCACAGCTGGACCTCAGCGGCATGGGAACAAGGGTTGGAACTGGGACCAGGCCTGCCGGGTCCAGATGGACTCTGTGACTGTTGCTGTTCCTGACACATGATTAACAGCCCTCCAAACACACTGTTATGAACAAGAGGATGGGCTCACTAGAAGAAAACGCAAGCAAAGCAGATCTCTTGTTCTACTTTGGCCTTGACGTCCGTCTAAAGACTGTTTGAAACCCTGAAGTTGTACCATAGCATCTTTATTACTTAGAATTTCGGAGTCTCAGCAGAAAGTAGAGTGGGAACTAAAGCAGAGGGCACAAAGGCAACATAGAAAAACAATTCTAGATGTTTGTCAAGTTTGAACTCTTTTGCTGAACTCTATGTAAAATAAGGGACAACCCGAGATCATCTGCAAAGTTCAGGTATTTGAGCTGCATGCCGGTGCAGCTGCTAGCGCTGTAAACTTGTGAGGTTCTTGGTTCCAATCCTGGGACTTTCCAGTTGGAGTTGTGCTGCATTCCAGTTACCTCAGAAGTTGGATGTCAACAGTAAACAAGTCGGAAAACCAAGATGGACGCCTATAGTTAGCCATTGTTACCGGTTGTTTACAACTGTCAGCCATCATTGGCCATTGTCTGTTGTTGTTAGCGGTTGTCTGCTGGGAACATGGATAAACAATTCTAGATGTTCGTTAAGTTTGATTGACGATACAATTTCTACTTTTGCTATGTTTTATGTAAAATAAGGGACAACTTGAGATTATCTGCAAAATTCTAGCAGTGTTGTTTGTATTTCGGCTGCATGGTGGGGCAGTTACTTGCGCTGTAACCTCATGAGGTTCTTGGTTCCAATCCTGGGACTTTCCAGTTGGAGTTCGGCTGCATTTCAGTTACCTTGGAAGTTGAATGTCAAAGCCGGGAATGACGTTACACCCAAGTTGACGGTGTTCCAGCTAACAAGTCGGAAAAAAAAGATGGACGCCTACTGTTAGCCATTGTTAGCTCTTGTCAGCAGTCATCAGCTGTCTCTTTCCATTGTCAGTTGTTGTTTGCGGTTGTTAACGGATGTCGGCTGTTGTTAGATGTTGCTAGCTATACCGGATGTAAACAACGCTTAAAGTATTTTATTCTCACAAACACTATAGCACCGTGGGCAGTACAACATGTACCACTTTTTAATTTCACAAAAACAAAACAGAAGAGCTTAAAAATTATACACTATGAGAGCTTTCTCTGTTATTCTTTTCTGCACTGCGCTGCCATCTTGGATTATGACATTGTTGTCAAGTTGGGGTTGGTGAGGATCGTCTGACTTTCCGAGTCGGAAATCCAACTTCAGGGGGGTGTTCCGGATGAATTTACGACTCGAAACTCATTCCGACTTCGGGGTACAACTGGAACGCAGCATTATCATGCTCTCCGCAGATTTAAATGGTTTCCTCCTGCAGTCCAGAGACATGTTTGCTGAGTATATTGGTCTCTCTGAATTTACCTGTCAGTTCAAGTATGAGTTTGTCTGTTAGTCCATCAATATGTCAGCCTTTATCTGCCCAAGCTGTCCCCTTTGACTGTAACGATCGTATATTTGGTAGTATGGTCTTGTTTTGAGAACTTCCCGCCTTTCCACATACGTATAAGAAATGCCAAAATCTGCAGCAGGGAGAGAACATCTTCCTTCAATTTCACGTGCATGCATGAAAAGCCAAGGCTGGGAGAGCAGCAGCAAAGACTTCTAGAGAACAGAGAAGAACAGACATCAGCGAAAGTGCATCTAATCCTGGTAAAAGCGCCATGGGGTGGTGGGTGGGTTGCAAAAAAGTCGAGTTGCTCTTTCCAGTTAGTTCTGAAAAACTCTTCAAACACCAACTTCTAACCGAGCTATTTCTAGGACAAGAATTGGATGGTCCAGACTCGCTTGGTTTGTCTCCATCATGAAAGCACGTGTACTGTATAGTGCCAAAAGGTATGCAGAACGCATACATTCAACAAATACACAGCTGTGGTTTCTGCATTCCTCAGTCCTGCATTCTTTTTGCGTACTGCCAAAGGTCAGAGTGCGTCAAGTGAGATATCAGATGGATTCAGAGGCATGTTCTCATGTTAGGCCTTCAGAGAGACACACCCAGCTGCAACGTAAGCCCACTGCCATTTAGCAGCCTCCAATTAGACTGAAAGGGTCCCATGCCACAATTTTAATTCTGCTATTTTTCCACCATCTTAAAACCGTGGGGGTGATATTGAACTCTACCCCTAAGATGACCTCGTGAATCACTTCAGGGATGGTTGGTTTGTGGTTTTCTCATTCTGTGTTCATCTCACATTGTTCATGAGATGTAACTGAACGCTCTCTCATTCGCACTCGGACTGTCTGAATTCTTGGCTAATCGCTCACACTGTCTAAACAAAAGGTTAAGGCAGATTCAGATTTACTGTGACTAGGCGGAGAAAGGCGTTTCAAAACCATGGCTTTTTTGTTCAGAGGCATTTTCCAACCCCTGCGCCCTCCCTCTCTGTCTGAAATGCCAAAGGCATCTGGTTGAAAGCTCCTCACAAGCTTTCAAATTGTTCTCCTTTTCCCAAATTTGGACCGGACTAGAATAGAGCTATTGTCAACTAACTTGAGAGAAATTCTCTGAGAGTGGGAACTCTTCGTTTTGGTTGACAGTCTATCTTTCCGATATTTCAGGCCCCTGGGATGTAGGTTGTATTTGTCGGAATTAAACTGTGGGTCACTGGTATGGCATTTCCAAGAGGTGCCAAGCTATTATAAACCGAGTTGGTGGATGACTGTTATGGCCGCATGGTTCCCGATTTGAATGTTCCAAAGAAAGCCGTAAAACTGTCTCGGCGGGACCCTCTTCAGCCGCTGTCAAAACAGATCCCTGGACTGTGATTATGGCGATGTTTAATATGTCTGCATGTACTCAGCTGCCATGTCAGGTGCATGCAACACGTGAGGGGGGTGCCGTTAGCTGCGAGTTAGCCCTCGCACAGATCTGGTGCGGCTGCAGCAGCTGGGAATGCACGGTGACCTCAATGGGAGGAGCCAAGATTTAAAAAAGCGGGGTGCAAAGAAAGAGCGGACCTTTTGCTCTGTATCCAGAAGGCTGTTTCACTCGGTGTCAACTCTTTCAACTGTGATTGACTAAAATTCTTCAACTATTTTTATGAACATTTTAAGGAGTTTTCCCCCGAATGTATTCAGCGCACCGACGAAAAAATAACCCACTCTCCTTACTGCCAAGAATTTTTAATATCCAAACATATTTAGCTCTAGTAAACACTTGTCACCGTTTCAGCTTCATCCGTCTCTAATCCTCGGAGCGAGCGCTGCCAACTCTCTCGCTCTGACTCTGTGTGTAACACAAGCCGCCGTGGTGAACGCTCAGTTGTTTAACACACTTTATTTTTCTTGCATGCAGAGCTGTGGCGACCACCCAAGGCCTGTGACCGCACTGCACTGTGCACTGCTCTGTACTGTACCCTGACCAGAGAGGGAAACGGAGGAAGACCTTCAGTGTGTTACCACCTCACTCTGCTCTCTCTGTCCTCTTGTTTACCCAGCAGAGGCATCACGTGCCCACATAGCTGATCCTAGCAGCCGAGGACAGCAGGGCACAGCTGCACCCGGGGCTGGATTTCACTCTCCCCATGTTGGAAAAACTCTCGACACTGTACCAGCACACATCAGCAGGGATGTTTGCGCTCATTCTGTAGATGTGTGGACTCATTATGGTGAAGTTCTCTGAGGGTACGGGGCCCACTTAGTGGAGCCACACCTCAATGCTGTCATCTTTCAGCTTCATTGGATATATATGATGACTTGTACACAAATGGAACGCTTACAGATGTGTGTCCAAATGCACAGAGCAGTATCAGGAAGTGTTTTCAAAACCTCAAAACCAAAAAACATGGGGAAATTATGTGAAATGTGTAAATGGCTGCCGTTTCCATGGTTTCCAAAAGGAAATTCAGATATTAGTATGTCTGACGATAAGTTACTAGTGTTTCTGAAACTTTTTTACATGGTTTCATGGTTTTTTTTGATGTTTTGTTTTAACATTTATTTTGATTTTATTAAGATGCCCCAGCTACTCTTCCTGGGGTCCATAAAAAGCCACATAAAATAATAAACATACATGAAATGAAACAAAACTTCCAAATAAAAGCTGCTTCGTACAAAATATTATTATTATTATTATTATTATTATTATTATTATTAATATTAATAATAATAATAACAATAATAAAATAAAATAGAATAAAATAATATAACAATAATAATAACATAATAATAAAATAATACTACTACTACCACTAATAATAAAATAATAACAACAACAACAACAACAATAATAATAAAATTAAAATAAAATGAAATATAATAAAATAAAGTAACAATAATAATAATGATAAAATTAAAATTAAATAGAATAAAATAATAATAATAATAAAAAATAATAATTATTATTAACATGAACAATTTCAGCAATGACAAATAACTTATAACAAAATGCATAACAAGAACATTTTATATATTTTCTCACTGTTTTCAATTAAACCATCAAACTTTTAATTTCTGTGAATTTGGGGTTGCTTTGTGCTCTGTCCTTTTGTGGTTTGGAAAGCAGAATTTGTAGATTAAGTCGTCCAAATTCATCTGATTAATGCATATTTCAGTAACAGTAAGGTGACTTTCTGTTATGACTATTTCAGTCCCACAGTAACAAAAAGATGCTCTAAACTGAGCCCACAGTAACAGCACCTCCATCAAAAGTCAGTGCAGCTGAGCAGTCTGAGGGCTCAGCCGTCCTCATGTGAACCGGATCTGTGTTCAGCAACTTGATCAAAATCATAGCGGATGCAGAAGGAATAAATCACATTAACTCTCTTTGTCCTTACAAGGTCTGCGGACATGGAGCTGTAGCATAAGTATCTGCGTGTATGAGGGAGGCGCTGCTGCTGCTGCTGCTGCTGCTGTGTTTATTCTATTGTAGTTTATTAGCCATGATGACTCGATGCAATCCTGGCATCCTCCCCGGCGCAGCGGCCGGCCCGGTGCCCCCTGTCTGCCAAGGCAAACAATGAGCCGCTATGTGTCACATGCACAGTCAAACAGTCTCACCAACCCCGAACTCCCTCTGTGCGTCTGTGCCAGTGCTGAGTGGAGAAAATGACGAGCCCACTGAGCGCTCTCTCCCACTTTGCAATTTGATGTCGTACCACATTTTCAACTGTGCAGAATCTTCCTGCAAATAGACGCGAAAGCTTGTGGACGCACATGTGCGTACAGTTCAGTGGAGAGGCTATGATGTAATGTGGGTTTACAACATGACTTCTCATTTTTCCATTCTCATGTTTGCAGCTGAAAATCCTGTGGGAGTGACTTTTATGACAGCAAGGGAAGTGGAGAATGGCTATCAAGTTATGTCCTCTGTAGGTGGGAAGGAAAGTGAAGGGTATTCTCACCGCTAAAGAGGGCTGATGAACTTGTACCTTTAGAGAAGGAAAGCAGGGCAAAAAAGGAAAGGAGACAAGGTCATAAAGCACAGAAACAAGGAAGAAAGGAGATTGGAGTCTGCAAATACAAACAAAAAAACAACAAAAACAAATGGCAAGTGTTCATAGTGTCGTTAACCATGGAGAAATGAAAGAGATTTCCAGTTAAGAGGTATTTGCAGGTCAGCGGAGGAAAAATCTGAGAAATTGGAGAATTGAGTTCCGGTCCACACAAACTGAATTTGGATTATTTTAGTTGCTATTATGTCCCATATTCATGCAAGATGTGGTGTTCCTCAAGTGTCAGCTCTGGGACCATTAGTGATCTCTCTATAAGCCACCGCTTCACCATACTGGAAAGAATTATGGTCAGCTTTAAAAATCCTGGAATTTTACAGCTAATATACAAATACTGTTTGTTAGCTTGGTTGGGTGGATAGCATGGAGGTAAAGTGGTTGGTTGGTTTGGTAGGTGGTAGAATGAGTTGTTGGCTGTCTAGCTCAGTGGTTGGTAGTTTGACTATTTGGTTGGATGTCTGCTAGTTTGGTAGAGTGATTGGGTGGTTAGTTTGTAAGCTAGCTGATTGGTAGTCAGTTAATTAAGAAGTTGTTGGGTTGGCTGGGTGGATCGTTGGTTGGTCGATTGGGTTTTTACTGGTTTGTAAATAAAATAGTTGACTTTGGTCATATACTTTTTAAGGTTGGTTGGATGGATAGCTTGGAGGTAAAGTGGTTGGTTGGTTTGGTGGGTGGTAGGAGGAGTTGTTGGCTGTCTAGTTCAGTGGTTGGTCGTTTGACTATTTGGTTAGATGTCTGCTAGTTTGGTAGTTCTTTGGTAGAGTGATTGGATGGTTAGTTTGTAAGCTAGCTGATTGGTAGTCAGTTGATTAAGAAGTTGTTGGGTTTGTTGGTTGGTTGATTGTGTTTGTTTTTACTGGCTTGTAAATTAAGTGGTTGACTTTGGTCATATACTTTTTAAAGTTGGTTGCTTGACCATTTGTTAGGTTGTTTATTTTTTGTTTGGTTGGTTAGCTGGTAACTTGGTAATATGCTTGTTGATTGGCTGATTGCCTGTATGTGATTGTTTGGTTGGTTGGTTGATTTATTATCAAGAGAGCATATATTGGGAAAAGAAAAAAGACAAAGAGAAAGTGGGCAAAATGACCAAAAGGAGAAAGTGGACGTTAAAGGTAAAAAGATGTAAAGACAAACTTAAAGGTCGTATTTGGTGGTTAACTGGGCGTGAGTTACCTGCTCTATCATTAGAACTATAATGAGGAGCAGACAGGGAGAGGGTTGTCCTTGACGGAGGCTTTCCTTACAAAGACAAACATTGTTTTACAGACCATGGCAGGTAGACACATAACGGCAGGAGACTTCGTCATGTGCAATTAAATATCTCTGTAATCTAGAAAGAATTCCTCGAATTCATTCTGACACTGAAGACTTCAACACATGGGGAAATGTTTTTTTGTTTTGCAGATTATCATTTCTTTTCAGGTCTGCGTAAAAGATAATTGATTATTTTTTGTATTTTTTCACGGTTAGAGGTCCAAACAGGTTTGAAAACCAACAGTGCTTAATCTCAAACTCTCTTAATAGCTGGATTATGTTGCTTCATGAAGTTCGCTGCCTCTTCGTGTACAGGCCAAATTTGAAGAGGAAAAAAAAAGTGGAATAAAAGAAGCAAAGAGAAAGTTTTCTCCTTAAAATCTCATTTCCTGAGTCTAAAGCCCGATCCTGCAAAATTCCCCAACTGTGCACATAAAATAAAAGACAGGAAGCCACAGGGCATCCTGCACCATACAGTATGTACTCATATATACTGCACGGCATATGGCGCTCTAATGTTTTCCTCACACGTCTAAAGTTAAACGTCAATATTTGGTTTCCGAGTTGAAGTTGAAGGTACAATTGTGCAAATGCAGAGCTCTAGGTTGTGGGAATGGGACTTTTTTACCGGTGCATCTTGGTTTTGTCGGATGAGTCACTTTCGTCGACTTCGTTTTTGATGTTAGCAGATATTTAATCCTCGTAAGTTATCCATATTAAGTCAGAAATCTGAGTATCTGATTAAAACAAAACTGCCCAGACAAAACAACACCACCATTTTTCCATTTTTGTCCTCTTGTGTCACGATGATGAAGCGTCAAACTGTTGCATGGACCAAAGTGTCATATTGTTTTCTCTATCGAGTGTTACCGGACTAAAAATAGGTAGAGTGGATGTTTTTATTAGAAAGTGCAGAAGGGGGTGGAAATTTCGCAGATATTTAATCCTGCTGCCAAATCCGTCTTAAATGGGTGTTTGTGTTTGAAATGAAAGAGGGAGGGTGAACAAGGCAGAAAGAAAGAGAGAGAGAGAGAGAGAGAGGAGGGGGTTGGCTATTTTCTGGACATGCTAAAGAGGACTGCGCTGCCCTTGTGACCCTGCGTATACTTATTTCAGTCAACATGGCAGGCACACCCTCTTAGTTTAAATGTCAACAAGTGACCATTTCTCATAAAAACTCACTTCAACAGCCGCTGATTCGCACCGAATGGGTCAAATCTGCAGACAATACAATCTGCGATCTAGATTAAACATGCTCTCCAAGTCTATAATGTTGATATCTGTAGGAATGCTGTTAGTTTTTACTGCTGCCAGTTCATGGTAACTCTTAAAGCATGTGAAGCATGCCGGCCAGGGTGGGCTCGCCATTTAAAAATACCCCCCTCTGAACATGGTCCAAATTCAGCGTGCGTTTTTTACAGCCACTGCTCAAATAATACGAAGAGGAGGATCGTAGGTATTTGCATTTATCATGTTGCTCTGTGTGCGTGTGTCAGGGCAACCAGTCAACAAGATATCAGGCGGGTCAGCGCTACAGTAGGAGTCAAGATAATTTACGCCCCCCTGGTTGTGTATTTACAGCTGGCGAGAAGCTCTCCTGGATTTATGTAAATATGCTCCACATGCAAACACATCATCGGGCGAGTTCAGGGCGTGTTGAAGCAGTGAGGGGTGACATCCACGGCTCAGCTGGAACAACTCAATCAGTTAAAGGAGAAGTTCACTTCTCTTCGGTATAATCTTTATTTTTTATTTGTATTTTTAAGGAGGGGGATTGTCACTGCAGGTCTTCCCCAGTCAGCAGAAATAAGAAGGCATGCTCCAGATTTAGAGTATGTGTGGGAACAGACTCCCTCACTCTGTGCTCACAAAGAGGTGGTTTGTGACAGCTGAAGTGTCTGTGATTGGATCATTCCTCTTATACACATACAGAGGCGACACAAACAACATACTTCCTACTACAACTAAGACCGCCACCTTTCTAAAAATGAAGTTCAAACAAATCTGGAATAGCACCACTTATTTTGCATCAATTCAAATGCAAAAGAGCTGCAGTTCCTTGAGTGTCCACAAGAGGCTTCAGCCAAAAACCAAGAAAACCCCTTAAAACCAATATTAAAGGCACAGTTAGGAGTTTTTAACTGGATAAGAAACAGACTGAAACTGATATTGATGATTCTTTGAAACCTTTAAATGCAAAAGAGACAATCAGCAACAAGGCTGGTTTTAGTTTTTGACTCCTGAAACTGCTCTGATGGGGCAGGTGTCGGACCAAACTGTCTTCTTTTACTTTTTCTGCATTAAATATTTTCAAAGAGGGATGACTTTTGCTTTTAACAGACAACAGGATGAGGTTTTTGTGTAAAAATACTGTTTTCACATGTACAGGAAAATAAATACGAGGTTTAAGTTTGTCCACAGGGGGCGCCAAAATCAACATGAATCAATGATGACGCTGAATGATACATGACGCTTTTTACTCCGATCAGGCATTCATTCCAATTATTCGTGCTCATGTAAACGCAGCTTGTGTCCACATTCCCAGCATGGTAACTCCAATCTTTGGGCCTGAGGTCAATTAAAAAAAAATCAACGGATGGAGGATATTTAGGGATTTATGGTTTCAAGACTGTTAAGGCACCGGCCAAAGGAACACTGGAGTACAGCTGAGAGGAATGGTGCCATCGCTCAGGCTATCCCCAAACCAAAGAGCTTTAATCCAATCAGGTGCCAAGCCTTCATTGTGTCAGGAGAACAGAGGACTAGTTCTTAGAGGTTTCCAACAAGGAAATCTAAAGTCTTTTCAAGAAACAAACAAGTTATGTAAGAGGATATGGTTCTTAGAGGACGTGTGAGGATAGACGCCACTGAACTGAACTTCAGGGCCTTTTATTCTGAAAGTTAATAAAACAGTTAACTTCTACACTCTTCAGGCTGCCTCTGAGTATCTAAAATGGGATATTCATTATGTTGCATAGTATGAAAAGTTAATTGGTTGAAAATTAAATTCGAATGCGGTATTAGAGGATAAATATGTCGTCTCTGATTGCAGGGAAATGCAATAAAAACTAAAGGATTATAAACTCCCAACAAGCCTCAGTGCACACCATTAAACCAGCTGCTCTGTTTCCACGCTGAGACACCGGCGGCCTTTAGACCTCCTGCTGCACTCAGAGGAGTGTGCAAGAGCCTCTTTCAGTTTTTCTGAGAGCGATTGCAAAACTCGAAGTGCTCATTTTTTTGCCTTGTGATGGTGCAACTGTGGGAGAAAAGTCGACACAAATCGAGACGTGAGCGGAGAAACATTATGACAGTTGCAGAAAGGCTATTAGGAGGGTTAATGTTCGGGGTTTGTCAGCGCATACTTCTCTCTCCGCTCAGAAACACTCAAAAATTTTGATGGTTGTTTTAGATCATCAGAGAAATCGCTTGCAGATGTTTTTGGTCTTAACCGTTCGGAGTCGGAGGATGCACGCAGCGCCCGTGTAAATAAAGCCTCAACCTAAAGTGGAGGTGTGGGATCTACCGCGTGTGTGGTCCTCGTGCAAAACTCTCGCACGCTCGACAAAAACCTTCCTGGAAATGAGGACCGGGGTCGACCATCACGCTCTTAACTCCTCTGCGGTTTACGAGCTTCTGTTTCAGACGTCCATGTTGTTCAGCTTGATTATATTTTCTGGCGTCTTCTTCTGCACCCCCCCTAGTGTCTTTAAGTTTTTAAAGACTCTTTTTTTCACGAGTAAAGGGGGGGAAACATCCAAATAGCCTGAAGTCTTCGGTTTTTGCATGACTACAGAGAGCCGGCTGAGGTTTTTTGAACGGTTGGCTTAATGGCTCATTAATGTTCTGGCGGTTGACCACTGTCAGTCAGTACAGAGTCGATGAAGTCCTCAAAGAACGAAGTTAGTACCTGAAATATAAATAAGAAAGCAGTTGTTTCATGTGTCTTGTGAAGCATTTCAAAAATATGGGTGTAACTAAAGCATCTCAGCACAAACTAAAGAGTCCATTTGTTAAATAAAGGGGGAAAAAAGTGCCTCCTCATCCATATACAGTCTGACAATGATCCGGCATTACAATGGAACAAATGTTGGAACAAACCCAGTGATTCAGCACTTCTTACTACAGGAAATCCATCTGACTGCTAATGACAGCCAAATGTTCCAGCAGGACTCCTGAACGCAGGAAGGTCACAGATAGACCGTACAGAGCGAAGGAAACTGCATGAGTGTTTTTCTTGGAGCCTCTACAATGATCAGGAACTGAAAATACGAGCCTGAAAACATCAGGGATTCGATTCAGGACAGGACTTGACCTCAACACTAAGTCTCCATGTCACTGAGAGTCTCTGTCACAGATCAATTTTGGAAATTTGACGTCAATTTTGGATTGCTCAATATGAATTCCAAAATTTGTCATGGATTTCTAAGAAGTTTCTTCAGACTTCTTCAGACTTTTTCAGACTTTTTTGTTGATGTTATTTTTGCCTGAATTACATAAGACTATAAAATAGAGACAGCCTCAAGTCCAACCAGCTGCTGATGCACTAAAAACTACAGTCATCACTCACAGGACACCCAATCAGAACCGAGCAGTGGGCCAGAGAATTGTTAATGGATGTGTAAACTTTTCGATGGAAATTTTCCAAAAATTTCTAGTTTCTATGAGAATTTGGAGTCAAGGGCAAATCAAAATTTTCTAGAAACTCAGGAAACTCTTCTGAAGTTTACAATCAAAGTTTTGGAAGTTCTTAATTTAATTTGTTAAAACTTTGGAAGAAACTTTCACAAATTAGGGAAATTTTTCATATTTCTAAAAATAAAAGTTTAAATAAAAACTAAATCGAAACTTACGAAATCATATAATAAGCATTTTCATTGAATAAACTGGTTGAAGGCATTATGGTAACTCATGGGACTGAATTTTGGTAGTTTATAAGATAAATTGTAAAGAAGACCAAAGAAATTTTTTTGAAAACTTTTTTTAAAGAATTTTAGTCAAAAATTTTCAAGGAAAAATCGAAAAGAAATTAAAATAAAAATGAAACAGAAAAAAAACAAACTTTCTATTTAGGATCAGTATTGTAAACTTTTTGAATTTTTATCTAAATAATAAAAAAAAAGTTTTTGGGCAATTTTGATTATTTTTAAGAAAATTTTGACACATTTTTTGGGAAAATTTTCCTGGTCTTTTTGAGAGACCTTGTTACATCATTATCCAAGATTTTTGGTAAATTTGGAGGATTATCATAAAACTTTGCTGAAACTTTTTGGCTTTTCAAAAAAATGTTCAAGAATTTTGAGAAAAATTTAATAGATTTTGGAATTTTTTTAGATTTTTTTTTCCAAAATTAAAAAAAAATATAGGCACAAAAATTAAAAAAAAAAATTTTTGTTGTTGTTTTTTTACCATACATTTGGTTTCCTGAACCATGACTCTCCCTGTAAAATAAGATAAGGAGCTGACAGTCATACAGCGACTTCTTCAGAGTCTTTTTCTTGGGGTTTCAGAATTTATCCAATTAAATACTAAGGCTATCCTCAAGCCCAAAACAGAACAAGACCTCCTCTAGGTGTGTTCACACACAAATACACATCTGGTAAAAAATAAATCACTGAAAGGAAAAGGGAGGAGCAGATGATGGAGTAGTGGAGAATCTGTCCAGTCCGTTTCCTTCTTGGCGTTTCCTCCTTCGAGCTTTTCATTCAGAGGGAGAGAATGTGCGGGACACGCCTGTGTTTTCTGTAAATATCCCGCGACTCCTCTTTGCCACCTCCTCTCAGGGTAAAGATGGAGCCTCCTCCTTTCCTCCCTACCAGGCCACCTCATGGGGAAGGAAGCCGGCCCCCCCACTCCACCCTGAAACAGGAAGAGAAGGGTGTCGACCCGGACCCTGGGACTGACAGCAGGAAGCAGAGAGGAATTGTTGTTTTTCTGTGGTAACAGACAGGATGTGTAATGTCAGGGCGGGAGTGTGAAGCTGTGGTATGTCAGGGCTCTCCAACCTCACAATCCAAGTCGAAATGTCTCCTTCTCGAACGTGACGAACACAAAAGGACTTTTATTGTGATATTTACTTAAAGAAAAGGTACAGTCCGGCCTTTTCAAACAGAGTACCCTTGCTCAACACATCACCAAGTCCTTACATCCAGCACGACTCCGGAGCAGACTGGAATCCAACTTGACAAAGACATGAAGTCTGTCTGAGATGTTTCTGCAGTGACCCAGACCTGGCATCAACTCTTACTGAGAGTTGATGGTTGACGCCCTCCATTAAAGGTAAAAACTGGAGGTCAGCGATGAATTATCCCACCTAGACAAACTTCCATCCTGGTTGTAAAATGTTCTCGCCCTGTTGCTCATTAGTTTGAAGCTTGAATCCCCACTCTGAAGACTTTCCATAAGCACTCAAACCTTTCACATTTGGGGACCATTTCCTAACTTTTGTTATTCCAGCATCCTGAGCTGTGAGAGTTTGAATGTGTCAGCTGTTATTCCTTCACTTAAAACCCGTTTCGCTCAGCTGAAAACCACTGAGAAGTAAAACACCTGCAGACGCTTTTATTATCGTGAATGAGAGCCAGACTTCGGACTTTGTTGGTTCGTTTCAAACAGTAGTTTCACCGTGAATCTTTGCAAACCAGCTCCCCTTTGCATCCAGGCATTGTCACAAAGTTGTACGCACACTGATTTCTTTGACTGCCTCAGCTGCTCTAAACTAAACACCTGATCGTTTCGGGATCACGTTGCTGACTTCAGAGCTCTGGATTTTGGTCTGTGCGTGATTTTTGGTTTTGTTAGTCTTGGCCCGCTGCATTACGGCAGCTCCATATCATATTCAGGTATAGAATAATAAGGAATAATCACACGCATATTATTGCTCTACATGGAGGCGTGAGCCAAAGAAAGCTGTCCAGCACAAGTCTGGTCTTTACGGACTGTTATTTTAATACAGCAGACATCGTTCGGCCTTTATGATTCGGCCGAGGATGAAATGTTGGATTACAAAGAATACACGCCTGCTCAGACTAAACAAAAGAAGACGTTATTCTAGAGAAGTCAGGGAGAGATTTTATAGGTTTGCTCATAGTTACATGTAAATTATACTACATTAAAGGTGCAATATGAGAGTTTTTCCCCCAAGAATCGCAGCAGGAGTCCTTTACCGCCACTGTAGATTGATTTATTATTAGTTAAACCTGTCATACTGCTTGAGTACACGGTGATAATGTGCATTAAAGCTCCTGTGAGGAAGTTTTGATGGGCTATAAAACAAGATTGATCATTTTTATATTGTGATTTTTAGCGCCTGTAACTAGTGTGAGGAGGTAGGCGAACTTTGTTATTTTTTCCGTGTCAAATACTCAACGTGAGTTTTAGATTTTACGGTAAAAGGATGTCTTTTAATAAAGTCAATTACTTCTACTTTCTCAAGGGTGAGAGGTAATTGACCACTTTGTCCACAGGGGGCGACAAAGTCAACGCAGACAGAAAGTTCTTTAAGTACTAACTTTGTCCTTAAGAACTTCACAAATCCAGATATCTGAATTTGAAGTTTGACGTCCTGTTATTTTCGTTATTATTAAAGCTTCTGTGAGGAATTTTCAGTTTGTGTTAATTCTGGCGCCCTCTCTGGACAAAATTGTCTTTGCCATATTCGTCTTCTACATACTTGAGCAGTTTCTTCTGACAATAAAACTCAATATTCAGACTTTGACAGTCAAATTAGTTTTTATTTGTGAATATGTAAAAAATGCTCTTTTTAAGCTGCTTGACTGACACCTACCCCCTCACACCAGTTTCAGGCCTTTAACATTAAATTTAAAAAATGTCAATCTAGTTGCTGATTGTCTTTTTGAATATCGTAACATGGCATCTACATAAATTTCAGTCTATTCAATAAGCATAAAAAACTCCCCACAGGAGCTTTAATCATAGTAGCTTATTTGTATTTCATTTCTGTCTTCACATTTATTCTGTAAAATAAATACCAATCAGAGCACATCTCTGTGTAAACATCTGACATCCAGAGCGAACGAGGTGATGGGAACTTTTGCGCTAACTTTTGATTTACCCAAAAGACACAAGAAAACAATCTTTCAACTCCTGGAAACATTTGTTTAATTATAGAAAACAGAAAAACTTCAAGAAACAGATTCAAACCTGCTGTCAGGATTGATTCAGTTCTGTTTGTTTTTGCTCCAAGAAAAGCAGAAAGTGGTTCAGAAAACTCTTCAGTAAACTCAGATCCTCAAGTGAAAATTTCCAGTTTTGGTCTACAAATAATCTGTTACAAACTTTTATTATAACTTTGATAAATTGATCCCAGTTGGACTATCACCCTGCAGGGAAACAACAGTCATACTGGCTTTAAAAGTGGAGTCACTCAGAGGAGGGAAAAGACCTCGTTTATAAAAACAGCTAGCTCCATCTGCTGGTCATCACTAGGCATTGTCCCAACAAGGAAACTAGAGTGAAGATCATCTTATAACAGTGGGGAACTGGAGTGTGATTCTGGGTATATTATGTTGTATTAAATGGATTTTTGTAATAAAAGAGGAGTTTTTATTTCAGATTGAGGATTAACTTTGTTTTGTTGTGATAAGCAGTCACCGATTTGTTGTAAACATCCAGGAAAGTTGTGGTAACTAAAGGGTCAACACTTGCTGAGAAGGCTGTATTCTGTTGAAATGGAGTTGATTGTAATTTGGGATTAAATTTGACTCATCATGTCCCATTAGAGTCACTGATACACAGTCTTTTCTGGGAGTTCCTCTGTATCACTCCTGCAGTTTATGGACCTGCTGCTTCAACCAAGTGCGTTAGTCTCACCTTCCTCCATCTCCCTCTTTGCCCTCTCTAAACCCGGGTCAGTCTCAGCAGATGACTGTCTAACATGAGTCTGGTTCTGCTCGAGGTTTTTGCGTGTTAAAGGAAGTTCTTCCTCTCCGCTGTACCTTGAAATGTTTCGCTCATGTGGTTGAAGATAGGAAGAGAGTGGATCTGGTCTTACAGAGTGGGACTCAATCTGAGTTGGTGTTGTGTCTTTTGCGAACGATTCGAACAAAAGAACCGAATCTTCTAAGTGAACGTACAGAACTGAATCGAACCGAAAAGTGAGAAACAGCATTGCCAGGCCAGCAGCCGGCAAACGAGGGACCACATGCACTGACGCCTGAATCACTTCATGAACGAATCACGCATTGAGCTACACTCTATGGAATCATTTTCGTCGGACAAAACTACCTTTTTTTTCCACTGCTAAATTACCACCACAACGATTTGCGTACAATAGGACACAGCATGTAACAAGTTGTGCACAAAACCTGCAGCATCCTATCACTGCAGCGGTTTGCGAGGGAACAGTGTATGCTCAGTTTGAATTCTTCTAAACCTTCAGTGAACGAATCTCTCACTGACCCCAATTTACCGAGCTGACCTGCTAAATAGCTTACCATAGGACAGTACACTTAAAACATCATGACTAATAAACAAGTTCATTTTTACAAACCTGTTTGTCAAAGCAACACAGCCGAACACTCTCGTCTCCAGAAGCTTTGAATTGAACTGAATCCTGAACCGTTCAGCTGTGTATCAGTTCAGGAGGTCGGAGTCGCAGGCTTCTCCCTAAATAATTCAGTGAACGAATCTTTTGAACGACTCTTTTTAGTGAACTGATTCTAGTGATTCAGTTCATGTAAAAGAACTGTGCCCATCACTAATCTGAGTCTGGGTCTTTGTAAATAGAGTGTTTTTATTGTTGTGGTATCGATCTCATCATGTTGTATGTTTGAGGAATTCATGTTTTTAATAGTTATCCAGCTTTACTGGACCGACTTTAACATATTACACCCAACCTGCTGATCCTGGAGCAGTTCCCTCTCTGCAGGGTCTCACCAAAGGAAGCAGCTGCAGGATTTAACGGCCGTGCAGCGGGTGAATTCAGACGTCTAAAGGATGCATTTCATTTGTGAAAGGATGGAGAACATCAAACGGGAGCACTGCGCACAGATGTGAAGTCTGTAGCAGGAAATTTAAAGCTCACTGGCAGGACCACAGCGTGTCCCACATGGCAGCACCACTGAGTCGCCATAGTGATCAGCTGTTTGTGTGCAACACGCCGAAACAAAGAGACGACACTGACAGCACAATGCTGAAATCCTCTTAGCTGCCCATGCTAATACATTTTGTATGCTTTTTGTGCTGGATTGTGTACTAACACGCCGTGAGGGTGTTTAATTAGTCCGACCGACAATTAGGAGACATTTAGTGGCTTCAGTCCTGAAAACAAAGAGGAGGAATAATCCAAATAAACTGCAGGGACTTTCCCTTCAGCTATACTGTGAGGAAATTAACAAACTTTAAACGCTCGTGTAGGGCTCTTTAGATGAAAAAGTTTGTATTCACTGAACGTTCTTTGGAAGAAAATCAAATCATGAAACCTTCGTGGTAACAAGTGTTTTTATTTTCAGTCCACTTTGAGTTTCTGAAAACACCGCCAAGGCTGGTTTTAAGAATGTGGATTGAAAAGCCATGAATAGTTTGTCTGGCAGACCTGTCTGAGGGATCAGCGCGAGATTTGTGTATTTACAGAAAATGATTTTGTAACAACAGCAGACCAAGGGTAAAGGAAAAGAGGACAAGTTATGAACAAAATAAGCAAAAATCTGTTTTCTGATATGACTAAAGAGGCTTTTGGACACTAGAATTAAACTAGAAAAGCACTCGGAGAGCACAGACCCCCGCCAAGAAGCTCATGTCCCCCCTTATATTGTGATTCACACCAAAACTTTTACTGTTATGTGTCTTTTATTAACTTTTATTTGTGTTTAAACTGGTATGTTCACTGTTCATAATGTTCCTAAAACAAGAAATGCCCTGAACTGGATTCAAACCCAGGACCTGGTTGTGAGGCAACAGTGCTAACCACTACACCACTGTGCCGCCCATTGGTTATCTTTCAGCATTGAAAATTCCAACGACACCCTTATTTTTGTGTGTTCTGGATCACAGTATCCAGAATTTTGTCCGGATCACCACCAAAATTTAATGGGACCTCTGGTGAAAATTTCAGGTCAATCTGTCTGTAACTTTCTCCGTAAAGTTGCTAACAGACAAACAAACCAATGCTCCTGAAAACATAACCTCCTTGGCGGAGGTAATTAGGGGGACAGGATTGAAAAGCATCACTATGCTACAGATTATTGCTAAGAACTATTTATGACTGATTAAGTTTAAAAATTTAAAGTGTTTTCACTCAATTTTTGCCTGTAGATGACCGTGAATAGTCTTTTCCCAACCATAAACAGCATCTTAAACATGTATAAAACCTTACCTTGCATATGAGACTTAACTTTTTAAAGAATGAGTCACACAAAAGTCCATATAACAAAAAATATTAATCCAACTTCGTGTTAAAAACCACATAAAATGTTGAAAATATCTTCAAATCTCATTACTGAATCAAATACTTGTATTTAACTTGCATTACACCAAACTGACACTAGAGGGTGATCGTTGCACACCTATAAACGACTGTGATGTGGCTCCAAAGTTTCCCAGTGAAGGAAAGACTTCAGATCCTGCTATATGTGCAACAGAAGTTTTCATTTCATTTTCATCGCTTAAAAAAGCAATGGCATTGGCGTCTCACTGACAGGACTGTGAATACAGGGGAAGTTAAAAGTGAATGTATTAGAGTAAAAAACTCTGCAATGAAATTTCACAAAAGTATCTACAGAAAAAGGCATTTCCACTGTGAGAGTGTAGACTATTGACTGGATGTGGTTTAATGCGGTCTATAATAGCAGCGTTCATGAAAAATGTTTGAGTTTGTTCTGCTTTTACAATCTTTTCATCTTTAACAATGCGTCCCACTTCAACGGTTATTCCGGCGTGTTGAATCGGTAAAGGAAGCAGATAAAACGGAGATACTTAACTGATGCAAAGGCACTTCAACACTGAATAAATCCAACCCTGGCTGTTCCTCTTAAAAGCTGCTGTAGTGGATAAACACCTTTAATAAGATGATAGTAGATTTTCTTTCTTATAAATGTTAAGATGATTTTTTAAACAATGCTGTAGAGACACATACATTTGAATTCAAGCCAATCAGAGACCTTTATGATTGGGGAAATGAGGCCAACATTGAAGTGCTGCAGTTCTGAGAGTGTCCACTGGGGGCAAGTTCTGAAAGACAAGAAGACCCCATTAACAAACATGTTAAAAAGTCCTTTAAAGAGGAAGAAGAGTGGAACATTTTTACAGACTGGAACAAAATGACCCATTTTTCATTTAAAATTTTTTTAGTATCGCATCAATTTTTAAAATACTGAATCTCTTAGTTTTAAGAAATAAGGCTTCATTAGGGGTGTGGCTGACTTGACCAATCAGCGGTTTGGTCATATAGCAGGTTGACAGGCTCAAGTCTACATTACAGCTTCCGCCAGATTGAACTAAAGTTAGGCTCGAAACTTGGGCTTGAAAACTTTGCTTCAGAGACAATTGGTGACATCCACGGACTGTAAAGAATCGAAAATGTAGTGAAATCACTGGTTGTTTTTCTAAGCAGGGGTGGTCGCCATATTAAAAAGGCTGACTCTTACTTTTCTGTACCTGGACAAAACATGTTTGGATTAAGGCTGCACCAAATTGGAAAAACTAACATAGGAATTTTCTTCAACTTTGCGATCTATATTGCGATATTAAAAAATACAGGAATTTTAACCAATTGACTTGAATAGCACTTAATGCTATGCTGCACTGCTGAAATCTTGTATATATTGTGCAGCCCTAGTTTAGATGGACTTGTTAGTATGATAATTTTGGAGCCAGTCCCCACTGGACACCAGAGGAAGTGCAGCTTGTTGTTATTCCACATTGGTTTCATCTCTCAAGACCAGAGGTTGCAGCTTGGTGTTGTCACTGGAGCTTTGCCAGTGTTGTATACTAAAATTCTGTCGCTAAATGTTTGGTTTGTGTTGATTTCGGTGCCCCCTGTGGACAAAAGTGGTACGCTTCTTTTTAAAAATCATTTTAGATGGTGTTTTGAAATCTAAAATCTCATCCTTCCTTCTTTTTTGAGCCAAGCTTTGCGATTCAAAATAGTCAGATAAGTCAAACTTTATTTAATAACTCCACGAGGCTACAGTAGCTGCAGTGCTCCGACAAGCCAAAAGGATTTTAAGTGCGCCTTATAGTGCCAACAATACGGTAAAGATGGCGGCTTTTGTAGCGAGCTGTTAAACCGCTCTGGTAATCAGTCCCATTGTTGATAGTCTTGTTTGCTTTTGCGGGTCAAAAAGGAAGCATCAGTATTAATTGCATCTCATTTTATTACCAGTTAAAAAACCTCTCACAGGAGCTTTGAATGGGAGAATAACCGGACTAATATTGTGGGTCGACAGATGGCCATAAACCGGAGAAATTGCATTTGAAATAAGAGAGAGGAATAGCTGTGATGTTTTCCATCTGTAGAGAAAATGTGCTGCTCTCTTATTTCATCATTAAAGCACCATTTAAGCCAGATTTCCCCCCCGTTCCTTCCTCAGACTCACTCGATGAATAGTATCATAAAAAAAAGTAAATATGTCGTCTCTAAAAGCCTGCCTGTCATGAAACACAAGGACTGTTTTTACTCATCTTTACAGCTGGGTTGATAAAAGCATAAAGCCTGTTAGGATCAATGTCAGGCTGGAGGGGTCTAATTAACTAACAAGACTCATCTTGCCCATAATGTGAAATCTGTTCAACAAGGTTTTATCTTTCATTTCAGGGTTATTTATGCTGAATAATCCACTCGGAGTGTGTGTGTGTTTGTGAAAGACTGGGTTTGGCCGCAACTCTTTCAGCGGCTCCATCAGTAAAAAATTGTTGGGTCTGCCGCGTGAAGGTCGTGTTTCAGCGAGTGTTCGGCTTCGAATGTGAATAAAGTTGGAAAATGAGACAGCCCTTCCTTCGCGTAGACGACACAAAACAGCTGAGTCATGGTTAAAGATTACCAGCTTTCTCTTTTATTGAAAAATATAGCTGTTATTTCAAAGGAAAGGAAAGACATGATGGTAAATATATTAATATACTGTAAAACCAGGGTAAGGATAAGGAGAGGAAGACAGTACATACCTAGCGTAAGACTACAGCCACTGAATATGGAAAAACAGGAGAAAACAGTCTACAGCCGAGTCGTAGTCCTTATCTTTTCTCGCCACTCGCTAAACCACATCTGTCAGGGACGTGGAAAGTTTTAAGCAGACCTGAGGCACAGAGTATTTGCAAATTCCTTTATATGGTTTATTCTGGCCTACTTAGGAGTTTCCCACAGAGGAACACAACACACGCCAGGAGCTTTGGACAATTACGAGAAGGTATTTCAGTGTTATTTAGTGTACTTGTCCGTTTACCGCTTACAGATTCCAGCAGAATTAACTCCAGATTGTTGGACTTGCAAATACAGTTTGGCCACAAATGCGCTCTTAGTGTTAAAGCCGCTAACATTCCTCTAATTCTCCTGCTGTAGTCACGTACACCGCTCAAAATAAAGATTGTTTGCTGTAATAATCAATGGCACAAGTCGTATTTACATTACAGGATCTTTAAAAAAAATGGAAGTGAAGGATTGCAGCTGCCCAAACAATCCACAAAACCAGGTTTCACAATTTCTCAATCAAAAGGAAAGACATCTTCAAATTTGGCCCTTTCACATCAGAAAAATGTACTTAAATCATACTGCAAATCTATACACAAGCAAAATAAACAAAAAATTAAACATCCTGTTATCATTTTATAACCCCTGTTTGAAAAAACTTGGGATGCTGGGTAAAATATAGACAGAATTTGATGGTTTGTAAATCAATTTATCTCCGTTTTGAACAAAATCGTGCAAAGGCAACATTTTCAACGTTTAATGGAAGTTTTAAAAAAAGTTGGAACAGAGTTGACAAACACTTGGAGACGCATTCCCCAATGATAATGTTGATTTGCAACAGGTTAGTGTTACAACTGGGTATAAAACGGGTATTTAAGAGAGGCTGAGTCTAGGACTGGGCGATTATATGATCGTGATAAATTTCAGTTCGATCACAGTGATCAGCTGTAAACATATTTACAATCAAACATACTGGAAGTGTGCGTCACAACAGCCAATCAGAGTCAAGCTTTTCCTGCTCACTTTTATAAGTTGCCAAAGAAGTAAACAGAATGACCGAACATGGAGCTAAACGCGGAGCTGAGGGCAGCAAAAATGATGTCAGCCGTGACTTTGAGTTATTCTGCGATGATTTTATTGTTCAGAAGTTATTCAACGTCTGTTCTGTGGTGGTGGTTTGAGTATCTCCAAAGTGACGTCGATCAATTAAACCGATGTGCAAGATATTTCGGAGATCGGTGCCCTAAAAAAACGGCAACACAACAAATCTGTTTAATCGTTTGAAGTTCTTCCCGAGTGATGATACGGAAAGCATGAAAATGTGGGCGGAGTCTGCACAGCCTGTTACTGCTGACGGCACAAGTAGCATTAGCAGTTTAGCTACAACTAGCGGCGCAGCTACCAGCATCAATCAATTATATCATCTACATTGAAATTATCTAATGTTTACATTTTAAGGCGTCTTTTTTATCTCTGAGGGGCGATTTGTTTACTTTGAGTCTTGCATACCTGCAGAAACACTCAGGACTGTAAACTAATTCACTGTATTATGTAATATTTATCTACATTTGTTGTTCTGTTGAGTTAAAATGTTTCTTATACTTTTCCAAGTATATTTTATTCAATTTGATTTGTTATTTACTTTGTATGTTAATAAAATGTTAAACTAATTTCTAGTTTCTTAAGTTTTAAGTAAAGATGCTTTAGAACAGGCAGTTAAAAAAATATCATGATAATAATCAAGATCGGACGATATGACAAAATATATCGTGATTTTTTTTTTTTTTTTGCCAAATCGCCCAGGCCTAGTTGAGTCTCAGAAGTTGAAAAATTTCTGCATTATTTTCCTCTGCGTAAAATCACAATGACATCAGGTTGGCTCTGTAGTAGAACTCACTGCATGGTTCAAGATCACAGTCTATCTCTGCATCCACAAATGCAGGTCAAAGTTTTTCACTTCCAACTACTGATTTGTTCCCGTTGCACGATTTTCTTTTTTAAACAAACCAACTCAAATATCTTACACAGCATCTCAGTTTTTTTAGATTTGGGGTTGTACTTGGCAAATTCCTCCAGATTGCTTTTATTTCATGTCTTCTCGCAACCTTTTCATAGAGACACTGTAAGTTTCAAAACTATACAAGAAACCCCAAAAAAGAGAAGAATGGCACAGCATCCTGATTCTGTATGTACACACCTGCATGGATGCCACAACAGGACATTTCAGATTCCCATTTGTTAAACGTGGCAATTAGTCGTCTAACACAAAATAAGAAAAAAAAGGTAAGACATTAATAGAAAGAGAGAACAGTATATCTCTTTATTGCGCCGTGGTAATAAGCGAAAGTAACCTGGAGGGGCCGACTGAGTGAGATTACAGCTGAACAGAAAAAAAAAGCCAAAGAGAAACGGCCCACCTGTCTGTCCCTGACCCTGCTGTTCCTGGAGCAGTTCCAGCTGGTCTGAGGCCAGTAATCCAGCATGTTTAATGAGTAGACTGGGAAAGGCCAGATGATTGCTTGATTTAATCATCTGTTTCTAGCGTGTGATTTGGCTTGTGTAGAGGAGATGAGTCTTATCACCTGTGGGGCCGGTTAAGGAAATGTCTGCCACTCTCAGCACACCTGATGCCCGTCTATGAAGTTCCTGCGCTTCAATAACACCCAGAACGAGTTTTTACATCCTTTCTCAGCCCTCAGGGACAAACCATAACTACTCATTTGGATTCCTCCAACAGTCCCATTCACACTCTTGCCTTTCTGCTGACCTGCTAATGCTACCAATCTCAGTAATGATGTGGAATGACCTAGAAACACACACACGATTCGCCACAATCACCACTTCTGCACCGTACAGGACACGGACCACATACAAAAGGCCTCTTTGTTTAACGATTCACATTTTTACAAACATAGGTCCTTGTTTCCTAATACAAGCTTTCCACAATAAAAGTGATTTTGAGTCTACTTGTGATTTAAGTGCCATGAAGCAAACGGATCGCAGAAGGAAGCTTGCTCCCTCCGTGGCGCCGTTAATAACTTTAAAGTCAAAAAGCAATACAGAGAAATCCCAAATCATAAAGTTTAAGACCTTGTAGTGCACGATAAGACTGATTCATCCCTCATTGTTATGAATGAATAAATACCACAGCTGTCTGTGTAGTCGAAGACCTTGCCGACGAGAGACAAAGAGACAAAATAATACGACGGAATAAACTACCAAACTGACGAAAACAAGCTCTACATCAGCAGACCAGCCTCAAAAAGTCATCAAAGAAATCATCACTTAGAGTAAAACATGGAAAAGTAAGAACTACTTTATCTATTTAGTGTTTGTGCCAAACATTGTCATTGGCGAACGATTTCCTTTCATTCATTTCCCTCTTTCTTTTACAGATTCTGAAATACAAACATCTACATCGAGCCTCCTCTTCACCTCACACATCACACAACAAATGTGATATTAATGTGGTGGACAGCTGGGGTTCGGATTCTCTGACCTTACCGGTCAATCTTTACTTCCCCAGATAGATGAGTGTGGTGCGGCTCATAACCAATGGCTTGCTGTTGTTGTTCCTTCTTCCTTTTTCCTGCACCTCAGAGAGAGAATAAAGGCTGAGGGAGCAGGTGCCAGTTTCATTAAAAAATGGGAAATTCCCGGGCGTTGCGAGTCCACAGTTTGAAGCTGCATAAATCTGCAACAATTAACAACCAAAAACCTGTCAGGAGTTCCACTCTGTGAGTAAGTCCTTCTGCAGTCTGCTCACATCTTCTTGCTACAGCACAGTGAGTAAGGCCTAATTGGTTTTATTCATGATGTTGAACAAGGTGTACAATGATTATACCAATCTACAAGGAGTGGTCCTGCCTCCTAATCGTTCCTATGCCTTTACCAGCTTGTGATAGCCTTCAAAAGTCTTGGACTGATATGAAAGTGGCACCAGTTTGGTCTACACTCGAATCTCATCCTCGTCCTCATCCATGAAGGTGAAATCTCTGTCGTCCTCCCCGCGCGGAGAGCTGTACTTCGCGCTGTCCGTGTCGCCGTCATGGAGGCTGTACTGAGGCTTGTCTTCGGTGACCGACCCCGAGCTGGACACGGAGTAGCTGTCCAGGTTGTGGTGGTTGTTCCTGGTTTGCAGCTCCGGGGTGTAGGGATCATCCATGGGCTTCTGCGGGTACATGCTGCGAGGTGGTCTGGCGGGCGCGCGCTCCTCCGCGTCGTCGTCGTCGATGTGGGGGATGTTGGACGGCGAGGCTCGTCCGTCGCTGCCTTTCCCTTCTTCGTAGCCGAGGTCATCCTCCTCCCAGCCTTTCTTCTCCATCACACTCAGAATATCTCCCAGCATGGACGGTCCCAAGTCGATGTGGAAGGACATCATGGACTCGGCGTGCTTCATACCGCCTCCTTTCGGCATGGATGGCGGCAAATCGGTAAGCTCGCCGAAATTGCGCTCGTCGAACTCTGTGTCCAAGGTCGCCATTGCTGCTGCGCCGTTCACGGGCTTAGTATCAATCTCCATCAACGTCTTCATGGGGCTTGATGAGACGCTCTTCGTAAGCTGTCCTCTGTTCATGTCATCGTTGAGGTACGGCAGGGATATGGCGTTTTTCACATAGTTGGATGACCCACCAGAGGGCGCCATCATGTTGTACTCGTACTTGTCCCCTCGATTTACCGACTGAGAGCGTTTGCTGCTCCTGAAGGTGCGAGACAACAGCCCCGGTTTGGGCCCGGGGGAGCTCTGCTTTGTTTCAGGCTCTCTGGGAGGCTCCCCTGATCGAGTGCTGAGAAATGAAGTGTCCCCGAACGCGTCTCCTCCACGACCAACATGCATCGTGTGGCGGAAGTCGCCCAACGGCGCGCTGATCATCTCTGCGGTCAGGTCAGCCCGTGACCGCCGCTTTGACTGGTTGGAGTTGTTCACCAGCTGCTTGAGGATAGGCATGATGGCAGTCTCTGATTTATAATCCACAAAGAGAACGGGAGAAATTTGTTCTGAAGGACTTTAAAGCAAGAGTTCCAGAAGTTGTCAAAACAAGTAGATTTCCAGGGGCTTAATGTGTGCAGACATTCTGGTCTTCAAGTGTTGGTTTCATCTTCAGCCTGTGAAGAAAAACAAAGACCATTAGAGCCACGTCATTGCTTACATAGCTCTTCACTTTTGCGTGGAAAGTTGCAATTAATAACACGCCATCGTAGTCAAAGAATTATGTAAATCACCGCTTTAAAAGCTTCTTCATCAATCGCTTCGTTCCCTCTGTTTTGATCGGCGCTGAGAATGGAAAGCTTCATTGCCAAGGCTTCAGAATGAGTCCTCACTTGAGTGGTTCTCACCAGAAAAGGCTTTTCTATCTGTAAGGGTGTTATATAATGGTGGAGAAAAGCTTTCTCATACTCAACTTCAACTCATTTACAACCCGTGCTAATAGCCCCGCTGAAGTTGACCCTGGCAAAGAAAGTTTCAATTCAAATGTTCCCGTGCTATTCTTCTGATACATTTTTTTTTAAAGCTCTCGCTGTCAGCTCTAATAGGTCGCTGTCACATTCAGTTTTTTCAAGTGGCTGCAGTGTCCGCTGTCACTGCTGTGCTTTAGTTCCCGTTTAGGCCCCTGACTGTTACATAACCAGCAAGACACAGGATACTGGGAGCCGGAGTAGTTCAAGCTGGCAGGAATATAAAGAAAGGGGAAGAAAAAGAAAGAAGAATGAAGTGGAACGACATTTCGTCGGCGTGGATCGACTTTCAGCAACAGCTCAGAAAGTCCAGACGTGCTACATTCTGTTCTTGCCCTCATATCATCTGGGGATTAAGTGTTTCCACTGCGAGCTCTTTGTCTGTCTCTCTTGTTTTCCAGCCTTGAAGACGACATTTGAGTATCTCAAACAGGACATCTTCCTCTCTCTCTTCCACTGCCTTGTTTTTCTACTCCTCACTCGATAAACATCAATTGGTAACTCCCAGTTTCGCGATCGGCAGGTTATCGACCGGAGGCGTTTTGTGTGAGGAAAGCGGCCCTCTCCTGATTTAACGTGGGTCACTTTGAGCCGGTACTTGCTCTGACTATCTACGGCTCAATAAGCTGATAATGCGGCTCATTTCAGACCCGAGTGTCCCCAAGTCACCGGCGACCCAAGATCTCAAATCAGAGCCCACTGAAAGAGAGGTTTTTAACACCCACTCCTGTGCTAGCTAGACTTCACCGAACCCGAGAGTTTCTGACATCAACAAGAGGCTCGATTGTTTCAGCCAGACAGCAATCCCCGTCATTCTCCGCGCCGGAGCCCACGCTGCCCGCCTGTATGCGTATCCCCTCTGTGAATGAATGGGGGCTTCCCTCAACAATATCGCAAAGCAACGTCATCCATGAAAACATTTGCATCACTAACAAGAACCCATTCAATCAGAAAGGCAACTGTAGCACTAGAGGGAACAAAGGAGGGGGTTGATAGATGAGACACTCCAGGGCTGTTTTTTTTGTTCCCCTTCTTTCCCAAAAGAGAGATCATCGCGAAAAGGGACTGAACTCTATCCAGTTTAAAGTGTTTATCTTCTGTATTCAACAGCTTAATTCAAGATATTTTCAACAGCTCTGGCACTGCTGATGGGGGAGATGCGCTCTGCCAGAAAAAAAGGAAGCCGAACAAAGACTGAACGCTTCAATAGAGCTGGTTTTTAAGCTTTATTGTCAAACACAATTCCGGTTCAAGTTCACATCCATACATGGAGGAACTCGAGAGGGTTTTACCGCTACAAAACCTGTTTAAAAGGCAACTGGATGCCAAATTATAAGATTATAGCGCAGAGCAAACAAACGCCAACAAAGTCCCTCTGAGCTGACTTAGTGGTGAGATAAACGCGCCGTGATCTAGCGTTAGCCGTTCACTTTATTACTCCTCGCCTTGTGTAGAAGCCAATTAGTATTTGCAGGATGAAAAGCCGCTGAATGTGCGACTGACCGCTCAAGACAGCTCATCAACTGATACGTTCCTCCCCGCCGCACATAGCTTTGTGTTTCTCTATGGCAACGTCAGAGCGGGGCACTGGCTACCGAGCGGGCTTCCTGTCCCTAAGCCGTCCGGAGACAGCAGAGAAAGATTTTATCCCCTACATGGAGAGATCAGCTCATTCAGATGGATTAACCCTTCCTGGTGGCCACATGCAGGGGCAAGAGGACAAACAGCACAATGCTTACAGCTGCAGGGGAACGCTTTTGAAGTGCGTAGACACTCCGAGACAGTCAGCCTCGGAATAAAATATGTCAGTGGGTGATCAAATATCAAAAGGTGCGAACTTCACACCTTAAAGTCATTCTAGGAAATGGCCCATTTTATGTCCTCTGGGGGCCCCTCGGTGTTTGATGAGGAACAGTTTCAACACCCCCCTCAGGGTCATCAAGACCCCATTACTGTGGGCATGACAAAAGATGAAGTATGACCTGCAGGCAGTCCTGTCACACTCACTTCTGGCCTTTCGGTGCTTTTAAGGAGATAAATCATGAGGAATGGCGGTGTCATATGAAGTCTACGGTTTCAGAATAACATCCCAGAGGCTCTTTGAAAAGATGTTAAAAGGTGTCTCGATGTCCTGCGTTCAGATTGTGGCCAGTTTGATGTTGAAGAGAGGGCATCTGTGCAGATGTTTTGCTCTACACCGTCACTTCATTCCTGTAGGATACTTTCCTCTTCTATAAACTTGAGTGTACTTCTAGATCACAGGGACACATGCTTTTGACTTGTCCCATGCATAAACTACAAAGAAACCATCATATACGTATGAATGGGGATAATGTAAAGTGAGTGGATGGTTATGCAAGAGAGAATCCCCTCAGGGTGGAGAGGACTTGATGCAAAGTAGGGATCTTGTTAAGCTTGACATCTATTTTCCTTAACTGAATATTTTAGTTAGGTGATGATATTTCTGTAAGCAACTCAATACAAGGTTGTGGTTTGCTGTTTTTTGTGTCTGTTTTCTTTAATTTGACGGATGTCTAATCTCATTTCAAAGTGTGTATTACCAGTTTGCTTGCTAGCTTCATCCCACAACTCATCTTCTTTACTCTGCATCAGGAATGTACCAGTCTGATATTGATATCGGATATCGGTCTGATATCAGCAAAAAAAGAGAATGTCGGATTATATCAGCCTGCATCCAAAATCTCCGATATCAGCGCTTTGATATTGATTCCACTCCAGCACCCCTTACTAGCAAAGTTGTCAAGCACAAATTTGAGTCAATATCGGTATCGGCCAATACTAAAGGCTACAATATCGGTATCATATCGGAAGTTAAAAGGTTGTATTCAGACACCTTCACTCTGCAGGTAACTGGTGAACCATTAGTCTCAAGTTTTTTTGCTCCTTAAATAAAATACAATAGTTTTAAAAATATTGTCGATGTTGTTGTTGCAGTGATCAGAAAGTAGCGTTATTGCTACATCATCAACAGGACAAAATTCCAACCTTTACAAAGATGCTATGATATGATTTGGGGGATCTGTTTGTCTCTGGTGTCGCCGTGACTATTCAGAGTTAATCCCCTGTTGGTGGAGTATTTAGTACAGCGAGGTGATTAATAAGAAAGTTGGGTAATAACCTCAAAAAACAGAAAAAAAACGATAAATGTTTTGAAAAATCTCCAACCTACTCCTAAATAAATAAGAGTAACAAAGTCCTTCACTGCTCCTTGTTTTGCTCACATGTCGTGCTGAAGTCACTCTTGTCTGTATGACCTGCACGACTCATACTCTAAATTCAGCTGGGGGCAAATTTCCATCTCAGCATTCTGTTTACAGGCTCACTGAGCAAAACAGACAAACTGGTTGATCTTAGCTGAGATATATCGACCGTTAAACGTCCTGAAAAAAAAAAAAGGACACTTGGAGCTGAGCGTGTTCATGTTGGAACACCAAACATGTCCAAAGAGATAATAGGTATGATCTTGTTTGCTCTAGATGAGAATCATCTCCTCAGTCACGGTGCCAGCCGGTGACGCTGCCTTTATGTAACCGAGCACTCAAAGTGCCACATGACTCCGGCTCAAACTGAGACAAGTGGCGACGGGGCCATGAATGATTAAGAGCATCTTATGTCGCTGGCAGGCTCTGATGCATGCAGCATGACATCATAACAGCCAGCCTGCTCATCAGAGTTCAGTCCCACTCTTGTAATCCCGAGGATCACAGGAGCCACACTGTCCTCAGCCATCCCCGGACACTCTCTCTCCCTCCAGCCGACCGACAGGGGAATATACCATCAACCAATCACAGCTCTGCTGCTGTCAACTTAGACCAACAGGCAAAGTTTCTGGTTTTATTTTTGACTGCTTTTGAATCTTTAATGGCAGAGTCAGAAAAGGGTCTAGTTTATAATTTATTCACAAGGAAGAGGCTTCCATGCAAGGAGTCAGGTAGAGGGTGATTATGAAAGTAATGTCTGGCATGCTATCTCAGATTTTACAGAGTAGAAAGAGAGGAATAAAATGATCTGTTTAAGCTTTGAAGTCTCACCTACTGTGTATCCCTACTATGTGGCCCTACAAAAATCACAAAAAAGCCTTCTTGGTGTTCTTGGAAGGAGTTTTATCAACTAACTCAAACATTAATTTTGTGACCCATGACAAACAGGACCGACAAGTTAGCGACCAGTAAAAGGTAAACACAGAGTTTGTTTGTGAATGTTCCCACATGAAGCGCTAATGGTGCCAATTAATGTCAACAGTTGTCTTTGACAAGTCCTCATTAGGTCCCTTGTTTACAAATAAAAACGGTTACAGGTGTAGTCCAATTCCATTTTGACGGTTATTTTTAAAGAACTTTGAAAAGTTTGCTTCCCACAACTCAACTTCTTTACCCTGCAGTCGGGATGTCCCAATATGATATTGAAATTGGTGAAATATCAGCCAAAAAACAAATATCAGATCTTATTGGCCTGCATCTAAAATCTCAGGTATACAAGCAGTCCATTCCAGACTCCACTCCAGCACTTCTAACTAGCAGCGCCTGGATCGAGCATGCAGAGCCCATGTAATCAAAACAACAGTGTGTACTAAGGTACTAACAGGGTAGCAAGACGTAGGAGTGATATCGGCTGTGTGGCAGTATTTTTCGTAAAAGACGTTACCGCTGAGGACAAGTCATTAGGTTCCTAGTTAACAAAACAAAATGGTTAGTCACATTCGATTCTGATGTTCATTTTTAAAGAACTTTGATAAGTTTGCTTCCCCGGTTCTGTTTTTATATTATCTTATGTCCAAAGTGCGGTGCAGCAACTCCTTACTGGCTGGTGGTCTGTGGCTCCTGCCATGTTGCCATAATTCGGTTGACTACCAAGATGTTAACAAGCGCAGATGATAGATAGTAGCAGGAGGTAGTTTGAGATAAAGTTGTTTACAGGCTGAGTCTGGTCAAACTGGCACAAAGAAGGAGGACAAGAAGCCCACTCTGCTATCATTAGCATTACATAAGCAACACTCAGCCGACCAGTTTGACATTGTTGATCCAAAGACTCTGTGATACTTTCTTTTCTAAAGGCTGATTCCTTGTGCAGATTCCCTCTGAAGAAAACAGCATTAACTTTGAATACTCAGTCTATGCATTTTGCATCAAACTCGCTATATTTATCTCTACATCATGTGCTGTTTTGAAGACACATGGTTCAACACAGAGAATCTTCACTGAGCAGTAAGAAAAACCTTGGCTCTCTTTAACCTTGAACTAGTCTCAGCCCCCTCCATTGTTCACCCCTATTGTCAGCAACATTGATATGCAAATGCATATATACGAGCTCGCCAACGCCATCTATGACATTGCTAATCAATTCATCAATAGAGCCGCATGAGAATGGAAAGTTCTGACAAAGAAGGTCGGTATACTTCATTTGCTGCTACTTCGTGAGGCCCGTAACCTTCAGACCCAACATCTGATTCCCACGGGGGGAGGAGGCCGAGCGTGTCAAAAAAATACTGAAATAACAAGATAGGAGCTGCTTGTCAATCAGACAACTCAGTGGGATGTGTATCATCTCTGGATTGATTTTCTTCTCTCTGTATGATGATTCAGAGGCGGCACAAAGTTCTTCACCCAGCTGTATAAGTACAAATACTCGCGCTGAAAAAAAAAATACTGTTGAAACTTCTTAGATGGAGTAAAAGTGAAAGAGTAAAGGATCAGCTGTGTACACGGAAAGAGCTCTCTGTAACATTATCTAAAAATGATCATGTATGTTGAATGTTAAATTACGATAAGAAACCATTAAAAGTCAAATGATATCAAATTCTTTACAAGGGCAACAAAACTACCAGTATTTTTTGTTATTTTTTGATTTTTAACCTGCAAACAGACCAAAATTTTTGATTCTGAAAAAATGGAAACAACATTAACGATTTTTTTTGGAAAAAAAATGAGCAGCAAATGTTAAATATTCACTCTTAATATGTGTGGTGGTGTTTGTAACTTTGAAGAATACATTTCATGTCTATAATTATTAATTTCTTCCACATTTATTCAATTTATGTCCCGATACAACTTTTTTACTTCTGATACGGTACAGATATTGTAGCCTTCAGTATTGGCCAATGCTGATTTTGATCCGATACTGGCACAAACTTGTGCAGGACAAGTTTTGCCGTTTGGCCGCAAAAAAAAAAAAAAAACAATGATTAAATACGTTTTTTCTTTTCATCTGTCCTCCCAGTATCTTATTTTGAAAGATCATCACTTCCGCCATCGCCTCACTTTGACTTGACTCTTGACGCTTGACTCTTCGGCATGTCATTTTCCTGCATCAGCAACACAAGCTAGCCCTCGCAAAAACGAGCCAGAAACAGAGTTCACTGGAGAGAGAAAGGGTTGATTCTGCATTATGGTGAGTCGTTAAAGTGTAATGAAAAGTGCCTAATATAAAATGTAATGTTGTATCCAGATTACATACTTTGTACACACTATGTTCTGATTAAGGTTATTCTATATGCTGGATCTGGGGGCTGCTAGCTAGAGGTGCCAGAGTGGAGTCTGAAATGGACTGCTTGTATCGAAGCGCTGATATAATCCGATATTTGTTTTTTGGCTGATATCGGACTGATATTCGGTATCAATATCCTATCAGGATGACCCTATCAATCACTGTGTGCAGTGATAAATCAGACGGTCATGGCCCCCCAAGATCATAAAAATATGAAAATCAAAACTGACTGATATCCTGCCACCTGCTCTGTTGCACAATATGCTGATTAAGCACTTTTGATATCTTGGGAGGTGATTCAACCGAACTCAACTCCGCAGAACAACACATACTCAGGTTAATCATGTGTTTGTACGTTTGCCATCATAATACAGAAATTTAAAGCCACCTTTCTGACAAAAACTGTTGTAAAAGGCTGAAAAAAAACAAAGAATTTATTATGAAAGATCATCAAACGTATGAAAAATGACAGAATTAGGAGCCTCATCAATTATGTATGAGTGCTTTTCTGCCTCACGCCACAGCTGGAGTGAGCTCATTAGCTAAACCTCCCTCTAACTCCAGTGTGTGTCTGTTTGCTTCAAAGTTCCCTCCAGTCCAACGTCTCCTTACTGACCTTGAGTCACCGCGTACAGACAAAAAAAAACAAGTACACAAACTCAACTCG
Organism: Xyrichtys novacula; assembly: GCA_962446985.1. Lineage (NCBI taxonomy): Eukaryota > Metazoa > Chordata > Actinopteri > Labriformes > Labridae > Xyrichtys > Xyrichtys novacula. The sequence goes on along the minus strand of OY660882.1, from coordinate 2,582,433 downwards.
CCTAGGATAACACACCAGGAGGGTGACTCAGCAGGAGGTCAGAGACTGGGGCTGATACAGCCGCACAGGATCGCATCTGACGTGATTACCAAACCTGATAGCGACACAGAACACCACGCAGTAAACCATCCCCGTTCTTCCACTCCACTGTATAAACCGGTATTTCCCGTCAGACTCCATATCTTGCCACACGACTCACAGGCTAACCCTGTGTGACAAACGGCAGAAATATCCTGATACGTGAGGGGGTAAAGCTTGAGGATAGGAACACGCCTGTTTCACGCAGATCTGTGAGACAGATCCAACGTATGTAAACACACCTGAAGCGCTCAGTATCTGTAACCGGAAACTGCAAAGGTCGCTCGAGCTCCTCCTCTTTTTCGACCTGCTGCTGCTGCCAAGAGGCAAATTAAGAAAACAAATGCTCTAAGAGACGAACAAAGAGCGAGATAAGCTTGTTGTATTTTTAGACCGAAACGCCTTTAAACATCCGCAGACTTCTACAGCTGTCACCAGCAGCTTTATTCAGCATTTAAGTCAGTAAAAATCAAACTATACTCACAGATTTGTTGTAAACATGCAGAATCTATGCTTGGATGTCTAGATTTTGAATATGCAAAGTGCTCCGGTCTTGTTTTGTGGAGCATTTACAGTCCAAGCAGTACAGAGTATTCATGTACATGCAGGTTCATTCAGAGGGTAGCGACATACTTCTGTCAATCTGTATTAATGTGACGATTATTTATTTATATCTGTGTGCAAAAGTCTACATCGGAGTAAAGGTAGGCGTCCATTTATCAGGAGTTAAATTTCCCCACTCTTCGAAATGCATCAGATTTAACAATTTAACCTTTAAACCTGGAAAAGCTTGTTTCTTTTTTAAAATCGGCAAAATGAGGCCGTTATTCCTGCAAATTTAAGACCCATTACCTGCAACTGGATCAGTTTGTTTTCTGGGCTTATACAGCTAAAGTTAACCAGAGTGAAAAAGACTCTGTACTGTTTACAGCGAAATTGAGCCCCCGGGTTATTTCTAAAAACTGAGACATTAACCATCGTTAGCACCCTTCGCAAATCGAGAATTCGCCCCTGAAAATGATGCTTGTTGAGAACTCCAGCCAGAGTGGAGATTTCAGAAAACACCGTTTGCACGTAAACAGAGAAAAACTGAGATTTGGGTAGCCAACGGCAGATTGTGCGCAGGAAAGAAGAAGTGTTGTTGTTGCTGCTGTGTGGGATTCTGATTGGCTAACATGGGCTTGAGTTTCTCGCTACACTGCCACCTAAAGGTTTGGCATGCTCTTGACAGCATATATACACAGGTTAGTGTAAACGAAAACTTTTCTGAAAACGTAGTGGTGTGCACGCAGTTTATTTTTGTAAATGGAGAGGGTGAAATATCCCTTTATAAAAATAGCCGGACACGTGTAAACGTAGTCTGAGACTCTCCAGAAACTGATGTGCATCATCCCTTCAGGGTGATACAAAAAACATTTTCCGAGACTTTTTTTCCCCTTTAGATGACAGCTAATGTGTTCTGGGATTGTTAAAAAACACACCTGGTGCTGATTTATCGCATTTCAAGGATGTAAGAGTTACAGAGGAGACTGTAAAACTGCAGATGCACGGGTCATGGTGCGACACCAAGCCCCTTCACGTCTGTGGGGATCGTTGGTGATGTGCCTGAACACGTAAACCTGACAAATCACTTCATCATTTTAGAAGTTCAACGAAGGGACGAGCAATTTTTTTTCTAATTTCATGACATTTCAAACTTGTTTCGACCGTATGGCGTCTTCTTACATCACAGTCTATCCTTTTAGCACTCCACGCCTCTGCCTCATACTCTCTCTCTCTCTCTCTCTCTCTCGCACACTCCCTCCCTGCTTCCCAGCATTGTGCCTGAGGCGCTCGTGTCTGCAATAAAAACATTCACACCACATAACAGCATGTGATAAGTTGTCTGTCTGGAAATATATGGAAAAAAGAAAAAAAAGATGTAGGATTGAAATCATTACATGGATCTGACTTGACGACTTCAGCACTGTGGGTCAGAGAGGCGGTGTGAAAATACAATCTCTCCACTGTGGGTGAAACACTCCTCAACAGAGCAATGGATACTGGATTTCTCTTCATGCAAAATCTCAATGTGGACCAAACAAATTTAAGCTGCTTGGAGTGGGTCTGTGGTACCGGAAGTTCGCCTGTTTATGAGACTGTATAAGTTTTATTCTCAGACTTTTCTGCAGCTGTCTGACAAACAGTATTGTAATAAAACTTTGTCTACGCCAAAGGGGGCCTCCTATGTAATACGTAAAGTTTTTGACCATGAGCCTTTGGGCGGCCGTCTGTGTTGAACTCTCGTTTTATTCCGTCTAAGTTGTGGCTGAAAGCTGAAAACAAACTCCTCCAGTTGGGGTTTCTCGGGGTCAAAATCTTAAAACTAGTTCAGAAAAAGCTCTGAAACATGTTTATTAGGCCTTCAGGGTTCACAGACTGGTTTTGCTGAGAAAAGGTTGAATGTTAACACAACCTTATTTCATTTTAATGAAACCTCCTCGGGGACTGTTGAAGTGACTTGATTAGCAGCATTTTTAGAGTCAATAGACGTGTCCTCACATGACACGCGGAGTTAAAATCAGCGCCCTACAGCGTTACAAAGTTTTGTTCTGGGTAGTGTGAGAAATTCCTGAAACAGCTCAATTAATTGAGTCTTATGTAAGAGGAAAGTCTATATCATGTAGGAGGCGGCCCTGTAAACATGGTCGCTGCAGGAGACTGACCGATGTACAAGTCCAATTTAAAATTAAGTTTGAAAACACATTAAGATGGTTTTCTAATCAGTAAACCTTATTATGTATCCATCTATTCTACTATGGACAAGATCTTTGACAAGCCAAGCAGTCCTCTACACAGCGGAGGTAGAAGAATGATCAAGTTTATATGGTTTAAGGCTGGGCGATAAACCAACGTCACTTTGCCCATATCGGTATATTCGGTGTCAAATAAATAAATAAATAAAAGTTGGTTTTGGATGTGTGTATGTAGGCTATGGTCTCATGTCCCTTTAAGATGATGTCCTATGTCAGAGACGTGACTCCACCCCATTCAGTCCGTAACAAAGAGGGAAAGACAGGTGAGGAGATGGAGGAAGGTTCAAAAGTTGTAGCGGCTGAAGTAGACGACATTAATTTGGGAGGGGGTGAGCAGCTTGTGGAGTAGTTATCGTCCATTTATCGTTATTGAGTACTGCTCAATGTATCGTGATATTGATTCGAGGCCAGATCACCCAGCCCTAGACTGAATTATCGACATCATCCATCCATCATCCGTGCTTGTTTACATCCGAGTAGTCATGCCTGAAGATCATGACTGTGCACTTTTTGTTTTCAACCATGTGACGATTTCTCCAGATTATTTAATAATCATCTGATTTAAAGATGATGAAATCTTCACATTTTTGGATTTTAACATCCAGGAACAAAAACTGCTGTGGTTCTGTGGATATGATAGGGTGACCATACGTCCTCTTTTACCCGGACATGTCCTCTTTTTTGGGGGGCTGTCCAGCCTTGTCTGGCCTCGTCTGGGGGAGTTTATAAAATCCTTCAATTGTCTGCTGTTTTGTATGGAAGTTTTGCGTTTGTGTTGCATGGACGTACTGAGTTAGAAGTGCATAAAAAACACTTGACCCAAACCGAAAAACTCTCAACTCCATGACTCCGCCCCCACATTGTCGGGTCCTCTTTTGGGGGATTCAGAATAAGGTCACCCTGCTATCTGTACTTTTTAAGCGAACTTTTTCATACCCAGAAAAGCAGCTAATCCTGCTGCATTTGAGGTATTTTTTGCAGCTTAATACATTTTCAGTGTTTTGTTGTTGTCCTTGTTCTACTTTTTTAAAAACCTGTTGCTAGCACCAAATTTAGCATCATATCTCTTATGAGTTGTCCTGATACTGTTACTCCTCATCGAACGATATCCAACACTGAGTTAGGCTTAGGAGAACAAACGTTAAACTTAAAGAAAGACTAAATATGCAACCGTTCAGACTTGAACTGAGTTGAGGTGTCCAAAAAAATGTTAAGTGCTTTTCTGCAGAAGATAAAACTCTCATCATGACCGTGTAAAACAAGTTCAAACAGTCATGGTTAAAGGAATATACCTACATCAGCAGGACTGCAGCCAAAGCAGTACAGACCGTCTGTATATGATGAGTGTGTAAACTGCACTGTATCAGCCTGCAGGGCCCCAATGCCGCACAGGCAGCAACAAAACCACAGGAGGATTAAGGCCAGCGTGTTTCTATGTGAGCAAATAAAACCAGCATGCCTGAGCCGGCCCTCTGGGCTGTGTGGCAGGCGCTCAGGAGGGCAAACACCACACCTTTATCCCGCCAAAAAACACGAGCAAACCGACCTCCTGCCACAGCAGCAGCTTCATCTGTCCGACTCCAAAATCAATCTCCTGTTGCTCCTGCCACATGTGTTGCACAAGCTCCAGGAGACCCAGTTACTCGAGTATTACGTGACTGGAAATCACTCCAATTCCAGATATCAGGAAGCAGAGGACGATTTTGCTGGTTTTCCGCCCGAGCTGGCCTCTTATTAAGCATCATACTTGGACAAAGTGCTCAATCAGCTGCTGGGTGGGCTGCCATGCTGTCCTCCAAAAAGAGAAGCTTGGCTTAAGACCAAACAGAAGAGATAACTGACATGTTTTCCTGATTAAAAAATAAGCTCAAACAAATCCCCAGAGGGTTTGTTTTGGGAGAAAAAAAGCCCCTCCTGTCCGTGTACGAATATTATCTTGAGTAAAGGAAACATTTCCCATGTGGAGCGACAATGCCGGAGGGGATTTCTCTCACAGAAAGGGACAGCACAGATGGAGGCGGTGAAGAGAAACCCGCCCTCAAAGACTCGATGGAGGGTGTCACCGCGTTGGATTCACTCTCGGTCATGCCAGCACAGCGACAGACGTTCTTTCACTGTGTCCTGCATGAAGTGTACCCAAGCCCTCATTACGCCCACAGTGGAGGGATTGTACTCTGCTCTGTGTGTGTGTCTGTGTGTGTGTGCACATGAGACTACATGTCTAATTAATCGCTGAAATCCGCCCCATCAGTCTCTGACAAATAGACAGCATTCACGTCTGCTAGCGAGAGCAGGAACTCAGCCAACTGGTTGAATTAAGCGTCCAATAGCTGCTGGATGACAAAACAAAGCCGGAGATGGCGCTCCAAAAGACGGAGAGTGGGAGAAAAGGATCCTCTCAAGCAGGGATGCTGATTTTGTACGGCTGGGATAGTTTACTGAGAATATTGGTGGCTGTTTTTCAAAGAGAAAAGGGGTCAGGAGTGCAGGCAATTTGCTCTAAACAAGACCTCTGAGATACGAGATGCGCCAAATCACCACCGAGATAAGTCTCTCCCGGTGTGACAATCTGCAGGCTCGACAAAAGCAGGCAACACACACACGGGCAAACTTTGTTCAAACCGGCAGGAGGCCTCTCAGTCTGATTAGAAGATAAGTGACCTTTTTCTGCGCTGTGTCAACTTCTCAGCAGCCGCCTGGCCTTTTTTTTTTTTTTTTATCAGCAGCCTCTCCACTGAAGTCAGACCCACAATCCGGCTATAAAGACCTCAAGCCTTCAATGACAAGACGAGCTAATAAAGCGCCATGGTGTTAACTTTAATGGCACCAACAAAAAGAGAGCGCACAAGCCGACAAACAAACAGAGCCGCTTTAACCCCCCGATAATGACGACAACCACAACAGCCGACGAGCCGCAGAACCTCAAAGCGGCTCAGAGATAAAGAGCGGAGCTGCAGCCCGCCTATAGCACATTGTTAATGTAATTGAATTGAGCTTTATTTATTTACCTCCACCCACTGTGATTTGGTAAGTGCCGTGTGTGTGAAGCAGACGTACTCCCTGTGTGAGTAAGTTCTCCTGAAGTGACTCTCAAGGAATGTCCAACCAAGCACACCGAGTTTGATCACATTTCAGCAGCTCAGCTCACTCATGCAGAGCTGATCAGCGTGCACGGAGTAATCTAATTTGGGCAGCTAAGTTTAAATCATTAAAGTCAAATAAGCTCTAAAGCAGGTTCAGACCAAAAGCAAAGCAAAGCTGAGGCACGCAGAACAACGGCAGAGAGAGACCGAGACTGTGCAGGAGACGTTTCCACGGCTGACGTGAAAATCCAGATGTGCAGAATTCATCTGAATTCACGCAACTTCAAAAACTGACTGAGAGTCGTCTGGTTTACATAGATCCACTAATATCTATTTTAACATTGAATTCACAACAGCGTAGTCTTGGTGCTCCTTTGTATGTGTTACAGCTTTGCATCTACACAGACGGCACAGCAGGTAAGCTAAGAGCCTGCAGGTTCTGACGGTGGCGCCATTTTGCCCCTTTAACTCCTTTGTTAATGCTGTCATTAATGCTGACTCAGCCGTCGAACAACTTTAAATAGAATACAAAAAATCACTACGATACAACAGGACACGATACGGTGCGATACGATACGACACAGTGTAATACGGTCAATACAATACAATACAGTACGATTAATATGATACAGTATATTAGGATACAATATAACACATTATGACATGATACGATAGGACACAACATGATTCGATACGATACAGTATGATACGATACAACACAATACAGTATGATACGATACAACACAATACAGTATGATACGATACAACACAATAAGACACAATATCACACAATACTGTACGACACAACATGATATGATACAGTGCAGCGCAGTGTGATATGATTTGATACAGTGTGGTGCGATAAGGTCAGTACAATGCGCCACGATGCAATAAGGTCAATATGATACAGTGCAACACGATACGGTAAGATGCAATACGGTACGATATGAAACAACACGGGACGATTAATATGATACAGTAGAAACAGCGATAACAGCACATCTAGGAGTGTCCTGATACAACTTCTTTAATTCCAATACGAAGCCGATATTGTAGCCTTTAGTAATTGCCGATCCCGATATTAACAGAAATTTGTGCATGACAAGTTTTCCACCCGTCTGTAACGTCTTTTTCGGACTTTAACGAAAAACACTGTCACACCGCCAACATCACCCCTACTTCTTGCTAATTTGTTAGTACCTTAGTAAATGTCATAATTACGTCACCTCTGCATGCTAGATCCGGGTGCTGCTGGATAGAAGTGCTGGAGTGGAGTCTGGAGTGGATTGTTCGTATCAGAGTGCTGATATTGCAGATTTTAGATGCAGGCCGATACAATCCAATATATATATTTTTTTTATCATGCCCAATAATTGGCCCATATAATCAGCTGACCTATTAATCTGTCTATCTCTAGTCTACACAATACTCTGTACTGTCCTCTTCGGGAAATATGTCTTGGACTCATGTGCAACCACACTCTGCATAATAAAGACAATACCTGCTGTTTATGAGGTAAAATATCAGAAAGTCTTATTTATTAGAAAGTAAGAAGTAACAGTAACAAGTTTTGTGTTTAATGCTAAACTTCTATACTAAACTTTAGTGAGAAAACTAAAGCCTCAGTTCTCGTCAGAAGAAGCTGCACAGAGTACAACATCGGGGCAGATGAAATAAAAACCTCAGTTAAGGATCATGTATCAAATGACTCCTGTAAAACATGTTGGCTGGATGATTAAAGTAAAAAAACAAGCGTGAAATCCCAGCAAACTTTCTGGAAACACCAGCTGGAGAGTCTTTGAAGTGTCAACGGTGAAATCTTACCGAACCATCCGTCTTTGATTTGACTTTCTCCGAGACAGCTTTGATGCCGGCGACGCGCTTCTTTGATTTGGCAGTAAAGCCAAAACTTTGTTCACCTTAAACCTCAGGGGTGAACAAAAGTGACCCGCTGAGTCTGTTTTCACATGGCTGCGAAAGTCCACTAACGGCCCCCGCGCTTAAACGGTTCAAAGGTCATCCCGGAGAGAGTCGGCCTCAGATGTCTGAGTCACAAACATGTGATTCAATAACAAACACACTCGACTTAACACGCCCTGTTGGCTTCTAAATGCCAGATAAAAATTTGTGTAACTGAGGAGCCCACAGTGTCGCACAAAGAACAAAAAACAAAGCAGGGCAGAGGAAGACAGGAACCAAACCCTGTGGCACACCCAAACCACTCACACGTACGTATAAAGAAAACAGATTAAATCTCAAACGCACACATAATATAGGTGACCTACATGATAACACCCTTTCAAACTCTGATTCCATTACAAAGGAACAACAGCTGCAGATACGTATCTCTCAGCATTCACAGCACTGCTGACCTGAAACGTCCTCAAACAGGAAGATGTGTGACTCTTCATTCACAAGGAAACCAGCAATCCTCGAAGGATTACCAGACCCACAATAGTCCATGTGACTCCTCCTGAACTGGTTTCCCGACATGAATTTGTCACATAGTGGACAGAGGGGTGATCGCGGCAGCCCCCCTCTCTTTGTCTTTCTAGTACACGCTTGGGAGAAAAACCACCTGTTTCTGTGAGCATACCAAGCAGGAAAACAATGAGGACTCACTGGACTGTAAACAGGCCAAAGCCTGGACTTGAATGACCAGCTGCACACCAGCAGGCCTGTGTTTTTATTCTATGACCCAAGCGTGGTCAACGTGAGCTGAAAAACCACAGATGTGATGTTGAAAACTAGTAAATGTGTCAGCGTCTGAGGACGGGAGAAGGAGACTTGATGCCGTCATATGAGGTTGATTATTCCCATTTCTATCAGTATTTTCAGTCTGGTACTGAACACAGCCGCATCACTATTGAAGGGATATTCCAGCATAAAATTAATTTAGGGTTAAACACACCATAACACCGAGTTAGACACCTCCTTGAACGACAAATGTTGCCAACCCCTTGCTTCTCTAGTTATACCAACCTGAGTAATGACCGCACGATAGCAATACACAGCGGTCTGAGGAGCCATAAACAAACCTCAATCAAAACACCACAAATAATGCTCAGAACAGCACCTAACTTCATCAACAGGACATATAGGGTTCCAGTCATAGTACTAGCCACCAAACATCTTTTTAACTTTGCCTAATTTCTTCAGCAAAGAGAATAATGTCTCTATCTGACCAGAACACCATCTATCAGTCACGTCACACCTGTTCTCCGCCAACTTCACTGGCTTTCCATCAAATACCGCTTGGACTACAAAATTCTGCTCCACACATTCAAGGCCATCCACAACCTCGCTCCTCCATACCTCTCTGAACTCCTCCACATCAACACTCCCACCCGGACTCTCAGGTCTGCCTCCTCCGCCAGCCTCATTATGCCTCCAGCCCGTCTGTCCACCCTGGGATCCAGAGCCTTCAGCCTTTGGAACCCCCTCCCCCCGACATTAGGAACATTGACTCACTCTCCATCTTCAAATCCCATCTCAAAATTATTTCAGACAGGCCTACTCAGAGTAACATCTGATGTTCTGCTGCAGAGTCCGGACTTACAACTTTTATTTAATACTTTGTTGTGTTGATGTGTTTTTTAATTGATTTTACTATTCTAGTGATGTGTCTTTTAGTTGCTCTGTAAAGTGTCCTTGAGTGCCCTGAAAGGCGCCCACAAATAAATTGTATTATTATTATTATTACTAAACATGACTCACCTACTCTCTTCCAGCAGCCACTTGTTTGTAGCGAGACCTCAGGCCAGTCCATTGCGGACTTCAGCGGGGTGACGCAGCTCAAGGAAGAACATTTATGATCATTACCATCACCTGATTGCCTTTCCATGAAGTTATGATGAAGTTAGGTGCTGTTCTGAGCATTATTTGTGACAACAGAGTGGTGTTTTGGTTGAGGTTGGTTTAAGTTGGTTTAAAGTTGGTTTAACTAGAGAAGCAAGCGGTCAGCAACATTCATTGTTCAAGGGGGTGTCTAACTCTGTGTTACACCGGAATATCCCTTTTAAAGCTGTGGCTGAGCGTGGGTTCTCCCCTCTTGCTCTGCTATAAATCTCCACTACTCTGATGTAAACAAGCACAGATGATGGATGGATGATTATGTCGATAACTCAGTCCTTATTCAGTCTTTGCCACATCGTAAACACAGGAGGATGTTTTAACCCCCTAACAGAGCTGCCATTGTCACTTCTACTCAGTATTTAACCTTTGACCTCTGATGGACGTTTACATTGTTTCCTACATGGTTTAGAGTCAACAGGGTTCAACTCCTCTGTGCAGATTTGCAAAGTGCTCAGATGTTCCTCTGCATCATTTTGCTATTAAGACCTAAAGATTTACGGGTTTTGACTAAATGATAATAAACTCTGATAAAAAACAAGAAGAGAAAAACACTCCACTTTTACAGGGACCTAAACAAAGTGCAGTTTACTCCCTTTGGGAACATCTGTATCTGGTTTTCAGTGGCTGTAAACAGAGCCTTTCCAAAGTCTGAAGAGATAACTGTTGATGTCATCAGGGTTATCACGGCTGGAACTTAAAGTCTTCAAAAATAAGGATATCTCAGTCTCTGCTGCACCATGTACAGCTTTTCTCTTTTTCATGCGTCTCTTTCAAGTTTAAACTTCACCGAAGTGCAAACAAAAAAGAAATCGCTGGAGTGCTTTAGCAGAAATCATCTGCAAAACTGCCTCTCAGCGCGCCTTAAAAGGCCCCCAGAATGTGCTACCTTGGAAATCCCTGAAGTGGGAGGAATAAGAAATGTTTTTTGGGAAAAAAAGGAGAGGCTGAATACTTGCGAGCCATTCAAAGTTTCTCTCCTTTAAGCCTTGCCTCACAAATAACTTAACCAGAGGAGGTGAGTAAAACTCCACCGAGGGAAATAAAAACTCTGATTTTCACGTTAAATCAGTGCGGCTGACTCCAGCCTGACGATGGGAACTCATTAGCTTGTCACAATCAAAGGTGTGGCTCTGTGCGGTAACAGGGCAGGACTCTGGGTGATGAGAGGTGGACAGGTGTGCCAGCTGATGATGGATGAGGTTCTTGCAACAACCACGTGAAACCAGAGAGGATGTCTGGAAACTTTAGCAATGTGAGAACACCCACCAAGAGGGACGCATTCAAGCTGCGGTGAAACTGTCTCCGACGCGATTATTATCAAAAACCGGTTTGACTGCTTCGAACAATGTGGTCCAGGACTCGAACAATAACAGTAATAAAACATACAGTATAACTTTTATAGCTAAATGTTACGCCGATGAACATGTTCAGGAGCGCGGGGAGCCCAACCTGTTTCCAAGAAGGACGCAATGTGACTGAAATTTGGAGTGTTAATACTTCGCATGAGTGAATACATCCTGTCGAACTGGTTATTTTCCTCCACGGTGACCAAAACAAGCGCTGATCTGAGCGATTGGGTGACAGGTGCTCGGCTGTTGTTGCGCAGAAGGAAAACAGAGAGTGGACCCCCTTCCTGGGAGCAGCAGTGATATATTGTTGTTGGATGGGATGGTAGAGGCCGCGTAGACTGGCTGTGTCAATATTGGGTAGGGTTTAGGGATCTCTCCATGTTTGGGGGTATTGGTCCAAAACAGCTGGCACATGATAAACTGCATTGCAAAACTGACTGTAATGAGGAGCTACAATCCATGAAAGTCCCTTTTTCAGACTTCAGGTCAAATCGAGTCTCTTGTTTCAGAGTTCAAAGTTAAACATACTCTGATAATAAGAAAGAAATCAGAGCCTGAAGACGTAGACGCCGCATTAGCTTTCATATCAAAGATTAACCAGAACATCCTCAGCGTGAATTCTCCTCCGAGTTCAAAGACCTCGCTGCTTTCTTTGCAGGCGAGGTCGATCCTGTAATTGTCTCAGACAAAACAGCGCTCGGCGGGGGAGTTCGGCGTAAGGCTCGACGCTTTCCAACATCAACAGATGGAAAAATGATAGATCAGTCATTTTTGGAGCGATACATCCTTCACACGTGTTTGAGTGTTCAAGAGTTTGGCAGCTTTGGGGCAAATTAAATATTAACTAATGTTCTGAATTTTAACAGCAGTCTGTCTGATTTCACTTAAAAAGATTTTGTTTTTAAAGTAAAACAAAAGAGCTTTTCTCCGGAGATGCACAGGCCGATAACGGGATGATTTTATCCTGGTTCATTATTACAATAATTAAGTTTTGTCTAATTAAACAACTGCCAAAGTTGCTTAAAACTGAGGACAATATGCCGATATTTTTAAGCTTGTTTTGGCTGATGTAAATATAAATGCCAATGAATGCCAAACGTTTTCTTTGTTAATGTAAATACGTCTTTTTTGCCAATAATTTCATCAGCAGAAACTTTTTGCACTGTAATCTGCTGATTCCGATATGATGCTGATATTGAGATCATGCCAATACCAATATTATACCGATATCAGGCCAATAACATCCTGCTTTCCTACGAACTAGACTCTCTATTATAGACTCTAGACTCCACAGACAGTGACTTAAATAATATTTTAAAATCCCACTGTGAGAAATTTTAGGCTTTTTTTATCTGAAAAATCATGTAAAGCTATTAAAGACAAAGAGCGACCAGAAAGGAAATAAAGAGTCTGAAAAAAATGCATAATACCCCTCTCTTGAAGTCAAAAAATGTGTGCCTGAACTACACAGAGAGGAAAAATAAAGTCCTGGAAATGTAACACAATAATTCTTATCAGAACGGTGTCTAGTCATCAAATATCTTAGCCAATAACATGTTTTGATCGTCTCCCTTCAGACATTTTTCTGCTGAGTCGAGATACTTAGATGACCTTGTTTGTGTAAAGTGCTCAGTATTACAGTTTTAAAAAAAGAGAGAAAACCTTAAAAGAGTCAGAAGTGCACCTTTTTTTTCTAGTGTTATAAAAAAGTGCATCTTTGCTCACCAAATCTCTGCCTCTCTTACGCTCAAATATGCCTAAACTGGACATTTGAGATTAAGAAATGTACAAAACACACATATATAAGTAAGTTTAACATGTTGTGAATCTCTACTTTTACTCTTAGTAAAGCGCATAACATGATATGCTATCTTTTGCCTTCAAAGTTCGTGCCTTACAGACGTATAAAAAACATGCTAATAATTCAGTAATTTCTCACTTTTCCTAACCTGAGAGACTCTCACTTTTGCAGAGTCGTGCTGAAGACCAAATGCCATGTTAGCCTCCCATAATTCCCCGCCGGCCTCCTATGCAGCCTGGGATAAAGGTGGGTGGATTACAGGGGCCACAAATAATTCACGTAGGCATTTCCTCAGGCATGGGAAGCAAGACGAATGTAAAACATACTGTAAGTTATCGCATCTGACTCCAGTTAACTCATTTGTGTTACCTCCCTCCATGTAAACAAAGCGTAAAGTTTATACTGCGTGCATTAAACCTTTATATTTGATCAGATCCAGACGCAAACAAATAAAACACTGACTCACTCGGAAATTAGTCGCCCTCAGCTTTAACAAACTGCATGTGAAAGTGCTTCAAGTTTGACTTTTTTCGCAAGTACAAAATGAGTCTAGCTGCCTTCCCCCCACCTCTCTCCCTCTCTCCCTCTCTCTCTCTCCTTCTCTCTGCCGCACGCCCTCTTCCCAGTATAAAACTGTAATGACCTCAGCGCAGTCAGAGTCGGGCAGGTAGCCAGCTTCCTCACTACGCAGCAGCAGAATCCTCCAGAGCGAACTGAAATAGCATGCGTCGCATAAAAACGGCACAGTCAGAGATGACACATTCGCATGCTCCCCCTCCCCTCTGACTCCGCAGCGCACAATAGATCTTGATGGAGAGATATCTGCCTGGCAGCCCCGCACAATAAGGAGAAAAGAGGCTCGAAGTAGGTGAAAAAGAAGCACTATTGTTCATGGCGATGATACGGAGAAGCTACAGAGCCCAGGCTGAGTTTGGCTCCAATCACTGCAGTCTGTCTCAAAGTGCAAGTTTCCGTTATTTCGTTCCAGATCGAGTCGTCGGGTAAATGATTCATCAAATGAAGTGACAAACAGTGACTGACCTTAGGGCTGTTGTCAGGGTGCGGTTGTGTGTTTATATATGTAGGCGTAGGGAGGGGGGTCATAGGTCAAACGTCATGCAAAGACAACACCAAAAGCCAAGCCCATCACTCAAAATGTCCTCCTACTTTTGTCCAGACTGGCGGTTTAACAAGACCAAAGGCTCAATCACTGAGGGGCATAATGAAACCGAACGAGCCTGCAGACTTTACGGTCAGTGTAGTTAAACTCAAGCACACACTTAGCCGCCTTCAATCAGAGCATGATGGATGAGGCCGGGCAGGTATACAGCAGAGTAAATTACCCAGTTCATCAGGCATGATGACCAAGAGAGGCAAGTGCCAGGTCTGTAAACACAAACAGGAACAACTCGCTAATGATCCAGGAAGGTGGTGGAGTCTGAGAGCGAGGGACGCAGAGGAGTGGCTGTGTGGTTCGTAAAGCTCCCGGTTGATTTGCAGAGATTTTTACAGTGTTTTGAGCCCTGGCAGCGACGCAGTATTAGTGTTATGTAACTTTCAGCGAAGAGAGCTGATGCTTCAATGCAACATCTGCCCCCTCTGATTAAACCGTATCCTGTCTTAGAGCTGAAAATAGTTATTTGGGACACTTTTTATAGACGCTGCAGCCTAGTTTTTACTGTGAACTAAAGCAGAACAACACTAAAAATAAACATTATCAGAAAACGAATTTATAAATCGCTTTACATAAAGGAAATGATTATTTTTGAGTTGTTATTAGTATTGCATAACAGTGGTACCAGAAATGTATTTTAAAACTAATTGGCAAACTAATTATATACAAGCTTACATGCACCAACGATGAGCTTCAAACAGGCAGTAAAGAAGCTGTTTGCAAACGCTGGTGAAGCACAGCTGATGTCAAGAGAGGAAAACACTCCCAATTCAATCATGCAGCTTAATAATCGTCATTATAACAAATACAAGAATTTATGCCAAAATGAGCCTGAAAATATCGGCATTTTAGGTTACAGCAAAAATCAAGCTGGTATTAATATCGGCCAAAATTAGTTTAAAGATACTGGCATGTCTGATATCAACAACTATCCAGCTAGTATCTGTATCGGCCAAAACAAGTTTGAAAATATCGGCATTTTATGGTAAAAGCAAAATTTCAACTGGCTAAAACCAGCCAAAATGAGTTTTAAGATATTGACGTCTGATTTCAGGAAACAAAGTGTAGCTGGTACTGGTAAGAGCTGAGATATCTAGAATCGAGCTAGTATCCGGATTGGCCAAAACAAGTTTGAAAATATCAGCATTATACGGTAACAGCAAATTTTCAGCTGGTATTAATATCGGCCAAAATTAGTTTAAGATATTGGCGTGTCTGATATTAGAAAAAATGTAGCTGGTATTGGTAACAGCTGAAATAAGCTAGGAGATATTGGCATGTCTGATATCAACAAGTATCTAGCTAGTATCTGTATCGGCCAAAACAAGTTTGAAGATATCGGCATTTTACAGTAAAAGCAAAATTTCAGCTGGTTAAAATTGACCAAAATGAGTTTCAAGATATTGACATGTCTGATATCAGATACAATGTAGCTGGTATTGGTAACAGCTGAAATGAGCTAGGATATATTGGCATATCTGTTATCAACAAGAATCTAGCTAGTATTGGTATCGGCCAAAAGAAGTCTGAAAATATCGGTTTCTGTCAATATGAGTTTGAATATTTTGGTATATGTAACATTGGGAGAGATCAAGCTTGTATTAGTATTAGCCAAACCAAGTTTGAAGATATTGGTATATGATATTGGCAAGAATCTGGTTTCAGTATCAGTCATAATGAATTTGAAAATATCAGCATGTTGGGCATCAGTAAAGTAGCTAAAGTGAGTTTGGAAATATTGGTAAAAATCAGGCTTGTATACCAACAGCCAAAAGGGAGTCAGATATCGGCAAATATCTTTCCTATTTTTCTATGTGATTCTGTATATCTGTGGGCCACTTTGGACTCTGTATGGAGATACCAAACAAGGCTGCTAAATTAAAACCACAGTCATTTTCTAATGAAGCGAACAGGGCTAACAAACACAACACAAAAGACTACTTGACAACCAACAAGAGCCTTGAATTCATACTGAAAGTGCCAACAGTTGAACTTTCAGACAGAGCCTGGAGCATTCAGATAAGATTTCCAAGAAAGACGCCAGTTAATGTAAGATAATTGGCAGTTTGGTGCCTGAAGAAAACCAGTTTGATGGAGATTATGAGTTGAAAAATAATAAGGCACCTATAATACAAACCTGAAACTGTATTGTTTTCAAGTATGCTACTGCACAATGCATTTTTTAATCATTATGTGCCGGCCTAATAAGTGTGGGGCTTGTTACTAACCAGTTTAATTACTCATTCCATTGGCTTATTATGGTTTGGCCTTGCCTCTAAACTCATAAGTACGCTATTTCATAATCAAACTCTACAAAGACGACTTCTTGTGAAATGAGCGCTCTGTGCCAACATGTCTTTAATTGGAAACATTAAAAAAAAAAAGTTTGAGGAGCTCTTAACAACTTTTTGGTCCCAGTCCAAACTGAACGCATGAGTTAAAACCATCCTCTCTTTTTAAATAATCAAAGAGGAAAGTTACGTCTGATCAAAAAGGTGTGAACCCACATGAAAACAAGCGAAGATTTCTCAAGTGTTTGGTATGGTGGCCGAGAACCGCCACTGCTGAAAATAAAAAAAAAAAATAAAAAAAAAAAGAAACCACAATAAAAGTTACTGATGCAAAAAAAAAAAAGAAACCAAAGCTTGCTGCAAATAAAAACAGAAACGGTGCAGATAAAAAAAAAAAAACAAAAAAAACAACGGAAGTTAATGACACGAAAAAAAGTGGTGATGCAAACAAACAAAAGCAAAAAAAGCCACAACGGAAGTGAGCTGCCGGGACCAATAATGATGATGCAAAGACGAGCAAAGAAGTTAGCGGAAAAGTTATTGTTTAATTTCGCTTCGTATACTTTTCAGCGGGTCATTTGGTTAGGCCATGTAGCGCCTGAATGGATATGAAGTTGAACTGGAGGATGCCGGTGTAGAGTTAGCTTCAGATCACGAAGTTTACGAATCAAAATTAAACTATAACTTTTCCACTAACTTCTTTACTCGTCTTTTTGCCATAATCTTCTGTGCCTAGATTGTAAAAAAGACGGTGCATCGTCATCATTGGTCCCCGGTAGCTCACTTCCGTTGTGGCTTTTTTTATTTGCATCCTTTCATTTTCGCAGTAAATAACTTTTTTTTCCATTGCCACTTTTTTTTTTCTGCACCGTTTTTTTTTTTTTTTTTGTTTGTTTGTTTTTTTATTTAGAGCAGTGGCAGTTCTTGGCCCCCACAGTTTGGAAACAAATGATCAACTTTATCACAGAACTTTTTTAATCCAGGGAGCAGCTCCTTCTCACTAAAATGTTGACTTTCCCTTTTATTTGTTCTGCCCTTTAGTTTCCAGACTCTCCCCCTGACTAATAGTGGACATATTGGGCGCCAGGGGACTCATTGCCAAGAGCTCGAGGAGACTGCCAAGCGCTGATTGTCCACGCGCAGATTTGACATTCAAATGAGATGCAGATTTCACACCGTTGGCTTTAACTTCAACCTACATCTGTTGTTTTCTGACCCCACTGAACACTCTGAAAACTAAATACAGGCAACAACCGAATAGTTTCAGCAACATTTAGTGTATGACAACAGGATATAAAAGCTGACTCAACTCTACGTTACCTTTAATTCAGAGTCCAAACGGTGAGGAAGTTTCTGGATATATTCCACTCAACTTTTCGAGGTCGTAAAAGTAACAAGAGGAGCTCCTGTGTTGTTGAAAATTCACTTGAGTTTCCTCCGCTGAGGAGTTGTGGCAGGACAGTCCCCGTGTTGGTGCTCCAATGTCCGTTTACTTTGCATCTGTGTGGCGCACAAAGCGTCCCTCCCCCTCCCGTCCGTTTCCCCTCCCCTCGTGCTCCGGAGAGCACCACCTCCTGCTGCGGTTTAAAGGGACAGAGACCCATTTAGCCACAGACACAAAACAAAAGGCAGAAGTTGGAGTTGGAGGGGATCCCAGGCTTGTCAGTTCAGGGGCTAATGGGGATGAAATAAGAGCTTCAAACGGTCCTGTTGAAAGTAAGCACCTCAAAAGAGAAGATGTTAAAACCGATTTAATGACTGTGTAAGTTAAAAACGAGGTTATAACAGGGAGAAAAGTACAACAGAGTATAGACGTTTTCTGTGCAATGTCATCGCAGGTCTGGGCGCACAGCCTTGGGACAGAAAGCGGGACATTTCTTATTTGTTTACTAGCAGAGTCACCTGAGAAAGAAAATGACAAGGAGCTGTTGTGCTGTAAACTGCATGAATCGGCAAAACAAACAATCGGCAAACATTACGACCCTGCTCCTGATATCAGAAACATCTAAAACAACGTCACAACCTGGTAAACTAAGTGAAATTCATGGATAAGTGTTTTTCAGATTTTGATGCAACGAAAGAAAAAAAATTAGACCTCGGAATTATTTACAAGAATAATGTCATAGTAAAATAATTACTTATGAGAAGAAAGTCATAATAAAATCATTATTTACAAAAATAAAGTTGTAATAGAATCATTATTTGCAAGAATAAAGTAATAATAAAATTATTACTTACACAAGGATTTAGTATATCCTTGTTTGTGAAACCTAGCTACTGAAGTTCAATTCATCTAAATGGTCCACAGCGCTCATTTAAACGACTAACAACAGGTTAGAATAGCTATTAGCTATGACTTTATCCTCGTAAGTAATGATTTAATCATGACTTAATTCTTGTAAGTAATTATTTAAGTACTATTTTATTCTCGTAAGTATTGATTTTATTACGACTTTATTCTCGTAAGAAATTACAAAGTCTTTTTTTTTTTTTTCATAATGTGGCCCTAATACTCCGTCGTAGAAAAGTATGAAGGTATTTTTGGTGCAAAAGGTTTGTGCATCTGTGACATGTAAGTTGTAGTTGTGTACAGTGATTGTATAGGTGTATCAGTAAATGTGAAATCACATACTCTATGAGTTGTGTACTTGTAGATTTTTTTGTCTATACAATCTACAACTACACAACTCCTGGAGTGTGTGATTTCACATTTACACATACACAATCACTGTACACAACTACAAGTTACATGTCACAGATGCACAAACCTTTTGCATCAAAAATACCTTCATAGAAAAGAGCTTTTACAAGTTTAACCTGTGTCCAAGGAGTCTAAATAAGTCTACAGTACTCCTCAAGCTCTCTTATTGACCCATTTGTCATTCTGAGTACTTGTCTCATGACTCTTGTGAGGTTGCCAGGCAACCACTGGAGAAACCAGGAAGTTCTGTGTCTGTGCATGAAGCAAACCTCCCTACATAAGCAAATAAGGCGACCACGTGAGAGGGAGAGACGGTGCACAGAGTATCAGCTGCAGTGATTTGGTCAAAGTGTGATACTGCTTTTATACAGTAGACCTACAACATGACACAAGCAACACACGTTTTCAAATAGAAATAAAAGCAATAGATAAGTATTATTTATTGACAGTTTTTCAGGACTTATTCAAGCCGAACATGTCCCTTCACACTCAGCTCTCTCTAAACCCTCAGCAGGCCAGCCACTTCCTGTAATCTGGGTTTACCTGTATGTTTCCAAACAGTGAATTAAGAGCCTGATTGTTACGTTGGTGGCCCATGTGAGTCCGAGGTCTGAGCCTGATCGATCTGGACAGTCTGCTGCGATGTTAATTCAGAACACCTGGCTGAGGCAGACTGATACACTGGTTGTGTCCCAAATCCGAACTCATTCCCTACCCCCTACTCCTCACGTAGTAAATGAGTCTGTCATCAAATCCCTCCAGATTTTCTTCTCTTATTTGAATCAGTTAGGAATTACATCATACAGAGTGCTAATGACACCCCTTCTGGCCACATTTTGAAATACATTCACCTTTGTTAGTTTGACTAGAACCACAACTACATCAAACTTTGTGAAGCTGGACTTAGATACCTACATGAAGTGGATGAGGATCTTTTGGGATGGGGATTTTTTTCTCCTCTTATGTGTATTACTCAAGTGGACTGAAACTGACTAAAACATTCTGCACATGCCCCAGTGTTCACACACCAGGCTTTGAACAGGAAGTTGGAAAGCATAAATGTGTTGCTAGGAAACCAGGTAATAAACAAAACATGGACAAAGACAACACTTCCTTAAAAGAGACTGATTTCATCATTCGTCATACATCCCATTCGCTACCTTCTGATGCATTGTACGTATTATTTTGGTTCGTAATAGGCTCAAGAGGACAACCTGATAGTAATAAGCTAAAAGGAGGGATGTCGTCATGTACTGTAGCAGATGCAAATATGCTTCTGTCAATAATTAAACTCTTGCTTGGCGCCTGTAAACTGGGACAAAAACAGTAGTCCAGTTAAACCTTATCGACTGTAGCTGGACTAGACTGTGTATATAAATGTATTAAGTGATGTTTTTGTCTATTTCAGCATTCAAAGAATCAGATTATTTGGTTGATTATAAGTAAGTGTTAAATTCATGACTGTATAAGTCATGGAGTAGCACCAGAGACGTCACAGATTGGTTCCTGAAGTGGAGTTTTGAGGCCCATATTGGAAATGCTGACTCAGTCTAACTTTTGGTCAACCTATTTTGAGGTTGCCTCCTCACTAACAGCTACATTGTGGCAGCCATACTTTTAATTCACCAAATTCAAAACTTAAGAGTCATTTTAAAAAATTAACCTATTGTACAATGACCAAAATAACTTCATACCTGGCTGTAAACTTGTTAATTTTAGCTGTAAAGATGACCTTCCTTAAATGTATGTGTTTTTGGTGCTTTTAGAACCAGCCCCTAGTGGACTCTTGAGGAACTGCAGTTAACCCTTCAACAATGGTTTTATGTTGACGGATGCCACTGTAAAAAGTTCTGATTGGTGACACTGGCCATTAAGCTTCATGTTGACCCTACAAGCACAAGAAACACAAAAGTGCTCCTCCCAAAAAAAGTTAAAATCTTCCTTTTTTTTTGTTGAACTTGTAACTATAGTCAGAAAAAAATGGTAAACTGTCAATTTAAATAGTCTTGCTGCATTTGTTAGACCTCCTAGATGGATTTCTAGACTAGCAATAATGAGCATGTGTGCTTTAATGTAATGTAAACTCATAATATTTCTGTCTTGGACTCAAAATATTACAAAATCACCACATCCCTCCACGAATATAGACAAGAAAACAGAAATTAAAATGGCGCTATAAAGGCATATTGAAGCCCACATTCTGATTCTGGTGAATTTATTCAAAATATCCAACAAATAGCAGAAATGTGCCATCTGAGCATTAGCAGAGTCCATAAAATCCAGCAATAATTAATGCTCCACTCGCTTGTGATTTGTGGCATTTGGGCAAATGTACTGCAGAGCAGTCATTAGTATGATTAAAGGTCCAGACGCAGTGATTTATAATTGAACTAATTCATATTATCAAAAGGGGTTATTATAGTGGACCCAGCGCCCTTTAGTCCAATTATTTCTGACAACTTCCAGATGACATAAAAATGGCCTTTAATCTACACACACAAAGCGAAATGACAACCTTTGATGCGAAACTCACTCGGGTCATGTATGAATGAGTGTGCACAATAGTCATCTGGCAATCAGGTGTGAACTTTAACTTTTGTTGAAACCAATGACGCCCACCTTCCTCTGTCGCCCACAGGTGAATATCATGAGATCTTTTATTATTTCGTGGCGGACCAATTAGTGGTGAGTTTTACAGGCAGCCTCGTTTGGGTCCTATAGAGCTCCAGTGAGGGTTTGCAGAGACACAAAACTTTGATGGTGCATTACCCCGAAGCGGGCCCCTCATTCAATTATTGCCTCCTCGTGTGGCTTTGTGTTATATAACCGATACTGCCTAGAAAGGCTACAGAGAGAAACTGGGACATGAGGGACTCTTTATGGCTGGTGGTCAACTTGATAATCCTGGAGGGATAAAAATAATTGTTTCCAAATATGACTTTATGGAACTATTTCAGCAATTTGTGTCGTACCATCACATTGCCTGAGAGAGAGGATCTTGTTTAAACTCTGACTTTGGAAACTTGTTTCTGCAAGTAAAGCGAGAGCGAGGCTGTTTTCCCCATAATGCACATTAAGCCAGGAACAGATTTAAGCATCCGCCAAATGCCACATTAGAAAGACATTCCCCATCCCATTTTTCAAATTAGTATCCCTCCTCCAACTGCCACTATATCCCCCTTCAAACCCCCAAACCACCCTCAGTGAAGCTCACAAATGAGGCAATTAAATTCAGGGATTCGTCCTCCTTTGAACCGCACCTTCTGTCTGAATCCTTTAATATCCCAACTGTGGGGTTCTCAAAGCTCATCAGGGCCATTTAGTACCTCTGGGCTCCTTTTTTAAACAGGGACCACCAGCTCACTCTTTGCTGTCACTCGTTTCCTGAGGGAGAGAGAAAGACTGAGACGCGGGGAAATGAACATTTTACCGAGTGAAATACCTCCTGTCTGTGATTCTTTTGTCAAAGAGAAATTTCCCATGTGTTTCCAAAAAAAGAGATTAGCGCTTCGGTCATGCTCGCTCCAATTCCCACTTCTGTTCCATCTCATCTAATCTCCTCTTTTCTCATGCCAACGTGTTTAGTAGGTTAGCCCTGGATCAAGTTGACTCTGATCCAATTAGCATCCAACACCATCTGACACTGTCCACATCCTCCCACCTTACAAATATACATAAGTTCAGTAACTTTGGATATTCCAGCACGTCTTTTATGCCTTGAATTATAATAAGTACCACTTTATGAGAGGGTGCCACGATTTAAAGGGCCAACCGAGCCTGTTTAGTCGACCAAGGAATAAATGCTAATGGGTTATGGTTATCAGGGAGCACAGAGGAAGATGAAACAGTCAGGAGGGGACATTTGCAGATAACAGGATTTCACAGCATCTACACTGATCCAATTTATTGCTGCTCTGTGCAACACAGAGGTTAGGTGTGATTTCATCTACTAATGAGCCTCTGACAGATTGTACCCATGTTCTAACAGTAAGCATTTATACATAAACCCCTGCTGAATTTTACACCCTTTCCATTTTCATGCCTTCCTCTGATCTTTTAATGACATGCAATTCAAGGTACAGGGTGACCTTATGCTCCTCCGGTACTTACCTCATCGACGGCTCGCCAAAATAGCCCTTTCATCACTTGGATGTGAGTGGTATCATTGAAAAACTCTCTAGCACAGCTGGGTTTAAAAGCCTCTTCGGGCTAGAGCTTACCTCCATCAGGTCAGGCTGTATGCTCTACCATCCTTACTTCCCTTCTTGAACAGTGGAGAGAAAACAAAGAGAAAAGAGGACAGCGAAGGTAGATGGCAAGAAGTCTGTTTGGGCTACAACTTTGCTAAGGCTGCATGCTCTACCTCCCCCTTAGTCACCTTCATTATTGGGGAAAGAGAAGGCTTAGAAAAGATTAAAAAGGGAAAGTCTGTAAATTGATGTTGGAAGAAGAGTGCAGAGGCTGCATGCTCTACCTACCACTTAGTCGCCTTCATTGTTGGGGGAAGACAAGTCTAAGAAAGGGTTAAAAAGGGAGGGTCTGTACATTGATGTTGGAGGGAGAGTGCAGAGCCAGGGCAAGAATCCTAAAGAAAGACTGCATGCTCTACCTACCTTTTGTTCTTTATCTTAATGAAGAAAGAAAAGCGAGGCGAAAGGAAGAAAACAGAATGTTGGAGAGAAGATGGGGAATGCAGAGTCAGGGAAAGAAAACTGCTTGGTTTTAGCTCAACCCTGCCAGGAAAGGCTGCATTCTCTACCTTTTTCATATCGCCTGCTTTATAAGTGAAAAAGGAGCCAGCTGCAGCTAAGACTTTACTCCCAGAGTGTAAGCTGCATGCTCTACCTCTACCTATTTTCCTAGTCTAAATATCCAAATGAAAAAGGAATAATATGGAAACAAAACGTTTCAAAGAGAAAATAAAAAGAGAGCAGAGAAGGCAGAAGGCCCACTTTGGGTTGCAGTTAAATGTCACTGAATAGGACTGCATGCTCTACCTCTCCAACTTTAATTAGGACAGGACAAGGGAAAAATAGGAAGAATCTGTAGAGTGATGTTGGAAAGGACACAGGAAATAGAGTCAGGGCAAAAAAACCTGCTACAACCACAGCTTAAATTCAATAGTTTTAGCTGCATGCTCTACCTCTACCTCGTTTTTCACTTCGAAGCTGCATAGACAAGAAAATATCAATCAAGGAAAGAGTCTATAGAGAGATTAGAGGACAGAGAAGGTAGAGCAACATTGAGAAGCCTGGTTGGGCTAAACCTCTCCCCGACCAGGTTAGACTGCATGCTTTACCTCCTCCTACGACCCCACCACAGGAAAAGATGCGAAGAAAAGTGTTTTTTTTTATGTTCCCCTTTTACCAAAACAGTTCAAATGCATTACAAAAAGTGTTAACATTCAAAAATAATTTATTTCAGAAATGTTTTGTGATCATATATTCATTCAGATTCTGCATGATAAGCTGATGCGTACAATGAAATCACCCCACAGAGATAAAATAAAAAAACTGATGACTTTTTTTCCTTTTTGGGAGCTATGGAAACTAGGAACACACCACTTTGTCTTCACTATAGCATTGTGAGTGCACCCTGCAGGCTCCAGCCCTCTGTGGCATTACTCCAGGCAGGTTTACAGTTGCTGCAGGACAATCTCTTTAAAACCAGACACACACTGAATGATCTGTAAAGCTTATGCACGAGAAGTGGAGTCACTCACATACTCACACACAAGCATTTTAGCATTCGGGACAGTATAGTCACACTTGAAGATTACCCAGTGGTTCATTACACAAAAAGGGAAAGAGGTGAAACTCAATGACATCATCTCTTGGCGCAGGTCCAGCGCTGCCCGGTGATAGTGATCAGTAACAGAGAGGCGTTAGCTAGCAGGGGGGGAGGAAACAGGGGGCAAAAAAACAGTTCTTATCAAAAATCACACTGTTACCATTTAGCAAAACCAGCGGCTGTGTCCACACGTGACTGTCCTCGGCTATTTCAGACAGTTCTGACACGCCTAAGCTGGGTTTCAAAGCATTTCAGTAGACATATGCAGAATGAGACTGATGTGTGTATATGTGAGCCAGCAAAGGGTGAAAAAATATGGGTTGTGTATGCAAATTTATTCACACATCGCCCACATCCGTCAGGATTAAAAGAAGGCTCTCGAAGCATGAGGCGAGCCATTAGGATGCCACAGTCAAGGGCACCATCAGCAGTTCAGTCACAATTGGTGCCGGATATCATAAATAAGTGTTTCTCTATCAAGGCATCGTTGATCCACTGTAACACACTCACAAAAAGACTTCAACACTTTCACTTTGACAGATATTCAGTCGCTTCATATATCTGAAAGGATCTCTCAGGCACAGAGTCTTCCACATTAGGCCCGCAGCGGCCGAAAGCTGTTCAAAATGTCCACGTTGTTTGTGTGCAATAGGCCGGAGAGCTGACTCCATAGTAATGCATGATTGTTGCACCAGTGTTTGCTTTAATCTCCCCCAGGCCAATGTGTTAAAATTTGTTCCATTTGGCATGAATCCCACATCCAGGTCCGTCTTTTATCTCTTCCTTTACACAAATATTTGTCTTTTCACTTCCACAGTATGGCTCCATCGTATCCTTAATTCTCCTTCAATGCACATTCTGCATTGGCTTGATTTTGTCTTCTAGGTACATCTACTTTATATCCATATATATATGTATCTATATATATTTATATGAGTGTGGTCATGCAAACAGTTAAAAAAGCAAAAATAAAAATGAAAAGATGTGAGTATTTTATCATCTGGTGAAAAAAGATATTCTTCACACACACTTCTACACGTTTAACAATGAAAAACTGCCTCAAAACAGCGAGTCTCATTGTTTTGTACCAGCTTGGCTAAAGCAAAATAACTCATAGAAAAGTAATGAAATTTAAAAAAAGGCAAAAACGACTTGATTGGATTGGATTTGTGTTGTCCTGTTCTCCATCAACACAAGATGGGTAGATATTTCCATGTCCTTTTCAGCATTTTTCACACAAAGGAGGAGAAACCAGCAATAGGGGCCCGTGAGCCGGGTGCTAGGCTGCTGGGTGGCCTGTAGAGGGTGCTGTGCTGGCTAGGGGGGTTGGAGCTCTGCTGGGATGGGGTGGGAGTCCGGCTACCTTTGGGCCTGAACAGGCTGCCCTGGCCCTGGGGCTGGCCCTGGGCTTGCTGGGGCTGGGGGCTGGGTGAACTGAGCTGGGGAGGGAGCGGCGGTAGAGGAGGCAGCGGCGGGCAGACCGAGTGCTCCGGGTCGCCCGCCTCGGATTCGGTGTAGCTGTAGGCCTGCGCGCGGGATATGCCTTTCTGCTGTCGGCGCCAGGAGTTGTAGTAGGTGGGGTCGCTGATGTAGTGGTTGACGAAGGAGTGGGTCTTCTGCCGGTTGGGGTCCACCTCGTACTCGCTGTCGCTGCCCTGCGAGACGATAAAAACAAAGAGTTCACTCGAGGGGGGTCGGTGTTTAATCACTCTGCAGTGTTTCCATATGGGGCAGTTAGAGATGCTGTAGCTATAAATGCAAATGATCATGAAGTTATTGAATTATTCTGAGCCAATTTATCGATTCACATTCGTACCCACACATGCACACACACTTACATTTACAACACAGCACAGGAACAACATGGACACCAAGTATGGTCAGAATGGCTGAAGCATGAGGATGGGAGCGTGCATTGTAAACAGACCATCAACAGAAGAGGGCGAATTATCTCATTAGCTTTCAAAGTAATCAGTCACTGGATCAGACTACATGTTCGGGGTCTTTGTATCCATGTCAGGGACAGGTTGGTGATGTGGTGTTTGGAAGCACAGTAAAAAACCTAGAATGGGATTCTGAGGGAGAAGATTGATGGGGGTTGATCTTGCTACAGGAATCAGTCACCTATCAGGCTCTAAACATTGAAAGCAGGCAGCCACAGGAACCTCACCAAATGCAGTGGAAGTGTATGTAGGCCACCTGTCCCATATGAAAACACCAGCGCCTCCTATGGGTGAACAAAACAATGGGGTTTACAGTACATCACCATAACAGAATGATTCCAATGGCCCTGTCATGAAGATGAGATTATCATACAGACAATGTGTTGAACAGAAACAGAGGGTCTTTGTGCTGTTTGTCGGATTGGCTGCGAAAAGCTAAAAAAGGGTTAGTAAGATTGGAGGGACTTTGTCTAAATAACAATTCTTAACCAAGTAGTAAAGTGAAAGTGCACAAACTGCAGTTCTTTAAGTGTCCACTTGAGGCTGGCTCCAAACATCAAGGTAACCCAATTAGAGCTGATATTAAAATGTCCATTTTAAAACAGAAGCAAACAACTTTACAGCCTGTTGCAAATAGACTATTTTGGTCTCTCTGTTTTTTCTCTGTATGAACTTGTTGGTTGTTTTGAACATGTTTTGATTTAATACATCTTCTTTGTCTGTATTCCTGTTAAAGGACAGTCCGCATTTTGCTAGGCTGTGTTAAGTTTTTACCATGACGCAGTGATAAAAACTTTGTTCTTCAGAGGTAGGTCAAGAAAACCTTCTCTGATACAGAAAAAACTAAAAAAGAAAACAAACTAACATTATAATTATGACAACAACAGTTGATTTTTGGCTTCAATTGATACCTGCTGGTCAACGTTGAAACTCTCTGATTGGTAGAAACTAAAAAGTGAAAAAAGCATGTTTATAGCCTATATGTTATTTTCATATACCATTGTTATGTCTAAGATTTGAGGCATTCCATGGTGTCATCCCACCCATTAGCAAGAAGTTAGTTGGAGTCAAAAGCCCTTATGGTGAGCATCTTCTTGGGCTTCATAACACCTCTTCAGAAAACAGTGGGGGGCATCACTAATACTGTTCATGTTTGATAAAGTTGATGTCTTTAACTCAGGAAATATTAGAACTCAAAATGACAAAAAGAGGCTAATCCTGCATTCAAGAAGCTGGAATTCACATTTTACTAATCATTACTCATCCAAGTTTACTTTGTTTTGGTCTTTTCATCGGGTAATCCTTTAATCAATGCATCTCTAAGAGCAAACTGAGTTTCTGCCAAGCATTATCAAACAGTAAAAGTGTGACTGTTGGAGTTTGTCTAAAAGAACTAGTATTGGAAGTAGAGTGAATGGATTCTATCTGAGCCTTCCTGGTAAACAAAAAAAAAAAGAGTTATCCTGAGCAAAGTCTTGCCACTGACCCCCCAACTTGCTGCAGGCTGAGCTTGAAACACTATTGTCTTCATGTCGGAGCACATTCCATGTGCCACAGAAGACGCAATGTGATCATCGGACACTCAGTGGGGATTGCTTATCGTTTGTTAACGGCTACAAAAGCATAAAGCCAATTGCCTGGCTCGTCTGTGATTAATCACCTGGGTGCCATGAGCTAATGCAGGGTCGATTTCTCCAGATTGGTCATCGGATAATTTCCCATGGAGGTTGATTGGTGTATTAGTTGCATTGGGACAGTAAAGCAACAAAAGCCTATTCTTCCCAGGACAGCAGACTGTAGAAATGGTGCAGATTATTATGTCTGCCTCAATGTCTTTTTTTCTGCTCTCGTATAATCATGCTTCATCATCTCACACAGAAACATGGCTGCAGGCGCGCATTAGGAGGACACACTCCGGAGCGCAGCACATATGTGATACATATGGCAGTGGGCTCAGATTTCCCTCCGCTATGCCAACCCCTATATAAAAGCTTTCCTTTCTAGCTGTCAGCAGAGTTTAAAAATGTCCAAACAGAACAATGCTTGTGTTGAATTATAGGAACAAGATCCAGCTTTTTGTGTTCTGGTTTGGGTCTAAACAAAGGAAACCGATCCCCTCCCCTTTTACTCTCATTTTTCCACACATGAATTAAAGACAGACGTCCTGCGCAGCGAGGTTTAGCTCCGCATTCAGAGGTTGATCACACTTCCTTTTCATCCTCACTTTTATACCCTTCCTTTTCATCATATGAGGCGTAGGAGTGTTCAATGCCTAATTGGCTGTGTGTGTTTGTTGTCCTTTCCTAATATTGCCCCCCTCGTCGAAGACACTTGAGACCAACCAGTGCTGAAAAGCATTCCGGTCATGCCGCTGTGTTTAGCAACACAACAACACAATAACAAGATCCATTCACAGCGGACCAATAAGACATACTGAGCCACTTCAAGCAGCATTACCTCACTCCAAAAGCATTAGCACTGCATCGAGAGATGAAACACCGCTCGGGTTGGTTTGTGGCAGTGGGGAAGAGGCAGCGCAGACCAAGTGTTGACACAGTCCTACGCTGCTCGGCTGGGGAGTGTGTGCGACAGATGTTGTGAGTCTAGGGTTGCCCTTTAATAATCTACCAACGGTATGTTGATGAGAAGTGTACTGGACCGAGTTTTCAATAGATGGGCAGTCACAGGGAAAGAAGAATTCAGAGCGTATCTGAGAACTGCACTTCTCTGTAGAGTCTGAGAGATACTTTCCATGGGTTGATCAGCTCATATTGAGCAGGAAGAATCAATGATAACCTCTTGTTTGAGTGAAGTGGATTTGGAAAGGTGTGTGTATACTGATTGTGAATTTAACGCCTCTTCAGTATTAAGTTTTATTAGTGGCTAAGAGTTTGTCCAAAGTAGGCAGAATGAGCCTTTAACAGCTGTACTCATGGTCACTGGATGGAAACTTTACAAAGCTGTAGAGTTGTCCATGTTTTCACCATTCAACACTCAACTATCTATCCTCATGCTAAGTTGATTGTTAATGGTTTAGGTTTGTGTCCTAATGGGTCAACTGGGAGATGGTCCAGTAACCAAAACAGCCCAGTAACTCACTGGAAAGATGAGTGTTGCCAACTGACGAAGCAAATTGATTTTCATTTGGTGCTTGAGATGGGATGAAGATAATAGTCCAGTTTAAAACTTAACCAGACCATCACTGCATCTCAATCTGTACTAAACAAACTGACGGGCGTTTTTTCCTCTCATCTACAACATAATTTTACTAATGTCTGATTGTTTTTTTGTGGTGGAACTGAAATTTTTCTGATGTCATAAAAACACACAATTGACATACAAATGATCGTAATACACACGGTGAGACTTGTAAACTATTGTCTGAAACTGACGAGTATTTGGATTATAAAACTCTTTCATAAGTGGGAGCTAAAGGGAAACATCTAGGGTTGAAAAATTAGGCAAAAACTGCAGTTCTTAGAGAGAATGGCTCTGAATACCGGGGACATTATGGACCAAGGACCATTTTGACAGCAGCATTAAACGTGCTTCTTGCACTAAAAATAGTTTCTATACAAGCATTTTGGTTGAATATTTTTAATGACTTCACTGTTTTGTTGTACTTAGGTCAGGTTTTGCAAAATAACATAATGGGAAACATGGTTGATGTATGCTGGGCTCAGTGTTAGCGGTTTGCCAGCTGGCTGAAGGCTGTGGCCTTGACTTTGACGCCTTTTTGTTGGTTTTAAGATTGGTCAGAAGTTGGTTGAAGTCCCACTTTCCAAGGAACCAAAGGGTGGTGTCACTGCGACTATGTCCAAGTCAGATGCAGTTTATGTCTTCAGCTAAATAAATGACCATTTGAGAGACTATTTCAATAATTTTATACAGTCTTATTCGATTGTTAAAATATTATACCCTGCCTCTGATTTTGGTTCATCAGCAGTCTTTCCCTGAAATAACTCAACGACCCAAACGAGGCGCCTACTGTGGTCATGCTTGACAGTTTGCTTCGAGGGCAGCGTGGCTTGTAAAACTGCTCCCTACTCCGGCTCATTACAAGCTAATTACTTGAGCTGAATGCTGTGAAAGAAGTAGACTTGAGGCGTGAAATGCAGCTCTGCACCTCAGCCCCAAGGGAACCACCATCTCATTTATGCGAGGATATGTGCAAGACAGACACATCGCAGCCTGCCAGTGACAATTATTAAACATTATTTCATCATTATGATGTTCAATTAGGCAGAGAAAGAGATTGAGAAATCTATTCAATTATGGAGCAAACATCTCTTGACAGTAGCTGAATTTGTCTGCAGGACAATGAAGTTGCTGCTATTTACACATGAAAACAGTAGAAACTGAAGAAGACTTTATGACATCAATCGACAGCAGTTTTCTTCTGACCTGTGAAACATGAATCTTCAATTTTCAGCTCGTTTAAACAAGAAATGATGACTTGTTAAAATTCACTGCGTCTAAACTGAAGGGAAGATGAAAAGTGGAAGTTCCAGTTGTACTCGGAAGTTGGGATTTCCATGCGCCGAGTTGGAAATTCATCTGGAACGCCCCCCTGAAGTTGGATTTCCACCGCGGAAAGTCGGACAATCCTCGCCAACCCCGACTTGATGACTACTTCATAATTCAAGATGGCAGCGCAGTGAATCAACGGTAAAGAGTAACAGTAAAAGCTCTTGTAATGTATTATTTATTAGCACTTCTGTTTTGTTTTTGTGAAATTAAATAAGTGGTTTATGTTTACTGCCCAACATCTACCTGTGAACACGGTGCTATGGTGTTTGTAGAGTAAAATACCGTGTTGTGCATTGTTTACGACTGGCATAGCTAACAATAACTAACAACAACCACTAACGACAGCTGATAATTGTAAACAACAGCTAACAACGGCTAACTGTTGGCGTCCATCTTGGTTTTCCTACTTGTTAACTGGAGCGCCGTCAACTCAGGTGTAACGTCATTCCCAGCTCTGACTTTGAAGGTAACTGGAATGCAGCATTAGGTCTCAACTCATTGTTTAACATCTTAATTTGACGACTTCTTCCTTTTTCCAAAAGGAAGGCTACAATCGTTTCCTCACTTCTTACATATTACATGCTTCTTTGTTGACGACTTTTAGCTATTATGTAAAAGTTTCACAGAGCCGAAGTTTAAAAATCTGATCTTTTATTAAATTTGACATCTACCTCGGTGAATGGTAGAGTTCGCTTTTATCTGAAGAAGAAGTCTATGGAATAAAATAGTTGTCCTGGTCGAAGGCTGAGTGTCTAACATGAGTTCCAAACTTTTATGTGATTTAAGGTTGCTGGTAAATCAAAAAGATATGAAATGTGTTTTTTAAATTTTTTGTAAATCCACCCTCATGCCCAGAGCACCTTTCAGAATAACCTTGAAATGCTTCTGTGGTCAAACGCAGGCATGAGACTGCAACAATAATCCCAAAAGCAAGCATTTACCCCATCCCCCTCCCTAAAACGACTGCATACCCCAATACCGTAGAGTGGGTCAGTCCTTTGTCCTCCAGTTATGGATTATTGCGAGGAGGAGGGGGGGTTGTCTGTGTCACTCTCCTTGATGAAGCGAGCACAGCAGGGGTCCCAAGAGAAAATGACAATAACAGAACATGACGGACTGAAGACGAGGGGTTTCAGAGTCCCGAGACGTTCACGTTCTGCATATATATCCAGTTTCCTGTTTGTGATCGTTCTCCGTGGAAAAGCAGCGATGTGTTTGGCAGTGTACTTAAAGTCCTGCTGTAGCCAAATAGTACTTTGTCATCATTAAAACTGGGATGTAAACCTCGTTAGCAGCTCCGATTCCCTCGCTGTACCGACACAACGTATGCAATTTTATCAAAACAACTATAATCAAGGGATTTGAGAGTTTGTCGGGCATTAACGCCATCCCAGACTGATGGACGTACGAAAAGGAGAGTGTTGGGAGCGTGTGCTGTCATTGCGTTTCCCTCGTCAGTATTATTTTTCTCTAATATGCCACCTGTCTGCAGTTTATGAAGCTAGTTTCAATGTCACTACTCCGACAATCATCTCTCCCTCCAGATGCCCGATTTATTTGCGGTCGCAATGTCCCTTAAATCTGGGTCATGACATCATACTTTCAACAGCGTTAGTCGTAATGCATGTTGTCGTTAGAGACGGTCCAAACATTACAAACATTAGTGAATTCATTTGAACGCCAGCCAACAAAAAAGAGAAAAAAAAAAAGAAGAGCTACAGTAAATAGAGAAACAAGGGGGAGGAGAAAAAAAAGAGATACTCTGAGTGAAAGCAGGACATTTTCATTTCTCTCTCCTGAGGAACGCCGCTCTGCAGAGAGAAAGAGAGAGAACAAGAGAGAGAGAAAGAGAAAGCAGGATCTACAATCCATCTCTGACTCAGAGATGAGATCATCTGTCTTCGGCTGGTTTCGGCCTTTAATGACACACAAAGACGGAGCCACAGAGACAACCTTTGAGAAAAAAAAGAGAAGGCCTTTACTGTAAAGGAAAAAAGAGTCAATAATGGAGAACCTGCAGGGGGGGCAGAGTGGTAACAGTGGTCTTGTTGCCTCGCCAAGCCAGTGTTCGCTCCCTCCAAATCCGCTCTCGAGAAGGCGTACAATAGTCAACTTATACCTGCTGGTGGAGGCCCCGCGGATTAAAGAGGACAGACAGCACAATGTCATACTGATAGCTCAGAGTTATCCGCTCAATAAAACTTCAAAGAGCATTCCTGGGTGTCTCCGAAGCACCGCTGGGTGCTGATACGGTGGCCTGTCACGGACATGGCAGAGGAGCCCGAGGGTAACAGGCATGGCTCTGTGTGTTTCAGCCCATCAAAGCCGGCGCTGCTTTTGTGAAACGCGCCGAGTGGCAGCAGTCAGGCAGGCAGGCAGGCGTCGGACTCTCTCATTCAGAGGGAGAAGTTACTACAGCGGGGCCGTGTTTGACAACACACAAGTGTGAGCGGTAGATATGTCAGAGAGGCGATGAAATGACGAAATGATTCAGTGGAGGGGGATGTTATTGTGAAGCGACAGGTCCTGTCTGTAGTGATTCATTGTGGGGAGATTTTCATTTGATCTGGAAGTAGGACTCAGGTCCAGATAAGACCAGGTGGGGAGAGATTTCTGGCAGTGGAATTCACACGAGGGACGAACCAAGCTGAGAGATGCTCCGGGATAATTTGGGGAACTGCTCAGAGTAAAGAATTCACAGATGAAAGGGAGCACTGAAGGACGCCTTGAAAGCAACAGAGTTCAAGACCACTTCCCCCCCCAACTGGAGCTTTCATCTAACTGGGATCAAAACCAGACTGCGAGATGGTTCAACTGAAACCTCAGAGAGCTGGAAACGAAGGCATAAACAAAAACAGAAACGGCATATATGTATCAGAAACGTACAGAACGGAACATGGAAGAGCAAGAGAGGAGCAAAAATCAAAGTTTAGTCAGGACCTCTTTGGCCAAAAGGAAGATTATTTGCGTGCAATAATTTATCTTTGGCTCTGATTTGAGAACATGTGAGGAACACCAAAGCCTGGGAAATCAGAGACATGAGAGGAAGAGAGAGTCAAGTATAATGGATTAGACTCATCTTAATAAAGCGAATGCCAAAAAGCTTGATATCCTAGGAATGGTTGTTGATTATCTGAGTCAGGATGATGTTTGTTTAGAGGATCCAAAACTGAGTTTCAGGGTAATCAAGTATTCCAGAGATCCTCAGAGATGTTTTTGACTTGACTAACTGAAAACTAAGAAGGAAAGTTTCAAAGACTTTCTGGCTCGAACTTCCGCCGCTCGTCTAACGCTGAAATCTATTTCGCAGAGGCCGTCTTTGCCCACGCTTTCTTGCGCAACCGGAGCAGCGGCCTGGATCACAGGTGGATGTTTCCAGGGCAACATTCTCCACAGGTCACCGCCTGGTTTAAAAAAGTGATTTGCAACCTGCGCAGAGTTGTTAATCCCTCATCTCTCCTTGGGCATTACTGTAGCGCTTTATCTACGACCCCTGCAGGCACAGAGTGTTCAGGTGTGCGACAGAGAAAAAGGACACCATGTGGACAGTATGGATTGACGACAAAGGCGACAATGCAGAGCTGAATTCCTGAGGAATTCAAAGAGATGGCAGCGGGGACACCGACAGTGGACACATTTAACACATACACACTTTATGCAGACGCAGTGAAGCTTTTTTTTTCTTCTGAGGCAAAACAAGATGAAGTACGGCGAGGTTTCTACTGCACCTGTGAGTCTGAGATCTCTGAAGGTTTTTCAGTCAGGCTGCTGCTCTCTGCAGGGATCAGGTCGTTGTACTTTGTGCTGACGTCCTCGTCTGAATAGTGAAGGCTGCCTGGGCTGGGCCTTGGAGGAGATCTGAAGGATAGAGACAGACTATTAGAATATTTCAATATGTTTATAACCTCAAAGAGAAGTTTTTGTTGACCTCTGAAATCTGTTATAAATTAAAGTACAGAGGAAGCAGCATTGGGGGCTTATTTTTGTTCATTTAAGTTGCGGCTGAGAACTCGAAAAATGGTGAAACCAAAGAAAGAGATTCATAACAAACTAACAATGTGACAAAACACCCAAACTCTCTGATCCCAGTTCACCTCTACAGACTGACCTCCTTCTTCAGCCTGGACTTATCATACGTCCTGTAGATGTGATCACAGTTTTTACTTCGAGCTCATACATATTATGGATCTGGGCGTCTGAATGGATTGGTAAATTTGGCAAAAGAATCTTAATTTGATCCCAGCCGTTACCCTTCCTTGTACTTATAAAGACTGTCCACCATTGAAAGTAAAGGTCCTTACATACTGGGAGCGTTTTTTACGTGCAATTATTTCAATATTTTTTTTCTAACCCGTATCCTGTCAATACAAGCGTCAGCGATGTTTTCCCGTCCTGCGATATTGCTGGATTTATTTTTTCGTATCACGGTCGATTTTTCTAAAGTTTCGCATACTGTGTGTCCACTTCTGACCAATCAGATTTCGTGTTGTTTTGACGTCAGATTCACCGGTATATCCAACATGGCCGACCGGCTGATTGTTTACGTGTCGGAGAACAGAGTGCTTTTTGATAAAAAACACAAATATTACAAAGATAACGACCTGAAGGACAACTTGTGGAGAGTCATAGTGTCGGATTTCTCATATGACGATGGTTTGTGTGCTTTAACAGTTTGATTAACGTCTTTGTTTTAACTTTCATCTGTGCTAAGTAACTTTAGCTCGTAAGCTAACCTGTTCAGATACAACATACCATATGTATTTTCACTGTCTCAAACTCAATCACAGCGTTGCTGTCACATCACCATCAGGTCTTGGTTGTTACCTTACGTTCATGGATTATAGTTTAATGTGTTTATCTGGTACTGGCCCAGACTCAGTACATGCTATCATGACAGACAGACATCTCAACACTAGAGTCTAATCAGAACTGAAAAACACTCAGTCTGCTGTTGGGTCAGTCTTCTCGCTTCCACCTGGGACGCGTCTTTTTTCCCCCCGTAAAGTTGCAAAATCGCATCAAAAATCGCCTCCGAATATTTCGTAATTTCGCATCATATATTTGCGTTGTTCCTGGTGTGTAAGGACATTTCTTCGTACACAATGCTAATGTAACCAAAGAGATGGAGGCTAAAATGATGCAAAGACTGTCTTCTTTATTGAATCCAGAAATCACATTAGAGAAGTTCCTGACAGATAAATAATGTCAGTTTCGTGACGACTCAGAGCCTCCTCCATTTTCATGAGACACTACGCTGGGCTGAACTTCCTCTGGAGTTCTCATGTATCACTGTCTGTGAGTGTGTGTGTGCGAGTAGAAGTGCAGCTGGATGAGAATCATGGGACACTCATGAGATGACTGCCTACAGCCAGTCTCTCCTGGAATGAATAATTCCCCCTGATTGAGCCCTCACTGTGGGCTGTGGAATGTCAAACCACTGGGCCCTTGTGACTAAATTATAAACTGAACCCTCGCCGCGCTCGAGAGGTCATCAAACAAAACGGCAGCCTCGGGGCTTTGATCTGGCAAATGTTATCAGAGTCGGCTAAAGTGATGGCACGGATTAAACTGTCGGTGGCATGCAGCGGCGATCAAATATATCATTTAGATGTAAATTTAAAGAGTGTAAGTGATGGGATTGAGCAGAGGGAGGATCCTTCAAGGGAAGTGAAAGTGAGCTGGAGGAGAGGTGTTTACTGAAGCTAAAAAGTGAAACTGAAAAAGTGGCGGTGAGTAGAAAACGAGGGCAGAGAGGAGATGAAATACCGGACAAACATCTCCTTAAATGGCTTCACCAGTCCGGGGTTCTTTAAGTAAATATGAGACGAAAAAAAGACGCTCTGGGTTCCTGAGCTCCTCCATACTTTCCACTGTCCCCGTCCTGCTAAACAAACACCCATCTGTTTCTGCTGATTGCTGCTGGTTTGGCCGAGATGACGGGGACAGACCGACTCCTGCTCATTTTTCCAAGCCTGAGTGCTGGTCGCCAGAACTGCTGTCGGAGCCGCAGCGGCAAATACACACAGCAGCTCTTTACACGCCGGAACCGCATTTGCATTTTCTAAATAAATACATTTTGAAAGAGTGACAAAAATGTTGTGGGTGAATTCCAGCAGCTTTCTCCAGAGGCGGTGGGATTTTGAGAGTGATGTGGATAAAAAATGGGGAACTCCACGGGGAAATCACATCGCAGACTGTAATTCAATTATGCTCAATGAGTTATAGTAAAGTAGATTAATTCACTTGAGTTGAGTGGAGGAGAGAGACTTATACATAGGAGCTACTTTTATACAACTTCATATAGATTTACTGGTGTAAGTGATACTTCCTGCGTCTGGATATATTTCATATTTGGCTCAAACCTTTGAAACTTTCACAGAAATTTTCATTATTTGAAGATATGGATCCTGCTCTGTGATAAAGACTGAAAACCAGGGAGGAGAAATGGACACAAGTTGAGAGTGGCAAAACCTCCATGTTCACTAAATAGCATAAAAACAGTCAAGAGACGACTAAAGCCCAAGTTAAAAATGGTTAAAATGGTAAGAAAATCACAGCATGCAGAGATTTAAAGCTCCAGTGAGGAGTTTTTGTTTGGTTAGGAAACAAAAGCAAACAAAAACCACCAGCAAAAAAGATAGATAACTTCATTATTGTAATGTTTGATGTCTGTAAGTGGAGAACGGTGGGTGTCAGATGAGGTATATTAAGCAGTAAGTTACACTTGCAAAGGTCCCCAGACATCAGTGACAATAAATGGCAAATCAGACGAAGCACAAAAAAGGAGGAGCTGGAGTGTAGGCGGGTTTGAGGACTAACTGCCTGCCTGGACTAACACATCTGCACATTTTTACAGTTTGCTTGGATATCAAATACTTTAAGATAGTTCCAGCATCAAGCACCAGGACTCACAGGGGTCTGAAGCGATCAAATCCCAGTAGGAACCAAGGGTTCTTGGTCAATGGAGAGAAATTAATTGTCTGATTTCATTCGCTCTTAGGACAGCAATACCAAAGTGAGGTTAGCCAACTGACATTTAACAATGGGAATTAACATAAAAAGAAGTAAGAGGAAGCTGTTTTTGGAAGACAAACATACTTTTGTCAGGGCCAATCAAGGTAACTTATCCATCAACTTTTCCTTAAGCACTGAGGCTCTAAATCATCAGAAAAGTCCATCAGAACCAGTCCTAGGAACAAGGATTCTCTACAGTTCTTTCAATGCAAACAGGTCGAGTCCTTCACTCCCTGATAAGAACTATATAAGGTTCTTTTATCCCAAAGATGATACGGACCAAGTAAAATTCTCGCTTCTAATAAAAACTTTTCAAACCTCAGCCACTCAGAAATCATCACAGAAGTATGAAAACATCACAACAAAAGTTCTTATCACTGTTTGAATTCCTGTCTGCGCTCACTCCCTAAAGGACCCTTCAACGTAACCTTTACCAACCTGCATTCCTCAGCAGTCCTTGCAGCGAGGCCTCCTTACGACATAGCCAAACAAAGAGCCGCAGCCAATGTTGAGAAATGCTATTGAGAGCCCGCTGGGACATTATGATAAACTGCCTGTTTAAAAACATTGAGAAAGCTCAGCCCACTTTCACCTTTCCTCCTTGACTCTCATCCACCGTCGAGAGAGGCGTAAATTATTTATCAGCTCTCTCACTTGGACAGAGAAGGGTCCACTTAATCCTCTGGCAGAAAGAAAAAGAATCTGGTGGCAGTGGGTCGGTTAAGAAATGAGAACCAAGGGGTGAAATCAAATCTGCCCCCGGTCTTTACTCATTATCAGGCTCTCCTCCTGCTACAGTCGCCTGTGGGGACTCATTAACATGTCTGAAGTATTCAAGAGCTTTGTCACTCAAGAGTGTTTAAAACCATGTTAATCTACACTGAATTACTTCTGCAGGACCTCCAAAGACCCCAAACAGGAGTGTCAAAGAAAGTTTCATACTGTTTGAAGAGAAAGAGACAAAGCCACACAGGGACGATGTGGACAATCCTTCCTTATTTATCTATTTATTACAGCCTACTCAGACTGGAGTTTGAGCTGAGAGAAACAATGTGGAGACGCTTAAAAAGTTCTAAAAGCTCTTTAAACATACTATACTATGACATATTTTTTTCATACTTAAACTTGAATTTTTTTTGTCATAAACTATGACATTTTTCATACTATACTATGACTTTTTTCCAAACTAATCATAGTATACTATGACATCTTTGTTCCTCATTAATCATTTTTTCATGTGTAACATGACCGTGATTCGAACCCTGGACCTTCTAAATGTGAAGCAAGAGTGCTAACCATTACACCACTGTGTCACTCATGTCACAGAAGGTTGTTTCGTCATACTAAACTATGACATTTTAATCTCACTAAAATTTGAAATTTTTATCATACTATACTATGACATTTATCTGTTTTAGTGTGAAAAAAAATTCACACTAGAATATGACATTTTTGACAAACTATACTATGACATTTTTTTCATACCAGATTATGAATTTTTTCACACTAAAATTTGAAAATTTTCAACGTACTATACAATGACATTTTTTCATACTATACTATTACTTTTTTCATACTAAAATATGATTTTTTTACACCAGAATTTAATTTTTGTAACAAACTATACTATGAATTTATTTGTCATACTATACTGACATCTTTTTCATACTAGAATTTTTTTTTTCACATGTAAATTTGAAAATTTTTAAACATACTATACTATGACATTTTTTTTCATACTTTTATTTAAATTTTTTTGACATACTGTGACATTTCTCATACTATACTATGACTTTTTTTTCCACACTAATCATAGTATACTATGACATCTTTGTTTCCTCATTAATAATTTTTCTCATGTGTTACATGACTGGGATTTGAACCCTGGACCTTCTAAATGTGAAGCAAGAGTGCTAACCATTACACCACTGTGTCACTGATGTCGCAGAAGATTGTTTCGTCAGTCTAAACTATGACATTTTGATCTTACTAAAATTTGAAATTTTTATCATACTATACTATGACATTTTTTGACATACTATACTATGTTCTTTTTACTAATAAAATGTCGTTTTTTTCCCGATAAAATTTTATTTTTCTAACATACTATACTATGACATTTATTTAATGTTTTAGTGTGAAAAAAAAATTCACACTAAAGTATGACATTTTTGACACACTATACTATGACATTTTTTTCATACCAGAATATGAATTTTTTTCACACTAAAATTTGAAATTTTATAACATACTATACTATGACATTTTCTTCATACTAGAATAAATATTTTTTTCACATGTAAATTTGAACATTTTTACACATACTGTACTATGACATTTTTTTTCATACTTAAATTTGAATTTTTTCTTTACATATTCTATGACATTTTTCATACTATACTATGACTTTTATCCACACTAATCATAGTATACTATGACATCTTTGTTTCCTCATTAATAAATTTTTTCATGTGTTACATGACCAGGATTCGAACCCTGGACCTTCTAACTGTGAAGCAAGAGTGCTAACCATTACACCACTGTGTCACTGATGTCACAGAGGATTGTTTCGTCAGACTAAACTATGACATTTTGATCTTACTAAAATTTGAAATTTTTATCATACTATACTATGACATTTATTTAATGTTTTAGTGTGAAAAAAAATTCACACTAAAGTATGTCATTTTTGACACACTATACTATGACATTTTTTTCATACCAGAATATTAATTTTTTTTTCACACTGAAATTTGAAATTTTATAACATACTATACTATGACATCTTCTTCACACGAGAATATTTTTTTATTTCACATGTAAATTTGAAAATTTTTAAACATACTATACTATGACATTTTTTTTTCATACTTTAAAATTTTTTTTGACATATACTATGAAATTTATCATACTATACTATGACTGTTTTTTCCACACTAATCATAGTATATTATGACATCTTTGTTTCCTACCTAATAATTTTTTCATGTGTTACATGACCGGGATTTGAACCCTGGACCTTCTAACTGTGAAGCAAGAGTGCTAACCATTACACCACTGTGTCACTGATGTCACAGAGGATTGTTTCGTCAGACTAAACTATATATTTTAATCTTACTAAAATTTGAAATTTTTATCATACTATACTATGACATTTTTTGACATACTATACTATGTTCTTTTTACTAATAAAATGTCGTTTTTTCCCAATAAAATTTTATTTTTCTAACATACTATACTATGACATTTATTTAATGTTTTAGTGTGAAAAGAAATTCACACTAAAGTATGACACTTTTGACACACTATACTATGACATTTATTCATACCAGAATATTAATTTTTTTCACAGTAAAATTTGAAATTTTATAACATACTATACTATGACTTTTTTCTTCACACAAGAATATTTTTTCATTTCACATGTAAATTTGAAAATTTTTAAACATACTATACTATGACATTTTTTTTCATACTTTAAAATTTTTTTTGACATATACTATGAAATTTATCATACTATACTATGACTGTTTTTTCCACACTAATCATACTATATTATGACATCTTTGTTTCATACTTAATAATTTTTTCATGTGTTACATGACCGGGATTCGAACCCTGGACCTTCTAACTGTGAAGCAAGAGTGCTAACCATTACACCACTGTGTCACTGATGTCACAGAGGATTGTTTCGTCAGACTAAACTATGACATTTTGATCTTACTAAAATCTGAAATTTTTATCATACTATACTATGACATTTTTTGACATACTATACTATGTTCTTTTTACTAATAAAATGTCATTTTTTTCCCAATAAAATTTTATTTTTCATACAAACTATACTATGACATTTATTTAATGTTTTAGTGTGAAAAAAAAATTCACACTAAAGTATAACATTTTTGACACACTATACTATGACATTTTTTCATACCAGAATATTAATTTTTTTCACACTAAAATGTGAAATTTTTTAACATACTATACTATGAAATTTTCTTCATACTAGAATAAATATTTTTTTCACATGTAAATTTGAAAATTTTTAAACATACTATACTATGACATTTTTTTTTCATACTTTAATGAAAATTTTTTTGACATATACTATTAAATTTATTATACTATACTATGACTGTTTTTTCCACACTAATAATAGTATACTATTACATCATTGTTTCCTCATTAATAATTTTTTTCATGTGTTACATGACGGGAATTCGAACCCTGGACGTTCTAACTATGAAGCAAGAGTGCTAACCATTACACCACTGTGTCACTGATGTCACAGAGGATTGTTTCGTCAGACTAAACTATGACATTTTGATCTTACCAAAATTTGAAATTTTTATCATACTATACTATGACATTTTTTGACATACTATACTATGTTCTTTTTACAAATAAAATGTCGTTTTTCTCCCAATAAAATTTTATTTTTCTAACATACTATACTATGACATTTATTAACTGTTTTAGTGTGAAAAAAATTCACACTAAAGTATGACATTTTTGACACACTATACTATGACATTTATTCATACCAGAATATTAATTTTTTTCACACTAAAATTTGAAATTTTATAACATACTATACTATGACTTTTTTCTTCACACAAGAATATTTTTTCATTTCACATGTAAATTTGAAAATTTTTAAACATACTCTACTATGACATTTTTTTTCATACTTTTTAAAATTTTTTTGACATATACTATGAAATTTATCATACTATACTATGACTGTTTTTTCCACACTAATCATACTATATTATGACATCTTTGTTTCATACTTAATAATTTTTTCATGTGTTACATGACCGGGATTCGAACCCTGGACCTTCTAACTGTGAAGCAAGAGTGCTAACCATTACACCACTGTGTCACTGATGTCACAGAGGATTGTTTCGTCAGACTAAACTATGACATTTTGATCTTACTAAAATCTGAAATTTTTATCATACTATACTATGACATTTTTTGACATACTATACTATGTTCTTTTTACTAATAAAATGTCATTTTTTTCCCAATAAAATTTTATTTTTCATACAAACTATACTATGACATTTATTTAATGTTTTAGTGTGAAAAAAAAATTCACACTAAAGTTTAACATTTTTGACACACTATACTATGACATTTTTTCATACCAGAATATTAATTTTTTTCACACTAAAATGTGAAATTTTTTAACATACTACACTATGAAAATTTCTTCATACTAGAATAAATATTTTTTTCACATGTAAATTTGAAAATTTTTAACATACTATACTATGACATTTTTTTTTCATACTTTAATGAAAATTTTTTTGACATATACTATTAAATTTATTATACTATACTATGACTGTTTTTTCCACACTAATAATAGTATACTATTACATCCTTGTTTCCTCATTAATAATTTTTTTCATGTGTTACATGACGGGAATTCGAACCCTGGACGTTCTAACTATGAAGCAAGAGTGCTAACCATTACACCACTGTGTCACTGATGTCACAGAGGATTGTTTCGTCAGACTAAACTATGACATTTTGATCTTACCAAAATTTGAAATTTTTATCATACTATACTATGACATTTTTTGACATACTGTACTATTTTCTTTTCACTAAATATTTTTTTTTTGTTTCCCCATAAAATTTTATTTTTATAACATACTATACTATGAGATTAACTTAATGTTTATCATACCAAACTATTTCCACACTATTTCTGACATTTTTTTCATAGTAGAATATCAATTTTTTTCACACTAAAATTTGAAATTTTTTGGCATACTATACTATGACATTTTTTCATACTGAAATATAATTTTTTTTCACACTTAAGTTTGAAATTTTTAATCTACTAAACCATGATATTTATTATTCTATAATATGATTTTTTTTATTCTAAAATATGAAACTTTTAACATACTATCCAATGACATTTTTTTTCCATACCAAAAGTTGATTTTTTTCATGCTAAAATATAACACTTTTGACATACTATACTTTGACATTTTTTTCATACTATACTATGACATTTTTTATGAAAGACCATACTATGAGATTTTTATCATACCATTCTATGAAATTTTTAAACATCCTTTACTATGACATTTTAATCATGGTATACTATGACATTTGTTTTTTTTTTTCATAATTAATTTTTATCATGTGATACCTGACTGGGATTCGAAACCTTGACCTTCTTACTGTGAAGCAAGAGAGCCAACCATTACACCAGTGTGTTACACAAGTCTACCTAATAGTAGATCAAGTGCAAAGAATAAACAATGTTCTACTTTCCTCAGCTTTATTTCAACCATCTCACAGTGCAAAAGTGAAATTGTGACACTCAAAGCAGTGACAGACTCAGTTG
This sequence comes from Xyrichtys novacula, assembly GCA_962446985.1. Lineage (NCBI taxonomy): Eukaryota > Metazoa > Chordata > Actinopteri > Labriformes > Labridae > Xyrichtys > Xyrichtys novacula. The sequence goes on along the minus strand of OY660882.1, from coordinate 2,537,653 downwards.
TTAGTGCTCAAAAGTGATAAGCACTGATTTTCCAGTGACTGTGATTGAGATTACAGACATGCAAATCAAGCCTTTTGTGAAATCTCTGCACAAATGCAAAGAAGTCTCCTTCTAAAATCAACCATAAATGTCATTTGCTGTCTGACACCGCTCTGATTCACAACAAATACAGAGGGATTAGGAATGTGTTTGATTTCTGATCCCGGTATCAAGGCAGAGCTCTTCACCCTCTCTTTGGTATTCAGAGACCTGAGATCAAGATGTGGCATTATCTGTAATCGGAGGCTCAGGTGTCTGGATTTGGGTTCCTCTGCTTTGGGCTGAGTTCAAAGACTGCTGATTCTGGGAGTACATCTGTGCATTCTTTCATTCACGCTCTTCGACTTCAAGCTGGAGACATAATAGGGAAGCCCCCTGGAAGCTTCTCAAAGACCTGCAGCCTGCTTTGATCTTTCCTCGAGGACGCACTTGCATGCACACATACAACGAAATTCTCACACATTATAATACAAAGACAGTGATCTTTTCAGTACAGATATGCAGACTCCGGCAGGTATGCAGGTTTTTTTTTTTTTTTGTAAGGTTGTTGAAGTGGGACTCTGGTATTTGTAGGATTGTCACAAAGCAGAGATCCCAATCACATACAAACCTGATCTTTTGACATTAAGCTACAAGCTGTTTTTAAAGCTCCTGCAAGGAACTTTTGGTCCTTTTCATGCTTGAGTAGTACTTTTGACAAAACAATCTCATCCTGCTTTATCATTTACTGTGAATAATGTCAGAGGAAAATATAAATCTGCTCTACTTTTCAGCTTCCCTGCTGACACCTACCCTTAGCACCAGTTTCCAGACATTTGAAAATGCAAAATACATGGTCAACCTTGTCACTGATAGCCGTGTTTTCTTTTAGATATTATAAAGAGGCATCAGTGTGAATCAAAGAATTAAATAAATCTAAAAAAAATCTTTACAGGAGCTTTAAAAACTTCAGAAAAATGGCAACACCAAAGCGTGATCCACCACACAACAGCGCCACTGACCAGATACTTCCTAAACAGTTAGTTCGTTTTTTAATTTATTTGAACAGGTTAAAAGAAAAACAAATTAAATACAATATACAATGTGCTTTGGCAGAAAAACAATTAAAGAGCCAGCTCTGTAGCAACATAGATAATCACACTTTGTTCAAGCAGAGCATGTCAGAGCATGTTTAGAAATAACTGCACACAAGAAAGAAAATGTATCAGAAAAAAGGCACATTGTCCATTGTTGGGGGGCATTGAACCACCATTGGGGGGCCCAGCTCGCAAAAGGTTGAGAACCCCTGATTTATAGCATATGCTCCGTGATTTAAGGGCTGGTTGAAGACTTTTTTCCCTTGAAGATAAATCCTTTTTGTTTGTATCAATAAATTCATTCACAGTTTACATGATTTTAGACGTTCAAATAGGCCTCAAATGCTTGAGATGCAATATGTGTTGTGTTAAAGTGAGTTTTAAGAGTGGTAGGCATGTAAAAATAAACCTATGTATTGGATATAAGTAGTCATTTTGTTCACCATTTTCTTACCACCTGTATTTTTTGCACATTGATTGTAACCCAAATTGACCACGATCCTGCCTGATGTTTGTAGGTATAGCTATTCACCTACTAAAAAGTTAATTGACTAATTGATTGATTGAGTGATTGAATTACATTTCCCCCAGGGAAATTAAATTTTAAAGAGACTTTTTTTCACGAGAATAGACACCTTTATTTGACATGAGACAGGAAATCATGGGAGAGAGGTTGGACATTATGATTGAACCCCCCGCCCCCCGTCGGAGGTTTGCCGTGGGCCACCCCAGACTAGCTGTGTGTCCCCTCTTGGCCACCCCAGTAAAAAAATTCCTGGATACGCCACTGGATAGAGACAAACCTTTTATCTTTGATCACAGACAAAATTGTAAAAAACCCAGAGCATGTTTGGTAATAATTCAATCAAGGTTTGACTTCTGACCAGACAGAGAGCTGATTACTGATTATGAAGCGGTACAATCAGATTTTTGAGGGGGGCTAGGCCACCTGAGGCCACCCTCTGAAAACGCCCCTGCTGTTACGCACACTCAGGAAGATAATTCTTTTCTTTGAGACATCAAGGCGTCTCCTTTGACTCTCATCACACAGGGAGTTATTCTGAGACTGATATGCTGACAGATCTTTAAACCGTTATTAAATCAGCCTCTTACTTACAAGTCTGTAAGATTTTATGCAAAGTACACAGGCAGATCCCAAATTAGATTTTTAATGCAGAGTTCTTGGCACAGGTGCCAGAGTGAGTGATTGGCTTTAAACAGGGTCGCGGTCTTAGCTCTCTGCAGGTCTTACAGCCATGTCACAAAAATGAAAAGCTCATTAAAAAAGAATTTATGGTGAGTTCGTTTATTTGCTGCCTTTAAATGGAAAAAAAAAACAAGTCGCAGTTGTCAAGTAAAGTGTGTTCATTTCCACTTCCAGAGAGCTGGAGATATTTTCAGGCACAAGGTTAAACCTCCATGGATAAACCAATTACTTTCACCATATGCTAATTTAATTTTGACTGCTAATTAATCCTCTGGTTTGACACTTTAATTTGTCTGTTTTTCTCAGCAGTCTGAGTGTGGGAGTGCGATCACTGACCTGGTGTAGACGCCGTTCTTCCTGCAGAAGGAGTTCTTCACAGAGAGACGTCGGTTGTTGAGCTCCAGCGCGGGGAAGCGACCCTCATCCAGGCTCACCATGTCCCCGTGGGTCAGAGCGTTACAGTTGGAGTTGTTACCTGGACACGTGTACAGAGACACTGTGTGACCACAGGCCAGACGAACAGGGTGGTTAGAGACCAGGAGGACCCATGGACGACGGATGAGGCGAATGAATGAACGGGATATGATTTTAAGAATGGAAAATAGATGAACGCTGTTTATCGACATGATTATAAACATGTACGTGGACAAAAAACTACAATGATTTAGTGAATTGAAGACATCTTCTCGTCTTATTTTGTAATTTATTTGATCACAAATCAGTTTCTAGAGGGTCACGAATGATTTTTAACTGAGTGTCATCACTAATTATTACAATTCTGAGAATCACGCGTCTCAATGAAGTCAAATCAGAACTACAGATTCCACACAGAAAACGCAACAATAAATAATTACAGAGGAGATCAACTCCACCAATACGTAGCTCGAACTGATTGGCTTAGCTTAGCATAAAGACGACAGACGACTGACCTAAAGTGTTAATTAGTTAGTTCAATCCGTCTTAATACATGTTACCTTCAGAGAAAGAAAGGCTAGTTCTTCCTCCTGGTATCCAATCTTTGTAAGCTAAGATAACAGGCGTCGGGCTGTAGACTTATGTTGAAGAGACAGACACAAGAGGGGTTTCAAACCGGACATTCAAGGTCTAAAGGTTTTGCATCTTCATGAAAACACACTGACAGGAAGGAAACGTTCAAGACAAAGTCAGTTACACTACATTTGATGGAAATGACACATCAGGAACCCAGCCGTGCTTGCCCACTGCACGTGACCATGTGCCTGAACCGCAAGGACAATTTTGAATTTCAATAAGGACTCTCATCATCATCATCATCATCATTGTGACAACACAACCAAGCCTTGCATATCACTGTCATGTTTGTTACCATGTTACAAGTCGTAAGTCATGTAAACCTCAATGTCACTGACCCACGATTGCTGGTTGGAAGGCTAAATTTGTCCAGGATCCTAGATTGATGTGCAACAACTTCTGTGACTGCAAAGAAGTTATGTGTTTGAAAAATATTCACACAAACACAGGTGGAGAGGAGGGCTATGTAATCTGGAAGAGGAGCAGATGCAGGTGTGTGTGTGTGTTGGTAAAATAGAGGGATGGAGTGAGCATAGTGAAAGAGAATGTTTATGTAATTAGCATAAACAACTAATGACAGCCAGGCTTGGTAGTGAGTGACAATGGTTCAAAATTTAGGCCTTAATCTTTAAGTTTTAAGGATGAAAGCTTAAAAAAAATCCGAATGATAGTTTGATCCACATCTTTTGGTAAAATATTAGTGATGGGAGTTACACAGTGCAGATCGTCAAGTTGGTAGACTGGTTCCTGATCAGATAACAATCAGACCAATCGGGATCATTTGAGGAGAAAGAAGCGGGTGTGTTTAGTTGTGGTGAGGCGGTAAACAATGGCGGCTAGAGGAGGATGAGTATGGATGCATCCTAAGTGGCAGTTCTGTTAGAATTAACAATCCAGTGGTATTATTCCAAGCTGGACAGTTGTCTCTAGACTGAAATATAAGTACATATAGGGGTAGAACCTGTCAATTTTTCTCGCTAATATTATTGCTGTATCAGTCCAGTTAGTTTGAAAGGCGAGTGAATGGAAGAGGATGGTAGAAATGGAAGCAAATTTGTATCATACCTCAAATAAAAATAGATTAACAGAAATACATTTGCAATTTCAGAATGTACCTGCACTTCTTGATTTATAAATGAAATTAAAAATAAATAATCCAAACTGCAATTGCATTTTCTTTTTCAAAACTGATCATTCTGTAACTTAATTCAAGTGTAAAAGAAAAATCCATTTGAAATGTAACTTTCAAAATCTTGTGTGCGGCGAATTGAGTTTCGGTACATTTTTTTTGCTGGGGGACATGAGAATAAAAAAGCATTGGCCCGTTTAGTTTCTCTTTTGAATTGTGTTAGGAAATGTGCTGCTCAGATAAGAAAATGAAAATGCAGTTTGTATTATTTATTTGTAATTTTATTTCTGAGTCAAATTATGCCGTTTTGGAATGAAAAAGCCATACTGCAAATGCATTTGAATTTTCAGGTTTGACATTTCAAATTTAATTTTGGTCCATATTTGCTGGGGTTATATTTTGAAAATTAAATCTCAAAAGGATTTTTCTTTAACATTTGAATAAATTTGATCAGTTTTGAAAAAGAAAAAGCAATTGCAGTTCAGATTATTTATCTTTAATTTTATTTATGAGTCACGAAGTGCAGGTACATTCTGAAAATGCAAATGCATTTCTGTTCATCTATTTTCATTTGAATAATGATGCAAATTTGCTTCCATAGGTAGACAGGCAAGCTTTGGTAAATAAATAAAGACTAAATGATTTATTTTGCACATTTTTCTCTAAGTTAAGTTCTTTTTTTCTTGTTGTTTTTAAGCGTTCAGAGTGTTAAAGGTAAGTCAATAAATGTCTATAATGCAGACACTATCATGAGTATGTTATCGTGTTCAATGATCTTGTTATCAGTATCAATCAAACCTGATCATGTCTGCAGCCCTATTGTTTATGTCTATATCATCAGTCATGTCTTAATTATCACCGGTCTAGCTCTTACTCACGCAGCGCTTCAGCCTGCTGATTCGTCTGATTCGTCCAGCAAGCCTCGTCTGCGGCGCCACGTTTTCCAGCCTGCTTTTGATAGCAAATCAGCGTGTGGCCTTACACAGAGAGTGAGAGAAGGGGGGATGTTTCTCGCACATTTGTTCGCGTTCAGTGGGCAAGCGACTTACAGCTTTGAATTCAGATGAAGCCTTCACACACAGTGGGCCACAATTGTGTTTTTTTCACAGGTTAAACAGCATATTAAAGAAAGACGGGAGAGATGTGATGAAAGGACATGTGCAACAACATGTAAATGACAGACAGGCATGAACAAAATACTGCAGAATATGATAAATGAGTGCGCCTCTTGATGTAAACACGGTTTTAAATGACACATAAATGAGCCATAACCCGAGTATTATGCAAGCGGCTCTTGAAATAAATCAGAGTTCACACTTTAAACTCAAAGTGTCACGCTTGCCATGCGGCTCTGTGGCAGATTAATGCGAGCCCGGGCTGCTGCTGGCCATGTTACAGGTTAAAACCACTTTCAGTCATCCGAAGACTTATGGGGGACCGCAGAGGGGCCGGGACCTCCGCGGTTGCTCGGGGCTACTTGAGGTCAATTGGTGGTTACGCAAATACACAGAAGAAGAAGAAAAACCGCTGGGTAGGTCCAGCAGCCCGGGCCAGATTCCTAGAGGGGGATATGGAGGCATTTTGAGAGCGTCTTTGTGTTGGAGTGAGAAGGAACCTCTTGTTTTCCCTCCGTCAGTCAGAGAGATGGGCAGTGACCCGCAGGGACCCCCCCCTCCCCTCCAGCCTGGCAGCTAAACAGGCATGGCAGAAGTGCTGAGCAGAGGGAAATACCCGCTGATGTCAGAGCTGTACTGAATGGACAAGTACCCCCCCCAACACTCCCGCTCCCCCGTCTCTGCCTTTTTGTTCTCCCGCTGCTCACTCATTTATCAGATTCATTCAAAGTTAGAGAGAAGTTACCCAGAGTTCACTGCTCTGAATTTGAAACAGCAAATATTAGATAACCCGTTTCAAGTGTCAGGTCTTTCATGAGGAAAAGTCAAGTCATCAGATTCCTTGCTGCCGTGGCCGCGGGGTAAGGACTAAGCAGCAAGTCCTCTCCAGCGGTTTAACGCACCATTTAAATTGTGCAATTGTGCGCACTCACCTGATTCGGCCTTCTTGGCGTACTTCTTGCTCTGTCCTCTGATAATGAGGATGAATACCAGCAGCAGGATGAAAATGAGCCCGACGAGAGCCACCACGACCAGGAACCACCACTCCTCGTAAAAAGGTGCCACTTTTTGAGCTGGAGAGCACAGAAAATTAAAATTAAAGGTCAAGAGACACAGCTGGAGTGACTCTGCAAAATAGTGGATTTTCTCATGGGTCTGAGTATTCGAAGGGTTGAATCCGGGTAAGAATGATCTGGATTAAAGGTCCTTACATACTGGGAGTGTTTTTTTCGTGCGATTATTTCAGACGTCAATATTTTTTTCGAACCCGTATTCTGTTGATACAAGCGTTCACATCAGCGACATTTATTTTTTCGGATCACTGTCAATTCTTCTAAAGTTTCGCATACTGTGTGTCCACTTCTGACCAATCAGATTGCGTGTTAAATCAACTCGGCACCCTTGCTGTCAACGTCGGGTGTTGAACAAGGGACCATCAATAAATTACCGGTTGATGTTCTCAAAAAAAAAGGCTGTTTTCGTTTCATAGCTTCCATGTTACAGGACCAATTGACCTAAACTTGATTTCAAATAATAGTACTAAGGTCGGACAATAAGACACGCCTCTTTATTTCACTAATTTGTCCTCCAAAATTTTTTGGTGTGAAATTTAAAGGGAAATTTTGAACATTTTCTTTAATAGCTTCCATGTCATGTGACCAAAAGACCTCACATTGATTTCAAACAATGGTACTTATGTCACTTAAGACACACATTATTTGGTCAATTTTCATTGCGCCCCTAAAGTTCTTTGTGTGCTCCTCTCTTGACCTAGATACAGACTCTAGGATACAGACCTAGACTCCAACCCAGGTTACTCTACATATTGCATACCTTTTCCACAAGTTGCACCCTCAGATTTTTAGTTTCAGGTTTATATAAAGTTCCAAGCCTTAGATCTTTCAATAAACTCACCTGATATGGAAGGAGAAGGCAAACTCGGGGAGCCATATCCAAAGTCGTTCACTCCTATGACTCTGAAGTCGTAGCTGACGCCTTGTTTCAGGATATCCATGTTGAACGTGTGAGATGTCACCTCCTTGGGGATGTCTTTGATCAGGATATCCCACAATCCTTCATCTGTAAGCGGGTTAAAGTTGTAACTTCAGGTCAGACGAAACAGTCGAACTTGTAAAACAATTCGACAAAGTCAATAAGTCTTCGTTAACGGGCTGTTTGTTTGTTTGATACGAGGCTTTGGTCGCGCTGCCATCTCCCATGGTAATTCATAATTCCTACAAATACTACACAATCCATCAATTTCACCGCTCTCGTTAAATTTACGGCGAGCGAATCTACATCATAAAGAGCGGCGCGGCCATATTTCAAACGCAGCAATGTGAGATGTCACGCTGCTCGCTTTGGAGATCCTGCCAGACACCATTTATTACACATCGCTGCTTGTAAACATCAGCGCAACTTTGACTCTTTTAATGAGATACGCAAACATAAACAAGAGCCGGAGTTCATCTGTCATGTTGCTGAAGTTTGGTGAAAAAAAAAAAGAAGTTGAAAGAGCTGGTGTAATTTGATTTGAAGACAAAAACAAGTCATTAAGTTATATGATCCTGCAGAGAGCTGAATCCCCCGACATAAGGAGAACAGGAGATAAAAGACAGACAGGAGCTGTGCAAGGTTGGTTTTGCCATCTGCACTAGGCAGCCCCTCCTAAATTTGAGCGGACTGCATCCCTCCCTTTAAGTCCCAGACGCTCTATCAATATTCAACCCAACTACACCCTGTCAATCACATCTGAAACTGGACACTAATTATCCCATCTGCAGCCCCCGGATCAATAACCCATTAAAATACCAGTGACACAGACACCAGGGGACAGATGTTGACGCTTAACGCCACTTTCCTTAAGGAGGCAAACACGAGGCGAGGCTTACAAACTAATGACTAACGTGGTGGAAACCTGGGCAGGAACAAACCTGAAGGTCGGGCTTCGATGACGTAACGCGTGATGGGAGCACGGCCCGGGTCCCCGCTGGTCCAGTGGATGGTCAGGGCTGAGCCGTAGCGGGTGATGAAGGGTTCTCCTGGAGGTCCTGGAGCGCCTAAGGATCGAAGGAGTGTGTTAAGTTAGATTTTTTAAATCCCTTCATTTTTTTTTTCTAAATAACCCACAAATAAAAAAATCCTTTTGACGTTGATGTTTTTTCTTTTGACTGATTTCCTCTTTGACACTTAGAGCTTAATATTGTTTACAGTTTCTCAGGAACTATACTGTGTATCTCTACTGGATACAAAGTATTCAAAAGTTTAGCCTTTTGGCGATCTATCAAGGGTTTCCAGGCATTTCTACACCTGCCACAAGGTTTACAATCATGCCATGAAAATAGGTGTTTGATCAGAGATGTTTGATGGTGAATCCGCAGTGAAAACATGATTATTAATCATATTGTTGTGATAAAAAAAGATCGCTATTGCTAAATGCCGCTAATGTCTTATGGGTTTGACAAGCTGTTTTGATGACGTCTTTTTCTGTCAAACTTTGGACCAATTACATGGTCTCATATTCTTCTTCTATTGTTCCCTAACAAGAGACAAGAAAGTTCCCTGCTTGTCTGCAAAATAAGAAATAATTGTCTTCAATACTTGGAAACAAGCAAAGAAGAGATTATGAGCAGTATGATGTGACCCTCTGACAGGAACTGCTTCAAGGAGTGGCAAAAACAACTGTAAATATCCAAAAAACGCCTGAAAGAATCAGTGTAAATATGTAAATAGTTTCTGTTGTGTGTTTGTTCCAATACCAATATTTCTTCTCCTAAAGGCCAAGACTTAACAGAATAATGTGCAGGTGAGAAAAGGCTTGGTCACTGTAGATTTATGTGTTTTTTGAGCCAAGTACTGTTGGTATCAATTTCTGTTTTTGTTTTTTGGTCGACTTTGATGGTTCTGAATCTACTGTCACATTCATTTTATATAATTTTTGCACCATAAACTGACAGATGGGGAAAAAAAAGATGCGTAAATATTTGCTGTGCTTGAAAGGATAGAGTTGCTACATACAGGTGGACCAAAAATAGCAAAATATAGGTGGGAGTTCTAAGGGTTAAGTCTAAAAATCAAAGCATCCCAACCCATTAGATTTCTCTCTTAGGGTTCTCCTGATCCACGGTACACAGGGGATGAAAACCCACAAAGGACTGAGCGAGAAATGACATTTTAGTGAGGGTTCTCTGTGCACTGCTGACAACTTTCTATAACTCCACTGGGGTCTTCAAGGTCGGTTTATTATTTGTAACAAACAACATGCTCAGTACCCTCTCCAGGTCCAGTGGTGATGTTGGCCTCCACCTCTGGCCCGTAGATGAAGGTCTTGGCACGGATGCGGAAGTTGTAGGTGACGCCGTCAGCCAGGTCTCTGATCTTTAACCAGAGGGGGCCGCTCCCCTTCACGTCCACCGTCACTGTCTTACTGACGCCTGGGGGGGAGGGGGAGTGGAGACAGTCGGCACAGGCCACTGAGGACTCTAGACAAACAAACCACATTTAGAGCAGGTCTTACACAGGCCAGGCAAGGTGGGAGCACAACCAACACAGGCAATCACAAAAACACATATGCAGTGGATATGGATCTATTAGAGTGGGAGTTATGTTGGCATTTGCACTGTCGTCACGAGTCAGTTGTAATGAAAGCAGAACATGTCGGAAAGGTTGCGATGATACACAAGCTTTCACTGTCGAGGTGATGATTAGCTGATAGCCAAAGAAAATGCACACCACAAGATTTTGAACCCGGTGGAGGTGAATTCATCCAAAGAGAACTCCAATCTTTTGTCAATTTGTGTTTTAGGAGGAGATCTTGAAGTGTGCATAAAGGTTTTTTAAGAGAAGCCAGCAGCCAGTTAGCAGAGACCTGTTCAGGGTAAAAATGAGGCCTTACCATCTACGGGCGAGGAGGGTTCATAGACCAGACGGTAGCCTTCAATGATGCCGTTAGGGAAGGTGGGTTCGCCCCAGGACACGTTGACTGAGGTGGTGGTCAGCTCGCTGAAGTGGATGAAGCTGGGAGCACTGGGGGCTGAAACAGCAGAAGCAAAGAGTCAAAACACGACGAGAAACAGCTTTAATTTGATACTGTTGGTTATGCTCACTTATCTTGAGTAGATATGAAATGTGTATGCGGTGAATGAAGCAAAATTCAAACTCCTGTGATAACTCTTTTCCTAGATTAGTCGCCATCTGCAAGTAGAGGAACTGGATTTTCTTGCAAACTGTGCAGACATTATGCACTTCTGAAAAGTTGGACAGCTGAAATTGAGACTGACACTTTCAAGAGACAAAGGGGCTTTGTCTAAAGATCTCCACACTGCTGCTCCCCCTCCCTCCCTCCTTCTTTTCCGCTTGTCATCTACTTCCACCTCTCCAACAGTGACCCAGGAGGAAAACTGCAGGGACATCTGTGAACATCTTCTTTTACTTTCTATTTAATGGGCCGAGTGACAATATTAAAAATGAAGCAAAGTTTAAAAATGGACTCTTTTCACAGGGGCTTTATAAAACTTTACCGTCTCTCTGTCACTCTGCTTTTGTTCGAAACAAGGACAAATGGAAAGAGTGAAAAAATGAGGACAAAGGGGGAAAAGAAAAATGCATGTAAGATGAATAAAAAAATATATATATATAAAGAGAGAGAAAAAGAAAATAGAAAAAAATATTAAAGAAGTAATGACAGAAAAAAGAAAAGAGGAAACTGAGAGGGGCTTAAAAAGGAGAGAAAAGAAAGGCTTTAAGAAAATAAGTAAAGACAAAAAACAAAACAAGATAGAAAAAGACAAAGTGAGAAGAAAGTAATAAAAAGAGAAAAGAGAAGAATGAAGACAAAAGGAAGAAGAAAAGGAAGAAGGAAAAGGGATGGAGAGAAAAAAGGAAAGAAAAGGACAAAAAAGAAGAAGGAAAGAAAAAAGAAAGAGAAACGACTGAAATAAAGAAGAAAAAGGAAAGGAGACAAAGAAAATGAGAAATAAAACAAAAAAAGGAGACAAAAGAAGATGGAAAGAAAGTAGGAAAAGTGATGAAGAGCAAAAAGGAAACAAGGAAAAAAATAAGAGAGAAGAAAAGAAACAACAAAAGAAAAAGGGACTAAAAAAAGCAGGAAAAAAGTAAAGAAGAAAAGAAGAAAGGAAGAACGAAAAAGAAATGATTGAAAAAAGAAGGAAAAGGAAAGGAGACAAAAGAAAACGAGAAAAGGAAAATAAGCCGACAAAAGGAGAGTGAAAGAAGGAAAAAAAGTGATTAAAAAAGAAGAAAGAAACAACAAAAGAAAAAGGGACTAAGAAAAAGAAGGAACAAAGTAAGGAAGGAGAGAAAGATTAATATTGACAGAGAAAAGCTAAGAAAGGAAGAAGGAAATGAAGCGACAAAAAAAGGACAAATAAAGGAGGAAATAAGAGGAAGTGATAAATAAGGAAAAGAAATGAGAGCAGCTCGCTCTGGATGGGTTGTAGACTTTTTATGCCTGAAGACAGAAAACTTGCTCTGAATTTTAACGCCGTCCATTTTTCAGTCTGAACAGGAGACTCGGAGAACGAGTCTTGGAGCGGGTTTGCTGATTAGGAACTTCTGCTCTGTGTGTGGTTCCGCTAACATCGTTTGGCATGCTGACAGCAACGATTAGCATCATCTTCACAACAAATTCTCTCCTCGTGGTTGACTCCTCCACTCGGAGAAAACGGCGCGGGCTCTCCAAACTACCATCAGCGGCGTATAAATATGACAAATGAAAGAACATGGCTGTGTGAGGTGTAATTTATCTGCTTTAGTCATGTCATCCTTTCGGCACATTTATCTTCAGCTTGTCTTCTTCTTCTCGGCAACTCTGCTTTATGAGTTTTTTTATTGCACATAAAAATATTTGCGTTTCACAAATGCTTGATTGCAGTACTGCTGACTGTTGCAATAATTCACCATATTTCACTAACTGGAGGCTCAGGGAGGGGAGCCCAAAAACTGCTGTACTCCCAGAGAATAATGCTTCTTAAATTCAAGCACATTTCAGCCGAGATTGTCACATGATAGCGTAACACAACAAGACAGAAAAGCCATAAATAATATCTAAAAGTTTATGTAAATGTTTGCAGCCCTGTGATGAACTGGCGACTCGTCCAGGGTGTCCCCTGCCTTCGCACGAAGATGCTGGGATAGGCTCCAGCCCCCCCGTGACCCCGGAAATGGGAATAAGCGGTGGAAAATGGATGGATGGATGGATGTTAATGTTTGCCAGGAACTCTATTTTTACATTTTTTCATATTACATATTAAAATATTTGACTGTCAAAATTCAGAGGGATGAGATATTCTGTTTAGGCGACGTTACTTATTCATAGAAGACAAGAAATGCAGATTCTGCTTTGTCCACAGGGGGCGCCAAAGTTGACACAAACTGAAAGATCCTTACGGGCAAAACCCACAGGATTCAGATCGGCTCCGCTTCGCTTCGCTCCGTCACGGCCAGCAGGATCAAATCCGCAAGCATTATAATCAATGTGTGTCATTCCACAGAATCCGGCGTCCAGAGTCCGCCGTCGACCAGATCAGATACGCAAGGCTTCTGTTTTTGCCGGACGCCAGAGCACGGCGCATCAATTCAGAGCAGCACAAGCAGCAGCAGAAGTTGTATGCGGTTACAGGGAAAAATATCCGGTTGATTTTCAAAATAAAATAAAGTCAATACATATGACTGTTCTTAACTTTATGATAGGAGAGGCCAGGGTTGTGGAATGCGGGTATTTATATACACCGCCGTTTATATACACGGATCGGAGGATCTCATTCTATGACACACAAGAGCTTGTGAGATCTCGTCCAGTCTTGCAAGAAATATCGGTAATCTCATAAGTGCTTCTCCTCCGATGGCGGATTACAAATTAAATCTATTATTATTATTATTATTATTATTATCATGAGATCTGGTGGGCGCTGTAGGCTTGTGGATCTGATCCGCCTGCCGGTCCAGATCTTATGGGTTTAGCCAGTTACAGGAGCTTTACAGATTGGCATATTTTGGCGTTGTACCTGCTTGCTGAGTGCGACCCCTCGTCGGTGGGCTGCGGGGTCCATCTCCTGCTGCGTTAAAAGGGGCTACGCTGATCATATACGTGGTGTAACCGGTCAGGTTCTTCAGCTTCACCCCTCCCTCAGGCATGAACAAAGTCCGCAGACGCTCTGTTTCATTCTTACGCCTGAACTCCCAAAAGTAAACCTAAGAGGAACAAGAAAAGGGGAAAATAAATATTAATGTAGGAGTGGTAATGTCTCTGGAGAACACAGCCACTTCTGCTCATATTAAACACCCCAATTTCCCGTTCCCTTAAGGGAAGACAATTTCATTTCATTTCCTTTAAATGTTTTCTTGAGCAAAAGACAGAATCTTTCCCTGAAAGCCTCTCTGGAAGACGTTAAACTTGATCGCAACATCAAGAAATATAGTAAACCGCAAAAATATCATTATTATTGAAACAAAAGACAAAACTGTTACATGGCTACAGATTAAAAGAAAGTTAGCTCCAGTCAGGAGAGGTAAGGAAATCAAACCTTGTAGCCCTGGATGTCTCCGTTCTGTGCAGCCACAGGAGGAGGGTCCCACGTCACATCCAGCTGGGTGGCTGTTGCAGACTGAATGGCTACTCTCTGTGGTGGCGCTGTGGGCACTGTGAAAGCCGTAAAAGAAAAAAATTATAAACTAAAACAAAAGGACATTTGACAGTATCTGTTTAAGTCACAAGGAGTTCAGTAAGTTTGTTCAAGCCAAGAAGCCTCAGATTTGAAGGCAGAGTTATTTTTTTTAATTGTATTGCTCAGTAGTGATGGGCGCAACGGTTTTTTTTAGATGTACTGAATCACTAGAATCAGTTCACTAAAAAGATTCGTTCAAAAGATTTGTTCACCAAATCAGTGAACAAGCTAAACGTTTCAGGATTCAGGTCAATTCAAAGCTTCTGGGAGACGAGAGTGTTTGTCTGTGTTGCTTTGGCAGACAGGTTTGTACAAATGAACTTGTTTATAAGTCATCTTAAGTTTATAAGTGTACTGTCCAATGGTATGATATTTACCAGGTCTGCTCAGTAAATTGGGGTCAGTGAGAGATTCGTTCAATGAACATTTAGAAGAATTCAAACTTCGCCGGCTGCTGGCCTGGCAATGCTGTTTCTCACCTCAGCTCAACTGAACGAATCACTCGAGGAAGTGATTCAGTTCAGTACGTTCACTTAAAAGATTCGGTTCTTTTGAACGAATCGTTCGCAAACGGCACAACACTATTGCTCGGTGAAGATGTACAGCAGATTCCACCACGTAATTAGGCTCATTTGAAGAAGTACTGTACTCTCTATTTAGGAAAAAATCACGGTCTCTCAGTCTAGTCAGATCTCACAGCCCCTAAACCTAATGATCAGATAAAAACCTACATCAGTGCCACATGTCTGTCGTCAACCTCTCTGTCTGTGATCAGGTCTCTACGGCATTAAAAGTGATGGAGGAGAGGAGATCTGAGACATCGGAGTTGTCGTAAAATGTGACACTAAGCAGAACGATATCCAAACAACTTCTGGGTCTTGAGAGCAACTTGAGTGTAAGTTTAGTCAGCATCTTCACTCAGAAACTCCCATCAAATACTGAGAGAAGCAGCATGCTGGCAAGAGCTCATCCCTTCAGCAAACTCTCCTTTGTGCAAACACATCGACAGAAGCGAGAGTTTGTGGCGGTGTGTACAGAGCAGAAGACGACCCATTTGTTCTGAATATTCAAGCAGTAACGGACGCACTTTATCGCCATTGTCGTCGCTTATTTCGCATGTGATGGAAGTATAAAGAGATTTCATGGGGCTCAGATAACAGGATAGTGTACATACCTGCTTCTCCGACAAACACCTCCTGCGGCGGACTGTTTGGCCCCTCTCCCACGGCGTTGTATACACTCATGCGTATCTCGTAGCGCTTGTGTTTACTCAGCTCTGCGATGGAAGTAAACAACCAAAGATGTAGAG
This sequence comes from Xyrichtys novacula, assembly GCA_962446985.1. Lineage (NCBI taxonomy): Eukaryota > Metazoa > Chordata > Actinopteri > Labriformes > Labridae > Xyrichtys > Xyrichtys novacula. The sequence goes on along the minus strand of OY660882.1, from coordinate 2,522,044 downwards.
TTTAAAAAAATGATAAATATCCAAGCTGGGGGGGGGGGGTTGTAATTTTCTAAATGTCCACTCACTCAAATAAAAGAAAATAGTCAGTACAATTACAGGAAAACAATCCCTCAGTGATGACTCGCCAACCGATACAAAAGCTCTACTGGAATGATGTAATTACAGGAGAAATTTGCGGCCATCTGCTTTTGTAGTACTTCACCAAATAAGCTGACATGTGCAAACCGATAAGTATGTGGGACTGTGCGGGCTTGTGTACTCAGCGTCCAAGAATCTGTGTATCCTCCACTGAAGTCCTCCACTCTAAGTGTTTGTACCAACGGGATGTGAAAGCGGCCAAGTGTTGTGTTAATTTGGTCGACACTCGGGTTGACACTCTGCATCAGTGTTCGGGACAGCAGGGACGTAAAATCCAGACTTCTGAATAAAAAGCGAACAGACTCACTGTCGAGCTCGTACTGGTTCAGCGCCGGGTCGCTCAGGTTGCGGATGCTGTAGGGAGCTGCAAAGAGAGTCGGAACAAAAGAGAGAATAAAGCGTGGAAATGAGATAAACAATAGTATCAGAGTCCAGAAGCTTATATTTTGTCATTGAGAAGGCCTTCACTACTGTCATAAAAAACAACCCGATCACTGTAATCAAAGCGAGCCCCTGAATGAGTCAACAAGAGTTAAATTATAGGCTGAGTTACACAGAGCCGCAGAAACAGAGCAGCTCCAGAGTAAAGCTAATAATAGCTTGTAGCTGATAGCCGGTGATCAGGAGATGAAATGTTTCGCAGAGAAGTGTCGAGACCAGCAAGCGGGGAGAGATGTTTGAAACAAGTTTTTCCTCCGGTGGAAACGCTGACACAAAATGAGCGGTCATGAATAGAAACCCAGACAGCGGCTGATAATTGTCTGGAAATGAAAGCGGTGAAAATAGCCTCTTATTGTACAGATTACCGCCGCTTCATGGATTTGTATGCAGTTTCTGTCTTTGTCTGATGTGGTGGAGAATATAAAGAGCACGATGTTTACAAAAAACACAGCAGGAGTTTCATTACTGGAGATTTGCCTTCTGGGCGACAATGTGGTTTTAGGTATTTCAACATTAAAGGCATTGTTGATGATTAGAGAGATTGGTATTCGTTATGAGCCTCGTTTCTATGGCGATAATGGTCCTATAGTGCGATCTCCACAAAGCAAAGAGACAAAAGAATGAAAAAATCTGTTCACCCTAGCAGGTTCAGGGCTGCAAAAACATCGACCAATGGGAGCCATCCATCCCGGACAGCTCCTATTGGTCAATCTCCTGCTCCGCCTCTCCATCCAATCATCTCACTGTATTCAACACACCCCTCTCCTGTAGTTCCGACTCGTCCCCTCCCACTCTCCAGGCCCTCCTCGGAGCTCTTAGCGGCTAAAAGTAGCGCAGCAGCTACTACGCTACTTTTAGCTTACTACGTTAGCTACATGAGCTGTCGTAGAGAAAACACAACCGTTTGCTCCACCGCCGAAAGTGCGAAGAAAACACAAGCCGACAGAAGAGAGGGCAGAGTCGAAGAGAAAATGGGACCGAGCGAGGAATCTAACTTGAATAAACATCGGGTCATCCTTCGAGCGGTGGAGAAAGCTACGCTAGGATTTGGGCCTGAAAACAGACGCAGAGACAGCAGAGTTTTTGTTGAACAGGTCATTTTTGACTTTTATCGTGGCGCATGTTACATAAATAACTTATTAGTCTCTGCAATGTCAACACAGTAGCTGTCCAGGCAGCTGCAGACGGTTTAGTGCCACTAGTCACTAGCGATCTGACACGGTGAATCCTATTTGAAGCTAGCGTAGGACCTTCTGTGGCCCGGCTTCTTGCTCTGCCAGAGGGGGTGTGTCGAGGGAAGGCGATACAGGTTCAGGGGGAGTTATTGTGGAGCACAGAGGGGAGAGGTTTGTGTTTTGGAGATGGGACGCTTTTTTCAAATCTGCCTCAACGGCTCAGTTTCAGATCGTCAACCATGCCTTTAAATGAACGTTCAATGATTTTCTTCCACTCGTATATTTGTGTAAAGAATCAAAGGCAGGGATGTCAGCTGTACGTGTTTCCTCACCGTTCAGCTCAGCCCAGGTGGACGCGCTGTTGATGGCATGAGCGGAATAACTGCGCAGACGGTCGTACAGCAGCTCGCGGTATCGGATCCTGAAGCCCAGAAGGATCCCATTGATCTTCTCCTCAGACGGCGGCTGAAAGGAAAAGGAAAAGTTTTGATGTGGAGGTCTAATCACGCAGATGTCTGCAGAACTGCGGCCCAGAAATAGCTCTGAATACTTGTGACCTAGTTTCAGTTTTAATGAGGTTGGTAAATGACTAATTTTATCTTAATCTGCGTTTTAGTTGTACGTTTCTCCACTGTGATGACTCCACTTAATCGGCATGTGTTTTGTCTCTGAATTAGCATCATTGGAGAGACTTACAGTAAGTGAAACTCCTCTCAGACTGAGCTCATGTACAGGTGAGTCACACAGAGAAATCCCCCCCTGTGGTTGAAGATGATGAGAAGGGCCAGAGGCAAGAAAACAAGCCCCTCTCTATACTTATAAACTCTGTACGTGTTCTCCATAAAAGCCAAATAGTGGCTTGGAGCCTCCTGTTTTTTCCTCTTTATGATCTGTTAATTCAGGTGTGAGTGTGGGGGAAGAAATGGAGGGTGTGTGAAAGTGTGTAGCATCCAGTCCAGGCCTGCTCTGCGTACCACCACAGCCAACTTTCTCAGACTTCCATCAATATTGCGAACAATGAAAGAAAAAGAAAAGAGACACTGTGTCCTCTTACCCTCCAGCGGATGAGCACTGATGTCGTCGTATGTGGCGTGACCGAGAGAATGGCGGGTGCTTCGTCCGGCGCTGAGGCGATAAAAAGTGTGATAAATGAGCTTAATTGACCTGAAAATGTGCACAATTCAAGACGCTTAATCTGTCCATGTGCGGTGGCATTCATGGAGCATAAACACAGAGAAAAGCGCACACAGAAAAAAAAGCTCACAGAGGGCCGAGTCAAAAATAGAAAAGATAATTTGGACAGGAGATTTATTTAGTTTGTTAAAGCACCGCTGGGCAAGTCTCGCCAAGGCTTTCATTCTGCCCTCTCGTCTCATGGTAACTGCAGATGGTGCACACATGATGTAACCTGCAGCCTTTGCCAGCAGCGTCTGCATCACAACAATAGGCTAATTCATGCAGACATTGAGCTCTATTCACAGGAACACAAAGGAGTGTAGTGTTAATATCAGACCTATAATTCACCATACTTTCACTTTTGGATATGAACAGAGTGCGTGTGCAGGACGGCCTTATCTTGCCCTGTTATCAGTATGGGACGGCACAGTAGCCATCCCACATTATTTATATGGCGCCCAGTATCCTCTGGTGCTCTTCTCTTGGCTTTTATCAGTATTTCTACCCCCTCCTCTCACGTTATTCTGTTTCTCCCCAGTTCAGCTCATCCCAGTCTATGATATCTGATATGACCTACAAGAACATGCATCAAAAAAGGTGATACATGCAAAAGAACAGCATGACTCTTGAACAGAATAATGCAGGATTTCCACCACATCTGGAATGGCTCGGATCCAGAACTGCTGTGATTTTCACCATCCACCAATTCCTACCGGGTCACGATATATCTTTCTGTAGGACGGTAGGGGAAAGTCCTGCCTCCTTTGACTCTGATTGGCTAGAAAAGCTGGAAACGTCATCACATGATCAAGCCAATCGTGGGCTGTCGGCTCTGTACATCAAACAGAACATTACAGAACATTATCGCACTTCTGAATCTCCTAACCCTAACCCCACAGATGATGATGTTTCGCAGCCATTAGGAATAACCAATAGGGAGCCCAGCACTTCTAGCCAATCAGAGGTGAAGGAGGGCGGTAAACCATAAACCATAAACCTTTGACTTGTTCGTCCCCACCTGTTTGCATGGTGTGAAATACGATCCGAGTGTTTTATTTTGAAAAGAAGCCGGATGTTTTACTTTGTGTCTGCGCCCAACTTCCTTTCCATTACAGGTTAATCTGTGCTGACTTTATCCGGCATGCTCCGGCATCCTGAACTTATAGAACTCTTGCGAACGAAAAGAAGCCGGTGGAAATTGACACATTGACTTGAATGGTTATGATCAGCTACAACCAGCGGATACGACCTTTTCGTAGCCGTTCCAGATGCGGTGGAAATTGCCGGTAAACCACAAATAACTTACAGTGGAATCCAAAACATGTAGAACTTCCTAATCTAAGTTTTTCTTTCACTTTTCAATTTTATCACGTTGTTTTAAATGAGATCAATTTCAGTTTTATCAAAAATATGTTCCCACCTTCCCAAGAAGTGACCCAAAGTACAGTCTCCTACAAAATGTGTCGATGTGAAACCCAAATGTCGGCAGGTACGACCTCTACTCATGCAAATATGCAAAGCAAATGTGCTCTTCAAGAAAAAAAATTGAGCATAAGAATAAAAAACAAGCTCCAGTTCAACAACAGTTATTCAAATGAGGCTGCAAACATGTTTAATTTTGCTGAAAACTGAACATTTTAACTGAAGACCTAATGAGGACTTTCTTTGTTTTTGCTGCCAGCTTCAAGTATACACTCAAAGACTGCGGTCGTCACCATTAGCAACTGAAAAAAAAAGAAGTTGTTCTCGGGGAACTTTAGCCTCTCCTATTACATTTGGTGACTCAAAAAGCAGTGCTAGCCAGGAGGTGGCTGAGTGCTCAAATTAGTTTGAATGTTACAGCAGCTAATTAGTCGTCAAATGTTTTGTTTTATTTCCAAAAATGTCCTTTCTGTTCTTTTTATTTCAACCTTTTAGTGGTTCTTGCAAACAACAATGTCCCTTAGTTTTTTCGACTCATAACCTTGGACAAAACTGTGAAGTGAACTTTTTAAGGGGAGGTAGAGTTTGTTTATAAAACGGCATGTATGTGGGCTTTAAGTTGGTGTGTTTTGGTAGCTTCCAACAGAGCCGTGCTAGCTGTGTCAGCCTCCTCCAAGCCTTTATGCTAATACAAGCTAATTGGCTCCTTTCTGTAGCTTCATGTTTACCAAACAGAGATGAGAGTGATTTCAATCTTCAAATCTAACTCATCAAAAAAGCAAATAAGACTATTTCCCCAAACCCGTTCTCTTAAAATCAAGCTAATTCCCTCATCAAATATTTACGCAGCGCGCCGAATCTTCTCATTACGTCGTTCTTACCATCCTGTAAAGTCGTGATTGCTTCGCTCTCCTCGCTGTACTCGCTGTCCCCGATGTCGTTGGTGGCTTTTACTCTGAACTGGTAGGATGTGAAAGGCTTCAGCCTGAGGGGATGGAAGCAGAGAAAAGCACATCAAGCCTGATGATAAACTACCGCGCTGGATCTTAAACCTTTTAAGTTCCCGACATCAAACGAGAAATACAGTCTCACTGTGGGAGATACAAGTTTGTCAAGTGACTACAAAGCAAAAAAAAAACCCAACCAGACTCAGACTTAAACGCTTACTGCTGCATCTGCTGATTTTCTCCTCTTTATACCATTTGTTTATGTCCTGAATCCGACAGCAGCACTGTGGAAACACCACTCTGTGTGAGGATATTGTTTGATTTACTACCCTGCTCCAGATGAAAAGATTTAAGGGAATGCAGCAGTGGGACTGTGAAAAGACGAATGGCCTCATTTTGTTTTATCTTCTACATCTAAAGTGAACAAATAGAAATACATTTGTTCCTAAAAGGTGCAACGTTTTAAATTGAAAACAAAAGAACAATCTACCTCGATACGATATAAGAAGCCGCTTCGTGGTTGACAGAGGCAGAATGAACCGTCCAGTTGCTGTCGGGGAGCTCTCGGAGCTGCACCGTGTAGTAGCGCACGGGGGAGAGGCCGTCACTGCCGGGCTCCCACGAGAGCAGGACTTGGCGGGCCTGGACGTCTTTTTGAGGGACCACTGGGCGGCTGGTGGGCTGAGGACGAGCTGGAGGGATGGACACGAGTATTTTAAAAAATGAGAAGTCACAGGACAATAAAGGTGTAATGAGAGAATTTAAAATCAGGACGGCAAACGGAGCCTGTTTGGAGAAAAATGTGATTTTTTTGTTCATTTTCTCGGGCAGTGACAAACAGAAAGATTACCGTTCTGATGAATGAAAAGAAGCTGTAAAATGGAAGCTGCAGAGTAAACAATCCACAGCATGCCCTGAGGGAGGCAGATGGACCGATTCGCTCCTACAACTGCATCAGAGTGCTTCTGATAAACACCCACAGGGCACAAACACTGCTTTAGAAAACACATCTGCTAACTGGACTGTTAACTGGTATCAAGAGCAAGGAGGGCTCGGCACTGCTGTGTACAAGTCGTGTTAGATTACTCAGATCACACACCTGTGTCTGCACATGGGATTACACTTATTGTTTGTTTTCTGATCGCTGCTTTACAACAAATTACATAATGTATACATTAAAGCCTTAAAGACAACATCAGAGAGAGCTTCATTTAAGGGCTCTGGTGAGGGTTTTTGTTGGTTATGAAACAATTAAAGCTTCAAAAAATGACTGACTATAGAAAACAGACCATCACAAAGAACGCTGCTTCATTTTCGGTTGTCTTTGTAAAGGGTGAAAGCTGTTGCAGTAGGGAGGTGTCTACACTGTAATATCAGGGGACCGACTGAAACATGTAGGGAAAGACTGTTGCCCATAATGTCAAGTTTCATGAAGGCCTGAAACATTTGAAGGGATATTGCAGCGTGAAATTAATTTAGGGTCAAACACATCATAACACCGAGTTTAGACACCCCCTTGAGAGATGAATGTTGCCGACCACTTGCTTCTCTAGTTATACCAACTTAAGTAACGACCACAGGATAGCAATACACAACGATCTGAGGAGCCATAAACAAACCTCAACCAAAACGCCACTCTATAGCCACAAATGATGCTCAGAACAGCACCTAACTTCATCAACAGGACATATAGGGTCCCAGCCATAGTACTAGACACCAAACATCTTTTTAACTTTGCCTGATTTCTTTAGCAAAGAGACTAAACAAAACTCACCTACTCTCTTCCAGCAGCCACTTGTTTGTAGCGCGGGGTTTCGCAGCTCAAGGAAGAACATTTATGATAATTTCTTTATCATTTTCTTGAAGTAATAATCACCATATTTATCATTTTGCATTACAGATGCGGTAGTTCTTCTGTCTTAGAGTCTCGGTCTGCTTGCATTTCTATGAAGTAATGATCATAAATGTTCTTCCTTGAGCTGCGGCACCCCGCAGCAGTCCATAATGGACTGGCCTGAGGTCTCGCTACAAACAAGTGGCTGCTGGAAGAAAGTAGGTGAGTTGTGTTTAGTCTCTTTGCTAAAGAAATTAGGCAAAGTTAATAAGATGTTTGGTGGCTACTGCTGTGGTTGGGACCCTGTATGTACTGTTGATGAAGTTAGGTGCTGTTCTGAGCATTATTTGAGGCTATAGAGTGGCGTTTTGGTTCCTCAGACCGCTGTGTATTGCTATCATGCGGTCGTTACTAAAGTTGGTATAACTAGAGAAGCAAACGGTCGCCAACATTCATCTCTCGAGGGGGTGTCTAACTCGGTGTTAAGGTGTGTCTGACCCTAAATTAATTTTACGCCAGAATATCCCTTTAAGTGTGCGTGATATCTGCCCCAGTCCTTATTTTAAAAGTACAATGCATCTTCAGAGTGTCATGGTTACCTCTTTTTTCCGTCGTGACCACTAGAGCCTCGGCCGCCTCGCCCCAGCCCTTCCTGGTCTGCGCTGTGATGCGGAACACGTAAATGGACTCCGGCTTAAGACTGGTCACCGTGTATTGGCGAGCGCTCGGGTTCAGCACATCGACTGTGGCCGTGTTGCTATTGGTGGAGTTGAGGTGATATGTGATCTGATAGGCTTGAGAGGAAAGAGAACACATAGCTCATCTTAATGCAGGTGTCAAAACGAGCTTAACAGCAAGTTTAATCTCGACCAAGAGGATCTGTGGAAGCATTTGCTGTTTGTGTTGCTTTTCCTAACAATGCAGGAAAAAGGCAAACCGTACAACAAAACAGCTTTATCTTCGCCGCAATGATCCCACTAGCATCTGCTCCTTCTCGCTACTGCGTGGGTCTGACATGCTGTACAGTTTAGAATAAATGATCCAACAGATGTATAATGAATCAAACACTCTCAAGGAAATCCCCAATTAGTTTACAAGAGACTGTAACTCTCTGATCCGAGGATGGAAAATATCGAGAAACGTGGTCCATCAAGTAGGAAAAACATTGTAAAAGTTTGTTTGGAGCCATCGGGGAGTACACCTGTGGGCCTTATGCTACATTAAATCTGAATATAAAAGCCAGCGTTGAAGTGTGTCATAGTTTTCAGCTCATTTACTTACAGAGGAGATTCTTCATTTAGTGATAAATTTGTGATCTAGACGACTATTTAAACAAACAAACAAACTGATTCTATGTGTGTTACAAACCCAGGATAATGCCGTTGGGCTGTGATGGAGACTGCCAGATAAGCCTGACTGAGGTGGTCCGCACTTCAGGGAACAGGATCCCCACAGGAGGTCCTGGAACTGCAAGGAAGCAAAAGACACCAGAACACTTAAAGCCTTAAAAACTCATAAATATGCATAAACACAATCAGGATGTAAATCTGACAGCTCAATGTGGGCTCGTCGGGTCTGATTTTGGAATGAAGACCTCAAAAAAGAAAATGGATGGTTATTTCTCAGTGAAAAGTTTGAAGATGAGGTTTACCTTCAAAAAAAAATAAAGCAACTGGAGGTTTTTCTGTGGGAAATATTTGCACGCAGAGGCCGGACTGAGCAAACAGATTAAACAGGAGTTCTGACTGGAGCAGAAAAAATGCTAAGAAGGACAGAGCCAGGGCATGAAGCAAAATAATTTATGAAGCTAACTCATTTCATAGATAAGGGTTCAAAATGTAATTTGATGTTCTTCATTCTGGACATGCATGACATATGTCCATTCAATTAATGAAACACACTGACAGACGTGACTGTGTGCAGGCCCTGAAGGTTACATTGGACTTAACTGTCTTGTAAAAAAGTATTGGATTGGAGCGGCGTCAGCAGTGATGCAGACGCTTAACCGACCGAGACTCTCGATTTACCGGCCGATCTATGTGCCGACCCTCATCTATGGTCATGAACTTTGGGTATTGACCGAAAGAACGAGATTGAGGATACAAGCAGCTGAAATGGGTTTCCTTCACAGACTAAGAGATAGGGTAAGGAGCTCGGACACTCGGGAGGCGCTCAGAGTAGAGCCACTGCTCCTCTGCGTCGAGAGGAGTCAGCTGAGGTGGCTCGGGCATCTGGTTAGGATGCCTTCTGGACGCCTCCCGTTAGAGGTGTTCTGGACATGTCCCACCGGGAGGAGACCTCGTGGCCGGCCCAGGACCAGGTGGAGGGATTATATCTCTCACCTGGCCTGGAAGCGCCTAGGAATCTTCCCAGAGGAGTTGGTGAAAGTGGCTGAAAAAGTGGGGTGAGGAAGCTGCTGCCCCAGCGACCCGGACCCAGATAAGCGGAAGAAAACGACGACGATGTCGACGTAAAAAAAAAAGTACCATTTGTGTTGGTGCTATTGCAGAAGTTACATTTCCTCTTGGCCTAGTTACTTCAAAATAAACGTTATCTAACTCTACTCGAGATATTATACGATAAAAGTAACGATGTCAATGAAATGACTTTGTAAAGTATCATCTGCCAGCTCAACTATCTGGTTTTGCAGAGTCTTTTAACATCTACTGATATACAATTTTAGGCTTTATGTTGCCATTTGAGCGCCTGTCATCGTCATTAACTTGAACACTGAAATATGGCCACATGTTTTTGACCCTTAATCCAACCTGGGGGTTTGGAAAGGAGACAAAAAAATCTAAACTGTTCAGTCTGTTTTATTTTAGTACGCCCTTATAAGGAGATCGACCAATTGGTGACATCACAAATTGGGCAAATCTTGTTTAATTCTAGTGTGACTTACTGAAGCTGTTCAAAGCAGCCTGCAGTCTCATTCGACTCTGACACAAGCTGGCCTATTTAACAAACTTTGCCCACATTCAGCAGTGAGATCCAACTTTTTCAAATAAAAAAGCATCAAACCACCTCTCCAGACCAAATACTCGGAATTTTTAAAGCAGAGCCCCGAGGCCACTCATATGAAACAAAAATGTACCAATAGAAAGTTGTGAGTGATAATGGTTCTAAAACTAAAAATGGAAAACATAACTCTGATTTTTTTTCTTTTCACTAAAGGAGACACTAAAATGTACTTAGCTATCATTCATTTGTCGGTGGATTAAAAAGTGCTGTTCAGTCCAAGGCTCCATTTTTTTTTAATCCCTACCATCATCCAAAGTCCTCTCCAGGATGGGCGGAGAACTGGGTCGTCCATCCCCGATCCGTGTGAAAGCCAGAACCTGGATTTCATACAGCACATATTTCCCAAGACCGGTTAGCTGGACACTGTGGGTGGCGTTTCCTTCCACTGTCCAGAAGTGGACTAAACTGTCCGAGTCCTTCTCTTTGTACACCACCTGCACAAGCAAGGAGACAACAGACGGAGGGTTTTTTTTAGAAAAACGAATCTGCTAAACATTTAAGTTTCTTTGACTTTAAATGTGAATAAAACATGAACAACTTCTAGACACAAAACGAGACCTTGTAGCCAAGAATGAGGCCATTTCTGTCCGGCTCGGGAACCTCAAACCAGCGCACCAGGATGCTGCTGGATGTGGTGGCGAAGGCAGACACGTTGTTGGGTCCACAGGAGGGGACTGAGAAACAAAGAGAGCACAGAGGCGAAAAATTATCCCTGAATAGTCTTTTGTCTGTCTTTTGTTCTGAAAAATTAATGTGTGTTTGACAAAGATGCACTTTGAAAGATGTGCTACGGTTGTATCATGTGTGTCTGATATTCTGGTATCCCCTGCAGGCCTCCTGAAATAGAAAAAATGACTCAAGAAAGGGTCTTTTTCTCTTCCCTGGCACTCATCCCTGGACATAATGCACTGATTCCCAAGAATCTGCTGCAGTGAGTGGAAAAAAGGAGCACAGGAATTCCTCATTCGAGTACATGTGTTCTCAATTTCCTCAGACTCCTTTCTTCACTCCTTCCATTCCTCACTAGCCAGCGTCTGGTCAGAAATGTGAGGACAGAAGTGAGGAGGGGAGAGGTTTTTTCCTTAAATAGAGGTGCACTGTGCTCAGACTTACATAAATTTAACATATGGCAGATGGGGAGCTGCAAGTGTATGATTGATTCTTTTAATATAACTCATAATAGAGATATTCCACCGTGATACTGCAAGAAAACAGAGAAGAAAAACACTGAGAAAATCGATGGGAACAGGGTTATGCAACATATGCTGGAGTGTGTGTTGCCAAGTGTACAACAGATATGTTGGATATACTAAATCCCAGTTTTGTAAACTCTCTGTAAACTAACATATCCAGAATCTGAAGGGTGATTTTGGCTTCAAGAGTCCTAATGTTCAAATGTTTTCAGTTTGTAAAACTTGTGATCCGTGCCTGTGAGAATCAAGCTCTGTTCGTCTTTGCTGTAATGCTAGATAGCAGTCCATTTGGAGAGCAGGAGAGGTGAAATTTGAGTGTTACACTCACTGGCTGTTACCCAAATGCATCTCGAATAGTCTCACATAAGTTCCATCAAAAAAAAAAAAAAGACATCACTACATCTTCATTAAAAAGTTTCTGACATGCCCTTAATCTTAATTAAAGGTGGGGTAGGCAGAAATCCATTAAAGAAGCTTTTAATATCAGTCAATAGCTATTAGTTATTAAATTGGTTATAAATTGGTAAAATAACAATATCGCTGTGTTCTGTTATTTCTGAGTAGTCAACATTTTAAAATTTTTGAGCGCTCCACTCTTTCTGACCTTAAACAAAGCCATTCCCTGCCTCCCCCATGCTGATTGGTTGTCATGCAGACACTGCTCTCCCCCGTGTCGTTCAGGAGCCCAAACAAAGTTAGCGTGCTACAATATCAGACAGTAGAAACCAACCAGAAAGTACAGAAAATTGTCTGAATCCTCCTTTGGCAACGACTGCCGACACAAACAAGAAAACAAAGTAAATACCAGAGAGACTCTCGCGGAATAACGGGCGCTTACAACAGAGGTAGACCGGACAAGAGCTAAAAAGTCGGGTCAATAATGATGGGGGATGCTTCGAGATCTTACGGACCCTGTAACCTTTCTGCTGGACAGGTAAACCGCTTTAATAAAGTAAGCCAAGTGTAACAGAAGTGTTTCTTGTCAAACGGACCTGCTGCGTGTTGTAGCGCCGCTAAACTGTTGACCTCGGGTCCTGGACTATGTCACTTTATCCTAGTTGTAGAAGTCCTGCAAACATTGTGTTTGCTGGTAGTCTGTTGGCATCTACAGTAGCACCAATGCTTTTTACTTTCACCTTGACTGGGCTGCATTTGTAATTATCTGAAGTATTTATCTGCATTATATCTGAATTTAACTGGAACGATATGAGCAAGTAAGGCTGCACGATATTGGAAAAAAATAATATTGCGATTTTTTCAACCCTGCGATATATATTGTGATATTAAAAATACAGTATTTTCACCAGATGACCTGAATAGCACTTAATGTTATGCTGCACTGCTGAAATCTTGAGGACAGTTAATCTGCTCTGATCTTACCTCTTTTTGTGAATGTTAGTAGAACGGCTTCTGTCTGTCTCAGAGATATTTTTAGCTTTTATTGTGCTGGGACGTTATTGTGGCAACAGATGAACACAGAAGACGTGTTTTGGTCGACATCATCCTTCTTTTAACCGAAATAATTCCAGATAACTGACTTTCCTTTTCTTTTTGGCAACAAATCTTCATTTTCGGTGGTTTTCGCTTGTTCGTTGTTCATTTTGCGATCGTTGTTGTTGTTGTTAGCGGTGTTGTGCTGAGAAACGCATGTCCTCCGAGAATTGCATGCACCTCGCAAAACGCGCACTGCTTATAGTAGAGTGGTCCACGGAAATGTACAATTTAAAACCCATACAGTTCTTATTTGTTGGGCTTAATAGTCATGAGTAAAGTTCCGAAAGTAATTCTCAGCGGACACACGTCTCCCTCCATGTGCAGAACATGTGCAGGGGTGGGTTTTCTCCTCCCTGATTTTGATTGACAGCTGGCAGGGTAGTCTGATTGGCAACTGAGAAGTGAGTCTGATTGGCAACTGAGTTAAGGACGAAGGTGATTGGTGGATCGCTGCACAGCACATGCAGAGTCACATGGAGTGTATCTCAGTCGGTTACCCTTGAAATTAAATGAGTTCATTCACCTCCAATATCGCAGGCTCTGCGATGTGACTATCGCACACACGTACATCGCGATGACGATAGTCAAACGATATATTGTTCAGGCCTATGAGCGAGCAGGAGCGTCTGTTTGTTTTTCCCAAAAACTGGCACTTCCTCAGATCCTGCCTACCCCACCTTCAAGCTGGCAGTACACCTTAACCAAAGGATGACCTACCTTCAGAGTAATAAGTGAAGACAAAATGCAACCATGATGGGTGCCGAGGTAAAATGCTGGTGAGATATTTTAGAGCCAAAGCATCTCGCTGTTGTTTGTTACATTATCTCATGTACTTCCTTTTCTTCTGCACCTATCTGGTAAAGACTGCTGTCATTTGTAAACAGAGCTGTCAATCATGTCATTATATCAATTACAACGAAGGAGGAGGGCTTTAAGGTCCACACTGCAGCCAATTATTAGTGGAGCACTCAAAGTTTTGGGTTTGTAAAGTCTGTTGTTCGGAGAAAATGAACACAAATGAGGAGAGTCTCTGGCAACAAACAGCAGAGACGAGATTCTGTGTTGTGATTAATCTGAATTTTTTTGTTCCAACCAACACAAAAACAAACATTTTCCCATTTCTAATGTTTGGAAAAGGGACTTAAGCGTCAGCCAACCACCTGAAAGATTCAGACAACGACTGCTGAGCTGATTCAAAACAAAGTGGTAAATAATGATGCAGATAAATCAAAGCTTGACAAACTTATCGGGATGCAACGATTAGTAAAATCGCTGCTTCTTGGGATTCAAATGTGTGGGTGCTGAGGAATCCAGCTGTTGAGGTCATCCCTGAACTCAAACTCTATTCTTGTGACTCGAGTTCCTGGTCCAGAGTAAACACTGACCAGCTCACAGGAAAAACTGAAGTTGTAGCCCAGATTTATCCCCCTGATGATGCCAACATCTGCCGGCTAAAGGTGGAACCGTTAACTGGAATTCTTACGGCTGAATCCTCGTGACACCAGAGTCAGTGGAAACCGTAATTGCTCGGCTGCAAAAAAGCCGAAACTGTTTTATTTCATTAACCGAGAAAACACAGACATTGTTATTCTTGTGGCACTTCGGGAAACCTGCCCCCCGCCCCATGAGGGTGATAAATAAAGTCATAACTCACCAGACTCCCTCGTCCTCCCTTTGACCGGCGTACTCCAGGGTCCCATTCCGATACCATTAACAGCCTGGACCCTGACCTCGTACTCCGTCCACTCCTCCAGATCCTCGATAGTGAACTCTCTCTCCAAGCGGTCTGCGATGACGTGGGTCAGCCCCCGGCCCTGAGAGCCCGCACGTGAGTACTGGATCCTGTAGCCCACCTGCTCTGGGATCCCGTTGTATTCCCATTCAGGTAAAGGCTGAGCATGGATAGTAAGAGACGGGATAGACAGAGCGTATATTGAGGAAGTTTCTCATGGTTTAACATCTGTTTTATGTTAATGATTCATATTCACATCTACTCACCATCCAGCGTAACCAGAGGCTGGTCTCGCTGGCGGTGCGCAGGGTGACATTAGCAGGCGCCATGTCAGGAGGAGCGGGCAGGGTCTGGATCTTCCTGGAGGGTTGGCTGGGGGGACTCGTGCCCACTATGTTCACCTGACGCATTCGGAACCTGAGGCGAGTTTTTCAACATGAAAATATAACTTTCCTACCAGAGAACTTTTTTAAAGTGATGTAAAAATACAGCTCAGAACATGTCGACCTCTAATAAACTCCCGGCTTTTCTGAAACTCTTGCAGCGTTCTGGCTTTTATACAAGAAGAAGAAGAAACCAGAGCACTGAATGTGAATTTATTCTGAATATAAGAAGAGAGCCGCTGAGCACTGCAGACTGAATGTGCAGAAAAATAGTAACAGCAGTTTATATCCAGCATTAGATCTTTGAATATTATCTGGTTTAAAATTATTGTAAGAAAGCAGGCAGATTTTACAACAACAAAGATTCTTTCAAACCAATACACAGTATCAACATGTGTTCTCTCTTGTATTAGTTGTTGGGTTTCTTTCTGGCACACAGAACATGTATGAAACTGAGAAACTAACAAAGTTGAACTCCTGAAAAGTGCAAATGCTGCCGGTTAAATCTACTCGGCACCCTCGCTGTCAACGTCGGGTGTTGATCAAGGGACCATCAATAAATTACCGGTTGATGTTCCGAAAAAGACAGTTTTCCTTCAATAGCTTCCATGTCCAAAATGTGCCCAAAAGAGCTAAAATTGATTTGAAATTATAGTACTTATGTCACCCAATTAGACACACATTATTTGATCAATTTCTCATTGTGCCTCTAAAGTTCTTTGTGTGCTCCTTACTTTTTTTTAAACTTAGGAGCACATGCGCTCCTTGTGAAAAAAGTTAGTGTCAAGCCCTGGTGTTATCCTCTACAAAAAAAAAGAATATTTACTTTACTTCTCAGAATAAGCACGCTCAAGTCTTTCAGTCCTGATTACAGCCCTCACTGGTGAAGCACTGCAGCATTTAGTCAAATATGATTCATCTAAATTCTAAGATCATTAAGAAAACTTGATTAAATTCATTTGATTCCAAAACAGCGGTCAGAATTGCTGCATATTCTTTAATCTGGGCTTTTAAAATATGCAAAATAACAGGATTTTTGATAAATATTGATTACAAAAACTATGTTCTGACAGCCCAGTTTATTTGTACAATCTTTTCAGCTTTTTGTCTGAAATTTCTGAATACAGAAGCCACAGGGTCTCAACGTCAAGGACAGAGAAATCAGTGCATGAACAAAACAGAATATAAATCATAAAAATCACAAGTAAAGGCAGAAATATTGATGCACACTCTCTTTCCGTTATGTTACCTGTAAAAGGTGTACGGGTTGAGCCCCGGGACCTCTAAAGTGCGTGCCTCAGGTTCGTTGGACACTTGGTGGACCATCACCCAGTCTTCATTTTCGCCTACAACACCCACCTGCAACAGCAGAACCAGACGCCATTAAAACGACATGAAATCCCCTTAATCATGTTTGTGTCTGTGTCTGGAAACACTCCAGAATGAGGACAACATCTGCTCATCAATCTGGTTTACCTGAGCCTCCACCTGCCAACGAGAAATTGATGTTTTTCCGTCATATCCCGGTTTGAACTGCAGGGTGACGGAGCGCGAGCCGATGTTGGTGATCGCCATGTTGGTTGGAGGGCCGGGAAGCTCTGTGAGGAACAAGAAAGACACAGTTAGACACAAACACACACAAAAATGTCACTTCTATGGGTGCATTCTGAGGGCATCTAGGTTTGAAGACTCCACTGAGGGTAAATCCATCTACCACAGCTCCCTCTTGTGGCCGCACAGATACCACACATGGCTGGATCCCATTCACCTCTCCCTCCCCGTGCTCCAGACTTCAGCAGCGACAGCATAAAAGCAGATTAGATTTGGCAAAAGATGCTTACACAAAGTACACCGGCAGAGACAATGCCATGAATGTCAATTACACTGCAGTTATCTGGAGATATGATTCAATCTGATATCCTACTGTTTACACTCAAGCTGAGTAAACAATAAGAATGGATTATTCCTTGGAAAGCCATGAGGGGAAACAAATCTGAAAATGGCGAATTCAAGGAACAACAGGAGGGCGTTTTTCACTATATGAATCTCATTATTTGTTTGTGTGTTGAGGGATTTTCCTTCCCTTCCTTCGAGACAGGTATGCATGAGGATGTGTTTGTGCGTAAAATAATTCATTCTCCACACACCCCCTCTTGAGATAAACATTAAACCTTCCAGAACATATAGTTTACATAAATTTAACTTGACGATATAAACGTCTAACTCCAGGAAACTGGACTGTGGCCTGGTATTAAAAACACATAACATTCCCTCCGGGTGCTATAAGCAATTACTCCTTATTGCTTAAATGCAGGTGTGCTCAAATGTAATGAAATACAGATTGCACACGCTGTTGTGAAATGAGCGCCTCTAAATCATTTGCATGACTGATTATTGAGGGGGCTTCAGAGCAGCATTGTTGCAGACACATTGGTGTTTTCTTTACACATATACAATGAGAGTAATCACCACGCCGGGACTATAACTGCTGCTCTGCTTTCATTTTAACAGCCTTTCATTTCACAGGTTGCACACACGCACAACCTCTGAATGCCGCTCCACTAATTGACGTGGGTATTGTTTTTCTATTACACAATTTTGCGAATATGAAATCATTAAACACTGTAATTACGCTCAAAGCTCTCGTGGGAGCTATTATTTCACGGACGTGGGGCAGATGTGAATTGGTTTGTTGTATTTTTTTTTTTCTTTTTGGTTCCGTCCCAGCTGAGGTGACTGAGGATCCCGTTTCATTGTGCCTGGCGCCAGACGGCGTGGAGAGTGTGCGCGGAGTTTAATGTGAAACAGTGAATACGCAGGAGGGGAAGGTGCAATAAAAGGTTCTCGGCTATCGGCGGAATGTGATCTGAAAGTCTGCACCACCAGACTGGAGGAGTGGAGTCTAGAAACGAGCTCTGAAGAGAGGAAGTGGAGGCTTTAATAAAAGTTGGCAGCCAGTTGCCTCATGGGAAATGTAGGATCCGGTGACTCTGGAGGTAGATCTATATAAAAGGAACCACAAAGTAGGGCTTATAGGTCATGATGCAGTCAGCGTTTGTCTTTGTCTCTCACAGGTGCAAAGTTAAATGCTTTAGCCAGGCGTGTATATAAAATATATTTGTTGAAAGCATGATTTTTATAGGTACGTCACTTCCTGGGATCGACACTGAGGGGTGTGGTTTTGGGATGTTTGGCGGGTCATTTAAATCTCACCGGTGCAGTCAGAATATGGGTTGCGGTAAGCTCTGATAATTTTCTGTTGACCGTTTCACTCATCCTGTTTTGACCTCATTTTCATCATATCACTTTTTCATTTGAAGGCTAAAATTTTTGGACCTGTATCAGAGTGTTTTTTTCCTTTTTTGGAAGAATAAACCACTTTCAACACTCAAACCGGACTGATAATTGAACGAGTCGCAGATGCAAGTGAACCTAAAACCCCGGCAGCCTTTTTGTTGAGGGAAATTGTCGCTACAAGGTCGGTTTTAGAGCCACAATCTCCCTGTAAAAAATTGGTATTTTTAAGCCATCATCACAGACAGTAACATTCCTCCCACTTTCATCTACGCTAGTCTAACTGCCTGCCTAAAGTCACTACAGCCTGATTTCTATCAACAAGTTTAAGCCCCTGATACTGAATCATTAAAGGGATGATTGCTGACTGCTTGCTTCTCTAGTTAAATTAACTTTAGTAACGACCACGAGATAGCAATACACAGTGGTCTAACCTCAGGCCAGTCCATTATGGACTACAGCGGGGTGCCTCAGCTCAAGGAAGAACATTTATGATCATTTCTTTATCATTTCCTTGTAGTAATAATCACCATATTAATCATTTTGAACTGCAGACTCTGTAGTTCTTCTGCCTTAGCGTCTCAGTCTGATTGTATTTCCATGAAGTAATGATTATAATTGTTCTTCCTTGAGCTGCGGCACCCCGCCTCAGTCGATGATGGACTGGTTTAGGTCTCGCTATAATCAAGCGGCTGCTGGAGGAGAGTAGGTGAATTGTGTTTAGTCTCTTTGCTTAAGAAATCAGGCAAAGTTGAAAAGATGTTTGGTGGCTAGTGCTGTGTCTGGGACCCTATATGTACTGTTGATGAAGTTAGGTGCTGTTACAGAGTGTTTGACACTAAATTAATTTTACGCCAGAATATCCCTTTAAAAGGAGTTGTTTTTCATAATACAAGTTTGGTACATTAGCCAGGCGTGTCTAACCAGGTCGGTTTTAGAGCCACAATCTCCTTGTAAAATTGGGTATTTTTCAGTCATCATCAAAGACAGCAGCCATCCTCCTACTTTAATCTATCCTAGTCTAACCGCCTGCCTAAAGTCACGACAGCCTGATTTCTATCAACAAGTTTAAGCCCTTGATACTGAATCATGAACAGTGTGGCAGCCCTAATCAGTTATGAGTAGTTGCACATTTTCCAATCAAAGCAACCTCACAGTTTCAGTGAAGTAAATTTGATGAGTCTGTGCTCATCACTAAAAAGTTGATGGTGCAGGCTCTGCACTCCCTAAAGTCAGTCCTGTCAGTGGAGAACAGGCTGTTCAATAGCCGATGATTTTATCCATTTTATCCCAACACTCATCCTGTCCTCTCGTCTTCCTTTTATCAGCTCTAAAAATCACGCCGATAACTGCTCATCTGATTATTTTTCATCTTTCATCGTTTGGGGAAAAACAGCTGATCTTGCACACTGAATATGCACAAAGAGGAAATTTGGCATAACTGCAAAACTGACACCTTAAAAGGACAGCCCGTTCACCTCTCTTTTGATGAGCTGTTGAAAACCTTCAAACTTGTCTTTTTAGACTTTCAGTATCCGTGCCGATGGTGTGCTCACTGACCTGGTGGGACGCCAGAGGAGATGGTGGAGGAGGACATGTGGCCCTGGCCTTTGGAGGTCATTCCCGCCACTTCGATGGTGTACGTGGTGAGAGCGGTGAGTCCAGTGACCCGGTACTCCAGAGTGACATTGGGCAGGTAGTGGGTAACTCTGGTGTTTGTTCGGTTGTACTCCTCCCATGAAATGCGGTAGCCTGCGGAGAGGGTTTGACAACGGCAGACAGAGAATCCTCAGAGGGAAAATTCAGCAGCAGGTTGACTACAATAGCAACTCTCAGCTCACACGCTACAGGGCAAACGAACAGAAATATTAAATTAACTTCATCAAAAATTTAATATGGCAAATGAAATCAGCCTGTGATTATACCTCTCTACACACATCCTCCACCCACTCCCACACACACACACACTTTTACCCTCTCAAAGTTAATGCAATTTGCTCCTTGGCCGGCAGCTCTTTTCATGTGATTGCATAAGGCATTAGGCAGCATTTCTTGCCAAATCAATAATTTCACAAAGCATGTCAGTGTTAGTCTCCTGGGAGTGTTGAAGCACATTAGAATGGTTTAGAAATCACTTTTCAATACGCTGCAAATTCTCCACCTCTGTAAACACTTGAATATTAATGGAACCAGCGGACTCGAGGCTGGACAAGTTAAAGTCGGACTGTTATGTAAACTGTTAAGGAAAGACGAGCAGCTCCCTGGGATGATGTTAATTAGGACATTTTCCGTGAAAATCCTCAAACAAGAGTAAATCTTTCTTGTAAGGATTAATCTCCTTTTTGATATTTTTTATAAAACAGATTGTGTTCTGTATTTTTGACATAAAAAGATTGTTTAGTCAAGAGACTTATGAGAAGCAAAAGTAACCACAAGCCAAATATCTCTCTGCGCAGTTACACCGAGGTGCCATTCGCTGCAGAAACAGGTTTAATAGCCTCCCTGAGGACGACTGGCTCCGTTTGTTTTATTATTTAGAGAGTGAAACATTTGATGTTTATGGCTTTTTACACAGGTTGATGACTTCATATTCTCTTTCAGAATAAAAAAAAAAACTTTATCTCTGCTTACTGCTTCTTTTTTCTGCATGTCTTGAGTTGGATTTTTGTTGGAGTCTTTTCTGACACATTTTATTTGCTTCGACTAGAAGAAAAGAGTTTTTTTTCCTCTGAAATGTAATGTTGCATAAAGGGAGTTTTATTATTTTCTAGCAAGTTCTGTCTCACTGATGCAATGGTATATTTGGTGTGTTATGAGCTGCGGCAGACTAGGCAGTACGATATCACTGATGCAAATAAAATTCATATTTGTGTTTTATACTTTAAAGAAATACAGAAAAGCAGGAAAGTAAATGTTCAAAGCGAGAAAAAGCATTATGTTCTTATCTCACTATTTGAAGTGAAGCAATGCTATATGAGCTATTGATGTTTTGACGTGAGACAGTAAAACTATAGGGGTAAAATTACAAAAATAGCAAAAATACAAGTGACAAAATATGTTTCACACTCACTGAAAATGAGGTTCAGGGGCAAACGAATGTCCTAAAATCTCTCTATAGACACTGTTTTTGACATTAAGCGTCTTTTAACGGGAATTACATGTTAATATCGTGCTTAAATTAAACCAACGGTAATAGTTCATGGTGGTGGTCCGTTAAGCTGGTGTTCACTCGTCATAAAATGGACGATAGACGAAAGCTAGCTAAAAGCCTCTGGGAGATGACTTAGCAGTTTTAAAAATGTAAAATTTTAACATTTACTTTAAATACAAAAACCGTGTAAAACCTTATGCCTCCTCGATTTACTCGTTAAACTTTCTAAGGGTTCTGTCAACAGTTCGTTTTCAGTTCTGTAAGTGACGATCTACCCGGATATACTTCAAAATAAAAGCATGCTGCCGGAATGCCGGAAATAAACAAACAGTATGCTAGGTGGAACAAGATATCAAATTAAAAGCATGACAAGCAATCGTTTTCTAAAGCAGTGGTTCTCATCTGGTCTCACTCTGGGACCCACATTTTCCCATGGTCCACTTGTTTTATTGAGTAAAGTGCATTTCAGAGCACATGAAGGGGATAACATAGATAGATAGAGAAGTTTCACAAAGATCTAAATACTAAAAGTAAAAATCTGGAATTGATTCAATTTGGAATAACAATTAGATGATTACAGCTGCGTACATAAGACACCCGGTAATCGAATTTGTAGGCTACTGCTTGTTTGGCTTCTTGAGTCTAGTTTTGAGGTGAAGTAAACATACCCGTGAGAACTCCATTCTTCTCGTTAGGTTCACTCCAGCTCACTTTCAGCGATGTGTCCAAGATCTCGGTGAAACTCAGGTGACCCACGGCACCAGGAGCTGGATAGAAAGGAGGAAGAATAATGAGCAAGGCCCGGGGGGAGGAGGATACACTCTTCACACATGTAAAAGTTTATTGGAAATCTGCTTGAAAATTGTGTATACTATGAGGTTACAACAAAATCAGTAAGTTTAGTTAATTTTTAACAAAACTGTCTGATGAGGAGATGAGGAAAATTTAGTTTAAGAAAAAAATAAATCATTAAAAAAAGAAACTGGGTCCCAATTATGATGATCCTGGCTGGATGCAGAACACACTCGGTCATTAGCACCTCTCTACAACCTGGTTCTGCATGAATAATAGATCTTGCCTGGAGGATGTGTTACTGTGAGACACTTGTGGCTCCCCGGCATGGAAGCGAGAAAAACATGGAAAAGGAGTTACTCACTATCCTCGTGTGTCCTCAGCGCTCTACGCGGGCTGCGGGGGCCGTCTCCGGGTGTGGTGAAACACAGAACCGAGGTGTAATACTCTGTGAACTTCCTCAGACCTGTCACGTAGCCCACGTGGACGCTCTCTTGGAAGTTCGGCCCCACTGTTATCATAGAGAGGTGGTCTTCTTTGCCAGGCTCCCAGGCTAGCAACTAAAACACACAGAAAAGAAACTACGCTGAAATTACGCTGAACAATGTGTCTAACCATTACTCCTCATGCATTTACCCTCACAGCACTAACAGCAGTATCTCTCTCTGGTAGTCCTGAGCCACACTGAGGAGATATTTGGCATCAAAGCTCTGCCAAATATACTTAGAAAGATGCCCTGAAGAGGTTCAGACTGCAAGAGCATGCTGAAAACTCCAAGATACAGCTGTAAACTGAGGATGGAAAACAGATTTAAGGCTCAAGAGAGGCGTGATAGCAACCGCTCATTGTTGATTTTAAGCATTATAGCATCCGCCAATTGACTTTATCCGCACAGCAGCCATTTTTCTGAAGCAGCGCGCTCAGAGGGGTTAGCTTAAATTCTACAGTAATTTCACAACGGTGAAGCACAGACAGATGAAAGCTAATATTATCATTGTGGAGTTTAGCTAACGTACAAGCTTGAAGCTCTTGCAGCTAATGCTAATGCTAACAAACAAAGCTGCATCACACAGTTTCTTTTACTCAAACTATTGTTGTCAAACTCAAAATATGTTCACATTTAATAAGGAATAAAGAGATGATTGCTGTCTTCTTAACAACAAACCTACAACCTGGATTTTGTTATCATATCCATGTGCTAGCTGTTAGCTGTTAGCTGCCTACCTTGAGCGTGATGCCAGAGGGACGTTGTCCTTTTTACAAAATAAAACTCCAATTTTGCTGAAATAGTAGTCATAATGATCTAACAAACAGATTTTAAAATATATGCAAGATCATATAAAGTCTAGGCACTGTTCTCTACATATTTGATGTCACAATGTTGAAGCCCACAGGGGGGCGCCAAAACCAGAAAACTTGAAGTTTCTCACAGGAGCTTTAAACAAATGATTAGGACTAGAAATATCAAGAGAGAATGAGAAATAAGGTCATTTTCTTTTTGTCTAGCTCTGCAAAATATGACTTCTTGGTACAACCAGTGACATCGCCCCCTTCTGACCAAAAGAGGGACATCAGGGTTAAAGGACCGCAGGTTTGCCTTCGTAACAAAGAAAGTATGTCCACTTTAAATGTATATTCTTTGCTTTAAATCCACGCCATTGTTCTTTTCATCAGGTTTTAATTTTTTAACAGGTTTGATTTCAAAGAGCTGTTCTCTCATTGTTTCACTTTGTCCTTTTTACAAAATAAAACTCAAATTTTGCTGAAATAGTAGCGATAATGATCTAACAAACAGATTTTAAAATATATTCAAGATCAAATAAAGTCTAGGCGCCGTTCTCTACATATTTGATGTCCCACTGCCTGAATTAATAAATAAATGTTCAGCTCTCTTTCTCTTTCGCCTCATTCTTCACCCCCCTTTCACACCCTCTACCTTCATTTTTCTCCCAGCCTCTTTGTCTATCCCTGCAGAGAAAATATATAGTATTTTAAATGAGATTTGGTTTGTACAGTGACCCCTTCCACCCAGCTGAGTAAGACCTATGGAGTCCTTTTGAGCAGTTAGACAAAAAGCAGGGGGAAAAAAACCCACATGAGATATTATTTAAGTCTCACTGGAAAAATACAACTACCCTACAGATGTGGTTTCACGATTCCCTGTGGGGTAGGGTACATTTGTTTCCATGAAGAATAAGCAGCAGAGGGAGAGATGGACTACATTCAGGGGCGCGTGACAAAATAATGAAGACATTCATCATTACATGCACACAGCTTCACAATAAAACAGATGAAAAATGGCTGCAAAGATAAAGAGAATGACCTCCGACTGACAAATGGGTGAGCAAAGATCATTGTTCACAGTGGCGCAAAATACCTTCTGCCCCTTGGCTTTTTTTTTTCTTGCTCTCTACACAAGAAATGTGGTTCTACAACTTCAGCTCTGACAGTTCTGTCAATGGCTGTGATGGCTGGAGGGGGGTGGGGGCCCGCGGCTCATACTGACCTTGTACCCCTGGTTGATGCCGTTGATGAACTGAGGATTCGGGGCTGTCCACGTAAAACGGATTGTTGTCGAGTTGACTGCTTCGGCTTGCACGTTGCCGGGGGCGATGGTGGGTACTTGGATGCACAAGGAGAGGAGGGGAAAAACAAGACAGACAGACAGACAGATAGATAGATAGATAGATAGATAGATAGATAGATAGATAGATAGATAGATAGATAGATAGATAGATAGATAGATAGATAGATAGAGGAGGAGGAGGGGGGTGACACAAAAACAAAAGGTGTGAGAGCAGCTCTGAGCTGACTGCTGGAAGTCTGCCTGCATCTATTTTGATGCCGGTATCGATCGCCGCTGCTCAGGTCAGGGCAGATACCGCCATCGCTCTCTGTCTGATGACACTCACACCTCATACTGAGCTCTCTGTGGCTTTGTTTGTGACTGTGGGAGCTGCTTATGGATTTCAGAGGGATGTCACACCTGTGTGAGGTCTATACAAGACGAGTTAATGCTAATACAGATGGACAGTGAGCGGAGCGGCGGCTTCGACACTAGAACCATAAAGTCAGCCACTTTAACCATCTGTTCTGTTTGAAATGCAACAAATTGAATTATTTAAAGGTGTATTTTTCATAATGGTTTAATTACAGCATTATGGTTTGACCAAACAAAAGCAAATGCGGTATAGGAAGAGCTCAAAGAGTCAAATTTCGAATACATAAATTTGATTTAATTCAGTAAAACGTGATTAAATGTGACTAAATAATAATCATCAGCCATAGTTTAATAGAGTATCCACTTAAAATGTGAGGCATAACAAGGCTTTTTATTCTAGCATACGATATTAAAAATTGTTATTCCTAAAAATTGCACATTATAAAAGAGCAAGAGCGATAATTATACCTTTCAGAGTCATAAAATTTAGCATGACCTTGATAAATGGTGCTGCATTTCCATGTTTGCTCATATTTACTGCTCCTGAAAAGCTACACTGATGTTCCTGAGCAGAACTCTGCAGTATGCTAAAACTAAGCTTAAGATTCGAGTTCAAATCAAGAAGAAAACCGCTCCTCAAGACAAATCCACGCCTCCATCAGATGAGCAAACATCGAGGAGATCAGTTAAAGCTCCTGTGAGGAGTTTTTTAAAGTTTATGAAACTGACTAAAATTCATATTGATGCTTTTTTTATGATGCAAAAACAGCAAACAAGACAGCCAGATCTTCATTTTCAGAGCTTGAAACTGGTGTGAGGGGGTAGGTGTCAGCCGAGCAGCTAAGGAAACAGCCCTGTTCTGATTATTCCCACATAAAATATTCACAACAAAACCCACATTTGACTGAGATGAGTTTTCCTGTTAGAAGACACTCTCCACTTTTGTCCTCACAGGAGCTTTAATCTGTCATTTTAAACTTTATCATGTTATTAAAGTTGGCGTTAAAACCCCTTAAATCACTTCAGTATTTTTTTTATCCTTTCCCTGTTAAGTTCCTTCTTTTTTACATGGCTTTTAATTTTTTTTTTCATTTATAAAAATTCTAATTGTCAGTTTTTGTCAGTGACTTTGTCCTTCAATCAGAGGGATTAGTATTTTTCACATCTGAACCATCTGAGGTTACATGATTATAAATTTAGTGTCTTGATCCCTCTATGAGGCTATTGCAGTACCGATCCTAGCATTATAAATTTGTCCTTATTTACCACCTTGATTAACAACATGACATACAGACAGTACTAATCTACGAGTTAGGTGGATAAGTTCAGCTATGTATAAGAATAAAATGGATGCTTACAAAGCCTGTGTATGCAACTGCTGGCTGTTGCTCCTCTGCCTTTTTAATGAATAACAAATAATCAACAGAGACGCTTACTGTGAATTAACACATACAGATGCTGACCCAATACAAAAGATGAATTCAGTGATTCAGAAAGAAGTATGTCCACTTTGTGTTTAGATGTGTTATGATATGGGTGCTCACCTCCCTGCAGAGTCCACTCTGTGACTTTGTGGCTAAAAGTGCCCAAACCAGCTCCATTGTAAGCGGCCACCTCAATCTCATAGTTAGTCCAGATGATGAGGTCCTCCAGCAGCAGGGTGGTCACATCTGGACTGGAGATGTTTTTAATCTGGTAGTCCACAGGCAGCCCGGTCAGACGGTACCTAACACACAAACACATAAACTCTGACTTGTGTGATTTTTGTACTCTGAATTTGACATTTTGAGTGTTTCACTGCAGAAGAAAACACATCACAGTGCTGCTTGTGCCTGAGTAAATACACGCAGTACACCAGACCTCCCTGCTAGGGGGAGACAAAGCACCAAAAACCAGGTAATTAAAACCCACAGACAGCACCTTGTGTTGTCTGGAACACACCTGCTGTTTCATTTGGATGTAATGAATAAAAAGCCTGACAGAAAAGCAAACTAATTACATGTTCAGAGGATTTACAGTCAGCTGGCAGAGAGCTGACTCTGCTTATTAGAGTCGCTAAACTTTGTGGGAGCCAAACCTGTCATTAAATTTTACCTCAGATTAAATTATTTTTTTCATGTACTGATGTTTACTGACACTTCAGGGGCTCCTTAGTTATATATGCTGTGAGTGGCTTCATCTCCAGCAGCTCAACAGAGGACAGTAATGTAGTGAAACCAAAAGTTCCCAGTGTTATACATTAGAAATAGTGAACCACATCAACATTACAGAAACATTTCCTCTCAACATGTATATTCTTTTGTGATGGAAGGTGTCACAAACCACTTTTATTTATCAATCTAATATTTTTGGTCTAGCTCTTTAAATACCAAAGTGAGTGTCTGCTTCGTAACCGAGGCCTGTTGCCGAGGAATGAAAGATGGAGCGACACAGTCTGAGTGATGATGCTCGTTCATAATGAAGGGTTGAGGTAAAACCGGTGGCCAATCAGAGGAGGACTTGAGCCCGTGTAAATAAGGTGGCAGGAACCTTTCTAGGGTTGGACATCAAGTCTCGAGCATCGATGCGGACCGGGACAAACATTCCGATTCTCACGGAATCGTTCAAATTTTAAAATTTCGATTTCGAGTTTCGATGCCGAAGAAATAGCCGCCAAACACCAACGAGGACGAAGCAGAGAGAGAAGAGAGAGAAGAGAGAGAGAGTGCATTGCAACCCACACGGCTGCGGTCAAAGGTTTGGCTAACTTTAGCAGGAAGAATGAACTTTGATCTCAATGCAACATTAGCAATACAGTTATATCATACAGAGGAGGGTGAACGACCAACATGATTAAACACCTCAGGATTCATGGAGGAGAAATACCCGAGTACTCCTCTTTGATGCGCTTCACCAGTCTTCCGCTAACCAGCCAGAATCAGATAAAGTGAAACAATAAATTACTTCTGTCTTCTGTTAACTTTGAAGTGGAAAACAAACTGTACTGTGTACGGTGGGTCAACTTAAATATCCAACTAACGTTAGCCCTTGTACTTAAGACAAACGACATGACAACAAAAATTGATATTTATATACTGGTTGAAAAGTTAATATAATTTAAAAATTCATGGAGAAGTTCAGAAATTCGGTCCAAAAAGTAGAAATCCATGAAATTTTTTTTAGTATCCTGCCTTGTAAAAGAATCGGAATAGAGAATCGTTAAAAACACGGAATCAAAACGAGGAATCGGAACCTGAATCGTTCAAAATCAAACGATACCAAACCCTAATCTTGATACACATTTTTATCGTCTTTACCCAAATCCAGTTTTTCAATCTTATGTTGTTGGTCTAAATCTTTAAATACCAAAGTGAGTCTCCACCTTCTAACTGAGGCCTGCTGCCGCTCACAACTACAGTGCCAGAGGGATGAATGATGGAGCGCCACAGGGATAGAGTGTTGAGGTAAAACCATTGGCCAATCAGAGGAGGACTTGAGCCTGTGGTGGCAGGGACCTTACCTGACGACGTATCCTCTGAGGATGCCGTTCTGGTGGCTTTCTGGCGGAGGCTGCCACTGGATCATGATGGACTGGTTGGTCCGACCGCTGGCGATGACGTTCTGAGGAGGAGCGCTGGGAGGCTCCTCAGGAAGAGAGACGCTGAAAAAACACACTTATGGTAATTTAAAGAACAAGAGACTGGAGAACATTTTTACTCATCACAAACTCATTTTTGTTTCGTTTTAAGTCCAAATATAAAGCTCTGTCATGTTACAACAGACGGCTTCACTGGCTTAGATTAACTCAAAGCTTCGTATATGAAGCACCCTCTACGAACCGTTGTTTTCGTCTGAAATGCGTCTTCCTACTTTGCTGCTTTTGCTAAAAACCCTTCAAATTTTCTTCTGAACTTCTGCTCCCAAAAAACACGCACATCCCCCTCCTTTGATACCACATCTAAGGGAGTCATAGTCTACTCAGCCGCCTAATCGCCATGTTTTCACCCTGACAAAACACCCCGAGGAGAGGATTGGTGCGAGAAATGAAGGGCAGATCAGTGGTGGTGACTTTCTACCGTGTGGCGTCACAGAGTGCCGACTGCCAGCTCCTCATTGCGACACACAGACGGCGCCCTCCACCCCCCTCAGCTCTCCTCTGGCTGGGGAGCTGGCAGCGGGAGGCGGCGTGACAGACTGGTGGAGGATGAAGTGAGGGACGGAGGGGGGGAGTGTGGGAGGGAAGAGCGCTTGAAGTTTTACGAAGCTGCAAACCCGATACAAACATCAGACCTTTAATCCCTCCTGTGACTCTAATATACATGTCTGAATGTTTAACACATGAGTGTGCATGCAGTCGGGTCTGTTTCACATTTACTCAACTTTGAACAGACTCCTGACTGAGATTCAGTCAATCTGGTTGTCAAGGAAACTTGTTTATCGATCACAGGGTTGTATCGCCTAACGTAGACAAAGTGTAGCAGGTGGTTTTTGATCTTTTTTGAGATTCCTGAGAGCTCCTGAGGTGTAAATATTCATCTGTAGAATCACACTATCAGAGCGAATGTGTCTGAAACTTTAAAGCTCCTGTGAGAGATTTTTGGCGCCCCCTATGGACAAAGCAGCTTTTGCTTTTCCTGACAAAAAAAATGAATCCAGCTGACTTTTGACAGAGACATGCATCATTTATTGTGAATAGTCTATGTAGAAAAAAGCTGTTTCTCCACCTGCTTGGCTAACACCTCCCCGCTCACACTGGTTTCAAACTTTGTAAATTTCAAAATAAAATTCATCAGTCAAGTGTCTGATAATCTTATTTCCTTTTGGATATTATAAAAAGGAATCAAAATAAATTTCAGCCTGTTTCAAATTATCCTCAGAGGAGCTTTAAGCTTAAAAAAGCTCCACTACATCTCCATTATCAGGACACTTCCCACACTAGACAGATATCTGTGACTCAGTACGTTTACATGACAATCGAGAAAACCAAATTATCGCCTTACTCCGATTTAGACCGGACAACTAAAGTGCATGTAAACACTTAAGTCCGACTATATTCAGAGTTTGAGAACTCCAATCGGAGTCGGAGAACTCTGATTAAGACACCCAGATAATGCGATTGGAATTCGATTTTCTCTACCATGTAACCAGCATCATGTACGACAAAAACAGTGCTGTACGATGCTCCATCTTCTTGCTCGTAAAATGCCTGAGCCACTTCTGAGGTCTGGCATGGACCTGCTGTTGTTGCTGACGCTTGAATGGGGTCGGAAACAGCGCAGCTGAAAAGACCCATATCGCCCCCTAGTTTTGGGGAGGAGGAAACATTCACTTAAATAATTCAATTTTCCCAGCTACATGTATACACGGACAAGGAGAGAAGTCTGATTCTGCAAAAAAAACTAATTCTGAGCTTAATCCGATTAAGCTGTGCATGTAAACACACTGTCTGTCAGAGCTGTAATGGCAAGAAAATTAAGCCCAGAGGCTAGCTTAAAATAAGTCAAAACAAGCTTCTTTGAACACTTGCCTCTGTCTTAATTGACCCCAAACCCAAGAAATAAATGAACAGAAAACTTCTCAAAAGTCTAAATAGTTGGATTTCACCAGCATTATCAGAATTAGTTATTGTGCCAGAAACCATGATTGAGAAAATATTCGACATGAACGTTGATTTTAAAGTTTAACACATGTCCCATCTGTTAACATGGAGAAGGCGGGCCAATCAGTTAGCAGAGCTCTGGCTTCACTTTTTAAAGCTGTCATGCCATCCATCGATTTGTACTGTCTATGAGCCCCAGGTTAATATTCTTCTCAGTGTAATCTGGTCCCAGGCCATTCCAAGAACCGTGGTTCTACAAATGGATCAATACTGATTAGCAGTCTTCATACATTTTGCTAATTCACGTAATCAGAAACAGCCCTGAGATCCATGGTAATACAATCAGATCAAACCTGGACCCAAATGGCCTTATTAAAACACGAAACCAATACCAGTTGAGTCCCAGGGTCAATTCTTGGGATGTGGGATCTAGAAGGCAAGGCCGGCAAAAACCTCTAATAGAAGTAAATGCGGTGTTTGTCTTGAGCTTACCGGTCTGTCTCCTTGCTGAACTGCCCCTTCCCCACATCATTCACAGCACAAAGGCGGAACTGATAGGAGCGCGCCGGGATCAATCCGCTCACCGTCACTGCCGTGGACTCCGGCTCAATATTAGCCAGCAGGATGGCCCAGGGTGCATCTAAGGAGGGAGAGGAGCAACATTTACAACCGCTGCTATGCTAATCCGTCACCTTTACATCCTATAAAATGTAACATTTTTGCAAGAAAGGAGTCTAACATTTGTGGTAATCTTCAGGGGAGTTTTTCTCTTTTATGCCTGCAATCTTTTTGTCACAGCTGGTCGCAAATTTAACTCCAATTCGAACAAATAAAATGAGTTTTTCAAAGGAAAAAACAGTAAACTACACAGGCGAGCTACTGTTTCTGCTCTGTATAAGCTCAACTGTTAACATATGTGTTACACGCAGGGCTGTGATCGGTTGTAGTCCTGCTTTCATTCCTACGTGACATCAAATATAATGATGGACGCTCTTAATTGGCTCCACGATCGATTCTTTATCAAAATTTCTCTTTTAAGTTCGATGCTGTGTTTGCTTTCCCCTGAAGCTTTAGGGGGAAAAAAACGGACATCACAGACGCCTGGCTGCATGGAAATCAAAAATCCACATGAGCAATATTTGATGTCTTTCTCACTCGCTTCAACATTTACGAATGAATAAATTATTGATAGAAAAGTCATAAAAGTGGCAAGAGTGTAAAAGGATACCTGGCCTGGTACTGTCTTTTTCTCAGTCAGGTTTCCAGACATAAACTATTGTACCGCTATTGCTGCTACTCAGGTTGTAAATGATATTTTTGAAGCCCTGCGGTGTTTCATGTCTCTATTTATTTACCTCGCCAAGGTCGTTCAATAATGTATATTATCAGATGTCCTAAAGCTGTTGGGTTTCACAGGTAGAATCCAAACAGATCAATTCAGAGGTATCTCCTTAAAGGGTGTTCCACAAGGTTCAGCCCTAGGTCCACTATCGTTTACTATTTGCATAAAAACTCATGGACAGAGCGTCTGATTTTACTTTTATGCTGACGATACTGTTACCCCCAATTTGCACTGCATCCGTATCGGCTACAAAAAGGCTGTATCAGCCGATCATCACTGATCATAACCATTCAAGTTAATGTGTCAATTTCCACCGGCTTCTTTCCGTTCTGCTGCGGATCGCCGGACTCTGCAGATGATCGCAGGATCAAGTTAGGTGCTGAGGAGATGCTGATTCTAGAAGTCTAGAAGTAGATTTCCTCCTCTGGAAGGACACAATCTACTGCTTATATGGTTATGTAAACTCTAAAAACACTTGGTTATTTCTCCAACCCAATTACTGGGTTTTGCATGTTGAGTTAAATTTCTGGGTTATTTTCCAGATCCATACCCATTTCTTGGTTCATATGGATTCTATGTAACCCAATTTGAGGGTTATTTGAATGGGTTAATAATTATGGGTTATTTTTCTGAGATTAACCCAATAATTGGGTCAGGACGTTGGGTTCGATTGACTCTACATGGATTGTAGGCCTAATGGCAATGGCTCAACAGGTAGAGCATCCAGTTCCCAACCGGAGGGTTGGGGTTTGAATCCCACATGAGACACATCTGTAAGGAGCGAAGTTTATCTACCTGTGTGGGTCCTTAGGCAAGACCCTTGGCGCTATGGCCTACCTCACAAACCTGAGTATGTACCATTGAAAGCCACACCGGCTCAGACGGTACAGATTGTCAAAGCAAAACTCCCAAAAAAAGCTCCCCAAATGCAGTTACCAATTAAACCCAAGATCATAAGTCAAATTAACTCGAAGAGTGGGTTAATTTGAATAACCCAACATTCAAGGTCAAAATAACCCAATAAGTAGTCGGTCCCTTTTCAACCCTGGTGCTGCAGGGGTTTCTAGAGTGTGCCTGTCTTTATAGAGACGACTCTTTATCCCGCGATTGCATGTTTGCATGTAAATCCGCGGGTTCTTGTGAGTTCTCATGATTCCTGGCCATAATCCGCCATGAAATTCGCCTCACAATCGGTAGGAATTGGTAGATGGCTAAAATCGCTGCCGTTCTGGATCGGAGCTGTTCTGGATGCAGTGGAAATTCAGGGTTTAGTTATCATTGTGAGTATTACTATGTGATGTATCGTATATCAATGCTCATATTCAAAGCTTTCACAGCCGACATTGAGTGCGTCATCGTCCTTTTCAACTTCAGACAGCCATTGATACAGACACCTGGGAACTTGACAGACATTCTCGGTCGGGCTCCTCTTTGAAAGAGATCTTTTAATCTCAATGGGACTAGCCAGGCTGAATTAAGTCTGATTAAAAAGTAACCGGTGAATAGAGCAGGAAGAAGTTCTGTGCGACTTACTGTTCTCCGAGACCTCCAGGATGTAGCGTATAAGAGGACTGTTTCCATCAAAAGGCTTGGCCCAGACCAGGTCAATCGCTCTTTTCTCAGATTTGCTCAGCACAGCTGTGGGGTTCTCTGGGGCGTGAGGGAGCTGCCTGCAGGGAACCACCGAGACAAGTTTCAATAAATAAAAGAATCTCTCCTATCCCAGCAAATCCTCCACGGGGACACAGAGTTACAGAGCGTTTCAGTCTCCTCGGCCCATCTCTTGCACGGATCTGAAGTAAAGCTGGATGTTTTATAACAGAGAGATCAGTCGGACAGGTGATGAAATGCGGCCAGACAAGACGGCAAAGATGGTTCCTTGTCAAGATGGACGTGCAGGAGGGCAAAGAGAGGGAGAGATGGATATCTGCAGAGTGGAGGAAATGGACTGAGAGGCGTAAAAAGACAGATAGGAGGAAAATGCACGGACAAAGACAGGAATAAACGAGGAAAAAGCTGCAGATCATTAATTCATTCAGCCATAAATTCAGATAAGCACGCGCAGATTGGCAGATAAAACCTTATTGCAGCGAGCGGGTACAGACAGTAAAACCAGAGGGCCGGTGGAGAGACAAAAAAGACAGAAACAATCAGTCAGTCAGTCCATCACAAACACAAAGTTCGATGTGTCTTTCAAATTAAATTCACCCTTGCTGCAGTGAAATGTGTGCCAGCAGTCGAAGCCAAAGTTTAGGAGAAATAGAGATCCGAGTTGACGAAAACAACACAGAGGAAGAGCTGGCGTGTGTGTGTTTCAGCGTGTGTGTGTAAAAGTAGTCTCACAGACGGGGAATGGAGCCCCCTGGGGGATTGAAGTGTGTCGGGTGAGAATGAGGACAGGGGAGGTGAGCGAGAGCAGGTGTCATTTAAGTGGAAATGAGTCAGAGGTGTGAGGCAGAATGGCAGGGAAAGGTTGGCGTTGCATGTGTGTGTGTGTGTTGTGTAAAAATGTGTGTGAGCACGGCCCGGCTTCAAAGGACATGTTCTAACCTGCACCTGTGCATCGAAGAATATTGGAGGTGCGAGAATGAATGCCAAAGAGGAGAAGGAGGAAAAGGAGATCCAGGAGAAGTACCTGACTCGGAGGTGAGCGCTACGGGAGTCGTTGCCGCCGACGGAAGTGACCCTGCAGGTGTAGGTGCCAATGTCACCCGACCACGTTTGGGAGATGTGGAGGGTGCCGTCGGGGTCCAGGCGCATGCGAGGGATGGACTGGACCTGGATCACTGAGCCCTCTTTCTCCCAGATATGCCTGCAAAACAAAGATTCTGTCAGCTGGTCTGCCTACAATCATCATCTGCTCCGTCTTTCTTCCCTCAGCAGCATCAGTCACTCAGTCTGAATTATCCTCTTTGAAAGGAAACATGATATTTGTCAATCTGGGTGTTATTCACACATTTTACCCATTATGGCCAGTCGAAACAGAACAGTATTTCGCACCACATTTGTTTTATATCGGTGTGAAATCTTCTAAAATACTCAAGCAAAAACACAGAAAGATCAACTTCCCCTGCCAAATGTCAAATCCGAGCAGGTGTTGTTGTCTTATTTCTTTTAAAAACATCTTATTAAGCTTTATTTGAGCTGTATTCTCTTTACAGGTCCAGAGTAATGTCTACTTTCAAGATATCACATGTCAAAAACACGGCCTGAATCTCTTGAAATGAGTAGAATAAGTCTGCTGGAGGAAAGGAAAAATATTACTTGTACTTGTTTTTTCTTATTCCAAGAAACTAAACTCTTTTCTTACTACACAGGAGGATTTTTGTACTCATTACAAGTAATTCAAGTCTGATTTTTGGCAGGTACTATCACGAAACAAGCCACTTTCTGGACTTGTCATGTTGATGTGGCTTAGAGTAGGCCTAATCAGCACATTTTACTAGAAATAAGACGCAGATACTGACTATGATTTTTAATATTTTTGGAGTGAAATCAGAAAAGAACATGACAGCAACTCGAGAGATGAATGTTGCCAACCGCTTGTTTCTCTAGTTTTACCAACTTTAGTAACGACCGCAAGATAGCAAAACACAGCGGTCTGAGGAGCAATAAACTAACCTCAACCAAAGCGCCACTCTATAGCCACATATAATGCTCAGAACAGCACCTAACTTCATCAACAGGACATATAGGGTCCCAGTTATAGCACTAGCCACCAAACATCTTTTTAACTTTGCCTAATTTCTTTAGCAAAGAGACTAAACACAACTCACCTACTCTCTTCCAGCAGCCGTTTGTTAGTAGCGAGACCTCAGGCCAGTCCATTACAGACTACAGCGGGGTGACGCCGCTCAAGGAAGAACATTTATGATCATTACTTCATCATTTCCTTGTAGTAATAGTCATCATATTAATCATTTTGCAGACACGGTAGTTCCTCTGCCTTGGTCTCGCTACAATCGAGTGGCTGCTGGAGGAGAGTAGGTGAGTTGTGTTTAGTCTTTTTGCTGAAGAAATTAGGCAAAGTTTAAAAGATGTTTGGTGGCTAGTTGGTATAACTACAGAGGCAAGCGGTCGGCAACACTCATCTCTCAAGGGGGTGTCTAACTCGGTGTTCTGGTGTGTTTGACATTAAATCAATTTTATGCCGGAATATCCCTTTAAGTTCTAGGAACTCATCAGGACTAATCACCTCTCCCTCATAAAGGTGGTAAATACCTCTGGAAACAGATGCCATCTTCTCTGTGGCCAAGTGGAAACCTCCACTTTTGAGAGAATGAAGCCCAACAGGGATTGCTAAAAACTGCAGTTCCTTAAATGTCCACTTAAGGCTGTTTTTAAAACCCAGTGTGTCCCATTAACATGCACTATAAAATAAACTTTATTCTAAATGGCTCACTTCTCTATCTGCACATTTTGCACAAGAGTGAAATTCATTAACTTGTAACCCCCCTAAGGGGTCATCAAACAAAAGAAAAAATACCTTGATAATAATAATAACTCAAAACTTCATATTTGATCCATTATTGTAAAAATATAAACAAAAATAGTTGAACAGTTTAAATAAACCCATGCAAATATTATGTTTGATCAGTTTTCTGCTTTTTTTGAAGTTTTTCAGACTTAACAGGAAAAGCATCAGAACCACAGAGTGAATTCACAGCAGCATGGACAACACAATCACATCAACACATAGGTGGGCTAATTGTCTGCGGTTCAGCTAAATTTGAGTATCTTAGGACCAAAGACTCAACTGTGTATCTGATTATTAAATTATCCAATCACAGCTGCAGTTTTCACACGAGGATTTCTCGTATTCTGCCTCCAGCCTTTGAAAAACAAAGCAAGGTTATGCTTGTTTGGTTGTTCTGCTCTCTTATATCATTTTTTGACCACTTCAAGGAACAGGAAAGGTCACAAGTCTCCATCCCTGTTTTAGGGGGTCCTGGGCTGAAAAACTGGGGGACCATGTGTTACTTCTGAAAGTACTAAAGTTACTAGAGTCTTGTGTTGTAAGGAGGCATGGCTGGCCGAACTGTCTAGGTGGGCCCACTGTAGCTGGGGAAGCTAAAGGCCCTCCTTAACGGCACCTCTTTGCTTTATGCTAGGTCAACTGAGAGTTACGCTGAGTCAGCAATCCAATTCCAATATGGCAATGACCATCAATAGACGCCTAAATTCTACTTCAGAAACCATGGGCAATGTCACTGAAATCATGTTTTTCTTTCACTGCAAAAACAGTCCTACTAGAAAGAAGCGAAATATTCTTATATTTGATCAAATAATCTTGTATCAAGTAAAAAAATCTGCCAATGAGGTAAGATTCTCAAAATAAGAACAAATTTCTTGGCCCTGAGAGACTCAAATGAAACTTAAAACTAGACAGACACTTCCACCCGTGACACGTCTTTTTCTCCCTGGAAAGTCGCAAAATGGCATCATGCTTGATGTGTAATCAGGCGCGTCAAAATTCGCCTCCGAATAATTCGTAATTGTGCGTTGGATATTTGCGCCGTTCTCGGTGTGTAAGGACCTTTACTCTTAAAATGAGACAAATGATCTTGTTGCCCCGCTGGATTTTATTGTAAAAGATTTTTCTACTCTATTTCTAGTTCATTCTATCTCAAAAGTAGCTGGAATATCTTATCAAGAAAAAGGAAGGCAATTTTTCTCAAAATTAGATCCGTTTTCCAATGCCAAACATGCTTGACAAGATTAATATTCTTTTTGTACAAAAAAAGACACATTTCCTTGATACAAGGCTGTTTTCCTGTCTTGAAATACCTTTTTTTGCAGTGTTACCGTGTTATTCGAGGTGGCCAATAAGATTTCAGAAGGGGGCATTGCTCCCTGGCCATTCCTCTGAAAACACCCCTGCTTTGACCGAATCAAATCAGCGCTACTAAGTTAAGTTTAATCTAGCAGCAACGAATTGTGGTAAAAAAGTCAAAAGAATCCAAAATATGAGCAGATTTGAAGGTTATTCCACAAGGCTGGACCTGGATGAAGTTTTTGAAGATGAATCACCTCTGATCAAGAAGACCTCAGAGTAGAGGATGATTTGTGGATCGAAATAACACTTTCCAAAACCTTCATGTCCAGCTGCTTCTTTGATTCAACTTTGAATTACTGTGACCTGGATGAGTGAGGACACTCACAGACATCATCCGAGCTGCTTTTCTTTATGTCACAGTGCCACTGCTCCCTCTGAGACACACAACAGTGTTCTCACACAATGCCCTGGTGACCGGCTTTGACAGCCTGGAGGTTGTCCAGACTGGTTTGTGAGAAAAGAGGAGGGTAAAGAGGTGTTTGCATTTTTGTGTGTTCTGGGGGAAGAAAATTCAGGAAATCGAAGCGTGTGGAGCTAATTTTAGAAGTGGAAATAACATTATTGTAGTTAAATGGAAGGTAATGCACAAGAAAACAGCACAGTTGGGTTCTGGACATCATGTACTCACAGAAGAAGTTAAAACTGCAAGAATAACTAGAAGTAAGAGGACATTTGTGACCACGGGCCATTCCATTACAGACTGCTGCGGGGTGACACAGCTCAAGGTAGAACATTTACGATCATTTCTTCATGGAAATGCAATCAGACTGAGACGCTAAGGCAGAAGAACTACCGTGTCTGCAGTGCAAAATGATTAATATGATGATTATTACTTCAAGGAAATGATCATAAATGTTCTTCCTTGAGCTGCGTCACCCCGCTGTAGTTCGTAATGGACTGGTCTGAGGTCTTGCTACAAACAGCTGCTGGAAGAGAGTAGGTGAGTTGTGTTTAGTCTCTTTGCTGAATAAATTAGGCAAATTTAAAAAGATGTTTGGTGGCTAGTACTATGGCTGGGACACTTTATGTACCCTCAATGAATTTTACACCAGAATATCCCTTTAACAGCAGCAATATTCAGCTCCATCCTCACTGTTAACTAAAAGTTGCTCATTTTTACATTACATTTAGTGAACATGAAAAATAAAAACTCATTGATGTCTGAAGGGAACAAAAGTTCTTTTCTGAAATCCATTTTAAAGAGCAGGAGCTTCTAAATTAATAAACCGTTCGCTAATGCTGAATCACTCTCAGGCATAAAAGGCACTCACTCATGCCGTACAAAAAAAAAACATGCTCTCAAATCCTCAAGCATCCTCAAAATGCTCAAACGTGCATCATTAATAGTATCAACTACATTTCT
The DNA here is from genome assembly GCA_962446985.1 of Xyrichtys novacula. Lineage (NCBI taxonomy): Eukaryota > Metazoa > Chordata > Actinopteri > Labriformes > Labridae > Xyrichtys > Xyrichtys novacula. Next base: position 2,482,791 of record OY660882.1, on the reverse strand, counting down.
AAACCAGGACTTGCATGATTCAGTTCCCACCCGCTGGGATGTGAGCTGTGATGCACACGTACATGTCAGCCTTAGATTGTATAGTAACACTTTCTGGCAGTAAAGAGTCGAGCACACCAGCTTGTGGACGGTCTTTTCATTCCACATCACTCTCAGAAGAACGTGTTATTAGCTCTATTTTATCTATCCCTCCTCTGCCTCTTCAAACTCGCCATCAGAGCCACTGTGCGTGCATATCATAGCTGCTGACGGCCGCATATCAAACACTCATCAAAACAGCGCGGCTCAAACGTGGCATCAGATGTAGCCTTCTCTCTGTCCTGAGTAGAAAGAGACAGAATGGACTATTGATCGTGACTGATGTCGGTTACAAGCTTGGAGTTCAGTGCCGCGTCTGTTGTGTGAGGGGTTGTGCCGAGCCGATCTGGACCACGGGCTGAAAATGTGTGAGAGTGGGTTTTTCTGCAATGACACACGAGGGACGACGACACTCGCAGGATAAACTGCATGACTGGATGACTGTTTCAAGACTATTTTAACAACTTTATTTGACATTTCAGAGGAAGGAGATAGGATAAGGACTCAAGGGAAGACAGATATAATCAACCTGTAACAGAAACTCTGGCCTATTTAAAACTGCAGTTCCTCCAAAAGGCCACTTGGGGCAGACTTGCAAGTTGAAAACCATAACTTCACATTTTTTAAGTGTACTGTCCTATGGTATGCTATTTACCAGGTCTGCTCGGTAAATTCGGGTCAGTGAGATTCGTTCACTGATCATTTAGAAGAATTCACACTGAACATGCACTGTTCCCTCTCAAATCCCTGCAATGATAGGATGCTGCGGGTTTAATGCACTACTTGCTACATTCTGTGTCCTATTGTATCCAAGTTGTTGTGGTGGCAATTTAGCAGTGAAAAAAAAGGTAGTTTTGTCCGACAAAAATGATTCCAGAGAGTGTAGTTCAATGTGTGATTTGTTCACCAAGTGATTCAGGCGTTGGTACATGTGGTCCCTCGTTTGCAGGCTGCTGGCCTGACAATGCTGTTTCTCATCTCAGCTCAACTGAAGTGAGAAACAAACGAATCACTTAAGGAAGTGATTCGGTTCAGTACGTTTACTTAAAAGATTCGGTTCTTTTGAACGAATCGTTCGCGAATGACACAACACTACTTTATATGAGTATTTTTCGATCATTTCACAAACAAGGTCTGGGGCAAAGCTATTCACACACTTAAAAAAACAGTTTAAGAAATGAGAGATTTATGAAATTGTCGAAGCTCAGCAAGTTGTACTTGTGTAAAACTCTGCAATGGTCCCATTTTATTGGCTTTTGATCGAGTGTTTTTAAGGTTTGGACAGTTGGGCAATAGGAGAAGTGAGATAGAATCACGGAGTGCATGAATAACTGGGCAGCCTTGATTTGTAGACAAGGTGTTATAAGTCAAAAGCAGTTTAGATTAGTCTTGATGGTTTTGTACACTTCTTTTAAATATGTCCTTCAAATTTTAGCTGGGAATCAAAGATGACACCTGGATATTTAAACTCATTTACGTTCTGTATTTCCTTCTGATCAATAGTGACAGTAAAATTATTAGGTGGTTTTTGCTTTATGGAAACAGATTTTTCACAATTTAAGGTGAAGAAGTTGTTTTTTAGTCACTGTGAAACTCCTGCCAAATGCCTATTTAAAGACTCTGCAGCCATTTGTGAGGTGTTTGATGGAATGTAAATGACTGCATCGTCAGCATACATCTGAGCTTTACATCTTCAAATTCAGACTGGCCTTAATTATATTAACTTTGAATCAGTGTGTGAAGCCACTCCGGCCACATTCATTGCTCGTTGGAGTCGGGCCAACATCGCTCCAGGTTGCATCTTTCTTTGTTTATATTCCAGAGCATGTTTTTATTAATGCGTTCGAATGCATTCACTCAAACCCTCAACATCCCTATGGACAGACTGCAGAAGAGCAAACGCTACACTTCATGGAGGTGAATAATAAATCTTTCGTGCTCAGGGGTAGTAAATGACTAATTAAAAAACTCAACCTGGACTGAACAGCACTGCAAATAATTCTGAGAGATTGAGCGTCTTCACTCACGGCTCTATAGGCTGAAAAGGCTCAACAATCGGGCTTTGTTTGGCGTTCACTCTATCCTGCTAACAAGTATTGGCTTTGGGGCCAAAGCCTCGGATAGCTCATTCCTCTGTGCAAAAGAGCTCCATTGTTGTGCATTAAAACACATCAATACTACACAATGGCTGGTGATCCCGTGTACCGTGTCCTGCTGGCCTAAATACTCACCGGCGTACTGAAGGTGTTTTAAAAACAAGGCTGGGGAAGGTCTCTAAGAGCTGCAGCCAAAAACTACAGCTTCATGCCTCTGTACAAAACTACAAAGTCGTATCTTTCAGAATAAAAGCATAAATTATTAAGACACACAGAGAAAGACATGATTATTTTCCCCCCTTTTCATTTTTGACAGTCGACAAAGAACATAGAGGATATTTTTATTTTAATGTGATGCTTTTTTAGAATAATTAATGCTTGGCTCAGACAGGAAGAGAGAGCATTACAGTAGCCCAAATAAGAGGATACAAAGGCATCTACAACCAAGAACCAGAACCAGAAAGATAAAGGGCGTATTTTGGTTATGTTCCTTAGGTGAAAGTAGCAGGATAGACTATTATCTTGACATGTTCGCAAAATTTAACCTGGCGGTCAAAGGTGACCCTGAGGTTTTAGCAGAAGATTTTGTAATGGTGGCTAAAAACAAAGTGTTGGTGGATGTTAGTGATTTTATAAAAAAGCAACTATTCTGTCTTTCTATGATTTAGCTGAAAAAACTGAGGAACGTCCAGTTTCTAATAGATTTGAGAGGTTTAACAGACATGTATAGCAGTGTATCATCAGCATAGTTACGGTAAAACACACAGCTGAACTTATGGATCGGCTAAATCCGGAAAAAATAGAACTCTTGCGATCAGCTGTGGAGTCTGGCGATCCGCAGCAAAACAGAGAGAAGCCAGTGGAAATTGACACATTAACTTGAATGATTACGATCAGCTACGACCAGTGGATACGGCCTTTTCGTAGCCGTTCCGGATGCAGTAGAAATTGCCCGTAACAGTGGTAAAATAAAACAAAACCAAACTGATGGATCAGGTGACCCAGAACTAGCACAAGTTAACAAATAGAACTGGTCCGAGACTTGATCCCTGAGGCACCCCTGAGTCAATGGAGCACAATGAAACCTTTTTATGCAGTTACATAAACCTAACGAGAAAATATAGGAAAAAAAAAACTCTTTAGTGGTAAGTGCCGTCACACTATTGAAATATCCAATCAAAAACCCGCCACATGATTGGATATCCACATGTAAAAAAGGTTTAATGGACACTTAAAGGTGTGTATGATAATGGTAAAACACAGAAACAAACTTACGAATCGGGTGAAACAGGAAAAGAAAAGTTAAAGAAAATAGAAATGGTCCAGAGACTTGACCCCTGAGGCACTCCACAAGCCACCATTTTAGTGCTATGTTTAAATTTCAACATACAACAGTTGTCAACCTTTTGAACTCTACAATTAGGTATGCGATTAGTTAATCTCAATTAGAATTCATTATGTGAGAAACAATACATCACAGACGATCTCACTACATTGTTCTTTTCTAACTTTAACATCTTGTTTGCGCTCTACACTTCGCTGTTTTCAGTAAAAACCCCTAAAACCTTCTTTTTATCTGATCGTGTGGCTTCACACACTCTTGCTTCTTCTCACTCAGCTCTTGCTCCATCCCCTCCTCTCTTCTGCCTCTTCATCTGAGGAATGTTTCATAAGTCGCAAAAGTCGAGGTTTTTTGTTTTTTTTTAACCATCATGAATCAATTTTCACAGCGTGCGAGCGCGTGTGGAGGAGGAGGGTTGTCGTTAATGACAGAGTGTTTTGAACCCACAGAAAAATAACATGGTTCTGGATGACACCAGAACTTTATACCAGCTTCTAAACAGTAACAGAAGTTGTTTAATATTAAACCGAAAACGCCTGCGTGTCAATCAAAGACGGATCTTATGTAAACACGTCTCTGCGTGTGTGTGTGTTTTTCTCTGTGGAGTGCGTGTGACCTTCTGCGGGAGAAGCAGAAATCAAAAGAAGACAGAAACACGAAAGACTTGGTAGCAGAGTGAATCATTCAATATCACACATCTATACGGTTTTGAGTCTCGAGGCCGCAATTAGGTTAAAAATCAATTCTCATTTCGCTCGTTGGGGGCTGATTTCAGGGTTTATTTCAATCTGTTATGATAAATTATTATATGACATTAAAGGAAAATACGTTTAAGTCTCTGCAGCTTCAAGTCATTTCCCTCTCTTTACGCCGCCATTAACAATACCAGCAAAAATAAGGACGCAGTATTGAACATGGCTGTATTCTGTTACGTCTTAATATGTGCTTACTTGACGGTGACACTGGGATCATGCGTCACTCCACAGCTCATGACGGCTTTGGTTCCCTTGATGACGCTCTGGTCCTGAGGGGGGGTGGTAATCCTAGTGCGAGCTGCGGAGACAGAAACATGAAGACATAAAGAGGGGAAAAGAAAGCTTTTACACGGCGCTCGTATTGGGGAAAAACTAATTCCAGGAAACTAGTTTTGTTTGAAATGACATGCTGCTGTTTTGTATTTTCCTCTTGATGGCTCCTCGCTGAAAACGTCTTGATTATGAGGAATCTCTCTGTACCTGAAGGAATCGAGCAACTCATTTAATATTATACGCCAAATCCTTGTTTTCTTTGTCTGATAGACAGAGTCGAATCTTTTGTGCAGTCGCGGCACACAAAACCAGAAGAGTGAAGTCTTAGAAAGCAGAAGCCAGAGTCCGCACACTCACCCCAGACCACAAGGTCAGCGGACGCCTCGTCGATACCCCTGGAGTTGCTCGCCATGCAAGTGTAGGTCCCGGCGTCTGAGATGTGTGAGGGCGAGATGAGGAGGCTGCCGGACTCCAGCAGGGTGAAGCGGGGCAGCTGGACCGAACCGCTGGCCAAGACGCGTTCACCTTAAACAGAGAAAGAGGCAGAAATAGATAAAAATGGAGGTTTTACACAAATCAGATAAGAGTTAGGACACTGTTTAAAGTGTTGATATAAGTTATTTAAAGCCTATATTTAGTTTAAAATGATGCAGCAGTTTTTGGTCTAAAAGGTCTAATAGTCGTCTAAATGTAGTCTAGACGACTAGTCAAAAAATTAGGCTACCACAGGTCTAAAAATTAAAGTTGTTTAGACGTCTAAATTTAGACCAAGTTTAGACTAAATCTAAATCTAGACTTTATCTATACTACACTGTTTATTGCTCAACGGCTATCATAATTGCTTTTGTTAAGTACTTGGAGATCAGTTATGCAACTCACAGTTGATTTTTGAAAAAAATTGTAATCTAATAATTGGTTAAAGCGCAATGTCTCAATTCCATCAAAAAATATGCAGAATCTAGACGGTTGAAATTAGGTCTAAAAAAAACTAGACGTCTGATAGCCATCGATTGCTCAGTGGGAGAGAGAGCAAATGAAATATTGAATCTGAAAATGTTCATTATTAACTTTTAAATTTGTTGTTGCTAGCAAAACGTTTCAAAACAGTCGGGACAGGATAAACAAAACTCTAATGCTAAGAAAAAAATAACATCTCAGAATGAATTTTGACTTTCTTAGACGCTGCATCTCCTGTTTTCCAGCTGTGGCTTGTAACCAGTTCACACATAAAAAGCCATCATCCTTTATTGTACAGAGAGGCTAAAGCGCCCAGGGTTTGACTAGCTTACACATCTGAGAGTTCACCGTTTATGTACCCTAGTTGAGTGGTTCTCAACTGCTGGGTCCCGACCCAAAAGTGGGTCGTGGACTCGTTCTGGATGGGTCACAAACAGCTGGTCATAAAAGTAAATATTTAATGCGATTTCTGTATGAGCAACTTCAGTAGTTGTCGTCCTCATGTTGTCCCCTTCATGGTAAACTTCTTTACCTTCTCATCCGACCTTCACCCGTACAGAAGCTACCTTTCTGTCAAACTTCTTGTCATCAGTCTAATATCACTTTTAGAGGACTGAAACCATGGAATCGAAACTATTATCCTTCAAACCCTTTAAAATATCATTGAAATCTCATCTAATCACGTCTTAAACACGTCATTATCTGTTACGATCATATTTCTTTTCTTTTTATGTATACTGATATTGTCTCTATCTCTGGTTGATGATTGGTCTATGTTCTATTTATGACAGTTTGTATATGTTTTGACCTTTACCTACTCATCTTATATTTATAACCTATGTCCTAGTTACCTTGTTGTTTGCACCTTGGTTTGAATTCTATAAAAGTGGGTCACGACTTAAAGACCATGGGAAAATGTGAGTTGAGAACCACTGCCCTAGTTCGTATCTGACAAATCAAAATTCGCTTTTCTTCTTGGAAATCTTCACAAACGTCCCAACACTTATGGAATTGGGGTTGTTTATAAATAGAAACACGGGGACAGACTGGAGGGACGGCGATAAAACAAGGAATTAAGGGAAAGAATAGGAAAGGGAGAGGATCAGAAAGCAAAACAAGGACATTGTTTCCTGATCTGCCGTTGGGATCCAAACATGAAAAGCCTGGCGCAGACTAAATCCAGGTAAAGGAATCCAATCAGGCTTTATTTGTTAAGCCATGGCAAACTCTGGTCCCGTGTGTAATAGATAACAGGCGACATAATCCCCAGCCACTCTGGTGTGTTTGAGTGTGTGTGTGTTTGCATTTTGTGTAACAGAGACCTTTCTGCCAGGTGATAGCCGGCCTTGGAGCACCAGAGGTCTCGCAGTGCAGGATGACTGACATGCCGTCGATCACGGTGCTGTCCGAGGGTCCGGCTGTGATATTCGGAGCGATGCCTGAGGGGAGACACACAAACACACACACAAGCACATATTTACACACACACACACATGCAGGGAATAAAAAAACAAGCTCCAGAGGCTAAGAAGGTAAGAGGGTTATGGAGGTGAGGGAATAACCGTCTGCGGCAAAAACCGTGTTTTATTTAAGCGCCAGACGGCTGCATCTCAGTGTTTAGACGCTGCTTTGTCCCTCTAATTCTTCACGGATTGACACAGCCTTCACCTCAGTGCCACAACTGTCTGCCGCCGCCGCTATTTTCTGCACCCACGGCAAGCGGATATACGAGGCCGAGAGAGAGGCGCAGACAGAAAACGGTAATGTGCAGATAGCTAAAATCCCTATTTGCGATATGTAATAAATCAAAGCTTGCATAGGATGACAGAAACTGTATCACTCCCCAGCGAAACAGGAGCGGTTTCTCAGGACACGGGGAAGGAGAAGTGAGGATGTGAATGTGTTGACGAAACGCAGGGAAAGATAAGATAAGATCGGGAAGTTAGAGAGAAAGAGAGAGAGAGTGTGTGTGTCAGGGAGGAGAAGAGATGAGGAGATAGAGGGGCGAGTTAGCGCGAGGGGATTTCATGAATGCTGATAATGCGACGTGGCGCCGAGTGAAGGCAGCAGGAGTTGAGACAAAGTGAGGGAAATTAGATGTCAGAGAAGTTGCAAAACAGACGCACAGCGAGAGTAAAATTACCGATGATTTTCAAATCCCAGCAGTGAAAAAAAAACACAAAACTATTGAATCAGGAGGCGAGAGAGGCGGCGAACACGCAGCTACGGTCGAGTCTTACTTGACATAATGTTGACCTAATCAGCGAGGGGCCGACAGGGAAGTCAAAATATTAAGATTTTTCAGACTGCTGGAAAAATCTCAACTCAATTTGTCTTATTAAGACATAAAAATGGAACTTTACTGAGAAAAACGAACAATAAAATCAAATCAAAGAAAAAGCCTTCTGTTAAAATGTCCTCTCAGAAGTGATTTGCTGATCGTTGGCGTTTCTGTTTGGCTCTAATTCCCAAAGCTGACAACACCAACAATAAATCATTATTACTGTTATAACTGTATTAAACTCCAATCAGAGAATAGATTTTAATTCATCTTTGTTTTCTCTTTAATCCCAGCGTGGCAAATTATCAAACGCACAGCAGAGGGAAATACCAGTCTGAGGATAAAATAACTAAAAGTGTTTCCAATTAGGCTCATTATGATTTTTTTTTTTTTTGTTTACACCTAAACAAGTTTTCATCTGTATCTAATTACACACACGGATATTTTGGTCATTTTTCTACTGTTGTATGTAGTTTACAGTGACTCAGCAGAGTTTCTAATCGCTGCATCAGGGGCGCGTCTGGAATTTTTCGGTCGGGGTGGCCCAACTCTGGCACAGGGGTGGGCTTTGAGTATGTTTCTATCTATCTCTATATCTACTTTCTTTCTTTGGTTTCATGAATTAGTCAGCTTTTTTTGCAGCGAAACAAGATCCTGTTTCAAGCAGACCAGAGCTCATTGGTTTGGGTCGAACCAGTTATTGTGAGCTTTCACACTACTCATCATTGATGTGGTCCAGACTCTATTTATCAAAAAAAACAAACTAAAAAATAACTAATCTACGTCATTTTGTATGGGAAATATGGCGATTCTGTTTTCTAAAAATTAAAAAATAGCAGTGACATGGTGCACAAAAATTGGCATTAAAAGGGTAATACATCAAATTTTCTAATCATTATTTTTTTAATGGTCAGGGCTGAAGTTGTTTGAGAGATTTGAGTTGAAAAAAGTAAAAAAAAATGTTAAAAAAATGATTATTTTATGTGTACTTATCTGCATGTCTGTTTTGGAGACAAAGTAGGTTGGATGGAGCTTAAAATTAGAAACATTGGCACTACAAAAAGGCCAGGACTCTTATAAAAATAAAATAATTAATCTACGTCACTTTGTATGAGAAATATGGCAATTTTGTGGGGTTTTTTTTCCATTAAAAATAGCAGTGACATGGTGTTAAAAAACTGGCAAAAAAAAGGGTAATACGTCAAATTTTCTAATCATTATTTTTTAATGGTCAGGGCTGAAGTTGTTCAAGAGATTTGAGTTGAAAAAAGTGAAAAAAAAAATGTTAAAAAATGATTATATTACGAGTACATAACTGCATGTCTGTTTTGGGGAAAAAATAGGCTGAATGGAGCTTCAAATACGGAAAATTGGCACTACAAAAAGAATTTAAATGCACCAAAATTGGTTTTACTTGAGGACAAAGTAGGCTGGATGGAGCTGAAAATTAACAGGAACTGAGGGTTTAAAGAATAAGAGGGAAGAGGGTCAAAATGTGCCCCCAGAACTGGCGAACAACAACAGCGGCTTTCCAGAATGGAAATAAACATCAAAACAGAAAACTAACACCTGGTATGTTCAACAGTGTTACATACGCATCATATAAACTAAAAATCATACAGTAACGTGATTTAACAACCCTATAGCTCTTAATAACAGTGAATCTTGCTCTCATCCTGTACGCGACTGTGTGAGAAATCCATGGTCGTAAACTTTCATGGAGAAGTTTCCAAGTGTTAACCCTTTTATCACGAGGATTAAAAGTCAGTGGACAAAAAATAAAAGTTTGAAAACAATTGTTTACTCGAGCTTTTTTTTGTTAGTTATTATAATTTTTGACCTTAGCGAAAGCACCTTTGTGCAAGTCTTCTATCAATTATGCTGCAATTATCTTTGAGGAAGAAATTACACGGGTCTACAGAATCCCATTGAAGCTCTAATTGCTCCCGCTCCTCTTCCTACTTCTAGGTGGGAATTACTTTCCATTGTTGTAAAGTAATTACACGTAGTCTATTCTGAATGTGACAAGGGGCTTGAGAAAGCTTTGTGAGGGTTTAACACAATTCAGCGAAACAAAATTTTATTCAGAGTTTTAGCCAAACACATTATGCATTAATAGCTGTAATTATTGAAAATGATTTCTCAAGAGCAGCTGGGGCGCTCACTTGTTACAGCCAGATACGTGTTGGTTTGAACTTCTCCGGCTGAATTTCTGGCGAAGCACTGGAACATCCCCGTGTCGCCGGGCAGGAGGCCGTTGACTTGCAGGCTGCCGCCGACCAGCACTCTGTACCTGGGCGTCTTCACCGGGTCGATGGGCAGGGCGTCTTTGTACCACACAATGTCCGGCTGGGGAACTCCTGCAGAAAACCAATGAAAGGTGAGCTCCTGATAAGGCTTTTACCTGGCAGGTTAGAAACATCCACACACAGCTCACCTCGTGCCTGACAGGGAATGTCCACCACCTTCTCCATCTCAGCGGTGATGTGTTTCTCTGGTTCTTTAATGAACTGTGGTGGCTCTGAGGGTTGAAATAAAAAAGGAGACTGCATGAGCAAACGTTGCAACAATTTCAGAATAATGATCCTCATGAAGTATAAAATCTGCAACAATTAGGAAATTTCATCATCTACAGTCACTGTAGGGCTGGGCGATATGGCCTCAAATCGATATCACGATATATTGAACAGTTCAAATAACGATGAATGGACGATAACTACTCCACAAGCTGCTCACCCCCTCCCACATTAACTTCGTCTACTTCAGCCGCTACAACTTCTGAACCGTCCTCCATCTCCTCACCTGTCTTTCCCTCTTTATTACAGACTGAAGAAGGTGGAGTCAACGTCTCTAAAGTAGGACAGCATCTTAAAGGGACATGAGACCAAAGCCTACCTACACACATCCAAAAACAACTTTTCTTTTTCTTTTTTTGTTTTTGACACCAAATAAACCGAAATTGGGCAAATTGATGTTGGTTGTTGTCATAAATTTTGTTATTGGTAAATTTTCGGTTTACTGCCCACCCCTATTACAGTGTATGATAACATTCAAAAAATCTGTTAAACTAAATAAATATCTGTAAAAAAAAAAAAAAAGGACCAAGTTGAAAAATAATTCTGGGAGGCAACTGCCTTAAAGCACAGCATTAAAAACAGACATGACTCTGGAGTGGAGGTCACCGCATGGACTCAAAATTACACCTAAAAACCACAATTTTTCATTTTCATCATCTAAAAACTACTGTATCTCAGGGTGCTACTGGCCTAGTGATCTAAGCTCACACCCCTAGTACAATATAGAGGCAATGTCACCCATTTCCTGTGCTATCGTCTTACATCTATCCTAAAGAATACAAAAATTTGACATTTGACAAAAAAGGCAAAAATTTCAGAGGTTTTCATGATGAAAATCATATTTTTCTTGTTGTCAACATGTTCATGCGGCATTTTTCTGATGCTACAAGAACTATCATGAGAAAAAGAAGTGCAAAATTGCATTTCTGCGTTCAAATTGCTGTGAATCTCTGGCAGACCCAAACGGCAGGTTCAGACACAATGAGATTTCCTATGTCACAAATCCAAGCTCCGCCCCCAGAGAAATAGAGAGGACGATGGCGGAACAAGCGTCTGCATTAGCGGATTGAAATGCTCGTAAGAAAGTTAATCATGATATTAACTTTTATCATGTCCCTAAAGCTCCTTTGTTACCTGTTTCTTCTACTACACCAGCGATGTTAGGCTGCAAGCTAGCGTGAAGACGAGTGTGCAGAGCAACACTGTCTGAGGCGAATTGCTAATGATCTGCTGGAGCTCTGCAGAAGAAAAGCCCCTGAAAATGACACAGGATGATGTGATTTTGGCTAAAAACGTCATAATCACAATTTAAAGACCACTGAGGACACTTTAAGTAGTTAAAAAACCACATCCTGCACATGTAACAGCCATTTACTGCAAATATTTGGCACGTTAAAAAAAATGCAACCAAACATGAGTCTGAATTAAGATCTCAGTTAGTGGTTTCCTGTAATGCCTTTAAACGCCTCTTTTCAATTTTGAGGAAAAGGGGGAAAGGCGCTGCAGTCTGTATCAAAGGAAAGGTTCCCCCACACCTCGTCCTTTCAGTCGCATCACAACCTTGAAGACATCAAAGTGTTTCAGCAGGCTGGAAGGAAAGTGACTCAAGCTATGTTATATTAAACAGTTTCTTAAGGCCAACCATTAGCTTCCCCCCGTTTGAATCAATAACACCTCCCCCTCACTGCCTCGCAACTTCACAAGGAATAACAGTCAGACTCGTAATATTTATATAGATTTCATACCAGCTCTTTAGTTTGAACTAAACGCTCCACTTTACTCCCACACCTTTGCCTGATGCATGCAGATAAATGTAGAAACATTGTTGTTTTTTATCTGGGTTGTCAAGCTGATATGAAAGCTCAGAAAACAAGGGTGAGTTTTGACAAATCACAGCATTTTTCCTCTCCGCCATGTGGAAAAACAAAGTTTTTGAGGCTCCTCAGGAGGAAAAAAAGGAGTGAGTGAAGCAGCAAACTCAAACACACACAAAAAAACTACTCGTAATCTTGAAATTCTGAAAATATCAAATATTGCAGGAGCAAACACTGAGATAAGAGCTGAGAAAATCAAAACACCAACGAAACACGAGGGGAATGGATGATGAAACTATTCAGACTCAGCTGCAGTGAGTAGACTTAAGCAGCGCTATCAAGGCTTATTAAGAAATAGATTTGGAGATCATTTGCTTTCATTCGCTGATGCTACTTTCCACAGGGGTCCGGTAAACAAAAAAAAGACCTCAAAATCCTGGAAACACAGAGATTGATAAAACCTGCGAAGACTTCTTGATGAGTTATCGCTCCCATATTAGTCTGTGAAAGTTGTTTTAATCTTAGAAAGCAGAGGAACAATGCGGCATGAATGGTGATATAAAGAGCGACATCGTCTGCGTACGTGTGCACTATCATGAGACGCACAATTCCCACTGATAAGTTAAAGAGCACATATTTCTTAAATCCTTACCCAGGACGTGCAGATAAGCTCCTTGGCTGACTGAAGGCACGCTGCTGCTGCGGAGAACGGCCTCACACTCGTAGTATCCGGCGTCGCTCACCACGGGGCTCAGGATGGTCAGCCTGCGGTTGAAGTCGCTCAGGCCGCTCGTCACTAACACACCGTTCTTTCGCCATGATATGCTCAGCTTGATGAGAGGCCTGCAGAGTGGAATACACATCTTGGGCTACGTTCACACTGCAGGTCAATTCAGATTTTTTTAACCGTATGTGACACATATATGATTTTTTCATGTAAGTGTGAATAATCCGACCCAGACCTCTTTTCTATGTGGATATAAATCGGATGTGGACGTCAGGTCGTGTTTATTCGACCTATACGTCATCAATATGCGACAACACAAACAGGCGTGGAAAGCAATTTGTGCTTTGTGCGCATGTGGGTCTCTTCACGGACGCATTCCGTTCACTTAAGATGCCGCGTCGTAGTTGTAATGTGAATGACCGCACAAAAAGATCGTATTTAACAAAAAATCCGAATTGTGCATCATAACCTGCAGTGTGAATGTAGCCTTAGAAGTCCTCTGGTTTATTCTGTAAATGATGACCTAATGGATCCAGATTTTGGCGCTCCCGGTGTCTTTTGTAGATTTCGTTGAAGAAAAGCAAATTCAGAGGATAAAGAGCCGCTTAAAAAGACCAAATACTTTCAATAAAGAGATAAAGAATTGCTGCTACTTCATTTTTATACCTTTGCAAAAGAAAATACTGGTAGGAAGCGTTTTAAAATTGAGGTCATGGATGCCAAAAAAACATTTAAAAAATGTAATTAATAATCCAAACTCCTTTCAATAACAAGCTGACCCTGCAGTTCGAGGATTTTTACCTTGCGTTGGCCACACACTCCATCGTGACCTCTGAGGTCCCCGTGACCACGCTGGTGTTCTTCGGAGGGATGATGATGGTGGGGGCGATGGGGTCTGCGGGACCTCCAACATCTGGACGGAGAGACACACACGAGGAAAATCACAAACATAGACAGGTTAAAAAGAGAGCAATCGTCTATAAGTGGGCGAGTAAAGCTAAAAATCAAGCGTTGTGAACCCGGCTGGAGTGTTTGAAGGGGTTTTCTAGAGTGGGCTTTTATATACGTTTCATTTCCACCCTGTGAACTCTGTGGGTGCTCATTAAGGTGATATATTGAAAGTGAACACGCCGTATCTGAGATCTGACAGAGAGAGCGGACGAGTAAGACCAGACACCGACTGTGGAAAACCAGGAGCAGGAATAGAAAAACAATCCCAGACAAACCAGACGCTAAAGGGACGAGCTGGCTGTGCGTGTGAATAAAACTGGGCTGTCTCCTTTTTTTATGGGAACGTGTGTTTGTGTGTGTTGTAAGCATCAAAAACACACAGCCCATGGCGGTGAGAGAACGGTGTGTGCGTGTGCTGCTTGACGTGTGTCATGTCTGTGATAAACTCACACTGATCCGTCAATCCAATCGAGCCCTGGGAGTGTGCCCGTGGCTGCACATGTCAGATGTAGCTACAGGGCCTGTCATGACTCAATCTCACCAATCTGGGGTCATTAGATGCTGTCTAGAGGCCATGTGCTCACCAGACACGCACACCTTGGCTGGGGGAAACTTTTCACATCAAGAGCCGCTAGACTGAGAGAAATTAGACCGTCGACCAACATGTGAGAAGATTTCAATCCTTCGTCTGATAGGACACCCTCTTTTAGGTGTTTATCACATGAAGTGCTCGAAACCTGTAACCACAATGGTCATACATTCAGTCATTGTGGTCCTTAGAGTATGAATAAAATGCTTACATATGAAACCCAAATGAAGACCAGGGGTGTGTCTAGAGTTTTCTCTTTGGGGTGGCCCAACTGCATCCATTTGCCCTTTTTATCACTAGTAGTATCTACTCAACAAAGCTGGGCATGCCTGTAAACTTGTTGACCATTTCTTTTTTAATTCATTGCAAACATCAGTTTATAACACTTATTATCTAACCCTTTCACCTCTCTTGAATATAATTTTCTTTAATACTGTTAAGCTACCTGACTTCACAGCACTGTAGCAGTACACAGTATCCAAGCTGAGGTGGGAATATTCTGGTTGCGGACGATTGGGCTCCAAAAGCTGGCACATAAAAAACCAAAAGAGACGGTTGTTGCTGAGCCAAATAATCCGGGTTATTAAACCTTCCTCCTGTGTTAGCTTTTACTATGCACCAACTATGTCAACGGGTCGGTATGACCTGTGTCTTAAATCAGCGGTAAATTACACTAAAAACAATTCTCTATCATCCAGTTTGGATGATGCCCAAATAGCGTATCCCCCGGGTGAGCTACGCAATCTTCGTACGCCAATAGGCTGTATCAAGTGTCAATCATAGAAAACATTAACCCCTTTTAGAATCGGAGCTGTACAGAAAAAAGAGGACTTGAGCACAAACCAGTCTTACTGTAACTACATGTCAACATCACAACCAACATCACAGCTACATAGGGATTGCTAAAGGAGGCGGGATTTATGACCTATACTGCAGCCCGTCACCAGAGGGTGCTGTTCTTGGAGTGGCTTCATTCCATTCTATATACAGTCTATGGACCCAACATTCACAATTACTGCCTAGAAAAGTGACAAAGTGCTGCATTACAGGCCAGGCTCTGAACTATAGCTTAGATGTCTAATGTAGAGCTTGATTCTGATTGGCCCATAATGAAATAATACTTTCTATGGTTTGGATGTTTTGTCAAATAACATTGATGAAAACAATGATGAAGATATTTATACATTTAGTCTTTTCATTCAATTCATTTGTAGCACAATAACTTGAAAGATATTTCACTAATTATCTTCATCGAACTGGACTTAACGCACCCTCCTGATTGGTCCTAAACGTACTTGATTGTGTGTTCTCTCTACAATCTCTCCAATGAACCTCAATCTAAAGACATCACACTTTTTACATCAATCTGCAGAAGAGATCCACTGTCTTCTAATGTGGCTGAAATATATCCAGGAGCTCACTGAAAAGAAGAAATCATGAAGAAGGAAAACGGCACAGAAGACAGAAAAAAGGTTAAGCTGAATGCCTCGATAAATGTAAGAACACAGCGCGGTTTAAAGATGAAATAATGACGCAGAAAGTGTTAGCAGACCTTGACTTCTACAAAGCAGAAGACCTCGTCAGATGCTGTCACTATTCAGTCATGTTCACTTTGCCGTACACGAGAGTTCACTGTTGAATAGAACTTAACGGCTAAAAAGGTCACATATATAACAGCGCAGTTTTTCTTTTGAAACATCTGCGGTAAGGCCTGTTTTAGAGAATAAGGATCATTTTTGAATTAATAAAACCATTTCCAAAGCAAAGTTAAAACAAAATCATTGATTTCTTTTTGTACGGAGCAATAAAATACAAGGTCAGTCCATCTCAGTGTGGAAAAAAACCTGAACAGAGTGATGCTGGACTGCTGCCCCAGCACCTGATGGAGGTTTTCCACTCTGTTATAGCTTTCTACACCTACACGAGGCCAACCTTTGTCTTCATTTTTTGGCCGCAGTCTAGCCTGGGCTAGCCTCCTCCAAACGCCTCAGGCCTAAACATTTATTGACTCCAGCACCATATCAAACACGGTAAATTATGTTTTCAAATCTGTTCTGTTTTGCGAGAGGATAGCAACGCCAGGAAAAAAAAGAAAAAAAATCCCGAGCCCTATTTTCTCAGTCTTGCCTGAGCGAAGACCAAGTTTCTAAACTTTGTGCAGAGTGTTGAAACTGTTACATGAGCAACACCAGTCCCCTCTGAGCTGGACTTGACCTTTGCTCTTGCCAAATCTTAAGCAAATACTTCCAGAGCCAGCGAAGTCTCATGGGGAATGCATTGTCAGAGGCGACGCTGCAGGACCAGCTGCTGTTGCAGATACTGATAGGCGAGCAGAGGCTCCCACTCAAACAATGAACGCCTCGCAGTCTAAACATAAATCTGTACGAGAGGGTCCTGTGTGCGCACGTATATGTTGAGGATTCGCGCATTGTTCATGCAAATGCACAGCACGATTCCTCGAGACCCGCCAAGATCAGACCTCCTGCTAGGCTCTCTATCTAACCTGAACCAGAGTGTATGTGTGTGTGAGCTCTCGTATAATCAACCCTGCCACTGTTCTCCATACGTGCCACAGGCTATTTCTGCTCCCGTGTGTTGTCAACTGTAATATCCTTCCCTCACTCTCCTCATTCACTCCTGTACTGAACTCCAGTCTTGCGTGTCATAAGACGCTGTCTGTGAGGCTTCCTCTTATACTTCACTCTGCTGAGCTGAAGCCGTCTGAATTGGTTTGATTTGTGTATCTTATGTTTTTGTTGTTGTTGTTGTTGTTGTTGTTGTGTGAGGTAAGGATGCTGCTGAATTTTAAGGACTCCTTTAACAGTCTGCCTGAGCTTCTGTCCCCATTGGTTTCTCTTTCTAAGTGTGTGTGCGGTGCTCTTGCAACAATGTGGCTCCGGTTACACTTCGATGCAATGAAATTAAATCTGACCAGAACTGTGTGAGCCTCCTAGATGGCTCACCGTTGTGGCAGGGGCGTCCAAATCCTTGACTGGAAAGGTGAAGTGGCACTACAACAACGCCAGACTGTTAATTTGTTTATAAACCTTGACTAACATTTCAGTTTGACAAGCTAGAGCACTTATCAATCATTATGGCACTTGTGTTTTATTGTTTGTAGTTACAAGTTGGTGTTGGAATATTAAAAACAACAAGATAGGAAACCCAAACAACACTGCTACTGCCAGACTCTGTAAAAGTGAGCTCCATGTATTGATAGAGCGAAAACTACCTTTCTACTTGACCCCTAATAACCTCCAAATCCCAATCATGGAGTCCGCAAGAGCACACAAATAATGTGGTTAGAAAGTGGGCACAACTCCAAAAAGTTTGAAGAAAAAGGAGTGAGAAAACAGGTAAGAAAGAGAACAGGAAAGGCAGAGTCAGCTCACCTTGGCTCGGTCAGGCTGTACGCTCTACCTCCCCCTACACACTCATTTTATGAAGGTTAATAATGAGTGAAAAAAAAGGAGGTTCCTGTTGAAAGAGATGTTAGGAAGAGGTTTAAGACGGCACGGTAAGGTCTAGAAGCCTGTTTGGGCTCCACCTGTACGCTGCACCTCCCCCTATTCACAATTTCCACAAAGGGAACTAGAAACTGATTGAAGGGTTTGAGGAGAGCTGGCTGACAGAGGTACAAGAAGTAAAACCAGGGTTGGAAGCCTATATGGGCTGTAGCTCATCCCTGCTGGGTTTGGGTGTACACTCTACCTCCCCCTGAGAAGAAAAGTGCTAGGCAGATCCAGGGTAAGGAGCTGGTTTAATCTTGATCTCAGTTGAGCTGTACACTTGCCCTCCCCTCCACAACCCCCGTTCCCTTATTCATGGGGAAAGAAAGGTGAGCTGAGTGAGAAAACAGGTAAGAAAGGGAATAGGAAAGAGAAAGTCAGCTCACCTTGGCTTGGTCAGGCTGTACGCTCTACCTCTCCCTACACACTCATTTTTATGAGGGTTAATAATGAGTGACAAAGAAGGGGGTTCCTGTTGAAAGAGATACTAGGACGAGGACTGAGAAGGCACGGTAAGGTCCAGAAGCCTGTTTGGGATCCACCTGTATGCTGCACCTCCCCCTATTCCCAATTTTCACAAAGGGAACTAAAAACTGACGTAAGCGTTTGAAGAGGGGTGTCTGACTGAGAGAAGAGAAGTAAAACCAGGGTTGGAAGCCTCTATAGGATGTAGCTCATCCCTGCTGGGTTTGGGTGTACACTGTACCTCCCCCTACTTTTCTAACCGTATGAGGGAATGAAGGATTAAAAAGAGAGAAAAAACAGAAAGAGGAGGAGGACAGGGAAGGCAAAGACAGGAGGACAAGCTCCCCCTTTGCTGAGTTAGGCTGCACGCTCTACCTTCCCCCTGCTCACATTTATCAAACATTCTGTGTTGGTGTTTAAAAAACCCAGTTACTCACTTTCGACTGATAAGGTGATGGGCTGACTGGTCTTGTTCTCTCCATTCTTGTCGTTGACAGCTTGGACGTAGTAACGCCCGGCGTCTGGCGCGACCGTAGACAGGATGACCAGAGTGTTGTCCAGAGTGATTGCACTGAAGGAGAAACAACAACAAAAAGAAGAAAGCGTATGAGGACATTTTGAGGACAGAATAAAATCTAACAGAGAAATCAAGAATTCATGAGAAAGCCTCGTAAAAAAGAGACACATTTCCATGCTTTAAATGAACTGCCTCATTAGTGCTGAATATGTTTGAAGTCTGACTGTGTGTCCACTTGATCCCATCACTGAAAAAGGCGTTAAACATTTTAACATTTTAATTACGCTGCTCAGGCTGCATTAGGTACATCGATTTACAATGTGTAAACAACGTGTTGGTGCTGACCGAGCAAGCAGAAATATTGACATCCTCTCCTGTTCATACTTCTCCTTATGGTGCACGGAGAAATATGATAACAAGGAGCTTTTAATTGGCTGTTCGTACACTTCAGATTTTTGTGGCCGGCATCTTTGCGGCTGACCACGTTTGGTTTGGAACAAAAGCGCCGTCCTCGTCGGCGGCTGGAGCGGCGCTTGAATAAATAGGTGCTGATCCATTTTTCAGCAGTGTCCTATAGGGGATAATACCTGGTCTCTTGTTGACTCTATCAAGCCCCCCCCTCACGTCAATGTAGCAACCAGCAAGAAGGGATAAACCTCCCCCCTCCTCCCCACCGCCCGGTGTTACAGCCCCGACTATGTTTACAATCAATATTTTCTTATTATCTGCGCCTGTTCAACAATCTGGAGGTAGATAGCTCGTTCCAACTGGGTGCCTCCCTCCACATATATCTTTTCCTTTGGCCTTATCCCTCCATCGACTGTTCTTTCCCACGCACTCCCCCTCTCCTCCTAACACCATCCATTTCTCCAGATGCTGAAAGTGGGAAGAGATATCTGGTTATGCACCCTCATCAGGTTTCTTACTGTGGGCAAAAACTTCTGAGAAAGAAAATCTCGATCATCAAAAACACTGAAAACACTGAAATAAAAATAAATAAGCAGCACATCCCAAACTTATGACAAATGCACTCCCTTATCTTAGATGTTTTTTCTTTTGTTGATTTTCAAGTTTTAGATTTAAAAACATTTTGAATTGCTAAAGTGTATTTTTTTGGCCTTTTTTAGGTCACAAACACAGGCAAGAATCCCAATTTACAAAAGAGTGAAACACTAATGAAGACTAAATCAAAACGAAAACAAAAAAAGGAAATAAAGCAGCGAATCAAATTAAAACTTTAATGAAATTCAAAAGGGATAGTCAAAACAACACAAAACTATGAAAACTTAATTAGAAACTATTTTAACTTTCAAACTGATAAACTTATGTGTGCTAATGCCAAACTTTAACAACCCCATGTGGCCAAATGTCTCAAACCCAAAACAAGACAATGCTTAGAGGGATATTCCAGCGTAAAATCAAGTTAGGGTCAAACACACCGTAACACTAAGTTAGACACTCCCTGGAGAGATGAATGTTGCCAACCGCTTACTTCTCTAGTTATACCAACTTTAGTAACGACCGCATGATAGCAATACACAGTGGTCTGAGGAGCCATAAACAAACCTCAACCAAAACGCCACTCTATAGCCACAAATAATGCTCAGAACAGCACTTAACTTCATCAACAGTACATGTAGGGTCCCAGCCACAGCACTAGCCACCAAACATCTTTTTAACTTTGACTAATTTCTTTGGCTAAGAGACGAAACACAACTCACCTACTCTCTTCCAGCAGCCGCTTGTTTGTAGCAAGACCTCAAGCCAGTCCATTACAGACTGCTGTGGGGTGAAGCAGCTCAAGGAAGAACATTTATGATCATTTCTTCATGAAAATGCAATCAGACCGAGACGCTAAGGCAGAAGAACTACCGCGTCTGCAGTGCAAAATGATTAATATGTTGATTATAACTTCAAGGAAATGATAAAGAAATGATCATAAAAAATTAATTTTACGCTGGAAAATCCCTTTAATTAAACTTAAAGCTCCAATGAGGTTTTTATTTATGTTTGTGAAATAGACTGGAATTCATATTAATGCCAGTTAATGATATTTAAAAAACAAACCAGAACACATCAGAGACCAGATGTTCGTCTTAATTTGTGAAAACAACGTGGGGGGTGGGTGTCAGCTGAGCAGCTGAAGAAAAATCCTTGTTTTTACAGTTTCTGCATAAAATATTCACAATAAATTATACATTTGACCTTCAGCAGTTAACAGAGGAAGATTTTTTATCAAGAGACACAATAAAAAAAGACAGCTTCATCCACAGGGGGGCTAAATCTGCTCTCTCTGCCTTGGCTACTTTTATGTTAGCGTATAGAGGCGCAGACCTTCCACGTGTCTTTTTGACTTGTTTTATGGTGGTATAATGGTTTTTTAGTTGTACGTCTTTTTATCTTACTTCTTTACCAATTCTGCTGTTAATCCATCTCTTATCTTTTACCTTGTATGTTGATAAATCAGCATTCATGTAAGTTTAGCCAATGTATCCCTCATATTTCTTTCTTTTATTTACTTTTTCTTCTATACAAATAAAGTTTATTAATATCATTTGAGTTTTTCAGTGATTTCTTTCTACCTTCTTCCCTCTAATTCATTCACACAGTTATTCAAATCTATATTTCTTTGTAAATGTCAACATGACCACTGCTTCTCCTGAGGAGCCACAGCTCTATTATTCTTATAATTATTTGTGTGATTACCATTTTTCAGCAACACAGCCACAACAGTCGCACACAAGAACAAATCTTTTGCATCAGGAAACTAATCAGGAAGCTCGGTAGTTCAGAAATATCTCTCTATTGCAGACTCGAATCAATATCATTTAAATTGTTGTGGCTCCGGCCCACCCTGTGCTCCCTGTGACTTTCCTCTTTGATTTTTCTCTCTGATGTTTCTTTTCGAGTATCTGCCGCTATCGGCCGCACAAAATCTGGAATAACAGCTTTCTAAGTAATCAATAAAGACACAAAATCTTAGATCTACTGCAAGTAATGGCTTCTGCTATAAAAGTACATTGATTCTTACAAAAACCACGACCCCTGTTGTGTAAATTTCAGCCGTGTTTCTTTTCCTGTTTCCCTGCTGATTACCACTTTCTTACCTCCTCCTTCTCCTCCCAATCTAACCCACTTCAGTCCTCCAGCCACTTCTTCCTCCCTCCTCACCGAGACCTCATCAGTGGAGGATCTAAGTACCTGCTGTGCCTTATCAAGGGAGCAAGAGAGCTGATGAGAAAAAGCCTCAATAGCAGACGAGGAGCCTATATGTAGGTAGAAGAAGACGCCGCCGCCGTCTTAAACTCTCATTATAGCTCCATGGAAGCACGCAGGCAGGGCCTTGGACACAGGAGAGAGTTACACGCTCTGTTTGCAGCGTATAGCTTACCTGTGCTGTTAGCGTTTAGAGTAATATAACTTAGGAGATCCATCCCCAGCCTGATTGATTGTCAAATATCTCAAAGCAGCACCAAGCACAAGGCTCATTTGGGATTCCCCGTGCATGCCGAGACTGAAAACAGTCTTCCTTAAGGAGCTGGCAGGCCTCAATGGCTGCAGCTTATGATCTGCGGTAAATATTTAATGCTAGCTCGCTGGAGCGGTGACATCCTGGACGCGCAGCCATGAATTATGGATCCCTTCAGGGATGCGGGGCGAACGGAAGTGTCCAAAGCGCTGAATGGATCCCAGGTGACTTCCCAGGACCTTTCTAAAATAGGAACACATTTCAGGGCTTAACATACCTGCTGCTTGAGAAACTTTGAGATAAATACCCAGAGTTGTACTGCTAAGTAATGTATGACCTGGAGGGGACAGCCTATTTTCTCTGAGATAATGTCAAGCATTGTATGAGCTGATCTTACAAGCCCTTTTTTCTATTTTTACCCTCCATTTCCCTTCCCTCCAAAGACAGCTCACCACTAAATATCCCCGTCTGAGCACCTCCAATCTGGGTTGCAGCTGATATTTCACCAACATCCAGAGCAGGTTAAGATTTCATCAGCGGGAGCAGGAGGCATTTTTTTTTTTCCTTTTTCCCTGGCAAGTTGATTTTAATGTGCTTCCCTGCTGAGTGTTCTTTCACCTCAGCCTGTATTTAGGGAGACTGCAGTGGGGGTCAAATGAAACTCTGTTGCACACCGTGTTCAGCAGATCTAACCGCTAACTGCGCTCGCTGGGCCTCGGGGATCAAAGACCACATGATGCTGGAAGAAATTAAAGGAGCCAATTATCCTGAATGGCTTTAAATATATCAAAGAGGCAGGAAAAGGGCAATTAGAATGAGGTGAAATTCACTATATTCACACTGCTGCTTTTTTCCTCCGGTGACATTCGCTAAAATGCTGCAGTGATGAAATGTGATGTGAGCAAAGTGTAAGTCCTACAAACACCTGAAACCTGTCAAATCATCATCAATCCACTTTGAAACCATTGATCAAACACTAACAGATAATAAACAGGGAAATTTGGGAATATATGTGAACATATTATATTGTAAATCGACAAATTTCCCAGTTTGGGATCAATTAAGTATATCTATCTATCTAAATTTGATATCCACTAAGTGACAGTTGCATAAAATCTGGCTAACGTTACTATCTGAAGAATTAGTATGATACTGAAAGTTAAAGTTAGCTAACAGCTGACTTGAGCCGTAAAATAACATCGTTTTACTGTCTTAACAGCATGAGAACATCTGAAAATATGTAACATTGGACGCTAGCTGTTAGCTAACGGCATGATATTGTAAATCAACAAATTTGATATTTAGTAAGTGACAGTTGCACAAAATTTTGCGAACGTTCCCATCTGAAGTGGTAGTATGATACTAAAAGTAACAGTTAAAGTTAGCTGACGGCTAACTCGAGCTGTAAAATAACATCATTTTACTGTCTTAACAGCATGAGAACATCTGAAATTATCTAGCATTGGATGCTAGCTGTTAGCTAACGGAATTTGCTTAGCATCCACTCCTTTCACATCATGAAAATCAACCTGATTACTCCCTAAATTTGTGTTTTCTGTCTTAAAGCATTTTCCAAACTGAGTAACTTTACAGTTAATGCTGTGTATCAACAGTAAATAGCCGTAAATATAACGATGTATGTTAGCATCTTAACCTTGTTCAGTACCATAAATGTAAGCAAGGCTAACCACAACTGGTGCTAACTTTCAGACTTACATCTGAAATGTGGTTAACTCAGGTGTAAAGTCCTTTTTTTAGCTCCAACATCTGATTCCTGAGTTAGCTAAACTAGACGATTAGCTTTCAAAGTTAGCTTCGACAAGTGCTTTGCTAAAGTTACCATTTAAATATAAAAAACAATGTCAGCTAGTAAGCTAACCTCCAAACTTAGCTATCTTTTGTAGTCCAAAACTAGCCCCCTGTGACTTTGTTTTATCTAGTCTATGATGGTGAAGTTAGCCAGAGCCCCTTTTAAAGCCTGGTTTATGACTCTGCACTGAACCTACACCCATAGGCATAGCTGTTAAATAAAGTCTGTCTTACAAACAAAGATTAAAACTCTAACTTTGTGTCAGAGGATAACAGCCATTGTGGGAATGAAGTGAATTGTTTGTGTACTTTTAAACAGCTTCCGAAGTTTCGCTCTGGCATGTTCCTTATTTAATTCGCTCTCCCTCATTCTCCGACTGAACGCATTCTGGTCATCCTTATTCAACTCCCCCAGTCTCTCAGCGGCGTGCGTGCAGCTGTCTGCTCGTAACCATGCTTTGCCACGCACCCGGCACGGTGCGGGGATTTATCAAGCCACAGAGCTGAGAAATTTGGACAAATCAGATATGTGCGAACATGCCTCTGTCTCTGTCTGCTTTTTATGTGTATTCTTGCATCTTTGTCTGCTTTCCTTTTTTATTCCAATCCAATTTCCTTCCCCATTATTATTCTCCGGGAAGAGCTACGGTCCACAGGAGAGCCTGGCAGGCTGGACAGCTGCTCAGAAAACATCTTGGCCGACTGTGCAGCTTTCTATGCAACCGCAGTTTCGCTTGCAGGGTGAAGCAGTATTAGGCTCATATGCAATTACCTCCTTGTGGATCAATTTATTTATGTTTGGCGTCGAGGGTGGCTTTTCAATGACTGCCAGTCTTATAATGATTCTGTAGCACTTGAATCAATAATGATAATGAGGATTTATGTTTGACTGAAATAGAGAGATGGCGGTTTAAATGTTTAATTTGCCACTCGCTGCTTTCCTTTTCTAATTTTCATTATTACTAATAAATTACATTACAGGGGAAATTAAATAAACAATGATCCAGGGTTGCGCTCTTTAATTAAGAGCACATCGTCCCTGGCACTTTTTTTTTTAATCTCAAAGGCACATCTCTGCATCTATTCAAGCACTAACTCTGTCTGTCTGTATGCATATCTTTCAGTGTTAATCCAGTCCTGACACAGTGTGACAGAGCAGCGCCTGTTCTCACACACACACACACACACACTCTCCGGAGTGTTTTGGCATCTGTCGTGGCTGTCCCCCTCCGCTGGGCCGTGAGGGGCCTAACCTCGCCCCACAGCCTCAGACCTCCATTACATGCAGACAAATGGCTCTGGTCGGCTGATGGCTTCCCCCCCCCCAGGAGGGTTGGGAGGAGGAGGAAGGGGGTCGGCGGGATCAAGCAGCTCACATGGCCGGTAAAGGTGTGAGTCAAAGTACAGCTGGTGGAGACATGAAAGAGGACGAAAGCTAGAGAGAGGAAGAATGAAGACTGAGAGCGAGCGGCAAGGCTGCATGCCCGACTGCTCAATGGACCCGTGATGAGAAAAGCCACAGCTCCTGGGGATGGAGAGATGGAGCAGGGGGGAAAGAGAGAGAGAGAGAGATGAGGAAAAGGGAAGTGAGGGAGTGTTGCTCATGAACACAGCCACTTGTTTTCCCGACGGGGGCATGAACTAGAGATTTGTGGCTCACTGTTCGCTTTCTGCTCCCCGGTCGCTCCTGGTTGGTTGAGTGTTCACAAAACCGAGCCGTGTGAAGGAAGAAGAGGACGTCCCTGATGCGCCGCAAGGTCAAATAATGATGTGTGTCGATCTGCTGAGCAACACGAGTGTTTACAACACAAAGCACAACAGGTCTAAATCCCAATATCCCTTTAAACTCCTGAATCACACCTACCTAAAGCACATCTGAAAGATTCATCGATTCGTTGGCGGACACAAAAACTGGCTGCGTGTGAGTCATTTTGAAAAGACATGCCAAAAATCTAGTTTTTTTAAGCACAACAGGTTCAAATCCCAATATCCTCTTTCCTCCTGATTCACATGTGTCCACAATTCAGCTGAAGGACTAATCGATGAGCAGGTGGACAGAAAACTGGCAGAGTGTGAGTCAGAAATATCAAACACAGGATTTTTCTAGTCTTTCTGATTTGAGGTAAAAAAATTGAAATTCTCATTTTACTTTAATCTAGTGAAAGCTGAATTATGAATATATACAGCTATTTTAGATTCAGCTTTAGACTTTAGACTCAAATTCATTTTAGATTTAGTCATTTACACTTGATAGTTTTAGTCTAGCTTAAGTCAAACATTTATTTAAGCCCAGTTTAAAGCTCCTGTGAGGAACTTTTGGTGTTTGTCAACTTTGGCGCCCCCTGTGGACAAAGTAGTCTTTGCTTCTCTAGTCAGACTAAGTAGAGTAGAGACTAAGTAAATATATAAAGCTGTTTCTTTAGCTGCTCAGTTGACACCCACCCCCTCACACCGGTTTCAGGTATTAAAAACGACTCTACGGGAATCGTCGCTCTTGTTGATGATGGTTTTGTT
Organism: Xyrichtys novacula; assembly: GCA_962446985.1. Classification (NCBI taxonomy): domain Eukaryota; kingdom Metazoa; phylum Chordata; class Actinopteri; order Labriformes; family Labridae; genus Xyrichtys; species Xyrichtys novacula. Next base: position 2,456,069 of record OY660882.1, on the reverse strand, counting down.
TTCTTTTTGATATCACCAGAAAACATCGATAACAATACCAGTCTCTCTTGTTTCTTTAAACCAATAAAGAGTCACGACTTTTAGTCAAAACATACATGGCGAATATGGCTATGGACTATTTATTAACTTTGACTTCTTATTCTGGGGTGGGGGGTTGTGGCTCCACCCCTAATGTCCTAAAGTATGAGACATACCCCTGCACTGACTCTAGGCTGCATCTTTATCTCATCTTCTCGGAGCTGTTGACGGTTATTGCAGTGAAAAACATCGAACATTAAGCTTGATGTCGCCTCGGTAGTTGGTTCTAACTTTTTTTGACACTGTGCATCAGGAAAAAATTATGAGTGAAAAGGAGAAAAAAAGAGAGAAAGATGGAGGCGCAGAGGATCTGTACCAATGGTGCACTTATTGCAGATTAATGACTTAATATTTATATGTAAATAAATTATCTCCATCTCCATTTCTGGAACAAAATGCCGCCAAAACGCTCCACATTTAGAGCCGAAAACGTACAGGATCCATATTAAGCACATTCCGTTTCAGTTTTCGCAGGTTCACTCGTGTTTAATACAGTAAACTATGTTCCTTTATGCTGTGCTGTTACCTTCAGACGGAGTTAGCAGTTATAAGTCTTGTTGGGGTCCACATGGATCAGTGATTGTTCTGTGTTACTGATAAATCCATAACCAGGAAGTATTTCTCATCTACATAAACTGATACACAGTTCGCATACGGTGTTTTATTTTGAAATACCGGATGACATGTGCTTGACTTCCTGTCTGGAACGATCTTCTCTGCGTATGTTGACGCGCACTGGAGGTGTAAAGCAGCAAAAACAGACTCGCCGCCGATCTTTGGCCGTGGTCGTCTTGATACGATGCTGCCACACTCCAAATACGCATCCTGTATGTTTTAGCCTTAGGACATAGCCGGCTGTCGGTCGGAGCTGCAACCCCAGCTAGTGTTTGGCGCCTTCCAACAATTAAAATATATATATTATTCTTACCAACTCAACACGCACTTGTCCTGCATTGAAACTCTTCACTCTTGTGTTATTGCGACTTTGCTAGTTTTGGTTTGAGACGGTTGGTGAGACAACAATAGCAACCTGAAAGTGCCCCCCCCTGTGATGCATGGCTGTGCAAAATAGCGAAGATGAAATACTTTGTGCACCCAGAAGCAAGATTGTGTTCCCTGCTGTTAGAGCTTGCTTCTCCTTGGCATCCTTTCCCCCGTTGACCCGCAGATAGTTGGGTTCATGACTAATGCCGGGCCGCTGGTCAGAGGGAAAATGCAGAGGAAGGACTTGGCTATTCAGAGGCCCTCGTGAGTAATGGGGAATCCATAGCAGACTGACAGGGCCTGAGCATCACAGGCAGGGGCCATTAATTGATCAGTAGCTACAGCAGATTACTCAAGAGAATTGCAATGTGTGTGTGTCAGGGATGTCCTCCCACTGACTGCTCCGGGTCAGGATCCTCTGTGTTCTGTCTTAACGGACACCTCTACAAGGTTGTTTTCAGTGTAATGCAGATAAATCCATGCCCGAGTGTCAATGTAAAGTTTCAGGGAGAGAAAACCAGGTTGTGGGCAGTAAGTTGTTGTCAGCGGTGAAATAGTGAGCGGACAGGCTCCACCGCTGTTTCTAGCTGCAGAATCACCCTTCAGCCAGCAGCACTACAATTCCTGGCAAATGTGTTTACTGAAGGAGCGTCTGATTATACACCACATTAAGTCTCCAAAATAACACAACAAATCACGCCAGCTGAATGGCAAAGACGCTGCCAAAAGCGGTCCCATTCAATAAGGGGAGAATAATGACTGGTAATGCTAAATAAGTCCTTTTTTTTGCCTCGCATCCTGCTCCATATCACAAAAACAACAAAAGACCCAAGGACCCGGGTTGAGCCGATCAATTACAAGGCAGCTAAACCTGATGCCAAGCTGAAATTTCAGCGCTGAATCAAACGAGGACACCGATTTTTTTTTGGACCGCGACCGAGCCAGGCGCAGACTGACTATCGGGGAGGGACCCTGCAATAAGTGAATCTGCAAGTTTGCGGGCGCACCGCGAGAGCCTGCATCAGAGTATTCGCCCGACACGCCAAGAACAACAGCTGCAGAGGCCACATGGCAAAGAGAGAGCAGTCACGGTGCCACAGCAAGATGCCTGCCTGCCAGGGGAAAACTGGCAGCAGGGAAGCAAAAAAAATGCAGTATTCACTAAGTTTCTCTGGGTTTTCTTTGCACAGTGGAGGCCTGCTGGTGTGTGGAGTTTCTCTTTATCCAGCATATGCTCAACTTTTAGGGAAGGAGTCCAACTGCCTGTTTGAGTTTGGTCCTTTACCAAGGTGATGCAATGCCTGATATGTTATGCAAGAATCTGCAAGATCATTAAAATTCATATTTAAGTAAAAAGACAAGCTAACATAAACAATTCAGGCATCTGAAAACAACTATTACTCATCAAAACTGAGTCAAAATTCCTATAAAGGAAAAATGATTTTATTTGACCGTATGATTATTGGGGTCGGTATAAGAGTCCGGCGCTAGCAACAGATAAGATGCGCTCTGTATTGGTGATTAAGCCAACAATAAACAGTAGGAGATTTATCCTAAAAATGAATAAAACAAACATCCATCCTTTCATCTTCTACCGTTTATCCCATTGGGGGGTCTTGGGGGCTGGAGTCTATCCCAGCATCTTGGGGCGAAGGCAGGGGACACCCTGGACAAGCCGCCAGTTCATCGCAGGGCTGACATATAGAGACGAACATCCATCCACGCTCACATACGAGCAATTTGGAAGTGACCAATTAACCTAACTCCACTTCTGCATGTTTTTGGGATGTGTGAGGAAACCAGAATACCCGGAGTAAACCAACGCAGACACAGGGAGAACACGCAAAATGCCCTGACATGAATTCGAACTCAGGACCCTCTTGCCGTGAGGTGACAGTGATAACCACTATACCACTGTGCTGCCCATGACTAAAACATCATGATGAATAATCATGATCTTGGTGTTGATCTTAAATTAACATGATCCACACTTTAGGCAACATGGTGCAGCCGTAGCAAAAATATTCTCGGTTGTGAGCCAAAGGTGGTGTTAGCTAGTGTTTTGGGATCCTTTAGAAGGGCTGGGCGACATGGCCTCAAATCAATATCACGATATATTGAGCAGTTCACCTCGATAACGATACATGGACGATAACTACTCCACAAGCTGCTCACCCCCTCCCACATTAACTTCAGCCGCTACAACTTTTGAACCGTCCTCCATCTCCTCACCTGTCTTTCCCTCTTTGTTACGGACTGGATAGGTTGGAGTCACGTCTCTGAGATAGGACGGCGTCTTATAGAGACATGAGACCATAGCCTACCTACACACATCCAAAACCAACTGTTATTTGGTTTATCGCCCAGCCCTATCCTTAAACCCTCTCCTTTTGATCTCCCAAAAGAAAGTCCGTCAGGTTTGATAATCCTCCCTACATTCTACGGTGTGTTCTGTCACATGCAGTTCTCAATCCAAGGCATTCAACCAAACTTAGAGTTCAAAAACTTTCTTGAAATCATTTCCAAGCTTGTGCCACCCTTTCTGCAGAAGTGAGAAATCACTAAAGGCCAAAGAACAGCTTTTCATACCTGCAACACGTTCAAAAAGAAGAGAAAATCCACTATATCTGTACCGCACGACCGAAGAGAGGGGCGATCTTCCAGTCATCAACTGTCAGATTTGTTACAAGTGATTATCGCTTTTTTTATTCTTGGATTTTTTTCCCGCCTCTTCTTATTGCTGAGGTGTGATTGTACAATGAAGCAGGACAAAACCCCCGGAGAGCTTGCAAATTAAAGTTATGACACCTGGGAAGGGAAGGCAGAAGTGGGGGGCAGTGAAGGGATATACTGCAAAGAAGAAGAAGAAGAAGAAGAAGAAGAAGAAGAGTATTCACTGATGCTGAAAGGTAGCTTGCATTCCCACAAAGACTATAAACCATTATTACATTACACACAATACTGACAGTATTTAGAGAGACAACAAAGCAGGAACTTGACAGCGAGGGCAGGAGTCCTTGGAAAGAGCCTTCGCCGTGGTTACACTTCAGCTCAGAACTCTCTCTTTGGCGCTCCCTCGATCTTCCCCCGCGAGTGAGACTTTGATGCCTCTACAGAGTCACCGCTAGTGGCACGAATCAAATTCAATTAAATGATTTTCAATAAAAAAAAGGCCGCCTCTTATCAACCGCGCTCATTTGCACACCCTGACCTTGGTGGCGCGCTTCGGCATTAGCATTCCCGGGGCTAGAGGGTAGGAAGCGAAAGATGAGGAGGAAACAACACGGCAGGGGGGTTGCGGATGGCGGAGACGAAAGAAGTGGCGGGGAGAAACGGGGACAAGGGAGAAAGTTGGGGAGAGGGAAATAAACGACGAAGGCGAAAAATGATGAGCTTAAACCTTTTAGAAAATTTGATCGCTTGTCAACTTTTCTGACGCTAATCCGAGCCTTAATTCGCACCTTGATCTCCACGTATCTCTCTGTTTTTGTACTGATTTCCGAGAAGTAATACCGCTTCTACAACGAGACGGATCAAATCCAACCAGTCTACCTACCTACGGCCGTCTGCATCCTTCGGCTCCTCGCTCAGTCTGGCTCCTTCTCTCATTGTCATTCTAGGTCAGGGTATGATTACTGATGATGAGGAGCTGATAAGAAAGATTCACTCTAACCGAGGGCAAGGTCACCTCCCACTGCGAGGAAATGCAGATGTGATGAGATGGGGGATAAGTGCCATTCGAACGCACACTCCCGCGCGCAGGTGCTCGCGCAAGGTTTTTTCTGGAGATGTGTGTTCACAAACAACCTAAAAAGTCGATTATTAAAAGTGAAACAGAGGCGCAATCACCTTGAGTGGAGGAGTACAGTGTGCGGCCCGGTGGCAGCTTTAAAGTCGATATGCAAAAGTCAGAAGATTAAATGTTGCCTTGAGTGGCTCATGAGGGATGTTTGCCCTGAAGTTATCGAACGTCACTCGGTTAAATCCGCTCCTAGTTCTGTGGAGATTGTATGTAAACATGATCGGAAAGTAAAGCCAAAATACCTCAGAGGCAGAAGGCCATTCGTCCAAACATCCAGTCTGTTTCCCAACCAGCTGACAACACCCTGCAGGAACTTTAACTAATCAATAACTGAAAGGTCAACGAAGGCCACGTTAGATTGCTGTGTTGGTTAGAAACTCCTTTAAAAGACTAGAAGAGTTTATTCTCCCTTTCCTGTCAAAACAATCACTCAGGAAAAAAACACAGAAAAACAAGGTTTGACACATATCGTGATTTTTACGTTTAACCCATGCCCCATCTGTCAACATGGAGGAGGTGGGCTTTGTGGTCTTCACTGCTACCACTCAAAGGAGGAAGTTGTCTTCACACAACAAGCTATATTTGGCGGTATGAGATTATTCTGAGAGTTCTGGAGTCGGGTAGAGCTCTGAGGTCGTCAAATCAACTTCTACTGGAGGTGCTCAGGTCAAAACACGAGCACTGGAGGGACCGAGACTTTTCAGTTGCTGGTCCCAGGCTCTGGAATAAGCTCCCCGCCGAAATGAGACGTATTTCCAACCTGAGCCTTTTTGAAACTTGACTGAAAACATACTTATTTATGCTGGCTTTTAATACCCAGTAGCGTGGTGACACTTTATTTCTATTTCTCTTATTTATTTCTCTTTATTTATTTCTGGACATGGTTTAAAAAAAAATGTATATAAAAAAACATACAAAACAACAGTTAAGAATAAAATAAAATAAGTGCCTCACTTAGAAGCACATCAATCTCACTTATCACAACAAAATAAGAACAAAAACAAAACCAGAGTATCCACATGTCCATGTTATTGCATTGTATTTTATTCTTTTTTTATTGCTTTTATTGCTTTTATTGCTGTTTATTGTTTTTATTTATTCATTTTTATTTTCTATGTATTGTAAAGCTCTTTAGTTCATGGAAAGTATTGTTGTAAAGGACTTTATAAATAAAGAACATCTACATTTACATTTGCATGTGGGATGCCAAAGCCTGAAGTCGAGATAACAAATCTGTGCTTTGCTTGAAAAGTCAATGCAGGGAGAGCAACAGCAAATCCGCCTGGAGTACAGAGCAACATTCAGACATATAACTCTGGTCAAATTTGGCAAATCTCTGCTCCTGCACATGAATGCCAAACCCTGCTGTTAGTTCACAAATCTCTCTAATGTTTTATGTGCATTTATGAGAGGCGAGGCAGGGCGAGCAGCAGCAAAGATTCGCAGGATAAAGAGAAGTGCATGCATCACTTTGAATGCATATGGTCTTAGTTAACACAGAATTAGAGGAAGAGCGTCATTAAGCGGTACTTTTCATTTTCATTTTAAGCACAGTTCTGCAGAGTCCATTAAAGGAGTATAACAGTCTGAAAAACACACAGTACTGTCTTTTCTTGTTATCAAACTGAGTGTAAGAAAAAAGCCTTGAAGTATTACAACCGGTCTCTTCAGTCCTCTTGGGATTCGGAGCAAATGAGAGAGGTATAACATCAGCGTCCTAATGCAACTCTCCAGTTGTATACTGTACTTCAAGCTTAAGTGAACAGGAAGCAGAACAATCCTATTTGAGTCTGTCAGCAGCTCCAGTGCGTGCCGACCCGACTGGGTACTGAAGGTGCTGTACAAACAACACCGCTACCGGCTGGTAAATATTGATCACCGCGGAAACGAATCGTATCCTATTTTGGGGCCGAACTGAAAAGAGACAGAGGGAGATAAGCTGAAAGGATGCTTTTGGTTACAGTTTCCTTTCAGCAAAATAAGAAGGGCAACAAGGAATTGATTTCATTTCACACACTGCCAAAACACTTTTATTTTGGGATCTTGCTCTGCAGGTGAAACTTAAACTTTCCGTTAACACAAAACGCATCAAAATGAATGACAAACCAGACGCAGACACCACACCATAATGTACTCACCGGGTCGAGTACGAAACAAGTGAAGAAAAAAAGGACTTACATGCGGCTGCTGGGCGGTATTTTGCGTCCGTCTCTGTACCAGGTGACTTGCGGTTGGGGGAAGCTGCGGATGCGTGGCGCTTGGACAACCGCGCCCTCCCCTTGGGAGACGGACTGGGCGCGTTCACCTTCTTCAAAACTGCCCATAACTACAGGAAACAAACACGGAGGAAGAGAAAGTAAGACAATGAAAAGTTAACGTTAAGTCAAAGGCACAGATTTCCCTCTCTGTCTTGGACGTCACTTTTGTTTCTGCAGTTCTTTCGCCATCTGTTTACTGTCGCGCGATGTGACAACGAGCCGCTTTGATGGACAGCGCGGTACTGTTGCCATGGTTTTGAGAGTACATCAAGAAAACAGGGCTAAGGGGAGCTGAGATGTAATGACTCACAGGGGGGACGCTAAATTGACTCATATTTATATTCCTTATCCTTCTGTATGGATGCACGGAGGGCAATCAATCTTGATCAGACTCTAAATGCGTGCATTACTCAACATGGTAGATGACCAGAGCCGCCTCTTTTCTATTATCTCCTAATACATTCCATTTGTTACAGCGCATTTTATCCCTCCACTGCCTCTTGATATCTTAAAAGCTGACAAAAACCCTGCGTTAATATCCCCACTCCATGCTCAGCCACTTTGTAAGTGATATCCACGGGCAGTTTGGGGTTTTATTTTGATGGATTCTGCATCAATCCCATCTGTCCCCAACTTCAATTGTTGTTTCGATCTCGGCTGTGCATATATTGGCTGATGCTGACTGTAAACCTTCATAGGACAACGGTAACAAGCAGACTTTTGTATTTTCTTCCTCCAACGCAGCCTGAAAGATGGAGCGCAGACTTTGGTTTTGAAGATGTGATAGTTGAATTACGGTGGCCTGGAAGTGCAAAACACAACCGCAAAAGAGAAAACACGACAGCAAATCAAAACGCAAACGCAAAAGAGAAAACGCAACCACAAATCACAAAACACGATAGCAGCGTCTGTCTTCTTCTTCTTCGTTGTAGTTTAATGGCAATTTACTCCACTGGGGGTGGAGTACCACTGCCACCTGCTGGATCGATGTCGGAACGGGAAAGTAAGCATCCGAATCGACTCGTCTGTCCTTTGACCCGGGAAGACACGAACCGCGTCGCGACAGTCGGTGATGATGTATTGCCGATACTGTGGCAAAGAGCTCCCCGGACGACCCAACTTTTGCATCAGTTGTGGGAAAAGGCTGCAAGAAGCAGACGGTGACAGTCCATCAAGTAAGTTAAGGGATGTTCAATTTATGTGTTCTGCTACACAACATGTCGACTATTACGTCATATTTGTGTCCTGCATCAAAATATTGCTGGATAATTTCGAGTACACTTTCGCTTTCGGCGTCCATGTTCATGTTTACTTTCCCGTTCCAAACTCCAGCAGGTGGCAGTGGTACTCCACCCCCAGCGGAGAAAACTGCCATTAAACTACAACGAAGAAGAAGACAGACGATGCTGTCGCGTTTTGGGATTTTGCTGTTGTGTTTTCTCTTTTTTGTGTTTGCATATGTGATTTGCGTTTGCGTTTTGTGATTTGTGGTTGCGTTTTCTCTTTTGCGGTTGTGTTTTGCACTTCCAGGCCACCGTATTGAATACCAAAAATATCATCTTTAAACTCATGTATCTGTCAGGGGGGAAAGAAGAATCTCAACCCCTACCACTCAATTAAGAGCGAACGAAGCTAAGGAGTAATGATATATTTGAGAAATGTAGGGATCAACGTATGTGGGCTGTTGTGCATCGATGGCAATCTCATCTTTCCCTCCGTCGCCCTCTTTCAAAGGGTATCAAAAAGGTAATCTGGCTTCGCCGTGCAGTTGCGGTGCTTAGTTTAAATGAAAATCCGGGAAGTGAGCAAATCCTGACTTTGATCTGCGGTTTCAGCACCATGATGTCCTCCTCCCGTTGCCTAAACTCTAATGCCTCGGCGTGTTTCCCTTCCTCTGAGGTGTGTTTCCGCAATCCCAATTGTGCCGCCTCAATGGGAGAGCTTTTGCAAAAGAGATCTCCCCATCTCCGCCTCCCTCCCATCTGTGTCTGCCTCATCCATTTCTCCAGCGGTTGGCCTTAATTCCCCTTTTTTGCTCTGCCTCACTCTCGGTACCCCTTCATGAGCGACTGATGAGGAGGGAGAGAAGAATTATGGAAATGGGAAGAGGTGGGGAAAAACAGAAACGGAAAACAGCGGGTTGCGAGCCAAGAAATAAATAGGGAGCGGCGGCGGCCAAGAAATGGACGGAGTCAAGTGGGAGGGCGGAAAGCAACAACAGAAAGAAAAAGGGATGGAAGCAACAAAAACAGGGAGACAGAGCCGCTCTGAAAAAGACAACCGAACGTCAGTCAACGAAAAAATCTATTGTAGTGCCAAAATCGTATCTATAACTTCGACATATTTGAAGTCATGTATCTGATATTTTGTCAAAGCCACTAATTCAAAATTTTAAAGAGAAAGCTGTAATATAAGCTTCAAGGGGAACTGTATGGGCCCTATTGTCAAATGTGTTGGTGCGTGCTTGACTGATGGGGAGAACAAGTTCTGAAATTGATCCAGTATTGATGGAGAGGAAAGCAGCTGGTTTGAACGGACAATTGAGTATCGTGTACAAATGTTTTATTTCACCACTGGCCAACTCAGATTGTTGTCGGCTTGTGTACGACCAAATCTCGTTGGTAAAGGAGTGTTACGCTGACTTCTTGCGATATTTCACTTGTCGTAGTATGACAAAGGATGACGCACGTAGATTCTCATTCGTCCAGGTCGTGGTTATTGTGAAGACTCCAAAATCAGGCAACTGGACTGTGTAGAGTTGAGAAGACGTTTTGCCGCTTATCCAAGAAGCTTCTTCAGTTCTAATATAGCTAGTGAGGAGAGCAGGTATTTATTTTACTTGAGAAGAGGAAAACAACGACTGGGAGGAGTTGGAATGAATGTGTCGTAGAGGAGAGACGCAAGAACATTTCCAAACTCCTCCCAGTCGTTGTTTTTTCCCTTCTCCAGTAAGATAAATACCTGCTCTCCTCACTAGCTATTTTAGAACTGAAGAAGCTTCTTGGAGAAGAGGCGAAACGTCTTCTCAACTCTCCAGTTGCCTGATTTTGGAGTCTTGGACACTAATGCTAGCCCTCACTGGGATCCAGATATTCTAGAGAAAAAGATCCACCTCTGTCTTGTTTTTCATTGGAGATTGCACAAAAAAGGTATATGTGCATTTATTTATATGCAGAAGCAAAGAGGTAGACGGCTTTGTTGCTGTTTATTGATTTGTTGATATAACAACTTAAACTGCGCCGTGTATCGCAGATGTATTTTAATAATGGTGTAGCTGACGGCGCATCTGACGTGTGCAAAGATCATGAATTCACAAAAGTAGATTTCTGAAACGATGCAGTCAACAAAGGCTCTCTCTCTCTCTATTCGTCCCCAACCCAGCAGCGTCCTGGTGGCTGTCTAGCATGAGTCTGGTCCTACTCAAGGTTTCTGCCTGTTTAAAGTTTTTGCTCGCCACTGTCACTCATGTTAGATGAGATGGGCTGAATCCCATCTTAGCTTGGGTCTTGATAATTCATCAAACAGTGAGGATGGTCTAGACCTGCTCTTGTTCTTTGGAAAGCTTCTCAGGATGACGACTGTTGTGAATTGGCGCTATATGAATAAAATCTGATTTGACTGATTTGATTTGAAAGGCATAAAAACGTTAAGAGGCCTGACAATTTTCTACTTCAAAATGACAAAAACAAACAAAAAAGAGAAAAAATTCAACTTTTTGATAACTTTGTAATGGAATTTTGGAGACAATAACAAACTTGTAAAGACGGAAAAAAACAAACGATTGGAACAAATAAGAATAAAATGAATTTTTATTCCTGAAAACTAAGATCTGTTGATGTTTATATTGTTCACAGTTTCAATAGACAGAAATATTTCAGGAGTTTGAATCTAAATATCTGGTGGATGGCAACTTTTTCATAAAAGGGTAATATGTGTATATATAAATTGGCACCAATGTATATAATAGAATAAGAATCAAGACTCATATCTCTTCAATTGAGCACAGGGTTATTGAGTCTGATAACGTTTTTTTGTGATCTCCAGTTCACCCCTCATTTCATTCGCACATGAGCTAAATTCATAAATCAAGTCGTCCTCAAACTCAAGATTCTGAGTCAGCCGGGGGAAAGTCTTGGTTCAGGGCAGCCCTGGAGGGACGACATGCAGACAGAATATAGCAGATGAGGACTGGTGGGACTGTTAGGCCCTCTCTGTCTCTTCCCCTCTCACGCCTGGGTGGCTACATTGTTCAGTCAGGTACAGGCACTGTGTCACATCCACTCAAATGTCGCTGAAACAAGGGAAACCCAGTGAACCTGGTATACCCTGGGAAGGCGGTATAATGGGTGTAGGATGGCTGCGACTATTGAGAGGGTAGGGGGTGGATCTGAGGTAACAGCACTCCAGACACCTTGGCGGCGCGTCGGTGATAGCTCGTTAGCGAGACGAGGGGAACCGAGTGGCCTGAAAGTGGTGCTGGAAAATAACAGAAAGGTATCTCGTCTGAGCCACGTATTCGCCGTGAAACGACAGATGTTGTTGACAGAAGCGAGGGAGAGAAAGGGAAGTAAGCGGCGGTCATATTGAAATTAAGCAAAGTTAAAAACAACCGCGGCGACAATATCAATCTAATGGGAGTACTGAGCGGAACAGCTGTCCGCGCTGATAACACCACCAATGATGTGCAGGTAGATCTTTCACTCTGTCCCTCCCCAGTCAGTCCTTGACGCAAAGGCAAGCAGAGTGTGGGCTCAGTGTGTGTTCTGTCAAACACACAAACTCTCCACATCTATCCATCATCTGTCCGTTTTATCCCTCCACTGGGCCCGTTCAGGTGTGCGTCCCATGCTGATACTTACAGGCCACCTGTACTTCTGTGCGCCTCTGCAGGAGAGCCCCCACCCGGTTCCTTACGATACAGCGGTAGAAGCCAGCGTGAGACCGGTCCAATGAAGGGATGAGGTACCTGTAATACACAAAGAACAAGGGATCAACACACAAACACACGCAAAACACGGATACGGACTCTTTTAAAGGTGAGGTAGGCAGGAATCCGTTAAAGAAGCATCTTATTTTTGTGGCGTGTCAACAAAAAAGCTTCTAATATCATTCAAAAGCTATTTGTCATTGATGACATTTGGAAATATAATGATATCGCTGCGTTTTGTTATGTCTGTTTAGTCAACATTTTTAATTTTTTGAGCGGCCTGCTCATTCTGACTGTAAACAAAGCCATTATCCGTCAACCTGATTGGTTGTGAGGCGGACGCTGCTACCCCAGAGCTCAAACAGAGTTAGCGTGCTACAATATCGGACTGTAGAAACCAACCAGAAAGTACAGAAAATTGTCTGAATCCTCCTTTAGCAACGACCGCCAACACAAGCAAGAAAACTAAGTAAATACCGTAAACTCTGGCGGGATAACGGGCGCTTAAAAAAGGAGGTAAGAGCTAAGAAGCTGGGTCAACAATGATTGGGGACGCTTTGGGATCTTCCAGACCCTGTAACCTTTCTGCTGGACAGGTAAACCGCCAAGTGTCTGTAACAGAAGTGTTTCTTGTTGCATGTTGTAGCGTCACTAAACTGTTTCCCTCGGGTCCTGGACTATGTCACTTTATCCTAGTTGTAGAAGTCCTGCAAACATTGTGTTTGCTGGTCGTCTGTTGGCATCTACAGTAGCACCAATGCTGTTTACTTTCACGTTGACTTTTATATCTGAATTTAATTGAAACGATACGAGCGAGCAGAAGCGTCTGTTTGTGGGCGGGGCTTGCTGGAGCAGAGAGGGAGGGGAGAGGAGGCGCATTCTAGATTTCTCCCAAAAACTGTCACTTCTTCAGATTCTGCCTTCTCTACCTTTAAGTAACAGAAAACTAATTAAGACCAAAGAAGGAATCAAGAGGGTGTTAATGTAGGCGCACAAACACGAGTATCACTAATTTGTCGGTACAAAGAAACACACAAACACACAGGCAATCACGCACACACTTAAGACCATCTAATAGAGCAACAAGGGCACAGAGGACACCGGAGCTTAGCTGTTGTTTATTCCAACAATAATGATGCTCAAGAGGCTAATGGAGCTACACATCCAAGCTCTCCCTCAGGACACACACACACACACACTCACACACACTTACATCAAGATGTCTTCTATGCAAACACATGCACAATGACACACGTAAATGCCCTAAACCCCCCTGTGACAGAGGTTAGAGCCCCGGCACTTGACACTCTCCCCATGACCTTGGCTTCAGGGTCCGTCTGAGGCAGCAGTACCGCCTCCCCTCCAGGTGGAGGCAGCGTTACATGTCATTTACAAAGCTGCTGCTGCTGCTGCTGCTGCTGCAGTGTAGTGTGGTGTGGTGAGTGGAGGAACAATTGGCTTGATGTATGTTGCATCTTGAGCCACATCTGGTGTTACAGCTGATGCCAGAAGATTAAGTGTCGACTGATGATGCTGGCTCTCATCTATTTTGCAAACACTCCGAGAAAGCGATAATTCACACTCATCCAGCAAGTTGCCGCAGACATGCTGTAAATCAGGGAAATATGACGACTACACAAGCTACAATACACTTAACACATAGTGACGCACACATCTACTAAAAAAAACAGAAATGAAGCAGACTTCACAAATATAGAAGAAAATTTAAACTGTATTAATCTTTGTCTGTGACTTATATAAACAGGTTTAATTTAAATTAATTGCTTTTGTCTCAGCCCTCTTGGTTGGGAATGTGCTTTTTTCTCATAATTTTGCAAATAGATGCTCTCCATGAGGAAACACCACCACATTATTGGCTCCTTTTTCAGGTGTATTATGTCTCAAAAAGGAGCTAACACACCAAGAGATGACTTTATTACATCTCAAGAGTTCAACAAGACAATAATCGTGTTGACTGAGTTAGTTAAGCAAAATTAGCATGTGAGCGAATGACTAAAACATCTGTACGAAGACGAAAGTAAGTGACTCGCTCTTTGTCTAAAGAGGAAGGACTGACAATCAACTAGAGCTTATTTATTAACAAGTAAATCACAGAGCACATTTAAAGTCTTCAATCTTGTTGCTGATGGTCTTGTTTTCTTTCGGATATCATGTAAAGGCATCAGTATGAATTTTAGTCTTTTTTAATAACATAAAAGCCTCCAAACAGGAGCTTTAAATAGGTTTTCAAATAAACACTGACACCTACCCCCTGCCAGTGATTTTTGATAGGAAAAAAAAAGTATCTACTTTTTTGTTAGTTTTTTTTTTTTCAACTATTTCAGATCATAAAAACACATCAGTATCATTTTTAATCTTTTTTATAACCAGCTAAAAGCTCCTCACAGGAGCTTTAAGTTAAAGGGATATTCCAGTGAAAAAATTCATTTAGGGTCAAAAACACCTGAACATCATTTCTTCATGGACATACAATCAGACCAAGATGCTACGGCAGAAGAACTACCGCGTCTGCAAAATGTTTCATATGGTGATTATTACTTTAAGGAAATGATAAAGAATTGATCATAAATGTTCTTCCTTGAGCTGCGTCACCCCGCTGTAGTCCTTAATGGACTTTACCGAGGTCTCACTACAAACAAGCGGCTGCTGGAAGAGAGTAGGTGAGTTGTGTTAAGTCTCTTTGCTAAAGAAATTAGACAGAGTTAGAAAGATGTTTTGTGGCTATAAAGTGGCAATCTGGTTGAGGTTTGTTTATGGCTCCTCAGACCGCTGTGTATTGCTATCGTGCGGTCGTTGCTAAAGTTGGTATAACTGGAGAAGCAAGCGGTCGTCAACATTCATCTCTCGAGGGGGTGTCTAACTCGGTGTTATGGTGTGTTTGACCCTAAATTAATTTTACACCGGAATATCCCTTTAATGTGCAGGTTATAATTGTATACATATAAGCTTATACTCTAATGCAAAGCACTGTAGGACATCCCAGCTCTTGGCCTCAGTGAGACACTCTTCAGATACTGATCAGTGATCAATGTTTGGCTGTTCATGTGTCTCTTTCAAATCTGCAGAACACCGGGGCATATCTGTGTGAGATAAACCCAACCACACAAGAAATTCACAATGGATTTGGTCTATTTTTAGCCATCCAAGAAATTTACTTCAGAGATCAAGCGAGCAGTCAGCTCAGCGTGCCAGCATCAACATTTTAACTGCTTTCCAATAACTAATAAATGGTGGAGCGGTGGGAGATGTACGAAGCGGCCAACTGTTAAAGTGGTTGCACAGACGGTCTCTGATGGGATGTTTGATGGCTAAAGTTGTGATAGGCCTACAGCGAGCTGTACATGTTTAATCCGCTCTAGCACAACACATTCTTGTCAAAATAAATGCTTCTTGTGGGAGGTGAAACACTCGCCACCAGGAAACGTGTTTGCCATCTTTGCTGTCACAGTCCCGCATGATGTGTTCTTGAGAGTGCTTAGTGCGCTGCCAGGCGGAGTGTCTGAGCGTAACCCGCAGTGACGGGAGGTCCCGGTTTCTATAGAAACCACCTACCATTTGTGGAAAAAGTTGACTGTGAGTTAACCTTTTGTTTTAAAAGTTTGTTTCACAGTGTGTAAATGTTTGAGCGAGCACGGGTGAATGAAAGAGAAGTAAGAGAGGGCGATTTAAAAGTTCAAGAGTGCTTCCCACAAGCTGTTTGCAGAAACGTCTGGACACCAGGAACTTAAATTGAAGACTTCTGGGTCACAATAGAAGCCCTCATCAAAGTCCTTCCTCTGAATTAAGCCTTGGAAAAACACACTCTCCACTTTTGCTGAAGTAAACTAAACACACATTAGAGCGGTCTTGAAAAATTTAGGAAAAAGTTTTCCAACTGCCAAAAGCCAAAGAGAAAAGACGAAGAAATCAAAAGATTCTTTCTAAGAAGTAATGAAAAATTAACAAACCAAACACTGGATTAAACCAAATATCAAATCTAAATATTTTAACACACCCATCCAGGGGGAGCCAGGATTTCTTTTGAACTTCATGTGATTTTCATCGGGCAAAAAATCCTCCTTTCAAGTAGTTTTCGACGTCTGTGCCTTTGGGAATGTTAAGGGTAATGTTTCTTAAATTTCTCTGATAGATGATCAAATATAGAACACCAAAAGACACAAATGAAAGGAAAACCCTGAATTTATACCAGAGGAACTTGAGCGTGCCGTAGCAGAGATTCAACAAGTCTCTGAACTGTCTGGAAGTACAACTCTACCAGATTCTCTGTCTCTTTGCTGTGATAATAATTCATCCATTCAAACATTTAGTCATCATGTTTTTTTATTTTAGATGTAGAGTCAAAGGATCTTAGAAGAAATGCATTTCCTCGACAGGGGCGTGTTGAGTCTTTTCAAATGGGGTGGCCCAACCCAGCATCTGACTTAAGCAGGGGTGGCCGAAAATAAGCTAACACAAATAAATTTGCCTTTTCCATCTCCTCTTATCTCATTAACATAAACAATTGACATTAAAATATCAAACAAGTGTTGCATCACGGAATCTGGCTGCTAGATATCCTGACATATTTCTGTGTATTGACAGGTTTCTTGTGTACAAACATAACTAGGTGTGTGCGCAACCATTGGGCAAAAGCCTGCTTCAAGCTTCACTCTGATGGCCTTGTTTACTTTAAAAAGGCATAAATATGAATTTAGGTAATTCCATAAATGTCAAAAAACTTCCCACAGGAGCTTTAAATTTAGCCTTGACAATAAAATGCCTTTTAGTTTTAGTCAAATTTGGTCATTTTTCCACTTTTAAGTATCAACCACTGCAAATTAAAAAAAGTTTTAGTCTAGTTTTAGACGATAAAAAGTCAACAGTCATTTTTTAATATGTTCTTTATCCAACTTTAATACATTTTCTTGTCTTTAAACTAACCTACTTCTTCAATTTGTGGTGTGGGGACCTGGGCTAGGCCCCCTGATATATAATTTTAAGAGACACCCCTGGAGATCGCTGGTGAAATACTTCATGTAGTATCAAGATTTTAAGAAAAAAAAAAAAAAAATGAACGTAAAACATTAACCTGACTTTTCCCTGTTTGCTGGTTTTGTCTTTGTCATCATTCATCAGGAAAATCTTACAAATGAAAATGATAAGGGGGAGTGGGCGGGCCTTCAAACTTCATCTAAAGTCAAAAGTAAGAGCTGCTCACTATTGAAAAAAATAACAATACTCCAAAATTCTATGGTTTCAAACAAACAGATCAAGTTTCTGG
This sequence comes from Xyrichtys novacula, assembly GCA_962446985.1. Lineage (NCBI taxonomy): Eukaryota > Metazoa > Chordata > Actinopteri > Labriformes > Labridae > Xyrichtys > Xyrichtys novacula. The sequence continues at coordinate 2,438,739 of OY660882.1, read as the reverse complement.
TGTGTAATTTTCTATGGTTGGAAAAACCTAGAAAGCAGCCTTTGTGCTTTGTCAAAGAAATGCCACAATAACAAACGCATGGGTGTGTTTGAAAACTGTTAATATCTGTAACAAGAAAAAAAAAAATGAAGCCGTATCAAACCTCATTAGCAACAGCGTCGGTTGGACCCCAAGGACTAAATGAGTTTCAGCCCAAAGTCTGTTAAGGCTTAATCAACTAATCAGGAGGCTTTATTAATGATGTGTGACTCCTTTCATATGTTCCATCAAGTAAATTAATACAATTACGTATATGTGATATGCATAAATGGAAGGGAGATGAGGCGAGTATGATGGAATATTATCAAAGAAAAGGGAGAGGAAGTGTTAGACGCCGCAGACTTTGGGCGGAGATGAGGCGGAGAGCTGACAGGTGGTGTCGCTGCTCCGGCTTTAACCCCGCCGAGGCCTGCCGAGAATTCACCCCACAGCCAGAACCTTCAGGGTGACTTTAGACAGCCCTCCTCTCTCCCTCTCTCTGTCTGTCTGTCCCCCTCTTTCGCTCTGTCCCTTATATAATGAATACAATTAACCTTTGCAGAGCTGAGCGCGTTGGCAGCAGGTTGGGGGAGTCAGTGGGGGCCTCGCTGTGTCCGACAGAGATTGATTGATGTTCCCGTGGTCAGCGCACTCCGTCAGATCCCCTTTAATTAGCCTCGCTTTGGAGAAATGATTAGACGCAGGAGTGGCGGGGAGACGGGGAAGAGAGGGACACGAGGAATGAAGAAGGGGGGACCGGGTGTGAAGCGGGTTGGAGGATTGGAGGAGGAAAGAAGAGGACGGAGGGGAAGATGGAGAGATTGTGGGGGATGATTGGCTAAACCATAATCCTTAATTGGAGATAGCTGTAGAGCAGTTTATAGGGAGGGAGCCCATAACAACATACCTGAGCTTTAAGTGGTGACAATAACATTTCACTTATGGTATTGGTTATACGCTAAGATTATATGCCATGTTTTAAACCTCACTGGACGTAATCACAGCCGTAACTACACGGCAGTAAATCATCATACATCATAAAGGCTGGAGGAGCTCGTAATGGCGCTCTCATCTCTACCCTGTACATTAATCATAGACTGTATATGAAGTGGAAACAGCCTCAGGGTTGATAGTATGGACTGTGTAAGAAGACCGACAGCTTTGAAATAGAGAAGCCAAAACATTAGGAACCCCCACCTGCACTAAAGATCGTAAATCCTGCATCCTCCATGTTAACAGATTGGCTTGCATCGCTGCCACAAACAATAGGTTTTAGAAGCCTATCTAAACTCATGCATCGATGACTTGCACCCCATGCACACTCACGCAATAGTATAACAAGAGGAGGAGAAACACCAAAACCATCTTGGCGAGTGCTCCAGGAGATCCAGCCCCAATACTAGTGTTGTGTCGTTCATTAACTTTTCATTCAAAAGAACGAAACTGCTGAGTGAACGACGTAAACTGAATCACTTCGAGACCTGATTCGGTCCTTTCTTAGTTCAGGAGTGCATCTGCCGCCTTTGACTCTTTGGCGAATGACACACAGTCAGCCAGTGAGCAAGCGGGCTGGTGGAGTCTTGTGATTTGCTCACAGCGAATGAACGATATCTATCAGTCAGAGTGCAAACGAAACGAACGACTTTCAAACGACTTGAGGCAGGCAGAGAAGGGAGGGGTGTAGCGTTGTTCACGAACTGTCGAGCACCGGTTCGTTCTCTGAGGCTAAGATAAAACTGCAATACAGTGCCTTTACATTAATACACGTGTATAAACTTTCCTGCAAGAACGATTTAATTTCAGCGGATTTAAAGCAATACGCTATTTGATATCTTTAAAAGTCGCAGAATCCCTGCCACAGCTGTAATGTTTATTCTCCACTTTTACGCGATATAAAAGAACAATGAGTCATGCTTGTACAGCGGTCGTGCCGCTCGCTGCTGTGTCGTTTCTGCCAACGTCAACACACAGAGAGGTGAGTTTTTCAGGGCAGGGGAGTGATTCTTCCTTCAGGACTTGGCGAATGAACGACATGTGTCACCCAGTGAACAACGCTGTGACTTCACACCTCACCCGTGTACTGCACTGACTGATTCAGCGAACTAATCTTTTGAACGAATCATTTTAATGAACGGATTCTAAAGATTCAGTCCAGTCAAAAGAACTGTTCTTCCCATCACTACCCAAAACACTCTACATATGATCTTGAATTTGACCCCAGCCACCGTTTAAGAGTTATCACTGCATTTACAACCTCATGTGTCTGGATTATACATTAAAATTTGAGTTACTCTTACTTGTTCGTCACTATTGAATGTTTTAACTTATTATTCCTGACACATATTTTCATATCTTGTAGTGTGGACCTGATTTAGCTGAAGTTGGACATCGTTACCGTGAAGGAATGATAAGAGAACCACAATACACACTAACGCAAGTCAGTGACCCCTTTATAATTGTGAATGTCTGTTTCAATCTGACACTTGTATGTGTTTCGCCGCCGACCGTATTGACCCAAGGGATATCTGCCATTTCATCAGTGTGTTCTGCTCGGCAGAAGAACTGGGACATCAATACTGGGAGATGTTACACAGACTCACAAAGCTTCATATGTTCCCATTGCAAGATGCGAGTCATTCCCAGGGGTACTCAGGTTTCCCGTTTGTACCACAGCAGGAGGTTGAGACCCATTACCCATGGTTCATAGCTGTATATGGTCAATGGTTTCAAGAGTGAAACATACGGGGATGGTGCTTTGAGCCTACATTGTTTCTAATGGACGGCATGGGGCGACTTCCTTTCTTGAAGACAAAGAATGCTCCTGCAGAAATCGATCGGAAATTTCAGCACTTCTTGGCTGATTTATCGACCAAGAAACAATTGTATAGTCTCAATGGAAAGTTTTAACTCTTTAGCGATCCAGAAGGATGTTAAGTTTGTGAATCATGCTGAGAGGAAGACATGTCGTAAACAAGAGAGTAGTAAAAGACAGGAAAAAGACAAAGATGTTGAAAGGCACAGATATGTTGTCTTTTACCAGGACATGTCCGGGTTTGTCCTGGGAAGTTTATAAAATCCTTCAAATGTCTGCGGTTTTGTACGTAATGTTTGAGTTTGTTTGACTTACTGAATTAGAAGCGCGTAAAAGACACTCGATCTAACCTGAAAAACTCTCAAGATTAACTTCATGCAATTCCGTGACTCCGCCCCCATGAAGTCGTGTCGTCTTTTTGGGAAGTCAGAATATGGTCACTCTAGCAGAGGTTAAGCTGCAAACATGTTCGTCGGTATTTGACGTAGTTGGTCACCTGGAGATGGCCAAGTAGTAAGAAGTTGAGAAGGGGCACGTCGCCACCTACTGTAGGGGAGGTGGAAACACTATAACATGGCTTCTAAATATGGTCGCACAAGGACCCTGTGCACATACTCAAACTAAAACAGCAGTCCATGAGTTCACTGTGTCTAGATCCACGTCACTCAGTCAACGGCACAAATATCTTATCAAAATCCCCCTAGTTTAAGTTTTATATGTGATTTCTCTGCTTATCAAACACAACTAATTAAAATTCTCACCAAATAGTCTGTTTTTCCAACTGAACATGTCGTGCAACACTTAATTTTTCCGACTCAGATGCACGGCGCATCGCGGCGCGGCTCACTAATCATGATGTTTTCCTTGTTATGGTGTCGCTTGAAGTTTTTGAAAAGGTCGTCACCCCCTCATAACAGTTTGACGGCACTCTGCTTTTCTTAATGAGCTTGTTTATTGTGGAACTCCTTGAGAGGCTCAAACAGCTTATACATTCGATAGCTTGAAGAGCAAAGTAATAAGGGTTGATGATACATTTTGACGGGGATCATGACTGATATATCCGTCACCGCGGTTCTTTGCTTTTGCTTGGTTGCCTGGCTTAAAAAACACCCAAGTAATGTGCCACTGAGAGAAAAGCTTTCGACTGCCTTAGATGATAGATTTAAAAGCAGCTTTTCATGCTCCAAATAAAACCAATTTCTGAAAAGATCTCCCTTGAAAGTACATTGAATTATGTATCGGGATCATGTTCTTAACTCTAAACCCTGGGTGTCTTCATTCCTATCTTGTTCTCATTGCTTAATACCCGATACATAGCTAACAACACATGACAGGTAATGGGGACTGCTGGATTAAGCTACTAGAAATCAATGGCGGGTAATTCGTCTACAGGCCCAGAGGGACATTCCCCACATGTTCTGTGTTTTCCAGGGATTGAACAGATGGACAACTGCCAAATGGAGGCAATTTGCTGAAACTGATGTGGACTGTATTTTGTCATTACCCCTTATCTACAAATCAGTCAGCTTTTTCTCCACGTTCTTGGAATAATTTATTGTCTTTGACCCTTTAAAACCCTATTTCTCCCAGGCAGCACCGTTTGTTACGTTCAGTTTTGCATTAACATGTGCAGATTCATCCTTACAAACATCTAACTACACCATTTAAAAAACAGCTATTGCCACAACTGGAAACACATTCAAAACCAGTGCAAAACAGGCGGATCTTTCACTAAATGAAGACTTGGCTGCATGTCTATGTCAAAGCCGGAGCAGGAAATCTACTGCTGTCACAACAATCATCACATATTCACAAACATAATACCGATGATTGTCAGGCAGAATCACACAGCAGCTAAAATGATTGTATAAGAAAGCACTCGCCGAGGAACATGATGAGACATGTATAGATACTCTATGTCCCTTTCAACCTGTGTACATTTTCTAAACTTAAAGGCAATTTTTACATGAAAATCATCTGTTTGTATGCGTCAAACTGAGGTACCACGATCAGACCTGCTCGCTAGTTGTCTTAAAAAAAAAGTTAAAATCAACTTGCAAAAAAACGTCACAGATTCAGCCTCTGCAGCCTTATCGCCATCATCCAAGAGCTGCTCTGATTGGCTGCCTGGATGTTTAAAGAGGGTGGGACCAGATGGATGCAGAGGTGGAAAAACACCAAAACAAACTTGGCGAGCGCTCCAAAATTCTACCCTAACTACTGATTATGCATTACAGCTGCATTTTTCACCTTTACGTCTTTCAATTGTAGATTAAAATTTGAGTTATTCTTTCTTTGTTGACTTTGTTAAATCTTTTTTTGAGATCCATGTTTTATCTTTGGCTTTCCCTTCAAATTAACAGTGTTACCGAGACACATTTAACCATCTTTTTAAATGACATGTTATTTCCTGCTGTTTTTCTACCTTTACCACTTTGGTCAACACTGGATGTTTTCAAATAAATAATGGTTGACTTTTATTAACCTAACTTCTTGTCTTTCAGGCAAGTCTTAACATAGATGGCTGTTATTGATGAAGCAGTCCAAGGTTAGGTGGTTGCCTAAAACAAATCAGCACCAACAGTACCTGGAATTTTTGTTAAAAATGAAAGCAACCCCTTTATTCTTTGTTCCTCCAGTTCTGGGGTGGGATATGTAGACATTTGTGTTTTGTCTGCTACTAACCCTTGCCATCTTGACTTGGTAACACTAAGGTAAAACTATTCAAAAGCAGTGCGATCACTCATGAAGTAGGAGCAGATCTGCACAAATGCAAATCAGTCCTGTTGTTACATCACCACAGGAGCCTGTTCAGTCGGCCTTGTACAAGCTATGTTTATCCCAGTAGGTGGACTATAGACGCTTTTTTGCATTCACATTCGTATTTTTCATTATGTGTTTTTCATTATGTGGAACCTTTAAGGTTCAAAAAGTAAAAGTAAGAAGTGAATAAAAATAGTTTCTCTCTTTTAAAACCAGACATTTAATCAGACACTCTGATCTGTGCATGTTTGTCCTCATCAAATCAGCTGATGATCTGCCATTTGTGTGTAAATAACTTCATTCCTGAGCCCATGCTTTGAATAACATCCTCTGAATTATCTATTTGACATCCCTGACCCATGTGGACTATTTTCAATCACTGTGCGATACCAGCAGCTGCACGTTTTCCTGCAGTCAGAGAGACGCTGTCAGAAAGCAGCACCCCTGCCGCGCCTCTTTAAATGTAGGTCAGTGCTGACAGTTTTGAGCCTCACACGTCAAAACATACCGAACTGTGGTGGCAATATAATGAAAAATCATACTTAAATAGGCCGTGGCCTTCAAGTATCCATGGCTGCAGAAAAGGTACTTGTACAGTTGGACATAAGGTCCATCGGTTCAGGCAATCACGTGTCTTTGTGCGTATACAGAAACGCTCTTAAAGAAGACCAGCTGCTGGAGAAGCAGGTGTACCTGCCAACACTGACACTCATTCAAACACACACAATCACAAACCAACACTGGAAATGTGCATAATGAAACCGATGCGGTCTTGTTTTTCCCTGTCTCTTACTTTCACCTGCACTCACTCACTCACTCGCAGAGAAACAAGGGAAAAGAGAGAGTGAAAGACAGATGGGGGGAGGGAAAAGGGTAAAAAAAAAAATCTATCGTATCTGGGGGCTGTGGAGGAGAATGCCAGGAAGATAGAAATGGACGTTTTTTCAGCTCCAGAAGGGAATCCATTAAGGTCATTCACAGAGACATGCTGCCTTGCTGCCTGGCTGGCCGCTCCTGTCCAAGTCCTGCCAACTCCTGATGTAATGTGATTCAAGTTAAGACCCAAACGCAGGCAAGGTAACCTGACATTACTACTCCTTCTTAGTAAGAGCATTATGTGGAATCACAAAGTTACAGGATGAGATAAGATAATAAACTGAGATTGAGTGAAATGAAGCGGTGAGTAAGGTACTCAGCCAAACAATTCAGGATCTATTTCTGTCGCTCATAAATTGGAGGCTCATTTTCCACTCATAGAGTCTGAACTCGTTTTGGTATCTTAATCATGACTTACAAAGAAATTCTTTTTTAGACCGGGTTGTATGAGGTACCTGACACAGGAGGAACAGGTTCTCAAGATAGTTTTCTGGGAAACTGGTGAGAGAACCAGCATGGAAGCTAGCCAACCAAAAAGTGGAAAGTGTAAAATTTGTGTACAACCATATACGGGGCCGGTCTTTTGGTCTCTTTGTTAAGAAACCGACTGGAGAACCGGCGTGGACGCTAGGAAGCTAGGCTATCAATAGCTGCTGACAAGGTTAGTTTTTCAATGTAATTTAAATTCATTAAGAAGGGCTAACGCTTAGAAACTATAAAATTAAACTTCCACTACTGTCTTTTAAAGGGTTATTCCAGCAAAAAGTTAATTTTGGGGTCAAACACACCGTCACACCAAGTCAAACAGCCCCGCAAGAGATGAATGTTGCTGACCACTTGCTTCTCTAGTTATATCAACTTTAGTAACGACCGCACGATAGCGATACACAGCGGTCTGAGGAGCCATAAACAAACCTCAACCAAAACGCCACTCTATAGACACAAATAATACTCAGAACAGCACCTAACTTCATCAACAGGACATATAGGGTCACAGTTATAGTACTAGACACCAAACATCTTTTTAACTTTGACTAATTTCTCTAGCAAAGAGACTAAACAAAACTCACCTACTCTCTTCCAGTAGCCACTTGTTTGTAGCGACACCTCAGGCCAGTCTATTACGGACTGCTGCGGGGTGACGCAGCTCAAGGAAGAACATTTATGATCATTTCTTCATGGAAATACAATCAGACTGAGACGCAAAGGCAGAAGAACTATGGCGTCTGCAGTGCAACATAATTAATATGGTGATTATTACTTAAAGGGAAATGATAAAGTAATGATCATAAATGTTCTTCCTTGAGCTGCGCCACCCCGCAGCAGTCCGTAATGGACTGGCCTGAGGTCTCGCTACAAACAAGCAGCTGCTGGAAGAGAGTAGGTGAGTTGTGTTTAGTCTCCTTGCTAAAGAAATTAGTCAAAGCTAAAAAGATGTTTGGCGGCTAGTACTATGGCTGGGGCCCTATATGTCCTGTTGATGAAGTTAGGTGCTGTTCTGAGCATTATTTGTGGCTATAAAGTGGCGTTTTGGTTGAGGTTTGTTTATGGCTCCACAGACCACTGTGTATTGCTATCATGCGGTCGTTACTAAAGTTGGTATAACTAGAGAAGCAAGCGGTCGACAACACTCTGGGGTGTCTAACTCAGTGTTACGGCGTGTTTGACCCTAAATTAATTTTATGCCAGAATATCCCTTTAAAAGTATAAAATCAACTTCCACCACTATTATTTAAAACATTACCAACCCAAAGTGTTACATAAGGATTACATAACTTCTCCACATACGCCAAAGTCTCTCTGCTTCCATGACTTTAGTCCTCTGAACAATAAGTCACCAGATGTCGACACCACATCTAACAGTTAGACAACGGGTCAGATTTAAAGGCTGCAGGGGTATTTATAGCTCCATTTGTTATGTTGTTCACCACTAACTAAGCTTGTAGATCCGACATCTTGGAAATGAGAACAGACTTTTCATAGTCCCGGCCAAATATAGTCATATCCTGGCCCGTCTGAGCTGAAACTAAAGCAGGCATCGAGGAAATATATGTAGATTTAGATGTGAAAGAGTGTCACAAACTGACTCAACAGAATGAATTTATTTGAATTTAATGCGTCTCGGTGAAACAATGAAGTGTGGAAGCGAAAAACAGCAACAGCAGCAGAAGTAAGAGCAACGCAGTGAGTTGTGAGAAGTATCAAATGGTGCCAGACTGAAGAAAACAACAAACTGAGAAAGACGCAGATGGAAACTGGGAAGGAGAGTATGCGAATGAGCAAATTTGAATCTCAATGTCTTTCTTGATGCTTTGTTTATTCCTCGTCCCATTTCATTCTTCAAACTCGCACCTTGAACCTCCTCCTGATCTTTACAGCCCACGCGGGACACCCGGCTTATTACAACTTGCTTGTAAGCTAACTGTTTTGGCTGGGTCTTAAAGTTTCTTAAAAGATTATAGAGAAAATAGAAAAAAAAAAAAAAAGTGAAAGTAAGCCATTTCAACCGCCTCCAATTTTTCTCGTTCTGGATGAGCGTGCTCATTCGGGGGGTTTGGGATTGTTTATGACAAATTACTGCTCAGGGAAGCCAGAATCAGATGAAGACAAAGGTGGTTTTGAGTTTCAACATAATTTGTTTTTTTTTTTTTTTTAATTGTTGCTGGGATGATGTATGTGTGCGGCTGTGATTATAAAACCACATAATTTGAAGCTGAAACCAGCAAACATTCAGAAAGAAGAACTGCCAACGCAGCAGGCTCAACAATAACGCTCGCCAGACAAGGATGAAGTTGTTTTATGGGAACTTTTTTTCCAATATTTCAGAGGATAAAAGTGTCATCATGCGGTCTTGGGCGTACACTACTGGGACAAGTCGTCAAATTTCAGTGTCCCTATCCAATTACTACTCCATCACCCCCTGTATTTAAAGCAATGACATAACTCTGTCGTGTATTTATCTTTTATTGACTCATTCAGTCGGATTATTTGGACTCCAATCATGTCGATTAAATCATCAAACTCTTTTTTGGGTGTGTGCGCTCCAAAGTTAGATGAAACACATTCATAAACAAACTCGAAAACACGCCGCCACTTCGCCCCTGCTTCTCTTTCATCTCCACATAGTTAGCGAACCAAACTCGCGGCGTATTCCCCGAGATGCGGAATAACATTGTACTGAACTCGTGTTAATTTGTTCAGAGACACCATGAAATTGTGTCTGTGGGAAAAAAAAGGGGGCGAGTTGGTGGGATTAAAGGTGTGAGTGGATTAAATAGAGGCAGACAGGGTGTAGAAAGAGGAAGAGAAAGGAGGACGAGAAGTCGAGAAAGACGGAAAGTGGGTTTTGAAGGAATACACTGACAAAACCATCAAGACATGACCCAAAATGACCCAGGTACACTTTTTCGCAGCTTTAAAAACGGTGTGACTGACATGTTCAATTAGTTTCTTTTTCCTAATGCTTTACTAAGAAGGTCATAACGACGGAGCTTTGTCGTAAAAAGTCAAATTTGGATTACGTCTCTTATAAATCAGCTTCAAAACACAGAGAAGTGAGAAGTGTGTCTTTCCCATGTCATCATCTGTATTTGAAGAAGAGAAGTGATGCTAACAGCTCATCTGCGCAAAACAGGAGCTAACTGCACATGCTGCAATCGAGTTACCTCGGACATCGGAGCTGGGAATGAGGCTACACCCAAGTTGACACCGTTACAGTTTACAAGTCGGAAAACTTACATAGACACCTACAGTTATCCGCTGTTCGATGTTGTTTACAATTGTTAGCTGTCGTTGTCCGTTGTCAGTTGTTGTTAGCGATACCAAGTTGTAAACAACGCATAACAGAGTATTTTACTCTACAAACACCATAGCACCGTGTTCACAGTTAGACGTTGGGCAGCAAAACATACACCACTTATTTAATTTCACATAACAAAACAGAAGCGCTAATAAATAAGAGCTTTTACTGTTACTCTAAACTGTTGATGCACTGCGCTGCCATCTTGAATTTTGACATAGTAGTCAAGGCGAGGTTGGCGAGGATCGTCCGACTTTCCGAGTCGGAAATCTGACTAAAGGGGGGTGTTCCAGATGAATTTCAGACTCAGAGTTCGGAAATCCCGACTTCCAAGTACAACCAGAACACAGCAACAGACCTGCAAAACTCAATGGACGTGTTTTTACTTGAATTTCACTTGCACTGTTAATTCTGTGCATTGGTTGTCAAGGTCAAATGATGCACCGTTCTTGGTGCAGATTAAAGACGCCCATTGTTTGCATTTCCACTGCAGCTTGAAATCCTAGTCTCAGACAGTTAACAGGTAAATGAAGTCACTCGTGAACCTTTTTCATCTCTCTGCTGAACTGTATTCAAATGTTGTCACAGGTCATATCAATCGCAGATAAGCTTAATTAATTATAAAATGACTTCAAGTTACGAGAAGTGCCTCCTCTTGTCCGATCTCCCTTTATTTTCTCTCTCCACTCCGCCTGGGTCTGTATGTAAATGAAGCGCTGATTAATAAAGACCAAAACCTGAAACCAGTAAAACACCTAAAAGCATCGTCTATATGTGGAACATATAGCACAGTTCCTGTTTTTAAATGTAAATAAAGGACCTTTTATTATGTAAATAAGGTTGTCTTCTAGTTCCTACACCTCTGGACCAAACTACCCTTTCAGCAGGGATCGTTGAGGGGTGCATCCATGACCCCGAAATTAATCTAGACCCCAGTTCTTACACAGAATTCCTCAAAAGAGTCCTAGCTCTCTGGGAAAGTTCCTGCTCTGAGGCCCTTTTCCTTTCTTGTCTGAGTCATTATAATCTGAAGACTGGAGGAAAAAAGGTTACCGCTCCCTACAGGAATCAGGGGCTCCCCTCCATAATCACATCCAAGAACCAATTGACAAACAAAAGCCTCTCTTGAGGTTTGGTAAATAATTAACTGTCTTAATTAAGTTCCTGGGTTAATTGGCAGCATAAAGACTTAGGGGCATAAAAGGTAAACGCCCCTAGGGTGTTTTGGTCATGTGATAGGAAGCTGCGGTACTATGGTGTGTATTTATAGATCCGAAGCGTTGTTGTAGGGATGATTTGCTGGCTTGTGGGTTCAAATCTCCTTAATTGTATTGGAAATAATCTTCAATCTTAATTATGTTGAATTATAATTTGGAGATAAATCTTTGAAATAATTATTTGCAAACAAAGAAAGCTGAATGTCAGTCAAGTGTTGATGGTGATAGATGTGCGTATGGTGAGTTGGCACTCCAACACTACTGTACATGCGGTTGATGTTTCTGTTATGTGACAGCAGTCAATGCTAAACCCATTCCCTCTCTGGTGTGACACTCCCCACAGCAGAGCCTTAAACCTGCGCCTCTCTCTCTCTCTCTCTCTTTCTCTCTCTCTCTCTCTCTCTCTCTCTCTCTCTCTCTCTCCATGCATTCACTCTCACACACGGACACGCTGAATAGTAATGTCCACACATACACACACCTTGCAGTATTGATCGGTAGCCAGAGGACACAAGGTCAAGTCACACGGTGTCAATATTTAAAGCAGCACTCAGCACTGGGGACCTCTACCATAACCTCTTTAATATGGGGGGTCTGCTCTGCTCTCAAATACTCTCCTGGCTCTGAGGAAGTCCAAACTAGGGGGGAAAGATGGACTGCATGCCAACGTGCACAAGACGTGTACAAAAAGCTGCTGTAATACAGAAGGAAGTGATACGCTCTGGACCGAACCATGGAAATAAAATCTAACCCGGTCAATACTCAGCCCCATATGTAAGACAAAAACCAAACAAGTGGACTAACAAACGTAGATACGACACTGTAGGCACTCCAACCTCAGATCTGGACCCTTTACTTATGTTAAAAAACAGATCCCATCGCATCCGGAACGGCTACGAAAAGGCCGTATTTGCCGATCGTAACCGTTTAAGTTAATGTGTCAATTTGCGGATCGCCGAAATCCGAAGCTGATCACAACAGTTCTATTTTTCAGAGCATGCCGGATAAATTTAGCACAGATTAACCCGTGCTGAAATAGGAAGTCAGCACAGACCAGAACCCATATAAACGGGCGGAGATGAACAAGTGAAAGGTTTATGTTTCACTTGAGTTTTTGTGATTCCTGCTGTCTGTAATCTGCCGTTCCATATGGGGTTAAAATTGGAGGTAATTCATTATTGCATTGGAGGACAAATGGAGTCATTTATGACCTTTTTTTTGACTGGGCATTGGCAGATGGAGGAAAGAGGTCTAGACCCGGATCTCCAGGTAGGCAGACCTTAAACTTAAACTGACTAGTGCTCCAGCATAGATTACAAACCACGCCCCTCCATGTTAACAGATGGCACATGGGTCAAACACTAAAAGATCTTAAGTAGTAGTAGGTAGTAGTTTATGTTTCCAATAAGCTTAGTTTTAATCAGATATTTGGTGCTAAAGAAAGGTTATAACCCCATTATAGAACAGTGTAGCGCCTTCTTGTGTGCTAACATGTTTTTAAGCTAACAATACCACAGCCCATCTCTTTATACAACCAGCACTAGATGTCAGCACCCGTTGCTGGGCTTCATTTTTGAGACACGTCATCCATCATTGTAGAAATGATAACGGATATGTGAATTTCCCTTCAGGGATTAATAAAGTTCTTATCTTCTTATCTTATCTTTGTGTTTTCCCTACATTTGCGCGCCACTCCTGAAATTTCACATAATCATGAGTATCAATGTGCAAGAAAACACAACATTATTTTCGAATTGTTTTGGGTCTTTAACTCGCGCATCAAATCCTCGTCGGACCCTCTTCCATCAACGTGAAAGGTAACTCCCAAGCTTGAACACGGTCTATATAGCGAGTAGCATAAATAGTAGCATTAATATCAATACGCCACGAATGATTTCTACTCGCACTCACTTCTACACCCGTGACGAATTAAGCACAGGGATACATTCTACTTGATTTTTTCAATTCATTTGTTTTTTTTTAAATGGTCCTTCAGACACACACTGACTCACACACGCAGTCAGCATCCCGAGCAGCTCCGTGCCTGACTACTTGTTTAATCACCCGTTCCATCGCTCAATCACTCGCCCAATAACGTGTTAAAGAGGCCCGGCGGCTCCAACAGACAGTGTTATTCTTCACTACAGTCCATTCTGATCAATTGTTAAAGCATCTGTGTGTCACCCGTGCCCTTGCAACCCCGGCGCTCCCGCTCCTGTCTTATCTATCTCCAGAGATTGTCCGGAGAAAAGCCCGGCTCCACCGACAAGGCCGCCGTTGCTTCGCACCTTCACCCCTCCGCTCTGTTGTCTCTCACACACGACCGCAACGGCTCAGCTAAAACCAGCGAAGTGTTTTTTTTCCCCCCAATCCTCTAGTGCCTCATTTACACCGCTGCCTGCACACAAGCGTACACACACACACTTACGCTCGCTGCAGTCACACTGCTCTTTCTCAGATAAGAGCAATGTTTGCCCCTTTCCAGATCTGCGAGTTATCATTAAAGATGCTTTATCTCCCGCCCTAACACTCGTTCACACTGTTTTCACTTGTAAGCGCCTCTCCAGAGGGAGTGATGGAGGTCACAGAGCCATGAGGGAAAAGGGAAAAGCAAAAAAAAAAAAAACAGGAAGAGAGAGAAAGCCAAACAGCTACAAGCTAATTCTTTCTGAGAAGAGGAAGTGTGTTAAAATGGGAATAAAAACCGGAAAATAAACATTACATGATCATACCAATCACTAAACCCATGTATCAATCAGTTACCCTTCCTCTTACCTGTACTCCAGCGAGAAGCGGGTCAGCTCGGTGGTGTTGTGGATCCATTTGAACTCCAGCGGCCAGCTCCCCTCGGCCATACAGGTCAGCACCAGCCTGTTGCGTTCCAGGTGGAGCTGACTACGCACCGGCTCCGTTTTGAAGTAGGGAGGCACGTCATCTGCGAAAAAAGAACAAAGAGGAGTTCTTGTTTTGTTTTTATATATATATTTATTTCCTCGCCGAGGCGCCTTGCTGCTTCACGTAGCGGACGGAAGCTACCTCAAAAGCACGCCAATAAAGAACACCCACTCTTAAATCCCCCCACAAATCCATGAACCCCGAGGCACGAATCCGCACATGAAAGAGAGACTCGAAGTATGACAAGAACAAAGAGTGAAGCTGAAGGGATAAAAGAAAGAGGTGCAAATTTATTTCATGTGACTTTATCTTTCATCATGATCAGGTTGGCTTACACAAGAAGGAAACGGCGAGTTGTCAACTGCTGAAAAACATTAGAAGAAGAGTGAGGCGACGGATACATCTGTGACTCGAACAGATTGTAGGTGGTCAGATGCTCGGATATCACCTAAGACAAAGCTAACTGGGCTGTATTTGATTATCACCGGCTAGTAAACGCCAAGCTGCCACACGCCAGATGGAAAACCCTTTCTGAGCGTGTCCCACTCAGAGCCGTTTAATCTCCTGTGAGGGACTGTTGCTTGTGCGGGGCGATCTTAACTTGCTCCGAGAGGAAGCAAAGGCGTCAATGTGGTGAAAGATCGCTCCTGTATCCTCTGCTGTGGGTATTTGTGTGTCAGTAACACACTGGCACAGCAAACCACTTCTCCTCCGAGCAGACAGCCGAGGAAGAGGAAGGAGGAGGCATGAAATCCTTCTCCAATGGTCTGCCTACACTCCGTTTCGCTCCGTCTTTTCGCTCTTTCTGTGTTTCTCGAACACGCTCTGTCGAGTGTGAAGGAACGGATTGAGGAAGACCAGTGAGGACGTCTCCACAGGGTGATGCACACACTGTACCGCACACGGCGGACGACTTACTACCATTTTTTTTTTTCCACACCTCAATCCAAAAGCCTCGCACATGAACTGTCAAGGTCTCTTGCGGCTCCAATATCTCAGCGTTGATAAATGATGCAAAGATGGGGAGCTTACTCGATGATCATTGTAAATATAGAACACATTAATTGGATGGTTGGATAATATAATTATCAAATTGACTGATAATCAGGCATTGAAATTAAACTGTCAAAATGATCTATTGTGCTGATATTTTGTTCTTCAATTTCAGCTTGAGCAGATCCACTGGAGGAAGACTGATAAGAGGAGGAATGAGGAAGAAAATGGGGGATGAGAGTAAAATGGAGTGAGAGAACGAGGATGATTTACAAGCTCTCGCTCAGAGTTTCGAGTTTACTGATGAAGCTTCTGGGAGTTTAGGAGTGATCTGATGCAAAGATTTCTGGGTAGGTACTGTTACTCCATCGAGGGACTGAACACTGTCAGGTTTGTTTGGCGGTGCTTGTTCTGCTGCGAAAGTGTGTGTGTACACAACATTATAAAGTATCTCAAACTGTACTAGTCAAACACACCGTCTGTGGGGACGTTTTTTTAAAAAATTGTAATCAACACTGATACTAAACACAAGACTCATTAAAAATTGAGTTTTTATCCATTTACTGCAGTTCTATCTCTGTACTTGACTGAACCTTTTATCTTCCCAATATCTTATTTATTTCACTTTTAACCAGGGTGACCATAATCTGAATCTCCAAAAAGAGGACACGACTACGCGGGAGGAAGAGTCACAGAGTTGCACATAGTAAATTTTGAGAGTTTTTCGGGTTGGGTCGAGTGTTTTTACGCGCTTCTACCTCACTAAGTCCACGTGACAACAAACTCAAAACTTCCATACAAAACCGCAGACATTTGAAGGACTTTATAAATTCCTCTGGACAAGGCCGGACAGCGCCCCAAAAAGAGGACATGTTCGGGTAAAAAAGGACATATGGTCGCCCTAGGATGTGTTGTCCAGATATTGAACTGTTGGCAGTAGCTCTTGGGCCGTATTATGTTTTCAGGGAGTTCAGTCATATCATAACAAAACTTGTTTACATCCCACCCAAGGCAACAGCTGAAGTTCCGTGTGTTGTTTTCAATTATACTGTTGCTAGGATACAGACTAAAAATGTTAAAAAACTAGTGAAAGGGCTGGCTCTGTGGTTGGAATGAAGTTGGACTCAGTGGATGATGTGGTGGAGAAAAGGTGGAGGTTATTCTGAAGAACATGGATCATTCACTTTATAACGCCTTGATAGACCAAAGAGCCAACAGTGGTGGACGGCTCCTCTCTCTTCGCTGTAAGACAGAGAGATTCAGAAGCTCTTTTGTACCCACTTTTAGTATGAGATTCCAGACAAACGAATTTCCCATTGGGGATCGATACACTTCTTGTATTGTTTTGTATCGTATCGGATTTAGTTAGCTAACTAGCTTTTCTCCTGTCATTGTCAACTCAAGTAGGGCACACACTACAAGATTCTCACGCTGATTTTAGGGCTGATTCCCCCCCGTCTGACAAAAGCCTCATAATTGGATGGTTCCAAAGATTATCTTCCTAGATTACCCTTTTGATTTCAATCTCGATAACGGACTCTGTCCACTATCACTCGGACGAAATAATAGCCTGTGAGGAGGCCAGCTGACTGAATAAGGAAGCACAACAAACGCAACCATGGCAACAATAGTAAATGCGACGCATTAACTCTGATGGATGTCAGAAAATGTTGAATGGCAACAACATGTGAGAAGCACAGGAAATTTAGCATCTAGCGACAGTAAGCTTCCATGTGTCGCCATGTTTGTTTACACACGTTCAGTGTGAATTTTCTAGTTTTATGGTCGTGTGCGGGGTCTCTGATGTTTTCAAAATTGGTGAGGATCTTCAAAATCTTTCAGTGTTTGCCAGGTGAAAGACTGATGAAATTCCAAGGCATTTGGTTTGCATCTTTTTTAAGCAAGGTGGCGCTGATTAGCTGGGATAGTCAATATGTCCAATACTGATCTACGGAATAAGACGAAGTTGGCTTATTTTCAAAACCTGACCCAGATTTAGTAATAAAACCGTATCAAGTACTTCTAAACATAACAAAGTACAAGGTTAGACTGAAAGAGAGTTGTGGACACCAAAACTAGATTAGTACCTATTTCTATTTGTGTTGATTTTGTAGAAACAGCACTAGATTTGACCAGCTGGTTTATCGTCTTCTTGGTGACACTCGTCCATGTCCTTGCAGATGAAGTGTTTCCAGCAGAAAATATATTAGAAAAATTGCAGAATATGACAATGAGACACCCACAGTACATGTGTTTTAAGAAAGGATCTAACAACTGAATACTTCCATCCATACAATGGGTAAACCTAGTAAAGTACTACTTTAGGTAAAACTTTAATATAGTCAGTTCATATCAGTTTCAGAGCTCTCATCTTACCCGTGAACACAAATAAGGTAGATAAAATATGAAAATTCTCCAAGTAAATGTATCACCATGTTTCAGCATCGGTATTTATAATCTGGCTGTTGTATAATTAGTTTTAAGTCGGAGTAGCTGACAAACTGGCAAACTGTGAAAGGTCAAGATAACTAATTATCTTGTTCCAAAATGATGAAGTCCAGATTGAAAAGTTATTTTTAGTGATGCCGCTGAATTTTTTTTCTCTCAAAAATCAGATCGTTTTCGACGAAAAGACTTGAGGAAAAAGTCGAAACAAATACTAATGTACATAATGGAGAAGCCATCGGGGGATAAAGAGAATATGAACTGTGGTTTTTATGTAGTTCAAAAGTGCACGGCATAACTCAATAATAATAAACAATGAATATTCATAAATATTCCTACACTTTTTCCTGATGCAAATTCATAAACAGTACTTTGGTCTGACTTCTGACTTTTGAGAACCTGAGAGCGGCACGAGCCCGTAGGCCGAGGGGCCGTGAATAAATATTTATAACAAACAGAAGACAGAGGAGACTCAATAAAGCACCACACAGTATTGATCTGTCAGATTCAGCTCACATCACTACCTAGCATTTCAGAGTTGGAAATGATGCCCCTGGCCACCCTGACTGTGCTGTGTTCTGTTAAAATCTGATCCCTTAAGCTAGTCAAACAAGTAGAAAGCCTCCAACA
Organism: Xyrichtys novacula; assembly: GCA_962446985.1. Lineage (NCBI taxonomy): Eukaryota > Metazoa > Chordata > Actinopteri > Labriformes > Labridae > Xyrichtys > Xyrichtys novacula. The sequence goes on along the minus strand of OY660882.1, from coordinate 2,420,291 downwards.
CAGCAGAAGCATAAAAAGCAGAGCCATAACACAGACACGGCTAATCAGAAAGTCATACTGTGAAGTGAAGTCTCTGTCTGTGCAAAGAGAGAATGCACAATGAAGCAGAGGAAAATGGAAAACTTGACGTATGTGATGTCGGGGTAGAAGTTGTGAAAATGATATATGAGGGAGAAGCATGGCAGACGGAGGCTTAACAGATGCAAAAGAGAGATAAAATGTAAAGTAGACTCTGCGGTGCCTTTAGAGTTTAAGTGCTCGGGCATCTCCCATAGCAGTGTGGGTTAATGCTATGCCTGGCGCAGTGGAAGATAGGCTGCAAAAATGAGGGAGATTGAGATGTGCGGAAAAGATTTGAGATGGCCGAGACTAATTGTTCCCTGGCGATGTGCGCTTTGCTTTTATCTGCGATGGGAAGATAAAAGAGTATGAAAAGGGGGGGGTAGTGAGGGGATGAGAGGCGAGAGACAGGGGTGCAGCTGGAAAGTGGGGGCATGTGAGCGAGCGTACCTTTGTATACGCTGATAGTCGTTTACCCACAGGAAGGAGCGAAGCTGCAGAAAACATTGATCAGCGATGAGTATCTACAGTAGCTGCTCTCATTAGAGAGTCCATAGGAGCTCATCAGTGATATCTGACTGTAGAATCAGCTAACGCAGAAGGGGAGAGAAACTCTGGGGAGAAGTGCTGACACAATGGCCTGAGGCTGCAAATAACGATTATTTTCATTAACGATTAATGTGTCAATTATCTGGAATTAATCAGCTCTGTGCGTTTTATAAGCCAGACGACAAACCTCATCAAAAAAGCCTCTTTTACAGCTATAGAAGTCAGAGGCAGGATACATAATACAGAATTTTTCAGTGGAACTGCGAATGTAAATTAATCAAATTTCCCCTTGAGGATAAATAACGTTCTTCTTATCTTATCTTAAACCCAAAATGACCAAAAATGTTCACCCCATCTTTGTCTGGATTTTCCCGAACAACTTCCTTGTAAAATTTCAACAAAAATTTGGGTCCAAAATTTTAAAATTAAGGCAAATGAGTGAAGCTGTTGACATACATATTAGCCAACTTGTGGAAACTAATTGAGTGATATACCTACGACGGAGTATTAGGGCCACACAGGAAAAAAAAAGGCAGGCAGACTTGTAGGGAATCACTGTTTTTTTTTAGGAGGGGGAAATGGCCGGAAATGTCTGTGCAGAGGATAAATCCCTCAATGCAGCCGTTTAAAGCAATAACATATGACTTTAGTTTATCATATGAATCTATACGCCATAAGGTGTTGGTGCCTCTGCAGGTGTAGGTTACTGCTGGTGTTGTACTGGCATCAGAGACAGACGCGGAGCTCGACTCCCTCTAAATCGCAAATGCTGATCATCAGTTGGATTATTTCTTGAGAAACCACAAAAACTCTCTGAATAACCAACTGATGCTCCCCTGATAACTCTGCAGTTGACCAGTTCAGACGTTTCCTCCTCCACAAAAGCAGCTTTAAGACTTCATTTACTTAAAGACTTCATTCTCTTAAGTAATGATTTTCCTAAGACTTTATTCTCATTAGTAATGACTTCAATCTCGGCGCCTTATTTTATTTATTTTTCTTAATGTGGCTCTAATACTCCGTCAAATATACCAGTACAAATAAAAATAATACATAAATTTGTCCTTAAAAGTACGTCAACTTTGGAAAAGTTCCTGAAAAATTCCAGAAAATTTTAGGTGACATTAAGTTAGCAACTAGCAAAAATGAGTGCAATATACAAACAAAATCTTTACATAGGGTGCATAAATAGGGTTTCTGCTAATATGTGAATAAGATAGCACAATATGCTAACAATTGAATATGAGAAACTGAGGACAAGTTGGTTTAGTCTGCTGTGAATTTAACAGAATTATTAGGATAGAGGGATTAACAATCAGCACACAGTTCTAGCCTGTGATCCGTCTGACTACAGCCTTGAAACGATTGTTTTTAGAGTGCTGAATAAACCACCTCACAGGTCTTCAGGATGAGATTTTTCATTAAAAAAGAAAAAAATGCTAATGTGTAGTTCATGGGAGCCAAAACTAGCTTCAAGCAAAAGTCCCCCACTGCGGCTTTAACCGAGAATCAGCATCTCTAGGGCAGAATGATGGCTGTATGTTGATTTAAATGAACATCTATAAGGCGAAGGTCCTAATTCAACAACATCAGATTCATGAGACTTATTGGCAGCAGCTGAATCATCTGTCTTGTTCCACATCTGTCCCATAGTAGGCAGAATCTACCCAAATTAGAGGTCTGCACTTCCTATGCACAACACCCCCCTCCCCTCTCCTCCCAAACTCAGCTCCTACTCTATGACTGTGTGCTTCCTCTGCAACACAAAGCAATTATTGTGTGATAGAGGCGCCTCATTAGCATAGCGCACAGCTCATGCCAGAGGACGCTCCCCGGGGGCACGGCCCAGGTCGACACAAAGCTGCGGCGTGTTAGCATAAGCGCGTGTGCATGCGCGCGCGGCTCGCTGTGTCAGATGGACGCTGCTCACAAGCAAGTCTGCGGCACACAGTCAATTAAATCAGCTCTCCTATTAAAGAGAACACTGCCAGGTACAAATGCTTGGCCTGCGGTGAGAATTCATAATTAAAAAGAACCTGGCGGATCCATTTTTAAAATAACAACAGCCGCGGTCAAGGATAATTTGACTGTTTCCATCAAAGCGTGCCTTTTAAAAATTTCACCACTCTTATTTTGACCGATGTCTTTAAGCTTTAATGATCTACAGCAAAGAAATCTCTTTGTTTGTATTTGTCCACCGGAGTGAATCCTTCAAATAAGTAATTTATGCCATCGCTTTTGCATAATACTTGGAGTTTCTTCACTGTATTTTCTTTCATGCTTGAACAAAAACAATATTTCCTGACGGCGAAAACAAGCTGCGAAGCGTCCACATGTGTCAAAATAAGCTCGCCAGATTCATCCGTCTTGTTTCATGTCCGTGTTCGGGAAAACATCCCCGGTTTAGTCTGCACAAAAACATCTTCTTCTCAATATCTCCATGAGCTCGCCAGCTTTCCAGATGCCACGTCTCTTCAGTTTTTTATTTTTTTTGCGGAAACCACATGGATGAGTTTTTCGCAGATAAGTCAAGCAGCGGGCTACTCTCCAGTTCCCAGAAGGCTGCGGTGCTGCGGCGGCGGTGGCCACGAGACGAAACTTTCTCCTCGCTCAATCCTCGGGGGTCCTGCGCTCCTGGACACAGCATGCATATTTCAGCTGCAGCCTGAGGGGGGCCCACATATACAGACGAACACACACTCACGGGTACAGTCTTATACATTTTACACCGCCATTTTTTAAAAAAACGAACTCCCTGGTGTTGATTCAGCTGACTGTACGTGACTCACAAATGTGCAACTGCATCGCGTCCGGGTGTTACTAAGATACATGAGGGTGCGCGTTTGCTGCAAAGCGGGATTTGTTATGTCTGCGTCGAGCGCGTGTCTTCAGGGATTTGTGTGCGTTTGTGCTTTTGTTTGATGGCAGGTGTCTGGATGTGTGCGTTTGTGATGCTGATGAGGATGGAAGTTTGCTGGTGGTCTAACTGAGCTGCTAATGGCCCCGCTGGGTGTGAAAATCTGTTCCACTGTCTGTCTTTATTTAGCGCGCTGGTCTGGCTCTCTTTCAGCGTGTGTTCGTGTGTGTTTATGAGTGTGCGACACACAAAAAAAAAAAAAATGGAGGAGCTCCAAAATGTGTCAGCGTATGTATGTCAGCGCAGAACTCCAGTACAGCGACTGTGTGAGAGCGGCTCGGCAGACTGATAATACACTCGTCCCTGAGAGACCCTCAAACCGAGGCCAACTGCTGATTTCTACGAGTCCGTGTTCGTACGTGGGACACTTTACAGAACCGATCAGCTGTTTGCTACTCTGTTCGCACATCCGTACATGTGCTCAAACACACGCATCTTTCGCTTTTCACACTCGCTAAAGCCTTTTCCTACTCCTCCGTCTCGCCTATGACTCTGCATCTCCCATGAGTCTTTGCTACCAGGGACTACTTTCTACTCATGCTGGTCTGCCGAAGACTCCTCTCGGTGAACCACAGAGAATACGATGTCCAAAGGTGAGTTTTCATCTTATTTATTTATCCCCCTGTATTAAATATGGACTGCTCAGATGTCAGTTGGTTTTGGGTGCACAGGGTAGATTTCGCTGCTTCTATACTTTTTTATTTTCAAGTTATTCCAGGCGGCTAGTTTTCAACCTGTGGTCCTGGCTCAAACAACGGGTCAGACAAAGCAATGAGGAGAACAAAACAGAGGGAAAGTGTATTCCTTCAACATAAAATATGATACTTTATCACTATATTTTCACTCCCATATTCAATATATCTTTACACACTGCTATATTACCAGGTTTTGTACGGTGGGGCCCAGGGTAACATCTTTATCATGGAGAAGATAGCACAGGTAAGAAGAAGGCATCTAGACATCTCTTCAGGTCAAACAAACTCCGGACAGATGTTGGATCCATTCAGGTTTAAGTCGATTTGGTTCGATCTGTTTTTGCAAACTGTTTTGAATCTACGTGATGTCGTCATTAACTACGTGCTTTAAGTGTCTCTTTAGTTTACATTGATTGGTCATTTGACCGACAGGCGTCCGATGTCAACATGTTGAATAACACGGGTCTTGGATGTTGTAAACATGAATGAAATCATTCACACCATCATATAATTGTTGATTTTCTACCACTACCAACAACAACAACAACTTAAGGGCTGGTCCAAGTTCGTCTTGAGTTTAATCATTGGACGACAAGTTTTTCATCGTCTACAGCACTGGTTCCCAAACTTTTTCTGCCAGGCCCCCCTTTGGCAGATAAAAATTGTTTCAGTCCCCCCTACACCTGACTGTACACATCAACATGTAAATGAAAAATATGTGAATGTATAAAAAAACACACCGTCTGTCACAAACTGCTAATGTTTTCCCATTTTACCTCAATGAAACTTCAAACTTCAACCATTTTTTTCAAATTCTGCATTTCTGAAGATGAACAGTTTGCAACAATCATATTTTCTTGACTTTGTTTTAGTATTTTCTGTTGTAGTGTCCGCTGACATCTGCCATGGTTGGCAGTGCGGCACAATGTGCATTATTTTTATTAAGCCTTGTCACACGCCCCCTCGGCCCACTTTGGGAACCACTGGTCTACAGGAAAGGAGAAGAAAGCCAATTGCAACATCGACTCAGAGGGAGAAAGTATGTGTTATAAAACTCTTGATGAGATGTCACTAGTGAAGTTTTACTTTATCTACAATATTATAAATAACGGACACTTCTACTCCGAACATCTTTTCTGTCTTTATTACGAAGGTCCGAATCTTCCAAAATAATGCTTTCACTCTAGGCATGAACGAGACTGAAGTTCAGTTTGGTCCAGACCAAGACCACCTCTTTTGGTCGGACCAAGATCAGGCTGTTTTGTCCTGATGAAACTATGTAGGTGTGAAAGCTCCCTAAGTCCCATCCTATAACCACAGGTCCTGGGTCTTAAATTTGTTTTCTTTAATTCTTCGTTGATCCAAGAAATCAAGCGGGAAACTCTCAAACCAACAAAAACACATCAAACCCAACCTGGTCTATGTCTGCTGGGTTTGTGAGACCACAGCCAACAACCCAATAACTGGCCCAGGTAACCAGCTGACCAGTCAGACATTATTGGTTATGTATATCGATGATTAGTCATTACAAATATGAGGAATTGGGTCGAGTTTAATACCAAAAAGTAAATCAGCTCAGCATCAGGATCAAACCTGACCCATAAAAAGTTTTTAGGTCGCCACTCATAACTCAGTTCTTCTTCAGTGTGGCGATAAGACGGCGGTGCCTGACCACAATGAATCAGACCAACTCAAACATTAAAAGTGTCTCCCTCTTTAAACAGCCTGAACAATGAAAGGAGAGCGCTCGTAAATCTGAGCTAACCTTTAGCCACGACAGGCTAAGCTCCCTGCCTGCATGCTTACCTTTATCACTTGCCCCTGAGCAATACTTTCCCCACCTCCAATAATCACTTGCAAAGCTAGACTAAGCAGCTAATGTCATGAAACTGAGCTACACAAAGAGAAAAAATACTTGAATATACAAGTGGGGGAGATAATGTACAATACAAATTCATAAGAGTTAAAGGGAATATACGTTAATGTATTCCAATACTTCTGTTTCTGTTATTTGTCTAATTGCTTTTTTTTCTGCCGTACAAAAATTTGTGTATATGTGTATAAAGTGTGAGTGTGTGTTTGCTCAGTACCAAGCCAGTTTAATTTCCCCCAAGATCCAGAAAGAAAAATCTCTTTAGTGCGGGAGTGTGGAGCCCGGCACACCGAGCATATTATGCTATTATGTTTATGGAAGCGAATCAATTCCTGTATTATGGGACACAATAAAGCTCAGGAGCGTCCCACGTGTCAGGATCATATGGCTGGAAAAATCCCTGCAGATCACCTTCAAATTAAGCAACCCTGAGGTCCGTGTACACTTAAACAGGATTTAAAGAAGGGCTGCTAATGTCCATAAAGGTAAGTAACATTAAAGAGCTTTACATCCTCTGTTTGACTGTCTGATTTAACGAAATGAGGTGTTGCTAGTGCAGCTTACCCTTTGAGAAAGGTGATGCTCACACTTCAGTTGTTATCGCTTATTTTCGCAAACATTTATGCTAGCAGTTGGCTTTTTTCATGAAATCAGTTGTTACGGGAATATTCATCCGTCCGGCTCATTAAGGCACTGTTAAAGCCAGAGAATACACATTTTGGGTTTTATGTGGAAAATTATAAGACTCCTGTCAGATTTCGCGAAGAAACCCAAGATGATCAACACCACTGTTGTTTCTGTTAGCTTTACTTTGAGCTACCAGCTAGTTTTGCGAAACCAGTAACCAGAGTAATATTCATTAGTTAAGCTTTAGCAAAGCATTAATTATACATCCTGCACATTTAGGGAGGATTTTGTCACATGGAAAGCCATTTGGCTGATTTTGCTAAGAAACTGAGGATGATAGATAATGCGAGCTGTTCCGCTCTCCGGCGTTTTTGAGTAAGTTTCTAGTAAGTTCCTTTGTAAGTTAAAACACTACGGCATTATTGTCAATTTGCTGTGTATCTGTTTACTTTATGTTACATGGATTATCACGTTTCTGACGACTTATTTTTATGGGTTAAACTTGCGGTAATCACGTTTTGCTCTGCCAACGTAGCATTTAATCTGCCCAGCAGAGGGCCGTGGCACTTTGCCTCATACAGGTTTATGTACCCCGTTGGTTTATATATATGAATGTATGTTACTTTATATTCGTTGTTCTCAAAATAAAACTGAGGAAAAAGAAGAACAAAAGAACAAACAATCCTCAAGACGACTTAAGAGTTTTCTCTTTAATATCTTTTGTTAGCTATCTGTCAAACTACATGGAGCCAACGTATAGTTTAGGCAGAAGACTAACTTCGCGTTTAGCTTGGGGCTTGTTTTGTGTGATCAGTGCTTGTAAAATTTTGTAGAATTTTGTAGTTCTCTGTCTCATTAATCTTGTGACTAAAGCCACCCGAAGTATAAAATAATCAATTAATAAAAACAAAAACATACGAAAGAATTTTTTGGCAAAGGGTGAGAGCAATTAGCTTGTTTTTATTGAACACTCAGGGAATATTTTGAGGACGACACCAAAATTTAATGTGAAGAAAAAAAGTTAAAAGTATGTTTGGGAAAAAAAAGCAAAAGTTTAGAGGAGTTTGAATCCAGAAAAAGTGACGTCGCCACTTTGCAACAAATAACTTTATTCGGAAAATTGTATTTTGTTCTTTTCTTTTGAAATTTTGGCTTAAATCAAAAATGTTTTGACTTTATTTTCAAAAGTTTTTCTTCAATATTTTTTCTGTAGAAACCTAAAGAAAGAAACTAGTAAGTTTGGTTAAAATTACGAACTCGTCTCAGGGTACTACCACAGTTTAAAGCCACATTTTGACTCTCAAAATATAATTTTATGTGAGATTCTATTCAAAGAAATGTTACAAGAGTAACTGAAGTAGGAACTGGATGAATTACAAAGGTTTAAGTGTCTGTTGGATGGACGCTAAGCGCTTGCTATATGCTGTGCAAAAGACGAACATGACGAAATAAGTGCAGTCAGAAGAAGTAAATGAACAAACACAGCTACACAAGACGGCACGCATCAGTGACCTGTCTAACCCACTGTTCGGGGATGGGGTGTGTCTGCAGTCCACCCCTGGCCTGCTGAAAAATTAACGCTGTGGAACAATGTTCTTCAGCGCTCAATAATGTATGTGCAGGTTACAGTGGGGGAATCATAGACAGAGAGAGAGAGAGAGAGAGAGGAGAAGAAGAGAGGAGTCTACTTTCTCTACGCTTCACTTCCTCTTTGGACTACAGAGGCCGTACGTGCACGCAAGCCGCAAACACACACGGAACGACCCGCGCAGACACACACAGGTGCTGTAGGTGTTGTAAATGAGGTGTTTGCCAAAAACTGTCGGCTGAACTTTTTAACAGCCCCATATGTGCGCTGCTGTTTATGCGGCCAAGTTTAGAGTTCAAGTGAGAATGAAACGCAGAGAGAGTGTCGCCCATGTGTCGATGATATCAGAGGGAAAAACAACACGTTTCTCGCTTGTCTTGGCCGCCGCGACTTCTAGTCGTGACGGCCAAATCTCGTGGAACAGATTTATTATCACATCCCCAACACAGAATTATCAGTTAATACTCCGTGCAAATACAATAACGTGGGCAAATATCACTGATATTTGGAGAGATGCCAAAAAGCAAATCCCCTCGAGCGAGCAGGCTTAATCAGAGCCTACAGGTGGATGCTGAAGCAACAGCACCCGCCAAAATAAGAGCACGCAGACTAGGCAAAAAAGGCTGCTTTTGATTTATGAAGCACAACTTAAAGTGTCCACATAAAGAGCCGAATATAATGTTACGCTCCCCCAATGACACATTTAGTATAGGAGAATTACAGCGGTGTGAAAGCAAGTGTTATTTGAGCAAAAATATTCAGTCTTAGCCGAGTCAGCCACCATTGAATCATCAACTCCATCTTTAATATTTATGAGCATCAATTTTTAATGCAGCCAAAAATCAAATTATCTGTATCGGATGAATTATTAAAGGACGACAGGTCAGGGTACGTGTGAATGAACGCACACATACAAACACGCGGCGGTGGGTAACTCAGTTCAATGAAGTGAGTTTCACAATCAGGACCGTCTGATCAAAAATTTAAGCGGGTTTGCTCTGTTCCTTCCCCCCGACCCGAGAGTTCAGCTCGGTTCACGGGGAAAAAAATAGACTTCACAGAATTCAGCAAAAGAGAAAAATAAAGATTGGAAACAAACCAGGAAACAGCTCTGAGGACAGAAAGTACAAATGGATTGTATTTTTTTTTTTTTTTATTTTACATCGCAAAAGAGATTTCTGCTGTTTCTTACAAGGTTGTTGCACAATCAGGAAACTTACGCAGGTGAGGAGTTCAAGAGGTGAGTTAGACAGTCAAGGTAACGTACTACTAACAGAAAAACCTGCAAGCATCAAGCACACAGGTTTTAAAGTACAGCAGAGTAGACTGTAAAATGTAGTGTAACAGTGGATCGTGAAGAGTACCTGCCAAGTTTGGGGACCTTAAGAATGAGTGAAGTTCACAAACGGTCTTTGTGAGTAAGTGCCATGCTGATCCAAGGCTGTCGAATTTTACAATACTTTTCAAATCAACATAAACTCACAATGTTACAGGCTTAAAAAAGAGTCCTAGAGTTGTGTTTTAACACGTTATTTTCTGGATGTCTCACTAATGTACTAATGTTGTATCAATTTTAAAGAAGTGAATTCACAATTCTACACAAACTTGTGAAGGTTTGAAGAAAGGTTAACCTCTCAGACATAATGATGGGAGGAGGTTCGAGAGACGACATGATAAGTTCAGTAAATTGTAAAAACCAGTACTGATGGCAACACTGCATTGGAAACAGACACGACTCTGTAGTTGAAGTCACTGCATTGGTTTAAAACTACTCCCTGAAACCACTGCCTTTGAACTCAGTCTAATGATGCATCTGCAAATGCAGGTTAAAGGGATATTACGGCGTAAAATTAAGACAGCCCGTTGAGAGATGAATGTTGCCGACTGCTTGCTTCTCTAGTTATACCAACTTAACCAACGACCGCAGGATAGCAATACAGAAAGCCACGCCCTCAACCAAAACGCCACTCTATAGCCACAAATAATGTTCAGAACAGCACCTAACTTCATCAACAGGTCATATAGGGTCACAGCCATAGTATTAGCCACCAAACATCTTTTTAACTTTGCCGAATTTCTTTAACAAAGACACTAAACACAACTCACCTACTCTCTTCCAGCAGTTGCTTGTTTGTATGGAGACCTCAGGCCAGTCCATTACAGACTACAGCGGGGTGACGCAGCTCAAGGAAGAACATTTATGATCATTTCTTCATGGAAATGCAATCAGACCGAGAACTACCGTGTCTGCAGTGAAAAATAATTAATATGATGATTATTACTTCAAGGAGATGATAAAGAAATGATCATAAATGTTCCTTCTTGAGATGCATCACCCCCAACAGTCCGTAATGGACTCGCCCCGAGGTCTCACTACAAACAAGCGGCTGCTGGAAGAGAGTAGGTGAGTTGTGTTAAGTCGCTACTAAAGTTGGAATAACTAGAGAAACAAGCAGTCGGCAACATTCATCTCTCGATGGGGTGTCTAAATCGGTGTTACAGTGTGTTTGACCCTAACTTCATTTTACACCTGAATATCCCTTTAAGTATAACAGAGACAAAGAAATCCCTGACATTCCCTCTCTCAGATGCTGCATCCTCCTTTTTTATTTCAAACCACGTCAGAAACTGGTCTTCTACTTCCTTCACATTCACAGAGTGTTATTAAAAGACCACACTCACAGCAACAAACCCACATGTTGACAGATGTGGATGAAATGCATTTAAAGAACAATCAGGGATAGAGTTGTAAGTCTACTTTGGTTCTTGGTTAAACATTTGTTTCAATCCAAACTCTATCCAATCTAATGAGTTTAATCAGCATGTCTTGTAAACAATAGACTAATAAGCCACTATTTTTAAATCACCATCATTTTAAAAACTCTAAAGCACCACACTCTTAACCAAAAGTCAGACCTCTAACTACTTTAGTTAAAAATAATTACACATTATTTGAAAACCGTCCCAAGATGAGCGTGGGCACATTGTGCCGGCTAATATGAATCCATTTAGAGGAGCGCTTGCTTTAGAAGAGAAATTTGGAGAATAATTGTCTAAATTGCCACTTAGTGAAGATGATTAGTACAGGTCAATGCACACGGCGTTTGATAGCCGAGGTAGATTGATAGAAAAAAATAAAAAAGACGGCCATTATCCGGGATCTCTCCTGATTCAACACTCGTTCAGTGTGGAGTACAACAGGAAACAATTCCACTTCATGGCCTTGTTCGAAGGCTTTTAACGTACCGGGATGAGATTTTTAGTCACTCTTTGTTACACCACACAGCAGCTGTTGGCGGGATTAAAAGGGAATCTCGACGCCTCTTTAAATGTCGTTTTAACATCGGTGTCTTTCTGCTCATGTTCCTGGCACTCTTCCACGCTTTTATATTTGCATTTCTCATCTTGTAACAGAGACACAAAATCCAACAAGGATTGATTTCGCCAGACTCTTTTTCTTTACAACCAAGACATCAAAAAACAAGAGCTTGGCTGGAGGCCGAATATGTGGAAAATGAGGCTGATGGAACCCCTAAAGTGTGAATTCTGGACACGAGGAGTTTTATAGTTTTTATAATTGGAGCGTAGCCGGCTTGACTGACTGGAGGTGAGTGGTGGCTGCTTGCAGAGAAGCTGAAGGTCTGGCTCAACACCTTTCTTGCGATTGCGAGGATGATCAAAAAGGTCGGTTGCATCAGCGTCTCCAACATGGCGTCAGAACTCTGCTTGAGAAACCGATAAATGGTGTTGCTGCAGATTGTTTCAGATACTTAAAGCACCTGTGAAGAACTAAGATGTCTTTGCTGACCTGTAATCGTCTGAGCCAGGTTGTTTAACAAAAATACGAACTGATGGAACTGATGGAACTTCAGTTCGAGGTTATCTCGGAAGTCAGATGTCCAAGCTGGGAATGACGTCACACCCAAGTTACAAGCGTTTCAGTTATCATATCGGAAAAAAGCAAAATCTGAGGTGGAAACAAGATGGCTACATCTACGAAAGGAGATGCTAAAATAACAAGCGCTAAAATAATTTTCCGATTTTGCTTTTTTTTCCAACTTGGTGACCGAAACACTGGGAACTCGAGTGTGATGTCATTCCCAGCTCAGACATCTGACTTCCGAGGTAACTTGAACGCAGCGTAAGTTTGGCCTATGGCTAAGTCACATGCACACGCACAGAGACTGTGGTAGCTTGGATTCAGATCTGACCTGCGGCCCTTCGCCACTTTCAACTCCTACTCACTTCTACTACATTAAAGGCATTACAGCTCCTAATTAAACTCATTTAAAGGAAAAAAATCAACTTGCATCCAACTGACTGTGAATATTTGATTAGTTTATGTAATTACAAGATGTTGGAATTGTATTAGGTGGCGTTTTTTGCATGGTGTCAACTGCATTAATCAGTCACCTACCTCCTGTGCTTGCCTCAGGATTAAAAAACTTGTTGAAAATGGTTTATTTTGCTTTTGGAGCTAAAAAAACAACTATGGAATTCACTCCCCAAACCCATCCGAGACTGTGCAGACCCCCATATTTTCAAATCACTCCTAAAAACACACCTTTTTAAATCTGCTTTTAACCCTCATGTTGTTGTTTCATATTGTGTCTTTTTTAACCTTTTATATTGTTGGTTTTATTTCTCAAAATTTTCGGTATTTTAAATTGTGTTTTTTTTCTTTGTAAAGTGTCTTTGAGCACCTGTAAAAGCACGTTATAAATACAATTTTTTAATCATTATTATCATTATTAATTTCAGTATGTGGTAAAACTAGAGATGCTCTGATCCATTTTTTTCAGATCCAATCCGATACCGATACCTGGGCTGAGAGTATCGGCCGCTATCTGATCCAATACTACAGTTGAATGAATGAGCTGTATACCTTACCCTGTGAGTGAAGGCGTCAGGCTTGCCCAGTCTTGTTAAAAAAGGTACCAAATCAGCACGGATATAAATTTACTTATTATTTATTAAGAAATAACAAAATGCACATTAGCACACAGCAAAAAGAAGTAAGACTTCCATGTATCAACAGAAAACAAGACTGGATCGGAACGCTGAATCGGTGTCATATATCAGATATCCGATCCAATATAAGAGCCGATATCTGATCCGTGCATCCCTACGTAAAACCAGATAAAAATCTCTTACAGGAGCTTTAAACCCATCCCAACCAAGAACTTTTTTCTTACTGCAACCACTCAATAACCAGACACCTCCCAGCTAAAGGACAAGCTGTACCTTCTTTTTAACTTCGAGTGTACGTCGTGCTTCGTTTTCAGACATGTATTGAAAAGAGTGAATTTCTATCACTGTGCAGATAGAAACAGCAGGTGCACACTCACACACACACAGGTGAGTCTTTCTTCCGCACACATTAAAGCACGTGACGCACCGCTGGGATCTTGACAAAGTCTCAACACAAACAGAGCTGCATGCACGCACACGTCGCCCACCCCATCCATCTCATCCCTGTCTCTGGCTGCGTCTCTCTCTGCTCATCCTCTGACAATCACGCTGCGACGAGGGCACAAACATATAAACAAGGAGACCCCCCTCCATCCCCGAACGCGTGCATACGCGCATGTAAGCCCTCTGCTCCGCCTTCCAGGCATAAATGTGATCACTGTTGTGTCCCCTTTGTACTCCTCTAATGAAGGGCACGTCTTAATAAAGCCAAGAGAATGGATGGAGCTACTTTCACTGCTCAGCAAGCCAATTAGCCCCTTCTTACCTTCAGCTATACGTTCTTTCTTTGACCTCCTGCCGCGCTCTCTCACAGTAATCATGGTTGGTTTACGTCCTTGCTTTTCTTTCCTCTCTGATTGCTTCCTGTGAGTACCTATTTTTAAGTGTTTGCAGTTTGAAAATGGAGCAGCAGGAAGGTTCACATGCACAGTAGTTAGGCAGACTAAATGCCGCTGGAAGTCAAACCACGTTTTTGTGCGTTTCTGTGCGTGCTTTAGCTGAAATCAGTATGTAAGAAGGGTTATGAGGTGGTTTAGATGTTGGCACAAAATCCCTGCTGGAGTCCTGAAAGGGTCAATGTTTGTACCTTTTGTGTTGTTGCCGTTTAGCAGACCCAGGTCCTTCATTAATGAGCTTTCAATTTAGATTTCAATTGTGCAAGTCTACACTCAGGCTATAGAGGTTAAAAAAGAGAAATGAAAAGCGAGAGACAGAGTGGGTTGGAGAGCAACAGTACGGCTGGAGGTAGAGGAAAAAAACAACATTCAAAACTGCATAATGAAGTCCGAGGATTAGGTTAGGGGAAAACAAGGGTTTTATTTACATCACTGCACACAGAAACTCTTAAGCCAGAAGCTTTATTGGATGGGTATTAGGACGGGATTTTTTTTTTTCCATGAAGGCTCACAGGCAGCGGACAGTGAGCAGAGTGCTATACACTGTGTAATATAAAATAACATTAATGCTATTGTTGAAGATTAGAAATAGACCATTTATGAGCTGTGTGAAAGTCTTAAGCCGTTCTTATCACTTTTTACCGATTTATGTCTTCTGTAAAAAAACTGTGCAACATTGGTAGCATGAAATAAGTCATACCATATTGTAGCTTGTATGACTTTGTTTCCTATCCTTAATTGCTTTAAATTTACATGAGATTGTATTGGATCCTATCTTATTGTTACATTACTTGTTTTATTGTGTACTGTTGTTAAGTTTTACAATTTGCTGTATCATACCCTATCGTACAGAATACTGCTGTATAATATTGTTTAGTGTTGTAGTGGATCATATCTTTTTATAATGTGTCATATTATAAAGTTTTGCATCATGTCAAATCATTACGTATTATGCCGTGTCATGTCACATCATATCGCACTATACCGTATCATACTGTGCTGTATTGTATCATGCCATGTTATAATATATGTGATGTGTTATAGTCATATCATGTTTTTTGGTATTGTACTGCTGTATCGTATTGTAATATCTGGATATAATGTATCATAACCTAACGTATCGTACTGTATTGTATCAAAACGTAACATACTGTTCTGTATTGTAACGTTACGTATCATGACATAGTGTATCATAACGTAATTATCATCACCTAACGTATCGTACTGTATTGTATTGTTCTGTGCTGTAGCATTACGTGTCATGACATAGTGTATCGTACTGTATTGCATTGTAACGTAACACATCGCACTGTACTGTAACGCTATGTATCGTAATGTATCGTATCATAATGTAACATATCATGACTTAATGTATCATAACATAATGTTTCATACCTAATGTATCGAATTATAACGTAACATATTGAACCGTACTGTAACATTATATTTCATGACATAATGTATCATAATGTAATGTATCATCACCTAACGTATTGTACTGTATTGTATTATAATGTAACACATCCTACTGTATTGTAACGTTATGTATTGTAGTGTACTGTACTGTATCATAATGTAACATATTGTACTGTATTGTAGTGTTATGTATCATGATATAATGTATAATAACGTAATTATCATCACCTAACGTATTGTACTGTATTGTACCATAACGTAACACATCGTACTGTATTGTAACGTTACGTTTCGTAACATATATCGTAATGTAACATATCATGACATAATGTATCAGAACGTAACATTTTATAACCTAATGTATCATACTGTATTGTATCCTAACATTTCATAATGTAACGTATCATATTGTGTCTTTATGTAATGTGTCATAATGCATCATATTGTATCATACTGTACTGTGTCTTATCGTACAGTTTCATATGGGCAGCAGAGGCTACACCTAAAAGTCACAGTCCCAGACTTGTCCCCTATCAGGAGCT
This sequence comes from Xyrichtys novacula, assembly GCA_962446985.1. NCBI lineage: Eukaryota > Metazoa > Chordata > Actinopteri > Labriformes > Labridae > Xyrichtys > Xyrichtys novacula. The sequence goes on along the minus strand of OY660882.1, from coordinate 2,404,157 downwards.
CTTTTTTTGTCAACCAAACCAACCAAAAAAATTAACCAAAAAAATTTGGTATTTTTCATAATTTGCCACAGGACCAACTCTGTCAAAACTCTGAAATCACAGCAGATCATTAAATAAAGCATTCCCCACTCCTTCAGCCTCCGTCCTCTGATGTTATGACCAAAGTTTGGCGTGTTATTTCAACATCAGCTGCACCTAATTCATCATTTGGCCTAAACTAGCCCCTCTTCTCCAAAAGTCAGCCTCATCTTGTTCTTTTAAAAGTTTCTAGCGTTGTCTTGCCCTACTTTCTCGAGGTGTGAGAAATCTTATTGGCTTTTTTAACTTGTTTTCTGCTCTCTGGTCGGAAAATATTTTATATTTCACAGCCAAGGACAGCACTCAGGACTGCTGCCAACGCTTCCTGCCTGCTGTACGCCATGTTCATTTACTTCATACTCGGATTTGACTGCAAGAGTTTTTTTTTTCAACATTTCCAGTTTTGAGAGTTGAGAGTCAGGTTGTTGGAAATTGCCCTTCGTGAGTTTTGATTGGATCATTGCTGTCCAAACCGAACTTGGGGAAACAGAAACTGTGAAAAAGAAACCGCAGTGAATTGATAGTGGTGAATCTCCTCTCAAAACAAACTGAAAAGCGGATATTTGATTTCTTACACACTGAAATTGTACTTTATTTTTCAAAGCTTGGATAGTTTTACTTAAAAGTATGAAAGAACTTAAAAGGTAAGAAAAAGGTCCAAACCGTGAAAAAGCATTTTGTGCTCAAAGAGAAAATGGTGGGCTGACAATGAGGACTGATGAAGGAAAGAAACCGTTTGGACGCGCTGTAGACGGCAGAGATGCTTTTTACAGATGCCAGAGAACACAGAACGAGGCTAAACAGACTCAGAGGGAATACCATGAAGGCATGAACATGACACTTTACAGGTTTTTGAGAAGGAAAACACTTGTTCGAAAAGTTTTTTATCCAGACTGACGATGCCCTCAAACACGATGCCAAAATTATACAGGATATGAGATTGAAGATGAACCAGAAGAGGAGTACGGTTTTTGTTTTTATGTCTGAGCCGTACATCAAACCTGGCGTGAACTTTGTGAAACACAACCTTTCCCGTTCTCAAGTTCATCTTTAACAACTTTATCCCACAGCTCAGCCAGAAAGACGTTTGAAGTCGGTGTGAAAGTGTTTATCACCGGGATTTAGTGTTGTGGATTTTTTTTTTTTTTTTTGAAAGTTTACAGCCAGGACTTTTTTATTTTTTTTATTTTCGAAAAAGAAAAAGCCAGAAGGACTCAGCGGTAGCAAAAAAGAGAGATGAGTCTGAAGGGCAGGTGGAAGGTTCAGTCTTGTATTTCTCATACTTTCTGTCAACAAGTGGGCAGAGATTGGTTTGAAAAAGAGGTTTTTACCTGGACTGAATTTCTTTCGGTACAACTCCTGACGAACACGCTGTCAGTAAAGAAAAAGAGAGAGAAAGAAAGACCAAGACCACGTCCAGCAACGCTGACAGGCACATTAACTCAATCTATAACAACACACTATCTATGAAAACGAAATACGACAGAAGATTAAGGCCACACTAAGAAAAAGAAAAAAAGAAAGACTTCAAGATTAAATATGTAAAATTATGGGAATAAAGTCATTACTAGAGAGAAATAAAGTAATTACTCATGAGAATAAAGTCAGAATAAAGTCCTTATATTCTAATCTGTTGTTTAAGATGACAGTTGTTGAAATTAGAGCCATGGAGCACTTCAATATATGTTTCTCAAACAAGGAGATACTTAATCTTTTGGCACATTAGCACCACATTATTATAAGTATAATAATGATTTTATTATGACTTTATTCTCCTTAGTAATGGCTTTATTCTCCTAAATTAACAATTTTAATCTCTAAGTCATATTTTTCTTAATGTGACTCTGTCATACTGAAGCAAGAAGAATAGATTAATAAAAATCCTAAAATGTTTGTGGTACTTAATATAAAGCTATAAAGTAACATAAAGTTAGAAAACGTCCCGCATTAAACCTCTCTATGAGCCACAATTACGAAAAAATTAATAATCAAATTTCTGGACATCCAAAATGACACATTTTGCTAAACTTGAGCTAAAATTTGAAAACTTTAAATTAAGTCGCTAAGCTAGGAGGGTGACCATTTTCTGACTTTCCAAAAAGAGGACACGGCTACACGGGGAAGGAGTCACGGAGTCATGCTTAGTTAATTTTGAGAGACTTTTGGGTCGGATCGAGTGTCTTTTATGTGCTTCTAACTCTGTAAGTCCACGTGACACAAACTTTATAGGATTTTATAAACTTCCCCGGACAAAGCCGGACAGTCCTCAAAAAAGAGGACATGTCCGGGTAAAAGAGGAGGTACGGTTACCCTATCTAAGCCAAGGTTTCTCTCTTGGTGGTTTTGTATCGCTGAATGACGTAAAAAATAAAGTAGAAAATTCTAATGAGATCAAATCAAATCTGAGAAAGTTCGATCAAAGTTCCAAAGGGCGCCCCCTGTGGTCAAAGAAGTCCTCTGCAGCATCTTCTGACCATAAATCTCATTTTGCTGTCATTAATTTATAAACTGCGTGATGACTTATGAATATCTGCCATTTCTGCGTCATGTTATTAATGAAGGAATGAAAAATGACTATAAAGAAATGAGCAATCATGTTGCTAATATTCTGATTTACTTTTGCAGGCTATAGAGAGATATCAGTATTGATTTTAGTCATATTCATAACCTGCTAAAACAGCTTTAAATTCGATATTTTAACAGAAATGACACAAAAATACTTTTTACCCTTAAAGAAGTTGCAGCTCTACCAACTCATTTTCCCTCTCTCCACTCTCCACCTGTCCACTCTCTCTGTCTTTCTCCTTCTGGTGACAACCCTGCCATTAATGCACCTCTCAGGTGACTGACAGCTTCCTCAAATGGAGGTGTATTGGCCCCGGCGGTGATTGGCAGGTTTGCCTCCCACCCCCGTAACCACGTCTGCCATTGTTTGATGAGCATCTGTCTGAAAAGTGGACGCTGCAAACACACCCTCAGTCACTCCGCTGCTTTTAGCCCGCTACTCTCCTCTACAATTTCACAGAGTAAAAAAAAAAAGAGGTTTTTCATTCGATTTATGTAAGAGATGCACTTGAGTTTACAGTTGCTGTTTTCAGCTCACTTGATAACGTCCCGGGAGTCCACACTTAAGCCTGCCAATCTGGAGAAATGCTGACCCAAGCTGAGATTTACACAGCTGGGCGGCCACTTTTTTGGGGTTATTTTGACACACTCTTTAAATGCTGTTTCTTAAAATATCCTGTATGATTCAACGTCCTCTTAAACCGGGAAATCAAACTTGTTTGTTTGCGTAACACAGAGAGGGAATTCTGCTTGCGGGGATTACACAAACAACAAAAAACAAGGTATGATTTATCAGGATACTAATCTGCTTGTAGCCTGTAAAACCGCAGATTCCCCCTATCGTCTCCAGAGGGTTTATTCCCATCACTGAAAGAAATGAAAGAAAAAAAGATTTCATGTCATTTCAGACACACTAGTGCTTCCCCCAGCTCTGCACAAAGCTCCTGTTGGACTATTTAAGCCGGACCGCGAAAAAGAAAATGAGTTTGCCCTCGTGGGCTGCGTCTGCGCCTCGTAGTGTTATCTAATTCACAGTAGAGTAAAAGAGCCGAGATAAAACCGGAGCTGGGGGCCAGTCTGGGTATCACCAAGTCCATGAAAGGACCGTGAGTGTTTGAAGCGCTGCATCCCAATGCGGGGATATCTGTGGTCGCCCACTAAATCTAAATGACAGTCTTGAGTTTGAGTTTTAGATTCCCACATAAACATACATCAGCATATACACACAGGGGGAACGACAGAGACAGATTAACTCGACTGATTTTAATCTGACTGGTTTGAGGTTATATTCCTCCACCAACAAGTCAGTCATTATTCAACAAAAGGATCCAAAATCCGACAGGGACAAACGCCAGAGGGGTTTATTTATGCATTGAAAACATTATAAAGAATAGATAAGCCAAATAAAGAGCCGTCACGCTGAAATCATTACATTACATATGACGAATTTGGCTGTCTGTAAACCCTTCAAAACCAGCGGGTATGCCAATGGTAAATCAAGGTGAGAATTTAAGCAGGTTATCACCCAGTTGTTGGTTGTTTGGCTGCTTTACCCGGGGATTACATAGGATCCAGAACGACTCTGATCCAGTCTGGACCGGTCCGGAAGGCGGATCAAATACGCAAGCATACCGCGCCAACCGGATCTGATCCACATCCATTACCGATTTTCTGGACTAGATCTCACGAGATCTGAGATGCTGCGGTGTCTGGCAAAAATAGAAGCCTTCTGTGTCTGATCCGACCACCAGAGCCGATCCGCAGTGGAACCGGTCAACGGATGGATTATGTGGAATCACAAACATTGATTTTAATGCTTGCGTATTTGATTCTGGATCGGAGCGCAGCCGTTCCGGGTCCTGTGGAATTTAGCCGTTAGAAGTGAGGTGAGATTTCAGCTGAATAGCACGTCATTTTCCTTGCAGTATTTAGAGGTGAAAGTAGGGATGGGAGTTGATAAGATTTTATCGATATCGATGCCTTTGTCCATTGTGCTTATCGATTCAATTCTTTAACGATTCCCTTATCAATGCCTTTCTTTGATTTAGTTTTCACCGTTGACCCAAAATTTTATCAGGTCTCTGATCACAGAAAAAGATGTACGCCACCTTCATAGAGTCTAAAAATAATCAAATGACAAACAATTTGTACAGCATTTACACCGGTCCGGTACTAGGTCAAATTATGGTGACAATATTCTTGATCTCCTAAAAGAGGACTTGACTACGCGGGGCAGAGTCGTGTGCAAAATTTTGAGTATTTTTTATGCACTTTTACCTCAGTCAGTCCACAGTGCACAAACTCAAAACTTACGTACAAAACCCATTGTCGTCTGTCTTAGTAAAATGGAGCCACACCTTTGATCATTTCTGCCTTCTTTACGTACTATTTGCCATGTTCTTTTTCCTCAAAGTCTCTGTTCTCGTTGGCGTAGACTGGCTCTCACGAAGGCACCCGTAAGAAAGGAATCATTAAGGGAATCATTAAGATTAAATGTAAATGATGTTGATGGATTGAACTATTTGAAATCAGTTCTCAACAAGGACCGGTTCTTGATTCCTATCCCTAAGTGAAAGAGTTCCTCTTTTGTGGGATGAATTTCAGACATGTTTGAAAGTTTAACTGACCATGAGCTAAACCCCGTCTAAAGGGCTTTTTATCCTGATGCATAAAACTGCAGATCAGACTGACAAAACCCATCCCTATCATCCAATTTTGAAACCATACACCCTTCAAAAACGTACGACAGTTGTCTTGATCTCTGGCATTTAAGCACCAAATTTTAACCAGTTTGTTTTTAACTCCATGCAGACATTTATGCCAAATTTGAAGAATCTCCCATTGAGCGTTCCTGAATTATCATCTCTACAAGACTGGCGCTCAGAACCTGAAATTACTACTCCGCTGTCGGCATCTCAGACTGCATAAAAAGTCTTCTTAACACATATGCCACAGTGAAATTATTCAAGGCTGCTGCTGCTGGAGGTTGTGACTTATAGATTGTACGTGAAGGTCTGGATTTCACAGCAATGGGGCTTTTTTTTCCTGATGGCTTCAGCAGACACAGCAGCCCGGTGATGAATGGGCTGTGGCACTGCTTGCTGCATTCAGACAAGTCCTGCAAACCTCTCTGCCTAATGACACCGCACAGAGGGCCGAGGTTGGACCATCCATCAGGGGTCCGGTGCTCATCACCGTCTACAGGAGGATCACGCCCTTGTCTCGCAATGTGGAGCTTCACCTGTCCTTTACCCATCCTAAACTCGCTCTCCATTTTCTCAGAGTGACCTGTTGCCCTCGCTCTTAAGTTGCTCCTTCATTTGTTGGCTTTTACAGTTCTGTCTCTTTACGACTATTCATCCATCTACTTCTGTGTGTAGCTCACCTTTCAGTGACCCCACCCCACCCTCATTTTCGAAATTAACATACATCATTTCAGATCTGAAGCGCCTCACTTTACCATGGCTGGAAAAGGACAACACGTAGGGTTTACGATAACTCGGGTTTGTTCAAGTTTCATCTCCGTCAGGGAAAACTCATCATGACAGGGAAAGGTCTACGCGAAAACACTAGGGATGGCGGGGAAGGAGGTTCTTGTCACAGGCAAGACGAGTTACTGGAATAGCATCCTGAAATGGTTGTTCAATCCCCCACATCAACAAAATAGCTATTTTAGTTTCATTTTGAATATTTATCCTTACCTATGTGGCCCAAGTCTTTGGCTGGTAGAGAAATGGTCAAGAATTCTCGATCTACGATACAGAATCTCATGAAACTGCATCAAATCTGACACTCAGTTGAACTTTTTTAAAATATAAAGCTTTTATTTCTTTTATGAGCAAAGGACCCACATGCTAGCTAAAGTTAGCTTCCTGTTCCTGCTAAATCTCTAGATTTTCACCCACTAAACCTTCTGTTCTCTTGGAGTTTCACTTCCCAAAGTTATACCTACCATTTCATAGACATTTGCTTTTATATTAAACATAGTTCCATCATATTGTGACAGTATAAACCAATACAAAACTAAATCAAATTTTGCACCAATGGCTGCTGCAACAAGTCCCTCCATGGCCGTCCATGGAAATGATAAAAAAAACATAGAACGAAACAGCACTCAAGTTGCCGTTTTCTTGAAAGTTAGAGCCTGATCATGATTTTTGAGTGAAAACATCAGATGTGGAAAGGTACGGCACCACAAAGTTGCTGGAAACTGATCCAAAAAGGTAAAAGACGCTCATTGCATGGTGTTTAAATGGTTTACAAACAGGAATAACTTCTATTATCCTCTCAAATTTAATCATTAACCCTCATGGTTGGAATTGAGCGCCATCTTCCTCTCTGGTTACACACCTTTTCCGGTGTTTACATTTGACAATCCTGCCGTTTAGTGACAATGAACCGTTGGTACTGTAAGGAGGAAGGTGTGGCCCGTCGTCTGAGAACAGCAGAGGAAGGTAAGAAGGTGGAGAGGGAGTGATGCAGGAGTGTAGTCTAATTGTGGCGCCTCTCTCCCTTGTCACTACTGAAGGTCAAAGCCGTCTCTCACCGGCAGCACTACCCTGACAGACTGAGGGGGTGATTGACACCCTCTCTGCTGCCTTTTACATCCTCATGCATGCATGACGAAGAGGACATACATTATCTCTTATACAAAAACATATTGCCTGAGCTACAGCATTCTCAGAGAGAAACAGCCCACTCGAAGGAAAATGTACTCACTGTCATGTCACAATAACACTTTAGTCATTGGCTGCCATGATGGATAATATCACTATTAAGGAGTATGTTACATGATGCTGTTTACAAGGCCTTACTACTGTTGCTAGGTACTATCCAAGTACCGGTACACGCAATTAAGTGCTGTTACGGGAGCGAAGGAAAGAAGGTTTTTGTTGTAAGAGAAAATGGATCTACCGTGGGTGCTTGAGGGAAGAGTGGCAAAGTGCCTGGAGAACCTTAAGTCCTTGAAGCTAAGAGCAGCCACAGGTAAGTGAAGGGAGTACACAGATAGGTGCGAAGTACTGCTGGAATATAGGCAGTAATTTGAAGGCATATGAAGAGGACAGATTTACAGATTTAACAAGACTTGCAGAGCTGATAAAAGTGGAATCAGAAGCAAATTTCTATTTAACCCTTAAAACTCCCGGCTATATTTGGTATTTTTGGTCTGCCTGTTATTTTTTTTTGTTGTAAAAATCTATATAGCAACTCTATCCTTTCAAGCACAGCAAATACATACACATCTTTTTTAAAGGACAACCTCAGCTGTCAGTTTACGGGTGCAAAAATTATGTAAAATGAATTTGACAGTAGATTCAGAACCATCAAAGTCAAACAAAAGACAAAAACGGAAATTGATCCCAACAGTACTTTGCTTAAAAAACAAATAAAACTACAGTGACCAAGCCTTTTCTCACCTGCACATCATTCTCTCAAGTCTTGGCTATCAGGAGAAGAAATATTGCGATTGGAACAAACACACAACAGAAACTATTTACATATTTACACTAATTTTTCCAGGCGTATTTCCTGTCCGGGATGAGACAGAGGACCACATCATACTGCTCATAATCTCTCTTTGCTTGTTTCCAAACATTAAGGACCATTATTTCTTATTTTGCAGACAAGCAGGGAACTTTCTCGTCTCTTGTTGATCTTTGGTTGCCTCTTATTGGACACTACCATCAAGGGAACAATAGAAGAAGAATATGAGACCGTGTAATTGGTTGAAAGTTTGACATAAAAAGATGTCATCAAAACAGCTTGTTAAACTCAGAAGACATTAGCTGCATTTAGCGATAGTAATAGCGGTCTTTTTTTTATCACAACAATATGATAAATCATCATGTTTTCACTGCGGATTTTGTGGCTGGATTGTAAACCTTGTTACAGGCGTAGAAATGCCTGGAAACCCTCGATAGATTGCCAAAAGGGTATGTTTTTGAACACTTTTCATCCCATAGAGATACACCGTATATTTTCTGAGAAACTATGAATATTAATGGTGTCACGTGGGTTCGCCAGCGATCCACCGGAGTTCTAGGTGTTAACTTAAACTGTTCCAGGTATGATCCAAACTCGTTCATTGGTATGTGCTCAAGCTTTAAACAAGTCCATTTGTGAAGGTTTTCCAATTTTTTTCGATAGATTGCTTGATTCCTTTGGCCCGTATTGACTAAAAAAACAATTAAAGTCGAGTCACTCTCCTGCACAAAAGTAAAAGTCTATTTAGGACAAGTTCTTTCTCTCCTTTTACCCTCTACCTGTCTATACACATCTAACAGCGAGAAAACCAGCGTCCTTGCAGCAATTAGCCCTGCCTGTCCTGGTTTTATACCTGCTGCATCTGGCTTCTTTTATAATGCAGATCAGAGCCAAACACAGCCCGTGGTGCATTGTTCTGCAAAGAAGGCTGTTGTCATTGTACGAAAAAGGGCAGAATGGCCTTTGCCGAGGCAGCCGAGGCGGGACGAGATGAAGAGCTAAGATCCTTCAAAAGCAAGATACCAAAGGCCGTTTGCCTTTGCCATTTATGTCTCAGATGGGGGTCACACAAAGCAGCCTGCTTGCTTCAGCTTTCTTTGTTGCTCTCTCTTTGCTAACCTCCTTTTTTCGCTCCATCACTTTGTTCCTTTCAGTGACCAAATTCCACTTTTTCCTTTGACTTCACTTAGGGAAGGGGGCAAGCAGGGACTCCACTGGAGTTACTGGACCTGAGAAGAAGCATTGTACATGTACTTCACATGTACTCCCATCGCCAGAGAGCTTTTTATAAATAGGATGGTCGAGTTTTAGGGGAATTGAAGAAAGAAAGCTTGAACTCAAAAAGCTCAAGATAAATCGTAAAAATCGGTTTTGGTTGGAGCATTGCATGAAAGAACAAACTGTACTGTAGACATCATCGTACTGGTAGATGTTGGGTTTGTTCTATCACAACAGATCATTTGTTGCTTTTTCTTCCAGTGGATTAAACATAAAGAAACTTCATGAATGCCTGTAGAGTCTGTTGTTGTGTTATGAGTAATGCACACAATACAAGCTCAGACGGGAACAGCATGTCTGAAAACATCCTACACTGAAGTGTTTTTTTTTTTTTTTTCCAGATCATAGCCTTGCCCCTTAATTCCATGTTTACCCAGCCTCATGCATTATTTCAGTCTCTGCACACTCAGCCTCTTGGGCTCTCCTGTGGAGGGTTCACCATGTTGAGGGCTGATGCGAGCAAATAAACATGAATGGGTATTTTTTTGTAAAAACTGAGTACAAGGACAGTTGGGGGCACTTTAAGGCCCATAAGCAGGAACACTTTTTATACTTGGACCCCCTTTATTTGACAGTAATAGAAACACAAATGAATATGCAACCTCATAGAGCAACAAAAACCTTATCGGGCCATCTGACAGTTGTATTCTTTTGGTGAAGCTTTTCTTAAGGTCAACTTTTTGTTTTTTTATCATCCAGGCCCTGAGGCCGGTATTTTTATAACAATATTGACTTTATCTATTATGGGGGACAAACATTTTAGGCCCAAATGTTCATAAAATGCTCAAGGTTTCTGGCCTCTCCTTTCCACCGTAACCTGCTGAAAGTGCTTCACTCATGTTGGTTTGAGATGGTTAAGAATGGGTCTTCCATTTCTAGATGGGACTCAGTCTTTGTAAACCATCAAACAAAGAGTTTGGTTTCAGCCTGCCCTTTTGGAAAGTGTCTTGATAGAACGATTGTGTGTTTTGGTGCCATATAGATCAAAATTGATTGCTAATAGTTAGCACAATTCAAAGGGCCCATGCTAATGTGATATTTGTGACGTTTACGGTGGTTCCGTGATAGGGCCTAATGTGAATTTTCCTCATAGAGCTTATAATCCCCGGTTGCGCCCCTTAATACTGTTGTCATCGGCATAGAAGTTTATCATTGTGAATTTTGTCTGATTAGTCCATCAATTAAGATAGCAAATGCGCTAACTTGTTAGCCTCACCATTTTATGATTTTAGTACTAGTGAGAACAGTGTTTTCCCCAGAACAGGAATCTATCTGTGGTGGCGTGGGAATTGGGTGGATGGAGGTTCTGTGTGTGTGGAGCGATTCAGAGAGCGGGGTGGTGGTGGGGTGAACCAGCTGTGTGATCGCCGATGATAACTTGCTAATGTTAATCAGCTGTGTGATCGCTGATGATAACTTGCTAATGCTAATACCCGGAGTGCATACGTCCAAACGAGATGCATCTACGATAAATTGCATTCAGGGGAAAACCCTGAACATTTAACTGACTTGCATTCAAACACTTTTTGACTTTATGGTTTGCAAAATTTGGTGCAATCAACTCTTAGTTTTTCTTTGTATAGATAACTTATTTCATTAAAACTCTCTCTCTCTTTAACAGATAAACTAATTTAAATAACTAAACTAATCCCTGTATTTGTTATAATCAATCAAAATACATCAATTTTATCAACTAACTCCTTGGTTCTCTAACTACTTAGGTGTCACTGCCACAAGAGTGCGTGATGCATCGCCACCATGTGCTTAGCTGCCACATTTCTAAGTATGGCCGTCCATGCAAGAGGCTCGGGTCAGACTCTAAAAGGAGTGAAGAGTGCCCGAATGGCTTGACTACCACCAAGTCATCTGACTGGAAAATTGGACACCTCCCTGGCCTGCGATGTGGGGCCCTTGTGATGTGAAGCCCAGCGCTGGCTTCCCACAGGAGGTGCTTTAGCAACATTCAGGCGATAGAACCTGGCAAACATGAAGAGGCGTGACCATGTAACAGATGTCAAGAGCCTGGACATGGGTAGCAGCAGCCACGAGTCCCATGAGGTCAGTACACTTCTGGTGGAGCGTGCCATCATTGGCCGCCGGTGTGGGGAACTAGTTCTTGTGTAGATAAGTAAGATGGTCTTGATTGAGACAATGAGAGATGAAATACAAACTCATACGGAATCAGAGTGGTTTTAAGTCACATAAGTGCACTCTGGTAAATGCTCAATAGCACTTAAAGCAGATATTACTTGGCTTTTTGACTAATTAGAAAGTCAAATCATTTCAGAAACAGAACAACCAAAATGAAACGCATAAAACCTGAAAGAAAAATTCCAGTAATTTCAGCGGTGAAATGACCCAAAAGCAGCTGACCATGGACTGGAAACACTGAAAAAGTGTCTAAAGCATTGACAGTTTAATGGCCGACTTGGAAAGGTCTGCGCTCATATGTGTGTGTGTTCATGTGCACGGTTCTTAATGATAATGCAGCGCGTCGTAACGAGAGAGGCTGCTCCTGAACGGGAGCCGGCAGTCTCACACTGCTCAAGGTCATTAGTGCTAATGCCACGCTTTTTGCCATCTGCTGAGATTGTTTACACTTGCCTAGATAATTAGCTGCTAATTAGTGGTAGATGGTGGGGAGTGTACTGTATGTTCTCACTGCGTACATGTTTGTGTGTGCGCGTGCGTGTTGTTTATCAGTAAATATATGATGGTTATTAAGAAAGGCAGGCTGACCTGCGCAATTACAGATCTGCTATAGAGACAGAGGGAGAACCATTTGCAAGGGCCATCAAGCTGCGGGATGGTTCAGTATTGTATTTTTCACATGATAGAAATAATGGGAAAAGAAACTAAAAGCAAGAATAAGAAAACATGCAATAAGAGATACTAAAATGTGGGCTAGTTCACCCAAATCACCAAAACATCTGCTTAAGAAGTGATGCCATCTCATCTATTTTTCATACAGCCTCCCAAAGTGGAGTCTCGTAATTGGGTCCTGATTTTTAATAAAAGTGGCTCAACTTGGGCTCAGACCCAAGCATCTACAGACAAAAAGGATTCAGATTTATTCATTGATTAAACCGTTTCTGCTGATAATTTGCGCTGAACTCACACATCCTCAACAACTGTTCCAGTCAGATTGCCTTAAGAGTAGTGATGATTCAAGATGTTCGATTTGTGGAAACGGTGAAGATAAACAAAAACAATCACTAAAATTGGAGGGTTAAAACTTTTGATTTGTGCTCACTTTGGCGCCCCCTGTGGACAAAATAGACAACATCTTAATTCAAAATGGCAGCGCAGTGCACCAACAGTAAAGAGTAACAGTAAAAGCTCTCCTAATGTATTATCTATTCGTACTTCTGTTTTGTTTTTGTGAAATTAAATAAGTGGTTAATGTTGTGCTGCTTAATGTCTAACTGTGAACATGGTGCTATGGTCTTTGTATGAGTAAAATACTGTGCGTTGTTTACCACTGGTTTCGCTAACAACAACTAACAACTGCTGACAACTGCTAACAACAACTGACAGTTACAAACAACAGCTAACAACGGTTAACAGTAGGCATCCATCTTGGTTTACCGACTTTTTAACTGGAACGCCGTCAACTCGGTTGTAGCATCATTCCCAGTTCCAATATCCGACTACCAAGTTAACTGGAACGCAGCATTAAAACTATAATATTAAACTCCTCAGTTAAGTTGCTGGTGGTCTTGTTTATTTTTGAATATAATGTAAAGGTGTCATTGAATTTCATTCTATTTCATAAACTCCCTAAAATTTCTCATCAGAACTTTAAAGCTCCTGTAAGAAACTTTCGGTTTTGTCAATTTTGGCTCCCCCTTGTGGACAAAACAGACTTTACTTAGCTTGTCCTCTGCTTGCTTAAGTAGTGTGTCCTCTAACAAAAACCCATCTTTGACAGCCAAATAAATCAATAAGAGTGAATATTTTACATGTGGACTGTTTCTGTAGCTGTCTGGCTGACACCTACCCCCTTGCACTGGTTTCAGACTTCAAAGATTATGGTATAAAATGGTCTTTTTTTTTTTCTCTTATGGGCTTATTTGCTTTTTCGGATAATAAAAATGCATTAATGTGAATTTTTGTCTATTTTATTCATTTAAAAAAAACTCACAGGAGCTTTAAAATTCAAGTATAATTAGAAAGTTTCAATTAGGAGTGACATTTAATTTGGATTCATAGATTAGAGTGCAATACTTGAAGTTCAATAAAGTTTGGATAAAAAAAACAACATTATTTTATGAGTGTTTTTCAGTAATTGTTAGAGCTGAATTTTAGATGCATACAAATCCAAATAAATAGACAGAAACAAATAAAGCCATGAATAAAACAAAGGTTTACTTTTTGATTAGTTTTATTTGTATTTTAAAATATAAGTGAACAAAAAGAAAAACAGTATTTATAAGTAGAAAATGATTCGTCAACACTATTATTGTAAAGTAAAAAAATACTCTTTGAGGTTCTGGGACACAAGATTAATACAGTTCCCTTTCTCTGATGCTGAAGCCGCCCCCTGCAGAGGGATAATGCGGTGCAGCGTAACCACAAATACATCACACATTTATGTCGTAAAGCTTCTAGGAGGTGGCATTTTAATTAAAAGTCAAGAAAAAAACCACAGTCTGGCCCTCGAAATCTGAGCAAACACAACTCACAGACAGTCTTTGCCTTCGCAGCACTTTCTCTTCAACAATATCCGCTCCTTTTTTCTGCTGCTTTGTTCTCCTCATTCGGCGTGTATTGAGAGAAAACACAGATTCTAATCACTTGATGAGATTACATCTTGTGCCCATGTGTTTGTAACGGAGCATGTGGTTTCTACTATAATCTCCACGCGCCTTTATAGTAAAGCAGATGTCGTAGAGGGAGATGGCCCTAATCCAGTGATGTACTATAATCCACCAGTCCTCTGAATGGTATCACAGAGGATATTACGCTTCCTGTTTCAGCAGTTGTTACATGAGGGGGGAAGGCAGGGTGGCTCCGGGTTTGCGTGCAGTTCAAATGTAATCCAATTGATGTAGAAAACTGTTTTCGGCAAAATTGTGCTTTTTTTGCGAACCTCGAGTCAAATGTGGGACCCCTTTTTCTCAGGAGGTCAGAGGTTGTTGAGCTGGTTTTCACCGCTCCTGCAGATCTGAACGGATTCAACAAGTCCGACAGCGAACGCTCTCTTAAATCAGTTGTTTGGAAAAACACAGCACGCATCTTAGCATTACAAAATAGAGGCCGGAGGGGAATCCGAGACCCAAAGCTCCCTCTGTGTTTGGGTATTTGCTGGTAAATCTGAAGTGTTGCCTCGGGCTGTGTAGAAAGTTGAAGATGAGGCTGTTTGCTTTTCATTTTTGTGAGGAATAAGATGTGACAGATAAGAGTAGAGAGGAGCATGAGGTGAGAAATATTCTTGACAAGACTGGGGGTTGATTAGCACGTCGGTTTGCTGTAGGAGGAAAGAAGGGGCATAACCTGAACTGCACACTGTCAGATCAGGATGAGCTTGTTCTGCAGTATTACGCAGCTCAAGCTCTGACAGGTTTTGTTCTGAGCAGATCATCAGAGTGAAAGTAGCAGATGAGACTTCCACTAGATGTTGGTAGATTACTCCTGACAGCAAATGTTTAGATATTCTTGATATACAAACTTTAACAGTCGACTTCTGCAAGTTCACGACCATCCATCTACTCACCAGTTCACAAATGGTGAGGCCTTTTGGGTGAACTTGGGGTCCAGGGTCTTTCCCAAGGATCAAACCACTAACCGCTGAATGGTTACCAATCAGCACTTCTCAAACAATACGGAAACAAAGTATTAATAAAAGTGTGGCTGACTCATAAACCGATATCTTCCAAACCTCGTACACTAAAATCAGACGATAAATCTGGATTAAGAGAAAACATCTTCGGATTAGAACGACATCTACCATGTTGTCCCAGTATGGTCACAAAGACGGTATCTTCCAAAATGCTGAACCAAAAGATTGAAAATAGGATTAAGTCAATACCAGTACCAATGCAAGTAACTGTTACGCCAGTGGTTCTCAACTGGTGAGTCCCGACCCAAAAATGGGTCGCGGACAAGTTCTGGATAGCTGGTCAAAAAAGTAAATATTTAATGCACATCTGATGTTTGACATCACAAAGTTGGTGTAGGCAGGATCTGAGGAAGTTCCAGTTTTTAGGAGAAATCTTGAATGTTAACTCTGCTCCTCCCAACCAGTTTTCCCCTCAGTTCCTCTTCTCTGCTCCAGCAAGCCCCGCCCACAAAGAGACGCTCCTGCTCGCTCGTATCATTTCAATTAAATTAAAACATTGCAAACACAATGTTTGCAGGACTTCTACAACTAGGAAAAGTGATATAGTCCAGGACACTTGGCTTACTTTGTTAAAGCGGTTTACCTGTCCAGCAGAAAGGTTACAGGGTCCATAAGATCCCAAAGCGTCCCCTGTCGTTTTATGTTGACTCGGCTTTTTCAGCTCTCGTCCTGTTTTAAGCGCCCGTTATTCCACCAGAGTCTTCGGTATTTACTTAGTTTTCTTGCTTGTGTCGGCAGTCGTGGCCAAAGGAGGATTCAGACAATTTTCCGTACTTTCTGGTTGGTTTCTACTGTCCGATATTGTAGCACGCTAACTTTGTCTGGGCTCATGAACGACACGAGGGAACAGCGTCTGCCTCACAACCAATCAGGTTAGAGGAGGCGGAGAATGGCTTTGTTTACAGTCAGAAAGAGCGGGCCGCTCAACAAATTTAAAATGTTGACTACACAGATATAACAAAACACAGCGATATCATTATATTACCAAATGTCATCAATAACTAATAGCTATTGACTAAAAGCAAAAGCGTTTTTGTTTATACACCACAAAAAAAGAAGCTTCTTTAACGGATTCCTGCCTACCCCACCTTTAATCATCACTCTTGGCGAACACTTAAAGGACAATAAAGAGATACTGGTGATGCAAACTTATCTCCTAAGTGTTAAGCTCAATAAACCCAGCAAAAACCCAAACATTTGACACAAATACACTGCAGAAAAAATAGGAGTCGATTTCACACTAATCACCCATCTTGGGTAATGGGGCTTATAGTCCGTGGAGTATGAATCTCTGGCAGATGGTAGATGATAATGCAGCCTCTCTCTGTTGTTGATAAGAGGCTTAAAATTGAGAACAATGTAACACAGAAGTACAAAAAAAAGTGTCCTTCTCTGATTTCAGAAAAGGATGCTCTCAATGCTTTTGGGGGATTTATTCTCTTATAGAGACGGAGCCGTTCTTCTCGCAAGTGATGAGTCTCACTATGCAGCGGACCGTGGCAAAGTGCATCGCTTCACTCAAATGCAAAAGATATGATTTCGGAGAAGGAGCTAAGAATAAAATCTTGCCCGAGGCCCCCTAGAGGCTTGAGCAAGCACTGCTCGCAGTTCAAAGATGTTGTTGGCCTGCATGATCTCCTCTGGACTGGGACTGGGAAGAAGATCAATATTTATGTTTTTTCCACATCAAAAGATATCTGCTCAAAAATAAACACTGTCCACTGCATCCAGCGCCTCCCTCCTCCATCACACACCACTTCAGTCTCTTCAGTCACTTTTTCACCTCAAAAACTCAGAGTTTTCGCAGCTTAGCAAGGTTAACAAGGGTCCGACTGTGTTAGGGGCGCAGAATATTTTGTTCTCGCCGGAGACGCTCGACTCTAAATCCACGGCATTGTACTCAGATGTGATACTTGTAATGGAAGCGGAAGGTCAAACTCGCTAGGAGAAAGTCTAACATCCACAGGGCTCTTCAATCGGAACAAATATTTTCTCCAGCCTGTTTCTGACTCCAAAACCTCCTTGTGCTTAAACTTTACAGCGATTTCTCGATGTCAAAGATGTCAGCGTTTTATATTAGGAAGAGACGCAAAGACGAAAAGTGAGGTTGTATGAGTGTCGATAGGAAAGAAAAGGGCGCCTGAATGAGCTTTAAAGTGTTGATAAAATGGATAAAGAATATTTTATCCGTAGCAATGAACTGAGCTAAGTACATCAACTATACACAAAACTAGGAATATGTTGTGAAAGTTGTGCAGGGTGCTCCACTTCTTGTCATATTTTCTTCGCATTAAAGGTCAGAGAAGATATTCATGCGTTTCAAAAGTGCCGAGACATTGAATAACCAGAGCTTAAGTGTTTTAACATTTACAGATAATCAAGTAGAATCAGCATTCATGAAATGTATTAAGTCTGAATCAAAAGAGATCCTTTTTATAGTCAACCGCACTGTCAATGCCAAATCTAGGTTTGGCAAAGGCTTTTGGAGACGCATCAGAAATCCTCCTTTCGCCCCCTGAGTGGGCGGGCCGGTGTGCGTGTTTGACAGACAGCTGAGCTGGTCGCCGCATAAAGGAACCGAGTGAATGAACTCGCGCTTTTATCCGTAGCTTAAAAGCCAAGGACAGACTGTGTTATGTGAGCAGTGGTTTTAGAGAAGTAGTTCAGTGTTTTGGGGAATAAGGTTATTCACTTCCCTCCCTGGAGTTACATGAGAGCATCAATAGCGCTCTCATCTCTGTGATAAATATATATCTGGCTGGCAGGCGATTAACTAAGCTTAGCATAACTACTGGAAGAACACCCAGAGTGACTGTGTCAAAAGGTGAGAAAGTCTGGTAGAAGTAGACCTCTGAAACCTTTTAGAGATGATTCAAAATCTGCACAAGGGACAGGAAACTCATCGTCTGTGACGCTACTTACGTAATGTTATATATGTGCTAGAACGATTCAATTATACAGCAACATTATGTACTTTGCTTCAAAAAGGTTAAAAATGTTTCTGTCTTCAAATATGCACTCTGCAGAGTAAGACAATAAGGCAATGTAAGAGCAAAACCTGCAGTTCCTTAAGTGTCCACTGGGGGCTGTCTGTAAAAGCCAAGACCTCTTCATTTGAGCCCATATTAAAATGATTGTATCAGAGTTTTGGTCATTTAAAAGTTTAACTTTGCATAATAAGATGAACATAGACTGTGTAATGAATAGATGTTGACTCAGTAACACATTCTATTTGGTTGTTAAGCAGTTTTACAACCTATCAGTGGTTGTTGCCATGTTGGAAATGCTGACCTAACCCAACTTCTGGTCAAACTACCAGGTTTGGACTCATAGCCTCCTTGAAAGCGCCTATTACTCAAACAGCAATGCCTCTGATTCGCCAATCTTGTAATCTTAATAAGTCAAACCAAAGCATTTTTTGAGCCAAGCTTGAAATATGTTTATTTTTGCTCTAAAATTGGCTTTCTGTCTCCAAACATGCTCTCTGCAGAATAAGACAATGAAGCGATGTGCAGGTGCAAAACCTGCAGTTCCTTAAGTGTCCACTGGGGGCTGTCTGCCAAAGCCAAGGCCTCTTCATTTGAGCCCATATTTAAATTACCATATCGAGAGTTTTGGTCTTGATAAGTCATTTAGAATTTTACAACCTATTAGTGGTGGTTGCCATATTGGAAATGCTGACCTTACCCACCTTCTAGTCAAACTACCAGATGTGGACTTTTGATAATAATAACTTTATTTTTATAGCGCTTTTAAAAACAGAAGTTTACAAAGTGCTTTGACAAACAGTCGTAAAGCACAAAACATCAGCACATGGAAACAAAAACAAATACAGAAACAAAAGCTCAGTCAAAAACAAGGCCTCCGAAGTGAAGGCCAATTTCATCTGTCATAAGGAACCCAGACAAGACAAGAACCCTACAACATAAAATGAGACCATGAGGACCAAAATAAAAACATAAAATAGGTAAGATAGTAAGATAGATAGGATAGTAAATATAAAAAGACAATATTAATAATGATAATAAATTCATAACAAAATATTATTGATGGTATTAGTAATGATAAAATGGAATAACAAAAATGAACAGAAAAGAAACTAATTCAGTAAGAGGCCTAAAAGGTTAAATAGGAAAAGATTGTGAGTAAAAAAAAAAAGAATGAAAGATAGAAGAAAAAAAAAAGGTGTTTTTAGCCATATTGAAACTAGCTACAGTGGGCCGCCTGTCAGTCAAATCAGCAGTGCCTCTGATTCGCCGATCTTTGAATCTTAATCATTCAAACCAATCATTTTTTGAGCCAAGCTTGAAATGTTCGTCTTTTTCCTCTAAAATTGGCTTTTCAGCTTAGTGTGTATGTAGTTCCTCATGCTTCTACAGCCGGCCTCAAGTGGACACTTAGGGAACTGCAGTTTTCAGCACTTTTGCATCAACCTAATTGCTAATGACCTTGGATTCAAGAATAGTTCTTGGCCAAAAGGTTCGTCTTTGCCCCACCTCGTTGCAGTACAAACAAAAGTAGGGCTGTTCAAAGCGACTAAGTTTGAAATAAAACTCTCTGATTGACAACAACTCAGCCCAGGAGTGTGAAGTGCTTCTCTTAAACACCCGAGTGATGCTCATATTCTTGACAGACATCCTCATAGCCTTCAATCACTGCTATAGCCTAGCTTGTCTCAGGGGGGAAGAAAAAGTTCCCATCAATCCCACTAAATGAAACATCAAGGCGACACAGCAGAACTAATCCCCCTATGTGAGAAAGTCCACAATTACACCAAGTTCTTTGTCCAATTATGCTGAGACAGGACACTCAGGCGCCCGCTCACACCGAGGGGAAAAAAAAAAGAGAGAGGGAACAGGCTGATACAATACTGTTAGCTTAGTCCTTGTATTTCGTGGTGCGAGGTGAAAGAACACAATGTGGAAAGAGAAAAGAAAAGCAAGAGCAATTATATCTGCCAAGGACGAAACGGTACCGTAGTAAGACCCTGTGTCGAGGAAAATGTCCACCAGATATGAAACACGGCCGCTGACACAATGTGGGATCAATAGTCGCCTGCTGGAGCTTCTCATCAAAATACTAACAATGATGATAACTGTGATGGCCCGGTCACGCTGATAATGTCCTTATAAGGAGCAATAAATTACACCCTGTCCGATATGACGCTTTAAATAGCTGTTGTCCATTTAGCGGGGTTAATCATACTGGGAAGGAAGGGGGACAAAAGTGCGCGTCAAAGTGGGTTTTGGGCGCCTAAACGGATCATCTCGTGGATTTAACAGATACTGAAACAAGAGAAGAGATAAATAAAGGTCGGGGCCTCAGAGTAGTCCATACGACCAGCAGACGAGGGAAAAATGCTAATGTGCTAGGTGAGGCTTGTAAGGGAAGGTAGCATTAAGACCCATTTAACGGACTGTGGAGGAGCGCCGGCTGACTAACTGTGCAAGGACGTGAGCAGTCTGTGTGTATTTAAGTGTGTGTGAGCTTTGTGTAAGACGCAGGCTCAAGGTTTCGGGGTCCTGCAGAGAGCCGTTGTGTGTTGGCTTAAGCCTCAGATTTAACCCCGCTGCACAGAGAGCAAAATCAGCTATTACTGTCAGCAAAGTTATTACAGCTCCACGCCAGTTGTAGGATTACTCCCCGAGCGAATGTGTGTGAAGGGAGAATCCAGGAGTTTATATTGTACACAAGCAGATTTGACAGTTTATTATATGTTGTTTGTGTTGCCGCCTGTATGGTGCACATGCAAGCGTGATAAAACGTCAGAGCGCGTATGTGAAATGTGGCGTCTTCCTACCTGTCTGAGCTAATCTGTCGGCTTATGTACGTGTTGCTTTCTGCAGCATCCCTGTCATTACCGTGTGACATATTTGAACGTTTCACTGACAGCTGGATGATTGGATTGATCACGGTCAACAATCGCCTCCTTTTGATGGATGGCAGTCAACGAGGAAGAGGATGTCTTCTCAGACTTAGAAACACACGGTCTGAAATAAGATATGACGGCAGCTTTGGGTGAAAAATAGCTCATCCGCCGAGCGCCGCGGAATAAATGTGAAGGTGCTGTTTTCGTACACTGCCATAGCCCATTTTGAGTCTCGTAGGACACATTTGAACGTGATTATTGTTTTCGCTGCAATCAGCTGAAATACAAACATTAATAATAAAAGAGAGGGATGCTGTCAGAAGGTCTGAAAAAGGCAAGTTTGGATTCAGAGGATTTCAAGGAGATGAAATGAAATCCATGAAGATTACACGAGGAAAGGCTCATGGATTTGATTTGGCATTCCCACCTTTTTCTTTTTAGTTCAAGTCAGTCATCGCTGTTGGTGAAACTGGTTAAAGCCCAACAAGCACTACCAAAGATGAAACTTGAAGGGAAGTTCCGGCGTAAAGTTAAGTTAGGGTCAAACACACCATAACACCAAGTTAGACACCACCTCGAGAGATGAATGTTGCCGAACGCTTGCTTCTCTAGTTATACCAACTTTAGTAACGACCGCATGATAGCAATACAGAGCGGTCCGAGGAGCCATAACAAACCTCAACCAAAACGCCACTCTATAGCCACAAATAATGCTCCGAACAGCACCTAACGTTATCAACAGTACATACAGGGTCCCAGCGAAAGTACTAGCCATCAAACATCTTTTTAGCTTTGCCTGATTTCTTCAGCAAAGCGACTAAACACAACTCACCTACTCTCTTCCAGCAGCCGCTTGTTTGTAGTTTGTTTGTATGATCATTAATTTATCATTTCCTTGAAGTAATAATCATCATATTAATCATTTTGTTCTGCAGACATGGAAGTTCTTCTGCCTTAGCGTCTCGGTCTGATTGCATTTCCATGAGGAAATTATCATATATGTTCTTTCTTGAGCTGCGTCACCCCGCAGCAGTTCATAATGGACTGACCCAAGGTCTTGTTATTAAAGTTGGTTTAACTAGACAAGCAAGCGGTTGGGAACATTCATCTCTTGACGGGGTGTCTAACTCGATGTTACGGTGTGTTTCACCCTAACTTGATTTTATGCCAGAATATCCCTTTAAAGCTCCTGTGAGGAACTTTCTGTTTGTGTCAAGTTTGGCGCCCCCTGTGGACAAAGAATCCTTTGCTCATCCTATCCTCTTCTTGCATCCAACAAAATTATGTCTTCTGACAACCAATTCACTGTTAATATTTTGTGTAATTTGTACAATCAGTGCTCTGCTGACACCTACCCCCTCGCAACGTTTTCAGACTTTAAAAGTTGCACTATAAAAATGATCAATCTTATCACAAATGAGCTTGTTTGCTTTTGTGTATCGTAGAAAATCATCAATATGAGTTTCAATTACATTCGTGAACATCAAAAAATTTCTCACAGGAGCTTTAAGTTTGTGGAGGACAAGATAAGCAAAAACTGAATATATTAACAAAAAACTAAAACAATATCAGAAAAGACTTTTCTAATTGCTAAACTTCTTTGTTCTCTACATTTCGGCGTTCGAATAGCTACCCTCCTTTGTTTCGGAGGAGAATTCTGCGGCGTATTCAGCAGTTTTGAAAAGTTTGAAGCCCTCTTTGTCGTTTCTCTAACACAGACGTACAAAGATGCAGCCGACACACACACACACAAACAGAGTTTAAGGACACAAAAAGTTAACTTCTGCTGATTATTTGACTCATCAACAATCACACACATACACTCAAACAGCTCCGACACAAATTATGCGTCTTCAGCGTCTCTTCAGACTCGGCTCTCAGCTCCTCTCAGAGCAGCATTGCAGATCTCCTGAGCTAAATTAACTCCACTGTCTTTTCCCTCAATCTCTCCCCCTCCTCTTCCCTTGTCTCTTATCTCTTTGCAGATGTCTCGTCTTCCTGGGCCCTCCTGACTCTTTTCAGACCTTCTATTTTAAGAGCTTCAGCTGCCCCGTTCGATCTGTCTGCAGATCCCCCAACACGACAAAGGGAAACAAAATCCGTCTGTGTGTACACTACGCAGTACTTGTGGATCTGATGTGACTGTGCCTGTCTGGCTCTTTGTGTTTTGTGACTATTTGAACGTCACGAGTTAAAACAACAGACCATAACAAAGTGTTTCCAGATGGAGACACTTTGTAGTAACCCACACACTCACACACACACATTTAGAGGCCGGTCGTGGTGGGGCGTACCATATCTCACTCTCCTGCTATGTTTATCTCTTGTGACAACTTTCCAGGCCAGGCCATTGTTTCACTGTTTATCTGAACCTCAGGCTTTGAAACCGGCAGCACTATGATTCAGTCTTTCTGCTCCCTTTTATAGACTGCGGGTATGAAGTAAGAGGGGGGAGGCTGTTAGGAGAGGAATGAGGTAAGAGAGGCAGCATGCTAAGAAATGAGTGTTTTGTTCAAGGTCTCTTCAGGGCCTCATCATTCACAGCCCATGAGAGCCTGACAGGCGTTGATAAAAGACATGATAAAGTCTTTCTCTTAAGGTTTAAAAGACATTTTATGTCCTCTTTAATATGAATTGAAACCTCAAATATTACAGCGATCTTTCAGGAAATGGGAAATGTGTCAATTAAAGCTCCTGTAAGCGACTTTTGGATTGGGTTGACTTGAGCGCCCTCAGTTTGTCCTTTATGTAAGTGTGCTGTTTTGACACCCACCTTTGGCAGCAATATAAGCAATAATAAACAACAAATAGTAGTTATCTTAAAAGTGCAACTGTTTTGCTAAATATCAACATTCCCGCTAGCTAGCATAGAAATACTTGCAGTTTAAATCAATTACAGACAGTTTATCTTTATTAATGTGGCTTCAAAATGCTCACTATGTTTTAGTAAAAAGCTCTGGTAAACAGCTAAAGTCATGATGCTGAAATGTTTTAATACTGTGTCATTAACAGGCAGTGTTGTGTCGTTCCTGGACGATTCATTCAAAAGAACCAAGTCTTTTAAGTGAACGAACTGAACCGAATCAGTTCCTTGAGTGATTCGTTCGTTTCTCTCTTCAGTTGAGCTGAAGTGAGAAACAGCATTGCCAGGCCAGCAGCCGGCAAATGAGGGACCACATGTACCAACGCCTGAATCACTTGGTGAACGAATCACGCATTTAATTACAAACTCAGGAATCATTTCTGTCGGACAAAACTCCTTTTTTTTTTTTCACTGCTAAATTGCCACCACAACAACTTGCATACAATAGGACACAGCATCCAATTATTGCAGCGGTTTGTGAGGGAACGGTGCATGTTCAGTGTGAATTCTTCTAAACTTTCAGTGAACGAATCACTCATTGACCCCAATTTACTGAGCAGACCTGATAAATTGAACTGAATCCTGAAATGTTCAGCTGTGTATCAGTTCAGGAGGTCGGGGTTGCAGGCCTCTCCTGCCGAGCGTCAAGTGATTCTGTGATTTGGTGAAGAATCTTTTGAACGAATCTTTTTAGTGAACTGATTCTAGTGATTCAGTACATCTAAAAGGCTAAAATAACTGCTAAAGTTTAATATGGGCTATATTTGGTTAAATTGGCATATAACAATTTAACCAGAGGAATGCATAAGTACCGGAGGCATGTGAAAATTCATCAGTAAAGAGGACAAGAGGTCTTCTAAAGTGAGCAGAGAAAACGTTTCTTCAAATCATCTCTAGAATCGATCAGTCTTTATGCTGATGATACCGTTTGCTTTTTAGCTCATGTAGAGGAAGGATTAGTATCAATTGTAGTCTGTTTCACAGCCAATCAAAAACTCTATACAGCACTTGTTTGCATGCCAAACAAATCATATGTTTGGTTTGACATAAAAACAAGCTGGGGATTAACAAAGAGGAAAGGCTTGATGCTGCTAAGTGGTTCAGCGATTAGCGTAGCAGAGAAAAGCTAAGCTAATTGCCTGCAGGCCCTAATGCTATATTTATGCAGTGCTCATTAAGTGTTTGGGAACAAAAGAGACCATAGTGGAGGACATAGTCTCCATAACTTTAAAATTACTATCAGAATTTGATTGTCAGACCAAACAACGTCCCCAAAATAGAATTAAATGGGTGGTTCTGACAAACGGCTGCAACAAACTGAAGCGTGGACGTACTCTACGAATGTTGTGCTGTTGTCTCAACTCTCACAATCTGTTCTCCTCTCTATTTCTTTTATTTCCCCTCCACGCACAATGCCTCATTGTGGTTGTTTGACTGCGGAGAAGATTCTGTCCTCTGGAATCTCGAGCCGAGCCAAGGACGACGTCATCGAGAGAAAAACAAGGACAAACCACTTCTTATAGTTTACTGGAATTAGCACAACTCACAACGAAAGTCAATGATGCACCAAATCTATCCATATGCTCTTTGAAATCTTAATTAACAATGGTAAGATGTTAATATTAAACTAATGAGCTAATGAGAAAACAGGAATTAAAATCTGAAGAAGAGAGCAAACACAAACATTGCTCTCATCCTCAGTGGATGGTAAGCCCGTTCTCTGTTCTGGGGGAGCTCTGGTGAGCTTACAGCCCATTTCGGTCTGTTTCACTTCGACAAAGCGGTTGTCCTGAAAATCCCCCCTTCACTCTGTACCGTCCACAGGCCTTGCTCAAAGCCCGGCACTGACTAAGAACCCATCAGACACACCAAACATTCTTTTTAATCCCTTTCTCCTTCGGCTTTGCTGCTCCTCAGCGCAACTCAGAACATGCAAGTGCATTAACTTCTGGCTCAGACGCTCTTTCTGGCTGCTTTCACTGTCAATAGGCCAAGGGTTTTAGATATATGAAGCCAATATTATTACTAAACTATGGGTCTTTATATTCCTTTCAGAACCACTAGCTGATTCTGATTTAGGAAATAAACCAACAAGCTCCTGGAGCCAAGGCTGGGCTCAGATTGCAAGACTCTAGTAGATTTATCCCCCATTCACCACTTTTGAGGATATTTTCAGAGGACTCTGGGTTGGGCCCAGCTCTTATTTTATTACATGAGGGATTTTTTTTCCACATTTTAAATCTCCCAAACCACCTGCAGTGTCAGAGAGGCTGTCTTAAAAATACGAGACCTGACGTGTGTGAAGGGTTTCAGTGCCTTAATGATTACAGCGGAACCGTCTACTCATTCAGTCAGCTGATGTCAAAGCAATGGAGATGGTACAGACCAATGATACGCCATCCGGTTGCTTCACTCGACTTAATCAGAGAGTCTCTCCCAGAAGACCACAGGGCTTATTTGATTTACAGTAACCTACCGTGATATAAAGGTGCTTTTCCCCCTCAAAATACATCTGGAATAATCAGAACACTGGTACATTTACAATATCAGCTGTAAAAACAGAACAGCATAATGCAGCGATATACTTCAAAATATACTCGCTTTGTGAGACCGGCAGCTTTCAGGGTATAACTCAGTCAGTGCGTTAACATGCACAGCTCAATCAGACTAAGCTCATAATTCGGTTTTACGCCGAATCGGACTTCTCTCTGTGTCCGCGTTTACATGCAGCTGAGAAAATTAAATTATTGACGTGTAGTGTCCTCATCGCGGAAACTAGGGGGCGATATGGATCTTTTCAGCAGCTCTGTTTCCGACCCCATACAACCTTCAACAAAAACAGCAGGTCCGTGTCAGACGTCAGAATTGGCTACGACTGTTGCTGGGCACTTTCGAGCGAGAAGATGGAACATCGTACAGCGTTGTTTTTGTCGTACATGATGTACGCTCTACTTTTTCTGCAGATGAGGTGCATGCTACTCCTCTTCTCTGGTGTTTTGCATCATTTTGTCCGATCATATTCCTACTACGCTGGTTGCATGTTAGAGAAAATCGAATTCCAATTGCATTACCTGCGATGTGGGTTTAATCGAAGTTCTCCAACTCCAATCGGAGTTCTCAAACTACGATTATAGTCGGACTAAGGTGTTTACATGCACTTCAGTTGTCTGGTCTTAATCGGAATAATGTAACCATACTGAGTGTCTTTCTGCAGGGTTAGTACATAACACAAGGGACTATTTGAGTAGTTTTTAAAAGATACAAACTTTTACTTGAGTAATTATCTCTGGAAACTTTTACTTTACTCTTCTACCATCATCAATGACAAAGTGATTGTGGGTAATGAGGCCCAGATTAATATTTGACAGAAAGGTTTGAGCTTGTCTTGTGGAAGTTGAGTGCCTTTAATATCTACCAACAGTTATGGTTGGTAAACACCTCCGTCCCAGGATGGTTTTTATCATTCTCCTCACTCAGCATGGTGATTCATCTGAAGCGCTAAACCCTCAGAGAGCTATCTACGTATATACATCAGCGAGTGACAAAATACTCCTCGACTCAATGCTTTCTTTGGTTTCAGGTAATTCTTCTTTGCCGCCTAAAAGCTGCAGGTGGTTTGATTGATTGGAGCTTAAACACGCGGAGGAGAAAAACAAAAATCAGGCCTGCTCTATGAAGATGCGAGCACCCTGCTGGGTCTTTTAGGGCTATTTGGAAAATCTGTGTTTTCCACTGAAACCAGAACGATTCAAGTCTCTGAGCTGGAAAATAGTTGTTATGGAGAGTAAAACTCACTCCAGGATAAGCATGGGTTTATAATACTGACTCAGGGCGTCAGTACGTGGAAATGGTACACAAAGTACATTATAGATGTTCCTGAGCATTACATGGAGGCCAGCAGCCCTGACAGCGTTTTTTGGATATGTAAAAGTTATAATAATCCCCATGGTGAGTACAAACGGTTCATTTCTCGGTGTATTTCTGCTGCCAGGATTCAAAAGAATTTACTTGCAAATATCACTGTTGTTCCTTTTAAAATTAACACAAAGGCAGGATTTGAGCACAGGCTGTAATACAAGTTTAAATCCTTCGCCACTTGGGGATGTGTGAAACGGATACAGACACTATTCTAGAGGAAAAACAGAGAGAAGAAATGTAGAAAAAAAAAACAAGAGTAAAATAAAAAAATGATTTGACCTCTTCTCTGAGTCCTTGTTAGTAAAGGCCAGCATCCTCACAGTTACTGCATCCCACGCAGCCGAAGCCTTGGCGAGCCAAAAAAGAAACACTGGCACCGCCGCGCAACACAAGAACCAACAGCCAGTTCTTCCATTTCCATTTTGGCCTCATGAATATGCATGCCAATAATCTTTACTGTAACACGCTGGGCCTTTGCACCTTTTCCCCAACACCGGGGAGCACCCTGAGGTGTAACAGTCACATTAACACACCAGGATGAGAGGCTAAATGAAAATACAGAAAGAACGCCTGGGGGTGATTCGCCCCGACCCGCTGTAATGCCTGATCAACACTATCTGAGCTCTTTCTAAGCTCCAGCCACTAAAGCAGATCAAACTTTTTCATCTTCAGTCGCAGGTAGGGTTTGAGCTTCTAATATCTGCCTGACCGATACAAACGCACATCCGCGCCAATCCCAATTAATTTCCCATGTGTGAGTAATTGATAAACTCCGCATCAAACTAAGTGTCAAATAAATAGGATGAGAAGGATTTACCTCCCAGCTACAGCAGCTCTCACCCTCATTCATTTCCTCGCGTTTAATCATACCCCATCATCAGCGAGCAGTAAATAAGTCTCCCCGCGGCTGGTATTTACATTTCATGAATCTGTACGTCTATAATCCTTCCTATGGTGCAACGAGGGCGAGATATCCAAGTTATCTCACGCTGAATCGTTCTCATACACAGGATTATGCTGCGGCAGAATGCGATCCTGAGCTCTCTCCTTTTTTTTTTTTTTTTATGCTGTAAATGGCCTCTGAGTTTCAGGCTTGCCCAAAACACTTAAGACCTTTATTACTGGCACTTAACCATAAGGCCCGTCAGTGTTGGCGATGGGCTCTAAGTCACAGATAATGGGCTGAGACACTCACACACACCGGCTTACACACTCGTACTCGAGTTATGGTATCATCTGTTCTCGGTCGGCGACGCACAAACCACCGAAGTGTTTGACGCATTGAGGGGTGAGTGTGCAGTGATGGGCGAGTTCCCGAAAATGAGCAGTTAGCTACGATTACTGGTTATTTCTCTCAGAAATAACTAAGTTACTGATAAACTGCATTATGAGGGAGAGCGTTGGATATAGCAAGTATGTCTCCAATGTGTTGTCTGTATACTCTTGCTCAAGTTGTCTGCGGTCCTTCTTACCATGTGCGAGCAGAGTTTGGATCCTTTTAACCGTCTTTTGCAGGCAGACAACCTGAGTGGAAATGCTCTAATTTTGAATTGAGGCTTGTTTTTGTAGATCTAGATTATTTGGGTCATTAAGATCTAGCTCTTTCAGCTCTTCACAGTATCTTAAACATAGACAAGCTAAGTCTTTGGTGACTGACACATCGTTCGGCTAGCATACTGTCTGCTCCCACAGAGCTGCTTTCCCTTCAGCGATGTTAGGTATTTGGAAAACTGAGAAATGAATCCTGATATTGTTTATTACCTGATTATCAGACGTGTGCTAAGGTCTGGCTTTAACATCCTCTCCTGGTTCTTTCAGTTTTTCTTCCTCTAATCGTATTTTCTCTCCTGTTGACTCATCAGTCAAATTTCTATGAATCTAAAGTTTTTCCGTCCTGAAACAAATTGAGAGTGATATCAAAACACCTCATTTTTTTCAATCAGTGTTGTTGGAAACCAATGTTTTAGCCACACTGTCAACAGAAGGGGTGATATTGTAGCCTCTACAAATGAGTCCTTTCTGTGGATTGATTTGACATTAATATTGCCCAGTTGTACACAGAAGTCGGGATTTCCAAGCTCCAAGTCAAAACTTCATCTGGAACGGCCCCCTGAAGTCAGATTTCTGACTCGGAAAGTTGGACGATCCTCGCCAACCCCGACTTGACAACAACGTCATAATTTAAACGAAATGAAATCATCAAATCAAATTTTATTAATATAGTGCCAATTCACAACAGTCGTCATCTCAAGACTCTTTTCAAAGAACAAGAGCAGGTCTAGACCACGCTCATAGTTTGATGATCAAGAACCAACCTAAGATGGGTTTTGGCCCATCTAAACTAACATGAGTAGCAGTGGCAAGAAAAAACCTCCTTTTAACAGGCAGAAACCTTGGGCAGGACCAGCCTCATGTTAGACAGCCACCATGCCGCTGCTGGGTTGGGGAGGAATGTAGATGGCAAGGCAGTGCATCAACAGTAAAGAGTAACAGTGAAAGCTCTCAGAGTGTATTATTTATTAGCACTTCTGTTTTGTTTTTGTGAAATTAAATTAGTGATATATGTTGCACTGCCCAACGTCTAACTGTGAACATGGTGCTATGGTGTTTGTAAGAGTAAATTATGTGTTGTGTATTGTTTATGACTGGTATAGCTAATAACAGCTAGGCAACAGCTAAACGAACAGCTGAACAACGGCAAACTGTAGGTGTCCATCTTGGTTTTCCGACTTGTTAACTGGAACACCGTCAACTCGGGTGTAGCGTTATTCCCAGCTCCGACATCCAACTTCTGAAGTATATGATCTGGTTCTACTTGGCATCATTCTTGCTAAATCTGTTGTGAGTTTTTGACCAATCAGAATCAAGTATTTGACCTCGCTGGACTGTTAGGTCATTAAATTTAAAAACAAACAAGATACACTTGTAGTTACAGCAAATACTGGTGGATTTTCAGCATTAAGATACTTAGTAATCCATTACTCATAGCACTGATAGTGGATTTACGAGTTGCCTATTGCTGCAGTCGTAGCATCATCAGTATGCACAGTTGAAACTATGCAAAAACTCATATCATCATAATCCATGCATGTGTGAGAGTGCGTATTTGCACTGATGTCTACAGGCTGATTTCTGTTCTTATTTCTTTTTATCCAGCAGTTGCAAAGGACAATTAGCATTCCAGTGCGCTCCCCTCGTCTCCCTATGAGATGTCTCCTCATTTGAAGATGATACATCCCCTCGAGCTCGCGCAAGCGTCAGAGAGCGAGAGCGAGAGGAAGAAGGGGGTCAAGAGACACTCATTTTAAGTTAAAAGGTCGAGGCAGGTGAAGCTGAATATGCAGTATTCTTCCACGGCGAGGGCTTTGAAGTGCGATGTTAACCCTGACCGCGACCCCGCTGTTAAAAAGGCGTCTTTTGCTTTTCAATCCTGCAGTACAAGCTGACAAATAGTTCTGAGCCAGGACCGGGTTTTGGCAGCTTTAAAAATGCTGATGCATCACGGGGCGCACACAGGAAAGAGTTATGCCCCTTAAAAACTGCAAATACGTCTATATGCAGATGACACACTCTTTTATGTGAGAACACCCATGAGGCAGAAACACACACGCACAAACATGCACCACACATCCGTATCGACCTTTTGTCCCATGAGTCATCCGCTGCACCCTCATTCATCAATATTAGCGCTCCGCACACACACATACACACACACTCTTCGATGTAAAAAGGTATTCAGGAGCGCCGCGCACACACACATTTACCCTCCTCACAATTACTCTGCAGCTTCCTCAGTGTGAGCCAAGTAAATGGGCTGAAGGAGGACGTCGGAGAACAGAGGACACACAGCCGCTCTGCTTGTTTCTTGCCAAGCTGTTGACTTGCAGTTACAGCTCTCTCTGATGGAGCCGAGCTGAGGTGCGGGGAATTTGATTATTCCTTCCTCCACTCTCTCTCATTTACTCATTTAATTTTCTCCTTTCAGCGGGAACTTGCTATTTGTTTCTCCACTTGCTCCATTATTCGCCTGCTTTCCACTTATAGCGCTCCATCTTGCTTGTTCTCCTCTCTTTTTATTACTCCCACCCCCTCCCGCTTTTATATCTTTGTCTCTCTTAGTGCTTCTCTTCCTCCTCTCTATATTCTGCGAGCTTATCCTCCAGTTTCTGATAAAAAAGTAATAAGGCTTCTAATGGATTCAATTTCCCTCACTCTCCTCTTCTGGAAATCCTTTGTGCATTGCATTTCTGAAGATAGCCATTGTTGTTGCTAAAACAAAGGGCAAAAGTGTATGTGGCTCTGCGAGCGTGCTCTAAAGGATGCTTGAGAGCATATCCTCCGATATAAAAGCAGGTATGTGTATATGTGCGCTTCTCCCCTGTGATTGTACCCCAGCACTTAGACAGGAGTTTAATTGAATGGTTGGCTTCTCTCGGCTTCAGCGGGGAGAAGCTCCCCATAACCCCTCCAGGCCACGCTAGGGGCTTGCCCGTGGCTATAAAACTTTCACTATAGCAATCACATGCATGCACTGAGAGTGTGAATAATAAAAGTCCCGTTATGTGTTTGTGTGAAGAGGCGAAAGGAAATCTGTGAAGGTCAGCGTCCTCCTCCTCATCTCCCTTTCTCTTCCTCCGAGCACCATAGATCCAGTTTTAATCTCCCCTGTGATCTCCCACTGTGGTACAAAGAGACCCAATATGGGTCTGAGCTTTGGTGCTATTGTATTCCTGGACTCAGACAATACCTCCTCCCACCACACAGGATGAATTGGGCTCATAAATAGTTCAAGTGAAATGGGATCCATTCACAATCCTCCATATAAGGCCAAAAAAGAGAACTGGTCCAATATATTGTAAAAACCCAAACCTTGTAATATAAACCTCTGCCAATACAATATTTTTCCACCATATTTCTGTTGCTGTTTTATCCCCCTTATACAAGACACTCCTTTACAGTATTTCACAGGCGAATACACAGGTTAAACCTGTCATGTTACATCTCGTAACCTCTGGGGCCGCCATGAACATTTGTGACATGCATTTTGTATACCTTGAGGAATCTTAAGTCGTCTTGGGTGACCTCGGAGAAGTTGTCTAATGGGTTTGTTTATCTGCTGGAGTGGAAGAATGTCGAGCTGTGCAGAGAAATGGCTTAACTGTTTCCTCCATAACAGCAGAAGCAAAACAAGAAGAAGAAGAAGCAAGAACCTCAATGTCAGGACCAGCAGTTCTCAGACGTTTATCCGTCCTTATCTCTCCTTCTCTAGTTCAGCACTTAAGCTTGTTAAATTATAATTAAAAGATTGAAACAACAAGATTCCCCCACCTACACACCATGTTCAGACTGTAGGTTACTTAGTTTGTACCTTTAGGCAGATTTGTTTTACAGCAAGATAAATTTGACACCCCATCACAAAACAACTTAATAAAAACATATTAAAGATCAAATGAATAGTGAAGGATGGTGCTAGTTCAGGCAGGCCACTAAGTCAAGTTAAAACTCATCCGCTCATAAGCAAACTAGCAAATGTCTAAACCCTGCTTAACCCCAGCTCCAGCTGATTTAATGATGAAGAGACTAGGAGTAGTAATGAACTGTTTTCATTTAGTGCTTTCTCTTAATAATGATAATAATAATAATAATAATAATAATAATAATAATAATAATAATAATAATAATAATAATGATAATAATAATAACAACAACAACAACAATACTACAACTACTATTACTACTACTAATGAAAATAATAATAATAATAATAATGATACCAACAACATAGAAAACAACAATAATACTAATAATAATACTAGTAATAATAATAATAGTATTAACAAAAACAACAACAACAACAATTATAATAATAAAAATACTACTACTACTACTACTACTACTACTACTACTACTAATAATAATAATAATGATAATAATAATAATAATAATGATACCAACAACAACAACAACAATAATAATAATAATAATAATAATAATAATAATAATAATAATAATAACAATAATACATTTAATTTATAAGTGCCTTTCTCAACACTCAGGTCACTTTACAGATACTCATCACTTATTCACAACACGTTCATACATTGATGCCATAGGCCCCTTCTGTACTTCTGTTCTGTATCCCATTCACATATCACTTGCAAAAATATAAAAATAATGTCTTTGTATTTGGCACAAGGAGTGACAAGTACAGTCTGAAACCACGTTTTAGTGTGTAGAGCATTTGTAAATAAGACTTGAGGTTTCAAAAGGATGATATCTCTGTCTCTCTGAAATAGCCTGTCAAGTTTATTTGGACATATTACTCTGCCTAAATGAGTTTAAGATAGATGTCTCCTCTCCAAAACACTCACTGACCCCTGTTTCCTTCTCCCATCAGTCTGGGTTCACTCCCAGACTGAGACGGCCTTTGAAAATATTCTTTTTTGACTAACCCCTCCATCTCTTCTCCTTCCCACATATCTGCTCTGTCAACTACCGCACCTTCAAAATGAGCTGAAGAAGAGGAGGAAAAGGAGCTACAGGTTAGACAGAGGGATGAAAAGAGGAGAAATATTAATAGTGACAGGGCATGGCTATTGAGAGCCTGACGGCTGTACCTCTGCCTTTATGTGAAGGTGTGGGAACGAGGTAATGGGTTGATGGTGACATGTAGCAATGGAAAGATGGATGTAGAGGACCAGATGACGAGGTAATACCTATAGATTATGACCCCTGGGGAGTAAGAGGCTATTATCGTGACGAGGCTGGGTTTACAGGTCTCTAAAAGCCTGAGGTTCCAGCTCAGATCTAACTATCAACAGTCCCTGGATCCAACCAACAGGCATTGGTCTGGGTAAGTGGACCTGACAACCATCAAGAATGAAGTCTCCCAGCTGGCTCTCTACTTTACTGGCAAACTGTTTAGTTCGGCTGAGGAGATGTCTGCAGGGATTTGTCTATCTCCATTTGCTTCTCATAGGTGTCCTCATGACTAGGAATGTCGCCATAAAAGAGTAAAGATAAGACTTTTTTAAATTCCTGACACATAAATATGTAGCTTGTGGATGACACAAATTATCTCTTGTTTGTGAAAATTCAACAAAAAAGATAATTTTTACCAGTGAAATTGTAAAGGCTTGTGCTTTTATTTTGAAAGAGTAATTCTGGCTGAGAGAAAAGAAAGATATTGCTACATGACAGCTTGATCTTCCATAACAAATAAAAAAAAACTGTACTTTTAAATTATAACACGGCTGTTTTAAGCTCTGGGATCTGAATGGCCATTCCATAGCAACAGTTCATAGCAACAGTCTGTTATTTGTAGGTAGCTGACTGTTTCTATAAAGACTAATGTTTCAATGTGCAGAAAGAGGGAAGGGTATAGGATATAAATAATCAAAATTATGTCCTGTTTATTTGAATTTATCAGATAGTATTGTGTATTAAGATTTCCCTCCCTGTGACAAGATAAATACTTATGCTTTTATTTTGAAAGGGTAAACCTTGTTAAAGATAAAGAAAGGGACTGTTTCATGGCACCTGGGTCTTCCAAAACAAAATGAAAACACCACACTTTCGAGTAATAACATGGATAGTTTGAGCTCTAGAATCTGATTGGCCACTACATAGCAACCGTTCATAGCAACAGTCTGTTATTGCTGTGTAAGGACGAATGGAAATAGACAGATCTATTGGTAGTGCAGAGTCTATATGGTCCATGCCCTGTGAAGCACTTTGAAATAAAGATTTTGAAAAGTGCTCTATAAATAAAGATAATTATTATTAATTATAGATGTGAAGGAACTCAACATATATGTGCCTTTAGTACCGGAGTGTCTTTTAAGCACGTCAAACGCAGCTTTAATGCAGGAAAGATATGATTGCTTTGATCTTTTCTTGCTCTCAAGCGGTGTACGAGTGCATTTGAGGTGAGAGCACTTACGCACTGTACATGCAGGCACTTCACTTTGTATAGGTAACTAAACTTTTCTTTGACATCTTGTCAAGTAGTTTCAGTGCTGCTGCTGTCAGGCTGCAGAAATCAGGCAGCAGAATTTTGGGTCAAAGCCGATAAATGATGGAATTCGTGAGGACATTCAGGCGCTCTTACTGACAAGTCCAGAAAAAGGGTTAGACTCTCCACAATCCTGATATGCAAACCCGCAAAATAAGATTTCAGTATCAGTAAAGCACATGCAAATTTCCTTCAGACGTGATGGTATTTTGGCACTGACTGTTGCACCCCCTGCTGTGCCCCCCCCCCCGTCATGGTCCGAAGGTAAAAAAAGAGCTGCAGATCCACCTTATCATGTCTCTGTATCCATAATGGTGCTGTCATGTTTGCACAGTGTCAAAATAACACACGTCTATGTTTGAAAGCGAGGAAGCTATTACTGTAACTGATAGAGGAACTGAGCGGTATGCTAAAAGGGGCTATGTACACATTATACCGGAATAAAAGCAGACACAGCTGTGGAAATAAACAGCGGCAGCAGTGTGTTTGGCTATTTGCATAATGGCTTAGACTGTAGCTGTCACAGTGCAGCAGTTTAAGGAGGGAGTGGAGACAACAAAACATGCTTAATGCAGACGCCAATGTCAGACACACAGACAGCTTTTAATTTGTTTGTGTGCCTTGATCATATGTAGATGTGGAGATCAAATGAGCCCCGGGTCATTTGTTTACTCCCCTGCATTGCTTTTTATATACAGTACACACAGACTAAAACCCTGCTGGTTAACTTTATTTTGATCAAACTTTAAAAGAAGGTTGTGAAACGCGTTTACACTGATTGTAGTTAACTGAGAGAGTGGATTTTAAACGTTTTAGAGACTCATGCGACATTATTAGAGTCAGTACCCATGGGCAAATCCTCTAGAGGAAGATTGACTACAAAAAACGGCCTCATTAGAAGCCCCCCTGGTGTCTGGCTGTGTAAGTCATTAAGTTTGCCTCCTCCATGTTAACAGATGGGACGTGAGTCAAACTAGAAAATTCAAAAACATCTATTTTAAATGTGATTTCTGCCACAACTATTGACTCATGACACTAACACTTGTGTATTCTTATGCCCTAAAGAAGAAAATACTTTTTACAGCTCAAACAGGACAAACTCAGGTTTTAGTTATTTGCACAGGGGACAAGAAAGAGAAACTGGTTATCCTCTGATCCAAGTCAACAGGCTAAAAATTTAGGTGTTTTAATTGATTCAGAACTGAGCTTTGAGCCTCACATACACAATATCACCAAGAAGGCATTTTATCATTTAAAGAACATAGCCAGAGTGCGACCGTTTCTCTCTCAAGCCAATGCAGAGACGTGAATTCATGCTTTTGTCACTTGTAGAATAGATTATTGTAATGCCCTCCTTTCTGGTCTCCCCAAGAAGAACATTTCACACCTGCAACTACTCCAAAATTCAGCTGCACAGATGTTGACAAGGACCATAAAAAGAGAGATTACATTACACCGATTTTAAGGTCTCTGCATTGGATACCTGTCTCTTTTAGAACAGATTTTAAGGTTGTTTTATTGGTTTTTAAAGCTCTTAATGGTGTTGGCCCTTCTTATTTATCTGATCTGCTTTTAACTGATGAGCCAGAAGAACCCTCTCTGTTAACATTACCTAAAGTTAAAACCAAGACATACAGTGAGGCATCTTTTTATTACTATGGCCGCCGTCTATGGAACAGCTTACCTGAAGACCTGAGGACTGCACCTAACCTTAATTATTTTTTAATTTGATTATTAATTATTATTTGCTTTTAACTAAATTTTACATTATTAAATTTAAGTGTTTTAGCATTTATCTATTCTATTTTTAATCACAGGATCGTCTTTTATTGAGCTATTTTGGTGCTCTTGTTTTAATATCTTTTGCTGTTCATTTTATTTATTATTTCATTAATTTCATTCTATGTTACTTTGTTTTTAGATTTTAAACCTCCAGTGTTTCCTTATCTTGAGTTTTAAAATGAGGCTTCCTCAGTGCACACATTCCCGTTTCCACAAAATCAAGCCCTTTTTAAGTTCATGCATTTTAATATTGTTTCTGTTGCGTTTAGATCTTGGGGTGGGAATGAGGGGTTGGGGTAGATTTGGGTATTCTCCGTTTCTTTTATCCCTTTTTCTGTGTAAAACACTTTTTGCTACATGGTTGTATATGAAAAGTGCTATATAAATAAAGACTGGGTAAGGGGTAATAGGGTAAGGACCTTACCCAAGAGCCCACACTGGAAACCCCACCCCCTCTACTGATCTACAGTCAGTGTCACAACCACACTACTATACCAGGCTATCAATCAGACCCACTCTCCATCTTCCAAGTCCTAATGAAGTCAGCGCTCGAGTCCAAGTACGAGTCTGAGTCATCATTGCTCAAGTCCAAATTGAGTCTCGAGGCCTGAAAATCGATTATGCTCGAGTGTGACTCAAGCCGGAGTCCTGGACTGTAGTACCACAACACTGTCTTGGTGTAATTATTTCGTATACATGTTACGAGGAGGATGTACAGGCAGGTAGACAGATTCCTCTAGTCCTGGTTTCTTCTGTACCACACGTTTGAAAATCAGGTTCCTGCTGGAGGATGCCAGGAAGCGGGTTTCTTAAAATAAGTGTGAACATGTTCTCTGTCTCTGCTACCCTTGCAACCTCCTCTTATGTGTCACAGTGGATCGGCCCTGATTGAGTAATCACACCGACTTTGAACCATCTCCCTACAGGTTAAGATAAAGAAGCAAACAGGAGATTAGACGATAAAAAGACGGGGTAAAGATGAGGCCAAAGGTTTTCTATTTCCATCTGTTGGACGGTCTCTCTATCTTCTGTTATTTCTCTTTCCTTTACGCTCCTCCGAGGTGCCAGACACCTCGCTCAGCTGGCAGAGCTACAGAGCGAGCGAGGCAGCCAAAGAGAAAGAGAGACAATGGAAAGGGAAGGAGGGGTGCGGAACGGGCCAAATGGCTAGTTGGCTTCGGGCGATGGATCGGCATCGACTCTGCGGGGAAGGTGCTGCTCATGTTCACCTGACAGCTTCAATGAGGGCCAAACAACTTTACGCAGAGAAGGTCACGGAACCTCTGCTGATATCTTACTTTGCCTCCCACCTGCGCCTAACAGCCGGGGGGTCAGGGGCTCAAAGGCGCGAGGTTTTGTTTCTACGATTTGTCATTTGGCTTCGGAAACGTCGACTCCTGTACAGAGATTAAAAAAAAGGGAGAATAGGAAGGGCCAAAAGCCTGAGCGCTGAATATAAAATCCATCATCAGTATTTATTATCAAAAGACAAGAGAGAGAGAAAGCTGTCGGTGTGTGTGTGTGTGTGTGTGTGAGGAGACTCTTATTGATTTATTCTGCTGGAGGAATGCTTTTCATATTTCAAAAAAATTCAGCACTGCAGTTTCACTTTTGCGAACAGTGGAGGAGGTTGGAGGTTCAATACTAAATAAATCTGGTGCCGTTCTTCTGTCAAAGGTGTTGGGAGATATTTGAAAACGGCACATTTGTCTGGCTGCCTGAAAACAAAAGTCTGATTGCAAGAGAGCGCCCTCCACCCCCACCCACCCACCCCGCTCTCTCGGTAGTGTCGGGGCCTCTGCTCTGACATTAATCATATTAAAACAAAACCCCCCCTTTTTTTTTCATCTTCTAAGCTGCAAACGGCACGATTTGGCAACAAGGCAAGTTGCTTGATTTGCAAAGGGAGGATTCGAAATGGGTCACAGTCATGAGGGCCCAAGGCGGACAGGAGTCAGCACTTTCTAGTTAATGTGTTCTGAGGGCGGGAATTAACACTTTTTTGTGTGTCAAACATATTTTAACACACTGGTTGCAAAAAAACAGACGTAGCTGCTCTTTTGATGGGATCGTACGACAAAAACGCTTATTGTCACAATTGTCACATTGTGTCCAATTATTCCCATTAGCTAGGCACCTTTGTTGGGAAACCAGTCTGAGAACCTGCACTGAAGATAACAGAGCTAATTGTAGCAAATGCCGACTCATGTTAGTCTCATGCATTGACTGTATATACTATGGACAACTTGGTTCAGCCTTCCGCCAGTATACGGATTTGAAGCCGAAAAGCTCTCGGTAATTCCGCATTTTCTCTCCATTTCCTGAAATCAACATTGCGCAGTAGCGTTGCGCGCATTCGGCGGAAGAGTCGCACAGAGTCGCTGTGATGACGCTCAGCTCAAACAGCGTATCCCCCGGGTGAGCTACGCAATCCTTGTACGCCCATAGGCTGTGTCAAGTGTCAATCACAGAAAACATGAACTCCAAATAACTTTTAAAAACAGAGCTGTACAGAAAAAAGAGGACTCTAGCACAGAAAAAAAATATATTCTGTGTAATAAATTTCTAAAGTTTGTCTGCAGCTCCATAGGGATTGCTGGAGGAGGCGGGATTTTTAACCTATACTGCAGTCCGTCACCAGAGGGTGCTGTTCTCGGAGTGGCTCCACCCAACAAGGAGGCAGACTCTGTCCATTCTATATACAGTCTATGGGTTGGACGTACGACCATTTCAATCAACAAAAAAAGCCAAAAATGTCAAAAATATGGATGTGCACTTTTACATAATTTCTGCAAACATGTCGAATGAACTGTGAATCATGGTGGATATATGTTCACGAGAAAAAAGCACAGACCCTTTATTTTTGTGTGAGATTCAGGTCCTGAGAAGACATGACTTGTATTTTGCTGTTCAGCACCATGGACAGCGGCAGCTCCACTTTCACAGTGGTTAGCACCTGAACACTACATGAACTTCATCACATATAGGATCTTTGCCGTCTTTGTCGTTGTTTAATCACAGCATCAAGTCATGTGTTGCCTCTGTATGCTATAATGCAGTTTTCCTTTTATTATCTCCCCCCTTGTATTTCTGCCTTTTTCCACAGTCCCTCTCTGTCTCCCGCCCCTCCCTCATCCCTTTACAGTCCCTTCCAGCAGCAGTTAGATTGATCCAAACTTCCATACCTCTCCCTGCAGCCACGTATCGATCAATCGACTGGGAGGGAGAAGGGACAGGAGAAAGGAGAAGGACATAGCTAGAGGAGGTATCCTATGTTCCTCTGACCCGTCTCATTCATAGCTTTTGCCCTCAGGACGACAATGGCCCGGGTGAGAACAAGACAGATGGAGGAACTGTGGTGTCTGCCTCCTCTGACAGGGGCTTTTCAGCAAGGCACAGTCAGGCGGACAGGCAGGAGCAGTACATCAGGGCAGCGTTCTGGCTCAAGTACTTGCTTTCTTTATCATGACAAGGGTAAAGAGGAAAGAGCAAAGAGTTGGAGACAGGATTCAGGCCCAAAAAGCCATTTATACTCACTGTTATCTGTCCTCGGTGGAGGGGAATTCACTTTTTACAAAAACCAGGGTCGTGTTTTTGTAGCTTTTGCCATCAGTCCTGTTTGTAAGAACAACACCGTCGACAACTAATTCATCAGGATAAGTGGAGGGTTTTGGAGGTCAAAAACTAAAGCAGGCTGCATTTAAAAGAGGAAGTAGAAGAAACCAGGAAAATAAGCTTAATTCTTCAGTTTTAGACTACCCAAAAATAAAGTGTTTACAGGAGTGTATCCACCACCATCGGACTGACGCCATAAATTATGAATAAACGTTATTTATTAGATTTATTTCTCCATTTAACATTTGGTTTGCTCTACTGGCTTGCAGTCACTTTTGACTGATGTGTTCAAACCGCAAATCTTCACATGCATTATTAATTTTTCATCGTTTATTATCTTAGCAAATGTTTACAAAGAAATTGAACACAAACGATTGCGAATCAATTTTAAGGTTGCACAAATTTGGGACTGACGTCACACCCTCGAGTCTAAAACCTGAAAGATCCCTCAGGTTGGTTCAGTCCACAGAAGATCAGTTCTTGTAGTGTTTGAATTAAACACCCTCTGTTACCGAAAGTTCACAACCTCTTGTGTTTGTGTTTATTATGTATTCCTTCGCTGTTTCCTCTCTAGCCTGCTAATACAGTGACGAATGCTGCAGGAGTGCTTATCCGCCAACACCAATCAAACATCTTTAACATCGAATAACTAATGGAAATGTCGCTTTCCAGAAATGATATGAACTAGCTATTATGAAACAAAATATTTTAAAAAATTAAATGTCAAATTTTCACAATAGATGAGGCATGCTTTAAGGCCTATACTGCAGCCAGCCACAAGGGGGGGCTCTAAAATAAATGGCTTCACATAAGATGGATGAGTGACGATGTTTAGTTTGGAGTGAATCCAGCGAAAAGTTGAGCACTCAATACAAGATGCAGGTCGGTTTAATAATGTAGGGAGGATATAATAAATTAACAAATCATCGTGAGAGTAAGTGGTTTTCTTACAACATTTATTCCAGATGTGTGCTCAGCTCGAGTCACATTTGGCTCCCTTTTTGGCTCAGGCTGAAAGATTTCTTCAACCATGGCAACCAGATTTTTCTACAAGCATACAAGGTCATCCCAAACCAGCGAAGATGAGTTTTATTGGTGTTTTTCAGAGGTCTGGTCAAAGCATTTTGGTCCAGGAGTTCAGCTATTCACTGGTTGGCTTCTGAGTGATGTTATTCTATCCACTGACCTCGCTCGGGTCATTAACTAATTTCTACTTTCCAAATGTTATCCCCAATGCTGTTAGCTTCAAGTTCATTCTCAATTGAGCTAACTAGCTAATGGCAAGAATCTGACCGTTGTGCAACACAAAAATTCAAAATCGATGAGAGGTCGGGCAGTTTGACCCGAGA
The DNA here is from genome assembly GCA_962446985.1 of Xyrichtys novacula. NCBI lineage: Eukaryota > Metazoa > Chordata > Actinopteri > Labriformes > Labridae > Xyrichtys > Xyrichtys novacula. The sequence continues at coordinate 2,361,500 of OY660882.1, read as the reverse complement.
ACATCAGAGAAAACAGCGAGCAGCATTTTATCCAACAACAGTACGGAGTGGATAAAGTTCATAAACTGAGTATTAGATGAAGTTTGTCTCCAAATAAAGTTCCCTGAACTTTTAACCTCGCTGTAAAACTGAAATCAAGTCGGGATAAGACCGCGCAGCCATGGAAGATTACAAATGACTTGCAGCTTTTACTCCAATCACACAAAATGACTCCATTCTGGCAAGAGCCTGGATTTCATTTTCGCCTTAAGCACATTATTAAACCGTTTGGCGAAAAAATTGATTTGGCAAACATTACGGTTAATTATCGGAGAATGACTCAGAGAAATATTAGATATCATAAAAACGCCAAATGACACAGAGGTTGGGCTTAAAGAGGATGGCGGAGACGGTGGGAGGAATCTTGAGGTCCATTAACACAGACGTGGTCGCCAGGAACAATGCTTTTTACAGATAATAGAAACAGCATCACTACAATCGCCGCACGCCAGTTGTTGAGATGATTGAAAGCGAGCTAATGCTGAGGACTTTGTGTCACAACAACCGGTTCAGTGCGGTGGACTCTGAAGGCCCGCTGACAACCTTATCGATCGGCTCTGCAAGGTCAGCCGCACAGCAAAATTACACGGCCCTTTTTTTCTCCCCCTCAAACCCTGCCTTTAAGTTTGGTAAAAGCCACGAGTCTGATTTCAACACAGAGCTGCCGACGCCGACAGAAACGAGACGAAGAGAAGAGATTGAGCATCTTGTTTCCTGACTGAATCGTTCTTGGATGCACAGCCTAAGGGGGTAAAACAACCACCCCACCCGCCCAAAAAAAACAATGTTGTTTTTGTTGCCTGCTACCTCTGATATTCAACTCCCTTTCCACCACCCCCTGCCTTTGGTATTACACTGTCACTCTGCTTTATGACCAAAAGCGTGCACAGTGGAGGATAGAGGAATCAAACACAGAATCAGCATCAGAAACATGATAAAAATGATAGCAGAGCGGGAGAAAAAAGTGAGTGAATCATGCCTGCTTCTCAAGGCAGGCCTCTGGAGACCCTGAGCCTGCAGCAGAAAAGCCAGACAGAATGGATCTGTACTAGAATTAAAACAAAAAAATAATCAAAAAAGGACATGAAAGACTCCTCTCATAACCCTTTCTCTCTCTTTTCTCCTCTCTCTGTTGCTCTCTTCTGACAACAGAGCTGAAATCCGCCTTTGAGAGCTTAGTTTTTTTGGTCGGGAATGGTGAGCAGAAAGACGCTGCCATGATGGAGGCCCGCGATGAAACCGCACCGAGGCAAAGACTGGCTGGTCTGAACACAGAGGCATAAGCTGGAAACTGCTGCCCGATGAGTGACCAGAAAAAAAAAAAGAGAGAGAGAGAGAGAGAGAGAGAGAGAGGGTTTTAGAGCTGCCTCTAAAACTTGACTGCGCCAGTAAATCCAGAGCAGCAAATGAACCAGAAACCAAAATGTCAAAAAGATGTGTGCTGGTGTTTACTTCTGCGCCCCTGAAAGATGTGCGGTCCCAACTCAAATTTGTTTGGTCCCAAGCTTTCAATAGCAAATTTAATTTTCGGGTTAGCTTCTCTGTTGATTTAATTTTATTCTTGGGGGATAAAACGACTTTTTAAGAAATGGAACCAGGAGTTCAGACGTGCCGTTTCAAACCCTTGCTGTTTTATTCCTTAAAGATGGAAGCATATAGACACAATTCAGACGACCTTGTTATCGCCAGAAAGCATCACAGTACGTTTTTGTTGAGTAGACATGTAATTCATTATATTAGAGACGAGAAACATCCCAAAAAATCAAACTTTTGCCTCACCAGCAACAGTAACGGTCTGTAAACACCAGCTAACTTAAGCACCAAAGTAAGGTTTACACCCCTAAATTTTGGGAGTTAAACTGTTAAATGTCACAAGATATGTTTTAACAAGTTGTTAAACCCAAAGTTAGTCGTAGAATTTGCACAAGCTTTAAACGCTTTAACACAAGCGTTTTTCCAGAGCTGCCAAGCGTCACACTTTGAGTCTGACAGTCACACGATTTGACCCATTCTCACACATTTCCCCATCCAATACTCTGTATTTTTTCATGATAATAAACTTTGCTTAACGTAGTTCGAGTAACTCTGATTGACTTACTGAGCGAACCAATCGCAGGCCAATCCATCAGTCCTTTGAGCCTAAAACTAACCAACCACGGAAGGCAACAAACAATATAAACCCATAAGAAGCAACAAAAGGCGGGTCTTGGCGTCTCTATTTTTCACACACAACAGCGCCGACGTTCAAAAAAATGATGGAGAATTGGTTAAAATGCAATATTGACAAATACATTAATTTTGTCAAAATTCTTGTAACAATTTTCATTTCTAATTTCTGCAGCTGGCATAAAGTTGAGGACATCAGTCAAATTTTTTTCGCCACCGGAGACGGCCAAACACATCATAACGCTGAAGTCTCACTCTTGTCATTTTCTGAAACTTGGCAGCCCTGATTTTCACTGAGATAAACAGCAATAATAGTGTTAAAAAATCGAGTTTTAGCTTTTGGAGGAATGCAAAATTTTTGGTGTCTGGTTTCGAATAACTGAGCGGAAAGGGAATTTAAAAAGCTCGCAAAGTTAGCTAGCTGAGAAATGTCGCTAGCTTGCAAGAATGAGATGAAATTATGGCTCAGAAACATGAAATAAAGGAACATTTGTTAATGGAAACTCAGCAGACCAATGAGGAAGAATAAGGCGTCAATTTCATGACCGGGAACCAAAAGTAAAAGATCAAAAAGTATTTATTGCACCATCTCTCCTCCCATTAACCCTTCCACGTGTCTCTCCTGTTTTTTTACGCTCCCGTCTATTTCTCTTTCTATCTTTTCCCGTCTCTCGTACCCAGGACATGCAGATGACATGGGGCTCGGCCAGACAAAGTGATTCCACAGTGCCAAGGTCTGCCGGGGAGAGATAGCTTATACGCAGAGTCACCGCTGTTAGCGAGATGCAGGCTTCAGAGGGGAGGAAGACCCGAGCCGGAGCGAGGACTAAAAGGAGGAGAGGGGAGGATGGAAGGAAATAGATTTGGCACAAGGGATTTAAGAAACCAGAGGATGGAACCAATGTTCGATTGCACACAGAGTTTCAGTATATAGCAGTTGCTTAATGAGACTCAGAGGAGAGGGTCCTTTTTTTTTAATGTACTTTGTTTTATCCCTTTCCTTGAGCACCACTATTAAATCCTCGAGGAAGTTTCTTGGCTCTGGCTGAATGAGATGCACCCCTCAAAGAAAGTCTGTACTGACCCATTTCCTTTTGTGTGTCAGTTATGGAGAGGAAGTAACACACACACACACACACACTATTCCACCATTTCTGCGCCTATACTCCCGCTAAAAATAGAACCACACATCCAGGCTCGGCTCCCTGGAAACTTCGCGGCTATCAGATAACAACACACTGGATATACGTTGGCCCATATCGACCCGGAGGGGTGTCTTGCTCGGATTTCATCTGTTTACACATCCATCCATCCTTCCGCTGCTCCTCCAGCGTGGGTAAATAAAGTTTCACATGTTGGAGGGGAGATCTCACCATCCAGACAGGGTGAGACGTCAAGAACCACAAAGGTGGATGTGTTTCCAGCTGTTACCCATGCTGCTATCGAATCTCCACTGCGGAATTCATGTTGTGTGTCTGTATGTGTGACGGACAACTCCTGACTGTCCTGCTCAGATTCCTGCCCACTGGAAATCCCCCGACTGTATATAGAAAGTGTGAAGAGAAAGATACAGAGAAGCAACACTCTATATCATTGTCGTTGCTAGCCTAATCTCAATTCCTCAGAAGAAGACTTATTCTGCTGAAAACATCTAAGGGTACTGAACCAGGTTTTGGTCTTCAACCATCAAGTTTCCAGTTGTAGTCCAAGTAGCACTGTCCTCTTTTAGCTTTTGGGTATAACATTCTCCACTACGCAATGCGGCGTCGAAATGATATCTATTTAACGTATTTTTTAGACGATGAGGTTCAAATACAGAGGTCATTTCAATGTCTAAAAGAGGTCCAATAATAACGTCTTAATCTTGGATCTATTTATCATGTTGTGCTGACATCTAGATTTGGTCTTCAGATTGCGTCCAAATTCTTAACATCAGAGCGACATCTAAAAAAAAGTCCAATTTGGACGTCAAAATTTCTAACCTATTTTACATGTTGCACTGACGTCTAGATGTGGTCTTTGATGGACCGACCCAATACTGACTTAATCTGCACATCATTTTGATGTCCGATGTTTGGTGGGTCAGAAGGACAAACACAGTTGAAGGAGCTAAAAATCCACCTTTAGACGACAAACTTGATTCCAACTCCATCTGATCGAGTCACTTCTCAGACAAACACTGACAATGAACAAACTAGGAAGTCTAAAGCTCAATTTGACAATAAACTGGAAAGTTTTCAAGATGTTTTGGCAGTGGTGATTGGAGTGGAAATGCCAACAAAGAAACAGGAATAATAGTCCAACATCTGTCATCTGTGATCATTGAGTTGTTGTAGCTGGGATCATCACACCTATTTGAATAAGCAACATTAGCCTTCGACGACGTCAACATGACTCATCCATAAATCTTCATATCATCTGTAAAGCTCAGTACCCCGTCTTGATTGTGACATGGGTGCACAGAGGCAAGTCAACCACAAATCAATCCATCCCATTGGAGATGCCAACAGGACCCACCTCCATTATGCCAAAGTACTTGAACTTTGGAGGGAATTTCGGAAATATCATACCGTTTATTTCAGATGCCCTTCAGTAAAGATCCTTGCAACTATCTTTAAACCTTTCCTGTAGGACATAACGGCTGGACTGAACAAGCCTATTAGTCAAATCAAAAAACCTTGAATGGTTGTTTCACTCTGCTTTCCACTGATGAAACAAAAACAAAACACGCCAACACGCCACTGAGGCAGGTTTGGACACAAATGCCTGATTTAAAAAGAAGAAAAAAAAGAGTAAAAAACACCAGCAGTGGAACAAAAGTGTGTCCATTCATTTGTTGTATCACTGGATGTGGGTGGTATCTATTCTAGATGGCTGCAGTGCGCTTATGAGAATTTGCCGTTATCCCACGACGACATAGACAAGGAGGGGGGAGTACATGAGTAACAGGCACCAGAAGGGCTTTCTATGGATTTTGCTCTAACACCACACAGCTGCGTCTGACTGTGTCTGCTACAGTGTGTGGAGAAAAAAAAAAAAAAAGAGAGAGAAAGAGGAAGAGAGTGGAAAAAAAAGTCGACACAGGGACTTGGAAATGGCACCCTCGCACGGTGCCAACTGGCCCAGTCATCTCCGAGTCATTACCAGATGGATTCACACATCCGCAGACCGAGTATGCACACACACGGACATGCAGAACATCCACCGGCACGGGCAGGTTGGCACACTTAAAGCGCCATACCTAAAAGGCATCTAACACACACATACACACTCTGACACATACCCAGTAGTAAAACTCGCACTATTCTTGTTATTCATCCGACGTAGACACTCATGTACCAATTTAGTGCCGCTGCTGTCTGGCCGGGTGTAATATCATGTGGTTCGGTGTCGCCTCACAAGCATATCAAAGTCGGACACACATCCCTGCCGCAATTTCAGGCTCGTGATGGAATGGAGTGCTAATCTGGCAGGAAGGCAGGAGCTGTTTCTTTAGGGCATGGTGCCTGCTGTTAAATCCCTCGCTACCTCTCTCTCTTGCCGGGGCTGCTGCAGTGGCACGCTGACCCCTGGCCCAGTTGTTCAGGCACTATTGATGAATGAGGGGGCAGCAGTGTGTGAGTCATGCTCGAAAGAGAGGATATTGTGTTGGTAAATGTGCGTGCGTGTGTGTAGGTGGCTGAGATGGCTGAGTGAATGCGTATTAGTTATAAGAAAATGTGTGCGTTTGTGTGGAAGCGTAGATTCACACCGTCAGAAAGTGAGTGGAAGTCCACTTATGCCCTAAAGAGCCGAGAGAAAAAAAGGGAAAACTCCAAGGTGGGTGCTCATGTAGAAAAGTTCGCCCTTGGATCCTTCAACTTAAATATCCGTGAACACAATAGAACAACATTAGGAGTCCCTGCGTGTCTGTTGATGCTGTTTGACTCGGGAGTGCTTTGTCGCATGGTTAGATGTGCCACAAAAACTGCTGTAGCGACTGCTTTCCTTCAACAAAAAAGGCAGCTGGGGTTTAGATTCGCTTGCATCTGTGACTCGTTAAATTATCAGTCCGGTTTGAGTGTTAAAAAAGTAATTTAAACTTTGCCTTCGAATGAAAAGGTGATACGCTGAAATGAGGTTAAAACAGGATGAGTGAAACGGTGAAAAAAAACGATGAAAAATGATGAAAAACAGTGAACAGAGCTTACAAAACCCATTGTCTGACTCCACCAGTGAGATTTAAATAAACCACCAAACATACCAAAACCACACCCCTCAGTAATGATCCCCGGAAGTGACGTACCTGGTAGAAATCAAACTCAACAGATATATTTTTGGCTTCTACAACAGATGTGGGTTTGTGTTTACTTGTTCACTTGCAACTTTTCTCTGAGGTTATCAAAACGAATGCATGCACAAAGATCATTGAATTCGGGTGACCATAATCGGAATCCCCAAAAAGAGGACAGGACTATGCGGGGGCTGAGTCACAGAATTGCACATACTTAACTCAGTAAATCCATGTGACAAAGACTCAAAACTTTCATACAAAACCCCGGACAAAGCTGTACAGCCCCCAAAAAAGAGGATATGTCCGGGTAAGAGGACGTATGGTCAATAGACTGTATATAGAATGGACGCCGTCTGCCTCTTCACTGAGTGAAGCCACTCTGAGAACAGCACCCTCTGGTGACAGGCTGCAGTATAGGTCCTAAATCCCGCCTCCTCCAGCAATCCCTATGGAGCTGTGGACAAACTTTAGAAATTCATGACCCCGCTTGCGATGTTGATATGTAGTTCCTGTAAGACTAGTTTGTGCTCAAGTCCTCTTTTTTTCTGCACCGCTCCATTTTTAAAAGTTATTAGGAGGTTCATGTTTTGTATTATTGACACCTGATACAGCCTATGGGTGTACGAAGATTGCGTAGCTCATACGCTGTTTAAGCCAAGTGTCATCATAGCGACTCTCTCGCAAAATGCGCACGATGCTACTGCGCAAATGGTGGAGTGCGCACAACTATACAAATCCCTATATTGGCAGAAGGTGGAACCAAGTTGTCTATAGAATATACGGTCTATGGTATGGTCACCCTGATTGAATAATATGTTTATTGTTTCGGTTTTGCTGATTCTTTACCTGCCGTTGGCGTCGCCTGCATGCAAATGAATTAGGAGGGCAGGTGTGCTTTCCCTTTAGGAAGCTTTCACATTACGTAAAACATAACTGAATTAATGTTTTCAGGTAAACAGAGATAACTTTAAGGAGCAATTAAAGGGATAAAAATGGTATTAAAAGGTAGTGAAACAACCCTGTACTCACTTCTCCTCTCCGGTGTGGTCTTGTAGACTTATTGGAATAGTGTACATCTTTGTCCCTGCCAACTTATTTTGAAGAATAAACCAAATTCTACACATTGCCAATAACTCAGTGGTGAATTAAAGAATGTAAATGTGTACGTAAAGAAAGAAAAACAGTTTGGGGTGTAATGGGGACTTGGCTGGGATTGAGAACTTGAGACTCTTTAAGGATTCGATTTCTAGTAACTCGACTACAACTCCACCGGACAGAAAGTACTCAGGTCCATCTCATATTTCAGCCATACTGTGTTTTCCTGTTTCATTACAGCGCTGCAGTGATCATATATGATTCGCCCCGTGATTCATTTCCCTGTCATCTCTTAAATCTCACCTTACATTTGTTCCCATATCCACTTGTATTTCATCCCAAAGCCCGGTTGTCACACTTTTAATGTTTCCCAGCAGGTAGCCAACAATTCTCAACAATTTTGACGTTTTTATGAGAGACCAGCAGACCCAATTTATCAAAAAGGTGCAGCAGCTTATTGTTACTGTTAACACTGTCCATGCGGCTGCATGTGCATGCAAACAGCTGCTTTTATTTTCATGTCCTAATAAGGAAAAGCAAAGCAGACAGAGAGACACACAACCCCACGGAGAGTTTGGTTATTGACCTTTGCTATTTTTTGACCACAGAGAGAGAAAAAAAAGCGTTTAAATATCGACACATGACTGTTTGTGTGTCACTTGACCTTGTGGTCAGGATTGATCAAACGTCAACAGCAACTTCAAAATCGAAAGATAACATTGTCAACCTTCAGTTGGAGTCATTCCAGCAGTTACGTTTATACGAGCTGATGTATTACACTGACACAGCATGTGAGGAGGGAGTCCTGGCTGAGGGCACATTATGACCAGTGGTTAGGCTGTGCTACAGCAGGCTAAAACATCGATTTCCCTTTCATGTTTGGCTTCACACATCTCACTGCTTTTTTATCCCCCATATAACAACTACCAGCCCATAAAGAGAGAGAGAGGAAAACACTCTTTAAATGCACTTAAACTGGATCCTGAACATAAAGAAAGTTCAGAGGCTTGTACCAAGATCGATTAACTAATGTACTGTGGTGAATATGCAGTAATTATTGAGTAGGAAGATTTTTTAAGTAAATTCTGCACTTGGAAAATTGGTTTTGGTAATACATGGATTAAAAATTCAGGTCTGTGAGGTGTAGTTAAACATAAACCTCAAGAGTATGAAAATGAAGCTGGTGTGAAGGCGCAAAATACTGCAGTTCCTAAAATGTCTTTAAATTTAGTCAAATGAACAGAACTCTCCTATTCCCTTCAGCGGTGCTAGAAGCCAGAGTTATACCACTTATGATGGTTATAGTGTTTGATTATGTCTCTCTAAGATATTTGAGCCAAGTGCAAGAACTTCAGAACTTCAGTTAAGCTAGCTAATTGTTTGTTTCTGACTTTAAGTGTCATCTGATAAACAGTCAAATCTGCGCTGTGATTTCCCCAGATATGATCTTGTCTGAATCTGAATGGTCCGGGCAGTGAACCCTGTGGTACTCCGTGGTTAACCTTAGTAAGATGCTACAAATTTAGCTAGCTGATTGTTTGATTCTGACATTATTTTAAAGTAGTGTCATCTGATGAACAGTCAAAATTTGTGCTGATATGACCTTGTCTGAATCTATTTAAATTGAAAAGAAGTGGTCCGAGCAGTGAACCCTGTGGTACTCCGTGGTTAACCTAAGTGAAAAGAGACAAATTTAGCAAACTGATTGGTTTTTTCTAACTTTGTTTATTGTTATAATAGAATGCCATCTCATTTCAAACTTATGGAGTACTATCTCAACATGTTACTTTGAATATATGTAAACAGAAATGGTCTGAGCACTGAACCTTGTGGTACTCCATAACCAAAGTTGTTGGAACGCTCCAACTCTAATTAACTGTGTTTCACTGTCTTTTTTTATTTCTAGAATAGAGTGCCAGCCGACAAACTAAATTTTTTGCAGTACCACCTGAACATATATGAAGTAAAAAGATATGGCCCGAGCAGAGAACCATGTGGAACTCCATTACTAGACTCCATGTGCTTAGAGGACTTTTCGATGAGCATGAACAAACTAAAGTTGGTTCTGATGAATAACATATAAGAAAGCTAGAGCAGTTGAAAAAGCAGTTTAGAATTTTAGACACTAATATTGATAATATTCTCTTAAAAACCACTCTACGTACATCCTAACCTGACTCGTGTCAAACACTGCCAGTTCTCCATAAGAAACAGCATTCATTCATTAGGATTGACTCTAATCCAGCTCATTATTAGGTCATTTAACAAAAGATCACATGTTATGCCAATGGGTATACATGTTACCATGGTGACTCGATGATCGCGCACCTCCGGAGGATTGCTTCATTGACAGCTGCCAACAACAACAGACTGTGTCGATGTAAAAGCACTCGAGTTCTGTACTGGAAGTGGCTCCAGCCTACAGACAGAGAATCCCGCGGTTGCTCCGCTTTGTACTGAAACAAAATAAAAAATGAACATTGCGAGAACAATTGGAGGCAGACTCCTGAGAGTCCTCTTTGTTCTGTTTAAACCACACCAAAAAGGATAGGTGTGAAATCGCTCTTAGAGAGTCTGGGTTGGATTAAGAGCATTTGCCTTGGTGCACCTGGAAAGCCCCTTTAGGCACTGTATGTGACGTCCGGGTATGCAAATAAGCTCCAGATAGGACCTGGCATGTGCTCATCCTGGGAAATACTGTGCTTCCAAATGAGAATCCAAGTCTCATTTTTCAATATTTGTGCTCCTGCAGTACATACAGTATGAGGGTATGAGGGTCAGACCAGAACTAGTCAAAGCTTGACCCTGGTGAGAGGCTTGTTCAGGGTTCAGAGCCAGTGGTCTAAATCCGGCAGCTTGTAACTGGCCTGAATGCCTGCAGGCCTGGGCAGTCTGTTCCTGGCACTGGCAAATCGTGTGTGTCTGCATGACTATGTGTTTGCAAATGCCAGCAGCTGCCATCCGCACACCGATTCCCCCTTTTCCTGCAGACACACCTGTACAGAAATATGAAGCCAGGTTGGAGCAAGCAGCTGGCACGGTGGTACTATTTTCTCGCTCTTTGCCCCAGTCAGCACACCGCTGAAGGCAGAGAAACATTTGTCTTCAAAGGGTCTTCAAACAAGCGCTGTGCTGAACTTAATCAAAGACATCACAGACAATAGTAGAGCAATAAAACAGCAGTCCTTTCAGCGTTTAGCCGGGGCGTATATCCCGGGTGCCCAGAGGGTTTCAGCACTTGGCTTCATAAGTCAGCGATTTTTCAAAGAAATATCTCTGCTTCATGTTCCATCTGCTGACTCTTTCAGGGAAACAGGTGATGCAGGTAATGTGGAACAATTCATTCAGCGCTAAATACTCTGCGCTGTTCACAAGGGACTGCTTGGTTGCTCATGAATGAAGGGGGTTAAATGGGGGTTAAGGGTTATTGAACTGCAACTGATTTGGATATGCTTCCTTTGCCTTACTGCGATAACCTGTTCACGCCTGTATTAGGCAATGAAGCTCCACTTTTCAGTATTTAAACGCTAATATTGAATCAGATTGATTAGAAATGGAAAAATGGTTTTAGAGAAAGGTTTTCTCACATTGATTGGATGTTCTCAAGAAGATATGGGAACATTAGTCAACAGTGGAAAGCAAAGTTTGCTTGCCAGTCATTTGGTCGATCGTCTCTCTCAGATGAAACAACAACAGCAAATACGGGAGAGAATTCTTCGAACTTAATGAACTTTACATCTTAATTCATCAGGTCAAAGCTTTAAGCAGAACATGCTGAACTATGACGTTCTTATCAGTTTATCTTGTGTGTGTTTAAGGCTGGATATGACCTTCATCGGTAAAAACGACCAATAGCTTGAAGACTGATTCTTTCTATTCTGCTAAGTTCTATTATTTCTAAAGCTTGTGGTTCTGACATCAGGTCCTTCAAACACAAGATCCTCTAACTCAGTCTACAAAGGATCAGATTTGTTTCGGTTTGTGGCATGATCGACAGAGTTCTTCAAATCTACAAAGACTGGACACTCACACTCAAGTAGTCTGTGATCCTTCTCACCAAGTATGAGCAGGAAACCAACCTCAAGGTAGTGATCACAACCATTTGGCTCAGCAAGAACACGAACGAGTCTTAGTAGACTTTATGAACCTCTGGAGACATAACTTTGTTTTCAGCTGACTTCACATCTTGCTCCATCAGGTCAAAGTTTCAGGCAATACCTGCCGAACTATGACGTTCTTATCAGTTTATTTTGTGTGTTCGGAGCTGGATATGACCTTCATCGGTAAAAACGACCAAAAGCTTCAAGACTGGTTCTTTCTATTCTGTCATGGTTCTGACACTAGGTCCTTTACACACAGCTAAGTCTACCGAGGATCAGATTTGTTTTGGTTTGCGTCCAGATCGGCAGAGTTCTTCGTATCTACAAAGGCTGGACAATCGTGCTCAAGTAGTCTGTGATCCGTCTTACCAGAACTGAGCAGGAAACCCACCTCAGTGTAGCTTTTTTAGTGATCCAGATTATTTGGCTCAGCGAGAACCTAAACAGTATCATTCACATTCAAGAGCTGGCTTCAGGAGCTCACTAGTTTAACCCGCCAAAGAGAGCGGCAACACTCAGGAAGTGTTTATTTTTTCTCAAGGTCGTCCAAGGCAAACGTTTTAAACGTCCAACCTGCCTGTGGATTTTTTAGCATGTTGGCACCTTTAAACAGCTTTTATGGAGTAATTTTATTCTGCTCGGGCTTATGACTTGAATAATTTGCTTCGTGTAAACTTGACTGTATAAAAAAACGCTGACATAGCATAGACCAACTTGGGAAACTATTTGCATTTTATTTGTGTAGAATACGAGCGAGCCTAAGAATAGACACCCGCAGAGAAACGGCACAGATCGGCGGAGGGGGGTGCAGGACAGAGAGGCGGAGTACAAAGGAATAAAGGTTTGTGGATGAGAACAGAGAGCCCTTTATATTCCATCTACTCTACACTTTGTGTTGCTTAGACTTGTAGTAAAGAGTCCAAGGTTGAAGCAGCACTAAGTGCATTCGACAAATGGGTCCCTGCAGAGATACCTGTAGGTGGCCACACCAAGAGTAGCCGTACATTAGGGGCTCTCTCTCTCTTTCTCTTTGTTTCTCACAAACACACACACACATTTCCTCGTGCGCGCGGACTCGTGCACGCCCGCAATGTGGCTGCTGCCAGTAAGACTTTTGCTTCGTCAGTAAACAGTTGACCGTCCTTGTCAGTAAAATGTTTATGTAGCTGGCGATAGTCCTGGCGAGTCTGGCAGAGGGAGCTGGCTCTGTAGATAAGACTACAGATGAAAGAGGAGCGTGATGATAAATAATGACACCGAGCCACCAAAGAATAATTACACAGAGAAAAATGGAGAGGAAGACGGGTATTTAAAATGGCCAGAGGGAAATTAGGAAAGTGTGTGTTTTTTAACGCTTGGCCGCTCGCCATCAGACGCCACTGATACACATCTGGGCTAACTGCAGCTCTCGGCGGGCCAGACGGCAGACTGAGCGAGTGTACATGCTGCAAGGTCAACCCACTGTGGAGGCATTTTGGATGATAGAGCAGAAAACCTGAATACATTGTCCCGTAAATCCAACACACACAAAAACAATCAGGACAGTCCTTTACATCTTACTCACTCCTTCTTCTTCTTCTTCAGTTCCTCTCCTCACACCTGAATCCCTCGATTCGACTCCTTTTATCTTTTAACAAGTTCCCTTTCAGTTTGATAATCACAGATGGTCTCCTCTCTCATCAGAAACAAGCTCTCGCCGCAAGATCTGGAAATAATGGGAGGAACGGAAGAACGCACCACCTGACATGACATGAGCTCACCTGGTCTTATAAGTTATGGAGTGCAAAATCTTTCTCTGAAACAATCATGGTTGACACGATAACTCCCCCCCAAACCTGAATCGCCCTCCCCACGACACATCCCCTCTGGCAGAGCAAGAAGCCGTCCGGTAGAAGATCCGACGCTAGCTTCAAATAAGATTCACCATGTCTCTGCCCTTTCTTCTGTTGGCTTGCGTTTTCTTCCCACTTTTGGCGTTGGGGCGAGCAGAAGTGGTTTTTTTTTTGTGTGTGTGTCCTTCTCTATCATAGCTCCTGTAGCTAAGCTGCTATGCAACTTCTCGCCACTCAGAGCTCCGAGGAGGGCCGGGAGAGAGGGAGGGGAGGAGTCGGAACTACGGGAGAGGGGTGTGTAGAATACAGCGAGGTGATTGGATGGAGAGGCGGAGCAGGAGATTGACCAATAGAAGCTGTCCGGGATGATGGCTCAGATGAACGGATTTCTTCTATTCTTTTTTCTCTTTACTTTGTGGAGATCGCACTATAGGACCATGATCGCCATAGAAACGAGGTCCATAATAATTACCAATCCCTCCAATCGTCAATCATGCCTTTAACTCTGTGTAATGTGGAAGAAAAGGGTGAAGACTATAGTTTTATTTTATAGTTTTATTCAGGTGGGAACACGAAATCGGACAGTATTTTGACCGGTCCACTCCATCAGCTGGCCCAATCGTTCCCCCAGGCGAGTCTGTCGGGCCCTCTACTCTAGGCTAGGAACTGCTGCTGTAACCTATACTGACATTAACCATCCTAGACTGGCCGTCTACACATGTGCCCAGAACACAGAGGTCACAACCCCCCTGCAGACGGTCTGGGTTTGATTCTGATCTGTAGCTCCTTTCCCAATCCCTCCCCTGTGTCCTTTCTTATCCTCTGTCCTGTCCACTCGAGTGTCCTGCAAGTAAATCATGTTTTTTCTTTTTGCTTTACCTGTAATCTGTTGGACTATGTTGTTGTTTTGTCCTACTTTTCTGTAAGTATCATAAAAATATCATTATCATGATAATCATACGGTGTGAATTTGACACCCTGACAGCCCTCCTCCCAACACACCATCATTACTCCCCCCGGTCTCCTATCACTTCATCTTCCCGCTTCTCCATCCTGCCGTTGCCGAGCCCCATCATTATTTCCTCCACCAGGTACCGGTCTGGGAATTTCACCTCTCGGGTGATAAAATCGTGATGAAGACGCGGAGGAAAGAGTGCATCATGTTGGTGCTGCTGCTGAAAAGTTAAGGAAGATATAACCACACTGCCCTATTTCCAGCAGCTCCATTTAAAGTATTAGTTCGAACACGAGTTTGCTGTTGTTTTGGCACCAGTCAGCGAACACTTCTTAAGTCATTTTGCCAATTGAGAGGAATCCAGAAGTTCTCCAAATCTCTATAATTAACTAGGAGGCTGACCTAAAAATGTTTTTTTCGACTTGGCTGCTCGGATTTACAGTCTACAGCAAAAAAAAAAAAGGAAAACCAGATTTTCACAGTCCCAAGTTTACCTCCCTTCTGTCCTCTCTTCCTGGCCCCAAATCACACACGATACCCCTTTTCTTCCTCCTTCCCACACTCCTCTCACTCACCCACCTTCCCCTCAGAAAGCCGATCTGTCTGAGTTGTTGCTCCAGGTTGAGGCTGTTGCAAATCCATTACATCAGATAAAAAAAGGGGACAGAAATCTGATGCCGCTTTACATCCCCGCGGGGTTGACAGAGAAGAGCAGATGAAAAACGGGGGGGGATTACTCCACTCTCTCCTTATTAAGTCTCCACAGAAGGAGGTCCGTCGCAGCCATATGTCCTGTCATCAAATCTTATTGTAATCTGATTGAAATGTTTTGGAAGTAGAGATGACGTTCTCTGTGTTAAATCGCTCAAAAACAGCCCCTTTTTTTTTGGTGTCTGTGAAGTCAAAGTCTCTACCGACAACAAGAAAAAAAATGAGAAAAAAAGGAAAAAACACAAGGAGTGGCGTGTTGCCAGGTTGGTGGTAATCCTCTACGTTTGCGAGGCCTCGTTCTGAGCAAAAGGCCACTCAGCCAACTAATAATCCCCTATTTGAATAATGGCTTCTCTTCTATTTCACTCGCAGCTTCTCTCCATTTAGGCTGCTGGTAATTTCCTCTCTTATCTATGGCTGAGCTCACACAATGCATGAGAGTTCAATCTGCATCTCTCCGCAGACCAATTGGATGCAAAGTGAGAGCAATCGTAGATCATTTCCCCGCTTCCTAAACCTCACCCTCGCTGCCTCCTCCTGTCCTCCTCCCTTCTTCCCCTTCTTCCCTCGCCTTCTGCCGGCTGTCGGCATGAATGCTAACCCCTTCCCACCTCATCCGCCAGCCACCTTGCATTGTCGCAGAAGACGTTTAAGGTGGGGAAGCCTTCGGAGATGAAACGATGCAAGTAGTCAGGCTACATTACTCCTTTTCTCCATTTCCATTTAGCTTGCACGACGGAATCCTTGTTGACAGAAGAGGACGGGGACGGGGAAGCGGAGAAAGTAGAACGCAGCAGAAAAATACAGGATCTCTTCAAACACCGCTGAACAAACTCTGGCGCGGTCGATGGGAACCCGTCGCCAAAGTTCACCCGCCATCATTACGATAACAACAACAGCAGCAGCAGGCATGAACTCCTGACAGACACCCTCAGCCACGGTTACAAACGCTTCCAAGACACACTGTGGTAATGGGATTTGAGGAAACACTGCTCTACGGCTACGCTTACAACTTGGAACAGAGTGTAACTGTCTTAACAGGTCTCACAAGTAATCTGCCTTGATATTTTCTCCGGGGAAGTAGTGCTGACTTCCACAAAACAAACAAAATAAAGTCGTACCCGGCTGCTGGCATGAGTCATAGCTGACATCTCCAAAGAAATGGTTCAAGCGCGATAAAGTTTAACTCGTCTCTATCGAACAAGACGTGTGCTTACGACAGAATGAAAATGCCAAAATGCAACGAAACGAGTTAAAGCCCGTCTTTTTTAGTTTTTACTGAGCCCAAAACAGGATGAAACTAATACTCACACTCCTGAATCAGCTGTAAAAGATCGCCGGTAACAGGTAGTCAATTTCTTTAAAGGTCATTTTTGATGCTTTCGCCACGCCAAGCTTGACGATTGATAGCAGACGAAGCCTTTCCTCACATTTAAGCGTCAGGTTTGACTTTGAGGAGAAAGTAGCCCATTATATCACCAAAAACAAAGTGATATCGATGTAAAGCAAAGTTTGGCTTAACAACCGACAGCTACATCTCCAACTTTTTGTGCAACGGCAGAACAAACTATCAAACCATGGGTGCCTGAAAAGCCAAGGGACAGAGCGCAATGAACAAGAGAGGCTGTAGAGATCGCGAGCGGTATTTTTTATTTGTTTTTTATCTACCTACATATTTTATATTTGTTTTTATTTATGGTGTATTTGTACCTCAATTTTACTTTTCTGTATTTTAATCTTGTATTCTGTGTTTTTGATCTTATTGTTTACTGTCTGTTTTATGTATTTCGCTGTGTCTTATTGACCTGTACAGCACTTTGGTCAGCTTCGTTTGTTTTTAAAGTGCTCTATAAATAAAGTTTGAGTTGAGTTGAGTTGAGTTGAGTGCACAAGCGCTAAAGAGCGAATAACTGCTGGGCTAAAAAGTGAAAGACATTTGTTTAAATCATAATAAAAAAAAAGTTTGACACATTCAAAATAATTTGCTACAAGTTAAATGTGTCTTTAAATTGTTGAAAAATATATATATGAAATAATGAAACACGTTCAAAATACAGTTAATTAAGTGAAGTTATTCCAATCTTTCTCATAATGGTTCTTGATTATAATCGCTGGTTACCTTGTTTGCATATCTAGGTGCATTTGAGACGTGTAGGACGTCTCAAATATCAGCGTCAGATGTTTCTCCCATATTTAATTTACTGATTCAAAGACAGTCACTTCAGAACAATGCCCGTCTGTTTGATAGAGCTTCGTTTCATCACTTAGTGTGAAGTTAAATTATCAGAGACGTGGGCGCCACTTTCCTTCAAAGTCGTTATCTCTCTGTTTCTGACCTCCTAACTCTTCTTCCCGAACAAAGTTTCAATACTGGCTAATTGAGACAAAACTTTAGTTCGATTAAATCCATCGAGCTCTCCTTCCCGTCTTCTCATTGGCTGGAGATGACATAAGAGTTATTGATACTCTGAAAACACATCCCTCTCACTTTATAAGTCCCATCACTCCACCTCACTTCCCTAACAATTGTTCGACAGAGCTGCCACAAAGGTTACTGAGACATTAACAGAGTGGAGCAAACATCGATGCTGGTTAACTTGTCTGAGACAAATGACCCTGTTTAAGGGTCCGTGGAGTGAGCACACTCTGCAGCACACAGCTAAGGGGTTCGTTAGCATTTTGTCCCTGTTATTAAATGCATACCACTGGCCTGTGTCCGAGCAGAAACAGAAAACCATTGGCTCGACACACTATTCAACACAGCAGTCACACAAGCTTGTAACAAGCAGCTGAACACAGTTTGCATCTAATGAGCCTGGTACTTTTTTCATGATCTGACCAAAACTAAGTTAAAAAAACAACAAAAAACAATGTCAGCATCCTCATGTGACCAGAAAAACAACCCTAAAAGTTTTGTTGTCTCCAAGCCATTTCTACTTTTAGGCTTTTTTCAACTCTGTAGTCTATTCAAAATCTCAAATTTAAGTATATATAGTATATAGCAAGCAAATGGTAACAATCGGTTGTAATTCTATATTAATGCCAATGCATAAAAATAACCTGAAATATGAAAATGTCGCAATGTGAGAGCATGAACTAATACCCAAAAAGGACCCAACTTTGACGAACAGGCTGATCATCTAAATACAAACCAACGTGACCCAATATATAGGAACTGCCAACAACTTAAAATGACCCAACAAAAAAAAGGAAACAGACAAACAAAACCAAGTCTACAACTAAAAATGGCCCAACATCTAAAAACATCCCAATAACTGCAAATGATCTAAAGACAGAAAAAGACCCAACAAATGAAATGACCTGACAAATGCAAAGACCTCTGAAAATGACCAAGCTATCACAACTGACTACATAATTTTAATATACCATCATCTGAAAACAACCCAGAAATTTAAAATCGCTAAACAAATTACATGAAACCTCATCCAAGATTAACCCAACAATTTCAAATAACCTGACAACATAACATGACCCAACAATTTAGAAAACCGAACAACCAAAAGTGACCTACAGACAAAACTAACCCAACAACTGATTGATCAAACCAATTCAACATCTAAAGGAGCAGATAAAAGTTTACAATCCAACAAATGTAAACAACCTAGCAACTTGAAATGACATGACAAATGCAAATGTCTTCTTAAAATGACCCAGCAACTTAAATAAACGATCAAATGAGAACATCCCAACAATTTCAAATGGACCAATAAAAGCACACAATCGAACAAGAGAAAACAATCAAACCAGTGAAAAATCTAACAATTGAAAGTAACCCAACAACGAAAAATGACCCAAAAAAGAAATAACCCAACAACAAAAAATGACCCAACAGCTTGAAATGACTCGGCAATTAAAAATGACCCAACAAATGGAAATGACCAAATTATTTCCAAAAAATGGAAATGACCCAACAAATTAAGGTAACCCAACAAGAGAAAACAATCAAACCAGTGAAAAACCTAACAAATTAAAGTAACCCATCAATGAAAAATGACCCAACAAATAGAAATAACTCAACAAATGATTGGAGCCAACAAATGGAAATAAACCAACAAATGAAAATGACCCAACAAATAATGAGGACCCAACAAATGGAAATAACCCAACAGCTTGAAATGACCTAATGATTGGAAATGACCCAACACATGAAAATGGCAAAATTAAAATGCACAACAAATGAGAGTAACCCACCGAAAAAAAGGTTGAAACAACAAGACAAACAACAAACAAACTTGGAAAAATACAAACAAAGATTACATAACAACTGAAAATGACTCCACAAAACAAAACAGTCCCCGCTGTTGGATCAAGAGACCCACTTCATTTTTTTTTTATAGCACAATCACCACCACAAAATATGTCAGATTTACTGCCTTTTTCTTAAATCAAATAAAGATGCTGTGTTGGGCATTGAGTAAAACTATTTACAACCAGTGGTTCATGAAGGTTGCAACAGATTCAGTATCAAAAAGGCAGCGAGGAAAAGTCGAATCAAAGTTACATTTTTTTGGACCAAGTCAACCTTGTCTTTTTCAACACGGTGAAGTTTCACTTTTCTGAGCTGCAAGACCTGTTAATAAAAAACCATCAGACTGAGATACATCGCATTTTTGGTGAACAGATATGAAACCTGCGAAAGGGGGAGGTGTGAGGGCCTTGATTTGAACCTTGGCATCTTACTGAAAAGAAATTCATGGAAGACATAGTCATCACTCAGGAAAGCGTTTAACTGAAGTCGATTAGAGAGTTTGAGAAAAGGTGGTTGCATAAAGGAAAGTTTCAACATTCAATCAATTTATAAAAAAAAGTTGAATCTACTGGTGTTAAAGATTGAAATAGACTACATAAAAGGAGTGAGCAGTATTTCACAGAGCACTCTACTTTCAGGTGTACTGGTGGGCACTGAAGGGTGCTTTGAATAACAGTTCTAAATCAATACGGTGTATGGTAAAAGGCCTGTCGCCTCACAGTCTTCGCATTCAGTTCCTAGACTGCTTGGCTGGCATTTTATCGGCATCATGCACCGGCTGCTTTTATGTGAAATATTGGATTTTTTTCCCCTCTCTTTTTCTACAAGCAAACATGTCAAAAGGGCTGACTCAGCGGAGGCAAATGCAGTACGTGACCCCGGTTTGATTGAGGACTTCTGTTTTTCTGAATACAGAGGGAAACAAGAAAAGGTCTTGTGGTACCGATTTGCTTCCAGTGAAAAGTCTTTGTGCGATCACAGCGGTTCCTGTGACTGTAGTGGTCCTGGGGCTTGTCTGTTATGGTCAGACAGCAAAGAGGTGAAATGATAGGGTTGAAGAGAGTCTGATAGAGGTGAGCGAAAACCTCCGAGGGAGGACAGCGGGTGAAACTGAGACTGGAGTTAGGAAGCAGAGGTCAGATACGCTGATAGACTGGCAGCTATTTGTGTGCTTGAGCTTTTAAGCTGCTGGCTCTAATTGCTAAATAGCAAATATTCATTATCATTCCAGTCAATAGTTGTTCTGTGTGTGTGTTTCTGAGTGTGTGTGTGTGTGTTTGCAGGTGGCCTGAAGCGGCAATAACAGAGGCATGAAAATACAGGCACCTGTCATGGCTTGGAGAGGATAGACTGAGAATAGAAAAGTAAGATATGGAGGTTATAGCCCAGATTTCAGAGAGAAATAATATGTTTAAATTACCTGTTTGAGGGTTCATCAGTCAGGAGCCACAGCGCATGGAAAAAAAAAGAGAAAATAATATGTTATAATAAGGAGAATACAAGTTTTCATATCATACCATAACCTCCATCCCCTACAGAAAGTCACAAGACTTAAACACAGTTCCTATTAGAGATAGTAAGCGTGATTTTTCTTCCTACATTTATTAAGTGTCACCATCTGGAGCCCACCTTAGCCCTTTAGCCAGAGCAGCAACAGCATCTCATTATCTCAGCTGCAGCCTTACAATAAAACCCAACTCTTAAGGAGCTTTCCACATCGCCTAAAGTTGTACAAACACAGATGCAACTTTTCTTGAATGTCGAATGTAAATGAGAGTACGTAGGCTTCGGTATACATTCAGCACAATGTCACTGGTATCATCAACACTCCCACCTCTTCCTGTAACCGCTCCAGGACACAACAAGAACTTTCACCACAGAGCTGGCACTGTATGATGGATATAAAGCTCCTATCAGTGGCGTTTACACAGCTATCAAACAAACTGAAAATATCATATATGATGTTTGTATGATTGCCAAGCTGCAGTTCCTCGAGTGTCCACTGGAGGCGAGTCCCAAAATCTGTTTGTCTCCACACATCAAGCACGAGTAAAATCACTCGCGCGAATGAATTACATGTTAAGTCAATGCAAAGACGCGATTCGACGCTCCTACTACCAGCCAACGCAAATGACGCGAATTGGACAGGAACTGAAAATGTCTCAACTTGAGCGGATAGTCGCAAAGGTTGCCGGGTGATGTATGAAAACAAACTGATCGTGTTGGTGTGTGGATGTCCCGAATTGTATGATACCTTTTCTTTAAATTACCAAAACTGGAATAAAAAGGAGCTCGTCTAGAGGCAACTGAGTGAGGAGGTCGGATTACCTGGTAAATTGTAAAAAAAACTTTGTCTATCACTTGATCCCGCCGGTTGAATTGGCAGGGATTACTGTTGAAATTACCGTTGATGCGCGAATGAAGCGAGTAAATACTGTTTATTCGCGCGAATGAAGCGAGTAGATGACTTCACTCGTGCTTGGTGTGGACGCCCCAAAAGAATCCTATTATTACCCATTTTAATTAACAGCCAGGTACAAAAAGTGTTATAAATCTGAGTGGTGGATTTTCTTATTATCCTACTATCCTGATATATTTGGTTATTAAAGTTGTTTCAAATCTAAAAGTGATCAAGAGTCTGGCCAGCATGCGCTCAGTATCCAAGCGCTTGTGTGAAATAGGATGCACACAAAAACTGGCAGTCTGAGAGGCGGATATCTTCAGCTCCAAAACAAGGTAAAAAGCTATACCAGCACATTTGATTTAAAAGCTTTACTTTGATTTTGTTTCAACTCGGTGTGAGTCCAGTGCGAGTACCTTGAGTTCAACAGAAAACTGGCCAAGAGCCATCTCAGTTGAAACATAACAGGAACAGAAACTGGGTCCAATATTCCGTTTTTATTCTAAAGTTAGAATAATTACAGTCTGTAAAGTCTCCAAAAATGTGAGTCATAGGCAGCGATTTCAGGCTGTTGGGATGTGCTAAACTGGCTTTGACTGGGGGGAGATTTGGCACCGATGCAGAGGCACGCCAACGTTGCTGGATGGGATTGAAATGAAGTATGATGATCTGAGTTTTCATATAATTACCCCCAAAGCTTTGAGCACAAAATGAGTTTCAACAATATACTGTTTTAAAAAAAGTTGCAGATAATAAACTATGCACGCCTTCTCCTAATTTGACTCGAAAAGCAATTTAAATCTAAGAAAATATTGCCACCTTTACTCAAGGAAATTAAGCACATTTTGCTCTATTTACCTGTGAGATAAGAGTAGGAACTGTGCTTTGCCTGCAGGTTTTCTTACCCAGCAGACCTTGAAATGGAAGACATTGATATTCCGATAGCCACCCGCTGTGTTCCAGGCCAACAAGGTGTAAAACAACCCATCGAGAGAGATTGCAATGCTTTGGACCACTTCACACTGTGAATAACAATCTCTGCAGCCAAATGAGGATATTTAAGTCCGACTTTAATTCTGTCTTTAATGGCTCCGGTCAGCAAAATAAAGCGCAGAGGAAGAGGGAGAAAAATACCCCCTGCATTCGTCTTTGTCTCGTCATGATTCTCTTTCCTCTCAGCTGCTCATCATCCCCCTTCACGTGTCCCGGTAAGTCCGAGGGTTGAGGTGAGTTAGGGAGATAACCACTGATCTCCTCGGATCCAGGTCCATCTTACTCCTCTATAGTGTCACCCAGCACCACATTTGTCTTGGAGCCCTGCATTGTGGAAAATGGCTGAAAATTGGCTTTTCCCAGGTCGAACTGTCCCCTTCATAGATCACCCAGATGTCCTCCAGATAGCCGGCCCACATCCACTGCCAAGGCGGCGGACTCAAATAACTCTCCCTGATAGCTCTCTTTCTCTCCCCGCACTATCAGGAACCAGTCAAGCTAATATCAGATCGAACCCCTTGTATGCTGGCAACACCCGGCACTGACATGGATTATCTGAGGACAAAGGGATATATCCTCCGAGTTTGAATGCGTAAGCTTTAATGGTAGCGGTGCTGATCAACAGATAAACAGAGCGGATTTACAGCCTCACTTTTGAATGCCTCCACAGAGCAGTCGAGATGCAATTTACATCCATCAGTGTTCCCCACAGAATGACAGAGGAGCCGCAGCGGGAAGCGGGGGTTAATTGTGTTTGGAAGATTCCTCAAAAAAGTACATTTCCCTTAAACAAAACAAGATCAAGTGGATTTCCATTAAACAGTCGAGGCCCCGCCACTGTTACCCACAGCTTCTCTTTCTCTGTCTGACTTTTAACTTTGTCTTTGGACCTTTTGCTAAGCAGGCACCCCGAGGCAGAGCAAGGAGACTTTTTCCACTAATAATCATAGATGGCCTTGTTCTCCCGCGCTCATTAAAAACTAAAAATAGACCCGTATGCAGATAAACTTCCACCAGGTGTTTCTCAGTTATCGGATAAATCAGAATGAGACACACTTTGGGTCATAGTGACCCCGATCTTTGGTTTTTCACCACCAAACTTCGTACAGTTAATCGTTAAGTCCTGATTGGTGGTTTCACCAAATTTAAAGGCATTACCTCCATGTGTTACTGAAATACATCATTTCAAAGAATGGGTCAGAAACACTGTTTTTTCAGGAAATTATGATAACAGTGAAGTCAACCCTCATCCTAAAATGTATAAGATTTCATGACTTAATGTCTTCTGTGCAAAATTTTAGGGGTTCTTCTCATATTGCCAAGACCTGACAGTAATTTCACCTTCAACTACCAAATGGTCCCAGTTTATTCACAATGTTTGTACCAATTTCAAAGTAATTGAAGTGTTACCTCAGTATTACATCTACAGTATCAATGGACAAACAGAAAAACTGTATGTTACTGTCATTTTTAAAAACATAGATGTTAAACTTAATGGTTCAGGAAAAATCACACATATTTTTTGTTTTACGCCAATAAATCCAAGAGATATTCCACGATTTTCTTTCCATTTGTTCAAATCTTGGTTGAACCAAACAAGGACATTCAACCAGTCAATCAATGTTTGTTTAAATGGTGCCAAATCCAGAGTTATCTCAAAACACTCAAGGTTCAAATCTTTCTCTTTGTTCAAACTAAATTTACAGACACCCAAAATAAGCAAACCTTTAGCAACATCAGGCTATATTGGCTAACCAAAGTTAGGGATTGACCCGAGATAGAAAAAATGACCCCGGACAAAAAAATATGATATGTAAAGGAATAAGTAAGCCAGTATTCAAAGTGGCTCATGGTGGCACCTGGTTGGACTAGCTGTTAATGAGTCTTCTGGTAGTTGGAAGTACTCGGTTTTGGTTGTACAGATGGAAAGTGGCAGAAGTAGTTAGAAGTAGCTATTTGTAGTTCTTTCTTGAAAGTCCTTTCACCATAGATGCTGCTCAGGGGCACCAGTCCAATGGTTTTCCCGCTTAATTCGATGATTTTGTTGAGAGGGTTGAGGCGTATGTTGCTCATGGCACCAAATCAAGTTGTTACGTTTCAAGTGGGAACAGATTTAATGAAGAATCTCTACAAAGCGCCTGGTGTCCACGATGGAAATCTTTGACCAGTTTTCGAGTGATCCGTTAGTATTTTGGTTCTTCGCCATACACTCAAGTTACAACCTTTAAAGTTATTCTTAATAGCAAAACTTTGTTGGTGAGGGAAGAGTCTGAAAGTTTGGTATGCAAGGTCAGAAGAGAAGAGACAAAGAGTGACGGCAGCAGATGAAACAGACTCATAGCTATGAAGCTAACAATATCCATGCAAGTCTGTACCATATTAACAATAGCAGCATTGATGATACTTCATGTATGACTGATGATGACAATGGCGTCAAAGTCAACATGTTGATACTGATCTAAAGAACAAAAGGATGTTTCCATGGATGTTTTTCTTTGTACGTCTGTACGTTATGTACTGTGCATGTATGAGAAAAATAAATCTATAGGTTTGGAGCAAACAACACTCACTGGAGTGTCATCTGGAGAGGAGGACACAGTTCGTCAAGGTCTGAACTGTGGGAGAGAATAAAAAAAACCTTGAGGTAGTTTGGAGGTGGAGGTCTGTGATGTTTCGTCTTGTCTTTCTTATCTGACCTTGTTTCTTCTGTTTTCATTCCTGTACACTGCCCCCCCCAACACACACACACACTCCTATACACACACACACACACTCTTTCCAGTCATCATTATCTCCCCAGACCTACGACTCGCAGGTGTGTGGTGAATTATCCATCGAGCAGCTTCGGATGAGGTGGCTCTTTTTTTCCCTTTTTTCTCCTCTCTCCTGACTCTGGCAGGACACCTTTTGATGGCAACCCGCCAGTGTGAGTGTGTATATGTGTGTGTGTATATGTGTGTGTGTGGATGTACCAGCTCCCTGCTAACTGATAACAAGCCAATCTAGCCGGATGGACGGAAGGACAAACATGAAGTGCAGAGAACAAAGAAGACGGGAATAGAAAGAAGGTAAAGACTCGGTGGCTTCAGCCGTATGGTTTCTCTCTTCGTCTTTGACTGTC
The DNA here is from genome assembly GCA_962446985.1 of Xyrichtys novacula. Taxonomy (NCBI): domain Eukaryota; kingdom Metazoa; phylum Chordata; class Actinopteri; order Labriformes; family Labridae; genus Xyrichtys; species Xyrichtys novacula. The sequence goes on along the minus strand of OY660882.1, from coordinate 2,335,544 downwards.
TCTCTTTTTGGGACACAAGACTGACCCGTGTCTTCACCGCTTGTCTGATTCCTCTCTCCCGCTGTTCAGCTTTCCCTCTTTTTCTCTGCGTCCAATTTTCTGTCAGCTCCTCTCCTTCCCTTTCTCCCTCGCTCTTCTCTTTCTCTTCCTCGGTCCCCCTCTGAAGGACAATTGGTCTCATTCAATATGAGGAACTGGAGGCAAATCAAACTTTGCTGCATAAGTGGATACAGGGTGAGGGAGGGAGGGAGGGAGTGATGCAAAGGGAATTGAAATCGACTAGCACTCAATGTCAGAATGCCAATCGAGATCAGCGTCACACTGTATAGAAAATGAAGGCTGCTTTAATAAGAGCACAACTCTATTCAACTCTGCTGCGAAACACAACCCTGGAAGGCTAAAACACGGGAACACACGCGGTTATTTGCGCTTTTACAACCTTGGATTAAAGACCACATGACTCCAGAAGCGAGACCTTTGAGATGACACGCCGTCTGAACTGTGACTGTGTTTGCTGACATGCAGAAGGGAGAAGGAGGAGGGTGTAATTGACCAGTTATAGCCACTGGGAGAGGTTAATTGAGGCGTTCCTGCGTGTGAAGGTGGGGGAGTTTCAATTAATGTTGTGAAGGTTGCCATCAGAGACAACGCCGCATGAACACCAAGTCCATTAAGGGTTTAATCAGCGCTGGCATTCAGGTGCAACACATATAGGCCTGCTTCTAATAGACTTCATTACGCTGAAAAGTAGCCAAGGCAAGGTGAAACAAGTGCTGAACAAAGAGGATCTGTGTAAACAAAAATACACCTGGATCTGTATTTAGACAGAAAACCAGTCGAGCTCCAGTAAGGAGTTTTCAATGTTTATAAAAGTGACTTAAATTCAAAGTGAGGTAGATTGCCTTCTTTGGGTCAGAGGGAAGGTCCAACCTCAAGTGGAGGAGTTCAAGTATCTCGGGATCTTGTTCACGAGTGAGGGTAGGATGGAGCGGGAGATCAGCAGGTGGATGGGAGCGGTGTCAGCAGTGATGCAGACGCTTAACCGATCCGTCGTGGTGAAGAAAGAGCTGAGCCGTAAGACGACACTCTCGATTTACCGGTCAATCTACGTGCCGACCCTCACCTCTGGTCATGAACTTTGGGTAATGACCAAAAGAACAAGATCGCGGATACAAGCGGCTGAAATGGGTTTCCTTCGCAGGGTGGCCGGGCTCAGCCTTAGAGATAGGGTAAGGAGCTCGGACACTCGGGAGGCGCTCAGAGTAGAGCCACTGCTCCTCCACGTCGAGAGGAGGCATCCAGAGGGCATCTGGTTAGGATGCCTACTGGGCGCCTCCCGTTAGAGGGGATCCAGACATTTCCCACCGGGAGGAGACCTCGTGGCTGGGCCAGGACCAGGTGGAGTGATAATATCCCTCGCCTGACCTGGGAGCGCCTGGGAAGTGAACTGGGAGGAGCTGGAAGTAGCTGGGGTGAGGGTCGTGTGGGCTTTCCTCCTTAAGCTGCTGCCCCCACGACCCGGATGAAGCGGAAGAAAACGATGACGACAAACTGAGCATAACCACCGGCAGACAGGTTTAACTATTTGTAAATTTTAAAGAAATTTAAATTTGTAAAGTTTTAATCCCTGAAACCAGTCTGAGAGGGTCGGTAGCTGAAGGAACAGCTGTTTTTACATTTTTCGATAAATTATTCCCAATAAAACTCAAAGTTGATTGTCAAAAGCCGGCATGAGAAGATTGTTTTCCGTTAGAAACTACTTTGGCTTATAGAGGATGAGATAGGTAATGACTCTATTGTCCACAGGGGGCGCCAAAGTCAACACAAACTAAAGGTTCCTCTCAGGAGCTTTATTTCGTTCTAGTGTATCGGCTCAGTCGTGATGTTTGTGGATATGAAAGAGGAACATTCTTTACAAGAATTCATTAAATATTGAAAACCACCATGCCTGTAGAAATCTTCAGCCTTGATATTTCTTTGATTAAACACTTTGATGGTTAAATAATAATATAAGACAAATTTAAAAAAGTACTTTGGCGAACTTTGACTCCCTTTGAAAGGATCTGTGAAAGGCTGTTTTCTTTTACCATTCCTCTACAACTCTGACTTACTTTTAAATTAACTGTAAAACACTTCACTCGTGGCTTTTCTTCCACTCTTTGTAGTCTTTAAAAAGTAAAATAAAAGAGTTTGGTTTATTCAGCGCTTTTAGAGGAAGAAATGAGAGCCAATGCTTCTTATTCACTCGTCGGTGTGCGAGTTTTGGAAAGTTTAAGTAAATCATTTGAGTTATGGTCGAAATTTCTTTTGACTTGGGAGACTTTTTGAATTTTTGTGTATTTCAAAAATGTCGGGGGAACTTTTGGGATCAGTAGGGCAAATTATTCAAGAATACCTGACCTTGATGCATTGTAAGCAGTATCCCTTATGTGGTAAATTTACTGTGAAATGATGAATCTTCTAAAAAGAATCCGTTTAACCTTTGATTCATTTTTATCTCTTAAGATGACTTCAGTTTAGTTTTCGAAACTCGGCCCCTGGATAAAAATGTCCAAATTAAAGTTCTTGGATTAAATTTCAAATATCAAACTTTTAAAAGTTGGCTCTTCACTTTTTTTTTTTTTTATAAGTTTATCACCTTGAATTAAAGAGAGACTGACAACATAAAAAAATAAAAACACTTTTACTATGAAAAATAAAAGTCATTTGAAGATTTTTGGTGCTTCTTTTGTAGCCGAAAGTACGACAAAATGAGGTGTTGAACTTTTCATAAACAAGTAATTAGCACTGTATGCCCCTTCAGAAAAGCCTCTGACTCTCTATTTGCATGAATAAAAGGCTTTTGTAAATTTTTGTGTATTTGCAATTTTATTTCGAAAAATCTAATAGACTTTTTTTTTTTTTGCACAAGGTGAGCATATACTTATCAAACAGTGACCAACCGTTAGCAAACCAAGGCCAAGCTTATAAAAGAGCTCCCAGGTGAAGGGCTGGAGATGAATCTACAGCAAACGTTGCAACTGCTCAAACAAAGACCAGAAGTTACAGAAGGTCAACCTGGCTCTGACTCCACTTTCATAATCTGTTGACATGTGAATGCACTAGCAATGTTTAAATTGCATGTTGCATATATTCTTGAGGTGTGGCGGCTTTTATCTAGCTGTGGTGGTCGAATAGGCAAGGCTGATCTGCCCACAGCTCCACCACCCACTCCTCTTTCTGGTTGTCCACTTTCGATTTTTTCACGCTGGTAATTCAACTTCGTTCTTCTCCTTGTTTCGACTGTTAGGTTTCTTTGTCCGCTTTTGTCAGAGCTCACCTATTGGTTGTTGGTTGTGTTACAAAACTGCGACTTGCGATAATATCAACTCCAAGACTAGGAAAAGACTGATATGAAACAGCGCAGATGACCACCTTACACTTAACGGAGATGACGGTAGCGCACTGTGACTCCAGTAAAACTAGATTTACTTAAAGGGATATTCTGGTGTAAAATCAAGTTAAGGGAAAACACACCAAAACACTTAGTCAGACACTCCCATCGAGAGATGAATGTTGCCGACCGCTTGCTTCTCTAGTTATACCAACTTTAGTAACGACCGAATGATAGCAATACAGAGAGCCACGCACTCAACCAAAAAGCCACTCTATAACCACAAATAATGCTCAGAACAGCACCTAACTTCATCAACAGCACATATAGGGTCCCAGCCATAGTACTAGCCACCAAACATCTTTATAGCTTTGCCTAATTTCTTCAGCAAAGAGACGAAACACAACTCACCTACTCTCTTCCAGCAGCCGCTTGTTTGTATGGAGACATCAGGCGAGTCCATTACAGACTGCTGTGGGGTGTCACAGCTCAAGGAAGAACATTTAGGATCGTTACTTTATTATTTCCTTTAAGTAATATATTAATCATTTTGCACTGTAGGCGCAGTAGTTCTTCTGCCTTAGCGTCTCGGTCTGATTGCATTTCCATTAAGAGATGATCATAAATGTTCCTCCTTGAGCTGCGGCACCCCACTACAGCCGATGGACTCGTCTGAAGGTCTTCGTGAGTTGTATTTAGTCTCTTTGCTAAAGAAATTAGTCAAAGTTAAAAAGATGTTTGGTGGCAAGTACCATGGCTGGGACCCTATTTGTACTGTTGATGAAGTTAGGTGCTGTTCTGAGCATTATTTGTGGCTATAGAGTGGCGTTTTGGTTGAGGTTTGTTTATGGCTCCTCAGACTGCTGTGTATTGCTATCGTGCGGTCGTTACTAAAGTTGGTATAACTAGAGAAGCAAGCTGTTGGCAACACTGATCTCTTGACAGGGGGTTTAACTCTGTGTTACGGTGTGTTTGACCCTAAATTAATTTTATGCCGGAAAATCCCTTTAAACCTAATGATCGAGATGACGGGAGCGCACTGCGACCCCACTGTGATTCCAGTAAAACTAGATTTACTAATGACTTTTAGTTTGTAGTCTGGGACCGTGAAAATCATTTGGTGTAAGCCCAGCATTAGACGTGATCAACGCTCATATATACTGAGATTCAGTAGATCTTCTGTTAAATCTCAGCATATTTATTTTAGCCGTCACTCCTGCAACAGTTCACAACAAATCTGCGACACATAATCGTTGAAATAATGACTCTCCTTTTGGCCCGCCATAAAGAAACCAAAGGTTACCCCCTAGAAAAAATACAGCCACATTTCATCCACTAAGTTACTTCTCCCTATAAAAGAGTTATGTATCTACAATACCTCCTTTTATGGGCTGGAGTTTGGTAGGAGGGGAAGTGTGGTTTAAAAGGTAAAGGGGGTCAGCGGCACCTCAGACTTCTATTGCTCTTAGCTGACACTGCAAAGCTGCCATTGGTCACGGCCACAGCGCCTGATCATGTCAGTCCGGTGCACAATGGCTCCCCGAAGGTAAAAGCGCTTTCAAGGGGGGGCTGGGACGATTAGGCTTCATTTTATAACACTGTTCCATGGCGAGTCTGCGCCAGATTTACTCCGCCTGCAGGAGGGGAATAAACCAGAGTCTATATGACGGCTGGAAGAAGTAATGAAATGGCAGTCCCGTGAGACGCACAAATCCACACACTGTAGGTATTCCCGAGTGTTATAGCCTGAATCAAAGGCTGCTGTCTGGCAGGCAAGGCTCAGAACACTGACAGCCTGACTAAAGATTTTCACAAGCCGTCGCTGGTGGAAATTCTTAAGACATCTGAAAGAAGAGCTGAAGGGGAGCAGGCAGACACGTATTCAACACAGAGACGGTGGAAGGATTTCATTTTGTGTGAGGTGTGTAGCTGGAATCACTGTTACAAGATACAAAACCCTGACTTGTATGCTTGACTGTGTGGGCTCGGTAATAACGTGGCTGCCAATTAAATGCAGCGAGTGTAAATTGGAATTCCCTCAAGGTAGGATTACACCTAAATGCTATATTTCCATTATGCTTCACACATCCCTGTTATTGATTTGATTTTTTTTGACTGGTGCTTTTAATTATCTCATCTCTTTCCACACTCCTCTTCTGCTTTTGTGACTTGGCACCAGGCTGTTATATTAGCAGCAGCTGTTAATCCCCGAGCACTCAACATCTAATATGGCTCCAGGCCAATTACTAATAATTTCTTTTCCTTATTTTCTGAAAATGCAGTTTAATTTTGGTTTTTAATTGGATTGAAAGTCATCCTCTCTTCATTTGAGTAGGTATGAAAATTACACTTTCAGCTCTGGGTAATGGTGGGAATGCACAGAGCGTGAACTTAAAGCTCCTGTGTGGTCAGGAGGTGTCAGTTAAATCAATAATCTGCACATTTTATGAACAACCATCTTTTTTTTATGTGGGTCTTATATCGAGTGATGAATTTAACATTACAGAAAAAGCAGGATGGGAACTAATGGTTATGAGTGCATCTAAAGGGCGCTAGTTTGTCTTGTTTTTTCTGTTCAGGCTAATAAAGGTCCAAGAAAATAACCTTAAAAAAAAGGAAATGCAACGAACAGTTGTGCCAGAACTGGAATTAGTCATAATTTTAAGGGTATAAAGCGATCAAATACATAAATTCAAGTCAACCAAAAAAAGCTGTGAAATTAAACTAAAAAATCAACAAGGAAAAAGTTAAAAATTTAGAAGAAATGAAAATTATGAAGTGAAACAGTCATAAATCAGCAAAATTGCTGAACATCTGTGTAAAAAAAAAAACCTGGAAACTGAAGAAATCAAACTTGCAAATCAACCTGATTTGGTTGTAAATTTACCAGAAAAAGTCCTAATTCTACTACAGCGTAATCTTTAAAATGAACAAGATTAAAGTTGTAAATCTGTGACGGTAACTTGCGAAGTTATGAGACTCAACTTGTGCATTCACATAATCAAAGTTGTGCATTTATGGCAGTTGGGATATTAGGATATAATTCTATGTTTTCAAATCTTTAAATAGGAGTGTCCCAATCCGACATTGATATCAGATATCGGTCTGATATTAGCAAAAACCCAAATATTGGATTATATCGGCTTGCATCTAAAATCTCCAATATCAGTGATTGTGTGGCAGTTATTTTTCGTAAAAGTACGAAAAAAAACATTGCATATGAGTGCAAAACTTGTCATGAACAAGTTTGTGCCAATATCGGATCACTATCGGTATCGTCCAATAACAAAGGCTGCAATATCAGTATCAGGTCATGAGTAAAAAAGTTGTATCAGGATACCCTTATCTTTAGATTTATGAGAATGAGGTCAGACTGCTTCTCTTATGGGTTTAGGAGTGTGCTTTGTCCAGAGGGGGCGCCAAAATCAACACAAAAGGATCGTTCCTCCAAGAAGTTTCAAACCTGTTTCTAAAAGTGCATTCACAAAGGTGGAAAATTACCAACAATACCAACAATAACAGCACTTTTAAGCATAAATCTCATTGTTAAATTCATTTGGAAAAATCGTAAATTAACGTAAAACACAGCTCTCTCAATTCTGGACTGTTTTAACCAGAACTATTACAGCTGAGGTTGGACATTTTCCTACTAAGCGCCCAAAATGAATCACATTAACAGGGACTCTCAGTCTGTACACACTCCCTTCCTTCTGTCAGATGAATGCATGTAACTTCGTAGGTGGCAAAGTTGAGCGCTGATGTTTGAAAGGTCAGCTCACAGTAATTACTGACTGACGCTCCAGTTTAACCACTTCATTATTCATCGCTACCTTGACACCTGTGGTCGAGTTCTTTCTTTTGTTAACACTTGTCTGGTATTAAATGACTCTGATAAATAACTTAAATGCAAAACCTTCACCTCCTATACTGGCCTGCAGAGGCTGCGAATGAATGCTTCTCATTACAGGACGACGAAAACACGGGAGCAGCTTCGGCTCTTTAAATACCTCGAATGTAATTAGCAATAGAAAAGTTATTCAGCCAACCATAGACAATCTGGCAGCACTTGGACGCGTCTATGCCGGAGCAGATGAGGTGGCATAGATAGAGGTAAATGGCTGCCAATGAAAAGCTGTAGGAAGTAGAAAGAGAGGGAAGGTTTTGCTTTTTAAATCCCTCTATTGACGTGACAGCAGGGGGGTATTTGAGCACATTTAATGTTTGAGATCCTGACAAAGGTGGTATTTCTAAGCACGCTTATAATGCTCCTCTGGTAATTTACCGCGGAGCTGCAAGAATGTGGAGAAATTGGGGGGATAAGACAAGATCACTGCCTGGAAAGAGAGAAAGAAAAGCAGACAGGATGAAGATAAATTAGAGAAGTTCTCAGACCCTGAAAAGGAAACCTGTCAAAAAATGAAAATGTCATTAATGCCGCAAGAGAAAGGCACAGTACTCGGGTTTCGTACTTTTAAATTGGTCGTTTAAAATCACAGAAAGTGAGGAAGTCGATTTTTTTCCCCCAGCTGGTGAGTGGATTTAAAAAAGCTACAGGATACCTGCAACCTTTCCCAGACTACGACGAACATCTAATTTGACCACCGCCCTGTCGCAGAGTGACACACTTACCCAGGACTGGGTTCGCCATCGGACACCGTGCATAGACTGCTCCATATTCCCAGACTTCCATTGATTTTCTTCCTCTAATATGCCATTTGGTTGCACGGGATACAGTTATGTGATCCAGCCCCGCTCAGTGTCAGTGTTGACTGCTGTTTCTAATAATGGCCCGGGGTCAAAGGACTGATAATATTGATAATCAAAGCGGGGACTGTGTCAGTGTGTCACTTTCAGCTCTAGAGGAAAAACCTCGAAATGAAGTTCAGACCGAAGAGCCTGTAGGACAGTTTGAGGAACTGATCGTGAAGCTCAAATCTTGACTCGATAGTAATCCGATAGAGGAAACGGGGGTAAGGTGATACTGATACGGAGATGGGGATATTACTGGATGTCGACGGATATTGTAGGTTTGTCACACATGCAGCCAAGAACACAGACACGGCATTAGCGATTCATTCTCCGCTCAAACTGGCTTGAAATTTCTCTGATTCTCCATTATTGAACTTAATTATATTTTACAAGGGATGAAATCCTCTGTTAACCGCCGTCTTTGCATATAAAGGCAAAATATTGAGACTTCTCAATCCCCCCGCCGTGTGTACTCGCCTCTCCGCGCGTGGCTTGATCTAATATTTGAAGTTATTACAAATTAATTTCAGATACTTTAGAGCGGAGGAGGCTCCTCGCTCCGGACAAAATTGGAAATTTTACATTATTTTTCACCGCTCAAAGGACAGTCTGGTGTGGGAGACGGCGGAGGCTTACAGGGGGGATGATGAGGAAAACAAGTTCAAAGTGAGGATGACCACCGAGACGGGGACCGCAGAGAGAAACACGATGGAAAAACAGGATGAAGGGAATAAAGCAGAGATTGATGTGATGCAGACACGGCTCTCGAAGTACAGTGTCTGCAATTTTCAGACCAAACTGAGAAACACTGAGGAAAAAGTCAGGGATAAATTATGCACAACCCGGTTATTGAAGGACCTAGATTTGTCTCCGCAAAAATGCAGGATCGTCAGAATAAGTTTCAGTGGAGCTTTCATGTAAAACAGAGTTTTTTAAAGGTCTGACAGTCCGGGTCTCCCCTGGGAAATGTGAGATAGGAGGGAAAAACAAACCCAGCTTTGGAGTTTAAAACGAGAGAACGACAGGTGAGTGTGAGAGATAGACACAGTTCATCGAAATTTACTCTTTGTCTTTTTAAGAGTCAGGGAATAGTTGATTTCAGCCACATTGACCTAAAAATTACAGGAGGACAATGGCTCCATTCAAAACACTACATTTCACAGCAAAATATGACGTGGATTGGTTGTCATGACTTGAACATTATCTGCAAATGGAGAATAAAAACATGATTTTGTCAGTTTCTTAAAAGAAGATATATTCTCATTCAAAGAAACTAAAGTTTAGTTTCAGGAAACAGATTTTTCAGTTTTTGTTTTCAGTGTGCTACATCTAAAAATGAGATATTTCTCCTGATTTGTTCAGTAAATGTGGTTTAATTTAGGCCTAATAAGACGGTTTAACTAGAATCATACAAAAACATTTGCATAGATTTGAGTTCTTTCTATTATTATAACTTTATTAACAGTTTCTCCCTAAACTAGCTGTGTGATCACAGACAAACAGTTACTAATATTAGGTATCAGCGCACACTCCCCATAATAACTCTGTACAATGTTGATCAGGACTGCACACAACATGCTCACTTGCACTTCCTTCCTAATTTTCTACCATAATAACTATTGTTCTAGTTTACACTCAACAGTTTTTCTCATTCATGAAACACTAAAATCTGGGACGTTTTGTCACCTTACCCTAAACTATAGTGTCAGCGATACCATTAATTCTGTTCCAAATGAATGGGAGTTAATGCTAATGAACAAGGTCCCCATAATCCAGGTCCAGAACAGACGTTAATCCAAATACATTATTCTTTGAAATCAACACATCTACGAAGGTGGTCCGTTCTTGCTCAAGTTGTTTTAGATCCATCTTACCTTGTAAGACCAGGGTTTTAGGGATGGGGACAGACGGGCATTTTGTGATCTACTTCAATTGGCTCATCGAAAGCCGACCCTTAACCGGCAATTTCCACCACATCTGGAATGGCTACGAAAAGGCCGTATCCGCCAATCCCAGCTGATCGTAACCATTCAAGTTTATGTGTCAATTTCCACAGGCTTCTTTCCAGACTCCGCAACTGATCGGAACGTATTTCACGCTATGCAAACAGGCGGGGAGGAACAAGTGAAAGGTTTTTAGACAGCATTTCATCCTGATAACACCTTTGATGAGGACATGCTGATTTTATAAGTCCAGAAGTAGATTTCCTCCTCTGGAAGGACACAATCTACTGCTTCTATGGTTAGCCTATGTGGCTAAAGACAACTTGTTATTGCAAGATTTTACGTGAATCCGCGGGTTCTTGTGAGTTCTCGCGATTCCTGCTGTCCGTAATCTGCCACGAAATTCGCCTCACAAACGGACCCCGTAGGAATTGGTGTATGGGGAAAATCGCAGCTGTTCTGAATGCGGTGGATATCCCGGGTTAGGCTCCCCTAATACCTCCTTACAGTCTCGGTTGTGTTTCTGATATGGTGTGACGAGCATCATTTCTTTGGTTTCTAAGTGTAACTTAGTGTTTAATTCCTCTAACCATTGACGTCATACCCTGGAGGTGGTTAATGTACTGTGATTGTATCCAAATTTGACTGACTTACGACTTTTAAAAGTTCCAATTTTGACCCAAATATCTATTCCACCTCCTACACATCTCTGCTGTGTCATGCCTGTCCCTCTAGGCTCTCAGCTCCCTCAAAGCCCCCCTGGGAAAGGGGTGCCTCAAGGTTAAAAGTCTCTCAATCATGTACTGATCTTTACCCAAACAGGAGCTTAGTAGAGCGCTAGCAGGCACACACAGTTGTTTGGAACAAAACCTCATGAATCTTAATCTCAAGTATTGAGAATTTAGCATGTAAAAAATTGTATAAGGACCGTATAAAGAAACACACCTGGAGGTATTCTTTGTCCCAAGAGTTTAAGACAAGACAACCGGAGAACGAGGCGCCGACGCTGATCACCGCTCAGAAAACACAAGCCTCTCCTGACTCCCAGTCAATTCTCACTGTTTATTCTTCAGTGACGCGACCTTTCCCTGCCCTCTGCCCCCCGAAGGCATCCATGTTGACACCAGTTTGACAGCTCTTCACTGACATACTCTGACCTCGGGGCGCAGTTAATCACTAATAATCCCAACATTGCTGAAGGCCTGACATTGATTCTCATTCAATATTCGAGCACAGCGTACATCTGACAAGTGACCCTCTACGGACCAGGTTACACCGTATTCACTGAACCGGGAATTTCATGAATTGTGAATCCAGGCATTGGGTTTCTTTACTGTGAGTGCCACTTCAGCCTGACAGCTACACTCTCCCAGTCTCAGATGGATACCATAGGCTGGATAAAGAGCTTTAAGAGTCGAAAGAGATCGTGATGACAGGTGGCTTCAAGACGGAGTGGGAGTGAGTGTGTAATACACCTCAAACCGGAGTCTTTCACTTACAGAAAACATAGTTTTAAGACCAGAACCCAGAACTGCATTTGCGTCACATAAGCAGGGAAAAAAAGAGAGTTCTGGGATGTACGCTAGTGTATCTAATTGACAATTTTCTCACTCTCTCTATGATAGAAATTGACTGATAATGCCATCATGACATCCAAGCATCAATTATCTACCATTCAACATGCACTGCATACTGACTGCACACAAACCCGGCTACAGTCTAGGGGAGGGATATCTGATCCAGACATGTTTTTTTTTGCGTGTGGTTAAGGTTTCTATGTTTGTAAAATGAGAATGTAAAGGTGTGAAACCAGACGGAGACGTCTTTATGTCAGGACACTTTTACTGTTCTTTTCAGTGTCTGGATTTGGGACTTGAATAAAAGCAATGATTTGAACTTGATGTAACAAGATGAAGCTATAAAACAATAATTTAAAAGAGGAGATTAGCTTCAAAGTATTTACTCTGTCCAAACTGGTGGTTTTTATCGAGGGTAACGCTGTTGGGAAATGTGCGGGACTGAATACAAAAAGCAGTTCTATGTGCACTATGCTGGTTTTTGTGATGCGGTTGCGCCTGCGTGCTTAGTTTGAAGGTCGTAGCTGCAAACTTGGAGTACTTCAGTTATATTTCAACTCCCTTTGACACACACTGAACAGTACTTGTTGTTAGGGTGACCATACGTCCTCTTTGACCTGGACAAGTCCTCTTTTTTAGGGGTCGTCTGGATTTGACCGTCTTTGTTCGGGGAAGTTTATAAAATCCCTCAAATGTCCAGGGATTTGTACGTAAGTTTCGAGTCTGTGTCATGTGGACTTACTGAGTTAGAAGTGTGTAAGAGACACTCAATCCAACCCGAAAAACTCTCAAAATTAACTTCTCGCAACTCTGTGACTCCGCCCCCGCGTAGTCATGTCCTTTTTTCAGGAAGTCTGAATATGGTCACCCTACTTTTTATGAGTTTCTGAAAGTTAAATATACTGTTCAAAAGCCTGAGTTTATCCCTATGATTGACTTGTTGTAGAGTGGGAGAAATCTGATTATTGGACCAGCTGTAGAAGACCGCCGCAGTAGTGATCACATAACCCACTTCACAACACCTTAATGGACCAAAGGGCCAACGGTGGTGGACGGCTTCTCTCTCTTCGCTGCAGGACAGAGAGATTCAGAAGATCTTTTGTACCCACAGCCATCAGACTTTACAACTCTTCTGTAAATGGAAGATAACTTTTAGAGACGACAAATGAGACGACAGATAATTGAATTACCCTTCGGGGATCAATACAGTTCTTCTTATCTTATCTTAAAAATGGAAAAAACCATTTCAGAAATCATATAAATGTTATATAAATGCAGAAATCTGTTATCTTCGGAGCGTTACATTATATATTCTTTTATTTCCCAGCATTGCATGGATTTAATTGATCTTGTTTCAAACTCGCGTTACTGCGTTACAGTACATTGCATACCCCGGAGTTGTGCGGCTCTTCTGTGCCTCGAAAGCGGTTGAGCTTTTTACGGCGTGTTGTAGCGCATCGCAGCGTTTCATTACATATCATTGCGTTGTGTTGCGACCACGCAGGTGTGTAAAAGGCCTGAAGGATTACACTCGTCTTCAGAGGAGGTGCCAGGAGTGGGCCTCCAGGACACAGGGCTCTGGGCTAATCTGGTTACACACAATAACAGCATTGTTTATTTCGCAGTTGTTTAAGTGCTGCTAGCTTGGAGAGGCATTAGTGACATCATCTCAAGCTGTCTAATGTTCACAAGATTACAACACAACCTGTTTATTCTGTTGGAAGTAAATACACGCCAGCTTAAGGTTGTGCGACTGTGAAAGCCTTGTAACGAGGAGAGGAAAAGGACTCATATGGATGGAGAGAGAGATAGTGGGATAGATGCAGCACACACTGACAACACCCCATTGACATACACACACACAGCTCCATCCACCAGTCGCTAATTAATTGGATGAAAAAGCAAGGCATATTGATTTTCCAATGACACAGACTCAGGGTTTCAAGATCACAGTGCAGCCAGAACTGTGTGTGTTTGTGTGAATGTGTGTACTCAGCTTGTGTGTCAGTCTTTTTGTAGGCGTTTGTTTGTGTACGCACAGCGCTGCGGACGGTACACGTGTGTGATCTGGCACAAACACCCTCCGTGTCCATGTTTGGACCTTTGGGACGCGCAGGCCTTTGAAAAGTGCAGCGTGCGTCATGTCCAAAAAATGACCCCCATCAACCACACACACACACACACACACTTACACACACACACACAAACACTTGAGTCTGAAGACTGATGCCTTCCGCTCTCCTTGTTATACAAAGCAGATCTTTCCACTTGGAGAGATCTAAAGTGGTGGGGAGGTCTAGCCAGGGAGGTATTTTAATGAGATTCCATGACGTTGTTGTTAAAAACAGAGATGTGGGATAAAGTAAGAATGCTGCCTGAAAATCAAAGTCATGTGTGCCGACCTCACATCTATAAAAAGAAAAGACTGTGTGCTATAATCAGTCCTCGATGCTTTAATCAGTTAAAATGCTGAACCGGAGAGATTAGGACTGAAATCACTCAAATCTTCACCTTTGGACAAAGACGTTCCTGAGAGTATTGTATTATACTCTAGTGAATCATTTCATATTGTATCATAATATTTCATATCATATCACAATATATCATATAATGATGTATTGTTCTATGTCATGATATATTGTACCAAACTTTATCATATGGTATCATATCTCACTATACTGTATCATATCGTATCATGGTGTATCCTGTGGTTTGTTATCATTTTGAAAAGAATCCGGTCATATTATAAAGTACAATATGGTCTGTTATAATACACTATGACATCATCTGGTATCATATGGCATTAAATTGGTCTTTATTGTATCGTATTGTAATTTACATGTTGACTGAATGACAATCAACTCTACCACTAAGCCATATCGAAGTGTATTGTATCAAATCTATTCATATCATATCTTTTCACATGATTCCGTATCATATCATTTTGTGTCGTATCATATTGAACTGTGTCTTTTGTATAGCCTTGCATAACATATGGCATCCTTTTGTTTCAAATCATAATGTATCATTATACCATATTGTATTGTATCATATTATATCATATCATATTGTATCGTAATATATTGTATTGTATCATATTGAATTGTATCATATTGTATTATATTATATCATATTACATCATATTGTATCGTATCATATTGTATTGTATCATATCATACATATCACATTGTAATGTATTGTATCATATACATATCATGCCATATCATATTGCATCGTTTTGTACCATATTATATCATATTGTATCCTTGTGTTTCGTATTATATTGTTTGTTATCATATCATATTGTATCCTATTATATTGTAATGCATTGAACTGTATCATATCTTTTGCAGTGTATTGCATCATATTGTATCATATTCTTTCTTTTCCTAACAAATCGTATTGTATCCTTTACTTTCATATTTTATCGTAATATACTGTATCATATTGTATTGTATCCTTTCCTTTCCTTTCCTTTTGTTATCATATCATATCATATTGTATTGTGTCCAGTTCTATTCAACCCAGTTGAATTAATCTATTAACTATCAAATCATTTTAAGTTAAAAGAATAAAGATAACTTCTTTTACAGCCCCCCTTTCCATTTTCATCTATCTCACCTGGTACCCAAACAGAACGGCTCCAATCAAAGTAGGCCGGTGAGGACCAGTAGTTCGAGCTCCTCTCTCAACTTTTCACTCTGGAAATTCCGATAAATGCTGAACTGTGCTGTACTGGACTGCTTGGCTTAGCTCAAAACACCCATGAGCTCACCAGTTCTTCATGGTAGGGATGTCATATGTCTTTAGGTATGTCATAAGTCACTGTGGGCGTGAGAACTTGTGCCAAGACTGCAGAAAAGTGCACACTCAGATCCTCTGTTTCCATATATCCCCCCTTTGAGGAAATAGGTTGGTATGTGGTCAGGGGAACTTGTCCAATATAGACAGACGCTGTTTGGCTTTATATCCAAAAATTTCCACAGTGCTAGCCAGTTGCTGACCACTCTGGGTTTAAAAAAAAAAACACTGCAAGGCCAAGCAGAGCCCTCAGGGTGAGAGAGTTCACCATATGGTATATAAACCCAATGTAAATGACAGAGAAATGCATGTTATTTCAACACTTATTGAATGTTGTCTACATCACCGATTCGCCGCTGGGCAAGGCGTAGATCTTCTTAAAACTGGCATAAGGTTAAGTGAGGGAACGGCGACACAGGACTGAGAGGTAGTGAGAGAAAGAAAGCCGACTGGGTGCCTGGCTGTGAGACACAAAGCCCTTAATTACAATGTACAGGCATCACAGGAATAGCAGTCCGCCTGGCTGTAATGGGATCCAGATGAGGGAATTATACCATTTCCTGACAAAATGGCTTCAAGATGGGGGACTGCGCTACTGTCCTGACTTCTAATAGAGCCGAAGGGAATTAAAGAAATTCAGATTGCAGGGGGGCCCCGCGTGTGTGGCTGCGACACAGCAGGGGGTAGCATGTGGGTGTGCAGAGCCGGTGCTTGTGAGCTCAGAGCAAAGCTGAGTGAATTGAGAGGAATGTGTAATTGAAATCTGTATTTTATCGGATTTGATTCCAAAGTAAGCTCTAGGCCCACCGCCTGTCTGCAGAGGATTTAATAAAATACAGCCACACTACAGAGTGTTCACTTTTTAAACAGCCAGAAAGTTAATAAAGTATGAGTAACTTCTGAAATCTTTAAAACAGGCTGTCATGGCTGTGCCTGGCTTTATAAACTGGTGTCAGCTACACGCTTGCATGAGGCAAACTTGAGTTCTTTATTTTAAAGGTCTGACTTTGATACTGAAGACCAAAATATAGTAAAACCTGATTATTTGAGGGTCTGTGTTTGTCTGCTGGAGTAAAACTGTGACAGTCTGGAAAAGTTTGGCAGAGAGAAGTTAGTTATCGAGCAGGAGGAGTTCTTTTAAAAAATGAAATATTTTTCCATCACGTTTTCCAACCGTTGCTGGTAATGAAGCAGGATTAGCAAAAATACTTTTTCTGTTGAATAATTTAGATGAAGAAACTTACTAACCAGAGCTTCGCTGAGTAAAAAAGGCTGAACAGAATTCAGTATTTAGGCCAGGATGTGAGTTTTTGTCTCCTATTTGAGGTCAAAAAAATTAAAAAGTGTTTATATTTATGCAATTACGACATCCGTACAATACATCAGAGTTTACAAAGTTATGTAGCTACATAACATTTGTGAATATGAATATTTAATCCATGCATTTCCTCTTTTGCAAAATGTATCTGTAAAAGATCCGTATGCCGTTTATTTCCTTTAACAGCTATTGTGTGTGCAAGTGTGTGCACATACGTGATATGGAATGAAAAGTTACCACAGTGAATCATGTTACTTTAATAGTTAATCATGACGATACTCCTCTGGAAGGAGCTCCTGTGAGAAACTGGTTAATGTTGATTTTGGCGCCCCCTGTGGAGAAAGCCATACTCCTTATTTCTTTGCTGACTTTTTTCTGTGCATGGGTGGGAACACTAGCTTTTGCCCTCAGTATTGATATGGACTTTAAACTGATTTTGATATAGAATACTGACATTTTAAACATATAGATATAAATGCAATTAATCACGATTAACTCTTGAAACACTGCGATTAATCGCAACTTGATAAGTGAATCACTGGACCACCTCGACAAAAAGTAAAACTGAGCAGGGAGTTCTGAACCAGCTGTGGTAACAAAAATGAAAAGTTACCACAGATCATTAATAGTTAATCATGATGATACTCCTCTGGAAGAAGAAATCTGACAGACTACACAGCTCCTGTGAGAAACTAGTTAATGTTGATTTTAGTGCCCCCTGTGGAGAAAGCGATACCCCGTATCTCTTTTCTGGTTTTGTTCTGTTCATGGTCAGGAACAAAACTAGCTTTTTTCTTTTCAGTGTTGATATGGACTTAAAACTGCAGATAAAAATGCGATTAATCGCGATTAACTCCGGAAACACTGCGATTAATCGCAACTTGATAAGTGAATCATTCGACCACCATAACTTACAGTAAAACTGAACAAGCAGTTCTGAAGCAGCTGGCAGTAATGAGTCTGTCTGATCCAGTCCACTCGGTTGTTTATCAGTTTTTATGACCTCTTAATATGTTTAACTTGGCTCTTTTTGCGTCTATTCTTGTCCCATTACAGCGTCTGTTTTTCCACAGCTTTGTGGCCCACTTATCAGCGCCAGATAACAGTAACCGGCTGAGATCAGATCCTTATTTGAGGCTCTGAACCGAGCGCGAGAAGTATGCCTCTCAACACGGCGAGAGTGTGATATGGACAGAGTGATGTAACTGTAGAAACATGGGACTTCTGCTGGGTATGAGACTTTAATCTCGGAAAAACAAAGCATACCAGATGACAGGTGCGACCACTGACCGAGGGAGAGCAGGGGAGAAGAAAGAGAAAGAGTAATATCTATGAGAGAGTTGTGTTAGAATTGCAATAACAAAGAAAGCCTCACAAAGCTCCATTGTTTTCTCCGGCACCACCTCTAACAACTCTCAGCGCCTCCATCACTCTTTTCATTGACAGATATTCCTCACAAGCGCTCTGTTTACACCTATTTTCCCCTTTCCTGATATTTTTTTCACCTCGCTTTCTTATTGTCCGTAACACATTCTGTCAGGTGACATTTCCGGTTAGAAACACAGATGCTCGGGAAGTGCGGCGCTTGTGTGAAATCGAAGTCTTTCTGCGATGAATCGCTCCTAAAGAGGAAGACATCTTTTCCTCCCGTGGCACCAATCTTCCTTTCTTCTGTCTCTCTCCCAGGTTTGTGTGAGTGATGAGAATAAATAGCAGGGCTGAAAGGAGAGGAGAAACGCACATCGGGGACTATTTCATCTTCGAAGTCTCACTCTTTTCTATCTCCTTCCAGGTACAGGTACACCTTATCCCTTGACATCGTGTTCCAGCTTTTGTTCACCGCAGATCTTTCCAGGAACGTTCTGATAAGGATGTCAAAGGGGTAAGACTTTTAAGACCCGATAGATCGGGGAATTAACATGTACCCTGACGATGCAGGAGTCTATGTTTGGAATCTATTGAAGCAAAATGGCATCAGCTGCTGAAACACATGTGAGTGGAGTCAAGAGAGCACAAGAAAAAAGGTGTGACATTGACAGAGTGTGCTAAAAAAAAAAAAAAAAAAAAACAGCATGCCAAGTGCCACAGAGAGATGCAAAAAGCAGGAAAAGCAAGGGTAAAACTGTGAGGTGTGTGAAAAGGAAGAAAAAGGGGATTTAGGGGAGGTATTAGCTGCAGAGTCCAACTCTCTCGGGGAGCAACGACATTAAATAAGTGATAAATATTCAACAGAAGGCAAGCAGGCACTCTGGAGACACCGCCACAGCCCAAACAAATACTTAGTGAGCACACTCGAGCAACCACACCAACACGAACTAGAATACACAGCAGTCCCAGGCTGATTTTACTGACAGCAGACAACACAAGCGTACAGGGCTGGTGAAGACACAGGTGATGAAAACAAGGATGTGGTGGTCGGCGGGGGAGAGATGGGAAAAGGAGGTGGAGATCACAGGCAGGACTGTTTGCACAGGCTGACAATTTTCTGACTGTTCTCTTCACTTCTTCCTGCCCTCTGCGTGTTTTCCCACATTTCTCTCCTTCCCCAAATCCTGCCTCAATCTGCTCCTGTCCATCTCCGGCGCTGTACCGCAAGAAAAAACAGAACAAAAAAGTCCCCGAAAACAGTCCTGACCCTTCCTGCGACCCCGTCCTGAGGGGCCATCTATCAGCTGATTGCCCCAGACGGATTGAGGGGGGGAAGAGCGGGGTGGATAAAGAGCCGGGGAGAAGGGATGGTGGAGAGTTTCGCAGGTTAGGTCTGGGGGTCAGGTCGGTAAGGCCGGCAGGGAAAAGGGGCGTCTGTGCCGGGGGAAATGAGGTAATATGTTGCAGTCAGGTGAAAAATGGGCATGTCGCTTGACTGGGACGGCTTCTCTGCTTCACTCGGAGGTGAAAACAGTCTTTACTTTGGGAGGTGCGGTGCATGTATTCAAACAGCCATGTTTGAATGCATGCACTCGGGTGAATAGACGAGACATTAGACGCGTTAAACCAATTACCCATGATGTGACGTCTGCAACATATATGCAATTTAAAGCTCTCCTTTCTCCACCTGTGGCTGCGTGATAGTTGGTACCACTGCATCTTGGAAAACAGCTCCTGAGCATTTTCTTCTTATAACTTTTCATTCCTTCATTCTACAAATACAACTTGCTGTAATTTTTAGTGTCTATTTTCTTATTGTGGTCTGGGATAAAATGACTTTGAAAAGTGGCAAATCTTCCAAAAAAGACGATTCGTCATTGACCGCTAGCTTACAGTCGATGCTGTCTCCGTGCTACTGGAGCAACACTGCGAGGCGCTAGCTGCTAGGGTTGGGCATCGATCCCGAGCATCGATGGAACCTGGACTAACATACCGATTCTCCCGGAACCGTTCAAATTTTAAAATTTCGATTCCAAGTTTCGATGCCGGAGTCCGCCAACCGGAAGAAATAGCCGCCGAACATCAACAAGGACGAAACGTATGTGATGAAGCCACACAGAGAGACAGAAGAGAGAGGCAAAGGAGGATGAACGACCAACATGATTAAACACCTCAGAATTCACAGCGGAGAAATACCCGAGTGTTCGTCTTTGACGCACTTAGCCGGTCTTCCACTAACCAGCCAGAATCAGGTCAGTGAAATAATAAATTACTTCTGCAAACTTTGAAGTGGTAAACAAATTGTACTGTGTACGGATGGTCAACTTAAATACCCAACTAACGTTAGCCCTCGTACTTTTCATAGACAAACAACCTGAAAACAAACATTAATATTTATTTACTGGTTGAAAATAGTCCTGTGAGAAAAGAATCGGAATAGAGAATCGTTAGGAACCAGAATCGAGACAAGGAATCGGAGTTGGAACTGGAATTGGTCAAAATCAAACGATGCCCAACCCTACTAGCTGCTGACTTTAGCTGGAAGCTAAGTTTGACAAAGTTTGGTTTACGGTGGAAGACCATGGTCAACCCTTGGGGTCCCTCGAGCTGGCGGACGACTTCAGCCAGCGTGTCAGAGAGCTGGAAAATGTCGGCTCCGATCTACGGTAAGACAACTCTAAACTCAAAACCAAAGTCACTGACCTCAAGGGACAAGGAGACGGCAAAATCTACGTATTCTGGGCCTGGCGGAGTCAACCAAATTCTTTTCTGAGCTGCTACGCAAGGTGTTCGGGAAGGACATACTGCAGTCCCCACAGGAGATTGACAGAACCCACCGCTCACTAGCCGCCAAATCACTGCACATCCTGAGCCGAGCTGCTAATAACAGAGTTACAGTGAGAGCTATTCAAGGGGAGGAGTTGTGCCCATGCTTTGCTGTTAAGTAAGACAGGGAGGGTGCATTTTATTCGACACTGCAGGCGGCACAATACTGTTCATTCTTGATTATCATATTTCTATCATCCTGGGGAGCCACATGTAATCGAAATAAATTTAGATTAATCCCCCAGCTCTTCCAGACGTAGAAATGAAACCAGAACGCAGACGCCTGAGGGGTAAATCTGGAGTTTCACACACAAACAGGAAGATTCGCACGTAATTCCCCTGCAGGTGTTCACACATGTACTCACTTTTCGCAAACACATATGAATATCAGTCCTGGAAGTCCCTCGTGCTCGCACAGCCTCATACATACGTGCAGGATTCTCATAAAGTAGCAGCTTTACATTCAGCAGTGAACAGCACAACCATCGGGGATTCTCTGCTTTCATATAAATAAATAAAAATCACATATCAGGGATGTGCAGTCACACCTTTTTCTCAGCCTCAGCACATCTGCAGAATCTAGATCACTGTTGAAATCACACTAGATGTAATCCCGCACTCACAATCATAATTTTATGAAGAGAGGTACACAATGAATAAAGAGACAAAGGCTAGGATGAGGATATATTGGGTTTCGTGTCTGTCGGAGCCTGCTTAGCTCTCGAAGTCGACACTGAGAAGAATAAAAACATTCCTGTGGAGAAAAGCAGAAGCAAAAGCTCTAAGTTTTTACTGAACATGGGAGTTGAGTTGTAAAATATCCGATTGTGATTCAGTGTGAGGGGAAACTTCAAGGTGTGCCAATTATCTGTGGAGGTGGAAGTAATGTGGTGTTAATGTGGCTCCGAATTGTTGGGTTTCCATCTGTCAGGTTCTGGGCACCTTTTCAGGGCGTTAAAACACAGAGGGAAATAGTGCCAAAAAAAATAAGCTGAGACGGATAATTTGGTGGATCAACCGAGGGGAACTACGACAGGATTTAGGGAGAAGTGTAAAGACATCAAGAGGCAGATGACTGGCAAACACGAGTCTGGTCCTGCTCGAGGTTTCTGCCTGTTCAAGGAAGTTTTTTTTTTGTTTGACTGGATGCAGTAACCTTCTGTCGAGGTCAAACTGCTTGTGGCAGCTTGAGACATGTTGAAAATAGACATGGTGCATAACTTCAGTGGAGGAAAACATCTGGGATGAAGCAAAGACGGGCCACAGGAACATGAATGTTGACCTGAGAGGGCGATAAAGAATGTGATATTTCCTTCAGGAGTTCAAACAGACCAAACAAACGACTACAAGTATGTTAACAAGTACTATGATGCATTACGGAAAAGCAAATGTTTGCAAACAAATTCATCACCGTCGTTTTCTTCCGCTTATCTGGGTCCGGGGCGCAGGGGCAGCAGCTTCAGGAGGGAAGCCCACACTGCCCTCACCTCAGCCACTTCCACCAGCTCCTCCGGGGGGATTCTCAGGCGCTCCCGGGCCAGGCGAGAGATATAATCCCTCCACCTGGTCCTGGGCCGGCCACAAGGTCTCCTCCCGGTGGGACATGTACAGAACACCTCTAACGGGAGGCGTCCAGAAGGCATCCTAACCAGATGCCCGAGCCACCTCAGCTGACTCCTCTTGACGTGGAGGAGCAGTGGTTCTACTCTGAGCGCCTATCGAGTGTCCGAGCTCCTTAACCTATCTCTAAGGCTGAGCCCGGCCACCCTGTGCCGCTTGTATCTGCGATCTTGTTCTTTCGGTCATCACCCAAAGTTCATGACCAGAGGTGAGAGTCGGCATGTAGATCGACCGGTAAATCGAGAATTTCACCTTACGGCTCAGCTCTTTCTCTATCACGACAGATCGGTTAAGCGCCCGCATCACTGCTGACGCCGCTCAGATCCACCTGTCGATCTCCCTATCCTCATTTAAAGATTAATTTGAAGAAGAAGAACAAGAAGAGCAACAAAAACCTTTTTGATCCCCAAGGGGAAATTCATTAAGTGGTAGATAGATACGTCAAAATTTCGTTTTCCTTCCCCCAAGCAGTCGGTCAAAATGGATGTAGCTGTTCATACAGGTCCTCAGTTCTTCAGTCCTGTCTCTCCTCGTCATGTTAATGTGGTTATTTTTGATCCGGATCAAGGATTTAAGTTAGCAGGAGTCGGTAAAGGCAACCAAAGAGACATCTAGACCTCTGGTGTTTTTGTGGCTCCAAATGTAAAACATGAGTCTGCTCGTGGTCTACTCCACTGATAAATCCTACAGGGCGGCCCTACAAAGTCCTGGACTTAATAACGGGGTTACGGGTCGCAAATCATAATGAGCCACATGTCCCCGACCCTGACTTTGACCACAGAAACTTTGTCCGTCTCCTCTTTCATTCACGGCCCGTTTCTTTTGTTCTTAAATGGCACATTAACATTTGAAACACATCCGCACATCATCCATCAACCGGCGCCCCCAACACACCACCCGTAATGTTATGTAAATCCCATCATCACCACCGCTCGCCGTGCCTTTCCACAGATGTTGACAGGCTCTACATTTTATAGGTCAGCGGCAGAACGCCTGGTTAAAAAAGGGTGAGCTCAAAGGCCGCTGGGAAGAAGGGAGCGACAGAAGGAGAGATGAGACGCTAACAGAGGAGCAGGGAGGGCTGACTAGCTTCCTCTGATGTCAGCGGCTCCCTGCTGAGTCCAGACCTTTTTTTTTCCGCTGTGTCTTTTTCTTTACGTTCAAACTTAACGTCAGTGACAGCGACGGTGACGTTCAGGCTGCACATTCCTCACAATCCTTCAGAGACTGATCCTGCCAGCTACAAGAAGAGACGGGAAGAGGAGGAGGAGATAGGAGTGGATGGACTCGGACTGGACAGATGTAATGGGAAAAACAGGAAAGAATGGTGTTTAAGCAAGAAGCAATGAATTTTTGAAGAGCTTCTCAAATAAGATCCCCCAATACCGGAGTTTTCAGGGCAAAACTCTGATATCTTTGAAATCGCGCAGCCTTTCAACCGAGGCTCCTCTGAGTGTGGGCCCAGAGCTCTCCGACTGTCAGAGTCTAAATCCTGCAGCAGTTTAGGGTCCTCTGGAACCCTTTAAACAGTCGTGAGACCTGCTGACGAGAGGAAACGTACCGAGGAGTAAGTACAGGATGCACTCGGTAAACCCCTTCGACTCGAACCTACTTTCTCGAGTTTGAAAAATTCCTCTCGAAACTGTTTCAGCCGAGATAACCACGTGAAATGGAGGTCTCGCCGCTCGAAAAATAAGGCAAGAAAGGAACTTGTCGAGAGCAGCTGGGATTAAATCAACAGTTCAGTGACTGTTTTTGTCTGCGTGTCTGATTCGTCTCCGTCCGTGCTTTGATATGAAGTGGGTAAAAAGGCTCTTACCGCTTTTGCTTGACTTGTAAAAAAAAGGTCTCTCTACATTTCGAGAAAAATAGCGAGTTCTTGATGGGCAAGTGTGCGGTTCAGCGATAACTGATGGGTGCAATTAATGTCAGAGTGTGTGCACAGATAAGAGACAAAACTACCTGACTAATGGCGCCTGGTTTCATCCTGACCCACCGATGAGTCATTTTCCCCTGATCCAAATATAGCCATTAGCTGTTGGCTCATTTCTTTCTGTAATAACTCGTTTTGTGTGATAAGTTGAAGAGCCGGGCCTCGGCTACCTTATCGAATCACATTATCATGTTTTGCTGCTACGATCAGGCGTGTACACAAGGGCGAACGAGATGGAGACGGAGACAAAAAGGGACTAGGAAGAGAAAATAAATGCCCTTTTTAAGTGTACATCAATCTCATACAGGAAACGATTCAGCCTGGCACAGGTAGACAGGAAATTAGAGAAAGCTGGCAAACACACACACATGTGTATGTATTCACACACATATAGTTAGGTTGGTCTGACAGGAAATTGGACAGTCAGGAAGTAGCCATGAGTACTGGGCGTAGGTTGTCGTGACAGCGGGGGTTTCTTTCTATTTTATCTCTCTTTAAATAGCCTCAAGAAATTGGTTCTTACTCAGCGGTGACAAAAGATCGCTGATTGTTTCTCAAGTGGCCGGACCACCAACTGTACCTCCAATTGAATCTTTTTTTATACCCCCAGCACTGCTGAGATTGTCTGTCCGAAGCCTGTTATTGCTTTGAATTACAGGTTCGCCTTGTGCTTTTTAATCAGCGGCTCTGTGGAGTCATGTTAGGGAGCGACATGTCGAAGACGTACTTTTTCAATCAAGTCATTCCATTTTCTTACGCTTATACGAGACTGGGTAGGAGGAGAAGTGGGCCAATTACCCAGCTCCTCCTGGGGTATCCTGATCTTGGGGGATGTACTAAGTCTGGGTCTACCCAGGCGTCCTCTCTTGTTGAACCTGACAAGCCTCTTACAAAGGAGGCGTACTTATCAGATGCCAGAACCGCTTTGACGGGCTTCCTTTGATTCTACAGGAGGATCTGAGCTCCCGAGGGATCTCCAAGTGCCAAGATCACCCCTCAGAGGGAGGGAGCTCACTTCGACTGTGTATGTTGGCAATGTGAATTTTTTGATCACTTTCTAAACTTTATGCCCATGTGAGGATTGAGATCTAATCTATAAGGCTCATTTATGCTTAATTACATACGAAACTGGATATGGACGAAGCTTTCCGTCCGTGATTTGCATGCTCTTTAAAGCGAATGAAGTTAGGGTCAAACACACTGTAACACCAAGTTAGACAACTCCGTCAAGAGATGAATGTTGTCGACCGCTTGCTTCTCTAATTATACCAACTTTAGTAACGACCGCAGGATAGCAGCCATAGTACTAGCCACCAAACATCCTTTTAACTTTGCCTGATTTCTAAAGCAAAGAGAGTGCTGTGGCTGTGACCCTATATGTCCTGTTGATGAAGTTAGGTGCTGTTCTGAGCATTATTTGTGGCTATAGAGTGGCATTTTGGTTGAGAGCATGGCTCTTTGTATTGCTATCTGCAGTCATTACTAAAGTTGGTATAAGTTTACGGATATGGGCCAGATGGAGCAGTACCACCGGAAACTGTGGGGGCAGTGTAGCTGCTGTATCACAGTACTGAAAATGACAATCATCGTCAATTTCTGTCATTGGTACGACTAGAGAAAAGAACTATCTGTTCAACAACTGTGAGGTATTTAGTCGCCTGACCGACCACTGCCTCCTCCAACGCTGTCTCCGTTTCTGTCTCCTATGCAGTCGCCATGTTTCTTTTTGTTTGTTGTTATCAGAACTTTTTGATTCCGGCCTGCCCCCTGCTGGATGTAATCGACACATGGAAGTATGTGGTCGGTGACGGAACTATTGTTCGAAACAGACGCGTACATTTTCATGCATATGGCGAGCACAAATGAGCCTTAACAGGTACACTGGAGGCTTTTCCTTCAGGCTCAGCCCCCCCTCTTCTTCACGAACTACCAATGATCGGCATCATAAAGAATATTTGCCGACCTTTGCTTTAGAGTGACAAAATTTGACTTATTAAGACGTATGTAGGAGGATTTTTACAGCAAAATACTGTATCTCTTGGACAGGGTAAGATCTGTTTGGGGTCCTGTACCTCATCAAGACCCTGAGATTAACTCCCTCACTCTCCGCCCAGAGGGAGAAATCCACTTTTTCCTGGCACTGAACCACGACCCTGGACTCTGAGGAACTGACCCTCATCCCAGTCCTCGAAGATTTGTCCGGTTAGTATAATCCTTCTGTTTAAAAACCTATTCTCAACAATCTCTCAAATAGAGACTCTTTAACCTCCCTGTTCAATAAAACATGATGCCTCAGTGTAATATTCAGTACAGTGTTCATCTGTAAAAACATCAGCTTCATGAACTCCAGCTGCCTTTTTAATGCGGTACTGCCAAAAAAAGAAACGAGTCACTGTGTAAAAGTTCGGCTCTAATTCTTTGTCGCTACTAAAAGCAAAATCCTCCCTCAAGGTGAAGCTCCTGACAACTTTCTTTTAGCTCACATCTGGAAGAGATTTGAATGAGTTTTGTGAAGTTTCTCATCGTAAAACTCTTCATGAGTTTGATTTGTATGTTCAGAAGCTCAGAAATTGAAACCTTATTGAACGAGAACTACTTATTTCAGATGTTGTGACTCATTTTTTTTTTTGAACCTATCATTTAACCTGAGGAATTGTCACACCTCGGCTTTGAAAATCCATGAATATTGTGCCACATTTGATGAGGCTCCAATTCTTTCGCTTCCTTCAAATCTCATCATTTTCTTACAACCAATGCAAGCCAATGAAGTTTGACACTCGTCTCCCTCTTAAATTTGCATTTAAACTATCTAAACCCTCAGAGGAGACAAAATGAGTCGGACTTAGGCAGATATTACGCCTGATTTGAGCTGTTTGTTGAATGTTGAAATAGTTTCTTTGCTCAGAGGTAAAGAGGGTCACCTTTTGTGTCCCCTTTGTCGAATAACTTTTAGTGTGCACTTAATGTCAAATGTCTTCATTAGGTGACAAGTTTGGACTGTAGGAAGGCCTGTTCAGCACCTGGACTCTTCTACTACAGAGCCATACTGTTGTAACACATGCAGAATGTAGACTTGTAGGCCCTATCTCCCATGGTCTTTGTTGTTTTTGTGGGTGTAGAAGTTCTTTGAGGTAGATAGGGGGCATGTCCATGGATGCATTGGTGTGTGAGGAGGGAAACTTCGTACTCAATCCAGGTGGAAACGGGAAGCCAGTGGAGTGATTGAAGGATGAGGGTGATGTGATCATGTTTGCGCACTCTCGTCGGGATCTTAGCCGCGGAGTTTTGAATGTATTGGAGTCTCAAAACTCTGCTGATTTACATCCAAACACCATCAGGGATCCTGCAAAGTGGCCCCTCCTCTCTAGATGCTGCAACCATGACTTCTAAGAGGAGGGTCAAATCTTGAATTGTCATACCGAAATGTAAAATTCAACCTTGCTTAATTCCATTTTAAACGAGCTAAAATTAAAGAAGTTGCTGGTAATTAAAGGGTCTTTTATGTGACAGTTTGAACCTGTATATGCAGCGATAAATTCTCAGGCAGTGGTTTTGGGATGTGATTTTGGGCCCATACCGGGATTTTAACAGCAGAGGGACAGGAGATCGTGACTATCCAGTATCATTCTTAGGTACATAGTCATGGGATTGCTGAACTATTTGCTCACGCAGTCTCTCACAAAGTGATGAACCTCTTCTTAACTTACTACTTAATATTTCTGAGAGACCCCCTGAATCTCCTGGAGGTGGGTTTGTATAAATTAAATAGTTTAACTTGAGTTTGATAAGTGGGATCAGGATGTTCTTGGCAACAGATTGCTGTCAAGGAATAACACACCGTTGCTATGGGGTATCGACCAATCAGAATCAAGTCTTAAACACAGCTAAATGCCTAAAAGTGTGCACCACTGGGCCCTTATTCTGAAGATTCTGCTCTAGTATCAATGCTAAGTCACCTTTTTTAACCTTATAGTTACGACTCAACATGTTCTAGAGACCGGCTGATGCTTCAAGTCTCAAGGGCAAACACTTTACTTGGTTAAACTGCTTCAGCTTCTCTGCTGTATTCACATTAAAAACACACTTTGAACCAAAAGGTCAACCGTGAAGTTACACACTAACTTGACTAAACTGTACCTGCTCTTTGTGTTGTCCAAGTTTTTCGTACCTTGACATCCCTGAAAATGAGGGATTGACCTGAGCAAATCCTCAAGGTTCAAGTAAAAGTTGAGCTGATAATTTGAGCGGGGTCACTTCCGAAAGACGCAGATTTAACCTCAATGAAAACTTCCTTTAGCTCCTGTCACCCCTTTTATAACACGCCTCTTACAAATCAGTCATTTAACTATTCGGTGATGTCCTTGAGCAAACTCAGAAGTTCACCTGAGGCACATTATAGGTGCTAATTTTTCCACCGTGCTGAGTTACAGCAAGAAGTGAAAACCAACACTCCTCTGCTGTCAGTTATGTATGCAGTGAGTGACTTTGTCCATCAGGCATGAGTTGCACCGATGACCCCCAGCATCCAGGGAGTCAGCCTCCTGCCAGGAACCTCCACCTCTCACCTTGAGGACTCCTCATTTAATGCTGACCGATCACTGTGCAGACTGACACCCTGCTGACAGCGCTGATCACGAGCGAGATTCTGAACCCCAGCATCCCCTTCCAACAAATCACTAATACACACCCACACACACACAACCGCACGACCAGAGAACCCTCCTGTGGTTGCCTGCGGACACATGCTCCGCCGTTGGGCTGTTACTGTTACTTGTCTGTGTGCATTAAACCCCTCGAGTTGGGTTACGTCGGCTTCCGTGTGCGTCAGGTCCATTTCCACGCTTGTTAAATGCCAGGTTGTGGTCAGAGGCATGAATATTTAAGCGTCTGGTGGTAACATAATCACGCTGATTAAATGGCTGACATGGTACAAGGCTGGATGAGAACAGGAAGTCATGAGGAGAAGGGAAGAAGAAGAGACTTAAGGGTACTGTTGTGACGACAGGATAAAATTGTACAGACAGTGTGGGAAACAGTTAATATTGAACTTTAACTACAAATTGGACTTTTAGGGGACTTTCACATGTACGTCGTTTGGTCCAGACTTTCAGACTTTTCTGTTTAGTCTGAACCAAAATGATACAGTCTGGTTCATGCCCAGTGTATAGCATTACCAAAGACAGGAAATGACGCGAGGAGTAGAAGTATGCATTATTATGTTGAATGGAGGTTGTCTAAGAACGTGACATTTTATAATGTAGATTAATTTATTCCTCACTATTGACAGCTTATCTTTTCAAGAGTTTTACAACAAGAGTTTTCGTCATCGCCTAATGATCAAATTCACGAGACTACCTTAGACCAGCTTTATGTATGGCTCTTCAAGATATCGCTGTTGGAGGTAGAAAATCAGAAATAGTATGATGGTGGGAATGACGATTTCATCCATGTTTACACCAGTCAAGACCTGCGCTTTTCAACGTGTTGATGTCAGACACCGGCCGGCCTAAGGACCAATCAGTATAAACTACAGAGACACGCAAAGCATGTAGTTGATGACGATATCTCGTAAAGGCTGTTAGTCCGTTTGCTGTAATGACAGCTAAAACCCAAACAGACCGAACCGAATGTAGACAATGTGACAAAAAAACGGACCTTGGTTCGGACCTTGGTCAGGACATTCAGATGAGAAAACACTCTTAACCACAAGGGACAGTCCTCTCTTTAAGAACAAGATCACATTCAGGGTTTAACTTTCCAGCTGTTGTTTAACCCTAAAGTTACACTTAGGTCCTTAAATGGACAAAAATGTCCATCTCCTAAAAGTGCTTCAAAAATATTATACATTAATATTTTTTCCACTTTTTTTTGGCTTAAATATTTTAATCAACTTCATTCCTGATCATATTTATCAAATATTATTTCTTTTTCAGAATTTTTAACCCTTTAAATGCCAGTTTGACTTTACGATGTCACTGTTATTTTTAATGGGAAAAAAATGAATTTGGATTTATTTTCTAGATTTTTCCTTTTTTTTAATATGGCAGCCTATATTATGTCAATAATTAGCATCTGTCAATAATTAGCATTGATGCTATCTTATTTTTTGTGCAATGCCTAACTGAACAAGTGAGATTATAAAGACTCAAATCTGTCAAATTTAAACCAATCACAACTTCTGAAAGTACGTCACCCCATGCTAGCTTTGAGATGAATGCAAACAGCTTTTGATTGTTGTATCGTACAGGACGCGAGCGGAGATGCCTCTTATGTCCGATATATCACACACCCCTAGTTTTAAGATACAATAGTTTAATCTAAAAGTCTAAAAACTTAGTGTGCTGGAAATGTATAAATGTTTTGTAGAGAAAACTCCGGCATGACTAAGAGATAACTGAGTAAAGAGGAGAGTCAGTGTTTAAAAAATCATTGGATCTGAAACTGAAATACACCCTGAGCCTCAGAAGAAGAAGAAAAAAAAAAACGCTCCAGCTTTTAGCAATCTTATCTTGTCAGCAGTTCAATAAAACTGTGTCAGACCATTTGTGAGCAAAAATATCTTAAATTAATGAATGTAAATTCAGAGCCGGGAGCCCGGTGGGGCTGAGAGCGAGAGCTTTCACCTTCATTCATTAAATGTAAAATAATATGAGTCAGAGAGAAACCACCAGAGTCAGAATCCTCTTTAACATCCATATCAAACCGAACACTGCCGGTGAGGGAGCGAAGCACGGATCTTTGATTTCACTGGATGTCTGATCAAATATTCTGGGCGATCACTAGACGGCTGAGTAAAAATGTCAGATCGGTCAGGAATGTTTTTATTATGCTGGATAGGAAAGAAGAAGAAAAAAAAAAAACAGGTCGGAAAAGTAAACTTTTGGAAGACGAGGATGAGGCAAAAGTACATTTCTAACCTTTTCTGGAGGATGTAGCTTTTAAAACATGAACAACGCGTGAACAAAAATGCCAGCTGTCAGTTACAGTAACGAGAAGAAGGGTCGGAAAAAGCGGATATTTGCATTCAGAGGAGACAGAGGAGAGAAACATGAACTCTTCTGCAGCTTCTCCCTCTTCTCTTTTACCTGTGATGTTCTGGCTGCACACCTTCAGGGTCCTGCAAAGAGGGTTTCAGTCCAGAAGCAGTATGAAAACATCCTCTGGTGCTGTTGCTTTAGCAGGATGATGAATTTGTAATTGCCCCAGGGATGTTGCGCAACATCGCGTGTGGGCAAGACCCCCCCGGTTTATCTGCTGAGGATACGCGGAAGGATACATAGTAATTACAACTTGGAAATTAGCTTCCAAATGAATCTTCTTTATCGTTATCTATCCTGTGTTCGCCACAGTGTCATAGCACAAGAGCGTTCTGAGGGTGCCATCTATCATGAGAACCACAGGAGAATAATCCCCTCGCAGCCCGAGCAAAAGACTCCAACGCTCTACTAACAGGCAACCCACAAGAGACCGTTCTCATCTCGCCGAGTTCCCCCTCTTTCTTTTTTCTTAATTCATTTTCAGCCTCTTATCGGCTTGATTAAAAGATAAGAGAAGGTTGATTATTTATTAAAGGGCTCCCATCTCCTCTTTCAGGTTCAACCACGCCGTAATGATTTTTTATCCTCGCTCTCCTCGCTCCCCTCGTCTTTGATTCACTCCGTCTTCCACCGCCGTATGCAAATGCACGCACACACGCCGTCGCCGGGGCACACACAATTTAATTAGGAGCCAATTACGGAAACACTTTCATGCTATTCTTTCTATTCCATCCCTGCCCTCTTAAGTGTTCCAGCTAAGGTGTGAAACGAGAGAAAACAAGGCGGTGGAAGGAAAACCAAATTGGTTAAATTGATTGTCTGTCTTGTCCGGCAGCACTCAATCAGATAAGGTAATAATTCGGCGCTGAAAGAGATCTTACTCATGCTGTTCCTGGAGGCAGATGCTGCATTCTGGTCATGCACCTGTTGATATTCTGGACAGGAAAAGATACAGTGAGCAAGAAGAGGGATTTTTCACAAAGATCTGTGCCTCCTCCAGGGTGTGACTATCAATAAGAGCGGACAGTCTTCTCGGTACGCGTGTGTTTGTGGGGAGATCCTGCACCCAGGTGTGAGGATTTATGAGCTTCTGGGCTATTAAGCTTCAGAAGTGGCTTGATATCTACAAAAATAAACCGTGCATACACGCTAGATAATAAAACACACGCGTTTAATCATCTCCCTAGTTATTTGCGTGAATGAATCTGCAGGGGAGTTAATTTTGAACGCTGCAAAGTCATCTTTGGAGACAGAGTTTGCTGTGATGTTCTGCAAAAAGGGCGCATCCAGAGGTAGGGCCGGGCGATAAACTGAAAACTTATGACAATAACCAACATAATTTTTCCCATGTCAATATATTTGGTGTCAAAAAAAAAAAATAGTCGGTTTTGGATGTGTGTAGGTGGGATATGGACTCATGTCCCTTTACGACGCTGTCCTATGATGGAGACGTGACTCCACCTCATCTAGTCCGTAACAAAGAGGGAAAGACAGGTGAGGAGATGGAGGACGGTTCAAAAGTTGTAGCGGCTGGAGCGGTGGCTGAAGTAGACAAAGTTAATGTGGAGGGGGTGAGCAGCTTGTGGAGTAGTTATCGTCCATTTATCGTTATTGAGGTGAACTGCTCAACATATCCTGATATTGATTTGAGGCCGTATCGCCCAGCCCTATTTAGAGGGATCGTATCTAACCAAACAAGCTAGCCCAACAGAGGCCTAGACCTTCTTCAGGCCTGCTCATACACCCTCATCAAGAATCAGCATCCCTCCTCTGGCACTCCAAAAGGTTGTCAATAGGGCTGTCCTGATACAATATTGATTACGGATATCGATTCGGTATCAGCCGAAAAACAGAAATCGGATTATATTGGCCATCTTAAACCTACGAAATCATCAGTCTGATACAAGCAGTCCATTCCAGACTTCGCTCCGGCACCTCTTGCTAGCAGCACCCAGATCCAGCATGTAGAGCCCACGTAATCCGGCTGTTAAGCGTGACGTCATTTTGTGAGCGGAGCGGCTTCCGGGTCCATGGGGAATCAGCCTCCATTCACTCTCCATTCAAAACAACAATGACGGAACTCGTGAATCTCTTTAAAATAACCTCCTTTTTCAGAAGGGAACCACTCAGAGTTAAAAAGGGACTTAAAGCTTTCAACTCGGATAGAGTTATTAATGTAAATTTTAGTGATGGCGAGATGAAGCCTCATGAAGCATCGGAGCTTTTCATCCAATTACTCACCTCCTGGGCCGAAGCTTCACGATCGTGCTTCATTTGCTCTATTGCGCCATCAAGTGGACAATAAATGTAAAACGATAAACCAAAGACACCCCGAGGCTTTGGTGCGCAAAGCTTTGAATTCAATGAATGAATGGATGTGATGCCGTGTGTTTGTGATACGATCATAGACTGTATACAGTCTATGGATACAATACAGAAATGATAAAGTCATTTTGTTGTCTTTGTTGTTGGGAGGAAATATGTAAAATGATAGTTTAGTCGCTGCTTTTGTCTCTGATCAGTTTAAGCAGCAAGGGACATAGCACTGAGGCATTATAACGACAACTCCGCTGGACCCGGAAGTGGAAAAAGAGAACGCGGCTACGTCACGGCTTAACAGCCGGATCACAACAACAGTGTGTACTAAGGTACTAACAAAGTAGCAGGAGTAGGAGTGATGTCGGCAGTGTGGCAGTATTTTTCGTTAAAGTCCGAAAAAGACGTTGCAGCTGAGTGCAAAACTTGTCATGCACAAGTTTGTGCCAATATTGAATCGATATCGGCAGATACTGAAGGCTACAATATCGGAAGTAAAAAAGTTGTATTGCGACACCCCTAGTTGTAAAGCTTCAGATAACTATTGTTAGACTATTTTCTTATAATGGTAATCTTCATGTGACTAAAATACATTCTTTAAAAAGTACAAACCAAATGAGTGGAGTAGTTTGAACAAAATCCATCCATCACCAGATCATCTCTACAAATACATACACTGTGTAAACATGTAAGAAAACCCACACGGAGTCCTTGCTTGAGATTACATTTACAGAGGTATGGAATAAACAAACAGAATACGATCCTTTCCTGGAGCCACACATGCTACGCAATCCCACAGGAACCACCACCACCCCACCGCAGCGCCGCTCTTTTCCTCCCCCCCCTATACTTCCCGCTATTACTCTCCCACCTGCTCCCACCACCCAACCAACGAGAAATGAATTCCCTTTTCACATGTCAACCTGCTACCTTTCAAACCCATTTCACAATCTGGGTGTGCACTGCATTAAAAGTAGACTGCAGAATTAGAAAAATGCTCCCCAGCAGCCAGGGAGTAAATAGGCATATAATTAGCATAAAAGTGCTTGTAAGGAAGTGAGAAAAGCGCCGATTATGCATTTTCCTCACATAGAGAAGCAACCGATTCACTTTCATATGATAAACCACGGAGGCATGAGGCTGAGTTTAAAGCGTAATTGGAGAAAAAAGGCTCAGCTTGTGAGTTTGATCACACTTCCTTTAAAAGAAGAGCTCAACTGTTCGTCACGGTTTTTACGCAGCTGTGGAGCATCCAGGTTTTCCACTTTTCGAGTTAAAGGTTTCGACCTCTTAAACTTGTGCTGCAGGTTCTCCTTTCTTGTCTTTTATCTTTCATTTTCCACGTAAATGCTGAACATTTCATTTTCTGACAACAGCGGTTAAGGATTGTTGAATCCTGTGAAGCGTCTGTTAATATTTTGTGTTTTGGCCACAAGTTTGGCTATCTATCTTTGGCTATACTATCTTTATCCGTGCTTTGTCACCAAAAGAGACCACATCCCACTGAGCATTTTGTGGTCTAAAAGAGGTCTCATAGACGTCTAAATGTAGCCTAGACGACTGGTCTAAAATCAGGCTACCACAGGTCTAAAAATGAACATTTTGTAGCCATCTAAATTTAGACCAAGTTATATATATATATTGTTATTATATATATTTCAATGTAATCTAATTAAGATTTTTTTATTCTCTATTATACATATTCTTTCCCTCTCTCCTCCCTCACAAAATATTTTGAATTTTTTGTTGTTTTTGTTGTTGTTGTCACTCTGCTTTGTTGTTAAATAAAAATAAATACATAAATTTAGACCAAGTTTAGACAGAGTCTAAATCTGGGCTATATCTATACTACTCTGTATATTGCGTAACTGCTATCATAATTATTTTGGTTAAGTATTTGGAGATCAGTTTTGCGACTCACAGTTGCTTTTTGAAATAAATAGTTGTCGAATAATGGGTTAAAGTGCAACATCTGAATTCTGTCTAAAAATATATAGAATCTAAATGGTTGAAACTAGATGTCTAATAGCCATCTGTTGCTCAGCGGGATTACTAATGCACCCAAAAATCCAAGGCTACCATCATATTTGTCACTTGGTTGCTAATGATGTCAATTTGCTGGGTTGTATGGGATTAAACCATAGACTGTATAAACTATGGACAACTTGGTTCCGCCTTCTGCCAGTATACGGATTTGAAGTTGAAAAAGCTCTCCATATTTCCACGATTTTTCTCCATTTTCTGACACCAACATTGCATAGCAGCGTTGTACGCATTCAGCAGGAGAGTCGCCGAGAGTCACTGTGATGACGCTCAGCTCAAACAGCGTATCCCCCAGGTGAGCTACGCAATCCTCGTACACCCATAGGCTGTATCAAGTGTCAATCATAGAAGACATGGAGCTATACAGAAAAAAGAGGACTTGAGCACAAACCAGTCTTACTGTAACTACATGTCAACATCGCAACCAGGGGGGAGAAAAATTTATGTTCTGTGTAATCAAATTCTAAAGTTTGTCCACAGCTCCCTAGGGATTGCTGGAGGACCTATACTGTAGCCCGTCAACAGAGGGTGCTGTTCTCGGGGTGGCTTCACCCAGCGAGGAGACAGACTACGTCCATTCTATATACAGTCTATGGATTTAACATGTTGTTGCAGAATTTTGAATTCAATAACTGGTTTATTTCTTATCGTCATCTTTTATCGTAGGTTGTGGATATGAAACCTCTGACCAAACCACACGCAATGACCACACAACAAGAAGAAAATACACCAACGCTCTTCACATGAGCACATTTCAAAGGGTTTGTGAATAAAACACTCAAACGTTTCCAAAAAGCGGTTTTATCTTTGCTGGAATTTTTCACTCAGGTTCCGCTATCCCCTCTCTCTTGGTCGCCTGGCGATGCATAAGTGTCGCTTCTCATTCCGAGGAAAAGTGGGACACCCCGAACTTTTCTGCTTTGTGAAACTGCAATGATGACAAGAATCCCGCATTTGGAGTTCCTCGAAATCTACAGACACTCAGCAGTGAGGGAGATGAATCACTGTGGCGTCAAAGGTTTACCAAAATCTGATCGTTTTCAGCCACACTCCTCTCTTCTCTCACTACGGGAGTCCCAGACTCAATTATACCACCCACATCAGAAGCAAGTTTGCAGCATGCAATAAAAGAGTGAAACATAAACAAGTTATTGTTTCTATGAGCGAGTTGGTCTTCCAAGGTGCATAAAGGCCAAAGAGATGTATTATATCCTTGGGTGAAATGTTTCAGTCCAGCGCATGCCTAACCCGAGTCTGCATTACTTTGCTGATGCAATAATGTGAAGAGAAAAACAACATGGGGGCAAAGGGACTGTAATGCAATCCCATGAAGGCAGTGCATCTCGCTGAAACGTCAAAAAAAGCCTCCTCCTCCTCCGTTCTGCAAATATGCACACTCCACAATCCATCTCGCTCACCCCGCTTCCCCGAAGGATATAATCTCTGGTATATGTGGGGAGAGAGAAAAAAAAAAAAAAACCTATACATAATAAACATCCAGAGGAGCTTCTTTGTTTGCAGTAGGGGCCTTTGGACATTCTGACAGAATGCTTGAGGAGGTGTGTACCGGGGCATGCTGGGTATATTGTGTACACTTTTCTTTGGTGCTGGGATGATGAAAATAGTGGAGAGAAATGAAAACAGGGAGGCTTTAAGGTGTGATGTGGAAACTCATCCCTGCATGAATCAATCACAGGGAGACGGTGGAAACGGAAAATGCTGACTAATTGTTTGCGGAGTTCAAAGCCGCTGCAGAACCTTCAGACGCTGGCACAGTCGAGGTTTTAGGAGTTCAGGTTTGCAGCAGGTCAGGGCTGATAAAACACACTTTCTTTACACACCAAAGGTACAAACTAGCTAAAATAATAACAAACAACTTATAACTACAGTTCAACATGCCGATAGGCTATGAAGACAAATGCTAGCGAAATACTGAGGAAGCTAAGAACGTATTTCTTCATTTTGGCCTTTAGCTAGCCGACGCAAAGTTATGAAGTCAAAATGTAAAAACCAGCAAAATATTAAATAAATAAATATCTTGTTAACCTAGCCAAAAAAAGCTACGAAATAAGCTAGCCGGCAAATAACTAAATAACAATGAAGATAAAAACGTTGGCCTCAAGCTAACTAATGCAAAGGCTACGAACTCTCTAGTGATGGGCACAGCAGTTCTTTTAGATGTACTGAATCATCAGAATCAGTTCACTAAAAAGATTCGTTCAAAAGATTTGTTCATCAAATCATTGAATCATGTAGGGCTTAGCAGAAGAAGCCTGCTACCCCGACCTCCTGAACTGATACACTCCTGAACGGCTCGAGGAGGTGATTCGGTTCAGTACGTTCACTTAAAAGATTTGATTCTTTTGAACAAATCGTTCGCGAACAACACAACACTGACTGCTAGCTAAATGCTAGCTAAATACTGGGCAAATACATAGCGAGTTTAAGACAGAAGTTAGCTATAATAAAAACTCTTTTGCTTCACCATAATCTTTTGCCAGATAACGGAAAGGTACGAATTTTATTTTATTTTATAATTTTTTTTTTTGCTACCTTGTTGTAATTTTTTTTAATTACTTTTAAACATTCTTAGAACTTATTTGTTTTCAGCCATTTTTTTCCATATTTCTTTTGATTAAGTTATTTCACCGTAAAAAAACGTAACCTTTACATTTTGATAATTTATTCTTTTTTTTTAATAAGTTTTAATTTTCTATCTAAAGCTATTAAAGTGCGCTGTCATCTTTATCCTACCTATAAATCACCTATATTATCCGGTAGAGTTTACTATATGTTCTGCCATTCTACTTGGCGAAGTTCTGCGTTGTTTCTTAAATCAAATTTGGAATTGGAATTTGGAATATTTGGAACTAAATATTTGCCGTACATTCAGTTTTCAATATTGTTTTGATCTTTAACTAATGTGTCAGTTTTATGTCTTACACTATATGTTTCATCTTAATTGTCACATTATTCTTATATTAACCTGTATTATGAACAGGGTGATTCACCTCTGTATGAATCATGGCCCTCTATGATCATTTTAATCATCAGTCGGTATAATATCATTTCAATATCCAGTATTTTCCTTATTATGAAGCCCTTTGAGCGCTCACATTCGTTCGAAACAGTTTATAACCATCATTGTCAAATTATCACAGCCGGGAATAGCTCGGAGCCAAGCACAGCACTTGTACAGCTACAACCTGCAGACTTAAACCCGAGTAAGTCGAATTATAAATGCATAAAAAGACACTCTACAATGAGAGCCATCCCATTATACAAGTTGAAACAGTGCATCCCACGCAGCAGACTGGAAAATTAAAACGCTCTATATTGGGCACCTCAACCCTAAAGTGGTAAATCGGATGCCGCCACATGCTGCTGCGTTTTCTCCACATATCACCGTGCGTGTCATTGAAAGTGAAGGCAGGCCTTCGGCATGAAAGGAAGAATTACAGCACTTTGCCTTTAATAGACTCTGCTCTGCGACTATGCTAACACTTAGACTCTCCACGCTGCCCTGCCAGTGAGACAGTGGCTCTGACAGGCATGAAATGTCACCGCTGGGACAAACAAAGCCACAGAGACAAAGTCATTGAAGGAGAGGACGGGGACGCGCCGCACACAGTTACCATGGCGAGGAATGCACCTGAGCCATGCTGTGATATTTCACTGTATAGACCTCTTGAAGCTGTCTGGATTGTCAGACATTGCACCTACAAAAAGAAAAAAAAAGGAGACACACACTCTTGTTCGCAGCAGAAGGGGCGACTCTCACAAAGACTCACACCAACCGAGCAACAAAAAAGATCCAGGCTGCATTTCTTTTCTTTCTCGACTCTTCTACCGGCATTCCTGCTATCTAATCTGACCCCGACAAACAGCAGGCAGGAAAGGAACCGAAAACAGTGTGATGACTGAAAGAAGTGGACACGGCATGAAATCACAGAGCTTCACAGTCAGCAACATTAACTGTTGTGAGCACTCTGGGTAAAACGAGGCAGTGTTGTCCTGGAGGCGCTTTTCTGTTTTCTGTTGACTCTTTTATCGCTCAAAAAGGACCGTAAAAAAAAAAAGAAAAAAGAGGACGAGGAGAACCGAGGCAGGAAAGTTGATGACAATGGACAATGTGCGCCGCTTTTGACTTCATAAAAAGTTAAAAAGAAGAGGCTGAATTATACATGAATTTATGGGAAGACATCAGCCTGCACATCCATAAATTGTCAGCTGTGTATTAAAGATTCCCTTTGTTGAACTCTGTCCCGAAAGACGCCGCCCTCCTGTGCAATCATCTGCGTACCTTTGGCGGAACATCTTGATATTCATTTATCATTCTACCCGAAATAAGCCCGACATGACGAACACGCTGAAGATGATGGAGACGGGGAACGGCGCTCTCTTTAGCGAGCGCTCCAACAGTGAGAGTGTTGCATAATGTCAAATATTTATCCGGCTTCTTCTAAGACGAGAGAGCAGAAGAGCCTTAAAGGGAACATGCAACCAGATACCTTATTAATATTTACCCTGCATACATGAGATTCTGCAATTCTTTTGTTACAAGTACAAAAATTAGAGTTGCACACTTCATATGAAAAAAGGTAGGGGTGTTCCAATACAATATTGATGTTGGATATTAGTCCGATATCAGCAACAATTCGAATATTCAGCACCTGTGTACGAAGGTACTAACAAAATATTAAGGAGTAGGAGTGATGTCGGCCTTGTGGCAGTATTTTTCATAAAGTCCGAAAAAGTCGTCGCAGCTGAGTGCAAAACATGTCATGCAAAAGTCTGTGCAAATATCAGATCAATAGCCAATACTGAAGGCTACAATATCGGTATCATATCAAAGGTAAAAAGTTGTATCGGGACACCCGTACAAAAACTGCAACTAACCAGATTGCATCACCTGTGTGGATGTTATTCCTATTTAATCTGTTAATCTGGGACACCCATGGAGTAGTTTTGTATTGAAACCCTTTATTCACTTGATTTTAGCTGCTTTCCAAAAGTCTCATGAGTTGTTGCTTTGTTTAATTTAATCTCATCATAGTTCGCTGATTTCTAAAGGAAGTCCATTGGATATGCTTAGTTTGACAACCCAATAGGGCTGAGGGATAAACTGAAAATTTACTGAAATTTACAACGCTAAATGACGACATCTTGACCTTGCCAATATATTCGGTGTCAAATAAATAAATAAATAAATAAAAGTAGGTTTTGGATGTGTGTAGGTAGGCTTTGGTCTCATGTCTCTTTAAGACGCTGTCCTACCTCAAAGACGTGACTCCACCCCATCCAGTCCGTAACAAAGAGGGAAAGACAGGTGAGGAGGTGGAGGACGGTTCAAAAGTTGTAGCGGATGGAGTAGACAAAGTTAATGTGGCAGCTTGTGGAGTAGTTATCGTCCATTTATCGTTATCGAGGCGAACTGCTCAATATATCGTGATACTGATTTGAGGCCGTATCGCCCAGCCCTAGTGGGTGTTACTTTTTACACAGCTGTGCAGTCATGGTGTGTTTTAGAAAAAGTCTCCTGAGTTGCTGCTTTATTTGATTTAATCTCATCATAATCCTCTGTTTTCTGAAGGAAGTCCGATGAGTTTGCTTAGTTTGACAACCCAATGGCCAACTAACTGTGTCGGCCTTCAAAAGCAGGTAAGTGGGTCTGCCTTCAAAAATCCATGTAGTGCACTCCCACTGAAAATCATCCATATCTTTCTGCAGCACCCTCTTTCTAAATTCACATCACTTCTTTTGCATCACATTAACTAGTGCTGTGAGCTCCAAGAGGGCACCAGAGGACACACAGGGGCCGGCTCAGAGACCCGGGGATGTACATGTAAGTG
Source organism: Xyrichtys novacula (assembly GCA_962446985.1). Taxonomy (NCBI): domain Eukaryota; kingdom Metazoa; phylum Chordata; class Actinopteri; order Labriformes; family Labridae; genus Xyrichtys; species Xyrichtys novacula. The sequence goes on along the minus strand of OY660882.1, from coordinate 2,293,788 downwards.
TGAAACCGACAGACTAGTCTGGGAGGCCGACATGGCCACAGAGGTAATTAGATACTTAGATGTCATGTTAAACATGCTCCCACTCTCTACTTTCCCCCCTGCGCCCCTCTCGATCTCATTCTGTCTCTGTCCACCGCCTAACGCTCGCTCTCAGATGGCTGATAGTACACGATCCGGACTCAAGAGAGGGAGAAGAGGAACCGTGGAGGGTGACGCTCCGCTAATCTGATCTGTTCAAGGGAAATTATTCAGTTCAAGCCGGTGATAAGATATTAAAAAAAGGTACTTATCATGTGGAGTTCCTGAGATTTCGACCTTCTATAGCCCCAAGTTTGAAAAATCCAATCAAATAGTGTTGGAAAAACCAACACAACGCCATTATCTATTCGACTCAAGATCAAATTCTGGTCAAACATGTCAGCCTGAATTACAAGCGAATGTAAGTGTGAGTGCAGCGACTAATGGGCGCTACTTCATTCCCATTCTCGGTCACGTACTCGCACACTTCCCCCATTAATCTCTGCGAGGCGGTCAGTTTTCGGAGGCCCAGAAACATTTTCTCTCGCTGTTCACATAGTTTTTCTTTCTTTTTTTTAACCATCTGTTGGAGCTCACCATCATCTGTATGATGGCGTCCAATCCTGAATCAGAGTAATGATGCTGGAAGGCGACTACCAAAACAGGTATCTGATTTTTGTTGTCAAAAATTGGCCGAAGTAGCTCATAAGAAAATGAGCTGAAAATGTCAGAAAAGAAGGTTTATTCTCCTCCAGCAGACAAAGACAGATAAATACCAAATAATCCCCTGTAGGAAAGGCAAACATACACCAAATAATAACTTAAATATTAACCGCCATCCTCTGTAGGTGTTCTGATTGGAGGATTACACGGTGTTATATCTTGACATTATTAAAAAACCAATCACACCCCCCACTGAGGACTCCATCCAGAAACCAAAGGAACATATCTTCTGGAAGCTCCAAATATGTCCAGGGGATTGAACCTCTGAGTGCTAACTCAGCAAAATAAACCCGGTCTTATGCTGCAAACACCTCAACCCCCCCTTCCTCACATCCCAATGCATCTCCTCTCAGGTCATACATCGGTGAAATCCCCCTCCCACACCCGAGAACTCAGAACTCGTCCTGCACCCAGTTTTTCTGTCTCTTCTTTAAACTTATATACGGTTCTCTGACACATGTGACTTTATATAGTTTGAATCAACCTGTAGTGTACGTCCTACCGTGGTGAGATATAGTCTTCTGACCGTATGAATCATCGGATATGACAGTCAGAGGTGCGGCTGTAGATTCTGTCGGGTTTTTTTGGACACATTTGGAGGATAGAGACAGACGAGCATAACAACGTCAACACAACTAATAATAATAACCAAAAACAGCCGATTCAAGCCCACAGGATCCGTGTTGAGTGCGCTCCGTCAGTGGTGTGTCTCTGTTGCAAGTAGCACTGTCTATCGCACACAGGATGCGTATTAGGAGCGTGGCAGCATCGTAGTGCAGCCCCGGTCAGCTGGGCTCAGTATAGACGGGTTACTTGGGGGCAAAATCCTGCTTCGGAGTGAACTGACATCAATGAAGATGTCTTTTTGTTATTCCTAACACAATTGCAATAAAATGTCATTTCATTGGAATATCGCTTTGTCTTTCTTTGCATCACTTGCTGAAATATCCATGAATTTTACTCAATTTACCAGGTTGTGACGTTGTTTTAGATGTTTCTAATATCAGGAGCAGGGTCCTAATGTTTGCCGATCTCAGTTTACAGCACAACAGCTCCTTGTCATTTTCTTTTTCTGTCAACTCCGCTAGTAAAAAAATAAGAAATGTCCCACTTTCTGGCTGCGTGCGCATATCTGCAATGGCGCTTCACAGGAACCCGTCTATAGAGGAAACGACATGCTCACAACAGGTTGTTTTTCCTTTCTGTGGTCTATTTCCTGCTAATTTGGATATAATTCAGTGACTGTTGAGCTTCTACTGTATGTGGAAAAGCAACATGAGTTAAAAGTTTCGGTTTTTGCAGATTTAACCTTGTTTAATAAAGTAAACCATGTTCCTTTATGCTGTGCTGTTACCTTCAGACAGAGTTAGTAGCTAAAAGTCCTGTTGTGGTCCACATAGATCAGGGATCGACCATCAGATTGTTCTGTGTTACCGATAAATCCAGAACCAGAAGGTATTCCTCATCTACACAAACTGATAAACAGTCATAAGGTGGTTTTTTTTTTAATTTACTAAATGATGTGCGCGGTTTTTGTACTTGACATCCAGTCTAGATTGATCTTATCTTGACGCGTGTTGGAAGTGTAGAGCAGCAACAGTAGACTCAGCCACCCGTCTGCTGCGTGATACATGACGCTGATGAAACGCACTCAACACGGATCCTGTATGTTTTTAGCTTAAGAGCCTCCAAGAGGCGTTTTGATTCGACTTGACAAAACACTGAAAAGGGAGGTACCCAATGATAACCTGACTTATGTACATGCCCTTGCTGCCCATTTCCCCCCATTCATCACCAGGCGTTTGGGTGTGTAACTCATTATCAGGGTATAAATATTAGAATGAGGCTCTAATGGAATAATGTCTTTGCAGTCAGCTCGTCCTTTTCCCTGTGAGTATTTGAAATTGGAGCTTATTATTCTTACTCTGATGAGTGACTTATGAGAAACTGTATTTATCAAAGCACTTCATACTAAAATCTGAGCGTTTTTGGAGGTAAAAATGACCTCAATTGTTTCCACTTAAGATAAACTTCAAAACTGGATAATAATTCTTTAACAAGAATCTCTTTAAATCGTCAAAAGTTTTGAAGATGTGTCGGTTTTCGTACAAAGGGACTGTCTCGATTCATATAACCCTCTCTTGACTGATCATCTTGGGCTTCTGGGTAATGCGGTTCTTTAAAAGTAGCTTAAAAAGAGTGTGATTTCTTATGTATTCGTGGTATGAAAAATTCAGTGTTCCCAATTTGGTTGGAGTTTGAGTGTCTTACGTAACTATTTAAATGACTTTCTGAATAATATAGAAAATTTGAGATGTAATATTACATTATTTTCCTCCCGTACTGCTGAGAGCTTACTAATTATAGGCGCCGGTGCAAATATTCATCTGAATCTGGTATGTGATGATCCTCCTCCCACAGTATCATCAATAACGATCACTGTGTGCAGCACATATTTTTGCACCACTGCAGAGATATTTAATTTGTTATGTCCAATCAATTAACTTGTCAGATCAGACATCTGAAAATTGGGGAAAAATGAGGTTCCACTCCACTGTGGTGGAAAGGAGCGCACACAAATGATCAGCCTATCTCCCCGTGCCTCTGAGTTATACAGTCCTTTGCTCAGACGTAGTGGCAGCCTAAGGGAAGAGTGTAATTGAAGCCTGGTGAAAGATAATGTAATTTGGAATAGATCATAAATAATGAATTGTCAAGACCCGACTAAAGTATACGGGAGGAAATATTATCTGGTGTTTTAACTGTAGGCTGGGTAAGTGATAAAATGGATGTATCACCAGTTAATACTGCTGTCTCGCCACTGGGCACAAAGGAATTAAGACAAGTCAAAGAGTGCGTGATATAAAAAAAAAAACCCTGCAGCCAAAACGAGAATAAAACATCCAAACCTTCTGTCTTTGGTTTTCTTTGAGACGTGATATGAAGGAGTTTGTGGAAGAAAAACAAGCTCGCCCGGAGCAGACAGAGTGTAACCTCTATTATCAAGTACAAGGAGTTCAGCAAGGTTCGCTTTTGGGCCCACCACAACTTATATAACTTACATGAATTTCCTTTGGCGTGATGATGACACATGAAAATAGCCTTCAATTCTGAGGCCTTGTTTGAAGCACTTTGTAAACCTCTGTTTTTAAAAGTGCTATAGAAATGATTTTTTATTATTGCTATTATTATAATTATTATAATCCATTGTCTGTTCTGCATTTTTTTTTATCAAATGACAAAAGACAAGACTGAGACAGGACCCTGATCCACATTTTTCAAAACTCCCAACTCAATAAAATTTTAGAATTAAAAAATACTGCTTGAGTTGCACAAGTCCTCTAACGTAAATGAAATGTTGAGTTAAAGATTCCACACACATCAAGGCTTGTTAGAGTCCAATATGTAACAATGATTCAAAATGTTATAAAAATAGATCTAATAAAGCCCAAAATGTGACAATACATCAACAATGTTACAAAGTATTTCGCCCGAAATGTAACAATTCATCAATAATGTTACAAAGTGTTAAACTCGAAATAACAAATTCATTGATAATTTTACAAAGTGTTTAGGCAAAAATGTAAAATAAACAATGTAATAAAACCCTAAATGTAATAATTGACACAAAATATAACAAGTTGCAACATTTTGGGCTAAAACTTATTACGTTTTCAGCTCAGCATCTTGTTACAACGTCATCCAGTTACATTTTGGGTTTTATTACTATTTTTTTTTATTACATTTCAGGTCGTTGTTGCATATTGGGCTCAAAAATAGGACCATTTTGGTTGCATATGTTCCTAAAATGCAGCCTGTATAAAATGTTGCTAATTTGGTGACAGGGGGTCGATTAGTTATGCCTACTAAGAGGTGCAGTGTTACGTCACAAGGCATTGCCAAACAACCACTGATATATTCACTCCAACCCTTACATAAGAAATCAAATGTCAACTAATATCAGCCTTCAGTTAGTCCAGAATCTGAGCTGGAGAGACAAGACTGGGGGATTTATTCTGCATATATTCAGCATGTATTGAATAGAGTGAAAGAAAAGCTTTATCTGACACCTTAAACCTCACTGGACAAAAGAAAAACACTAAAAAACTGTTGTTGTTCTTTTGGTCAAGGATCTGATCTGGCTCATACTTTTTGAATACCTTCAGATTTTTATTGATAACCGCTTTCTATAAGGGCTCATATTCAACAACGGTCCAATAGTCCATCTGACAGCCCAGACCTCCAGACTCCTTCAACGTCCGATACGACCTGCTATTCACAATCGCTCCCACGTCAATCCTCAGCACGGGCTCATATATCAAACTCTCACTGCAGTCAGTTAGCCTCCATCTCTATCACCTCTCGGAGGTCAGCTGAAAGAGATGAGATCCTGGGATAACAATGGCGGCAGGGGTGGGCCGGCGGCATCAGTGACTGACTGCCGGGTTTAGGCCTTGTGACGAGGTCGTGCCCTTCTGACTGACCCCACTACCACCGGCGTTCCCTTCGCTCCCACCCTTGCCACAACTTCCCCAGTGTTCCCCTCTGCTAGCGCTGATGGATAGGAGTCTTGGGAAGATTGAGCAGGGTGGCGATTCCAGTGGAGACCCTCCCATCATCTCCTTCTGTTGCCCTCTTAATGTACTTTTGTCCTATCCCTGTCATCCTGTATAAACTATGTTTTGACTCCTTTGTATTTCCAGGGTCTGGTGGATTTGCATAGTCGTCCACCCACAGCCGAGACGCCTCCCAAACCAGAACCGTCTAACCTCAGTCCCTTGTCCCTCATGTCAGATGAACAAACAAAAAGAAGTGGGGACAGTTGGGTTCGAGTACATTTTCAGCAACCCGTAATTTTCTGTATTTCAAGCTCTGGAATCGAACTCTGCGGCAGCTTGTTCCAAACCACAGACGAGTGTAAGAAAAAAAAAAAAAAAAGAGGGGAAATTTCACTGTGGTTTTTATAGGAATTCAGCACAGCATCGAGTAAATCCTAAAATAAACAGCTGAAACGCTGCCTGACCTTTGTGTGATTCATCTTAATTCATTAGACATATGATGAAAAATAAGCCTGGTGGAATGAGCTGTACGCTGCTTAAATGGCGCAGAAAACAATTACTGCAGAGTTAATAACTTTCCATTGTGGCTCGAAAAGCGTAAACAGAAGGACACAAGTGTAAATTGCACTTTCAGAATGACACGAGTACAATGCTGCTGAAATAAGGGCATCAGAAGACGTATACTTATACTCTCTATTGTTGTGGGCGCAGACAGAGTCCTGCCCGTGTCCTCTAAAACTCAACCAGCCTGTGTTGTTGATAACAAAGCCGACTGGCACGCCGCCAGTTTTTACCCCCACGAAATGCCACCATTTGTCCTGAGTTGACAGATTCCAGACCCAGGATAAAAACAAGTTAAAAAAAAAAAAAAAAAAACACGGCCCACTGGCTTGCCCTGCTGTAACATCCTCGACCTCCATCACACAGCGCTGACTACCATCTGTGGTTTGATCTTTGCATTGGAGGGGTGTGAGTGTGTGTGTGTGTGTGTGTGTGTGTGTGTGTGTTTGGGGAGTGGGGGGGCTGAAAGGGCTCAGTCATCCAGCAATGACAAGCGATGTTTCTCTGCTCTCATCCATCCTGCCTGGCATTGAATAAAGTGTCTCTCTCCACACACACACACTCACACATATACAGTACACACACACAAACAGACTCACTGAGTGTCAGCATTATCATTGACCAGGACATTGCTTTGATAGCGGCCGTCATGCTCAGGTGACTGAAACAGACCGGACTCAGTTGATTTACTCCAACTTGCCGGTAATTAATGTTTATTGACTGTTTGTGCGTTGTTTGCACATTCTCAATTAAGGACCTCTCTTCTTCAAATGGCCAACCATTGTAATGGCCGTATAAGTAGACACACAATGATAAATGTTCCCAAATGATACATAAATTGAATCTTAAAGGTCCAGTGGGTAAGTTTAAACTGGCTATAAAAATGATTGACATTGATACTGACGACTTGTAAAAGAGGATGTCAGCACTAAGATGGAGGTTTACTTTGTGGTCATTTTCAGGAACAGGGTAACCCCAATTTCAACCGCATCCAAAACGGCTACGAAAAGGCCGAATCCGCCGGTCATGACTGATCATAACCATTCAAGTTGATGTGTCAACTTCCACCTGCTTCTTTCCGTTTCCGTGCTGATTGCAGAAGTCTAGAAGTAGATTTCCTCCTCTGGAAGGACATAATCTTATATGGTTAGCCTATGTGGCTAAAGACAACTTGTTATCAAGCGATTTCTTGCAAGTTGTTGCGATTCCTGCTGTCCGCAATCCGCCACGAAATTCACCTCACAAACGGACCCGGTAATAATTGGTGTATGGCGAAAATCATTGGATGTGAGCCATTCCAGATGCGGTAACTCTGTTTAGAGTCTGAAACCAGTATTTAGGGGGGCAGGGTGGGGTAGGGGTGTCAGACCAATTGAGTAACTGCTGCCTTTTTCCACAAATCCCATGGCTAAGACTCAATGAGTGATAGATATGGGTGCCTAAAGAGAGCAGAAGTGTTTTAGGAGACACAACTTACAAATGTAAAGAACACAACCTGCAAAGACCAATTCGTCCACAGGGGGCGCCAAAATCAACACCAACTTGAGTTACTTACAGGAGCTTTCATGAACCCAGATGACGGAGAAAACACCAGAAATCCAATGTTTTGTTTTTTTCATCAATATCCCAGACATATAAAAGAGGTAAGAATGTAGTGTAATAAAATAATAAAATAAAAGAAACAGGGCCTCTCTCAAAATCCCACAGGGTTGCTAATGAAGATGAGAAATAATAACAGTCCTGACATTGAACCTTGTGATACTCCACCCTCTATCAAAGCTCTCTCATGCTCTGTGTTTTTGCAGTTTGTGTTTTCAATTTAAAGTAAAATGTTTGTATTGTTCTACCATCTTTCCGAGATATGACTCAGATTTTAGATAAAATGATTGCTCGAACAGCTACTGTTAGCATCATATAATATTGAACATATAGACCTAAAATGAGGCGCTTCACATTTCTCTTGTAGCACTAACTCTGGATCTATCTGCTCAGTACTCTTTTAAGAGCGGACCACTTGTGGCTTCCTCTTGAAGAGGCCTAGGAGACACACTTGTGTTTGTACACAGCGCCTAGACTGTGCCTTTAAATACAACAAGCTTTGCATTAGGAGTGCTGGTTAGGGAATATATGTTTTCATCTGTTCTTTAACACTTTAATAGAGTCTCCAAATCTGCTGGGAGTTAGAAATTAAACACAGAAATCATGTTCCTGTTCTCATGAGAAAAAGGACAGTCCAACGTTTGATGGTGGATGAAATGAAATTACGTCAAGACTTCACTTTTTCTTCCCTTTTTCGTTTCCTTAAACTCCCCAAAGGGCCTGCCTCCTATCTGCACTCAACAGCTAAGCATAAGCCACTTGGAAAACCAACTGTTTACACTACACTTCTTCTTCTTCTCTCTCTCTCACACACACACACACACGCACTCATCTCCTTCTCTCATCCTTTCTTTTTGCTCAGCCAGATGTATTTACATTTCTCTCTTATGCGGCAGCTTGTTTACATCTGTTTCTCCTCACTTACTCGATTGCGTTTTTCCTCCTCTCTCATATATATACAAGCTTATTTACTCACCACTGTGTTCCCCCACTGATCCCTTTTGAGAACCACTTAATTAGAGAAGCCTGCGAGGCTCACATGCCCCCCCTCCGACCCCCCGCCGCACACCTCTTGTCATCCTCCTTCCTACACCAACTCCTCTCCCACTTTCAACATCCTCCTTGTACTTTTTCCAGACTAACCTCGCGTCTCTTCGTGCTCTACCTGAGTAATTACACCGAGAGATTAGAGGTTGGTGGCGTGGCCGCGTAAACAACACAACAGCTGTAAGGGCATAAATATTCATACAGGTATTAATGTTGGGAGTGCAGCACGGGCAGGACAAATGGGTTGAAAAGATATTAGATACAGGACACAAGGAGAAGGATGTCTTGATTAGAAGGTGGGCTTATCTTAATCCTCATTGGCAAAACATGATTTTAATTTAAGCCACTGGCTCGTCCTTCAACGCCTCAGCGCCCATACTGTCTCCAGTTTTGTGCGTGCGCTCTGTTTAAAGATGGGGATTGATAATTCTTTAAGAATTATATAAGTCCTACCTGAATCTACTGGTTTTGTGGCTTTTACAGCCCAATAAGTGACTGTTTCTATACAGAATGATAAACTAATATACTCTGACAGGAATCCCTACACCTCGAAAACTGGAAAAATGACATTTTACTTCAAGTCCCATATCAGAAATCTGGTCTTCACAATGTTCCTAAATGCCAACCTGTTTGGAAAGTTTCCAAATTCAACCAAAGTTTGCTGCAACTCTCGTTCTGGTTCATCTTTTCCTGTAGTGCTTAGAAGTGCCTCCTCCTGTGCTCCTCTGTCATGTGGAGTCCCCCAGGAGTCTATCTTCGGTCTCCTCTTCTTCACTGTGTACATGATTCCCCTGAGGCAAATCCTACATAGGCATGGTATATGATTTCGTTGCTATGCAGATGACACTCAGCTCTACATCCTGTCAAAACCTGGTGCTGCTAATGTTTCTCGCAATGTGTCCTTTCCAGCTGAAATCAAGAATAAGACGGTTGAAAGTATTCAAGCAACCCGATGAATGGCTCCAAATCTTGAGGTTATTGTCATTACTCCCCCAACCCCTAATTCTATCGTAGATTTCATAGATCCAAAGGTGCAAAACGAACTACACAAAGACAGAATCAAGCACGACTCATGAAAATCAGACGGACAGTAGAAGCCCAAACAATCCCTAGAACCCCCAGATCTGTTCCTTCTTATACTACCCCGATGGCGTCATTGGTCCTATTTCCTGTGAGCGACCTCCACATTGGTGTTTGATAGCCAATAACGGGACTTCTTCTGTAAACATGTTTTCCTTGCTGGCTGCTGCTCTGCCAAATTTCCACCTAAGATAACCATTATTCATGACCTGACCTCTCTGGCTGTATCCTGCGTCCTGTTTTGCAACAACTTTGCTCAAAACTTGTCTATTATTCGCTACCACACTTCTAGCCCTTTATTGCCTTTTGTATCATATTTTATATATACTTTAATGATACTTCTATCAGATCAATATGATTAACAGATTACTTTGAGAAACACCTGAATACAGTCCGGTAAATGATCATGTCAATAAATAAATTTCCTTTAGTGGTTTATTAGTTTCTAAAAACATCTAATGTATAAATATTCTGCAAACAAGATAAATCGATATATTTGTTAAATTTTAAGGACATTTTGATTTTTTTGGTTTTCTGTAGTAAGTGAAATAAACATTTCAGCTTCAAAGAAAATTGAATTTTCTGGCCATAATTTGTGGTTTCAGGCATTATAGGGCAAGTCATCCGTCTCCAAGGGTGCCTTCTCTAATATTGTTCACAAAGAGGCCTGCAGGTCTTAACATAACAAAGCTGAACTGCATAAATCTGGTCACCTGGGTGTCGAAAAGAACTCCTAATTTTCGGGCCTCCTTGTAAACATCATTAGATACTGCACACAAGCTAGGAGACGGATTATTAGCTACAACTAGGAATCTAGGAGTAATAATAAACCCAGATTTGGAGTCATTCAGCTGGTTGCAAGAAAAACATCAGCAGTTCCAAGTTGTAGCTGAGCGAAGAGCTGAGTGTCATCTGCTTCGCAATGTAAGACTATACCATACCTATGGAGGAATTTCTCCAGAGGAAGCATGCATACGGAGAATAAGGAGGAGACCCAAGATAGACCCTTGGGGGACTCCACTAAAAATTTGGTGAACATGGCATGGGAACTATTGTAGAAAATAAAGCATAAAATAGTTTGATGCCAGATTATGCTGATTAACATGTTTGCAGGATTATTCCTGTAACTCAACACTCTTATTTAGAATAAATGATAAATGTTTTTTTGTAATTTCTCCTTGTGGGACGAATAAAGGAATATCTTATCTGATGATTAAGCATATTTAACTGGTAATCATCATCTTCAAAGTGTGGGATAAAAGAGTGCATCTAAAATAAAATTTAAAAAAAACATGACGTGTTTTTCTCCCACTTTTACTGTTGCTATGCAAAATATAGGAAACCTCCAAACCATGACAGATCTGGACCTGAACGTAGTCGTTCCTCTGAACTCTCTGAGCTCATGGAAAGGAAGCTGTGGTTAATGATTAAAAACACACGCCATGTCTTCCCTTCTGTCTTTTGTCTCTCTCTGGATGTAACCTGGGGCGTACTGTTGTAAAATCTACTATTCCTATACGTACGCATGTACGCTCTCACAGCACTGGAGATGACTCGTAAGTGTGTTCTCAGACACACACCCCGACCTACTTACCCTGACAGCCGGGAGTGGTGTTGCATGCCCGGCCCGGAAAACTGTGGCGGTATTGATATGCTATTTATAATTTCTTTTTTGCATAAATTACATTAGTCAAAAAGGGGGGAAAAGGAGAGGAGAAATGGGAGAAGAGGGCAGAGGCAACCTAGTTTGTGCTGTGTGCCTCGCAAGCCTTATTGGATTTGTTTGGCTCCATTTCAGCTGTCATTAAAAACCAAGGATGAAAAAGTCAGGCTAATGAAGGTGAGGGGGACTTGGTGCGCTTTTATGTCCTGATAAACTCTTGTCAACAAGTCTCACAGCCACGAAAGGCTTTTGTCTTTGGTGCTAAGAGAGCACTTATGCTATGTGACCAAACATTGTTGGATCAAGTCTAAGTGTATTGACTTTAACTGTGACTAATGACAGCAGGGAGGGTGGAATACTGCGGCGCACAGGCCACTAATTGGCTTAACATCTGAAGTGGACACGCCTGAATGGGTGGATAAAGGTGTGTACTCCATAACGCGGTGGCTTAGTCGCAGGGAGGATAATCAAAAGGGAGACAACAGAGGGGGACTGTACTCATATTTGAGCGAAAACAACAAAAAGCAACATCATTAAGCAGGTAACAGGAAATAAAACTAGCTGGCGTTGACTTCTCTTGTTCAGAACATTGACTGAATATTGGTAGACAGGGCGTTTCCATCTCCTCCTTCTCTTATTCTGAAAAAATACTGCCTGGATGGGCACCCATGAAGCTTAATAAAAATAATAATAATAATATTAATAATAGATTTTATTTGTAACGCTCTTTATGTTTGAAAACAAATCTCAAAGTGCACGACGAAAACAGAAAAAAACAAAAAAAATAAAAAATAAACAATAACAGTAAAATCAAGCAACAGGGCAAAACAATAAAAACAGTCAGCAGATAAAATCAGATCAGATAGCTTAGGTACACTCAGAAGTAGGGCTGGGCGATATGGCCTCAGATCGATATTCCGATATATTGAGCAGTTCACCTCGATAACGATAAATGGACAATTACTACTCCACAAGCTGCTCACCCCCTCCTACATTAACTTCGTCTACTTCAGCCGCTACAACTTTTAAACCGTCCTCCAACTCCTCACCTGCCTTTTAAAGGGACATAAGACCGTAGCCTACCTGCACACATCCAAAACCAACTTTTATTTATTTATTTATTGACACCGAATATATTGATATGGGCAAAATGACATCGGTTATTGTCGTAAATTTCTGTATCTGTAAATTTTCGGTTTATCGCCAAGCCATACACAGAAGTACTGTTGCCACACCTTTACTGATAACACACATTCAGCTTAATTTGGTGACTTAATCCGTCTGCTGTTCGTTACCTAGTGAACCAGGTTTAAAGGTAGGGTGATTGACCAAATGTCAATTTTGATGTCAGCTCTAAAAGATCATGAAAACAAAATAACTGAACGATCACTGCTTCGTTGTGTTTGTTTTGTCTCATGTGGTTAATAGAGCCACTTCAATTTGTTTTTGACAGTGAAGAGAAGAAGGAGCCACATCCAGGGCTGGACTGGCAATCTGGCGTACTAGGAATCGTCCAGATTTATCAGATCGCCTATTTAGCAGATTTACATTGATGCAGATCTGCCCAAATGGTGACTGTAGAAGAGCCAGCTCCCATCCTCCCTGTCATCCTATCTTCTTATCAGGACATGAAAGTTTCTGGCGGGAGAAGAACGCCATCATCAAGAGCTCGGATCAGTCGTCTCGCTGATCTGAAGGTTTGGAAGAAGGTCTGGAAGCTGCACAATGAGTGACGTTAAACCGTCATTCATCTGCCAGGGAGAGGAGCAGGAGGGAACATGTGTGTGTTAGCGAAGCAGAGGGACAGAGCGAGCAAAAGGTGAGACAGGCTAGCAGGATAGTTTTTCAAAATAATACAAGTTTTGGACTTTCAAATCCGGCGGTATCCTGCAAATGCTGCATGGTACCTTTTGCGGCTGTATGTGTTGCCTGGAGCCCCGACAAAGCATCAGGGTTTGATTTCTCAGGAATGAGAACCATCTGAGTCTGCGGTCTACTCCATCTAAATTAGACGGGATATAAAAAGCAATGTCCTATGTGTCACTGGATGCCTCGTGAAAACTTCCAATCCTCAGCCTTTTGAACTCCAGCTTGGGTCAGAACCAAAAATGGGTCACTTTCAATTTGGTCCCCCATGTCTGGAAAAAAGTTTATGATCCAAAGTTTCGAATTCACTCCCTGACATCAGACGTATTCAGATCCAGGCTGAACAGTAAACCAGGCTGCAACGAGCACTCGTCATCTTGACTCAGATTGCTCTTGAAGCGAAACAGCCACAAAAGACCAGCCGCCCTCACGCCAAAGTACCAAAACAGGGCTCAGAAGCATCCAAAGCCTGAACCAGGAAACCAATTCACTTATCAGCTGTCTCCATCAGCCACTAAATTATAGGAGAGTCTGCCAAACGCTTCCAAGCCCTGATCATTCTAACTCTGCTCAACCTTCGAGCTCTGACTTTTATACACCGCCTGAAACAAATTGGATAGAGAGAAAGAAAAAAGGGAATTGTTGGCAATCATGTGTGGTTCGTACGGGAAAGAGCGCTGATTACGACAAAGGGACGAAGCATTTATTGGGATTCGGTCTGCTGATTTATTCATGTTCGTTATGAAACTGATAAAGAAGAGAAAGACTGAAGGTGACAGGAAGTGTACCTCTTTTCTTTTCGCAAAAGCAAACCCATTCCTGCTGGTGGTCATCATTGCCAGATTCAATAAAGCAATCACAGCTAAAAAAAAAAAGTCTAATTTCCTCCTGCACCTCTGCATCCCGATGCCACATGGGCCGTTTGAAGATGTGAGTTTTAATCAAGGCAATGGCATGGCGAATAGAAGTTTCATCCTAATCAGAGTTGAGAGGGTCATTACAATTATCCTGTTTTTCTCCCCCCTAACATTTCAGCACAGTATGTCCCTCTCCATCACTGCTGATCAAACCCCATCTCTTCCCGTGTAGCTCTTTTCGCGAGACAGAAGCGTCAGTAAAGAGCCCACCTTGGGGTCACCAATCATGTGGAGGACTTGTACATAACTCTTTCACTTCCTGACACCTCCCCCTTCAAATGGGAGAGCAATGGCTGGCATAAATCGCAGCCAGAGGCCGCCCAATCAATAGGCTGCCCAACTGACTGACGTGCCATTTGTCATAGGAGGACCGCTCGCTTTTTTTGGACCCGCTAAAGATGTGGCTATTTCCGGAATTTAATTCTTACTGTAGAGTCACTGCCAAAGAAGAAATACCAAGGCAGCACCACTAAGATGAAACTTTTGGTATATTACACTGTGGGACTTCAACTTTTTGTCGACTCTGCTTAAAAAGTTGGGACAAAGTCAGGACACTGTACAGATTTGGTGGTTTGCAGACCACTTTAAACCCTACATTTGATTAAAAATAGAATAATGAATGTGTACAGATGGTTTTATCTTTGTATGATACAGTTTTAACCTGCATTTGTAGGGATACAAGCAACCCATTTAGAGAAAGTGGTATTTGGTAGTGATTCTAAGTCAATGTGGTGATTTCCACTACAGAGTTTTTGATTCACTAACATCTAAAGGCTCAAATATTATAGCATCCAGTGCTGGTTTTTGAATCTAGATTTCTCTAGATACAAGAGGGGTCTGGTCGCAGACCTCCACCGACAGGACCCGAGGTGACATTTTTTCTCACACGTTACAGGTTGCTTAAAGTGGTCATCCCATTTTGTATTTTGTCTTTGTTTAACACATAAATACACAAAATATCCTATTAACATTATATAAATTAAATAAAGCCAGAAGAAATAAAATTCACAGGAGACAAAAAACACGTACTTCCAAGTCTAATCGCTTTTCATTTGAAGGGCTCTGAATCAACTTCCGATGTAGAGAAAACACATACTCCAGGTGAATTTGCTTTTATTTTGAAAGGCTTCAAATCAACTTCCGGTCCTCACAGTGGAGGTCTGCAGCCAGACTGTTTTGCTCGATTATCTGCTTTTTTCCTTGTTTATAAAAACAACTTTCTTTGATTTTTTCTTCTCACTGAGGAACATTATTCTGAAATTGTTGGTTTAGTTGACTTCTGGTTTATTTGGCAGGGACCATTTACAAGTTAAATTACTGAGCTGGATTTAGCTACAAAGATGACTCTACACCTGTGGTTTCTGGGCAGGAAGGTTGTTGTTGAATTGTTAAGCGTCTTACCCTCTCACAGAATAATGAACCTTCCCTCATTTTTTAGGTATTACACAACTTTCTCGTTTTTTATTGTTTAAACATGTTGCTGGCCAAGACATGTACCATATGTAAAAGTAATAATAAATGTGGTTTTAAATGATTTGCAAGCCACGAAAACCTTTGTTTTTCAGTACAATCGAGTCTGAATTGTCCAGAATCGAGGTTCCAGTTTGGGTTTGAGGGCCTTCATTAAATTCCCCTAACACTTTTATCACGGCCTTCAACAGCTGCAAAACTCCTCTTGCAAGTTTCCAAGATCGGGACAATGAGCCATTCAAATTTAGACACATTCTTCATCATGTTTGGGAGCGGCGGCCCGAATCCAAACCCCTCTTTGCTTTGAAAGGTTATGAAAGGACAGCTATTTAGGCTGACTATATTCATAACTTCATTGAGCAGACGGATGATCATCTGGAGCTTCACTTGAGCTTTCAGCTGTCATCTTCGGACCGGCAAATATAGAGTATCAATTAAGAAACATAAAAGGGTGAAAATCTGCAGCAGGGCTGTTAATTACACCAAACGCCATTTGCGGGGTCAGACTGCCGGCCTGTACGGAGAGTCGCCAGAGCTTTGGATCCACTACAGAGAGACTTTTTTGAGTGGTCAAAGAGGTACTTCATAATTGCTTCCACTTTCGGAGGGTTACAGAAGTTAAATGCTCCACACATTCTTCCCTTTTAATCTATTAATGCAGCTTAATAATTGATACACTGCCTCTTTGGCCGTGGTCTCAGCCCATAATCAATTAGTCATTTTAATGAGTGGGCCAAGGAGCCAAGAGAGACGGTCCTCCATGAACTTTAGAACCAGGGGCTCAAGACAAAACTTAATTGTAGATATGATATTACTCCACCCTAAATGCACTCAAGGGGGACTCTGCAAACTCCTCGTCCCAGTTGTGGACTCTTCATCTGACCAGAAATCATATCTTTGTGCAATTTGCCGTAATTTTGCTCAGAGAGGACAGTGAATCATCTGAGTAATTATTTTAGTAATCTGAAAAAGATTGTCAAAATAGAGTCACTGATACTCACAGGCTTTATCTTCCATTAAAAGGAGGAAAGCAGGAAGCTCCAGCGTGCATCTGGAGATGGTTCCAACCACACAAACATTAATTACCCATACCCTGATCCTCAAGCAGGCCCTCACTCATTATTTACCATGTATCACCAGCTGCCTTGTGAGTCTTACCGAAAGGTTAATGAAGAACTGAGAGGTATGAAGGCTGCCCGAGCCTCCTGCCAGTCCCCTTGGTTTGTCTCGTATTAGCGCGATGTTTGTGTATACGTTTGCATCCCGTCAGGTGGCTGCAACAGACGCGGGTGTGCCTGCCATTTCTTAATTATTGATAATGACGCCCACGGAGACTGCAGGGAAAGATGAAGGGGAAATGGCAAACTGATGCAGTCGGAAATAATAACAATACAAGTCATGATGGTGCTGTAACGAGAACAATTACACGAGTATACCCTCGACAGCCACAACAATACGACTCATTCCTGCATTGTAGGGAGTCTATTTCTGTATGATCTCCCTTTATTCCAGACATCGTTTTCATCACAAGCTCAACCCTTTTACCCGAAACCCTTCATCATGACTAAAGCTTCCACATCTAACAACTGTTTCCTTCCATGTTGTCTCCTCAGCTGGTTTTTCATAACCCAACTTGCATTGTCATCCCAGCGGAGGCCATGAATAATTCTGACAGTAGTTGAGGCGATGATGAGCGCAAACAGCAAAGAGGAGTGAGTAAAAAAGCTCGGCACCCTCTGTGCCGCATCGAGCAATCAGTGTGACCTTCCCAGCCTTGGGGGAGACGGTTTTACATCCCAACACTCATTAAATCCCTGGAGGTTTAGGGCCATGATAAAGCAAACAAATGGCTCGTAATCACAGCGGTAATAAGCAGAGGGGTGGTCATTAGAGATGCCATTCATCCCATATGGAATGCCTCATCGAGAGCCGGAGACCCGTCTCTTATTGTGCCAGAGTGACTTATTGTCTCTGGCAGTGCAGCGGCTGATCGTCCTTGCCTGTATAGGGGGCTTATCCTCAAAGCCTTACCACCCACACGCCTTGTTTGCAAGGCATTATTAAGCTCGGCCCGTACTGACTCACGGCTATATGCAAGTCTCGGCTTACTGCGATCAACCCCAGGCCTTTCGCTCTCAATTCCGCTCGTGAAAGTATAAAGAAGCAGACTGAGTGAAGGATTATGGAGCCAGCCCCTGGTATGGGATCATGGCATGGCCTATTAGAGACGGCCGGGGCCAAAGTGGCGTGCTGGTCTGAGACATTCAACAAACTTAAATTGGACAGATTTGAAGATAAAAGGTTGGAGGGGGTGGAAAGTAATCACAGAACCCGTCTCGTAAGTATTAAAACAGTTTCTCAAAGCACAGAAGTCATATCTCATTTCAAAGGCGGGGAATAGTTTGGATACAGTCGTGGAAACAAACCAACAGTGTAACTGGTGGTAAAACCAATGAGGTAAACTCATTAAGTGTAGGACTTTGGAGTAGATCTTAAGAAGTGGTCAGAGGCTGGTGTCGGGGCATCTAAAGTCACCTCGGTCAGATTTCTTTGAGGGAGGGGTTTCCACGATTGAACCAAAGACGGTGTCACAAAGTGTTCCCTCGACTAAGGACAAAAGAATTGGATTTCTAGGGTAACCATACTGTATTCTGAATCCCCCAAAAAAAGGACACAAGTACGCAGGGGCACAAAGTTAATTTTGAGAGGTTTTCGGGTCGGATTGAGTGTCTTTTACGTGCTTCTAACTCAGTAAGTCCACGTGACACAAACTCAAAACTTCCATATAAAACCCCAGACATTTGAGGGATTTTATTAACTTCCCCAGACAAAGCCGGAAAAGGCTGGACATCGCCCAAAAAAGAGGACATGTCCGGGTTAAAGAGGACGTATGGTCACTCTAGGATAGCTGCTAGCTGGTCTAAAGTCTTCTTTAGCTCAATTAGCATCTAACTAGGAGATCAAGGTTCTAGAGCGAAGGAGGAGGGTTCTAAAGGACCAGAATCAAAGGTATTTGAAGTTTCTACGATGCCATGTCACCTGTTCATGTTTTAATGAGTCCAAAGTCAACAAAGTCCACGACCAAGAGATTTCAGAGCATTTCACGGCCCCATCTAGTTTCAAGCTTTTTGAAGGCAGGGATTCTCTTTTTCGATCTGGACTTAGCACCTGCCAACAGCACCAAAACTTCTATGAGTTTGCCGACCACGATATTGCCGAGCTGGATTCGAAGACCAACTTGGAGACCTTCAGGGAGACTTTTGATCTTGATGAGCTCCCATCCAAATATTTTACTTTACATGAAATGAATAAAGATAGTATGAAAACAAATCTTGAAAATATTGTTTGAGCTGCACCTGTGTACCGCAGAGGTCAAACCTCGAGTCGTCTGACGACCCTTTGAAAGCCCAACAGTCAAATGTGGTTTACAGATATGTGTTGAAATTTTAAGTGGTAGTTTTATCATGATCTTTCTTCCTTCCTTCACTCATACTGATGTCTGAAGAGAAATACCAACACACTCCAGTCTGCAATAGCCAAACAAACAGTAACCCCAAATCACCTTGGCACCAGAGCGTACCCTCAGGGTGATTTGATAGAGCGTGCCTCCCGGATCTGAATCATATTTATCTACTCCTCCTGTTGAAAGCATTTGCAGCCACTCTTAATACCCCTGCATTTACTTATATCTGTATACATAGCCAATGCCAAGGGGTTGTTTGCTTACTTTCCAATTTAAGGGTTTTGCTAATTGCTTTTCTGAAGTCATTATCCAAGTAGTTCTTAGTAAGTCCCTGAAGCCACTCTAAATATTTACCCCGGCATCACACCGCACAAAATGCATGCACAATAAAAAAGAGCTCTTACCTTTTTTTTTTTTTTTTGGAACCAGACAGGGCGGTGAGCAGCACCGAGGGAGAGAGAGAGAGAGAGAGAGAGAGAGAGAAAGGCAGTTAGAAAAGTCACTCTGTTAAAATCAATAACGAACTTGATTAAACCGAAATTCTGAAATGAGAAGCTACACACTTGATGGAAGTGGGACTAATATGTTGTAAATGGATGTTGTAGCATTTGAGTGAGCAGCAGCGGTGACTACAGCAAGAGTTACACTGAGTTGTAAAACGTTGTCTGTGAATTACTGGGCAGCAGCGAGGACTGCAGCGTCTTGGGGGTCAACCTTGAGGAAATAAAGCTGTCCGTCTGTGCGGCGACAACACCAGAGGTTGCCACTTGGTATCAGTGATTGTAGCTTTGTCCTAGTTAGCCACAGCAGTGAATGCAGCAGCATTTACACAGTGGGAAGCAGTGGTTCAAGTGGTAACCCGACGAAGGCTGCTCTACAAGCTGTGAGTAGCATCACCGAAGCTTGATCTGAGGTCAGAACCATGGTAACAGGTGAGGCAGCTCTGCCAGATAGCTGACTCTGAGATCTGAGGCTTAAAGGGATATTCCGGCGTAAAATTAATTTAGGGTCAAGGACACTGTAACACTGAGTTAGACACCCCCTCAAGAGATGAGTGTTGCCGACCGTTTGCTTCTCTACTTATACCAACTTTAGTTATGACTGTAGCCACCAAACATCTTTTTAACTTTGCCTGATTTCTTTAGCAAAGAGACTAAACACAACTCACCCACTCTCTTCCAGCAGCCGCTTGTTTGTAGTGAGCCCTCAGGCCAGTCCATTATGGACTGCGGTGGGGTGACGCAGCTCAAAGAACAACATTTATGATAATTTCTTCATGGAAATGCAATCAGATCGAGACATCTGCAGTGCAAAATGATTAATATGGTGATTATTACTTCAAGGAAATGATAAAGAAATGGTCATAAATGTTCTTCCTTGAGCTGTGTCACCCCGCAGCAGTCCGTAATGGACTGGCCCGAGGTCTCGCTACAAACAAGCGAAAACAACTGCTAAGTGTTCTCAGTGGTAAAGTACCTCAGTAGTCACAGCTGCCCTGGGGCAGACTGACAGAAACGTTGAGCCAGTTTGCACCTAGGAGCTATCAGACACTAATGTCTTTAGTGGCAAGATTCAAGCTAATATCATAATTAGCTTTTAAAGTAGCATTGCAATCTGCTAACGCACACGCTTGTTCCGCGATCGTCCTCTCTACTTTTCTGAGTCTGGCCTGCATAGCAGGGCTCAGGGGCGGAGCTTGGATTTGTGACATAAGAAATCTCTCTGTATCTGAACCTGCCGTTTGGTTTCCATGGCCATTTGAATACAGAAATACTCAGAAATCCAATTTCCCACTTATTTTCCTCATGATATGTCCTGTAGCATCAGAAAAATGCCATACGAACATGCAGACAATCAAATCAAACCTACAATTTTCATCAGAGTGGGTCTTTAAACTGAAGACAGACGGTGCACTTTACTGTAAAGGATCACAGTTATCAGCAGCCATGACTGCAGCAGTGATAGCATCGTTAGCAGCAATGGTGGAGAGAGACTGACAGACCTATTGCACCTATTACAGTGAGCAGCGATAATTGCACTGAGCAGCATAACAGTAAACAGAAGTGACTGTAGTGGCGACAGTTTGCATTGGCAATAACGCCAGCAGCAACAAAGCGATCACAGGCAATGACTACAGCAATTATGTGACACCCTAACTAGTTTGTTTATCCGTTATTGGGTGGTGGATGTGGTGGCCCATATGCAGCCAGAGTGCAACACATGAGTGCAGCAGCATAAACAAGCTCAACAGGCTCTACTCCATTATTTATATCAGGGAGTAGAAGCACGTCATGAAGCTTTAACTGTCTTTGCTCATCATAGAGATCTTGAAATTCTTTTTTTTCTTTGCATCAAAATAATAAAAAAATAATGTATTCGAACTGATCTGCAAGAGAAAATTGTGAAATGCATTTTATAGCAACGTTTCGGGGTTTGGCGGGCAACGGGGGACCTGCTGATTTCATTTTGACTGACTGGAGCATGCACTGCCATTTGCTAAACAACCCAACACTCAAGACTTATGGTTCCATTATAGTTCCATTAGCTGAGAGGAAAAGGGAAAAGGAGGGGCGGAGGAGGAGGAGGACGAGGGGGGGAGGGAGAATAAAAAATCCAAAGGACGATAATTGAAGATGAGGACGAAGCAGAGACGGGTTGAAGAGGGTGGAGAGAGAGCTGGAAAATGATGAGCCGAGGAGCGTACAAAGAGGAGGAAAAAATGCTTCTTTCATCTTGTCAGCCTTCAGGAGGACTCGTGCTCTGTAAACTGGAGGAGTAAAAAAGAACAAGCCCAGCCCTACTTCACAACTATCATCATCGATGGATCCAGAGCCAGTCAAGAGAAAAGGGGAAAAAAAAAAAAAGAACAAGACGAAAGTGAGGCGTATGAGGGAAAGGAGACGACGTGAGGGGAAAAACAGAAAGAAATGGGAGGAGAATAACCCAAAAACTCTGAAGAAAGTGTGTGATTAGAAAGTACTGACAGCTCTAAATATGGCTTTTTGAATTTTCAGCTATTGAAAGGGAGGAGAAGTGAGAGGTTAGGTGTGCTTCAGATGTTATCTGAAAAAAAAAAAATGGTGTCAACTTCTATCTTGTTCACCTATTTGCTCAAATCTGAGTCACGGCGAACTACATCTGACTCATTAATATTCATTTATACTTTCTTTTTTATGATAAGTCAGGCCCTTCTTTCGTATTATCCCGATGTTTGGTGAGTTTCCACTTTAAAACAACAAACTAAAAAAGAGTCTAAATTAAATTTTCTGTCACCTCTGGCTGCAGATTAACAAAAGCATTGCAGGTAAAATAAACATGCTATTTTGGTTCATCCTTATGCATAAAACATAACGCAGGAGCTTCAGCTTTAATATTTACTCTCAGCTAAAGTGGTTTCATTACATTTGGGCCAGCCAAGCTGATAATAGGAAAACAAAGTCTTGCAGTATTAAGTTGAATTCCAGAAATCGCCTTATTTCTTCCTGCAGATAAATCCCCGTCTTTGACACGTTGGAAGCAGCACAATTTAAGTATTCATCTTGCGAGTGTCATCTATGGTCAGGTCTGGAACACTAGTCTATCAGAGAGTAATTGGCACAGGCTGAGCCGTAAAGCAGGCCTCCTCTTAGCTCAGTTTCACCGTTAATGCCCGACCAGAGAAGCACTCTGCCAATTCCCCTCATGGTGGCAATCCAGCTTTATTGATCCCATCATTCCTATTTTTATTAAGGCTGCTCATGTCTGCCATATTCAACGTGCTCTCCACAGAAAGCCACTGGGATTGTGATTGCCATGTCTTTGGGTTGATTTAAAAGCCACTCGGCCATTTGGTCACAGGCGAGGACGGCGGAGAGTTTCCAGATCTACCGCTGCTCTCACTCCACCGGCTCCCACTGCGAAGGCTTTTTAGACATGAGAGGTCGCGGGCGCCTTTTCAAGTCTTGGAGTTTTGTAGGAGTGACGTGGGGCTCGCCAGATTTTTTGGCGTGTTGCTCACAACGGTAGGCTGGTGTGACACGAAAGCTAGCCTGCAGGATCCGAACACTTTGGGCAGGATCCGAACACTTTGGATGCACCGCTAAAAAGACCACGCGGTTCATGCACACGGTCCAAGGAGACTGACTGAATGTGTCTGACAGGCATACTCAGACAGAAAAGAGGTCTTTCTGACCTGACTCTGTAGGGTAGATGTTTAATGACACAAAATGGGCCGTCATCATGCTCACATAAAAACGATTTGGCCGTAAAAGGACATTTAAATGACTGAGTTTTTTGCTCTGAAACTTTGAAACTGTCTCCCTCGAGAACTGAGGACTGTGGACACTTTCAAAAAGCGGTTGAAAACCCATTTGTTTGAACTCGCCTTTGTAAAACCAGGACTTTGGCTACTCGTGTACTTTTTGTCGACTTTTATGTCTTGTTGTCTCACCCTTTTTAATTTGATGACTGTGAAGCACTTTGTGACAACTGTTCCACAAAGGTGCTATACAAATAAAGTTTATTATTATATTATTATTATTAATGTTTGCAAATAGGACTCTGCTTTTAGATAAAAGTTCATTTTAACTTCATATAACTGATCTAAAATAGCATGATTGCAGAACTTGTGCCTGGCAAGATGGCAAAAACTGATGGTATTACAAAGAGCTACACAGATGCATAAAAACTGCACATTTCCGATCAAAATGTGAGTCTTTACACAAGGGGACAGTTTGAAATGTATTAGCCTTTCATTGTGTTTTTATTGTTGATTAATTATTATGATTAAGAATAAAAGTAGATTATAAAATGCTCTTTAAATACCTTCTTTGACATATGCCTTTTCCTACACACCAGTGCAACATGCAAACAGAGGTATCATGTTGTAAAGATGATTTTTGTGTACCATGTGTTTAGCCTCAGGGGGTAGAGGGGTAGAGTTGGTTTTATGGGGGGGCAGCAGGCAAGGGTGGGTGGGCCTGACCTTACCACCTACAGCTACCACATGCTGCTGGGTTCAACCACAGTAGCAGTAACTAGGAAGATGGCAAAAACAGATGCTATTATGAAGAGCTACACAGCTGCATGAAAAGTGCACATTGCTGATCAGGATGTCAGTTTTCACACAGGGGGAGAGATTTTGCATCAGCTCTTTGGATTTTATACCTGTGCAGTTATATTCCAAATTTTATTATATCCTGTTTGTTTTTTGTTTTTTTGTTCTTGTTTTTTGTTTGTTTCTGGTCAGATCCCATTTTTTTCCTAAATCTACAATATACTTCATAGATTTTCGCCACTATCTTTGCAAGCTTCGCTAATAAAACCTTTTAAATTCATGAGGATTTGACGATCCTTCAGCTCACAGTACTAGACTCCCCATACCAGCTTTTTTAAACTACTTCATCAGTCCTGTAAGATATTTGATATTAAATAAAGCATTTAAAGGAGTCTGCCTCTTCAAACCGCTATTTTCCTATCCTACAACCTCATGCCAAGGTTAATGTGTTCCAGGCCATCAAAAGTACCTCTTTACCTCATTATTTAACCCATAGAACTCTCAGCTATATTTTGCGATCTGTGGTCCGCCTGTTTTTTTTTTGTTTTTTTTTGTAAAATCTATGCAGCAACTCTATCTTTTCAAGCACAGCAAATATATACACATCTTTCTCTTTTTTCAGGACAACCTCAGCTGTCAGTTTATGGGTGCAAAAATTATGTAAAATGAATTAGACAGCAGATTCAGAACCATCACAGTCAACCAAAAAACAAAAATGGAGCAGCATTTAGCAATCAGTTTTTTTTTTTTTATAACAACAATATGATAAATAATAATGTTTTCACCGGTATATCACTGTGGATTTACCATCAAACGTCTCTGATCAAACACCTATTTTTGTGGCTGGATTGTAAACCTTGTAAACCATCGCCAAAAGGGTAAACTTTTGAACACTTTTCATCCCATGGTATCACACGGTATATCCCGTCATATATATATAAATAGATATATAGATATAACCATATCTATATATATCTATATCTATATATATATGTATATATATATCTTTATAGTGGAATAATAAAGATATATCTATATGGCTTTTATATATCTATATATCTCTAAGTGTTAAAGGAATGATCAACAGAAGAAACTCGTCTGCTCCTACTGAATCCATAGATTTAAAGCTCTGGAAAGGAATCAGCCCCATACCCACTAATCTGTATTACTTATCAGTCCCCCTCGCAAAGCCCCCAGTCTTGATCCAAGCCCCCCATCTCATTAAGAATTAGAGTTGAATTTTGCCTTTATAACCCCGATGAAGTGTTTAAAGGAAGCCTGATAACAGCCATTCGCAGACAGACGAAATTGGCACAAATTTGAGAAACGTCTTTGACCTCATAAATGTGTCATCAATTATTCATGCTCCTGCACCTTTTGTTGAGTATTCACAAGTGGAACTTTTTATGAGAAAATTATGCATTTCAAGTGAACATCTGTTTACGTGCGCAGCTTGTGCAGTCGATACCAAATGTGTTTGCTTGTGAGTTAATAGGGTGTGTGTGTGTGTGTGTGTCTGAATAAGAAGGGAAGAGCCTCAACACACATTTGACTCAAAGCTGCGTGGATTTCATGAAGTATTTGTGTGTGCATTCATCAGTTCGCTTACAATTACGCCGCCGTTGTCAGTGGGAAAACACACACTCGCATAATGAACACACACACACACTGGAAACACAAGCTGACGTGGTGCTCTGCCACCTTTCTTTATTTTCATCTGAAGACTTCCAAGCTCTCATACTGAGTCTACCTCGCTGTTCCCTGGGAACATCTCTCAATTATAAAATCATTCAAGGGCAATTAATCCTGGTATAAAGACAAAAGGCAGAGCACGCTGAGTATAAATAGAAAGGGGGGAAAGAAGAGAGAGAGGGAGCGGGGCAGGGGTGAAGACGGAAGCAGAAAGGAAGGTGACTGCTGGGAAAAACAAGGAATTTATGTGGGTTTTGAGCCTCTTTAGTCGACTAATTCTCCTCTTTGGTATTTACTATTCACATGGCGGCGAATGAAGTTGACAGATGTGTTCTTTGAAAGTGGCTCTGGAGTGCTTACTTTCCCCGTCTGGCTTCCTGGGGCCTTTCATTGGTACCAATGCAATAATAGATGGCTTTAAGAGTACCTGCTCTGTCTTTGTTGCCAAATTGCTGCTTTCAATCAGAGAGAGACTAAACCTTCTCTATCTTGGTTAACTAAAACAAGTTTTAAAAAGAGGCTGTCATATTCCTGGTGATATGAGAGAGAAGATGAGGTTTGATGAGGTTCCACGGTGTTGGGAGTCGGGGGCTTTTTCACCCACCTTGTTAGAAAACATCCGTATGATCCACATAAAAAAAAAAAAAAAAGCAGCTGTTACTCTTCATCTCGATTTCACGAACAGTGTCAAACATTCACAAGCAGCTCAGCCATCCAACTCGAGATGTAACAGATGAGATGAAAGCCCATGTTCCTCCAAAAGTCTTTGATTCAGGTTTGACTGAAACTCTCTCCAAGACTTGAATGGAGTCCTCGTTTGTCCCTTTGACAAACTATTCAGAAGATTTCAAAAAGAGACGTACTTCAAACTTATCCGCATTCCTGTTTGGATTATCAGTCGCTATCGGTGACTGCTGCTATTCATGCCGCCGTGGAGTCGTTTTTAAGGATGCTTTTTTTGACTATATCAGGACAATACTAAACATCTCCCTTGAGCTGTGATTCGGGTCAAAGTAAGGAGGATCTGGTGCCAAGAATATGGTTTTTACACATATGGTGGTTGCTCAAAACCTCCCATGTGGGTTCAGGGAACTTCAAGACGGCTCTGGTTTTAAGGACTGTTTCTTCAAGCTGAAGGGGGCCAAGCTTCGTATGTTTTTAGACTGTGGTTGTCATTGAATATAAACCCTTTATTTTAGGCAAATCCTCTGTGCTGGTTTTACACTAGACAGCCTCACTTTACTTCCTCTCCACTACACATACAGCCTGATTTTCACTGTGCAAATAATTAGTTGGCGGATTTGAACTTTGAGTGCTTACAACAGGGCTGGTCTTGTTTTGATAACCTCCTGCTGTTACCTTAAATGAATGGAGAGCTGTAAACCTCTTCATCAAGTTTCTAATTAAATGCGTTTCTTTGTTGTTGTTGTTTTTATCCTTTTCTCAAATCTGTACAGTGTGTTAACTCTTATATACATGTTCTAAGAAAATACATGAGCGGTGTTTTATCTGTTTTATCTGCAGAAAAGAGTCTTTATTTGAACCCTGACAGGCAATTTTCAACGCATCCGGAACGGCTACGAAAAGGCCGTATCCGCTGATCGCAGCTGATCGTGACCATTCAAGTACATGTGTTGATTTCCACCGTGCTGGACAGGAAGTCAGGCACAGACACAAAATAAAACATCCGCCTTCTTTTCAAAATAAAACACTCCGTGTTTTAGGCGGATCGTATTTCACACCATGCAAACAGGCGGAGATGAACAAGCATTTCACGTCAATGACACCATGGATGAGAAGATGCTGATTTTTGAAGTCTAGAAGTAGATTTCCTCTTCTGGAAGGACACAGTTTACTGCTCATATGGTTAGCCTCTGTGGCTAAAGACAACTTGTTATCACGTGATTGAACGTGGATCCGCAGGTTCTTGTGAGTTTTCACAATTCCTGCTGTCCGTAATTCACCGCGAAATTCGCCCATAAACGGACCCAGTAGGAATTGGCGTACGGCAAAAATCGCAGCCGTTCCGGATCGTGGCCATTCCGGAGGCATCACAAGTGCAGCTTTAATTTTTATCATGCTATACCAGGTGCAAAAATTACTTATGGTGTTCCTCAGGGTTCTGTTCTGGGTCCCCTCTTCTTTCATTCTCTTTCTTATGGATCTCTCATAATGACCGCCTTCTTACCAACTCCTCACAACCCGGATCAGCGACCTCTTTGGGGGTCTTTCAAACACGACTTGTCACACATATTGAAATACTAACCGCAGTCAGGACCAAATCTACCTTTAACAGTTTCAGCTGTGATTAAAATTTCAAGTCTCTTAACCTTGACTCTTTACATGCTTACCTACCTCCTTACAAAACGGTGATTAAACTGACATTTCCTTTAGTAATTATATTTGTTTGCACAGTCTGACGTACTTAATATTACTTCAGTGATTTGACATTTCCTCGCTTGTCATGATTAAATGTTTGGGTGGATAATTATAACCTTGCATAACCACTTCTGTTTTTTGGTATTTAATTCACTGATTAGTACTTGTCTGTGAAATTATCACTGAAAATATGCAGCACTTTAGTCGAGTTCATTAATCAGATTTTCTTGAGCCTCTTAGTTTTCTCTGTCTCGGTTTATATCACATTTGAGTCAACTGGCTGCAGATGTTACAGCCTCCACACAGCAGCAGCAGCAGGTAAGTGGAACCATAGAGACATTTTTCTGTTTACATCTCGGTTTGTTAATGTTCAACTGTCAAAAGGTGTTACATAAATGCAAATGGACACCCACGGTTTGTTTAATAAGTAGTCGTGATATAAGTTTGCTAATTTTCTCCAAGGTTTCAGCATAAAAAAAAAATACAGCTAGCAAGCTCAGAAACATTATGCAGCACTGAAATCAAGTGGAGAGCTACCGATAATCCTGAAGAGCAGGTCAAAGTTTGGCCTTGGATTTGTTGAGCTTGACGGCAGTGTGTAATTTAACAGAGAAAAAGCAGTGAAAGTAAAAGTACAACAAAAGCAGCTCTTTATGCCAAACCTATATAACAAATATAACACATATACCAAGAAGTAGCTCAAGAAATGGACAAGGACTATAATTAAAGTGAGAGTGAAATCCCACGACATGTGGAGAGTCTAGGATCGGAGTTTTGAGTTCTAGTCGGTGGGGATGGGCGACATGGGCAAAAAGATTTATCACAATGAGTTTTACCACCCTGATGATAAAAGTCCCATAAAAAATATTATAATTCCAATCCATGTTTTTGATTCATTCTGTTTTGAGAACACCAGTTGGAGTAGTCAAATAAGATACTTAACAAGTTGAAGTGGTAGGTTATGGAGAAAACTAGTGACATCAAACAAGTCTGAAATGTAAAAACACAATTCTTATTACACAAAGTGAACAGCAGCAGCAGATCCACTCTCCAATGTCAGGCGTACCTGATTGCACCGGATGCGATATTTTTTTTTTTGTAGGACAGTAGGGGAAAGTCCCTCCTCCTCGCCTCTGATTGGCTAGAAAAGCTCTGTACATCGAACAGAACATTATTGCACTTCTGAATCTCCTAACCCTAAACCGACAGACAATGACATTTTACAGCCATGAGGAATAACCAATCAGAGCCCAGCATTTCTAGCCAATCAGAGGCGAAGGAGGACGGAAGCTTCCTCTACCAAAAAATTTAATTTTCACCACTTCCGGCCATGTTTGTTTGTTATTCTGCTCTCTGTTGGCTACAGCTGTGAGTCCGTCGCTCGCACTTACATCATCAAAATGCGTTTAGCGCATTTATTGTGAGATTGCTAATAATTATCGTGGAGGATTCGTAAACGCTAATTTATCGCTCATCCCTATTTTGTGCCATTTAATGGTATAAAGAGTCACTTTTACCTCTGAAATAAAACTAACTCTTACTCTAATGTCTTTTTGATCTTGGCAATCAAATTTAAACTGACCGACAAACAACAAACAAAAGCCTCCGCAAGTTGTAGGTATGAAGTAAGAAACATGGACATCGTCTCAGCGGCATTCTCACTGGTTTCCAAAAAGGGGGTTTCGAAGCTGAAAGGTGGCGTATTGGATTTTGGTCAACCTGGAAGTTGAGCTGAGGTGAGCCACAAGCCTTAGTAAGATGGCCACACCCCCAATTATGCAAATGAAGCATAAATATTTGTCTGAACAGCTTTGAAGTTCATGTGTTATTTAGAGAAAATCACCTTCGTTCAGTGTGTAAGAAAAAATAAACAAGTTATTCGGACTAAGTTTGTTTTTCTGAACCGGGCTGCAATTACGCTAAATTCTGCTGGTAAATTTCATTTTAACCCTGGTGGTAAAAGGTCCTTCAGCTCGGGTAATTACTTGCAAATATTTTTTGCAAATCAACACTGGCTTCATTTTTTAACAGCTTCGCTTAAAACCGTCAGATAAAATCTCAAACATCAAGAACTTCACTCTGGTCCAGCTGCCTTTTACATCAAGATTTAAGATAATCCAAAATGTCGGAATCAACGACATAATTTTGGTAATAACTTGAGATGATATCTGGGTTGTTAAAGCACTAAAATACATTAAGTGAACAAACTATGGGGAAATCAGTGTTTTTTTGTGAAACACATACACACACACACACATACACACAAAGCAATAATGAGCTGCCCACTGCCAAAAGCCACTACCAAAGCACTCTAATTAAGCAGGATGCATTCAGGGAAACCTTGGAAAAACACGGAAGCAGAAGAGAAAGAGGACTGGGTAGAAGATGAACACGGCGTGTCATCCTGAATGCTGCAAAACAAGAAAACAATAAAACAGGGTACATGTCTACACTCCTTTTGTGTGTCTGTTGTGTGGCGCGCGCTTGAATAATTGCTGTTTTCTGAAGACGTCTGCTTTACTCTTCTGCACCGAGCTGAAGATATAAAACAGAATTCTGCCTTCGTCCTAATTGAGTCAGCGTACAGTTAGCAAATTAAAACAATTACATCTGCGGGCCAGTCGTCCACTGGACCATGAACTGCATAACAACAACAGTATGGAGGGAGATTTCAGCAGGAAGGAGCAGCCTCATTAATACAGATGGGAGGAGGGGGGGGCAGTGTAATCAAGCTGGAGCTTATTCAGCTGAAAACATCTTAGATTTTGCCAAAGATATGCAGATACAGCTGGGTAATGTACAAACTGAGAGACCTAGATTAGCCCTTATTTAATGCGTGTGTGTTGTGTGTAGTTTCTGCACAAAAACGTGTCTCTTTTGTGTCTCCTCAGAGCGCAAATATACGCCAAATCAATTCAAATTAGGTCATCTCTTCGCTCAGTCTAATGTTCCATAAAAGATGTAAGAGGGCCCAATCCGGATCGCTGTCTGTTTCTGACATTACTTATCTCGAGGTGTCTGCCCCGGCCTCTCAGGCAATTCAGGCCATTTCTTCAGCAAACTTAATGGACTGTTACATAAGCCACCTAAAGCCCGTCCTGCCATTCGTGACACCAAGTGCGAGAAGGGACTGTGAAGCCACTAAGAGGAATTTTAAAGGAAAATGCCTTAGGAAATGACAAGCCCTAAAAGGTTCCTAATCTCGAGTCACCCCATCGGCGAAAGGCAAGGATTTGGGGCTTTCAGGGAATAGGTTACCTGGACTTAAGAGGAGTTGGTGGCTGATGAAACTTCTAAAGAGGAGAGGGAAAGCATCAGGGAGGTATTAGGTTTGAAACAGTACAAAAAGTATAAGGCATCAGACTTTGGAGACTGATGAAGCTTCAAATTCAAGAAAACATGGATTAAAAAATAGCTAATCTAGTGGGAACATCTCAAGACTGTGAGGCCAAACAGATGAGATCTGCTAAAGTAATGCAGATTCAAATGTTTGAATCATCCCAGTTAAAAGGAGAAATCAGGAAAGGAAGCAGGAGACCAAGAACAGAAACAAACTCTAATGTCTTATCCTGTGGGTTAAGAAAGTTGGTATAAGAAAACTGGATTTAAAAAACTTGACTGAACTAGTAGGTTTGAGGTGGCAGATGGAAGCTAAATGGACATGAAGATAGCTGGTTTTAATTAATTGGATTAAGAAAACTAGTTTAAATTAGCTGGATTTAGATGGCTGGTTTAAATTTGTCTGACTCCGATAGCTTGTTTAAGTTACTTTGGTTAAGATATGTGTTTAAGTTAGTTGGATTCAGAAAACGGGTTAAGGTTAGCTGGATTATAATATCTAAATTTAAGTTAGTTCGATTAAAATAGCTGGTTTAAGTTAGTTGGATTTAGACAACTGGTTTAAATTAGCTGGATTTAGATATCTGATTGAAATTAGTTGGATTTAGAAACTGGTTTAAGTTTGTTGAATTTAGAAAGCTGGTTTAAATTAGCTGGATTTAGATAGCTGGTTGAGGTTAGTTGGTTTTAGAAAACTGGTTTAAGTTAGCTGGATTTAGACATCTGATTTAAATTAGTTGGATTTAGATAGCTGGTTTAAGTAAGTTGGATTTAGAAAACTGGTTCAAGTTACCTAGATTTAGATATCTGATTTAAATTAGTTGGATTTAGAAAGCTGGTTAAAGTTAGTTGGATTTACATAGCTGGTTGAAGTTAGTTGGTTTTAGAAAACTGTTTTTAAGTTAGCTGGATTTAGATATCTGATTTAAATTAGCTGGATTTCGATAGCTGGTTTAAGTTAGTTGAAATAAGATAGCTCGTTAAAGTTAGCTGGATTTAAAAAACTGGTTTAAATTAGCTGGATTTAGATATCTGATTTAAGTTAGCTGGATTTAGTTAGCTGGTTTAAGTTAGTTGGTTTCAGAAAGTTTGTTTTTACCTTGTTGGTTTAAGCTACTATATTGCTGTTCCGGTTCAAGCTAGCTGTTGCAGTGAGCCATTCATAACATATTGTTTTATTTAGTGATTTTATATCTGTTGAAAAAACAACAAAAGTTGAACTCCCAGGCACCCAAATAAGAGAACACACCAACATACATTACTTTCAAGTTTTCAAGTTTAGTTTTGTCCTTTTTTCCTCAACCTTCGGTACTTTTTGATGCTTCTAAATTGTTAGAACAACCAAGACAGGCGGTCCACATTTCGACTACTCTTATTGTGAGTTTGTATTTTTTGGGGGCTGCAAATGCTGAACTGTAATGGGCGGAAACAGCAAAAGGAAGCAAAATAATAGAAAATGATTGCCTATTACTGTGCAGAAACTCAAGTGGATTCACCGAGAGGGTACTTTAAGGCCACACAGACGAAACTATGAAAGGTTGCCAGGTTCAAATCCTGGTCGCCAAACTTCAAAGAAACGGGCAAGGGGTTTAAGTTCTGTGTGAGTTAGCCCACTATCACTTCAAACCACTCAGAAGTTGTAAAGTAAAGGAACCTGAGTTGAACTCTCCTTTCTTTTCCCTCCTTCTCCTCTCCCACTGTCTCCTCCTTCATACCACGCTGCAGAGGATCCCAGTGGGCAGACCGGCGCTCACTCTGAACCTCGCCGAAGACGAGAGAGGTGATAGGTTGGAATCGTGTCCCACGGGGAGGGATCGAGTGTACTATGAGAGGCGGCTGTCATGAACAAGTTTGAGACTTCAAACGCATGTCAAGTCTGGTGTCAGAAAAAAGCCAAGTGAGGAGATGAAGGAGGTGACAGACGGAGAAAGAACAACAGTAAAAGTGGGTGTTTTTCGAGAACATGAAAGAGAAACTGCTACGGCTTAATTTTGCAGCATAAACACCCACATACTGTACATTAATACTACTACCAGCTGGGTGCTTCATTTCTCAGCTCTTAATGGGAACCCTCACATGGAAGTAGGTCACCAACGCCACGCTTATCAACGCTTAAGCACACAAATAATTAACGCCTTGTCGTCCATGTGATGCGCTCCCTTCTCGTGTCGTCTCATATTTGCGCGGCAGACTCTGCGGCTATGAGGAGTGTCACATCACTTCCGAAAGTGAATCAGTCAGCATTACCGCGAGCCGCGCCGTCCCACGGAGATTGTTCCCAAACTCACTGTGATAGAATTCCATTAGACTGATATATAGGCCACGCCGAAGTGGGCAAGATTTGAATATCAGCCCACTGTGGATGATACAGACGTCTCTGTGTCGTGTCATTGTCTGTCGGATATTGTCGATTACTTAGCAAGAGAGCGTAATTCAAAGTCAATACGCAACGCTTTTATGTATATGCATGCAAGTTACACCTACGGGCTCGGGTAGCTGGTGCTTCTCTTTAACATTTTCTAAAACACCTCCAGAGAGGCAAGGTGTTAAACATCTACTTTTAGCTCAAGTATTTCTGTATGCATGTTTTGTCGCACCTCTCTCCCCCACCTTTACACCTTACTCCCTGCGCAAAAATACCAAACTAAAGGGCAGAGCATAATTCACGGCCAAGTAGGTCACGAGTTATGACATTTTTACAGCAGTACTGGCACAAAAGGAGCTTCGACTGTGGAAAATAACCAATGATTGACATATTCCTTTTAATAAATACTATATTTCCAATAATCAAAGATATATTCTCGAGTGGTTTTTCCTTGAGTGCATAGATTGAGTTTGAAAGACGTCAAGAGGAGGTCATTGCTGAGTCACACGACGGTGAAGGTGTTATTGAAACTGGAGGTCTAACTTCAGGACATCTTCTGCTTAATTTTTCAACAGTTCTTTCTTTAATCTGTCTCTCAAATGTCCCGGTGCATTATTGAAAGAGCATCGCTAAATGACAGAGAAGCTCTTCAGAAGGATACCTCTGATGTAAAACTGGATTTAAACGCAAAGTTCAAAGTGCAAAGTGAACTTTTCCTGACAGCGGTAAGTGTTTATTGTGTTTAATGGAAGCGTATTAAATTCAGCATCAGCCGGCGCAGTGCGATATATGTTCAGAGTTTATTTCAATCTGTTTACGCTCTGATTCAGAGAGCAGCACCGGGTCACTAGAGGTTGGGAGAGTACCAGATTTGCTTAACGGTGACTCATCAAACATTCAAAACTTTGAGACTTAATGGCCTCGCACGTTAAAAGGCCGACATGATTATTTTAAACGGAAAAAGGGGAAATTCGTACATCACTGGAGTTATTTATTGAACACCTTCTGATTAAGACTGAAAAAAGCCTTGGATCAACTTTTTAGTATCAAAACTCAGCGAACCGTCAATTTCTCAGTCATACATGTTAATTAAATCATATATTTATATTTGATCATGTCTTTGTTCACTTATTCTTCTTCATGTTTGGCGTGGTTTCTTGCCTGAATTCAAGATGTTACGCTTGTTTTAAATGATGAATTTAGCAGCTTTAATTAACAACACTTCTTGCTTTTTAAAAATGTAGATCAGGGTTTCTGCAGGTTTCAAAAAATCAAATTTAGGAATTTTTTTAAGACCATAATGAAAACAGTTCCATTTCACATCCATACAAGCACAAAGGACATGAAGGGAAATCTGAATATTTGAAACTAACTTCAAATCAATTTTTATTTGTAAGTAACATCAGTGCATTTTTAAGACCTTTGGAATTTGTATTTAAGACATTAAATGAGGTTTTACATTTTAAGATCTTTGAGGATTTTAGATGTTTTAAGATTTTTTAGGACCCAGCAGAAACCCTGATAGATATACAGAGACAGAGAAATCAAATTACGCACTGAACCTGGTCAGCTATACCATATCCAAATCTGTTTGCTGGTTGGCTTGATGCACGAGTCCTTTGTCTGCCCGTGTCGGTCAACAGGACTTACAGTGACTTAAGGCTGGGCGACGAACCGAAAATGTACCAGTACCAAAATTTATGGCAATGACCAACGTAATTTTGCCCATGTCAATACATAAAAATAAATAAATAATATGAATAATATAAGTACCTAAATATAAATATTCCCAATGCAGAGGTGACAGATGACTGTGCAATGCAGCAGAGTGTAGGGCTGGGCGATAAACCAAAAATTAACCGATACGGAAATTTACAACAATAACTGACGTCATTTTGCCCATTTTATCAGTAGATTGGGTGTCAAATAAATAAATAAATAAAAGTTGGTTTTGGATGTGTGTAGGTAGGCTATGGTCTCATGTCTCTTTAAGACGCTGTCCTACATCAGAGACGTGACTCCACCCCATCCAGTCTGTAACAAAGAGGGAAAGACAGGTGAGGAGATGGAGGACGGTTCAAAAGTTTGTAGCAGCTTGTGGAGTAGTTAGCGTCCATTTATCGTTATCGACATGAAACGCTCAATATATCGCCCAGCCCTACAGTGACTCTTTGTGTTCATCTTTAAATTTGCTGCTAAAGTTTATTTACCGGCTCTAATAGGAAAGTAAAACTCCTCTTCCCTCCATCTCTGTGAAACAGTCAATGAAAAATGGCGAACACATGGTTGTCACTCCTCTAGCAGCAGGGGATTGAGATATGATTTGAGTGGGTGGAAACTTCCACGCCTGATAAGTGACTTATTCTTTTTTAATAACTAATAAGAAGTGAAGCAATAGACGGTACCAACTTGCTTAGCAGAGTAAAAAAAAAGAGTTTGTGTTTGAACAGAGGAAACCAAAAACAAAGACAAGTCCGACTGAACGCACGAAAGGGCTCAGCTACAACCGTCTGAACCCTGCAGGAGTCCATCTGTAACACACATACACTCAGCGGGGACCCGAGAGTCAGCGCTGGTTGTTGCAGTAGATTGTGTGACAGCCTGGATGTCAGTCTGTCACACAGAAATACACCAGAACTCGACAGTGAGGAGCTACGATGAAGTATTTCTGGCAGTGTTAAGACAGATAGAGTTGCAGTGACTCATCAGGAACCGTATTACCATGATGATAACACTGTTAAAGTGACGTCCAGGGTTTGACGTTAACATCCACCGGCTTTAAGATGATCATAGAAGAGCCTCATCCACACATGGAGCTGTGCAAATGAGTCTTAATTAAATATATTGTATAAAACTGTGAGGATGACACCAAAGTGTTTTGTGGTCTAGATTTGGTGTGCACAGTCGTCATTTACATATAAGAGCGTAATGAATCTAGTTAAAGTCTGTTTCAGCTCGCCGAAGCCAACTCTAATCGTATGAAATGTCATTTCCCGACAACAAAACTGTGGGTGGTGAAAACGCTGAGCTGCTGGAAGAACCCCGAGCCAAAGTAGCTGGTGGCAGCTCTTCCACTTTCTGTGTTAGTAAAGTCTACGATACACAATAAAATAGATTTAAAATACTTTAGAGTGACAGTTATGTATTAGAAACTCATTTATGCAACTTCCTGCCTTGTAATGCGTTTCACTTTGATTTGCTGAGAGCTTTTTTTTCTGCACGGTCATCATCACAAAACTAACACTGAAACACACGGTTGTAGAACTTTACATTATTGGAATATTCAATATTGGAAGATATTAAAAATTTATAACAATAAAAATTCACCAAAATTATAAAAAGGAACATTTTCCTAAAACAGCTGTTGTAGTATGAGGAGTCCCTTGGTGTGTGTGGTGATTTTGGGGTCTCTAATGTATACTGTCTTGCTCTTGTATTGTAATTTGCAGACGGTCCCTAAGCACTTGACCGCCTACTGGCTGCGCAGAGAGATCAGTTTTATTCATCCAGCTCCAAGAACGGCTCGTTTTAGTAAAACAAATCGTTTTTTGATTCTTGTAGCCAGTAGTCTCTGCTATTATGACATGAAAGAGGCATCATTTGTGTTTAGACAACGTTTCGCCTCAAAGTTATTGATACAGGAAGTCCGAATCTGTGAATATCTTTCAAACTTAACCAAACTTTTTGTTTTTTTGTGCCATGACATACAAAAACAAACACCTAGCTCTTTCAGTTTTCGGCACCAGCTACCGTGAGGCTTTCCATCTTTTCCAACCTCTTACGTCCAAACCCAGCTTCCAATATCGCCATTTCTTCTCCTGGATTGATGTAACTGGCATCTATCATTTGAAATCTGCTGTTCACCGCTCGCTGATGCCTCTTTTTCTTCTTCTGTTTCTTCCTTTTCTTCTTCTCCGAAAGGATGCTCACTATCCAGTGTAATCCTCACCTCTACCAGTCATATTCAGATCTAACTAACTAGGATCTAACTAACTAGGGAAGTCCTGAGCCGGAGGTCTTCAGGCCCTGCATTCGCCGTATTTGTTTTGCTTCTGTGCGCAGGTAACTGCTTAAAAAACGCAAAAAACTCTTTAAGAGACAAAGAGGAAGTATTCATGATAGCGTCAGGCCTCACAAGAGGAAGAAAAAAGAAAAAAGGAAGCAGTTCTGCCAGACACCCGAGTGTCAGACGAATGCGGCTCACCATGAGTAATCCGAACGGTCGATTTGTACGGGCTGTTTTTAGCTCTGAAGTTTTAAAAAATTAAAAATCAACTTCAGCATAATTTCGTCCCTTCACGGCCTTCCTCGTTCGAGTGTCTCGCTCACGGCAACATTTTAAATTACCGTACATCAAGGTAATTTAAGTCAGCGGGAAAAAAAAAAAAAAACGGCAGGGGAATTTTCACTGGCGGAGGATTCATCCCCGACGTCTTTGTGCAGCTTTAACAAGCTCGACCTCGATGTGGCGACACACACACACACACATTTGGAAAGACTGGCGCACACTTTTAAACACTTCACCGTGTCTCATTTTCTTCCTGTTTTCACAAATAAAGAGGACGCTAACACAGCTGTGAGGAGAATGTCGGGATCTCTGTCGTACGTCATTCGGGTCATCGCACCGCGGTGACTCACCCGCTAAATAAACGCTGGAATGAGTAACTTCCCCTCTCCGCAAAACGCAAAGATTAAAGAGAAAGTGTGAAAAAATGCAAACTGCAGAGAAGAGGTGAGCTCGGAGGTGTTTTCTCTTTTTTTTCTCGACTTTAAATTAAAGCTGAAAGCAGCAGGTTTCCTTCGGCGGACAACTGCTCAACTCCATCAGAAGAGAGGAGCGCCGCGCCTCATACCAAACAGACCAGCGGTGGGAATATGCGGCGTAAGCGTCTACAGAGATGTACATCATCATCTCTCTGTTGGTTTGTGTGTTTTTTTTCGTTGCGTGAGGCAAAGAGGTGGAGCGCGGCGTTATTACGCACACGCCTACGCACACCGGAGACCCCCCGAAGGCCCTGCAGTGCCGCGACTCTACTGTAAGTAAATAATCAGAATCCCCCCGGTGATCCGAGGATGGGTTGTGTGTGCGCTTGTGCGATGTCTCCTGAGTGGCCGTGTGTTATTGTGGAGGGGAAAAAATAAACGTGTGTTTGTACTCCGCCTCATACATGATTGATTGGAGGATTTGGTCGTCTCCCCCGTAAACAAGGCTCCCTCAGTCTAAGCGGGGCGGCCTGTTTGAGCATGCAAAGGTAAGCCTGCGAAATCGCCTGATCGACATTCAACGCGCGTCCACGCTGGCCGGTGACTCTCATTTCCTCTCCTCTTTTCGCTCCCTTTTTTCTTCCTTACTTTCCTCCGTTTGATTCAAGTCATCTCAAAGCGGCTGGATTGTTTTATTCCCTGCTCCTCTTCCCCTCACTCTCCTCCTATCGTCTTCCTGTTTTGTTCCATTGTCATCTTTCATCCTCCTCTATCCACTCATCTCCTCTGTTCTCCTCTCCTCTCCTTAACTCGCTTCTATTCAACTCTTTTCAATTCGCTCCTTTTCATTCTTTTGCTCCTATTTCCTCTCCTATCTTTTTTCTGTTCCGCTCTATTGTCAGATTTCCTCCCCTCTCAAGTTTGGATGTTTTTCGTTTTTTCCGCCACGCATGTAGTATTCATGTAAGGCCATTAGAGGAAAGAAGCGTCACACTAAAAGAAGATAAAATAAGCGCTTCGGAGTAAAAACAACAATCCACGAGGGGACAAAAATCAGCAGATGGATCACAAATGTGATTAGCGCCTGCTAAACGGCCACTCCCCTATCTCCTTCAGCGCCTTTTTTCTGTCGTGCAAAGTCACGGAAAAAAAGAAGAAGAAGAAAGCAGTAGTTGGCGAAGAAGCTCCTTAGTCAGCTCCCCTCAAAATGAAGTGACACTTTCAACTTGGGGGCCCTGTAAGTGCGAGCGGCTTAATGTCAGACAATGCTGCTGTCGTAAGTGTGAGGGCTGTGCAGAGGAGGAGAATCAAAAGACCAGACATCCGCTGTCATTTAGTCACAGAGAGGAGACATGAGAAAGAAGTAATTAGTGAGAGACGGTTTAAGAGACGGGGAGGGATGGCAGCGGGGGGAGAAGGAAAAATACCAATGGGAGAGAGGGAGTGAAAGAAAGGATGACAGCGAGAGGGAGACATGAGGATTGAGAGGGGGAAATTAGACGGCAGGAAATAAGATGAGAGTTTGACTGAAGTGGGATGACTGAAGAGAGTTTGTGCGATCTGAACAAAGCCGCAGTTCACTGAAGAAGAAGAACTATTACAAGAACAGCAGGTCCGATTTAAACCTTCAGTTCTGTAACATTCAACATCTACTTTCTGGTAAGATTTTAAATGTATCGTTCCGTCCATTTTCTCTCTTTCACCCTTTTTCAGTTATTGTTTATATTTGATGCTGCTAGATCTGAAACATCTGATTTGGATGTTAAAGGGACATTCCGGCGTAAAATTAAGTTAGGGTCAAACACCGTAAGACCGAGTTAGACACCCCCTCGAGAGATGAATGTTGCCGATCGCTTGCTTCTCTAGTTATACCAACTTTAGTAACGGCCGCAGGATAGCAATACAGAGAGCCACGCGCTCAACCAAAACACCACTCTACAGCCACAAATAATGCTCAGAACAGCACCTAACTTCATCAACAGGACATATAGTTCTGGATCAAGCTAAAGAGCGCACAAAAACACAGGAGGCCAGTGTGAAACTGTGGAGTCTGTATGTTTATATCCGCGGCTGTTTTTGGGAAGCTTTTCCGCCTCATAATTAGCGCTGAAATGCTAAGCTAGCAGATTTGGTGCTGCTATTAGCGAAGTGAGAGTGCAAATTTCAAAGTTTAGCTGGTATATAGTGAAATTATTTGAAAATAGGCAGCTTTACAACTCCATATTTGATTGAAAAAAAATCAGATTTTGCAGTTAAATTCTTAGTTTTTTGTTTTTTCCCCTATTGCTAACATGTGCAACATTTAACCTCCTAAGACCCGAACTCTTGCAAGGCATGCATTTTTATTTTCTCTTTAATATTTAGGCTAGTTGGGACCTGATGAGTGTAAAAACAAAGAATGATCTTTTTACATGATGTAGTTACTGAGAAAAATGATGTCCACATATGAGGACATTCGTTTTAAATTTTGAGAGAAGGCCCTTGTGAACAAAATTTAATATTGTGGTCTTGACAACCAAATATGTGATGTCCACACATGTGGACGCCAGGTCTTAGGAGGTTAAAGGACTCAGGTATACACTGTCAATACAGCTGGTCAAAGTTTACCCTACAGTCTAGAAAAACTAAACAAAATTAAAGTGACAGTTTGGACTTTAAAGTTTCTAAATATTTTACAAAATTGTCCTCTGGCTGCTTGTATTTGTTACGACACTTTATTTTTACTTCAGGTGTAAAGATTGGCTGCTTTGGCGCTAATATGCTAACAATTAATTAAAATTGACATATTTACCTGGTGTTTACTCAAATTTGACTCCTTAGAACAGCAACCTCTGAAAGTGTTGTATTTCACAGTGAAAGCTTCAGCTATCAGGTTTCATTTTTCTAGGTTAAAGTTAGCAACAGCCAAGCTAGCCGCCCTGAAAGCAGCAAAGAGAGAAATTTCAAACTCAAAGCAGCTTTATTCAGTCGTCAATGGGTGCTACTTACCCGCTCTCCTTTTTTTAGACAAAATTGGATAAGTGGGAACCCTCTAAGAAAATTCGGCCCCTCTGAACACAAACACCAAAGCATAATTTGAGAGTGTGAGACGTTGCACCTGCACTGCGAAGAGTACAGTGACACGGCAAAAAAAAAAGGGAAAGAAAACAGTAACTCTTGGAAGCCTCTGAGTGTCTCTTCAAGTAGAAAAGAAAGTGGGACCAAAAGTGTGGTGGAAAAAAAAAAAAAAGGTGGGGGACGGAGACATTGAAGGGCATCCAACCCTGTAGTTAGCAGGTGGCGCTGAGTTGAAGTGTTAGTGATGTTGAGGCCTGGTATGTGGTCTCTCCTGAGAGCAGTGGGGCAGACAGGGGTCTCGTCCCAGCAGCCAGTATTATGGCAGCTTGATGTTATTTTCGCTGCGAGAGCTGAAGTGTCATCCTACACAGGGCTAAACTGTGCTGACAAAACAGCAGTATTCAACCGTGTGAGTGTGTTTGTGTGTGTGTGTTTGTGTGTGTGTGTGCATACCACGCCAGCCAGCCAGCAGTGGGAGCCTGGGGGAGACCCTGTCATGCATTTCACAGTCCTGGCAACTCATAATGCCATTGTTAGCATATGGTTGTGTGCTTAGTGAGTTGTCTTTTGCCTTATCAAATATTTACAATTACAAACCGAGTGAAACCCTCGCCCTGCTTGGCATTCATGTTTAATTGATGCCTCACTCTCCTCCTCCCTTCTCTCGGCTTGTTGTCTTTTTTTTGCTTTTAAGTTTTCTTGTCTTGGATATGCGGGTCTGAAATACCCAAAACATTTCAGGGCTAAGATTAGCTCCTGCACGGACAGTTTGGGAAGAGCTCAGTACAGGCCTGAATCAAAGGGGAACTCCACTCACTTGAACTTGTGTAACGCTTATTACATAACTCTGATGAAGTCAGAGTGATGTCCGGAGTGTTAGCGTGGGAGTCAGTAAAATGGAATAAACAGTATCGTCAATAATCTGTGTCAAGATCCAACTCTTGATTCAGGTTATTTTTGGGTGAAACCACTTTGAAAATTTCTGTCATAAGAAAAAGCATGGCGACATTTTAGACAAGACTTTATGTAGCGAAGGATTCGGTAAAATGGACTAACCAGTATCGTCAATAATCTGCGTCATGATCCGACTCTCGATCAAGGTTGTTTTTGGGTAAAACCACTTTTGTCAAAAAAAAAAACAAAGCGAAATTTCTAACAAGACTTCAAAAAGCTGCCAGTAAAGATTCACTGTATATCCAAAAGGCAGTTTGAGGAAACGTTGAAAGGGCTCAGGATAAATAGCCTGGAATACTTCACAGGGAAACCAGCAACAAAATTTCAGGGTGCATAGGTAGAAGATATTTGTCAACCCTAGGATCCAGGACATGCAGGTATGTCCAAATGATTCTCCCATGAAGCTAAGATCATTCATATTCTGGATATAGGTGCAAATAGAAATGAAATGCGATGGAAAACTGAGCAAAAATAAGCTATTCTTGCCATTTTCCATATAAATATTGGATAACATACAAATGAAAACATTCGAAAAAAGCATTTTGCACTATGAGGAAGTAATGTTTTACACAAGCAGGCAAGTGGGACTGACTCCAGATGAGGTCAGGACTGTATAATGTACCAAATATGGTGATTTTCGACCTAATGTACCGCACATTTTGACTGATTACTCAAAAAGTTATGGAATGCCCATCCTGAAACTTGCAGGGATGCTAGTGGACATGATAGTCTTTCTTTAGTGTGAATATGAAGAAAATTGAAGGACGCGCGTTTTTTGCTATTTCCAATTTAAGTTTTTGGTCTTTTATCATTTTTTTCTGGTCCAATTTGGGGAAAAAATGTTATAAACAAAAAGATAGAACTTGAAGAGAGCTTTAAAATGACACCTGAATCAGCTCTCTAGGTGCCATACTTCCAGAGATATGAACACTTTTATAACGCATGTCATGCTAGTTAGCCAAAAATTCGTTAGCCCCTATCTCAC
The DNA here is from genome assembly GCA_962446985.1 of Xyrichtys novacula. Taxonomy (NCBI): domain Eukaryota; kingdom Metazoa; phylum Chordata; class Actinopteri; order Labriformes; family Labridae; genus Xyrichtys; species Xyrichtys novacula. The sequence goes on along the minus strand of OY660882.1, from coordinate 2,250,312 downwards.
TAATTAGATGGCTTCGGACAAAAATATTTGAGCTCTGACAGTTTCTCCTGAAGGCCAATCACTCCACCAAATTTCATCAAAATCTGTGACGTGAGTGGCGATTCTTGGTTGAATTGACATGGAATGACCCTAAAACTACTTTGAAAATTTCGTCAAAAGAAAAAGCATGGCGACATTTCTAACAAGACTTTATGTAGCTAGCGGTAAAGATTCACTGTACATCCAAAAGCCAGAGGGATGTCCAATGTGTTATCTTGCGAGTCAGTAAAATGGAACAAACAGTATCGTCAATAATGTGCTTCAAGATCTAACTCTTGATCCAGGTTGTTTTGGGTGAAAATTTCGTCAAAAGAAAAAGCATGTTGACATTTGTATCAAGATTTGATGTAACTAGCGGTAAAGATGCACTGTAAATCCAAAATAAGGACATAATCAAAAGGTAAGGCTGCGGCCCCTGCCTGATGTCACCAACAAAGTCTGCGACCAGTTTAACGAAGGTCTTCATTTAAAAACTTCCCTCCAGTCTTAAGTAAAAGTTGCTCAACATCTTTCAAAGAAACAAACACTTAAAAGTTTCTGTGCCGCCGAGAAAAAGTCTAAAAAGTACGGCGAAGCACCGTGAAGACCGTAGATGTTTTGATTGTTTGTTCATCTCATTGTTCCCTTGCGTCCGTTCCTCCCCGGCAGCCGGCCCACCTACGTGGATAAAAGCCACACTAGTGACTGAACGCTGCCTAATCAACTGACATATAGACCTTATCCTACACGCTCACAGGGGGGACTGACAGTAAAGGTTTGTTAGTTTCTAGGGAACAAAGTATATAAAGAAGTCCAGATTCAAACGATGTCTTTCAGACGTTTCATCTTTTTACTGTCACTTTCTGTTTGATGTGAAGAAATAAAGATGTACTTTCTGAGAAACTTAAGTTAAAATAGAGGTAGTTTCAGTTTGAGTTCGCTTAGTTACACTTTAAACGAAAAGGGAAAATAACTAGAAAATAACTTTTTTATTGTCATTTTTAAAGCAGTGAGTGTACGGCAGGCAGCTGAAAAACAGACTGTTTTCACAGCTTTATGCATTATTTATTCATAATGAGGTTTCTCGGCTAAATGCACATTTACTTAGCTGATAGAAACGACTGACAGGGAGTGATTGAAGCCAGTATGATGGAGAATATTTGGTGGTTTTGAAAGAAAGGGTTTTTCAGATATTGGAGAACCTTCAAATCGGAAACCTGGGTTTCATTCGAGGCCCTCAATGAGATGTAGATCAATTATCCTGCTTAACATTATAATTCTATGTATTTATGTATCCTCATGCAAACTTTTTTTTGTGGTTTCAGAGATCCAACATCAATCAATCATGCATCTCCAGGAACACGTTCAAATCTTGTTTCTTTAGCTCTCATGTTTAAACCTGACGTCTCATTTCATTTCACCAGCTGTCCACAATCACATCTGGACATATCGATGTTGTTTCACCAATGGTGAGCGGACACGCGTGACAGCTTGAAAGATCCTATCAGAGCGCTGACTGATAACAGTAATTTATTCCTGCGTTCTGGTCTCGCAGGGATGCTTTAAAAGCCGCAGAATGAGGCTGACCACGTAATTACATCCGTCTGTTTGGGTTTAATATTTAGAATTCTACGGATGTGGTCCGCACAGCTGACACCAGATTCGCAGAAAAGGTCAGGTATCGAGTTTGAAATGTCTTCATGATATTTATCCGTCAATATTTCATCAGTCAATGTTTCAGTACTCTAACGAATCTGAGTCTCGGCGCACGTGTCGGACATTTCACCAGCTTTTATTTTGCAGAGGCAACATTAACTGTAGTAACCTGAATATAAAACATGTCTCTTTTTCCTTGAATAAGAGGAAACACATAAGACCACCTCTAAACCTTAGTTGATTTTGAAACAATCTTAAACCACAGATGTGAGGACAGTTCTGGTCTATTTTACTGGAGGCAGTCAAACCCGGACTTGTAGAGTCTAAAACACAAATATTAACTGCTTGTAACCTGGTCAACAGCAGTAAACTTTGTATTGGCTATCATTTTGACACATACCTGGTTATGGCAAGCTTCAAAATAGGCCACGCCCCCTTCATTATTGGGTCTATAATCATGCAGTATGTGGCTGGCCTTATACTCTTGGTCTAACAACAGTGGACAGCATGACCGAGGTCAGCTGTCACTCACAACTAACAAGCCTAGAATTAGGCCACACCCCCTTTTTCCCCTTGGCCTAGAATCATGAAGTATGTAGCAAGCCTCATATTTTCAGTCTAGATTTTTGAATGCCAATTATCGTTCATGACAGTCCAAGTCAGAGTGACTGAGGTCAGCTGTCGCTCACAACTACAGTACCAGCGGAACAGAAGATGGAGAGATACAGCGATTGTCAAAAAAAATAAGCATAACAGTCAATTAAAATCTACAGAAACATGTTAGAATCTTCTTTTTGTTTTTGGCTGATTTCATTTATTAGTCCGCTTGCTTAATCCATTCAAAAGAGATCCAAAACCATTGTTATAGCCCAAATATTGATGACCATGGATGCATATAGATAGTAGCTGTTTTAGCTTTGACTTCACAAACACAATCTTAAACCCACTTTTTGAGAGAGGACTAAAGACTGTCTACCGCTCACAACCACAGTACCAGAGGGATAAAAGACGGAGAGTAACGGCGATCATCCTGGACAAAATGGCGGGAATGTTGGCGCTGTTAATCCTCAACTTTGGCCAAGTGGTTGAACGATAAAGAATCCAAAAAAAGCAGCATTGTAGTCTTAAACCAGGTGATCAACCAGGTCTGATCATTACCAAGTTGGAGGTTATCATAAACGGGGACCTGTGGTTGTTTTCAAACCTAAGGGGTTATTTCCAATTAGTGAGAAAAACTCCTGATGTTAAGATTCACATAAGTCTATAATGTTTTTGTCTTTTTTTCCCTGTTTTTTCTTTCATATTACATCATGTTTTCGCTAAGACACACTCATACACACACTGCCATTGTGCTATAATCAGATTTTAGCATTAACAGGATTAAACCTGAGCAAAGGTTTCCCCCCGTACAGAGATAGGGAATAAAAACTGTCTATTATGCTGCAGACAAGGAAATGGCGAACACAGATATAAGATAGCAGAAGCTACACATTTTATCATATCAGATCTCAACAAATGATATCAACAAGTCAGAGATTATTATAATCTGACTTCTATATCCCCAGCAACACAAAAAGTGGAAGATTTAACAGTCGCAATATGCAGCAAGAGTTTCAAAAAAGGGCATGTAGTCCACGTCTCCCATCTTATCAGTTTTAGCGCCTGTGGGGATGAAACAAAGCAACTGCGGACATCCGTTCGGGCACAGTGATGGACGGACACCCGCCAGATCAGGGCCCCGGAGGGAAAAGGTGAAGGATAGACGGAAAGGAGCGAAATGTCTGTTTCCTTCAGGGCGCAGGGTTTATGAGGTAGTGTGCAAGGATGCCAAATCAGATACCAGCACATCAAAACTCGCCTCGGGGAGGCGAAACAGTCGAGGAATGACATGAAGTCTCGGGCAAAACAAAAAGTGCACTTACGCAGGCCTGCATACACAGAGATACAAACATAACAACCAATAATTCTTGTTTTTATATTGCCATGGTGCAAAATTGACACAAGTAATCTTAACGCACACACACACACCCACACACACACACCGAGAAATGCCCAACGGTCTGTAGACATCAAATTTTCAACCCACCGTCTTCTAGCTTCAGTCAGAAATCACATTACCTCCACCATCCCATCCTGCAATAAGCACAAAGCAGCACAAACATCCACCTTGTCAAACCTGCGAAAACAACATTACAGCGCTCCTCAGAAGTGTGTGGTGCGAGCGAGAGAAAACAATCAAGAAAGCAGCCATCCATCCATCCGGAGACGGCGAGAGAGAGAGAAAGATGGGATAGAGTAACACTTCCAATATTCCCTCTCATTTAAGATGGTAACTTGAAAGAAAAGGAGAAAGGAAGGTAGGAAAGAGAATGAGGACGGAATGAGTAAGAGTGTGCAATTGAATCATTAGTGAAGGAGGAGAGGCCTGCAGGGCGGCGGTGGCGGTGGCAGCAGTACAATTGGCAGCTCTGGTCATTCATTAAGAGTGACATTCATTAGTCTGCCCTATAATCTGCCTCCTCTGCATTGAGGGTAGAACGGAGTGAAAGGTAGAAGAAGAGCTCTATGAATCACAGAGGTGGACACTATCGTACCTGGGCCTCCTTTCTTTCCAGTCCTCAAATATAAGGTCTTATCAGGGCTGTAGAGCTGAATTATAGAGGGGGGCAATGTCCTCAGTAACCCGGCTGTCGACTCCATAACGAAAATAAAACTGACTGATTCACAGCAGAGATGATGCTTCAGTCTACCTGAGATTACAGGGTATGAGGCGGCAGGACTGACCTTGATTAGGGCTGTTTAAATAAAGATTGATTGAAAAAATTACAGTTTTATTCAGGAATTGAAATTATAACCACAAAACTGTGTCACACAAGGCCTTACAAAAACATATAAATACTCACGTCTACATATGGCCGGTTTTTGTTCCCCTTTTTTTTTCTGCATTTTTTCATATTTAACTGTAAACTTAAAAAACATTTGAGTTTTTAAAAATGAATAAATGATTTTAAAAGAGATAAATGGAGAACAGAAGGAGAACAAGCACAAGGAATTAAAGGAAAGAAGGACAAGTAAAGGTCAGTGAGTGAAAGAAAGTTTGAATGTTAATGAAAAGAAAAAGAAAAAACAAAAATGTAAGTCAGAAATAAAAAAAGGAAAGAATTAAAACAAAGAAACAAAGATATTAATAGTTTAAAAAAATACATAGAAAAAGAAGGAAATAAAGAAAAAACAAGAAAGAAAATAATGAGAAAAAAATAAAATAAGAATGAAAGACAATGAGTGAAGGATGAAAAATAAAAGAAAAATAATAAAAAACAGAAAAATGAAGGAAAGGAAGAAAAGGTTATAGAAAATAAAAAAAGGAAGGAAACACTTCAAAAAATAAAGAATAAAAAGGTGAAAGAGATATTAGAGAAAATGAAACAAATGCAAAAGAACTACCGAAAAAAAATCATGATAAAAAAGAAAATTTAAAAAATATGCAAGAGAAATAACAATAACAGATGAAAGAAAAAAAAAAACAAAGATTTAAAAATTGTTTAAAAAAATAAATAGAAAAAGAAGGAAAGAAAGAAAAACAAGGAAAAAATGAGAAGAAAAGAATAAGAAAAGAATGAAAGACAATAACTGAAGGATGAAAAAGAAAAGAAAAGAAAAAAGAAAAATGAAGAAAAGGAAGAAAAAGAGGAAAGTTTGAGATATAGATAAGAGAAAAGTAGATAAAAATACAAAGTGAAAAAAGAGTGATAGAAAGACAAAACAGCTCAAGAAAGAAAGAAAGAAAAAAGCCTGGTTTTGTGTAGTAGCCGGCCTCTGCAGTACTGGGACCTTCTCCGATCAGTCCTTAATTGTGGCTCATTACACTCTCTGCGGGTCTGTCCACTCTCTCCTCTCTCTGTGAGATGGTTGAGCAGCCCAAAGAAGAATACAGCACACTGCTACCACCAACAGCACATGTGTTTTTCCCCCTTGTGTTCTATGTGTGCTCAATTTAATAGCCTCACACTCGAACCTGCACATGAAAAGAGCGCCGTTTCCCACAAATTGCTGTAAAGCAGTTTTGTCAATAACACACCACTCAGGGGAGACACAGTTGGCTTTATCTCCCTGTACCTCGCTTCCTAATTGGAGCATCACGGGTAAATCTGTGGATTTCAACACTTTCCCAACAGCCCATGAATTTGTAAGCACAATGAACGGCTCCCCACTAATGTCCATCGTCAGTGCAATGAAAACAAAAACCAGGAAAATGGCCGCGAGCGATGGCTGGGTTTGCTGATGTTCACACATTCAAAAATAAGAGTCCACTTCATTGTGGAGCGTGCTGATCATCAGCCTCCTGTTTGTCTGGAGTACGGTAATTGCCGGGGCTTGAAAACACAGCTCAGCTCTCTGACACTGGTTAGTTTTGGTGATAAATTTAAAGCACCTGTAGGCGGATTTTTCACAGCTACTGAGCCGCACTGTTGTAAAACTGTTAGCCTTTGTGTTACATTGGCCTATTTAAAAAACAACCTTTAAGTGGAATACAAAACTTTATGTGCACAGAACAAGATTAACAAAGAGATGCAGTGTATGGTTTTGCCACGGGGGGCGCCAAAAACAACACAAATCACAAGTTTATAATTGATGCATTGACCGTCACGGTAACACTACAATAATTATAACTTGTAAATGGTAAGCAGACCATTTATAAATGGTAAGCAGATAGTTATCAATGGTTAATCATAATTTATACATAGCATATAGACCATAAATACAATTTAAATTTTACAATTTTAAAAACCTAACCCTAACTTCACAATAACCATCTAAGTAATGTTTATAGATGGTTTAAAAACCAAATAGTAACTATTTACAAAGTGCTACTGACACACATCTTTAATGTTTACAACCAATATTTAAACACTGTATAAACCTTTAATAAATAGTCCATTAATAATTAATAAAAAATGTTAATTGTAATTCCATTGCTTGTTAATGGTAAAGTAACTATTAACTTACAATAACAAACTGTCTATTTGCCGTTTATCATTGGTCTACATGCTGTTTTTAAATGATGATTAAACTTTAATTAACTATCTATTTACTATGATGGTAAACAGGAAAAGACTGCAGTTCCCTCAGTGTCCAGCAGAGGCTCGCTGCAAAAGTTAAGAAAGCCTCATTAAGTCCCATGTTCAAATGCACATTTTTAGAGTGGATTATATATATTTGCAGGCAATGTTTTGGTATAAATATTTAATTATTCTGCAGTGGTGCCAAAAGGCTAAAGATTTTAGATGAATTTACAAAACTAAGAGCCTGGAGGATTCGACCGACCTAGCCACGAGGTTAAACGCTTCTTCCACTTCGACTGTGTTGGATTGAACCAAAGTTAGGTCGGGTCACCATTTCCAATTCGGCGTTTAGCGTCACTAAGACAACATTTAATACAGTTTATGGCCCCTACTCAATACTCCAGTTAAAAAGGCATTTAAAACAAGACTAGAGAGTTAAACACTTGGTTAATTTTATTCAGACGTCTCTTGAAAATAAAACTGTGATTCGGAGTTGATGCCTCAGCCTTGGAAAAGAGAGTTTGGAACTCAAGGTTGAGTCTCTTTTTTGTTTCAGAAAGTTTTCAGTCCTGACACATGGTATTCATTAGCCGCCAGAGTTGTAGTTATAATTGTTTAAATAGTTTGAGCCCTTTTCATTCACGTTTGCTGAAAGGCTTGGACTTACAGTTGTTATATTTTACCTTGAAAACAACAGTTAAATAAACCTCTTTCACTGACGGTAAAAAAAAAGGGAAAAATACCTGAAAATCTACAATTAAAACTGAGCCCGGCTTTTTCTTTTTATCAAAAGTTCAGCATGAAGGGCACCTGCAAGTGGTACCACTAAAAGGGATTACCAAAACCTTCATTAAAGGAAAGGTCAATGTCGCACTTCTTTTTATCTGTGTGCCTGTTTAGTATTTGAGTAAGATGTTTTTTGGGGAGGAGGATAGAGGGAAGGTCTTCCTGTCAACTCTCCTGCACCCAAACGAAGAAAATATCAAAGATATTCTGCTTTTGTTGCTTACAGGAGGATCGTACTGTAGCGCAGCTCAGCTCTTTGAAGTGAAATGACTCCATAAGCATACAAAATCCTGCATTTATGTATGAAAAAGAAATAAACCGCAACCCTACAAGTTAACCTTACCAAGAGAAAAATTGCTTTCTCCTTTAAGTGATTCAGCCTGGGGAAATACTACTACCAACACAAGGAGAGCTGTAATCTGAATTCTATTCTCTGCTGCATATACCGCCTAGATTACAGCCCCTCGGCATCAAAACCGCACAAGGATTTCAGGCGTTTAACATATGGGTAAAAAAAACACATCACACCGGGGGAGTCGGAGCAAAACACTCTGCTGTGAGAATCTCTTTTACTTCGCCTTAATTGCAGAGAATTAATTGCGGGAAACTTTTCGCCCCTGACAAAAGCGGTCCCCGTTTCATTAACGGCGTCATTAATAAAAGATGACGTTTCTTGTCTTTAATTAGAATTAGAGAAGAGGGAATTGAGAGACAGGGAGACAGAATTAGAGACAGAGACTGAGCGGAGGATAAGAGGGCAACAGAGGGTAAGGAATAAATTGATGGCGCATTGAAGAATTATGGATGTAAGTGAGGAAGACAGCGAGCGGCGGTGGATAGATGGATAAACAGACGCTGTCGCTGAAAACGTTTATATGAAGGGATTTAAATAACAAGTCCAAGTTGGTTTTTAGCACATTTATCAACCCCCGTGGAGGATCTGCAGATTCTTAGTTTATAACCAGATTGACTATAAAGTGATCTGAGTGGATGAAGACACTCAGATAAAGAGGGAGTGCTCTGATTGAGTAGACAAATGCAGAGGTGGAAAAACTCCAAAACAAACATGGGGAGCTGTTCAAGTGTCTGCCCCATTTACAGATGATACAGTCATTGTTGCAAAGGTTGCTGGTTTGACTCCCAGCTCTGGTATTTTGTTACTGTTACGTACCAAAAGATGTGAAAAGGGATGAAGGTAAAACCAAGGTTAAGTAATGGCATCCAGGGTAATTAATCAAACAGAAATGTTTACTCTTTGAGGTTAAACAACCAACTTAAATGAAGCAATTTGCCTAGATAAACACCAGTCAAACACAAATGGTCAGCAAAGATAACAAAGGAAAACAGCAAATGCACTGCATACCTCCTGAACCTCACATATTTCCTTTACATTTCGTGCCCATCCTCAGCTGTCTTCATACTTTCTTAAAAAAAATAGCCAAAACTTAACCTAAAAAAAACTTGGTGAGCCCTCCAGGAGAACCCTGTCAGTACCGATCTGTTTATTTCATATAATGAATTGTCTGCCTTTAATAATCCACAGTTTGACTTTACAAAACCACCGGCAAAAACACATAGATAGAGAAAAGTTTCGCCTCCTGTTGTTACATCACCACAGGAGCCGATTTAAAACGCCTCTTTTTCTCAGAGTGTGTGCATTACAGAAACAACACAGAGGTTTTCTACATCATTTTCTCAGAGTTGCTAATCTAATGCATGTTTAAGGTATATAAATGCATGCAAGAAAAATGTAAGACCTTTCAGATTTGAAGAAAAACGTTTGACAAATTGACAGACTGGTTAATCTATGAATTTATCACTTTCTGGCAAACATTTTAATCCATAAGATCTGCATAAATAGCCTTTTAATTTACAATGTAGAGACAATAGCGTGACCTCCTAGAAATATTGAATGATGGAGCTGTGTGGCGTCGCCCAACGGCTATCAATGGAGCGAGGAGATGAGACTTCACCGCGCTCACCCTGCTCACCATGAGCCATAAAGCCATATCTCATCTGATACTCAGGCACACGTACACACAGATGATCCAATTTTTCTCCAGCATAAGAAAAAACTCTCCTGTTTTTTTTTTTTTTTTTCTTTCTAACTTATGACAGAAGCCATCTCTTTGTCTTTCCTCGCCCTATCCGGTCCCCCTCCCTCTTCTCCTTTGGTTCGCTCCGGCGTCTGGCTAAGTGAAGATAAGTGAAGACAGCATCATACTGAGTTTGAAGTGGAGACATCCTCGTAATCAGTTAAATAGCTTAAAAAAGCCTGTGGAGCACTGCATGAGACTCAAAAGTACATATTATCTTTCCATTAGAGCAATCAAAAAACAATATGCTGTGTAATATGACGCTGACTGTGCCTTAAATGTCATATTTCATAAACCCACAAATTCAGCCAAGTATCTACATCCTGCACTGATTGATTTGTTCTCTTCCCCGTCACAGGGAACGTTCAAATCATTTAACGACAGGAGTGGGAGCTGTTACTCAGCGTACAAACTGCCAGAAGAATGAATCAGAAGCTGAGGAGTATATATCCTCATGCTATTTTTACCCAACCTGCCCAGCACAATGCTTAATGGGAGCAAAATAGAAACACAAACAGATGCATGCGGGCAAAACATGTGTTTTGTCAGTCAGTTTGAGTTAAGGATGATGAAATTTGATTTCCCCTCAAGGGTTCAGGATGTCTTCAGATACAGGTGCAGAGTTCATATCCCAGAAAAGGGTCCTCAGTCATTTAGGAGTCAGTCAGGACGACACGTGCCACTGTCTGAGGAAACTAAAAGGCTGGTTTATTTTGGCATCTTTAACAGGGAAGTGTGTATTTTTACTAAAGGCTAGAGCAGCCGTCAAGTACAGAGAAACAAGGAACTGAGACTAAAATCGATTTTTGCGGTCAAAACAGGGATTTTTTCAATGAGCCACAAGCAGACACTCAAGGAACTGCAGTTTTTGTCAGACGCCTGTTTTAACTATGAAGGTTCCTGCCTGGTTGTGCCAAAAGTGATGAGCAACAAATGCTTTAAAGGGATATTCCGGCGTAAAATTAATTTAGTGTCAAACACACCGTAACACTGAGTTAGACACTGTAGAGAGATGAATGTTGCCGACTGCTTGCTTTTCTAATTATACCAACTTTAGTAACGACCGCAGGATAGCAATACAGAGAGCCACGCACTCAACAAAAACACCACTCTATAGCCACAAATAATGCTCAGAACAGCACCTAACTTCATCAACAGTACATACAGGGTCCCAGCCACCAAACATCTTTTTAGCTTTGCCCAATTTCTTTAGCAAAGAGATTAAACACAGCTCACCTACCTTCTTCCAGCAGCCGCTTGTATGACCTTGAGCCAGTCCATTACAGACTACAGTGGGGTGTCGCAGCTCAAGGAAGAACATTTATAATCATTTCTTCATGGAAATGCAATGAGACTGTGATGCTAAGGCAGCAGAACTACCGCGTCTGCAGTGCAAAATGATTAATATGGTGATTATTACTTTAAGGAAATGATAAAGAAATTATAATAAATGTTCTTCCTTGAGCTGCGGCACCCCACTGGGTCTTACATGGTCTGAGAAAGGATGTTAGTTCTGGTCACTGTCATAAGATGGTGCAACAAGGCTTCAGAAATGAACGCCGATACTAACACCAGCAGTGCTGGTATCAAACATGCTAAGAGTTCAGTTTCAGTTCACCAACAACAGTTAAATATTTACAACTAAAGACTGCACAAGATTCATGAAAACCATTTCCACTGATATTTGCGCTGCAGTCATTCTAACTTTTTTCCCACAAAGAAACCAAAACTCACACAAACTAAAACCGACTTTTTGTCCTGAAACATTCATTCTTCCCTCTTTTCTCGTCCTTTCCCCGCATTCGAAAACTTTTAACGTGATTAATGCTTTACTTTCACGTCACATATATTTGTGTCAACTTTAAAATATGACTACATCCCCGCAAAATAAAACTCAAGTAAACAAAGCGAGGCTGAAATAATTCAATATCATAAATAATGCAAAATACTGGGACTAATTTGTGTGGTAAAATAGATTCCAGCTGTACCATGGCAGGTCATTGCATTATTCAGCCGTCTGGCTGAAAGTGCGCAGATTGGTGCGTGCTCGGTGTGTATACATTTTTTATTGGTGAGCTTCTTGAAGGGGTCAGAGCAGATGTGGAGTTAATGTCTGCTTGATTTTGATAAATTTATGTCCTCTCTGCTGAAAAGAGGGGAAAGGAAGCGGACGTTCTTGTGTCTGTAAAGTATTCGCCTTCGTTTACACGTGGAGGTGATATTTGTGTACGCTTCGCCCGGCTGCATTAACTCTCAAAGTTGAGTCTATCAGGAAGGGGAACTTGTTGACCTCGAGGCTTTGGCTGAACAATGCGGGAACGCTCGCTGTATGCTAAACAATCTGCAGGTGTGCGACTGTTAGTGTGTGTCTATTTGGACTTTGCATTACCAGCCGAAGCTTGCAGAGCTGGACGGAGAGGTTTCTCTGCATTAATATTTGTATTTTCACCTGATCCGTACATGATTTTTCTACGCCTGCTGATTTATAATATCTATGAGGTCTTCTGGGGTTTGCAAATGTAACATAATCTGTGATTTACATTCCCTGAATGATGCTGCTAACATCCCCAGACGCTGCTTTTGCTATTTCTTCAGTTTCTGTCTTTTGTGTCTGTCTGCCTCCCTGTCTGACTGCAGTTCTGTTGGTCTGCCTGCGCGATTATCTACAGAAATAGCAGCAGGTGTCTTGGCTCAGATTCCTCAGTAGTTCTCTTTTCCCTAATGCTTTGCTCTATATTTATGAAGGCTCTAAATACAGCGATAAAAAGCATATAGGCTGGAAAACGGTTATGGATCCCCTGTGGTAGAGTTTCAATGTTTCTTTTTACGGCAGAAACACAAATGATGTGTGAGGTGGAGGCAATTAGAGACGGATGGAAGGCTGTCCATGTCTGCTACAGAGAAGAGGAGAAAAACAGAGGTCTCCATTTTTTTCTTTTTTCTTTTTTTTAGTCTTGAACACACACACACATGCTCCTGCCTGCACATACGAATACGCAGGCACACGCACCAGACACAGCTGCTGTTAAGGCCATTACAATGAATCAGACGTGCCTCTGGGAAACGGTATGAGTCACCTACGAGCAGGGTTTGTTTGTCCACCGAGTTAAGCCTCCAGCTTTACCACTTCTGATAAAAGCATTGACACAGCAGATATTTTCTGCATGTGTTCAAAGCGCCGGGGCCGAGCTGAAATAATTGCAGCTTGCAGGAGAAAAGAAGGTAAAATTGATGTTCCACATGCAGTATTTTAATGGATTTTTATCGCGGGCTGAATTTGTAATAAATCAGGAGAGCTCTGTGGATAAACTGGCTTTAATCTAGAGGGCTCTCGCAGTCCCTCCTGACCTTGTGTCAAAGCACATCCAAGAGACACTTATTTCAGCATGAACCTCCTTTAATAAGTGTTTTTGCTGTTGTGGGTCCAAGAAACCCTCCCCCACCCAATAAAACTAACACGCTGCAAGAACACTGAAAGAATCCCTGTGAACGAGCCAAACTGAGGCATCCGGCAGCTCAGCTTGCAGCCCCTCCTGTACCTGTATCAAAGCACATAAAAGAGATTGATTTCAAAGGTCAAACGCTTTAATTTTTCACATTATCGTAATTTAATTCTCCCAAAAATCTGCATCCAGGAAGACTAAAAGAATCTGACATAAATGGGATAAACTTATACTCGTAGCAGCTCAGCTTGCAGCTCCTCTTGACCTCAAGGTGGTTTTGTAGCACCAGTTTTCCTGTATTGACTGTTCTCACTATAGAATTTAAGGATCCTTAAACTTTGCTGGACGGTACAGAAGGAATCCTGAGGTAAAGACGCATTGCTACGCTGACACTTGCAGCAGCTCAGCTTGCAGCTCCTCTTAACCTTCTAAAAAAGCATGAGACACTGAACTCATCCTGAAACTTCTTTGCTGACTGATTTTACTGTTTTGTTTAAAATTTCATGTTGAGATCAGAGATAACACATTGAATACTGACGTAAAGAGGCCTTGCCTAAAAGAGATAATACTTGCAGCAGCTCAGCTTGCAGCCTCTTCTGTGTCAAAGCACATCATAACGACTGATTTTAAAAGTGAAACTCATTCATTTTTCACACACTCAAAATTTAAGTCCCCCCAAAATTTGCATGCAGGAACACCAAAAGAAACTTGACATAAATGAGATTAACTTATATTCGCAGCAGCTCAGCTTGCAGCTCCTCTTGACCTCCTGTGTGCAAGCATGCTATAAAGACACTTAGCTGAATCTTCCACTTCAAATCCACAAACATGTTTTGATCGGAGATAACAGACCAAATACCAACGTAAACAGGCCTTGCTTAAAAGAGATGAGATACCACTTGTAGCAGCTCAGCTTGCAGCCTCCTTGCATTTCTGGACTTTTCTTAATCCTGCCAGACAGTTTTAGTTTAAATCAGTTTTAAGCGGTTATTCTGGCTTCATGATTCTGCCTGATTATCTCACTAATGTATGCTCTAAATTTACACTGTCACAAAAGTCCCCCTTTAAAATAGTGTACCAGAAGACACCGGCACAGCGCTCACACACATGTACCACCATGAGCAGGAATGTAAAAATCAATGTGGCATAATGAGGTTCAGGAGGTTACATAATCAACCCCTGAAACAAAAGAAACGATGAGGTCTCGTCCGACACAAGCAACCAAAGAAAGGCGGCACAAACGGCCGATCATACGCCAAGACTCGCCTCATTCCTTTAATGTGACCGGGCTTATCCGCCCCTGTGCAAACGTGCCCCTGCAGAAATGAAGATAACTCTAAAGACTGGATATGCAAACAAAAAAAAAAAAAAAAGAGGGATCCCAGATTAGTCAGTCAGGAAATCTTTTGCGATTTCCTTATGCAGATGAAAAACAGAGCACGCCCGGAATAGATGAGATGTCTCTTTTGACACGAGAATTGTTCCAATTATTGTTATAAGCCCAGAATTAGAAAGTCAAACAGAGCACTCAGTAGACTGAGAAAAGGCTGCATACCAAGGGTGGGTGCGCACGCATAATGATCGGCACGGACGATACATGCGATCGTAATGACACATGCAATCAGTCAAGCGTGGGTTTTATCATTATTCATATATTACAGCCTCAACACAGACCATAAAGCCGGGTTTCAAATGAGCTGTGGGAGGAATCAACCTTATTCAAGGGCACGTGTGCAGGGCATGAATGTGAGTACACACAAACACAAGCATGGACTTGGAAAATACAGAATCTCCAACACTGTCTGAACACACAGTAAGCCCGCGACAAGTTCTTTTGTGTGTCTTGAGTGCTTGTGTAAACCTGGCGGCGTGCCTACGGTTCGTCGCCGCGCTCTGCTGTCACTGCGTACCAGCTGCCTTCTTCAGGGTGGTGAGGGATCTTTAATCACACACACACAAACAGTGTCTGGCAAATTACTGCCTGCTGACTAGAATTGATAAACCAATAGCCACAAGAACAGGGGAGCCAGAGCCATTTGTTTGGAGGAGCCGCCTCGGTGGCGTTGGAGGGTTGTCATGGTACCGAAATTCAAAACTTCAAAACAACACTATAAAAAAAAAAAAAACACTCAATACTCATTTTGATTCCACAGCAAAAGTGCATGTAGGCTTACTGTCTCCACACACCAAGTGTGAGTAAAATCATTCGCGCGAATGAATTACATGTTAAGTCAATGCAAAGACGCGATTAGTCGCTTCTATTTCTCTGGTGGCGCGAATGACGCAAATTGGGCAGGAGCTGAAAATGTCTCAACTTGAGCTGACAGTCGTGTCGTGATGACCAACCAGCACTAAGGTTGCCAGGTGACGTATGACAGACGGTTGTTCACTGGTGTCGGTGTGTGGGTGCCCCGAATTATGTGATACCTTTTCTTTCAAATACCGAAACCGGAATAAAAAGAAGCTCATCTGGAGGCAAGTTAGCGAGCAGGTCGGATTACGTTGTAAATTGTAAAAAGCTTATGTCTATCACTTGATCCCGCTGGTTGAATTGGCAGGGATTACCGTTGAATTTACCGTTGATGCGCGACTGAAGCGAGTAAATACAATTCATTCATGCGTCTAGATTCGCGCGAATGAAGCGAGTAGATGACTTTAACTCGCGCTTGTTGTGGACGCTCCATAACACGTCAGTTTGATATTGGTCAATCATCATTTTTCGTTACTGATACTACCACCCCAAGTCAAAACTTCAATTTGGAGTTTATGTTCGCTAAGGACCCTTTATTTCACGATGAAGATGAGACGATGACAAACCAAAATATAACACTGAAAACACAAACTCTGATGAAAAACGTTTTATTTCTCTGATTAAAAAGATGATGTCGAACCCAAACTGTTTTCAGAGGACCGTCTTCCCCACAGCGTATCTGGCCTTGTATCTAGGGATTACCTTTGAGATTACTGTGCGAATGAAGCGAATAAATACTATTCATTCACGCATCTAGATTCGCACGAATTTAGCGAGTAGATGATTTTGGGTATGGGTATTTACATAGTGCAACAATTAAAAAGTTACATACACCTCCTTTAATCACTCTCAGCTCAATCTCATTTTCAGACATTTTCTTTTCGAGTTTTAGCAGTTTAAAAAGTTTTCAAAGTTTGAAATCACTGGAGCAGCATCCTTAAACACACTAGAGATGCTGGATACAAATATTTAAGTAGCAACACATCAGCCGAGGCTTTGAAGTTGTGTAGGAAAAACAAATTTGTGGTTGAGAAAAACCTCCAGACCTCATGTCAGTGTGTAAAAGCCGAAGAGAGAAGAACCTCAACTGAGCAGCATCATTTATGACTGGCCTCTGGCCTCAAATCCATGAAGCTGAGATCAGACAAAAGCATGCAGAGCGTAAGGAAAATACCCACGGTGCTGATGGTGAGCGGTGGAGGCGGAGAAGGGAGAGGGTTCAGAGATCACAGATTTGGGAGTAAAGCGAGGCTGGGCTGGTGGTACGGTCGCTGCAGCAGCTGCATGACCGTACCCGAAGAAATGACACAAGGCCTCCCTGTCGGGGCAAAGACTGCAAACAAGAGTCTTGAGGATTGATCCTAATGCACTAATGATGCTGCAGCTGTCATGGACTTATCACTCCTCGCTCTCCGGTGCTCTTTCCACTGCTGCATACAGACGTATCCCTCACGCTCCTTTGAACTCTCCTCAGACCTTTCTCTCTGCTTCTCGTCTCCTGTTTTTCCTCCGCTCTCTCATTTATTCTGACATATTCCACTCCGTGTCTCGTCTTTCTTTTTTCGACTACCTGGGGCTTTGATTTACCTTTTCTCACAGGGGCCTGATTTGATCCTCTGATGTTGCTCTATGTGGTTTTTAATCCTCCTTTCTTCCAATACAGTTGGAATTACAATGCTAACAAAGCAGCTGAGCGTCATTCTTTCCCCTCTTTCGAGAACGACACATGTGCACACCTGCTGCTTTCTCTGCTCGATAGACCCGTCCACATCCCAGCTCTCTGTCCCTCCACCTGTCTACTCTCCTCAGAAGTTCCCCGCGCTAATCTCACGCAGCAAAGCGGCGGCACAAGTCTCCAAATGTCCAATTGTTTACCACGGCCAAGCGTTTCACGCCCCTCACAGGGTCCAATTTGTCTGGTGGCGCCTGAAGTCTGAGTGTTGTCGTCTGCCTCGGCTGCCTGCACGCCATGCAAGAACTCAAGATGGCAGCGCGCGTCGAGCAACAGATTGGCATTTTCCTGTGGCGAGGTGTTCTCACTTTGATTCTCGATGGCAGATGTTGAGTGGCACCTTTTGGGAAGAAAGCCAGAAGAAACGACGTCTCTGCACCAAGGCGCATCACTGCTGGCTGACAGTGACATCTCAGACGCTGATGTCAGATCTGCTGTGGAGGTTTTTTTTCCGCCTATATTTCTGTTTATGTTCCCGGTTTATTCGCTGTAACCACAATATGGCAGAAAGATGCCTGTACTTCATTTCCAGCTAATCTGCCAGACTGGAAATGAAACGGAGCGACTGAGCAGCGAGGAGGAACATGAAACAAATGTCAAAGAATCCCACAGTGTAATTAGTACAGAGCAATTACAGACAGAATTCTCACTGAAATTACAGAGAACTACATTTACCACTAATGTCATGGACATACTATATTCCTAATCATTGATTAAATATGAATAATTAATTCCATTAAAACCATTTCTTATTTAAATTCTGCTCCGAGCGTAGAGGAAGAACCAATCAGGGTGTTTCGTTCGGTAATCAATTTCTGCATAAAAAGATTATGATCCCAGCATTGCTTTAATGTCACACTGCAGCCATGACTCACAAAGACGCGCGAGTCTCTGCGCTGAAATATTCACCAGAGGGGACATTTGTCCTGATGCAAAGCTGAAGGTGGGAAGATGATGTTTTGGTATTTGCTTGTTTTAGTTTGAGAATCAAGTCAATTTCACCACAACTGGAACTTGGAGTGAGCAAGATATGATTTATTTTCCATATTTGTCTCATGTCTTTAATGGAATGTTGCCCCGACACTAAGATGGCTGCCACGTAGGAACATCCCTAAGTGGGCTGCTACAGCGTGCTGGCGTATCTAGTCTTCTCTCTATATATCTAGATCTGTCCTAACGAGAGCCAAAGTCTCGCTCCAGGTCAACAACAAAAAAATGAATGAAACTTGAAACACAAGATTTCCGAGCATGTATTTGAGCTTCCATTTTCATTTAGTCAAAAGAAAGTCAAATACTGATTTGTTTTTCATTCTCCGATCTCTACGACCAAAACGAAAAACGAAAAAAGGTTTGTTTTCCGTTTTCATTCTGCGATTCTAATAGCCAAAAACGGAAAAAGCGTTTGTTTTCCGTTTTTTTTTTTCTCCAACTTTTATGGCCAACACAAAAAACAGAAAAAGATTGTTTTTCCATTTTCATTCTCCGAACATTATGACCAAAACAGAAAACAGAAAAGGTTCGGTTTCCGATTTGATTCTACGATTGTTGTGGCCAAAACGAAAAACGGAGAAAGGTTTGTGTTCCATTTTCATTCTGCGATTCTTAAGGCCAAAACGGAAGAAGAGTTTTGTTTTCTGTTTTCATTATCCGATCTAATGGCCGAAATAAAAAAATGGAAAAGGTTTTTATTCCATTTTCATTCTGCGATTCTTAAGGCCAAAACGGAAAAAAAAAGTTAATTTTCCATTTTCATTGTCCAACTTTTATGGCCAAAATGAAAAACGGAAAAAGATTTGTTTTCCGTTTTTCATCTCCCGATCCCTTACTGGTCGTCGGGAAACAGCTTTTCTTCCAATTTTCATTTTTTTCATTTGAAACAAAAATCTGTTGGCTACTAAGTACACAGACCGTCAACCACTCCCCCTTCTAGCAACCTGCTTCCATACAGCTTACAAAGCTGATTACCATTCCTGACAGGGTACACAGCCAATCACAGTTGAGGATTTTAGGTCGGCCAATCAGATTTAAAGGGAGTTGAGTTTTAAACCCTGATCCAGAACAGCGAACATTCACACGTCAGTAATCTTTATTCTACAGGAGAGTTCAGTACCAAGCAGTAGTGGAAGAAAGAAGGTGGTTTAAGGCTAAAAATAACTGTCGTCCAGATCATCTTGAGTGTCAGCTTCACCTGGATTGCACTGTAACGGCGTTCGCGCTCCCCTGACTGAGCGTGCTGTCACCAGAAAAAGGCTGCCAATTGAATGTGGTGTACTGGAATAAATTACTGCATTAAGACACAAGGTTGAGAGTCCGTCTACTTAATGAATTGAAAACAATAAAACGGAGTAGTTGTGTCCTCGTTTTTCATTGCTTGTGGGGCCAGTTGGGGACACAGCAGCACACCGCCTGGTAGGCTGAGCGTTCCCTGCTGAGGATATCAATAATGCTTCTCTTTTTAACCGAAGAAGCACTGGACGTACTTTAACAGAATCCGGGTTTCCCTTCAGTGGCTCCAGATGAAATATTTAGCGCTGAATATATACAGGACATTAAATTGTAAATCCTGGAGGGTTTCCAATCAGCCTGTGAGGACAAAATGAAATGTTGAAAAAAGAGGGGGTGGGGGGGATTGGTTGGTTGACAAAGAACATGAAAACGTGCTGCAGGTCCTTTCACGGCATCCAGGAGCGAGAAGTGCAGACTCAGAGGCCGACATAAAGAACCGGAGAGCACATAAGCGCTATAGTCGCTGTGAGATGTACTGCGAGCTGAGGAAATCTGAGACAGTGACTCAGCCATCTGAATTCATTATCTGATTTTAATAATCCTTTTAAATAAAGACCTCCAGTCATCCGACATTTGAAACCCTTATTATATGACGATGTTTAAATCAAACTGGAACAAAGACTCTTGTAGCTAAGACCTTTTTTCTTCTCGGCCGCGAGCTAAATCTGCAACGACGGTAACGGTGACTGTGAGAGATCCTTTTGTCAAAGAATTGTAACTACCAGCTCCTCTCTGTTTATTTGTCCAAGACCTTATCAGGAACTTAATATGCAGTGTAAAACAAAAAATGAAATGTGCCAACAGCAAGGGACGGCTGAGAAGAGAGGGCTGTTTGCAGGATCCTGTTTGAATCGATCAAAAATGCAGAACCATGATAGCAGGAGCAGAACTCGACGGTCAAACTGATTTTAAAAAACACGACATCCCAGTGAGCGAGGCAGCAATGCCGGTCGTGTATTTTGTCTGGATTTGAAACATCTGTCTTTAAAAACCACTCATAAAATTAACAACCCTGAAAATACCACAGAATTCAGACCCTTTTTAGAGCGTTGGGCTTCTTTTAATGGGACCGGTGCGACCAGTGTGCCACTAAATGCAGAGAGAGGCGTTTTATTGTGTTTTGGTATTTCACCCAGAGGATGATGTTGGAGAGGAGATGCTGGGTGGCCTACATTGGCCAGCCTTGTAACACTTCCCTCCCTCGTTAGGTTTTAACCATGCATTCAGAGAAAACAGAGGTATACTATTACGTTAAAAAAAGTACTTTTGGACAGCTGATTTAGCTGAAACCACTCAAGAGGATGAGTAACCAACAGAAGTGGGCGATTCAAGTTAGTAACAACTACCAGTGCAGCCTCTATAGGGATCAAGTACTAGCAAGGAGCTACGCGGTTGCACAGAAACTGCACATTGCTTATTTTGCTTGAAGTCGTGAAAATCTACAGACAGAAAGACAGCAACATTCAGGACACCCCAAAACAAACTCTAGTATATTCAGTGTTACCCGTACATTCATTCTGCTGCTGAATTACATGCGCCGCTACTGAATTTTCACATGTTCATTTATGCCACCACTACTGATTTCTACTCACACTGTGTGAGAACAACAATACACGTTATTTTCAACTTGTTTTGAGTCTTTAACGAGCGCATCAAATCCTGTTTGACCCTCTTCTATTAACGTGAAAGGTACCGTTCAAGCTTATACACAGTCTATAAAGTGAGTAGCGCGGGTAACGTCATGTAACGTGAACGGAGTAGCGTAGCTCCATGAGCGTGGGAGTAACGGTGAACCCCCCAAACACAGAAGCACTGCTGCAAAAAAAAAAAATTCTAGTGGAAACACTGATATTGGTGCAACCTTTATTGTGGATTTGAAAGCTGTATAAAAAATTAAATAAAATCTAGTGTCCAGGCAAGTTCCAGCAAAGCAATATTTTGTTAATGTTGCTACATTCTGATATGCAGTTTGTATATCTTTTGTGGGCTGAATAAACAAACTCAGATGAGGGAAAATTTCAACACTTTCATTAGAGCTCTTATGAGTTTTTTGACGTTTACAAAATGGACTAAAAATTATTTTTCCTGTCTGTCCATGAAATCCAAATGCAAACTAGACCATTAGCTTCAAAATTTATATTGTATTATAACCTGATTTGTAATGGCCAAAACCAGTGTGAGGGGGTAGGTGTCAGCCTGACTGCTAAAAAACAGTCTTTTCCACATTAAGCTAATACAATAATGATGCTTTCCGTGATTAGAAATCAATGGAATGTTTTTGACAAGGCCAAACACTAACTACTTTCTCCACAGGGGGCGCAAATCTGACTCAAACCAAAACTTCCTCGCAGGAGCTTTAATGGAAATGTCAAGTTCAGCTTTGGCTGTTCAGACTTTAGGATTATAAACTCAAAGTTGCTGCGAGGAACTAAAGTTTAGATTGTGGCGCCTCCTGTGGACAAAATATGCATCTCATTTTTTTGGCTGATACTTTTCTTTCTCCCCATCATGCCTCTTTAATATTCAGAATAAAATGAGGCCAATTTGAATTTGCAAAATAAAATTAGCAGCCTGCACAAATATGTGACCAAGGTTTTCCTGGAAAAACAGCGATAGGGAGCCAAGTGAAGAAAAGGCTTCTATAAAATGGGACCTGGCGTGAAATCCACTCGAGTCATAAACACAAATCCAAGAACACAAGAATGGATGATGGGTAAAGGTGCCCAGGGGTCAGGTTTTATTGCTTTGGTCCTGTTTATGTATTTGTTTCCCACTTGTGTTGTCTGTGTAGTTGTTGTTGAATTTATTTGAGGTATAATCAGAAAACCTAACATGGGATTCACTACAGTGATCATTATTCAGACAAATAAAGCGAAGAAATATTCAAAAGCTAATATATTTTTTGAAAGCTCGGCACATTAGAGATGATAACATGGATCTGGTGTGTGCGCAAACCTTTTCAAATTTACAATGGAAGTGGAGCAAATAAAAAAATTACAGTTTCGAGCAATTCCACGGGGATGAATAGAGCTGAGTGAAAGCCCATACTTTACAGGAAAGGAACCGAGCAGCAAATGTCACGGCACTTTCTCTGTGAAATGTGAAATTATTAATGTTCGCAATCTTTTTAAGATTCAGATTCTCCTTTCACCGCCATGAATGCGAGGAGCGGGAGCGCCAGACAAAACAGTGCATCAGCGGACACATTTTATGGAAGGGCGAACTCGCCACGGCAGAGCTAATCTGAAGCAGACATAGTATGAGGTCAACACCGGATCCCTCGCACAATAAACCCACTCTGTACTTCATTAGTGTGGACTTCACGCTGCAGAAACTTCTCCAAAGAGCATTTTAAGCCAAAACGAAAATGAAGAATTATTGGTGTTGATGCAGGAAGCTCCTCTGGCAGCCATGCAGAGTCTCCCACTGTAGAAAAGCATTTGGCGCTCAACCCTCGCAGACGGATCAGGCGCGGCTGCACGCAGGAGCCCGCGCTCCCAACTCCCAGTCAATTTGATATATTAAACAATTATTGAATATGCCACCAAACAAAACCCAGTGACACAAAGAGCTGTGTAAATCTCTGGCTGCTTCTCCTAAATTATGTATGACTCCATGAATAATTCATAAAGAGGAAGTGGAAGAGGAAGAAGAAGAAGAAGACAGCGGCGAAGAAGAAAAAAGAGAGTTGAAAATAAAACAATGGCCTGTAAATGGAATAAAAGGAGTAAAAATAAACGCTCCACAAAAAGGACGAGTTGCTGCTGTTTAGTTGAAGCTTGTGAACTTGGCAAATGGGAATGAGTCAGTCAATTCAAATTGAGTCGGCTGTCATTCATGGATGAATGGAGGCTTATTATGATGATAACATTATGGTGAAGGCCTGCACGCATGACGGATCAGCAGGCGGTGCAGTGGTACAGGACGATAATGTGATTGGCAAACAAAAAGCAAAGAGGAGTGAGAGTGTTAGTGTGTAAGAGTGGATGTCTGATTGTGTGTGTAGTGGTGGACATTGATTGATATTTGTATGGCGGCGCTCGGCTGTCCATTTAATGTGCTGCTCTGTCTCATACACATTACGTTTGAATATGAATGAGTCCTTCTGAGATCACCGCGTTGGATTTTACTCATCAAAACTGCTTTTAGAAGAAACGGAACATGACATTGGTGGTGTGAGACTCTTTCTCAGTCACTCCAGCCAGAAGTGAAGGGTTCGATCTTAGCTCCCACAGTCACATACCTTAAGATAATGAACCCCAACTGGGAGTCTTCTCTAATCTCTGCTCTACCATCACTTTCCCAAATCGTACCTACCCATGCCTGATCTACCCCATCATACCCTACCTTAATCTACCCCAGCCCACCCTACTTAACCCCAAACTCTACCCTGATCTACCCAAAATTCTCTACCCTACTGCCCAATCTTACACTCATAAACTCTACCTTACCCTACCTTACCCCTTTACCTACACTGATCTATCCTCCCTTTTCTCCAACCTCCTCTACCCTACCCTAATTAGCCTCATCCTATCGTTATCTACCTAATCCTACCCTCTAAACCTAATCTAGCGTTACTACTTCCGGCCTACCCATATCTATCCTGCCCTACATTGTAATACCCTACCCCAAGTAACTTAACCCCCACTGTACCCAGCTCTGCCCTACCCTTCTCTGATCTACCCTACCCTACCAAACCCCAAGCATTCCCTGATCTACCCTACTCTACCTTGAACTTCCTTACCCAACTCTGATCTAATCCAACCCCTTTTCTACCTACCCTACCCTAACCACCAGCTTCTCCTGAGCTACACTACCCTACCCTGATCTTCCTGTACAATCTCTGACTACCCTACCCTACCTAACCCTGACTCTACCCTTATCTAACCAACTTTATCTTATTCCCCACTCTCACGCGATCTACCTGACCCAACTTCTCCCCTTACCATCGTCTACCCTACCTAACTCCACATTCTACCCTTGACTCTCTGACCCTACTCTACTCTACCTTTTCCCTACCCTTTTCTTTTCTACCCAACCTCTCCACCACCTGACACCACTTTTCTTCACCCTGCCAAGTCTGTTTTTAAACAAATAAAGAAAAAGAAAGAAAAGAAAAATCATTCCACCAAAAATTATATGCTGTCACAAATGAGCATAAAATTTAAGACATTTTTGGTTGGCGGGGCAACACAATGCAAAAATCTTTTTGTTACAAGTAAGGGAAGTAAACACGAGCTAAGTATTGCAATTACAGCCTTTCTGAAGTCTCCTCAGACCTGAGTGACTTCTATGTCAAACTAATAATCCGAAGGTTACCTAAAGTGACCTAATATTTCAGTTTCCCAAACGTAGAAAATAGTGCAGAGCCCGAGAGAAGAGAAACGCCTTGTCACTCTGCACACGTCGGACTCGCGGTTTCTAAACATGACTGTGGACCAGGTCTGATTACAGGCTGTAGTTATTGCAACCCAGGTGCTCCAGGCTGCATGGGTTAGCCGAGCTGTCACCAGCCCCCTGCCTCACTAGCAACAGTGTTTTACATATAGATTGAATTACCTGGAACATTTCTGCTGTATGTAAATGACCATTATGCTAATAGTGTGCAAAAACTCACGTTCAAGACACGGGACGGTAGTTTCTTGTGTGTGAGTGTGTGTGTCGGTGTCCCTGTTTTGGAGTTGTGGCTCTGGAACACCCCAAGGGCAGAATTGAGACGGCTAAAACTGAGACTAATCTGCTAAGACTGCATCAAAATCCAACTTTAAAGGCGAAAAATGAAAAAAAAGCTTGGATGTGGGACACCTCTTTGTGACCCCGCGGAGACAGTAAGATGGATTCCAGACATACAGACTAACAACAGCTTAGCCTCAAACATAACAGTGAAGGGAGATGAGATCATGACACACGCGGGACCCCTGAGAATGAACAGGTGCAGAATACAAGGACAGATGACAGCTGCAGAAGTGTGACTGACGAAGAATGTGGCCTGCGAGAGGCTGCGGGGAGAAGAGAAAGAGGTAAATTAACTCAGAATGAGAGATATATGGTATAAAATATGATTAGCTCATGCAGAATAGAAGAAAAGGTGCGGAGAGAAGTGAGGAAAATCTCACCGGTCTGCTGAGAAGGTCAGAGGTGTCACATTGTAATGCTATGAGCAAGAAGCAAAAGAAGAGAAGTGATGTATGCATGCTTTACAATCTGAATGTCATGGTCATCCAGATTCAGCCTGCAGAGAGGAGACAAAAGGAGCAGAAACAGTGTGCTCGAGCTCCAGTAAGAAAAAGGGAAACGGTGATCATTAGCTGAATGCCAGGCCTTGGCTAATGAGGGGCGAACTGGAGCGAGGAGCACAGCGCTGGGGAGCTGAGGTAGCTTTTACTGAGCAATTCTGGGAGCAAGGGCCGCCACGTCCCTGCTGCCTGCTATTCTGGTCTGATTGGAGTGGTCTGAAGCAAACCAGCAAGCTCATTGTGCCGGGTGAGGCGAAGGAGAAGAAGAAGAAGGGGGGGGAGCTGAGAGAGATGGAAGACCACAAAAGAGATGCTTGTGCCCACAGGGGATCAGGTTGCAAGGCTGAGGGTCATCATCTCTGGCCTCCTTCTTTGCCGGCTGCATTCCTCCGGCCGGGCTAATTCAAAGCACATCTGTTGCCGTTGTTTCCACAGTTCGACAGCCCTCGGCACTCCTCCGGCTGCTTGTTTCTCTGCATCCCCTCACTCCTTTGTTGTCCGTCTTTTGGATTCGTGTTTGTAACGTCTCTTTGAATGTTCCCCTTACTGGACTGAAAGTCTTTTGGGACTCAGAACCAAGGTCACGATAAGATTTCAGAAATAATGTAACAGGATAAATCCAGACATTAACGTTACGTTGTCAGTCAGCAGATAAAGGCTTTTTCTTGGTATTTTCAATTTACATCTAATAATTTTCAGCTTTTTCTCCGACATTTACATCATTATTAATAAATAGGATCTATTTGTTAATTCATGGCCGCTTCTTGCAAAAGTCTAGCCTTTGGCCCGGACTACACGTATATAGATATTTATCAGGACAGAACTCAATCCTATCTGGTAGAATACCCTGTATGTCCGCCATCGTTGTTGTTGTTTTACTTTTTAATTCCCATGCGCGAGCTGCGGGTTGACGTCATCGATCTGTAAAAGTTCAACCACACGAATCCACTTATACGGATATTTTTTTATTTCTCCACTTGTTTTTTTAGATTCAGATTTTTATCTGGTTTGAGTGTTCCAAACTCCTGTTTTGGTGTGGTAGGGAGGCCGAATCGGACATAAATATGAGCGGTTTAAAATATATCCACATTCAGGTAGTTTTCAACTTTTTTCTCATAATATTACAACTTTTGAGTATTTCCTCCTTTTTATCTTAACTGTACGACTATACCGTACCTCTAATTTACAACTTTTTTCATATCTACTTCTTTTTTAATAAACTTACCACTATTCTTATGTTTACTTCTTTATTCCAATTTATGAGTTTTTGTACGACTTGCACTTTTTTCTTCACAACTGATGTTTTCCCCATTTTTTTAAGGGTATTACTGTTTTTATCCTCTGGCTTTTACACTTGTGAAATTTAAATTCCTTCTCTTTACTCGTCGTATTCATGTTTCGTTGTGTAGTATAATGAACTTTTCTCTAAGTAACCTCTTTTTTTTCATGTAACACTCCATTTTAATCTTTATTTCCCTCAGTCCTCCATCGCAGTCTACTTTTTCATGTCTTTCCTGTTTATCTGCCTCCCCGTTACTCCCCGTCTTCTTTTCAGCAGTATCTTATGCAAAATAACTGTTTTCTTGTATGCATTTTTTCATCCACCCCCTCAGTCTCTCTTTGTTTGTTTATTTTGTGTCCCTATATGCTGACGACTAATGGCTCTATTTGCATATAAACTTCTATTCATGTGTCCTTGAAGACGTCGCCTGGTTTTGGCCACCCCCCCTTTTGCCATTTCTGCTTCTTTCTGATCCGAACTCTCACTGGTTTCTCCTTATCATTTAATTTTTACTTTAAATATTTGCTCCCGCTCCTTCTTCGCGTCTCTCTCTGGTTGTTTAACACTCTGATAAGTCAACGACTAATGGCTCTATTTGCATGAAATCTACTGCTGACACAAAAGAAACGCTGATTTTGACCACCCTTGACCGCACAGCCAGACACAGCAGACCAAAAGAAGCATACATAACTCCACCTATTATCCGCTGCGATGTTGACCATAAAAAAAAGCATCTCTACGTGGGGAGATTATTAAGGCCTTGGCGCGGGGGTCTGCACTCGATTGAAGCTTTCCTTGTTCTTTCTGTTGCCTCTGGTCTTTCATGTCTTGCCAATCAGATTGACCAAGGATGCCAAAAATATCCCCCGGACTCAATCCGATGCTATGCCAGAAAAACATTGATTCGTGTTTCATCTTTAGCAGTGATCTTTCTGTTTACACCCGTAACAACATGTAATTATGACCAAAAAACAAGGCTCAAACAGAGTTTTGTTTCTCTTGGGCGTAATTGACCGTCCAGGACTTGTTTTGTGAGGATTCACTGTCCTGCTCTTGGCAATCGAAAATGTACTAATCACAAAGTGCGCTGATTATTATTCATAGAGTTGATGCCATGTAAAACAGAGAGCCGAGACACCCATGTTCAAAGCTGTCTGGGCTGATTAGCATGCTGGAGTTCTGCTGGCGTATCCTGGGTGAGTCATTACCGAAACGTCTCTAATTGCACACTCGTCGATTAAACCTGCTTTCTCATTCACAGTGACCCTGACAAGTAGATGAGTAAAGTTGAAGAGTTTGCTATGTCTTTATCCTCCTTTTTAACTCATTTATCCGAGTTGAATTGTAAAGCGTGGAAAGTTCATAAAGTTCCCAAGCTCTCTATTTTATGAAGAACAAACTTATAAGAGGGTTCAAATATTGAAGTTAAAGCACCACTTCCAATAATTGGTCATCTTTACGGACCAGAAGAAGGACAAAGGTTGCGGGAGGTTATTCAGCTGGATTCACATTTTAATAAAACTCAAGAAAACCCAGCGGAAATGTCAGAGCGAACCCAAACAGCCACATGTCTTCCCATTTTGTCCCAGTAGCTATCTTGTAAAACTTCTGGGGTGAGTGGATGTCCGAATTAAAACAGCAGGAAAAACTAAGAAAAATTCCCCTCAAGAGACCAAAATGACAGAAAACAGGGTGAAAATACAAATTAATACAAAAAATTAAGAGCGGATGAACAATTATGCATCCTCACCCTCAAAAGACGACACCAGACCAGCTTATCTTAGGCCCTAAAATGCCAGTCATGTTTTGTCCAACACCAACCAATCAGGGCTGTCGCTCTGTCTACTACTGATGCGAGGCTCTACGACATGAATGTAAATAAATCTATATGGAGACGGGGTTCTTATAAGCCTTTGTTTGCATGACAACATTAACCTGCAAAGCCGTTAAAAACTGGTGGTGCTAGCTCTGATAGTGTTAGTCACGCTAGGCTAAACGTAGGTTTTAACCTACGATAATATGTGATAGATAGATAGATAGATAGATAGATAGATAGATAGATAGATAGATAGATAGATAGATTGACAGCCAGGTTTCAGTTAAGGACACTGTTAGCAAAATAAATTCTCAATAGTGAAGATTTACTGCTGTGAGGGGCGTGTACAAGCATGCTACTTTAAAAATTTGTGAGGTAGAGCTCCATAGAAATGTATTCATGCAAAGGGCTTTTGATTATTACGACGATGGTAAAAATCTATCTGACTTCTCACCCCGACTTTCCTCAACAGAATAAAGCAGGGCTTGACACGATTTTTTTTCAGAAGGAACACATGCTCCTAAGTTGAATAATAAGAATTTATCAAATAATGTGTCTTATTGTCCGACATCAGTACTATTATTTGAAATCAACTTTAGGTCAATTGGTCACATGACACGGAAGCTATTGATAGAAAACAGCCTTTAAATTTAACACAAAAATCTTTAGAGGACAAATTAGGGAAATAAAGAGGTTTGTCTTATCGTCTGACGTTAGTAATATTATTTGAAATCAATTTTAGGTCAATTGGTCACATGACATGGAAGCTATTAAAGGAAAACAGCTTTTTCTGAGAATATCAACCGGTAATTTATTGATGGTCCCTTATTCAACACCCGATGTTGACAGCAAGGGTGCAGAGTAGATTTAACCATGCTGCTAACAGTATTCCCAGTTATGGAGAGTGAGAAGACACCGGTAGATCCGCAGTGAATGTCCGTCGAATATCCAATCAAATATCCAACCATTTACATGAAAACATTTTGTCACCTCGGCTAATTTTTTTAAGCGCACATGTGCCCCTAAATACGTTCTACAATTCACACACATCTATTTTTAGACACAAATGCGAAACGGTCGCACTGTCGAGCCTTGTAATGTATCACTTTTTATGAATATTACCTGTAGAGAAAGTTTAAAGCTGTTTTTTGGGATTGTCAATCTTGTTGCTACAAGTCTTGTTTAAGTCATTAAGAGACATCACCGTCATTATCAGTCCATTTTCAGAGCTTGAAAGACTCCTCACTGGAGCTCTAAGAATGGAAAACTACATAAAAACGACGGTAAAGTCTCTGAATTACACTTGATTTCTAAATAACACCTTTGACATGTATGGCACATTCGCTTCAAACACAATCGCCACTCTTTCTCCTGCAATTAATGTGTTGAATTTCCTGCAAAGACCTGTTTTGGAAAGCTGGTCTTTGTAACCACATGAGAAATGACGCATAAAAAAAAAACAATATGTAAAAAGAACTGAACAGACGCCGTGTTTGAACACGCACTTGACCAAGCTGCCTCTGAGTCAGAGTAAGAGAAACTTACTCTGATTCAAGAGCTGTGAATCAGATTTAAGTGCAGTGTGCTCCACTAAAAAGGTACTTAAAAGTAGATGTTTTTGGAAACGGGGACAAACCGTGCTGTAACCGAGTTTTTCTCCGCATGAGTCCCTGTTGGCAGCTCCTCACAGATGTAGAATCAGAGAGATGACTGCGATGGTTTTATTCTATATGTGTGCAGCCTTGAGTTAAGATTGGGCGGTTTGGCGAAACATAAAAGCTGAGCAGACTTTCAATTAAAATGTAGTAAAAAAAAAAAATAATGCGTGTAATTGCTCACTGACAACTTGAACTGCGTGGGACTCCTGGGTGGAGGTTAAAGAGTAACACGGGTCAGCGAGGCTCGGCTGGTAATTGATTGGGCTGAGGCCGGAGCTGCAACATTCCTGTCCGAGTTGCACGCTGCTGGAGCAACGAGAGGCGGGTCGGAAATCACTAATAAAAGGTCTGGGTCAAGCTACTGGGAGCTGACTACATGAAACATATACAGACTGGCTGCGGGGAAGGGGATCAATAAGAGAAGAAAAGGGGGCTACATATAAAATACAGAGCGGTGTACTCCGTCCTCGTGAAACAAGGACGACAATCTTTGCAATTTGTTAAGTGCATGTTTGCTATTTTTCATTCATGCAACAAAAAAACTCCCTCTCATCCATCACAGCGCTACAGGCAGGTTTAAAAAACACCACCATGTTTAACTTCAGCCGCAAATTAGCCCAACTGATCAAAAATGCACTCCTGTAGTTCACAGGACGGCATAAAAACAGCTGTGGAGACACTCAAACCCCCTCCGACAGCTGTTTTTGATTGATTTCTCATTTGTCCCAGATATTTCGTTTTATTCCCTTCTCTGTGTTTAAAAGATTAAACAACATTTCCTTTTTTTAATCTTTCTTTTGGTGTCTTTCCTTTTTTTTGAAACTTTTCTGTGTTTACAACCGCCTAAGCAGAGAGATGACAGCGAGCGACTCAGCTGTCCTATTTTTTTTTTTTGTTCCAATAAAATGTTTTAATTTAACTTCCCTCATTAGCGAAGCATCGGGGTGATAAATAAACGTGGCTCGCTCGACACAAGAGTAATTTACATGAGGATATTAATAGATTCATCATTCAGGCTTAAGCACATCAATTATGAAAGGCCTGTAACCTGAGAAAAGTATAAAAAAGCCCCATTGAAATGATGATGAGAAATATAATTAGTTACAGCTGAGGCAAAACAAACACATTAACAATAGGTTATAAACACTGAATAATTAAATCAAAATGTGTATAAATAAATATGCTTATTTATGGACATGATGTTTCAGAAGCACTCAGAATAATTAGTCGCTGCTTTCTAGAGTTTGAGATTAATCGTAAAGTGCACATTGGGGATTTCACATGTTTCACCGGGTCATGTTCTGTTTGCACAACCACTTCGCTGATTATCAATGATGGATTCATAAAGTAGATCATGATCCAGATCCAAACCGTCCAAACCTGAACCTGGTGTCCGAGGAGATCGATCATGCTGATTGGTTCTTTAATACATACATAGAAGTGATGGTGTAATTTCTGGCTTTTTTGGAGGCTTGACCACAACCCAATGAGGGGTCGACCAATATCGTTTTTTCAGGGCTGACACAGATATTGATTATTAGACCATGAGGCTGATGGCTGACACTTGGAACTGATGTAAAAAAAGACAGTAAGAGAAAGAAAAAGTGGCGAAAGGAGGGAAAGACAGACTGGCGGTAATTAGTAATTAATTTTGCTGGTGTTCTGTAAAATAAAACACTATACAGATAGCTCATGTATGCTAATGTGGCTAAATGATAAGCTATCTGGGTGCTAACAGCTAGCCTAAGATGTTGTTTGTAAAGGCATAACAGTTTCACTGACTTCATAGCTGTGTAAAAAGTAACACCAACAAGCTGTGTCTGACTAAGACAGATAGATAGATAGATGGATGGATGGATGGATGGATGGATGGATGGATGGATGGATGGATGGATGGATGGATGGATGGATGGATGGATGGATGGATGGATGGATGGATAGATAGATAGATAGATAGATAGATAGATAGATAGATAGATAGATAGATAGATAGATAGATAGATAGATAGATAGATAGATAGATAGATAGATGGATAGATGGATAGATAGATAGATAGATACCACTTACAGATCCAAATGTCAATAAAAGATTCAGGAAACATGGACCAATCTTTGTTAACCCACTAAGACCTGAACCCTGTCTGAGACACGCCTCTGAAATCCTGAGGGCCATTTTGAGAAGGGCCCCCAGATCCTGAGGTTTTCTGAAGTGCTCATAAAAAAGCTGATATCTCGGCCTCTGTGGTTGATAGAAACAAAATTCAAGAAGTATTTAAGAGCTTACACGTGTGGCTTTCAAGATCACTATCTTTTATTTTTCAGAACCTTCATCAGATTATTGAAAACCTTGAACAAACAAACTCAAATGAAATAAAGCAGCTGTTTAAATAAAACTGAAGGCTCTGCACTGGAGAATAACAAACTATTTGCAGTCATGATAAAGTGTCCATCTAATAGAAGTGTAAATATAAAAATAAAGTGTTGAAAGGGTATACAGCTGCTCCACTGGCCACTGAAGCAGGAGAAGTAGAGGGACAATACTACTACCTTCGCTAAGGCTGGATGCTTCACCTCTGAAGCTGCTCTCTGCCTCCGTCATTGTCTACCTTTCTCACAAAGCACGTAGCAAGATCCGAGCATGAATCTGAGTGCTTTATCAAGCTTTATTAGTCTATCAGAGGCAGACAGGTATGATGATTTGATTCGCCAATGACTCCAGGATTGACTGAAAAACTACAGAATGTTACATAATGACGTATCCACGCTCCCGGCTTGGAAGGTTGAAATCTGTTCATGCCGCCCCGGTTTAAATGAATTAAATGGGATTGCAGACATCGCTCTGTGGTGGAAATCCCCACATAAGCTCTTTTTTTTGCTCCCTATACAATAAGTTTACAGTTTAAATGATTTCTGTTAAAATTTACAGGGCATCGAAATCTTTTCAGAGAAGTTTTGCACTGAATCATTTTTCAATTTAGTCATTATGAAGTGTCAAACCTGTTCTTGAAGACACTTTCTCTCCCTGGACCCGTTGAAACTTTAATTGAACACTCCTGTTCTATTGATTTCAAACTAGTGTAACTATCCAAAGCAATTCTACAGGAGAGTAGAATCAAGCCGGCGAAATCTTAAACCGTCTCTGATTGTTATTCAATCTTCCATATTGTATTTTATTCTGTTATCTCCGAAAACCAATAGACTCTGCAACTCCACGGGCAAAGTAATTTGTGGGTTTAACAAAGCGATTATGACAGTCAGCAGAAAGTCCACGGCGGCAGATTTTTATCTTCACCAAAAGATAGTGAGGACTTCATGATCACTGCTTGCAGTTGCACAGAACTCGCTGTCCAAGCAGCTGTAACAAGAAGATTTACATTTCAAAAGCATGTCTCTTCAAACCGTGTTTAACCCGGAGCCCCTAAAACAGCAATCCAAGCAGGAATCCAACTTCCCCCCTTTATTTTTTCCCTCCTCATGAAATACAGCTGCTGTGTTAAGGTGGGATTTCTACTGCATTCCACCCAGTCAATGAATAAACTGAAGGAACACCTGAGTAAATTTGGCAAAGAAGAGCTTTTCCAGATCAGGAGCTGCTCGAGAGATTAGCTATGTTTGGAGAGAAAACACAAATGCACCAACAGGAAACATCTGTGTCAGGGAGTTGTGACCTCCTGAACATGAGGGGCCGCGATCCCAAGCGGCGCAGACGGGCCGTGTGTGGTAAGTGAGGCCTTGGGCTCACTGGGAGAACCGCTTGGCCTTGGGAGTGAGGGGGAAAACCTCCATCAAGGGTATCAGGTGACTGAAGTGTGAGGGAATGAGGACTGGGCTGGGGGGACGGCTCATGAAGGAATAGCTGTGGAACCGTGGAGGAATGAGAAGCAGGATGGAGGAATGGATCATTGGGTTAGAGTGGGTTATGGTTTGTGGGTATATTGGAACGACATAAATGCATCTGATGACAGTGAAGGGTCTGGAATTCGCAGCCTATGAAAGAAGTCACGCAGACTATGTATGTAAAATGAGACGGCCTTTGTGTGAGAGCGATTATGGGATCATATAGGGTGCACAGATCAGACATGGAAGAGCCACAATAATGCTCCAGCTGTTGCCGCAGGAATAGGCTGTGGATGATGAGCGCAAGCTGCTCCAGGCTGGTGAGATGGGCCTTAAAATATACCAGAGATGGATACATATAACTGCGGAACCATAGAATAATAAACCAGTACCCAACCAG
The DNA here is from genome assembly GCA_962446985.1 of Xyrichtys novacula. Classification (NCBI taxonomy): domain Eukaryota; kingdom Metazoa; phylum Chordata; class Actinopteri; order Labriformes; family Labridae; genus Xyrichtys; species Xyrichtys novacula. The sequence goes on along the minus strand of OY660882.1, from coordinate 2,215,752 downwards.
AAATAATCGACATTACACACATTCATGTTTTCGTTTTTTAGCTTATTTTCTAACAGGGGTGTTTAGGAATTTCTGTGATTTTGAACGATTATATATACTTACTAATCAACTCATCAAAAGGCAAGAAAACCCTCTCAGAGTAGTCAAAATTTAGCTTAAAATGAGTGTATATGGCTAAAATAAACATGTGCTGGTTCCTCAGATTGGGTGAGTCAGACACAGTCTACACATGACCTTTCTCCAACCTTTAGACCAAAACACCGCCAATCCACGACATGCAGCACGACTACATACTACTTACATTTGTAGCATTACTGAAGAAGACATTAACCGGAGCTTCAGACCCAGTTGTGAGACAACACAATAGCAATCAACCAAGGTAGGCCAATGAATAATGCTGATTTTATATTGTTTTAATCAAAGTGGCAAAATGTAACAAGTTGAAAATAAATGACCAACATACCTGCTGAACTTAACCAACATTTAATTACTATTATTGGCTTTTCCTTGTTAAGGTTTAGTTAAATATTGCCACAGAGGACTTATGGGTTTCTGTCTGGACATCTGTGGTATGTATAAGAAAAAAATACTAGATGAATATTTGTTTATCTTCTATTATTCAGTAGAAATGTTCCGATACCAGTATCCGAAATTGCTCCCATACTGCCGAAAATGCTGGCATCGGTACTGGAGAGTATGTAATCCAGGCACTGATCTAATACCATGTCATTTATTAAATTGGTAATTTATTAAGGTAATTCCCTTTTTATTTAAAAATATTGTGGCTGCACTTTAATTTTTAAAAAATAATCAATCCTAGATTTATTTGGTTAAATTGCATTTGCTGTTTTTATACTGTTCTCTTAAAAATAAATGGCTTGAATTTGCTATATTCATTTGTGTTTTACAAAGGGTTAAACCTGAGCCAGACCTTACCGCAATCATAATATTATTCTTATAACATACTGGTATCAGATTGGTACTCGATATCGGCCGATACCCACAGCACAAGTATCAGAATCGGTGTTGGGAGGGCAAAAATGGTATCAGAACATCTGTATTATTCAATGCATGTAACAGTCTAATATGCATGCATGTCTTAACCAGTTGCATTTTTTAGACCTACTTTTAATTAATGCAATTTTACAAACTGGCCCTGGCCAATTCAGGTGCAAACTGGCCAGGGTTTTGATATTTAATGGTTTAATTAACCCGGTGCCCACATGCCCTTGTTTTAAGTGTTCTCTGCTGACCATGCTGTATTACCTGTATAAGTTCCCCACAACTAATCAACTCCGAGTTTCCTAAAGAAGTTCCTCCGGCTTATTATCGGCGACACATTCGCTGTGGCCTTAAGACATGAAGACTGGTAAATCAGTTTGAGAGAGTGAGGAAGAAATGCTGCTGGTGCTGTTACAAGAAGACATTTTCATAGCTTCAAGTTCCACCCGCAGGACCTTGTACTTTCCGAAATTACACATTCCCTTCTTAACAGGATGTCTTTGGGTGGTAGAATAAAATAAGCCATCTTTGGAGTTTTATTCAAACCCTGGTTGCCATGGAGGAAAGTACTGAGTATTCTTGCCCCCTGAGTTCACTGGTGATTGAAATCCATTTTTAATGGCGTCCATGTCGTTCCCACGGAATATCGTAAGCATCTCAGCACAAAGAAGTCAAAAATCAGCCTCCGAAGCTCTGGAGCGTCTCCCAAGAGCATCTAAATACAGCGTTAGTCTCAGGGGAGCCGCCTTCTGGGAGACACCCCACCCCCAGGATCCCTGGGATCATCCATCCTGCCTCAGAACCCAGATGGCACATGATGCCACACGAGGCCCGATGTTGACACTCATGAAGTGGGCCAGAGCGGTCCCCAGAGGTCCAGCTGCCTTCTCATACAGTATGGACACGTCTCTTCTGAGCGTCCTCTGTCACGGCTCAGACCCCGGTGTTTAGACAGAGAGGGTTAAGGCCTGTGCTGTACGATAAGTGACCTACTCAAGGAAAGGACGGCACTGGAAAACCGGATTTCCAATAAACTGAGGTGATAGAATACAGAATCAAATATGTGACCGAGGTACCACGGAAATTGTGCCCCCGTGGAGAGAATTATATGTACAGGGAGGGAGGGGCAAGTGGGGGGTGAAGAGAAAGACGAGGCAGAGTAAAAATTGGTAACCTCTCGTGGAAGTGCCACGGAAAAATAATACATTGAGAATAAGTGATTTCTGCCTCGTGTAAATTCCAGGTGACGGGAGCTCATTTTCGTCCCCAGGAGCCTATGAATTCATAATGCCTCGCACGTGCGCTTCAAGATGTCAAGAAATGTGAGAGGAAAATAGCCAATTTCAGCCAATACTACCCTTCTGCAGACACGGTCTTTATCTCTGCCTATCCCTCGCTCTCGCACACACACCTGACACAACCACCGATGTCTGCAAATTCTTCCTTCTACGTTTTGAAAAAGGTGCCTCAAGTCGACATACGCTTTAATTCCTTTCTCGGGATTGGGATGGCATTTACAATTCAAGTTTTAAGTGGCTTTTTATCAGACGGAGTCGGCACTCTAATTCTTGGTAGTTTTTTAAAAGTTGTCTGTGCTGTCAGGTGCAGAGTGTGCGCCTGTCTTTGGTTTAAAAAAAAAAAAAAGGGGGAACCTGGAGTTCACTCATCAAGCATTTTCTAGGATAAGCATGCTGGGAAACAGTCTACTTAATTCTCTTTTTACATCATCAATCTCCCTGACTTCTCTCGCCTGATGTTTTTCTCTCTCTTCCCTGTCACTTTCATCTGTGCCCTCCATCTTTCTCGCTCCTCCTAGATGCTCTTGCATGGGTGAACAGCTGGTACAACTCTGCGTGCGTGTGTTTGTGTTTGTGTGCATTTCTCTCACTCTCACTAGGTTCATTTTAAGAAAGTGATCGGTGAACGACGAGAGGAAGGCTCACATGTGGATACAGTAAATATGTTGAAACATCTCATGTGCCCCAGAGTGTCTCGTGTCTCCGGGGACATGCTCTCCTCCCTCCGCCGCTCTATTCAACAGAGCCTTGCAAATGCGGCTGTCACTCCTGATCTACTTCCAGCGGAGGGGGAGCTCTCTCTTTTCTCTGACACGCTGTTATGCTTAAATTCCTTCTTTTAAATACCTACAGTCACAAAAGCGGGGCCACCGACTTGCACCAAAGCCATCCGAGCGGGCTGGTTGTAAAACACAGGCTGCGGAGGGTTTTTTATGTCAAGCTGTTTGATATTCAACAAGGTGAATTTTAATACTACAAAATCTAGGTTATGAGATGCGTGTCTGAGCGGAGGGTGAAATGTGGAGAGGCTTTAAAACCCTCATGTTCTTCCATGTAGAGCTCACGCTCCGAGGACTTGTAAAATAAGCAAAGTGAGAGTTTACACAAGAGAAAGTGCAGCGGTGCAAAGCCCTCTCCATCCTCCTTTCTGCCCACTGTGAGCTAGCATGGAGGACCACACCCAGTCCAGCGCCAGACAGGCAGTCTGCCCCGACTTTGTGGTCGAGCTGCCTGACTATATATGGAGATGAAATAGCAGGGTTGAGCCTTCACCCCCTTGTAAGGCCTTTTGGGACCGAGGCCTCAAAACCTAACCGAAACCTTAAAACAGCTTGTTAAAGCCACTTCCTCTAAGCCCAGATGATTACAGTCCAGAACAATGCAACAATGCAAAACCAGGAATGAAGACGCTCCTATACTTAGACTCGTCTCCCGCCTTCTTCTCCACTTCCTTTTGTCATTTATATATCATAAAAAAGAAACTGAAATCCACCCCAAACATAAACGGATTCCTGCAGAATCACATCTCTGCTTCGCTACAGGAGCTAGTGTTTTGGGGGTATTATTGAGCTAATCGGCGGATCAGCGGAGTCAGCATATGAATTCAGCTCCTCAAATCAGTTTACAGTGATGAATGGCCTTCATTTAGCCCCACAGCTGGCGTTGTTCTGAGCGCCGTCCCTGTTTTTGTTTGCCTCTGCGGTTGGAAAGTTGTTTTCTACCACGCAGTGGGCTGGAGATGCGACAAGGAGCTGAGGAGAGGCTTTAAATCCGGTGACGAGGCAAAGAGTTTCCTGCAGAGTCATCCAAGTACTGATACCAGTAATAGGACACTAAAGCCAGTATAATTATCAGTTCTAGAACTGCCCTAATGTGAAGTAAGCTATCAATGCACCAATTAGTTGTTGTGATTGACAGAAATATTAGGCAATGGGCAAACGGTAAATGATGTCAAGAGAGTCTGACTGAGGACCTCCACTGTGAAGACCTCACTTTCACTGAGTGGACCGGAAGTTGATTTAAGGCCTTTCAAAATAAAAGCAGATATATACACTGAATAGTCTAGCTGAACACTTCCACTGTGGGGACCCATCTACAGCGAGCAGACCAGAAGTTGATTTAAAGCCTTTCAAAATAAAAGCAAATATACTTGGATTACATTTTGTTGTTGTTGTTGTTGTTTAGATCGGGAGTTAATTTGAAGCCTTTTCAAAATAAAGGCAAATAAACCGGGATTACGTTTTGTTGTTGTTGTTTACATTGGAAGTTGATTTGAAGCATTTCAAAATAAAAGCAAAATTACCTGGATTATTATTATTTTTTTATTGTTGGAAGTTGATTCCAAGCCTTTCAAAATAAAAGCAAAAATACCAGTTATTATTATTTGTTTTAATCATTGGAAATTGATTCAAAGCCTTTCAAAATAAAAGCAAGTATACTTGGAGTACTTTTTTTTTGTTTACATCGGAAGTTGATTCAATGCCTTTCAAAATAAAAGCAAATATACCCAGAGTACTTTTTTTTTGTTTACGTCAGAAGTTGATTCAAAGCCTTTCAGAATAAAGGCTTATATACCTGGAGTATCTTTCTATCCTTTTTTTGTGTCAGAAGTTGATTCAAAGCTTTTCAAATTAAAAGCGATTAGACCAGGAAGTACATATTTTTTGACTGGTGTGCAAACGTTTTATTTCTTGGGGCTTTATTTTATGTATATGATGTTTATATGATTTTTGGTTTATTTTTGTGTTCAACAAAGAGAAAATACAAAACACGTGGGAAAAAACATCACCCCAGGTCCTCACAATGGAGGTGGGTCCTGACAATGAAGGTCTGCAGACAGACCTCTCTCAATACTGTTGATCACAAGATACATCCTAAGATCTACCAGAATAGATCATGATATCAATTTTTGAAGATTACTGTTTTTTCCAGGTTTTGAAAAATTGTTTCCAGGTCCTTAAAATGGGTCTTTATCTGTAATTCCAACCGCAGCTACATAATGTCAAACCAGACTTTATGAACTGTCAAGGGCGAACACAGAGCGCTCTGTAAAACAGAGCCAGCGGCCCACCTGAGGCCTGCAAAAGCGAACAACTCCTTGGTTATTGGTGGTCTGGCAGCTACAGGTAGAAATATGTGTGGCCTGAAGGGTCCACCAGAGCTGAACTGCCTACACATCTTCACGAACGTTATGACAGCCGGCGCCGAGGAGCTGAGAAGCTTAAAGTTAACAAGCCAGAATAAGAGCGCACTCTTGTCTGAGCCTGGCGAGACATTACACCCGTGATTAGGATCCCCATGCAAATGACAAAGCTGAAGTGAAGAAAGCCTCCACACTTGATTGAACGGTGTCTGCACCCCTCAGAAAGAAGGCGCTCTGATGCTTATCAGAAGGCATTTTGTTGGATTCCCGCTGCAGTCAGCTGTTTCTCTTGGCTGTTTATCTGTCAATAATGAGAGGCTCGGCAGCCGCAATCACAGGGACATACAAGAGGTCTTTGTTAGCTGGATCGGGCTGAATCACATTGGGGATTTTCATAAAAGCCTTTGACATCTGGACCAGTGGCAGCAGGCCTTTGTCGGTGTTTCCAATTTGAGTAATGGGCCTCAACATTGTTCCAGAACGGCACCGAGCGAGCGTGGGGCTTATTCTGTTTAATATGCAGCTAGAAACCGATGATTCAACCCGCTCGTAAACTGTTTGGCCCTCATTAGAGCCGGGGAATTCGCTTCGTATCTGCTTATGCATAAGTGGCGTTTTAAATTACGTCACCAGCTCCACAGTCTGCGACGCTGCCATCACTGATTTAAACGTGCATTTTGCTTCCTGCACACACATATGATGACTTTATTCCCAGCATCATGGAGGTTTGATTCCTCTAACACCAACACAGCCACTGTGAGGAAAAGAGTGTAATGGAGTTATATGTACCCGATAAAAACTAGACTACATCCTGGTGCGAGCCGAGCAGCAGCAAGCAGAACTCATCAAAGCGGGGACGTGAGCGAATGTGCTGAAATGAGCGGCTCATTTTGGGAACGAGATGCAGCATCCAGAGCCTCCGACAATTAAAGGCATGGATGACGATTGGAGAGATTGGTAATTATTATGAACCTCGTTTCTATGGCGATCATGGTCCTAGAGTGGGATCTCCACATAGTGAAGAGAAAAACGATTGGAAGAAATCTGTTCATGAAAGCAGGTGCAGGGCTGCAAAAACATTGACCAATGGGAGCCATCGGTCCTGGTCAATCTCCTGCTCCGCCTCTCCATCCAATCACTTCGCTGCATTCGACACATCCCTCTCCTGTAGTTCCGACTTGTCCCCTCCCACTCTCCCGGCCCTCCTCGGAGCTCTGAGCAGCTAAAAGTAGCGTAGCAGCTAGGCTACAGGAGCTGTGATGGAGTAGGACGCTTTTTTTCAGATCTGCCTCGACGGCTGAGTTTTTTCAACTGCTTCTCAGATGGTCAACCATGCCTTTAAGAGGTACAGTAAGTAACAGTGCTGATGAAACCAGATCTTTGATGAACAAATCAGGATGGATTCAGATCATGTTACTTTTGTAGGTCTCAAAGACGCATCAAAATAAGTTTTACTCATGTAATTTCTGACCGACTCCTGCATGTTTTCAACAGTAACTCACCGCACAACAGAAATAGAGAAGCAGGAGTGAAATGGAAATCCAGATTAAAAACCCACTCTAATTAAAATCATGTTTTCTTGTTGTCTACGTGTTCATATGGCATTTTTCTGATGCTACAGGACATATCATGAAAAAAAATAAGTGCAAAACCACATTTCTGAGTATTCCTGCATTCAAATCACCATGAACCTCTCACAGACCCAAACGTCGGGTTCAGAAACAGTGAGATTTCATACATCACAAATCCAAGCTCCGCCCCCGGGGCCGTGCTATGCAGGCCAGACTCGTAAAAGTAGAGAGGACGATCACAGAACAAGTGTTGCAATGCTACTACAAAAGCTAATTAAGCTAATATTAGCTTCCATCATGTCCTTAAAGACATCAGTGTCGAAGAGCTGAATAGCTTCAATGTTACCAACCACTCCTGCTGCACAAGCAATGTTAGGCTGCAAGCTAGTGTTAAGACAAGTGTGCAGTGCAGCGCAATCTCTGCCCACGACTCAGAGGCGAATTACTGATGATCTACTGGAGCTTTGCAGAAGAGAAGGCCTTGGAAATCAAACAGGTAACGAGGTTTTGGCTAAAAACTTCATAATCACAGTTTAAAGATCACTGAGGACACTTTAATAATAGAAAAAAGGAATGGAGTGGGATTTTAAAGAGGTAGGGACTACAATGCATGAACACATTTTCGAGTCACCTCGTCCACTTCTGAATGAATCAAATTTTCAAGGTCTCCTGTGGATTGTGACTCTTTGAAGCTGCGTTTCGAGTAGTTGGATGGACACATCTTCTACCTGGGCTGGTGAATGTCTTGGAGAGCTACACATCTCTTTTTAGACCGTCGATGTCTGAGTTAACGTTCAGCTTCAGACCTTGGTTTCTAATCTTGTCGACCTTTTAGTCATTCATAAAAAAAACTCCTGACATTGAGGTTTCAAGTACGCAGCTGCACTGCCTTCAAACCAAAGTTACTTTTGCTTTAAAAAAAGAAAAGTTTCAAGCAGGTTATTTAAGCTAAAAGTCCAGAGAAAATTCGCTTTTACATCCCAGTGAAGAGCTGCTATCTATAGAGCCTCATTGCATCAGATTGAAAAGGTAAACCCGTCTCCCTCAGTCTTGAGCATTTGTTTCTTTTCCCCTCTTTGCTGACCATCTGCCATGTGCACAAACACTGTACCGCCCACGAGCTCGCACATTAAATCTGATACATACGCATTTCACACCTCTGCTGCAGCAAGATGCAGCAACACCGCTTCCCCCGTTACAAGGTCCACTAGTTTTATTCCACTCGGGCGCTTAATCGCTCATCACTGTGGTCGTTGGGGTGTTAAGCTGTCCCATCACCGCTGCGTCTGAGGCAGAGCCACTAATTGAAAGGTATCACTTAATGCTGCTCGGTTTAGCACTCAAGGGCTGGAAATATCCCCTTCACAGGCTGTTTTAAAACGACAAGATTGAACGGGGTCATGCGGCTTATTGCTTCGATAGATCAGTGTCGCAAATTTAACGCTACTTTACATGTAAATAATACTCCGCTTCTCCAAAAAAGAGCGCAAATATGTCAAGGCTTGACACCGCTGAATAAAGGCAATTTAAGTGAGGTTCAAGTGCAGCTACCTCAGTAAGGGCCTGTCTCCACTGACAGCATTTTCTGCACTGGCAGCACCCATGACCCCAATTTCAGAGCACTTTCAAGGCGCTTTCTTTCTGCTAGGTTTCAAGTTCCTCTGCTCTACTTTCTCTCCTCTTAGCAAAGACCCTGAAGTCTGTTAAAAATCGCTCTGCATGCTTCATAGTCGCTGTTATCTGGTAGAAACTCAACCTGTGAATAAAATCGAATCCTATCAACAGCAGCACCTGAAAATCCAACTTGAAAACCAACAGTGGATGATAAACCCTTTGTGTGAACCTCTGTCATTTTTATTCACAAGGCGGAATAATAGAAGTCCTGTTACTTCTTGATTATAATTTGTCGGTGAAAGTTGAATTTTTTTCAACCAAAAGCAACTAAAAATACCTGAAGCTGAGGGTGATTTTTGCTTTTAGGACCTTTCGCTCAGAAAACACTCAACTGCACAGGGTTTTGTGTGAAGATTTATATCTGATTAGGGGTGTCCCGATATAAAATTTTTGCTTCCAATACGATAAAGATGCCGATACTTTGTTAGTACCTTTGTATACCCTGTTGGGCTCTGCATGCTAGATTGGGGCGTGGAGTCTGGAATGGACAGTTTATATCAGAGTGTTGATATCTGAGATTTTTAATGCTGGCCAATATAATCCAAAATTTGTATTTTGGCTGATATCGGACTGATATCCGACATCAATATTGTACCGGGACATCCCTAATCCTGCTAGTGCAGTGGTTCTCAACTGGGTTACTCTAGGACCCACATTTTCCCATAGTCCTTAAGTCACGACCCACTTTTATTGAATTCAAAACAAGCAAATTTATTTTTTAACAACAAAAAAACCTTTAAAGACTCTAATCTTTAACATAAATCCACTTGTTTATCGAGTAAAGTGAATTTCAGAGCACATGAAGGGGACAACATGAGTTCGACAACTACTGAAGTTGCATATCCAGAAAATATCAAATATCTAAAAAAATTCACATTAAATATTTACTTTTTAGACCAGCTGTTTGGGTCTGGACCCACCAGTTGAGAACCACTGTGCTCGTGCATTAACTGCCTTTGGTGGACACAGGCCCTTATTATTTTAAGCATCAGGTTCATGCCAGCCGAGGGATTCAAGGAGCAACTTTGAAATGAACAAAGACCATCACTTTGTAGAGAAAATAACAATATTAGCTTCAATAATACCATATCATTTACCATCTTGTGACTTTACATTAAATCGTCCCTTTGTGGATTTATTTCATGTAGCATTCGCCCTTCATTTCTTTACACAAACTCTTACAGCCTCAAGTTTTTGCACTTGACACATCAGATGAAACCTCAAAGATTAACTCACAAATGTGTTTTGGCCGAGCAGGAGGAAGATGGTTTCTGTCTTTTCTTAGCTCCTTCACTAAGACAGCTATTTAGAGATAAAATGCCTTTATTTCAGCACAGTGGGGTATTAATCGCGTCCCTTTCATGAAGATTATTGCTTTGACTCATGAAGTTGCCTCCACAAATATTTGCACATTGTGAAAACTGCAGAAAAAGTACTACTGAAGAAATCAAATCGTGACAATTTTCCGACAAAGGCCTGTCAAAGCTCGTCTCCCCTGGTTGCTTTCTTTGGTGCACTCGTAGATTAAGCACAGATTCACTCTCCATTAATTAGATTGAGATTCTTTAGGAGAATCTTTAGAGGTTCGATGGTTAATAACTCTCCATATAATTATTTGTTTCATAGTTTAACCCTCTGCCTTTAAGCTCAAGGCTAAACTCTCCCCATCTATCCTCCTAATAACATAAAAATGATCCCTTTCCTTTTTAAATATCATTACAATGACTTGAGTGCAATAATCTTGTTGGTATTTTAATTAAACAGCATCGAGCTGTAAGGCCTTTCCTAAGCCTCCGACCTCCCCTGGTGCTCGTACAGTCCACCATGAGACCAACACCCAGACTTGCCAACCACCAAACTTCCCCCACATCACAGTATCTTTCTAATGCATCTCAGTATGTGTTCGGACAAATCCCGCGAGCTACCAGGACAACACTGCAAGAGTCTGGTGTAATCTGCAGGAGCATGACCAGGAACAGGGTTCCTACAGCTCAGTGATACTGATTTTCTATAGAATCAATGCATCTTAACTTACAGCAGAAATCAAGTTACTGCTGCATGAGGCTCTATCCGAGTATCTCTACTGTATGTGAATAATGGCACTGCATAAATGAGGTACACAGAGTAGGAAAGATTTTCATTCCTACATTTATGTTTCTTAACTGAGTAGCTGTTGCTTAATGACTCTGCTAGGGCTGGGCGATATGGCCTCAAATCAATATAATCAATATAAATGGACAACAACTACTCCACAAGCTGCAACAAGCTACAACTTTTGAGCCGTCCTCCATCTCCTCACCTGTCTTTCCCTCTTTATTATGGACTGGATGGGATAGAGTCACGTCTCTGATGTAAGACAGTGTCTTAAAGGGACATGAGACCATAGCCTACCTACACACATCCAAAACCAACTTTTAATTATTCGAATATATCGATGTGGGCAAAATGATGCCGGTTATTGTCGTAAATTTTGATATAGGTAAATTTTTCAGTTTATCGCCCAGCCCTACACTCTGCTTGAAAGCAGGTGAGTCCACGGCAGCAGAACTTCTGCAGCAGCGATCCACAGGAAGCTACAGTCTGCTGGAGCACAGGTAAGACTCATAACTCTCTAACTTTGTTCTGGACTATGACTGTGTCTCTCCATCTTTCATCCCTCTGGTACTGGGGTTGTGAGCGACGGCAAGCCTCAGTCATGACTAATACACTCGCTTTACAAACATCTTGAGTTATCCTCTGTCGGTATTCAAAGTCTAGACTCCGAACATAAGACGACACCACTCTTTTGGATGTATTTAAAAGAAAAAAGTCTTACATACAGGTCTTTAAATTTTAGAAATAAGCAGGCAAGTCTGGAACTGACAGGAGCTCAACTATGATGTACAGGGTGACCATATTCTGATTTCCCCAAAGGAGGACATGATTGCACGGGGGCAGAGTCACACAAGGGGACTGATCAAGTGCCTTTTATGCACTTCTAACTCTGTAAATCCATGTGACGCAAACTTGAAGCTTGTGAACAAAATCGCGGACATTTTAAGGATTTTATAGACTTCACCGGACAAACCCCAAAAAAGAGGACATGTCCGGGTAAAAGAGGACGTACGGTCATCCTGATGATATATGTTAAGACAAAGCGACAGCTGATTGTTTCCAGTTGGGTGTCTGATTTTGGACTTTTAAGGATAAGGTCTCGTCTCTGTAAGGATATATTTGAAAGCAGAGCCCCTAAAGCCTCCGCAGTTCATAGTTTCCACATTAACTGAAGGTATTTCTGCTCGCTTTCAACACATGACGGAGCAGTTGAAAGACGATGCGCAGGTGCTGCTTTCACTCTATTCATGTCATGTCCGTGGGACCTATCCTTCCTCTCGACTCATGAACAGAAGCTTTTACTATAGTGATTGATGGCTTCGCTAAATAAAAGGTTATGCAGATGTGAGACAGATGTTCAGATTCTCTGAGTGGTAGAAAATAAAAACATCCAGAGACCTGTAATACGGCCTGGAATTTCACAAAGCATATGCTGCTGCGAGCTCATTATTATTCATTTTAATTTATCCTCTTGACATCTCGGATAAGCCATGAGAATTTTGCGTCGTGTACGATGTAATGAAGAAATCTCCACAGATGCTTTGTCTCGAAGTGCGAGTCGTTTGGCTGTGACACTAGAAGTCAAACAGCAGGTCTAACAAACAATGCCGACGCGAATTTTCGAGAGCGGAAGAAAGCATCCTGAATGAGTTAGAGGCGGCGCTGTGATGTTGGGGCCCCTCATCTGTAAACAAATATGTGCTCCAGTTTAAGATGCATCTTTGCCATGCAGGAGGGAACGTCTGGTGTGGAAAGCACAAAGGGAGCAGATCGCATCAAAGGCCCGATCCTCAGATTGTCTCCAGAGAACAACCTCTTTCTGTTCCCGGTTTCAAAAGTAGCTGCTACTCCCATGTGCCGTTCCCGAGTGAAGTTAAAAAAGAGCCTTGAGCACACACGATCCTACCATGTTTAAACATTATAGATGGTTTAAAAAAAAAGAAAGAGTTCCCAACACCATTTAATGTGATAACAATTCCTAATCAACAGCCAAACCATTTTGGATGCGTTTACAGATCGACTGAAGCATCTCTTTTTGACGGATGTGTGTTCCAGGAATTGGCAAACCAATTGTCAGAAACATCCACTTTTGATCAAGTGTAATTAATAAAAAGAAAAAAAAATGAAGGTCTCCAAGGAAACGAAATTAATGTTCGAAACTCAAACTCATGATCAACAGCAATCCGTCAATTTGATACAGTTTGTGAAAGACCTAAGAGCACAAGGACGAATAGTAGACCTACATGTGAAAGACCTAAATGCTAATTTTTAATAAGGTTGATGAAAGTGTGTGCTCATCTGGACTTTGCGATAACCAATTTCAGGTGTTGGATGAAGTCTAACCGTCTAGAACAAGGGTGGCAAATTTAATTTTTACATGGGGCCACATGAGAAACCTGAACTGTGTTGGAGGGCCGAACCGACAACAACTCACACATAGAAAAAGCCCAAATAAGCAACTATGAGTTAAAAACAAGCCCAAAAAAAAGCATCTGCGACTCACAAGTTTTACAAGCGACTTCTGAGAGAAACACGCCTAAAGTCTTTTATAATAAGCGAACTTGGCAACTATGAGTCGTCTACGTATATTTTTCCGATGTCTCTGTACGCAGGTGCATGCAAACAGAAATAAAACAACGGCTAGGTTTTCAAAATAAAAGCGACACACTTGTTTGGCGGACCTCACGAAAGGCTGGGCAGGGACATCCAAAGGGCCGGATGTGGCCCTCACGCCGTAAAATGCCTAGGTCTGATCTAGAAAATGCTAACAGTAGCAGAGCTAGCACATTTCTCCAGGTGAATGGTTACGCACCAATGCAACACAGCCTACACCCAACTTAATCCCTGTTTCCTAATCAAAATACTGCTAATCCACGCCATGATCAAAGATGCCATCTGTCACCTGTGTCCATTTGCATCCATGTAGTAGAGCATTGCAGCAATTTGGCTATAACCAATAACCTCTGCATCGTTATCCTGGAGGTCGAGGATTGGAGGCTTTGGATAATTCACGATGGTGCTAATCTGTCAAAGGGAAGATCATTTCTTTTAACATGAGTCTGGTCCTGCTCAAGGTTATGAGATCGATCAAATCTGTCCCAAGCTTGGGTCTAGGTAATTCATCGAACAATGAGCGTGGTCTAGACTTGATCTTTTTTGGAAAGCGTCTTGGGATAACAGCTGTTGGCGCTACATAAATAAAATTTGATTGATTGAATTTGATTCCTCTTCCTCTATAAACCCTCGGGGGCTTCTGGCTACAATAGACTCGCCTAATTGCTCCGCACCCTTGGGGAAATGTTGACACCAGTAAATATGGACCCATATAGAGTTTATCCACAATGAAAATGACTACAAAAATGCTGATCTCTATCCTTCAAAATAAAGGGGTTAAAACACAGTGAAGGTAATATCAAAGTTGGCTTCATCCACTCTCTTTATCTATTCTATAGGTATCTCCCAATCTTGCCAAATTGAACGCACTCCCAATCCCCAGGAGGAGGCCGAGTTTGGACTTGGGCATGCATCCTATTAATAAGACGCCTTACAAGTATAAGACACAAATGCACAAGTGTGAGAGTCTGTAGTGCGTGCGAGCAGAAGGGGAGAGGGTGTAATCCCATGAGCGCCGGCTCAAGGACTGAACCACTGTAGAATAGTAATTGAAGGAAGGCATCATTACACGCTATTCAAGATGAAAGCTGATGCGTGTGTGGTTTATACTATAGGCCTGATTGCAGACCTTCACATTGTCATGCTTAATCAACCCAGCAGCTGTCAATCAAAAGGCGAGCTGAAACAGGAAGTTGTTGTTGTATTTGTGAGTCTATAAGGGGAATTAATCTGCATTAGAGATGCTACGCTTGAAGCTCTTAAAGCGGTGGAAACTTGAGCGCATTAATTAAAAATGTCACATAAACAAAGTCTTATAATAACTCTACAACAATGCCAGCACCATCAGTGAAGTATTTGGTTACAATCTGTTCATTATAAGAGATTTAGTGGGAAGTAAATGCGATTCAATGGAGCAATCAAACCCTGAGACGCTGCTTCGGTTCAGACCTTCATTTTAGACGGTAAATATGAGGAAAGTCATTTCTTGATTATATATAATAAGACGACCTTAAGGGAAGAAAATAAGAGAACACATGAAGCTACTTTAGCATAAGAAAATAGCCTCTTTCTTGTGTTAGGGCTCCGCATGAGTTCAGTCCACCATGTCATTACCGCTTTTCCCCAAAGGTGCAAATTTAAGTCTGACAACCGTGCACTTACGGTAGCGAATAGGACACGAATTTCCAAATAGAAGCTTTTGATTGTTCTCTTTGTTTCGTACATAATACTCTTTGTGATTTAATCTTCATTTCTATTTAAATTGAACAGCAGCAGTTCAGGGAGATTGAGATATTCACTCCTGTACGAAGGCATGATGCTGGAAATGCTCAAAAAGCAATGTCGGTTACTCAGTCTGGAGGCGTCTAAACTGTGTCTCCAAAATGTTCGAGTATCTTCATACATTTGAACAGCATTGAATAAAGAATCAAGGACTGCGTCAAGATAATTGACACTGTGAAAGAGCTGGAAACACTGCGGCATTGATTGCTTGTAAGATTCAGCATCTTCTCACAAAGCATTTAACATTTGAGGTTTTGAACACCTGGAAGACTGGGAGCAGACTTTCAGGCAACAACTCCATCACAGAGAAAAGAAAAAGAAGAAATAAAGAGGCGTCACGATGAAAAAGGCACTGCAGACATCTCAAGTACGGACATTTCCATCGAACAGCGAGCTGCGCGGCCTCCTGAAGGACTGGAGAGGTAACGCCCCCTCCTGTAATCAAATATGGAAGTGCTTGATGTGATCCACACATCTGTCCACTCCATATGGAAGTCGGAGAGTTTCGCTGCCATCGGAGGTCTCTGTGGAAATCAGGAGAAGTAGAACACACCCTCCTACAGCTCAGAGAAAGAGGCTTGAGGAATGGAGTTTTAGCTCGTGTTTGTCGGTCCTAAACAAATGGGTCCAAAAGGAAAGGATGCAGATCAAGAAGTGGTGCCAGTACAGGGAAAAGAAAACCGATCAAAGAAGCTTTTGCTGGGACTGAATGTTAAAATTCTCTTATTTAGTGCTGCTTTCAGGCAAATTTCATCCTCATGTGCTGTAGCTTCTTTGTGCCTGAGTTACATGACAATGAAGCCATCAGACAAAGACGTATTAAGTCCATGCTTAACTCTTAATGCAATCAAAACAGATGTACCATAATGCAGACCTGCATGTTCCTGCTGTAGCAATGGGCAATATAACGTAAGTGTAAATGGAGCATCTTTGGCTTTACAAGACAGCCTCAAGTGGACACTTTAGGAACTGCACTTTTTTTTCATTTCTAAGGGGATGCAGCTTGTTTTCACTGCTAATGCTAACACCACTGCTCGGACATCTTAAGGACAGTCTAAGTGGCTCTGATTGCAACGCTGCAGATGGGAGAAACCAAATCCCAAAGTGTTTGATCTGTCAATATCCTCTCATGATATATATTTGATTTTCGAATGGCGTCACCTGGTATTACCCTGGTATTTCCAATGTATCTGGAACGGCTCCAATCTGAAACGGCGGCGATTTTTGCCATACGCCAACTCCTACCGGATCCGTTTGTGAGGCGAATTTTGTGGCGGATTACGGACAGCAGGAATCGTGAGAACTCAGAAGAACCCGCAAATTCAGGTTCAACCGCGCTGTAAGGAGTTATCTCTTAGCCACAGAGGCTAACCATAAAAGCAGTAGATTGTGTCCTTCCAAAGGAGGATATCTACTTCTGGAATCAGCATCTCCTCATCCACGGTGTCATCGGGATGAACTGCTGTCTATAAACCTTTTTCTTGTTCGTCCCCGCAAGTTTGCATGGTGTGAAATACGATTCGCCTGAAACACGGAGTGGTTTCTTTTGGCAAAGTAGCCAGATGTTTTATTTTGTTTCTGTGCCCGACTTCCTTTCCAGCACGGGTTAATCTGTGCTGAATTTATCCCGCATGCTCCGATGTCAAAAACGAAAGAAGCCGGTGGAAATTGACACATTAACTTGAATGGTTACGATCAGCTACGATCAGCGGATACGGCCTTTTCGTAGCCGTTCCAGATGCGGTGGAAATTGGGGGTTACACGTCACTGCCTGGTCCCTCCGCCGTTGTCAAGCTAACGCTCTGTCGCCTTTTCACTGACATTCCACATTAAGTTGGTGTCGCTAAGTTTTTCTTCCTTTTTCAGAGTGACAGCAGGAACTCTACGAAGCAGCGCCAACAAAATAAGTGTGACATTTTGAAGTGTGCTTAACAATCAAACCGGTTGATCCCTAATGAGGAAGATGTGCTCCAGTGTTGATGAAATCCTTATGATCCCCCTCCCTGTAAGTAAGCGGTGACAGAAATCACACCTTTAGTCAGGTGGTAGATGGAGTCAGGTTTCTACAGCTCACTAACAAGTCTGTGTAATCCCTGTGATCTCACCTATTCTTCTTCAGTCAGCTGTTTTCACCGCTCTGCTAACAGACTTACGTCCCCACTGTCCTAATTTCTCCTCCCTCTTCTTTACACTTCTCTCTTTCTCCGTCACCAGCTTAAACAAAGCCATCCAGACCGCTGACCTCTGACCTCTGGCGTTGGCTGCTTTAAACCCAGACGTGCCTAACTCTTGAGCCTTATCTTGGATGAACTACTTCTTAAAAGTTCCTCACATGTGGGGTCATATCGCTGAGGAGAAAGCTGGCGAGTTCATCCTCATTTGCATCTTAATTCCGCCTTTATTGCGGCGCCGCGAGCGTGTCAAAGCCAAAGAGGATTTCTTCATTGTCACATCACATGGTTGAACAGATCGTGGCAACTGGCACCTGCCACCTCACTCGCTCACTGGAGGTGAGTGATTTGGCTGCGGAGGAAAGACGGGAAAACAGCCTAATGGATTCCGCACAGTGATTCCCCCTGAGTTAGCGAGCGAGAAGAAAGCAGAATGCGCAGCGGGGTGTTGGCTGGAGAGTGATACGATATGAGAGGGGCGAGTAAAAAAAGATGAAGGAAGGAAGAGATGGGCCTGTGGGCTTGGAGGAACCTTCAGGGTTGACTGTGGGCCCGTATTTAATTGGCAGGCCAGAGCGCGCCTGGATGACCACCAAGCAGGACTAGCAGAGATGACCAGAGGGCAGAGTAGGCACGCCACCACATGGCACTAGCTTCCTCCCACAACCGGCATCCTAGCCCTTCCTGAGTCTTCCCACAATCCCACAGGCAATTCCATCTGCTTCTGTTGTTCCTCTTGCTCTCATTAAGGAGGGCTGGCTGGGGCGGCAGCACCACAAAAAAACTCCACCAGACAGGAAAGGTGCCAAGGCCTGCAAATGTGCTGTATATGGAAATGCAACTCAGTGACCCAGTGGGGTTAAATCCAACTCCAGAAGGGCCTCAGGTCACAGTAACTATCATAACAGGCCTCATGGATCCATACTAGTTCAGAGTTCACTACTTCTCTAAAGTTACCCAGACTTACCGTAAAAAGTCCCGAAAATCACCCCGACAGAGACAGTTGAATCATTTTATACATATTACCTCAGTTCTGAAACAACAACAGCTTTTATTGCTCTACATAACAATCGAGCGGTTAAACTTTTAAAAGATGTACACAAAAAGGCCACAGTTCTCCGGAGAAACGGACGTCAGTGTCGTCATCCAAACAAAACAGAAGACAAACCGCTGCTGTGACTTCCCTCAGTGTGTGTACATTCCCCAGCCACAAACACAGCTCTCTGGGATCAGGACTCGGCGACCATCTATTACCGAGTGTTTATTTTACTCCGGGGGAGCAGACAAAACAGGACGAGAACGGTTTGGTTTGGAAACGTCTGTTTGGACTGAAACACTGAGAAGGCGAGGGAGTAAAGTGACAGTAAAATATACTAAAGGTGTGACGACAAAAATACAGACGACTTCAGGAGCCGTAAAGTTTATTAAAATAACTCTGACTGTAAGACTGTTGATTATCTTGGATTGACTTAAAGCTCCTGCGAGGAACTTTTCATTTGTGTCAATTTTGAGTAATAAATTCCCATTCTGTTGACTTTGACAGTAAAATTTAAAGTTTATTGTGAATACTTTGTTTAAATCTTCAAACATGGCTGTTTTTCTTCTTGAATGACACCTACCCCCTCGCACCAGTTTCACGCATTAAAAACCGCAATATAAAAACTGTCAATCTTTTTGCTAATGATCTTGTTTGCTTTTGAATACAACACCAAAGCATTAATATGAATTTCAATTTAATTCAACAAAGTTAAAAAACTCCTTATAGGAGCTTTAATGTATATGTAAACAATGATTATTAGCTCTTGTATCTTTATTATCGACATTTATGGCTGTCGTAAACATTGTATCACAAAGTTGTTTATGTGATATTACCTGTACGTTTAGACAAAGAAAAAAAAGATTTAAAGAGAATATAAGAAATGTTTTTAAAGCTCCTGTGACCATTTTTTTGTTGGCGACATCATACACTAAACTTGATACTGTTGCCCCTATACAACCTGCAACAAAACAAGATCAGATTGACTTTATAGAGTTATTCTACATGACTGTCATCCATGCCTCAGGGTAGGTGTCAAACTATAAAAAACAAAATATAACATTGCAAATAATTTCAAGAACCTGGCAAGACAAGCAAGGGGGCAAATTCCCCCACTGTGTCCACAAAAACAACACAAACAAAAGTTCCTTACAGGAGCTTTAACGTGGATTATAACAAAATTTCTGCCTTAAATTTGGATTAACACACACTATTGAGTTATCCTAAAACATCTAGTTTAGGTTATTAAATCACGCAGGTGTGAAAGGACTTATTTGTGTATGAAAAACTCTGAGAGACGTTAAGGTAGATGACTGCCAGGCTTTAGAGTGGTCTTCATAAATATAACACATATAATCCTCTAATGACTTGATGCATTTCTCTCTCTCTCAGGGGGAAAAGCCCTGCTCGCTCTTGAGTGTTTCATTGATTTCCTTTCCTTAAGTCTTATTAATGCTCTCCTTCTCAATAATCAATCAAATGGCATTTGCAATACATCACTTAACTCAAGAGTTACTCAAGTTTAACAACGGTGTCTTTTTAAATCCTGTCCCTGTTTTTTTTTTAAACTTTCTGCAGAAGAAATTTGATGTTAATTTTGCATGTACTGACAAACGCCTGTAGACCTGTTGAGCAGCTGGCGTGAGGAAAGTCTTTGGACTAATTAAAAATCCCTGCTGCCATTATAAAAGTCCACATCCGAACAAAAGATGCTGACAGCTTAAGAACTCCGTTGGTCACGTTCGAGCTGAAAGGGCGTAATTATTCAATTGTTTCTCAGAGATTTGTTTCCTTTTTTCCCTCCACTTGTTAAATGTATCTAAGACAAATGAATCTGCTTTGCCGGGCTCCATCTCATGAATGAATAACAATGTTAATCAGGACGGGCTTTGTTCCTCTGCACTGCATGCGGAACAAGTGCAGCCAGCTCACCTGACCCTTTTATCAATTCGACACAATACCGAGCCTAATACCTCCACTGCACGCTCTTTCACCATGCAAATGAATTTACCTGGACCAGAAATACCACAGAACCGAGGTTTAATCAAACAATGCACGGACTGTACAAACTCTCTTTTCCAGCGAGCACTTCTCAGGGTCGTTTCCAAACCACCGCTGTGGGAATCTGGCCGGCTAACAAAAAGGATTTGTGCAGATTTTCTTTAGGGCATGACAGGAGAAGGAGAGCTTAAGTTTGATTGGGGTGAAGAGGCATGAATTATAACGGCAGCGTCTTATCCCTGGTGTAGCATCTCTTGTTTCAATTAGCAGGAAGGGGTCTAGCCCAGAGTATCTCTCCAAATCCACGACCGCTCGCCACTTCACCCCGATTGTTAAAAGAGTAAGGATTGATTAATGGAAATTCTCCAGTGCTGCTTCAGTTTTCAAACTTTATCTCCCTCATGTCATGTGCTCTTAACTCCCCCCCCCACATGTTCTCCATCCATCTGTTCTTTTTCTTTTCAAGCTGTCATATTTCCACTGGCTGTGAAAAAAGAAAGCTTTTTCAAGGCAGCGAGAAATATGTCAATCCCAAGGCCAGAGGACACCAGTAAAAGCTTTGCTCCGGATGTACACACAAACTCCTGTTTCATCTCAAAGGACAAGAGGTTTTGTTGTTTTTTTCTGGGCTTTATACACCACCACATACTTAAGAGAAACTCTTAACTTTAAATCTCACCCATTGCTGAACTTTTCGTCTAAAGAAAACCTTATGGAGGGTGTTTTCTCGACTTAGAGGTCCAATCCATTTGTGTATAGGGACTTTTTCCCCTTTAATACTCTGGAGTTAAACATTTTTTAGTGCGAGTCCTGATATAACTTCTGATCTCGACCTCCAGTTTCAACCTCCAATACCAACACTGGTATCTGCAGAGGCTTCAATCTAAGATTTTGAGTCTGGAATCAGGAGACTTCCAGTCAACACATCTATCTACACCTACAACCTCTATGCAATGTAGACAGTCCTGGTATGGACTATGATAGCCTATGATACCAGCACTTACATTAGTGCTAGTCTTTGAACTGATACCAGAATCAGTATCGGCCTTTGATAGCAAAAACACCAGCATCTTTGATACGATCTACAGTTCAACAATTGGTGTCTAAAAAATTCCATTGTACGTACTTGCCTCCAGTATTGGCCTCTGATATTGATACCACAGTCAGTATCGGCCTACATATCCAATATCGGTATCAGGATGGGTGTTAATACAGGTGGCAGTATCAGTATCACCTTCAAATAACATTACCAGCATCAGTATCAGGTTTTAGCCCCAACACCTTTTCCAGTATCGGTCTTAGAAACTGATACATTAGTATTGGCCTCTGATACCACCACCAATATCGGCCCAGGTCTGAATACCTGCCCCAGACTCTGAAAACAGCATAAATGATGTGTCAGCAGAAGCCAAAACTGATACTTATCCAGGAATCAGTATGGGACTCGAATGCCAATACTGATATTGGCATGATATTGGCAAAAATAGCAGTCAACACATTGGCAAACATTACGCCATTCAGTGTCAAAGAAATCAGAGACTAAGACAAGTTCAGTATCTGCATCACGTACAGATACTAACATTAGTATCGGCTTATGATACAGATACCAGTATCAGCCTCTGGTATAGGCAGCAGTCCTAATATCTGTCTCTTAAACTAATACAGTTATCAGAATTAGGTTAGGTAATATCAGCCTCTGATATTTTACAAATATCGGCCACTGATATCACCACGAATGCAGTATCATATATCAGTAGATATATCAGTCAATGCTTCTACAGCTGACAAGCCATTTAATTTTGTTTGACGTCAGAATCTTATGATAATTTCAGAGTCTGGCTCTAACACAGATACCAGTTTAAGTATTGGTCTCTGATACCATATTTGGTATCAGTATCAGGCTTAATTATTTCAGGTAGTATCAGGTTATGAAATTTAAACCAGTGTCAGTAAAGGCCGCTGATACTGCCAATGGGCTTCAGACACATCATGGTGAATTATAGATCATACTATGTGTTTGTAATACAGTTGGGCTGATGGGCGGTGCCAACAAAGACATATTGAAAATGGTATCAGGTAATGAAAACTGGTGCTGGAACATCTCTAAAACTCTATCATAACAGGGACTATTCATTCATCAGCACATCCCGGCCAGATGTGTCCTTCCCTGATCGGCCACTTTCTATACCACCATCTGCTAACACGTGTGATTCCTTGTTCTACACCAGGTGTGAGGGAATGCCTCTCATTTAAACACCCCACCACAGAGCCGTGGGTGATGCTGTCTGTGTCTAGCCTGAGGGCAGTGATACAACTGCTCATACATTTTTCACACCTTTAAGACAGATGAGGACCACATGGGCTGCCGTACACGAGCAGCCCGTGATAGTCAGTGTTTTGGATTTTCCAGTATCATGGGAATGTGATTAACGTCTCCAAACTGTAAAGAAAAAGGGGAAAGAATGCAGAAAATAACAGCGAAAAAGAGGATAAGCAACCTGGAGAGTCCTTGGGGGGGGGAGTGAAAGCATTGAGAGAAGAAAACAAGACAGCAGCCGCCACCCCCTCCACTCTTCTTCATGTGCTGTTTGGAAGAATGACAGGGATGGAAAGAGAAAATATGCCTGTGGCAGGAAAGAGAAACCGAACCAGCTCATTACTGACCCAAACACAGAGAGGGAAGGAGATATAAAAGTTGAAAATATAC
This sequence comes from Xyrichtys novacula, assembly GCA_962446985.1. Classification (NCBI taxonomy): domain Eukaryota; kingdom Metazoa; phylum Chordata; class Actinopteri; order Labriformes; family Labridae; genus Xyrichtys; species Xyrichtys novacula. Next base: position 2,192,661 of record OY660882.1, on the reverse strand, counting down.
TGAGGAACAAAGAGGAAAGAAAATGCAAGAAGGATACCAGATCCAGAGAAAATACTTTGGATTTTCTTCCCCTTTTACATGCCGGCGCGGCATCGTTACGACGATTCCATCACAGCGTGACAGCAGCATATTTTAGAGAGCCCTCTGTAACACAGGCGGTCTGTGGGTCAGCTGAGCGAGCCCTGTTAGAGGAGTCTGCAGGGTCCTCTAATAAGCAGCAGACCCTCAGAATAGCAAACAAGCCTACTACTGAGAAGAAAATGAAAGAGGAGCCACCCCTTCAACAGGATACAAACGTCCCCTGTCTGTGCTTTTCTTCCTCCTCTTTCACTTTTTTTCTGCACTTTCTTCGCATCTTCTTTTGGCCTACATCTCCTCTGTTATTCACGCATGTTTCCTCTTTCGCCTTATCTGCCTATCTCTCCTTTTCTTCTTATCTCCCCCCATCCCCTTCCCTGGGAGGACATAACAAGCTCACTGACTCCCACTCGGCATGTACCAGTGCTGTCCTGTTTTTATGGGGTGACAAATTAGCCCGGTAGAGAAGCAAGCTGCCATGGCTGAGCAGTAAACAACGAGCTCGTCTGAGTGGAAAAATACAGGGTTTGGAGTTGCAAAGGATCCCTTCATCGCTGCTGCTCGTCATCACGCCTCCTTCAACTCCGACTCCTGCCTCCCTCCGGCCTGAGGAGCATGCCCGCTGATTCCACATGGCTCGAGCCCAGCGAGCACAGCCATGGTGCAATGAGCCACAGCTTAACACCATCTCAGATACTGACAGTGTGATTGCCGCCGAGGAAATGGAGCAGAATGGCAGCCAGCGAAGCCAAAACGACAAGTCAACAGGCCGGAGAGTGGGCGATTTCTGGGTAATGAAAGTGTAATATTTTCGGTCTGGTTTGGAAGTTAAGCAGAAAGAGTTGAAGTACTAGCTTTAATGCGCTTTCAGAAAAAACTAGACATGCCCTCTGTAGATCAGTCAAATTAGGTCGTTTTCTGAAGAGACGGCGCACATATGGATACATGCAATTCAATTCCGATTCATGCACTCTCAGAGAGCTGACCCAGAATAGCCTTTCCCATAATCCTGCTTTTCAGGAGGGCAAAAGGGCGACAAAGTGAAAAAGTCAGGCCTTTAATGGATTATACCCGAGGATGACTGACCAAATCACAAAAATCCTTTTCTTCCTTTTAGCAAAATAAAAATGTCATATCCACAAAAACGAGCTATCAAATAATAGGAGGAAGATTCATTTGGATGTGAAATGTTAATTCTGTGACTTCTTTAGATGTCTTTGTTTTACATGTAGAAAAATATAAACATAAATCTAAAATGTGGATGTTTGCAAATCATTATATGTTATATGTTCAACAATCTGGGAATATTTTTTGTATAATTAACACCGAGTTAGTGATTTTGATTGAGTCCTCATTATTACAGACATGACTCTGTAGTGGAAATCACAGCATGGACTCAAAACTGTCTCTGAACTCTTCTCGGGAAAGACCCTCTAGGTTTCAGCGAGGTAATACCAAACCTCATTCTACACATATAACAACAGTGTGGCTCTGTAGAAGAAGAGTCCAGATGCCCATCTAGGTTTGAAACATAAATACAACAAAAAAATATAACATTTTCTGGCAAGACACGCAATCACAGAAAAAGTTAGTCCACATAATTGATTTTAGGAGAAGACTTACTGTCTCCACACAACAAGCGTGAGTAAAATCATTTGCGCGAATGAATTACATGTTAAGTCAATGCAAAGGAGCGATTAGACGCTCCTACAACTCTGGCGAATGATGCAAATTGGGCGAATCTTAACTTGAGCAGATATTTGTGTTGCGATATCTAATCAGCACGAACGTTGCCGGGTTACGTATGAAAACGGACTATTGTTCACTGGGTATCTAAAATGGAGGACAAACTTATTGAGTTGTTGTGTGCCCCAAATCATATATTTTCTTTCAATTACCGAAACTGGAATAAAAAGGAGTTCGTCTGGAGGCAAGTGGGTGAGGAGGTCGGATTACCCGGTAAATTCTAAAAAACCCCGTTATTACTTGATTGGTTGAATTGGCAGGGATGACCGTTCAAATTACCGTTGACGTGTGAATGAAGCGAGTAAAAACTATTCATTCATTCATAAAGCGAGTCGATGATTTTACTCTCGCTTGGTGTGAGCGCCCCATAAGGCTCATGATTGGTCCCCATGATCAACATTTTGCCAACTATCAGGTTAAGGTCATCCGGACCTTGCAGGACTACGTTAAGCCAACATCTTTGAAGTGACTCCGAAAGAAAGCAACAGACTGGAGTCACCCTAACCCTGGAGCTGACCTCAGTCCAGCTGTGCAAAGTCGAGCGTCCTTCTCGCCTCATTCTACCTCGATGCTGTTCTGCGGTTTTGTCGGTACAATCAGACTTTGTTTGCTGAGTTTGCACTCGGTCATCCTGTTTCTCCTTTACGCACAGGAAAAATACAAAAACACCAACTCACCGTCCGCTGTATTATTTCCATATGGACATCGACATATGCTTTCTAAACAGGCACAAATGGCCCCAGGTGGAGGAGACATATGTTATAATTTTACACTAGTTTACTTTTAGAAACGGTGTTTACTTCCTCTCGTGGTCACTATGACATATGAGCGAAATTTCTCAATAAAATGCACATTTGTGTGGGGCTGGTTTGAGGAGCATGCAGCCTCCATTGGTCCACATTCATTAAGGTTTGCAGGCTGCGGTTTGACAGTCTAACAGCAGCCAAAGTGTCACACAAGCAGTCAAATCCAGTGAATCAGTCTGTCACTGAAAATCCCATTATCACTCCTTGGGTAGAGGTAGCCCAGAGTAAGAGACTGAGCTGAATTACCTCTCTGTATACTGTATCTCCTCTCCTTGCGCCTGTGTTTGAGGGCAGAGGCCACGAAAATAATCTCCTACACAGTGTCACACCAACAGCTCCAGCCTCTATCCACCTACTCAGGCTAACAAATTAAAATCCAGCTATGAAAACCAAATAATGAGTAAACAAAAAGCCATTTTATAAAGACCTCATAGAAAAACCAGCCCCAGGGGGGAGGGGGAATATAAATTCTAGTTAAGAAGGCGCCACAGTAATCCCACATTTTAATGGTCTTATCTTAATTATGGAGAAATTGTGCTCCCCCGCGGGGCAAAGGAGCCATCACCGAGGCAATAAAAGTACAGGGAGGGAATTTTTGTTGCGTTAATTCATGTAAACACACATACATAAGCATTTAATGCATGCAAACCCTTTTAATAGACGTCAGATGACACACACACACATGGTTACACCGCATGGCCTGGCTCAAGGAAGGATGAATGAGACCCAAGAGCCATTAGTCATGTGTGACCCAGCCAGGCGTAATCAGAGCCTAATTCAACAGAGATACCACCTCTGAGGCTAAAGCCCGATCCTCATTAATCATTACTGCATCAGCTAAAGCACCGGCCTATGGCTTCAGTCTTTATTAATGGCACCCCACTTTAACTCCCTCCGTTTCTGGTCAAGCTACAGTGCTCCGAGACAGCAGAGATCAGAAATCCAAAGAGACTCTGAGGGCAAACAAGTGGTCCCAAGAATAAAGCAGAGGAAGTGAATTAAAGCCGCTATTACACCCAACACAAACGCTCACAATTAATTCTATTTTGAACGGCACAAAACAGCTTAAGAGCTCAAAATCAGGCGTCTAATAATCCACTACTGTAAGACTCTATCTCCCTCTTTCTCTCAGTTAGAGAATAAGCTAAATATAGGGAGGAAAAGAACGGCGTGGGATTTTCACTCGCTCCGTGAATTCATTATGAGAAAAAAGATGTCATTGACACAGATTTCAGGAGTTTAGAGGATTGTATTTGTCAATTTTCTTGGCTGTAATACAGTGAATACACTTAAAAAAGACAGACTCAGAGTGGGTTTCCAGTTCTGGGATGTCTGCGCTACAAACTCCCCATATTTTAAATCATTTGGAAAGTTGTGAATTGATCCCAAAGGGTGACGCCTCCCTGGTTTCCTGTCAGCTCCGTACTTCCTAAAACAAAAGTCTAATAACGCCCCAAAAGAGCGCTGAATAAGAAATACTGCTGGAGCCACTCAGTTTGGTAAAAGTTGGTGACTTTGTCTGATATTATCCTCTGAGGGTGGTAGACTTTAAAGAAAAGAGACAGGAATGACTAAGATGTAATTCTGCTTATTGATCTCATTCTGTGGGATCAAATCTTGGGAACTTTTTTGGGGGGAACTGTTGGCGTTTTTTGTGTCAGTAATATATTCTATCAAACTTTATCATCTTTACTGCTTTGCTAAAACCAGGAAGAAGCCTTTGAAAGTCAGCAAATCACAGCCTCTGATTGGTGATGGCCAATGTCAAAGATGGCGGCATAGTTGGCTAACAACAGAAATCTCTCAATGACACTGAAATAAATACATAAATAATCACAGATCACCTTTGTTTTTTAAGGGACAGGAGTTTATTGCCGGGAAAGGTGTCGCTCTCACAAACCGAGTGGATTTGGTGTCTATATTGTCCTGATTTAACTGCAAAGCATAAAGGTAAATGATGCAAATGGTTCAAAAAAGTTGGAACTGGTTCTGATCTGAAACGGTTTTAAATTCCTAATAAATTCAACAACAAGTTCTTAAATGATTTATATAAACTGCAGTTCCCAAATTGGCCTCTTGGGGTCAGCTTTAACAGTGAGCCAGTTCCCATAAGGTCCCATGTAAAAATGTCAGCCCTTAAAGTTAAACATGTTTATGTGATCTCTATGTTTCTTTTTAATTTAATTTAATTTTTAATTTATTCATTTAATTTTATTTATTATTATTATTATTATTATTATTTTTTATTATTTTTTTTTTTTCATGGCCACTATAATACAGGGTGAATTTTTCATTTTAGCCTTTTCCAATCTCCATGTTTTAAATTAATTAATTAATTTATTTAATTTATTCATTTATTTATTTCCACTTTTTCCACCTACTTCAGGTCACTACTGGTGAACAAAAAATCTGAAATAACATGATGCTCATTTGCTGAAGTCAAAGTATCAAAAAGGCCACACAAAGTTTGGTTTGGGAAAAATAACCCTTTTTTTCCGGAATTGAAACATTTCAAACCCAAATCCAGTAAGTCTGTCCCGCTCAGGGCGAATCCTCGTCTTCTCACTTAGCTTATGTCTTCATACCGACGTTGAATGCCATATGGACGCCTCTAAATTCTGCTCTGTGTTGTATGATTCAACTAAAGGGCAGCATTTATCATATTTGCCATGGAGTGAACTAGAGTCGCTTTCCTCTCGCTGTGAGCAGAGACCAATTTAGGAAGTGGAAAATGGAAAAACCTGGAGTGGCCTGGAGCAGAGTGATTACAGGATGATTTGAGTGTGGGGCTGAAATTGCTGCTGAGCCGCTCCGCTCATAAATGTGTGTGAGTGTGTGTATGTCTCTGTTGAAAGTAGCACATAAAACAAGTGCTACTGTTTTAGATAAGAGTTTGCAATCATTTGAGGACCTCTTGGCGCCTGTTCCTATTTTGAGACCAAGGGTCAGCAAGAGTTCTCAGGACCAGGTTTGTTCGGCTTTAGTCAACATTCAGATCAGGACACTCCTGTTTTTTCAGATTTATCATAAACTCCTGTACTCATCGACATGTTTGGATGATGATCTCGACTTCCCCATTAGTCCGACTCAGACTTTTAGCCTTTCTAATAAACACAGGCTTAATTACACTCCTCGTTTGATTGATTAATTTGCTCTCCAGTTTGGACACTTTTGCAGCAACTCCTGAAAAGACACCACCTCTGCCTCTGAACGGAGCAGAAAACACCATTATGCTGACACTGTAACTGAGGGATCTACAGTAAGTGGGCTTAAAAAGCTGGTTATTACTTTCCATCGATTCGTAAAACATGCCTCGAGCTTTGAGCTAAAATGTCGTGTTTTGTTAGGGGTTATAATTATTTCGTTTAAGGGTCGGGCAAGGCTCATTGACTGTAATTTTTCGCCTTTTCTTTCCTCGGGCTGTGAAGTGGGATCTGAAGCTTGGATCACACTAAAACCTGAGATTATTTTAAAAACCTCAGCGCCCCCGTATGATGACAAATAATGACAGAGACATACAAAATGAGGTGAACACACCACACACATACAAAGATCAGGGATCTGTAAATACTGAACAGTTTTAATATGAAGGGTCGACTGATATTGGTTTTCCTGAGTCGATACTGATACAGATTATTAGTTTCCGATAACCGATATTTGAGTTCAACAAACTTTCTGTCTTATCAGAAAATGTGAATGAAACAAACTCAGAAGTTTTGTTTAAAGGCCTTCAGCTAAAACTAAAACATCAACTGAGGTGTAAACAGTTACCAAGTCCGTCCTGGAAACCTGATTTGTACTGAGCATGTGCGAAATGTACAGTATGTCATTTCCTCTACTAGTCATCTTTGCAACAAGCTCGCTACAGTCAGAAAGGATACTTCAGTTTATCACCAGCCACATGTTTTTCTTTTCTCCTGAACGGAGGGCTTCTCCCCACTGAAGCAGAGTCCCGGAAAGTCAAGAGAATGGTGCCCAGTTCTACGATTAAAGGTTCCTATTTCAAACTTCATTGTAAAATTGCAACGTAGCTGAAAAGGCTCGAATGAATGTGAATATTTCTGTATAAAAACGCTGAAATTCATTGTCCATATTGTAAAGGCTTTTGGTTAATAAATTTGATTTATAAAATAAATGAAATAAATCCCCCCTTTGATACCGTGAAAAGTCAGAGAACCATAATTTTGACCACGTGGCGGCACTCTCTGTAGCCCAAAAGGTCTCATCATGCTGGGCAGGAGCTCTGGCGGATGCCTCGGCATTAGCACTAGAGCCTCCTGCTAGCTAACCTGTCACATCGCCAGCTTGTTTCTGAATCGATTAGTAGTTTAAATAAAGTTTTTAAGGTGACGGATCGTGTAGGTAGTGACTCACTGCCATAAAACACATTGAAATGCCAAGAAAGAAAGTGACGTACTTTTCGCACATGGGCAGTATAAATCAGGTTTCCGGGATGGATCGTTGGCGACAACACTTAAACAGTTAACTTAACATATATCATCCAGCCAATCAGATTGTGCTGTGGGCAGGATATGAGTTAAGACAGAATGGAAAGTAGAAAAACAACCCAGAGGGAAGGACAAACCAGCGAGCCAAGGTAACACATTTCAAATCAATTCATTTCAAAGTAAAACGCCAATACAGATTATCGGCCAGATGACAAATTGGCACCGATTGGTCTGCCATTACTTAATATTGATGAATTCAGACAGCACCAGTTGTCAAGGGGGGAGAAAAGTCTCTCTTAATTTCCCTCAACCTCAGAATAATCTGGAAGGATAATCTTCACAACTATCTGATAATTAAGCTTTTGCTAATTTTGTCGGAATAGGGCCAAAAATCAGCAAAGGTATCAATTTATTGGCCGAAAATGTCACTTAAGCTCCTATTTTCTTACAAATAAAACCTAAACACTCTCCTCTATCTTACCTGCTCGAAAACAAAAGTTACAATAAAGAGAAATAATCCCTTTGATTTCTTGTAGGTTATGTAATCTGAAAGAAATCACTCTACAGAGAGCACATACCTGGACACACAAATAAACCATCAAAGCGCAAAAAACACACATGACCCCTTTTGTTAAGCGGAGCGCAGTCATTAGCGACACATCACAGAGGAACGAGGGTCTCGCAGAATGAAAGCCGGAGGAAGAGCTGGTGAAAATGACTCATGAAAAAAAAAAAAAAAAAAGGAAAAAAGAGCAAGATCAGACGGAAAGGAGGGCAGGAAGCCGCGAGGCGAGAGGTGACTGGAGAATGAAGATGACGCACTCGATTGGTCCCTCTCTAAAAGGCCTCTCATTATCTATTCCCGTGGTAATGACAGCACAGAGAGGAAGCGACACCAACCGTGATTAGAGGCAAGCTTTCCCTCTCTTTGCTCACGCCACACTTTCTCTTCCCCCCCCTCTTCAGTCCCTGGAGAGAACTTTAGATTTCACTGTTTGACTCCCTCCCTCTTCTCTCTCTCTCTTTTCTTAAGAGCAAGGCCACCTTAAAACGGCGTTTTCTCTCCTGCCATTACTCTGAGTGTATGAGAACAGCACCAACAAAGAGCAGCAGTCTTTTCTCAAGTAAGAATACCTCTTCTGGTGTACTCACACGCTGTCAATACGCTATTCTAGTGTGTCAACGCAACACCTGTCCAGTCCGCACGCTTTAAAGGATGACAGCACCATATGTAGGCCTCTTGGATGTGGATTCAGTGACAATCCAGCCTGTTCCAGTACCTACTCCAGCTCTTAGACGTAGTCAGGATAAAATGTAAGGAGTCTTGAGGGAGAGCAGGACAAAGACAGGTGGTAAATTAGGTTTAGAAGAGAGGCAGAGGGAATTCTGTCAGAACAAAAGGTCAGGGGTTAGGGGGTCTCGAGATCTGACCCTCAGCCTACAGAGATGTTGAGGATTTGGAGTTGGAATGTTGTAGAGATAAATAGATGTCTACATAAAAACAAGCAAAACTACAAAAGATGGGGAAAAAAGGTGCCAAAAAACTCTTGAAAGAAACAAAAAGAACTACAAAAGCATTTAAATAAAAGGCTGAAATTAAGACAAAAAGACAAATATAATCAGAAAATACACAATACAGTAAAAAGGAGTAAATACGTGGACCAAAAATAAAAAGTAAAGAGTTGCAAAAACTACAAAGAAGTAGAAATAAAACCAGACTCAGAGAGTACCACCATAAAAACAAAAGACAAAAAAAACCATCAAAAGGTCAAAAAATGACAGGAAGCAAACATAGAAGAAAAAAGCAGACAAAAAAAAACACTTCAAAGAGACAAAAATTACCACAAACAAGTTCAAAGCAGCAAAAAAGACAAAACAAAGAGAAAAAGCAACAAAAAATAAACACACAAAACAGCAATGAGACAATTCAACTTCAAATTGACAAAAAACAGACAAAAAAACAACCTCGGAGTCAAAAAATAACAACAAGCGAACATAAAAGAAAAAAAAAGACAAAAAACAACTTCAAAGAGACAAAAAATGAACACAAACATGTTCAAAGCAACAAAAAAGACACAAAACAAAGAAAAAAAGAGACAAAAATAAACACACAAAACAGCTATGAGACAAAACAACTACAAAGTGACAAAAAACTAGAAAAAAAAACAGTCAAAACTACCAAGAAAACAACAAATAGACGCAGTAGGAGACATGAAAGCAACACATCTACACAAAACAAAAACAGAAAGACTATGAAGAACATCTTGAGGGTTTAGAAAGACGCAAAACAGCTTGAAAGTGGCAAAAGTACACAAAAGAAAAACAATAAGGACATAATTACACAACAAAAACACAAAAAAACTACTGAGTGACATCAAACTACAATAAACACACACGCAGTCGCTCAGATTTGGTCAGAGGTCAATCTCAAAGTCACAGGAGCAGCAGCACAAACATCAACACAGGCAAACAGATGTCGCCTACTGCAGCTTTAATTCTGCGACCCGCACATGGGTTCCAACTGTATACACCTCCGATCATCACGCTCGGCAGGATTATCCTAAAATGACTCATTTCCCTGAACCCACAGAAACACATGCAGCTCCTGCAGCCTGTGCATTGATCCCATGCTGTAAGTAGTGAAGCTGCAGGGGGAGTAATTTCATGCCAGGTAGGCTCCGTCTCCTCTCCTTGTCTCCCCGTTCACCCCTGACAGAATAACCAGACCCACAGGGCCTCTTCACAGCAGGTGCTCCGTCAGAGCCTAACCTCGCACGCCCACTCACCCACCCACCCTCTTCTGCCTCATCACTCCCCCCCTGACATCACAGGCAGCACACAGGAGGCCATGTTCCCCTCAGCATTAAGACGCAACACTATGTTACAGCTCTATTAGCTAACTAATCTGAGAGAACTTTATTTTATTAGCCCCTTAAGACTCCTGCCAAGGCCCTTTTCATCCTTTATGGATTCAGTAACTGTGCAGGCGCAGCCTCCCTGCCCCCTCCCTCTTCCTCCTGTCTCTCTCAATCTTTCAATCTCTCCATCTCACATGCCTCCTCTCCTCTCCTAACACAGTCCGGTTATGCACTGCTTTCAGGATTCTGGTAAACTCGCACCGCAGGTTCGCAAGCCTCCTCCAAGCCGAGGCCGACTGCGGGCCAAATTAGCACCACAACAGCTGATGTATGAAGAATTGAAAGGCGAGGGAACGCAGCAGGGACTGTTTGTTTCTTACAAAATGGACCTCCAGCAGCGATTCAAACTATAAGGTGTGCACTAACAGCTCCACTGACACCTATTGTCGGTATTTGCTTTACACACTCTCCGCTCCGTCTCACGGCTCGCTCTTTTTCCTGCTCGACAAAAACAGCACAACACATTCAAAAAGGTGTGTAGGAGGGCGGCGCGGCTGCGAGGGCACGGCTTTCAGCAAGACAGGACCCGTCCATCATGGAAAGTGGGTCCATGACTCCGCCGCGGAGTATTCCAAACACCACATACATGTTGTTCATTTGTTCGTCGCGGCTCTTTTCATCTGACTCTTTAAAATTCACCCGCTGTCTTATGAAAATGAGATATCTAGTGGCAAGCCACTTCAAATGCGGCCATTTGTTCAAGGAAAATAAAGCGGGATTCTATACCTGCGAGGAAAACATGAAATATTTCATGTGAGCTGCCCTCATAAATTATGTAAAAGGGGACAAGAAACACAACTTGAAACGGTTCAACATATGTCCATACATATTACATCAACATACGTCTTCTATAAAACATGTGAAGTCACACAGAGAGAAACAGATCTGCCAGATATGTCCTTGCAACAAGTATACGCTTTGTGCCGAGTATAGAAATAATGCACAGGCATGCTAACAGCTTGTTCTGCTGGGAGAGACGCCTACTGAATAGATTCATGTCAAAGGACAACGCAAGCGTAGTTTCATGTCTGTAATATTGTCAACAAATTACATAAAGCAGCAGAAACAAAAGAGGGCTGATCCAACCGGTACAGACAGATCCAGACATGGCCGCTGCCTCGAAGCATTAAGATGTACTGATGCACAGAAAATCAGAGACGCGGCGACCTCTTTGACAAGGTCGGAGAAAATCTGCAGCAACTCAATGCATCTGAAATCTCAAATTATGTCGTTTTTTTTTTAAGGAGCTGGAAAAAGAGGAAGTACAAGAACGGAGGTGTTAGAAAGGAGAGGCATTGGTGATCTCTTTTGAATTGAATTCTTGTGTGAGGGACCAAAACACCTTTTATAAAATCCATCCAATTCTTTAAGATTGTGATATCACTCTCCGGTCTACGCACGGGTTCAACGCCAATATTCACTTTGAGAAAAGCCTCTTTTATCAGATCGTAGTAAGTTTCAGACTAGGGCTGGGCGATATGGCCTCAAATCAATATCACAATATATTGAGCAGTTTGCCTCAATAGCGATAAAAGGACGATTACTCCACAAGCTGCTCACCTCCCCCCACATTAACTTTGTCTACTTCAGCCGCCGCTCCAGCCGCTACAACTTTTGAACGTCTTAAAGGGACATGAGACCACAGCCTACCTACACACATCCAAAACTAACTTTTATGTATGAATTTTTTTGACACTGAATATACCGATATGGACAAAATGACGTCGGTTATTATTGTAAACTTCAGTATCTGTAAATTTTTAGTTTATCGCCCAGCCCTATTTCAGTCGCTCTAAAAGTCAAAGCTACACAGAACAACAGCAGAGCCAGACTAGGATGGCTAAAGTGAGGCACAGACTTTTATAAAGAGGTGGTCAAGCTTACATTAAACCTTGGAGGCGCTGATGTCAAAAGTTTGTGGAACATTTTTAACTTTAAACTGTAACTAAACAAGTGGCAATATCTACATTTGCTCAACTTAATTCAATAAAGTAGGGCTGGGCGATAAACCAAAAATTTACTGATAACCAACGTCATTTTGCACGTCAATATATTCTGTGTCAAAAAAAAATAGAGAGAAAAATAGAGACATGACTCCACCCCATCCAGTCCGTAAAAAAGAGGGAGAGACAGGTGAGGAGATGGAGGACGGTTTAAAAGTTGTAGCAGCTGAAGTAGATGAAGTTAATGTGGGAGGGTGTGAGCAGCTTGTGGAGTAGTTATCGTCCATTTATCGTTATTGAGGTGAACTGATCAATATATCATGATGTTGATTTGAGGCCATATAGTGCAGCCTTACATTAAAGCTCCTGTAAGTAACTTTAGGTTTGTGTCACGCTTTGTCTTGTGACAAAACAGAAGGTCTCATCTCGCTGATTTCTTCATCAAAAGTCCTATAATTGTAAAATCTTAATGTAAAAAGGAAAAAGCAGGGCCATTTCTGCTGCGCTGACACCTACCCTCTCCCACTTGTTTTTAGCTTTAAAATTTTCATATCAATATTGTCATTGATGGTCTTGTTTGACTTAAGATATAAAAAGTTACTAGCAACATTTTAAGTCTGTTTCATGGAGGTAAAAAAAAAAAAAACCCTTACAGGAGCTTTAACTAAAGAAAATGTCAGAAAAACAACAACGTGGTGCTAGCTAGAGATCGGGAAATATCACTAATCTGGCAAAAGAGTGGGAAATCGCTTTAAAGAGTCAAACAGTTTGTAGCATGCTAAGCTAAAGTCCTGATATTAGAGCTAAAGGTATCCAGCTCTAACATAAAATGCATATTTTTGTATCACAATGATATTATTTGCAGCAAAGTCTGAAAAAAATAGGATGCAATTCCTTTTAACAAGAACAGTTGCAGATAATTTAGTGCAGGAACTGGTGCGGCGCAGGCGGCAGAGGTGGGCTTTGATTCAGCGTGAGGTTTGGGACCTTTGCTCCTGCACGCTCCAGATGTTTTCCCCCGTCATGGCGCTCCTCCATTATCTCAGCTGCTGTGCGCGGCTCGGCTGCTGCGAGGCTTTGGTGGAGGAAGATCAGAGCAAAACAGAAGTGACATCAAACAGAGGGCAGCTCCCTCATGAGCCGCGCTGGAGGGGAGTTCGGACGTCTCGCTCGACGGGAGAGGCGGCCCGACGGCGGCGGCGGGGCCCTGTGCCAGAGGAAGGCGAGGCACGTACTGGCGGCTTACGTGAGCGCACACGGATCACTCAAGCAAAGGATGAAAAAATCAGACCAAACCTCACACACACACACACGGCAGATACTATAATAACGCCATCAGAGATAGCCTAATGATATTGGAGGGCAGAGTGTGTGGGCGCCTTTGATCTTCCCTCTTTCCCTCCTCGTACCTCAGAGCTCGTTGCGAAGACAGAAGTGGAGCGGAGTTAAACAAGAAAAGACAGGCAGAAAAGGGTGAGACGGGGAAAAAAAATGCACTGAAAAAAAAAAAAGTAAAACTCGAAATAAAAGAGTGAGTGAAGCCTTTCGGCGGAGAATCAAACCAGTCCTTGGTGTACCAGCGGAGGAGGAAACGGACGGTTGACAGCCCACCACTCTCACAGCTGCCCCTCAAGCCCTAACTGAGCTACTGGGTTTGATTTGGCCAGAGGAGCCGCCGCAGTGCCACGATTTGTCTTTCAGAGACAAATAAAGCATGTCTGTCTGGTCTGTCAGTCCAGCTGCTAGCTCCCAGCATTCAACCTACGCCTCCTCTGCGTCTGTCTCGTCCCACAACAAACCCGACAGAGGTCCTTTCAGATCGGGGCTGTCAATCAAACAATAAAAAGCTCATCTCCCAGCGAATACAGAGAACAAATGTCAGTCGGTGGAGGAAAGAACGGCGCTCTGTTACTACAATTTCAAATATCTTGTTTGTGTTTGTCAGTGGGTACATCGAGGCATTGAACCACCACATCCTCCGACTTGACAGCGTCTTCCAGCCTGGCAAACACGTCTGACTTTGCTGGAATCAGAGAACGGATCTATTTTCAGGGATCTGACAAGGCTCGCTGAGGTCAAGGGATCAAGACCTCTGTGTTCTGCACCTGAGGGGCAAGGAAGCAGCTGCACAGGCCGAGGAAAGGCATCTGAGGAGGACTTAGCATCTAAATCCGAGCATGAATGCCGAACAGGGAAAGTCAATGGTTATACAGCTGAAATCGCTTATTTTGTACGACTCTAAAACAAAATACGGCCCAGTTCTGTTCGACAGTTTAAGCTTCCAGAGGAAAAGGAAGAAAAATCAGATGAGAAAAAGTGATACTATTTTTCTCTTGACCTTTACAGATCATGAAACTTTGACTTAAATATCATCACTTTAACAACCTCGTCTTTGGATGGAATAATTAGAAGATAGACGATACGCAAATAATTGAAAGGTTGTTCTTTTGAAGAGTTGCATACAAGTACTGATATATGCATTAGAACCAATATCGACGCAGGTACTGCTATCACCAAAGTGTTGTTTTTTAATGCTCACACAACTAAAATCACCTTTTTATAAACCTATGTAAATACCAATATTGATATAGCTATAAGGATAGCTATCGGTATCAGTATTGATATTGGTCTCGACTGCTTGAACCAAACTATTGTTTTGAGTCTACACAACAAAACAACTTTTTATAAGCCAGTGTTATGATACTTGTACATATATCAGTATCAATACCAATATTAGTATTGGTATCAATATTTGTACAGTTTGCACTAAACTGTTGTTAGTTGAAGCAACTCTCTTTAGGCCAGTATTGTGATACTAATAAAAATATCTGTATTAGTATCAATATCGATATAAATGCATTAAGCACCAAACTGTAGTTGGTAATCATGCTAACCAAAACCACCTGATCTAAACCGATATCAGTACTGATATCATTACCAAGTATGTGCAACTTTTTTTGTTTTAAATCCAGTATTGTGATACTGATACCAATATTTTTTATCAGTATCTGTATCCACTTACACTGCTAGCATCAAACTGTATGGTGTCTGTCATAACTATAATCACTTGTTTTTAAACCTGTATCAACACTAAGATATCAGTATCAGAACCTATACTAGTACAGCTTGCACTAAACTGTTGTTATAAGGTGTGTTCACACAGCTAAAACCAGTATTCTGATACCAATACAGATACTACCAATACAGATATCAGTATCAGTATTGGCAAAGCAAGTGCTAAACTGTGGCTGTTTGTGATACTCACACAACTAAACCAACTGTTTTAAACCAACATGATACAGACTCTATATCTGAGTCAGTACTGGTATTCTGGTTCTGGAACTGCTCGCCCAACACCAAACTGTTGTTCTTAATCATGTTTAGACACCAGAAATGTCTTTTCCTCTTTTGTTAGTACAATTAAAATCACAGATACAGATATATACTGATAAACTGGACATCATTACCGATACCAATACAGGTATCATCAACGGCACTGTCCAAACTCCTCCACATCATCATATATGCTATCAAATGAAAAGGTTCCAGTTCATGTAATGATAGGAACCAACACTGGAACTGCAAACTAATCCAGATATTAGTATCTGAAGCTGATACTGAGAGTGATATTTGACCCCGAGTTATGACGCTTGTCCAAAAATAAAAAAAAGCTTTTAGTGATTTTTTCTGCAGTGCAACACAATGGTGATCCTTCTTCTTTAAAACCATCTGGCCTCCTGATTAAAAAACATCTTGAAGGACACTCTTGGTTTTTGTCTGAGCCAGTATTTGCTGAAAAAGTGCCAGTTTGTATTTTTACAGAGGGTCATAAGTTAATCTCACTCTGACAAAAACTCCCCAAAGCTGTTTTGTTTGCATGCTGTATGTTGTAACACATATAAATATAGAATAACAGGAGGAGAGCTGGAGAAGAACTTGGCTCAGGGATTCGAAATATTTCTCACCCAACACCAGCTGAGAGATAGTGAGAGTTTCGTGTGGCGAAGTCATGCCGCACTGTGAGTCACGCTCCTGGAAGACTCACTTTTAATAGTTTGTGGATGTAAGCAAAAAAAAAAACAGGCAGCCAACTTACATGATCTGGTCCAATTATAGTCTCACATTAGCTCTTTGTCGAAAGCATGACTGCAGAGGAATTTTGTGTATGACTCAATTTCATGTATCAGCACGTTTAGAAAGTTTGATTTCAGGGATTGGCAGAGGAGAAATGCTCTGTGTGTAAACCTGAGAATATTGAACACCTCACTAATAGACATATTAACCTTTGCACGGGTTCAGCATGGGACCAACATGTGGGTGGGATCAGTTTTCTAATTGTACTCTCAGTACAGAGTTAAAGGGATATTCCGGTGTAAAATTAATTTAGGGTCAAACACACTGTAACACTGAGTTAGACACCCCCTCGAGAGATAAATGTTGCCAATCGCTTGCTTCTCTAGTTTTACCAACTTTAGTAACGATCGCACAATAGCAATACTCAGGGGTCTGAGGAGCCATAAACAAACCTCAACCAAAATGCCACTCTATAGCCACAAATAATGCTCAGAACAGCACCTAACTTCATCAACAGTACATATAGGGTCCCAGCCATAGTATTAGCCACCAAACATCTTTTTAGCTTTGCCTAATTTCTTTAGTAAAGAGACTAAACACAACTCACCTACTCTCTTCCAGCAGCCGCTTGTTTGTAGCGAGACCTCGGGACAGTCCATTCGGGGGGCCGCAGCTCAAGGAAGAACATTTATGACCACTACTTGTTGGAAATGCAATCAGACCAAGTGCAAAATGTTTAATATGATGATTATTACTTGAAGGAAATGATAAAGAAATGATCATAAATGTTCTTCCTTGAGCTGCGTCACCCCGAATGGACTGTCCCGAGGTCTCGCTACAAACAAGCGGCTGCTGGAAGAGAGTTGGTGAGTTGTGTTTAGTCTCTTTGTTAAAGAAATTAGGCAAAGTTAAAAAGATGTTTGGTGTCTAGTACTATGGCTTGGACCCTATATGTACTGTTAATGAAGTTAGGTGCTGTTCTGAGCATTATTTGTGGCTATAGAGTGGCGTTTTGGTTGAGATTTGTTGATAACTCCTCAGACTGCTGTTACTAAAGTTGGTTTAACTAGAGAAGCAAGCGGTCGGCAACGTTCATCTCTCTACAGGGTGTCTAACTCTGTGTTACACTGTGTTTGACCCTAACTTAATTTTACACCAGAATATCCCTTTAATAGCAGTTTTTCAAGATGTAAAAGTAAAAGTACGACAAGCTCAGCAGAGGACGGATCAATCAGTCATTGATTTGATATGCGAGTGTCTGTTAATGCAGCATGTTTCAACCACAACACACCGTCTAATGTGGAAACCCAAAATGTGTTTACCTGTGAGCTTGTTTTGTTATGTGTGATGGTATCCTAAATTATTCAGTCGTATTTCACAGATAAAAAGTGAAAATAATGGTGATATTTCAGGAGACAGCACCTTCTCTATGTAGGACATTTATGTAACAAACCCAACCCTCTGTGCTAGATATCAATCTTGTCATCTGTCTGTGGAAAAATAGCAAAAAAAAAAAATCAAAATAATAACTCCAGAAATGTCAGACTTTTTCATTTCAAGCTCAGATGCACCAATCAGGTGAAAGACGTGTCACACAGGAAGCTCATGCAACACACTCGGAGCTTTGTCGACAAAGCGAACACACAGCTACTCTGTGTTTTAACAGTTCTCACAGCTCCAATACGTGTGCGGCTTTTTTACGTGGTCTGTAAAGACCGCTACATCCCCCCCTACAATCATTTCCTGGATCCCACAGGGAAAGAAAGAAACAGATGGGGAATGAAACGGCTCGGCTCGAGGAGGAGATGTGTGTGTGTGTGAACATGAAAAAGGGAGGTCTAAAGCTCGCGGCACTCTGCCTTTGTGTGTGTCCGTTTGTTTATTTCTTCAGATAATGTTTACAAGAATAAGCCCCGAGGCGTAAAATGCCATTTTTCATGCAGCGGTACATGTGTGTGTACATGTGTGCGCACATGTGTGTTTGTGTGGCCGAGGGAGGGGGAGCCGGTGCGTAGGTTGTGTTGTCTTCTGAAGCTTCCAGAGGGAAAGAAAGAGGAAGTAATTGGCCATCACAGAGAACCTCTACTTCAGACTCTCGGTCACACTACAGCACCTTTTCAAAGCATCTCTAACTGAATTTAACCGTCATTGAGCGAACGTGGAGTGAGGATACTTCACCTTTTCTTTCTTCTTCTGCACACTGATCCCAGTCTTGCCTTGGACAACCTATAGCCATGCTCATTTTATTGTGGAGTACCTGAATATGGCAGAGTAATGTTCACCATCACAAAAAATTAAAAATATCTACACTTCCTGAAGTGAATTCTTTCCTTTAGTGTTGCACGATTTACCAATTTTTGGTACTTTTTTGATACCCGGCCTTTTCGAAGCCGTTCTGGATACGATGGAAATTGGGGGTAAGAATTTCCAATGTGCTGTATTTCCTGTAGGTCAATGTAGCTCAGATGTAGCGAACTGAGAAAGCAGCATTTTCCAGTATGAGAGGAAGTTATAATATCACCTAAAAAGTGCCTGTCATTTACGATCAAGCGAAAAGCAATGCCTTTGCTTTCACATGTCCACCACCACAAACAACGGTGAGTCATCCTCTGAAATAGGACCTCCTTATCTGGCGCCACTAAACAGAACAAGCTGCTATATTCTCATATCAGACTAGTTTAGCAAAAGAGCTTACTTAAAAGCTGCGTGCAAAAGATGCTACAAGCGGTGAAACACTCCAGAACTCGCCCCCATGCTCTGTAAGTGGGATGACTAGCCTATTAAAAATTGTGACTTTTGTGAAATCAAAAGTATTAAGTTGCAGATATTTTAAGGTCTCATACAAGTAATTATCAAGACAGCTAGATAGTTAAATAGCATGAGGCTACCAGCTAACATTACTTGTGAGTTACCGTATTTTTCGGACTATTATGCGCACTTAAAATCACTAAATTTTCTTAAAAATTGACAGTGCGCCTTGTGTATGATTACTTGTTGTACTTACTGACCGATTTTTTCGTGGCACAGTGCGCTCAAGAATCTGTCGAAATGTGTAAGTACAATTTTGGTAAGCAACAAAGCCACTCCTTTAATGGATATTCGGAGCATTACGGTGACTGTCGTCTGAGCTTGAATCATCACTGAACAGATAAGTACCGGTTACAGTAACATGACCGACTCGGATAATGACGAGAGGGATCCGGGCATGCATGATGCCGAAATTGCACAGCTGTATAACTCAAAGGAATGAATCAATAAGTGAGCGTATTTTTCTGTACCGGTATTTGCTGTTACAACTGAATTAAATAAAGTTTGATTTACGGGACTGTGTTTAGTTGCTTATTGCGCCTTACAATACGGTGCGCCTTATGTATGAAAGTAGACACGTTAGTTCATAGTGCGCCTTGAAATCCGGTGCGCTTTATGGCCCGAAAAATACGGTATTCTATGTTGGCTCAGTCAAGTCAGGGATTGTGGCCTTTAAACAAGGTGCACTTGACGATGTAAAGATGTTGCTATCATCATGTTGTTTATAATATCTGAAGAGTCCCAGTTGGACTCAAATCTGAGCCGTGGACTTGAATGTTGTAGGAGTGAGCCCACACACTGAGAGTCAATGTTCGAAACACATATGCCAGTCATGTAAATGTAAGCAGTTCATTGTTTCAGTAAACAGACTCTTTAATGTTTTACCAAAGTCATCAACTCCTTTTTTTTTTTCTATCTCTCCAATCTAACCTTTGTTTTCTTTTATCTCCAATCTTATTTTAGCTTTGAATGTAACTTTTAATCTGTTAAATGTCTTTTACGCTGTTTTTACTTTTTAAATTGTGTTGAATGTTTTGCCTGCTTGTTTCATGTAAAGCACCTTGAATTGCCCTGCTGCTGAAATGTGCTATACAAATAAACTTGACTTGACTTGACTTGACTTTACAATTTTCTTTTTTATATACGTAAACCTCTAGTGTTTTGAAAATGATTCATCATTTCAGCTTTAATAGAGCTCAGCGACGTTAAACCGCCATAATTACAGTTTGTGGGGCCAGATTTTACAGAAGTTTACCAATTCCCTCAGGATTTGATGACAGACAACTGTAAAAATAGCTTTTTAAGTGGGCTCATTTCATGTCGACTCAAGCTGGGGAGCTCTGCAGTCTGGTTGGCTGTGATACACAGCAGCTCCAGAGTTCTGTCATTTTATGAGAGCTTTAAAGACTCCTGCCAGGAAGGAGGGAAGATTTAGAGACAGCACTGATGGTAGCCAATCCTCAGTGCTGTCCTCACGTCTTTGGTCACTGGTGTATATTGTCTTCTAAAATGGCATTAAAAACGGTGGGAGCCCATTCCAGCAGACAGCCGAGCCTTTTGAAAAACTGCCACACAAATTTAAGCTATAGTTTGGAGTCTCTGGCAGCGTTGCCTCCAAATCTCCTGTTCCATTTAACTGTCACATAATGGCTGCTGTGATGAACTGCTTCCCTTGCCCCGCACTCAACCGTTACCTACTGCTCTACAGTAACAACAGGAGCCCTTCTCCTTAATATGCCACCCTCTGAGTGAAGTAAAATATGAAGAGACTTCTTTACAAGCCCCACACTTAGCCCACATTACACCGCTACGCCTGCGGGTGAAAGTGTAACACAACATACATGGAGTGAAAACGAAGGGTGCGGCAAAATAAGAGATGTGGGGGCGGAGGGAAAACTGCCCTCTTGGATACAGCAATTAATCAATTAGCTGGAGCGAATCAATACTCCCCGCCCAGCTTGGCAGCCTGACAGCACTCAGGTGTAATTAAAATTGTAACTATTGACAAATCAAGATGGATGGAGCGCTCCTTGCCTTTTCTGCTCAGCCTCCAAAGAAAGAGATAATCTTTGTGTCACCGAGGTAACGTCAGGGAGCAGGAATGTGAAGGCGAAAGAGGGCGCG
Source organism: Xyrichtys novacula (assembly GCA_962446985.1). Lineage (NCBI taxonomy): Eukaryota > Metazoa > Chordata > Actinopteri > Labriformes > Labridae > Xyrichtys > Xyrichtys novacula. The sequence continues at coordinate 2,171,716 of OY660882.1, read as the reverse complement.
CTGCGAGGTGCGAAAGTGTTAGCGAGAGGGGTAAAGCCACGGGTCAAAGCCTCGTTTTCCAAACATCTATCTCAATCCGTCAGCCTCCATCAACGCCGGGTCGTCGGTATTAAGTAGACTGTTAAGAACGTTGAGGGAATCAGCCGCGTGTGACGCGCATCCAAGCAAGTGGAAATGAAGATGTTGATCTAACAAATCTGCATTTGGGTAGCCACGCAAGTGTGAAGACGTGTGAATGTGTTCCTCTTTACTGTAAGCCGGCTCTACTGTATTTTCTCACCTGTCTCAGGCAAAGCATGGAACTTAATTAGCAGGTGAGATTCAGATATGACTAATCCCAGCATGCACCATCAGGGAGCTGGATGTGGAGTCGGAAAAACACCTGACATGCGATCTGACCTGGGGCTTGTCACCCGTAAAGTGCTGAAATTGTCAGACGCAACTTTCAAATGAAGCCTTTTCTTCAACTCAAAATAATCCCAGATGCCGCATCACCTTTTCTTCTGTTTCCTTTCGCATCTCTACCTCTTGATGTGTCGCTTTTCGCACATGAGAAGGCTTCGTGAGGTACATCTGCTGACAAAATACAAAAAAAACACATTCCAACGATGGGTTGGTGTTTACATGGCGTTTGGCAGGAGTCAAAAGGAACTCTTCTAAAGCGATATCAGAGGCGTCCGTGATCAATGTGCAAATACCAGCAGAGAACAATTTTTCTTTGAAGATTTGAGTCGTGCTATATTGATGGAACCATGCCTTAAATCTCTGGAGACTGGCCCTTAAGCGTCAAACGAGGACAAGAAAAGGGAAACAGGATTTTTTTTTTTATGAAGAATTTTAAACGAGGGCAGCGTTCAAAGACGAGCCGGGGAAACAATCATTTACCGTTGTTAAAAGAGCAGGAAATATCGGCCCGCACACGGCTGAGAAGACATCTCATTATGACATTCCCTATTTGTAACTCTCAATCAGTGCAAAGTTCAGTCTTTGGCTAATTACAGAAAACACAGACTATCTAACAACTGCAGAGACAGATATGTTTCATTTAGTGTATCCTTCTTCAAAAGCTCTAGAAAAGAGAGCCAGTAATTGCCAGTCGTATGAAAAATTCAAACACTTTTTTTCATTTTTTCATGTGCTGTCTAGTCTACTGACAAGAGCAGGAGAAAAAAAAAAGGAGTGGAAAATCAAGAGATTCAGCTCGAGTTCCCCTCACAGGATTCAACATCTCAGACTCTGATGGCCAGTCTCTTCCATTATGGCGAACACTCAACATCCAAGTTTACTGTCACACTGAATCTAATTCCATGCTCTTTATATTTCCAGTCCAATTTTATTCTCCTTTTTCATTCCCCACTTCTCTTCCTTCACTTTCACTCCATCTAATACTTTTTTTGGTGATTACAATCAATGGGATTTAAAAAGAAACCGTCTTACTGGCGACTTAACCGAGTTCGGCAAATTGTCTGTTCTCACCACAGTGCCTTTCCCCATCGGAGAAAAAAACTCAAAACCCACCATGGGTTTTCTACTCTGAGTGGTTATAAGATACATCTTGACCTTATTGTGAGCTCTTTGATTCTGCTGAGGCTGAAAAACAAGGCACTTCTGAAGGTGGGACACCGGAGACAAGCCTAGGACCGGCAGTTGAATCTACAGGGAGAGCAACAGGATACAGGAGACTAAAGAGAAGAGGAGCAATAGGCTCTGAAAGTGACTTTCCAGGGAGGTGCGGATACATGTGAAAATCTCTCTCTCCCTGTGTGGTACAATGTGGGTAACAAACCCGGTTTATAATGTACTTTCTTAATCGGCTAAATAATTAAACGTTGTCACCCTGCTAGTCAGTACTAATGCCAATCATATGTCATGCTTAAGCTGTCGACAAGCCATCCATGGATACTGATCGGAATAAAAACGCATCATGTAAACATGTCGATGGGAAGATTCTGATCCAATTCGGCTCAATCAGAAAGAAGTTGTATTTATGTCGATCGTTATTTTGTGTGAACACTTACTCCAATCATGACTCTCTCTTGGGGAAAAACTAACCTGATTGCGAATGTGTGCCCTACGTCAACATAACACTTTTCTGTTAGCAGCAAGATGTAAACATGGTAGGATCCAAGAGCAATTGGTCTGTGTCTGACACAACTTTCTTGCCAGATACAGTCTCCTCACATAACACAGGATGTGTTGCTTGATGATCATGGACTCTACGCAATACTATCACTCTCAGAACCGGAAGAAGTGAGCCAGAACCGCGTTTGTTGGTTTGTTGACTACACAGGTGTAAATACAACTCTTCTTCTGTGGTTGTTTTAGCAAAATTCGACAACTCTGCACATGTCCAAATACTTCTAATCTGAATAACGCTTGGCACATGTATACGCACATCATTTCCAATCCATCATTTTTTCAAATCAGATCAAGAAATTTTGCGCATGTAAACATGGCTACGGTTCACGCTCAAGTCGTCATGGTCACACTGTCCCTTGGCTTTTCAGACTCTCACTCAGACACCTCCCTCCCCCTGCTCCTCTCCCTGCTCTCCTCACTCTACCGGTGGCTGCACGATAGCTTGTTCTGCTGTAGAACCACATGTTGAAGATACAGTGGTCAATAAAACAAGTTTGGGACTTCCTTGCGCACCTAAACTTCGATCTGAGCTGGTAGAAGTGAGAACTGTTAAACGCCACGGTCTTGGTCTTGACCATGAATGCAGTTAGAAAGTTTTGTCATCTGATGCATCCAGCTGGTAAAGAAAGCATGTAAACAAGCCAGCTTCGAGATAAATGGTTTGTGTAAAGGATTCCTGCATGCGTCACATTTAATGCATCCTCACCTGAGGGATTCGAGAGCCGTCTGTATCACATTGTTAAGGCTCTACCATGCATAGGTGTACCAAATGTCATTCTATGATTGAATTGGAGACACGGCCTCCAAAAATAGAAAGCCCATTCAAAGCTTAATGAATAAACATACTCATTCCTTGTATAATGTGCGAGTAATCACTCGTAACAGCAAGGATATCGTCTGAATACATCTGGAAGCTGGGCGCAGAGGAAGTCTCGGGTTCTGATAGTTCTCTTCATTCCGCGTTATTATTATGTAAAGTATAAAAATGTGTTCTCTCATCAAAACAAAGCACCCCACAAATCAAAGTTAAGGCAATTACAATCTTATTCCACCCTTTCAAATGGCAACAGCTGTTTCCCTTGGTCAAAATTGCTGCATAATTGCACACGGTAGCATATGGTTATGGCTGATTAATTCAACTGGGGGTGAAGGCCCCATTATTCCTGCATGGGATGGGTAAATAGGCACTGGATCCAAGTGCTGGAAAGATGGGTAATGGGATGGCGAAAAAGGGAATGGGCCTTTGATGAGATGTCTGTTAAAGATGGCGTGATTGTCAGAATCGATCAGGCCCTCCACCAGCCCCATCTCAGCCATTAAATTGATTTGCTTGTCATCCAGCTTCTTCAGGAGAGAATCATGCCAGTGGTACCAGAACTGTACAGAGAAAAAGGAGCAGTTTTAGGGGGCTGAATCCATTTTCAGTCAAGGAATATACGGCTCAAGGCATTTTCAATGAAATGTCCCTTCATGAACTCAATGAACCGGAGTTGCAGGGTTGTCTTCCCTCATCTTTTTGTTCACCCAGCTCTGCAGGGACATTGTTATAGCCCCAGGGGAGCCCAGTGTGTGGCAGCATGATAGGTATGTGATGATGGCTGAAAGGCTGAGAGGCTGAGAGGCTGGCCTTCTCGTTCGGACTGGCCACTTGTGCCCAACCGCTAATATATGCATATGAATTCACAGTTCACTTACACAAAAACACCTCCCCCAAGGAGCGGCAATTACGGGGTTCAGAGGTTGTTTCCCTCGCCCTCGGCCAATCTGAGCGCCTATTTTATCATAAACACAGAAAGATCCGGATGAGTGAGTCAGGCTCGGGCCTCCTGAAGTGAGTGTCACTCCACGGTTCACACTAATTTCCATCCAGCCATACGAGGGATGATGCTGGTAAACAATCCTTGACTCCGTCTCCCCCCCCTGCTTGTCGCCGCATGCATAATGGCCCTCCTAAAGAGCAAGGGAAAAGTTCAAGTCCATAATCACATCGCTACCTCTGGCTTATTATTTTTTAGAGGTCATGCCCACATTGAAGGACGTGTGCAGAAATACAGCCTCAATTCAAAAGTGGTAGGACCCTGAGTAAAAAGTAGATAAATGTATCTTCTAATGATTTCCACAGTTTAAACTCTAAACCACTAAAACAGCAAATGAAGGGAAGAAGGCACACCATTCTGTGAGAGACTGCGTGAGCAAAAAGTCATGGTATCATAGACAGGGAAAGGAAATCTGGAAATAATTCTGGATAGCTCTAATCTGCCGGCTCACAGACAGGGCTTAATTGGAAATAGATACGACTCTGTAGTGGAAATCACCACACAGTTCATCACAACAACCTTAGATTCAGACCAAAATAGAACCATGCAAAAAGGAACTAGGAGTGTCCCGATATAACTTCGTTACTTCCAATATGATAGACATTGTAGCTTTAAGTATTGGCCAATACCGATATTGATCTGATATCTAACAAAAAATACCACACGGCTGACATCGCTCCTACTCCTTGCCACTTTGTTAGTACCTTAGTACACATTGTTGGTGTGATTACATGAGCTTTGCATGCTGGATCTAGGGCTGCAACGATTAGTCGACTTAATCGATTACGTCGACACGACAAATTCATCGACACGAAAACGAAGCGTCGTGTTATTGTTGTTAAGAATCACATGCCGGTGCCTCATGCTCTTCTATAACTGCAGTGCACTACAGGATGTGCTGGGTGCAGTAGCGCTCGCTGTTTACATCCCGCGAGCAAACACAGAAGAAGAGTGCACACATTATGGCAGAACAAACTAAAAATGACGCTACAAAACTCCGACCCAAAACTTCAAAAGTTTGGGAACATTTTACGGAGAACAAACCAAAAAAACACGTTGATCAAAGCTCAGCTTTCCTAACATGGCAGCACCACGGCGATGCATGAGCACCTGAGACGCCGACACCCCGGAAATAGGTGTTTATAAATAAAGAAGATAGTGATTAATTGTTATTAATCGGACGACTAGTCAATAGATTAGTCGACAAAAAAATAATCGTTAGTTGCAGCACTAGCTGGATCCAGGCGCTGCTAGCTAGAGGTGCTGGAGTGGAATCTGGAATGGACTGGCTTGTATTGGGGTGCTAATATCAGAGATTTTAGATGCAGGCCGATATACTCTGATATTGGATATCAATATCAGATCAGGACATCCCTAAGATGAACCCATATGTATTTGGTTTGAGGGGTCAAGTTTTGAATTTCTTTTTGAAATGGTGGACCTCACATCCTCTGACCTAAACAAAAGAGAAGCAGCTTGACTTTTTTCCAGTGCACGGTTCGAAGGCTAGCATTCATGATGGTATGGGGGTTGTCTGAGCGCCCATGGCATAGGTAGCTTTCACATTTGGGGAGGCACTGTTGAACAATAAACACTGGATTTTGACCAACTTTTTTTCAAAATAGGGATTGTAGATCTTTGCTCAGCTCTAGGCAATGTGCAGCCAAATCTGATGTGAGGGGTAGGAGTACAGAAGGCCTCCGGGTGTTAATTTGGGAGCGCAGAACCGTGGGTTGGTTTGGCTCGGCAGGTATGAAACACAGGATACACTTTCACCACAGTGATATTAAAACAATATTGAACACCAGACCATAAATCCTCAAATCTATTCTCAGCACAAAAACAGAAAGAAAAAAAAAAAACGTTCAGGCCGAACTTTTATTGTTGCGACTCACACACGGTGGATCGAAAGTAGCAGCAGCTTCAAAAGGAGAAAAAAAGGCTTTGGTGCTCCTGCTGAAAAGCTGAGTACAATACATGTGTAAGCTATCAGTGTTCTCCTGACTGTTCATCAAAGGTAAACACTACCACCTGTATATAGAAGGGGGACAAATACAAAAGCTCAGCCTTGAAAAAGAAACATGCATTCAAACCACCTCCGTCAATGAGAGGCCTTCTGGAGACAAAAATATACACTCAGATTGAGAATGGATTTTTTGGCCCAAGTGCGTCACAGCGAGTAAACGAGTAAAGGAGCTGAGTAAACCGTGCCAGAGAGAGACCCCAATCAACAATCGGAGTATAATCCACTTCAATCAGTTCCCCAATTAGGACATGTAGCAGAACAATGATGATCAGCAACACCACTCCAGCCAAAAGGGATACAAGAGGTCCTTTTGTTTTTTTACTGAAAAGAAACAAACAGTTTTCAGTCCGACGGGTCATTCAGAGTTGACCCTTGTCTGTCAGAGTCTATGGTGAGAATTCCCAGCTGGCCCCGGGTGGCCTCTTTTCCCAGTCCGAGCAACAGTGTGAACAGAACCCAAATTAAAAAAAACAGGCCAGGCAAACACTAACCAGACGCTCCTTTGTGCCATGTTCCAGACAGCGGGCAAGATGGCAGCGGCTTAAAAAGAGACTATTTGTGAATAAGGCTGATACATCCTCGCCTCAGTTTAACATTCCTTGGTCTGGTCAAACTGTCTGGGCTGTGTGGCACTTAGCGCAGAGGAGAAATGGTACAATCCTAAATCTGTCCCTTTGCGATCCAATAGTCGTATTTTGTGTGCGGGGAGGGGGGGTTACATAACGGGCAATTCAAAGAGCAGGACTGACTGAAATTTTAGGATTAAAGTTCTTAGAGTGTACTCCATGAGATGAGGAGGGAGAAATGAAAAGAGGCTGGCATGCCGATGAGGGAATTTGCAAGCAAATGCGGTCACTGAACAGACAGCTGTGAAATGGCATTGATTATGCCGCACTATTGTCACCTAAAAGCTCTCTCTCAGGAGCGAGCAGAGGCTGGTGCCACCAATTTTACATCACTTTGCCGAAGCACATTGACCTTATCTCCTCCCTGATGCATTTAAGTGTTGAAGCCGGAGTCGGGTGTTTCTTTTTAATTTTACAGCCACAAAGTCCTCTGAAAGGCATCCTTGTTCTGACGCAGCAGGTTGGTTAAAGTCGTTCTGTGAGTTTTTTGTATTGATATGCACAGATGTAATCAGGCAGTCAGATCCGGTATCAGTCTGGAAAACAAACTTTCTTAGCTAGGGATGGGAATCGAGAACCAGTTCTTGTTGAGAACCGATTCCAAATGGTTCAACAACGTTTTTATGATTCCCTTAATGATTCCTTTCTTCTGCTTTGGCGGATGGTACAAAAAGTAGGTAGGTATGATCTAAAGTGTGGCTTCATTTTACTAGGAAAGATGACGAGTTTTGAGTTTGTGTAGTGTGGACTAACTGAGTTAGAGGCGCATAAAAAGCACTCGACCTGTGTCCTCTTTTTGGGGATCCAGAGTATGGTCACCCTAATTTGACTTGATACCGACCAAGTAAATGTTATACAAATAGTTTTTCATTTAATTTCTTTTAGACCCTCACTGAAGGTGGCATACATCTTTTTCTGTTATCAAAGACTCAATAAAATTCTGAGTTAACATTGAAAACCTATAGTCTCCTTTTTTTTTTTTGAATCAAAGAAAGGTATTGATAAGGGAATCGTTAAAGAATTGAATTGATAAGCAGAATTGATAATGGCATCGATATCGATAAAATCATATCAATTCCCATCCCTATTCTTATCAGGATCAGAACTCCAAAATCTAGAGGGAACTTAAACCCTGGAATAATCTGTATTTGCGGGGCTCAGATGGACGGTACCTGCCTCTACAGAATACAGTCCAAAAGGGTCAAGGGACACATTTTTGAGAAGGAAGATGTTGAAAAATGCTCCAAAATGACCGGTGAAGGAATTCTACCTCTCCAGAATGCAATAAAAAGTCAAAAGTCAGTGTTGAAGGGTGTTAAGGGGGGACTACTTTCCAGTTCAGGTAGACAGGAATTCAAAATCAGAATGACCCAGCAGTCCAAGGGTTCAAAAACAGTCAAAATTAAGCTCAAACAGCCAAATTCAGAATCTAAAAATGGTCTGCAGAGTGTAGCTAACAGTTGCAGAGCTAGCACCACCAGAACTGAGTCCTCTTTGCAAGTTAACGTCCACTTTTCTGTGATTGTAACTCATCTGGATGAAACTACCGTATCATGAAACTACCGTAAAATCAAACTACGAAATGAGACACCATCTGGGTAACAACATCTAATCATTTAATCGACTCTATGTGCAAGAACTTAGCTGTTAAGTCCACTTAGACACTTTCCCCTAAAGGATCCAAAACAGGAGCTACCTTCAGGATAGAGCTACAACAGTACACTTTAAAGTCTGTGTGTGATATCAAGGAGAGACAAACTCGTCTCGACAGGTGACATTTCATCTCCGTAGTCAAAGTTGAGTCGCGTTTAACTTTTTAACCAGTCATTTTGGAGGTCATTAAATAAAGGTTTGTCTGTTTGAACCGAGGGCAAACCAAACAGCTTTGATCCCCGCTAAAGCCGCATTAGCATTCTGACAGGGCGACTTTCTGATACGTGTAATATGAGAGATTTTTTTTCTAATGTTAAAATGACTTTGATAATGATGAAGCGTATGCTGAATGCAGGGGAATCAGACATTGGTGAAGCGAGCGAAGCTAGCTCTTCTAATGAGGCTCAGACGGGGATAAGCTAAGCATCCAAACAATGTAGGAGGCAGCAGTGGTCGGGGTCAGTCGGGTCAACTACAAAACCCAAGATAGTAAGACTCCAGATATAGTTAAGGCGGCCTGGCAAACACAGACGCTTCAGTTATAACCCAGTCTACACAGACAATCAAACAAAGTCACTTTTTAGGGTTAAAAACGGATAAATTTTCTGTAAAATCAAACAATAAGGTGCCAACAAAGATGCTTCATTGGAGATTAAAACTTAAAACGAAGACGCCTGACACACATTCCCCAAACTCTACACCTCCCTCCCTCCGCTCCTCGCACATTTACATGGCTGAACAAAAGGAGACGTCTTCAGAAAGTGAAAATGAGGACACAGCGGGCCCTGACAGGAGTGGCTGAGGCACTAAAGATGTGATGATGACACTTTCTTGTCACATATATTCATATTTGTTATGAAAGAGAGGACCGCTCCACGCAGGAAAAGATGACACTGCAATGCATGCAGAGTGAAAAACACTTTAAATTCTTATTCAGGTGTTTTTCTTCGATGTTTTCACACCTCTGTGGGAATACTAATAAAACGTACCAATGGCAGAACAAATAAAAGTGTAGTGACTATGTTGAGGCCAAGAAGAGGGATCAAGAAAAGTGCTGAGGTGGGACCATCAATAGGTGAAAAGTTCACGGAGGGGTCATTGAGATTCTTTATCGAAGAGAGGACATACAAGCTTGAACAGGACGGTAAATCTCTTTCTTCTTATTGCCAATCACAACCTTGTTAGATGACTGGAACTTGTTGGAGTTGTTTCAAAGTTCTGCTTGCTGACATGATCTGTTGCACAAAGATATATATTGAAAATTAGTTTCCCTCAATATCAATATAAAACATGGTCAATATACTTTTCAATAGTCGTCATTCTGCCATGTTTTTGTAGACTATAGGAATAGTCGGGCTGGGACAATATGCTTTTCTCCTGATTCGATTCTTCTACGATTTTTTGGATGCCGATTTTATTTAAATTGTGATTCTACGATATTGTCAATTTTCTTGATCTTTAGTCTGCATTTTTAATACCAGTGAAACAGTTGAATGATTATGATTGTCTACTGACTATTAAAGGAACCATATTTCCCCAAAATTACACATCACATGTAAGTCAGTTTTTAAGATTTATTCTTAAATTTAAAAAAAAAAAAAAAGATTTTTGAACATAAAAGCCGATTTAAAAAAATGTAAAACAAAAAATTGCGATACTTTTGTGAATCGATTCTTTTCTCCCACCCCTATTGAATAGCCAATGAAAAGGGGAGTTTCTCCTGGTCCACTTTGCTCTCGACCAGTCGTGCTGAATTAGAACCAAATAGCAAACAACTGCGTCATAGCAGACGGCAGCTACACACAACCATAGCACTTCAACATCACAACGCCTTACGACAAAATGTCAAAGAGACACAAGGGCCTCACAGATGCAGTAGATTATTGTGTTGGAAAAGACATGCTACCAATAAACACTTTTAAATTTCATTTTTTGTATCCTGATATATCGATATTGACTGATATGAAAAAAATATATCGTGATAAACTTTTTCCCATATCGCCCAGCCCTACTCCCTTGCAAGAATTACTTCGCATCTAAAAGGGAATTTTCCCTCTATCTCCATCTTTGAACCTCCTGACACGTCCATCCATCGTCAAAAGCAGCCGACCACCAGGACTCGTCTAGTTTTTACCAAATCAATCATTTTAAAAACTTTATCAAACAATCTTTAAATGTGCAGACTCCATCTTTTAATTTGTGTGTTTTGAATGATGTAACACCAGCTTTTCAAAACTGCATGTTTTCTTCCCTCTCCTCTCTTCACCAAACCTCAGAGCTCTTCATCTTCATCTTCTCTCTGTGGTTAAATACCCGTTGCCTGCCAATTCAGCCTTATGCAAAACTTCATTGGACGATTGATTAATCTTGGTGCAGCAGTGAATTGATCTAAATGATGTGTCTCAACTTGTGATATTGATGAAGAGCTGGGCCTTAATTGAACAGGGTTTCGATTTCCCTCCCAAGTTTTTACTCCTGCAGATTTGATTTCGAGCGTTTTTTGTATTTTTCTACAGTTTTAGTCATCTAAACCACACTCAGGTTCATATATTTCTAAAAACGAAAGTTACGGACACCTACAGATTTCCCATTTCAGCCCCACTTAGGCTCTCCGATTGACCGGTATTGGGAGATGTGTTCGGATCAATAACAACAGCACTTCCAGGAGGTCTGGAAGTGCTTTTCAGAAGAGGGAAAAACAGAAAGGTCTCTCAGTTACGCCTCTTTCCTGGTCTTGCCACTGGCAGAGACCTTGGGTGGGAAGTTTTGTTTTATTGAGCGCAGCACAGTGAAACTCCAGACGCCCCTCTGAGAAATCTATCACTGTACTTTGACCGTGAGTTTTCTCGCTAGACCTGAATACTAAAAGCAACGCGGTGTGACCTTTTCGGCAAAGCTTTAGCTGCAGGGTTCTGGGACGGCTTCATTCTCCCCCCTTTTTTTTTTCTTCCTTTTGCGAGTCATTTTTGAGGGCACAGCTGCTGCAAGGAAAAACGTGGATCCCTAGTCTGTCAATTAGGACGCGTGGCAAATCAGGGCATTTGCAGTCTGGAGACTTTCTCTGAACGCCGCTGCCTTCAGATATTACGCACAGTACGATCTCAATCAGCTCTTCATCTTCTCCTGCCCATCAAACTATTGGAGAAAGAACACTTTGCCTTCTACCTTTCAAAACACTGACTCACATCGGAGATCATAAGACGCTTTGATGTGAAGTCTTGGTTTTAAGAGTTTCTTCATTTACATACAGCGCCTCAGACACCTGCCGCCTGTGCTTCAACTCAATGAAACTTGCTTTTCAAGGTCTCAGGGAAACATACGATAAACACATGCCCGGGAAAGTGTCCGTCTCTGTGGCACAAGTGTGCTTCAACTCGATGAAACAAGCTTCCCAAGGTCTCGGGGAATATGTACAATAAGCGTATACCCAAGCAAGTGTGCGTCTCTGTGGCCTAAGTGTCCAACCTTCATGAGAAGAAGAAGAGGAAACAAAAGCCGTGCAAGCACAACAGCTTGATATTCATGCGCAGATTCCTCCTCTCCTCTTCATTTGAAAGCCACTGACCAGCACATGGAACATTTCGGCTGCACATTTATGATTATGTGCCCTATTTGGTCGGCCGAGATAAGAATGCATCCAATTTACTTCCCTCCGGAAGCAGTCGAGAGTTGCCTCCGAACTGCACGCAATTCATTCCGGCCCATACGATTTCAATCCAATCTCCTCGAAAGATTCAAAAACTAGATGACATCCTCGACTTCGGAAACTGTGTCAAGGTCCGAGCGCATATCTCAGAAGCTAAAAAAGAAGACTGCCTTCTGAAAAATGTTGTGCATCCCAGACAGACAACAGCATGGTGCGGCTGATTTCAATGCCAGCCATGTCCCGGCGAGCCCCCGCACACTCTGTCAAAACCGTCCTCGTGGATGTTAATCTGAGTGCCACGCCTCTGACAGAATGAAGTCCTCAACTCCCCGCTTAAAGCTCCCAAAGACGAGCTGTAGCCAGTCAGGCTAATCTGCAGACGCTGAGTGATGCAGAAGTATATGTGCCAAACATGACATTCCAATAGAGTGCTTTGCCGACTGCTCTGCGCCTGGAAATAGACGTGTTAGAGGAGATGACAAAACCAGCAGGCGAGCCGAGCATTGTCTCGGCATGACCTCAGTGAATAAATGGGAGTGAACAGTGGGACAGACCGAGCAGATCCTATAACTGTCACTTTGAACCGAACACCAAGACTGACTTGAAAGGAAGGCCTGCTTTTTTTACATGCCTTTACCAGGACTTCACTTCCATGTCAGCATGTTAAAAAAAGAGTGTTTAGTGGAAAACTTGCTCTTCACCAGTTTTAGTTTGATAATCACCTCGAACGGTGAAGCACTCGACGTTTCAAACGCGGGCCTTCAAAATACTTCAAGTGCATCTATTAACGCCATTATTTCCTCCTTTTTCTCGCCGCGCACAATGATGATGAATGACAGCGTCGCAAAACTTGTAGATTATCTCTCTCCTTCGGCGAGCGCCTTAAAGCGAGTCGTCGGAGCACTTTGGCCTGATGAAGGCCGTTCTCCTGTCGTTAAAAAGCCGTTTCAGTGGACTGGTCATTAAAATGTGCCGAGCGACGGCGGACACGTCCGTCCAGAGGCATGCTACTCGCCTCATCATGTTCTTTAATCATCGCATGGAAAGAGAGCAGCCCACACCGGGGTCACTTTCAATGAGCTGCTCTCTGAACGGTCTGAAGAGAGTCCAATTAAATCCTACATTTTTTGACCCAGGAGCGACTGCGTAATGAAATCTGAGGGACGCTGCTGCTTCTGCTGGTCGGACTGAGCAGACTTCATCCCAATCTCCGGTTTGTATATTCAAGTAACACGCATGGATATTGCTCCACGCTGGCAAAAGAAATAAATAAGCGCGGACTTCCCCTTAAGGGCCGGCGCTGTAAATAACGTCTCCTTATTCAGCTGTCTTGGTTTGATAAGCATGAAGAGAGTAAGCAGAAAGACTGCAAACAAGCGACCGAGGACTGATCCAGACTGCAATACAGTTACAGAGAGAAAGGGAGCGACAATGTCAGGTTCTTAATCCCAAGGAAACACCAGTTATCAATCTCCTGTAAATGTCAGGCACCAGGATATGCCCTCATGAATGATGGATATCTGCCTTGTTTGTTTTTTTTTTCATCTTCTCTACATTGTATTATTGAGTGAGCGTCACCGGAGGCTTAGAGTCTATCTAGAGAGGTAATACTCCCTCCTTACAGTGGCAGCGATACCTGAATTCAAATAACCAGAGAGGAGAGGGTGCAGCAGAGGAAAGAGGAGGGGGGCGGAGTGCTTTATTATTACCAGGTGGTGTGCTGGTGTGCCCCCAAAATAAGCGCTTCTTGACACATAAATGCAAGATTGATACACCGAGTCTAAATGTCAGAATAAGAGGTCATGAAGATGAGATATGGAGTTAAGAGTATGATGAAGGAGGTCACGTTTTTGATGTGATTTCTTTCTCTGTCTGTCAGCAGGACTTTGGAAAAACCACAAGGCTGAGTGTTGCTGAAGTGGGGGGAAGGGTGGAGCAAGAGGAAGAGCCGAGGAAGAGCCAACCAAAGTTCAGAGTGGATTCGAACCCGACTCAAATGAAGCTAAAATTCAGTCTAAGCCTCTTAAATCTGGGAGACAAAATATTAATTCAACAAATCATTTTTATCCAGATACATGAGACACAATCATTCCATCACTGGTGGCAAAGCTTGATATTTTTATCACAAAGAGGCACTTCAGACACTCTTTCCTTCAGATCTGGTGTGATCAATTATCACACAATCACTGTATTTTCATACTGTTGTTATTATACATGCTGTATTGTATCGAACCATACTGTATAGCAGGGGTGGGCGATCATGTGCCACGGAGGGCCGAGAGGTTTTCTTTCCAACCCAAAACTCCACCAGGTGATTTCACTGATTAGTCCCTGCTCTCTGCTTGGAGGTAATCAGTGAAATCACCTGGTGGAGTTTTGGGTTGGACAGAAAACCTGCAGCCTCTCGGCCCTCCATGGCACATGATTGCCCACCCCTGCTGTACAGTATTGTATCTAAATGTTCTGTGTTGTACCCTGTCGTATTATAACTCGATCTATACCATAGCATTACTGTATGCTATCGTATAGATTAAAATGTAGTGTATCACATCGTGTCCTATTTATCATAACATATTGAATCTTATCGCAACATAACATAGTGTACTGTTAAAAGTGCTCAAGTTTTGGGAATCCGGTTAAATAAAGTTCATATGAGGCAGATTTGAAGATGCCAAAGACTAGACTGGTGGTTTTAGGAGTTGCGTTCAGACTCTTGGTGTAGTTCTAGGTTTGAGTTGTAATCACATTGTATCGTATCATTTCGAATCGAATCGTATGGAATATTATTGTATCGAATCATATATTATCAAATTGAATTTAATCGTTTCGTTTAGAATCGTATTGTATCAAACGGTATCATATCGTATCGTACTGTATCATAATTAGTGTTCAAGGTTTGAGAATAAACCCGGTTAGATTAAATGTGAGACAGAATTAAATTTGCCAAGCACTGGACTTGTGGTTTTAAGTGTTACTTCCACTCTCTTCGTGTGTTTAGGTTTAGTTCGTATCGTATTGAATCGTATCGCATCGAATAGAATCGATTCAAATCATATCGTATCGAATTGTATCATAATTAGTGCTCAAGGTTTAAGAATGATCCCAGTTCGAGTATTTACATGTGAGACAGATTAGCATATGATAAATGACTCGGCTTGTCGTTTTGGAGGTTGTGTTTACTTCTTAAATGTATTCCTACTCTTCGATTATCGTAGTGTTGTATCATTGAATCACTTTATACCGTATCGTATTGTACTTCGTACTCAAGATTTGTGAATAAACTCAGTTATATAGAGAATATAGGAGTTAGATTCATCATGAGAAAAGTCCTGTTTTTGTGCACTTTCTGAGTGAGTTTCTACTTTCAGTTATCGTCTTATTGTATCATAATTAGTACTCAAATATTAAGAATGAACCACATGAATGAGGCACATTTGCATATAATAAGTAACTCAACTTGTGGTTTTGTGCATTCTCTAAGTGTGTTTCTACTTTTAGGATATTGTCTTATCATTTCATTGTATCGTACCATAATTAGGAATAAACTCGGTTATGTCAAGTTCATATGAGGCTGACTTGCATGTGTATTTTTTAGGACTGAGTGTACTTTTTCAGCATGCATCTAGCTATCTAGTTATCATACTTTAATGTGGGGTGAGGTAGTAGCTGAGCTGCACTTGGCCCAGAATACCCCGAAGCACCAAGAATCCACGTTCCCAAGTACAGACCCTGTTCTGGTCTAAATGTGCCTGACTGACAGCGAGAGTTTGTCCCTTTTATCAGGATGCGTCCTCTCCCTGAGCAACAGAGCCGTCTTGAGCGATAACACTTTGAAGGAAATGGTCTACTGTACAAACATCACATAAAAAAACTAACACCCCACAGAGATCCAGTGGGGTAAATATGTGAGGAACAAGGCCTGAGGTTAGTGTAGACTCTGCCTGGCACCAGAGACACGCTTTCAAACTTCACAGAGATATTAGAGAAGGATCTTTGGGGATTATTACGCTCAACATTCGAGATGT
Organism: Xyrichtys novacula; assembly: GCA_962446985.1. Taxonomy (NCBI): domain Eukaryota; kingdom Metazoa; phylum Chordata; class Actinopteri; order Labriformes; family Labridae; genus Xyrichtys; species Xyrichtys novacula. The sequence continues at coordinate 2,155,784 of OY660882.1, read as the reverse complement.
ACTCTGACTCCAGCTGCTGTTAAAATAAAGAAACAGAAAAGAGAGTCAGACACACAAACACCGACTCCAGTCCCTGCAAAAAACTGCCATGCTTCACTGTTGCTCCACTCTCCTCGTGCATCGCTCTCACACAACCAATTAATTTATCGCTTTAATCGCTCATATCAATATGTATCTGTTTATTTTCGACGCTTGTTTGCCGCTCAAAGTTTAATTTCACAGGCAGAGGGGTTGATTAATTAATTAACACTCATTAATCAGATTAACATTTTTTAACAGCTGGGCTTCTGATTAGATATTCCCTGCATATGTTCAAAGCAGAGCGTTTATTTACGCTTTCTAAACAATAAAGCAGCTGGAGGGGGGAAACACTGCCTCTCTATAATTAAGCACATTCAAACCCACATTTGTCACATTGGAAATGACACACAGGCGTCAAGTGTGATGTGGATGAAGTTCGGTTTCATGACGTGTTGATGGACACGGTGGAAACACGAGAAAAGTCTCAGCCAAATGTTTAATCGAGCAGATACGAGCAGCGAAAGGAGCTGCGAGTGTGTGTGTGTGTGTGTGTGTGTGTGTGTGTGTGTGTGTGTGTGTGTGACTAGCCTGCAATTAAGACTGTGTGTGCATGTGTGCAGTGTGTGTGGCCTAATGAGGAAATTATAGGCTACGTGCAAAAGGCAAAAGAGTAATGAACACATCACAGATCCGGCTCAACTGCACAGAAACGCGGCCAAACATCCAACATAGCGGGAGAGCTGCACTCACACACTAATGGGCCCCGCGTGATGACTAATCGGCACCGTGTCCCGGTGTCCCTCTTACCTTGAGCTTGCGTGGAGTGGATGAGTAAGGAAAAGAATAAAATCCATGTGGCGCGCCACATCGATCCGCCCCAGGAGTCCTCCAACATGGTCCCAAACCCGGACAGACTGGACAACAAGTGCCCGCTGTGCTGTGTCACGAGTCCCCCGGTGAGGCTCTGCCTTGGTTGTCTTACAGGGGAGAACCGGCGGCGCGGAGCGCACCGATCCCGGGCGCAAAACAGACCCCCTTACGCGTGAAGAAATTCGGTCAAACGGGCTCTGCTTCGGCTCAACAGTTGTAATTCGCTCCAAATCCGCGTATATTTTCCGTAAAGCAAGGCAGCAGCAGTAGTTGGCGTCTTTTGAAGTAGTAGTACGGGCTCCAAGTCACTCATATGAATCCAGGTTAAATCCACAAACACTCCATTTCTCGCTGCACCTGTAAGAACCCGCACATCACACACTCTCCCCCTCCTGCGTCCCGAAGGTGCCGTTTCCCTCCTCTTTTTTTTCCACCTCTTGCTTTAAACTTCAAGCTCCTTGTCCGGAACAGAGTGGTTCTAGTTCTCCCAGACTTCCCACCGCGCGCTGTCAAGGTCGGCAATTTCAGTTTGACAGGGAGCAGTGAGGAGGAGAAGTTGAGCAGCTCGGAGGGCGCAGGGAATGAGGGGCAGCGGGGGGAGAGAGAAACTTGCACGCAGTCACACTGTGCCTGCCGTGGAAGAGGAGGAGAGGAGAGCCCGGCTGCCGGTGTATGCGTGTGTCTCTCTCTCTGCGTGTGTGTGTATGTGTGTGTTAGTGTGTGCGTTGGATGAGGACGAGTCCAGGGTTCTTTATGAGGAAACATGAGGATGTAAAGTGTTGGCAGGCGCAGCGCAGGTCGCCACCATGCGGCGCAGCGCGGAAACGCACTCCTTGTTAGACTCCAAGCCAAGGCGCATGGTTTCCAGGGGATGATTTTATTGCTTTCCACATTACCAAAGGTGGAATGAATAAAGCTTTTTAAGGAGCACGTGCTCTGCCTGCCAGGGTTTGGAGTGGAGTGGTGCTTAGGGTGCCTGAGGAGGAATCAGTGTAATGCTTCTGCGAGGATTTACAAGAGTTTATTGACCTTCTTGCATCTTTTTATCCCCTCCTGCATCATAATAGGGATTTATTTTTTGGCTGCATTTTAATACTAGCAGGGTTCACCACTGTGTGTTGAAGCAGCACCCTTGTATTGTTCTTTTCTCTTAGTGCTGGAGTGTAATTCCCTTTGCTGTTTGAGGTGCATGACATGAATAGGAAGAAAAAAAAAAAAGAGCCTGCTAAGACTTTACACAGGCAGGGATTGAAAGTGCGGCGCGTTATCTTGTCTGCATTTGTAGGGGAAGAGGAGGAGAACAAGGAGAGGCAGAGGGTGAGAAATGAACACGAGGAGGACAGAAGGAGTTGATAGAGAGCGGCTGTGCGAATGCTGTTTCCAAAATGACAGTATCAGTAAAGCCGAGGCTGAGGGAGAGAGAATGAGAGAGCATGACAGAGCAAATGTTCCTGTCTTGGGAAATGACAGCGCCTCGCCAGGAGAAAGCCGGAGCGCTTAATGTTTGTAATGTTTCTGTGCGAGCGGCGAGTCCCATCTAAGCCACCGTAGGGTAGAGAGAGAGAGGAAATAATGCACCATTGTAATAGTCTCTGTTGTTCCTCTGCAGGATTTGCAGGCTCCAGTTGGCGTTCGCCCCTCTTATCCAAAAATGGGATACCTTGCACAAAAGTTAATAATCGGAGAGTTCAGAAAGAAACCAAGACAGAGTGCTTCCTCGGCCGCCCCCGGGGCTGCTCAGGGACCCGATTATGATTTTTCAGAGTACTAACTGTGACTCAACTCAGCAAGAGGGTCATTTAGAAAATCCCTGGACACGGTATTTTTGAGCCACAGCGTTTTCCCGCACAAGTGGCAAAACCTTTTTTTATTTGTGTGGCCTTTTCTTTTCAGCCTTATTCCCCGCAGACTGTCAGCACAGGCAGGTGTTGTCGAGCAGCGTGATCGCAGGTGCTAAAGCAGCTCGCCGCAAGCTGTGCTCACTCTTTCCTTTTTTATCGGTCCAGCCCCAGAATTAACCACGCAACATGGTAGTAATGGTTCAGAGTTATCTTCAGATGACCGCAATTACTTGAAGTAAGTGTGACATTCGCCCCCGGCTTCCGTATTTAACACCTCAGACTCGACTGCTGGATGCCACTCTGGGCAGGTTGAAGGAGTCAGAAAAAAAGAGAGCGGCGGAAATCAGTCAGAAATTGAAGAAAAACAAGCAAATTCTCCACTACAAGACAAGGCAAGTGTAAGTGTTGTCTCTCTAATTTAAATTAAAATGATACACCAGTGGATGTGGGTGGTAAAAGTGTCACACAGTCACAGTCTGTTGACAGTGAGAACGGACAACCTGCCTACAACCTGCCTCTCTGTGTAACTGGAAAAACACAATGAACATGCCCTCTCGGATGCACCAGCAGGAAGTAATACATAGTAAAATGTAAAATGCCAACTGTTCCGTTTGGAAAAACGGCAAATTCTGCTTTGATAGCAGCCATTTTAAAGTATGAAGCATAACAATGCTGGTTGCCCTTTCACCTCTGGATCCCCCACAAAAAAGGGGGACCCTTAGTATCCCTTTCCAGTATGTAAAATTGTAGGACAGTAACCTCTGGATGCTCTTCTAGCGTAAAAAAATACAAACTAAGTACCCTCTATATGCTCTTTAATGTATAAACTATGAGTGATATATCTGCTGGATGCCCTTCCTGTTAATATTATGCATAAAAAACGCCCACTGGATGTCCTTCCAGTATGTAAAATGTGGGTGAAGTGCCTTCTTGAATCACTAAAAGTGCCCCCTGGATGCCTTCCAGTGTAAAAGCTTTGAGTTTTATATCTGCTGGATGTTCTGTTGATATAATGCATAAAAAGTGCCCTTTGGATGCCTTCCCTGTATAAATGTGGGGAAAGTACCCTCTAGAATCTTGGAAAGACTTCCCCTGGGTGCTCATCCAGTTACAGTAATCTGAGGAAAGTCTCCTTTGGATGCCCTTCCTGTATATAAATTTGGGAGAAGTGCCCTCTGGATGCCTTTTAAGAGTGTAAAATGTGGGAAAAGTGCCCCCTGAGATTTGGGAAAAACTCCCCTCTGGATGCCCATCCAGAAACAGGATTGGCAGGATGAGTAAAGTCCTCTCTGTTTATTAATTGTTAAAAAATCTACCTTCTGGATGCCCTTCCAGTATATGAATTTGGGAGAAGTGCCCTCTGGATGCCCTTTAATAATATGAAATGTGTCCTCTAGATACCCTTCCAGTATAAAAATGTGGGGAATATGCCCTCTGAATGCCTCATAGCGTAAAAGAATACAAAATACATTCTGGATGCCCTCCTAGTGTGTAAACTCATATACATCTGTCAGAAAATTGTCTCTTGATGCTGCTCCAGTATAAATCATGTGGGGAAAGTGCCCTCTGAATGCCCTTCTCATATATAAAATCTAGCAAAAGTTCCCCCTGGATGCCCTCCCAGTACATTAAATGCTCTGGAAGGTAATCCTAGTGTAGCCAAAGGTCACTTCCTCCTCCTTTAGTCAAACCAGGCAGCAGATTCAACAGTTAGTAGATCTTTGTCACTGCTCTGAAGTAAACTCGTGTTCTCTCTTCTTCAGGTTTCATAACAGCGGCGTTAAGTGTGCTTGCTTGCATCTCCTCTGACCTGTCCGTGGCTTCAGCTCTGACTATTCGCTGGAATATCTCGACTCCTTGATTCAGCTGAGGACTTTATCAATGTGATGAAAGTAGCAGGCTGAGGCTGTGACTCATGGTCAAAGGAGAAGCTGTTAATACCTGAACTCCCTGCAGTGTTATACAAGGTTATTCCACATTTAGCTGCGCTTAAACTCGGCTGATTTGATGGTAGAGTCAAACATAGAAGGAACGGAGGCAGAGGGGAGGATGGGATCAGTAAAGGGTCACATCCAGGTTTTGGATCTGAACTCGGACTCTTTTATTTGCCAAGTCTACTCTCCTGATTGGCTCGAATGTAGCCGTTTTTGTTGTGTCCTTTCACGTTCACATCATGCAGGCGTACTGAATAGATTTTTCACAGCATTCCTGGAAGCCATTGATTTCCATGAATTCCTGTGCGAGATAATGGTCGGTCACTGCTTGAATGCAAAATTTCCGGACTAACACAAAAGCAGATCTCGCCTGCCGCCCTGACGGACTCCATGGAAATGATTTCTGGTTGATTGGCGATGATTTTAGGGTTGTGGATTGGCCCGGTCTATTTAAAGCACACAAACTGGACTCAAATGTGAGATGTTCGATGATATAACTGTTATTTTTGTCCTGACTCTGGAAAGCACCGTTCACTCCTCGTCTGTTTTCTTCCTAAACAGACAGATTTTCATTCATGCTGCCACTTCTGACCGAATCGTCAACCAAGAAGTGAAAAAACTGACAATAAGCATCAGCTCTGCCTTTATTTCTGTCAGCCACAGAGGCGCTGAGCGGCAAAACTCGCCCTGCATCTTCTCATCTGAAAGAGAGAAACAGAAAGGGAGACAGCAGAGCAGGACAGGCATCTTCCAACAACAAAGAGCCTCTGTGTTTGAAATCATCAGAGAAACCCTCCGACCGATGCTCCCATCAGCAGCTCGGGGAGCTTCACCTCTGTTTGGATTTGAGTAGATTTCACAAAATTCACAGACGCAACAGCTGTGAAAGCCGAGTGAAATCAGAGGAATGGTCTGCGAGCTGCTCGGACTGAGAGGCAGAGGTCAGAACTCCAAGAGGCAGAAAAACTGGAGGGTTTTTTCGAGTGTATGAGAGAGATCTGTGGAGTTTATCTCAGCGTGGACACACTCACACTCACACGCATTACTGATGCAAAAACAGACCAGCTGCATCAGAGGGGCTGGCAGAGTTTTTGGCCCACCACCACCAAAAAAAACATCCAAACTATCCCAAATAAACTATGCACTTAAAACCATTTATCAAACATCTGAAATTCTTCAAAAAGAACCAGCCTGGACCTTCGCCTTCACGATCACATATCCTGAAACTGACCCGATAAAACCTGGAGTGTAATAGCAGACGCATTAACCTCCAATGACTTCTTTCCACTGACCATAATCCACCTGAAATAGAGGCAGAGAGGGGAGCGGGACCAACAGGTTTCGTCACAGGTTTCAAGTCTCCCTACTATTTATCAAACACTTCTCACGCCATTAGCATTTCTCTGTTAATTAGCGCCGATTTAAGACGGGGATCTAAAAAAAGCAGGGGGTTTTCTTCACCAAAACAAACCCTCTGCCCTTCTGCTGTCGCCTTGACCAATCTCCTGCGGGTTTAATGAATCAGAACGAGCGGAGGATAATGGGAACGGGAGCTCTGTGGGAGGCCGAAGGGGTGATGAGCGTTGCTTATTACCTCCAAGGCCAATTACAATAAAGATCTGTCAATGTCTGCCTCTGGTGGAGGGAGGAGCGCGGGCTGGGGGGCGACGCTGACCAGCCAACAGAAAAACGCTAAGCTGAAGAAATCTGGTATTTAGACGGATAATAAGGCAGCATTGTTCATTCACAAGTTAAGATCAGCTTACCGTCTAGAGCTTTTAAGAGCATTTGTTTTCGCTGGGTGAGCTCGGAGCAACGCCTTTGTTTTCATATTTTCAGGGAATACATTCTTACGCAGTTTTAAACGCATGTCAGCGTGTTAAATCAGCCGATATGTTTGTTATGATCCTACTGCTCAGTTATCACGGCTTATACCTGACCTTCGAGTCGGGTCAGCGGGCGATAATCGCCTATTGTTAGGGTAGTATCAACATTAGGATGGTGACACCTAGTGGAAGAGGCAGTTATGGCAAAAAAAGAGTCATGTGGTGAACAAAAACCCAACAGGCCAATCCCAACAGTCTGCCTCAAGGCTGGGCTTAACCCTCATGGACTTGGATGACCCAAGGAGAGCTAAGCATGTGAGTCTGTGAGGGCTAAAAATGGTCTTAAGCCGTCTTTTCTACATTAACCCTTTCGTTTAGTTTGTTTACAAGCCATCAATGAAGGTCAACTAGATTTTACAGGGCGTCAATTTTACAAATGAAGTCCAACAAAAAGTCTGCAGATACACAAAAGAATCAAAAGAGCAAAATCCAATAAAATAGGATGACTGTATTCTGAATCCCAATTTTTAGGGTTGGATCGAGTGTCTTTTACATGCTTCTAACTCAATAAGTCCACTTGACACAAACTCCAAACTTCCAGACTTAACCCCAGACATTTGAGGGGTTTTCTAAACTCCCCTGGACAAAGCCAGAAAAGGCCGGACAGTCCCCAAAAAAGAGGACATGTCCGAGTAAAAGAGGATGTATGGTCACCCTACCATAAAAAAAACTGTAAGAAGAAGAAGAAGAAATGTTGTTCAAAAGCCTTCTTTGGAGATTTATTTCAAAGTAAGTCACCTAAGCTCTTAAAGACTTTGATAGAAACAGGCCACAAAGTACACAAGTATTTGTCTATTTCAGGGACGCATCAAACCAAGACTTGAACCAAGAAGTCATGTCACATTTGGCCTTTAGTAGCTGCTGTTTGCCAAGACTGAGTCATTTGGCGGCAGTAACTCAGGAGGTAGAGCGGTCAACCAATAAACTGGAAGGTTGGTGGTTCGATTCCCCCCTATCCCAAGTCTGTCCGTTGTGTCCTTGAGCAAGACACTTAACCCACCTTTCTCCCAGTGTGTGTCCTCCACTGGTGTCTGAATGTGAGTGTTGTGTGGTGGTGGTCGGAGAGGCCTTAGGCGCAAACTGGCAGCCACGTTTCCGTCAGTCTGCCCCAGGGCAGCTGTGACTACTAAGGTAGTTTACCACCACCAGGGTGTGACTGTGAGCGAATGAATGATGTATCCAATGTAAAGCGCTTTGAGGGTCTCTGATAAAGCACTAAATGAAATCTGATGCATCATTACTATTATTATTATTTTAAAGTAAGCCACCTAAGATCTTAAAGACTGGTAGAAACAAGCCATAAAGTACATCGAACCAAGACTTGAAGGAAGAACCAAGAAGGATACCAAGAGTTGAATTCAAGTCATGTCACATTTGGCCTTTAAGCTTCAGTTTCCCAAGAATGAGTCATTCGCTTGATAGTGAAAATTTTTAAAAAAAATGATATCTAGACTTTTAAGGATCTGATATCATCTCTGGTGGATTGAACGGTTTTCTCTACAGTCATATATCCACTATAGTAAAGAAAACACATTCAAGTTCTTTGAGTTTTAAAAGTTTTCCATCCTCGAGTCATAAAGTTTTTCTGTCTTAAAGTTTGCTCTCGGAGATCTTTCTCAAGACTTTTTGCCTAAGGCTGCCAGAAGAGCTCAACAGCAGATATTTTATTGGAGAGCGTGGATCTGAATCCAGACTTCAGCTCTACCTTTAAAATGTACATATTCTGGAGAAACCCAAACCGTCAGTATTAAAATTAGTTTCCCAAAAAAAACAGCTAATAAACATGAGAGTCAAGTTTGAGGGCATTTCGGATCTTCTGTCGGCCATATTGATTTTCAGGAATTTCCGCAGCGCTCCAGGTCTTAACGCACTGATCTCTGCTGTTTTCTGTCAGGTGACTCATCTGTGGCCTCAGTTGTGCAAATTAATGCATATCCACCCCCACATCACAAAAAAAACACCCCAAACCAGGTTTTAAACATGTTTAAATTAACTACAAAATGAGAGGACCTCTGAGGGACTCCCCGGATCAGGGTGACACTCCAACTCATTTCATTTTCTAACAGCGGAGGTTGCATCTTCATCAAAACCCGTGCATAAATTAGAAAACGATTTTTGAAAAGCCGCCCGCTGTCATGACCAGCGAGCGTGAAAGGGTTAAACTCATCTCTAAGAAACTAATTAGCATTAAACATGAACAGTGAGGAGGCTCGACGTGCCAAACACAGCACCTCCAATGTCACGGTTCATCACAGTCATATCCTCTCCAGGATAAGCGGAGTTATATCGAATTCATTAAAATGAAAAAAAAAGAAGAAAAAAAACTGATGGAGCATCTAATTTCTGTAAGGGTCTTTGATCGTCTGCATTTTGGCAGATGGAGGTAAGCGAAAGAAAAATCCAAATTCATCAGAGAGAGAGAGAGATCAGTCAAAATAAAAAAAAAAGGAAGAAAAAGAGCAGAGCGAGGGAAGAGAAGCAGAACTGTTTGTGTAAGTGAGACAGATGGTCAAAATAGAAAAGGAATATGTTAAACAGGACTGAGCCAACCTTGGCGGAAAAAAAGAGAGGCCGTCGACGTGTAGGGAAAGGTAAAGAGGCTGTTCGAGTTGAAGAAGGAGAGCTATTTTAGAGATGGAGGACGCATGTGCGGATGAATTAAACTGCAAACGCACAAATACTCTCACGGATCCAGGCGCATGAATACAATCAAGATTGCATCACTCGGTCTGGAGACCACTGCGTAAACCCTTAAACTTCCAGAAACACCTTAAAGGGTTGTTTCACCCAATCTCCCCCAACAACGCGATGTAACTCCGAGTGAACCCCGACCTCACGGTTTGTTTTTATACCAGAACTGTGCCGCTGCGCCCCGACGCTACGGAGGCGAATGGAACTTTGTTGTTGTTGGTGCTCACAGCATCGAGGTGAAAATAACGTGTAACACCCACAAGACGTTAAAAAGGTGCTGCTGTTGAATTTTTTAACGCTCTCGTAACAATAACGAAAAAGTGAGAAGGGTTGGTGAAATTTTCACGACTTAAGAAACGGAGCACGAAGACCCGGGGTCACATGAATGAAAAATGAGCGTGAACAGAAACAGTAAATACTCCCTTTTCCTCGAGTAAAGTCACGGTAATAAAGTTTGTGCATAAAGTAAGTATGTGAACTTAAATAACCTTTAAAATAAGACCAAATTTGACTCTGTGAATAAGCAACATTCTGCTTGTGTCGTTTTTGGCGCCCCCTGTGGACAAAGTAGCTCTTTGCTCAACTGGCCCTTTTCATCAGAATCAGAATTACTTTCTTGGTCCCAAACTGGGAAATTACGGTGTTACAGCAGCTTTTTCCTAGTCAGCCAAAATAATATAAGAATATAAGAAGGAAACATATCAAGAAATCACCGTAATAAAAAATATTGCAGTATTTACTGATCTGTCGCGGTGAGGAAAGAGCTGAGCCATAAGGCAACACTCTCGATTTACCAGTCGATCTACGTGCCGACCTTCACTTCTGATCATGAACTTTGGGTAATGACCGAAAGAACAAGATTGCGGATACAAGCGGCCAAAAATGGGTTTCCTCCGCTTAGAGCCACCTCAGCTGCTCCTCCACGTCGAGAGGAGTCAGCTGAGGTGGCTCGGGCATCTGGTTAGGACGCCTTCTGGACGCCTCTTGTTAGAGGTGTTCCCGACATGTCCCAATGGGAGGAGACCTTGTGGCCGGGTGGAAGGATTATATCTCTCACCTGGGAATCCCCCCGGAGGATCTGGTTGAAGTGACCGGGGTGAGAGCCGTCTAGGCTCTCCTCCTGAAGCTGCTGCCCCCGCGACCTGGACCTGGATAAGCAGAATAAAAAGACGACGATAAATTCTTACAACTCACATTTTCTCTGAACTTTCTATACATTTAATACAGAGTTCATTTAATGAACAGTGTTGCCAAATGACTTTTCAGACCCCAAAGCGACTCATTTTTTAAAAAAGCAGCTAGCAACAAATCTAGCGACTTTTTCTAGACTTTACAAACACTAACATAAAAGCAGTTATCGATGTTACTCTTCTCAACAGGTACCCAGTGTGCATCAAAAACACAGACTGAGGAAGCGAGGAAGACTCCTCCTCCTCCTCCCAGGTTAGGGGTTTGACTGAGACATTATGGAAATTGGGCGACAACGTCATCTTGCGACTTTTACGACAGCCACCAGCAACTTTCCTTACTGAGGAATTAACAACACTGCTAATCACTGCAAAACAAAAAATCTCATCCTGTCAAACATAAAGTTAAATTTGTGCTGTTTGTCAAAAAAAAGCATCTATGTGAATTTCCGTCTATTTTAATCTGATGAACAATGAAGAATCGGCCCATAAAACACCATATTTTTGTCTATATGGTGGTCTGATTGGCTAAGGGGTCTACGCTTGCCAGTACAGCAACTTAATTACGACAACCCAGGTGTTAAATTTGATTCCAATCCACCATAACATACTGAACCAAGTCCTTACAGGAGCTCCAGTTGTACATTTCATACCCAGTATTCATATCTCTGTCGTAACCTTGACCTTTTGTTTCCAGCAAAGTTTCTAACTTTTAAAAATAGCCAATAACTGATGAAGTGATTTAATCGAGCGTCCTCTACGTCTTCTTTCTCTGCAGCACTATAGACCATACAATAGAGTCTACTACGAGCTGTGCTTAAGAGTCTGCAGAACGTACACGATGAAATATTCAGCCTCTCCCTCTGAGTGGCTCATTAAGCTTTCCATGGCCGTAGTAATTTCTTTATCATTTGAAAATAAAGGAAGGTACTCTGTAGGCTCCACTGTGGACCTCAAGGTAATAACCTTGCTCGGTATGTCTTGTGCAGAGTCAGAGCATTCAAATTGTAGCGCTTATGCCGGGGGCTAATAGGTCCATACAAGAAAATACAATAGCAGAATGCAAGACAATGCTTGAAAATACACCAGCCTTCACGCCGGATAAAGGCGAGAAACCAGCAGACGGTTCTCCATCAGGCTGTCAATTCACATGCTTTTGTGCCGACCAGAGGGTTGAATGGAGGGGATGATTGCTCCTCATATGCACAGATGTACAGATATGTGTTATTCTAGCATGTCGCGCACAACAATGATTATAAATGGCATAATCTTGGTCATAAAGGGTGCAGCCGCCACAATGCTCTAGAATGCCTCTGCACTCTAATCATGAATATTGACCATCAAGAGAGAAATAAACAAACAAATTGGTCGAAATCTGAGGGGTCGGTTTTTTCTGCCTGGTTTGGTTATTTTCTGTCTCACTGTAGATAATTTTTCCTTTTTTTGGAAGTTCATTTCAATTACCGTATTTCTCAGACTATAAGGTGCGCCTAAAATCCTTACATTTTCTTATGTATGATTGCCTTATGTATGATTACTTGTTGTGCTTACTGATCGATTTTTTGTGGTACAATATGCTCAAAAATCTGTCGAAATGTGTACGACAAACATTACAGTATGCTGTGTCACTACCTGATGGGCCTCGTATCAGGACTCCTGAGAAGTCTACGAGACTGCCTGACTGTAACGTCTAAACTAGAGGTACATTCATGTATTTGCGCATTGCGACATTGATGTCAAAATGACATGAATTAAACATATTTTTTTGACGATGAGGTACAAATGTGGACGTCATTTCAACGTCTAAAAGAGGTCCAATAGTGACGTCTAAATCTTGGATCCATTTTGCACGTTGCACCGATGTCTAGATTAGGTCTTCAGATGACGTCCAAATTATAAACATCAGAGCGACGTCTAAAAATGTCCAATTTGGACGTCGAATTTTCTAACCTGCTTTGCACGTCTCTTTGACGTCCGATGTTTGGTGGGAAGGAAGCCCAGGCTCGCAGTACGTGCCAGCATCAATAAACCAATCAATGCTAAATGTGCCTTACAATCGGGTGTGCCTTTTGTGTGAACATATTAGAAGAAAGTCAAGAGAGTTTAAGCTAACGTCTTTTAGGCTAAACTAGCAGAGGGTAGTAAAGCATGTGGTTGTGAGTGAACAGAGTAAGATGTCAGTTTGATATTTGTCGATCGTCGTTTTTCGTCACAGATACAGCCACCCCACGTCAGAAATTCAATTTATTGTAATTTTGGAGTTAATGTTCGCCAACGACCCTTTATTCCACGATGAAGATGAGACAATAACGAAAACAGTAATAATGAAAACTATTTTTTTCTCTTATTAACGAGATGATGACAAACCCAAACTTTTTTCAAAGTACCATTTTCCCTAAGCAAGCAGTCCGTGGGGTTTATGTCGCGGTGTCAGGTTCTCGAGCGCCAGTACGACTCCCAGCCGTGACAAAGTGACCTATCACAATCAGATCTCAAGAGGGATGAGGATTGGTCACCAAGGAGGAGGGACCTTGATACCATTGGTAAAGTAGTTTTAAGTGAAAAGAAATAGACGATTAGAGTTAGGTAATAACTAAACAGAGGAGTGGGTTTGAGACTACCATTTTCTTTAGGGTGAAAGAAGCGAATCACCCCTTTCTTTTGAGATATTGCACTTAATTCTAGTCCAAATAAAGATATTAAGTGGGTCCTGAAATAAACAGAGATTTCTATTGCGGTCAACGGTGGCACTGAGTGAAAATTGCATCAATGAACCTGGCACTGAACGAGTTAAGGGACGTTAGGAGCCGTGCTTGGTCCCCCCTCACTCTTTCTAATACAAAAACGTGTTAAAGAAATTAAACATTAACAGCCACAGAAAAGTGTTTAAATACTTAATACAGCCTTGATTTCGACGCACATGCAGCTCTTGCCTCAGCTAATGCTAATCAAGATATGAATAATGACGCCACGAATAATGAGCCGTGCTCCCGGGACGTCACGCTCAGGGTGAGGTGCAAAATTTCCGTACATACCACACACACCTAAACAACCGCGAAGAGAAATAAAGATGATTTCCAGGAATTCAACACAGTAAATAAAAACTCAGATGAATTCAGACCCTTTCACTTCGTTTCTCCGAGGAGAACTGGATCAAAAATACGTCAATGCGGAGCTGTAATTGGTGAAAACGTGAAACCTTTGGGAACCTCTATCAGATGAAGCATTGATGTTCCTCCACCCACTGATAGTTCAACGCACGTGTCATTGAGCCTGGAGCCAGAAACGGCAAACCAGCTGCTGCGATGGCACTGTGCTGCTCTGACTGAGTCTTGACCCACAACGCCTCTGCAGTCAGCGAAGGCGCTGGTGGGTGCTAAACTGGCGAAGATCGACTTACTATCGTACGGTTGGGTCTTATGAGGTGAGTTACCTATAGAAACATTTTACTTTACAATTTTTATCATCTGCCAAAATTGCTGAGAGTGAAAAGGCCTTTTTTTAAAAACGGAGAAAAGAGTTTATCGAAGGTTAACCACGTCTTTGTATCTCTTTTTAACATGCCCTCCTCTCCGTGTGGGCGTTAATATATAATACAAAGACAGAGTGCAGAAATAAAGACTGCATAACATACTTAAAGCCAGACAGCTCATATATACGGATAAGCAGCTATTACCTTTTTGAAATCCATCCTCAGACCTGCCCCTGTCATATTTAATGGCTTGCAAAAGGATATTTTCTTCTTCCGTGCACCTTCGAGGAGATAATGACACTTATTCAGGAAGTGGAGGGGCAAGGACACATGATGGATTCTCTATTGGACTTCTTCGTGGCCCTGCTTTGCAAAACAGAGCTGTCTTCCAAGTGTGGCAGCCTTGCCACGCTTGTGAACTCCTCCTCCTCCGAATCACTGCTTTTCAGTAAATGCGCTGAATTCGATCATTAATACACCGGGCATGCTCTTCGGTTATAAATCCTATTTAAAGCCCGTCTTTTCTCTCTTATTATGCTCCAGCCTGTAGATTTTGACAGTTATTAACATACTTCTGTCCATTATCTTGTGATTGATTCTGATGTTTTTTAATTAAACCCTGTGCAGAGATATCCAAACGAGCCTTAAATGTCAGGAACTTCAGCAGAACTTTTATAATAGGCGGCGCAGCGGCGATAAAGACGACGCTAAATCATGTTCAAATTGAAATAGTTTAAAACATCTGCTGATATTGTCGGATCACGGAGGAAGTTTGGACAAAAAAACACATGACAGCTTTTCTCTAAAGGTTAAAATAAAAGCTGCAGTGATTGTTTCAGGGAGAATTTCCTCTCGGGGGAACGACGGTAATTTTCAGCGACGCTGGAGGAGACCTTGAAGGGAGCCTGGAGAAGAGTCAAGTGCAAATTACAGGAAACAAACTTGTTATAAAATCTTGAGTGAAAAGAGTAGAATTATCGAAAAGAAGTATAAACTGCTCTGAGGTCTTTTTGTAAAACTTGTTAAGTTATTGTCAAAAAAATCACAGCAACCTTTTTTCTTAGAGTTAAAAAAACTAGTTTATATAAACGAACGTGTGGAGTTTCATGTAACGTCTTCATTTGTAACTGAAAAGACAGCTACTATGAGCATTGTGTTAGTCCAGGCAGGCTATGAAGTCAAGCTCAGCCAACAGAACATCAGCTGATCCTAGAGGAAGCTAATATCAGCTGACAGCTGAACCAGTTTCCTTCTGTAACCCACCTCCAACTGCACCAGTGTCATAAATATCGTCACTTATACCTACTCTGGGTCTTTGCTGCTGCTCTCCCTGCCTTACTCTGGTACGTCACAGGCCCAAGTAGAAGAGCAGGGAGCCCTCAGAATAAAAAACAGATCACCAAATACTTGTCTTAGTCCTGACAGGAATAATATTTGACATTATGAATCTACTCGCTAGCTAAGTTGGTATTTTGATTCTATCGCAAGGGGAAGGAGTTGGACTAAGGGCCAATCCCTGTTCTACCCCTTACCCCCAATTTTCACCGCATCCAGAACAGCTCCGATCCAGCACTGTGGCAATTTTTGCTGTATGCCAATTCCTACTGGATCCGTTTGTGAGGCTAATTTCGTGGCGGATTATGGACAGCAGGAATTGTGAGAACTCACAAGAACCCGCGGATTCACGTGCAATCGTGCGATAACAAGTCTCTAGCCACATAGGCTAACCGTATAAGCAGAAGAATGTGTCCTCCCAGAGGAGAAAATCTACTTCTAGATCTATCCGGCATGCTCCGGCGTCCGGAAAAAATAGAACTCTTGGGATCAGCTGCAGAGTCCAGCGGAACGGAAAGAAGCCGGTGGAAACTGACACATTAACTTGAATGATTACGATCAGCTACGGCCAACAGATACAGCCTTTACCGTAGCCGTTCTGCATGCGATGGAAATTGGGGGTTAGCCCTTGTCTTACGCCATAGCCCTCGGTTTTGCACGTTCATGTCAATCGAAGGGGTGTCCCACTTCTCCATAAGGTTCAGAGGAAGGGTTAACAGCCCTTGGAAGGAAGACAAACCACTTGAAAGCAAAGGGTAAGATTTTGATATGATTTTCATTGTAATGACACTCGTGTTTTTTTTTTTTATTATTTAATCAAATATTTAATCCTTTGCTACTCCACGTAAATATTAGCGATATTTTGGGTTGTTTCCGTTTTAAAATTGCGCCTTATGATAAGTTAGCTAACAAAGCTATAGCTATTGATACTACACTGATGTCAGACTGCTATTGCGAACAACAGCTAACAATGGCTAAACGTTACAAACAGTAGGTTGTTTTCCGACTTGTTTACCAGTATTGTTGCATCAGCCTACAAAACAGCAAGCAAGCGGCAAAGCATGAGGACGTAGCGGGAATCGAGTGGTGTTCAAGATGTCTGCACGTTCATAATCGTCCACATTACATTGATACAAATAACAAAAATTGGTTCGTCGGTTTGCTCATGTCAAATCTGACTGCAGCTTCTGCATCGTGCTTTTATCATCACGTCCAGCAATGAGACGCCAACTGGAAAGACTTAACATGGAACCTTGGAAATGCGTGGAAAATTCGGGATTCAGATTTTTAAACGTTAGTAAATGTTGCATTTTCGGAATACTTTATATATTTAAAGGATTAAATTAAGCAAAAGCACGAAAAAACTACCTTAAATCAAAAATAACAACACTGAAGTATCATTGGACCAACGTAGGGACAAGAAGGAATGAAACGGCCAGTGAGCCGAATCTCTGACCACACTGTTCTCAGTAACCAAACACCATTACTGTGATATTTCTATTTCTATAAACACGGGTGATGCTGCAGATTCATTTAGCGATGCGAGGTACAGAACATTTACGTTCGTACTGGAAACATGGAAGACGGGAAATGAAGAGGAAGAGGGCAGTGTCATCGCAGCTTAGCGGCAATCATGCAATTATATGCTTGGTTAGAAACATAATAACCACAGACTGGGCATCCGTGCTCCGTGTTACACTGTGTTCTAATTCAGCTTGGCAAAACATGTCTGTTATCTTCTCAATCACAGTGATGGATCACCTTCACTGACTAAATTAGACGTGCTGGGAGGTATTTTGTTGCCTGTCAGGTGTGTCAAAACTGATTTAAAAATACTGTTCATCATGGCGCCTGCGTGTAAAAATAGCCTCTGAGATAATATTCAATCTGATTGCTTTCATGCATGTATGCAAATGTGGGGGGCAAAAAAAATGAAGAAAACACAGCTGTCAAGTCGGAATAATCCTGTAAACGGGGGCTGCTCACAGCAACAGTTGACACGTCAGGCGCGGTAGACGTGTGAGTGACAGGACCTGTAGTTTGACTTCTTCCCCATCTCTGGAACGGCTTCAGAAACGAGCCTTTTGCTTACTGTAAGAGGAGGTTGAAGTGTTGGAAGAAAGAAAAACAGCTGGAGATTGAAGAGTCTACCTTTCAGAGATTTTCATCACTTCGTCTCCCAGCTCAACGGCGATTGATCGCGCGATCATTTCTTTTTAAGTTCTGTGTCTTTAACCTACATGTGGATGCTTCAAGTGTCTCTTCAAGTGGGTGGTGTTTTTTTTTTGTGTTTTTGTTACAGTTAGAGCTTAATCCTTCAACCTGCTACCGAGCGAAACCTCTGACTCCTTAAAGCTGTTCCTTCTTTCCTTGTTATACCGTCTTGTGACGAAATGAGTCACTTAAAAATACATCAAACAGCTGTTGAATAAAAACACTAGAAGCGTTTTGTGGACCCTGATTACCTAGTTACCGACTCTGCTACTGTCCACCATGGCAACTCAATCTGAGGGTAAAATGTCGGCGGTAGAGCTCCGGAGCTGAGGTGAAGGACAGAGATGCAGCAACACAGGGAATTCCTGTCGCTGTTGCCGGCCAAGCATGTGCTTCAGTTTTCACAGGTTGTCATGACAGCAAACAGAGAGGGACTAAAGAATGTAGATTTAACCATATTACCGACTTTGACCTTGGAACCTAAACTCTATGGTGCATTTTCTGTGTTTTAAAGTCAAGCCTAAAAATGCTTTTGCAGGTAGTATGTGAGGAAAGGATGTCCTGATCCGATATTGAATATCAAATATCGGATATTGGTCCGATATCAGCGAAAAAACAAATATTGGATTATATTGTCCTACATCTAAAATCTCTGATATCAGCAACTGTGTGACAGTATTTTTCGTCAAAATTCAAAAGAGATGTTGCAGCTGAGTGCAAAACTTGTCATGCAAAAGTTTGTGCTAATATCGGATCAATATCAGTATCATTACCAAAAAACCTGCTTTGACCTTTGAGACTCAACTTTATGATGCATCTTCTGTGTTTAAAATTGATCCTAAAATGCTTTTGCAGCTCATATGTGAGATAGGGATGTCCAGATCCAATATTAGAATTAGATATCGGTCAAATATCAGCAAAAAACAAGTATCAGATTATATCGGCGTGCATCTAAAATCTCTGATATCACCGGCCTTGTGGGCGTGTTTTTGATTTAAGTCTGAAAAGATGTTGCAGCTGAGTGGAAAACCTGTCATGCACAAGTTTGTGCCAATATCGGATCTATATCAGTATCATTACTAAATTAGCTGTTTTGACCTTTGAACCTCAACTCTATGACGCATTACGTGTTTAAAATTGAACCTAAAATGCTTTTGCAGGTGATATGTGAGGTAGGGATGTCCAGATCCAATATTAAAATTAGATATTGGTGTGATATCTGCAAAAAAAATGAAAATAATAATAATAATGATAAAAAAATGGATATAAATAAATAAATAAATATCAGATTATATATCGGCCTGCATCTAAAATCTCTGATATCAGCGGCTGTGTGGTAGTATTTTTAGTTAAAGTCCGAAAAAGACATTGCAGCTGAGTGCAAAACTTGTCATGTACAATCTTGAGCCGATATTAGATCAATATTGGTATCGCCCCATACTAAAGGCTAGAATATCGGTATTGTATCGGAAGTAAAAAAAAGTTGTATCAGGATACCCTCTGATGTGAAGCCAAACTGCTCAACTTTCTGTGACTTGAAACATGTCAGAAGCAAGACCATATTTAGATGACTCTTCCCCTGTTCTTAAAGGTACAATACGTAGAACTTAGTAGCAGACTTTGGATTGATCATATTTCTGTTTTTGATGGTAAAATCTTGACAAATGACGGATCTTTCTTATCATGCATCATAGGAGCTTCTTGCCCTCCTAGGCCACCATCCCCTCACTGATGGTCAGGGGTGAGCAAAGGGGGCGTTTCAAAGTCAAACCTGACTGCTAGATGTTTCAGACAATGCTGAAACCTCATCGATCCCTCAAACTGCATTAAATTGCGATTGCCTTTCTGTTCTCAGATTGATTGCTCTGATATGTTGGAGCTGTCAATCCATGCTGCATGTTTTTCTCTTTGTTACAGTCAGAAAATACCCAAAAAGAAGCGTTTTTTTGTAGGTGGTGAGGTGTTTAAAAGGAGCCTGAATTTTCATTTAACGGCTGTTGATTGTGACAGCTCGTAAAAACTTCACTCCTAAAGCTCTCAAGCACTTAATCAAGGGTTTATTTCTAGAACAAACTCACTTGTCAAGAACTTGGCGATACATCTGATCTCCACCTACAAGTTTGTCCAGATTTAAACAGTTTCCCTCTTGGTGATTAAGTCCTCAAACATCATGATTGAAGCTTCCCCTTATGCAAAATAAGCAAAATAAAGAACAAAATTTCGTTTAAAGATTTCCTGTGAGGCAGACATCAGCTATGAATCACTCTGCGAGGATTACAGTTTAGTCATTGCCAAACCCACGCGTACGAAAAACCTTCCAATCCCGGATCTACATGTCTGTCCATCAGTCTTACTTAAGCAAAGCATTGCAGATGCAAGAGCGAGAGAGGGGGGAAAGAGAGATGAAGAAGCATGAGTCCTTCATCTCCTCAGGATTGGTTCACCCTAATTGCCATGTATGGGCGCCGGAGTATGCGCGCCAGCCCCCTTTATCCACACAAAGCCCCTCATTAAGAGCTGGTTGGACAGTGAGGTGAATGCTGGCTCGGAGCAGAAGCCTGGCATCCACATGCAGGTGCAGAGCCGCCTGCTTTAATTGACAAGAGGAGAAGAAAAGGCTCCGTGCTGTGCATGACATACCCGCCTTCTCTCTCTCTCTCCCTCCCTCTCTCTCCCTCTCCTTTTCTAATCTGCCTTAACCAGGTTACACGTCCATCTGACAACACATCAGCTCCTCTCCTCTCTTCCAGCTCTCAGCATTAACTTTCCATCTCTAAAATGTCTCTCATACACACACACAGGTCCTTTTATATATACCTGAAGAATATGTCATGTTGTCTGTCTCACCTGAACCCCGAGTACTGACCAGAACCAGAAGAAGAGGGCACGTCTCCCCTATAAGTTTTAAAGTTCTTCCTCTGACCTATAAAGATCTTCATATCTGAAGGAGCACGTGGTTCCTATTACCCTTTCAGAACAGGCCTGCTCATCATACCTGAAGTCTCTTAAGGGGGTCTGGATGGTAGAGATTTCAATTATCAGGCTCCTCTCCTCAGGAATCATATACCAGTCCAGGTGCAGAGAGTCAGACACCCTCTCTACCTTCAAGAGTCGGCTCAAGACTTTCCTTTTTGGTAATCTCAGAGTTAGAACTGGACCAACTCTCTTCCTGTCTGTGTCTTTGAATCTTTACGTCCCATTAGAGTCACTAATATACAGTCTCCATCATGCCGTAGGTTCCTCTGGATCGCTGCAGCTGCTTCAACTATCAAAACAAACATTTTCCCGAACTATTTAATTAACAAGAGAAACAAAGTTTACCTGCAACCGCTATGGACAGATCCCAAAAAGTACCTCACATAAAGTTAGCTAACACTCGTAATAAAGGACGCAAACGCAAAGATGTGAGTCTAGCAGATCCAGTTCTTGGATGACAGTATCGTGTCTCAGAAATGTAGTGATAGGCCCAGGTGATAAACTGAAAATTTACGGATACCGAAATTGACGACAATAACGACGTCATTTTGCCCATGTAAATATATTCAGTGTAGGGCTGCACGATATATCGTTTGAGTATCGTCATCGTGATGTAGGTGTGTGCAATAGTCACATCGCAGAGTCTGCGATGTAGGAGGTGAATGAACTTACCTAATTTCAAGGGTAGCTGACTGAGATACACTACATGTGACTCAACATGTGCTGTGCAGCGATCCACCAATCACATTCGTTCTTTACTCAGTTGCCAATCAGACTACTAAGACTACCACTGAGAATTGCTTTCAGAACATCACTCATCACTGCTTAGCCCAACAAAAAGGAATTGTATGGGGTTTAAATTGTACATTTCCGTGGACCACTCTACTATAAGCAGTGCGTGTTTCCATGAAGTGCATTTCTCGGCACAACACCGGTAACAACAAGGATTGCAAAATGAGCAACAAACAAGAGTAAACCACTGAAAATGAAGACTAGTTGCCAAAAAGAAAAGGAAAATCAGTTATATTGAATTATTTCGGTTACAAGAAGGATGATGTCGACCAAAACACGTGTTCTGTGTTCATCTGTTGCAATGATAAAATCCCAGCACAATAAAAGTGAAAAATTTCTCTGAGACAGACAGAAGCTGCTCTACAAACATTTACAAAAAGAGGTAAGATCAGTGCAGGTTAACTGTCCTCAAGACTTCAGCATAAAGTGCTTTTCAGGTCATCTGGTGAAAATTCCTGTATTTTTTTTAACATTGCAGGGTTGAAAAAAAAATTACAATGTTTGTTTTTTCCAACATCGTACAGCCTTAATTCTGTGTAAAAAAAAATAAGTAAATAAAAGTTGGTTTTGGATGTGTGTAGGTAGGCTATAGTCTCATGTACCAAGACACTGTCCTACATCAGAGACATGACTCCACCCCATCCAGTCCGTAACAAAGAGGGAAAGACAGGTGAGGAGATGGAGGACGGTTCAGAAGTTGTAGCGGTTGAAGTAGACGAAGTCAATGTGGGAGGGGGTGAGCAGCTTGTGGAGTAGTTATCATCCATTTATCGTTATCGAGGTGAACTCTTCAATATATCGTGATATTGATTTGAAGCCATATCGCCCAGCCCTATGTAGTGACTGTATTGTTAAATCTGTGTTTTACTTTGACTCTTAGGGGCTCTCCTTTCTCACAGGATGGATCGGTACATTTTAAAGGCTGTCCAGATCCACTCCTGCTAAAAAGAACATTATCTATGATGATTCATGCATGAGTTTTATTATTGTTCGTGTTGTAAACTGCAGTAAAAAATGTAACTATTGACCTAAAAGACCCCGTCTGATCCAGCTGAACCTTAAAGCGCGAGAAAGGAGGAAGCAGAAACAGAGAGCTGAACTATGGATCACTGAGGCTTTACGCCGAGTCGATACCTTTTATCAGCACGATAACTGCAGAGAAACTTTCTGGTCTCACAGGCAGGATTCAGGATCAGTTTCAGCAGGATCTCTGTTCTTTAATCTCCGGAGTTTGGCTCACAGCTAAATAAATAAGCTGAGAGTGGTTGGACACAAAATATCTAATTAAATTTAAGCTTTTTGCCACTTTCTGGCAGCGAAACTGAGAAGGATTTCTACAGGAGCAGCTGGGAAATGTTTTATTTTTCTGTTTTTGTTGAGTATCAAAGATCTGACGTGTTGCGCCACTTTAACTCCATCTCTTCGTTCATTTCAATTATTCATGAGTTTTGCTGAAACCATTTCAGGCAAAGAGCTTTTCAATTAAGGACGGAGTGCTGAGCTTTTCTTTTTTTCCAAATATTGACGAGAAAATGCAGCTTCTGGAAACGAGTGTCAAAGAAACGTCTTTTTTTTTACCTGAAACATGATTATATTGCTCTGTAGTCTAAGTGCGCGTTTCTACGGATGTCATGAAACTGCAAATGAGGAACAGATAACAGGACAGATGAGAACAAATCAAACAGAAGGAAGGTGTCTGCTCATCTGTGCGCTACAGATTTGCACCTTCTTTTCCACAGGTGTTACATGTACATGCAGTAAACATTATGTAAGTTAAACTTAGGTCACCTTTATTTTACATGTTAGTGTAGAAACGCCTCATGTTACGGATTTATTAAGGCAAACGTGCAAAAGGACAACACATATTCGAGAGACCTGATTCTCACTGTGTAGATCAACTTTCAGGTTTTTAAAATAAAATATGCAAACCTTTAGTAAATCAGACCTCTGTACAGTTGTCATGGTAACTGACCACATATAGGCAACTAAGGACTTTGAATGCCAATGCCAAGCCAGCCATCAAAGCCTGTATAGAGGGTACATTTGATTCAGACAGACCTGTCGCTGCAAACGTTGAAAACAACTTGCTGGCTAACGCGGGTGTAGGTTCCAGACGTGTTCGAGCTGCCAGATCGGCTCAGGGCCCAGCACCCGTTAAAGACGTCAAACTTGGAAAAACTACATTGCGCTCTATTTTATTAGTCAAATGTGCTCGGTTAAAAGGCCTTTTGTGGTTTTCTTCATTTGAATTTGTTTATCCAATTGACCTTAAAACTTTCTCTCCATATAAAACAGATAATTCCAACTAACTGTACTGTAATTTTTAGATGGTTTTAATTGTTTATGTTAACTTTTCTAAAGGAAAAGGAAAAGAAAGAAAAAAAGATGTATGCAAGACCTCCTTTTATCAATAGATAGTTTATTCCACATTTCCTTGGCAACCTAAAAGAGGCGGTAGTCCAGCTAGCGTAAGTCCCCTTTCGTAAGTAGCGATAGATCGCTTTCTAAAATTCGTCCAGGTTTTCTCCAAACGAAAAATGCATCTGTAATTTGTCTAGACCATGGACTGTATACAGAACAGACGCTGTTTGCCTCCACGCTGGGTGAAGCCACCCCGAGAACAGCACCCTCTGGTGACGGGCTGCAGTATAGGTCATAAATCCTGCCTCCTCCAACAGTCCCTATGGGGCTGTGGACAAACTTTAGAAATTAATTACACAGAATATATTTTCCAATCGGGGGATACGCTGTTCTAGCCGAGCGTCATCACAGCAACTTTCTGCGACTCTCCCGACAAATGCGCACAGCGCTACTGCGCAATGTTGGTTTCAGGAAATGGAGAGAAAACGCGGAATTACTGAGAGCTTTTTGGCTCCAAATCCGTATCCTGGCGGAAGGCGGAACCAAGTTGTCCGTAGTTTATACAGTCTATGGTCTGGACCAACTGCAAACTTCTACGTCATCTGAACCAACTTCCAACCAATCATACAGCACGACATCATCAACAGGCCCAGGGCCCCGAGCGGATCTGGTGGCCCAAGCACATCCTGTACCTACACTAGTTAACATATCTGTTGGTTTTCTTCTGACTCCAGCTAAGCCCCGCCCGCCAAGATCAAAGGAATATCTCTTCAGGTCGTTTCACATTCACCATTTCACAACTATACCAAGAACGCCTTTTCACTCAGTCATGCCGACTGACTTTACTTTCACTGGTGTTGTTCCCGCTAAAACACTGTTGGGGAAATCAACATACATTCACAACACAGAGGGAGTTAATCAGGTGCCGGAATTCGTTATTTATTTTCTGACATTGATGAGAAACAGCAAATACGCCTGACCGTATGTGAATTTCACTGCCAGTCCCTTTCAATTTAAACCAACAGGGGAATGCCAATTTCTGTGCCATTTTCTCAAAGCTTTAACAATATGAACACGATATTTCTTTCTCAGGGAGTTGCACTTGTGTTCTCTCGGGGGGCTTCGAATAATCAAAAGACAATTCACAGGAGAATTGACCATTTACAGAAAGTGGTTATTCTGCTTTGATTTGATGGGGGGAAAAACAGGTTGTTGTTTTTTTTGTTTTTCTTTGAGGCTGTCGCTCTCAACAGAGCTGCAGGGAGAAATGAAACGTTCGTGTCGAGCACAGAGATGTACTGTATGTGTCAGGTCTTTTAAAGGGACAGTACCAAAGTTTGGAACATATTTATTATGGGTCTATTGAGAGTAGGTCATTATATAACCTGCACCTATGATTTTATTGGTTTTAAAAGTGAATATTACTTCAAAAACCATGAACCCTGTGTGGTATGTTTATCTGAGTTTAAGCCGTGGTTTGGGGGTATGGCAGATTTTGGGGTCTTCAGTGGGAGAAAGACGACATCCTAATATCGGATGATTAATGAAAATGACATTTTCCCCCTTTTAAAATTGATTTTAGAATTGCTTTTCCTCTTTAATCCAATGTATTTTAATTTTTTAAGCTGATTTGCCTCGAGACATTTGAATCATCTTCATGCCTGTTGATATTTGGCTGTTTTTTTTTTTTTTTGCTGTTTTGTTAGTTTGAACTGTTTTAATACACTTAATTTAAGACATTAGTTTGGGATATAGTTGTTCCTTGAAACTCTGATTTTAAACCATGGAGACATTTACATCTGGTCGTGGTGATCCTTGTATTATATGTGATATTGTAATTCTCTACTTGCATTAAAAGTGGATATTGTACATGCAATTCCAGCTGTGTTAAATACTTGATTCTGGCTGGTCCAAGCTCATTAACAATCGTCACTCATTCTGATTCACAAGAGGCAGAAATCCAGATCAATCTGTTGAAACGAGTCCTGGACATTTGGTGGTGGGTTATGATTCATCTGCACATTTATGGTCCAAGTCCAAACCCATCGGTCGGGCTGATTATCCGAAAGTCTAATGAGTTATTAGAGTCTTTTCTAAGTGAAGGCCATCATGCACCAAACAAGTCCCCACTCCTATTCACACTCATCCTTTCAAACCCCGTCTGTGTCGGCGTCGCTGAAGAACTCTTTTCCTTTTGTTTTCCACCACTTGACTCTTGACCCGTGCTTTAAACTCTCTTTTAGCACCTCTGATTAAATTTGCATGACTAGATTGAATATGCAAAGAGACGGCTTCAGAGAGAAGGTTTTCTGTGTTTGTATCTGTACGTGGGTTTAAGTTCATCTTCCTGAAGGTTGGCACAAACTTTCACAGAAATACAAGCTTAAGTCCAGCTTACAGCTCGAATAATTAAAAAACAAGCTGATTTCTCTCTGAAAAATCAGATTTTATTTGTTGTTGGTGTTGTTTTAGAGATCTGAAATTCATCTTTAATCCACAAAGTGACACGGGCAGTGATTTTTCAACTTCCTCGGCAGTCTTCATGACAAAAAAGTCATGAGTCATCAAAAATCTTTGCTATTAGAAATTTTAAACAGACTCAGTTAGCAGTGTAACACCCACCCCCACCACCATAAATAAAAAATAACAATATAAATAACAATTTAAGTGACTTATTTTTATGTAGAAAGCCGTTTTACAAAATCTGTTTCTTGGAACTTCAGCCGTTGCCGGTATACCTTCTCAGTCTTGACCAATACCTCCAGCTTGTCCTTATTGTTGGTCACACAGTTGACATTTCCCATAATGACTGATAGAAGAAAGGGTGTGCATGTCCATTTCCAGGCCTTTAACCTTTGCATCAGCGATAAACACCTCTAGATGTCCGGTGGAATTGGATGTTGTTGTCCAGATTAGTTTGGTCTCAATGAAAGAAACACTTCTTTAAAGTTAACTCTTCTCCCAGCAGAAATATCCATCAATAGTTGACAAAATATGATAGAAAAGTAGTAAAAATTGAAGCAAATCCAGAGAGACCAGACTTTGCTGCTCCTCGGTTGAGCGCAGGTTCTTGAAAAGGAGCCAATTTCTCAATCGGTTAAAAACTCCTTCCAGTGCCTTTAACCTTCAATGAAAATTGTTATTTTTAAACAAACAAACCCAAATAGTTGTTTTTAAGATAAGTGCCATCTTCTCTTGAAATCAGAACATAGTATATTGATGCAGTTAGTTTCAGTGACTCTGCAGTAAATGGAAAAAATACACTTTTCTGAAGGAAGGAGTCGTCCCTAATTTCCTCTCTTGGCCGAGGATAACCGCTGATCAAACAAAAGGAAGAAGAAAGACTGAAGAAAATCCTCCCCGCCTGGGGTTATTGATTCAAACCTCTGAAATAAGAAAATGAATCAACAACAAGAGAGTCCTGGTTGATTTTATAAAGAGAGATTTTAAAAAACGCTGGAGTTTTATTTCATCTGTGTAAGAGACAAACAAGTGGAAAAAATAAGGGACAATCAGTCTGAAGAAAAAAGTCGTCATTGATTCAAAAGTCTTCAGTCAAATGGGAAGATGGTTTGTAGAGAGTTTAACTAAAACTTGATCAACTAGTTATAATTATGTAATCCTCTTTAATGCTGATGCATGTTGGTGCTTTTTAGTGTCTCGCTAACATGCTGTAACCAAGACATGAGGGCACTGAGGATTAAACTAAACTAAAAACGAATTATCCCGCGTACCAGACATAAAAACCCAGATCTCTTGGTCAGTAGCTACGACTGAAACCGGGGTTGACCTCTGTGAAAAGGTTTTAGGTGGTTCAGAAAAAGTGGGTTAAAGCTTCTTTCATTAGGACAGAGCAAATCTGGACAACAACATCCGATTCCACCGGACATCTGGAGGTGTTTATCGGAGTTGTCGAGCTGGTGCAAAAGTGAAGGCGAAGTTAAAGGCTTGGAAATGGACATGTAAGCCCTTTTTTTTATCAGTCATCATGGAAAATGTCAACTGTGTGACCAACAAAAGCGACAAGCTGGAGGTATTGGTGAAGACTGAGAAGGCATACCGGCAACGGCTGAAGTTCCAAGAAACAGATTTTGTCTGTCGAATTTCAGATCTCTAAAACAACACCAACAACAAATAAAATCAGCTTGTTTTCTAGTTATTCGAGCTGTAAGCTGGACTTAAGCTTTCTGTGAAAGTTTGTGCCAACCTTCAAGAAAATGAACTTAAACCCACGTACGCATACAAACACTGTACCCCCCATCCCTAGGTCCACATGATATGTTTACCTGTGAGGAGTCGTGTCCATGGATACCTTTCTGATAGCAAAGTCAACTGAAACTGACATGAATGCTTTGGTCAGGGTCTCTCAGGAATTACAAGGCCAACAAGAAGACAATAACCGAGCTAGCCTTCTGGTTCTGTCAGTCCATTGTACCCTCCATTGTGGCTAGCGCCCTTACTGTTGACATCTAGCTCATGACAACCCACTTGAGCATTGTTGACATTTCCCTCTCAGTCAGTCGAGCCTTTTCAGTGCCGAACAAAGATGGCGATTCTTCCTCAGACATCACTTGACCCCGACCAGGAGAGATTTTAATATAAAGACTGTCTGCCTTTACAGCTTCTTACTCAGAGGAACAAAAGGTCAATATGTTCCCTTATATCTTCTTCACACTTGACACTCAAATGAGAAACTCCACTTGTGTATGCAGCCTCAGAGGTCAACATGACCTAAAGGCACTTAAACATGCTCACTCTGATTTGCCTTAAAATGCACTTAAATGGACTTAAAAGGGTTCAAGACAGAAAGAGAAAACAATGAGATGAAGATGAAGTTTTGAAATATTCAGTAATGAGCTGACACGGACGCTAAAGATTATGTGTAAGAAAGTGGACTTGGAGTCAAGGTAAAGAGAATAACGTGAATTACATTTAATTAAGTCAAAGGATGATGTTCTTCTGGGTGAAATGCTGAAAAAGAGAATATTTTCCACTTATCCATATCATCTCCAATATAGTACTTTAAAATATAAGAGGAAAAACAACTCCCTAACCCTCAGAAAACAGCGCTATTCTATGTACTGTACACTCACAATGCACGCCGAGGGTACATTGTACCGTTTTGTTCCTTTCTCTTCCAGTAAATTCACGCTTCGTCTGCAGTCAATAGAAAAAAATGTCATTTACCGGCTCTGAGGGCTTAAATATCCTGCTGCATGTGTGAATTCACTCCAGTCCTTTGCTGTTTTTTTAAAGAGTATGCTTTAAACGAACCATTTGCGAGGGTCAAACAGTGCGCTGAAGTGGGATTCGTGCGGAGGAGTCAACAATATGCCAGTTTGGCAGTGATTTTGTTCATGTTTAGACAACAAACTTACAGCTTGTGAAAGTTGCTGCCAGCCCGTTTTATTAATATTTAAGCTGGAGGATATGATACAGAGACGTACACATTATGTTCGAAATCTGAAAGGAGGAGCGAGGCAGAGAGAGAGAACGGCTTTTCTGCATATTGCATTTTTGTTTGGCTCAAGAAGAATTTTTAAGCAGGTATAGGAATTTCGCCAGCTTTCTTTTATTCTGGTAAATAACATTCCTCTCTTTTTATTTTCTCCAGAAGCGCGGGAGCTTCTGCATCTCTGCTGGTATGCTTTTCAATTTGGCTTCATCCTTGACGATAACAAACTTCGTTCTTGGTTCTTTTTATTTACATAACTGACCGTCTCTGAATGTTTACTTGATGATTAAAGACGATATGTCGGCTTCTCTTTGAGAGTTTAAATGTCTTCAGAGGGGAAAGATGAAATGTTCGTCCATTTAATCATAAATACTTAAATTTTACTGCATTAAAAGTTTCATACTGCTAGTTTGCTAAGTTCAAAAGACCGATTAAAGTTTTGAGAGTATGGTCAAAATGTTGAATTAAGCTTTGATTCGACAAAAATATTTTAAAAAATTGCAGAAAATCTTGTAAATTTACAGCATTTTTAAAATCTGTCTAAAAACCCACTTTTGCTCCTTGGCTTTTGACCCAGCATGAGACGGCATTTGTTTTATTGCTTTTTATTATATTTTAAAACAACTATTAATTGTTTTTTTTTTATGTTTTTATGTTATTATGTACAGCACTTTGTGTCAGCTTTGGTTGTTTTTAAAATGCTCTATAAATAAAGTTGAGGTGAGATTAATCTTTCAAAAGTTTCTATTTCATTGAAAAGAAATCACAGTTACAGGCTTTGGTTAAAGCTCCTGTTAGGAGTTTTTCAGCATCTGTGTAGTGGATAGAACATATTTTTTAAGTCTTTACATGATATTTAAAAGCAGACAAGACTGATTATTTTCATGTTGTACTTTTAAATGACTTTAACTCATGCGAGGAGGACGGTGTCAGCCGAGCAGCTACAGAAACATTTGTTCTAGGGTTAAATTTTAGTTTAGTCTAAACCCAAAATGTACCTTTTTAGTCTTGCTTTTAACTAAATTTTATATCAGTAACTTTGTTTAAGTGTTTTAGCATTTTTCTCTTTCTAGTTTTAATGACAGGATTGTCTTTTATTAAGTTATTTTGGTGACCAATTTTTTTTTTATTATTATTATTGTTTCGTTTTATTTATTATTTCTAAATTTTCATTTTACGTTACTTTGTTTTTAGATTTTAACTCAACCTCCAGTGTTTCCTTACCTTGGATTTTAAAATAGTGCACATTCCTGTTTCCATAATGGGGTAGATTTGGGTATTTTTTGTTTCTTTTATTCCTTTGCTGTGTGAAACACTTTGTGCTACATGGTTTTGTATGAAAAGTGCTGTAGACGGATTTCTTGTGTACAAACAATAGTAAGTGCGTGCGCAACCAGGGGGCAAAAGCCTGCTTCAGAGTGAACTGATATCAATGAAGATTATGAAGTTCTCCCTGACACAATTACAATAAAATGTCATTTCATTGAAAAATCACTTTGTCTTTCATTGCATCAAAATCAGAAAAACGCTGAAATATCCATGAATTTTACTCAATTTACCAGGTTGTGATGTTGTTTTAGATGTTTCTAATATAAGAAGCAGGGTCGTGATGTTTGCCGATTGTTTGTTTTGCCGATTCGTGTCATTTTCTCTCTCCGTCGACTCCGCTAGTAAACAAATAAGAAATGTCCACTTTCTGCCCCAAGGCTGCGCGCGCATACCTGCGATGACTTTGCGCCGAAACCCATCTATATAAATAAAGACTGAGTGATTGATTAGTTAAATATTGCTGCTTATTTACTGCTTTGTCCATAGGGGGCGCCAAACTATTCACAAACCTCCACAAAGAGTCATCCCAGGAGTTTTAAAATACATCGATTAGATATTTAATATTATTTTATCGATGAGATTGAAACAAGAATATCAGTATTTTAAACAAACTGTAGCCAGAAGCTGAAGTAGCTTTTATGTAAGATTGCTCCCCTCAGAGTTTTGAAGCTGGTCGTTCACAGAGTTAAATTTGTCGTATTTCATGAGGTTTTAAAGGACTGTAGTGGTGTTAAAAGTACAACATTCCTCTGAAATGCAGTGAAGTAGGAGTGAAAGTGGCATTCAATAAAAGTACTCCACTAAAGGACGATACAAGTACCAAAAAAATTATACCTAATAACAGTGCTTGAGCCAACTGCTCCTGCTTTCCACAGCTGATATTTAACTGATTTTGTACTTGTTGTTAAGCTTCATTGGCTGATTTTTACCGTCCTTCTTTCTCCCTCATTATCCTCTGTTATATCTGCACTCACTCTCTCCTCTTTTTCATATTCATTTCCTCTATCTACACTCATTACTGTATGTGTCTCACCCCCTCTGGCTGACCCCTGCTTCCTCTCCATGCGGTCATCCTTGGCATCCACTCAGCGAGCGTCTCTTTTGAGTAAGAGCGAGGGGGGAAAGACAGGATGCATTATACATGAATTACAGGCTGGCAGACAGCGCAGCACATGGCACCCATTTTTCTGTGATGAGCCTCTGAGACTTCTATTAATTCGACTAAAGCATGCGGAGTGCAGACAGCCTTGAGAAGAGCGATGAGACCCCGGAGAAGAGCCGCGGGCGAGAGCGGTTGAGGAACCGGGGGGTGAGGTCAAGTAAAGAGGGGGCGTGTTTGTTAAAATATCCCTGCAAATAAAAAAGCAAAGTGGCGACGGGGACATGATTTGCGAGCGTGTGTGCGTGCACCTGCTTTTATATATGCATGCAAATTTCCCTGTAAAAGCTTTTGCATTTTTGTTCCGAGCTTTAAGTACCTGGGCTTGTTTTTGTTTTTGTACGTGTGTGTGCTTTACGGCCGGGAGGCTGAGTGTGTGTGTACATCTGTGTGTATATTTAAAAGGGTTGGTAGGCAATTGGGAGTGAGGATCCAAGCAAACGCTGCATAATGAGAGACGAAAGTGGCCAACTGAGGTTCTAGTCACGTCTCCTTCAGCGTCTGCAGCGGGGTGCAGGCACTTCTCTGAATCAAGATGTACAAGCGGCGCGCTCTTACCGAGGGAAGTCGCACTCTAACACGCAACTTTAAATGCACACAAACACGAGGAGAGTGCGCGGTGGGTAGATGTAGCATGAGGGTCAACGAGGTCTTGGGTTTGATGATGGATCTTTAAGTTTCTTTAACAAATTGGGATCAAGTGGTGCTGAATTAGAGATCGCGACGTCAGGGCGCGATGAAGAGCGTCTACAGCTGGGAGGAGGTCCTGCTTTTTCTTTGGTGAGGTTTATCATGGAGGAGAGACCGTAAATCTGATTTGTGGAAATCATGGGGTGACATGTAGCTAAAGGTCAAGACTGGGAGTCGACAACTGCGACCAACAGTATTGATAAATCTGACGAACAACATCTACGGTTTTTGGGGCAAGATGCTCCAAGAAGTGATTTATTTACTCTTGATAACAAATAAGGTAGTCTTACCCGGGATTTTCACCGCATCCAGAATGGCTCTCATCTGGAATGGCGCCGATTTCTGCCGTACGCCAACTCCTACCAGATCTGTTTGTGAGGCGAATTCCGTGGCGGATTACGGACAGGGGGAATCGCGAATACTCGCGAGGTCCCGTGGATTCACGTGTAATCGCGCAACAACAAGTTGTCATTAGCCACAAAGGCTAACCATATAAGCAGTAGATTGTGTCCTACCAGAGGAGGAAATCTACTTCTAGACTTCTAGAATTAGCATCTCCTCATCCATGGTGTCATCTGGATGAAATGCTGTCTATAAACCTTTCACTTGTTCGTCCCCGCCAGAGAAATACGATCCGCCTGAAACATGGAGTGTTTTATTTTGAAAAGAAGCCGGATGTTTTATTTTGTATCTGTGCCCGACTTCCTTTCCAGCACAAGTTAATCTGTGCTGAATTTATCCGGAAAAAGATAGAACGCTTGCGATCAGCTGTGGAGTTCGGCGATCGGCAGCAGATCGTAAAGAAGCCGGTGGAAATTGACACATTAACTTGAATGGTTACGATCGGCGGATATTGTCCTTTTAAGAGCTGTTCTGGATGCAGTGGAAATTGGGGGTTAAGAGACCTGTAGAGTTTTCAGCTTCTCTATCAGCGGCAACAAAATTTAGGTTTCTTAGTTTTGCATAAAATACAGGACAAACTCCACGAAGAGTCCTCCCATATGATAGTTGATGCTCCATACAGATTAACTGGCTTCACGAGGACTGAAGTCCGGCGAAAACCACAACAGTTTAAATGCCGGTCCAATTGACTCTCCAGTTCTCCTTCTTGGTGCAATATCATATTTTCATCTTAAAATTATCATGACAACAAAATGTCGCAATAATGATATTAACCTGATATTTAAAGACAACTTTGAAAAAAACATTAAAATCAGACAAATTAAGGGACGATAGGAAAAAAGTTGGGTAACATTTTAACTCATAAACCCGATCAATGAACGCAACTGACTCATTAACATCTAGTTCTCCTTTTCTATGACAAACTCTGTAGTCGAAACTTCTCTGAACAAGTCTTTCCTCCATAAACACATGCTTTTATTTTGAAATGTACCCACTGAGCATTTTTTGGTCTAAAAGAGGTCTACTAGACGACTGGTCTAAAATCAGGCTACCACAGGTCTAAAAATGAAAGTTTTTTAGACATCTAAATTCAGACCAAGTTTGGACCTAGACTAAATCGGCTATCATAATTGTTTAGGTTAAATACTTGGAGATCAGTTATGCAACTCACAGTTGTTTTTTGAAATAAATAGTTATAGAATAAATGGGTTAAAGTGCAACGTCTGAATTCTGTCTAAAAATAAACAGAATCTCGACGGTTGAAATTAGGGCTAAAAAAAATTAGACGTCCAATAGCCGTTATTGCTCAGTGGGTACCAAACTATTCCAATGGAGTTGAAAATCCGTTATCAACCCCTAAACAGCTGAAACCTGACAGTAAAGTCTTGCTTGTGCCAAATTTAATCCTCAACTTCACCCTGATTTTCATATTTGGAAGTTTTAGACGTATTTGAGGAGTTAGGTTAGGAGCCTCATCCTGCTGAGCTGTGGGTGAATCATGTGAATCAAGCCCACAGAAAGACTAACTCAATAAGACAAACACACTCCCCTCTGTTTCCTCTCTTAAGTGCTTGTCTAGGTCGTGTTGTTATTGACGTGACGCATCACCTGACAGCTCATCCATGGCCACAGCCGCGCCGTCCCTGCTTTGCTTACACAGGAAAACTAATAGCAATTAATTCTCTCCTTCCTATCAGTGAGACATTTCATTTACTGGAACAAAGCCACTTGGGCTTTTGTAGTTGTATTTCCTGGGCTCTGTGACAGGAATAAATTCAGCTAGGTGATAACTACGATTGGGTGAGCGTGATGAAAAGCGAGTCAGAGGAGAGGGGGGTTGACTCGCAGGGTCACCGCGGCATACGGCGAAAAAATGTAATGATTTTCCTTACGTATGCTATTATTTCCAAAATGTTTTAATTTGCCATCTGCTCAGTGAGAGTGTTATGCAGTGAGATAAAAACATCGCCTGTAGGAATGAAAAGGATAATGGCTGAAGCTCTGTTTTGACCTGAGTGATTATTCCACCCTGGGTGTGTTCAGACTGCGAAAAGTCACACCGAGCTCTCCGCAAAGCAGATCTCAGCTGGTTCACCCCGAGAAGCTGGAATCACCTGCAACAGCTTGTACATCTGTGACGAGCCGAGGAAGTTGGACCAGAGCCGAAATTAAAAAAAGACAAACTCACAAAACATCAGCTGCGTGTGAGCATCAGACAGAAACCCATGCCAGTGACAACTTCGGGAGGTGCGTGGAAACCCGCGCACACGCCGAACGCCGCCCTGCTATTTGCAAAGCAGCCTGTGTGGCGACAATAAGCGTTCATTTGAGTTTCAAAAGCTTAATGAGGTTGATGTGCTAATCGGGAAAACCAAAGACTGACAGAATTTTAACAACAAAACGCCTTTTGTTTGAGGTTGTCAGCCAATTTCCAGCTTCTGCAATTATCTACGGTTCTGTCAACACTTGTGTTTGTGTTGATTTGGTCTTTTTTTCCTCCTTGGGTAAGTATCTTCCTTTACAGAATATATACATACGTAATCGTGTGCACGGAAATCCCACGTGTGAACACATGTCACGAGTGCAGATGCCTCCACAGCTTGGAGCTTAAATACAGTAAGTACATGAGCTCTAAGATACAGGACTCAGATCCACAGAAATGAGGTATAATAAAAGACAAGGTGAGTTATGGATGATTAATGTTGTGTATCCATGTTACAAATCAAACGTACTTCATTAAAGGTGGGGTAGGCAGGAATCTGTTCAAGAAACATCTTTTTTTGTGGTGTATCTACAAAAAAGCTTTTAATATCAGTCAACAGCTATTAGTTATTGATGACATTTGGTAATATAACGATATCCCCATGATTTGTTATGTATATGTAGTCAACATTTTACATTTTTTGAGCGGCCTGCTCTTTCTTAATGTAAACAAAGCCTTAGTGCTGATTGGTCACGAGGCAGACGTTGCTCCCCCGTCTCGTTTACGAGCTTTAACAAAGTTAGCGTGCTTCAGTATCGGACAGTAGAAACCAACCAGAAAGTATGGAAATATTTCTGAATCCTCCTTTGACCATGACTGCCAACACAAGCAAGAAACGAAGTAAATACTGGAGACTCTTGCCAAACTCCCAGGCCACAATCGGAAAAGTAGAGGACGATCACAGAACAAGTGTGTGGGTTAGCGGATTGCAATGCTTGTAAGAAAGCTAATTATGATATTAACTTTCATCATGCCCCAAAAAACATTTGTGTCAGAGAGCAGAAAAGTCCTTGAAAATGACACAGGTAACATGATTTTGGCTAGAAACTTCATAACCACATTTTTAAAGACAACTGAGATCACAAAAAACGATCAGAGTGAGACTAACGCCTGGTTCACACAGGAAGCGCCGCGCGCGGAACGGAAGCGCCGCGCGCGTGCGCAGCGCCGGCTCGCGCTTGGCTGTTCACACAGAAAGCGCTTTCTGCTGCGCTCTGACACGCTGGTCAGACATCGACTGAGCCCGGCAGTGCTCGGCCGTTTCCGTCTGCCCTCAGTTTTCCACACTTACGAGCGCTTTAAAAATGGGTAAATCAATATTTATTTACGTTTTTATTTCGTCATACATAAATAAAATATTTGCAGCATCTTCAAGTATTGTTTTAAAATATTATATAGGGGTAAACAACGAATGAATTGGGGAGTTTGTTGACTCCGTTGTATGTATAGCCTTGTTAGCTCGAGGCTATTGACTGTATTGTAATAAAGCCCCCCTCCTTTGTCTCAATAACGTCTCTGAATCTCTGCAGCTCTCCCTCCGTGTGTGTGTGTGTGTGTGTGTGTGTGTGTGTGTGTGTGTGTGTGTGTGTTCATCGGTAAAAAAATAGACCGACAAGCAACACCGTCAATCCTTTTCTAATTTATTGAAATTTACCGGATTCTCTCGCATCTCCTTCCTGACTTCCTGTCTGGTCCGATCTGCTCTGCTGAGCTTTACAATCGGCGCTCGCGGCTCGCGCCGAAAATAGAGAGAAGCGGAGCAGCCGCGCTCCAGAGCGCGTGCTGTGTGAACAGTCTCATAGGTTAACATGGGCGCCGATCTGAAACTCTGTGCGCGGCGCTTCCGTTCCGCGCGCGGCGCTTCCAGTGTGAACCAGGCGTTAAAGAACAGCCGTAGTTTGCGCTTTTTAGGCGAGCAGCCCTTTAAAGTTAGTAAGCCTCCTTTAAAAGTGATATTCAAAGATTGAAATTCAATGATGAAACCAAAAAACCTTAAGCAAGCAGAACAGGCATACACTTCGCTTCAAAATAAAAGCATGTATTAAAATATAAAAAATAAAGCAGTCTAAACAAATGGCACTTAAAATGTCAAAATAAAAGCATCAAAAACAATTGTTGCTTGAGGGAAATTAAGGTCTAGAGGAGTTTCTATTTCAGTATCAGTAACAAGGATGCCATTTGATGCTTATTTGTTGCTAATTCAGCTGATCATGTGGCTGTTTTCTCCAGGTTTCCTCAAAACTGCAAATACTGTAATGGTGAATTTCTTCTGGCCACACGAATTATGATATTAAATGGCATGATAGGGGTGAGGAAATGTTAGTTATTTAAAGTGGCACACTTATGAAATCAATTGCGTTAAATGATCTTTAATTTCAAATTTAAAATCTCTAAAATTTGATAACTATCACTGATGTTCAAACCAACAATTTTTGGCTCAGTGCACTTAAGTCTTCAGTCTTTTCTGAGGAAAGGAGGTTTTTAGTAAAAGGCAGTCATCATTTCTGAAAAAGTCACAAAGACAGAAAGGTTTTATTTTATTTCATTATTGCCGACTCTTCCAACAGATGTTTCATTTACTGTGCTGACTCATTTGCTGCCTTTGCTCACAGAGACACAGAGACACTCCAACTGAACATGTTTTTTTTTCCTGTATTTCTTTTTTTTTTCTTTTACCTGTAAGTGCATTCCCTCCATATGCGCATCGTTTAAGTCCGTGAATACATACAGGGTGAACACAACATAATGCCACTACTACTCTTAAGTATATACTTACAGATTATATAGACTAAAAGCACCGGGTAAAGCTGCTGCAGCTGCTCAACCAAGGGACCAACATTATAAAAGGCACATTTAAACCCTGCCAAGGTGCATTAAGGATGGAGAGGCATTTCCATCGACAGACTAGAGGTCAATAAGGGGACATGGAGTGGATCCAGTGCACCTCCCACTCTTTCGCTTTGGCGCTCACAGACAAAGACAAACTGCGGTGCCAGCTATCAGCGCACACCCACCAGCGATCAGTTGCTAAAGATCAATGTGAACTACTCCTACTCGCCGCATGAAAAGTCCATAAAGGTGACAGTCTGCCGGTGGTGGGTGCCAAGTCTTCGGGAATCAAAGGATAAAATTAATCAAAAAGAGAAAGTCCAGGAAATTGCAGCTGGGCTGACATTATGTTTTTTGTTGTTGTTGTTGTTGTTGTTGTGTTAGCACGTTCTCAACCCAATCCAAAAGTTGTAAGGTGCAGCTTTGCAAACAGATAACTTCTGACTCGGAGAGGAAGTTACGTTCAGTCTGTGGACCGACGGCTCTGAAAAAGAAGCAGCTCAGAGTTTTAAGTGGGAAAAGCACACTGTGATCCACAACTGCGAACAAATAAGAATCAAGGCGGATTGAGTGAAGAAAGACACCGAAAGAGGAAAAGGTGTCAGTCCTGCTTTTGTTTACAGCGTCCATCAGACACCTGCAGAGCTCAGGTGAGTGGAGTGACCATATTCTGAATCCCCAAAAAGAGGACACCACTACGCGGGGGCAGATTCACGGAGTCACACTAAGTTAATTTTAAGAGTTTTTCAGGTCTGATCAAGTGTTTTTTGCGTGCTTCTAACTCATTAAGTCCACATGACACAAACTTGAAACTTTCATACAAAACACCGGACATTGGAAGGATTTTATAAACTTCCCCAGACAAAGCCGGACAAGCCCCAAGAAAAGAGAACATGTCTGGGTAAAAGACGACGTATGGTCACCCTACAGGTGAGGGTGTTACACCCTGTGGACAGAGAAGGCTTTACTTATCCTGTCTGCTTTATGTTTGAGCTTTGATTGATGACGACAAATCTCATCCTGCTCATGTTTGACGATAAAATGTGAATATTTTTTGGTGAAATTGTAAAACTAGGGCGGCTGCAGCGCTTGGATCCACCCTCTTGTGTTGGATTCAGACATTAAAAATAAGGGTTTTAAGTAGGGCTGGGCGATATGGCCTCAAATCAATATCACGATATATTGATCAGTTCACCTCGATAACTATAAATTGACGATAACTATTCTACAAGCCGATCACCCCCTTCCACATTAACTTCATCTACTTCGCCCTCCATCTCCTCTCCTGTCTTTCCCTCTTTGTTACAGACTGGATGGGGTGGAGTCATGCCTTTGACGTAGGACAGCGTCTTAAAGGGACATGAGACCATAGCCTACCTACACACATCCAAAACCAACTTTTATTTATTTAGTTTATTTGACACTAAATATACCGATATGGGCAAAATGATGTCGGTTATTGTCGTAAATTTTATCGCCCAGCCCTAGGTGAGAGTATTACACCCTACGGACAGAGCAGGCTTTACTTACTTATTACTGTCTGCTATATGTTTCAGCTTTGGTTTATGACGACAAATCTCATCCTGCTCATGTTTGACAGTCAAATGTGAATATTTTAGGGGAAAATTGTGAAACTGGAGCGGCTGCAGGGCTTGGATCTACCCTCTCACGTGGGTTTCAGATGATAAAAATAAGGATTTTAAGATACTTCGTCATCATGAGGAATTCTTGTCAATTTTGTTAACATAAAAAACTCCCTATAGGAGCTTTAACTACGACGTCTGTTCCACATAACTTTATTTTTTCTACTGCTCCTGTTCACACACAAGCCTAAAACTCAGTAAATCCATCCAGCAGCTGTCTAAGAAATTGACACGCGGGCCTCAAAAGTGTTTTTCTGACATTTTCAAGAAAAAAAATCCTGTCCTGAAATATTTGACACTTGGGCCGAGCGGGTCAGAGTCCCTGCCGAACATCAAAATAAAACTATGAGTCCTTAGCTGTCACTCAAACTCTCAACTCCCCAGTGGCAGGCGACTATTCCCCTGTGAATTAGCCTCCTCCTGCTGCATGATGGGAAGAAAACACAAAGAAAGGGGAAAAAGACCTGGTGGATTTCCACAGTAGGAGAATCCTCTGCCAAGTCTCAGCTACAGAGGGCTCCCAGCCAGCCGACCATTACATTTATCTGCATCACCGATGTTCCCTTTGAGTGAAAAATAGAACAGACAGAGTGTGAGCGAGATAAAGGAAGCGATGGAGATGGATGGCGAGAGTGGGAGGACTGGAACGGAAGATGAAGGGGGGAGACAGGTGAGCTGGAGAGGGTGAAGAATGGGAGAGGAGGAGGGCTAAAGAGGAAAGAGAGGTAGAGAGATGGAGACGGATGTCGGAGAAGAGGGAAACAAGAGGCAGCAGCTGCACAGGCAGGACTTGGATGGAGCTCCAGCCAAGAGATTGTCTATTGTTGGGCGTGAAAAACTAAATTGGCAATTTTCAATCAGAAAGAGTTTTTAGATTCCCACTTTTAATTTCCTGTAAACAAAGCACATCCCTTCACTGGTTCTTTCTCATCTACTGGTGCTGGAAGAGAAGGAAAATGAACTCTATAGAAGAATCCATAAACACTCCTATAATTACTTTGTGTAATGAGCCTATTTGTATAATTGCTCTTGAGACATCATCTCATTCCTCCGTGTTCATGTCTATTGATTTTATTTCCAATGTTAAGCTTATGGTAAAGTCTGTATGAGCGCTATAAACTTAATCAGTGATAATGTTCCTGTTTGTTCGCTGATGACTGAGATATCAATGCTGTTTACGTGTGGGATGATTTAACGGCGCTGTAGGAGACGACACAAATGGTTATGGCTGTTTACAGGTGCTATAAACAGCACCGGGCGATTTGTTAGCTAGGTTGTTGGCGGAGGATGTCACAGGAGGGGGGGACCTGTATTCTTCTTCTGCTATCCTTTTTAATGACATGTTTAAGGGCCACTGAAGAAGAAAAACACATTGGTTAGTGGACAGGTTGTTACGGTGCGACTACATCCATCCCTCTGTGAAATAATGGGAGTGAAATGGGCTTTGTGCGGTGTTAGACGACAGGGGCGATAAAGACAACCCCTGCGTCGATTTATAAGACCAGGTTCAAAAGACTAGAGCGTAGCAGGGAGGCTGTGCGGACGGAGGGAACAAAAACGGCGTGGTGATGTGATGTTTGTTTGATAAGTGAGTCTGGGAAGCTTCAGTGAGAATCAGATATACAGTATTGAAGTTTAAAAGTTTATTTACAGATGACATTTTTTCATATACTGGGTTTTCTGGACTATAAATTGCACGCCGAGTAAAGGTCCTTACACACTAGGAACGACGCAAATATACGATGCAAAGTTGCGAAATATTCAGAGGCGAATTTTGACGCGCCTGACTATACATATCAAGCGTGATGCGATTTTGCGACGATTTTGGCTAGAAAAGCTGGAAACGTCATCACACGCTCAAGCCAAACGGTCAGCACTTATAGCCAATCAGAGGTGAAGGAGGGCAGGACCTTCCCTTAACAACCTACAGCATCGGCTGGAAGCGAGAGGACAAATATGGAGTCTACTTCATCTTCACGTGATGGCGAATTGGTACTCCTTTTGCTTTCTCAAAAGAAAAAGAAATGTAGCACATGGGGGGATCAAATATTACAAAAAAGAAGAGAACTTGGTGAGTTTCACTGCTTATTTTCGGATGGCTGTTGGATGATTTGAAATTCTGCTGAAACAATTCGCTCCAAGTTTGAAGAGGCAGAGGACTAGACACTAGTGTTGAGATGGCTGTCTGTCATGATAGCATGTACTGAGTCTGGGCCAGTACCAGATAAGCACATTAAACTAGGTTAACAACCGTTAGCTTACGTTAGCACAGATGAAAGTTAAATGAAAGTAATTTGATAACTGATTTGAGCCAAATTTAATGGAATTGGGAATACCGGTACAGAGTAGAAAATTTTAATAAAACGTTAAAAGTAAAACAAATCATGGCTTCATATGTAGCATTGATGGATTGAAACATTGAATAGAAAGCCCCTATTGTCTTGAAC
This sequence comes from Xyrichtys novacula, assembly GCA_962446985.1. NCBI lineage: Eukaryota > Metazoa > Chordata > Actinopteri > Labriformes > Labridae > Xyrichtys > Xyrichtys novacula. The sequence continues at coordinate 2,113,987 of OY660882.1, read as the reverse complement.
CATGTACAAGGAAACTGGAAAATAAGTAAGAGCTAAAGTCGTATCTAAATAATCTAATAGAATCTAAAATAATCTAATCTAGGGACATCCATGCATTTACGGTTACACATTAAATAATTACTAAAGGGAAAAATGTGTATTTCTTAATAAAAAATCTAATGCAGAGAATGTTCTGTGGACTCTATGGCTGTGATTGCACTCTGCATGGTAGATAATGTATATTTTCACTAAGTGCAGTAAATAGTTGGGTATATTATGGACATTTCACATGAAAACTTTTAAAGTGGATTGAGAGGAAATGTATCCTGCACAGTGATTACAGAAAAATGACAGTCTGCTCCGCATAAACTAAGAGGAGGTGAAAGTCGAGGTTAATGTAAATTTGATTTCTACTTCGTGTTAACGACTTATTCAGGGAGTCAAACTCGCACCCTGTCAGTAGAACTGTCACAGAGTCTATATTAGGTACGTTACATGATAATTTACATGTATAAGATGTCCTATTATGAATTCAAACATGTAAAAACAATTTGCCGACAGGTTCAAGCAAACTAAAAGAGAAAGAGCTACAATTGTCGATGCTTTCTCTCACACTTCCAATAAAGAGCTTTTTACTTTGCTGTCCTCTCCGGCAGTCCCGCTGCATACATGCCTCTTCAGCCAGAGTGACTTAAGTGTTTCAAAGTACCTGATGCAAGAACAGCAGGTAGCCTTGGGCTGAACGTAAACCCACGCTTTCAATTGTGTTGATGCATCTGTTTATGTTTTTCCATTGATTTCCACGGAGCTCGCAGAGGCTCTGAACTGAGGGGTTCGCAGCGGAGACGAGAGCGCTGCTGCATTCAGAGCAGAGAGAGTGTGATTTCTAGACACACACGCGAGGAAAAAGTGATGTTTTGATCTTATAGAGAACAATATTTCTAAATGGTGTTTCGTAAAAAGTTATTAATCAGCTTAACCTTGACTCTTGAATGGTATGAGAAGCAGTAAAGCTCTTTAAGTACGCAGAAAAACATGTTAGTTTATAGTGATTTATCCCCAGACCCAAATTTTTCGGCCTCACTTTGTAAGCTGGATGTACGGTCCATCTATTTCTAAAGTCAGAAGTTCATTCAGGTATCTACCCACAGAAACACAGACACCCTCGTATTGTACACATACACGTTAACGCTCCCCAGCTCATTAATCACTGCCAGGAGGGGGTCTGACAGAGTCTCACCTCTTCTTCCTCCAGAATAAAACACTCCCCCGCTCTCTCCCCCAGAGCCGATGAACCCCCAAACCTCACTCCGGTTTTTGACGCTTTATCTCAGATTTCACCGCCTTCGCCCAGTTTTCCATGTGTCGCGGTCTGCACAGCAGTGTGTGGTTTGACGTCGATCCAATTATCATACTCAGGCTGTTATTATGCGGTGAACAGATGAAGCAGAGAATGGGCTCTTCAGAATTAAAGACGAGGGTTTTTGTTTTCTGAAAATCAGGCCCTTCTTTCCCCCGCTAAGAGATTTTCAATCATAGAAAATGTCGTGTACTGTTTCTGGGGACTGACATTTGCTGAGTTTCTTTTTTTATGTTCTCTGCACATTACTTTTTCTGAGACATCGTCTGCATCTTTTCCAGATTTTTGACATTTTGCTTTACTTGTTTCTGCAGGGACAAACAACCTGAAGACACAGGAGTATCTCAGGCCTCCTTTGAAATCTGACTGGCCACCCAAGAGGCTTCTCTAAAATGCATTTCTTCCTTTTCTTTTTAAAGAATGAATAATTAAAGGGATATTTCACTGTTTTTGAAGCAGAGTTTTACAGTATAAGTGTCCTGTCAGCTCAGCCAATTCAGATTAAAAATGAGAAACCGCACGACTGCATGCATGTCTACATCACATCCATTAAAAGTGCAAAACAAGATAATTTTTGTGGTGGTTAGATTAAGGCTGGGACCTAAAATTTACCGATGCCGAAATTTACGACGATAACCGACATCTTTTTTCCCATATCAATATTTTTGGTGTCAAATAAATAAATAAATAATGAGCTCCTATAAGGAGTTTTTTTATGTTTATGAAATTGACGAGAATTCCTCATGATGACAGAGAATCTTGAAACCCTTATTTTTATCGTCTGAAACCCACGTGAGAGGGTAGATCCAAGCCCTGCAGCCGCCCTAGTTTTACAGTTTTCACCAAAATATTCGCATTTGACCGTCAAACATGAGCAGGATGAGATTTTTCGTCATAAATCAAAGCTCAGACTTATAGCATACAGTAATAAGTAAAGTGTGCTCCGTCCATTGCGTATAATACCCTCAACTAGGGCTGGGCGATAAACCAAAAATTTACCGTTACCAAAATTTATGACAAAAACCAACATCATTTTGCCCATATCAGTATTTTTCGGTGTCAAAAAAATGAATAAATAAATAAAAGTTGGTTTTGTATGTGTGTATGTAGGCTATGGTCTCATGTCCCTTTAAGACGCTGTCCTACGTCAGAGATGTGACTCCACCCCATCCAGTCTGTAACAAAGAGGGAAAGACAGGAGAGGAGATGGAGGACGGTTCAAAAGTTTTAGGCTGAAGTAGACGAAGTTAATGTGGGAGGGGGTGAGCAGCTTGTGGAGTAGTTATCGTCTATTTATTGTTATCGAAGTGAACTGCTCAATATATCGTGATGTTGATTTGAGGCCATATCACCCAGCCCTAGGTAAAATGCTGAAAATGGTCTCTCTTGATGAGTGTTTGGGTCAGAATCTCTCAAAATTAGTGAAAATGTACCATCTACACGGCCCAGTCTGAAAGCTGTAGCCTAGTTAGCCTAGCCAAGTTGGATTTTGTTTGTTTGTTTATTCAAACTTGAACACTAATCGAAAACTAACATGTCAGTAACATATAAAAGGGTCTCCAGCCCCTTTTTCTTATATTTTTCAGTCTACTTTATTTGATGGAAATTATAATAACCATGTAACATGAAAATTGAATATATTCTATTTTAAAAGACGGACATACACAAGGGTTGGCATAGCAACAAAATACCAATTTCCTCACTTAATTGGAAACACGGCAATAGTTTCAGCTTTCACATACATGATCATTGCCTGTGCAGCACCTTTCCTGTCATGCATATTATGTTGTTGAGTAAGCCTAATAAATACATGCTCATTCACCTACTTTACCAATTATATGAGGGTGAAATTTCAGCTGAAAAACAAATGATATAAAATCACCCCGGGCTGTGTAATTGCACATATTTTCATCTGAACGTGTATTTCGTGAAATAACATTTCAAACGATTTCAGTTACGCTCAACTTCACCAGACATCTTCAATCCATCACAGATTGCCTGGTTAGATTGTAACAGGATTACAGAGGAAAAATGGGAGACAGCGTGGACGTGGTAATGTAAGGTTGGATAAAAAAAGATGAAAATGAGGGATGTACAGCGTGGAAGGGATGAATAATATCCCACTGCCCTATTTTCTCCTCTCTTTTCGCCCTCTGGCTCGTCTCAGCTTTGTTTTTATCGCTTTTTTGCATAAGTGCAACAAAATGCTTTCATTAATGATGCATCACACATAATGATCCTCTTCATTTCCATTTCTCGCCCCTCTGTGAAGACAAGAATCACAGTGGGTTGTCTTTCAGTGGGCCTATATCATTAATTAGACAGCCTCCAAGCAGGGTGTCGCTTACTGTATACACTCATGTCTGTGGTGCAACATGACTCCATCCTTAGTGTAAATGAAGTGTCATATTTCCATGCAAATTGCAGAGATAAGCTAAAAAAAAAAAAAAAAAAACACTAAACACACAAACAAAGGCTTGGGAAACAGTTCGTAAAGCAAACAAACACGGTTATACTCAGCGCCGTATCGTCTGCATAGAGCAGAAATGATTTTAAAGCCACACAACCGCAAGAGTCAAATCAAGTTCACTGAGGAATAAAGAGAGAAAATAAGACCATGACAGGATCATACTGAACTTTAGGTAGGAAAGATTGGAAGCAACTATTACGCCTTGGGCAGGAAGTGTAACTAGTTTTTAGACTGAAAAATTAAAAGTAATAACACAGCACACATTTGGAGGGACCGAAAAATTACCATGATGGAAATTTAATTGAAATTTCTGGATCATAACCTCCATTATTTGGGCCAGGAAGCCATTAGTAAAGTGTTTTCGCCTCTTTTAATTCAAGGCAGTGTCATATTTTCCTGTAATAGCGAATGCTCACATCACCAAGAGCATCAGTCTTACAGCTTCTTCATCTCTATGCGACGCTGATCTGTCCACCTCTTTGCATTAGAGGAAAGTGTTTAGAGTGACTCAGTGTCTTCTTCCAGCTGATTTGTCGTCTATCATGACAAAGAGCTTGTTTACTCTGAGGGAGTAATTCTATTCTCAAATGATAAATGCAGTTTCGTTGTTTTAGTAAATATAAATCCACTGTCCATCCTAAGAATTTAGGTACTTTTCCCTGCGCTTCAAGGAACAAATATTTGAGCTAGGGAATTAAATTGCACTAAAAAAAAAAACCTCGACATTGGTTCCAGGTGACTTTCCTTTAGCTCCTGGCTTCACTGGGCATCAGTGCACTAAGAACAGACCACCATACCATGGGGACCCCCCCTGCTCTGCTCCGCCTGTTCACCCAGCCTTCCATGACCATCAACATCAGCAGCAGCAGAGCCAGGAGTGAGGCAGTATTCCCCAAACCTGATAAAGGACAGAGGAAGAGGTCGGTTGTGTCAGAGCAAGAGACGAGGTAAAATGGTAGATGAAAAGTAAGGACTCTGTTTGATGGAATGGTAGGTGGATGTTTGGATGGATAAATGGGTGGATGAAGTGAAAGATGACCAAATACTTAAAATAAAGGGGGTAATAATGAGGTTTAACAAGGAGGCAAAAATGGTATAATATCTTTTGGAAATATAGATAGATGGACAAAAACAATAGGGATGATGCACTGATGGGTGGAAAAAAGATGGTGATTTTAGTGTGATGTATGGTTAGATGGATGATACAACTGGGAAAAGAAATGAGGAAGCGAAAGACTTCAACGATTAAATGGAGGGGTAGATATAAGAAACAGGTTAGGGTTAGGGTTAGAGGATCAGGGTTATTATTCATGGGTGGATGTGACACTTATGCCAATAAATGGACGGACAAACAGATGAACAGACGGACAGACTGACAGATGGGTGGATATGGAACTTTTGTGGATGGATGGATGGATTGAAGGATGGATGGATGGATGGTTGGATGGCTACGGGACTAATGTTGATGGATGGATAGGTGGATATGTAACTTTTGTTGATGGATGGATGGATGGATGGATGTATATGCAACTTGTGTCAATGGATGGATGGATTGATGGATGGATAGATCGATGGATGAATGGATGGATATAGAACTGATGTTGATGGATGGATGGATGGCTGGATGGATGGATATGAAACTTGTGTCAATGGATGGATGGATGGATGGATGGATGGATAGATCGATGGATGAATGGATGGATATAGAACTGATGTTGATGGATGGATGGATGGATGGATGGATGTATATGCAACTTGTGTCAATGGATGGATGGATTGATGGATGGATAGATCGATGGATGAATGGATGGATATAGAACTGATGTTGATGGATGGATGGATGGCTGGATGGATGGATATGAAACTTGTGTCAATGGATGGATGGATGGATGGATGGATGGATGGATGGGTGGGTGGATAGATCGATGGATGAATGGATGGATATAGAACTGATAGATGGATGGATGGATGATAATTAGGTGGCTGGATGAGTTATTGACATAGCTTTATGGGTTTATGTAAGGATGGTTGGGCCTTTGATTGATGGATGAGAGGATGAATGGATGGATAAAAGGATAGATGGATGGATGAAATAATAGATAATAATATAATCCTTATTTTATAAATCTGTCATTTCTGTTGTTAGCCTTTTTTTAAAGTTTGGTGGTAGTTTGTCAGATCAACTTTGAGAGGGCAGAGGTGTGAATATTTAATTATCATTATTTCTTTATAATTAGAAAACATGAGTACAAACCAGAACTTTGACCATTTTTAACCAAGTTTCATCTCTTTTTAATAACTCTGGAACGAGTTAAAATACCAAACTTGAATAAATAAATATGATAAGGTAAATGATGATTTCCAACAAATGGTGTTGAGATCATAGTCAGCACTTTTCTTTATCTCCTCTATTGTTTCTTCATTATCTTTCCTCTTTATTCATCAGCCCCGTCTTCCTAAATCCATATTTCTCATTCTTAACCCGGTCTGCTTCCTGAGGACTGTAGTTTGTGTGGTCAGACTGTCTGCTGCCTGTTTTTTTTTTTACTTCTCCACTTTACCTGTCAGTCACTTAGGATTAGACTTCCTGTCAGAGGTGAGACAACCACAGCTGGAGGAACAGACAAGAGTGAGAGAGGCATCCAGACCTTCTCTTCATTTATTCATCCCCACCATCATTCCATCGTAGCGAGAAACAAAACAAGAGCGAGACCCCGAGCACCAGCGCAAAGGTTATTAAAGGCACGGAAAGCTTTGCCCCCGAGGCGAAGCGCAAACAAGAGCTTTAATAATGAATGAATGTGAGGAACATGACAGAGTCGATTCTTTCTTTTGAGCTACACTCACAGTAGAAATGCCTCCCTGTCAGCCGAAGTAACAGAAAACTCGCACAGAAGTGTTTCCAGAGTCGAGCAGTGGGGCTCTGTACCTCCGTTTGAGTTGCTGCTTTTCGTTTCGTGTCACTCACCCCTGTTATTCCCAGCTGTCACGGAGGACTGACGCCGTTTCTTAAGCAAAAGTCACACTATCTACCAATTATTCCACTCATTTGCGCTCATGGCTGACTTCATTCCTGTGGTTGAGCTGTGGGTGTTATTTACTTTGAGAAATTCCCCTCCAGCCTGCGGTGAACTCTGTAAGGCACCTTGTTAATTCAGACCACTTCACTGTGCTCTCAGCTCTCCTGGCACTCCTACCTCCTCCTGTCCCCCACCTCATTCTCCATATTGTACTTGTTCTCTTCAAACCTTGCAGCTCTGCTTCCTTACAGCCCTTGTTATCACTGTTGAAAAACTAAAAGTAGCGGCATCAGCCAGGCTTTCAGGATCAGAGCACTAAATGGGATGCAAGAAGGGTTTGAAATTGACTCTTAAAATAGGTGCTCTTAATTCCTTTCAGCATATACTCTTGCAGCTTCTTCCTGGTGCTGCCAACCACTAAAAAAATCAGACTTTGAGTATCAGTGAAGCATGCAAGTGCAGCCGTTCATCGATGTCAACCAGTAACTGTGTCAAAAAAGCCAACAGAGCTCTACTTTTGCAAAAGTTGCGAACAGGGCTTGCCAAACAGACGGTGACTATTTGCAGGCCAGTCAATATTTTGCAACATTCTAGCCAATGGGTGGGTCCATTGTGACAAATTTTATCCTTGCATTGCTATCGTTCAGAATACAAGTACAAACACAGTTTTCAACTTTGGAGCGTCCTCCTGCCTCTACGAGATAATGGCGCCATATTTCAGCTTGATTCCCTCCATTCAACAAAAGTTATTCCTATAGCATCAAATCAGAGCAGTCGTTATCCCAAGACGCTTTCCAAAAAGGAGCAAGTCTAGATCACGTTCATTGTTTGATGAATTACCAAGATCCCAACCTTAAGATGGGACAAATCTGACCCATCTCATCTAACATGAGTGACAGTGGAGGGACAGCCGAGCATGCGCACTGTCCATTAACACATGGGAGAAACTGCTGCTTCGATTGATGAACCAGGAAGCTAAGCAGTTTGTCGTGGTAAGCGCCTGTAGTCCGCCGTGTGTTTGACTCAAAAGTCACATTTGACCACCAGAGATTTTACAAAATTTCCAGTTTCAGGAGTCAGGACTCCAGTTGTCATAAGTCGTCATCAGTCCTCATTGCATAGGTCGTATCAGTTCCCATTCTGAGCCTGGTTCCACGTCTTCACCTGTCAAGCAGTCCTTTCAAAATAAAAGGACCCCCATCAGTTCCAAAAAGTCACTAAATCTAGCGCCAAAGTTGCTAAGTTGGCAATACTGACTGAGAATTAGAAAATGTTTAGGCCAGGTCTTGAAATTGCTTTTTGTTTTTGTGAGTCTAACATGCCGCAGAGTAAACTTAGCTTAAGTCTGGGACCACTGACAAGGCTCGAGGTGTTTTCATGGAGATTATACAACCGTTTAAAGAATTTCAAACCCTTTTCTTTTTATAGTTCAGACTTCTTGAAATGATAACACCATAAATAAAACTCTTTATGAGCCAATTGCTTTGATTTTATCAGACTTATTCATTCTCATTTGGCGTAAAATAGGAAACTTCAATTTGGCAGAAGAGAGAGAGAGAAAAAAAGAAAAAACTAATAAGAAATAGAGATTTTCCTGAACTGCATGAAATTACAACCACTGATCAAATTGGTTCATTTCAGTTGAAGAAATTCATCTTTTATTCTTGTGTAGAGGAGATTTTTTCTTGTGTATTTGTGAGCGAGCTACACAGATGTACAGGCTTAAATGGCAATTTGCAGAAAATAGAGTGATTTTAAACCAACATCACCTGTGGTCCTCGTCCAATTGGGCAATCAAGCTCAGATCTTTAGATATCCCCATGGGGGGAATTTTCCCTGGAGACTGCTGTGAATCACTCATAATAAGGCAGCCAGTTAGGGCGGGATCCATAAAGCGCCGTTTCTCTCAATGGTTCCCCGCTGTAGATCAGACTCTTTCTGAGTCTTACTCCCTCTCTTTTGTCTGCTGCACTCCACTGTGTTGTTATCAGGAGCCGTTGGGAGCATTAATTGCACTCATTGGGAGAAGGGGGCCGGCGGTCTTGCCAAGCTTTTGAAGTTGCTCGTACTCTCCAACAATGGATTTTTAATGATCACGCTCCCCTCCCTCCTGAGTGCCCCCCTCCCTCCATAATCAGGGAGGCAGTTGTTGATGAGAACAACAAATCAATCAGCGCACTTAGGAGGAAAAACCCGAGCCAATTAATGAACGGTGGACGTTTGGATAAATGCTGCCGGCCTGCAAAGGTTAAGTATTTTAAAATACCACAAAGTGACCCAAAGTAGGGCGCCGTGAAAAAGATTCAAAAACCGAAATAGAGAGAAAAAGGACAAAATTCTGCACAAAACCAACCCCACATACATATGTTAAACCTGTCTCTACTTACAGTAATATCAAGTGGTTCCCTTCAGGGATGTGTCCTTGCAGCCGTCAAGGCCTCATGCATCGACTTAACATAAGCAATTCCTGGAAATTTGTACAATGCAAGAGAAGTCTCACACAGTCCGATACAAAAGGCAGAGAAAGGGTTTGTCAATGTGTCACAATATAAGCCTGAATCAATGAGAATCATTTCGAAATACAGAGCATAGTGCGCAGTTTCTGTGTAAGCACTGCAGGCAGCTTCATCTGTGTGTGAGTGTGGCTGCCCTCGAGCATGAGGTTTGGTTTGGAGCCGAGGGCCTTCCCGCTACGAATGTTCGCCAAAATGTCCTCTGTCATCTCTAAAACATTAACACGTTTTCTCCATCCTTTATGATTTAAAAATCTAATCCAAAACAGCTACTGTGAAAACTCAGTGAAAAGAGGTTCAACAGTAACCCCTTCACCCTAATATCCACCCAAACAACCGCCACAAAGAAACCCTCGAAATATCCTCTGCTCTTACTAACATCAGCCCGAGAAACACTGTTTTTTTGTTCTACCTTGAGCAGTCAGGCTCCCTTCCTGGTGACCTTCGCTTTCTTCAATAATTACAGTGATTGTGCAGCACTAACTGACTTTCCTGCCCTGGGGACGCCATTAAAACATATTTCTGTGCTCCGTGCTAACCAAACAGTGCACACACATGCGTGCTTCAATTAGCCTCAGAAATGGCCCTGAAATACAAAAAAGAGCAACCCGAGTGTTTTCAACCATAGGATAGGTGTGTCTGTGTTATTGGTTGCATGACTCCGGGCCATTGTAGTCATTGAGATAATTAGCAGGGGAGTTATGATCCAAATGGAGCTGAATAACTTCCACCACCTGGTTACTGGGAACAGAGTCTCATTAAATAATGGAAATGACTTTTTTCCCCTTATTTTTTTCAAGGAAATTTGTATCGCTGCATCTGTGTATGTGTGTGTGTGCTTTTATTTATCCGAAAATAATTACTCAAAGTGCAAACCAGGAACTTTAAAAGGCACTTATATCACTTTTACAGCTGCATGTTTGATATTATAGCCGCGATTCATCAGCAGCATCATAAACTGATGTTTTGTTAGACTGTTTATCACAATTTCATCTCCATTTTCAGACTCTTGTCCTGAAATAGATTTGAAAAAAAAATAATAATTACACCGTGCTGCTCCTTCATCTCCTCTCATCTCTGTGACCCTGTGTGGGTGCAAGAATGAGCGGGGATAAACCTTCAAACCTTTATTTTTCAAACAGCTGCAGTAAAATAAAGTTTAGAGAAATGATGTTTATCAATGTTAATGCTGCTGAACCAAGATGGAACCAGGAGTTATAGTAGTGTAGATAGTTTTTTGTTAAATACAGATATAGTACAGCTGATTTATGGGCTACAGAGAAGAGAGTGAGCTGTAAATATGAAGGATAATGTATAGTGAGCAGGTTGTTTAAACAGTTGGTTGTCCCGGCAACCTGCTCACTATCCACTATCAGTGTTCCCACCAAAAGACAATGAAGTTTGAAGTTTATTTCGATCCGGTCATATCCATTCAATATATACAGTAAATTACAAGAAAAGAAAACCGGACCAAAAAGGCATAGGCTGAAGCAAAAGCTTATTATCGCCTATCCTTCTTACTAAATCAAAATATTCAAAACATCTTATTCCAATACTAGGATTGAGCAACCAAAGTATATTTACAACTAGCCAAGTATATTTAACAACAATTCATGGTTTTATATCTATCTTAATTTGCATCAATAGCCGTGTTTACATGAACACAAATAATTGGAATAAATGCCCGATCGGAATAAAAAACCGTCCTGTAAACATGTTGATTCTTGAAGATTCTGATTCAATTCGGCTCAATTGGAAAGACATTGTATTCCGATCAAGAGGGATGGTTTATGCCAATTGTTATTCCAAAGTGTGTCCATGTAAACGCTTATCCTGATTGTGACTCTCTAACCTGACTCCATCTTACGTAAGCAAGGGCGCCATCTAGTGACAACATTTAACAGAGCGGGAAATCCTGAATTGGATAGAGTGTGCCACGACCGCGTTTGTTGACAGCTCAGGCAGAATTACAACTCTTCTTCTGCGGTTGTTTTAGCGAAATTAGACAACTCTGCGCTTGTCCAAATGTTTCTAATCTGAATAAAGCTTGGTGCATGTATACACACGTCACGATCAGATTATTTGATTTTGCGCCAATATAAACAGTGGATTCAGATTATCCGATCCCTCAAATTTTCAATCGGATCAAGAAACTTTGCATGTGTAAACATTGTTACTGATCAATAAACAGACAACATAGGATAATGTATAGTGAGCAGGTTGTTCGAACTGTTGATTCTACCTCAACAACCTGCCAGTTATGCATGATGATTGATTCCCACACACGAGTGGGCCTGAATCTTATCCAAGTAGACAGTTGCCATGTCAATGAATAAACAGACAGTTTAGGATAATGTATAGTGAGCAGGTTGATTTTGATTTTGCTGTAACAATGCTGAGTATTTTCCTCACATAGAGGATAAATGAGCAGGCCACCAAAGTATATCTGACATGTTTTATACATTTTTCACTCTTACAGTTTAATATGAATCTGCTGCTAATTACCACTGATGTTATTTCCACTCTCTTTTGCCGCATCATTGACAACATCTCTACCTAAGGCTCGGCTCTTAACAGAGTCGTCAGTGAAATATTTCAAAACAGGAGTGGTGGGCGACCTTATAAAACGTAATTATGGTGAAAAACTGTTAAATGAAGTAGACACATATCAGCTGACAGAAAATGAAAGGGGTGATGAAGTCAACAGGTTCAAACCTTGGCTCATGTTTAACAAATCAGAGTTGATTTACAGTTTAATCAGGATAATAATCAGCTGCTCAAAGTGATCTCGTTCAGCTGCACAGAAGCTCTTTCTCATCATGTCAATGCAGTACAAGAGTAGGAAGTAACCACGAAAACCCGATTATTAAACTTCATCCTCACTTTTTATAAACCGAGTTCTAAATAAACAGTCAGTTCTTCACAACCTTAGACTCTAAGACCTGACGTCAGTACACCTGGTCCTCTGAAATCTGTGATTGGAGCAACTTCCTTAACAGTGGTCCGTTACAAAGAAATAACAGACCATGTAAATTCAGTCCGTCTCCATGGCGATACGTCAACTGGCTGTAAAAGACTCTCTGAACAGCTCTGCAGCCAACACGGCTTAACCTCATAAACTGAAGTCTGTGATCGGGGCCACATCCCCAACAGCGGTCAGTTATAGAGAAATAACAGACTTTTGAGCGCCATATTCGACCAATCACAATCAATTGTTTCACAGCTGTGTAAAAAAAGTGAATTGAAAACATTGGAAGAGATTTCCATCATCTGCTGTCTTATATCAACTATTTCAATCCGTGTCATTTGCAGGAAGTTGTTGGAATTCCCACAAACATGTATACAGTCCGTCTCCAATTTGTCAACTGAACAGCTCTGCAGCCAACACGGCTTTAATGCATAAAACGTCTGTGATTGGACAGACATCCCTAACAGTGGTCTGTTATAGAAAAATAACAGACCTTTGAGTGCCAGATTTGACCAATCACAATCAACTGTTAAACAGCTGTGTAAAAAAAAGCAAATTCAAAACATGGGAAGAGATTTTCATCATGTACTATCTTCTTACATTTATTTCAATCCGTGTCATTTGTAGGAAGCTGTTGGGATTCTGAAAAACATGTATATATACAGTCTGTCTCCATGGTGATTTGTCAACTGGCTGTGAAAGGCTCAGCAGTCATGTCTGAACAGAAGGAAAAATAGAAACAACTACTCTCTAAACAAGCAGCAAAAACGTGACAAAAAGCCTGAAATGAAGCCAGACGATAGTAAATGAAACCCCAGAGCGGGCCCAAAGGACTGAATCAAGGCTTGTTCTTCTAATCCGACTGCAAACCGGAGAAGAGCTCTTCAAACTCAGGCTCACTAATATGCAAAGTTGTCCCCTTGTCCTCTGGGTTGAGTGCTCATGAGCCTCTACCTTTTCACATCAAAGCTAGCTCATTGTCCGCCTCTCTTTCATCCCCGTTGTTTCATGCAAAAGGTCGTCAAAGAAATGTTTTCGAACAGGCGGGGACTTTGAAGTTTCCCTCCAAAAATCTGGGCGCCCTGTCTGCTTCGTCCTTACTTTTGTCATCCTCGCCCGTATGAAAGCAGGAAACAAAAAGGCCGACCCTTCTCTCAGGCTTCGGCAGCTTTTTCCTCTCAGCCTTTTTCGGTGAGTTTTCAAACCTTTCTTTCTTTCTAATCTAGCGTCCATCAAAGTGTGTACCATCAGTCTGTTAGAGCAAAAACTCCTGAACGAAGCCATGCTAATATGAGCTTTAAATGCAAGCCTGCTACCATTGGTTTCGAGCCATGGTTAAGCATCCCTATCAGCGATCCTTTAAACCAAACCATCACCTTTCAATGTAAACGAAACGAGACATAATTTTCTTACTTTGATCTCCATCGAGTTTCCTCAGTGTTTGTTAGCACATACTGTATTTATGAGCTCTACTTCACCAGATAAAAGCTCCGTCTTTGCACTCTAAGCGAGTGCAAGGACAAGTCTCTGAGCATTGTGAAGCAAAGAGGCTAAATAATCATATTAGCTCCAAAGAAACTCACAAACTTGTTTCTCTGAAGCGTGCTTATGCACTTCTTGACCCTTGATTAGTCATCTTTTTCTTCCGCTTAGAAGGAAAAGTGAAGGAGAGCCAGGGCATTTGCATCTGACATGAACCACAGTGAACAGAAACGTCTGACTGTCTCGAGTAGCAGCTCGTTCAACTTTCTGTTGACTGTAAGTTCTTCTCTTGGCCCTGAGTGTTCGTACAGAGTGTGCTTGAATGCGCAGCCTTGGCTTCTGGACTCGCATTGCTTTAAGAAAGTACTGTTTGTAAAACAATTTGCATTAGGGTTTTCTTTTTTTTTTAAACCTAATACTGCTAAGAGTTGTTTTTCTTTTTTCCAAAGCATATCAGGCCAACATGTTCCCTACGCAGAGGTCAAATTTGTTTGTTAAGTGGTACAAAATGTTTAATTATGATTCTGGAACAATTTTTGAGGCCAGACTTTTGTGTTTTTTATGTGGCATTGAATCATGTTATGTAATATGAAGAGTACAAAGTATGGTTGAGGAGGGGTTTGGAGCTCAAAAGATGTATGTAAGATGTATGTTGAGATATTTCATATACATCTGCTCGGTAACATTGCTTATCTTTTGATGATCGGAGGACAGAAGAAAACTTTGGAGGAGGGGCCAAAAGTACATGCAGGTACCGTATAATGACCGGGCGTAGCACCATTTGTGTCAACCTATCAGCTGCACAGAGAATAGCAACAATGTGCCCTCTCATCAGTCAAGTCAACTTTATCTCTTATTCGCCGATTTTGCGACCTTAATAACGAAAAAAATCCCCATCCCTGTCAGTAGATCCCGTAGGCGCACTGATCTACTCAGATGAAAACTTCTTTTAACCAGATTGTAAATGTCTTTATTTTTGCTCTAGAAATATGCTATTTTGTGGCTCAGTGTGTAAATGGTTTCTGGTTCTTCCGCAGCCAGCCTCTAGTGGACACTCGTCGAATTGCAATTTTACACAGGGGTGACAGGATGTCGTGATTTCCGGAGACAGTCCCGGTTTTGAATGACTTGTCACTGGCTAAAGCTGTCTCTGGAAATCTCCCAGATATTAGCATTTCATGAATGATGAAAAAAAAAAAAAGTTGCGCGTAGACTAGAACAGCGGTTATTACGGTAGTTGGGCTGGTAGGAAGCGCGAGTGAGCATGTAGCACGCAGTCCTGAACAACAGTTATTACCAAGTAGTAGCGAGTTGTTGTCTGTGATCACATAGCCAATGAATCCCCCCCACACTCCAGAAATAATCTAATTTATTCCTGGATTTCAATTCCGAAATCTAGTCACCTCATTTTCAGCACTCTGGCACTGGCTTTATTGCTGCTTGGCTAGCACCCACAGAAAAACCATTTACACCTATAAATTAACTGACGTAACTGTCAAACAAATACAATATTGACCTCTTTGACTTTAAGATGACTAATCAGTTACATTTAAGACATACATAACAGGGATGTGATTCTCCAAAGTCTGAACAGGAGTCCAGATTCTTTGACTCAGAGATGATAACTATCAAAAACAATCCTTCATCATCAACTGCCGCAGCGACAACTTTGATCTAAACAAAGGAAAGCAGAGGGAAGAAGGCCAGGAGGACCAATCAGAGGAGGAGTAATGTTAATGCGCCACTAATGATTTCTACTCGCACTGTGTGAGCGCAACAACACACAACGTTATTTTCGACTTGTTTTCAGTCGTCAACGAGTGCATCAAATCCTGTCGGACCCTCTTCCATCAACATGATAGGCAACGTTCAAGCTCATGCACGGTCTATACAGTACAGCGAGTAGCACAGGTAAGGTAACGAACGTACCGTGAACGTATCTGCGTAGCTCCTTTAGCGGCCACTGCTGAAAAAAATTCCACGGTAAACACTGTGTAGACGGGACACTCTTGAAAGCTAGGTAAGATTTTCATGGATGTATGAAGTGAAACTTGCTTTAAGTAAGAAAAAGGTTGAAAGATTGAGCTACAATGGGAAACATCTGAGCTGAAGTTGCGAAAGTCAAATTCCCAAACTTTGTGCACACTCGCAAAGTTTATTTTTGGGAAAACTAAACTTTTCCCTGAGATAATTCTTTGAATCGGACTGTATTTTGTAGGAGAAAGGGTCGTAACGTGCGTGTTTGACTGGAGCTGAGATGCTGAGTCATTATAGTAAGAAGTGTTCCCTCGCCGCTTTCATCTCCATAGTCCATCTCTGCAGGCGCTCTCCTCTGGTCCGGCCCCTTCTGATCTACAGTATCTCTGTACGCTTGCTGCTCATGCACTCCCTATCTAACGCCGGCGAGTGAAAGAGAAGCGGGGAGATATAGAGGGCATAGGAGTTGTGGGTTGGCGTATATATATGTGTGTGTGTGTTATAAAGAAGCGGAGAAGGAGCCTGGGAGGTAAACGAGTACCCGAGGGAGACCACCCTGGGAGAGGAGGAGGTGGTAGGAGGACAGGCCGCGGAAAAGTAAGATTAATGATGCTTGGCTAAACGAGTGCTCCTGCTGGCCCAGACTTTAGAGACAGCAGGGGTTAGTTACTGGCTGCTGGTCCGGCAGGGACGCGTCTCCAGCTTCTCCCCATTAAAAAACATTCGAAGAACAGTGTCAGATCCCGGGCGGAGCGGACAGGCCCTCGTCACCGCGGAGACACATACTACAAGACTGATGTCAGCAGAGGAGTTTAAGGTGAGCGACTGACCCCTCAGGATTCTCCTCTACTGTCTGCCAACCTTGAATAGATCATAGACGGAGACGTTTTGTCAGCTTTTAAGAACTTCTCGCTGGTATCCTGCAGCACATAAATCACACTTAGGTTAGAGGGGGGACTCGTTTTCCCAGCACGCTTCACTCTGCCGTGCTTGTACGATGAGACCGAGACTGGAGGCCACAAAACTTAAACCGCAGTAACTTTATCCTCGAGAGTTTCTATCTGGTCTGATCAGACGAGAACCAGAGATAAAACAGAGGACGGAGTAGGGATGCAAACATCTTGCAGCGGAGACGACATTAAGCCACAAGAGCATTCCTTCATGTCTACACTAAGTGAAAATTGAGGGGCCGAAAGATATCATCTAAGTCGTTCTCGAACATCCAGGAGATAAGTCTGTGCCACATGTCTTGGTGTGTCCACATTAAATCCTCCCTCAGACTCCAGGGGAAACACCACAGACAAATAGACAGATATATGGAGGAGATAATGGGAGCTGACAGTCATCCATTACAGAGAGTGGTGGCGAAAGTAAGCTGATAAATGCTTATTGTATTACACGATGGGGAGTTTATTGAAGTCATGGAGGTGGCTCCCATCCCCACATCCCAATTTTTCTTTTTAAAGAACTCTTTGGATGTTACCCATCCTCCCCTCCCTTCCTTCCTTCCTCCCTCCGGCTGTGTGGTCACCATCAGCAGCAGAAGCAGCAGCAGCATCCACTGAAGTCGTTTATGACAGCAATTTATCACTTTCTTCATCGGCCCCCAAAAGCAAATTTGGTTGATTATCCATTGATTCAATAAGCGCAGCCGAATGATCGAGCACAGGCAATTTCCTCTCCCTGTCCGACAGAAAGTATCGACGTTCTAAAAACTCAAATGGGATGGTCTTGTTATGAGGTGACAAAACATACGATGGCAAACAAGACCAGGGCTGAGACATCCATACGTCTATTAAGACGAGCTGGTTTATGCCTGAATACGCCCCAGATTGGTCATCAGTCAATCATCAAGCAGTCGCGTAAACACAGTCGCAGTCACACGCTGGCAACTCGCTTCACTGCCTCAGAGAAATGTACATATCTCCATGCAAACACAGTCTTCGCTTCCAAAATCAAGACAAATTACAGCAAAGGGAATGATCACAAATCCTTAAAGGGGTTGATCATAAACAAGCTTGTAATGAAACCGCAAAGAGTAAGCAGATTTCTTGGAGATACGTCCAAAACTTGTCAAGATAATTTCCCTGGGATGCACGTCAAAATGTAGATAAAAACAGATCTAGATGGATTACAAATCATCCAAATTCTGTGTGGAACTGGAGAGCGCATAAAGACAATACAACAAATGAAAAAAAAAACTGTAAGATTTGATCATTCTGCGAAAAACATACACTCTTTAAATTCGATGCCAGCAACATATTTCAAAACAGTTGGTGCTGAGACAACAAAACCCTGAAAAGAACTGAGTCTCCGCCGCTCTGTGAGAGACTATCTGTAAGGAAATGGTTCATAAATTTCAGAATAATGTTCCTCAGGGTGGAACTGATTCAGAGACTCTGGAAAAATCTGTGCGAATGGGACACGACAGAAAACAGACAGCAGTGATTTTCAGGCCCTCGGACAGCAAGACTCTATAGTGGGAATCACCGCAAAACCTCTGTCTGCAAACCTATAATACAAAAAATACCCCACGAGAATATGATTCAGAATTACCAGCGACTCCTTTGGGCCCAAGATCATTTAGGACATACCAGGTTGTGGGAATCTTGTGAATCAAAATTTGCATTGCACTGCTTGTTCTTATTGGCTGTTGGGGGAAAGAGCCAATCCCAGTCAACGGGTAAGGGCAAGTTACGTTTATGACATATTTACCAATCATTCAGAGACTCACACCTTGCACATACTTTGACTCTTACATCATATCTTAGAGGGATATTCCGGAGTAAAATTAATTTAGGGTCAAACACACCATAACACCGTTAGACACCCCCTCGAGAAATGAATTTTGCCGACCGCTTGCTTCTCTAGTTATACCAATTTTAGTAACGACCGCACGATAGCAATACACAGCGGTCTGAGGAGCCATAAACCAACCTCAACCTCAACCTTGGTGGCTAATACTATGATCATAAATGTTATTCCTTGAGCTGCGCCACCCCGCAGCTGTCTGTAATGGACTGGCCTGAGGTCTTGCTACAAACAAACGGCTGCTGGAAGAGAGTAGGTGAGTTGTGTTTGGTCTTTTAGCTAAAGAAATTAGTCAAAGTTAAAAAGATGTTTGGTGGCTAGCACTATAGCTGGGACCCTATATGTCCTGTTGATGAAGTTAGGTGCTGTTCTGAGCATTATTTGTGGCTATAGAGTGGCATTTTGGTTGAGCATGTGGCTCTGTGTATCACTATCCTGCGGTCGTTACTAAAGTTGGTATAACTAGAGAAGCAAACAGTCGGCAACATTCATCTCTTGAGGGGGTGTCTGACTCAGTGATGCAGTGTGTTTGACCCTAAATTAATTTCACGCCGGAATATCCCTTTAACTGTTGAAGGAAACCAATCATGTACTGGGAAAGCATGCTAAATCAAGACAGAGAGGCCAGTGAAGAGGAACTGCAAACTGGCCGACCAATGTTGGCCATGGATAAGATAAGACACAAATCTCAGAGTAGCAAACGAAAGTAACGCTCTTGAAATCTTCAATCTAAAAAATCTCTGCTCTAGACTCTGAGAACTTTTTGCACTGTAGGGACAAAGTGAAATGAAGTTTGGAGGGCAGCCGGGTTTACTGGATGTTGGATGCTGCAGGAAGGAACTGAGGACGGCCTCATGCAGGGCTGGATGTCAGGCCTGAGTCAATTCCAGACTCTGCAGTGGTGTGCTGCAGGAGTAATGAGCACCGGGCGGAAACACAGGGCACTTAATGGGATTACACAAGGAGACGTTAATCTAGGGAGTGCAGGTGGGGAATTAAACATGATCAGAGGGCTGCAGTGAGAGGGATGGAAGCGGGGCTGGAGAGTCAGGAGGGAGGGACACGGAGTGCGAGACAATACCAGAGAGGAAAAGAACCATAGGAAGTCAGAGGACAGAAACACCATTACACTACAGAGCTGTTCATTATCATTTCTGTCCCCTGGTTCCTTGTTTTAAAGACTGACTCGAATTATCTTTAGTGTTTTATGCAGGGAATTAGACCGGGGACACTCAGTGGCTTGAAAGGACTAAGCTAAACATTTATAAAATGGCCCATTTCATTCCACTAAGGATGTGGACTGTGGGTGTATGCTGGGCAGCTGTTTTTTTTTCCTTAAGATAGATACATTACCAATATACAATAACTGTCTGGCTGAAGCCCATTAAGTAGACACACACTGAGCTGTATAGCTAGAAGAGTGAAAGGACCCTTTGATAATAAGCCAAACCCAGAGGACAGGAAGTGCTTCATTTGAATGAAACAACAATTAAATTACTGGCTGCAGTTTTTGCTGGACTTATTAAATCCCCTTACTGCGAATGGTCCATTTCCATTTTTGTAATTTAGCTTCTAAAGCTGCAAATTGATTTAGAAATGTGGTATTGTCAATGCTTATTCCAGACACTGACCTTGCCTGCGAAGGTGTATGACATCTTAATTGGTTTAGAACACAATCAGCCGCCGCCGAGTGAAACGTATTGAAATTAAGATCTGCTCGGGCAAAGAGAAATTTAGAGGCGGCCAGGAGCCCATTGTGCTGGAATGCGGATATTGAATGAGGCATTTTAGAGTTGGTTATCTGGGAACCTTCAAGTAAGGAAGGACACTTTAGTTCATGATTTGAAGTCTAGGCAGGAGCTTTTTTCAAAGACAAATGCCAAAGTTTTTCACGTCATACATCGTGTTCAAGATTGTCTCCCTGCACAGTCCTACTACCGTCACACTCTGTAGAGCTGAAGTAATACCCAAGGGAAGAGTTAACCAACGCTGCCATCATTGTAGCTATATGTACAGATCGTGCCTCCCAAATAGCGCTTGTTCATAATGCTGGGTTCCAGTTACCTCGGAAGTTAGAAGTCCGAATGACGTCACACTCGAGTTACCAGCGTTTCAGTTATCAAGTCGAAGAAATGGAAACCAAGATGACTACATCTACGAAAGTAAAAATAACTTGTAGATGTAGCCATCTTGTTTCCGCCTCCGATTTTGCTTTTTTTCCGACTTGGTAACTGATACGCTGGTAACTCAGGTGTGACGTCATTCCCAGCTCAGACTTCTGACTTCTGAGGTAACTTGAACGGAGAGTTAGTATGTTGTGCATCGCTTGAATTTGAATGATTCCAGTTCCTCGTCTTGATTCCGATTCTTTTAAAAGGCAGGATTAAAATCGCATGGTTTAAATGAAGGCACCAACCAGAGTTCTTTTTGGATGAAACTTCTTTTTGAATCTCTAAATTATATGAACTTTATACGAACTTTACTATGAATTTGCTGTCAGGTCGTATGTCTATGAAAAGTACACAGGCTAACATTAAGGTTGACCCGCTGTATACAGTACAGTTTGTTTCATTTATCTGATCCTGACTGGTTAGAGGAAGACTGGCGCAGCAGGTCAAAGACGGGGCACCAGGTTATTTCTACTCCACGAATCTGGAGGTGTTTAATCATGTTGGTCGTGCACCTTTCTTTGCACGATATAACCGTGTCGCAAATGTTGCACTGAGATGATGGTTCATTCTTCCTGCCACCACTGTAGGTTGCAATGAACAAACACACACACACACACACACACACACACACACTCCCTGTGGCTTCTTCTTTGGTGGTGTTTGAAGGCTATTTCTGCCAGTCGGCTGATTCGGCTTCGAAATTTGGAATCAAATTAAAAAATGTTAACGGTTCCAGGAGAATCTGAATTTTAGTCCCGGTTCCCATTGACGCTCGAGACTCGATGCCCTACCCTTTTCGTCAGTTTCTGTAGAGTCTCACTTTGTGTAGACAGTCAGTCATACTGAGGCTGTACTTAAGCAAAGTGAAATCAAGACACCTTGTTTTTGTTTGTAGGTTTTAAATAAGAAGAAGAAACTGAATCCTGATTGACATTTGCTTGAAAGAAGAAGGGCAAAAACTTTCCAAATAAAGATTCGATCTACGTCAGGAAATCTTGGCACTGATTGGCTTATGAAACACATTCTCACGCAGATCGGTCCGTTAGCTGCACTTGTTTGCATACATATATGTTTCAGTAAATTGACGCACATCTGAGCCAAGATGCGGTTACTGGGATTGCACTCTGCCTGCTTTTGCTCTCCATGTTATTCCTGCACATGTCAAAACCTGCAGTACCAATCAGACTAAAGACCGCAGAACATTTCCTAGTCTGAAGATCCAGACCCTAAATATAGATTAAACATGTTTATGTAAGATCTGCAAATAGAGTTTACCAGCTAAGGGCTTGATGGCTGACAAAGAAAAATAGGCAATCTGTTCGCATGAATATAGATTGACAATGATTGCAATAAGAAGAGCTGCTGGGCAACAATGTCTTTAAATATTAACCATCTAATATTCCCAAAGTTGATTGCATGAGAAGGATGAAAAAGGATTTTTCATGCTGTCTGTCAACTTAAACAGCTGAAATCCAATTTTTCTTCGTTTTTGAGCCGTAAATAAAAAAGTGTTCCCAATTCAATGGGTAGGTTTGAACTTCATGGAGTTTATGGACTTATAGGACCAGTAAAAAAGGGCAACAAGCACATGGATGGTCGGTAATTGCCAACAGTTCTCCCATTAAACAAGGTCCTAGCCCAGTCACAGAACAGCCGGTGAATTATTGCCTGTTCATCAGCCTTTAGGGCTTCGACTGCTGTGTTCCAGGAGGAAAAACTCTGATACACAGAGTGTGTGTATGTGTGTGAGAACAATTCCTCTATAAAAAATAAACTCCAAGCTCAGAGGAAAAAGGAGAAAAATATATATAAAGGAGCTGAACTGGCAGTGTCCGCAGGAACATGAGCCCTCCCTCCCAATCTCTCTGCACAATCATCCACTTAACCCAACCAGGACTACAAGAGAACACAGATTGCAATGCAACAAACAATATCCCATATACCCACAGGTACACACACACACACCTACATACCCACAGAGTACAACACTGACAAATTACAAACAAGACTGCTCCACACACACTCTCAGGTAAACTTAAATGTATGACCTTTACGGCTAAAGCTGGCATTGTATCATGGTTTTATTGCTATTAGCAATTCCCTTGAGGAAAATATATTTATCTCACTAACAAGTGTTGTCAAGTGTGTTATCACTGTGGATTGTACAAGTTTAGGAGACAAAACAGGGACTGGGGTTTTACTGCGACGTTTAAATGTGCGACACCGGTTCGCACTCACTGTTAAGCAGAGGATGAAAGATTAAATACACAAAACAGCAAAGATGCAACATTGATGTGGAGATCGCACAAGTTTCTGGAGGACTTTGAAGCTCCTGTGAAGACTGTGTGTTAGTGTGCAGAAGCAAGAGGGAAGTGGATAGCATCTGTTGTTTCATGTACATGCAAAGAAAGCTTACTCGGGATTTCTACCGCATCTGGAACGGCTTCGATCCGGAGCAAGGAGCAAGGATGCAACAGTGATTTTTGCCGTATGTCAATTCCTCCGTTTGTGAGACGAATTTCATGGTGGATTACAGATGGAGGCAATCGCGAGAACTCACAAGAAGTTGTCTCTTAGCCACATAGGCTAACCATAAAAGCAGTAGATTGTGTCCTTCTAGAAGAGGAAATCTACCTCTAGACTTCTAAAATCAGCATCTCCTCATCCATGGTGTCATCGGGGTGAAATGCTGCCTGTAAACCTTTCAGTAGTTCGCCCGTTTGCATGGTGTGAAATATGATCCACCTGAAAGATGAACTGTTTTATTTTGAATAGAAGCCGGATGTTTTATTTTGTGTCTGTGCCCGACTTCCCTCCAAGCACAGGTCAATCTGTGCTGAATTTATCCGACATGCTCCGGCGTCTGGAAAAATAGAACTCTTCGATCTGCAGCGGAACGGAATGAAGCCGGTGGAAATTGACACATTGACTTGAATGGTTACGATCAGCTCCGATCGGCGTATACTGACTTTTCGTAGCCGTTCCAGATTCGGTGGAAATTGGGGGTAAGGCAGGAGGAGCAGCAGCAAAGACCTCAGAAGCTAGCTAGCGTCATTAATAATACATATGCCACTGTTTAAATCAGATCCAGCGTCAAAGGTGAAGCCAGGGTGAATCTAATGTTTGATTTTTGCAGCATGCCTGAACTAACACTACACTTAATAAATTCTACTGCACCCTGCTTGTGTTTAACATCCTCATAAAAGAAATTTACTCCTCCATGTTTTGCATGAACATGATTTTCTTTAGTAGACTCCACCATGAGCAGCAGCTCATTTGTTGTCGTTTTTTTCATTTCTTTCTCCCTCTCTCTTTCTTTTTTATCAGAAGGCTTAGTTGTGACCATCGTGCAGGGACCTAATTTGCAGGAAATCACAATGACCTGTTTCTCCCCGAGGCGAGAAAAGCAACACATTTTGACAGTGTGGGGACAAAAAAAATCTTGGCTCCGTTTCCCTTTGGTGGTTTCTTATGACAAACAAACACAGAAAGACAAGTAATTAGGCTACATTTCATGAAAAACAAAAAAAAACTTGGGTAAAAAAAATCTTAAATAAAGGGGTACTTTTACTGTTGGGTGGCCACTAGTAGTTGTGGAAATCATAACAGGATATAGAAGAAGTACAGGAAGGCATAGGTGATAAAATAGGTAAATAGAAAGAAATGTAAACAATTAAAGGGATAGTTTCATTTTTTGAAGCAGAGGTATATGATGGACCTGTTAATTGCCAGGATTTTACCCAAAGGTGATGGTGGTCTTGAAGAGAGGACTTATAAGACTATCAGCTGTTATAGTCAGGCCCAGCTCTTTTGAATACTTCAACTACTTCAACAAACTACAAAGAACTGCTCCAGTTAGAACAGAATAGAAATAGAATAAACTTTTTTGATCCCCCCCAAAGGGGAAATTAATATTATCACAGCAGCAACAGATACGACAGGACACACAAAAAGGTTTCATCAAAATAAATAGCTATGACAACAAATAAATATTATGACAGTAAATAAGAAAAAAACCTAAGTGTTAATTTGCTCCACCGTGCTAGGACCTGTTCAGGTTAGCAGAAGGTAGACTGTATTTACTACGAACAACTCGGTTCCTCTTTCCGCCATTATACAGATTTGAGGCCAAAAAACTCACATTTCAGAGCGTATCCCCTGGGAGAGCTATACAATCTTTGTATGCCCATATGCTGTATCAAGTGTCAATCATAGAAAACATGAACTCCCTAATACCTTTTGAAAACGGAGCTGTACAGAAAAAGGAGGACTTGAGCACAAACCACAACATCGTAACCAGGGGGAGAAAAATTTATATTCTGTGTAATAAATTTCTAAAGTTTGTCCACAGCTCCATAGGGATTGCTGGAGGAGGCGGGATTTATGACCTATACTGCAGCCCGTCATCAGAGGGTGCTGTTCTCAGAGTGGCTTCATCCAGCGAGGAGGCAGACGGCGTCCAGTGCATTACACTGTTTGTGCTGTGGTGTAATCACTATATGTTGCGTTGTGTTGTGTTAGTTGTGCTGCTTACGGTTGCATTGAATTGGGTTGCACTGAATTGCTTTACATTATATTAAATTGTGTTGCATTGGGTTTTGTTTGCTCTCCATTGTATTACATTGCATTTTTATTATGTTGTGCTGCATTGTGTTGTGTTGCTTAGGTTGAACTGAATTAGGTTGCACTTCATTGCTTTATCTGCAGTTATGTTGCCTTGCGTTGACTTGTATTGGGGTGCTTTGAACTGAGTTGTGTTGTGGTGCTTTGCATTAACTTTCATTGCACTGCGTTGCATTGTGTTTCATGAATTGTGCGCCACTGTATTTTATTGTTGTTTTACTCCGTATTGCATTGTGTTGCATGAGGTTGCACTGGGCTGTGTTGTGTTTACAGTGCTCTGAAAATGCAGCCAGTTAGTGTTGCAAGGAGCCAAGCAGGAAACGGCCCAACGTGGATCCACTAAGTTTCTAAGACACTCTTACGTGTCAGTTAGAGAGTAATTGACATTTCAGTTTTTCTGTCATTCAGTTATTGGATCGCTCGGGTGACACAGCAGGAAGTATCTCCCACCGAGTCTTGTTTTGGAATTCTAAGCTGGCCTAATCCCCGGGGAAATACAGCTGCGAGGACACCTAGACTGGAAGAAATATACTCTACGTGTGAGAACAAAGCTTCTTATTTGGCTGTTTCGGGGGGTATATCCGTGGCACACTTGCGCCCCACTGGCGTAGCCTTTGAGCACTCACAGAGCGGAAGCATTCAGGCAGCTGAGGCCAGGATTAGTCTCTGATTCTTTGGAGGCATTGAAATGAACCATGCAGACACTAATCCTCCTTCCTTCTCCCTGTTTGTTACTAGACCTCTGCTCCACTGAAGGAAAGAGAGAGACGGAGTCGGAGAAACACAGAGAGAGGGAGAGAGAGAGAGAGAGGTGTGGAAACAAAGTTAAATGAAGCAGAACTGAAAAGAAAAAACTGTGCTAACTGAATTTGTTAAGCATGCTTACTGGTGCAACAACATCAACCCAGTTCATGCTCCCAGGCATTGACATATTTCTGAAGTACCGGTACGTGCAGAAGAGAGGTAAGGAAAAGAAAGAGGAAGGGGAGGGTTGACTCGACGGGAGAAAAGTCAATATTTAGCTGAAAAAAAAAAAACAAAACTATTTGTAAAGGGCACCATTTACAAATCACCCGTTCCTCCAGCCCTGGATTGAGGGATTAGTTTTTGTTACTTAGGCAGCTTTTGGGCTACACAACCCTCCAAGGAGACAGAGAGAACTCCGACTGATTTGTCCAATAGAGAGAGTAAACTCTCCCCTCTCTGATATCTCACTCCCCCATCGCTCTGCTCTCACTCCATCTGCTTGTTTTTCTTCCATTCATTTTCTCCCGCTCCACCTCCCGGTCCTGTTTTCCAGCCCTTCAAATTTACACCTCCCAGACTCTCCTCACAAGCACATCCTGTGGTCTTTTGAACCTAAAACAGTGATTTTCGTGAGCACCCTCATTCTGAGTTTTCTCATTTGTTGGCGGTGCCTTCATCACTTTCCTGCTGGGCTCAGCATAATTTCACCGGTGGAACGGTGGAGGGGGACCGCACGGCTGTCGCCCAGCAAACGGGGGAGGGAGAAAAAAAGCAAATAACAGGGAATAAGAATAAGTCGAAATGCCCTCAAAACAAGGTCTGACAAATACTTGATCTGAGCGTATCCGTGGGAGAAGGAGGGAGGAGAGGGAGAGGGAGACTCTGCTTTGCCACAGTGCAGCCATGCTTTATCATTACACAGCGACAGTGCATTTTAAATCTGTCTGCACCCCCAGCTGCCTCATTTCTCTTCCCACCCTTCGTGTATGAATGTATTTTGATTCATAACTCGGCCTTTTTTATTACGCAGGTGCATCCCTCTCAAATTTAATGCCGACCCCGTATCTTATTTATTGAGGGGGGGTGAAAGAAACAAATGTACAACGTATCAAATGACTTCATGATGGTGCCTTTTTTTTTTTCGCTGACGAGGCCGTTGGCGCTTGTTTGGAGTTATTTGTTTTTTAAGTGGCTGATTTACTGACAGGAAAGGTCTCCTCATCCACCATTACTTTACTGTTTTAAAAGAGACGGGCACAAGTCAATCCACACAGCTCAAATTCAAGACTCGAGTCTTTAGCCACAAGTCCAGGTCACATCCCTAGTCTCTCAGGGGCAGACCAAGTCAAGACTGAGGTCTTTCGCCTCAACTTAATTTCAGGTAACAGTGATAGAAGTTCAAGGAAAATTTTTCAAGATCATGTCTCAAGTCTTCAAGGAGAAAGTCCAAGTCAAGTCTCAAGTCACTGAGTTACAAGTCTAAGTCAAATTACTAGTTTTGAAGACGCAATCCAGGTCCAGACTAAAGTGTTTCGTCACTACTTTTATTTGAGTAACTGAGATACAGGTTTAAGTAAAGTCTCAAGTCTTTGGCTCAAGATAAGTCTCAAGTCCCTAAGGGGAAAGTCCAAGTCAAGTCTCAAGTCACTGAGTAACAAGTTTAAGTCAAATCCCTAGTTTTTAAGAAGCAGTCCAAGTCCAGACTAAGGTCCTTTTCCACCACTTGACTTCAAAAAACTGAGATACAAGATCAAAATCAAGTATCGAGTCTCTGAGGAAAGAGTCCAAGTCAAGTCTCAAGTCACTGAGTTACAAGTTCAATTCAAGTCCCTGGTTAGCAGCCCAATTTAAGACTCAGGTCTTCTGCCACCACTTAACTTAAAGTAACTTACATTCAAGTACTAGAAAAGTCTCAAGTCTTTGAAGCCACCAATCCAAGTCAAGTCTCAATTCTCTGCCGAGAAAGTTTGCGACAAGTCTCAAGTCTCTGGCCACCACTCCCTGTCAAGTCTGTGTTGAATCACAGCCAGTAGCCAAAAGTATTGATTTTAACACAAGTCCCACCTATTACAAGGCAAATAGTTAGATATGGTATAAGATTTTGGGGTATACAACTAAGTCTGGAGAGGGCACCTCTTGGGCTGGGGCACCCCTAACTAGACTCTGAATCCGGCCCTGGAGCTTGACTCTCCCCTATTTCTGCAGGGTTTTGACCTTTTTACTACAGTTTCTTTAAACCTGTCTAAACACATGGAAATTCAGATATTATGATGTTAAGGAAACTCTTTCGGATTGTATTTTCCATTTAGATTCTTAATTGGTGTCTCCTGACTTAAAGGCTTGCAGTGCTTTATTTTTATGTCTGGTTTGACATGAGTATTTAATATTGATCCATAGATCCCTCTGGAGCTTCTCCTGTACCTTATTTTAGCTTAATATCCAACGCTTGGGCAACAAAATGGAGAAACAATGTCATCGACTGAATGATCACGAAAGCTAAAGGGGGGAAAAGGGCTTAACGTTAATAGTCTGAAAGGTTTTCTGGCAGGAACTATATAGTGTTTAGATTAAGCCTGTGGTACAATCAATGTTCAAGGACAGAGGAGGATCTTGTGATGAAGATGTCACAAGGAGTCACCAGGAGATATAGTGATTCCAGCTGCCAGCTCCAGGCAGACAATGGGTGGAAATATGATACAGTATTTAGCTAAAAGGAGCCAAGCCAGACCTTGGAAGTCAGTGTGATCAATCACCCAACGCCAACAGAGAGAATACAGGGAAACAAACGACGTTAAACTGGCCCACAGTATTTGGTGAGTGGCAGAAAAGTTTCTTTACCTCTCTTTTTGTGACTGATGAGGTATTCAGTATGATTTTATCACTTCTGCTGCCTTTGCGCGGGAGTTTTTCAGGTTGGAAAGAGAGAATGAATGAAAGGGAGGACTGGAAAACAACCTGAGGCACTTTTCATCGGGTTTTGATTAATCCTGTCTGTAAGAGAGCTAAAAAAAGAGTCTGCTGACAAACCCCAGCCCGTCGACACCGTGCAGATTTTTAGTCTTTTGTAATGGGACATCTGACAGAGCACATTAGAGAGCTGACCACTGATCGAGACCAACACACCAAAGCGTCAGCATCTGTTCGGTTATGGAGGATTAAAAAAAGCAGGATTTAATGGCGGTGTTGACTGGAACAGGACGGAAAAACTTCATTTAAACACACAATGAGATAATTAGCTGATTTTGGGTCCATAAAGTTCTGATTTCTCCTTTGGTGTTTTGTTGAATGACTCTACCCTCCCTGGTGTTCTAGCATTTTTACTTTGATTTCACCCTTTCACTATCTATGAAGGTTTTTTTTTAGCCAAAATCACATTACCTGTGTCATTTTCAAGCTCATTAGTAACTGGCCTCTGGGTCGTGGGCGGAGACAGCTCCGCACACTCCTCTTCATGCTAGCTTGTAACCTAACATTGCTGGTGTAGTAGAAGTAGCAGGTAACATAGGAGCTGTTCAGCTCTCAGACACTAATGTCTTTAGGGACATGATGAAAGTTAAAAAGTAAAATGTTCCACGATTATCCTTTCTATTTCTTTGAGACTGGCCTGAATAACGGGGCTCTGAGGGCGGAGCTTGGATTTGTGACATAGGAAATCTCACTAAATCTGAGCCTGTCGTTTGGGTCTGCTAGAGATTCACAGCGATTTGAATGCAGAAATACTCAGAAATGCAATTTTGCACTTCTTTTTCTCATGATATGTCCTGTAGCATCAGAAAAATTCCATATGAACATGTAAAAAACAAGAAAAACATGATTTTCGGGGTCTTTAAAGATACACGCTGACCGAGACACAAGGGCGCCTTGTTTTTCTCAAATTAACTGATAAATCACTCTTTAATGGTGCTATCGTTCCACCACAAGGAAACAGACATCAAGTCAGTTCTTTAGAAACTTGACAAATGAAGTAAATGCTGCCAGTGGAAAGAATTAAGGTGGTCTTTACACGAGTATGAATTTGTAAGACAACGATAAAATAAACTATCGATCTGGTGATATTGACACACGGAGGCGCGTATTTGTCCATGACTCCGCATATTTTTTGAAAACGGATCTGCAGGTGGATATCTAGGTATTCGTCTTCATGCCGTAGTTGGTGTAAATAGATAAGTCCGGAAAAGACGGTGACCTCATAGCACCCCTCCTCCTCCGCGCCCCCCAACCGATGTTGTCACACACACAGCACGTATGTATGCGCATTCTCTGTTTTTGGTGCTTTGTGGCAATTTATACAGTGTCACTTTTAGGCCGAGCGTATACTACAGGATTTTGCGTTGTCATGTAAATGCACTAAGCCTATATACAATACGATGTGTAAACAACGATACATGTTTTGGTGCCGACGCCAAGACAATACGGGGCCGTCATCGTGTGAGGAGGGCCTAAGCTTCTCTCACATGTTTCAGATCACTCAACGCTGTAAGAACCAAACTTTTCTGCTCCCAAAAATCCAAATCCTTCATCACTTGGACATGCTTTCCCACCTCAGCGTAGTCCATGCAGGGAAGTTAAGACGGCAAACATGAAAATGATAACAGAAGCAAAAAGGTTTTTATCATCATTTTGTGAGTAAAGTATGTGTAGACTCCCACTACAGAGTCATATTTGTTTTAAGATCATGACCACACAGTTTTCATTTTTCACCTCTTCCTCCATTTCTTCAAATTTCACACTAGAATGTAAACCTTTTCTTTAAAACATGTAAACATTAACTTAAAATCAGGCTCTTGATTTCGATTGCGTCACATACTGTATTTGTTATTATTTAACCCCTTTACCACCGGTGCAGCATCATCTCTTAAAAACACAGCTGTGAGTTTTCATCGTCTCCTACTGATTTATTCGCAGCTGTAAAAGTATGCACACATCTCTAACACCCATCATATTCATAGAGAGAGAAAGAGAGAGAGAGAAGTCATAATTGAATCCCACACTGTCAGACTTTGTCTCATAACTTTGCTTGATCTATATAATGACGGCCGGTTCACATAGCTGTAATTAAAGTGGCCTTGAGTGATGAATGTTGAAACAAAACAGAGAGATTCAAAGACGTCTGCTTTCCTCATAATTAAAATGTCTTCTCTCAACATTTACCACAGGCCTTGACCTGTATTAAACGTCTGATCCAGCCTCGGTTATTTATTCAGTCGTCCTCCTAAAGCTATTGTTTACAAGACAGTGTTATAGCGAGCCCTCCTTAATCTCCTCACCTTTATCTTTTTAAATCTCTCTTTCAATCTTACCCGCCGTCTCTCTCTCTCTCTTTCTCCCTCCTCTCCGCTCTGCTCTCAAGGTCAAACTCAGTGCCTTCCCTCCGTTTCTTCTTCCTTTTCTTTTTTTTATTCCCCTCTCTTCTATTACAATCTTCCTGCCATCGCATTCCTGCTGGTTTCAGATGCAAATCCTATTTAAACCTGTCACCTGCTGCCACGCACACTGAGAGAGGCATGGTGGAAAATAGGCCACCGGGATATGGCGGCATTTTGCAAAAAATGAGCATGAATTTTGTTTTATGGGATATCAGGGCTTAGACGTGGGTAACAAGCTGGGATAGAAGGGGGGACTTGTGTGGCTGTGATGTGCTCCAATCATAATCTGGCAAATTTCATTGCTCAGGCTTGAATAATGCGATAATCACCATGATCCTTTGGGTCTTAATTAAGTCTACAGCGAGCAGTCTGCTTTTCTTTGGCATTCCAGCGAGCACATTTAACCTGCAGCTCTGGCACCCTTCTTCTTCACCCTCGCCTTGTTTTTGCGCTCATTTCACGGCAGCCCGTGTTTGTTAAAGTTTGCCTCCTTGTCAATCAAAGGCCAACGTCTGCACTCCTGTGAATTCCCGACTGCCCTGAGCCGTGTTCGACGAGAAACCAGAGTGTGCCACATCGCATCTAATGCTATCTAATAACACCGACCTCTACCACCTTCTGCTTCACCGCTCCAGGGCTAGACACCATCCCCAGCGAAAAAACCGTACAAGCTCACTGTTTCAACCTCCACCCCCTCCTGTACCAGGTCATCACGTCCCATCATCTTCAGCAGCCGCTCTGACAGCTACACTCCTGCCACTCGCACACTCCAACCTCTCCACTAAGTGGCTTATAGGGACGACATAAACACGGACACTGTCACGAGCTGTGAGGAGAGTTTTTTTCTTTGAGTGAAAACTGGCATTAAATTGTGAAGACCCGGTTTTAAGCTGCCACACACATTCCTCATGGGAGAAAAAAAACATGTTTTTTCAGACGCCTGCTCCTCCTGAATGTCTCTGTGTGTTAATACAGTCAGCTCACGTTTGGGCAAAATCAAGATTTCAGTTCCCTATCTTCATTATGAAATTAAAACAACAACAAATTTGACTCACTTTAATCCTGTTTCTTCAGAATGATTTTATCTTACAGCCTAAAAGTTGTTAGACTGTGCATCACTAAATACAGAAGTTACAAGTCATTTAAAGTCTGAATAACAAATGAGGAAAAGTGCAAAGACAAAGACAACATATTAGGCATGAATATGTGTGTGCTCATGTTTTTGATGCCTTATCATTTCTTTAAAGCTATAACATAACGTCCAATAAGCAAACAAGACAATCAGCGACAAAATTGATGGTTTTTATGTTGTATGTCTTAAAGCTTGGTATGTGTCAGCTAGAAAAACTACTTTTACGATTTCCAGTTAAAATATTCACAATTAATGATACATTTGACTGTCACTATTTATCAGATTCTGGAGTTTTGACACGTTGTCCCATTCTTGCCTGATGTACGATTGTAGCTGCTGAACAGTTCTGGGTCTCCTTTGTCAAACAGCTGTTCTGATTTTGAGCTAATGAGGTGAATTCCACTACAGAGCCATGTCTAGGGTTGGGCTTCAAGTCTCGAGCAATGATGGGGACCGGGACTAACGTTACGATTCTCCTGGTACTGTTCAAATTTTAAAATTTCGAATCCAAGTTTCGATGCCAGAGTCTGCCGGTCAGACCAACGAAGAAGACGCCGCCGAAGCGTATGAGATGAAGCCACACAGAAAGAGAGGCGAGACAGAGAGAGAGAGAGAGAGTGCATTACAACCCCCAGCGGCTGCATTTGTCTAACTTTAGCAGGAAGAATGAACTCTTATCTCAGTGCAACATTAGCAACACAGTTACATCATGCAAAGGAGGTTGAATGACCAACATGATTAAACACCTCAGGATTCATGGATGAGAAATACTTGAGTGTCCGTCTTTGACATGCTTCGCCGGTCTTCCACTAACCAGCCAGAATCAGGTAAAGTGAAACAATAAATTATTTCTGTCTTCTGTGAACTTTGAAGCGGCAAACAAATTGTACTGTGTACGGTGGGTCAACTTAAATATCAAACTAACGTTAGCCCTTGTACTTCAGACAAACGACATGACAACAAAAATTGATCTATACTGGTTGAAAATCGTCCTGTGAGAAATTCAAAGTAAAGTTCTTAAAAAGTTAATATAATTTAAAAATCCATGGAGAAGTTCAGAAATTTCGGAAAGAATCAAAATAGAGAATTATTAGGAACCAAAGGAATCAAATCGAGGAATCGGAATTGTTCAAAATCAAACGATACCCAACCCTAGCCATGTCTGTTCTTTTTTATTTTAGACGCCTGCAGCTTATTCCCATCCAGTTACGGAAGTTCCCGAAATATTTTCTAATTCACACTGGACAATATTATTCTGAAATTAAGGAGTAAGGATGGGAGCCATCTTTAGTCAGGGAGATTCAGCCTTTCTGAAGCGCCACTTTTCTACCCAGTCATATCACTCACCTGTTGCAAATTTTCCATATAAGCTGGGAGATGTCTCAAATGATTTTTCTATCCAAGCTTTTTGGGAACTTTCTGACTTTAAATTTAAAATAAGCACATTCAGGATCTGATGTTTTGTGCTAATCTCAATTGAATATGAATCTTAAATCATTTTCAAACCATCCAAATCTATTTTTTATCAGCTTTAGGGTTGAAGGTTTTACTGCAAAATTGATGTGAAAGTTTGCCAGAGTATTTTAGCATTAAGTCCCTATTTGGGGGATCACAAACTTCTTAGAATTTTGTTGAAGGACCATTTATTTTATCAAGATTTTTTTTAAGCTTTTCAGAAACAGCCGAGACCTCTCACAGCTCACGGAGGTAAAGCGAGACAATGATCGTGTCCTCCAGCACTCACTGTGCTGAATCAAATATTTGTTCCTGTCAGGGTCATGGCTCCAGTTCCAGGAAAAGTTTTACATATTTGTAGAAATTATTTATTTCTTCCTGGCAGAAGTTAAAAATGGAAAAAAATAAAGTACTTCTCTTTTATTGGAAACGTTAAACTACACCTGGAGGACTCCGTTTAGGACTGATAACAGGAATGCAGAAGCTAGCTTACCAAAGAATGCAAGGTTTTTACAACACAGGCAAGAAGAAACTATGTATTAGAGAACTTAAAGGGATATTCCCGCATAAAATCAATTTAGGGTCAAACACACCACAACACCGATTAGACATCCCCCCGAGAGATGAATGTTGCCGACCGTTTGCTTCTCTAGTTTTACCAACTTTAGTAACAACTGCAGGATAGCAATACAGAGAGCCACGCGATCAACCAAAACGCCACTTTACAGCCACAACTAATGCTCAGAACAGCACCTAACTTCATCAACAGGACATGTAGGGTCCTAGCCACAGCACTAGCCACCAAACATTTTTTTAGCTTTGCCTGATTTCTTTAGCAAAGAGACTAAACACAACTCACCTACTCTCTTCCAGCAGCCGTTTGTTTGTAGCTAGACCTCAGGCCAGTCCATTACAGACTACAGCGGAGTTTCGCAGCTCAAGGAAGAACATTTACGAGTATTACTCAGTGGAAATGCAATCAGACCAAGACACTAAGGCAGAAGAACTACCGCGAAACTGCAAAATGATCAATATGGTGATTATTACTTCAAGGAAATGATAAAGTATCCATCTAAAAGCAAACAAGGGGTTTCTATAGGGGAACCCCTGCAAACCATCTGCTGTCTTCATGTCAAGTTGACACCAATAAGTTCCTCTAACGCATATTTAAAAGGTGATCTATTGGCATTAACTCCCATTAATACTCTAATCAAACACCAAGAGAGAGTGTGCAATCACACTGACTTCCATAGTAATGAACATTAACAGCACTCAATAGAGTTAAACACATGCTAAAAGATCGGGTATCAATTCCCTGATACCTGAGATCTCCGGCGGTTAACACCTTGTCTGAGACGATCGTCTGTGAATGCTTTTCTCTCACAGGAAGGTCGTCTTGGCAGGTGCCTCAATGACAAGACTCGCCGTCGCATCCTCCCAAACGAGCTAAAAGGAAGACTGCCTCCCCGTGACTCGGCAGTCTGTCAGGCCCAGCAAACACAGTGGGAGGAACATCAATGCTGTCAATTCTCACTCCTCTCCTCGACCTTGGCTCCCACTGCATCACTCAGCCTACCGAGAGGTTCACCATCCCCCTCACTTGAACCCGGCAGGACCCCGCATTCAAGCACCGGAGAGCGATTTATGACTAACAGAAGATGGAGTGGTGTCAGTGTTTTATTCACATCTTGTGCGGCGCTTTAGTAACAGAGCTTTGATAATAAAAGTATTAAATAAATATAGAA
Source organism: Xyrichtys novacula (assembly GCA_962446985.1). Taxonomy (NCBI): domain Eukaryota; kingdom Metazoa; phylum Chordata; class Actinopteri; order Labriformes; family Labridae; genus Xyrichtys; species Xyrichtys novacula. The sequence continues at coordinate 2,078,168 of OY660882.1, read as the reverse complement.
GTGTGAGTCTAGACGTAGGCTAAGAACTGCAGAGCGAGGGTCACCGGGGTTAGCCAAGCTAGAGAATCAGTCAAAGCCTGTTCGTTAGTTTGCTGGCTGATTGAAACTACACAACTTTGACAAACAGTGCTCAGATCTGTTTGTGTTTTATTTACAGTATTTACCTGTTTTCTTTTTTTCTCCAACCTTGTTTTACTCAAGCATGGGAGATGCTACTAGGAGAAACTGGGAGATTTTTGAGTCCAATTTTTCCTGTTCTTTGGTTATGTTGCTAAATTTTACAGTAATGTGAGATAAATTAAGAGCGACCTTGTATCCCCCCTAAATTTCACAGTAATTTAACTGTTTTTTTCTGGAATCAAACAGTTTTACTAGAACATGGGAGGTGCTACAGGAATAATAGGGAGATTTTTCAGACCGATTTTTCCGGATCTTTGGTTATCTAGCTTAATTTTACAGTAATGCAGAATAAATTAAGAGCGACCTTGTATCCCCCCTTAATTTTACAGTATTTACCTGTGCTGTCTCCAATTAAGCAGTTTTACTCAAGTATGGGAGATGCTACAAGAAAAATTGGGAGAGTTTTCGGACCAATTTTTCCTAATCTTTGGTTGATCTTTCTTAATTTTACAGTAATGCAAGATAAATTTAGAGTGACTTTGTATCCCCCCCCAAAATTTTACAGTATTTAACTGTTTTTTCTAAGCATGGGAGATGGGAGATTTTTCAGACCAATTTGTTAATGTTTTTTGGTTATCTTGCTTAATTTTACAGTAATATGAGGAAACTTTAGAGCAGAATTTTTTCAAATTTTCCGAAGTTGGAATTCTGACCTCAAAAGACACTCAGGAAGACAAATCTAACTGGCATTCCCAACTACCAAACTTCACTGGAACTCACTATTATCATGTGGAATTAATCCCAGCCATTCAGGAGACTAACCAAAGATAGGAGCTTAACAAACACAACCATGGCAATAATACCAAACACATGCGTAAATTTAGAAGGGGTATGCTGTAAACAAAGGCTACCTCAGTCGAACAGACTAATACATCGGGTGTACGGGATAGCTAAGCAGTTAGCAGCATCATCTTGTCCATCCTTCACCGTTTGTTCAGTCTGAAGATCCATTTCTTTGCAACAGGTTTTCAAGTCTTGAAAAGGGATCAGATAGTATGTTGTGCACTGTGTTGGTGAATTATTGCGCTCCACACACACTGAACTTTTTATGCTATCATTACCTACATTTTCAATCCTTTAAGTGAGCCATGTTCTGTGGTTTTTAGGATCTTCACAAATACACTCATTAGCTTGCAATGCTAACATACTCAGACAAGTGATGCCTCTAACCTCTGCGCCAATCACACGGCCCTGCTGGTTCTAGTCCACCCGGTAATTAGTATTTAGAGCTGGTCTGCCTGTCTGAAATTGAAACTCCTTGAGGTCCATCCCTGTCTGTTACTGTCTAATTTGCGGTAATGCACATCCATGCTTTGTGGCCTAGAACATATGAAAATAATAAATCTTCTCTAATGTAATGAAGATATCCACAGAGGATCACAGACTCTCCTCTCAAGAGTCACGAGGGTAATCAGATTCTCATCAAACTGGTCAGATCCTTTAACATCAGTTATAGATATAGATGGCGTAGAGCTGCTCATTAACCAATCAGTTTGGCTTTGACGCGATCGGCTCGGATCACGCCGCTTTTTTAAAAGGTTGCAACAGCTGGTTAAGGATTCTGCTCTAAGTCTGTGGACTGTCTGGAGACCTGTAAGCAACGGTCGGTTAATGCGCTGTCTCGTAGTAAGCAGGTGCTGAGGAAGTTGTTATGCCCAGACGTCATGGGTCCTCGCATTAATTAAGTTTTTCAGCCTGCCTGTTCCCCCAGTGTCTGCTAATTAGTCTTAATTAGTGGCTGGCCTGATGAAGTTGTAGAAACAGACACAGTGCCTTGCCAGTGATTATGCACTCCCCGTAGTTTCCTTTTACTCTTCCCTTCTTCCTTTTCTTATCTGACCTTGTGCGGGCCACTCCTGAACTGCCTCTTCCAATTACGTGACATACAAATGGACAGGAAGACGCCATTTGACAGCCACCCAGCACTTAGCGTCAAAATGTTTAGCATGCATACCAAAAGAACGGGCGTTGGTGTAATGGAGGGTTAACCGGTTTTTATTTGAGCCTGTATTTTTGCATTCAGCCCGTGTGATGACATTTGCCTGTGCGTAGGTGTCCACTCTGCGGACGAGCCCTAACCGCAGGGAGGAGCTGACTTCCTCCTCTCCGGCTGACAGCTTTAACAGCAGTCGCGGCGACCCGAAAAGAGCAGCTGCGGCGGCGGTGATCGACTAATGCGCCTTTTTGCAGATAATGACCCTATGTGATCTGACCTCCATTTTCGGCCATTACCACTTCAACCGCGCAAGAGCCGCCGCGTGAGGGAAGTTGAAAGATGACAGGTCACTTCCAAGCTCGGATGCAGCAAACAGAACTGTTACCATGGCAGCCAGAGGACGGAAGATTGCCGCCCACGGTCCAAGGTAATTCTACTGGTCTATGAGATAATATGAGCGAGATGAGAACAATGACTGTGTAACTACAGCTGCCACGGCGTCGGACTCTGGCCCAGCTGGCAGCAAACAGAGGCCCAGCATGAGTAGAGGACGAGTCTTGGTCAAATATTTTGCATGCAAAAGCCTCAATGTGTCAAGACTTGATTTTTTGTCACAAAGCAATGCTTTCTTTTTTGAAGCAAGGGCTATAAATGTTGATTTTTGCCTGAAATAAAATATGTGTGAGTGTAAAAATCTGCAGTTTCTTCAGCGTCCTTTAAAGACTGACACCAAAGACCCTGGATATCCACATTTATCATGTTAGCACTCTGGTAAAACAGGAATATCTGTACCTTAACCTCATTATCTCCAATATTAATGCAGTTTTTTCACCATTACTCAGTTGTTCACTGTTAATTGTTTTCTTTAAGGTGTTTTTTTGTTGTAGTTGTTTCCCAGATATCAAGGCCAGAGCTTAAATCCCAATTTTTTGCCAATGTATTGATTGGTTGGAGTCAAAACTTCCAGCGTGGCCTGTCTATACACCCATGGGTGACATCTCTGAGATAATGTCCATGTCCAATTCAGTCCATAAAGGTGACTGTCCAACATTAGGGTTGTGACGATTTAAGATTTTTAACACATTACCATTTTAAACTAACTGACTTAAATATCACCGGCATCATTTACTCAGCGAGAAACTCTAAAAAGAAAAAACTGTCTTGCTGTACAGAAAAAAGGAAAAGAAGAAAGAAAGACAAGGAAAAAGGAGGAAAGAAAAAGAAAGATGGAAAAAAGAAAGAATAAAAAAGAGAGAATGAAAGAAAGTGAGACAAAAAGAAAGACGGAAAGAAAGACGAAAGAAGGAAAAAATAAAAGAAAAAGAATAAATGAAAGAAAGACAAAAAAGAAAGAAGAAAAGACAAGAAGAAAAAAAGACGGAAAGACAAAAGAAAGAAAGAATGGAAGAAAGAAAGAAAGAAAGAATGAATGAATTAAAGAAATAAAAACAAAAAAGAAGAAAGAAGAGAAGACAAAAGAAAGAATGAAAGAAAGACAAAAGAGAAAGAAAAAAGACAAGAAGAAAAAAGACGGAAAGACAAAAGAGAGAGTGGAAGAAAGAAAGAAAGAAAGAAGGAATAAAATAAAGAAATAAAAACAAAACAGAAGAAATAAGAAAAGACAAAAAGAAAAAAATAATAATGAAAAAAAGACAAAAAGAAAGAAAGAAAGAAAGTAAGAAAGACAAAAAGAAAGAGAATGAAAGAAAGAGAAAGAAAGAAAAGAAGAAAGCAAGAATGGATGAATGAATGAAAGAATGGAAGAAAGACAAACAGAAAGAATGAAAGAAAAAAAAGGCAAGAAAGATAGACAAAAAGAAAAAAAAGAAAGAAGAAAAGACCTTTAGGGGAAATGTAATGGATGACAAATAGACAGCCTTTCTTTTTTATCAAGTCCAAAACTTCTCCAACCTGGTCAGGAAAACCTAATTTGGGTCACACCTTTTTGAACTAGTGTTGACCCCTGCTACAAACCAGTCGGTTAAGCAGTCTCACTGTGTTTTATTCGCCCTGGTCTTCACTAAACCTCAGTCTGACCCTCTCAAGCATGTTCGGATCATTTGTCTTTTCATTTTCGGGGCATTTCTACTTTTATTAGATAAAACAACTGGAGAAAGATTCTAAAAGTGACGAGTCAGCTGAGAAAGAGAGACACAGCTGGGAGCCAAACCAGAGACCGATCTGAGGAAGAGTACGGCCTTCGTCAGAGAGGACGCACACTCGAACTGCTGAGCCCAACTGGTGAGCGCAGCTGCACTTTCTCCAAAAGAAAGGAAAGCTTCTCATAGACGGAGAAAAAGGAGGCCAAGACTCTGACTTTTATGATAATGAAACTTTGAATTGATCATTTATGTTGCTATTTGTTCTGTATATATACAAAATGAGCAAATTATCCAGACTGAGTGGGAGAAAAGAGGAGGTGGTGGTCAACAGGGGCTATTGCACATTTCTCAGCCCAGATGTGCCTTTTGCTTTTAACTTTCAAACACTTTCGACCATATAAGGCACTTCCTCTTGTTTACACTCTTCATCTAAAGACAGTCAAATGTTACTGATGAAAATATCTGCAAAGCAAGGAAATGAGGTTTTTGACCTAAAAGTAGACATGGACGGTCAGTAAGAGTCGAGTTTTTGCCGTTTATTTTGTCAAAGGCCATCCTGTAATCTCAACCGGCACAAGTTTTTATTTCCAAGTTACCTGTTCAAATCTTCTTCCACCCCAGCAGGGCTGAGAGTGCTTCTGAGTGCACTTTGAGCCTCGAATAAAAAGCTTTAATGTCAGGCTACTGAACTCTGGGATGCTGCCTAACCACTGGCACTTGTCACCACAAAAGTGGGGAAGGCTTTTCTTTGGCAGCTGCTGACAGAAAAAGACCGGGTCTGTAATGCGTTTGAAGCGTAAGGGAGAAGTAAATCACTTTGAACCAGCTCATAAACACTCACACCGGGCTGCTTTGGAGTATTTCCTTAATGTCCGCGCAGCTTTCACAACATATGGACTCTTTGCAGTGGGCTGCATCCCACTGGCACCTTAAGAGGTTCTTTCTCCAAAGCAAGAGAGCTAATAAGTTTAGACAAACGCTGGTTTCTAAGACAGATATAACTCTGCAGTGGAAGTTTCTGCATAGGCTTAAATTACTTCTAAAGTCTTCGTCCGTGACCAAAGTATGTCGCTGCATCCACAAGGTCAGTTTGAATGCACACCACGCACTCACACATGTTGTGCTTTAGCATCCATTACTGTTCAGAGGCAGCAGTTTCAACCTACACAGCATTTATGTCATACTACCACCTTGAAAGGTCTTTCACTGGAGAGAAACCACTGACAAGAGCGAGTAGATGAGCGCTAGATACTCTGAAGGCACATAAAAGAAAAATCGTTGTTGAATGACCTGATAGAAGCGGACATGACTGCAGTGGGAGTCCCCTCATAGGCTTAAAAACAGAGTGAAAACACTGCAGAGCATGGAATTAAAGCCGTTATCGCTTGACCCTACAGAGACAGAAGCTGCGTTTCCATTATCCAAAGATTTGTGCAAAACCTTAATATCGCAATAGAAAACTGGTAATGGAAACACCTACATTTCGAAAAACTTCTCAAATATCGCAATAAAGTTTTTACACTCTCATGAGGTGGTTTTTCAGACGTGTCGATATAGAAGTTTATATCGCACAAGTGTAATGGAAACACTTTTCTCACAATTCTACGTCACCGGACGTGATTTAGCAGGTCATGTGACCAGTTCATTTCAAGCAAAGATGGCGCGGTATGTGTGGACAGAGGAGGAGACGGAGTTATTTCTACAAATAATAAAAGAGAAAAATATAACCGCCATCCGTGATAGCAAACAACAGTGAAATGCAGAGTTGTTGTGTGTGTTGGTGTGCAAAAAAGGCTTAAGGAATACGAGGTCGCACGGGCAGGAAGTTTACCACGTTGCTAGGCAACAGCCATTCAGACGGCTTGCTTATGCACTGAACACCATTCAATGGAAACACCTGCAAATCGCAATTGTACTTTGTCAAAATTTGATAAACATCGTTTTTATTTTGCGAAAAAATGTAACGGAAACGCAGGTAGAGACGACTCTGCAGTGAGAGTCACCGCATAGGCTCAAAAGGGGAGCGAAACCACTGAAAAGAGTAAGTAAATAAACACTAGATGTCCTAAAGCACATGGAGACAAAGCATTAAATGCCTGACCCTACAAAAACAGACATGGCTCTGTAGTGGGAGTCACCGCATCGTCTCAAATACAGAACAAAACCAATGAAAAGAGCAAGTAGATGAACATTTGATTCTCTGAAGGCACATGGAAGCAAAGCCTTTATTTTCTCGATAAAAACAGACATGGCTCTGTAGTAGGAGTCACCACATAGGCTCAAAAATAGAGTGATACAAATGCTGAGAGCAAGCAGATGAACACTAGATATCCTTTAAGCACGTAGAAACAAAGCCTTTTAAAAACAGGTATGACTCTGCAGTGGGAGTCACTGCATCGTCTCAAACTTTTCTCTGATCACAGTATGTCACTGCATCCCTAAGTACCATGTAAAGGATAAATACCCCAGTGATTGACACTGTGCTTCTCTTTTCGCTCTGTCTTTGCCTCCATTACTGGTCAAAGGCAGCATTTACACTCTATGAACACTTCATGTCACGCCGGCGCCTAAAGGGGGTCCTTCTTCACAGCGAGCCACTGCAGAGAGCAAGTAGATGAACACTTGAAGCGCAGAGAAGCACAGCCTTTCTTACTCGGCCCATTGTTTACCCGGCGGTCTGTGCTGAGGAGGAAGAAAAAACACGAAAAAAAAAAGAGACCGACGGATAAAGCGAAGGGGCCTAGGAGGGGACCATGATTGTGGGTTGAGAGTTCAACGCTCACTTCAGCGGTGCCGCGGAGAGGAGGCAGCGCCCTGCTGTATGTATTTCCTGTGGTGAGAGTTTGCCATTTGCACTCAAATGTTATATTGGTTTTCTCCCAGTACCATCGGGAGTAGTGGAGTGAGTGTGTTGTTTGCTATCGAAGAAGACCTCATGACTCGAGTTTCTCTGAGAACGACTGCGTTAAGAGCGAAAGGGCATGGGGCAGGGCAGCGGGTCAGTGAATCAAGCTAGCATCTATCTTTATCCCAGTTTTAGCTCGCTCCGTGTGTAGGTGTGTGCGTTTGCGTGTCTCTCCTTGTGGAAGCCGGTGTGCGTACTTGTAATTCCAGGCAATTATTGTTTATATTTATTGTGTGTTAGTGAGCTGGGGAGGGGTGAAGGAGCTCACAAAGACTTCTTTGATGCAAGCTAATTCCCAAGCCTTTCCCCCCTCTCTGCTCCACCTTGGGTCATTACATTTTAACACTCCATTGAAGCCGCAAATTACAATTTTTTGGCAACACAAATGCTCTTTTTGAAGAGTTATTTCTCTCGAGACAGAAATTGGCACTCGCAGGCCTCGGCTGCCAGCGTCAGGAAGCCAGATTGTACAGTCTGCAGACGTGTTATGTATCACAGCCATTTCATGCATATAATTTCTGTTTTAAATGATCTGATTCCCTTCGATATGAGGAAACAAATCTTAGAAAATCTCTGGCAAATGTCAAAGCACACTGTACAAGATTACGGCTTTGACATTGCTCTGAAAGCTGTAATCTTTTTGTCCAACGCAGCCACCATCAATCAGACCAAAGGGGGGGGTTTAATGAACTATGTGCCGACTTGAAATCTTTCAGAAAACTTGCGTATGACTGATCTGAGTTTTTCTGACTGTAATTTCTCATTACAAGCCATGGGAGTAAAGGCTGTTAATGAAAACCCATAAACAGTAAAACTTGAGTGGTGCTCATTTATTTTAATAGTTTAACATTAAAGCGAGGAAGAGCTGCATAATGAGAGAGACAGCTGTGAGGCTGGATATCCGTACATTTCGGCTGCTGTATGGACTCCTACAGCTTGATGTTGTTCACATTAATGATGTCCTTATGGTTTATTAAGAACTGCAAAAACATAAAATATACTGATGCCGCATGAGAACTCTCACCCTGAGTGTATTTTGATTTATTCAAAATGCTCTCAGCTGACTTTTTTTTTTTTGGGGTTGTTTTTGCTTTTAAAGCTCCTGTGAGGAGTCAAAGCTGGTTATGTTATCGGAGCAGTTAAAAGGATGTTTTAAGACTATATACAGGAAGACTACAGCCCAATCCCAAACCACCCCCTTCACACTCACCCTATACACTCTTCCTCCGTTTGAGCGTTGCCGCGGAGGCGCTGCCATATTGAAGGCCGTCCCAAACCACAGAGTGAGGAGGGCAATTCAGCCCTTCAATAGCGAGGAAACAACATACAAATATAATTTCCGTATGTGTCCACCTTTGTCTTACTGACAAAAAGAAAAAAAACGTGGTGTGGAAAGATCAAACGGAAGTCTGAAATCTTTCTCTGTGCTGAGGTTTGATCCGATTGGTCAGGCACATGTCAAACAGTAAAGGGGTTCAAAGACGTCTGCTCGCTAGGTGAAGCCTCCACAAGAACAGCACCCTCTGGTGACAGGCTGCAGTATAGGTCATAAACCCCGCCTCTTCCAGCAAAATGAATGGAGCCGTGGACAAACTTCAAAAATTAATTACACAGAATACACATTTTTCTCCCCTCTGGTTATGATGTTGACATGTAGTTATTGTACGACTGGTTTGTGCATTATTAGGGGGCTCATGTTTTCTATGATTGACACTTGACACAGCCTATGGGCATATGAAGATTGATTAGGGATACGCTGTTTGAGCAAAGTGTCATCACAGCGACTCTCCCGCAAATGCCAGTTTCAGGAAGTGAAGAAAATCCTGTAAAAACCAAGAGCAGATTGGCTTCAAATTCGTACAATAACGGGAGGCGGGGCCTTGATGTCCGACTTGTTACTATACACAGTCTATGATCTAACCAACCGACTAGTCCTGACCAGTTCTGTGTGTAAACAATGTCAAATTTTCAACAACAGAGCATACATTCGACTCGCAGAAAAACTGTCTCTTATCTGTGCTCGTTTACATCCAGGTAGTGGAGCATTAAAGCATCAAGCAGGAGTTTTTCTAGAGGGTCAAAGTCCGAGCTGCGCTAGAGCCTAGACCAGGGGTGGGCAATCATGTGCCATGGAGGGCCGAGAGGCTGCAGGCTCCACCAGGTGATTTCACTGATTACCTCCAAGCAGAGAGCAGGGACTAATCAGTGAAATCACCTGGTGGAGTTTTGGGTTGGAAAGAAAACCTGCAGCCTCTCGATTGCCCACCCCTGGTCTAGACAATATTTAATAGCATTATGAGCTCACAAAAACACAACTGATATTCATTATTAGCTTATTAAATGAGTAATTCTGATGCCAGCTCATTGAATAAAGATAACTCAGCTGACATTAGAAGTGTCTACAAACTTTTACACTCAGATTTTTTAAAGGTTGGTGAAGTATTTTGGAATTTCTGCTTTAGAGTCCATTTAAAATTCCAACTTTTTTTTTTTGATGTCTCAGGGATTTTGCTTTTCTCTCTCATTTTTTTAAAGCACACAGCTAAAACATCTTGTTCAAGGTTACTCTATTTTGATAACCTGGTGTTATATGATGTGTGTGTAGAGTCAGAAAAATGTCCATTAATATAAGAGTCTGGAAAAATAGTCTTAAGGGCGTCATTAACAAGTGTGAATGTTTGTTTTGTGAACGTTCAACAGGTCGGGTAAGTACGGGAATTTTAGCTCTCCAAGTCCAAATTCCACAGGCTTGCAAAAGATCAGATAGCTTTGAATAAAACATCTGCTTTGAACAAGGACACTTGATGTCATTGGTGTAAAGTACTCCAAATATTCAAAAGGTTGGTTCAACCAATTAACCAAAACCTTTCATACCTGACCAGGCTTTAGGGAAGAGTTTCTGCTGTGACCCAACACAATGTCAATGGATCTGAGTCACCATGCCCCAAGAATTAACCCATTACATCCAATGAATGAACACACGATCGTTCCCTTTCTCTAAGCAATTATCTGCATATTTCAGATACCACACTGGGAGCAGCTTTTACTGGAGAGTGCTGCAAAACACTCAAATCTTACCTTGTCTCATGTGGCCTCCATGCTAGTCAAAATATCTTGTTGCACTTGGTGACCTGATGAGTCTATAAATAAATCTTTTTTAACGATAATAAGAGTGGAAACTTGAACTGAGTTGAATATTATCAGTAAAAATGGCCGCCAATGAAGCGAGCTAGATTTTTTGATTATTTTCTAAAAAGGAGATGCAGCAAAATCCAGTGTTGTAACCTGCAGTATTACTAACGGTAAAAGTCCAAATTAACTAAAGACTTATGATCATTTTTAAAGGGATATTCTGATGTGAAATTAATTTAGGGTCAAACACACTGTAACACAGAGTTAGACACCCCCTAGATAGCTAGATAGATACATACCAACTTTAGTAACGACCGCACGATAGCAATACACAGCAGTCTGAGGAGCCATAAACAAACCTCAACCTAACGCCACTCTATAGCCACAAATAATGCTCAGAACAGCACCTAACTTCATCAACAGGACATATAGGGTCCAAGCCATAGCACTAGCCACCAAACATCTTTTTAACTTTGCCTGATTTCTTTAGCAAAGAGACTAAACACAACTCACCTACTCTCCTCCAGCAGCCATTTGTTTGTAGCGAGACCTCAGGTCAGTCCATTACGGACTACAGCGGGGTGACGCAGCTCAAGGAAGAACATCTATGATCATGAAATATCCCTTTGAGTCTAAGTTCCTGACGTGAGAAGTAGTGTTGTTGCAGTAAAAGGTCCATGTCGGTGCTAATTTTATTTTTCATTTTCATATCACTGCTGTGTAAATCCAGTAAGTTTGAAAAGTGAGCGAGTTAAAGATGAAGGCAGGTTCAGGCATACAAAAGAGGTAAAACTCAGGGAGTTGCACAAAGTTAAATTTGAGAGGTTTCCGGGTCGGATTGAGTGTCTTTTACGCGCTTCTAACTCAGTAGGTCCACGTGACACGAACTTTAAAATTCACACACAAAACCGCGGGCATTTGCAGGATTTTATAAACTTCCCCGGACAGCCCCTAAAAATGAGGACATATGATCACCCTATATTTTATGTATTTCTACTTATTATTTTTTAAATTCATGATTAAAGCTCCTGTGAGTAACTTTGGGTTTGTGTCAGTTTTGGCGCCTCCTGTGGACAAAGCAGTCTTTGCTTATCTTGTCCTATACAATCCAAAGTAGTCACATTTGAAAAAAGAAAACAATGAAAGAATTTTTGAAAGTAAAAAATATACGTTATTTTGAATATTTTAAAGGGGGAAATGTAAAAACAAGCAGTTTTGTAGCCACTCTTGTCAGAGTTGTGCTCTTAATATTACGACAAAAATTCATAAATACTGTCACTGATGGTCTCATCTGCTTTTGAAATTCATGACAAAGCATCAATATGAATTTAAGTCTGTTTTATAAACATAAAAACTACTTATAGGAGCTTTAAGCAGAGCCATACCACCCTGGTTTTATGGTGCATGAACAGCACTGACATTATGGGCGGAGTTTAGCTCACGTTTAAGGAAGTTTTTAAGCTTTCCTCTCTTTTTCGCACCGTGCAAATATCATCCAGCTCTGAATGTTAGCGTTTAATCATTAATCACTACAGCACAGTCGATGCACATGAACTTCACACCTGAGAGACCATGCTGCGATAACATAAAAGTGTGAGAAATTGGTGCTTCGTCCCGCCAAAGTAAAAGCCCATGAAAATGCTGTCAAACCATAATATTGACTTCAGAGTTATCTGTCTTCAGAAGCGGAACAACAACAGAAGCCTGTGGCCTGAAATGAACCCAGCTCACCTTGTCAAATCAATACCCAGTAAAAAAAAACAACAAACATAGTTTTCCAATAATCTTCTTGTTTGTGTCGTTGACAGCTGTTTGAGGCATATTAAGAGGAGAATGATGGGAGTCTGCCTGTATGCCTGTGTGGATTGCATGTGTTTATGTTGATCCGCTGGTTTAATCATGCTCGTTGGCCGTCAGTCTCCTCCTCCCGCACCTCCTCTCCCAGCCTCCCTCTTTATTTATTTACCCTGGTCTCATCCAATCGAGCGGCAGATCAGTCTGTGGAAAGGGCAGCTTGCCAAGGCAGCCCTCTGTGACAGTGCAATGCATTAGGACATTAAGACACCCGCTTCTGTGCAGAAAATCAATCAACCACCCCCGGATGCATTAGAGGCAGAGAAGGGCACCTCTCACACCTTTGTGAATGCCATGCCGGCTGGTTCTGCCGCTCTGGTCCCATCTCACCACCGCGAGCAGCGAGCACACCTGGCTGGGCATGTCTGCCTCGCTGTTTTCTATTCATGCTTCCCACCCAGGAGCAGGGAGCTGGCTTTCAAACAAATCGTTAGCCTTTTCTATGAGCGACTGAGAGAAGAGGCCTGAACAGAAAACATTGTCCCACAATCCGGAGTTTCAGTAAATAAAAGTGTGAAACTGAAATCTGTGGATCAGCAAATAATCATCACACTTGGATTTTTGCTGATGAATCACAGAGTTTAAGGAAATTAACACACATCCTTATTGATTTGGACTAAATGAGATATATACAAAGAAAGGGAGGTTTCTGCTTTTATTCCATTAAGGACTTGTTTTTGCTCTCCTAACCAAGTTTTATCAGCATTTCAAATTAAAGCGTCTCATTTTCTTTTCTTTCGCTTTCAGTTTTATTGCTCTGCTAGTCCAGGGGTTTAGTCAGCAACCTCTTTCACCACTTCTCAAACTGCACTGCATGAGTTATTTTACTGATCCAGACCAGTATTTGTAGGAACAGCGGAAGATATCAGCGAGCTTTATTTAACAGTTAATCGTATGACCGAGTATCAGGGCCACATGGAAGAAAAGATTAAGTAATTTTCTCATCGTTCCTATGAAACAGGATTAGGGCCACATGAAGAGAAAAATAATAATAATTACGGAAAGGAGATTCAAGTCGAAATTTCGAGATTAAAAAAATTTGAAATTATGTCAATAAGTCAAACTTTGAAATTAAAAATTAAAATTCCGAGACTAAAGTCTAAAATTTCAAGATTCAAGTTGAAAGTTCCAGATTAAAAAAATTTAAGTTACGTCAAAGTTGAAAGTTTGAGACTAAAAATTGAAATTTTTAGATTTAAGGCAAAATTTTGAGATCAGAGTCGAAGATTTCAAATAACAAAATGTCAGAATGTGGTGAATATTGTTGAAATTTCGTGATTAAAAATTTTTAATTTTGAGATTAATGTTGAAATTTCGACTTTGTTCTTGTAATTTCAATTCTTTTAATCTCGACTTTTTGAAATTTTGACTTTAATCTTGAAATGGAAAATTTTGAAAATATATATTTTTTCTCTTCTTGTGGCCCTAAACCTCTTTCCTATGTTCCTCGTTAGGGATGCACTGCAATAAAAAAATTTGACTGAAAACTGGAACAACAAAAGAAAATCCTACACCAATTATCGGTACAATTGCATTTATGGATCAGCCACAGACGGAGTGGGCGTGCTCAGATGGATTTTCCTGCTCTGTGCCGTGTTCTTGTCGTATTCAGAATGGCGATCACGATGTTTGGATTTCGGGTGATAAATTTAACTCGACTTGAAGAAACTCTTTTCAGATGCACCCCCCTTGAAATTTTAACATTACACACTTAGATCTTAGATATATTGAAATACGTACGGGTGACCATATGTCCTCTTTTACCCGGACATGTCCTCTTTTTTGGGGGCCTGTCTGGGCTTGTTCGGAGGAGTTTATAAAATCCTTCAAATCTCCAGGGTTTTGTATGGACGTTTTGAGTTTGTGTTGTGTGGACTAACTGAGTTAGAGGCACGTAAAAAACACTTGACCCGACTCGAAAAACTCTCCAAATTAACTAGGCACGACTCCATGACTCCACCCCATGTAGTAGTGTCCTCTTTTTGGGGATTCAGAATATGGTCACCCTAGAAATATCTCTACAATATGAGGGGAAAAAAAGCACATTTGGCATTGATTTTGTCATAGAAAAACTCAGTTTCTTATTATGAAACAATACTTTGGATTTGCTATAGCAGTAAAATCTTATTCCCTTGCCATACTCCATTCCCATTTTTACTTGCCAACAAACATGAAGTGTTTCTATATCAAACAGAAAGTAAAGACTCTCAAAGATGAAGTTGAAGAGGACAGAGAATACGAAATCAAAACAGACCATGAATAAAACAAAGGCACACCGAAAAACTGTGAGAAAACAAATGAAACCAAAAGAGGAGGGGGAACAAAAAAAAAAAAAGTCAGATCAAACAGAAACGGGAACATGAGTGAAAGCCAGAGTCTGTGCTAAAAGCGAGTTGGATGAGTAGATGTGTCAGCTGCTCGCCGAATCAACCTGGCATTAGTCAGTCCATCTAGCTTTTACGGCAAGTCTGCAAAAGAGACCGGACAGAGCAGAACCAAAGCAGCTCATTAAAAGGAAACGCTGTCATTTCTCAGTGCACATTATTTAGTGTACAGTAGGTCATTAGTTTTAAAGTGCTACGGCAGCTACTCTTAATGAGTGGTTCAACCGCACAATGTGTTGAAAACGGTTCTCCGAGTTGCACACGATCATTAGACGCAGTTGGTTAAAGCCAAAAGGACATGACTAAACTTGTAATGAAAGTGTGCTGTCTTTAGATGCGGTTATGTTCCCTACAATGTGGCAATTATCGCACGTGATATATGAGATATTTATGCGTACTGGTCAGGGGAGCCTATAGAAACCCCCAGACTCCCAATCCCTTGAGGAGATATTGCAAAGCAAATGAAACTTTATGAGTTGAGGTGCCGCTGAATGGAACCAACTCATCTGCATAATTAAAGTGTGTTAAACTAGGAGATGAGTTCCTGGTGTTTTTTTATATGTTATTTTAGTTTCTAATAAAGAAAAGTCTACGTTTTTGTCTGGTTGGAAGAACAAGAGACGCACTTTTTATTCCTCGCACACTTTGTCGCATGAGAGATCCAGGAGAAATGAAATAACACCGGGACATTATCTGTGGAGGGCAGCCCCATTAAAAAAATGAATATTGCTTTTCTCCCCCCGTCCTCAGCCCCGGCACTAGATAACGTCTAAACAAATAAATAAATAAAAGCTGTAAATAATCGTCGCCTGTTGCTCCAGTCATTTCTCTATTACTTTGGTCAGTGGAGTGAGACCGAGTTCTTTTTTTCTTGCTCCAAGAAGCAGCTCTCAATTTCGTTGATAAAAGAAATAAAAGGAGGTATTGGAGAGAAAGGAGGAAATGGAGGAATACTCGGCGGGACACGGTGATAATGAAGGTGGTGAATGGATTCTGAGGATGCTCTTTTACATATTTTCATTGGGTTGAGCCAAGGTTGAGTGTCTCACTCACTTGGCCTTACCCATGACCTGTTCCCCTCGCTCTCATATTTATAAAACTACAGACAAAATAAGAAATTAAGTCCCTTAATTAACAGATCATGTAAGTAAGCGAAATTATAGCCAGCTGGCCACCAGGGGGGGCACCAGGACTGTCTTCTTCTTCAACAGGTTTTTGGCCATGTTGAAGTGCGCATTACTGTTTTGTTGTTAGCGCCATAGATATATACAGGAAAGGCTAGACGACTCGAGGTGGACTCACCGGCGTCCCTACACGGCAGCCATCTTACTCCAGTATACCATTCTGGTACACTCTATGGTAGCTAATGGGAGGTGAGTAACTCGCTGAAATTTTGACAGATTTACAAACGGTTTTGTTTATTACAGACATTAATAATGTGGCCATGAGTCAGGATGCTTGGACATATTGAAATGCCAGATATACTTTGAGAAAAAAAGGCTTAATCATGCAGCGCAGTTGTTTCATGGCTATTTGCGCCCAAGAGCTAACTTTTAAGTCGCTTTGCGGGAGTTGTCAAGACCACAATCGAGATTTTAATTTGTTGTATGACCGCCTATTTTTTTTGTTTATTTATTTATTTTGTCTAAGTTACAGTCTTTGTGGATATATATATATATATATATATATATATACGAATGATTTATTCCATATGTTTTATTCATATATATATATATATATATATGAATAAAACATACGGAATAAGTCGTTCGTTAGCCTTGGCTCCAACATCAATCACTTCCTCGCCAATGAAGGACAAAGATAAATTAACTCACATCAAGAAAGTAAACCAATTTAAGCTGATTTAATTTTTAATTTAATTCAATTCAATTTAATTTAATTCAATTTAATTTTTATGTAGTAACTTGTTAGCTAGCTAACCTTAGCTACACCATTGATCACTTCTTTGCCAAAATCACAGTTTGTCATTTACATCTATCATATTGGATCAAAATGTAAAGCACTAGATGGATCAGTCACTGGTCACAACTACTGTCAAAGTGGGATAGAAGATGGAGAGGCACAGCGATAGTCTGGAACAAATTGGTGGTAATGCAAGCAAAGATAATAATTAACTTTGTCACAGTTATGATGCTGAGTCCGAGATAATGGCTATTGGCGCAGCATAGACATTAAACAACTGTCATGAAACAAAGATTTGAAAAATGGGTCAAAAGTTTGTTAATTTCCAGACCTCTCCTCCATCAGATAGACTACAAGGTACTGAATTTTTCATGGTTTGTAAATACCAACACTATGATGGTCTCTTCACACACAGACCTATTTGATTTTTCTAAAAGTTCATTTTTTAAACATGACGATAAAAACGCAGTTTATAAAATGTGTATAAAACGACCCAGTCTCTGCTTTATTCAGGGGCCTTTATTGATTCTTCAGTCAACATCCACAACATACGCTTTAATTATCTGTTTGGCTGCTGCTTTTGCGATGTGTCCAGGGTGAAATTAACACCGTTGATCCAACAGCCTTTGGAAAAAGCACTAAACTGGTGGAGCCATTTGAATAATTGTGGCACGGAGCAGGAGTGATGAGCAGCCGGGCTTTTTGTGCGAGGAGTGTCGCCAACACGCTTCAATCAATTCACCCCTCTGCTTTCAACAAAATATTTAAATACTAAATGAATTATCACGCCACACATGGCTGCGCAACAGCGAGATGATAAGTGAAGCAGCTTTTATTGAGGACAATGTGTCAACAGTTGTATCTGTCAAAATGCTGCGCGGGAAGCCTGAGCTTGTCACGAGTCATGCTGCTTACTCAGTCCTGGTAAATGCTAATGAAGGCGAGTCAGGTGTGCCGCACAGTCTGTATTTGACAGCCTGAACCCTGTTTTCTGCTGATATTTTAGCACTAGACCAACCTTGTGTTCCCTGTATTCAAATTATGAATGGTTTGTTATCCATGTAATGCAGGGTAAGAGCTGCAGTAGATGAAGACGGTTCGTTTTTGGCCTTTTTTTTTTATTGTGTTGAATTTATTCAGTCATTAGAAAATCAATTGCAGTCGTTTGCTGACATGTTTGGTTGTTCGCCACTCGCTTTAGTGACAATTCTCTTCATTTGGTGATTCGCAGTCATGCTTTGTGGAAGAATAAGATGAATCTACACGGTGGAAGCATGGTTGCCAAGTCTGTTTATTATAAGCGACTTTGGGCTTGTTTTTCTCAGGCAGTTGTTAAACCTGTGAGTCGTGGGTTTGCGTTTTTCTGGCCTTGTTTTAAACTACTTTATAACTAGCTTATATGGGCTTGCTTTTCTGTCTGTGTTATTATCTCACAGCTCTCAAGGTAGTTTGTCCTTTCCAGACCACCATTTCTGGAATCACGCATGCTCAAGTACTCCACACGTTCTCGCACACGCTTACACACAGCGCATAATGCTCATGTACACCTGAGCAGAGAAAGAGTGAGGAGACAGAGTGAGAATAAGCGGCAGTAAGTTGGGAAAACAAGCCAAAAAATAAACTTTTAACTCTTGTTTTTATCAGTGTTTAAAAATTTAAGTATTTCAAAGAACTGAAGTTATTCAAAGGTTTTGAATAACTTGTTTGTGTTTTTAAGACTTGCCAAAAAGTCTCAATTTAAATTTCGGTTAAACTGACAGGTCCGATAGGCGTCCCTTGGTTTGAGGCACATTTAAAAAAAAAAACAATTACGGTCGTCTGATCTCATAGAAAACGCAGATTTAAAGAAAACCTTTGTTTGAAATGACTTGAAGTGTGCGAAGAAGTAAGCCTGAATTATGTTTTAAGGGACACACTCAACAACGAGCTTTTTTCCTTCTCCTAGTTTTTGACGTAAAAGTCTTGCTAACCTTAAAAACTGGTCTCAAACATAAACTGCAGTTTTGTAAAAATAAAAGCAGCTCAGTCTCCTATTTCTGTTTCTATCCTACTCAGGAAGTCTCAAGCTAACTATCAAGAGTTTAGAGCTTTAATATTCAAGATGTTGAATAGACTGAATTCGTAAACTTGTCACGTGATCAGAAAATCTCAAATATTCATACCAACCAAGGACTCAAGCCTAAAATAATCCCAGGTATTTAATTCATTTCAAAATAAAAAAACCTTTCCAAACAAGCTTTGATAATGGATTTAGTTGTGTTTTTAACCTTTTAAATCTTGTTACATCTCCGGTATCACAGAGAAGACAGAGGTTGGACTGACCTGGGGACATCTGAAATGATTTTTGCATTCAGCTCCTCTGACGGGAGATTCCTTGGTGCCTCCGATGACAACAATGGCATTCGGTAAGAGACGCGTCCAGCTGAGCATGACTTCAATCTAATACTGTGGCAGATTCTGTGAAAGTCACGGAGCTCAAATGATTCTGTCCAGTGGTCAGAGAAGGAACGGGGGGAAAAAAACCAGAGCTCAGACGACGACTTAAGAGAATCAACAACGACGCCATGATCTTCAGAAATTAAATAAGATCTTTCAAACAAATCTAATTCAACTGCTATTGTGAATTATTTCAATTAATTCCTTGATAAGCCTGCACAACATGCACTATCCGCTTTTGACTTCACACATCAGTTCATCGGGATAAAAAGCACAAATACACAAACACAGACATTTCCCAGCTGCGTGGAAACAAAGCGTCACAGCACTTGTCAGCCTGACATTTTGCCAGCTGCGCCGTCCTTCCCTCTCTGTAAATAACATTTAATTTTATATCTGAATCCCATTTAATGAGATTTACATCATAATTACACAGATTGCACCGAGGCTGTTTCTCTTTCCGCGCAGTGGTACAACAGTACTTTTTTTTTTACCGTGACATTCAAAGCTGGCTGTCACTAAAGTCACAACATTGTGAGAGTACTGAATAACCACCCTGTATTTTCTGTGTTTCGGGTCAGCGAGGTAATATATAAAATATATGTTATTATATAAGACCTTGATGGTAGCTTTGGCCTCCCAACACGAGAAGGAGGCAGCAGCTTCAACAAGCCCAAACTATCACCGAAATGTCTTTTCTGAAAGCCTCCCACCTTCACTCTCTGTGAAAGGAGGTGGCTTTTTCAGAGTGATGAAAAGGTCAGTGAAATTCCCCTAGAATTCAGACTCTCTCCCTCTCTCACACACACACAGAATGAAAAAGTAGTCATTTCGACCTGCCTTTCCCTCTTTCGACAACATTTGTAACTTTTGTCTCTTTGTGACACTAAACAAAGTAAAGAGGGTGAGTGGGCTTGACCCATTTTCATAAAACACGACACACGAACACGTTACTGTAGGTACAACCAGGATTTTTTTGTTTTCACTGAATACTATAGTGCTTATAAGTACTACACAAGAAAATCTGTATTTCATCACTTTCCCCTAGTAAGGAATGATACGAGACGTGCACCGCTGTCTGTCAATCTAACTGAATCTTTTTTTTCCAGGCAGCTGCCAATCAACCCGAACAAAGAGAGCAAAACGTTCTCCCAAGATTTAATGTCAAATTTAATTTCTGTTTTTCAGGATGGCCCATTTCCAGTGATTTCTGCAGCTTCTGACTGACTGTGTTATACACATGCTGCTTAATATTCTCACCTGCTCAAGAAAAGAAATGCTTGACTGAATGATGATAAAATTCGTATTAGCAATGAAGAGCATTCATGCTGTACGAGTCAAAAAACTGCTAGAGTGAAAGAGAGTGATGCTAGTTTATGCTTTTAAACTCACTGACCAAGAAAGTCAGTATTAAAGTCTCTTGAAACCACTTTAGTAAGATATTTTTCTATCAAGCACTTTAATTTAACTTTTTACTCTAAAAGAAGTCAGACAAAAATCAGCTGCATAGATATATTTCAGCAAAGGCAACAAAGTCAATTTCGATGCCACTGTGTAGCTCCTTCAGCTTGAGTAGTACCGGAGTTTTCGCTACGTGGAAATTACAATCTTGGTAGCTACCAGTATACTTGGTTAAATTGGATGTACTGGATTGCACCAACTCTTGATTAAATATACTCTAATATTTGGAGTTGAAGACGCACTTTCATTCCCATTTTGTCGTGTTAAAAATAAACCAGGTCCTAAAATCATGATGTAGTATTAGGGTGACATTAAAGTTTTTCACCTTTCAGCGGCATTGATTTATTGTACGCAGTCAAATTTTTAAATGTTTAATGGGAGAAAGTGCTGAAAGTGTGGTTTTTTTTGTTATTGTTTTGTTTTTTTCTTACAAGAATTTAAAGTGGGGGTATAATTTTTTTTCCACATTTACAAAAAAAAACTGCAAAGTTGCAAAGTCTGGTGTCCTTACTACACATATGCAAAGTTTCAATTCATGGGGTAAACTTAGTTGGCCTTGGCCTCCGGAGACATGGCCTTAGAGGCGGAGGCGGGGCCTTAAAGAGACAGCAGCTGAAACAAGTGTGTCAGACAGAGGCTGAAATAATGATATTTAAAAACACCAGAGTGTAAAAGTCGAGGATTTTTTTGATCTGAAAATCACAAAAGCTGTTAAATAAATATCAGAGAAGATGTATAGAGTCTAAAAAAAATGCTTCCTTGACTCCTTGCTGACTTTTAAGTAAAAGACAAGATGATAAATCACTTTGGAGAAGGAAGTTGGCCAACTCTGTCTGTGAGCTAACTCTGCACGCAAAAAGTTCCACAGAAAGAAGAAACAGAAGAAAAGATTTCTGCTTGTTGATATTCTTCATGAAAAACTCTCAATTTACTCCTTATTCCTCTACTTGAACTTCCCACCTTTTGTTTAGAAGATTCTCTGTTTTTGTGTTGCTCTCATAATACCTTCCACCTATGCCATAGGGCTGGATTCCTGAGGGGTGATTTACTGCACACAGATCATATGGTCCTTTGTTAGCGCTTCAGTGTGCATGAATGGTATGTTGACAATAAGGGGGGGTATAGGAGAGAGGTCTTTAGAGAACACTGTGTACAAAATGAGATGAACAAAGAGATATGATGTACCTCAGAGTCACGCCAGACAACACTTGATGATGACATGATCGCTGCAGGCAAAAAAAAAAACACATTGGCTGGTTTTTAACTGTTTTTTCTTCATAAAGACGAAGATAGAAAAAGCAGTCGCAAGTTTTTTTTTTTTTTTTAAGGAAAATAATGTAGCTCTTTGTGCTTGCCAATACTTATTTTGCAAACAACGGTAAGGGTGAACTGGGTTTGCATCTTAGCTGTTACCAAAACCTGGGGCTGATCTATTTTTAAAACCATCAATAAAGCTCAGAGCTCAAAGCAAAAGCTAATCCAATGGGGGCCTTATGGTGGTTGTGGCTCTACTTTCACGTCAGTCATCCCCTAATCCCAAATAACCTTTGGTAAGACTTTACCCCAACTATTACATAACAACAGCGCACTTGTGCTAATGTAGCTAAATTGGGTGCCAACAGCGAGCCTCAGACATTTTTCTGACAAGCGTGACTCTTGAGATGTTTCATGACTACAAAGCTGTGTAAAAAGTAACACCCACAAAGAGTGTGTTACCTTAAATTGTAAAAGCTGCCAAAACCAGGCATATCAGGCGGATACTGTTGTTACGGTTTTCAGAAATGTCAGTATAAACTAAGGTTGTTTTTTTTAGCTTGATATCAGGAGTGTCCTGATACAACTTTTTCACTTCAAATGCAATACCGATATTGTAGCCTTCAGTATTGGCCGATACCGATATTGTTCCAATATTGGCACAAACTTGTTTAGGGGTGGAGCGGAGTCTGGAATGGACTGCTTGTATCGGAGTGCTGATATCGGAGATTTTAGATGCAGACCGATATTCGTTTTTTGCTGATATCGGACCGATATACATTATCAATATCGGGTTGGGACATCCCTACTTGATATCATGCAAAGCTACTCTTTGGGTGTCCCAGACTGACGTATTTAAAGGTGAAAACAAGCATTACAGGTCTCCTCTGGATGGTTATAGATGTCACTGGATCCTGAATGTAGCGTCAATCTCAACTTCTACTTCACATAACACAGAGACAGAAGCTCACTCTGCTTAGCAAACAGGAATCAAGTCCTTTTAATTTCATGAAACACACTGTTATAACACCTTTTTGTAAACTTTATCTAAACAACGCGCTCATTCGAGATTTCTCTACAGCCCTCCCTGGAGAAAAACGCACCAGCTGTTCTTGGAAGATACCACATCCTCTGAAAGAAACTACAAATAAACTGTGTATCTACTGTGATTGTAAAGCAAGTGTTTAGGTGGAGGTTTTTCACCCTCTCTGATTAAGCATTCTGTGTTTTCTCCTGTATGTTGAACACCACCATGCATGAAATGAGCATCAGTTATGGAGTACCTGTGTCTGATATCCTCCATTAGCCATGTAAGGGCTTTTTAATAACGGGTGCAGGGAACGTTTTTCTGTGCATATTAAGTGAGTGTGGGGGTCGCTCAGGATCACTTTACAAAGCAATATTTCACAGAGCAGCTCGCATGAAGCCTTGCTTTTGTTGCCAATTATTTGCTTATTAATTTTTAACAGCGTCCCAACAGCTCAATAAATAAACAAATGCATTTAATGAAACAAATTGGTTCCATACCAAAATAATAGGTAATAAATCATTCAAAGCATGTGTATGGATTATGCATACTTCACCCCTGATTTCGATTAAAACGAGGCAGGCCGGAATTCTTAACAATTGCTCACGGGGCCTCAAAAGGAATCTGCTAATCAATATGTAGAGCTGGTTTGTTTGAACTCTTGAGAGAAAATAAAGTCAGTGCATATATCTCAGGTAAATTAATCACTCCCAGCTTCACTGAACACTGAATTTTACACTCAAACGAATGGGTCGGGTTCATAGATTGAGTTATTTAGGAGTGACATCTTCATGACCAGGGATGGGAGTCCAGATGAGGAACTAGTTCGAGAGCCAGTCAGCGAAGAGTCAAGGAAGTTCTCATGCTCTATAATATCAGCTCAAAGAACCGAACAATTTTCAGTAAAATCCACTCGCTTTGTGAGCCCGGCATGTGTTCAGAGGCCGTCTGTATCCAGTCCCTCAAAATCAAAAGTGGTCTGCTTGTACATAGTGATAAGCGATAACGATATATCGAAAATTCATTTCCCTCAATATCAATAAAACATGGTCGACATGCTTTTACGATAGTTGGCATTAAAAAGGAGAAAAAGGTTGTTCTCCAGGATTTAGCTGGTTTAGAGCGGCAAGGTGTGTGTCCTTGTTAAAAGACACGGCTACAGATGTCCAGTTTAGTGGTGGATTTATCTGACTGTGGTTCTGCTGATAAAGATACACAGCAACAATCAGTACAGCTCACACCATACATAACATTAACATCAAGTAGCATGAGATAGCGTTAACCATATTCACGTAAACAATATGTCAACACAATGTAGCATCCAACTTGGACAGGGAAACATCATACTTTAGTGAAAACTCACTTTTGGTATTTACACACAATGTTGAGTAAAAACAGGTAAGAAGAAATTTCCAAACTATCCTCTGCTGCATGAGGAGGAAAATTAAACTTTCGCAGCTGCGGCATCTCACACACAGGGTCGGTACGTTTATTCATGACGGAACGCCTATGGTGGGTTCACAAGTGTAGGACAAATGAAAACTTACTGTTAAATGCAATATAACTGAACGGTATTGCAAATGCAAAAGGTTACAAACCCTAAGCGGGATAAGGAGCCCATGGCGCCCGTGCAGCTGAAACACCTCACCATTCAGTCCGCTTTCTCTAGCACAACGCCTTACGACAAAAACGTCAAAGACACAAAGACCTCACAGCTGCAGTAGCTTATTGATTGCAAAAGACATGCTCCCTAAAAGCATTGTTTTATTTATTTATTTTAATATTGTGATATATATCGATATCGAGTGATTTGAAAAAAAAAAATATTGTGATAAACTTTTTCCCATATCACAGAGCCCTACCTTGCAAGAGCCAGTCTGCAAGAAGTCGAGAAAGTTCTCATGCTCTAAACTATCAACTCAACAAACAGGAAGATTTCCTGTAAAATCCACTCGCTTTGTGAGGCCGGCATGTGTTCAGAGGCCGTCTGGATCCAGTCCCTCAAAATCAAAAGTGATCTGCTTGTACGTTGGACTCAGACTTTAAATAGGATCTGAACTCTCATAGTTATAAAACACCCCTGTTTATGTTGCCTTCATTAGAGAATGAGTATGATCGAGTTCGTCATCTTAATCGCGAATATGAGGAGAAAAATTAGTTCTGACTGTGAAGGTGAAAGTACAAACCTCACCCTCTTAGTATCTCTGGCACTTCGGTTGCGCCTACTATGATAAAACCTGCCATGATGCGCTCTTCAAACATGTCTGTTATTTGAAATGCACATCTCTACGAACACGGCAGTCTCTGGGGCTTTAAGCACAGCAGCCATCACACTCCATCCTCCAGGAGCCTCTTCATGCTGCAACACCGAGCAGGTTGTTACTCGCCGGTGATGGGCGTTTGTCATTAGCTGTCATGATTGGATACAAATGGTTCCTGGCTGTATTCTGTCAGGACAATGACAGGGATCTGAGGTGCTCCCTGATGGAGGGTTTCAGAGCCTCGAACGCCGTCTCTCCACATCTCACATATTGACTATAACGAGGCTGTTTGTCATTAATGGGCTCAGACATGTTAAAGCTCACCCCCTAACCTACACATCTGTTTTAAAGGTACTCAGTAGCCAAATACTTCTCTAACTGATGCTTTTGTGATTTCTGAACAAAATGTCAAACATCACCAGACGGCAAAGGAACCCATTAAGAAGTCGTCTTGGCATTTTGGATGCTGTAATAATCATTTTTAGCCTCAGACAATGAAAAAAGGTGAAAAGATGACAAAGTGTCTGATAAATGCAGCCCGATTTCAGAGATTTAAAGCTCCTGTGAGGAACTTTAGCTGGTAAAGAAACACACTGAAATTAGTGGTAACTAGGGATGGGGATCGTTAATTTATGAAGACTCCTTGATGATTTAAGTACTTATCTTTTTAAAGAAAAGTACTTTAAGATAAATATCTAATGAAGCAAACTGATTTATTTTAGGCACCATGTAGTGAGAACGGTGTCTCATAAAAACATGTCATCATTAGAGTCCGTGGATCAAAGTTCCTTTTGTTTTGAGACAAATTTGAGAGTATAAGGCTGAAAAAAAATATGTTTTTGCTCATTAAACCTTCCTGCAGCTCCATGTTTTTTTCTGTTTGGTACACTCAGCTTCTTTCGGACTTCTTTCGGTAAGCGTATGCACAGTGTTACGTATGCACCATGTACCCCAGAGCTGATCTACGCCCACGCCAGTCGATGCTCCGCCGCGCAGCATATCTAAAATCCTGCCCAGAAACGACTCTGTTCCGTTGAAAATTTACACCGGATCAATTTTTTGACAGAGGCCGTGTCCAGCATGCACCACACTGAGTAGAGCGGACTGACCCAGACAGGAAGTCAGGGACTGGGACAGCATAGAGCATCCTGTCAATTTCAAAATAAAAGACTGGATAGATTCTTAATTTTATAAAAGCTAAAAGGTGACGATTGAGTTCTCATGGGGTTTTGTGATCTGAGCTGCACTTTATACTATTTAAGCTTTACTATTATACTTTAACTCACTTATCTTTTAATCTACATTACAAGATTTTACCCTATTCTAGTCCTAGAGTAACTATTTTTTGTTTTATTACCTCTTTTTTTATTTACTTTCTTTGATTGTTTGGTTTTAAGACTGTTTTATTTAGTTAACTTTTAACGCTTTATCACCTTTATTATATTTTATCTTTGTTTTATCGTTTTAGTCCTAGATCAAGTGTTTCCTCATATTTTTTAACTCAAGATAGCGTTTCCTCAGTCATCTGTGGCAAGTTAAAGAGTCCTCACCTGGTCTTTTTAGTGTGCATCTGTGTGTGAGTGCTGTATGTGTTAAGTTGGGGTTGGGTGGGTGGGGTTTGGTATTTGTATTTTTATGTATTTTATGTCATTGTTTCTTTTAATATCCTGCGCGAATGGACAGCACTTTGTGATACATTCTATGTATGAAAAATGCTATAAAAATAAAGTTTGATTAATTGATATTTCTATAGCATTGATTAAATTGAAAATAAAGTATTTTTGAGTCTCTAAACTCCAAGGGAAACATGGAGGTCTTCTTTAACGCCATTCTTCTTGAATTTCTTTAAGCTCTCACAGAGACCTTCCCAACAGTTTCCTTCGGCCTCCAAACGCCTGTCCTTGTATCTTCGCAGACATATGTCTACACAGGCAAGTCTGTGATGAGTCTCTGTAGCCTCGAGCCAGCCAGGAACACAACATAGTGACTCTGTTTGAAAGGAAGGGACGGCAGAGAGAGTCTCCAAGGAAATTTCAACCCCCTCTGAAATAAAAAGATGAACGGCAAAAATGCAGGACACTCCGTTTGGTTCTCCCACCGGGCCGCTCAGGGGGATAAATCGGTGCGGTGCGGCTCCGTCTTCAACATCATTCGTGTTTTGGAAAAAGTCAGCGCCTCTCCTGGGAGACCTGGAGGTGGCTGCTTTGACAACCCGGAGTTAAACAGCACATATGGGCAACGGGGGGGTTAACAGCCTTCATGATATCCAGCAGGTCGCGGGGTGACATCCACTAACAGATGGCACCGAGTCCATGTCAGGGTAACTATACGATAGCATAAGAAGAAAGCTAACAAGCAGTGTAGCCTTGAGGGGAGATGGGTGAGACACATGGCAAAAACGGTTGAGCTGAACGCCAGGATGCGGTCCGCAGCCCTCCATGTGATGATCAAGCTTTATTTCAAGTGGCAACCCCCTGCCCATCGCTCCCTTGATTAATGAGGGCAGAGCAGATGCTACGGGTACACAGCAGAGGGAGTAAAGCAGGGAACGGCACTCTTAGCGGCGCCCCACATGGCAGCAGCCTTCGTTTCTTCACCTTTGCATCAGGCGTGTCTGGTTGAAGATGTAGGTGTGTGCACGCAAGACTGTACTCTCCCTGTGTGTGTGTATCTTGGCATGTGTGTTCGAAAGAGACAGAAGTAGAGTCAGAGAGTCTGCCAGCTGGAGTTGAGCAAGAGGACCCTCGAGCATTTAAATCCCAAAATATGGAGATGAAAATGATACTTTGAATAAATGCATGCAAACACATTTTCATAGGGAGCGTGCTGAACCCTCTGTAGCACAAATTGCTAAAAGCATCATTGTACTGGAGGGCTTTAAAGTTGAATCGCCTATATTAAATTGCATGTTGAAGAGGGGACAAAACTTGAATTGGCGTGTACGCTTTCGCTATAAAGCAGAGTGAAATGTATATTTATCAGCCTGGTAATGGAATTGGATAGAGATATATAATTTCCTTTTTTCCCATTTTCAGCCAAGACAGGTGTGACTCGACCACCTGCTAATTTGTCGATTGCAGTGCATGGAAAGCACTTGCAATCATGCAAATGCGCCGTGTTTCTCCATAGACCATTATTCGGGTGGATGTGAAAACAATATTATCGAACTGAGAGGAGTGATATCAGCAACTCGTTGGAGAGCTTCCCATTGAGACTTTAATAGTAGCGCTACAGCTGTCCACGTCTTTGTGTGTTGGGACCTGGGAACCATACTGAGGGGAGGAAATCAGAGCTTTACAAATTTCCTTTCTATACTTCACTGTAACAGCAGAGCTCAGAATTAGCTGTTTTAATTGCTGGCACTGGTGGTCCAGACTCCAAAAAGTTTAATTAAGAGGCCCAATGATTAAAATTTACTGAAAAAAAACATGTTTTATTTTCATAGCAAGTGGAAGCAAGTGGACCCTAAGAAGTGGAAGGAGAGTCCAGAGAAAAATGATGGAAATAACATGAGGAAGGCGAGATTAAGTCCATCTGTACACTCTACCTTTTACCTACTTTCCTATTTGCTAGAGACAAAAGAGTAGAGGACAATGAAGGCAGGGCCAGAGTAAAGGGCTGGTTTGGGTAAAACCTCATCTCTCTCAGCTCTAGTTGTACGCTCTGCCTCTCCCTACTTCCCCATTTGCTGGAAAAGGGAACGGGAGGAAGAGTCTGTGGCACACTGTTAGCCACAAGACAAAAGATAAACGGCTTTGAGAAGCTTGATTGGACTGGACCTCACCCCTGCCTGGTTTGGCTGTACGCTCTACCTCCCCTACTCTCTTGTCTGCAGTTGAAAAGAAAGAAAAAGAAAGGAGAATTCGTGGAGACAGGCAGAACCTATGTGAGGAGATAGTTTGAGTAAGCCCTTACCTCCAGCAGGTCCAGCTGTACGCTCTTCCTCCCCTACTCCCTTGTCTGCAGCTGGAGAGAAAGAAGAGAAAGAAAAATTCATTGAGACAGGTAGAACCTAAGTGAGGAGCTTGTTTGAGTAAGCTGTCACTTCCAGGAGGTCCAACTGTACGCTCTACCTACCCTCTAGTATCTTTCATGGAGACAGGCAAAATCTAAGTAAGAAGCTAGTTTGGGTTAGCTCTTCTAGCAGGTCCACCTGTACGCTCTACCTCCCCTACTCTCTAGTCTACAGCTGTCTCCATGAAAAGGTTCCTGGAGACAGGCAGAACCTAAGCAAAGAGCTAGTTTGAGTTAGCCCTTACCTCCAGCAGGTCGAGATGTATGCTCTACCTCCCCTACTCCCTAGTCTGCAGCTAAGTGAGGAGCTAGTTTTGGTTAGCCCTTACTTCCAGTAGGTCCAGCTGTACGCTTTACCTCCCCTATTCTCTAGTCCACAGCTGTCTCCATGAAAAAGTTCATGGAGACAAGCAAAATCTAAGTGAGGAGCTAGTTTTGGTTAACTCTTAATTCCAGGAGATCCAGCTGTACGCTCTACCTCTACCTACTTTCTCATTTCCTGGAAAAAGACGGGACAAAGGAGAGAGAAGAGACCGTGATGAAAATGCTAGAAAGAAGATGAAGAGGTTAGAGCCAGGACAGGAGGCTGGTTTTGGTCAAGACCTCATCTCTGTTTAAAAAAGGCTGTACGCCCTACCTCCCCTACTCTTTTACTCTCATGAAGGATTAGAGGATAGAAGAGAGGAAACAAAGACAAGTGGATAAGAAAGAAGAGGCAAAGCAATACTGTGGTGAAATGCCTACTTGGGTCCAAGGCTAGAACCCTTGCCCCTCCTGTCAGGTTTGGTACGCTCTACCTTCATATGAACCTTTTTTCAGCTCTAAAGTTTGCCATGTTACAAAAATGAACAAATTTAAACTCCAGTGAAGCATTTCTGAGAATTATACTTTTCTTGCTGATGTACACAGAAACATCACGGACACGTTTATGTCGACGGGAACCTATTTGACTGACATGCGGGTGAAGCGTTTTCCCCTCCTGGACGCCGAGTCATAAATCACTCTGAGTTATCACCATCACAGGTTCACACCTCTTATTGCCATTTCTTGCCCCGGTCTACTCCTTTCCTTTATTTTATGTATCTTTTATCACCAGGCATAAATTAGTCCTTGTTTAAGTGGGTAGACGGGCCAAGTCCTGCAAACCTGAGATGAGTGTCCTCCTAAACCACTTGTACAGATTTAGAACTCCTTGTCGTGCAAGGGCATGTGAAAGCAGGAGTCATATATTAATGATCCGCTCTGGAAGGAAAAGAAGCCGAACGCTGCAAGGGCGGAAAATAAACCCACGTCACAAAGGAAGGAAACAAGTATTTTGTACCTGTTTCCAATTATAGCGCTGTATGTTTTGCAAATGGATTATTTATGATGAAGCTTAATTTACATGTGGCGCACTCGGAGCGGGATGGTCTATAAATACTTCAACAGCCTGGCAAATTATGCAGTAAAACAACCAGCAATGTCAATATTGTAAAAACGCACATGCTGTACCACCATCAGCTGTTTTTGCTCCGGAGTGGTGAGACTGATGGTGTCCTTGGTGAGTTTTTTTTTTTTCTTCTTGCGGAGGTATAGTCTCACTGGCTGCCTGGAAAGGTCAGGACTAAATTGGGACTGGGGGAAACAGATCTTTCAAGGTTTAAGTATCAAATCTCAAAAGTCACTTCGCCAACCTTTATGGAAGAGAGTGAAAGATATTCTTTTGTCTCCCTCAACCTGGAATGAGAAAAAATGGTGACCCCCCTCCACTCCTCCCCTCCTCCCTACCCAGATGCAGCGGGGAGATTCGTGAGGTTTATGAGAAGTACAGTTTACATCTTCACTGTTTATCTCTCAAGGACAGACTCGAGGTATGCCTGTGTGTGTTTTCCTCTCACTCTTCCTCTCTGCGTCTCGATGAATATGTATGTATTCCTCAATATGTCCTTTTGCCACAATTGTCTACAATGTACAAATCAGCGGGTATAATTAACACATCAGACGGAGTGTCCGTTTGCATGACAATGATCTCTTTACAGAAATATATGTAATGTTTTCTCATGCGGACAAAAGCCCGCGGTTAAGAGCAATGCGGAGAAGCGAGGGCACTTATTCATTTATCCTCTATTTATGTTCTTCCATTTAATTGAATTTTCCGCCATAATCCCGGCCTCGTGGATATAAATCATGCCTCTCAATCAGTCAAGATAGCTAAAAGACGGCTCCTGCAACAGATGTACGAGAAGGGCGGGCAGGGGGCAAGAGGATACAAAGATTTATGTTTGCGAGGAAAAACATGACCCTGGGTCTCTTCTGCCTGTCAGCGGAGCATCTTTTCCATTACCCTGGAGATTCATAAGAGCTGTATTTCAGTCAAAGGTCCTTGAACAAAATCAGGACAGACACAAGATGATGCGATTCGACGTATTTTTAGTAAAACACATGAAATTAGAAGTTGTTTTCAGCTCCATAGCTGAATGTGAATGTTGTTTATGTGGCGCACACACACACAGCAGTGAGTAAAAGGATGTCCTTGGCTCTTGAGCGAGTGATAATATGTTTGCCAAAAAATAGCATTACCCTCTCTATGAGGATAACAGCCCTTGACTTTTCTCACCTGGTGAATTAAAACATTAGGCGACATGTTCGCGATAAACACTTCACCGACACTGCAAAAAAACTCAAATCTCAGCAAGTGTGTTTAATCTTGTGTGTAAATAAAAAGCCTTATTAGGTCGTTTTCATCTGTCTGGTTATGAAAAATGTTTTATTTTAAGATGTGAGAGGTCAAAAATACGACCTGAGCCGCAAGCGATGAGTAAATATCAGATGAAAGTGGCTTCAAATTCAATTATAGTCTGTTTTGAGGGGAATTGGTGCCGTTATTAGATAAGAGAGTGTTGTGTTTCTACATCCTCACCAGAATTCCAGCAGGAAAATTAGTCCTTACACGTAAACATCTTCACTTTCTTTTCATCTATTGGTTCATGAAGATGAGTTTTGAAGCCAAGATAGCGGTCGCATCATCGGAAATAGCCGCTCAGCTTAAAGGGATATTCCAGAGTAAAATTAAGACACGGTAGCTCTTCTGCCTTAGTGGGTGAAGTGATGATCATAAATGTTCTTCCTTGAGCTGCGAAACTCCGCTGCACTCAGTAATAGACTCATTACGGCTCCCCCACAAACAAGCGGCTGCTGGAAGAGAGTAGGTGAGTTGTGTTTAGTCTCTTTCCCGAAGAAATTAGGCAAAGTTAAAAAGATGTTTGGTGGCTAGTACTATAGCTACGACCCTATATGTACTGTTGATGGAGTTAGGTGCTGTTCTGAGCTTTATGAAGCAGCTGTCTAGCATGATGTAGACAGCTGTGTATTGCTATCGTGCGGTCATTACTTCAGTTTGTATAACTAGAGACGGAAGCAGTCGGCAACATTTATCTCTCGAGGGGGTGTCTAACTCAGTGTTATGGTGTGCATGACCAAAATTTGAATTTATGCCGGAATATCCCTTTACCTGAAGAAGGAGCTACTTTTAGCCTCCGTGAATCTGCCAACTTAGCCACTCCTTTAGTTGAGCTAATGCTTCATAAACAATCCACTCTGCACCCTGATTAAAATCCCACTCATCCTGACCTGTTTCTAAAAAGTCATTTAAGCCGATTCGGCTAATTGGATGATCTCAAACTTCATATTTACAGACAAACATAGAAGCGTACAAGGCCTCAGGAAACCACACACCTCACTGTTAGGTTCTTGAAAATTTTCTTCTATTGCGGTAAATATGAAACTAACCAGAGCAAGGTCATAATCTACACAGCTCTATGGATAACATCTCGGTGTAAACATCTTTTATTAGTGATGTTGTTGACTGTTGAACCTTTCTGTTGTCAGGCGTTTATAAGGACACGACGCACACAACCTAAACAAACTGTTGGGGAAGGTGTATGACTGAGGGCGATGCCTGTTAAAGCTCAAAAACACTCAGATACCTTCAGATTCAATATAATTCCTTCATCTACTACCCCCCCTTCTCCAAACACACACCCACACTTCAGCACACATCAGCGTGTGCCCGCCATCCAATCCAGGCTCAGTGTTCTTCAATAAAGTCCCCTCTGACAAACATGATGGAGAGCCACTCTGCCTCAGAGCGGGATACTCAGAAAACGACTTGAAGATAAAATATTGCCGGCCTGGCAGTTGACTTGCCAATCCAAATTAAAAAAAGTTAGAGTGGCCGGGTTTATGCTGCCCCCTTCACTGCCGCCGTATTTCACGCTTTTACACCTGCTAACGCACTCACATATCACACACTTAACAACGGCGCCTTTCCTCGCTTTCCTTTAAGGCCCAATAACCTAATGAAGGGGTCTGTTTTAAGGCCTTTCACCTCCCGACTCTGTTGTTTATGCTCCCAAAACAAGCGCAATCCTGCAGCATTAAACTCTTTAAAGATCAAACGCATAAATAAATATAGATGTGAGCTGCAAAGCCCTGCTGGAAGTCAAGACTTTGAAATACAACCGCACTTCAAGTGAAGTGAGGACATATCCTTTTCCACCTTTACTCAATTAAATACACAGAAAAGACTAAATATTTAATAATTAAACTGTTAAACTTGTGCAGATATTCACTCGTTTTAAACAGCTTCATTGGACTTGGTGTTGGGAGAAGTTCTGTTTTTTAAGTATGAGGGCTTCAGAAAGAACCAAGGCTTTTTTGCTTTTGCATATACAAGGTTAAAAAAGAAGGTCCGTTAACTTGACAGGCAACAGATTTTCTTTTTCGAGATGGAAAACAAACCATTTTCCGTTTTGATCATAAAATTTGGAAAATGAAAAAACAGCTCAGTATCTGACTTTCTGTGATGTGGCTTTAAATGGAAATCGAAGATCGAAATACGTGTGTGGAAATCTTGTGTTTCATGTTTTATTCTATTTTTGTTGTTGTTGTGACCTGGAAGTTGTGACTCCTAACAAGAGTTTGGCTCTTGTTCGCACAGATATAGAACACGAGATACACTAGCACGATGTAGTCTCGCTCCAAGTCAAAACTTCCGGATCACAACAAAAAAGTGAATGAAACACAAGATTTTCACGCACGTATTTTGATCTTTGATTTCCATTTAAAGCCAAATCACGGAAAGTCAAATACTGAGTAGTTTTCTTCATTCCTCGATTTTAATGATGAAAATGTTAAACGGTTTGTTTTCCATTTTTCATCTCCTGATTCCTTTCTGGTCGTTAGGAGACAGCTCATCTCCCGATTTTCGTTTTTTCTTTTGGAAACTCATCAACTCTCCTAAAGCAGCCACTTTTATGTGGGGGGGCCCTGATTGAGTCGATCACTGAGTGCAGCGGAGTTTCGCAGCTCAAGGAAGAACATTTATGATTATTATTTCATGGAAATGCAATCAGACCGAAACGCTAAGGCAGAAAAAGTACCGCGTCTGCAGTGCAAAATGATTACCATGATGATTATTACTTCAAGGAAATGATCCGACTCGTCAGGGCTCCCCCCCACAAACAAGCGGCTGCTGGAAGAGAGTAGGTGAGTTGTGTTTAGTCTCTTTGCTAAAGAAATCAGTCAAAGTTAAAAAGATGTTTGGTGGCTAGTACTATGGCTAGGACCCTATATGTCCTGTTGATGAAGTTAGGTGCTGTTCTGAGCATTACTTGTGGCTATAGAGTGGTGTTTTGGTTGAGGTTTGTCCGTGGAGACATAGACTGCTGTGTATTGCTGGTGTGCGGTTGTTGCTGAAGTTGGTATAACTAGAGAAGGAAGCAGTCGGCAACATTCATCTCTTGAGGGGGAGTCTAACTCTGTGTTACGGTGTGTTTGACCATGACTTAATTTTACGCCGGAATATCCCTTTAAGGTAGATTGAACTGTGTTTTTGATCGTGATTTGAAGCCTTTTAAAACTGGAAATTTTTAGATATTCATCTCATAGGTAGGTCTGCGTATTAGCAGAGATTACTGAGTTTTTAATTTCACAAAAGTATCAAACTTTGGTTTCGATTTTTAGCCAATTTATTCAACTGTTAATGTTTCTCCTCGAACACAGATGTGCCCTCGACCTCCTATTCACAAACCCATTTTTCTGTTCATTTCACACTGCTTTCTCTAACACCTCATCTTTGCATGATTAACTTTTTTTTTTCACGTCCCAACTAGAACTATTTCAGACGCTCAAAAATCTGAAATTTGAATTCTCATTTTCAGATGCAGCTGAAAGGAGAGTTAGCTCCATTGAAAGCATTTTCGTGGCAAAGCTCACACATTGATCTCATTCCTGCTCTTGCGATCGCTTTTTCTTTTTTTTTTTCGGTTGATGATATTCCATTTAGTCAGTCCCTTCAAGGCCACGAAATTTGGAGCATCATGAAAGAAAGAATAGATTCAGAGCTACAGCAGGAAAAAAATGAGTGCTGGGATTTAATGCAGCAGAGGGAAACTTAGAGAAACTGGTCATGTAGCAGAGGTTGAAGCCAAGTACTGCATCCTTATGAGTTATATGATGGACAGTAGTACCGTCTCACTCCTTCCACCACATACAAAGCAGCACTGATGTGGTTTAATGGTGCTTTACTGTGTGTATTGGACCTGAGAGGCCATGCGGAGGAAGAAGGAGGAGAGCTATGACTTCTCACCGATGTTTTATATCCAATTATCTTCATGCTGAGTGGAGGGAGGAATGGCAAACACAAGCTAAATGGTGCATTTCATGTGTGGTCAAACTTTGCTCTAGCTTCAGACTGCTGCTAACAGCTGGACATGTGCGCTCCTCCGGCTGCTTCTGTCTTTGAGCAGAGGCACAGGGACTGAGAAAGAACTGGAAAAACAGCAAACAGATGGTAAGTACAACCCACGTCTGACTGCACTTCCTTTTACTTCATCTGTATGGTTATCTTCACATGAATAACGCAATAAAAATCATTCAAATTTACCTTAAAATCTAGATTATAAGTCTTTTTTGGGGGGCCTCTCTAAAGGAATACGTCCACACATCTGCATTCAGCAATGTGCAGTTTTTATGCACCTGTGTAGCTCTTCATAGGACCTTTCTTGACCTCTATCCTGCCACCTCCCCACAAAGTGGATGAGCTCAGCCAAGGGGTTGCCCACCTGTGCTGGTCTCCTGTAAGAGACTCTTTGTTTATGTCAATTGTGGCGCCCCCTGTGGACAAAACAGTCACTGCATATCTTGGTTCTCGCCATGCAAAAGTCTAAATCTAATCCTGCTGACTTTTGATGGTCAGATGTCACATTTATTGTCAATATTTTAAGTGGAGATTGTAAAAACAAGGCTCTCTTTTTAGTCGCTGACACCGACCCCCTTGCACTGGTTTCCGATAATAAAAATTACAGCATTAATTTTGCAGCTGATGGTCTTGTTTGCTTTTGTTAACCATAAAAAAGCATCAGCATGAATTTTAGTCTATTTCATAAACTTCAAAAATTTCCTCACAGGAGCTTTAAACTGAAAAGTCTTCAATTAAACCAGCACACCGTGAGGTCTATTCACCAGATAGTATATCACTGTTTCTTAAAATGTATGATTACAGCCTAATGAGATAGAAACGCATTAAAAGTGACACAGTTAGACTGGTCTGTCTCGCTGTATATCTGGCATACAGTTTACATCAAAACAGTCATTCCTTGAGCGCCACCTTCTGGGTAAAATACAATTTAACAGTAGAATACTTATTTCCGCATTTATAGAGGTATGTTGGTTAAACTGATTATTCCATGTGACAAATACTGGATAGAAGGAGTCAAATTCACCATATTTTGTGAAGATTATGATGGCTTTAATCAATGCTGCATAAGAGAAGTTCACTAAATACTAATAAATCTAGTAATGAATCAAAAATGTACAAGATTGCCTTTCTCTTGTTGTTGTTGTTGGTCAGCGTAAATTTCAAGCTTATCTTTCTTAACTATAAGGACATTCTTGTTGTTCATTATCCTAAATGCTGTTCAGGTACATTTTTGTTTGTTTTAATGGTTCAGTTTCCTGGACTTTACAGTATCTATTTGAACCGTTAAAGAAAATCACAGACCAGTACATTGGTGTAAATCACAGTCACTCACTCTGGACGGCCTTCTAGAGTCCCCTAAAAGCCTGTCCAGTGATAAAATGTAAACATGAGGAGCATCTCAAACTAAATTCCCCAGAAAAATACATTTTTTAATGTGAAATCTAAGTGTAAAAGAGAGTAAAAACTAACTCCGTCATTTGTTGGGTTAGATTAAACGACTATGTTTTAAGTAACTTTGTGGAAATGAGCTGATTAAAGCTCCTGTGAGGAGTGTTTAGACGTGTTTAAAACAGACTGACATTTAGAAATACTGATGCTTTTTAGTGTTATGCAAATACAAATAAGACCAATGAATAATAATGATTGTTAATGTCTGAAACAGATGTGAGGAGGCCGGTGACAGATGGGCAGCTTATTTATTTATTAACTTATTTATTACAATTTCCACATAAAACATCACATTAAATGATGACTTTAACTGTCAAAAGTGAGCATGATGAGATTTAGATGACTACTTTGACCACAGGGGGCGCCAAGACTGACACAAACTGAAGATTTGAGGAAGCAGCACCTTTATTTTTACAGTGTTGTAACGTTATTTTTCCTTCTACGTCAATTTCCACCTCAATATCCGGACTGCAGGGACCCTCAAATTTCTAATTCTGCCAAAGTTGACTTTTGATTCTGGACAGAGGACAAGAGCTGCAGCCTCCGGGGTAAAAAAGAGAGAGCTCTTTTGTGCAACCTCAGCTTGAGCTGTGCTTTTCGGACAAAAAAATGCATTCACATTACTCCGACTGAGCTCTGCTCTGAATGGACTGGAAAAACTTGTCAAAAATTCCACGTCCCTGAACTGAAACTCTGCGTTACAACTTCTGAGTCAGTTCCCGGAGATTGGGTCATCTCTGCGGCTTGTGAATTCCAAACCATTACGAACACAGCTCATCCCTCCATTCTGTTACATTATCTCGCATCATAAAGTCGTGAAAACCTGTCGTATCCCTGCAAATGTGTGGGTTATAATTCAGAGTCGTGCAGCTGTGGAGTTAATAGAGGCACCGTGGCATAATAGCTGGATTATGACAGCCTCTCCGCCTGCCGATGATCAAGGTCACATCTGCATGTTTGACAGCCAACACCACCACCATCACCAGCCGCGGCGGCTCGGTTTGGAGCCAGCGTGAAAGCTCTGATATGTCTGTGAGAGAAACGCATACACTAGATAAACACTATGAAATGTGAGGAGAAACACAGGATAGGACTGTGGCAAAGGGTTCGAATACAACACAAGAGAAAATCAGGTATTGTTAGTCGAGGATTTACACTTTTCGGTGCAAACTGAGGGGGAAAAAAAAAGAAAGAAGCTGATCGACTCAAGGCCAAATCCCGACAGAATAACTTAATAAACCAGAATCTCCCTGTTTAATTTCCAAATGAGTTTCACTTTAATAAAAGACAAGAGCAGGAATGTAATGAAAAAACATATTTTTCCACACAGAAAAAGCAATAACTCGAGAAAATAAGAGTTTGAAATTAGGTTGAGCTTGTGAAACGGCGTGAAAGTCGTGGCGGCTCTCTGCTGAATAGTTTCCTGCATGACAATAAGATGACAATAAACACTTGAGACCGCACTCAGCCGACGCAATCACACTTCATTACTTTTAAATTGTATGTGAACAGGCGGCGTAATATGTGAAATTAAGAGACATCTCCCTAAAGTTTTATTTTAAGGAAGCGTAATTAGCCTCGCATGGTACTGGAGGAACAATAACGTGAAACAAACTATCAAAGATTTCATGTTTTGGAAGTGTCATCCGGTGAAAGGTTTCGGTTTAAAGAACAAAAACAGAAAAAGTTCAGTCGTTGGAGGAGAAATGTTGCATAACCAGACGCACAGATGTTGGCATCATCCCCCAAAAGTGTTTCCCAGCTTCTCTGAACAGCTTGTTTCAATAACTTTGCGAGATTCGGCCTGTCAGAAAGTTGTTCGCGAGTGTTCTCGTGGAAAAGCCAGAGCTATTTTCTCTCGGCACTGACAGAAGCGTCAGAAAACAAAAGAACGATTTTATGATTTCAATGCTGCGACAGCCACGAGGGAACAGGGCTGCTTTGTTATCCCCGATCATTTTCTCATGATTATTTTGAGAGAGACTGAGATCACAGAAACCATTACTCATGAGCTGATGTCTGTTTGGATAGTACTACTTGGAAAGAAAAAAACAGCACATGTAAAAGTACCAAAAGGGATCATTCATCAGAGTTTCCCCTCAGCTGTAAGAGCTCTTCCCCTTTTCTAACAACAGGCCACAGATTCAACACATCGAGTCTAACCCTCCATTAGATGAATGCTTATATTTCATTGTGATATTTCTGATATCTGTTATCGCTACAGCTTCTCTCTCTCGTCATGCTCAATCTGTCCCTTTGCTTTTCAGACACACATAAGCACAGACCTGCTTCTTCTTGCTCCTCAAAAGTCAACAGATGAGGTTTTTTTTGCCAAAAGGTACCACTCCAGCATTAAGAGGACTAAAAAAGTAAAGCCTGGTCCAGTCCTACAATGTCACCGTTGGTGCTAGCCACTTCGCTAATTAACTCTTTTGTAAACAAAGGCTAGAATGAGCTGGATTTGGGTCTCAACTGTCACCAAAACCCAGAATGTTCTGAATATAAAAACCTCCTCCTCAGGCTCTGAACATCAGGCTGTAAGTAACATTACCGCTGCAGATAATGGAAAGGTGGCTAACTGCTAATAGCTATAATAAGGAGTTAACAGAGGCGCTTTGTGAAGGCATGATTTTTAAACTATTCAGCGCTCAGCTGTGTAAAAAGTAGCACCACAAGCTCTAGAGTCTGACACAATATTCGCCAGTGTGAGTATTTTTTTTTTTTGAGCTGCAAGTCGTGCAAAGCTTCTGCACAGGTGACCCAGACTAGTGTTGTGTCGTTCATGAACATTTCATTCAAAAGAACAGAACTGCTGAGTGAGTGATGTAAACTGAATCGTTCCGAGAACTGATTCGTTCCTTTTCAGTTCAGTAGAGCTCAGCCGCTAGCCTGGCATGCTGGTCAGGAGTGGAACTGCTTCCTTTGACTCTATGGCGAATGACACACAGCTAGCCAGCCAGCGAGCAGGCGGAGTCTTGTGATTTGCTCACAGGGAATGAACGGTATTTATCAGTCAGACTGTGAACGAAACAAATGACTTCCAAATGACTTGATGCAGGCAGAGAAGGGAGGGGTGAAGTGTTGTTTACGAACTGCCGAGCACCGGTTCATTCACCGAGGCTAAGATAAAACATGGCATTATAGTGCCTTTACATTAATACACGTGTAAGAACGATTTAATTTCAGCCGATTTAAAGTAATACTCTATTTGATATCTTCAAAAGTAGCAGAATCCCCGCTACAGCTGCAATGTTTATTTATTTCTAATCTCTCCACTTTTCCGCAATACAAAAGAACAACGACTCGCAATAGTTTAGCGGGCGTGCTGCTCGCTGCTGTGTTGTTTCCGCAGACGTCCACACACAGAGAGGTGAGTTTTTGGCAGACTTGGCGGATGAACGACATGTGTCACCCAGTGAACGATGCTGTGACTCCAGCAGTAGGGGAGGGGAGGGGCTCGAACGAATCTTTTGAACGAATCATTTTAATGAACGGATTCTAAAGATTCAGTACAGTCAAAAGAACTGTTCTTCCCATCACTAACCCAGACCGACATGATGAAAGGTCTTTTTATTTCTTATTATCAACATTTGCTGATTTAAAATGTCTTTTCTAAATTTTCTCATGCTTTAAATCTGCGCAGTGAAACTCACTGACTCTCTGAATCCCTTCAAACAGCAGATTATTAATATGGTAAAAGATATTTGGTTCTCAGTGAAGTAACAGCCCTGCACAGGCCTATAATCAATTCTGACACTTTGACAGACAAGTGCAGATGAAAACCAGTCACACTTTCGCAAAAGTGGGGGTCTTTAGAGAACTGCACGCCATATTCGAGGCAGACTCTCCTGTCATCTCGCGCAGCGTTCATTGTACAAAAAAGCGAAGGTGACAGGTGCACCATCACCCAGAATAATGCACTGTCAAAGGTAGCATATCCTTCCTTCATCTACTTCTTCAACATCACAGCTCAACATTTTCTTCCAGGGCTGGTTTAAGACAGACTTCTACAGCCTCAGAAATATTCACTTTGAGAAGTGTTTGAGCATTTCTGAAACATTTCACGAGGCTGTGTACAATAACAGCTGACAGAGTGCATCCTGGGATCTG
Organism: Xyrichtys novacula; assembly: GCA_962446985.1. Lineage (NCBI taxonomy): Eukaryota > Metazoa > Chordata > Actinopteri > Labriformes > Labridae > Xyrichtys > Xyrichtys novacula. The sequence goes on along the minus strand of OY660882.1, from coordinate 2,037,001 downwards.
CGCTGGTTGCCTGGGCTCGTGCTCTGATGAGATGGACTGCTTGTCATGTTCCTGCCAGATTCTGAGAGATACTGCTTGCTTGGGTAATAGAGCAATTGAACACACAGAAGAAGAAAAATTGAGAAAGTGGAAATGCAAATGCCAAATCGTGTCCTGCTGCCAAACACAGCGCTGATTACAGCAAGTGGTACTGACACACATGGGCTGCCCAGAACACATTTGGCTTGCTTGTTTTTCTGCTTCTTCCTTTTACTTTGTTACCATTCTGTTAGACTGTGCAAGCAAAGTTTTATGAACTTCACTTCTGAGTTTGTAACTAAAGTTGTTCCTGTCTATTTTAGAGAACGACATCATTATATTTTGTCAAAGGAGGGAGGCAAAGTTTTTTACAGTTAAGCAGTTCTCCACTCAATGCGAAAGCTAATTATTAGCTTGCTAACTAGCTCGAACCACGTAGCATTGCTTTCTAAATTGCACGATAGTTACAATATTTATGCGCAACACTAATACAGCCACAACCCTTTACATGAATCCTTTAAACCTATATTATTTGTGCAAAATTTGCCCTCGGCTAGAAGAGAAAAGTAGCTCTGAGGACTCCGACTGTAGAGTTGCATTAGTCTCTATGCAAACTGACTCACTTAAGGACCCAGCCTCTAGTGGCCTTTGAAGGAGCTGCACTTTTTGGTGGTTCCAATGACACTGAGTTCTCTGCAACTTTGTTTCCACCACTGATTATACACTTAAAGTTCCAGTTACCTGAGAAGTCGGATGTCGGTTCTGGGGATGACGCTACACACGAGTTGACGGCGTTCCAGTTAACAAGGCGGAAAACCAAGATGGACGCCGACAGTTACCCGTTGTTAGCTGTTGTTTACAATTGTCGGCTGTCGTTAGTTGTTGTTAGCAATACCAGTTGTAAACAACGCACAACACAGTATTTTACTCAAACACCACAGCACGGTGTTCACAGTTTGACGTTGGGCAGCAAAACATGCACCACTTATCTAATTTTACAAAAACAAAACAGAAGTGCTAATAAATAACACATTACAAGAGTTTTTACTGTTTCTCTTTACTGTTGATTCACTGCGCTGCCATCTTGAATTATGACGTTGTCGTGAGGTCGGGGTTGGCAAGGATTATCCGTCTTCTTTTCCACATTTACAATTAAAAATGCAAAGTTACAAAATTTTGGTGTCCATACCACAATAGATGGAGTGGGACCAAAACAACAAGTTCTGCCCTCACCGGCTCCGGGAAAGCCTCCAGAGGGGTCTCAAATCAGAAGAAGTTTGGCTTGTGGAAGGGGGGGCCTTTAAGAGACAGCAGCTCAAATGAAACGCTTCAGATGTGAGCTGTAATAGTGATATTTTAATACACCACAATAAGAAAGTAAGGCTTTTTTAAAAATCTGATAATCACGTAAAGCTACTAAAGGAGCATCAGAAAAGAAATAAAGAGTCTGAAATTGGTGCTTTGCATGTAATTTGATTAGCTGTGTCAAAGTAAGCAGTATTTGGTTACTAAGCTACAGCAGATCACACTCCACATGTGTCATGATGAGGTTAAACCTCCTTTGTTTCCTTCATCAGCTACACAGACGTGTGTTGCCTAAGGACAGCACAATAGATTCTTTATCTGGAGAACCACTTCAGTCCTGATTATGAATATAAATGACTGTCTCCAGTTCACCATATAACATGCAGTATTTGCACGTTTGTCTCCTCCCTCTCTGGGGGTGACACTGGGAATTAACTCTACAGAGCTAGAACTACGCCAGTGATACTGCAGCACACAAGTCATATCAAATCAGAGTCTAACGCATTATATTTACAAGTCTACCTGCTGACAATGTGGCAAAAATGTTCTGAAAGTACTGGTAAACAATTTAGAAGGCTTTTTCAAATTTCTCAAAAGTGACCAGTAGAAAAAAAAAAAAGACCAGAGAGATGACCATACACAAGCTGAATAACAGAGACATCAACCAAAGTGAAGAAAACAGACTAAAAATCAGCTTGTTTGGTGATTAATGGCTGAAGAGAAAACAAGAGAAAGACAAACGTATACAGGATAAGGAGTTTTGATAATACACTAAGAAATGTGTATAAAAGACATCCACCAAATTGAAGAAAACAAACATAATGCAAACTCAGACCTCAACATAATATCAGCTTCGGCAGTAATGGGAATAAAGATGTTCAGGATTCATGGGCTGCTTTCATTTCCTGTTTATGTTCACAACACTGTTTCAACTCTGACTTTACTGTTGGGTTAGCTAATATGAATCTTAACCATGAATGATAATGTTGAGTTTAATGTTAATTCAGCCTCACTATAAATACCATTACCACGGAAGCACCACCAACCATCAAGATTGGAGGTCCACTTTCCTTTGTCAGCCCTTTATTGATCATTTCCTTTCCTATTTCCTTCTCGCTCGATCTGCGCTCTGATGGATCCACTCTGAAGAACTGGAGGGTGTCTGTGTCCAAACTCGGCCTGTTGTTTATCCAAAATGCTCACAGTTTGATCAAGCCTGTGTAGTTTTCATTGTGAAGTATATGACTCCACGTCGCAGCGGTGATTTATTCATCGCTGCTGTCACTGACAGACAGGGAATGCAAATTACCACAGAGAGAGCAACTGTCAGCATGGGAAGGCAAATAGCACATATTGAATGGTATTGAATTGACTGTTGATGGTCTTGTTGAAGCATATTTTCCTCCTAAGAGCAACAATTTGAAGTCCTTGAAAAAACATTTCCTCATTCCTGATATTTATTGTAAGAACCGTTTACAACAGAAATAAAAAATAAACCCTGTATTTGTATTCCTCTGAGACTCGGTCATTACTTGAATGTTTGCTTTTCTTCCTATTCATCGATTCAAATTCATTGTTGCAACAGGATTAATGAACGGCGTTCGTTACGTGCGTACAGTTTTACAAGTACGGCGGATCAGCGGGTAATTTTGATTCCTAATGACATGCAGTTCTTTGAATATATTCAGATTGTTTGTGCTCTAATTGTTTCCCTAAATTGCTTCTCTAAATTCATCATTGTTCATCCTGTAATGAAATGTGCCGTCTAATCAATTAATTATTCCATGTAATTATTTATTAAAAACCTGATTGGATTTTCACGGCCACACTGTCAACACACTGGCGAACATGTCCCCGCCGCACAGCTAAAGAGATGTATTAGTTATTGGATATTAACAGGCGATATTACTGCGTGTGGAGAGGAATTAATTGAAGAAATTATGCAGATGAATCAAATATGAGTTCACTTTGGTCTTCAGTTTTATCTATCCGTCCAACAGTCAGTTTAAAAATGGATTTTTACATAGGTCATCTGAGGGAGCGTGCAGAGATCAGATGAGAGCTGGGCAAACATTAATTTAAACACTATAGTTTAACTAACAGTCCGACTTATTATCCATTAAAGCTTTAGATTTTTCCACATCACCAAAACCTTGGACAAAAATTTCTTTTCATGCTTTTATTTTTTAATTTTTCTAACATTTACGCTGATTTATCCTCTGCATTTTGAAATTGTGCTTTTATCTTGTGGTATACTGCTTCTGGTCAATTTTTCAGTTATGTAACTGAATGGAAACTATGCAAAAACAAACTTTTAGAGATTGCAAATATTCAATAATAGTAACCAGGAGAGGCACGAAAGTTTGGATTCCTGATAAATCTTAGAATGGTCTTTACTACAGCAAGCTCGCTAGCAGCTGCTGCTGCTTCCTTGTTTTTTTCTCTGCATTTTAACATGTGGAAATTAACATGAAGGGTCACTACAAGAGCTTAAGGTATTAGCATATGCTTAGGTGTCACTGCTACTGTGGTAGCCCAAGCGCAGTGGTATAACAATGACTGAAACTAACTAGCCATTTAACAACAACAGCAACTACTGTGTCCAAAAACTTTTGTTTCTGCTTTCCAAACAAAAACAGACTAAATGGATCTGTTCAAATTCTCAGTCTTTGACTGGGTTTTGAAAATCCTCTCTGGCGGTTACCTAAACATTTGTATACAATAAAGTCTGAAAGCTAAAATGCAGGAAATGGTGAAATTACTTTTTTTTAAAATATTCTAATGTTGTACACTCTGAATTAATTATGAACAATTTCACGTATAAAAGATAAAAATTGGATGCATGTTACAGTAGCCAGAGTTTGTATGTTGTTATTGAATTTTATATATATGACTATATGGACATGATAACTTTGACTTTTGACCCAACGGTTGAGAACCACTGCTCTAAATGATATAGATATAAATAAAGTTTAATTAAACTAGTATCTTCTAAACGTTATAGATATAGTATATTGTATATTGTTTACTTTACCATTTAAGAACCACTGTTCTGAATTATATATATATATATAAAAACATATAATTTACTAAGACTAGTGTCTTCTAAACGATATAGTTTACTAAGACTAGTATTTTTTAAACAATATAGTCATAAATATAGTTTACGGAGACAAGTATCTTCTAAATGATATGAATATAGTTTACTTAGACAATTATCTTCTAAAGATAAAGATATAGTTTACTTAGACGAGTACCTTCTAAATGATATACATATAGATATTGTTTACTTTGACAAGTATCTTTAAAATGATATAGTTTACCTAGATGAGTATCTTCTAAATGATATAGATATATTTTACTTAAATGAGTATTTTCTAAATGATATGGATATAGATATAGTTTACTTTAACAAGTATCTTCTGAAAAGATGATTTGAAATGTATGGCTTGTTTATTTTTATAGCCGCACATTTACTTATGCAGGTAAATGAATACCGTACACCCCCACAGCTCTCTTGAAAGACAACGTGTAACTCAAACACTTCTGCTGTGTAAGAATATGTTATTTGATGTATTTCTCAACTGATCGTAATTTAAAGAGAACGACTGTTTAACAGCTGTGTTTACACTGAAAAAAATACCAGCTTTAGATAATAGTTACAAGCACATATTGCGAAGTGTCTCTTGGTCTCCGTATCAGGGTAAACAAGCTGTCAATCATGTGGGAAGGAGCTGGAATCAAACTGATTTCTGTTGTATGAGTCGAACCTCATCGTTACCATTTGAATGTCTGCGTCTGAAAAAAATCCCATCATAGCTGCAAACTCCGTCAAACTGGTTAAACCTGAAAACACACCTGCCCCGTTCTTCTGGCTGAGGTTGACACCTTTTGTTGTTCAGACCGTGTGAGTGTGTGTGACGGTGAAGGTGTGTTACAGCTCTTCTCTACTAAACCAAGAGGAAAGATTTGAACCGACAGAGAGGTGACTCTGAAGCAAAGGGTAAGACCATTACTGTTTTTTTCCCCTCCTCTTAATGGCTGTCTCTCACTTCCTTTCCGAGTCGCTTTTCCGAGCCTGATGGAATTTCATTACTTATGATTGAAAACCAATAGAGTTTTGAAAGCACAATGAGATGGAAAGGTGCACCCAAAAACGCTTGTGTGTCCTCCAGATGCCGGCAATCTAATTTACTGTCAGCGGTAATAAACGAGGAGCCACCGGATGGCACAGATAAGATGTTATTTCACCATCAGGGTTATCACTTAATATCTGATAATGTCTGTGGGGAGCAATTGTATCCGCCGCTTAAAACAGGGGGGCCGAGCGCCTGGCAGGAGAAATGATCATGGCGGCGGAAGAATTGTTAATCTGTCAAATCAATGTGACTTCACTCAATAAAGCGCTCGTAAAGGGACTTAAGTTTAGACTGCAGTGTTAATGATTCACTTTGGTGGGAGATGATGTCTCTTTAATGAAACTGAGCGCTTCTACACGCGAAGAGTTGCTCTTTGCTCCTTTGCTTTAAAGATATTTGGATTTACTTGAGGGCGTCACTCTGCTTGAGCCGTCAACTACCAACATGTTTACAAGTCAAACACGACCAAACATGACACTTTCTCCTGTTGCAGCGGCTACGTTTCTTGTAAATCAGGTAAAGCGACTGTGGAGGACGGAGGAGTTTCAGTAAATCAGTTAGCAGGGACGTGTTTTCTTTGGTTTCTTTCTCTTTGGTGAAAAAATAACCCTATATGCTTGTTTATGAGAGATGAGACCTCTGTGGATGTTCTAACTTCAAGTAAACACTGTGTGAACAATTAATAGTAAGGCGATCCTGACCTAAATACAAGCCTTGAACATGAAAACAAGCTAGCAGCAGTTTAGCTAGCCCCTCCCAACTCATTTCTCTCCTGATCTCTCCTGAAAAGTGTCAGAGATAAACAAACATCACACACAGAGATGGGGGGATGCCTCTAAATCCTGACCTAATCGAGGCAGCTCATCTACTACAACTTCTGATTCTTGTGCGATCTGTAAACATAAGATAAAACTTTAATTAGCATCGACTCAGCTAGCTAACTAACTCCTGTTTATCAGGGCTCTCAAGTCTCACGTAACTGGGCGAGTGACACACGCACTCCCACCCGTTCATACGCCACATGTTGTATTTCTTACGCATTTAAATGACCACAGTGACGTCGCCCATGTTGCACCTTTTTTACAATGGAACAGGTAGGAATCATGTAAGTTCCAGCAGCTGCGTGCCACGGGCAAACAAATCAAATAAAGTAGTATCTCATGGCATATAAGACTCATATGATAAACCAAAGTCCTATTCTATTGCTATTAACAGCTGCATTAATGGATTTAGCCTCTGTACAGCCATTTCCAGCAATTTTCCGGCGATTCCCTCAAAGTCCATCTGTTTTTTTTTCCATAGAAAAAATGCACTTCTCATATATTCTTCTTAAAGTTCTGATACTCATGACAATGTAATGCTAACGTACCAAAAGATTAAGTATCTCCATGTTTGTGAAACCTATACTGAAGTACAATTCACGTAAAAGCCCCACAGCCCTCATTTCAACAACTCTCCTCCACAACAGGGAACTTAACATTAATTTATACCTAAATTCTCTTAGTAATCTTGACCTTTTAAAAATGTTTTTTTTTTCTTAATGTGGCCCCTATAGTCCGTTGTATTTATTAGATTATTATACTAATAATTATCTTTAATTACTCTTCACCCTTGTCCCCCCATCTCACTCCAAGCTTAGTTCAAAACTTGAGAGCCCTGTGTTTATATTAAAAAACAGCTTTAAAAAAAAAACTGCTCCTGTTTTATCTACTTTTAAACGCAGTTCATTAAGCCCTGAAGTGGTGACACTTTGCACAAGAATGGCTTTGGGTTCGAGTGATAGGGAACCGCAACATGGAAGCCGATTGGAAATAAAAGTCTGAAGAAACTCCGGCTATTATAGCAAACATTTTCACCAAAAGTGAGGAAGAAAAAACGACTTAAAGCGAATCAATTGACTCACTATCTACTAAAACTGTGTCTAAAAATACATGACACAACTCCATCTAAACTATGAACTGTTGAACTTGCTAATTTTTCAAGCCTCCATTCAGTGTCTCATCTGTGGGGTTGTGTATTTTTGGCTCTGTGAATAATTATGAAGCTGATAAAAGTAAAGCATAAGGCTTACAAGGAAGTCCTGTTACTCTGACGTTTATGCAAATTTATCTTTTGTGCTATCGCATGATCTTAAAATGTGTGTGTGTGTTGGTTTGTAGTCACTGGGACAGGAATGTTACCCGGGTAGTGGCAAACATTCCTGAAACTAAAATGAGATGGAGGTGATTAAATAGAAAAAATACACCCAGCTTGGAGAGGATGAATCACAGCACATACTGACTCGGCAGCAGCAGAGGCAGCAGCAGCCAAGTCACCAAAGAAAAGAAAAACATTCACAGCATTGTGACAGACTCGGCACACTGATGTAGTTATCATAAGCACAGCTTGTTTGTGAAGCAGGACTACATTAGTGGTGATCTGAACTTGACTGACATTAAAATATTTTCTCACACCAGAGAGAGACGCCATAAAATGTACAGTACCCTCTCTGAACTTTGTCCCAGGTGTAAGGTTGCAACAGGAAGTGTTGTTCATAGACTATCCCTAGTTGCTGGAAATAAATGCATCTCTATATTGTGGGAAAGTGAAAACCCACCAACTGCCTCAATGTGGCTTAAGGAAGTTGCCTCATACATGTCCTCTGAAAAAAATATGTTCAATAACAAAAAGAAACCCCATCTTTTTCACAAATGCTGGAATGACTAAAAAATATCTGTAACACTAAAAGAGTACTGTCAATGGTGTGGTGGTGGTTGTTGGTTGGAGCACATTTGCAGGTGTAGCTGTGCTTTTCCATTGTCAATGTCTTCACCTTTGCTGCATGTATTTTGCTGTATTTTTTCATTTTTTTATTTTATTTATTTTTCTTTATTATATATATTTATGTTATATTTATTATATATTATATATTTATTTATTTTTATTTATTTTTTTATTATCATTTGAACTATTATTATTGTTATTATTTTTAATTTATTTTTTCCTTTATTTATTCACATTTATATTTTATATTTTATATTATTATTATTACTGTTATTAATAATAATAATAATATTATTATTATTATTGTTATTTATTTATTTATTTATTTTATTAATTTTTTTATTTGGGATGTAGGTAAGAGTTGGCCTACGGGGTTTGTTCTCAGAGGGGTGCGGGTTTGGGTGAAATTTGTAGTTCTATTGTTGTTTTAAAAGTTGTATACTGTTTATGAAAAAATGTTAATAAAAATACATATACATTTTCTTTCCTTGCACAGATCTGATCCATCTGCCCTCAAAGGTCATCCAATTATTCGCCCTTAAGAAGAAAAAAAAACACATCACCATGGGAAGAGGTGAGAGCGAGGTGTGGGACGAAAAGCACGTGGACACAATACAGGATCAGCCTAAGAAAGTCGATGAGGAGGAGGACACAAGGAGTGGAGACTCAGGGAGCAAGTGCCCGAAATGCTGCTTGAAGACGAGGGACTGCCTGATGAGTCCGGAGTGTGGACGGGCGCTCCAGATCTCCAGTGTCATCGCCTTCTGTGGGATGTGTATCCGCATGTTTGTTTGTAAGTCTTCAAACCTGTTCGCTAAAATACTAGCACTAAAGCTGCAGTTCATGAGTTTCTGAGAAGACAGATAGATGACATCTGGCTGATCCACTCCAAGCCCTTTAACTCTCAGCTTCTCCTGCAAAGCTCGCGCCTCAAATACATAATTCTCAGCCGCTGTGCTAAGTTATCCTCCATTTTCTTGGTAGCTCCCTTATCTTGTCTCAAACTTTCAACATCTTACTCTCATTACATGGACAGTGATTAGCAGTGATGCTGCATGCACTCACTCTTCATGTCTCACATTAAAGATAAAGCCCTATGGTTATCGTGATGGCAAACGCACATGTGCTACACGAAAAAAGAGTGAGTCGAGGCCTGAGGGTGCAAATTAATGCTCTTCAGACCTAAAACACAGTAGCTATGAACATGCAGAACCATTTAAATGTGCATTTTTATCATAGCTGATTTATTGTACCTGAAATCAAATGAAATGCTAACCTCTATCTTACACAGATGTGATGCACTTAAAGTCGCAAATAGTTTGTGAAATGGTCACCTTTTTGACTAATACAATTATTTGCATTTAAAAGACAGCTACTTAAGATAAGATATGCATTTTCACCTTTTCGGTGCTTAACTTTAAACTCTTGCTCAGTGATGGTCCGCCAAACTTCTCGGCGGAGTTGCAGCGCCCTCTAATGACCAGCCCCCTTCTTGAATTGACTGTCATTTCAAATCTTTATCAAGCGCTTTAAACAGCTTTGTTAAAAAAGAGGATGAGCCTCTCCTTTTGGTCACTTTTTAATCTTTCTGTTTTGTTTTGTTTCTGATCGTAGAGCCCCGCTTTGGACCTCCGGACCTGCTTTTGCCGACCATGGTGAATGTCAGCTCCCTTCCTGGTTTTTCTTGACTCTGCACCTTAATGTCTTTTTAAATCTCATGCTCCTGTAATTTATTGAAGACAAATACTTTGAAGAAAATCATTGTGAAGGTCTATAACCTAAGGTTTCTGTGCAAAAAAAAGTTGATTTTGGAGCATATTTGACTTCACTTAAATTGTTTTTTTAGGTCTTAAATAATTTAGAGTAACTGAAATGTTAAATGTATAAATAAAACAATTAAAACTGACACTGGGTAAAGAATAAATTCATGGATCAAATTCAGGAACAGAAAGAAATGAGTTAAGTCCAAAGTGAACTCAAACTTTAAAAAAAATCTGTCAGCACTACTCTGATACAAGGTTAAAAGCAGGTCCGACACTACTATTGATGGACACTTGTAATTAAATAGAAGGATGCAGCATGATGTAACTTAATGACATCCTTCCCTGTCAACAGCTTCTTCAAGGACGTCTGAAAAGAGAGGCTGACTGCAAACACAAAAGCAGGCAAACACAAGATGTTCTTCTCATGTAATCTTGTAAAACTCAGAATGTAGCAGACATTATGGACTCACAGATTATACCCCAAGAAACAAACGCTTAAAAGTATATCTGATTTAGAGGAAACGTTTGGTCACTTTGTACAGTATGAGCAACCGCAGCGGGTCTTAGGAGACATGTTCTTTTGTAAAACCGCTTGACATCTATGTAATCCACTACGATGGAGCATGGGTGGACTGCAGAGGTTAGGGGCCATTGTGGAGAGCGGCAAAAAAACATGATTGAAAGAAATGTCCTGTACCCGGGAATGTGAAAGGAACTAATTCATACCTTGCTGCTCAAATTACAGCCATGCTGAGATTTAAGACCCCATGCTGGCATCTGTGCTCCTTGTTCAGAACAAGGAACAGGGAGTTATGAGAAAAGTTTCTCATATAGGACAGATGCATGGTTATTTAGTAGGTTTCCAACATGAGCTGACAGGGGACAGAGCCGCCACCCGGGGTTCAGGCAATTACTAGCTGTGACATTTTACTGAAGTTGCGTTTGTACTGCAAAAATTCTCCTCAGGGACTAGGAACTTTTAGGTAAATACCCTGGAATTATAACTTTGTACCCTAATATGTCATATCTTGTTTTTTATTTCTTAAAATTTACTTGAGTGAAGTTAGATATCAATATCTAGGTCCAAGCTCTTTAACTCTCATTTCTCCTGCAAAGATCTCATCTTAAATGCGTTTTCTTCTCCGAGTCTTCAGACCTGAATCAAAACAACAAACTGGAAGAACCTTGTGGTCCCTTTAGAAGAAATTTAGGCTGACAGTTCTGGGTATTTTGGTGGAAATGTGCCTTTTGTCTAACATGTAGCCCTCTAATGCCTGACACCACAAAAATGGCCAGAAAGTTCAAATTTTTTAGAGCTGAAATATTATTTTTTTTTTTTAGTACTGAAAACCAAAAAATCTAAATGTCCTTAAAATTTAACAAATATGTTTATTTATCTTGTTTGATACATTAGATGTTTTTGGAAACTAATAAACTACAAGAGGACATTTTTATCATTTATCTGACTGTATTCAGTTTTTTTTTAGTAATTTGTTGATCATATTGATTTGATATAAGTATATAAAAGTATGTATCAAATATGATACAAAAGGCACGACAAGTTTTAAGGTAGAAACAAATATTTGAAATGCGTTCAATGATGTAAAAACTGAAATTTTATTCTAGACAGACAACTAAAAATCAAAGAAGTAGCTTCTGCTTTCATGAATAAAAGGATAAAAGGACAAGATGGCTGTGAGAAAACATCGAGGTTGAAAAACTGTTCTGAAAGAAGGTCAACAATCGGTCAGGGGAACCTTTGAGACCCTTGGAGAGGAGCTCTTGGGACCAAAAGTACCCGCCACTTTTGGTGGAAACACATCTTCTGTCCGACCCTGAGGGGACTAAGAGCTAAACTCCTCATGGATCCAAGTTCTCCTAACAGATGTGATTATGAATCGCAGAAGGCCGATGATACAATTACACGCTGTAGTCAACGGTTCAATATTTTCAAGGTGTGGATTATGTCAAAGTGGGCAACGATTTAACAGCCACTTAACCTCACGGTGGTAACAGTTTTATTCACGAGCGTTAAAAAATATAAGGCATTTGATTTGAAGTGAAGACACATGAAGCAACAGAGCGCCGACGAATTTTTCATACTGTTAAAAACTGAAAAGAAAAGACAAATAGAAGTAAATGTGGTGCAGAGGGAGGAAGGCTTTTAAAAAGACTTGATTGAGAATGAAAGTGGCTTTTGAGCATTTCTTTGCCGTGTCTGAAGAGTCACCCGAGATGTGGCGGATTATTATCACACTCAGGTACTGTAACTAGGTCAGGTGGTGGGCAGCTGTAAGACGCTCCTCTGTGCTGGCTATCAAACAGGTGAGAAACTGCTACAAAGCCTGTCATTAGCAGCCTATTATCAGCTCCGTTTATAAATCCTCCTGTTTTCTAACTCCCAGTTGCTGAGACAGGAAATAACAGGGAATAGCTGGCCCCTCAACAAGCTGGAAATGGATGTTTCTTGTTAAAACCTGAATGTGTGTTGAACCAATAAGACGAGCTGTGTTTCTTTTTTTACTTAAGGTTTTACTTCAAATGCAAATATTTACAAAAAGATGAATTTTAGAGATTTTTCAAATCAAGAAACACCACGATCATACAACAAAAACTGGCAAAGACACAACAGATAAAGCTTTGTCCACAGGGGGCGCCAAAGCCAACACAAGCTGAAAGTTCCTCACAGGAGATTTAACTGTGGAAGGGAAACTTTTGAAAAGCAGTGGGAATTAAAAAGTGTGGGATGGGGTGCAATGGCGGGGCTAGACTTTTTTCACTGGGGGGTCAAACTTGGGCGCTAACCAGTAAGTGCACAAACATCAGACTTAGACAATATCGGTACTTAGATGGTCAACAAAGTTACTGTAAAAAAAAGTGTGCTACTTTGGTGTGTCCTTCTCTTTGGGTTCATTTTCTGCCCCGCCTTCAACACGACCTGATTGGCTGTCTCTCACAGGTCGTCCAATGGAATAAAAGCCTAAAAATAATCTCAGTTAAAGCTCCTGTGAGGAACTTTTGGCTCGGTGCGGCCTTTACTTATCTTATCCTTATCCTGCTGACTGTTAAAGGTGAAATACGTAATTTCTTGTGAATATTTTATGTGAAAATTATAAAAACAGACTCTTCCTTTAATCTCTCAGCTGACACCTACCCCCTCACACCAGTTTCAAGTATCACAATGACAATATACAAAAAATAAACAGTCTTGTTGCTGTTGGTTTTGTTTGTTTTTTGATAAAATAAAGAAAAAACAATGAATTTCAATCTGTTTCATTTATGTGAAAAACCCCTTAGAGTGGCTTTAAAGACTGAATGGAAATCTAAGATATCAAATAAAACGACCTCCACAGACGAGCAAAGGTAAAATATTCCGTTACTATTTGAATTTTAAAAACTGTATGTCTCGAGTTGTGGCCTCCCAGGGCAGCTTTGCCTTGCTTTTCAGAATCATATTATCTGTCACAGATAAGCAGGCAGGAAACTGAGCGACGAAATGTAAAAATGAGGTTTTCGGGGTTTGTCTGGGTCCCCCACGTTCCTCTGGGGCTCCCCCGAGGAAGCAGTGACATTTGGAGAACGACTCGTTGGACAGAGCCAGACTCGGATCTCCGGTATGCTGAAGAGTCACGCTTTGATCATTTTGTACTTTCCTACGCTTGCATGCAAACTTAAACACATCTCCAGACGTACAGTATTACCGGCCGGTCTGAGCAGACAAATCCCCCGTTTCTTTAACCTGTTTGAAGTAGCAGTGAAGCTTCAAAAACCTCTTTAATGAATATATTTCATCAGCGCGGCTTAGATCTGTAAATAAAACTCAGACAGCTTGAACGTTTCGTGATTTCTCGTCATGTGGAAGTTAACGCTTACAGAACCAAGCGTGAAGAGTTAATCCATTCCTGAAGACAATCTAAGGTCACCCACTGAGTCTCTTCCCTCTGTCTGTATCATCCTTGCATTTCTCTGATTCTCTGTCCCCGGTCTGTCACAGCCTCTTGTGGGGCTCTGTGTCAGCGTGCATCACAATACAGAGGTGACATTTCAAGCAGACAGATTAGGGCTCCTCTCCAATTAATTTTGCTTTCCTTCCCCTGTTAAATACACAATCAACCAAAGGCAAAATGTCAGTGAAACAAACGAGGAGCCGCCATGTGGCTGACAATTACCGCCAAGCAACTCAGAAATGCCAATATGTTAAAGCGGGAGCAGTGTGTGAGATGAATGGGGACAAACGGGGTTCTTTGAGGGGGCCTGGATGTCGCAGAAGCGGCTCTGACACAGTCCCGTGTTTGGGTAGCTGCCATGTTTATCTGATGTAGTGACAGACTACACATGGGTGGAAAGGTCACACGCTCCTCGAAGGTTTTGAAATGATGCTATCTGGTATCTCCACTCATATATTCTCACGGCCGTTAAAGAGACAGAGCGGATAGATTTCAAAACAACGTAAAGAAAGTGAAGAAATAGAGGAAAGGAAAATTTGGATTTCTGCAGCACCAGTACATAATGTCAAATTTATGTTGGTTTTGTCGACTAATAAATAAGTTGCATTCTGCTCACACAGTCACACCTTAGTGGCAGTAAACTACCTTTGTAGCCACAGCTACAGTTTGTGCCTAGAGCCTCTCCGACCACCACCACCACACAACACTCACATTCATACACCAGTGGAGGACTCACACTGGGAGAAAGGTGGGTTAAGTGTCTTGCCCAAGGACACAACGGACAGACTCGGGATAGGGAGGAATCGACCGCCGACTTTCCAGTTACTGGACGACCACGCTACCTCCTGAGCTACTGCCGCCACACATGATTGTAACATGATGTTTTACCCTGAAGATGGCGCTTGATGACCAAGAAAAATGGAAGACATATTTGACTGATAATGTTTATAACAGAAAAGAAAGGTGTTTCTATAACAATGATAACAATGATAATAATAATCTTTATTTATAGAACATAGGGCTGGGCGATAAAACGAAAATTTACCAATACCGAAATTTACGACAAAAACCGACCTCATTTTGCCCATGTCAATATATTCAGTGTCAAAAGAATAGAAGCTGAGTTGTTTGTAATGAGTAAAGCTCAGATGAAAGTGGCTTAAAATTCAATTATTGTCTATTTTAGGGGGAATTGGTGCCATTATTAGATAGGACAGTGTTGTGTTTCTGAATGCTCACTAGAATTTCAGCAGAAAAATTAGTTAGTTAATTAAATTTTTTTTCCCCATTTATTTGTTCATAAAGATGAGTTTTAAAGCTAAGATGGTGCTCCATGAATCCACCAACATAGCCACTCCTTTAGTTGAGCTTAGGGCTTGGCGATAAACTGAAAATTTTACGCTACCGAAATTTACGACAATAACTGACGTCATTTTGCCCATATCGGTATATTTGGTGTCAAATCAAAGTTGGTTTTGGATGTGTTTAGGTAGGCTATGGTCTCATGTCCTTTTAAGACGCTGTCCTATGTCAGAGACGTGACTCTTCCCCATCCAGTCTGTAACAAAGAGGGAAGGACAGGTGAGGAGATGGAGGACGGTTCAAAAGTTGCAGTGGCTGAAGTAGACGAAGTTAATGTGGGAGGGGGTGAGCAGCTTGTGGAGTAGTTATCAAGGTGAACTGATCAATATATCGTGATATTGATTTGAGGCCATATCGCCCAGCCCTAGTAGAGCACTTCTTAACTTCATGTAAATGTCATGTAAATCAGTCAGAACTGCTCATTTCCTCAGTACAAATATTGATTTATTAAAATTAAACCAAGCTGTGACTATTTAAAAAAGGAAAAAGGAAAAAGGGAAAGACGCTTAGCCTTTGCTGGGATTTTTAGGCCCCCCTTCATGAGACTGCGGGTCTGTCGGGTGACCGAATCCCCTTCAAGGAAAACACACAATGAGCTTGAGCAGAATTCTCAAGCTGTTCCTGTGGTGAACAAACTGCTGCCCTCGCTCATGTTGCCAGGTCCATCTGTTGCTCTCCACACCTCCTCGCTGTATCCCTACGAGGCCAAACCTGGTGGTGAAAACACACCCACTTGCCCCCTTTCCAACCCTGAGGTAGACAAAGACGACAGCCTAGACCCAGTTAAGTGTGCAGTGAGATGGGCTGGATAAAAACCTGTTTTCCAGGTTGGAGAAAATGAAGTTAGTTTGCTCTTCTTCTTTTGCCAGGATGCACAGCCGACTCTGCTGGTGATTGACTTGGTCCACAGCCAACTTCAATACAATTTGTTGTATAAATGTTAAATCAATGGGTCATTAAACTAATGAAATGTCATGACAGAGGGACATGATACTCTGGCAGAATCCAGGTTCACCATAGCTTCCAGCCCTGGTCTGTTGCCAAGATTGTGAAATGTTTTAGACGTGCTAAATCATTAAAATTCATGAAAGCTGCTGGTGAAAATGGCTGTGAATGGAGCCTGTGGCAGTTTTCTGTGTCTTTTAAAGCGTACGTTTCTCCGCACTCCCTCACAAAACACAACTAATCAATATTGGACCGAGTCCTGGTTCACCTTCATATGAGAACCTAAATTAACATTTGTTTGCACCCAAGAGTCGCACAAAAAAACACTCAGAGCCCGATCTCAAAGAAAACATGTCAAATTATATTTTACTCTTCACTGTGGAGAGATCTTGAAAAAACGCTCGACTTGCAGAGTCATGAAAAACATATTTTCAGAGGGAGAGAGAGAGAAAGAAAGAGGGGTGAGTATTCAAGAAAATATTTTCAAATTGGAGTTAAAATTCAGGGTTTGAGCCTCACCAACTTTACCCAACAAACTAACATGTTTCATCAAGTTCAACAACCCTCTTTCTACCGCATCCCGAACGACTCTGAAAAGGCCGTATCCGCTGATCGTAGCCATTCAAGTTAATGTGTCAATTTCCACCGGTTTCATTCCGTTCCGATACGGATCGCCGGACTCCGCAGATGATCGCAAGAGTTCTACTTTTTCTGGAAGCAGGAGCATGCCGGATAAATGCCGGCTTCTTTTCAAAATAAAACGTGTTTCAGGCGGATCGTATTTCACACCATGCAAACGGGCAGGGACGAACAAGTGAAAGGTTTATAGACAGCATTGCACTAAGATGACACCATGGATGAGGAGATGCTGGTTTTATAAGTCTAGAAGTAGATTTCCTCCTCTGGAAGGACACAGTCAACTGCTTATTTGGTTAGCCTATGTGGCTGAAGACAACTTGTTATCGTGCGATTGCACATGAATCCGCAGGTTCTTGTAAGTTCTCGCGATTCCTGCCGTTTGTAATCTGCAACCAAATTCGCCTCACAAACGGATCTGGTAGGAATTGGCAGCTGGCAAAAATTGCCGCTGTTCCAGAAGCCGTGGAAATCCTGGGTAAGAAAAGAATACAACTTCTATTTACGATATATCGATATTGTTGCCTTCAGTATTGGCCAATGCCAATATCGATCCGATATTAGCACAAAATTGTGCATGACAAGTTTTGCTCTCAGCTGCAACGTCTTCGGACTTGAACGAAAAATACTGCCACATGGCTGACATCACTCCTACTCATTGCTACTTTGTTTGTACTGTAGTACACACCATCATTCACCACCAACCAGGGGCCAGGTTAGCTCTTGCTAGTTTTTCTTGGACATTTCCTGAGGCTCACTCTGTCCCTCTGCTTTACTAACACACATCTGCTCCACATTTTCTCTAGCTGACGGTGCAACAGAGCTTTCCTTTTTCGAGTCCCCTAGAGTTCCCCTTCAACAATGGTTTTTGTGATCTCAAACATTGGCACTCATTGGAGTTCTTTGCTTCTCAACCTAAAAACAGACCAAACAAGCTTTTCATCAGCTCAAAACCCAACCTTAACCACGTCAGACACGGCTCATCACTTGGCAAATACCTGAATCTGCTTTCTCGCAGAGGACTAAAAGACTAAAGCCAGTGGTCATATCTGTCCATTTAATACAAAGCTAGTGCCAAACAACCACGGTTTAAAAACCTGAAGATGGGAGAAATGGGTTCTCTGGCTTTTCCCCAAAGAAGAAGATTGGACTATTACGACTCCAAAGCTCACAGATATACAAGTTTTATCTTTTTTTCTTCAACTGGCCAAAAACAAAAATGAGTTGAGCTTTCAGTACGTCTTATAAACTACTTTAAACTGTTCGGAGAAAACAGGGCAAGTGGCACTGATCCATTCAGCTAACTTTTTGAGGCGCTTCAGGAGAACTTTGACGGGAAGATTCATATCACTTACGCATTGGCCTTTTAAACAGACTCAGCCGGCTGCCAACAAGTAAATGGTTTGGGCAGCGGGATACGGTGTAAGTGCACAAATATCCAAGGATACAAATGAAATAATAAAAATTACCACAACGGTGTGAAGGAAATACATCAAAGCACGAGTCCCAACGACTTGAAAATCAATGTCAGCGTTGACTTTTAAATACGAGCACAGTGGCAAAGATTAAAACCCGAGAATCCCCCAGACATTCATTTATTTGCTCTCTTTATTTTAGTAAAAGCCTGCCCAAGTCATATTGATTATTTCTGCAGATGCAAACGCAAACAAAGCTTGTGCAGGAAAGCTAATGCGACGGCAGAACCGCGCCTCAGAAAGCGGCCCCCTGTATTGTTTTACCTCGCTGCTGTAATCAAGTCCCACACGAAGTGAGCTGCTTCCACCCACAATCTCTCTAAGTGTGCATCATGTGTATTTGAAATGCATCAGAGCTTCCCATCCATCTCAGTTTTAAGATGTCTCCATGGAGATGATTGACGACAGTGAGGGGCCGCTCTGAAGAGAGGCCCCGGGTGAACAGATGAGATCACAAATCTCATCACTTTCTCTGTCTCATTCTCCCCTCCCTCTGACTCCCCCTCACTTTCTGTCGACAACACACACAAACAGGGAATATACAAACATTTTCATCACCCCCCCCCCCTCTCTCCAGCCCCCAATTCATCTTCACGGTGGCAGTAAAAGGTGAGGAGGGAGAAAAAGTAAAGGAGGTCCCAGACAGAGTCGGAGCAAGTTTTCAAGGTTTCTGCGAAAATGGAAATCGTGGAATTGTGGCTCATGAATAATTGAAGAGTTTGGAGAATCTTTAAAGTCTCGAGGAATAAAAAAATATGCGTTTCTGTTTTGAAATGGACATCACTCGCCTTAATCGTCCTCCAACTGCTGGTGTTGGCACCAACGAGCAGGTGTAACCATGTTTCACTGATAAGTTGACTAAATGTGCATGAGCCAGATATATCCAGTTATAGAAGACAGCAAAACACAGCTGGAGAAGATGCTGTAAATACTCTAACACAGACATATGCTGTTAACTGAATGACATTACTTTAAAGGCGTGGTTGACGATCTGAGAAGCAGATTAAAAAAGCTGAGCCATTGAGACAGATTTGAAAAAAGCGTCCCACCCCCCACACACAAACCTCTCCCCTCTGTGCTCAACAATAACTCCCCCTGAACCTGCATCCCCTCCCCTCGATACACCCCCTCTGGCAGCCCAAGAAGCCGGCCAGTAGACGATCCTATGCTAGCTTCAAATAGGATTCACCATGTCGGATTGTTAGTGACTAGCGGCATTAAACGCCAGCTCTGCTAGCGAGCACCGTCTGCAGCTGCCTGGACAGCTACCGTGTTGACATTGCAGAGACAAATAAGAGTTATTTATGTAACATGTGCCACGATAAAAGGCATGACCCGATGTTTATTTATTCGAGTTAGATTCCTTGTTTGGTCACATTTCCTCTTCAACTCCGCCCATTCTTCTGCGTTTCCCTCCTACTTCTGGCGTTGGGGCAAGCAGAAGCGTTTTTTCGTGTCTTTCTCAATCATGGCTCCTGTAGCTAAGCTGCTACGCTACTTTTAGCCGCTCAGATCTCCGAGGAGGGCTGGGAGGCGGAATTTTTTTTGTAGGATGATAGGAGAAGATTCCACCCTCCTTCGCCTCTGATTGGCTAGAAGTGCTAGGCTCCAATTGGTTATTATTCCAAATAGCTGTATAACATCATCGTCTGTCGGGTTAGATTCAGAAGTGTGATAATTTTCTGTTTGATGTAAAGCGCCTAAAGCCCGTGTTTGGCTTGAGCGTGTGATGACGTTTCCAGCTTTTCTAGCCAATCAGAGGCAGAGGAGGCGGGACTTCCCCTTACCATACTACAAAAAAAAAAAAATTGCGGCAGGGAGAGTGGAAGGGGACGAGTTAGAACTACGGGAGAGGGGTGCGTTGAATAAAGCAAGGTGATTGGATGGAGAGATGGAGCAGGAGATTGACCAATAGGAGCTGTCCGGGAAGGATGGCTCCCATTGGTCAACGTTTTTGCAGCCCTGCACCTGCTAGACTGAACAGATTTTTTCCATTCTTTTTTCACTTGATTTTGTGGAGACCGCACTACAGGACCATGATCGCCACAGAAACGAGGTTCATAGTAATTACCAATCTCTCCAATCATCAACCACGCCT
This sequence comes from Xyrichtys novacula, assembly GCA_962446985.1. Classification (NCBI taxonomy): domain Eukaryota; kingdom Metazoa; phylum Chordata; class Actinopteri; order Labriformes; family Labridae; genus Xyrichtys; species Xyrichtys novacula. The sequence continues at coordinate 2,016,550 of OY660882.1, read as the reverse complement.
TTAATCATGCCCTAAATGTGACTAAATGTGCATAAGTAAGATATAACCATTTATAAAAGACAGCACAACACAGCTGGAGAAGATGCTGTAAATACTGTAAGAACAGACATATACTGTTCACTGAATTTAACTTAAGAACAAATACACCGAAGTGGGCAGGAGATGAAAACGTCCAAATGCGATTGAGAGGTCAGCGGCTGATTTTCTGTCTGTTTTGGTAGAAACCTCTGGAAGACGCCCTTGTCTGTTTCTCTCTCCCACAACAAGGTCTCTGTACATCGTATTTTCTCCTTCCAGCAAACAAACAAAGCTGATGTAATCCTCGGCTTCCCTAAAGCCTGATCAGAGCTACTCAGGGTCAGCTGGACCAGACGGTAGAAACACAGCCGCTGTATCATTAGCGTTACAATTGCTCTCTGCAGGATTAGCCGGGGCTGCTTTCACTGCATTTTCACAGCAGAGACCAGAACTTTAACACCGGGCTTTTGTTCCCCAACCTGAGGGATTGCAGGAGGAGGATTCGGCGCGCGACTCTCCTCCATTTTCCGGATATTTTCTGGGAAGTCTAACAAGTCTTGTCTTTTGGCTGACGGCCTTTACAGCACTTTACTTTGTCAGCATAATTCACTGCCATTAGAAGAGGCGATATAAGAGGGCACCCAAGGCTAATTCTAGGAGGCAAGGAGCGCTTTCACTCAATCGTTCCGCTATAAGGAGACTTCACAAGTCACAAGGAAAATCCTCGTTTTAGCAGGAGACTTTTTCAGCTGTTTTCACTCCCTGTCTTTGTTCTGGGGAACAGATGACTGTCATTGAAAGCAGCTTTTTTCTACAAGTGAGCGGTTAAAAACTAAACGGCAGGGAACCATTTCCACAGCTAAAACTTTTTAAATGAGTTTAAAATGTACCTCTACCTACACATTTGTTCTGACATTTCCAAGTTCAAATTATTAGACAGAGGATGAGTCAAACTTTCTGAATAATGCAAAACCCAAAAGCAGACGAGAGGAGGATTTTTATGTTCTCTCTCGTCTTGTGGATTCTTGAGGACGAGGGTGTCTTTGACGACTCTGAAATCCAAATGTGCTTTTGGTTTGCATAAAGTTTTCTATGTTGTTGTGAGTCGAGTTGAATGAGAAAATAAATAGACTGTAATTTTGATTCTTCATGAAGGGTTTCGTCCACTCCTGTGGGCAAAGTGGTTCAGTCCACCCGGTGTGAGTTGACGGGATCGGTCTGACCTCTGTCAACCAGGTCAACCAGCAAAATAAAGACATCAGAAAAAGAAGAAGAGGGAGAAAAAAAGTTTGAAGAAAATGTTTTTCACTCTTTCACAAAAAAGGTGAGCACAACTCAAATGTCAGCAGTGGCGTACTCGGGCTTTTAAAGGTCCAGGGGCCAAAAATAAGAGGGGCACCACAGTTTTGCACATAAAGTTGTGGTTTACAGAGATCAGCCTCAATTGTGGTGTTTTGGGGTCCATTTAGCAAGCTCTTTAAGGAGGTATCCCTCTAACCCCCAATTTCTACTGCATCTGGAACGGCTACGAGAAGGCAGATTGTAGCTGATCGTCACCATTCATGTTAATGAAAGGAAGTCGGGCATAGACACAAAATAAAACATCTTTTCAAAATAAAACGCTCTGTGTTTCAGGTGGATCGTACTTCACACCTTGCAAACGGGCGGAGATGAACAAGTGAAAGGTTTTTAGACAGCATTTCAGCCAGATGACACCATGGATGAGGAGATGCTGATTTTAAAAGTTGAGAAGTAGATTTCCTCCTCTGAGAGGACATCTACTACTTATATGGTTAGCCTCTGTGGCTAAAGACAACTTGTTATTGCACGATCGCTGTGAATCTGCAGGTTCTTGTGAGTTCTCGCGATTACTGCTGTCCGTAATCCACCATGAAAGTCGTGTCACAAATGGATCCGGTAGGAATTGGCATCCGCCGTTCTGGATGCGGTGGAAATCCAGGGTAAGATGTCATTGCAATTTGGCTACAGGTTGTTTGATGGGGTTGAAATATTTAAAACACCATTGTGGAGTAAGGTTTGTCAGCCATTGGGGGCCCCCTAGTGGCCTGGGGCCCTAAGCATCTGCCTGCCTTGCCCGTTGACAAGCTCTGGCTCTGAGGCTAGCTGCGTAACAGGTATGTCAAAAATAAGAGCAAAATCTAAAACTTAATACTTCACAATATGATGGATAGTTACGTGACAGATTGAGATGGAAATTTAAAGAGAGAGAATGTGTTTACAGGGCTGTCCATCACTGGCTGAATGAGTAATACTGTTGCTGGCCACCAGGGGGAGCCCTAAATATTCCAGCTTCAGTTTCAGGGTGTTTGCTGAAAAACTCTGATTATTTTCCAATCTATGTCAGTCTCTTTTCTCTGACAGATTTTCACGGAGTCCAGTTGTGGCTGTGCAACACTAAGTCTGATTCTGGTCAAGATTTCAATGAGGTTGCAGTACAATCATGCAAACAAAAGACAAGACTCGTTAGGACAACACAGAGTTTCTGTATCTATTCAGTGTTTTCTACATTAACTCAACACGCAGACTCCTGCTTACAGAATTAAGCGTCTTTGAGAGACTTCAGGAAACATCAGGATCAAACCACGTTTGCCAAAATGCTCTAAATTAAAAACCTATTTGGATTACAGCGTCATGGCGGCGGGCTGCACAAACTCTCCTCCTCCTGCAGCATCATTTAGACTTTCTGAAGAAGAGGCCAGCTGTTTCGGTTTAATTTGTCGACTGAAAATATGAGTGATTCCAATCAGGAGCGAGTGTGTCCAACACTCCTCCAGCTGAAGATGAATTCCACTCGAGGTGAAGTCTGATTAATGCAGCTTCAGGCGCTCACAGCTAAGCAGCATACTCAGGATTGCTTGTTAGTTTTTGCTTTTCATTGCTTGTTTTTGAAATTCATTCGCCCGTGATGCTCAATACGAAATGTCAATTCAATTAAAAATGAAGGAAAATGATTGCTCGGTACTACTATTTCATGATCTTTCTTCTCATTAAAGCGAGCATGAATCCAGAGTTATGAATCCTAAAGTGTGTTTTTGTATGATTATGGCTGAAGATGGTTTTGAATTTAGCCTTAATGACTTCTGTGCAAACAGAAAAAAAAGGTAAGTTGGTGAACTCTTTTCCTCTTCTCCTTATTTCCCGGCGGTCTCAGCCCATTGAAGGAATCAGGAACAGTTTCAACCACAACAGAGCGTTTGTTACTGGGTATTGTGAGCCTCCTGATCCAGCAATTTAATGGCTTTATGTAACTGCGAGGCTAAAAATAAGATCCCTGAATAAGTGGAACATCATCGACTATTAAATCAGATATGACACTCTAAAAGCTTTCCAGCAATTATAAGCCGAGTTCACGTTCCTCAAACACATTATAATGTTACCTACAGAATGAAAGCTATTTTAAGTTTTGGGCTTTGAAACTATTGGAAAAGCGAGGAATAAAAGCATCGGATTTATGTTAAAAATAATGCATATTCAGCTCGCCGGTATGTTGTCATCTTTAGAGAAAGTGTAGCAGAAAATAGCACGACAATGACTTATTCATAAAATGACAAAACAGCTCATCTCAGGGTTCATTTAGCAGTCGGAGCTTTCCATAATTTGTGTCTTGGTCTAGTTTGATTTTCAATTTTAATAACGTACAAGGAAAACTAATTCTGTTAATGAAGAGTGTGTGATACAAGAAGAGCGACTTTACAGATTCATTAAAGTGAGATAATTATGTCGAACTGCAGTGGAGTCAAAGTTTTTGAGGCGCCTTCAGGAGTGGATTAAGTTTTACTGTGTTTTTGTATTGTGTTCAGCAACATGCGGTTTCTATGCAGCCGTGGAGCTCTGTCTGTTTTCATCATTCTGCCAACTATCTGTCGATTTACTTGTCGATTCCTGTTGAAATCATTAGGTCAGGGTCAGGTCAGTAAATAATAGGTATGTTCAAATAAATCTTTTCTACTTCCGATATGAAACCGATATTATAGCCTTCAGTATTGAACAATACTGATATTGATCTGATATTGGCACATAATTATGCATGACGAGTTTTGCACTCCGTTACAACGTCTTTTTCAGACTTATACGAAAAATACTGCCACACAGCCGACATCACTCCTACTTCCTGCTACTTTGTTTGCACCTTAATACACACTGTTGTTGTGATCACATGAGCTCTACATGCTGGATCCGGGTGCTGCTAGCTTTAGATGCCGGAGCGGAGTCTGGAATGGACTGCTTGTATCAGAGTGCTGATATCAATGATTTTAGATGCAGGCCGATGCAATCCGATATTTGTTTTTGACATCGAACCAATATTCAATATCCAATATCAGTATCAGATCAGGACACCCCTGGTAAATAATGCATTATCATGATGCCTTCAAATGTCATGTCCATAGACTGTATATACTATGGACAACTTGGTTCCGCCTTCCGCCAGTATACGGATTTGAAGCCGAAAAACTCTCAGTAACTCCACGTTTTCTTTCAATTTCCTGAAACCAACATTGCGCAGTAGCATTGTACGCATATGACGGGAGAGTTGCCGAAAGTCACTGTGATGGTGCTAGGCTCATACAGCGTATCCCCCGGGTGAGCGACGGGATCCTTGCACGCCCATAGGGTGTATCAAGTGTCAATCAAAGAAAACATGAACCCCCTAATAACTTTTAAAAATGGAGCTGTACAGTCTTACAGTAACTACATGTCAACATCGCAACCGGGGGGGTTATATTCTGTGTAATGAATTTCTAAAGTTTGTCCACAGCTCTTAGGGATTTATGACCTATACTGCAGCCCGCCACCAGAGGGTGCTGTTCTCGGAGTGGCTTCACCCAGCGAGGAGGCAGACGCTGTCCATTCTATATACAGTCTATGTCCATATCCCAAAAAAATTGGGTAAAAATCTGTTTATTGTTGAAGGAAAGTAACAGAACAGACCTGATCATGGTTTCAATAAGGACGTGAACCATTAAGGAGTCTCAGCAATATCAGTATCATTAAAATCTTGCTAAGTATCTCGCTGCCGAATTAAAATGAAAAAATATGCTGATTTTAAATTTGAAGCCTGCAGCAGGTTTTATCACAGTTAGAAAGAGGAAACAAAAGAGTCTAAATACAATCTGCATCGGCAACAACATTTCTAAAACAATGAGGTCGACATGCAACAGGTGAGTAACTTAGTAACCCCCAGTAAATAATGGGAATGGTTCACCACTCTGTGAGAGAAAGCGTGAGCAAATACATCAACATGGGATTTCATCATCGTCTACAGAACAAAAAAAACAGCAAATATTTAGAGGACATGACTCTGCAGTGGAAATCACTGCATGGCCTCATATGTAAACTCAGCTAGGACACTCAAACCGTACCATACTTGAGTCAGCATCCTTGTTGGTATTGCATAACTGCCTATAGATCGGCTATCTGATCATCTGAGAAGGCCCCACTAATTCTGAACATACAAGTTTTTCCATACCACCTATTTTGTGATATTTTCTTTATTTTGCAACTTTTCCAATATGATTTATTTCTTGATTTTATGGTTCGTGAAAAAACAAGGTCCCATGAGCAATCATATACAGCCATTCTATATTCCCGACACTGAGACAAACCCACCTGGAAAGCTGTATTACTCTATAATCAATCACCAGAGCAGGATGAAAAATGTTTTGCATGCAGTAGCTGATGCATTAATAATTGAAGATTAGATTGCAGATTAGCTGTTATGCACCAAGCTTTTCACAAACTAGCTCCCAACTGAGGTCAGGCGCGTCCAAGTAATAACAAGCAAATTAATCCAATAGGGGAGTTACGTCGAGATCAAGAGCTTTGCATATTCTGCCAAAACACAGTCAAAGTAAGAAATGAGCTACGGAGATAAGATCACCGATGGAGACGGATAAAATGCAAACAACGGGCTGTCCAACCAGATATGACAGAAATTACTTTAGTGTAATTAATTCTCTGTGGAGATGTGATGATAATGGTTTTTATTTGATTGTCAAAAAGATGCTAATGAGGCTATGAGAAGATGAGATAGCAGATAGACACAGGAGCCTCTAATGCAAATGTTTCCTTTCTTTCCTCAAATACAGGCGTACATGTGTGTTTTAAAGCGATAGCATGACTATATTCTAGCTAGCAAAGGTCCAGACTGGTTAGAAATATGAACTAAAGCAAAGAATCAATCCTCAATGTTTATTATCACTCCTGTCTTTTCCTGCATTCCTTTGTAGCTCTATTGTTTTTGGAGGTGAAAGTGTCAGCTGGGTCAAAAACTTCTTTCAGAGTTGTAACCAGCCTGGTTTGAGCGCTTTGATTCGCCACTCCAGGGTGTGATCGCTCTGAATACGACCATAAACCGACACGACTCGATGGAACGCAGGAAATGTTGATTCCACCTGAGCTGCTGATTGGTTCACACTGAGTCACTTATATTTACTCTATAGTCAAGTGTGTATTTGCAGCAGTTATGATGGTGTACAGATGCAAGAGGTATAGAGGTGATCACCAGCTGCCACAGTGTACAACCTTTGTTTTATGGCGTGGAAAGTCGAACTTTCAGTGGATTTTAATGTTGACTTTAGTTAATCTAGAACAAAACAAACTGATTTACTGTGACTATCAAAGTTAATGTCTTTGTTAACAGTTGGTTACAACCTCTGTGGGTAACAAAGGCGCCCTCTGCTGTGCAGGACTGGAGGTGTCCTCTGATATTGGAGAAAATAACTTAGTTTGCACAAGAAATGACGCGTGCACAAGATTGTAATTCCTCTGCTGGACACAACACAAAACAATGTTGTGCATGTGAGATCCTAACTGGCTAAAACCACAGGATCCGGAACGGCTCCTCTCTGCTCCGGACTGGCAGGCGGAGATTACCGATATTTCTCAAGAGACTGGACGAGATCTCACGAGCGCTCGGGTGTTTCCCTTGTAATCATAGAAAGATCTGCCGATCAGTGTATATAAACTCCCACATCCCACAACCCTGGCCTCTCCTTTCATCAAGTTAAGAACAGTTCAATGTATTGACCTTATTTTATTTTGAAAATTAACCGAATATTCTACTCTGTAGGTGCATACAACTTCCGCTGCTGCTCGTGCTGCACTGCACCAGATTGATGCGCCGTGCTCCAGCATCCGGCAAAAATAGAAACCTTTTGTTTCTGATCTGTAACTTGTGCACAGGAGATGATGACGAATACGCACAAGAGCATGTGGGGTGACAACTTGTGCACACAAGATAATTACTGTATTTTTCACACTATACGGCGCACTTAAAATCGTTTTGGCTTGTCGGAGCGCTGCAGCTACCGTAGCCTCTCAGAGTTATTGAATGAGTTAAATAAAATTTGACTTAACTGACTGTTTTGTTTGGCTTAATGCGCTTTATAATCCTGTGAGCCTTATGTACGAAAAAAATAAAATAAAATACGGTATGCAGTGGTCACAAGATGATAGCATTTGCAAATAAGAGAACTTTGTTTTGAAGATGAGATGCTAATTTTATTCGCAAAAATTATACACAATGTCACCTCATGTTTATGCAGGAAATCCTAAAGATAATCATGTTGCGTGCACAAGATCATAATGCAAATGCTGGAGATGATAACATGTACAAGCAAAGAGAATTTGTTCCACACATTAAATGCTCATTTGAGTGCAGGAAAGGGTGATATGCATGCAAGACAATTATATTATACACAGTGGCTCTTTACTTGTGTGCATGAGATTCTATCTTGCGGCTCCAGATCATGACATGATTCCAGCATGTGCACAGGAGATAAGTTACTGTAAGTGCGAGAGAAAATTGTAGCCTGCCCACGAGACGGTCAAATAGTGCAGTAGATAAAACGTTTCTGCAAGTTTCATGAGATATTTAGACAAACGTTATCATCCTCGCGGGGCTCCGGGGGCTCAGCAGGATTAAGAAAGTGTCAAATGGAGAAAATACTCTAAACAGGGAGTGATAGTTCATTTAGAAAGCTTTCAAATGTCACTGCTGCTTCTCCCACTTCTTATTAATTCAGGGACGTCGGACTGTAGATCGCATGCTGGTGTGTATCTGCGAGTCTATAAACATCTCTCTGTTATTCGTGGCGTCATTCCTCTAGTTTCCTGGTGTGCATCATTACCTCGGGGACTTAGCATGCTGTTATTTGTGTTTGTAGGCGCAGCACTCTGAGCCAGCACTCGCAGCAGTCTGGATGGCGGCCCTGCTTCACTAGAGCTGAGGAAAGTGACCTTCTCCACAGTATATTTTACACCAGGCCCTCGGGGCCCCGCGGCCCTCTGTTCCAGCTGGAACACACTGTCGCGCGACAGATGCCACATTAAGCAGCACTCCCCTCTGCCATCAACCCGCTTCCAAAAATCCCCCGCACTCCCTCTTTGGTGGACTCACACTGCAGCGTATGTGTGTGTGCGTCTCTTTGTGTGTATCAGTATGTGTGTGCATTAAGCTGAGAGGTGAGGGTCTCCGACGCTCAGGCCATCAGGCTCATATTGGACATGTGCGCCGATGTTTGCACTCTAACACTTATTAAAGCTCTCCAAACACTTATCTCTCTCTAAAGTCCTGATGTTTTCCCTCAGCCCATCCAGCCTGAAATGATCCGTGCGCGCTCCGGAGATAATGGCGGGGTAATTTTGTTTCACCGCCGTTATGTTTCAGCCTCGCATTATGCAATTAGGTTTCATAACAAAACAATAAAGCTATACTTTGGTAACATCACAGCTCCTTCAAAAAGGCAGACTTTAAACTGCTTTTTCTCTCGCCCCAGCGAAACCGCATTAACACCGAGATAACCTCCTCGTGTTTCTTTTTTCTCATCTGGAGGTGCTGCTGGATGGAGCCCCATGATGCACAGGGGCGACAGTCCTCAGATGGGCAGGCTGGATTTGACTCTTTTCCACCTATCACAGTCTTCCCCCAGTTTCCTGCTCCACCTGCTCAATAACAGCATAGATAATATGAGTCAATTATATGATATAAACACAGGAGAGTGTTTACATTGATTTCAAGCTGTCTGTCTCTGTTTATCTACAACAAGACCTTAAAGGTGCAGTGTGTAGTATTTAATGGCATCATAATGGACATGAGTAGGTTTAAATTAGCGTATTATCATCCCCAACACGCAAATAGTTTGGATTTTGTTGACTTAGAGTAAGCCTTTTATTACCACATGTATGGTGACCATACGTCCTCTTTTACCTGGACATGTCCTCTCTTTAGGGGGCTGTTTGAATGGGAAAGTTTATTTAAGCCTTCAAATGTCCGCGGTTTTGTACGTTAGTTTCGAGTTTGTGTCACATGGACTTACTGAGTTAAAAGCGCATAAAAGACACTTGAAACTCTCAAAATTAACTTTGTGCGACTCCATGACTCCGCCCAAATGTAGTAGTGTCCTGTTTTTGGGAAGTCAGAATATGTTCACCCAACACATGAGGAGCAGGTTGCCCACAGAGGTCGCCATCTTGCGCCACAATGTTCCTACAGCAGCAAAGAGCGGACAAACTAGTGCTGGCTTTTCGCCTCTAAACCGTTACTGTAGTAGGCAAGAATTTGTATATGAAGATGTTTTTAGTTGTATAAAAAATGACGAATTTTCTTATCCTGCATCACAGAAGCTTCTTGTCCTCATAGGCCAACGTTGCTCTCAAGTGCAGTTAATAAAAACTTACCAAATCACTAAAAAGAAGGATTATCGCATTTTTCCGACTATGAGATGCACCTACAATCCTTAAATTTTCGACCAATTTTATGTGGTATAATGCGCTCAAAATCTGTCGAAATGTGTTGAAGTACGACTTTGGTAAGCACTCCGCTCAATGGATATTCTGAGCATTATGGTACGCTGTGTCACTACCTGATGGGCCTCGTAACAGGACCCCTGAGCAGTCTACAAGACTGCCTGACTGTAACGTCTAAACTAGAAATGCATTCATGTAAGGAATTAAGGGCTCGGAGTACGCGCTAGCAACAATAAACCAATCAATGCTTAATGCGCCGTAAATCTAGTGCAACATAGACACGTTAATTCACAGTGCGCCGTATAATCCGGTGGGCCTTATCGCCCAAAAAATACAGTAGATAGCGGTGTTATATGGTTAGGAATATGGTTAAACTTTCTCTTTTTCGTCTTCGACACGGAATCACTCTGGAGCAGCACCAAGAGTTAAATTTTAGTCGGACTCCTCAACAGCTGAAGTTGAAATCTGACTCTTTATTGTTCATTTTTAATAAAGGTACTGACAAAGACCTCGCTGAAGGCCTGTCTTTAAAACATTTATGACACCTCAGCGACTTTTTAATCACGCGCCGACTGTTAATATTAAAACTGACGAGTGTGGAAAGCAGCTGCTGCTCTTCGGACTCTGTTATCCTGACTCGATCAAAGAGAAACCCTCTTCTGATGATAATGATAGATTGATTGATTATTTGTTTATTTTGACGGCTGGTGAGAGATTGATGATGGGCGTACAGCGTCTTACACGGACACACATCCTCTCCAAGTTTTCTCAGAGTCTCCTTCACAGTTTTGAATATTTGTGTATTAGCGTCAGCCAATCAAAAGCAGCTAAAATCAGCTGATTAAACCAGCAGAGACACCTCTGGTGGACTCGTTTCTATTACTGGGCTCACAGGGTTAAAATGCAATCAACTTTCCTCAGTGAATACTAATTATTGAATTTGGACCACATTCCTCTTGGCCGAAGCAAAAAGCAAGAGACAGGATACACAGACAGACACTCTCTCTCTCTAAAGGATGATATCGATTTCGTCCAGTTTGTCAGCCAGCCACACATCCACCCAAACACTCTCTCAAGAAGTTATTTGCTCTGCTTTCTCTGTCAGTTTTCCCAGAACTCTTTCCAATCTCTGTAGAGTTTCCTCCGCTTGAAAAGAAACACACATGAGCTCATGGCTCGGCAGTCGTGAAAGAGTTGATATCCGTTCAAAGTGGCTGAAGTTTCGTCTAAAGCGTGTCATATTCCTTGACCTCGCGTCGATCAATGCCGTAACCGCATCGTTATCTATCGACCGACATAAATATGCTGGTGGCTGCGACGGGTTAAAGGTTATCCATTGAGGAAGCAGATAGTAGAAAATGGATCTTATTCATTCTGGCTCTGCTTCTTGATTCCCTCTGTGTTCTGCCGAGTCTTTTCAGGAAGTGCGATGTGTCAGGAACAGCCAGACATGAGGTATTATTAGCCAGGAGTCCGGCTAACGCCCAGAGCCACCACGGAGTGTGATTACGCTTGCCCCCTGCAGTTCAAAACAGATGCTCTTCACCGGCAACTGGCAGCGTGGAAGAGCCTGAGGCGGGCAGCTATTTTGGGTAAATTAGTAAAGACAACAGTTGCTCCCCAGGTTGACGCTGCCATGCTGAGGTGCGGTGCAAGGCGACAGAGTGGAAAACACAGACTCAACCTGGGCAGCACAGCCCCACGGGCGTTTGTCATTTGGAGGCGCTCCAGCAGACAGGTGGCTGCTGTGGTCGACTGCTCCCCGTGCACCTCACCCAGGTAATTAGCCATTCAGCTCCAGCGTGCAGGAGAAGAGGGCGGTCATCGACAGAGACAGCTGTAATGAAGACAGCTCTGCAGTGGAGACATTATTCCTGTAGGCTTCTTATTCTTATATCCCGAGTGTGTCACTACAGGCTCTGCTCAGACTTCTGTTTTACATGCAGCGACAGATTCCATTTTTAGAGGAGTCGAACACGAGCTCGGTTCTAATGTGGAGGGAGTTTTTACATCACAAGGTCAACCGAGGGAACGTTTTTATCAGCATTAGTGAAACACGACCAGCTGATACTTGACTTTAAGATAAGAAAAAGGACAATTCATGAAACTATACCTTAAAAAACTGATGCTGCCCAAAGCACACAGTTCAGTCCTTTTCGTGTTAAACCAAACAACACCAAACTAAACCATTTAGTACCATAATAAACCCACCGAAACAGAACCCTATCACTCCATACTGTACTATTCCATACATAACCATACCTTATAGGGCTGGAACCATATGCTTTTCTCCCGATTCAATTTGTCTATGATTTTTTTGGATGCCAATTCAATTTGAATTGCGAATTTAACGATATTGTGGATTTTCTCGATTTTTAGTCTGCATTTTTAACGCCAGTGAAACAGTTGATTATGATTGTCTGCAGACTATTCCAGAAACCATATTTCCTCCCAAAATACACATCACATGTTACTCAGTTTAGTAAGATTTATTCTTCAATTTAAAAAAACAATTGATTTTTTTAACATAAAATCGATTTAAAAATCATAAAACAAAAATTTTTCACACTTATATGAATTGATTTTTTATCCCACCTCAAATACCCTACAACACCACCATTTACAACAAGACTGCACTAAACTAGACCACATCAAATGACACAAAACCAAACAATTCTATAGACTTACACTTACAGACTCATTCCGATAAAAATCACGTTTTTCTCGTTGTCTATGAGAAAGTGCAAAATTGCATTTCTGAGTATTTCTGCATTCAAATCACTGTGAACCTCTCACAGACCCAAACGGCACATTCAGACACAGTGAGATTTTCTATGTCACAACTCTAGGCTCCGCCCCCATGTCCCGCTCTGTAGGCCAGACCCCCAGAAGTAGAGAGGACGATTGCGAGACAAGCATGTGCACTAGCAGATTGCAATGCTCGTAAGAAAGCTAATTATGATATTAGCTTTTATCATGTCCCTAAAGACGTTAGTGTTCGAGAGCTGAATAGTACCTATGTTACCTGCCACTTCTGGCAGTGTTACGCTACAAGCAGTGGACTTTAAATAATCACAATTTAAAGTCCACTGAGAACACTTCAGATAATAAAAAGAAAACAATCAGAGTGGGACTTTATCCATGTTCCAATTGCATATTATATCAAACCAGCTTGATCTGGACTGAACTCCATTACACTACATCTAACCAAACCTTATTACCACATATAAACAAATCACAGCACATCAGATCAGACGCAACTGTTCCACACAAACCCACAGCTGCTCCATAAACCTCATTTTTACACAACAGACAAAACCAAGACAGACTTCCCTATTTCATGGGATCCTGGGATCCTCTCCGAAACTTTCTTTTGACAAATTCTGCCCACAAACTGACTTTAAATATATGACAGAGTATCAAGCTAATTCCTAGGGTTAAATAAAAGATTTAGGAAAACTGTGGAGTACTTATGGTTACATGTGGCAGACGACAATTTCGCCTTCTGTTAATATGTTTTGTCGCCAACCACGCGGTTCTTTATGCGTTTGACAGCTTGACATAGATGGGATGATGTTCTGTGGCTCATTTTTTGTTAATGTAAGCAGCAAGACTGTCTGGAATCCAAGAGTGCAGACCTTCACTAACACCAAAGGTAAGTCCTGCCATCAAAGCTCTCTCCAGACCTGAACGGGTCCCTCTTTGGCCTTTGCCGCACCCTTTTTTTCTAAGTTTCAAGTAACTCTGGCCAACAGTTTTTCCCCTCCAGCTTGTGAATAGACACATAGGAATAAAAACATGACCTCCCGGGCTTCGTAAAGAATATATATTTCTGCTCCTCTTTTTCTGGTAAACTGTCCATCAGAAGCTCAAAACTGATGCATGGGTGAGATGCTAAATATGTGGGCAATTCTTCTGTAAGTTGTTTTGGTGGTTCACTTCTGCTTCAGGCTCTGACAGCGAGGTCAGGGTGAAATAGGACATGCCCTTTGACCTTTGAGAAGCAACGGTCAGGAGATCACCATCAGAAAAGTGCCGATTTTCAGAAAAGCCTCAACTCTGTTCAATATTTTCTTAAAAATATGTTTTGCATGCAGTTCTACTATGCAGTGTTTTTAGTACGACAACTCTAGTGGGGTCACACAAGAACATATGATAGTCCAAAAACAGCACATAATACATTCAACCAGACGCTGTTCCTCAGATGCAGCGAACAAATATTTGTTGTGACGAACATTACCAAAGTCCATTTTGAAACCGACATCGAGCAACACTTAACAAACAAAGAAAACATCGGCATTTACCGCCACAGCGATCAAAAACCTTTTGCTCTTCCGGGTCAATCACCTGCCAACAACAGTGACACAGCTACCTCCATTCCTGAGCCCTAGATAACAGGACAGCAACACCTAGGGTGTACAAAGTGAACTGCAACTCGTTTTATGGTATCACATCAACATGTTTGGCTCCTAAAGCATTAGCGATCACACTTTGTGCGAAATAACGAGGATCACGCACAACATTTTCCTCAGTTTGATCAACGATTCCTTCTGCCAGTATAAAAGTCACCTTTTGACACCTTTTGTCTTCCCTCTTATTCTTTAAAAATTAACCAACAAGAGTTTTTTGTTGTTGTTAACGACATTCAGGTCCTATTTCCTCTGTAGCTCTGGCATTTAGGAGAACAAAAATCATGTTACCGGGCTATGCATGAGCAAAAATGAGATTGCTCCGAGCAAGCGTACGCACAAGCCCGACTTTGCTCGGCCCCACTAGCCGTGGCGCAAGAACTAGCATGTGCTTACTTGCTAAAACTTGATAAAGTTGGCAAAGCTGAGTTTGCAAAAGTGCACCAACATATCTGTGTCTGAAAAGTCGACATCTGCACAGTGGCGCCCTCTAGCGAAGCCAGTATTGAAAACACCCCACTTGTTTTCGGCTGTATTCAGTATTAGGGTGACCACACTTCCTCTGTGGGAGCGAATAATAGACATGTGTTTGAGCAAAGGTATCGCGAAACAGGATACAGCCAGAGAGAGTCCAGATCATGGTGAACTTTCCACACAAGAATAATTGTTATCTCAAGTCCAGAGAGGAAAACTGGCAGCGCTGGCCAGCAAAAATATGTGCACGTTTACAGAAGAAGTCGTTGTTGGCTATCAGTATAAGAAAGCAACGGAGGAACAGTTCTACGGATTTTTGGGGCTTTTACTGTCAGTCTGTCGGCCCGGTTCAGTCTGTTCATTTATCAAGATCGCCATGAGTTGTGTTTTGAGTTTGTGTCCCGTGGACTTACTGAGTTAGAAGTGCGTAAAAAACTCTTAATCCGATCCTGACTCTGCCCCCTGCGTCGTCGTGTCTTATATTTGTGGATTCAGAAAATGTTCGCCCTAGTCAGGATTTAACGTCACTCCAGTTTGAAAGGTGTATCACTACGTTTGACTGCTTGTGCATTCTTTAAAGAGCTGTGTTTGGTATATTATGTATGCTAACAGGATACTCCCGGCTCTCTTTATCCTCAATGCTTCGAGCCACGCTGGTCTGCAAATCAATGAACATCTTTGAGGTAAAACGTACCGGGCTGCAGTAATTACAGCCTTTTACTTTCAAGGAGACAGGAGTTCAGCCAGCTGATGGGCGTCTTTCTCCCAGTCTGCTCCGCTTCATTACAGGCTTGATTACCTATATTATGCTATTGTGCTCATATTCAGCATTATATACTAATTAAATCTAATTGGCCAGTCAAACCCCAGCAACCCCTCCAGTGCTACATGAAAGCATTGACCTCTACCAACAACGATACACACCCAGAAGTGGTAATGAGCTGCAGTTTTTTCCGCAGCATTATCCTAATGATGACTTTTTCTTGCCCTTTTGACAGCCTGAAGTTTTGTGAGTGCTGCTGTTTCAGGAAAAGCCGCGCGGTTGATGGAGCAGGGTAGAGTTTACAGTTTGAATTTTCATCACTGAGTCGAACGTTCTCGGGATGATTTCGCAGACAGTCGTGGTTGAGTCGGTAAGCGCTGATGGGCCGTAAATGGGGGAGCGGAACTATGTAAATGGGAACCTGGCTGGTGCTGCTCTGCTGGGAAATCAGGTGGCCATTTGAATATGCAACCCCAGGGCCAACGCTCTTAATTCCTTTCCCCTCAACATGCCACACAAGGAGAAAGGAAGTGACAAAATGGCAAGGAGTGCACGGGCAAGAATTTGCATTTTAATGTGCCTGTCGGAATCACTTTGGATAAGAGCTGGGAGTGTGAGAGACCGCGCAACCCCACAGGTCGGCACCAAACAACCCATAATAGCTGCCGCCCACGAAACAACATCCTGCGGGTTGAGGAAGATGTTGTGAGATAGAAAAAAAGGGGGAATCAATGTTGTTTGGAGAGGGAATAAGTTTAGATCCACGAGACGGATAAAACCCAGGTGAGGGAAGACTGGGAAATTTCTTTAGATAGTCCTCATTAAGAAAGTTTTCTCTCGCTGAAACTTAACAGGAGCAACCTTGAAAGGACGTTTACTTCAATCTCACATGGTAAACATTTATCATTAATTGCAATGACAGTCTAATTATAGCGCCTGTTTTCCTGAAGGACGATCGAATTTGTCATCTCTGGAATAACAATCAACTCCCAAAGCAACAACTGCAAAGACAAGATGTTAAAAAAAAACGCAAACAATGCAAACACTGATCATTAGTCTTCGCTCTTGTACCTCCACGAAGGAAATAATTTCATCGCTTGTTTCAAGAACAAAAGGGGAGTTGTTGTTTTTTTTTCATCACTACAACTCCTGAGAGATGAAAGCTGCAGTTTGAAAACAGCTGCCTGGGAGTTCATCTTCACACGCCGGCACTCTGTTATTGCCGTTTAATGTCCTCGATCACATTGTCATTTGGCAGAAGGTGAGTTGAGTATCGAACGCCTTGATTAAATCAGTTCAATTTTACCCCCCGCCGTCGCAGAGTATCTTTCCACCTATCGATGAGTGTGTGTCGCGCCCCCGGCAGACGCAAGGGCACTGAGTGAGTGGCTCTTAGACACTTCCACTGTCGGGGACGGTCAGAGAGCAGACAGCCGGGCAGCGAGTCAGACGTCAGGATGCGATTGAGAAACCAGAGTCATCCTACAGGGATGCGTCGTTGTGGCTGATTCCCTCCATCGATGGAGCCATTTGGTGCTTTCAAGGTCCTCGGTATAGTACAGCTTAATGAGTCTGCAGTCTCCTTGGATTACTAAGCGGGTGAACCCGGCTGTCTCTGCCTGTCAATAGCTTGAATATTTAATAAATATATTTCACTGAATTATGTTAACCTTGGGTGACATTTTCTCTGAACCTATTTGCCGTACATATCGAATTCCCTCGCTCTCACTTACTTTGTCCTGCGCTGAAGGTTTAAAGTTTATTTCTCAGTGAAAGACCGGACTGAATGGGCACTTAAAGAGTAACTTAATACAGAGATAAAAAGCAAAGTTTCACTTTTTATAAGCCCTACACATCTGGTATGAGCGGCGACAGAGATTCAGTGTCAAGACGAGTTTCGTAGCAACCACATCTGATGAGAACAACGACACCCTTCAATGAATCCATCCTTTTTTCTGAAAAATACATTAACCATATAGTGTGAGATACTTATTGCAAAAGAACAAATGAGTTCATCCGACAAAAACAACATGTGCTGGTATTCAAGATAATTACATGACAATCATTTTGTTCAGATGTCAAATTCAGGGCAGAACACACAGATGCTATCATAATGTTGCACAGCTGTGATCGAGGCTGCAAATCATCAAATAACTCTAAACATAATCAGCTGTGTAATTTCAGATTTTTAAAGATGATGATAAACAGTCAAAACACAGACATGTTGTTTGTGTTTTTACAAAGCTACTGAATCACTGCGAGCGAGACACGTCTCATGGTCGTGTCATTAACAGCATGTGGAGACATTAACTATATGTATAATGTAGTTCATGTCTGTTTTGATGCAGGCTGTACTGTAGGTGTTTAATCTAAATGAAAGGAGGCAGACCAGGGCTCGACAGTGCGACTGTTTCACTTGCATTTGCGACTAAAAATAGATGTGTGCGAATTGAAAAATATATCTAGGGGCAAATGTGAGCATAAAACATGTAAATGTAAATACTGCGGTGAGGTTATTTTTAGGTTGGATATTTGACAGACTTTTACCGCGGCTCTACCGGTGTCTCCTCACTCTCCATAACCGGGAATAACAACAGCAGTGCGGTTAAATCTAATCGGCACCCTCACTGTCAACGTTGGGTGTTGAATAAGGGACCATCAATAAATTACAGGTTGATGTTCTCAAAAAAGGCTGTTTTCTTTCAACAGCTTCCATGTCACGTGACCAGTTGACTAAAAATTGATTTGAAATAATAATACTAAGGTCAGACAATAAGACACACCTCTTTCTTTCGCTAATTTGTCCTCTAAAAATGTTTGTGTTAAATTTAAAGGCAAATTTTGAGGATTTTCTTCAATAGCTTCCATGTCATGTGACCAAAAGACCTCAAGTTGATTTCAAATAATAGTACTTATGTTGTCCAGTATGACACTTTTCCAACTTTTTCAACATGTGGTCCTTGTGAAAAAAAGTTAGTGTCAAGCCCTGCAGACAGATACAACGCTGATTTGTCAGCCGGTTTTTCCCTCTTTGTCCTTTACTGCATGTGCAATGTGACATGAGTTCCTATATGTTTTAACACTTCAAGCAAGAAATATCCTTAAGTGTGAAATCAGACAGGGCCACAGTGTACATAGAGTAAATGGTGAGTATTTATAGAGCTGTTAAGGTCGTGTGGTGCAGTCAAACAGAAAGTCTTGACAGTTTTCGTCACTCTGTTGTTCAAATACAACTTTTCTAACTCCTTCCATTTCCGCCTTTATTTCCCATTCAGCCCATTTTTATCCTCCCTCTCTCTTTCATAATTCTTGTTTAGCCTCTCAGTCAGCCCGCCTCGCTCTCTCTGGGCCTTCCTGGCCCGCTAAACCCTTTAGCACTCTCTTGTAATCTGACCTGGCCTTCCGTGCCATTATTGCACCAGCCCTCCCAGATCCGGACCTAATGCAATTGGAAGAGCTTTTCCACTCTCACTGTTTCCCCTATTTTCACTTAATAAGCCCCATCTCATTGTTTTTTAGGCCACAAACAGAATTTCACTTCAATTGAATTTATGCCTCTGCTCTGGGCTTTCGCAGGAACGACACTCCTCGGTTTTCTGTTTCGCACTGTGATGTTTGACTGTGAGAAGCTTTAAAATAACTGAAAAGTGATGGAAATTAAAGGAAACATATAGAGTTTTATATATTTGTTTTGAACTAATCCCACGATTTTAATCATTTATTTATTTTGTGAAGGGAGTATTGTCTTTATTTTGAGGAATTTGCGCCAGACACTATGGAACAAAAACAATGTATTTAATTAAAGATTCTACACAGTTATTCATAATATATTGATTAAAAACTTTAAAACCTATGGACCTGGAGAAGAAGCACTCACTTGTCTTACCAGTTATCTATATAACAGGTGTCATTATGTACAAAAAAATCAGGTTGAATAGAGCTGCTAAAGATTAAGTGTGGTGTTCCTCAGGGGTCCGTATCCGGACCACAGTTATTTAGGTTGCACATTAATAACATATATGGAGTCTTCTTTAAATCCGATTTTGTTTAAAGGTGAAACACAGATTTACTTTACCATTAGGAAAACTTTAGAAAAGTGTTAGATAAAAACCAGGTTGAATAGAGCTGCTAAAGATTAATTGTGGTGTTCCTCAGGGTTCCGTGTTGGGACCACTGTTTTTTATGTTATAAATTAATAACATCTGTGGAGTCTACTTTAAATCCGATTTTGTTTGCAGATGAAACACAGATTCACTTTGCTGTTGGGAAAACTTCAGAAGAGCGTTAGATACTTTGGGGGTATGAGTTGAAGAATTAATGAATTGGCACTAAACTGAAGCAAAACTGAAGCAAAACTCGACTTCATTCGGTAAAAAAAATTGTGATAGATGATGTAGAAATTGAAAGAGCTTCTCAGATGTTATTTTAAATAAATTAACTAATAAAATTATGAGCTATTGCCGACTTTACAGAGTTTCTTGCCTTTTTTTAAACTCTTTAAGTTGTTATGATGCTCGAGAGTCAGTTTACAGTAAGAAAATGAGCTAAAAAATCAATAAATCAATAAATCACAACTTCTGAGCTCCCTCGTCTTCCTCTACTTCTCCCCCTCAGGTCTTGCGTGCAGGGCCGAGGGGGGGTTGGGTTGGAGGGGTTGGGGGACACTTAAAACAGGCTTCAGTCAGAGGAGATGAGCCCTCGCTGTGCTCCTGAACAACCATTTCCTCCAGGGAAAAACGGTTCCTGTGGGTTTAACATGCAGCTGATGGCTCACTTGATTACCTCCAGCTCTCTCCACTTCCGTCCTGCTGTTCCCCTCCTCTCTCTCTCACCCTCCCCTCTCTCTCTCTCTCTGCTGTTCTTGTTGCTTTCCATACTAGTTTGACCCTATCGATTTGCCCCAACCCCGGCTGTAGCTCACTAGCCTTTTCTTATTTGTTTGCAGAGTTAATCTGCGACACAGCTCTGACCCATCGTCCTGACAATGAAGTGGAAACAAGCGGCAATAGCTGACTGAAAGAATTGCAATTGTGTTTCAATTGCTCTGCGGCGGGGAAGGCGGTCGAGTCACAAGGTTAGCCAAGCAAAATAGTTCAAGACCCAGCGGCTGCAAAATACAGCCAGAGGAGACACACTTCATCATCTTGTTAGAGTATATTTACAAGATTTGGTTAATTAGAAATGATAAAAAGGTTTGAAATAATGGTGTGTTATGAAGGATTAACTTGTTACAGCTATGAAGTTATCCTCAGTTTCTCCTCTGTATCTTCACTCTTCTAATTGGAGCCATCCGCCGCCCACACGGGTTGACATGAAATGATTTCCTCACAATAATTGAGACTCAACAATCCATGCTGCAAGTTTTCTTCCAGCTCTGATCTGGTAATCAAGTTTCCCCGTTTCTGCAGCACTGCTGGAAGGAGAGCTCTCAGAGAGGTCACGTCGACTCAGAGAAATATGTAGCCTTTTTTTTTTATTTTCGGGTCAAATAACCGTGAATATTCAAAAGAAAACTAGAGGAGTAAACAGATTAGCAGCACTATATTTTTCATAATACAAACAAAATGATGCAAAGACAGAACAGTCATTGGCTTAGATCGGGCGGGATGATAATGCCAGTGGGCTGAACTGTCACATGAGCCAAAATCCAGCTGTTTCAGCTCTGCTACCAAGCCAACACACTTACTACATGAATCATAAGGCTACAAGCAAGATCAGAGTACTAACCTGTACTGAACCAAAGCAGTCGAAACCCTTAACTTTTACTGAGAACTTTTTAAAATGGAAAAGTCCTGTAAGGAATTTTAAGTTTGTGTTTAATTTGGACCCCTGAGGACAAAGTGGAAAATTTAAAGCTCCTGTCAGGAGTTTCTTTGTGTTGATGAAATAGACTGAAATTCATATCACCATGATGCCTTTCCATGTTAAAAAGTAAAAAAGACAGTCAGGCTCAAGATTGAACATTTAGATAATGTTATTTTTTAAAAGGTGGGGTAGGCAGAAATCCATTAAAGAAGCATCTCTTTTTGCAGTGTACAAAATCTTTTAATACCAGTCAGTAGCTATTAGTTATTGATGACATTTGGGGATATCACAATATCGCTGTGTCTGTGTAGTCAACATTTTAAATTTTTGAGCGGCCCGATCTTTCTAACTGTAAACAAAGCCGTTCTCCGCCTACGCCAACCTGATTGGTTGTTAGACAGACACTGCTTCCTCATGTTGTGAGGCATGCTCCACAATTAACGTTCACAAGCCCAAACAAAGTTAGCGTGCTACAATATCGGACAGTAGAAACCAACCAGAAAGTACGGAAAATTGTCTGAATCCTCCTTTAGCCACGACTGTCGACACAAGCAAGAAAACAAAGTAAATACCGGAGACTCTGGCGGAATAACGGGCGCTTAAAACGGAGGTAGACCGGACAAGAGCTAAAAAGCCGGGTCAACATAAAACGATAGGGGACGCTTTGGGATCTTATGGACCCTGTAACCTTTCTGCTGGACAGGTAAACCGCTTTAACAAAGTAAGACAAGGGTCTGTAAGAAAAGTGTTTCTTAAGTGTTTCTTGCATTATATCTGAATTTAATTGGAACAATATGAGCGAGAACGAGCGTCTGTTTGTGGGCGGGGCTTGTTGAGGCAAAAAGGGAGGGGAGAGGAGGAGCTGAGGGGAAAACTGGTTGGGAGGGGTAGAGTTTACATTCAAGATTTCTCCTAAAAACTGACGCTTCCTCAGATCCTGCCTACCCCACCTTTAACACCAGTATCTCTTAAAAAAATCAATCCAAATATCATGAATACATTTGAATAATTGGGGGCACAGGTAGACGCATGCAGTCCACCTCAGCTCCACCTTTTTGTGTCTGAGTTGATCAAAAGTTACAGTATGCCAAGTCATAGTTTCCAACACGGCCCCTCCCATCAGGAGGTTCAAACGCTGTCTCAAAAATCAGTGGGTAGTTAAAATCTGAACCGTCTCTCTTACTCTCTGTGTTAAATAAAAGCAGGTATTCCTCTTTATTCCCCCCTCCCTCACCTCCTCTGTTCCTCTCCTGTATCCACTCCAGTCTTTACCTGCTGTCTAATTGGCAGAGGTGATGAGGCGAGAGGATTGTGAGTGGCAGACGGGCACCGGCGGAGGATTCAACCCCTCGGAAACATAAATGCAGACACGGCTCCTCATGAGTCGTACCCTGCTGTATTACACTTTGAAGGGCCTCCGGAGACAAACCCTCGAGTGGGTGTTTAAAGGAGCGAACTTTCGAGCCCACAGAGGGCTTCCTGTATTTACGGCTCACTCTTTCCAGCCACGTTACAGAAAGGGCAGCTGAAATTGACACACCGCGGTCAGACCCTCAGCTTGAAAATAGCAGGTTTATTGTCATCCTCATTATCATAAATCATTGGAGCACGCTGGCCAAACTCACCCTATAATTAGTCCAGCTTGGCAAGGGGAATGTCCACTTGGCTGCAGCTGATGCTCATTTGTTACTTTGGCACACGGCTCGCAGTTAAATTGTTTGCCTAATACTCTCAAAGAATTACTCCCCATGCAAGTCCCAACCTGTAGGTCTGGACCTCTCCCAGGTTGGAACCAGGTCTGAAAGCCATAGGGCTTTGTTCTACCCTTAACTCAGATGCAGTGACAATATTTGGGGATAAAATATTGGCTTTAAAGGCGAGTCAGAGCGGCAGTGTTTGCAGAGACAGTCCGGTGACTGTAATTACTCGCTCAGCCATGAAGAATAAATTTCATCCTGGATAAAAGGAGTGAAACTTCACAAGCCAGACAAACCAAACTTTATAAAAGTATCCTCTATTTTTGACTGTAGACAAAACTACTTCTGTGGTTTTGTACATTTTCAGTGTACTGTGTTTACCAGTGTGTTTCAGGGCCTCTTCTCATAACATCACTCTGTTAAACTCAGTACACCAGTTTGGTTGTATTCTTGACGAGCAGCATGTGTCTCTAAATCTCTATATATTGCTCAGCATGAATGGTGCAAGGTCCAATATGTATATACTAGCCATGCTGTGGGCACTTACACATCTCCAGACCATCAGGGATACAGGCTTTTGTACTGTGAGCTCATGATAAGCCAGGTAGTCCCTTAAAGGGATATTCCGGCGTAAAATTAAGGTCAAACACACTGTAACACTGAGTTAGACACTCCCTGAGAGATGAATGTTGCCGACCGCCTGCTTCTCTAGTTATACCAACTTTAGTTATGACCGCACGATAGCAATACACAGCAGTCTGAGGAGCCATCAACAAACCTCAACCAAAACTCCACTCTATAGCCACAAATAATGATCAGAACAGCACCGAACTTCATCAACAGGACATATAGGGTCCCAGTCATAGTACTAGCCACCAAACATCTTTTAACTTTGACTAATTTCTTTAGCAAAGAGACTAAACACAACTCACCCACTCTCTTCCAGCAGCCACTTGTTTGTACGGAGACCTCCGGGTGAGTCCATTACGGACTACAGCGGGGTGACACAGCTCAAGGAAGAACATTTACGATCATTACTTCATGAAAATGCAATCAGACCGAGATGCTAAGGCAGAAGAACTATCACGTCTGCAGTGCAAAATTATTAATATAATGATTATTACTTCAAGGAAATGATGAAGAAATGATTATAAATGTTCTTCCTTGAGCTGCGAAACCCCGCCTCAGTTGATGATGGACTGGTCGAGGTCTCGCCACAAACAAGCGGCTGCTGGAAGAGGGTAGGTGGGTTGTGTTTAGTCTCTTTGCTAAAGAAATTAGGCAAAGTTAGGACCCTATATGTCCTGTTGATGAAGTTAGGTGCTGTTCTGAGCATTATTTGTGGCTGTAGAGTGGCGTTTTGGTTGAGAGCGTGGCTCTTTGTATTGCTATCCTGCAGTCGTTACTAAAGTTGGTAAAACTAGAGAAGCAAGCAGTCGGCAACAGTGTTTTTGACCCTAAATTAATTTTACGCCTGAATATCCCTTTAATGTATGGCCTCATTGGTGCGATTTTGGCCCGATGTGGTCACTTCCACTACAGAGTCATGCCTCTTTTTGAATGTGGTGCTACACAAAAGTACTGTTTTTCCGCCTTTGTGTATTTCTTTATACTATTATGTACTATAGATGATGAAACCTCAAAGTTCGTTGCAATTTTGGTCTGGAGGACTTCATTCTACATTACTCACCCACTCTACCTACAGAGAGGCTCCTGTCTAAACCCTACATGTGTTGACATACAACGCCAGTTTCAATGTAATGTTCTTTTTTGACCATTTTGAAACACTCATCACTCACAATCTTCCTCTTAAAGCAGCTCAAGTGTTAAAAAAAATGCCTCAAATTCAGAATTATATCAAAGTCTGCTGATAAAAAAGGGAGAGGATAATAGAATAAGGGGGCGAGGGAAAAGAGCAGGGGTGTGCACAAACTACCAAACGTCAGATGGATTGAAATCTATCTAACAGGTTTATTTGCGATTATAAAATTTATAAACAATCTTAAAAGAGGTGTACAAGTTATTTTTCAGGTGGTTATAGTGAAAAGTGAGTAAAGTCGCCACACGCTCGAGTATTCCTGTTCCTTGTATCTGACAGGCGAGTCAGAGGCTGGAAAGGAGGCCACACACCTGCTGGAAACAAGAACCACTGGCCAGTTTTGGCACTTTGGAGCAGAACCATCTGTCTGGTGTCTGTGCAGATGCAGCTTTTCATGCTGCGCGCTAATGACCCTAATGAGATCGTGGAAGCTACCAGATCCCTGTTGAGTTAAGTGGAGACCAGCTGAGCCGTTTCTAAGAGCTTTTGGTGATTGTTGGTTTTATCCTTTAACAAAAATAAAAAAGAGGTTGAGTTTAAAAATGTCAATGACGACTTTTGAGCGAATTTAGTTTCGAAGGTCAGTTTCTCTGAGTTTGGAAAGTGCAGAACAGTCACAACAAAGTTCCTAATTTTGCTCTTCAACTTAGTCAAAAACAGCAAAAGTACTAATGAGTCTATGATGTGTTTTGGTAACAAAAGTTGTAAAGTTTCAGAGGAAGAAAGTGAAGTTTTGTAAGCACCTATTACATAAGCAGGAGAGGTGCAATGTCCCGAGTCGCTACATGAGGAAATAATGGACTCAGTGGAGGGGATGATGAAGAGGGGTGGCTCCGCCTCTGCAGCATCCATTATCTTTGAGACACCTCATCATGTTTTATCACTTACATATCATTCTCTGTGATAGATGCATTTTTAATAGTCATAATTAAAACACAATGCAAATGTTACTTTGAGGGAGAATGATCTGTGGGAGTTTTGCACAAGTTTGGAGATTTCTCCTCCGCTGAAGAAAACTAAACGAGATAAACATTCATCATATAGAGGGGTTTTTAAAAGCAAACCTAATGTATGTAATGATAATATAAGGTAAAGATCAGCAGGACTAACTATCTCACAGCGTACAGTCAAAGCTTTATGAAGATGATGAAACAGACGACCAGATGTGCTGGATATGCCTGATATGAACCGTTAATTATTCCAGCGACAAGAAAAGAAAGTGACAGAAGTGGATAAATAAGCAGATGAAATATGTAGTTATTAAACAGCTGGGGACAGAGACTTGTTAATGATTGAGTAATTTCTCCATTTTCAAACTCAGAGTCAGAACAAGTTTTAGAGTAGAAGGAACACAGACAACAATATATAGATTAAGGTTGGTACAGCGATGCTTCTGTGTCGAAGAAGAGCGAAATATGCTGCAATTCAATCCAGACTATTTCAGGAACAAACTTGTACCGTATATTTCGGACTATAAGGCGCACCTTTCAATCCATTTCAGCGAAACAATGTCAACATTCAAATGTCAAAACTCCACAAACTGGTCACCTGTGCTACCGAATAGAAGTGTCCTGATACAACTTTTACAATACCGATATTGTAGCCTTCAGAATTGGCCGATACCGATATTGATCTTGTACCTGACAAGTTTTGCACTCAGCTGCAACGACTCTTTCGCACTTTAACAAAAAATACTGCCAAAAGGCCAACATGTTACTTTGTTAGTACCTTAGTTCACACTGTTGTTGTGATCACGTTGGCTCTACATGTTGGAAGAAGAAGTGCTGGAGTGGAGTCTGGAATGGACTGCTTGTATTGCAGTGCCTATATCAAAGATTTTAGGGGTGCGCAGACGGCCGAGCAGGTTAGTGCACCCCATGTATTTGGACCACGGATAATTAGTGGATTAAGATTGTCATGAGGTCGCTGCGCCATCTACAGGATAAGTCAGGGAACTGTTTAAATGGCGGAACATTTTCGAAGTGAAACCGAATCTTATTCTCAGCATTTTATTTCTGAAAATATTGGCGAGTTTTGGTCGATTACCGATTAGTCTCAAACAGGCTAAAATCGGCCGATTTATTCAGCTCGCCCATAAATCAGTCAGGCCCTAATCCCTACTACCAAACTCAAGCAGAGTGTCGAAAATGAGCAAATCTTTAAAATGAGAAAGATCGATTCGTTATCTTTGCATTCATTTCAATCAAAAATTGGTTTTTAATGATATGCAAATTATCAGATTCTGTTTCTACTCGACATTTTCACACCGTCTTCAAACACTCCAGGATCTACATCTTCACACTTGCTGCATGACTTCTTTTTTTACGGTCCTGTTTGTCTTCTTTCATAAGATGTAGGCTTCAAATGTCAAACCTATTACCACCAAGCCTGATTCTTTTCGCAAATAACAGAGATAGCATTTAGCAAAATCGCTCAGCTCACCCTTCTCTTAAAAAACAATCATAAGAGAATGATTTTTTTTACCAGTTCAATTATCAAACTCATCAATAGTGTCTGATTAGTCGGCCTGTTTTACCGCCACAAATCTGTGATTATACAACTTTTCTTCTAACTCTCCTGCTCTAATTGGAGTCGCTGTTGAAACGCTTATTGACCTAAAGTTAGAAGATGGAATTGAAAAAGTCGAGGATAAGATGAAGAAATTGTTGTTTTATCCTGATTCGTGCCACGCTGTTAACACTTTCATTGTTGTGAAAGTTTTGATGGAGCAGGAGGAGACGAATGTAGAAAAACGTTTTTGAAATGCTAATGAACACAATTTTCGGAGTCTTGTCGGGTCGTTTTGTTTTTCTTTGTTCGGGATCCCCAGGATTTAAGTTTGAGCGCCACCGCAACGTTCACCCCGCAGGTTAAAAAGATGTCTCTTTTATTGTTTCAGATTGTTTAAAAGACTGTAAATAGAGAGCTGGAATAAATAAGCATCGGTGTGTCAAGAAATGCCGCCTCTTCAAGGAATGACTCCAAACCAATTACTTTGGAAAACCGGCTAA
This sequence comes from Xyrichtys novacula, assembly GCA_962446985.1. NCBI lineage: Eukaryota > Metazoa > Chordata > Actinopteri > Labriformes > Labridae > Xyrichtys > Xyrichtys novacula. The sequence continues at coordinate 1,988,786 of OY660882.1, read as the reverse complement.
GCTGCTGTTTCTGTTTGTTTCCACCTGTATGGGAGGAAAATAAAAAAATAAAATAGACAGTGCAGCGGCGTTTGAAGTGAAACAAAAGACGACAGACTGCAGGAGAGATGAGTGAAAACAAACATCGGGTGGAGGATTTGTTCGCTCTCAGGAAAGAGATGTGGAGGACAGTTTTTTTTGTGCTGTGGCGAGAATAAACACGAAAGACAACAAAGTGAAAGCTGCCAATTATTGCGAGAATTAACATATCTGATTCTTATTTATGCTTTTACATTTTGAGCACATGTTCAGCCGGCCTCCGCGGAGACTTAACCAGAGAAGTGGAGGAAAAAAAACGCTTTAAAGACGAGAGTACGCCAACTTTAAGGTCCTTTAATCTCGCTCGTTTCTCCCCCTCGTCTTCCTCTTTTATTTATTTCCTCTGCTCCTGTAATCTTGGAGAAAGTGTCAGTGTTGGGCATCCTGCTGTGTCACCGGCTGACATCTGACACAGGCCAGGCAGCATAGTCAATAAAGCGCTCTAATTGAGTGCCACTGGCTGCTGTTTATTGACAAAATAAGACCTGGGAATTAGGTGTGTCTCCGTCGGGGCACTCGCCGCCCTGTCGTCCCTTCTGCCTGTCGACAGCTGTCCACTCCCCATCCATCACCTGCTTGGCTTTGGTCAACCTCAACTATAAAAACAACTCCTTTACCTTTACCCTTCCACAGCCAGAGAGAGGAGAGAGGGAATATGTACGAGGAGACCGAGCATGGAGGTGGAAATGAGGTTTTCGATGATTTCTTTGGTCTTCATCTGTAATCCCCGTCACAGCAGACACCAGCAGAGAAACTCTCTTTGAGTCCCGGTAATTAACTGGTGTTTGTGCTTTTGAGTGGTATCCTAGTCTCTGGGCAGAACTACACAGAGATAAGGCTCCTGTGGTTGGAGCGCTCTCTACCTGCTTAAGGAGAGGTCAAGCACAGCCTCAGGCTGAGATACTAAACGTTGATGGGAATTCAGGCTCTTCTAAGTAAATCAGACATTTGACTCGGCTTAGCAAAGAGAGGCAGCTTCAGTTCTCCACGTATAAATGTCTAGACTTGACAACTTCAATTATATCGATGTTATAGATGAGAAATTTAGTCGAAAAAGAGGGTCAAAATCTGATCACAGGTTCCCACTTTGGAGTAGATTCAGGGATGAATTATCTTCATAGACTTTGATTTTTAACCCACGCGGTGCCTTCCACTTCAGAGTAATGACGGTTTTTATTGCAGTGTCAGCATCTTATCATTCCAGCTAGAGCTGGACGATAAAACGATAATGATATATATCAAAAATTGATTTCCCATGATATCGATATGAAACATGGTCAATATCCTTTTCAATATTCGGCATTTTACCATGTTTTGGTAGACTATACAAATAGCCAATGAAAAGGGGATTTGCCCCAGGTCCGCTTTGCACTGAACCAATTACGTGCTGAATTAGAACCAAGTAGCAAACAAGTGTTTAGCAGCAGACTGCAGCTACACGTCAAAATAGCACTTTAACAGGTGAAGCTTAAAGCAAAAAGAAAATGAGACAGATGACAACACTGTCGACAACACTGGCACAGAAACGTCGGTGGTGTGGAGGATATGAAGCAGAGTAATGTGCACTGCAAATTATGTCGAGTACATGTTCTCACAAAGTCGGGGAATACCTCAAATCTACTTTAGCACATGAAGCAGCGCCACGCGGCAGAGCAGGTGCAATGCAAAAGGTTACAATCCCCGAGCGGACCAAGGAGCACATGGCACCTGTGCGGCTGAAACAGCTGACCATTTAGTCTGCTTCCTTTATTGCAACGCCTTACAACAAAGCGTCAAAGACACAAAGACCTCACAGATGCAGTAGCTTATTGTATTGCAAAAGACATGCTACCAATAAACACTGTTAAATTTCATTTTTTATACCATGATATATATCAATTTCGACTGACATGAAAAAAATATATCGTGATAAACTTTTTCCCATATCGCCCAGCCCTCATTCCTGCTTAACAAAATAAACGATCAGTTGACTGGAGCGAGAATCACAGACAGAACTTCTGTTGTTTTTTTCAAAGAGTTAAGACTAAAACATACAGGAACCGTATTTAACGCAGATCGTTAGCGTCGCGTATTACTCAGCAAATAGGTTTCCATTCTAAGCCACACAGCATCGCATACAGGACGCTTATCAGCTCTGTCGCATCGCTGTATCAGAAGAGTATTGAAGATCATGTTATCCGGGAAATTTCAAAATAAAACACCACATTTGAACTCCCAACTGTGTATCGGTTCATGTAGATCAGAAACACTCTCTGGTTCTGGATTTATCAGTAACACAGAACAATCCGATGGTCAATCTCTGATCCATGTGGACCCCAACAGAACTTCTAACTTCTAACTCTGTCTGAAGGTAACAGCACAACATAAAGAAACATAATTTACTTTATTAAACACGAGTAAACCTGCAAAAACACAAACTTTAAAATCACGTTGCTTTGTCATATATAGTTGAGGCTCAACAGTCACTGAATTATATCTAAATTAGCAGGAAATCGACCACAGAAAGGAAAAACATCCTGTTGTGAGCATGTTGTTTCCTCTATACTGACCGGGGCTGTGACGCTCAAAACCTGCATCTTGTTATGCTATACCAAACGCTGCTCTACAGGATCCAAATACGGATCCTGTATGTTTTCGTCTTTAATCTGATATCCCAACACAATACCATCTGATTAAACCCTGAAGGGAGCCTCATTTTCCAAGACCTGTCGGATATTTTCTTCACGCTGTTCTAATCAGTCGTCTCTTTATGAAATGTGTTCACTCTCTTTCACACGAACGGAGAATAAAGGAGTTTTGTTTGGCTTTCTACTAAAGACTGTGAAGAACTTCTCACAGTTATTGTCAATGCTTTTGTCGACTAATTTAACGCTGGTACAGTCCAGTCTCTTCATGCTTTCGCTTATGTCAAGATACCAACTACTAGGGTGACGAAAACTTACTGATACTGAAAGTTACGACAAAAACCGACGTCATTTTGTACATATCGGTATGATTGGTGTCAAATCAATCAATGAAAGTTGGTTTTGGATGTGTGTAGGTAGGCTATGGTCTCGTGTCCCTTTAAGACGCCGTCCTACGTCAGAGATGTGACTCCACCCCATCTAGTCCGAGACACAGAGGGAAAGACAGGTGAGGAGATGGAGATCGGTTCCAACATTTGCCGGTTTTGCACCCTTACAGCCAGCTTGTTTGTGAAATCACCAAAGCGGGAAATATATCACCGTTAGCCTTTAAGTGTTAAACACCAAAGACTCTTATCATCCCCTTTGTGTCTTTCTCCAAATTACCTGCAACCATGTGATAAAGGTGGCATTCACCGCCAGGTAAACATGCATTAAATCTGGAGATAAGCGAAGGTCCTTTACCACGATCTCTACAAGGATTGCGACTGAACGGCGTCTCCGCTAAACCATAACCTCTCAAACTCCCCCCAGGCCTCTTCCTCCAGCCTCCTCTCTTCCAAATCTCCAGTTCCAGGTGGGAGCGATAAGGCCGAGACGGCAGCGGCGCTGGCTGCCGGACTGGAGACGCCACACCAGCAGGAAGCGGCTGACAGTGATGAACGAGCCATCCAGCCGTCTGATAATTCGTCACTCACGGGCACAGAGAGGTCCATTAATCAAAACAAGCGTGGCAGCACCATGCATTTTCTTACACGCACCTCCTTCTTTCCCTCTGTTTAGCTCCTCTACCTCAACCTGACGTGACTACCGGCACGCCAGAGAGTGACAATATGTCGCGCGATTGGATTTGGACGAAACGCGACGGAGAGGGCCGGCCCATGCACGGGCGTCACAGCCTCAAGTGCTGCCCTCTCCTCGGAGAAATGGCCGTCCTGGCAGGCGTCAGACAGAGAGATGGGGGAGCCGGGGAGTAGGTAGATTGATTGATCCGTTGCAGCCGTAATGCATCAGGAGTTTCCCGGCGGAGCGGGCCAGAATGTGTGCAGAATGGCCGGCGTTTCGACTCAAATCTGGGTAGCGGGGCACAAATCAGCAGCACCAGGATCTCCTGAGAGGTTCCCATTACCGCTGCTATATATAACAGTAATCTTGTTAAGCTTCCATTCGGTCTGGGCCCTGTCAGGGGGGTTTGATTCAGTCAATAAGTGACCCCGCAGACTGTAAATGAGATTCAGGCTGTTCTCTGAGGCAGCACATAAACACAAGGGGACAAACACACAAACGCATAAACGCACACACACTCACACGCCGACAAATAAACACTAGCCTCTGGTTTGTTTTGCCTGATTATTTGTGTGTGTGTGTGGAGAGAGTAGACCCCGGTTTAATGAGAGTGGGGGGCGTAACCTGCGAGTTCTAACACGAGCCCCCTAATGACGACCATTTGGAGCCGGTTCTGTTTACCCCTTCATTTGGAAAGCACGCTTAATTAGAAATGGCTGTTTTTCAAGCGGAGCGACTCACGCTGTCATCCTAAAAAGGCCCCAGAAGAACCTCAAACGTGGTTTTGGGGAACATCTGCGTTTTCAACCGAGAGGAAGACGTAAAATGAAAGAAGTGATGTGTGTTGTTCTGAGAGTTTGGAGGGTTTTTTTTGTCGCTCGTTTTCGTTTCTCCTTCTGTTCGTTTGTATATCTTCAAATCAGACAGAGTACCTGAGCATAAAGACATGAGCAGAGTGTCTATTTCTGTCTCTGAGGAGTTCGGGAAAATTGGCAAAACTTTCAGGAAGAAAATCATCCTGTGTCAATACGCTCAAGGGTAATAAACATATCTTTCAACACCTCAGTTTCTTTAGAGTTTAAAAAAAATATTCTATATATTATTGGTAAGTAGGACTTTATCATCTTCTGCTTTTGGACTGAAGAGTCTTTTTCCACGACCTCCTCCTTTGCGGTATTTTCTATATTCCCTTTGTCGCCTCTTTCTTCTCAGGTATTTAGTTTTGCTGCGATAATAAGGTATGTAAACGCATACATTACAGGTTTGCACCCTTCATTAAGTCAGGAATGTTAAGGCTAAATACATTCACTAATTATCCATGTTACGTGTTACATCCTTTAGTCTATATGTCTCTGGTGCGTCATATTCTTTTGTGTAAAAACGCTTCAGTTTTATGTCTTTAATAACCTGAAAACGCTGAATTTCATTGAGCTAGCATGGAGAAAACTCGTTTTATTTATCGCTGTATTGTACAGGAAAGTATAAGGAGCTCATTAATTACAAATAAATGAGGTTTCAAGGTGAAAAGTTGTAATGTTTAACAAATAAAGTCCAGAGTTAAGAGATTATGGTCACTTGTGTTAGTCATGAAACTACAAGATTAGAACTGTTGTAAGGTCATAATTATATTACGAGAATTACATCATTATGTTACATGATTAAAGTTATTATATAAAGAGAATAAAGTTGAAAGTCTCAGTGTTAAGAGATTGATTTCCTTGTCATAATATAACAAGGAAGCAGCTGTTACTGTAAGAGATTAAAGTCATCATATAACAAGGTTACGGGAACACTGTCATGAAAAACTGTCTTGGAAAAGTCATAATTTTGACATTAAAATAATATGATCACTAGATTAAAGTTATATCATTATAACAGTCATGACATCAGGAGAATGAAATTGTTACGATACAGGATTAAAGTTAATTTTGTGAGTAAAGTCGATATATTACGAGTTAATGGTTATATTGTTTTAGTAAAGTTATTGTTTTAACAATAAAATTATACCGTTACTAGATTAAAGTCATATCACTATGAGACTCATGGTTAAGTAATTACGTAAGGAGAATAAAATTGTTGCGATATGAAATTGAAGTTGATATTTTAGTCAATAAACTAAGTCAATATGTTACGAGATTATTGTTACATTGTTATGAAAAAGAAGTCTCGTTATATAAGGAGAATAAAATTACGATACAAGATTCAAGCCGATATTTTTGTGATTAAAGTCATATCAATGAGATTTAAGTCGTTACATTAAGTCAACAATTAGCTACAAGATGGGTAAGGTAATATTTTGACTTTCCAGCAAACATATAATCAAACAACAATAAGGTGACCAGACGTCCCAAATTTTTGGGGACAGTCCCCATTTTGGATGATCTGTCCCCGGCTTAAGCTGTCCCCCGGAAATGTCCCCGATTTAAGCATTTCATAAATGAGAAAACAAATGTTGCGTGTAAACTAGAACAACGGTTATTACAGTAGCCAAGTAGGTAAAAACTGCGAGTTTAGCATGTTGCGCTCAGTCCTGAACAATAGTTTTTTTACGGGGGGCGTGTGCTGCTACTGAGTAGTACAGAGTTGTTGCTGAAATCCCATTTTCCTTAGCACTCCCCACACCCTGGATGTCCCCAGATTTCTTTCCATAAATCTGGTAACCCTAAACTATAGTCTTCATTCTCTCACATTTTATTGGGGAGGGGTCTATTCTTTCATGCTAACTTATGTAAATAATCAGGCTAACCCTTCTTTCTGTTTTTTGAGATGTTTTGCATACATTTCTAGTTTCCACAGCGTTAGAGACTTTATCAGATTCAATGGCGGTCATCCATGCAGAGGTCCCAGTGTCACTCTCTCTGGCCAGCCCAACACAAAAGCCCGCGAACTGCAGTGAGAAGTGAAATGAAAGCTGTAAATATGAAGAATTTCATGCCAGTTTAGACCTCCACGGACCCCCGGCCCTTAATACTCTCGCCCAGTTACCATACAGCTTGATTTACCCCCCAAGAAAAGCAATGAAAATCTCCCTCAGAACCCCCCAGAGTGACTCCATCAGTCTGCGCCTGCCTATCTCCAAATGCCAGCTCATTTCTCAAGCTGGGGCCCCCCCCAGTTGGACACCAAACGCTGCTAAGTGCTCATTCTTATGCATCCTTCCTGCCAAACGGCACATCAACCGGGATGAGGAGAGCGCCTAAAGTTTTCCTGGATTATATTTGTGCTGCTTCGAGATATCAAAGGAGGCTAGTCGAGGTAGTTTTCGTGGATGGTGTTATTGGATTGGTTTGGGGTGGGGTGGAGTGGGGTTTGCAGACTTGAATGAATAAAATGGAAAGAAAAGGAAAGCAAGTGATTGAAGCTTGGCAATGTGATCATGTGGAACAGCTGGCATATTTGACGCACTCCGCACTCGGAGCTCCGGGGTTTACTCTCTGTCTTTTTTCATCTATTTTTGTGAGAAGTCAAAGAGGTAATACACTCAAAGCCTGATAAAAAGTCAGAAAGAAAAGTCATTTTCTGAGGGAACAATAAATTCTATGGAAAGGTTGAAAAGAACAAACACTCACGAGGATTGACAAAGACCTTTAAAGGGACAAAATTTCACTGATTTTATCAAATTTACGATTCTTTGCTGAAATGTACGCTCTATTTACTCTATATTCGAGCACTCTATTTTGCTATAAGACAGTCCATTCATTTTGGCAGTCTTCTCAAACACGGCACATACGTATTTCTTCACCTGCAGCACACCAACCTCTTAAAAAAAAGGAAATATCCCTTTAAAGGCATGGATGACGATTGGAGAAATTGGTAATTATTATGAACCTCGTTTCTATGGTGACCTTGGGCCATAGAGCGATCTCCACGAAGTGAAGAGAAAAAAAGAATGGAAAATATCCATTCAGTGCTGCAAAAACACTGACCAATGGGAGCCATCCGTCCTGGACAGCTCCTATTGGTCAATCTCCTGCTCCGCCTCTCCATCCAATCACCTCGCTGTATTCGACACACCCCTTTCCCGTAGTTCTGACTCATCCCCTCCCACTCTCCCTGCCCTCCTCGGAGCTCTGAGTGGCTAAAAGTAGCGCAGCAGCTGCTACGCTACTTTTAGCTTACTACGTTAGCTCCATGAGCTGTCGTAGAGAAGGATGGGAAAAAAAACACTCCGCCAAAAGTGCTAAGAAAACGCAAGTCGACAGGAGAAAGGGCGGAGACGAAGAGAAAATGTGACCAAGCGAGGAATCTAACTCGGATAGACTGTAGATCATCCTTCGAGTGGTGAAGAAAGCCCCGCCAGGATTTGGGTCTGAAGACGGTACTCGCCAGCAGAGCTGGCATTTACTGCCGCTAGTCACTCGCAATCCGACATGGTGGATCCTATTCGAAGCTAGCGTAGGATTTTCTACCAGCTGGCTTATTTGCTCTGCCAGAGGGGGTGTGTCGCGGAGAGGGCGATACAGGTTCAGGGGGGAGTTATCGTGGATCACAGAGGGGAGAGATTTGTGTGTGGGTGGTGGGACGCTTTTTTCAAATCTGCCTCAACGGCTCAGTTTTTGTCAACTGCTTCTCCGATCGTCAACCATGCCTTTAAGTCATCGCTCTGAGATTGACTATTTCCGTCTGTGCCACATGTTTACCTTTTTCTTTAACCACAGTTGAAAAGGTAACCTCCATGTAAATATTCTCCCTAAGTACATAAAAGCTGCAGTTCTTCAAGTGTCCACTTGAGGCTCGTCCCAAAAGCCAAATAAATCCCATTAACCCCCATGTTAAAGATGCTAAAGATCCTTTACCACAGGAATGTATTTCTGAGGGATGTAATTCAACAGAGACACATTAAAGCGATTATTTTTCGCCCGTGCTTTCCTCCACTCCCAGCCTCCATCTTGAAGTTGAGTCTTTGCCATGGTACTGCAGCCATAGCTAGCTCTTTGGCTCCTCTGTATATCCCTTAGTCACAGCTGCTTCCTCCAGCCATCTGCCCAAGTGACGCTGGTGAGTCCCAGAGAGCTGGGCCCTGCCAAGCTCCACACACCCCAGCCCATCAGCTATACCATTTAGACATTAATGAGAGAAGGGAGCTCAAAGTCTCTGTCTGACTCCTTTGTGTGTTCGATTTTGCTCTTCTAAAAACTACTAAGTACAACTGATGGCGGTTTACGAGCCAGAAAAAGATCCAACCTTTGAAAACGGAGGCTTACGTTGTTTGTTTGGATCCGATCGATCCTCACACTTAAGTGTTTAATGAGCCAAGTTTAAGTTTTAGGGCTTTTAAATGTTTTTGCTCGTGCTTCCAGTAAGGATGAGGTGTTTAGACTGATCTATTGGAAGGGAGAGATATTACTGGGATGTATCAAAATTGTGAGGTCATCCATTAATTCTCAAAGGGGGGAGTTTGAAGCCAAACAATGCTGACTCAACCAGACTTGAGCCTGGAAAGAAATGCAAAGATGGAGTAGAGGTGGGTTGCAAGCTTTCTGATTGTACAAAGCTATGCATCACTCTTAGTCATGATATCTTCCAAACAGATGAGTTTGAAAGCAGTTCACTCCTGTGCAGAGTGTGCAGATAAAAAAAACGACGGGATGTAAACATGGTTTTTGTGAGAAGTGAAATCCTATCCAGTTCCCTAAATTACCCTAGGACCTCCCAACTAAGTCAGAGTGGATGCTGTTGGCGTTATTTTTTTTTTGTAGGATGGTAGGCGAAGTCCCGCCTCCTCTGCCTCTGATTGGCTAGAAAAGCTGGAAACGTCATCAAACACTCAATCCAAACATGGGCTGTCGGCTCTGTACATCAAACAGAACATAATCGCACTTATAAATCTCCGAACCCTAACCCGACAGATGACGACGTTTCACAGCCATTACAAAATAACCAATCAGAGCCCAGTATTTCTAGCCAATCAGAGGCGAAGGACGGCGGGACCTTCCCCTACCATCCCACAAAAAAATTTGCATGCTGTTGCCATAGCGGCACTTAATCTCCATTAAACAGGAAGTAGTATTTTAAAGGCCTTATGCTACGCTCCAGTTGTACTCGGAAGTCGGGATGATCCTCGCCAACCCCGACTTGACGACAATGTCACAATTCAAGATGGCGGCGCAGTGCATCAACAGTAAAGAGTAACAGTAAAAGCTCTCGTCATATATTATTTATTAGCACTTTTGTTCTTGTGAAATTGACAACGGCTAATAACAGCTAACAACCGCTAACAACATCCGACAACGGCCAACGACAGCTGATAATTGTAAACAACAGCTAACAATGGGTAACTGAAGGCGTCCATCTTGGTTTTCCGACTTGTTAACTGGAATGTTGTCAACTCAGGTGTAGAGTCATTCCCAGCTCCGACATCCGCCTTCCGAGGTAACTGGAACGTAGCATTAAAATACTTGTAAAGCCACTAAATTAGTTTGTAAAAGGCTGTGTAAACTAGCGTGTGTGAGAGGCTAATTTTCATTCTTGTCTTTTATTTTTCTGCATTGTCTCTTTGTTGATTCTGTTGCAGAGAGAAAGAGTCTAAAAAAAGATATATGCGGCAGTCGTCTTATTTAATTTATTACATGATCACTGCCTGAACATCTGTTAAATGTCCTCTTGCCAAGAATAGACTCACTCTGTTAATCCAGCAGGTATTCGTGTGGATAATTCAGACACATTGTCTTGAACAGCAGAAGACAATTATACGACTATCTCATCTCTGTTTAGTCTTGTTACCAAAAATCAGACCTGGCAGAGGATTAGACTGAGTCTGTTACAACCGTCGCTGGGAAAATACAGTTTCCTTTTGTGCGAACACAAACAGATCTGTGCGGCGCCCCATTTCTTTAAAAACTTGGAAACACCGAGGAAAGAGTTAACAAGGTATTATCAACACTTTTTTTTTCTCCCCCGGCACAACAACCATAAACTGCCGGCCGCCCACTCACCGCAAATAAACTGTCAATTCTATAAACGAGAAAAGATTTTGAAAACAGGCACGAAATAATGTAACAGCTGTTAACAGCTACAGACGGCGCGTCCTGGGAAAACAGTTCCAGAGCTTCCAATTCTGCAGAGCGAGGTGGGCCACACACACACATGAGAGAGAGAGAGAGAGAGAGAGAGAATGCAAATCAGCTGCTCTCTGCTAATCAAGTACTCCACTCCTCTGCATGTGTTAATAAAGCTGTCATCCTTTTAATTACAGTTCTCATTTTAAGTAGCTGGTTAATACACTACACACTAACTCCACTCACTTCACATCAAAACATGGATGAAGCTGCAAATCCACATTATGCTCCGTCTGTACTTTGAGGCTACGCTAGGTTTACACAGCACACAACGAGCGGCAAATATTAGCTCTGATGCTGCTCGGAGCCGCCGTCACCGTGGTCACCGTCAGAGAGTTTCAGTAACATCGCTCCTTGTTGTGATGTTTGGAAACATTCGGCCTTTTGACTGTCGGATCTGCGTTGTTTGTTCTGTTAGGTAATAAATGCACTAACACAAGCCGACTCCTGGTTTTTCAAAATAAAAGAGAGGCCGGGATAGCTAATCATCGAGTGTGTGTTTGCATCTGTGTTTTACTTTAAACAATCGAGCAAATGTTGCTGCAACAAAGGACGTGTTAAAAAGTTGAGAATATCTAAAAAGTTTTTATTGTGTCGACTGAAATGGCAAAATTTGACATTTAACTGGAAAATCTGGCACAATGAGGGGGGATGTCTCTCAGTGACTGTCTGCAAAACAGCAATTATTAGTCAAACCTTTTCAAAAGACGAGACTTTCTATTTCTATCAAACCTCTAAAGTGATTAAGGTTCATCAAGTCGGAACAAAAAGGTAAAAAAGAAATAAGTCGCTCAAGTACAGGGCAAGAAAGAGAACCTTAAGTAAAAGAATAGGATGGATGAATAGATGGATGGATAGAGCTTCACTGGATGTATGGATGATAGAAAATTGGATGGATGAATGATAGGAAAAAGGATTAATGGATGATAGAAAAATGCATGGATGGATGGATAAATTGATGGATGATTGAAGGATGGATAGATGGATGGATGGATGGATGAATGGATGGATGGATGGGCAGACAGTTGAAAAATGGATGGATGATGGATGGATGATAGAAAAATGGATGGATGGATGGATGGATGATAGAAAAATGGATGGATGGATGGATGGATGGATGATAGAAAAATGGATGGATGGATGGATGGATGGATGATAGAAAACTGGAGGGATGGATGGATGGGCAGACAGTTGAAAAATGGATGGTTGGATCGATGAAACTGCATTGGATAGATAGATGGATAGATGGATGATAGAAAGATGAATGGATAGACAGATGGAAGGATGATAGAAAAATGGATGGATGGATGGATAGAAAAATGGATGGATGGATGGAAAAAATGGATGGATGGATGGATGGATGGATGGATGATAGAAAAAATGGATGGATGGATGGATGGATGGATGGATGGATGGATGGATGGGTGGATGGATGATAGAAAAATGGATGGATTGATGGATCAATGGATGGGCAGACAGTTGAAAAATTGATGGTTGGATTGATGAAACTGCATTGGATAGATAGATGGATCAATGGATCGATGGATGATAGAAAGATGAATGGATGGACAGATAGAAGGATGATAGAAAAATGGATGGATGGATGGATAAAAGCTTTTTTCTGCTCCCTTTCACCCTGTACTTCAGTAACAGGCCCATCGTTTATGCTCCAAACCCTCATGAGGATCTTAGTATGTTGGGTGATGATATATTTCTAACCAAACCGTCTACCTGATCCTGGTTGGTGTACTCTTGCTCCAAGTCTCTTTCCCGCTTGTGCACACCCACTTTCCCCTGTCTTAGCACTGACAAACACGACAAACACACTTCTTCACACTCATATTTACGCTGCCATTATCCAATAATATTTCAGTAAAACAGAGAGACTGAACAGACCCTCATATCTGCTCTTCAAATAGGCTTTACTCTGAAGCTCCAGGCTATAGGACCTGTGGATGGGCTTATCATTACAGAGCAAAAAAAAACTTTAATTAAAATAATGTGCTTCTCCGTTTGTTTTTCAATACCCAATTTGTTTTGTGGCTGTGAAGCTTGTGGGGAAATTATTTATTCATGCTCTTGAACAACAAATATGTTTACCAAATCTCTGGCATATCCAAACGCTTGCTCTTTAGCTATTGTTAAATGGAGTTTTCCAGCACCTCTATACCCCTCTCGAGTTATTTTTTTATGGATTTCACTTTGACTCTTTGTGGTTAAGAAGTACAAACTAAGTGCTGTACCGCATGCATACTATACAATACTCCTGTTATGATCCGAAGTGAAGCCAGTGGAGCTAACAGGACTGCCCCATTGACTTATGACCGTCCGAAGCGCCGACACCGTCCCCAGTGCATCTGCAATGTGGCCACTGGGCATAAAAATGGCAACTGCGGCAGGCAGAAAATACAGTAACTACAGCACTTGCTCCGCATGCCAAGAAGCTTTTCTTCGAGGTGCATGATGGGGCCCCAAGAGCCTCACAAAAAAAGATGAGGGTCACTTGGCTTTGTGCGAAAAAAGCTGGGAAAGAAAACGTCTCCAGAGGGATATTTCTTCTCCTTTTTCTGATATGAATTCACTCTAATACAGGATTTGGATCAGTACTCCGGCTTGTACCTTTCTTTCCAACAAATGTACCCGCACTCGTATCGGTGAGTGTGTATGTCTACCACCTCTGGCTCAGGCTTTCTGATTCACAGCGGTAGGTGAGGCGCTGAAAAGCAGAGTCGGTTTTTGTGCTTCTGCAGGGAGAGCTGCTGAAAAGATTTCCCCGAGGTAGAAATTCAAGATTTGTGAAGAGGGGTTTCTGTATCTAATCTGCTTAGTAACACACCTCAGCTGTCACCTGACTCAACATGAGCAGAGTTTGTCATCGCGGGGTCTCAGCAGGATTCTCTCCATCTCGAGCTAACGTTTGCGCCCAACCTGCTTCCTCCCTGCATGTTGTCTTCCACAAACATGTCCCATCCTGTCATCCCCCATCAGGTAAGAACCGCCATAATTGCACAAATCAGAACTCCCCGAGTTTGACAAGTAATCGCCGAATCACTCGGTTTCTCATATCACACTGTCAGTCTTCACTCTATCCTGTCCTCGTCCTCTTCTTCACACCTCTCTCCTCTGTACTGTCACAGCACCGGTGGATGACCACTGGCTGTGCTTTGACACCACGCGGCACACTGCAGACAGTTCACAGAGAACGGGAATTCATTATTCAGACCCTTCTGCGGCCTGCTCCAGCACCACCGCCTCGCACATCCCATCTCGCAGCCTATGAAATGGAGCCCCTGCACGTCCTGCACACCCACCGTGACCCCATTACGCCGCCGCACATACGAGCGGCTGATGAGAGCGGCTGCTCGGCCTCAAACATTCCATAGAGAGAAAAAAAAAAAACATGTTACAATTTACAACCTTATATATACAGACATACACATATACAGGACACCTGAACACTGATTGGTACACCCACACACACACACACACACACACACACACACACACACACACACACACACACACACTGGTTCACATGTTTGCAGTACAAAGCCTTCTGCTTATCTCTCTGTACTTTGTCCCAGTCCTCATTGTTCATTCTAGACAAGGTTCCAGTCACCATAGTAGTGCATGTGTGTATATATATATACCGGTATATATATATATATATATATATATATATATATATACACACTCACACTCCTACTACTACTGATATTTCCTCATATTGCAGCACAGGGCTGACAAAATTTAGGAAAATTAGTCCTTACAGGGAAACAGCTTCTGTTTCTTTTCATCTATTTTTTCGTGAAGATGAGTTTTGAAATCAAGATAGCGGTTGTGGCATTAGAAATAGTGGCTCTGATTAACTGCAGGAGGAGCTACTTTAAGCCTCATTGAATCTGCCAATTTAGCCACTCCTTTAGTTGTGTTTAGGGCCGGACGATAAACCAAAGATTTACAGATACAGAAATTTACGACAATAACCAATGTTATTTCAAAAAGTAATATGTTATATCAAAAAAATAAGTAAATAAAAGTTGGTTTTGGATGTGTGTAGGGAGGCTATGGTCTCATGTCCCTTTAAGACGCTGTCCTACATCAGAGACGTGACTCCCGCCCATCCAGTCTGTAACAAAGAGGGAAAGACAGGTGAGGAGATGGAGGACGGTTCAAAAGTTGGAGCGGCTGAAGTAGACGAAGTTAATCTGGGAAGAGGTGAGCAGCTTGTGGAGTAGTTATCGTCCATTTATTGTTATCAGGGTGAACTGATCAATATATGATGATATTGATTTGAGGCCATATCGCCCAGCCTATCACCCTACTGGACTTTTGACTTATACATGTAAAACCTCGTCCGACTGAGATTGCACTACGACTATGTTTACACCTGCCTGGCTATTTTCATAAACGGATATCTCACCCTCTCCGTTCACAAAAAAACTGCGTGCACACCAATATGTTTTCAGAAAAGTTCTTGTTGACACAAACCCTTGTATATCTGCTTTCAAGAGCATGCCAAACCTGTAGGTGGCAGTGTAGAGAGAAGCTCAAGCCCACGTTAGCCAATCAGAATCCCACATGCAGCAACAACAACAACATCACTTTCTTCTTTCCTGCACACAATCTGCCGTCAGCTACCCAAATCTCCATTTTCCTCTGTTTACATGCAAATGGAATTTTCCAAAATCTCCACTCTGGCCGGAGTTTTTAAAAAGTATCATTTTCAGGGGCGAATTCTCCGTCTGTGTCCAAACAAATGGTGTCAACGATGGTTAATGTCTTGTTTTTAAAAAAATAACTGGCTACGTATAAACGAGGCCTAAGTCGAATCTCTTAGAGTTGGATAATGCAATTAGGAGTCGGTTTCACTTGCTTGTACACACGCAAATCAGACCCAAACTAGTCAATGGAGAGACTAGTATATTTCAAAGTCATTAGTGTAGTCCTGGCCGACAAGTTTAAAGGTAGGAAAAAACTCAAAAACCAGCCATAATCGTACACGGTCTATGTAAATGCTCACTTACTTGAGATTCCTCTTCGCTGTGGTTGCATCAATCAACTGAATGCAGATTTCTTTTTCGCAGCGAGTCAGCTTTACCCAAGGGTTCTGTAACCTTTTGACCATGAGAAACACACCACTTAAAAAAAAATCAAATCTATTAAACATTCTTTTTTTTTTAACCCTTTTTGATTCAAGTAGAGACACGACACTTCAAAAACACTCATTTTCCCTCTTCTTCTTCTTCGCTCCGCTCTTGATGAAAAGATCAAAAGCAGACGAGGAAAGGTCAGATCCAGGTTCACGGATAACATGTATTCATTAAAAAAAAATGACTTTTCATGTGAATATATAAGAATCTTTTGCCTACATTGATAACCGGTATTGACAGGATGCTGTTTGTGCCGGTTCTGTTCAAATCCCAAAAGCCCGGGGTGCGTGACCTCGGTTATGAGACGGTTTGAAACATTCATGTGAGGTTTTCAATAGCTCTGAAATGTTTCATTTACTGGTTTGTAGTGCAAAGTTTCTTCATTATTGTCCACAGAAGACAAAAAGCAGCCTGTTTTTTACTCTTAAAGGCTGAAATCGATACGTTCACACCAGCTCCCTCTTTTACACCTTTGAGGATTCAAGTTACCGATTCCCTCTATTGCTTATATCAATAAGTTTGTCGACCTTACTTATCAACATTCGTCCCTGCTCTTCCCTCCTTGTGTCCTGCGCTCTCAGACGGTTCATTTTGAATTCAAATCAAGGCACGATCTCTAAATGTCAAAGTTGAATTTGAATTTCCTTTTTTTCGAGCAACTTTGAGAACTTTAAAGCAACTTTTTTTTTTTTTCCGAGGCGAAGGAACAAAGAGCACTTCTTATTACTTTAATTTCACAGCGGACTAAAAAACAGCTTGGGCACATTTTTCTTCATTTCTGCGGCAAACACCTGAGCTACTGTCTCCGTTCGGTGCGGCTCAGACGGGTCATGCTGAATACTAAACAGGCTTAATCTATGGAGCTGTCAGGGTGGGGAAGGTGGCAGCAACTGGCCTGAAAGAGAAGCAAATTTATGTGACTCTCACACGCTCTCACAGCTCGCAGTGCATCTGTCTGTTACCGCACCATCAGGCACACGATACTTTGTCACCTGCAAGCTGGCATGATACACAGGTGGCAGTGAGGCAAGGGGACATGGTAATCGCTCTTCCTGCTCCCTTGGTCATAGGTTAAGACAAACTGCAGCTGCACTGAGGTGGATCCTAGCCAGGGAATATGAATTTTAAGCAAACTACAAACAATGGCGCAGATTGGGGAAAGAAAGGGACTTGTGTGTTTCTCTCTCAGATGTGATCTAATTTCAACTTCAAGTCTGAATGTGACTCCGAAACCCAAACATTTTCTGTTCTCTCTCTGTCAGCTGCGGCTCCCTGGGGGTTTCTTCTCTTGATCGCAGACAGAAGTGGGTCTTGGCGCACCTTCATTAGAAATGCATATTATGCGCAAGGTAAGACTTTGAATAAATAAGCACGTTGTGCAACATTCAATATCCAGAAGTTGCTTTGCCTCCTGTGTCACTGCAGAATTTCTAGGTGGGGGGTCTACGATACAAGAACTTTATAGATCCCTACAGGGAACTTTGCTGCATTTTCAAAGTGTTTTGGTTTTCTTTCATGTGTAGTCGTACAAAAGAAAGTTATAGTTTTGACCATTTATATATCAGCAGGCTTTCTTTTGTGCAGGAACAGTTCGTACTTAACAAAAGCAGGAGGAATGAGATTCACCCTGATGGCAAAAGTTTGCAAGAAAGTGCAGACAACAGTCTGTTCCAGGTCAGGAACCTCAATAAATTGAAATAAATTGAATTGAGACTGAGGCTCACGAGAAAGAAATGAACATTGTGATCTTGTTTTCAGATTGAATATCTTTTTTTTTCTTCCAAAATTACAATTTTTTGAATTTTCCTCAGTTCAACCAACCGTTAACAATGCAACTGAGACTCTTTAGAAAACAAATGAACACCAAGATGATATTTTGCCTAATTGAAGACAAAGACATTGAAGAAATATCAAATGCAAATTGTTTCTCTTTAGGATTCCTATCAGCATAGTAAGTCGAGTAAGCCACAGTGTGACTGACCATTAACAGTAAAACTTAATCTTGTTAGAAACTGAAAAATATCAGGATGCTGTATTTGAAAAAAAAAAGCACTAAAATGATGACAGCAGATCCTGAGAGTACTGGTTTAAATGAAGCAGACCTCTGTATAATTCACCATTTACAGTGAAACTGAGACTCTTCAGGCACAGAAAGAACATCATGATGTTGTTTTTGGCTAACT
Source organism: Xyrichtys novacula (assembly GCA_962446985.1). Taxonomy (NCBI): domain Eukaryota; kingdom Metazoa; phylum Chordata; class Actinopteri; order Labriformes; family Labridae; genus Xyrichtys; species Xyrichtys novacula. Next base: position 1,970,625 of record OY660882.1, on the reverse strand, counting down.
TGAAAAATATTCAATGACAGAAAATGGTTTCTATTTGGTTCATAGCACAAACAGAGACCGAGTGATTTGGATTTGTCGTTACAGTGAAACTGGGACTCAGTAAAATGAGACAAAAACTATCTTGTTTATAGTTCAAAACCCACATGCTTCAAGAAAATCACAATAGTTCATTCTTAGTGTTCTGCAGGAGTGAACTGTTGCAAGCCTGAGAAAAGCCCTGTGCAACCAACATTAACAGTGAAACTGAGACTCTCTAGAAAACAAATGTATATCAGGATATTTTTGGCTAACTCTGGACCCATGTAGTTAGAAAAAAATGCAAAAGAAGTGGTTTCTCTTTTGTGTTTGTACAACTGTAGCAAGTCTGAAAAAAGCCTCTGTGTGACCCGCTTTTTACGGTGAAACTAAGAGTTACTAAAAACTGACATCTAAAATACATCATGATGTCATTTTGGTAAACACTGGCCGCTAAGATTTATTTGGTTTCTCTTTTGGATTCATGGCACTATTAAGCCTGGGGGAACTCTTTTTACCACCAGTAATCTAAGTGAAGCTTCTGTTTATCTTAACATTTACAGTGAAACTGAGACTCACAAGAAACTATAAATGGATTCTGCTTTAGGGGATGTAAGAAAGAATAAATGACTTATCTACAGATGCTAATTCTAGATGCTAACTCCTACTACTGACATGTAATGGACCACAAACATGTGACGTGTTTTTGGTGATATCTGAGAAATCCTGAATTGTGTTCTGAATTGAAATGAGGAAAAGGAAGCACTGAATCAGCTTCCTACCCATGATCATCTCACAGTGTGTTTATCCAGAGACAATTTGGAGATTTTTTTTCAGTTTAGGGGGGCAGTGAGTAAAAAAGCATGTTGTGTTGCTAAGCAATTCAAATGACAGTAATTGAAACTGGCATTTTGGAGATAGCTGTAATCCCAAACTGAATGAGGATCAGAGGGCACATTGTAGTGTTTTTTCATGTGACTGGCATGTTAAGCAGTGGTGTCACAATTTAAAACCCCATGGCTTTAATTTTTTTAACAGTCAAACCTTGATTTCATCCCACTATAAAGAGCAGTTAAAAATGTCATTTGGAGTGGTATAGAGTGAGGTTTGGATTCTGCACAGGACATGGATTTACACATGCTGGAGTGCCGACGATTTCGTCCAGTCAGGATCATGTCCTGGAAGAGGTCACGAGCCAGCACTCACAGCAAACAGACTGAGCGCCATCTGTCCGCCCATGAAGGCCAGGGTGTGAACGAAATGAACTCGCATGTGAGTCGAATTCTGCGGTCATGTCTTAAAGGCAAAGGTTGTCATACTCTGTTGAAATTGGCACAGCTGAACGCAGCCCTGGACTACAAATCCCTTATCAATTGCCAGATAAGCCTGGGCAATCAAATGGGCCAGCACTGGCAGTTTTGATGGAAAAAAATTAACCCATAGGGTGCAGCTTGAGTGAAATGGTCGGATTTGAGGATACCTACAAAGCAGTAGCCGTGGTGCCCTTTCGAGCGCTGTCCTAAGAGGTCAGGAAGAGTCCGAAGTCTAGAACTCAAGCATGGAGTATAAATTAAAATGGATGGGAGGCAAAAAGGTTGAGGACTCATTCATAATCTCTTTACATACTAGAGTAAATCCACAGGGTTGTCACAGCTCTCATAATCCATGCATACTTTACATTGACATAGATAGGAGGTAATACATTCGCTCAAACTGGAAATGAATGCAGGAAACAGACGGATGGCTCTGTTGGGACCACATGCCTATCTAATGTAGATCCTTAAGAGATCAGCAATAAAACACTCCAGGCTGATGCTAATTTCTTTAGATACAACATTAATTATTCAACCAGTGATAACCGGTATGGTGCAGTAATGAGGGAGAGTGCCCTGAGTAAGCCTAAGTAAAGCCTAAGTAAAGCCTCTGTAAAACTACATTTACAGTGAAGCTGAAACTCATTATGACTAATAAACATCAAGATGTTACAATGAAGCTTCTGTGTGATTTAACTATTTACAGTAAAAGTAAGACTCAGCATAGGGGAGTGAACAAAAGAAAGAAAACCCATAATCTGACTGTGAATCTGGGTCTTATTTACAGTGAATCTGACACTCCATAGACACAGATGAGCATCATGATGATGTCTTCAGCATTGAAAACCCATATATCCTAAGCAAATCCCAAGAATGATGGGGTTCTGGTTCTTGGGTAGGTGGATAGCACTGCAACAAGTCTGAGAAAAGCTTCTAACTTACTATTTACAGTGAAACTGAGACTCCAGAAAGTGATAAACACCCTGGTGTTGGTGTTAGTCTACTTAAGAGCCACATAATATATAAATTGGTTTCTCTTTAGGGTTTCTTGGCACTCTAGTTAGCTTGGATAAGCCTCTGTGTGCTATAAGATTTACAGTGAAACTGGAACTCCATAGAGACTAATGCTGCATTTGAGTTACCTCCGAAGTCAGAAGTCCGAGCTAAAAATGACCTCACAGTAACCGTTTGTAAAAAGCAAAATCGGAGGCGGAAACAAGAATACAAGGCAAGCGCTAAAATAACTTTCGTGGATGTAGCCATCTTGTTTCAGGCTTCCCATTTTCTGTTTTTCGGACTTGGTAACTGAAACGCTGGGAATTCAGATGTCCGAGCTGAAAATGACGTCACAGTTACCGTTCGTAAAAAGCAAAATCGGAGGCGGAAACAAGATGGCTACGTCTACGTAAGTTATTTTAGCGCTTGCCTTGTCCGAATATAAGGCAAGCACTAAAATAACTTTTGTGGATGTAGCCATCTTGTTTCAGGCTTCTGATTTTGCTTTTTTCCGACTTGGTAACTGAAACGCTGGGAATTCAGATGCCGGAGCTGAAAATGACGTCACACCCAACTTCCGCGGTAACTTGAATGCAGCATCTAGAGCAGGTTCTAGATACATTAGAAAGATCTATATAGATCATTCTAAACAGATTAACCCTAACCTTAAAATCGGATTTACAGCTGGGGTCTTCAAAGCACGCACCACTTAATACTTCCTACAGCTATGAATGTCATCTTCAGAAATGCCCATTTTTACATCCATAATCAATCACAATAGAGAGGCAGTGGTCTGGACATGCAGATTATGGAGAATATTTCCCTTTTTACACATTGTCAGATCCAAGGAACCATCTTCAGACTGTTTGCAAACCATTTCAAGTATCATTTCATGAAAGGAGAAGAAATTCAAGACAACCATCTTATACAAACTGAACCACACGGATCTCCAAACAATCACAGCTGAGATAACCGAGCCGCAGCTGTTACTGCAGAATCGATGTATTCTGCATATGCTGTGTTGTTTTAGGCATTAAAATGAACCTTTGTGTCTTCTGAGGGCTTCGCTAAAATGAATGACAAAAAGCTGTGACTGATAATTGCTGTATGTCGTGTGCCGCGGGGTTGAACGTGGCGAATCAAACAGGCTCTGCTGCACGGGGAGGAAATTTGTTGTGTGCGAACCCCTCTGCTGTTTGACATGGGCATGGTATCGTATCGACTGTCAGTTTGAGTGACAGCATGGGATGATCTCATGTTTGCAGAACATGTCTGACTGCAGCGGTAAATCCGGAGAGACTCCACATGTGAGCTGCAGGGCTGCTGTTAGAGCCAATAGAAGAAGCAGGTCCAGTCAATCAAATGCAAACTATCACAGGGTTCCCTCTAGACCTCTACTCACGCAGGCTTTGCTACTTGATTGGATCAATTAAGCAAACATACAGTTCTTCTTGCTGGAAAGCAAAGCCAGGAGGCACATTAATATCTTATGAGACAGCAATATATGCCACACGGATGGCACCTCAGAGGCATGGATAAAACCGCTCGTAAAACCAAGTGCCTGTTTAATGAGACTTACATGGGAAGCCTGCTGTAGTGAAACCAGGGGTTTTACGAAACTTTTTTTATTCATAAAACAGTTTTCCCACATAGATTTTTCGAAGGTGGACTGCCTTGGTTTATAGGCTGCAATATATTTTTCAACCAATTACTTTTTTTATGTAGCAACCAGGAGAAAAACACGGACCGTGACAGATTAGTGAGTGTAGAAGCTCTGCTCCCTCACCTGTCAAGAGCGAGGTCAACACCCACATTAGTTCAACATTAGTAGGAATAAAGAGGAGGGTCACTCCTGGTAACCTTTTGGTGGTTAACCCTTTATTTTCAGGTGTATTCATGTATGTGTACTGCATAATATTTGGAAAAAGTTTCTTGCTATGAATAAAACCGAAAACTGATTTTATGACAATATGATTTGATATGATGCAATAAAAGACGATTTGACATGATATGATACAATACATGTTTTGCTGCAATACGATACAAGACATTTTGCTACGATATGATACAATTTGATGTTTGATTAGATATGATACAATACAAGACGATTCGATACGATATGATAAAGTATAAGACGATATGATATATGATACAATTCATGATAATTCAATACGATATGATACAAGAAGATTTAATACGATATGATTTGATACAAGATGATTAGCTACGATACGATACAAGACAATTTGCTACGATATGATACAATTCAAGACGATTTGATACGATATGACACAATTAAAGATGATTCGATACGATATGATTTGATACGATACAATACAAGATGATTTGCTACGATGTGATACAATTCAAGACGATTTGATACAATACGATCCAATACGATACAATACAAGACGATTTGCTACGATACAACACAAGATGATTTGCTACAATACGATATGATACAAAACGATTCAAGATGATCCAATACGATACAGGACAATTTGCTATAATATGATACAATACAAGACGATTCAATACGATATGATACAATTCAAGACGATTTGCTACAATACGATATGATACAAAACGATACACGATGATCCGATCTGATATGATATGATACAATATTTGTCCTGGACTCAAGTGTTTTACATGATCAGCCGCATTCATAATACTACCAATAAAACAACAAAAATAAATAATATGACGTAAGAAAACAACAATAACTCACATGCAAACAGAGAACAAGTACCAAGGCCATCACCGCAAACAAACATCACATATAACACAGGAGGCCAGCATGAGTCATTGTTTTATTTATTTTAATTATTACTTTAAGTGGAGTTTCTTAAGGTAGTTGTCAGTGGTGAGAATATTAACAACAGGGATGCCCGTCAGCTTGGCCTCCTTTTTGCAAAACCAGACAGAAACTGGGCTCTTAACTGCTACAGGAGGAGACAGCTCCACCACTTTATTAGCTCATTTCTACAAAGATCAGCTAAAGCACTCTTCCTGATGTGAATTTAGAAATTCTCCCTCTTGCTCTGCTGTTAGAAAGCCCATTTTTCTGCACAAACTGTCTGCACAACCTTGTATTTTGCCTGTTGCTCATGGATTAAATATTCCTTTAGAAAAAAAAAGTGATTTTGACACAAGAGGAAACCTTTCTGGGCCAAAGTTGCATCTAAGGACGATCAAGAACTGAACCTCACTTCTTTTGGTTAGACCTTTTTTTTTTTTGACAGTATCACAAATGAGCATTATGTGCAGAACTACTCAACTGACATTAAAGCCCCTCTTGATTAAGACCGCTATCTCCTCATTTGTGATCTCAACAATCCTGAAAGCTCTTCTAATGCTAATCACTCCTGTTTGTTCATTGTCTCCAGGTCCCTGAGCTCCGGCGTAAATGGCAGCCCATCTTGAACAGCATGACTCATCATCGCCATACCATAATGAGTGCATGTCTCGTGTGTCTTTTGTGTGACACTCGCCTCCCACGGAGCTAGCTCAGATGGCATATATACAGCTCGGCCCCCTGAGCTCGTGCACCTGTGTCATCAGCACCCTGTGGACCGGGCTGCTTTTCACCTCTTTCTAACAGGTACTCGGATCATTACCACTTGTGACACCTCATCCCTTGGCTCCTCTACCTGCATCTTCTAAAGGACAAGAGGAGAAGAAGAGCCTGGTGGTGGCAGTCTGAAGTGTTAATCCATCATTTTCAGACAGGGTGCATTTTTCCTTTGACGCCAGGCTGAGGATTTGAAGCTCAAATGCTGCTATGATATTATGCTGTTATATTACCTTGATGCTAACGTTAGCTACTGTCTGCTTGTTGATTGGATTACTTCATGGAAATGCAATTAGACCGAGACGCTAAGGCAGAAGAACTACTGCGTCTGCAGTGCAAAATGATTAATATGGTGATTATTACTTCAAGGAAATGTGAAAGAAATGATCAAGCGGCTGCTGGAAGAGAGTAGGTGAGTTGTGTTTAGTCTCTTTGCTAAAGAAATTAGGCAAAGTTAGGACCCCATATGTCCTGTTGATGAAGTTAGGTGCTGTTCTGAGCATTATTTGTGTCTATAGAGTGGCGTTTTAGTTGAGGTTAGTTTATGGCTCCTCAGACTGCTGTGTATTGCTATTGTGCGGTCGTTACTAAAGTTGGTGTAACTAGAGAAGCAATAGAAACAAAGTTAGCACAGTTAGAGTTTAGTTTTGCTCATTTCACACAATAATACGTCAGGATCACGTGAAACAGTACCTCTCTTTGGTCACCACTGACAACCGTGTCAGTTCCAACTACGATGGCCGGAGGAAGAACTCCAGATGTGGTATCACTCTGAACTCTGAAGCTTCTATGCTGCTAAGGCTGTGCAAATGAGCCAGAAAGATATAATCTGATTCACAAGTCATGCAAGAAGGAAGTGCTCTAACAAGAGCAAACAGCTCGCATTAGCGCTGTTTTCATACCTTTCAATCAGCCATTATTCACTTATTTGTAAAAAACACGCCCCTTTCTATGCAAACAAGCTTCCTGCAAGAATCACCTGATTCACCAACACTGGTGTGAACATCCGTATGAATATAAGCATAACCATGCACTCTTCTAGATGACCCAAAGTACTGTGTATTTGTCTGTGTATTACTCAATCTCAGCAACATTCATCTCTAGACGGGGTGTCTAACTCTGTGTTACGGCGTGTTTAACCCTAAATTGATTTTACGCCGGAATATCCCTTTTAATGATCAACGCACCGCAGTGAAAAGTTCCTGCGTTTCCCACCCTGAGCATGACGATGGAGGGAGCCAGGGAATTAACCCCGCCTCTTGTATATCAGTGAGTTGGCAGACACTGAAAGACTGTGAGTGTAGTCGACAGAAGGTGGCTCTTGTCATTCTCTTTACTTCAGGCATCCATCTTTCCTTATAATTCATGTTTGTCATCTTCCGCCGCATGAATGCACACTTCCTCATACATTTACCCCCTCCTTCCTCTTTTTATCAATTGCCAGTTGTCATTTCCTACACCCTTACGCCCTCCCCACCATTACCTGATGTGTTGCTGTGACAGCCCCACAGCAGTCGTGCAGTGATGAATGCAGGGTCATGCTTTGAATATCATCCATAAAGCATGCTAACTGAAGACATCACTCTTCTTGTTTGTTCATTGCTTTACTCTCATGCACTCGTTCTCTCTCTCTCTCTCTATCCTCGTCCCACACTCGCTCTGCTGTCATAATATTGAATTTGCTCGCTGTCTCTGCTGTCGCCATTCAGTTCTTTATGGGTCTTCTTCGGAGATGTCCAGACTCCACGGGGTGGAGTGGTAGACACCATGTTAATGGGGAGCAGTCACAGAGTGAATAGTGGGGATGTCCCGAAAAATGAGATCGGGATTGAGGTAAAAAAGACGAACACAGGATCATAGTGTGAAGGTTAACCACGTGAGATTAAAGGGATATTCCGTCTTAAAATTAATTTAGAATCAAACACACCGTAACACAGAGTTAGACCGCTTGCTTCTCTAGTTATACCAACTTTAGTAAGGACCGCACGATAGCAATACACAACGGTTTGAGTAGCCACAAAGCCATCTATAGCCACAAATAATGCTCAGAACAGCACCTAACTTCATCAACAGTTCATATAGGGTCCCAGCCATAGTACTAGCCACCAAACATCTTTTTAACTTTGCCTAATTTCTTTAGCAAAGAGACTAAACACAACTCACCTACTCTCTTCCAGCAGCCGCTTGTTTGTAGCAAGATTTCAGACCAGTCCATAACGGACTACAGCGGGGTGACACAGCTCAAGGAAGAACATTTTTGATCATGAGCATCACCAGCCTTGTAGTGCGGCATCTTAAAGTCTCTCTTATCACGGCCTCTCTCTTCTCAATCTCATTCAGTCCCTTGGCTTTTCAGACTCACACCTGCCTCCTCTTGCTCCTCTCTCTGCTCTCCTCTCCCTACCCATTTCTGTGATTTTAAAAACAGTTTAAGCCAACAACTTTCTTATATTTTTCATTTATCCCACCCACTTCTTTGTCTGTATCAGGGATTTATTCACGGTAACCTTTTAAATAAGACAAAGAGACAAAGTTTCTTTCTATTTCAGCTTTTCCTAGTACTTTTTTTCTGTTTAATTACCTGGCCAGGCTGGAAACTTTTAGCAATAGGTAAAAAACCTTGCGATTGAAAAACACAGACGGAATAATGACCTTAAAATGAGCCGAATACTGTCGGTCTTCAATCTGATACCAAAGAGTGTTAATGAGAAAATTATACAAGGTTTGACGCTGCTTTATTCTGTTTTTTTAGGTTTTTAATTACTGCATCCTTTTAGATAATCCACTTCTTCTTGAATACATATTAAAAAATCCAAAAGAGTGGTGATTCAATCTCAATTTTGGCGCCCCCTATGAACAAACCATCTTTACTTTTCTGTCTTCTATCTGACAGCTGTAATACCGCCAATGCCTTTTACCTATGGAAGTAAAGAACCTCAACGTGATCTCTAATTACTGCAGATTTGGACCCGTCAAGAAACAACTTCTTCTAACTTCGGCCATAACTTCAGCTGGTTCCCTGAAAGCACTCAAAATCAATTACTGCCAGTAACAGAATTGTTTTGTTGCCCGGCTTAATTTCCCTGTCCTAAAGGTCAATGCTGCCCTGATGGTTGGAGACACTCTGTCCTGAAGTCAAAAGTCTGTAGCTCTTTCCTTTCTTTCCAGTTTGACCAGTGATAAAAACTCTCTCAACAGCAGCCATTCAGTCTTTTATGTTCCACCGTAGAGAGAATGTATTCAGAGAAAGGCCATAGACTTCTACCCAGATAGAAATGTGATAGTGCTTTACCCTTCAGCAGCAAAGTGGACTTTCAGGACAATGCTTTGGCCGGTGAATAACGAGCCAGAACAGAGCGCTACCGAGCTGCAGAAAGAAGACATAAAGAGCAGAAGATAAAGAGAACAATAAAGGTACTAAGGGCGGAGAACGAGGGAACGTCATATAAAACGGTATCAACGCTTTCACTCCTTGTTAACTCAACTTGATTTTCGAGGAGCAGATGTAGAGCTAATGCAGCTCTAGATGCTACTTAACAATAAAGAAAGAACACAGTCATTACTGCACTGAAGTGGAAACCTTTGTATCCCTGTGTTCTGTAATGTGTTTTCTGTATCTTGTCTTATTGTGTCTTATCATATTAAAATGTGTCATAACATATTGTATCCATCGTATTTAAAGGTATGTATCACATTGTACTGTATCATATCATAACATCTCATATCACATTCTATGAGGTTACATTATGGCATCTTGCGTAATATTGTGTCACATCGCATTGTATTGTATTAAATCAGGTCATATAAGAATCATATCATGATGTTTTGTATCTTGTATAATGCCACTATTGCATCACATTATACTCTCATTATGTATCAAATTGTATTGTATTGTATAGTGTGTCATTGCGTATCTTAAATTGTATCAAACCACATTGTGTTTCACCTATCCTTGTGTTTATCATATCTTATATTAGAAATCATATTGTGTCATGTCTCATCCTTTCATATCATATTGTATCATTTATCATTTCATTTATTGGATCATGTATCATATAGTATCCTTTTATCTCATATCAAAATATCCCACATTTATCTTACATTGTATCTTATCAAACCACATTGTATCATTTTGTATCATATCATGTTTTATCATGTCACATATTACATCTTACATTGTATCTTATCTTATCATGTCAGATTTTCCATCATATATTGTATCATTTATTGGATCATGTATGGTATTGTATCCTTTTATCATACCATCATATGTATTTTATATTGTATCTTATCAAACCACATTGTATCAATTTGTATCATATCGCATTGTGTCATATCATATCATGTTTTATCATATCAAGCCTATTTATATCATTTCACATTGTTATGTACCCTCTCATATTGCATCGTGAGCTCCCCTCAGATTTCCACCCTTACTTTTCAGGGTTTACAGTTTATGGTCGGAACAGATCGATGAATCTCACTTCTTTCACTGAAGAGCCGTTGAGGTCCAGTGTATTTAACTCTCATGTTATTAGCATGCTAACCTTTACATATATAAAGGAATCTTCTGAGCGAATACCATTAGACAGAGAACCTTATCCGTTTGGAGAAAACCTCCACTTTCTTTTCCAGCCTCACTCTTCCTTTTCAGCCAGACTCATGATGAACTCTCCTGCTGAATTGATTACAGCAGCTGTTTGATTGTTGGCCGTCCATCTGCTCCGCCCTCTAAATTGTAACCCCTCCAAGAAACAGTGGCTGGCTACTCTTGCAGCAGACCCCCACCCCTCCGTCTTCCCCCTCCGTCCCCTTCTGCACCACTTCCATCAACAGCCTTAATTCAATTCCCCTGAAGCACATGAAATCAAATTTGCACACAGTTCTGAGCTTTGCCCCCGCTGATTTGTAGTGCGGGACAAATTATGTTTGCTTTACGGAGAATAATCTGAACCCAATTACTTTTTGTACTTGTGCGTGATTGCAAAAAGAGACACAGTCAAGGCTTAAAAAAGCACATTTTTTATATTTTTTCCCTCTTCACAGTCAAAACATTTTTTTTTTCAAAGTTTGAAACTCCTTTGATGTCTTTCCTTTTTTTCGCAGACTGTTACCGTCTGCTTTGAGCTTCTTCTTCAGCTGTTGTACAGTATGTTTCTGGGAGATAGCTCACTGAGAATAAAGAGACAAAAGGTGGGTGGTTCAAGAAAAAAAAGTGAAATCTGAGATTTGGTAAATCAGAAAGTGTGAACACCAGCTGAAAACAGCTCTCTATATCTTTCTGTGCCCTGGTGTAGGAGTTTTAAGGTAACCTCAAATGCATTCTTCTTCCTTCAGAGAGAAGTTTCATCCTTTGTATGATGTAAGGTCGGGTCGCTGGTAATTACTGAATTATTCTCGTCATTCACTCAGAAGGATGTCTCACAGACGGGAAAAAGAAGTGGCCCCCCTCAGAGGTCAGACTCGGTAATAACTTCAATTTGTGTTTTCCTGTGTGTCATCTTCAGATTGTTCTGTAATTGGCTTAACCTTTCGGGGTCTGCATCACAAAACAGCGAACATATGGCTTTGTGACATGAAGAAGAGATAGAGATAAAGACGGTGAACACAGATCAAGGTCTGGATCAACGCAAGAAAGGTTTGACGGTTCCTTTTTCAGGAGGTGAGGCTACTTTAAGAGTTAGTCAGTGACGGTTTTTCTTGTTCTTCGGCTGAGTTTGCACCGTTCTGGATTGTGGCACTGGACCACGTCCAAAAATTACGGGAAACCAAAAAATTCAACTTTGCCGACCTTCCTTATTCGCACCTAAACTACTGGTTTATAAAAAACAAGAATTTCTATGGACTGCATTGCAGGTCATATGTTGTGTCTGAAGCGTACCCCAGCCACACTAACCAGGATTTTTGCCCCTTTAATAGATCCTGATATAAGTCTGATGATAATGCTCTCTTACCCTGATATGAACAACTGCATATGAAGATGTAGCCTGATGATTAATTGATGTAGAAAATGGAGTAAAAAAGTTGTGCATACTGTACGCTGTGTCTTGTTGTATTGATAGATGTCAATAACCTTAGCCACACTTGACAACCAGGTTGTCGTTGTTTACCGTTGTGATTGTGTAGTTACTGAACTGAGCTCAATTTGACTGTTTTTTGACTATTTTCTTGCATCTGAACTGACTGGATATTGCAACTTGGAAACAGCACGTACAAAAACCTGACATTAAACAATTTTATTATAAATGTAAATCAATAAAAAAACATTTTTTAAAGAATACAAGACTGTCAATGACAAATTACATTCTGACATTTAAAGCTTCGGTGGTGGGAAGCATCTTGTCCCTGATCGATAAAATTGACAAGTCAATCTTCGCTGATTATGTCCTGTATATGTAAGAATTGAATTTGCTATTTCAACAATTACATATATCACTTTGAAACTCTTTCACTCTTAAGGCGCATGCTTCTATTTCAGATTAAAGGAGAGGGGAAAAAAAGAACTATTGTCAGTCTATTCAGTCGCTACATAAAAAAGTCAAGCGTTGAACCATTAACAAGTTGGAGAGATGTAATATTACAAAGGTATATTGCTGCCTTTACAGACGTTTAATGGAATTACATGATAAGTGGAAACACATGTGATTCCACACTTCTCAATATCACTCCATACTAGTCTGATTTTCTCCACTGGCAGAAAGTCTATATTTGTCTACACTGTCATTATATACTCACACCACTCTTAACTTAGTATGTAATTTAATTTGTATGTTATAAAACTACTTTGGTTGTGAATGGTGTTTGTTTTTAATCTAGCATTTTGACTATGCATGTGTCTAACATTGTCACCGAGCTGAGATGTCTCTGGGTTGTATACACACACAGCTTGAATGTTACACAATCATCTATTTATTATGCCTTGCATTAATTTACCAAAACCCAGCATCACTGTACTCAATCTCTAAATCTAGATCACTGTTTGTCATTCTGAATAAATTAATACATGCTGTGTTTCATGCAACAGGTGGTCATGTGGGCTCCACCTGCTGTTTTCCGACATCAGGTGACAGCCACCAACACGCCGTGTGGGCGATATATAGGACAGTACATCCATCATTATTTGGTTAGTGGTGAAATGGGAGTCGTATATTTCCCAGAACATGTCTGAACATGTTGATGCTGGATGTGTAAGCCACATAATATAACAGAACACAGAGGGGAAAATTAGAGGGTCAATAAGTGCGTCACATGAGCGTCACATTTGTGTCTTGGCTCATGATAAGACATGTAACTGTGAAAGAGCATTCTGTGTGGCTGTTAAGTGTCGGAGTATTTATGTATTCAAACATTAATGTGGGTCGGGTGGCTCTGGTACAGTAGGAGTTATTTTCGACAGTACAGCAAAGTCCTACATGATTTCTCTTTTTGCATATAAGGATGTGTTTATATGTACATGTATATATTCTTAATAACAGGTGTGTGATTTTTGGCTCATACTTACTGTAGGTGGTTGTTTTTTATGGATGATCAATTCAAATTAATTCAATGTGTGTTTATGTTCTGTTTTTTTCTAAGAAAGTGATTTGCTTTAGTTGTATCAGAATCAATTCTTGGTTTTATTCTGATGTTTGTAAAATGAAGGGTTGGAAGGCAAAAGAAACAGTACATGCCATAAATCGAGCCTCTGTGAAAACAGAGTTTTCATTTCTTCCTGTTGCCGAAGTGCTGTATAGTTTTGTTGTCTGGCTAATCACATCCAAGCTCTTTAGCTCTCAATTTCTCCTGCAAAGATCTCCTCTTAAACCTCTATATTTACAACTTCAGTGAGTTTTATTACAACACTTTGTTGCTCTGTTGCTCTTTCTGGGACTCCCATGTTAAACTTAACCCTGGTTCAGAAACTCACTCCCCCATGAGGAACTATGATGGACTGTTCACTGTATACCTCCCCCTTTGCTGCAAGCCTTTGTAGTTGACCAGCTTCTTGAAACTAGAGTGTTTATTCCTTCCTGTTGCTGGAGTGCTGTATAGTTTTGTTGTCTGGCTAATCACCTCCAAGCTCTTTAGCTCTCAGTTTCTCCTGCAAAGATCTTTCTTCAAACAGTATCATTTCCAGCAACTTAACAGAGTTTTCTGTCTCCAACCCTTCAACTATTTACTCACCCATGATTGAATGTATTAGATTGTTTACCATATGCCACCTACTGGCTGGTGGCATGTAATGTGCTAAACAGTTCCGATTTATTTTATTTAAGAGGAGCAAGTGCACATATCAGTACCTTTAGACATATAGACCATTTTTTATCTATATTTAAACTGTTTTTTTATTTATTTTCATTTTAAGTATGGCTCCCTCCACTACCCTCCTTGTAGGCTATTTGATAGCACGCTTGCTTTATATTTGACTTTTTCGGTTAACTGAAGAGTTACAATGGTTATCAAGCCGTTACATTTCATGAGGTTCAAACATATCTGGGTTCTGGTCTTAAATTCACGAACCAAGTTTATTTCAATTATCTAGGAAATCAGCCACAAAAAGCTAAATATGGTATTGTAATTTACAACAGCAGCCAACATGTAACCAGCCTGATAATCCTACATGGTCTATCTGAAGTTACGGCGATCACTGCCTTTTTTGCAATCTGACAGCTTAAGTTCTGAGCATTGCCTCAGCCAAGGTTGCAATAAGCAGTATTTTGAATAATAAAGGGAAAACTTTCACCTTTACAATGCTTAAAATAGAAAGCAAAAATGAATCACTCATACTGTGCTGAAAATTAAAAAGCCGCTGTGATTGTCCAAACCTCAGACAGTCATCAGACTTTCAGCATAGAAGGTTATATGTTGTATTAAAGGCAGGATGTGCGTCTCAGTGATTGTAGATTTTGTTCTCAGTTGAATGCACGCAACAGAAACACAGAAACACAGTCAGCAGTAGCCCACTCTTTGACAAACTCCCCTGAGTGAGGACTCCTTAAAGAGAGAAAATTGGTCATACAGCTATGACTGAGCGGCGTGGCAGCAGCTCCACCTCAAACAGCCCATTCCAAACTCAATTACCACACATCTGCACCCCTGCCGCCAGCCCAGCAATCCCAGGAAACCCTGGGATGGTTAGCCAAAAAAAAAAAAAGCTTTATCTTTGGCTGCTTGAGTAGCAGAACACCTCAGGCTTCGAGTCTGCTGAGCGCTGGGACTGAGACTGCAAATGAGGTCTGTCACATCAGCATTTGCAGCTTTTCATAGCTCCAAAGTGTCATAAATCCCGGGAGAATAGAGGCAACGTAAGATTGATTTGAAAAAGGAGATGCAGTTTAAGGAAGGAAACATAACGCAGCAGGATGGCGCTGAATCTTGACATTTCCTCATCATGCCGGAAGACGAATGAGCATTGAGTAAAACACTAACATTTACTTGTCTTGGAGGGATTCTTTGACTTTCTTCAAGCTGCGTGTAAAAGCAAATACGCAGCTCTTTTATAGGTAAATTTACAGGCTGTGACTCAAGTGGAGATAACTCGTTGGCGGAATAATTTAGATTCTGCCAAGAGGAACGATTTCCATCAATCTCTTTTCACCCGACAGAAATATTAAAGTTTTTCAGCTGTAGTGTAGCAGGACATTGCAATGTCACTATCAAACAACTAAAAAGAATTCAACCAATCCCAGGGCTTCTGTCTAACCTTGCACTTATCCTACAGTTCCCCAAACTTTTTGCAAACTTGACCAACCGTAGTGCCTGATTTCAAGACAGTCCTCATACTCACTTCTTTAGGAATCAAAGTATTGTCCTCATAAGTCAGTAAACAGTCGTGAGAGTATGGGTTACAGTGTCTTCAATGTCTTGGGATCACAATACCCAAGAGTAAGGGCCTGTGTCCACTAGCAGAGTGTCTTTCTCTGGCCACGCCTCTTTCTGGTAGTTGTATAAATGTTATCGATGTTGGTTTTGTTACTTTGCGCTCAACAGTGCTATCAGTTGAAAGTTGTTCCAAGTCTTGGAAGATCATCGATGTCACTTCCCTGTTACTAGCCAATCAGAATTACAAAGGGGCGGGACTTATGTAACAACAAAGCATGAAAAGCTATTTTAAACTAGCTTAATGGCTGTTTCTTAAAGTAGAAGTGCTGCAGAACAACTTGCGCAACCTAGCAACGTCAAGCGTGTGCTCTGAAATAGAGGTTGTCACCGCTGGCCGAAAATTGCTATATTTGGACATAGGCCCTTATACATCTAAGAGTATGTAGGGGTGGGCAATATGGGACAAAGTTTATCACAATATATTTTTTTATATCAGTCGATATCAATATCACAATATAAAAAAAAAATCACTTGTCAATCTTATAAGGTTCGAGGTATTCTCGACTTTGCGAGAATGTGTAATAGTGCTATGGTTGCGTATAGCTGCAGACTGTTACTACGCAGTTGTTTGCTACTTGGTTCTAATTCCGCACGATTGGAGAAGTGTGAAGCGGACCCGGCGCAACTCCCCTTTTCATTGGCTGTTTGTGTAGTCTACCAAAACATGGCAGAATGCAGACTATCGAAAAGAAGACTGACCATGTTTTATATCGATATCCGGGGAAATTAATTTTCGATATATATCGTTATCATTTTATCGCCCAGCCCTAAGAGCATTGAAGTATAACTTTGCTAAAGTTTGTGGCTATACATAGAGTAAAGTGTGCAGATTCTTGTGATATACTGTCATAGAGAAATTAGCTTCTCCTCCATGGTTACAGCTACTTTCTCTCAGATTTCAACCACCTCTGAAGAAATGCCTTGTGTTTGACTCTAAAGACCTCATCCGTATATTTACAGATCTGTGAACACCAGTCAAAAACAAAAACACGGTCGACCTATCCTAACATTTAACAAACAGGAGTTTGGATACTGATGTGTTTGTCAGTTAATCACTGAAGGTGTTTGTACAGACAGTAACCTCAATCTCGTTTTAGCGGATTGATTAATTATTGAAATAAAAAAAATAAACAGTTTAACAGTAAGAACTGAGCTGTCAGTTCTGTGTTGATGGTTAAATTTAGCCTCCAGTGGCTGTAACATAAAGTTTAACTCACTTTTCACGTGTGTCATTTGGCATCTTGACACAGAAATTGGTCTGAGATGAAGTCAAGTGACCAACAGCTCACTCAGCCAAAAGTAGACGGATAAGTGGCTTTATTAGAGTCCTAGTAGCTCCCGGTGGATCTGTAATTTGTTACTGAAAGAAAAGCCTCAAAACATCATGACGTCTTTTTTTCAGAGCTGCCACAAAACAAGCATTTTAGGCTACAACGATCACAGAACAGGGCCTCAAAATCCAGAGGTCTAGTTCCCTGTGTTGGCCTGATGAAAAGATGCTAATTAGCTTCCCCTTCCTGGGATCGTCTTTGTGTGCGAGAATCCCTTCATTAATACAGTCAACAAGTGCCTGGGACTGAAATGAGAGGGGTTTTGTCTTGTCTCCCATGGAAGTTAGAACATTATGATGCCAGCCAGGGCTCTGTTTAATTACCTTCTCTCTTTCTGCCCCATTGATTTACATTGTGAGCCCTTTAATTATACAATTCATCACCTTTTAAACATGAAAAACGGTGTAAAACGCATGCTAATTAAACCTCGTCGAAAAGGTTTTCTGCGAGGGGGCTTGTAAATCATGCAAATGGGCTGTGGGGTCTGAGTGAATGCATGTATGAACAGTATTCCCCGGTATTTTTTTTAACCGTCTTCCACCTGTTGCCATTAATTTTACTTAATCCTCGGCAGCGAGCCGATAGAAGGCTGGTAGTCGTCAGAAACAGGTGCTATGGATTAATTCTAATGCCTTTGCTTGGTATGGCTTTTTGTGCATTTTGTTATTGTTCCTCGTCATAATGAGACGGAGCTAATGCGGAGAATGAGGCTTACTCCCCTGCAACATCAATAGAGAGAATTAATGAGTGAGAAAGTTCGCTGATAATGGAAGTTAATGGATTCATCCTGCTTTGTTTTAGCAGAATAGCTAACCGGGTGGAAGGTGGTTTCGCACTCACATTCGCACACATTAACCTTCATTTAATACCTTTGTCGTATTTTATTGAAAGATGGGGTTGTTTTGTTTGTGAGGACAAAGATTGGTATTTAATCACCCTCTGGATCATACAGTTCATTGGCTGTTTGGAAACTCTACAAAACGCCGCGGTGAGCCACAATAGGTCGTTATGGAAGTTACTAAATCAAGACAATGACTGCGGCGGTTATTGAGTCAACGCAACACACAATGACAATTTGTTCTTATTTGAGCTAGCCTTGGTCTTCAGTAATAACAGACTGATTTAAATCTGAAGACGTCTAGTTTCAGAGTTTAATCTCTCAAACTGCTTTTTAAATGAGTAGCCCTGATGACAATATTGAATGAATTTGATATTCAGAATTTAAAACATAAACAATGATTTTAGTTTTGTTTGACCAGTGTGAGAGGAGTCTTTGAATACCAGAGCCCTGAATATTGTTTTCAACTAACAGGAAATAGTATAGTACCCAGGCTACAGTTCCTTGGCATGCTACTGGTGTTGACCATCAACAACCACAATATACGGAAGCAAATTTGTGTCATAATTAAAATGAGAATAGATTTTCTCCGGTATTTTCTCACATCTTCAACTGGGAAGCTAAACCTATCAAAGCTCGAGCAATGGTTTCAGGAAGAGCCATTGGATTGTCAATCGAGCTTGAAAAGAATGCAACACAGTATCATGGAAACATCGCTTTTATGCGTAGAGGAAGAGCGGAGCGGCCGCTGATGTCACTCGTGTGCGCTGCTTGGGATTGCGAAGCCGATTTGAGTTTTGGTACATTTCTTTGCAGGCGGACATGAAAGTGAAAGGCAATGACCCGTCTGGTTTCACTTTTGAAATTGTGCTGCTCAAATAAGAAAATGAAAATACAGTTTGTATTATTTATTCTTCATTTTATTTCTGAGTCAAATACAGTTCTGACTTTGGAACGAAAAAGCCATAGGTTACTGCAAATGCATTTGAATTTTTCAGATTTGACATTTCGAATTGAATTTTGCTGAGGCATATTTTGAAAATTAAATCTCAAATGGATTTTTCTTTTACATTCGAATGAAGTTACAGAATGATCAGTTTTGAAAAAGAAAAGGAACGGCAGTTTGGATTATTTATTTTCAATTTTACTTATGAGTTGAGAAGTGCAGGTACATTCTGAAAATGCTAATGCATTTCTGTTAATCTATTTTCATTTGAATTATGATACACTGGTCATAAATTCCGGTATTGGTAAATTTTCAGTTTATCTCCCAGCCCTAATATGTAATCATTTTTGTTTCTTTCTTTTTTTCTTTTATTTTTAGAAAAAACAGAAAACAGGAGTGAGTGTCTTTGCCATCAACTATCTACTAGACTTTGCTAATAAATCATCTCTCACAGAATGAATGGTTTTGGACCTGCGCCCGACCTGTCCCGGTCCTGATGAAACTCTATATACACCTCAGACACTCAGAAATACTCGGTCCCTCAAATCAATTCCCTGGTGGTGATGTCTAAAGGTTTAGAAGAACTCGCCTCCTCTGCTGGGAGAAAAAAAAAAAAAAAAAAAAAAGCTCTTTCCTTACAGACGCCTCGTTCTGTCAACAGCTGTCAGCGGCGCGGCACGCAGAAATAAAAAAGTCAGGAAAACAACAAGCGGCACAAAACTTTACACGAAAACAACCACAGCTCAGACCGTTTCGTAAAAGCGTCTGGGCACGAACAAAGGCCAGGTGTCATCTCGTTTTAATGTGTGGGATTGAATCAGACGGGCTCCGAGCTTTGACTCTGAGGTCAGCGGCTTAGATATACGAACCCTCTATATCTTTATGTTCTGTCTGTCCTGTATGACGGCGTTAAACACACTTACCATTCATGAGATAAAGCTGAATATATTGTTTCGTGTAGGTGAGAGGGCCAGGATATAGAGAGTGTCAATCATGCAGCAGAACCGCTCCACAAGGGCATATACACCCCAGATACACACACACACTTTCTCTCTCTAATACTAACCAGACTGCTGCCGCCGCTGCTGCTGCAGTGTCATTTTAAAGTGTTTCGTTTTAAAACAGAAGCCCACGGTGCTTTTTCAATAACCTTGCCTTCTGTGTAATAATATTTGAGGAATCCTCACTATTGTGATGTTGTTATCCAAAGGCGAGTCATCAGTGAATTAATTTGAGCAACCGGCGAAAAATATTTGGTGTCAGCGGAGAACCGGGGGCTTTTTAAATGTCACCTTCTCTATATTCCGGGGGATGCTGAGGCTTTTCTAAATGGCACTGCATTAATGATGTGCGATTAAATGCTCAATATCAAACAGAGGCGGCTCCAATTACAGTTGGTGCACTTTTGCTGTTGTGTGGCCTTCATGAAAAGCGACTCATGAACCGTCAGCAGTGGATTTCTTCCCCGAGATGATACGTGCCATTTCTTAGTTCGCTCCCCCCGCTGGAACAAAGACTCCTTTTGTGTCTCTTTTCCTCTCTTGATCCAACATCAGTGACCAAATTGAAATCCTCTCCTCTGTACGGTGACCCGCAAGTATCTGGGGACAAGTGATAGGAGCGCTCGCCGCCTCGAACAATACCGCAGAGTTAGGCTCGGATTCATGCTGGAAACGGATTAATTTCTCTGCAAATTAAGTGCTAATTCTTTCGCTTATCTTTGCCCCAGACTCTCATTGAGCGGGTCGCCCTTTTCTCGCCCCGGCGCCGTGTTTTCTCTCTCTCTCTCTCGCCGCTCGTGGCTCTGACTTTGTGTGACAGACAGGGCTCAGGCTTCAGCCGAGACTGGCACTACCCTTTGGTGGTATTTCACTCATGTGTCTGTTCTGCGGAGCTCAGAGACATGCCCCATATGTCCCTGTTTCATTTTCCTGAAAGACGTCGAAGAGCTAATGCGCCCCCTGAGCTGCTTAAGCATCTAATGACGGTGACCGGTTAAATTAGATGTGTGAAGTGCTCATACCCCGACGATAAACGTAGATGTGGAACTTGAGACTCTACTGCAGAGAGTGATTTATCACTTTGACGAACGTGAGAGCGACTTGTAGTTTGTAAAGATGGCATCATAATTTTCTCATCAGTGTGACACAGTTTTGCTCCTCGGTTGAATTGCGACGAAAGGAAACGACAACTGCTTTATTTAATCCCTTTACTTAAAACAAATCGACTCACTGAAGTTTGTTTTTTTCTTTGCAGACAGACAAGGACATTTGAAGACAGCGTACTGTGGCGTGTTGAAGGTTAGGGTTGACAGATATTGTTTTATTTTTAGAGATTACACCAAAAACTGAATCAAATGACAAATAAGAGACACTTGGAATCATTTTGCATCTCCATTAACATTAACAGTTGCCTAGTTACAGTTGCGTCACGCTATCCAGTGACGTCTATCTAATCAGTCACTCAGTACATTTATGTGACACTCAAGAAAAACGAATAATCGCCTTACTCTGATTAAAACGGACAACTGAAGTGCATGTAAACACCTTAGTCTGACCATAATCAGATATTGAGAACTCCGATTGGAGTTTGAGAATTCCGATTACGACATCCAGATAATACAATTGGAATTCGATTTTCTCTACCATATAACTAGCATAGTCGGAGTATGATCGGACAATGCATGTGCGCCACGCCCCCATAACAAAAACACCACAGTAGAGGAGTAGCGTGCAACCTCATCTGCAGAAAAAGTAGCGCGTACATCATGTACGACAAAAACAACATTGTGCGATGCTTCTGACGTCTGGCACGGACCTGCTGTTGTTGTTCACAGTTGTATGGGGTCTGAAACAGTGCCGCTGAAAAGACCCAAATCGTCCCCTAGTTTTAGGAATGAAACACATTCACGTCAATAATTCAATTTTCTCAGCTGCATGTACACGCAGACAAGAAGAGAAGTCCGATTTAGTGAAAAAAAAAAAAAGAATTATGAGCTTAGTCCGATTAAACTGTGCATGTAGACGCACCAAGTGTTGACATTAGGCGAGGCGGCGTAGAGAGTAAAAACAGACCCTGAGGTGAAGATACTCCAGCAGAGGAGTCCAAACGGCACACTTTGATTCATCAGTTTTATCAGCCATCGGCTAAGTGGAATGCCAATACAAGATAATCGGCCAATTGACGAATATCGGCCCCAGTGATGGGTCAAGGCCGGTGATCAGACTACCCCTCGGTGAAGGCCGGCCAATTACCAAGGCTAATTTAAACACATCCCATTACCCAGGCCCTGACTGGCCTTGTCTTGATTTATTTTCCCCTAGTGAAATAAGGTTACAGACTCTCGAGTGACTGATTAAAACACTTTTAAATTTAGGTTACTGGCTTTTCTGATTTGAACAACCAAAAATCAGAACAATTATCTGTTTAAAAAATGAATTAAAAATGGTCATCCACAATAGACAAGCCACAGGGTTCAAGTTGGACCCACTCACTTTTACCCTCCAAGACAAGGATAATACGACATACATTCACAAAGAAATCCAATTAATTGGTGTGTGTGTGTGCACATATGCCCCCCCCTTACATTGGTCTGTGCCACCCAGGTCCAAAAAATTTGGACACACCCCTGCCTCTTACCGTGCATCATCATAAGTAAATTGTGTGATTTTCAGCTTTCTGGTGGCAAAGTTAAAAGCTAAAAAAATCCCAACTACACTCACTTGTGGCACAAAACTTGTACAATTCCACTTGGAAAAACCAAACTACCCCTTTAACTTCAAGACTACTGCAAATCCAACCTCTTAATTCCACATGTATGACCCATCTCCACTCTACCCAATAGTCGAGTTTATGTGTCTCTCCTCCATAAATCTTCATCCATTCAATCAAGCTCTGATACCAGGTATTAAAAATGACGAAACATCTTCGATCTTGTCTCTGATGGTCACAGATTTGGTGGCATTCTGGTGTAAAATGTCCCGTTTTTACTGTCGATGAAAATCCAACATGTAAAGATGTTTTCTGTCATTAAGTCCTTGGAGGCAGAAAGACAGGCTCTATAGCTCCTATCTACCACTGCAGCCCAGACTCCCCCTGTTTGACACTGGACCTTTCAGCATTGAACAGTCTCCATAAAAGAAGCCTTTTGTAAAACGAAGATACAGTGAATAGCTCGGCGCGGTGATGTCTCCCTATCAGATTAGCAGAACCGGGTTCATGGCTGAAAACGTAGCGCGGAGTCTGCCATCAAGCCAACTTTGGAAAGGACACCAAGAAAGGACACGGGTTCATCATTTATTCATGAAAGGTGAGCGGAGAATTCAAAGCTTTTCTTTCTTTTATTTAAAGCGGCCTTATGGAGAATAATAAAATTCTCAATCGGGGGGTTTATCTGACTGCCGCTCCTCGTCTGACATCCCTAATGAGCGAGCGGGTAAAATTAGAATACGCCTGAAGAGATGTATGCATGCTTGGGAGCACATGGAGGGGAATTAGTATGCACATATATGGCCACATTCACAGGTAAGATGGGTGTAGTCTTCGGCATGCAACCTCTAGAAAAAATAGGCTCATTATGTTCTGCAAATTCATCTCGAATTTTATGAATACATCTCGGCGTGTCCCCCAGAAGGCTTAGAGTGCCTCGGATACTCTGACACGACTCAGGTGAATCGTCCTTTGAAGTCAAGAGTGAATCACGCCGAGATTGACAGTGGCATTTAACTTCCCTTGGCAGCCTCTTACCCTTTCATACCTTGATTAATAAGCCAAACTTATTATTCGCTCAAACTCCCTTAATATTGAGATAATGTGTCACATTACGCTCTTTTTTTTTTTTTTTTAAGAAGTCATTTTTCATAACCGTTGAGATAACCCTCCTTGAAAGGGGCTGGCTGGGTGCGCGGGAAGGCTGGGGTGGGTGAGGTAGCAGCCGGGGACAGCTGTAGCGCTCTGTAAATGAGTATGCTAATGCTGACTGACATTTCCTTGAACAGTGGCGAGGGGGGAAACTCTTGCTCCCAATTATCCTAAACGTCAGAGAGAAATAAGAGTCTATACCTGTCTGAGGATAATTCAGCAAATGTAGAAAAGGAAAAGTGGTTAAACTATCAGAAAATGATGTGTAAGCTTTAAGATTCGATGAGAAACATTCAGATATGCTGAAATATGTGAGGACTGAACGGAGAAAACGATGGAAACAAGCCCAAAACTGAATCTTGTTAGTATTCTGCTTGTTGACATGTTAGTTTTCTGCAACCAGATGTGACCATATTTGGCAAAAAGGTTGACATATTCTGTTATGCTGCGTTCTAGTTACCTCTGAAGTCGGAGCTGGGAGTGACGCTACACCCGAGTTGACGGCGTTCCAGTTAACAAGTCAGAAAACTAAGATGGACGCCTACTGTTAGCCGTTGTTAATATCTGTCAGCCGTCGTTAGCCATTGTCAGTCGTTGTTGGCGGTTGTCAGCTGTTGTTAGCGGTTGTCAGCTGTTGTTAGCGGTTGTTAGCGATACCAGTTACGCACAACACAGTATTTTACTCTCTACACCATCACGCCGTGTTCACAGTTAGACGTTGGGCAGTACAACATATACCACTTATTTCATTTCACAAAAACAAAAGTGCTAATAAAAAATACATTACGAGAGCTTTGACGGTTACTTTTTACTGTTGATTCACTGCGCTGCCATCTTGAATTATGATGTTGTCGTCAAGTCGGGGTTGGCGAGGACTTTCCGAGTCGGAAATCTGACTTCAGGGCTGCCGTTCCAGAAAGTTTCCAACTCGGAGCTCAGAAATCCCGACTTCCGAGTACAACTGGAACACAGCATTGGTACCTGGCCGTGTTAAATACTTGATTCCTATTGGTTAAAACTAAAGGTGTTCTTGAGCAACTAACTCCTCCTCCTTTAGAGAAAAAAAACAGATAAAAAGTCACGATCTATTGACCACAGCCCATGCCAGATCACAGTCTGTACATACATGGCGTTGAATCGGTTTTCTGTGTTTGGCCAACGTTAGCAGAGCTCACACTTCCTGTAGGTTAGCATCCATATGCAAGTGCCTGTTGCGCAAGCTAACCAAGCTTACCGTCTTGATCAAAATACCTCCAAACTAGTGTTGGGCGGTTTGAGTTTGTTCGCTCCGTTTGATTGGTCAGGTTTGGGTGCGCTCCCTATAATCACCAGCGTGTCCAGCAGACTGCTTGGCATAGTCTCAATGAAAAAGAAACGCAGAGATTAGCAAACGGAGGCAGCCCGACCCACCCAACAGGAGGATGAGGAGGAGGAACGACATCGGTTGTCAGTAGATTATTCGGAATTAGAAAATCCGACAATGATCAAAAAACAACGCTATACACAGAGTGTCCTGTGGCTGTCGTTGCCAGAGGGAAACACCAGCAACCTCTTCCACCACCTAAAAATGAAACACACCGAGCTCTATTACGGGGGCCAAAAGATGCGTGGCGCACCTGCTGCACCAAAAACGAAAGTTGCAGCAGCTCCTCTTATACAAAAGAGCTCGGCAGAGTCTTTCACTGAAGTTACAATTAAAAAATTGCCAGATTGGTCTGGTGTTTTGTTTGCATGTGTACACTAATCCGAGTTTAAAAGGAAAATGAACAAATGCGACAGTCTGGTTATTTTTAAGCCATTAATTGAATTTACAGGGGTAAAAAATACTGTCATACATACTCTTACCATGATATGAAATTACTCATACTGTGATCTAAGTTTTTTTTCATACAGCCCAACACTCCTCCTAACTGTGCCATACTAACAGATCCTATCTATGTTTGTTTACGTCTGAGCTACAGCCCCAGCTAGTGGCCAGTGGCTGCACTACAGCTTGGTTATAACACACGACTGGAATTTCAAGCCTACA
The DNA here is from genome assembly GCA_962446985.1 of Xyrichtys novacula. Taxonomy (NCBI): domain Eukaryota; kingdom Metazoa; phylum Chordata; class Actinopteri; order Labriformes; family Labridae; genus Xyrichtys; species Xyrichtys novacula. The sequence continues at coordinate 1,944,862 of OY660882.1, read as the reverse complement.
ATTTAAAGGGATATTTCAGCATTTTTGAAGAGAGGTTGTATGAGTTACATGTCACTGCTCCTTTAATGAGATACTGTCAGGAGAAGAAGTTCAAAAGGTTTAGACAGGGCTGAGTCTACCACATAATTCAGTGGTAGGGCGACACTGCACTGGTTTTCAAACCCCCTTTGATATCCTTTGGCGCACACCTCTTCTAAATGCATCATATGCAGGGCTACTTTTTACTGCAACACCACATCATTTACAAAAAAAGCCCACCACTCCTGTTCCTCACCTGCTGTAGTGAAAAAACACAGGGGTCTGTGAAAAACTTCAAAACCCAGGTTGTGTTTTTTTGGGTGGTTTTATACAACAAGCTGCCAACATAAAGGTCAACACAGCAGAAGGAAAAGGGGGAGCGGGGAAAAGAAAAAGTCAGGGGGAGCTGGCCTGTGTGCGCGGTAATTGAGCAGAAGGTCGGAGTTTTTGTGGTTGAAACGAAAAAGAACTGGAAGGAAATGCAGTTTGGACGTAAACACGTGAAAATCTGATGAATAGAGTCAAATTTGAGAAAAAACATCTCATCTCTTGTGGCTGCATGATAGTTTGAACCGCTGCAGCACAACACAGCAGTCCGTAACTCAATGCTCAAGGGTCAAGGCATCCCTGAGCTTTGTTCCACTGCGATCTGAACTCATGATGAGAAAGTAAAAGTAAAAGGAGCGAGACGCAGCAGGCAACAGTGTTCAGTCTCTATCATCATATATTTATAATTGTGGGGAGCCATAATCCTAATTGAAATTGAACCCTGTTTAATGGCCCGGCTCTAAAGTGGGCACTTCCCTTCATCGGTGCTTCATTGAGTTAGGCCCACGACACCTCGGGGAAGTTCAACAGATTGCTCTGGCATCCTGAAGTCAGAACCCTCCAAGCCTGGGGTCTAGTAGAGTCCATGTCTGGTCAAGTCTTGGCCTACACAACACGAGGCAGATTCTTTATTTCTAATAGGGATGGGAATCGAGAACCGGTTCCAATTGGTCCATTCCATCAACATCATTAACATTTTATCTTAACGATTCCCTTAACGATTCGTTTCCTCCGGGTCCCTTGAAAAACAGTCTCACGAGTGCCAGTCTACGCAAACAGGAACGGGAACAGAGACAGAGAACAAAACCATGGCGGATGGTTGAAAAGTAGGCAGAAACAAACTAAAGCGTGGCTTAACTTTACAAAGAAGGATGACAACAGTGCAACGTTTGTCGAGCAGTGATACCACGCAAAGGTGGAAACACCAGCAACATGCTTAAACATTTGTCAACGGAGCACGGCGTCAGATATAAGGAGTCACGTATTTGGTGCTCTCCGCTGGTCGTCAGCCACTGCAGTTCAGTGTCGGCACGACATCGAAGGTACGTTTGTTAGGGTGACCATATGTCCTCTTTTACCCGGACATGTCCTCTTTAGGGGAGTTTACAAAATCCTTCAAATGTCCGGAAGGGAAAAGTTAAATAATTGAATCAATAAGCAGAATCGACATTAACATCGATAAAATCTTACCAATTCCCATCCCGACTTACTAAGTGAAAAAACGAGTCTATAGACTGCTTTTGTTGCTTCTTTTATATCTTGTGGCATTTAAAAAATTACAATTTAAATAATGTTAGAATATATGTTCCATCGAAGAAATCACAACTGCATAGGACATTTGCTTTTCATTCTGATGGTAAATCTAAACACCTAACATCTGGTCAAGGATGCAAACCTAAACAAAACCTTTCCACTGACACGGAGTGTACATAAATCTGTGTTGATGCCGTTGTCTTGAATTCAGGAAATGTTTTAATTCTACCGAGGCCGATCAGCTGTGACAAATCCATACAACAGCAAGGCCACATACTGACATTTCATGGTAAGATTGTTGACGAGATTCATGATGGAACTAATTGCTTCACGGTTTCTGAGCGCTTCAGTGACAAAAGATCATGTCAGTGTCACGGATGTGCAGGAAAAACGCAATTATTTGTTGATGCAGGACTTATACATTTGTACATACAGTGAATTCATTTATATCCTTCAGTTTAGGGTTATTCACTTTTTGCTTGCTTTTGGTTTCATAGAGACATCGAACGCAGCAGAGTTTCATCTTTGACATTTCAGAATAATCCACCGATAAAGACTTGACGTCAATCCGGCTGTGGAACATTCATGATTTAACCAAAATGGCATGTTTTCCCATTTTTCAGGCAATTTTATTCAATTTACCGAAAAGTTAAAGCATTTAGGAGTGAAAAGTAAAAAAATATGTTTAACGCTGCAGACGCCTGACTTTCAGTTTCTGTAAAGTTTAAATGGAAATGCTTTGCTGGCTGTAAAGCTAACTTTAGTCTTTGGATAAACCAACTTTTCCTTATCTCCATCACAGCCCCGAGGACAGCTTTATGTGAGGATTTCTGTGTATTTGAAGGAGCGCAGTTCTCAACTTTCTCCAGACCTGAGAGGCTGAGATCCACACTACGGGCCGAGGGTTAAAAGGAGCTGTCCAGCAGACGCGGTGCTGAAATGCTGACTGGAGAGCAGCAGGAGAGTGATTGTCTTTCACTCAGTATTTCTGAGCCTTTCAAACACCAACTATAACTTAAAATTGGGCAAAATTTATTGAACACTGAGCAAGTCAAACCCAAGATAATCAATATGTTTTCTTCATATCAACAACAGCTAGAACGAAGGCGTACTCGCAGGTACTAATCACACCGCTCTGCAGTCTCCAGCTGCTCTACAGAGTCTACGAGTGTACTCGGAATTTTGTTTGAAGTGTCAGAAGAGGTAGAAAACGGCCTGCATATTTCCCCTGATTTAAAGTTAGACTCACAAACCAAAACTTCTACGATGATAAGCTAATGCAGCAATGTGACTGTTGAATTTCGAGTTGATTCTGGTGCCTCCTGTGTAGCTTTGAGTCTGGTTTCTTAGCTGTGTAGCTTTGAGTCTGGGTTTCAAGGAGATTAGTTTCTGGAGTCCTGAAAGTGAAACAGTACGTTTTATCGATTATAAGCAGCTCTGTGAAGATCACTTCATCTGTCTTCCAAAGATATGTGATACAGTGGACCACAAACCTTTAAAACAAAGACTGTGAAAGAGCAAGACTGTCCAAACAAACGGCAAACTGATCTGAAAACTACCTTACAAACAGATCTACGTGTGTGCAAGCTATTTAAGGAGTGCCTCAGGGTTCTGTCCTTAGACCTCTTTCTTTTCAATAGAGATGTATCAATCAATTTTTTCCGATCAAATGCGATACCGATACCTGGGCTGGGAGTATCAGCTGATATCTGATACCGATCCAATTCTACTGTGGAATAAATGAACTGTATACCTTGCCTTGTGAGTAAACAAAAGGTAACAAAATAACGGATATTAACTTAATATTATTTATTAAAAACAACAAACTGCACAGTCAGACTTCTGTGTATTAAAAGAAAAAAGAATTAAAAGAAAAAAAAGACTGGATCGGCATCATTCCTCCGATATTCTATCCAGTTAATTTGCCAATATCGGAGCCGATTTCCGATCCAAATATCAGATTGTTGCATCTCTACTTTTCATTCAATAATGAAACAATATAAATCAAAATGTCACAAATGCAAATTGTCCTTTTATGCTGCCGACACGATGATGCACTGCCACACCGACACAAACTGTCTTCCAGTCACAAACTGCTTTCAACACTGTTTAACTTCTTTTTTTTATTATTTATAACAAAAGCAAAACAAAAGTCATGCTGTTTGTTCAGAAAAGAAAAAGATGACTTTTCTTTTTCTGATTTAATAAAGATTAAATAAAAAAAAATAATGATAATTTTGTAAACTCCTGCCTTAAATTTGGATGTGGATGTCTGCTAAATTATGCAACAGCTAACAGATTGGGTTTTAGAAGTGATTTTGAGCCCATGTGGTGAGTTCCACTTCAGAGCCATGTCTTTTAGTCAATGCAGTACTTCCTATGGGCCTAAAAAAACCCACAGTAACCCAGTACTACTTTTCTTTTTCTATGTTTCTTTAACTCTGAGAATGTTATCCTGACATTGTTGGATTGTAAGCTCACGCAGTCTCTCACAGATCATTGAACCTCTTAAAATCTTCACCCTCTTTGTTGCCTTTTTATACCCCGTCATGTTATTAATCTGTTGAAAATTAACTAAACTGGATAAGAGGTGTTTTGTAGGATTTTGTTGACCTTGTTTAGACTTTTTAAAATGTGATGCTGCCATCAAACTTTAAACCTGACTTTTCAGTTTCATTATCTTCAATCTATTTCTATTTGCAAACCATCAAATTCTGTTTCATCCCAATTGTTTTACAATTAGTGTTACAACTTCTATATGTCATTGTGTCTCTCTACTGCCCCCATATGGCTAAATGTTATTTCTAGGAGTTTCAAAGCTTAAGTTCATATAGCTTGTGAGGTATACATTCAAGAACTTCTTATCAGGAACAGGAGCGATAACTCAGAGAGGAAATAAGTTGTTGTTGTTACACACTGTACGAAACTTTCATCCATTTCATTTTCTTCCATCCTCATTTTTGTGAGAGCACACACTCTCCCGAACAGGCCGGTCCGTTCTGTACTCGAGTTGAAAGGAGCAAGGGTATTTTTTTCCTCTTGACCCGATGATTAAATGGCTCCTCATATGTTATTTCAATTGGGCTGCAGCCAATTCATCTGTTTGACAGAAAGTTGTGCATATTCCATATCAGGAAAGTTATTAATCCTGGTGTCATGCTTTTAGATTAGGGTCAGCAGAATTGATTTCTTCTGTGCAGGTTAGAAAGAGAAACAAGAAACGAGGAAAGCGAGCGGCCAGGGGGGAAGATGAAAGCTCTCCAGCAATAATTTCTCCTGGTCACATATGTGGGATATTCATACATATACATATATTCATATACATGCATAAATGCATATACTGTATGAATAAATGCAATGAGGTCATCGCTCACTACATGAAAAACAATTATTGGTCCTTTTTAGTGTTCTGCCTGGTGTGGAGTCAATCTGCAGAGTCCTATCAAAGAAACACTCTTTGAACTAAAAGGCCGCGTCAGCACAAGCTCTAATTTCCACGACTACTTTAGATATATGGTCTTTATCCGCCATATGAATGATGATATCAGCTCAGTGCATACTCGTGTTTGCCTTTATTCTGTTTACACTGAAGAGGTTTCGTGCTCAAGTGGCGTCACTTTGTTGGTTTTAAAGCGAGCAGTCTGGAGTAAAAGAAGTCATCATGTAACGGCCTCATTTTAGTGTTTCAAAACCAGTCGGGATCGGGGGCTGAGTACCCCTCTGAGAACAGTGGGGTATGTAAAGTGCTGTGTCTAGACTTTTCTGATCGGAGTTGGTGTGAGAGGGGGCACACAAGCTACAGGTGTGGGGACATAAACAAAAGACAATGTATAATTGTGGGGTGGCCAATCAAGCGGGCCCAGACCACCCCTGGCGAATTCTATGGGTGCACCCCTGGGAGTGTAGAAAACTGTCATTTTAACTGTGTACACGGTTTTCACACATTTTACATAGATTTCACTTCGTAGCTTGCAGATTGAAACACTTTTCTATATTTAAATTAGTATGTATATATTTCATTTTCTTTATATTTTGTATAATAGTAAATTTTTAAAGTTTACAATTCAATTCCAATACTGTATATCTACGAAAGAGGTTTAGGGCCACAAGACGAGGAAAGAAAAAAATAATTACAGGAAGGAGATTTTTTAATTTCCATTTCCAGAATAAAGTCGAAATTTGACTTTATTTATGTTAAAATTTTGACTTTAATCTCTCTTTTTTTTTAATCTCAAAGTTTCAAAATTATTCACGACATTTCAACATTTTGTAATCTCGAAATTTCGATTTTAAGCTCGGTATTTTAATTTTTAACGTCGAATTTTTGACTTAATTGGAATAATTTCGATTATTTAATTTATTTGACTTAAATCTCGAAACTTCGCCGTTAATATCTTTTCTGTAATTTTAATTTTCCCGTAATGTGGCCCTGATCTTCTTTCGTAGTATATCACAGGTAGTTATCGAAAAAATGGATGTTTCGATTCAATAGATGCTTCACAGACTGATGTCAAACTTGATATGGAATGGAAACACATTATTTCCATATCAAACTACCATTACTATTTTTGTCTAGCTAGGAGACAAAGTGCGCTAACTTTAACAGCAGCTCAGTTTTTTTAACCTATGAAAGAATACTGGATGCTATGATCGCTAGATTGCTTTTATTCGTTAGCTTGGAAGCACTAGATTCATGTCCGCTAGCACCAAATTCTAAATGTTTACCGTAATTTTTAATGTCTGAAATCAGCATGAGGGAGATAGGTAGCAGCTGGAGAAAAGTCTTCTACATAAATATCAACCAAAAGTGATATATTTGATGGTCAAAAAAACTACTCTAGTATGTAGATAACAAGAGAAGGAAAGCCTGCTTTGTCCACCGGGGGGCGCCAAAGTAGTTTCAAATCAAAAGTTCCTGACAGGAGCTTTAATTTGTCTTGTAAAAAGTGAAATTTCAACACTGGTGTCAATAAGGTCTTCCTAGCTTTTTCAGTCAACCTCAAATGATGCTTCTTGGGTATGAAATACATGCAGTGAAATGAAACGCTTCCTCACTCTGAGATAATTACAGACATTTCCCATAACTGTGAACTTGTAGAAATCTTCGGCACAACAAGAAATTCCAGAATTACTGTTATTAACACTCCTTTTCCATGCTTTGTAAACACAACACAACTCAGACCCTCTTTGTGTTGACCGTGACAAATGTAATTGTCATATCAGTCTCATTTCAGCCCGGATCAACAGCTGCACACACCTCAGTCCGTACAATGGCAGTGTAAAAGGATGGGTACTGTATATCAGCCTCTAAATAGAGCTGGAATGAGATCGCAGTGTGATGACACGGCGGCTAATCAGGGCCAGCAGTTTAGGAGGGATGTAACATGTGGTCCTGTGGTCGTTTTCCTCCAGGACGACTTATCGATCAACGCAGAACGTGCACCTGATTAAACCAGACAAGAGGCGTTCACTCCTCTACGTGACAGAAAGCCACAGCCGCAGCCGCGCTCGCCTTTGTTTCAATCCCAGTCTTTGCTCTGCTAATGGATTTACCTATTAGTCGTGGAGAAGGTCATTACACGAATTAGCTTTTTTTTTCACCCCCCTCCTCTTTCGCCTGTGGTAAAATGAGCCTACAAGAATTACACCTGTGAGACTCGTGTGAGCACAAAAGGCAGCGTGAGCCGCCCTGTAACAAGGAGTTGAGTGGCAGCGGCGCAGACAGTTGTGAAAATTGAGTGTAATTGTTTTAAAATTGCCATTGGAATGATTCATAGCTTCAGTAGTAATTGTGACTCCTTCCCTGAAGTCTCGGTGAAAAGATCTCTATGTCTCTAAGCAGTGCGAGAATGTGTAATTGTGGGTTTTTATCCTCGGAGAAGGTTGTTGATTCTGTGTTTGTCGTCGGTTTTGTCTGCGTGACACTGCAAACTAAATGAAAGAGGACACGAAATTGAAAACTTTGTAGAGCCATTAAGCCGCACCTCTCAGAAGGCCAGTTATATTATTGGGACTGGAGCAGTATCAGCATATGAAAAATATATTACATTTGCCTTTTATTGAATTTTCAAGGCAGCTGAGCTCTGTTTTGCCAAAATTCTCCCACGGTGAATGATTCAGTTAGGGGTGCGGATCGTCTTACTGGCTGGCTGCCTCGCTATCAGGCTGCAGTTTTTATTCAGGTATGTAAAAAAAAAAAAAAGCCCTCTGGCTGAAGTATATTTTAAAAAAGATTCCTCTCCTTGTGTTCAATTTGGTTTCTCCGGTGAGGGAACGGAGGAGAAAGAAGACGAAGGAGGTGCGGTGGGAATGAGGAAGCAGAGGGAGGTTTTAAGGAGTAGACAAATGGCGATGAGGAATGTGCCGTTGAGCTCGCTGCTCAGCTAATGGATCATGTGCTCTTCCCCCGGAGTGGTCGGCCTCGCCTCTTACTGACCGTGGTGCCGCTGCTCTGTAATTACCTGCAGGGGAAGGAAAGGCTCTAAAGGGAGGGGGCAGGAAAATAGCAGATAGAGAGGATGTGGGTAAAGAGTGACAGGATGGAGGAGCACTTGTCGAGCCATCTAACCTGCAGAAGGATTCTCCACGAGTTCATAAATGGCCCGAGCCGCATGATGTGGGTTTATTTATAGGAAAAGTGGAGGGGAGTTACACTTCAAGGGCTCTACCTCCTTTTTTTTTGCTCTTAAATCACAACTTCTGACTCCATAACCCAAATCTCGTGTGTGTTTTGTGATGGCTTATGATGATTTATAGAGAGTAGATTTACTCCAGCCTCGCTTACGGTTCCATCAGACTCTGACGCATCAAAAAATGTATTCTATATCATTTTTATGTACATATGCTCACATATATACACCGCCAATCCCCTGCTTCCTTCGAGTCTCCCTAGGAGACCTCACCATCGTCCCTCAAATGCTGGGGTTGCATGGTAGACTGGAATTACGATACTGTTTCAATACTTGTGGTACAAAAGTTGAATTTCCCAAAGTTCTACTTTATGATGAAAAAAAGAATTCAGTTTGGCTCTGATGTATAAAATATGAGTGATATAATATCATTACCTGCAGTTGCACCAGTCAATCATTTACATTTATATGTTAGCCTCAGCCTCCTTTAAGAGAGGGAAAAGCAATGCCTCTGCCTCAACATGTCCACCACCAACCTCAGTGAGTCATCTTCACAACCTGTGCTGGTGAACAGAGCCATCTGCTGGATTCTTTTGAGGGACTACTTAGCCCACGGACTGGACTCGGATGGCAAACCCACAGACTTTTGAAAAGCTGTGTAAAAAAGACGCCACAGGGTAACTATAGTGACGGACTTCACCATCAGGTACAAAACACGGCAGATTAGTGAGCAGGAAAGCAAACCTAATGGTCGAACAGTACACTGTAAACTAAGGATTTCCCGATCTGATATTGATATCAGATATCAGCAAAAACACAAATATCAGATTCTATCGGCATGTATCTAAAATCTCCGATATCAGCACTCCAATGCAAGCAGTCCATTCCAGACTCCGCTCCAGCACCTCTAGCTAGCAGCATGCAAATCTAGCAAGCAAAACACAACAACAGTGTGTACTAAGGTACTAACAAAGATGACAGTATTGACAGTATGATGACAGTATTTTTGGTTAGTCTGAGAAAGACATTACAGCTGAGTGCAAAACTTGCCCTGCACAAGTTGATATCGGACCAATATCGGTATTGGCCGATACTGAAGGCTACAATATCGGTATTGTAGCAGAAGTCAAAAAGTTGTATTGGGACACTCCTACTGTAAACCTCTGTAACAGGACAGGAAAATCCTCCATTATACTGAAATAACTTTATGGCATCATTGGGCAAAATGACATTGGTTATCGTCGTAAATTTCGGTATAGCTACATTTTCCATTCATCGCCCAGGCTTCTATTGTATAGGGAAGCTAAAGTCGTTTTCACACTTTCAGCCTGGTCAGAGTTACAATATGTTAATATTGTGACCAAATCAATTATAGCCTCCGTCTTTGTCTCACACTTTTTAATTTTCTGGCTTCTCTTAATTTTCTCTTCGAAAGGTTAAAGGATGATATTTCGACCACGCGGCCATTGTGCTTTTTCTTCGACCTCTACAGATTTTTAACACATTCAGCCTTTGGGGCAAAACAGCAACACATTCTCGGCCTTTGTTCCAAAATGTCTCCCTGCAGCAAAGTGTAACTCGCAGCTGAAAGTGAAAAATACTCAGAGTTTGGTTCTAAAAATAAGCCCGGTTCACAATAACATCGATAACCTTTACTGACAAGTCGTTTAAGTTTTCTATAGAGGGTTCAAAAAACAACACTAAAAGAAAAGTGCACAACGTTCCAACTCGCACTCAACCTCCAACACTTTTCTCCTGCGGCTCTAATGAAGGCGAAGTCAGATGTCTTGTTGGTTTTCAGAGAGAGAGGAGGATGCTGGGAAAGGCACGCTCGCCGCGGGCTCAGGGTTAGTGCAATTAAACGGCTGTCTTGTTGGATTATTGTGAAGGTTCCCTGGGCAAAATTAATAGCAGCCAGGCCTTTTGTGCTCCCTGATCTCCCCCACCTCTTCCCACACGGGGTCATTGATGCTGCGTGTCCAGAGGAGGGATGTGAGGGCTGAGGTAGGAAGAGAGAAAGGAAAGAGGACCCATGAGCCAGGAAGGGGAGTAGTGAGAAGATGGCTCACAGGAGAACGGGGGAAAGAAATGTCATGATATATTGTCTCAGATTTCAGCAGGCTCCAAATCTTTAAACCTGTAATATAAAGAGAGCTTATATCCACTCTCTGCGTCCTTTATGAAACCAGCTTACACACTGACTTAGTATTTCAAACAAGATGGTGCCCCAAACGAACCACTCGCCATATGTGTGCCAGTGTTTTTCCACCTCTGCATCCATCTACCCTCTTATTCAGGTTGCAGAGCCTCCACTAAGGCCTCTTTGTGATGTTTTTTTAAACTAGATCTTTAACGACCTTCTATCCGTGTTTGGCACCAAGGGACCCTCCAACTCTCCCCACTCAATCACTGTGCGAACCTCTGCCAATGCTGTTTTTGATAGTCTGTAAATATACCAAATCCATAAAATATGAGCAAACCTAAACAGATTTGGGGAAATGCTTGTCAAGCGAAAAGACAAATAGAGCCCTTGAACTGTAATAAAACCAACAGTCTCCAACATCACCCACTGGTCTTTGGAGAGAAGTTTTAAAGCTTATTGATCATGGGCGCAAAATTGAAAATGTGGACTCAGACAGTCTTAAGATATAAATAAGTATCTGTCCCATCCTCTGTGTACAAATTAAGAAATGAGCTCCATACTCAATTTTTCATGAAGGCTGTAAATAAATATGTAAAATTTGCTGTAAAGAAAGGCGCTTTTACATTGACTTAATAGGGGTTCTTTAGCTTTTGGAACCAACCCCTAGTGGACGCTTGAGGAACTGCAGTATTTCGCACTTTTACATTAGCTTGACCTTTTGACATGAAGATTGCTTTATAAACTTTTTAAAGTTTTGGGAATTGAACCACACTGATTTTACTTTTGAGAGCCAGAATTTAGCCTGATCTAGTTTGCATGTGTCCGACTGAAATAGACGATTACCTTAAAGCTGTTTCACCATATTATAGTTATTCAAAAATGACATTTTTTCCATGTTTTCATGTTGAATATTTGACTTAAACTTATCATAAATCTTCCCCCAATGAGATGCATATTTCCTAATCTGTAGACCAGTTCCTCTTAAACCATTTCACTCAGTGTTAGCCCACTGAAACGTTATTAATGCGGTGAATCAAAAACCATGATTTTCAGTCCTTGCTGAAATGATGAATTTGTGGAACTTGTTTAACCTTTTTCCCCAAATTAGCTTCATTTGCAGAACAAATAAACCAGCAGCTCAGAACACGCTCTTATCTCCAGTACAGAGACTCTTTCTTGTAATCGGAGCAGTTCAAAGCAGCCTCTTTTTTTTCCTGCTTTAGAGACTCTCTTAGTAATGAAACACAAATAAGCTATTCTGGGCCATAGAAATGTCAGAAGTGAATTATTTTGGGTTTGATTTTCCCACAAACAGGGTGAAATAGTGAGTTTTACACAGTCTGCACTGGGATGAAGTCAAAGTGAGTGTCAAAGCTATATAGATGTTTTACAGCTGTTGACTTGAGCCTGAACCTGGATGGTCTAATATAGGATTCCCACAGATTTTCAGCAGATATTCAGTATATTTGGCAGCAAAATTGTGGTGGATATCTCCCTGAAAACATTAATCATTTAAAATATATTTTTTCTGGAGTTAAAATGAACAAAAAATGGAAGATGTTTTTCAATTCTGCTCTGACATTCAGAGAAGGAAGGTTGGGATACCAGGAGGCGGCCATGAACTGGACAAAAATCTCAACAATATTGACATTGCACTATAAAACATGTTATCTGTTCACCTTTATATTGGATTTGGAGATCATTGGTAGCAGATGAGTGACCCGGCCTGGTGGTTCTCGATTCCTCCCCTTTTGCAGTGAAGGTCGGGGTCAACATTGATCTTTGGGTCATAAAAGAAACCTTTAAACATTTGTGGGCTGGAACAGCGCTGCATTAGGTGGTGCCACTGACAGAGAAGTCCCTTAATAATGGGTCTTTATGTGCCGTAAAGTCGGCTGATCTATCGTCATTTTGAAGTCTAATCAATAGCTGGACTGTGGCTTTCTGTCAGTTTGTACATGCTAAATTCACGTCTAAACTAAGGCTTTGGTCCATAATGACAATTTTAGGTGTTTTTGGACAAGCATTTCTCTTTTAATTTACAGCTTTTCTTTGTTTGTTTGTTTGTTTGTGATCAATAAGCCTGCATTGATATGAAGGAAACAGCCAATAAATAAAATTGGATAGCGATGTTAAAGGTTTTAGCAAGTTAGCTAAAATTACGTCAAATTAAGTGTGATAACACAGGCTTTCAATGTGGGAACATTTAACTGCCATGCATGAATCATTAAAAGTGTGATGCAAATGCCATAAAGGAGTGCAGTGCCGTCAGTGTTTTTATTAAAAACCTTGACTTACAGTTGACAACACTGGCTGTGAAATAGAAATATCTTAATCTGGAGGGCGTTTTTAAAAGTTACCGTTGAGGTCGGCTAAAACACCATTTTGGTCATCACAAGATAACGAACTTTGTTATATCGAGATAACGAAATGGCAAGTAATTTTCACTAGATAACAGTGCATAAAAAAAAAGGAAAATACATGGCTGTGCTCGTTGAAAGTATAATGCGCATGCGCAAAATGGAGCATGTCTTCAGTGTTTTTATTAAAAACCTTGACTCGCTGTTGACAGCATTGGCTGCGGCATTTTACAAATACCCTAGTCTAGAGGGCGTATCAAAAGTTACCGTTGAGGAGGGCTAAAACATCATTTCAGTTATCACAAGATAACGAACTTTGTTATGTCAAGATAAAGAAAAAAACATTTTCTGATAGTATCGTCATCTTTGTCTTTGTCTTTTTTATGAAATCAAAAAAGCTAATAAAAAATATTCAATTGAACGCAGTACTAGTCCAGGCAGGCCACACAGAGAAGCTCAGTTAACAGTAATTCCTCTGGTTTGAACGGTAGCTCAGCTGATTATCTTCTAACTGATAAAGTTGAAAGTGGGCATTCTTTAACCAAGAGGACAAACAGCTTCTTTAGCTAATGGATGATTCTCAATTAAAGATGTGTCCCACTCATTAATAGTAGTTGTGTTCATCGTTTCATAGAGAAGAAAAAAAGGTCAGACTTTACAATAACCATAATTTATAAATGGCAAATAGATAGTTTATTAATGTAAGTTTATAGTTACTTTACCATTAACAAGCAATGAAATTATGATGAATAATTTTCATTGATTATTAATGGACTATTATTAAAGGTTTATATAGGGTTTAAATATTGGCTGTAAAACATCTAGATTAAATTGCGTGTCAGTAGCACTTTGTAAATGGTTAATATTTGGTTTTTTAACCATCTGCAAACATTACTTAGATGGTGACTGTAAAGTTATAGTTATAGGTATAGTTGCTTACCATTTATAAATGGTCGATTTACCATTTATAAGTTATGGTTATTGTAAAGTGTTACCGAAAAGAAATGTACAACTGTCATTGTACATTCTCAAGAAAGCTGGTTGAAAATCTGAGGTTTCTGGCTGCTGTGACTGAAAAAAGAGGCTGTGAAGTCCTGGAGGTATTGATTAGTGGGTTTTGTCCAGTCACTCCAGAAGAAAGGAACGCTCGTGTCCTGCTTTTATGCCTCCGTCTCATTCTTAATGTAGTTACTTCTTTGTGTGCTCGCCCAAGTCGTTGCATTATTCGTCAAAACAACACGAGGGAACATCCAGACAGCGAGAAGTTTGTGTTCCTCCTTCCGCTCTGAAGTAGCAAAAGGCACAGCGGCTTATTTATTCATTATTTATCTTTTTATTGAATCAATTTTAATCTTCCTTCCTTGTTTTCTATTTTAAAACAGAATGGGAATCAATGCAATAAAATCCATATCTGTATAATGTTCCCATCAGAGTTGGGAGATAAGGCGTCTCATTCGGAGTTTATTTGCCGACCTTTTTGATTGGGACCGGCTCGTCTTTTCGCTCAGACAGATATTGTCTTGAACTCTGACGGAGTAAGGAGATGGAATAAGAGTCGGCCTCTCCTGAGAGAATAAGTAAAAGGTTCAACAAAGGTCAGCTCTGTGAATTATTTAATCTCTTTATCTCAGCGTGGTAACACAGTCCATCATTGGAGAAACGTGGGATGTTCAACCCACTGGATGATTAATTTGGCGATTTTGATGGAAAAACCTGTGGGATGGAGGCAGAATCAATTGTTTTATATGTGTTCTGTGTTTTTCCGTTCGCTCACGTCTTCAGAGACTCATTATAACGTCTGAATTTCCCTTTGCTCACATTCTACTTTCATGTCTTGGATGAATTTTTTACAAGGCCAGCACATTTTCAGGTGAACGTCTGTCTTTAAGTCCGCCGAGTGTGTATTGCTTTGTGTCTCCAATCTATACATAATAAATGAAGCGGGTTTGGGAATGACATGAGCTTTACAACGCAGACTGGGGAAAAGGTATCGTGGTGGAAGACTTAGTTAACTTTAGTACAAGATACACAAAACTTTCAGCTTTTTAAAACTTAGTTCGAAATTGCTCTCCTTCTTATTAAAGAGTTTGTGCTCAGTTCTTGCGCAGTGAAAACTCAGACACACCTGAGAGTAGTACCTCCAGGTTCAACACAAACTTACACTTAACAAAAAGATATTTAATTCAACTCTTTTTCATTGATATCACCTGCAGATTTTCTAAAGAGACGTTTAAAAGCAAAACAATCGTTGGTGCGGTGAGGATACTGACTTAACCCTAGCATCTGATCAACAAGTGAAGTGGAGCTGATGTGGGTTTCTGGTCTCCTGACAACCTGCTAGAACATGCCCATCTGTGGACCAACTCAGCCATGCACCTATTTACACAAATTCACCAAGGTAAGGCCTCTGTAAAGTTTGCTGTTAACAGTAAAACTGAGACTCTTCAGAAACAGATACAAAGTTACTTTTTATGCTCTTGTCAATGGGGCAACATATAAAAAGCGTAAAATATATATTTGTTTCTTTTTTCTTTTTGAATCTCTCCAGTTGTAATACACACACACATATATATATATATATATATACACACACTTTAAAAAGTAGTTTACATAAACCAACCCCAAAGTGGTGTCAAGTTACTTCCTCAACAAAAGCATTAAATATATAGTTTTTCTTTTTTATTTTTGAATCTCTCCCATTTAAAAACAAAACAAAACATTGTTTTAAAAATAAAAAAAAACTTTTTTGTTGTTGTTTTTTCTTCACACTTTTTAAAAGTAGTTTAAATAAACCAAGCCCAAATTGGTGTCAACTTAATTCCTCTATAAAAAGAATAAAATATATATTTCTTCTTTTTTCTTTTTTAATCTCTCCTGTTGTAAAAATATATATATATTGTTCAAAAAAATTATATATATTTTTCTGTTGTTTTTTCGCACTTTTTTAAAGGTAGTTTCAATAAAGTTACTTCCTCTCTCAGCCTCACCCCTCACTGATCTCACATCCATGTCGCCCAATAAACACAAACAACTTCCACATGCTGGATCCCTGAGTGTAATTACTGTAAGAGTAATTAGAGGCTGAAGCACAAAGCTGAAGCACAAAGCTGTTCGACCAGAGAGGATTCACTCCAAAGCACCAGAAAGACCCGAAGCTGAGAGCTGCGGTGGTCCGAGCGTGCCCCCAACAGACGTGAGCGCTAACACCTCTCTGTTTACTCCTCCAGTTCAGTGTCTAACAGGCCATGAAATTACATTTCCACTCTGTAAGGGGAGGTCATGTCTTCAGAGCTTCACCTGCAGACAGCAAGCCGATAAAGAGTCAAACTGTCATTTTAATTAGTGTCCGCTGCCTTCCATTGAACACTTATTTTGGCTCATACACTTACTCATTGATCTGTTTGTTGTTTTTCACCAGCGATGACGAAGGGGAGAATTGACACATGGTGGAAAGGCTGTTTCTTTCACTCACTGACTTTTCACATTGACTCTTATTAGGAAACCTGTTAAGGTAAAAACTGCATTTCTTGTAGTTTAATTTTATCAAATTGAAGTCTGCTTTTTTCTGTAGCAGTTTAAAAACATGACTTGTATTATACTAAATTTGTTCACATAATTTCAACAAGAACAGAGGAACATGGGTTTACTTTATTGGCTACTGGTCGAGCGATATCAGATATATGTCGATAATTAGATAACTGATATATACAAAGCCAATATCATAATTTATTATTCATTTATATTTATTTGATAAATTACAATAATTTAATAAAAAACAAAAAATCAGAATAATGAATCTCATCAATTTGAATAAACTGAACAAATTAATTATCTGTCTTTTTGTTGTAAACACTGACAAACTTTTGGATTTCTGTGCAGCTACATGTAACTATTAGACTAGATTAAATGCAAGGTAAATATTTGGGCTAAAAACAAACAAAAAGTAATGTATATTTTTACTACTCTATGCACATTTCAGCCTTATGTACATGGCTAGCTAAGCTATCTACGCATTTTAGATAAATTTTTGAATTTTTAACCCTTAATGCCTTTTGCATCATATTTGATACATACTTTTATATACTTCTATCAAATCAATATAATCAACAAATTACTGAAAAAAACACCTGAATATAGTCCGATAAATGATAAAAATGTCCTTTTTGTAGTTCATGAGTTTCCAAAAACGTCTGATGTATCAAACGAGATAAATAAATATATTTGTTAAATTCTTAGGACATTTAGATTTCTTTGGTTTTCAGTATAAGTGAAATAACTTGTGGTGTCAGGCATTAAAGGGTTAAGAAAAAAATGGAGTAATTAAACACTAGATTGTGCTATATATTTCAGAACATGACTGCTATTCATGTCAAAAGTGGTATTAAACTTCATATAGCAAGAAGGGTCGATCCTTGTGTAACAGAATTTCACACCGGTCTGAAACACTTTTAGTTTTGATATGGTGTTATTTATCATGACAGGTAGTTTAGGCAAACATTTATGTCAGGGTGAATGTGAGGAAAAGTAAAGGCACAGAAATAAACATAACAGATGGAAACTTGCTGAGAAACAGAGAACAGCATTTTGTGACTAGATCATCTAAAATATTAAAAATGTGTTCATTTTGAAAACATTTTTACAAGACTGTATTTTTTGCATCATATTATGTAGACTAGTATGGATAAGAGTATCAATAAGTATTGCTATAGACAGGGTCACATAACCTCACTGAGAAGGACCAAACCGAGTTATAATGATGTGACTACAAAGCTGCATAAGAGGACCAAATGCATGATGTGTGTTACATTATTACACAACATAATAGTATTCCCTTTTTTCTTTAATTAAGTCATGCCGTCTAAAATGTGAGTATAGTCTCCACTCGAACACTAACCGTCACCCACCACACACGAGCAAACAAGTCTTAACCTGTCCTCCACTGATAAAGTACACCTCAAAACCATCAAAACAACAAAACAGCAAAGCACAGCTTAATAAATCAAAACTGTCAACCCAGTTTGTTCTCATCAAGCTCAGACCAGGTTGCGGACCTAAAGCCAAGCTGCAAACATTTCCACCACTGCTCATCTTTAGAGTGATTGATTGTAGTTCCAACATGAAGCCATAAATTGTCTGTTCAGAGACGTGATTGATCGCAATGGTACCAGTGCTGGCTGTAATTATGTCATGTAAATGCTGGGAGAGCACTCAGTGATGGATGCTGATGACAACCAGGAAAGCACTGCCTGACACAAATGCATGCAAGAGCAGTAAAGAGTCATAATTTCGAGGTTTTTCCAGCACAGTTTGAATTCACCAATCAAGAGCCGAAGAATTGGACCAATTTGCTATCGCACATATCATTTGCTCTGACAGACGCATTAAGCTACTTTCATGTTTGGATAGATTTCCATTTGAAGTGACCCAGGTCAGCCTATTAAAGGCCATTTATCTGTGTTGTGGTATCGGCAGGGTAAGAGCAATGGCTGTAGAGAGCGGCTGAGGTACCGGATTCTAAATATGTTTTTTACAATGTAGACGTAAAGTAATTTACCTGCTGTCTGATTCCGACACTTTAAAACACTCCTGAGGTACTGAAATATGTAAGCTGCCATTGAGTTCACAGAATAAATGCATTACCTCTTTGGTCGATATCAATATCTGCAGAAATGTTCATGTCTGAGGATGCTGATTAACAACTTTTTAACTGTTATCTTACCACTATCATACCTACACTGTTATCATATCATATCAGTATTACACCAATTATACCACTATCATACCGATATCTCTATCACATCAACACCACCATCATACTGATATCAGTATCAGGGATGTCCCGATCCGATATTGATATCGGATAGGGATCGGAATTGTTAAGATTTTATCGATATCAATGCCATTATCGATTCTGCTTATCAATTCAATTGTTTAACGATTACCTTATCAATGTCTGAACCGCCAACAAGAGGACACTACCACGCAGGGCAGAATTTTGAGGGTTTTTCTGGTCGAGTCAAGTGTTTTTTATGCTTCTAACTCAGTCTACTTTTCATACCGTCCGCCATGTTTTTTTTCTCTGTCTCTGTTCCCGTTTGCGTAGACTGGCACTCGCGAGAACGTTTTTCAAAGCACCCAGAAGAAAGGACTCGTTAAGATAAAATGTCAATGATGTTGATGGATTGAGCCATTTAGAATCGTCTCTCAACAAGGATCAGTTCTCGATTCCCATCCCTAATATCGGATATCGGTCCGATATCAGCAAAAATCAAATATTGGATTATATCGGCCTGCATCTAAAATCTCCGATATCAGCACTCCAATTTAAGCAGTCCATTCCAGATTTTGCTCCAGCACCTCTAGCTAGCAGCGCTGAGATTGAGCACACAGAGCTCATGTGATCACAACAACAGTGTGTACTAAGGTACTAACAACGAAGCAAGGAGTAGCAGTGATGTCGGCCTTAAGGCAGTATCTTTCGTCAAAGTCCGAAAAAGACGTTGCAACTGAGTGCGAAACTTGTCATGCACAAGTTTGTGCTAATATAGGATCAATACTGGGATTGGTCAACAGTGAAGGATACAATATCGGTATCGTATCAGAAGTGAAAAAGTTGAATTGGGACAACCCTTATCAATATTACACCAATACCCTATCATGCCAATATTAATATACTGATACAAGTATTACAACATACTAACACAACTATCATACCGACACCGCTATCATACTGATATCATTTCCATTTAAGTGAGAAGACAGTTGTGGATACTGGAAATGCTCATTTTGACTCGAGTTAGAGCTTTCATTATAGGTATACTGTTACAGTAAAATGTGTATCTTTTAGAGCCTTCGCCATACAGAGAAAAAAAAGGTCTGCGATGGACCACTTCCTGTGACACCCACCACTTCAGCGGTGTCAGGGACCAATTACCACGAGAAAGAGAGAATCATTGCTAGTGCTGATGATCTCGTTTCCTTTTTTAAATCATGAAAAAGACAAAAATACTCATTATAGTCTGATTCACATCCTGCTGGAGATTTTTTTTGTGCCAATATTGTGCATCTCAAAATAGAAATACAAATCTGAAACAGACTGAACAATAGCCTAAAATTACCCAAATTAGAAAAAAATGTGAGCCATCCTCTCATGCAGTGAAATTGATCAGTGTGAGCCACACGTCTAAACGCATTCAAAACCATATTTATGTTTCGGTTCATGCGCTCCTCTGATGCCTCGCGGACGTCTCCTCGCACGATGAATATGTGACAAATTACATGTAAGAACAGCCTTTTTTCCTGCATGTATTTGATTTATTATACATACACTCTATAAACATGAAACACTTCCTGTATTTGTGCCTCATACTAATGCTGTTTTCACTCGTTCCTATGGAGAAAAAGCTGATTTCAGCTGAAAATCCTTCACAGGACGCGATCCTCCGCCTTTAAATATTCATTGATCAGTTTCACAATCTGCTGGACGTGTTACGAACGTCTTCCTTTCTCTCCCTCTCTGTTCGCAGCTTTACTATTCAGATCGATGCGCACACACCTCTGCTGCTTTTAATATTTCCAACCGCATCATTCAAACTGCCAAACACTAATGAAATACACATACTGTAGTATTCAACACCTGTGCTCCAACTCCCCTGGTGGCGCTCACAATCTCTTTTCATATTCGGAGAAATGGCGATATTCTCCTCGGAAGATTACTGGAGGTCATTTGGAGCGGAGGCAAAATAAGACGGAATAGGAATAAGAAGGGGGCGCCGCTTAAAAATTCATACAGTGTTTATCCCTGACGTGATTTCGCCCTATCACAATGGAAGACAAGACAATGCACGGGCGATAAGATCTATTGGGTTTATTTTCATTGTCTCTGAACTCCCAGTCTCCTCCGAGGCGCCGCATGCCCGCCCTCAGCCGTGACCTTCTCCTCACTTACAGCGCAAGTTTTGGCTCCACTTGACTTCTTCGCGTTTTTACGTTCTTTTATTTCTAATTATAGGCAAACATGAGTGGGAGATTCCCTCGTTGCCCGCAAAAATCAGCCTGAATTAGAGATTAAAGAGAGCGCGTATACAGCAGGGTCTGAGATTTCGAGTCGAGAGTGTCAGGAAAAAACTGACCTTATTAATGTACATCATGTAAATCGCTGATTCTTCTGTGTATGGCCTTGTTGTCAACAGAAGAGCAACAGTGAAAACCAAGCAATTAGGAGAACTCTGAATACAGCATCATGTTTAAACATACACACTCTGAAACTTGTCATGGGACTCTCAAATCCCTTTAGTTTCAGAAAACCAGCATCCATAACTTTCTTCTGAATATTTCCCCTCTAAAGCCTTCATTTTGGAGTCATGGCAAACCAAGCATTACGCTACAAGTATTTCAGCAAATAATTGCTATTAGGCCGCGTACACCCGGCATTAAGAGAGCTGTTTTTGACTCGGAGAGTAATTAACTCTCCGAGGTGTCACTTAAGCTGTGTGTTCTCTGGATTTCAGAGCAAACTGCCTTGATTTGCTGTTTGACCTAACACACTCACAGCGTCCCATGACGGGTCTCTCCAGCGTTCGGTTCTGCCTGACCTCTGCCCTTTGAGGCAGCAGGCACAGATGTCTGTCAGCGTGGGCTTTTCTCTTTTGTTCAAAGGAATCAACAACTTCGCCCGCTGCTGAAGGTACAAACGGGACCTTGACCTCAGGAGACTCCCCTCGTAACTTTCTTAACACGCTTACAAACTACCGCAAACATGACAAGCTCCCCAGTAATTATTTATCTTTTCACGACTCCCCTTTTAATTACTGAAAATAAAAGCAGCAAAGTCACACATGATGCTGGACTATTGGAGGCGGGTTGCAAAATGGTTTGCAGAGGCAGAAGCAGCAAGAGAAGGCTCACTAAAGCAGGGGCAGAGCAAGGGGTGGCCAAGGGTGGCCACTGCCAACACTAAGAATCTGATTTGCTACCCTGAAGCTCAAACCTTGACTCGATTTCTGCCCTGTCAGAGGTGGAACTTTTATCCAAATCAAGTATTTGTGCTCTGTCAGTAGTTTCTTTGAATTTCAATCTAAACGTTGAGTCTGAGTTAAAGGGATATTCCAGCGTACAAATAAGTTGGGGTCAAACACACTGTAACGCCGAGTTAGACACCCCGTCAAGAGATGAATGTTGCCAACCACTTGCTTCTCTAGTTATACCAACTTTAGTAATGACAGCACAATAGCAATACAGAGAGCCATGTGCTCAACCAAAACGCCACTCTATAGTCACAAATAATGCTCAGAACAGCATCTAACTTCATCAACAGGACATATAGGGTCCTAGCCATAGTACTAGCCACCAAACATCTTTTTAACTTTGTCTGATTTCTTTAGCAAAGAGACTAAACACAACTCACCTACTCTCTTCCACCAGCCGCTTGATTGTACGGAGACCTCCGGGCGAGTCCATACACTACAGCGGAGTTTCTCAGCTCAAGAAGGATCATTTAAGATCATTACTTTATCATTTCCTTGAAGTAATCATCATGATAATTATTTTGCACTGCAGACGCAGTAGTTCTTCTGCCTTAGAGTCTCAGTCTGATTGCATTTCCATGAAGAAATGATCATAAATGTTCTTCCTTGAGCTGTGTCACCCCGCTGTAGTCCGTAATGGACTGGCCCGAGGTCTCGCAACAAACAAGCGGCTGCTGGAGGAAAGTAGGTGAGTTGTGTTTAGTCTCTTTGTTAAAGAAATCAGGCAAAGCTAAAAAGATGTTTGGTGGCTAGTACTATTGCTGGGACCCTATATGTCCTGTTGATGAAGTTAGGTGCTGTTCTGAGCATCATTTGTGGCTATAGAGTGGCGTTTTGGTTGAGCATGCGTCTTTGCTATCCTGCAGTCGTTACTAAAGTTGGTATAACTAGACAAGCAAGTGGTCGGCAACATTAATCTCTCAATGGGGTGTCTAACTTGGTATTACAGTGTGTTTGACCCTAACTTAATTTTATGCCAGAATATCCCTTTAACCCTTTGAAGATTGAGGAAAATTCCTGATGAACACAACAATTAGCCATGCCTTCAAAGTCAGCGTCCTCGGCTTCACTGATGTTGTTTTAACAGAATGAAAGAAAGTAATCAGCTGTGATGTTGGCTGACATAATGATCTACTATGAGCTAAGCTTGTGACCTGCCTGAACTAACTCTATGCCCAGTTAGTGATTTTTGATCATTTAATGCGTTTATACACCAATTTTAAATGGAAAATGTCAAGAACTTTACTAGTCCATATAAATTATCTTAGTAAGACTTGAGTAAAAAGTTGAAGCTATAACTAACGCTACAGTTGTGGAAGTTTCAGGATGAAGAGCTTCTGTCTTCCCCTGTTTTCTCCTGCCAACATCCACACCTCTATAAGCGTTCTACTCATTATACATTTTGAGTTTTCTTGCGTTCTTTAATGTCTGCCAACATACGTCGGAAAAACAGACATGCTTTTAATCAGCACTTCTACAAACTGAGTCATAGCTTCCACACTTTTCTACAGACTGTGTTCGCGCCGAGTTAATTTTAGGACAGCACGAGCTGCTCACAGTCAGGAAAAAAGGGCTCGTGTGATCAGAGATCCACATCCATTTTGCTCCCAGTGAAGATAATAAGTGGCTCTTCTCCTTATCGCCCAAAAAATGGTCGTCTTATTTGAGTGGGAGAGGCAATTTTCCCTAATAACTCTTCTCCTATTGTTAGCTTCGCATAATTATTCTCCATTAGCGGAGTGAAGAGACCGGGTATAGCTGAAAGAGGCCAAAACCAGAAGAACTTAAGATCTTCTGTCTTTAAGGCGGCAAGCAAGAGGTCAGCGAGGGAGCTTGGCTTTCACTTTATGTTAATCTCTCAGTCAAACCATTTCAGCAAGGACACCAAATTACTTTGCAAATGAAAAATGGAAGAACTTTCAGGTTAATCTATGAATATTATTCCCATTTCAGCACAGCTTTAGCCTTGAAATTTCAGCCGAATTGAAGAAAGGCTTGGTGATTGTCAATTATCAGCTCAGGTGAAATAGTTCGGGCTAGAATGTTGGAGAGAAAGTAGAGCAAAAAGTTTAGTAAAAGGCCGAGTCGAGCTCTTTTATGAATTCTGAAAAATATCAATCATTAGGAAGAAGGACTGATTTGCGATTCTGAATAATGTTATTCCTGAGCGCAGGGGTTTTTAACCAGGGGGGCGTGTATCCTGGGGTTACTTGTTTCTACTCTGAGGGCGTAGAGAGGTGAGAAAATATTAAAACAAAAATTAGATTTAAGTTTTTCTAAAAATGTATCAATAAAGAAAAATTTATTGATGTGGGAAGAACATGAATGGACACCGTCTGCCTCCTTGCTGGGTGAAGCCACTCCGAGAACAGCGCCCTCTGGTGACGGGCTAACAGTTAGCTTGAAATCTTTTTGTATAGATGATTATAGATGATTATGATATAGATTTGTAAGATTTTTGTACCAACAGCCATCAGGCTTTATAACTCTTATGTAAATAATCACTTTTATCACTTTTATAGACATATTACGCGAGACAATAAAGTTCTTCTTCTTCTTCTTGAAATAATAATAACCTGGTTTAAATACACTGCTTAAATAAAGGAATAAATTATTTTTAAAATGCAGCTGAAAGTTTTTGATAAATTGGTGAGCTTGGCGGCAAATTTGCTTAAAAATTAGGCTAAATGCTTGTAAAAGTCAACCAAAAACAAAGCTGGTTCTGTTTAAAACTGGCCTGAAACAGCTATGGTTTTAGTTGTAAATGCTTCTAAAATTTTATCAGAGCGACCTTAAAATATATCAAAGAATTAGTGTGATTGCAAATAAATGTGGTGGAGTATTTTCCACAGTTTCTCTTTAAAATGTCTTCCAAAACAGTGACTGGAGGTGGATCGATACAGCCCGCTAAGACATCCAGTGTACAGTTTGTAGAAAAAAAAATCTACTTCTGGACTTTAGCAAACAAATCAAACATTTTATACAATATTTTCCACGTGCAGTGATTCTCCTTCTCAAACATTGTCTTCATCGCTTCTATTTTGACATTTCAGGAGACGCACACGTGCTGTGACTCACCTCGGCTGCAGACAAGCGTGATGCATAGGTGTTTACTCCAGCCTGCAATCAACTGTCTACTTTGACACTGAGTCTGGGTGATCTTGTCAACAGACACACATATTACACGCTACATCAAACAAACACACTCTAAGGCGCATACACACACATATACACACACAGGGAGATTGAGCCTGCATGGGTTGTTAAGCTTGCAGCCTGAATCGGTGGGATAGATCTGTTCGGCATCGAGCCTTGTCATTGCTGTCATCTTAATTTTTGGGTTGGCACGACCACAAATCTCCTCCCTTACCATCTCACACACACACGCACACACACACACACACACACACAGCACCTCGACCAGTAGTTTCCTCTCTAGTGTCTTTATCTGAATGGGAATAGTGGGAAGAAAACCGACCACACGCTGATCCACTTCTACATGAAGCTGACCCTCTATCCCAATCAACACAGTGCAAACTTATCTGCCAGCAAAAATAAATAAATATATTATAAAGTCTGGAAAAAAAAGGAACGTTTTATCTCCTTTCTGCAAATGCTTGGCCCTCATTTCTCCGAGCCCTCCCCTGTGAAATATATCCCTCCTACTGGAGCCAAAGCCCACAGGGGCCAAAAGCCAGTGAAGCCTCTTATTGAAATTGCCATCTTATCAGGCAAAATATCGCCGAGACATCGCTTCACAAATAGAGTGGTAATAAGTCTCGGTCAAGTGAGGTGCCTTTTTATATCAGCCCCCCTTAGCGTACAATGATGCCGTTTTTATATTACTGCGATGTTTGGGAGATAAAATGGCATCGCAGCAGTAGACGACTCTCCAGGCTGCTCGAGGGAAGAGCTGTCAGAAACCGAGCCGGATGAGGGAGAGTGCACACACACTGACACTCCAGTCTGTCATAAATTATACTATTACAGAGCTTATTGTGGTTTAATGGTGCAGAACAGCTGTGGGGAAAAAAAAGAGCAGGAATTAAGGTAAAGGGAAAAAGAGGTGGATGTTTTATCAGCAAGACCGACTGAGAAAACTGAGTAATGGGCTAAACAACCAGCTTAAAATGCTGATGTACTGGAAGTAATACTGGCTGAAAGGTGATGTAAACATGGGCGAAAAGTTTGTCATTGCTACAATTGTAAAAAAAAAAAAATTTTAATGTATTTCCAAAAAAAGAACAAAAACCCACAATAGAGAAACTGAAATAATGGATAAATGGATAACAGGCAGGGCTCGACAGTGTGACTGTTTCACTTGCATTTACAACTAAAAATAGATGTGTGCGAATTGTAAACATATTTAGGGGCACATGTGCCCATAAAAAATGTTAAAAACAATCGGCCGAGCTAACAAATGTTTTTTCATGTAAATACCGCGGTGAAGTTAGTTTTAGGTTGGATATTCAACGGACATTCACCGCAGATCTACTGTTGTCTTCTAACTCTCGGTAATAGCAACAGTAGTGCAGTTAAATCTACGTGACATCCTTGCTGTCAACATCGTGTGTTGAATAAGGGACCATCAATAAATTACCTGTTGATGTTCTCAAAAAACGTTGTTTTTTTGCTTCCATTTCATGTTGACCAATTGACCTAAAATTTATTTTAAATAATAATACTTATGTCAACCAATAAGACACTCCCTTTATTTCCCTAATTTGCCCTCTAGAAATTTCTGTATAAAGTTAGCATAATGTAGCAAAAAGTAGAAAAGTTATTTTTAAAAAGTTAGCATAATATCAAGGAAAAAAGAGTCATTATATTAGCTTTTAGCCAACAAATAGCCTAAGTACTAACTGTTTGTTGAAGTTAGCTTAAGATACCGTAGATAATAGCAGCAAATTTGTAAAAAAATTTTTTTTTTTAAATTACGTTAACATAATAGATAAAGACGACAATAAGTAGCATTACACATGGTAATGAATGGGAGTAAGAGCCAAGTTAAAATAGCTTTTAGAAGATACATAAAAACATTAGCCTAAAAAGTTACCCTAAAATAACAGATAAAGGTCTACAATCGTTATCATAACATTTTAATTGATAGCTATGGAAGACTACTTAATGTGGCAAATAGAGGCATACAGAAGTGGTTTAAAATTACATAAAAAGATGTAAAAGTTATCATGAAGTAGGTAAAGTAGCATGATAGTGGTTTAAAAAGTGTCCACTAAAATAAAGGTTATTTATCATTGACGTAACAGAGAGATAATCATGTTGATATTCCTGGAAAGACATCAAGAAAACTCTAAAGACACGAAGCAGAAAATACTTGATAAGCAACTTTGAGGCACCATATTGACTGAACTCTGGGGAGTTCTTGGAAACTTCTTTGCCTTCGGCCCTTAACAACGGTGACGATTGCTTATCTATGCACACATTTTCAGAGTTGTACTTGGAAACAGCTGCATTAAAACATTTTTGGCCTTTCCCATAACTGTCACTCTGACTCTCACCGACACACTCCGAGTTGAACCCTTCCTCTCAATGCTCCCTGATTCTGGGATATGCTCTAATCTCGAACCACTATCTTCAAAAGGCCATATGCCATGCTTCTCTTTTGGGGCTGCCTCAGATTGCCTCCCGGTAAGCACTTTCTGGGGAGCTCTGTGGGGATTGCTCTGTTTGATCTATGCTACCTGGACTACAGTGGAGCTGCCGGGAAGGATCCCCCCTCTCTCTGATCTCTTCCTCATGCTGGCAGCGTACTTCGTCTCCCTTTGGGCCGGGCTAATGCCTTCAGAGAAATACAACCTATTTCATAGCTGCTCTATTCCGGCTATTTCAACTCCACTGGTTCAGTGTCTGTAATCCAATTGGAGCTTTAGATATCTGTAGCCACAGCCAAAGCCAAGCAGTGGATCTCCAAGGTCAGTTCACTGGCGATAAGAAAACCAAAGTCATGATAAAATACCAGTCTTTTACTGACTTTTCTTGACCCGTTCAAGAAGAGCCATTTTGACTAATCAGGACTTGGACGCCAATCAGTGGCTGTTCTGTGGCTTTCCTTCACCAATCACGATGGTTGGGTACCATCCCGATTCCTTCTCTGCTTATTGATTCTGGTTCTTATCTTATATTCCATAAATGCCATCACCTCATGTCAGACAGGGTGAACGCAATTGTGAGACTGGCAATGATGGAATAAGTGCAGATAGTATTGATTTTCTTTCACCATTGTATTTAATTACTTTTAAAAGTCAGTATCATTAAATTAATGGAACCTAATCTGCAGTTTAAGGTCAAGAGAAGCAAAGAAGGGATTGGCACCAATCCAGTTCTTGCTCTCTGAGGAGCCGGAGCGCTTTACTGGTGTGTCCCTGGGGACAGAAGGGCTTCCCCAAAGGATGAAGCAGCATATGGCGGTCTCTCTCACTGTCGGCGCTCCACACATCCTCTATAGTATGCACATTTTCCTTTACGGGGAAAATAAAAGCGGCAGGGGATTTTTATGAAGTTGTTGATCAGGCTTGGCAGCTCACTAGAAATCAGTTTTAACATCTACACAATATTATTGAAGACATTCAGTCGTCCAAATCCGACAAGCATGTTAGAGATATAAACTACAATATCATCTGCGTATTGAAACACTTCACGGTTGATTTCATGTGGAAAACGGATGGTTAGCATCAAGGTCTTGCTCACCTTGTTGGAATTTTGTCTGGTTTGAGTTACTTTGCATTATAGTTTACATTGGGGCTATTGAGAAATACCATTTTATTGGGTATTTTACACTGTGTGCACTGTCAAGAAAAGCTGAATGTTGAATCTTGCAATTGTAGAATGTAAACACGCACAAAACACGACTGCTGTCACAAACAATTAACTGAACATACTGCATTAGTTGGATTATACTGTAATATAATATATGTAGTGTCAAATATTGCCATATCGGTTTCTTTCAGTATTGTGCAACCTTAGAATTGACTACATTTAAAATAACCGAGGGGTAATCTCAGGAGGTATTAAAGCTCAAATACAGTCTTAGAAAGAACCAGGAAAACAGGTTTAGAATATCGGAGTCAATTCCAACCCTGTGGCATCAGCAACACTTCAAGTCAAGGTTTGTCCACAGGCCTTTTCAATGAAGCATGATTTTTTATAAAGTAAGAATGTATTAAACTGTGCACAAGTCATGAGACTATTTTTTAAATAGAAAGAAAAACAGGGAAAAAAATATAACACTCCACAAATGACTCCTTGCCTTGGCTTATGACCTTCTCCGAGGAGGCGGTAGGAACACAATTCCAAAGATCCTTGAAAACACAAAATCATTTTGCAAAGCCTCTGACCTGCATGTTGAATACAGAACACGGAGTTATGTCCTTCTGTAATGTTTGGATTTAAGCTTTTAAGTCCACAGCTATACAATGTAGCTCGACGGCTGTTGCGACTCTTAACATTTCTGTTTTTTTAGTTAAAGCGAGTTTACAATGAACGATAAGCTACCAAGGTGAAATACTAAAAGGAGCTAAAGACGCAGTGCCCCTGTGTTTCCAGCTCTATAAACTGTATGTATGGTTACTGTGATTATCTATGGCTCAAAGTGTATTACTTTAATTTATCATTAGTCATTAAGGAAACATACTAAATTAAAACTTTATCTTATCTAATAATAATGGAGCAGCCAGCTTATTGTGCCCCAGAGTTGAAGTAAATGGTTTCAAGGCAGCCCCATACGGGTTGCACAAATATGAGACCGGTTACAGGTGAGATATACAGGAAGTATGACCAAATTTGGAGATACTTGTAAAAAGGGAAGAGAGACTTAAGTGCAGAGGGGTTTACGGATGGAGGCAGAGCTGGCTGGGGGTCTCATTTTTCAACAAAGAGAAAACTGGTCCTTAAGGCATAGTGTGATTGTGAATGCGTGAAAGTGCATGTCGTTTGATTAATTTAATGTCCATGTTTTTGATAAACTTGCACACTTTCAGTATAAATACTACAGTTTGATAAATATATGTTCCAACTCCATAATTTTCCTAAATTTATAAAATCTGATCAGTTCAGCCTTCTGGTGAACACTCCATCAGCTAGCAGAAGAAATCAGTCTTTAGTTGATGTTCTGGGTCAAACTCACATCGACTCTGTGCTTGAAAAAGTATTTGTGAGTATAACAGATTATTGAGAGCTGCCAAACTTTAATGAGCTGAAGTCAAACTGTATTTCTAATCTTTCTGACTCTACAGGAATCAAGGGTCAAAAGCTAAAGTGATGTTGTTCACAAAAGCCTCATAACACACAAACAACTTAGCAGTGAACCCTCCAGGGTCTCTCTGCCCATTAAATTTTGATTTTTTTTTTTGAAAAACTGAACCTTGATGCACACACAGGGCTTTCACAACTATAACAACAACTCTGGAGGGATTTCAACCCCCCTGAAAGCCCACTTTGCTTGTTGAGCTATTGATGTGTTGACCAATCTGTTCAAAGCCCATCTAAACCTTGGCTTGAATGCAGGAATCCCACTGGGACTCCTTTATACTGGCAAGGCCAACATGAAACCAGAGTTTTGCTTGTTCAAAGGGGTAAAACAAATGTTTTTGGAAAGTATTTGTTTTAAAGGACCTGCGGGGACTGAGATTTACTGAGATCTATTGGCGGTTATGGAATTTCACCCAAGTGTATTTGTGTCAGTGTGTGAAAGCAATAATTGTGGTTTGTTACTTAGAAAGAGACAGTTTTTAAAGGAGGAGGTCTTTCTCCAAGGAGTTTTACAAGAACAAACCAAACAATTTCTCTCTTTTTTCATTATTTGTTTTTGAGTCACAAACATACTCATAAAGTGGAGTACGAGGGAGTGATTGTTTGAAGGAGGGTGAAAAGTCAAATTAAGCAGCAGTTAAAAACCTTTTACAGATGAGAGTTCAATAGATGGAGAAATACTGTTGTAACAAGGGAAGATTAGATTCAAGATTCAGTAACTGGCTACCATGAAATCAACAGGATGAGACTCAAATTGACGTAGTTGCATAGTTGTGATGAAGGCAGAGCAGTTCTCAAGAAAAATCATTTGAGGTGTAATTGAAAATGCTTAAAATTAATGTCAAATTAATGTTTTCTGATTCTCAAACCACGTGTTATTTAGTTCCTCACCACCGTGAAATTGAATCAAATGTCACTGAAGTCATTCCAGATTGATCCTGAACAAAGCCTACAGGTGTAGCTATCAGACCGAGATCACCGAGCAGCTGCAGACAATCATTATTTTTTAAATGTTTGAATCATCACAGACCTCTAAATGAACCTCAAGACACTGGTAATAACTATTTGTTATGATGCTAAACCGCACTGTTACCTTTTTTTATTGAATAATTAATCTAAAAGTCAAGATCACAAAGTGCACTTTGTTGCAGGACTTGCTCTACTTTGTCGGTTTGCACTGAAAAACTTTTAAAATGCAAATTAATACAATTTTCAACATTACCTGTTAATGCGATTAATCGCGATTAATCACTGAAATTTAGCGATTAATCGCGATTTTAAATTCAATATTATTGTTATTTGAAGCTGCATTTTTGGCTCTATTTGTGAGGAAACTGACAAGAGACCAACGATGTGGAAGACATGCAGAAAAGGGTTGTTGCCGGGAACTGAACCAGCAACTGCTGCAGCTATAGATTGAATACATGGAGTGTTGCGACCACGAGGCCACGGAGGCCCCTAAAACAAATCAAAAGTTCTCTGACAGTTACGTATCTCCAATAAAAGGAAAAAGATTGGCGAGATATGTTTACATAAGTATTTTGTGGTCAGTGGCGCTTATCACCAAGCTCCCGTGCAAGTCCTGTCCACGGTGTAGGTAAGACAAAAACTAAAGAAAACTCTTTCATGAACAATCTTGTGTGAACTGAAAAGTTTCCCCACTCTTTCCTCACATTTCCTGGGAATGCCTTTTGGAAATCACCACCTTTAATATCAGCAAAACCAACAAAACTGCATTTTGGGAGAACAAACTGTTGACGCGTACGATGATGATAGATGAGGCAGGTGTGTGTGTTTAAGAAGTGCGTTTTACTTTTGGCTCCGTGGTGAATTTAAAAAACTCATACTCAGAGAGGAGGATAACAACACCAGATGCACTGAAGAGTCTGTACCGCTCAAATACCCTCATAAATTAGACTGATTAAGTAATTGACTATTAAAGATGCGGGGCCATATGCTGCAACAGATGAACCTCTCATCCTCTTCAAGTCCGTTTATATCTTTAAGCTGACCCATAAATTTGTGCCAAACTCTCTTAAATGAAGCAGTCCAGTGGCTGATTGAAGAACGAAGCTCCCCTGAGTCCATAAGTCACTTTTTATACACTTGTTCCCTATGAAAGTACATTACTGATAGACTTTTGACTGTAAAACCTTGAAATCTCGATTACAACCTTTATCTCTTTGTCTAATGTCAAAGTTTTTGTCTGTCTTTCTGCATGAAAACTAAAAATCAAATACCTGCAGATGTGATGAAATGGCTTTTCGTCTTGAACATACTATTTACATATCTGTTTTTCTCTTAGTCGTTCTAGTCCAATTACAGGAAAGCATTACTAGGGGGTGAAGACTGGAAATGAAACCGTCTGGAGAGGAGGGGGACGACGTGAGTCACAAAACTGATAATTGATAATGATGTCTGTGGTTAAATGATAATGCCAAATGTCCCTCTGCGAGCCCGGAGAAGCGATTAGTCTGAGATCTGGCTTTGTCCTGGCATTTAAATCATCAGAAGTTCTTGGAAATGGGCGACGTCTCTTTCCTCAGGCATGTTTTATAATTGACATTCATGGATTTGTTTGTGGAATTTACAAGCAAAGTACTTCTTTTTGTGTTCCTGTACCAAGTTTTCAAAGGGCTCTTCAATAAATCACTGCCAACACAAAGGAGCAATCACCGAGATTGAAAAAATGAAAAGGAGAAAAGGGCGTTCTCTTCGATATATCACTCTGCGGTGTGTGATCTCAAGGGAAGAGAAATTGCACCGTTGTCAGACACGTCTTTCAATTTAAAGTCTGACTCTTATTTTTTAAGTAAAGACCGTCATTTATATCAGTCATGATAACAGTGCGCAACATATTAATCGTAGAGGAGATGGCAACATTACAGAAAGCAGAGTGACAAGGCTGGAAACGGAAGTGTTCAGACTTCTTTAGATAACTTTTAAGAGCCGGTATTTTACTTAATAATCTGTAATTGCAGAGTAGAAATGTTTGCAAACCAGAGTGAGTTTGAAAAGTTGAGTAAATGGATGTTGAATGTCTCGTTCTCTGACTCATACACCATCCTTCAACGGCAATCATTTCCATGAGCCAGAGTATCTCCAGAATCAAAACATGGTGACCCAAATGTGCTTTTTCACTCTGAGGAAGTTTGATCATCTTTCACAACAGCAGATAAGTCCAGTCACCTGTAGAGTAAGTGCACCCCTGACAACCGAGGCCAGCCACTGCTCACAACCAGAGTGTGAAGGGATGAAAGGCGGAGAGGTACAGTGATGGTCCACAACGAAATGACACAAAAGTAAGCCAAGTGTTTCAACAATGAGGGTATGATGGCCAGTTCTAGATGACAGTTTTACTTACGTAGACTATCAGAGAAAATCTGCCTGGTCTTCAAGAGGCTGCCTTCTAAGATAGGAGGAGAGAAGCTACATATATAGCTCAATTAGGCGATTAAACTAGAATACTTTTATTGCCCCATTTCACAAACACTCAGGCAAGAATCAATGAACTGACAGGAGTATGTCCACTTCTGTTACAGTGGGAGGCGACATGCCCCCTTTCACAACTTTTACCTCCAGTTTCCACCGCATCCGGAATTGCTACGAAAAGGCCGTATACGCCGATCAAAAAGGCCGTATCCTGCTGATCATAACCATTGAACTTAATGTGTCAATTTCCACCAGCTTCTTTCCATTCCGACGAACAAGTAAGAGGTTTTTAGACAGCATTTCACCCCCATGACACCATGGATGAGGAGATGCTGATTGCAGAAGTCTAGAAGTAGATTTCCTCCTCTAAAAGGACACAATATACTACTCTTATGGTTAGCCTCTGTGGCTAAGACATAACTCGTTATCGCGCAATTGCACGTGTATCCATGGGTTCTTGTGAGTTCTCGCTATTACCGCTGTCCGTAATCCGCAACGAAATTCGTCCGGTAGGAATTGGCGTACGGCGAAAATTGCCATCGTTCTGGATCAGTAAGACTCTGGTAAGACTCTAAACAGCTGACTGCTACAGCCAAGAATGGGACAGTTAGAAGATGAAATACTGAACTAAAATGGTTAAGTTTGGCTGATAAAGGTGTGTCCAAAACAATTCTCTGAAAGAGGCTAAAAGAGATCAACAAATTTAAGGTTTTATTTCTCTGTTATTTTGACACACGGTTATTTGACTGAGAAACAAAGTACTAAAAGGTACTGAACTCTATTAAACTTCATTAACTTGTTTTCCAGAGCCTTCTTCATGTTGACTTTCTTAATCTGTCTTGGTAATTAACATCAGTCACTCATATGTGGCTCCTTTAAATCAATCTTGTGAAACAAGAGCAAGGACGTGTCTCCTACATGATGTTTAAATGTGTACATATTGACTTATTAAAGCCGTCCTGGATCTCAGTGCAGCAGAGCATGAAGCTTTATGGTGGGAGATAACAACGAGAGCCATGCCTCCATATCTCTGTCCAAAGCCTAGAGGGGCTCAATGGTTATCTGGCCGTTTCTCATTAAGTGTAAGATGAAAGTGAGGGCTCGTCTTCGGTCATGTGTCCCTTGGAGAAAACCTGGATGGGGACATTATTAAAGGCATAATGTCTTGAGGGAATCGCCCCAGTCATATCTCTTATGGCCCAAAATGATGTCCACATATGCCGTGGCTTCCCCTTGTCTCTTCCATTTTCACGTACTACCCTTTAGCATACATACTGAGAAACCATTTCTCAAACAAAGCAGGGTTAAATCCCCCAAAGCTCCAGAGACGATTCGACTGTATTACAGTTTAACAATGAGGCAGTTACGGCTGGCTGCTCTGTGTTTAACATTATAAGATCATGTGTGTACATTTGTCCTAAAGCACCAAGAGACTTCTCATAAGACGAGAGCGCTGAACATGTAAAGCATGAAGCTTGTCTCTACCAGGAAATTAGCCTTAAATCTAAAGTCTTAAATAGGTCAAACATCCAGTCCAGAAGACTTGGAATAAACGGTTTTAAAAAACTGCAGACATAAGCTGTGCAGGGACAAACACCCCAGGATGAAGAGTCAGGTTTAAAGTTCAATTAGAAACTTCACTTTGCCTCCTCAAAGGGAAAAAATGTAATTTCCAACCTGGGTCTTAATCTTTTAATGGTTTTAATTACCATTTTTAGTTATTTGCACTCGCCGTTGTGTTGTCGAGATAACCACAATAATGCAGCACAGCACTACTGAAAAGTCAACTTCTAGGGATGGTGTTACTTTTTTCTTTTCTTGGGGCTTTTCTCCACGTTTTGCACGGCATCCTGAATATTTATGATAGACATAAAAAAGGAGTTTAAAGAGTAACCGGAGGAAAAAGTGAAGGACAAACGCACAAAAATACGCTGAATTAATACTGAACTAGTGTTTAGGCTGAAATAACACGTTATGACAAGACAGAAGAGACTGGTCCAAGTCACAACCAGTTCTTACAAGTTTGAACCATCAACAACATAAGACAACAACACTTAAAACAGAAACTATAACATACCGACTTCCTGTAAAATCCACTCGCTTCGTGAGACCAGCAGCTTTCCGACAATAAATTCTGTTTTTGTGACATCGGAGGGTTTGCTATTCCAGAAAGACTATTAAACTGAATCCAGTCCTTCAAAATAAAGGTCATCTGTGTAAAACAGCATAATTTCTGAGGTAAGCTGACTATTCCCTCTTTATGGTAATCTTAATTTACCTGCTTATTTTAGTCGTCTCTGATTCAGATACAGTCGCTTGAATGCTTATGCAGACACTTAGACACTGAAGGTTGACCGGCTGACAGTTTCAAGGAGTGTGAGATCATTAAACTCCAAATACAGGGGAGTTATTTTATATATCAACAATGAAAATGTAAATTCAACATCTCACCTAAGAAAAAAAAATCCCTGCAGTAAAGATAAAAACATTTGAAGAGTCTTATTAAGAGGTTTTTTGGCGAGAAACATTGGACCCTAGGAGCCCTGATTTCCATAAACCATTATGAATATAGTGATTAAAAAAAGACCTGAAAACTTCATCAACTGAAACAGTTTAAAAAACTGTTCGACTGAAGTTTGATTCCGTGGGAACACTCAGTTTGTTTTGTATTCTCATTTCTTTCTGGCCCTACTGTGGAGTCCCATTTGATCCAATGAAAGATACCACACCACTGGGCATTAAAATAAGCTGATAAGCTTGGTAGATTTTAATTAAACCGCAGTGACCCTCTGGTGGCTCAGACTTCACAAAGTCATGCTCCCCATGCTTCGCTAAGACCCACAGAACTCGCTTTTAAATTCTAGACCCCGTCCAAAAGTTTCTAAAGACGCCAAAGACGTGTGATCACACTTTTTAGGGGAAGTGCGTTGAATGTGAAGAACATGAATATTTCCATTTGATAAAATAGTGCAGCCGAGAAAATAAAAAGTTTTTGATTCGAGTTTTTTACAATGTGAGTAAAAATCACAGAGCTTCAATCAGGAGTGAGAACAAGATGGTAGCCTTAAGGTGAGATATTGGAGGAGGAGGAGGAGGAGGAGAAGAAGTAGTAGAAGAAGTAGAAGAAGAAAAAGAAGAAGAAGAAGGAGGAGGAGGAAGAGAAGAAGTAGGAGAACGGGTAAGAGTAGAAAAAGAAGAAGAAGAAGAAGAAGAAAGAACAAGAAGTTAAAGAAGTAGTAGAGGTACAGGAAGAGGTAGAAGAAGAAGAACAAGAACAAGAGAAACAATAGGTGAAAGAAGAAGCAGAGGTAAAAGAAGACGAAGAAGAAGTAGCAGAAAAAGGAGATGAAGAAGTAGTGGTAGTAGAAGTAGTGGTAGAAAAAGTAGTTGAAGAAGAAGAGGATGAAGAAGAAAAAAAAGAAGCAGTAGAAGAAGTCGAAGAAGAAGAAGTAGTAGTTGTAGTCATAGAAGTAAAAAAGTAGTAGAAGTTGAAAAAGTAGTAGAAGTAGTAAAGGAAAGAGTATTAGTTGTAGTAGTAGTAGTAGTAGTAGTAGTAGAAGAAGTAGAAGAAGAAGAAGAAGAAGAAATGTTTTACCAGGATGAAGACTGAATTTGATGAAGCTCAGGTCTCTTGAGTCCTCGAAGAGCAGCGAAGCACTCAAACACAGGCGTCAAGATTAAATCCTGATCATAACCTTTTTGCATCTTTGCATATGAAGCCCTGGTTTATAAAGTTTATCCACCTAAATCAATAATTCAGCAGAAACCCTTCAGTCTTTCACTTTGCTCCAACTACTCTGATCCACTAGAATCAAACAGTTTTTAAAAGGAAAAGTATTAAAAGGAAAGAAAACTCTTGACTGGGTTTTCTCATGGAAAATCCGACCCAAAGACGCGTATAAAGAGATCCCCATTCTTGTTAATGATAATCTCATTTTACTAAGTAGGTCATAAAAGTGAGTGAGACTATTTCAAAATCATTTAAAAACTCCTCTCAGAGCCTTTGTAATAGTTAAATATTTTGCTTTTCTCAACAGTTTCCTGCCCTAGTTTTGTTTTTGCTTTGAATGTGTATCACAAAAACTCTTTACAGGCATGAAGCCCAGATATGACCTACAGATCCTCGATAAATCTGACCTCTCTCACAAGCATATGAAGAAGAATCGAGACTCTTAAAAATAACACTTGACTGATATTTCTCTTTCCGAGAGTCCAACTCTTTCCCAGGTCAGATGTCATCCATGCCCAGAGTGCGAATCTGGCCGCGATACAAGGATAAGACAAACTTAAAAGATGGCAGCTGAGTTGAGGCTTGGCAGAGTAAACCTCAGAGCCCTGAAAAATTCCACCAAGATGGATGTTCGGAAATACTTCACAAAAGCACATCTTATGAATTTTAACTCCTCTCTCCTCATCTTCGGCTGGGCAAGACAAAATAGAGAAACACAATGTTCTGCCTGGGAGGTTTGACAGAGATATCAAAAATAGACTTTTCCAATTGCTCTGAGAATTCAGCCAATTAGAGTCGACTGAGGCAGATGAAAACTTCCTGACAGAATGACTGATCTGAAATGTTGTTGCAAATTAAGGCCATACTTTACACGTCTCGCTTGTCAGACTGTCAAGGTGTATACTTTAATTTGTCTCAACAATTAGCGAAGATCCTGAAAGAAAAAAAAATCACACACGCCGCTGCTGCTGCTGCGTTTGTGTTCAAGTAATAGAGCTACAAATGGGATATCACAGATCAGACAAAAAAAAGGAGGAGGTATACGATGAAGAGTGGAGGTTTTCCGAGCCGCGGCTGCAGGGGAACATTAAAGGAAAATGTTGATCCATGCAGAGACAAACATGACGTCCATACTTTACCTGATTTCTCTGCTACAACTTCCTATCCCTGTGCTGGATTTCTCCCTCAGATTGGCTGTTGAACTCTCATCATCAAATACCGAGAAGCAATCTTCAAAAATAATGGAGCTTGGAATGAAAGATGGAAGCCAATAAGCCATGAATAGAAATAGATTTACATCGTGATTATAATTCGAAATAGGGAGCGGAGTTTGTGGTCAATGTAGAGTACAAATATACATTAGAAAAGCATACCGTGTACAATTCAATAAGCACCCCCTGAATGACACCAAAATAATGGTTTCCCAGTTTAATAGTTTCCCACTATGAGGAGGAGGAAAGTTTTTTCATGTGTTTATTTTTCCTGCAAAAAGATAACAGAGTCTTTTTACGGAAGAAATCAGTCTGAGAACATCTGTATGCTCTCCTGGAAATGTTTCCAGACCTTGTTTGCTCTGTTTTTCTCTCCTCAACGTTGACAGACAATATATGACTTGAATCAAATAGAGTAATTCTGATTCAATCTTTCTTTAGTTTTACCGGCAAATAAATTTGGGGTATTTTTTTATTTTATTTTTTTTGTTACGATTCGTCTGTTTGATGAGAAATGCCAAAAGAAATGAAAGCCAATCAATCCGAATGACGACGACTCGGCTCGTGGAGAGGAGATTGTGGGGGAGCTTTCTCACTTGGGCAATTTGATATATCTTCATCTGTAGTAATAACAGTCATTTTTGCAGTCGGAGCTCGTCCCGGTTTCCTAACTGGGTTTTGAATGACTACCTTGTGAATTACCTGCGAGAGCCGCGCCGCTAATGGCTTTTTAATCACCTGGAAATCACTAAATCCACAGAAAAAGCCGCCTTTCCTTTAGACATAAAGAAACTTCCGTCTTTGTCTTTGTACTCATTTTCACTCCTCACTATATCACTCTGGGACATCTATACAGACGCTCTGTATGATTTGCAACTCCAAAAAAATATATGGTTATTCATCTTATGGTGATGTACATGGAAACCCTCATTCAGCACTCTGCAGCTGAAATTCTTTGTTTGAGCTGCT
Source organism: Xyrichtys novacula (assembly GCA_962446985.1). Lineage (NCBI taxonomy): Eukaryota > Metazoa > Chordata > Actinopteri > Labriformes > Labridae > Xyrichtys > Xyrichtys novacula. The sequence goes on along the minus strand of OY660882.1, from coordinate 1,905,495 downwards.
TTTCTATTGATAAAAGTTTGGGGGTGTTACTTTTTACACAGCTGTGAGGTCACGAAACACCCAAAAGTTATACTTTACAAAAGAAAGATGGCGGAGACTGACTGTTACGTCCTCGTGTTACATTTGCTGTAGTTATATCGCACTTTAACTTCTGACAGTTGGTTTGACATACCTGGGGTTAATTTCCTCTTCCATGTAGAAACAATAAAAACAATAACGATATATATCGAAGAATTAATTTCCCTCAATATCAATATAAAACATGGTCAATACGCTTTTCGACAGTCGGCATTCTGCCATGTTTTGCTAGACTATATGAGTAGCCAATGAAAAGCGGAGTTTCTGCAGGTCCACTTCACGCTGAACCAATCATGTGCTGAATTAGAACCAAGTCACAAACAACTGGGTAGTATCAGGCAGCAGCTACACACAACCATAGTACTTTTACACCGAAAACAGCTGACCATTCAGTCCACTTTCTCTAGCGCAACGCCTTATGACAGAACGTTGAAGAGACACAAAGACCTCACAGATGCAGGAGCTTATTGTATTGCGAAAGACATTCTTCCAATAAGCACATTAATTTTTTTTTATATTGTGATATTTCTTGATATTAAAAAAAATAGCCTGATAAACTTTTTCCCATATCGCCCAGCCCTACTTCCATGTAAACGCTTAATCAGACTGACACTGGCCTGAAGATTTAAGTTTGCACGCCAAACTTTGAGTTAGAGTTAAGTAGCATCAATATGTTGCTAGGAGACAGGATAATAAACAAAACTACGACAGAAGAAGTAAAGACATTAAAGAAAAAATGGTGAAGCTTTGGTATGTTACTGTAGGGCTGGGTAATAAACCAAACATTTACTGATACCGAAATTTACAACAATAACCAACGCCATTTTGCCCACATCGGTGTACTCAGTGTAAAAAAAAAATGAATAATTAATTCCATTTATCCATATCGAGGTGAACTGATCAATATATCATGATATTGATTTGAGGCCATATCGCCCAGCCCTATGTTAATGTACTGACTGTGGCGGCTGTTAGCCCCAAAAACACACTCTCTTCTTCGTCAGGATGAGAAAATGTCTGCGGCTTTCCTACACGACCAAAAAAAGACTTAAAAACAACTTTCTGAGACAAACTGAATCACTGAAGTACAAAGCGGAAGAAAAGCTGGTGTGGAAATGAGCTTTAGAGGCTGGGGAAATATTGAAGAAACTTCTTGGTGGGTGTATCCTTGAGAGACCTGCTGGATGTGCTTGTCCATCAGTGACAATATCCTGACAATAAAATATACGGTAATGTGTATCAGGATTATTGGTCCCCCTCTGTGATCCCTCCACAGCACAGGGTGCGATTGTTTCTTTTAAGGAGGTACACGGTCCGTCTGGTTTTATTCAAAGGTTCATCTACGACTTCTCTGGCGGAGCAGAAACACTCATTAAAAAGACTAAAAACAGAAGGAAACGTTGTGATTCTTTAGCTAAATGTTCAGGAAGGTAATCTAAACTGAGTCAAATCCATAAAAAAAGATGGTATTAGACTTTCACGGTTTGGCGTCACTGCAGACGGTAACTAATAAGGGAATTAATCCCATCGCCACGGCTCAGAGGCTTCCCCTGCCTCATCCCGCTTTCCTAATCTATCATTTCCCCCTCTTACAAACAAATACTACGCTCATTCACTCATGTCATTGTGGAGATAATAGAGGAAATGCAAACGCATGAAAATGGCACCAGTTTAAGTGTCAGCTCCTGTTAGTGTAAAACTTGTGTATCTGTAAATGCAGCTTGCAGAGACTTGGCAGAGTGGATGAGTGGGCAACGGAAACATTTAGATCCCCGTATTTGCCAGTTCCTTACAGTCATTAAAGGGATAGTGTCAAGTTTTGGGAACAGTCCAGACGCCTTGCTCTACAGTGCTAAAAGTGCTTACTTAAGATGTTTAACCGGTTGGATGGTAGCGTTTATTCAGAGAATAAAAAGTCTGTCTAGGATTCAGCTAAAAGCAGCAGTGAGGAAATCCAAAACACGCCTTAGACACAAACAGGTTTCCTGATTCTGATGTCACTGATGTCATTCTGTTGCAGTTGCATGGATTGCGGGACAGGATGTTGCTCTCCTTTTCCTTTCCTCAGACAGCCCCGATATTTGTGACGGTCATGATTCTCAAATCTCAAAAGAAGCCAAGTTGACAGCGACAGAGTTGACAGCGTTCCAGTAAACAAGTCGGAAAACCAAGATGGACGCCTACAGTTAGCCATTGTTAGCTGTTGTTATTAGCAATTATCAGTTGTTGTTAGCGGTTGTCAGCTGTTGTTGGTTGTACCTAGCTACACCAGTAAACACCGCATAACACAGTATTTTACTCTTACAATGTGCTGCCATTTTGGATTATGACGTTATCGTCAAGCCGAGGTTGGTGAGGATTGTCAGACTTTTCAGAGTCAGAAATCTGACTTCAGGGGGGCGTTCCAGATGAATTTCCATCTCGGAGCTCGGAAATTCCGACTTTCAAGTACAAGTGGAAACGCAGCATAACATTTTGCCACAGAGTCAACAAGCAGATAAGACATGTGCCAGACCCCTTAGAGCAGAGATCGGCCTCTCTTATTGGCTAGATTTGCAAGGAATGTTTCCCTCTTCTACAAGAAAACCGTTCCTGCCAGGAGATAAATTGAAAATGTTGGAATCACTGGTTATATTCAGTGCTCCTCTAAAGGCTCATTTATGCTCAACGTTACATACGGATCCGGATACGGATGGAGCTTTCTGTCCGTGCTTCACTGCCTTTTCGTCCGTATTTCTGGGTATGGGCCAGGCGGGGGCAGTGTCGCTGCTGTCACTACCTGATACACACTATCACAATACTGAAAATGACGATCGTCGTGAATTTCTCTCATCGGTACTACTAGAAAAAAAAATTCTCTGTGCTCCAACCCCGAGGCATTGAGTGACCTGACCGACCACCGCCTCCTCCAACGCCGCCTCCGTTTCTGTCTCCTACGCAAAATATACGTTATCACGAGTCGCCATTTTTCTTTTTGTTTATTATTGTCAGAAACTTTTGACTCTGGCCTGCCCCCTGGTGGATGTAATGGTTAGCAACTATGCCAATGTTAAGGACGCATGTAAGTATGTGGGCAGTGACAGAACCATCATTTAAAACAGCCATGTAAATTTTCATACGTATGACGAGCATGAATGAGCTTTTACAGTCACTATCCTATTTTTTGCAGCAACACATTTTTCTTTTCCAGTCTCAAATCTGAAGCTGTAGTTCAACTTGTTGTTCTTCCTGGCTATAAATCAGCAGATTTAATTGGCGGACTTGTTTTGGAGTTGCAAAAACTATTGATTCCTGAAAGTTTGGACTTCTTCAAACAAATAAATACTGTTTCAGAGGAGTAAAAAGTCTGCTACACTCTGGGATAACTAACTGATTCTTTTTTGCCGTTTCAGCAGTTTCCACGGTCGGTACCTGAACCACTCATGGAGACAATATGAGTGAAACAGCAAGTCAAATGGGTTTTCTTCCTGCTGTCAGAGTCGGTTTTCACCACTTTTTATTGGTTCGGTGCGTTTTGAACCGGAGCTGCATGTCAAAAAGTAGTCACACCAAATGTCTCCAACTTTATTCACTATTCAGCCTTAATGATTACATACCATGAAGTGTGCAACCTTAGCTGTGGGTTATGAAGGACAAACCGTTGTCAGTTTTGACTGGAAGCAAATTTGTATGGAGTGAGGGATGTCACACATAGGGGACTGCAGGGCCTAACAGCTTTTTGGCCCAGTGTTTGCCCCTTGGGAAGATCCATAATTCATGTGGGAGTCATGCACTTGTCACAGGGGCTCTGTATAGCGAGTTCCACAAAGAGAAGCGGGGACGGGTGAATGGCAAACACTATTTAATGCATCTTCCAGCAGGAACCAAGTACTGCTCAGTGTCTCACCTGTCTGCATAATAAAGGCAAACCAGAGTGCAAGCAGAGGTGACCTTTGAGCGAGCACGCGTGTTTAACATATAACTGTTGATAAGAGACAGAGGGAAAGTAAAGGAGCGCTTTGAAGTAACTTTACTGAGGCTCAGCTGAAGAATGACTAAAAAGAAGGACCCGGTCTTTATTCTGTGTCACACTTTAAGGCTGTAGGGCATCCAGCAGACTGGAGCTACAGTCATGCACATGTATGTCATTCTATTATAGAGAAGGGTTCAGTGTGCATGTGTATAATGCTTTACAACTTGATGCAATGACACCAGAAAACAGGGGCTGACAAACTAACCCACTGAGCAACAGACGTTAGTTTTTTTTTCGGACCTATTTTCAACCATCTAGATTCTGCATATTTTTTGACAGAATCTAGACGTCACACTTTAACCCATTATTTGATAACTATTTATTTCAAAAAGCAACTGTGAGTTGAATAACTGATCTCCAAGTACGTTGAGCAACATACAGTGTAGTATATAGCCCAGATTCAGACTTGGTCCAAATTTAGACATCCAAAAAACTTTCAGTTTTAGACCTATGGAAGCCTGATTTTAGTCCGGTCGTCGCTTAGACTTCTTTTAGACCAAAAAATGCTCAGTGGGAAGCAGAATATCAAACAAAAGTCATGTATTCTTCACCTTAGCTCGTCTCATTCTGTTTCTTTTTAACCATCGTTGTGGATCTCATTTTAAAATCGGAGTAAAAAGGACCTTTTAAAAGATCAGCAAAATAAAAACAGGATGGTCATGAAAAAAAAGGCAAATATTAAAGCTCCTGTGGGGAGTTTTTTAACCTTAATAAAATAAACTTAAATTCATACTGATTGTTCTTTATGATGTGCAAAAGGAAATAAGACCATCGCTTAAGTGATTGATGGGTTTTTATCTTGTCTTTTTCAATGCTCAAAACTGGTGCGAGTGGGGTAGGTGTCGGGAGAAAGTAAAGAAAAAGCCCTACTTGTGCAAAATATTCACAACAAATGAAGATTTTAAGTGTTCAAAGGCAGCAGGATGAGCAGGATTGTTTCATATGTAGAGGAAAACAATAGTAAAGACAGCTTGGTCCACAGGGGGCACCAAAGCTGACAAAAAAAAAAATCCACACAGGAGCTTTAAGAAATCATAACACTGTAAAAGATATGAAAATCACTAAAATTTCGAGTAAAATCTGGTCATTCAAGCTAGTAAAAATCAAGTTTTACGAATAATTTAAAGGGCTTGTCTTGTTGAGATTGTTGGATGGTGTTGTTTTAAACATTATGACTGGTATTAACCTGTGTCGTCAGTGGAGACTCACAGTAATACTAGCATGCAGCTAATCCCTTACTCGTATCTATTTGTGGACATTATTAAAGTGTCTTTTTCCTTGATTACAGCTAAAAAAAGTGGGATTGTCTTATATCTTAGGAGAAGACTTCTATATGTTCACAGCAGTGGACAGCGCCTCTCGCTCACAACTACAGCAGCAGGAGGATGAACCACAGAGAGACACAGTGATAGTCCAGGAGAAAAGTTTTTTAAAAAGTAAGCTAAGGTCTTCAACGACTGAGGCAGGGTTATAATGCTGAATTCAAGCTCATGGTTACCAATGCAGCTGTTGGTATGCAGTTACTGTCTGTAGCCAAAAAAGGAGGGTATAACAGAGTGATGGAGTGTCAGTGTATTCAGGAAAAAAACTACAAAATAAAGTTTGTTACAGTAAACGCATATCAATTCCATTCAAGCAGAGCTAATTTGGTCTATTACCTTGAGGTCAATTTATCTTTATCAACAAACATCACAATATCGCTGCATTATTAGTGATGCATGAGTTGCTACGTAGCAGTGTTTATTTTTTGAGAGCTTGAAAGTAGCTCCAGAAGATGTTAGACAAACCAGAAGTACAGCTGACAGGCGGATGACGCATCGGAGAAAGTTTCTCAAAGTTTATGGCGAGGCTCGCAGTCAAAAACAGGAAGGGATCGATAAAGCAGACAAGGTGTAGCTTCTCCTTATTGAAGAGCGCTGAAAAAAAAAGGAGGTCATACATCACGAGCACACAACGACAGTATGAAAGTTCTGGCCCCGCAGGTTTAAGGCGTCGTTGACATTTATGCTTGAAAAGCCTCAAAAGGCTTAACCCTTATAATCAAGAGTTATTGGACGAGAAATTGCTTGACATTCTATTTTTTTTCTCCTCTTTTCACGAGGAAGTTAATCGCTCTCTATCATATCCACTTGGCGCTATAAACACACGGGGGTGTGCAGGAGTGTCTGCGGGTCGATCCTCGTTTGTGTTGCCATGGAGGTGCGTGGAGGTCAAGACTGGGTCAGTAATGGAAAAAAAGAGGAAAGTTATCACCCTTTAAAAGACACTGCCTCTGCCTTTCAAGGTAATACTCCATCTCTAAATGCATTCTTAATATCGCCTCTAAAATGCTGTGATTATAAAAGCTGAAAATACGCTGGTGTGAAACTTCCACGGAGTGTCGGAGTGACAAAAGTGCTGCAGTCCTTATTTTTTAAACAGTCCTGGGAGCAGTTTCTTGGTGACTCTTCTAAAAAAATGTGTTTACATGTCTTCCCTTGCAGTCAAAGTGGATAAATAGATCCATTTTCTCTTTTTTTTTAGGATCATAAATATCTCATCGAACCATGACGGCATTGTGGCGGAGAGATTGGATAAATATTCAGCGCTGTGATGGGGGGTGGGTGGAAAGTGAGAGATTTCAATACACCTTTATAAAGCAATAGAATGAAGCAGCAAAATTCCTCATGCATGGAAAAATATCACAAACTGATAAAGTGTTTTTTGGAGGGTTTGGAGATAGATTCTTGGACCTGTCCTCCCCAAAGTGTCCCGCTGCAATTTTCCAACATCATCAGGACTTTTGAAAACGGACAAATCTTCTTCTGTGATACCGCCCACTGCCCTCAGAATTCATCTTAATATCTTTTTCTACAGATCATCACCTAATTACCAAAGACAAAGAGCAGCTGGAAGGTACATGGTATTAGAGGAAGTAATGATCCGACGTTAATGAGGAGATATAGACATTATGTAGATAGGAACAGAGTGATTAAGCAACTCCAATCCATGTCGTGGACACGCCAGTTTCAAGTATTTCCAAAAAGGAAGGGATTCAACCAATAACCCGTCCTTGAGAGATGGGGGGAGTGTATGTGCCGCAAAGGGTCATTTGTGTACAGTCGTCATAGCAACTGTCTATTTTTGGTACAATAGCACTTCAGGGGTGCTTGTCTGGATTACTCTCAGGGGTTTGGGGGAAAAAAAGTGTATCAAATGAGGTCTCGATGATATTAAATTTAGAAGTCGTTCAAGAGGTCCGCTATTCATCACAGTGGTTTTGGCGAATTTATTCGACACACGGCGTAAAGCTCGGCCCGCAAGATAACAACATGTGATCTTTAACTAGTGAAGTCAACCGCTGGTTTTGAGTCTTGTCAAACCAACTCTCCTGTCAGTCATCTGGTCTCACACCGACCCCCCTTCAAGCTGAAAAAGTTACTACGCTGAAGTCACTGTTTATGTTTGCTTTTGGAGCTCACTATGAGGTTTCAGTACCAGTTCAAAACTCCCCACATCCTGTATCTAGCCGTCTGTTAAGGGCAGCTTTGATAACATACACACATTACTGCAGAATATAAGTACTGTATCATTTTACTGAGGTCAAGGGTGCAATGCAATGGTCAGGTTACAACAAGAGCCCCCTCTGCTGGATCAAACAGAAAACTACTCCAGATGGTCTGTGGCACAGTGACTACATATTATGAGTTTGAATGAATACTTGAGTCTCTGTTTTAAAGTGACAGCTCTGGTCTGTATGCTTAGTTTTTCAGGTTTGCAGGTCTCCAAACTACCAAAAAAGCAGAAATATGGATGAAATGAGCACAAAAGTATACATGAGCTCTAAAACTTTCACCCTTACTTGTCATGAAACGAAAAGTAGTATGTGAAAAAAATAATTGCTTCTGCTGTTGAGCCAGGCTGTAAACATCTCTATTATTTCTGCTGCAAAAATATGCATACTTCAATATGAGACCTATTTGGTATCCCTTAGTAACTTTGACACCAGTTCTATTCCTCGCTCCTGGATGTAGTTAAAAATTTGACAAGTCTTGCATTAGATATATTCACAGTGGTTACCTTATGTGGCCCTGAAACAACAACAACATAACCCCTAAACGTACAACCACAGGCAAAACCTGAGTGTACCCAGGCAGAATCTCTGGCAGACACCCCATCCCTCATACCGGAGAAATCTGTCAGCCTAATGACTGCATGTGTAAGCTGCTCTGATGCAAAGAGGTGAGCGCCGGCACAGCGTACGGCCGACAGCTCTGCCCGTGCTGAGCAAACAGAAGCCAGGAATTTGTTAGCTGGCTAACGCAAGCCTGCCGTCAGCCAAAAGTGACACCGTGGGTGCAGAGAGGGGGCAGGCAAGGGCAATGTGAGTGAGGGCGCGCGGGGCGATCGACATCCCAGGCTCTCAGGTGTGTGTGAGTGTCAGTGTGTGTGCTGGCGAGCTGGATGGATGGATGGGGGCAAGTGAAAATAGATGGATGTACAGGCGGAGAATGACATGTGTGGGGGGGTCTTAGACGTGGTCTGGAGGGCAGTCAGACATGATCATGATATACCAGACAGAATAACACTGCTGGGACAAAATGTTACCGCGACTGAGAGAGTGGATTCATCTAATATAGAGCTGTCAATCAAAAGTCACATATTCATACCGCATCGGCTGATAAAAAAGGTCGGAAATTTGACACCGAGGAGAAGAACATGTGAAATTACCAGGCGTCTTCATCGCCCCGTGCTCAGTGTGGAAAAATACCCACACTCCTCTGTCTCTTAACTCTTTCCCACAGAATAGAAAACACTTCACTTGTAAAAACTCTGTAAGAAATGGCCTCCAGCTGCCGAGTGCCTTGTTTATTTCTGAAATAATACACCATTTATACTGTTTTTTTTTCTTATACGAGACCCAGAAGGCTCAAGTTATCGTCTCTTGAAGTGAATACTTTAACCGAGATGAGTGAAAGTGCCACTACAGACCGAAAATAGCGCTCTCGGAATACCTAAAAACACGCCAAAAGCTAAAAAGTCTCGATTTATTGTAGTTTAATGATTATAAAACGCAGAATACTTGTGTCACAGCCGTACCCTTGTTTGCCCTTTCCATTTTCCCCCTGCTCCCAAGTCGAAAAAACTTCATTTCCACCATTTCAGTCCCAGTTCGGCAACAACACAACATCCTTCTACCGCCGCAAGGTCTCAGCTCTGAGACCCTGAAGTGGAAACGGCCGGGGGGTGTACCAAGAGGGACTGACAGGCACATGGATTTCTTTTTCGCAGGTTGTCTCAGAATTGTCAAAAGGAAGAAAGAAAGAAACAAAAGCGAAGGAGGGATTGGTCTTCGTGTCACAAAACATCCTCTGCAGCCTTGAAGATCTGCAGGAGCTCATGGTCAGGAGACTTTCGCTTCTGTAGCCTGAGCTCTGAATGCAGCATTCAAATCTTCTCTTCTTCTATTCAGCGCTCCATCCTGCTTTTGTAACGCCAACTTTTTAAAGTCACAATGACGGCCAAAATGATTTTTTACTCTGCGGTCTGCGAAATAAACCCTTGTGTGGCCCTGGAGGTGAAAAATCAGAGCTCTGCGGTAAACTTTCTGAACAGTTTTGCTGCTTTTTTCAACACATTCATATTGAGATTCTGTCAGCGTAAAAGCCTCAGACTCTCTAATAATCTCCCCTCATCTGCAGATGTACTTAAAACTCGCCCCTGATAAGGCTTCAGGGAAAAGGGATCAATACTTGACCAATCAATCTGATCAATAATCAGGGAGATTAAGTAAGCAGCGCGGCAGAGAGGACTCTCGAGCGCTCTCCTCTCGCATTTTTAATGATTGCTGCACTTGAACGCGACTTCAATGACGCGGACGTTTTCAATCCAGATGAACTTTGGAGGGTTTTAATTTCATCCTCGTTTCTCACTGATCCTACTTTGATATTGAAGTAAACACTTTTCAAAACAGTTCATCTTTAAAGTCATGAATTCATACTCACGATTCATGATAACGAAGATGAGATGATATTTGGATTTCGTTAGAATTTTAACGCAACAGCACACCGGTTCTTAAGCCAGCCCTGTGATAAAAAAACTTACTCTATAATGGAGTAAGTCTTAAAAGAATATAATTTTAAAGTGCATTGAAACCATTTTATCTAATTAACAAAAAGAGACATCCAATCACCTATCATATAAATTAACTTTAAACACTTTAATTTCAGCCTGCAGAGACCAATCATAAATCCCTGATATGGAAATAAAAAGATGCAGCAAATCTAACAGGTCCTATTTTTACAGTTCAGTTTGGATTTTCTTTAAACTTGTTTGACTCTTTATTTCCTGCTGCAGCTCACCTGTTTGAAGACATCATCATCATGGTGTCATTCAATTGAAAATCAGTATTTTAAACCCTTTCATGCACTACACAGGAGAGAGAAACCCAATAACTATCAAGTTTATCAGACCCTGAAGCTTTTTTGTCCAACACAGTTGTGTAAAAATAATTGTTTAAACTTCATCTGACAGAAACTTGAAATAACAACTAGATCAAACTCAATCAGTATGACTAACATATTAACTTACGACCTCTTTCATTTCTTTCTCATATGTCTTTTCTTTCAGACTAAAGAAATCTCATTGACACAGTCAGTCTAATTATTACAGAGCAGGGCTGCTACACTTGCCTTTAAAAATGTTCGTTTCAACAAAAATAAAACCGATTCACTTTTTCTCACATGAACTTTTAATCTTTTTAATTTAGCCCAGCTCTTTAAATCTAATTGATGTTTTCAGACATAACAAGCTTGTCACCTCGGTTATTTTTACACTTGATAACTGTGCTGTGACTTTAAAAAAAAACATGTTTTTTAAAAAAATATATATACTCCTCATTTTATTACAAAGGTGAACCCAATTAACTAACATGACTTTGAGTGTTTCTGTCTTCATTTAAACCTAACTGAAGAGAGAAACTTTAAAGCTCCTGTGAGGAACGCTCTGTCTGTGTTGACTTTGGCGCCCCCTGTGGACAAAGTAATAATTTTTCTATTGTTGCCAATTTTAAGACAGAGCTAATTATCATTCCAGCCAGTCTAACCGTGGAACTACAGATCGAATAAACTCATACCTACTAAGTCTGCCTGAAATCTCGGCTAACCTTAGCTAAGCTTTACGTAAAAACATTGACAGTGTATCGATGCCATACTCTCATTTTAACCCTCCTCCGGTGTTACAGCTGTACTGACCCGTTTTTTATTTTAAATGCTTAAAAAAAACACACAAAAATTTGCCTTTTTTTGCATCAAGACTTTATGACTTTGTCAGGAACCTCAATTTCAACAACATAAAAATAATTAAATTGACTAAATTATAAAATGCTCTTATTTAAATTATGGCACTTGTCATGTTAGGGTCGCTGTTGACCTGGTTAGATCAACATCTAATAATTAGAGCAAAAACTGAACTCATATGTGCGCTGTCAGTAGTGCTGTGTTGTTCGTTAACGATTCCTTCAAAAGAACTGAATCTCCTAAGTGAACATACTGAATCAAATCACTTCCTCAAGAGATTCGTTCATTTCTCAGTTCAGTTGATCTGTCAGCAGGGCAGATGCTATAACACGTAGCATTGCCAGGCGAGCAGCCGGTGAACGAAGGATCACATGCACCGACGCCTGAATCACTTGGTAAAGGAATCACACATTGACCTGCACTCTCTGGAATCATTGTTGTAGGACAGAACTAACTTTTTAAAATTTTTTACTGCTAAACTGCCCCCACAACAACTTGCATACAGTCGGACACAGCATGTAACAAGTAGTAGATAAAACCCACAGCATCCTATCATTGTCACAGGCTCCTCCCCCCAACCACTGAATGATCATGTGATTGGATGATCGAATCTTTCGAACGAATCTTTTAAGTGAACTGATTCTAGTGATTCAGTACATCTAAAAGATCTGAAAAACAACATCTGGCATGTCCAGACATGTAAGATCAATTCAGTATAGTTGTCTGTATGAGGGGTATACTGACAAAGAAAGGCCCAGAGGACCACAACAAAAACTATTATAAGTAATATTTTCATGGATAATGAAGCCTAACAAGATAACCAAGAGATGAGGACCAAATTGGATGACAGAGAAATGTTTTTAGTGTAATTTACAGCTGATTTAAGACACAGGTGAAAACCGACCCCTAACATGCTGGGTGCATGAGTAAAAGCTAACACAGGAGGAAGGTTAAACCTTCTTACACTTCATAACAGAGGTGACTTTATACATTATGGTTGCAGATGATCTTTCCAGTCACTCAGGTTTTTTACAGTACATTTAAGCTGGACATGTTTCTAAAACCTCTTCCACAGCTGAGCTAAACCCAACAACGATGGGTGAAGAACCTATTTGAGGTCATCTTGCATCGCCGCTCGTCCACAGACCCGGCTGAGATTAATAACAGAAGCTGCTGCAGCATCACTCATTAGCGTTCAGGTGGAGCTGCTGCTGCTGCTGCTGCTGCTGTGGACCACACAGGCCTGCAGGCAGAAATGATGTGTGTCATTACTTGCCAGGGCTCCTCAAATTCCATCATCCACGCTTTACATGTCTGTTACAGATAAAAGGGAGCTCATTTTTTCCCTGTTACACCCTTTTTTCCTTTTTAATAAGCCGGTGCGCTGTTACAAAGTACGACCATCCCTCAGCCTGAGGGTGCAGTTATTCCAATTACTACCTTTACACAAAGAAGAGAGAGGGGCGGGTTGAGATTTGAGGTGTTTACTTTAATATCAGGTATGTCCAGAAACTCTGCTGTGTAAATAAATTAACAGTAGCCCCGAGCAGGTTTCTTGAATCCATCATTTCTGGGCGAGAAAAAGTCATTTTTAAGAGTGAATGTATGAAAAAAGAGAGAGAGGTAAAGAGAGGAGGTCAGAAATTCAAAGAGTTCACAGAAAAGAATCAGACCCTGATGGAGAGATGGATCGAAAACCAGAGTTTTGAGGTAGTAATCTATGATACAAAGGATGTGAGGAGGAGTATGAAATCTATTTCTACTGCGATACAATAAAAAAAAACTTATTTTTATGAAATAAAAATACAAAATGAATTACATACAGTCCTGTGATCACTCCCTCTCACAGTGTAGAGTCCATTCCTTGATACACAGCGTCTCCCATTGTCACTCTGAGGTGGAAACACACCTCAATCCCTCTTCTGCAGCTCCTCACTGCCCTCTACTGGTAAAAGAGAGGAACTGCAGCAGTCTGAAATAATCTCAGAGCCAAACTGAGGCTCAGGGGATCATGTTTGTTACTGTGTAAGCAAATGGAGTAAGAGATGATCCGGAAGGCAGAGGGGATTAAGTTAAAGGGATCATGGTCATTTGTTTGGGTGGAAGAGGCTGAGCTTCAACTCTGCATGGTTACTAAATGTGGAAGAGATTCTGGCTTTGATTCATAGTCAGAAAAGGTTTGAATTATAGATTTAAATCACTAAATATCTGTGATCTGTTGTTTTGAAGGGATAAAGTGTGACCAAGCAACAGGGAAGACCTCAGCTGCGAGAGGACTGTCAAAAAAAGCAGATTCAAGAACCTAAAGAAGCTTCACCAGGAGTGGACTGAGGCCGGAGTCTGAGCATCGAGAGCCACTTCACACAGACGAGTCCAGGAAACAGGCCGCAAGTGTCAAGATCCCGCTGTCAGACACTCCTGGACCAGAAACATTATCAGAGTCTGACCTGGACTATTGGTCGGTGGTCCAAAGTCCTGTTTTCAGATGACCGTTTATCAACACAAGTTTGCCGGCGATCCCACGTGACACCATTAATATTGTTTACAGTTTCTCAGGAAATATACCGTGTATCTCTATGGGATGAAAAGTGTTCAAAAGTTTACCCTTTTGACGATCTATCAAGGGTTTCCGGGCATTTCTACGCCTGCAACAAGGTTTACAATCCAGCCACAAAAACAGGTGTTTGATCAGAGACATTTGATGCTACATCCTCAATGAAAACATGATTATTTATCATAATGTTGTGATAAAAAAAGGTTGCTATCACTAAATGCCACTAATGACTGACAAGCTGTTTTGATGACGTCTTTTTCTGTCAAACTTTCGACCAATTACACAGTCTCATATTCTTCCCTTTGACGGTAGTGTCCAATAAGAGGCAACCAAAGATCAACAAGAGACAAGAAAGTTCCCTGCTTGTCTGCAAAATAAGAAATAATGGTCCTTAATGTTTGGAAACAAGCAAAGAAGAGATTATGAGCAGTATGATGTGGCCCTCTGACAGGAACTACTTTAAGGAGTGGCATAAAAAACTGTAAATCACAAAAACACCTGGAAGAATTAGTGTAAATATGTCAATAGTTTCTGTTGTGTGTTTGTTAGAATCCCTATATTTCTTCTCCTGATAGCCAAGACTTGAGAGAATGATGTGCAGGTGGGAAAAGGCTTGGTCACTGTAGATTTATGTGTTTTTTGAGCAAAGTACTGTTGGTATCAATTTCCATTTTTGTTTTTTGGTTGACTTTGATGGCTCTGAATCTACTGTCAACTTCATTTTACATAATTTTTGCACCATAAACTGTCAGCTGAGGTTGTCCTGAAAAAAAAAAAAGATGTGTAGATAGAGTTGCTACATACAGGCGGACCAAAAATAGTAAAATATAGCTGGGAGTTCTAAGGGTTAAACGTCTTCAGAGTTTGGAGGAGGATCAGAGAGACCCAGAATCTACGGTGTTCAAACTCTGTGATGATTTTAGGTGTCATGGTGTCGCTCTACTGTGTCTTACCAAGACCAAAATCAACGCAGTCTAAAGTCTACAAGTAGATTTTAGAGCACTTATGCTTCATCTGCACTTCTACAGCGCAAGAACTACCAGAAACTTGCTGACCTTGACTTGATTGTTCCACCAACTGGTCCGACCTTGACCCCAACACAGGATCTCCGGGGATCGTCAAGAGAAAAATGAGACACCAGAGCCAACAACTCAGTCAAGCTAAAGAAGCTATCGAAGAGACCTGGACTTCATAACACCTCAGCAGACAGACTGATGCTGTAATTCATGCAAAAGGAGCCTCTGCCAAGTTCTGAGAGCATAAATGATCAGAAGGTCGACCTTTCTGTCTCATAAATCCTTTCCTTAGATCAGTATTTTCAAATATTTGTAAGTTTTGAGGAGGTGGTTTTTTAATTTTCATGAGCTGTGAACCATAATCACGAAGACTCAAATAAAATCCGTCTTAGAATATTTCACTTTGTGTGCGATGAATGTAAAAATCTTGAAACCGTTAATGAACCACTCTCCTTCTTTCTCTCTCTTTCTCTGATTGACACGACACTGTTGAATTTTTTAAATCCAGAGTGAAACGTGTCCGACAGCCCGAGCGCTGATTGAGTATCTGGGGGTGGCCGCCTCGTGGACGCGGGCAGACGGGTGGATGGGAGGTTAATTAAAAAACCAATGATCTGCTGTTTCCCGTCTTTAGGAATTAATGCTGTGTCAAGGTGTGGACCGTGGTGTCAGTCAAACTTTGACAGCCGAATATGCGGCACTCACACGGCGCTCCTGGAGTGAATTATTGACGGAGACGGTCGACTTTAAAACTTGAAAAGACGTCAGATTAATGGGGAGCTCACTTTTAGGAGAAAAGTCTATAAATAACAAAGTCAATCAGCGGGCGTGTTGTCGTTCACAGAGCGAAAACAGCATCTTCTCCTTCATAAAATTATACGTGCAATACATCTTTGAAATTAGAAAAAAGAAAAACAAATGTATAACAAAGCCACGGAGCATAAATTCATGACACAGCAGGAGAGTCCCATTAACTTTCTTCTGCTGTTGTTGAATTATTTTTGTCACTTTCGGAGGATAATAGATGGAAATTCCTTCAGCGTGAACCATTTATATACTTAAAGTCCTATTATTCAGGCTCCTTCTGGATTTATCTGTCTGCACTGTAAAAAGATAATTGAACTCATAAGTCAGCAGGTATATCTTTGTACCGCGTGCAGTCTCAGAGGTGTCTCCGGCAAATCTTTTAAGCTGTTTGAGGATCCATAACTTACAGGTAGTGAGGGGTAAAGAAATCGAAGTGAAACACACAGTGAGGCAATCCTGAAGGTAAGAAATGAGGCCTCTGGGTTTAAAGCTTGTCTGATTCCACTATTACAGTAGTTTCACAGACAAATGAGGTTTTAAATGGGAGTGTTGGAGCAGCAAAGACGAGTGGCATTCACAAAGTTTACAGAGGGACTTCCACTCCTACATGTGCATCTGAAAATACCCTCATTAATACTTTTAAAACAAAAATTTCATGACAAAGTTTGCGATCAACAAAAAAACCCAGATATTTATACAAAGATACAAGCTCAATTGGAACACCCTGCGAAGTTTGGATAGAGGGAATGTTCCCAGGTAACTCCCTCTTGCTCTTTAACAAAACTACAAGTTTTAAATATAACATTTGCATTATTCGACACTGGATTCATAAACCACATGGTGTAGCTTTACATATTAATTTGCACATGGTCCGATTTGCAGAGTGGCAGCTGAAAAATTAAAACCGCCCACACAAACGTGCTTTATCTTCTATATATAAATGTGCAGATAGACTGATTAAATCAATCTATCTAGGCCACATCTTTCTTTCTTTGGCTCCAAGGTATTTTTCTACAATGAGATGTAATGGCTGTGAATTGTTCGCACATGTGGAAGGTGGAAATGCAGCATAGAGAGACAGGTAGTTAGACAAATTTAAAGTAGATAGACTAAGGCCTTCATACTCAAGATACTGCAGAATTAAACAGGTCATACCTCTGTTTGGGTAGAAAACTGAGCAAGCACTGCCAATAAACTCTTTTGGCAACCCTAGCCACTCAAAAGTGCATGAAGTAGGTCACATATAGAGTCAAAAAGTCAACAAACAATCCAGGAACATCAACAGCTACCACACAAAATGCTCAAGCTGCATAAAAGTGGTTAGTTTAATCACTGCACCATGATTTTCCCTCCAAAACTAATCAACAGGAGGCTAATTAATCACCAGAGCAATACAGCAAGTCCAAACAAAGTCAGTCATACATTGAAATCAGGAAAGTGTTCAAGCAGTGTTCATACAGGAGCGAAGCAGACACGGCGGTCCACACAGCGACGAACAACCAGGACAGTTTGGAAATAAAAGATATAAAACACTTACTGTTGATGTCTTCAGCCAGCAGCCGGAGTTTGAGTCCAATCCGGCCATTGTAGAAGATCTGCTGTAGTTAATATCCAAAAAGTTTGTTTCTTCACCTCCTCCGAGTCCAGTTTGTCTCCACTTTTGAAATGTCTTCCTCCACAACCGCACAGCAGCGTCCATCAGGCCTTAACAGGTATCGAAAGACTCTAAATCGCACCTGTAGCCTTCTTGAAATTACCTTTTAACTTCTTTAAAAGTGAGTCAGAACCACACAGTCACTGTCAGTGTGGTTATTTTTCCAAAAACACTTGGTTTTATCGGTTTGCGTTACTTTTCGGGTCAACGACAGGACAAACAGAATTGTTTTAACCGCCGAACGTTAATCCCGTTTAAACTGCGCCCGCGAACGATTCGATTCCTTGGAACGTTTCTCATGGCGCGTTCGAGTTGCCTCGGAAGTCAGATTTCCGAGCTGAAAATGAGACATATGTCGACGCCTCAAAGTGCGACGTTGCCTATAGTCGTCCATTAAAGTAGGTAGGAATGCCCAACCATATTAATAATAACTCTCTGAATCTTTGCCCAATTTTCACACTGTTTCGTTAGTTACAAACGGCAGGGATGTAGCCATAATACATAAATATGGTTTGTGTTACTTTTCGGGTCGACCACAGGACGAACACAATTGTTTTAACCGTCGAACGTTAATCCCGTTTGAACTGCGCCCGCGAACGATTCGATTCCTTGGAACGATTCTGTTGGTGCGCTCGAGTTACCTCGGAAGTCAGATTTCCGAGCTGAAAATGAGACGTTGCCTATTGGAGATCACGTATCAGCGCGGCTGACCGTTTTGGATGGTTCCCCCATGCGCCTCTAGTCCATTAATTAAGGTAGGAATGCCCAACCATATTAATGATAACTCTCTGAATCTTGGCCCGATTTTCACACTGTTTGGTTGGTTACAAACGGCAGGGATGTAGCCATAATACAGGACAAGGTCAGTCATCAAAAATAACCAAATTTATTTTTCAATCTTATTTGTGAAATGTTATCCAATGTGATCTGATTTCAATACTGCGTCAGTTTTTTCAGCCATAGAGTGCAAAAATATGGGCATAGTAGCTGGTTCTCCATTGACCCCGTTTGGCTCTTGAGCGAGCTTGGAGTGGGGAGACCCATCCAATATGGCAGTGACGCTGGATTACGCTCCAGCACGTAATGAGGGGTCCACGTGTATAATGTCTATGGTCACAACCGAGTTACCAGCATTTCAGGTACCAAGTCGGAAAAAAGCAAAATCGGAGGTGGAAACAAGATGGCTAAATCTACTAAGGTTATTGTAGCGCTTCTCTTATATTCGGACAAAGCAAGCACAAAAATATCTTTCGTAGATGTAGCCATCTTGTTTCCGCCTCCGAATTTGCTTTTTTTCTCCAACTTGGTAACTGAAACGCTGGTAATTCGGTGTTACGTCGTTTTCAGTTCCGACATCTGACTTCTAAGGTAACACGAATGCAGAATTTGACAATGAGCGAATCAAACAGGGTTGCCTTTCAGACTTGTTCTTTAATTCTGTCGCTTTATGCCCATTTTCCACCACTAGCCCAGTAGATGGCGTTACTTCGATTTTATGCCACTTGCTTGTACTGAGACAGCATTTTGGCACTTAAAAAAAGTTTTGCATTACTTTTTAAACGGATATTTAGCTGTATTTAGACAGAAATAAGTTATCTTACAGCATTCATACACCATTATTAATTTTTACTGCATAGCTCGTTCACTTTGTAACTATCTCTTTTCGCTTGTGAATATTTCTTGTAATTTGTAAATTATTTATATATATATATATATATATATATATATATATATATATATATATATATATATATATATATTAATTATTTGGTTTGCTGAAAATGGAAATTCAGACAATGGTCCCATTGGGTTATGCCATCTAAACCCAAAGCCTTATTGTGTGTCTTGTGTTTATTCTATTTCATATCATGTAATTTCTTCCATTCTGAATTGTATTTTATTGTTTTGTTATTTTTGTTAGCCAAAACATGTTTTTTTCTACGTCATCTATTAATACTCAAAGTTTTATGAGTCGTAATTTTAATTTGTTTTATTATTTTTGTTAGCTAATTTTAGTTTTTGTTTTTCGAAGTAATAAATTTAACCCCAAAGCTCTGTCTATTTTTCTATTTTATTTTAAATTTATGTTATTTTATTTTATTTTATTTTTGTCATCTATAACAATAAAGGATAAGATCAGTCATCTCATCGTTTTTCACACTCGATAAAATAGAGGTAAGAGTTTATTCCTCACTCATTAAAGACTTTCACTTCCCATATATGTTATAAATAAGAAACGCTTTTCTCTCTTAAACTTGGTCCGCTTTTGTTGCCGTACTGCTGTATAACTGCGACCTTCACCGGAAGTCCCGCCCCTTTTCATCCCCTCTCTGTCAGACTGAGTGAGTCTCACATTTACACAGAAACACAAATCTTGATTATAATCGCCATCCATCCTCTTTTTCAGCACATATTACAACACCTTAACCGTATAATATTAAATGTTTACATCCGTGGCTTCAATATGAGATAAAAATTTGCTTTCCAAGAGTTTTGTTGTGGTTACTTTGACCGATAAACTGACACCATCTTTCTCTGCTCTTCCCCAGCGCTCTGTCCGCCAACCCGGCAGCATGGTAAGGATCACTTTTTGACGTAAAATAGTAAAACAACCGTCCCTGCTGCTTTAATAGTGCTGTGGGCCCTTTTTAGTTTGTATATTATGAACTGTTAAACGTTTGTTTGTGTTCGTGAAACTATGAAGCGACGGGCAACTAACCGACTAGCATGGGTTGTTAGCATTAGCGTGGGCCCTGCTGCTCCAGTCTGTCTGGAATAGATGAGTTTAACAGCTCGTGTTTGTGCAAATTAAACAGAGTTATGCGAGTTAGTGTTACTGGAAGATTGGGCCTATAAATATGTTTGATGTGAGCTCTTTTAAGTAGAAAAGTTTATGAAGTTTATCATTTGGGAGCCCGTACCAACTCACACATTCAGCATGCTAACACCCCCAGCAAGACGTCCAAGCATCTCAGGCTGCTGTGCTCGTTATGCATCACAGTCTTGCAAGAATAATGATGGACCAAGTGCTGGGTTTTGCTTCTAATCCGAAACTTCAGTTCCACCGGTCCCCTAACATCACTGATTATTCACTCTTAACTCTCTGACTGACTCTCATACTCGGCCTTGATATTAAATTTCTCTGTGGTTTGTTTGTTTTTAGCCTCGCAAGATTGAAGAAATCAAAGATTTCCTGCTGACAGCCAGGAGGAAGGATGCCAAGTGTAAGTAGACCTCCAGACTTGATCGATATTGTCGGAAATAGTTGTCATGTAAACACTCATGTATTAGACAATTCGGATGTTGCTGACAGGGCCTGACACTAACTTTTTTCACAAGGAGTACATGTGCTGCTAAGTTAAAAAAGTAAGGAGCACACAAACAACTTTTAGAGGCACAATGAAAATTTATCAAATACTGTGTCTTATTAATCAATTTTAGGTCAGTTGATCACATGACATGGAAGCTATTAAGGGAAAACAGCCTTTTCTGAGAACATCAACCAGCAATTCATTGATGGTCCCTTAGTCCAGTGGTCCTCAACCTTTTTTTGTACCAGGGACAATTTTCATGCACGAAACTGTTTCCAAGGACCGGGTAGGGGCGTTACGGTTCCAATCACAAAAACCTTAATCAGTACGTAGTATGTAACCATGCTTCTGGCTCATTTTTGCGAGGGCTAGCTTGTGTTGCTGATGCAGGAAAATGACGTGCCGAAGAGTCAAGCGCGAAAGTGAGGTGATGGCAGAAGTGGTGGTCTTTCAAAATAAGATATTGGGAGGACAGATGAAATGGGAAAAAAAAATATTTGATCATTATTTTTTTTGCTGGGTACTAATTGATCCACGGACCGGTCCAGGGCCCGGTGGTTGGGGACCTCTGCCTTATTCAACACCCGATGTTGTCAGCAAGGGTGCTGAGTAGATTTAACCATGCTGCTGTCGCTATTTTTGGTTATGGAGCGTGCGAAGATAATGGTAGATCCTCAGTGAATGTCCGTCAAATATCCAACCTCAAACTAACTTCATTGCGGTATTTAAATGAAAAAATATTTGTCACCTCTAAATACATTTTACAATTTGGACACATCTATTTTTAGTTGTAAATGCGAGTGAAACGGTCGCACTGTCGAGCCCTGATAACAGTTCTTTTCAAAGTGAAAAACACAGGGTCTTCAATCTTTTACCTTCTAGATCTACATGTCTTTGACTTTATGAAGTTTAAATCACTAAATCAGAAGTTACTAAAGCTGTAAATTAAATCTGATTTGTCGTGTCTCTTTCCCCAGCCGTAAAGATCAAGAAGAACAAGGACAATGTTAAGTTCAAGGTGCGCTGCAGCAGGTACCTGTACACCCTGGTCATCACAGACAAGGAGAAGGCTGAGAAGCTCAAGCAGTCCCTGCCCCCAGGTCAGTTTGGTGGTCTGAAGTAAACACAACAGGATTCAGACATGCTGCAGTCTTGTTGAGAGGTCGATGTTCTTCTTTGGGTTTATCTAAGACACTTGTGGGGGAAAGTAGTGGATTAAAGTGGGTTTCTGTGGGTGAATTCTTTCAGTGTGATCACTATAAAACCGTTTAGTAGATGTAGTACACCTAAAAAGGAACCTTTGGGCTCAAACAGAAGGAGTCGAGCCTGTGAGAATACAGCTGTTTTTCCTCTCATTTATACAACGCTGGGAAGATGCAGATGCAGTCGTAATATAATACGTGTTTAACTGTGAGAAACAGGAGGAGAAACTGTTGTTAGGAAAAGAAACTGGGCTGTTTTTTAAAGTTTGAAGAGTCCTGAAGGGGCAGAAATTATTCAGTCCTCGGGGGGGGGGGGACAGAACAACTCCTGACTGTGCTGCTGAGGTGTTTTCGCATTTAGCCAGAAAATCTTTGGTCCCATGAGGATTATGAAGCCTCAGGTCAGAATCCAATAAAAAGAACTAAACATGAGAATACAAGGGCTGACTGATGCTGGTTTCTCAGGACCAATATACCCACTTTGAGTTGTTGATCTGCTTCAGTTTTGGACGTGGATTAAATAGCCAGGCTAATTAATTACAATTAACTGTAGATGAATATGTACAACAGCATTTAAGTGGGGTTTAGTCTGTGAAAACTGTCGACCTTTGACAGTCCATGTTTGTAATAACCAGCAGTACATGTGCTCAGACGTCTTAATTTTAAAAAAGTAGCAGTAGTTATAAGGAGGAAATAGTTAGAACAGAGTGAAAATGGATGTAAAGGAGCACTTTTTTTTTTTTAAGTAGATGTGTTTAACAGCCTGTGTTTGTGCAAATTAAACAGAGTTATGCGACTTATTGTAAGTGGAAGATTTGGCCTTCAAATATGTGTTAAAAATGAGCTCTTGTAAAGTAGACAAATTCTTCAAGTTTCTCATGTGGGACCTCGTACCAGCTCAGACATGCAGCATGCCAACACCTCCAGCAAGACGTCCAAGCATCTCAGGCTGCTGTGCTCGTTATGCATCACAGTCTTGCAAGAATAATGATGGACCAAGTGCTGGGTTTTGCTTCTAATCCGAAACTTCAGTTCCACCGGTCCCCTAACATCACTGTTTATTCAGAGCAGAATTGTTGTATTATCACATTTTCAATCAATTAATTATATCCAGAATCATTAAAATAAGACGCAGATGCAGATAGTCGACCAGATTCCAGCTCAGATTATCAGCCAGGATGATCAGAAAATAGCCTCACATCAGCCTAGAAGTGCTGAAAGAATGAAGTACACTGATTGAGAAGTCGTATTAACAGCATAAAGATTAGGACATGCAGTACGTAATGATACAAGGTTTAAACACGCCCGTAAACCAAATGAGATTTGCCCTAAAGCGAAATGTGTAGAGGCTCCGAGTCGCTGAAAGGCTCTGTGGGCTTTACAGAGACAGACTTTAACCTGACTGTAGTTAACTGTTAGTGACAGACATGAAATTTGGCAAATCAGCCCTTAAATCAGATTAAAACTGTTGATGGCTCGAGTAGAATTAAAACAGTAAAGGTGTGATCAAGCTTCTTTAACCATACTGGTGTCAACATGAGTTTATTATCCGCTGTACTCTGTCCTTATTCAGTGAGAACCATCTGAGCTCTTGTGATGCGAGTCGTCAAGGATGTTTTTCAAGATTTCCTCCTCTTTGTGTTTCTGTTCATACATATATGATGACAAAAGGTTTTGAAGTAAATGTGCGTCTCGGTTTAATGAGACCATCTCACTGTGCTAAAAATAGTCTATTTATGCAGATCAGTCGACTTAAACTGCATATAGAAGTGCTTTTTAGTGAAGAACTTATGGATTTGGTTGTTCTGAATCCTTTTAATGTAGAAAAAGTACATTAGCTTTGAGTCTGGGACGTCAAATGATGCTAACAATATGCAAATGAGTTCTCCGTGGCGGCATCGACAGAGTGCTTTTTAGCGCAGACCTTCAGGAGCCGGGCGGTCGAATTAGTTTGTGAAAAATCATTTTAGGGTTAAACTTGAAAGCCTTGACTCGACATTAGGAGAATGAGCTTCCTAACACTCCCTCTCAAGTGAATTTGGTCTCATCTGCTCTTTCCTGCTGTTATTTTAAATGACACTGAACATTTTCTGATCTGCTGTCTTTTTGTTTTCCAGGTCTGGCTGTGAAGGAGCTCAAGTAAATCCGTGATGTACAGATTATTGTAATAAAAATTGGAAAACAGAAGTTTGTCTGGAGTTTGTGTCCTCTTTTATTCCACTGCCGCGATGCAAACATGTGTTGTTTGTTTAGATATTCCACCTTATTAAAGTGTTGGAGGCCTTGTGGGAGTGAGACCTTGAGTCTGGATGTTAAAACAGAATATTTCTAGCGCCATATCTCAGATTATCATATGTGAGGCAAAACTACATCTGTGGTGATAAAATACCCGAGAATAACTCTGCTTTTTCATCAGTTTACATAAAGGGTTTAATTTTAGTGTGGGAGTGAGCCTTGAACATGGATTGATTTATTTGTCCATAGACTAAAAGTGAATATTCTGAGCTAGTTTGGTCTCAAACTGTCTTCATAAAGCTTAATACATTAAAAGATTCAAATCAGTATGTTAATTTATTACAGGAGTATCTCTAAAATCAAGCTCTACCAAACAGAAGTGAAAACTTCACACCGACTAATGTCTTATTTTTAATCTGTACTCTTATCTTACTGTTATTTCATTTATGTATCTTAGTCCTCATTTTACATGTTATATTTACTGTATTTATTTACTTATTTTTAAATGACATTTTAGCTATTTATCGGTATTTGGTAATCTTACTTAGTTTGGTGTTTTTAGCCGATGTAGTTTATGTTTTTATTCTGTTCCTCCAGTGTTTCCTCAGTGGGGGCCACCTGCACTGGAGGCTGTGACTGGCTCTGTCTGGGATTTCTCTGCCTTGTGGTGTGCTCTCAGCTCGGCCAGGTGGTGGTCTACAGTGGTGCTTGCTGCTGTGGGCCCCTTACCTGGGGCCTCTAGCTGGTTGCGCTCCCGAGTGGAGGTGTCCTGACCCTGGACCGTGAGCAGCCTCCAGTGCAGTTGGACTCCTGACCTGGCTCCTCTGTACTCAGCCACATGTTTTTAAGATTGCGTTATCTGTGTGTGATGGGGTGTTTTTAACCTGTAAAGCATTTTGTGCTGCATCTTCTGTATGAAAACTACATTAGAAATAAAGTTTATTATTATTAAAATAGACATTAGTGTTGGAATTGAGAGGAAGAGGGAGGCCTATCAGGGTGTTTATGTTCTGATTTTACTTGTATGATCACAAATTTATAACTTATTCTGGCACATAATGTCAATGGAGATCAAAAATCCTGATTTATTTTAAGTATAAACTGTTGGAATTCTCCTGTAGCTGTTGTAATTTGTTGTAATTGTCCAATTTGGCCACTAGATGGCAGTGCGGTCGCTGACACCGTTAAAACAACTGTAAAAACGCTCCATTCATTTCCATTTAAGAAACTATTTTACACAAACTCTAAGTATATGGTGTATTTTTCATTCAGTGTGCTCTCAAACAGAAAAGCAGATCTCTACGAACTCCTCAGCGGCCTTTATTTGCGCGCTCCCGTCTCCCCACTCTTGTCCTCTCCGCGCGTCCCCGCCTGTGACTGTGTTGTGTGTGCGTTTTGGAGCAGCTGTCGGTCGGTCGGGTCTGAGCCGTGGGTCCTCACAGACACGGAGACATGGGCGCACTGTGATTATCTCCACCTTTCATGAAAACCCTCAGTCGGATTTCACTTTTACAACAACTCTGGCGTGTCTGCGGGACTTTGTTGCACATGTTTTTTTCCCCTGATGCGTGGCTGAGAGCGCAGTTTCCACAGACACGAGCATGCTCTTATCATTGTCTTTGTCTGATAGGACACGGGATTAAAGGCAGCCCTCTGTAGTCAAAGGAGGCTAATTCAGACCGCAGCCCGAACTTTTTTCTCGGGGTAGGGATGTCTTCAGCTCGGGGGGAGTATATCCAGCCCTGGTGGACCTACTGGCTGCACAATTTCCCTCACATCAACCTGAGGTTTCAGCCCATTGACAACACCTTCCAGCCTGAAGACGCCAACTACCAGCAGGTCAGTGAAAGATGGGACACAGGGAATTATCAGGGGGGCTCTGTTATCTGTACATGTTGATTTCATTGTTTATATGGAAGTCAAAGTGTGACAAAATCTGCAGTATGATGCTTCCAGTGCCATTAGATGTGGATTACATTGTGCGTTATGGATGCATTATGACCCTAATGTCTCTGAATGTCACTGAGATCTCTGCTGGAAACTCAAACTTCTGCAGCTTTGTGAATGGATGCTGTTCCTTGTTGATTTTAAACCAACTTCACACTGATTGTGATGCCCTCAGGCTGTGCTGTAAGGCTAGTTTTTCTCCTCTGGCCCAATCTTTCCTGGCATTGTTCTGCATCCCTGTGTTATGAAAGTGCTGACATTTAAAGTACAGTAGTTATAGACATGCTAAACCTCAGGAAAAGCCTATATAACGTGACAGTTCAAGCAGATAAAATTGAGATATCATCTGAAAAGTACAGTTCTCATTTGGGTGGTCTATTCCCTTCCTTACATTTTAAATCTCACATAAATCTCCTCATCCTTCTGTGAACTGTCATTCAGAAAATGATCAGTTTGCACATTTCTGTGTTTGCGGTTTCTCCTTTGGGAGTCAAAGTGGTTCCCATCTAATCCCACAGGCGGCAACAAGCTCTGTTTCTCACGGTGTTGTAGCAGGCTGGGATTAAACGTTGGATGACTAATGACCTGCATGTAACCACATGTGAAGCTCTATGAATGTTTTATTATTCAGCCGTTCAATTATTCATGTTTTACAGCTTAGCTCCATGTGAGAACAGGTAACTAACGGCTTCATAATGAGAGCGGATGACATTGAAGTTAATAGATGAGCCGAGTGAAAACAAAAACACCAAAAATAGCAAAGGAGCACGAGTTTGGTCTGTGTTGTAACTCGTTTCCAGTGAGAGTTGGATTCTGCCAGGGCTGCCCTTTGTCACCTTTATGGACAGAATTTCTAGGCACAGCAGGGGGGTGGAGGGTGTCCAGTTCGGCAGGCAGAAGATCATATCGCTGCTTTTTGCGGATGATGTGGCTCTTCTAGCTTCGTCGAGCAGTGACCTTCAGCTCTTGCTGGGGCGGCTGAGAGTGAAGCGGCTGGGATGCGAATCAGCACCTCCAAGTCCGAGGCCATGGTCCTGGGTCAGAAAAAGGTAGATTGCCTTCTCCGGTTTGGAGAGGAGGTCCTGCCTCAAGTGGAGGAATTCAAGTGTCTTGGAATCTTGCTCACGAGTGAGGTAGGATGGATCGTAGGTAGGATCGTGGTGAGGAAAGAGCTGAGCCGTAAGGCGAGACTCTCGATTTACCGGTCGATCTACATACCGATCCTCGTCTATGGTCATGAACTTTGGGTAATGACCGAAAGAACAAGATCGCAGATACAAGCGGCCAAAATGGGTTTCCTTCGCAGGGTGGCTGGGCTCAACCTTAGAGATAGGGTAAGGAGCTCGGACACGGGAGGCGCTCAGAGTAGAACCGCTGCTCCTCCACGTCGAGAGGAGTCAGCTGAGGTGGCTCAGGCATCTGGTTCAGATGCCTTCTGGACGCCTCCCGTTAGAAGTGTTGTGACATGTCCCACCGGGAGGAGACCTTGTGGCCGGCCCAGGACCAGGTGGAGGGATTATATATCTCGCCTGGCCTGGAAGCGCCTGGGAATCCCCCTGGAGGAGCTGGTGGAAGTGGCTGGGGTGAGGGTCATCTGGGCTTCCCTCCTGAAGCTGCTGCCCCCACAACCCGTACACAGATAAGCAGTAGAAAACGAAGACGACAACAAAAACAGTGTGACATCTACCCCTTTTTATGTTGTTTGCTGTACTAAAATATGAACAACGGGGTGGAGATAATGCAGGTAAACTATGTACGTGCTAAGCTAAGTGACATGTTAGTGAATCCAAAACTTCCTCACAGAATATATAACTTAAGTAACTTCTGAATCACAGCTACAGGTGACTGAGTTACTGTATTGTTGTATTTTACCACCCAAAATTATGAGGACAGTGTCTGGTTTGTTCTATTTACATCAAAATAGCAGCTTCACTGTAGTTTGAAGAGCAGACAACCACAGACAGTAGATGAAAAACGACCCTTAGATGCTTTAAATGATGAAGAGTTTCCACACAGACAGACTCAATAGATTCCACCACAGATTTACAAACTTTCAGGGCTGCTAAGGTTTGAAGTTCAAGATCAGTGTGTTGAATTTTCCATTCCTGAAAGCTTTCTTTCATTTTCAGAACTGTGAGAAAAACAAATTGCAAAACATCCAAAGAACAAAGGTTGTGATTTCCATCCGTGTAGATTAAGAAAGAGGATAAGTAGATGGGAATTTTTTTTTCCCCCCAGGCTGGTTTAATAAAACCAGAACCAACATCTGAGCCAGGGTGTACATAACAGGCCAAGCCACGTTTGAATATAATAAATCATAGAGGATAAGAAAACCGCAGTTTGTGATAAATGTCGCTGTAGCATGAAACAGACTGAGCGAACAATATCTGTGGGTGTAGGACACATCGCCGCGATCAGAGTTTGACATTTAGACTCAAAGAGTTTGTGTTTCCAATGAAAGGAGAAGAAAGACCGTTTTCTTTGGTTGGATCTCTCAGCTTTTTAGGAACAGACACACCTCAGATCGATTATATCTGAGTTTGGTTGGTACGCTGTAGAGAACCCGCCCGTTCCAAGAATAGAAGCACCAAGATAAGTTTGGATCCAATCTCAGCTGCCCAAACCTCACAGATTAGTTTGCTAACCGCCTGTTTTTGTAATCCTTCATTTTGGCCATTGCTGAGTCGATTTATTGAAGCCAGAAGTGTGATCAGCAGAACATTGGGGCATGCCAGTAAGAGCACTTGGCCAATTCATTCACTGGCCTGTTAACCGCTGTGTTCCCATCAGAATAAGGTTGTAAGAGATCTTGTGTAACGTGGCTAACTCTTAGCTTCCTGCCAGGTAACTTCATGCTGTACACATCACCTTTCCAGGTCTTCTCTGATCCACTCATATGACACAAAACAAGTTTTTCTTTTCTTTTATTTTGAAAGTAAAAGAAAAAAATGCATGTAACTGTTTGCTTGAATAAACTGCTGTAAGGCACTTTTTGTGTGTGTCAATTTTGGCGCCCCCTGTGGACAAAGCAGTCCTTAGATATCTTGTCTTCCACTTGGTATAGTCAGGTCTTCTATCAATGTCAATTCTCCGGGTCCGCTTAGCGCTGAACCAATCATGTGCTGAATTAGAACCAAGTAGCAAACAACTGCATAGTAGCAGGCAGCAGCTACACGCAACCATAGCACTTTAACACATGGAGCCGACACCAATAAGCATTGTTAATTTTCATTTTTTATCGTAATATATATCAATATCGACTGATATGAAAAAAATATACTGTGATAAACTTTTTCCCAAATCGCCCAGCCCTAGTTTCAGGCATTTAAAAATTACAACACAAAGTTTATCAGTCACGACACTAATAAACTTGTTTGCTTATGGGTATCATAAAAATGCACCAATTTCTTAGACATTAAAAAAAATTCCTCATAGGAGCTTTAAGCACATTTTTAACATCTAAGAAATTCGTCTAGATTAATCAATAACCAAGTTTTGGGATCATGTGTATTTCTGCTTTTTAGTTAGTTCATTTATTGAGGAGCTTAATGGAGAATAGCTCACTTTCGAGGCCAGTCCCAAGTGGCCACTTGAGGAACTGCAGGTGTCACCTCTATTATGGTTTTATTTGATGGCTCTGTTGTTGCTTAGTCATGACGCCACCTTTTTGATTTCCCCGTGTACCTCTTCAGCTGCAGTAGTTTTAGTTTGATCCTCTCCCGCTCTAGATCTCCAGTGGGAGCACTTCTGGTTTGGATTTGCTGGTATCGGAGACGGGATGGACAGCAGCAAAGTGAAGGAGTGTTTTTTTTCTCCTCGTGCTGCCACTTTTCATTCTGCGTAGAACAGTAGAAGCATAGAGTCATCGCCACAGGGTGTGTGGGGGATGTTGGTGGTGAGTCTCTGCAGGAGAGCAGCGCTTCCTCCTGAGAAAACTGTCAACCACAGACAGACAGACCCTCCAGTCAGGGGTGGGAAACCCCCATCACACAACCACCAACCTCTCTCATTCACAGTGACTTTTGTTTCCTCGCTTCTCACACTTACTTGTCTCTAACGCAGCCACCCTCCTGCACTCTTGCGCGGATATAGGTCAAGCCCTTCATGCTCCCACTTTGTAGAACAATTTCCTTTGAAGCGCCGAAGCTAATGACACAATTTCAAGCCGATGCAAGGCTATCTAGGCCATTACATTCCCTGTCCTTTGTGGGGAAGACAGCTTAATTCTGATCACTGCATCCTCTTTTCACTGCATTAGTAGGAGTGATAATACGCTGGACATTCATCAAGGGTAAGACTATCTGAGAAAACAGGTGATAAATTTCCCCTGGGTGTGCTTATGTAGTTGTTAGGTTGTGAATTATTCAATGCTGGTGTTAGTGTTGCCACTGAGGTGACCCGTGTCAGCTTGATGCCAGATGTAGAACAGTGACGACATAGAAGCTGTCCAGAATGATTTAGACCACTTTAGAGTTCATCTCAGCACTTAAAGTAGGTCCATTATACTCACTCTCACCTTCATTTGCAACCCCCCAAAAAAACTCACTATTATCTCATACTGGGGTGCATGAGAACCCTAATTTCTATACTTTTTCTCCTCCTTTCTCCTTCGGCTGCTTTCCAACTAGCATAAAGTTAAACGCATCGTGGGGTGTTACTTTTTACACAGCTCTGTAAAAGGTAAATCGGTAAATGGACTGTGTTTTTGCAGCACTTACCTGGGATTTCTTCCGCATCTGAAACGGCTCCTATCCGGATCCCATTTTCACTATACACCTATTCCTACCGGATCCCTTTGTGAGGCAAATTTCGTGGCGGATTACGGAAGCAGGAATCGCGAGAACTCACAAGTACCAGCGGATTCATGTGCAGTCGTGTGATGACAAGTTGTCTTTAGCCATATACGCTAACCATATAAGCAGTAGACTGAGTCCTTCCAGTGGAGGAAATCTACTTCTAGACGTCTAGAATCAGCATTTCTTCATCCATGGTGTCATCGGGATGAAATGCTGTTTAAAAACCTTTCACTTAACTTGAATGGTTACGATCAGCTAGGGTCGGGGGATACGGCCTTTTTGTAGCCGTTCTGGCTCCAATAGCTTTTACAACACCAGTCCCACTCACCCATTCACTCCACATTCACACTGGCGGCGGAGGCTACTATGTAGAGCGCCCATTAGTAACAACAAATACCCCTCACACTCCACTGGGCGCAGCCATTGAAGTCAAGTTGGGGTCAGACTTCTTTCTCAGAACACTCATGTTTCCAAGATCTGGGATTGAACCCCCAACCTTCAGCCCACTCTACTACCGAACCACAACAACCCCTTTGTAGTCGCAAAGTATGCAAAAGTTATGCCCTTACAGAAAACGTCTGAGGCTATTTCTGCCCACTTGGTGTTGTCACATTACCTGCTTTTCATGATGTTACTAAGATCTTGCGTTCCTGAGTTGTCTTGACAGGTTTTTATAAGATTCTAGATACAATTCAGATGCAAATCCAGCTCATACTGGCCTTTGTTTTCAAAAGAGTCCTCGGGGAAGGAAAAACAGCGGTAATGGTCCTTCACAACCAAAAGACCACAACTTTACGGGTCTTGGTGAATCAACAAAGTGCAGATTGAAGGGGGGAATTGGACTCTTTAACTTCTAGGCGGACTCACCCTTTCACCTTGTCGTAATGGGATGGCACAACCTGACATCATGTTCAGGCCAAGTCTCAAAACGAGCTATTTAGAGGACTTCTCCAGGGGTGTTTTCCACCATCCATGTGTCTCATTATTATCAAACTTTGCCAACACTATAATGATAAATATCGAGGTCTCCTTAAAGTCCACGTCGTTGTACTCTTTAGCAATGCAGGAAAAACCGCTGTGGATGTTTTAAACTTTTTAAACAAAGTCTCAAATGTATCTTTTATTATTCATGTTCTGAAGGTGGAGGCTGAATTATTCACACAGGTCCCTCTGTCTCTGAAACAAACAGATCTGCTGATTTAATCTTTTCGAAAAGCAAAATAAGTTTCATGTTTAATGGCAGCGGTTTTCTGAGCTGCTGCATCTTCATTAGAATGTGTTCTTGTTGGTCTCTGCTCCTAAAAATCATTGTACTGTTTTGTACAATTCGTGTCTGACAGAAGTACGCTTTTAAACACAATCTGAAATAAATCTAAGCATTCAAATTCCACTTTATTCCAAGTGATAAACAAGAGTAAGCCTTCCAGCATTTACCACCTTTGCAGAGCGCTGCATGCAGTGGATGTGGTGGACATACTGTTTTTGCATCGGAGTGCTCTGTGTAAATGATGCCATCATGCATCTGTACATGAGCACTGACTAAAGAATGTGCCGGTACTGTGACCTCCAAGGATTTGCAGATCCGGACATGTTGCAATCCTTCAAGATGAAATAACCTCCTGTCCTGTATCCCACAATGGTGCTTTTACTTGGATGGTTGGTAAGAAATCTTGGAAAGATGAGCATGCAATTTGTGAACTGAAGCCGATTCAGATTTGATTTTGAGTCGCACAACCGGTTGTTTAATAAGGCTGAATTTCAGCTCAATTGTAGGTTGTTTTCTGTGCAGTGTAATAAGGGGCATCCGAGTTAATAGTGGCCCGATCAGTAGCTGGTTGGATGAATTTCTGACATGCCGGAAATATTGGTTAGCTCTTCGCTGTACTCGGTAAACCCTGATTAAACTCACTCAGGTCATACTTAACAGTCAGAGCATAATAATGATAATGCTCCAGAAACAGTTCAAGCACAACCTCCTTCATAAAAATGTAAATAATAAAACCCTGTGTTAAAATCCAGCTCCAACTAAGAATGAGGATCTGAGCTGGAGCTGTACGATCAAGAAATTTAATTTAGACCGAGTCCATTCTTTGTAATGGAATTGCTGAATCAATGTGTCGTTGGTTTCGCTGTGGTGGAGGTATTGAGCAGAGGGGCCGCGCCTGAAAGTGTCTGTACGCCGTCTCAGATGAGCTGTAATTGGTGAGTTGTAGTGTGGGCAATCCTGCTGAATGCCTCCGCTGGCTGAGGGCCAGTGAATGTGATGGAATGTGAGAGGTTGTGATCTTTCACTGTTCTTTGTGTTTGTGTGTGTGAGTGTGAGTGTGTGTGTCAGTGGGATTCCCACCGTCTGTTGGACACTTGTATTGTGTGTAAAGGAATGTGTCTCAGCTGAATCACCTGACTTGATTTTTTTTCCCCTGTAATTTCTGTCCTCTGACAATAAAGAAGTTATTCTTCATTTTTGCGGCCAAACATTTCCCAAAATCTCGTCACATGCTGCAAAAATCTGCAGAGACAGGCGGTTCAGTACACTCCAGATGAGCTACAGTAGGACTTGTTGTCTTGAGTCTATGCAGTGGTTGTTACTGACTGAATACTCAGCATGCAGGCGCCCGCTCTTAAAGGGATATTCCAGGGTCAAACACACTGTAACACCGAGTTTGACGCCCCCTCGAGAGATGAATGTTGCCGACTGCTTGTTTCTCTAGTTATACCAACTTAAGTAACGGACGCAGGATAGCAATACACAGCGGTCTGAGGAGCCATAAACAAACCTCAACCAAAGCGCCACTCTATAGCCACAAATAATGCGTCTGCAGTGCAAAATGGTTAATATGGTGATTATTACTTCTAGGAAATGATAAAGAAATGATCAGAAATGTTCTTCCTTGAGCTGTGGCACCCCGCTGTAGTCCGTAATGGACTGGCCCGAGGTCTTCCTACAAACAAGTGGCTGCTGGAAGAGAGTAGGTGAGTTGTGTTTAGTCTCTTTGCTAAAGAAATTCTCTCTCGGTCGTCCTCAGATGAGCTTCCATCGGAGTCTCCAAAGAGCTTTCAGCTCCTGCATCCTTCTTCAGGACGTCCACATACATTAGCGCTGAACGTCCTCGCGAACGGTGCCCGTGTGTTGGTTCCCATAGGACCAGCCTGCCGGCCGGGAGCTCCTGCTATCTATGGCAGTGGCCGGCCAGCCTCATCCTCCTGGATGCTACCTTCTTGCTGAGCCTCGGCAGTTGCCAAATTAGACAAAGTTAAAAAGATGTTTGGTGGCTAGTACTATGGCTGGGTCCTGTTGATGAAGTTAGGTGCTGTTCTGAGCATTATTTGTGGCTATAGAGTGGCGTTTTGGTTGAGGTTTGTTTATGGCTCCTCAGACGGCTGTGTATTGCTATTGTGCGGTCATTACTAAAGTTGGTAAAACTAAGGAAGCAAGTGGTTGGCAACATTTATCTCTCGATGGGGTGTCTAACTTGGCGTTACAGTGGGTTTGACCCTAAATTATTTTATGCCAGAATATCTAATATAGATTTTTTGCATTGTTAATAATCTTTTGTAGTGATTTCATGAGCAGAATGACGTCTGATGGATGTATTTTGGGTTCTGCTTTCATGCTCTGCTGCCCGAGTATTGTGCATCACATTCCCTTGGTTTCCTGACTTTTAGGGTTTGAATTTGACACTCCAGTATCCTGAGGGCACGCTGTGATGATGTTGCTCTCTTAGAGATCTCTCAGTCCTCCTCTGCCAGGACTTTCAGTTCTTTGAAATGTGTTTCTCTGTCCCGAGGCCCAGAGCATGGAAAGAGGGCAAAAACTGAAAATGAAGAAGCTCATCCAGAAATAGGACAAGGGCCTAGATTTTAGGATATCTGAGAGAGCCCACGTGTTTATATGTGTGTGTGTTTGGAGACTGATATCATGTGTAGGTCAGCAGGTTCTAGTCCATATGATTTCCCACTTCCTTTTTTCTCTCTAATCCAAACAAATATCACACTTTCTGTTTCGTTGTTCCATGTTTACAAAGTTTTATCAGTGGGTGTCAATGCCACAATGCTAACCATAATGCTTATGTTCATTATGAGGATAACAAGTGTGGGAAAATGTGCTTCACTCTGACCTTTGTGCTCCTGTTTGTTCAGCGTGTGTGTGAGTCTGTCTGGTCTCAGAGACGGTTGACTGTGTTTGCAATTTTCAAACTGGTTACACCCCAAAAATGGTTAAAGTGAGTGATTTGTTTTTTAAATTTATAACATGAACTCAAACTCTAAGCAACCCCTCACCAAGTTAAAGGAATACTTTTGGAGTGACACATTTGAAGACCATTGATTGCAAATAAATCACATAAAACTTTTTTTCTTGTGTTCATACAGCTAAAGTAAGCCAAAGTAAACCCCTGTGTAGTTAACCATTAACAGTAAAACTGAGACCTGCCAGATACAGATGAATAAGAACAATGCGAGGGTCTTATTTTGACACATTTAAAGACCATTAATTGCAAAGAAATCACATGAAACTTATTATCCTTTTGAGAATGAAGAAAGCTTGAGTAAAACCTCACTATAAATAACTATTTACTGTGAAACTGAGACCTGCCAAAAACAGATAAATAGGCAAAATGTTGGGATGTCACTTTGGCAGAGTTATAGAGACATTATTTACTGAAAAAATGCAAAAAAAATTCAGTCTTATTCTGGATTAATGTTGCCATAATAAGCCATAGTGGAACCTCAGTATAACTTAGTATTTACAGTGAAGCTGAGACTTGCCAGAAACAGATGAACAAACACGTTGCTGGGATATTATTTGCATTTTCACTTATGCTGCAAAAGTACGCTGAAATAAAACCTCAATTTAACTTCCTGTTTACAGTGAAACCAAGACCTACCAGAAACAGACAAATGGGCACCAAGCTGGAGTGTTATTTTTCCAATCTTTGAGACACATTTGTGGCAAGTAAATCACATCTGATTGATTTCTTCTTTGGGGGGCTTATATTCACAGAGTAAGCAAGAGTGAAAGTGTAATATAATTCACTATTTACTGTGAAACTAAGACCTGCCAGAAATAGGTAAATGGGCACAAAGCTGGGGCGTTACTTTTTCAGACTTTAATGGACATTTATTTCATTTAATCACTTACTGTTGTTTTGTATTTTGGGGCACATACTCTCAAAGTAAGCCAAAATGAAACCTCTGTGTTAGCTACTTTTTACAGTAAAACTGAGACTTGCTAGAAACATATCAATGGGCTTAATACAGACAAATCTCATGAAAGGTGTTTTCTATTTCTGGGCTCATTTGGCTGAAGTGAGTCAGAGTGAAACCTCAGACTGATTTATTATTTACAGTCAAACTGAGACTATAAATAGTGTGTGGTAGCTGTTCATGCTAGGGCTAACTGATTGTTTCACCATATTTGTAGAGATGTTTGCAGCCTCTAATGGCTCGTCAGTGAAAGGCAATGATTGCAATGGGTTTTGAGATTGGTTTCCTGTACCACAAGCTCTCTCTGTGTGTTTTCGTCCGTTGCGTGGTCCACGGTTGACAGCCAGACTGTAATGAATGTAAATATTGTGATTTATGCATCAAGCATGCTCTGTGGAGCACAAATATAGCCTTAAAGCTTATTGGTATGCTGCTGTAGAGAAAAAAAAAAGCCTTGGTTTTTGTCTTGAACACAAAAACAGCCGAGCTCAACATGCAGGAATAGATCTTTAACAATATTCTGATCGTACCTATTCAGGTAGATTTGACACGCTCTGTGAATATCCACAGACTTTCGAGGGCATCCGTCTGTCGCCCAGCAGAGAAACACGTTCTGATTCATGAGGGCAGCACCTTTTGTGGTAGACTCATCTCACTACCTTAGCGTGCAGCTCAGACGGCTTCTATTGAAAGCCTACATCTCACTATTACCTCGCCCTTGAAAGAAACAAGATAAATGAACAAGCGGTAGACGTACTATTCAATTACAGGAGCAAACACACGCTCTTAACACACTCGTTCTCACCGTCTCACTGGCTTTTCTCATAGAGATTCCCTGGAAACAATGTTCCAGCCGAGTGCGTCCGCACTGCCTCCTCTCTTTCCTCCAGACTGTTTTCTCTTTTTTTTTTTTCCCTGTTGTCTTTGTTTTCTCCATTTCTGGTTCATCAGCATTTTCTTCACCTTCTCCTTTTGTGCAGCGATGTAAGACCTATCCCACAGCAGTATAAATGGATGTGCCATTGTGTCGGAATAGCTGAAGAGGGGGAGGTAATGTGAAACTTTGAGGATAAAATACCGTCCCCCTCTTTGATTATGTCCTTGAAGTGATGAAACGATGTTGTTTTACTGACTGTTTCATTACATAATAATTATAATTTGGTGTTTTCATTGCGCTCCGGTTTCTTGATGCCATTACAAGCAGCTGAGCGTCTCTGATTGACTGTTTTAACAACAGAATGCATAACCTTTTTGTGTAAAGCTGTGTCAAGTTTCTGCGGTGGAAAATGGAGATTTATGCGCACAAAGGGCCGAAAATCCATTATCTGTTCAGCGGCCATGCTGATTGCATTGGAAATTGACCAACTCCTATTCCCTCCCCCTGAAGAAAATCAATCTTAAAGCTGTTATTCTTGATTTCCACGCTCCTTGTCTGACCTCAGCGTCTCGCTGTCAAAGTGAAAGACTGTGTAACGTTATTGTTGAAACAGAGATTCACCACAGCTCGGCCTCTGGAGCTGTCATGATGTCTTTTTTTAACGCAATAGACACCCTGATGGTTAGGAGTCTGATAGTAAGTCAGGAAGAATTAGCAGATATTGATTTTTATCCTGGTGGGAATCTTCGTCAGTTAAAGCTCCAGTGAGGAGTTTTTTGACATCTATGAAACAGACTTAAATATTTATCGGTCTTTTTAAAGCAAACAAGGCCATTAGAAACAAAATTGACATTTTTATACTGATTTTTAATGCCTAAGTAGGATAGATAGATAGATAGATAGATAGATAGATAGATAGATAGATAGATAGATAGATAGATAGGTACTTTATTAATCCCAGCGGGAAATTCAAATAAAGAAAAATACTTTTCTTTAAAATTTTCCACAGTAGGTATGTTCAGAAACTAGCACACATGAGAGTCAAAAGTCAGCTTGATAAGATATTTTGCCATAATGCACTGCTTAAAGCTCCTGTGGTGAGTTTTTATGAGGTAATGGAATGTGCAAAAGTAAAGGTGACCATCATTTTGCTATTTTTATACTGTATATAAAATTTAAAGTTTATTATTTTTTCAATGTTGCAACAGACAATTGAACATAAAAAAACAGATGTAATGGAGGTCAAAAATAGTAATAATTATAAAATAAATAAAAACACAAAAGAAAATAAAAGAATTTTGCTAGTTTGCCTTTTTAGTTGCAGATATTTATTTCCTAAAAGAAATCTAGACAACAATGCAAAAATAAATGCTTTTAATTTGTCCACCCCTGAATAATTCAGTGTTTGGATCAGGCCACCCCAGTCAAAAGAGTCTGGAGACGCCCCTGCTTCTTGGTGCAAATCTCATTGCAAGTTAATAATTAGCTCAGAAACAGGCGGATTCATGTTAAACACGGGGCTTTAGGACTCGACTTTCACCCTGTCAATCAGACAAAAACTTTATGTCCATGTGGAGTTTTGTAGATTTGACAAATGTTATCCCCTTGCATTAACTTGTATTTTGCAGTCAACACTCATGGTACGGCTGCACAATCAAAATCATCATTATTGCATGGTGAGTGTTTGTTATTGACACGTCATGAAAAATTCAGTTTATCCGTCAAATTATCCACAATCGGGTCACAACCCTCCACAGCAGCATTCTACAACTCCTCCTAAGGGACTCTTTAGGCGTTCCCAGACCAGATTGGATGTATAATCCCTTCAGCAAGCTTTGGGTCTACCCCGGGGGCCTCTTCTCTGTTGGGCATGAAGGAAAAACTCTACAGGGAAGCATTTAGGAGGCGTCATAATCAGGTGCAGGAACCAAATCAGCTTGGTTTACTGATTGAGAAGAAGCTGTGTGATTTAAAGCAAATGTGCGCGCTTTCAGTTCTGAGTATTCATTACACTTCCAGACATTACCACAGTATTGACAATGTTTGTCTCATATGATGCGGGCCTAATCTTTCACGAGCTGTTATTTAGCTGCAGGAGGGAAGAGCGGATGACTGCTGAAGCTCTTTTAGCTGCAGGTGTTGAGTGTCTGCAGGGGAGATGTACGCTCACAATAATGTAGCACCACCTGCAGAGCCGTCATCAAACATTGCCTCCAAAGCGTGGGGAACAAAGCGTCGTCTAGGGTACGCCCGCCTGATTAATTTGTCAAATTTAGATTTCAGGAACAATTTGGGCTTCCTGTGATCATAGACACGAGCTCCATCCTGGTTCGTGCTGCATTTGATGTAGTAGACTCT
The DNA here is from genome assembly GCA_962446985.1 of Xyrichtys novacula. NCBI lineage: Eukaryota > Metazoa > Chordata > Actinopteri > Labriformes > Labridae > Xyrichtys > Xyrichtys novacula. The sequence goes on along the minus strand of OY660882.1, from coordinate 1,866,166 downwards.
AAAGCAGAGGTTCAGGTTGTACTTGGATCAGATCTTTTGCGGTGTCTGTGGCTGGTTCTTATGTGGGGTTCCACAGGGTTCAGTTCTAGGTCCTATTCTCTTTTCCATTTACTTTCTACCTCTTGATAATATCTGTAAATACAATGTACAGCTTCACTGTTATGCTGATGACACTCAAATTTACATCCCAACCAGACATGGAGACCAGTCAAACATAACTCCTTTTATCTGCCTCAAGGAAATGAAATCATGGATGCAAGACCACTTAAAAACACCAAATGATAAAGGGATATTCCGAAATTCCATAAAAGTTATTTAAAGGGATATTCTGGTGTACAATAAAGTTAGGATGCTTCTCTAGTTATACCAACTTTAGTAACAACTGTATGATAGCAATACAGAGAGCCACGTGCGCAACCAAAACGCCACTCTATAGCCACAAATAACACTCAGAACAGCACCTAACTTCATCAACAGGACATATAGGGTCCCAGTCATAGTACTAGCCAGCTTGGAGCTGCTTGTTTGTAGCAAGACCTCGACCAATCCATTACGGACTGCAGCGGGGTGTCGCAGCTCAAGGAAGAACATTTATGATCATTTCTTAATGAGTCTGCAGTGCAAAATGATTAATATGATGATTATTACTTTAAGGAAATGATGAAGAAATTATCGTAAATGTTCTTCCTTGAGCTGCGTCACCCCGCTGCAGTCCGTAATGGACTGTTGCAGGGTCTTTGTTCAAACAAGCTGCTACTGGAAAAGAGACAGTGAGTCGTGTTTAGTCTCTTTGCTAAAGAAATTAGGCAAAGTTAAAAAGATGTTTGGTGGCTAGTACTATGGCTGGGACCCTATATGTCCTGTTGATGAAGTTAGGTGCTGTTCTGAGCATTATTTGTGGCTATAGAGTGGTGTTTTGGCTGAGCATGTGGCTTGCCGTACTGCAACCTGCGGTCATTACTAAAGTTGATAAAACTAGAGAAGAAAGCGTTCGGCAACATTCATCTCTCGACAGGGTGTCTAACTCGGTGTTACGGTGGGTTTGACCCTAACCTAATTTACGTTGGAATATCCCTTTAAATAACTATGATCAATCCATTGGCTTCATACTGTTCAGAGTCCATAAAGACATAAATGAGCAGCTATGTCTTAGATTACCATGCGTGGAGAAGGGAACAGCTAAATTTCATGTATAGAAAGACAGTAATTGGTTAGGATTGATAGTTTTCTGTGCACGGGCTCCTGTTTTCTCTTCTGATTCTGACTCAGACGCCTCAAACAAGCTGTTTCCGGCTGATTTTCATGTGTTGTTGCCGTGTGTGGAGCCAGATGTTGATAAAAAAACATGACCTGCTAAAGCCACACCGTCAGACATGTTCCAAACAGCATAATTAAGTGTGTTTTGGCCTTTGTTTTCTGGTACTGAGGAACTTCTTTTTTTCACTCTGAGTTGTGTCGATGCCTAATGAGACTCTCAGCTTTGAAATCATATTTGCATTTTTATTATTTCAAACTGTGTTTCCAGAGGCTGTAATGAAGCCGTGCACTTAGTCTTTGTTTGTGTCAGGCATACATATACAAAGAGGCACTCATGTTGTCCCCCTCCAGCTCTCCAGAAGGTCATTAACCCCAATCTGTCTCTGTAGAGCCTAAAGCCAGTGATTAGCACCACCTGATTGGCTGGATGGTATGTCAAGGGTCTGCACTAATAAGACAGTATGGCCGTCCCTCCTGCTGATCTAGCCACATTTCAACAGGAAATGACAGCTCTGGGAGTCATATACTGTGTTGCTGTCATGTGGGGGTTGTGATTGTTTGTCTTCTTTATGAGTTTTATTTAGTGGTGAAGACCACAATAAAAACCTTCAGCAGTTTCAGATCAAACCAATGTATCTTCCTAGAGGTGCTCACACTGGGACAACTGTATGAATTCCTCCCCCTTCAGTTGAGTCTGCTCCTCTGTTGACATGAGGACCTGGGGAGGGGGAGGGTTCCCTTTTCTGGTCGGGGGTGAAGCATCGTAATCTCGACCCCTGTCTCCCCTCTGGGAATGATTCGATCTGGGGTTCACAGATGGTGTCAAGAAAAAGGGGGAGGATACATTTTGATGCACTTAAACCTAGAGTAGACTGATATAGGACTTTTCAGATACTGATATATGTCACTTATTGCCGATATTGTAGTCAATATGGTGTTAGAAAAATTTCACTAAGATAAAAAGGGTCCCATCCAGGGGTGTTAAAAATAAACAGAGATAACACTTCTACATTAGAGTTGACTGATATAGGAGTTTTACTGATACTGATATATTTCACTTATTGCCAACATTGTAGTCAATATAAAAATTTAACCAAGACTAAAAAAGGATCCCATCCAGGGGTGATGAAAGTAAACACTATTACATTAGAGTTGACTGATACAGGAGTTTTACCGATACTGATATATTTCACTTATTGCCGATATTGTAGTCAATATGGTGTCAGGAAAATGTTACTAAGATAAAAAAAGGATCCCATCCAGGGGTGATGAAAGTAAACACTATTACATTATAGTTGACTGATATTGGATTTTTGAGACCGATACTGATATTTGTCACTGATAACCAATATTGCAACAAATATCTGTGTTTTGAAATTTTCACCATTCCGGAGGTGTCAAGAGGAAATGGAAATCGCAAGCCTAGATACACTCTGGATGAAAGTCGACATTGGATTTTAGAGACTGATACTGATATCTGTTGCTGTTTACTGATACTGACATATTTCACTGATTACCAATATTACAGCCAATATGATCTGTTAACGTTCTGACTGGAATAAAAAAACACATTTACAGTAGGTATCAGGAATAAAGAGTGAAATAAACTACAATGCAATTAAAAGTAGAGTGGACTGACAAGAAAAGACAGTGTTTCTTTATTGAATGTGTTTTGAAGAAGTTTTTATCTGTTAATATCAGTATATGATACATGACCATACTGATATATCATTGCTTATTAGAACTTTAAAACAATAGATGACTAAAAGTTACTAAAAATGCATAAAACCTAAAAATCAGTATTGAGAATTACAAGAGAGTCACTCAAACTCACAGACCGTATCGGCCCGACAGTATCAGCCAACAGAAATATCAGTCAGGCTCACGAAGGATACACTGAATAAACATCTTCATGTGTTTTCACAAAAACCCAGAGGAGAATATCTTGACCGAGCTGTACACCTCAGAAAACTCCTCAGACATCAGTTTGTAACAGCACGGTTTCCAGGGCAAACAAGGCAGTGCAGATTTGAAGGATCCTTTAGCAACATTGCCTCTCCTCCCTCCCTTTCCCCTCTCCTCCTCTCATCCATAACCCATGGGTGTCTTTACTGGGACTTAATGGCGTCACAGCTGTGAACACGGGCGGACCCAGCCGAGCGTACTCTGCCGGAAACAGTGCCGGTCCCTGGGGCGTTAACCTGAGTGTCACAGGGGGGCGAGCGGCAGCGGGGGGGAGACAGTGAGTCGGACTGCTCCATTGATCTACGAGAGGAGGGGGGCAGTTTTTCTTAGTGATGCTGCTCCTTAAGGCGGCTTTTATTGAACCTTTTATGGTTGTAGAAATACGGTGATTTTTCACACCGTGCATCAAAGTAGGAAATGTCAGAGGAATAAAGTGCAGCTGCTCTGAGATTCGCTTTGTTCAGGTTTGTTTTTTTTTTCTTTTCAGATGCGATCCATCAATTTCCTCTCATGGCTGTGCGCTTACTCATCCCGATTTATTTTTGCTTTTTTTGTTTACTGCGCTTCCTCTTTGTTGAGAGTAAGAAAACAACCAATCATGTTTTTAGAGATAAACTTCAGACCAGATTGAACACAGGAACAACAAATGTTGGCAGACCTTGAGTGTTGGAATTTAGGATGATAAAAAAAAAAAAAAGTTGTTGGAGCGTTAAAGTCCACTGGACCCAAACACAGAAGTTTTCTGCATCTGTGATTTAGTTATTGACCGCTGTGACCTGTGGCTTCCTCATGTTCTTGGCTATGGCGCTGAAATTCACTCAAGTGTGGGCCAGTAATGCTCAACTCCACTGCAGGGGAAACAACAAGTATTTCATAGTGTTTGTGGTCATACTTTTGTTTCTTACTGCAGAATATTCCTCCTAGTGTCTGAGAATCAGTCCTTTTTTCCCCACATATTGCAGAAACCAGCTAACCAAATGTTTACTGACATTTTTTTATGGTTTATGCCTCCCTGAGGTCAACTGTCATTTATATAACAGAGTCAAACACAATCAAAAGTGGTAATTTAAAACACTTTTTGTTGATCTGACATCATGTTTTAAAGGGATATTCCGGCGTAAAATTAATTTAGGGTCAAATACACCGTAACATCAAGTTAGACACCCCGTCGAGAGATGAATATTGGCGACCTCTTGCTTCTCTAGTTATACCAACTCTACTAACGACCGCAGGATAGCAATACACAGCGGTCTGAGGAGCCAAAAATGAACCTCAACCAAAACGCCACAGATAATGCTCAGAACAGCACCTAACTTCATCAACAGGACATATAGGGTCCCAGTCATAGTACTAGCCACCAAACATCTTTTTAACTTTGCCTGATTTCTTTAGCAAAGAGACTAAACACAACTCACCTACTCTCTTCCAGCAGCCACTTGTTTGTAGCGAGACCTCGGGCCAGTCCATTACAGACTACAGCGGGGTGCCGCAGCTCAAGGAAGAACATTTATGATCATTTCTTCATGGAAATACAATCATGCCGAGACGCTAAGTCAGAAGAACTACCACGTCTGCAGTGTAAAATGATTAATATGGTGATTATTACTTAAAGGAAATGATAAAGAAATGATCATAAATGTTCTTTCTTGAGCTGCGTCACCCCGCTGTAGTCCATAATGGACTGGCCTGAGGTCTCTGTACAAACAAGCGACTGCTGGAAGAGAGTAGGTGATTTGTGTTTAGTCTCTTTGCTAAAGAAATGAGTCAAAGTTAAAAGATGTTTGGTGTCTAGTACTATGGCTGGGACCCTATATGTACTGTTGATGAAGTTAGGTGCTGTTCTGAGCATTATTTGTGGCTGTAGAGTGGCGTGTTGGTTAGGCGCGTGGCTCTCTGTATTGCTATCGTGCGGTCGTTACTAAAGTTGGTATAACTAGAGAAGCAAGCGGTCGGCAACATTCATCTCTCGAGGGGGTGTCCAAAAGGGGGTGACCTTAAATTTATTTTATGCTGGAATATCCCTTTAATGTTACTTCACAGGCCCTTTAAGAATAGGGAAAAATCAGGAATCGCTGAAAAGGAATTAAAAGACTAAATCTTCCTCCTCCGGTGTCAGAGTGTCAACAGAGTCTCCCGCTGCTCACTGCGAGACTCTCACTGCAAAGGTGAACCTCATGTCTTCTCGCTCCTCTATCTGTCCTGACACACGTTTAACCCCTATCATGTTGGAGGAACGTCACTGTCCATTCAGGCCACGCACACACGTACACACACACACACACTTCGGTGCACTCTCTGCGCCCGGAGACCTTCTCCACCTCCGCACAGCTGTCTGCCACCTGCTGTGGAGCAGCCACGCTCGCGGAAGACATTTCGTATCACTAAAAGTGCGTTTAGCACATCTCCAAGCCTGTGGAATTCCACCGAAACACTCCTCAGTCCTGCTGTGCAGATGTGCTGAAACAGATGGGACTGTTCAACATCTCCATATATTAATCATGGTCACTACCTGTGTAGCAAAAACGGAGTTTTAATGAGTGCTCGGCTCAAGGCATCAACCGTATACCACTTAGACTGAAGTGAGTTTGCATCCTTCATCTCCTCTTTTGACCGGCTCTTCCCTCTCAGCTCCAGTGAAGTGGCTTTCAGAACAGTGCAGCTTATTAGGAGGTATAAATATATTCAGGTCAGACTCACTGCCTCGCACTTGATGCCTTAAAAAAGGCGATAAAGTTGGAGTTTTTCCAAAGCATCTGCTCTTGATTTTACGATTGATTGACAAACTTGTTTTAATCAATCCGCGGTTCAAGTACAGACCTTAATTTGGATTGTGGACTGCACACAAACCTGGACACAGACTTTCTGTTATGCTTAATAAGCCTAGAAACTGGCACTAAAGTAGAGGCTTTTGTCCCTGCAGCAGCCAGAATGTGTCTGCCTCAGTCAAATTAGCCTCACCTCACAACTGTGCTGAAATCTTAGCCTTATTAGAACCAAAAAACTGTGAAAGTGTTGAATTATGCTGTCAGAACAGTCATTTTAACTCAGGTGCTAATGGGCTTTCCTGGACTTTCAGAGCCAGCCACAAGTGGACCCAAGTAGTTTCTAATTAAGAGAGTTTTAATCAGGCAGCTAGCTTAATATTTATTTAATATGGATGTTACTAAATGATATCAAAAAATGAAGCTATAGATTCACCTCTTGGTCACATCTTCCTCAGTTGTGAATTAACGTGACCTTTTTCTTTTGAGCTGATGAGTTTTTGGCGCTCCATGTGTTTCTCCATTTGGCTCTGTGGTTGTGAGCGGAAGCTAGCCTTAGTTACGATGGGTACTTTAGCTGCTCTTAGAGGTAGCACCATTTATAACATATATACTCTACTTGTCACAACTGTATCAGAGAACTGTATCACTGCATGTTTTATTTGACGCTTCCTTAAAAGCAGTTTTGGATTATTCAGATTTAAACTTAAAGGTATATTCCGTCGTGAAATAAACAAACCTCAACCAAAGCGCCACTCTTTAGCCACAAATAATGCTCAGAACAGCACCTAACTTCATCAACACTACATATAGGGTCCCAGCCATAGTACTAGCCACCAAACATCTTTTAACTTTGCCTAATTTCTTTAGCGAAGAGACTAAACACAACTCACCTACTCTCTTCCAGCAGCTGCTTGTTTGTAGCGAGACCTCGGACGAGTCCACCGACTGCAGCGGGGTGGCGCAGCTCAAGGAAGAACATTTATGATCATTTCTTGAAGTAATAATCATCATGATAATCATTTTGCACTGCAGATGCGGTAGGTCTTCTGCCTTAGCGTCTCGGTCTAAGTGCATTTCAATGAAGAAATGATGCTGGAAGAGAGTAGGTGAGTTGTGTTTAGTCTCTTTGCTAAAGAAATTAGGCAAAGCTAAAAAGATGTTTGGTAGCTAGGACCCTATATGTCCTGTTGATGAAGTTAGGTGCTGTTCTGAGCATTATTTGTGGCTATAGAGTGGCGCTTTGGTTGAGGTTTGTTTATGGCTCCTCAGACTGCTGTGTATTGCTATCGTGCGGTCGTTACTAGAGTCGGTATAAGTTGAGAAGCAAGAGGTCGGCAACATTCATCTCTCGATGGGGTGTCTAACTCGGTGTTATAGTGTGTTAGACCCTAACTTAACTTTACGCCGGAATATCCCTTTAAGTTTCTCTGCTGATCCTCCTCCTGTGTTAACTGAACTCGTCTTGAATCAGTCCGTTAGTCATCCTCTGGGGCCGAGTTTATGTGTTGTATGTCTCTCGTCTCGCTGTGGTGTGTTCATATTCCAACAATAAACAGAGACGCTCAGGTTTTCTCTCTATTTTGGGAAAGTTGTGGCATTATGCAGCGTAACCGCCTGGAGGCTAAGACATCTACAATGCACTTGTAAGAGGAGAAAACTGGGCCAAGCCTGGAGTAATGAGGCTCTTTGAGGTAGCCACATAGATGAGGTAGTCGTGCCTTTGTCTTCCTGCGAGTTCCCTCTCTCTCATCCACTCACACCCTGCTGTCTCACTCTTTCTTTTATTACTTTCAATATTCCCCCTCTCCGTCTCCCGGTCACCCTCCCTTCCTATTTCTATTTTCTCTCCTCTCTCCTCCGACTCTCTCCATATCTCAGGGATTTTCTTTCCGCTCAGCTACATCTTCCTTCCTCCCATTGCCGTGTCATCGCCTCCAGCTTTCCCCACCCCCCGTCTTTAGGGACAATTGAAAGGAAACAAAACAGAGAAGACAGTAAGGCGAGCCTCTTGAGTTGGGTGCAACATATCAAGTCTACCTCTGCGGAGAAGCTACTCCGACCTAATTTAGACAGCGGTTCGCTCAGAGCTGTCGATTTTATGTTTCTTACCAAAGAGCGGACGTGTGCGCGCCGTGGTCAGGTGAAGATAAATGCTGTTTTGAAACGTAATGGATGGTTGGACTACTTTGGCGAGTGATGGGTCTGTAGTGTGTCTTTGTACACTCGCCATCCCTGTGTGCAACCTCACACTGAATGGATGTACATAATTCAGGAGCCATTATTTTTGCACGCTGAAACCAAGAAGAAAAACAGTAGTGGGAAGCGACGGAGTAGAAGGAAGAGGAAAGTGTTGCGTCCTTTACAGCAACCTGCAATAAATGTTCATCTAAAAAAAAAAAAAGAAAAAAAAGAAGCGGGATACATTTTTCCAGTTTCTTCTGACGTTGTAGTTTCTGAGTATGTTTCAGTGTGAAGTAAAAATGTTCTGACAATACTCTTTCCCTTTCTGCACAAACTCTGATACCTTGAGTACTTCTGCGTTAGTCGTGCGATAAAAAATTAAAACATTCATCATTATTTAATAGCTGTAGACCTTACTACCAAGCTTGTATGGATATGATAGGACTTTTTATCACTGCTTCATGACTTGAGTAAACACTAAAAGCATCTGACTTTAGAAAACTAGCAGAGTACCTAAAAAACCAGCAAACTAGGCTTAGCAGGTCTTAGCTACACCTCACAGTCTTCAGAAACATTTAGCTAAAATGGGACAGAATACCCAAGAAGCCAATGAGCTTGAAACAGTGATTTGAATGGCTGCCTACCCTTTGAAAGAGACTTAATTTATATAGTTCTTTTCCAAACTAAGTGTTTCACAGCATAAAAACAGAACAGAAATACAGATAAAACATAAGACAAATACAATAAACGGCCAAAACAGTCAACAAGAATGAGTTAAAATTCAATAAAAGATGAACACCATTTAAAAGTCGATACAATGAGTTAAAACTCTCTTAAAAGTTAAAAAATAAGTCTATACTTTTTGCTGAGAGTGACCAAAAGAAAGGTAGAGCAGGGTGTCATAAGTGTACGATGTGATAATCAATGCTGCACATGGATAGAAAACAGGAGTGGTCCCAGAACTGATCCCTGAGGTACCCCATAAGACAAATCTAGTGGTTCATTCCAAAAAGACTTACCACTTAAATGAGAATAAAACAATTTAAAACTTGAACTAGAGACCCTGACTCAAAAATCAGAAACATTTAGCTAAAATGGGACAAAATACTCAAGAAACCAATGAGTTGGAAAAAATTGTGATTTTAATGGCAGCCAACCCTTTCAAAGATACTAAAAGTAATAATGACAAACTTAATTTATATAGTGCTTTTCCACACTAAGTGTTTCACAGCATAAAAATAGAACAGAAATACTGGTAAAACAAAAGACAAATACAATAAATGGCCAAAAAAGTCAACAAGAATGAGTTAAAATTCAATAAAAGATGAACATTGCACCATTTAAAAGTTGATACAAGTTTGAAGTTAAAAGTCTCTTAAAAGTTTAAAAAAAATACGTCTTAACTTTTTTAGAACAGGGTGTCATCAGCGCACAAAGTGATAATCAATGCTGCACATGGATAGAAAACAAAAGTGGTCCCAGAATTGACCCCTGAGGTACCCCATAAGACAAATCTAGTGGTCAGTTCCAAAAAGACTTACCAGTTAAATGAGAATAAAAGTATTTAAAACTTGAACAAGAGACCCTGACTCAAAGTTTAAGATACTTAGAGCGCAGATTTTTCCTTTTAAGGATGTAACACAAAAATGAACTATTATTAAACTTCCCCAAAAACGTACTTTTTAAAAAAATGATTGGCGAATCACTTCTGTGTTTCCCGTCCCTGAGCAGTTAGTCGTTCTCTGGTCTAGTCTGGTCTTCCCCCTCTTACCACACTCCCTCCTTTCACTACTCAGTCCGGCTGCAGAGAATCACAAGACAGAAGCAGTGAGCAGTTGAAGCAGGCCTGTCACATGCTGCTAAACTCAAATAGACCGCTGTAACTCGCCTCTTCACTCCTCCTCTTCTCCGTTCACAAGGGCGCCGACTAACCTGCACATTACCATGACGATAAGAGCGTCTGGGTGGCCCTGTGTTTGAGCATCAGTGGGAGTCCCCTCCTCGTCTGTCCAACAATCAAAGGCTGTCTCCTCACACCCCTCCCCCTCTTTCATGTTTATATTATCCACCTGCGCCCCACATCTCCATCTCATTTTCCACCGTTCACCTCAATTACACCCAGTTTGCACCAAACCCTCGCCACCCCGCCGCCCACCATTCAGCCTCTATCTCTTTGTCTCACCTTGGTGCTTACAGCCATCCATCTGTCTGAGCGCGCCCATTAGCACATTTACTATCCCGTCTCTTGAGCCTGGGCGCCACATTTCCACTAATTTCCACACCTTTTTAATGGGCCGGCAGAAGAGGAGGAAGTCCAGGGATCAATGGCTGGAGATCGGCCCGTCCTTCCTTTGACACCTCCTGCATTTCCCTTTTTTTTTTTTTATCATCAGCAGATGTGTGGCCTTCACCATGAAAGGCATGTAGCCGTGAAATGGGACAAGATGAGGCACTGAAGCCAGGAGAGAAAGAAAGATTGATTCTTGGTGGTGAGATAGTGACTGATAAGAATGAAATTTCACGGTGAGGAAAGAGCAAAAGCATGAATCCAAATATTCCTGACATTTAGGTGTATCTTGACATTTATTTTTAGCAGTTTTATTAGCAAAGTCGACAGCAAAAGGACCGTGTCAGAGGATATAAACAGCTGTTTTGAGGCTTCTCGAGGATTTTTCAATTTGAGATTTACTCTGCTCTTTTATGGCACTCGTTGACATAATCCTGCAGATTCTTCCATTTCTGAATTTTAATCCCACTACTTGACTTGTGGGACACATCACTTCACAGCGTGAGAGCAGATGGCTCAGCACCAAGAAGATTTCAAACAAACTAAAAAGGAAGCGTAAAGTGAGGGGTAAGAGGGGGAGAGGGAAAAAAACACACAGGGAGCGAGCTTGAATAAACCCATCTGCTCACAGATGGATGCAGAATTCATTTGAGACCGTCAGGACAGTCTTGGTGCTATTTTTGTCACAGCACTCCATCTCTCGCAGAAGGTGGGATGGGGGCTAAAGGAGGAGGATGGGGAGATGCATGAGGAGGTGTCCGCTCTACAGCTGGAGACAATAGATGTAGCTGCTTCTGTTTGTGGAAACGTATCTGTTGTTTGATGAGAAATATGTTTTTACTAAGTATCAAAGTTGTACTTCAATTTACTTTGGCGTTGTCCAATTTGTTATTTTGGGGGTGTGGTCTCATATACTATCTTCTTATTATGATTCACAGCATTAAACAGATCCTGAGCCAAAAAACTTTACCTTTGAGGTTTAATATTAAAGAAGGTTTGTGCAGTTGCATTACTGCTCAAACCTTTTCAGTACTTGTTGTGTGTTTCATCTGTACTCCTTTGAGTCGAGCGGTCCTCTCATCCAGGACATTTCATTGCATTGTTGACCTTGTTTAACATGCACATGACAAATAAACAAATCTTGAATCTTGAAAAGTATTTGTTCAGTTTTAAAAAATACAGGAATGAAAGCAGTGTTAGGATATGAGCTTCTCATGACCTTTGAGGTAATATACCCGGGTAATTTGATGCAGGAAAACATAAAAGTTAAAGACAGATACTTGGTTAAATTACTTCTTGCAGCAAGAAGGCCAGTACAAGGAACTGGTGTAATGGAGTGTTCACACCAGGTGCAAGTAAAATCATCAAGTTGCTAAATTTGTGTGAATCAAGATGTGTGAATGAATAGTGTTCACTCACTTCATTCGCACATCAACGATAATTTCAACGGTAATCTCTGTCAATTCAACTGATGGGATCAAGTGATAGACAAAGGTTCTTACAATTTACTCGGTAATCCGACCTCCACACTCACTTTCCTCCAGGCGAGCTCCTTTTTATTCCAGTTTCATTAATTGTAAGAAAAGGTATTATATAATCCGGGGCACCCACACACTGACACCATCATTTTGTCCTCCATTTAAGATACCAGTGAACAACCATCTGTTTTCATACGTCATCCGGCAACCTTTGTAGAGACATTTTTGGCTCCCGCCCAATTTGCGTCATTCGTGCCGCCAGAGGAGTAGAAGCGTCTTATCATGTCTCTGTGTAATTCATTGGCGTGAATGATTTTACTTGTGCTAGATGTTTGGAGACAGTAAGGAGATCCCCCCAATCAGAAAAACTGTCAGGACACAGTGAAAAAAAATGACTCCAGCAACAATTAAACACCTAATAGTGGGAAAAATAGAACAAATATACATTTGTGCCAGGGTTGGGCGATATGGCCTCAAATCAATATCACAATATATTGAGCAGATCAGAACACGCCTTCCATTTAACCAGTCGGAATGGTTGGTAACATTAAGGGCTGTCCCGGTACAATATTGATATTGGATATTGTTCCAGTATCAGCCAAAAAAACACGAGGGGATTTTATTTTTTATTTTTTTGACACCGATGATACTAATATTGGCAAAATGACGCTGGTTATTGTAGGAAATTTTGGTATCGGTAAATTTTCGTTTTGTCGCCCAGCACCAATTCATGCACAGCACATGAAAACAATAGACAACTTTAATTGAGGCTACATGGACAACTTTTTTTCTTTTCCTGGCACGACAAACTTTCTGTTTGACTTTATGTTTTGTTCTTTTTATGGCAAAAAAAAAAAGCAAATAAATTTAAGTGAAAAAATAAAAAAATACAGTTCATAATCTAACCGATCAGGTGTATTTATCTGTGTGTATCTGAAAAGCTAAGGGACAGAATGAGGAGAGAGGCTGTATTGATCACAAGCATTGAGCCCTCAAGTCTGGACACTTTAAAGGACATACTATCAGGACGACTGAATCAGTTTTGACTCTTCTTTTACATCAGTTTTAAAATGTGCCCTCTTTTTTTGACCTGGTTTTCTTTTTCCAGCATTTGCTCTTAAATACTAATCACACATTAATGCTCTGCTAATGAGACCCTGATATGCTTCATGATGGACTTTCTTACTCCAATGACTCATTCTACTTTTAGTGAAGTGAGCCAACAGATAAACTTCCCCAAACTTAGTTACATAAATCTTTCTGGGAAGCATTACTCATATGTGACCCATCATTCCAGGTCAAATTGATAATTCTTCGCTCGCAGTCAAACAGGATGAAGCTTTTTGTTTCCGACTGCATCACGTCATTTTTCTCCCCCCATCTCTGTCTCCGCAGTCGCTCATTTTTCTGGGCTGTGTGGCGGCCGCCGGGCTCGGCCTTAACCTACTGTGTCTCGCCATCTACCTGAGCTGTCTCTGCTGCTGCCGCAAGGAGGAGGAGGAGGAGAGCAAGAGACCCAACTCCTGCTGTGTCACCTGGTCGGCTGTCGCTGCCGGACTCATCACATGGTAAGAGAAAACAGGACGTGGACGAGATGACTAAGCGCTGATTGTTGATGTCTGCCACGCTGTATGTTGTCTCTCCGTCTTGATTGGTCATTGAGTATTCCTAAAGGAGAGCTGCGGCGTCATCTGCTGTGTCTGAAATTTTTATTCCCTCCTGAGACGGAGAACTTCTAAGTTCATAGTTTCTTGTTTCTGTTTGTTTGCTCATGTTGCATGCCTGTCTTCTATTCCTATTCTGGTGTTCAGGGTCGTTTTTATTCTGGTCTTCATGCCTGTCGGTCCGCCTGAGCTTCTATTTGCTGCTTTGCTTTTACTCGTGCAGATGTGGTTGAGACCCACAGCAGCTTTGGTGTCACACTCTATTTCCTTCTTTTGGATGAGCTGGTTTTTAATCTATCCGTGTTAAGACTCTTGTATCTCTGTGAAGCGTCGATGATGAAATCTCTCTAATAACTCCGACCCTTTCTTGCACAAGATTGCGAACTGTTTGATATTTGTGAGCAGCTTTTTTTCTTGAATGTTTGATTCGAAGGTGCCTTCCTCTGCTTTGATTTCATTCGGCATTAACCCGCGTCTCAGCCGGTTTGATATTAACGTTGAATAGAAAGAACGATTTCTCAAAAAGTTAAAGGTTTGCAACTCTTTTACTCTAGGTGTTGGCTGGAGTTTAAATTAAATCAGAGTGAAAGATACTAAAATATGAAAATTATAAAAGCTAGAAAGTGTGTTTTCATCTCTGATTTCCTCTGGCAGCCTCTTCTATTATGAAGGCGCTCTAATGGACACAAACCCTGTCACTGTCACTGAGCTGCAGGGGCAGATCCAAGGGTTGGCAAAGGGTGTCCGTGCCCCCTCTTCTAATCAGTGACCTCAAATCCCGCCTTTGATTGGCTATTTTCCTTGCGTTGTTGTGATCACACCAAATGCAAACATGATCATTATTTTTAACAGCTGAACATATCATGTTTAATCTTACCCCCATTTTTCACCGCATCCAGAACGGCTCCAATCCGGATGCGGTGAGGCGAATTTCGTGGCAGATTACGGACAGCGATAATCGCAAGAACTCGCAAGAACCCACGGATACACGTGCAATCGCGCAATAACAAGTTGTTTTTAGCGACATAGGCTAACAATATAAGCAGTAGATTGTGTCCTTACAGAGGAGGAAATCTACTTCTAGACTTCTAAAATCAGCATCTCCTCATCCATGGTGTCATCGGGGTGAAATACTGTCTATAAACCTTTCACTTGTTCATCTTCACCTGTTTGCATGGTGTGAGATGCAATCTGCCTGAAACACGGTGCGTTTTATTTTGAAAAGAAGCTGCATGTTTTATTTTGTGTCTGTGCCCGACTTTCTTTCTAGCACATCTGTGCTGAATTTATCCGGCATGCTCTGGCGTCCGTAAACAATAGAACCCTTGCGATCAGCTGCAGAGTCCGGCGATCCGCGGCGGAACGTAAAGAAGCTGGTGGAAATTGACACATTAACTTGAATGGAAACGATCAGCTACAATCGGTGGATACAGCCTTTTCGTAGCTGTTCCAGATGCGATGGAAATCTTAATGCTGATTGGCTATGGTGGCTCGAATGATTTGCTTGATTTCAGATTTTTTGACTCTTACAAATAAGCGAGTGGCGCATTGAACACCAAATTAGCACATTATTGGCTCAGTTCGCTCAGTTTGCACCTCCTCATTTACACCCAACAAGAACTCCTATCCAATTGCGTCTTTTATTTTCTTTACATGTTTTTCACTTGTGCCAATGATTTAATTTGTGTTTGGTGAGAACGCAAGATCAGACGCAGGACAACCGTCTGGATTTTGTTGCAACAGTCTGATATTCGCTTTCTTTCCGTTTGAACAACATTTATGTGAATAGATGCTATTTGGATATATGTGTGCACCATATACTGTGTAAAGCACTGGCATGATCTCTAACACTAAGTTTTATTGTTGGTGCAAAGATGGGCGTTTTTGAATGGGTGTGTATGTGGCTTCAGTGGCTTTTACAGCCAGCCTCCAGTGGACACTCACGGAACTGCAGTTTTTAGCACTTCATCAGCTTCATATCTCATGTCTGGGAGCCAGGATCAAAAGTATGGCCCCGCCCCTTTTGATCCTGGACTCTGGTGGATCTGATGCTGCTGAGGTCAGCACATTGAGAGTTAAAAGGTCATACAGCCAGAGGCGAGATGTTTCTGCGCCTTAACAGCGGACATTAAAATCTTATTTGAAACCTCCTGGTGGAAGAAGCAGACGTGCTAAAACTGGACTGATGCCAGTTAAAGTTCTTGATGCATTTCAAATGAGCCGAGGTTTTTTGGATGGAGATTTCAGCTGAGGCAGGCGTGTTTGAGGTCCCTAGTGTAGCCCAAACGAAATGAGGCAGAGGCACCTGAATCTTCATCAGGCCACACGTAAAAAATCTCAAAGTATTTTTGTCTCATTTCTAGTAAAAGAAAAGTATTCTAAGGCTTAAGTTAAGCCACTTTACTTCAACGAATCCAGAAATATGGCTCATTTTAAGATATCTCCTGCCAAAGTAAACGACTCATAATGACTTTATTACAAAGTCTGCCAATAAAGAAGAAAGTTTTCAGTGTTAAGAATTTTCTTATTCTAAGAACTCTTACTCAAGAAACGTAAGAAGTACATTTTTCCTTTTCCAACTGCAGATTTCTTCATCATTATAAGCAACTTAGGTCCTATTTTTAGTCTGTGATTCTTTGAAATGAGCCTTTTTTTCTCAAATTAGGCCTAACGCACTCTTTTTCTCCAAATAAGACAAAAATGGGATTTAATGGGATTTGAGGTTTTATACTGCGAATTTCACTGTATCTGAGGTGATGTGAAGACGAGGAGTTACGCAGACCTTAGCGTTGACCAGAAGCTACGGTGTGTTTTGTCGCTATTCGCCAAAGTCTCTTTGTGTGACAATTCAGGACAAATCTGGGACTCCAGGTGCAGAGAAGGACACAAAACAGAAGAAAAGGTTTTTTTTAATCAATAGTTCAGGGTTCACACACAGAAAGTCAGGCATATAAATCTAGCAAGAGCAAATCCCCAAAGACTACATTCAAAAAACCAGGCGAGGAAACCAAGGCTAGAGAGTATTAAAACACCGGGGTGACCATGAAGAGAGAGAGGGGGTGGAAAACTGCAGAAGACACTCCAAAGAGGAACGAAGTGTCCATCAAATCAATCTACCGGTTTGTTTTTCTCCCAAACGACAGAATAAATGTTAGCACCAGGCGTGTACAGTGCCTTCAGAGCTGTAAAAGATATTGGCACAGTCATCTTATTATTCACAAACCCTGACTAAACACAGGCGCCGAATAAAAGGAGTCGACTCTGACTCTACGGTTACATCTCTGTTGGAGGAGCCCTCCTGCTGTGGGCGTGTTATTAATATTCTGCTGACAAAAACGCGCTCTTATTCTGCATCAGTGCCAGTGACAGCCAACTGGCAGACGAGCCTCTTCACCTTGATGCTTCGGTTCTGTGGGTAGCATATGCAACCGAGTCTGCCAGATATGAAAAAAACAAAGAAACATACATTATTGGCATACGAGTCGGAGCTGGGTTTGTCTTGGCTGCAGATTTAGAGGTATATCGACAGAGAATAAGAAATAAAAACCTCCAGAGTTTAAAAGAAATCATTGGAAATGGTTTTAATTTGAGCAATGAAGGCCGCTGAACCCTTACACACACGCTTTACATCTTGATAGGATTATAATACGGATATTACAAAAGGTCCTGAACTAAGTACAGCTCAGAAATTAAAATGGATTTTTCATACCCAATACTCGCAGCACTTGTAAATAACATTTCCCCCCAAGCTAAATGCTTAATGCCTCAACCTGCAGACTATAAAGCTTATGAAGCGTAGCCGACTTGTTTTGCTTCTATAAAAGCCGTCATGTTTACGTCCCCGGCTGAATAAAGCATGTCACAGGTCCCCGATGCTGAGTGAAATTACATTTTTCATCATCATAAGACTGGACTTTACAGCTCCTGGTCAATTCTCAGGCCTGATTGTAATGTCTTCTGCATGAGGAAATCAGATTTGTTGGATAAACGCTCGAACAGTTAAAGGAGGAGAAATGTTTCTCGTTTTTTTAAGATGATATCTGACCCCGTGGTTCCCTGCAGATTTAACAGCGGAGGAGTGGAGTAGTGGATGTGATTTGTTTTGGCTTCAGGCTGCTGGATCTCATCATATCTGTGCTGAACTTTAAACTACGCTGGTGTAGGATTATATTTATCCGGAATTACGATAAATCATATCATAGCTATAACTGATCAGGACACGGATAAATGAAAACTTATGGATGACACACACAGATCACCTAAAGGGTGTCATCCTCTTTACATTCTGCGTCTGCTGTGTCATGGTTACCTCATTCGTTTACTTGAAAAAGCAGATTTCTCCCAATAACTTGATTGCAGTTGTATTTTTCCAAGAGTGCAGGATATTTTCAGTGCCTGAAGTTAAGGTCATGGGTTCAAGTCCCAGCAGTAACCAATTAATATGATGATAATGGGCTAAGAGAACACCAAGGGGGTCCAGACTAGGGCTGGGCGATATGGCCTCAAATGAATATCACAATATATTGAGCAGTTCACCTCGATAACTTCTCCACAAGCTGCTCACCCCCTCCCACATTAACTTATATCAGCACTCTGATACAAGCAGTCCATTCCAGATTCCACTCCGGCACCTCTAGCTAGCAGCGCTCTGATCCAGCATGCAGAGCCCACGTAATCATAACAACAGTGTGTACTTATGCTGCGTTCAAGTTACCTTGGACGTCAGATGTTGGAGCTGGGAATGACGTCACACCCAAGTTACAAGTGTTTCAGTTACCAAGTCGGAAAAAAGCAAAATCGGAAGCGGAAACAAGATGTTGCAGGAGGACGGCATATTTGTCCAGAAGTTACTTATATTCGGACAAGGCAAGCGCTAAAATGACTTTTGTAGATGTAGCCATCTTGTTTCCGCCTCCGATTTTGCTTAACTGAAACGCTGGTAACTTGGGTGTGGCGTCATTCCCAGCTCCGACATCTGACTTCTGAAGTAACTCAAACGCAGCATAAGGTACTAACAAAGTAGCAAGGAGTAGAAGTAAAGTCGGCTGTGTGGCAGTATTTTTCGTTAAAGTCCGAAAAAGACGCTGCAGCTGAGTGCATAACTTGTCATGCAAGTTTATGCTAATATCGGATCAATATCGGTATTGGCCGATACTGAAGACTACAATATCGGTATCGTATCGAAGTAAGATGTATCGGGACACCCCTAGTAAAATTACACCAATCAGACTGCTGCTTTTTTCTGGTCAATTAGAAGGCTCTTTTCATTCAGCCAATCAGAGAGCTCCTTTAATTCGGCCAATCAGAGAGCTCCTTTCATTTCATTACACTGTGGAAAAGCTCTAAAAAAAATAGAGAAACCTTGAAAACATGAAATCTTACAGGCAGCTCAGGGGTGTGGCGGTTAAGGTTTCTGGGTTGTGGGTTCAAATCCAGACTCGGGTCCTCTCAAAGCATGAAAGGTCGTTACTCAGAGAGAAACTTTCTATGTGAGATAAAAATGAAAAGATTGTGTCACACTGCAGCGCGGCACAAAAACAAAAAGGTGAAATGCAAAGACTTAAAGAAGTGAGTACAGCGAGGCAGGACCTGCGGTGTGATATGACTGCTGCCTTTGGGTGAAACAGTCCCGGGTGCAAATCCAGATCAGGGAGAGTGCAAGACTGAGGGAGGAAGGAGAGGAAGAGGGGAAGAGAAAAGAAGGATAAGAAAAAAAATTGGCTTGACTCATTTTTTTTGGCTGATTCTTGGAGAACCAATTTTGCTGTGCACAGTTCAATGCATCTTATTAGGTTTTAAAATCCCACAAAAAAACAACTCTTCCTCTAAACTGCCAAAAAATTGATTAGAAAAAGTTTCCCCGTTTATTTTTTCGTTAGATTTGAATAACAGTCTTTACAGTCTACACATCATCCCTTTATTCCTCTCACTTACACTCACAGACTAATCCCTGTAGATTAAGAGGTAAAGATCCGTCTTTAATTCTGTTTCCTAAATACACGAACCGATGCAGCTTCAGCTTCTTACGTCACAAATTAAAAACCATTAGGTCTGTCGCTGACATGTGCTCTCTAATTGAGTTTGTAGCTGCCGGATCAGATACTCCACCAAACCATGTGACAAGTCATGTTTAGAAACCGGTGAGCGGCATTAGATTAAGCTTCAGGCGTTATCTTACATCTATCTTGTTTCAGACGACATTCGTGGTTAAACGGAGGCACGCAGCCGCGTCACGGTCCAGTCAAAGATCCGGGAAGCTCAGCTGTAAAGGTTACAGTTTATGTTCAGGGCGAGACCTTCTGGAGGGAGTATCCTCGCTGAAGAGCTTCGAACATGCATTATGTGTAACAGCCAGCAGGGGACGCCTCTACAGAAGTCTAAAACAGATTTTATAATGACTTCATTCTCACCTGATTGGTGCAGTTTGAAAAGGAAGCATAGAAAACAGATCTGCTGATAATAAAGTGGATCCAATCAGAACTGTTCTATTTTTAACATTTCTGATCTGATTGGTTGACAGACCAAAACAAAGATGGCGGCTTCTATCTAGCACAATCAGCTGACAACATAAATAACAAAAATTCACGCGTAATTAGTCCTTAGGGTGACCATACGTCAAATGTCCACGGTTTTGTACGAAAGTTTCGAGTTTGTGTCACGTGGACTTACTGAGTTAGAAGCTCATAAAAGACACTCGATCCGACCCGAAAAACGTTCAAAATTACCTTCGTGCGACTCCATGACTCCGCCCCCGCATTGTCGTGTCCTCTTTTTGAGAAGTCAGAATATGGTCGCCCTAACCCCCAATTTCCACCGCGTCAGGAATGGCTACGAAAAGGCTGTGTCCGCCGATCATAGCTGATTGTAACCAAGTCATTGTGTCAATTTCCACCGGATTCTTTCCGTTCCACTGCGGCTCGCCGAACTCTGCAGCTGATCGCAAGAGTTTTATTTTTTTCGGCCGCCAGAGCATGCTCGGATAAATTCAGCGCAGATTAACCGGTGATGGAAAGGAAGTCGGGGCACAGACACAAAATAAAACATCCGTCATCTTTTCAAAATAAAACAATCCGTGTTTCAAGCGAATCATATTTCATATATTTAGCCTATGTGGCTAAAGACAACTTGATATCGCACGATTGCACGTGAATCTGCGGGTTCTTGTGAATTCTCGTGATTCCTGGTGTCCGTAATCCGCCATGAAATTCGCCTCACAAATGGATCCAGTAGGAATTGGTGTACGTCGAAAATTGCCGTCGTTCCGGAACAGCCATTCCAGATGCGGTGGAAATCCTGGGTAAGTCCTGGATGTCACAGAAAAACACAGTTTATCTCCTTTGAGCTGAAATTTTAAACACAGTCTGTCATTTACAACAAAACAGACAAAATCGAACCCTAAATCCAAGAGAATCACACCTTTTCAGACGTATTTTGGGGCGAAAATGTCTTATATTAGGTTTTTGTAGAAAAGTCCCATTTCATGTTGGCTCATCTTCTGTAAGTAGTTCAGTCTGTGATCTTAATGGGATCTCAAGGTGCAGCCAACAGGAGGAAGAAGAAGAAGAGGAGGAGGAGGGGGTCCATCTCAGCTTTTCGCAGTGATGTGGTTTCGTTGGCTTCTTCAGGGTCGCACTTCCAGCAGGCTTTAAGCAATCACAGGAGATGAGGGTCGGTACCTTTTACTCAGAGGCCGTGACTCTCTGCCAGGAAACCCTGGACCGCTCCTTCTGGGTGGGGAAAAAGTATCAGGGGGGCTCGCCACACCGTAGACACTAACGGGAAAGTGCTGAAGCCAGCTCTCAAAATCGAAATCAACCAACCGACGGGTGATGTAAAGGTGGGAAACTGCGCTTTTTTCATACCGTCTAAAGTTCTGCATCACCGAGGATTTACAACCTCATTTCATTACAGTCACATATCTGTGCCTCTGCCCACATCCACTTAACCTAATTTATCTGAGTGTGAATGAAATAGAAGGAAAAGAAACGCTGAAGGATCCTTCTAAAATTTTAAAGTTCATATTCAAGTTAAGAGCACGATGGCACAGAAGACTACGCCTTTAATTCGCTGATTTATTCCATGTCACAGATCATTACAGGATCATTAATCATCTCTGTGCAGCTTCTTGTAACGTACAGCGACTCAAAAGTGTCGTTCCTCCCTGCGTTGGAGATTAACGTGGAAAATCAAAAGCGGAAAAGCAGAAATCGGCATTGTTATGTAATAGCATACAGTATATCCACAGAAATACATTTGAGTCTTGTTGACAGGTTGTTGGATGCTGACAGAGAACCTTACCAATTGTTTGAGGATTAGATTTTAAACCTTTTACAGGAAAACGTCTCCCAGCTATGAGGCTTTTCTGGTTTTCTTAAAGACAGACTACTTTGAGTAAACGGAACAGGAAGTGCTCGACGCTTTAGGACCTTAACATGAAAGCAGATTCACGACCGAAGCTGTTTGGAAACAACGCTCCGGGCTGACTTTAGACAAACACAGAATCCACAAAAGGATGTTTTTAAAATCTTCTCTTTGCCTTCTGTCTCCATCTTCTTTCACTTTGACTCTTTGAACACATTCAGTGAATTGATTCTGATGCCATATGATCAGACATGATATGAAACTATTGGATAAACAGGGATGGGAGCCTGACTCTGAAACTGCTCTGTTTAATGACAGGGTTTTTGTTTAAATAATTCAATTAGAGTAAAGTCGAAGTTTAGGTCTAGTTTTTTAGTTTATTGAAGGGATAATCCGGCGTAAAATTAAGTTGTGGTCAAACATACCGTAACAACGAGTTAGACACCCCCTCGAGAGATGAATGTTGCTGACCGCTTGCTTCTCTAGTTATACCAACTTTAGTAACGACCGCAGGATAGCAATACAGAGAGGTCAGAGGAGCCATAAACAAACCTCAACCAAAATGCCACTCTAAACACAACTCACCTACTCTCTTCCAGCAGCCGCTTGTTTGTAGCGAGACCTCGACTAGTCCATTACGGAATACAGCGGAGTATCGCAGCTCAAGGAAGAACATTTATGATCATTTCTTCATGGAAATGCAATCAGACCGAGACGCTAAGGAAGAAGAACTACCGCGTCTGCAGTGAAAAATGACTAATATAGTGATTATTACTTCAAGGAAATGATAAAGAAATGATCATAAATGTTCTTCCTTGAGCTGCGATACTCCGCTATAGTCCGTGATGGACTGGCCCAAGGTCTTGCTACAAACAAGCGGCTGCTGGAAGAGAGTAGGTGAGTTGTGTTTGGTCTCTTTGCTAAAGAAATGAGTCAAAGTTAAAAAGATGTTTGGTGTCTAGTACTATGTCTGTGACCCTATATGTCCTGTTGATGAAGTTAGGTGCTGTTCTGAGCATTATTTGTGGCTATAGAGTGGCGTTTTGGTTGAGGTTTGTTTATGGCTCCTCTGACCTCTGTGTATTGCTATCGTGCGGTTGTTACTAAAGTTGGTATAACCAGAGAAGGAAGCGATCGGCAACATTCATCTCTCAGGGAGGTATCTAACTCAGTGTTGCGAAGTGTTTCACCCTAGATAAATTAATATCCCTTTAAAGACGTCAAAGTCGAGTTGGACTTCCTCTTAACTCGATTATTTCCATCTGTCTCTTTTTTATCTTTTAAGCAGCGGCTCAGACTCTCAGTTGTAAACTCTGTCATGTAGGATACAGTAAAAATAACATCACTCCGATGAAATCTGTCACACGCTTATGTCTCAAAATCCTGCGCTCCGTATATTTATAGTTGGAAATCCCATTAGAGTGACGTGTTGTGGTTTGTTGTAAATCTAAAGAGCTTACGTGGTCGGACTTGATAAGTTGTTGGACTTAAAAATCAGAAGATGAAGGGGGTAGGAGGAAACATCCTGAAGGGGATCTGCTCTCCATCTTTGAGTATGCCAATCTACGGGACACACCGGACTGATCCCCCCGGTGGGTTTTAGCGTCGAACCCCAAAAAAAGGAAAACTGGCTTCATTTCAATCTCATCAGTCCAGATCCTTCCCCTCATTTGGCTCTTCCTGTCCTCCTCCTGTCCTTTTTTACCCCTCCACTATCTACACTTAGTCTCTTTCATCCTCCCCTCCTCCGTCTGTCTCCGCTGTGAGTCTCTCCGTCCTCCGTTGTAATGATGTTTGACAGAAGCTCGCGCTGATACGCTGTGATGTCCGTCCTAATTAACGGCGGTCCGAGCAGAGCAGATGTCACTCAGCTCTGCCTTTACTGAAGCGCGTTAATATGTAATTACACTGTAATTATCTGATACCGAAACTGAACGAACGGCTCCTGCTGAGGGCACCGCAACTCAAACAAAGATAGAAATATTTAACTTTAATAAACCCGGAATAATTTGAGGCTGATTATTTCTGGCTGCGGCCAAATTAAATCCAAATGCGCCCAATTTTCCAAACTATAATTGTTTACAGTTTGTCTAAAGCAGATAGTTTCGAGGTTAACAACTCTTTCAAATTTACTTTGGTTCGGCGTCATTAATTCGCAAACATCACAAGATATGAATTCAGACTGCAAATTAAAACATGAATAATTCACACAAATCCTCCCAAAATTTGGCAATCAGTTATTTGACCAAAAAATATGAGAAAAACACATATTTAACTAATTTCTAAGAGACAAATTTCAACGAGTAAATCGGTAAAGAAAAAAAAAAACATGGATCTAAAAATTAAAGGCAAAAACAAGAGTCGTATAACTGAGTGATGAAGTAAGACGGTGATTATGTAAGAAGGTAAGTCGGTAGTAATCAAGTAAGTCAATAAGTAAGCAAGCCAAAAAGTAAGCAAACAACATTAAGTAAGTAACCACGGAGACGAAGTAAGAAACTGCAGTCATCAAGGTCTTAAGTAATTAAGCAAATGAACTGACAACTAGGAAAGGTAATTAAGCAAGTAAGTCAGAAAAAAGCAGGTTAGTTAGTGAGATAGGAGACAAGTAAAGCGTAGAGACTAACACAACTCACCTACTCTCTTCCAGCAGCCGCTTGTTTGTAGTGAGACTTAAGGCCAGTCCATTTTGGACTACAGTGGAGTTTCGCAGCTCAAGGAAGAACATTTATGATCATTTCTTTATGGAAATACAATCAGACCGAGACGCTAAGGCAGAAGAAATAACGTGTCTGCAGAGCAAAATGATTAATATGGTGATTATTACTTCAAGGAAATGATAAAGTAATGATCATAAATGTTCTTCCTTGAGCTGTGTCACCCCGCTGCAGTCCGTAATGGACTGGCACGAGGTCTCCCAAATATAAACAATTACTTTGCATCAGTAAAAAATATATCTTTATATATTTGCATCTAAAAGATAAAGGCAAAAATTAGAGTCATATAACAGTAATAAAGTGAGGATGTGATTCAGTAAGAAGGTGGGTAAGGAGATGACAAGTAAGACAGTGATTATGTAAGAAGGCAGGACGGTAAGTCGGTAGTAATCAAGTAAGTCAATAAGTAAGCAAGCCTAAAAGTAAGTAAGCAAACAAGACATTAAGTAAGTAACCACAGAGACGGAGTAAGAAACTGCAGTAGATAATTGAGCAAATGAACTGATAACTAGGGAAGGTAATTCAGCAAGTAAGTCAGAAAAAAGTAGGTTAGTTAGCAAGATAGGAGACAAGTAGTTCAGGAGGATAAAGATTACGCAAGCAAGATGGTAAGTGAATAAGCACAAAGAACCAAGGAAGGAAGGAAGCAGGAAAGAAGGGAAAGAGTTAAAGGTAAAGCAAATAAGATGGAAAAACAGAGTCAGTAAGCATGTTAGTAATCAAGTCACTCCACAAGTATGTAAGCAAGTTAAGCGAGTACGTCATCATCAATGTGAGAAAATAAGACGGTGAACGAGTAAATAAGCAAACAAAACGTTAATAAATTACGTAAGCAAGTGAGCGAGACAGTAACTTTGCAAAATGAGTTAGTATACACGCAAGAAGCTAAGCCAGCGAGGAGGAAAGTAAGCAGATAAAGATGTTAGTTTGTAAGTAAGTTAGTAAGATAGTGAGTTAGTGACCGCACAAGGTATTTTAAAGACAAGGGAAAAATTAGGTTTTTATTCGGTGTATGTCTCGATACACAGGGATGGTTTAAACTTTGGCACATTTTGTTATGAGTTTGGTTAAAAGTCCAAAAACAAGTTTGTTTTGATTCAGAGTAAATCTTCAGAGTTTGTTGATTGGCTCCGTAATAATCTCTACAAACAACCTTTTGTTTTTCAACAAGTTTACCTGCAGATGAGTTTATTTTAGTGACAGAATTGCGTTCATTAGAAGAGAGACGAAACCATTTGTCTCCAAACGAGCTTAATTAACACGGCTGTTGAATACAAGTGATTCTTCTTTCTCGGGTATAAAAATAACTCTTTTACGCCCTTCAGGTTTGTCGCTGATTAGAAAGTAGAAGAGAAAGAAGGAGAGATAAGCTGTTTACACTGTTAACAGTTTATAGAAACATTTTCCACACCACACTCCTTGGATTAAACGTCGACTTTATCAGCAGTTTAGGCACTCGTTCACATTTCTGTGGTCACTATTTGAAGCAGCTGAGCGTTTACGATAAGTTGTTTTGTTTCTCAGAACTTAAATTGGCTGTTTTTAAAGTTTTCTTGCCCTGGAAACGGGGTCATGAAGCGGCGTTTTATTCCAAAACCATAATGCATATTGATGGGATTTCTTTGAATGGCCCTTGCCAAAGGCCGAGTACGATACAAAATTCATGTTTCTATATTCATCATCGTAGGAGTCATTGCTGCTGTTCTGGGGCAGGAAACTCAAATATTCCGACATGTTGGAGTTCATTCAGGAGCCGAGGGCGTTTTTCTACCGGCTAAGGCTTTTGGTCCTTTTTCTGTATTTTCCCCTCAGCGTCTTTTATCCACTTTGTCATTTATCAACGTGACAGTTCGGGCCTCTGCTTGGGACATGCCCACTCAAATCTATGATATCCTTTCTCTTTGAATTAGACCGTAGATAATTTAAGGAGCAGCACCGAGGGAAGCGGAAGGACTCTCTGTACTCTCAGTTCCCCCATATTAATTAGATCCTGCCCTTAAAATATTTGCATACTTCAAAGAACTGCTTGTTTCTTCGGGCTACTTATACCCAACACATTCGGCGGGTCTGCAAAAGCAGGGAACCTGTTTCCAACTCAGAGAAGAGAGACGGCAAACTCCTGTTTTAAGTTTTTGAGTGACGATTTTGATGAGAAAGAAAAAGATTGGCACTATGTTTCATTTCTGCTTGTATCTCTGTCAACACATCTGTTTACACACTTTTTGAGGCTATTTCTTACCCTGCCCTCCTTCATCCATCTCTAATCTATCCTTTCTCCATGCAGCTCCCTGAATTTTTATGGCAAATCCTGCAGGATAGGTGGTTTTATCTGCAGGGGGGTCTGCTAATCATGCTCCATCCTTGTAGGACAGATTAGCACTAGCTCCTGATTTCATGCACCACCTGTGTTTTGCAGCACTCTGTCTGCATCCCCGGTGGTTCCAGGTGAATCCTGCAGGGAGCACAGCACGCCAAGGTTTCATATACCCCTATCCAGAGCATCAGAGAGGAGTCGATACAAGGTTGAGGATATTCTACGAGGTATTAATTAGGCTGGCTCCTGCTCACCTCCCCCTTCGGTGCTGACCCGACTCGCCCTGGCCTCCATCTGGAGCACGTTTAAAGATGGGAAAGTTGAGGGCTTATGGGATTCCCACGCTGGGATTCATCTCCCCGAGTCACGTGGGGGTTTAGCCCACGTGGAGAGATAATTAGTGAGGAATCATTAATTGATATCACGAACACATAACCTACACATCAGTCAGCTGAAACACGTGAACACAGTGTGCTGAGAGATCATTAAAATGATTAAGTAATAAAGGATGTTTTGTAAGAATGAACGCGGCTTAAAGCATCAGCTGACATTTTGAATACCTTACCTTGAACTGGGGCTGTTGTGGTAAACCAGTGTTGGCTTTAACTGTCTTAAAATGTTGATATTGTACTAAAAATAAGCAAACGATAATACCCTGACTTTACTGTACGCTGGTTACCACGCTTCACAAAATGGAGGATAGACGAAGAAGAAGTAGCAGACTGCTAGTGAGCTAAATGTAGCAGCCGACTGAGAGACAATTAGGCACTTTTAGAGCCGATATTTAAGATTTATTTTGAATCCAGAAACATTAGAGCTTGTGCCGCTTTGGGTTACTAATCAACTGAACATTTACACTCTGACTGCTATTTTTCTTTTAGTTATGTAACTTACAATTTACTGAAAGAAACATACAGGAATTAATTATGTTTTTAAGAGATAGTATTGTACTTCTTACATATTTTGAAAACAAAAGTGAACTTCAAATGTTCAAAAGTTACAGATTACAAGGTTAATGTGTGTTGAATAGGGTGACCATATTCTGATTTCCCAAAAATAGGACACGACTACGCGGGGGCGGAGTCACGGAGTTGCATGAAGTTACGTTTTTTGGGTCAGATTGAGTGTCTTTTACGTGCTTCTAACTCAGTAACTTCACATGACACAAACTCGAAACTTCAATACAAAATATATATATATAAATATATTTGAAGGATTTTAGAAACTTCCCCAGACAAAGCTGGACAGCCCCCCAAAAACAGGACATGTCCTGGTACAAGAGGACGTATGGTCACCCTAGTGTTGAAGTTAAGCTACAAATGGCTCGTTCAGGCAGACAGTCACACGAGAATTCAATGAGATCATTACGAGATGAGGTCAAATGGTGACATCACCAGACATTGAATCTAGGGTTCTAGAACGCTGCATTCAGTGTTCTGGAATTCTGGGGGAGGGGTCCCTTAAAGGGACAGCGTCTCAGACAGAGGCTGAAATATGCTCAGAACATGTTCAACTGTAAATCTTGTAGAGCTGCTAAGAAATACTCAGAGGGATGTTGTAGAGGCGAAAAATAAGCAAAATACCCCTTTTTAAGTATATTTAGTAATGTGTGGCTTATCTCTCCTTAATTTGACTGATTGTGTTGTTTTATTTTCAACTTTATGGTAAATAGCGCCCTCATCATTGATATTCTACGACCATGATAACCGTGATGTGAACATCTGCCTTGACATATAACAGCTGACATATAATCAAAGGTAGACATATTAGCGATTGAGGAACACCAGGAAATGATTATAATAAAATGAATTGTTAGAAAATTAATCCAAATTCCGATGTGTAAAAATAGCTTTAATGCATCAGTGATCAGCTCTGTAGGCCTGTAGCAACATTCTAGTCAGTTACTATTCCTGTCTCTTCAATATTAACTGACACTTTACCAGGTACAGCTGTGAGTCTGAGCCGCTGTAATCATCCTCTGTATCATCTTTTTTTGAACAGCTTCGATGTCTTAAAGCTTGTGTAGTTGTGCTGTAAAGTCTAATCACACAATCTTTTGATTTACGTCCCTCATCGTTTGAGAGGCTGTAGATTCTTCTGTTGAAATATCGTGTCACAATGACAGGCTGGGGATTTTATTAGAGACGCTGTTTAATACGAGAGTTTGACAACATCTTTAAATTTACTGCATATAGACAGGAGATGGAGACAGTTATTAATAAAGTGGTGAGTTAAAAATAAGTGCAGGTAAACGACGTTTCAGTTACTCCACGATCATCAGACCGCTTAAACATCCATGTAAAAATTCTGGAGAGCCGTACATAATGTTAGCTTTAACCTCAATTTGTCACCCTTGGTCGGCTGAATCAACGCTTGTGAGCATTGAATGATTAATGAAAATAGGATTTGCTGCAGAGCAGTGAATTGGATTGAAATAGAGTAAAACGGTGACTCAGAGTGTAAATAGTTCCCCTCAGGAAATACTGTATGTCTGCGAAGATGCCAGGCTAATTTCTGCTGTTTTATCATCAATTAAACGCCAGTGAAATTGTGTAAGGGTCTCATTTAAAATAATTTGCACGCGATTAAACGCCTCCGCTCTGTCTCAGGTATCCATGAAAAGCAAAGGGGGGGAGAGCATCAGCAAAGATTCCGAGGTTTAGAGCGGAACAATCAGACACAGCATAAAAAGAGGAGTTAATGGAGGGGAACGTAGTTTGGAGCTAGTCCAGGCAGGCTAAAGCAGTTTTAATAGAATGCCCATTTTGGTATCGTGAAGTTAATTGACTGAGCAGTCGGGTAAGATGGGCTGGCAAAAGGATCAGCTGTTATTTTATGGCCTGCCTGAACTAACACTACACTCAAGGTCTTCTGTTGAATGGTTGATTAAACTTTATCTCATAAAAGCGCAGAAATGTTTCATCGAGGCGGGAATTTAGAGGCAGCTCTGGTATTTTATTTTAGCAGCAGTGGATCTAAAAGTGACCCTCGGTTCTTACCAAGACCTG
Organism: Xyrichtys novacula; assembly: GCA_962446985.1. NCBI lineage: Eukaryota > Metazoa > Chordata > Actinopteri > Labriformes > Labridae > Xyrichtys > Xyrichtys novacula. Next base: position 1,836,169 of record OY660882.1, on the reverse strand, counting down.
AGGACGTCCACTTGTGGGTTTTCTAGGAACAGTCCAAAAGCTGCTAAGAAAAAAAACATTATGTGTGATGACAGTAACCCAGCTCTTGTGGGAGAAAAAGACGCTCTGAAAGGCAGCTCAAGAGAGCGAATTTATTAGGCTGATAATTTCTCCCTTGTGCTGATTCTCCAGCTGAACAAATGAAATCCTTGGGCGAGTGAATCTGCAGAACGCATTTCAAATTATGCTCACAAAACTCTGGTCCAAAGAGTGTCGTTGATGTAACACAGAGTCCCAGCAGTGTCTCTTGAAGCTTCAGTGCTGTATTAAAACAGTATATTTGTTTTGTCTGAAAACCAATCACAGCTGACATACATGTGCATGTTCGTACCGAGCTGATTTACTGCACACAGGTTGCAGTTTCAGACACAGTGAAGAAAGTTTGCCAGCCCTTCCCTCGGACATGCTGCAGCAGGAATACTCTGCAGAACTATCCCTTTTGGATTTACTGTCAGTCATTCTGCTCGGATGACTGTGTTTACCTTGACAGATATTTATTCAGTCCACAAAAACATTCCACCTCTGGTCAGGGATGGTTCCACAGTGCCTCATTACTTTTACATTTCGTCCCGGTAATCAAAAAGTCAAGTTTGACGGAAAAATTGATGTTACTGCGTTGTGAAAATCCATAAATATCAGGGTGATGAAGTAAACGACATGAAATATTCACCGAATGTTGCCACAGTCAGTGAAGGTAGTGCATTTGTACGCATTTCAGGATGGCAGGGTGTTTCTAAAGGGAAAAAAGTCTTGATTTCTGGGTTTATAATGTATTGTTTTTCCAAGCAGGGGCTGTAATAATGGCCACGAAGCAGACAAACTTGGAGTTCAGTGATGGAAAAGGACGTCACCTCTTACATATTTGATTTACAAACCACGAAGAGCTGCTGCTGCTGCTGCTGCTGCTGCTGCGCTTCGCTCCTCTCATTAATTTAACAAACACTCACCTGTCCTCCCATGTCTCCTCTCTCCGCAGCGTCGCAGTGGGTGTGGGTTTCTACGGCAACAGCGAGACGAATGACGGCGTGTACCAGTTGACCTACTCCCTCTACAATGCCAATCACACGCTGGGCGGAGTGGACAGTCTGGTGAGTAAAACACAGGAGTCACATGAAGGATGTCTCCTGAATATAAAAACCACCGACTGACTTTAAAGACTCAAGACTTTCACAAAAGTGAAACCAAAACACTCCACGACTGTGACTTGTGAAGATTAACTTGATGGTTTGAAACTTGACTTGAAACTTGTTAAGATTAATTTGGGACTTCTAAAAATGACCCAAGACTTGGCTTAAAATTTCAAAAGACTTTCTCGGTTTTGTGCGAAATGACTTGAAACCGCTAACAGACTCGTTGGGAACCTGTCATAGACTTGTATTGTTGGACCTGAAATTTGACTTTAGATGCAACACTTGTTAGGGTTGCTTTTATACTTGGCTCAAGACTTGCAGATGACCAAACACTTTATAAATTGACTTGAGACTGACTTGGACCTTGTTAGTGAGTTGAGACTAGGACCTAATTATTTGTAACAGCACCCTTAATGTGGCAAGTTAAACTCTGGACTTGTAACAACTGACAGAAGTCATGACTTGTGACTTGGAAGATGAATCAGCAATAACACATACTGACTTGAAAACTGAATTAAGACTAGTCATATCCTGCCCACATGGGAATTATAAAGACTGACTTGATTCAGCACTTGAAACATGGGTAGATAGACTTGAGACTTGATTTTTAGGTTCATTCACATTAATCTAAGACTTGAGTTTAAACTTGTTAAGATTAACTTGAGACAGAAAGGGAGTAATTTATGCAAACTTTGTGGATTGACTTGTGACTTGACTCAAGTCTTTTGATTAGTGAATTAAGACTAGTAATTCACGTGTGTAACTTGACTAGGCATTTGTCGAGTTTATCTTGGGACTTGTGGGATTGACCAAGGACATGACTTGTTGACAAAACAAGTTCAAACACTATTTTTCTCTCCAATTCACACACGTCTCAAGTCAAGACACATATGAGCCAAGTCACTGTACCTAGTTTTGAACCAAGTCTTACGTCAATCTATTCAACTGACAGGAGTAATGTTAACAAGTCATGATACAGGTTTCAAGGGATTTGGTACAAGTCAAAGTCATGTCCTCAGTTGGTTTCTGGTTTGATATATATTGACTTGAAACCTAAATTAAGACTTAAAATTGACTGAAATTAACACTTGGACATAAATTAGCATGGTAAGAACCAATTAAAATGACTCACTCCGTGTTTTCAGAACTTAATCCATGTCTCATCTGTTAACATGGAGGAGACAGACCTCATGATGTTTATTACAGTTAGTCAGTTCTTGGAAGCTGAAAATGCTTTGGCGTCACTTTTTGGATCTGTCACACCATCCATCTTTATACAGTATATAGTTTAAACACATAACGTATTAAGGAAGTGTAGAATAACGTTATTGATTTGTTAAACAACCCAAATAGAAACCATTCAGTTCATGTGAAGTTTACAGAGCCATGCAGCCAGAAACAAACAGCTCTGAGTGAAGACTTCAAAATGCTCTTTGTGATGCACACAGACACAGAAGAGAAAAGGAAAGCCCGGAGGACTCCATTTAAAACGTCTTTAAATGTTTTTATGGTTCTTTTTATGGCTTTTTTCTGCTACACACAAATTGACAGCTTCTAAACACAAAATCTCATTCCCTCCAGACACACAAACACTCTCTCTCTCTCGCTCTCTCTCTCTCTCACCCTGCCCAGCCTTTTCCCAGCCCGCTGTGGCCTCAGCAGAACAAAGAGCCGTCCTGTGCCTTTCTTGTTCTCACTTTAGCTCAGTGTGTGTGCATGATCTTTTTCTATTTTTACCCGATTCAGCTCCCGTCTGAAAAGACGCTCTTCACACAACCCCTAAATGTAGCTCGCTGTTGAAAATTTCAAACTGATGACTAGAAGGTTTTGTGTTTTAAGGCAGGTGTCAAACACCGAGCAGAGTGATACCCCTGGGTGTTTTTCTATCCGGCATTTCTTTATAAACTGTTTTGAAGTCATGTTAGTAATTTTAATAGTACAAGCTAATTACCTGTCAGCAGTGTCAGTTCACAGCAGCTTGGCTCAGCAGTGTGCGGTATTGTGTTGTCAGATAGGCTGTATGGTTAAGACTTGAGAACTTGAGCACCGACCTGAGGGAATTACAAAAACCTGTGGCTTCACTGAAAAAATTTGAGATTTTTCTAAAATCAGTTTAAGACTTGGCTTACCAAAGACCTGTGAAAGTAGAAACCAGATATAGATTAACCTGATACTTAGTTTGGGATTTGTGTCAAAACTTTGACAAATTTACTGAGGACCAAGACTTAATTGATCCAGTTCTAGACTTGACACTTGTGTAGATTGACTTGGGACTTGACTTAAATCTTGTAAACAGTGAATTTTGACAATTAGTGGATCAACTTGAGTTTAAACTTTTGAAGATTAACTTGAGGCCAGTGCATGACTTGTGATTAAAAACCTTGACTCATACAAACTGACTTGAAACCTGAACTAAGACTTGTCATATCAGGCCACAGACTTGCAGTGATTGACTGACCTGATACACCTCTTAAGACATGGTTGGATTAACTGAAGACTGAATATCAGATTTTTGACATTGATCCAAGGCTCGGGTTTCAACTTGTCAAAATTAACTTGAGATAAAAACGGAGTACATTGAAATTCGACCTCAATTTATTGAGGTGTTTGGACTCGACGAAAACTGTCAAAAACTAGATTTACCATTGACTTGTGTTGAACAGGGCGAGTTTGTTGCCATGAATATTGAAAAGTTGAGCTTTACAGAGGTTTGATTTAAGACTTGTCAGAGTGAATTTTGGGCTTCTATGAACTGACTTGGTGCCTGGTTGAAGACTTGTGAAAAAGCACTTGACACTAGATTTATACCAACGTAGAGGGGCTTTACTTGAAGCTTGTAAAAATCATACTTCGAGACTGATTGAAACTAGATTTAGACCTGTAAAGATGAACCTGGGACTTGTGCATTTTGACTCGAGACTTGATTTCAGGTGTGTTTAAAATGAATGTGCGCTGACCTGACACTTGACTTGAGACTTGTTAAAATCGACCAGACTGAACTCTAGACTTGTCTAGTCGTGTTGGGACTTGGTTTAACCTAAATCAGGACTAAATTGGAACCTGCTTTGGCTGATTTGATGTCGGCATATTTTCTGGAGGGAATAGGTTTGTGTTACCGCCTTTGGGTTGCATGACCAGCATCAACGCCGGTAGGGACCGGGGCATTGCTCGCTGTCGTGAGGCAGGGATTAAGTCTCAATCTGAGTTAATGGAGATTAATGTGGTGGTATGTGAAACACTTACTGCTGTGACTCGGTGTGGCCTCAGCTGTAAACACTTTACCAAGAGTATAGATCACTCGACACACTTGGAGTGTAGGTCTATGTCAGGACTTACCGCTCTTATGATGAGGGGGAAACCATGTCAGATCTTAATGGCGAGTCGTCCTGAGCTGTCTGGCTCTGACTGATGCGTGTGATGACAGATTTACAGTGGAAACATGTACGAACCCTGCGATTACTCATGTTGGACCGCTGTAGATTGTCAGCTGGTATTATAATGTGACGTGCATTAACCATTCACTCGAACAGTGAATATTATACTCGATATGATTAACTCAATTTAATCAGCATCTCCGCATTTAGGTTGTTCTTTTCTTTACACAAAGAGACGGGAGAGCCTGCAGATCATGTGAATTATTCACCCATTGTTTCGCATGCTTGTAAAGCACTTAGCCACCTTCATTTCTCAAAGGCGCATTAGCGGAAGGAGAGAAATAATTAACATATAGCTCATTTGAAATCTTGTCAGTGTCCCTCCGGGATGTGTGAACTCGTGCAAACACATAATTGGACATGGTGGCCTTTATTTTAGCATCTCACGTGTGAGCGCACTCATTTCTGTGTGCATGAGTGAGTTCATTGCAGCCATCTATAGACTGTTGAGGAGTCTAAGTTCTCGAGCGGGACAAAGAGCCTAGTGTGCCACACACAGTTCCCAGTCTCCCCCCACCTAATCAACCATGAGCCCGGGAGACAAAGCCGTTTGACAGGGAAGGACAAGCAGCAATGCTGGCCCGTCTGATTGGCAGAATCGGGATTGAAATCTGTATTGAGAGCAGTGACAATGAAGGCCTCGCTGCCATTTGGCCCACACAAATGCCTTTTAGCCCCGATCCAAGAGCGCCAAGAAGTGAGCTGGCCTCTAAAGAGTCTGTGTTAAAGACGGGAAAGAAAGGCTGTGAGGCTCATTATCAGGAGATGCTTTTTTTGCTTGGCTACTATTGAGACCTTGATTAGTTACAGTCTGGAATATATGCGTATGATGTTTTTATGTACGCTCTGACTCATGCATAAAAAATACACCGTCTTTCAGAGCGAGGATCCGAATGGGGAAAAAGCACTTGAATACTAATTGTGGTGCATTCAGAGATGTTACTTTTAACAGGGATGCTAAAACTTGGTTGCAAAAACATGGAAAGTTGCCAACTGAGATGCTTCGCCGATGCTGTAATGGGACTGTTGTGACATTTGAAGTCTTTAGACGCACTAATAATAACTCCATTGTTTGGAGAAAGGGGGCTGTGTGAGAGTTTTGGCAGCCAGCAGTCACCCAGTGGACTCGGTCGATGTCTGGGTCAGTCCTTGAGCATTTGGCCAGAACTCAGACATGGTTTGGAAGCTGGCCACAACCTAATTAGAAAACATGCACATCTCCGCAGCATTAACATAATAAGCTTTTCTTAATGGTTGGAAATATTAATGTATTCATTAACGGTTATTAATTGAAATATGTGACTGGAATTTTGTTTAGTCTCTGAGCGAAGAATTGAATGATAATGAATTTCATTAACCCTGAGGGACGATGAATGTTCTCTTCGCTCGCTGAGTTTTTGATATTCAACCAGCTTCTCCGCAGGGGAGGAAGTTTTCATAGAAATGAGAGGACAGTCAAACTCTAGACAGACAGCCTCAGGTGGAATTCAGATCTTCCGTAGAAGTGTTTGTTTTCAGTCGACAAAATGTTGAATCGCAATCACAAAGGCTAGCTGGAATCAGCCGTCACTTTGACTTCATCATAAGCAGCTATGATCAATGTGAAACAAGGTTTGGAAGCTCAAGGTAACTCCCAAGGGTGGGCCGATGTATCTTCAACATGTTGTGTAACAGCAGTACGAACTATCAGGCAGCTACAGGTGGAGAGAGGAGAGCAGGGAGAGGAACAGGAGGAGGCAGGTGTGCGCCTGAAAAGCCAAAGGACAAAGGAATGACAGCAATAATAAGTAACAAAGAGCACAAACAAGTGCTCAAAAGTGAGAGACATTCCTCTGAATCATTATAAAAACCAGGTCCAAGTCTTGACATAGTAAAGGACGTTATAGAAAAGCTTGAAAAGACCGAACGATTTGTTTAATCTGTCATCTGTGATAAAGTGTACATGGTAAATATTAATTCAAGGCTCTCAGAGTGAAGAATTGATGCATGGTCCTACAATACTCTCGACTTGTTGGGTAATATCTCAATAGGCTGACTCCTGCCCCCTTCTATTGGTTTCAAGGGTCAGAAATTACAGTATAGAAATTGTTGGTCTTGTAAACAATCATAAGAAAAGCATCAATTTGTGTTTCAGTCTTTTTTATGAACGCTATCAGGTTAATAGCTCAAGTTAATTGTAGAAAATTCAATTTTTCTTGATTTATTCCTGTCTAATCTTGGCTTTTTTAGGACTTATAGGAAACAAACAGACACATAGATTGACAGTAACTCTACTTACACCCAGAGCAGCAGCTGCAGCTCTCCTCGGTTTGGTGTCGCTTGAGAGTCCGATGATAGAGAGAAATCTGTTCCACCCCAGAAAAGGACACTCAGTCATTTTGGTGTGTTTAAGGAAATTGAAAGTACTCACTGAAAAGTTGCTTTTGAAAGGTGCTGAAGTGTGTGTGCTTGAGAATGTAATCCAGTCGAGACATGACTGATAGACACTTGTGCTGACTTCCCCGGCTCTCTTTTGTAGGTATAAGGGCGGCCTTGTTAAGTTGAAGGTAAAGTACCATTCACACTGGGCCAGAGGTCAGCTCTGCGGCCAAACCACTTTCCACTCCACTCGGCATCACTGTGAACTCTTGCTCTCTGTAAAGCTAAACTGCGGACATTCCCAAAGTGGTTTGAATGACTTTCATCTACCCATGAATCACCGTACTTACAGCAAAGTATTTTTGTCCGTTCTGATTTTTTCCTTTGGTCAACAAACTTCGCTGTGTGAGGTTTTCTGAAGGACCTGATTCAACAAACCAATAAACACCTTTTCGCAAAAAGCTACAGGAAGTATCCGAGAGAAGGATATATATTTTTAAAGAGATGTTCTGCTCGGATTCGTGGTCCATATCTTTGGGGTGAATAAGCGGCTAAAGCACTCCAGATCCATGTTGCATTTCACGCTCTGGCTCCTGCATTCAATTTTAATTATAGCAAGGCTTTCCACCGTCAAACAAAGACATGGACTTAGACCAGGGAAGATGGTTAATCCTTTAGCTTTGTTACACTTTGACAGATTCACTCACGGTTCATCAAGTATCAAGAAATAACCGAACAAGCAAAGAGTGGTTTTGGAGTGATTCTCAGATGTCCGCTGAACCCTAAAATGAACTTAACTACATCATAAAACAAAAGCTCTGTCGCAGCTGTGTGTTATATAATAAGTTGAGTTTGTTTAGTTATAAATAAACTCTTGAACAGATCCCACATTCAGAAAATCTTGCTGTGGAGTTCCAGTGTGTGCTGTTGGGTTCACAATGTGCAGTTTCTGTGCGACTGTGTAGCTGTTACAGGAAGCGTACACACTGTGCGAATCATATCATATCTTGATGAAATGATGAATTACTCTGCCATCTGTTAATTTGGTGAAATGGATTTTGCTTTCTCAACCTGCTGTCACATTCAAGCTTATAATTATGACGCTAGCACCATCGTTGTTACAGTTAATAATAATAATAATAATAGATTTTATTTGTAACGCACTTTACATTTAAAAATAAATCTCAAAGTGCACAACAAGACAACAATAACAGTAAAAACCAAGCAACAAAGTTACAGTTAGGAGTGACCTGTGTCCTGGTAACTTACAGTTAGGGATGTCCCAGTCTGATATTGATATTGGATATCGGTCCAATATCAGCAACAAAACGAATATCAGATTATGTAGGCCTGTGTCTAAAATCTCAGATATAAGCATTTCGATAAAAGGAGTCCATTCCAGATTCCAGTCCAGCACCTCTATCTAGCAGCACTCACGTAATCACAACAACAGTGTGTACTAAGGTACAAACAAAGTATCCAGGAGTAAGAGTGATTAGGGCTGGGCAATATGGCCTCAAATCGATATCACGATATATTGAGCAGTTCACCTCAATAACGATAAATGGACGATAACTACTTCACAAGCTGCTCACCCCCTCCCACATTAACTTCGTCTGCTACAACTTTTGAACCATCCTCCATCTCCACACCTGTGATTCCCTCTTTGTTACAGACTGGATGGGGGGTGGAGTCACGTGTCCGACAGCTTCTTAAAGAGACATGAGACCATAACCCCCCAAACCAACTTTTAATTATCTATTTTTTTGACATCAAACATTGGCAAGATGACGTCGGTTATCGTCGTAAATTTTGGAATCTTTTAAATTTTCGGTTTATCGCCCAGCCCTAATATCAGATTAATATCAATATCAACCAATACGGAAGGCTACAATATCGGTATCGTATCAGAAGTAAAAAAGTTGTATCGGGACACCCCTAGCTCCAGTCAAATGATGGTTTGTTGCTTGGAAGGTTACTCCACTCTAGTGTCTGCCCTGTGATGTGAATACCAACACAAAGCCCATTTTCAAACAGCAAAAATGGTGCATCATATACTTAAAATTCTATAGTGTACTCCCAAAAGCAAAGGAGGCAGTATTATAATGTATTCTGCAAACCTCTCACTGATGAGTCGTCCTCTCAGTCCTGCTTTATTAACTCTGAAACGTTAATAAATGGTCCAGCAGAAGTCCTTATGCAGTTTTAATGGTAATACAATTGGTTCTCGTGTATCGTGCGAGCCGTGGCATTGATTTTAAGCTCCTCCGTAAGACTGAATTCATAAATCTCCGGTCTGTATGTGTAATTACAGATAAAATTTTATCGTTTTATAATGGAGCCAATGAGGCAAAGAAAGAGATGTAAGATTAAATGACTAAACCAACCCCCACATCGCCCAGAGTCTGAATACACGCTCGTGTAAACCAGAACCTTTACATAATGCCCATTGATACATATTTTCTTCCCTTTCCCCAGCTTGAATCCACATTTGATATTTGACGGCTCTGTCATGTTTTCAGCCCAGGGCCTCTTGTCATTTGTCACAGCAGTCATTTATCTGGATTTCTCACGGTTTCTTGTTTGTTGTTACCCTCTGGCGAATAGAGAAAAAGAATGTTCCACTATAAAATAGCTTCACGCCGAACACATTTCTGCTGCTTGTTTAGAAAATTGTGAGGCAGAGAATGCTTCTCCGTGCCCTCAAAACATCAGACTTGAGATAAAGAGAGGAGAAAGACTGGGACTGGGACTGGGAATCGTATCTTCACGATCTGTGGAGATCACTTACACGATGAGGAGCGGACCAAGGCGAGGAGAGATTAGCGGGACTGGTTGTCTCCCCGGGCGTTTGAGATAAGATTGTCACACAGGAGGCGAATATCAGATACAAACCTTCATTTCTCATCTGTGATTTCATGTGCTCAGTCTGAGAGTGACTGAGTGATCAGATAGCAGACTTCAGAGCACCCCGGGCTTGTGAATATGATCTCAGTGGTTGCTTTTGTTTCGTTTTCAAATATTCAAACCGCTCAGTGTTGGGTCTTCATGTGGGTTTAACATCTTCAGAATCCTCTGATGGTGAAAACATGATAGTAGTGCATTTTTGAACACTTATGTAAGGTGCAGACGTTGAAGACTTACAATAATATGGTTCTTATTCCCTTTGACTGACGAAAACCTCTCTTACATGTTATCAGACAGGGAGGTGAAACATATATAGAATTAGCTGTTTAATGTTTTTTATACTCTTGACTTTTCTTTAGCACCAACATGATGCTGGTTTTGATTGTTGTAACATGAGATTTGACCACAAAAATACTAAAAACTCTTAGCATCCAGTTTTCTGCATGCTTGTTCTTCTTAAGAATATTCCCATCATGCTTTTATTTTGAAATCTGAACGTGTAAGCTGTTTGCAGTGAGCTTTAAAGTTCTTGGACTGTTCTTCATAGAGATGCTACGTCTAGCTTACAAGCGGCTAAGATACAGGATATTACTGTATGTTTATTTTAAAGGGATATTCCAGAATTATTAACACAGAGTTGGACACCCCCTCAAGAGATGAATGTTGCTGACCGCTTGCTTCTCTAGTTATACCAACTTTATAATCATATTTTATCATTTCCTTGAAGTATTGATCATCATATTAATCATTTTGCACTGCAGACGCGGTAGTTCTTCTGTCTTAGCGTCTCAGTCTGATCGCATTTATATAAAGAAATGATCATAAATGTTCTTCCTTGAGCTGCGTCACCCCGCTGTAGTCCCTAATGGATTGGCCGAGGTCCCAAACAAGTGGCTGCTGGAAGAGAGTAGGTGAGTTGTGTTTAGTCTCTTTGCTAAAGAAATAAGTCAAAGTTTAAAAAGATGTTTAATGGCTAGTGCTATGGCTAGGACCCTATATGTACTGTTGATGAAGTTAGGTGCTGATCTGAGCATTATTTGGCGTTTTGGTTGAGGTTTGTCTGGATTATCCCTTTAAGCAGAAACTTGCAAAGGTGGTTTTAGTTGATACCAGTCACTTACTGGAACAAGCTTAATCAGGCTGTGAAGTGGAGGAGTTAAAATTGGTCCTATTTGTGTTTCCTCGCCTTTTACAGCCAGCCTCAAGTGGACTCTTGAACATCCACTGTGTTTTCCACTTCCTGATTGGTTTCATTTTTCAACACCAGAGGTTTCGGCTTGATTCTGACTCTGGCTTTCAGCTCAAAGAACATTTTTTCCCAGGAACAGCCTCACAGAGGCAGTAGACTCTCAGACTTGTTTGTTGTTGGGCCGCACATTGAATACAAACCCGACTAATTACTTCTCCCCCAACCTCCCCTTGCCTCAGCTTCAGAAAATCCCGTCCCTGACAAACACGGCAACAATATGAGTTGTCTCTCCTGCGAATGCAAAGTACCCAGGGCTGAATGAAAGCATTAATTAGCCTCTTTTTGATTATCAAATAGCAGGATGTCTCTGTGAATGCCATTCCCTGTAAACAACTTCTCCCCTCAAGCAAAGTGGAGGGTAATTAAACCCAAAGAAACTGTAACAGTACAGGAACGGTTGGCTCTTACATAAAATCTGCTCCGTCTGTCTTCTTGGCCATCGAGGTAAAAATCTGGCGTCTAAAACAAAAATATTTGCCTGTATTAGTTTTGTTTGTTGACCACCTTTAAGAGTCCCAATCTTTCCTCCGCAGAATGGATTAGTTGCTATGTGATTACATGGCTTACACAAGTAAACAAACTATCCGATTCATTAGCGAGGTATCAATTCGGATAAAAAGTCTGACAAACAACGGCGGCCCTGGAATGAAACAGCTCCAGCAAAAGCAAACCTACTATTTCAACTCTGAGTACTTGAGTTTTGGATGTTTTCCAAGCTGAGCCGTTCGCTGAAAAGGGACCTCTTCACCAACACCCACAATCAGTATTCAAGCTCCCCCGCACTGGCCTCTGTTTCAACTCTGCTGCTGATTGGCAGCACAGACCAGCCTCACGTTAGCTTCACCTCTGCACGCTCAGGGCAGGGTTTTTCTCCTGGGCAGGAAAGTTGACTGAGAGCCGACACTTATGAGGAGAAATCTGTGCTTTTTCACTTGAAGGTGAATCTGATAAGTACACCTACGGTTGCAGGGAGATTTTTAAAGGAGTGCATGAACTGTTGTTTGCAAAATTTAAGAATCAAAATCTCTTGATATTGACGGGTGCATGGGCTGATATACAAACTAACACACATACTGAACCTTCTAAATTTTGGAGAACCTCTCAAAGGGATATTCCAGCGTAAAATTTATTTAGGGTCAAACACACCATAACACCGAGTTAGAAGCCCCGTCGAGAGATGAATGTTGCCGACCGCTTACTTCTCTAGTTATATCAACTTTAGTAACGACCGCAGGATAGCAATACAGAGAGCCACGAGCTCAACCAAAACGCCACTTTACAGCCACAAATAATACTCAGAACAGCACCTAACTTCATCAACAGTACATATAGGGTCCCAGCCATAGTACTAGACACCAAACATCTTATTAACTTTGACTCATTTCTTTAGCAAAGGGACTAAACACAACTCACCTACTCTCTTCCAGCAGCCGCTTGTTTGTTGTGGCGAGACCTCAGGCCAGTCCATTACGAACTGCTGCGGGGTGCCGCAGCTCAAGGAAGAACATCTATGATAATTTCTTTATCATTTCCTTGAAGTAATAATCATCATATTAATCAATTTACTCTGCAGACATTGTAGTTCTGCTTTAGTGTCTCAGTCTGATTGCATTTCCATGAAGAAATTATCATAAATGTTTCCGTGTCATGGTTATCCTGAAGACTTCAAAATCAGACAACTAGAGAGGACAGATGGTTTGAAAGTCTTTACCAGTCTGGAGAAACCCTCTCTGAACAGAAGAGGTGGACTAACCTCTCCAACACTTACAGTGCAGTTCTTAGCTCTCTCCCCAGGAAGCTCCACAAACATTCACACCTGGGACAATGTGTCCACAACACCTCACATGGAAGGGGTAGGTAACGACCCACTCAGGTTAACGACCTCGGGATCATTACCCGGACATGGGTGTCTACAACCCATTCATTCCAGCTCCTCCCAGTCGTTGTTTTTCCCTTCTCCAGTAAGATAAATACCTGCTCCCCTCACTAGCTATTTTAGAACTGAAGAAGCTTCTTGGATTAGAGGTGAAACATCTTTGAGGTGATCATAAATGTTCTTCCTTGAGCTGCGTCACCCCGCTGTTGTCCGCAATGGACTGGCCTGAGGTCTCGCTACAAACAAGCGGCTGCTGGAAGAGAGTAGGTGAGTTGTGTTTAGTCTCTTTGCTAAAGAAATTAGTCAAAGTTCAAAAGATGTTTGTTGGCTAGTACTATGGCTAGGACCCTATATGTACTGTTGATGAAGTTAGGTGCTGTTCTGAGCATTATTTGTGGCGTTTTGGTTGAGGTTTGTTTATGGCTCCTCAGACTGCTGTGTTACTAAAGTTGGTATAACTAGAGAAGTAAGTGATCGTCAACATTCATCTCTTGAGGGGGTGTCTAACTCTGTGTTACGGTGTGTTTGACCCTAATTAAATTTTACGCCGGAATATCCCTTTAAAACCTTCAGCATCTACATTCACTCCATGTTATAAAATCTCTTCCTCCTCCATCATTCTTGGAATAAATCTAAACTTGAATTCAAGTCCAGTCTGCAGCGCTGTCACACATTCATCTCACCTCCTCTTCCTCTTCCTCTCCTTCCTCCCTCCTGTGCCCTCCAGGTGACTGGAACCATGGGCAGCATGAAGAGCGGCCTGCAGATGCACCTCGCAAGGCTGGACGAGATCTTCGCCACGCGGGGCGACTACGTGCAGACCCTGCAGTTCATGCAGCAGATGGCGGACAACGTGATCAAGCAGCTGCTGGGGCTGCCCGACTGGGAGGACGCTAAAGTGGACCTGGCAGCCATTGCTGATCAAACGGCGCACGTCGAGTACTACAGGTGAGGAAGTCAACATGAGTCACTCCTGTAATAGCTGGAATTACAAACAGATTTGAGTTTCGAGTTTAACACGGAGAGAGAGAAAAACAAAATTGGAGCTGGATTAAAGCTGAGGAGGCAGAATTTGGGATTTTCTTCAAAACTCAAAAGGTTGTTTGCCGTTGCCATGGATATTTCCAAGGGTATAAAGCGCCCACAGTTACGTGGGAGGCGAAATGTACACAAGCATTTTTAAATGCAAATCAGTCAGGAACATTATTATAAGCACGGTTATTTATAACACGGGAACAAGATGTATCTCCATACAAAGCTTCGTGGATCGTGTCGTTTTGGCGGCAGGAGTCTTCGCCTCAGGACAGACGCACGCTGATGTATTTGAACGGTACAAATTAAAGTTTAAGAAAGACATTCTCCGTTCAGATAAGCGTGAGTAATCCTTTTGTAGTACGTCTCTTCTGTGGAAACTGTCAGCCGAACATGCAGATGAGCGGGTAATTCGTGTGCGGATAGCTACATTTGCACATAATGACCTGAATAAATCACATGATGTTTAAAGGGATGGGATGAAGTAACGTGGCTGCATGTGTTCATCATCCACTTGTGTTAACAGAAAAGAGAACTATCCCGTTAAATCATCAGCAATTATTGCATCAGCTCTGAAAACAACAGCTTTAACGACTACAGTATGTTCAGACTTATTACCTGTCTCATTACCATTAAACTCTGAGAGGCTCCGAGTCATTTTCCCGTCCTTGTGTGCGGCTGATGAGTCTCCTCTCAGAGTCTGCGGTAAGTGACAGGCTGGTGTGTTCGTATTGATCGGTAATGTGACTCCTCTTTTCTGCCGATAATTCAATACCTCATAGCTCAGAACTAATGAAGTGGGCAGAAAGACAGCAGACAGCCAGACACTGAAAGCTGTTAATGGACTGGTTATCGCTCGTCGCCCTCCAATGAGTAGTTTGTGAAGAGTGTGTGTGAGAGAGAGAGAGGGCTTGGGCGTGTTTTTGATTCAACTCGGCAAAGTCCGAGTGCGGCTCTCTGTAGAAAATCAACTTTTCCTCAAACACAGACATTAATTTGTCGTCTGATTATGATTCATCGTTCATTTCAGAGATGACAGAAGGCTGAAATTGACTGTTTTGACAGCTCGTCTCTTAAGTAGTCCTCCAGCGGCGTCGAAGTCCCGTATGTACACAAAGATGTAAGCTCGGCGCGTTTCATTTTTCATAGCATATCATAAATACGGCAATATATGAGCTGTGCGATGTTAACAAGAAGGTTCGGGGACGCCATAAATGGAGCCTGTTAAAACATTCATGTGCAGGTACTTTGGCTGAGCAGCTCTGAGAACAAAAGCAGAGCGTCTTGGATGATCACTTAGCTACACGTGTAAGAGTCAGGAGGGAGCGAAGAGGAGGAGGGTTTACGATTTTCAGAGGACGTTTTTTCTCCACAGATTGATGTCAGAAAGTCTTCACATTATTCAACCTTCTTCATCGACATTTAGGATTTTGGATTTTGACTCCATTCTTATATTTTTGACTTTGCTCTCAAAGTGTTTAGTGAAACAGTTTATTTCTGGTCTCACAGTCTGAGTGGATTTTACAGTAAGTAAAATGTTTGGATCACTCCTGTCCTCTGTCCACTCTGGTTATTTCTTTAAATCTTTGATCGGTGTTGACGCTGACTGCCTCTCATGATGTGTCACGCTTTTGTCCAAGGTTCAAATCCTGAATGAGCCCCCTATTTGTCGCGACACAAAAAAAGGGGGAGGACAGGGTCAACTCGAGGGTGACCATATTCTGATTCCCAAAAAGAGGACATGACTACACAGGAGCGGACTCACAGAGTTGCACGAAGTTAATTTTGAGACTTTCTAGCGAAACTAACTTACTGAGATAGTTTCACTTCTAACTCAGTAAGTCCACGTGACAAAAACTCAAAACTTACGTACAAAACTGTGAACGATTTTATAAATTTATCCAGTTAAAAGAGGACGTATAGTCACCCTAGTCAACTCAAACTATAATATTTCAATACAAAACTAATATTTTATCAACAAAAGGAATGAAGTGTGTGCCTCAGTTGATCAGCGTGTCTGTTGTTGGTTAAGTAATAAATGTATTTGTGCAGCATGTCCTCAAGTGTAAAACCAAAGTCCAAAGGAGGCTAAAGCCAACCAAACTAAACCCTGTTGCCGTGAGAATGAGAGAGAGAGAGAGAGAGAGAGAGGGCCAGGAACTCCCAAGTTCAGCTACCAGCAGCCTGCGAAAGGAACAAGAAAAACCAGGAAAAGGAACCAACAACAAGTCCCGACTAGACCTTCGGATCGCCACAATTTCAGCGTTTGAGGTCGAAGTAGTTCAGTCCCAACTACTGGTTTCAACATTTTCGGCTCGATATTCAGTCAAAGACTAAAAGAACAGCCTCCAGAGGACCTCTGCAAAGACATAACCACACTTTAGTCATAAATTTGATATTTACTGTGGCAGTCTGCCAACGTTTGCATTTCCTGACACTTCGCTTCAACTGAAGAAAAACTGCTTTAGAGTTTTAACTTGTCCATCAAAAAGAGAGGAGGTGAAAATCTCTTTACTTCTTTTCTGCAGGAGTTTGGTTTAATACTGTAGGAGCCATTTAATTACTGCTTTTCATAGACAAAGATGACCTTTGACCTCTGCTTAAACTGGGTTAAATAAAGCATCCCTGCAATTACAGTTATCATGCTTTGAAACTGAAGCGAGCCCATTAGCAGCTGCTGTCTGCGATCACACGTTCGAGCTTCTTTAAGACACGGACTTTTCTATTATAGATAAATCTCCTCGCCACATCTCCACGTGTCTCTATTCCGCACCCAGTTTGACTCTAATTGGATTAAGATAACACAGACAAACATGGTGGCAGTGTCACCCCAGAGCCTCCGTGTGCATGTTGATGTCGCTGCTTCTTGTGCCGGCGCCCGCAAAGATGGGGGGAAAAGATGAAACGAGGAAGACACGGCAGGGAGGGAGAGAGAGGAGGGCAAAAGAGGGCTGAAGGCAAAGAGACCGGGGGGAGGGAGATTAAAGAGGGAGAGAAAGCAGGGGAGGACAAAAAGACAGATAAATGAGGGGAAAAAAGATGAGCAAAGAAATAATTCAAAACCAAAGATGACAAAGAGAGCGACTTGTACGAGATAAAAATCAATATTTCTCTGCGGAAAGGTGATAAAACTGGTCCAATCTCATTTTTTCCACCACAGAAAACATTCAGCCATATGGGTTCGAGTCCATTCATTTCAAACCATCTGGACAGGCTTCCTTTGTCCAAAGACTGACCACCACTCAAATAACAGATGGACACCCTGAACAAGGCCGGACAGGACAGGAGTGTACCCTCCAGCCGCAGACACACACACACACACACAGCGATGACTGCTATTTAGTTTAGAGGTGAAAAGAAGTGGGACTCTGGCTGACCTCAACATTGTTCTCCAAAGATCTTGACTCCAGCTTTCTTTATTTTCCATTACTTGTAAGACTGCGCTCAGTTTTGAAACTCGCTCTTTGTTAAATATAATCCTGTCAAGGTTTGTTTTCACATGTCCCGTAGCTTTAAAGGTTACAGGGCTGAAAGTTTCCAACCAGACCTCTCAGAAAGTTTGTCACTGATTTGAACAAAGACGCTGACAATATTAGGATTTATAATCTCTGAGCACCAGCTCTTAATTTCCCCGGCTAAACCCACAGCAGGTTTCACTGGGATTAGCTAGCTAGTGAATAAGAATAGCATGAACTAGCCTAATAAGCTAACGTCAGTAGATTTAATTTGAGCTTTAGCTGCAGCATGCCAAATGGTCAATCTGTATCAGTTGCAAATAATAAATATAATCATGTATGACCCGATAAGAAACTTTCACGAATCAAGTTACTTTAATAACGTAAATATTTGCAATTAAAGCTCCAGTAAGGAGTTTCTTATCAGTTATCTAGCAGGTTGAAACTAAAAATAATAGATTTTTATGACTTACATAAACAAATTAGCCTGTTTGTGACGATACAGACTTTTTATTTATTCAGTTATTTTTGATGCTGTAACTGCTGCCGCTGGTTAGGTGTCAGACCAGATGGCTAACGGTGAGCTAAGATTCTCATTGAGTGAAATAAAAGTGGTAATTTTGTCCAAAAACAAGACCAACACATGTAAATGTCAAAATTAGGAAAGAGAGTAGATATACAGTTTTGTCCATAGGGGGCACTAGAGTCGATTTAAAAGCTTAAAGCTCCACTTGCCACAAAATTCAACTAAGTTTGAGCACAAACAGGAAGTTAACTGGACACTTAAAATGTTTGTATGGAATTATTAAAGTATTAAACTTAAATTTAGAAGAATAGAGAACTTTGACTCACTTAGCTAATGCTAACGCTCTAACTCCTTTGTAAAGGACAAAAGGCGATAAAAATGACCTGTTCAACAAAAACTCTGCTGTCTTGGAGTCTGTTTTCAGGCCCAAATCCTAGTGGAACTTTCTCCACCGCTGGAAGTTTATCCGAGTTAGATTCCTCGCTTGGACACATTTCCTCTTCAACTCCGCCCTTTCTTCTGTGGGCTTGCGTTTTCTTCGCACTTTTGGTGATGTGGGGCAAGCAGAAGTGTTTTATTTGTGACCTTCTCCACCACAGCTCCTGTAGCTAAGCTTCTACGCTACTTTTAGCCGGAAGAAAGCAGGGAGAGTGGGAGGGGATGCGTCGGAACTACAGGAGAGGGGTGTGTCAAATACAGCAAGGTGGTTGGATGGAGAGGCGGAGCAAGAGATTGACCAATAGGAGCTGTCCGGGACGGATGGCTCCCATTGGTCAATGTTTTTGCAGCCCTGCACCTGCTAGAGTGAACAGATTTTTTCCATTCTTTTTCTCTTCAACTTTGTAGAGATCACACTATAGGACCATGATTGCCATAGAAACGAGGTTCATAATAATTACCAATCTCTCCAATCGTCAACCATGCCTTTAAGTGAGTGTGATGAAACAGAAAAGCTAACATATATAACCTCCTCAAGGATAAGGGTGTTCATATTTACCACTAATCAGGTCTGTAGGTGGCTACTACAGTGATGCTCGCACAGACCAGGGCGTCTGTCATCTACCTGAAGAAACTACAAACTACGAGATAACCAAAATCTCCTGTTTTACCCACGAGACATCCACCTGCAGCTGACAATTATCTGTGTCTGTGTGTTTCCGCAGGTGGCTCATGTACCTGCTGCTCCTCATCGTGGACCTGATCATCTGCCTGCTGGCCTGTCTGGGTCTGGCCAAGCAGTCTCGCTGGCTGCTCACCACGTGAGTCTAATATTCCCTCCAACACTCGAATAATCCCACAAATAGGAGCCGTGTGTTTACAGAGAGGAGAGGCAGCCTGTTCTATTTTTGAGGGATTTCTGTTTTATCCCGAGCAGCAGAAGGAGAGACTGGGAGTGAAAAGCCAGGGGGCAGAATATGTGAGGGGAGATTAGCAGACTGAGTAAACGGCATCTAAGTGGGAGACATCATCAAAACAAGATGCATTCATTATGTTTTAGGCCGAGCAGCTGCTGCAGATGTTACAACAAAGAACTGGCTGTCCTCCAATCAAACAGAACTTTATTGCTTATACATTCCTCATACGTTCATATTTGCTTCACTCTGTCACGGATGTATTTACTCACCCGGAGTCGGCGTGGAAAAAACACTTTGAAGCGAGTGGCTGCAAATCTTCAAGTTTGTACTTTCTGCTGTGGCAGACGAATCCAAATCTTTTCATGCATGAACCTTTTATTTTTCCATACAGTTAACAGCAAAAATCATCCATTTCACCGCCCGATAATATGAATAAGTATGAGTGGGTATAGGCAGAGAGTGCTTGAGGCAGGGTTTGCTTCTCTTCCCATGGGAAATTGCCTGTGAACAAGTCCTTGTACAAACACTGCCCGGCTAGCCCTTGTTGTATTTCACCATTTGCTCACAGCGATGCCAGCGGTGGGCCTGAACTCGCTCCCAGTGTTGCCGTCTCAGTGGCTTCGCTCTGCAAATTGGATTGGAGAGCCGTGGAGAGATGGGAGCGAAGACATTTGATGTTATCTGCGATATAACTTCCTGAAGATTGTGATTCCAGTTTAACACTTGACCTGCTTTGAGCCGCCTCGGACATGAATTACCCCCCCGATAACGGACACAATGTCCTGCCTCTATGGACCTTTGTGAAGCAGGTCATTCATTATTTAGCTTTGAGTTTTAAGGTCTTTTTTTAGGATCGATGTTTTATTGATTTGACCTTCTTTAAATAACTAAAAAAGCAAGATAACCAAGAACGTAAAAGCACATGAAAGGAAGGTTAAAACTTGGACAAGTTTATTGTTTGAATTTCTACACAAAGAGACTCTGTGTTTACTTAAACAGAGACCACAACCTCAGTTTTACATCATACAGTAAAGGGGAAACACTTTAGATGAGGAAAACACAGAAACGTTTACAGTCTTTACAGTAGTATGAGACCAATAGGACCATAGTAGGTGGGAGATTACTACTTTTATTAAAGTAAATATATCAGAGTTTTTGTACTCTAAAAATGTAAAATTTTTAAATTTTTATAAGAGGTGGGCATTTAGCTATTTTAAAACCATTTAAAGCCTGTAATTAACTGAAAATATCACAGTGAAACATATCAAATAATAACAATCAAATGAGACAGGAGCATTTTACCATTAGGGGTCAAAGGAGACCAGTTTCTGAGGTTTAGGGTGGTGAAATGTTGTTCTTGATACAGGATTTCAGTTTCACTAAAGTTCAGAGTCACATTTGTTGTATTTTTGGTTTTTGGTGCACCAAATGGATTACAGGCCGGTTTAGCACCTGGACTCTTCTACTACTAAGCCTCACTGTTGCTCCAAAACCTGTATTGGTGTCCACCCAGAAAGGTAAACTAGCGTTACTATAGACGCTCAAATATCCCAACACCATCATGGATGCTGGCTTTAAAAATGTTATCTTACAGCAAACTGGGGCGAAAAGAGAATGTAGCATCCATGATTTCCAAAGAAAATGTCAAATTTTGATACGTCACCTTAACTCGGCATGTCCCAGAAAAGTCAGTTTCTTTTTGCAAGGTTTGAAAAGTTATAAATGAACAGATATTTTGACTCTTAAAGGCAGGATCTGAGGAAGCACTAGTTTTTGGGAGAAATCTTGATTGTTTGTAAACTCTACCCCTCCAAACCAGTTTTCCCCTCAGCTCCTCCTCTCCCCTCCCTCTCTGCTCCAGCAAGCCCCGCCCACACACAGACGCTCCTGCTCGCTCGTATCGTTCCAATTATTCAACAGTTCAAACAATTTTCTGTACTTTCTGGTTGGTTTTCTACCGTCCGATATTGTAGCATGCTAACTTTGTTTGTTTACAGTCGGAAAGAGCGGGCCGCTCAAAGAATGTAAAATGTTGACTACGCAGACATAATAAAACAACGCAATATCATTATATTACCAAATGTCATCAATAACTAATAACTATTGACTGATATTAACAGCTTTTTTGTATATACACAACAAAAAAAAGATGCTTCTTTAATGGAATCCTGCCTACCCCACCTTTAAGTCAAAATGCAGACTAAAAGTTTTATATTGCTTAAACAATTTTTTTATTGTTATTGTTAGTCGTCATCTCGCCGATTTATGTCTGATCGTCTTCTTGGATGTTTGATGCTAAACTCCGGGTAAAGTACCGTGATCGACCTCTCTGAGGAGCTGTCAATCAAAAAGAAGAGCGGCGTAAACCTAACGAAAAGTTTCTGTCTCGACACAGAGGGCTGTTATGCTGCAGATTTTATGTTGAGGGGCTTTTGCTTTTAAACCTGTTCGTTAAACGGGGTCCTGTTTTAGCTGAAGGGGCACGACTTCAGTACTCTGGCTGCAAATGAGCAATTTTGATGAGTGTGTGGGCGCGTGTTTTGACAACAGGAAGAGGTGGAGATGTGTCATCCGTCTTCATATCCATTCAGCGGTGCACATCAGCAAAAATAACCGTAATTATACTGTATATTCACATGATGTTCAGTCTCCTTACAGTACATTTGGGTTAAGTTCACCCGTCTCCTCTTGACTGTGATGATTTATTATTTCTCCGTTTCTTCCTCCGTTCACGTCTCGTCCAATCAGTCAGTTTAGGGTGTGCGCTGCATTAAAGTCGCCCTACTAACCACAACAACCCCCTCACCCCTCTTCCCTCTCTCTCCCTCCCTTCTTTCCTCACCCTCCTGCGACACTACTCACACAAGATGAGTCAGTGTCAAGAGTGTCTGCGCTCCTCCAGCCGAGTGGAAGTGGTTGAAGGCTTTTGGGAGCGGATCACACTCTGGGGGCCTTCCGACTCTCTCCGGTGTTTATAACCAGCCTGCTGTGAGTTAGCATGACACGCGGTAACAGCCTAGACAGGAAGATACGCCCACAAGTGAGGCGAGGAGGAGAGGCATGCATAGACCTCGCTGTCAGCTGTTTTATTCTGATTTCTCTTTGCTTTGCCTGCGCTGATCCTTTTTGTCAGTTTGTTTATGCTCTGAATGCTGTAAACTCCCCACGCCGCTCTGATTTATCGGGGTGGCAGCTATCTCAGACGCCGATGTTTGAATACACGAAAGCTTCATACGGTTTCTCAAAGTCGGCTGAATGGTGAAGTGTTATGAAAGCGTGGCAAATGAAGGTAAAATACTAAACCAGCTTCCTCAGTGAACTTATAACCCAAATGGAAATCAGAGCCGTTTAAAAGTGTTCAAACTGTCTGTTGACTGTAGGTAAAGTTTTTTTTTAAACCAAAAGTGAAGAAAAAATGTCATGAGGCGAAACTGCGGAGACACTTAAAGAGGCAAAAAAAATTAGCTATTTGTAAATCAACTGAAAACACGTTAACATGAATTCACAGTTTCACTGTTTTTAAATAAGTTTAATCAGCTAGGAACACATTTAAAGCAATGTGGCTACAGCTTCAGGGCCTGTGTCCACTCACAGCATTTTATTTATACTGTTAGTGTCCACAACCTTAAAGGGATATTCCGGCGTACAATTAATTTAGGGTCAAACACACCGAAGCACCGAGTTAGACACCCCCTGGAGAGATGAATGTTGCTGATCGCTTGCTTCTCTAGTTATACCAACTTTAGTAACGACCGCAGGATAGCAATACACAGCAGTCTGAGGAGCCATAAACAAACCTCAACCAAAACGCCACTCTATAGCCACAAATAATGATCAGAACAGCACCTAACTTCATCAACAGGACATATAGGGTCCCAGCCATAGTACTAGCCACCAAATATATTTTAACTTTCCCTTAATCCTTTAGCAAAGAGACTAAACACAACTCACCTACTCTCTTCCTGCAGCCGCTTGTTTATAGAAAGACCTCGGGCCAGTCCATTACAGACTACAGCGGGTGACGCAGCTCAAGGAAGAACATTTATGATCATTTCTTTATCATTTGCCTGAAGTAATAATCATCATATTTATCATTTTGAACTGCAGACGCTGTAGTTCTTCTGACTTAGCATCTCGGTCTGATTGTATTTCCATGAAGAAATTATCCTAAATTATCCAGTGTGTTTGACCCTAAATTAATTTTACACCAGAATACCCCTTTAATTTTAAAGCACTTCTCACTGGTTCTTACAGTTGCTAGGTAACAAATGTTGTCCTCCGGCATTTTCCTCTATCTTTTTACTGATGGTTATGACTGTTTTAAAATGCTCTGCAGTCTTCTTTTTTAATGCCGTTTTCGAAACAGATACCAGATGTCCGTCCCATCTTGATTGCGATGAAGACGTAACACTAACGAGTGCAGCTGTGTTTCAAACATTGAGCTTTCTTCAGCTACACAGATCTGCCAACACTGATGGCGCATTAGTGCTCAAAACACTGATCACTGAAAATGCTGAACTGTTTTGTAGAACAATCAGCTGTTAGTGGAAACAGGCCCTTAAAGCTTTTACTGCCCTGACATCCCGTGATCGAATCAAGCAGTTGATCTGACCCTCATTCGATAAATGAGCATCTCAAAGCTCCGTGTCTCATCTTACAGACAGGACTTTTCAAGCATGAACAAATCTACACAATGATGTGATTTACAGAGATTACATCACAGTAGAATTGGTTGTTTTTGGCGTAAACAATCGTATAAGCAAGACTGCGGCCCATGATTGTTCATATACAGTGAAACCTCTAGTTATGAGAATATAGATGGATACGAAACTTGATTAAGTTAAGTGATAATTAATGGATGATAATAAAATTTTTGAATCAAAAACTGGACTGTCAAATATTTGTATTTATGGTGTGCCACAAGGAAGCGTACACGGGCCTTTGTGGTTGTGCAAATACACCGTTTAAATGAGTGTACTGTACAAATGTGTATAATATGTAGGTATTTATACAGATCTTTGTAGTTTATACAAATCAATCAGCTCTTTGCTTCATTCTGTTCCTTCTCAAACTGTTTATTTTGACATACATGTGTTGTGTAAATTTATCTTTGACATGTACAGTTGTTTGGTGAACATATGTATGTTATTTTGTTTGGTGTTTTCGTTTCTAGTTGTTTGAGATAAATAAAGAAGGAAGAAAGAAAGAAAGAATTGCAGAATCTATCAAATTTTGAGAAGACACAGTTCCTTAAAAAGGATCTAAATATGGATCTAAGCACTTTTTGTTCGACCTAAGAAGACATATCAGACTCCAAACCTTGTCTCTATACTGTTTGTCATTTCCTGTTTCTCATCCCACCGGTCGCTTTTCATTTCTGCAATTTAATACAGACAAATGGCAGAAAAAATAACCTTAAAAAATGTGATTTATTGACTCAGCAGGAGCTGAAGGAAGCAGTCCGGTAGCCAATCCACGTCATGTCTGTGTGTTTGCAAAACCTCAGAGTCAGTTTCTTGTTCTTGGATGGTTCAGCAAAAAAAACAGACTAAAGTTTGCAATTATCTCTCATGAATAAAATCACTGCTGTCTTTAAGAATAAATTTTCTTTGTTACTGGGCAAGATCAGATCGAGAAAATCAAGAGACAAGTTCAGTTAAGAAGCAAACCCAAGAGCCAAACGTCTCATTATTTCAGTCAAGTCTGTGTTTTCAGGGGAATAAATTCAACGCAGACACAATCAATCACTCGGAAAGTTATTATTTTCTGAGGAGCTCTAATGTAGTTCACCTTCACATTTCAGCCGTTTTTTTAAAGTGACAATCACAAAGCAGGAAGCATTACTCAGCCTTGAGGGAATAATATGAGTGTTATGATGAGTTTCTTGGTTTTGGCAGCTTGTTCCTTTTTCTGTTTTTCTGCTCCGAGGATCACATCCCCTTTTAATTTCTCTGTTAATTTGAAACAAACAAACGCTTTAGTGGAGATCTTTAAAAAGCAGGTAAATGCGAAAGAGTCCAGAAACCCTTTTCCCTGCACTGACTTAATCCAGAGTGACTCGGCTGCATACTTTACCAGAGTCATCTGCGCGGCTCATCGGCCCCTGTAACTTTTTCACTTGATTTGCTTTGTGTTACGTTTTCACCCGATTCACTGCGACTCCTTTTAGCTCAGTGAATCCCCTCTGCCCACCAGAGCACAAAACCAAACACAGTCTTATTGGTTTGGATGTGACCTGCTGGCACTGCAGAGGCCCCTGAAAGGGTTGCCAACTCACCCAGCTCACACAGTCCAATATCACACGCCCTGAAACCACAAACTGTCAGAGTGGCATGACTTGGAAGACGCAAGCCAGTAGCTCTGGACTTTTTGGCTCGAGACCAAAGCAGTGTGTTTGTTTGTCTCTCACTGTAGCCTGCTAATACTCTGGTTTGTCTTTGCTTTATGTCTTTAAGTTGAGTGATATTGTCAAATTAGATACCAGGAGGTTTTGTGTGTGCCGGTAAAATTTTACCACAATGATGGTCAAGACAATGACGTGACAGTTTGTTGCAAAAGCCAATAAGAGTTGGATTTCTTGGCTTCCTGTGTTATCTCAAAAAACCTAACACCTGTTAATTTCCAATCCAGTTTACTTTGTTTATATCACACATTTAAAAAAACAATCAAGTTGAGCAAAGTGCTGCACAGTGCAGTAAAATAATTACAAACACACAGAACTTAAAACGCTGTCGCAGAATAAAGTAAAATGAAATAGAAGAATTGTAATGAAAACACTTTAAAAAATAAATAACAAAGAAATACAATTGAATGATATAAAAGAGTCTTAATAAAACCAAATAAAAAAGCTCCAAAAAGAAAATTATAAAGAAATAAAACAGGATAAAATAAAAAAGTCATAATAAAACCAAATAAAGACACTTTGAAAAACAAATAATAAAGATATAGATTTGAATAATATTAAAGAGTCTTAATAAAACATCATAAAAACACTTTAAATAATAAATAATAAAGAAATAAAATAAGATAAAAGTCTTAATAAAATCACATAAAAACACTTCAAAAAATAAATAAAAAATAAATAAAATAGAATAAAATAAAAGAATCAATAAAATCCCATAAAAACACTTTAAAAAATGATATAAAAATAGAATAAAGTAAAAACACTGTAAGAGCAAATAATAAAGAAATAAAAGAACAGACACAGACAGACACCGCACAACTCTCATGCTGGGTTAAAAGCCAAGGAGTTAAAATAAATTTTCAGGCGGGATTCAAAAGCTGTTCATTTTGGGGACAATTAAGTAAATCACAAGGTAACCTGTCATTTTTGTAGGTTTTTACAGCTTTACTGTGTGACCTATGATTTACAGCTGTGTATGTATATTTACAGTGAAGCTACGACTCTAGAAAACTGACAAGTCTGCTTTTTACCTGATGGTGTGGGTGTTCCCAGTCCTTGCATGTACATATGTGCTATGAGCGTATACAAAAAGCCATGGCAGGTAGAGCAGCAGCAAAGGGGGTAGAGAACAGAGTCAGTATCAGTGATAACCATAGACTGTATTTAGAATGGACGCCATCTGCCTCCTCGCTGGGTGAGGCCTTCGTGAGAACAGCACCCTCTGGTGACGGGCTGCAGTATAGGTCATAAATCCAGCAAAATTAATGGACAAACTTTAGAGACTAATTACACAGAATATAGGACGTGGAGAAAACCTCGGAAATACAGAGAGCTTTTCGGCTTCAAATGCATGTACTGACGGAAGGCATAGCCAAGTTATCCATAGTATCTACAGTCTGTTGAGATTTAGAGAAACCTGCAGAGGAATATTCAGAGCTCTTGTTCATAGTTTCGAGATAGATGCTTAGATTGTGTGTGAATGTATGCAGACGATACTGTGGAAAACAACTCTGAACCTGTCTGCATCTGTTCTGCCTTGTGATTTTAAATCAAGACAAGGACTCGGTGAAGCCTTGCTCTCTTTGCTATCTGTCTCGCTGTGAAGTGTCAGCGCTTGTGAGGGCTCTGCATCTGAGAGAGGGAGGGAGGGAGAGAGGGAGGGAGACAGACTACCAGAGCAGATAAAACTGGAAGCAGGAAGCAAGATAGAGGAGAGAGAGGTGAAGGACTTGAGAGAGAGTGGGACTGAAAAGAAAAAACTGGATCACAAAAGATAAAGAACAAGTAGAGGCTTGTAAGTTCAATGTTGGGAGTTCGGTATCCTCTCAGCTCATTGTGAATAAAATAACCGCCTGAAAGATTGAGAGTGGTGAAAGACGACATGCTGAAAAACGCCCGGACATGCAAATTCAAATCAAACACATGCTGTAAAAGGACGATTGGAAAAGTGCCACAGCCGTCAAATCAACGGGAGTTTATTGGATTTTCTGGACAGTGTTTCACCTAACAAGAGCCGCCGTTTGATAGGACCAGAGTTCATCTTTTAATGGGTATTGATTTCCCTCTGTGTTGTTGTACACTAACAAAGAGGCACAGCACTCGCACCCCTGCGTGTCCACTATCTCACCCAAATCATCCCATTTACGCTCATATCTGATGTCATTACTGATATTATGAGCTCATCAGGGTGGGAGCAAACACTTAAACCAAACCACATGTTTGTCCTCACGGGAGCAGATAGCAGTCATCCACCCGGGGGCCGTAATCCGGAGCAGCGCCGCCCGGGAGATGGTATATGCTCTGATGCTCCTTCATGAGGTCATAAAGCCACAGGGCTGCAGCTGTGCAGGGCTGCGAAATCAACTCTAGCAGAGAAAAAGCATGACTCCTGACCTTTTCTGCAGATGACGGATCACTGAGATCAGACACTTCAGTCTCTGGGAGCTGAGGCTGTATCATCTCTGTGTCGTATCGCTCGTCGTTTTGAAAAAGCAGTTCTGGAAATAACTCCATCTGAGTTGCTTTTCTCCTTCTGTGGAACACCAGTAACCAAATTCATAAAACCCATCTTTAGTTTTGAGATTATGAACAGTATTAGTAATGCATTCTGTCCTGCTTTTCACAGTTTTCCTTCCTGATGTTTAAACATGTATTCAGACTAAAAGCAACTGTATGTAATCGTCACTTATACGAGTTGTGAGCGTGGGATTTGATTTGTGAAAATCAGACGCAACTATTTCTTGTTTCACTTCACTGATGGACATCAACTATTACAGTGAGTCTCAGGCTCCGTTTATACGTACCCGGTTATTTTTCAAAACAGAGACGTTAACCATCGTTTGCAACCTTCGTTTAGACGCAAACCGAGAATTCGCCCCTGAAAATGATGCTTTTTAAAAACACCAGCCAGAGTTTTCATGTCTGCATGTAAACAGAGAAAAAATTTGATTTGGACAGCCGACGGCAGATTGCATGCAGGAAAGAAGGAAGTATGGCTGCTGCGGGGTGACGCACGCGCACATGCATTGTCCGATCATACTCCGACTTTGCTGGTTACATGGTGGAGAAAATTGAATTCCAATCGCGTTATTTGGGTGTCTTAATTGGAGTTCACTGACTCCAATCGAAGTTCTCAAACTCCGATGACAGTCGGACTAAGGTGTTTACATGCGTTTCAGTTATCCAGTCTCAATCAGAAAAAGGCAATAATTCGGTTTTCTTGAGTGTCACGTAAACATACTGACTGTGAATTATCAGCTAAGCGGAGGCTGCACTCTGACTTACTACAGAGCTGTAAAAACAAAAATGAAACAGATCGACTAAACGTAAATCTGTAGTGTTTAATGCTAAAAGGGAAATTAAAATGTCACTTTTGATGCAATTTTTTAACTTTTAAAACAGTAGAAATGAGACGAATTATGTGTCAGATTATTGGCCACATCACCTGCTGCAGATTTACACTTGAAAACTGACTGTCTTTGCTGCTGCTCTCCCTGCCTTGGGTTTTCAGTGGCACTGATGTGGGCTCTCCCCTCCTCAGGTTTTAACATTTCCAGGTAAGGACCTAGAAGGTTGGGGGCCTCCAAGAACAGAGCGATACCAGGAAATAAAACTGACTGCGTTAGTATAATTAGCAATCTTTGACAGAAGTGGTCTTAGTTGGACTGATTTTCATAAAAACGTCGTGCGAACATGGAAATATGATCTGAAAGACATTATTACGCACATAAAAGAGGGCTGGTACGTCTAAGTTCAGCAGGCCAACTGTTCCCATTCAGTTCAATTCAATCCGATGGCTTTATTGGCAGGACTCGTGGAAAACTATGTTGCCAAAGCACATCTTGATCTAGAAGTTGGACGATTCATTGACAAAAAAAACACACATCAGCAACATCGGGTTGATGAATACTGGAGCCATCTCACCAGACTTTGAATAAAGACTTTCTATCTTGTTTACATCTCTTTCCTTTGCAAGTCGAGACGATAAACCCGAGTTAGCCTGCCAGTTTTCTAATGATGTGATTTATAATCGATTCAAATTACTCTAAAAAAACGTACTCCGGAGTGGAGCGAGTGAAGCTCATTATCAATCTTTGTGTTTGAATTGAAAGGCTTTAATTTATGTGGATAGATGGCCGGCTTTATGGAGCCATCATGGCTGCTGCGGCGTCAGTTAATCTCCATTTCCTGATTGATTATTGTCGTTCTCTGACCCCGCTGTTGTTTCTTTGTGTCCCTGCAGGATGATGGTGTTCGGGGTGCTGACGCTGGTCCTGAGCTGGACGTCTCTGGGAGCTGACCTGGCCACTGCTGTGGTGAGCTGCTTGGCTTCTTCGCCTCTTTACTGACAGATTTCCCCCCAACGAGAACCAAAGTATAAACTGCTCTGTAATCAGTTCTTGTCGCGCCTGTCAGTGGTGATGAATTACTCCAACTACACACACACTGCACTTGAAAAATGTCTTGATGAGGGGGTGATTATTCGCTGCTGCATATTTGCTATTGTGCACTTACCTGCATGAGGACATTTATGCATAGAAAAATGTGCAGTGTGCTGCATTATTTCAAAGTTGCATTGAACCTTTCCCTTGAAGATGTTTCGGTTATTATCTGTTAACCTTCAGATGCAACATTAACTCTGACAACAGACGCATATGAAGTCCCTCACAGGCGCCTTTAAAGTAATAATGAGACGATTTCCTCATGGAAATGCAATCAGACCCAGACACTAAGGCAGAAAAGCTACAGCGTCTGCCGTTCAAAATGATTATTACTTCAAGGAAATGATAAAGACATGATCATAAATGTTCTTCCTTGAGCTGCGTCACCCCGCTGTAGTCTGTAATGGACTGGCCTGAGGTCTTCGTACAAACAAGCGGCTGCTGGAAGAGAGTAGGTGAGTTGTGTTTAGTCTCTTTGCTAAAGAAATTAGTCAAAGCTAAAAAAGATGTTTGGTGGCTAGTGCTATGGCTGGGATCCTATATGTCCTGTTGATGAAGTTAGGTGCTGTTCTGAGCATTATTTGTGGCTATAGAGTGGCGTTTTGGTTGACGTTTGTTTATGGCTCCTCAGACCGCTGTGTATTACTATCCTGCAGTCGTTACTAAAGTTGGTAAAACTAGAGAAGCAAGCGGTCAGCAACATTCATCTCTTGAGGGGGTGTCTCTGTGGTGTGACAGTTCTATTCAACAGTTCGTTAAGTGATATCTGCCTTATTTTTTGGCTCATTATTACTTTAAAAGTAACTTGGTTTTAAGATGTGTTTGACCCTAAATTAATTTTACGCCGGAATATCCCTTTAAGCCTTTAAAGTGAAACACAAGGGCATCAGTGTGCACTTGATGATTATCTTGTCTAGCGCAGACAAGAAGAAAAACTACAAATAATAACTCCAGTGCAGAACATAGTTGCCAAGTCTGCTTATCATAAGCAACTTTGGGTTCTGTTTTTCTCAGAAGTTGCTTGTAAAACTCGTGAGTCGGGGGTTCCGTTTTTTTGACTTGTTTTTAACTTGTAGTTATTTATTTGAGCTTGCTTTTCTGTCTGCGTGAATCACCCCCGGTTATCTCACAACTTCCAAACTAAAGCATGAGTTCGTGGGTAGGTAATTTGTCAGACCACCGTTTCCTGAATTGCGCTCACTTGAGTACTCTGGGGGGTATTTAATTTATCCAAAGTTGTAATGTTAACTGTGTTTATTAGAATTTTGCCATTGCTTATGCATAATGTAATGATAATTGTATATATTTTCACCATTAACAAGCGGCCCTTGGTTTACACAGTGTGGCGGGTTGCCTGTCTGGCAACTTATTTTGGACTTGTTGGCTGCTTGTTTCTCTCAGCAGATCTGGCAACACTGGTGCAGAACAATTAAGTTGTAGCAATGAGGTAATTAACATGTAATTGCAGCTTATATCCAAAACTTAATTAACCTGAGCCTTCATTACAATTAACTTGCAAGGTAATAAGATTGTGCACTCAAGATAGAAGATGGTTATCTTGTGCAAACATGATGTGACTTCATAAAGTTGGTAAACTTGAACACAGACCGGGTGCAAAAGAAAAATAAATTTGGATCTATGAGAAAATAAAGGTAAACGTGCACAAGAGTTTAAATTTGTGCACACAAGATAAATTACTTTAGTCACAAGATGGTGCACAAAATCATTAACTTGTGCACCCTGTTAATTAAGATTATCACCCTGCCTGCATGAGAAAATCTAGTTGTGTGAACTAAATAATTTGCTTTCGATCACAAATCAATAAATTGTGCACACAAGTAATCTAATTTGTATCTAAAAGTCACATACAGGTATGCAAGAAATTTAACTTAAGGCCAAAAGATCATCGACATGTTTGAAGGAGTTGATTTACATACATGTGCAATAAAAAAACTATTAATTTGTGCGCATAACCTAGTTAACATGCACGCGTCATGTAGGTAATTTAATTGATTGCGCTTAACTTGCATGCATGCACAGGATTATTTTATCTTACTTCTCACGCACAAGATAACTAACTGCATTAGAAAACCCAAAGGATTATTTTATGTGGACGGGGTAATTAACTCGAACACTCAAGATAATTAACTTGTGCATAAAAGATAATTAACCTGAGTACGTCAGATAATTGCACACAGAAAATAACAAACTGTTTTCCTACAAGATAATTAACTCCTGTGCCCACAATAGTTATCTGTAATGTGATTATATGGCGATGCATACATAAAAGGAGAGTTATTCAAATATGAAGAATTTTCTGATCTTTTTTCCCTGATGCTGAAATAGATTAGAAAATTCAGAATCAGAAAACAGCAACAAAAGAACCGCAAACATTTCCAGCGTTATTATTCAGTTTTGAAAACTCTCTTTAGTGCGAAGGCTCATCAAGAAAAGAAACGCGGCTTTGAAGCTAATCATGGTTACGCAATTTTTAATGTTTTCCTTCATTATGTTCCCGCATAAAAAAAGCCCAAAGAGTGTTAAAACGACCTCGAGTGTAACAATTAGAGTGAGATTGGAAATAAAGAGATACATTAGAAAGAAAAGATGTGCAGCGGTGTGTGTGTGTGAGCGTGTGTGTGACTCATCAGCCTCAGGCGCGTGTGCTGTTTCTCTCAGGTTTGTTGTTTGATGTTGTGTTTTGACTCGGGGCTGCGGAGGATTGTTAGCATGTGTGAATTTAAGTTGGAGATAATTAGCATCGGGTGGGAAGCAGCGGGAGGCGGGATCAGTTACAAAATATTAGTCTCTGGTTTCATCTCTTCTTTTCATCTACGAGTTTAAAGCCCGCTTTACAAGACTGCGCTCTCTGTGGTCTACATTCGCTGCATCGGTGCCGGGACTCCTTTGGGATTCCTCGTGATGCCACTGAAAGGACACACTGAAGATGTTTGGTTGAAAAAAAAGAAAAAAAACCTGCAAGCACACAATGTTCAAAGAGACGCATAAGACAGAATTTCTAACAAACAGCATAGAGACGATCCATTTCAGCGAGGCCGCCGCTCTGTGAAGTACAGTATGTTGTGTGGAGGTGGGAAGGAGATGTAGGAAAGACAATCAGTATCGCAAATGAAGATGGAGAGGTTGAGTACGACGTGAGAGCGTCATGGCAACCAGGGATGTTTCAAAGTAACCTGTACTTCTTTCAGTTTCAATAATGTCTCCCATTAATCATGAAAAGAAGATAACTGATGATATTTTGTGGACATCTGTAAAAACTGAATATCATCATCAGGAGACCGTCACTGGGCTAATCGGTCATCTGTGATGTCCACTGGGAAAGTATTGACAACAAAAATTCATCATCTGAAGACCATTGATACCTTAACTCAATTTTAATGCTATATCTGTAGAGAAATCACTGTTGAATTACCCCCAATTTTCACCGCATCCAGAACGACTCCAACCCGAAACTGTGTCGATTTTCGCCGTCCGTTAATTCCTACTGGATCCGTTGGTGAGGCGGATTTCATGGCGGATTATGGACAGTAGGAAGAACTCTCTCATCCATGGTGTCATCGGGATGAAATGCTGTCTATAAACCTTTCACTTGTTTGTCTTGTTGCATGGTGTGAAATACAATCCACCTGAAACACGGAGTGTTTTATTTTGAAAAGAGGCCGGATGTTTTATTTTGTGTCTGTGCCCGACTTCCTTTCCAGCACGGGTTAATCTGTGCTGAATTTATCCAGCATGCTCTGGCGTCAGAAGCGGAACAGAAGGAAGCCGGTGGAAATTGACACATTAACTTGAATGGTGACGGTCAGCTACGATCGGCAGATACAGCCTTTTCGTAGCCGTTCCAGATGCGGTGGAAATTGGAGGTCAGTGTAGCTCTACTGAGCATTTTTAGGTCTAAAAGAGGTCAAATAGACGTCTAAATGTAGCCTAAATGACTGGTCTAAAATCAGACTACCACAGGTCTAAAAATTAACGTTTTTTTAGTCGTCTAAATTTAGATCAGGTTTAGACTAAATCTAAATCTGGGATATATCTATACTACACTGTATATTGCTCGACAGCTATCATAATTATTTTGGTGAAGTACTTGGAGATCAGTTTTGCAATATTTATCAAAAAATTGGTTGAAGTGCAACGTCTAAATTCTGTCTAAAAATACGCAGAATCTAGATGGTTGAAATTCGGTTTAAAAAAACTAAACCTCTTATTGCTCAATCTCAAAGTTAGGGAAGCCTGTGTGTTTGAAAATCTTAAAGCTCCAGTAAAGAATTTTAATTCGTGTGGATTTTAGCACCCCCTTGTGGGCAAAGCAGTACACTGACTCTTTTTTTTTTTTAAACTCAAGTTATCGTCATGAATCTTTTCCATGGAAATGTTTAAAAAAAGACTCTTTCTTCAGCCTGCTGACACCTACCCTGTGGCTACAGAGTGAGGCATTAATCATAACTTCGTGCTGACAGTCGGTCATGTTGTAATTAGTCTTGTTTGCGGTTGTGAGTCCTAAAATTACCAAACCTTTCAATCCCAACAGTCGCCTTGAAAAAGAAATAAGTCAGAACTTGGAGAAAGAGACCGACTTTAGGGTGTTTGGAGAAATGCAGGTGGCACTCTGTTACCACTTTGTTCAGGTCATGTAACAAGCATGTGGACAAAAGCAGAAAGAAAAGCTTTCATCTATACTCAGAGATCTTATTGTTGAACCAAAGTTGGATCAGTTATGGCTGAAAAATCCTTCTTCAACACTCGGATCAAGCGCCACAAAAATACCTCATATTTTTCTGCAAAGTCTGAATTACAAAATAAATCACAGCCGGTGCCTCCACCTGTGTTGTAACCTGTATATTATTTGGTTTTATTCGGTCTCCAGTGCGGCCAATGTCCACTTCCCCTCTTTCTTTACTTAAGACCAACAGTTTCAAAAGGCTAAAGATCGCTCAGGCAGGAGAAAAATGGGTGTAAACAAAGATATTAAACGAACATTTTTACTCTGCTGTGGGCTGAGTGTAATGCTCTGTGTGTGTGGAAAATTGTTTGCACTTTGGCCCAAGAGCAGCTGGACAGGAGTGTGTGTTTGTGTGTTTGTGTGTGTATTGACCTGTGAGCATGAAGGTTAAACAAACACTGATATAGATGTTGGTGTGTGAGTGTTTGTGAAAAGCTGTGTGACTCAGTACAGTCAACACCATCCTGAATAGCAAATAATAGATTAACAGTGGTTATAAAAAGGGCTTTGTTGTCATTGTTGGATTATATATGAAGTCTTTGAACTGTTGAAATGGAGCCTGAAGCGATCCCCTTAAAAACAGTCGATACACCAAATGAGAGACACTTTTATCTGGTGAAAAAAGTTCCTTTAATAGTCCTCAGACGATGGCTGTGTAAGTGAGTTCATCCACACAGACTTTAAGCAGAGTTAGACTTGTTAGAAGCCTTTAACAAATGAAAATTCACTATTCCTCTTTATTTGGTAGTTAAGAGTCGATTAATTATGTTCATCACCCCTTTATGTCTCATTAAAGCTCCTGTAGGGAACGCTCGATCTGTGTGGGTCTTGGCGCCCCCTATGGACAAAACAGTCATTAAAAATCCTCTCTCTCATGAATATTTTAATCCACTTCTACTAAATCTGTAAAGCTACTCAGAGCTCAGAGGAGGGCCGAGAGGCGATATTTTTTGTTGTTGTTGGATGGTTGGGGAAAGTCCCGCCCCGTTCGCCTCTGATTGGCTAGAAAAGCTGGAAACGTCATCACACGCTAAAACCAAATGCGCGCTGTCGGCTCTGTACACCTAATCCTAATCCTAACCCTTACCGTAACCCAACAGATGATGACGTTTCACAGCCATAAGGAATAACCAATCGAAGCCCAACACTTGTAGCCAATCAGAGGCGAAGGGGGGCGGGACCATCCTACAAAAAAAAAAAATTGCAGCCGGGAGAATGGGAGGGGACGAGTCGGAACTACTGGAGAGGGGTGTGTCGAATACAGCGAGGTGATTGGACGGAGAAGCAGAGCAGGAGATTGACCAATAGGAGCTGTTTAGGACGGATGGCTCCCATTGGTCAATGTTTTTGCAGCCCTGCACCTGATAGGGTGAACGGATTTTTTCCATTCTTATTTCTTTTCACTTTTTGGAGATTGCACTATAGGACCATGATCGCCATAGAAACGAGGCTCATAATAATAACCAATCTCTCCAATTGTCAACCATGCCTTTTAGGCTTTCAGACGTAAAAACAAAGATGTAAACAGATGGGTGTTAGATTTGTCCTCCACACAGAACTTCTGTTTGCACAAAAAGGAGCTAATGGAGAAAAAGAACATTTAATGTCTTTAAAAGCCTCAAACTAATTAATGACGTCATTTTTCTTTCAAAATTCATGTTACGAAACAGAATAGGAGGAAATCCTCTCATTAAAGAAGCTGGAATAAGTGAATTTTTGGCTTTTGCCTGATAGCGCCTGACTTCAATGCTGCAAACTGAATTATATTCAATCGGAAAATTAATTAATGGATGAATTGTTTCAGTCTTTTATGAAGGGCTTTGATAAGTTCTGAGGAATTTTTGCCTCAGTTCAGACTCTAAACTTAACTTCAGACAGTTCAACTCCAATTCCTCATTTGATGTATTACACAAACACCAGTCATACTTTTATATTTCTCTTCTGGGCAGACCATCTTTCTAAAGGAGGCTGAAATAAATCAGCGCTCACCTCCAGGAGGTGAACTCGTGTGTTAATGGAAGGTCTCACCATAACAACCGTGACCAGCGAGGCTTTAACAGCGTTCAAACTCTCAATCTGCTGTGTGACAATGTGTGAAAATCACTGAGAGACTTTCCTCGCACATCCCGCCATGACTTTTGATGATGTATTTGCGTCTGCCATCAGACGGACGGGTTTCGAATTAGATGTGATCATGGTGCCAGACAGCCGACGCAACCTTCATGCCTGTGTGTTTGTTTGTCTGTGTGAGGACGGGCCTGTGCAGCTGCAGCCTGTGTGTTTGTCAGGTGTGTTTTCAGGATATTTTTGTGCCTGACGGGAAGCAGATGTTTGTGCGTCTGCGGGGGAATCTTCAAATTATGCATGCGTGGAGACGACAGTTAGATTACAGTCTCAGATCAGAATGAATTAATGCATAATGAATGCAAACCCGTCGCAGAACTCCTAATTACAGACAGCGGGTAGTCAGGACTGTGCATCCTCTGTGAATCACTGCCTCTCTATCAGGAATTCCTACAAAGAGCTCCTGCTTTGTTAGGGCGCCCAGTATCGCTCTTTTCGCTCAAACTATCCTGGGTTTGCAGAGGATTCGAGTCTGTTTCATCTCCTGTGTGCGCAGGGCTCATTAGCACTCCCTCCAGAGAAAATTTAGCTTCATGGAGTGTGTGTTTGTCCTGAGTCTGGGGAACATTTAACATTCAGACAGCGCAATTTGGAGGAGACCATCACTCCTCACTTTTTGTTATTTGCAGAGACAGGTTCCTTGTTAGCGCTGCCTGTTGGAGTGAAAGTGTCTGAGTGACAGAATAGAAAAGTATTTCTGTCTAGACATGATAAAGAGGATTATAAGGAGAGCCTGTCATCTCTACTTTTCTCTGTGCGACAGAAAATAATAAAGATGATTGTTGTCTCTATTGTTCGGCGTTGTCAGAAAGACTTGCAAAGTGTTAATTAGGGAATCCCACACAAGAGGCAGAGCTGTTGTAGAGGATCTCGGCGCAGCTGTAGTTCAGTCAGGGAGGCCAAAGACAAGATCATCAACAAATGTGTTCAAATGTGAGAGTGATTTTGATTCTCAACAACCTTTCTGAAAGTGACAGGGTGACAACAGACTGCTGTTTGATGTCTCCTTTAAGAATTCACTTGACCCACAAACGTATCATATCAAGATTTATATTCCCAACAAACTCCTTAATTTTGGATATGTGCTGACTACAAGTATGAGGTGCAACATTACATACAAGACAAAAGGACCCAATATGATACAATTGAGTATAATGCAATACAAAATATTGGATTTGATATATATTATGATACTCTACTGTATGATATGATATAATATGATATGATATATGATACTGTATGATATGATATATGATATGATACTTTATATGATATGATATAATATGATATGATATGATACTGTATGATATATGATATAATATGATATGAAAGGATACTTTATGATATATGATACTGTATGATATGATATGATATGATATGATATGATGCGATATGATACGATAAGATATGATATGACTGAATTTGATACAATTCAATTTGTTACGATATAAAACCATATGATACAAAATGAGATGAAACCATACGATATGATAAATGCGATTTGATTCCATGAGATACAATATGATACAATGCGTCACAAAATAATATGACACGGTTTGACAGGACACCATATGCTATAGTATGATATGAAACCATTCCATATTATACGACATAATACAATTTGACATGATATATCATACCATTCAATCTGATATGAAACAATACTTTTCGATTCAGTTTGATTATATGTAATACGATATGTCATGACATGATATATGATACAGAATATAATTCATTACGATGAGACAAATATGACACGATGTGTCACAATATAAAATGATTTACAATACGACACGATACGAGATACTATATGATACGAGTCATTTTTGTTCAATATGATGATGATATGACACAATTTGATATGATATGATACAGTGCAGATTGTTTTGATATGATGTGTGATCAGGTTGTCATTACTCAGCCTAACTACAGTCAGATATCGTGACATTAAGTGATATTATGATGAACACATTGTCAAAACATCTGATCAATTATCAGCTGAAACTGTGTGTTTATAATGAACTGTGGTTATCAAACACTTTGAAAGTGACTCTCTATTAACGAATGAGTTTAATCCCATTAATTCCAGAGCAGTTCATAAAGGTGTTTTATTTTCTACCCGCTCTCTTCACGCACGTCCTCTTGTCTTTTAGGGCACGAGTGATTTCTGTGAGTGCCCGGACAAGTTCATCTTGAGCCAAACAAAGACTTTCATCGGTGCTGGTGAGCTACACTGTGAACGATTTGATTAATATTGCATTTATGGAGCAGTAGATTTGAGCGCAGGTCAGTTTTATTCTCTGTTTTTGTATTTTCCACAGATATTGTTCATTACTACATGTACTGCAACCAGACTCTAGCCAACCCATTCCAGCAGGTAAGAAACAGTCAGAGCGTCTGCTGAATATTGACGAAGATGATCTTTTCAGCTCTGATATGTTATCAGAATTTTATAACTCGTTTAAAAAATCTGGATTTAAAATTTTCTTTTATTCTTTTTAATTAAACCTCTTGACCAAGAGTTTCTGCTGACCTACCATCTTTTTTTTCATCTGTGAAAAAGTTTGGCTAAAGAGTGAAATTCAAACAGGAAAGTGAGAAAAAAAAACACAGAGGGAAATGAACAAAGAAAATATAAGAGAGAAAGATGGAAAAAGAAGAAAATAAGAGTGAGGAAGAAAGGATGAAAGAAAAAAGAGGGAAGGATAGAAGGAAAATTAAAGCAAATATAGTGAAAGAAAGACTAACGGAAAAGGAAAAAAGCAAAATAAGATTCAGATAAAAGAAAGAAGCACAGAAAGAAATACTACAAGTAAAAAAAGTAAGAGGAACATAAAAAGGAAAGAAAGAAAGAAAAGATGGAAAAAAAGTAATGAAAGAAAACAGACAAAGAGAGAGAAAAGGACAGAAAAGAAAAAGTAATGAAAAAACAAACAGAGATAAGAAAAAAAAGACGGAAGGATGCAAAATGAAAGAGAAAAAAGAAAGAGAAAAAAGAAAGATAAAAAGGAAAAAGAAACAGAAAAAAGAGAGAAAACAAAAGACCGAAAAAGAAAGCTAAAAAGAAAAAAGAAAGAGAGAGAAAGAAACAAAATTAAAGGAAGAGGAAAAAGAAAAAAGGAAATGAAAAAGAAAAAAGAATAAAGAAAGAACAGAAAGAAAAAGGAAAAGTAATAAGGAAACAAACAGAGATGAAGAACAAAACAAAAAGAAACAAAGACAGATAGAAGGATGCAAAATGAAAGATAAAAAGGAAAGATAAAAAGGAAAAAATAAAAACTAAGAAATTGAATCACACATGTCTATTATAGTTTTGTTTGCTGTATAAATTTCAGTCCATCAGAAAAACTCCTCACTGGAGCTTTAAGTCACGAGTCCATTAGATCCTCAGTTTTGGTTCTTAGTGTGAGTCCTGAACCAGAGAACTAAAACCCTGTATAATGGAGCATCTCTTAGACCTTTCTGGAGGTGAAGTGGATCCTACAGGATGAATATAAACATAAAGCTAATATGCATAAACGCATTCACTGATTAAAAAGTTGAACAGGGTTGAGCTCCTGTTTTAAGGTTACATAAAACCGCGCTCAAACAGCATTTCAATGACTATATTTAAATCTAAAGCAGTCCTTTTCTACATAATGAAATACAGTCATTAAAACGCTCTTGAAAAAAAATGGAGTTGAGTCACCCCGGACGTTTTAAAACCTCCACTTCCCGACGATGATTTGCTAATTTTTGACCCCAACGTTCAGACGTCTTTTGACCCGTGATTTTCTGAATCGCCGCTCCATGGAGGGTTCATTTCGCTGCCCTTAAGCCTCATCTTCATCACACTCTTCCTCTCTGTTCGGCCCTGTCTGTCTGAGTCATGTCCTGATTTCACCTCACGAGTCTGGCAGCATGTTACAACCCTATCTCTGAGCCTGTCACTACCACTTTGCCCTCTCTCTTGTTAAAGTCCTTCAGCAAACAAGCCGAAAGTTACTAAAAGAAACGTCGCAAAATCGCAGAAGAGTTGGCGCGGTTTAGAAAATCTCCCTGAGTTTACTCGTCAGAAAAAACAGAGCAGGAATTGTGGGTCACATCGCTGACTTGGCTGCTTACATCAGTCAGCAGTAAAGTCAATTTCTGCAAGCTGTGGCTCAGCAGAGCTCAGATCTTATTATCCGGCTCTGGTAGACATACCCTGAGGATAACAAGAGCAGAGCAGCAGAGGTCTGACAGCCGTCACCCCGCCTGGTAAACAAAGTCAGCTCTCTTTTCTCTGCCACACAGACGCCCAACAGGTGCAAAGTTCACAAGCAAGCTGGCAGAAGCAAGAATTCACTCCGATTTGCAAACATATAAGCTCTCCTCTCTCTTCCTTTTCCTCCAAAGTCTTTCTCTAAAATCTTCTTCGTGTATTTTCAGCCTTAAACATAGCCGTGCCCGGTACTTCTTCTACCCTTGGTGAACTTGTACTTCATCGCTCTGGGCGCCACTCTTCCGTCACCCCTGCTCCTTTTTCTCTGGCTCTTCTTCATTTCCTTTCATCATCATCTCTTTTTCCACTTTCTCTGCCCTATATTTTTATTTTTATACTTTATTTGGCTCTGGAAAAGCTGATTTAAAAAAAAAAATAAAAAACCCAACCTGATCAGGCTGTTTGGATTGTGCAGCGGCGAGCAGTTTGACCACGAACGGTCATGCAGATCCAGAAAGAAACGTCAGATCAAAGGAAGGCAATTACATTTGTGGATGGTCGAGGTAATTGACCATATCCTGTTTCAATTTAAGATCCCGCCGCGAGCTGGGCAGGTTCCAAACGATCTGAGTGAGGTTAGGCGACTGTGAAGATACAATTTAACTCTGAGATCCAGCAGATTGATTCATTCATGGTTGCGCCTGAGTGTTAATTCAAAAACAGTCATGGTGCAGAAGGTGCTGTCTTTAGATATGTGATTATCAATGTGCTGAAAATGGAGGCTTACTTTGCCCCCTGTTGGCAAGAACGTGAACCTACAGGGACACAAACTTTTAACTTCTTATCAAGCATTAAAAGAGTGATTTAACAGCAGTTCAGTGCTTTAAATTCAGACTTTAAATCTGCTTTTTTATCGGATTTCTTACACAGTAACTGTCATATCTTTACATACACATTTGAGCAAAAAGTGTCAACATTTCAAAGAATTATGAAAGTGCTGCTTGTAACACATCTGCAGGAGTAGCTGTGCTTTTCCATTGTCAATGTCTTGACCTTTGCTGTATATGTTTTGCTGTATTTTTTTTCATTATATTATTAAACTAATTTGTTTATTATTATTAATTTTTTTATTATTATTTTATTATTATTATTTTATCCTTTTATTTATTAACATTAATATTTTATTTTATTTATATATTATTATTATTATTATTATTATTATTATTTTATCCTTTTATTTATTTACATTTATATTTTATTTTATTTATTATTATTATTATTATCATTATTATTATTTTTTATTTTATTTTATCCTTTTATTTATTTACATATATATTTATCTTTAATTGTTATTATTATTATCGTTATCGTTATAATTATAATTATTTTATTTTATCCTTTTATTTTATCTTTTATTTATTTATTTACATTAATATTTTCTTTTATTTATTTGGGTGAAATTTTTGTTCTGTCGTTATTAAAGTTGTATACTGTTTATGAAAAAATGTTATTAAATTAATTGTTTTTTATAAAAAATGCATCAAAGCTCAATAACTGCATAGAAAGTTAGCTTAGCAAGTGAAACTAGTTCACCAACCATCTCGTACCTTTCTCTATAAAACTAAGACAAATCTGCTGTTCTCGTGTACCAAACAGTTTTTGTTTAATTAGCTGCAATAACTAATTATAACAGAGATAAACAAACTGAGGCATATAGTAATCCTGCTAAAAGCTTATGAGTCTAGCTTAACTGTCTGCTACATCGTCTGGACGACAGCTGCTATTTTAATCTTGTTTTCTTGTTTTTGTTTAGGGGTAGATATTCGTGTGCATGTAAGGTTTTGTAGATCAGTTTGACACCCTAGTTAAGCAGCTTTAAGAGCACAAAGCTGTCTTGTGATCTGTTTTTGATGTCTGTTTTATTCACTGAGGGAAAATATTAATTATGATTTAGTTTCCTTCTGGTTTAAAGATAACTCTGGCCTCCCACTCAGCCTTTTATCTTTTTTATTCAATAACAGAAAAATTAGATCCATTATGTATCATATGATCCTGCACTCGTGTTTAAGCCTGTGAAAAACATCTTTTCTTAGTTGTTTTGGCTTTCCCTGAATACCTTTCTCTCATAATGTCCTGAAAATCAAAGCTTTCTCCATCTGCATGCTGTTGTTTACGAGCATTTTCTCGTTCGCAGCCTCTAACCATCTTCCAGAGATCCCTGACCACCATGCAGATCCAGATCCAGGGTCTGCTGCAGTTCGCCGTGCCTCTGTTTCCTACAGCTGAGGTATCACAAGCGCACAAGCTTTGCTGCAGTGTAATAGCGATCACATTTTCACGAACAGTAAGATCTGTGCTAACTTCTCCACAGAGAGACCTGCTGGGTATCCAGCATTTGCTCAACTCCTCGGAGGCCAGTCTGCACCAGCTGACCGCCCTGCTGGACTGCAGGGGGCTCAACAAGGTTGGTTTAGTGCTTCTCTAATTGGCACCACTGCAGCACAACCGGGTCAGTAGGGGAGTGAGCGGTCATGCAAAAAAAACAGCAGGAAACTGAAAGTGGAGTTTTGAAGAGAGAGACGAGCAAACACAAAATGAGGGAATCTGAAATTTAACCAGGTTCAAATTTGAAGCTGTTTTCCTCCGGTTGTGTTTGCTGCACAGTTTAACTTGTGCTGCTTGGCTCGTGACTGCTGTGCTGTTTATATGAATAATGTGCAACTTCCCGCTGGATGTGCATGACATGAATGAAATATATGTCTTCCTGGAGATGCCACGCTCCACTGCTCCGAGTGCTTTTTCATCTTGACTTCATTTTCTCTTCTGTGAATTCAAATGTGACAGCAAGAATCCTCCTACAAGCGGTTTTCCTCCTCTTTATGTGTTTGACCTGTTTTAGGACTACCTTGATGCGATGGTGGGGGTGTGCTATGACGGGGTAGAAGGTCTGCTCTACCTCTGCCTCTT
Organism: Xyrichtys novacula; assembly: GCA_962446985.1. Taxonomy (NCBI): domain Eukaryota; kingdom Metazoa; phylum Chordata; class Actinopteri; order Labriformes; family Labridae; genus Xyrichtys; species Xyrichtys novacula. The sequence continues at coordinate 1,791,945 of OY660882.1, read as the reverse complement.
CTCCACCCTGGCAGCCTGTGCCTTCACTGTCATGCTGTGTGCCATTCCCCGGGCGTGGAGACAAATGGCCTGCAGGTGAGTTTGTTCTCTGCACGCCTGCCCCGGCGTCCTCGTTTTCTCCTGCAGGCATCTTTCTGCAGCTTTATGTCCTCTACGAGCCAACAGACGATAATTTAACATCCCATAACGTTTTGCCCAGATGTTTTGCTTCGAATACAACACCAATGGTGCAAGTGCAGGGCTGCAGAATACCCTCATTCTTAGCAAATAAACTGAACTGCAAACCCACATAAGGCAGGTTTTCTGTCTATTTTCGCCAACTTAAATACAAAATAATTCATGTATTATGAAAGCTCTATGCAGACATGCAGCTATACATTATATTTTGCTCTATATTTCAGTTGTCTTTATTCATCTCAGGGTATTTACCTATTTTCAAGCTATTTTCGCAGCTGAACAGATTCCTTGATCTCATCATCTTTAAGCTCCTGTAAGTAGTTTTTTTTAAATTAACTAAATAGACTTAAATTCCTCTCCATGATATCTGAAAGTAAACAAGACCATAAAAAGACAACATTGATGATGTTTTTATTGTTATTTTTAATGCCTAAAACTATTGTGAGGGGGTAGATGTCAGCCGAGCAGCAGGAGAAATGGTCCTGCTTTTATGATTTCCACATTAGATATTCACAATAAATGATATTTTTGACCAAAAAGAGACAGCCAAGTTAAGCAAAAACTATTTTGTCCACCAAAGTTGACATAATCAGAAAGTTTTTCACAGGAGCTTTAAGATAATTGAGTTCTGCCTCTTATTTTTGACTCATTATTTCCAGAAAACAATCAGAAACAACACTCAAACATGGGAAAATAGAGTAAAAATAGTGGTAGTAGTAACCATAAATTTTGAATATAAAATACTGATATTTTTAAAAATAGGCATATAGTTATACGTGTAAGCGATAAGTTTATAGTGAGGAGTGGTAGTGGTTGCAGAAAAAAGACGGGAAATGTTAGCAGTAAGGATGAGGGAGCACATTCAGCTGAGGGTCTTTGGGTTTGTGTTGCATATGTTCCCCATGATGTGGTTAAATATTATTTTTTGCTCTTCTTTTAACCTAGAACAGACAGCAACGATTGATTAAATGCAGAGTTTAGAGGCCTGCTTTAGACAGGCTATCCATCTCCATGAGATATCTCTCACCTTCATGTCTTTGTGACTTACATTCATTTTGTGGTAATAAAGACGTAAGCAGGAGCTGCAGTGAAACATCCTCTTAAAATATCCCAAAACTCCAAGTATAAACTACTGAGAAGCTTCACCAGCTATTTTTATGTCTTTGAATATTATATGTTTGGATTTCTGTCACCAGAACTTGTAAATGTTCTGAAGCCGAGTGTCAAAACTTGGATTTCTTTGCCCTGAGAAACATCACTGACGGAGGAACCCTGCTCACAGCTGTAATGTTACATAACGGCATCACACACAGTATGTGGAAAAAAAAAAGTGGTGAAATGTCAGTTATGATCGCTTACATGTATATAGAAAGTTTAAAGACTCTTCAGTCGAGTTTATCAGACAGAGCTGCAGAAAAAAATGTCTTCCTGTAAGGGATGGGGTCACCCAAAACCTCCTCCGTGCAACTTGAAATGACTGGGAGCTATGTTGCATAATGCAGCAAGCTACAGCACTCGAAGTGCACTTTGAGTTCAAAGTTCAGGCTAATGCAATGCGAGTGTGTGCAAATCTTTCATTGTGCAACATTATTGTTAATAATCCATCTTTCCTCAGTTTTGAGAGTCTTAAACTCAAAACGTTTGGAGGTTCTGCAGTGAAGTTATGTGGCTTACACTGCAGATTATAACATGAGCCAAGCTTTGCTTTGCATCTATTTTTTTAGTTCTGCTATATTTGCACAACTCAAAGTATGCCCAAACAGATATGTATAGTTCTTGTCGGCAGTATAGCTTCATACAGACAGAAAATTAAAGATAACTTTGATGCTGAAAGAGAAATTAAACATTCAAAGGCAAATTCGGCGTCTCTTTTCCTAATGTGGATATTTTTAAATGTGTGTGTGGACATCAAAGATGAAGATTAACTTTAAAAATATAATCCACACTGACTCTAAAAATGCACATCTTCCAAATGCTATATTTGCCCCCCTTGGGATGTTACCCCCCACAGTTTAAACACCTCCAGCCTAAGCTAATATCTGCGTCCTCCTTCTTCTCTTATGTTGCTCCAGGGAAAGAGATTATGACGACATCGACGAGGAGGACCCATTCAACCCCCGGGCGAGGAGGATAGGCTCCCAGAACCCCAACCTCACTAACATGCACAGCTTCTGCAGCTACAGCAGCAGCATGGGCAGCCAGAGCAGCCTGCACCGGCCCACCCCAGCTCTCACCAACGCCCCCATGTCTGAGTACATGTGAGCGCACAGAGATCTCAGGTCTATATTTAATGTGCTGCTGATTTCTTGGAATTTGAGTCCCTTCTTTCCCTCTGTCTCCCTCAGGAACCACACAGCGCTGTTCGGGGGAAATCCACGGTACGAGAACGTGCCTCTGATAGGACGAGGCTCTCCGCCACCCTCGGTGCGTTGGGTCCCAGAGGCCAAGTCCTTCCTATGATGTCACTTCCTTCTGAGCTAGCAGACAGATTAAGCTTCAAAGTACAGGAAATTACTTCATGTCTACAGTTATAATATTCACTCAGTGGCTGTTTTCCTCTGGTGGTAATCTCAGGATGTGAAGCTAAGATGCTGTTATGCTTTACTGCTGTTTATATCAGAATTATACATAGTTAGTGGTCGAAGTTAAAGGGATAATCTGGCATAAAATTAAGTTAAATCACTGCTGTGGGATGACACAGCTCAAGGAAGAACATTTATGATCATTTCTTAATCATTTCCTTGAAGTAATAATCACCATATTAATCGTTTTGCTCTGCAGACACGGTAGTTCTTCTACCTTAGCGTCTCGGTCTGATTGCATTTCCATGAAGAAATGATCATAAATGTTCTTCCTTGAGCTGTGGCACCCCGCTGCAGCCAATGGACTCACCCAGAGGTCTCCGTACAAACAAATGGCTGCTGGAAGAGAGTAGGTGAGTTGTGTGAAACAAGAAATCAGGCTAAGCTAAAAAGGTGTTTGGTGGCTAGTACTATGGCTGGGACCCTCCTATATTCTAACTTTCATATTTACACTGTGCGAGGTGAACCGGCTCTGCTGCCGTTGCCTGGATTGCAGGACAAGATCTTATATTTAAGGCTGTGAAGATATCACATTCACACCTTGGAATTATCTAATTCTGAAATAACCACACTGTTCAGCCCATAATTTAGCATTTTTGCCTCTGCATCAACACGCAGAAGTAAACTGATAAACAGATTTTTGTAGTCGGTCAGAGTTAAAAGCCGTCATTCAGCCAATCAGAATCAAGTATTTCTTAAAAGAAGGTTGAATAGTACAAAAGTCGGGTAATACTAGTGTCAAACTACCTCCTCGTTAATGGTGCTGCTGATTTTGGTGTGGCTGCATGCTTAAGTTGGCTAATATCTGACTGTAGCTTGTAGTTGTTTTTACCTTAATTTTCTCTTTTTTCTTTTTTGAGAATGAAATTTTCAGTGAAATCAAAATGCACCCCCTTGATAAATCAGTATAACAGCATATAGGCCTCATGTTTTGGCCCATAATAGGAGGAAAACGGCTGCTGAGTGAATAATGTCAATAAGATTTAAACTTAAACTTGGTGAGTGCGATCACTTATTGCTCCTCACATTTACGAAGACCAACTCTCTGGTCAACTTTGGGTCATTTGAACGACTTTTGAACGAGGTACTCTTTCGCTGTGCGCTGTGCCTTCATCTGTTCCCCACAACTTACCAGAGGCTGACTTACCGTACCAAAGCAAAGGGAGGAGAAATAACGTCGTTAATATTTAATCATGAGCTGAACATCATTTAGCTTCTCTCAGGCCAGGTTCCCAGGAGGAAGTGACACGGGTCTTCACCTATAAGCACTCCCCTTGACACTAAAGGTTTTCTTATGCAATGAATAATTTCATCACCAGCTGGGACTCTCTGGTCTCCCGTGACTTTACATCATGAAGCTAAAAATAGAACGAATTTAGATTAATATTTCATAGGGCACAGCTTCCTGATAACCCACCACATGAGTGTGTGATGAAATGTAGCAATAAATGCTTAATGCAGGAACCTCATCGAGTACAGACCGGCGTTTCATAACTTTGTTTAAAAGGGTCACTTAGAGAAACATCCACATTTCCACTGGCAGGACCAGGAACTTTCTCACGTTAGGTGCTTTTCAACAGCAGGAACTTTCTTGAGGAGCTAGGAACTCTGTTCATTTCCATTGCAGAAACCAGGGTCTAGATTTAGGTCAGGGGGTAACTCAACTACCCTTTGAAAAGTCCTGCAGGAACCTTTGGGGCAAGGTGCGGGTACAGACTCTGATTCCTGCAGTGGAAACATACTGATCTGCTCTAAAGGTTCTCTGTCCCTTGAGAAATGTCCTGCAGTGGAAACCTTTCTAATGTTGTGATCATGAGCATGTGAAAGTCATATAACTACAAATACATATGTTTAAGTATTTGATGATTTAATATTGTTGTACAGAGAGGTTTAAAATCCATACATCTGTAACTGAGACTTATATATTTTGTACTTATCCTTTAAGTGTTTTATTATGTTTGCTTTTCTGTCATTATTCTCATCTCTGTAGAGTTTAAACTTCTGTTTTATTGTGATTCAGTCTGCCTTATGACGGGTTTCCTAATTAAAAGCAGCCAGCGTTGTTTAATTAAATCTCCCACATGACTTCAACTGTGCAGCAACATGCAGTAGTCTGCGGCTAACAGCTTCTTTTATGTACTTTTTGTTTGTTCGTTTGTCATGTTTGTTTGTTTGTATCTTTCATTTTCTATTCTTCCGCTTTTCTTTAATCAACTTTTGGAGATATACTCTCAGCAGTATAGAAACCGAGTAAGTCTTTTCTACTCTTTTCCACAGGACTAACTCATTTTTCCTCTGTCGCACCTCCATCTTTTCTCTTCTCCTTCAGATCACTTCACTTTGTTTGGCCCTTGTGTAGTTTTTTCCTTTTGTTGCATGGCTTTTTGAGACACAAACGGCTGTCCTCATTCCAGAGTCTGTTTGAGTCAGTGAGGGTTTGTCTGCCCCTGGTGGTCACAGGGTGCTACTGTAGTTATTTCCCCTTTTCCACTGAAAGCCTCCCTGTGCATGCAGTTCAGCTGTAGTCACTCAGTATATTAACCTGTACTCCCTCAAGGTTTTTGAACTTATTCACTCTGACTATTACCAGATTTACACCAGTGTTACGCTAATTATTGATGCTATAATTGGTAAAAATATGATTGGTGATGAATGTTTAAAAAATCTGAAGATTACAGATGTGTGACTTAAAGGAACAGTCCACAGAAATCTTACCTCCGAAGGCGGAACTGTAGCAGCTTGGACTCAAAGGAAATCTAAAAGCAATCCTGAGTAGTATGCAAAAGTTTTTAAGAACTCCTAAAACCTCTCCATTAGTATGCACTTTGTAAAAATGATCTCATAACAGCACAGACAGAGCTGAAAGTTGACCTACATTTGCAAGTTGCAGTCAAAGCAAGGGGAATAGTACATGAAGCCAAAAAAGACTGTCAAGGAATAAGTAGAAAGGCAAAAATAATCTCAGAAGCTGGCAAGATAGAAAGTTAGACAGCTCTGTTGGGAGGGTTTGTCATATTAAAGGATATATAGGAAGGAGCAAAAGCAGAATTTAAACGCACTTTAAAACTCTTCGATCAGCAGTTGTCGAAGTTTTAGATTCACAGGGGTCGCTAATTCGTTAGCTAGGAGCCGTGACTTTCTGCACCTCTGGAAAATAAGTAGCCAAATGATTTTAGTAATGTACTTTAATCAAATTAGATTTGATAAAAATCAGCTTGAGCGGTTGTAAATTACCAAAGTCTTTCCATTTTATTCAACTTTACACCTCCATTCCATTACGCTAAGTAGCTGTTATCCTAAATCCAGTTTTTATGCTAGGCTAAGCTGAAATGTCCCCCGAGTCCACTTTTAATTCAATTACTCCGTGTTTTATGCAGTGCCAAGTTTTTTACCTCAATCTAATGATGGCTCATGGAAAGTTTATTTCAAAAAACACATTGGGGAGTTTCCTGGTAAAACATCAAATACTGCGAGAATGAGACAAGCTAGGAGATGAGTCAGCATTTTCATGTCTCTGGTTTCCTCGAGGTCAGTCGAGTGTTATTTTGAATTTTTCTGGGTTAATTTAATCTATGAGGTTTTTTTCAAGTGCTTTAACATTTTTAACATCCTAATTGTAAAAAGAAAAATTAAGCTTTTTGGTGCCTTTAGGCTAATGCTAGCAAGTGGCTAAATGATATTACAGAGGTTGAGGAGATAAACACCAATATATTGAATATGTACGGTCCATGTATTATCCGTCCATTCAGTTATTCCATTCAATCAAGTAAACGAAAAATGAAAAAAATGAGTCAATATTTTGTTTATTTGTTTTTTTCTGTATAACCAAAAAATAAAAAAATTGTTTTCATTTCCATCTCTATTATATATTCTGTTTTGAACTGAAAATACAAAAACAAAACAAACATAATATTGACTCGTTTTTTCGTTTTTCATTTACTAGATTGAACAGAATAACTGAATGGACGAATAATACATGGACCATGTACAAACTGAAAGCTTAGTGTTTGTCCCTTTAAAGTAAGGAAACTGTGGTCTTCAGTAGTAGTTTATAATGTAGTAATAGTATCGTAATAAAGTAGTAATAGTCAATTAAGTGGCCTTGTTTAAACCCCAGTATTTACCGTTGTCGGCTACTAAAACATCAGGAGAGTGGTGTTTGTTTTAACAGCTTCTTAACTGATCCTTGCTCTAACGCTATCAATGTTTTTCTCAAGGTAACCAGGGTAATTCTAGCTTCTCGGTTCCTTTACAAAAAGCATAATCCTTGAAGAATTGTTACAGCCAGATCTGCCACTGAAAAGGATTGCAACTTCCATGAATCAAAGCTGGATACAGCCGCTATTCATTACTAAAGCTTTAATCTCCACAGAAACACGTTGTAATCTTACATGTGATAAAATTTTGATACCATAATGACAGATTTTTGCGGACTGTTCCTTTAAATTCCCCCAAGATGATGTTTTGTTTTTGTTTTTTAACCTCACCTGCTACTCTCAGAATTAGCCTATAATGTCCTTTCTGTCTGTGTCTGTGTGTTTGCCTTTCCTCCACAGTACTCCCCCAGTATGAGGGCCACCTATCTGTCCATGACCGAGGAACAGAGAAGACACTTTGGGAACGACTTCCAAGCATAGACTTCTTTTCGCTGATTGAGGCTGGAAACAGCGTCACAAACACACATTCACCTTCAGCAGACAGAGTGGATCGTGTGTAACATGTTGTTGGTCCTGGATGGTGTTGTGCCAGGACAGAGGAACCACATCTGTGCGCTCGTAAATGTTTAATCACAATTTTTCACATTTGGAGCAAGTCGCTTAATATTTCTGACATGCTGTCAAGTTTAACCCGCTCTCAGTGTGTTGTGTTACATTGCTTGACGGGCTGTGTCATCAATTGGTGAAGCATTATGGGAAAATAGGTAAGAAAGCAAAGGTTTTAACTTTAGTTTAGATTTTGAAATAAATCAGATGATTAATTACTTTTAGGAAAGAGGTAAAGAAAGCAGTTATGATGATTTATTTCTCAATAACTCCAACACAAGCTTTCATCAATGGAGTCAAGAATAAAGATAATTTAAATGGGCTGTCTCTCCTGCTATAGCACATTTTTCAAAAACTCAAATCAGGCCTCCAAAGAGAAAAATGTGAGCATGACAGCTGGTGTAAACACGGCATATTATTTTCTACGTTTTGTGCTCCAGGCTTTTTATTTATGAGGCACAGAGCCAGCAGTGGCAGCACACAGCGGGTGGAAGAGGCTTTGTTGAGGTATAATTTATTTACATTCACACACAGGCATGCTCGGAGTGAAGCTTTGTGTTTCTGGAGATGGCACTACCTTGAGACCACAGCTTCTGTATATAAGATGTACAATAACAGACTGTTGTTGCATTCTGATGTGGTTCATTTTGATTTGGTGCCATTTTTATACTTTTTATTTCTAGTCCTGAGTGGCAATGTCACATAGGGTCACTGTTTCAAACATTGTATTTCCTAAAGGGCAAATAATTCATGTTTTTTTTTTCACATCTAACCCTGCTAATAAAAAAGAGGTAGTTTCTGTCATAACTCGGGAAGCTGTGCTCCTCTTAACAATGATTAATTAGAATATTCTGGTAATATTTCTATCACTTCAAACCATTAAAACATGTTCCTATCGACTAACCATAATTTTCGGTAGAGTATTAAAAACATAAAGTTTTGTTAATTATTTTTTTAAGTGTCATTATTTCAGCATGTTACATTGTACAGGCACTATTGGTGGTGCTTAATTTTGTGTGCGACCTGAAACTTTGAGGTCTAACTGTGAGTTGAATAAATCAGTTTTGAGTACAAATTGGTGCGTTTTTAATCGTCTTTTTTGCGCGGGTGATATCAAAGAGAAGTTTCAAGAAAAAAAGACACTAGACTAAACTTCTTGAAAACTTTTTGGTCTCACGTACGATTGAAATGTAACTTTAACAATGCCTAACACTGCGATAACCTGTTGGATAGCACCCGTTGTCGCAGAAGGGTTTTTTAACAAACACATTTTAGAGATAGAACTTGTTCATTTCATCATGCGTCCAAAAATGGAAAATACAACCTTTTTTTAAAAGATACAAAAAGTGCTCAAATGTGCATAAAGGTAGCATATCTCAAATTCCAAGCTGAGGAAGTCAAAACACTTACATATATATTTTTTATACCCCAAAGCACCAGTTTGTCGAAGAAGTTGAGAGTGGTTGTATACCAAAAAAAAAAAAAACTCTATTGACAGACTTGATGCAACACAACAGCATTTTGTCCTCAAAGATTGCCCTCACTTTACTGATGGGAAAGGTAGACGAACTGAATGGTTGTTGTGTTCAAAAGAATTTGTATTGATGGACATTTTTATGACAACAAATGGGAGACAGGCAAATCAAGGATGATACGATGCATCACCTGAGCTTCTTGTCCTCGAAGGCCACTATTGTTTTTCTGACAGGTGAGGTGAGCAAGGGGGGATTTCCTATCTATATGCTAAAAATGACAATTTTTACCTTAAGGGATTTTTGTGAGGAAGCTGGGTGATGGGGTTAGTAGGGATACGGTTCAACTTACCCTGCTCCTATGGTCAACTTACCCCATACACGGGGTAAGTTGACCATAGGAGACCACTTTATTTTTTTGGCATGCTATATTATCAAGACAATTATGTTTACACTCATTCTGTTGGTTTGCAGGGATGAGCAACATCTTGAAATATACACTAGTTAGACACAAAACTATGATTGCCTTGATGTAGTGATCCGAAATGTTAAAAATGTCTCATCTTACCCCACTCTCCCCTACTCAAGTGGGTACATTTTAAGTTGAAACTTGTTTTACTACTTTGACATTCAATGTGTTTGCTTGAAAATGTTCAGAATTCCTCATCTAAGGCCGTTTTTTGTATCCTTTCAATGGCAACACACCATTAAGTGTCTAGCTTTTTAGTTTGGACCCATCATACAGAGGATCCACAAACTGTCTGAGGTGTGTTTGAATCACTCCAGCAGATGTCAGTATAGTCCTCGCAAAATAGGGCTGCAGTTGAGCAGAAACTGTTGTACTTATCTGCAAACATAAAGCTAAAAACGTCCTTTTAGTCCGTGTGGAGCGTATGAAACCGTTTTATATTACAAAACTATTAACTGCAACGGCTGAAATGTGTAGCCTTTATGATAATATTATAAAAAATTAAGTTCAACACAAGTAAAATATCTATAATTTATGTGATTTGTTTCGCCAGTGCGGTGTTTTTATTTCAGTTTAACCATGTAATGAGAGTTTATATTCAAAAAAAGAGTGTCATGTTTAGCCGTTTTTAGTAGCTAGCTTGAGTAGCAGCAACGGTTGCTCTTGTGTCTCCAGGGACGACGTGAAGGCGACGCACGCTCACGCGCTCAAACACACATACACACACATACAGGAACACCAACGTACAGCAGCAGCAGCAGACGCAGCGAAGTAAAGTCAGACGACAGGGAAGTGGACGTAGCAGGTGGGCTCCTCCTGGTGTCACCCATACCCTCTTGTTTGTTCCCATGTACACGTCGCTAACCTGCTGCCGAGCGGAAACACAGAGAAGGGAGAAACGGCGGAGCGTCGACGCGGTTTGAAGGACAGAAAAACGGCAGACTAACCGGGCAACGGCTGACAGAGAGAGGCAGAAGACGCTGGTTTAGCGGTAGAAAGGTGTCCTGTAGGTGTTAAGTGAGAGCTGAAGAGCTTCAGGTGTGTTTTGAGGAGGAGGTAGCATGCAGGTAGGGGCAGTGAGGAGGATGGTGCAGTGTCCTGTCTGCTGTTGACGCTCCTTTTTAGCCTCCAGTCGGACCAAAAGTGACCATGAAGGACACAGGGGAGTCAAAGGACCACCAACTAACCGTAAGTTGAACAAGTATACCTTCCTCTAAATTTCACTGTTTACCACTGTGTTTGCTGAAATGCTAAATAAATTAAATGTGAACGTTTTCAATCATTTGGGACAACTTTTTTCAGTTGACACCAGGGTACAAAACTAAAAATCTGCTGCAAAGTGCACACTAAGTGGTCAATAAGAATGCAGCCTCATTAAGTTAAATACAACAGTTTTTCTGACCTGATACTCTCTCTGTTGTTTTTCCTTAGTATGCATGCTGAAAGGATACACTCATTGGTGTTAATGTAAATGTTCAAGGCAGAGCTCCTCTGAGTAAAGGGCAGTTTAGTGCTGAATCAACAACCAACATGCAACCTGTCTGATCACAATGTCATTTATTGTTTCCTGATGAGTGTTTTTGTTTGTTTTAAATGGCCATATGCATATTCTATAACCCGACAGCATGCACTAAAAGTATTTCACTGCATGTATGATTTCTCAGCCTTACACTACCTGCACTGCCGCAGCTTATATCTGAATAATTAAAGTGGCTGTTTCAGTTGCCTGGCCTCTCTCTTGTCCAGCATGTAATACACTTTCTACAGGGTGTTGACAGAGAGAGTGACTTATTAATTCCCACTGAACACTGAGCATCTTTATGTTATTGTTATTGTTTCAATACCCATGCTGCAATGGATTCAACTCATGTGTACAGTTGTTTTCCCATATGACTCCCCTGTTTATCTAATTTTACTCTTATGAAAAGCTGATGCCTGTTTGACCGAGTTTCTACCAAACATTTTGAAAACTACCTGCAAAACACACTCAGCAAAGCAGTTTGAGGTTAAAAATCAGTACTTTTCACCGGGATATAACGAGGGGCTGCTACATTCTTCAACACAGGCTGCCTTTGAGGGGGGCTGCGAGCTGAGCTGCCATTAACATCTATACAATTGCTGTCAAGCTACCAGTTTTTCTCAATGGCTCCTGATCTTGAAGTTAATTTTTATGCGATATGCTATTTGATCTTTCCATCACAGAAAATTCAAGTTTATTTTTATAATTTAAACAGATTTACGCACATTCCCATTCACGTATTTCTACCACCAAGCCGAAGTTGAGCTCATAAATTTGTTTGATACTCAGTGCTCATTAGGGCGGCATAATTCACCCCAAACCTACAGGTGTTGGGTTTTAGATTTGAGATGAGTGTTGTTCACGGCGCTGAAATGTCATCACTCTAATTTGGCTGTCAGTTAATGATGAATCAGGCTGTGAAGTGATTAAACTGAATGTGGGGCTGTAAATGTTAATCAATCCATTCAACCATCTGCTTTCTTAACTCACTGTCAGGGCGATGACGGCATGCACTCAGATGGTGGTAAGGGTACATGATAGGTTTGGATGGATGGAGGCAAAAGGAACGAAGAAGCAAAAATATAGATATTCTGTAAGCTTTCACTGGCAGCAGTTAAAAGTCAGTGTTTGTTTAATCTGACTGAACAGGAATAAAAATCTTACATCCTTAATTTGGCACTACTCATGCATTTTTTATTACATCTCCATGAATGTGGGTCACTTCTTTATAAAACTGTATCAAAATAGAAATGAATATATTGAAAAAAAAAAGAAAAATAATTTAGCATCAGTTCCTGTCCTTTAAATGCAAAGTTTAATTTGTTTATTAGCCTTTCATTAAAGTTATAACAGAATATCCACATATGAATTGAATCCGAGGATGACTTCTCTGGATCTTCGCAGGTTGCCTTGAGGATCCGACCTCTGAGTGATGCTGAGCTGGAGGAGGCGGCCACCATTGTGGCCCACAGAATGGACGACCAGGTGAGCTCCCCCCTGTGTGTCCATCGGTAAACTGTTTACCTCAGTGCACATACACTATGCATGCATGCGAGTGAGCGAGTGAGTGATGGGGTCAGTGTGTGTGTGCTCTTGTGGGAGAGGTCTGTTGTCTCTGTTTCAGGAGCCTCTTCCTGCCTGTCAGGAGGCTGCACAGATAAGGTATCTGCAGGAGACCTCGGTGGCCCTTTTTTAAAAAACAAACTCATCTGTAAAGCTCAAATGTCACATTTCATTTGTAAAAGAATGCCAGACGACTCAGAGCTGGAACAGAAACGCTGACCTCGTCTAACCGCTCAGAAAGCGTCGCATTTTTTCATAAGCAGAAGGCTCAGGGCTTTGCCACTGTGAATAGACGGGGTTTAATTGGACGTAGGCATTTACAAGGTTGTGTCACAGCTGATGTCGCAGAAGTCTCAGTGAGTGAAAGTGATAAAAATGTCTGCTGTATTTCATTGAAAACAAGAAAGAAAACAGATAAGATATTGAAACTGGAGTTTTGAAAGTGAAATGTTCCATTCTTGCCTGATAGAGCAGTTTCTAGTGTTTTTATTTCATGGTGTGCTAAATGTTTTTTGAATCAGGACTGCAGGAAAGACAGTTTAGCACCCAGACTCTTTGTGTAGGGGCCACGGAGCTATGCAGTTGTGATACATGCGAGGTCTCCCATGAAACATGCATTGACTTGATGGCAGAATTTGACTGAAATTTGACAGAATATGACTGAATCAGCTGGTCGGCCATGTTGGATATACCGGTGAATCAGACGTCGCAACAACACGAAATCTGATTGGTCAGAAATGGACACACAGTATGCAAAACTTTAGAAAAATCGACCGTGATACAAAAAAATAAATTAAAAAAAATACATTTTTAAAAGAAAGAAATTGACGTCTGAAATAATCGCACGAAAAAAACGCTCCCGGTGTGTAAGGACCTTTATGCATGTTTTTAATGTGGTCACGTATTCAGTATTGTCTCATACTGATGTTGTGCACTGTGGATTATATAGATTTAGATAATGAAAATGATCTGCTTTTTGACGCTGACCATTATTTGAAATCGTTATCTGAATCTATTTGCTCCTGCGGTCTCTCACAAATTGGTGAACATCTTCCCACCTTTATACTGAGAGACCAAAACTCAGTTGGATATGCACACATCCACTAGAAAAGCTGATTCTTTTTTAGTGTGAATGAAAACAAAAGAAACAATACAACCTGGGCTGGATTTCTTTCTCTCTTTACGTCGAGTATCTCTCAATGACTGAATGAGTTTCATTCGGACCGAGTCTCTAAGCAGTTCTCTCTATGAATCGGTCCCCTTGGAGACCATTTAGCAGGACCAGCGGTGAGAGTGTGATGATGATGACGGTGGTGTAAATGATAATGAGCATCTTGACTGTGAACCTGCTGAGGTGTCTCCCCACTCGATGTCGGTTGATCGACGCCGGAGAAGGCACACTAGCGGCGGGCGGCTTTTTTTTTTAATTAGCCACAATGAAGCAGAAGAAAGTGACTGCATAGCAACAGCTGACATAGAAACAAAGCTTTTTTGTGTGTCTGTGCTGGAGAGGGACAATCACACTCATACAAAAGTGCTCACAGTCGTGTTTGGGCGCGAAGCTGAAGACAACCCTTCCCGAATAGGTAACTCGCAGCACCGAGGGCCGACTTGTTTTTCTGTCTTCTTATAAGTAATTCAATTACACCCTGTCTTCAGGACAACATCAGCACTTCTGTCTGCCATGACATCATTAAAGCAGGCTTGGACACAGGGGATTAGAGCACAGAGGCAAGCAGGTAGAAATGTTGCTGACACAGCCACCATAACAAGGCTTTGTTATTCTCCTCGCTGAATCAAACTAAGGCCACAAAGACGATGTTTTCGCTTTTGTGTTTCACATCCAACTTAACCCACAGTTTGTTTATTTCAGCCCTTAAAAGCCCGGTTTATATTTCGTCACGTCTTCAGAGAGCAGAACAAGCTGTCAAATCTGTTGATTGAGGTTGTTTAAGGTCCGCTCAGACACATCCACAGTGCAGGATTAGCAGGGCTTACAATACACACTTGTTATTCAGACAGTAGGACAGGGGGAATCTGTTTACCCTTGTCTTGAGACATACTTACATGAGGTTGCCCTTACATGAGAGCGGGGGATAAAGTAGGGTTTGTCACATCAACACAAGGATGCGATTATAAAGCACGGCATGACCGAATCAGTCAAACTGTGAAAGGCACTACTTCTCTGGCCTTCTCACAAGTCACACACAAGTAAGAGAGACACTGATGCTGAGAGCTTTCTTTGAGAATTGACTGAAAACCAGAAGCACCCAGTTTTTTTGTCCTGACTGTGAACGACCTGAAACAAGTTAATATTTTGAAGATCTTGGTATTTGAACTTTTCTTACTCATGGGCAGAAATGGAAAAAAGATATTTGTGATGTTCAATACCATGTTTTCCATCCTTATACTGATAAAATGCTGGTAAATGAGCTGCTACTGGTGTCATCATCATCATTTAAGGGGCTAACTGATGATGCAACTGATCAACCAGCCGTTTATCAAACGTTTCAGGCAGTTAATTGGCGAATGCTAATACAAGTATTGGTAGCAGTTCTGGTATCCCCATCCAAATTAGTATCAGCACTGGTATCTGTAATTATACAAGTGTCAGCACTGGTATTTGTATGCAAACTAGTATCGACACTGGTGTCATTTCTTATACTGGCGCCTCTTTATCCCTTCTGGTATTTGTAATTACATTCATATCGGCACTAGTATCAGTATTTATACCAGAGTCAGTACTAGTATTTGTATATATGAGTGTGACAGCAGTATTAGCTCTGTTTTGGGTATAGGGGTTCTGATTTTCGTAGTATCAGTACTGGCATCTGTATTTACAGCAATATTGGCACTGATATCTGTAACTATAGACGGGGCAGTATTGGTATTTTAATCTATTTCAGTAGTGGCTCTAGTATCTATATTAATCACTATACTGGTATCTCTATTTAAAGCCGTATGTTTATTATTGGTATCTGTTATTAAAGCAGTGTCATTACTAGACTTTGTATATCGGTATGGGCACTTGTGTGTTTTTTATAGCAGTATCGGTTGTAGTATCTGTTTATCAGTTCTTATATTTGTATTTACATTACTACAAGCACTACTTTCTGTAATTATAGCAGAGTCTGTACAAGTAAATGAATGGATATACTGCAAGTGCCATAGTAATGGATAACTGTATCAGTTCTGATATAGATATATTGACAATATATCAATATAGGTGGCGTAGCTGTACCTGTATTCGTAGCAATGTTTACTGTGATATCGGTGTTTTGGTTTTGATGTGACTTTACCTTAGTATTAGTACTGGTATCTATTCTTTAAGTATACCGGCAGTTATATGTGTATAGACATTTGTACATGTATGTATAAGACAAACTAGCTATACTGGTTAAGAGCCATTACTGGTACTGGTACTGATACAGCTTCCTAGATGTACGGGAAGAAATAGACTCAGCGTACAAAAATAAAATCCCTTTCACACACTGACCTTCTACAAATACATGTAACAGGGCCTTTAATACTTTGTTGTTAAAGCAGCCTGTTGTAACCATATGGCTGAGAGGTAGCGCTCAGACAGATTAGCGGGACGTTGTGGGGGCTGACTTGGCTGACTGGGTGGGTGTTTGTAGATCTTGCTCTTCTGGCAGAAAGCAGACAACTCAGAGCTGGCTAAGCCTGAGGAGATGAGCTCATTGGGAGGGGGTTTAGCTCAGGTTAAGCCTCCTGCCACCTGCTCTCTCCCTCTCTCTTCCCCCGGGCGGATAGACGGTCCTGCTAGAATCAGACAGTTCTTTTCAGTGACCACCTGTCGCATGGTATGATCAATGGACTTTTCTTGTCCTTGAGTGAGTCTTCTACTAGTCAAAGGTGTAGTGAGGTAGATTTATGAATAAGATATGGAGAAAGTGGATTTATCCCACAACTGAATATATATACTTGAGAATGGGAAAGGAGACTGATAGTTTCGGCCTTATTGTTGATTGCACAGGTCAAAGAAATCAAGAAACTGGCCTGACTGGTGTTGTCTTGGTCACTCTGGACACACGAACAATAAACCTCACTGGGAAACCAGACTCTGTTTCGACATGTACGGCAAAAGTAGTTTCACAACAAACCATGGCTCCCCTTCTGACCTAATTCTGGCTGCAGACACAAAAACACTTTCGAACTCTTGAACCAATAAGACTCGTGTCCATCAAATTGGATTTGGCGGGTTAATAACGGGATTTGACTTCACCTTCTATGTTCTGATCAGTATCCTCAAACTCCTATTTTAGGCTTCATGAGTCATCTGTTTTGCTTACCTGTACGACGCTCACCTATCAAAATATTTCAATAGACAGTAGCTGACAGCCAAACATTATAACCTGCCAGACTTTATAAGCTTACCACACTCATGGCCGTCCAAGTCACGTAACCGTTGCTTTTAACCGTGTTCATTCTCAGGAGGAATGAGTCATCAGAAGAGAAGTTTTTAGAGACACAAACTGAGCTAAAGTTAGCAGCAGCTGAAGCAGCAGCCCCCCAAAGCCCCACCGGAAAATTAAGAGAGTCACTGATTTCAAACATGAAACTGCTTCATTCAGCGTTTTCACCTTTTTAATTACCGGGGGGAGAGATCTCTGAGCATATTTCAGCTTTTTAATCAAGAAATGATGAATACTTAAAGAAACCAACCCTCAACGTGGCATGTGTGGATCAAAAAGCATCTCAGAGAAACACAGTCTTAATGAAAAGATAGTTTATTCTGTATTTTTACTCTTCTGTGTGAAACTGGTCTCAAGCTTTAAATCCTTCGAGTTACAAACAGATGGCGTTCATTTGAGACTTTATTTGAAAAGCAGGTGATCTCCACAGGAGCTGCAGTGTGTTTACATGTTTAGTTTTTCAATCCCCTTAAAATCTTTTTCATTCAAGATTCCAACTGAGCGGTTTTTGTGGACACTAAACTCAGTGATCAAATTAGGAAGTGTACGCACACGGACTCATTATTTAATCTGAATAAAACCATTTTGACATGCACGGAGTCGTTCTGCTGGTCTAATGAGCCAACAGTAGCAGAAGAAACTGTGCCCTCCGTCTGTTCCTGTTGTTAACAAACACCCCTGTCACTGCGTCATTGTCCGTAATTTGATTTAATTAAGTTTAATTAACAGGCCTCTACATAACACTTGTCTTCTTGCCCCTGCACCAGCTTGTACAATCCCCTCCTCTCTAATGTTTGTGAGCATAAATGCCTGTATTTTAATCAATTTATTCGTCAGTTCTGCTTTGCCTTTGTCTAACCTCACATTGGACAGATATGCACTGTAAGAATAGTTTTATCTCAACCACAAGGAAATAATCAGATTAAATGTTTAAATTGCAGACAATCTGATTATTAAACGGCACAAACCACCCCTCTTAATTGGAATAAGATTTCTCTCTGAACAGACTGAGTGAGGGGTTTACATTGAGTATCTTTATACTGATTAAACTACTTATCCTGATCATTGGTGGTCCATGTAAACACTTCCTCTGTTGCTGGTTTTACTTTGATACTGCTAGCAAGAAAAACTACAGATAAATTACCAGCTTTAACAAAGAATTTCCACACCTAAGATTCATGGTAAGACATTGGAAATAAAGCCATAGTTCAGAAAACGCCACTTACTAATCTATACGACAGGATCTCTAAAAAGGTAAGTTGTCTTGCTGGCACAGAGGGGACGCTAAAATTGACGTAAAAGTTTCTTACAGGAGCTTTAAAGAAAAAATACTGGTGGTTCCAATAAAAAAAAAGATTTCTTTCTATAACAGATTTGCCTGACTTATTATCTGGACTAAAATGATAAATTATTTTTTTTCGCCACTATGGCAATGGGACAAATATTTTGACATACTTTTTCAGGTGCTTGATATTTCTGTATTTAAAACTCCTTTTTCATTCTTAATTTTGATATGAAAGATTACTCTTTTTCATCAGGTAAAAGCCATGGTCATCCAAATTTAAACAAAAATTGGCTTGAAATATTTCACATGATGCTCTCTGTATTAAGAAAACAAGTAAGTTTACCTTTTTCAAAAATAGGATAAAAACATTTCTCAAGTTGTGATACTTTTTTGAGTTGTGCCTGTAAAATTCAGAGCAAACCTCTATTCATAAACCTGTTTCTGTCTACATCTGCTGTCCTGTCTGACCTCAGACCAGAGTGAGAGTAGCTTTGGACAGTGTTGACTGTAACAGGCTGGAGTAAAAGACCCACAGAGGTGATATCATCCCTCTTTAAGAGGCTCTCAGGAACACTATTTTTATCCTCCGGGGAATAAAGATGGTCGCTCTTCCTCCTAATTGAGACACCTGAGAGCACTATTTTATCTCACCACAGACTCTATACTCAAAAGACTTTTGATACGCATGACACTGAATACTTCTTAATCCTTAAACCATGTTAAAGATTTAATTCATTTGGATAGGTCTCCGGTTTCTCATGTTAAAATAATCTTATTTTGAGCGACACCAGGCATGGGTTAGTCCCTGCAGTTGTCCTTTTGTAAAGAGACCGGTGCTGAGGTAATTATCTTGTTAGCAATGTGTTTACAACCTGCAGGATGCGCCTCCCTCAGCCCTTGGACTTGTTGAGCTTGTCTCCGGCAAGGCTGGCCTGTCACTGGCACACAGTGGGGAATGCTTTATAGTGAGGCCTGGTCTCCATGGAGACACCTAGACAAGGTCAGGGCCATTGTTTGTTTTTTTTTTCTTCCTCTTCTTCGGTAGTATAGAGGAAAAATGAAAACCAGCAAGGCAAGAAGACCCCAATTGTTTTTCTCGTTCATGTCGGCAGATGAATCGGCCGTTATAAATACGCTCTTTGATGGAACATTTGTTCAGCTCGATTGTTGGCGAGCCCGTCGCTGCAATTTAGGGTGAACTGGTTGTTAAGTGGCAATAAATATATCACAAAAAGAGTGAAAAAAAGTGCTTCATGGCCGTCTTGTCGGAGAAAGGTCCTCTTGTATGCAGATAATGGAGCACTTAAAGCTCCTCTTCTTAACAACAACAGGAGCTGAGAACTCCTCCTGAGCATTCATTCATGCTTCACCTGAAAACACCAAAACTCTGAGCCAGGTGCGTCACACCAAACCCCAAGAGAGAAAATGTCGACCACTGGACAAACAAGGACATACCAGTTTACCTCCACATTTCTTTGTAAAGGTCAAACCTTCTGGAACAAAACGCAGCATTCAGCCCGGTCCAAGTCCAAGTCTCCTTCATTACAGCGTGTCATGAACGGGCAAATTTTCTGCCTTTGTGGAGTACAAAGCAGCTCACCTCAAGGGCTCAGTGTAGGGTTTCCAGTGTTGTTCTGTCGGTGAAAACAGATTCAGATTGTCTTCACCTTGAAGGACCTGAAGGTAGTTAGCTTAGAGCTGCAAAACCAGCTCCTCGAAGAAAATGAGGCACCAGATCTCAAAACTGGCACAAGCAAGTCAGTAAAATTAAGTTTTTGGAGCAGATTTAAAACGTGCCACTGATTTTGCACGAGGGGCTCTGATTGAAAGTAAGCTCCTTTAGATGGAACCCTCAACTTTGGAGAGACCAGAGGGGCACCACCAGAGAATCGAAGGTTAAAGACGGCTCATATGGTTTTAGCATTTCTAAGTAACTTGGGGCAAGACGTAGGGATTAATAAAATCTTAAAGTTAGTTCTGAAGTGCACAGGGAGCAAGAGGAAAAACCCAACACTTCAAGGGATATTTCAGCGTAAAATTAATTTAGGGTCAAATACACCACAACACTTTAGAGAGATGAATGTTGCCGACCAATTGCTTCTCTAGTTTTACCAACTTTAGTAACGACCGCAGGACAGCAATACACAGCGGTCTGAGGAGCCATAAACAAACCTCAACCAAAACGCCACAAATAATGCTCAGAACAGCACCTAACTTCATCAACAGTATATATTGGGTCCTAGCCATAGCACTAGCCACCAAACACCTTTTTAACTTTGCCTCATTTCTATAGCAAAGGGACTAAACACAACTCACCCACGCAGCTCAAGGAAGAACATTTATGATCATTTCTTTATCATTTTCTTGAAGTAACAATCACCCTAAATTAATTTTATGCCGGACTATCCCTTTAAGGTTGCTACTGGCCCAAAACACCAAAACATACTTTTAATAAAATAAAAATCTTGAGCAAAAACAGCTTTTTATTTTGAAGAGAGCTAAGAAAAGAAAATGAAAAGGATATTTTTATTATCTCTTTGGGAACATTGTGTTACAGCCAGCAGTTCCAAACAACACAACACAGACGGCAGAGAGGAATAACAACAAACTGGATTAACCAAAGATGCAAAAAGCCGTATCACACAGAGATTTTAATAAAGTCTGATGGCAGCTGGAATAAAAGAGTGTTACACTCTGTTTGTCCTGCAGGCAGAGAGGCAGATGGAGGTAACATGCACTCTCTCTGTGACTGGAACTTTTTCAGAGTGCAGAGTTTGAATTATTTTAGGTAATACATGCATGAAATTTCACTGCAGAGTTTGTCAACATCCAATAACCTTGCCCAGTGCTCATTTTTGCCGCTTCCAGGCAAAAGCATAAAAGAAAGTGGAGAAATCGATAGAAGACAAACTGAGAATTTTGTTTTCATTAAAAATGCACCAAAACAGCAGTTAGCTCTGGTTAAAACTTGACTTCTCGCCTGAGGGTAAAGGAAAACAGTTCTATGTATCAGAAAAATATTAATCAACATGAACTGACCTGTTTTTCTAGCTGTCTTAAAATTCCTCCACCTTCAGATGTGCTAAACTAGGGTAAAGACTCCGTTTAAATTCAGAGGGGGAACCTAGAAGGAGCAGACTGTGTCCATCCAGAGTCCTTTTTTATGAGGGTGACTGTTTGAACAGCTTCATGGTTGTACAACAGGAGAGGGGAGAAGAAAAGCGACAGTCAGCTGAAGATTTAACCTCCACACACATAACCAGAGCCAGTTTTAAGACCTAGACCTAGACAACTTCTCCACATGATACAGAAGCAAGCAGAGTTTATTTTAAGCCTCACAAACACAGAGATAGACCTACTTCTGCAAAGCTAGGTTAATATGTCGGCATAAATAGGAGCGTCTGACCCCGTGGAGTGGATTATCTTCGCTTTCCTCATTTTACTCAGACTCCACTTCTCCTTCACGGCATCTGGGTGTCACTCTCTCTGATTCCTCTTCAGCCACGCCTCCCTCCCTCCCTGAGGCTCTATTACTGTGAGGGTTATTAGGTGGGTCCATGCATGTTTGTGTGCAACCCCTTTCGATGCCACCTGAGCTTTTCCACTCTTCATCTGGATGAGAGAGGGGCAGGGCGTGGCAGCTCGCCACAAGAGGCCTCTGGAGGAGACGAGATGCTGAAGAGCCATCCTGTTTGTTTTTTTGAGCACTACTCGAATTAACTCTTACTTCTGATACACAAGCCACTCACAGGTTTCTGCAGGAGCATGTAGAATCACAATGAGTTTATTATACAGGTTTATTGAAAAACAGCATCACGCAACACAAACACACTGAGCAAATCTCAACACACTATAAACTGTTTGTCTATCATTTTGGCTGGGTTTTTTGTCTTTTAGTGAGTCACAAATTTAGTTTCCAACCCTTTTTGAGTTTTGGCAGACACAACATTCCAGTTTTGTGTCAAGTATAACCCACCATGCTGCCACAAAGCAAAGGGAGAGGAGCAGCAGGAGCATGTGTGTTAGTAAAGCAGAGGGACAGAGGGAGCACGGAGAGAGGAGGGAGGCTGTAGTGATAGTAAGAGTTAATAAACTCATAATGACCAGGCTAAAAAGCGGCAAAGGTCTGTTTCTCAAGTGTCCAGAACCTTTTCGTGTTAAAAGAGGTTTTTATATCCAATACGTGCGTGTAGAGGTTGCCACATCAACGAGTTATTGTGTTTAACGCTTGTTTTGCGTATCAGTATCAGGAGTACATGTTTCTGCTTGCTCTGCAGTCATCTAATACCTCTTACACAAGCAGGAAGTTCAGAGCGGTTGCAGAGCCATGGTTGGGTCTTCTTAGAAGGAACCTGGCAGGAGCCGCAGACATGGAATCGGTCCATGCCACACAGCTTTAAGGTCACAAGTTGATATCCACAAGATTTAGAGCAAGGTGGGAGGGCGATGTGGACAGAAAAGGGTCGAGAGAAAACAAGGACAAATCTAAGAGGCAGTACCGAGGACAGATTTGCAGCGAGCGATTAGTCACGAGTTTACACAGAAAGCATCTCCCATACGCTTTGTGCTCCGAGGAGTGAGGCAGGAAGTCTCTAAGGATGTATTCTGCACAACACTGCAGTCAAAACAGCAGGTTGTTTGTCTGCTAAGGCTCAGCCTTGAGACGGCCTTTGAGAGGAATTAAAGCAGCAGTTAGGGCTGGAAATGATGGAGCTGTTTACGCACACAGGAGAGACGTCACCTCCCCATATCTTTGATGATGGAAATAAAAGAAATCTTTTTTAAACTCTCATCTGTGGATTTGAAAATACAGGGTTTCATAACAACAAATCTACCCTCCTTTAATGTCTTATGTTGCTGCTGCTGCTATACTTGCGTCTGTCATTACTGGATTGTGTTATTTTCATCTATAGACGTACAGAGAACAGCCTTTTTCAACCCTGTATGCAGTTCTACACAGAAGAATACTCTGAAACACTAATGGCTGCTTTGTGTTTCACATGGACAAAACCTTCCACCCCGTTGTGTGTGCTGAAAGCAACATGAAAAAAAAACATGCTTAGAATAGCTGCTGTTACCGCTGTCTTTCCATGTGAGCCATGTGTGAAGTTAACTTGACATACAGCTGAATAAAGCCTCGCACAGTTTGTTTTCTCCTTTTGGAAAATAGCACCACTTCAGCTTGGACACAGGTTTATTTTTCTGCCTTTAATCTTGTGTAACAAACACTGCAGAGTTATATAATTATGATCAAAATCTTACTTATAATAACGTTCATGTACAGTCAGCTCGGCGGGACTATTACAGAAAAAGTAGACGCTGAGTTGATTATTGAGTAACGGAGCTGATTTGGAACAGGACAGACTGCTTTCTCTGTAATAGAGGCACATATGAAAAATCTTGTATGGATGACTCACACTCTCAGACGGCTGGATCAGCTTCATAAACAGAGAAATTCTCAAATTTAAAACTTATTTATTAGTTTATACAATCTTTTTCCTCAGTGGGTGCTCCAAAACAAACCAGCATTTAGTCATTGCTGTGAATATTTCAACCTTTTAACTTCTTGACTCCTGAAATCGGAGTGTCTTTTAATGATCTTTCTTATGTTCTGAAAAAAAACCCAACAACAGTCGTTCTTATTCCAACCTCATAAACCATCAGTCATCATCATCTATCAGTGTCTGACGATGTCTGGAAAGGGAAGCCATTTTTTCTGCTACTCTGGTGCAGCCAGAGGTTGGTCATAAATAAGCTTCTAGCGAAGTCTTGCTGCTCCACGTGTCAGTGTAAACACCATCGTTTCTTGGTTTATTACATCCCCTTAGAGAATAGCCTGTCTAGCGGTTTCTTGTGAGTCTCGAAGGACTCGTTTTAACCTTTCATTCTGTCACTCTGGGACAACTGTAGAGTAGCTTTGCATGATTTTTGCAGCATAAAAAAAATTTATCCTTTACTGGCACCTGAAAAAAAAAACTTATTTTATCACTTTTTAGCGTCTGCCACTTGAGACTAGTCATGAACACCCACTGAGCTCCTCATTAAAACTCAGCACTGTCTTTCGCCACACTAACTGCTGTTATAATGCTACTTACAGTTTGTGGTTCAAAGAGGTTCTGGATGTAATAGCCTGAGGTTCACAACAGTTCACAAATCCAGCTTGTACTGGTTTCTGTATAAAGGAGCCATCGGTGAAGGATAGCTACATCGATGGTAAATTGATCACTGGTTAGACGCATTTTAAGATTTCTGTTATTAGTCGAATAATTTTTGTCGTCAAAAAGCAAGAAACTGAAATGTTGAAACTTGAAAGTGTTTTTCCAAATTCAAGAGATGCTTAACATATCGTAAGCTTCTTTTTTGGACACTCACAGAGATGCATGTCCGTGCAATGTCAGACTTCTCTTCAACTTTCCACTTGACCTGATGGTAATCCTGAGATTTACCTCTTTGACCTCATTTTTTATGCCAAAATCTCAGCTGGACGGTTTCTCCTCAACTCTGAAGACTTGGCTCTGGCGCTGAAACAGTTGGAATGCTGCGAGATGATCGTCCATTAGGTCCATAACGTGCTTGGCTGTGCGTTGTTGTCTGGGTAATTGGTGTCTTCTCCCTTTTGTGTCGTGACCAACCTTTGACCCTTGGCCTCCAGGCTACCCCTGACCTTAAACAGCCTCTGACATCCTGCTGCTGAGCTCCCTTGCATGTTGATGTACCCTTGAATGTGTGAGGATGGAGAAGGTGCCAAGAGGATAAGTATGAGCTTTACAGGAAATTGACCTGATCAAATCCTGGCATCGTAGTTGTGCTTTGGGGATGTCCTAGGCAACTGTTGACGCATTTCAACTCAAAACACCTCAAACTTTTGGATTCAGGAGTTTCTCTTTGTGGGACCTTCGGTTCCTTTTGCCCATTGCTGTCTCCGTTTCCACCACGGCCTAAAGTCCTATGAAGATGATGTAATTCAGGCCAATGACGCATCGAGAACTAGTCCATGACAGTGACTTTGTAGATGAACTGTTTTCCACAACTCTTGATTCAACCGTCGGCTGAATAGGGAAATATTTGCTCTTGTACAATCGCCCTTTGATCAACTACCCCAGAACCTAAATTAGATTCTGGTTCCTCTTCCTCACACTTCCTAACCCCATCCAAAAGCACCTTTTGCTATCCCTGAAAATCGGCATACTGAAATATGTCAACAATACCACTATTGTCTTTTAAAAATGGGTAAAATCTGACCTGTAGAGACTTAAATAACTTATTCACTGATGTTGAGAGTAACATTAAGGTTTAGATGAAGACACAAGGCTCTGTCCACATCTTAATTGAGATCCAGAGCTTGAGCAATTTGCTTTCATGGATGACAAATTGCTGCATTGTTCCCCCTTATCCTTTGTGACCATCTGTGCCTGTGCTATCCAATAAAACACATCTGTGCTGCATGGCCTGAAAGCCGAAAGAGCGAAAGAAATTAACTCGGGGATAAAAACTGGAGAGTACCAAGGAAGAGCAACCTTTGATCTCTCTGAATGATCTCTCAAAACCTCTCGTTGTGAAACAGAGCAGGACTCTTACTGCAGGGACCATCAGGTGTGTTTGTTTTGAGCTCACATGTGAGAGTCTGTGTCGGAATTACAGCCACCTTCGTCCAACTGTATAGATCTTGCGTTCAGCCAGACGTCTTATGTAACATCGGATGAAGAGCAGGCTTTGCTATCAAGCACCCTGTATCAAGTACACCGTGATCCAACACACGCCCGCAATCATGCAGAGCCTCTGAAAGCGGATCTACAGCAGCATTGTCGGGGTGCAGGGAGGGCAGCACCGAGGTTTTCTATCAGATAACCAGGCTCAATTGTGCCCGTTGGTTTTTCCAAAGCTTCGGTTGCGTTTCTGAAAGAGCAGCTTGAAAGGTTGCCCCGTAAAGGTCAGCGCTCAGACCTGATTGCTTTCTTTCTGTGATCTTGATACTTTGTTCTTTGCTTTATTCTTGACGCTGCGCACAGATGTCATTGTTAAATGGCTCCCTGGTGTGTCAGTGTGCAACCTGAAGATAAGGGGAGGGTGTGCGGCTTTTTATACGTACAAACACATAAACATGCGTCACTGCATCTTCATGTTATTAGTGACGCTTTGACACCAGTCTTTACATAAGGTTTACTATTTGTGCAAAACTATCTGAAATTATTTAAGCAGTCTGCGTCAATGACATGTTAATAAGTCTGTGGAGATAATTCAGTTTAAGCATGACCCTACTTTTTTGATTTTAATGTTTTGATGATGCAAAACTTCTTAATTTAAGAGTTTTCATTAGTTATGTCCTACAGCCATGACACAGTAAGCATCCCTTTATATTTGGAATAAATGCTAAAATATCATGTTTATATACTCCATACTCAGGGCTATTATGGCATGTGTTATATATGGGGTGTCCAGATACAACCTTTTGACTTTCGATACAATACCGATATTTAAGCCTTCAATATTGACCGATACCGATTTTGGCACATAATTCTGCATGACAAGTTTTTCACTCAGCTGCAACGTCTTTTCTCTGACTTTAGCTAAAAATACTGCCACAAGGCTAACATCACTCTTACTCTTTGCTACTTTGTACCTTAGTACAAAGCTCTACATGCTGGATCAGGCAGTGCCAGCTCGAGGTGCCGGAGCGGAGTCTGGAATGGACTGCTTGTATCAGAGCGCTGATATCGGAGATTTTAGCTGCAGGCCAATATAATCCGATATTCTTTTTTTTTTTTGCTGATATCGGACCGATATCCGATGTCAATATGGTATCAGGACACCCCTAGTTAAATATTTATCTTGTTTACCAAAATTTTTAAAAGCGTCTCTCTAGCACAAAGAACAGTAAAGTCATTGTTTTAGGAGTAAAATATCTGGAGTTTGGACCCCTCAAAGTACTCCTCACTTTCATGACTTCATTGAAAATTGATCTTAAGCATCTTTCTAGAAAAGATCTTAATGTATATAATAATAAATGATATTAAACTGTTGTATTTGATCAAATGCACCACTCTAGGTTATAAGCATTATATATTGGACATTGGCTGAGCTGCTCTGAATCATTAGTATCAGCCTTTAAAAAAACCACTGCAACTATGTTCAATGAAAGACGTACATTCAAACTACATTGTGCTCTCAAAAAGAGTAAATCAGACTCATCAGGATTCATCCTCTTGAGACTGTGAATATATGTGACCAATATTTTGGAGATGCCTTTAGCTGTCTTTGAGAAATTCAAGTTTTTTAGCGTGAGCATTTTCCTCTACACAGACGAAACTCCCAGCATGGCGTTTGAAAGTCTCAAAATGTCCAAAAATGGAAATTAGACAGTCTTGATTCATGTCCCCAGAGGTGTATTAAATCACAGAGAACTTGAGCTGAAACATCTCTTCACAGCATCAACAAACCTGACGTGGAGATGAGCGATGAAGGAGTATGGTGTGTCTGAGAAATGGAAGGATTCACAGATTGTCACGGACACTCGATAAGACACACAGCTGACGTAAAAGCCCTTCTCTTTATCTCTCCCATACATGTGTGGTCAAACCTCAGGACTTGATAAAAAAAGAAGACGTGACCTTCTGACCTTTTAGACAAGAGCAATAAAGACAAAGAACAAACATCAGCACTAAAACGTGACACCGGCATGTGCATGTGATGTGAATGAGGAGTCTTCGGCTGTATCGTTCCAGTTCAGACCCCACATGTGTTCGTTTGAAAGGAGCCATCTCCTTTGTTTGGGTTTATTGTTTTCTGTCTTTATTGCAGCTGCTGTAGATTTGTGCTCTTATTGACTATTCAACTTCTTATTGATTACACAAGATAACAAGTCATTTCTGCATTTATTACCCTGATGCACAGACTCTACTGTGAATGGAGAACAAAAGAGGCAAAATGCAATCCACCATAATGCATACTAGCCCCTAATAACATTTTTATTATAGCTACACACAAATGCATCAAACTGTCTTATCTAGAATAAAAAATTCAGCTGCAACAACAGGAAGTTTTTTCTAAATTTACTGTTTACAGTAAAAGTGAGACTCACGAGATGTTAAATGACTGTGTTTACTCTGGAGATACACCTGGAAGGGCAGCTTTTTCTTGGTGATGCAACACATGGAAATGGAAATTATCCCCAAAGTTCACCATAAAGCCCAGAGACTAAAATATTTGTGTCTAAAAAAAAAAAAAAGTCTCATCTGTTTTAGTTTCTTCTCCAGTCTTTTTTGTAGATTTCTTTCTCATCTCTGTGATTCAGACCCTAACTAAAACAGGACTATCCCCATTGTTGAAAATGTGAATACTGTCTGTGTTTTGAGGTTAAATGCTTTCTTTTAAACAGGATAACAAATAAAAGAGTCCCAGTGTGAGTGACAGGAGGTTATCTGTAGGCCCTTTAAATGATTGTGATTTCTAATTGCTCTTTTGTTGCTTTATGAGTCATTTGAGCCACTATGCAGATGTAATGAAACCACAGCCTGTAAAAGCGCTTGATGTCCATACAACTCCTGACTTTTGTTGCCCGTCTTGGCAGCGTTCGCCACTTGGCACACTACAGTGGAGCGAGTCAGCGAGATCCAACCAGGGCAGGCCGGCTTGTGAAACAGTACCACATCCAGGCGTTGAATTATGGATCCAAGGCGGGAGCGGGCGGCACCATAA
Organism: Xyrichtys novacula; assembly: GCA_962446985.1. Taxonomy (NCBI): domain Eukaryota; kingdom Metazoa; phylum Chordata; class Actinopteri; order Labriformes; family Labridae; genus Xyrichtys; species Xyrichtys novacula. The sequence goes on along the minus strand of OY660882.1, from coordinate 1,762,984 downwards.
TCAGCAAGATGGCTGGCCGAGTCCACCCTGCTGCTTTAACAACCACAACAGCAGGCCCAGTTGATTAGAGGAGCCATCATCCAAGACGGGCAGCAGTCAGTGGTTCTCCATCACACCCTGCTGCTTTTTATGGTGTTTAGATAACTCCATCATGCTAATTGGTTTCATGTCGCCGCATAAGCAAGCTGTTGTTTTGACTTTGGCTGGATATGAGGATATGAATATTTTAAGAGGCTCCTTTTTTCATAACCACGGTGTGTAAATTCACACTGGGGCCATTTGTTTTGTCAGCTCCCGGGGTCAAGATGAATAGATTCAAGCCCCGCGTCCTAATGAAAAGTGGCGCTAGCTTGTTGTGCCCATTGTTGAGGGGACAGCATGATTAAAAGAGCTAAAAATGACACCGCATTTACAGGTGCTGTCGACCAGGAAATTGCTTTCCTTTTCACCGCACGCTGTTCTTCCTGGGCCGCTGTCCCGCTCAGCTCAAAATTGACGTCTTCTTTATTGGATGCTCCGAATTTGCGAAAGAGCTGATCGGTCCCAGGAGAAAGAGCAACAAGATCCAGTTTAGATGCTAGTGGAAAATTGCACAGTGACATCACTGGACGCATGATGTGTTTTTGAAGAGGGTTATAGTTTAGAGAGCTCTCTGTCTCCACGTTCCTTAATCCCTCCTGATCTCGGTAGGATCAGGGGGCTGAACCGATGAACTGACCCCTTCTTTTCTGATAGTATGGAAGCTGAAGGTGAGCTGGCATGCTGAGAAATCCACTCAAACTGTTTCCTTCTCCTGTCTAATCCGAGCTCCAGACAAACAATCGCTGATTAAATCAATTGTTTGCAGAATTTAACATTTAAAGGGTTGGACCGCTAACAATAAAAGGACTGTAAAAACACAGATACACTGATTGCTGATAAATGAGTGAGTCAGAATCTGGTTAGAAGAATCAAAGCCAGTGTTCTAGTTATTAATTATTGTTGTCATAGCAACAGCTTACCCCCCATCGTTCCATTAGCATCTACTCCAGAACCAGTTGGACGTTCCTATTATTCTGATCAGGTTTTATGTGGTTGCTGTTTGGTGACATTTGTGTTTGGAGTTTGGTTGCTGTGCAGCTGTGTGCTGACTCACAGCCCAGTGTGAACCTGTTGATTTCATGATTTAACTTCAGCTCTTATGAGAGGAAAGAGTCCATTAGCTTTTCACCTCTTCTGAGACAGATACTATCCATTATAACCCTTTGGATAGCCAACAGGTGTGCCTGTATGTAGTTACTATCTATTTGTAGCATGTAAACATAACATTTTAACTCAGGGTGATGTACTCAAAACAGAGAGAAAGTGGTGCCAACACAGATAGTCTTCTGTTTATACAAAAGTCCTATACCAAAAGATACTATCATAAAAGTAAGGGCCTGTTCCCACTAACAGCAGTGTTCTTCTTCTGCTATTGAAGTTGATTTTGATTGGTCAGTGAGGGAAAAGTGATATTAACAAGCACAGCAGTGTAACACTTGTGTAGCTGTACTTACCTGAGAGCACTGTGTTTTTCAGTGATGTCATGGAAATTAATACTGCCAGTTCAAAAATGCTGTCAGTGGACACAGGCCCTGATTAAGCCAAAAAGGTTTGAGAATGAGATAGATTTACTGTAATATCACACGAAGACAGATCCTTGAAAAAACTAACAAAACTTTTGACATTTTGCTCAATAATGAATCTAATAAATCTAATAAATGTTTTTCCTTTATTCATTTTTTTTTTACATTTGCTGGTGAGCCCATAGATGTTTGAAAAATCCTGATAAACCTGGAGCCTGAAATGAAGAAATCACAAAACCTGTGTTGTCTGTAAAACAATCAGAAAATCTAAGGGTTGGATTTTGAATTTAACCATGTTGTTTCCCATAAATCGGCCTGGATGAAGAGACTTGCCGCTGTCTGACTGTTGCTCATGCATGTACCACAGCGCTCAGTGTAGGAGTCAGTGTTTTGGCCTCAGGTCCTGTGGTCAGTCATGCCTTCTGCCACCCTGCCTGCACAGACTTGCTCGGCGCAGAGGACATGAAATGCCGCTTTCTTGGTTGCTATGTATGTGACTACATGTTTCCATGCAACTGTGCGAGGAGAGGATGTGTGGGAGATTTAATGGTTTCCATGAGACTGCCAAATGCTCTTTAACCTATTCTGTATACAGTAAACATCAACACTTAACGGCTCAGACTGCCCTGGAGTCTTAATTAACCTGAACAGACAGTAGACTGTCCATGCTGGCACAGTCTCGGGTCAGGAGAGTTACCTGTAGTCCATCGCTGGCATCCAAGCACCAGCCTGGGCACATGCCCAGACAGCAGCACAGTGTGCTGTCATTAAAGCCAGCCGCGTACTGTCTTATCTGGAGACTTAAAGAAAATTAGATGTGCAGACTCTCCCCCGTGCAGCAGCTGCTGGGTGTGGATGTTCATACTGTAACTCAAGAAACACAGATGACAGATGGGACAAGAGGTGTTATCAACACCCTCAGGCCTTAATGATTTTCCCAAGGGTGTGCACACGGGCGAAAGCATGCATGGATGAGCACATAATGTGATACCTACTATACGTGCAATTATGTAAGATTAGTGTTGCACGCTCATCAGCTTTCGAGAGAAAAAACATCAACGTATGCAAACACTTTGAATACCAGCAGGTGATGTTTACATCAAGGGTACATCATTTTCTCTCGATTTTATGTTCCCTTAATTAACTTTCTTACATCATAATACTGTCCTTTCTGCTGTTAAATGCTTAGACATACACTAGTCCTCTCTTTTTGTGCAGATAAAAATCAGAAGTTTAATAAATATGTTACTATAGAAATTTGAGGGTCTTGCCAGTTTCTGTATATTTAATGAATTCAGTTGATTAAACAACATTACACTTGCTAGTTAGCACCAGAATTACTGTGGATTTACAGTAGTATGGATTACGTGTGGCCACCTGCCACTGACTAAGGCTGAAGCGCTAGTTAACAGCTGTAATGCCATAATCAATCAATCAATCAATCAAACCTTATTTTAAAGAACTTTTTATACATAGAATGTAGCATGAATTGCTGTCCATTCATGCAGGATATTAAAAAAACAATGAAATAAAATAAATACAAATAGAAATACCAAACCCCACCCACCCACCCAACCCCCATTCAACACAAACAGCACCCAAAAGACCAGGTGAGGACTCTTCAACTTGCCACAGATGACCGAGGGAATGCTATCTTGAGTTTAAAAAGATGAGCAAACACTGGATCTCGGACTAAAATGTTAAAAGCATGATAAAATATAATGAAGGTGACAAAGCATTAAAAGTTAATAAAATAAAACAGTCTTAAAATCAAACAATAAAAGAAAGTAAATTAAAAAAGCTACTTTAAGATTAAAATAGGTCAAAATCACATACTGCAGATTAAAAGATGATGATCTACTACCCTGATGTAAACAAGCACAGATGACAGATGGGATTTTGTCTCAGAGTGCAGAATGCTCGTATTTTGATCAGAAAAAATAAACATGTTAACAGCCTGGTACAAAAAAAATATTAGTTCTCCGTCTGAATTCACCATACAAAGGTGAACTTTTTAATTTGACAGTTTTGAAGGTATTACGGCGACAAGTTCTGCATAATTTGAGTCAGAATAGACATGACATACTGGAGATGCCTGTGCGAAAACTGAAGTAAGGAGAAGATTAAACATAAATAAAACTTTGAGTATTCACAGTGTACATTAAAGTTTGGCATTACCAAGCGATATGGTTGTTACTGATAGAGATTTTCCAGTACTCTGACCAAGTGTCAGAGGGGTCAAGTGAAATCCATAGGAGACATTGGAGACAAAGACCTTTGTCTCACGTGCTCATCACTTCAACCCTTTGCTGTTTCTAGACAAATTAGTTCCTCTGACATTTGGGTTCAGGAGGTCGTCGGTGTAATGTCTGAGTGTAAGTGGCTTAAGGGCCTCTGACCTCGAGTGCTCCTAATAGAAAGAGAAGGAACCACAATATCTTTCCTGTGAAATGCGATCACAAGTTTTACGTCACTAAAGCTTGGCGGTTTGCAAAGTTAGAGGAAAGGCAGGAAGCTAAGAGGACGGGGAGAGAGAAGATAAGAGGGAGGAGAGATCGGCTAAAGAGGAGCATCAAGTGCCGCACTTCTTGATGCTCACTAGATTAAATTATTCTTGGAAAAACAACGTAATTGTTTCACCAGTGAAAATAAAGCACAAATGAAGTTGCATCTATCCCAGTGGCCTCTCCCTCTTTTTTCTCTCCCTCCTTTCTCCCCTCTTGAATTTCAATTGAGAGGCTTCAAAGTGAGCGGCTCACTGGTTGAGGGGGTCATCAAACAAGCCGGGCACATCAGCGTTTCAGGCCTCAGAGGACTCTCCAAGCTGGGCACCGAGCTGGACTGATCAGCTGTAAAACCTGGCACAAACTCAGCTTCTCTTGATCCAATCTGATTTACTAAAAGAGCTCGATAAACTTTCACCGTCTTTTATTAAATTTATATTTTACTCAACAAACATGACACGGAGAATCGACAATTTGCTTGAGATGTTTAAAGGCCTATTCTTGATCCATTTACAACCGGTTTCAACGAGAAAAGTCACATTTAATTTATTCTAACATACACATAAGTTCTAATCAAAAAGAAAAATCTACAACTGCCACTGTCTCAACAATATAAGCGAACATACTTTGTGCTTAACTTTAAATTAGGAAGAAAAAAGGAAATAAATGAGTGAAAATAAATGCTTAAGTACATTAAAATGACAAAACAGGGAAAAAACACTCAGCATTTGGCATCCGTCACATCATCTAATTTTTCTGTTTTCACGTATGATGTATCAAATCAATATCAATCATAGATCAGGAGGTCTAATCAAAAGAAAAATGTAAAGTTAACATACAAAACCTGTCTTTTTCCCTTAACAATTGACCTCCAAAACTTTATGAATATTGCGCTCAAATTCTTTGTTTTTCTGACTTTACTCTCCACCACATGCAAAGCAACAAAATTCAAGCCTACATATCTGTGATGAGCATAATTTTCCTTAACAGCTGACAGCCTGTCGAGCCATATTCACCCACTCTAATTTGTCAACAGCATTATAAAACATTCCTCTGCTGTCAGCCTTTCTTTTCAGACCATGTCCCTGAAACGTTCATCGTCGAGAGCTGCCGTCTGAAGATGATTGTCAGTTCAGCTTAAGCTCTGACAAACAAAACGACCAGAACAAAGAGACATCTCAATCCCTGTGAATCCTCTTACAGAGCGGTGCAAACACATTTTCACAACATGCCTCTTCGTCTTCATCAGATGTAAATGTCCTTGACATGTGGGTCACAGTACGGCAGATGGCTTGAGTCTGTGCGTATTTGCATACATTCATACTGTGAGCTGCTCCTGTCACACGGACACTGATGAAATCAGCCTCCACTGACGTGTTCTCTATGGTTATCATATTTCTTATAAATATGGATGATAATGAGTTGGAGGAAGTAAAAATTACATGAAAATTGAAAAGGGTACATAAGATAACTTTGATACTTTAGGTTGTTGTACACTCTAAAAACCCAAGTTGGGTTGTTTTTAACCCAACACCGGGGTTGAAAAGGGACTGACTACTTATTGGGTTATTTTGACCCAGAATGTTGGGTTATTCAAATTAACCCAAATTTTGGGTTGACGCAACAACCCTTTCAGTAACGTACTCATGTTTATGAGGTAGGCCAAGAGTCTTGCCTAAGGACCCACACTGGTAGATGTAGTTCGCCCCTTACAGATGTGTCTCCTGCGGGTTTGAATGGTAGGTTTGCTTCTCTGTAAAATGAGAAACTTCACAGACGTAAGACCCAAAAGTCCTCAAACTGTATCGTCTATTAAAACTAAAAATATCTGCTAAAGTAAATATAACTAAAGCGACAGATTTTCTATGCTTAGAGCGACTCAGGTGGGTCACCAATATAGGGGGCGGGGCCAAAAGTCTAGGGTAAATTACTCAGATGAATTGCAACAAACTGCCTTGGGAAACATAACTGTCTTACCAGGACTAGACCTGTCCTTGGTTTGACCTCTAAGATGAAAAGAGATAATACAGAGCACTGAGTCTAAATTTACAACCATTTAAACATACACTAAACCTGGGACATAGGTGGATAATTCCAGCATAAATAAGGACAGACAGTCCTTATTTCATTATAGTTATCAAAAACTTTCTGGAAACTTCGCTTCCTTTTGTTTTTTTAAGTTTCCTCGTCAGTCAACACTTTGGATATCAGCCATTTTCTAATTCCAATCGAATTAACACAGTGTGCAAGATTCTAAAGCTGCAGAGTCAGGCTGATCTTCAGCATGTTTGTTCACAATATCAGGTAAAGTGCCAAGTAGGATAAGCTGAATTCACAGAATGTGTCGTCCTACTAACCTAATTCACTTGATGTGTTCGATCAACACCACCCGGTTCAATTGTGTGTAATTGTAAACAAGTATGCAGTGACGCATACCTGACAGTTGTGTGGGAATACTCTGAATGTTCAGTGAGGGGCGAAAACTGACTCAACGTTACGTAGTGTGAAAGTCTCAGATGGTTGTTGGATTTTTAATTAAAGAAATGATCAATATAAATTTTTACTGATGATACACCCAACTGACTCTCTAATCTGCTGACTGTGGATCAGTCTATCTCCATAAAAAAGTTTATCTGTAACAGGAGCTCTAGGAGAAGTAAACTTCACTGACTCATCCAGGCCTGGAGGCATTTATTAGTGAGATCATTTTGCATTAGTCATTTTTGAGCTGACCCAAGCTGTTCCTCAATCTGCAGATCATTTGTTCGTTGACTCGGCTGTTTACATTCTCTATATACGTCTTTGGGAGAGAAAACATTCAAACTAAGCTGTTTTTTTCTCCTCTCTTTCCTCTCCATGATTAGATGGTGGTTCTGATGGACCCCATGGAGGACCCGGACGATGTCCTTCGTGCCAACCGCTCCAGGGAGAAGACCTACATGTTTGACGTCGCGTTCGACTACCTAGCCACTCAGGTCATTTGAAAATAAAGATAAATGGAAGAAATTCCAGCCAAAAGTTTGTTTGCTTGTTCACTTTAAAGTGTATTTTGTGCTATTTCTGCAGGAGGAGGTTTACCGAGCGACCACCAAAGGGCTGATCGAGGGCCTCATTTCAGGCTATAATGCCACCGTGTTTGCCTACGGACCCACAGGTTTGTGTGTGTGCGAGTGTGTATGGATGTTATTTCTCCTCATTCCCTTCCTGAGTCACCTGTTCCACACTTTTAGAAAATAGTGAGACATCTTACTCTCATCTGTTTTGGTTCTATTTTTAGCTCAGGTGTGATCATAGAATGAGTCATGCCTTACCTCCCCTGTTTACAGCGGGCAGAGACAGATTGTCAAAGAGAAGCGGGGTCGTATTTGTCCTCAAGTTCCCAACTCTCTGACTGACTTCATCTGTCTGTCCATCTGCCTCAGTGAATCATAGCGCTTTGTCTGCTCCTTTGTTGAAGTAAACAGGGTTTTCAGCGTGTGTCATTGGGTTCATGTGTTTATTTGCATTTGACAGTGCCATCAGGCCAGCAGAGAATAAATTAAGACAGCACATCCTGATCATGTAAACACAGGAAGCAATTAGCTCTTAGTCGTAGCATCAACTTTCACAGGGTAGTATTAATTAAAAAAGGGTAGACTGTCCTTCAACTGTAGTCTGTATTATAGTGTATGATGTCAAAATAATGAAGCATAATAGTTAGACTAGTTTGAACCAGGATGGAAAGAGGAATTATACCATAACAAGCATAAACCATCAGTGGACATAGGCCCTTAATGCTGTAGAAATTAAACTAAAGGACGTCAGTACACATATTCACTATATCTATTCTACACTCTCTTTTACATATGTCTTGTCATTTGGCATTTCTGAAATACCCTGGCATGACTTTGTTTTTTGTTTGGAAAAAATTCATAAAAACACTGTTAGTGGACATAGGCCCTTATTGCTGTAGAAATTAAACTAAAGGTCATCAGTGTGCTTATTCACTATATCTATTCTACACTCTCTTTTATGTCTGTCTTTTGTCATTTGGCATTTCTGAAATACCCCGTCATTAGTTTGTGTTTTTTTGGGGGGAAAAAAGGCAAAAAAACGCTGTTAGTGGACATAGGCCCTTATTGCTGCAGAGTTTAAACTAAAGTTTTAGCTAAAATAAAAATGATCCATAAAGAATGTCATACTTGATTCCTGGAAAATAGATCAACTTGTCTTTTTATTCCTCTTTATAGCCCCATTATACATACACTTGTTTTCAATCTCTTTTAGATTTGAGGGCAGTCAGAACTTGTTTTAAATTTTGTTTTCTGTTCCCAGGTTGTGGTAAAACATACACCATGTTGGGGACAGACAAGGAGCCGGGTATCTACGTCAGGACGCTGAACGACCTGTTCCGTGCCATCGAGGAGACCAGTGATGACATGTCATACAGCGTCTCCATGTCCTATCTTGAGGTTAGTATTTTATTCCTCCCTCGACAATTTCCCCTCCATATTATTCATGAAATTTCAAACTCTGATGACACACCTCCTGCTTTCCGTTAAGTGCGGCTGAAAGTGTCGTGGTCATTTATCTGGTGGTTTGCCTCAAGATTTTCCCTCTGATTTCTTCACATTTGAATCGTCTTTATCTTTTTTGTCTGTCAGCATCACAGTTAGATCTTCTGATTGAGTCCTGGTTTCTTTACACTGATAAGATCTGAGGTCGTTAGCTGATGCCAATTGCAGGCAGACAGGACGGGTGTCCTTTTACTTTGCCAGCATTTGTTTCTCATCTGAAATGCAGCTGGCATCCTTGACAACAGCTCTTGAGAGATTCACAGACACATTCACAGACTAAAGCAGGACCCTTTTATTTCACTCTTGTATGTGTTTGCATTCATGGCCTCATTTTTCTCTATTATGTTGTTTAGCTGCTTTATGTTTTATGTCAACGGTGTTAAATGAACCTGACAAAAGTTATGAAAAGGTGGTTTACAAATATGTTGGAAAAACATAAAACTAATTTTTCCTGAGTTGAGAAGTCATGTACAAAAATCAGCTTTATAAAGTCAAACTGTTATTAGGACCTGTGTCCATTAGCAACATCTTTGTCACCAGGTCATAAAAGGTGTCCCATGGGACTATCGCTTTCCTCAAGTGTGAATAATAGGAGACTGTTTCACAATGCTCAATGCTTTAAACTTTATTTTTCTCAAACATTCAGGTACAAAGATCCGCCATGCACAGTCAAGCCATTTTTAGGGCCTGTGTCCATTAGCAGAATTTGTGCATAAATTTAGTTAAGAGCAATCTGAGCTCTTCTTTTATGCATTTACTGTTGCCAGATCACAAAAGATAGAGCCACTGCTTTATCTAGGAGTGAATGTCACATCTGCTTTTTAATGTTTTGTATGTATTATTTTTGCTGTCATTCAATGGCATTAACTTGAAAACTTAAAACCAAAGGGAATAATGTTGCAGCATTAGTAGACCTGGAAATTGTACTTTGTAAAATCAAGTAAGTTAATGTATTGCATGATATTGTAAAGAGAAAAGGTGCACAGTAAAGGAGTTAGTGGACACAGGCCCTTATACTTAGAGTCTTTTTGAACAGCCTTTCCCATTTGTCATTTGACGACTCTGACATGGTCTGTTGTTAGGTGGCTTCAAGAGGTCTCTGTACAAGGTTGTCATTTTGGAGGATTTTAGCCCCCTTGCTTGCTTGTTGTACACTTTGTTTCAGCATTTTATTATTACATTTGTCCTGTTTTTTCTCTCTCAATTGTTCTTTGGAGCACAAAGCAGCATGCTTGTATTTGAGCGTCTCTTTTCCTGTCGATTGGCACAAATTGAACCGTTTTTCAAATTTTTATTCATAAGATCATTCTTACCTCCGCCTAACTCTATTAAAATAAAGTAAGAAAGAGGTTGCTGGGTGGATTTATTATTCCATTCAAACAAGACGCTCCTTTCAAAATACTTCTCATATTATCTTTGAACATTTTCGACCTTCCGTGTAAGAGCCACAAAGAGTTTGAAAGACAGGAAATAAACTCTGCAAACCTTGAAACAAACGGCTCATTCAATATCTTCTTTATGTTTGTGAGTGCTCCCTTTTATTGTAAGTGAATATTTTGTTTTCTTGAGGAGATCGCAGTATGAAAATAACTGAGTCAGATTTATTCAAAACACACTTAGCTTGTGGAGAGGAAATGAGTTCTGGGAGAGGAAAAGAGAAAGATGATGAATAAAACCTCTTATGAAAAGAGAAAATTAAAAAAGGGGCATTAAATCCCCGCCTGAAAATGGCACATTTTGGGTACAAAGAGAGGCAGGGGGTCTAAGATGCGACTTTGAAATTACATTTCGTGTTTTTTAGTGCCAAACGCTACAATTATGTTCAATGATTGGCAGTGTTATTACAGACTTACTCTTTAATGGCAGTGTGGGTGGGTGAAATTGAAAATGTTCCTATTAAATTGCCAATCCTGGAGTCTGGATGTTCCCTAACCTGTATTGAACCCTTCAGAGAGAGTCCTGACAGAAGCCCGTGTGTGACGTGTGTGTTTGCTGTTACCAGGGGAGTAATCGGTCGCCACCGCCGCCTCTCCACAAAGAGGTTAAACTCCATTTTACAGCCGGACAGAGCGACGAGCACACATCTGCTCCTTTGACTGCTGGAATAACAGTCTTTTACACGTGCAATCTCTACCACACACGCACGCAAAACACAAACAGGAAATCCAAATAAATGGACTTAGTGCGGATAAAGAGAGCTATCTTTAGTTACTCCACATGCACAGATATATACCCTCCTCCTATGGTATGTTTATTTTGGTTCCACATTCTTGTCACATGTATTTAAGGATAGTCTTCTTAGCTTCTGCACACTCCTTATTATTGATCAAAATATCTCCACAACCAGTGGAAGGACTGCCGTAACATTTAGTATATTTACATGTAAAATAAAGAGTGTGAGAGTACTAATATAGCCGTTTGTCTCAATACTAATTAAACATGTTTACATGTGGGTTTGGTTAATATTGCTTACTTGCTGCAGAAACTACCACCTCAACAACCCGCCCCATGATTCCTCTGCTGTTAAACAGACTGTAAGACATTAACAGCCTTGCTCTGAACAGACTGTAAAAAGGAGCTCATGATTACATTAAATTTTCATAGGCATAGGCTCGCTTGTGTGGCCCCATCCATAACATACATAACATACAAAAAATATAACCCAGTGTTTCCACGCTCAGCTTTTCACGTCGAGAACGTCATCCCAATATTCATAGCTGTCCCTGGGAATATATTTATCCTCCTAAAGTGGCAGGTATAAGTAAGGAAGACCCAGACCTGAGACAAAGTGATCTTGTTCAAGCTTCACTCGCCATGAATAAGTACAAATGGAAAAAAAACGGACACAAATATTCAGCTGTCAGTGTCAGTAAAACCTCCTACCTCTCAGGGTTTGTGGCTGCTTGTGTTTGACAAATCAAAACTGTCATTACAGCTCAAGCCTCCCTGCGGTTTGTCATCTAATGGTCGCCTTTCCAGGATGTCATGTCCCGCTCTGAGCTTTTATGTGGGTCTGGGGTCTCTTACAGCACCGTCGGTCTTAGTCCAGAGAGGTCACCTGAGTTGAGCACTAACGCCGGCTCATGACGGCTCACCACCCAACAAGCTGTGGTTTCTAAATGACAGGTTTCTGAAAATATAGCATTTGATGTTTTTGTAGCGTGTTTGGGTCTGTGTGGGTGGCCGAGGAAACTGAATGGAGCCTTTTCAATGCACATGAACTACCTCCCATCAGGTTCATGTCTCATACTTAGAACGACATGAATGAAAGAGATATATAACCGCACTTTAGCTGACAGCTTTCTGTGTATCTGTCTTTTAGATCTACAATGAGATGATCCGGGACCTGCTGAACCCATCTTCAGGTTTCTTGGACCTGAGAGAAGACTCTAAAGGAGTGATTCAAGTCGCTGGCATCACAGAAGTGTCCACCATCAATGCCCAAGAGGTACGACAATCAAAACACGACTTCTTAGGTGCTTTAGGTAGAAAACTGTGTTTACAAAAACCCTGCCTGTGCGCTCGCAGATCATGGAGTTGCTCGTGAAAGGCAACAAACAGCGCACACAGGAGCCGACAGCTGCCAATCAGACGTCTTCTCGCTCCCACGCCGTGCTGCAGGTGGCCGTCAAGCAGCAGAGCCGATGTCGAGATGTCATGCAGGAGGTCCGCTTCGCACGCCTCTTCATGATCGACCTCGCCGGCTCTGAACGAGCAGCACAGGTAATTTTCAGTCAGGAGGTGGAAATTCAAGGTGGAATATTTATTAGCGGTGGTGCGTTCACTTTCATTATCTTCACACTGAATGCAGCGTGTGTTTTTAAGCCTACAGCCTCCATCACACGTGCACAGACACTAAATGACATGGTGAGTGCTGCAGTCTGCTCACTCTGGATACTTGGCAGTGAATCTTTACAGCAGGCTGCAGGATCGAGGTTCCCATAAACCTCAGGAGACTTTAATAAGAGTCTCTGTATATCTGCTGCTGCAGCCCGCTATGAGCTTTATTAAAGAAACGCACCGGCCTCCTGGCAAGTGGAGCAACTTTATTGTGAAACTCAACCTTGTGCAGCTTCACAAACTTAGAATTTAATTACATTTTTATACACGGTCATCGTTCTAATCTGTTGTTAACCACTCTAACGAGTTTGTAGATGTTCCTCCAGCTGTTGTCTTAAGAATTATACAACTTTTCAGTGTTTTGTTTGTCCTGTCTCAGCGTTTTTGAAACTTAAATGAGCATATATTTAGCATAAAACTGAATTTTTATTATTTTATTTGTCGTATTTGCTCTATTTCTGATTAGATACAGGGTTTAAATGATTCTGATACCATCGTTACTCAACTTTATTGGAAGTGGGGTTGTGTGATTCATATGAACTCAAGTCTAGCAGCTGTGGGCTCATCTCGGCTCTTATCTCGCTCTTTCCTCTCTACCCTTGCCAGATCCAGTCAGATAAAGGTGGATTCCACAGAAATATATCTTTAAAAAAGCTCAACTGTCGTCTAAGAGGGTTTAAAATTGACTAAAAGTAAAATGCTTAATTCTCATTCGTACAATAACACTTCATTTTGATTGAAGTGTTATTGAGAGATTATTCAAGCTCCTGTGAGGAGTTTTTATCTGGTTGTGAAACAGAATGAAATTAACACCAGTGTGTTTTTATGACCTACAAAGACAATGAAGGTCGTCAGGAACACAATTGCTGTAATTCTTGTGGGGGTGGGTGTTGTTTTACCTGCTGTAGACTGAGCCTTTCTTTACACTCTGACTCATTTTTCAGAATTAGACTCAGTCAGAAAACTTACACATGTACAAAATCAACGAAGTGATGTGATTTATATCTCAGCCTGCAGGAGGCGCCAAATCAACAAAAACTTGAAGTTCCTCACAGCAGCTTTAAACTCATTTATGCCGAGTCAGTTTCAAACTTTAGTCAGTTTTGTAGATATCAACATTTAGTCTTACTTAAATCCCATTTTGCACATTTTCCTTTTTAAGTGTCGGTTATAAACGCTCAGCTGGAACAATCACTTTCATCACGTTGCCAATTTCCTCCTTCTCTTTGTGCTGTCATATGAGGATAATCACATCTCAAGACACAGTTATACTCCGCTCTAATCAGTTCTATAATGACTATATTTTTGACTTTACCTTCACAGACGAAGAACAAAGAAAAGGGAAAAATAAAACAAACTCTTCATTAAGGAACAAAAACACAAGATGAAAAACACGAAGAAGAAAATGATTGCACATTGAACGGAGGAACAGCAGAGTTATACCTGCTGACTGTTGAGAACATTGTCTCTGTTATCACACAGCTATGATCAATACTAATGTGGAGAACATTCATTCATATTTCTAGTCTTACTTTGAAATTCTTTAAACAAACAATAACACCGTCAGATCCTTAAGTGTTAGATCAGTCTGTTAGATGTGTCTGTTTTTCTCCGACAAATGAAAAGCTTCTCTCCGTCTGCGTGCTCCGGCTGCTGTGAACAAAAGGCAAAGAGTCAACACCATGGAGACCGTCTGAAAGGTTCACAGTCTAAGTATTGATGAGCTGCGCTCGTGTGGCCGCCGTCAGAAATCGAGCTGAGCAGAAAACTCAGAACCACACGAGGCGACAAGAAACGTTTTCTCTCCCTCCTCGACAGATTAAGAGTAGAAGTGGTCAGTGAAAGTTGATTTAGTTAGCAGACTGAAGCTGGTGGAGTGACGCCATCTGCTGGTCAAGAGTGGAAACATGATAACGACCTTTAATGTAAAGACAGGAGGCTTTCAGGTGTCAAAATCAGACGCTTTAAGTTGATCCAGTGCCTCAAAATATTCCCTCAGATCAGTTTTCAGGGCTTTAAGGTGTCATTTTTCATCTCTTTCTTCCTTTTTCACCATCATCCGTCCACTTTTTTTTACTCTGTTTACAAAGCTGGGATATTTTCACACTCATTTTTATACAACTGTGTCTCTCTTAGACTCAGAATCGGGGTCAGAGGTTAAAAGAAGGCGCTCACATCAACCGCTCCCTTCTGGCTTTGGGCAACTGCATCAACGCCCTGAGCGACAAAAACGGCAACAAGTACGTCAACTACAGAGACAGCAAGTTGACCCGCCTCCTGAAGGTAAAGCAGCAGAAGAAGAATGTCTGTAAATATGTGTTTAATCTCACGGTTGGGATGATGATTTATCCTGATCTCTGTGACCCACAGGACTCGTTGGGCGGAAACAGTCGGACGGTCATGATCGCTCACATCAGCCCCGCCTCTGTGGCTTTTGAGGAGTCCCGTAACACGCTGACGTACGCCGACCGTGCCAAAAGCATTCGAACACGGGTGAGTCCGGGGAAGGCCTCATCCTTAAGCCTCTTATCCGCCTTTATTTAGAGCTGAAACTGAGATGGGTTCAATGATCAAATATTTCACAGCAGGATCACGAGGCAGCTTTACTACACGTGGCTCAGTATCATAGCTTAAATTTAAGGAAAAAGGATCATTACGGCTCTATAACAGAAGTTTTAAGATCATCCTTGAACATGTTTTCTTTCTCGGTCTCCTCTCTTTGTATTCCAGGTAAAAAAGAACCTCATAAACGTGTCATATCACATCGCTCAGTACACAAACATCATCTCAGATCTGCGCAGCGAGATCCAGCGGCTCAAGAAAAAGATCGCAGACCAGGCGAGCCGCCAGCTCAACGCCGACCGCGCTGATATCCGACACGTTCAAGGTATGTTAATAAAGATGAATCTGCCTTCAATCTGCAGCTTCTAGTGTCTGTAGTCTACATTTCACAGTCGTGCCTGTTTCCTTTTAGCCGAGGTCCAGGCCCACTCCAGCCAGCAGAGCCGGGCAGAGATGGACATGCTGAGGGAGCAGCTCCTGGATGCTTTCCGTGAGCAGATGGAGATCAGGAGGAGCCTGATGGAGCTGGAGAACAGCAATATGGAGATCCAGATCGACACCTCCAAACACCTGCTAACCATTGCCGAGTCAGTGTTTATAACAGATTTCTATTTTCTCAGACAGTCCCCCTGGGAACATTCAGGGAACAGTTGGCCGACTAAGTGGTTCAAAACAGTTTTTTTTAGTAGGCGAAATTCATCTTGAATTCGTTTGAGAAGATTAATTCATCCACATGGACTGTATTTTACCCTCCAATCATGTCTGAATCAGTCTTCAAAGTTTGTAAAAAGTGCAATGATACATCTGATTTGGTGTTGAGACTCAGCTTAGGTTTGATCTGATCATTCAAACTTATACAGGAACAATATTTTAAAAAAGTTAGAGAGACAAATTGATATCTAAGTGTTTCTGTCTGGTCCCCTTAGCTGGGAGCAGGAGCGGAGTCGACGCAGGAGGAAGTGGCGAGCAGAGAGGAGGAAAGAAAGTGTCAATAAAGACGACAGCGAGAAGGACTCGGACTCCCCTGAGTCTCCTCCAGACAGCACAGAGACGCAGCAGGTGGCGATGGCTCGAGAAAACCTGGTTACCCTCATGGCTGAGCAGAAACGCATCAACAAACAGAAGGTAGTCCTCAACTTTTCAAAGTAGTGTAAGAACTTTTCGCTCATCTCTGTTGCTTATAAAAAAACTCACTTTTGTTTATTCACCTCAAGGCGTTGCTGGAGCGCAGATTCCTTGAGCTCAGGGAGCAGGCCCGGCGCCTGGAGGAGCTTCTGCCTCGGCGGGTGAGCTCGGAGGAGCAGCGGGAGGTGCTGTGCCTCCTCTGTAAAGTCCACGAGCTGGAGATCGAGAACGCGGAGATGCAGTCTCACGCGCTGCTCAAAGACAACGTCATCAGACACAAGAACTTCGTGGTGCAGCGCTTCGAGCAGCACAGACACCTGTGTGACGAGATCATCCAGCAGCAGAGACAGTTTATTGACGGTGAGTCTGTCTTCGTTAGAACAACTTTGCCCCATCATAACTTCTTCACCGAGTTAAACACCCCCTGGAGAGATGAATGTGCTGACTGCTTGTTTCTCTAGTTATACCAACTTTAGTAGCAATATACAGCGGTCTATGGAGCCATAAACAAACCTCAAACTAAACACCACTCTATAGCCACAAATAATGCTCAGAACAGCACCTAACTTCATCAACAGGACATATAGGGTCACAGCCACCAAACATCTTTTTAACTTTGACTAATTTCTTTAGCAAAGAGACTAAACACAACTCACCTACTCTCTTCCAGCAGCCGCTTGTTTATGGCGAGACCTCAGGCCGGTTCATTACGGACTGCTGCGGAGTTCCGCAGCTCAAGGAAGAACATTTATGATCATTTCTTTATCATTTCCTTGAAGTAATAATCACCATATTAATCATTTTACACTGCAGACGCGGTAGTTCTTCTGCCTTAGCGTCTCGGTCTGATTGTATTTCCATGAAGAAATGATCATAAATGTTCTTCCTTGAGCTGCGTCACCCCGCTGTAGTCCGTAATAGACTAGCCTGAGGTCTCACTGCAAACAAGCAGCTGCTGGAAGAGAGTAGGTGAGTTGTGTTTAGTCTCTTTGCTAAAGAAATGAGTCAAAGTTAAAAAGATGTTTGGTGTCTAGTACTATGGCTGGGACGCTATGTGTACTGTTGATGAAGTTAGGTGCTGTTCTGAACATTATTTGTGATTATAGAGTGGCATTTGGTTGAGGTTTGTTTATGACTCCTCAGATCGCTGTGTATTGCTATCGACAACATTTATCTCTCAAGGGGGTGTCTAACTCTGTGTTATGGTGTGTTTGACCCTAAATTAATTTTATGCCGGAATATCCCTTTAAGAGAAAATGTTTGAGAAAGTGACGAACATTTCAATTTCAAAACACACCATGGCTCCTTTAACTTTAAGTGTTCATGAAAATCAAAGACCTCCTACAAAAAACTGATAGCCTAATCCTAGCCTTCATGTGTGTGTTGCAGACCACAGTCTGTTAGTGCCTCCACACCTCCAGGAGCTCTATGACATGTACATGAGAGAGCTGGACGAGAGGAAACTGGACAGAGCCATGGCCCTGGATAAAGTGACCACCAGACACACCATCAAGGTAGACCCGGCTGGATAACAAGAAGAAATCATCAAGATGGATTCATGTGAGACACTCAGTTTTTGATGTTCTCCTTTTTTTTTAGGAGGGCTCTCTACCCAAGATCACTCTGCCCGGTCAGGGCCGGGAAAACATGCAGGACGTGGACTCAGACCAGGAGAGCGTTCGCAACATGTACTCCGACAACAGACAAGGACCGACTAAAACCCGCAGACACACTTTGCCCCCCATCCTGCCTGAACCTGAGCTGTGAGAGGACCCCCTTGTTCTTCTTCTTCTACCCACGATACACCAGCTGTCCTAACAGCAATAACAACCTGCTCTCTCCCTCTCTGTGCGACAGGGACAGTAACAGGGTTTTTAAGAACAGCCCTCACGCCAGGCAGATGAAAAACTCAGCGGTGATGACCCCGCCCCCCATCCACATTAACGGGAGGGGCAACAGAGAGGTGAGGACAACAGTAAGAAGCTACATTTTCACTTTTTCATTTCGCTCCAGCGGCTCACTCCGAGAGGAGCCCCACGCTGTGAATTAATACACTCCAGTCAGGAGCTTCTTTTCACTCGAAGCAATATGACTCACACTGATATTTCACTCCGCTCGAGCTGTTTCATTTTCAGCTCACGCAGCTCCAGACAAAGACACACTGGCAGCTGCTGAAGACGCTCTCAGCTCCCGGAGTCTGGGTTTTTGCTCAGCTTTCAGAGTCCAAATGTGTAAACCGGCTGAATTCATTATTTACTAAAGCTTCAAATCCTATCTGTTCAATGTAGCCTTGAGAGCTGTGAGAGATACACAATTTAATGTTGACTTTTTTAACCTTTTTTTTTCCATTTAGATTAAAAGTCTCCTCTAAATGAGAGTCTAACAAGAGCCTTCAGGAGTGGAATTGTTGGATTTGTCTGGTTGTTACAGGCGAGCTTTTGAGAAGGCGATGAAGTTTGTTTATTGAGCGTTCAAAGCTGGATTTAAATTCAGAAAAGCTGTTTGTAAAGACTAGATTACTGTACTGCGTTTGTTACAGAGGATGGTATCATCAGCATAGAGGTGTATTTTTTATTTGATTTGACGTCCTTACTCAAATCATTAGAAAACAGAGAACAGAATAGTCCCAAAGATAGAACCCTGTGGGACACCTTTTAAAAAAAACAGATTGCACCCCTCTGAGTTCAATCTGTGGAATAATTTCTAAACCTGTTCATGTCGATGATGCTCAAAGTGGATGTCTGATTGTCTCGGGACTCTCTGTGTTTCATGTTCGCAGCTGCAGCCGCTGGCTCCTGAGGGCTCTCTGAGCTACAGTCACCTCAGCCACAGCGTCAGCAGCCACCTGGACTCTTCACCTGAGAGCAGCGAGGCCGGGGCTGAAATCGCCCTTTCACGACGTGGTAAGAGGACGCAGGAGAAATGTTTTAAGTGAAAAGTTTTAATCCAGTGTCACAGGAAAAACCACAAAAAGTAAACATTTATAAGCTTATGTGCTTTAATTGTTGGACTTTAAAACAGGTTTTTGTTCTCAATGATTCAACTTTTATGTTGGACTTTCTCTCTGTAACTCATAACTCAAATAAATTATACAAACTTGTTTAATTCTTTTCTCATTAATTTTTACCAGCAACAAGCTGTGCTCATTAAACAGGATGAATGATTCTCTTTCTTCTGCAGCAGCACAGACACAGAAACTCTCCTTTGTTTCCACAGAGCGTCAGCAGATCCTAAAAGGCGTCCAGAACATCGTAGTGAAAGCAGCCCGGCGACGCTCCAAAGCCTTGGAGGTGGACGCCCTTCGGCTGAACCTCCCTCCCTCCCCTCTGGACCCCAAGAAGCAGAAGAGCAGCCTCTCCCTGAGCGAGGCTCCCCCTGCAGGTCTGCAGATGCGACGCGGCAGGCAGCCTAGCCCCGAGCTCAGGCACGCCACGTCGGACGATAACCTGTCCAGCAGCACAGGCGAGGGGTCCAGCCTGCAGGTGACCTGGACACGGCCACGTAACCGGCAGATCAGCAACAAGAATCAGACGCCGAGAGACGTGGATTTCGAGGCTCGGCGGAAGAAGAGGCGGTCACGCTCTTTTGAAGTCACCGGTCAAGCTGTGAGTATCTTGAAGGAAATGCAGGTTAACAAAAACCTTTTCCATGTTTCTGTAAATTCAGAAGACCAAAGAGGAGGTCACTTTGAGAGCTGTAATTTCTCGTCTTCTCACTTTCAGCTGCCTCAAACCAAAACCACCGCCGCTCAGAGGTTTCGCCCTCTGGACAGCACATCAGACACTCACCTGCACAACAACACTCTGCCCCAGGCCCCCATGCTCCGCCCCCAGTACAGAGGAGTCCCTCCTCTTGCCAAAGTCAGAGCTCCCCTCAGCAGCCAGCAAACAGGTAAACAGCCGTCTGTCACTTGACTAAACCTCGATCCTTTTTCATGTTCTTGGTATTTCACTGTTTTTTCCTACTGTCCCCTCACAGGCTCAAACACAGACTCCGTGACCCACATGAGTAACCTGAAGCGAGGGCCTCAGCTGCGGCAGCCCCAGCCCCTCCTCTACATCACCACCACAGGCACCAGCAGCCAGCGCACACGCAGACACTGAGCCGCCCCGCACTTAATTCTCCAACACCAGCACTAACATCTACACCAGCCGAGCCTAGAGGGTTGAATGAACAGTTAACCCTCGAGTGACTGACTGACTCCAGGCAGGATTGTGAGCCTGCAACATCAGCTGAAAACCCGTCGACTCTGTGCCTCACTGTGGACGCAGAGCGCGACGCGAAGATCGCTAGGCGTACAGTGCATGTTCTGCTTTGTCAGGTGTTTCCACTTTAGCTCGCTGTCACGCTGAATTAAAGTTCCCGTCAAGTCAGGATGGTGTCAAGCTCGGTACGAATGCAACACTGTAGAAATGTTTGTGATTTACTGTGGGATTGTTAGATTTCAGTGCTTGTTACTGAGGCCAGAAACTGAAAAACGAAGCTCATGTGGATTTTGCCCTTTGATTGAAGGATCTGTAAAAAAAAAAAACTCTGAAAACAACAGCACACAAACATTTGAACACAAGCCTTTATCCGCTTTATTTTTGCGCACTTCTGGATTCACACTTAATATTTTTTAAGGTCTATGCCTTTTCTTACCCAAACAGGACATGTCTGCCATGTCTCCTTGTGTAGATGTATAGCACCACAGGTTGCTTTTTCCAAATTAGCTCACTGTATTTTTAAGGAATTATTTAATTGTTGCCTTTTATTTTATTTCATTGGCATTGTTTTCATAATTAATACTTTCTATGCTTTATTTTGTACATTTTTTTATTCGTACCCAAAATAAATTTCAACGAGATAAATTCATGGTGTCTTCTCTGTCGTGTGCGTACACTAATTCCTGTCCATTAAAGTATCTTTAATTTTCAGTCAAGCAAGTTCACAGCGTTACATTTTCTTCACAAAAATAAACACCTGTGTGAAACTCATTAAAGCCTCATTCAGAGGACCTGAATACTCCAATGTCATGAGAATCTCAGGACCTCTCTGAATGTCTTGAGTGCCCTCTGCATGAACCCCATCGCAGCTACACTACACCATCTTGTGGCCAATACTCCTCATAGCGTGTTTCACCTAAGAGAGTGATAGGGAGGTGAACTTTCCTGGTCTGTAAGGATACCTTAATCCAATTAAAACAAGATCTATTATTTTGAGATAATGAGGTTAATCAATCTGGTATGCAAAGTCAGAGTAAATATAAGTAGAGATCTTGAGGACACAACTTGAATCAACTTGTCCTTTTGAGAAACAGGCATTTCTATCCCTAGATGACAGGATACATGAGTTTAAGTCTTATAAAACAAGATATAACTCATTATACCAGAAAATAGAGTATCTGTTACTGTAGCATTAAGTATTATTTCTTCACAAAAGTCTGCATACCGTTCTCAAAGCCAAGAAAAATACTCTTAATCCTAAAAATGTGCTCCAAACAACTTAAAAATGAAAGACAAACCATTCAAATGAATCACTCATTTCACTACATTTCAGAGTGATTCGGAAGTCCCACCTTCTCTGATTCGCTGTCACGCCTCTTGTCCAATCCTAGCGCACAGAGCCTGTGATTGTCACCCAAAATGGCCAATCAGAAGCGGGATTAGGCCTAATGGGAGGTGGTGCATGTAGGGCTGATTTGCAACCCGCCGAAGCGACTGCAGAGAAGGAGGGAAAATGTCGCTGCCTTCGACGTGGACCGTTCTAGGATCAGTGTCCTTTTAGGAAGAAACTGACTGCGATCCGGTGAGTGGGAGACGGTCGTCACTAGTTGCATCAAGGTTAGCTGTTTCATTTAGTCGGCGCTGTGATGATTCGCTGCCTCTTTCTGGCTCTTTTCTGCCGAATTTAAGGGCAGCTGTTAGAGAAAAACGTAGCAACGGTGGCACCTGGCAGCCATGATGGATGTTTGTGGCGACAAAAGAAGCTTCGAGGAGTTAATTTAAAGCATAAATTAAGCGTTTTCGACGCAGTACACAAAGTAAAAATTCACAACTCAGTTAAATGAGTAATTCTTTTTAATGTCAGCTGTAAAGTCTTGCCTCTTGTTTGATATTATTGGTAAAGTTTGTTGTTTGCTCGGTGGGGGATGCAAACTGACGCTCTGACACCAGCGCGAGGCTCGAAAACCATGCACGCGCCAGCCGTTAAAAAGTGAATTTGAAATTTAGTAGGCATTAAAATCAGAAATAACTGTTATTGAACGGTTAACTGTAACCCCCTAAATCTATAATCTTAGTTGTCATATCAGTAGGTTAAATATTATCAAAGCAGTTTACTAAACCTGTATAAGGGCTCCCAGGATGAGAGTCAGCATCACAGTTGTACCCGCATTTGTGTAATTAGCCCCAAAAAATCGTGTACATTTGATTCAGTGTGCCAACATGAGTATAAGCGATGCGCCGATCCATTTTTTTTCTGATCCAATCTGATACCGATGCCTGGAATGAGCGTATCGTCCGCTATCTGATACCGATCCAATACTACTGTTGAATGAATGAACTGTATACCATTCACTATGAGTGAAGGCGTCAGATTTGACATAAGCCTTGTTTAAAAAAAAAAAAAAAAGGAACAAATGAACACATAAATTTGTTATAATATTGTTTAGGAATAAATAACAAATTGCACATTAGCACAAGGCAAAAAGAAGTAAGACCTCAATGTATTAAAATAAAAATTAATTAAAAAAGAAAAAAAAAACTTGATCAGAGCACTGGATCGGCACCATTCATCCGATATCCAATCCAGTTAATTTGTCAATATCGGAGCCGATATCTGATCAAAATATTGGATACTTACTGTATATTTACTGAATGGTGCATTTGATATGTCCACAGATTGACCTACATAGCCAACTGACCACTCAAATATTCAATTCTACACATCCTTAAACTTGAAAAGAAAGTTGTTACCTGAACCCCGAGTTCATGACACAGCAAAGTTAACTGACTTTAATCTACAGTGTTTTGTACATTTTATCACATGTTGATTGATTATACGCCATGCTGACTGTGCTATAGCTGGCCAAATTAAGAGACAAAAATAAGATAAAGATTTTGAGAATAAAGCTGTAATATCATGAGTATTAAGTTGTTAGAAAGTAATCAAAGTAGAATAAGATAAAGTCATACTATTACTAGAATATTAGGATGACTATTAGTCTACAGCATTGTTATGAGAATGAAGTTTCAATGCTACTAGAATTAAGTTGTAAAAGAATATTGTAACACTCAGATGACCAGAAAAGTCATAAAACGTAGAGTTCAGGTATGTAAAGACTGAGTCATTGCTATGAATGAAGTAAAAAAAAAAACTCCTTATTTGTCTGAAATACACTCCAAGTTAAATGCATTTATCCTTTCCTTAAATATCATACCTGGAATTATTTTTTTAAAAGTGTATAAAATATTTTCCAAAAGTGTTAGGTTATGAATTAGAATTTTTCTTTCTAAATAAATGTTTGCTTTTTTCAGGATGTAACAGCTGCTGCGTCATTGTGAGCCTCATCACACAGCACAAAGAAAGTGAGACATCCACACAGTTGCTGCGTGGGAGGTTTTCCCTTCATCGTAACGAGAGTGTCAGCTCACGTTACCCTTTTGCAGGGTCAGCTTTAGGCAAAACCCTTTAAGACCAGAGGAGTGTATTGTCACACTACATGGGCCTCTGAGGTTACCTGATCTGATAATTAAAGCCTCCTGAGCCTCCTCCCTCAGCTGAAAACGTACAGCCTGAGAGAAGACATGGACCCATCTACCAGGATGGTGGGTCTGGATGCCCAGGGGAACATGGTTTTCACGGTAGTAAAACCTATAATGAGCATCTTTCAAGTGTCTTCAGATCAAAGTGCAAATGTCGAACAGGGCAGCATGGGACTTCAGGGTTTGTCAGAAAACACACTCATCCTCCCTCAAGCACAAGGCCAGGCTCAGCTGGACCAGAACCAGGTGAAAATGGACACCTTACAGACTCATATGCAGCCCCATGTTCAGACCCAGATGCAGGTTTCTGTCCCTGAACAGATGGAGGATGTGTCTCAAAATCAGGACCCAACACCAAACCAGAGCACAAACACAGAGTCGCCGACACAGATGCCTTTCGCCGAGGTGTCGTCACTCCTGGACCCAAACATGAAAGGATCCAAAGCTAGTAAGTGGGCAGTGGGACCAGGGAGGGACTTGTAAATTTAATAACCAGATTTGATGAAATGTAATCTAGCACCAATTCTTGCTCTCTATCCCCAGGAAAATACCTCATCTCGTACGATGAAATCAGCCGGCGCCTCCAGGCTCCAGAGAAGATGTCCTTGCGCTCCCTGGCAGCCTACACTCGGGTCAGCAGAGGTCCAGCCAGCAAGAAGACCCTCCTAGAGTCGCTTGGTGTTCTCGGACTCACTCCCAGCACAAACACCTCTGTGTCCTCGTCTTTCTCCAAACTCACAGAAGGTGCTTTAAGAGGACCGACCAGTGTTGTTTTCGTTGAAGTTGACGAAAATATTTCATCATCATCAACGAAAACAACACTGCAGAATATGTTTAGTGTTTGACTGACGAAATGCTCATGAATTTCGCAACTCTGTTCGTCGTCCACCACTAACGTTTTTGTCTAGTCTCGTCTCGTCAACGTAAACGCACATTCACCTCGTCACATTTTAGTAATCTAAGACTTATGTTTAGCTCGTCACTGTCACGTCTTAGTCGTGGAAAAAAAGGGGCATTGACAAAATATTTTATATTTCGTCAACGTCATCATCAACGAAAACAACACTATCTCCGACACGTAAACGATCAGCCGGTCGTCCATGTTGGATATATCCGTGAATCTGATTGGTCAGAAGTTGACACACAGTATGCGAAACTTTAGAAAATTCGACCATGATACGAAAAAATAAATGCCGCAATATCGCAGGACGGGAAAACGTCGCTGATGTAAATGCTTGTATTGACAGGATACGGGTACGAAAAAAAATACTGACGTCCGAAATGACCGCATTAAAAAAACACCCCCGGTGTGAAAGGACCTTTAATATCTGGTAAAATAAAAAAACTTCAGAGACTGACTTCTGTTTGTGTTTTTAAGGCGACACTGGAGCTTTGTGTGACGACATGAAGGATTTTGCCCATGACTACATCGACTACGGTAACATGGCGAAGCAGCTTATCCCTGAGATGAACACGGTTCAACACTGGTCCAAAATAATTGAAACTAAGTGAGTGACTTATTTCCTTGTGATAGGATCTGCTTAATTTCCTGAGGAGGGAATAACTCTTCAACTGTTTCCTTTAGGAACCACCTTGAGGATATGAGAAAGTGTTTCAGGGACCCGGTCAACAGCGGCGCGTTCGATAACGTCACTCACGGCCTGGGATTGGGAATGTTGGACGTGGCTCTGGACATGATCATCATGGTAATAGATCAGCAGATCCGGATCCTGTCTGGTGCAGCGGCGTCAGACCCCGCTGACTCCGGTCCTCCGCTGCGGCGCATACGCAGGCGACACCGCAGAGCCCGTTTGAATGACGGCGAGAAGCCTCACAAGATGTCCGGGGGGGTCAAAGAGCAGGGGAAGATGATTTCTAAAGGTAAAGTACGCAGAGCAAAGAAGAAGACACAGCAAGAAAGTGGATCTGCTGCTCCTGAGGAGACCCAGACTGACCAGAGTAAAGCTGATGACGCGGAGAGTAAGAATAACGTCCTCACTCTGGTGTCTGTCGGATACGAGACTGTTTCCAGTGGGCTGAACGCAGCTGGAACTGTTTGATACCGGGTCTTATGAGGAACCAAACGGACCCCCTTTAAAGGGATACTCAGTGACTCTTTTGAATGAGTTTTGATGAGCCCAGTATCAATGTCACATTATGTCACACCGTCAAAGCTAAATCATAGAGATAGTTTGACGTTTATGTCATATTCTGTTGACTAATTATACAAGTTTCCAACATCAGAACAAAATCACAGGATACCTTTTCATCTCAAAAATTAAGGTTTTTATTTCTTTTAAAGCTCTTTTTTGGTGTCAAGTTATACTTTACACTCATTCCTTTAAAGTTTAACATCATTTAACTGAATCCAGCCGTATATTTTTCTATGCTGCTGTCAGCGAACACTAATATCACCTCTATGTATGAAAATAAACATAGAAAATCACCTGTCAGGTAACTCATCAGATGGATTCATTTTGTCTCATGTTTTCTTCATGTATTTATTCATGCGTAGAGTTGAAGGTAATGTTGTTCTGTACTAGTCTCTTTTTACTTGAATATCAAGAGGAAAGTGAAACATAAAGATTCATTTTCAAAACTTTCTTGGTTATGTTTCTGTTTCGAGCCGGGTTTGATTCTTCTAGATTAGTGGACCAGTAAAGATGACCCTCGTAAATCATGATAACTATTGAAAACACATAAAAAAGAATTTCAGCAGCCTGTATTGAATCATTTGACGCACATTTAAAACACGAAGAGGTTTTATTAAGAGAACAACTTAAACATGCTCCAAATGCAGTACCACAGGGGGTGCTAGAGTCAGCACAAACTGAAAATTGTATGTTATGATAAAAATAACAAAGTATAGCATGTTAAAAATGTGAAATTTTAGTGTAAAAAAAAATTCATATTTTTTTAATGATATAAATGTCATAGTATAGTATGATGAAAATGTCATAGTATAGTATGTTGAAAATTTTAAATTGGGGTTTAAAAAAAATTCATATTTTTGTATGAAAAAAAAATGTCATAGTATAGTATAATAAAAATGTGTAGTATAGTTTGTTAAAAATTTCAAATTTTAGTATGAAAAAAAACATTTTTGTATAAAAAATGTCAGTATAGTTTAAAAAAAGGCATAGTATAGTTTGAAAAAATATGTCAGTATAGTTTGAAAAAAATGTCATAGTATAGTATGTCGAAAATTTCAAATTTTAGTATGAAAAATGTTTCATATTTTTGTATGAAAAAATGTCAGTATAGTATGAAAAAAATCATAGTATAGTATGAAAAAAATGTCATAGTATAGTATGTCGAAAATGTCAAATTTAGGTGTAAAAAAAGTTTCATATTTTTGTATGAAAAAATGTCAGTATAGTATGAAAAAAATCATAGTATAGTATGAAAAAAATGTCATAGTATAGTATGTCGAAAATGTCAAATTTAGGTGTAAAAAAAGTTTTATATTTTTGTATGAAAAAATGTCAGTAAAGTATGTTAAAAATCATAGTATAGTATGAAAAAAATGTCATAGTATAGTATGTCGAAAATGTCAAATTTAGGTGTAAAAAAGTTTCATATTTTTGTATGAAAAAATGTCAGTATAGTATGTTAAAAATTTCAAATTTTAGAATAAAAAAAATCAAATTTTTGTATCTAATAAATGTCATGGTATAGTTTAAAAGAAATGTCAGTGAAGTATGTCGAAAATTTAAAATTTAGGGTTGTTAAAAATTTTCATATTTTTGTATGACAAAAATGTCATAGTATAGTATGAGTAAAATAAGTAGTATAGTATGTTAAAAATTTCAAATTTTAGTATGAAAAAAAAGGCAGTATATTTTGAAAAAAATGTCATAGTATAGTATGTCGAAAATGTCAAATTTAGGTATAAAAAAAGTTTCATATTTTTGTATGGAAAAATGTTATAGTATAGTATGATAAAAATGTTATAGTATAGTATGTTAAAAATCCAGATTTTAGAATGAAAAAAATATCATATATTTGTATTTTAAAAAATGTCATAGTATAGTATGAAAAAAAATTTCATAGTGAAGTATGTTGAAAATTTCAAATTTAGGTTTAAAAAAATTTTCATATATTTGTATGACAAAAATGTCATAGTATAGTATGATGAAAATGTCACAGTATAGTTTGTTGAAAACTACATAATTCACCTTACTAAAGGTTTATTTCCATCTTTATAATTTTCATTCAAACAGGTCATTTCTTAATTTACACCTCAGGTAAACGCCTGCCTAATTACACACTTGTTTACAACTCACACCAGATGCTCACCTGTCTGTGTTGTTGTTTTGGCAGGGATTTTCGTGATAGTGAAAGAACTGTGGGAGATGTCAGAGCTGTTCAGCAGAGTCAGCCAAGAAGTAATACCTTTTACTACACGCATACGCGCACGTGGGTCTGAGAGAGAGCAGCTTTAGTGAGGATTTTCCCTGCATTAACCCCATGAGGAGACAGAGAGCAGGCTAAGGCACTAGTTGGAAGGCAGTGATTTTACATAGACAGCTATTCCTCTTGCCAAATATAGTAGATGGTGCAGGATAAGTTTGGAGAGCAGAAACGGGATTACATTCAAATCGAGTTCACGCTGAAGAGGGTTTCCTTAAAGCAATGGCTAATGATTCTGGAATGAATCTGGAATGAGGGGGGGAGTTTTGCAAGTTTTCTGTGAAGATGTGAGTCTGAGGAAGTTTTACCATCACCTGTCTGGAGAATAATGGGACATCCAAACGTGTCGCTCATATATACTTACACAGAACCTCAGAGGAAGAAGCACAAACCGAGTCGGCTGGAGCCTTACCCACAAAACGGTGAGTGGAGCAGGGTGTGGCAGTTTCTTCATGGTGTTAAAATGTTGGTATTGGGTCAGGCATTGTTGCAGCTTTAAAGCTTCCTTATATTCATAGAGCTGACAATAGTTCCTGTTCATACATTTTCTGCTCATGCAACCACACTTAAAAAACTGCTGACAGCTGAGCAGCCTCAGTGTAAAAGTCAAGGGTGAACCATCTCGCTGCAAAGCACATTAGTTGTTCGTTTTGTCGTGAGAAGAAAATTGCTTCTTAAACTAGAACCCTGCAGGGAACCAAAGGGCCTGAGCCATGTCATGCACCTCTATAGACTGCCTCCCCAGCAGACCACCGCTCTGTCACACTGCCTCTAACAAAAATATCAGAGTTTTGTATGATAAAATGTCATAGTATCGTATGATAAAAAGGTCACAGCATAGTTTGCTAAAAATATCATAGTATAGAATGATAAACTTTCATAATATAGCATGATAAAATGTCAAAGTATAGGATAATAAAGATGTCATGTTAGGGTATCATAAAAATATCACATTTAAGAATGAAAAATGTCATGGTATAGTGACATTTTTTTTTCATCCTAAAATGGGAAATTTTTATTATACTGTACTTTGATATTTTTTATCATACTATACTTTAATATTTTTATCATACTATACTATGACTTTGTAATACGAAAATATGATCTTTTAAAAATACAATACCATGGCATTTTTTAAAATCTTAGTATAGAATGACATTTTTCACACTAAAATGGGTCATTTTTATCATACTATACTTTGATATGTTTTGATACTAAAATGTGACATTTTAACAGAATATACTAAGATTTTTTCATTCAAAAATTAGAATTTTTTAACATACTATACTATGATGTGTATCATACAATACTATGAAGTTTTTTTAATTACTTAATTTTTTAATAATATACCTGACTATGATTCTAACCATGGACCTTCTTACTGTGAGGTGAAAGTGCCAACCATTTGAGTACTGTGCCACACATAACACTGTTGATCTACTATGACTTTTTTTTCATACTAAAATATGAACTTTCTTTTCATACTAATTTGAAATTT
The DNA here is from genome assembly GCA_962446985.1 of Xyrichtys novacula. Classification (NCBI taxonomy): domain Eukaryota; kingdom Metazoa; phylum Chordata; class Actinopteri; order Labriformes; family Labridae; genus Xyrichtys; species Xyrichtys novacula. Next base: position 1,733,137 of record OY660882.1, on the reverse strand, counting down.
TTTAACATACTATACTATAGTATTTTTACCATACTATACTATGACATAATTTTTTATACTAAGTATATACATTTTTTCATAAAAATATGAATTCTTATTTCATATTCATATTTGAATTTTTCCAACTTACTATACTATGACATTTTATTCATACAAAAATATGTTTTTTTCATAATTAAATTTGAAATTTTCAACATATTGTACTATGACATTTACAACATACTTTACTATGACATTTTTTTCAAACAACAACATAAATTTTTTTTTCATACTTTAATTTGAAATTTTCAACAAACTATACTATGACATTTTTATCATACTATACTATGACATTATTCATACTAAAATGTGCATTTTTTCATCATAGTAAAATATGTAATTTTCAACATACTATACTATGATATTTATATCATACTATACTATGAAATTTTTAAACAAAAGTAGAATTTTTTTTCCATACTTAAATTTGAAATTTCCAACATACTATACTATGACATTTTGATCATACTTTACTATGACATTTTTTTCATACTAAAATATGAAATTTTTTCTTCATACTAAGAAATGAAAATTTCAACATACTATACTTTGACATTTTTATCATACTATACTATGACATTTTTTCCATTCTAAAAATTACATTTTTTTTTCATACTGAATCTAAAATACTTTTTTTTCTTTTTACATTCCTGCCTGGGAATTGAACCATGGACCTTCTTGCTGTGAGGCAACAGTTGTAACCATTATGCTTCTGTGCCACCCAAGTTGCTATTGGTCTTTTTATCATACTTTACCATTGACCTTATTTTTTCCTACAAAAATATGATTTTTTTCATACTATAATATGACATTTTTATCATACTATACTATGACATTATTCATACTAAAATATAACATTTTGGTCATAGAAGAATATGTTATTTTTACCATACTATACTATGGCATTTTTTGTCAAACTATACTTTTACTTTTTTTTTCAATACTAAAATTTGAAGTTTTTATCATACTATACTGACATTTTTGTCATACTTAATGACATTTTTATCAGAAAAATAAGAATTCTTTTTCATATTTATATTTTCAATTTTCAACATACTATACTGAGGCATTTTTATCATACTAAACTATGACATTTTTTCATACAAAAATATGTTTTATTTTTCATACTTTAATTTGAAAATTTCAACATTCAATACTGACATTTTTATCATACTATACTATGACACTTTTTTCATCCTAAAATATGAAAATTTTCTTTATACTAAAAAATGAAATTTTCAACATACTATACTATGACATTTTTATCAGACTATACTATGAATTTCTTTCATACAAAAATATGAATTCTTTTTTCATACTTATATTTTAAATTTTCAACATACTATACCATGGCATTTTTATCAGACTATACTATGACTTTTTTCATACAAAGATATGATTTTTTTTTTCATATTTAAATTTGAACATTTTAACATACTATACTATGACATTTTTATCATACTATACTATATTTTTTTCATAACAAAGTATAAAATTTTTCCTCATAATAAAAAATGAAAATTTCAACATACTATACTATGACATTTTTATCAGACTATACTATGACATTTTTTTCATACTTAGAATGACATTTTTCTTCATGATAAAAAATAAAATTTTAACATACTATACTATGACATTTTTATCATACTGTTCTATGACTTTTTTCAAACAAAAACATGAATTCTTTTTTCATACTTAAATTTGAAATTTTCAACATACTTTACTACAACATTTTTATTTATGCTAAAATATGAAAGTATAGAATGATAAAATGTCATTGTATAGTATGATCAAAGTGTCATATTATTGTTTGATTTTAAAAAATCATAGTAAAATGTCATAAAAATTATCGTAGTAAAATTAAAATGTCATTGTTTAGTTTTATAAAAAAATAGTTGAGTATGTTAAAAATTATAGTTGGTTATGTCATAGTAGTGTATGATAAAAATATCATATAACAGCTTTAATAATGTAAACATGTGATGTCGAGTTTGCGTGATAATCAGTAAATGGTCTTTAACATGGATAATGGTCCTGTCAGCTCACTCCACGTGCCTGTATCTTAACTTAATGAGTCACGATTGGCTTAAGTAATTGATGGTAAAATATTTACCTCATCCTATAATCAGTGTGCGTTACAGGCTTCAGTATAAGTAAAGCTGAAGGTTTTCAACTTGGTGCCCAGCTGCAGAAACAGCCTAACTCTCAGGATGATCCCTGAAGACGTCATCCAGAATCTGCTTCATTTTTCCACTTTGAGATTACACTTCAAACTTTTCCTGTTTACTTTGAACTCTTTTGTCAGCTTTATTTAGTCACGTTACTCACTAAAACATCTGGATTTTAATTTAAACCCGGAAATCTCTGATATTGTTTTGACTATAAGTGTAACAGGTAAAAATATCTCTGATTGAATGCAGTCAGTTTTGGAGATTTGTCCATAATTTTTTCCCACAATCCTCCACAGATAACCTGAACAATGCTTTAGGAGCCATCAGAGTCCTTGGACTGGAGCTCATTGAGGATGAACTCAAACCACATATGAACACGGTGCTGACCATCATTAAGGAGAGGAGTGAGTCCCTTTTTGTCACTTTTTCACACATTTTCCTGTTTAAGCGATGTTATCCTTTAATCAAATGCTATAAAATGATCTTCTGGACAGCATCTCCTTCATCACCGCCTGTTATTTCAGGGTATAATAAAGGCTTTCAGGGTGACATTATATGTCATGGTATGTTTTCCACTTGACATGATTTGAATTGCAAAATAACACTCCTGTTGCCACGTTTTATATAAATATTTATGATTTAGTCCTTGTGTACCTAAAGTCATCTTCCCTCACATCGGCAGTCGCAGCATATTAACACAGCTCCACGTTTTGAATGATAACACGTGGAGTTAAGCTATACTGGTTGGGGGAGGGGAACTGGGAGGCAGTGAAGGGATCAGGTGTGTGTCAGAGGTAAGTCCTCTGTAGACGTTAATCTGCATTTGTGTCCTCTGGTGAGAGAGCAACAGGGGGGATGGAGGGGGGGCAGGAGAGGTAAAGCAGGTTTAGAGAGATCCCGAAGAAAGCGACGCTGAACCAGCTGGAGATGCTTTTCAAGAAGATTCTGCCAAACATTTGAAAGCCTGTGAGGGACTCGTTCCACTATTAAAAAGATGAGATTCTGAGTCAGGAAAACTACCATCATGTAAGAGAAGTGAGAGGATAGTGGGGCACAAACTTAAAGCTCCAGTTAGGAGTTTTTAACTGTTTATAAAACAGCCTAAAATGTTTATTGTTGTAGTTTGGTAACACTTTACAATAACCATAACTTATAAATGGTAAGCAGATAGTTTAATAATGTTTAATCATCATTTATAAATAGCATATAGACCATTAATAAATTGTACATTTTACAAAAAAACCTAACCCCAACTTTAACCCTAACTTTACAACAATCATCTAAATAATGTTTATAGGTGATTTATAAACCACTTATTAATCATTTACAAAGTATTACAAACATCAGTTTCAAGTTTACAATAAACAACTAAGTAATTTTTATAGCTGGTTTAAAAACCAATTCACCATTTACAAAGTGCTTAATATTGATGAAAACACTCATTAAACTGAATGCAAGATTTCACTTGTACTAAATTATTTTTACAGAAAACCATAAAAATGAAAGGATTAGATCTTAGATTCATACAAATGTACTAAACAAATTGAAGAGATAAGAGGCGCCACTTTGTCCACAGGGGGCGCCAAAATAAACAATCCAATCCAATTCACTTTATTTATACAACACATTTTAAAAATGACATTCAAGTTTACCAAAGTGCTGCACAATAAAATTAAAAGAACAAACACTGCAGGAAACATCAAGATGAAATAAATAAAAGCAGGTAAAAAAACATGTAAAATACATGAAATAAAAACATGATAGAAATAAAAGTGATGAAAGGACCATAAAAGACATAAAAGGACAGAGATCACACAACTCAACAACAACAAGCCAAGGAATAAAAATGAGTTTTAAGACGTGATTTAAAAGAAGAAAGAGTGGGGGATGTTTTAACCTCGAGTAGCGACCTAACCTAAAATATCCACTAAAGGGCCAGGGTCTTCATCTTTGAGGCCTTTATTTTAACGTGATTCACAATAACTAGATTTAACATGACCCTGTCTTGCTGCTGTTTGTCCAGATAAAGGTGCGGCTGAGCAGGTGGTGATCAGCGGGATCCTGCCTATCCTCGCCCTCTCGCTGAGAACCAGAGGACCTCTGACCGTGCTGACCGCCAAACTGGTGGCTGAGCTCGCCAAGGAGTGTGAGCTCTCCTGAGATTTTGTTTTATTCACAAACACATTTTTTAATCAGTTTAGCTTTAATATCAATAATTGTTGTTTTTTTGTTTGTTTTTCTTGCAGCTGTGATCCGGAAAGGTTTCGGTGATGCAGGTTTGGGTCCCGCTCTGCTGTCTGTGCTGACCAGTCCGGACCAAGACGTGCTCCTCTACGCTGCAATAGCGATCTCACGCATGTCCTATGACAGCTGTAAGTGAAGAAAACTTTTAAATAACAACGTCAGGTTAATTCCTGGAAATTAATAATCTGTTCTCTTGATCTAGCTTCATTTTTAAGATCCTGAGATTACCAATATCTCATAATTCTCACTTTTTTTCTGAAATCTAAAGGTTTAAGTTAAAATCAGGACTTTTTTATCTCAACAGTTAACCTTACAATCACAATTTTAATCTCTGAATTTTGACCTTTTTCTTTAACTACTGGGATTAAAGTGGCTCTAATCCGACTCTAATCTCAGAGGTCCTGAGAAACTTTTTTCAGAAGTCTGACTTGTTTCTCAGAATTCTGTGAGAAAGTCAGATTTCTCATTTTAATCTCAGAATTTTGACTTTAATCTTGGAATTATGGAAAAAGGGAGAATCCGGAGATTACGATTGGCATTCTTAGAAAACAAAGTAACTATTGACTTTCATCTCAGAATTCTGACAGAAAAAAAGTTTAAAGATTAAAGTCAGTTGTCTGAGAAAATAGTCAGAATTCAGACTTTCTCAGAACTTTGATTTTATCATTCTAACTTTTTTGGATTAATGTGAGGATTATGACTTTTAATTATGTCTTTCTATCGCCTCTAGCTAAACTTCAGGAGCTGCTTCTCCGTCGAGGTGCTGTCCCCCGTCTGGTCGCAATCCTGCTCCGTTACCCCGACAAAGAGGCCCTGGAGGAGGTGTGTCTGCAGGCCCTCTGTAACGTCAGCGGGATGGGAGTGGCAGAGGAGGCCGGGATGGTGTGGGAGAGGGTTTCATCTCTGAGGCCGGGGGAGTCCGTCTATCACGGGATTTCTCCTCACACCTGTGGTTTTGCCTCCTCTGTGACTCTGGTCTGTGTATCTCAGTGGGCTCCCGCTCAGTACTCGGTCAAAATCGAGGTGTTCCAGCGCTGCTCCTCCTCTTTCTGGAACCTTCATGGGAAAAAACAGAGAGCCAGTTGGTTCCCGTTCTCAAGCCTGGGCAGCTGCTCGAATCTGTGCAAGGTGATTCAATTCTCCACGAAGAAAGTCCCTCGAACTAAAAGTCTGAGGTCTCGAGTGTTTCACACGTTACTCTGAGAGATTAAAGGGATATTCTGGCATATAATTAATTAAGGGTCAAACACACCGTAACGCCAAGCGAAACCTCAGGCCAGTCCATTACAGACTAAAGCGGAGTTTCGCAGCTCAAGGAAGAACATTTATGATCATTTCTTCAGTGAAATGCAATCAGACCGAGACGCTAAGGCAGAAGAACTACCGCATCTGCAGAGCAAAATGATTAATATGGTGATTATTACTTCAAGGAAATGATTAAGAAATGATCATCAATGTTCTTCCTTGAGCTGCGAAACTCCGCAGTAGTCCATAATGGACTGGCCTGAGGTCTTGCTACAAACAAGCGGCTGCTGGAGGAGAGTAGGTGAGTTGTGTTTAGTCTCTGGAGTCTTTGTCTATGGCTCCTCAGACCACTGTGTATTGCTATCGTGCGGTCGTTACTAAAGTTGGTATAACTAGAGAAGCAAGCGGTCTGCAACATTCATCTCTCGAGGGGTGTGTAACTCTGTGTTACAGTGTGTTTGACCCTAAATTAATTTTACGCCGGAATATCCCTTTAAACGTTGAAAACATGGTGGCCAAAACAGACAAGGATACAGACTTCATGTGGATTTTCTACAGCCACTTTACTTAAACATTAGAGGACTGTTAAACACAAGCAGAAACCTCCAGCCAATGCAGAAGTGTGAAATAACTGCAATTCCTCGAGTGTCCACTTGGGGCTGCCAACAAAAGCCAAGGAATCATCATGAGGTCTCCTGCTGGATACACATTTTATCAGCAGAAATAAACAAGTTTACAGGCCGGCTCCGAAACAGATCTGGTCTGTACGGCTCATTTCTTTATGAGGGTGAACTTTTTTATTTTTTAACTCAACATTTTTGACTGTATTAAGCTAAAAGGTTGTTCTTAAATGTGCGATATTTGGGGCCTGACAGAGTTGACTAAAGGGAGTGTATGAGGCTGTTTGCCAAGAAACCTCAGACCTTTACCTGTGTTTGTGTTTGTGTTTGTGTTTGTGTTTGTGCCGTAGTTAGAAAAGAATTACTTAAGTCTTTAAAATCGGACGTTCCTATCGTTATGCTCTAGGGCAGCGGTTCTCAACTGGTCTCACTCTGGGACCCACATTTTCCCACGGTCCTTAAGTCGTGACCCACTTTTATAGAATCCAAACAAAACTAATTTATATTTTATGAAAAAAAAAAACTTTAAAGACTCTAATCTTTAACATAAATCCACTTGTTTTATTGAGTAGTGCAGTGTGGAAGTGCATTTCCGACAACATGAGGACGACAACTACTGAAGTTGCTTCTACAAAAATGTTAAATATGTAATAAATTTCACATTTTAATTTTTACTTTTTTGACCAGCTGTTCGTGACCCATCCAGAACGTGTCCGCGACCCACTCTGGGGTCGGGACCCACCAGTTGAGAACCACCGCTCTAGGGAAACAGTGAGCAGTAGATCGTTTCATGAATTCAGGGGCCTCCACGCCTCGCAGCAGTTCTGTTTGTTTATTGAGTTTAAGCGAACAGCATCAGATTATGTATCTGAACATGACAGCCTTTAAGAGCTGCAGTCATGGTGATGCCGTTAGTGTTGATTCGTTCACAAGTGCTTGAAATAATCGACCTTGGCAGCAATATTGATCGGGATTTGTTCTACAGTTACAGAGTATCAGACTTTCTGGTGTAACAAACAATATTGATTATTCTGTTGTTTCATTAATGATTAAAGACATTGATTTTAAATATGTTTACATGTCCAGCCAATAAAAATCACAGTTTAAATCCGATTTGTTCTCACTGTTGAGTGATATGCATGAATTTCTTATAACCACCTAATCAATAAGTGGCTGAAAGGTTTGCTCTCTTTGATATTTGAATACATGTGTGGATACTATATTAGATAATTTACTCAAACAGAGATGATTTGAGTCTAAAGATGATATTAAAAAGTTGAATTCTTGTATTAAATGTGAATTAAATGTAAAGAATTCTCCTTTGTGTCTGAGCAGCTGCACCTCCAGAGTTCAACAGTAGGTGGCAGTCATGTGCTTTCTAAAGAGTGGTCCAGACCTGACTTTCAAACAGCTGGACTAACTTCTCAGTGTTTCTTAACAGGTTTACTCTCCCTGATAGATTTGGTCATCGTACATTAAGTGTAATTAAGCTCTTTCCCTTTGACTCTCCATCGGTTAAACACCAGATAAACCCCTCTGTCCTTCTTTCTTTCTCTCTCTTTCTCACCCATCTCTCTCTCTCCCTCTAATTATCTCCCTTATTGGTTCCTTTGAGCTCGAGGCGTTTGAACGCAGAGCCACGTCCTCTAATCAATCCTAACTTTATTACTCCAGAGCCGCTTAAATATTTCATGGGACAGAGACGAGGCTCTGGAATTATTTACAGGTAGACAAGAGACACGTTCGTCTATTTTAGGTCAACCTGGCGGTCCACTGGAGGGAGATGAGCCTGATGTGCACTTATTTATTTGTATTAACTTTAAGAAATATCATATAGATTGTCTGATGGATATCTTTATTCCCATTTAAAGAGACATTCTGTGATTTTATGCTGGTTAAAGTCAAACCAAGCATGATTTCAATTTCTGTCATACTAAGTAATACTTAACAGACGTCAGACGTTAAATTTTTGTTAAAAAGAAATAAAAAGAGGTTTTATGTACATCAACTAAAGCATAGTCCAGTTTGTCAGATATTTAATCTGTCCAAATTATCATTAATCCAGAGTTTTGTCTCATTAAGATTCTGATTATTCAGTTGTAATAGTTGAGGAAGTTATTGGGTTTTATCAATCTGAAGTTATTCTACAGTTTTTTTTAATCTAGAATATCATTGTTTTATCAATTTAAAGTTTATATGTGGATTATGATTAATCCAGAGTTTTATTAATCCAGGATAGTTTAAACTCAGGTGTTTCAATCAAACATAAAAAGTGAAAAAAAATAAATTTAAGAGTTATTAATCCACGTTTTAATTCAGAGTATATCCTAATCCTGAAATCTACTATTTTAGGTTACTACAAATGAATTGGAATCAGTCAAAAGTTACAATTCAGAATATTTTTAATCCAGAATTTTAAAACCAGAGTTTACTAACCAAGGACATGATTATTAAAGCTCCCTTAAGGAGTTTCTTGACATTTGTGAAACAAACTGACATCCATACTGATGGTTTCTATGATATTCAAAAGCAAACACGACCATAAATATATTAAAAGTTAAAAACAGGTGTGAGGTGAGTCGGTGTCAGCCTCACAGCTCCTGTTTTTACCACTTTTTAGGAAAAAGGATATACATCTAAACAAAGTCAGTAAAATATGATGAATGTCAAGAGTCGACTAACGCATGTAGAGGATAAAACAAGCAAAAACTGATTTGTCCACAGGGGGGCGCCAGGATTGACACAAACTGAGAGTTCCTTACAGGAGCTTCAAATTTTAACAATGAAGAGCTTTACTCCAGAATATCAATCCAGAGTTTTAGAAATCCAAAATATTAATCCACAGCTTTATAATCCAGAAAAAAATATGTCTAGGGTTGTATTAACCCCGAATATTGTAAACTAAGCATTTTATTTATCCAGGGTATCAGCATATAAATAAAACAATCTGGAATGCCCCATTACTGAGTTTAGCATGGCATTATTGTAGTCTAGTATCTCGTATAACATCAATCTGGAATTTTACCATTCCAGAGTTTAGATTAGAAAACTTGCTGAGAGTTTAACTCATCAAGAATACTGAGTTTGTAAATCCAGGACTACTGTCAATCCAGACTAATTCAGGTTTAAATTATTCAGAATTCTGTCTTAACCAAGTAAGAAATCATGCTAATCCAGAATATCATTAATGCAGAATGTCTTAATCCAGAGTCAGATTTAAATGGCTAATGTTCATATCACTAGATTAACAAGATTGAATAAGATTGGCTTTCAAAACATCACCAAAATCTAAAGTAAGGTTATGAAATCAAGACTGTGATATAAAGATGTTACTGGAGGAAGAAGGATTTATAAAATCTGAACTGAATTTTTCCTGTTAACTGATTTTACAGCAGATGGTTTGTGTTTAACAGAATAATTTGAAGCAATATTAAACATATTTAATCAATATTAAAACCACTTAAGATATAACTTTTTTTCTCACACTGCTTTAAAAATATATTCAGTTCAAGTATCTGTTGCCTCGGTCTTTGCACAAACTCCTGGTGCGTCACTCAGATGAAGTTTTTAATCAATAGCTCCACTTCCCCTCTGTAATAGGAGACACAGGAAGCTTGCATATATTACTTTTAATATACCGCTCATTAATAATGCATGACGAAGTCTGCATTATATGCCCCCAATCCCGGATAACATGGCTGGAGACGCTTTTATTGCTCGTCTTTGCAAATGAGTCATTTAAACTTTAATCCTCTTGTTGTTTTGTGCAGAAACAAACTCCATGTAATTGCATTAGGATTTCAGCGCTTCTAATTACTGCTTTCCTCATTTCTCCACTGTGGCCTTGGTTATTCTGCGCCTGTAGCATGCTCCAGAGAGAGGCAACAATGATCCACCTCGTGACTCACAACGCGCTCTTTGTCTTCTGATGTGCACAAAGAAACAAAAGCAGAGGGCAAACACGGAAACACGGGTAGGATGTGGTTCAACCAGACAAACAAAATCTGCAGAGAAAAACAGAAGTGTCTCCAAAAGATCTCTGAATGTAATCACTCTGATAGACTCTTCCTCTGAGTGTCACTCCGTCTTTAGATCCTGATTGTCACACAGATAACACCGCAGACTCGCTGATTCACGACCTCTCTGACTCCGTGTTTTCTCTGCGGTCCGCCAAAACTTCGACCTCTGTCACAGGTCGATTGGAGGCTCTCATCAGAAGAGCGTCGGGATTAGCATTAACCAATCGATTCCTCTGTCAAGTGCTGCCGAGTGTTTGGACGGATCCACTCGACTTTATTGTGCGCCGGTCTTTCAGGGGACGGCGGTGGTCTTGACCTTAGAGAGGAGGGCTTGTGAGAAAAACCAGAGGACTGTGAAAACCGACAGCATCTCCCTCAGTTTGGTGAGAAAGTATCTGCATTATGACGTTTTGACAGAACTTCTAGATTTTACGTAAAGTCACTTTATGTGTCTGTTGACAGTTTCTTTACTGAAACCCCCAATTTCCACCGCATCTGGAACGGCTATGGAAAGGCTGTATCTGCTGATCGTATCCATTCAAGTTAATGTGTCAATTTATATGGTTAGCCTCTGTGGGTTCTTGTGAGTTCTCGCGATTCCTGCTGTCCGTAATCCACCACGAAATTCACAGCACAAACGGATCCAGTAGGAATTGGCGTACGGCGAAAAATTGCCGCCGTTCCGGATCGGAGCTGTTCCAGATAGTATTTACTCGCTTCATTCCCACCTCAATGGTAATTTCAACGGTAATTCCTGCCAATTCAACTCGCGAGATCAAGTAATAGACAAAGGTTTTTTTTATCACTTACCAGGTAGCCCGACCTCTTCTCTCACTTTTCTCCAGGCGACCTCCTTTTGATTCCAGATATTGCTCAAGTTGAGATTCGCCCAATTTGTGTCATTTGCGCCGCCAGAGTCGTGGGAGGTGGACTAATCGTGCCTTTGCATTGACTTAACATGTAATTCATTCATAAAAATAATTTTACTCATGCTTGGTGTGTTAAAACCAAAGCCGACCAAAAGCATAAGCGAACTAAGCGTCTGCTTAGGGCCCTGAAACCAGTAGGGGGCCCCAAGAGCAACCCCCCCCCAAAAAATTAATATTTTGATTCTTTGCATGTATGAGTGATGCTTTATGTATGATCATATATTTTATTATAAAAATAAAATTAAGTAAAAACATTTTAGTGCTGCTGCTGATGTAGGCCTATGATTCTTACTGACGATATGTCAAAGCTCTGCTACCATTATGTGCCTCCTGCCTCCAAAGCACAGGAAGTTATGGGTTAAAACAATGTCACAAAAAAGGACGTATCCTTCAGGAGCAGAGAAAAGAAAGAGGAAGAAGAGAAAAAACGGCAAGATAAAGGTATGTCATGGAATGTTAATCAAAGAGATTTGTGAAGGTGTGTGACTGATCAACAATCAATATTATTGGCAGAAATAGTAGGCCCCAAAATCTAATTTTGCTCGGGGCCCCATTAAGGCTTGGACCGGCTCTGATGGCGACAGTTAGAATCTTGTAGGAATGAGTGATTTTGCACGATTCTTGGGTCGAGCTTTTTGACGTTTCTGGAAAATTTCAGGAGTTTGAAAGTGTCGTGTCCGTCCATCTCTCCTCTAATTGCTCCTGACCACCTATTTATTTTTGTCCTGCCAAACTTCATTATTCTCCCTCCTAACATTTACGTTTGATTCCAGCTCCCGGTGCCACTCAGACGCCAGATTTTCATTTATAAGACACCAAATTTAATCAATATCAGAGGAATGAAATTGAACTTGACTCCTGGTGATGACGGTCGACTGATATCTCCTCCGCTCTCTCAACACCGTCTGACTGTAGCGCACCTGTGGTTGCCCCGTCACTGTATGATGTGTACCAGGTTATGACAAGCAGATGTTCGGCTCAACGGCGTACACCAAAGCGCCCGGCTCAGACAGACTGCTTATTTTTACCCCGGCGATGTCACAGAGCTGAATGGTCGCTTCAAACGGCGGCTGCTTTTACTTCTATTTCTGTACCGACATCAGAAAGTAAACGCGGCACAGATGTATCTCTCTCCTGCTGATCTGAGCGACAGAATAAGGCTAGTACAGGAGCAGGCAACAATGAGAGCGACCAAACACCGAGGGGAGGAGTGTGTTTGTGTGTGTGTGTGAGAGAGAGCTGGATGGATAGGAGGCCATCTGTCCTGGCCTATTACCTCCGTCACAGGTGGGCCTTTTCCACACTTTCACACTCATACACAGAAAAGTCTGATTGACGTCGAAAGAGACGACGCTCTTTTAATCGTGGACTGTGTTTGTTTAGAGATATTGCATTTTGACGTGAGGGAGGACTTGGTGAAGGGGACAGAGTGGTGGCGCACAAAGATGACACGACAGATGGTTGATTGGAGATTATCACCATGGGTGGAAACACCAGGCAGCCAATTAGATAAAGAGAAAGTGACGCACAGGCGACGGGAAGACCAATCAGACTTCTCAGACTTGATTATGTGTTCCAGAGTCGAAGATTTGAGCTTGTAAATCCGTCATAAATAAACGTGCCGCGGATCTGCCAAAAACAAATGTCACCAAACAAACAAACTTTCTGCAGGAATAAACAACAAGGACGCTGACGGCCAACCGTGTAAGAATGCGAGGTCGAAAAGATGTTTTGAAGGCCAGTTTGAGATGATTTGAGCGTTGTGACATGGTGCATTATCCTGCTGGAAGTAGATACTGTGGTCATCAAGGGATGGACACGGTCAGCAATAATACCCAGGTCGGCTTTGGAGTTTAAACGATGCTCAGTTGGTACTAAGGGACCAAAGTGTGCCAAGAAAATACCCCACACACTACAACAACAACTGCAGCAGCCTGACCTGTTGATACAAGACAGGATGGATCCACGCTGTCATGTTGGTTACGCCAAATTCAGACCCCACTATTGAGACTCATCGGATCTCTATACTTGTGTTTGCCCGCTCTATACTGCTAATTTATGTCTTTGAGTAATTTTAGATTTTCCTAAATTGTTCTTGTTCTTGGCCTGGACAGAGATTTTATAAAGGTAAATAGAGAATGAGCATCAGAAACTCTCAGCGGCAGCAGTTGTGTCATTGAAGGGATATTCCGGCGTAAATTTAGGGTCAAACAGATCGTAACACCGAGTTAGACACCCCCTTGAGAGGTGAATGTTGCCGACCGCTTGCTTCTCTAGTTATACCAACTTTAGTAATGACCACATGATAGCAATACACAGCGGTCTGAGGAGCCGTAAACAAACCTCAATTAAAATGCCACCAATAACGCTCAGAACAGCACCTAACTTCATCAACAGGACATACAGGGTCCCAGTCATAGTACTAGCCACCAAACATCTTTTTAACTTTGCCTGATTTCTTTAGCAAAGAGACTAAACACAACTTACCTACTCTCTTCCAGCAGCCACTTGTTTGTAGCGAACATTTAGGATCATTTCTTTATCCTTTCCTTGAAGTAATAATCACCGTATTAATCATTTTGCGCTGCAGACGCGGTAGTTCTTCTGCCTTAGCGTCTCGGTCTGATTGTATTTCCATGAAGAAATGATCATAAATGTTCTTCCTTGAGCTGCGTAACCCCTCTGCAGTCTGTAATGGACTGGCCTGAGGTCTCGCTACAAACAAGCGGCTGCTGGAAGAGAGTAGGTGAGTTGTGTTTAGTCTCTCTGCTAAAGATGTTTGGTGTCTAGTACTATGTCTGGGACCCTACATGTCCTGTTGATGAAGTTAGGTGCTGTTCTGAGTATTATTTGTGGCTATAGAGTGGCGTTTTGGTTGAGGTTTGTGTATGGCTCCTCAGACCGCTGTGTATTGCTATCATGCGGTCGTTACTAAAGTTGGTAAAACTAGAGAGGCAAGCGGTCGGCAACATTCATCTCTCGAGGGGGTGTCTAACTCTGTGTTACGGTGTGTTCAATAGAAAACATTAAACATAAATATTATCCAGGGTTGCTTCAGTCTGGGCGTAAAGTGATAAATCCATCAGTTAAATATCAAGCTGCGGCTGTTAGCGCCCCCTACAGATCAGGAGAGTGTCTGATACATCGCCTGGTTTTGTTTTGTTGTATTGTTTTTGATCCTGACTCTGCATGGTGGATGAGTTTGCACCTTGTTTGTGGTGACTGTTTCTGTTGTTGGCTCTTGTTCTCCATAAAGCAGAAAAACACCCTCTCTGTGCGTCCGCATGCTACGATACATGTTTGTGTGTTTATCAGTCCAAACCTGTGGAGGTGTGCAGAAGCTTCTATTAGCTCCAGCCTGCAGACTTAATAAACACTTTTAAGAGCTTATTATGGCTGAGACCTCCGGGACGCTCTTCAAACAGTGATAAAATGACAGTAGAGTGTGTGTGTGTGGGAAAGATGGTGAGGGAGGCTGACAAGAGGAAAACAACTAAAGAGACAGTTACAGACTCAGACTGAAAGACAAAGATAGAGGCAGAATGTAAGATGAGTCACACGCAAAACAAACAGAGAGGAATAAAAGAGCGCAGCAGCAGCAGCAGCAGCAGCGAGACAGAAATGAAAATAGAGACTCACTTTGACAAAAAAAGAAAACATCAAAACGATCCTCGAACTTTCCTTTCAAGCTCCCCTGTTTTCACTCCTCTTACAGTGTCGTCTCTCATCTCATTTTTCTTTTTGTCTCAGCAAAAGTACCGACTCACTGTTTTCCCACAGCCTGTGGCTCTACAGTGTGCGCCGCTGCTGTCATCCTGCTGAATAGCTGTGACGCTCTTTAGCACGGTTATCATTTTGCTTTAAAATAGAAACAATAAGCTCAGCTGACAGGTTTTATTCGGGACGTCTCTCCTCCTTTGAATATTACACTGCTGCGAAGAATGGCTGATCCTGATTGGTTAATTTGTCAGCCTGCAGTCTGTTATTTTTGAATAGCAGACTGCTGTTAGCACAAGGGACTAATGGTCAACAGATATCAGTTTTTAAATACCAATAATGTGAACGCAGGTGGGCCAAGAGTGAGGAGGAAAAACATATTTCTAACAGGTAGAATAGGGTGACCATATTCTGACTTCAGGACACGGGTCGCACCTTTTATGATTGAGACGGGTTGAGTCTTTTACACGCTTCTAACTCAGTAAGTCTAAGTGACACAAACTCAAAACTTTTGTACAAAACTGCAGACATTTGAAGGATTTTATAAACTCCCCCGGACAAATCTGGACAGCCCCTCAAAAAGAGGACATATCCGGGTAAAAGAGGCATCCTAAGGTAGAAACCTTTAGCAGAACCAGACTCATGTTAGATCTGGAAACAGAAAGATGGACAGAAGTGAGATTGAAGGAGGTGGGTCTACGGCCAAAAACATCAGCGATCCAGAGGAACCTACAGCATGATGGAGCTCAGGGACTCTAAGAAAAGACTGTATTAGTGACCCTAACTGGACAACCTGGCAACCATGGGGAGCAGAGCTTTCAGTCACTCTGCTCCCTAGTTCTGGAATTCCCTTCCTCCTTCCCTTCGCAACACAACATCTCTCAGTTTGTTCAAATTCCGAGTCAAAACATTCCTGCTCAGACCTGCTTACTCCATCTGACCTACAGCTCTGTCTCCCCTCCTTTATTTTAATGTATTGTAATGTTTTATATGATGCTTTAATGTATTCTATTGTATTTGGTTTTAATGTATTTTTAATGTTATTTTAAATTTTGATCATTTATTTGTTAATGTTCTGTATTCTATGCATATTGTAAGGCGACCTTGAGTGCCTTGAAAGGTGCCCTAACAAATAAAACGTATTATTATTATAATGAAGATTCAAAGTTAATAATACAGACAGAAAGAGGATGGAGATGGAGGGAAACCTCACCTTGTGTTTATAGTAAGAGACAGTAGTATCCATAAAACAGAAAAGACGAAGAAGCAGCAGCAGCCAGCTAGCAAACTAGCTGTAGCAGCCCCAAAAAAACACTTGAATCTAAAACATTATGTGCCTCTTTAGAGGTGCTAACATGTCGGCCGTTTACTTTCAAACCATTCAAACTGTGATCTACCAAAAGTACCATACATGTCCTTTCAAAATAAATGTTTTACAATACAGGAAAGCAAGTAAAAATGTCAAAATAAAAGTATCACTAATCCTTTTTTACAGGTTAACAAAAATTAAGTTACAAATTATTAAAACTAAACTAAATAGTGATAGAAAAGTTATATGTCAATAAAACAAGGTGAGAGAGAGAAATACAAGACAGCGAAGGATGAAGACGGACGGCAGATGTGAGTTTAATGAGGAGAAGAAAAGAGGACACTGAGTCATCCTCAGGCAGGGAGATCCTCCTCTGCGGAGCCTAAACTCACCCATGGATGATTTCAAACACAAATATACGACAAAAAGAAAACACAAACACAAACAGTCGGTGGGTTAATGCACACGTATCAGCTCGCACACGTCTGTTTTACTCCCAACAAGGCTTCTCTAGTAACCACGACTCACCAGGAGGTCAGCGCCGAAGCTGGAGACTCCTTAAGCGCACAAAACCAGCTCTGCTTTTTTTTTGACACAAAAAGGAGAGGAGGTAATTGAGTGTAAAGGCTCAGTTCGGAAGGGAGCCAATTAGTTTCAACATGGAGGAAACAGGATTTGTCAGTAAAAGTGTGAAGGGCAGACGGAGAGAGCAAGAGGAGCAGTGAGAGGGAAGGGTTTATGCTAATACGTGTCTCAGTGCTGCTGCTGCTCCTCGTCCTGGTTATCTCGGGCCTGGAGGAGGCAAACCTGAGAGCAGAACCCACTTGTGACCCCCTGAGAAGCACTTTGGCTGACACCGGGATGATTGACTGCTCCACAGCTAAAAAAATATGCAAATGAGTTGAACTTCTCCACAGTGTGTGGTTCAAACTTAACTTGGACGAAATTGGATGATTAGCTTTGGAGATAAAAGAAGAACAGAGATCTTTAGATTGAATTAGTACGACGGAGTATTAGGGCCGCATAAAGAAAAATATTTAAGATTTAGTAATTACTTACGAGAATAAAGTCGTAGGAAAATCATTGGTTGCAAGAATAAAGTCGTAAAGTAACTAAAGTCTTAAAGCTCCTTTTGTGGAGGAGGAAATGTCTGAACTGGTCAACTGCAGAGTTATCAGTGGAGCATCAGTGGGTCATTCAGACCGCGTCTGTCTCTGATGCTGGCACAACACCGGCAGCAACCTCCACCTTCAGAGGCACCAACACCTTATGGCGTATAGATTCATACGATAAACTAAAACCATATGCTATTGCTTTAAACGGCTGCATTGAGGGATTTATCCTCTGCACAGACATTTCCAGCCATTTCCCCCTCCTCAAAAACAGCGATTCCCTATAAGTCCTCCTGGTTCGTTCTGTGGAAAAGATGCATTTCTTGCTTATGTCCTGATACTTATGACAATGTGATGCTGAAACACCAAAGGATTTAGTATCTCCTTGTTTGTGAAACCTGAGGTTCAATTCATCTAAATGCTCCACAGCGCTCATTTGAACAACTAACAACATGTTAGAATAGACATTAGCTATGACTTTGTTCTCATAAGTAATTATTTTATTACGGCTTTATTCTCATAAGTAATTACATAATCACAACTTTATTTTCGTAAATTATTATTTAATGACGACTTTACTCTCATGATTACTTTATTATGACTTAATTCTCGTAAAAAAAAAATTATTACGACTTTATTCTCATAAGTAATTAATTTATAATGACTTTATTTTGTAAATAATGATTTTATTATTACTTTATTCTTGCAAGTTAATATTTTATTACGACTTTATTCAAGTAATAACTTTAATACGACTTTATTCTCGTAAATAATGATTCTGTTACGACTTTATATTGATAAGAAATTATATTATTAGGACTTTATTCTCATAAGTTATGATTTAATTATGACTTTATTCTCGTAAGTAAATACGAAGTCTTACATTTTTTTCTTAATGTTGCCCAAATACTCCAACGTAAATTAGAGCAGTTTTTAATTTTTTGTATTTAACTTGACGGTGAAAAATAAAAGCATGAATGTTGTGAGAAAAAGCAGCTTCTTGTCCTCAGAGGCCACCATACTTCACAGCAGGATGTTTAAAAAGAAAAGGTGAATTTTTTTGTCTACAGATGTTTTTGCCCTCTGTTGTTTTTCAGCCTGTTCTCAAACAGTCGTATCAATAAATCTTTTACCTTCCAGTCAAAATGTGACTGATTGAGGCCAGACTGAGAGCAGCTCTTCAGTCTAATTAAGATACCGGGCTGATTACAGACTCGTCTGATGAGGCTGTTCATTATGTCGGCGCAGGGTGAGAGCTTTTTCACCAGCAGGAGACGATCTTTGATATCATTGAACCACACCAGATACTTACAAGCTAAATGGGGCTTAATGGGGCCCATTTTCAGTCTTTGATCCCTCCAAGAAAAATACCATCAACAAGTTCTGGTGCCTCCTACTCATCTGCGTTTGCTATTCTGTGTTTTTTTTTTCAACCTCCCATATCTTCCTGGATTGAAAGACGAAGCTGCCAGGCTTCCTTTCCTCTCCTCCTCCTCCTACTCCCTCTTTTCTTTTCTTCTCTTTTTTCTCGTCTCACCCGATCTGTCAGTGAGTGTCTCCCAGCCATCACTCTGTCTGACAGACGGACTATCTCTGAGTCGTCACTCACTCCTCTGCCTCTCCGCAGCCGTCATCTCCAGCCGGCAGGGACTCCCCTCTGCTGCACAGCCGTCACACTGCAAATGAGGAGAGGCCCCCGTTTTCTGCTCACACAGGGGAGGCATGAGAGGGATATTTCAGCTGATTAAAAAGGCTGCCTCCTCACATGGTCATTAGCATCACTATCAGAGGTTTTAATGTGATTCTAATAGTCAGGATGAGCGTTGACCTTGAGTCTGGAGAGTTCGCTCTGCTTTAATCAGATGTTGCGCACGCTCACAGCTAGAATTCTGTTTGAGAGTTTTTTGGTGTAAAATGAATTTAGCAAAGGTTGAGCAAAATTCCTCCACTCTATAGTAATTTGTCTTGTTTAGATATTAACGCCTCATTCCCTCTCATGTGATTGTATGATACCTTTAGTGTCCAATATAAGGAGGTGAATTCTTTGACATGTGGATAGAAACCAAAGAATCCAATCTAATGTAGCTCCAGAGAATATCGGATTTCCTATGATTTTAACCATGTTATAGCAAAATAACAGTACTCACATTCAGAATGTGCTATAACTTAATAACATGCTCTTTTCAAACTCACCAACAAGAAAGGCAAATGAGATTAAGAAAATAGTCTTCCTAATTCCTTTTTAATCGAATTATCTCACCAGACGACCAAATAGCCTGTTAGTGAGTTAGCTGCCTGTTAGCTTGACATGCCAAGTGTCACTGCTTCTCAAGAACAGACCACAGACGTCCAATTTTTTTTGGTATATTCTCAAATTACACTACACAGAACAGGATTAGGATTAATATTTTTGAATTGAATTTTTTTCTCAGAAAAAAAAAAAAATATTCTGAGATCAGAGTCAGAGTACTGACTTAAAACAAAGAATTCTGGGTTTGATCTTGAAAGTTCTGTCTTTGACCTCAAAATTCTGAATTTTATCTTTAAAATTTTAACTTTTATCTTCAACATTCTGAATTTAAGTGGAAAATTCTGAATTGTATCTTAAAAATTTTAACTTTTATTTTCAACATTCTGAATTTCAGCGGAAAATTCTAAATTTTATCTTAAAAAATCTGACTTTGATCTTTGAAATTCTAACTTTTATGTTCGACATTCTGACTGATTGGAAAATTAAAACTTTTCATTTAAAATCTGACTTGGCGTTTCAAATTCCAACTTTTATCTTCAACATTCTGACTTTGAGCGGAAAATTCTGAATTTTAGCTTTAAAAATCTGACTTTGATCTTTAAAATTAAAACTTTTTTAGTCTAAAATCTGACTTTGATGTTTGAAATTCTAACTTTTATCTTTAACATTCTGACTTTGATCTTAAAATTCCGACTTTAATCCCCAAATCTCAGATTTCTGAGGAACACAGATCCATAACAGAACTGACTTGACCTCTGTTCAGTTTAAAGAAAAAAACAGAGGTGCTCTCATTAAATACACCACTACCGTTCGCCATCGCTGACCCTACACACAGTTGTATAAAATTGGCTTTCCAGCCATGTTTCTGCCTGCAGGTGATGACACTCATGGTGATATCTGAAGGGGATTATAGGCTGGAGGAGTTTGCTAAAATATGCCAGTGGTATGTCCCTCAGAGGCGATTTTCTGCTCGGAGGGAGGCTGTCAAATTGAGACGTGATATTACTTCTTCATGGGATGACAGATGGCTGTACGGTGTGAGAAAACACAAGTACAAGAGAGGTGTGTGAGTTTAGGCAAGCGTGAATGTGTTTGGGTTTCAATCTCAGTGAGGACCCATCGGCCATCAAAGGTGGAAATTTTTGTGTGTCTTTTTCTTCGTTTTTTTTACCTTAACAGTTGGTAGGGTCTTGGAGGAAAAATGTAATCCTAACAGGGAGACAGGATGCTGAAAAATAAACAGATTTCAATGTAGTAGAAGATCAGTGCATCACTGTGTCTGTTTCACTTGTAAACCCACTGCACTTGAGAGAGTAATGTACTTACAGACGCAGCTTACTGTAGTCAAGGTTACTCTAAATATATCTCCCTGACTTCATTTCTTATTTTGCATTTTTCCACCTGTCTCTTTTTGTTTTCTGTCACTTTAATGTCCTCCTCTTTCTCTGTCTGCTCTGTATGTTTCACTGCTTCTAGTTTCTACGATGGAAACAAAGATGATACGGCGCCGGTTGCGGCTCTCTTTTGAACAACGAGCGAAAGAGTGGCTGTAAATAATAGGCCCACACTCACTAAACAGATGACGGTTGTTTGGCGTGTTGTTTGAAGTGGCATCAAGTGCAGTTTCCAGAGCAAACATTCAACACTGCTGCTCACACAGATGCTCAAAGTGACCTTGGTGCGTCTGTGTATCCTCACAGAACGATGTTTGGATGTGTCTGAGCTTTTATCTATTTGTTTTTGTCGGATGTAACCGAGTCTGCAGATAAAAAAACAGCGGATAGATCATATTAACTCGCCCGTATGTCTGTATGATGTGCAGGCAGGAGAGTAATGGAACATATATGGTCATTAAACACACTTTATTAAGTGTTGTGAATTTTTATGGCACGAGTTTTACCATCAATCAAAGCAGCTTACTATTTCATTAAGCCGTGTATTGTATATGAAACCATTATGAGCTATAGAGTGTTCTCCAGAGCTTCCATCAATACACCGCCACCCACACAGCCCACGCCTCACTATATCCAATGAACTATGTTTAGTGTAATTGCAAATGTAACATGGAAGTATAGTGGAAAATGTTTTTTTTTTTAATGGATCACTGATAGTTATATCAGTAAAACAGGTGCAGATAAAAGCACGTTTTAAAAAATGCATGTTTTCTATGTTATATGCAATTTGAGTTTACTGCAGAGGTGGGGGAAAGTCCTCACGTTGCAAGTCCAAGTCGAGTCTCAAGTCTTTGCTCTCAAGTCCGAGGCAAGTCCAAGTCCTTTGCTCTCAAGTCTTGAGTCAAGTCCAAGTAAACACAGACAAGTCCCAAGTCAAGTCCAAGTCCTGAACTTTTTGTTTCGAGTCCCAACCAAGTCCTTACCGTTTCTTTCAAGTCAAAAACAAGTCATATCAAAGCCATAAACCATTTGTTATTTGTAAAGATTTACATAAATCTTTGAGCATTTTTCACTATTTGCATTTATTATTAAACAAGCAATCTTGTTTGTGTTAAGTTACATAGTGCAGCTTTAACCAAACTATTTTACATGTCATACAAAAAATAATCAAATAAACTTTAATAATTGGAAACTTAGACAAAAATAAGGAAGACTCAAATACAATTAAACATTAAACTGATACTCTAATTCACTGTTCCACGTGGAAACAGGCGGGCAATACTAGCGAGTGATTTATGTTCAGTCCTCCCGGTGTTGTCGTTATGAGGGAGGCTAGAGTTTGAGACAGTGTTGCCAAGTTTTGTGAGAGAAATAAGGAAACAGACCTCCAGAAACAAGCCAAAAACAAGTTGTTTTTTTTTGCGTTAAATAAGCAGACTTGGAAACACAACACGGTGTTACCAACGGCCGTAATTCCTGACTATAGTTGATGCGACACTTTTTAAACGGTTTGGACTTGCTGTAAGGTATTAAGTGACTTGAAAAGACTTGACTTGACTTTTCAAGTCACTGGGCTCAAGTCAAGTCAAGTCTCAAGTCTTTAGCAATCAAGTCCCAAGATAGTCCAAGTCATTTCTTGATCATCAAGCAAGTCAAAAACCGGACTCAAGTCCAAGTCGAGTCTCGAGTCGAGTCGTCAAGCCCCCACCTCTGGTAATTGCAAAAGTAACGTGGAGGTATAGTGGAAAATGTTTTTTTTATTTGATGGTTATATCAGATGCAGATAAATGCATGTATTCTATGTCATATGTATTTTAGTTTACTGTGTTTCACTCAGAGTCTGCTCAGATATTAAGGATGTGTGGTCTGTACGCAAAATTTTACCTCCTTCACACACACACAGATATGTGTTAATGGTTTTCATAATGACCACCATTAGTTATCCGCATCTGTCTCCTCGCCGTGTTCCTCCACAGATCCCAGACCAGCAGCCCCGCGTTGACATTGAGGCCAGCTGTTTCTCCTGTGATTAAGACAAAAGGAGGACAGGAAACGCCGTAAGAAGGAAAAACGAGCGAAGACATGACGTCTGTCTTTACGTCCTCGCGAGGTCGACACCATACTTTAATCACCTCGCACCTTCCCTCCGTTTCATCCTCCCATCCCAGATGCCCACAGCAGCCAGCCAGGATCCCAAAAATCATTTTTTATGTCTGTTTTTTTTTTTCACATCTCCTTCATTTTCTCGTTGTCCTTCCGCGTCCTCTTCCTCCGCCTCTTTCTTCCTCCCCTTGTCCTCTACTCTCCTTCCATCTTGTTGTCCTTTCTATTTATTACTTATTGACCATCTCTGTGTCACTTTCTGTTTCTCCCACACTCTCTCTCTCTCTGTGTCTCAACATGGTATCTATAAAGACAAATGTGACCCCCGTGGATATAGGGTATCTGTTTACCAGCCAAAGTCAATCTGCCACCGTGTAACAAGGATAGATCCTCACTCAAAAGGACAGAGAGGTGGAGATGGAGAAGATGAAAGAGGAGATGTCACAAATACTATCTGCACACCGGAGCATCATCGGTCAGATCACGTCGTCTCAAGACAAACTAGAGAGTATTTTATCTCTCTGTTTTGATGAAATTTAGTTATTATCACTTTCGGTTGAGTTGAGTTTTGAGTGTCAGTTTCCTCACAAGAATAATTGCTGTTGTCTGGAGTGAAATTACCATCAGACCGAGTGACAAACAAGCACTCAGACTATCAGACGGGCTGTAAACAAACCAAGTGAACGCCTCTCGGTCTGAGAAATGAAGCTGAGCTGAAATATTGAGTTCCTCAAGTGACCACTAGGGGCTGATTTCAAAGGCGAGTCAATCCTCATTAGAGCCCATAATAAAATGTCAAATTGGCACCCCATTTCCCCATTAAAATTCAATCGGATCAGCAATTATATCCTGATCAAAGTGTTCAAAAGAATTATTCTGATTTTGATTGGACTGTTTTTCCAATCTTGTAAATCCCACCTACTGTGAGGAGAGCAAAGAGAAACCCCTGGTGATATCAAAAACTGGTGTTTCCAGAGATAATGGGCTATGAAGCTGTTATGATGATGCATATGTTATACTCCATACTGGGGAAAAGATGTTTGTTTTCATTGTTGTTTTAGACTACGTTTATACAAATATGGCTATTTTCATAAACTGACATTTCACCCTCTCCGTTTACAAAAAAACTGCGTTCACATCTCTACGTTTTTAAAAAAGTTTTTGTTTACACTAACCCGTGTTATATGCCTTTCTTTCTCTTTATACTCTTGTTATACTCTTGTAAAATACTTAAATACCAACATATCTTTTCACATATATGTCATGTATAAATTTAAGTTTGGAGAAAGGGTCGGCATTATAAGCAATTAGCTTCAGCCTACGCCTTCTTTGGTCAAGATGTAACACTATTTATATATCCATTTTTATTTATTTCTTCTTCTAGTACCTGATTTTCATGTACCTGATGAACATTGTATGTTACATGACGAACAAAATAAAATTCCTTGATATATATGATATGCCGTCAGAGGAGCATGCCAAACCTGTAGGTGGCAGTGATAGCAGGAAGTTTCAAATAAGCTCACGCTAGCTAATCAGAATCTCGCAGAGCAGCAACAACAACGTCGAACTTTGGGGCAGATGGGCTACAGCAGCAGAAGACCACACCGGGTGCCACTCCTTTCAGCTAAGAACAGGAAACTGAGGCTACAATTTGCACAAGCTCATCGAAATTGGACAATAGAAGATTGGAAAAACGTTGCCTGGTCTGATGAGTCTCGATTTCTGCTGCGACATTCGGATGGTAGCTAAAACATGAAAGCATGGATCCATCCTGCCTTGTATCAACGGTTCAGGCTGGTGGTGGTGGTGTCATGGTGTGGGGAATATTTTCTTGGCACTCTGGGCCCCTTACGTTGGGTCCTGTTGCTGATCTAGCTGAGTATTGTTGCTGACCATGTCCATATCTTTATGACCACAATGTACCCAACTTCTGATGGCTACTTTCAGCAGGATAATGCGCCATGTCATAAAGCTGGAATCATCTCAGACTGGTTTCTTGAACATGACAATGAGTTCACTGTACTCAAATGGCCTCCACAGTCACCAGATCTCAATCCAATAGAGCAAATTTGACAAAATCTGTCAAACACACGGCCAAATCTGCGGCAACTGTGTGATGCCATCATGTCAACATGGACCAAGCTCTCTGAGGAATGCTTCCAGCACCTTGTTGAATCTATGCCACGAAGAATTGAGGTAGTTCTGAAGGCAAAAGGGGGTCCAAACCGTTACTAGCATGGTGTACCTAATAAAGTGGCCGGTGAGTGTATATGTCTTTAATGAAGCGGGTAAATGGCGATGTGTGTGGACAGGAGAGAGCACATACAGATCCATTGTGTTTGTTTCTGTGTGTGTGTGTGTGTGAGTGTGTATT
This sequence comes from Xyrichtys novacula, assembly GCA_962446985.1. Lineage (NCBI taxonomy): Eukaryota > Metazoa > Chordata > Actinopteri > Labriformes > Labridae > Xyrichtys > Xyrichtys novacula. Next base: position 1,707,604 of record OY660882.1, on the reverse strand, counting down.
CTGACAGGGTATGTTACTGGGTATGTGACATGACGACCAAAATAAAATTTCTTGATATATATGATTGGTCCTGATGGGAGCAGAGATATCAAGCAGAAGGACACTTGTCTCCGTCTGTCTTTGCCTCTTTCCCCCTCCCACTCGCACACCCACACACACATTCAGACCCGTCACGAGAGGCCACATCGGGGGGGATAGAAATAGAGAGTAATCACATAGTTAAGTGATTAGACGACCATTTGAGTCCTCAGTCTAAGAACTACTCTTCGCAGCGCCCTGATAAAGTCCTCCCTGTCTTTGTGGTCGCTTATTTCGGTGGAAATTTCATCATCATGGATATCTTATCACGTTGCCCTTCAGGAAACAGCTGTGTTCCTCTATGGTCTTTCTTGGACAGAAGCTGAAGTTAGGATACGTTTCCGCCTTTGAAGCCTCTGGTAATTTGGCTTGAAACGGGGGAAAATGCCCAAATGATATCAAAGACGAGAATCTCATTAATCATCCACTTAAATTTGGGTTAAAACCAAAAACTCAAACATCTCCAATCAAAAGCAGTTCAACACAATTAGCAGATTGGAGCTCTGTATGGTTATTTTAATTGTGCTGGTCGGGTTGTAGGAGGTACTGGTCAGATTCAAGACTCATTTATACTCAACGGAGGCAATTTTCACCGTACACCAAATCCTACCAGGTCCATTTGTGAGACGAATTTCATTCATGGTGTCATCGGGGTGGAATGTTGTCTAAAAACCTTTCACTGGGTTCGTCTCCACCCGTTTGCATTGTGTGAAATACGATCCACCTGAAATACGGAAGCCGGATGTTTTGTGTCCGGATGCTGTGGAAATTGGGGTTTAAAGTTTACGGATACAGACCAGACGGAGCAGTACCACCAGAAACAGCAGGGGGCAGTGTTGCTCCTGTCACTACCCGATACCCCTCTCTAGAGAATGATGAAGAAGACAATGGCGAAGCTTTTTTGCTATCTGCGGTCGTTACTAAAGTTGGTATAACTAGAGAAGCAAGCGGTCGGCAACATTCATCTCTCTAGAGGGGATGTCTGACTCGGTGTTAAAGTGTGTTTGACCCTAACTTAATTTTACGCCGGAATATCCCTTTAAAAAGCTAATGTTGGTGACTTTGCAGCCAAAAAGGTTGTTTATGCTCACATGACCTACAGGTGTTCATCTGAACTTCTCAGCTGTTTGGGTCTGCAGCTCCTGTGTGCCTCGCCTCTTTGCATTCGGTTCTCTGGGGACATTAACACACTTGATACGCAGGCACGCTTCATGAGGGTCCACACAGGCTGCTGCAGGCTGTCTATGTGCACAGAATAAACGAGTGACTGTCATGAACGCACCGATCATCATGCATGAATGCAACAGTTGGGGTTCAAGCCATCGCTGACGTCATAGCGTCCCTTGCTGTCTTCTCACTGCTTCTTAACCCTTGAACCCTATCGCCGGATGATTTTCCCCTGACCAAACATGTTTACATGATTTTCATGATGTTGCGTTTGTCTGAGTATCATGGGTCCCCGGGTTGCTTCAGCATTGCCTCTGACATCTTTGAAGGCGTATTTGTTTCCTGTGTTTGGGTGATTTTCACCCGGCAGTAGTGACAGAGTGTAAAGTGGGTTTGGGTGGATTTGATAGCTGCATGTAGGAATAAGGTCAGTAAGAGTGGTCCTGGAATTTACATACTATCTTTATTTAGCGCAGCGGTTATAAATAACTATCACAAAGTAGTGATTTTCAAGGGAATTCATATGGTGATAAGAAATATTTTAGTCAGCTGGTCATTTTTACTCTAAATCGGCCATATTTTGGTTCTCTCTCCTGCAGCTCTTATTGTACCAAGAACCCTGAGTCTTCACAGAGAAAGACTCACATGTCCCAGAAAATAGGTGGAAAAGAAACTAAGTTTACAGTTTCTATATATTTATATATTCAGGAACTTTTTGTTCATGAATGCCTAATATCAGTCGTTTTGTTGCATTTTTATACGGTCCCCTCATGGTACTTTTTTTTCCCTCCTTTTGGACATTACACAGTTAAAAATAAAAGAAAAACTACTTTAATCTGTCATGTATTGTCCTAGTTTGATATATTTTGATGACAAGTACTTTTTCTTGGGTTTATTATTTGGGATAGTGATGGTGTTACTAATTTTAACGATAGTGTTCTCGGGTTAAATGACCGGAGCATATTCTCAATAAAATGGGAGGAACGATCATTTCACACGGTAGGAAGTGTGTCGAGCAAACAAGTGCCTCATGCAACTCCACTTTGAAAACAAAGGAAGGAAAAACAAACCTGTAAAGGTAGAAATGCGACACTTTCCTCACGCTTTGAAAGTGAATTCACCTGAAACACTTTTAACTGTCAGCTCATCCCCTACAGCTGATCGTGACACCTGTTCATGTTTAGTTTTTGTGCTCAGAGCTAACAGGTACCACTCCTCTCCTGATTTTGTAATTGCTCTTTAATTGGTCTTTTAATAGAGCCTTTTATCCGGGCATTAATTGGTGTTTTGCGGCGTGGCCAGCAGTCTCGTCCTCCCGCCAGCTAAAGCGGGGGTCCTCGGGGCGCTCTCAGGTGTCTGAGCTGATTGCCTGCCTGCCTGTTTGCTCTCAATCTGTCAGCTCTGCATCCACGCTGGCGAGAAAGGTGTTGAAATTGAATGAGAACATTGTGAGTGTGCGTGTGCGAGTGTGTTACCTCATCGGCGTGGTGTGCCATCCTTCAGGCGGCCACTCGACAGGACCCATCTGCCAGCCGAAACAGAGGGACTGGTCGGAGAAAATCTGGCACAAACTGGTGGAAACACAGCTCACATTTCTTGTCAGGCCCCTCGTAACCCGTTTGTCTTCTCTGCCGGTCGTCCTCCTCCGAGTTCATTCAGTTATTTCTGTTTTCAACCACCTTTACTCTTCCTCTGCTGCTCCTGTTCGAAACTAGCCTAAGTGTTCTGGCTCTGAGTCAGGGTGTGTGTATAGGTGAATTGCGAGGAAGCCGGATCGTAAACGTAACCTCGACAGTTGAAGAAAGGAAGTAAAAAAATGCAAAATTTCCAAAAAACGGCGCAGAAATGTTGAAATTGAATGAGAACATTGTGAGTGTGTGTGTGCGAGTGTGTTACCTCATCGGCGTGGTGTGCCATCCTTCGTAGGCGTAGGTAGATGTGCTCCTGTCAGTAATTTTATTCTTGCCCTGTGGTTGTAAACTGGAATAAAGACAGTCGTCTGCCAACCCTTCATTTCACAGCTTTACATTAACGTGGCAGTTTAATGAAGTCACTGAAAACCTCCTGCACCGTCTTCTTAAAAGCGTCATGTTTGGTCCGCCGTGTGCTCGTTGGCTCCTGCAGCTGTTGACAACATGTTCAGTAAAGGTTAAAGCTGCTCACCCTCAATAAGCTCAAAGAAAAACATTGACCTTCTGCCTGGCTGAACAGGGACAGAGCGGGTTCGACTGAGCAGAAAATGTGTGTCTGTGTGCGTCTGTGTGCGCTCACAAATGTGTTTACAGCCTCGTATTCGTGTTGTTTTTATTCATACCTGTTTGTTCTGACTGTGAATCAACCCTGTGAGTATTTATGGACAAGCACCTACACGTGTTTGCCTGTCTGTGTGTGTGTGTGTGTGTGTGTGTGTGTGTGTGTGTATGTGTGTGTGTCTTTGTGAAGGACCCACTGTTACCTGATGAGAAAGTCTGTCAGTCTCACTCCAACAGTGACGGGCTGATAATCACCCTCCAATTAGCCAGACTAGAGCCAGACAAGCCGACACACACACACACACACACACACACACACACACACACACACACACACACACACACTTGATGGAAATTTCATGGCCACAACACAATCTTATTCTAATATCTTGTTGCTATGGTGTCAACTACGGTAGCCCAGAGAGGCAAAAGAGAAAAGCTAAAGGGTTATCGATAATATTTTTTATTTCATAAATGAGACGTATTGAAATAAGTTCTGCCAGGATTAAAGTTTTTTAGTTAATTTTTTTTTTTTTAGGTAGAAAAAAAAGTTCAAAAAACTGATTAAGCAGTTCGACAAAATGTTCCCCCCAATTTTCAATGCATCCGGTTCCACAACGGCTCCGATCCCGAACAGAAGCGATTTTCGCTATCCGCCAATTCCTACCAGATCCGTTTGTGAGGCGGATTTCATGGCGGATTACGGACAGCGGTAATCGAAAGAACTCACAAGAACCTGCAGATTCACGTGGAATCGCGCGATTAAAATTACTGACAGTAACTGACATTACTGACTCCACAACAGTAGGTGGCGACATGCAGCCATAATACGTATCTAAACAGCCGGCAAAACTAGAGTTGTCTCTATAAAGACGGCCATATAACCATAAAAGCAGTAGATTGTGTCCTATCGGAGGAGGAAATCTACTTCTAGACTTCTAAAATCAGCATCTCCTCATAAAACAGAACTCTTGCGATCAGCGGCGGAGTCCGGCGATCCGCAGTGGAACCAGAAGAATCCGGTGGAAATTGACACATTAACCTGAACGGTTACGATCAGTGGATACGGCCTTTTCGTAGTCAAGCCGGATGCAGTGGAAACTTGGGGTTAGACACATTTTTATCACCTGTAGGAGTTAAACTAATTTCTACTAAAAGAGACTGATGTGTACCATTACTTCATGATCTCTCAGATGGGTTGCGCTTGAACCACTCCCCTGGCCTCTCAGGGCCTCCATATGGATTTGTGTGACCTTGTGCTGCTATAAGGTCAGACTGTCGGGGTCTTTTCTGGGGGTCTCTGAGCTCCTTCATCCTGTAGGTTCTTCTAGATCGCTCCTGCAGACGTCCTCCTTCAGCTGCAAACATCAGTCTCTCCAAACACGTCTCCACACTTAAGTTCAGTTGCAGGTAGTGGAGAGGCTGCTGTTATTAAGAAGACATCATCCATAAATTATCAGCCATATGTTACTGTGACATACAGTGCATAAACTGTATACATTAGGCTAATTTGTCATTTTTATGAAGGTCGTTGTGTTTGAGGACTAGTAAACTAAAAAGACAGTTTGTCATGAAGCTGCAGCCAAAGAAAAAACACAAATCAAAGTGTAGAGTTTACAATCTTATCACCTTCATGTCATTTTAAAGAAAAACTGAGCAGTAAACAGCCCAGCCGCTGTAGATCTATGGTTATTCTTATCGGAGTGATACCGTCTGTAATCACAGGTAAGATTAGAAGTAAAGGCACGGCTACTTTTTTAAGACTCAGATATTAACAATTCAGTAATTATCATTAGTGTCATGACGCTTCTTCCTTCCCTCTCGTCCTCCTCCTGCTCTTCCTCCCTCTGCCATCAGTGCGCTGTAATCATCGGCGTTATCAATCACGGTGAACCGCCAAAGGCTCACAACTGTAATACCTGCGACGACGGAAATGATTCATGTCCACAGCCTGCTCATTTTTATCAACACAGACACACACTGAAAGCTACAACATCTATTCCCCGACGCCGAGCCGAAGGATTTTGATTTAGTACGAAAATGATTTCTTTTATTCATTCAGATCAGAGTTGATGGTGGAAGTGAATGTTGTTACACACCGCTGTGACGAGTATAGGTGGTTTAATTACGCTGTTAAAACTGAATTACAGTCTGTTTACTCAAAAACTGTAAAGAGACATTTCCTCATCATGAACGCTGAGTAAAGTCGACTTCACAATGATCAGCAAGTTTTCAGTTATTATGGTAGATTCAGAGCGATAATGGAATGAGAGAAGCATTCTGATTGGCTTAATAAAGGGTCGGATCTGATTAACCAATCAGGAGGAGCTTTATGATTGGCTGACCAAAGGGAGTCATCTTAATTATTCTAAGGTAGGGAGTCTCCCCATAAAACAGCCTTCTTATTGGCTGATTGGAAGCATGTCTCTAATTGGCCGGATAAAAGAAGCCTTCTGATTGGCTAATGACCAACTTAAGTGGAATGCAAACAAAATATGTTCGAACAAAAGTAGATAGGGGAATTCTGCTGCGTTCCAGTTGCACTCAGAAGTCGAATTTGCGACTCGGAAAGTCGGACGATCCTCACCAACCTCGACTTGACGACGACGTCACAATCTGAGATGGCAGCTCAGTGCATCAACAGTAAAGAGTAACAGTGAAACCTCTTGTAATGTTAAATTTATTAGCACTTCTTTTTTGTTTTTGTGAAATTAAATAAATGGTTTATGTTTTACTTCCCAACGTCTAAACGTGAACACGGCGCTATGGTGTTAGTAAGAGTAAAAAACTGTGTTATGCGTTGTTTGCAACTGGTCTAGCTAACAAGTTGTAAACAACAGCTAACAACGGCTAACAGTAGTCGTCCATCTTGGTTTTCCGACTTTGTAACTAGAAAGCCGTCAACTCGGGTGTAACGTCATTCCCAGCTCCAACATCCGACTTCCAAGGAAACTGGAACGTAGAATTATAACAGGACAAAACTGCTCACTGTAACTCCTACTCGTAATTATCCCAATACATGCGCACTTAAAAATTTAACAGTGGCTGAGTTTACTGCTAAAAAACATGAAGTGACTGATCAAAATGTACGGCAGCCTAAAATGGACAATACAGCAGCACTTTGAGTATTTCTGGGGTAAAAATATAAGTTATAAGATTTATATTTTTAACAGAGTCCGGTCATGTTATCTGGTCATGCCCTGACATTTTTACTGTTTAGCAGTCTGTCCTGATTAGACTCCAATTATGAACGATGGCAGAGTCACATTCTCAGATTTGCTCCATATGCTGCACAGCTGAGCACACAGATGGTTCGATGAAGAGTCACCTCACATTACTCTGAAATCTGTTGTTTTTTTCTGCTTTTTTAAAGCGCCCTGAGTAGACGGAGTTTCACAGCAGCCCGAAAGAGTAAATCACAAAGAAATCAGTTTTTTTGTGTTGAGTTTCTTACCCGTTACTGAATCAGGGGGAAGTCTCTGTGTTACTTGGTATTTACAGTAAAACTGAGACTCACTAGAGGCAGAAGAAAGAGCACTACTTAGGAGGAGATAAAGATGATATAATGGCGTTAGTTTTGAGCACATATCTGGAGTTGAGAATTTTGATCTTAACAAATTATTGATTGAAAAGTTATCATTAAACTTCTCAAAAGTAGCTCAACTACAAGTTGTTTGGCCCTTATTCCCAAAGGCAAACTTTGATGTGAGGTAAAATCCAATAAAATGAAAAATTTAAACAAACTTTTTTTAGTGTTATTGAAGAAAAAGTGCTTTACAAGTTTGATAATAACGCACTGAATATGAACAAATGACAGGAAACTACTGGAAAGATGTTTTTAAGATGCAGAAGAAGCCAACAAGCCTCATCAGCGGCAGGTGCAAATCTCTAAAAACAGCATATTATTAATGCTGAAGTGAGACCGTATTCCTGTGCGCAGTCTTAAGCATATGTTGCAGGTGGAATAATAATGTACAAAGAAAGGGGATCGTGTCCTGAGGTGGTGCAGCGGCCATATGCAGAACACTGTAGGGTATGTGCGGTCGACACAGCGGCAGCTTGAGCGCATCCACAGATCGGCTAAGTTCCAGTTTTACAGTAAAAGAGCTCTGCTGTGACGCTTTGATGTCTGAAAGTTTGGCAAAAACAGGGAATCCTCTGCAAGAATAAAACAGTAGGGAAGTTTGAGAGTCGTCCCACTGCACTGAGAGGTAAACAGCATTTTTAATATCTGTGGCGTGCAGCGATGGAGGAAGAGGAGGAGGAGGAAATATCAGATCAGTAAGTTAAATGTGTATTACCTGATGCGCCTGAGGGAGGAGAAGAAGCTGTAAACACACGGTGACACGTCACAACCTCAGGCTAATAAAGTTATATGATGTAAAAGTTATTTAAGACATCCAGCAGACGTACGGGGGCAGTGACCTCTATCAGAAAAGTTAGTTTGTGGTAGAACCAGTGGACACTTTGGGTCTCATTGGCTGAAACATTTATACAGATTTTTGCAGATTTTCTAGGACTGGTGTGAAGAATTTAAAGGGATATTCCGGCGTAAAATTAAATTAGGGTCAAACACACAGTAACACTGAGTTAGACACCCCGTCGAGAGATGAATGATGCCGCCCGCTTACTTCTCTAGTTATACCAACTTTAGGAACGACTGCACGATAGAAATGCAGAGAGTCACGCGCTCAACCAAAACGCCACTCTATAGCCACAAATAATGCTCAGAACAGCACCTAACTTCATCAACAGGACATATAGGGTCACAGCCATAGTACTAGCCATCAAACATCTTTTTAACTTTGACTAGTTTCTTTAGCAAACACTACTCACACTCTCTTCCAGCAGCTGCTTGTTTGTGGCGAGACCCCCGGGCGAGTCCATCCACTGCAGTGGAGTGACACAGCTCAAGGAAGAACATTTATGATCATTTCTTCATGGAATCAAGAAGATCAAGAGAAAAATGCCCAAAAGATGTTTTAATTGTTGAACATTTGCCCAAAAATAGTTTTTAAACTCATATTTTCAACTTAGAGAAACTATTGATTGCATTTCCTCCTGTTGTCCACCGAAACACAGTTTCCTGTTTCTATCATCGCCCGGAAAGAACAAACAAAAGGTGTGTAAAGCATCAGTTAGCACGTGTTAATGGTTAACCATGGTGGAAAAAACACACCCTCTGCATGACTGCCCGCCCTGTTATCTCTCTCTTCTTACCTCTGTCACTTTGATCATCTCCTGCCGTCCCTCTCTGACCTTCTGTGTTTGTCCCACGGCGTTGATAGTCTGGCGGATGTGAGGCTAACAGAGCAGAGGCTTATTTCTGGCTCACTTGTAGGGTGAATTGGACTCATCTGTGTGAACAGAGGTCAGTCATTACTATTTTGGATGACCCATATAACAACAGGTGCACGCTGTCTGTTATGCATGAGTCCCCTCCCCAAATACACTTGGGGAAGTCTTTCTTTTTTATCCCTCTCACTTCTAGATATGAACCATTTTATCACTTTTAAACTTTCCTCCTAACTAGACCAGCGTGTTTTCCTTTCAACCTTGACATTTCTCGACTGCAAACTTCCTGGAGTCTCCCTCAGAAGAGCTTCGTGATGTTGTCGTGACACTGCACGTCAACTGATTTGTAGAGGTTTGGTCATCCTACCTGAAGCGATGGGACGAGCATGCCCCCAATTGTCCGACAGTCTTAGGACAGCATCCTTCAAGTCAGTCACCTCAGACTGTTGCACGAAAGGAAATCTCACCATGGACTTTGAAAAGGCCAAGGTCATCCACTCAGAGAACAACAGATACCAATAAGGGTTGAGTAAGGGATCAGAAAGTGAGCCTAGAGGATGGAGAGCTGGGATAGAGGGGCCTACATGTTGTTATGTACCCGGGATGCTGTCCTTAGACTTCTATTCAGGAAGACTGCAGGAAATTTGTAGTTGAAACATGTCGAGGTAAACAAAACACTCTTGACATACCTGACACCACAGAATCTGTCATGGTAAAAGAAAAAATCTAAACTTAGCAGACTTGTTGTAAGAGATGAGTGTACAGTACTTACAGCTTAGCGTGGTTTTCCTCCGATTTGTTGCGATCGTCCAGTAAATGATGAAACAATCTGTTCTGTGATGTCCATCCTTGTTTGAATTTAGTCTTTATCAGAGAAGAAGAGAAAATAAAAATTATTTCTGTTCAACATTTTTTTGTTATTTGGTGGTTAGACATATAGGTACATCAGTGTATCGTCAGCATATGAAGAAACAATTGAATTTTAATAGTGAGCGTCAACAAGAGGTACTTTTTTTTTCTTGAAATTCAAACCAAACCAAAACAAACCGAGAGTGTTGGATGTTTTAAGTGTGCAGAAATACTAACCTACCCTACCCTAACAGGCAAAACCCACAGGATACAGAACGGCTGTGTGTGTCATTCCACAGAATCCGTGAGCCAGACATATTCTGACACCTATTTTTGCCGGACGCCGCAGGACAGCGCATCAACTCAGTGCAGCGCAGCACGAGCAGCAGCGGAAGTGTATGCGGCTACAGAGTAAAATATCCAGTTAATTTTCAAAATAAAAGAAAGTCAATATGTTTAACTGTTCTTAACTTGGTAACTGGAGAGGCCAGGGTTGTGGGATATGGCTGTTTAACCTCCTAAGACCCGAATTCTTGCAAGGCATGCATTTTTATTTTCTCTTTGATATTTAGGCAAATTGGGACCTGATGAGTGTAAAAACAAAGAATGATCTTTTTACATGATGTAGTTTCTGAGAAAAATGATGTCCACATATGAGGACATTCGTTTTAAATTTTGAGAGAAGGCCCTTGTGAACAAAATTTAATATTGTGGTCTTGACAATCAAAAATGTGATGTCCACACATGTGGACGCCAGGTCTAAGGAGGTTAAATACACCACCGTTTACATACACCGACCGGTTGATCTCATTCAATGTCTCACGGGAAACACGTGAGATCTTGTCCAGTCTCGCATGGAACTGTCGGTAATATTGCGAGAGCTTCTCTGATGGTGGCGGCGGATTGGAACCATTCCAGATCCAGTGGTATTACCGGGTAATGCTAACACTGCTTCATGTCTCCTGGATGTAAAAATGAATAATTTCTTCAAGTTTGCTGATCAGTTCAAACCGTGAGGCTTGTTTTCTGTTTATCAGTCAACTTGCTTCAGAATTTTTTGTCTCAACCCTCGCAGCCAAAACTCTAACAAAGCAGCTTTAAATATGAAGTGGTAGGGCTTTGGTGAGCGCAACAATATTCAGGAGCTGTCAAAACAGCCCTCAGACACAAATGGATTACCACGTATGAAACACATGAAAAACAGAAATAACAACTCCCAGTGAAAGCCGACCTCTGAAGCTGTTTGTTATACAGCTGTGATAGAAAAAAGAGAAACCTCCGAATTCAAAATCATTTTAATTTATGAGAAAGGATAACTTCCACACCTTTCTCCTCCTGCTGCACAATCCTTTCAGTGATCTCATGTCAGTCATCAGTCCCCGCGGCGAGCTCTAGGTTGGAGGTCGTGTACGAGGACAGGTGGGAGAGGACAGGGGGTGCTGTTTCTGGAAGACCCCCTTCCTCGGGTTCCCATCTGTTTGACAGTAAGGTCACACTGAACAGTCCTGTAATCTGAATTCATGCAGCAGAGCAGGAAGAGGACTGAACAAGATCACCCATGTGGATAATAATGAGTCTGGAGTGTAAAGTCAGAGATTGTCAGTCAGATCTTGGCCGGTGCTCAAAGATTTTAATAAAATATTTGAGTTTCTCTAATACTTACATGTCTGCTCACAGGAGAGGATGGGAACAGATCTGTCACCGAGTCTGGGGGTCTGCAGCTTCTGAGAGACACACACATGCAAAATTAAAACATAAACAAAATAATTCATGCAAGTTTTAATTGTTATTTTTACTTGTTGTTATTGCTCTGTGTTTCTATCAACGTGACAATCTTGTGTTTGAGACATGTTTAACTATCAGACCATGAGGGGAATACGCATTTGGAGGATTGTCTGTCTCTTGATCAACTACTTAAATAAACGCCAGACACCATGAAGTATAATGAATTTTAAAACTAGTCTTACAACCCTGATATTAAGAAACTGTGTAACTATGATCAGAACCAGATGTCCCTACACACAGGTGAACAAACTGTCTGTCAGTGGGCCAAATTTTGCAAGACAGTGGCTGCAGAACTCCACTGTAAGGGCCAGAAGTTGATTTATAGCCTTTCAAAATAAAAGCAAATATACCAAGACTGCTTTTTTTTTTTTTTTTACATCCGAAGTTGATTTGAAGCCTTTCAAATTAAAAGTGATTAGACTGGGAAGTACATATTTTTGTCTTGTGTGAATACATTTCATGTCTTGGGGCTTTATTTTATGTATATAATATTAATTTGTATATCATTTTTTGGTTTATTCATGTGTTCAACAAAGAGAAAATACAAAACAGGACGACCACCTCAAACTAACTGGAGCGCGTGAAAAAATACGTCACCTTGGCTCCTCTCAGTAGAGGTCTGCAGCCAGACCCCGCTCAAATTTTGCAGCTTTTTTGGCACGATTTTGTAGATTTCCGTCTTATTCCAGCTCTTCTGTTTGATTGGATCACACAGGTCAGCCTTTGCTAACCATGCATGAATTTTGTTTTGTTTTTTGGATCTTCTTATAAGAAACACGGCTTTATAGGAAAGTTGGAGTTCCACAGGGGAGTAGTCTAGGACCACTTCTGTTTTTCGTTTTAATAAATTCTTCATCATTTTGCTTTTTGTCCATTTTGAAATAAACGAGTAACCTGTTGCAGGGTTACCTGTTCACCTTCACTGAATTATTTCTGATACTGTTGCAGAGAAGGAACCGGTCAAAAGTTGCAGGTCTGATCAGATCTGGTCTGGGTGTGGCCCACCGTTAGCTAGCACGTTTCCTGCTTCTTGTGTGCAACATATCTCACGCATTGACAGGCATTTCAAAAAGATAATCAATGGCACTCATGCCACGTTTCAGTGGTCATAATCTTATGTTTGACGGGTATGTACTGTGAGTTATTGATTCAGTTTCGTCCTCTTGGATGAGCAGCACAGCCCTGACAAAGCGAAGGTTATATATGTCTATTTTTTAATCTCTGTTTTGTGTGCATAGCTCCTGCTCCGCTCTGACCTGTCATATAATAATTCTCACCTCACCTGCGAGGGTGTCACTGTGTTTTATGTGTTGGTGTGAAGGTGCTTCACCTGTACTTCATCCCAGTGGCAGCTACGGAGCCTGATCTTGAAGCTGATATCAGTTGTCTTGGCATGTACACACAAGAAGACAAACGGGCGATGGCGAGAGATTTACTTCCTCCCTGTCTGTTCTCTGGAGGGTCAGTGTGCGATGGGCATTCATTTTGACCTCATCACATTTGGGTCACACTCACGAGCCTCTTCCTGCCTTGTACTGTAAGTGGACAACTTAAGACCAGGGACAAAGTCAGACAGTCTCACCAGAGGACAGAGCAGAGGCGTAAACATAAATAACGACTTGATTATGTAGCAGCCTAGCTTAGCATGTCATTTGTGGTCATTGGACTGGAACGTGCTAAATCACCAGTATGGTCATTTAAAGCTCTCCCATCTGCTTCAATCAGTCATCGGCCCTGTGGTGCACTCCAGGTTGGAGGTCATGTATAAGGACAGCTTGAGGGGGGACGCCGTTTCTTGAAGACCCCCTTATAGGTTTCCATCTGTCTGACAGTTAAGTGTCAGACAGTGTCTCACATAATGTAAATATAATCTGCAGTATGACCTGGCGTAAGTCCTGGAAAAAAATACTGGAGGTTCTACAGTTAGCGGTTTGAAAAAATAATGACACGATCTGTTGAAATTAAGAAGATTTAGTTATAATTGGAGTTCTTTCTAAATCATTGGATCAGAAGAGTCAGACCGACTTCAAAAACAACAATTAAACACATCAAGTATATGTATACGACTTTGGTCCAAATGTTGTTTTGTTAAAAAAGAAACATACAGTATACTGCTATACAGTACTTCACAATATGAAACAGTACGGTACTTAACAATACAATACCATACAAAACGGTACTTAACGATACGATATGGTACCTAACAATATGATGCCGTACTTAACGATACAACACGGTACGTAACAATACCATACCGTACGGTACAACTCCGGTTCAATTGTTGTATTGTTAAAAAAGAAACATATATTGCTATACCGTACTGAACGATATGATACAATATGGTACTTAATGATGCCATACGATACATTACTTAATGGTATGATACATTACGAAACGGTACTTTATGATATGATACAGTACTTGATGATACAATACGGTATTTAACAATGCCATATAATATGGTACTTAACAATTCGATACGAAACTGTACTTAAAAATATGATATGATACGGTACTTGAGAATGTGATACGATACAGTACTTAACAATACGATACGCTAGGTACTTAATGATACAATATGGTACTTGACAATATAATACGATACCGTACAATACGATACGGTACTTAATGATACGATACTGTACTAAACAATGCGGTAGGATACGGTACTTAACGATACAATATGATACGATATGGTACGGTACTTAACAACTTGACACGATACGGTAATTGACAATACGGTACTTCACAATACGATAAGATACGGAACCCAACGATATGATACTTAACAATACAAAACTTTATGATACGATACAGTACTAAATGATCCGATACTTAATGATATGATACGAAATAATTAGACATCAAGTGACATAATAAAATTAGATACAATGTTTTTAATTAAATATGAAATAATTACATGATATTTGTGTCTCTTTCTGAGTAAATAGAGCGAAAATCTACAGAATCTCTTGTCTGGATTTTCCTTGAACGGTCAATTGCAGTTTTAGACAAGTCCATTATTTCCTCTTGTATCACCTTAGGGGTGTCTTATTTTCACTAATGACATTTAATCCAATATTCTTTTTTTTTTCATGACATTTGCTGAGCTTAACCATCGTCCCGAGAGGCTAAAACCCTCGCATGTCAACAGTCCCGTGGAGTCTCCTTCAGCGACGCCGTCTTTTTCACACTCTCAACGGGAACACCTTGAGGGGCTCACACCTGTGCTTACACTGAAAATTGAAAAAGTGTCATGCTTGTTGCTTGTTTGTCATCTTCACATTCCTACACGAGTGTAAAGTGACACCTGAGAGGAGATCCTGTGCAAACACTGTTACCCTGCAGGTACCACAGAAAGATATCCTCCTTTGACCCGGCTGGTTTAGGGAGTACAACATGTTAAAGGACATGTTTCTGTCACCTCTCAGCTTCACTGGCACATCTACACACAGATTCAAGTTTGCGCACATGTGCTGAAACATAATTTTCACGTCCCTCTGTGCGAGCAGGCATGGCTGCAGCACAGGACGTTTTGGCCGAGAGTTGTCTGGAAAAAAGCGAATCTGCCAACGATTAAAGCCGGACAGATGGTAACACACTTGCACGCTTCTGTTGTGTCTGGTTGATGGTGGGGATGGTGTTGTTTTTTCTCTGTTTGTGTGGAAACACTAAAGAGGCAACAGAAACACTTTGGTTCCTCAATATAACCTGAACAGTTTGAGGAGAAAACCAGCAGTCCAAACTGTGTTCGAGCCAAATGTTTGACTCCCTTCTGTCTGAAATCTGGATCACTGACGTGTGTTCAGATCTAAAGTAATTAAAATCTTAATTCTATCAAGATGTGCTAAACACTGCCATTTTTTATCCACTTTATTACCTGTGTAGTGTAGTAAACCAGATTTTAGCCTCTGGGATGTTGGTGCTAACGTCTTTGGTGTTCCACAGGGATGTCATCCGGGGTCGCTTCAGTTTGCAATTTTCTGCATGATACACATGAAAATGAAAAGGCAAATTTAATGACTAAAACCAATGTGTGTAAAACCAATAAACAAGATTTTCTCATGACTTCATTGTATATAAAGGATAAAAACTTTGCAGAAATGATGAAATGATGCAGGCTTGTAAAAAAAAAAGAAGTAGTCACGATTTTTCAGTCCTGTCTGCAATAGTAAAGCAAACGATAATCAAAATACTGTATATCTTTTAAAGTGAGGTTGGGTCATTTTTTCACTGACAATTTTTTTGGAAAACATCGCTAAACGGATATTCCAGCGTAAAATTTATTTAGGGTCAAACACACTGTAACACTGGATAAGACACCCCGTCCAGAGATGAATGTTGCCGACCGCTTGCTTCTCTAGTTTTACCAACTTTAGTGACGACCGCAGGATAGCAATACACAGTAGTCTGAGGAGCCATAAACAAACCTCAACCAAAAGGCCACTCTATAGCCACAAATAATGCTCAGAACAGCACCTAACTTCATCAACAGTGCATACAGGGTATTTATAAACTAAAATGGCAAACTTATTGACAAATTGCTGCATTACTTCTTAATTTCATTCTCAGACTTTTTGCGCCTTCATTGGAGAGGATAGAGCAGAAAACAGGGAGAGAGAGAACAGAGAGACTCTTAGACCACTAGGCCTGAACTGCTGCTTTTCTAAAATACTCAATCATCCCCTCAGGACTGTGCTCTATCTTGCCCTCTTGTTGTTAATGTGTCTGCTGCCTGGTGCTTGTTAGGTTCCTGTAAAATATAACCCATCATCCCTCTCAGTCTTCACCTCTTCAGGTCTTCAGTTTCTTTATCTCGTTAACTCTCACAACGACCTGTCGGCCTGAGATCCTGCTTAAATCCTGTCCCTGTAGATCTGCTCTGTGGCAGCTCACTCGCCGGTTACAAATGTGTTTGACCCTCCGTGGAGCTTGAGACAACACCCGTCTCTGTGTTCCTGCTTTCAGTGCAGACCCTTGAGCCTTTATCTGATCCCAACTCGAGACTCTCTCAGGTGAGATTCTGAAAGGTTGGTGGCTCTGACTTTCTTTCTGCTGAGAGACTAAACATTCAAGGTGAGGGGGCAAGCTCTCTGATAACAGGAAACTCTTGGACTAGTTTTAGATTTGTTAAATTCGCTTTAAACAGTCTGACAGACACAAACTTTCAGCAACTTTTTCCCAATGAACTCATAAAGAAAAGTGAAGTTACTGTCAGTCACAAACAGATATGCAGTCGCGAACAAATCCCAAGATGGTGCTGACAAAAGAGGCACCAAATCATCACCACCTGCCCCGCCAGACTCTGGCAAACTCTGGCTGTCACTGCATCTGTTACCACACCGGGCATTTCTGCAGGTGCAATTCCCAGTTTAATAACCGCGCTGAATTAATGATAAGTCCTCACACAAACGAATCATTAGGAATCATAACTTGAGGATATTTGAGGTCTTTAAATATTGGTCATGGTGGAAACTGTAGCAGGTGTTGTATAATTCTTTCTCTGTGCGTACTTTTAACAGATCCTGCAGGTCCTCTGAGGAAACCGCGGATTCATACAAGAGATAAATGGATTTTGCACTTACTAGATTAGTGTAAATTAGAAGGATAGCATTTAATTTGGAGAGCAATCAGTGAGTTAAATGCACTACTAGTTAACGGCTCTCTGTGTCTGTGCTGTTTGCTTATGTGGATGGAGTAGGGCTGGGCGATAAAAGAAAAATTTAACAAGAATGAAATTTACGACAATAACAGATGTCATTTTTTTCCATGGCGGTATATTCCATGTCAAAAAATAAATGAATCAAAGTTGGTTTTGGATGTGTGTAGGTAGGCTATGGTCTCACGTCTCTTTAAGACGCTGTCCTACGTCAGAGACGTGACTCCACCCCATCCAGTCTGTAACAAAAGTTGTAGCGGCTGAAGAAGACAAAGTTAATGTGGGAGGGGGTGAGCAGCTTGTGGAGTAGTTATCATCCATTTATTGTTATTAAGGTGAACTGATCAATATATCGTGATATTGATTTGAGGCCATATTATCCAGCCCTAGAATGGAGCACATATGTAAATTAACATGCACTCAAGTATAGAGAAGTTATTTGTGTTTGTTGTAGATTGTGACCTAGAGTTTATCAGGAATCATCCTCTCCTCTTTGAGCTCATCATCCACATGTGGACAGGTTTTTAGCTCCATGAGGATGAGTGGACCTGGTTTTGTTTTGCAGACGGTGAAGACGCTCACAGCTTGACTCAAAATGCGAAACGAGAGTAAACTGCAAGGAGTTTAAAAAACATGTTTTTTTTAAAAATGTTATATAACCTAATTAATGCAAAATAAAAATATCATATTGATGCAAATGTGGGTTAGTGTTCAGTTATTTTACATACATAAGGTTTATGTATGCTAGCATGTCAAGTATTTAACAATTGACAGCATTAAACAAACACTCCGATGAAAATCATGTTCTTTTTGTTGTCTACATGTTCATATGTTCATTTTTCTGATGCCACAGGGTGTATCATGAGAAAAATGAGTGCGAAATTTCATTTCTGAGTATTTTTTCATTCAAATCACGGTGAACCTCTGGCAGACCCAAATAGCAGGTTAAGAAACAGTGAGATTACCTACATCACAAATCTAAGCTCCGCCCCCAGAGCCCAGCTATGCAGACCACACTCTGAGAAATAGAAAGGAGGACCGCGGAACAAGTGTGTGCGTTAGCGGATTGCAATGCTTGTAAGAAAGCTAATAATGATGTTAGCTTTCATCATGTCCCTAAAGACATTAGTGTTCGAGAGCCGAATAGCTCCTTTGTTACCTGCTACTTCGACTACACCAGCAACGTTAGTCTGCAAGCTAGCGTGAAGAGAAGTGCACAGAGCAGCCCTGTCTCCACCCACGACTCAGAGGTGAACCGCTAATGAGCTCCTGGAGCTCTGCAGAAGAAAAGCTCTTAAAAATGACACAGGTAACACGATTTTGGCTAAAAAACTTCATAATCACAGTTTAAAGACCACTGAGGACACTTTAAGTAGTAAAAAAACGATCGGAGTGGGACTTAAAATACCAAACGTGACCACTGTGAGCTCTTTTTGTGTGTTCAAACTAGTTTGATTTAGTATGTCCATTCAGCTCTTTAACCTCTGTTTTTTTTCCTCTTCCTCCCAGCGAAGCGAGAGAGAAAGATAAAGAACAGTAGAGGAGGAGGAGGAGGAGGAGGAGGATGGACGACTGATGTTCCCATTACTGCTCTGTTCACCGGAGCCCTGAAGGAGGAAAAAAGAAAGAGCTGTAATAGAGCGCTGTACATTTGTGGACAGAAGAGAGGAGTCTGAGCACTATTAGTCTGGGTCTGCCCAGAGGAGGAACATTAGAGAGTAAAGAGATCACACTCTTCATGTTCAGAGTGGGTTGTATCTTCAAGTTATGGTTTTCTTTTGAGTCCATAGAAAAACGTGATCTAGATCTCCTGCAGGTGAGAAATTAATTGCCTTTTTCTTCCTCTGTGATATTGCGTTCAGAGACAATACACCGCGGGAAGACGGATGAAAGGCGACTTGAAGGACAACGATTCGAGAGATACTGTCAAGCCTTTCTGATTGGTTTGACACGTGGCTCTTCAGGGGCCAAACACACCTGAGAGCGGATCTCTTTCATGAAAAAAAAAAAAAAGGTATTTCATGTCAGTCAGTCAGAGCGGAGACAGCGGGAGGCGTCGAGGTCGAGCGGCTTCAAAAGGTTGATTATTTTTAGAGGCAATTATGCAGAAATGTTTATCTCTCTTTGTAGTGAGTAGATGAGTCGAATCTGTCTGAACGGTTGACTTCGTGGCCCTGTCAGAGAGTAAATTAAAAGGCATGTAGACATTAAGGCGTGTTAAAAAGAGACCAAAGGACGATGATCAGAATTAGTTCAGATGGTGTGATGAGATTTCAGAGGATTGAATGAACGTGGGGCGCAGAAAACATGATGTTTGGACTTAACAACGGATCATTTTTGATATAGAAAAATCTGAAACAGGTTGTTGCCGAGTAGATTTATGGTAACACAGATTTGTTTTGGTGTCTTGGTGCATAACAAATGAACTGAAAAGAAGAATAGACGGCAAAAAAGCATATTACTTGTATAAATGATGGAGTAAATCAAAACAGATCTACATTTTCTACAGTAGTTTGACTTTGAGGAGCTGGATTTAGAGGGATTTATGAAATTTATCATCGAGTTACTGCAAAGACGTTACTGAAACTTGGGGCTGTACCAGCTTGAAGATATTTTACAAGGACCAGGGACCACAAGCTGTAAATAACATTATAACAGCAGCTAAAGAGGGAGCTAACTGTGCATTAACAGCTTTATTTTAACAGTTCCCGAAAAGCCATAACTTGTGGGTCAAAGAACTGTGTAAAAAGTAACACCCATGAGCTGTGTCTAACTTTGTATCAGTAGAAAAAAGCAGCTAAAAATTCAGTGTTTCAAGCTGAGGCTAAAAAGTGCTGACATAGGGGGTCTCAAAGATGTCAATATAAGATAAATAATAAGGAGTTTCTGGTGACCCAGACTGACACAGTCAGTACGTTTACATGACATTTGAGAAAACTAGATTATTGCATTATTCCAATGAAGACCAGACAACTGAAGTGCATGTAAACACCTTAGTCTGACCATAATCAGAGTTCGAGAACTTTGGTTGGAGACAGAGAACTCCAATTAAGACCCAGATAATGCGATTGGAACTCGATTTTCTCTACCATGTAACCAGCGTAGTAGGAGTATGATCAGACAATGAATGTGCGTGTGCGCCACGCCCCTGTAACCCCAGAACAAAAACACTAGAGAAGAGGAGTAGCGTGAATCTCGTGCAGAAAACGTAGTGCATACACCATGTGTGACAAAAACGCTGTACGACGCTCCATCTTCTTGCTTGTAAAATGCCGAACAGCAGTTGTAGACACTTCTGACGTCTGGCATGGACCTGCTGTTGTTGACGCTTGTATGGGGTTGGAAACAGACTCATACCGCCGCCTAGTTTTGGAGAGGAGGACACGTTCACGTCAATAACTCAATTTCCTCAGCTGCACGTATACACGGACAATGAGAGAAGTCCGATTCGGTGAAAAAAGGAATTATGAGCTTAGTCCGATTAAGCTGTGTATGTCAACGTACTGACTGAGAGGTGAAAATGAATTTAATAGATCTCCTGTTATTAAAATCTTATTCTAGAACTTCTGTGTGACCTAGAAGAATAAATGAGACCATCAGAGTAAATAATAAATTCAATTTCTGTCACTCAGCGCCCTCTACAGGCCTGGAGCACCTTGATGAATCCGTTTTACATATTTTCTCCTTTTTCTTTGCAGCTTTCTGCTTTTTTGCTTGGCATTGTTTACGTCCTTGCAGTATGTTTGCTGTTCATGCTGTTGTTTTGGCTTTTTTTCACTTGTATGTTTCCACAGTTGCATTTGTTTTGCCCTTTAGTCTCAGTGAGTTTTAGTGTCTCTTTAACAGAACTCAGATGCTCTTCAGTTATGTAATTTGTTTAAAACATTGAGAATTTGATGATAAATGTGATGTTTTGTTTGTTTTGTCGGAGGGTTTGGAAATGTGATCATCAGCAGGTTTAAGGAAGACAAAGGGAAATGTAAAGCTTTTACCTCTTTCTGCTTCTGTCCTAAGACAACCCTCAAACAGACACACACACACACACACACACACACTTTCGTTAACATACTTTTAAAGCACTGCCATAAATTTCCTCCCCGAACAGTTAACCTGAACTTAACCCCAATTTCTAACCTTGACTTGACAATTAAGACAGAAACCATTTCACATGAGGCTGAATGCAGCTGCAGTAAAATTCAAATGGGGACCCCAATTTTGTCCCCAATTAGACATACTGTCCCCATTCAACTGCTTACAATTACCCTAAAAAAAACCACACACACGTACATTTGGACTCGCACTGAAACGCCCAGGTGTATCATGGGAAACCTCCTGGGCAGGGTTTAGTTTGACTTTCATTTTCTAGCTTTTGCACAACCCTTTTTTTTTTTTTCCTTTTTTTTGTTCCTGAGGTTGGAGGGCACAGGAGATGGGGAGGGATGTAGAGCGTGAAGCCATTTAAGTGGGTTTGGGAGTCTCGCTGACAGTCTACAAACCTCACAGAGATATTCATTACCTCTTCTAGACTCTCACAGTCCCTGCTGTTTGTACAGAGAAGTGGATTTATAGAGCCTGGTGCCTTGTGAGTTTGATTATCTAACATGAAATGACAAAATAAAGCATGTAGAAGAAGTCGACGGGCACTATCAGCAGTTATTAGGGGTACGGGTTTACCTTATTTTTGGTCTTAATCATTTTTTTATGCAATTAAGGGTCAAAAATTGTAGCAAAGATTAATTTGAGTTCTGTTCTGCTCTGTTAATGGTTAACCAAATGCTTTTTTTTGTTATCAGGAACCAGAAAAAACAGAAAACAGACGAGTTTTTCTCCCAAACATCACCGGGAATAGTATCATTTCAGGGTTAAGTCTACAGCAGCAAATCTTCTCAATCCATCGAACTACAACACCGATTCACAACAAGTGTTATCCTAAAAAACTGTCTTAGACCAGATTCTATTTACAAAGACCTAATGTACAGATGGGATCAGATTGAGCCCCATCTTGTAAGATCAGACCCACTCAAATCCGATCTTCAACCACATGACTGAAACACTTTGCAGCAGAGGAAGAACTTCCTCTAACAGGCAGAAACCTTGAGCAGAACCAGACTCATGTTAGACAGACATCTGCTGAGACTGATCTGGGTTTAGAGAGGGAAGAGAGGGAGATGGAGAAAGAGAGAGATGGACAGAGGTGACAGCAAAATGTCTGCAGCAGCGATCCAGAGGAACCTACGGCATGATGGAGCTCAGAGACTCCCAGAAGAGACTATATTAGTGACTCTAATAGGACATGATGATTCAGAGCTAATGATTCAGACTGGTTTGATCAAATCAGAGTTATCAGAAAAGACACCTCACATTCATCCACTTTTGGCAGCTGACAGTCTTCGATATCGAGGATAGAAACCCAGTCTGCACATGTGTGAAGACGGATTTCTGGATCAGCCTTTTCTCGGCTGAATTCCTCACACAGAAATAAAGAAAGCCGTATTGCGCAAACAGCCAAAGGCCCTCTAAAACAGACCCAGACATAGCGACAGTGCATAATGTGATTACACTGAATTAAAGAGTATTAAACGCTGTGCTGCAATTACTCCCTGACTGTGTGAGCCTTTTGTAATAGATGAATATATCAGGATTTATTTAAAACGCAGCCATGCGGGCGGCTCTCTCATCAGGAATAAAATCAGCATGAATAAATAAGTCGACAAAGAAGGAGAAGAAGAAGAAGAGCCGGGGTGTTTGGTGATGAGAGGAGCCTGTTCGCTGGATATTAATCGATGGAAGCAGCCTCCATTTCTCGATGCTGCGTTGTTTAACGAGAGAAGAGCAGCTCTTAAGATGAAAACTTGCTCTGCCTGGATGGATTTTGAGTATTGTTCACTGAATTCCATCAATTTTCATTCAGTGTACATCTCTTTGTGTCGTTGGGCCCATTAAAAGTCCTCCTCTGTCTGTCTGTCTCCCTCCTGTTGTTGCTAATCGGTCCCTGTCATCGTCGTGTTGTTGTATCAGGTTAGCGGTCGATGGTGTGAGGTGACAGCAGACAGGTAAGGATGAATGGAGTCCTGGCGGAGGCGGCGACTCGTGCACGGATCACTGGCGCTGCTAATTCAGGTGTAAACAGATTCAAAAAGCTCACAAAGAGGCTAATGAAGCTTGGCTGATTGGACAGTGCACAGACAGTCCCTCACAGACACGCCGGTGTAACCAGAGAGTAATACAAAGACACACTACAGATATGAGAGGAGTGTGTCTATCTGTCTTTGCAAAATACCGCCAACCTACGACAGTTTTCCAAAGCAGCAACTTTTTTCCAGGAACCAGGAACTTTTCAAGGAATTCTACAAATTCCCCCTTTAAGGCTAAAAATCAGTGGGCCCAATATTGAGCCTTGGGGAATGCCTATTTTAATCTGTCAAAGTCAATCTCTTGACTTCAGGTAAGGAGTAAATCAACTCCAAGCTTGCTTTAGGGAACTAAAGTTGGACAACTTTCATTAAAATCTGTCATGGGTCAAACACACCGAGTTAGACACCCCCTCAAGAGGAGAATGTTGCCGACTGCTTGCTTCTCTAGATATACCAACTTTAGTAACAACTACAGGATAGCAATACACAGCGGTCTGAGGAGCCATAAACAAACACTCTCTTCCAGCAGCTGCTTGTTTGTTGCGAGACCTCAGGCCAGTCCACTACGGACTGCAGCGGGGTGACGCAGCTCAAGGAAGAACATTTATCATTGATCATTACTTTATCATTTCCTTGAAGTAATAATCACCATATTCATCATTCATGAGCATTATTTGTGGCTATAGAGTTCGCATTGCTATCGTTTGGTTGTTACTAAAGTTGGTATAACTAGCGAAGCAAGTGGTCGGCAAGATTCATCTCTCAAGGGGGTGTCTAACTCGGTGTTACAGTGTGTTTGACCCTAAATTAATTTTGCGCCGGAATATCCCTTTAAGGTCAAGAATCCCTGCCACAACAGTGTCGCCCCCGTCCAAAGACGACTTCACATTTTACACAAAAAAAAAAACTAGTTTTCAGGCCACAGTGGAACAGCAGATGACAACGAGCCATGGGAACCATTTAGTTTCTTCAACAGAAGTTCCTGGAACTCAAAAGTTCCTTTAACTTATGGTTGAAATGGGTATCAAGGGTCTCCTCCTCTCTGATGCCCACTTGTTCTCCATTACTTTATCTTATTCTTGGGAGTCGTCCCTCCTTTCGTCTTATTCCACCTGAACCAGTGAGCCTGATTCTCCTGATCCTGATCTCTTTCCCCGTAGCGCTGACAGGTACTCTGGGCCTCCCATCCCCCCTCTCCTGGATGACTCAGGCGCAGTGATCAGAAAGTTTGATGTTCTTTCCTCTGTAAGTGAGACGGCTCAGATTCATGGAGCTCAGAGACGGTGCAGGTGAAGACAGGAAAGTGAAAAACAGTGTTTGCATGAATTCATGTATGTCAGAAGAAGATGGATTAAAGTCTAACTGAAGGGGGCGAATACAGGATATTGAATCTCTGGCGATGTAGATTTGTTTTCATGCATTAGTATGCGTCCTTGCTCCAGAACATAAAGTTTACATATATGCAGTGAAGCACTTTTTCAAACTGTCATTTCTTTGCAGGTTAAATCTCGAAATGTGTCTCCTTGTTTGTGTTTCCCCCCCGTCCTTGCTCAGAAAGCTTGACAGTAGCGCTGCATGATAACACACCGTTTCCTCATTCATTTGTATGAGGCCTCTGTGTGCGCACAGCAGGGGCGCCACTACAGAGGCGCCAAGAAAAATATTAATTTTCAATGAAACAGGGCAGAATCCTTAAAAAGACGCCAAAGTAGTGAATCGAACACATGCGAGTTTGATCGAGTTCACACTCCAAGCATTGAAAGGCCTTTTTATGAGAGATGGTCGAAACTGGTCAAATAAGGTTGTGAGAAAAAAATTCTGCAAAAGAATAAAAATTTTGTCTGTGAGTCTTTTATACAAGATGTTCAAGGAAACGTCAAGAAAATTGTGGAATACCTTAAAATGAGATTAACATTTGAAATAGTCATATAAACAGAGCTGGGGAACTCTAGATATGTCTTAAAATCTGAAATAATTCCTCCAGTTACCTAATTTTGGAAATTACACAATTTGAAGTCAGTGGACCGTGTTTGTTTGGCGCAAAAATCAAACTGTTTTCTCAGGAGCCTAATGATGCCCCAGCCTTGTGTTTCTTTACGTTTGTTTTCAGATTTCGCTGGCTCAGTTTGGAAGAAGTGAGGCTGACCTGATTTAGAGTGAAGCTGCAGGAGTGTGTTTGTGAGTGGTACCAAGAAAAAAACAGAGTGAAGGAGAGAGAGAGATGACGTTCTACGAGTCTGTGCCACACGCCTGAAACTCACTCTGGAGAAATAGGTCTCGTCTGTAAAAGCAGGGATACTATCTTAACTTGCACACACACTCACACACACATAGGTTGGAAACTATCAGTGCTGTCAGAGGTGGTTTGTGCTGACTCAGATAAGGTACAACCATCTTATCGTTTCCCTTTAAGTGCAAACTTGTCTCCATTCATCGACTCCGGTCTGATATCTCTCTCTCGCAGTCCCGCACACATGTGCTGGTATAAAACTCGACCTTCATTTATCACCTCTCATGTTCTGATGCTTCTCATGTCTGTGTGATTATCAGCTGGTGGACGCTATCCTTCAATGGTCGAATAAATTAACTGAAACTATTGTTTTAAGATAAAGTGGGAGACAGTCAGAGAAAAGACTAGAATAAAAACTTTCTTTCAATAAAACTGAACTTGTCTGTTCCAAGTTATTTGGACACTAGAAAGATTCTTGGTTTGAAACAAATCTAAGAAGAAAACAACAAGAGGGTGTTTAATTTTCATTACATCCACTATGAGAACGACCAGAGGGCACTTTGTTTACTTTTTTATTCACTGGAAGACCCTCTAGAGCGTACTTGATTTAGATTTTATCCACTAAAAGGGCACTTGATTAAGATTTAATCACATCTAAGAGCGATCCAAGCAACCTCACTTTGTATTCATCTTATTTAGCAATTGAGCTCACGGAGGGTACTTTATTTACACTCAACAAACTAAAAGGGCTCTTTGTTTTAAATCATACTCTAAAGAAGCAACCAGAAGGTGTTTTGTTTACTTTCATCAAACAAAAAGGGCATTCTGATTAAAATCATACCCCAAATAAGCTCCAACAGGGTACTTTGTTTACATTTAATTAAGTTGCATTACACTAGTAGGGCACTTTGTTTACATTGTTCTTCACTAAATAAGCATCGAGAGGGTACTTTGTAAGCATTACCAACGAAAAAGCAACCAGAGGATACTTATTTTACATTTCATTAAATAAATAAGCCTCTGGTGGGTACTTTGTTTGGGTACTTTTGCAATCAGCGTGTATTTTTTTATAATTTCTAAACTGGAAGGGCAATTTTTTTACGTTTAGTTTTTAAATAAACAAACGAAAGGGTACTTTTTGCATTTTATTCACCAAATATGAAACCAGAAGGGTGTTTTGTTTACATTTATACACTGAACTGACTTTTCATGTTTCATCTACTACCAAGGCGTTCAACATGGCTTTTATTTGGCCCTTTTTCAGGCATAAGGGCACTTGGGGGTAATTGCTCTTTTGTCCATCACTGCTGGAAATGGATGGAAGTCGTCCATTTGTGTTTATATTAACACATAGAGATGACTTCCATTCATTCCATAATGTATATACATGTTATAGACTTGGTGGCATCATAGATTCAAATAAAGTGTGATCTTTGGACGTGGTGACCAGGATAAAACAAACTGTAAATGGGTTGAATGTGAGGATGATAATTTCGTTTTCACAGGGTAGTTTAACACTTTTACAGTATTTACGTCAAACTAACACATTAGAGAAGCTGTAGGGTGAGAATCTGAGCAGAAGGTCGCATTAGTCCTTCTGCTCCTGCTACATAGTTTGACCTTTACGTTGGACTGAGTGCACTTTACTGGGATATAAAGAGAGAACTTCTTTACCACTTTTAAGGTTATTATTTAACTGTGAACTTTTTTATCTTGACCTGTTGACCCGAGGAAGCATGTTAAACACGTGTCTCAGAAAATCAATGTCAAACCTGAAGGTTAAGTGTGTTTTGGTTTGTTTCTGGGCCCGGAGAGACAAGAGGAGTCCATGTTATGAGCTGCTGAGTCTGTTCCAGCGACAAAACAACCCAACAAATTTCCCCTGCCATCTATTGATTGATATCTAAAAAAAACTATTCCTATCAAGAATCGGGACGAGTAAAAAAGAGAGTTGGTGTGTTTGTGTGTGATGAAGGTTGCTGTGTCCCTGTACCCACTGGGTTGGAATCATCGCTCCAAATTTCTAATAGTCGCTGCTTCCTCGCTGATTTCCTCAGGGGTACAAACTGAGATGGACTTTACTCAACTCAGGATGTATATGTGTTTTTTTTCCCCTCCTCTGATCTACTGGTTCCCTCAAAATGCTGCTTCACCACACACATTTTTGCCTGCCAAACAATTTGTCGTCTGCTTGTTGTTGGCACACTTGCAATGTTGTTTTAAAGGGTCAGCGATTTTCATTTCTATTCATGGTAAAATAAAGACGATCTAAATAACTGTAAAAATGAGACAGACATGCCAAAGCCTTGAAAAAGATGAATGTCATTTCAGTGTTTACACATCAACAGACAAAGATTATTTTAGTCCGATGCCCTCGCTGTTATTTCGTGTATTTGGTCTTTAACGACTACACAAAAAGATATTCTGTTTGTTTTGGATTATGCTGCTCCCTGTGAACAAATATCTGATCTGGCTTTCACTGGACAGTCAAACCTTTGACTCAGTCAGTGCGTTGACATGCACAGCTTAATCGGACTAAGCTCATAATTCGGTTTTTCGCCGATTCGGACTTCCCTCCTTGTCCGCGATTACATGCAGCTGAGAAAAATGAATTACTGACGTGAATGTGTCCTCCTCCCCAAAACTAGGAGGCGATATGTGTCTTTTCAGTGGCGCTGTTTCTGGTTGACCCCATACAACTGTCAACAACAACAGCAGGTCCGTGACAGATGTCAGAAGTGTCTACAACTGCTGCTGGGCATTTTTGAGCAAGAAGATGGAGCATCGTACAGCTTTGATTTTGTCGTACAAGATGTACACGCTACTTTTTCAGCAGATGAGATGCACGCTACTCCTCTTCTCTGGTGTTTTTGTTCCAGGGTTACAGGGGCGTAGCGCATGCGTTCATGCATTGTCCTATCATACTCCAACTACGCCAGCTAGTGACAGAGAAAATCGAATTCCAATCGCATTATCTGGGTGTCTTAATCGGAGACTAAGGTGTTTATATGCGCCTCAGTTGTCAGGTCTTAATCGGAGTAAGGCAATAATTCGGATTTCTCGAGTGTCATGTAAACGTACTGAGTGTGAATCTTTGCTCTTGAAAATGTAAACAAAAGTTGTTTACATTCTTTACAGACACAAGGCGGGGAGAGCAGCAAATAAGACTTTAGCAACGATTCATATGAGGCTAAAATCAGACAATATAAAAAGGAGGATTTCAGTGATTAGCTGACCTGGGTCAGGATCAGCTTGTCTGAACTAACTCTTTGCTTATTTATAAACTAGTAATGTAACAGGGAAAGACTTAAACAGGAAAAGTCAAGGTGACAGAGAGAGATAAATATTTGAGCCGGTAGACGACACTATGCAGACTGTTGCATCAAAACAGGTCAACAAACTAAAAACCACAGATCTCTAGTCATGACATCCCAGCCGCCAACTCTGCTCTTCTTTTTTTAATTTGGCTGAACCTCAACGTAACAGAGCAGAAAAGACTCAAAGAAGTTTCATCTGCTCTTGGTTACTGAGTTTGGTTAATTAGAGGGTTATGGTTTCTTCTTACGCAGCCTGAAGTGTGTGCATGTGTGTAATTGGCAGACTACAGGACGTCTTTTCACACTCTGGTACCATGTGGCATGTGTGTGTGTGGTCTGGTTCCTCGGCTTTGCCTCCAGCGGCTCATGGTGTGGTTTTGTTAATTTGTCGAAGTGATCGTTGCCAAAACACGCCAGGGGCTGTCACCTTGAAAGGACAAGATGAGAGGTGACACCGTGTGCTCTATGGTGTCGTTCACAGGGCATCAGCAAGGCAACACGTGCTCATCACAGCTGCGACTTCATCTGAGGACTGGCAGCCTCGTCTCAAAGCAGGACTCCTATTCAGGCGGGCGAATGACTTGTTTTTTTTCCTACATGTTCCTGGTTGTCACGCCGTCTTCAGACTGATGATTCATAAGCTGTGTGCACACAAACCAGACCTGCATGTGCCTCGCTGAAATTGCATCCCAGAAAACTCGTTTAGAGACTGAAAGGCCTCAGGATTGGAGTATGTGGGGTAATAGAGATCCATGACAGTCCGGAATAGATGAAAAATCAGACTTATCGAGATGAAGCTCAGAGTGACGTAGAACCAAGTCATCGTTCCGCAGCCCTAAGGGTTAGAGATTATATTAAATTACTCAAATTAACCTGATTACGACCCAAAATGCCTCAAAAACTCTGTCCCTGGTCGACAGATCCAGCACTGACCTACGGATACACAGATTTGCTCTACAAACTAGTTGAATATCAAGGTCGTTTCTTGGAGGTTCTTCGGTTGTCTACGCTTTTCAAACTCCATCCATCCTGTTTGGCGTCAAATGTCTCAAGCAAGGTTCACCAGTACTTCATAAAAGAGCAGAGCCAAGGTGTTCTGGGGACAATTCGGGATCTCCTTCCCCTAGTATGTGTAGGGGAAACCAATAAATGGCGTCCAACTGGGGTCCCTACTAGATACCCAAATCATGTCAAGTCTTGTTGGATATCAAGAACTTCATGATGTCTGAGATCTTTACCTTTTAAGAGAACGGTGATGCAAGGCTTGGAGGTGCTTACACTGTTACACCCGAGTGCTCAAGATTTGTCTGCAAAATGTCCTCACGCCGCTGGAGGTGCAGATTGAAAATGCAAACATGCAACATCAAACCCAAAGAGTGGAGATGAAACCGGAAACACTGCATCTATTCTCAAGACATGGCTGGTGGTAAAGGTCCTTCCTACGGTACCCACCACAGGACTCCAAGACTGGTATGACGTGAGCTCTCTCAAAAAGTTCACAAAACCTGTAGACTGGATGATCATGTTGATATGACTCCATTGGTAAATCTGTAGGGGTTCAAGCGAGTCCAAGGGTCCAACAACAGGCATCGTTCCTCTTGTGATTTAGGCTCGATCGTTGGCAGGAGTAAACATTTTCCTACATCATGCTCCTGCTCGATCCAGTCCTTTCCTCTCCAAATTAAAACCTTGAGTCTCTTTGTCCACAGGGGGCGTCAAATCCAACACTAACATAAAGTTCTTCACAAGTATGTTAGGAGTTAAGATTGAATCTGTCTCATTAAGTTATTTTACTTCTAGTGAGAAACCCTGACAACTAATTTTTTCACTTTACACCTGGGAGCGGTAATTTCCGTGAAAGCCTTTATTTTCCACCATTGTCCCAGCTGTTTGGAAAGCTCGTACTTTAATGGAAAAGAGCGAAAGTCTTCCGTCGCCAACAGGCCCCGTACTCCATCTGTATTGTTCTGCTTCTTTGATTTCCTTTCTTTCCCCGTAACTGATTTGAATCGGCGCCTCAGTCTGGATCTGGGCTTCCTGAATGGCGAGCTCATTCCCTTCCCTGAGATGGGAGTGATTGGGAA
This sequence comes from Xyrichtys novacula, assembly GCA_962446985.1. NCBI lineage: Eukaryota > Metazoa > Chordata > Actinopteri > Labriformes > Labridae > Xyrichtys > Xyrichtys novacula. The sequence continues at coordinate 1,676,754 of OY660882.1, read as the reverse complement.
GTGAGCCTGAAGATTGGCGAAGTAATTAACGTTCCCGCTGGCTGGCAGATCCAATCGTCTGCTCTCGGATAGGAAAGGAGCCACACGCACACACTCCTGCACACGCTCAGACACACACAACAGATCCTCAAATTCAAAGTTTAATTGCGCACAATGCGACGTGTCCTCATATGCACGGACAGCTGTCACGCTCTGAATGCCGCGCTGCTTTGATGATTTAGTTAACGTGATAATGGAAGTCAAAACAAGCAGAGCGGCTGTCATTTACGTCACGTTTCTGCATGTATGTCAGAGAAATACTTATGATGTTGTCTTCTGGTTTGTGTATCCCTCTTTAATAAAGCTTTCAGTCATGAAATGAGGATGTGTGGGGGGCTTTTACAGGCACTCATGGGTTTTTTTTTCCCCAATACTCTCCTGGTTTCCCGGCGGTCAATGTAATAATCCTTTTTCATCCGTCCTGCCTCCTCCTACCTGTTCTCACATCAGCTGTCCTAATATTTCCCTGCCTCTCCCTCCTCCCTTCCCTTCAAAGCCTCCTCGTCTGCGTCCCTCTTCCCCTCGTAGCTATCTCTTCTCCTTTAACAATCCTTCGCCATTACCGCCTCATCCTCTTCGCTAGAAAAACCCTTATCCATTGTCCCAAATATTTCCCTCCGTCTCTTGGTTCCTTTGCATGTTTTTTGTCTTATCTCCTCTTCTTCCTCCTCTGTCTCTCTCTCTCTCTGGTCTCCCTCTCACCTATCAGCGAGGGCAGGCGGGCCGGCCCTTTTGTCTCAAGGTGACTCAGAGCATCTGGAGCTGTTGCTGCGATATGTGAACCAATTTATTCACAGGCGGGAGGTGTGAGGAGACTGGACTCTGGCCCTCTGGTGACTCCAGACATTGTTGCTCATCGATGACCCTGTGAAGGTTGTTTTCTACACACGTAGAAGCTGCATGCGTGTGCTCTCCGCACAATCAGGGCGCCACTTTCGGTAATTTCTTGTCATTAATCTGATTCAAAAGTTCACTAACAGATGTGCACCCTGGATGAAAGGGGTTGAATATCCCTGATGGGAAATTATAAAGTGGTGTGTGCATCTGAGTGAATAAATGAATAATGTTTGAGCTGGGAGGGTGGTCCTCGTAGACTTCTGTGTCCTCCTCACATGAATATTAAATCCCCACGCTGCTAAAGGCGCTTAATTGTTCTTCATCTCATTTGCTTTCTGTCTGCTTTGTCTTTGCCCAAGTTTGTTTCACGTGTGTGTTTGTAGAGGGGTTTCATGTTAAGCGTGTGCATGTTTTTTTTTGTTTTTTTTTCCATGTGGATATTTGTGTGAGTCCACGTTTGTGATGTCTGCAGATTGTTGCAGGTGCTCCATTGATGTTTTCAAATGTGCAGCTCGCATCTTTCATCATGCGGAAACACAGACCCCTCATCTGACCCGATGCAACCCCGACACACACGGACACTACACTAACCATACAAACACACACACACACACACACACACAAACACACACACATGGAGCTCTCCAGCCATCATTTCTAACTCAGTTTTTGTCGTAAAGCATCCAGAAAGTATACAGATACGAAAAGGCCGTATTCGCCGATCGTAGCTGTTCGTAACCATTCAGGTCAATGTTTCAATTTCCACTGGCTTCTTTCCATTCCGCTGTGGATCGCCTGACTCCGCAGCTGATCGCAAAAGTTCTATATTTTTCCGGGCGCCGGAGCATGCCGGATTAATTCAGCACAGATTAAGCACGAAATTCGCCTCACAAACTGAACCAGTAGGAATTGGCATACAGCGAAAAAACGCTGCCGTTCCAGATCGGAGCTGTTCTGGATGCGGTGGAAATTCCGGGTAAGGAGCTTTCTGTTCGTGTTGAGTTTGGCGCCCCCTGTGGACAAAGTGATTATCTTTTCATTATGAATATCTGCTGTGTAAAAAGTAACAGGCTTAACTGTGAATCATCATGTCCCATTAAAGTCAATAGCCACATGTTTTCTAGGAGTCCAAGAGCTCCCACATCCTACAGGTTCCTCTGGATCGCTTCTCGCTTCAACTACAAGCAGCAGTCGGTAAAGTCAGATATGACTCCTCAATCATGTTAGGACATTTCTTAGATAAGTTGAGGGCTTTGTTTTAGCTTTATTTATACCACAAGCATGAATATATTGCACAGACAAGCTTACTAAATGCTTGATCCATGAGCCTACACTCATTTTCATATGGTGCTTTTATATTGAAGTTGTGCCAATGACAGTTATATGGTTAAAGAAGTGACTTGCTGGCTGCAGGTAAGATATTTTAACTGATAAATAACACCAGGTTATTGGACAGGTGTGAAAACTAAGCCCCTGTTTACACACAGTTAGTCTTTCTGATGAGACCAACCTACTATATGATGAATCATAACACCAGGTTGAAAAAGAAGTAAACACTTACTTCACTTGATCGGTGAATCTTAAATACTTCCCATTTAGTGTTACATTTTTAAATAAATGGTCATTTGACTTGATCGCTTTACTCGTGAGAATCTGAGGTGAAAAAAGAGATTTGTGTATAAAAGTGAAGTTATTTTGGAGGATTATTTGTTCCAAAAATAAAATGTTAAATACAACATCAGTCCCGTAACACTAAGTTTGTCATGTTTAATTGTAGCTCTCTATGAATAGCAGGTTTAAAAACAGCTTCGGTTGAAGTGAGGCGACTCTTTGTTCCTTAATACTAAAAAAAGAGGACGTCAATATTGATGACCCAGTTAGCATGATAAAAACCTGCTTTGTAATGTCGATGGAGACAGCTCCCCTCTCACTGCCCTGCTTTTTCACGTATCAGATATTTGAACAAAAAAGTGACGAAACCTGCAGAAGTTCAGATCAGGCCAGAGAGCATGTCTTAATTACAGGTTTAAAGGTGTGCTGGGTCTTGTTTCTGCTCTTCACAGCTGAGTATCCTGAACTCGAAAAGTATGTGATCCAAAGCAGAGCTGAGGATTAAATCAATATTCCGCTCCAATCTAAGGTGAAGCTCCAGTAACAAAGCAGAGAGTAATGGAAAAATCAAAGCGCTCAATGTTTGGACTCTCCGGCATTACTCATCTGGCCTCCTGAATGGAGTCTTATCTGGTCATGACAACAGCATAGAGCGGGAGAGTAATTGCAATGGCAACAGGTCACCTTCAGTGAGAGCAGTTTATCGCTACCTAAAGTTGTTTCAGGCAAACACTGCGGGGAATTTAGAGACGCGTCACGACTGCGACGCCTTCTGAAAAGTTCAAGAGTGTGACAGCAGATTGGATATAAGAGAATGAAACGATTTCCGTTTGACGCAGTCTCCCTGCTGCAGTGTATTTGTGTCAGTCACCAGCTGACATGCGACCCAGACACCAGAAGGATATTCCTCCAGGATGCCGCAGCAGATGACTGACCTCCATATGACAAGATCAGAGAGGGAGGTTTTGATCAGGAACCAAATTGTCTTTCTTATCTCATGTGCTGCCTCCCCTTCCCACTCCTACCCTTTTCCCAATCTTCTCTTTTCCATCCGTCACAAAAAAGTTGAACACTGTACAGTATACCGGCATGTCTGGGAAGATAAGATCACACACTGTCATGTTACAGACTAAAAGCTACAGCCGGCAGCTTCGCTCAGCTATAGGACTCAAACTGGGGAAGTTAAGACAAACTCACCTGATTAAATCATACTTTTCAAAGATGGCTTCCTAAACTCATTGTGTCACTTTGAGTCGGCTATAGAGGAATTTCGCATGATTTGCAGCACAAAAAATATATATTTAAGCCGCTGCCTGAAACCGTTTTAGCTTCTGGGTGTTACTTTTCACACAGCTTTATAGTCAAAGATGATCTGACAGCTATGCTTTTCCAGAAAACTGCTATCCCTATTTAGCCAAATTAAAGGGATATTCCGGCGTAAAACTAACCCCGTCGAGAGATGAATGTTGGCGACTTTTTGCTTCTCTAGTTACAATAACTTGAGTAATGATTGTGCAATAGCAATACACAGCGGAGTTTCGCAGCTCAAGGAAGAACATTTATGATCATTTCTTCATGATTTCCTTAGAGGAATAATCATCATATTAATCATTTTGCACTACAGATGCAGTAGTTCTTTTGCCTTATCGTCTCGGTCTGATTGTATTTCCATGAAGTAATGATCATAAATGTTCTTCCTTGAGCTGCGAAACTCCGCTGTAGTCAATGTTTGACTAGCCTGAGGTCTCACTACAAACAAGCGGCTGCTGGAAGAGAGTAGGTGAGTTGTGTTTAGTCTCTTTGCTAAAGAAATTAGGCAAAGCTGAAAAGATGTTTGGTGGCTAGTACTATAGCTGGGACCCTATATGTACTGTTGATGAAGTTAGGTGCTGTTCTGAGAACTATTTGTGACTATAGAGTGGCGTTTTGGTTTTGGCTGTGTATTGCTAGTGTGCGGTCATTACTAAAGTTGGAATAATTAGAGAAGCAAGTGGTCGGCAACATTCATCTCTCGACGGGGTGTCTAACTCGGTGTTACGGTGTGTTTGACTCTAAATTAATTTTACGCTGAAATATCCCTTTAATAGCTCTGACTAAAAGAGCGACAAAATACAGAGGTACAGTAAAAGACGAGTCGTAGGCATGTCTTAAACAGAGCTGGTATATTCTCATGTGTATTTTAGTACAACTTCTTCAGGCTCACCGGTTGACTGTTTCTGCTGCATTGGTGACTGTTTTCTTACTGTTTTTCTCGTCTCTGTGTGTCAGCTGCTGGTGAACTTGTCCTACTTCTGCACAACTTTGTTCACCGCCTCTCTCCATCTTTCATCCCCCCTGGCAGTGCAGCAGTGAGTCACAGCTGGCCTCAGTCATGAGAGGGGTACACTTCGCCTGCTGTAATGAATATTGACATTTAATTACCACACCTCGAATTCAAGATGATCTCGCCTTCTTCAATGTATTTCAAGGGGGGAAAAAAAATGTATATTACAGTCAATATGGTATTTCCTTCCACAAAGCAGGCTTCAGCTTTAGGATACAGGCTCTGTAAAAAAGAGACACACATGCATGTTCATCCAAAAAGGCTCTTTAATTGATCTAAGTGATTAATTACAGGGTGAGGGAGCCAGGTAATATAGATACTAGAATAGCTTTCAAATACCTCATTTAGTTTTGATCATATAACAGTTTGAGGGAATGGGGAGGGAATATAAAAGAGTGGAAAAGAGAAAGTGATGAAAATTTTATATAGGCCAACTGAATATAGGCCAATCTTTCTGAGTTAATAGAGTAATAACACATGTTTCAGTAAATCCGCAACAGCTTAACCGAAAGAAAAAATGTGCCAGAAGTGTGATTAGAAAACTTTAAGAGTGACTATAAATTCCTATCATATGCAGAATACATGAATATGACACTAACCAGCCTGAAATAACACATTTTCTCTATATTGATATAGTATTAAGATGCAGAATGGATTGAATGTGAGGCCCTGTGTGAGGTTTGTGCTGTACTGGAGCCTCGTACTGAGACTCAGGGAGGAACAAGAATCCATGGATTAAGACACCTTGTGCTGGACAGTGCTGTTCAAATACTTTCATCATTGAGCAGATTGTGTTCATATGGACTCCTTACTCAAAAGTCTCTGACTCATCACTAAATCACCAAGACTTGAAGGGTTTAGCTCCAAAACATTATAAATCTTTAAAGAAGGTACCTGAAATTCATTAACAGATGTCTCAAAATGATTATTTCATCCTAGAAAACTGCTGCTCTTCTGTATCTGGAGACAAAGTGGTTTAATATTGATTACTTTTTTTTTGGAATTAAACTCTTCACATGTTCGTCACAGCTGTCTTTAAAAATCTTGCTACAGTTGCTACTTGTTTTTGGTGGCTGTATTTAAGGACGCAATCCCGTGTTCCTTTCGCTGTTTCTCCCGAGCTGTAAACGTTTCACGACACCCAAGACCGGACTCCGACCATCCACGATTAAATATACACGACAAACACAGCATGAAAACTCTGGTTATAGCTTAACCATGCGCCAACACTGTGGACTGTTGTAACTCTGAGTGCACATTAAAGCACAGATAAAACAGACAAGCGTTGTCGTAGGAAAGTAGCAAGTGAGTAAAACCTGCCGACTCCAGCTTTCCACAGCTCTACCGAGGATAACAGTGCAGTCTTCAATTCTCGCTGTAGAGTACATAAGGTAAGTCCCAGTTGGTAGAGCCAAACTTCTTATCTTTACCACACAAAGTCACACAGAAACTCCACAAGAACTTCAAATCACAACTTTCCCCCTTAGAAATCCGACCACTAAACCCCCTCTGTGGTCTTTCCCTCGTTTACTCCACAATATCCATTTCACAAAATCCTTCTGGTTCCCCATCAGACCTCAGACTCAAGACTGGATACCCGTCGCCATGGTCGAAGTACACAGGGGCTCCCTGTTGGCTGTACCCCAGCCCCCTGAACCTGGACCTCTGATCCAGTCTGGGATCCCTGATAGACCCCGTATGCCCCGTAGACGCTGTCCTGGTACAACAAAGCTCTCTGGCTTCCACACCCCCCTCCACCACAAGCCAGCAGCTGGCACACCGGGTTTCCAGAGGCCTGGCTGTGGTGCCGCAGGTCCAAGGGGCCGTGGTACAAGGGTAATCCAGGGTATGAGTTCAGGTAGTGGGCGTACTGTCTGCTGAGCAAGCTCGTGGCTCTCCGTACCATCCCCCGTCCCAACCCAGTCCCCTGTCGCACTGCTTCTCCGTATGTGGGGAGGTGGGTGGAGTGGGAGTAGCGCAGCTTCTGACCCTTGCGCCCATTGGGCCTCCTCTGGTCCTCCCTTATGTGGAGGTAGGCCTGGTTCCGTGGGAGGCACAGGTTGTTTCGGAGGTGGGCGGGGTTGTAGGGCTTTGTGGCCGCGGTTGGTGTAACGATGCACGGGAACAGGTCTGGCAGGGTGGATGGGGACTGGCTCGACAAGGATGACTGGGATTCGTCCAGCTGGCGCATCTGCTCGCTGCCCCAAGTCGCTTTGAGGAAAGAAGGGCGGCGGTGCCTGCGTCTTCCTCTGAGCACGAGGTCCTCCGGAGGCCAAGAGCCGTAGTTCTCCACTCGAGGACTCATCCCTTCTCCAGGGTAGATGCTTTCAACACTCGGGGCAGAGATGTGGTTTTCTTGGAGGTGGTTGGCTTTGAGTTCACTCAGGAAGACCGGACTTTTATCACTCTTGTCCTGGTCCCTGTGTGACCTCCTCTCTGAGTCCCCCTCGTCATACTGGAAACTCTTGGACCTCCGTTTCCGCCTGGAGAAGGCCGCTTGGACGTTTTGGCTCTGAGGTGAGGACACCGGATGAGAGGTGTAGATGTCAGGAAGCTGGAGGTCAGTGTAAGGTATGAAGGGTGAGTGGGTGTCAACGTAGAGTCGCCCGGTGGTCTGGTAGTGATGCGGGTGCTGATGAGGAAGCGGTTCGCTCACGGCAAGATGAGGGCTGCTCAGGCTGGATACAGGAAGCTGCCGATCATACAGACACGAGGAGGAGTGAGTGGGAAGCGTGTAGCGCAGCGGCGTCGGCCTGGTCATCCCTCGCTGCAGTTTCAGAGAGTTCACCGCGGTCAGAGGAGGAGTGAGGGAGCGCTGGGGGAGTGCGGAACAGTGATTCTCTGTGATGTAGGCAAATCCTCCCGGTACAGTCTCTGTGGCGACCGGTGGCACACGAACTGGCAAACTGCCACCATGACGGCTCAAATGCTCGATGGTCTTGGTGGCGTTGTCCAGAGAGGTCTCCACGTTGGCGGTAGAGACCAAGTCCTTGGCAGTGCGAAGCATCTTCAGCATGTTTGCCTGAGCGTAGTTAGAGGTCAGATCAGGTTTGGCCAAACCAGATTTATGTCCAGTGTCCTCCACACCGTTGAAACAACTGTAAATACCCTGAGAGACGGAAGAGGAAGACAAAGAAAGAGACAGAGGAAGATTAGAGAGGACTGAGCAGAAGTAAGAAGAGGTTAGCTGAACAACAGTAAGACCAATAAACGGAATCTTAACAAAACTGCGCTCACAAGACTGACAACAGAAAAACATCCTGATCCTTTTGCTCTCTTTGTGTGTCTTCCTGTTTTCAGTGTTTCCTGTTTTATTTGGTAGTTCTTTCTCCTTATCATCCTTCAACCCATCCATGTGGCCTGGTGGTTTCCCCGGTGTCGTGTGTGGTTTTGTTGGACATTGGGTTTTCTTTGTTTTGCTTTTTCTCCAATAAAACCTCTATCGTCTGCTAGTGTGGGGCAGTATGACGGTTTATACTGTGTGACGGTATTAAAGTGTCTACCGGTAGAAATTTTGCTGGGTTTGGGTGCGCTCCCTATAACCACCAGCGTGTCCAGCAGCGCGTCGCAACATTGGTTGTCTGGAAATTCTTCAGATTTAGAAAATCCGGGAATGATCAAAAAACAATACTTTGCAAAGAGTGTCCTCTGGCTGTCATTGCTGGAGGAGGAAACACCAGCAACCACTTCCACCACCTAAAAATGAAACACGCCAAGCTCTATTATGGGGGCCAAAAGATGCATGGTGCACCTGCTGCACCAAAAACCAAAGTTGCAGCAGCTCCTCTCATACAAAAGAGCTTGGCAGAGTCTTTCACCAAAGGTATGCCATTATTAAAAAATTGCCAGACTGTTTTGTTTGCATTTGTATACAAATCTGAGTTTAAAAATAAAAGGAAAATGAACAAATGCGACAGTATGGTTATTTTTAAGCAACTAATTGCATTTACAGGGGGAAAAAAACATACCGTGATATATACCATTACTGTGATATGAAATTACTCATACCAGGAAATAAAATTTTGTTCATACCGCCCAACACTATCGTCTGCATGCGAGTCCTCTTTTGTACAAACGCCAACTGTGACACCATCGCTCCAAAACTACCAGAAAGTGTGTCTTATCACCAAGCACTGGCTAGCACTGCTGGTAAAATCAAATATACTGACTTGAACACTTAAATGTGACTTTACTCGAAGCTCAATCATCCTCCAAGGTAAATGGAAAACACCGTTAAGTCGTTGTACTTTGTCAAATGCAACAATATGATCCAGGAATTATTTATTGACCACGAGCTGACCTGCTCCTCAAATTACAGGTGTGAAAAACTAATTTCAGGCTCCCACTAGAATGAAGAGAAAATGAAACAGGAGAGGAAAAGTGGAGTGTAATTCCCTGATCATTCGAAGTAAAATCAATAGTTACCCACAGACTGTTTAACCTGGAATCGACCTCAAGTGGTCCTTAAGGGACAATTTCACAGGCGAGTTTCAGCCAATTTGTGAATCTCAAAGTGAAGATCTTCCTCCATACTAATAAAAACCCCACCGGCGGTTAAGTTAAAAAACTTCATTAATATCTCATTTTACCACCGAGGCGAGAATTAGTCACAAATTCATTATGCATTCTCCCGGGACTCAAAGAGAAACTGTTTTTAAGCTGAGAGGATTGCCCCAATAAACGGACGCACACGCCTGGAGTCCCCTGCAGAGGAAACCGTCTCTAACTGCTTGGACAAACACGGAGCCAAATCCCATGACTGCTCTGTCTCTCTCCTTACAGTTGGCTGAGAGAACCTGAAAGAGACGAATTTAATTTGGCCCTGGGGGCCGTCCCATACGGATTAATGATTAGATAGTCATTTAGCCCTTAATCTGATAAAAACCTACATCCAGGCACAGTGGTGTAATTACCCAGCAGAGGTTGCAGTCCGTGGACATTTCTGTGGCTGTTTGCCTCAATAACCACCGTCCTGCACAAAAGCATCAATAAACTGGATGCTGATTTAAGCTAATTGTAAACGAAAATGAAGCAATCAGAGTTAAAAGCTGAGTAAACACCAGAATTAGTGCTGCCTTTTGCCCCTTTATCTCTCCTCTTTCTCCCTCCTTCCCACTCTTAATGAGAATGCAGCACCATTTAGCTAATATCTTAACAAGGCCTTTTAACGACACCATTTAATTACATGCAAATACACAGCCATTCGCTCTAATTTGTCATCACATGAAAGCAACTTCATGTAAAACAGCGTATTAAGCAGAAAATGAGCCAACCAACCAGCCACTTAGAGTCAAACTAATCAGCCAATTTCTCAATCATTCAAACGAGCTAATATAATTACCGTCAGTCAATCACTCATTGAACTTTAAAATCAATATCATCAATTTAGAAATCAATGAGACGGAGCACGAATCTTAAAAAGCAAGCAATTAGCTTTAAAGAGGTGATTTATGAGTTCTTACACAAGAAGGAATGAATCAATAAGAGTGAGTCTCACCCTGCTGATGGCCAACATGAAGTCCACTTTTTGGGACTTGTGCATGTAGTGTCGTAGTTTCCAGTACAGCAGGTGCTCGCAGGCGAAGACCAGCAGGCTGAGGCCCATCGCCACCAGCAGCATGTAGAAGACACCCGCCATGTTGTCGATGTCCAGCTTACTGCTCATCACTTCGTTCTTCTCGTTCTGGCAGATGCCCGACAACCAGACTGTCTCCAAGCGCTGCGTGTCTCCTGGAGGGATGTGAGGAAAACAAAAAGAGATTAGTAGATTAAATAAAAAAGATTAAGATGCAGCGACAGATTAACAGATCATTTTTTGTGCTCACAGTTTGTTTCAGACTGGCCTCAAGGCAAATTGGTGTAAAGGCAAAAAAGATTCCCATTGTTTCTTCTTATTTACATGCAAAGACAAAGACTCATAAACCAAGAAAACAGATGGTAAAAGCAAAATGCCACAAATCCAGTCAGGACGATGGAGGAGCTCCAGGCCTGCAGAGGGCGCCAAGTGAGACTGGATTTGGTTGAAACATGTTTTCAGGGGAAATAATTCCTCACAGAGATTTTAAACTCCAGAATTCAGTCAGTAGTTATGGTTTGGAATAAAAACAGACAATTTGGAGATGATGGTACAGTGGACAGAGTGTGACAGAGAGAGAGTGGAGGGACAAAAGAAGCCACAGGCAGGACACGAACCAGGGGGGACAGCTCCAAGCATATCCTCCATGACTACTAGGCCAGTGGCGCCTCATTATCCTGACATGTTATCCAAGAACTATCACCTGTCTTAGCTGAATATAAAACTATGATTGGTGGTAACCTCAGAAATCAATCAGTTTTCACTAATATAATGTCAATCCATGACTAATGACACTTCACAAAAACAGATGGTCCAGACTTAACTCTTAAGACCCAACATCAAGACAAGACAAACTCTAATACAGTCTTATTCCATTATGAGTGAAACACTTGGCAAGGAAAACCAGCCTTCTAACAGGCAGAAAGAAACCCTGAACAGGACCAGACTCAACAGGAAAATCTTTCTTTTCACAGGTAGAAACCTTGAACTGGACCGGACTCAACTGGAAAATCTATCTTTTGACAGAAAGAAACCTTGAACAGGACCAAACTCAACAGGAAACTCTTTTTTTTGACAGGTAGAAATCTTGAACAGGACCAAACTCAACAGGAAAATCTGTCTTTTCGAAGGCAAAAACCTTGAACAGGACAAGACTCAACAGGAAAATCTGTCTTTTAACAGGTAGAGACCTTAAACAGGATCAGACTCAACAGGAAAATCTGTCTTTTGACAGGTAGAAAACCTTTGTTCATGGTGGCACTGGATATTTGAATTAAAGGAGAATAACTAAACAGTCCAACACAGGTAAGGCCCTCCCTGGGATAGAAATCATACAATCTATCTTTTGGCGCTAGTTTTGTCTGAGAACTATTGAATCTCACTGTATTTACCAAACTGATGAAGATAATAAGATCAGTAGAACAACATGACTCAGACTCACAACGTGATATAATTTTCAAAACATCTAAACCATCTCTAAAAGCGAAAAGTGGACCACCATCCTGTCCCGCGATCTGCGGAAGGACATAACCAACGTAACACTTTCAATGTAAATGTTCATTTCGACGTGAATTGTGACAAATAAGCCGACTAATGTTCTCAGCTAACAGTCAGAATCCCGACAGGGTGAGGATGACTCCAGTATAAAAGGAAATTTGCAAAAACTAAGCGCTGAGTCATTCAGCGTAACTACCTTTGGACTAAAGCTGAGAGTAAATGAAGCTATCACAGTCGAAACATTTCACTTTTCTTTATCTTTCCAGCTGCCATGTGTAAACATTTAAACTCAAATGCTGTTTTAAGGCCGGGATAGTTTTAAAATGAGCTGAATTTACAGCTCTTAAGGCCCAAGTCATTACCACATGAAATACTCCTGCAGGTCTCTGAACAGGTGGTCACCTCTTGAGCTGCGCCATCCCCCAGTGGCCTCCAGGGAGCACGGCCCGTTTTATCACTCAGTTACCGTATGTTACCCACAAACACACTATTTATTACATCATGATGGCGAGCTCAGAGAGAGTGTGTGTGCGACTGTGTGTGTTTGTGTGTTTGTGGAGGGCATGCTCTTAAGCTCTCAGAGGAGGGAGGATATTAACTCCACACCGCAGGCCTTCATGGTGAGTGTGTTAGTGTGTATATGCGTAGGTAGGATGGATGTGTGTGTGTGTCAGTGTGAGTGTGAGCGTGATGGAGATAATCATATCCTTAACACTTCCTGCTGTTCTGCAGGATATTAACTCTTCCCAGTAAGTCCATTACCCTGCTGATACTGCACACACTCAACTGGACTGTTGCCATTTTCATGGTCCACATGCCATGTGTCACAAACACAAACAGCACATCAGAGGGGTGTTTAAGAGCGTGTGTTTGTAGTCACGGTCGAGTGACGCATCGTATAGGGCTTGTGCGAGTGCCCACCGTCTCCGAGGAACTGAAGCAGAGCCAGGTCTATAAGCCGTTTCCAGCGGGAGTCCTTCTGCAGAGCGATTCCGTATCCTGTGGTGGCGAACACTTTCCCGCTGCCAATGGTCACCAGCTTGCAGCCCTCGTCCTTTCCAGCCATGTAGTTCAAGACGGCAGCATCATAGATGAAGGCGTCCAGCTTCCTGCACGGGGTTGACAAACAAATAAGTCATCGTCTGACCACATGTAAGGAGGTAGGACTGAGATTTTTCAGGGGTGGACAGCAGGGACATCAGACATATTCCATAATTTGTCATTTCAGATCGAGTAACACTGGTTAGCACAATGACAAAGGTTTATGGCACGGCAACAGTAGAAGAGGCAGCTAGAGTGCGGTCCAGTTGGAAAAGGGTTTGTTAAAGATGCTAGTCCAAGATTTTTTGAGCGGTAAAATCAGGTAAATTCACTACAGAGGCCTCAGAGGTACAATTTAAGGACCCCAAAGAGCAAAATACCTCCTTCTTAAATTTACAGATGAACACTCACTCAGGCAGAGTTCATGTTTATGTTTCTCCCTCGTTCCACATACCCTGAAAACTTTAAAAGAAGTACTCTGCTGATCCAGATGTGCCAAATTTATTTATTTTTTGACTCGAGAACTTTCTCTTTGCACCCAAAGAAGAGCGGAAACATTTTGTCAGTTCTTTAACACACCTCTGGGGACTTTTTTAAAAAACACTCAACATGAACCTCCTGCTGGAAGAATTTTCAGGAGGAATAAAACTGATTATGGTTAACAAACCTAAAATCCACTTTTAGTTTGAGTGAGCGCTTTTGTTTTTCTGATAATTTCTCACTCAAAGGATCCTCTGGGAAAAAAGATGGTCATGTTTTAGATCATCAATTGATGAATATCTGTGCCAACAAACACTTTCAATTATAGACTTGAGAATCACTTTACCTGCAGGCTGATACGAGTACTTTTTGTGTTGAAAGACTTGCAGCTACTTTAAATACGCTTAAGATATGAGGATAATCCACCACAACAAACACTGAATTACTTTTTTTACTGTCTGAATTTCTTCTTAATTATAATAAGATAGTACCAAGTGTTAACACAGACTGTTCCTCGCTGTTCAACAGTCTCCTTAGTCTGTCTAAGGCGATCGGTCCTGCAAAGTTTCTGGTCACTGAAAGCAAAGTTTTCAAAAAAAAAACAAAACACAGGTACAAGAATATGAGCCAAAAAATAAAGAGAGTGAACAGTTTGTAGTATCAAAACGTGCAAAATCACCCGAGGTATTTTGGGTTCATTCTTTTTCAAAGAAAGGATGTTTGACAGCACTTTTCTTTACAAAATGAAGCAACAATAGCTGCGATGTTTTCATCCAAAAATACGACCATCATGTTGGCCTAATTCAAAAATAGAAGATCAAACACAAAGAGCTTCAAATCTCTGCAGCATCACCTGAAATACGATCATCTGTGGTTGAATGTCTCCTCTGACAGGATGATCTGTTAAATATAACCTGTTATTTAATCCTGTAATAAAGTCGAAATGTCAGTTCAACTGTACCCGGTTTTCAGACTCTCCAGCGCTTCTTCCACCCCCTTCTGGTTGTATTTCATCATGTGCGTGTGCATGTCGGGGTAGTTACTGCGGATGTTTCTCTCCGTGCTCCCGTTTGGGACCGTCCCGAAGCGGAAAGGGGGGTAATGCTCGTGTGGTTTCTGGAACTGGAGGGAGAAAAGGGGGAGAGGAAAAAGGGAGGGAGGAGAAAATATGAGATTTGAGGAAAGAAAAACGAAAAAAGTAGAACTTTGGTGAAGGTAGAGGTAGAAGAGAGAGGGAGAGAGAGGAGAAAGACTGGAAGGAGACAGAGCAAAGACAAAGAATAAAAGAAGTCAAAAGTGGAATAGAAAAGAGAGAAAAAAGAAGAAGGAGGTAAACATAAGTGGGAGAAAGGGTAAGATAGTGGTTAGGAAGAAAAAGATCAAATAAAAACAGAAAAATTAGTAGAGCGAAAGTTAAAAACATGAAAAGAGGAGAGGAAAAGGAAGGATAAAAGACAAAGAAGAGATTGTAAAAGTATGGATGAGGAAAGAATAAGGGGGTAAGTTAAAAACCAAAAGAAGAAAGAGGAGTAACAGAGGAGTGAAAGAGAGGATGGCTAAAAAAGGAAAACGGCAAAAAAAAAAAAAAAGGAAAATGAAAGAAAGGAAAAATGAAACGAGGGAAGATGAAAGAAAGGAAAAATGAAATGAGGGAAGATGAAAGAAAGGAAAAAGGAGGCAAGGGAAGGTAAAGGAAAGAGGAGGAAAAAAATACAAGATATAAGAAAAGGAAGTAAAGGAAAGAAAGATAAAGTTAAAGTCAAAAGGAAAGTGAAATGGGAAAGAAAGGAGAAGAAAATAAAGAAAAATGATTAAGGAAATATGAAGAGCAGAAAGACGGAAGAAAAGGAATGGAAAAAAAAGGATAAATAGAAGAAAAAAAAACATGGGACACACAATAGAAGGAAAAGAAAGAGGAGCAGAAATACTTGCAAAAATAAAGAAGAGAGACGAGGAATAAAATGATGAGAAAGAGCTCCACAGCTCCATGAAATCTATTTTACAGTCATTCTCATTTATTCTTAAAATGTCTTTATAACACTCCTCACCTTATGAATGGACAGGTTAGTCTTAATTCCTCTGAAATTAGCCTAACCCTGTTCGAATCATCACATTACCCTCAGATGATCCTAATCCAGCTCAATCTGTGCCGATCGAAGTTCACATTTCACGCGCTGACACAGTAATGCGGGCTGAGGCAGAAATACTTCAGTTAGGGCTCAATTAGACTGTAAACAGGAGAGATCCATTTATCTTGGTTACGGCATTGACCTTTTGAGCCGAACGCAAATGAATGGGCCAATCAAAGTGTGAGCGAGTGAGTGGGTGTTAGTATGTGTGTAAATATAATCACTCTTCAGCTGCAGCTCAAATGAATTCAGTTCACATGCTGTACGCCTTCTTTCTCCGTTATTAATCAGCTGGTCAAACAGGAGCCCACACCACAGGGAAAAGGCCGGAATAAAAGTCGATCTAAATACAGAACACATGTTACACATAAGTGTGGGCGCTGACAGGGTTTCTGTCGTTGTAGTTTATGCTCGTCAGAATCCCTGCAAACGCAGTTGTAACACAGGTTTGAGGGAACAAATCCACAGTCATTTGTCACTCAAACAATGGCAGCGCATGGAAACAGAAGTGTTGGCTGGAAGTCCTTCACCGCTAAACAGAGAGTCTAAAAACTGTAGACTGACCTCTGAGGTTACATCCTCCACATCACACTAACAATGACAGGTTTCAGAGGTTAGCTAATTTACAACCTGACAACATAAATCACTTCAAATCATTAGGCTAAAAAAGGGTTTGACACATTTCACTTCAGCCTGTTGACACTTTGGCACTATGAGACTGAATGTAAACATGTAATTACACCAGAGGAATTCAACTCAATTTCATTCTATTCTATTCCTCCATATATGCCTAAACCTCTATTCTATTCCACCATTGATATTCTATTCTATTCCCCCATTTCTGTTATATTCTATTCTATTCCTCAACTTCTATTCTATTCCACTATTTGTATTCATTTCCTCCATCTCTATTCTATTCCATTCTATTCTACACTCTTCCTCTATTTGTATTCCATTCTATTCTACTCTAGTCCTCCATTTTTATTCTATTCTATGCTGTTCCATTGTATTCTACACTCTTCTTCATTTCTATTCTATTCCTTCGTTTCTATTCCTCAACTTCTATTCTATTCCCCCATTGTTATTCTACTCCATTCTATTCTACACTCTTCCTCCATTTCTATTCTATTCTATTCCTCCATTTTTATTCTATTCTATCCTGCTCTATTCTATCCTACTCTCTTTCTCCATTTCAGTTCTATTCTTTTCCTCAACTTCTATTCTATTCTTCCGTTTCTATTTCATTCTGTTCTACACTTTTGCTCCATTTCTAGTGTATTCCCCCATTTCAATTCTATTCTATTCTCTAACCCCTGCTGCCTCATACTATCCCCTTCACAGCTCGGTGTTGAATATCATGTCTGTCTTTTTGAGCTGACAGAAATAATTTAATTTCTAATCTCATTCTCACAGTCAAAAGTCAATTTTTTGAGTGGATAACAGTGTGATTTATTGACCTTTTTCAGGGATCAATCTCGTCTTGATTTTGTCCTGTCCCTGGGTTAGTCAGTCTCCAGCTTGTAACATGTTTTAGTTTATTTCTCTATAATGACAGCCTCATTGAGAAGTTATGACTGTGGTTGATCTGAGGAGGTGAGGAAACTATCCCACTCAATCTGCCTTCAAACTGAGATTTTTAAAGCAATAATAGATTGATATTTCATCTTAGTGACTGCAGGTTTTGACACGACAGTGGTCATTAAATAACTGCTGCCAGTGTTCAACTTTCCTCTGGTCTTGGATCTGTTTTGGTCGGCTGCTTTTTACCTCTACTTATCCCTGGATTTATGAAAGTTCTGACTGTCCTCCAATCCCTTCAGGACCTGGTCTGCAATTAGATACGAAATGAACACTCGACAGGTTTGCTTACTTCTGTTTCATTTCAGACGGCAGAAGAAGCATCTGCAAAGCGACTTTTCTCTTTTACTGACATGTATTAACAGCTCGACAAACATTGGATAACACCGGCCTTATCACTTAAACCAGCGAGCTGTGACCTCAGCCAGCCTACGACCCAAACCCTCCTAATCCTCTGTCATGTAGCTCAGAGTTAAGAGGCAGCTGAGGAGGTTCGGGCTCATTTATATTGGAGGCACATGATGCATCTGCATAAAGTTAATATAATCAGTTAATTCAACCATAGATCACTGAAGTGGCTCTGCTGATCCCTGTCTGTGAAGAATGAAAAGCTTTCTTCTAGAGCTCCTCTGAATGTGTGTGTGTGTGAGAGAGTGTGTGTATATGTGTGTGAGGGAAGTGCGTGGGCGCTGTTTTCCTCCATGGCTTGACTGTTTTTAATCGTTTGACATTTGGCGATCTTGTTTTAACGGCTAGAGTGTGAGGGGAGACAGGGACAGCGCAGGGGGGATATTGATGGACAGACTGAGTCTCCACTTTATCCGTCAGTATTTCAGACACCATCTGTATTGACAGCGGAGGAATCGATCAGTCATTCATGCGACCAGGCTTCCCCGCTGATAGGAAAAGGACAAAGATGTTCACAGAACACTCCTCAGACTTGACTCGACTTGAAAAGCTTTCTGCGGGTCTTTTGTCCTTCTTCTCTTCAGAGTTTATGAATCAATGGAAGGAGAAAAGAAGAGACGTGTGAGCTGGATTCAAACACAAAGACGTTGTTTTCTCCATATCTCACAGCACCACAAAAACAGCCTGCTCTCTTTATGTCTAAGTTCAATACCCGCCCCGCCTCATAAGCGTGTTATTTCCCTCCGAGTACAAAGTGTTGATTTTCGGGAGTTTACCTTTTTGTCAGAGAGCCCAGACACCGTGTCGATATACTGCTCCTGGATCATGAAGGCGGCCAGGTTGGCGGTGTAAGAAGCCAGGAAGATGACAGCGAAGAAGGCCCAGATCAGGACCATGATCTTACTGGTCGTTCCTTTGGGGTTTTCCACGGGGACGGAGTTGTTGAAGACGATGCCCCAGAGCAGCCACACTGACTTCCCGATGGTGAATGTGGGACCACCAGGAGCTGAGAAAACACAGGGAGGAAGGGAGTGTTGTGAAATAGTGCACAGTATCCAACAAGTCTGATCTGTTTTTTTTGTTTTTATTTTTTTGTTTTCTATTTTCACAAAAATTAGCACACCAGACTTTTCATGTGACAGAAAATCCTGTTTTCTACGGAGGAATCTGCGGCGCGAAGGGAGAAAAGAGACTGTTCGTCTGTTCAGGAATTACTTTAAGGAGAAGTTCAAACTAACTCCAAGCCTCATGTCCGAAGAGACAGTGTGCGCTGAAAGGATAAAAAAGAGGAAGAGGAGCTCAAAACAAACACCATGAGGGTTTATCTGACTGATAGAAAAACACTCCAGCGCTGTCGTAGTATCCATATATTCAGATATATCCGTTTATATTTACAGGTCAGGGTTTGAGGAGTCAAATGGAGACGTGAGAAACAAGATTTCTGTCTTTTGGCATCAGCACTGCTACTTTACACACCAGCAGACCAATATGGACGTAGATTAGGCCTGAATCAAATTAAAGAAATCCAAGTTTCTTAATCTGAATTGGTCGTAGATAAAGTTTGATGGGGCTCAGGATAAATGGATTAGAAGTTGATACATGAATACGTTACTTTGCGGTATTTTTCAGCTTTACATTTATTTTTCTGCCTTCATATGGTTTTATTTTGGTATTTATTTGGTTTTAGTCAACTTTAACTAATCTGAATTGACTTCACTTTTGACTGTCTTGACTTTATCTTATTTTATTTGCTTTAATTCTTGAATTACCTTCTATTTGTTTTGTCACAATCTTTGAACGTTTTACTTGTAGTTTGATCGGTCTTTTACCTCTTGTTTTAACGCTCAAAACGCTTCACTTATTTTGCAGTGTATGTAAAAGTAGAGTTTATTTACACAAATAATACCTTCTTATATCGGTTTCTAGAATTTCTGGTTGTAGATGAATGTTAAAAAACTTAATGTGACACCTACACATTAGTTTTAAAATGATAGAAACGTTTAGACTTGGTCCTGTTTTCTGTTTTTGCTTAATTTTTCATGAATAACCTGTAAAAATTATGACCAAGAAGAATCTTATTTAAGATGTACTGGATGTTTTGTCACTTTGTTTTCATATTTAGTTCACCAAAGTGTTCTCTTTCCGTTCTGGAAACTTCCAAACTACGGAACAGTTTCACTCTCTCTGCCACCGTTACTCATGTGCAGCAACAAAGGGTTCCGCCGTCATCAATCACACTTCGATTAGCGCGGCAACAACTGCTAATTAAAACGGGAAAATGACCTTTTGGACTCGGAGACGAGGCACGCTCTGTCAGCACGTGCATTCTGGGATTGATTAGCCCTCTCCCCAAAATCCTGCTGAAGAAACTCGAAACACAGCGGATCGTGCAGACTGAGGGCGGATTTAGGTTTACTCTTTCCAAAACGCTTATTAGGAAACAATTCGTGTTTTTTGAAATATGAATTCAAACATAAAAATATGAATTATTTCTTTGTCTAAGTACGTCTAATTTTTAGACCTGCCAAGTTTCCTAATTCTGCTTAACCACGTTGATATGAAAGATGCAAGTTATACAGTACAAGACAATAAATTACGATACACCAATTGTTGTTTTGTGCATCAAAGAGGTTAAAAACTCACATTTTGCGCTGACCAGACTGCGGTTGTAGCCGACTGGACTGAAGTACTCAAACACGAAAACCGTCACCGCCACCACGGTCAGGCACATCACAAACATCATGACCCACACTGCCGGGCTGTACGGCTCTGCGGGAGGAGAAGAGAAGGAACAAACGTAAAGGATTAAAGTGAGTCTCCTTTGTGTTTCCTGCCTCTAAACCTCAGCCTGTGATGGGAGTCACCATATGTGGCGGAAGGGATAGCAGCAGAAGCAGCAGCAGGACGTGGAAGAAGAAGAAGAAGAAGAAGAAGAGGAAGTAGAAGAAGAAGAGGCGACTGATGAGAAAATGCAAAGACAGAAATTCACTGTTTCGGATTTTGTGCTGAGTTTTCTTGTTTGGCGTTTGGAAGGGGGATTTAGGTGTGTGCGTGGTGGGGTAAGGGGATTTTGTTGTAGGCTACAGTTATCGGCAGGATGAAAGCTTAATGGGAAGTTTCCTGAAGCGTCTGCAGAGATGGAACTTGTTTAAGTAGGCCACCCAAAGAGAAAGCGGTGAGACAGACGATGGCAGCATGGCCGACAAGTACAGGATAAGGGACGTTATAATCACCGAATATGGAGTCAAATCGGACGTAGAGGGAGAGAGTTTGTTTTCCTCACCTAGAAAGGCAGATGGGGACACTGTCCCATTGCTGCGGGCGACCATGACGCTGATGCCCGTCTCTACAAACGGCACCGAGAAGTCGATGATTTCTGAACGCTCCTCATTGATAGTGAGAGAGCCAATGGCCATGTCAGCACGTCTGTACACAACCTGAGGAGAGATAAAAGACGGACAATAAAGCGAAGCACAGAGAGACTGCAAAGGAGTATGAAAACATCAGTCCTGCATTGAATCGGAGTTTGTACCCTGATATTTTTGGTTACCATAGAATTCTGCAAAGTAGACCTGAATGGTGCGTTTTAGCACAACAAAATCTGCTTCTGAGCATCCTAAAGGACAGGCTGCGTCTTTACTTAAAAGGGAGCAAATTCAGAATTTCATGAGTGTTTCTTTTGGAGCGGCGATGCCACAATACAGCAAACACTCTACAGTAAAGCCTGACTCTAATAACGTCTGTCTGCAGAGATGGAAAAAAAAAAAACTTTTCTCATCATTAGAGCATCCGACGAGAGTGAACGCCGCATCTCAGGAGTGCTCGCATCCACGCATGCTTTTCTGAAAAGCAGGAGTTTTGTAGAGAGGGTTTTTTTTTTTTTGATAAATGGAGCACACACACACTCACACACACAGACAGACATACACACACACATACGCATGCATACAGATACAGAAGAGGCAAAGCGCCCGCAGGCACAGAAACACAAGCTCGAAGGCCTCTCCTGAGGAACACCTGTTCAGGTTGTTTTACTTTGAGCTGCAGCTCTGTTTGATGTGGCTCCGTGTGTGGGAGAAACTGTACCAAGATCCGTATGTATATGCGCGGCCCCACACCACTGACCTAGATAAAAAGCCATCAAAGACGCTCTGTTTACCGTGCAGAGAAATGACACTAAAGACACTGAGCATCGAACTGTACCAGAGTCAAGAAGACACGAGTTTCTACCTTCATCCAGTCGAACCTGACCTCCTGTTTACCTCTGAGCTCCTCAATCTTTGCTACAGCAGCTAGAATGACTTCATACTCAACACGTAAAAATAAGATCGGATGATGGAATTGGACAACAGTTATAACCATTTTGTACTTTAACATAAACAGCAGCAGTTTTAGCAATTTATTCAAGAGTGTTTAAACTTGAAGAAAGAGAAACATGTAATCCTTCAAACTGGTCTGAACGCATTAAAAACCCCGGCAAAGTTTTCCACACTTGATCCTCTTGATTCGTTTTGTGATTTCAAGCTAATTGGAGCTTTAGAGGCTGTTCTCTCTGTGAAATTAAACTGAAGGATCTGGAGGCAGCGGTGGATTGAAGTTTGATTACGAGCTCTGTGTTTTAGTCGCAGTCATATCGACCGTTTTAATGTGTTTGTTTTGGAGTAATTTCACAAAAAGACGCACTAATTAATAACTGTGTGTTTAAAATGTGTCGAATTAATATAGAGACACGTTGAATTATGTGTCATTTGATCTGGGCCTCTTTCCAACAAACGTGACGGCGCCTATTGAGCCTCTAAAAACACTATTTAAATGTTCTGGACGCCTCATATTTTCTTTTAATCAACGAGACTACTCTTGGAGAACTTAAAGGGATATTCCAGCGTAAATTTATTTTGGATCATACACACCATAACACCAAGTTAGACACCCCCTCGAGAGGTGAACATTGCCAACCGCTTGCTTCTCTAGTTATACCAACTTTAGTAACAACCGCACGATAGCGAAACACAGCGGTCTATCACTCAACCAAAACGCCACTCTATAGCCACAAATGATGCTCAGAACGGCACCTAACTTCATCAACAGGACATATAGGGTCCTAGCCATAGTACTAGCCACCAAAGAGACTAAACACAACTCATCTACTCTCTTCCAGCAGCCGCTTGTTTGTAGAGAGACCTCAGGCCAGTCCATTATGACCACAGTGGAGTTTCGCAGCTCAAGGAAGAACATTTATGATCATTTCTTCATGGAAATGCAATCAGACGCTAAGGCAGAAGAACTACCACGTCTCGGCGCAAAATGATGGTTATTACTTCAAGGAAATGATAAAGTAATGATCATAAATGTTCTTCCTTGAGCTGCGTCACCCCACTGTAGTTCGTAATGGACTGGCCCGAGGTCTCGCTACAAACAAGCGGCTGCTGGAAGAGAGTAGGTGAGTTGTGTTTAGTCTCTTTGCTAAAGAAATCAGGCAAAGTTAAAAAGATGTTTGGTGGCTAGTACTATGGCTGGGACCCTATATGTCCTGTTGATGAAGTTAGGTGCTGTTCTGAGCATTATTTGTGGCTATAGAGCGGTGTTTTGGTTGAGGTTTGTTTATGGCTCCTCAGACCGCTGTGTATTTCTATCCTGCAGTCGTTACTAAAGTTGGTATAACAAGAGAAGCAGGCGGTCGGCAACATTCATCTCTCGAGGGGGTGTCTAACTCAGTGTTACGGTGTGTCTGACCCTAAAGTAATTTTACACCGGAATATCCCTTTAAATCACGTAGGAGAGATAATGTCATAGAATTCGCAGCAGCTCTCGACCTGGAAACTGGACCTCAATAAACCAAGAGTGGTTGGTTTCTCTGCCACGATTGTTGACAAAGTCAGTGTCAGAAGTCTTGTTGAAGAAGTAACGTTGATGAGCTTAAAAACTGGTGTTAATGAAAACAGCTCCTCTGATTGGTTTCCTGATCTGCTTTTGGGTCTAAGAATACAGGTGAGGGCCAGAAAATGACTACTGGAGTCAGAGAAAACACTTAGATGAGTCCAAAGTCTGGGGTAATATTCAAGGTACTGCCAAGATGATTTCCATCACCCTGAGTATCTCAGTGCAAAAACAAAAAAAAAAGAAACAATCAGATCCTGACAATTCAAGCCTTTTCATTCATCACACAAACTCCTTATATTGATGTTTTGATGCTTAGACCGTAAGCATCAGGTGTGAAATGAGGTGCCATCTCATTTCACACCTGAAAAACAAATCATATCTCCAAGTGCTGCCGTTCAAAATATGTGACCTCTACCTTTCAAATGCTCCGACATGTCCAGAGAGCCAGATCTGGACTTAGGAAAAAAGCAAACTCAGGAGAGCAGATCCAGTCTGATCACGGAGTACACAGGACCTGTTGTACTCAGGGTACAGGAATATCCAGAGCTCAACTCATTTCAGAATTGTGCAAACTTGTTCTCACCTCTCCAATCATGCCGTTCCAAGTCCCCCGAACCAGCTTGCCGTGTTTCCCGTTGGTGACCAGATAGAGGTCATAGGAGAACTTGATGGTGCGGGACAGCTTCTTCAGGATGTCAATGCAGAAGCCCTTACAGCAGAGTTTGGTGTAGGACTCCGAGTGGCCGATGATACTTGGAAGAAAGAGAGAGAAAGGGAAGTGTTAGACGAACAGTACATCCAGCTCTATTTCTAAAATCTTCAGATCCGACGACTGGGACTGTTGTTATTTTTGGAACGGCAGATTAAAGCAGATGTTGTTTGGGAGAGCGGGAGTTAAAAAAGCCGCCACGCTCGCTCGCAGTGGTCGCTGTCTAGAGCAGAAATGGCTGGTTCATTAGCTAAAATCAATGCGTGTTAACAAGGCGTCTGACAAAGAGACGGAGGAGATGGCTGAGATTGCAAACACGCGCACACACACACACACACACAAACAAAGAGGGAGTGTGACAGTGGATGTCTGAGCGACTGTGATGGCCTCTAATCAAAGGCCATTAAGGTGTGAAGCATGTGAGGGATGTTCACCTCCTCTACATGGCCTCGCTGACTAATGGGGTGTAGAAGAAGAAGAAGAAGAGAGGGAAAGGATCGGGAACGTTAAAAAAGACGGTGCAGCAGAGGAGGACGGAGGCAAAAGCAAACAGATTGAAAATGAAGTCAAAAAAACTTCATTTTTGCTTTTCTGCAGCTGGAGGCCTGAAATCTACAGGGGCTGAATCACGCTCTGTGTGTGTGTGTGTGTGTGTGTGACTGAGATAAGAGCAGCATGTCAATGAGTCAGCACAAGAGCAGAGGCGTGATAAAATAAGAGCATGTGAGTGAATAAATGAGCAGGAGATTGAATGAAAAGAATTCAAGTGAGTAATTAACATTCGAGTTGATTATTTCGACGGTTCATTTTAGGCGAAATTTTTAAGTGTTTTTGAAAGCTCCTCTTCTTTCAGGAGGAGTCAATAGCTCCCATAAACGCAGCGTTAATTAATTGCTGCAGGAGCTGGCCACCTGTCGTTATTATACACACTCCACTGACAATACACACACACTCTCAAACACACCTAAACTGTGCCGTCTCTCGCACAAACACATGCGCACATAGTACAGTGTCCTTAGAGGATTAGCAGCAGTTGTGTTGTGTTGCGTTGTGTTGTGCTGTGTGTGTGTGTCTTCTCCAAAAAATGCCCAGAAACTGGTGCAGCGTGGAGGGAAGCACCATGAGGGATTTAGACCAGAGAGAGGGAGTTAGAGAGAGAGAGAGAGGAGGATTCTCAGGTGAGCGGCAGACAGGAAACACATGGCGAACAACGAGACGAGGCCTGACAGGGCTGCAGCTCCAGATTAGAGGGAAAGGAGGGCAGGAGCTGGACAGATGGAGGACGAGGAGGAGGAGGAGGAGGAAGAGGGGGATATTCGATATGATCATGCAGGAGTAATAAATAAAATCATTACGATAAGATGCGATTCAATATGATACAAACACTTTGGACAACGTGATCAAATTTGATTCCACGCAGCACAGCCAAGCGGCAGGTATTTCCTCCTGTTCAGCAACAGGAGCGTTAGTGATGTGGGTCACAGAGTTTTAGGATCAGGACCGACTCATAGTCAACGTCACAGTCCAGAAGTGCTGATAAGGCTGAGGTCAGAGTCCTGGACTTTTTTCACAGGTCACCAAGGGTGTAGAATTGGGTAGAGACCCTAGGGACACATCCCTACCCCCCTAACCTAAATATCGCCTAACCTAAATATTGCTCCTCGGTTGGCTGCCGGTTTTTCACTTACATACATGTGTTTGGCTGTCCCCGCTGTCACTACATCTGCCTGTAAAAGTTACCTGCTAGTTGGACCGGACGGGAGGCAGACAGTGCAGGTTATCTGCAACCGCGAAGAGGAAGTTGTCAACATGTTTGGCGTATTGTGCCTGGGTCATGTCAGCTTAAACAGATTTTAATATCAGGGCTGTCATTTACATTTACAGTTGTGTTTGTGTCGGTTTGTGCGTGTGTGGTGTCGGATTTGAAGGATGTCAGGAGGACAATTTTGTGTCCCCACCAATGTCAAAATCAAACCTACTCCCCTGTGGGTCGTGGTCTTTAAAAACCACACAAGCATGTTTTATTCCAGAAAAATGATGTTGAATTAGCACGCCACTCATTCGCCATAACAAACACAGTCTCTCCAAATCCAAATCCAAAACCAAGTCACAGATCTGCAGGTCTGAAAAATCAAACCCTGCATGCTTATCCATCCTCCTCATCTTCAAAGCAATACAATTTCAGTGTTTTACAATTTGGTGTGTAATGTGGTGCGTTCAATGACCAGCATGACATTCAGGCAGCAGCACATCCTCTCACATCCAGCTCGCTGTTAGAACAATACTAACATTTAGCATCTGCTCTCTGTATGCTATACCGTTAAATGAACAGTCGACATATTTCAAGTTGGATTTTAGTGTTAGTGCGGGCTCGTTTTCCGACAGTAGAGGCCTTCATCCGTCCAAAGAGCAGGTCTTTAATGAGCCAGACAACAAGTTTTAATCATGCTAAACATCTGCGCCGCCAGGAAGCGGCTCTGACCACACAACAAGATTAACTGATCTCTGCAGCGGCGGTCCCCTCTCCCTCTTTTACGTCTCCTCGTTTGTTGGTCTGTGTCCAAATAATGGGATATGCCAGCCGGAGAAAGAAATTGTTCAAGAGAAACTGAGAGAAGAGGGTAAGAGGGGATAACACTGTGCCATGCTATGACAGATGTCCCCGTGTCGCACAGATAAATCTTCTTTACTGGCAATCAATGTGCCATCGCACCCAACAACGGCTGCTACATATCTCCCTAATTAATGTGCCAGCCGTGGTCAGATCTGCAATCTACATACACAGAGAGAGCGAGAGAGAGAGAGAGAGAGAGAGAGAGAGAAAAGATGGCATTAATAACCTGTATTGTGTTTGTGATTAAATACTGTTAAAGTGGAGGTTTAATCTTTTGGTGGCCATCTTAACTTGCTAGGCTAGCTGCTTGTGCCTCGTCTATCTACAACAATAAGGTGATATTAGCCTTTTATATCAACTTTCTTCTGTAAAACAGGAGATACTGAAGCCTACTTTGATCAAATTAATGCTTTATTGTAGATTACGGTAACTCTTTTTCCAAACTACTCCACTGTAGCTCTTAGGGCAGAGCACTCTGAGCTTAAAATATGAAAATAACGCACTTCGGTACCATTAAACCTATCACAAAATTCAGCTAAGTTCTTCCACCTAGTTGCGTATGTGTACGAGGTCAGGAAAATGTCTGAAGTTGGTGTGTACAACTTCATATAGAAGAGATGACATAAATAAAATCCACTCACTTAGTGAGACCGACACCATCTGTTAGGGGTGGGAGAAAAAATAGATTTACATAAGTATCGCAATTTTTTGCTTTACAATTTTTAAATCTATTTATTTTTTTCAAATTGAAGAATAATAAATCTTAAAAACTGACTTAGATGTGATGTGTATTTTTTGGGGAAATATGGTTCCTGGAATAATCAGTAGACAATCATAATCATTCAATTATTTTGCTGGTGTTAAAAATGCAGACTAAATATCGAGAAAATCAACAATATCGTAGAATCGCAATTAAAATCAAATCGATTCGGGAGAAAAATATATCATCCATCTAACATCTAGAGGCTCTGAATCCCACAGAGGATTTTCAGAGTGTTTTCAGAAACTGACTGGATTTCTCAGTAACCTGTAGTGATTTATGAATCGATTTTAGAGGAACGGTGAAATTTCTGTCGTTATCTGACTATGCTAATGGAAGGCATCCACCTCTGTTTTGGTCTGTCAACCAATCAGAGGCTGTAATTGTGATCAGCTGACAAGGCTGAATCAGAAGGCAGACTGAGGAATTGAATCAATAAGCAGAATTAACAGTTAGACCAAAAGCTAGACCAGTTAGACCAACTCTGAGACATCTGACTTTCACTAGCCAAACTGACATATTTTCATGCATTTTCAGAGTCCAGTTTTAGCCGTACTGACCCTTTAAATCAGGTCTTTTTAAATCATGTTAATGCACTGAATGATACTGCAGCATGAACACAAAGTCACATCATCAACAGCAGGTAGGAGGAATGAGGACAGGAGGGAATTCTCAAGAGACAACCCAGTGAAGAAGTAACTTAGCAGTTAAACTTCACATCTCATGATAAGAGGCTACAATCTTAGCAGCAGGTCACCCAGGATGTCAAAGCTCACTGTCTCCTCACAGTTTACTTCTCCATCTACTGTCCTATCTAAACATAAGCCACTAAAACTATCATAACAAACTCCAAGTGCAGAGAGGAGCAACTGCAGGTGAAGTCTGAGGTGAAGGAGTCTTTCGCCAAGAGCAAAAACATTACTGAACCGCCATCAAGTGTGAGCCTGAAGGCCTCTGAGTAAAGTCAGAGCAGAGAGGTACGGTGGGTGTGGTAGGTAAGCTGTCAGACACTGACAGACGTCACACTGTGATGTTTCCTCAGACGGCACAGACTGACTTCCTGGCAGGAGCAGCGATACAGGTGCACAAGTGGCATCATGTAGTTTTAATTTGATTTCTTGTTGTTGTGAAGTGATTTTTGCATATATCAGAACTCAAGCTGACTCAAAAGTTCAAGTTTAAAGTTGAAGTTTAAAGCAACAGAGGAGAAACTCAAACCTGAGGAAAAGCTCTGAAAGAAGTGAGGATGTTAAATGTGAGTCGTTACCTGCTGTTTGTAGATGCTCGAGCGTTTTCTCTGATCAGGAAAATAAAAACAGGAAGGGCAGATGTTGGACTCTTTTGTTGAATAAACATTGTCTTTCTGCTGCTCATGTTGAGACAAACATTGTAAGTTTATGGTTCCTTTAGTTCGTCTGGAAAAGTGCTTTGTAAGTCATTCCATCTAAGTGGAGTAAAGTGACATTTTAGTATGCGGCTCCAACTTGCCATGGGAAACTGTGAAATGATATCCAGTCCTGCAGACAGACGTCTGCCCCCTCCCTCTCTGTTTCTCTGCCCTAGTTTAGAACTGAGTAGTCACAGCAAACCTCCACACTTCATTAAACACAGCGTAATTGTGTGTGCTCAGTGTCTAAGCACTTTAAAAACACACCTCCGGTGTCAAACACAGATCGCAGCACGGCAGAAAACAGCCATTAAACAGCTATTAACTCTGTCTACCTACAAGTGGTGCACATCAGGAATACACAATGTCTTCATTATGTTCAAACAAGCAGAGACAAGAGAAAACCTGTAATGAATGCGACTGCAGACTGTTGTTTTGACACGGTTTTGTTTGTAATTCTGCTCAGGAGCTGATGAAACATATCAGGGATTTACAAGCCAATCATACGTCCCTGTTTGACTGTCCTGAGTATCCTGAGTGTCCTGATACCAACAAACGTCTGTAAAACACTTTTATGTCCCTGCAGCACCAAAACATTTCACTGTGCTCACAACACAGCTTTGTGACTGTCGTTGTGAAGGCTGTAGCTGATATAACCAACAGAAAAACATCCGTTCAGCACCCTGAGTCAAAGTTCAATACTCCAAACTCAACCTTAACAAATTCAACAAGCTTTACATGTGTTGCTATAGTTACCTCTCTGTCTGATTGGACTGGCGCCTGCAGGGCACCGTGTTTCTCACGCACGTCCCAGTACCCGGGTCCACGTTTTCCACCATGACGAAAGGATGCTCCTCCAGCGTGGCCACAGTCAGGTGACGGTCATCCGATACTTGCTCGAGGAAGTTTCCGTATCGAGGCCAGACCGGGTAGCGAACCTGGAGGATCCCTCGAGCGTACGTACCGACCTGGAGAGAGAGGGGGAAATATGAAGAACTCTTCGTTTATAAGTTCAGGCGCAGAGAGGTTTAAAGGGGACTTCATAAACTGGATCATGGAGTCTACCGTGTTAGCTCAAGTTTTTCCTTTTCTCAGTGATATTTTGTGGCAAATCATCTTATATTGTGAAACCACTGTAGTTTTAAACTGAAATTATTAAACAAGGTTACATGTTATACACAAAATTAAGATCATCTGATAAAATTCTGATCTTCTATTAGAGATTTAGAAGCATGGATGTGTGTCTGCAGCTGAATCCCCGGTACTAGCACTGATGTAAAATACCAGTTTTGACAAAAACCATGAAAATATACTGATATAATAAAAGCAAGCATTCAGTTATATAGTGAGTTCACAGTAGCAGTCGTGTACGCTGGTTGTCACATATCATAAAACCAAGGAGAGACAAAGCAGCAGCTTTAGCAGCCGTCTAACAGATGATGAGAGACTTTAAAAAATCCAAAAACAACTTTTACATTTTCTTTTCCCTGTTTTATTCAGCTCCTAAATTGAAGATTTACCAAAAGTTCTATCCTGTAGAATGAAAGCAAACTCTAACAATGCAGGAAATAAAAAAAATCTAAACACAACGCAGGAAAAACACTTTTAAAAAAGTATGATAATGTTCTGAATGAAGCAGTCTCTAGTTTTTTTCACTGGGCTGCTGATGCTGGAAGTGGATGATGACATCTACAATAACTGGGTTTATCTGTTAAGTCTCTAAAGTAATGTGTTGCTCCACCTTGAGTTTGAAGCTGAGCTGTAGCTCCAGTGAACGGTCACTGTCATGATGTTCTACCACCCTGATGTAGAGAAACGTAGATGATGCTGTATCTTTGGATCATTTCTTACAGCAGTATTTTGATTTAGACAACTGAGATGAAGTTGTACCACCAGAATTACAAACCAGTTTAAATCTAAAGCTAATATTATTATTATTATTTTACTGCAGACAGGTGCCACTCACATCTGACAAGGTGCAGTTTGGCAGTATTTTGATCTGTACATGGAAATAATATTGTATACGTAGGTTGTGTCTGGTTGAAAATGGCACATAACGACTCGACGAGACACAAATGTTACCTGTGAGGTAAAAGCTTGTGATGCTAACTCCCCTAACATTGGTAAACCAATTAGAGATTGTTTACCTGCAGCTCCTGTGAGCCTGTGTCTGTCCATGTAAACTCATTTGTTTTCTCTTTCTCTCTTCTCTGCTGCTCTCCTTTTTTAGTTAAATATCTAAAAACCTTTTCAAATGTAGTATCTTTGTCTCTGCTTGTCAACTCCTCTTTCTTCACCTGTCCTGTTGTTGCGTACTCCAGGAGACGAGCTTTTTTTCCCCGAACTTTATGAAGGAGAAATTAGCATGTGCTGACCTGGATGAAGAGGATTAGGAGATCAAAGAGGAGCAGAGTTGATTTATGCATACTGAGGAGACTTTAAAGTCTTTGAGTTAGACAAAAAAAATAAAAAAGAAGAGAGACAGGAACTAAACAAAGAGGGAAGCTGACTGCATCACTTTAATTATACATCCAAGCAAGTGTTGCCTCTAATCCGTGTGTTCATTTTGTAGAGTGATTATTCAATTATTAATTTTCTTTTCCATCTAAGTAGACAAATTAAAATGTCACTGTTCATTAATAAGAACTGCTCCTGTGGTTTGTGTTGTGTATGCACAGGAATTATTGGCTGTTTTTGTCGAGCTGCTTCAAATATTTGGGAAAAAAATGGGGGGAAATGCTTCCTCACTGACCAGACTGAAATATCTGCTCAACAAAAAGTAGTGTACTGGGATTTTGAACATCCTAGAAAGCCAGATGTGCTGTAAGATATCAACTTACACAGGGAGTAATTCCATCAATGTCGCCACTAAGCTCGGTGAAAACTCCCCATGTGAGAGCCAGCACTGTTTGTCACATCATCCAGGCCTAATGAGCCATACTGCGCTCAGCCAGCGCTGACTTACTGCATGTGAAACTCGCTCCCTGGAAGCTTTATGAGACCTCTTTTTCATATCAACTCAAGATTTGTTCTTCTGCGCCATCATACTGGGGCTCTCACTCAGTCACACACGGATGATTCACAAATCTGGAGGTAGAGGGAGATGAGCGAGAGGCTGATTTGTGTTTCTGCACCGACTGTGACCGGCTGAATCGCAGAGACGACAGTTGTGGATAATCATCCATTTCAATCTGTTTCGTCTGGGATTCTCACGAGTCTTTTCCTCCCACAGGGCATGTTAAGCAGCTATTCTGTCATCTCCATTATTGTCACACTCAAGATGCTGTTAAGTGTCAATTTTTTACAAATCACTGGACGTCGGGTTGAGATCTAGTGTGAAGGTCTTGGTAGTTCCCTAATTCAGCTCAATTACTTAGACGGTTGCAGAAATCTCCAAACCTGTCACCTGTACACAGGTATTTCAGAGTGTGACTATCGGCCTGGTTCCATTATACTGGATCGCCTCTGATTTGAACAAATGGACGAGTTCAGTTAATGAAGTTTGGATGTGAAATAATGTCCAATTTTTGGGACAGCAGGTGGGTCAGTTTAGCCTCTGGACTCTTCTACTAAGGAGCCATACTGTTGTAATATGTGCAGAAGTGGTTTTGCATGAATATAGTCTTGCCAAAATATGCAACGTTTCCCTCAAAAAGGGCACTGGCCAAATACAGTATACTGTGTATGTAGTTTTAATACTGCCTCCCAGATGTCCCCCTACATTTGGTTGGTCCCTCTCTTTTTAGACCAGACTATGTGAGATCCTTAAAGAATGTCAAACTTTTCACCACACAGCATTTCCTCTTTGTCTCAGCGCGTCTTAAACAGGCTGGGAAAGTCACTGGTAGATGCAGTGACCAACTGTTCTCTCACTAATGGTGTCTGGAAGCTCATGCAGTGATTTCTACTGCAGAGTCATGTCTGATCATGTCTAGTTTGGATGCTCATTTTACTATAAGAGAACTTATCCAGTGTTTTGTTCCCCCTGTCCTGACTTTTGGAAATGTGTTTCTGGTATCTAACTTAAAATGATAAAATACAGTTTACAGTATCATAATCAAGTGAATTAAACTTATTAGTAAAAATTTGCCTATACGTTGAATCTGACAGAAAAATAAGTATGATGAGTTTCAAACTTTAGCCAACGCTTTTTCAGCTCTCTTTTGGCCTCCACTGACTCTTCAAACTACTATCTGGCTCTCCAGCTCCAAAACGCTCTTCTGTGTTCACAGGAAAGTCGTTAATTTTGTCTGTCTGCTGGGTACCGAGCATGCAGACACACTAATAGAGTCTGTGTTTTCTTGCTGCAGCAAACTTCTTCTGGAAATGAGGTTAATCAGAGTTATTAGAGAGTACTGAAACAGTCAAGTAACAGTGAGCCAAACAACCAAACATCTGATCAGATTTGGCAACACTGTTTTTATTAAATCTTTGAATTTGAAAAAATCGATACTTGGTAAATGAGATGAAACGATATATCAACAGACAAAATATCACGATACTATGCTGTATTGATTTTTCCTCTCACCCCTGATAACGACTAACCCTAAAGACAAGAATCATTTTTCATAAAATATAGTCTGACTTTTTTAAATTTTGACATTGATATCGGTTATCATTCTGATATCAGCCAAAAAACAAATATCGGATTTTATCGGCCTGTATCAAAAATCTCCAATATCAGCACTCAGATACAAGAAGTCCATTCCAGACTCCACTCCAGCACCTCTAGCTAGCAGCGCCCTGATTCAGCATGTAGAGCCCAGGTGATCACAACAACAGTGTGTATTAAGGTACAACAAAGTAGCAAAGAGTAGGAGTGATATCGACTGTGTAGCAGTATTTTTCGTTAAAGTCCGAAAAAGACATTACAACTGAATGCAAAACTTGTCATGCACAAGTTTGTGCTAATATCAGATCAATATTGGTATCAGCCGATACTGAAGGCTACAATATCGGTATCGTATCGCAAGTAAAAAGGTTGTATCGGGACACCCCTAGTAAAGGAATATCGAACAAAGAAAGCACCTTCCTCGAACTGTATGTTAGATCTGACCTAATTTATTCGTATCTACGTGAATCTGAGCAGTCGTAAAGTGTCTTCAAACTGAACTACGCTCATGGTCCTGTTCATGAATTGCATTCAAGGCCGTATTTTGATTTCTGTGTTGATTCTAGAGGTTGAAAAGTTGAGGTAAGTGAAAAAGAGACAGATCGAACAGGCGAGCAGTCTGGTAGAGAGTGAACTCGCCCTCTTAAATTGTCACCCAGCAGACAGTCATCGGAAACAACATCGTACTAAACTGTCAGAGAGTCACAGCTGAGGGCAGACAATTAAAAAGAGCAGATACACCACGACCTGACACTACAAGGGTTAAGAGACACGAGGAGCAGTGATAAGGAAGGTGAGGAGAAGCTACATTTGCACAATAACCCTCTACAAGCTGTTGTGAGTGTGTGTAAACAGCAGAAACACATCTACAGCGCATCCGAGGGTCATGAATACATAATGTAAGGATTAGGTGCATGAGCGGGCGGCTGCCGACTGCACAAGTGCGACTGTGAGATCAACACACATCCAAACTGAGCCCCACTTCAGCGCTATTACATGTCCACATTCATACACACATACATACATACACAGCAGCCGGGAGGTGACATTGATAAAGTGGGTTGGTCTTTGCAGGGTAGAAATAAATGAGTTCAACTGTAGCTGTGAGATTACATTCAGGACTCTCTGTTTAGGCGCACTTTTTCAATACAGCCCCAGGCTTTGAAATGTGTGTGTATGAGTGTGAGTGTGAGTGTGTGTGTGTAACAGGGGCTAAAAATACTCAAGAAAATTGCAAGGCCCCCTGGTGATGAAATGGGAGTGAGGATAACCTATAGCAACAGGAAAGATACAGACACACAATGTTATTGATTTTGAATCATGTGCTGACTTGTACCTTTAAATAATTTTCAAACTACGTTAAAATTTATGCTCTGATCACTTGTTAAGAATTTGTTTCTTCTATTTAGATACATCTTAAAATAAACACAGTACAAACAGAGTGGAGGTGTGGGCCAAAGATTACGTGTAAGGTAAAAGAGACAAGAGCGTGTACATGATTTCAAACAACAGGAACTTAGTAATTCTAGTTTGTCCTGCTGAGTTTTGGCCGTTCACCAACACAGACTGCACAGCTGGAGCTGCAGCAGATGATGTGAAACACAGCTAAGGGATAAAATAAGGAGACTTTACAGTAATGGAGCGTGTGTTTGTAGGGATTCTTATCAAGCTCACATTACTGGGTCAAATCTAAACATCCTTAGTTACTACTCTATTAGTCCTTATATATTTGATGTCAGAGGTTTTACTTGAGTGTAAAAGTAGAGTATATATAAAATGTTGTGTCTTATTTTCTCACCATCTGTTTGAAAATCTAAATTTCAACTGACCAACAAGCCTCAAAGTAAGAAAGTGCAGATGGGATCACAGAAAGTGCAGGTATACATTCTCATATTGGCCAAAAGAGGCTAACATTAGCAGAGCAATTGGTCCTCTGCATGCCCGTGTTTAACCTGACATTGGTGGTTTCACTGCAGCTTAGATACAACATAAACCATCAATCTTCAGTTAAAGCCTGTTGGATAATTTACACACAGGGATAGAAATAAGGAGGTGTAATTAGCTCTAAATGACGACATAATGAACTATTAAGATTGATGCTAACGTTACAGGAGCTTTAAACCCTTTGTACTTTGTGAATTATTCAAAGTCTTCTTGGCGAGAGTTGGTGAATCAGACCCCCACTTGGTGCAAACTATGAAGAGTTATCTTTGTAAGAGAGTGAGACAGTTTCATATAGAGGCCTGCCTCTAATAAAAGCTTGCTTCATAAAAAGGCCTGGGACCTAGAGTTGAGGATTTATGGTACTTAGAATTTTGGGCCTACATTAGCAAACATATTTGAATTAATTTAAATGACACGTGATACTGATGTGAATAAAAGGAAAAAAAAGAAACCAGCAACTGGACGAATGAAGTTGATTTTCTCAGTGCCAAAAACTGCAGTTCCTAAATTGCCCACTTGAGACTGGTTCTAAAAGTGAGTCAGTTGGAGTCCATGTCAAAGCATCCATGTTACAACCTGGGTGCTTCTGTGTACATAAATCTATAGTTTGGGTTTAGATGGACTGTACACCTGAATTACTTGGATAACTAAGCATTTGACGACCCAAATCACCTCTTCAGCCTCTCAGCAGATGTCAAACTAAACAGGACAGATACGGCCAAAATGAAAAACCTGAGACTTCAAACAGAGGGTCACAAACTCAAACTCCTAACCAGGTCAAAAGCAGTCCACAGCCTCTGTGGTAATCTATGTTCATGTTTAATGTGATGCATCTGATCTTTGTCAGGTTTATTCTGCCATGGTCCACTGTTTCAGCTCATGCCAGTCCACTGTACAGTTATAGCTACTCTGTGCACGGTGCCTCGCAGTAGAGATCAAACATGTTTTTGTTCCTGTGCCATCAGAGCCTGTGTGTTATTGTGATCCAGGTCCAGGTGTTCATTACCTTGTCCCAGAGTCTCTCCCGGTCTAAAGCCACGATGACCATGGAGGGGTTGGAGAGGAAGCCCTGGTTGTTGAATGAAAG
Organism: Xyrichtys novacula; assembly: GCA_962446985.1. Lineage (NCBI taxonomy): Eukaryota > Metazoa > Chordata > Actinopteri > Labriformes > Labridae > Xyrichtys > Xyrichtys novacula. The sequence goes on along the minus strand of OY660882.1, from coordinate 1,640,243 downwards.
ATCTCTTCTTTCCCATGTTACATTCAGCATGTGCCTGCAACCCACAGGGACAGACAGACAGTCATACCAAAGTACGCAACCCAGGACTTTGAATCTACTTCACAAGAGAATTTGCATATTCATTTACACAGATAAACACACACAATGATCACCTCCTAATTAAGCCTAAAGCTCCCTTGGGGGGCCGAACGTGGGAGACAAGAAGTAGCTCATTAGGGGCTGATACGGGCCTCTGATTGGTGGAGAGCGTGATGCTCCTGCTGAGTGATTTTCTGGCTGTTAGGATGTACATCCATAACAGATAGGTTGTGCATAAGTAATCCATGCTAATTTGCTCCTTGGATCATGTGTGTTTGAGATGTTCAATTCTTCTCTTGAATTGGCACTTTTAAATTGAAGAATCGGAAACATTATGTTATAGGTAACGACATGAATCTCACCTGAACAGGGTGATGTTCTCGGAGTGTTTAGACGGTTTGTTGCAGTCGCCATGTCCCTCAGGAATATATCCGTACTGCTTCTTGAAGCTCTCGGCTCCTTTCGCGACAATAGCGACACCTTCCCTCACCCTCTGCCTCAAGCTCTTCCTCCATTGGTCCGTAATGACACCGATAACACCGACAGGGAAGCTGGGAGGCGGGGGGCTGTCGGGGTTGCCCACGGCCGGGCTAGGAAGGATCCAGATGTAGCCGGGCCCCAACAGGCCCACCTCAGCTGCCTGTCGGAACAAGTACTGGGCCTCCTCGTAGGAGCAGTAAGCCAAAAGGACCTGAGAGTCGACCTAGAGAAAGAAAACGGGTCTGTGAGTGATGATTTAAAGGAGAGGCAACAGAGACTTTGTGAGAAGACTGTGTTAGACGCTCCTCAGAGTAAAATTAGAGGAAATTTAGGGGTTTAATTATCACCATTTAAAAATCTGTGTACCAAAGGGATAAAGCCTGAGAACTAATAATGGATGGCCATAATCTTGAGTGAGGCTGTATTGAAAATTGATGTAACTCTGTAGAGGAAATCACTGCATGGACTCAAAATGCTTTAAAAAACATCGTCTTTGAACTAAATCAAAGGAGAACCACAAATAAACATTGAGATGGACTGTGGTGTCCTGTGGTCTGATTCTAGTTTAACCTTCTTTTTGGAAAACGGGATCATCCTCCAACCATGACAGTATCCAGGGTGTGTAGTTTACTCATCTAAACAAGCATTTCATGTGCTGTCTTTGCACTTTTAAATCAAATATCAGGTTTGATTTGTTTCCAAACCATCAAAACAAACTTTTTTTACAATTAGACTTTGACTTGAAAAGTTTTTAATGCTACAACACAACTTGATAATGTTCTGGTGTGAAATTAGCAATCAACGGGTTCGGGAAATCCGCTCCGGCCATGTCCGGGATCCTCCCGTCGTGTCGTACCTGCTGTAGCATGCGCCTGGTCCTCACGTCATTTGCGCCGACAGACATTTCCAGAGACATGACGTCCTGGAAATTCCACAGGAAATAAGAGGTATCTGTGTAGGATTCAACGATATCCACAAAGGTGTCGTAGCCCGGCAGCATGCTGGTGATCACCGCAAACTCACCCCAGTCGTACTCCTCCATGAGCTGGAACAGGTGGAGAAGCGATAGAAGGTGTCAAATGTGGCGTTAACAAGAGGAGGATTAAATGACTTAAAACAAACACAGGTACTTTCTTTTTAGGGTAAATTAATATAAAATAATGCCAGTAAGTATTAGAGATCAAACCAAAGTTATTCCATTGACTCCCAAAACTGCAGAAAGTAATACTCGTCTAAACTCATGAGGACTGGAAGACCAGCTGAATGTCTCAGTGTGAGTCTGAACACATCTTTAGATCAGGTACCCCGCTGATGTCTGGGATGTCTGTACATGATGTTCTTCTCCCTCAGACATGCAAACAGACTTCATCATGATGACATTTGAGAGATATTTCTTCACCTTGAACATGCAAATAACCTGCTGCTCCAGAGACGCTCCCATCTGCAAGAAGGACGACCCTTCAGCCTGGAAAGAGAGAGAGAGAGTCGAATTCAGAGAGGGGGAAATCTTTCACAGGGTGAAAGGTGGATGACGTCAAAACATCACCGGAGCTGGTTGTACATGGAGACACTTCAGCAGGGTGGATGTTTGCTGTCACAGAAGTTTCAAGCACCCTGACATTTCAGCGCAGAGCAGCGTTTCCTAATAAGACTTTTTTTAGACGTATTTTCAAAACTGTATTGTGTGTTCTGGAGAGGTTTCAGGGCACTGGGGTTATAAAGTATTTCATCTCAGAGAACAGTCGGGTGAAATATCAGAGATGAATCGGCTGGCTTTGATTCATTGTTCAACTTTTCCACCACAGTCGAAGCGATCAGACGAAAGGTCTTCAAATTAACTAGTCTGCCGCTCCTCATTTTAGCAGCACCTTTAACATTTTCACCGCTGCAGAACATTTAAATTTGGATGAAACTTTTGCCACGGCTTGGACAACACACTTTAATCATTTGTCCTTTCGTTAAATAAGCAGACTTTCACTTGTTAAAACAGCTCTCTTAAAAGTCATGAAGCAACACAGAGGAACAGACACCAATTAAGGTGATGAGAAGTGACAAGTCAAGAAGGGAAAAGACAACGTTTTAGTGAGCTCTGCATAGACAAAAGCAACTAAATTGGCTTCATTCGAGTCTTTAATATCCTCATAATTATCTGCAATTTCTTAAAAAAGTGAAAATTTATGACATGAGCATTTCAACAGCAGACATATTTACACAAATGCATTAAAACATGTTCTGATGAAGGGCGGGAAACAAAGACATCCTAATGAGGACAGTGAGAAGAAAAAGTTCGACTTCATATCATAAGGAGAGTTTTCACCTTTACTGTCACGTAGATTTCACGACACAGCTCTGATTGTTCATATTCAGTTCAATCTGGTGCAAGTGTCTTCAAACTGCAATCACTCAGTCCTGCTGCTCTCTTTCTGTCAGAAATGGGAGGTCCAATGTATGTGCGTGTGTGTTAGCGGACATTTGCATACTGTATTACTGAGCGTTCTCATGTGCTGTCAGATAAGATGGAACTTATCACGGCCTGCTGAACCCGCGTCCTTCAAAAAGCATTCAGAAAGTAGGCTACGGGGCCGAGAGGAGGGGGCTCCTGGAGGGTGAGACAGACCCAGATTTTACAGTGGGTGCACTGGGGGAGAAAAACAGGCGAAGAAACGCCTTTTTTTACTGGTTAGTAGGACTGGGCGATTATATGATCGTGAGAAACTTCAGTTCGACCACGGTGATCAGCTGTGAGCATATTTACTCGATCAAACATAGCGGAAATGTGCGTCACAACAGCCAATCAGAGTCGAGGTTTTCTTGCTCACTTCTGTAAGTTTCAGGAGAAGTAAACAGAACGACCGAACAAGGAGCTAAACGCGGAGCCGAGCGCAACAAATCAGATGTCAGCCGTGACTTTGAGTCATCCTCAGAAGATGTTTTTGTTGAGAGGTTATTCAACGTCGGTTGTGTGGCGTTGTTTCGGGTATCTCCAAAGTGACGTCGAGCAATGAAGCCAGTGTGCAAGGTATGTTGGCGGTCGATGCCATCAAAAACCGGCCACACAACAAATCTGTTCAATCATTTGAAGAAGTATTTCGGAAAGCATGAAAATGTGGACGGAGTCTGTACAAGTGGTCACTGCTGACGGCATGAGTAGCAGTTTAGCCACAACTAGCGGTGCAGCCACCAGACCTAAGCAGCAATCAATCTTATCATCTACGTTACCATCATCTAATGTTTACATTTAAGGCGTCTTCATTATCTCTGAGGGGGCGATTCGTTTATTTTGGGTCTTGCATACCTGCAAAAACACTCAGGACTGTAAACTAATTCTCTGTATTATTTAGTATTTATCTACATTTGTTGTACTGTTGAGTTAAAATGTTTTGTGTATTTTATTCAATTTGTTTTGTTATTAACTTTGTATGTTAATAAAATGTTGAACTAATCTCTAGTTTCTTTAGTTTTTAGCACAGATGCTTTAAAACAGGCAGTTTAACGATATGACAAAATATATCACGATCAGTTTTTTTGCCACATCACCCAGGTCTACTGGTTAGTGACCCCGGCGGGGATATCATTTTACATTATGAAGAACTAACAAGTCTTACTGAAGAGTAACAGGTGGATTCAAAAACAAATGGATGATTAAGAGGTCAAAGGTGTCTGAGGTGTCCAAAGGCTTATCACCCTGAAGTGGGTAGTCCAGCCTTTCCAGTATGTCCCACCCTGTCCTTCATCTACTGATCCATCCTCTCCAACATAAAGGACCAAAAACTAACTTAAAAATAAAGACAACATAAAAATCTCCCAAAATAAAGTCACAAATATGGTTTAATTTAAACAGAATAGAGCTGAGTTGATTAATGTAAAAAGGCTGGATGGTCACTATAAGAAAAACTGCAAACCTTTAATTTAGTTCCACTTGATAATGAAGGTGCAGCTGGTGAAAATGTTCAAAGTTCAGGGTAATGTGGGCTCTCTTTTATTCAACATCCTCCAATAAGCGGAGAAAGAAAATCTGGCAATTCTCAAGGCGCTGCCTCGCACACGTATGAAGACGGAAAAGTCATGCATGATAGATGAATGTGCAGGAGCGAGAGGAGAAAGTGTTAAACTGTCAAAAGCCACTTGGGACCAGGTCTCAGATCCTCTCATCTCGGAGGTGACTAACTGTCATCCCTCCTTCCTGTTGCTCCGAGTCTCTGCAAAGCCCCAGAGAGACGTTCAGCCCGAGGAGTACCGCAGGAGTATCACAGCTCAGTCTCTCCTTCACTCGCTTTAACCAGTTTTATCTCAGTCTGAGCCCGTTTGAGAGAGACTCACCTCCGCAGGCTCAAACTCTGATGGACCACTGACTGGGCTGTGCACCAGAATAGCAACAAAAATAGCTGTACACAAGCCTGTCAGACTGACGCTGAATAAATAAAATATGGCTGTGTTGGCAGCACCGGTTGGGTAAACTGTTACACTATATTTGATACTTGTATTTTTTTTTTAGGCTCAGGATAAAATATGGAGTACTACAGTGTCCTGAGCCCAAAATAAATAGAGATATCACAATTTACAGAGAGACAAACAGCAGAAATTGTGCCATTTTTCACTAAGTCTGCCAAATATGGGGCGTTTGATTGTTAAAAATCTTTTAAAAATAATAAAAGATTCAATTTTTTGGTCAAATTAAGTAATTATTATTCATCATTTACCTCCATCGTAGTGTAATTCCTACACTCACACAGGAGGACAGCGTTAACCCCTCCCCCCCTTCTGGCCGTCTTGTTCGCACCACCTCGGCAGTGCGGCTGTCACACACAGACGTAATTAGCAGTCCTGCAGCAGGAGCGTATGGTAATGTGACAGGAAGACAGCGGACACGCTGGTTGCTCGCACTATACTCTCCTCCCGCAGGTGGGGGAGAACCGTGCTGTTCCTCCCCCCACGAGTCAGAGACAAAAAAGTTGGGGTCAAACAGGAAGCAGGTCGCACACGCAGATGCTCGCTCCGGAATAAAGAAGCAGTATGTGATGTTTTACAACTCTGTGTTTAAAGTCGATAAATTGAAGCTTTAGTCCTTTGTTTTAAAGAGCTCTTACACCTGTATTGGATGGCATCATAACATTCATAATGTACATCTGTTGTCTAAAGTTACTTATTGAATCATAATGAGGTTTGCGTTATTTGACCCATAAACCACCATCCCAGGGGACGTTATAGATTTTTAAATGATGTCAGTAAGAGCAGAGGCTCTGACACCGAATATTCCCTCGGATAGATTTCAACTGGAGATCGTTCAAAGGTCAAAGCGTCTCATGAAGACACTTAATGGTAGCTTGTGTGTGACAAAGTGCCAGTATTCCCGGGAAAGACAAATGGACAAATGTTTGCAGTAAGAAATGAAATTATCTTTTCGATTTGTTGTTACTTTTAGATTGCTTGGAGCATCAACACTTGATTTATTGCTGACGGCTGATCAATCATGAGCAAAGAAAAAAGGAAAAGGAAAACAGCACAGACACAGTGACTGATGAAATAAGACACAGATGGAAAAGACTTCCACCAAACTGAAGAAAACAGAAAGCAGAAAAAAGATCAAACACAGTAAATCAAACTTTACCATAGAGGGAAATTATTGAAATTATTAATTTTAATTCAGGCTAATAAGAATCTGATACCAAGGATTTGACGGTAAAACATCAAATTTACAACGTTTCTGTGAAATCACTCTGTTTCGATCTCCACCCAGCATGTCTATGCATGGTGCCGCTGCATGTGTGGTTCCACTAGCGTCCACTTGACCCCATTCACACTCATTCAAAACAAGGCTTGAGAGGCCCTTTTTGGATTTGCCTGGGTCTACATTGGCAAAAAAGTTAGGTTTTTAATACATCAGCCACTTTGAAATATGTAAACAGTTGTTGGTTTCAAACAGCGTACTCAATAAAATACTTTGTGCTTCGTGATTAAACAGTAATAACCCCAAATATGTTTATATAGTATAACATTTAATGCACATTTAGTTTATTATCTTACTTAAGACATACTTTAGTACACTTCTATAAGTTTTGGTAATACTTTACTTGAAGCCTATCTCTACAACGATAGATAGAACGATAGAACAATAGATAGATAGAACGATAGATAGACAGAATGACAGATAGATAGAACGATAGAAAGATAGAACGATAGAACGATAGATAGAACGATAGATAGATAGAACGATAGATAGATAGAACGATAGATAGAACGATAGAAAGAATGATAGAACACTAGATAGATAGATAGATAGAACGATAGAACGATAGATAGATAGATAGATAGATAGATAGATAGATAGATAGATAGATAGATAGATAGATAGATCGATATATAGATAATGCATTATAAATATATGTATAATGTGTTATAATCAGATTACAGCACTGTATTACTATAGTTATAAACACTCATATTGCTCTATAACAATAATTGAAATACACTGTAAAGCATTTCATCATGAACTACGAGGTCAGGTCTAATAATGTGTTATAACTGTTAACAACAGTTGTATTGCATTATCTATGTGGGGATTGTCAGTGAGTTGTTAACAGTTATAACACATTTTAATACCTGACCTTTTAAGTCACAATAAAATGCTTTATAATGTGTTATGATTATTGCTATGAAGTGTTATGATCATTTATGAGCGTTTATAACTATAGTTATACAGTGCTATAACATGATTATAACGCATTGTGTATATATTTATAATGCGTTATAGAGATCGGCGTCAAGTTTAACCAAAGTTTTCTCATGAAGCTATTGGACGATGTCACTGAAAATGTGTCCGTATAACTTTTGTACAACTGTTTAAACTGTGTTCTGAACTTTCATATCCTCTTGGTGTTAGCAGATGTGTGAAATCTTATTATCTTTCCAGCCTCAAGCCGACATAATCTACCTTTGACATAGTGTTTCCTCATCTGACCGACTGCCCCAATTATTTGGCTAAACCGTAATGACTAGAGGAGGCCATAAACGTGCTTTCACTCCCACAGCGATCATGACCCGTTTAGGGAGAATCTGGACCATGAAGCCGAAAGAGAAACAGCTGTGGGGAGGCGGATAAAAGAGGCACAAGTAGTACTGAAGGTCAAACAGAGAAACCAGGTCAGTCTGGCCAAAAAGGAAAAACCCAAAAAGTGAAACTTTCTCTGTGGTACAATAGAGGAATTCTATCATGGCTATCAAATTCCACAAAGTCTGAAACAAGGCTGCAGAAACATAATCCTCTGACAGCCTAAAATTATACTAACTGATATTGAATGCGTGAAAACTGAGGCTTGACAGTTCCTTTACTTCAAACATCCATCAGGTGCACATTTGTGAGGCACACTTTGGCAGACATGTAAATCTGTCAGCTTTGTTTATACCAAACTTCATCATTATTGTCACCAGCATCACCTTTAATTTGATGTTTGCGGCTGTAATGAAAGAAAACAGGCTTGTGAATGATCAAACATTCATTATATAGTGCATCAAAGGGATGGATTCAATTCGGCTCCGTAATGACAGATTTGTCATCCGTAATTAATTTGTTTTCTTCATGACTAAGTAACTGAATCCTCATTTATTTACAACAGTATGTTTTTAACAAACGTAATTACATACTTTTTAACATCACATTGGATTCATTTCCCTCCTGTCATCCTTTAACACTCAGACACATTAAAAGCTTGGCGACTTGCTATTTTCTTAAGACAGTCCATTGTGTTTTTGAAGTTGTTGTTTTTTTTTTAGTTTTCTGAAAGCTTGAGGGTTGGTGAATTTTCTCATCACCATGAAGTTACTGGTGACAGTCTGAAGGATTTTCGTCGCTTTCCTCTCGACAGATTCGCACAAAAAGCTCAAGTTATTATTGAATTCCTGGCAGCCTTTACACAGCGAGTGCAATTTTCGGTTTTTACTTCCTGAGAACGGGCTCTGAGAGTTGTGAGAGTCCCTTTTGAAAGAGACGGAGAGAAAAAGCTAAGGTTATCTCATGGATACTTATATCATACAGGGTAAATGTCGGGCCTTTCAAAGTTTGTCTGTCAGCATCAAAACCTAACCGTTTTATTTAGTAAACTAGCCTACTGTATTTAGATCATTTTAGAGGGAAAAGTGAGTGTTATAACATAATATTAAATCTTGAAGGACTAGAATACGTCCACAACCTGAGAGACTGAAGTATTTACAAGCTTTGTTGGCATCTGTTTCAGTTTTATACTCAAACATGTTTCTTCATTATGCACAGACTGAGAGCTGCAACTCCAACATTAGGGAAAACAAACGGCAAAACCAAAACATCTAATAAATCCTCTGCATTTCTAAGCTGTGCACACTGAGTATGAGGACAGTAGAGAGGAAACAACATGCTCACAACAGGTTGTTTTGCCTTTCTGTGGTCGATTTCCTGCTAATTTTGATATAATTCAGTGACTGTTGAGCTTCTACTATATGTGACAAAGTAACATTATTTTAAAGTTTTGTTTTTTGCAGGTTTACTCGTGTTTAATAAAGTAAACTATGTTCCTTTATGCCATGCTGTTACCTTCAGAGTTAGCAGTTAAAAGTCCTGTTGGGGTCCACATGGATCAGGGATTGACCACCGGATTGTTCTGCGTTACTGATAAATCCAGAACCAGGAAGTATTTTTCATCTACAAAAACTGATACACAGTGGAGTTTGTGTATGATGTTTTATTTTGAAATACCGGATAACGTGCGGTTTTCGTGCTTGACATCCTGTCTGGGACGATCTTCTCTGTGTAGATAAAATAGACTTGGCGCGAATCTTTAGCAGAGCTGCCCTCAATACGCTTCTGATACGGAGCTGAGACACTTCCTGTTTTAAATGCAGCATTGATTAAAATGGCAGCCTATTTGCTGTGTGATACGCGACGCTGACGGAACACGCTCAATACGGATCCTGTATGTTTTAGACTTTACTCAACACTGACATAATCACATTTATCATTTATAACAAATTCAAGTCTGAATTCCTCTAAATTTGATTCAAAACGAGTTTAAAACCTTCAGGTACTTCAGGCGGTGGTTCACTGTGTTATTATGTGTTTAAACGGCTCATTGCAGCTGGAGTGAGAGCCCCCAGAGTTTGAATGCAGGTTCCAAATTCAGGTACAAAGTAACAGCCACACAATGTAGAGGCTTGAGCTCAAGCTAAAATGATACGATTACCATGTGAATGAAGCCAATCTGAAGTTACTAAGAAGTGAAAGTCATGTAGGATCTATTACTGAGTGGATAAACTCACCATTTACAGCAAAATAGTCTTGAACATAAACATGAAAAACTGCGACACAATCAAGATCACAATTCTGCCATTAAAAAAAAAAAGGAAATAGGACGAATTTTTCCACATTATCCAGCCGTACTTTGGTGTAACTCTTCACCTCTGACTTTAATGAGCATGCACAGAGCTATGAATGTCGAGTTGACTAAAGATCTTTCTGAACAGGGACTCTGAAACAACAACAACAAAGCTCAGCCTTCACTGTTACACTCTATCACCTCTGCCACTACCTTCACTGTCATCACTAACCGCACATGTAAGATCAGCTGAAAGACTACGTCCGCGAGCTGCACCAAAATCGATCAACAGTTTTCGTTTTTTTCCTGACAGAAGGAGTCCTTGTTTATATGCTTCCTACATGCATTCATAGATTCCCTCCAGTGTCCTCCCGTAATCTGAAGACATGCTTGTTAGGTTAATTGGTGACTCTGGTGTGAGTGTGGATGGTCCTTCTACATGTCAGCTCCATGACTGACATGTCAGCCAATCCAGGACGCCCCCGGCTCGCCTCAATAACAGCTGGGGTTGGCTTCAGTTCAGACCCCACAGCCCTGAAATGGATGAGCCGTATAGATAATGGGTGGATTAGGCATGCAGACTCTCTTAACCCTGACCTTTGGTTTTACATGGACTGGAACACAGAATACAAACAAGACCTTATAGCTGGACATCAATACCCCATTAGAATAATGAGAGCAAACCCCTGCACCCGACACCGACACCAACAATAACAACAACAACAACAACGAAGGAATCCCCAAATGAACCGAAGCTGAGAGCAACAGGCACAACTGGCTGTAATGAATGGGTGTCCATATGCTTATTAAAATAATATGTTATGAGTTAGATGAATTTTATCAGATCGTAGAGGATCATGCAGAGTAATTGAAGTTCTGTTGTTTTCAATAAATGTTCTGTTATTTCTGACGATAGCTTTTCCTTCTCTTCCTCCCTCGTCTCCTCTCCCCCCTCTCCTCAGCCTCCCTCCTGCTCCACCACTCCCATGATTCAACATCTGGATGCAGCACCCTCTAATGATCACCCGGCACACTGCAGTGACTCACAACCAGCCAGCCAAGAACACACACATACACACACAAACACACACATTAAGACAAAACACACTGAACCCTCTGATTTCCAACTCCTCTGAGAGACACGTTGCAATATTTTTCCTGTTCTCCTCGCAGGCCCTATTGAACAGTCTTTACGCCTTTTTCCCCGCCGTTCTCCGCTCTCTCTCATTTCCTCCTCTTCACCTTCTCTTGATGTGTGTTCCGCCTGACAAAAGACACACTTCCTCTCCTCCCTTCGGTCTTTTCATCTTTGTCTCGTTCCCTCCTTCCTCGTGTTTGCCATAGAGAGATCACTGAGACAGGAACCAGAAATAGGCGGCCCGGGCGGGTGCTGCTCCTTTTTTACAAACCGCCATCAAAGATTCTCATCATCATCATCATCATCAGGCTATTGATAATCAAGCACTATTGAGCTCTTTTATCCCCCACAGAGACTCACACATATGTCTTTTTACATCCACTCCACCTGTCCCATTGTGCCAGACACCTCTGACAAGCTTTTTTTTCCCTCTCCACTCACAACAAAGAGGGCTGAAGAGAGAGGAAGAGGCCGAGGGGGAGTGAGGAGAGGATGGCTGAGTGAGGCCCCTGACAGGCAGACCTCTGATGAGAGTGCTTTACTCTATGTGTTATACGGAGAACTGTCAGTCAACGCTTTGGGCTTGTCAAACAAACGCTGCTCAGTGTGATAGATAACGTCCAATCTTTGCATTTCGCTGTCAGAGTACAGAGATTAAAACAGTTGAAGTGTACCAGCATTGATTAGGCCAGAAAATTTACAAACTAGAGAGGGGTGGTCACTCAACAGGTTTCAGACTAACCCCAAGAGGAACCTGCTCTCGATGGTTATTTCAAACTGAGTTCTGTCGTAAAATAAACACATTCTCAATAAGTGATATACTGAGTATCTGTCTCATCTAATGTTTTTAAAAACTACCTATAATCAAACTTTCCGATGCTTCTTAAACTCATAAATGAGAGTGCTGTTTCACTGCTAAATTAGTCCTTGGACAACTAAATGCTGAAGCTAAAATGACACAATGATCTACTACCTGTATGTAAACAAGAACAGATGACAGAGCTCTAACTGACTTAGTAAAATCGTAGGAATTACATGTTACGTCAATGCAAAGACGCGGTCAGACACTTGTACTACTCTGGCAGCGCAAATGAGTCGAATTGAGCAGGAGCTGAAAACGTCTCAACTTGAGCTGATATTCGCGTCGCAATAACCAATCAGCACGAAGGTTGCCGGGTGACGTATGAAAAATGGACGGTTGTTCACTGGTATCTAACATGGAGGACAAACTGATCGCGTGGGTGTGTGGGTGTCCCGAATTGTATGACACCTTTTCTTTCAATTACCGAAACCGGAATAAAGCGGAGCCCGCTTGGAGGCAAGTGAGTGAGGAGGTCAGATTACCCAGTAAATTGTAAAAAACATTTGTCTATCACTTGATCCCGCTGGTTGAATTGGCAGGAATTACTGTTTAAACTAGAATAAACGGCTATAAATGTGCAAATAAAGCGAGTAACAGTTGTAGTTGGGGTCTGGAGTATCAGATAATCAGATAGTCAAACAAACACTTCAGTCTGATGGAAACTGGACTTTTAATCAAAACATGTAAACATCGATTTTGTAAAGACTGACGTTTAAAGATCTTTAGGAGTGAAGCTAGTTCATTAGCGGCCTGCTACGTCTTCTTCGTCTATCCTCCATTGAAAGTCATGCAGCAACCAGTGCAAAGGACCACAGTGAAACTAGGATTTTCAAATAATGAATTGTTCAGCCCTCATTTTCAGTATCTGATTTTTTTTATATGACAATAAAGAGGTAAAGGTGAAAGACACACTTTCAGTAAAGTTGACAAAACAAAGTTGATTTTTTCTACCCACTGAAACTTCTGAAAGGAGAAAGATCTTTGTTTATAAAAACGTCATTACCAAGACAATCCTAATCAAAACACTGACTAAAATGTGACTTCAAAGAACAAGAGTCGACATACCGCTAAAAATGCAGACTAAAATATGATATAAATCAACCAAGACTGACTGAAAATAAAGAATTCAACTCAGATTTAATTCCCCGTCAACACTCACTGTGATCTAGACACCCATAGCTTCCTCAAATCACAGCCGACTGCTTCAAAAAGTAGAAACTGTGACTGAGCCGAGTATCAAACGTACATCTGGGGTAAATGTGAACACCTCCTTATTAATTTGAGGAGAAAAGCAGCAGGTGGGGGGAAGAGGAAGGTTATGAAAAGGTACAAGCAGCAAAATTAAAGAAGGAAAAGAGGAGTTAGAGGTTTTGATTTTGGGATGAAAGATAGAAGCTGTGGGGGGGTGTCAGACTCCTGAAGGATCTAATTAACAGTTTAATGGGGTCCTGGAGCTCAGGGAGAAAGAGCGGAGAGGAGCGCGGGGCCTCTCGCTTCAAGCCATAACCTTGATGGATTCAGCCGGAGCACAGCAGAGCCTAAAAAACTAGATTTAAATGTGTCAAAGAGTAAAGGTGATGGCGGGAGCGAGCCGAGATGAGAAGATGAGGGAGAGTCAAAAAAAAAAAAAAGACAAAATTGAAATGGAAATGAAAAGAAAGAAGTGTGAAAACAAGAATAACTACCTCGCTTTAAAGGAAGGAAGGGAAACAGTAAAACATCGCCTTCAGGCAGCTGTCAGCCGAGCCTCATCGAAGCATCTTTCCTCCTCTCTCTGCCTCTCACTAACTCACTCTGCCTTTTCCAGCTCTGCCATCAAAACACAGCAAATCAATCACCCTCCTGCAGCTACAACTCCTCCTGTTTAAGACTCATCTGTGACGAGACATCTGCAGATACCTTTTGATTAGCGGGAAAGATGATAAATGCAACATGCTATGGTTTAGAAAACATGGCTCGTGGGTGAAAGCTACGACTCGCAAACACACTTTGGTGCTTTTCCGAGTCGAGTGCGTGTGGGAATGCGCTCGCTTAGCTCGGCTTGTGTGCGCCGAAATGTGCGAGCGTGTTCATTTGCATGTGTGTATCTACGTGTGAGAGTTGGTTCTATAAATACGAGGTGTTGATGATGGTAGATAGCTATTAAAAGAAAAGAGGGGCAGACAGGAGGAAGAAACAGAGCGACAAAAAAGAAGGGATGGAGCCGTTCTGCAACTAAGTGGAGAAAAAATGTAGATTAAGAATCTTTGTGCTGCTGTCATCAATCTCTTTACTATCCAACTGCACAGCTCACTGCTCTCCATCTCTATTCATCAATGAGATACATGCTAACTCATCGCAGGAAAAACCTGCTGCTCTTAAAGTGCTCGGGGGTGATGGATTGAGATGCAGATCGCTTGTAGCAGAGTTTTCTTCCCCATATCGCAGACTCTTCCCAGCCTGGGATTAGAGGAGCTGATGAGGGTCGATGGCTGATAATTCACTCATCTGTATGGCTCATTTCCAAATATTTGCATGCAGAGAGTTGCTCGCCGGAGTAGGTTTCACCGCTCTGACCTACTTAAGTTGTTTTAAGCTGAATGACGCCGGTGAGGAAGAGTTCTGACGAAGACAGGAAGAGTGAGAAGGGGAGCTGTTTCTGCTGACAGGATTTACATTAGAGGTTCATCCTATTACGAGAATCCTTTTACTTCTTTAACGATGTGACGGATATGACTCCATCAACTCTGAGACAACAACATTCATTGGTTGTGAAATGACCACAGCACAGCAAAAGAGGACCAGTCCAGCCCTGGTTCAAGCCAGAGTGACAGTGAGGGGACAGAGCTCATTATTTTGGCAGTACCTTGAATGGTATGACAACCGCAGAGCCGCCACTGATGCCTACGATGGGCAGAGCTGTCTGAGTGGAGAGGAAGTCCAGAATCTGTGCCACTTCAGCCACCTGAAGACCAAAAAGAACACACAGATCAAGTGTTTGCACAAAAAATATGTGACTGTTTTGGTTCGGCTGAAAAGTTAAAGGGATATCCCGGCATAAAATTAATTAATAACACAACATATTTTTAACTTTGTCTAATTTAACTCTCTTCCAGCAGCCGCTTGTTTGTAGCGAGACCTCGGGCCAGTCCATTAAAGACAACAGTGGGGTGCCGCAGCTCAAGGAAGAACATTTATGATCATTACCTTGTCATTTCCTTGAAGTAATAATCACCATATTAATCATTTTGCACAGCAGATGCGGTAGTTCTTCTACCTTAGTGTCTCGGTCTGATTGTATTTCCATGAAGTAATGATCATAAATGTTCTTCCTTGAGCTGCGTCACCCCGCTGTTGTCTTTAATGGACTGGCCCGAGGTCTCTGTACAAACAAGCGGCTGCTGGAAGAGAGTAGGTGAGTTGTGTTTAGTCTCTTTGCTAAAGAAATGAGTCAAAGTTAAAAAGATGTTTGATGGCTGTGACCCTATATGTCCTGTTGATGAAGTTAGGTGCTGTTCTGAGCATTATTTGTGGCTATAGAGTGGCGTTTTGGTTGAGTGCGTCGCTCTCTGTATTGCTATCGTGCAGTTGTTACTAAAGTTGGTATAACTAGAGAAGCAAACGGTCAGCAACATTTATCTCTCGACGGGGTGTCTAACTCAGTGTTACGGTGTGTTTGTCCCTAAATTAATTTTACGGGATATCCCTTTAAAGCCCCAGTGAGGAAATTTTTGGTTCATGGTGTTGACCCCTAATCCTCAGCAGCTGTTACACCATCAAAAATCATGACATGGAAATAATCAAATAATGGATCTCTTTGCTTTCGTAGATTATGAAGAGGCATCAGTATCATTTTTATACCTGAGCACCCGCACCCGAGCCCACATCGTCCTCAAACACCACACCATGCAGCTTCTCTGTTGCCATGGTATCACAAAGGTGTGTCAGCAGGTCGCGAGGGTTGGTGTCATTGACCAGCACGGTCACCGGGCTGACCACTATGGGCAGGTCGACGAAGTTTTCCCCACTGAGACGCCCTCTGACCTCATTCTGGTAGCTGGAGCCGCTGAACACCACCGCCACGTTGATGGACGGGTGGAGGAGGAGCGGCCGGGCCTGCAGAGGGAGCGGGGCGGAGATGAGGAGGAGGAGGAAGAGGAGGAGGAGGAAAAGAGGAGGCCAGGGGGAGGGAGGAGGATGCCCCCTGGGAACGGCCATGTTGGCAACCTACTGCCTGGAAAAGATGGACAGAAAAGGGGCAAGGGTTGGAAAGAAGAAGAAGAAACAGAGGAACAGTCAGAAAGACACAATCTGCTTTTAATTTCTCTGACGTTTCTCTGACATATTAGGTCATAATCTGTTTGTTAATTCATCCTTTAATACTGTCTTTGTCATTTTTATCTCTGACCCTTTTGTTTGAGAGTATTAGCCCTGCTTTTAGCCTCTTGTGTGGTGCAGAAAACTATTTGTGTTTGTCAGCGTGTGCAAGTGTGCACGCATGTAATCCTCTGTAATCCAGCCTCCCCCCCAGTGTGATGCCTGTAATCACCTCTCCATCTCTACACATCTCTGAGTCCGCACACACACACACACATCAACAAACGCACAAACACATAGAAGAGGGTAACCCAAACTGTTGCACCAGGACTCCACCCTTTTTACTGTGATCAATAGTAACACAGAAAGAGTCAAACTTGTATTTCACACTCACACTTTCACATTTGCGAATATTATCAGGACCTGTTGAATAACTATTGTCATATTTCTGGTTTCAACAAGTCAAATTTAAGACTCTTTAAGACCATAATGAATATGATTTAAGATCCATTTTACATTCAAACTGGCAAAAAAAGTACAAAAGAGATGAAGGGAAATCTGAACATTTTTACTAACTTCAAATCAATCTTTATTTGTGAATAACATTGAGACATTTTTAAGATCTTTCAAATAGGGCTGGGCAATATGATCTCAAATTAATATCTCGATATATTGAGCAGTTCACCTCGATAATGATAAATGGACGATAACTACTCCACAAGCTGCTCACCAAAATGGCGTCAGTTATTGTCGTAAATTTCGGTATCGGTAAATTTTCGGTTCATCACCCAGCCCTACTTTCAAATTCATATTTACGACATTTTATGAGCCTTTAAGAGAATTTTAGACATTTCAAGACTTTTTAGGACCCAGCAGAAACTCAGTACATCTCTCATTCATTGGCAATATTTAAAGTGCCTTAAAGCAAACTAAATCTTTGATGGTACTGTGCATATTAACGAACCATCCAGCATCTATCACAAAAAGTCGATGGTGGTCCTGACGTTTTTTGTTGGATTTTAAGTATCAGAACAATTCTTCAGACATGATCCTGCCTCCTAAATTTTAACTCAACCACCAATGGATTCAAATAATGTCATCTGTGTGACTTGAGTCATTGTCTACCTCCTCTTAGACTGTCGGGTCATAGTGACCCTCTTTGCTCCGGAGAGGCTCAGACAGCCGGCAGAGACTAGGAAATAAACAAGCCACTTCACACACAATTGGGCTAAAGACCGAGTCTGTTAGAGTCACTTCCCCTCCCATCTAAGAGGGAACAACCACTGCTCAGCAATGGAGAACACGTCACTCATTGTAAGGGCTTTCATCAGTGGGCCAAAAGCTCAATAACCATGTTGTTCAGCCACTATCAGTGGGTTCAACATGTTTGTTTCACTGAGTCTTTGAAGCTGCAGAAAGAAGAACAAAGAGTAAAAGGAAAGTTGTATTTTCTCCCATTAGAGATTTATATAAATGACATTTTTGAATCACAGTTATTAATATCGTAGTGTGAACATCACCTCAATTGTAAACCTTGTAAAGTGGGTCTTTCTTTTATGTGGAGGCTTGATTTCACTCCCAAAAGGATCAATTCTTAATCAGAACCGAAAGTGAAATAAAACGAAAAAATATGTTTATTGATTATTTTTGGTCTGACTCGGCAAAGTCGTGACTAACTGACATTATCAGCCTCTGGGTTGTAAACAAGTGCAGCAGGTGATCGACTTCGCCTAAAATCAAACGTTATACACTTTTCTGAAAATATAATCCCCATGTCATCTCTGCAGAGGTTAAGTTACCACAACAGTTTTAAAGAAAACTTTTGACATTAATCAACGTTTACTTCGCCAAATAAGTCCTCCATGGCTTTACTACATTTGCTGTCACTTTTGCTTTCACTTGTGTTTCCCCCTTTTGCTCCTCTTAAGTAGAATAAATAAAATATGATGGCTGCAGAGACCTTAATCACATTAAAGTGTCCAACTCTTTAAAGTCAAGATGAAAAATATGTCAGCAAAGTGGTGCGGTGACCAGCTGCCTGTAAAAGCCAAAATCGGCGCGTTTTCTTACAGCCATCAAACTGAAATTTTTGTGTTTGTATATCAGCAACAAATTGAATCCCCATATCTATCTACACAGGATTTCCTCTATTCACATCTCTGTGACTTTTCCACAAAGCTGGAATGTGTGTAAAATGTTGATTAAAACAGGTTTTGATTGTTTGAAAATTATTTAAAACTCGCATTTCATCGCAAATATCGCAAACAAGCTCAATCAAATGTTTAAACAAAAAAAAAAAGTCTATGCGAGGTAACTGTGAGTGACTGCATGAGCAAATAATTCGACAATTTCAGAGTAATAATGTCTTCAAGACCCTCAAACAAGTCCAGTTGCCCTTTCAATGATGAATTGAAAAGTTAAATCTGTACCGTGGAAAAAGAAAAACATTTAGAAACATCTTCGTTTTTAAGCACGTAACAAACTTGGTTCATCGCCATAACCACCAGCAGATTCTTAGTGCGCCAACAACAGACGGTGTGAGTATCCTCACATTTCTATCTAGAGTGAGCATCTTTGATCAAGTGTTTACGGTTTGAAGATATCATTTTATTTAATCAATACCTTTGAACCTTTAATAAAGCCAGACGAGCTTTCTTACAGCCAATAAAGATCTCCACATACACTTTCACTTTGATAGAAGCTTTTATATGGAGTGTCGGTCTCATCTGTGGCCATCTGAGACGCCCTGGTAATTAACAGCACCTCCCAGCTTTGATTCAAAGCTCCTTTCAAAGCAACACTGGGCTGAATGTGTCCCACCTCTTCTCACTCTTCATGCTCTCAGTATATCAATCATTTATCTTAATGAGGTTTTAAGCTCCTGGGCTTCAAGTGCCCGGTGCAATAAATATATAAACCCAAAAAGGCAATATATTCCTGTTATTAGATGCTGCTGATCAAAATTCAGTCAATGAAAGGTAAAGCTGGAATGATGGACATAAGACGCCTTAAACTGAGGATTACTTCTTCGTTCTGTGTGTGTGTTTCCTGAGCGGTTTGCTGCTCAAAAGGTCCATCCTAATGGACACGGTGTATTAAAAATGTAAAGAGTGGTGTCGTCCGCATACAGAGACAGTTCAGACATCTGGTCAGCTAAATATCAGCATTAAATCCATTTAAAAAAAAGGCTTTATTGAGGATCAGATCTACAGTAAAACCACATCTGAGACATGATTTATGCAGATCCCCAGAGAATATATGCAGATCCAACACACTGTAGCAGGTTGTCTTACATTTGTTTCTTATGTAAATCCTTGCATTGCTTGTTTTGACACACTGATATTATTTATATCAAACCTATCGTTTTATCTGGATAGAGGCACAGAGGAGCTTTTAACCCACCACCCACTCATAATATGTGGGGATTAAAAATGAACAAACCCCCCACACAGAGAGACATCCAAGTGACAGACTTCAGAAAAACATCAACTGAGTCTTTTTTTTAAAATGTTTTTCCACCGGCTTCTTTCTGTTCCGCTGCGGAACGCCGGACTCCGCAGCTGATGGCAAGAGTTCTACTTTTCCGGACGCCAAAGCATGCCGGATAAATTCAGCACAGATTAACCCGTACTGGAAAGGAAGTCGGGCACAGACACAAAATAAAACATCCGGCTTCTTTTCGAAATAAAACACTCTGTGTTTCAGGCGGACCGTATTTCACATCGTGCAAAGAGGCAGGGACGAACAAGTGAAAGGTTTACAGACAGCATTTCAACCCCAATGACACTATGGATGAGAGGATGTCGATATCGCAATTGCATGCGAATCTGCGGGTTCTTGTGAGTTCTTGCGATTCCTGCTGTCCGTAATCTGCCACGAAATTGGCCTCACAAACGGACCCGGTAGGAATAGGCGTATGGCGAGAATCGCTGCGGTTCCGGATCGGAGCCATTTCTGATGCGGTGGAAATCCCAGGTAACGCTGTTATCAAACTTTATATGCAGCCAAAGCAAAAAAAAAAAACTCAAAAGTTCCCAACTATTTTGTGTGTTACCTGCTCTATGATCTGCTCCAGATGCAGACAGCTAGATAAAGAGTAAGTATTATGATGCCAACAGACACAACTTGATTTATCTTGATGGTTTCTGGGATGTAGTTATAAGTCCGGGACATGGGTCAAATCAAAAGGCATGTCAAAGAAAGTTTTCTTTGACATTATGATTTGTTCTCATCCTGCTGCTGGTGATGATGTTATTAGCTTTCTGACATTGGAAATGGGACACAATGACGTGATTGACAGCTCTGTTGACGAATGAGGCTCCTACCGGCTGTGTGAAGTCGATTAGCTGGAAGAGCACGGTGTCACTGAACTTTTCATAACCCGGAGTTTCTGCCTCAAGCAAACTGAAGAAGCTATTAGCCTGTGGTTTGTACTGACCTGAGGGATCCTTACTGTTTTATCAGTAAGTTGAATGTGTGTTTTTGTTTTCAGACGGGGTGAGACATCAATACTGCAAGTCCAACAAACTCCAAAGTGCAGACTCTGGCTCCAAATGTGCATTATGTTAGACGTGCTGTCCTTCTTTAAATGCAGTCATTGGTGTAAACACTCGGGCATATTTGCATTCAGAGAGTTAGCATATGAATAAAATATAAAATAAAGTAAATGGTAAAGGGAGATGGGAACTTTTGGAAACCGTGGGATGACTGCAAAAGATGATAACAGCAAGGACAGAGTGGACGAATGCCGACTGGTGAGCAGGTCAAGTGTTCATTTAACAGTGTAATCTCTGGAAAAAAGGCAGGATAATGGGGCTTCAGATTAGCAGTGTGTGTCTGTGTCTGTGTGTGTGGAAGGGAGAGGGTGGGTGCGTCTGCTCCAGATTAGCAGCAACATAACAGAGTGTGATTATGACAGTGAAAAGATGAGAACAGAGGAGGGTTAGGCAACAATGTGAGGCATCTGAATTTCAATCACACACACAAACAGGCGGCAGAATCAGCTGACTGTCTTCTTATCTTTGAATAAATGAAAACAGATGATTGTTGCAGACACACAGAGATTAACGGGATAACATCTGGCCTTATCATCCTTAAATCCTGTTGTGTGTCTGCGCTAATTCTCCCAAAAAATATATCAACGTGTGGGGATCAAGT
The DNA here is from genome assembly GCA_962446985.1 of Xyrichtys novacula. Classification (NCBI taxonomy): domain Eukaryota; kingdom Metazoa; phylum Chordata; class Actinopteri; order Labriformes; family Labridae; genus Xyrichtys; species Xyrichtys novacula. The sequence continues at coordinate 1,618,891 of OY660882.1, read as the reverse complement.
GAGAACGGAAGTGCGCTCTGGTTTCAGTGTCAGTGTAAATTGTGGACGTGGTTTCAAAGCCATCAGGACCAGCATACACAAGACTGTACGAACTTCAACATCAAACTAATTACAAAAAATACAACAAAAGAGGGCAGCGAATTAAAGAATATATGGGAGAAAAATAGCATTTCCTTAAATGGCCACTTGAGGCCAGCTCCAAAAAGTGAGTCAATCCCCCTTAGGTTACAATGCCAAACTTCAGCAGCAAAAATAAACATTTTACCGCCAATTAAGGAGAATCTGTTTGGGGTTTTTAAAAAGCTTGTTCTGTGCACTGGTGATTAACTTTCATACAACTCCTCTGTGTAATACATCTTTGTGCTTGAAGAAAATTTATATTGCTTTGGATGACAGTCTGCTTCCAGCACTGTAGAATAACCTCTTCTCCCTGAAGGCGACATACCTGTAATCTTTTTTGGCAGACACTTGAGATTGTAAAGTTTTGATGTCAGTTTTTGCAAAGCTGTGGTTTTCCGTGCAGCTCTACCACCTGTCCATATATGGTCATATACAAAAAACAACTGTTATTGCACTTCTACAAGAGCTGTGTCCAAAACTGTACACTACTGAGTCTTAAGCCCATTTCAAACTCATACTATGTAATTTTGTGTGTGAGAGAAATGTATGTATGTATATCAGATTGGCTAATAAAGCAAACAGGGTTGGTTCAGGTTCAAGCTTGGGCCAGCTCTTAGTGATACTACTATAGGTTAACCTGGGATTCCCTCCACATCTGGAACGGCGTCGATTTTCGCTGTACATCAATTCCTACCAGGTCCGTTTGTGAGGTGAATTTCATGGCGGATTACGGACAGCAAGAATCACGCGATAACGAGTTGTCTTTTGACACATAGGCTAACCATAGGATCAGGAGATTGTGTCCTTCCAGAAGAGGAAATCCACTTCTAGACTTATAAAATCAGCATCTCCTCATCTATGGTGTTATCGGGGTGAAATGCTGTTTGCCTGTTTGTATGATGGGAAATACGATCCGCCTGAAACACAGTGTTTTATTTTGAAAAGAAGCCGGATGTTTTATTTTGTGTCTGTGCCCGACTTCCTTTCCAGCACGGGTTAATCTTCGCTGATCTTATCCGGCATCCCGCAAAAATAGAACTCTTACGATTAGTGATAAATCAATATCAACTGATATTAAAACATATTTCGTGATAAACTTTTTCCCATATCACCCAGCCCTAGTTGCAGCGCTCTGCTATCAACCAAAAATGACTAAGAAGTTAACTAAAGCATCAGAAAATCTGACTGTTTACCAAATACAACAACTGTACTGTAAAGGCCAACATTACTTTATTACTGCTGCACAACAATACCAAAAACTTGTTTGACCACATGTTCAGCTGATGCTTAAAGCTGTCCCCTGGTTAAGGTTCTCAACCCTCCTGGGAAACTCAGTGTATTTACAGAGGGGAACATTCAGTCATTTAGCTACTTAACTCAGATACGCTGGAGTCGCTACACTGAGTCCCCGGGGGGTGGAGAGGAAATGAGCAGAGAGGATCTAGTTGATGGGATGAGCATCATCACCAGAGTATTATCAACATGTCTGCCTCCAACCTTGGTTTTTTTTTCCTTCTTTTTTGCTGCACCTTTGAAACTGATTTGATTGCATTAATTAGGGAGCCTGAATTAGTGGGCCAGTATTAATGTAGTAGACGGCCCTCCTCTCATCAACATACTGCAGGCACAGCGCTCTGACAGCTGTATGAAACATCAGGATCCTCTAGAGCCTCATTTATGCAGACTTGATATTCAGTCCAAGAAATTACAGTATGAAAATTTATTCTGCTGCAATTATTTTATTCCAGGATACTGATATTTAACTATTTCTAACTGATAGTGGAAACGTTTGATTTGATGACTTTTAAGTGCACAATTGATTTCTCCGCACAAAGCTTTGATGACTGGGAGATAGTCTGTGATTGGGACAGTATTCAGACCTTGTTAGCGATAAAACAGTCTTAATAAGATGTAAAACATTTTGCTTCAATAGTAAAGGTACTCCCAACACAGAATGACCTATCTCACAGAGATCATTTCTCCTGCAACACAATCAAGACACTGATGCAAGCATGATGTTAATTTTGTCGCTGATTATGGGTGAGCAAATCTTAATTACTTCATAGCTGGACAGCTGTTGAATTTCCCCTGGGAATAGATGAAATATTGCCTTGACCTATAAAAATACATCATAATTAGCATTGATGACACTCTGGATTATTTTTCTGGATCTGAAAAGTGAATTTTAAATTAAGTGAAATTTATACTAGTTGCCTTTAACGGGAAAGTAGAACAAAAATATAAATAAAAATGCCTCTGTAGGGTCATTCATTACAGTAACAGTTTAATTATTCAATTTTTTACTGGTTACCAGATCACATCAATACAGATGACGGGTGTGTGACTTAAACTACAGCCTTCAGCCACTAAGTAAACCGTTGCTAATACAATGAAAATACAGGAACACATCTGTACTGTAGGAACTGGAGGGTTCAAGATTGGGCCAACCCAGTCCAACAAGACTTGCTCAACTGGCACACATGCCATTAAATATTTGGAAAATGGTGTGTGTCAGTGTGGAAGTTATTCATACAAGACCACTGAACTCATAGAATAAAGCAGTTACAATAAGTACTACTGACGATTGTTTTTTTTCCTGTGCAATGTTCAGGGCGTTTGTTGGCTAAGCATTCAAGGCTTTAATCCATGTTGCAGCAGTCATTTATTCCTCCCCGACTCTTTACTCTCCAAATCAACTCTAAAATTAGGTGTATAAGATACACTTTCTATACCTTTTCTGTCATCTACAAAGTTTTGCATGTTTAAGTTGTTGCTTGTTTATTCAGGCGCCATCTTCTGGGTAATATACAAAGACCCCCTCTACGTTTTCTCTGGAATACTGCTCACACCAACATCCAAGATGCAGCTCACCTTTGTGCCCCAACGCACAAAATCTTAAGGTACATCTTAACAAAACAAGCTTGTTGACGCTCACTGAAGATTTTCAGTTTTGAACGCACAAAACTACTTTATCGTGATTTGGAAAAGGTCATAGTTTCAGTCTGCAGAAGCAGAATGACTGACCTACTTACAACTGTACATGAGATATTTAATAAAGGTAACAAAACATTATAGGGTGTGCGTTATAGAAGTCAACAACTGGTTTCAACACAGGATAAAACCTGATCTCTTAGGTGAAGAGGCCCATATCATCATTTGTTCTCTTCATGCTTTATCACCTAAATTTAACACCACGTCAAGACTACTTGAGGACAGCATGCAGGTTGAAAATAAGCTTCATTATCAGGCTAGAACCTCTGCTTTCAAAAGTCTTTCATCCAACAACTTGTTAGGTTATGAAAACCTGAAACAGTCACAAAACCAGACTGCACAACAGACGTCAAACAGAGCTACACTGCCTTGTCCTGGTCAAAAAAACAGACAGGAGAAAATTAGCGAAGATTTCAACACGTGACTGTCCTTCCACTTGGTCTTCATCCCTCTACATTTCTACCTCTTGGATGAATAATAAAGACAACTTGACTTGTGAGTGTTGCACATGCAGCTCTCAAAAGGCCATGCAAGCTGCTAATAAACATACAAATTGAACTCTCAATATAAATAAATCAGCATGTCATGTTTAACCCCCTCAGCTTATTATGAAACATATCGCATAACGTCTCCCTCATAAATTTATCATAATTAGGGTTTTAACCGCCAACAGTTGCCACCCAGTCTCTCAGTGGGCGCCTGCTCTCGCATATAAAGATTTGACAGCTGTACAGGAAATCGTTGGAGGCCGAAACGCAGCAGCAGCAGAGATGAGTGACGTTGACAAGACGGGGGCATTTCTATAACGGCTCGGCCTCCTGCCAATCAAACGTAAAGCAATCAAAACCTCAGAGACACCCAATCTGCCGCCACACCTGTTTAAAACAGACATGTGACCCCTATATATGATACTGTTAACTCATGCATTTATTCACACAATTATTCCTCATTCATTCTAGTCTTAGCCATTTGGTTATGACGCTTTAACACAAAACCATGTTGTAGTGTGTCTGCAAGTTCTATAAAGTCTAAACATTACAAGTTTTTTTAAAAGTTACAAAAAAATAAAAATAAAATGTAATCAACAAAACCAAAGAAGTAAAGAAAATGAGGAGATGGTGGGTCAAATGAATAACAGAAATACAAAGAAAAGAGAGAAAAAAAACAGCAAAAAGAAAGAAAATAGTCCCTGTAATATAAAGAAAAGTAGAAAAACAAAAGTAATAAAAAAGAAGGAAAAAAGTCAAAAAGGAAAAATAAAAAAGCAACGAAACAGAAAGAAAAACAGAAAGAAGTAACAGCAATAAAAACATCAAATGAAAAGGATGGAAGGAAAGAAGGAAGGAAGGAAGAAAGAAAAAAAGAAAGAAAGACAGACAAGAAAGGAAAGAAAGAAAGAAAGAAAGAAAGAAAGAAAAGACGACAGACAAGAAAGGAAAGAAAGAAAGAAAGAAAGAAAGGGATGGAGGGAGGGAGGGAGGAAGAGAGCGTCTTTCAAGATCAGCGTCTTTTAGGCTTTTTTTTTTCCATTCGTACCGCCCCTGGACCTCTTGAGACCCTTCAAGCCTGAGACCTTTTCCTTTTACCTCTAGACTACTCTGGGGACCGCAAACCCCACGTTGAGCACCACTGGACTGTAAACCGCAGCTGATTTTGAATTTTCTCAAGCTGTCAAAAATACATGAATTTCACAAAAGTCAGACAAAAAAATGTGGTCGAAGATGAATGTGCCTTTTCTAGTTAGTTCCTCCATTAACTTGAGGCCACTTTGCTTCATCTTCAGGCCACCAACCACATGATTAGAAGAGCTGTGAAGCCAAAGTGAGTTGTTGTGAGAGGTGCCTGATATATGTTCACAGCAGCAGTTTGACGTCTTAACAAGGATTTTAAAAAGAAGCTGGAACAACAGTTTGAATTTACAGGGTATTTTCTTCATGAAACCAGCTTGAGACCTCTTTTTCTTCTACCAGGGGACCCTTAAAGGACCTCAAACCCTATATTGAGAACCCCCTCAGGTAAACGTAACTGAATTGTGCCTCTAAAAGAATCTGCGGTACACGATGCTGTAACCTGATCAGCGTAAAGTGGAGCAGAAAGCTTGTGTCAGTGATGGAGAAAAATGAGAGCTGCTAACATTCAATTTATGGGACAAATCAATGAGCATTAGCAGATAACTGATACCACAGTGAAACGGTGCGAGCCCAACATCCATAAACCATAAGCAAATGTGTCAGGCTGCACACAGGTGAACACACACACACACACACGCACACAGTCAAACAGAGAAATGCTAATACGTCCTGTTACAGCGGTTCCAGTTTTAGAAACAACTGGCTGCTCTGTTTGTGTCAGCGGCGGCAGCAGCAGATGGGATCTTTCTCTCGAGGAAACTCTTCACTTATGAAAACTGAAGGAATGACTGCTCTCATACTGCGTGTCTTCACTCACAGTCCCCCTGAGCTCCTTATTCTTGATTCTATTCTGTCTCTATTTCTCCAAATCTGTCGCGCTCACTTTTACATAATTCCTGACAGATTAAGTGACGAAAAAAAGGGAGTGTGAGGGAGTGTGTGTGTGTGCTGGAGACTTACCTGTGCTTTCTGCCGTCATCCAGCTTGAACTCCTGCTGTTCCATCTCTTCCTCCGAATGTCTTTTTTTTCCCTTTTACCTGGTTTTGACTTGCCTCTCTCCCCTCGCAGCACCTGTAGGAGTGTGCATTTAGACCCAGTCTCAGTGTGAGAGCGAATAAGAGCGAGTTAACAGTGACTCTCTCTCTCTCCGACTCTGTGTGTGTTTGGCAGCTTTTGGATGTCTGCACACTCCCCTGGAGGACTTCACGACGTGACAGCGAGCGTATGTGATCTCTCTCTCCCCCCCAAAAAATTTCAACTCCTCACTTTTTCTTTTTTCTCTTTTCATGCGTTTGTCAAGGTGCAAAAATGTACAAGCGGTCCAGAAGGTGAAGACAGGACATCAAAAAAGGAGCGAAGAGGGTGACAGAAGATGAGCATCCAGCCGGTGTGTGTTTGTGTGTGTGTGCTTAGCTCTCTGTCTGTTTCCCTCTGGCTCCCTGCTGCTCGGATGAGGAAAGGAGTGAAAGAACGAGGGAAGCAGGAGGATGAGGAGAGTGATAAAATGCCTCTTCAGCGGAGGAGCAGAAGACGGCGGCAACACTTCAACAGCAGTAGCAGCAGCGCTGGTGGCGGCGGTGGTGGTGGTAGTGGTGGCTGCTGTGACGCTTCCCCACCGTCTCCTCTTGTCTCCCCCGCTCCTCCACCTCCTCTGCCTCCTTTTCCCTCCTCCTGCTTGGGGGCGAAAGACACAACAGATCCATGGGAAGTTGGGAAATCTCACGCAGGTTTTGGCATGTTGGGAGCAAAAGTTTTCCCCCTCTTTTTTGTCCAGTTTTCAGTGATGAAGGTACTCCGCAGGAAAAGATCCCCTGGTGATGAGGATGATGATGATAATGTGCTCTCAGCTCCTGTGTGAAGAAAAAAGAGGAGTTAAGAAGAAAATTTGGGTTTGTTCTCGCGCCCCATGCCCTCTTTTTCCCATATGGATGCAACCGATCCAGATGTTTGTTGATGGTCAGAGCGTTGGAAACACAGCGGGACAGATGGCAGGTCTGCGGGGTCGGGCAGGCTGTGCACTAGCAGGTCCTCATCCTGTTGCACTGATTTTTCCCTTTTTTTTTCTCCCACCAGTTTCTCTCCCTCTCACTCTCTCTCTCTCTCCCTCACCGCTCTGTCACACCAGTAATCCTGCTTTCCATTTCCTCTTTAACTCCATCTTTTCTTTATCTCTTTCTATCTCCTCTCACTCCATCACAGAAGGGGCTGCATGTGCGTCCTGATAATAATGGTGTGAGGATTTAGCCTGCCTACCCTCCTCTCCCTCTCCTCCCTCTCACTCACTTCAGAGCAACCCCTCCTCCTCCTCCTCCTCCTCCTCCTCGCCATCCCAGCCCTCTTTCACTCCCATTTTCTCGGTATAACTCACCTTCATCCTACCATATATCCTGCCTACTTTTCCTTAAATCACCTCACTGTATACCTCTTCTGTTGAACTCCTTATCTCTGCCTTTTTCCCTCTCTGTTCCACTATGAATCCCATTATGATTATTGCTTTTCCACTTAGGCCCCTCCAGGCACTGTCGCGCGTTTATCAGTGTGAATACATTCGTCCAAAGTCAATAACCTGACAAACATCATATTTACCTTGGATGACTGACAGGGAAATACACAAACAGGGAGAATAACCAACAAGATAAAGCAAATACTGCAATAAACCCTACAAAGCTTGTGCATTAAAGGGGATTTACCCCAATTTTACACATTAATCTCATCTTCATTAATGTGAAATTATAGATAGATATTTTTTGTCACTCTGTACGTGCAGAAAACTGCCTCTTGTAACGCCCTATGAAATACGCCAGCTGTGTAACCAATTGAAGATATGGTGAGATAATTGACCAAAAAGTGAATACCCACCAACAAACAAAGAAGAAAATGCAATGCAAAAGGTTACAAACCCTGAGCTGAGCAAGAGGCCCACGGCGCCTGTGCCAGAATTTTTTATTTTTTTTTGTAGGATGGTAGGAGAAGGTCCCGCCCTCCTTCGCCTCTGATTGGCTAGAAGTGTTGGGCTCTGATTGGTTATTCCTAATGGCTGTGAAACATCATTGTCTGTCGGGTTAGGGTTAGGGTTAGGAGATTCAGAAGTGCGATAATGTTCTGTAATGTTCTGTTCGATGTAAAGAGCTGACGTTTGGCTTCAGTGTGTGATGACGTTTCCAGCTTATCTAGCCAATCAGAGGCGAAGGAGGCGGGACTTTCCCCTACTGTCCTACAAAAAAAACTATTGACGCCTATGCAGCCAAAACAGCCGACCACTCAGTCCGCTTTCCCAAGCACATCGCCTTACGACAAAACGTCGAAGAGACACAAAGACCTCACAGATGCAGTAGCTTATTGTAATGCAAAAGACATGCTACCAATAAGCACTGTTAAATTTAATTTTTCATATTGTGATATATATCGATATCGGCTAATATGAAAAAAATATATCATAATAAATTTTTTCCCATATTGCCCATCCCTAGTTACAAGACATAAACACTCTACCTGGGGCGTCGCTGATTCATGCAGTCCTGTTCACCTGTTTGTTCTTACAATCAGTGGAAATTAAATATAAGTAATAACCACTAACATGTCACCAAAAATGTTTCATTTATGAGCGATAAAAACTGATCAGTTTGGGAGATATTCGGCTTGAAATGACAACAGCTAATTTAGCTTGATAAAGAAATGTCCGGTTTAAAGGGTTAACGGCTACGTAAGATGGCGAAGTTACCGAGGCTACCGTTACAACCGTTGCTACGAACGCAGTTTAAATTGCTACAGTTAAAACCGTTGCTTCGAACGCAGTTTAAATTGCTACCGTTAAAACCGTTGCTTCGAACGTAGTTAAAATTGTTGAACGTAACGCACTATCTTTAGTAGGAAAGTAGAAACACAGTCGTTTTGAAACGATAAAGCAAATCTCAGAGTTGAAACAAATACTACAAAGCCGTTTCATTCTCAGTTTTGCTCACCAAACATTTCCCGTCGCTTAGCTAGCAAGAACTCACCCCGAAGAAGTCCGTTTCTAACAATGTTCCAGGAAAAAAGATTCAGAACGAACATTATTGTTTCCTCGGCAGGTAGGAACATCTTCTTGACACGGTTAGCTCCAAATATCTCCAAACAAATTGAGTCGCAAAATTTTAAAACTTCTTCTTCACTCAGAAACGTCTGGAAAGTATGCTGTCGAAGTGCCTTCTGGGAAATGTAGGAATGTAAAAGTGGAAGTTTTGGGAGCCATTACCTTATATCAACTCCAAATATGCGAATTACGGACTCTTTGTGTTGTTTTTTATGGTTGTAAAAGAAATATCCTTAAATTTAAGTCACTCTTCTAAATGAAACACCCAAGTAACAAACAAAATCCAAACTTTATTATATTTTTTTATGCAAGTGTAGATTCATTCATCGATGTCCTTTGAAATTGAAATGTCACGATCCCCAAAAATATTGTAAGTTGAACAACAAAGACAGAAAATAAAATGTTTGTGGAAGATTTGCAGTTATATGCAGAGGAGGTAAGCGTTGTTGGAAATTGAGTTTGGAACTAAATTGCTCCTTGAGATGCTGTCAGTATATCAAAAAGAGCAGGAAAGCAAAGCTATTAGGTGGTATTCTTTGATTTAATATTATTCCTAACAGTCTGCTTGTAATATTTGGATATAAAAGAGGATATTTGGGCCTATACACTGCAAGCTTACCATAAGCCTTTGAGTATTTATCTATGAGCATGTTTATTGGGGGGTTTTGTGTTCTCGATAATCACGTCCATTCTGTGTTGTTATGTTTGCAGCACGAATTTGAAGAGGATCGATTAAGAAAATAATCACTGGCTGCAAACTTCAGCCCACAAATATCACATTGTTACCTTGGATTATAGACAGGATAAACACAGCAGCTTGTAAAACCCGAGAGACAAAACAAATGTGGCTGTGAACCCTGGAAGTGTCTCACACATACAAATGTGACCGTGCTTTACGGCTTCTGTTTTGTTTCAGGTGCTTATAGTGGAGGCAATCATCCGTCTGAGAGAAAAGTACTCCATCCTGACTCTCACTTCTTCCATTCTGCAGAGAGTGAGCACATGTTTCTCCGGGTTATGTTGACTTGAGGAAATGTGTTTGTGTGCTGAGAGGAGAAAATAGTGAGTAATGCTGAGTGAGTGTTAGGGAGAGAAAAATATCTGATTACCTCACACTTTTTTTCTCATCTCTGCGTGGCTTACTTGTGACAGTTATTTTGCAGAGAAGAAACAAACTATTCTGCTTTCACTCACATCCTGGGACGAGCGTTTGATGGTTTTAAAGAGAGCTGTCTTTTTGCAGGTTAGCATCACTCCTAATAAAAGCTGTTTTCTTCCTCTTTCTCGGTCAGGTGACAGGCCTTTTAACACAACGCTATAAATACAGACGGGTGTTGAAATAGAGTGTTAGAGATGAGAGACGTGTGACTGAAGTGTCTATATCTGTTGGAGGTGTGTGTAGTAGATACAGCGATACCTCTGAAGAATGGAAACAGACAATAGAGGACAGATGTTTCAAAGGATGGTATCTCTCTCTCTCTTTCTCTCTCTGTCTTTCTGTCTCTCTCTCTCAGCAGCTGGACAGCCTGCAGAGAACATATGTTCTCCGGCCAGCAGCTCGATCACATCCTCAGATTAACTCTGATTGATTCAGTGAGGAACAACATTATGCTCGCAGGGAAAAGCTTGCTTGCTGACTGGCAGATAATTAAATCTACAATTTTGAGTGTTGTCAAGCAGGATTTATGTTAAATATATGACTTGTAAGATGTGGATTTGTAGAGAACCAATACGGCGTTTCACTGCAGCGTTTGTTCTTTGAGATTGTCAACAAATCCACGGCAGAACATCTGCAGCTCATAAACTCTGCATTAACATCTGAGAGTGTCATGAGTGGTGATGAAACAGTTGTTGTAGTTGAACGAAACAACATTACTTACTTTTTCCAAGCCAAGCTTTTAAAATTACAGCTTTTTTTTAAGGTCTGTATCTCTGTTAATTGTACACACTTGAATTTTATTGCAGTAGCTGGACAAAAACCACAACATGAACATCGTATCTTTGGATATTCAAAACGGTTATTGGCATCGCCCCACTACTTTTTGACTCGTATTGCTGTAGTCAACTCCCATAGTGACAAAGTCAGTTTGGAACAAAGACAGAGAAAGTAAAACACTGGACTCTAATATCAAAACTTTTTACTTTCTACACCTTAACAAACAATATAACCCAAGTTGTCGCCTAAGTTAAAGCTCTAAGGAGTTCATTTACATTTAACTGGTCAAGACCAGTAATTAGTCTTCCTTATCACTTACGAGAAGGTTTCCCATTTTGAATAACTGTTAGGAGAATTTTCTTTAGCCAATCCCATCAGCCTTTAGGGCGGTGGAGCCATGCCACTCAGATACCATGGATATGTTGGTGTTAGATTACTGGAGACAGACAACCATCCTCAACAAAAAACCTTGTACACATTTGTTATGCTATGGTATTCCTCTATATGGTCTCTCCATATGTTCACCTAAGGCTCCTTAAAATATGTTGTCCTTTGTTTTTACCCTACATGGACTCTTCTTAGGGTCAACTAAATGCCAGCAGAATGCTTAGAAATGTGGACGACTGTATATATTTGAGCAGTCTCAGACCAGTCAGACATTCCATTCTTTCAAGTGTAAACCTGAGCTAGGCATCCTTACAATAACATAAATTAGAATTAGAAGACATTGTAAAGTATCAGTAGTAGTTGTTGTTGTTTTTTCTTTGAATTAACAATTGGCTTCCCTACATTTCAGACAGACAACTCTCCCTTATGTTATGAATCTCTGTTGAAAGACTCTGACCTCTGCCCTCCTCACAGCTTTACTTTCACATATTATGGCAGTAGAGTTGAAGAGAAATCGTGGAGTTATTGACACAATATCTCAAACTCTGCCCAGTTGGAGCCTTCGGGTGGATGCAGGAGTGGTTGGTCTGAAAATCTGAGTCGACTACAGGCTGAGAGCAGAAATCTTTCAGCTGAAACAGAGTGTCAAATCGGGGTATGTGTTTGTCATGTGCTTGTGAGAGTGACGCATGTCGAGTGAGATATCAATGTGGCTTAAGTTGACTGTCTGAACTAGTTCTCAGGCTTTGCTCTATTCATCTATGTTGAAAATTTACCCCAGTGGCAGCCCAAACATGTGTATAACTGCGACCCAAGGATTCAGCACCATGGACAGCACCTCATATTGGGGCCAAGGATTTTCACAGGACAACAGTTGTTAGTTCTTGGCAGGTTTGGTAAATCATCCTTTATTTTGGCCCCCTCTGTTATGTGCCAGTGGTCCAGGTATGAGCAAACTGTTTTTCACCCCAAACAGTCGAGTTAAGCCAGTAAAGCAAAGCACACAGGCCAGGTCAGTCAACATGAGGTGAGTGGGGCCACTTTCTGCGACACAAACCTTATTCATGCTTTACTGTATGGCAAAGAGTTAACTAAGAAGATTAAGAGTACTCTAATGTTTGCTCAGAAAATGTAATCAGTAACTAGTTCGCAAAGTTTAAGATAAATAATAGAAAAAAGGGGAACAATGACCTTACAGATGATTAATGAGCTATTCGTTCCTTGTGGCATAAAATGGTAAAATTGCAATTAGTGTCTTTTTTCAACTCTACAAGTATAGAAGTGTCCGACAGTTTTTCAATAAAATGTTGCAACTGGAGAGGATAAGACACGGCATCACTGAAGTAAAAAGCAAAAAAATAAATGGGAAACGAAGAGAAAGAAGCTCAAAGTGGTCATACAGGATAAAATAGAAAAAAACATAGATGGGAAAGAACTGACCTGTATTATATGTGCACTTTCCCAGACGCCTAAAGAAGGCACTTACTTAATCTCTTTACCATGAAACTCTGACAGCTAAAGTGCAGTCCCTCCAAAAGAAGCTCCAAAACTGACAGGCAACAAGAAATATGGATAATATGATCCATCTATAAGGTAGATATAATCCTCAGTGAGTTGAAATGCCTTTGATAGTAAGTAGTCCAGGGGGTTGAAATAGTCCATAACAAAAGTAACTGCACTTCTAACTTTTGACGTGTAGTTTGAGAGTTTTATCTCATTGCTATTGTTATGGACTGGGGTGTTCACACAAGGGTTAAAAGTGACAAACCAGGAACCTTTGATTTTATGTCTCTGAGCTGGAGGTTATTTGGAAACATCTAAGATTAATCTCTGAGAAACACCAGGCTTTAGTGTGGCTGAGGTTTCCGGCATCACTGGGTTTCAGTTTGACACAGAGTTGTGTCATCTGCATAGCAATTAGAAACAATTTTATGCTCACAAATTACATGCCCTTAAGGAAGAACACAAATTAAAAACTATGTGTCAAGAATCAAACCCTGGGGAGCAGTAACAAGTGAAGACAGCCAGAGATGAGCCTGTGTTTTGAAAAGTGAATTATTACAGAAACATATTAACTACAAGTCAGTCTGTGTAGCTGAACACTTTTGTTTCAGTGGTGATATGTCTAAATGTAACATATCACGATCAACACGTTGTACCAAATCAGGTTGTAACATGTAACAGATCCCACAACTTGTCACATTGCCATATATCAGTGTTAAATATTACATTTTTACATATTACACTTTATCATTTTATGTATCATGTCACTCGTCATTACTCTGTGACATCACATTGTAACGTATTACATTGTAATGTATGAGACCATAACATACCTCATGACTATGTTCATGTCATAGCATTGTACGACTTTAGAGTAACACATCGTAGCGGATCAATTTATAATGTATCATTTTGAAGTGTACGACATGGTTTGTGATGCAATGTAGAATTTTGTGTCACATCATAATAATGAATAGAAATGTTTCATATAGTATCATATAGGATTGAATTAAAGGGATATTCCGGCATAAAATAAATTTAGGGTCAAACACACTGTAACACCGAGTTAGACACCCCCTCGAGAGATGAATGTGGACGACCACTTGCTTCTCTAGTTATACCAACTTAAGTAACAACCGCAGATAGCAATACACAGCGGTCTGAGGAGCCATAAACAAACCTCAAAACGCCACTCTACAGCCACAAATAACGCTCAGAACAGCACCTAACTTCATCAACAGGACATATCAGGTTCCAGCCACAGCACTAGCCACCAAACATCTTTTTAACTTTGCCTAATTTCTTTAGCAAAGAGACTAAACACAACTCACCTACTCTCTTCCAGCAGCCGTTTGTATGTAGCGAGACCTCAGGCCAGTCCATAAAGGACTGCTGTGGGGTGACGCAGCTCATGGAAGAACATTTATGATCATTTCTTTATCATTTCCTTGAAGTAATAATCATCATATCAATAATTTAGCACCACAGATGTGGTAGTTCTTCTGCCTTAGCTCCCCAGTCTGACTGAATTTCCATGAAGTAATGATTTTGACTTGGTTTTCAAGCGTTTACTGTTGTCATGGTGACTGTTTACTGCATCCCTTGCGTCTCTAAACAAAAAACAAACACGATTTCCATGTATGAAAACTTAAAGTTTCCTTTTGGAATCAAACACTCACCAAGAAAAATCTGTTGTATAATTTTTGTACAACAGCAAACCAGGTAGACAGTCATGCTTTTGAGATATTATCAGGCATTCAGCTGTGTGTGTGTGTGTGTGTGTGTGTGTGTGTGTGTGTGTGTGTGTGTGTGTGTGTGTGTCGCTGTATACATGAGTGTGGACAGATGTTTAAACAGGCAATCATCACTCAATGAGTAAACAGCTCAGATGATTGGACTGCTGTGTGTGGCTGTGGAGGTGAATACTAAGAGAGGAGGACGGAGATTGGAAATGAAAAGACAAAAGCAGTGGACTGAAGGAAAAGTAAATAAACTCTATCGGCTTATATTAGAAAAGCTGCCATCAGGGCTGAATGCAAATTTGTGATTAGCCCACATTTGTGATATTTTTATCTCCTGATGCAACTCTTTGATCACGGCCATGTGTCAGAAACGTAGGAATAATCCTGAGGGACATTTTACCTCAACTGTGGGTTAAAAAACCAACTCCTCGGGGCTTAGGAGGCTGATCTCTTGAGCTGCCGGCACACACACCTTTTCCCAGCGCTCGGTCAGTCTGTCAAGTTCATCTCTATCCCCCATCTCTCCTCCTCTTCCTCCCCCTCCTCCTCCTCCTCTTCGTCCTTCTTAAGACACACTTTGAAAGCAAAAAATAGCTGCAACAAAAAAAGAGCAGGAAGACATGAGAGGTGTCAGATCCATAAATAAATTGGGTCTTTGTGCGCATTGTTTGAGACTCTCTGACATTTTAAAGCCAGCGAGATATTAATACCATTCCTCATGGGACAAAGATTGTATGCGTGGGAGTGCATAAATCTGTGTGTGCGCTTGTGTGTGTGTGTGTGTGTGTGTGCATACGTGTACTATACATGTGCATGTTTGTGCATATTTTGGCGTCTGATGGAGAGAGACGCTGGTTGGTTCGTTGAATACTTGACCCTCGGGCAAAGCTGACATTGATGGTAAAATTTTATTTACACCTGACATCCTAAATTTATCAAATTACCTCACTTCTCACTCACATTTCAAGTTTATAAGATAAGCAATATTGGTTTGGATGTCCAAGACTTTCCAAAAAAATAAGACATCTGAAGTCCAAATTAGAAGTGAAAGAGGTTTCTGCTAACAGTCTGAAACCTGAGTGTCAGTCAAAGTAGGAGGTTTGTGGTCCAGTTATCCACGGTGGCTTAGGCACCTCACAGGAGAATCCTCATGGCTGTATGGACTCAATCTGGAGACTCGGTCTTGGTCCCATTTCTACTCAGTCACAGGTTTCATTGGTTTCACGCCCTACTGGTAAAAGTCGAGAGTATAGAATTGAAATTAAAATGTGCGCCGTAGGTGTTCACTGACCGTGAAGCCAAAAGATTCAGGGCTCCCCTCTCTGACTGGCTGCAGTCCTAAACCCCGCCTCCTCCATTATAAGAGATGGTATGAGGCGAACATGCCTTCATGTCTTTCATGTTTATTTATCTGAGACCTTCAGTTTTCATAAGTAATTTGATTTTAAAAAGATGATTGACTGCCAGATCTGTTGACAATTGATTTGTTGGGCCTTTAGAGCATGCCTCAAGTGGACACTCAAGGAACTGCAGTTTTTTTGCAGTTCCTCATTAGCTTTTTTTTAGATTCACATTCTTCAATCTGTTTTTTGAGTCTGGTACCTGAGAATGCCTGTGAGAATACACAGAGACACACAAGATCATATGGAAACCCATGATAGCTTTGAGAGGAAACATTTTAGGAAATGAGTTAACTATGTGAAAAATTTATGCTCCTGAAATATTCATACATTTTATATTGGTTGGATAGTTATTATCTTCTGTCTTTTCTTTTACTCATTATGTGAAAGAACATTTTATTTTAAAGAAAGACGTGTAAATTAGATTTTAACGTACAACTTTGTAAAACCAAGAGACAGCGATTTGCTTTGGCTTCGGTTTTGTGAGAGTACAGGTGTAAAATAACCGTCAGAATCCCCCAAAATGCATGTCTTTCTTATTTTCTCACAACATGACCAGTTTGAGGGCTGAGCATCCGGACAGTGTATTGACTTATGAGTCAAAAGTTTGCCTTGAGGGAATCACACCTGCCGTGACAAGCGTCAATCCATTTCTGTTTCTGCTTCGAGTGAAAATCCTGAGCTCTGTCTAGTGAAGCTACATGTCATCTCTGTAAACAGACACTTCTGTTGAGGGATACGATTTTTGGTGTTGGACATGTGATATTCCAAGTTTAAGGGACTTATGGAAGTGATTAGGAAAAAAGCTTTTAAGATAGTAAATGATCCTTCTCACCCTCTGTACAGTGAATTCGTTATACTTAAGTCAGGCAGATGTTATCAACTAAGGCAAATCGTAACCTCTTCAAAAACTCATTCAGTCATAACGCCATCAGGGCACTGAATGATAGTAGGCCTATGTCTCATCAGATCTGCCTGTTATGTACAGTACATGCCACTGTTGTCCTCCCTCTTTTGCTGCCAAGATGTTTTATGTGTATTTGTTATGTGTCTGTTGCTGCTGTCCTTGTTGCTGTTGATCTGTTTTTTGTACACGATGAGACTAAAGACAAATTTCCACTTGTGGACAGTAAAAGAATGAACGAACGAACGAAAAATCGGGAGGATTAACCGTCAAAAACAAACTGACTTTGATGAATGGTAAATGATGTCCAGATCCAGGAGGTTTATGATTGAGACCGAGGTTGAAGAAACTATGTTCAAACTGCAACTACATATCAGGTTGCTGCTGAAGAATGATCGGACCAATCAGCGTTGTCCGAGTCGCTTTTAAGGTAACTGTGACGACTGTAAGCCTGTAAACAATGGCAGCTCATGAAAAGATTGGTGTGGATGGAGATTTAACAACAGGTTTATCTAAGAAAAATGCTGTTTTCAGAGGTGTACTGGGGAGACTTGGACACTGAAGAAAACAAAGAGTGCACAGTCTAGGTTGTCTAGGAGTTAAGTTGCACTCTATCTACAGAGGTTGTAGTCCTTATGGCAGTTTCTGGTTTGATTCCAAGCCATGATTCTTTGCTGCATATCATCTCCTACTCTCTACTCGCCATGTTTTGACCTATAGTGATGGCAAGATTGATCGCTGTGCATCACAATTTTAGGCCATCTTTGAAATCTAAGAAACTGCTCTAGTACTGTTTGGAATAACACTTACAAATGTACCTGACATCTATCTCTACATACATCCTTGTCATCAAAACACAATATAAGATTTCTCTCTATTCGATTGCTGCGATAGGATGTTACAACCCCCCATCATTCGTATGCGCCTTCGAGCATTCATTGTGGATTAAATGCATTTGTCACACTGACAGGTATGGGTTGCTATTTGGGGGAACCTGCAAGGAACAATTAGCAGCTGCATTAATCTCAGAACCCAGCAGCTATTGCCTGACAGTAGTGTAGCCTCTGGTGGTGACGGTGAACTTTTCAGACATTCTGATTTAGTTAGCAATGAACAACTTCCAGCAAGACTTCCTTTTCGGTGCGCGGCGTGGTTTACATACCAATCAGCAGCTTCAAAAACGACCATATTGAAGAAAAATGTAGGGAAAGTTTTGATCCGTTTTTATCAGATGAAGTAGCGTGCATCTATTTGTTTCAGGTGAGTCTCAGTTTCACTGTAAGTTTGGCTTGCTGTGCATATCCAGCCGCCCTGCCCAAAGGTTCTAGAATAAGTAAATAAATGCGACTGCTGCACAAATAATAGCGGTGATCCATCATGAGTACAAGGTGCATTCAGTCTAAATCCCCGAGTTCCTCACCTGCCCACTTTCCATCTGCTCTCTTGGAGGCTCCTGTGGGACCTTCACGGTTACATAACGCAGCATACGTCATATAAAATAAGAGCTGAGGGGGAAGTGAAAGAACTACTGAGACCCAGCTTCAGGTGATGATCAACCTCCATCAGGTACAAAGTAAGAGAAGAAGAATAAAGAGCGGTCAGGATGGTGTTTGGGGGGCGAAAGGTCGACATAGTGGGAGAAAACAAAGGTGAAGCTCCAAGATCATCCTCCTCTTCCTCTTCGTCGTCTCTTGCTTTCTCACCGCATGATGTGAGGCGTCACTGGTAATTATCTGCTCTTGTCAAATTTAGGAGGCTCAGCAGGACACCGGGTCACCTGTGATCCTGATTGAGGTCCTGGGTGTTCAGACGCGCTCATAGACACACACTTACACACGCAGGAAAACACACACTCGCGCACACATATTGTGCATACATGGGGAAGCAGCAGCCGGCGAATGCGCAGCGTTTCATTACACTTCTGATTTGGTCATTCATCATGTGGCGGCGAGGTCACACAGCAGCAGACACATGTTTATGTCTGCAGAGACTGTGTGTGCCTGTGTGTGTGTATTTCAGCACGTGTGTGTTTGGTTTAATATTGTATGTCCATGGCTTTGTTTTTGTCTCCACCCTTGTCCAGTTTCTCCTTCAAGTCAGCACAAATGAAGATGCTGAAGTTAAAGCGACAAAGGAACATTAAGGGGCAGCAGGGAAGATGATAACATTGTTTAAAGGTCACATTTATTTGGTTTTATCCTCTAATTAACAAACACGCTGTAGATCCTCTTGATATCGACCTCAATTTATACAAAAAGCTTATACTCTTACTTAAATAAACTTGATTCATTAATTATTTTGAATAGCTATGTATAAATAGTTATTTGAAGGGTTCATATCGCTGATGTTACCATGAATCAAGCCTTTGTAAAATTACTTTTACCCTGAAACTGAGACTCATTAGAAACAGTGAGTGATTGCTACACCAGATGGAGATATAAAATCACATAAAAATAGGTTTCTTTTAGGGACATTTCACTGATGAAAGCCAGAGTTAAAAATCTTGCCAGTTACAGTGAAACTTAGACTCACCGGGAAGAGATAAATGGGTTACTTTTACCCTGAAACTGAGACTCATTAGAAACAGATTTGTAGTTTCTACACCAGGTGGTCTGAGATATGATTGTGGTTATTTTGGAGGTATGAAATAACATAAAAATAGGAATCTTCAAGAGATTGTTTCACTAATGAAAGCCAGAGTTAAAATTTTTGCCAGTTACAGTGAAACTGAGACTCACTGGGAACAGATAAATGGGTTACTTTTACCCTGAAACTGAGACTTATTAGAAACAGATGAGTGATTGCTACACCAGTTGGACTGAAATATGACTGTGGTTATTTTGGAGAATTGAAATCACATGAAAATGGGATTCTTCAAGAGATTGTTTCCCTGATGAAAGCCAGAGCTAAGGTTTTTGCCGGTTAGAGTGAAACTGAGACTCACTGGGAACAGATAAATGGGTAATACCCAGGGTGGACCAGGTTACCATGGCGTTAATTTTGCTTACATTTCTGGAGGAGCATCTTTGAAACTAATTTAAACATATGGTCTCTGCTGTAGTTACTAATTTTCACTATCAACTGAGACTCACCAGAATGGATATGACTCTGGATGAACCCAAGATGTGTCTGCGTTAATCTTGCAGACATGAAATTATATGTAAGCGCGTTTCTTTAGGGGTTGATGTCACTGATGCAAGCCTTTCTGTAAGATACCATTAACAGTAAAACTAAGACTCACCAAAAACAGTTAAATGGAAATGATTCTGGGTGAATAAAGTACATTCACTTTATATCTGTTATACTTAACTGTACTGCCACTCTACACAGTATAATGTAGTACATACAAAGAGGGTTAGTAATGGTTGAGTTTAGTATCAAATAGATCAGTTATGCTTTTGTGTTTACTCAGTTAAGCAGGTCAGTTTGTTCAGAGATAAGTTTGCTCGTCTGATAGGATTTTTTCTACACAACATCTCATCAAAAACTCTTCATCTTCAGAGAGGGTGACACGTGTGTCTGACTGCTCCTTCACTTCACAATGGGCTGATTTGAAAGTGTTTTGATACTCCGTAAGTGTCTGAGCAGCAATCTGGGTCAAAGAATGTGATATTTTTAAGTTCTGACTGCAATTTCCTGCTTAAAATGCTGATTTATGTCTTTTTCTTCTGTGCAACTTGCGGTCCAATAATTCCAGCCACAGATAAGTGAGAAATCAAAGAGTTGAAGGCAGCAAACAGATAAGGACTAAAAATGTGTCCTCAGACAGAAGCAACGTGGCAGAAAAACTCTGATTCTGGCAAAAATATTAAAACTATAGCGAGGGTGTGATTGTTTAGGTGTAACAAAAAACACAGAGGGCCTCATCAAAAGATGCTCACGCACAAATGTATTTTAATATATGCACACCTCAGATGAATGTTAAGAGCGGTGCATAAATTCTGTCCTCCTTGCTAAGCTAATGTATGAATGGACTTTGTGTGGACGTCCCTGTGTGGGTGTTGTGAGGCAGTGATTGCTCGCTTCTGTTCAGAGACATAAAAACACACACGCTGATCAAAGCTACGCTCCGGACTGAGTTCACTCACCTCTGTGTGTGTTTCATTCGTGTGTGTGTCTTTGTGTGATGACAGAAATGATCATGTCTATGAGCACAAAGGCTTTTTTCACAGTGTTGTCTGGTCCTTGAACATCATTTTTAGTTGTAGAAGTATTGAAATAATAAGTCAACATTGGTGATAAAATTCTTAATTATCTGTTTCTGTTTTAGACATAGAAACTAATCCTCCTGCTTAGAAAAATATTGACTCAATCCATTGACATTTATGGGAAGAAAATTTGTAAAAACTGTTTAATGTATTACAAATGTAGTTTACCTCTGCATTGATCAGGGCCCAGTGAACTAATCATAATTTCCCACCTGCTATTGGAGCTTAAATTCCATTGTCACTATTGTGGCGCCATCTAGTGGTCACTGAGGGTCATCACTGAAATGAGGAAACTCTTTCAGCTGACCTGGGAATACCTGGTTAAAGATGCATATTTCACAGTAAGAAACAATAACAGTTTACTTCAGTGTGAGCTAGTCCAGGCAGGCAACGTTATCACATTGCTATGTGTCATTTCCAAAAATCACTTGCCAACTTTGGGGACTTTTAAGGCAAACTTTTTGTTAAGACAGTCATTTATTGAGGCACTTGACACAAGCCATGGAATGTACAAATCAAATACAATAAATTTTAAGGTGTATTTCACATTCTTGCTTCTGTAAACATGATAAAGGTAAATACATTCTGACAGTTAATTCACATTTTACTGCCCCCATAACCCCCAATATAGCAACATGTAAGAAAACATACATCTTTTTAAGTAGTGTACAGTTTACAACTGCTACACAAAGTGTACAAAAAACAGTAAAGCCAAATACAAAACTATCAGCTGACTCTTATTACAGTCACTCTTCTTTCATGAAAAGTGCACATCGGTCTATTTCACATAAAGTGAGTCAGAGGTAAGTACACTGTGGATGAGGCATCTAAGTCTATGTAGCAGCACAAAAACACTTTTATTATCATCATGTAAACAGATCATAATGTAACCGATATCAATACATTATTATCAATATTTAAGCAGGCATGTGCACAGTTAGCTAGTCTGAATTGCCTGTAACTAACCGTCCTTTGGCTAATGTATAGAAGTGATGTAAACATTAATTTTAAATTATTACTTCACCATTGTGGATTTATTTAATCTTCCTGACAAAAAAAATACTTCTTTTTATTTATTTTTTAAAACTTTACGTGTCGCTTTAAAATGTTTTTGAACTGGCAGCGCCAACGACCGCTATTTCAGTTACTGTTGCTAGGTTACTAAAGTTATCTGGCGGCACTTCCGGGTATCTGTTAGCGATCGTTAAATCTGCTCTAAAGTCCCATCATAAGTTTCAACACAGGATACGACAATGTAAATACTTTGTTTGCTTACTGTACCAACTCTGAAGTATCGTAGACATGCTGTTTAGCTGAGTCAGGAGCGGGAAGTCTAGCGTCTGCGGTAACAGGAAGTATTAAAATAAGAGTGGCGTTCTTCAAAATAAAGGCACAAAAATAAAGTGGCATAACCGCATAACTTCGACAAAATTGGGGTCAAACACAACGTAACATCGAGTTAGACACCCCCTCGAGAAATGCTTCCCTGGTTATACCGACTTTGGTAACAACCACAGGATAGCAATACACAGCGGTCTGAGAAGCCATAAGACCGAGAAGAAGCAATCAGACCGAGACGCTAATGCAGAAGAACTACCGCGTCTGCAGCACAAAATGATTAATATGGTGATTATGGTGATTCAAAGAAGTGATAAAGTAATGATCATAAATGTTCTTCCTTGAGCTGCAACACCCCGCTGTAATCCGTAATGGACTGGCCTGAGGTCTCACTACAAACAAGCGGCTGCTTGAAGAGAGTAGGTGAGTTGTGTTCAGTCTCTTTGCAAAAGAAATCAGACAAAGTTAAAAAGATGTTTGGTGGCTCGTACTATGGCTGGGACCCTCTGTGTACTGTTGATGAAGTTAGGTGCTGTTCTGAGCATTGTTTGTGGTTATAGAGTGGCGTTTTGGTTGAGGTTTGTTGATGGCTCCCTAGACCACTGTGTATTGCTATTGTCATTACTAAAGTTGTTGCTAGACAAGCAAGCGGTCGGTAACATGTATCCCTCAAGGGGGTGTCTAACTCAGTGTTACAGTGTTTAACCGTAAATACGCCGGAATATCCCTTTAACTGCCATTTACACTATACAGTACAGTGACAACACTTTACATCGACCAGTTAACAATTACTGCCACACTCATTATGTAGATGTATGTAAAAATAAAAAGCCAATAAAATATTAAAACTAATATTTAGAAGGCAGAAATTAACACATCACCTAATTATTTGTACCTATTCAGTCATCCAACACTGTTAAAGTCAAAGACCTACTCTGGTATTATGCTACAGGCTAATACTGACCATTTACAAACAGTTCCTGATCATATACACCTCAACTGTGTTACTGCAGCTGTAAGTTATTATTACTGTTTAAAAACCCCTTGCCATAATACTCTAACTCTTGCATACATTCACAAGCTAAGAGTTAAAGTGCTGCTCTCAAATATCATGAAGGCATTTTAGTAGTGAGGACACCAAACTGCATGGGATTTATACAGAAAATAGGTGCTGCCAGCTCAAAAACATGGTGAGTAGACATAAACATTTGGGTACTTTCGTAGCTCATTTTTCAGAAACAGTCTGTGTGCACATGTCTGCTTTGTAAAACTTCTTAGGCAAAAAATAAAACACATTATTTCAGGTGTGTGGAGGTGGATAAGGCTGCTGCTGCTGGGCTACTGTTCTTTTTCGTGAGGTTTGACTGTGAAAGCTACAGCTTAACTATGAAAGCTTTTTAGAGGTCTGCACACCCTGATGTCCTGTGAGTGGAGCTGGGCCTGATGAAAGCAACATCCACTGTAAACAACCGGCTCAGCTGGAGCTCACATAAGTAAGGGGTCTGTGTCAGTAAGGCTATATTTAAAGGAATAGTCCACCAAAATACCTTTTTTTGAGTATCAAACACTTTTTTACATATCTTTTGTCAAATTAAATATGCGAAAATATGGTTTAATTAAACTTCTATGTGTCAACAAAGGTCATGACTTAAATGCTCTTTATAATCTCATTTTATTTAATTACTCTATGTTCTAAAATTTAGAGTCCTAACAACCTGAGAGGAAGTCTACATTATAAAAAGAATACTTACTGTGGGTTTACTTCACATTCGTGGCTTTGAAACAGCAAGGTGGCCAAAAATAAACAGAATTTTGGAGAAATTATTGAAATGAAGGAGAAATTATTAAAATTAAGATCATGCCACAGCTGAAACAAAACCTTTTCAGGAGTTAAAGTTGAGACTGCTGTCACTCAAGAGCCACATCCTCAGATCTCTGGACTGTTTAGTGTTAGATCATGCAGTGTTTGATGTTTATGTTGTAGACTGCTTTGTGCACACACTGTCACACTCTTCCTATCATGCTCTACATGAGATCTTTCATCTCTATCAGAGCATGGGACAAATTTTCTGGCTCAGACAGACAGATTTGGAAACACCATCTTAGCATATGAGTGTGAATGTACTTGGTTTAGCCCATTAGCCTGTCCCATTCTGTGGGGTGAGGCTTTCCCAGGGGCAGATGATCTCTTTGGCTCCCACTCCTCCTCCCCGAGAGGCGGCTCTGCTCTCCTCGTCCTCGTCTTCAGACTCTATGGGGTAGATCCGACACTCCGGAGGAATGTCCACTTTAATCTGGAAAAAACTGTTGGAGGGGGGACTTGTGAGAAACATGGGTAACCATTTTTTTCTGCTCAAAGAACTAGTATGTGAGAATCAGGAGGATCTACTACCAAAAAATGGATTATGACCATGACGTACTAAAACTGTTTGAGGGGCAGGGACAAAGAATAAAAAGGGCACCTCTGTGTACCAAGAGGCACCAATACAGAGAAAGTTATTGCTGCGTTCCTGTTGTACTCGGAAGTCAAGATTTCCAAGCTCTGAGTTGGAAATTCATCTGGAATGCCCCCCTGAAGTCAGATTTCCAAGTCGAAGATCCTAGCCAACCCCGACTCTATTTTGTTTTTGTGAAATTAAATAAGTGGTTTATGTTGTGCTGCCCAACGTCTAAATGTGAACACGGTGCTATGGTGTTTGTAAACACATAGCAGCATATAGCAAAACTGTGTTGTGCGTTGTTTACAACTGGCATAGCAAACAACAACTAACAACCGCTGACAACGGCCAACGTCAGCTGACAATTTTTAACAGCAGCTAACAACAGGTAACTGTAGGTGTCCATCTTGTTTACAGACTTGTTAACTGGAACACTGTCAACTCGGGTGTAGCGTCATTCCCAGCTGCAACATCTGACTACCGAGATAACTGTAACGCAGCAATAGATTAATGAAGATCTGCCTCCAGCAAAGTTTTCGAAGATCATTTTGGAAGCTCGTCACTTTTCCATTTCTACTTAATCTGAGGTTTTCTTGTAAAGTTTAGTTAAATCTGAGTGGTAAAATGTTAATCAAATAATGGAATTAACTGGTTCAACACATGTATGTAACCAAAACACGGACTATCATAACTTTAATCTTTTTTTTAAGACACTACTCCCCTGTAGAGTCATATTAGTCCTGTGAACATTTGATGGTTGTAATGCACAGCTTGGCCACTAGAAGGCCCCAAACTCCACACATGGGTACTTGAACATTATTCAAGACAAGCTTAAAATTTCAACCTCAGTCCCAAAGAATAAGTTATTTTTCTTTGCATGCAGGACTTTTTATGTGTACATTTCATGACACTCACTTGCCAATGCGTCTGGGCGGAGCCTGACTCGGCTGGTCTGGGCTAATTGGCTGGATCCTGCTACTCGTCCCTGCAGCCGAGTGGCATTTTGGTGACAGACTGGCAAACATGTTGGAAGGGGTGCAGCCTCGCCTCAGCAGACGCCGCAGGGACAGAGCCATGCGGGACTTGGACACATGACCCGTCGCCGGGGCGCGAGTTCCAGAGTTTCCCTCTCCCCCGACTTCACCGGGCTCTGCTCGCCGCTCAGACACGGACGTGCTGTCCAAAGCTAGGCTGATGGGGGACGGACAAACTGGGGTGTTGGTAACAAAAGGAAGAGAGGGCGAGGCGTTGGAGGAGGGGAAGTCGGTGATGCCGGAGTAGACAGCGAGGTGGGGGACAGGGGTGGTAAAGCGGCAGAGCTGTGAGGTCAAAGGTCAACAGGCACAAGTTAGGTTAAGAGTACAGAATGATCGAAAACATGTGAGCGTATATCCTCCATTAATAATTTTCTGACCCTGTCCAAAACGAGTAACCCACAGTGTGATGACTTTAATATATGATCGTTAAGAATGAAGGAGAAGTGAGGACAAACAGATAAAGATGAGGTGATTTGATTTGTTGGTGTTTTATTAGTTCATGACTGACGACATACAGACAGACAGGAAACATACAGAACGGTACAGAGGCTTCATGAGTGAAAATGGAGGGAAAAACACATGAAAACAGACACAGGCTGTATGAATGAAAATGGAACTAGAGAAAGTTTAAAGTAACTAAAACTCTATGAAACAGTCTCTACATAATTTTCTCACTAACTATGGGTTTGTGTATTTATGTATTTGGTTGTTTCTACAGCGTAAAGCCTTCAAAAGTTACATTTTTTACCAGCAGAGAGAAGCAGAAAACAACACTGTAGTATTATCATCCTTAAAGGGATATTCCGGCGTAAAATTAATTTAGGATCAGATAGTAATACAGAGAGCCACATGCTCAACTAAAACACCTCTCTATAGCCACAAATAATGCTCAGAACAGCACCTAACTTCATCAACAGGACATATAGGGTCACAGACATAGTACTAGCCACCAAACATCTTATTAACTTTGGCTGATTTCTTTAGCAAAGAGACTAAACACAACTCACTTACTCTCTTCCAGCAGCCGCTTGTTTGTAGCAAGAGACCTCTGGGCGAGTCCATCGACTACAGCGGGGTGACGCAGCTCAAGGAAGAACATTTAAGATCATTTCTTTATCATTTCCTTGAAGTAATAATCACCATATTAATCACTTTGCTCTGCAGACGTGGTAGTTCTTCTGCCTTAGCGTCTCGGTCTGATTGCATTTCTATGAATAAATGATCATAAATGTTCTTCCTTGAGCTGCGAAACTCTGCTGCATTTGATGGACAATAGTCAATGTTTAATCACTTTACTAAAGAAATCAGGCAAAGTTAAAAAGATGCTTGGTGGCTATCACTATAGCTGGGACCCTATATGTCCTGTTGATGAAGTTAGGTGCTGTTCTGAGCATTATTTGTGGCTATAGAGTGGCGTTTTGGTTGAGCATGTGGCTCTCTGTATTGCTATCGTGTGGTCATTACTAAAGTTGGTAACTCTGTGTTACGGTGTGTTTGATCCTAACTCAATTTTACGCCGGAATATCCCTTTAAAGCTGCAAATCAGTTACTTGTTTTTACATTTAGCTGATTAAATAAACTCTCTACGTTGAAGTAAAATAATTATTTGCTTTAGCAGATTTAGATTCAAACTAAAGGGACATTAACATAAGATAAGTAGTAACTGAGGATCGTGTTTATTTCCTCGTAGGGTGGCGAGGAGAAGGAGGAGGAGGAGGAGCCTCCTTGCTTTGCTTGCTGAGTTTGCTCATGACCTGTGTGATGTCAACACTGGCGGCCATCTTGGCCTTCTGCTCCAGCTCCTGCTGGCGGAGGACGATGGGGCTGACGCTGGGCCGTCTGTTTCTCGCATTCTGCTCCAGCTGGGCTTGACTGATGGAGGAAAGAGCAGGTCAAACAAACAAAGTCGTTCTTTTCTTCCAAACCAGTGTCACTTAAAGTAATCAGATGCATCTTTAACCTTCTTATCTGATGTGATTTGACGGTTTTGTCTGACTGTCTGAATTACCTGAACTTGTGCTCCTCAGGACAGATCGCCCTCTTCACTGTCTCCTTAAACACTGGAGACTTCAAGTAGCGACCATACGAGTCCTGTAGAAGACACACAAACTCAGAGGTTTCTGATGGTTGTCATCTCCTGGCTGAGGCCACCTGTGAGAGTGTTTACTGACCTTCTTCATGAGCATGTAGATGTGAGTTTGGGCTGCATCCAGCACGTATCTGTGTGGGTGTTTCAGGCCTTTCACTGTGATTTCCATCGTTTTCCCATCGATGTTGATCCAGCGAGGAGCACCACGAGCCAGGAATGTCCTGGAGTCAGAAACAGAAGAGGGAATTGATCATTAGTGGAGTCTATTTTGGCCGCTCAGGTGCTGTTTTGAAATGAAATGTTCCAGATATGATTCATGAAGCGTGATGAACACTTGAAAACTCTTCAAATCGGCACAGAAATGCACTCTGATTCAGACATTACTTGTAGATCTGCTCTGCTTTCTCTCTCACAGTCCCAGCAGTGCCCCACTTCAGATCTTCACAACTTTCCCAGAACGCCAAGTTCTCACCTGAGATGGACCAGAATCAAAACGACAATGATTAAAAACAAATAAACCTTTATAGCTGCATCTAAAACAAAAACCGGTAACACTTTACGATTACCATAATTTATAAATGGTAAATAGATAGTTAATTAATGTTTAATCCTCATTTAAAAACAGCATATAGACCAATTTTAAATGGCAAATAGATAGTTTATTAATGTAAGTTAATAGTTACTTTAGCATTAACATGCAATGAAATTATTATTAATAATTTTCTTTAATTATTAAAGGTTTAAATAGGGTTTAAATGTTGGTTGTAAAACATACAGATTAAAATGTGTGTCAGTAGCACTTTGTAAATGGTTAATAAGTGGTTTATAAACTATCTATAAGCATTACTCAGATGGTTATTGTAAAGTTAGGGTCATTTACTATTTATTAATGGTCTATATGCTAATTATAAATGATGATTAAACATTAATAAACTATCTATTTACCATTGATAAGTTATGGTTATTGTAAAGTGTTACCCAAAAACCTCAAGTGCAACCATACCGCTGAATTCCTTCTTCAAAAAGAGTCTGAAGTCGTTTCGCCCTCGTTGGTCTGACAGCAGCTCCCCAAAACTGAACGTCCACCTCTCCACGCGCTTCTTAGTCGGTGTTTCCACACTGACACACACAGATAACCGCAAAGGAAAAAGTGCGTCAAATTCAATTCAACACCCCGACCTCGATCAAATCTGAATAAATAAAACATAAATCACGTCTCATCCTCGGCCGACTCACTTGGGCATGTTCAGGGTCCAGTAGGTGACATCGTCGGTGAGCCAGGGGTTGCTGGGTAGACACTTGGAGAGGAACGGGTCGTGGCTGTTGTAGGTGGCACAGTACTTCACTAACCTGCAAGAAGAGAGGAAGAAAATCTGATCTGGAAAAGCACTTCATATCTAAAGCTCAAGGTAAGGTAACACCAGGGGCAACTTGATCACACATATTAAATCAAGAGTTTGGTAAATTTTAGCTCTTCCTGTTGACACTGTGGCAAAAGTTGAAAAGTTTTCCCATATTCAGGATTATTGATACATAATTTAGGTTGTGTTTCCATCACGTGACTTTAAACCATGGCGTGTTTTTACATGATTTAAAGCCATGATGATTTGAGGCTCATTCAAGCAGAGAGGAAATATAGAGGAGCTTACGCGCCAAGGGACACCGATGACTTCACTCTGGGCCTCATAATGGACTGCTGGGTAAAAATCATCTACAGAGAGCAGAGGAGAGGCGACAGCTTTAAAAACATCTTAATGAAAGACTGTTAATGGATAAAGACGATTCAAAATATGAGGAAAAATGAGGGGAGAGTCAGAAAATAGGTGAAGAATGAAAATTCACTCACTACTTTCTCGTAGAAGTCAGGAGTTTTAACCTGAGGAAGAACAAAATCAATAATCAAAAACATTTATGTTGACAAAGGAGACCCTGTCTTTGTGTTTACCATCTTTGCAGAGCACAGCATGTTTGTAAGCTGATGTTTGGAGGCATAGAGTCCTAACCAAGGTCTGAGTGCAGCAATGTTGTGAAGCAATGCAGTAAACATATGAAAACTGTAAGATGTAAACAGCGCCCTCTGTAGGTTCAAAACGCTTAATACAACTTCCTGATATGTGCAGTAAAGCTTGGAAAGATTTGTAAAGATGTTTCGTTTAACTAAAGGTTATATGTCAGGTAAAAATGTGGGGGTGTGTTGGTGTCTGTGACTAGTTTAAAAGCACAGAGAAGAAGGTCATAGGAAATTCCTGTAGAAAAGAAGAACAGAGACAAGAAAAGAAAGGTTTAATGTTAGTAAAGGTGAGTTAGATTGTGACACAGCAGACAGGAAAAGAAGAGAAGATAAGCAGCCTATACTGCACCTACATGCATGAATTAAGCCCTCTTATATATAAGCTGATCGACAGGGTTTATGTCCATAGAGGTCAGACAGACTCACCTGTTACCTCCTCTGCATTAGGATCTATGCGTCGATCCAGTCCATAGTCCATACCGCTCACCGTCCCTGGCTTCACATAGAATAGCATGTCAACAAAAACAAAACAAATATCACAATGTGTGTTTACCAAAGGACTGCTGATGAAAGCAGATGGCTGTTTTGTAATGCTAATCGTAGGCCGCTAATGTGTCACACTTTTCCCGAACCATCTGGACAACAAGCTGACGAGTCATGTGTAAAGAGTGTTTTCATTTGATTCAAGGCGCAAATTCAGCGAAGTATTCTCTTTTCAGTGGAGCCTTTGATTCCCACTGTCTTTAAAAATGCACAATCATTTATAACCATACATACCTTTTTGTGTACATAAAACACAACAACACAGCTAGAACAAATCAAGAATAAATCAAAAACATGGCAACAAATCATGAAAAACAGCATGGCACAAAAACAAATCACAAGGCAAGGAGACAAAGCATAAAACATAAAAATATACATAAATATATATTTGACTATTGAATTTGTTGTTATTTATAATTTTTTATTGATTGAGTTTCTTGATTTTTTTGTCGTGATTTGTAATCTTTTTTACAATATCTTATTGGGTTTTTAAATTTTTTTTTTTTCACTTCTGGGCCACCATACATTCCTTTGCAGTGTGTGCTTTATCGTGTTTTTATTTTTTATTTTTTGCACTTTTGGGCCACCATACATTCCTTTGCAGTCTATGCTTTAGTGTGTATTTGTTTTTTATTTATTTATTTTTATTTTTGCACTTTTGGGCCACCATACATTCCTTTGCAGTCTGTGCTTTTGGTGTTTTTATTATTATTATCATTTATTTATTTTTGCATTTTTGGGCCACCATACATTCATTTGCAGTCTGTGCTTTATTTTTTTTTTTTACTTTTTATTTTTTGCACTTTTGGGCTGCCATACATTCCTTTGCAGTCTATGCTTTAGTGCAATAACGATGAAATGCTGTATAACCGAGCAGTGTTGTGTTCATGTAATGAGACAGGAGAGACCTTACCCTTTATTAATGTATCAGTGGATTAATTCCCTTTTCCTACTTTTACAATATCTTATTGGGTTTTTAAATTTTTTTTTTTCACTTCTGGGCCACCATACATTCCTTTGCAGTGTGTGCTTTATCGTGTTTTTAATTTTTTATTTTTTGCACTTTTGGGCCACCATACATTCCTTTGCAGTCTATGCTTTAGTGTGTATTTGTTTTTTATTTATTTATTTTTATTTTTGCACTTTTGGGCCACCATACATTCCTTTGCAGTCTGTGCTTTTGGTGTTTTTATTATTATTATCATTTATTTATTTTTGCATTTTTGGGCCACCATACATTCATTTGCAGTCTGTGCTTTATTTTGTTTTTAATTTTTAATTTTTTGCACTTCTGGGCTGCCATACATTCCTTTGCAGTCTATGCTTTAGTGCAATAACGATGAAATGCTGTATAACCGAGCAGTGTTGTGTTCATGTAATGAGACAGGAGAGACCTTACCCTTTATTAATGTATCAGTGGATTAATTCCCTTTCCTACTTAAAGGGATTAAAATTCATACAAACCAAAAGACACACGGTGAACCCCGACCCCTCAGGGATTCTGGATGTCTTGGGAGCAGTAATTCCTCAGGACACAGAGTGAGAATTTAAGACTCTCAATCCCCTGAGCGTAACGTGAAAATCACAGCGCTACTTTCTCCTACGCAGTGTGAAATATTAATCAGCCGTGCCCTTTTCTTCTGACTGGACATGAGAGGCTAATGAGGCATCATGGGTGGAGATAATTAGATACCCTGGGAAGTAAAGAGGTGGAGTGCAATTTATTTTCAGACCTCTCAGTCTGCTGTCAGTTCACTTATAAATACATGAAGCTACATCTTGAGTGTGTGCTTAAACTCTGATTACGATCTATGTGTGTGTTTGTTTGAGCGTTTATGTGTGTGTATTCTCACCGGAGGTCTATGAACCACCCAGTAGGCTCTCTCCTGGCACTCAAACACCACACGGTCTGGTTTCCTCCTCTCCTTTGCAGCTCTAAAAAATCACACAAACAGCATCGTAACACCTCCGGGATCTTAGATTCGACTTTGTGTTTTATTTCACACCCACCTGTACTGTTCTTTTGCTTGCATCACGATGAAATCCCATTTGTGATTCATCCACTTGTGAAGACGATTATACTGCTCCTGGGGACATGAAATAACAGCTGAGGAAATGCCAGCACTCTAAGCGTCTTGATCACAGGTGTGTCAGAGTTGTTCTCACCTGCTCATGCAGCTCCAGGAGTCCTTTCTTACGGATGTTTCTTTTGGCCAGGTAGATCGCTTTAATACGAGACAAAAATGAGGGTTAACTGACGGACAGGAGCGTCTAGAAAATTTAAGCAACTCTGTCTGCTCACCATAGTCAGTATCTTCAACAGGCCACTGCTGTGTGGGCCAGAAATACGGAGTCTGGAAAAAACAAATGGGATGTAAATTCAACCTATTAGTCAAAAACGACAAACAGATTAATCAATAATAAAAAAATATGCTAACTGTAGCTTCAATTATCCGTTTATAGCTAATGTGGGCTCAATTCAAGAGGGACAGCCTTGAAAATTTCAAAGGGACAAGTCTTTGTTTGTCAAGTGTGTTAAAGGAGCTCCATGGTTACTAATTGGCAGGCTTCATTAAGTAAGTCAATATAATTACAGAGCATTACGGGCTAATTAGCATTTTTATCAAGATCAAGCTCTGATAGACTGAGGAACACAATTACTGCATGTTAACTTCAGTTTCTGCAGATACTAATTCTGCTCTCATATTAAAATCTAACTGCATCCAGTTCAATGACATGTTTAATATAATTCTTTGATTTTAACAAAGAAACTTAACTTACTTTTAAGAGGACTGAAAATGTTTAAAAAATGTGAAATGTGAAGTAAAATAGGTTTGTTTCTTTGCCTGTGTTTGTGGTTACATGTTTGAAAAAATAACTTAATTAAAAATCTTATTTGCTTTTGTAGCAGATAAAGAAACATCACCATTAAAGGGATATTCCGGCATAAAAAAACATGTAACTGCAAACACAGGCAAAGACACAAACCTATTTTACTTCTTCTGCTGCAAATGCCGACAATTAAGAGACATTTAACAGTCAAAGAAACAAGCTGGGGTATTTGTCAGAAAGCACTTCTAACATTGGTATATGGGACATAATTGAAAATGAGGTACAGTGCATCCTTTTTAACCACAAGGGGCGCCAAAGTCAACACAGGCTGAAAATTCCTCATTGTAGCTTTAATAACAAAAACAAGAGTTTGCCTAAAATTTTTAAAAATCTTATTTTTTCCTTTTGATCTATCTTACTCACTGAATAACTTTTCCTGCCTCATTGAAATTGAAAAGCTTAATTTTATAATATTTTGATACCCAGACTATCCTCCTCAAGTCCATTTTTGGGTAATAAAAACAAACACAAAGCCCACTCATTAATAACTCGGCTCTAAAGCTCGACGAGCGGAGGAAAAAATTAAGCCTCTTTAAAGTCAGCCCCAAAATATCTTTTCTTCTGTGCAGCATGGTTAGTACTTTCCAAAACAGCTTCTAGTGTCTGTTGTTTTGGCTGAGGTTTTAAAATGTGTTTACCTGGAAGCGATAGAGGGAGGCATCTGGTTTTATCACTAAGCGTTTGTGGTCTTGAATGGGGTAGATGTATCCTAACGCCGCCAGCATGGAGCCAAAATTCCTCGCCTCTAAATAACAAACAGAGATTTAACAAGCCTGAGAGACAGTATTACTGATAATCACTTTAAAAGGAAAGTTTATATCCATTAATTACATCAAAAAGGACAAAAAAAAAGATTTTTAAAGCCTTTTAGCTGACGTATTTTTCATGCCTTATGAACAACATTAGCTGACTCATTTCTCACCTTGAGCGTCTATTTGAAATCTATTGGCTAACCAAGCAATTATGTCTTCACCTGAGGAGAAAAGATAGAGATGATGAGGCAGAGCTGACAAAACATGCATCGCCACTTACTGGAGAAAAGAGAGCAAGTGTGTGTGTGGGTGCGTAAATAGGCAGGTGTGTACATCCTCTAACACAAAGTCAGCTTTAACAGCCGACAGGATATACAGCTCATGTTAGGAGAGAGGAAAGGAGAGGAAGGAGAGGGAAGAGAAGAAGCAGCATGCATGTTTGCTCAGTCTGATTCATTCAGCTGTTTTAACCTGCCTGGATTCAGAGCTCAGAAATGACGAAACAGTCTGGGTTTCCTCTCCTCCTCCTCCTCCTCCTCCCCCTCCTTTCTCACTCACTTTTCTCGGTCTTGTTTTTCCTTCTGTTCATGCTTCTGTTTCTTGCTCTTTTCCTCTCCTCACCCCCTCAATCTTCCTCCTCTCCCTCCTCTTCCTCCCTCACCTCCTACTTTTCTCTCTCTGTGATTTCAAGACGGCGGGTGTTGTCATGGAGATTTAATCTGTAGCTCTTGAGTTCGAGGATACCAGAGCTCGGGTATCTTCCACCGAGACTATGCGGGTACAATCACTCAACAACTGACTGAATTACATCAAGTGTGTACCACTCTATATGTGTGTGTGTGTGTGTGATTACCAGTGATAGCGTGTGGTATCGTTGTGATAACAAGTCTCTGTGGCTGTGACTTCACTCCTGTTTTGGGGTCCTGCATCTCCAGCACCACCTTCTCCGCCTAGAGAAGAAATGGTTCATGGCGATACCAAGAGATTGCTTTGACTACAGGTTTCTTAGTAAGGATTTATCAGGGGCAATGCTGACAGATTACTATCATGATTACTTATCAAAAAAGAGTTTGAGGTTGAGAAAAAAAAAAAAGGTTAAAGGTGGGGTAAGCAGGATTCCCTTAAAGAAGCATCTTTTTTTTTTTGCAATGTATTTAGAAAAAAAGCTTTTAATATCAGCCAATAGCTTTTAGTTATTGATGAAATTCGGTAAAATAACGATATCGCTGCGTTCTCTTATGCCCATGTAGTCAACATTTTTAAATTTTTTGAGCGGCCCGCTCTTTCTGACTGTAAACCAAGCCATTCTCCGCCTCCCCCATCCTGATTGGTTGTCCTTCGTCCTTCGTCCATGTCCTCGTCCTCGAATAACGTTCACAAGCCCAGACAAAGTTAGCGTGCTACAATATCAGACCGTAGAAACCAACCAGAAAGTACAGAAAATTGTCTGAATCCTCCTCTGGCCACGGCTGGGGTAGAGTTTACATTCAAGATTTCTCCCAAAAACTGGCGCTTCCTCAGATCCTGCCTACCCCACCTTTAAAGGTTGTAGACAACTAACAAAGCGATCTAACAGATTGTTAACTTTTACAGTGCAATTTAGCATTACAATAAGGCAACTTGACAATCACACTCATTTTAACTTCAAGTAAAAAAATCAGTGACTAATCACACTATCTGAGCTAGCATAACTGTAGTTACATAACCGAGTAGTCTCTATTAGCTAGCAATTTATTCAAAGCTAACATTTTGTTTTGCGATTTAGAAATTGAAGCCAATATCGTGCTTAGTTGTTTTTGGACAACAACAAATTTGGAAGCTAACATCACTCTGAAAAGTAAGTGTAAGCTTGTTTTTTTTTTTTCCTTTGCTACTTGACAACATTACAAAAGCTAACATTATATTAGCTAACAAGTAGCTAGTTAGTTCTTCCGTTAGCTAAGAGTTTTCACTTTGTTACCTTTAAAGTTGACAGGTAGCACCAGCACAGCCAATTCTGGTATATTGTAGCTTACACTTACAGTTAGCTAGCAGGTTCAATGGCTAGTTGTTTTTAAGTTAGCATTGTGTTTGCAAAGAATTTAAGGCTAATTAGCTTAGCTGAGCAAACTCTGACACATCAAATTGTGCAATTTAACCTATATTTCCATTACAAATTATGATTAAAAACTAATACAAACTCTCCAGTAATTGCTAGCTTGGAAACATAATATGCTAACATTTCACAAGCTAAACTCTTGCAAGTTCTTTGCTCCAAACTATCATTTTGTAAAGTTAGCTATGTTTAGGCACCAGCTAAGCAAAGAAAAGCTGGAAACGTCATCACATGCTCAACCAAAATGCAGGCTGTCGGCTCTGTACAGCAACAGAACATTATCGTACTTCTGAATCTCCTAACCCTAACCCTTACTGATGACGTTTCATAGCCATCAGGAATAACCAATCAGAGCCCAGCACATCTAGCCAATCAGAGGCGAAGGAGGGCGGGACCTTCCCCTACCAACCTACAGAAAAAAAAATCGCAAACAGGAAGACTCGCTTGCATGTAAGCTAGTTTTTAAGTCAACCAGGTATTAGTTTCAAGCTAACATAACATAATTTCATTTAATAAATTGGCTGTGTTTTCTATTTGTAGCGTCTAAAATTAGGACATTTAAAACTAGCTTTTAATGTTGTTTATGGCTGTGCTGACACAGGACATGCTCTGGTCTAAGCTAAAGGGTCAGCAAATATACCTTCAACTTGAATTATGACCACACTTTCTTTTACATTTTTGATAGTTTGTTGAAAAATCTGGAAGAATTTAATTGATAACATAAACCTTCAATCTGCTTTTAACTAAGATTCTCATGTACATCATTGTTAGCGTTTTAGCTCTGAGCACGATGACAGAGAAAAATGGCGAAGAATAATTAATAACTTCCCTAAGAGCTGACAGTATGAGACAAAGTGTGGATAATTAAGGCTCCCTATCAAACCTTGTAATTAATATCTCCCATTTGATAATGTTAGACATTAAGAGTTCAGCTTTCACAGGTCAGAACTACATTAAATCCAGCTTGAATACCGCGTTTGTGAAAGGTAACAGGTTACATGAATCGTTTGTGTTATGCCCTGATCTCTCAGCTTTTGTTCAGCTCGTGTGGGTGGTGTGTGGTGAGTCACAGCCCTGTAAACTGTTTTTTTTTAGTTATCATACCATCTAATCCCACAGCCCCCACAGCAGATCCAGTGCTCTGCTCAGGTGTGCTCTGGGAAGCAAGAAAGGGCATTAATTCAGTTTGTGTGTGTGTGTGTGTGTGTGAGGGGAATGGCGACCTGTGTGCGCAGATGACTCCCGGGCCTGTTTGAAGTGGCTTTGTGCTTTGAAGTCAACCTGGAGAGGCCATAAGCTCCAGGCTGAGACGGACCAAAGTGGGCTTTCATGGACCATAACATGGAGTTCTTCTGGAAATTGACTCTCTGAGAGAATTCCCTTGGAAAGTGGGACTTTAAGCATCTATATCTGAGAACAGATTCTGTGATTTTTATAAATAATGGGGCTATTGTCTCAGTTACTTCCTGTGTAATGTTTCTTAGTTACCTCTCAGTGATTAAATCTAAATTAGATGACTAATCAGGTCCTGTTCTGTTGTTTGCAATACACAGTGTCTGGATTAACTTGGCTGCAGCGACTGGTTGGTATGGTTGGACACACTGATACTGATCCAGGCTTAATGCTTATTAAACAGAACGACCTTATTATCACCGTAGAAAGGTTGCAGCAAAACAGAATCTAACTTTTAGTTTGACAGCCTGCAATAAAATCAATATGACAACTGATTACAGGTGTGTCGGTGACTTACTTTGCATTTATTTGTAAATGTGAGCTTGTTTGGTAATTCACAGATCTGAATGCATGTTGCATTTTCAAGAGGTTTGCATGAAACTGTTGTTTGGTCCTAATATTACCTGCACAGTTTGTTATTTTTTGCAAATATCTAACCAAATTAATTATTGAAACATAAATAAACCAGGATTGAATGAAATGCAGTGTCTATTAAAATGCCATTGGAAGTTAGATTCGTGAGATAGCAAACATCCAAACCATTTAGCTTGGAAACCCCATATAACTGACCTATCAGTAGGTGCGTCTGCAGGTATTGTCCACAAACCTGTGCACGGCTGTGACCAGCATCTCTGATGGAAAAGGAAAGCCTACCTTTTTGAGACAAGCCATTCGAGGTCGATACCTCTGTCCGTGATCACGAAGAGTGTTTCTGATGGTCATGTTGACTGCTGCTGCCGCTTCTCACTCACTCACCGACATTCAAACACTGTTACTGACGCCGCTGAGCCCCTGTGTCGTGTGGAGATGCTTGATGGGAAGTGCAATAATCAATACCGATGCTGCGTTCATGTGCTAGAATAAACTCAAACTCGACGGTTGGAAACTGTGAACACACCTGTGAATTCTCATCTATACGCATCGAATTAAATACTATTTCTACGGTTTCTGATTAAATTCCACAATTAAATAAATATATGTTAAATTATTGTATTGGCAAGCCTGTGTAAAATCGTGCCGATCAATTTGTAAGTGTCTGATATACAATTGCAAAGACAAAGACAAAAAAACAAACAAACAAACATACACGAACAAAAAACAACCTCAAATTAAATGACTGTTTTACAACCACCAAATATCACATACCACATATATATCGGGAAACCTCAACCACACTATCTAGAATTTGGATTTTATGCCTCTGTTATGGCGCGTTCAAGTTGTACCATTCATATTTCCGATAGCAAGGAAGGCATCATGGAAAGGGGGACGAACCAATCAGCATGCAGCTTCTTTGTACGAGACAAACCGTGTTACGCAATGTACGCACAGAAGCAGCAGATGGCGACAAAGTATCGCTATTAAAGTACAAATTTATGGGTTTTTTCGATATAAACTTTGGTGTTTTAAGTATTTAATCAGTTCATGGTCGTTTGTCGTCTTTAGTTTAGTTACACATCTTCAAATAAGCGAGTATTTCAGTTATCGTTGTGAAAATGAGCCGTTAGGACCGTTACTACTGATTCCTCTATTGACTTTTTCTTGTGTGACTATATTATAAGTGTGTCGAGACTAACATATCTTAGTGTAAAAATGTTACCGTGAGTTTTGGTGAGTCAACGGCTCAGTTAAACAGTCTCGATAATTCACTAAAGCTTGATGGTAAACAGTCATCGGCTCTACTTCCTGAGTTTAGGGAAGGGGCTTGGTCGCGTGCCTGCGCCTCACGAACGCGCATCAAATTAGCATCGATGAAGTTTGTGCGAACATGGCGGATTTCCTGCCGACCAGGTCCGTGTTAAAAGTTTGTCTACCCGTCTGCCTGCTTAACAGCGGCGAGGTCGAACAACTGCGAAAGTCCAAGGAGATCGACAGATGTCTCTCCCGGGAGAAAACGTACGTGAAACGGCTGGTGAAGATCCTGCTGCTCGGGGCTGGCGAGAGCGGCAAGTCGACTTTCCTCAAACAAATGCGGATCATCCACGGCCAGGACTTCGACCAGCAAGCCCGGGAGGAATTTAGAGCCACTATTTACAGCAATATTATCAAAGGTAACTTCTCTTTAAACTTCGGGTGCTGTAGGGGGTAGTGTGTGGGGTGTAAATGCGAGTAAACGGCGTTTAAATGGATGGGAAAGTTTCCACATCTGTGTTGCAGCTCTGGGCTGAGAGGACATAAACAGACTACATCTGCTGTCGGCACACCCATATCAACCCTGTTTCTGCTTACAACTCACTTTTAAGACTCTACAGGGCTCTACAGCTACATTTAATTCAACATTTTAAAAGTTTATCATTCTCATTGGATATAAGCCAGCGTTTTCAAATAGCTAAGGGCTGGTTTTGTTGCTCAATAACTAAGCCTGCTAATGGAGGGTGAACCCACCAGTGCAGTCTGCTGTAAGGTGTTCCTGTTTGACCACTCTTTGTATGTGCTGGGAGGAGAACACCAAATAACAGGCATTTTTGTTTTCTTTTTACAATACAGAACTACATCTTTGTGAGCAAAACTACTCAAAGGACCCTAACTTGTCACATTTTAGGGGTGAAAATGGACCATAATCTCAGTTTGAAACCTCAAATAAACTATTTTAAGTCGAAGCTGGCTAGAAGTATTGGCATTTTAGGTAGGATAAGACACATATTAAACCATAAAACTTTATACTTACTATACAATACACTTATACTGCATAGAAGTGCACAACGAATTTACAACCCCTATATCTTATGCAAAAGAGAACAATACAGATCTTTAACAAGGTAGGATTCTTCCATCATACTTATGAACTGTTTCTGACATTAAGAGTATTAAAATTTGCCAATCCAGTTGAATTTAGAGCTGCACAGACAATGTGCAAAGCTAGTAATAATCTACTCCCGAGTAATATACAGAAAATGTTTGGTGGAAGAGAGGGGAACGCAATTTAAAACAACCAGGTGATCGTACAGCACTAAAAAGCATGTGTCTTTCTGTTGTGAGCAAAACTATAGCACAGTTTAAAAGTAAATAAAAGCGAAGTATGATTGAAAGATACTTACAAAAGGGATTTTCGTTTTGCTACACTTGTTATATTGTATATGGGTATGGTACAAATGAGAGATTTGAAGTATTCTAGGTATATAAAGTGCATAATTGTGTGTGTATACGTGTATATAGGTCTTTGTTTCAGTATTAATGCTTAGTTACATGTTCATGTTAGATGTTGGAGCTTTGGTTACTTTTTGGTGGCATCAGAAATTCTAAGATTCTAGAGACATGTAAAGGGTGAACGAATAGAAAGGAATGAGGGTAGGTATACATGAGCTAAATAGCTTCTACCTACTCCTGTTCGATCTCCAAAATATTGGGGAATTCTTGTCTAAAATTGTACTGTATGTATATTTGATGGAAGAAACAATCACAGTCTCAAAAAAATCTAAAAAAAAGCGTAAATATCGGTCAACCAGTATTGGTATTTTGGACCGATAATTGTAAATCATTCAGACCAATTAATACATGTTCCTCTGTGGGAGTTTCTTATAACACAGTACAACATTCGTGTGAGCATAACTGCCATGAGAACCCCAACTGTCAAAATAAAAGTGAGAAATGGTCAACAGTCTTGAGAAACAAAACTGACTGAAGTTTCTCAGATTTCCACTTGAGGCTGGCACCAAAAGCGCAGAAAGCCACTTACACACCCAATCAAATCCGCCAAATTTTACAGCTTAAAAAAATCATGCTCGTTTTAGATAATCAAGTAGCTTCAAATATATTTAAATGTCAGGAATTTTGGATACAAACAGGAATAGCTGACTTTACTGACAAAGGGGCACACTGTAGCTGTTAGCAATGAAGCTCAAGGCCTGCTCTAGTCCAACCGAATGTTAAGTTGAGTTAGAATCTTAGAGTCTTTGCTATTAACTAGTCGTACAAGTGCTCAGATGTCCCACTTTGTTAAAAGTAGGACATAAGCTGAGACAGAATGGCGAATGAGAACAGATCTAGAGAGTGATGATCAACAGATTGCTGAATATTGGCCCCCAATATCCGGCCTGGCTGATAATAAGACAACTCTTGGAGTAAAATGTCACATAGATGGTATCAACAGCATTCAGTCAAATTCAT
The DNA here is from genome assembly GCA_962446985.1 of Xyrichtys novacula. Lineage (NCBI taxonomy): Eukaryota > Metazoa > Chordata > Actinopteri > Labriformes > Labridae > Xyrichtys > Xyrichtys novacula. The sequence goes on along the minus strand of OY660882.1, from coordinate 1,577,242 downwards.
TTCAGACATAAGAGTAGAAATATGAAATGAGACTTATAGCAGGCTGATGAATAAATAGACTAAACTGAAACCTTGTGATGTGATCAGTTCTGAAGATAAATAAAAAGTCCTTTTTAAATTATCAAAAACATTTAAAAGATATTAATTTTAGTGTGTCGAAACTTTGGTATTGGTTCATGATCAAAATAGATATTAGTCACATTTTAAAATCACTTCTTTCCTCTGATAATCTCAGATTGAATAGAAAAAGTCTAGGAGAAAGTAAACAACAGAAAATAGTCGCAGTCTTTTTGTAGCCATCCACCCAAACTTATACAGCGTATGTGGACTTAAATCCATGTGTTTTATAAACCCAATTTTTGTGTAATATCGAGTTACTTCCAGTTTCTTGACTTGTTTGTTTATTATGTAGGTAAAATGCTGATTCTCCAGTGATAAGGAGATAATCTCAGTGGTTTCCTTGATGTTTTCACCTGTTTTTTTGTTATCTTGAATCAAAGCTGCTCTTCCTGTTTCTGGGGATTTATTTGTCTAATCTTGAGGCGGCAAAGCTCATTATCTTGCAATAAGAAGCTGATTTAATTGTGATCTATGAAATAAAACTAAGGGATGGTCTGAGCACAACAAGTTTATTTCCTACATTGGTTTTGTGCTTTTGTAACTCTGGGAAAAGGAGTAAAGATTATTTGGAGTAAGAAGCAGAAATAAACTCTTATGGGAATAAAAAATGTAAGGATGCAAGTCTGCTTAGGGCCTCCATAATTTTAGGTTATGCTGAGTTTTGGCCTGTTGTTGGCGTTTTATTCCTATTTCAAAGTCAGAAATATTCACAGTGTAAAAGTTTAAATATTTAAATCTTAATTCTCCTTTATAGTCAAAACAAAAACACTCAACACCAGAAGAAACCAGCTGAAAAGAAATGTTTGTTCCTTTATTTTCGGCTGAAAAAGCGTTCTCGTGCCTCTCTCTCTAGTCTCTCTTCCACTTTGGGTTTCATCTTCACATTTCACTCTGATTTCTCTCACTTCCTCTTCAGGTATACGAGTGCTGGTCGACGCCCGGGAGAAGCTGCACATCCCCTGGGGTGACCCGGACAACCAGCCGCACGGGGACAGCCTGATGGCGTTCGACACACGATCGGCTAAGATGGTGAGCGGGCAGCTGGAGACGCCCGTCTTCTTGCGGTACCTGCCGGCCATCAAAGCTCTGTGGGCGGACTCGGGGATACAGAACGCGTATGATCGCCGCAGGGAGTTCCAGCTGGTAGGTGGACGAACGTAAAAAAGACCACAAAAAAAACCCTGACTCAAAGTTTTACTGAACTGTGGTGTAGTTCTGGAAAAGTTCACTGTCGACAGAAACTTCTCTTTATGTGGTTTTTGTTCACAAATCTCTACCCACCGTTCGGGGGATTTCTGGTCGTACTTTTTGTTATTTTGAGAATTGAGGTGAGGGAAACTTTATTGAAAAAAGAAAGTGAAACTTCTAAATTCATCCCTCCTTTCCTCTCTCCCTGTATCTCTTGCTCTGGCTCTCTCTCCCTCTCTCTCTCTCTCTCTGTCGAGTGGTCAGACATGTGATTGAGTCAGCTTCCTGTTTATACCTCTCCCGCTCCTTATGTCTTGGCTGTCAGCGTGCGTGTTTTAACACACTGACGTTTACCCCAGATCGACAGCTGGGCTGTTCGCACGTCTCTTTCTGGGACTTTTCTTGCGCTCTTATTTTGATGGGCACTAATTTCGCAACCTGCTGAGATTTTTACAGCCTTTTTTCGAGTTTGATTTTATGCGAGCTGTCAGATCATGTGACAAACTTTATACATTGTCCAGCAGTCGAGGGGCCCCCTCTGAGCAGACAGTCAAGGACACACTTCTGCAAGTTTCTCAAAGTTTTCTCGAGACTTGCATAAGGCCAGAGGGTTCTCAATGGCGTTTTGTTAGCCCCTCTCACACACTCGCTGGTGTGAGCAGGTTATGCAGACAGAAAAGGGGAATAAAGGGTGATCAGAGCTGGAATGTTGATCTGTAGTTAAACAGCTTTATGCTTACAAACAGAGCCCTGGCTCTCCCGTTTGGTGCACAAACACTCACACCTCAAGTTACACAAGCGCAGGGACACATGGATACTTTCAGAGAGGGCTGCAGCTTACTTTTATTCTCATGTAGAAGGAACGTTCTGTCAAATCAACGACAGCACCCCAAAAGCACAATAAGGCAGCAGAGTATTTCTCGAAGGATAATTTATAAACGTGCAGTACTGGTTGGAAAAATACAGATTATTCAGAGTGGTAGATCTCAAAATCAGAACGATATGATATGATTTTTGCTAGTGTCACTCAAAGTCGCCTGTCGTATGATATTGAATCGACTAAATTCTCTGGTCTGAGATCAGTGTGAGTTGGTAACAGATTCCCGTAAGTCAGTGAGATTTTTTTATCGGCCTAGAAATCATGACATATGAATTGTTGAGACACTGATTAGTGTGTGGTCGCACCCTCTGAAGTTGTCAGCAGAGGCTTGACTGATATCATCTGGTTGTGCAGAAACACTGTGTAACAAATTGGCTCATTGGCTGATTCAAATCGAGATTACTATGACGGTGTAAATGAGCCGCTTTTTCAGTTTCATGTTACTTAAAGCTCCTGGGAGGGGTTTTTGAATATCTGTGAAATGGACTGAAATTCATACTGATGCCTATTTTTATAAACGAGACCATCAGCCACATGATTGTTGACTTTTAAGGTCCTTTCACACCGGGACCGTTTTTTTCCGTGAGATTATTTCAGACGTCGATATTTTTTTTTCGAACTTGTATCCTGTCAATACAAGCATTCACATCAGCGACATTTTTTCGTTTTTATATATACATATTTTTTATGACGGTCGATTTTTCTTAAGTTTCGCATACTGTGTGTCCACTTCTGACCAATCAGATTGCGTGTTGTTGCGACGTCAGATTCACCGGTATATCCAACATGGCCGACCGGCTGATTGTTTACGATCGTTAACACAAATATTATAAAGATAACGACCTGAAGGACAACTTGTGGAGAGTCATAGCGTCGGATTTCTGATTTGACGATGGTTTGTGTGCTTTAACAGTTTGCGAAACGTCTTTGTTTTTACTTTCATCTGTGCTAAGTAACTATAGCTCGTAAGCTAACCTGTTCAGATACAAATTACCATATCAGGCGTGTCAAAATTCACCTCCAAATATTTCGTAATTCCGTGTCGGATATTTGCGTCAGTCCCGTCGGTGTGTAAGGACCTTTATATCGTAATGTTTAATGTTGACAGCTGAGCGGCCCTGTTTTTATGATCTCCACGTGAAATATTCATGATAAATGAAGCATTTGAGTGTCATGAGTCGGCAGAATGAGGTACTTTTGATAAAAGATGTGAAGAAGACAAAATTAGCAATGAATACTTTATCCATAGGGGGCGCCAGAATGGACACAAACTGAAAGTTCCTCACAGTAGCTTTAATGTAGATACGATCATGTTAAAGAGGTAAAAAGTGAATAGGAGACACAATCTTGCATGATAGTGTATTAAAGGAGATTACTCCAGACCAAATCATCTTAAAGTTTATATTTTTTCATTAAATGTTATCAATTAAGTAGTAGGGCCGACAGATGTATCGGCAAATCGATTAAATCGGCCAACTTTGACACCCGTTTGACTCCTGGAGAGAGGCAGGAAACGTAGAGAGTAGAGAGCAGAGGAAGAAAAGCAGCAAAGGGTCGTGGCTGGGAGTCGAACCAGCGATCATTACAATGAAGCCTCTTCGTATCGGCCAGCAGCACCCCATTATTCCCATTTCAGATGCTGTTTCCTCTGCGCTTCTTCTCACAACTTGGACTAAGAAATAACTGAACAACAAGAGTCATAAATAAATCCAAAACAGTCGCGCGTGTCACAGAGGGAGGAAATATTCCAAACATCTCACATCTCCAGTTCCTCAAATGTTCTGATTCGTCTCATTTTAAACTGAACTTTTTTAGTTTTTCCTGACTTTTATTAGTCAAAAATGATTCTGTGATTATTCAATATTTAAAATAATGATTAAAGTTGAAACTTCCACATTAACCAAACGACTAAAACAGACTTTCAGACGCAGAAACAGAGGAGGTCTTTTGGGAGCTCTTCTTGGCTCGTCCCTGCAGTTACATCTGTTGTCTTTCTGATGATATCCTGTGTGTGTGTGTGTGTGTGTGTGTGTTTGCATTACAAATCATACGTGTCCTCGGGCTGACTTGTAAATCGTATTATAACACCTGTACAGATAAAACCCCACGTGGACCTTTTGGCTTTGTTCAAAGTTCACGTAGTTAGTCCGGTAAATCAGCCGTAAATACTTCCTGTCTATCCTCGTCTCTTTTTTTCCTCTTTAACACACAATCTACCAATGATAAGCTAAATCAGCGACATGCTGCCGTGATGTAATGCTCTGTTTCAGTTTTGATTTCACAGCATGCCCATTAACTTCAGGCGTCGTCATGCTCACTGAATTCCCCTCTCTCTCTTTCTCTTCCTCTTTTTTTTTTTTTCTCAAAGTCAAAAAAGCGCCTCTCCTCCTCCTCCTCCTCCTCCTCGCTGATTTTAACTTCTTTAATCGAGCGCAGCCGGAATAAAAATCAGCCTCACAGACAGTTCGCTTTTGTGTCTTTCGGCTGCGGCGAAGTGCCACGCCATTCTACCCCTCCCTTCTGTAATCTTAGCTATACACACACACACACTCCCCACGTGCACACAAACACACACACACACACTCAGGTTTTTCAGGTCAGGTTGGTTTTTTTTTAAAAAGATCAAAAGGTGAGTACAGGAGCTCGCAGTGGAGGAGATACAAACCAAACGATCTCTGCTAGAGTCGGAGTTTGAATTTTATACCCAGGGTGCGGCTTTACTGTGTCATCAATGCAAAATACATGCAAACACTCCTCTGTACAGGCGCATTGTGCGACGACAGATCGCAGATTTCTTAGGAGGGTAAATCTCTTTCAGTTTTTTGTAGTTTGCTTTTTGGTTTTGTCGAGTAGAGGACACACACACACGCTCACACACACAGATAAAGGAATGCTTCTCGGTCCTCGCAGCCTCATGTCCGGGCTTGCACATGAAGAGCGACTGAAAGGTGCAAAAAAAAAAAAAAAAAAAACTCCCCTCTACACACAGAGTCATGCAGCCACACTTCTTCTATACGCTGTACATCAAAAGACACTTTCGAGCACGTGTCTCCTGCAGAAACAAACACTTTGCATCTCGCTCCAGCACACACGCACTTTTCGGAGGAGAAAACAAACAGATTACGATTGTTAAGCTAAAGACAGATTTCGTCCTGTGGCAAACTCCAGGCCTCAGTGACGGAAAACAACAACAGGAGTTTTCCACTGAAGGGGAAAAAGATGTTGATGAATGAATGAAGAGTGCGTCTAAACTGATGAAAAGTGAGTGGATGTGATGAATTGTGCAGAATGAACTGAAATTCCTCCTCTGTCCTGTCGCAGGGTGAGTCAGTGAAGTATTTCTTGGATAATCTGGATAAGCTCGGCGAGCCGGTAAGTTGTTTCTGCCCACACCGACTGTTCAAAACAGATGTGTACATGTTATAGTTAAGACCTCAACGTGTTCAGACAATTTAAGGTTAACTGACGAGAAACTGAAACCATTGTTCATCTTTGGTTAGGGATCTCCTGTTAGCTTTGTACTCAGGACTGGTGTGGCCTCAGTCTGATTGGTGGAATATTTAACCCATAATATTTGACCTAAAATTGATTTCAAATAAAAGTAATAAGGTCGGACGATAAGACACACCTCTTTATTTCCCTAATTTGTCCTCTAAAAATTTTTGTGTTGAATTTAAAGCTAAATTTTGAACATTTTCTTCAATAACGTTCATATCATGTGACTAACTGACCTAAAATTGATTTCAAATAATAGTACTAACGTTGAACAATAAGACAAACATTATTTGATCAATTTTCATAGTGACCCTAAAGTTCTTTGTGTGCTCCTTACTTTTTTTAACTTATGAGCACATGTTCCCCTCGTGAAAAAAGTTAGTTCCAAGCCCTGAGTGAGTTCGATAGTTCGTTGAAACTTTGTGTTATTTGCACATTTTAACGAGTCTCCTTCAGAATCAAGATTTCTGATCTCTGTGGGACTCACCTGGTTAAATAAAAGTGAATTAAAATGAAGCGTCAACTAACGGGATCAGTATTAATCGCTTTGATTTGAGAATCAATCTTTCAGTTTCATCCCACTTCTTTATGTTTGTGTCTTCTCTAAATCACCTGGATGTATTGAAAAATGGTAATAAACAAAAGTCAGTTAACACAGCAGAGTCAATATAAACTTAATCTCCGCTGATCTTTTCTATAACTTTCATCTTTTGCCTGAAAAAATGCATCTTTGGATGAGCCCAGACCTTAATTAATAGACTCTAAGACTTCAGAATAACCAGATTTTAGTTATAAACCACTAACGTTAAACTGTTTTTAAAATCTTTTTTAGCAGGATGAATAAAACTCAGTGTTCACCAATATTTAAAAAAGTGTTTGAGTGTTTTGCTAAACTAAACATGAGCCTTTATTTCCCTGAACCACAAAAGTCAACATTAAATCTCAAGGTATCCCATAGATTTGTACTAAATGGAGAAGACATGTTGCTGATTTTGATCATTTCTTATCCAGTATCATAAGAGCTCACTGTGTTTTTATATTTCTCTTGATTACAAACAAATTCTACTTCTTCATGTCTTTTTTTTTTCCTCCTGCAGAGTTATCTCCCCACTCAGCAGGACATCCTGCTCGCCCGAAAACCCACCAAAGGCATCCACGAGTATGACTTTGAGATCAAGAACGTCCCCTTCAAGATGGTGGACGTAGGGGGGCAGCGGTCGGAGCGGAGGCGCTGGTTCGAGTGTTTCGATTCTGTCACCTCCATCCTCTTCCTCGTCTCCTCCTCTGAATACGACCAGGTGAATTTCTAGGACTCATTATTCAAAGATCATCCACGGAGTAACAGTTTTTTTTTTGTTGTGTTCAGAAAGTCAATTTCACTTTGATCTGGCCGAGTGTCGCCCTTATTATGTGACTGTCCCTGCTGGAAGAACCAGTTTATAAATCATGTTTGTTTATGCTGGCCTGACCCAACATAGAGTAGCTGTTAGACGAGCCTCACTACGCTCATGGTGGTGGTCTACTAACACAGTTTTGCTGGATTGGAGGATTTGCATTCAGGTTTACAATAATAACAGTAGTTCACAGGTTTCTGTTTCAGCTCATCTCAAAATTGGATTCAACTAATACACGCCCAAAGGAGGCCGCCCCACCTTTGGGTGTGTATCCTGTAAAAAGGGTCTCCTTGAGGTGTTTTTGTCTGATTACATCGACAGTTCTAACAGGACCAGTATGAGCAGCAGTCAGTGCGTTTACATGCACAGTTGAATCGGACTAAGCTCATAATTTGTTTTTTTGTTTTTTTTTCCCGCGATGTCAACATAAACAAGCAGCTGAGAAAATTACTAGGGGGCGATATGGGTCTTTTCAGCAGTTCTGTTTCTGACCCCATACAACCGTCAACAACAACAGCAGGTCCGTGACAGACGTCAGAAGTGTCTACAACTGCTGCTGGACATTTTCAAGTTAAAACATGGAGCATCATACAGCGATGTTTTTGTCGTACATGATTTACGCGCTACTTTTTCTGTAGATGAGATGCACGCTACTCATCTATTCAGGTGTTTTTGTTACGGGGGCGTGGCGCACACGAGTAGTCCAATCATACTCCGACTACGCTGGTCTCATGGTAGAGAAAATCGTATTCCAGTCGCATTATCTGGGTGTCTTAACCAGATTTCTTCGACTATAATCAGAGTGTTTGCGTGTTTGCCCAGGAGTCATAGAATGAGATCCGCCGATCAGTGTATACAAATGACGGCGTAAATTAACACCCACATCCCACAACCCACAAGGCCTCTCCTATTAACAAGTTAAGAACAGTTAAACGTATTGACTTAATTTTATTTTGTAATAAAATTTTGCCCAGATATTTTTGCCCAGATATTTTACTCTGTAACCGCATAAAACTTCCGCTGCTGCTCGTGCTGCGCTGCACTGAATTGATGCGCTGTGCAAAAATAGAAACCTTGCGTATCTGATCCGCCCGCCAGAGCCGATCCGCAGCGGAACCGGGCGGTGGACGGATTCTGTGGAATCACATACATTGATTATGATACTTGCATATTTGATCCGCCTGCCGTGCTGGAGCAGAGCGGAGCCGTTCTGAATCCTGTGGGTTTTGCCTGTAAGGTGTTTTCATGCACTTCAGTTGTCCGGTCTTAATCTGATTAAGGCAATAATTCAGTTTTCTCGAGTGTGATGTAAACATACTGACTGAACAGATGATTAATGCTTCTGCTGTCTTTATCAGGTGCTGATGGAGGACAGGCTGACCAACCGTCTGCGCGAGTCCCTCGACATCTTTGAGACCATTGTCAACAACCGCGTCTTCGTCAACGTCTCCATCATCCTCTTCCTCAACAAGACGGACCTGCTGGAGGAGAAGGTGAAGAGCGTTCCGCTCAAGGACTACTTCCCCGAATACTCGGGGCCCGAGCACAGCCTGCCCGACATCCAGGCGTTCATGGTGGAGTGTTTCCGGACAAAGAGACGCGACGCCACCCAGAAGCCCCTGTACCACCACTTCACCACCGCCATCAACACGGAGAACATCCGGCTGGTGTTCCGGGACGTCAAGGACACCATCCTGCACGACAACCTCAAACAGCTCATGCTCCAATGACCCCTGTCCACCTGTGAACGTAGAGGACCTGAACGGGGACAAACCACCCCCTCGCTCCTGACGAGGACTTGGGAGAGACCAGCCTCAGAAGAATCCGATCGGCGTCAGCATTCTTCTCCAGCCGTTTTTATATTAGTTTTTACTCTCCTCTTTGAAGAGTTGGCCTTCTTGTTAGTCCAGGGTTTGGTAGGGGGACGAGTCGGTAGGACAGACTGTCCGCGGTTACAAAGAAAGACACGCGGGCCGTTTGGATGTTGGAAAACATCTGATCTCTGCTGCTCCGTCTTGAGACTCTCTCCTCTGGCCTGAGCACCGAGACACACCAGGCATTTCAACTCACAAGGTGCCGGTGCTGGCAGCAACGCCAGTATCTGGCTGTGGAAACCAGCAGAACATTTTACAAAGGGGGCATACGGTTTCTGAACCAGATCTACAGCAAATAAAGGAAAGTACTTTGTTAATGCGTGTCAGCAAACAACAAAGGTAAAGAGTCCGAGTGACTTAAAGTTGCCAGTCTGTGTCAAAGCACTGAATTCATTTAGTCTCAAATCACTTCATTCTCTCTGCACCCTTCGTTTTAAAGCCCCTGTACTTTAAGGAAGGGTTCCTCATTCATCGATTATCCAGAGACTGCACAAGTGTTTGTTGTTTTCCTCTCATATTGCACACAGCTTCTGCCTCTTTCAATCAAAGTCATCGATTTTACTGGTTTCAGATCAGCGGGTTTAAACGTCTGGACAGGTGAAAAAAACGCTGATCCTCCTCACGACCTTTTAAAGATTCGGTGCGGAGAACAGCTCCAGCACTGGCACCTTGTTTGCGGAAAATAAATAGGGCACAACCACCAGACTGAACCCACAACGCCTTTCCATACGACGTCTTAAGGAGACCTAATCACTGTTTCTATCCTGCGTTTGTGCCTCTGTCGATCTTAGCTGCCTTTAACAGTAAATTAATATGCAAGTTGTCCTTTATTTTATGTTCGGTTGTTTATAGGAAATACTTAACCTTTGTTGGCACATTAGGCAGGTGTGCCCGCACGTGAACATGCAGTCCACTGTTTTCTCAGGGTTGAATCCAAACCGGCGTTAACGCTGATGTCATTGTTGGTGAAATAACTGAATAATCTGATCTTTCTCTGGGTGTCAGAGCGGCGAGACGCAGTCAAGGTTCAGTACAGTCAGCTGGGCGGGGTGTGGTACTGTATCCTCCCGGCTTTGACTCCCAGAATCCCCTTCTCTCCTCTTAGTTTTCATCTCTGATTAGATAGATGCCTCGTAAAGGGACACACCTCCCCCCCTGTTTGCCTGAATGATGAATGTCTGTTTATAGATGTACAGAGATTTGCTGTAGATTGTCTGAATATACTGTAACCAACTACGTTATGGTGACATGTAACCTGTCCTGTGAGAATAGCTGTGTCCGCCCTGAGTTAGAACTCCAGGTGCCTCTGAAAATGCAAACCTGTTCTGTTTAGGAGTTCCCTTTAAAAAGAAAAATATAAAACTTTGTCAGAAAATCTTGACGACAAAAACCACTGGAGTTGAATACTTGTGTGTTTTCTGTGGGGGGGCCAATCTTTGTTAGAGGACAACTTCCAGGCACTGTTAAAATCTGTGTTTCTCTGCCAAATCGCCCCATGCTTTCTTGGAACCGTTCACACCGACAGCCTGTAGTTCTCTCCAAAAATAAAGCTCACGAGAGCTTCAGTTTGCTTCCATCCCTGGCTTTGTACATACTGTAATCTGTTGTCATGTAAATAATATCCAGGTTTAACTCCATATATGTAAATGGTTGTAGAAACGGCATCTTCCCCATTCTGAATGTTTCGAATCAGTGCTTTTTCCAATGAAGATGACTTTTTGATGTAGATGTATTTTGTGTAATTTTTTCCATCACCTTGTTGAAAATCATTCCTGTGCCAAGTCTCATGCCACTCTAACCCTATCAATAATAAAATACACTTTTCTAATGAAAGGGGGTTCTTTTATTTGACTGTCATTTGCACGCCATTATACACAGTCCTTACCCAAGAGAAAGACATATTAGAGTATTATAACAGATTAAACTATCACATTATTAGTCTTTTGGACATACAGGTACAGTCAGTTTGTGTACTTTTTAATTTAGAGATACAAAGACAGAGATTCCGTATCAAGTGTTGATATTTGTGAAATTTGTTAATTTGGATAATGATCGAATTACATTTTCATCGATTAAACGTATCGGTATAAGTTGATGATTCAAATTAAACTTAATTTTTAAAATGTAACTTAATTTTCTAACTTAATTCTTAAAATATAACTTAATTTTCAAATATGATACAAAAGGCATTAAAGGGTTTAAAATATCAACATACTCTTCTCTAATATTAAATTTACAAGCGTTATCACTTTTCAGGAACATTTAATCGACTTTAACCGAAAAATAAAAAAATAAAATTGGCGGCATGTTTAGTGTTTATTGCAAAACCGGAAGTAGTCGCCGGTGAACCATCTCCAACTTCGAAGCGCCACACCCACTAAGCGGATTACTTCAGTGTTACATCTATCATTAACTCTTTGTAAGCTCTAGATAGCTCTTTTATTCCATGTCTTTTTGGATAATAGTCCCAAAACTGCCGCTTATATTGTAAAATAAATAAAAACGGTGAACCAGCCAAAGCTGAAACAGTAAGTTGAACTATTTATGTTCAGGCGTCTTCCTCGCTACCTTCGGGGTCTTTCCGTGTGTACAGTAACAGAGGATAACAACGACCCTGAATGTGAAAACGTGACTAACTAAGTCTTTTTAAAGTTGAAGCGTGTGAATCTGTGCACTGAAATAGTTGATGTCACTCATTTAACTTCCTGTTTTATGACTTTCGGATGATGATTCACGCTGACTGGCAGTTTTAACAATCACGAACAGAATGAGCTCTGGTAAGTGTTTTAATATGATCTACCTTGAGACACCACGTGACACACTGACAGCCAAGATTATTATAAGTGTCTGTTTGTTTATGTTGGCAAACTGAGCTGCTTATAATGGTTAAATGCAGGTCAATGCAAGTTCTCATCAGTGTAGTTTTCACTGCTGACAGTGCGAACCTGTTATAACCCAGAGTAACTTAGGCAGAGAGGATCCTGGAGGTTAAAGAGTTGGAATAGTTTGGATATTTTCAGCACACCACACTTGTTCTTCTGCATCTTCTGCATTCTGGTGAAAATTCACGCAGCATGAGTTAATGTAACACAACTGTTAGAGTCAACATAATGCTGAATTTGAAAGACTACTAAAATAAACTTACAGAGCTTGAATGATAACTAAGTAAAGTTGTAAGGATGAAGTCCCCAATAGGACCATTTATCGCTATTCATCTATTTAAAGGGATATTCCGGCGTAAAATTAATTTAGGGTCAAACACACTGTAACACTGAGTTAGACACCCCCTTGAGAGATAAATGTTGCCAACCGCTTGCTTCTCTAGTTATACCAACTTTAGTAACGACCGCAGGATAGCAATACTGAGAGCCACGTGCTAAACCAAACGCCACTCTATAGCCACAAATAATGCTCAGAACAGCACCTAACTTCATCAACAGGACATATAGGGTCCCAGCCGTAGTACTAGCCACCAAACATCTTTTTAACTTTGTCTAATTTCTTGAATAAAGACACTAAAAATAACTTACCTACTTACTTACCTACTCTCTTGCAGCAGCTGCTTGTTTGTAGGGAGACCTCAGGCTAGTCCATCATTGACTGCTGCGGGGTGACTCAGCTCAAGGAAGAACATTTACGATCACTTCTTCATGGAAATGCAATCAAACTGAGATGCTATGGCAGAAGAACTACCGAGTCTGCGGTGCAAAGTGATTAATATGGTGATTATTACTTCAAGGAAATGATAAAGAAATTATCATAAATGTTCTTCCTTGAGCTGCGGCACCCCATAGCAGTCTGTAATAGACTGGCCGAGGTCTTGCTACAAACAAGTGGCTGTTGGAAGGGAGTAGGTAAGTTGTGTTAAGTCTCTTTGCTAAAGAAATCAGGCAAAGCGCTTTTGTGTTTCATATACTGAAAAGACATCCAAGAAGCACTATTTTACATTTTTGACAATTGAAAGAGCATCTAGGGGGAACTTACACATCTAAACATTGACATCCTAGTGTTTTATCGTACTTTTTTAGCCACAGGTGAACCCCTTTTTTTTTTTCTCTCCTCAGAGGTTTGCCCTTTCTGCGGGAAAACATTCAAACGGCTCAAGAGTCACCTGCCACACTGCAAGGCGGCAGCGAGCTCTAAAACACCTCCAACCAAACACGATGCCTCGGCCAATCAGACTTCATTTTCCTCACAGCTGGCTGCGTACTCATCCGAACCAAAAGCGGAGGAGAAAAACTCGACACAGACGCTGCCGGTAACAAGTTCACAATCAAAGAGGAGTAAAAAGACGTCTGTGGTATCAGCAGTACCAGCGAATCCATCCTCTCCATCACAGCAGACATCCCAGACTTCTGTATTTCCTCCAGCAACAACTAAGAAGAAGAAACCAAAGCTGTCGGAGAGAATCAAAGCAGCAAAGACGGCCTCCTCTACCTCAATCATCTCCTCCCCGTCACTTTCTCCTGACATATCTGAGCCCAAAAAGAAGAGTCTTCGTGATTTAATACAGGCTGCAAAACCCAAACAGGCTCCTGCAGAACCAGTGGAAGGGACCAGATCTGCACCAGAAGACCTTCATTTAAGTTCAGCTTCAAATGTGACTGAGTCCAGGACCAGAATGAAGACAGAAACCAGAACTAATCTTGACAAAGGCACAGTGAAGGACTCTGGATTTCTATCTGCAGACTCCAAACTCAAAGGTGTGTCTAACAGGAAGGCCAGAAAGGCTGCAGAGTCTTCTCTTCAAACCAAAGGTACCTCCAGCTCTCTGAACTCTAAAGCAAAAGAAACTGCTGAACGTTTGAGAGACGGCTTCCTTTTCGAGAGCGAGGAGGAAGCTGCAGATTTTTCTGTGAATAAGATGTTCTCTAAATCAGGAAGTGGTCACCAGGCCAGGATTACACTCCAGGATGTTAAAACCACGCTGGGTCGGGCTAATGGTGCGCGCCAAACCAACAGACAGAGCATCCTGAGCCAGATTCAAACTACTGATGTTTCACTGAACAGACCCGCACTTTCAACAGGGACTCAAGGGAGCAGCGTGATAAGAGATGAAACTCTGTCAGAGCAGCTGCACAGACAGAGTCCACCACAAACAGAGCTACAGTCAGTTAGAAGAAAAGGTGTAAAGTCCAAACAAGCAGCTTTAATCCCCTTTAAACAGGATGTTTCCCTCCAGGCTGTGATAACCTCACCTGAATATCTGCCACAGGTGAACCAAGCCACGCCCCCTCCTCCCCTTCCACCAACACTCAGTATAAACAAAAGTTCGAATAAGACAGGACTCCTCACCATATCACAGACGCTGGTCCAGTTTTCCAGCCCTCATCCACACATTTATCCAGCGAGGGCGGAGACGCTGAGAGCCTGTAATGAAGCGACGAAAGGTCAGTACATGAAATGAAAAGTACACCAAATTATTATGCAAATGATGTTTTTCTCAGATTTACTAAACAGCCAACGCAAATGACAGTCAGCATAATTGTCAAGTCATTATCTGTTAGAGTATAATTTAAATGTTATTGCACAAACCTCCCGATGATAACAGTATCTTTTCTCAAAAATAAAAAAACTTACAATATACTGTTTCAAATGATTTTGCACAACAGAGTTTCAAAATATTTTATAGGTTTTAAAGAACTGAAAATGGTCATTTGTTGCATTTGCAGCATTAGGAGGTCAATATCTAAGGTTTTCATACCTTGTCTAAGGCATCCAACTATTTCACGCTTTGTAGCAGCAGAGAGATCCTTCTTCTTTCCCATATTGCTTGAAAATGTTGGTCTGCTTCATTGAGCTCACCTGGCAAACTAATTATCACAGCTGTCTGAGATTGATTTCAGTGATCCCAAGAGCCCTGAGACACAACACCATCCAAAACAAAAACCTGAACCTTTATGACACTTAAATACAATTTGCATAATAATTTGAAACGCAGTGTAGATCATGCATCATCTCCAAAGTGGAGCCACCCAGCTTGTTACCATCCCCCTTTATATTGATGATTGATTCATGGGTTCCTTTTTAGGTTCTCTGGCAGAGCGAAGTCTTGGACAGGTGAGACTGAGGGAGCTACCTGAGTGGCTCGTCTGCAAAGCTCCCAGCCATCCGAGAGATGTGGTGGAAATGGTGCAAAGAGGTGAATGCTGCAAACATCTTCAACATGTGCAAATGTGTAAAAGGGATATTCTGGTGTAAAATTAATTTAGGGTCATACACACCGAAACACTGAATTAGACGCCCCCTTGAGAGATGAATGTTGTCGACCGCTTGCTTCTCTAGTTATACCAACTTTAGTAACGACCGCACGATAGCAATACACAGCGCCATAAACAAACCTCAACCAAAACGCCACTCTATAGCCACAAATAATGCTCAGAACAGCACCTAACTTCATCAACAGGACATATAGGGTCCCAGCCATAGTACTAGCCACCAAACATCTTTTTAACTTTGCCTGATTTCTTTAGCAAAGAGACTAAACACAACTCACCTACTCTCTTCCAGCAGCTGCTTTAAAGTCCTCCCATCATCAGTAGTTGTTGTTGTTCTATTTTGGTTGTTTGTTTGATGGAAAAATGAAGATTTACATTGATATTCCTCCTTCTTGTCTCTTCTCTATAACTCCCAGGCTGGCAGTGGTATTACAAGCGGTATATCGATGTGAAGAAAGGTGGTGTAGGTGGAGTGGGCATGCTGTTAGCAGGATACTGTGTGCTCAGCTACATCTGGAGTTACCCTCATATCAGTAAGTGTGCATTACTCTGCGTTGCTACACGGATTTGGAGATAACTCGGTGTAATGATCCATGTTTTTTTTTCTAGAAAAGGATCGATGGAGGAGGTACCACTGAGGCCGACAGGTGATGACTGAACAAGAGCGACTGTGAATGTGAAGAAAACAGCAGAAAACAGAGATTTCTGGACCTTCAGGACAACAGTATGTTAAAACAATGTGAGCTTTTAAACAGGTTAAGGTAGCATTTCTTTATAATTTAATATGTCAGATATTCACAGCACAGGTGCAGGTAAAATAGCACATTAATTATTGAAGTAGAAACAATAAACAGACATAACTGTGTCTGTTAAAGGGACAATATGAAGAATTTATCAGCGGAACAGAATGTGAATAACCAGGGACAAAGAGTGCAAATAAGTTGAAGACAGACATCTTGTGTGCATCGCATTTTCACTTTTTGTGGAAATGTATGTATTGTCCTTGTTAAATAAACATTAAATAAATAAATATAGTTTCTACCGAAGCACAGAAGGGACAAACAAGGTGTAAAAAAACCTGCAGCACGTACCTCTCAGTGTAACTGGCGAGAAGCTGACAGCTACACTTTGTTTTAAAGAGCCAGTTTAATGAGAGTTGTCTTATATTAAAACTCCTGTGAAGAGTTTTCTGACAGTAATGAAATAGACTGAAATTAATATTGAGGCCTTTTTTATAACTTACAAAAGCAAACAAGACCAGCCTTGACATGATAAGGACTTCTTATATCGTAAAAGTTAATGCCTGAAATTGACGAAAGGCTGTAGGTATCAGTGGAGATGCTGAAAAAAGCCCTGATTTTTACATTTGTAGCATCAAATATCACAAAATAATAGATTTGAGTTGGCGGGATGTGGTTTATTTTTGTCAGAATTCACCACTAAAGCATGTCGAGGATGAGATTAAGATTACACCACAAACCGACACAAATTGAAAGTTCCTCGCAGAAGTTTTAATTCTATCTATGAAGCCGGCATATATCGAAGTCAAACTGAGTCAGGGTCAAAAATCGTAACACCTAGTTAGACACCCCATCGAGAGATGAATGTTGCTGACCGCTTGCTTCTCTAGTTATACCAACTTTAGTAACGACCGCAGATACCAATACAGAGAGCCACACGCTCAACCAAAAAGCCACTCTCTACTAAAGTTGGCATAACTAGAGAAGCAAGCGGTCAGCAACATTCATCTCTCGACTGGGTGTCTAACTCCGTGTCAGATATTTGACCCCTAACTTAATTTTACACAGGGTTATCCCTTTAATGTACATATCTTTGTGTATGCAGTTGAAGTACTGCTGCCATTTAGGGCATTTGTGATGAACTCATTCTGTCTTGTGTTTAACATCGTATTATTTATTCATTCAAATGTGTTTATTTTATTAGTTTGCTGTGTCGTGTATCAAAGGGAGCCATTTAACATGACTGTTATAGATTATTTGGCCTTCAGAGGCAGGTGTGACAGTCCTGCTGTTCCCCAAAGCCTCCACTAGGTGTCACTGTTTTGTCGTGTTACCGCCATCAAAGGGGTCGGTCAGTTAAACGTTTGCTATGCAGAGTTTTCTTTGCTCCTTTGTGCTGAGGCTCTGGCACTGGGGTCCATGTGGGGATTAAAGGGGAACTAACAGACTTTAAATTTAATAAAAATGTTTTTCTTTCTGTCCAGATGTGGAGAAGAATGTAATCTTAATTTGTCCAAACATCAGAGAATGTGGGGAAAAGATGATATCAGTGTAAGCAGAGGGTTAAAGACCCTGTTTTCTTTTCCGAATGCGCCCTCTGTCACATGACGTTATTATGCATGCTGAGTCTGTCGGTGCCAGTATGTGAGCACTCTCAGAATAGTAATGTAGAGACGCTGAAGGAGGTTTTTCAGCTGGACTGGACCCGTTTGTGATTGTATTCAAAATGAATTTATTGTCGACTCTCCTGCTGCTGTAGTGAACACACACGAGCTACAAATGAAGAAATGACAGTATTTTTGTAACGACCTTTTTCCTGACGCCGCCCTTTTCAGCCAACACAATAAAAAATAATTAGCATTTTCTCATTTTTCTTGTACATTCTTCTATTTTTTTTTTCTCCATACAAAAATTATAAATATTTTGTGTTTCACTTTTCATTTTTATACAAAAAACAAACTTTACAAATCAAGTGAGACAAAACGACAGTGAAAATGTAGGCAGAAAGAACACACATCTCTGCATTGAGAAGAGGAGAGAGAGAGAGAGAGAGAGAGAAAGCACAGTTTGTCCCTCGCAGGCCCTCAGACGCTGATATGCATCAAGATATCACAATGTCTCACCGACGCTGCACACAACCCCGCTTTGTCTTTGTGCATGTCTGAGACTCACTTTCTCGTGGATATATAAGTGCTAAAGAGGCACAAAGTCTTGCAGCAACCACTTAAATGAGCGAAGAAGAAATCTCCCTTGGCTTTTACATGTCGTGTTTAGATTTGTTACCAAAAGCTGAGCGCTCACTTGACTCTTGAGCGCGCACTGGTCGATAGAAGAAGAGGTCTATAGGCAGAGAGAGAGAGAGAGATGCAGGCGGGCTGCGACGGCTGCTGGCAGACGAACACAAAACCTAATATCACGTAGAAAAGGCCTTCAGTCTGCCCTGTAGCACATTGGCAAGCATATTTCACAGACACAGGAACAGGAGGGAGGTGACGCTGTCCAGAATCAACCCTGTTTGACGCATTAATACAGCTTTGGTCCTGCGTGAATTTGCATGAATTCGCCTATTCTTGTGCACAAGAAAAAGGAGATTTCTCTGAGTTGTTTGCATGAAATGTAAAGATGTTGTGTAGCTCTCATTGAAAAGTTGCATTTTGGAGGTTATTTTCGGGGCACAGCTGCAGAGGAAACACTCCAGCTTCTTTCTGGAACAGCTGCACGTGTGCTGCTGAGATCCAAAGGGATTCTGGACAAGATCACGCTCTCTCCTGTTTTGTATTTTGGTTGCGCTGCTTAGAGAGGAAACTTGAAAAGAAACACTTTTAAAAAAAAAGAACATTAAGGAGAAAAAACGGACAACTGAAGTACATGAAAACTCGGACCTTAAAACGGCGTGTTTATGTGTGTTTGTGTAAATGAACACACACGCACGCAGAGAGACACATAAGGGTAGTAAAGCATAGATAGACTGATAGATATGTTCGGTATTTTCAGAAGGCAGACAAACATACAATCAAAGACCCCAACGATATCGTCGTGTTCACAGAGCCGGGGAGGAAACATCACAACCAACGAAAACAGTCGTATTTTCTTACGTTACTTCTAAAAAAAAAAAGTGAGGAAATAAAAAAATTTAAATTAAAAAAAGATATTGTAACATATCTTCCTCAATCTGAGGACTGAGCGCCCGTGACACAAACTGGCTGTGAAATGTTAGAAGTGGTTTAAATTGAGATTTGTCCTGCGTCTCGTCTGTGTCGGGGCTTGCATACCTTTAAGGTACAAGAGAAGAAGAAAAAAACGCCAAAGAAAATGTGACTCGAGCGTGGAAAACAAGCGTGGCTGCTGACTCTAAATATGTCTGTGTGAGTAAGAGGTTATCCCGTTGCAGGCAGCTGAAAGCAGGCGAATAGATTTTGGTTCACATTCTGTTTAGCCGAGCGTTTTTAGCGCTGAATAACATCGACATGTAGTTCCTGAAATGAGCGACGGTACGATTAGTGCAATTCGTCTCTACTTGGCTCACTTGAAAGAAAAACCTCGAAACCGCTGATCTACCTAAAGCGCGTCTGTGTGCGCTGTGCATGTATGTAAAAGCAGGAAGGAGCGGAGCGCTGGGACATTTTTGAATAGAGCTTCTTCATGTAAACACTTCAAAATAAAACCTAGAATTAGGCACAGAGTCGTAATTTGTTCCTCCTTCTCATCCCTCGTTTTAGCATAGGTAGTGGGGGGTGATCAACTGGCACAAAATATATCAAAAGTGTGTGTGTTTGTGTGTGTGTGAAGAGAGGGGGCGCTCTTGTACTCACGCTACACACGCCCCAAACCAAACCTCTTTCAAAAAAACATGGAAATAAACTCAACGTTATCCATCTGTTAGTCTGTTGCATTGCACACGTTCCCGGATCTTTGTAGGTTTTTTGTAAGTGCACATTGACTCCTACGTCGTTACTCGAACCCTTGACATACTCAACATATTAGACCTGAACACATCTACATGGCCGGAGATGGTAACACAGAGAAAACAGACCTGAAAGGAGGGTGAACCTCTCTTCACACAGGGTTTGGGAGCACTACAACAAACGTAAGAACGCACACGCACACACACACACACACACACACACACACATGGAAGTGAAGTCAGGCTCTAAGGATGAACTGCATCAGCCTTAACATTCCAGGATGCTGTTGACCGCCGCCTCTAAAGCAGAGTCTGTGTCGGGGGGAGCCGGCGAGCTGAGCTGAGGCGGGTACTGCGGCTGGGTGACCACATGGTGGGACCCCTGGTAGTGCGTCTGCCCTCCCGCTGTAGCTGCGAAAGGCGAGGGGTTACCGCCGTGGGGATAACTGTTAACTGTGAGGCTGTTGTTGCTGACGTTGCTCGGCCCGTAGTGTTGCTGGGATCTCTTCAGTTCGAGGAGTCGCTTGTTGTCTAAGTGCGAGGAGGGCTGGAGTCTGTCTGCCGCACCTGCGACTGAAGCCCCGCCCCCTCCTGGGTCTCCATATGCGGGCTGGGAGTCTGTCCTGTACGGCGGCTCTGAGGAGCCCAAGTCTGACTGATTCCTACTACAGCTGGGCGACGACTGAGAGGGGAGGGGGTCTTGGAAAAGTTTGGATTTGATCCCACAGCAGAAGTCCTCCATGAAGGTGTCTGTAAAACAGGAAGTGAAGAGAACAGGGGAGTAAAGGTGATAGCGTTCGCACCCAAACTGTTTTTAGTACAGCACTTTCAGTTTGACGCAGGTACACAGTGCGGTGTGTGGTGCAAACCAAACCAAAGGTCCCCACACTGACAGGAACACAGACGCACGTCACACACAACATGTGCTGCTTCTGTTGTAGACCACCGAGAAGTTTTCAGCGTTCTCGCTTTTTCGAAGAATCACCACAAGACACACTGAGTTTTTTTTTTTTTTTCAGTCACGATCAGTTTTGTGTCGTGTGTGTCTGTTATGGTGAGGAGCAGAGAAGACGCTCACTCATCATCTTTGAGGACACAGCTCTGCCGTCACCAAAACAAAGATTTAGCTCATGTGTAAAGAGTGGCGTGAAGAGTATCAAGGGCTACGTTCACACTGCAGGTCAATTCTGATTTTTTATATGTGACACATATCTGATTTTTTCATGTAAGTGTGAACAGTGCAATTCTGATTTTTTCAAATCAGACCCAGGCCTCCCTTGTATGTGGATATAAATCAGATCTGATGTGACTGCAGCGTGGACGCTCAGGTTGCGCTCATCCGACCTATACGTCATCAACGTCACCAAAACAGGCGCGGAAAGCAACGGCGGACTTGGGAACGGAGATCAGCCAGTTGTCCGCATGCGGGTCACTTCACGGACGCATTCCGTTCACATTAGATGCCGCATTCGTTGTTGTAATGTTACCGACCGCACAGAAAGATTGGATTTAACAAAAAATCTGAATTGTGCATCATAACCTGCAGTGTGAACGTAGCCTTATGATGCACATTAAGACTTTTTGTTATATCTGATCTTTGCAGCATCTAATGTGAACGGAATGCGTCCGTGAAGTGACCCGCATGCGCACAACTGGCTGTTCTCCATTACCTTGTCCGCCATCGCTTTCGGCGCCTGTTTGTGTTGTCGACCAATATTGATGACGTATAGGTCGGATGAACGGGACCTGAGCGTCCACACTGCAGTCACATGGGATACATATCTGATTTGTTTCCCCATACAAAAGAGGTCTGGGTCGGATTTGAAAAAATCAGAATTGCACTGTTCACACTGACATGAAAAAATCATGTATGTGTCACATATGGTTAAAAAATCTGACTTGACTTGCAGTGTGAACAAAGCCGAGGTGTGTCCTCAGGCTAACTTGTCATTCTCGTTCACACTGTATCACCTGTACAGATGAAACCATACTTGAACCCTTTGGCTTCCAGTAACACTTGTCGTCTGTCACGCTGCCATTAGGCGATGTTATGTTTCAGTTTTGCTTTTATAGAGTAACCATTATCTGCAGGTGTTGTCATGCTCTGTGAATTCCCCTGCCTCCCTCTCTGGCCGACTTCCAAGTTCGCAGTAAAAGAAAACAATATTTCGTGGTTCCTTCCTTTACCTGGATCCACCAGTACCATCCGTTTGTCTTGCGTCAGGTTGCCGCGTTCCTCTTGGTTGAAGGTCCTGTCAATCATCACCATTTCTGACGAGGGGCTGAATCGCTGCAGGGAAAGGAGAGGCAGCCTGTCAGTCCTGTTCATGTGGTAACCTGAAACACTGCATGCGTGCAACAGTTTAACTACCTCTGCCTCCACCATTAGCAGCCGCCTGTATTTGTTCACCATGGACTGGGTCCTCATCAACACCTGAGCTGCAACCACCTCGAACTCTTCATCCACTGTGAACACAATGACAAGTTTCTGAGTTATTTCCTCAGGTGTACATGTATCACACTCTGTGATTCTTCCTCAGATTTAGAGTAGAGCTGTACCCTGGGAGAACTCTTCCTTGCTGGGTGGAGCCCCCTGGAACACATGGTAGGGAAGAAGTCTCTGCAGGGCGTCTTCCACTGAAGTGAATCTGCGCCGGTCTGAAGACTGGACTCCAGCGTGGTCCTTCCTCAACTGCTGTAAAATCCTACAGAGGAGGGAAAAAAGGGGAAATGCTCCTTTAATGCATCATACAGCAGATGTGTATCATACTGAAAACACTTAGTTGTGCATATATGAATTTTCATATTTCACAGGTTGTCTTTTATCTTATATTTTGGTTGCATTGTGTGTTGGAGCAACTTAAGCACCCCCTTTTCCCTTATTTTGGGTTAATAATGTGGTTCTAGAGATGATTCTGAATGGAAATCAATTAAGCATGAGGAAAATGAGCAAAAACTAAAGAAAGAAGACAAAGAAAAACTCACATTCCTGCTCTTGTCAGCGTTGGAAGGGCAGGTCTCTTCTGAGCACTGACCTGCAAAGATAAACGCTTGATAACATTACTAATATAATCACTATTAACCTTGAATAAACTGCATCAGGAGTGCAAAACAAATGAGGGAAGAAATGACTAGTACCTGAGAGTTGAGCGTTGAATCTTGGGCCATGGTTGTAACACCTGAGAGAGGTTGTACAAGCGACACAACATCTTAAGTGAGTCAGATCAGACGTGCAAAGATCAAGTTAAAAATCGGATGTGAGCAATTGTTACCTTGGATGTTGCTGATCTGAGCCTGTTTGAGAGCAGGCGATGAGGCGTTCTGAAATGTAATGAGAGTCCAGTCAGACCCACAAAGACAGAAAAGGCGCAGGTAAGTGTGAGTGAAATGTCAGCAGTGGTTTGTGTTCACACCTGTCTGTAGTCCTGTTGTTCAGCAGTACCAGGTAAAGGTGACAGAGAAGTGCAATTCTGTGTCTGAGTGACCAGAAGGCGCTGAACTGGACTAGCAGATACTTGGCCTTGACCTCCGATCCCCGCAGTTGCTGGACCAACCAGGGTCAGCCGCCCTGGAGCGCATGTCGTCTGCACAGGGGCAGAGCTAGCGCAAGAAACTCCTGTCCATGTTTGGGTCACATTCCCTCCAACCTGTCCCCCGCCAACCACCCCCTGATTCAGAATGAGCTGGCCTGCTGGTTGAGTGGTGAAGTTCTGCCCCGCGATGATCTGCACCGTATTCTGACTGGATATGAGGGTGTTTGAGTTTGGATCTGCAGGACCGTTGTGGATGGTGCTGGCTGGAGTGAGCGCCAAAGAATTGGGCAGCAGAAACTGTCCAGGAGTTATGTTTGTCTGCCCCTGTTGCTGTTCCATGGGCGGCTGCACCACTATGGAGCCGTTGGCTGTGTACTGACCCCCAGGTGTAGCAGTGTTAGCGTTAACTACATTAGCTATGGTGGTGGGGCCCAGGCTGTAGATGGTCTGGGCCCCAGCTTGGAGGGGTTTGGGCTGGATAGGTCTGACAAGAGTCTGAGTGCCTCCTGGGCCTCTCTGGATGATAATATTCTGGAGGGGGATGTTTTTGAAAGGTAAGCCCACTTGGCCTACCTGCCCTTGGGTTGGGGCAAACACCTGCCCACTTGTTGTGGTCCCTGTTGCACTTGCAGGCGCCCCCTGCCTCAACACAATCTGAGGAGTCCTTTCCAAGCTGCTCAAGGTCATCACACCACCGCCTGCTCCAAATGAGCCCAACACCTGGATGTGCTGGGCGGAGCCGTTGGGTAGCTGGGACACCCCTTGCAGGAACTGGCCTGCAGGGAATGCGGCGGTCGCCGTGGTAACCACACCCACTCCCCCTCCATAACTCCCAGGAACCAGCTGGGACTGGAAGGGAACAGGAGCTTGCACTAGAGTGGGAGCTGGCTGGGAGTCCAGTAAGGCCTCCTGGGCCAAAGTCTGCTCTGTGATGTCAGCCTCCATGAGAGATTTTTGTAGGATGTCAAAGGGCTGGTCCTCGCCCCCGAGGTCCACCCCTCCTGGAGACGTCTCCGGTCCCAATTCATCCTCAATAAATGAGAGGCTGCTGGAAAGCTGGAGTCCTGCCCCTGCTGAATCCTCTCCAAACTCAGCCATTGAAGAGGAGCCATCCTTGAGACCAGAGTTGGAGCCAGTCTGAATGAAGCAAAGAGAAAATGAGCAGAAACCGGAGAGCTGTTTGCATGTGAGCTGCATACAAGACAGACCTCCCTGTAGGACCATCTCACACATCCATGATGCTTTTTACCACCAGGGAAAAAAACAACAACTTAGAGTCCCAACTTGTTTACTTCTGCACAAAGTCTACCTTTACAGCTAAATGTCTTTTTATCCTACATCAATGTAAGATGAGGTCACCTGCCAAGCTCCTGATTATGTGTTGGCTCTGTATACTGACAGATAAACTCACTGTGTCACTGGCAAAGAGGGATCCATCCGAGCCATAAGCTGCATTTCTCACATCCTCCTCTTCAATCTGCAGAAACAAAACAGAGCAGACAGAGAATAATTGGGCTGCGCTAAAGGAAGTTGGAAGCTATTCAGACCAACTTTGTAAGGAATGACTGTGAACACATTGTTGAAGAGTCACTCACAGACTTGCTGTTGCTGCCATGGAGATAGTCATTCAATGCATCCACATCTCTAGAAGGAGCGAAGAGGAGATTTTTTTTAAGCTCCTGATCCATGAAAAAGTTCTAAAACTAAAAAGTAACTTTAGCTAGCATATACCTCAACTTTTATTAGAATCTGGGCAGAATATAGTTCACAAGAAATATCTTATCATTCTCTCTCTTAATTCAACTACAGGCCAAAACACCTTTGCACATACTTGTGTTTTTGATGCCAAAGATATGGCCTACTTAAACTCAAGGACTGTAAAAGCAGATCTCAAAGATAGATGTTGAGTGGCCTGTTTTGTTGAGTTTTTTTTTTACCCTAAAATATCCAGAAGACGGCGATCGTCCTCATCATCCATGACACCTGAAAGAATATGGTGCGATAAAGGGATTGAATGAAAAAGAAGAGTGTTGGTGTATCTTTAAGTATTTGTGATTTACTTATGTCAGAATAAATAATCATGATAATCTGGCTTTATTTATCAGGAATATACAGGTTTTATCCTGGGGTGCTTGTATGTGTAATGTAATGGCTTTTTAAAGTACATGCATTACAGTACAATCTCACTCACAGATCTCCAGCAGGAAGCATGGATTCAGTCATTTAACACCTTTGTTTCCCAAGCTGCAGGATAAGAAACTACATTTAGTACGATAAAAGAAAACACGTGAGATACAGGGTGTGGGAGTGTTGGGAAAGTGGAGTGGGTGACAGAGAAAAAAAACAGATGGATGTGTGAAATGTGGGTTGGGAGGAAAGAGGGGGACAATCATGTTATTTAGTATGGGAGACCTATGTAAGTAGAAGGCAGGATGACCCTCATCCCCTCCTACAGATGTTTGTCTCTGACACAAACTCCCACCCATTACCCTGCTCTGCTGTCCCACATTGGTTGCCTGTAGCCTACACAGAGTGAAAATGGGCATTTGAGTGTAAATAACTCCACCCTGCTCCATTTATATCTTGAATGGTTGTTTGAGTTCCTACATTGCAAGAGGTGTTGGCTTTATGTTGTGACAGCCAGCCTGTGCATGGAACTACCGTGGCCCCGACAAATAAAGGAACAGATGTGAGGTTATTAAGAGTTATTTGATAATGTGATATGAGTATTGTGTGCAATGAGTGCTTGGATATTTGTCAAGTTGGGATCTCTGACATAGTTTATTAATTTGACAGTAAGAAAACGTGATAAAATTGACAGTTACAAATCCAGCATTTTTGTCATAACACAGTAGTGAACTGAGTTAATTGTGTGTTGAGAAAGTAATGGACCCCACTGTATAGTGGTCCTACGGATATGTTAACTTTACTACTGCAATGCTACAAAATGGCTGTTACCATGACATGGGTTGTCTTTACAACTGAACCACGTTTAGCCTCCATCTTTAGTCCGGGGGAGAACAAAGAACGAGAGGGCTGAATGTCAAAAAGTGCTTCACATATTCTCGCTAAACTGAAATAAAACGCCAAGAATAATGCTTCAGTCGCTTACATTACGTTATATCAGTACTTTCTTTGATAACAGTTAAAAATAAAACAGATTGTGTCGCCAGAAAGGAAGGCAACAACAGGCAGTGAGGCTCCTTTGTCCTTCAAATGTGTACACAATGTAAGAAAAACTGCATTAACCTGTGATTTCAACTTTCAAAACAATAACAGATATCACACTATTAAGAAAGTAGATATTATTCTGACCGACCCGAGTCTAGACTGTGATTTTCAACGAATTTACGATGCAACTGTCCAATTTTCTTTCCAAATAGTCAAAACTAAACACGAAGTCACACATAACTCAACGGACACGAACAACAGACATGTTACTAATTTCGCAGTTACAAATTCAAGCCGAAGCACAACGGTAGAAAGATTCAGAAAAACATTACAACTAAAACACCCTCATGCCGACAAAAACAAGTCATTTCGGTGACCTAAAAACCCAGCTTTAGCGAATATTTTCACTTTTCTGGATTGGGGTCGTCAAATCGAGGCGATATAAAGCGGAAAGATTGAATAGTTTGTTGAATTTAAGGCTGGAATTCGTTGTCCGAATCCGCCCTAGCATGCATGGCTCGACGCATACCAAGCTACCCCCTGATCTACTCCTGTCACTGGTACGGTATGGTGTCGCCATTGCCGTTGAAAGTCAGCTAATGTACAGCAAGCAAGTTTTATTTCCAAAAATAGACTGAATCGACAGAATGATAATCGCATTCAAGCAGCACAAAAACGCCCGTCGTCCAGCCTGTGACTGGTCGTCGCTGACGTGATCTTTCTTTCTCTGTTGGGGAGGCTTTCATTTGTCCTCTACTATGTGGCTCATCTGCCAGCATGAGAAACGTCACATTTGTCTCGATATGTCGAATCGACGCGTTTCAATCGGAGGTTTCTGGACCCGTAGTCGTGTTCTGGTCGGGGAGATCTCCAGACTCCGCCACATTTTTAACGGTAAACACCGGCCTGTTCTGGTTAGCTAGCCGCGGTGGAGACGACGCCTATGTGGGAAACGTCGGCGAGAATCCGTCGAAAAAACCTACAGGACCAAACCGTGTCGAGGCATACATATTAATCCCGATTAGCAAAACATAAAGACGACTCAAAGAGGCAAACCCTTTACTCCTGTCTCACTCCTCTTGAAACCCAATATCTCCATTTGGCAACTTTTAATTTGCTCCCCCCTCCTTCTCCTCCTCCTCCTTCTCCCTCTCCCACTCATATATTTTTCTCGCTGTCCCTGTTCTGTCTCGGATAGATTTTTCTCTCCGCTCAAACTCTCTTCCCTCCCTGAAGGAAGGGAGGAAGGAGGTTGTGTGTGTTTTTTCCTTGAAATTTTTATCACAAAATTATAATACACTCAAAGGGAAACTCACCGTCATGAAAAAGCAGTGCCTTGTCAACGGGGTTTCCTCGCCATCACCGCACGGGTAGTAGGGGTAGTGCACAGAACAAGGCAACCCAAATCATCATTCCACACCGAGAGCAGGCGACCGTTAAAATTTGAATAGGAAATCTTCAAACTGTAACGGTTCATTAGTTATGGCGCAATTTAAAATCGATCTCGATTTTAATGCCACGCTTAACTGCCTTCATAATTTGCAGATAAATGTTATTATTTGAATTAATCATTGCCAACGGTAGAGGGCGGGCCTCCGTAGAGTCTGTCACACCTTAACGTTTGTCAGGTATCACCATGGTTACAGTTTAGGAGCGCGAGCCTCAAGAGTGGTAATCAAGAAGTCATATCACTTATTTTGAATTTATGGGTAACATATTTCGCTCACTTTCAAAGTTTTAAGAATAGTTTTTTAATATAGTTAAAGTCCTTCTTTGTATCACTTTTCCATTGAAATCCCACCTTATACTGTATAAAAACAGACTATTTAATTTAGTTGAACAAACGTACAATAAATACATTTTGAAGAAACAATAACAATGTGGTTGTCTTATTCACTTTACCTTATATTTATTTCAGACCAGTAAGCCAATATTAGCACAAACAGAAAGTTCAATGTCGGGAGAACAGAAATACAGATAAAATACAGTTCACACCCTCACAGTGATCAAAATGCATCAAGATGTTTCCAAAAACAATAATGCACCTTGTGTCATGAAATTTATCTGCACTGCATTAAATTCAGGTTTAATATTAAAAACCAACTTATTTCTTGCTCTTGTCCACACGTATAGAAACTCCCTAAATAGAACAACATAACAATATGTGCTTTAATTTACTTTCTCAAGGGTCAAGAGCAAGTCGTGTTCTCTTTGGGAAGACAGAGTTATATTTTCTTTTAGATTTAGTTTATCTGAAAGCTCATTTGAAGTGTTTTATGACTTTTTTGAAACAGACTGAAATTAATATTGATGCCTTTTTAAGATGAACAAAAGCAACCAAGTGCATAGTATCCATATATCAAAGTTCCTTTATTATGATGGTTCTAAATCAAGCTATAAATGGTCAATTGTTGAGTATGTTTTAAAATAAGCTGTAATGCACCTGTTTTTCTTTGAAGTAGCCTTATAGTGGTTTTGTTTGACTTTATGGTGATATGCGTGTGTGTGTGTGTGTTCTTTATGTTTATTTTATGTCATTTTATTCATTATCTCTGTTCTTAGTCTTTTTCTTAATTCCTGTCATAGGTTTTTACTTTTTTTTACCCCTTTTACTTTTAATATTATTTTCCATCAGGTTTTACTCTTTCTTTTTGCAATTTTTTATCTTTTATCTCCAGTGTTTCCCGAAGGTAGCTCTTTCCTCATGTAATGTCTCGGTGTCAGGCCATGTCTCTAACAATATATCTTAAATTCATACAGTGTGCGCTTGTGTGTGTATATGTGTGAGTGAATGAGGGTGGGTGTGTGGGTCCATGGGTGTGTGTGTGGGTGAGTGGGTCGGGTTTTATTGTTGTTTAAGCCTCTGTGACGCACTTTAAACTGCATTTTTTTGTCTGAAAAGTGCCACAAAAATAAAGCTGAATTTGAAGGCTTGTGCTACCCTGGTGGTCTCCATTACAACAGGTGGCGCTGTGTCTCCACAACGTCGGCTCGTAATACCAACGAACAAGAACGAATAACGCCTTCACTTCCGCAACATTTGACAGAGAGAAAAGCATGGATGCTGCTGCTGAAATCAGCCAGGAAAGCGGGTTCACCGGCGAAAGCGGAGCCGCCAGGATTCAAGAGCGTCTCCAAAAGCGGCACCAGGAGAGGATAGATGATGCTGAGCGGAGGAAGGAAGCCAAAGAGTCTCGGTCTGTGGCGGAGGAAAAGGGGGACTACTTCTTCGGTACTTTTAACAAGGAGCGAGAATCCATCGAGGACATACTGTCCAGCTGCTCTGGGGCTGACCGAGCTGTGTTAACCCAGAAATTAGAAGAGGCGACGGCCAAACTACTCCAGCTGCAGAAGTTCCTGAGTGATAGCACCATGTTTCTGAAGCCCTACGACCTGAGACAAGCCCAGGCTGCTCTCCAGAAACTCCAGACCTCCCTCACTGAGACCAGAGAGGAGGGTCTGCCTAAGAAGAAGTTTGCTTTCAGAACTCGCACTAAAGCAAAAGATAAATCCTCAGCCCCGGAGGCAGACACATCACCAGATGCTGTCACACCTGCAGAGTCAGGTACCTCTGAGGTGGATGGATCTGCAGCATCTGTGCAGTGTGGCATATCCAACATGGACAACCAGTGTCTGACAAAGACAGCTGAGGAGATCCAGAAACAAGATGTGCTGTTGTCTCACCTGACGAACTGTAAAGTCCATCTGTTTGGTGCACCGAGCACGCTGCACCTGAAGCACATCGACAGCTGTGAGATCTTGTGTGGTCCTGTTTCCAGCTCGGTTTTCATTGACCAGTGTAAAAATAGCACCCTCGCCTTCCCTTGTCAACAGCTGCGGACCCACAACACTACAGACACTCAGGTGTACCTGCACGTCACGAGTCGGGCCATCATAGAGGACTGTCGTGGGGTGAGCTTTGCACCATTTTCCTGGTCTTATCCCACACTGGAGGAGGACTTTGCTGTGTCAGGACTGGACCAGAACCTGAACAACTGGAGCCAAGTGGATGACTTCAACTGGCTTGCTGCGGGGACACCTTCGCCAAACTGGACTGTGATCCCAGAAGGAGACAGGAGAACCAGCTGGGACCCCTAGAGAAAGACTCTTACCCATGACATTAATGTATAAGCCTTAACTCACACACACATAGTCCTGTCTGTGTTACACTACAATCCTCTGATTGTCTGATTGTTTCTGCGGCTGCAATCATCCACCCTGCTTAAGGACATGATTAACACTGCACTCCTGTATTTAAAGAATGTAACAGTTTGGCCAACTAAATCCTAGAGGCTGTGTGCATGAAACTTGTGCTTTAATTATGGCTTATGTTTTTTTGCACACACTCAGCAGCAGAGCAAATATAAATCCCTGAAAACTTGCAGTAAAAGGCCAAATCAAAACAAAAATGCCATCATGTCCATGTATGACTGAGCACTTATGCTTCTATGATATTTGAAAAATAAAATAAAAATGTTTTTGACCCATTATTATGTATTACAAGACTATTTTATTAGACTACATAAAGTAATGAAAATGTACCTGATAAACTGAGCTTGGTTGTGATGTAAAATCTGTTTCATTTTGATAAGGTTTCTGATAAAATGCATCAACTCTAGCATCATGAAAACTCAAAATATCCTATAAAAGCAATATTTTCTGCGACTTATTTAAGAAAGTAATTCCTTGTAAAGAATGGATTTATGACAGAAACTAAAATGTTTAATGTATGTTCATTTTTAGTTCTGATAACTGTGGCTGTGAAATTTTAAAACAATATCTCAAAGTCTCAGAATATTATATTTTCGATAATTTTACTCATTCAGAGCTACTCTGAATAAATAAGTACTTTAAAATGATATTCTGATGTAAATCTACAAATGTCAAAAGATGGGTTTTACGTTCATTTTTAAGTAGTGACTGCAGCTAAAAAGGCAAAATCATTGTGCTTATCTGGTATTGTTCGATTAAATTAAGCAGATTTGTATCAGAGAGGATACAGTCATGCTAATAACAAGAATCTGATAACTTAAAACAAGCATGTTATTCTAGTTTAGAGAAAAGCTTTAGCTTAAAAGCACCTCTCAGATAAAGATTGGGCTTTATTATTTGAGTGGTCTTAAATGTAGCTCCGGTTTAAAAGTATGCAATACGATGTGTAGTCATCAGAGTCAAAGTGGGTCACCTCTTAATTAGATCAATCAATCTTTAAAAGGACATTTTCAGGAGGGATTTAAAAGAAGACACTAGTGTAGCTCGTCAAAGACACTCAGACAGGTCGTTTCACAGCTGAGGAGTCCAAACAGCAAAGCTCAGTTACCTTTAGTTTTTTAGTTCTAGGTGGGATTATGAGGGTCCTTGCCTGAGGATCTGAGGCTGTGCACAGGCTGGTAAGGGGACAAGTGTTCTGGGGCCAAACCATGAAGTGTTTTCAAAGTGATGAGTAAAATCTTAAAATCAGTTCAAAAAGAAATGCCACTGCAAGGCCGTTAAAGCAATATTATTTTGTTTTTGGTTTAAATTGGGGGGAAAATGAACCATTACTCATTACAAATATTCTGACTGGCATAATATTCTTTAACATGCACATCTAGTTCTTTTTTTTGTTTTGAATTTTTGTAGAGTTAGTTACACATAAATTGCGTGGTCCCAAATTAAAAAGAAAAGAAAGACCTTCAGTCCAAAAAAAATCTTTAATTACTAAACAAGACAAGCACTGGGGAACAGACAGGAACAGGTGACATAATTTTGCTTGAAAACATAAATGCATTTCCTTTTGACCGGGACAATAACCCTTCTACAGAGATGTTAATCGTAAGTGTCACTGCTGCCTCCAGATTAAACAAATGTCAAGTTTGAAGGGGTCAAAACAAAAGCCATTTAGGGATTTAGGCAGCTGTAGTCGGTGAGAGTGTCTGGCTCGGGTTCGTACCGGGAACAGAGTTCATTTTAATTTGCATAATTAGCGAAAGACAGTAAGAGAGCTAAGAGATCTGACCTGTGTCAATGAGTTTGCAAGACTAATTTTTGCGTACCTTTTTCATGTTTTAAGTTTTATTCAGTTCAGTTTTTTTAAATGCAGTTAAATATCAAAATTTTCAGTGGTAGTGCAGAGTTTCAATGTGAGCCTGAAAGCTCTTTTGTTTCTGTGAATGGGTTACTGGGGCTTGATCAGCACAGGGTATTTGCACTACAGATAGGACATCCTGTTTGTGCTGAACTTGTGGACCCCTTCCTGTGAATGGGTATGCTCCATTATCGGCTCCTCTTTCTTTCTTGCCTGTGGTCTTTGTCAGCCTTCAGCTGATGCCTTCACTGCCCCGGGTTTGTTTGATCAACGCAACCATGACCACGTGAACGCTCAAACCAATTATGGCCCCTGGCAGAGGCTTACGATCAGGCTCATCTTGTGCAGAGGGATTTCTGCAAATTGGATCAGGCTTCTTACAGGGGCTTACCATGACGTACTGCAACTTTGAGTTTAATCATGAGGATCCTCGGCAATCCTCCATCTCTCAAGGAGAACAGAGCATCGCAATTAGCTTCACCTGAGTGTTAAGGGAGGAAAACCTGTAAAAGTTAGTGAATCAAAGCTTTGTTAAGTTTTTTTTTGTCACAATGGGAGAGGAGATATCTTTGGAGGAATAACATTCCAGTGCTGTCCCCGGGTCCTCCTGGGTTCTTCTTCTCTGCTCTTTTGCTGTGGGATGGATTACAGGTTGAGCTGATTCCTGTCCTGTATTGGTGGACCAGCTAAAGGAGACCCTGACAGCAAACAGACAGGGAACTGCAGGTTGGCGCAGTCAAGGACACTAAACCAAGGAGCTTTCTGGAAATCCTGGTGCTCCTGTTGTTCTAGATTATCATTTGATTCGTCTTCACAGGTAGGGACGCACTGCAGGTTGAACTATGGCGCTGATGCTGGTAAAGTTTGATCTGAAGAAGCGAGTAAAGCTCGCTCAGACTGTCTGGTTCATGTACTGGTTTGCTGTAATGGCCGGCGTGCTGGTCTTCAGCATGGGCCTTTTCTTTAAGATAGAGCTACGGAAACGATCAGAACTCATGGACAACAATGAAAGCCACTTCTTACCGAACCTGCTCATACTCATGGGTCTAATAGCCTGTGGCATCAATGCCTTTGGAGGCAAAGTCTGCTACGACTCATTGGACCCTGTCAAGTTTGCCAAGTGGAAGCCAATGTTGAAGAACTTCTTGGTATTCTGCGTGGGCTTCAACGCTCTGCTATTTGTAACGGCACTGTTGTGTTTCCTGATGAGGATCCCTTTGCAGTTCACCCTTGCTGAAGGGCTGAGGAACGGCATGAGGTTCTACAAGGACACGGACACACCAGGTCGCTGCTACATGAAGAGGACTCTGGATCAGATGCAGATGGATTTTCGTTGCTGTGGGAATGACAACTACAGAGATTGGTTTGAGATTCAGTGGGTTAGCAACCGCTACCTGGACTTCAGCGCAAAGGAAGTCAAAGAGTAAGTGTCAAAGATCTAAAATTATAACTCCCATCATCACTTTGGAAAGTTAAGGGTCTCAGATCTGCTTGGTGATGGTGCAGTGGGTGTTTTTGGCTCAAAGAGATTGTCATTGAACCTGAAAGTATCAAGGTGGGAGCGTAAGTGGATTTGAGGTGAAGGTAGGTCAGGGCAGGTGCATTATTCACTTTCGTTCACTGAAGATTAGCATCACTGAAATGGCGGCCTTTAGGACTCCCAGGGTGGAAGAGGTTACTAGGCAGTTTTATGGATAAGGCGAGGGGAGGGGCTTGAGCGATTAGCAACAGAAAAAGATATGAGGTCAAAAAGGCACGGATTAGAGGGCATTGTTCTAGTCCAGTAAAATGTGATGAACATACTCACTTACAAACCTTTAATTTATACAGACTTGATCTCTATTGGTGCAACAGGCGTGCATTAGCTCTGTGAGGAATACTGCAGAGAAGTTTGAGCACTGGCGCTTAATTAGTGTTTAATCTCAGGGATTACAGTGTCCATGTCCTTTAAGTGTCCGACGTTTCCAATCAGCAAAATACTGAGGAACATTCCAAAGACAGCATGACCAAGTAAAAGTTCTCAAATGAAAACTTTAATGGTAATGGACTGCATCGTGGGACTGAAAATCTAATACCTGAACTTAGAAAAGAAGACTTTTAGTTATGGCCCGTTGGTGGTTGTGAAGGTTCTCAACCATTCAGGTCATTGAGGTCTAATCCAAAAGGCAACTGGCCAAACCAAGTCCATTTGCCTTTTGGATTAAACTTGGAAATGTCCCAACACTCTTAAACATTATACAAACTGGTACTGGTCATCTTTATTATTATCAGCATCTTGAATAGTATTCAACACAGCCTATACTATGGATATGGATCAAAGAGGTTTCTTGGGTTTTCATGGGGTTTGACTGGGTGTTAAAATCATCCATTCATATCTGACCTTCTGTGGTGTCAGTGATCCAATTATAAGGTCTTTCTGTTGGCCTACAACCGTCAATCACAGCTGAGCACTCACACTTATATGCTCATTGTCATTTACACTTTTGTGTCAGGTCCAAATG
The DNA here is from genome assembly GCA_962446985.1 of Xyrichtys novacula. Lineage (NCBI taxonomy): Eukaryota > Metazoa > Chordata > Actinopteri > Labriformes > Labridae > Xyrichtys > Xyrichtys novacula. The sequence continues at coordinate 1,542,157 of OY660882.1, read as the reverse complement.
CATGAACAATGTAAAACTTTTCCTACTTTTTTGGTGTTTGTTCACCAGTTGCTGTCTTCTTCTGGGTCTACAGGTGGTCTAGATGGAAAAAAAGATTTCTAAATGTTAGATGCAACACAAGCCATTCAATCAGCTCACTAGATGTTCAGTTTACCCTTCCTACCCCCCACTTACATTATTACAAAATAATAAAATCCCTTTTGTTGTTTTCAGGTATATAATATTGAGGTTTGCTTGAAAAAAAGTTTCTGTTATGCTTTGTGGCAGAACTTTATTTAACTTGGTTGCATTGCACAGCTGGAGAGATACTTCCTATATAGCACAACTTTATGTTTTGGCTTAATGCGTGCCCAACTTTGCTAATTTTAGCCTGCACACGCCACAGATATAGTCCCTCACCTTTAATCTCACCTTCAACTTCACATAACGTGACACTGACATGTCACTCTCCCCTCATCCTCTTAGCCGTATTGGGAGCAATGTGGATGGACAGTACCTGATGGATGGAGTCCCATTCAGCTGCTGTAACCCCAGCTCCCCAAGACCCTGCATCCAGATCCAGATGACCAACAACACTGCCCACTACAGCTATGATCACTACACAGAGGAGCTCAACGTTTGGAGCCGCGGCTGCAGTGAAGCTCTACTGTCCTACTATGGAGGCATGCTGAACACCATCGGGGCGCTGGTGCTGCTGGTCACTCTGCTGGAGGTCAGGGCATCAACACAAAAACACAAATACACAAAATGAAAACTCAAACAACATGTGTAACATGGAATCACCAGTTATAGTCATAAATGGGTCTCGAATTTGTTGTTTTATTCATCCATTCCTATAAAGTGGATCGACCAGCCCAAACCAAAGAGCTTAAAAAAAGCAATCACAGAGCTCTGACACAAGAAGCAGTCCAGGCTGCTGAGCTACCTGGCTAATGTCAACCATCAACATTTGGCTTTATGCCTCAGGAGCACTTCTCTTCACTGTCAGTTTTTGTTTCAACTCTGTCCCATATAAGACAAACATTTATGATTGGCTCAGTCTGAACTTGGTCTAATGGAAGTTTGTCTAAACTGGAGGGTCTGCCAGATCAAAATAGCACTAAATGAAATAGTTGAGTAGGTTATAATACGCCAAAGGATAGCTAGCAGCAGAATGCATCATAACAACATTTCTACAGATAGAACTTGGACAGTACTTTTGATCGATTTTGTTACTTGCAAATAACCACTACTAAATCTACAGCGGTTATCGATGCAGCAGATCTTGAAATTCTAGTTCAGGGTACCTGAAGTTTCTCTGAAGGCGAGATCAAATGGAGCGCACTATAATTCAGCTCTGTTCATTATTTTTCCAATCATTGGAGGGTGGAAGTTACCAAAACCCAGATTTGGTAGCCAAGCAATAAGTTCTCACTGTGAAGCTTTTCCTTATGTATATTGATGTATAAGTGTACAAGTAGAATTTTTAAATACTGGGTTTTAACAGATATCAAATGGTTATCTAAGTTGGTTGTAGTCAGACGTTTCCCCTTGGTTTTTGCGAAGCCATTATTGGTGGTCGCCATATTGGAAATGTGGACTCAGTGTAACTTTTATCAATCTAATGGTGCGGTCTGATTACCTCTAAAAAGTTGGATGTTGGAGCTGGAAATAGTGTTACATTCAAGTTGATGGCATTTACTATCTGTATGACTGTTTACATGCAAAAACAAATGATAGTCTACAGACAGAACTTTTGAAATGCTTTTGAGATAATAGGAATTTAATATTAAGCAGCACACCCAATGACATCTTCAACAGGCAACTTGGGTTCTTCCTGACTTCTGAGGTCAAATGGAGGAGATTATAAACAGGGGCAAAGAGGGATTTAGGTGGGCCTTTAGCTGTCTGGCAAACAGATCAAGTGCACCCACCTCTCAGTCAAACTAACCACGCACCTGATTATGCAACACGTAACTCATCGCTCTGATATGACCAAGATGGATAAGTTGAAACAATTTCAACTCCCCTACATTTATACACACAAAGTAATGAGCAACTAAAACCTAATTTTGAACCTCGCTGTGAATGTTTTTATTGGGGTGTATCAGGTTTCCTATGCTTTTAGAACCAGTCTCAAGTGGACACTTTAGGAACTGCAGATAGTTGCATTAAAAGCATGAGCTTCTTCTGCTAGAAAATGAGACTACCTCTTGGGGCCTCACTATAAATTGTTAAACTGAGTTACAATAGGCTTATTACTGCCCCTTGAGACTGGAGAATCTAAAACACCCAACGACCCCTAATGTTTCTGAACATTTGTAGGAATGGATGTTTATTTCCACCCCTTAAAACAACCTCAGGTTTCAGACAAGTCAAAGGTGGAATATTTACAACAGTATTATTGATTGTACTCCTTAACTTCAAACACTATTCATTAATATAACACTTGTGTTTAGAAATATGTAACTTTGCTGTAAAGAGCATTATCGTGGTATATGTACAGATGGTTTTGAGCTTCTTCATCTCTTGTATCCAGTTTACACAGTGAGCCATGATTGGCTCCAAATTTAATGTGATCACTAAGTAACTTTCCCAATTAAGCAGTTAAATGTGGACACAGCCTCCGACTGTCTGACTCTGCCCATACATCATCCTCCAGGATCCAAATGTCTAGATTATTCGAAAGTCAAGTGAGGATATGTATGGCCAGATGGTTCAAGTGAGAGGACAAGCCTGTGTAAACACTTGCAGGATAGAACGCTGACCCAGTTGGCACTTCCTTTTTTACACCTCACCTCCAGCATCATCTGCGTGCAATTACTCCTCACCAAACAAGTCAGCTCTCCTCCTGCCACACTGCCAGGTATCCCTACGCCACCTTTGCCTGCAGCTTACCTGGAGAGTCTCACCTACTCCTTTAAACCTAAATGTTAATCCAGCAGCCAACTGGCATGTCGCCCCAGCCCAAACTCAAATCTGTTGTTGTTGTTCATGTCCAAGAACCTGCAATCCATTTCCAAGAACCAGGACATGAACAGACAAATCCGTAGAACTTGATGACCTCCGTCGTGATCGCTTCATTAGCGCCTCTGGTGGCAGTAAATATCGTCCTATAGATCAACCCAGACACCTATGAAACCAGGCAGGCAAACCCTTCAGAAATCTCAGCTCCAAGCAGGACCCTGAATGTTGCAATAAGATTTGAGACGAGTTATGCAAGCTCCTCTGACACAGATAGTGAGTAATGGGCTAATCTAAGAGAGGTGACGAGGACAGACCCACTTCCTGGATATTGAGCTCTCGGTCTGATTTTGGATCAGTGCTAATAATCTTAAATTAGCTCTCCACATTCCTACAGAGGTAAAAAGGTCTTTTGAGAACTTATTTGTATATATTTATACATTTTTTGGTCATTTTTTAAACTCCTCTACACATACCCACATGTTCCCATTTTCCTGTACGCAAAGACACACGCTTTGGTAGATATTGTAGTCTGACTTTGCCCATTTACAGACTTTATATTTTGGAGTTCTCATGAGAGAGAAACAAACAGCTATATGTATTATTGGTTAATCATCAAGCTTTACTCTTTATCAATTAGTTGCTTATTCAACGAAGTATAAATGCTAAGTGCAATTTGCCAAAGGAATTGTCAAACTGTATGTTGTTTGTTTAAAAAGCAGTCAAATCAAGTAACAAACTCCATAAAGCAGTAAAATCTCTCATTTTAGAGGCTGAAATCACAAAGTATTCAAAGTTTTGGCAAGAATTGTTGTTTTGCACTCACAGACTTATTGTAAGAGCATATAATCCACCGTCACCAAGGGCAGAGACAGACTTTTTATGACTGGGGTGTCCAGACTGAGCTAATGACATATTCAGGATGTGTGCGCAAATATACAATGAAAGGTAATTGTTCACCTCTTCTGTAAGTACTCATCGTGTTTGAATGAAAATGAAAGATATCTTATACATAAAGTGGAAACGTTTAAATCTTTTTAGCTTTAATCTATTAGGTTAAACAAGAAGATCCCTGTCTAGAGTCATAATTAGAACAAAGAAAGCTCCTAGCAACCTGTAGAAAAACAGCCCACGGTTTATTCTAACTTTAGCACTGACGCTGACATGACAAATAGCCAGTCATTAAGTACATTTGTATGAACCATTAATTCAAGCTACAGTAGCTCAATTACACTATTTTATTGGACTGGTGTACTTGTACCCACTAAACAAGTACCTTGTAAGAAACAATAAATGCCGAAAAAAAATAGGTGGCAAAATGACCCCCTTTCAGCTCGTTAATATTGGACCCACCTTTATGTCATATACTGAAACAAGTGACTAGTTAGTTTTATATTGAAAAGTGTTAGCAATTTCCCCCTGAGGATTAATAAAGTATTTCTGATTCTGATTCTGATACATGGAAAACATATCAGCTCTGTACCCTTGGTATACTGCACAACACGACACGACATGAAACAATACAATACAATATTATATGGTATGATAGGATACATTACAATACACAACACTGATGTGATAAGATATGATACGATACAATACTGTATCACATGAAGGGATACTATACGATACAGCACACAACACTATGCTTTGCTGTGCTACTCTCCAGCTTACTTAAACATACTTATGCGTGTTAAACACACTTAAACACACTTATGTGTGTGTAAGTACTAATGTTGACATCTGGGTCAAAGCCTGTTTGTGTGTAAACTGAATAGCTTGGGCCTAAGCCCGTTGCATATACATGGCATCTATATACATTTGATTTAGTGCTATTTTAATCAGACGAACATATTTACTTATAATTTTAAATTCAAGGTTCAGTTAAACTAATGCAATGGGTCAATTTTTTAGGATGTTGGGTGGCACATCAGATTCTAAGATTCACCAGTTGAATTGATGATACTTATTTTTAATTGACTTATCTTGATGATGGCAGTTTCTTTGAGTCAAGCAAATTCTTGAGAACTTCAGATAAATTTAAGTTTTTTTAAGTGTCTTTTTGCCCATTAGTAGCAGACATATTTTTTGCTCCTCAGGGGTTGATACTGTGTTTTCAGCTGTACCTTATCTCGGTCCCTGTCCATTTCAGATTGGCGTAACCATCGGCCTGCAGTACGTGGACTCCTCCCTGTCCACCCTGGCTAACCCTGACGACCCGGAGAGCGAGAGCGAGGGCTGGATCCTGGAGAAGACGGTGAAGGAGACGTTCACTGACATCATGGCCAAAATGAAGGCCATGGGCAAAGGCAGCAAGGTGGAGGAGGGGGGCGAGGCGGTTGCAACAGTGAGCTGAGCTGACCCCCCAATCCTGCAACAAAAACTGACATCGCTCCCACCTGAAGAGGAGAGGACAGGGATGTGTGAGAATGCTACATTTTTCTACCAACGTTTATTATGTAGACACAGCACACGTATTCTACTATGAAGCCCTTTTTGAATGGACTCCTTCATACAAATGAACTCCTTGCATTGATAATTATAAGCTGTGTATTCATACATAGAGAGAGATTATAGGATGAGTTATGTCATGGTTTTTTCTTTTGGTTTTTCCCAACCAAACAAGTCAATCTCACACTTTTAAAGAGATTTTGTTTCCATCCATTTGGGTATTTCCTGATACCAAAAAAAAAAGACAAGTTGAATGTGATATTTACTGATAAGAGTTATGAACGCCAGTGGTGCATGTGAAAGACAACCCAGGAAACTCTGTGTTTTATTTTTGGTGATCCGTCTGTAGTGCTTTGGCTAGTATCTGGTTCTGTAGTGAGTCAAACTTAATCAAAATAACAGATTTACCAACTTAAATCTAACTCTTTTCATACCTCTGTCCAACTTTGCCCACAGTGATGGCTGAACAAGCTCCTGAGATGGAGTAAAAATATGAATCCAATGAGCCAGTATGGGTTGTGAATGAATGGTTGAAAGGTTAGGCATTTAAAACTGGACATGAAAGAAGGAGGGTAAACTCCAAACACATGAAGACGACAGAAATTGGCAGCTAAATCTCAGCTCTTCACCCCTCCACTATTACATCAAGTTATAAATTCAAGTCTCCCTTTTTCATCCAGTTTCTGTTAATCGACACACATGTAAGTATATTCTAAACAACCGGGTTGCTGTCTTTGTACATAGTGTAGAAATGACAAAAAATATTTTTTAAATAATGTAATTAAGCTAAATCTTTTATTTAATCATGTAAAGTTTGTTTTCCATATTTTTTCGGCTTCTGTGTAGAAAAAAAAAAGATATTTTTCTGATTGTATGAAAACAAATAAAGGATTTTAGAGGACGTGGTCTGACAGTGAATTGAAGACGTGGCGTTGAGTCGACCTTGAGTCGCACAAACCTGAGATCAAGAAGTAAAGGCATGCTGTGAGTGCTACAGGGCTCCTGATTAAGTCAATAGGATAAGGGCTATTAAGGCATTACTGCTTTCACATGGACATGGGATGACTCTTCACATGTCCACATGAGAGTGTGTATGTGTGCACGATTAAGTCTGTGTGTGCTGCTGTGAGCAAGTCTAGGTGAAAGTTTCTCTCTTGTTGCATATTTTCATTTTGATTTCACTCACATCCTGATTTTTGTGCCTTAAATCAGCTCCACGTTGACCTTGACTTCCGAGGAAGCAAGTAACAAATCCACTGATCCCCTCAGCTCATGAATCAATAAATAGCAACTAGGACAGATCTGTTTCTCCATTGTCTTAACCACAGTCCTCTCCGAAACAACGGAGATCCGTATATTTATAAGACATGGTAATGAGGCCAGTGTGTCTTGGTTAATGCAGATGGGGATAGCTGTGGGGGTTGGGGATGTGGGGGTGCTGTTAGGAGTCAACATGAAAAGTAAAGAAGCCAACTTGGTGTGGTATTTTTGTTGGACCAAAGCACATAACCTGCACTGAGCAGATAAGAGGCCTAAGCAGCTTTAGATTAGCATGAGCCCCTCAAACCAGGTGAGCAGGTGATGTCCTGCTGCAGCACTCACGTCACAGGTGTACGGAGAGAAACAGAGATGAGGAGGACAAACAAGAGAAAGTAAAGATCAGCGTGAAAACGTTAAAATAAGGGACGTAAGGGACGCAATATCAGACGTTCACCTAAAAAGGTGGAGCATTACTTAATAAATCCCACTAATAAATGCAATTAACTTAAACTTTGTCATCTATTTCTAATATTTTTCTTTAATTTAGCAATCATTGATTTTTTAAAAAACTTTTTAGAAGACATTGCCTAATTAAAGGATTGTTTTTAGTGCCTTTTTAATGATATTTTTACAGTCTTGTGTCAAGATTGTCGAATTGTGCTTTTATTTTGAAGTATAAACCCAGCTTCTATAGTACTATTCACTGGATCGTAGGTTAAAAAGCTGAATAAAAACGGTTGAAGAGCAGTCAAATGTCCGATTAGTTAGTAAACCGAAGAGGCTAAAGCTCTAACGTTGTTTTTGGATTCACAGTAAATACTGGAAATCGGTTTTAAAGTGCTAAATCATCTCTCTGAAGATGGCATCGTCTGCTAGCTAGCTAGCTAACTTGCTGGCAATATGCTACTTATCAAACCTCAATGTATAACGTCTGACAACCGTTAAGGACGTCACGTTACAACCATATTAATGTTTTATGTATTTATTTAGTTATTACTGCATTTGAAATGACAGAAAATTCAAAATAAATAGTTAAAGTTGTTAGCAGCATGTTAGCTTTGTTTGAGAATACTGTAAATACTTCAAGCATTTGAGTTATGCTATTTTACTTACATTATTTTAAATAATAATAATAATAATAATAATAATAATAATAATAATAATTTTATTTTTATAGCACTTTTAAAAACAGAAGTTTACAAAGTGCTAGTGTAATTTCATTTGTCATAAGAAACCCAGACAATACAAGAACCCTACAACATAAAATGAGACCATGAGGACCAAAATAAAAACATAAAATAGGTAAGAAGAAGAAATGTAATAAAAAAGGGGGGTAGAAAGCAGGAAACAGGATATTAAATATAAAAATACGATATTCATAATAATAATTAAATAATAATGATGGTAATATTAATGATAAAATGGAATAACATAAATGAGCAGGAAAAAAAAAACAATAAAATCAATAAAAGGCCTAAAAGGTTAAATAAGAAAAGATTATAAGTAAAACAAAGGCTAAAAGGACAATACGTCTAAATAAGATAGAGGTTAAAGAGATAAAAGGAAAAAGAGAAAAGACTGCATCACATAAAAGCAAGTCTGTAAAAGTGAGTTTTTAAATGTAACTTAAAAGAAGCCACTGTCTCTGCACGCCTTATACTTTTATTTATATAATATAAAAGTGCTTTAGTAATGAATATGTTGATGTTTGGGCTGATTTGATTCGTATGAACTATTTTCAGACTTATTGTTAACCCAATCAAATGTTGTACCTGATGATGCATCCAGGTAATTCTTTGTCTTTTCAGAAACTGTGCTCTCCCATAGAGGTTGGCTGTCCACAAAAGGCAGCATGTGTGTTTTCTTTAATCTGCTGCTCCCTGTTGGTGACAGCAGGTAAACAAATCACACACTGAGAGTCTGATTAAGGTCTGTTACACCCTCTACTGTGTGTACCTCAGGACCTCTGTCTTACCAACACTCCTGCTATTTTTGTCCTCAGCATAATTTACAGTTAAGCCGTTTATCTGGACTGCGAAGGAATTGAAATCTTCCTCTCTTGTTTTAAAATGTGCCAGCATGTATTTACACTTTGGACCTATTGGCTGCAGTTGCACAAAAAGCCCACAAGAGGGTATCTTTCCATAAGCGATCAAACAATTCTGACTCCATTCATGAGGCAGGGTAACTTTTAAAGTGAAGAAGATGTTACACTGAAGGTTGGTGCTTGTTAAAAGAAATCCCAGACAGAAAAGGGTGTGAAGTTATTGCACTGGTAAGACCAATTTTAGCTTCACTGATAATGGAAGTAGAGCTCAGAGTTCATCCTTTTCAACTCTGGACAAAATGGAAAGAAGCAAAGCAGATAAAAGCATAATTTTCACCAAGGATTAATCCCTCCGATTGATTGAATCTTCAATAGTTTGGGGATGAAGTTCATAAAGAAAAGAGTTATACAAACGCTGGGTTTCAAGAGCTCTGGTTTCAGTTTCAGTTCCTGTTTTTGTTTTTATTTTTGCAGGAAAAAGCAAAAGATGTTCAATTTATCATGATGTAAAGCACAGTAGACAACAGGACTGCGTCTCTCCTGCGTCTGCTCTGTCTCCACAATGACTGACGATGGCATTAGATTTCATTCTTATCCAAACAACCAGATGTAAAGACTCAGATTATAATCTATTGAATTCTGCATGATGTCAAAAGCAATTTAAAGGTTAGTTACAGTATTAATGCTTTCTCCATAAATGAACATTAATATAGGATATAGGCTGCACAGACCCTTTACTTTCTGTCCTTGTCCTTTTGATTCTCTTCCTTGTTTCTATAAAGCTGTTAAAGAAAATAGTGAAAAAGTCTGTTACAGTGTCTCATAATCCATGCAAAATTTTTAGCAGCCTGTTATCACACCGACACTCAACTAATATATTCAATATGCAAGGATATGACTAAGGCAGCACATGCTCATAATTAAGATTCCAGATACAGACACAATTTGACAATAATTCTTTATAAAGGACTGAGGCGATCAATTATCTATCAAAATGATGAATGATTGTAGAAGTAATCAATTAATAAACTGAACTTTATTTTAAGACTGTCTAGACTTGACAGAGCTCGGCGGAAGTCTTTAAATTAACATGATTTGAACAATAGAAAGCTATAATTTTACTGCTGGGAGGACAAAACCTCATGGTTGTGACGTTTCTGCTTCAGACCCGACTGAAGAATTGACTTTGTTTCTAATTTATTTCAACTTAATGATTAATCATCCAGTAAATAAAGATGACAGAATGACCTTCAACAAAGTATCCAAAATTTAAAATAGAAAAAGCAGCTAAACTCATTAAATAAAATCTGCAACAAGACAATATTTGGCCCTTATGCTTTAATAAAAGACTCAAATGATTATTTGATCGTAAAAGTGACTATTGTTCGTTCACTGACTAATAGATTAATCACCATATAATCTAACTTTATAATATATGACAAATATGCAGCAAATTCTGAAATTTTATTTGTTTGATCAAAAAAATATTTCCTATTTTTCTCTGACAGGTAAACGATTAATCAATACAGCTCATGATTAATCACTAATATAGTGATTAATCATCAAAGCTCCACTGAAAAACTTTTAATCTCACAAAAATGAACACAGCAAATAAAGCATGCAAGTCAAGAGACAGTTTATGACTTTTAGCTTGTAGAAATTACCCCAATAATTGATCAAACATAAGTGATTAATCAACTAAAAGATTAATCGATTAATTGTTGCATCTAAATAATTAGAGTCTCAAGTGTAAAACAGAGTGAAAACAAGTGAAATAGAGAGAATCTGATTTGTATGTTTGAAAAAATAACTTTAACAATTAACTGAAGATCAATATAAGCATCAGTTCATTTTGATCAACCGATCAATCAACTAATAACTGCATCAGAAACGATCAATGATGACATGATGATGACTTGAAATTAGGATTTTATTTAAATTTCGCTCCATAATGCTCAATCAGTTTGCTAGTTTATTATTCGGCCCATCAGCTGCATATTTTCATCACGTATTCACTGATGTCAAAAATAGGAGACTTAATCAAATATTCACCTTTACACTCAGAGTGAGGTTAATTAATTAACGTGGAGTATTGATAATTCATCACAGAGCCGCGGTGATGAATTCATGCAACATTTATGAATCATTCAAAGCGGCAATAAACATGTGAGGTGTGATGTCTCTACGGCGACAACATGATTGACACCTGCTCTGATATTCACTGAGGTTTGACCGTGACGTTTCAGGCAGAGGTCGTGGAGACATTATGCTATCACATCTCACTTCGCTGTGGGCTGAATAAATATGGCAGACAGAAAGAAAAGCAGAGACAGAGAGAGAGAGAGAGAGAGAGAGAGAGAGAGAGAGAGGCCCGTGACTGGTAGATGTGTGGTCTGCTCAGAGGGGCATTGTTGGAAGTATGAGAGGACAATGCACTGCCCCCGCCCTGAATACTCGCCATACCAGCTGACCAGCCATTACCAACACCGCTGCTGCTGCACCGTTACAATCCCTGCTGCTCTGACGCACACACACAAGAACACACACACACACACAAGAACACACACAACACACACACTTTCAATCTTAAATTTGGTCTCACAAGGAGAAAAAAAAAAACACTTAAACAGAGGGCAGAGGGGAGAAGCCAGGTGGGAGGCCAACAGCAGGCCTGAGTAAAGGCATGCACTATCACACATGCAGTCTGGCCTCTGAGTGTGTGTGTGTGTGTGTGTGTTGGTGCACATGTGTGTGATTTACAGCAAGTTAAGTTTAGACCCTCGCACCTATCTGTTCCCGCAGTAACAACATTTCAGCGGCCGTCCCAGAGAGAAGCCACGCACACATCACACCTTCTTATTATTTCAGGATCCTTCACAAAAGTCCTGAACCTGGAGGGCGTGGACAGGAGTGGAGAGGACCCTGATGTGTGACAGGCTGGAGGACATCACACCAACTTAATCTATTACACATCGACTCTGTGTGTGTGTCAAATCCAAAAGAGAGATGAGCATCAGGTATTAAAAGCTTTTATCGTGCAGAGTGGCTCCTCCCTGGGGAACGTCATTAAGCAATAACTGATTATTTGAGCGAGTCAAATTAGTGGAGATCATCAGTTTGATCATTTTGGAGAAGGGTGTCAACAAACAGAAACTGAATCGAAAACATTTGGAGAAATAAATGGACAGTTTAGGTCCTGAAGTCATCAAGATCTCCAAGATCTGACTTGAAAAATCATGAAAAATGATCGTACAGCTACAGTACTAAGTTTTTAAGGTCCACTTTGGTCTTTTTGTCTCCATCTGTAGATATATTAATGTATTCTGGATACCTGTTTAGTCTTTGGTCATGAACCACAACGTTAAGCTCCTGTAAGGAACTGAGGCTGTATTTTCTAACATAAAAGTAATTCTGTTTTATTTTAACAGTAAAATGAATGAGAAACCGTCAGTCTTGTTTGTCTTATTTGCCTTTGTGTATCATAAAAAGCATCAATGTGAATTCCAGCCTCATACATGTCAAAAAAGTTCCTTATAGGAGCTTTAATTAAAAACAAAATTTGAAAACTGGAGTTTCAGCCGTACTTAAAGCTCCTGTGAGAAGTTTTTGACTTTCATTAAATAGACTGAAACTTATATCAATGTTGTTTTTTTGAAAACCATCAGTGACAAGGTGACGATTTTCCTATTGGAATTTCTAAAGCCTCAACTGAGTGCAAGGGGGTAGGTGACATCTTTGTTTTTCATAAAATACTCACAGTGGGTTATACATTTGGCTCTTGAAAGTCAGCGGGATAAGATTTTTGGTAAGAAGACATTATGTAAAGGGATATTCCGGCGTAAAATTAATTTAGGGTCAAACACACCAACATACCGAGTTAGATACCCCCTCGAGAGATGAATGTTGTCGACCGCTTGCTTCTCTAGTTATACCAACTTTAGTAACGACCGCACGATAGCAATACACAGCGGTCTGAGGAGCCATAAACAAACCTCAAACAAAACGCCACTCTATAGCCACAAATAATGCTCAGAACAGCACCTAACTTCATCAACAGCACATATAGGGTCCCAGCCATAGTACCATACGGGCCAGTCCATTATGGACTACAGCGGAGTGACGCAGCTCAAGGAAGAACATTTATGATCATTTCCTCATGGAAATGCAATCAGACCGAGACGCTAAGGTAGAAGAAATACCGCGTCTGCAGTGCAAAATTATTATTATGATGGTTATTACTTCAGGGAAATGGTAAAGACATTATCATAAACATTCTTCCTTGAGCTGTATAACCCCTAATGGACTCGCCTGAGGTCTGGTTACAAACAAGCGGCTGCTGGAGGAGAGTAGGTGAGTTGTGTTTAGTCTCTTTGTAAAAGAAATTAGGCAAAGTTAAAAAGATGTTTGGTGGCTAGTACTATAGCTGGGACCCTCTAAGTACTGTTGATGAAGTTAGGTGCTGTTCTGAGCATTATTTGTGGCGTTTTGGTTGAGGTTTGTTTATGGCTCCTCAGACCGCTGTGTATTGCTATCATGTGGGTGTTGCTAAACTAAAGAAGCAAGTGGTCGGCAATATTCATCTCTCGGGGGGGTGTCTAACTCGATGTTAGATGTTAAATTAATTTTACGCCGGAATATCCCTTTAACCATGTAAAGGAAAGGATAGGTAAGACTGCTTCATCAACAGGGGGCACCAAACTGACACAAACGTAAAGTTCCTTACTGGAGCTTTAAACGGGCCTGTTTCTATAGACTAACTTAAAAACAGGTAGACAGGTTTAGTTGTGTGAATGTGGAGAGAAATCATAGTATAAGTAGATATTTAATTTAAGTTAAAATGGAAGTACTTAATTGCAGTAAAAGTACCTCAAAGTTGAACCTGGACACACACACAGTCTCCACAGGACCAGTGATGGACAGTGACGGTTGCAGAACAGGTGCGCATACCTTTGTGGAGCTGTTATATTGTTATACAGCGGGTGTGGATTGTGTGTATGTGCGTGCTTCTGCGCGTGAGAGAAAGGCGGGGGCAACGGGAGGCTGGACGAGCACGAGCGCCCCCTCCCCTCTGATTGCGGCGTCGCGCGGCGCGCTCCCGACAGCCCACTCGTGCTGCTGCTGTACTGTAATCATATGATAGGGAGTCGATCCCCGCTGCAGAATACCGACACACCGGGCGTCGGAGCCGGGGCGGAGGAGACGAGTTCACGGCAGGTTTGAAGCTGAAGAAGAAGTGTCGGTGAAAAGAGCCGCGTGGGGCGTGAAGCAAAACTAACCTCCCCTCCGAAAAGGAACTTTTTGAAACTCTGGAGACAGTCGGACAGAGAGGGGACCAGCTTTGAAGAAGAGAGGACACACACACCCAACGTTAACCGAGGGGCAGTCGAGTCAAGCAGCGCTGAGATTTGGGTTTATCAGCCGAAAAAGAGAGGCGGAGAGCGGGTCACGGTCGGTACTATCCCCTCTGGGTCCTCGCATCGCTTGTTGGGGCGTGTCTTTTTTTTTTATTCCCCCTAAAAAGTTTATCGAGTAAGCTATCTATAGTCACTTTTATTGTTGAAACATAAGCCATGGTTGGGGAGACAGAGGTGAAGGAGAGACCCAAGTCCAATCCGGACTATTTAATGCAGCTGATGAACGACAGGAAGGTGATGAGCTCCCTGCCCAACTTCAGCGGCATCTTCACGCATCTGGAGCGGCTGCTGGATGAAGGTAACCCGGCTTCTGTTCCTCCACTTGTCACACCACAGATGCAATTAGTCCACCCTGTTTGAAACCAGAGCTGCTCACAGAAGACCCTGCGTTTGCCTCCCAGTATTGAAAAGTCATTAACTCCAGGAATTCCTGATTGTCTCCTAGGAAACATTTCTAACGTCCTCCATCCAGCTCTGAAAGATGCCAAAGATTAATCATAAAACAGAAACATAGTTGTGTTTCGCCTCAGTGAAATCTCCCATAACAGTTTGGAGAAATTTCCCACAGAAACTTGATTCACCACTGCTTAAAAAAAACTAAATAGTGAATGGGTTATGTCCTCACTTTAAGTCACATTTTGACTTGGTTGAAAGAAGCAGATAAGCTCTCTCTGTCACACACACTCACAGGGACACACACACACTCTCATGCACACACGTTGGGGCAGTTGGTGATGGGAACAAACAGACAGTTGTTAGTCTTTCTCAGTGACCTAATGCGCAGGCTTATGTGAATGCTGCAGCCCATCCCTGAGCAGGAGCGACAGCATGTCACTGAGTAAAATATTTGATTTGAGACACGCTGCTTGTACAGCCAATCCATTCAGTTCAGATGCTGGTAATTTACATTTTTTGCCAAAGATCTCTAGAAGTTTTTAGAGCAGAGCAACAAGTCTCACAGTTTCCTTTTGCTTCATTTTCTCACAGAGGTGGGAATCACCAGAGACCTGACATCACGATATTGTCACAACACTTGAATTCCCAAACAGTACTGTCACTAAGTTTCAATCTGGAAACAATGTCGTAGTACTCAGTGCAACTCTTTCAAAATACACGTCTTACTGTCTTTGAGAAACTATTAATTTGAATCAGATTACAATATCCCAGCACTTGAGTCTCACTCTGATACTTCATATCACGATATTTGAGTAATCAGACATGATGATACCTAAATCGCGAACATATCGCAGTATGTCGTAAGCAAATGTCATGAAATTTAAATATGATACAATTTGACATGATATGGCACGATTACGATGTGATTACGATATCACAGTACTTAACATCATTTATGTTGCCAAATGATGTCGTCACCAAACTTGCATACTATCACGATATCTGTACTTGGATGGCAATTTTTACGCTTCATGATACTTGATATATCACAATATATGCACAACAAAATGTTGGCATGAAACTTGAATAAAACTGCGATACCACACTACTTAAGTGGCGATCCAGTATTTTCATGATACTTAAGTTTTAATATTTAAGTCAAGTATGTTATTGTCAAAAAGTAATATTTTAACAATACATGTCAGAATGTGATATTGTGATACCACATATCACGATATGTGAGTGCCCAAACAATATGTGATATCATCTCAAATATGCAACTTGAGATTCAATATCATCTTTAACTATTTCTTAGCTTTTTAGTGGTCAATTAAGTCCCCGGTTATGTCAACTTTAGTTTTGTCTTGAGTGAACTTTTAACAGAAAAGTACACTGTGTACAAAAATTCTACACATTACCTCAGTTTCTGCAAGTTCATTACTGTTAACTTACAATCACACAATAATTCTACTTCCTTTTTATGACCAAAGTTACAACCTTCAAAATGTTGACAAATGAAGCCAACAAGGCAGTCCCAAAAACTGCAGTTCCTCCAGTGGCCACTAGAGGCTGGTCCCAAAGGCCCATCAATCCTAATAGAGCTCTGTATTAAAATGCCTGTCTTTATCGCACAATTGAACATATCGACTGCTTGATACATAAAAATTTTGCTTTCTGTAGCTAAATTTTTTTTTTGGTAGCAATGCAAGACAAATATAACTGACCTTTATATGAATATGTAGGGGTGCGGGCCCTTTGGGTGAAAAGATGGGTGCTACTTTTGACACAGCTGTGGGTCAGAACTGTGTTGGCTTTTACAGCCAAACTAGCAAGCAGATGCTCATATAGCATCTTTAATCTCATAGTTTATAACTCCAATTAGCAATCAATACAAACACAGTCACTCCTTGCTTATTAGATTATTCGCCAGCTGATAAAGTAGTTGACACAGTTAAGCTTTGATTACCTGGTGTTCACCAACCAATATCTCCATCATCACCATCTCATTTAAAAGGGTGACTTCTGGATCTAGGAGTGTCCCAAAATGACTAATATCATGGCAGTTTCAGCAGAAAGTTAAATTCTAGCTAACTGATTGGACCAAAGATTGGGAAATGCTCAGAAAAGAGTCGCAATTTGGAACGATTTATCATGGCGAAAAGCTGGATTGTAGAGTCTCGACTTTGCTGATGCAGCTAACATTAGCAAAAATGTTCGACCTTCATTTTTGTTCAACCAACTGGTAATCCTGGTGCTGACTAGCAACAAGAAGTCGCCGTACACAAACTTGTTAGCCCTCTGTCGCTGGCTCAAACAGAAGATGCCACCAGGCTGGAAACGGGCTCGGTACAATGCCTTTCATTCTAGCGGGGGGTGTCATTTTATCATGTGTGCGTCGTCCCTACTTTTAAAGGCGGCGTCAGGTTGGCTGAGTCAATTATTTATACCATTCATGGTTTTGACTAACAAACCTCCGCTGACCTCGCTCGAACAAAACTGAGCTTTATTTGATATCCTGGAAAGTTGTAGATTTTATCAGTCGAGTTGAAAAAGTTTATAGCTGTATTTGTTACCCCAGAGGAGATGTTGTGTTTTTGTAGCGAACAGATTGAGGTATTAGATTGGCGCATTGATAGCTGTATTGGGTCCCCTATTGAAGGTTGTATCAGGGATTTATCCGCTTTGTTATAAGAACATTTAAATTAACTTTATACTGTTTGTAGTTGCAGTAAAAACTTCGCCATGACTTCAAAAACTTATTTTTACTTCTGCCGGATTGATATTCATTCTCTACCGGTTGCAACCAGCTGCTAAGGCCTGTTGTTGATGCCGCCACTGTTATTGCACATCAGGATCACCAAGGTCCAGACTTTTGTGACAAGTCTCATGACGCAGCAAGGTTGTCCGCACACCGGACGACCTCCAGAGCCTGACAAATAGGTCAACTTAACATCTCTAGCCGTGTTAATGTTGAAGACTTGACAGCTGAGCGCACTCATCCCTCACACATGATAAAATGACACCCCCGGCTAGAATGAAAGGCATTGTACCGAGCCCATTTCCAGCCTGGTGGTATCTTCTGCCTGAGTTATGCGGACAGCGACAGAGGACTAAAAAGTTTGTGCAGGGTAATATGTACGCCTGCCAGTCAGTCATATCATCAGGTCGCATGTTTGTGGCATATTTGGAAGCACTGTGGCGGAGTCCTGTCTATATATAAACCAATGACAGGTTGAAGTGTGTAGATAAAGGCTGCCACAGCTCCCCCTCTTTATCTTTCACTTGTTCTGCTCTTGTTCTTCTTTCACTTCTCGTTTTTCCCCCTCCAAGTCGCTCCCTGTTTCCACTGAGCGGGTGACCAAAGCCCTGCCTGTCTGCGCAGATTTGTTTGTGTTTGTGCGTGTTTTTAATAGTCACTTTTGGCTTGTAACAGGTCCGAATGGGTTATTAGAGGATCATCATTGTCACTGAAGCTGCGGCTGTAATTATAGCGTCCTACTGTAGTTATTACGGTCGGACGGACTTATCACTCAGAGTGCAGGGAGACATGCCTGTCAGCCTGCTTAGGTCAGATGATATTTGTGCCTCAAGGCAGTTATTCTGCTGTGTGTGTGTGTGTGTGTCTGAGTGGGTTAGAGCAGGGAGGAGGAGGGGGGGTATCTGAGTGTGTCTGTGCTGCGTATGTGTTTGTGTGGTGCAGCAGTCAGTTATTATTGTGCTAGCGTGTCATTACAAAGGCATCAGAGGGTAGCATCGGTCATTGAGACGACACTCAACAAGCAGACAGGCTGACAAACAGTCTCAATTATGATGGTTTCCCTGCACCGAATCTTAAGCCCTAAATTTGGTATTACAGTGTTTGTTTAAGCAGAAATCCACCAAATCTTCCTGAAAGTGGGAATTTTTCCCTCTTTTTAACTTTTGTACCTGATACTGTCAGGTTTTAGACTGATTGTGAGATAAAAAAGTCATTTAAGGACATTTAAAAAGGAAAATGTCACAGACTTTTTCAACCTTTGCTGAAACGATAAAGACACGTTTATCAATCTGCGAAATAGTCTTCAGATTACAGCCTGTAACAAACATTTTTCTTATTCATTATTGAACTTTAAAATAATCCGCGTTGATTAATGATGCATTTAGTATCTAAAGAACAGAAAACATTTTTAATGTTAAAATGTTGATAACTTTTCCTTCAAGATGTTATTGTTTTGTTTTTAATGCAACAAAAGAACATTAAATTTAATCAAACATGTACGGTGGCCCCGAAGGTCTATAGTTTGAACTTTAAATGATTTCAAAAAACTCAGTGAACTTCTAAAAATTTTTTTACAAAAAAGTTAATGTAAAAAAGAAAAGTACTACTTGTAATACAAAACTGATTTTCAAGATGAATAAATATTTTATGTGATGCAAAACATTTTCCCAAAAAAAAAAACACTTTTTAAGATTTTGCTTTTTGAGATTTTGCTTTTTGATTATTTGGAATAGTTTTTGCATTTTCTGAAATATTTTTGACTGTAGTGAATGTTTTATGAAGTTTTTAATCATATAAAATGAATAAAACATCAATATTTTACATGTGTACGGAATTTTTCTGTGTTTTGTGAATTGTTTTTGCACTTTGCTACATATTATGTATGTGGAATATTTTTGTGTTGATAAAATCTTTGTTTTTTTCAACATTTTTATGCTTTTTAAATCAATTTTCCACTGTAGGAAATATTTTTGAAGTATTAAAAATATTTTTGCATTAATTCAATAAAGTGAAACATGAATTGTTTTTGGATTTCATAAAATATGTTTGATTTATGACATATTTTTTGTAGCTAAATGACATGCCTGATGTAATAGAAATGTCTTTGCAGCTGACCTTCAGGGCCACCGTACACAGGTCACAGGAACGTCAAGAAAATCTAATACAATGACATTAAAATCCTTAAGGTAGAGTCTAAAAATACTTTGACTAATTATAAGTTTATCATGAAACAAGTGATAAACTGTACCTTAAAAGTTTAAAGCAGTTTTTTGCTTTCAAATCACTGTAACCTGAATATTTTGTGTTCTTGATGAAAAAATTGTTTGATCTAAGTTTTCTAAAGGAGGCCGGACTAAAGTTATGTCCTTTTGCTTGCTTTTTTTCCTCTCCAACCTATAGTTTTCTCTTTGTTTAGTTATTCAGTAACAGAGGAGTTTCAGAGCTGCATAAACACAGGTGGGGAGCAGGTCAGTGTGACCCCAAATAACACGAAATGTGGGTGGGAGCTGAGTGAGTTTGTGTGTGTTGATTTCTGTTGGGGAAAGACGTAAAAAGGAGAGACCTGATGTGTCATAGGGGAGTCCTGATTGAAACACATTGAGCGGTCAGATTCTACATCGTGGTGCTGAATGTTTGTGACCGTCTCACTGCTTCTCTGACCGTCTGTCTGATTGTCTCACCGCCTGCTGTCACATTCAGAGCCTCCTGTAATTCTGTGACAGTGAGTCATCATCCGAAAAAACGGGCGGTCTGAGGGAACATGACACTTGTTGACCCTTGTTGACACTTTCCAGGACGTCCTTGGAGAAATTGACTCAAATTAACTCCCCCTCTCTCTCTCTCTCTCTCTCTCTCTCACTCTTACTCTGTTTCCCAGAAATCGGCAGGGTACGCAAAGACATGTACAACGACACGGTGAACGGCGGCATGTTCAACGGGCGGGACATGGAGGAGCTTCCCGAAGCCATCGGCCCCGTGGCTCAGCTGCAGGAGAAGCTATACGTGCCCGTCAAAGAGTTCCCCGACGTGAGTGGCCAAGTCCCCGACCTCTGACCTTTACAAAGACTCCACTGTTAACTTTTTGTCACTTTATCTCCTCGAGTGCTGCCAGAAAGCGAGCGAGGCTTTCAACCACAGGGAGTTTTTTTTTTGCTTTACATTTTGTCCAAAAGCTGATTTCACTCTGAGATCATCTCTGCTCACACCCTCTGATGTAACCCAGACTTTAAATAGATCAATAATGAACCCTGGCCGGAGTCTCTGATGAGATAAAAATTAATAATTTACAGCTTTTGTTTTCCGAAAAAACCCTGATTTCACTTCCCTCGCTTTCAAACGTAAGTTTTCAGCATCAATATTTATAAGAGCTCAAAGTCTTTCCCGCAAATATAAAAGACAAACGCAGCGAAGAGATTTGATCCGGCGCTCCCGCCAAGTACAGTTAAGCACTTCAATATGAGTTGCGTTGATCCAGATTGAGTGGCTCACATGATTTTTCACCGTGCATCAGCTCGCCAATCAGCGAATACAATGACAGGCTGTCCTCACTCACATGACGGAGGACTAACAGGACACACAAGCAGACAGGCGAAACGGTTGAGATCAAGGTTAAATTTAGAGAGCAGTTCCTCTATCTGGATTTGAGGCCAGAGCGGGTGTGTTGCAACTGTTGCCGAAGTGGACATTAGGTTAAAAAAGTAGGAAGAGGCCGGACGAGTGTTACGAGAGAAGCAGGGAGAGACAGAGGGATCGTGGCAGGGAGACAAACACACACACGCAGACACACACACACACACACAGACAGACAGAGGGGCAGCTGTCTAGTTAATCACTCAGTCTTAGTGACAGATAAGGTTAAGAGAACGACGCTGCCACCAGCAGCAGCCAGCACCCCTATAATGAGCTATTTTTGTCCCTGTTAGTAACACAAACACATCACACACGCACAAACTCCAAAAGCCAAACACGCACTCACACACATTGTAAAGAGATAGTCTGACTGTCTGACTCTTCTTACCGTCAAGTTTCACTCACTATCTGTGTGTTTTTCGCTCTTCTGTGCAGTTTAACTTCGTAGGGAGGATTCTGGGCCCACGTGGGCTGACGGCCAAACAACTGGAGGCAGAGACCGGCTGCAAGATTATGGTGCGAGGAAAGGGCTCCATGAGAGACAAGAAGAAGGTAGACACACTCGCACGCTCACACGAACACACACTTTCATTTTCTTCTGAGCTGTTTTCTTTCCCACGGCTTTACAACAGATCAAAGGGATGAATTCCTGTGTTTGTTCAGATTCATTTGAATCGATTGTTTGATATTTTATCTCGATCTCATTACGAAAGTTAAGGCTCATTTATGCGCAACATCTGAGACCAACGTACAGAACTTGGATGGAGTCCCCTGCCTGTACTTTGCTTTAATTTTGTTCACATCTGCATGTTTGTGGAGGCTTTTAGATAGAAATCAAACATCGCAGTACCAACAGAAACCACAGGGGGCAGCATTGAGCGATGTAGCAATCCACAATAAAAAATACTTTAGAAAATGGCAGAACTTTTGAGGGAAATACTCAGTAGTCGCATGTTTACTGATACTGAACTTTTAAAAAAACATGTTAACACGTTAGTTTGACTGAAATCACTCTCTCTTATAATCCTCACTGTCGGACTAACGTATCTCAAAATGTCGTAATTCAGACAGTACACTAAACCGCGACAGACAAAGAAAGCAAGAAAAAAAAAGACAAAGCTTAAACAAACAGCACAGAGCAGTAGAAGTGACGTAGCTGTCAGCCTCTTGCTAATGCGTTTTGTCGATTGTTTTGGTACGCATTCAAAGCGAACGGTGGTATACCAGGAAGTGAATAAGCATAATGAAGAGGTAGTTTGGTAGAAGGGAGTCTTATATTCAAGTTTACAAGTGACGTGGCAAAGGTGGGCGGGCCTCATTCTTAACAGGAACTTAAACAACACCGCCTTCATTACCACTAACTTTTGACTTTGAGTGGCTCCCCCTGGTGGATGCATTGTTAAGCGTCCACCTCGATGCAAAGTGCAGATTGGAGTTTGTTTGTATCGACCACAGGCTGTTTAAAACACGGACATGTGAGGCCAGACGTTTTAGAGCTCCCCCTGGTGACTGGCTATATTATAGGTCTTACACCCGCCTCCTTCATCATAACAGATGGAACACAAAAATCTATTTTGCCGTGAACCGTAGCAGGTTGAGGGATTGTTGACGTTTAACTTGTAAGTCGATATTGTGTTTTTGTTATCAGAGGGAGTGTGACGTTTTTCTCTCAGATCGTTTTTGCGCTTGCTTATTGCAGCTTTAATTTGAACAATGGGAGGAGATGTTGTCCATCTAAGTTTACAGCCAATAGTAGTGACAGATGCATAATTTACATTTCTTATACGCTAATGAAGCATGAATGAGCCTCCAAATGAGAAGATTGTGTTAGTTTAAAGCTCCTGTGAGGAACTTTTGGTTTGGCGCCCCCTGTGGACAAAGCAAACTTTGCTCATCTTGTCTTATGTATGTTTAAATCTCATCAGTCAGTCTTTTAACAGTCAAGTTTATCATTTATTGTGAATATTTTGTATGGAAATCATAAAAACTGGGCTGTCTCCTCAGCTGACACCTACCCTCCTGCACCAGTTTCAGGCATTAAAAACTCCGATCTTAAAACCTTAATCTTATCGTTAATGTTCTTGTTTACTCTTGTATAACATAAAAAGATGTCAGTATGAATTGTAGTTTGATTTATTAATGTCAGAAAACTCCTCACAGGAGCTTTAAGGTCCAGCACCGGGGGGGATTTTGTGTAGCTCAGCATAGAGACTGAAAACAGGGGGAACAGCTCGCCCGGCTCTTTCAGATGATTCACAAATACTCAGTCATGTTGCAACCAAAGACTCCAGGAAGTCACCGCATCAGGCTGAGAAAGACTCCCCCAAACTCCCTCTGTAAATCTGCAATGTCATATTTTTACTCCGCAGTTCTCGTAAACGTAAAAGTAATGATATTTTCTGTGTTTATCTGCTAAACGTGTAAGTTTTCGAGGCGCTGGAGGCTTGTTTATTAAATCCAGACAGAGCCAAACCAGCTGTTTCCTCTTTTTTTTCGAGGCCTTTATGCAAAGCTGAACAACCTCTCGTGCACTTCGAGGTTATGAAAAAGGAAGGTGTAAGTCCTCTCATCACGCTGTCTGCAAAAAGGGAAATAAGTGAGTCGGATGAAATTCATTTATGGCCTCTAAAAACCTTTCATCACCCCGTGTGACATCTCGTGAGTCTCTGATTTTGCGCGGTTTGAGAAATCAACTCGGAGGAACATCAGGAGAGTCAGGTAATCAGCGTGTATTGTGTACTTTCATTATTGTTATTATTGTGAAATTAACCTTAATGTGCCTCAAACCGCTCTCATTCTGAGTCACATAGAAACTCAGGGATGATAAAACCGGCTCATAAAACCAGGACAGGGTGTTCAGATGTGAAATACTTAATGTTTCCCATTGATCCAGAAACGATAAGAGTCTTGATGCTCGAGATACTTCAGAGATGACTGCAAAGTAACACTCACTCTATCCGTCTATCCGTCTGTCTCGAAAACAAGTTTTTTGGTGCTCGGTTTTCCTCTCCTGGTGTTCTCTCCATCTGTTCCCTCTTCCTCTCCCCTGGTGTTTGCTGTTGGACGGACTCGGCTCCAGCTTTCCAAACGGCAGGTGGAGCAAGTCCAGCATTCCAGCCCACCCTCTCTCTCTCTCCAGAACGTTCCCTACCCCGCACGCCCCTCAGAGAGAAAGAGAGAGAGAGAGAGATGCACAGGGAGAGAAAGAGAGGAAGGAAAACAGAGACACAGTGGGAGGCAACAGGGGGAGACGAGAGAAAGATGTTGACTTTTGGTGTTTTTCAAAATGATACATCTCACTTGACAAAACATTCCCAGAGGATACAATCTCGCCGCTCTCAAGGCTTCGAAATCTCCGCTTTAACCGGGGCTTGAAACAGGCTGTTATTTTCATTACAGCTCATTTTATCTCATTAAGTGAGAGTCCGAGCTATGAAACATATTAAAGGGATGCAGCATTCAAGACATACACGTGCCTGCTTTCTTCACAATACCAATTTCAATACCAATTAATCTAGGAGTTAGTTCGTGTTTCTTAGTTTTAAGACCAGAAACAGCTGGAAACGGCTGCCTGGATTCACCCAGCCGAGGTTATTCTCGTTCACGAGAACTAACAAAATTACAAAAAACATTTTAACTGAATTAAAAATAAAAATGAGACTTTACATAAGCAAGATAACCAACTAAAGCTTTGTTGTGTGTCTTAAAAAACGAACTAAAACCGTGGAGAGAATACGCTTTTTGTCTGTGACTCACAGAAACACCCTGGAGCAGCGCCAGGAGTTAAACTGAAACCATTTCTGTTTCAATTGATCGATCAATCAATCTTTATTTGTACAGCACCAATTCACGACACGTGTTGTACTAAGATGCCTAACACGACGCTGGTCTAGACCCAGTATCCAGACCGACTTCCATCTTGCAAGATCAGACCCATTCCCATCCTATCTACAGACACATTTGCAGCGTTAATGAAGTTACAGTAGAGAGCAGAACCAGACTCGTGTCATCTGCTGAGACTGAACCGGGTTTAGAGAGGGGATAGAGGGAGATGCAGATGGTGAGAGTGATGCATGTAGTTGAAGCAGCTGGAAAGCAGCAGGTCCACAGCAGCCAAACATCTGCAGCAGTGATCCAGAGGAAGCTACGACATGATGGAGCTCAGGGACTCTCAGAAGAGACTGTATTAGTCAATCTAATGGGACATGTTGATTTAAACTTGTTTATTACTCTATATAATATAGATGTCTTTAACAGAGATCATTTAAGGTCTCTCTAAACATTAACGATGCAATATTCTGAAAGCAGCTGCTGCTTTTTAAATACTCTCCTCTTCATATTTTTCTGTAGATGGTGAAGGAAATACCAGCGTTTCAGTTACCAAGTCAGAAAAAAGCAAAATCTGAGTTATTTTTGCGCTTGCCTTGTCTGAACATAACAAGGACAAGGCGACTCGAACGCAGCATTATTCTGATTCCATGAAAGAAATCTATTTTTGATGATCTGGGTATCAATTGTTGTAGTCCCCTCTGATCTGTCTACAGAGGCCTCTGTTCAGGATCCATCTGCTGCTAAAACAACATACTTGGGGCGAGGTACACTAACAAGCAGGGGCGTGTCAGACCTTTTTGACCGGGGTGGCCCCGACCTCGGCACTGACGCTGCTGTATGTGAGTCAACACGCTGATAAAAAACGATTCATTATTGCAACTGTAGCTGTAGAGTTAATTTGAACAAGTCTTTCCACTGACAAGTAGTTTCAAAAGACTAAAACTGACACTTGAACTAAACTGAAATGAACATTTTTGGGAAATGAAACTAAATACCCAGCCTTAAAAATGAATCAGCTAACTATACAGACACTGAAAACAGCCAAAACTAAATAAAAATGACACTAAAGAAAATGTCCAGAACCTTCATAACCTCTAAGCTGGGATTCGAACCGTCAACCTTCCAATTAAGAGGCGAGCCGCTCTACAACTGGGCCACAACCACCTCAAAACGCTTAAGCGCCATACTGAGAGTGGTTAGGTGGATGACTTTTAAGCCAATGAGACATTGAACCAAATTTTAAAGCGTCCAACGGACAAAATGCAAAATAGCGAAAACAGCATAAACAGCAAGACGTAACAGCATGAGACTTTCATAGCTAACCGTTTCTCCTCCAGCCCATATGCTGCACCAGAACG
The DNA here is from genome assembly GCA_962446985.1 of Xyrichtys novacula. NCBI lineage: Eukaryota > Metazoa > Chordata > Actinopteri > Labriformes > Labridae > Xyrichtys > Xyrichtys novacula. The sequence continues at coordinate 1,516,069 of OY660882.1, read as the reverse complement.
ACTTCACCCTCATGCAGGCACTTAGAAATCATCAGACTGTCTCAGAGCAGTCCTGCAGCAACCACAGGTCCCTTTATGGCTTTGTTGTCAACAGCTGCTAGGCTTTAAAGACGCTTTCTAGAGGAATAAAAAAAAAAGCTTTTTAATTCAGCTGTGATTTTGGCTCGTTGGATGACCGTGTGATAAAAGAAATGAAGAAGTGTAAGCTCTCCTACTGTATGTACGGAAGCAAAGTCCATGACCGCTTGATAAACTCCAAACCTGGGTCCTTTTTTTGTGTGTCTTTAGTATTTCCTTTCTTTCTTCTGTGATAAAACATAAAGCTACAAGACCGAAATAAAAGTAGAAAATCACTTCAGGGGTTCATGAAAACTGATATGATATGATATATATTTTGTCCGTTATTGTAGACAGATCAGATTACGTCTTTATTTTGACCTCCAAAGTGATTAGGACAGTTTAGCGACAGCCTCAGCAGCAGCAGGAAACTCTGCAAACATGTGCACATAGGTAGGCTAATTTTCTTCAGAGCAGCTAAAGTCATTAAGCCAGAATAAAACTCACAGACACACAGACTCACCTGTGTGTCTGCTTATTGAGTTTCCATGTCCTTTCACTGCTAAGGTCCAAACATGACGATAATTTGCATTCCTTCTCGCCCTTTTTTTAAAGGCTGTTGTGGTCTTGCGTGTTGTTGTAATGTTTGTTTTTGGATCGGCCTAATAGGGCTTACATGCAGCTGTGAGTAATGTTGAACCACCTTGAAGGACAGCAGGGGTTAAAAGTCTCTGGTGTTATTTTTGTGGGGGTCAAAAGTCCGGGAACCTCTGGTCTAACTCACACTCTGTGCACCTGGTTTGATGAAAAGACGACAGGCAACGAAATCATCAAAACAAGATGGCATAAAAAACCCAAACAAACTAATTTTAACCATTTAATTTACTGTGAGAGGAACTTTTAATGACTTAAAGCTTATATTTTATAATAAAGAAATCAGGCATTAGCCAATCATACACCCTCTCCTCAATGAAAATGACTTTTTACTAGGGCCAGACTGAAAAAATCTGAATACCGATTAATTTACCAATTTTGTAAATATTTTATTAAGTTATAAAAAATATATATACTGTAGATATCTCCAGTATACTACATACTGTAGGCTACTGCTCTTCATACCGACAGGAAGACCGACTGATCAAACTCGGACCAGAAAAGCATTTTCAACTCCCTCCCGCACTGATCGGTGCCTCCACGTCTTAACTCACGTTCCTCATTTCCGGTCCAGTCTCATCTGCAGCTGCCTCAGTAAGAGAAGTAGCTCGATCACTAATGTGTACTGTTGTTTATTCTACCGTTACTGCCACGGCTAACAGTGTAGCAAGGCTAATAGCAGATGCTAACTCTAACTTTAGCTCGTATATTACATGGTGCTTCACCGTTAACTCGGCGTGACCGAGACCAGCGCAGCGGGGAACATGGTGAAGTGGGTTGAACTGAAACTTGTTGACTTATTGTGTTTTTCACAAACTGGTTTATTTACCGTTGAGGCGGACCACTCTCCTCCGTGCATCCTAGTTAGTGGGTGAAGATTGTAATGAGGTCGCTGCACCATCTACAGGATAAGTCGGGGGGTCTTTTCAAATGGCGGAACATTTTCGAAGTGACACCGAAACTTATTCTCCGCATTTTGACCGATTACCGATTAGTCTCAAACGGGCTAAAATTGGCCGATTTAATCAGCTCACCGATAAATCGGTCGGGCCCTAGTTTACAAGCTAAAAAAAAGAGCGAACAGTGTTATCAGCATAAGGACTGATTGTTTCTATTTTGTCATTTAAACCTGCTACAACAGGATAGTGACAAACTACCAAAACAGCGTCTTCCACACTATGTCCACAGGGGGCGCCAACCTCAACACAAACCTGAAGTTCCTCACAGGAGCTTTAATTTCTATTCAGAGTTTTATTTTTCAGCTTTTATTCCGAATAGAGAAGAAACAGGGCGCCCACTTTGAAGACTGGCCACACACTTAATGATTAAGGCCTGATTCGCCAAGGGGGCGTGGTCTAATTCGAGGCTCACGTTAACTGATCCTATATCTGAATACTCTTCACTGCCCTAAACTGAACCTGAGGTGTTTGATTTCTATGACCGCCTCCAATAACCTCTACCTGCAGTAACCAGTCAGAGGAACAAGCTGGGAAGTTTGCAAACATGGTGGCAAATTTAAGGACAACTGAAACCGTAAGCTGCGCCCAGACCCTCTTTTCAATCAAGATCTCGCTCGTATCCTTTTCCCCATTTTTTGTTGTAGCTGCCAAACAGAGGAGAGGACGACTGGGGATGCGCAAAATTACTGGCTCGATATCTCGGTGTTGGCAGATGACAGCTTAAAAAGTTAATTATAATAATAGGCGGTGATGTAAATTTCTGCCAATATAATTATCAGCCAAAAATTGCGTGCACGGGATGACAGCTTTGGCGTGCAGACATGTCAGCTGTATAAAAGTAGCAGAGAGGAGATGCATTACTGAATGTCTATATTTAAACGGACCACAGTGATCATTTACCGGGTACTACTACGACTTTTAAAGACGGTTTAAATCCTGAATGTGGAGCTGTGGGATAATCGTTCCAGCTTTTGTTTTGAGGGGAAGTTACAGAAAAATGCAACATCACATATGTGGAGCAACGGGACTTAGCGAACATATTCAAATGACCTTGAGCTTCAGGAGTGTTTGTGTGTGTAGCTCAGGCCCAATCCAAAAAAAAAAAAGAGAAAAAACGAGCCAAACAAGAAGACATCCTGTTCCCTCTCTGCAGTGATTGCCCGAGCATGTGTGCTGCATTCAAACGGACCCTTTAAAATGTGTTTTTTGTGTTGCAGGAGGAGATGAACCGAGGGAAGCCCAACTGGGAGCACCTCAGCGAGGACCTCCACGTCCTGATCACAGTGGAGGACACACACAACCGCGCCAAGATCAAGCTCCAGCGGGCCATCAACGAGGTCAAGAAACTTCTCGTGCCCGCTGTGAGTATGAGCCCGAAACCCGTCGACGGCGTCAAACATCTCAGACTGGGTTTGATGGAAAAATCCGTGGTGTGTGACTGGATGAGGGTTCGCTGTGTTGGTATGCATGGAAGGGGGAAGGGGATTGTCAGTCCAAAAAGTGTGTGTTTGTGTCTTTTTTGTGTTTTTGTGTGTGTGAGAGAGTATGTGTAAGGGGTTAGGGTAATTAGGGAACACGCATAAAGGGGTATCCATGGTAACCCCGGGTTGTTTGAAAGGCTGAGGGAATGAATGGAGAGTCTGTTCACTTGTTCTCCCCACTCCATCACTCCTTTCACTCGTTCACAACTCACTTCATTCCCAAACTACTGGCTACAGTATTCCTTTTTCACTCCTTTTTTTTTGTTGTCCACACAAGAGGACATTTTGATTGCACTCCTCAACATTTCTCACATTCCCCGGCCCACCTACTCCCCCCGCTCTCTCTCTCTCTCTCTCTCTACGGACGCACATGCATAACCATCCACAAACATGACCGCAGAGGAGGAACACATGCACATCACTCAGATATGGTTATGTAGAGACACACATTCTTTAAATTGACTCACAGTCACAAAAGCACATGTTTTGAAATCACAAGGCTGCTTTCTTTTTCTTCCTCGGCATTATTCGCGACAATAGAAAACAGCCTGAAAGGACCAGCGGGGGGATTCTATTGCAGCAATCAGCCGCTACTTCCGCTCCAATCACAGCACGGTTATCAGCCCACCCTAAAAGTAAAAAGATGTGAGAACAACCACGGGCAATCAGGAGCTGAACACCTGTTAATCTGTGTTTGTGAGTGTGTGTGAGTGTGTGCGAGTGTGTGGGCAGAGGGTGAAGTTAATGATAGGTGTTGGTTTAACCCAGTCGACCTTGCTGTCCGACTGTAAATCAGTCGGGCTTTTCACCAGGCTGTAACTGGAGCTAAGAAGCGAGCGAGTTTGACACCGAATATATCCTCCATGAGCGGCGTGTTCAAGGTCTGGTGGTCCGATCCATTCCAGACAATGCAAACAAGGTCTGTGAGGAACATATGCGACACAGGATCACGCAGTCCAATGCTGTGATCATGATTTAACTTATAAATAATCAAGTATTAAAGAATCAGTGTATGATTAATGATACCAGTAAGTAAAAAAAAAAGTTCTCAAGATACACCCCGTTGAGACATTAATATTGCCGGCCGCTTGCTTCTCTAGTTAGACCAACTTTAATAACGACCGCACGATAGCAATATACAGCGGTCTGAGGAGCCATAAACAAACCCTGACCAAAACGCCACTCTATAGCCACAAATAATGCTCAGAACAGCACCTAACTTCATCAACAGGACATATAGGGTCCCAGCCATAGTTCTAGCCACCAAACATCTTTTTAATTTTGCCTGATTTCTTTCGCAAAGGGGCTAAACACAACTCACCTACTCTCTTCCAGCAGCCGCTTGTTTGTAGTGAGACCTCAGGCCAGTCCATTACGGACTACAGCGGGGTGACGCAGCTCAAGGAAGAACATTTATGATCATTTCCTTATCATTTCCTTGAAGTAATAATCACCATTCAACTTCCAGTCTTGAGAAATAAACCGTAAGTGTTACAATCTGCAGTTCCTTGAGTGTCCACTAGAGGCTGGCTACAAAAGTACAAGGAGCCACATACACACCCATTCAAAAAAAGCCCGTCTTTACAGCAAAAATAAACATGTTTACAACCCGTTAGATCCGTGTTATTAGGGGGTGGGGTCAACTTGGCTGCAGCTGTCAGCTAAGAGGTTAAAGGCCGTCCTCAGCTCTGCACCTCTGCCTCATGTTAGGTCGACCAAAGTTAGATTGAGTCAGCATTTCCAACATGGAGAATACTGTTAGTGGTGTTTATTTATTTATTTAAGGTTTATATGGATTTTTTTAAAGATTTATCTTTGGGCTATTGTGGCCTTAAATGACATATGGAGATCAGAGCAGGAAAGACCCCACAGGTGGTAATCGAACCATATTTTTAGAGACATTTTAGTGCACCATGAGCTAATATGACAACATTCTAGTGACTATGCTGACCTGTATTTTAGTCACTGTCTTGGTGTGGGAGTGAGGTGTTTTTGATGCGCTTCTAGTACAATCCAATGTCCAGTCCAAAGTTGTTGTTGAATTATATTTTTGCCATGTATTGATTAAATGAAAAACAAACAATAAAAAAGATAGATATGTCCAAATTATGACAATGGTGATGTACGTGATGAGGGTGAGAGTGGTGTCGGAGATTGGCGGTAAAAATCGTGTGCTCTTCCCGTTCCCCAGATCACTGCTTCACCTGTGTCCCTTTTGTAGCATTTATGCCCCTTATGGTGATTGTGCAAATAACAAAACAAAACCCAACAAATAATGTAGATAAAATGGCTCATACAAACAGCATTAACAATTCTATACTTTATCTGGTGTTCCTTGTGTTTTCCAGAATGCATATGTTTGCATGTATGTATTTCCTAAGTCTAAAAAGACGGTTTCATCACCTCTACATGAAAACTAATAATCTGAGCGAGCTGACAGTTATTTCCAGCCTCATATGACGGCGCCATGCTGGTGTGAAAATATAACCAACGCAGCGATCACACCTGATTCAGATAGAACATGCTCATGATAAAGATGGGATTCATTGTGCAAACTCAAAAACCGCCTTTTGTCCGTCAGCAAATATTTAAACAGAGCCCAGACTCCTCTCTGCTCTCTGTAACCTTTGCTGACTCGTCGACCGACTCCCTAAATAAGCCGATTGTGTCTCTCTGCTTGTCTGTCTGTGTGTGTGTGTGTTGTTGTAGGCCGAGGGGGAGGACAACCTGAAGAAAATGCAGTTGATGGAGCTGGCCATTCTCAATGGGACCTACAGAGACGCCAATGTCAAGACGCGTAAGGCTGACATCATAGTTTAGCATGTGGAGGAGGGTTGGTGGGTGACAGAGGAGGGGTCTGGGTACAGGACTCCACTGTACATATGAACAATGCTTTTGTTCCTGCTGTTAAATGGTCTGTTTGTCTCTCCTTCCTCCCTGTCTATTGTACGTGTGTGCTCGCGTGTGGGTGTGCGCATACTTGCATTATCCTGTGTTCGTGTGCCGCGCAGCCACCGCCGCCTTCCCTCTAGCGACCCCTCAGGCGCCTCGGATCATCACAGGCCCCACGCCCGTCCTGCCTCCCACCCTGCGCAACCCCGCCCCTGTCAACACGCCGACCCTCATGCCACTGATTCGCCAGATCCAGAGCTCGGCCCTCGTGCCGGGAGGAAACCCGCACCCGGCGCTTGTGCAGCAAGGGCCCGAGTCTGGGATCATCTACACGCCTTACGAGTACCCGTACACACTCACGCCCTCCATATTGGAATACCCGATTGACTCAACTGGAGTATTAGGTATTTATGACCCGAAAGTTCCTCACTGTCCTACATGGTCAATGGATGTATTATGAGAACTGGATACTGGACGCCAGTAGAACTCCCTCCCCGTAAAAACCTTAAATTAGACACTTTATATTAAGATTACGCACGCAAAAAACAGTATTACTGGACTCAAATCCCAAATCTTCAAGGTCATAAATTTGGATCGATCAGTTTGAGGACTTAAACAAAACTTAGACCCCGTCTGTAAGTGTCTTTGGATCTAAACATGGATGCAATCTCTGTGTAGTCACTCAATGGATCCTGTCGAGGCTTTTTGGACCGGACTTTGGCGGTTCAAGTTACCTCGGAAGTCAGATGTCGGAGCTGAAAATGACGTCACATCTGAGTTACCAGCGTTACAGTTACCAAATCTGGGGAAAAAAATCGCAGGCCTCAAGATGGCGAAAGGTATTTTAGCACTTGCCTTGTCTGAATATAAGGCAAGCGCTAAAAGAACTTTCGTAGATGTAGCCATCTTGTTTCAGGCCTGCGATTTTCCTTTTTCTGACTTGGTAACTGAAACGCTGGAAACTCAGGTGTGACGTCATTTTCAGCTCCAACATCTCACTTCCGAGGTAACTCGAACACAGCATTAGTCTCAACCTTGCTAGAGTTCAGACTCCTGGCGAACAGCTACAAAGTGCCCCCATGTAACCCAATCTAGTCACAACCTTAACTTTTTGACTTTATATCCGTAAAAAACAGTTCCTAAAAAAAGTTGAGCCTGTGCAAAATTTTTTAAATAAAGATATCAGCTATTCTGACCGGGCTGTAAAAACAGGCATTTCAAACATAGCTGTTTCATTAACTTTTGAAACCAGCCCCTAGTGGACACTTGTGGAACTGCATTATTTTTGCACTTCCAGCATCTTTAACTCAGAGATTGCAGATTTGTTTGGTCTGAAAGCAAAGGAAGTTCCACTTTTAAGAGTAGATTTAAAGTGTCATCATCATCACCTACACGTTTGTGTTTCTCTGTGTTTTATGTAGACCTCTGCCTGACTACCTCCCTCTTTTTTTTTCTCCTCATCTCTGTTATAATGAAGCATAAAGCGCCTGGAAAAAAAAAATGCTTGTTTTCAGTTTGAACTTGCATGAAGGCACCTTTGCATCAATTTGCACCGCCCCCCTGAATGAATTTCTGTTTTTGTATGCGATTGCACGGCCTCTGAAATTTTGCCTGACCTCCTATTAAAGTTCACAGCAAGACTTGACCCAACCTAATCACTCAGTCTACACACTGAACTCGCCCCGATACCGCTGCATTTTAGAGCCGAATCTACCCACGATAAAGCTACATTAAGTTTTATTATGTGATTATAGGACATGCCTTTCCACATCCACTAAAAAAAAACAACAATTACTCATCCATTTCTTTGACAATTAGACATATTACATCGTTTGCAGCAGATTGGCAGACATCCGCCTTGTTTGCGGTGATTTAATATGTTGAAACCCTCGATTTAGAAATAACCGGCTCTGTCTCTGATCGTCTCGTTTACTTTCATAGCTCATTAAAAGGCATTAATGTACATCCTAGTTGGTTTCATTTGCAGCCAAATTAACAAGAGACCCAACCAAACACAGAGATGGACTCACAGTGAGCTCCTCATAGAGTGAGTTCCTGCTCTAATCTTTATGTTTTTGACTGTTAAGAGTTTCTGATAGGGATGCACGATATCAGATTTAGTTCTACTGAAACTTGTAAACAAGTAAGTTGGACTGGAACCGGACTTGGATTAACATACCTGGATAATGCGGTCGAGGATCAGTTTTCTCCTGCGTGTTTACAGCTGAATGGGACTGAAACTGGCCTAAGCGTTGATATGTAATACATCAGATGGACGATACGTCAAAGGAGGCATGTCGCTGCCTAGTGCGGTGGAGGTGGACTAGGCACATGACTCATGCATCAACTTTAAGGCCAGTAAGTAAATCAGCAGACGTTTGGACACCTATAATTGACTTTTTAACCCGTTATCTGCTGATTAAAACTCGATTATGTGAATACGTGACACCAAAATCAGACTTTAACTCATACAGCGATATTTAAAGTGGGTTTCAGCGTCTTAGTTCAGACTGGCAGCCGTATCCAGCTCTTGTAATACATCCTCCACATTTGCACGTGCATGCTGAAGCTCATTGCTGGGCTAACAGTCCCCTCTCCCTGTGTTTTTGCAGGTATGGCTTTCCCAACCAAAGGCTAAGCGATAGCAACCCCTCCTAGCACACACACGGACTGGCTTGCAGAGACCCCCCCCCCCTCCCCTTCCCTTCCCCTTTGCCTCCCTCCCTCCCCCCTTCTCTCTCTCTCTCTCTCTGTTTTACCCCCCTTTACATACTTGTCCCGCAGAGCAAACAGTCAAAGTTTGCTCATACTCTAGGATGACAGATTCCTCGACAGTCATTCTGTAGTCAAGTGTCCATTCCTGTTAATTTCCTCTTTGTATTAGCAGACTAGTGTTGTGGTGTGACGGCTGTTTTAACTTTTTATAATAGACCAGCTTCTGCTTGTAACTTTAACACATTTGTAGTGAACCCGTAGATATTTTAGCGCCGCTGTTTGTGATTTAATATATGTTAAAGCTTGTTTTAATCACAGAGCTATAGAGTGACTTTGCTTACAGCTGATGTTGAATCTACTAGTGAAGCTTAGAGTTAAATTCTAGCAGTTTGGATTAATATTTACCTTAGCGAGCAGAAGACCACGAAACAACGAAAAATTCTGTCTCATAGATTTATTTTCACCCTCAGTTTAAACCTTTTTTTTAAATTCCTGGTTTCACTGATGTTGGTGCCATGGGTGGACTGTTTGATGTCTTTCTGATGAGTAACCTTCTGTGTTCTGTTTTGGCGAATGTCAATGGCTGTAAGCAGGTGCCATGACCACTAAGGTACGACGCCACGACAAGAGAATCCATCCTTACCAAAGGGTAGTGACCCCAGACAGAGGTTAGTTAGCTCACCAGCCACTTTATGTGTATACGTGTGTGAGCGTGTGCGCGTGTTCTCGTGTGTGTGTGTGTTTGAAAGCGTGCGTGCATGCAGACCAATGGACCAATCTCAGTTTACATGTGTCTGTAATACGGCATGCCTTAAAAAGAAAATAACTGCGTCAGGCGGGAGCAGCGTCAGTGTCAAAATGTGAAACAGTGTTCGTCGCAGTGAAAGTGAAATAAGTGAGAAAATTTGGGAGGAACCACGTTAAGGGTGACAGCTGCGGCGGTTATCTTTCACTCGCCTGGTAGATAAACTGGACGGCTTGCAGGCCGGGACCCTCTCAATTAGAGTGGATCGCTCCGTTCATGTGACTCGGTCCTTGTGACTCTGGATTCAGAGTCCTTCCTCCTCTCAGAAACTTTTTTTTTTTGTTGTTGTTTATCTCTTCAGTACTACTTCTGACCCTGCAAATATCTGTGGGAAGTTTTTATTTATACCCAACTTCATTCCACAAATGTTCCTTTTTATTATTATTATTATTATATTATTATTATTAATGAAATCCTGTGTTATTCCCAATGACTATATGACATTTCAAGTAACAGTGATTGTCTTTTTTTCTGGAGATCATTCAATTCAACATGATCTTTGGTCTCTACTACTAAAACACAGCGTGTGATAACTACTGAAGTCTGTGTTACAAGCTCTTTTGTATGAAATACTGTTGTTTGTGGTCTTATCAGTCGCCCACTGGACTTTATCATTGGGGCTGTTTACATCTTTCATATATTTCCTAGCCAGAGTGGTGCTGTTGCCATGTATTTAGCTGCAAAATAAATTTGTATATAGGGATTTTAAAGTGCTTATATGAAGCTTATGGAACAAGATCGCTTTGAAATACTTGTAGTATTTTTTTTTTGTTTTGTTTTAGTTTTTTTTTTTAGTTTGTAAATTTTTATTTTTGTTTCTACGATATGCTTTTTATAGATGAAGTGTCTCCATGTAAAACTTCAAACTTTATTCGAGGTGTGTAGCTACTACTGTTTTAGTCACCGTGAGGAAGAAAAAAACAAGAAAAAAAAGAAAAGAGAAAAAAAAAAAAAGGTGGCAATGAAGGCAGTGTGTTTGCTCTGTCTATTTAAGATGAGGTGACCCTTCTCGATTCACAGGCCTCGAGACTGTTTTATGCAATAGAAAATGGACTAGCTAGCTACAATATATGTGTGTATGTGAGCGGTGGAGCTCTTGTTGTACGCGATGGACAAGAAAACACTAAAAGGCAATAAAGATGACTATTGAAAACATCTCTAAAGGAAACCAAAGCCTCGAAATTCTTGTAGTTAGTCTGTCTATTGTTGAATTGTGTCTTAAGTCCCTCTAAAATCACCATCTCTTAACCTCTCATCACTATCTCTTATGGTGCCTCTTTGCTTACTCTAGTCATTAGGTGCTCTTCTAATACTTCATAGTACAACCCCAGCTCCGAGAGAAGTGCGGACGCTGAGTGAAATGTGGATTAAAGCAGAATTCGGCGGTTTGCAAATCATCTAAACCTGATACAAGTGCAAAGACAACTTATTTTAGAAGTAATGCTAGCGACACGTTTAGAGAAAATCGATCCTGTTTGCTCCTGTTTTGCATCACCTCTCCTCCAAACAACACTGTAAATGTTTTTTAAAAGGGAAGTGTTGCCCCATTTTCGCCCCCCGGTCATATTTTTATTTCATTTTGTGCCAAATGTTTCCAAATAGTGACGAGCGGAGACTGCAGAGCCTCTCTTACCACAGAGCCATGCTGTTGTAATACATGCAGAATGTGGTCTGGCTTCGTCTCGCTGAATTATGAAGGTTTTTCCCTGAAAACAGTCGTTGTCTGGATGGCAGCGTGTTTACCCCAGAACCTGTATATGTTGTTCAGCATTAATGGAGCCTTCACAGATGTGTAAACGACTCCATCGTTGGCACATGTGTGTCACAGATGCTGTAACCTGAGGATGCAGAGTCCATGATTCATAGACCATGCATTATAGCAGTAAATCTGAACTCATGTGGTGATTTCCACTACAGAGTCGTCTCTGTTTTTGTTGCCGTGTCTCATAGGGGTCTGGAAATCACATCCATCCTTTACTGGCTTTCAGACTTGTCCCTTTTTATGATATCAAGAACTGTAGATGACGAAATCTCAGAGCTGTTTGTGATTTTAGGAAGATTGTTGAACTCTTTGTTCACAGTCTCTTACACTTCAGGGACACTCTGCTTCTTTCAAATACCCTTTTTATACCCAGTCATGCCACTAACCGTGCAAATTCACCAAATTAGTCGAGAGATAGTTGTTTTTTGTCGTATTATATAACTTTTTCAGACTTTTTAAAAACAAATTGAGCCCATTCTTTCACAAAACAATCGAGTATCTTTAGTTAAACTCTTGTCTTTGCACTTTTTTCAATCAAAAATGAGGTTTAAATAAATCCCAAACCATCAGATTCTGTCTTCGTCTGCATTTCGCACAGCCTCCCAGCTGGTTGGGAATTGGGGTTGTAAAAGAAAATCCAACAATAATCAATAATCATGACTGTTAATCTTTGAGATCTTATGCCTGCTGCTAAACAATAGCTCTACTTGTCAGTTGTTGCGAGTTTCTGTGAGGCCCAGACACTTTTCTTTGAGCATAAAGGTCACTCTCTCACCCACACGAAACCATGCTGTCTCCCTCTCTGTCCATGGTTTCACTGTCTGTCTGTGCGAGTTGTAGCCCAGCTAGCATGAGTAGTATCACTATAGCAGCGGTCGCACAGCGGGAGGGGCTCCTTCTTCCTGCAAAACACCTTCATGAGCGCTTATGAGCATCGCTAACCCGCCATTCCTTATGTCACCACCCGGTGGTTGGTGTAAGTCACTCTGAATGGTCATGCAGGGCTCATGAAGGTGTAGCCCAGCTCCCCTCACGCTGTGTGTCTGCAGTAGATCTGCCTTGTTGTCATCCTGACGCCACTAGCTGACACTAATCTCTCTTCTATCTTTTTTCTTTTTATGTCCCCTTTTATGTGCCCTTTTTTGTTTCCTTTCCTCGTCCCTCCGTCCGTCTCTGTCTGTCTAACTCTAGCTGCCACGGCAACTAACCCATGACCCCTTGACCTTCTGACCTTTCCGCCCACTGATGACCCACCCATCTCTGCCCCGCTGGCGTGCTCATTGGCCCACGGCCCCGCCACTTCCCCGCAGCTCAGCCAACCAGACCAGCACATTGGGAACAACCCCGGCTGCTTCTGTCTAACCAGCCAACCAGACGACAGCGATCACAGGAATAGACCTCAGGACCCCGCCCACCTCTGAGTCCTAACCTAAACTTTACCAAACGTGCCTTCTCATAAAGAGTTCAAAGCCAGTCTGAGAATGTTTTGAAACCACTAGATCATCTGTAGCCGCCATTATCACCAGCTCATGTCACTGGGGATGGGCTCCAAACAAGTGAAGGGCTCTTAAACCATCCCTGACTGTGCCAAACTGTCTCTGAGCTGCCCTGCCCTCACTCCATTTGATGCAATAATAATAATAATGACTCTATTAATGCTCTAAAAGGTAATGAAGATATCTATTACTCATCCAGCAGAGAAAAATCTCCATGAAACCCAGTTTTAATGAGATGCAATGACAATTTATCGAATCTTTCCTCATCGGGCACCTCATATTTTTTCCCCCCACTCGCACAAATAAAAGGGATCGCATTCATTAATTTCATGATAACACGTTATAATTGGTGTTAAAAACATTAATACATTAACAAGCTTCTCCTCAGAAATGTAACACCAACATGTGATTGAAATGACGTGTTTAAATGCCGCCTGAGAAATTTCGACACATTCGAAACAAAAAAAACAGGAAATGAAATGCCAGCGCTGAATCTTTTTAAGCAACAGGTGCTCCGTGAGGAAAAAAAAAATGGAAACTGAAAATGCCAAAGTTTCTCTTCATGGAATATTAACGACAGAAAAATCATCCCAAGTACTTACAGTATGCAACGCCAAGTGAGGGTTGCACCTCTTTTTGTTTGACTTACACAGCGATGCCTTTGCTTTTTTCACACTACAGTGTCGTACCAGCTTGAACAGCAGTGCCTTTATTTATTAAGAGCATCCAGCCAACGCTACACCTAAGGCTACGTTCACACTGCAGGTCGATTCCGATTTTTTAACCATATGTAGCACATATCTGAGTTTTTCATGCAAGTGTGAATAGTGGAATTCTGATTTTTACAAAGCCGACCCAGGCCTCTTTTGTATGTGGATATAAATCGGATACGAGGCGACTATACCTATACGTGACCTAAACGTCATCAATATGTGACAAACGCATAGACTGTATATACGATGGACAACTTAAAGCCAAAAAGCTCTCGGTATTTCCGGGGTTTTTCTTCATTTCCTGAAACCAGAGCTGCGCAGAGTCCCCGTGATGACGCTCGGCTCAAACAGCGTATCCCCCCGGAGAGCTATGCAATCCCTGAACGCCCATAGGCTGTATCAGGTGTCAATCATAGAAAACATGAACCCCCTAATAACTTTTAAAAACTGAGCTTCACAGAAAAAAGAGGACTTGAACACAAACCAGTCTGACAGTAACTACATGTCAACATCGTAACCAGGGAGAGAAAAATTTATATTCTGTGTAATAAATTCGTAAAGTTTGTCCACAGCTCCATAAGTTTTACTGGCGGAGGCGGGATTTATGAGCTATACTGCAGCCAAACAGCAGAGGGTGCTGTTCTCGGAGTGGCTTCACCCAGCGAGGAGGCAGACGTCGTCTATTCTATAAACAGTCTATGGACAAACGTCACCAAACAGGCGCGGAAAGCAACAGAGAACAGCCAGTTGTGCGCATGCAGGTCACTTCACGGACGCGTTCCGTTCACATTAGACGCATTTGTTGTTGTTGTAATGTGAACGACCGCACAAAAAGATCGGATTTGACAAAAAAATCGGAATTGTGCATCATAACCTGCGGTGTGAACGTAGCCTCAATCTTTCTACCGCTACAGCGTGATTACGACATTTGGGTTCAGGCTGCAGGGAATGTGTCGCAGCGTAATGACCGTCAACCGTATCTCCATGCAATTCAGATTTTGGTGCAAAAAAAAAAGATAAAAAAAAAAACACATTTGAAGTGCAAATGCAGTATTAAAACAGCAGCTAGAAGTCTGAGATGTTTATGTGAGGCTTGACCGCCTCGGAAGAACAGTGTTTTACTTTATCTTCTGTTTGTTTTTTTTGTTTGTTTGTTTGTTTCGTTGGAGATGAAGTCGTCCATATATATATTTTTGCATGTGTACTCGCTTTTTTCCAGAGGGTACAGTTTTACACGCAGACACAAGATTAAACAAAACAAAACCAACCGATGCCTTGACGTAACAAAAAGCAAAAGAATCATGGAGCGTAACATCTGTAACGAGTTTATAATGTATTTTTATATTCTATTTTGTACCTGAAAATAACATTAAATGACCTTTTCAGATAAGAACATTATGCCTTATTATGGAGAGTAATTTGATGAGTTTAACGATCATTCATGTGTCTAAAGTAATCATGTCCTGATATACTGGAGTTCTCTGTATTAACTTGAGCCTTTAAGATCAGCATTGCTTGCCCTCTGTGCCTTTTGTATACTATAAGTGTGAGAATTAACAGTGTAGTACAACATTAATCTACTCTTCAGTGCCAAGTGTAGGTTACTAACTGTTACCACTTCTGTGATTATTAACCACTTTAATGGTTTCTGTCTCAGCTTTGGATTTCTTTTAAATAAGAAATATGTGTGTCTAAAAGAAATGAAGATCTGTGTTGGAAAATGAACGTTTTAACTTTTAAAAGTTTTCTGAGCAGGAATAACTCTTTGTACACTATTAAACTCATAGTTGTTGAACTAACAAAACTTTGTTGCTTTTTCTCTGTAGCACTTAATTATGCAAATCAGCTTCCTTTCTGCATACTAATCACCAAACACTCCTTAGAAACGGACAAGGGGCGGAAAAAACCCAGCAAACACTTTGGACAAAATGCAGGGAAAAGGCCACCACATTGTCCTCCCCCCCCAACTTCTCCTTTTTCTCCATGTTGTTCTCCTTCTTCATACATGGATGTGTGTAATAGGAGAGAAGAAAACACACCCTGCTCACCATGGTTTCTCAGAGGCATGCACATGTATAACAGAAAAAAAAAGAAGAAGAAGAGAAAGGGGGTGCAGGTTTTTGGAGGACTATACAGCAGGGGAATTAAAGGGAAATTGATTGTGCAAACTCGCCCTCAAACATCTGCAGAGTAAATATTGCGCGGGATCGCACTCGGTCCCTGAAGTATCCGAAAGCTAACCGATACATGTGTCGCAGCGGCTTCATTTGTTCTAATTAGACTCCTGTTTTCTCAAAGGGTGCGCTTATTAAAAATGATAAAACAAAAAAAAGAGCCGTAAAGGGTGGAGAGAAAAAAAAATCAGCTCTGGGAGTTAAAGGCGAACTTCCCCACACGAGAAAAAAAAAAGCAAATCACATGTTTCTTCTGTTGTGAATGCAGCAGTGGGTGGCTCATCCGTCCTCTCCCTGCCCTTCCTGCTTTCATTGTGGAGTTGAGGGCTTGATATTGAACTTCAGGCTTGGAGTTGAGCCTGCTCTGCGGCCACAACCCCCAGACCCCCCGATCACACAAAAAGGGAGAGAGAGAGAAAGAGAGAGAGAGAGAGAGAGGGGACACGGTGTGACCGCCGCAGACAATCCTCGGGACAGGAGGAAGCAGAGTGGAGATAGCAAAGAGGGGGAAATAAAAGAGAGTGGATATGCATGGGTGGGGGTGCATGTATGTTTGGATGGGTGTGTGCTCCTCTCTCTGTTTTTCCTGTTTTCACTCGAGTTTGAGTCTCTTTTCTTTTCTTTTTTTTTTCTCTCTCTCTCTCCTTCTTGTTCTTCCAGTCTGCTCTGAAACACTCTTAAAGCATCTGGTAATGTATTCTGCAGTCAGCTTCTCAGCATTGCCAACACTGTGGGGCCCAGAGCTCCCAGCGCTTACAATCAAAGTGTGTGAGTGTGCAGGAATGAGTGTGTGTGTGTGTGAGAGAGTGGGAGACACAGACAGGTTGATTTACATTACTATGTATGCACGGCATTCTCCACATAATGAACAGGCTCCAGATTTCGTCTGCTTGGTAAATATTTGATGACTGAATGATTTTAGCTGAATAACAACGCAGTCTTATGAGCTGCAGGGAGGAAAAGTTGTATTTCAAACCTCTTGCCGTCTCTCTCTCTCTCTCTCTCTCTCTCTCTCTTGTCCTCTTCCCATGTAAATAAGGCCAACTCCCCCCTAACTTCACACACACCCCTCTGAGGCAGTTTAAAGACCCAACACTGTCTCCTTGTCTCCCTGACAACCAGCATACACTGGGGTCCTGTCGTGGCCTCTCTGTCTTTTGTGTTTGGGAGCTCAGAGGGACAGAAAGAAAGAAAGAAAGAGAGAGAGAAAGAGAGAGAGAGAGAGAGGAAGAAGAGAGGAAATGAAGGAGAAGAGCGGCTGAAAAAAGATAACAAAGATGACATCACAGGTAATTTTTTTTTATCCCCACAAGTGAGAATTTGGTCGGTAGCCCGATGATGGTAATGATGATGATGATGATGATTAGCCAGAGGCACAAAATGGGTGGCAGCTCAGTCTGAGAAAGAGAGAGAGAGAGAGAGAGAGAGAGGGAGAGAGAGAGGCCCAGGGCTGAATGGGGCATTGTGGGAAAGACAGTGGGCACACTGGGCAGTAACACAGAGAACACTAACTCACAGATCATGCCAGAGAGTCTGAAAACACCCACACTGGGCGACAATGGCAAACTTCATCGCTCCACTTGGCCCCTTCTGAATACACACATACAATGGCAGAATCCAAATAAGATGCTCTGTTATTCGGGAAATTCAACACACTAAATTCCTTCACTGCCTCTGTCCTTTTGACCGGCAGCAGATGGCCGGGGCCCGAGCTGAGAAAATGTGCGCGTACGTGTGCGTGCGTGTGGTCTTGCTCCTGTGTTGCATCATGGGTAAGTAAGAAGTCACATTGAAATGTGGGAAATCCTGCTTTTAAAAGGGCCTGACAGGTGCCACATGGGAGTTGTTTTACCCGTTTGTACCGTAATTCGAATAACATCATCCAGATTCGACATGTCTGGATCGTGACTTTGAACGTCTTTTTGATTAAATCGGTGAGAAAGAAGTTCAGACAAATATAGAGATACTCCCAGGTTGGAGCAGAAGCAACAAGTCTGACCTTTCTCCAGCTGGTCAGCCTCAGCTGTCGGCGCTCTGCTGCCCTCTTCTGGCACATCACAGGAACTCCAAAGGCGGTACTGCAACAGGTGAGCGGACACAATAGATTAGATTAGATTTTCCTTTATTTGTCCCTCAGTGGGGAAATTAAAATGTTAACAGCAGCGGTACACACAACATACACATTCATACCGGGTACAAAAAACAAATAAATAAGATAAAAGAACTAATGTAAACAAAGAAAGAGCAGTGCAATGGAAGAACAGTATAAATATAAAAGAGAAACAAAATAAAGATCAGTGCCAACAAAAAAAAAACAGGTATGGATGTGGTGATGATTAAATTGATTTTGCACATGATTAATAAATAATTAGGGGTGTAGTATTGCACTTTTATTTTTGTTGGTGGTCTTGGTCTGCTAAGAGAAGGCCTGCAATGCCTCTCTGTGATGCATCCTGGGTGACAAAGCCAGTCGCTAAAGGATATTAGACGATGAACAGGTAAGGTGATGAAATGTTTGCACCTTTTTGAAAACAAAGACTCAAAATAAGACTTTGTTTTCTCAGAATAATGTCAAATTTTCATGATACTGGTGCATAATTACTGACTTTTTCTATCAAAATCATGGTCAGCTTTTAAGGATGAAAATCTCTAAGGGCCTGTGTGCACTTACAGCTTTGTTTTTGCACTAACCTCAATATCAGAGAACTTCTAAAGACATTAACTATCACCAAGTCGTGTAAGTTGTGCTTGCAGAGCTTCCACTGGTTAATGTGAATGCTTCATATTTGTGTATAATCAATGGAAACGTAAAAGTAATTGTAAAAATCTCACTATAGCACCAGCAGCACCTCTAGATCTGGAGATGTTGTCCTCTGAAAATTGAGTCTTCCTAATTTCTCCTTTATACAGACCTCTGCCATGTTTTAACCTTCACAGACTCCATGAATTGATGCTCATCTCCTAAATATTTGGTCACAACATCAATTTCTTTTACAGTTTCCAAGCAACAGGGGGTGGCTCAACTTACCCCACTCTCCCCTACACTTGTACAAAAAAAAGGTTTCTAGAGTATAAAACGTAACTCAAAAACATTTCATGACAAGAAAACATCTATTTAAAAAGACTACAGAAGGGCATCCAAAGGGCACTACACTGAGTTTAGCTGCTAAAAGGACATTTTGTCACAAATTTATCACTGAAACAGCATCAGAGAGGGTATCTTTCGATGTTTAATCTATAATAGGCTATATCTTATCGCAGTAATTTTACTAAAGAGGTAGTTCTGCTTGTAAATTTTGAGTTTTGTCTCATTTGAGTTTCTTCTTACCCTTCACTGTCACGTCTTGACGTTACGACAGTAGTACGTCAGCGGCCATTTTACGGCAGAGCGTGCTGCTGCTGGAGGTCAGGGACATGACGACAGCTCGAGCTCAGTCATCTCTACCGATAAAGACTGTTTTCTAAACCGAAAAACTCGCTTTAAAACTCACCGGCGACCTCGCAGGACCGTGTTTTTTCCCACTCGTTGTGAATCCGGCTGCTCCGGTTTGGAGTTCGGTTGCTCGGCTCACGGTTGCTAACGGTCGGCTAGCTCTTCCCACCTGGCTCCGGTCTTCTCCAGGTGACCCTCAAAAACCCTTACAGACATGGACAACAACTCTCAAGGATCCGGGGGAGCGAAAGGAGGCTTCGGGAGTCTGTTTGGAGGCGGTGCGCCGGAATACTCGAACACGGAGCTGTCCGGTGTTCCCTGTGAGTGTGATGTAACTGTAGCATGAAGCTAACTACACTTGCCTTACTGCCTAAAAACACTAATTTAATGTTTTAAAGTGGGACATTATGTGAAAAGTGTGGAAATAGTGCTGTTTTTGTCGTTTTAGTGACCGGAATGAGTCCCCTCTCTCCGTACCTCAATGTGGACCCTCGTTACCTTGTTCAGGTGAGTAACGACCGGGCAGCTCTTCTAGCCAATCAGAGGCGAAGGAGGGCGGGACCTTCCCCTACCATCCGACGAAAAAATAATCCTGTTAACGGCTAATTTCTCGTTTGAACAGGTGACTCTGTGACAGTAAATACACATGTGGTTGTTTTCTTTCAGGACACAGATGAGTTTATCCTGCCCACAGGCGCCAACAAAACCAGAGGGAGGTTTGAACTGGCTTTCTTTACCATCGGAGGATCCTGTATGACAGGTAAGACGTCTCAGAGTTCGAACCTGGGATCCTCTAGTCTAACTGAATCAGAGAAAATACTTTCAGGAACCAAAATCTTTAAAGGGATATTTCGGCGTTTATTTAAGTAAGGGTCAAACACACCGAAACACTGAGTTGGTGAAACTAGAGAAACAAGCGGTCGGCAACATTCATCTCTAGACGGGGTGTCTAACTCGGTGTTACGGTGTGTTTGACCCTAAATTAATTTTACGCCGGAATATCCCTTTAACAGACTTGAAATGGAGCATGTCAGTCTTATGTGTTTCTTGTGTGTTCTTTTGGCTACAGGGGCGGCACTTGGAGCTGTAAATGGGCTCAGGATGGGCCTGAAGGAGACCAGAGACATGGCCTGGTCCAAACCTCGTAATGTACAGTAAGTATGAAGACAAAGTCATGTGTTAAAGAGGTGATACTCTTTATTCTTCACTGGAATCATACTTAGAATGTGTTTTTCTTTCCCGCAGGATCCTCAACATGGTAACCAGACAGGGTGCCTCATGGGCCAACGCTCTGGGCTCCGTTGGTAAGACCTTTACCCATAATGATCTTGAACATATCAACTTATTTCATAGTTAAACACAAATATGTAGCATGAAGCTCTTCTGAATCACTTTGTTGATCTGTGTCATTGCAGCCTTGTTGTACAGTGCGTTCGGTGTGGTGATCGAAAAAGCCAGAGGAGCTGAAGATGACATCAACACAGTCGCTGCAGGGACGCTAACGGGGGTGCTCTTCAAATCAGGCAGTAAGTGTCCTCTCTGTTTTTCTCATGTGTTATTGTAAGTTACAAGGACCTTATCTTATCATCCATCAGTCCATCTGTCGCCTCCCTCAAATGTTAAAATTAAAATGTGTAAACGGTTTCATCGCTGAGTCTTCGTCTCCTCTGTCTTTGCAGGTGGTCTTAAGGGTGCAGCCCGAGGAGGTCTGGCTGGTCTAGCTCTGTCCGGTGCCTACGCTCTCTACAACAACTGGGACCACCTCACAGGTTCTTCATCATCATCATCGTCCCGGCTTTATTAACCTCTACCACACTCATCCACCTCCACTCTAGGGCCAAACTTCTCCTCCAGGACACCGCCTTTAACCACAGCGCTAAGAGGAATTAGACTCTGGTCAAATGCAGTGTGCTCTCAGGAAAGTGCGAGTCGGTCCC
Source organism: Xyrichtys novacula (assembly GCA_962446985.1). Taxonomy (NCBI): domain Eukaryota; kingdom Metazoa; phylum Chordata; class Actinopteri; order Labriformes; family Labridae; genus Xyrichtys; species Xyrichtys novacula. Next base: position 1,494,991 of record OY660882.1, on the reverse strand, counting down.
GGGTCACTGGTTTCTCCTCCCTCATTGCGACCTCCCTTTTCTGGACCATCCTGGGAAACTGAAGAATTGTTTTACGATGTTGAAGATGTGAAAAAACGGGACTTATTCCACATAAAATCAAGACTTGGACCATCCAAGAGCAACATTTGTCTTTATCCTCGGAGGTCCTCTTGCTGCTGATCAGATCAGTAAAACCAGGACGCTGTGAGGAGGTGTGTCATGTATTTTATCAATGTTAGTGGAGGACTTCTTCAGGTCTTCTTTTATGCTTCTTTGGAAATCAGTGAAGCTCTGATGTGGATCATATGAGCCAATGTGATGTCTGATGCTTGTCTGTAGATGATCTCCTCTCTGGTTTTGGACTGAAGGACTCTTCCTTGTTGGAGAAGAGCAAAAAGGTTTTCGACTTAACTCAGAGCTAAGCCTTACGGTCTTTTCTCTTGTATTTATTGAAGTGAATCTGCGGTGGGTTAATGTTTTACTGCGCGAGAAGAAATCCCTGAAAGCAGTTCTGGATGTTCATGTACGCCATCGAAACCCGCTGTAAGAAAAACTGTAATAAAAAATGGGAAACGTTGCCAAAGATTTTGCTTTTTACCAGTTTTATTGTACAAATGTTGAGTGGGAGTGAAATGTAATGAGTCGTTTACATTTTTCAGCTGTTTGGTACCACAAAAGTTCATCTTTGAGACTCTAAGATAAGTGTTTGAAAACAGTCAGTAGACATAAAAAACATGTTTTTACATCTGTAAGCGGTTCTAAGTTGAAAAAGTGGTGAACGCGTCTTCATAGAACTGTGAGAGAAAGGATGTAGTCGTGTTCGGACGTGAGACGTTAAACAGAGCAGAGCTTATGTTTGCTGTCAGTCAGGTGGTCCGCTTAGTGCAGGAAGAAGTCCCTGATGCGCGTCGCCTCGATCCAGGGGATGTAGGCGGCGGTGCGGGTGAAGACGCTGGGTTTGTTCTCCACGGTGCAGCCGATAGGGCCGAAGCTCACCACGCCGTGCACCTCCCAGCGGTCGCGCCCCAGCTGGCACAGCAGAGGACCGCCAGAGTCACCCTGAAGAGGGGGAATAAAAGTGAGTGTTGAGTTATTATCGAAGAGTATTATCTTGGTTTCTGGAAAATAAGGAGGAAAGTGTGCACTAAATCTCTCAAAACTGGGGTTTCAATCCTTTGCAGGTGTGTGTCCAGACTTTTTTGACTGGGGTGGCTTAAACCGGGTCATGGGGTGGCCATAGTAGTCGAATAAAAATAGACTTTTAAAAACAAAGCTACTGCCAGCCTTTTAACTAGGGCCCGTTTGAGACTAATCGGTAATCGGCCAAGACTTCGAAAATGTTCTGCCATTTGAAAAGTTCCCTGACTTATCCTGTAGATGGCGCAGCGACCTCATGACAATCTTCATCCACTAACTACCTCACAGCACAGCAGAGTGACGGATCTGAAGCAGGCAGCTCAGGGACGCACGGAGGAGAGTGGTCCGCCTCAACGGTAAATAAACCAGTTTGTGAAATACACAATAAGTCAACAAGTTTCAGTTTCAGTTTTTGAAATGAGTTTTCTGCCTTTAATTCTTTGGGGAAGTGTTTGAAAGGCTTAAAAGCAGCCATTTGTTAAAAATAAGTATAAATGTAGATATGTTACTTAAATTAACAAAATTTTAAAACTTCATTAAAAATTTAGAAAATTGGCCGACTAATGCGTAATCCGATTTTTTCCCCCCTAATAATCGGTATCGGCATTGGCGCCAAAAAATCCATATCAGTCAGGCCCTACCTTTAACACACACCAAATAGTTAATGTGAATGTAAGCCCCGCCTCTAAAAAAGGCAGGTAGCCAATCATAGCTTGGACGGTTTATCAGATTTCAAGGGTTCCAGATCCTTGACTTGCACGCTCCTGATCCTATGACCAACACTGTAGCCTCTGTAAATCAGGCGCCTGCTCCACTAACTAAACCAAACCAGCTGAGTAAGAACGTCTAAATTTCAGCGGTACCTGGCATGCAGCAGGAGGGTCCTCAGTGTCTCTGAACCCGGCACAGATCATCGAGTCTCGGACCCTATCGCCCCAGAATTTCTTCTGCCGGCAGGTCTTGAAGTCGATGATGGGCAGGCGGGCTTGGTTCAGGGCCTCAGCCAGAGAAACGTTCTCCTTCCCACCTGAAATACATGAAAGGAAAATAATATTCATTTAACTGCAATTGGGTTCATAAAAGTTTGTTTTTTCTTGCTCCCCAGAGGAAGAACCTTGCTGGATTTGACGATCAATTGAGCTTGCAACCAGCCCAAGGTTTACATTTCAAATTTGGGGTTTAGTATCTTTAGGTTATGGTAGTTAAAGATGGAAGATAGAGGTGGATTGATTAGCTTAGGGCTGATATTCAGCAGTGGAGAAAAGTTAACTGTAATAGTTTGTTTTATCCCACACCCTGGATTTTGACAGGAATTTTTGCTGTGATTGCATATCGATACCAAATATCGGTTCTTGGTCTCATGCCCTAAGAATAAATGTTTTCTAAAAACCCTATGACTGCCTTTGCTCTTGTTTCTGAATTGTAATCAAAGCTCTATTCTTTTTTTTCTACATTCAGTTCTCTCCTCACCCCGGGTGTCCCCCCAGCCCGTCACCCAGCAGTAGTGTCCCGGTTTCAGGCTGGTCTGCTTGCGCGGCAGGCAGGCGTAGCGGATGAAGTTTGAGGGGATGATGTCCGTGCCAGCCTTCACCAGGGCGATGTCGTAGTCCAGCTCGCTGTGAGCCGGGTACCGGAAGTTCTCATGTCGGTAGATCCTCTTCACGGGGAAGATTCGCTCGGCTGTCTCTGAGCGCTTCAGCTGGTGCTTCCCCAGGACGATCCTCCAGCTCCCAGCATCCTCGGCTTTACCTCTGAGAGACCAAAAACAACTGCTGTCAGGTTTTTGAAGCTCAAATTTCATTTCCTATTTTTGAACATTTTGTTTTTTGCTGTATTAAAGGGACAGTATGTGACTTACTTTTGGAAGCAGTGGGCCGCAGTAAGGACCCAGTTCTTGTGGATGAGAGTTCCTCCACAGACATGAATGTAATGTTTGCTCCCCCTGGGACGAACCTACAGGAGACATCCAGACAGCTTCCACTGTGAGGTGAGATTTTTAAAAAATACTAAAAAAGATTACCGTATTTTTCCCACTATAAGGCGCACCGGGTTATAAAGCGCACTCATCTGACAAAACAGTCAGATAAGTTAAACTTTGTTAAACTCATTTAATAACTCCGCAAGGCTACGGTAGCTGCAGTGTTCCGACAAGCCAAAAGGATTTTAAGTGCGCCTTATAGTGCGAAAAATATGGTAACATAGCTCTCCTGGTAAAGATTTTAATTAGGTAAATAATGCCAAATAATGTCTTCACTGCTATCAAAGAGGTTGGATTAAAGGTGGGATTAGTAAGTAAGTTAGTTTATTGTACCAGCTTCATATTTATGGTTAATTTAGCTGAGGAAATGAGACTTTTTCTGAGATAGGCTCTTTTGCATATTAGGACTCTGAATCTCCTCTCATGGGGAACAACAGTGAAGAGTCGGTGAGAGAAGTCGTGTTTGCAAGTCGTGTCATGGCCTTAATGTTTTTAGCTCTGAGCTGTTGTGTAATATTAGTACACAATTAAGAAAATATAAAAAATTGGCCATGATTTAATATGTTTTAATACATAATTTTACCCACTTTAGACAATCCAACAAATTTAAAAAAAATGTATGCCAAAATTGCGCCAAATATAAGCTTTTGGAAATCAACTGCATTCAGTCCTAAAATGCTGAAATACAATATGTCTGATATATGTGGATGGTTCGTCCACTAGAGGGTGCTATAAGCAGATTTTCAGCTAATGAAGTTATGATTAAGAAGAATAAAAGATTGCACATGTTGCATATCAGCTATACCACGCTGACTCAGTGTCTTGAACAGTAGTTGTGTTTGCTGCATGTTTCCCCTAAATCCAAAATAACTCTATTTACATTTTTTTTATTATCAGATTTTCACCAATTTACCTGACGGAGGCTGACAGACGGCTGGAGCCTAATTTAAATGTACCACAACAGTGTGAAAGTATGCTCATTTGGGTCGTGGACGTCATACCCAGACCTCCATCCAAGAGGTAAAATGTCCACATGCGCACTGGGAAACACTGGCTTGTATAAAATCAGATTTTTTATATATTACAGTAAATTCAGACCTTTTATAGTGTGTTTATTGTGAACTATCATATCCAGATAATTACAAAAAAGCAAACTCATGAAGTGATGATTAAAAAGTCATAAATTGTAACCTCAAAAAGGGGTTTGGTCAAGACTAATTGATTTGTACGAGTTTATCAGTTATTTGGTAATCGTGGTGTTGATATTTCTCCCTTCAGATACTCAAAAATATCAACCCTAAGATAGATTTACCTGCAGTGAGACCTGCCAAGGCCAGGAGTGAGGTCTCGCCTCATTCCCAGACACGATTCTCTCCGCCGTGTTTGGTTTGAAGTGCGCCATACCACAATCCTTCGGCCAGTCTAACAGGAAACAAAAACAAGATGAAGCACATTTAAGTCGAAGATTTTAAAGTTTGACTTAGGTTTTGGACTTTTGCACCGTGGTGTGTATCCTCACCCAGATGGAGGATCTTGGGCTGAGGCTGCCGTCCAGGGCTGAGTGTGTATGCAGCTGCAGGCAGAGACGCCTTGCTCAAGAGCAGCGGCAGCAGCACAGACAGAAAGAGAAGCAGAGGAGGTCCAGGCACAGCCATCTTCATCCACAGAATCAGTGGCCGGCACACATCTCACGCTATTTATACCAGGCAGCAAACACATGTAGATGCACATGCACAGGTACACATACAGTACACACACACACAGACATACACACACACACACACTCACAGCAGCACACCTCCAGGGACAATGTGCTGTGTCACAACAAAAGCTCAGCGCTGGATTGTTCTCCTGTAGCCATGAGTTTCCACTGCCGCTGAGAAAAAGGGGATTTCAGGGAGTCTCATCAGCACTTTCACATACATATAGTATGCTCACAGTTTGACAACATGCACACAGGACAGAGACAATACTGTACTGGACAACAGCGAACATCACATCATGTCACATGACCTGGTGCAGTGACATAGTGACCTGAAGATGACCTTTTATATCTGATATCCAGATCTGTTTGAGATAGATTTAACTCTGGGAAACTATTCTGTCTTTATCAGCCTCAGTTGAAGTTACTGTCACGTGTTTATACACAGATTAGGAAGTGACGGCGTGCTGAATACTAAGGTAGATATTTCCTATGATCAACATTACACCGCTGAGCCAAAATGGATGCCAGGGCGATGGCGTGTTGTCCCAACATCTGAGCTTTTTTACCTGTTTGGACCCCACAAAGTTACGTTAGATACCCTCAAGATACCATATCCCTCTTTTTCCTCATGGGAACCCAAATTTGACCAGGTTGGAGCTTTTTTGTCTATTCCAAGTCTGTCTGTTGTGTCCTTGGGCAAGACACTTGACCCACCTTACTCCCAGTGTGTGTCCTCCACTGGTGTATGATTGTGAGTGTTGTGTGGTGGTGGTCGGAGAGGCCATAGGCGCAAAATGGCAGCCACGTTTCCGTCAGCCTGCCCCAGGGCAGCTGTGACTACTAAGATAGTTTACCACCACCGAGGTGTGACTGTGTGAGGGAATGGATGATGTATCCAATGTAAAGCACTTTGAGGGTCTCTGATAAAGCGCTATATAAAATCTGATGTATTATTATTATTGGATAGAAGGATAAAGTTCAGATAAAGATAAAGAAGTTCAGATGTTTTTTTCACCTTTAACTAAGAAAATAAGATTAAATCTAATAGAAGCAGCTCAAAGAGCCTTCTACCTGCTCCACACACAGATCTGTAAAAATAAGACAACAATAACTGTAGTGGAAGCCACTGGTGTGTCGAGCTTTTTTCCGCAGTGAATGAAAGAGAATGTGCCCGCTCATCTGAACAGCAGGGCCTGAATGGTCAAACGTCCCCGCCGAGGTTCACCAAGTTTACACACAACTCAACTTTGTGTATGTTTTCCACCGTGAATGAACGCAGGAGCAGAGGGAGGGAAAGATGAGCGGCTGTGTTTCAGTGTTTTCTTCGTTTACGCCCGTGTGTTGACATGTAAACAAACTATGAGAGTAAGCTCTGCTCGTTTGTCAGCTGTGAGATTGAACCACAGTTTATTTACATAATACTTCATTGTGGTAATCACAGTTTCATGATCATTAACACCTGTTTTTCAGAGAGTTTTTGTCTATTTCACACTTTAGGTCTTTCGAAAACTGTCGTCATAATCATTTTTTACTTTTTTACTCCAAAAAGCACCAAGCTCTACAGTAAGAGGATACAAAGACAAATATATTTTTTATTAAATATCTACAAGTAAAAAAAAAAAAATTGTTTTGTACTTGTCGTGCAAAAAAATTCCCAAGGTTGAATTCCATGAAAACTTCGCCAGAAATACCTTAAATGTGTCTGACTGGATCTCCTGTTTTCCAAACCAGAAATGACAATTGCAGAGGTGTGTGTGTGTGTGTATGTGTGTGTATGTGTGTGTATGTGTGAAGTGACATTTTGCAGCTAATACAGCGAGGGATTACTTTGAAACTCCTGTCAGGAAAAATTTGTCATTGTTACCAAACAAACAAGACCACTTGCAAAGAATATCTCTGTCAGTACGGTAAAATGTCTGCCAAAATCAGCTAGGAAGAAGCAGGTCCTCCTTTGTCCACAGGGGGCGCCATAATCATCACAAATTAAAAGTTCCTCATCTGAGTTTTAATCATTCATAACTTTACGTTTTAAAATCACAGAGATAAGTTATAGAGACACAATTATTTTTGATAACAGGCTTTGAAAATAGTAAATCTCAGCTGACAACTTGGGCATTTTAACATGATGGTTTATGGGGATTGACTCACTTTTGAAGCCAGCCTCTAGTGGCCATTTTAGGAACTGCAAATTTAAAACATTCAGGTCGGTGCTTTCTCTAACTTTCTCTTAACTAACAGGCAAGTCCATAAATATTGCACATTTAAAGAGCAAATCTGGAGCTCAATTTAATTGATTAGTGTGACTCTATAAGCGTCTATGAAAAATGAATATACTTCTGCCTTGATTTAGCACAGTAGTAAACATTTCCCTGATTGGTCGAAGCTACCATATGACTGACAATTACCCAGCATCACATCTAGGCCAGATGACAATAACTTAACTCAAAATAGAAATCCTTGTACGATTGGCTGCTCTTAACTGGATAAAAACCAACTCCCACGGGGTCTTGGACTTCACACTTGGAACCACTGTATTAAAATGATCTGATTTATTGTCACTTTGATACAAAATACGATCAGATCTATCAGTTATCAGACAAAACTAGCCTCTTCCTGGTACTTTCTGAGGTTTCCGTTCACGTGTAGAGAAGTACATTTGCTTGCATTGGACACTAGGGGGAATCATCTGTTTATTTACAGACACCAGTCACAAACAACAGTGGAAACCAGGCATTAAAGCTGAATTCAATGAGAGAGGCAACTGTTCCTGAAGTTAGATCTGTTCTTTGTAACTTCTTAAAGAAACTGAAGTCTAGAACCAAACAAGAGAAAGAGCGTCAAACGCTCTGAGTGTCCCTCAGAGTTTTCATGTAGTGCTCTGGTGCAAACTGAAGACTGAATCAGCTAAATAAAGTCAATAAGCTCATCAAAGTCGTTGGATTAGTGTCCATGATCAGTCATCTACTTTTCTCGAGCCTCCACACCACCCGGGCCTCAGCGACCTGATCACGCTCTTCTTGCGACCTTGTCCGTTCCCGTGTGTGGGTGACTTGGCATGGCTGGAGCTGTCCTCTCCGCACCCCTCCTCCTCCTCTCCGTCAAATGCTTCTGCCTTGCTTGCTCTTCGTACTATTTCTGTGCTGTCCTCCTTTGTGCCTGATCCTTTCCCCAGCACCCGGCCCTCTTTCTCAGTCTCTGGTGGGTCTTCGCTCTCTGGCTCCACCATACAAGCCGATGAAATGATCAACCCAGGTGGATTAAGTTCTGGGGTCATGGCCTTCACTACGTTGGATATGAGAGGAGGCTTTGGTGCTCTCCTCTTCTTCTTTGATGGACTCTTGGCGGGTTGGGGGCTGTTCTTGAGATCCAGGTGCTTCTGGATGGCTGTGCTCAGCACCACAGGGTCCACAGATGCTCCATGAATGTCCCACGTCATCCCTTCCTCGTCCCACTGAACCTGCTTCATGCTGCTCCTTCTACGAAGTTTGTCCCTTATTTCACCCTGAATCTTCAGACATGACCTCCTTCTCTCTGGATTGTGCATGGGAGAGTCAGTCTCCCATGTTGGGTCATCCTCATGTCCCTCCCCCTCCTCTTCGCTGCTAACTGGGAACATGCTAGAAGATGGGGACACCAGATTAGAGTTTGACCCCACTGAGGATTTAAGGTTTAGTCTTGATCCTGGTGGTGAACCCAAGAGAGAGTGAGAGCCCATGTTGGAGTTGGAAGTGTTCCTCATACCCCAGAAAGAGCTGAGTGGAAAGACTGTCTGCACAGCCGCATCCACCATCCCCAGATTTGGAGTCATTGCACCCCCCCGGCGAAAGACATTGACCTTTGGAGCATTCGTGATGCCTTCTCTCAGGTTCGAGCTGCACCTGCAGCTTTCACCCAACTGGGAGTCGCTCAAGGAATAAACCAGAGGTAACCTCCTGCTTTGGCCTGGAGACAAACTCTCAGCTGGTGGGCACGGCAGCTCAAGATGGCAAACTAATGTCCCACTTCCTGATTCTTGCCTCTCCATTGGGGAGATTGGCTTTGGAAAGCTAAACTGTGTTCCTCCAGGACTTTGTAGTTCGGGAGAAGAACAAGAGTCAGGGGTGGGGTGGCCAAACCTTTGCATTGGGCTTCTCATCTCTTCGCCCTCTGATAAAAGTGTGCCTCTGGGACTCTGTGCCTCTGAGGGAGGACAAGAATTGGGTAGTAGGTAACCAGTTTGCATTGGGCTTCTCATTTCTCCACCGTCTGATAACCTTGAGCTTCCAGGACTGCGTAGCCCTGAAGAGAGACAGGAATCGTGCCTGAGGTGGCTTAGCACTTGCACTGGACTCCTCACTCCTCCACACTCCAATGACTGTGTGGCTCCAGGACTTCGCAGTGTCTCTATCACATCATCAACAAAGCTTCCAGCATCTGATGGGGCGCCTCCCTCTTCTGATATGCTGACATATGACGGCACCGGGGAGGGGAATGTAAAAGCAAGCATGCTATTCTCCAGGGATCTCTCGTCCTGTGTGCTGGTGAGGTAGTGGAGATTTGGGGAGTTGGGTGGCAAAGGGGAGGAGGTGGAAGTCAGCAAAGTCTCAGGTACGTCTTTCTGCTGATGAGCACTAAGTAGTGAAGAAGAAGAAATAGCTAAAGTCTGTGTGAGCAGGGGGGATGTGAAGGCGGAGGGCGTGGTTGGTGAGGACATAGGTTTGAATACAGGGGACTCGATTACAGCTGAGCAAGCAGTTTCTTGGGTAAGACCAGACGGGCACGAGTTCCCCTCTTTCCATACGATTGTATCTGGGGTACTGCTGCGGCTCTGTGTGCTGCATCCGCTCCAGCGCTGCATGTTAGTGATCCAGCGCTCGCTGAGGACCGGAGGGCTGTGCATGTCCACATTTTGGGTTGAGAGACACAACTGTTGGCTGTTGGCGGCGTTGATGTGCTGCCACATCTGAGGGTGAAGCTGCTGGAGCGTCACAGAGTTCTGCTCAGAGTGGGTGTTGGTGCTGGAGCTGCGTCTCAGGTCCGTTCTGGCCCAGGCTGGATCACGCTTGTGCGGCAGGCCTGAAGCCATGACCACATCCATGGAGCTCTTTGAGAGGGAGAAGATGGGCGCCTGATCATCCTCATCGTCCAGTCCGACAATCTCAGATCCGCTGGATAAAGAGACAGACGGACTTCCTGAATAGCAGACTGACTGGTAGCTCTCAGACGCAGGCCGACCTTGCCTCGCCATGGTAGCAGCTCAAATCTGAGAAGAAAGACACATTTGGGGGGTTTAATTACTTGTCATCCTTAAACCTTTGAGAGTTGATGTTTTCGGCCAGATGGGTCCACTAAAAACAAGTTCAGGTCAGAAAATTATCAAATCATCACCCAAAAAAGTTGACTGTAAATTTGTTGGGAAGTAGTCACCGTTAACTTAACTCACATTGATGGAAAGTTCAGTGACTCTTACACCTGGTATTTCTTATGTTTTCTCTTGATATTCCACCTCTACACTGTTAACTCCACTGGAGCCCCATTTGTCCACAAATCCTCTTTTATTTTGAGCATTTTAAGCTAAATATATATTTAAAAAAAACAACATAAACCTAAATTGCCGTAATAAGAACTCACTATAACAACAAAAACCATGTTGGAGAAGACTTGATGCATATTTTAATTTTACTGTATGATCCAAGTTCAACCTGTTTGAATGGTAAAGGTGGGTTTTATGACCTGTTCTGCACCCAGTCAGCAGAGGGAGCTCTTAATCTTTTGGCGTCACAGTCAGTAAACACTTATGGCATATATTTTAATTTACAATAAAATGTCTAATCAAAGCAAGCATGGTGTATTATTTTGCTATTCCAGTTGGCGGAAACCAAGACAAGGATGGTCCATAGCTGAGACATATTAGTGTTTTATAGATGGATGTCTGGACTTTCAGGACCCTGGGTTTGTAAATAAGATGGTTGCATTCAGACTGGGAAGTATAGCTCCACTAGTTTGAGAGTGTTTTGATACATTTATAAAATGCTTTTTAGTGATGTGTTTGTGAGTGTTGAATTAAATCTGCACCAATCTTGGCAGGTTAGTTTGGCTCAGTGTAAAATGTGAGAAAAGTGAAAGCATCCTGCTCTTGACGTCCCTGAAACATTGCTAAGAAAAGCTCAGATGGTCCTGTTACTGCTACCAGAAAAGACCCAAAGTCATGTAAAAAACTCCTCACTGTTAAAAATGATCTAATGAGCTTTCTGAGGCAGATTTGTCACTTTTAAACAGAGCTGGACCAACTGTTTCTCTCCTCTTCTTATTTATAAATTACATTAAACCAAGTTAACAAAGTCAAGGTTCATAATTTCTGTACAGCTTCAAAAGCAGAAAACATTTCCAGCATGATAAATGTTCATTTGTTATCTATTCTGACTTCAAAACACTGCCGTAACCCTGCTGGAGCTCACACTCATGCCAACAAACTCACAGGCAGTCTCAGATTAGCCTAATGGGATTACACAATCCAGATTATTTGATCATTGGGACGGACTCAGATTAATCGAGGCAGTTCAAGGGAGTATTTGAACTCCAATTAGCGGATGACAAAGACGGGAAAGAGACAAAGGAAGAAAAACAAAAAGACTGGGCCTCAGGGGTTGTGAGAAATTATGATAAATGTGCTTTTTTTGAACCATACAGCTGAGTCTATTATGTTTTTGTGCTTTCAGTAAACACACAGCTTCAATATTTTTGGCATTAACTTATTAAAAATAATCATTAATTTGTGGTATTTAGTTGCAACATCTTGGAAATAATATTTACACCAACGCTTGTCCCAACTAACTGAGAAGTGTTTCACAACAAGCCGCCTGCTGATACTAAACCTCCCCTAAATTTAACACCAATATAACCGACACGAATGAGTACTTTGTGCAGAAAAATACATGATAACACCAAATAAAAGACAGACTCTTACCTTGAATTTCACACCTTTTTTTGCCCTGTTTTGCCCTCTGCCCTGCCACAGAGCAGGAAGCACTAAATGGCGTCCCTCTCTCCGCCTCTCATTCCCGCCGAGCGTCTTTCCTCACATCTTAAGAAAATCACCTTCCCTTTTCCCAGGTGCCCTCACACCCTCACACAGTTCGCTCTGCTTCGTTGTCACCTGTCTCCACTTTGATCTTCTCCGCTGTCTCTTTCCTCATTACCGGACCCAGTGTGAACTTGGCATGGCTCTAAATATGGGGATTTTTGTTTCTTCCTCCGGGACGGTGCTGAGTGATGTGTGCATATGCGTGTGTGTGTGAAAGAGAGAGCCATTACTCTACCTTTAGCTCTGAGGATTAGCGGTCATCCCATTAGCTGCCGTCCAATCCTCAAACAGTCGGAGTGTGTGTGTGCATGTGTGTGAGTGAAACAAGGGCTGGTGGCTGAGTGGCTAATGAGCCTTTTGATTCTGATTTAAGAGCAGGTCAGAGGTCAGGACAGCCAGTAGGCGTTTATATTAAGTTATTTACATGCTGGGCTTGTTTGTCAGGCGGATCAGACGGGACTATTTAGAGCAGCGGATGACTGTGAAACAAGGCCGCATTGTAACGAAAGCTAACAGGTGCTCTGAGTGCATGCTAGCTTTGTTGACTGTATCACACTGTATTTTTAACATTGGTTGTGATCCAGCTGTGTTAAATACTTTATCCTGAGTAATTAATGCTGAGTTCGAATTACCTCGGAAGTCAGATGTCGGAGCTGAAAATGACGTCACACCCGAGTTACCAGCGTTTCAGTTGCCAAGTCGGAAAAAAGTGCGTTCCGAGGTAACTCGAACGCTGCATAATTCTCAACAACAATTGCGACACCAGGGATGACCTCATCACACACAAAAAATCATTCAGAGGAAATGAGTCTGACATTATATCACCTCTGCCTGTTGACACTGTGGCAAAAAAGGGCAACCTCAGAGTGGAAGTGCTAAAACTGCAGTACCTCAAGTGTCCACTTGGGGCTGTCTGAAAGGGCCTTAAATCCACATACACATCATCTTATTGCATGAGCTTTTAGGAATCATCTTCTGGTACCAGGAAAACCAGAACGAGGACTGATGATAATCCTTTAGATAGATGTTCAGATGAATTCTAAATTTAATTTAATTCTAATTTAATTCTAATTTCACAACACCTTAATGGACAAAAAGGGCCAATGGTGGTGGACGGCTTCGCTCTCTTCGCTGCAGGACAGAAAGATTCAGAAGATCTTTTGTACCAACAGCCATCAGACTTTACAACTCTTCTGTTACATGAGAAATGAGACGACAGACAATTTAGTTTCCCTTCAGGGATCAATAAAGTTCTTATTCTTATTCTTATGTTCCAGTTTGGGTCAATAACTGAAGTACAGCAGATGTGTTAGTGAAGGTAAAATTGGCCGTGTGTGCCTTTAAGCTGCAAAATCAAGATAACAGAGTGGGATGTGAGAATCAGCCACCTGTGTTGGACCGTCCGTGTTCACTACACACCACATGACACTCTCAGGAATTTAGCTTCAAACCATCTGAGTGAAACATAAAGGTTCCTCTGACTGCTGTTACTGAACAACAATGACAGGTGAGCAGTCCGCTGTATTTCCCTCCATGCCTCACCTTCCTAATTTCATTGTTAATGAGAGTTTTTGTTCAGATCAGGTGTCTTTGGCGGTTGGTGTGTCGGTGGGTCTCCTGTTTATGCTGCTGCTGGCTCTGATGGTTTACTGTCTGTGGAGGAGGAAGAAGGGTCAGAGTCAGTATGAGGAGCTGCTCTCTACGGTGCCGTCAGTACCGGCATGCTCTCCTCCGCTGATCCTGGTGTCTCAGGGCTTTTGGACCACGTTGGTACCATACAATCTGATGTTTATTCTAGGGATAATGCATGGTATTTTAAGACTAAATGTCAGAGCAGTGAGTTGACATTTAACATGTGAATCATCTTTACTTTCATCGTAATGTTTTGTGTTTTCTCTCCTGTGTTTAAGGCCCCGTGAGATCCCTTTCACCTTACCTCCTCGCTTCATGACACAGAACGACGCAGATGTGAAAAACCAGCAGGAGAAAGAAGTTGAAGAGGTGAAGTTGGACGTCCCCAGGAGCATACTGGACCATCGTGGATCTCTGTCAGTGAGCAGTAGGTCATCACTAACAGCACTGGAGCACATGCAGACATAGTTTTCAAGGTGTCCTATTAAAACAATAAAACTAGCATCAGCATTGTAAATATCTAATAAACAACAACTTAAAAATTGATACGGCAGTTCAGCAAGATATGGTTGGAAGAATATTGTAAGATACTTTATTACACTAATACAACAGAAATCTGGAGACACACATTGTTGGAGACTGTGTGGGGAGAATCAGGCCGATCATTTTTATATTTTGTAGGGATGCTCTGGTATTAAACCTTATTGGCAGGAGGTAAAGAAGAGTATGGAAAAAATGTTGAAAGTGCAGCTTCCACTTACATCTGAAGTTTTATATTTGGGAAAAGAGAAACAGGAGTTGATAATAATGTTGAACAATGTTGGTGGCGGCTAAAAAGGCCATCACCAGAAATTGGCTGAAAACAGATGCGCCAAAAATCGAGGATTGGGTAGAGGTAATGATCGATATATATATAATGGAGAAGCTGACTTTCTCATCTAGACTAAAAACAGATACTTTGAAAAACTACTGGAAAAACTGGGTTGATTTTGTGTCTCAGTTGATAGCAGACTTTGTGCAGTAAAGACTATGTGTATTGTAGACGACTGATCCCCTTGGTTCAGGCTACAAACGTGTTCATTGTTCATATGTTTATTATGTTTACCCTCCAACAGGAGAAAGGAGACAATGCAAGAGAGGTGTGAAAATAAGGACATGAGTAAAAAGTGTTTCATTTTACTACACAGTTATTCTACTGTAACTTTATTATTTTTATTTATTTTTATTTATTTATATATTATATATTTATTTATATTATTTATTTATATATTATATATTTATATTTTTTATTTTATTTATTTATTTATTTTTTATTTTTTTTAAAGTTTATGTCTGACTATGTCTCTGCTCCGCGGTAGAGAAATATTATATACAGTTGGAAATTTGTTCAATATATGTAAAATGTTGATGGGATATTGATATGTGAAATCAATAAAAAAGAAAATTAAAGAAAAAATAACCCGCTGTATCTTATGGCTCAGCGTTGTCAAGAGGCTGATCATGAGAGCTGCAACTTTCCTTAGACATCAGATGTTAAACCCACTAAAAACTCAGGTGGAAACAGGTTAAAAAGACTCTTTCAATGAGAATAATTTACAGTTAAAAGCAACATCACATCCTGGTCTGAACAGGGGACTTCTTTCCTCCTTTTCTTGAATCGTCTTTGTCCTTTTCTCGTGCACAATCCTGGTTTTAGATTCACTAGTTATTGTCGTCTTTATCTACTTTGGTACTTTGTGATTATTAGTCAGTTGTCTTCTGGAAGTAGCTGAGCAGTCAATTAGTTTTTATTCAGTCTAGAAAGCTGAGCGACCTTCTGAGGACTTAAGATCTTGGAAGACGTTTGGACTTGGACCCCCACCCTGAAGAGCACCAGAGGAGAAACTCTCTGTCCCCACTCTCCATGCGTCTGTATTTTTTCTGCGGTTTTGTAGAAACAATTTGATTTCAGTTCGTGTGTCTTTCAGGATGGTACCCCGTGGGAACGGTCCTGGCCGGTCTCTACTCTGTCCCTCCTCTGAATGAGGTGGTGGCCCCTCCCCCCGGCATGGCCACCCGTCTCTGCTTCTCTGTGGAGTACCGGCACGGCAGCGAGCAGCTCATGGTTTCCCTAATCCGCCTCGGCAACCTCCCTCCTCGTTTCCATGGCAATGCCACGCTGGTGGAGCTCAGGCTTCTCCCTGATGACCGGCGGCCCCGTCAGGCGAAAGCCCGGGGCACGGGGCCCGACCCTGAGTTCAACGACTGCTTCATTTTCCAGGTGAGGTTTAGACTTATAACACATCTAAGGAGTGTAAGCTTTGAGGGTTGTGAAAACAAACGTTTGCCTCTGCAGGTGTCCGGTCTGTGCGTACCTCAGGGCACTCTGAGTCTGTGTGTGCTGAGCGTGGAGCGAGATGGAAAACGCCACGCTGTGGGGAGGGTGCTGTTTCCTCTGGAGGGGGAGCTCGGTCAGGCGGGCAGGGTGCTGTGGAGGGACCTGGAGTCAGAGGACGACACACAGGTACTCCCTGTAGCACGCACATTATTCACACATGAACACAAAGGTTTGATGATCTGTCATGTTGAATCTGTGTCAGTGTTCAGAGCTGGGTGATGTGCAGATATCTCTCAGCTACAGTCCGGCTCTGCAGCGCCTCTCTGTGGTCATCCTGAGGGCCCGGGGGCTTCACCTGCTCACAGAAGCAGGTGTGATCACGATAAAAGTTGATGAATGATACAAATTTAGTCCACAGTCTATATATATTTCATCATATATGTGTGTCTCCAGGTGTGTGTGTCCAGGTGAGCTTACAGATACACACCCAGGTGGTGAAAATAAAGCGCAGCTGCGTGGTCAAAGGTGTGAACCCTCATTTCAACCACAGGATGACCTTTAAACTCCGCCCTCAGCACTTAGACGAGGCTTGTCTCAGGTTTGAGCTGCAGGAGCCGAATGACGACCGCTCAGGTGTGAAGGTCATCGCCGAATCTTCTGCTGTCTTATAAAATGTCTCTTAGCTTTTCAGCACCTGTGATCAGGTCATCGCTTTCTGTATTTTTTCTCCCAGAGCCTCCTGCCCTGCTCGGCGTGCTCGTGTTGGGTCCCTTCATGTATGCCAGAGGCCAGCAGCTGCAGCACTGGATGGACATGGTCAACACGCCGCAGGAGACCATTAAGCTGTGGCACAGACTGAGCAGGGCTGCATAACATACAAAAAAGCACAGTTATGATGTGACTATGATTGAAATGTTGAAATAATAAAAGAAAGAATACAATAAAAACACAATCAAACTTTGTTCAAGCTTTTAAAGGAAGTCCTGAGAGAGATTTTAGGACTTTAAAAGACATGAAACAATTTAATGGTTGGAGTCCAACTTGAAATCCAGCTAACTTTTACTCCTGTGTGTTATCTGACACTGTTGTAAAAATCCACTGAACATGTTTAGGTCTAAAAGAGGTCTAAATGTAGCCTAGATGACCTGTCTAAAATCAGGCTACTGCAGGTCTAAAAAAGGAGTTATTTAGACGTCTAAATTTAGACCAAGTTTAGTCTAAATTTTAGTTTTTAGTCACTCAAGAATAAAGTCAGAAAAACATTTGCAAGATTGTTAATTTGGTCAGCAACAAGCAGCTTGTTAAGGACAGGGGTCATTGACAGGGAAAGTAACAAAAAGAAAAACTGCACCTTCAAACAAAACAAAAAATAAAGCCTTTGGGTTCTAAAAGATGGCGTGGGGTTATACTTCCCCACAGCCACCCACTAATTCTGCCCAAAAGTAGGCAAGCCAAAGTAAAAGGCCTCAAATAGAGGTAGTAAAAGTCTCCTTATGGATCGAAACCTCACAAAAAGTCTAGAATTTACCCTCCTTCCCTCAAAACACAACCACTCTCGCACACATTTATCACACAAACCAAGCGACACCAACTGAAGGTGTTGGCATCTTTGGTGTCACACGCCTAACTGAGTTAAAGAACCTCCTTTAATAGACTACCCAGGCTGATGAGCGCCAGCTGAGTGCAATGAGGACAGGTGAGCTGAGTGAGAGGCTCGTTGGGTGTGTTGGAGGTCACAGACTACCTCCATCTGTAACAAGCTTAACACTGTTTTTAAGGGGGAGGCCACACATGATGACAGCTTTTTACACTCTTTTTCGGGGTCCTGATACTCAAAACAATGAGGTGCTGAAGTATGAAGGTATTTTTGGTGCGCCACAAATAGCCTATCGTCATACTAAAGTGACAAAACAATTTCAGGAGACCCCTCACGTCCCTCTTTTCAGCAAGAATATTATAAATCTTCAAAAAAAATTAAAACCTTTTATTTATTTATTCTTTAATTATTGAATGTGGCCCTAATACTTAGTCGTAATATCATAAATCATAAACATTTTTAAAGCGTTTTAAACTGCAGTTCACCGGCCATTTTGATCCAGAAGATGGCGCCCTCCGCCTTTCAGTCAGTTGACGCAGCCGCAGTTTGACTCTCCGGATGTGAAGCGGAAGTGAGTGAGGAGTTCACATCATGAACACAAACGTTGAGCTCTGTTAAAATGTTTTTATATCTTTTATAGCGGTTTTTACTATATTTTTTTAAGCCATGAAGATAAACGAGAACACTTTATTGGACGGAAACAAAGTCGTCTTGGTGCCTTACACGGAAGAGCACGTGCCAAGGTAACAACTGTAATTGTGTGTGTGGTGAACTAACAGCTGTAGTTTGGCACGTGAGCATCACAGTCCGGCCTCTTTATAAATTAAAGAAAACAAAATTACTATCAGAGAAAAAAAAAATCAAATAAATATCAGAGAAAAGTTTTATTTATAAACACGAAAAAAAAGACGGTACAAAATATGTATTTTTTCAAAATAAAAGCCCAGATAGAAATAAGGATCTTAGTTTAAGTTTCAATATACTGTCTCCCAGAACGATTCGTTTTAGTGAACTGATTCCAGTGATTCACTGGACTACAATTAACAATGAAATCACCTCTTTTGAGATATTTTTCAAGTCATTTGTGTTTTTCCATTTGACCTCTTAACCCCATAAATCAGTCAGAGCTCTTATTATTCCTCTGCCTGTTTCTCCTCCTGTGTCAGGTATCATGAGTGGATGAAGTCTCCTGAGCTGCAGCAGCTTACGGCCTCAGAGCCGCTGACCCTGGAGCAAGAGTACGACATGGCGAGGAGCTGGAGGGAAGATGATGACAGTAAGGAGTTATCAGTGTGAACACAAAAATAACACTCCGGACCCCTGAGTTGTTTTCCAATCTTGTTTCCATTCTCAATGTTTCAGAGTGCACCTTCATCATTTTGGACAAGCAGCGGTGGGCGGACAGCCGTGTGGAAGAGGAGCAATGCATGGTGGGAGATGTCAACATCTTCCTCACTGACCCCACAGACCCGTCTTTGGCTGAGCTGGAGATCATGATCGCAGGTGGAGAACAACAACATCAGAAAACAATGTTAATTTTTAACACAGTGTGTAGATTTAAATTGTGTGGGGTATACTGCACTTCTAACATAACTCTTCTATTATTAGAAAGTGGTGATGGGGGTGTTATATTCCTCACAGTGTAGGAACTTCCTGATGGGGTTTTCATGCTTTATCATGTTTAAATAGTAACTGCAGCTGTTACGTTAAACATGTTCCTCATCTTTTCATTACATTGTCTGATCCTGACTCTCTAAATCTCTTGTTTTCACAGAGCCCAGTTACAGAGGTAAGGGCATTGGGAAAGAGGTGACCTGCATGATGATGAGCTACGGTAAGAAACTTTTATGATCGATCGATATCTAAAGTTACTTCCTGTCATGTTCCGAAATCTGTAGCACGGCTTAAGATGTTTTTTTTTAAATACATTTTTCTATACGATGAATTTGTTCACTATCCATCTTAAACATTTTACTGGAAAAGATAACTCTAGGATTTTAATTTTGACCTGCATTAACCCTAGATCACTGCCGCTAAAATTAGTAACACCATCACTATCGCCGGGTGATAAATGGGTTTGGGATCAGGGAAACGAATATGCCTTCAAAGATGTCAAAGATGATGCTGAAGCGACCCAGGGACCCATGATACTCAGACAAACGCAACATAATGAAAATCACGTAAACATGTTTGGTCGGGTGAAATCACCCGGCGATTATGTTCAAGGGTTAAACAGGAAGTATGTATGCATTACATTTACACACCCTGCTCAGTTCAAAGTGCTCATTAGACTCATTATTATAAAGGTTATACAAACTATATGGAAAGACAGCAGTTTAAATCATCAAAACAAGCCGTTGAAATAAAGGCAGCAGGATTTTAAATTCTATCCTCTGACCGTCAGGGAGCCAGTGTAAAGACCTCAGATCTGGACTGATGTGGTCCAGAGCTTTCTGGTTGATTTTCAAAGTAGTCAAGTCGACTGAAGATGAATGCATGGACCAGTTTTTCGAGGTCCTGCTGGGACATTAACCCTTTAATCCTCTGCATTCCTCAGGTAGTAGTAGGCTGACTTTGTAATTGTCTTCAGAGCATCAAACTCTGATATAGTTTGTGACCTTTTGTCTAGATGTAGTACTGACTCCTCTGTATTTGTCCGCCAGGAGTCACCAAACTCGGGGTGAAAAAGTTCCAGGTGAAAATCGGGCTGGACAACGAGATCAGCATCGCCATGTTCAAGAAACTCCACTTCCAGGAGGTGACGATCACATGACCTCAGTGTGCGAGATGACTGGATTTAAAGCTGAATCTAACCGCCGTATTGTGCGTCGTCTCCCGCAGGTGTCTGTGTGTAAGGTGTTCAAAGAGGTGACTCTGGAGCTGACGGTGGACGAGTCCGTCAGAAAGAGGCTGCTGGAGCACACGACCGACATGAAGGAGAGGGACTACAGACAGAGCTGCAGCAGCAGACAGGGAGGACTCTCACCGTGAGGAGCACTCATGTTCAGACTTCATCTATGGAGGAGATCACTCTGCATACACGAGAAGGAAGGAAACCAGGATCCTGAAGCCGGCGTGTGTGTTTGATATCTGCGACTGTAGCAACATTTCATCACTCTTATCATGTGGTGTTATTCCTAGATAACAGACCGTTGTTATCTAGGAATAACAGACTGTTGCTATGTTGAGTACGCTAGAGACACGGCTGTGAGTGAGCTGTGGTTCTGGATATCATCTTGTTTACTCAGAGTTGTAACATCATTTCAGAGCATAAAAACGGAGCACTTGTTGGGTGAGGAAATTCCATCTTTGAGATCTAAGTGCAGAAATCTGTTTCCATTTGGCGGCACATCTTCTACAATTGCTCCATAATCTGAGTGAAGCTCATCTCTGGTGCATTTCATCGAGCAGAAATGTCTCATGTTTCTTGTAATTGCCACATTAGTCCGCCTCATTTCTCATAATGCTCTAGTTTACGGGCAGAAACAAATGTAGGAGCTTAATTGAACGCCTCTCATATGAAAAGGAAGTTCATAATTCTGCTCCTATCCTCATCAACCACAATGTGCTGTTTCCTCCTCTTCCCATTATGTGATTTCAGAACATTTAGGGCTGAAAAATGGGCATTTATACACAACTCCCAGTGTGTCATCCAGCTGTATAAATCTAAATAAGAGGATTTGATTTTTAGACTTTTTTTGTACATCTAAAAAAGTAGAATTATCTTTTTATTCAGGGTCTGGACTTTTGAATATCCCAACAGTGGACTGTGACTCTTACCTGCTGAGTTATCGAGACCCGCTGCCGCTCACAACTACAGCGCCAGAGGGATGAAAGATTGGAGAGACGCAGTGATTGTCCAGAACGAAGAAATGTGAAGTAACTGGGTTTGAGTTAACGTTAACTTTTGGGTGTGTTTATTTCTAAGCATGTTTTTGTAATTGACTCATGCTGGTTTTGGATCCAAAGTCTTATCCCTGTGATAAGAGAGCAGACCCAGAGAGTTAACAGTGCATATCTTGCAATGCATCGCCATTTATTGAGCATGAACAAAAGCTGTAAAAGAGCAGCAAAGAGAGCTTTCTGCAAAAACACCCAAAAAACAAATGAAAATACGTTTTAAATTCAACAGCCACCAGTGAAAGAACTTTAAAACAAGCCGGTCTCATTTTTAGGGTGTGAATTTGTTTTATAAATTAATTTCGGCAGGAAAAAAAAGACGGTTGAGATGTGCAAATACCAGGAATTAAAGCTGAATTTAACATCTGGTGCTGTGTCAGTGTTTTAAAGAGAAGCGTTATAACCCTGCTTGTGTTAAGATGACAGATCACCTGAAAAAAACAAAACATATAAAACAAATACTCAAAATTTGCATCTGTGTTCATTTACTTTCTCATTCACTTCTTTCAGTTCTGCGCATTTTAAGGTACAGAGCGTCAAAATGGTAATATTTGGCAGTATTTAGTGACAGTTGGTGGTCAGATCTAAACTGAAATCCTCCTTTGCTCACCTCTCCTGTCTGCCTGTCTTGTTGCACGACAACAATTCTTTGTCGTCTTCCAACTATGTTTTACATGCAGTCAAAATGCACGTTACAGGTTTGTCCACTCTGTGCCACTGTAGCAACATGGCAGCCTCTGGAGGGGGCCGCCTGATGTCAATTATAAAAGTTTACAAAATTGAATCTACACTGATATAAACTTGCCCAAGTCTGTTGTTCGAAAACCTCTAAAATGATAAACTGTCTAAATTATGATGGCCCTGACAAAATGAAATATCTAATTTTTTTCCTTTTAATTCATTTAATCAAAGAAGAAGTCACTGATAGTTTTTTGATCATTGGTGGAGTTTTATCGTCCTTAAACCTGCTTTACAAGATCCATATCAGCACTATGACACCTGATGGAAACTAAGGAAGTTGTACGCTTAAAAACTTAACGAGCATTGAAATGATTGCTCTTAAGGATGTCTTTTAAGTCCGGTTTAATATTCAGTCATGTTCAGTTTTTATCAGGAGGCTTCATTTATCAATATCTTTTATTTCCACCAGGTCTGTTCAGATAAATACTCCACACTGTATCTTTAAAATCACAACTTTTAAACTCTTACAGGAGCTTCATCCATCCACCTCAGCCTGTTTAGTATTTCATGCACAGAATAATCTCATTAACCCTTCTCTTCTCCTGTGTTAGGGTCTCTTCCAATCATGTGAGATTTAGGAAATTCTCATTTTGCCTGGTTTTCCCTGCACAAAAAACAACGTCAGTATAGATGTCCAGAAGCCCTCAATGAAAAATAGTATAAGCAATATTTTCATGGATAATGAAGCCTAACAAGGTAACCTAGAGATGAGAACCAAATTGTGTGATAGAGGAATGTTTTTAGTGTAATTTACAGCTGATTTAAGACACAGGTCAAAACCAACCCATAACATGGTGGATGCATAGTAAAAGCTAACACAGGAGGAATGTTAAAGTAGTTATACTTTGATAAAACAGCTGCTGCACACTCCGAGGGCAAAAGGACTGTGAGTTTAGTCCTTTTAGTTGTGAACATTAGAGCCTTAGTGTCACCAGATTGTTAAGGCGAATAAAAATATTTCCTTTTTTGGAGTTTAAACAAAATCTGATGCCATTTTTTTGCCTTTCTTGTTTCTTTCAAGACAGATAAGAGCAGAAGGTTGAAGTTCATGGATCGGCGAGTGAGCAGAAAGATCATTAGCACCTTTATTTCTGAGTCAGTAGATCATAACAGGACTGATGGTTTCTGATTTTTGTTTTGAATATCTTTGGCATCTCTTTGCAGCAGAAATAAAACACGCGTGTCGATTAATTCATGTCTCAGTTTGGATGATTCAGGGTGCAGACTAGCAGTGGGATTTAGCTGGTTTCACTGTTTTAAGACTTTAAGGGAGGAGATCACAGACGACTGAGCTCTACATTCACGCAGCCTTCACTGCACATGCTCAGAATGCCACATCCGCAACCAGCTCATGCACGACACGGACAGGCAGTTAACATGTGACTCGACACTCCTGTGCAGCACGGACAGGGCCACATCGCTCAAACACTCCCCCCCCCCAGCTGCCATGTAGTGCACGGAAACACGCACCAACTCAGGGTGGAGGTCAAAGTGCAGAACATGGTGGGTGAGGAGGCGTTCAAGACGAGTTTATTTTTGAAAAACAGGCTGTAGTACAAAGAGGGTACAAGAGCGACAACAATTCCATAGGAATTTAAAAGGTGATTTCAACACATCAGTCCACCCCTCTTCACTTTTCTGCACAGACTCCAGCACCACGTTCAGGGTGAGGGGGCGCAGGAATGCCCGTCTGAATGACACTCATGATTTCAACAGATTTAAAAAAAGACAAACCCCAGGATTCACAGGTTAGAGAGGGAAACGTGCAGCTCCTGAAGCCGAAGGAGACGGGTGATCGTTTTAATTCTCTGACGCTCGTGCGGATTCAAAAAACTCCCTCGCTGCAGAGGACAGATTTGACAGCAGCTGTCTGACCACGACCTCCTGCTCTTTAGCCCAGGACAGACCGTCATTAACGGCGAGGTTAACCGGCACACACATGGCTTCTTTCTGTAGGTCAGTCAGTCGGCATGCAGCGGCGACTCCGGCCAATCCAAGACACAGCAGGAGGAGGAGCTTAAAGATGAGGCCAACCAGGGAGCGTTGAGGTTTAGGCGCTGATATGACGACTTTTTTATCCGCTGTGATAAAGAGAGAGAAGAAAACGTAAGAACGACTCCAGAGGAAACAAAAAAAAAAACCTCCAGAGCTTCAGTCCCACCTGCAACCTGTCCGTTCTTCTTCTTCTTCTCTTCATTCTTCTTCTTCTGTTGTTCCCGCGCAGCTGCAGCCGCCACCTGAGCGTTGTACTCTTTCCTCCTCTTCTCCTTCTCCTCGGCTTTCTCCCGTTTACGAGCCTCCTTCACTCTGGCCTCCCGCTCCCTCTGCTTGGCCTCCCTCTTCTTCTCCAGCTCTAAATCACAGTCACATTGAAGACGGGACATTAAAGTAACTCTAAAGTAAAGGTTGGGTGCTTTGTTTTTACTTTTTTAAGGAGGAAATATCTGATCAAAGACAGTTTAGGTGGAGAGAAAGTGAAGCTTTTATAAAAATACGTGCTTTTACCTTTTTCTCTCAGCAGGCGTTTCTCTCTTGCTCGATCGACCTCCTCTTGGATCCCTCTCATGTGCTGCAGAACCTGAAAGAAAAACACTGTCAGTGACAGACTCTGCAGACCCCGTATCTGACCTCCTCACGCTGATTACCTGCTCCTGCTCGTTCTCTCACCTTGGTGGCGCACTGTTTGCACTGTTTCTCATCCAGACAGTCTCCCGCTGCCTTGGCCAGACCGGGCTCCAGAGGGTTATCCTTCAGATCCAACCACTTCAGACTCTAATAACACATGGAAAAACACTTAAGTGCTTTGATATAAAAAATAATTCTATCCATTTTTATTCCATTGCTGTCTAAACTCCTTTTCAACAGGTCACTTCTCTCTCGTTATTGCTCAGTTTTTCTTCCTTAATGATGTTTTTTTATGATATATTTGGTTAATTATGTTGTTTGTTAGTTGCTTTTTTTCAATCTTTGTATTTGCTTGTCAGTCAAAGCCTTTTGTAAACCCTTGGTGACCACAGGGGGCGCCAAATTCAACACAGACAGAAAGTTTCTCACAGCTGCTTATTTTATGAATTATTTTTGTCCATTTTGGTGATTTTTTACCTTTCAGTTGTTGATCATTTTGGCTGTGATAATGCAAATGGGATGATTTTTTTTTCTTTCCAAATTTTAAAATGTGGCCTCCCATTATTAAATCAGGTCAATATTCACTGTGTGACAAAAACACTAAACATTTAGGTCCTTCGATGGACAAAAATGTCCATCTCCTAAAAGTGCTATGAAAATATTATATATTCTTTTTTTACGACTTTTTTTTTTTTGCTTCTAATCTAAAAAAAATTATTGTTGTTGTTAATTATTGACACATCATAGACCTTAATAAAAAAAACAACAAAACAAAAAAAAACAAAGAAATTCCCGCCAGGCATCTAATATATGGAAAATAACTCCAAATTCCATTTTTTTCCCCCATTAAAAATAACAGTGACATCATGTAGTCAAACTGGCATTTAAAGGGTTAAAAATCATGAAAATGAGTTAATATTTGATCAATATGATCAGGAATGAAGTTGATTAAAAGATTTAAGCAAAAAATATTTGAAAAAAATATCACTGTATAATTTTTTTAGAGCACTTTTAGGAGAAGGACATTTTAGTCCATCTAAGGACCTAAACATAACTTTTTCAAAATGACCCCTGAGGGCTAACGTGTAAAAAGGTAAGCATTTACATTCAGGTATTTCACCTTTAGACAGAGTTAAACTCAGTGTTTCCCTTCTATTTCAAATAAAGATTTGAGATGCATTTACTTTCTTATCGATGTCATGGAAAGAAATGAAAAATAAAGAATAACTTGCTCCTCTGTTTGGCACCAACCTTGAGCTGAGAGAAGCTGACAGGAAGCTCAGTCAGCTTGTTGTTGTACAGATCCAGATGTTGCAGGTTGTCCAGGTTCCCCAGGTCATCTGGAAGACCGGTCAGCTGGTTTTTACTCAGATCTATCTTCACCAGGTGGGTCAAGTTGCAGAACTCTGGCTACATTAAGGAAGTAAAAGAAGAGAAATGTTGACGTATTTTCTGGTATTCGTGGGAGGGAGGGATAGTGTCTGGTAGAATTTCAGCTCAATGGCATAAATTTCAGCAATCAGGGTGTTTTATTTTGAAAACCAGTTCTTTTTGAGCAACAAAGTGGGCTTTAAGATATGATTTGTGTTTAGAGATTTGCAGAACTATGATTCAAAATGATGGGATTATGCTCTGAGATTAGCAGTTTAAGGTCATGCTTCAGATCCATGAGCTTAATTTTTTAGAAGCGTGTGCATATTTGCATTTTGTGTGATTTAAGCAACAAACCAAAAATAAGTTTTTACTTTCACTTTCAGAGAGATTTCTATTTTCTCACTTTAAAGGTCAATACACATCATGTCTTTAAGTCAAAGAGGCAAACTTTATTTTTATCAGGACACTTTTAACAAAGGCAAACATGAAAGAATCCAAAGGTTGTGTTCGGTAAAACAGGATTGATTTGTACTTACAGGAAGGGAGGTGATGTTGTTGCAGGACAAGTCCAGAACTGTTGCTTTGGTGAAAAACGCCTGTAGTGATGAATCACAGTACACAACCACTTTTTTTAACATGTAACCACCATGACAACGACTATTACAAACACAATACTGCAGCTTGAGGTTGAGAGTTAAAGTAAACCTGTATAATACTATAAATATAGGGTTTATTTCCTTTTCAAATGGAGACTTTCATAAGATTGGTGACTCACCAGCTCTCTGACTGGCACCTCAGTGAGGTTACACAGGCTCAGGTCCAGTTCATTTCCACTGATTTTATCCTTCAGGTTCAATACTTTACTGTTTTTACTCATTCTGGAAACACCCTGTAAAGTTAATGTGACAGAGAAGGAGTTAAAAAACGTCAAATTAACCTCACAGTTTAACAGAGTGTACTTTTGACACAAACAGAGAGCAGGAAACCAGCTCTAACTCCATCTTTTCACATCGTTTACTCACCTGATAGGAAAGCTGTGACTCTTGTGGGATTAAATATTACACACGAAGCGGAAAAGAGAGTCGTCCTGCTCGTAAATGTGAAGAAAGTTAGTGGATCAGCCCTGACACGTTGGTCAATCTGTTATTTTGGAAGCACAGACTGCCTCAATGAAAATCCACGTCACTGATTTGAGCACCGGCGCGGTGACGTTGTAGCGAACAGCGCCACCTGCAGCCCCGGAGGAAGCAGCGCAACAAGAGGAGATTTGGGCGGGAATTGAGATCTTACGAGTGAAACATGACGAGGAGATACAGGAGAGTGGGGTAAGATGAGCTATTTTTCATAAATCGGATCACTACATCAAGACAATCATAGTTTTGTCTCAAACTAGTGTATATGCAGCTATTTCAAGATGTTGTTAATCCCTGCAAACCATAGACTGTATATACCGATATACCGATATATATCGAAATACCGAGAGCTTTTTTGGCTTCAAATCCGTATACAGGCGGGAGGCGGGACCCAGTTGTCCATAGTGTATACAGTCTATGGTGCAAACCAACAGAATGAGTGTAAACATAACTGTCTTGATAATATAGCATGCCAAAAAACTGGTCTCCTATGGTCAACTTACCTCGTGTATGGGGTAAGTTTCCTCAAAACCAGGTGGACACACTGGAGTATTCTGTTTATTTCCTCTTTCACTCTCCTCTCCAGACAATAGACTTTAAAATTCAACTAACCTGGGTCTGATTAAAATACAGCCACACAGAGTCAAAACGAAATGAAAGTGAGGTTACACAAGAGCACATCTTCCTCCCTTGGCAGCAATTCTCCTCTCCTTTTATAGGCAGTTCAATCTCCAACCCACCTATTAGAGAGTGTATCAAGTACCTAAAAGGGGAGCTCAAGATCACCTCAAGGGTCAGCCTAGGTCGCCCGTTGATGACTTTATTATTTTATGGAGTTCTGGCCAGAAAAGTTTGGGAACCTGTGTTCTTGTTAGAATTTTTAAAACTGTTTTAGGACTCTGTTGTTACAAATGATGAGAACAAGTCATTTTTCTCATATTTCAACAGGAATTAAGACTCACTTTATTCAGAGTTTGCCAAACAGAAATGTGTTAAAATGTGGAAGATTTTGGACCAGTTATACCAGTTTACAACACGTGCACACAAACACTCATAAATGTACAATACGATACAGTGTCATACAATGAGAGGGAGAAAAGCAAAAGTTAAGCTGAATTTGAACAGTTGTTAAAGTGCTCTACATGTGGCCTATGCATGCTTATACTTGTTTAGTGGAGATGGAAATAATCTATCCCATCTCATTATACACTAACAACACAGTCAGGATGTCAGCACCAATCAGCAGTAAAGTTTACTAACAGTAGCATGTGATATTCTGTGCAACACCGTGTTTATTACCTGTTGAATTCAAATGTATCACATATAAAATACATATTAAGCAAGAACTGATATGATCCAATATCATCCAAATTACTGAGGAAGTAACATGCAGAGAGGTAAACATTCATAACTGTGCTTTCTGTACATTATGCAAACTAAGAACTTCAGAACTTTCCGTCTGTCCTTGGAACTGTTCAAAAGTTGCAATTTAGATTTTAGTGAATATCTGTTCAACATATTGTGCTAAAAATCTAATGTAAACAAAAAAATCACAAGGATAAATTATTATTAAAAGGGCATCCAGTGGCCTCATTTTTTTTTACATTTTCTCGTTTTTAAAGCATCCAGAGGCACTTTTATCAATATATTTATTTTTAGATTAAACCTGACAGAGTAGGATGCAAAGGGCACAAGCTGATATCCTGGAAAGACATCCAGAATGCATTATTTTAGAAAATGGAAAAGCCATCCAAAAGGACTCATTTTTAAATAATAAAAGGGCATCTAGATGACGTTTTGTGAAACAAAGGGGCATCCACAAGGCACAGTGATGCATGAAGAGTGGACTTATTGCCTGTACTGGAAAGGCATCCAGAGTGTGTTTTGTAATTATTGGACGGACATCTGAAAAGCACTTTTTGTATACTGGAAGGGCAACCAGGGGGCACTTGTTTTTTGTTCTTTTTGGACAGACATTCACAGGGCACTTTTTGAAAAGAATATTTCCTTAACTGGAAAAGCATCCCACCCGCTTCTCATAAACTGGAAGGCGATCAAGAGGACATCCAGAGGGAACTTTTTTTCCTTGAAATGACCTTCAGAAGAAATAATTGTTTATGTTTTATATTTAGAGATAGAACTAAAACCAATTTGTGTCAGTGGTTTTACTTTGTTGCTTTGTGTTTAAGCTTCATCCCTATGCCTATCCCTCTGTGTTCCATTTATAATACATGAAGACGAAAAACATGCTGATAGTTGTGATGTAGAAAATGAAGAAAACTGTGTTGATCTTTTGGGCCATTCTGGTCCAGTAGCCGTGCTTCTCCTCTTTTGTTCTGCTGTCCAAGAGCAGAGACAACATTTTCGTCAACTCCTTTTCAAAGTCATGGGACTCCGCTGACAGTGGACTGTGGCTTGTCTGAAATAGTTTTTCAACCATATGGGGTTAGAGAACATTAAGATTACATTTTTCATTCATTATTTTATCTTAAAATTTCAGGAGTCTTGTTTAAGAATCCATGGATATCAGTTCAAGTATAGGAGCAACATAATGTAATCCTGACCTTAGCTGCAACCTGCAGCAGCTCAGATGTTGTTTCACCAGAAGACACATCACAAGCTAAATCACAGGGGATCTGTTTAACATCTGAAAAACGACACAGGACGACACATATCCTTGTATTAGAGAATTAAAAAAGTAATCAGAGATTCCATAAAAACAACAAACTCGACTCTCACCTCTAAAGCAGCTACATAATTTAGCATTGCCTCGTTTTTCCCCGCAGTCTGTTCTCAGGTTCTGGTCTCTAATTGCCTTGTTATCTTGGGACTCTGAGTCTTTCTCCATCAGATACATACTCAAAATCGTCTCCAGGAGGCTCAACATCATAAAACCAAAAATACCAATACAGTAGGTCGCTTAAGAGAAACAGAAGCATAATGAAAGGGAAAAAATGAGTACAAAGTTCAGATTGAACATTTAACATTCAGGAATATGAGCTACTTCACCTATAAGTGGGATCCTGTCTGAAGAGGCCGGCAGGATTTCATTCAGAATAAGCTGCATCACTGTGACGGCGAGCAATACAGTAACTTTGAAGCTGAGCTTTTCGCCCCCTCTGTCAGAGATCATGAAGGAGGCCAAATCCAGACCCAAGAACAACAGGACAGGTAAAAGGAAGTTGACGATGTAGAGTACTGAGCGCCTCTTCATGGTGATCTGTAAGAGTGTACAGTAGTAACTTTACAAACTCGTAGG
Source organism: Xyrichtys novacula (assembly GCA_962446985.1). Classification (NCBI taxonomy): domain Eukaryota; kingdom Metazoa; phylum Chordata; class Actinopteri; order Labriformes; family Labridae; genus Xyrichtys; species Xyrichtys novacula. Next base: position 1,464,530 of record OY660882.1, on the reverse strand, counting down.
CTCAAACAGGGAGGCTGCGAACAAGCGCCAGGCGGTAGGTGTCAGCAGAACACTACAAGAAACAGCTGTGTTTTTACAGTTTAATGTAAATTCTCACATTAAATGATACATATGACCACTCCACCGCCTTTTCCCCCCAGAATGTCGCAAAATTGCATCACGCTTGATGTGTATAGTCAGGCGCGTCAAAATTCGCCTCCAAATATTTCGTAATTTCGCGTCGTATACTTGCGCTGGTCCCGGTATGTAAGGACCTTTACCCAGTAGAGGCTGGCTTTGATACAAAGTGTGTACTTTCTGCTATCCATGTTGGTTTGAATTCACAAATACTTACAGTGTAAACAACCATGCTTTGGTTGACACCGAAATTATCGGCAGTTTCACCGGAGAACGTCATGTTGAGGAGAATCCACTCAGACTGGTACTGCATCATCTTCAGAGACCATTCTGTCATACCGTCAGCAGAGGATAACGCAACAAGCTTTAAGTGCTTTTCTGTTGTATAGGATAAGAAAAAAAAAAAACTGTGAGTTTACCTCATTCAGAGAAGAGTGTGTCATATTTGTGTTCAGGTCACCAAAAAAACTTCATAAGGACTTTGAGAAAGCAGCTGAGGGGCTTACCAGAGTGAATGACAGACTTGAAGGTGAGGTTGCATATCTGAGTGTCGAAGGGAAATTTGTAAACGCGCAACTTGCAGCTGCTGACAACAACCATGTCATTTCTCAACCCTATTACACCATTGCTCTTAATGATGAGAAAAGGGTTCTGAGCGGACTTATCCCTCCCTGTCCTGCATGGGAACAAACACCCACTTTAAGGTTTTACACCCAGTGCCTCACAATACCATTCATAGCTTTGTGTGAATAGTCTTGTTCATGCCTATCCTCTGGATATGTGCTCTAAACCTGTTCACATCCTGTGTTGTTGTACACATTTCCACCACTAAAGATATCACACCTGAAACCTTAAGTTTTACTGAAGTTGTGCACTGACCTGTAATTGTACTGTGTAAATTATTATTGGAATGAACTGCTTTGACTTTTTACACATTATTCAAAGTTTAGTGTATGTAGATTTATGAGCGTGAGAGAACTCAAACTTACATTTCTTTGATTTCTATATCAGGCGTCCACACCGATTTAGTAGGAACATAAATTGAGTCGATATCACAAAAATGAGAAGAATTCCAAGATAAATACTCATCAAACCAAGACTGTGCAGGTAAAAAGAGAAACAAAGTTAATTTTTTCAAGTTGAATTTCATCTTTCATTGGAGTGAAGGGTGATGATTTTTCCAACACTCACCATATCAACCCAAAGGTAAGTGACAAACTGCTGGTCCTTCTCTCTCTAGAGCAAAGAAAAAGAGGTATTAATGATTTTATATCAGGTGTTAATACAAAGTCAGGATGCTGCTGTGCAAACATTGTGTTTGCTTGTTGTCCGTTGACATCTACAGTAGCACCAATGGTTTTTACTTTTACGTTGACTGGGCCCCATTTGTAATCATCTGAAGTGGGGAGGGGAGAGGAAGAGCTGCGGAGGGGTTGCGTTTACACTCAAGATTTCTCCCAAAAACTTGCACTTCCTCAGATCCTGCCTACCCCACCTTTAACATAATGTTTGTTGACGACTGTTTCTCCTTGACCAGACAGGACAATGACGAACTGCGATACATCACAAATGATTTAACATTTGACAAATACCGTTTTTGTTTTGGTTAGTGAAACAATGATTCTACAAAATTGTTAAGGTAGAATGCAGGATGTTAAAAATGCACAATATTTCCCCCACTCCTGATCTAAAAATTCGTCACTCCGAATAACTTATTCCTGTATTTCCAATGAGTTAATGAAAGCGAATGACAAAACCAATGAAGAGGAGCCACCTTTAAAGGTTTTATACTCTCACTCACCCATGAGAGCCATTAGGAGTTCTCCCAGACTTACTGATGAGCTCTGATGTAAGCCAGGTTTGTTTAAATTGCTCTTCACATTAAACCTCAAGTAGCAGGCCAGCAACCTGACTATCCAAAACAAACCAAATGATTTTGCGACATTCTGTGAAGAAAAAAGGCGACAGGAGCGAGTACTTACCACATCCAGGATTGCATAGATTAGGACATCTAGAAAAACTTCTGTTGAATTCTCAGAGTTTTTGAGAGGCAGCGTCATGGTCATTATGTCTTTGTTTTTGGTGAAGTTCAGATACTCGACAACATCCCGATAACTGCACACAGATAATGCCCCATCTGAAGTAAAAACAGGACAAAGTGAAGTGTAGAAAAGGATGCAGTCCTGAAAATCATGACCGAAGTCTGACTGAAGCCTGAGCCGTGGACTTGAGCACCACAATACGGAGTTCAACATGTAAAACCTTGACTTAAAAAAAACTTGTCACATGAAGCTTCAAGCTGCTATTCGCAAGAAAGAGCATCCCAGCAGCTGTCCTGCTCCCTGCACTGACAGTTTCTGTGACAGTCTTAAAGTAAAGTACAAACTCAGAAATCACAGCCTAGAGGCATAAATAACCTGCATGCATTATACTGCTTACCTGTGAGCATGAGGAGAAAGAATAAACCTGCGAGCATCCCAACTGAAGTTCTGTGTAAGCAGTAAGCAACCCGGTCTCTTCTGTGTTACTGCCAATGTTTGCTTCAGTGGTTATATCTCTGCCTTATAAACTAAACTAAAAGTGGGCAGAGCAAATGTTTCGAATCCCCGTTTAATCCGGTAAAATACACTTAATGCATCAGAGCAATTGAGGATTTATTGATCTGCGGTACACTATTTACCTCTCAAAGTCAAAGGCAGTTCCCTTCTCCATTTCATCTCGTTGTTGTGGCTGCAAAGTTTTCCAGTAAAATAAGGAGATGCATCCGGGGGCGGTTTTGTGTCGAGAAGAAATCAAAGATTCAATTTACATCTGAGGCTTTTAAAATGTTAGTTCATTCCTTAACCACGTACTGCTCTCAAAACTTAAGGGCTTAAAAGGAGTTTAACTAAAGGCCACCACCTGATCTGAAAACAATAAAGAAAAACAATCTGGCTCTGTTAAAGCTCCCGTGATGAACTCTTTGTCTTCTTAACTATTCTGCACACTTGAATAGTAATTTTTGACTAAAGAGATAGGTATTTTAGAGACAGGGCTATGACACCTGCACCCTCAAAAGTGGCCATGTGCGCAGGTGTTGAAATGTAGTAAGATATTCTCTCTCTGACTAATAACAACCAAGTGAGCTGCAATTTAACACGCCTCACTGCCTTACAGATGATCAATCCATCATGAATCCAGAGACGCCTTTTAATAGTTAGGGTTAGAAACCTAGATCATAACACCACTGCTTGATCTTGGATAAGCATGAGCGCCTCCACTTCAAGTGTTTGTTAAAAGAAACTCCAGTAGATCAACAACCAGAGCAGGCCTCAGAGGTGACTGCGTTGTACCATTTCAAAAAAGCGCCTCTGATTCTCATTTCGTGCATCCTAGACCTGGAACCAAATACCAAGCTCAATACGTGAACTACTGACTCTGACTTCTTCCTCCAAACAACCCAGAGCATTGTTGTTAGAAAACCATAACCATAATCATAACCATGTTTAATTTTGTATACATGTCTGATGGGATCAGTGGTCCAAAACTGTCCACTGTCATGTTCAGAAATACATCTATGTATTCCATTTTTAAGAATGAGTGCTTGCATAAAACACTCATGTATGCTTTCTTAGTGCACCATCTACTCACACAGCCCATTAAAAAATAATGTGAAACCATTATGTGCCTTCATATCATTTATGAATGCAGACATTAGCTGTGGTGAAGTATACAGGATGTGGTGAGTCCTGGAACCAAGTTCACATCAGACACAGATTGACATGGACGAATGGTAGACAGGGTGGTGCAGCTTTGCAGTGATTGGTCACTTGTGAGGGGAACACTACTTTGCTGTTCTTTTCAGCTCTGAGGAACATTTCAGCATCTTTTAGGGTTCCTACGCAAGTATGGAAAGTATGGAAGTAAATTGATCAATTTCCAGGTCTTGAAAGTAATAATAATAATGCATCAGATTTTATAGTGCTTTTTTGTCAGAGACCTCAAAGCGCTTTACAATGGATACATCATTCATTCGCTCACACAGTCACACCTTGGTGGTGGTGATAAACTACCTTAGTAGTCACTACTCTCCAAACACCACCACACAACACTCAATATCATTCACCAGTGGAGGACACACACTGGGAGCAAGGTGGGTTAAGTGTCTTGCCCAAGGATGCAACAGACAGACTAGGGATAGGGCCGGCTTTGAACCACCAACCTTCCAGTTACTGGCGGACCGCTCTACCTCCTGAGCTACTGCCGCCCCCAAGTATGAAAAATGAGAAATAGAGTATGGAAAAATATCTGTTTCCAGACTATAACCCCAGTTCTAAAACACTGTTTTCCAAAAATTGAAAAGTAGGTATTTCCAAAAATAATTCTAAAAAGTAGGGTATGGAAAAGTATGGAAATTCCAACTGTGTAGGAACCCCCCTCTTTGTTTAATCAGTCCTGCAAAGCTGTCTTCATTCCCCTGTGTAGAAACGACTAAAATCAGAATGCTTTTCCATTGTTTATTTTTTACACATTTCTGCAGAGCCAACAAAGACAGCAAATATCAACAATGTCTATATGAATACATGTGTGAACTTTGGAATGAACAGTTCTTGAATCTGAGTAATGCAAACAGAGATACCAAAGAACACCACCGCAAACAACACAATACTACTGAATACATGTAAAGGACAGTTTTGTTTTATTATACCCAGGTTTTTGTCCAACTTTACTTACATTTTGGTTGGGGTAGCATTGGTTTTTTTTACCAACTGTGATTAAGGGTGACTTTGTTTTTTATTTGAAACCATTAAATGAAAACCATGAGACCTTTTCAGTGTTTAATTCAAAATTGGCAAAAGGAGGAAAGAAATGACCAAAGGGTCAACGTTTACCCTGTTTCTGGTTTTGGGACAAAAATAAAATAACAGCTGTTTGGTTTCCAGATCTCGATTGATAATCCAGCATTTTTTTCAATGATAATCCTGAGGGCTCATTTTGGGCTTCCTGAGACTACAGTTCAGAGTAGACAAACCCGTTTTCTGTGAGTTATCCATTATTGAACTAAACTGCATCTTCTTGATTCCACTTGTGAAACATGAAAGCTAAAAACACAACAGCAGTAACGACATAAAAGATGAAGAAAGCTTTGTTGATTCTTCTGGTCATCCTGGTCCAGTATCTGGGCTTCTCTTCTTCCTTTTTCATGCTGAGGAGCAGAGATAAAGCTTTCAACACCTCCTTTTCGAACTCACGAGTCTCCTCCGTCAGCTGGCCGTGGCTTTCCTGAAAAAGTCGTTGAATAAGGTATCGTTATATACATGGACTAATTTTATGAGTGCATTTTTTAAAATACAGCTCTTCATCCTGACCTGCTTTGCCATTTGAAGCAGTTTTGATGGCGGTTCATCAGAAGAAAAATCACAGTGAAGAAATGTCTTCATGTCTGGAACAATTCATCAGGCAGATTAGTGCGACTAAAACACTTACTACAACCAACAGGTGAGTTATTTAAGGGATTAAAAAAGTAACTGAGGCAAAAAATTTGTGAGAATTGTGCCAAAAAAAGATTTGACCCCCAAAGGTATGTATAAAAACGTTTGTACTCGTGACGCCGGTATTCCACCGCATGAAGATCTGCCCTGGAACGGCAGGCGGGTCAAAAACGCAAGCGTACAGCGCCAGATCCGATCTCTGGAGGAGAAGTGCTTGCAATATTACAGATACTTCTCGCAAGACTGGACGAGATCTCACAAGATCTCGCATGTTTCACCATGAGATATTGAATGAGATCGGCAGTGTATGTAAACACCCACATCCCACAACCCGGGCCCCTCCCATTATCACATGAAGAACAGTTCAAAGTATTGACTTTCTTATTTTGAAAATTTACTGGATATTTTACTCTGTAACCACATACAACTTCTGCTGCCGCTCATGCTGGCAAAAATAGAAACCTTGCGTATCTGATCTGACCGCCAGAGTGGATCTGCAGCGGAATCACGCACATTGATTATAATGCTTGCGTATTTGATCAGGATGCCATTCTGCAGAGGAGCGCAGCCGTTCCGTATCCTGTGGAATACAGCTGTGACTCTCACCTCTGAAACAGCTACGAATGCAGGCTTTGCATCGCTTATCCTTGAGTTTCTCACTCGTGCATTTGACTTTATCCATCTCATCTTGGGGTTCTGAGTCTTTCTCAATCAGATACATCACCAAAATCGTCTCCAGGAGGCTCAGCATCATCAAGCCAAAGATCCCGATACAGTAGACCGCTAAGAATGAAAAGAAGATACTTACAAATCGTTGCTAACATTTCATCATTGAGAAGCAATCAAAAATGCAAGAGTAACTGCTTTCATTTACCTATAAGTGGGATCCTGTCTGAAGAGGACGGCAAGATTTCATTCAGAATAAGCTGCATCACTGTGACGGCGAGCAGTACTGTAACCTTGAAGCCGAGCTTCTCACCACCTCTGTCTGAGATCATGAAGGAGGCCAAATCCAATCCCAAGAACAACAGGACAGGTAATATGAAGTTGACGATGTAGAGCACTGAGCGCCTCTTCATGGTGATCTGTGAAATGATGTTTAAGGGTCAAGGGTTTGTGATTCATTTTGACCGTATAGTATCACAGTTGTAACCAATCCTGTCTCACTGTCTTCACTCCAAAGGGTTTGGTTGTGTCTCTGCTTTTGTCTTTTTATTCGTCTGTGTCACTGTAGTCTTTGTAGTCATGGTTTTCCTGGCTCCTCGACCCCTTAAAATTTTGCGCAATGCTGCCTGACGTCACGTCCTCACCGATCCCTTTCACAGTCTGTCTTTCTGGAGACCATCCCCTCCCTCAATGTAAATAAACAAGCCCCTGATTCTCTTATAATAACAATAATGCATTATATTTCATATAGTGCTTTATCAGAGACCCTCAAAGCGCTTTACATTGGATATATCATTCATTTGCTCACACAGTCATGATGGTAAACTACGGTAAACTACCTTAGTCACAGCTGCCCTGGGGCAGGCTGGCAGAAACATGACTGCCAGTTTGCACCTACAGCCTCTCTGACCACACAACGCTCACAATCATACACCAGTGGAGGACACGCACCGGGACGGGGTGGGTTAAGTGTCTTGCCCAAGGACACAACGAACAAACTCGGGATAGGGAGGGATCGAACCACCAACCTTTTGATTATTGGATGACTGCACTACCTCCTGAGCTACTGCCACCCTCTACTGTTTGGTGTCCCATATAGACCATGTGAGAGCTTTAGAATTCCTAACATGGGGCACGGTTATCACCAACTATCAGCACGGACTTGGTAAGCCTAATAATTAAGTAAGGGTATTCTGGGGAGAGGCCCTTGTCTGCAAAGTCCCCAACTACCACCTCAGGAAGAACTATTGGAGTCCAAGTGGTCCATGTTCATAACCTCCATAGTGGAGGCAGCTGCCAGGACCAGTGGCCAGAAGACTGGCCTGTTGGTGGATGCTGGTTGTGAAGGAAACGGTCTAGCTGAAAGAGGGCAAAGGGGTTTCCAGTCGCAGCAGATGGGGACAGGGTGACTTTGAGGGTCGTGACTTTGGTAGTTGCGAAAGCAAAAACCTGTCTGCTTGGGGAAGCTACTGAGGGGGACTTTTGGTCAGCCTCAAGGGTAATTTTGCAATCAACTCAAGATGACAGAGCAAGGCTCGGCTCAGGCTGTTCCAATTAGGGATTGGGAACAGTTGATTCATATTCTTAACCCCAATTTCCACCGCATCCTGAATGGCTGCAAAAGGCTGAATGTGCCGATCACAGCTGGTCATTTCCATTAAATTTAATTTCTCAATTTCCAATGTTCTGTTTCACTGCGGATCAGCGGACTCCACAGCCAATCACAAGAGTTCTATTTTTTCCGGACGCCACAGTATGCCCCATGAATTCAGCACAGATTAGTCCGTGCTGGAAAGGAAGTTGGGCACAGACGCAAATAAAACATCTGGCTTCTTTTCAAAATAAAACACTACGTGTTTCAGGCAGATTGTATTTCACACCATGCAAATGGGCGGAGAGAAATATGTGAAAGGTTTTTAGACAGCCATCTCTACCATCTGAAAGGAAAAATGCAGAAGTACTTACAGTGTAAACAAGCATGCTTTGAGATATCTCAAAATTGTTAACAGTTTTGTTGGTTAATTCAATGTCGATGAAAAGCCAGTCTGACTGGGTCCGCATCATCTCTTGAGACCACTTTTTGGTTCTGTTTTTGTCACCACCGTGAACAAGCACTAATTCCTTATCTGTAGAGAAAAACAGCAAATTAAAACTAAAGTATTTCACTGCTCCCTTACAAAGAAAAATTGTTTCATATATTTATTCAGGCAACAAAAAGATTAGTAGACCACAAACAGGTACTCTTACACAAGCACTAAATGAAGAAACACTATTTCCAAAATAGAACACCTCATCATACTCTTACCCTCAGATATGATGGACTTAAAGGACAGGTTGCATTTCTGTGTGTCAAAGGGGAATTTGTAAACTCGCATCTTGCAGGTGGTGACCAGCACCATGTCATTCCTTAGAAGTACTAAACCATCATGACGGAGGTGGAGGAAAGGACTCTGAGTGGCTTTATCCTTCTCCGTCCTGGTCAAACATTGGCAAGAAGCAACGGACAAGATTACACTTATTCAAAGTTTGCCTAGTGCCCAAGACTATGTTATCTGTGGTCATATGTAGGATGTCAAATACCAAGAGCAGCAAGGAGATAAGAGGTATACCTTGGTCCATAGGGGACACCAAAACTGATACAAGTTCCTCACAAAATATCAGGGAGTAGAAGTGTGTACTTGGCATAGAACTTACCTTTCTTCAATAGTTATATCAGGCTGCCACAGTAGTTTTGTTGGCAGAGCCACTGTTTTGATATTACAGAAGTCATCAGGGTCCCACCTAATAAAATCATTATCCCAAAGCTACAAAGTAAAACAAGAGCGGGAAAGGGGGACATTTACTCAAAAGTATTGAAGCCTTTTAATATCCTGACGAATGGTAATTTATTGAAAGACTTTCCCACCCAGAGAGAACTCACCATATCAACCCAAACATATGAAACAAATGTTTGTTCCTTCTCTTTCTGTGGGGAAAAATGTGTTAATAGAATTCACTTTAAAATCATATGCAACAAAGACGGACAGTCAAAAGATGGTTTATATTTATAACACCAGTAATGATCAAGCAGCAACCTTTGCTCTTTTAAAATCAGCCACTTACCACATCCAGAATGGCATAGAGAAGAAAATCTATGTCCACTACTGTTGCCTTTTTGGGGTTCATGGTAGGCCTGATAAAGGAGAACTGTTCCTTATTCTTGAGGAGATTTATGTGATTTATAACATCCCAGTGGTTTTTATTACACTCTAGAGGCTCTCCATCTGCAAGTATCGAAAGAGAGAAGAAAGAAGTCATGCCCTGTGCAACGCAGTAAAGTGTCTGTAGCAAGGGTTGCTACAAGTTTTAGTTATTTAGTTAGTTTTTTTTATTCTTGTTACTCTAGTGGTTCAATCAGATTTGTTTTCTTTATTAAAAACTATAAAAATAAAGTTCTTACTCACACTCTTGACAGTTAAAGTACAAACATTTATCCCTGATTCGGTCCTGATGAAAGGATGGTGGTGCTGCAATATCAGAGGTACCTACATCTAAAAACAGAGTGCACAGGTCTCAATTTTTAACCAACATCGAGGGTAAATGTCACACTGATATTCACAGGAAAACGTTCACACTATAACAAAACCTGTCCATAGTAACAAAATTTTATATTCTCAGACCACACCATGTTGAAAATACTTTTTTAAATTTAGCAGAAACAAAAAAAAAAAAAAGAAAAAAGTTGGAATGTCCTGCTGTGGGACAAATAAAGGTATATATCTTATCTTATCTTGAATAAAACAGATAATCATGTGTATACACATTCAGAACTATTATTCTTTTGCAAGTTTTACAGTAACATACCTGCACCAGAGCCCAGGTTGTCCATCGGTTGATGAGGGAAATTCTCTTGTTACAGCAGCAAAAAAATACAAAATAAAATAAAATTAAATATAAGAAGTATGTACCGTGCAGACTAAAAATACTAAGTATATACAATAAATACCAACTTAATATACTAAACATCCTAAGAGGTAAAAGTGAGATATGAAGAACGTGGGCTATTGAAATGAGTAATAAGTATGAAATGCGAAATATTACAGATGGGATGATAAATAAACGAACAATTTAAGGTGCTCAGTATTGTGATGTGGTAGGAGTTTTAAAAATGGACTATACAGCAGACAGCTGTGAGTCCCTGTCTGACAGATGTGAGTTATTAAATAGTGCAATAGCTTGTGGCAGGAAAGATTTCCTGTATCAATTCCTGTTTCCTGTGTCATTTGATGCATCGCCAGATGACCAAAAAATAATAATAAAACAAAGGTTAATTAGATGTCAAAATATGTTTGATCTTTTTTCATCACTTTGATTTTAGAGGCAAGGGTAAGACATCATTTTTCTGAATCTATAGCCCCTATTTTTAAGTTAATAAGTATAACTCTGACCTCCCTGTTTTTGATGATTTGATTCAGTAAGGCACATCCTAAACCACAGAGTGCTAAAAAGGCTGCATCTGAAAACAGATTTATCTTCACTGAAAACTACAAAAATCAAATTCTTACACACCCAAACTTGGATTATTAACAGTTGATTCTAGGTACATACTTTTATCCACGTTTGGTTTCCTGATATTGGGATTATTAAAGAAAAATGGTGGTGCTTCTCCCCTGGGGGGACTTCTGTCTGGAAAAAAAAAGCACGCAGGTTTTAAGTTTTACTGCAACTTTAAAGCAAACAATAAACCCCCTTTTTAAAAGGTAAACTTTACTAAAATAGAGGGTAGATGTTGTATTCATAATAACATAATAGCATAAAAACACTTTCCCAACCACACCCTTCTTTGCTCCAGCACATTTCTCTAATTTGCGCATTTTACAGTAACATACCATCACCAGAGCCTTGGTTGTCCATCTGTTGATCAGTAAACTCTGTTGATTCTGTGCCATTTGATGCATCGCCAGCTGACCAAAAAAAAAAAAAAAAAAAAAGGTTAATTAGATGTCAAAATAAGTTTTGATTTTAGAGACAATAGTAAGAATTCATTTTCTAAATCTATAGCCCCTATTCTTAAGTTAATTAGTGTAACTCTGACCTCCCTGTTTTTGTTGATCTGATTCAGTAAGGCACATCCTAAACCACAGAGTGCTAAAAAGGCTGCATCTGAAAAAATATTTTTCTTCACTGAAAACTACAAAAATTAAATTCTTACACACCCTGAGCTTGGATTATTAAAAGTTTGTTTCAGGTACTTACTTTTATCCATGTTTGGTTTCCTGATATTGGGATTATTAAAGAAAAATGGTGGTGCTTCTCCCCGGGGGGGAATTCTGTCTGGAAAAAAAAGGACACAGGTTTTAAGTTTTACTGCAACTTTAAAGCAAACAATAAACCCCCTTTTTAAAAGGTAAACTTTACTAAAACAGAGGGTAGATGTTGTATTCATAATAACATATTAGCATAAAAACACTTTTCCAACCACACCCTTCTTTGCTCCACCACATTCTCTAATTTGATGCATTTATTTATTCATTGATTGATTGAAAGTACTCATTTTAAATGTAACAAAAATATACAAGTTAATTCCAACAGCCTTCAAAAAACTGTGAAGATAAACACTCAGAGCTATAACTTTTTGCACATTTTACAGTAACATACCATCACCAGAGCCTTGGTTGTCCATCTGTTGATCAGTAAACTCTGTTGATTCTGTGTCATTTGATGCATTGCCAGCTGACCAAAAAAAAAAAGAGCACTAGTTCATTAAATGTCAGTGTATTTGGAAAAGTAATAAACTCTCTGTTTATAGTTTGATTTTAGAGAAAATTACGTATTGAAGCTGAAAGATTCTGTCTGCAAGCTCTCAAACCAGAGAATCTGGACACAACTGACACTGACGAAAACATTTGATTATCAAAGTAGTCTAACTTTACAGTATGAAGTTTAACACATTGTTTTCTAAATATGTAGCCTTTGTTTAAATGTTAATTATTCTAGCTTTGACTTGACATTTCAAAAATATTATAAATAGAGTCAGTACACCAGGAATCCTATGGTAGAGAGAAAAGCCATCCTCTGCTGGTTTTCACTGACCTGTAATAACCCCCTCATCAGCAGTCTTGTTGTAATATATTTGAAAAAAACACAAGAATCCTAAAAGTAACTGTAGCCAAGTTGTAGACCTGTGCACTATATTCCCTATGCACCATACAAAATGTTATCTTACCTGTGATGAGCAGAAAGAGTAATCCTGCAAACATCCTGATGTATGAAGGTCTGGACAGCCAAAGAGTCAGTCCTTAGAGTGTTTCAATATCACTGCCCCACAGAAAGCCAAGTTGTTTTCATCACTGACCACTATTTATCGAATCACTCCAATGAGGGATGTGCCTAATGCAATGAATCTGCCAGTAAGTACCATCCCCCGCAGTTAATATGTTATGAAACCAAAGCAGTTCGCCTCCCAGGCAAAGTAGTTTGATGAAGAAATCAGTGTTTAAACATTCACATTTACTTTTTTGTGTGTTATTCTCTTCTTGAAAGTAAGCTACTTTACTAATTTAATGTCTTGAAGTGATGACAAATCGGATTTTTAAAATTCATATAACATCTTAAAAGGTAGACAAAGATTTTAATGTATAATTCCAGTCTGTTTCATAACCAGCTGAAAATTCCTTAAGAGAGCTTGAATGAACATAAAGTTATAAATAATAAAATGACCATGAGGAATAAAATAAACGTACAACCAAATTTGAAAGTGACAGTAAAATTGAAGGTCCACTTATAGAAATAGACCATGCATGAGACTTTAAAAAAATAGATGGTCCCTATGTGGGAGAGGGGGTAATGTCAGACTTATGCTAAAGGTAATGCAACAACGCCACCTAGGGACTTTCACCCAAGGAACTTACCCAACCATTTAAAAAAGGCAAACACAGATTCGAGAAAGTCTACGAGACAGAAATGTGGTTTAAAGCGAAAATAAAAATTCATGATATTAAATGTAAAAATGCTGAAGTATCTGCTGAAAGAAACAAAAAGGAGTTAGCGATGAATTGGTAATGAAAGTTTGAGTCTGTAATTGGATAAATTGATAAGAAAAGTGTATTACAGTTAATTCTTTTTAACAATTAATCAATAAAACACTTTTCAGATAGTTAAAATTAACAAAAAGGGAAGGGGGCAGTGAGTGGGAGGCAGTCTACCAAAGGACGTGTCCCAGGAGTAAATTTACCCAACACACATGAACTGCGCTGGCATGCAGCCTCTGAATCCTACCTGCCACACCTACATTGGACAAAAACAAAACAACTCCACCTCCCATCATTTTGAGGCCAAATTGCTCTTTGTACGTAAACTTTCTTCATTTCCTGAAACCGGCATTTGCATGGTAGTATTCGGCGGGAGAATCGCTGTGATGATGCTCTGCTCAAATAGCGTACCCCTGGATGTCCTACGCAACCTTCTTACGCCCATTGACTGTATCCAAGTGTCAATCATAGGAAATATGATGTCATATCCTGTTTTTATAACCCCCTAATAACTTTAATAAATGGGACTGCACAGAAAAAAAAGAGAACTGGAGCACAAACCAGTCTAAAAATAACTACATGTTTTCGCAACCAGGGGCGAAAAAAATTGTATGACTTGTATTAAGATTTTAAAGTTTGTCCGCAGCTCCATTCATTTTTCTGAAGAAGGCAGGGTTTATGACCTATACCACAACCACTCACCAGGGGGTGCTGTTCTCACCGAGGACTCATCCGGAGAGGACGCATATGATGGTTTTGATCTACTTGTTTACTTTAATCATACAGCGTCAAAATGGGAGATGAAATCAGTTTAAATTAATTATAAATCAAACTATGAATTGATATAGATTCAAATTTACAAAAGTAGGTCCTCACAGGGGACCAGAAAATACATGGTCCCCACAATGTGCAAAAAACAAAATTGTATGTGAAAGAGTGAAAATGCAATACAACGTCATTTGGAGGATTGTTTGTCATATAAGGTTATCCTGGTGCACTGAAGGCGAAAGTCAAGACCACTGACCACCATATACTTCCTAGTATTGACACAGAAAGAAACACAACTTGACAGATATATATTTAAATGATTTTTTTTTCTTTTAAAGAATCTGATAAACAAGTGAAAGCATATACATCATGTTACTGGAAAAATACAATAGATATGAACCTGAAATAAGCCAGTGTTGAAGATTATGATGATACAGTTGCACCAATATCATAAACTAATTTTGTGCCTTATATGAATTACATGTAAAATATACAAGCAATGATACCAATCTATAGTACCACTGCATACATATTTAAAAAGCTGGGTACACACGTCCCATTAGCCTTGAAACAAACCACTGTGTAGGAAACATTGCTGTTATAAGTGCTCATCTTCCAGCAGAATACTGTTCAGAGTTCAGTTAGTATCTATGGGTGCAGTAGTTACAACACAGATAATGGTCTCTAATCTGTATTTTCCTCTTAAAGCAGCATTAATCTCTATGCACTGTTCCATTTTGAGAATAAAACAATTAAAAACAGACTGACCAATGTGACATAGAAAACAAAGAAAAATTTGTTGAGTCTTTGAGCGACTCTGGTCCAGTAGCCGGGCGTCTCCTCTTTCTTTATGTTTTGGAGAAGCAGGGACAGAGTTTTCTCGATCTTCCTCAGCTCCTCTGAGAGCTTCTCCAAGGCAAGAAACTCCTCCATCAGTTTGCTGCTGTTGCCCTGCAAACATGGCTATGACTTACAACAATGGATTAAGATATTGGCTGCCAAAATTTAAATATTACGACAGTTAGTTTGCATCAATATTTTTTTACCTCTTTGGCCACAGGCAGGAGCTCAGATGGGGTTTCACCAGTCGATCCATCATGGATACAGCCACACTGATTCCATTTGTTCATGTCTGAAAATGCAGTTTTTAACCAAATATAGGTTCAGCTGAATGAACAAGAATATTATTTATAGTCAAAGAAATAAAAACATCATAGATTAGCAGCCTTAAAGGGATATTCCGGTGTAAAATTAAGTTAGGGTCAAACACACCCCGTCTAGAGATGAATGTTGCCGACCGCTTGCTTCTCTAGTTATAACAACTTTAGAGATGACTGCACGATAGCAATACAGAGAGCCATGCTCAACCAAAACGCCACTTTATAGCCACAAATAATGCTCAGAACAGCACCTAACTTCATCAACAGGACATATAGGGTCCCGGCCACAGCACTAGACACCAAACGTCTTTTTAACTTTGCCTAATTTCTTCAGCAAAGAGACTAAAGACAACTCACCTACTCTCTTCCAGCAGCCGCTTGTTTGTAGCAAGACCTCAGGCCAGTCCATTACGGACTACAGCGGAGTGACTCAGCTCAAGGAAAAACATTTATGATCATTTCTTCATGGAAATACAATCAGACCGAGACACTAAGGCCAAAACACTACCGAGTCTGCAGTGCAAAATGATTAATATGATGATTATTACTTCAAGGAAATGATTAAGAAATGATCATAAATGTTCTTCCTTGAGCTGTGTCACCCCGCAGCAGTCCATAATGAACTGACCTGAGGTCTCTGTACAAACAAGCCTATATGTACTGTTGATGAAGTTAGGTGCTGTTCTGAGCATTATTTGTGGCTATAGAGTGTTATGGTGTGTTTGACCCTAACTTAATTTTATGCCAGAATATCCCTTGGCTAATCTATCACCACCAACAGGTACGAAATCCTTCCTTGTGACACTGTTTAAGCACAGGCGTGTCCAAACAAATCAGATTATGTAACAAAGTGAATATACAGTATATGTGTCTAAGGTTTAGTGCTGTGTCATGGTCTCACCTCTGTGATGATTGTGGAAGATCACGTGTTTATTAAATTCCTCACTCGAGCTTTCCTTTCTGTCTGATGAGCTGTCTTTGGAAACTGAGTCCTTTTCCATCAAATACATCACCAAGATGGTCTCCAAGAGGCTGAGCAGCATCAGAGCAAAAACCCCAATGCAGTAGACCGCTGAGAAAGGCAGATTAAGACGTTAGATCGGGGGGAAAAAGTTGTATAAGCAGATCATTTAAGTCTGAACTCTGTTACCGATAAGTGGAATCTTGTTTGACGAGGCTGGCAGGATTTCATTCAGGATCAGTTGTAACACTGTGACAGCCAGCAGCACAGTGACCTGGAAACTGAGCTTCTCGCCCCCGCTGTCCGAGACCATGAAAGAGGCCAAATCCAGACACAAGAAGAACAGGACGGGGAGCAAGAAGTTCACGATGTAGAGAATAGATCGCCTCTTCATGGTGATCTGTGAAATCGAGTCAGAGAGTGAAGCAACTGATAACTCTGACACCAGAGGACATTTGTGCAAACGGAGGCTCTGAGACTGGAGGTACTCATGCGACAGAGATGACATGAATTCTTGGTGTCAGTGGCCAGTCAGGTGACTGATGAGTGGTGGATAGAGAGTGCTATCTGCACCGCCCTCCCTCAGGTTCCCTGTGTCTACCAGACTTGTCTACATTTAGTCCATTTTGGCCATCCCAACCAGGGCTAACTCGTCCCTCACTGTCTATAGGCCAGCTCCAAACTCCCAACTGACTCTTTTAACCAAGTCTCTCACGACTGAAAATTGAAATGTTGGTGCTTCAGGTCACCTCTGAGTTCACCTTTATGTGGGGTGACTATAGTCTGGATCCCCAAAAAGAAGGTTACAAGGTTAATTTTATGAGTTTTTCAGGTCGGATCGAATGTCTTTTAAACACTTCTAACTCAGTAAGTCCGCGTGACACAAACTCGAAACTTCCGTTCAGACATTTAAAGGATTTTATAAACTTCCCCAGACAAGGCCGGACAGTCCCCCAAAAAGAGGACATGTCCGGGTAAAGGGGACGTAAGGTCACCCTACCTGTACGAGCTGTACTCACAGTGTAAACGATGAAGTCTTGGCTGACCGAATCAGTGGCGTTGATGGTGGTTACACCCATGTTGAGGAAGAGCCATTCATACTGAGTCCTCATCACCTCACGAGACCACTCTGTGGCCTCAGAGGAGTTGTCACTTGCCAGGAGTCGGATGTCCTTGGCTTCATTGATGAGGATGGGGGTAACAGAAAGGAATAAATAATAAATGGTAAAACCCCAGAGGAAAAAGATAGATTATGGAGTCAGTGGTATTTCTTTGAAATAGTTTTGCGTAGCTTTTTAAATAAATGGAATAAAATCAGAAAATAAAAATTCAAACTTTATACTCAGAGATTTAATTTCAATCAAAGAGTTTTTTTCTTTTCTAATTTAATCCCAAAATTCAGCGAGAAAAGCAGATCTGACTAAAATCTCACAAAACAACATTTTTATAAGAATTCCAACTTTAATTTCAGAATTTTCACATTTTGGTTAGAATTAGTTTTGTGTCAGAATTTTGGGGAAAGAAGTCTGAATGTTGTGTTAAATCTTACAATTTAGACGCATAATTCTGACTTTTTCAGAATCCTAAATTATTCTCTTAATTCAGACTTTTTTTCTTATAATTAAAACTTTATTTTCAGGATTTTGACTTAAGCTCTTAAAATAAGTACTTCAGTCAGTATCCCAGCATTAATGTCAGGATTATGACTGTAATCTCAGGACTTCAACTTCAGTAGATGAGCGCGACTCATCAGAATCGAATGGTGGTAAATGGGAAATCTGAGGTCTTAGCAAAATTATTCCTCAAAATGAGACAAATGTATCAGATAATTTAAACTGAGGTCCCAAGTACAGTGTCCAGTCAGGCTTTCATATCAGTAATAAGGTTTTCTTATTTTAGCCTGTTAAAATACCAAAGACCCTACTTATATTGTGGCTGGACTGCTTCACTCAAAGAGCGGCACGGTCATTATTGCGACCAGGATCTCAGAGTTCTAACTTTAATCTCGGATTTATGAGGTTAAACTCAGACAGACTCACCTGTGTGTATGATGGACTTGAAGGTGAGGTTGCATTTCTGTATGTCGAAGGGGAATTGGTAAATATGCATCCTGCAGGTGCTCACCAGCACCATGTCGTCCTGGACTTCCACATAACCTTTATTGTTGATGGTGAGGTAAGGACTCGGAGGGGCTTTGTCCTTCTCGGTCCTACAAGCAAACAAGGGGACACAACAGTAACAACCCAATACCAGATTTTCCAAATCGGTACACCCCAGTGGGTTAGTGTCTCAGGAGATATTTTGATGTGAGTTCTGAATTTTGTTAAACATCCATGTAAAAGGTCTCCTGTTTGAAATTCAGAGGCTTACATTTCCTCAATGGTGAGATCTGGTTTCCACAGAGTGTCAGCAGGAAGAGAGACGTTATCAATTCCACAGAAATGATTGGGATCCCAGTAAATGTATTCATTGTGCCACCTCTACTAAGAAGAACAGAGGGTCAAAAACAGGAGGATAGACCGTTAACACAAGGGTGGAGATAAATGGAAGAGCCAATCGGTCAATCGATCTGACATTTTTGGAACAATATCAGAGACTTGAGTTTCCATCGTAATCCAACAGAACTCACCATGACCGTCCAAACATACGGGATGAATTTCTGCTCCTTTTCAACCTGTTTACAAAAAGAGAAAAGATGAAAATCCACCCCGGATTTGTTGATGAAGTTAGGTGCTGTTCTGAGCATTAGTTTGGGCTATAGAGTGGCGTTTTGGTCGAGGTTTGTTTATAGCCCTTCAGACTGCTGTTTATTGCTATCGTGCGGTCGTTACTAAAGTTGGACTAATTAGAGAAGCAAGCGGTCGGCAACATTCATCTCTCAGGGGGTGTCTGACTCTGACCCTAAATTTATTTTACGCTGGAATATCCCTTTAAGAAGGAAAAGATATTTAAGGCAAAAAAAGAAGAGATGTGCAACTGCCCCAAAAATGTTCACATTTTTCCTTTAATTCAGTTCAAAAATTGAAACTTTCATTTATCCCAGATTCATCACACGCAAAAGTGAAATATCACAAGACTTTTTTGTTTAATTCTTGATAATTACGACTTAAAATATTTGGAAGTTTTTTAGTTTGAACTGAATTGTGGGAAAAAAATGAACATTTTTGAGACATTATAACTGTTTGAGTCTGGACAGTTTGGTCAGTCTGGTCATTTCACCAATAAAACTTTAAACAAGACTAAAAAATATGTAGAAAGTGTTCTTGCAGTTAGATAGTAGTTAGTATTAAATGACACTTTAGAATTTCAAAATAAAAGCCTCGAGACTTACCACGTCCAGGATGGCGTAGAGAAGGACCTCCAGGGAAACGTAGGTGGGGTGTTTGTAGTTCTGAACAGGCCGGGTCATGGAGAACAGCTCGTTCTTTTTAGTCAACTTCAGGAAGCTTAACACATCCTGATAACTGCAGTTTTTCTCAGGACAGACTTCATCTATGCAGAGAAAAGAAACAACAGAGGACAGGATAAGAATTCATTCTGATCCGCTGAATGAGAGTCTGATTTCTCCAAGCACTGGATGACTTATCATTGGAGAGAAACCGGACGCATTAACCTCTTTGGGTAGATACTTATAGGTCATTGTGGTCACAGGAAGGACATTAGGAGATGGGCGCTGGCTGAACATTTGGGTTTATCTCATCAGTTCAGTGATGATTTTTAAATGAGAGCATTACTCAAATCAAATAAACAAGAAAACGATTTCGTCCTTTGACTGCTGCTGTTTTGGAAGTTTTGGTCTTGATTTTGCCTCGATTTTCCTTTTTTTTACATTTGAACAGGCTGGTGTCTGGAAATCTTTTATTCTTGTCAACAGGAAACACTCAAAGCAGATTGAAAGCACTAAACCCCTTCGTATCGATCCAATCCTTTTAAAAAGACTCGTGCAAATAAGGACAGAAAACCAACCAATGGGAGAATGTTTCAGTTTTTCATCCTCCAAGTTTTCCAAGTTTAAAGTCAAACTTATTCAACACACATAAAAGATACTGAAATGCGAAAGACCTGAATGCATTACGCCAAACTTACCTGTGAAGAAGAGCAGAAAGAGGAAAGCGGTCCAAAGCATGACTCCAAACTCTGTGTAAGTCCAAAGTCAATGTGAACCGCTCCAAGTCTGTCTGTGATAATCCCACCTCTCCTGTCCTAAAAGAGGGACGGGCAAACCACATGACAGAACATTTATGTATTTTTGAATTATGTAATTAGTTCTGGTCATCCGAGGTTGGCGGTCACTCCCACAGTGGTAATCACAGCGGCTCTCAGTGGTCTTCGGGGGGGGAAACAAGAGCCATGACGGTCCCCAGTGGACAGTGGATGGGCTGTAATGGCTTCTTGGTGGTACAAATAAGTACAGTAAATGCAGCCGCCGAACAGTTGGACCAGAAGTTCACACACATTCAGGAAAAAGCCACGATGGAGACTGTCAATATGCTGTAATAGAGCCGGGTAAGAAAAGCTTTTATTGAAGTCGAGTGAGGACAGTCAAGATGTGACAGCTGCATGAGCGTAAAAAACAACACTGGGGGGAAAAAACAAGAAAAATGAAAGTTATGAGATCAAAAACAAAAACAAAAATTACTTTTTTTTAGTTTTTTTACAAACCATTAAGTTGTTTGAAATAGTAACTTATGATCACTTTTACTGTCACGCGTACATCCAACATTATTAATCAAGTATTGCATGTATGTTATATTGCATTATTTAAGTTCTTGTTTATGTATTTACTTTGTTTAAGCTCAAATTTTCTGAGTAAAATTTACTCATTGGACTTTACAGAGTAGTTCATACATTATATAGAATAATATATGAGATAATTGCACATCCTGAAACTCACTTTATTGTCTTTTACATAGAGACCAACATTCATGAGGTGATTTTAAAATTTAATCACGTCTTTAAATTGTTTCTGTAATCTTAGGGATGAAGCTCAGAGCTGATTCTGTCGGTGTTAAGAACGCCACCTTGTGTCTGCACAGAGACATCAGATTTTGTGCTTTTCGATCAAACTAACTAGGGTCTAACTTTTGGTCTGCATTGACCCCTTAAAAGGTCCCCGCTCAGGGTGTCGTACTCTCCGATGGCCCAAGAACTTCAGTTTCATTCGTATTGAAAAACAGGAAATTAATTCACAGATGAGTAAAACTATTAATACATGAATTTTGACTCTATTTATGTACATTTTTCCATCTCTGGGATGCTTTTGGTAGCCTGGCTGGGCCATCCTGTTGCGTGAATCACTTGCCGTTCCTTCCCACAACAAGAACGGCAAGTGATTCACGCAACAGGATGGCCCAGCCAGGCTATGCTTTCGGGTGTTATAAGTGTATCAGCTTCTTTGATAAAAACGTTTTATTTATAGATGTAGTTACAGCCTCTTTTTTATCCACAACCTCTGAAATAACACAACGGCTTGATTCTTAACCGGTGCCTCTAACTACAGGTGTCCCTTTATTATTATCACTGTACGCATGGTAACACTTTCCATTAAAGTCCTTTTAATTAGCATAAGAAAATATTGAATGAAATCGTTACAAGACCTTATAAGATGATTATAAACATGTTTAAGTATCAATACGTGTTAACCAAAGCATAATTAATACATTTATTATAGCTTATAGGATTCTAATAGATAAAAGTTTATTTGCTAAAACATTAACAGGCTGTTTATTGACACTAATAAGAGTTTGTTAAAGTTAATGAACACTCATTAGGGCCCGAGCGTAGCTGCTAAGCAGCTGCGAGAGCCCTGTTGTTCCTGATAGATTCTTCTTTCTTATTCTTATTATTTTTCTGCCCCTTTGTGTCAGCGCGGGCGTATCTGTCAAATGTACGGTTAAAGGGCTATTTCGCATTTTTTGCCGATCCGCACACATTGGAATTTCGCTAACTCCTCCGAAGGCTTTCGTTCCACCGGCACCACATTTGCTCAGGCCAATCTACACCCCATGGCCATTAAAAATCATACAAATCATGACGCTGCACCCCACGGTTTAGGTTCTAGGGGGCGCCAAAGATAACCCAAAAATCCACATTCTTAAAAGTCTTATAACTTTTTATTTTTGTCCTCACTGGCCTCCAAGTTTTCTAAGATGATGCAATGTCCAGCCATCAACACATTTGTGAAGGAATTTTTACTCCCCAAAAGAGCGCCCCCCCATGGCAGGAGAAAAAAGTCCATTTTTTCTTGTCTCCTAAGGTGAAAATACATATTGTTGAGTGTCACGCCTATACGCTTTGTCATATTGACACAAAATTTGACAATCACGTGTATCTCAATAAGATCTACGAAAAAGTCAATGCGCACATATCTGTAAAATGCACGGTTAAAGGGCTATTACGCATTTTTGGTCGATTCGCATACATTGAAATGTGGCTAACTCCTCCTAAAGCTTTAGTTCCACCGGCACCAAATTTGCTCAGGCCAATCTACACCCCATGGCCATAAAAAGTTGTACAAATCATGACGCTGCACCCCACGGTTTACGTTCTAGGGAGCGCCCAAGATAACCTAAAAATCCACATTCTTAAAAGTCTTATAACTTTTCATTTTTGTCCTCACTGGCTTCCAAGTTTTCTAGGATGATGCAATGTCTAGCCATCAACACATTTGTGAAGGAATTTTTACTCCCTAAAAGAGTGCCCCCCCCCCATGGCAGGAGAAAAAGTCAAGTTTTTCCTGCCCATCGCTCAATGGCTCAAACACATCGCCCTCTCGGCAAAACCAAAAGCAACTTGCCATTTGGATATATCCTAGCTGTGTTTGTGCCCTCACTCATGGTCCAGACTTTTTTCAAATAGGACATGTAGTTTGTCTGCAGCGAGCGTTTTGGTAGAAACTGCGCCTCGCATTCATTATAATGGCAAATGACCACAGACAAGTGCGCACATCATCTTTGGACCTTGAGTGTGACGCGATCGGGAGGTAGAGGCGGTCGTGTTGGGGGCGGCACGACACAGCTCGGGCCCGCCAGTGCCCCAGCGAGGCCCTAGTTAATAGCTTGTTGCACACTTGTAAAGATGTTAATGCATGTTATGGTATAAAAAAGTATAAATATAGTATAGATAATTATCAACATTGATAAAAATATTGTTTTTAAGCCTCCCACAAAGCACTAACTGAAATTATTTTAGCGATTAACAGACCTGTTATTAGTTTTAATTTAAATTAGAGTTTATTCAGCTTAAGTGTATATCCCTCTAGTTGCTGATTCATTTATTTTAAAAACATCTAAATAATTATTTGTTAGGGGAAAAAAAATAATCGTCTGCTCCTGTTCTGATGATTTGGTTACAAAGGTGGTTTCAGGTTAGAGGCGGCAGACCTGATTGGTTTAGAGTCAGAGTGACGGATGATCCGTGAGGTGGAAGCAGATTTTAACAAGAATGGAGGTGAAACCATATTAACCGTTGAGATGGAACCAGAATACAAAACCAGATGGGAGAAGGGTTCAACAGGTTTAATTAAAGTTTGTGTAGTTCTAGGGGAAGGAGATGGGGGTCCGGGATGAGAGGAGAGGTCTAGGTGAGTGCTGGGTGGTGGGCTGGCAAGAGGAACGGAGGGGAGGCACTGGAGAAAAAAAACAGACGAAAGTGAGGGTTAGTAATCAAAAAATTAGCAGGCACTAGAAAAATCTTCAATGTAGTTTTAGAGATCTCAAGAACGAGCTCTGGAGCCAAGTACCTCTGCGTAGAGGTGAAAATACTCTGGTGCTGAGGCTTGGGTCTGTAGTGGTCTTAAAGCTGGCTTGATTGTAGAAACACAGGTGTGCGTTATCAGCATCAGAACACAGGTGTACGTAATCAGCCTCAGAGCACAGGTGCGTGTAATCAGCGTTAGAACACAGGTGTGCGTAATCAGCGTCAGAGGGGAAGGGAGCAGCCTCTGAAAGCAGGTGATGGACAGCAAGACAATCCCGCCTCAAGGCCAAACTCCAGCCCAATGAAATAAAGAAAAAGTCCATTCTCACCACATTAACCTTTTATTTATCTGTAATGATCTGTATGTTCAGATGAACCTGTAACTTTGTCTTTAATAAAAAGTCACCAAAACACCAAAAGACCTCTGTAACACATAAACATTTAAAGTTTGGCACTCTACTTGCCGTAAAGAAAGAGAGGTATTACAAGCCACTATTTTATTCCTAACTGTGCCATTCAATGAAGATCAGAGGTAGAAACAGAGACGCTGTGGTGACGTAGAAAATAAAGAAAACTCGGTTGATTTTTGCAGCCAAGAGGACAGACTTCCCTCCTTTCGCTCTGCTGTTTAGATGCAGATTCACCGTTTTCTGCATCTCCCTCAGCTCCTGCAGGATCAACAGCAACACCGGGGAGTCTCCAGACTGACTGCAGCAGTTCACCTACACAGAGAGAGAGAGGGGTGGTAGAGTTAGCACATCAGCACAACATCTCCATCTCCTGACAGAGGGGGCTTCTCTGGTTTTTGAGTTTTGTGCTCTTCAAATCTATAGCTGCAGATTCTGTCCTACAATCCCTCATTAGGCGGCACGAATAAGCATAAAAAATGGAAATTGGATTAACAGCCAGGTTAAAACATTAGCATGCTTATATAATTATAGTTTAATCGAATGTATCCTTAAGACAAGTTGATTCTTAAGGAACAAAAAAGGGTCTAATGTGAGATTATAAATGTTGTCGTTCGTCCTCATTTACCTCCTCTTGTTCTCAGAGCTGTTGACGCACCTTTACCAGAATCAGGCAAAAGTCTCGACTCTTAACATCGTTGCTATCACCAATACCACATGAGGTTTAAGCTTCATTGTGGTGATTGATAACTAAGAAATACGAACTCTAGCTCTGCAGCTGTTGCCTGGATTGCAGGACAGAATCCAGTATAATATATATACCCATGCGTTTCAACCAAACAGCTTAGCATGCTAACAGAAAATGAAATCCTTGATATAATGTGTCTGATCTGAACGTTTCTGACTTTGCAGAGTTAATAACTGTATCAGGGCGTTGTCGGGCGGCTTTGACCAATAAGAAACAAGTATTCTACATGGCTGCTTAGAAAAAAAGACAATGTTGAGGGACATATAGATGATTATGTTTAGGTAATTTACCCAGAAAAGGACTCTCAACTACCTTACAGGCGATAATAGAGAGAGCTACACGTCTGCATGGAAACTGCACATTGCTGACTGTAATAATAACTGTAAAAGTCTTTATCCTAGAACACTGTTGTGACCTTTATTCCTAATTTCATGGTTCTGAATTAAAACCCTCAGGACGAGAGATTGATGAATCGATGAAGCTGTACCTCCTCAGCCACAGGCAGAAGTTCATGTTGTTTCTC
Source organism: Xyrichtys novacula (assembly GCA_962446985.1). Classification (NCBI taxonomy): domain Eukaryota; kingdom Metazoa; phylum Chordata; class Actinopteri; order Labriformes; family Labridae; genus Xyrichtys; species Xyrichtys novacula. Next base: position 1,439,001 of record OY660882.1, on the reverse strand, counting down.
ACCAGACGATTTTTTACAAATGCAGGAACAGCAGGTCTGTCTCTTCTCCTCTGGAAACAAAACAGCAGGTTTATCACAATGACTGGAACACTTCCTCAAACACTTGAAACCTGCTGGTCCTGGTCCATGGTCTGGATCTCACCTGTGTCACAGTTGTGAGTTTTTGTCATCTTTTCCTTTCTGGCCACACAGTCCTCCTCCAGCCTCAACGTCTCATGGGAAGGAGAGTCCCTTTCCAGAAGATACGTGACCAGGATCGTCTCCAGCAGACTGAGCAGCATCAGCGCAAAGATCACGATACAGTAGGTCGCTGAGAAAGACAAAAATACAATAAGAAACTGTTTAAAGTCAATCAATCATGAAAAGCTCAGATCTGTACCAATGAGGGGAGTGTTGTTGGACATGGAGGGCAGGATGTCGTTCAGGATGAGCAGCAGGACGGAGATGGCCAACAGCACTGTGACTTTGAAGCCCAGTTTTTCCCCTCGGTGGTCTGCGATGAAGAAGGAGGCGAGGTCCAGAATCAGGAAGAACAGGATGGGCAACAGGAAGTTGATGACATGAAGGAGAGGTCTTCTCTTCATGCTGAACTGGGATTACAGATATAAAGTGTGTAAACATTTAATTTTAACACTATTGCCAGTATCACCACCGCCTCTGCTTCTAACTCTCTGTATTTGCTGCTGTTGCCTGGATTGCAGGACAGGATACAGTGCAAACAGAAACTAGTGATTATAAAGCAGAGGTTGAATAATTCGATGAGTATTTTTCATTTTGTGTACCGTGTATATGAGGTTTTCCCAGTTCCTGTCGTTGAAGCTGATATTGGAGGTGGTCACTGATAGCTGCAGGAACTCCCACTCTCCCTGCGTCTTCATAATCTCTCGTGAAAACTGCGTCGCCCGAGACGTGTTGGAGCGAGGAAACAGCCGTACTTCGTCAACTGAGGAAGACAGATTAAAAAAAACGCTGTAACTCTGGCGTTCACACACACACACCGTACTCTCAACGCGCCCCTCACCGTGGTGTATTGCAGATCCAATGGTGATGTTGCATTTCTGCGTGTCAAAGGGGAACTTGTGGACGTCCATTTTACAGGTGCTGACCACCTTTATGTCATCTTCAGACTGGACTGTGCCGTTGTAGGACACGAGCACGTAAGGGTTCGCGGGGGATGCATCCTTCTCTATCCTGATGAAACACACAAACGTTTCATTCATCAGGTGTGTTTGCAAAAGATTTCAGACTCACGCTGTTTGACAGGAAACACAGAGGAGCTCGGAGGATGATGGAGTTCTCTGTGTCTCTCTGACGGGGTCATGAGCCTGCTCGACTCATTTCTCACAATCGTAATTTCACTGGTGTTTGTACTTAAACATCAGCGCACAGTGAACTCTTAACCCTTTAAACAAACAGTTAATCGGAGTATAAAGTGTTGCAAACCTGTGATATGTCTGTTCATGTCAGACAACAGTCACCGACGTGTGACTGTGTGAGCGAATGAATGATGTATCCAATGTAAAGGACTTTGAGTGTCTCTGATAAAGTGCTATATGGAATCTGATGTATTATTATTATTATTATTATTATTATTATTATTATTATTATTATTATGATTGTTATTATTATCATTATTATTATTATTATTATTATTATTATTATGATCATTATTATCATTATTATCATCATCATTATTATTATTATTTTCATTATTATCATTATTATTATCATCATCATTATTATTATTATCATTATTATCATTATTATTATCATCATCATTATTATTATATTATCATTATTATTATTATCATTATTATTATTATTATTATCATTATTATTATCATCATCATTATTATTATTATTATCATTATTATTATTATCATTATTATCATTATTATTATCATCATCATTATTATTATTATTATTATTATTATTATTATTATTATTATTATCATTATTATTATGATCATTATTATCATCATCATTATTATTATTATTTTCATTATTATCATCATTATTATTATTATTATTATTATTATTATTATTATTATTATCATTATTGTCATTATTATTATCATTATTATTATTATCATTATCATCATTATTATTATTACTACCTTACACTCTCTTTGATTTTTTTTCCAGGTTTAGTAACATTATTTATTTTATCTCATTTTAAAAGACAACAAAAAAACTGGCTCTGTGTCTTCAGGTAGATAAGAGTATATTTATGTTTAAAGCTCCTGCTAAGAACTTTTAATCTGTGTCAGATTTGGCGCCCTCCTGTGGATAAAATAGTCAAAAATCTCATCCTCCTGACTTTTTACAGTCATGTGTTTGATTTGTTATAGTTACTGTATAAAGAATATGCAAAAACAGGGCACCTACCGCCTTAAACCAGTTTCATACATTTAAAATTAGTCTAAATCTTGTCACCTGATGGTCTGCTTTTCTTTATGTGATATATAAATCTGAGTTTATTTCATAAGCATTAAAAAAACTCCTTAGAGGAGCTTTAACACTCATCATAAATGTCATTATAATATAAGTTATAGATATGTAAATACTTTAGCGACATTGTCAATGTGTATTTATGCCAACAAATCTCATTTTACTGAAATCAAAATAGTTTTTTTTTTTCTCATATCGTCTCATCTTTGTGTCTCAGTGTGCAGTCTCACATCTCATAGATGAAGAGGTCGGGTCTCCACAGCATTTCTCTGGGAATTGCAACCTGAGAGATCCCACAAAACTCCTCAGGATCCCATGAGATAAGGTCATGATTCCACGACTGTAGATGATGACAGTGAAACACCAGAAAGACAAACAGCAGACAGAGCAGCACAGTGTGGATGTTCGGACGAGATATCTTCTTCTAATTGATGGATTTGGATTATTGTCTTTATCACGATTGGGTTTTAAACAAAGCAAAGGATGCAAATCAACTCAAACCCTGAGAGCTATCCTGCTACGATGTGGAAATGTTCCGTTTAAAATAAACTGCTAGCTTATCTTAAAGTAACATGTGAGATATCGAAGGTTAAAACGTTCACTCACCAAAGTCGCCCAAATGAAAGGAATGAAAGTTTGAGTTTTCTCGATCTGTGGACGAATACAAAAACACAAACATGTCTAAACTAACCCAGAGCGTCGCCGCGTTTACGAGTCGACTCTCATACGGAGAACCTACCACAGCCAGTATGGCATAGAGGATGATGTTCAGCTCCACGATGGTCGGTTGCGTGTGGTCCAGAACAGGTCGGGTCAGTTTGAAGGCGCTGTTGTCTTTGGTCAGGTTCAGGTAGTCCAGGACCTCCATGTAGCTGCACACCTTCTTAGAGAAAACCTCATCTGGAATAATCGAACGGTTATTTTCAAACTTAAAGCTCCTGTGGGGAACTTTGTGTCAGATTTGGCGGCCCCTAGTGGACAAATCAGTCTTTGTACATCTCGTCCTCAACGTGTCAATTTCATAAAAGTCAAAAACTCATCACAGGAGCTTTAAATGACAAAATATCACAATGCTTTTCTTTGTTTTTTTTTTATCAGTTTGTTCAGTTTCACTTATTTAGTTTTCTCTGGATATGAGGTAATAGTTATATAAATCATGCTCACCTATGTTACTTGTCTGATTATAACAAACATTACCACTCCAGTGCAAGACAAGATACAACCCGAGCACAAAAAAACCCATGTGATTACAGACGAGCTAACTTTTTTGTGTTAGAAATGTCGACCACAAACGCTCTTCATCTGTTACTTTAACTCGATTCAACCTGGTTCTCGGTCGAAACATCAATCTTAAACTCTTCCACTTTGTAAACCCTCAAACACGTCCTGATCTTATTTTTTAACCCTGTAATAAACATTGTCCGCATGATAAATATCAGCATTACAGGTTAAGCTTCTCTTATACTTTGTAGAGTTTGAAATTGGAGAAACAGCTCACTATTTCACAACGTAAACACATCAAATATCTTACCTGTGAAGATGATCAGGAGGAATAAAACCAAAGGCTTCATATCTAAAAGTGTGTGTTTGTGTGTAGCTTCCAGTTGAGCGTGTGTGTCCCTGCTGTAAGTTAAATCCCCTCTCTGTGATGCTGAACTCAGGCAGCACGGCTGAAATGAAACCCCTCCCTGCAGACAGCGTGGACAGATGTAATGATTTTAACCGAGGACTGGGACGTGATAACAGAATAACCACTGAACGATCGGACTCAGGGGGGCAGGTGGGACTGGAGATGATTCAGTAACAGAAGCAAACACAGAAGAAAAGGCAGGTGGGGAGGATTTATCTTCAAGGGCAGACAGCTGATGTTGTTTCTTCATCTTTCTGACACCAGTGAAAAAAGAGACTGAGACATAAGAGAGCAAACAGGGCAAAAATCAAATTAAGTGGCACTTTTGTTACGTGATAATGATTCTGTGTACACAGGGACCATTAGAGCTCACTCACTGTCCTGTGCTGCGAGTCTGAGAGCTGAACTCTGAGCAATTAGCATGATTTATTAGGTGAGTAGACAAGAAAATTATTATTTTTTCAAGAGGAAATTACTTCAACGCTGCAGTCTTCATTTATCGAACACAGTAAACAGCTTCCTTTAAACAAGACAATGAACGTTTCATGATTTATTTCATGTTTTTACAAACACTGGAAAATAAATGTGTTTGTTTGCGACTTAAAATTTCAGTTTTTGTCCGAGCTGCAGCCTTTTACACTGACAAATTAAAGTTTAAGAGCCAAAAGCTGCAGTTCCTCCGATGCCCAGTAGAGGGGTACTTCACAAGTAAGTGCATTTCCATAAACCTCCATATTCAAAAATGTCTTTTCCTGCAGAATTAAAGGGATATTCTATGATCATATATATTCTTCCTTGAGCTGCGTAACCCCAGAGCAGTCCGCAATAGATTAGCCCAAAGTCTTTCTACAAACAAGCGACTGCTGGAGGAGAGTAGGTGAGTTGTGTTTAATCTCTTTGCTTAAGAAATTAGGCAAAGTTAAAAAGATGTTTGGTGGCTGTGACCCTATATGTCCTGTTGATGAATTTAGGTGCTGTTCTGAACATTATTTGTGGCTGTAGAGTGAATTTTTTGTTGAGTGTGTGGCAAAGAGACTAAACACAACTCACCTACTCTCTTCCAGCAGCTGCTTGTTTGTAGTGAGACCTCGGGCCAGTCCATTACGGACTACAGCGGGGTGACACAGCTCAAGGAAGAACATTTATGATCATTTCTTACAGTATCTGCTGATAGTTTTCAAACATTATTAAAAGTAGGTAGTTATAAAACGTAGAAAAATTGCACCAAATAAGACTGGGAACATTTCACAGACAGATTGTTTTGGCGGGTTCTGCTCAATTCTTATTCAAGGACTGATTCATCTCCTTTCTGCTTCACTCCTCGTCTGTTTATTTTTACCGGTGACAGGAGACAAATCGAGTTCTTTGGTGGGAAAAAAAAAGATTGTTTAGAGCAACAAGGATCGTTTTAGTCAGAGTGACCATGTTAGGAAACATCCAGAGCAGAGTTCTTCACAACCAAAACATCCGGGGACGAATGAATAAACAGCGAATCACTCTGCGACATTTTCGATGCAAAAAACTTTATTGTCCGTTTGAAGTTTTCTTTGACATTTTCACTCTTAGTTCTAGAAAAGTGGGGTCAGGATCCACTCCGTTGATATCATACCCAGACTGTTGGCTTCACATTCGGACTGTGATCACATGACTTGTTTGCAGCTTGGATATAATAGTGCAGAACTCTTGACCTTAACACTTCAGGTCAAGGGAATATCGAGCCAGCAACTGATATATAACACTGCAGAAGGATATGGTGTGTTACTCATGTGTGTGTGTCTGTGTGTGTGTGTGCAGTGATCCATCATCAAGTACTCTACAGGAGGGTGCAGGCTGACCTAGACTAACATGCTTACTCTACTATCGCCTCATGCACCGCAAAGTGTGTCGTCTAGGAAACAGCAAATAGTGCATTTAACGTTGTTATCGTCCCTTTGAGTTACTGGTTATGCGAGCGCCCGAGTGCGCGCCGAAAAGTGTGTAAACCTTTACAAATTTTTCACATATTTTCATCCACATTCTAATAAACGACACAGTGTATTGCAACAAATAAAACACAGAAAGAGAGAGGGCATCAACGACGGGTGAGCAACACGTTAACGTCATACAAAAAAACGAAAAGAACTGAGAGCTTCACAGAGGAGGAGGAGGAGGAGGAGATGATAATAACGAGGGAACACGACGAGGGTGGAAACGAAACCGGCTAGCTGCAGTGTTGGCTTCAACTCACATTGGGTGTGAAGATCCCTCCACGTGGCAAAATCAAATAAAAAAACAACATTTAAACACACTGAAATGTCTGGATTTGAATACAACAGGCCAGTGCAAACACAGTTCAGTTTGGAGAGTGAGCGTCCCCCTGCAGGAGGAAAGAGGAGATGCAGCTTCGTCATCTTTATTGCTTGGTGATAGTTGTTGTTTTCCAGTTGCACTACGATAATACTGACATGCTAAGATGGAGCTGCAGAAGGAGAGGATGCTGTGGTGAGCGTGTGTGAACCACTCCGAGGTTCAAAGTTCAGGTTTTTAATCCAGTTCAGATGTCACGTACATTCCCCTTCTTCGTTGTCCTACATTCTGTGTGAGACGTTTTCATTTTTCAGTCCATTTCTGTTCGTAATTTGGCCGCCATTCCTTGGCTCGTCCTCCACCTTACAAGTCAGTGTTCACATTCAGCGGAGGCGTGTGGAGGTCGTGGCGGGAATGAGAGGGAAAAAACATCAGCAGAAGAGCCGAAGAAGCTGCATGCGAAGTCGAGACGGGAGCTCCCTGATCCGAGGAGAGGAGTCAGCGTGTTTTTGTTTTTGTTTTGTTTTTTCCGACCTCTCATTCGACAGTTTATAACGGAGAAGAAGAAGAAGAAGAAGAAGAAGAAGAAGAAGAAACACACTGGTAAGAAATCCGATTGCCGATCACAGTAGCCCCTGACTGTTTGGCTGGTAATAGAGGAGAGGAAAGGGGAGGAGAGGAGCAGCATGTGTTTCCCTAAAGATAGTGTCACGATACAAAGCTCTGGTTTATCCGACCTACGGGTAATAAATAACGACGCAGCGACGAGTGAAGTCACAGACGAAAAAACAAAAACAAACTCCTGTGAGTTCAAAGTGCACAGACGACAGATGGGGTGAAGTCTCTCTGATCCTCTTCCCTCCTCTTTCCCAATCGAGAGGAGTTTTAACGACAGTCGCGACGATCGATCCAGGAAGTGTTCACACTGATAAAGAAGTGGGCGGAGTCAAGGTCTGGATAAGGGGAGGTGTTTCCCTGGTCAGTGAGGAGAGTATCCAGCGATGCAGCACTATGGCAGGGTAAGAAGAGCTGACTCTGGACGTACAAGTCTGTGTGTGTGTGTGTGTGTGTGTGTGTGTGTGTGTGTGTGTGTGTGTGTGTGTGTGTGTGTGTGTGTGAAGGCTTGTTTTAGTGTGTTACACAATGAGTGGTCCGCGGCGGGGATGTTTAGGACTCTGGCCGTCCCGGTTCTCCGCCCCCTGCTCCTCCAGGTTGATGTTGCTGGTGGAGGTGTGGTGGGGGCGGGGCTCCAAAACAGGCCTGTAGCCCCCGAGGTACATCAGACCTGAACATGAAACAAAGACAGAGAGGAGGGAGGGTCACGCTGCAGAAAAAAGGCTTCTCCAGACAGACGAACATCTTTCTCAGACTCGTATAGATTTGAAACAGAGGTGAGTGCTTCAGGAAACTAAAAAACCTGGTCCCACCTTGTGCTAACTCTGACTGCCACTAGCTTCCAGGCTGAGCTGACCTCTGACCTCATCCTCGGACTGTTAGCTCACATAACCCCCCTTAATAAAAAAACAAACTGCCCCTTTAATAGCATCAGGTTTTGATCTCCATTACTAGTTATAAGTAGGCTATAAAAGTCACATCATTTGACCGACATATTCCTGACTCCAAGAGACTTACAGTAAAAAGTTATGATGCTGTTAATTATTGATGGATTTCAACCTGAACCGCAGAAACCACTGATGACAGTAAATAACATCAACGATGTTCATCTCAGCTGCTTGAAGACAGACCATGAGGTAGATAACAATTACAAACGGCATTTAGGCAGGATTTTACAGGAACAGAAAAGTCAAAAGAAAAGAAAGAAACTCCTTCATTTTACTTTTTGCCTTTAAAACACATTCCTGGTGAATTTTATGATACCTAAAGAAGCAGGACGAAGAGCTACCAGGGCACCTGTCTCTCCTTCTCTGTCCTCTATCTGTCTGTTTGATGTGAACCTCAGTCTTTTCTGGGCGTTCCTGAGCTCCCTCCTCTGGATCTCTGTCCATCTCTCTCTTTCTCTATCTCCTTCTATCCCCTCTTTAAACCCAGCTCAGTCTCAGCAGATGACTGTCTACCATAAGTCTGGTCCTGCTCGAGGTTTCTGCCTGTCAAAGAGATAAGTTTAGGGTCAAACACACCATAACACCGAGTTAGACACCCCCTCGAGAGATGAATGTTGCCGACCGCTTGCTTCTCTACTTATACCAACTTTAGTAACGACCGCACGATAGCAATACACAGCGGTCTGAGGAGCCATAAACAAACCTCAACCAAAACGCCACTCTATAGCCACAAATAATGCTCAGAACAGCACCTAACTTCATCAACAGGACATATAGGGTCCCAGCTATAGTACTAGACACCAAACATCTTTTTAACTTTTTAATTTCTTAAACAAAGAGACTAAACACAACTCGCCTACTCTCTTCCAGCAGCCACTTGTTTGTAGTGAAACCTCAGGTAAGTCCATTACGGACTACAGCGGGGTGACGCAGCTCAAGGAAGAACATTTATGATCATTTCTTCATGAGCTGTGACACCCTGGTGCGCCCAGAGGACTCGCCCAGAGGTCTCCATACAAACAAGCGGCTGCTGGAAGAGAGTAGGTGAGTTGTGTTTAGTCTCTTTGTTTAAGAAATCTGGTAAAGTTAAAAAGATGTTTGGTGGCTGGGACCCTATATGTCCTGTTGATGAAGTTAGGTGCTGTTCTGAACATTATTTGTGGCTGTAGAGTGGCGTTTTGGTTGAGGTTTGTGTGTGGCTCCTCAGACGGCTGTGTATTGCTATCCTGCGGTCGTTACTAAAGTTGGTATAAGTAGAGAAGCAAGCGGTCGGCAACATTCATCTCTCGAGGGGGTGTCTAACTTGGTGTTTGACCCTAAATTAATTTTACGCTGGAATATCCCTTTAAAGGAAGCTTTTCCTCATCACTCCTGTGGTTGAAGATGGGACAGGAGTGAGTCTGATCTTACAAGACGGGGCTCAGTCTGATCTCATCTTCAAGGCGAGTCTTCCTGTGAATATAACTAAGCATGTGGTCTGGATCGGTTCTTTTTTTTGGCATCTTGTAATATTTGGTATGAGTTAGCGCTCTATAAATAAAGATTGATTGCCAAACTGTCGAAAACTCCTTATAGGAGCTTTAATGAAGGAAAAGGCAAACAAAAACACATGATCCTTGTGTCTGTTCTAGCATCCAGCTTCATCACTCCATACCTATTCCTCAATGTGCACTGGGCACGACTCCTCATCTGTCCATCCGAAAGAAGGCGAAAGGAAGGGACGAGAGACACAGAGAGGAAAGGCAGAGAGAAGAAAGAGAGGGAGGAAAATGTCCGGGGAAAAGACAGGAGAAGATGTGAAGAATGACGGAGGGGGATAAAAAGGAGAGAAACAGAAGAGAGATAACAGAACACTTTTACGACACGGAAAGAGAAAACATGTCACACCATTCACCATAAAAAGAGCAAATGTGGGGATGAAGGTTTGAGGAGATGAGTTCAGGGTTAGAGAGGGAAGGAGGAGGAGGATGCCGAGCTAAAGGCTGAACGTGACTCAGCTGTTTCACTCCAGAGAGAAATTGAGAAAAAAAATCGTGAATCAAGAATAAAATCAACACCTTTAGCTCTCATCACAGTTACCCTCCGAGTGTTAAAGCAAGGAGGAGATGGAGGGGGAGATGGACGGGTGTGAGAGGGAGTTGCAGATGTTTGGCAAAGCGGCTCGGAGCTGGCAGACGCTGAACATGAACTTCAACTCTGGGATGGACCCGACTTTTTCTCTCTTTCTCTCCGTCTCTCGCACTCGAGACAAACAGGAGGTACAGCATGCAGACATCAGACTTAGAAAGAGACGCACACACACACACAGACACACACAAACCCAGTTAAACTCACACACCGGGGGCTGTAGCTAAGGAGGGGGAGGAGGGAGAGAGTGCATAGCTAACCAGTACAGAAAAAGCAATGAAGCACCACGACACCAAAGGGAGGGATGAAGAAGAGAAGGGAGGCTCCAGATCTTCATGCTGGGTACAGATGCTAAAAAAAACTCGTCTTTTCTGGCTAAATCTCCCGAAAGGAAAAGATCTAGTTTGTGTTTTTGTTTTTCTATAGCTGGGTTTTTAAAAAGCATGGCAGCTAGTGCGCCAAAATCTCTTCTGACAGATAAGTCATGCACTCTTTCTCCCCTTTCACTCCCTCTGTCTTCCTCTCCTCCTGCATCCCCACCCAACCACCCACGACCAGTCCTCAGCTCTCATTGGTCCATGTTCGAGAGGTTGCCACTCACCGGCGAATCGGCTGTCGGAAGCCTGCTCATTATCCAACCCCAAAGAGGGCGTGTCACAGAGGGCGACGCCCTGATTGTTATTGGCCAACTCTGGACACCTGCTCCGCCCACCTGCAAGCGAGGGCAAAGGTCAAACAAGAGCAGCCAGGCACAGCGGGGAGGGAGGGGGGGGAGAGTGGGGCAGGCGGGGTAAGGGAGGGAGGGAGGGTGTCAGAGGCGGAGGGGTGAGGTCGGCCATGCTGGAACGGCATTGATTGAAATAGCGAACTAATATTTTCGCCATATTTCGCCACTTCGAATCAAAGTGTTCGTATATGACCCGGGATGGACTCATGATCAGGGTCAGCATGGTGGAATTAAAGAATCTGACTCAAAAAGGGAATAACTTTTGGAGACAGACCGACACAGCAGCGTCTCCGGCCCAGTCGGTTTCTCTTAAATCACACTGAAGACGTTTGAGTCTTTTTGTCTGAAACTGTTAGACGACCGTTGTGATGACGCATTTTAAAAGTCAGCCAAGATCGGCAAAAAAATTAACTATCTTAATACAAAGTCCGTAACAGAATTAAAGCTCCTGTAAGGAACTTTTGGTTTCTGTCCACTTTGGCGCCCCCTGTGGTCGAATCAGGACTTTATTTCTTAGCTGATCTTGACCTTTAAGAAACGTGGGGAGTTTGTTTTTTATTAAAAGAATGAAAAGTTAATGATCATCTGACATGAAGCGTCACTTTGAGGCATCAAAAGTGACTATAAACAGATAACTAGTTTTTACGCTAATCGTCTTAGAACTCCCTACTGGAGCTTTAATGTGTATTAATAACAGTAAACATCCTTCTGCTGTTTATATTGTGGCAGCTGTTAGTTGCATAATCCTACTTTTACAGGTTGGAAGTCATGCAGTTTATCAGGAACTTTGATATGATGATTTACTTTAATGTTCATTTATTGTTTTGGACGTTTTTATGTTTTTTTTACTTAATTTTGTGAGTAAAGACCCTTTGTTAACGAGCATTTGTACTTTTAAAAACTGGACGATCATTAAGCTGTGAACCGAGGATATGCAAGTCATTTAATTTTCAGTTTACACCTTCACTGGTAAAAGCTGTTTAAGACTAAAATACTTCTGTTTAAATAAACGTTAAAGTTTATGTTCACTTTCTTTGTTCGCAGTGCTTTACACGTCACGGACTGAAGCCGTCAGCCAACAGGAAATAGATTTATGGCGCATTTTCTGTATTTTCTCCTCTTTTGTGTGAAACATAAAACCAGCAGACTTTTATTATTTAACTGCCATATTATCGTAGAAAACATTAGCGGGATGCACAGGAGCTGAGTGTCCTCTGCATCTCAGTGTCTAGTTCTGGTTTATTAGGTTAGCTGAAAATGTGAGACAGTTTTTTCTCGATTGATCTGATTCTTCTGCAATTTCCAGCATGGCCAGATATCAGATACTGACAATGTTAAATATGTGTGAGTGCCTCATGCCCGCAGCAAGCCTGTGTGTGTGTGTGTGTGTGTCTGTGTGTGTGTGTGTGTGCTTGATAATGAGGAGAAACTGGCAGAGATGGCAGGATGATTGGCAGCTCAGCACAGAGACACAGACAGGGCACATACAGAAGCTGTCTGGCAGCGCCGGTGCAGATGCACACACATGTTGCGTGCAAACATACATCCTGCAGAGCGTGCGTGTGCACATTCACAGTCTGTCAGGCAGCACAGGTCCGCGCGTCTCCTAAAGGACTGAAAGGTCATTCAGTAACTCACAATGTACTCAGAGATAGTTTCAGTCTGGCCCGAGGTGTCCGAACACACACACACACACACATGTACACACAAACACAGACACAGACACACAAACAATCCACAGAGAGACTCGTTTACATCAACATGTTTCAAACTCTTCTCTAATGAAGGTGACCTTGTTTCACTTCAAGCCTTCTGCTCATTGACTCCCACAACATGACACTTTTTCTGCACAACCAGACCACCCTCCCTTTCCCACACACAGACACAAGATACACACACTCCCTCTCTCACACAGACACACAAATGGAGCATGACAAAAAAGCTTTCCCTTCATGATGCAGCTGCTAAAAAAAAAAAGAAGAAGCAAAAGCACAGTGCAGAGCTTTCAGAGCGATTACATGTAAATGGCACTTCTCATGCACGTTAAATACACAAGCACACACACATCTACACACACACTGATTTTTGTTAAAGGTGCACGTCATGCAAATCCAAGCCAGGAGCCTGGTGTGCAGCAGAACCTCATCTGAACAACACGGAGCGCTTGTAAGAGTTTGTCTCCTGCTGTGCATCATCGGTCCATATTTATCACAAACGACCTGATTAGACCCGAGGTCTTGCTACAAACAAGCGGCTGCTGGAAGAGAGGTTTACCAGGAAGTACTTCTCATCTACATGAACTGATACACAGTTGGGAGTCCGCATATGCTGTTTTATTTTGAAATACCAGAAGACGTGCGGTTCTCATGCTTGACTTCCTGTCTAGAACAATCTTCTCTGTGTGGATTGACAAGCATTGGAAGCATGGAGCAGTGATGGGCACGGCAGTTCTTTTAGATATACTGAATCACTAGAATCAGTTCACTAAAAAGATTCGTTCAAAAGATTCGTTCACCAAATCATTCAGCACTTGGCGGGAGAAGCCTGTGACCCTGACGTCCTGAACTGATACACAGCTGAAAGTTCAGGATTCAGTTCAGTTCACGGCTTCTGGGTCTGGAAGACGAGAGTGTTTGTCTGTGTTACTTTGACAAACAGGTTTGTTAAAATGAACTTGTGTAAAAGTCATGGTGTTTTAAGTGTACTGTCCTATAATATGCCATATATCTACTCAGTAAATTGGGGTCAGTGAGTGATTCGTTCACTGAACATTTAGAAGAATTCACACTGAACATTCACCGTTCCCTCACAAACCGCTGCAATGATACGATGCAGCGGGTTTTACGCACTACCTGTTACATGCTGTGTCCTATTGTATGAAAGCTGTTGTGGTGGCAATTGTTTTGGCCAACAATAATGATTACAGAGAGTGTAGTTCAATGTGTGATTCGTTTACCAAGCGATTCAAGCGTTGGTGCATGCGGTCCCTCGTTCACCGACTGCTCGCCCAGCAATGATGCGTGCCATATCAGCGAAGCTGCTGACACTCAACTAAAGTGAGAAACGAACGAATCACTTGAGGAAGTGATTCGGTTCAGTACGTTCACTTCAAAAGATTCGGTTCTTTTGAACGAATCGTTCGCGAACTTCCCAACTCTAGCGTAGAGCAGCAAAAATAGACTCTCCGTGTATCTTTAGCAGTGCTGCTCTCGATACGATGCTGCGACGGAGCTAATAAGCGTCCTGCATGCTTTGCTGCGTTGATTAGATGGCAACCTATTTGCTGCGTGATATGTGACGCTGCTCCAAATACGTGTCCTGTATGTTTTAGCTTTAGGGGTGCGAGTGACAGGTTAATTATGGTCTGATAGAAACTGTGCATTCTTGTAAATAAAACGTTATTTCAGCTAAAATGAGTTTGTACATCCCAATTTTCCAAATATCTGTCTTTGCACGATCTGTACAGAAGTCGTTTATTCTAATTAGCTTCGTTTAATTCCCCTTAAATGTCCTGATTTTGTGTTTCAGTAAAGTGTCAGTCTTAACTGCTCAGTAGATGAAGGTTCTGGTGCACACACACCATATGAGGAGCCATTCTCTGAATGTTGTGGTGTTTCCAGCCAGCGTCGCATGCATTTGGAAAAGGGACTGCGCCATCTAGAGGACAATGTGTGACATGTATTCCCTTCGTGTTGAAAGGAAGTTTCCTGCTCAGCCATGATTTCAAAAGTAACAATAGATCGGATCGACTGTTGAGTCTATCATAACGTTTGTATGAAAAGAGTGTTTTCACATGACCTGAGAGCAACAGATGCAAGGGGAGGTGAGGGGTCAGGGGGTTAAATGTGAAGAATGGTCGCCATAGTTACCTTTGCCATTAGATGGAGAGGAGCAGTCCTCCTCAGTGACATCGTTTCCCTGGAGAAGACAGAGAAAAGCTCTTTTAAAGACTCATACAAAGACTTGATGGCAGCTCTCTGCTCTGGACATGTGTGTCACAGTCACCTCTGAGTCCTGCTCCTCCACAGCCAGAGAGTAGTTCTGTTCCTTTGGCTCCTGGGAAAACTCCTAAAAGGTACAAAAACAGACAGTCCAGTGAAGAGACGACGAGTTAGAAGCTCATTTCTCCTCTCTCCTCTCCTCTCGATTCCTCACCCCGTCCTGCTGCGACGGTCCTCGGCTCTCCATGGGGGCGTCCTGGTTCTCCTCGGCCTCCACGTCTCTCCCGTCGTCCCCCCCGGGCTCGCCCTCCGCCCCGGCCAGGTAGGACCCTGACATGGAGGACATGGTGTCAATGCTGATGTGGGAGTGCTGCGAGTGGGACGAGGCCATCGACATCACTGACTGGACCAGGCTGCTGCTCACGGGGTCTGGCACACAGACGGAGACACACATCACGGTTGGGGTCGGGGTCTGATGGTTTATTTGTGTTTTTTTTATTATTTCTTCGGATTTATTTAAGAGGAGGAACCCCTAATTCACTGGACTACCAACAGCAGAAGCAGATTATCTTTTTGAATAACAGTGAGCGAAGGGAAATGTTAAACTTTTATCTAAGTTTCAATCTCAGGTGAGGAGTTTCTGCTTCTTCATGACCGCCAAAATCTAGAAAAAGCTCCTGTGATCCTCCATTTGTTAAAATTTTACCATCGAAAATGTCTCTCAGTGAAAAATATTCTTCACTTCTTCTATCCGATTTGTATCAGGCAGCCTCTCAACAAACAAAAACACGTCTGCTGTTAGTTTGTCTGCTCTCTGAGGCTGAATGGAGCCGAAATGAGGGTTTTCACAGGCGCCAGCGTCGGATAAATAAGCTGTTTTTTTTTTTGAGCTGCAAATCTTGAGAGCCACTCTGAAGGAGTCCCAGACTGACATAATGAGGAGTGGAAATAAGCACAAAAGGTCTCCTTTGAATAAGAGCTTTTAAAGCGACAGATGGATCGGCTTTGTGGAGAAAAACAGGTTCAAGGTTATTACTTTATCGAGGTTTTTCGTTCCAGCTCCGACAGTCGTCTCTTCCAAAAAGCCACTGAGCACATTTCCCATTAAAGCTGATGTAATGGCACCAACGTTAAACGCTGCAGCGGCTCCAGCTTTTTATTTATTAATGTTAAAAGGCTCCGCGCACACCCCTCAGCTCTTTGCTTTTAGCTTCCTGCTAAATTTAGAGAGACTGAACATCACTCTGAGGACTTTTATCAACATCATTTCATTTCTAAAAATTAAGATAATTAAAAAAAAAGGGAAATTCTTTCTATGGGTCCTTGTGTGTTTTATTGTAAAGCTTCAGATTTATCCGTCGCAGAGGGGAGAAACATTTCACAGCCAGGACAACAAAGAAATACACAGATATAAACGCAGCAACACACAAAAATAAACAAATGCAGAGAACAGCCCGGTGTCTTCATGCTGATATTTCAGGACCTGGATCTGCCACTTTAGTGAAGAGTTTTTTTTTCTATCTGCTCTATTTTTCTTATTTTTATTCTTTGTGCATAAAAGGAGAAAAAACTTCTCTCCCCGCTCCGTGTGTTTCACTTTGAGTTGCTGCAGCGTTTTATTCAGAATCAGACTTGATTGACAAGTTGAGGGACCAAAGTGTCGTCATGTGCAGCACTGATGTGTCTCCCCTGTCATGTAACAGCAACTAAGAAGTTTAACTCCGTCTGTAGGAGCCTTGGTCCTATTTTGAGTTCATCAATATTTGGTTATGTGTTTTGTGGACTTAGGGAAGGCCTACGACCGTGTCCTGAGGGGAATCCTGTGGGGGGTGCTCTGGGAGTACCAGGCCGAGGATTGGGTCGCTACTTGAGGATGATGTGGTTCTTCTAGTATCGTCGAGCAGTGACCTCCAGCTCTTGCTGAGGCGGTTTGCGGCCGAGTGTGAAGCGGCTGGGATGCGAATCAGCACCTCCAAGTCGGAGGCCGTGGTCCTCAGTCGGAAAAAGGTAGATTGCCTTCTCTGGGTCGGAGGGGCGGTCCTGCCTCAAGATGAGGAGTTCAAGTATCTCAACATCTTGTTCATGAGTGAGGGTAGGATGGAGTGGGAGATCAACAGGCAGATTGGGGCCGAAACTCTCGATTTACCGGTCGATCTTCGTGCCGACTCTCACCTCTGATCATGAACTTTGGGTAATGACCGAAAGAGCAAGATCACGGATACAAGCGGCCGAAATGGGTTTCCTTCTCAGGGTGGCCTTTATTTATTAGATTTATTAGTTAGTCATTATTTTTATAAGTTATTAGATCCTCTAGAAAACACTTTCTCATTCTGCCGTGTGCAGCCCTGCTCTGTAAAACAACAGTCAAGTCTGATTTGATTTACTCTGACTTTATGAGATTTGAACATTTTAAATCCATTTGGCAGTAAGACGTCTGCTGAGTTCCTGTAACAGCGTCTCTTTTGAAAGTTCAGGTTGTCAAACAGACAGGATAGACAGGAATGGATAAGATTAAATAGAGAGTGAAAGGGGCGAGGGCTGGATCTCCTCTGTGCAGATTTTTGTAAAACTCTCAACTAAAATATCCCAGAGGAGAAAGATCAGGTTTGTGGCAAGAATAGGGTCCTGATATGTAAAGCATGCATGTGTGTGTTTGTTTGTGTGTTTGTTTGTGTACCTTCAGGGGAGGTGATGGTGGAAGAGAGCGGGGTCCCGGTGCAGGAGGAATGATCTATGGCTCCGGATGAGGAGAGAGTCAGGTTCTCACTGTCTGGAGTCACTCCGTTCTGTTCAGACAATAAAAACAATGAGAGAGGAGCTCACAACACAAACACACACACACACACACACACACACACACACACACACGCGTCATCTAGATTGATCTTCAGACTCGCCTCTTGCTGGTCCACGGCCAGTTTGTGTCGACAGGCCTCTGATTCGCTGCAAGACTTCTCGTCCTCCTCCTCAGGAAGCACAGAGGAATTCTGGGAAAGCGACCTAAAATAGATTTAAACAAAAAATTAATCAAGAGGAGTGAGTTTGGTTTGTTTCTACCATTGAAACACATTGAAAAACAGAAATAACTTAAAGCTCCTGTGAGGAACTTTCTGTTTGTGTCGACTCTGGCGCCCTCCTGTGGACAAAGTTTCAATTTATGTGACGATTAGCATCAGATTTCTTAATACTTTCCTTTGATGAGATACTTAAATTAAAAAACAAACACAACTGTTAGTTTAACCCGCCCAGACTCACTTTGATCCACTCTTCTTGAGTTTGAGTCCCTGACTGGAGTTGGAGTGGTCGAGAGGGGAGAGGGAGCGGGCGGGCGCCGGGTGAGGCTCACTGCTGTAGGGCGGCAGAGCTCCTGAGACGTGGCTGGGGCCGGAGTGCAGAGGAGGAGGAACCACCGAGGAGGTGTTGAGGGGCCCGTTCAGCGCCTCCAGGAGAGAGACGGCCTCGTAACCTGGAGGGATGTGCTCTGACGCCTGCGGACCAGGAGAGGACACCGAGGCTATGAGCGGACCTGCGACGAACATCGTCACGTGACATTTGTCTTGTGTTTGTGACTCACTGAGTGCTCCTCTGAGTCAGAGGTCTGTGACGTGATGACGGGGTTAAAGCTGGTGGGTGTCAGAGGACTGAGCTTCTTCCTCATGGCTCGGATCTGCAGCAGAGCTCTAAATGCTAAAGTGACGAAAGAGAAGTGAACAGAGTGTGTCATTTAGATCTGAAGACGAATTTATTGTGTCACCAGAAACATGTATTTGTCAATCAGAAAAGTTGATGACATGATCTAATCAGCTCAGGAGTAACAAAAGCAAACTCTAAAACCCTCTCAGCAGATATCAAACACAATCTCTGCTCCTAAAAAGACTCAGATGTTACTTGAAATGTCGATAGAAGCATAATTTGATGGTTTGCAAATTAATTAGACTGCAGAGCCATGCTGCTGCAGAATTTGGTTTGGCATCATCTTGCTTACCGTGTTGCTCCAAAACCTGTGCGTACAGGTGAGCATTAGTGGTACTTTTAAAACATGAGCAGTACAGCTTAAATCTGTGTTTGTGGATGCCCTGACAAGCAGTTTTCACAGTCGGTGGAGGCGATTATGAGCCCATGCAATGATTTCCACTACAGAGTCCTGCCTGTTTTTACGGCCTCCTAAAGATCAGAGTGGTCATGAACTGGTTTCCAGCCTTGTCACTTCTGTTCTGATGAAACTCCCGAAGTTTTTTGCGACTTAATGCTGAAAGACGTTATTATAAAGTTGTTGAACTATTCGCTCACGCAGTCTCTCACTGGATTATGAACTTCTTCCTGTTTTTACACTTTAAGGTCCTTACACACCAGGACCGTTTTTGTCGTGCGATTATTTCGTTTTCCCGTCCTGCGATATTGCAGCTTTTATTTTTTCAGATCACAGTGGATTTTTCTAAAGTTTCTCATACTGTGTGTCCACTTCTGACCGATCAGATTCCGTGTTGTTGCGACGTCAGATTCACCGGTATATCCAACATGGCCGACCGGCTGATTGTTTACGTGTCGGAGAACAGAGTGTTTTTTGATAAAAAACACAAATATTACAAAGATAACGACCTGAAGGACAACTTGTGGAGAGTCATAGGGTCAGATTTCTGATATGACGATGGTTTGTGAGCTGTAACAGTTTGCTAAACGTCTTTGTTTTAACTTTCATCTGCGCTAACGTAAGCTAAGGGTTGTTACTAAGACTGCACGATATTGGTAAAAAATAATATTGCGATTTTTTCAACCCTGCGATATATATTGCGATATTAAAAATACAGTATTTTCACCAGATGACCTGAATAGCACTTAATGTTATGCTGCACTGCTGAAATCTTGAGGACAGTTAACCTGCACTGATCTTACCTCTTTTTGTGAATGTTAGTAGAACGGCTTCTGTCTGTCTCAGAGATATTTTTAGCTTTTATTGTTCTGGGACGTTATTGTGGCAACAGATGAACACAGAAGACGTGTTTTGGTCGACATCATCCTTCTTTTAACCGAAATAATTCCAGATAACTGACTTTCCTTTTCTTTTTGGCAACAAATCTTCATTTTCGGTGGTTTTCGCTTGTTCGTTGTTCATTTTGCGATCGTTGTTGTTGTTGTTAGCGGTGCTGTACCGAGAAACGCATGTCCTCCGAGAATTGCATGCACCTCGCAAAACGCGCACTGCTTATAGTAGAGTGGTCCACGGAAATGTACAATTTAAAACCCATACAGTTCTTATTTGTTGGGCTTAATAGTCATGAGTAAAGTTCCGAAAGTTATTCTCAGCGGACACACGTCTCCCTCCATGTGCAGAACATGTGCAGGGGTGGGTTTTCTCCTCCCTGAATTTGATTGACAGCTGGCAGGGTAGTCTGATTGGCAACTGAGAACTGAGTCTGATTGGCAACTGAGTTAAGGACGAAGGCGATTGGTGGATCGCTGCACAGCACATGCAGAGTCACATGGAGTGTATCTCAGTCGGTTACCCTTGAAATTAAATGAGTTCATTCACCTCCAATATCGCAGGCTCTGCGATGTGACTATCGCACACACGTACATCGCGATGACGATAGTCAAACGATATATCGTTCAGGCCTAGTTGTTACCATAGTTTCATGTGCTTATCTTATGGCCTCTGATTGGCTATAAGTGCTGACCGTTTGGCTTGAGCGTCTGATGATGCTTCCAGCTTTTCTAGTCAATCAGAGGCGAAGGAGGCGGGACTTTCCCCGGGAAAACTCTTTTTTCCCCCTGGAAAGTCGCAAAATCGCATCAGGCTTTTTATGTGTATAGTCAGGCGAGTCAAAATTCTCCTCCAAATATTTCGTAATTTCGTGTTCTATATTCGTGTCGGCCCCGGTGTGTAAGGACCCTCACAGATTCAGTCTCTCTGAATTGCCCCTTTTAAACGCAGTCATGTTACCAACCTGTTGCAGATCGACCTAATTGTCCAGCATTACGACTTTTTCAAGGTTTTGTTCTCCCTGTCCCAACTTGTTCAAAAACATGTCGCTGGCAAATATTTTTCATAAAGAAATGAAACCTTCAAGTCTCAACATTTGACACGTTTGGGTCAAACGTTCATCAGGTTTGTTGAGGACTCACGCAGTCTGCAGATGGGGCAGCAGTTCGCCTGGTAGCGCAGCGTGTCAGCACAGGCGTTGCAGAGACACAGGTGTCTGCACGGCAGGATGAGCGTGTCTCGTACATCTGATAAACACACCACACACTCGGCGCTGTTGTCACTGATCTCATCGTCAGCAACCTGCAGATAAAATCACGTCAGAGTTAGGAAGAAAGAGAACTTTCAAGTCCTCCGCCGAGCGCCGCAGACAGACAGATACTCTAATTTATTTCTCCACGCCGCCACGTCACTTCTGATGCATTCAAACAGGAAAAAAAAAAACTCACGGATTCTGATGTTTACCTTTGATTCTTGGCTGTTGTATTTGTTCTCTATCCCATAGATCTCCTGCAGAAGATAACTCACTCCATCCACCTGGGAACGGGAACATAGAGGAGATTAAAAGGCGGCGGGTCTCATGGGCCAGGTGTGATGTGCGACGGGGAAACACCGCTTTGATTTATCTTTTCAAAAGCTGAAAACAAAGTTAGACAAAAAGAGAGGAGGGAAGAAAGGCGTCAGAACTCACCACTTGTTTCTGCTTCAGAGGCTTCACGCAGTAACTCCCGTCCATGTGCTGAGGAGGCAAGCAACAGTTTTCATTCATTTACACAGACCGACACCTGAGTTCTTTTAAATATTCATGTTCAGAAAGAAAAAGAAAGAAAGAAAGAGAGAGAGAGAGAAAGCAGGTTGGCCTCTGCTGCTGTTTTTGATTAAGTAATGAGGGATCAAGCGCCTCGCTGGTGAGGAGGAGGAATAGTTTCAAGACGAGGAAGAAGGAAACAGAGGCCTCAAACAAGAGAGCGAGACAGACGGCGGAGCAACAGAGAGCTGTTGTAGAGAGTTAAATATTATGGTCTGGTTTGTAGTTTATCTGAGGAGATTTATCAGGTAAAAAAAGAGGAAAAATCACAGCAGAGGATTCAGTATTTTTGAAGTTATGCTTCATGTTTTACACAAGCCTCATTGAGATTAAAATTCTTATTTGCAAGAGTGTCCTGACCAAGACAGGCAGCTGTACATTTACAAAGTTACAGACATAAACAATTTAAAGCTTTGAGCAGGTGCACGCACGTATGAAACATCATGAAAGTAGCAGCAACAAGACACTTTTCTGCAGCAAGAGAAAAACAAGACTTATTTCTGAAGTAAAAGCCCAGCTGCAACCTACGCTTCTTTACAAGCTGCTCAATATGAAGCTTAGAAGACAGAGAGTCATCATCATAAACCCCAGATATTTATAAGAAGGTACAGAATTATCAGGTTTATAAAGGGCGTGTAGAAATAAATGACTCCTTCAGGTCAACAGAAGATGGATGCGCCTGCTTGATAACTTTTCTTCTTAAGTTAAATAAAATGTCTCTGTTCAGTACATATTTGGCGCATCAGAGTGGTGGTTATCATCCAAAATATAAACAAACGTAAATTAAGAATGATGAGTGAAGTTGTAGCCAAAAATGCGGCGTATTTAACTCTGCATTCAAGCATTATTGGAGCTTTTACTCCATCTTCACAAGTTTTTCTCAGGCTGGTATAAAACCCGCCTCTCTTACCTTCTCAAACGTTGCCAGCAGTATGTGAGAGTGACCCAAATGTTCTGCGAGAAGAAGAAAAAAAACAGACAGTGGACGTGTCTTTAATTGTGATTCTGCAGCTTTTCCTGTTTGTTAAACACACAATAGCTCACCTTCCCCCTCGTCTACGGTCGCCTGCACCACCATGGGGAAAACCTCTTTGTCCATGTCAAACAGCAGCTGCAGAGGAAGCAAGGACGTGAAACAGGCTCAGTTTTAGTGTTAAGATAACACACACACACACATGAACGCAAGCGGCCTACCTCCTCATCCGCCCACTCGCTGAGGTTAACAGTGTGTGATGGCAGACAGAACTGCTGGCACACTCCTCTCTTGAAGTGCACCGTCTCAGACTGCAGGGAGCTGTCCTGAGGCAGGTAACTGCAGCAAACACAAAAACTGTCAATCAGTGAAATCGAGAGCTCCAGTTTGTCCGCTCATCAGCAACAAGAAATACTGCAGCCGGCTCTTCAGCGCTTCGGCAGCAGAGCGCAGCTACGTGATGACTGCACACTTAAATTAATCCATACGTGTTCCTCCAATTAAAGCTCCAGTAAGGAGTTTTTTTGTTTTGTTTTCCCAGTCATGAATGCGACTGAAATTATCGCTCAGTGGGTTTACATGCACAGCTTAATGGGACCGCGTATACATGCAGCTGAGAAAATTTAATTATTATCAATGTGAACGTGTCCTTCTCCCCAAAACTAGGGGGCGATATGGGTCTTTTCAGCAGCGCTGTTTCTGACCCCATACAACCGTCAACAACAACAGCAGGTCTGTGCCAGACATCAGAAGTGTCTCCAACTGCTGCTGGGTATTTTCGAGCAAGAAGATGGAGCATCAGTACAGCGTTGTTTTTGTCGTACATGATGTACCCGCTACTTTTTTGCAGATGAGACGCACGCTACTCCTCTTCTCAGGTGTTTTTGTTCCAGGATTACGGGGGTGTGGCGCACGCATAAATACATAGTCCTATCATACTACAACTACGCTGGGTACATGGTAGAGAAAATTGAATTCCAATTGTATTACCTCGGTGTCTTAACCAGAATTCTACGACTCTGATTATAGTCGGGCTAAAGTGTTTACGTGCACTTCAGTTGTCCAGTCTTAATCGGAGTAAGGCGATAATTCGAGTTTCTTGACTGTCATGTAAACGTCCTGAGTGATGCCTCTTTGTGAACCAGGCCTTCAGTGACAGGATTGATCGTTCCTGTATAGTTATTGATAATGTCTACAACTCCTGATAGGGGGTAGGTGTCAGGGTGTACACATGCAGTGGATGGTTTGACCACAGGGGGCGCCAAAATCACAACACTTCCTTTAAATGAGACATAACTGAAGTTAAATATATCGTCTGTTTTTTTAAGGTGAAATGGAGGAGAGTCTTCATCTGCTCATTTGGGATTTCTATAGACGGGTTTCTGTGCAACGTCATCGCAGGTATGCGCGCGCAGCTTTGGGGCAGACAGCGGGACATTTCTTATTTGTTAACTAGCGGAGTCAACGGAGAAAGAAAACGACACGAATCGGCAAAACAAACAATCGGCAAACATTAGGACCCTGCTCCTGATATTAGAGACATCTAAAACAACGTCACAACCTGGTAAATTGAGTAAAATTCACAAGTGTTTTTTTATTTTGATGCAATGGAAGACAAAGCGATTTTTTTATTATTATTATTGTTTGTACACAAGAAACTCGTCTATAGTTTTAAAGACGCTGCTGGAAAATCTTGACTTTAACTCACACTGGCACTCCGTTGTGAAACTCTTCGATGGCCTGGTAGTAGATGGTTATGGCCACCTGTGTGTCAGCGTCGAAGGTGAACTCGATGTTATAGCAGGCTCTGTTTTTCCCCGCCGCATCGTCTCCAGGCAGCTTCAGGTCCTCGCTGCACCTGCAGAGAGCGAGGATGAGGCGGAGGTTCAGAAACGTGTCTGTGACATCAACTACATAATCACGGGTTGAGGTCATGAGGAGGCTGCATGAGTGAAAACAAGGAATCGAGTTATACTTCACTATGCCTACAGCACCTTTAATTATAACAAAGTCCTGATTTAACTAACAAAGAAGCAGAATAATGAACAAAACTAAAACCTCATTTCTGTCGGTTTTATTGTGATTTAATCGTCTAAGTGTGAAACAGGTCTGTGAAATCTTCTTTTGTTCGTGTTAGAGACTTTTTAAGCTTCTTCGCTTTACCTGCTGATAAAATTACATGTACTGTAGTATTAAGATGGCCTGATTCTGCTGCAGTTCTCCTCTTCTGTGGTAAAGGTTTTCAGCTTTTACTTTACTGTCGACTGTTTTCTCCTCTGATCCCTTTGTTTTGTTCTTTTTTTGAGGATTACTGAATTTTAAATGACCGTGGACAGACACTGTGCTTTAGATAAGCTGTTGTGACTTGTTTGCTAAAAATATCTCCGAGATAACACTTGTGTAATAAAAGGTTGCGCATGTGGTTCAGCGCGTAACAGTGCGTACCGTACAAGCCGCAGTGTGTCCTTGCGGATGTTTATAAGGCTTCGTAGCGTCTTTACTGGTTCCTGAGGTGGAGGGGCTGCGTACGGGAACTGAAAACACAGAGAGAGAGAAAGAGAGAGAGAAATCCAAATTATATATGCATGAAAATAAAACACATGTTGTTGGACGAGAGGAAAGAAGCGTCCATCTCTCCTAAACCACCCTGGCATTCCTCTCTTCACCACAGGGAAGTCAGGGTTATACAGTGGCCGCCGCTGCTCCTGGTTTAACCTTTAGACACATGAGTTTCAGCTGGTCAGCACCACAGGATGCGCGCTGACAAGTGCTGAGCCAAAGCAAAAAAACAAAAACGCTCAGATTGTGACTTTCCAGGGACGAGACTGACATTTCAGACAGTGTTTTCTGCGCACAGGGACCACAGGAGTGTGAGAGAGTCGAGGGTCAAAGAGCGTCTGTGTTTTTATGGACGAGGAAAGTTAACGTCATAAAAAAGAGATAACAGATAAAA
The DNA here is from genome assembly GCA_962446985.1 of Xyrichtys novacula. Classification (NCBI taxonomy): domain Eukaryota; kingdom Metazoa; phylum Chordata; class Actinopteri; order Labriformes; family Labridae; genus Xyrichtys; species Xyrichtys novacula. The sequence goes on along the minus strand of OY660882.1, from coordinate 1,413,563 downwards.
GACGTCCACACCTCCGTTAAGTGATTTTTAATCGTTAGCATGAAGTCATTCAAATCCAAACAAACGAACACGAAACCTTTAACCTGACCCAGCCTGCGGTCCCTTCATCAGCACTCTTCGGCTGTGTGTGTTTGAAGCCAGAAGCTGCTGACTGGGTGTAAAGGGAGAGTGGAGGCGGTTTGAGGATCACTGGAGGAGAAACACGCAGGATGTGGTCAGATACCCCCCACACTACAACCCCTCATCTGTTGGACTGTGTGTGTGTGTGTATAAGGGTGTTCGAGAGGCTCCATTTCCAGCGCTATTACACATCTGGGCTCAGCGGGAGTCACGCCTGTAAACTACACAAACAAACACGCACACCAGAAAGGAGCCATTCATTCGCAAACATACAGGCAGCACTGTAGGTCTCAGTCATCCGATCCACACGGCGACATTTTCCATCATGTCTGCGGCAGATATAGAATTAAGCTCTGTGAATAACATGAAAGTTAGGAGTCCAAACTTAACATTTCAGAGGTGGGGGCTTGACGACTCGAGACTCGACTTGGACTTGAGTCCCGTTTTTGACTTGCTTGATGAAATCAAGAAATGACTTGGACTTGCTTGGGACTTGATTGCTAAAGACTTGAGACTTGACTTGACTTGAGCCCAGTGACTTGAAAAGTCAAGTCAAGTCTTTTCAAGTCACTTAATACCTTACAGCAAGCCCAAACCATTTAAAAAGTGTCGCATCAACTATAGTCAGGAATTACGGCCGTTGGTAACACCCTGTTGTGTTGCCAGGTCTGCTTATTTCCCACAAAAAATTGCTTGTTTCTGGAGGTCTGTTTCCTTATTTCTCTCACGAAACTTGGCAATTCTGTCTCAAACTCTAGCCTCCCTCATAACAACAACACCGGGAGGACTGAACATAAATCGCTCGCTAGTATTGCCCGCCTGTTTCCACGTGGAACAGTGAATTAGAGTATCAGTTTAATGTTTAATTGTATTTGAGTCTTCCTTATTTTTGTCTAAGTTTCCAATTATTGAAGTTGATCTGATTATTTTTTGTATGACATGTAAAATAGTTTGGTTAAAGCTGCACTATGTAACTTTACACAAACAAGAACCCTTGTTTAATAATAAATGCAAATAGTGAAAAATGCTCATGATTGATGTAAATCTTTACATATAACAAATGGTTTATGGCTTTGATATGACTTGTTTTTGACTTGAAAGAAACGGTAAAGACTTGGTTGGGACTCGAAACAAAAAGTTCAGGACTTGGACTTGACTTGAGACTTGAGAGCAAAGGACTTGAGACTCAACTTGGACTTGCAACATGGGGACTTTCCCCCACCTCTGTTACATTTAAAAACTACAACATGTCAGACTGATCTTGAGAGTTTGAAGACTCTTTTGATAATCCAAAAACATTCATCGTTATCCACCCGGTTATTTCTGAATAAATAGATGAAATATTGCCACAAGCAGCCGAGCTAAAAACCCGTTTTGGATATCCACGCTGGAGTTTCAGAGGAGCTCTAAAAATAGCCCGGTCCATTATCATATTTGTCGAATGGTAGCAGGAGACCGAGAACACAACAACTGCGGTTGGTTTTATGATTCCAAGCACCATCTGCTCAGAAACCACAAACATTATATAATGCTGGTAAAGCTTCAGTCGCACATACGAGAATAAAAAAAAAAAGAAAAAACATGGCTTCACTGGCTGAATTCTCTGCCCACAGGAGGATTATAATCTCCCACATAATCAGGAGGAAAAAAACGCACTCCTAATTTTAGCCGCGGTCTAGACAGAAACAGCTCTCGGACTTTACATATCAGCTTCACTTAGTCGAAGACTTTCAGGTCTTTTTCAATTTGTTCCTCGCTCCGTGGACCTGAGCTCCTTTTTATCCGCAGCTCTCATTAGATTGACCTTCAGGTTCATTAGGAGGCTGAACGACGCCTCAGGAGGAGCATCAGCTATCAGCTGCTCCGTGCTGAGAGCCAACAGACTGTCGCTTCACTTTGAATTAGTCTGACATTAAAATGAATTTCAAGTGGTCACAGCCCGAGAGACGGTTAATTGGTACCGCTGAAGACACGGCTGCTAAAACCTATCAGCTCCCGTTTAACGGAGAGGAGACAGCTTCACCTTTGGACGCCAGAACTAAAGGATGTCTGAGACAGTATTAGTCAGAGGAGACACTTTTTTTTAACAATCTATCAAGAAAAAATCTGCTTTTCGCTGTGAGGATTTGTTGCTTTTCTCTGTGTTGTGCCACAGCAAATGAAACATCTGTCTGTCAAGTGATAAAAGCTTTTTGAAAAGTCACATTCAGCTCTGAGATGGAGATTTCTCACTCTTTTGGACTCCTGATGAAATCTTGTGGAGAAAAGCTGCCAGTTAAAAGAGAAAAAAAAGTGTTCAAAGATACTTATCAACCGTTTAGGCTTCGAGTTTAGCCTTTAGCACCACACCTGAAAGCCTCTCTTTACTTTGACCTGTTTTTATAACATCTCCAGCAAAATTACGAGACCAAAAAAAGTGATAAAACTTGTCGAGAAGTTTCCCTTCAAACGCTCTGCAGAAAACGTCTCAACGGTAAAAGCTTCAAGTCTGAGTCTTTTCATCTTAATCTCCGTTTCCATCATTTTCAGAATGAAATGCATGAAAAAAACGTCAAAAATAATCACTTTTTTTTCTGGTTAAACTCTGTCAAGAAGCTGATTTATGAACCCATCAAATAATACGCAGGAAAATTAACCACGGGCAAGTTTTGATCCACTTCAGTGCACAAATGGGGAGCTGATAATCGACGATGGAGCTGTGCCAAAGTCCCCCTGCTCACTTCTACTCTTTTGCTAATGCTGTTGCATGTAGCATCAAGAAAAAGGCAAAAACCGCCATCGTAGAATCTCAGGGTGCCTTTTGAGAGCCTCCCTCCTGTTATGTATACAAGGGGAGAAGGTTTTACTGTGTTTTGAATGGGTCTCATTTTCATCTGTAAGTCGGATCATGCAGCCAAAGAAACGAAACCAGTCAAGCTCTTCTTTCATCCTCGGCTTTTATGCTTTTACAGCTGCGAGTGTGTGAGAGAATACCCACCGCCACAGGTCTGGTCCCCAGGAAGTTAAGGTCTGTGTTTTCCCCAAACAGGTAACCCTCCGGATGAGTGGAGTCAAACTTCTCTCCTCCCATGATGAAATGGCTGGCGAAGTAACTCCCTGCGCACAAGAGAGACTCGATTATGATTTCAAAATATACCACACTGCAAAAGATCGACATAACCTCACTGAATATCTGAACCATGAAGCTTTGTCTCCAGATGCTTTCAGACAGGTGCAACCAGACTGTGAAGATGTTTTGATTTTTATATTTTCAGGCGACATTAAAAGCCTTGAAAAGTACGTTTTTATCGAGCTGCAGCTGCTCCTCCTGTTTACTGAGAGCTCCTGATACAGACAACTACACAAGACAGACTTTTAGCTTTTTAATCACAGGGTGAGGTGTTATCCTAAGACTGTAATGGCGGTTTGGAGTCTTTAAATATAAGCTCAGAGGACGTACAGTCTGGCATCACTGATCTGAAAAAGGCGTCTTTGTAAGTGTTGAAGAGGAGGAGGAGGAGGAGGAGGGTGGATGCTCACCTTTAACTGACAGTTCAACAAAATCTGACGCCAAAGACGGTAAAAACTAAACATAACAGGACCCCCCCTCGCTTCTTATTATTTACAGCAGGTAGGAGAGAAGAACTGAGCCAAAGCTGTGTCACCAGAAACAGGAACTAGAGCTGAGGGATAGGTTTCACCAGCAGCCATCGTAGCCACCTCCTCTCCCCTCCCACCACCATGACTCTCACAGGCTAAAACCAGCGCTCTTACTTCCCAACTTTAAACAGCCTGTTACTAATTCAGCTACACTGACATGAGAGGGCCATTAAAGGCAGCCACAGTTAGACTTTTTTTGTCCTTCCTAGAGTGCAAAATGTCTCTATAAATACAAGTTATTCCTTTTCGTCTCATGTCCTATTTTGCTGTAGATTCAAACTGGCCAAGTGTCTGATAGGACTGAAAAGCTGTTGTTTTTTCTTACGGTAAACTGGATTAAAGCTGAGCCCTGAATGGGAGCTGAACTCTACACTTCAATCAAAAACATCACATAAGAACCATGACGGACTGAACACACGGGTCAGTCTGAGGCCGAGAGGAAAGTTATGAGTCGGTTAGAGAGGGAAGAAGATTTCTGACACAGATGCTGAAGCAACACCAGTATGAATCTTCACATCAATTTTAATTATGGTAGATTTTATATCAAAAATATCTTTCTTTTTAAAATTCAATGTTTCTTTTTTCAATCTGTTTTATCTATTAATACATTTCTATGTCTTTGTTTTATATTTCTGGTTGAGTCTCTGAATACGTCTCTGTGTCTGTTATTTGACGCTGTGTCCTGACTGTGATTGTAGCCGCTGTCATGGCGCAATTTCCTGCAAGGGATTAATAAAGTATCTAGAAGAGCTCGGCTTTAAAACTGCACAATATCTCATCTATGATGTTATTGCACATCGCACAATGCGCTTTATTGGATTTAGCATTTAATATTCCTCATAAATTCCCACCTCATGCCATAACGATGTGCTTTCTAATGACTGTAACATAGATTATATGTCTTCATCCTTCATTTGCTCTTGTGGTCTTGGTTAACAAAGGTTTCAATTCATTGATTTGATATGATTTCATGATATTGTAAGAAAATTTTATGTCTAATGACTAAAACTTTGACTTTTTTGTCCAAAATCTAAAAAAAATAAACATTTAAAATCTTCTCTTCTGTTTTTATCTTCTTGTTTAAAGCTCCTGTGAGGAAATTTTGGTTTGTGCCAACTTTGGCGCCCCTTGTGGACAAAGCAGTCCTTGATGAGCTTATCCTTTACATGAAGAAATCTCATTCTGCTAAATTTTTGAATATGCTGTGTTGAAATTGTAAACACAGCTGTTTCTTAGGGACACTTTTAGACAGAAACGGTCTCTATAGAAAACGGAAAAGTGCCGTTTCGTTTTCAGTTTTTATGCTGCGTTTACACAAAAACGCAATGTAGTTGAAAACGCTGTAATGTGCATGCCAGGTCGCTAGGTGGCGCGTGTCAGTGTGACCGCGCTCCCATATAGACCGTCCCCTTGTTCCCCTCCGCCGACCAATAGGCACATTAATTATTTGATGCAAATAATTCAGACGGCTCCAGGTCGAAATTGAGCTCCTGCCCGTTCAATAATAACGACAGCGCGACTCGAATGTCTAGCATGGTTGTTGTTGTTATTTTCAAGGAAGCTGCGCACGGCTATGATGTCATAAACGTGAGCCGACTTGAGCCAGGATGTCACAGGTTTGACTGTTTTCAGCGTTTTTGTACTTTAGACGAAAGTGGGACTAGCAGAGCGTTTACAACATTTCCACTCTGGAGGGGGTTTTCACTTTGTTACGTTTTCATCTCCTGGAAACGCAGTTGCCATCTAAACCAGACACCCCTAAACGAAACTATATTTTTCCGTTTTCTATGGAGGTGGCCTTAAGCTGCTCAGCTGACACCCACCGGCTCACACCGGTCTCAGACATTAGAAATGATATACAAACTGCCAATCCTGTTCCACAAAGCCGTGCTTGCCTTTGGATATTATAAAAAGACACCTATATGAATTTTCCTCTATTTCATAAATGTCAAACAAGCGCTCACAGGAGCTTTAAAACTTAACAGAGTCTGTTTTATTTCACTATGTTTATTTTTTGCCTCCTTGACTGTTACATGAGTCGCCATAACCCTTGGAGAATGTGAATGTCATTATCCAGACATAAAAAGTGCTGGTTAAAGTGTGATTTATTTTTCTGCTGATGCTGTCTCGTTTTACAATCCGATTGAAGTGGCCCACCTGAGAAATGAGACTTCCCTACTGCTTACAGTGCTGTTTTTGTTGTGTCTCCCTGAGAGCGATCATGACTTATTTATTTTACAGACTGATACAAGTCCAACCAACACCCTGCTAGACGCTCTTAAATGCACCAACGAAACATCTCTGCCTATGGCCAAAGACACAGAGTTAACTTCAATGGATAATTCAGATTAAGAAATAAGTAAATCCCTGATCTGCTGTTGCTTTTGCTTCAAGGACAATACATTGGTATGGTGCCAAGAAATGAATAAGGCTGTAAGATATGATGTGAGGCACGGTTATGGTAAAAATAAAGGTAAAATTGAGATGTGAGGTGTTGGCCCTTCCCTCTCTCCACAGGTAGCAGCTCCAGGTTGAGGCTCAGATGCCCTGTAGGCCTGTCAGCTACAAGGTAAGATGGTCATGTTTGTGGTAGTGATGTCATGGCCACCCTGATAAATCAAAAGGTAAATCCTCTGCAGGGGGGTTTACCCTCTGTTACTGGTACCCTTACCCGGTCTGACCTGTTGTTTTGTGACTTACCAGATTTCGGTGGATAACGGTACACCGAATTGGACGGAATGTCCACTTCTTCCACGCCTATGTTTTGTCTGCTCGTTAAAGCTCCCATTTCCAGTCAAATAAAGACCACACGGCTTGACGATCATAACACTGTAAATGGGTCGCTTTTGTTTGCGGCGTGTCCTTTATTCCCGGTCATTTAATCCAGTTCGTGCTGTCCTGACCATTTTCTGTCGGGTCCGTGAATGTGAACCGACCGTCCCGGGGATTAGAGTTGGTCTCTTGCCGCTTATCCCTCCCGGTTGAACGTTACGGCTCGTTCTGAGGTGAAAAACAGCCGTTGGAGTCCCTTTAATAACGGGTAAACGCGCTCGTATGATGCGCCGCAGTCGCACATTCGCGCAAAGTGGAGATTTGCACCGTGTCTGGCCCCCACCTTACGGAAAAAAATAGAACTCTTGCGATCAGCTGCGGAGTCCGGCCATCCGCAGCGGAACGGAAAGAAGCCGGTGGAAATTGACACATTAACTCGAACGGTTACGATCAGCTACGATCGGCGGATTCGGCCTTTTTTTCGTAGCCGTTCCGGATGCGGTGGAAATTGGGGGTTACTCCGCTGAGGTGCTCGACGACATCCCTCGGTCCAACTTGATGTCGATCATAAACAGCCGGTGCTTTTCGTTGCTGGATCCTGTCACAGGAATCTGTGGCTCCACATGACGTCAGATAGGCTCAAATCCGGGCCGTGGTTTTTGCGCAGTCCTCGTCTCTCCAGCAAGACTGTAGTGTCGACCCGCTCTGTAACGTGACCTTCCTACGCCAAATGTGCGACTGACTGCAGTGCAGAGGACGGTCCTGTGGAGTAGGAATAACTTTAACCGTCAATACAAGAGCAAAACCCCACACTATTTATCTCTTGGCACAACAAAGCCCCTCATTAAGATGGTACTGACGGTGTTATCGCAACAAGTAGGGTCACATTCATCAAACTGTGGCTGTTATCCCACTATACTGAATCTGAATTTACTACAAGACTTAAAAAATACAGAAATAACCATTTATTTACGACAAAAAACGAGTAATATAGTCCCTAAAATGACTAGACAGAACAAAGGGGGAATAGTGGTCAAACGTTAACGATACTAGCGCCTCCCTGACAGCAGGGGGCGATGTAACGGTCACCTATGAGGAAGGAAAAACACACATAAGCCGCTTAGCCTTGTGAGTTTACAAACAAAGGCAGTATTTTTTATAATTTGATTGGCAGGTACATTCTCTCAGATTTTACTCTTTAATGCATTATTTTTGTTTGAAATGATTAAAGTGATTAACACGATCGTCCTAATCAGGAGTGAATCAGTAATGTAAATTTACCAACAAAAAAAAAAGCTATTTTTGCTGTGCTTATAAATAAACATAAGAAAAGGCACCGTATTTATCTAATACATCATAAAGTACACGTTTACACTGCCAAAGCAAGTGGTAAAATATAAATAAATAAAGGCAAAACAATTTCAAAAAGTACAAACAAATGTTAGATTTTTATAGTTTGATTGAAAGGTACATTCTCTCAGATTTTACTCTTCACTGCATTATTTTTGCTTGTGATGATTAAAGTGATAAATATGGTCTTCCTAATTAGGCTGTGTCTAAATATGCTTATTGCCAAGTTTCACATTAAGAATTGTAAATTTACCAGCAACAACAACACTGCCAAAGCAATTATGAAAATATATAAATGGATAAATAAAGGCAACAAAATTTCAAAAAGTATTAAATTTTAGGGAGAGCAATGGCAGCACTGTTATAGTCTCCTCTACATATACAAAATAACATAAAAAGTGACTTATTTGCTCTTAAATATATACAATATAACAGGTAACTGTAACTTTGCTTTAACCGGTCTATTCAGCTATAAACAGGCATAATAATGTTAAGGTGTTAAGTAAGTTTAGCAATGGGCTCTTTAATGTTGGATGGCACTCATTAGACTTTTATATGTAGATTTTTGAATGCAGAGCCAGTCAGGTTTAAGTGACGCACCACAGTGGAAATATCTGTGCCACAAATGTGTCAGTTTAAGCTGCTATCTTTGTCTCTCTTTTGCATATCTACAGATGTGTTTTCGACCAACCAACCTGCTCAAAAACTCAAGTAATAGCTTTTATTTAATCACGGTGATGTGAGTAAATGTAATCAATGGTGCTCAAGCCCATACTCCAGCCATTGGCGGTAGGTGGCGGTAATGCAAACAAACCACTAGTTGCCATCCGCCATTAAACACGAAGGAAAAGAATCATCCAATCAGAGCAGGCCAACACGGGCGCTAAGCTAGGGAGAAGGAGACGCTTTATTGCCGCCATTTCACGTGAAAGCAGCGCGGCAGGGTCGCTGCTCAAGACGAAACCACGACAGTTAAGTCCGCGAATTTCAGCTTTAAAGGCCAGTTGGGTGTTCAAACGCCTTAGGGTACCGACGTGACTGAGGTAGGGGCCGAATTTCCGTGTTAATTGTCCTGCTTTGTTGCGTGTAGGCGAAGAAAATGAGCTACGGAAGGCCGCCGCCGGACGTGGAGGGGATGACCTCCCTGAAAGTGGACAACCTGACATACCGGACCTCACCGGAGACTCTGAGGAGAGTTTTTGAGAAATACGGCCGCGTTGGAGACGTATATATCCCCCGGGACAGGTACACCAAGGAGAGCCGTGGGTTTGCCTTCGTGCGGTTCCTCGATAAGCGCGACGCAGAGGACGCCATGGACGCGATGGACGGAGCGCTGCTGGACGGGAGGGAGCTGAGGGTGCAGATGGCCCGGTACGGAAGACCCCCCGACTCCATGTACGGCCGGAGAGGGGCTCCGCCACGCAGATACGGAGGGTACGGTCGCAGAAGCAGAAGGTAAAGCCGGGGGTTAAGACCCAGCTCAGAAACTGAAAAGAGGACGAGCACGTGGTGAACTATTAACTTCCGGCAAACTTTCCTGCAAAAACAACCTTTTAATTTACACTCATTTTGTACTTTGTTTTGCTGTTGTCTTATGGTTCTTGTGTTCAATCAATCAAACTTGATTTATTAAGCGCTTTTCCTACAAGTCATGTTTAAAACAAACAAAAAAAAACTATCCCAGATAGGGTCGACTGATCCGATATCTGATATCGGCATTGTCCGATACTGACGAAAATTCTGGATCGGGTATCGTGACAATGGGCCCGATACATACGGCCGATCTATTCAGTCTAACGCTATGCTATGCCCTTTTTTTTCCCAAAATGGAGCGCGCAAAAGGGGTCTGTTATCTCGAATTTTTATCACAATACCTCAGTTTACAATCTTGACGGCCATTTGCAACACCTGTGAAGTAAACGTTCTGAGGGGCAGTGGTAAAACTTAAGGTTACAACAAAATGTAATTCAGCGCGGCTTTTCTGTATTGGAATTGGATGGGTATCGGCCAGTACCAAACTGTAGATATCTATATCGGAGGTGAAAAAAAGCAGATTGGTGCATCCCTAATTCTAGATGCCCTCCCCCCACACGCCAATACACCCGCACATACAAACATCAAGATAATGGGACATGAGGCTGAGTACAGATGAACCCTTTGAGAAAGCGCCGTCAGCACCAGGAGCAGAGAGCCGCCTGCAGCCACAGGACACCAAGACCCCTGCAGCCGCTAGCAGCCACTGCTCCCTGTGCTGAGGGCTCCTTTAGACGAAGCACCAGGGTTCCTAAAAATAAAAAAAGGATAAAAACAAGTAAACTAAAAAATGAATACCTAAAATACACCTAGGCTAACTAGAATACATGAAGATAAAACAAATATCAATTAAAAGCTAAGCTAAAAATGGTGGGTCTTGAGCCTGCTCTTAAAAAGATGAAAGTTCTCTGTGGCCCTGAGGCCCTCTGGTAGGCTGTACCATAGACGAGGGAGGACCAAGATCATTAAGACATAAGACAACTAGTAAAAGAACCTTCAAATCAATCCTAAAACACACAGGGAGCCAATGCAATTTTTTGTGTCCCTTTCTACAGCCGGTCAGCGAGTCCCCGCCGAAGGGGGAGACGCAGCCGCAGCCGTTCCAGGAGCAGAAGCCGCAGCCGATCCAGGAGCCGTCACCACTACAGCCGCTCCAGGTCCCGCTCCTACTCAAGATCCCGTTCCAAGTCGAAGTCAAAGTCCAGAACCCCCAGGCGCAGCAAGTCGAAGTCTCCTTCCAGGTCTCGGTCCCGCTCCAGGTCCAAGTCGAGGAGCCGAACCCCACCTTCCAATAGAGGATCCAAATCAAGGTCCAGGTCCAGGTCCAACTCCAAGTGTAGGCCTAAATCTCCAGAGGACAACGGAGAAGAGTCTTAACCCAAACTTGGACACAACATGACGGTATTTAAGGGAGAAGGGGGGTCACGATATGATCTTTGTCTCGTGGCTGTAAGCCATAACTCTCTTTGACATTCTCCAGTCTTGATGCTTCATTACAGTTATTGTTCACAAGCATCAAAGTCTGCAGAATCCTGTATGTCTTGAGATGTTATCATGTACTTTTGTACTGATGTAGTCCACAGTCCTGACGCTGTGTTTGCTTTAAATTGCTCCTGTGTTCAGCCAATCTAAAGCACACACAGGCAAGGGGAGATTTGGGTTGTTATAACTAGATGTCTGTTTCTAAATGAGGGTAATAATTAAATGTGTAGTTCTGGGAGGGAGGGGTGGTTGTGACGTTGGCTGCTTTACTCGAAACGTTCACCTAAATGTGGAATTCTTTCCTCCAAGCTGCTGAGTCCTGTTTTCAAAGAGAGGAGGAGGAGGAGGAGATGGGGGTGTGGCAGTGTGAGAGCAGTTAGTGTGTGACCCGCCCATGTGACCTGCCTGTTGCTGAGAGCGATGGCAGTTGCTAAGGAGCAGGTCACCAAGGCAACGGTGGTTGCTATGGAGCAGGTCGTCATGGCGGTGGTTCGGGCTGTCAGTTGGTGTTTGAGGTGGTGTGGTGAGGTACGTTCTCAGGAATCACAGGCAGATGCACTGAGCTCTGTTCCCGTGCCTGTGGTTTCCCTCCGCCTCTCACAAAGGGAACGGACCCCCGAGGTTTGTTTTTCAAATATGCCCGAGTGTCATAGTTTTATTAAGGTTACTGTTTTAGGAGAAGGGGCCAAAAAACTTGTTAACAAATGTGACAGTAGATAGAAATGTTAGGTAGAATACAAAAGATGGATGTCCAGTCAAGGCAGGTTTTCAAAATGTCGAGTCAGGGAGCAAAGAGTTCAGCCAAGTACTGCTTAAATGATAAAGAAGTCAGCTGCAGGGGATGAGACGACTGTTTTGTTTTGCTGTTGTTAATTCAGCTCTGTCTTTCCTTCCAGATCTCGGTGATTTGAACCTTACTGAGGACATCAAGAAGAGTCCCACATTGAGAGAGTGGACTCCACAATAACACCTGAATGCAGACTGAAAGGTTATTGAAGCTTGGTCTAAAAATGTTTTAAATGTTTCATTTGATTAAATTTTCCTGAACAAATTCTGTAAGTTTTGATGTAATCATCATTTGTAAAGTTCATTATATTGAAAGGGATATGAAAGGTTTTTCTCCCATTGAACTTTTTTTTTCTTTTCTTTTCTTTTTCATTTTAATCATATTTGTACTTGTTAATAAATCATTTTTTGATGAACATAGACTTCTTTCATCAGATCTTTTGTTCTGTATGTTTTCTAGATGGATATGAGGGTAATTTGCAGAATTGATGCAGGAAGGGTTGTCATGTTTGGATGTTTACAGCCTTTAGTGCTATGTTATACCACTCGTGAAAAAAAAATGGCTTGCTGTACAGTAAAACATAACAAATCTCAGCTCCACTCAGTTTGTGACTTTCCAATCCAGCAGGAAAGCATTCTCTTTGTCGCATCACTTTTTTTCTGTCTGGTTAAAGTTGCTTTCCTATGACTCTAACCCTCTTTCTTGTGTATCTTTTGTGCACTAGGCGCAGTTGTGTAGCAGTTGAGTAATGCTGGTTAGCTGTTAAGATGCGGTGCAGTGCGGTGGTGACATGGTGTGGCGTGTTGCGGTGCTGAGTGCCCGGCGCTGTACCGGGGCTCGACCCTCCGCTGCTGTTTGCCGGTTTGTAAGCTCACAGGTGTGACAGATCAACCATCTTCTCCTGTCTTGTGACTTCTTCTTCCCTCCATGTGCTGTACAGATTCTCTCCTTCCTTTTTTCTCTGTGCTTCCTTCTCTCCTTTGTCCTCCCTCTGTGGTTTTTACCCACTGTTAATAACTTGTTTTTTGCTCCTTTTATTTCAATGAGTCCGTTGTGACTCCAGGTGAAGGGTTTAAAGGGCAGTCCAGGCTGCCTGATAAATCATTTATGTATTGCATTCCTCTGTGAACCTCTCAATTGTCTTGTAATTGCTTCAGGTGAATGCAAATAAACATCTTTGTCTTAAAATTAAGCAAAAGTGTGAATTTTGTCAAATATTTAATCCTAAACTTCCCATTAATGGTTTCAGGCATAACGGTAAATGTTAAAAAAGAATATGTCGCACCTCGATATGAAGTTTTATAGATTATTTTGCAATATGATCAAATTTACAATTAAATTTCGGGGGATCCTGTAGGATCTGTGGCAAACATATATTTGCTTGATCTAGATATCTGGAACATGTTTTTAAGCTACAGTATATAATTTGTACAGTGCTTTCAATTTAAGAAAATTTTGCACACAATTTACAGTAACAGAAACAATCAAAACCCCGATTCATGTGAACTGTTCACCACCAAAAACAAAAGACTCAACACAAACTGAAGTAGTAATATTTAGCTGTAAAATTTTGAATTGAAACTCCTCTAAAGAACAAATACGTGAATTAACTGAGCCCGTTCCGGTAGTTCCGAGCCCGGTAGTCAGTATGTTTACATGTCTGGCTTAAACTGGATGTTTAAAAATCTAAACTGAACTTAAAAAAGTCTAATAGTACTTCTCATTGTCAGACTAGCATACCTGTATAAGGCAGTTTGGGTGGATTTTCTGTTGTATGAACGGCTCAATTGAACTGAAACTGGCCAAGGCGTATTGCTCATGCCCCGGTGTTCACACGCCAGGGTTTAAGCGGGAAGATATGTTGCTAGGAAGCCGGGTACATCTTTTCATCTGTCAACGTAATCTTGACAGATGAAAGAATGTAAAAATAAGTAAATTTTCCATTAAAAAAGACAGCACAGAACTGTTCTGGCATCTTTACAAATAGGCCTTCCAGACTTAGTAATGAATACCTCCCTGCAAAACTGAGTGATCTACATTTCCACGGTGTCAAGAGCAAGAGGAGCAAGTGCCAAAGCTCTTCACCACAGTTGGGGGTCTGATTCAGAAATCGGGACTATCCAAGGGTTACTGAATGCAGCGTTCATTCGCCTACAGAACACGAGTCCTGTCACAAACCATTAGCATCTCTTGGTGAGCGCGAGGCTCTTGCAGTTGATGGGATTAGTAAATGGAGAGCTGAGCACGTTGCAACAAACCCTGCCAGCAACACCTGAGCTGTTCAGTAACAGTGATGTGTTGATCAAGAATGAGTCGGTACAAAGAACCGACTCATTTTTGTTCAGTTGGGTTTGGTTTGGTTTGGTTTTTAGGAACAAAGAGCTGAAATTACACATAAGCAGCCATTTTGTCTCATTAGCCATCAAAATTCCCAAGATATCCTACTGCGTATCATCTAGATACACTTTTAGAAGCTTATAGCAACTGCGTCATCTCCCAGCTGACATCTTATGTATTAAAACAGTCAGCGAAACATGTCAGCAAGGGGCTTTCAATGAAAACACCCTAAATTTTACAGTTCTGTACACTGTTTTCTATGCTAGGAAAGTTTACACCTGACCAAGCAGACTCGGTTCGATTGGGGAGCTTAAAGTCGCAACAATGTTGCATTTATCACTTGTTTCAGTTCTGCTTTCACACTGTGATTTCTGAAGTGCACCAAACTTTCCGAGCAGCATCACGTGGTTGAAAGGAGCGCTCGTCGATTGGACAAAGTAGGAGGGGTATGTAACCTCACGGATTACAAACAGGGATGGACTAGCCGTCTTGTATCCTGCTTCGTCACATTATTTTATGGAATGCTACAATGTTAGTGAACGCAACTGTTCCTATAATGCTTATCGTAGCTTGTCAGGGAATGATCCTGTCATTTTTCTAACTTTGACTATCTGACATGTGACAACATATGAGCTCAGAGTTTAAGGACTATGACTGTTGGTAGTTGTGATTTGATTTTGTTTAAATAGGCCAAATTGTGAATTTATGGGTTATTGTTAGAAAAATATGGCAATCCACCATTCTTTTTGAACATGGAAATGCACTGAATGTTCCTCTAACCAAATGAACCGATCGTTTCTTTCGATTCGAGTAAAATTGTCCGGTTCACTGAAAAGAGCCGAAATGCCCATAACTCGTGCAGCAGGGATGTTGCACCGAGGGACAGTCGGTAGCTGTGGAGGCGTGACCGAAGGATGTGACGTCCTCCCTGGACAGGAGATTGTACCATATCCCGTACAGGCTGCTCGTTAGTGTTGATGTTCGTGGAGGATTACAGCAAGTAGCGGAATGGACAGAAGCCGACAGTGAGACTCAGAGGTGCCACATTGTCTTAAAAACACTAGAAACAAGCATGGATTTAACTTCTGTGATATTCGCTGCTATTTTCACGCTCCTCGCACTTGTGATCGCGACGTCGTTTCTGAAAGGCTCCTCGTCCAAAGTCAACTCTGCAAACCCGCGGCGATGTTCAGGACAAGGTTCAACCGGAGGATTAGATCAACCAGAGCCGAAGCAGAACGGCCACATACCGGAGAAGGAGGAGAAGACGGAGTCGGTGGAGGAGGACTGGTGTGACATCAGTGGGAGCTCCCACGATCACTGGGATGTAGTGAAATCAGTGCTTTCAGTAAGTCACCTGCCTCCTATACTCCATGTACACATGAGGGGTCGTTTGTGTGTTTGTTTTTGTTTTTAATTAGGCTGCTTAATAACCCCAATCTGTTGAAATGACCCTCTAAAACTCTTCATCCAAACACTGTAAACACTGCCCTGATGAAATGGATCAAACTAAAGTCAGATGCTTATGAACTTATCTGATAAACTCATGAAATCAAGATTAAAAAGGGGACCCTGGAGGAAATAATGAAACTTTAAACCCCTGGTTTAGAGTTTAACATTTCATTTTAACAAAGACATGTGAGGTGAAGTTAAAATAGTCTACTCTGCTAAATAAATATCAGCCATTTAATTATCGTTTTGCATTAATGTGCTGCAACTGTTATAAACTGCTTAATCGGTGATATTTCATTGTTTTATTATAAGATGGTTACAGTTTTATACCATGAAAAAGACAACACTGAAGTCTGTTATGGCAGATGTGGTCCCCCCAGACCTTCTCAGACAGATGTGACTCTGATTAGATTCAGTTAAAACAGTGTAATTAACACGAGACATGAATGCTACACTGGTTCAGGGTGTTCATATGGTGTTTAAGTTACTTGTTATAATGTGCCACAGCATTGTAAGTAGTAACGTCCATGTAAACAGCATGAATGCATGCATTAACCTTTGAACTAACCAGGGATGGCTGCAGCCAGATGAGAAATGTTATAATTTAGACCTTAAGCTTCAGCTGTACAGGCTCTGGGGGAAGTTCTGCATTTCGTTATAAGTCCAAATGAAACTTCAGCAAAAGAGAAAACCTGCAGGTTTAAGTTGGTTAGATGACACAAGTCCGGTTTACCTTTGGAAAAATTGCCATTTGTTGACAAAATATAAAACAATTAATAATAATAATAATAATAATAATACATTTTTTATATAATGTGCTTTTACAGGTGCTCAAAGACGCCTTATAAAGAAAAAGAAGAGAATAAAAAATAAAAAAAAACAATTTAAAATATAGAAAATTTTGAAAATTAAACCCATGATGTAAAAGGTTAAGAAAAAAAAGACATGAGATATGAGAAAACAATAACGAACAGTTCACAGGTTAAAAGCCATTTTAAAAAGGTGTGTTTTTAAAGTGTGGGGGTCTGTTCAGTCTCGGATGGGTTTGGGGAGTGAATTTCAGAGGGTGGGGGCGGCAACGGAGAAGGCTCTGACACCAATTGATGATATAATGAAAATAGAATGGAGCAAAATATTCAGTAATCCCCTTTTAGTTGAGCAAAAAGCTCCAAACTGAGATGTGCAATTCTCTAAAAGTTGCAAAGATACTTTGTTCTCAAGTTGGGCTAAATTGCTGTCAATAAGTAAAACAAAGAAACCAGTTTTAATCTTGTTTTTGATTTAAAAAAAGGCCACCAAGTGTTGAAGGATAACTGGGAGGATTTGGGGTCTTCTCTCAGCACTCTGGTAGCTGTTCTGGATACCTGGGTGTCTGTTGGTGGATCATTAAATTAGACCAAACAGAGAAGTGTTAGAGGTGGAATTAGCTCCCAAGAGAGCAAGCTATGAAACAAATACCTAGGGTTTAAAATCCCTCACACCTGTGAGATCAGATCAGCGTCCAGGTGAGGTGAGAAAAACAAACAGCACAAGCAGGTGAACTGATTTGTTTGGAGCCGTCTCTTGAGATGATTGCTTGGGCAGCAGTTTTTTAATCCTAACCTTGCTGGAGAGACACACACGTCCCTCCAGTCTGACAGAAATGATAGCGTGTTACACATCAAACATAAGGAGACACACCACCAAGCTCACATTGCAGAGCTGGCACCACCAGCTGAGCTTCTTTGCTCCATCTCCATGAGCTTAGAGGTAAACTCGTCATCTGAGGCCCTATCAGGGAGAAGCTGCAGGTGCACCTGAAAACTGAGCTCCTAACATGTGTCCTCTTTCACCCACAGACTGAAGAAGCCACCGAGAGCCCAGACATCGACGGTGAGCTCCTTTATACGCAACACAGTCTGTTCGTAATGAAAGTTTCTCACGCAAATCTAACCGGCATCTGTTTGGATCCTTCAATCAGATGAACTGGAGTCAAGTGAACTCGATTCCTTGAAATACGTCCCTGGGAAGGCGAGATCCCACCACCTGCAAATGATGATGTCCACGGAGGAGCTAGAGGAGGAACAGAGGTCAGTAAAACCTACAGACATTGGGCCCACATTCAGACTATAGTTCTCATCACAGGGATCACTAGTTCAGCTCCCAGCTATGACCATTTGCTGCTCGTCTTCCTTCCCTATCTACTCTTCTCATTTCCCGTCTTTCTGGCCTATCTGGTACTAGAAAAGCACTCGGAGTGTCCCCCCTTAAACAAGAAATGCCCTGACCAGGATTCAAACCCAGGTCTTTCTGGTTGTGAGGCGACAGTGCTAACCACTACACCACGGTGCCACCTATCTACACCACTGCGCCGACCATTGGTTATCTTTCAGCATTGAAAATTCCAACAACACCCTTATTTTTGTGTGTTCTGGATCACAGTATCCTGAATTTTGTCCGGATCACCACCAAAATTTAATGGCTGAGACGCACCTCTGGTGAAAATTTCAGGTCAATCTGTCTGTTACTTTCTCCGTAAAGTTGCTAACAGACAAACAAACAAACAAACCAACCAACGCTACCGAAAACATAACCTCCGTGGCGGAGGTAAACAACAATAGTCTTTGTCATTCACATTGAAATCTAAACTCCGACTGGTCTAAAGTGAAGAAAACTTTAAACAAAGCTCCAGCCTCAGTTAGTTTCCTCATTGTGCTGTCAATCACCTGGTCCGACACCTACCTCCTCACAGAGGTTTCAGACACTGGAAATGAGAACAGAGGAAATTTCAGCCGTGTTGCTGCTTTTGAAGGTCATAAAGACACGCTCGTATCAGTTTCAGTCAGTTAATTAATCATGTAGATAAAAACTCCTCACAGTACCTTTAAAAGACATATTGATCGAACACAATCTGCAGGTTTCTCATCAGAATTTGGTGCTCAAATGTCTCACACACAAACTTAGAAACAACTGAAAATCCTTGCTCCGGTATGATTCAGGTCCCGTTCTTCATGTTTCTGCTCCACTTTCTCTCTTCTTCCCTCTTTCAAATCTCCTCTTCGCTGTCTTCACGTGTGTTTGTGTATGCGTGGCTTCTCGCCCACGTTTAGCCGTCATGTTACTCAGTCCTCTTTGGGTTGGTCTGAATAAGTCCAGATTAAGTCTCTGCCAGGAGCAACATGAGACTTAGAAACAGCTCACACTTGACTGTTTGATTCTTTTTAGCGCGTAAACGAAGAAACAAAGAAGTTCAGTTATTGCTCGGAACAAACTCTTCTCACGCCTTTCCTCACACCAATTTGAGAAGACAAACTTTTTGCATCATCAGCAGCATTTTGCGCCTCCTCAGCTCTCCTCAGGTGGCCGTGATATAACAGCGCGGTGTCACTGACCTGATCCCAACCCCCCCTGCTGCCTCCATTAGCCCACTTTAGATGTGTGACTTACAGGCAGCGCAGCAGGTGTTGATTAGGGCCTGCGGGTCATTATGTCCCACAGGGGGGGTGTTCGTTAATCCTCTGAGGCCTCTGCTCTGCCCCACCACAAGAGGGAGCCAGTGTAGCACAGGACGGTGATCTTCAAAATCACTGCATTTACACAGTGAAGGGTTAACTGGAGGTTGGCTTCAATAGGAGGAGCATGTCACCCAGAAAAGTGAGGCCAAGAGGAGAAACAGCCGGGATATTATTCATGATTGGACTAAATTGAGGAGCTTATTTCTAAATAGTAGATAGTCTGGTCTGATATTTTGGTCAGATTAATGCAGCAAAGTTTTGATCATTTGTTCAAAAAAAGGCCAAACTGTCTGACTGACTGTGCCACAGAGACTAACAACCTGTTTTTACGTTATATATATACAGCCACGAATAATGAGGGTGCAGGGATGCTGTGTAAACTGCAGAAAAAAGCAGATTTTGATGGTTTTAAAATGAATTAAAATCGGCGTTCTGAAGAGGCTGAAGCTGTCATTTGTAAAGATATGAGGTCCTTCACCACTCTGTGAGAGACAGTCTGAGTAAATAAGATAAGATAAGATAGGAAGAACAACATTATTTTATTTGACTGTCTGGGTTCTCTTGTCTCGAGTTTGATGTCGTCTGTTATTCATTTTAAGAATTAAAGGGATATTCTGGCATAAAATTAATTTAAGGTCAAACACACCGTAACACAGAGTTAGACATGCCGGCGAGAGATGAATGTTGCCGACCGCTTGCTTCTCTAGTTTTACCAACTCAAGAAACGACCGCACGATAGCAATACACAGCGGTCCAAGGAACCATAAACAAACTTCAACCAAAACGCCACAAATAATACTCAGAACAGCACCTAACTTCATCAACAGTACATATAGGGTCACAGCCATAGTACTAGACACCAAACATCTTTTTAACTTTGCCTGATTTCTTTAGCGAAGAGACTAAACACAACTCACCTACTCTCTTCAAACAGCTGCTTGTTTGTAGCGAGACCTCAGGCCAGTCCATTACGGTCTGCTGCGGGGTGACACAGCTCAAGGAAGAACATTTATGATCATTACTTTATAATTTCCTTGAATTAATAATCAATATATTAATCATTTTTCACTGCAGACGCGGTCGTTCTTCGGTCTGATTGTATTTCCATGAAAAAAGGGACAAAGCTGTGAAACAATACCAGTGGGCTGGGGTTCTGCATTTAAAACAGATGACACTTATGTGGAAACCACCGCATGGTTTAAAGATCACTTCCAAAATGACCCCCTGACATTACTACTATATTCTTTATGACTCTCTGTTCTTGTAGCACTGTAATATTTCCCACACTAAATCTCACTCAGGCTCACGATGATTACCTGGAACGTCAGCTCTGATTGATTTCCTGCCGCTGTTATGGTTTGCAGGGCGGCCCCTGTTGATGAGAGGGTGTGTGATTGTTCTGTCTGCACACGGTGAAGGACTTACAACAAATTCTGTGAGTTTATCATCCTCTCTGGCCGCTCCTTTATTTACTTTCTCCTCCAGTATGATGAAAAGTACAGTTTCCTCAGCCCGTCTGATCATGACGGCAGAGATCTGACTCAGCAGAGATTTTGACAGGAATTGCGTGAGATCAAAAACTGAAACCGCAGGATTCTTTACGGGACTTAGACTTTGATAAAAGCTAATCTGTCTGTCTTGTATCGATCCACAGTTTCCTTCAGCAGGAACGTTTTTAGTCTATGTCTTTTAAACTGCCTGTGTTGAAGTGTTAAAATCAAGAACACAAGAAAAGTAATAACCGTCCACAGTGTAATGTGCACTGATGTTTCCCCTCGCGTTACAGGCGTGCGAACAGCGTCGTTTCTCTCTCACCCAGGATTTAACACCTTTGGCGTTAAAGTTGTCGTTTCAGCTCAGCTCCCAGTTTTCAAACAGACCAGAGCGTCTGCCTAAATGAGGTTTTGCACATTGTTACCTCCGCCAAGGAGGTTATGTTTTCGGTAGCGTCGGTTTGTTTGTCTGTTAGCAACTTTACGGAGAAAGTAACAGACGGATTGACCTGAAATTTTCACAAGGGGTGCATCTCAGCCCGAGGAGGATCCCATTAAATTTCGGCGGTGATCCGGACAAAATTCTGGATACTGTGATCCAGAACACACAAAAATAAGGGTGTTGTTGGAATTTTCAATGCTGAAAGATAACCAATGGGCGGCACAGTGGTGTAGTGGTTAGCATTGTTGCCTCGCTACCAGAAGGTTGCAGGTCAGGGCATTTTTTGTTTAAAGGGAGACATGAGCTGCTTGGTGGAGGTCTGCACTCTGAGTGCTTTTCTAGTTATGGGATGTGTCGACTCAACTCGCATCCTGATGTCTGGAAACAAATTAGGGGCCAGCACACGTAGACGTTTAGAAGGAAGCTTTAAACTGCAAAAGGTTATACTACGTTCAAAGTTTATCACGAAAATCTAGCTGATATGTTGTCCATCTTTTTTATCTGCTGGTTTTTATTGACTTTTATAGACATGGTTCACAGGGAGAACTGAGATGCGTTTCTCGTAAGAGCTAATATCAGTTTTAAATCCAGATAGGAAATTTGCCAAAACAAGCAAAGGCTTAACAGACTCATGATGAGACCTGACAAACATTATCTTCAATTGTCTTCCAAGGGTGCAGCGTGAACAACTGGCAGCCATCTTCAAACTGCTGAAGGACAACAAGGAGACGTTCGGGGAGGTTTCAGAGGGAGACATGGAGGAGCAGCTTCGACTGTACTCCATCTGAAACCCTTCTCCGGCTCCAGATGTTTGACTGCTTTAACCTGGCGGCGCTGCTCAAGGACTGATTCAATACACCAAAGACTTCACTTCATGTCTGCTCAGTATTCCACACAGCTCTACGACTCTTATCCATGTTTAAAGATGACAAACTTTTTCATTAATCAAAGCAGCTTCAACTTTTACATGAAGGACTGAAAGGACTATTATTCTTTGTTCTTACAGGATTAAGTGTTTATTTGTAATAAAACGTGTTTTTCTTAATCCCATCCCTAGTGTGTAATCCCTAGACAATCCTTGTGCATCACTTCTTTATTGTGTAATAAAGAACACTATTGTGAAAGTGCGCCTGCGTGTGTATTTGTGAAGTGCCTCTTTCTTGAGCTGATCTATTCCACAAAGGGCCGGTGTGGCTGAAGGTTTTTCCTCCAACCGAGCAGCTGCACACCAGACTTGATTCATTTCATCAGCTGATCTCAGTCTTCACACAGCTGATTGGTCAGACTGCGTGCTCTTGATTGGTTGGAAGAAAAACCTGCAGCCCTTTTGTGTTAGTTTGGACATGCCTGAGCTAATGTCACTGAAGCCCTGTCTATCTACAATCACTCTGGGCGACAGGTAGAGGTCAGGTGACTTAATCACCCGGGCATGAAACGCAGGAGGGAAAGTAAACTGCAAACAAACTCAGAGTCTCATTGAACATCTAAGCCTCAGGTTGGCAGGGATGGCGCTCAAATCCCTGATCTCCTTGTTGCTGTGTCTGATAGGACTTACTCTTGTGTTTTTTCTTACATCTTGGGAACTTGTATCAGACAGCACCAGGTAAGTTGTCTTTATACCGAGTACACACATACAACGATCTGAGACATGTGAATAAATAAGGTGAGTTTTTTAATCTGAAGTGTTTCGCTCATTCTCAAATGTTTCATCTTTTTTGTAATCCGCAACTCAGTTGGCGAAACTCCCCAGAAGACAGCCTCTCTGTGAAAGGCTGTGTCATCGAGGCTATGGTTAAGTTGTCGAATATGAAAGGGAAGTGGACTCCGCCATCTGATGTGTTAAACACGACACGACCCACTAATTCCACAGCTGCACACCGAGCAGCAGTGACAAAAAGTGATCAAACAAGAGCCTCCACACCTGCCGCTGAGACTCCCATGCCTCCTCTGAACTCGAGTTTATACAAGAAGTATCCTACCTGGGATTTTGAGGACGTTTATAACCAGGATGCCAAGCCCAGACAGACAGTAAGTACGTAGAAGGAAAATAAAAGTCTTAGCAGAGTGGGTAATTATGGCTGCAAATGAGCAGAGAGATCTTCAGCTGTTTGTCTCGGGTTTGACTTGCTTGGATTGCCTTTTTGCTTTTCTCTTATACTTCACACCGTGGCTTAAACTTGAAACCTTAAAACCTACGCGAAAAACAATCAGGTTTGTTTTCCCACACTCTCAGACCTGTGCCCAGTCTCTGCGAAACTCCCAGGATGAGAGCTTCAAGAAGGCTTTCCTTCCCAACATCCGGCTGTATCTCCACAAAGACAACTTCAACATGAGCGAGTGGAACCGGCTCTCACATTTTAACAATCCATTTGGTTTCATGGGTTTCCATTATAAAGGTAAGAGTTTGTGAGCGTCCGTTTGAGTTAAACACACACTCAAAAACATTGTATCTCGGTTGCATAAGCTAGATAATTGATGGGTTTTATGATTTTTGCTGCTCCTCCTTTTTGTTCACTTTAATTTTGTCTTAATTTTTTTTTTTTTTTTTTGGAGAAAAGGATGACTTGACAGAAAAAAAATAGATCTACAAACTTTCACACATGTAGAAACCTTGGCTGTTGAATGAAGTTGCTCCAAGTGTTAAACCCAAATAAAATGGTTTGCTGAAAAAATCTGAATTGGCGCTTTGTTTAATTCCTTGTTTGTTCAAGCCTCATCCAACTCAGTGTTTTGATAAAGGGTGTGCCTCTCTCTCTCTCTCTCTCTCTCTCTGTCTCTCTCTCTCTCTCTCTCTGTCTGTCTGTCTGTCTGTCTGTCTGTCTGTCTGTCTGTCTGTCTGTGTGAATATTTACTTGTTCATAGCTTCGATTTATTGTGTAAGTTGGAAATCTCTTGTGGTCAAATGTGGTTGTAGAGTAAAGAAACACAGCAGACGACATTCAATGTGTACTTTTATATTTCCTAGATGTTGAACATGCTTGATACCTAAGCTTCTTGATTCATCTCGAGCTCAAGTTCCGTTAAGCACGGGGTCTCTCAGGGGTCTGTGCTGGGGTTCTTGGGACAAATTTTCAACGATGTTACCAGAGAAATGTTCCAGTAAACGGATCGGTTATACTCCAGATTTAGGCTTGTCTGGCTGCTATGAAAGGCTGGTCGCCTGCACACTTTGGTGAAAACAATAATGATGGTGATAGGATGAGCAAAAATGAGCCACCTATACAATTACTGTACTCTTTCATTGTTTGACTGCGTTCTGCGCTTCAAAAACATTGAAAATATCGATTCTCTGATTTGATGATGCTCTGGTTCTTATTTATGCTCTTGATGGGATTAGATTATTGTTGTCAGGCTTCTGTTTTTTCCTAGATGTCATGTTTCAGGGTGTATTATGTTTTAAGTATTTTTACTTTTCTTATTTCTTTTTATTTGAATCCCTGTAAAGCACTTTTTGATTTAATTCATCATTATTTTTTAATATTATTGTGTCTTCATTTAGCATGTTTTTGTTCCTGTTTTGGTTTGCAGATGTGATAGAGGCGATTAAGTTGATTCCAGAACCAAAAGAGCCACTATTCCCCCCAAAGCTAGGAGGTGATGGGTGTGTGCGATGCGCTGTGGTGGGCACAGGGGGAATCCTGAACGGCTCCAAAAAGGGGAAAGAAATCGATGATCATGATTATGTTATCCGGTAAGTAATGAAAAGTGAATAATTTCTGCTTTTCAACACTTACATTCAAAAATAAACATGTTGCTCATGCCCAGGTTGGACTGTGAATTTTTCTAAAGGACAAGAAAGAGGAAGTCCAACACAACCTTTTTTTTTACGATGTCAACTCTTTGTCTTTGTGTCATCTTTGTGCTTCACATCTGTCCCAAGGAGCAGATATGACGGGCCCCATTCATACCCTGTGTTTGCTCGGGCAGTATAATGCTTAGGCTAATTAGTGGGCAATATTACGTTGTAATGTTAACAGCCCGTTTTTTTTAAACTTCATATGTCCACAAATGAACTGAAAAGATACAGAAGTTTATTTTGTGTACTCAGCTGTCGACCGCCCCAAACTAATATGACAGTTTGTTTAACAAGAAAAACTCTTGTACTGGGTGTGTGTAAAAATTACAACCATGTATATTCTGAAATTAGTGCATCTAGGTTGAAAAAGTCACAGCGGCTGTCTCCTCAGTGTACCTCCCCCAACCACAGTAGTTGGAAATGACTTCGGCCCCAACTACACGAATGCGGATATATTTCAAAGTGCACATATTTATGTCCGATTAGGCCTCCCTACCACACCAAAACGGGAGTTTGGAACACTCAAACCGGATAAATCTGAATCTGATAAAACAAGTGGAGAAATAAAAAAATATCCGTATAAGTGGATTCGTGTGGTTGAACTTTTACGGAACGATGACGTCAAACCGCAGCTCGCGCATGCGAATTAAAAAGAAAAACAACAACAACAACAATGGCGGACATACAGGGTATTCTTTACGTTTGTTTTGCCCTTTTGGGGCTAATTTCAGCCTTGCAAGTGAACCTTGTTTTATACAATTACATCCACCAGTCAGCCAGCTCACAGAGGCGTCTGCTGCACCCAATACTTTTATTGGAGAGCAATCGTAACGTTAACGTTAGGCGTTTCAAAGTTTGACAGAAGTGTAAGTTTTGGGTCAAACCCGGTCGGACCAGCAAGTGGTGGGACAACTTTGTTAGAGGGGCTGTGCCTGCAGATGAATGGAAGCTAAACTTCAGATTCATCGGCCAATCAGGTAGCTTTGTTCCTGAATTTTTTTTTAAGTGGAACCAGATAGGATTGAGTTTGAAGCCTACGTGTGGACGCAGATATTTTTGAGAACTAACACGTGTGGACAGATACATTTATTTAGACAGGAGTACAAAAATATCCGGATAAATAAATATCTATATACATGTAGTCCGGGCCTTAGTAGATTATATCAGTCTTCTTAAATTACCAATCCAAATCTCCTCACAGGAGCTTTAATAACTCTTTATTTCTGTGCAAGTCACCCCAGTTCCCCCAAAATTGGTGCACTGTGTAAAATTTTCATTAAAACGGAATTTAAAATCATTAATTCGGCTAAAAATTAATAAAAAATATCAGATGCTGGTAAAAAAAAAAAAACAGTTTTATGAAAATATACCCCCATTTTAAATATAATGTCCCATTCCAAGTGTGTCAATGAGGAATCACTCGAGGTTCTGGTTTTATTTGTAGATTATTTCTTGTCTTTGGAATCAGCCCGTACTCACCTGTTGCCGGTTTACTACCTGCACCCTTCTACTACAGAGCCACGCTGTTGTAATATCTGCACAGTGAGGTCCAACCTGCTGAAATTAACCAGGAAGTTGGAAGAAATTCATTTAACTGATACAGTGATTTTCACTGCAGTCATGTCTGTTCCAATGCCGTGCCTCCTGATAGTCAAACGATCTCAGCCATCCGGTTGGTTTTCCGCATTTTGTTCTGAGATTTCTCCTGTTCCTCTGAATTTTTCAACATGAGCCATGAGAGATGAAATCCCCCAGACCTGAATTGTTCTGTCAACAGCACAGCCACGTCTAGAGAAATCTTAAAACAAGTTGTTGGAATTGTGGCTCCTTATTACTGTGGAAAACTTGGGCTGGATGTTTTTTTATATCCTTTTAAATCTTGTCAACCCCGGGTCACTGTGTCGTATTTTAATGTCTTTGCACATCCGTCTCAGGGCATGGTCATGAGGACATTTATCTCCTGTGTTTGCTCAGGTAATATTAGGCTTTGGTGGGGTGGCCATAAACACATGGCTTGTGGCCAATAAGATAAACTACTAGTATTTAGAAACTAGTGAACAGACATGGACTGGAAGACATGTTTCTTTAAACGACTCTTTGTTATTTTAGGCATCATGAATGTGTTCTTTGCTGCCCAGACAACTTTAAACTTCTCCATCAAACTAAGATAAACAAGAAAGCTTTAAGAGTTACTTAAGATAGCTTGAGGCTCCTTTTGTAAGGCTTTAAGTTGTCAAAAAACTATCACTGAAAATTTTAAATGAATGTACCAAGATTTCTTCCATTTTAATGCAATAGGAAAAAGCATGAGTTAGTACTTTGACCCTAACCGTTGATTACTAGATAATGCCAATAAACAAAGTTCAAATCCAATCAAGGCTTAGTTGATATCGAGTAGGTGTCCTTTATTTTATAAGCCTGCCAAAAAAGATATTTTCGGTGTGCCTTTGTCCTGTTTTTATTATTTTATTTTTTTATGCCTTACGGACCTGACCTTGTTTTCTGGGCAAACACCCAAACCCTTGGCTGATGATAGCACACTCCTGTTCCCAGTAGTATTCAAAAGAATTGTGGGAGAATCAGTATTAGCATGAAGAAGTTAACTATTAGGTAGGGCAGTATGGTACTGCTTCATATTTCTGCCTCCTGAAGGTCACCTCCCCCCCTGACTGCACTGTCATCTTTACTCTCCGAGAGTACAGCAGGGTAAAGGCCAATCTCAACTGTCAATCTTTGCCCTACTCCTCGAGTCTCCCGCTACGACATCACGCCTCTCCATTTGCAGTGAATTTGTCACCCGAGTCCGACATCAGTGTAGCTATCAACAGCAATAGTGTCGTTAGCGAGCTCCTCATAACACGCAAACAGGTCAAAACATTGCTAATATTTACGTGGCGTAGCAAACGTTGAATATCTGATAATGAAAATTTGGTCCTGGTTTGTCTACGTTTCAAGGGGTGTGAACTATAGACTGTATATAGAATGGACGCTGAAGCCACTGTGAGAACAGCACCCTCTGGTGACTTGCTGTGGAATAGGTCATAAACCCTTCCTCCTCCAGCAATCCCTATGGAGTTGTAGACAAACTTAAGAAATTAATTACACAGAATATACATTTTTTTTCAACCCTCTTGTTTGCGATGTTGACATGTAGTTACTGACGATGCTACAGCGCAGGTGGTGGTTCCAGAAAGTGGAGAAAATCCTGGAAATACCAAAAGCGATTTGGCTTCAAATTTGTATACTGAAGAAAGGCAGAGCCAAGTTGTCCATAGTGTAAACAGTCTATGGTGTGTACCCCATGCTCTTCCCCTTCCCCTCACGGAGAACTGGGACACTTCTTTGCTTGACGTGGACGTGCAAAACCGAGGGCTAATGGGTAAGAGAAGGGCTAAGGGGTACAATTGGGATTGGCCCTGAACCACTCAGAAAATCTCTAGTGGAAGCTGATGATACTTTAAATGTTGATCTTGAGGGGAAACTCTTACAGTTGAATGTGTTTCTGTTTCAGGATGAACGGCGCGCTCATTAAGAATCATGAGGAGGATGTAGGAAACAGAACTTCTGTGTATGTTCACACAGCTCACTCCATCACCACATCGAGGTATTTACTGCGGAAGTACGGATATACAAATGCCCCTGCTGACGAGGTATCCAAACTTTGATGAAAACAGCAAAATACTTAAATTGTCTTAACTCCTGCACTCATCCTTCATCATTTTGCTTTGGCAGGGAATAAAATACGTGATGATTCCTGAGGGGATGAGGGATTTTCAATGGCTCATCGGTCTTCTTAAAAGAGAGAGGGTTGCTGCTGGACAGTATCGTAACAATAGGTGAGCATCACACATCAAAACATGCTTCGTGTCTCTCATGTTGGGGACTTATTAGATTGGGCTTTAAAGTTGTCACCATGGTTATAGAAATGTCATAACGTTGCACTTTCTTCAGGTAGAAAACACACGTACTTACAATAAGGTAGGGAATGACGAAGAACCAGGACCACTCCCAACAACATGCTTGTCACATAGTAACTGCTTCAGGACACTTAAGACCCAGCTTAAGTCTGCAAACACTCCCACTCACATGTCTCTCCCCTGGGACAGGACTGCACCCGTCCTTGCAACACTAAATGAACACATAAAACAGTGGATTTTCTGCTTTAACTCAGTCTGCAGGGATTATTGTTTTCATTCTGATGATAGGAGCTGATGAACTAGTCTTTCATCATAGCAATGAGACATAAGTAATGAACTCTCACACTGCCACTCTTTGTGAGCATGAAGTGATTTAAACCCCCTCTTTGAAATACTTCAAGTAAAACAACATTAACTTTTTAAAGACGGTTAATCTGTTCTCCTCCTCCAATAATATTTGCCATTATATTCAACCTCAAATATCAGACTATCAAAGGACTTTTAGTTTGTTTTTACCAAATGCACCTCACATATCCAGAGTTTTTACTTTCTTCTTACAAAATATATGCAACAACAAGATATGAATGTCTCATTTCTAAAATTAGTTTAAAGACGTCTCTTGATTTTTGTTTGAACCCTCCAGGCCATGGACATACTACAGTAACCAATTCAACGAAAGCCACTTTTACGTTCTGCACCAGGACTTCCTCAGATACGTGCGAAACAGGTTAAGTTCTTGATCATTTTCACGCTTAACTTTATTTATGGTAAACAAAACTAATCAGGTACCCTACATTAAATGCATAATTTTCTGTGTGTTTAATGCCCACAGATTTTTAAAGTCTCCTAATCTGAACAAGGGTTTCTGGAGGATAGTCAGACCAACCAACGGGGCTTTTGCTCTCTTCGTGGCTCTACATACATGTGACATCGTAAGTTTTCGCGAATTTCTAATTTCTTTTTACTCCTGTCAAACTTTTAATTGCTGTTTTTTTTAAGGCCACTTTTAGACGGAAACGGTCTCCTTAGAAAACGGAAAAATTTAGTTTCGTTTAGGGGCGTCCGTTTAGACGGCAGCTGCGTTTTCAGGAGATGAAAACTTAACAAAGTGAAAACCCCCTCCAGAGTGGGAATGTTGTAAACGCTCTGCTAATCCCGCTTTCGTCTAAAGTTCAAAACCGCTGAAAACAGTCAAACCTGTGACATCCTGGCTCAACCATGCTAGACATTCGAGTCGCGCTGTCGTTATTATTGAACGGGCAGGAGCTCAGAATCCTCACGGATCATACTGCTCAGCAGAGGAGGCGTCTGAATTATTTGCATCAAATAAGTTGTTCTACGTATGCGTTGCTGGTCTATATGGGAGCGCGGTCACACCGACATGCGCCACCTAGCGACCTGGCATGCACATTACAGCGTTTTCAACCACATTGCGTTTTTGAGTAAACACAGCATAAAAACGGAAAACGAAACGGCACTTTTCCGTTTTCTTTGGAGACCGTTTCCGTCTAAAAGTGGCCTAAGTGTCAGATGAAATGTTCGATCTGTTTTTTGTCACCCCCAGGTGTCAGCATACGGGTTCATGACTGACGACTACAACAAGTACAACAACTACTACTATGAAACCGACAAAAAAACACGTGTCATTTTCTATAGCAACCATGACTACAACTTGGAGAAGGATACCTGGAAAAACTTGCACAACACCAAAATAATGAAGCTTTATCAAAATCAGTGACAGAGACAAAAAGAAGCTCTAATACTTTTACGATGGAAAGTCGGTCTCTGTGGGACGTTTGGTTTCTGAGCTCTTGTGCGTGATGTCACTTGACCCACCTACCCTCACCTGGATGGCAAAAGATACAACAATGATTATCTCTTAACAAACAGTTAGACAGTTGTACCTTATGATATGGCTGCTGATGGCATATATATTGATATATTTATAGATATTTTACAATTCTACCTTCAGTTTACTAAGAACTAAAAACTCAGGAGTGCCTCTGTTTGACTTTACATAAGAAGTGTCCACAAAGGTCTTTGAAATGAAGAGGTCCTCTGTTCTTTGGAACAAGCTCTGTTTTAATCGTTTGTGCCTTATAAATCTAAATAAGTGTATTCCCCTTTCACTGTGTGACTTTGAATTATGGATTTTTAACATACTTTGGGGATTTTTCAGGATGTAGGAGCATTTAAGCTGCAGCTATGCGCCTGAGTATTACAACAAAAACAAAAAGTGCAACTCAAGTTTGATTATGTGAGGGTCATCTGTTTACATTTGTGATTTTTTTCTATATTTTGGTGTCATTTTCTTTTGTATTTATCATGTTATGTAACCCCACTGATGGAAATGAAAAACTCAGTATTTTTAAATTCACTGGCATTTGGTACTGTTAAATAAAAAAGCTCTACTAACTGCAACTCTTGTGTAACCCAGGTCATAGAAAATGACTGGATTAATATCATGAAGAAAAAGACTTAAAGGGTAAGAAGGATGAAAAGATATTAAAATATGTTGTGGTGTAATTATTTTTTTGTAATTTTGTTTTTGTAATTAAATCGTGACACAATCAAATGCCATGATACCGCAGTTTTATCAAGTCATGTCTAAATCTTGCGTGAGTGCGAGCAGCCAACGGTAGAAGATGAGTAAGTCTGAAACGCTGACTGGAAAGGATAACGCAGCACAATTTTTCACATTAAGTTAGTAAAAACTGAACAAAACTGCTGAAACTGCCGTTTAAACAACCGGAACTAGGAGGACTGATAAAACCCGGACACGAATAACATCAGACTGTATGGAGCGCGAATTGGTGAGTAATATTACCCACCTGTTAATCATCATCGCTGATTGATGGCATTGCGTGTTTTAAGGTAAAGTGTCTTTTGTTAAGTCTGAAACCTAGTTCTGACCTTGTTATCCAGGACAGGTTTTTCCCACCGGATTTTGACCCTTGATGGCGAGCTAAACCAGAATTCACCCAAAGATATTTAAGAAAGGCTAGATGACCTGAGATGGAGTCACCGGCGTCCCTACATGGCGGCCATCTTACTCCAGTGTACCAATCTGGTACGCTCTATGGTAGTTACCGGGAGGTGAGTAATCTGCATGATCAAAAATACTCGCTGAAATCTTGACAGATTTACAAACAGTTTTGTTTATTAAAGAATTTAATAACGTGACTATGAGTCGGGATGCTTGGACATATTGAAATGGCAGATTTTCTTTAAGAAAAAAAAAGACGAACAGTTGTTTCACAGCTATTTGCGAGCAAAGGCTAACTTTTGAGTCACTTGCGTGAGTTGTCAAGGCCGAGACCACAATCGAGATTTTAATTTTTTTGTCCTACAGCCTATTTCTTATTTATTAAGTCTAAAGGTCCTTACACGCCGGCGTTGACACGAATATAGAACGCTAAATTAAGAAATAGTCAGAGGCGAATTTTGACGCGCCTGACTGTACACATCAAGCCTGATGCTATTTTGCGACTTTCCTCGGGGAAAAAGACGCATCACGGGAAAGCTTGAAACGTCCTTACACGCTCAAGCCAAACGGTCAGCACTTATAGCCAATCAGAGGCGCAGGAGGGCGGGACCTTCCCTTGCCATCCGTCAGCGTCCCAGGTGGAAGCGAGAAGACAAAAATGGAATCTTCTACTTCAACGTCACGTGATGGCAAATTGGTACTGCTTTTGCTTTCTCAAAAGAAAAAGAAACGTAGCACATGGGTGCATCTAATAGTAAAAAAAAAGAAGAGAACTTGCTGAGTTTCACTGCTTCGTTCAGGAGCTGGAACTGCACCACTGTCGCTTCAGAACCTATTTTCGGATGTCCGTTGGACAATTTGAAGTCCTGCTGAAACAATTGGCTCCAAGTTTGAAGAAGCAGAAGACTACACACTAGTGTTGAGATGGCTTTCTGTCATTCTGACGTTTAGCAAACTGTTAAAGCCCACAAACCATCGTCATATGAGAAATCTGACGCTATGACTCACCGCAAGTTGTTCTTCAGGTCGTTGTCTTTGTAATGTTTGTGTAAACGATCATAACCAACCAGCTGGCGGCACTATTACACTCAAAAAGCTGATACTGAGAGGGAGGGAGGGAGGGATAGTCTCCTGCTCCTCATTTGTAAAGTACAAACTGCTCAGACGCTCCAGACTGGTCCATGTTCTCGATGGGTCAGATGCGACGGGCTCCACCTTACATGCGTGGAACTTGCTTCGTAGAACAGGCCCCCGGTCTTGTTGTGTCTCAGACCTTGCTTTGCTTTTTGCCTCATCTCTTTTGGATACCTCTGCTGAATCTGACTGCCTTCCCATGTACCGACTCCTGCTTGTTTCAATCAAATATTTTACCCGCATTGACCTCCCTTCGGTGTTTGCATTTGTTTCCACACATTCTGAATCCTGTTTCATGACATGGAGACTATCAGAGGCTTTTCAACACATCCTAATTTAGTTCTGGTGAGGTTTTAATTACAAATATCAGGTGTGTCCCCACCTTGTGTGTCTATTTTATTCAGTTTTATGGGGACTGTTTTGTGACAATTAATCTATACAATTAAGCTTTTGCTTAAAGTAATTGACAGAAAAATATTAAAATAAATTAGATCCATAATTAGACAACTTGATGTCCTTTAAAAACTCACCTCTTCAGTATTTTCTTGAGCTTAAACACAAAATCTGACTCCTAAGTTTCCTTATCTAACCTAACTAGCACTGATGTCATCAACTGAGAAGTGGGGTTGACTCTAAATGAAGACATTTACATGAGGATAGAATCATTGTTTGATGTTACGCAATTAACAGGATGTTAAACCACACCAGAGGCTGTTCTATTTATACAAAGCATTTAATAGCTAATCTGCTCAGTTCACACCGTCTCATGTACCGGCCCTAAAAGTCAACTGTAATGTAAGTCCCTCAAATTAAAGGCAGGTCAGTTTGCCATGCTGTTGTAACACGTGCAGAGCGTGTTCTTGCATCGTCTCATTGAAATCAGCAAGGGCGTCCCTGAAAAAGACGTGGTCTGGATGGCAGCACGTGTTGCTCCTAAACCTTTATGTACCATAGACTGTATGTATCATGGACAACTTTGCTCCGCCTTCCGTCACTATGCGATGCTCTTGCTCGCCCATAGGCTAAATCGAGTGTCAATCATACAAAACATGAACCCCTAATAACTTTTAAAAATGGAGCTGTACAGGAAAAAGAGGACTTGAGCACAAACCAGTCTTACAATCACTTAATGTCAATATCGCAACCAGGGAGGAGAACAATTTGTAGTCTGTGTAATTAATTTCTCAAATTTGTCTACAACTCCATAAGGATTGCTGGAGGAGGCGGGGTTTATGACCCTTACTGCAACCAGTCACCAGGGGGTGCTGTTCTCACAGAGGTTAATAACATACACAGTGCTCAGTGCTCATTTTTAAATCACAGTTCACAAATTAACACTTACAAATGAACGCACATACCAAAACCTGATTTTCAGCACATTTCTATCAAAATTTTCACAGATTACTCAATACAAAACTTTCACATTACCTCATTAAGTCTCACAACAATGGTCAGTATTGACATTTACAACTTTAAAGATGTTGGATAAACACTGAGTTTTTGGCAGAAGCAGCAGATCTGTAGACGCAACCCTTAGATTTGATGTTTTAGAAGTTTTACACTTGTGTTACTTCATCTCTCTTTCCCCTTTTGTATCTTTTATACTTGATATATGAGACATGATATGTGATATGAGATGATACTCTCTGATAAAAGGAGCATATTTGTCCACATCTACTCAGCACAAATTAACATAAGCAGAAAAACCGGAATAGTTGTTCGAGGCAGGTATGTGGCAGGTGGTTCAACATCCTCACAGTATAAAAAGCAGGAGGAGAGAAAACTGCCACCACACCCTGCATGCAACTCAGTGTCTAAGCCTCAGGTTTTCAGTGATGGTGCACAAAAGTTTAGAGATTCTGAAATTTATTTGTTTGATCACATGGACCATTATATTTGTCGTCGTTTTATGGGGAGTTTTCTCAGAAAATTTGAGGTAAGTTCTTTTTATAATCAGAGAATGTGCTTTTTTCATCTATGATCTTTTCTAGCATGTTTATTTCACTTTCTGCCAGATAAACCTCTGTGTAAGCAGATTTAAGGGTTTTTAACCAAAGGGAAACACCCTCACACTGTTCAACTTGCAGAGAGAGGAACTTATACAAATTATAGATGTGTGATGTTACCTCTCCGAGGGTATTTTAACTCACATTGTCTTGCTGTCTTGTTCAGCTGCCCTTCCTTCCCAGAATACGAGTACAAAGATCTATTGAAGGCGTTGAATGCAAGAGTCAACTTGATATCACAACTTGACGGGTTTAACGCAACAACAGTCGGAGTCACCTCACCTGATGCTGAGACTCCCATGCCTCCTCTCGACATCAAGTCATTCAAGAAGTATCCTGTTTGGGATTTTGAGGACATCTATAACCAGGATGCTCCCCCCAGAAAGACAGTAAGCATGATGAACAAGGACTGAGTTGTTTTAAAGGGTTTAACAGTGTGGGAGTGGATAATCATAGCTGCTGCTCTTTAGCACAGTGTTCAGTTGTCTTCCTTCCTGGTTGTTAAAACTTGTTCTACAGACAGTTTGCACGAATATTTTGGTGATTGTCAATCTTTAACCCCTGAGGCCTGTACTACGAAGCTGATTTCGATCTTAGTGAGATAACTTCTGGATAACTCCTGGGTTTTCTGTACTACGAGGGTGGATATTTTTAAAAAGAGGCTAAAGACACACCTTTTTAGTCTGGCGTTTAACTGATTTTACTTAATACATAATTTTTAGTTGTTTTAATTTTTTAGTTCATAGCGTTTAACTGATTTTATTTAAAATATTATTTTATGCGTTTTAACCTTTTAGTTCCTAGCTCCAGTGTCTCCTCATGCATTCTTCCTCACCGGGACCCTCGGTACAAAAGCCATGACGAAATGCAAAACAAAACAACCAAGCACTGTCCTGTGTGTGTATGTTTGTGTGTGGGTAGGTGGGTGGGTGTTTGTGTCTAAGTGATCGTGTATCTGTGTGTGGGCCTGGGAGGGAGGGGTTTTTATTCTTATTTTTATCTTATCATTCTGTAAAGCACTTTGTGCTACTCCCATGTATGAAAAGTGCTATACAAATATAATAAATTTGAATTTGAATTTGAATTTCCTTTTACCTGGGTCTGTTGCCCCGGTAACTTACAAACGCCAAACCTGCTCCAGAGCAGGTTATGTTTCAGGATAAGATCTCAGCGGGTATAAAAGACCGCCCACTGACCAATCAGATCTCTTGGGGAAAATGGCTTGCACACTTTTGCAGAATCCCGTGGACGTCGGTGCACGAATAGTGAGACGATATATTCATGATCGCTCAAATTAATTTGATATACCTGATGACGTTCTCTATGAGCGTTACACATTTTCCTCAGGCAACCTCAATATTCAGGTAGCATGAAGTCTAAGCAATGCACTAATATTTGCCAAGCTCCAAGTTCCAGCTTCATGTGGCATATCAGTCATCATTCAGAATTTATTGAAGCAGATTAGAAAACTCCTCTTAACCCCAGCTATATATCCCATCAAAGTGTGACCATTAGATGATGGAGAAATAATAAAAAAGCTCTTCACCAAGGCAGTGTGAGGAAACTGTTTACATGTTGAAATATGTACAATTAAAATCTTCCAATAAACCTACTAACCATTTTATAGGATATTTTTATATTTATTTTGTATTTGCTCCCACGTAGGCTACTCTTTTCCCCGCTGCTGTTGCATCTGAAATGAGGTCAGTAATGATGGTGATCACACAAACTGTACGATAATGTATTAGGGGACCATACATTCATGAACGCACAAATGTAATTTACACGATCTGCGATTTTTTTTTTGCCAGCAGTCCCTTTGGCTTCTAGCAGCTGCAGCAGTCTTGTTATCATGTCACGGTTTTCCTCGTATTTGCGTAAAATAATGCTCTGTTCCTCGGCTTCTCCGTTGTGGAGATTGGTCCGGTGGCACTGACTCCCGCCCTACGTGTGCACAGACAGATCTAGACTGGATACAGTTATCGAGTTGATATCCTGCCTCGTAGTAAAGCTGATCGGGATCACGGAGATCTGGTGAAGTTAAGCGAGTTGTGGCAGAGTTATCCTGGGTGTGTTAATCCAGCTTCGTGGGACAGGCCTCTGGTGTCTTTCCCTCTGTTTTGATCATGCTACTGTCAACCCCCTTTATTAAGTAAACCTCCCTGTGATCTGAATGTTTGAAGTCATTTCAGACCAATCTCAAAGTTCATGTTTTTATGACTCACTGCAGAATAATCTG
Organism: Xyrichtys novacula; assembly: GCA_962446985.1. Lineage (NCBI taxonomy): Eukaryota > Metazoa > Chordata > Actinopteri > Labriformes > Labridae > Xyrichtys > Xyrichtys novacula. The sequence continues at coordinate 1,376,584 of OY660882.1, read as the reverse complement.
ACTCCACTCCCACTGGGTCAGATTGGTCAATACAGTATTCGATTGCTATGCTGATGACACTCAGCTATATATCCCACTAAAGACCAGCAATACTGATGTCTCTATAGTCTTTATACCTCTCTAAATCTGAACTAAAAACTCATCCTTGAGCCTTTTACTGATTGCTGTGCGACTTAATTTTATTTTTAACATCTTGTTATTAAACTTTTTGCCTCTATTTTAATGTCCTGCCATATAGCACCTTACTTTTGAAAGGCGTTAAATCAAGTTTATCAATAACATGATTACTTACATGGATTTTCTGATTACAAATACTTCAACACTGTCTTAATGTAGCCTATGTATTTTCCAGGATTTATGGGCTGTTTCTTCCCCTGCTTCAAATGTCCTCTGAATTTAAAGTTTCAGACGGATGTACACGGTTAGAATCAAATCTTAAACTTTAGTTTTTGTTTCATAATTAATGTTATGTTGTTTACATCTCAGACCTGTGCCCAGTCTCTGCGAAACTCCCAGGATGAGAGCTTCAAGAAGGCTTTCCTTCCCAACATTCGGCTGTATCTCCACAAAGACAACTTCAACATGAGCGAGTGGAACCGGCTCTCACATTTTAACAATCCATTTGGTTTCATGAGTTATGAATATAAAGGTAATATAACCTTGTTTGTATTATAACCTTAACTTCATCTTTACAGATATTTTCAGAAAATTTCATGAGACATAAGCTGTCAAGTGCTAACAAGATCCATGGAGGTCATGAAGGTTCTTGTTGTAAGTTGTTTGATTATTGTGTCTTCATTTAGCATGTTTTTGTTCCTGTTTTGGTTTGCAGATGTGATAGAGGCGATTAAGTTGATTCCAGAACCAAAAGAGCCACTATTCCCCCCAAAGCTAGGAGGTGATGGGTGTGTGCGATGTGCTGTGGTGGGCACAGGGGGAATCCTGAACGGCTCCAAAAAGGGGAAAGAAATCGATGATCATGATTATGTTATCCGGTAAGTAATGAAAAGAGAATCATTTCTGCTTATTAGGGGCTATTTTGCTGAAAAAAGGCTTCAAACCATTTTATTATTTGGATCAGTTTTTGTTGGTATAGTGCCAGTCTGTGAGAAATATTATCTCAAGACACTTTATAAGGAAGTCGTTGCAGTTTTGTTATTCACAAACCATAACAAAGAACTCATTCACATTTGACAGCTATCAGTGGCAACTACATGCGGTGGAAAAACTTATCAGAATGTAGAAGTCAACTATGAAGTAGGCCAGTATGGTACTGTTTGTTTTTTTTGCCTCCCTCGGCTGCACTGTGTCATCTTAACTCTCCTGGAAGTACAACAGAGTAAACCGCTCAGAAAATCTCCAATTATATGGAAGCAAATTTGTATAATAAGTCAAATGAAAATAGATGAACAGAAATGCAATTGCATTTTCAGAATGTACCTGCACTTCTTGACTCATAAATAAGATTTAAAAAAAAATAATCCAAACTGCAATTGCTTTTTCAAAACTGATCATTCTGTAACTTATTTCAAATGTAAAAGAAAAATCCATTTGAGATTTAATTTTCAAAATATGCCTCAGCAAATATGTTCCAACATTCAATTCGAAAAGTCAAATCTGAAAATTCAAATGCATTCGCAGTATGGCTTTTTTCGTTCCAAAGTCAGAACTGCATTTTTTGACCCAAAAATAAAATGAAGAATAAATAATACGAACTGCATTTTCATTTTCTTATGCTAATCGTGCATTTCGTAACACAATTCAAAAGAGAAACTAAACGGGCCATTACTTTTTCATTTTTATGTCCACGTGCAAAAAAAGTACCAAAACTCAAATCGGCTTCGTAATCCCAAGTGGCGCACAAAAAAATGTCATTAATACTGTGTTTCCATGGTACTGCGTTGCTTTATTTTCGAGCTTGATCAACAATACAGTGGCTCTTCCTGAAACCATTGCTCGAGCTTTAATAAGTTTAGGTTCCCAGTTGGAGTTGCAAACTATTTCTGAACCGGACGCCCGTGACAGATGTGAGGAAATACTGGAGACTTGGCTACATATTCTGCAATCACTTGAATTAATGGTGCGTCCGAGTTACCTCGGTAGTCAGATGTCGGAGCTGAAAATGACGTCACACCCGAGTTCCCAGCGTTTCAGTTACCAAGTACAAAAAAAGTAAAATCGCAGGCTTGAAACAAGCTGGCGACATCTACGAAATTATTTTAGCGCTTGCCTCATATTCAGAAAGGCAAGTGCTAAAATAACTTTCGTAGATATAACCATCTTGTTTCCACCTCCAACTTGTTTTTTTCCGACTTGGTAACTGAAACGCTGGGAAATCGGGTGTGACGTAAATTTCAGCTCAGACTTCTGACTTCCAAGGTAACTCAAATGCACCATAAGTCATAGCATGTTCGATTTTTAAAAAGGAAAAGCAATTGCAGTTCGTATTGTTTTTAATTTTAATTATGAGTCAAGAAGTGCAGGTACATTCTGAAAATGCAAATGCATTTCTGTTAATCTATTTTCATCTGAATTATGATACAAATTTGCTTCCATACAATTGAGGCTGATGACGCTTAGAACGTTGATCTTGGGGGAAGCGCTTAATGTTGCTTTCTTCAACGAACCTTTATCACGTGACGAAAACGAGACAAAACGTAAATGGTGGCCTTGTGACGATAACTATCACAGACATAATAAAAGATAGACCCCACATCGGCCGCTACCACGAATGGGCGCTGTCGAGAAATGCGGCCGCCATCTTGGTCCGGTCATCCGCCTCACTCTGCACCGCTGTTTAACCGGCGGAATGAAGTCTGAGCGCATAAAATGAATCATAGTTCGCTCAATACTACGTAATTTTCTTCTCTGCAAACGCCATTCAAAGAGGCATGATAGAGGCCTTTTTTTTTTGGTGTTTTCAAATACTCAGAATGAATAAAATGATATTTTAGAACATGGCAGCAGTGGCTGTATTATAGTATAACAATTAATCAAGGATATATCTAGGTTTAGAGCTAGGTTCCTGCTATGTCTCAATAATTTAATAACTGGCGGTTTTAATAGGCCAATTCAATATATATTGATTTGATTATATTTTATTTAGTTTAATTTTATTTATCCATTTGTAGACACACACAAATAATGTCATATAGAAGCACTATTTTAATAACTGGAAAATACACACAAAGAAATACACACAAATATATAGTCTACATATAAAAAAGATTTAAACACAAGAACAGCATGACAGGACAGCGTCTAAACTACATATCAATTTGCTTGTTGCCTACACAGCACAGAGGAATCACTTGCTGCGAATTTCTCCCTCTAACAGCAATCTCCCACTTCTTCCTTAAGTTTTTGTCCTTAGGAAATCTTCAAAATGAAACAGGAGATCACCACAAAGAAATCTTTAATAAAACAGAGCTCACTTTCTTCCTTCTTCTTTCTATTTTATTTCTTAACGTTTCTTAGAACCTCTCTCAAACAAAAGTTTTTCAATCTAATGCAAATCTGTTGATAATAGAGCAAAGTTGCTATTATTGTGAGTAAGCTAGCTGTTCACAAATGCTGTTTCCTTTTTGGAGTTGACCGATAGTCTTCCACTTTGGCCTACAAATGACTCTACAGTCAAGTGTAATGTTGAAAAAACGTTTAATCATACCTGTGAGAAGTTATTCCTTGAGCCCTGTTCTCTGCTGTCCGTCTGTTGGCACAGGAATACGCCGCACAGTGCTCCGGCATCGCTGAATGAATGAATGAATGAATATGATTGACCGGAGCGTATGGGAAGCTTGACCTGACCAAGATGGCGGCCGCATTTCTCGCTGCGCAGCACCCCCAGCGGGGTCTATCCTTTTATTATGTCTATGATAACTATAACTAAACATATGATGCAATATTGTTGACCTCTAAAAACAAGACTTACAATGGTTCTCAAAATAAAAACTGAAACGAGTCGAGAGGAAATTGTTTAGCCGCGTCGCTGTTGTTTTCTGTTTCCTCGGCTGTGAATCGCCCTGCTCAGACTCGCGGTAGTTTGAGACGCAGTGGACAAAGACGTTTTTGGGTGAGTTGGAGTCATGGCCGGTTGGACACACTTCAATTACAAAAGAAACAAAACGGAATGTGTCGTGGAGAAAGATGGGGAGAAATGCGGCCATAAAATAGCTATCTCAAGGCCTTCCATGCTGAACTCGAGGTAAATTAAGTTTGTGAGGTAACAATAATATAATGACAAGATAACCATGTTTGATTTGTGGTATGGTTTTATCTATTGTATACTATACTAGGTAATTCCAAACTGGGTTAAACAGAATTACATTACTAAAAGGAGACTGAAACTAGACTGAGATGTCATCAGTTTTTGTCGACTAAAACTAGGCATAAAATAGTCAGAGGTTATTCTGACTAAAGCGCTCAGTTTTAGTCGACTAAAACTTGACTGAACAAAAATGAGTTTGGACGTGACTAAAACAAAAATAAACTTAAAATGAAAGTTTGACAAAGACTAGACTAAAACTAAAATTAAAACAAAACAACACTCATTTGAATGTGTTTCTGTTTCAGGATGAACGGTGCGCTCACTAAGAATCATGAGGAGGATGTAGGAAACAGAACTTCTGTGTATGTTCACACAGCTCACGCCATCACCACATCTAGGTATTTACTGCGAAAGTACGGGTATACAAATCCCCCTGCTGACAAGGTATCCAAACTTTGATGAAAACAGAATAACACTGTAATTGTCTTAACTCCTGCACTCATCCTTCATCATTTTACTTTGGCAGGGAATAAAATATGTGATGATTCCTGAGGCGATGAGGGATTTTCAGTGGCTCGTCGGTCTTCTTAAAAGAGAGAGGGTTGCTGCTGGACAGTATCGTAACAATAGGTGAGTATCAGCTCTTACAGTATTATCAGATTGTGCACACACCAAAACATGCTTCGTGTATCTCATGTTGGGGACTTATTGGATTGGGCTTTAAAGTTGTCATCTTGTTTATGGAAAAGTTAAATAGCTGCACTTTCTTCAGGTAGAAATCTTCTATCCACTGAGTAAGAACATAAGGGTTTGGCAGTCTGCTCACGCTCAGGTCTTCAAGTAATACGCCCTGTCTCAAAGAGTCACCTCACATATTCAGAATTTTTACTTTGTTTTTCTTACATAATAAATGCAACAAACTCAGGGCTGTGCCTTTCCACAGAGACATGAATGTCTAATTTCTAAAATTAGTTTAAAGACGTCTCTTGATTTTTGTTTTCGAACCCTCCAGGCCATGGACATACTACAGCAACCAATTCAACGAAAGCCGCTTTTACGTTCTGCACCAGGACTTCCTCAGATACGTGCGAAACAGGTTAAGTTCTTGATCATCACACTCAACTTTTTTTTATGGTTTGTATCAGTGTTAGTGTAACAGCTTTCCTATGCTGTTAGTTGTGGCGAACACCTTTTGCTTCAGTTGACGCGTGCCCGTAGGTGAAATAATGTCACATGTCCATATCTTCTGTTGTTTTGTTTTATTTACTCATTCATCATTTCACGCAAGACAAAGACACAAGACCACTCCACACGGTCAAAAACTGTTTGGCTTCCCAGGTGTGCGCACCTGTCCCAATCAACCCACCTATTAAATAGACAGGCACGACAGCACCATCTGTTGGCACAAAAAACACACAGCAACAAACTGCAAAAGCCCAATCTGGCTCCTACAGTTAGTGTAAGAAGTTGAAAAAGATAACAAACAAAACTAATCAAGTATCCTACATTAAATGCATTATTTTCTGTGTGTTTAATGCCCACAGATTTTTGAAGTCTCCCAATCTGAACAAGGGTTTCTGGAGGTTAGTCAGACCAACCAACGGGGCTTTTGCTCTTTTCGTGGCTCTACATACATGTGACATCGTAAGTTATCTCCAATTCTTTAAGGTCTTCAAAACGCCATCAACCATATCATCTGTAAATAATAACTCATTTAAACTTTTACTCCACAAATTAAAAGTTTACTTTCTTGATAAGTGGGGTGAAAGATACAATAAAACAGGTTTTGATCCAGATGCAGGTGTGCTATCACTTTTCTCTTTTGTATAAAACTATAAAAACTTTTTCATTAAGGTCATGGTACAAGCCAAAAGAAGAGAGCAATTATTGGAGTTTTTCAAATGTATACTGTTCCATTTTTTTATTGTAGGGTACTAGTATTAATAATTATTAATTATTATAATCTCTGAAGACTCTTATCATAATGTACACACCGCGGCAGTGGTCCCAGTGGCCCTTTCAAAATCTCCTAAAGGGAATTTTCTAGTCTTGATTTGTTCCTGTTGAAATTTGAATTGTTGCTCTAAAAACTCTGTTTTTTATGTGTCAGATGAAACTTTTTTAAGGTAGATCTGTTTTTGTCATCCCCAGGTGTCCGCATACGGGTTCATAACTGACGACCACAGCAAGTACAACAACTACTACTATGATAAAGGCACCAAAACCCATGTCATTTTCTACAGCAACCATGACTACAACTTGGAGAAGGATACCTGGAAAAAGCTGCACAACACCAAAATAATGAAACTTTATCAAAATCAGTGACATATATATAAATGTGTGTGTATATGTACATATAAGCTCCGTTTTAATCGTTTGTGCCTTATAAATCTAAATAAGTGTATTCACTTTTTACTGTGTGACTTTGAATCTGGATTTTCAACAGACTTTGGGGATTTTTTTTAGGATGTGGGAGTTTTGAAGCTTTGGCTATGTGCCTGTGTATTACAACAAAAGCAAGAAGGGAAATTTAAGTTTGATTATGTGAGGGTCATCTGTTGACATTTGTGATTTTTTTCTTTATTCTGGTTTCATGTTCTTTTGTATTTACCATATTATGTAACCCCGCTGATGTCTAAATCTTTGATGGAAATGAAAAACTTTGAATTTTTTAATTAATTGGTGTTTAGTGTTTTAAAAAACTACTAACTGCAACTCTTGTTTTCTTCACAATACCTGAATTTAAGGAGAAAAATCTGCTGCATAATTAGAGCTATGAAGGTTTATCTAAGATGCAGGAATGTTTGATGCACTTTCAAAAGGAGAGGAAAACAGTGTTCAACCAGTAGGTGGCACTATTACTCTTAAAAAGCTTATAGTAATGGACCAGTTTCTGACAACAACCACCAACCCTGTAACATTGAAAGCACAGTGTTGAGTATTTAGAAAAAAGACGTTTCTCCTGAGAAAGAAAGAGAAGAGAACAATGAAGGGCACAGTTTTACTGTGAGCTAAAATGGGTTTGTGTGTAAACCGTGTCCAAAGGAGATGAAAAATGCCCATGTTTCACGGTGGGACACGTAACATCATCTTTGACAGTGTGATGACACACTGGTTCAATTTCCAGTTGTTATAGTCAGTACTCTGGCTGTTGGTGTGTGGTGTGCTGTGTTGGCCCTGTCCTTACCCACCACATATGATAACACCAACCAACCAACCAACAACAACAACAACAACCACTAACAACCACAACAACAACAATCACCAACAACAATCACCAACAACAACCAACAACCACCAACAACCACCAACAACAACCATTACCAACAACCACTAACAATCAACAACAATCAACAATAACAACCAACAAAAACAAACAACAACCGCCAACAATCAAAGACAACAACCAACAACCACCACCAACCAACAACCACCGACAACCGACAACAACTAACAACACCAACCAACAACAACGAAGTGCTTTCCATAAAATTGCTGTACAGGCAGTAAAATCAAACAGAGTAAAATACAATTGTAGTGCCTGGCAACTCAAATTGTGAGTACGCGTGCAACTATGCGTGATGACGTCAGAGTACGTGACAGGTATGGAAGAGGGAAGAGAAGTTATTAAAGAGTGTGATGACTGTTGGAGTGAGTACAAGAATTAATGTTAAGAAGAAGTGAGAAACATTACAACAATCATGACACATGGCAAAGGTTAAACAAGTGGATCTTGAGCTTTGCTTTAAAAGCATCCACAGAACATTCTAGGCTTATTTCCACAGGAAAATTATTGCACAGCTTTGGTGCCAGAAAAGAAGCTCACTCAACAACAGTCCTTTCCTTGACCTTAGGAACAACCAAAAGGCCAGTCCCTGAGATCTGAGGATACAGGAAGGTGTATAAATGGTGAAAAGATCTTCTAGATTAGAAGGTACAATTCCATGAACAGTTTTATAAGTCAGAGCATATGTAGCATGTGTGACATACAATATATGTTGCACTGTACAGCCCTGTTAGATAAGGTAGCAAACCTCATACAACCTAACTAGTTCTATATAATTAGCTGAGAGGTGGAGTTGACAGTAGATAAGGACATTCACACAAGGACAGCATCATTGTTAGAATGATTGACAGGGTGTCAAACCACGCCAGAAGGTTTTTGTCCATTTATGAAAACCCTGTGAACCTTTTTATTCAAATCGTTTAATGTCTTAACTGCTCAGCTCACACTGTCCCATGTACCAGCCCTGAAAGTTCAACTGCAATTTAAGTTAATTTAAACAGACAAAAATATGAAACTGCTCAACTTCAATGGTATATAGACGCAAAGAAAGAATCATCAGGCCACCTATTTCACAAACCTTTATCTTAGCTGACACTCGGGTTGTTAGGTGTTTAGGATATCCCAGTCTTTAGTTGACCTGTCCCAACTTTTTGGGAACACGTTGCAGGCATCAAACTCAAAATGAATGACTTTTTAAAAAAAGAAATAAAGATTATCAGTTTCAACATTGATAGATTGAATAAATTGAATGTCTTGTCTCTGTAATATATTAAATAGAAAATAGGTGGAAAAGGATTTGCAAATCATTGTATTCTGTTTTTATTCTTGTTTTGCACAACATTCCAGCTTCATTGGAATTTTTTGTTGTTTTTTTTAGCATTTTATGACCCTTTTGGGCTGGTATTCCAGTGATGTAAAGTTAGACACAGTAAAAGGTGTTACTTCTTACTCAGCTAGGCCGACACGAAATGACCTGAAAGTTGTGCCTTTATAAAAAATGTTTGGGGCTAGCTGTTAGCACCCACTGAGCCCACCTCCCTGAAAAAGACGTGGTCTGGATGGCAGCACATGTTGCTCCTAAACCTTTATGTACCATAGACTGTATGTATCATGGACAACTTTGCTCCGCCTTCCGTCACTATGCGAATTTTAATCCAAAATGCTCTTGCTCGCCCATAGGCTAAATCGAGTGTCAATCATACAAAACATGAACCCCTAATAACTTATAAAAATGGAGCTGCACAAGAAAAAGAGGACTTGAGCACAAACCAGTCTTACAATCACTTAATGTCAATATCGCAACCAGGGAGGAGAACAATTTGTAGTCTGTGTAATTAATTTCTCAAGTTTGTCTACAACTCCATAAGGATTGCTGGAGGAGGCAGGGTTTATGACCTATACTGCAACCAGTCACCAGGGGGTGCTGTTCTCACAGAGGTTAATAACATACACAGTGCTTCTCAACCATTTTTAAATCACATTTCACAAATTATGTTCACATTACCTCATTAAGTCTCACAGCAATGGTCAGTATTGACATTTACAACTTTAAAAATGTTGGATAAACACTGAGTTTTTGGCAGAAGCAGCAGATCTGTAGACGCAACCCTTAGATTTGATGTTTTAGAAGTATTACACTTGTGTTACTTCATCTCTCTTTCCCCTTTTGTATCTTTTATACTTGATATATGAGATATGATATGTGATATGAGATGATACTCTCAGAACTGCACTAATAAAAGGAGCATATTTGTCCACATCTACTCAGCACAAATTAACGTAAGCAGAAAAACCGGAATAGTTGTTCGAGGCAGGTATGTGGCAGGTGGTTCAACATTCTCACAGTATAAAAAGCAGGAGGAGAGAAAACTGCCACCACACCCTGCATGCAACTCAGTGTCTAAGCCTCAGGTTTTCAGTGATGGTGCACAAAAGTTTAGAGATTCTGAAATTTATTTGTTTGATCACATGGACCATTATATTTGTCGTCATTTTATGGGGAGTTTTCTCAGAAAACTTGAGGTAAGTTCTTTTTATAATCAGAGAATGTGCTTATTCTATCTATGATATTTTCTAGCATGTTTATTGCACTTTCTGCCAGATAAACCTCTGTGTAAGCAGATTTAAGGGTTTTTAACCAAAGGGAAACACCCTCACACTGTTCAACTTGCAGAGAGAGGAATAATTTATTTGCAACTTACTAGACCTTCATCAGGCAAATTATAGATGTGTGATGTTACCTCTCCGAGGGTATTTTAACCCACATTGTCTTGCTGTCTTGTTCAGCTGGCCTCCCTTCCTAGGATACGAGTACAAAGATCTATTGAAGGCGTTGAATGCAAGAGTCAACTTGATATCACAACTTGACGGGTTTAATGCAACAACAGTCGGAGTCACCTCACCTGATGCTGAGACTCCCATGCCTCCTCTCGACATCAAGTCATTCAAGAAGTATCCTGTTTGGGATTTTGAGGACATCTATAACCAGGATGCTCCCCCCAGAAAGACAGTAAGCATGATGAACAAGGACTGAGTTGTTTTAAAGGGTTTAACAGTGTGGGAGTGGATAATCATAGCTGCTGCTTATTTACACAGTGTTCAGTTGTCTTCCTTCATGGTTGTTAAAACTTGTTCTACAGACAGTTTGCACAAATATTTTGGTGATTGTCAATCTTTAATCCCTGGTGTCTTTCCCTCTGTTTTGATAATGCTACTGTCAACCCCCCTTTAATAAGTAAACCTTCCCTTGATCTGAATAAGTCATCTCAGACCAATCTCAAAGTTCATGTTTTTAGCAAGTTCTGATGTACATGGTTAGAATCAAATCTTCAACTTTGCTTTTTGTTTTATAAATTAATATGTTATTTTACATCTCAGACCTGTGCCCAGTCTCTGCGAAACTCCCAGGATGAGAGCTTCAAGAAGGCTTTCCTTCCCAACATTCGGCTGTATCTCCACAAAGACAACTTCAACATGAGCGAGTGGAACCGACTCTCACATTTTAACAATCCATTTGGTTTTATGAGTTACGAATATAAAGGTAATATAACTTTGTTTGTATTATAACCTTAACTTCATCTTTACAGATATTTTCAGAAAATTTCATGAGACATAAGCTGTCAAGTGCTAACAAGATCCATGGAGGTCATTAAGGCTCTTGTTGTTTGATTATTGTGTCTTCATTTAGCATGTTTTTGTTCCTGTTTTGGTTTGCAGATGTGATAGAGGCGATTAAGTTGATTCCAGAACCAAAAGAGCCACTATTCCCCCCAAAGCTAGGAGGTGATGGGTGTGTGCGATGTGCTGTGGTGGGCACAGGGGGAATCCTGAACGGCTCCAAAAAGGGGAAAGAAATCGATGATCATGATTATGTTATCCGGTAAGTAATGAAAAGAGAATCATTTCTGCTTATTAGGGGCTATTTTGCTGAAAAAAGGCTTCAAACCATTTTATTATTTGGATCAGTTTTTGTTGGTATAGTGCCAGTCTGTGAGTGATATTATCTCAAGACACTTTTGTTTGTTATTCACAAACCATAACAAAGAACTCATTCACATTTGACAGCTATCAGTGGCAACTGCATGCAGTGGAAAAACTTATCAGAATGTAGAAGTCAACTATGAAGTAGGCTGGTATGGTACTGTTTGTTTGTTTTTTGCCTCCCTCGATTGCACTGTGTCATCTTTACTCTCCTGGAAGTACAACAAAGTAAACCGCTCAGAAAATCTCCAATTGAAGCTGATGATACTTGAAATGTTGATCTGTGGGGAAAGCTCTTATATTTAAACGTGTTTCTGTTTCAGGATGAACGGTGCACTCACTAAGAATCATGAGGAGGATGTAGGAAACAGAACTTCTGTGTATGTTCACACAGCTCACGCCATCACCACATCTAGGTATTTACTGCGCAAGGACGGATATACAAATCCCCCTGCTGACAAGGTATCCAAACTTTGATGAAAACAGATTAACACTGTAATTGTCTTAACTCCTGCACTCATCCTTCATCATTTTACTTTGGCAGGGAATAAAATATGTGATGATTCCTGAGGGGATGAGGGATTTTCAGTGGCTCGTCGGTCTTCTTAAAAGAGAGAGGGTTGCTGCTGGACAGTATCGTAACTATAGGTGAGTATCACACATTAAAACATGCTTCGTGTCTCTCATGTTGGGGACTTATTGGATTGGGCTTTAAAGTTGTCATCTTGTTTATGGAAAAGTTAAATAGCTGCACTTTCTTCAGGTAGAAATCTTCTATCCACTGAGTAAGAACATAAGGGTTTGGCAGTCTGCTCACGCTCAGGTCCTCAAGTAATACGCCCTCTCTCAAAGAGTCACCTCACATATTCAGAATTTTTACTTTGTTCTTCTTACATAATATATGCAACAAACTCAGGGCTGTGCCTTTCCACAGAGACATGAATGTCTCATTTCTAAAAATAGTTTAAAGACATCTCTTGATTTTTGTTTTTGAACCCTCCAGGCCATGGACGTACTACAGCAACCAATTCAACGAAAGCCGCTTTTACGTTCTGCACCCGGACTTCCTCAGATACGTGCGAAACAGGTTAAGTTCTTGATCATCACACTCACCTTTTTTTTATGGTTTGTATTAGTGTTAGTGTAAGAAGTTGAAAAAGATAACAAACAAAACTAATCAAGTATCCTACATTAAATGCATTATTTTCTGTGTTTTTAATGCCCACAGATTTTTGAAGTCTCCTGCCTTGAATAGGGGTTACTGGAGAATAGTCAGACCAACCAACGGGGCTTTTGCTCTTTTCGTGGCTGTACATACATGTGACATCGTAAGTTATCTCCAATTCTTAAAAGTCTTCAAAATGCCATCAACCATATCATCTGTAAATAATAACTCATTTAAACTTTTACTCCACAAATTAAAAATTTACTTTCTTGATAAGTGGGGTGAAAGAAGTGATACTGTGAATTGGGGGAGTAGAAAATTCTGAACTCAAGCAAATCATTCGGGGTGCGATGGCCAATCAGCATGAAGATTCTTTGGTTACACGTCAACAGCGGATTCATGCATCTGGAAAACTGAGGATTAACTGATCACAGTATCTGGCTACCTTGCCAGTGAGCACATAACATTGAGGCATCCAGATACATGTGAATTAAGTAAAAACATGATTTTATTAGTGTCTGGTGTGAACACCCAACAACCCCGTAGAAGACTACCAATACATTTAAAGCTACCATGAGGAGTTTTTGGACATAAATAAAATAAAATGAAATCTGTTATAATGCTTTTTCCTGAAATCTAAAAGCTAACAAGACGATTAGAAACAAGATTGACTGTTTCTGTACAATTTTTAATACCTGAAACTGTTACAAGAGAGGTAGGTGTCAGCTACTAGCTGGAGCAACAATCTCGTTTTTACACTTTCCACATAAATAATCACAGTAAATCATACATTGGACATCATCAAAAGTCAGGATAGGATGAGATTTTTTTGTCATTGGACACTACTTAGACTGCCTTGTACAGAAAGAGCACTATAGTTTACACAAACCAAAAGTTCCTCACAGGAGCTTTAATATTTCGTTTAAGTAAAAAAAAAAAAATGTGTATAAAACAAGATGTTCAGATGTACTCATTCTCCAGTAATTAGGGCCTCAGGTTAAAGCCCTTTGTCCAAACCTGTAGGACAAATTATACAACAAAACATGTGGTTTGATCCAGATCCAGGTGTGCTATCACTTTTCTCTTTTGTATAAAACTATGAAAAATTTTGCATTAAGGTCATGGTACAAGCCAAAAAAGAGAGCAATTATTGGAGTTTTTCAAACGTATACTGTTCCATTTTTTTATTGTATAAATAATAACTTGAAAAAGGACTCTTTTTGTAGGTCTTCTCCCTGTATATAATATCACAAGGCTACTAGTATTAATTATTATAATCTCTGAAGACTCTTATCATAATGTACACACCGCGGCAGTGGTCCCAGTGGCCCTTTCAAAATCTCCTAAAGGGAATTTTCTAGTCTTGATTTGTTCCTGTTGAAATTTGAATTGTTGCTCTAAAAACTCTGTTTTTTATGTGTCAGATGAAACTTTTTTAAGGTAGATCTGTTTTTGTCATCCCCAGGTGTCTGCGTACGGGTTCATAACTGACGACCACAGCAAGTACAACAACTACTACTATGATAAAGGCACCAAAACCCATGTCATTTTCTACAGCAACCATGACTACAACTTGGAGAAGGATACCTGGAAAAAGCTGCACAACACCAAAATAATGAAACTTTATCAAAATCAGTGACATATATATAAATGTGTGTGTATATATACATATAAGCTCCGTTTTAATCGTTTGTGCCTTATAAATCTAAATAAGTGAATTCACTTTTTACTGTGTGACTCTGAATCTGGATTTTTAACAGACTTTGGGGATTTTTTTTAGGATGTGGGAGTTTTGAAGCTTTGGCTATGTGCCTGTGTATTACAACAAAAACAAGAAGGGAAATTTAAGTTTGATTATGTGAGGGTCATCTGTTGACATTTGTGATTTTTTTCTTTATTTTGGTTTCATGTTCTTTTGTATTTATCATATTATGTAACCCCACTGATGTCTAAATCTTTGATGGAAATGAAAAACTTTGAATTTTTAAATTAATTGGTGTTTAGTGTTTAAAAAAACTACTAACTGCAACTCTTGTATTCTTCACAATACCTGAATTTAAAGAGAAAAATCTGCTGCATAATTAGAGCTATGAAGGTTTATCTAAGATGCAGGAATGTGTGATGCACTTTCAAAAGGAGAGCAAAGGAGTGTTCAACCAGTAGGTGGCACTATTACTCTTAAAAAGCTTATAGTAATGGACCAGTTTCTGACAACAACCATCAACCCTGTAACATTGAAAGCACAGTGTTGAGTATTTAGAAAAAAGACGTTTCTCCTGAGAAAGAAAGAGAAGAGAACAATGAAGGGCACAGTTTTACTATGAGCTAAAATGGGTTTGTGTGTAAACCGTGTCCAAAGGAGATGAAAAATGTCCATGTTTCACGGTGGGACACGTAACATCATCTTTGACAGTGTGATGACACACTGGTTCAATTTCCAGTTGTTATAGTCAGTACTCTGGCTGTTGGTGTGTGGTGTGCTGTGTTGGCCCTGTCCTTACCCACCACATATGATAACACCAATCAACAACAACCACTAACAACCAACAACAACCGACAACAACCGACAACCAACAACAATCACCAACAACAACCACTAACAATCAACAACAACCAACAACAATCAACAATAACAACCAACAACCACCAACAATCAAAACCAACAACCACCACCAACCAACAACCACCGACAACAACTAACAACACCAACCAACAACAACGAAGTGCTTTCCATAAAATTGCTGTACAGGCAGTAAAAGCAAACAGAGTAATATACAATTGTAGTGTCTGGCAACTCAAATTGTGAGTACGCGTGCAACTATGCGTGATGACATCAGAGTACGTGACACGTATGGAAGAGGGAAGAGAAGTTATTAAAGAGTGTGATGACTGTCGGAGTAAGTGCAAGAATTAAAGTTAAGAAGAAGTGAGAAACATTACAACAATCATGACACATGGCAAAGGTTAAACAAGTTGATAAGGTAGCAAACCTCATACAACCTAACTAGTTCTATATAATGAGCTGAGAGGTGGAGTTGACAGTAGATAAGGACATTCACACAAGGACAGCATCATTGTTAGAATGATTGACAGGGTGTCAAACCACGCCAGAAGGTTATTGTCCATTTATGAAAACCCTGTGAACCTTTTTATTCAAATCGTTTAATGTCTTAACTGCTCAGCTCACACTGTCCCATGTACCAGCCCTGAAAGTTCAACTGCAATTTAAGTTAATTTAAACAGACAAAAATATGAAACTGCTCAACTTCAATGGTATATAGACGCAAAGAAAGAATCATCAGGCCACCTATTTCACAAACCTTTATCTTAGCTGACACTCGGGATGTTAGGTGTTTAGGATATCCCAGTCTTTAGTTGACCTGTCCCAACTTTTTGGAAACACGTTGCAGGCATCAAACTCAAAATGAATGAATCTTTTAAAAAAAGAAATAAATATTATCAGTTTCAACATTGATAGACTGAATAAATTGAATGTCTTGTCTCTGTAATATATTAAATAAAATAGGTGGAAAAGGATTTGCAAATCATTGTATTCTGTTTTTATTGTTGTTTTACACAACATTCCAGTTTCATTGAAATTGTTTTTTTTTTTTTTGTTTTTTTTTGTTTTTGTTGTTTTTAGCATTTTATTAACCTTTTGGGCTGGTATTCCAGTGATGTAAAGTTAGACACAGTTAAAGGTGTTACTTTTTACTCCTTTAAACCCGTTGCTAGACATAGACATGCTTTTCCTTTTGCCTGACAGCAAGTGGTCATACTCAAGATACAGCATGTTTGAGGGGCCTCATGTCATTTTAATTTGCCTGGAAAGTCTGGAAATCAATCCTACATAATTGAAGGGACCGCTTTTCTTTCATAGCTATTTTCTTTACATGACTGATTTCTGAATTTAAGCTGTGATATGAGATGATACTCTCCAGAACTGCACTGATAAAAGGAGCATATTTGTCCACACATACTCAGCACAAATAAACATGAGCAGAAAAACCGGAATAGTTGTTGGTGGCAGGTATGTGGCAGGTGGTTCAATATCCTCACGGTATAAAATGCGAGAGGAGAGAAAACTGCCACCACACCCTGCATGCAACTCAGCCTCAGGTTTTCAGTGATGGCGCACAGTAGCTCAGAGATTTTGAAATTTATTTGTTTGATCATATGGGCCCTTATAATTATCGGTATGTCTTGGGCAGTTTTCTCAGGAAACTTGTAGTAAGTTATTTTTATATTCAGAGAATGTGCTTTTTTCATTTGTGATCTTTTCTAGCATGTTTACTGCACTTTCTACCAGATAAATGTCTGTGTAAGCAGATTTAAGGGTATTTTAACCCACATTGTCTTACTGTCTTGTTCAGCTGGCCTTCCTTCCTAGGATACAAGTACAGAGGCAAAGGCTTCAATTTCGGGGGTCTATTGAAGTCGTGGAATACAAGATTCAACTTAGTATCACAACTTGACGGGTTTGCTGCAACGACAGTCGGAGCCACCTCACCTGATGCTGAGACTCCCATGCCTCCTCTCGACATCGAGTCATTCAAGAAGTATCCTGTTTGGGATTTTGAGGACATCTATAACCAGGATGCTCCCCCCAGAAAGACAGTAAGCATGATGAACAAGGACTGAGTTGTTTTAAAGGGTTTAACAGTGTGGGAGTGGATAATCATAGCTGCTGCTTATTTACACAGCGTTCGGTAGTCTTCCTTCATGGTTGTTAAAACTTGTTCTACAGACAGTTTGCACGAATATTTTGGTGATTGTCAATCTTTAATCCCCGGTGTCTTTCCCTCTGTTTATATAATGCTACTGTCAACCCCCCTTTATTAAGTAAACCTCCCTGTGATCTGAATGTTTGAAGTCATTTCAGACCAATCTCAAAGTTCATGTTTTTATGACTCACTGCAGAATAATCTGACTCCACTCCCACTGGGTCAGATTGGTCAATACAATATTCGATTGCTATGCTGATGACACTCAGCTATATATCCCACTAAAGACCAGCAGTACTGATGTCTCCAAGTCTTAATCTCTCTCTAAACCTGAACTAAAACTCATCCTTGAGCCTTTTACTGAATCAAGTGTATTAATAACATGATTACTTGCATGGATTTTCTGATTACAAATACTTCAACACTGTCTTAATCTAGCCTATGTATTTTCCAGGATTTATGGGCTGTTTCTTCCCCTGCTTCAAATGTCCTCTGAATTAAAAGTTTCAGACAGATGTACACGGTTAGAATTTTGTTTCATCAACTGATATTTTGTCCCACACTCTCAGACCTGTGCCCAGTCTGTGCGAAACTCCCAGGATGAGAGCTTCAAGAAGGCTTTCCTTCCCAACATTCGACTGTATCTCCACAAAGACAACTTCAACATGAGCGAGTGGAACCGGCTCTCACACTTTAACAGTCCATTTGGTTTCATGGGTTTCCATTATAAAGGTAAGAGTTTGTGTTACATACACACTCTTAAAGACCCACTCCGATAAAAATCATGTTTGTCTTGTTTTTTTTTTTTTTACATGTTCTGAACATTACTGGTTGATTTATGGTCTGAGTCTCAGACTGATGTTTTTTATCTTTTTTTTTTTTTTTTTTTACAAAGTTTTATTTTGAAATGGTTCTCTCATTCAACGCAATGTTTTGATAAAGTGTGTGCTGCTCTCTCTCTCTCTCTCTCTCTCTCTCTCTCTCTCTCTCTCTCTCTCTGAACAGTGACTTGTTTGTTATTTTGATTTATTGTGTCAGTTGGAAATCTAGTCAAACGTGGTTATAGAGTGAAGAAACACGGCGGATGACAGTCAATGTGTATTCTAGCTATGTTTTAGACGTCCCTCTAAATTTTTATTTTTTGTTTACTATTCTTGCTATGGTTGCATTTGTTGAGCTTCCCGTCAGCTCGCTTCCTGACTGGCCATCTTCAGAGATTTTTTGTCAGAATTGTATTGGTACAACCATCTGACCTTTCCTAAATGACCTGTCTCCTGGTGTGATATGTTTTTAATATTCCTTTTTCTTTTTAAATCTTGCAATCATCACACAATGATTTAACTCATTATTAATATGTTATTATTTTTAATATCATTATTATAATAATTATTATTGGGTCATTATTGTGTCTGTTTTTGTTCCTGTTTTGGTTTGCAGATGTGATAGAGGCGATTAAGTTGATTCCAGAACCAAAAGAGCCACTATTCCCCCCAAAGCTAGGAGGTGATGGGTGTGTGCGATGTGCTGTGGTGGCCACTGGGGGAATCCTGAACGGCTCCAAAAAGGGGAAAGAAATCGATGATCATGATTATGTTATCCGGTAAGTAATGAGAAGAGAATCATTTCTGCTTATTAGGGGCTATTTTGCTGAAAACAGGCTTCAAACCATTTTATTATTTGGATCAGTTTTTGTTGGTATAGTGCCAGTCTGTGAGAGATATTATCTCAAGACACTCTATAAGAAAGTGCTTGCGGTTATGTTATTCACAAACCATAACAAAGAACTCATTCACATTTGACAGCTATCAGTGGCAACTACATGGGGTGGAAAAACTTATCAGAATGTAGAAGTCAACTATGAAGTAGGCTGGTATGGTACTGTTTGTTTTTTTTTTGCCTCCCTCGATTGCACTGTGTCATCTTTACTCTCCTGGAAGTACAACAGAGTAAACCGCTCAGAAAATCTCCAATTGAAGCTGATGATACTTGAAATGTTGATCTGTGGGGAAAGCTCTTATATTTAAACGTGTTTCTGTTTCAGGATGAATGGTGCGCTCACTAAGAATCATGAGGAGGATGTAGGAAACAGAACTTCTGTGTATGTTCACACAGCTCACGCCATCATTGCATCTAGTTATTTACTGAGCAAGGACGGAAAACCCCCTGCTGACAAGGTATCCAAACTTTGATGAAAACAGCAAAATACTTAAATTGTCTGAACTCCTGCACTCATCCTTCATCATTTTATTTTGGCAGGGAATAAAATATGTGATGATTCCTGAGGCGATGAGGGATTTTCATTGGCTCACCGGTCTTATGAAAAGAGAGAGGGTTGCTGCTGGACCGTATCGTAACGATAGGTGAGTATCAGCTCTTAAAATATTATCAGATTGTGCACACACCAAAACATGCTTCGTGTCTCTCATGTTGGGGACATATTGGATTGGGCTTTAAAGTTGTCATCTTGTTTATGGAAAAGTTAAATAGCTGCACTTTCTTCAGGTAGAAATCTTCTATCCACTGAGTAAGAACATAAGGGTTTGCCAGTCTGCTCACGCTCAGGTCCTCAAGTAATACGCCCTCTCTCAAAGAGTCACCTCACATATTCAGAATTTTTACTTTGTTCTTCTTACATAATATATGAAACGAACTCAGGGCTGTGCCTTTCCACAGAGACATGAATGTCTCATTTATAAAATTAGATTAAAGACATCTCTTGATTTTTGTTTTCGAACCCTCCAGGCCATGGACGTACTACAGCAACCAATTCAACGAAAGCCGCTTTTACGTTCTGCACCCGGACTTCCTCAGATACGTGCGAAACAGGTTAAGTTCTTGATCATCACACTCAACTTTTTTTATGGTTTGTAGTAATCAGTGTTTGTGAAATAAGTTGAAAAAGTTCAATAACAAACAAAACTAATCAGGTACCCTACATTAAATGCATTATTTTCTGTGTTTGTAATGCCCACAGATTTTTAAAGTCTCCTAATCTGAACAAGGGTTTCTGGAGGATAGTCAGACCAACCAACGGGGCTTTTGCTCTCTTCGTGGCTCTACATACATGTGACATCGTAAGTTATCTCCAATTTCTAATTTCTTTTTACTCCTCATACACTTTTAAATGTTGTTGTTCTAAAAACTCTTTTATGTGTCAGGTGAAACTTTTTTAAGGTAGATCTGTTTTTGTCATCCCCAGGTGTCTGCATACGGGTTCATAACTGACGACTACAGCGAGTACAACAACTACTACTATGATGAAGGCACCAAAACCCATGTCATTTTCTATAGCAACCATGACTACAACTTGGAGAAGGATGCCTGGAAAAAACTGCACAACACCAAAATAATGAAACTTTATCAAAATCTGTGACAGTGACGGACCTTCTGGATGCTCATGATCAATAAATATCTGTCCACAAATTATCTCTCTGTAGTTTACAAATCCAACATTGATTATATCTTGTTTTGCAGTTGGTTGTTTATGAGTTATTGCTGTTCAATCTGTTTGCAAACCGTTGAAAATGTATATATCTAAGAGTGCAATACTAATAATGCATTGTTTACTAAGCTAAACTGTGTGATATTCTGTTTAACTGTGCAGTACTTTGTAGTGTCGGATATTGCACGGAGTATTGTACCGTTTAACAAACTAGTTTTTGTATACGCTCTTTTGCTTGTACACAGCTTGTTTCTTACACACTCTGCCCTTTGTAAATAGCTTTCTTTCTAATATTCTGCACTTTTTACCAACAGTCGCAATTTTTTGCCCACTGTGGAATGAATAAAGGTTTATCTTATCTTCTTGTTTATTTTCAATAATTCCTATTTCTACTCTCCTACCACTCAGTCCACTACACTCTGAAGAGACTAGAGGAACCTGGAATTTATGATGATAGAAAAAGACCTGGACGAAAGAGAGTTTGTAAAAGATTATGAAGTTGCTGATGCTTGCTCATTGAACATCCTATATTGAGTGCACATTAAAACACAGGATCCAGGATTCAGTTTGACGGTTTCGTCTTCAGTGGATGATTTTTCTGTACAATCAAAAGGAATAGAAACAAGATGTCTCAACATAAAATATTACAAAAAGGGGGACTGATAAAGTCAAATGAATTGTAAATTGGTTAACTAATCTTACATCATAGATGCATCCACTTGGGTTTTAAATCAATACATATGCGTTTTAGGGTGACAGGAATCTAAAGAAATAATATTTGAGAATAAACCATATTAGAAATAATACAAATAAGGAGAATACAACAACATTTGTTAAGGCTTTGTCCGATCACATTCAGACTCCCTTTGTTCTGTGCTGCTCTGGTTCAGGATGCAAAGGGAGAGCAGGCCTGCTTTTATTGAGTGACAGGGGAGTCAGGTATGGAGATGGTGAGGTGAGAATTTGGGATTTAACAGAGTTACTACAAAAGCAGAGGATAAACATAGCATTGTCACCAGTAAGAGAGATCGACGAACGACAGCGCCAAAAACAAGGGAGGAAATCAACATGACAAAGTCGAAACCCATATCTCTGACAACGGTGAAATGACATTTGAGAAAGGCTGGTCTGAAGGGTTGTGTATCTGCAAAAAAACACTACCTCGTCCACAGAATAAGAAAAATAGATATGAGTGGGCAAAAGCTCACAAAAATTTGACTTGTGATGACTAGAAACAAGTTTGCACTGTTTGGTTCAAAATCCAGAGTCTATGTCCGCAGACAAACTGGTGAACGTCTGAAAGCACCATGTGTTACACCCACAATTCGGCATGGAGGTGGTAGTTCCATGGTATGGGGATGTTTTGCAGGTGACGGAGAAGGAGATTTTTTTGAAGTTATCATGAAAGGTATCATGAAAAAGGAACAGTACCACTCCATCCTCCAGCACCATGCTGCTCCATCTGGACTCAGACTTGTGGCTCAAAAGTTTGTTTTTCATTAAGACAATGACCCTAAGCACTCTGCCGAGCTCTGTCAGGGTTACCTAGACAAAAAAAAAGAGAAAGGTGTTCTTTAAAAAATGGTTTGGCCCCTCAGTCTCCTGACCTCTCTCCAATAGTGCTTGTGCGGGATGAATTGGATCGATCAGTCAGATAAACACGTCGAATCATTCGTGAAAAACCACGAATCAACAGTCTCTTTTTAATGAACTTACGAAAGCTTGGAATGCAATCCCTGGAACACACCTTAGAAAACTTGTGAAACGAGTGCCTGGTATATGCCAAGCTGTTGTTAAAGCCAGAGGAGGTTACTTTACAGAAAGCAAAGTCTAAGCAACAATAACTCAAATACCTCATAACTATAGTCAAAATGTCTTCTGATAAGTTACTCTTTACACAATAGTCATGTTTATTGTGTTGCAAATTATGTTAATGAAACTAGGATTTTTTTTTGTACAAATCTGATCTTGCTTCCAAACTTTTAGCCTGTAGTGTACATACAAATAAACTGAATCTAATTTATTCTGGTACACTTTTATTTTATTTATTGGTTTATTGAACCAGCTAGTTGCTGTTAAGGGCAGTTGAGCGTGGTTGCACCTGCCTACACCACCTCTAAGAGATTTTGCAAGATATTAAGTTTTTAAAGTTGGGACTCTGGTTGCTGGTTTAAAGAATCTTCGGGTGTGTGGCGTGCTCTCTTTAACACATTGTTGTCTATCGTGCTCCAAAACCACCACAATCATACCTGTGCCAAAGAAATTCAGTCCAACCTACTTTAATAACTAACCCTGTTGCACCCTACTGTCATAAAGTGCTTTGACTGGTTTGTCATGTTTCCCTTTCACCTTGGAACCATTCCAGTTTACATACTGAGCCAAGGATGCAATCTGTGCTGCTCTCCACCCTACTCTTGTTGTTCGTATTGTTGCTGACCATGTCCATCCCCTTATGACCACAGTGTACTCATCTTCTGAGGTCTACTACAAGCAGGATAATGCACCATGTCACAAAGTTCCAATTCAAATTCAACTTTTATTTACATGGCACTTTTCATACAAAAAAATGCAGTTCAAACTGCCTCACAGAAGCTAAAAATAATAATGACAACAATGATAAAGCCCAACCCTCCCATCCACACGCACCCATAAACGCTGGCACACAAAGAGACGCACCCACCCTCACTCACCCACACACACATACACACAACCGCACACAGTGTGAGAATTTAAGATATATATTGCTGAAGAGACATGGCCTGACACCAAGACATTACTTGAGGAAAGAGCCACCTATGGGAAACACTGGAGATAAAAATGGTGAAAAGAGTAAAACCTGATGGACTTAAACAAGAAAATAATATTAAATGAACAGATAAGTAAAAACCTGTGACGGGAATTAAGAAAAAGACTAAAACAGAGATAATTAATGAAATGACATAAAATAAACATTAAGAACTTCGATTAAAATGAACATTTGCAATAAGAGAAATATAAAACGGAAATTAGTAAAAGGCCTGGTTAAAAAAGTGAGTCTTGAGCCTCTTCTTAAAAATATCAACAGTCTCTGCGGCCCTGAGGCTCTCCTCTGCCAGAGGACCTCAGGGTCCGCGAGGGTTGATATAGTAAAAGTTAATTTAGATAAATAGGAGGGGCCAAGACCATTAATACATCTAAAAACTAATAAAAGAACCTTGAAATCAATCCTGAAACGGACGGGGAGCCAATGCAGCGATGCTAAAACTGGCGTTATATGCTCTCGCCCTCTGGCCCTTGTCAGCACTCTTGCAGCTGAATTCTGTAATAGCTGAGGGGTATGTAAGTTCTTTTTGGGGAGGCCAAAGAGAAGGACATTACAATAATCTAAACGAGAGGAGATGAAAGCATGCATCAGCACCTCCGTACTGGCCTAAGAGAGAAACCAGTTTATCTCAAATGACACTTGAATGTCTACAACACCCATCTGGTATCCTAACTGGACTGGATGGAAGAGTCAACTATTACAAAGTTCATCAGCTTTAAGACAGCTTCTAGAACTCTTGCTGACAAAGCCGATCCAAACTTGTTTCATAGCAAATCAAAATAGAATACATACATATATATAGCATCAAAGGGTGGTAGAAAAGTAAGGCTTAACGTGTGCCCTGCTATCTGTTATTGTTTATGTATTGTTGTAATCTGTATTTGTTTGTGTTTATTTTAGGTATTATTATTATTGGTTTATTATTACTATTATTCTATTCATTTATCTATTTATTTATTTTTACATGGAGCGTTTCATATGTGAGATATTTGCATTGATATATTGTAAGTTGGCTAAAAGACCCCAGGAAGAACAGCAGAGGCTTGACCAAGGCAAATGGGGATCCCAAATAAATCAAATCAAATCAAATCAAGTCACTTGGAAACTGCAATGTCCTCAGAGAAACTGTCAGTAACTTTATTATGTTAGTTAAATTAATTCCTCACCATAAAAAATGAGTGGCCTCCATACCTCCTCAAATCTTCCGCTGTTTACCCTGTTAATATGTAAGTCTTCCTCTTAAATGGGAGGGTTTTTTGTATAAAGGATACTCAGATCAGTAAATGCCCATTCACCGTTAATAAAATGCGTTTCACAGTCAGGATATAAACGTTTTGGATCAAGTGAAACAGAAATCTGACAAATGAGACCAAATGGAAGAGGTTGCTGTTTTCCACAGGGTGTCGCTGTTCTGCAGGAAATCTGTCGAAGCTCTACTTGAATGTACTACACACAATAAGGACTCTCACGAGTGTAGTAATTATAGATATATATAGATACTCTTCTTATATATATCTGTGGAAGTAATGACCTAGACTTTGAGGGTTGCCAAAGCAAACAAGGGAAACAAGTGAAGTGAATAATCGCAGTTAAACGAACGGAGGACCCGCAGTTAAGCAACCGTCGTGAACGTTCAGTCGAAGTGTCTTTATCGACCGTTCTGAACTAAGATTATGTAAACCACCTAACACCGAAATCCACCTCGTTTTGAAAAAAAAACAACAACGCCACATTAACGCAACGGTGTGTAATATCATCGGCAATATTTACTAATAAATCCACTTCAGGGGGAAGCCATGTTGAAATCCCGTCATGCCGTGCGCGCTCACGCTAACGTCTGTCTTACGCAAAGTTAACGTTTGCTTCTCAGAACACAAATTTGTGTAAGTGTTTTGTGGTGTTTGTAGTTTTTGTATTAACCGTTTAAGATGTTTGCGTAAGTGAACGTAAAAAGAACCGCAATTGAAACATATATGTGCGCCGATGGGGTCCGTGTGGGAACTCTACGTAAGACAGTTCACTCTTGTTTCTCTTCAGATCGTATAAATCTTTCGCCTTTTACTAAAGATTTCCGTGGAGAGGAACAACAAGAGTTTATCTCAATTTTTTGATGCCCTGCGAAAGCGGGGCTTCCTATCATGTCCAAAGAAAAACATCGAAAGAGTGGCAAAGCTGCGGGTAATAGTACGTAGCTTGAGCAACACACGTATAATCATCCAAGAACACCTGTGTGGATTTTTTCAGTTGGAAACAGGGAAATCATTACTGAAAATTAGCAGTGGAGATATCGGAGGAAATGGAACCGACAAATTAACCAGATTGACTATTCCACAAAGCTGGAAGATTTTTTTTATTTTTTTACATTTTTTGTGAGCTGCTTCTCCACTATCTCCAAACCACAGACGAAGGGTCAGTGTCTCTTTTAGTAATTGGATATAACGTTTTGAAACAGATGTCAAAAATAGAACACTGACTGGTTATTTGATTTTTGTTTTAAAAATAGAAATTAATAAATAAATAAATAAACATTATGAGAAAAAATGGGATTTAGTAAAGGGATACGATTCCTTCAAGGGGTCAGACATGATTATAATCTTGTGCAAGTGTTGAGTAATTTCTCTAGTGATGTAAATGCATTCTAAATCAGACCTTATTACTAAAGAAGTCTATAATTATGGATCTGGATCTAAATGAAGTACGAACACAAAATGTTAATCATTACACAGGTGAAAAAGAATCATTCATCAAGATTAAATGTAAATCTCTCCTCAAGAAACTCATTAAAATGATGAGTATGTTTCACATAATGAGTTTCTTTATATCTTCGGAGATCATGGGATAATTTGAGGATTTTACTTTTTGTGTGATTAATCCAGAGTAGGGGAGAGTGGGGTAAGATCATAGTTTTGTCTCTAACTAGTGTATCTGCAGATATTTCAAGATGTTGTTCATCCCTGCAAACTAACAGAATGAGTGTAAACATAACTGTCTTGATAATATAGCATGCCAAAAAAAAGTGGTCTGGGGTATGGGGTAAGTTGACCATAGTAGTGGGGTAAATTGAGTCGTATCCCTACCACCCCTCCACTCTCCACCCCAGCCCTCCCTCACCTTCTCTCTCCCTAAATAACAGTAACTTCTTCACATTCGTGTATATTTTTATCTATTATACACTATTCAACTGGTACAATAATTCTTTTGATTATTATTATTATTGCATAAAACTGCTAAAAAGCTGTTTTGTAAAAGGTCATGGATAACACAATTGATGTATAAAACAAATTTAAAATTATCTTTTTTTGGTCTGAACACAATTCTAATCAAACTTGTGACAGACTAAATTTACTTTCAAGAGAGAAAAATGTTGGTTTTTTTGCAAACAAATGTCTAACCTCTTCACCCATGTGCTTCTAACCTTCACAGACTCCATGAATTGATGCCCATCTCCTAAATATTTGGTCACATGATCAATTTCTTTGACCATTTCCAAGCAACAGGGGGTGGCTCAACTTACCCTTTGGCTCAACTTACCTCACTCTCACCTATGTTGAATCAAATTATAGGATCCGTTCTACGTGTTTTACACTCAGTTATGTGTTTATAGTTTAAACATTAAAATAAAAACGACTTTTATAAAACTCTTAATCACTTTTTTCACAAAAGAAAGCAAGTAATTTCGTGTTAACTGTTAAACCCTGTAGAAAAAACACCCAGGCTGTGACAGGAAGATGGTGACTCGGACGTTGAGACCGAAAATTATACTCTCATTGGAAAATTACCCGTCCAACTCCGCAGTCCTCACACTTTCGTAGTGTTTTAGGACAACTCTCAAATAACAACAGGAAACATAACGGAAACCTTTGTATTTCGTAGCGCCAAACAACAATGACTTCATAACTCCGGACCCGCCGGAAACAAGAAGAACGACGTCCCATCATGCCTTGCGCGCGTACGCAAACGTCTGTCTAACGCAAAGTTAACGTTTGCTTCTCAGGACACAATTTTGTGTTAGTGTTTTATGGTTTTTGTAGTTTTTGTACGAACTATTTAAGATGTTTGCGTAAGTGAACGTAAAAAGAACCGCAATTGAAACATATATGTGCGCCGATGGGGTCCGTGTGAGAACCTCATTATTGACAGTTCACTCTTGTTTCTCTTCAGATCGTATAAATCTTTCGCCTTTTACTAAAGATTTCCGTGGAGAGGAACAACAAGAGTATATCTCAATTTTTTGATGCCCTGCGAAAGCGGGGCTTCCTAATTTGTACAAAGTTAATCATTGTCTTAACGGTACATGATAATTTATGTATGAAACAATATGAATTGGACCAGCGCACAAGCCTGCATGAAGTTCTCAAAGTCAGGCCAAAAACTGCACAATGTATAATTGGAGAACGTAATAACCACACTTTAGTGTAGAAACTTTCTCTCATATGTGTTTTCACCGCACTCAGTTTCTGTTGTCCCCCCCTTTCCTCTAGATCTCTGGCGCCATCTCCAGGTTGACAATCACCACTACAAATGTTTAATCTTTTCAATACTGTATGTCAAACCAGCAGTCCACACCTCCAAATCAATATAAGTCCTCATCCTCATCTTCTAATACCCACTGTTAGCCGTATTAAACAGTTCGCATATAGATTGACTTGTCCTGTCCTTAAGCTTAAAGGGACATTCCGGTGTAAAATTAATTTAGGGTCAAACACACTGTAACATCGAGTTAGACACCCCCTCGAAAGATGAATGTTGTCGACCGCTTGCTTCTCTAGATAAACTAACTTTAGTAACAACCGCAGGATAGCAATACACAGCCGTCTGAGAAGCCAGAAACAAAGCTCAACCAAAACGCCACTCTATAGCCACAAATAATGCTCAGAACAGCACCTAACTTCATCAACAGGACATATAGGGTCCTAGCCATAGTACTAGTCACCAAACATCTTTTTAACTTTGACTGATTTCTTTAGCAAAGAGACCAAACACAACTCACCTACTCTCTTCCAGCAGAGGCTTGTTTGTAGTGAGACTTCAGTCCAGATCACTACAGACTGCAGCGGGGTGATGCAGCTCAAGGAAGAACATTTATGATCATTTCTTCATGGAAATGCAATCAGACCGAGACGCTAAGGCAGAAGAACTACCATGTCTGCAGTGCAAAATGATTAATATGGTGATTATTACTTCAGGGAAATGATAAGGAAATTATCATAAATGTTCTTCCTTGAGCTGCGTCACCCCGCAGCAGTCCTTAATGGACTAGCCCGAGGTCTCGCTACAAACAAGCGGCTGCTGGAAGAGGGTAGGTGAGTTGTGTTTAGTCTCTTTGCTAAAGAAATAAGGCAAAGTTAAAAAAAAGGGTCTACCTCAGTGTTACGCTGTGTTTGACACTGAATTAATTTTACGCCAAAATATCCCTTTCATAACTCTTATATATTCTTACTTCTGTATTATAGTTGGACTATAAAAGCCTGGCTGGGCCATCCAGTTGCGTGAATCACTTGCTGTTTCCTGTTGTGGGAAGGAACGGCAAGTGATTCACACAACAGGATGGCCCAGCCAGGCTAGGACTATAATATCCCCTCTCTAAACCCAGTGCAGTAGTGGCAGATGACTGTCTAATATGAGTCTAATTCTGCTCGAGGTTTCTGTCTGTTAAAAGACGTTTCTCCTCCCCTCTATAACTTGGTTAAATGCTGCAAATTGTTTCACTCAAGCGGATGACGATGGGATGGGATCCCTAAAGCATCTTTAAACACAAATGTTTACAAAGTGCTTTGACATAAAGGAAAAAAATCTAAGGGACCCCTGCAAAAAACACACCATAACCAAACAGAAAAACAAGCTATGACTGAATGACACATAGCAGTTTTAAGAGATAAAAGCAGTCAGTAAAATCGCATGAACTAAGAATAAGAAGCCACAAAGCAGTAAGACATTGTGTAAATTGGGAAAACCATTGAGAAAACCATTGGTGGTGAAACCATCGACAAACATCTTATCCTGCTCTGTTTTCATGGTCAAATGTAGGGTTCATTGTGAATATTTTATGAAGATGATGTAAAAACGAGGCTGTCTTTGGCGTCTAGGCTAACACCTACCCCCTCACACCAGTTTTAGGCTTTTAAAACTACATTATTTTTACCGTCTTTTTAGCTTTTGTTTTACTTGTACTTTTTTCTTAATTAACCTTTTAGGCCTTTTATTGTTTTATCTCTTGCTCATTTCTGTTGCTCTATTTTATCATTACTATAATTAACAGTATTACCTGTTGTTATTCTATAATCACTGTTGATAATGCCTTTTATTTTGACTATCCTGTTTCCACTTTCGACCTCCCTTTTAATGGCATTTACGTTTTTCTTAACTATTTTATGTTTCCATTTTGGTCCTCATGGTCTCATTTTATGTTACATGGTTCTTGTAATGTATGACGTGAAAATGGCCTTCAATTCCATTTTAACTGAGCTTTTTGTTTTTATCTGTCTTTTTTGATGTGCTCTATGACTATATGTCAAAGCACTTTGTAAACCTCTGTTTTAAAAGTGCTATACAAATAAAGTTATTATTATAACTATAAAATGCATCGTGACACCAATGGTCCTGTTTGCCTTTGTATATCTTAAGAAAAGCATCAATATGAATTTTAGTCTGATTCATTGACGTAAATAAAAAAGATCCTAACAGGAGCTTTAAAAACTCAGTAAGCTTTAAAAAGTTGTCCTGCATGGCTCCAGGTTATTTTGAGGTTTTGTTCTAATAATTAGTAAAAACCTTGATGCAGCAACTTAAAGGAACTGGTAGATTTAATAACTAAGGATCAATTGAAAAAAACAATATGATATCGAAGAAATTAAAGGGATATTCCAGTGTAAAATCAATTTAGGGTCAAACACACTATAACATCGAGTTAGACAGCCCCCTCGAGAGATGAATGTTGCCGACCGCTTGCTTCTTTAGTCATACCAACTTCAGTAACGACCGCATGATAGCAATACACAGCGGACTATGGAACCACTTACAAACCTTAATCAAAATGCCACTCTATAGCCACAAATAATGCTCAGAACAGCACAGAACAGGTCTTGCTACAAACAAGCGGCTGCTGGAAGAGAGTAGGTGACTTGTGTTTAGTCTCTTTGCTAAAGAAATTAGGCAAAGCTAAAAAAGATGTTTGATGGCTAATACTATGGCTGGGACCCTATGTGTACTGTTGATGAAGTTAGGTGCTGTTCTGAGCATTATTTGTGGCTATAGAGTGGCGTTTTGGTTGAGGTTTGTAAGTGGTTCCATAGACCGCTGTGTATTGCAATCGTGCCGTCGTTACTAAAGTTGGTATCACTAGGAAGCAAGGGGTCGGCAACATTCATCTTTCGAGGGGGTGTCTAAAGGTCCTTTCACACTGGGACTGTTTTGTTCGTGCCATCATTTCGTACGTCAATATTTTTTTCGAACCCGTATCCTTTCAATACAAGCGTTCACATCAGCGACTTTTTCCTTTCCTGCGATACTGCAACATTCATTTTTTCGGATCACGGTCGATTTTTCTACAGTTTTGCATACTGTGTGTCCACTTCTGACCAATCAGATTGAGTGTTGTTGCAACGTCAGATTCACGGGTAAATTCAACATGGCCGACCGGCTGATTGTTTATGATCATTTACACAAACATTACAAAGCAAACAATCTGAAGGACAACTTGTGGAGAGTCATAGCGTCAGATTTCTGATATGACGATGGTTTGTGTGCTTTAACAGTTTGCTAAACGTCTTTGTTGTACGCCGGAATATCCCTTTAAAGGAACTGGAATATTTGATATCTGTATGTTATTTGCTTAAAGGACCAATCTCCTATTAAAATAATAATTTCAAAAAACGTATATCTAAAATTTTTGTGCATTTTGCCGTAAAGTAGTGTTTTTTAAATATGCACTTTTGATACTTTTACTTACTTGATTCTGTTTTTGTGTGCCATGCCTTTGTTGTCTCATTTTTACGAAACTGAACCAGTTTTAACGTCATAAGGCTACAGAATGACGCGAAATCTAGCCTCAATGGCACGCTCTGTAGCTCTATTTTCTGAAGAAATATTAGAGAAATATCAATATCATATCGTATTTTCCTGCAACACCACCACGCAGAAAACAAATACACACAAGAGCGCGTACACGCACTCACACACACACTTACACGGGGCTGTGCGGTGCTGCTTCAGAGGACCATCATGCGTGTCCAGGCCATTAACAAATGCAGTAAGCTCTTTAAATATGATTTCCTGCCCTTCCTCCCCCAGTTCGTCCCCCAGCTCCTCCCGGTAAAAACGTGACACACATCAGTTGTGTGACAGGTCACGTGACGGCCGTAGCATTGATCCGGAAGGAGGGAGGGAAGAAGGGGAGGGAGGCAGGCTGATGTTGCCGAGAAACTGCATCAGGTCAGCAAAACGTAGGCTGAATCATACAGGAAGCTCGGTGGTATGGCTTCAAAATAAAAGCCTACATAGTGCAGACATGCCATCTTCTTGAAAGGATATCTGTTACACTCATTGTTTACAACCGAAAATGACAACACTGATTTAATTTTGATCAACATTAAAATCATCTTTTACTTGCATTTCTTATTTGTTTACTAGCCGAGTCAACAGAGTAGGAAAATGACAGGGGGTTGTTGTGCTGTAAACTGCACGGATCAGCAAAACAAACAATCGGCAAACATCACGACTTTGCTCCTGATATTAGAACCATCTACAACAACGTCACAACCTGGTAAATTGAGTGAAATTCACGGACATTTCAGCAAGTGTTTTTCTGATTTTGATGCAATGAAAGACAAAACAATTTTTCAATGAAATGACATTTTATTGCAATTGTGTCAGGGAGAACTTGCCAACAATACAGCATCTTCATTGATATCAGTTCACTCCAAAGCAGGCTTTTTCCCCATGGTTGCACGCTCACCTAGTATTGTTTGTACACAAGAAACCTGTCTATAGCAACAGTGTTCCAAAGAGGAATAGCAGACCATCGCTATGAAGTATTAACCAATCAGAAAACAGTATGTGAGGTTCAAACCTCTCACAGACTCCAGGTTTTGCCTCTGAAGGTCCTTACACGGGCCGCATCTGACTATACACATCAAGACCGATGCGATCCAATATTACAAAAAAGATGAGAATTTGTTGAGTTTCACTGCTTCGTTCAGGAGCTGGAACTGGACCACGGTTGCTTCAGAACCTATTTTCAGATGTCTGTTGGACAATTTGAAGTTCTGATGAAACAATTAGCTCCGAGTTTGAAAAAGCAGAGGACTACATACTAGACACTAGTGTTGAGATGGCTTTATGTCATGATAGCATGTACTGAGTCTGGGCCAGTACCAGATAAACACATGAAACTATGGTAACAACCGTTAGTTTACGTTAGCACAGATGCAATCTGTTCCTGACACTTAAAGATCATTCCGAACATTCGATTAGTTCCTTA
The DNA here is from genome assembly GCA_962446985.1 of Xyrichtys novacula. Taxonomy (NCBI): domain Eukaryota; kingdom Metazoa; phylum Chordata; class Actinopteri; order Labriformes; family Labridae; genus Xyrichtys; species Xyrichtys novacula. The sequence continues at coordinate 1,343,438 of OY660882.1, read as the reverse complement.
CACACCGGAAACGACGCAAATATACGATGCGAAATTACGAAATTTTCAGAGACGAATTTTGACTCGCCTGACTATACACATATAGCGATGCAATTTTGCGACTTTTCAGGGGGAAAAAAGACGCGTCCCGGGTGGAAGCGAAAAGACTGACACAACAGCAGACTGAGTGTTTTTCTGTTCTGATTAGACACTAGTGTTGAGATGTCTGTCTGTCATGATAGCACGTACTGAGTCAGGGCCAGTACCAGATAAACACATTAAACTATAATCCATAAACGTAAGGTAACAACTGAGACCTAATGGTGCTGTGACAGCAACACTGTGATTGAGTTTGAGACAGTGAAAATACATATGGTATGTTATATCTGAACAGGTTAGCTTACGAGCTAAAGTTACTTAGCACAGATGAAAGTTAAAACAAAGATATATAGCAAACTGTTAAAGCGCACAAAACATCGTCATATCAGAAATCTGACGCTATGACTCTCCACAAGTTGTCCTTCAGGTCGTTATCTTTGTAATATTTGTGTAAACGATCATAAACAATCAGCCGGTCGGCCATGTTGGATATACCAGTGAATCTGATGTCGCAACAACACAAAATCTGATTGGTCAGAAGTGGACACACAGTATTCAAAACTTTAGAAAAATGGACCATGATCCGAAAAAAAAAAAGCCGTAATATTGCAGAACGGGAAAACGTCGCTGAGGTGAACGCTCGTATTGAAAGGATACAGGTTCTAAAAAAAATATTGACGTCCGAAATAATCGCACGACAAAAACAGTCCCGGTGTGGAAGGACCTTGACTTGTCATATCCTTTCATCGGTTTGAAACAACGTCTCACTTTTTGCTCGTTTTGCACAGATTTTCAGAGGATGACGTAAGCATAGATTTATTTTGAAAGCGTAACCGGAAGTGCTCGACTGTGCTGGTTTGTCTTGACGCTGGTTTTCAGTTCTAGTCCAGCTCGCCTGCATTCCTCCTCTCTCTAAAGCCTGACCGATAGAGACAGAGAAAGAAAAGGAAGAGAGGAGGGGGGAGAAAAGGCCAATTATTATTCACAACCGTGTTGGATTTTTTATGAACCGACTCTTACCGGACACATCTACCGGAAAAAAAACGGAAAATAACCTCGACTGAGACCAGACGGCTCAGTTTGGACTTTACAATAACGACGAAAAAGCCGTGCTTCTCCTTTTTGAAGACGGGACTTTGCGTAGATTGGTACTGAAAAGACATTTTCCTCTCATTTCCACGGCGGATATCTCTCTTTTTTCCTCTCTCTTTTCTTATAATTGAGGTTTTGCAAGATGGCTGATGACAGCTACCCCTAACAAGGACAGAAAAGCGACGTCCCCTTTAAGATTAGCGGGGAATATTAGTGTATTTCTATTAGTCAAATATCTAAATATGGCTGCTTTATTGAAATAATGAGTGTCCTTGTCGGGAAATAATGCCAGGTTAGTGTTTATTTGGACCCGAGCTTTGGTAGAAAATGGTGAGGTGACGTCTGAGGTAATTTACACGATTTATTCGAGATAAGGAAGTGGAAAAATATGTTGTTGGCTAAAGGCTGAGGCGACGATATGTGAATAAAGGTGGAGAGCACGGTAATGAAAAAGAGGCCAGAGCTTGAATCTAGAAACCAATCATCCTGAAATCAGGGGATATTTGATAGATGTGTCGGAGGGGGGGAAGCCAAAGCTTCTGCAACAGCAGCCAACATTCCTGCGGATCCGAAAAGCCTTTGTTTTGTGCGCAGGAGCTGGACTCGACTATTAAAACGATTAACTATGCAGTAAACAGACTGGAAATGATGGCCCGGGTATGATTTTCAGTTTAATGAGATTATAAGGCCTTTGTTGTCGACAGTAAACTGCTAGAAAAGCCGAGGCCTTGTGTACAGATATGCGAGCTGTGCCACATAGCAGGCGTTATTCATCCAACACAAATGTCGCTTTTTTGTGCCAGATTGAAGAGCTGAAGGTAGCTGTGTTGTTGTTGTTGTTGTGTATCTGACCTGTAAAACAGCATTTCTCTGCTCCAGGTTGTGTATGTATAATTCAATCGCAGGTGGAGGCTCCTCGGATCCTTATTTATGATTCAGCGGACAAAAGCATTGCGCTGCGTTTGTGATTATTGAAGGGAATCAAGCGTCCTTGAGGTCCTGACAAAACAGATTCAGGTTTTTTACAAACAGCTTCGTATGTGTGTGTGTGTTTAGTAATCAGGGTGTGGACTGGACTAGAGCAGTCTTTTTCTCGTGGTTTTCATGCTTGGTTTGCTGGTCTGAATCATAATCCGACGCTGAAGTAAAGGGAGCTCTCAAGGTAAGGAAGGGCCTGAGCAGGCAGCAGGAAAGGATCAAGTGTCTTTTTTTCTTTTTTCATGTGCTAAACAGAGATTCACTCACCCCTGTGATCTTACATGTAATATTTTAGATATTTGTTTCTCTGTGCCTTGTTTGCATTTCATGGTTTACCTGTAGCAGGCAGGATTTTAGCTTCCTGTAGGCCTATAAACACACACACAGAAGCCGTAAAGGCAGGTCCTCACTGCATGTGTGTGTGTGTGTGTGATTTAGAGAAAAGGAAAGCACCATTTACTGTAATCTGTGAAACGTCAGCCCCTGCTGTGTGTGTTGAAATCATTAAGGTGTTGTCATCCTCGCCTGGAGCCCTCTCCGGTCAAATATCTGGAATTTGCCTTCATGCTGCAGCAATAAGCAATACTCATCGTCTGTCAGGGAGACTCGTCGAATTTGGTCACAAGGGTTAAAACACACAGACTGATCCGCCAGGACTGCTTCAGGTCTGTTTGTATCTTTTTTTATTTTATTTTGAGCCTCATTTTTCGAGAGTGTCAGGTTTCCACAGAGGCCTGGAGGTGTGGTAGAAGTGGAAAACAGTCAGTGTATGCCTGCCCGCACCATTATGGCCTCTGACATGGCTGAGACATGGAGGAACTGTTTTGAGGAGGAGCTCATCTGCCCCATCTGCCTGCACGTGTTCTCAGATCCCATCCAGCTGCCCTGCAAGCACAACTTCTGCCGGGGCTGCATCAGCGAGGCCTGGGCCAAAGACTCCTCGCTGGCCCGCTGCCCTGAGTGCAATCATGCTTACACACAGAAGCCCAGCCTGGAGAAGAACCACAAACTGTCCAACATAGTGGAGAAGTACAACGCTCTGAGCGTGGAGAAGGCCACCACGCCGGCGCTGCAGTGCATCCTGTGCCGTCGAGGCCCGCCGCTCCCTGCTGTGAAAGTCTGCCTACGCTGCAACGCCCCCTGCTGCCAGTCTCACGTCCAAACGCACCTGCAGCAGCCGTGCTCGGCCCTCGGGCACCTGTTGGTGGAGGCCGAGGCGGTGAAGGCCTGGACCTGCCTGCAGCACGACGAATACAGGCTGTACCACTGCGAGGCCGAGCAGACGGCCGTGTGTCAGTACTGCTGCTTCGCCCGCTGCCACCCCAGCCACGGCCACGCTGTCACTGACGTGGAGCTGAGACGCAATGACATCAGAGTAAGAAAGATTTATTATTCTTTAACAAATACCGTATTTTTCGCATTATAAGGCGCACCTGATTATAAGGCGCATCATCAATGAACGCGTCTATTTGCGTCGATTTTAATACATAAGGCGCACCGGATTATAAGGCGCATTTAGCCAAACAAAACAGTCAATAACTCAGCGAGGCTACGGACAAGCCAAAAGGATTTAAAGTGCGCCTTATAGTGCGAAAAATCTGGTATGTTTCTCATTTTTAATTTAAAGCTCCTGTAAATGATATTTTCATTTTGTGTCCAATTTGGCGCCCCCTGTGCTGAAGTAACAAAAAAAAACAATTTTTGCTGACTGTTAATGGACAAATATATCCATTATAGTAAATATGTACCATGTGGAAAACACAGAAAGAGGCACCTCCCCCCTTGTATCAGATTCAGACATAAAAAACAGCATCATAACAGTCATCTTCATAGTCGCTGATGGTTTTATTTGCTTTTTGTGTCGTCGACAGACACCAGTATGAATTTCAGCCTGTTTCGTAAGTGTCAAAAAACTCCCTACAGGAGCTTTAATGTTAAGTTTGACTTTGTTATCGAGTTTAGATTCATTTCAACACCAACAGCTCTGACACTGACCGGACATCAGCGGTTAGATCTAATATGTCAGCTTAAAAGAAACTGAACTGATTCACCTGAAGCCTTCTCACCTCTCTGCTCCTAAATGGTCAACTCCACAGCAAGTAAAGTGGCAGTAATATGGCTGCCACCAGCAGTTCATGTCATAAACAACATCATTAGAAAAGAATTAACTTTGTGCTTAGACTCACCTCATTTATGGAAGATCAGGGATCAATATCAGAAGAGGAAATGATACTGAATTATTGTACTAGTCTGGATCTGTCAACACCAAATCAAGCCTGTATGTGTTCATGAGGGTGTGAATCGGCCATTGAGGTCACGGTCACACATTTCATACTCAACATCGTCATGAAAAAGGAGCATATTCTTGTTCTGTGTTTTCTTTTTCAACCTGATGATGAACATTTAGTCAAGGTTTTGGGAACAAAGCAGCGGTGATCTCCTCTCAGTCGTTAATCTAGTTAATAATTCACTCCACTTCATCAAAAACAGAACTCCCCCTTTAACAGGACCACTGCATTTTGATTGTGTTTCAGCCCCCGTCTGAGAGTCTTGCGCATTTTTCAGTAGTGATCTACTCCAGCATCCATTCTCATCTGTTGGAATGACAAACAATGCAGTCAAGGGTGGAACAATGAGGGGGCCCTCAGAGGGCCTTATCTCCCCAGCACAGGTGCATCCTAGCTCAGGGATCGCCAGTTGTGAGAGGGGGCGGGAGTGGGGACAAGGGGAAGGGGGATTAAAGTGATTTGTCACTTGATTCTGCGGCCTACTTGAGGGTTTTTTTATTAACCTCTTCTCTTCCCGGGGGTTTGGCGCTCGCTGTCATCCATTGGGCCAAAGGTCCCATGGTTTCCCTGTGTTTTAAAATGACGGGTAAGTTTAGTCAGAAGGAGAACATTGGAGGCTCCACCACCAACTGACTCATGCAGATCACCCAACACCCTGTTAAGGTGTCACCGTCACATACTTGGGTGTATTTCCTGCTGGTAACGCTATGACTCAGCTTTATGTATAGTTAATTGGTCGCCTGGGGCACAGGAACCACCGATGGGTGGGACCTGGTCTGGATCTGAAAGCTTTAGCACTGAAGTCCTAAACACTTAAAGCTTGACGTCATTTTCCTCCATCAGGGCGGCTGATAAGACGACTCATCCCTGTCTGTGTCGGTTCTCATTCATGTTCTTTGGATGTAGAATTAAACTGCGTGTGTTTTTCTTCACAAACATAACAAGCGGCTATTTTGCAATCTGTCCCCGACACTTAAAGATCATTCTGAACATTCGATTTATAGGCGCTTAGTGTTAACGCGCGTGAGCTGCTACTGCCCAGTGTCGATATTTACCCTTACCCAGGATTTCCACCGCATCCGGAATGATCATTTTCACCGTATGCCTAGTCCTACCAGATCCGTTTGTGAGGCAAATTTTGTGGCGGATTACAGACAGCAGGAATCACGAGAACTCACAAGAATCCACGGATTCACGTGATTCACGCGATGAGTTGTCTTTAGCCACAGAGGCTAACCATATAAGCCGTAGATTGTGTCCTTCCAGAGGAGGAAATCCACTTCTAGACCTTTAAAATCAGCATCTCCTCATCCATGGTGTCATCGGGATGAAATGCTGTCTATAAACCTTTCACTTGTTTGTATGATGTGAAATACGATCCGACTGAAACACGGATGATTTCTTTGTCTGTACCCGCCTTCCTTTCCAGCACGGGTTAATCTGTGCTGAATTTATCCAGCATGCTCCAGCGTCCGGAAAAAACAGAACTCTTGCGATCAGCTGCGGAGAGCGGCAATCTGCCGTGGAACGGAAAGAAGCCGGTGGAAATTGTCACATTAACTTGAATGGTTACGATCAGCTACCATCAGCGGATACAGCCTTTTTGTAGCCGTTCCGGATGCGATGGAAATTGGGGTCTTTATCTGCCGATGTCGATATTGTGCTAACAATCGTGACTCCCAAATGATTAATGTCATACTTAGATGTTTGTAATCTGAGTGAATCAGTCGGTCATTGCTAAAGTGCTGCCAGTCATACCTGTGAACACTGAAATGATGGTGTTTACATTAGATTTACACAGAAAATACTGCATGTTTAAAGTGTGTAGCTTTGGATAATGTCAGAATGTGAAGAGCATGAAGATTAGAAATATATTTACTATCACACTGATGTTGATTTTGGCCAAAATGTCCCTGACTCATAAATAAATCCCCCCTCTGACCGCCATCATTAAGGCGTCCTCCATGTTTAATGCTACTAAGGGAAGCAGAGTGGACCCCCTCGGCAGACACACTACAAAGCTGCCCCACTCCCCTCCTCATCCCCGCTCTAAACCCCACCCCATCCGCCAAATTCACCTCACCCCCTCTCACCATCCAGCAGCCTCTCCAGGCGAGGACAGACCTTCCCCCTGGCCCCGCTCTCCTGCTCTAGTGGCTCTGATGGAGAAGACACTGTGGTGAGATGACAGCTAAAGAGCACCCTCCCCTCTTACTCCCCCTCCCCTGTCTCCCTTCCCCAAAGGTATCCCATACATCGAGCTGCAACCCCCCCTCTGGGGAGGAGCTCCGGCTCCTTCCACCCTGTTTTTCCCCTGGCTGCTGCTCGGAGCCTAACTCAATCAATCAGCACAACCAGGTCACAGTCCTGGATCTAACCATGCCAACTGTGTGTGTGGGGGTGTGTGTGTGGGTGTATGTGGGTGTGTGTGAAAGATATCTAGGGCAGCGGTTCCCAACCATGTGCCACTGAGACCCAAGAGTGTGCAGGTTTTCATTCCTATCCGGCTCTGCAGCAGCTGATCACTAATGATAAAATCAGCTGTTGTTTTGTAGAGGGGCTGGATGCCATGATGATGATGATGATGATGATTATGATGATTACATGTGAGCCGGCCCTCAGCCTGTTGTAAACAACGGATTATTGATCAGCGGTAGACCCCGGAAGAATTAGAGAATGTTGTTTACTGAGAGTCCGCCCTGAAAGGAGCATTTTTCAACACAGTCCAAACACACAAAACAATAATCGACAACTCCAAGCTGGTTTTCTTTCCAAAATACAGAACCTCGTCCTCAATCTGACCCTGAATATGTGGTGTGAAGAGCCTTTTACACAGAATTACAGTCAAAAAGGACATAAACATCAAACACAACGGTGAAACAGTGGACGTTTTTACAGCAGTCTGTTTGTTTCCTTGATTACTAATTTTAGTACAAGAAAAAAAATTAGATCTTCATTGAAATAACACAAAGAAACATGTTCCTGATCAGTCAACACATACAATCGAACTAAAGTAATTTCCCCCAGCTTGAACTGTAAATATGATAAAAATTAGAAAAGAAGAGAAGAGTGACTCAGAAGTCTCATTACTCACTTTAATTTAATTACTAGTATGAGGATGTAGCATTAGCGTGCTATAGCATATGCTTCAACAGTAAAATCTGCCCTAAAATTCATGGTGCAGTGAAATTTATAGTGCAATAACATCCTTGAATGCATTCTCTCTTTTCTTTTTGACTAAAATAGTTTTTAATGGACCGTTTTTTTCTTTTTTAACTATCATAATGTGCATGAGTGTGACCAGCAAATACAGTAGTACACTGTCGCTTAAGGTTAGCAGCTAATTTTTCAGTCATTTGAACAGGATTTTAAATTTCAACCCATCCAAAGATAAGAAAACACTCAGATAACAGTCAATATTGAACAGTTTATTTGATACAGATGGACAGTCTTCAAGTAAATGAGATGCAGTTGGTTCGCTGAGTGTGTCTAACATCAGCAGAGTGAGCGCCTCCGCCCTCACCTGCCCGGGCGCGATATTTTTTTTCCGTTGGATGGTAGGGGAAGGTCCCGTCTCCTTCGCCTCTGATTGGCTAGATGTGCTGGGCTCTGATTGGTTATTCCTTATGGCTGTGAAACGTCATCTTCTGTCAGGTTAGGGTTTGGAGATTCAGGATTGCGATAATGTTCTGTTCGATGTACAGAGCAGACAGCCCGCGCTCGGCTTGAGCGTGTGATGACGTTTCACAGCCATAAGGAATAACCAATCATAGCCCAGCTTTTCTAGCCAATCAGAGGCGGGACCTTCCCCTACCATCATACAAAAAAAATATCGCTGGGCTGGGCTGGTTCTTCCTTTTAAAGGGTTTAAGCAGGCAGAGTCTAAATACAAAACAAAAACACACCACCTGTGTTTGTTTACATCAGGGTAGTTGAGGTCCGTAAAGCAGTAGCTCCAAACCAATAGACCCTTCTAGTGGTGGGCAGCGGCACTACAGTTTAGTTTTAACATATTACAGGTAATAAGAATGAGTTTATCCGATCAGGAATTCTGTGCGATGAGAACAATCAATCATTCGTTGACTAAAAGTGGTTATTCCAGTCTGTTAGCATGTTGATGTTCGCTCTTAGTTCATTCAGTGTTGTTTTCAGGGACCCACCACCCATCATCAGACTGAGAAAAGGCTTTCAGGAGTTTTGAGTCAAAGCTTAAGTTGACGTTCATTGCCGTTGTTTTCAGTCCGATGAGAAACTTGAGAAGGAAGAGTGGAGGATGAGGTCTTTAACAGATGAGAGTCATTGCAGTCTGCCCTTTCTACTCCCCGTACCACCTGTTTTGTGTTTTTTTGTTCTGTTTCTTTTAAGATTCTAAGATTTTACAGCTGTTGTTTTGGATTCTTAATGCTTTTTAATACTAAAAAAAACAGCTTCATCTCCCTTAAAAAACGTCCAACATTATATTTTTATAACAATGCAGAAAGTGGAAAAACACCAAGGAATGATCAAAACATAAAAATACATAAAAGCTAATTTAAATACACACTCTGTTCTTCTGCTGAATGCACATATACTGTACCTTCCTATACGTACTTATAAACTGAGTTTAAAACCATCACACATGCAAGTAGGACACCTCATACATAAGGATGGATTCGTAAGAGGATGTAGAAAGTCCACAACAGACTGGTTTTTCCACAAACAAAGCCCACTTAGACACAAGTGGACAACTTCAACTCCATGCTGAAACCTGAAACCAAAATCATGTGATTTGCCAACATGCTCTGCATTAAAATGAGCTTAAGCTGTCTCTTAACTACAAACTTTACCACAGTTTAAGTCTGGATGACATCAAATGCTCTACCTTTATTTATAAAAAAATATTCACTAACCTTTGTCAGTAACTTTTGAACTCTCATCTATGGAGTAACTAGAAAGACTAACGGTAGATTGATGATAAAGCTGGTTATTGGCATTTTGAGATAGTTGGAGTTGGCCTAGAGCTGAGAAAGTAATTATATTCTAATTCTAATGACGATGTTGGTCACAAAAATATGATAACACGGACTGAATGATTATTGTGCTGCCTGCTGCGTAGCTCCTTTTTCGCTCAAAATGTCGAATAAAGCGCGGGTTGGGGGTTGGAATGGTGTGTACCTGAAAAACCAAGAGACAGGATGAGCACTTTGAGAAAGACACCGTAGAGATTTCACGACTGCCAGGCTCAAAAGTAAGAGATATAATTCTGAATTATGGAAAAATACAGACTTAAGTCTTGACAATTTAAAGGGCGTTACACAAAAGCTTGAAAAATCTAAATGATTCTGAACAATTTAATGTTTTTTCATCCTTATCTTCAGCTTAAATCTGAAACTGCGACTGGCAGGTGTCCACTCCAGTTCAGCAATTTAGCCTCTCATTTATTATTATTCCTATTACTAAGTTGTGGTATTTCATCAAATGCAAGAGAGCAATAGTGTAATCGCCAACTGATATATCCACCGCTAGCCGACCTGCTCTAATACAGATGGACTTCAGCAGCTGAAAAACAGACACTGGTCTCAGTCAGTCTGCTCTCCACATGCAACCATCTGGGTGTTTTTTTGTTAAAAATACTTAAATGATAATTTTTTTTTATGGTGTTTTCTTTTTTTTTTTTGGGTGACCTCCTCTCTGTAAATACACGAGCATCTTTTCCACCGTAAGCTCTGAGAGGAGCTGCTGGAGCTTTTTCTGCCTCTGTGTGCCCATTTATTTATCTCTGCTCACTGCCCCCAGCTCCCCCAACATTAGTCCTCACTCACTAATGCAAACACAAAATAGCTGTTGGTTGCCATGACAGCACACCCTCCCTTCCTCCCCCGCAGGGATTGTGTGTTGGATGGAGACTAAATTAGCCGTCTCCTGGATTCTTAATATTTCAGGCACGGGGAGGGGATGCTTGCAGCTAGCTAAGGCCACAACTTCCTGAAGCTCAAGAGTTTATTTTTGATCTCATTTTACAGCAAAACCTGTTGAGACAGCAGGAGCGTGTGGAGGAACGAGTGCAGGAGATCGAAGAACAGCTCTGCAAACTTGACTCTGACAAATGTGTGGTGGAGGTAAGTGTAAACACGCTGCGCTGTGGACACGCGCATTCACATGTTTTTATTGATTTAAAGCAGCTGAAATGAAAAGTCCTGTTTGAGCGGACTGACGTTTGTTTGTTTCTTTGTTTGTTTGCTCCACAGGACAGAGTGTGTGAGCTGAAAGAGGAGGTGCGTCTGCAGTACCAGCGGATGCACCAGCTCCTGGAGGAGGATCTCGGTCGGACACTGGAGGCTCTGGACCGTGCTCAGGCTCGCTTCTGCCAGGAGAACGCCGCACAGGTTTTGGTTCTTGGTGAGCAGCGCCACGAAGCCCAGAAGCTGCTGAGCTCCATCCAGACGGCCTTCAACAAGGCGGAGGAGCTGAGCTTCATGAAAAACACCAAGCCTGTTAAAATCCTCACAGACAGGTGAGCGAAACACGCCAGCCGAGGATCAAAAAATAGAAATTTTCCTTTTCTGCCTCTGGGTCTGTCATATGCAAGTTTTGCTCCTAAACTGACTCTTATCTTCAATTTTGCATGTCTCTTGGCGCGTGTTGCAGGTCTCAGGCATGTGTGGGCAGCAGTCTCCCTCCTTATAAAGTCGGGAATCTAAACTCGAAGCTGTTCCTCTCTGAAATCTCCAAAAGAGAGAAGAGCTTGAAGAGAACGATTGAAGGTAGGACCTCAAACATGCTCATTGGGCTTTAACTTAAATGAGGGCTTTATTTTGATAACCATTTATCTCCACTTATTCCTCACCTCTCTTTTCTCTCAGCTCCTATCACCCCTCCTTCGACCTTCCTGCAGTCTGTTCCTGCGTATCCCAGCGGCCAGAGCTCTGGCTCCGGATCAGAGAAACGGAAACATTCCACTGCCTTCCCAGAGGGCAACAGCAACGTCGGAAAAAACGCCGCTCCAGGTTTCAAGGACTCCTCCTCCTCCTCTTCCTCGTCTTCTTCCTCATCTCTTGCCAAGCAGCCCTACCTGGGCTCCGGCTCCAGTTCCGGGGAAGGCCAGTCTACCAATCAGCAGCCCCTCGGTCCCTGCGGCCCGCCTCACATCAGCGAGAGCGGCGGGACAGGAAGCGGAAGCGGCTCTCTGAGCAACCATCACTCAGGCTCCGTGTTCGGCTCCTCGCACTTTCCTCCTGGAGGCAGCAGCTCCTCACACTCTTCCCAGCAGGCGGTGCTGCCTCAATATGGCGGCCGCAAGATCCTGGTGTGCACGATGGATAACTGCTACTGCTCCGGAGTGCCCTCAGTTTCAGGCCACCGTAGCCACCCTCCTTACCCACGCTCGGGCTCCTTCCCCTGGGTCAGTGCCCAGGACTACCCTCCTCCTCCTGGTCTGGCCTCTGGAGGTCCGTCCATGCAGGGCCTGGCAGTGAGGGACTGGATAGACGCCTCACAGACGCACAGACATGCAGATTTTTACGGGCTGTATGGGCAGCCGTCTACAAAGCACTACGTCACCAGTTAACAGAGTAGACACACACCAACACACAAACACGATTATACACAGACACACACACTCAGATGTAGAGACAGGCACCAAAATGGCACACAATTACCGACTTATTAACCGGACAAAAACACATTTATACTCGAAACACGGTAAAATATTAGAACTTATATCCACACACACACACAGATGGAGAACACGTAAACATATTCGGGGGCAGGGTTGATCTCTTTGTGTGTTTGTTTTTCTTATTGTCTTTAATTTCAGTTTCATGTAGTGTATTATACGTTAACAGCCATCCGCATCACTCTGGCACAACTTAGCTCAGCATTTTCCACACACAAACATCAAACACAAGGCGCGAGAGGAGACATCCTGCTTCTCTTTCTTTCCGGAGCAGGAGACGGATTGATAGAAAATGAACCTTTAATAGAAGATCTTCTCCTGCCTCTTCACTGACGCTAAAGGGAAAAGAGATAACACCAGGCAGTTTTGACCTTTCCAGTTTAGCGCTTCGTCTGATATAATTACCCCTCCAGTCGTGCTGAGGTCAGTTGCCTTATGTTATTAGCGTCATATTTTGCTCTGCCCAGCTCACGTTGTTCGATAGATCCTTTAATAAGGGGCTGCAGTCCCTTCATGTCTCTTGATTTGTATCTTCATTGCAACACTTCCTTTCTTTGCTGAGTTCAGGGATTGATCGTACGGCTTGAACACAAAACGCTCTTCCATGGAACACCCACAATGCACTTGTGGACGCCTTGTTATGCCTGGACTGCATACCTGCAGAGGGACACTGGAGCTCAAATGGGGATGTTGTTCTGATTCCTAACGCTCTGTTTTTCCCGCTACCAGGCTCTCCACGGGACACAGACGCTCTTCTCCCGACGAAGACTGTTTCCATTTAGTACTTAACATGACTTTGTGATATTTGGTACATCTGTAAGTGTCATGATTGTCCGAGAGAGACTCTGATTTGAGAGAGAAAACAGGACAAGACTGGACAGACCAAACCAATCAAGCACCTGGAGGATCTGATGATGCTGTAATTGTACTTCCTGCAGGGCAAAGATGTCACTTCCTCTCAATAAGCACACGAGCTCTTGGCTTCCTGTTTGCAGCTAAAAGCATGCAAGGAAGAGTTTTTAAAGCACTCAAAAGAAGAAGAAGAACAATGGGAGGGAAATGTATGCGGTTTTAAATTGAGTGTAAAGAAAAATACAGTGGGTGGGAGGAATTTTTTTCATGAACTTTTTCTAAAAGACCAGACTGGACTGCGAGATGTAAGCAATTGTCATCATCCTAAAAAGGAGCTGTTACAACAGTCAACATAAATAGAAAAAAAAGACATAAAAGTATCTTTTTTTGTAAATATTTTGTGAAATGGAAAAATAAAGACGTGATTTGGAGAAGGGTTCCAAATAAACAAATTTAAAGCAGTCTCTGCTGTCACCTCTGTATTTGAAGATCCTCTGTCATCCTGTCGGTCTGGGCAGTCATTATTGACTTTTCAATAGTTTTTGTATGTCTAACCACTATTAAATATTTAAGCAGATGAATACTGGACTTCTTCCAGATGTCTTTCCAAGGATCCTACTTTAAAACCGTAATGGTAGACCATATTCCTATCTGGGCCATCTACGTTTGTCATCACGCTCAGGGTGGGAAGCTGCTAGTCCATTTAGATAGTCACATATACTCTTGAGTTTAACAAACTTTCATTTCAATATTCTAATAAATAGGCAGCCATAAAGGTGGTTGCAAACTAGAGAGGGCCATAGCTGACATCTCTGTGCAGCTAACAAGATCAGAAAGACCTGAATGTCACAGATGCACTTTTTATCTTGTGTAAGCTGCCAAAGGGAGTGGTTTTGCTGTATTTTTTCTGTATTGTACTGTTGTCTTTTTAGAGCTGATGTTGTAAATCTAACAATAGTGTTGACTCCATTAATTAGAGATTAAATAACAAATTATGGACAAGTAAAAGTGGCCAGGAGTGTGAAACCCATTGTTACAGAGTAGAAGTGTCACTCTTGGAGGTACAACTCCTTAAAAATGATGAAAGGGAGACATTAGGACTCACCTCTGGAGTTGATGTCAGTTTTTATAACAAACCGATGTCTCACTGAGCTCTAAAACCTTTCTGAATCGCTTATAGTCTTTCAAAGGCCTAAAACTGCTGCTGCGACGTCTATACTACCAAAGTTAGCCGTTTTTCTATTGCGGCTAATACTGTCATGGCGCTGCTACGGAGGCCATCTTGTTGCTGCGTCACGCTCAATATGGTCAACTCCTACAACCTTTGTTTTGTTTTATTGGCTTTTTTAGGTCGTAAGTCCCATAAACTTCGATTAACTGTGGTCATTTTGCAGCTCACTGATAAATGAGTAGCCCCATGGACTACAGACGAGGTGAGTCAGTAGAGAAATGGGGCCATATTTTAACTTAAAAAACAAACTTGACTACATATTAGCAATCACCCGAACACGGCTAACGTTAGCATTCAGAAACCCGTATGCCACAATAACTTAAGGGTGTCTTTCTGTTGACATAGGGGATACTAGCCTCAACCTAACTGCTGTATTCTCTTAAACACTTTTAAAGGATAATGTTAATATAGCTGTACATCCTGCGAGACTACCGGTGTTGTGGCTAAAAGAGTTGCCCAGTGTGCTCGCGACTTTTAGCCGAATGAGTACGTGGTTGTCATAGTAACAGGCTAAAGGTCTACACTTTGCAGGGTCACTCATTCAAACGTAACACCATCCGCCCGTGAGGTACTTAACGTCGTAATATTGGAGATTTAATACAATATATGAATAGATACCATAAACATTTGTGCTTTAAAGGTGTTCATCTAACCAAAACTAGTTCCTATGTTAGATAATGAGCAATCTTATTATTTTATTTTCGAACTAGTCTCCCTCCAGATTTCACTATTGTCTTTGCTGATGCTCCTTCTCTTTGAACCCCTGTTGAAGCTCACTGAAAAAACCTTGTTTTGCTGAATTTGCTGTGACTCCTGGACCAGGTACAGGTAAAAAAAAACATCCTTGTTTAGCTTTGAGTGTACGAATAAATTAGTTTTGCTATAAGAAACACTGTCACAGTTAAATCTATGGTTAAGGTGAGTAACTTACCACCATATTATCATATTTCTCGTATTTTTTACAGAATCCCATGCACCGTTGTTTGCGATTTTTGCACAGTCATCCAGAAACACTCCTCTGCTACCTTTATCATATGACTTTAAAGAACACCCTCCCACTTACATCCATCACATTACGCAATCTCTGCTTTGACTTCATATACATGCAAATACTTATCCTGCCTTTCTGTTTTTCTGCTGGTGTATTTTCAAAGATACACTGACAGAAGGATGTAACCACTAAAACAAAAACTTTAAACATCTCTGTGTCCACCCAGTACAAACGGAGCTCGTGTGTGGGTGGAGGCCCACAGAGAGAAAACAGGATGGAGAGATAGAGTTTTGAGATGAGTAGTGAGCCAGAGAGAGTGTGTGTGTGTGTGTGAGAGAGAGAGAGAGAGAGAGAGAGAGAGAGAGTGTTTGTTCCCTTTAGCCTGATTAGTCCATTACATTACAGCCTTGCCCCACACAGCACTTTTCAGCCTCAAACCCCCATTCAGACATCCGGGATGATCCACTTGTGTGTTTGAGTGACTGAACAGGGAATGGAAATAGAAAAAAAAAACATGTTGGAGAGTAAAAATTATGTTTGTGGAGGAAGACTTGGAGGAAAAAGGTGTAAATCCATCTGACGAAACCATGTAATGCAAACTAAATCTTCACAGCAGCTTCCCAAAGGAACATATCAACATTTTAATACGTTTAGGTTAGAGTTGGATGAAAGATTTGAGGGTATTTTTGTCGATTTGAACCAGCCAGATAGTGTCTTTTCATGGCCTTAAGTTATTCAATGTTGAGCTAGCAGTTAGACTTAGAGGGACCGGAACGAAAAGGCAACATGAAAACAGGAAAAAACATCAATCTAAGGAATGAATGGAGTGTATTTTTAACCAAAATGCTTCAAGTTTCCAATGCTGGGTTTCTAGCTTCAAGCTAGAGTACCAACACTGGACACAGGCCAAAGAAGCTGGATTTTAAAATTCATAAGAAAGAGAATTCAACAAATTTTTTTATTCAACTTTTTTTGTGAATTATTGAGGAATTTATTTTAGAATTATGAGTCAACTTCTTGTGAATAAAAAAAAGTCTGAATTAATTTTCGTATCAATTCAGAAAAATGAATGAAAAAATGTATTTTAAAAGGTTTTCTCGTAATTCTCACAGTTAGGCTATCTTCTTAATTCAAAAACATGGAGCAGAATTTATTTTCTCAAGAGAACACATTATGCTTCTGCAGATGAGATAAAATACATAACTTAAAAACCTTTGCTTTTCGGAGCTGGCCTGTAAATAAGAAGAGAAATCCTGAACAAGATGTGACATGCTAAATTATAACTTGTACTTTTTAAAGTTACAATTTTAAGCTAGCACAGGGTTAGCCAAGCTGAGCACAAGGACAGAAAACAGCTATCCCGGAAATATGAAAAATACATCCATTGTTATGAAGTTCGCTGATTTGTAACACGTAACTAGCAGTTAATTCTCGTTCCAGCTGAAAAACATTACTTCTGTTAAGAATGATAGTACATATACAGTAAGGCTATGTTCACACTGCAGGTCAATTCCAATTTTTTCATGTAAGTGTGAACAGTGCATTTCAGATTTTTTCAAATGCAACCCAGGCCTCTTTTGTATATGGATATAAATCAGATATGTATCCGATGTGACTGCAGTGTGGACGCATTGTTCGACAACACAAACAGGCGCGGAAAGCAATTTGTGCTTTGTGCGCATGCGGGTCACTTCACGGACGCATTTCGTTCACATTCGATGCTGCATTCGTCGTTGTGATGTGAACGACCGCACAAAAAGATCGTATTTAACAAAAATTCTGAATTGTGCATCATAACCTGCAGTACGAATGTAGCCTAAGAATTTTATAGTGACCTCTAGTGGCCAACTCAAATAAATAATATCTGGGTTCATCTCATAGACTACATATGTAGCATTGGTAATGTTGCCAAACAAGCAGAAGATATGAATAATGCAAAAAACAAAAATAGTCATGATAATAATAAGCAGAAAATAAGACTTAAGTTTCATCTAAATGGAGAAAACCTAAGACAAATTAACAAATACCCCTAATTATTTATATATTACAGGCACATGAAAACAAACAAAATAATATCACTAATAATAATAATAATTGTAGTGCCTCGGCTCACTCCATCCTCTTCTTCCTCCCGCCTCTCTCCTCTCTGGATCCGGCTGAGGACGAGGAGGTCTGATGCCTTTTCTCTTTTTCTTGTGTCAGCAAACCTCAGCAGAGACTCAGGCAGCCAAGAACTGTGGAGTTGGAGGTGCAGCATAAATTACAGCGCTGCTTTTCTATCTTTCACTCTCTGACACACACTCACACTAGCAAACACTCCCCCTCTCGGTCTCCTGACACACATGTTTCTCACACTTGCGCACACAGCTGCTGAACAGCTGGCTGATCCACGAGCAGAGAAAAGAAGGAGAGGCAGTGATTTGGTCGCCTACGTCTCTGATATGTATCTCTATCACATGTCTGCCCCCTTTAAATTGCCCCCCGCACAAAAATGCGAGGGTATAAAAAAGCTTTTATTCTCTGATAAAACAACCAGCAAAGTTTTGGTTCTTTCACTCAGGGAACACCAGGAGATAAAACATGGAAAATAACTATAAAAGAAACAGATAATCAACTTTTTTCCATATCTTTGTGTGTTGTGCTTTTTATATCACAACCATCGATGAAGTCCATCATGGTCCAGCTTGCTATTTTGGAAAATGCATTTTAAGGGAAGATTAAATGAGAAGATTAATATTTTCAAGCCTGTTTGTTAAATAAAAAGCTGCAGCTCAGATCTGAATGGACAAAAACGCTTTCTGGCATTCATTCCCATGGTTATTAACTGTGCAGCTGATATAAAAACGGGAGTCAGAAAGGATTAAAATGATGTGAAAAGGTTTTCTGGGCAGTGTGGACATCTTTGAGGGAAAACTGAATAAAACACTCATGGGAGAACTTTGACAAATCCAGATAGTTTTCTCAGGGTTATAGAGCAGAGTATGTCTTGGAAAGAGATCACTTTGGTTTGAAAATGTCATTAGTTTGCTCTCTAAAACTGTTTCAAACGAGTACTTGGCGCCAGTACAGCGATTGTGGATGCTATCAGTCATGATGAAAGAAAAAGCAGCACGGCTTGGCTTAAAGACAGGAAACAGTAAGACAGGCTAAATGCAGATTTAACATTTAGACTTACCAACAAATATGTTCGAGCTCGTTCATCAACATTGAAAAAGATCCAAAGCTTTAAACTCAGTAAACACAGTGACATCTGGTGGCTTTTAAACCTCGGCCTATAGCAGACCTCATAATGACAGTCTGAAGCACCACCGCAGCCCATATGCATAGCTTCGGTCTAACTGGGAAGATGTAAAATATGACACTTTATATAAGGAGTCGTTGCTAAAGGCTCATTCATAAAACAAAGTAGTTACTTTTATTGTCTAAAGTGTTAATAAAAACAGATTCTGATGATTTGAAAATAATTAAAACCCAATATTTGATCAGAAAGACAACAAATCAAATGTTGAGGAAATGAAAAGTATAACTGGCTGCTCGCTGTAGTCTCATGCATATATCAAATAAAAACATCCCCCACCATTTCTTATCATTCCTTTGGATGTCTTTGTTTCTTAATGTTACTCTCTGGATGCCTCCTACTGTATTTTCTGAGGTTCTTTCTGTGAATCTAATTTAACAGGGAGATAAAATCCAGATGAGCCAACAATACAAGTACATCCTGTCTGTGCGAGTGTGAGAAAAAGGAACCTTTGTGAGAGAAGAGGAGGCAGTCTGAGAGTCTCTGAGGCCCTCTGAATCAGTCTCATACAATGTTACTTACGAGGCAAACAGTCTGTGCTCTGTTCCTACAGTGGGAACAAACTGTAGGACACATTACACCTCCAAATATCCAACTCATGGCATTTATTTATGACCTGAATGAAGTCTGGAGTTCAGTCGATAGCCTTCAGTAACATGACATCCTGTACTAAAACACACTGTCTAGAAAGGCTTTGAAATTCTTGCTATAAGAAACTGGAATTAGAGGCCAGAAGAAGTAGAAGTAGAAGGATTGGACTGAATCCAGCTTCAATTTGGGAATGTGGATTTATCCAGAGAGTTTGACTTCAGATTTCTTTAAAAAATCTATAAAAATAAACAGTCGAAATAGGTTTGTAAATTTTCACATTTGTCACTAAAATTTATTCTATAACGTGGTTTAACTTTCATTAAAGGGATATTCCGGCGTAAAATTAAGTTAGGGTCAAACACACTGTAACACCAAGTTAGACACCCTGTTGAGAGATGAATGTTGCTGACCGCTTGCTTCTCTAGTTATACCAGCTTTAGTAACAACTGCAGATAGCAATACAGAGAGCCACACACTCAACCAAAACGCCACTCTGTAGCCACAAATAATGCTCAGAACAGCAACTCACCCTCTCTCTTCCAGCAGCCGCTTGTTTGTAGCGAGACCTCAGGCCAGTCCATTACAGACTACAGCGGGGTGACGCAGCTCAAGGAAGAACATTTATGATCATTTCTTTATCATTTCCTTGAAGTAATAATCATCATAATAATCATTTTTCACTGCAGACGCGGTAGTTCTTCTGCCTTAGCGTCTCGGTCTGATTGCATTTCCATGAAGAAATTATCATAAATGTTCTTCCTTGAGCTGCGCCACCCCGCTATAGACCGTAATGGACTGGCCCGAGGTCTGCTGCAAACAAGTGGCTGCTGGAAGAAAGTAGGTGAGTTGTGTTTGGTCAACTCACCTTCGGAAAATTAGGCAAAGTTAAAAAGATGTTTGGTGGCTAGTGCTATGGCTGGGACCCTATACTGTTGATGAAGTTAGGTGCTGTTCTGAGGATGATTGGTGGCTATAGAGTGGCGTTTGTGTGTAGCTCCACTGTGTATTGCTATCTGTGGTCATCACTAAAGTTGGTATAACTAGAGAAGCAAGCGGTCGTCAACATTCACCTCTCGAGGGGGTGTCGTACTCAGTGTTACAGCATGTTTGACCCTAAATTGATTTTACGCTGGAATATCACTTTGTTTTGTTAGGTAACGGACTACTACTATGAACTCATGGTATGAACATATGCTAATTTTAGGTACAATAATTCTTGTTTTGTGTATATTTTTGTCAGTTTTTAAAAAATAATAATAATATGCAATCATGGTCATAAGTTTGAGGATTTACCACACTGTGGTTAAAACGTCCTATAATCTGATAATCTAATTTATTTTCTATCATTGATTATAGCTCAGATAGATAAATTGGCTTTTGGATTTCTGTCCTAAATATGATAAGGTATCATTTCGTAAGCTAATGCTCTGTGGCGTAAATGGTGCAAAGACAATAAAATAAAATATTCTGAGTTACTTTTAGCAGTTTGAGGTTCAGGATAAAGATGTCAGTCATGCATCTTCAGCTCTCTCCTCTCTAACATGCAGGTTGTCTCATGTGCACCAGCAGCCCCCCCCCAATGCCTCTGAGGGGGATCAGGTTTGTGCAGAGCAGATAACTGTCAGCCCCGGGCCATGAGGCACTCACCCAGCCAGGTGGTTACAGCACCACCTGTCTGAAACTGCTGCCTGCAAGAACAAACCAGACCACATATGGTTTCATCTTCAGTCATCTGCAGAGTGAGTCTGTCACAACCCACACACAAGAATTTAAATTCTGCGTAGGCAGAATTCACAACTATCTGTTCATCATAAAGACCATGCTGTCATTTAACCCATGGTGGTCCTTCTCGAGGCTGAGGAGGCTTTTTTCAAACTTTACACTCTCACAGGTCAGCAGTTTTCAAGCTTTTGGACCTGATAATACAGAAACTATGTCATCCTGTGTTCCACTTTCCTAGTCCTGGATGGATTACCGGACTGGCCCACTGGGCACAGGTCAGGGGCCTTTTGCTTCTGGACCAGAACCTTTACTTATGTAACAAAGAAGTCAAAATAACTACAGATGGGATCCAAAAAGAAACATGAACAGGACCACCATATACAGTGACCTCTAAATTGTAAAATTAAGGTTTCAAAAAAAAAAGTGCCATCTGAATGCGATATGGTGTCTTTTGGTGTATTTAGACTTGTTATATGTGTTTAACCGACATGCAAAGTTTCTAAAATGAAGCAAAATTATCCTTATTTTTGCCAGACAAGACAACCATGGTTCTCACAACATAAGACCAGTCAAGTCAGAAAATCAACATCCTCAAAACAAACAAAAAGCTCCTCTTAGCAGCTTGTAGTGTTCGTTCAGCTTAATTTCTATCATTTCTCCCTTTAATTATGACCATGTGTTGCATAAATATCCATTGAGAAAACAGCTTAAGTCAGACACATGGTTAGAAGTGTTGGTGGGGAAAAAGTAAAACAGCCAAAAGGATAAGGAAAAACATGTGATATGATGAGTTTTGGGCCCCACTGTATCATGACCCAGCCCATCCGAAGACTGAAGTCAGCGGTGTATTAATGTAATGAGCTCCACAGAGGGCTCTCCACACACGCCTGGCTGCTGTCATGAACAGCTGACTCCACCTGCTGGGGTGTGGGGCCACTAGAGCTCGGTGGTCAGACTTGGAAAATATACAGAACCCTGCATGACTGAGCAGAAATGATTCAACCATACCTTCAACGGTTTTCTTATGTCTTTATTCACATACAGTACCTTCAATTCTGGACAGATTACATTCAAGAATATCAAAAGGAAACGCTGAGAGTGAATTCCCTCACTAAACAAAGAAGCACAAAGAAATGCATCAGGATGTACAGTACCTCGGTTAAAAATCTGCCAGCGTATATTAGATATGCAAACATTATAGACTACAGAGTACAGCGCGGTGACATACAGTATACTCTATAACATGTGCATAACATAACATAGAAACACAGGGCTGAACTATTTACAGTTGATCCAAAAATGTAGTTCCTCTTCCTCTTCTTTGTTTTTATTTCTTGTTCTTTTTTATACATATTAACATGTAAAATGTTCTTCTTAAAATGGGGAGAGTTGGACCGTTTCTCCAACATCTTTAAAACCACACACACCAAACCAGAGTTGTTTGAAAGCACTCAACGCTCTACTTCACCATAAATAAAACAATTACAAAAATATACCTCACTTCAAACAGAGCCATAGCAGGAAAAGCACGTACAGCTGTAGTGGAATGATACTCGAAAAACAACAGATACCGACCTGTGAGAACGAGATGGGGAGGGAAAGATTAAAGATGCTGGAGTCGAAAGAAAAGACAGCAGTTTAATGGGAATGTTTGAGGTTGTGAGTGGCTGAGGGTGGTGGCTGGGGTTGGCTAGGATGGTGTTGCTGACGTGGGTAGTCTGGGTGGAGGGGGTTTGATTTCCTGGCATGGGTTCTCTTTGAGGTCAACCCCCCCCTCCGAATTACAAAGGAATGTAGAGGGTTAAAAACTCAGAGTCCGTGATGAATTAGTAGTGTTTACATTCACAGGTATATCCCATCGTGCTAAGGCTCAGGAGGGTGCAATGTGTGTCAGTGTATGTGTGTTCTGCTGCCACTGCTGCTGCTGCTGCTGCTGCTGCTCCTAAATAGTCAAAGACTAAAAGCAAAGCTACTTTTTCTTGGAGTTGACGCTCTTGCAGACCCAGTTCATGCCCTCCTGAGAGACAGAATAAAAACAGCATGTTGAGAGAGAGAGACTAAAAATAAAAAATAAAGTAAAATAGAAACCATCCAGCTTTAGAGCTCACCTGAATCCCCTCACCAGTGAGGGCGGAGCACGACTGGATCTGCCACATGCGATCCCGGATGGTGTGCAGATTGAGACCCTCTGCGATCTCTGAGGCGGGGGCGGCTGTCAGCAGGTCCTGCTTGTTTGCGAAGATCAACACAGGGACGCCGCTCAGCTTCTCCTCATCCAGCAGCTCAGCCAGCTCCTGCAGAACAAACACCAGTGGTCAGTTCAGCTTAATGAACAATACACGCACAGAAAAAAGGAACGAATCATGTAAGTATGAAACTGAGAGGCAGAGCTTGGATTCTCACGATATAAGTTACAAAAATGAAAACTTGACTTTCTTCTTCCTGCCAACTGTGTGTCTCTGTGCTCTGCCTTCCATCACAGCTGTTATAACACTAAAGCAGGTCACACACAATAAAATAATCGGGCTGTTTTTGTCCCGATTTTCCCCCTCCCGACCAAGCACGTCAATCGGAAGATTATCTTATGTCTTCTAAGATTATCCTGTGGTCTGACGTATATTAAGAGTGAATTTGTCCCATTAATTGGGTCCAAAACGGGTCGGGCCGACAATCGTAAATATTAAGCTTGTTCAAGATTTACGACCAAAAATCTTCACGTGTGTGGGGAAAGCTGACGACTCCCGAGTCATGACTATCCAACATGGCCGACCAGCTGATTGTTTACGTGTCGGAGAACAGCGTGCTTTTTGATGAAAAACACAAATATAATAAAGATAACGACCTGAAGGACAACTTGTGGAGAGTCATAACAGTTTGCTAAACATCTTTGTTTTAACTTTCATCTGTGCTAACGTAAGCTAACGGTTGTTACCATAGTTTCATGTGCTTATCTTATCGCCTCTGATTGGCTATAAGTACTGACCGTTTGGCTTGAGAGTGTGACAATGTTTCCAGCTTTTCTAGCCAATCAGAGGCGAAGGAGGCGGGACTTTCTCTGGGAAAAATCTTCCCCGGGATGTGTTTTTTTCCCCCCGAAAGTCGCAAAATCGGCTTGATGTGTATAGTCAAAATTCGCCTCCAAATATTTCGTAATTTCACGTTCTGTATTCGCGTCGGCCCCGATGTGTAAGGACCTTAAGTGAGAAAAGTACAAAATACAGCCTGAATACAGAGGTCTCGATGTTCTCAGGGGTTTATTCTTGTAAATTTTATCTTCCACTGTAAGTCATGATGTAGTCCCCTCATTTCTACAATTAATTGATAAGAAAATAAATTTAAATTACTTCCATTGTGTACACACAGATAAAAATCAATGTAGATATTTCATACCTGTCCAGTTTCTTCAAATCTCTTTCTGTCTGCACTGTCGATGACATAAATCTGAAACAAAATGATGTTTTTGTGTTTATTATTCACAATAAATTCACTCACTGGAAATATGTCAACACTGAACAAAAACTTTGCTGTGTGCTCTCACCAGTACATCTGTGTTTTCAAAGTAGTTTCTCCAGTAAGGCCTGATCTTCCTCTGGCCTCCAATGTCCCAAACATTCAGTTTAAAACCCTGAGACTGGACACTCTTGATGTTGAATCCCTGAGCGGGGCACAAACAGGAATCACTCAGGTTTATACATGTATAGAAGAGCAGCTTCTCCTCCTCTCTTGACCTTAAAAACAGGTGATGTTTACATGTTTCTCCTTATACCTGTGTGGGGGTGATATGGCTGATGTCCTCAGATGCCAGCTGTTTGAGCAGGGTGGTTTTTCCTCCGTTATCCAGACCCAGCAGCAGTATCCTCACCTCCTGGTCTGGTGTGCTTTTTAGCTTCCGAAGGATGGACAGCAATCCCTGCAAAAATCCGCAAAAACATCCATGTGGTGTTACTTTTCCAGGGGGACAGGGGGAGCCCTGTGACTGCTAACCACCATAGTGGAAATACACCCCCCTTCTCCCATCCTCCATCCTCACTCACAGGCCGTGAAGGTGTTTTTCTTTTCTCATGAAGTCATTTCCAAACAGCGCCGATGACTAAAGACAACAGAGCCTGTAAGTAGCTAATTAGATCTGCTTTCTTCTGCTGGTGCCTCGCGGGCTCGTTGTTTGCATACAGCTGTAGTTAACGGCACCCAGAGGGAGCTAAAGCGAGCTAACGTGCTAGGCTAATCTCCCCTGATAACTGAACGCAGCAACAAGGAAGCTTCGCAACAAGTTTACTCTTTTTTGCAGAGAGCCGAAGTCGTTGACTCGTGACTATATAAAAGCGTGCGCTGCGTTATGTAAATATACGCACGGCTTCATATGTTTTTTCGCAACTTAAAGCTAATTAATACGAAAAATTCAACTCACCATCTTGTTGCCTTCGCTCTTGGAGACGCCGCCGAGGGTTACTAAGGGAGGTGACGTCAGACGCAAAGGTACGCACAGAACACCAGAACGAATGGGAGAGTAGAGAGGGACTGAGATTTGGATAATTTTACCACGCTGTTCAACATCTTTATAGGGGAGGGTGGGTTTTTGACCTCATGTTGTAGCTCATAGATACCACAATTGATGTATAAAACTAATTTTAAATGATCTTTTTTTGGTCTGAACACAATTCTAATAAAACTTATGACAGACTAAATTTACTTTCAAGAGTGAAAAATGTTTTTTTTTGTAAATAAATGTCTAATCCCTTCACCCATGTGCCTCTAACCTTCACAGCCTCCATGAATTGATGCCCATCTCCGAAATATTTGGTCACATGATCAATTTCTGTGACCATTTCCAAGCAACAGGGGGTGGCTCAACTTACCCTTTGGGTCAACTTACCCCATTCTCCCCTATATAATATTCTTGTTTACTTATTGTTTATACGTTTTGTTCTTGCTTTACATGAATTTGGAGGCCTGTGAAATTCAATGCAAAGCCTCCTCATGTAAATTAATCTGTTAAATAATCACATATATTTCCTCATTACTGCAGCACTGTCTTTCACAATGTTAGACTTTATCAATGAAATGTTTAATGTTGCCTTGCACATATTAGTACAGGACAAATAAACAAATCTCCAATCTTATGTTTTGTTTTGTTTTGTTTTGTTTTGGTAGGGGGTGGTAGCTCTGGCTCATCCTCCTAGTGATGGGCACGGCAGTTCTTTTAGATGTACTGAATCACTAGAATCAGTTCACTAAAAAGATTTGTTCTAAAGATTCGTTCACCAAATCACCAAATCATCTAGCGTTTGGCAGGAGAAGCATGCAACTCTGACCTCCTGAACTGATACATAGCTGAACGGTTCAGGATTCAGTTAATGTCGGCTGCTCTACTGGCAATGCTGTTTCTCACTTCAGCTCAATTGGTTAAAAACGAATGAATCACTCGAGGAAGTAACGTTCACTTAAAAGATTCGGTTCCTTTGAACGAATCGTTCGTCAACGACACAACACTCCATCCTCCAACACAGCAGGGGGCGGTATTACACCTTCACGCAGGTTCCCAGGCACCGTAGTATAACAGAAGAAGAAATGCAGCTGTGTTTGGTTTGCTATCCTACATGCTCTAAATGTTGGACACGTATAGTCCTATAAGATGTTTATTTTGACAGAGACACTTAAAATTATGATACTAAAGGTCCAATTTATTATCTACTTATCAGACTGTTTACTCTCTCATATATGGAACTAACTAGCTGTCTAGTTAGCACCACAGTAAACGCGGCATATTCTGGTTATTTGGACGTTTATAGGTCGGAGGATTAGTTCCTCAGAGTCCGTGTTTGTTTGTTTTAAATATCGAAACAGAGTCAAGTTTGGTTTTCGCCGGTTTTCACGCAGGGAGCTGCCCCAACTCCTGATTGGTCGACGGGCTGCCACGTGCACACATCTTTACTATCCCATACGAGCACGTTTGATTACCTGACAGGTTTCTTCAGTGTTGGACGGCTCGGGGATCCTAAAACAAAGGTATGTTTTCTGTTTTTGTCACTTCTAAGTGCCTCGTATTGTCCGTGTTTCGGCTCGTTGTCTGTGTTTCTCTCTCTGCTGTAATAAAGTCAAACCTCAGCTGTAACTCGAGTAATGTTGCATCAGTCTACTCCCCGGCTGACATGTCTTCACTGTTTTCACTGCAGTTTTGGCTGCTCCTCTAGTCACAAAAACCCACTTTGTGCACACTTCAGGTCGGTGTCTTTGATAGAGGAAGTGTTATTCAACGTGTTTTCTGCACGCACAGGTTTGTGAGCTGCTGACTTGCACGTGTTTTCTGCTGATCTCTCAATGATCCAGATGTATTCAGATGTGTTTGAGCTGCTGATCCAGTTTTTCAAGCCTGTAATGAGGTTTTTTTTTCAAGTCCTTAA
The DNA here is from genome assembly GCA_962446985.1 of Xyrichtys novacula. Lineage (NCBI taxonomy): Eukaryota > Metazoa > Chordata > Actinopteri > Labriformes > Labridae > Xyrichtys > Xyrichtys novacula. Next base: position 1,316,262 of record OY660882.1, on the reverse strand, counting down.
AAGTTCTCTGTTCTTACTCAAGTCTCAAAGCTTTCAGGTCGCCCTGCTCATGCCTGTCCAAATCACTCTTCTGTCTCTGTCTGCACCTGTTTCACCTGTTTTCAGGATTAACAAACATATTTACAGAGTGGAAGAACTGCTTTTGTTTTGTGTAGTTTTGTCAATAAGAAAGTCAAAACAAGTCCCAAAGATAGTGTAATGCGTGTATTTCGTTTATGTTCTCAAAATCTAGACTACTTCACTGATTGCAGTTTTTTTTACTGATAATGAGAGTGTAGATTGGCCGATATATGATGTTGCCAAACCATGCAATTTAAAAAAAATATATATATATGTTTTTTTTTGCATTTGACAAAATGAAAAAAACTAACAAATGAGAAATAAAGTTACTGAACATTTAATTAAATAATGAAAGATGGAAAAATATTGCCACAGGAGTTTTGGGTGTCTGTGCAGCCATCTATAAGTACTAAAAAGGAAATACAAATTCAAAGTAAATATTGCTATAAAAACTTCAAATTTCATGTGTAAATCCATTGTTTTCACAGATTAAAATGAAATATTCATGTTCTCTTAGTCAGTAAAAGATTTTAATGTATTTAATTTACTTTCTTTTATTGTTTGATTTTAAGACAGTTTTATTTAATTCACTTTTAACGCTTCATCACCTTTATTATATTTTATCATGGTTTTATCGTTCTAGTCCTTTTTTAACCCAAGATAGCGTTTCCTCAGTCATCTGTGGCAAGTTCAACAGTCCTTACCCGGTCTTCAGAGCGTGCATCTGTGTTGGGAGAGTGGGTGGGTTTTGGTATTTGTATTTGTATTTATTTTACTTAATGAGGATATGACAATCATCAACTTCATCACTGATGATCTTGTTTGCTTTTGGATATCATAAAAAGACATCAACTTGAATTTCAGTCTATTTCATGAACTAAACATGCTTTTTAGGACCGTACCTGCTAAAACAGGTTTTGGGAAAATATATCAGGCCTTTTTAAAGTGGTTCCAAACACGTTAAAGACTTGTTCAGAAAATATTGCAAAGGTAAACTGAGTTCAAGATAATTTCTTTCATGCTCATAAATTTTCTGATTATATGTCTTATTTGTTTTAGTCTCATTACAGTCGGTGTGTCCTTATGCAATCTCTAGTGACCTAGTTCCCATCCAACACAGCCACCAGTGCCAGTGTGTTTATATAATCTCCATGATAGGATATTGTATGTAAGGTCACCACGTTCAGGGTTCCCCACAAGGCTCAGCAGACTCTTATCCTCCTCTCTGAACAAACAGCTGCAGAAATGATCCAGTTTCATCCAGACGTAGCTTTCAGCTCAAAGCGAGCGCTGATACCCTCCTCTCCTCATGTGCCCTTTACTTACTAAACATTAAACCACACAGGACCCATTCTCTTATAAACTTCACTACATGCCTCCTGAACATAATTAGTAATGTAATGTTGAAGACGCTCAGCGGGATGTTTGGATAGTTTGAGCTTCGGTCAGCAGGTTCGGGTTCCTCTGGTTGTGTAATAAGACGCAGAATGCTGCAGCTGCAAAAACCCAAAACGACAAACCGTGGAACCATTTACCAGGATGTGGTCAATGATTTTCTAGCACAAGTTTGACTCTTGAGAGTTTTTTTAGGTAGGAACAAGAGTTTGTGTTTGATTAGGGTTTTCCTGGGTTCAATCCAAGGGCGCATGGGGGGGAAACATTAAGTCCAGCTGCTCAGGAGGGGGTTAGAGAGTACAGACTGAACATCATTTTATCTACTTTGTTTATTTTCTAACCAGGACAGTTAGTGGAGTGAATTAAATCCAATCTAATATAAATATTTGTCTACTTGTAGTCTTACAGGTCAATTTGTAACCACGAAACTGTGTAAAAAGTAACACTGACAACCTGCGCCAAAAATAACACCCTTCAAAAGCAGCTAAAAAACAACTTCAGGCAGAGAGTGCACAGTCCTGAAATGAGGGTTTTCTCAGACCCCAGCCCAAGATAATTAAGGTTTTTAAGCTGCAAATCATGCTCAGCTTCTCTACATGTGTCCCAGACTGATATAGTGAGCTACACAAAAACCCACCAGCCGTGTTGACACCCAGAGAGGATGAAAGTTCAAAGGCTCTGTGACCCACTGAGCTACAAACCTGTCCGTGTTACATCAACGAAATCCAGCTTTGACCGGTCTGATGACAAACATGAACCAGGCAGCAAAAACCTGACGAGAAACGGTTTTATAATTACTGATAAAAAAGTGAGTTTCTGTATTTTTTACTCAGTGAATCTAAGTTTTTCTGTCTTTTGTCTCCAGGTTTGGACTGCAGCCACTAAGTCAACTCTTAATGCCATAGAGGGTTGTCTTTTTAACACCCAAGATGGCTTTGAGTTCCTTCGACATCGACGCCCCACGATGGGACCAGACGACGTTTATGGGCCGACTGAAACACTTCTTCAACATCACGGACTGCACAACGGCGCTCTTACCCGACTCCCGCCTGGACGAGGCCAAAGCTTTGGTGGAAAGCTGCAGGTAAGAAACACTAAAGGTTAAAACAAAGAGTAGACACTGTCACACACGGACTGGATCCTACATTAAGACTCCTCATACTGTGATGGACGTAATATCTGTGATTGTGTTCTGCAGGGCGGGATCCATCCCTCCAGGCACCACAGAGGAGCAGCTCCACTACGCCAAAAAGCTGTACGACTCGGCCTTCCACCCGGACACAGGAGACCGTATGAACCTGATCGGCCGCATGTCGTTCCAGGTCCCCGGAGGCATGGCCATCACGGGCTGCATGCTGCAGTTCTACAGGTACAGAAGACGAGCTCGCACGCAGGAAACGTCTCTGTGTCGAGGGGACGCTCTGAAGGTCTCATAACTGTGTGTTTGTAGGACCGTTCCTGCTGTGGTGTTCTGGCAGTGGGTCAATCAGTCCTTCAACGCTCTGGTGAACTACACAAACCGAAACGCCGCCTCCCCCATCACTCCAAAGTAAGAAGCTGCTGATAATGTTAGGTTTTTGGAGTAGATTGTGTGTGGACCTAAAATCCTGCTGAGCTTTTGTTATTTTGAGAAAAAAATCAGGCAGACTGCGAAGTTATGGGTGTTTTTTATGACGGAGGATTAGGGCCACATTAAGAAAGAAAAAAAATAGGACTTCAAGATTCAAGTCATTACTAATGAGAATAAAGTCGTAAAGTAAATAAAGTCTTAAATCTGCTTTTGTGGAAAAGTTGCATTTCTTGCTTATGTCCTGATACTTATGACAATATGATGCTGAAAAGCCGAAATATTTATCTCCTTGTTTGTGAAACCTAGCTACTAAAGTTCAATTCATCTAAATGCTCCACAGCGCTCATTTAAACAACTAACAACAGGTGAGAATAGCTATTAGCTACGACTTTATTCTCATAAGTAATTATTTTATCACGACTTTATTCTCGTGAGTAATTACGAAGTCTTAATTTTTTTTCTTAATGTGGCCCAAATACTCCGTCGTAGTTTTTCTCATTGGGCGTACAACCAGTTAGCTTTATGGAAACGTGTCTGTTGATTGTTTTGGTTTGTGATGTAACACAGCCCAATAGTGACAAACTGAAAAGGGGGAATATCACCACCTACCGTAGCAGAGGTGGACAGACTAAAGTCAGTCAGTGGATACTTGCCGAGTTCTCATAAACTGCGACAGTAATCCAGTTAAATCTCTAATCGAGTTAGACCTGCAGCTCGACTTAACTGTGAATATAAACAGTTACAAATTAATGTAAAAATTCAACCTGCAAGTCGCTTTTTAATGAATAAAGGACACAGGGATCAGAACCTGCTGTAGTTCACAGGTTTTATATTTTAGGGTTTTATGTCACGGTTCTCCCCCGTCAGTGTGGATGTTAAACATTTAGAGTACGACCAGCAGGAGATATTTTCTATTTCTGTCACACTAATATGATCATAATCCTGATCCCCTGAATGTAAAAGGACTTTTATTATCCATCCTCTGTGTCGTTGGAGGTCTGACGGCTCTGTGTCATTTCTCTCAGGCAGATCGGAGTCGCCTACGTTACAGCAACCAGCACAGCGTTAGCTACAGCAGTCGGACTCAACCTCTACACAAAGGTCGAGACTCAAAAACCGACTGTTTTACTCACTATGTCCACCTTCTTCATTGTGTTTACATCCTGAATTTAAAGTTTGGATTGGAGAAATGTTTCTGTTTCTATAATTTACCCTTTTTGTCTGCAGAAAGCTCCTCCTCTTGTGGCTCGCTGGGTCCCTTTCGCAGCGGTGGCAGCAGCTAACTGTGTGAACATTCCCATGATGAGGCAGCAGTAAGTCCCACTGTGCTGCTGCATGAATTTAGAGTAAATATGTTTGTGATTATTTTATAAGCTGAGGCAGCTTTCTAAACTCTCTGGGTGAGAACAAGGTGGTGTGTCTGCGCTTCAACCTTTATGATTTTGTCGAGCCTCTGTTGTGTATCAGGGTCAAATTCAGATAAAAACATATCGACAAAGACTTTGCCTTATTTCTTTAGCAAAGAGACTAAACACAACTCACCTACTCTCTTCCAGCAGCCACTTGTTAATAGCGAGACCTCGGGCCAGTCCATTATGGACTGCTGCGGGGTGTCGCAGCTCAAGGAAGAACATTTAAAGAGATTTAATGAGGTTATTTAAGGGTCTTTTCTTTTTACCTTCATTGTTGGTAAAATGTCATTGAAATATCTTAAATATTTTAACCAAAGTATAAAAAAATTTAGTGTAAATCCTAGTTTTTTGGGGGGATTTTCTGACTCTTATCTGATACTACTCACACCCCTGATTTATTTGTTTTTTTATTAAATTTTCTGTTTCTGTTTTTTTTTTTTTTGATCAACTTTTTATTTCATTAAACTGAGAAAAGTAGAAACGTACAAGTCAATTTTACAGCAAAGAATGATAAAATATATATTCACATATACCCATACCTGTAAAAAAATATATACAAATAAAATAAAATAAAGTTAAATAAAATAAAATAATATAAAATACAATAAAATATAACTACCCCAAACACAAACCACCCACCCCCCGAGGATCCAGATTTCAGAACCTCAATCTTGTTTCTGTTTTTCAGGGAGATTCTGAACGGTATCGCTGTCACAGATGAAAACGGCAACAAACTGGGTCACTCCACAGTAAGTACTGCAGACGCTGCAGCTTCCCTCTTCTTCTTCTTCTCTTCTTCTTCTACAGTCTTTCAATCGTGTTTTATTTTTCCTGCAGAGAGCAGCAGTGAAAGGCATCACTCAGGTGGTCATCTCTCGGATCACGATGGCTGCACCAGGAATGAGTACGCAGCCAATCCTCATTGTATAAATATCACACTGAGTCCTCCTCTTCTTCTTTTGACGCCTTTTTAATTTCTCTTCAGTCATCCTGCCCATCATCATGCAGAGGCTGGAGAAGTACAGATTCATGCAGGTCAGACTCTTGAACCTCTAAAACCACCTTCCTGAATGAGTCCCGAACGTAAAAATAATTAAGCTCTTTTGGTTTTTCTCCACAGAGGATCACGTTTCTGCACGGACCCATTCAAGTGATGCTGGTTGGAGGATTGTAAGTACTAAAGAGGCAGAGGGATTCATGTTTGCAAACTCAGGAGTGTTCAGAGGATCAAAATGTTGTTTTTTTGTCCTTTTTTACAGTTTGATCTTCATGGTGCCCGCCGCCTGCTCCCTGTTCCCTCAGAAATGGTACGAACATGTTTGAGTACTTCCAACTTCAACACATGCTGATTATAAAGCTGATCTATTGCACCTGAATGTTTTTGTCACACTCACTATTGACAGTTTGTAAAGCAGGATAACAATTATTTAACATAATTAAACATGAGACAAGATGATTTCCAAAGGCTTCGCTTAAACTGTCCACATCATATTTACTCTAACTATAAATCGATATACAGTCTTGGAACCACTGGCAGCCGATGTCTGTCATTATCTACTGATGATACGTGCCTCATTTTCCATAAACTGTGTATATGACACCCCCTCGAGAGATGAATGTTGCCGACCGCTTGCTTCTCTAGTTATACCAACTTTAGTAATGACCGCATGATAGCAATACACAGCGGTCTGAGGAGCCAGACCATAACGGACTGCAGCGGGGTGACGCAGCTCAAGGAAGAACATTTATGATCATTTCTTTATCATTTCCTTGAAGTAATAATCATCATATTAATCATTTTGCACTGCAGACACAGTAGTTCTTCTTCCTTAGCGTCTCAGTCTGATTGTATTTCCATGAAGAAATGATCATAAATGTTCTTCCTTGAGCTGCGAAACTCCGCTGCAGTCTGTAATGGACTGGCCTGAGGTCTTGCTACAAACAAGCTGTTGCTGGAAGAGAGTAGGTGAGTTGTGTTTAGTCTCTTTGCTAAAGAAATTAAAGTTGAAAAGATGTTTGATGTCTGTGACCCTATATGTCCTGTTGATGAAGTTAGGTGCTGTTCTGAGCATTATTTGTGGCTATAGAGTGGCGTTTTGGTTGAGGTTTGTTTATGGCTCCTCAGACTGCTGTGTATCGCTATCTTGTGGTCGTTTCTTCAGTTGGTTTATCTAGACAAGCAAGCGGTCATCAACATTCATCTCTGGAGGGAGTGTCTAACGCGGTGTTACGGTGTGTTTGACCCTAAACTAATTTTACGCCGGAATATCCCTTTAACTCCATCATATCTCAGTCCTGAAGTCCTCTCTCCAGGTCACATTTTAACAGCAGACAGTCGTCCCTCTGGTTTACCAAACTCTGATCGTATTTCTTGACAGATTTGTCTCTTGTATCAAAGAACTGTTAGCTGCAGATATCTGTTTACAGAGATAAATCGCTGCTTATTAGATTAACACAAATAGGAGGCAGGATGTCGCAACCACAGACACTTTCATCAGTAAATACTGCAGTCTGATACTGGTGTCTGGATAAACTGGTATTTAACTGCTGGACCAGAGTGAAGTATAACCAGCGCAGGCATGTGGACGTTTACCCATACTGTTAGTCACGCTTAGCAGACAGATGCAACATCAAGACTTTAAAAAATGATTTAATTATGCTCAACTATGACTGTTTTTTGCCTTTAGATTATTTGTTAAATTGCAGTTAGGAAACCTCCATATTTACAGGAACACCAGTAAGAATAGACGGGTAACAATAGAACCTCTTTCTCTAAAAAAACAGCATCTGATTGAACATGATTTCATGTTTATTTTCTATGACCTAAACAGTCTGACAATAGCAAACAGTGAGTCACTTCTACAGGTTTTTAAAAGTGTGTATTTTGCTCCTTTACTGCTGCTCACACTCCTCCATGAGGTCCCATGGTGGTCCGCTGTTTCTTCAACCTCTCAGTAACGTTCCAGACCGTTTGTTTGGTCTGAAGTATTCAGCTCAAGCAAACAAACCAGGAGTAGTTTGTTTAACCATGATTCTTTATTCTCCTCTTCCACCCCTCTCTCATTTTCTTCTTGTCTTTTTTTTTTTTTTTTTAGCTCTATGGCCGTCTCGAAGCTGGAACCTGAGCTCAGAGAGTCCATCAAGTCCAAGTACGGAGACAAAATACAACACGTCTACTTCAACAAAGGCTTGTGAGCCTTAAACAGCCGAATAGCTTTATCAAATCAACACTTAAGACGCATTAGTTAAGCTATTATGTAGTCTGTCCTCAGTTTTTCTAGAGTCATGGTGAAATGTCTATCTTCTCATCAGTACTTTGATAAATCTTGCCAATTTTTTATCTGCTTCTCTTTCTTCGGTTCAGATTCTCTCTATCCTCTTACTTTTCACGGGGTGCTGTGTCCTCCTGTTGAGAAACCAAATGATCTCGCCTCAGGAACAGGGCATTATTTTTACTGATAACTCTGTTACCTTGCCCTTGACGGTGTGAGACCTCTGTAGTTTTTCTCATTGGTGGTTCTTTTGTGTCTTAAAATGCTCTTAAAACAAACTTCCTTACTATCTGTGCCTTTTGCAAAGTGGCCAGAGAAACATCTCTGCTGGATTTTCTTTATTTTTTAAAAACTAATATTGTCTCCACTGTGAAACCAGAGAGTATGTTCTATGCATGGGTTAACATAGAGAGTGGTATTCAGCATGATAAAGGTGGAGGATACTGCCCTCTACTGTCAAAACTGAGGTAAATGTTTGATGACTTACTGGCACTATCATCCTGAGTTTCTAGATGAATCTTTCAACTGTGCCAACTCAGACTTGTGCCACAAAACTCAGTATGTGCTGGAATAAAATGACACGAGTACCTGATACAGTTCCTAATGTTGTCTCTTTACGGGGTAATTAAAGGGTAGTAGTAGGGAAATTAACTTTAGTAAGTATTTGGGACACATTCATTGTTTGAGGTTGAATGCAGAGCTTTAACAGTTGGCCAAAAAGTCTTTATTTAGGTGTGTAAGGATCATCTACTGAGTGCAAAACTGACAAAAAATGCAGCAAAAAAATTCAAAAACCCACTCCTGGATTGAGTCAAAATCTTTTCAGAGGTGGTATTATGCTTTTTACGTATTTTGAAAACAAACATTGAGTTAAAATGTTGGATGTCAGCGCTATATATGAGCAAAGGTTCAGATTAAAAGGTTTACATGTGTTAAAGTGATCTCCAGATGGGACCACAAGATGCTCTGGATGACTTGTTCCAAGATACACACAAGAATTCAGTGAGATCACTATGAGATTTGTCATTTTATCGAAAGAAATACAACTTTGTGACATGGCAACAGTGGATGAGGCCTTAAAGGGACAGTAGCTCAAATGAAGCCCCTCAGACAGAAAATGAAATTCAGGTTTTCAAAATAAAACTAAGACTTTGTTGAGCTGTCAATCATGTAAGACGATTAGAGGGACAATCAATGAGCATAAAGCGCCCTTTTTTTTAACAATGAAGGTCATATTACAACAATTACTTTATAGTAGGAAATATATAATCTTAGGTTATTTCTTACAGTTTCAGCGTTTAATTAAACAAATCTCATCTAGCTGACTTCTAACAGTTAAACAGGTCATTTATTTATCGTGTTTAATGAGAGCAGAGCGGTTTTTTTTAAGCTTCTTGGCTGACAGTGACGCTTTCACTATGGTTTTAGACCAGACTGTATATAACATGGACGCTGTCTGCCTCCTAGCTCGGTGAAGCCACCATGAGAACAGCACCCTCTGGTGACGGGCTGCAGTATAGGTCATCAGTTCTGACCCCGCCAGCACAGCTTATGGGGCTGTGGACAAACTTAAGCAATAAATTACACAGAATATAAATTTTTCTCCACCCTGGTTGTGATGTTGACATGTATTTACTGTCAGACTGGTTTGTGCTCAAGTCCTCTTTTTTCTGTGAAGCTCCATTTTTAAAAGTTATTAGGGGGTTCATGTTTTCTATGATTGACACTTGATACAGCCTATGGGCGTACGAAGATTGCGTAGCTCACCCGGGGGATATGCTGTTTGAGCCGAGCGTCATCACAGCGACTCTCGGCGACTCAGTTTTCTCAGGTTCCAGGAAGTGGAGAAAAAACATGGAATTACTGAGTGCTTTTTTTGAGCCATTTTGCTACAGAACACTTGCCCACTCATAACATTACAGTCTACGGTGCATGTGACATTTAAATAAGTATAGATTGCTTAATTTTAAACCGAGTTTTGAACGTTTTGGTTTGTAACAAACCTCAGAGTTTTAGTAATGTTCCTGCGTACTCAAGAATAATTTTAACCATGGATTTTCATAAATAAGCAGATAGGTAGAGCAATAGTTATAGCTGCGCACGCACACGCCCCTTGTAATAACCCCCGTAAAAACTGTTGTTCAGGACTGCTTACTTGTGCTTCCTACCCATTCGGCTACTGTAATAACCGTTGTTTTAGCCTACATGCAACATTTTTGTTCTCATTCATGAAACGCTGAAATCGGGGACAGTTTTTTTCCGGGGACAGATCATCCAATTCGGGGACTGTCCCCGGAAATCGGACGTCTGGTCACCTTACCATAGAGCGTCCCAGAATGGTATTCTGGAGTAAGATGGCCGCCATGTAGGGACGCCTGTGACTCCGCCTCGAGTTGTCTAGCCTTTCTTGTATATATTTATGTTCAAATCCATATATTGGCGGAAGGCGGAACTAAGTTGTCCATAGTATACACAGCCTGTGTTTCAGACATTGAAAATTACAAGATATATAATAAGAGGGCTTCAATATGGCTGTTTGTGTATTTCATAAAGGTAAAAAACTCCTCACAGGAGCTTTAAATCATGTTATTCCTCCTTAAATGCCTGGTTTAGCTGATGTTTAAATTGCTCTGTAGTTGTGGTTACTTGCTGTAGACATAAGTCACACCGCCCTCTGCTGGTCAAATCGTTCCCCCGCCGGTGGGAGGAGCCGCTCGTGCAGCTTTATAAAACCGCCTCGATCCTGTAAACGAAAACACACCCTGAAGACAGACATCTGCCGACACAAGCCGAGACACCTCCGGAAGACTCCGAGTCCACAGTGAAGCCTCACCTTCCTAACGGTGCTCAGAGAGCGGGCTTCCCGGTGTTGTTGACGCCGCTCGGTCTGTTGTGGTTAAAAAAAAAAGGAGGAGAAAGAAAGAAAAGGAGGAGGGGGGACTCTGTTACCAGCCACTGGATCCAGACTATCGCATCTGCGCCACACACATCATCGAAGAGGCTGAAATCACGTCGCAGCAGTGCTCGTAAAAAAAAATGCCGTTTTCAGTTAACGGCGTCCTTTGCACGCTCGCGCTGCTAGTCCTGTGGCGGGCGAATGAGCTCGTGGAAGCGTGCAGCTGCGCCCCGGTGCATCCGCAACAGGCTTTCTGCAACGCCGATGTAGGTGAGTACAGCAGCAGCAGGGTAGGGGGGGGACTGTGTCCGTGTTGTTGTTGTTGTTGTTGTTTACCCTGCTCAGGTTGCACCAGGCTGGTTCGGGGCGGTCAGCAGCCCGCTCTGCCCGCATCTGGTGCTTGCTCCCGGGGTGGCAGAGGCTGTTGGAAGCCGCTGGAGAGCCTGGAGAGGCGGTGTGGAGGATGTTGCTCTTCAAGGCCATGGCCTGACAGTTGGCACTCAGACTGCAGACTCACACTGATCCCTGTCAATCTAACACACATCATCATCATTGTGATTATATTCACCCTTTAAATGCCAAAGTAGGAGCAGAAGAATAAACATGTTGTGTAGCATTTGAACTTCATTTGAAAGGAGGACCCCAATCAGTCACCGACGATGACCTTACTGAACTTTACTGCAATCATACTCAAAAATGACATTGCATTTTATCAAGCGCGCAATAATGGAAGTGTACTGTCTGATCTTCGTGCACCATGTTTGTGTAGGTCAATGTCATACGCAGGACCGGTGATTTCTCATCATGTCTCAGGTTTGCTGCAGAGTAGTGTGTGTTCACCGGGGAAGGTTTCACCCTCAGCAGTTCGAGGATGAAGCAGCAGCAGCAGCGGCGTCGCCTGGCTTGTGCAGGGCAACGTGGCACAAAAGAGAGACAAGGGGAGAAAGGAGAAGTGAGGAGGACAAGGGATGGAGGAATGAAAGGGAGGAGGAGGACAGGGTTAAATCTCCACCGCAGAATATGTCACACTCGCAGCTTTCCTCGTCTCTTTTTTGTCTTGTTTCCATTCCTGCCCTTTTTCTTCTGTTGAGGGGTGGTGCAGGGAGGAATTACAGGAATGCTGCTGGGGTTTTCCCAACTTTTCTCCGATGTAACACATGCACACACACTTGCATAGCTCAAATAGACAACTGCAGGCCTGCCAAGGATGGTGCGCTTTTTTTCATGCACACACAGAAGACATCTGGTTGTCAGTTCAGGGTGTGTTTCAGAGGAGAAGTCCCGCTCAGAGTCAGAGTATGTGTGGTATCTATCCTTCAGATTTAAGCCTGCATTCGTACTCTGGCTCAGTCCGTCTTCCTGCATATGTCGTCTTATTCACACACTTCTTCATGCTCGGGTGTGCTTGTGGTTTGGATGTTTATCTGTGTGATTTCACAGAGCAAAATGACCGCTCTATTTTCAGGTGTGACTCAATCTTTCGCTGAGCTGGCAGGTCTTGGAAACAGGATGTCTCAGAGAGAGGTGGGGGGTGTTTGGGTGTGCTTTTTTTTTCTTAAAGATAGGGTGCGTGTTTAAAGGCATGCAAACCACTTAAACCAACAATGGTTTATGTCATTGTTTTCCGGTGTTGGTTTCAGGGTGGATCCGAGGATGTGACTGGCAGATCTGAAAACCCCAATCTGTTGCAGGGACGTAGGGAAGAGAGGAGAAGCAGGACAGAAATGGACTGTGCTGAATGGACAGACCGGCGCTGAATATCAGAATAGAATTGGTTGTCTGGTTTCCAAGAATGTGCATGTAGGAAAAAACAAAGTGACATTGTCAAAAGTTTTGTGGTTGGACAATTGATATTTGTCTTTTTAGCAAAATGGGATCCCACTGTTCATGCAGGCACAAGTACCAGTGTGTGTTTTTGTGTGTCACCCTCTGTTTTCATGCTAAACCATGCTCCAGGTCAAACCACAAGCCATGAAGATCAAGCAGTGTCATGCACTCACCACACACACACACACATATACTCTTATAAGATGTGCGCAGACAAACATCCTCCTTTCATATAAATCTGTTGCCCACAAGGGGAACTTCCCCGGCAGCCCTGCCCAGTCAGTCTGTCCTGAGGCTGGGCGCCAGCGAAGACCAGAGTCACCCTGCTGCTGTCTGCAGGCAGGAGAGGGCATGCAACAACACAAACTGACTGCACGAGTCTGTATTTATCCGTGTTTTCCTCGTGAAATGTTCTGATCAGAATTCAGAGGGAAGGCTGTCTAAAAACTAAAGTTTGACAGAGAGATCAGATTTTATTTAATACATACATTTATATACTTCTATCAAACTAATATGATCATCAAATTACTGAAAAACACCTGAATACAGTCCGATAAATAATAAAAATGTCCTCTTGCAGTTTATCAGTTTCCAAAAACAATTAATGTATCAAAAGAGATAAATAAATATATTACTTAAAGTGAAATAAACATTTCAGCTCCAAAAAAATGTGAATTTTCTGGCCATAATTTGTGGTTTCAGGCATTAAAGGACTAGAGATCGACCCATATAATATTTTAGGGTTAATACTGATACCAATTTTTAGTAGTTCATACGACAAAACCTGTATTGATGGTAAAACTGAGAAACTTCCTGCCAAAGTGAGAATTTTGCCGAATGCAGAGTATCGGCCCGATAACTGGCCAAGGCTCTTTTATGAAAAAGTTGCATGAAACATAAACTCAACTCAACTTTATTTATAGAGCACTTTAAGTACAACCAAAGCTGACACAAAGTGCTGTACGTAATAACAGTAAAACATAGAACAACAATAAAAAGTTGTTTTAAAATATAATGAAAAGCAATAAAACAAATGCTGTCTCAAAAGTGGGTTTTTAGACGGGTTTTAAAAAAGAAGAACCTTTAAGAAATTTGATTTTCTAGTGATGAACATGCGCCTGACTCTGAAGTTTTAATGTTCTTGCTGATGTTGCCCCTCATGGTCAGAATGGTCGACAGAGTTTCTACACTGCTGGGTCTCTTTGTTGTTGGACCACGTTTTGTTTCTTATTGTAACGAAGAATCAGAACAGCGATAGCCTGGGTGTTTTCGTGCAGTCTCTTAAATTGACAACCCGTTGAAGTGGATACTCAAGAGTAGTGGCACGTGTGTCCTTCGTTGCTGCGGTATTTTTTTAAGTGAAGTTCAGCCAAACTTTCAGTCACTGCAGCCCACCGTTGTCTTTTCGTACAACTGTTGACGTAACATCCCATCACAAGTATAGTTACATCAACACAGCAGGTACTCGCAGATAAGTTTAATTCTCAGCCAAGTTTAACCTTGAAATATTTTGTTGCTTTTTTTAATCTATACATTTTTTAAATCTGGGACTGATTTTTGACACTCAAGGCTACTATTAGGACCAAAAGTGTTTTTTGTACAAAGCTGTTGGCTTATTTATCTCTACGCTAAAAATTGACATTTTAACATGGGTGTAAATGGGAGTTTTTAGGCTTTTGGAGCTTGCCTCAAGTGGACACTCAAGGAACTGCAGTTTTTAGTAATTCTACATTGTCGAATTTGTAACGTGGGCACTTATTGCTTGACTGAACTTGAGCTTGCACTTAAAAAAAGGAGTGTATCAGTTTGTGTTCGAATCTTGTTTGCTGCACTAATTGGCTGAAAAATCTTTTTTTTTTGCCGCTGTTTGTATTTTACTCAAAACCCACTGGTGAAATAATTAAATTAGTAAAATAATTCTGACTGCATAGGAGCCAAAAATGCCATTTTTTAGTTTTGCCACTTCTGTTTTTTCTTACCCTGTCACAATATAATGAAGAGATCACTTTTCTTGGTAAAACAAGCCGTCTCATCTTGCAGTTTTGATATAATCTGACATTTTCCTAAAGTGTTTGGCTCCAAATAGCTTATTGAGAATTGAAAACCTTCCCAGCTGCATAATAAAAAACACCTGGATTAAGAAAATAAAGGAACACATGTTCTCTAAAACTTAGTATGTTTTCTTGATGATTAGTGAGACTTTTCTCTTGAACCTTCAAAGTCATTCCCACCTGTGCTGACAGTAGTGCAGCTCATCGTAGAGACCTCACAAAAGAAACCAGGGCTCACAGATGTTCAGAGGTCATGCGGACAGCTGGATTGTATTTGAGGGCTGTCTGTCTTGAGTCAAATGATGGGTTAAACAGAAGGCCCACATACATCTGGAGCAAACAGACCACATCAGGGGGAGTCTGGGATGATCTGGTGGTCTCTGGAGTTTGAAAAAAGAAACAGTCATGTGATAGATTGAAGGGGGGCACTGTGTGTGTGCTCCTCCGATGGGGTCTGGGCATGGAAAAGATTGCGTAGTGCTACTGATACACATGTATAAGTCATTAGACGTCGTCCTGGTTGGGAGAAGGGGAGCAGCCGAAATGTGGGTCAGCTGGTGGTTTATAGGGGGGTGGGCTCCTGCTGGTGATCCAGTGACTTCTAGATCAATCTGCGGTGAGACTTGGCCGCCTGCAGACCCCCCGTTGTTGCACTGTTTTTGTACCAGATTGTGCAGTTTGCAGGCTCTGCAGCACGCTGCTCAGACCGCTCAGGACTATCCGCTCTGGCTTCATTGCTGCAGAAGTAAACAAGTCTGCAATAACGGAGGTGAAGCTGCCGTAATAACAATGTGTTGTGAATAACAGAATAATTTCCCCTCAGTATTATGTCCTGCTGCTGTTTCTTTGCTCATTAGTTTGGGGCTCAGAATGAGGTCAGGAAATGAGAGCGGAAAAACTGTGAGGAATGTACCAAAGAGTGCCAGCCAGGTATACTACTGTGTGTGTGTTTATGTGTGTATTCTGGCTGCTGCCGCATGTTTGCATAAACACCAGTGTGGAAATAAAATGCAGAAGTTTGCTTGTGATGAACTGGGATTGGTTTCTCTCAAGCTTTGGTTTGAGCTCTTACTCCGATACAGCCGTTTATCTGTGTTGATTCCAGCTTCATTTTGTTTTCACCACAAATTAGATTAAAGAATTTGTTCATTTCTGACCAATCATGAGTCCTAATGTAGGTCTTTGTGAACCACCTATGGTCTGATTGGACCAAGCTTTATGTTGCTTCCCATAGAGATGGTCTGTGTAACAGTCCAACTGTTAGTATTGACGCAACATGATGCAACTATCAAAAGTGCGACATAATCGGGTAAAGAGAGAAGTGGTATATTGATCTTAGACAACTGTCGCAAGTGGTTGTGGTCTCTCGATTGCAATTCTTCTGTCTCTACATTTATACTCCCAGAAGTGATCTGTGTTTTTGTGTGCTGTATAGGAAGAATATCAATACAACAATGTTTGGTATCCCAACATGACTGAACAAGGATGTTCTAATTAAAGTAATTACTAGTACAGACCCAAATTATTAACCTTTAGGGGGCTTTACCTGGTTTGTTGGATTTTTTTAATGTTACATAAAACGATTGTCTTGTAATTCACCAAATCAATGTATTGTGATATTGTCCTTATTTTAAGTGTATTACTGGGTGTTGTATGGGGATCATATCGAAACGTTGTGAATTGAAGGGTGTGGGCGCTGCCACCACTGCCAGTTAGGGCTGGGCGATAAAACGATAATGATATATATCGAAAATTAATTTCCCTCAATATCAGTATGAAACATGGTCAATATCCTCCATGTTTTGGTAGACTATACGAATAGCCAAAGAAAAGGGGAGTCGCTCCAGGTCCGCTTTACGCTGAACCAATCATGTGCTGAATTAGAACCAAGTAGCAAACAACTGCGTAGTAGCAGGCTGCAGATACACGCAACGTGAAGCCGACAGCACTGTCAGTAAGAAAAAAAGAAAATGAGTTCTACTCCTGACAGAAATGCAGATGAAGGCTCAGCAGATGACAATATCGTCGACAACACTTGCACGAAAACGTTGTTGATGTGGAGGTATTTTAGTTTTTAAGGTCGGACATGAAGCAGAGTAATGTGAACCGCAAATTATGTCGAGTACATGTTCTCGCAAAGTTGGGGAATACCTCAAATCTTTTTCACCACCTGGAGCAGTGTCACGTGGGAGAGTACGCGCAAAACAAAAGGTTACATCCCCAAGTGGAGCAAGGAGCCCATGGCGCCTGTGCAGCTGAAACAGGCGACCATTCAGTCCGCTTTCTCTGGTGCAACGCTTTACGACAAAACAACAAAGACACAAAGACCTCACAGACGCAGTATCTTATTGTATTGCAAAAGACATGCTACCAATAAATACTGTTAAATTCTATTTTTTATACCGTGATATATATCGATATCCACTGATATGAAATAAATATACTGTGATAAACTTTTTCCCATATCGCCCAGCCCTACTGCGAGTGTTGGACACAGGCCCTTAAACCCTTATCTTATTATATTATCATATTATCATATCTAGTCACTGTGAATTACCAAAAGCTTCTTTGTCTTGCAGTTTAGTTCATTAAACACAATTTACATATAATTAGCATCAGTTAAGAAGTCGTCAGTATGATATTGTTTCTCGTAGATTGTCTGCTTTTGTAGCTCCTTTTAAAGAGTTCAGTATTTCCTTCAGTTTAGTTCCCAGACGAGCTAAACCTCCTTATAGAAGCTTTAATCTGAAAGCCGAACAATTCCTGCACACTTGAAGTTTTTACTTTTAAAGTATTACCGTATTTATGCATATTTTGTTACTTGTAATAACTAATACATGAGCAAAGTAGTATGTTATAAACACTGCAGCTTTAACAGGAGGTGTGCACTATTGAACACTTTCAATCTCACCATTAATTACTAGTTGGTTAAACAGATTATTTTATTAAAGAAGGCCTGAAATGTGGGTCATGTGTGGTTTGGCACAAACTGATTAAAAAAAGTTATGTAATGGCCACTGGTCAGATTATATACATAAATATCATGATAGATAATCAATCATTTCAGACATTTATCAAACACAAACCTTCATGGCCTAAAGTTTCATCATTGGAGAATGATTTGGCGGGATATGGAGATGTCACCTTTGGCTTTGAGTAAATTTGATAATTCACTCCTGACACTTTACAGCCTGCTTAAATAATCTACAATAAAAATGATTGCCAGTTCACATCATGCTGTAATGACATGTTGAGAAAAGCATGCGTGTAGGGCCAGAGGGGGAAATGAAAAATGGGGAAAGGAGGGAGACGCTGTTAACTCTGAACCCCCATATTTGTGTCTGCTCCAAGCCGTAAACTGAACCCAGGGGTGTGAGAGCCACAGCAGTCTACTGTGTGCGTGTTTATCTATGTGTATGTGTCCTCTGTTCCTGCTTATTTTATGTTCTTTTTTTCTCTATTGCTCATATTTTCCATTCTGAATAAATGCCTCAAGCATAGCTAAAGCCTGATGTCGTCAGTCAGGCTGTTAAAACGCACAACACAGACACACACAAAAGGAACATGCCTCTGGCTTACGCTTTCTTTTTACATCAGCTTCCAATTTGTTCTCTTATTACCCAAACCTGGTCCTGTGTTGGTCACCTGAACAGGTCTGAAGGCAGTTCACTTACGAGGCACAGTTTCAGACACGATTGTAACCCTGAATTTGGTTTTCAATTACTTTAAAGCTCAAACTGGGTTTGTGCCACTGAGGTATGTATTTGTTGAGTTGTGTCGTTGTCTGTACTGATTCTTAGTTTATGACTCTAAATGACCTCCTTTATCTTTTATTTTTGCAATGAACTCATCATGTAACTCTGCAGGCGAGAGAAGCCGGTGTTGATTTTAGCTTTACTCATGATCAGGTTGTCATGAAAAAGCAAAACTCCTGTACTTTACACTGAATAACGATAAATCTGACCAAACATCATTTAGGGCCTGTGTCCACTAACAGCATATTTTTGAGCATATTCTTCTAACTGTAAAGAACACCATGTTTTGTCTGATTTTAGCTTTACTCATGACCAGGTTGTCATTGAAAAGCAAAACTCTTGTACTGTACGCAGCTAAATAATGATAAATCTGACCAAACATCAGTTAGGGCCCGTGTCCACTAACAGCATTTCTTTCTTGTGTACCATTCTTTTCACTGTAAAGACCACCAAGTCTCATCTAATTTTAGCTTTACTCAGGATCAGGTTGTCATGGGAAAGCAAAACTCTTGTACTTTATGCAGCTACATAATGACAAATGTGACCAAACATCAGTTAGGGCCTGTGTCTACTAACAGCAAATTTTTTTGAATATCATTCTCTCTCTGTAAAGAACACCATATCGTGTCTGATGTTACTTTTACTCATGATCAGGTTGTCATGGAGAAGCAGACCTCTTGTACTTTATGCAGCTAGATAATGATAAATCTGACTAAATATAAATTAGGGCCTGTGTCCACTCCCAGCATTCTTTTTTGTGCATATCATTCTTGTCAGTATAAAGACCAATATGTCATGTCTGATTTTAGCTTAACTCACGATGAGGTTGTCATGGAAAAGCAAAACTCTTGTACTTTACACTGCTAAATAATGGTAAATCTGACCAAACATCAGTTAGGGCCTGTGTCCACTTACAGCATGTTTTAATGGGTATCATTTTTTTTCACTGTAAGGACCACCATGTCTCGCTTTTTCTGGATATTGGAGCTTACATTGTTGTTTTATAAAGACAACACTTACAGATAGAAATATCAGGTTTAGAGTTGCAAGAAATGACAGGACAGGATTCCTTTCCATTTTTATTTTTCACTTTATTTGTTTGTTTTGTAAAGCAGATGTCTCGTTGTGGTTTTTTAGGGAACTGATGGGAACACTCATGCCCTGAGAAAACGTTCGTGACATACCGCCAGTAAGCACTGATAGGAAACATTGTGAAACAATGTGGACGGTGTTGTAACAAAAGTTGCCCTGGGTGGACACAGGCCCTTAGGCTGCCACAGAACTGCCCTGGTGATGGTTGCTATAGAAACAGAATGTCCCACTGTAAAGCTTACTGATGTTGGGATAGTATGTAAGGTTGTGATTCAAATCAGATCTCATGTTTACAAAAGTTGTGATCCAGACGTGTAACAGTTCTCACGGCTCTCTGATGGAGGAAGCTGAATGATGACATTGTTTCCTCTTTTTTGGCAATCCTCCACTTCTGCTTCTTGTTATTTATTGGCTGACATACAGAGGGCCCATATAACTTCACTGATGTAATCTACAAACTCTTAGCCCATTAGGTTTTATGTTTACCAAAGAAACTCTTACACAGATATCTGGTTTCGTGCAGCAGGAGGCCCTTCCTGCAAAGTTTCACCGCACATGTTTTCCTTTGCATCGACTTTGATGTGATCTGATGCCATGTTTGTCTTTTTCTCCCAACAGTGATTCGGGCAAAGGTGGTTGGCGAGAGAGAGGTGGATTCTGGGAATGACATCTACGGGAACCCCATCAAGAGGATCCAGTATGAGGTCAAACAGATCAAGGTAGGGGTCGCCGTTTCTAAACGAAGATCTGGAGCACAAATCAAGAGTCTGATGAGATTTTGCCTTTTTTCTAATCTGACCTTTGTCCCTCCTGTTGGGGTTTTATTCCAGATGTTCAAGGGGCCAAACCAGGACATCGAGGCTGTGTTTACAGCTCCTGTGTCCGCTGTCTGTGGTGTTACCCTGGATGCCAGTGGCAAGAAGGAGTACTTGATTTCAGGTTAGTTTGAAACTTTAGTGGCAGCAGATGACCAGAAGTTGGCGAGCTTTGCTTCACAGTAAAAACACACAGGTTGTTATTTGAACATGACTTTGATACTCAGTATGTTTACATGTTCGATATCATGGATGGGATTAATTTTTTTACAGTGTATGGTTTATATTAATATGCTAAGAGTTGAAAGTGCAAACACATTAGTCCAACTAAATTGGAACTAAATTTGAACTTTTCATAGTCGGACTTACACTCCTCGATATCATGGATGGGATTAATTTTTTTACAGTGTATGGTTTATATTAATATGCTAAGAGTTGAAAGTGACAGTAAAATTTAAAAAGAGGGTAAATAGACAGACGGACAGACATCAGACAGTCTGATATGGACCTTTGGGTGTAAACTCCCAGGCAGATATTGGATGACGACTAAAGCCCATTCACTGAGCTGGAGGTTTACTGTTTGTGTTATTACGGGTAATGATACGCTGCAGATTAAACCCTGTGGAGCCTGAGAGTCACCTTGTCTGTTGTGGTCCAGCTTAAGCTCCTAAGAGCTGTAAATTTTCAAACTCCATAGTTCTTAGCTGAAGGTGAGATGACGATGAAACGGAAACGAAATATTTCACTGTAAAAAGGATGTTTTCTAAAATTGGTTAAAAAAACGTCGCTGATGTGAACGCTTGTATTGACAGGGTTCGAAAAAAATATTGATGTTTGAAATATTCGCACGTGTACTGTAACACGACGCAAAGTAACAGCAAAATAATTGGTCGTGCAACATTATGCACTTTGTGTGACATTACAGTCTTTTATCAGTTATTTTTTAATCTTATTTTCGCAACGAGTTAGACGCAAAGCCTAGCGTTATGGAAATGAACCTGTTTTTCACAGACTGAAATGATGAGATTTATACTCTCATTTCTTTTTCTAATAAAGAAGCAAAAAAACAGGAAGCAGCAGCTGAGATTAGCTTAGATATGCTAAGTTTTGTAATAACTAGAAATAGAGAAACAAGGGAACCAGTCAGCTCAGTCCTGTATGAATTTTAAAAAACTCAGATTATCATTTTGACTCTGAGCTGTAGAGATGCAGTCAGGACGATAGCCAGGCTACTAAAGTGAAAAAGCACATTTCCTGAAATGTTCCTTTAGTTTCTATACGCTGAATCTGACTGGTATAGTGATTTAAAGCAAAAAGCCAGTGAGCAGCAGGATGAAATATAGTAAAATCGAGAGGAGACAGAGAAACATGATGTCATACATGCTCTGGTTTCCCCATCGCAGACAGAGATGCACCCGCAAACACTCGCCCTAATTACATAGAGTTGTAAGAGAGAGGAACTGCTGAAGCCAGCGCTTTTCTCTCTCTGACTCTTTTTTTTTTTTTTGAAGATGTAGGACTCAAACAGTGGGAAGGACAGTTAACTTTCTGCTGACTGGGGAAACTTCTGACATGATTCATCCTCTTTGCAGTTTGAGGGGTTAACAGTTCGACGAGTTACAGTGAGGCGTGAGTCAGTGGCGTCTGCGAGGACAGGCTGTAAAAAGACTTCGACATGTCGAGAGCTGCAGGGGTGAACAGAGGAGGACGCGGCACATCTGTAAACTCGACCTGAAGTATTTTCTTGTTTTGACTGGTGACACTCGAGCGTAAAACATAAACTCTCAAGGACAGGTGGTTCATGTTGACGTAGGAGAAAAAATAAATCAACTTCTTCCTGTAAATCTGTGATCTGACACTTTGACGAACGTTTCAGGAGCTGATTGTTTGTGTTTGCTTGAATTTTCTGTCACATGTCCACAATTTTAAAGCTTTTTTAATCTTTCACAGGCAAAGCGGACACCGGCGGGAGCATGCACGTCACGCTGTGTGACTACATTATGCCCTGGGACTCCTTGAGCAACACCCAGAAGAAGGGTCTCAGCCAGCGCTACCAGATGGGCTGCGAATGCAAGGTAAGGCAGCAGAGGACCGAGTCTGTGTGCGAGTGTCTTCTCCTCCTGGAGAACAAAGTCCGACTTAACCGACCAAACGAGACGAGAGAAGCGCCACAACAACAGCTGCAACAACAAACATCAGAGCGAAGACTGAGCAGACTTTGATGATTTTTTCTTCAGAAAGGAGCCTATTGTCCCGAATTTCAGTTTCTCACATGAAAGGATTGATTTTTTTTTTCCTGCTTTTTATCTTCAATTGCCGCTCTTTTAGGAGTTTCTTTGCTTTTTCTTTTGTTAGGATTAAAAACACAATTTATCGACCTGAATAGAAGAACTGGCAGGCATGTATTGTTATCTTTAGTTTGAGCCGAGCTTGCTGTTTTCCTGTTTTTGGGGCTACATTGAAGTGACTCAATCTCAGCTGCAGCTTTATAAGAGCTGTTTCAGTTTAAGCTTAACTTTTGACAAAAAAATGAATTTGCATACATTTAAAAAAAAATATTGAACCATATTGACTAGGGCCAGACCCATATCGATTTTTTGGGGTCGATGCCGATACCGATTATTAGGGGTAGGGGACTCTGATTATCGATTAACTGGCCAATTTTAAAATCATTTTATGAAGTTACAGAATATATATATATACTGTAGATACCTACTACTTCTCTTCACGCTAACCGGAAGACCGACTGATCAAACTCGACATGCAGCTGCCTCAGTAAGAGAAGTAGCTCGATCACTAATGTGTACTGTTGTTTATTCTACCATTACTGGCACGGCTAACAGTGTAGCAAGGCTAATAGCAGATGGCTAACTCTAACTTTAGCTTACATATTACATGGTGCTTCACCGTTAACTCAGCGTGACTGAGACCAGCACAGCGGGGAACATGGTGAAGTGGGTTGAACTGAAGCTTGTTGACTTATTGTGTTTTTCACAAACTGGTTTATTTACCGCTGAGGCGGACCACTCTCCTCTGTGCGTCCCTGAGCTGCCTGCTTCAGATCCGTCACTCTGCTGTCCTGTGAGGTAGTTAGTGGATGAAAATTGTCATGAGGTCGCTGCGCCATCTACAGGATAAGTCGGGGGACTTTTCAAATGGCAGAACATTTTCAAAGTGAAACCGAATCTTATTCTCTGCATTTTATTTCTGAAAATATCGGCGAAAATCGTCGAGTTTTGGCCGATTACCAATTAGTCTCAAACGGGCTAAAATTGACCGATTTAATCGTCTCGCTGATAAATCGGTCGGGCCCTAATATTGACCCTAATATGCAATTTTTTTTTAAATGCATTCAGTTAACTTGTACTGCAGCCAGTGACCAGTGGGAAATCTAAATGTATTGGCTTCAGAATATACACAGAGTAAAGGTCCTTACACACCGGGACCGATGCAAATATACGACGGGAAATTACAAAACACGTAAACAATCAGCCGGTAGGCCATGTACGATATACCAATGAATCAGACGTCGCAACCACATGAAATCTGATTGGTCAGAAGTGGACACACAGTATGTGAAACTTTAGAAAATTTGACCGTGATATGAAAAAATAAATGCCGCAGTATCGCAGGACGGGAAAACGTCGCTGATGTGAATGCTTGTATTGACAGGATACGGGTTTGAAAAAAAATATTGATGTCCGAAATAATCGCACAAAAAAAACGCTCTCAGTGTGAAAGGACCTTAAGTAAGTATTTTGTGTGTCTCTGCAGATTGTGCGCTGTACCATGTTGCCCTGCGAGATCTCAGCTCCTGAGGAGTGTCTGTGGACGGACCTGATGATCGAGAAGCAGGTGCACGGACGACAGGCCAACCACTACGCCTGCGTCAAGAGGGTAGATGGCTCCTGCTCCTGGTACCGTGGCGTGGCTCCACCCAAGAAGGACTTCCTGGACACAGAGGACCCTTAGTCGAGTGACACGCCAAATAAATGTAAAAGATTCCATTGAAATTTAAGACAACAACATCAGGCAAAGTGATTTTTGAGATAAATCTTTAAAAAAAAGGAAAGTTGACGTGACTGAAATTACCAGCTGGTCTGAAAACAATCTTTGGCCTCTCTCTGTATTTGTTGTCCGTAAAGCCAGAACAGTTAAATATAAGGCTGCTTTAAGCTCATTATTGCTAAAGTCACTGACTCAGAAGAGGCTCAGAGGTTGTTTTCGGACACAGTGCCTGTAAAAACATCTAAAATAGCATCATGAGACATAGACTGGTCGAGTGATGTTGTCACTTCCTCCTGAGGCTGGCGTCAGGGGGACATAAATCCTAAGATGAGACAGAGCACTTCCTGCCCCCGTAAAGCTCTTTCTTTAAAGCTCTGCTCTCCAAATCTACCAATCAATCCCAGATCTATTGACGATCATTGTTACCCATCCTGTTTCTACTTTTATTACCTCATTCTCCTTTTTACTCCAAAGCCAAATTCCAAGTTGCCTTTTTTTGAATGATTGTCTTGCTCTTTCTCGACTCTATTATTTACCGCTTCTCTCTCGTCTTCTCAGCTGGGAGCCATTCGGCCACAGGTGATGTCAGACACCCACAACATGCTTAGCTCTTTTCTTTAAAAAGCACATGAGTCATCTTGCATAGCTGATCTTTTTTTCATCAGGTGAAAATGTTTTGTTTTTAACCAAAGCGTGTGACCTCCACAGGCCTCGCTGGACCAGTCTATGCTGTGTAAAGATGAGTGCTCTAAATTTAAACCTGCTCTTAACGACACAAATAAGTCAGAAATATCCCAAATTTCTCAGTCTTCTTCATCTCATCTTCATCCCTGTCCCCCCGTTGTCCCTACTATGTAGCTGTACAGTTCCTATGCATATATACTTTTGTTGTTACTTGATTATTTACTGCATTAGAACTAGATTTGCACTTTTTGAGGATGAGTTCCAGTAAAGACAAGAGCCTAAAAAACTCTGATGTTCGCCCAGACCGAGAGATCTGCCTCAGGTGCAGATTTTGCCTATTTTTAGTACTTTTGGTGATCCATATTCACAAGCTCAATCTCGCTGTTTTTGTCATAAGAGATAAACGGTTCCTGCAGTGAGTGGAAATAAAGGGCGCACCGCCCAGAGTCCAGGATACAAGAGATCTTTTAGCAGATCTTACATGTGTGAAAGGGAAACTAACAGAGCTTGTGGGATGTTGTTTTTTTTTTGTTTTTTTTTTCAGTGTCTTTGTATTTTCTGTGAACTGTAAATGCCAAAAGCAGTTTCATGATTTGCTGTTATATTCTTACAGTTTATTTCATAAGTAATTAGGTCTTTAAATGCTTAATATTAGCTTTGACTTGTCTCCTGCTCCTTCCTGTTATTAATAAAAGCTTTATTGCTGTCATAGAAAGCAAGTTACTCAATCAAAGTTTACAGTGCTGTTTTATACACCTCAAGCTACATTAACTACAAATCTATATATGATGGAGTATTAGAGGCATAATTTAAAAGTAAACTCTTTCAGTTTTTCATAACTATGTTTTTTTTTCAGTGTTATTATTATACCTGTCATGGTTTTTGTGTGTTTTTCGCTGTTTTTTTTTTTTTGTCTAAGATGTATTTAGCTGTCGTGTAAAGTTGAGAAGGTCCTCTTGCGCTGGGGTAACGTGAGAGTGAGAGAGATAAGTCCTTTTTGGAGAGGTGTAGAGAAATGAGAATGGGTACTTTGTGTGAATAGAGGACTGTGCATGTGTTGATGCTTTTGTGTAAGTCCAGGCAAAGGACAAAATATCCAGTATTATCAAATAAAAACATGTTTGAAAGGACTAACGCATGTGTCGTTCATTTGCAGTGGTTGTTTTTGGTTTAAAGGTGGGGTGGGCAGGAATCTGTTAAAGAAGCATCTTTTTTTGTGGTACAAAAAAGCTTTTATGAGAGATGCCAAGTGTAGCGCTTTGAGTGTGACAGTCACGCAATTCAACTCATTCTCACACCACACGCCACACTTGACATTTCTCACGCTTATTTTTCCCTGTTCAAACCTCTGTATTTATTTTTTTCATGATAATAAACTCGGCTTGCCTAAGTTCGAGTAACTCTGATTGACTGACCGAGATAACCAATCACAGACCAGTCCTTTGTGCCTAATGCTGCGTTTGAGTTACCTCTGAAGTCAGATATCAGAGCGTTTCAGTTACTAAGTCAGAAGAAAGCAAAATCAGAGTCAAAATTCTTGTTACAATTTTCATTTCTAATATCTGGTTAATTAAGACTAGCATTAGGGAGAGCAGCTGGCATGGCGGTGAGGACATCAGTCCTAAGACGTACAAAAAGGCAAAAAAAATTGCTCCTCCGAAGTCTCACTCTTGTCATTTTCTGAAACTTGGCAGCCCTGCAATGGCTGTTAGTTATTGATGACATTTTGGAATATCACGCTCTTATGTCCATGTAGTCAACATTTAAAATTTTTGAGCGGTCCGCTTATTCTGACAGTAAACAAACCTATTCTCCACCTCCTCGACCTGATTGGTTGTGAGGCACGCTACACGTCCTCCAATAACGTTCTATCACGAGCCCAAACAAAGTTAGCGTGCAACAATATCGGACAGTAGAAACCAACCAGAAAGTACAGAAATCCGCTTTTAGTCACGACTGCCGACACAAGCAAGAAAACAAAGTAAAGACTCTGGTGGAATAACGGGCGTTTAAAATGGAGATAGACCGGAAAAGAGCTAAGAAGCCGAGTCAACAATAATGAAGCACAAACGATAGGGGACGCTTCGGGATCTTACGGACCCTGTAGCCTTTCTGCTGGACAGGTAAACCGCTTTAACAAAGTAAGACAAGTGTCTGTAACAGAAGTGTTTTTGTCAAACGGGACCTGTTGCATGTTGTAGCTTACCTCGGGTCCTGAGGCCTGTACTACGAAGCTGGATTTGGTCTTAGCGAGATAACTTCTGGATAACTTCTGGGTTTTCTGTACTACGAAGGTGGATCTCTTTTTATTCGGGTCCGTTGCCCCGGTAACTTACGCGGAACGCCAAACCTGCTCCGGAGCAGGTTATGTTTCAGGATAAGATCTCAGCAGGTATAAAAAACCGCCCGATGACCGATCGGATCTCTTGGAAAATGGCTTGCCCACTTTTGCCGGATCCCGGGGACATCGTTGCACGGATAGTGAGAGGAGCGCTCCGCCGAGAGCGTTATATTCATGATCGTTCAAATCCGTTTGATTTACCTGATGACGTTCTCTATGAACGTTACAGGTTTTCCTCGGACGGCCTCAATATTCAGGTAGCAAAAAGTCTAAGCAATACACTAATATTTGCTCAGCTCCAGGTTCAAATTTGTTAGTCATCTTTCAGAATTCATTGAAGCAGATAAGAAAACTCTTAACCCCAAATGTGTCTGCAGATGACGTGACCATCAGATGATGGAGAAAAAAAAAAGGCAGTGTGAGGAAATCACTGTTTACGCGTTGAAATATGTACAAATAAAATCTTCCAATAAACTTACAAACTACTTTAAAGGATGTTTTTAGATTTATTTTTATTTGCTCCCACGTACTCTTTTCCCCACTGCTGTTGTATCTTAAATAATGAGGTCAGTGATGGTGGTGATCACACACGCTGCATGACAATATATTAGTGGGCCATAAATTTATGAACGCACAAATGTAATTTACACAACCGGTGATTTTTTTTGCCGGCAGTCCCTCCGGCTTTTATCGGCTGTGTCTGTCTCACTGTTTAAATAAAGCTCTGTTCTTCACCTGTGAAAAATGACGTGCAGCCTTCTCCACTGTGGAGATTGGTCCGGTGGCACTGACCCGACCCCCTTTACGTGTGCGCGCACAGATCTGAACTGGATTCAGTTATCGAGTTGATATCCTGCTTCGTAGTACAGCTGATCGGGATCGCGGAGATCCGGTGAAGTTGAGCGAGTTGTCGCAGAGTTATCCTGGATTTGTTAATCCAGCTTCGTAGTACAGGCCTCTGGACTATGTCACTTTATCCTAGTTGTAGAAGTCCTGAAAACATTGTGTTTGCTGGTAGTCTGTTGGCATCTCTAGTAGCACCAATGCTTTTTACTTTCATGTTGACTGGGCCCCATTTGTAATTATCCGAAGTATTTATCTACATTACATCTGAATTTAATTAAAACGATACGAGCGAGCAGGAGCGTCCGTTTGTGGGCGGGGCTTGCTGGAGCAGAGCGAATTTTAGCTAGCATGCTAATGTTAGCTAAAATAAAGAAGAGCACAAATTGTACCGGTTATGTCTCTGGAGAGGGGGGCTAAAGATCGTCACAGTTGTCAAAATTAATCTTAAACTCATGAAAAACTTTCCAAGTGTTCAACTTAAGTACTTGTGTGCGGCTAGCACTTTTAACAAAGCTACATTTTGAGCCGTGCTGCTAGCATGGCTAAAATCTTAATCACCCAGGGCAAAAAGCTCTAATAACTTGATATTGGCTTGATTCAAAGCTCCAAACATTTATTTTCCCCACTGATTGTTTGATAAATGAGTAAATTGACATTGAGCTATATCTCAATCTAGCAAGGTGGAAAGTAAACACTGCTTATAGCGTTTGTGATTTACACTATTGGCTGGTCATGATCGTAAATGTTCTTCCTTGAGCTGCGTCACCCCGCTGCAGTTGATGACTCGCCTGGAGGTCTCTGTACAAACAAGCAGCTGCTGGAAGAGAGTAGGTGAGTTGTGTTTAGTCTCTTTACTAAAGAAATCAGGCAAAGTTAAAAAGATGTTTGGTGGCTAGTGCTATGGCTGGGACCCTATATGTCCTGTTGATGAAGTTAGGTGCTGTTCTGAGCATTATTTGTGGCTATAGAGTGGCGATTTGGTTGAGTGCGTGGCTCTCTGTATTGCTATTGTGCGGTCATTATTAAAGTTGGTATAACTAGAGAAGCAAGCGGTCAGGAACAATCATCTCTTGACTGGGTGTCTAACTCGGTGTTACGGTGTGTTTGACCTTAACTTAATTTTACGGCGGAATTTCCCTTCAGATAACCTTCAGAAGCTTCATAGCTAACCTCAATATAATGAAGTGACTATACTGACAAGACTGCAGATAAAAAGTCATCACATAATTCAATATCCAATATGGACAAATTTCTGTTTTTTTTACACCGTACATTCATTTTTTTGACAAGGGTGATCAGTTTGCATTCTCTATCTTCTATCATTGGTTTGAATTTGAATCAGGTTCTGTTTTCATGCACAAGTGTCTGTAATGTTGGTGCGTTACTCAAGCTTAGCCTTTATTTCAGCTGCAATAACATCCTCATTACTGACAGAAGTAGGTGTGTTTGGGACGCGGAGGCATGAGAGCAGAGTGTGAAGGCTGTGTCGGGAGAAGGGCAGACAAATACACTCAAATAGATGTGGTGATCGACTCCACTAGGAAAGTATTTGAGAAATGTGCAGGCAGAGCCCAGACTGGGCGGTTTTGTCATCTCTGTTCATTCTCTCCACACAAATGTCAAACAGGATTGTAATAATCATCCAGTGACAGAGGGGATTTCACTTCTTCCCACACTGAGCTTTTAATGGGACAGTCAGGGGTCAGTGTTTCCAAGGGACGGTGAATTTTCTTTTACAAATTAATTTAGATTACATCGAGGAAAGCTTCTGTGTCACCCCTAAATCTGAAGCCTCTTTTTGTATTTGAGTACTTTATTGATATAGATTTTTGTTTTAATTGATGATTTGCAAACCTAGCCAACTCAGACAGAACATACAGGCGTGTGAATCGTGAATAGACCGTATTTCATACTGTTAATCAAATACAGCTTAGAGTCTCTAAACCCCCACACCCTAAAATAGTTTTCTTATTAAATTGTGATACCCGAGTTTTCTCCTACATCAATAAAGGTTATTGGATGGGGATCTTAATATTTTCAGAAAGCAGAGTGGATGTAAAAGGATAAACCTTATAAAAAGACAGGAATGGATTCAGTTACATTGCTGAAATACTTTATTGCAAACTTCTTGGCCCGCCATTCAAAATAAACCCCACCACACCCCCTGAATTATTTCATAGATTTTCCCACTCCAGATACAAACCAGTCAGTAACTTTTATTATCTAATGAATTCAAATCAAGTAAGTACAACCAATTCAGAATTAGCATTTCTTTAAATCATTAAAACTGCACCAAGGTGGGCAGTACAGTATTATTCATACTCTGTGTTTAGGGTGTTTCTTGTAGTTGTGATGCCATCCAGTGGCCGCTGGGTAACATAGCAGCCTCAGTCCTCTGCATACATACTACATACACTTCTACTGATCAAATACTTTCTATATGGAGAAGTTAAGAAAACATGAAGCTCAAATATGACAGATCTTCTCTAAAAGGAAGCAAACACAACAGAAAATGATTTTTTTTCAACAATATTTTTATTATTTTTATCCAGATTATACAAAGGAAACACAGCTCAAACACCCCCTTTCCCTCAAAACCCGTCCACTGCTGGATGTTCCTATGACTGTGCTTTAATAACAAATTCTGGAGCTATAACAAAAATAATAAAAAAGAAATAAATAAAAAGAAATACAAGTCCTGGAATTCGGGTTTTGTAGATCTTGAAATACATAAGATGTTGAGGAATAAAAGTTAAATAAACTACTGTATGTTAAGAGAAATACAAATGTAGACAAGTCGCTGAAAACTGAAAAAATCCATAAAAGAGATAATAATTTAAATTGAATGGTTATAAAACATCACAGAAATATATATTAAAAAAGAAAACAACTAGAAGAGGAGGGTGCTGATTCAAAATGATGAGAGTTTCTGAATGTGGTCTAGACAGAAAATGATTTTTAAAAAATCCCCAAATGCATTAAAAAATTCCCCATTTTATTGAAAGATCTGCGTAAACACACACTTTCCAAAAATATTCATGGCATCACTAATAAACATATTACTGTGTGTATGCTATACAAACGGAGTCCTGAAAGATTATGCTTTTCAGCTCTAGCTCAAGTTACTTAGTCCAAATTAAAGATTCCTGGAATTAATCTTTGATTTTTACAAACGAGCTTAAAAATGTAATTTATTTTGCAGTAATATTTTAGCTCTTCATCATTTACGCCCATAGAGAATATTCTTTATCTCATTTTGGACTCAAGTCTTATTAATGCCGGCTCTTTTTTTCATATTCTTCGGTTTTTATTTCCCAGTGGACTCAATTTTAATCGTTTTTTATGGAACCTGGATTGGCAGCATCTTGGAGAGCAGCATGACGTAAGATTTAACAATATTGTTAAATCTTAAAAGGTGTATTACAGTCAGACAAACAAAATAAGATTTTTTTTAACCTGGACTCTATGTTTTCATTGTGGATCTTTCCAAAATAAGTGCAAACATCAAGCTAATCATCAGGCTACGTCAGTTTAACACAGGGAGACCTGGTCCTTTACATGAAATTAAAGCTGTAATGTTCGCTTTTGAACAAATTACCAAAAAAAAGTAAGCTTATTTGATGTTCAAAAACAGAAACCTCAAGAGCTGCAGGCTGCTCACAAAGCGCGGCTAGTTTTTCTTTGCGTAAGATGAAAATGTTTTCACCGTTTCTTTTGAGGGGGATGAAAGACAGTCTCTGCAATTTCATGCTCTCTTACATGCTGAGCTTTTTGTGGTTGTCATAGTAACCTGATAGACATAAGAGAGAGAGAGCTGGAGGAGAAACGATGGGGGAATAAGGTGATTATACCTGAGATTGGTGGTGCTTTATTATGTTTTCTTTTCGTCCGCCTGAACACTTGCTCATGGAGTAGATCAAGACGATGCAAAAGAAGCATCTGGAACCATTGATAACTTAATCCTGTTCATTCGGTTTCCTACTTTTCACAGCTTGTTTTTTTAGTTTTTGTCAGTTCAGGTTTTGTTGGTTAAGATGTTAAAATTGAAATGAGAATAAACAGACAAACTCAATCACATGCCAACATGATAAATTTTATTTTGTCACTTTTCGTATTATTTCGGGTTTTTAGTGAGAAACTGAATAAATAAATCTGTTTCGAGTCACATAATATCCAATCATCATATATCCAATCATGTTTGACTTTTGTGTTGTTTTGTATTTTACCGCATTGTAGGATAAATATTTATAATGTTTTGTACATTTGCAACATATTTCCAAGATGAGTTGTTGCACACAGCAACACAAAGAAGTTAAATCCAGCTGCATACATCATCTAAATATAGAAAGGCCCATCTGATTAAACCTGACGCATTTTTAACGCTCTACATTTATCTTTATTTATATATTTTAAATGCTGAAGTTCACTGGGGCTGCTTACGTCACACCACCCACTCTGTCTCACTTATCAGCACAACCTGCCAGCTGTGATGTCTGGATTTTCGACGTGCATGTATATACTTTATTTAATGAGCCCTATTGTTACAGCGCCTCGATATGCAGTCAAAGATTATGAGTTTTTATACAAAACAAAACCCGGCTGTCAGGAATCCTGTCAAAAACTGCAGAAATAGGAGATCCTGGAAAAAAAAGGAAAGGTCACAAACACTGTGGAACAATTGATGTAAGGAGAGAAAGTTCAGGGATGAGTGGAGGTGATGAGATTGGGTGCCACAGAAAGAGGTCAGCTCCACAGAGGAGAAGGAGGAAAGGAGATTTAATGAGAGAAAGAGAGAAATGGAGGGATGTTGAGAGTAAATGTAGTGCAAGAGGAGGAGTGGGAGCTGTGGAGAAAAGTGAGTAAAAAAGGCAAAATTAAAGTTCAAGGGCAGCCTGCAAGGTCAATAATATCACACTCACGCTGAGTTTACCTAAATAGTAGCACCGCTGCTCCTTTATAATGGACCTCGAGTATGAATAGCTATAATAGATGTAACATAATGAGGCACAGTTCTTGATACAGATATGGCAGCTGTCAACGTTTTTCTAACCTTCAGTATTTGCAGTTACCTGCTAATAAAAGCCATAGAAATGTGGAGTGGGCAACCTCAGAGAAACGACTAAAAATGGCTAGATTTTGAGAGCATCCGACAGGTCAAGGAGGAACATTTGATTTATTGATTTCAACAGAAAGATTAAAAATCCAAATATTAAAGCTCCTGTGAGGAATTTTCAACTGGTTGTGAAATGGACTTAAAAACTAATGGCATTGCACCTAGATGACTTTGAGAAGCAATACAGACTACTAGCAACATGACTGAACAGTTTCACATCATATTTTCACTTTATTTTAATGCCTGTAAACTCTGTGAGGAGGTAGGTGTCAGACGATAGCGATATACAGCGGTCTGTGGAACCATAAACAAACCTCAACCAAAGCGTCACTCTACAGCCACAAATAATGTTCAGAACAGCACCTAACTTCATCAACAGTACATATCCCTCCATCTCTCTACATTCCTCCCCAACCCAGCAGCAGCATGGTGGCTGTCTAACATGAGGCTGGTCCTGCCCAAGGTTTCTGCCTGTTAAAAGGAAGTTTTCCTTGCCACTGCTACTCATGTTAGTTGAGATGGGCCAAAACCCATCTTAGGTTGGTTCTTGATCATCAAACAATGAGCGTGGTCTAGACCTGCTCTTGTTCTTTGAAAAGCGTCTTGAGATGACGACTGTTGTGAATTGGCACTATATAAATAAAAATCTGATTTGATTTGATATAGGGTACTAGCCTAGGGTACTAGTACTAGCCACCAAACATCCTTTTAGCTTTGCCTGATTTCTTTCGCAAGCAGACTAAACTAAACTCACCTACTCTCTTCCAGCAGCAGCTTGTTTGCAGCAAGACCTTGACTAGTCCATTACGGACTGCAGCGGGGTGCCGCAGCTCAAGGAAGAACATTTATAATAATTTCTTTATCATTATCTTGAAGTAATAATCACCATATTAATCATTTTGCACTGCAGACGCAGTGATCGTAAATGTTCTTCCTTGAGCTGCATCACCCCATTATAGTCCATAATGGACTGGCCCAAGGTCTTGCTACAAACAAGTGGCTGCTGGAAGAGAGTAGGTGAGTTGTGTTTAGTCTCTTTGCTAAAGAAATTAAAGTTAAAAAGATGTTTGGTGGCTATTACTATGGCTGGGACCCTATATGTCCTGTTGATGAAGTTAGGTGCTGTTCTGAGCATTATTTGTGGCTATAGAGTGGTGTTTTGGTTGAGGTTCTACATACATAAAAGACAGCTACCATATGTTAACCTTACTCTGAATTAACTCACTTCTGTTGTTTACCCAAAAAGCGCTGTGCTTCTTTGCTCTCAGTGCCTCTTTCACCGCCTATATATAACCTAATATATGTAAGTAAGAGTGTGTGTGTGTTTGTTCAGCTCTGACTAAACTATGCAGGAGTCAAATGTGTGTGTGGGAGTGAAACAGGAGGATAGGAGGTTGTGAGCATGTGTGTGTACATTTGTCATCACTTCCAAGAATACTCAACAACTGTTCAAAGTGACACAGCAGTGGGCGGGTGTCGATGTAGCTGATACATACCTCCTTTTTTATGCATTTAGGACTGTTGTTTAAATTCTGTATAGATGTATCATAAAGTGAGAGGTTTCTGAGTGAGCACTAGTCGAAGTTAGGAGTGCGTGAGTGCAGATTCAGGAGAGAGGTCAAGAGTGTGATCGAGAGCGAGGAGGGAGGAGAGAAAGAGAAAGAGAGAGAGAGTGTGAGTGTGTTTTTCTGAGAGTCTGACAGAGTCTGGTGGCAGTCAGGAGAGAAAGCACGACTTTTTCAGGAACCTGTTGCTGATTTGGTTTTATTTTAGTTTGACAAAACAGGGAAGAAGGCAAAGAGATGTGGAGAGGATATTGATATCTTTTAACCCTGTTTGGCTTCCAGATACACACTGTGTTGTGATGGGGACTGTGAGTGAGCTGTGCGCCTCCAGTTTTCAGGCATTTCTCTGTCCATCTGTGGGGCTGGGGGCACCTGCTGCAGCCACAGGTAAGTGTTTTTATAAAATCGTGTCTGTGAAGTTTGTAAAAAAACAAAATACGAAGTGAAGTATGTATGAGCTAATGAGTATTTGTTGTGTAACTTGACCATAAATTAGGGATTGGTTAGAACTTCTCTGGTGTTTAATCATAAAAATTACCTTCGGGATAACTTGTCGTCGTTACAGCTGTGTTGTCAGTTGGGATTTTGTGACTCTTGACAGAGAAAAAAAGACCAAAACACAGTAAAACATGGTGAGCATAAGCCTGACAAAAAATGCTGGAGGTATTCAGTTGCCTTGGTGATTCTCTGTTAGGTTTTCAAGACACACAGCGCTCCGAGGTGTGTGTTAGTGTGTGCGTGCCATGCCATGTTTTTGACATTTTTGTTTTAGGCGGACACGGACAAACTGTGTATTATGGCGAGCTTGTGTGGAGAACATAACACACACCTATCATCCCTTAATCCAGAGTCCCTCTCTCCACCGTTTTGTCTTTTGATTGCTGCATGTACCAACATAATCTCCATCTCTGCTCTTCATCTGTGCACATGTTCTTATTCAAAAGCCAAACTGACTCAGTGAAGGCAGCACACTGTCATCCAGGTTAGTTCCACTTACTGTGGATTCCCTCCTCTATTTCCTTGTGATTTCCTTCTGCTCTCCACTTGATTATTTCTGTGCCTTTGGCCTCTAGTGATGTTTTCACTGAGGAACCTTTCAGCTGTGAGGCAGATGATTCTCCCAACAGGCCATAGTGTTCTTTCCCATGAAGGAGTTTACAGTTACACTTATTCACAGTCATCTAAGGCTGACATACAGTCACCCTAAAGGCTCAGAAAAGGAGTCTCTTCTCAAGGAGAAACATGAGAAAGTACATGCCTTGTTCCTTTTATTGGAGAAAATGGGATGAAGAGTCAACCACATTACCATCCAAGTGGAGAAACCTTTATGAGACACCTACAAGGTTTTGAACTAGTGGAGAAAATTTTACTGTATTAAAATAAACAGCATTGCATCCCTTCTTGACCTAGTGGAGAAAACTTTATAGGACACCTACAAGGTTTTGAACTAGTGGCGAAAATTTAATTATATTGAATTTCTGGTGTAAAACAGAACTGCATCTCTCCTTGACTTAGTGGAGAAAATATGCTGACATGTCCTTTGGCAGTGGGGAAAACTTGCCCTCTATGTTTACTTTTAGCAGAGAAATCATGACTGAGTGCCCCCAAGGGCGCCCATCCAGGGAACGAAATTATGAGAGGATACGCTTTACAGTAAGTAGGGATATTTCAGTTTAGTGTAATGGTTTTAGTTTCTAGGGTCTTAGTAGAGAAAACGCGATCAAATGTACACCAAAAACTTCAATCAGAACAAAGCAGTACTTCCTCTCTCTTTGCTGATTATTTTGGAGTGTAAACTGAACCTCAAAGGACCACATGTTTGTTAATTAAGGCCTTAACTAGAAAGGTAATCCATTAATTTTCGTAAAACCGAAGTTAACAGAAACGTTAGTGTCAACAAAGACGCCCCCCACAATCCAAGCTCAGTGAAATATTATTCCAAACAATTTATATCCATCTAGACCCTTTTGTCATTCAGATCTACTCAGACTGAATGGTCTTGCTCAAGTTGTCTGTGATCCATCTTACCATGTAAGACAAGCTTTAAGATCCTCAGGTTAACAAACTCCATGTAAATGCTGCTAGTGTTGGGAATTCAGATCATTTGGCTCAACAAGAACTGGCTCTTCGGACCCCCAAAGTGGCTCTTCATGGCAGTGTTTGTGTTCAGTATGCGGCTTTCAGAGCAGAGTGATTCAGCGGAACTGGGTACCTGAAGAAAGGTCAGGTACCCCTAAAAATTATGACGTCAGAGAGGAAGTTAAGCGTTTGAATATTTCCAGTCATAAAAAGACAACAATATAAATTTTCTTCTGTTTCACAACCAGCTAAAAACTCCCCGCTGAAGTGAATAACTTGTGAGTGATTTTGAAAATGCCCATCCAGAAAATGTGCTCGCAAACGTGATACAGAAATTGTGACAAGAAGCCACTAAGGTGCCTTTTCAGTGGAGAAGGTTTTTGTAATTTCTTCCAGAGTGCCATAACTGTGGGTAAGAAGTGTAAAGTGTCCTCTAGAGTGCTCCTTAGCCTGGAAAATCTTGGGAGTGCTATTCGGGTGCCTCTCCACAGAGAAGAGAACAAGGTTAGACCTTCCCGGCTGCCGTCTCATCAGAGAAAACACGACGCCAAGCTTTCATCCAGAATAAAACCATGATGTGCCATACCATATCCCACACTATGTACTCTACCAGGGCGCTCCTCAAGTAGAGAAAACTTGGAAAAGTATCACCCAGAGTTACCTTTGAGCTTAAAAACATGTCTTTTAGGATGCCCTTCAATCTAAGAAAACATCACCTCTCTCTCTCTCTTTACATAACTGGTTTCTACCCAATAAAATCCCAATCAAAACTGTTCACAGCTCTATATTCATGACATAAGAAAATGTCATCTGTGTTTGGGTGAACTGACCCTTTAAACAGCTACATTGCAGCAGTTGTTCCCCCGCCCCTCCTCAGCATATCCTGTTTTTGGTGTGTCCAAACTCTGAATAAAGCACTGATTCAAGCTCACAGCTGCAATCCTCTGCCCTCTTTTCCTCTATCCTTCCCTACATCCTCTCCTCTCCCTTCCTCTTTGCCTCACACAAAAGCCATCCATCTTCAGATCAGTCCTGCTCCCTCAGTCCTCATAACCATTTACATGAGATATGTCTCTCCTCTCCAGCACATCACTTCAAAAGTAACTATTTTCTTCATTTCTGGCTGAGTCATGAATCTTTTTCATGCTGGGAGGAGGAGGAGAAGTTTGTCCTTCTGCCAAAACTTTCATCACTTTGCACCAACACAAATAGGGTATGCGCTCTGGGTGGAGATGTGAGGCTTAAAAAAAGAACATTTTCGCACATCCCAAGGCCAAAGTCATTAAAAGTGATTCAGAAGCATGCAGTTACACCCATTTAGAGACAGACACTAAATCTTTTGTTCTAATCATTTCTCCCCGGGGAATCAGAGGCATTGAAAGTTATATAATAATCTTCTATGCCAAAACAACAGGACGGGCTGGCTCACATTATACTTTATCACTTACAAAGCTGAATCAAAAGAGGAATGCAAAGTCAGAATTATAATGCTGTAATATTAAGACAAAGATGAGGAATCAGACCTATTAAGACATGTGATGCTTTTTTTCCCCCTTTTCCATGATTATTTTGGGTTATCAACTACAGTCAGTACAGGGGAAAATGATAAGCTACTACTTAAGTAGCTTATAATTTGATTGGCCCTCAAGGTCAAATAGACCAGTGGTTCTCATAATGCCTGCCTTTTAAAAAATAATCTATTTTTCAAAATAAAAGACATGTCAAATATCAGATGCGCAGGAAACCAGCTGTTCGCGACCCATCCAGAACAGGTTTGCGACCCACTTTTGGGTTGGGACCTAAAAGTTGAGAACCACTTAAATAGACAACTACTTAAGAACATCTGAAAAATTCACATTATATGAAATTTAACTTAAAACTTTAACAAAACAAAAAAACACTTTGAAAATGCAAAAATAAATACATAAATAAATGAAAAAAATAAATAAAAATTTAAAAATTACATTTGACAAAATTAAAACATTACATTTGACTTTGAAAATGCAAAAAAATAAAAATAAAAATAGAATAAAAAATCATTTCCGATATCACCAAAAACATTTTACAAAATGCTAAGATTATGTAATCAAACTTTTCAGGACATAAAACATATTAATAATGCAGAAGATTTTATAAAACTAATTTAGGCCTATGTTTCATGAAAAACAAAACAAAATATATATATATATAAAAAGCAACAAATATACAAAAAAAATATTTCAAAATGTCCAGACATATTCCACAATAATAATAATGATAATTCAAAACGTAAAATATTTCATAAAAGTTAAAAATATTTCAACAATAAAAGAACAATTCATTTTCCTTTCATGAATCATTCTTTTGTTTGATAAAATAATTTCATAAAATTTTGGGTGGCTCTGTGAAATACATGTTTGTTTTTTCTTTTTAAATGTTTGTTCTATTGACCCAAAGGGCCACCGTACTCGAGGTTTTTGTTAACGTACCTCAGTCAACAAATAGATAGATAGATAGACAGATAGATAGATAGATAGATAGATAGATAGATAGATAGATAGATAGATAGATAGATAGATAGATAGATAGAACGTTGTCTGCTCTTATTCGCTCTCTGATTGGCTGCTGTTGTTAAAGCCACGCCCA
The DNA here is from genome assembly GCA_962446985.1 of Xyrichtys novacula. Lineage (NCBI taxonomy): Eukaryota > Metazoa > Chordata > Actinopteri > Labriformes > Labridae > Xyrichtys > Xyrichtys novacula. Next base: position 1,276,856 of record OY660882.1, on the reverse strand, counting down.
CGTCCTCCTGCTCCAACACCGGCTGCTGTCTCTCTCCGCAGACAGTTGTCATCAACATCAACTACGGAGTGAGAATTTTCGCCACTTTTCGTCTTTTGGAGGAACTTTAAAGTGAAAAAAGTCTCGTAAACCGACGTTTACCGGCAGCGCAGACATGGTTTTGAAGTCAGAAGACGGAGTTGGTGAGTTGTCTTGAGTTTCAGCCGCTTTGTGTGTTCACAGTGAACAGAGCTGAACTAGAGGCTAACCAGGTTAGCTGGTCAACTGACGTAACTTTAGCTAACGTTGTCTAGGACTGATCTGTCTGCTTCATAACTCGGTGTCGAGTTTGTTTGGCCTCTATTGAACCTGCAGAGAAAGCAACAAGTCCTTATCTGACTGTTGTTAATGCTCTCTGGGAGGCTGTATGAACTGGCACAAAAGATCCATTATTATTAATCTGGATTGAGGCCAGACCTCATGGGGGGTTTGTGCTTACTGGGCAGCACTTTATAGTGCATGTGTCTATAAATACAGTCAATACGCCCTTTATTGGAGTGAAATTTAGGGATTGCCCTCAAATTACTGGTTAACTTTGGCTGCATGCTTGTGACTCAAACACTGGACAAAGTCTGGAGAACATGGTTTGGAAAAACTACAAAAAGCCTCCACAGAAAGGGAGAGATTGCTGTTAAACTTCATAACAATCAACCTTAGAGCGTAAATCATTTTCTTGATAGCTGTGCTATTTCCTCTGACAGATTGAGCCAACCCTACAGGATGTGCTTTATTATTTCAGGAAGGAAAAACCTGTAAAAGCATTGTTACAAAGTGTTCAAAATAAGATGACCCCCTCTGTCAGGAGGGGGAACAGTAATAACGCAGACACATATTGTTTTGACGAAGTGGGTCAAGTTTATCTTCACAACTGTTTACACAGACAAAAGGCAGAAAGTGCTTTTCATAAAGAGAACATCCTGAAAAATTAGTAAATTAAAACATGAAGGCAACATAAGAGGAGTCGTGATAAAATCTAGACATACATGCATTAACGGTTGAACGGTATTTTGGATAGAACAAATAATCAATAATAGTATGTTAAAGGTACTGTAAGGTGTTTTAACCGCGTCTTTACTCACGTTAAACATTTCTGATCTGGTCTCATCTGGAGACATGCAGCTGCCTCAGTAAGAGAAGTAGCTCGATCACGTTATGTGTACTGTTGTTTATTCTACCGTTACTGGCACGGCTAACGGTGTAGCAAGGCTAATAGCAGATGGCTAACTCTAACTTTAGCTTGCACATTACATGATGCTTCACCATTAACTCGGCGTGACCGAGACCAGCACAGCGGGGAACATGATGAAGTGGGTTGAATTGAAACTTGTTGACTTATTGTGTTTTTCACAAACTGGTTTATTTAATGTTGAGGCGGACCACTCTCCTCCATGCGTCCCTGAGCTGCCTGCTTCAGATCCGTCACTCTGCTGTGCTGTGAGGTAGTTAGTGGATGAAGATTGTCATGAGGTCGCTGCGCCATCTACAGGATAAGTCGGGGGACTTTTCAAATGGCGGAACATTTTCGAAGTGACACCGAAACCTATTCTCCGCATTTTATTTCTGAAAATATCATCGAAAATCAGCGAGTTTTGGCCGATTACCGATTACTCTCAGACGGGCTAAAATTGGCTGATTTAATTGGCTCGCCAATAAATCGGTTGGGCCCTAGTTTTAACTGGTTGAGAAACAGACTAAAATCCTTCATGTGACCGTCAAAATCAAACACAACCTTCAGCAGCAAGTATATTTGTTTTCACTGCGGTCGTTTTAAATGATTGATAAAGAGAGTGAAATGGCATAATGGCCCTGTTTCAGTGTGTTTATAATTCTGTTATAATCACTCATGAGCAACTGCTATGGTGGCCCTCAAGGCCAACTAAACAAACATGACAGGACTTCTCAAAACACATTTAGAAAACCAGAAAACAAACAAACAAAAAAAAAAACATTCAATCAAATTAAAAAATAATACTAAAACACACAAAAAAATCACAAAATAAATCACAAAAAATGCAAAAATATTTTATAAAACTCAAAAAAGGGCCATAACATATTTATATATATATATATACATATTTATGAAAGGTGAAAGTGTCTCACAAATTTATATTTGTCTTTTTTTTTTTGAACAATTTTTGTCAGAAAACACTTCTTTCACATGTAGGAAGCTATAGGTTGCAGGTATTATTTTGTCCACAAGGGGCACCAACATTAACACAAACTAAAATTTCCTATCTGTAGCTTTTAAAATATGAAGGTTATTTAATCTGTGTACTTCAAAAATTTGTCCTGAAAAACTCTGTCACCACGAGTTCAGAGGTGTGATAGTAAGTATAGCATAGATGTATGATAGGTGGTGTCAAGTAGAACCACCAATAGTATCGTTTTTGAAGCCTTTTCACACTTGACAGAGTAACTGTAATCATATTTCCAAACTTAGTTGCAAACAGGATGATCTGTTCCTCTTCTTCAATTTGCCCGAAAGAACAGCTCATGTTCTCTCAAACTTCCCCACTCTGTCTCTTTTTCATTTGAAGGCATTTTTACTGTCCAAAGGCACAGCTTGTTCTTGTGTGAATACGATCAGTCACCAGGGATTTTACCAGAACCGCCTGATTATATCACTCAGTTGAGCTTGTTCTCCTCGGGCCAAGGGATATTTAAACAGACAATTATCGCCTTGTGAGCGATGGAATGGCTGCCCGATTAGTCAGCGCCCAACACTGAATCTCTCCATCTGGAAAACAAAGATTATTTATTTGACATAACCAAACAACTTTGCTCCAGGTCCTGGGTCAGCTGCCGCACTGGTGGTTAGACAGTATCCCACATTAGACAGAAGTTTCCTTTAAGAGAGCTGTGTCCTCAAGTCTTTCTCTGTTATACTGCGATATTGGCAGTGTGGGTACTGGATTGGCCCCGACTTGTAGTTTGTGGTTTTTGTCAGCATGTGCTTCTTGGTTGATATGAGGACAGCAGTTTGTTTTCATTTATCCAACAAATTCACTTCTAATCTATTTGGCTGAGGTGGCAACTCTGAATGTTTTCCCATCGGTGGCAGATGCACCAACCCAATCACAGTTTCCTGTTTTTCTACTCCTCTGGTTGAGTGAAGTGGTTTTACTCTGGTCTTTTGTATGTTTTTTATCCTTCTCTTTTTGCTTATTTTTGTTTCCTCTCTGATAATTTGTAAAGCACTACAGGTTCATGGTGATAACAAAGTAGTGATAGGAGTTCTCATTAAAGTCCACATTAGCATTAACAGTTACAGTACCGAGATCCATGGCAGCAGCAACCCAAAGGACCTGTTCTGGTGCTTTATAGAGTCAAAGCGTCCCGCCCCCCACACACAAACCTCTCCCCTCTGTGCTCCACAATAACTCCCCCCCTGAACCTGTATCACCCTCCCCATGACACACCCCCTCTGGCAGATCAAGAAGCCGGCTGGCAGAAGATCCTACGCTAGCTTCAAATAGGATTCACCATGTCGGATTGCTAGTGATTAGCGGCAGTAAACGCCAGCTCTGCTAGCGCGTGCCGTCTGCAGCTGCCTGGACAGCTACCGTGTTGACATTGCAGAGAGTAATAAGTTATTTATGTAACATTTGCCACGATAAAAGGCAAAAATTACTTGTTCAACAAAAACTCAGCTGAGCTTTCTCCTCCGCTCGAAGGATGACCCGATGTTTATTCGGGTTAGATTCCTCGCCTGGTCACATTTCTTCTTCGACTCTGCCCCCTCTTCTGTCGGCTTGCATTTTCTTTTAGCGGTGAGGAGAGCAGAAGTGTTTTTTTGCGTCCTTCTCCATCACAGCTTCTGTAGCTAAGCTGCTATGCTACTTTTTGCCGATCAGAGCTCCGAGGAGGGCCCGGAGAGTGGGAGGGGACAAGTCGGAACTACAGGAGAGGGGTGTGTCAAATACAGCAAGGTGATTGGATGGAGAGGCGGAGCAGGAGATCGATCAATAGGAGCTGTCCGGGATGCGATTTATTTATTTTTTTTGTTGGATGGTTGGGGAAAGTCCCGCCTCCTTTGCCTCTGATTGGCTAGAAAAGCTGGAAACGTCATCAAGCCAAACACGGGCTGTCGGCTCTGTACATCAAACAGAACATTACAGATGATTATCGCACTTCTGAATCTCCGAACCCTAACCCTAATCCTAATCCTAACCCTAACCCTAACCCTTACCCTTACCCTAACCTGACAGACAATGATGTTTCACAGTCATAAGGAATAACCAATCAGAGCACAGCACTTATAGCCAATCAGAGGCGAAGGAGGGCGGGACCTTCCCTTACCATTCTACAAAAAAAAATTCGCGTACAGGACGGATGGCTCCCATTGCTCAATGTTTTTGCTGCCCTGCACCTGCTAGGGTGAACAGATTTTTTCCATTCTTTTTTCTCTTTACTTGGTGGAGATCGCACCATAGGACCATGATCGCCATAGAAACGAGGTTCATAATAATTACCAATCTCTCCAATCGTCAACCATGCCTTTAACTTATAGAGTTAGACAGCCAGTGCTCAAAATGTCATCCCCAAGTTTCTTCTTCTCTTCCGTCTGGTTGTGTCTGCCGTCCAGCAGAAGTAAGCCAACCCAATGTCTGCTGTCTACTTTGCTTCCCCTCTCGGACACTGGTGGCCACGTGGGGGAGCCTGTGCTTGTGATGTAGTCTTATAGAGAGGGAGGAGTCAAGATGGACTAGGGGGCTGAGGGGGAGAGAGATGAGAGAGAGTTCAAGGGTTTTCCCCTCACACACACACACACACACACACACACACACACGCTCTCTAGTCCTCATTTAGCTGCTCCCCTCCTGTCTCCCCTCTGTTGGAATGAGCGCCTAAGGATTACCAAGCAGGGAAGCTGGACCAGGGGACCACAGGATTGGGATTGAAGGGCTTGGGCAGGATTGGATTATTTTTGAGTACTTGGAGACTCCAGACCGGACCGCAGTAAAGAGGCTTCTCTGAACTGGAATTGCTGAATGAAGCCAGAGTTGTAAAGATTGCTGGGTCAAGCAGCTTAAAAACACTTAAGAGCTGGGAGATTTTAGCTGCTGAGGGACCATTGAGACCAGAGGTGAGAGCACTCGTCACACAAAAGCTTTTTCTAGTGCGAGTAGAGAGCTATGACACAAGTGTGTAGGTGTTCTGTGCGTCATCAGAACTTCTGCATTTGAGTCGTTTTTCAGAAACTTATCTGAATGACAGTGTGTTGTCACGTCTTCTCGAGAAAGCAGGAAACACCGGCACCACGTACGTGTGGTTTTGGTGTCTTTCTGTGTCATTCTGTCTGTGCAGGATGTATTGTGTTGCATAACTTCGAACCGGAGAGTGGAAGTGTCAGGAGAGAGAATGAACTTTGGGCATGAGCGCGTTGGCCGTCTATAGCAGTTGGTCATCCGCAGCAATGCTACAGCAAGGTGTCCCGTTACGCGCCAACACAAACACAGAGTCTGTGACTATGCAGAGCAGCTGGTTCAGGGGCTCACAGAGGCATGCTGTTATTTACGTCAGAATGTGTGTGTTCTGGTGATGTTTGGAGAGATGGACTGCATCTTCTCCTCTTCTTATTTCCTCTTGATAAAAGACAAAGAGAGAGGAAGTGAGCCTGAATGCCAGTTTCACTGCTGCTCTGTTCACAATGGGAGTTTATTCTCGTCCTCAGGTTTCTAAAAAGAGCCGCTGCTCTGCCCTACTTTAACCTGTCTCTATAGGCAGAGGGGTGTGTTTGTGTGTGATGGGTGAATGGGACCCTGTGTGTGTGTCTACTGTAAGTACATGAATACATCAGAGGCTGTTGCACCTGTCACACTAGTGTTGGGCAGTATGACGGTATATAGCGTGTAACGGTATAAAAGTGACTACGGTTAGAAATTTTGCTATACCGGAGAGAGAGAGAGCAGATGTCCGCTGTGTCTCTCTGAGTCAGGGTGTAGTTGTCTGCGCTTGCTAACAGGAAAGGTCCTTACACACCAGGAACGACGCAAAATTCCGAAATATTTGGAGGCAAATTTTGACGTGCCTGACTATACACATCAAGCCCGATGCGATTTTGCAACGCTCCGGCGGGGAAAAAAGATGCGTCCCGTGTGGAAGCGAGAAGACTGACACAACAGCAGACTGACTGAGACGTCATTTTTCTGGAGCACCCAAACAGTTCTACTAAAGTCCTGACAGTATTAGCATTAGTATTGGCATAATATTGGTATTTACTGATAAAAGCTTAAAAAGTGAACCATCGATATTAGAACTCCTGCTCCTCTGCTGTCTGCATGTCGGTGCTCGTAGGGGTTAAGCTGACAGAGATAGAAAGTGAACGACACTGCGTACTGATGCACACATACAATCGTCTATAAAAAGAAGGAATGTGGCTAACCCGACTATAAATCAAATCTGTGAATATTAGAGGGTTAGTCTATGAGGTCTTTGTAGCTATTATTGATCATTTGAAGTCATCTCACTCGCATTTTCTCTGGTGTAGTCTTTCCTTCGTTTCAACCCAATACCGTACTATTTCTCTAATATACATGAAATCAAATAAGTATGTAAACAAAAAACCTAAATTATTTTCTGATAAACTTCTACCTTGGTTAGTAAGTGGGAAAGTTATGTAAAAATTCTACTGATGTACAGCCAACAAGAGAGTGATATGACTCTTTTAATGCTGTCATTTTAACTCAACAATTCAACATAAAATCATTGAGTAAATTACTGACTAAATTCACTCACAACCCTGGATTGTAGTTGAAGATGCAGGCTTGGATTGGTTTATACAGTCAGAAACACTCAGTATTTAACTTCTTAAACAGAGAGCTGATCAAAAGTTGAAGCTGCTTTGAACATCAACACAAACTCTGGCTGTGTTTAGTCTTCTCCAGCCACGTTTCCATCACAGGAACTTCCCTAAAAGACTTTGATTCTGTAGAAAAACTCAGTGTGACTTCACTACTGAGAACTGAGTCTCAATCAAGCTCCAGTTACCTTGTTTTACCGTCTGAAAAAATCCCTGCTTGAAAAGGTACTGCACCCAAACGTAGAGAAACTTTTGGAGGCGGGACTTGACGTATCACTTTTGTGTTTTGTACATTAATAATTTGATAGAGTTGCAAATAAAATCATTGTTGTACAGTCTGTGAGAAAATACACCTTTTTTTAACAAACATGTGGAAAATCATGACATAAAAATTGTCCAGATCAGCACAGAAACTTTCCTCCTGTGCTCTTTCGCTCACCTTAAATAAACTCTCTTCTTTTCCTCTTTTCTTGCGCAAGTTTTCTCGAGAAAGCCACAAGTCTGTGATGAACACGTCGATATTAAACCACTCGTCTTATCACTCCTCTGCAGAGCTTATGTGTCTGTAAGCCTCTGTTCTATCAGAGCACAAACTCGCTGAAGAGTTGGTAATAAATGGAAGGTGGGCTCGGCTTACAGTAAGTTAAAACGTTAACACTCCTTTGTTTTTTACTTTGAAAGAAGTTTTGATTCATGAATTACTTTAGTACCTGCTGAAAAGAAGCTCTGTGTATTTTCAACACGTCTTCTGTTATCTTTATTCATTTTAAGCCTAAGATATATATGTATATGTTAGTCTGTCTTAGTGCTGGGCGATATGGAAAAAAATGTATATCACGATATGGATCATTTTATATCACGATAACGATATATATCACGATATAGCTATGGTATGCTTTCAGTTCTATGAAAAATTAAAGTGTATACAGCTGCCCTAGTACAGTGCCAGTACAAGACCAACACTTAAAACTAGAAAAATGAATAAATAAATATGTGGCTGAAGTGCGTTCATGTCTGTGCTCACCCAAAGTTATGCAACACTCACAGAAAACGCCGATAGTGTGAGCCGAAGCACTCCATAATAATAATAATAATAAATTTAATTTGTAATGCACTTAACATTTACAAAAAATAAAGTATACAAAAATAAAAAAATAAAGTGCTACAGTACACAGTAAAAAAAGAGCAGCAACAATAAAAAAGCAATAGAATGACAGTCACAGATTGGCATAAAAAAAGCATAAAAGAATAAAATAAATAAAGAATATAGAGTTGCAATGTAAGAGGCAAGGTAGTAAAAGCATAAAGGATAGCTAACCTAAGGCTTTATTAAAAAGGTAGGTCTTTAGGGCTCTTTTGAAGAGGTTGTTCACACTGCTAGATGTTTCTCCTCCAAAGCTGCTCTCTGCCTCCATCATTGTTTACTTTACTCTTGAAGCACGTAGGAAGACCCGAGCATGAATCCGAGCGCTTTATTCGCCTATCAGGGGCAGACAGGTAAGGTGATTTGATTCGCCATGACTCCAGAAATGATTGAAAAACTACAGAATGTCACAAAATTACGTTTCCTCGCTGCTGGCTTGAAGGGTAGAAATGCGCAGCTGTGCTCCCAGCTGACAGGAAGTCAAACCACTGTTGTAGTTCTTTTGTGTTGCTAGCGCGGTCAAGAGTTTTGGCTCTCACTGAGAGATGACTACAAAAATGGACGCACCTGTTCATCTGGTTGTTTAACACGGCTGAAAATGATCATCTTTTAATGTTGTTCCCGCTCCTGCCCACTCCCGTTGCTTTTTTTCCCGTCCCGTCGGAAAGGGGTTATTTAAAAATGACTCCCATCCCGTGGGATTCCCGCGGGAATCACGTGGCCCACGGGAATTCCCGAAAAATGTCATCCTCTACAGGGAAGGTCCCGGAGCAGATGAAACAGGTGCCGGAGCGGCTGAAATAGGTCCCGGATCCGATCAAAAGAGGTCCAGGAGCGCGCTCCGACTTGCTCCGGCACAATTTAAGCACTGCTTACAATGATCCCCTCACGTGTGTAACCCAGGTAACCCGCAACGGCGGGAGACGCTGGACACGAAGAGGGCACGTAAAGCGGCGTCATGTCGCAAAATCGAAAGAGAAATGCAAGCTTACATGTCAACGCATCCTTTTCTTTGTTAGAAAATATTGTTTTCTTTTCCGTTTGACACCAAATACACTTACTGAATGTGCAATTATTGTTGTTGTTACTATGAATCATCTGATGGCACAAGCCCTATGGATAAAATACAGCCTATCGCCCGAAACGATAAAAATAAAAATGGCACGATAGACATTTTCTATCGTGCCCACGATATCTATCGTCCTATCGCCCAGCACTAGTCTGTCTTATATTAGTCTCATTCCATAATAATGTTTTGCTCTGTTGGCATGGTAACCTTCATCAAAATTCATTTAGTTTTTTTGAGCAAATGTGACCTTGTAGCAGTTTTATGATGTAACGAAAATTAAGAAAGTATTTTTAGTTTTTATTCCTCTCTCTCTTCCTGAGATCATGACTGAAATAATCACGTTTCAGCTTGTAAATATGCACGCGTGTGTGTCTGAATGTGTGTGAATGTGTGTATGAGACAAGCGGGGTTTAATTTCATCCTCCACTTTGGGCTTTGGATGCTGGGGGTACTCTGGATGATCAAATTTTGTGTTGCCATAGTGACCCAGAGCAGTGGGACTCTCAGGTCACCCCTCTTATTTCTATGTGTGTGTGTTGTTATGCAGCATATCTATTGTGTGTGTGTGTGTGTGTGTGTGTGTGTGTGTGTGTGTGTGTGTGTGTGTGTGTGTGTGTGTGTGTGTGTGTGTGTGTGTGTGTGTGGGAGAGCTTATTTGATCTTTGTATCTGAGTGCAGTGTGTGTTTCTCTCTCTCTTCAGTGCCCGATGACCTGAGTCCAGAGGAGAGACAGGAGCTGGAGAGCATCCGCCGCAGAAAACAAGAGCTGCTGCACGACATACAAGTAAAAAAACAAACAAAAAAATCACACTCACGCACATTTTTTAAGACTTTGTTTTGTTTGTTTGAAATCATGGAGCTGAATGTCTATGATTTCAATTTTTTAGCTGGAAGGTTTCAGACTTTTATTTTGAAAGGGAATGAAATCAAGAAGAAGCAGCTTCAGCGTCTTGTCTTTGTTAACATCAGTGTACCGAAGTTGTTTCAGGAAGCAGCAGAAATGACTGAATCTTGCGGTGCATTGTACGCCGTCTGTCCTCCTCTTTGTCTGACCCTCTCATTGTTCAGCCTGCTCTCTCTGCTCTCTGTGTCCTTGAGTGGATCTCGTACCTCTACGTCTAGACTATTGTGTCCAGGGGTGTGTGTGTGTGTATATGTGTGTGTTGGGAAGGCTAGGGGGGTATGGGCATATGACCACTGGAGCGTTACTGTACACAGTCACGATGGATGGTAACCTCTTTGTGTGGGATGCAGGATGTATAAGGGGGTTGGGCCTCATTCTCGCCTGTGTGTTTCTGGTTCTTTGCCTGTGGGGACGGGTTCACCCCCTCAAACCTTTAGTAAACGAGCAGGACTCTCAGCGTCAGCACTTTATCGGGGGTACATTTGTTTTGTTAGATGAGCAGAAAAGCTCCTTTAATGAGAAACTCTGCATGAATAACTCTCCTGTGTTCACCTGTATCTCATAATCCGTCAGGTTCTGTGACCCTCAGGGACAGAACAACTTCACTTCAGCTTGAGTGCGTCCTACATGCACGAAAATAATACAGCATGATGAGTTTATACCTGCTGGATATTGAAGTAGAATTATTGTTGGTTCTCTTTGGTAGCTTGATACTTATACACTTGGTAGAGTTTCATTCTTAGGTTATATTTCTTTTAGGGCCCGACCGATTTATCCCCGAGCTGATTAAATCGGCCAATTTTAGCCCGTTAGAGACTAAACGGTAATCGGCCAAAACTCGCAGATTTTTGCAGATATTTTCAGAAATAAAATGGGGAGAACAAGAAAAAATTGGTTTTCCGCCAACTTGAAAAGTTCCCCGACTTACAGTAGCCTACAGTATATCTACAGTATATAGTATACTGTATATATATATATATATATATATTTTATTTTTTATAACTATAAAAAATTGCAAAAATCGTCCGATTAATCGGTAATTGGACGCCCCCCCCCACAATAATCGGTATCAGCCCCAAAAAAATCCATATCGGTCAGGCCCTAGTTAAAATACCTTACAATACCCTTAATATACTATAATTGATTGTTCGTAGCCTACAGTATATCTACAGTATATATATATATTTTTTTTTTATAACTTTATAAAAAATTGTAAAAATCGGCCGATTAATCGGTCATCAGATTTTTCCCCCCCTAATAATCTGTATCGGCATCAGCCCCAAAAAATCCATATTGGTCGGGCCCTAATTTCTTGGTAGCATCAAACTTATTCGACTTCATCATGTTTTAAAATTACCAACAATCTGACAAGAGGCTCATGAAACTGAAGATGTAATTATTCAGATCTGATGAAAATGTTATGGAACAAGCTGGACGTCCAGAGTACACAAAGACAAAGAGAAAAGAAAAACTGTACCGACACAAGCGTGCCTTCAGGACAGCGGCGCCGTGTGAGCGGATTGATAGAGTTCATTACCGAGGTCGACTCCCAGTCTGCGCTTCTCTCCTCTAAACCCCGTCAGGTCTCGCCCTTGGGGGTTGATGGGTAATGAGCCGTGAAATATTCCAGTAATGGAGACAGACGACGCTGCTTTTTTTATGTGGGAGGGTAACCATGGAAACCTACATGGAGGAATCCAGACAAGTTCAGCTATTTACCTTGTTTACCTGTTTAAACGCACACTTCCACTCGCCGACTGTGAGCTGTGATGATTATAACTCCACTCGGAGACTCAGGGCCTCGTCTGCGTCTCCTCCTCTTCTATAATTATCTCCCTTCATTATCTTTTCTGCTGACCTCGGTCTCTTTCTCTCCATCTGTTTCTCTCCTCCACTCTTTCCACTCATAACCTCGGAGCTCTGTGGAGCAGCTCTGCTAAGCCAGTCAAAGTCTTTGATCCTACGTGCGCCCGTCGCCCCTCAACAGACCGGGGTAGGGAGTCACGGGGGGGGAGGCTGGGTAAATCTGGGTCAGCACAGGGGAGAGAGAGAGTCGGAGGAAAGGGTGGTCAGCGCTGACCCCAGAACAGGTGCGGCGGCTCCCAGAGAGGATTTTCTGCAGAGGGCGGCTGTTCCACAAAACTCCTGCAGAGAGAACAAAAGAGACGGACTGAGGGAGTGAATCACATCGGCACTTTTAGGGTTTCTGTCTGGGTCATCTTGTCAGAGACGTAGACGACCATGTGTAAAGCAAGACGCTGACTCTGAGACTGAAGCGTCTGCAGAGGTTTATGTGAAGAGTGAGACATCCCAGGAGAAGCACATGTGTGCGTCTGCTGTCGTTTCATTGTAGTTTCTGTGCTCCAACAAAAAAAAAAACATCTGACTCAGTCTTCTCTCTTATTCTCCTGTCTTTCTGCTTCATCCCCCTCTCCTGGTTTTGTTCTCTGCTCTCAGCGGCTGAAGGATGAGATAGCAGAGGTGACCATAGAGATTGAAAGCCTGGGCCAGACTGAAGAGAGGTGAAGTATCTTTCTGCCAGCTCCTCTGTGTCTGTGTGGGCAGCTGTGGTCCACTCAGCTCTTGTTCAAGTGGAAGACAAAAAATGACGTGAAAAAAAAAACTCCTCAACACCCCGAACAAAGCCAGATATTAACAATGGTTAACACTGATGATGATGAAACTTCAGAGTCTGTTGTTTGATTTATGAAATATCTGAAAAAGAGAGAAAACAGTTTTTAGAGGCCTGACATTTTCTAGAGAGACTCAGCTCAAACAAAAGCTCCATCTGGTGTGTCCATATTAGAGTAAAACATCTTTTAACTGGATCTGAAACGAACAAGAAATGTTGAACTATGATCCACAAAACACTGCAGGTCAGGATTTGTCTCTCTGAAGTCAGGATCGTAAGTTCAGACTCCAGTGAGACAGAAATCCTCGATTTAAAAGACAGTACAAGTGACTTATTGGCATATTTGCTTGTGGATGACTAGAACCAGTGACTGTGTGTCTGAGTGTTCTCGTGTTTCTTGTGTTTCAAAGGAAAAGTATGCAGAGGAACAAACAGATGGCCATGGGCCGAAAGAAATTCAACATGGACCCAAAGAAGGTGAGAAGAAACCAGACTCTGTGGGACTCACAGACTGTGATAAGACCAGAGCTGTTACAAACCAAGACTGTATCTAAAAAAAGAAAATATTGATATTGTGCTGAAAATAAGCATGACTTCACAGTAGTGGTCTCCTATGTTGTCATAAAAAAGAGTGGGGACGAAGAAGAAGTAGCAGACTGCTAACCAGCTAGCTGTAGCATCCCCCTGATAAAACTGAACGAATACTGTGAATCTAAAAGCCGTGTTTATGGTTGTCTCTCTCTCAGGGGATTCGCTTCTTAATCGACAGCTCCCTCCTGAAAAACACCAGCGATGACATCGCCCAGTTCCTCTACAAGGGGGAGGGGCTTAACAAGACAGCTATCGGCGACTACCTGGGGGAGAGGTGAGTGGACCCTCGTGATGATCCTTCAAACTGAATGACCTTAATCATCACGCTTTAACAAAACCTGCATGAAGGTTTTGAAGATTAAATTTCCAGATTTGTTTATACATGTACAGCTTCAAGAACAAATCACTTCTCATCGCTGTAACATTAATATAAAAAGTACAGCCTCTGAGCTTGAGTTTGGGGCGTCTTATAAGGTGTTTTAACCCTTAGAACTCCCAGCTATATTTTGCTATTTTTGGTCTGCCTGTATGTTGCAACTCGATCCTTTCAAGCACAGCAAATAAATACACATCTTTTTTTTTTCTCAGCTATCAGTTTATGGAGCAAAAATTAATGTAAAATGAATGTGACATTAGATTCAGAACCATCAAAGTCAAACTGAAATTGATACCAACAGTACTTTGCTCAAAAAACACATAAATCTACAGTGACCAAGACTTCTCTCACCTGCACATCATTCTCTCAAGTCTTGGCTATCAGGAGAAGAAATATTGGGATTGGAACAAACACACAACAGAAACTATTTACATATTTACACTAATTCTTCCAGGCGTTTTTGACTACTTCCAGTTGTTTATGCCACTCCTTGAAGCAGTTCCTGTCTGGGATGAGACAGAGGACCACATCATACTGATCATAATCTCTTCTTTGCTTGTTTCCAAACATTGAGGACCATTATTTCTTATTTTGCAGACAAGCAGGGAACTTTCTTGTCTCTTGTTGATCTTTGGTTGCCTCTTATTGGACTGTACCGTCAAAGGGAAGAATATGAGACCATGTAATCGGTCGAAAGTTTGACAGAAAAAGACGTAATCAAAACAGCTTGTCAAACCCGGAAGACATTAGCGGCATTTAGCGATAGGGATCTATTTTTATCACAAGAATATGATAAATAATCATGTTTTCACTGCGGATTTACCATCAAACATCTCTGATCAAACACCTGTTTTTGTGGCTGGATTGTGAACCTTGTTGCAAATGTAGAAATGTCTGGTAACCTTCGATAGATCGCCAAAAGGGTACGCTTTTGAACACTTTTTATCCCATAGAGATGCGCGGTATAGTTCCTGAGAAACTTTAAAGAATATTAATAATGTCACGTTGGCTCTTCAGCGAAGGTGATCCAGTGAAGTTTTGAGTGTTAATCTGAGTCATGCTCAAATGTTTCAGCTGCCTTCAGTCAGTGATCCTGTTCCATGTTTCCTCCCTCTTGTGTGCGTGTTCATGTGGGTGTGTAGAGATGACTTTAACATCGAGGTTCTGCACGCCTTCCTGGACCTACACGAGTTCACAGACCTGAACCTGGTCCAGGCCCTGCGGCAGTTTCTGTGGAGCTTCAGGCTGCCGGGCGAGGCTCAGAAGATCGACCGCATGATGGAGGCGTTCGCTCAGAGATACTGCCGCTGCAACCCGGGAGTGTTTCAGAGCACAGGTACGGCAGTCAGACCCAGTGAGAGCATGAATAAAACAAAGCTGCAGTCGAAGTGGGAGTCATGGAGCTCTTCCGTTACAGATACCTGTTACGTGTTGTCCTTCGCCGTGATCATGTTGAACACCAGTCTCCACAACCCCAACGTGAAAGACAAACCCACGGTTCAGAGATTCACCGCAATGAACCGAGGGATCAACGACGGAGGGGATCTACCAGAGGAGCTACTCAGGGTGAGAAACAACTGTACGAAGGGGAAGAACAAGAGACAGACCGACTCAAACTGGATACAGTGTTAGGACCTTTTACTAAAAAGTAGGGCCCAGCCGATTTATTGGCGAGCTGATTAAATCGGCCAATTTTAGTCCATTTGAGAGTAATCAGTAATCGGCCAAAACTCGCAGATTTTCCCCAATATTTTCAGAAATAAAATGCGGAGAGTAAGATTCGGTTTCACTTCGAAAATGTTCCGCCATTTAAAAAAGTTCCCCGACTTATCCTGTAGATGGCGCAGCGACTTCATGACAATCTTCATGTCTCCAGATGAGACCGGACCGAAAATGTGTAACATGAGTTAAGATGCGGAGGCACCGATCGGTCGGGGGGAGGTGTTTAAAACCCTTCTCTGGTCTGAGTTTGATCAGTCGGTCGTGAAGAGCAGTAGCCTACAGTATATATATAATTTTTTTACAACTTCATAAAAATTTTAAAAATTGGCCGATTAATTGGTAATCAGATTTTTCCCCCCCTAATATCAGTATCGGCCCCAAAAAATCCATATCGGTCGGGCCCTATTAAAAACCTGGGGAAAAAAAGAATAAGTCTGAACTGTCCAATTTCAAGTCCCGTAAGTCTTTGTTAACACCCACCTGTATTAACACTTTTCTCCCCCCTCATTGGTCTCATCCTGACCGTCTCTGCAGAACCTGTACGACAGCATCAAGAATGAACCCTTTAAGATCCCAGAGGATGATGGGAACGACCTCACACACACCTTCTTCAACCCCGACAGAGAGGGATGGCTGCTCAAACTCGGTACGTTCGTCTTCATGACTTATTTCACTCAGTGTGGATCTGCTCTTCACTGTCCCCCTCTAGAGGACAGACCCTGCATCACCACCATCAAAACATAAGAAGCTCAAACTTATCTGAAATTAAATTAAATGAATTTTTATCACTCTCTTTTGTTGACTTGTATCTTTTTTTTGTTTGTGTTTTATGTTTTTGACTCCAGGAGGTATGTACCTTTTAAAGTCTCCAGCTTTAACTCACTGCTTCGCTTCTTTCTCTCCCGCACTGCTGCTTTACTCTCGCTGGCTCTTTGCAGAAATATCAGTATCTGCTTCTACCCTCTGCTGTTCGCTTCAAAGCCCAGATGTGAAAAAAAAACAGAGAAGCTGTTTCACATCTGTTTGTGTTTAACGTCCGCTTTGGTCTCTGTGATCAGTCGCTCTGTTTAACCTGCTGATAAATCTGTGTGTCTGTGTGGCTTCAGTGTCGCTGCTGTCATATTAAGACCAGTTTTTAGTCTCTCTCTCTCAGACTGAAGTCTCACCTGTACCCTCTCCTCAGGTGGACGAGTAAAAACCTGGAAGAGACGCTGGTTCATCCTCACAGATAACTGCCTCTACTACTTTGAATACACCACTGTGAGTACTCCTGTGTATCTAGAAATACCCCATGAAGGGCGAAAGTACTTCATTTCATCTCTTACCTTGTACTTTGGTTTCTTCTTTCCTGTGTTCACAAGGATAAAGAACCTCGAGGGATCATCCCGCTGGAGAATCTGAGTATCCGAGAAGTGGATGACTCAAAGAAACCGGTAAACTCTTCCTCCTCTTCCTCCTCCTCCTCCGTCTGCCACAGTTTGTCATAACTGATCATTTCTGCAGTTTTTCCCTGACAAACTTAGTTTTGTGTTATAAAAAAAGACGGGAAAGGAGTAGTTAGGTTGACTTCAAAAGAAAACATCTAAAGAAGACAGAGTAAATATAACAACAGCAACCATCAAATGAGTGAGGGGTAAGGAATAGTGAGCAGGTCTGTGTTTAATGTACCAAACATTTTTGCCACAGTGTCAACAGGCGAAACAGGCAAACAAAACCACCTTCCTTAGGGAGTTTTCACCAGTCAGACTCAAGTGTTTAGAACAGCTGAGAAATAAGAAAAAGACAAAAACAGCTGAAATATTACAGAAACTTTCCAGACGTGCTGCAAAATAGGAGCCAACCTGGAGGCAAAAACCCACCAAACCCAAACCCAACCAAGAGTTTCCCAAAACCACCAACTAAACCGCAGAATAAACGTTTCAAACAAGAACCTGAACAGCAGAAATTTATTCTAAAACGTTTAAAGACTGTTGGAAAATCTGTTGCCTTTTACTGACGGTTTTTCTTTAAGGCTGTATCACTCTGTGAAACACCTTTTAACCTCTGCATATGTTAATAAATGTTCATCAATAATCTCTAAAGCTCTGCATGATCAGGTCCCTCCGTATACAATCGATCCTCTTACCCGGGATTCCCACCGCATCTGGAACGGCAAAGATTTTCGCCGTACGCCAATTCCTATCGGATCCGTTAGTGAGGTGAATTACGGACAGCAGGAATCGCAAGAACTCACAAGAACCCGCAGAGTCACGTTCAATCGTGCGATAACAAGTTGTCTTTAGCCACAGAGGCTAACCATAAAAGCAGTAGATTGTGTCCTTCCAGAGGAGGAAATCTACTTCTAGACTTCTAGAATCAGCATCTCCTCATTCATGGTGTCATTAGGATGAAACGCTGTCTAAAAACCTTTCTCTTGTTCGTTGCCAGATGTTTTATTTTGTGTCAGCTACAATCGGCGAATACGGCCTTTTCGTAGCTGTTCCAGATGCGGTGGAAATTGGGGGTTATACTCCCTCTCAGACCAGCTGATAGCAGCTGTACTCAGTTACCAGGCTTCCTCCTAACTCCCTCCCTCTCTTTTTCTCTCAGAACTGCTTCGAGCTCTTCATCTCCGACCACAAAGATCAGGTGATCAAAGCCTGTAAGACGGAGGCAGACGGCCGCGTCGTCGAGGGAAACCACACTTACTACAGGATCTCCGCCCCCACCGTGGAAGAGAAGGACGAGTGGATCAACAGCATCAAGTGAGAAACGTTTTAACTCTCACGGTAAGAAAATGTTGCAGATTTCACGTAAGTCTCGTTTCCTAACTCTCCTCTATCTCCGACCTGCAGAGCCGCCATCAGCAAAGACCCGTTCTACGAGATGCTCGCGGCTCGGAAGAAGAAGGTGTCGACTCTGAAGGGTCTGTAGAGCTGCTGAGGATCAAACACTGACTTTAAATGGACCTGGAAACTCCTGGAGCTGCCGCAGAGGAGCTCTGCTTCTGTTTCTCTGCAGGTTTGACTCGATCTGAACTCACTCCTGTATCACTGCAGTCCTCTCTGTTCTCCTTCAATCTGCTGTAATGACTGTTGAACTGTGAGTCTCAGTGATACACACCGTCACACTCACAGACTGAACACTTTCAGCCTGATGTGGATCAACATGAAGGGAGCTGAGATCCTCTACAGGAGTGTGGGCCTAAAACATTTTAATCAACAAAATTATCAGTCTTTGATCAGTCGAGGTCTGTTCTTCTCGACTTGAAATGAAACATATTCATTCAGATACTTGATGAAGGAATCGACTGGAAAACCGCAGGACTCGTCTGGTCTGAGACTCGAGGCTCATCCTCCGAACTAAATTCCTTTTTTCTAAACCTGTTTCTTACTGCTGTTCGTCTTTAGTCGAAGAAATGTTACTGAATTTAAACACGACGCTTAAAAAGCAAAATATTTATTTATCCAGATTTCTTGTAATTTATTGTTTCAAGTTTTTTTGTCTCATTAAAGGTTTGCAGATCAAAACTCAGCTGTCGTTTGTTTTCACTAATGCGCTCTTATTTTGGTGATCAATGAACTGAGCTGCACAGTTTGTGAAACTTTGATTCTCTCCTCCTTGTTCTTGATCATCTGTTCAGTTCAGGAGATGTCAGGGACTGAAGATTAGGAATTGAAGTCTGAGGCGATTAAACTGGATAAACCTGCTCTATTTGTGAGTTAAACCCTTTTTTTTTATCTTTGAACATAAATCACACTGAATCAGATCCTGTCAACTTTGGTTATTCTCTCACATCGATCTGATTTAACAACTTATTAATATTTTTAAAAGCCATTGTTTCATGGAGAGCAATATCAATTTCTGGTTTGAAATTTAGAACATTTTTTGGCCACCAGGTGGCAGTAAAAACACACACAACACAGATGTAATTCACTCTCAAAAGTGGTCAGAGCAAACCTTCCTCTAAAAAGTTGCTTTTGTACGTGAAGAAGATGCATTTTCTCAGTTTTGATCGACTTCTGCGAGGAAAGTCAACTGTAAATGCTTTTTTTTTTAACTTAGCAAATGACAAAAAAGACTCATCCAAAGTCGTGTTTAAAAATTAATTTCACAGTCCTTTAATTTACAAAGGTAGTAAGACATAGACACTGTACAGTTAGAAGTATGTTCTGTTGTAAACTTCCTGTCCGAGCTCTTAAACCGTCATTAAGGCTCCTCCAGGTTTTCTCCTCCTCACCTGTCTGTGAACTTCAGGGTCACTGAAGTCTCTATTGCTATTGAAAACATGCGACATGTATCTCTTGACGAGTGTTGTTGTGTTTTTCTGTTAGTAACACTTAGAAAAAAACAAAAGTCCACAGTGCGATGGCGTTCACCGTAAATAATCTTAACAGGTTAACAGATAAACCCAAGGATCATAAAAAAAAACGACGTTTCACCCCCTGAATGCACCACAACCCGTCTGTCTGTGTGTGAGAGTCACTCCCTGCACCGCACCAGTGAGTGAGGTGGAGTTGGAAAGACTCCCAGCATGCCACTGTGTCTGACCGACCCGTCTGTAGGAGCTCAGCGACCTCTACGAGAAGCTCCGACCTCAGGAACGAAGAAACTGGACCCTCCAGCGTCCTGCACGAGACACAAACACAGAAAGAAGAAAGAAAGCTCAGTCGGTTATTTCTGAATATCTCAAGTTGGACCTCTTTACGTTTTCAGTTTTGATTCCCATGTTCACCACTAGAGGGCGTACTGGTCCATCGTGACAGTCTGGACCAAACTGGAGACGAAGTTTTAACCTCCCTGACCCTCACACGAGCCCGCTCAACACGTCGATGTAAACAGTTTGTCACTGGTTTCTAACAATAGAGCGTCTGCCCTGCCAATCAGGACGTGTGTTTTTATCCTTTTACCCGGCAGAGCTATTGTTAGAGGGACGTGTTTGTTTTTTCCTCTGTCAGGAAAAAGAAAACAAAGGCATGAGTGATTAGGTCCACCGAAGACAAAAACAGATGGTTGTGGAACACGTGTGCGAGCGCACGGTCCTTAAAATCCAGAAAAATAAAGTACTGACAGGGCGAGTGTGACTGGAAAAAATACAAGAATTTAAGAAATGATAGAAATGTATACGCTTGATGTACGACTGTTATTTTTGTTAGTGTCTGTCTGTGAAAGAGGCCGAGCTGAAACTCGTCTTTGTTGTTTTAACCTGATTGTGAAAGTTGGAATAAAACCGCTCAACCTCAGATGTCCTCCTTAAATTTAACTCATCATGTCTGCAGCTTCAGTGAAAAAGTGATTATCAGTATTTTACCAGATAAATAACAAACTAAAAAATGAGGCTGCAGAGTTTAAGCGTTCGAGGACAAGAGAGTATAACTCCTTCAAACAGCTCAGGAACCAGAATTTAATCTAATACTTCTTATAAATGTCTCTGAATAAATACTGTATTTATAAATATTCTGTACTCTATATTAGCATTCTACTTAAGTATTTGTGTGTTTTGTGTTGAGCCGCTTTCTCAGGTACGGGTCCACTTAATGACAGGTATGAGTACACACTAAAAAAAACAAAAACTGTAACCCAAAATCAATTTATCACAAGCAAAATCAAGACTAGTCCACTCTAGACACCTCTATTTTACATTTTAGTCTCTTGTTTTGAGTTGTATATCACTATTATTTTGTTTTATTGAAGTTAAAATCAGTTTTTATCATCTTCATCTTTTAAACAAGGTCGTCTTTTTTTTTATCTTTTAGTGATTTTTAAGAAGGTTATGCATGTTTTTATCACAACTCGTCTTGATCATTGCAATGCACTTTATTTTGGTACCAGCCAAACCTCGTCTTTTATCTGGTCGCCGTAAATATGATCACATTTCCCCTATTTTAGCCTCTCTTCACGGGCTTCCTGTGCGTTTTAGGATTGATTTTAAAATTTTGTCATCAACTTATAAAAATCTTCAATCTTACTTTTTATCTCTCAAACCTTTTAAAACCCTTTTAACTCCTGAGAATTTGGCCTTTTAATCATGTTTTTACTGAACCATCGTCTTTGTTTTATTGTTTGTGTTAATTGTCTGTTTTTATTGTTTTTAATTTTTACTGTGCAGCACTGGTCGGCGTTTTGTTGTTTTTAAATGTGCTTTATAAATAAACCTGGATTGGATCTCTTAGTCTTTCATCCTAATCCAGTTAATTTTTATGATTTTTTTAGTGTTTTATTATCTTGTCTCTCTTTTCGCTATCTTGGCTTTAAAGTTGTACGTGTTTCCTTATCGTACACTTGAGTTTGAGTGTCCTCAGTCCATGTTTTATTGAGTCTTGTTTGTTTAACCTCGCATGTTAATTGAGGTTTTGATTGTTTTATTGATTTTCAGTCCATGTCAAAGACTTTGCAGCATTAATGGCTGTGCTAATGTCTCTCTCTGTCCCGTTGTTTTGTAATTAACAATTAATTATTCAGATCTGCTCTGATGTTAAGTAACACCTCTAATTACTGACTTTTAATCACTCCAGTTACTGTCATGATGGCTGAACTTGATCTTTAAGCCCGAGGTCAACCTCTCTTTGTTGATGTTGTTGTGTAATCGTGCCGGTAACACAAGTCTCTTTATAGTTATCCAAACAAAAAGGACCTGAACGAGCTCCAGTTCGAGTCTTTGTCTCTGAGGTATTTTTACGTCTTCTCACAGATATCTGTGGTTTGCGATACTGGAGAGCTAAAAGAAGATCTGTTTCCTCTTGGCAGCTGATCACACACTTTTATTTCTTCCATGACTAAGTCCAGGTAGTGATAAGACGCCACCCATTTACCATCATTACCTCGCCTGTGACACTTCCTGTTCTGAGAAACACACATACAAAAAACCTGCTGAGTGTTTTCTGTCCAAACACTGAAACATCTCCTCAAATCCTCTTTCTCTGTAGTTTCAGATCAGTGTGAGAGCGCTTCTTCAGGTCCAAACAGGTCTCAGGTTAAAACGCAGGGACCGCAGAGTCAAATCATCACCACAACACCGCGCTGACTCACTGCAACTCCGGGGTGAATCAGCCGACTCGCCGTCCCCGCTCGCTCTCTGCTGATTCTGATGCTGGGAAGGCGAGGACGGGCCCCGTGATTTTAGGACCCACCACAATGACTGCAGGCATTTCTAAGAAACCACAGCCTGCTTCACTACGTGTCTATATATGTGTGAGTGTGTGTGAGTGTGTGTGTTTGTTACACAGACACATCACAGACGAAAAAATCTGAACCAAAAAACAGACACACTCCATATGTGCAGAAATATGTGACACTTGCTCTGATCTTAACAGGTCAACAGTTTCTATTTTAGTGTGATTTGGCTGTTAAACTAGTAAGTAAAAACCCCAAACATTCAAACAGTGGTGGTTTTGAACCTCCAGATGTTTAGATTTGCTGCTCGTCTTTATATTAAAGGGGGTCTATTATACTGATTTATATTTTAAAACCTACATAAAATGTTATAGGGGAGAGTGGGGTAAGATGAGCCGTTTCATAGTTTTGTCTCTAACTCGTGTATCTGCATATATTTCAAGATGTTGTTCATCCCTGCAAACCAACAGAATGAGTGTAAACAGAACTGTCTTGATAAAAAAAAAGGTCTCCTATGGTCAACTTACCCCGTGTATGGGGTAAGTTGACCATAGGAGCGGGGTAAGTTGACCCGTATCCCTACTACCCTCCAACTCTCCACCCCAGCCCTCCCTCACCTTCTCTCTACCTGAATAACAGTCACTTCTTCACATTCATGTGTATTTTTATCTATTATACACAATTCAACAGGTACAATAATTATTTTTATTAATATTGTATATAACTGCTAAAAAGTCATTTTAACATGAGAACTACTATGATGACTTTATTAGTCCTCTAATCTAAAATGGTGGACTTTTATGCTCAGTTTTTGACCTCATGTTGTAGCTCATAGATACCACAACTGATGTATAAAACAAATTTAAAATGATCTTTTTTGGTCTGAACACAATTCTAATAAAACTTATGACAGAATAAATTCACTTTCAAGAGTGAAAAATGAATTGATGCCCATCTCCTAAATATTTGGTCACATGATCAATTTTTACCGTTTCCAAGCAACAGGGGGTGGTTCAACTTACCCCACTCTCCCCTACATACAAAAAAAGCTTTTAATATCAGTCAATAGTTATTAGTTATTGATTAAATTTGGTAATATCACGATATCGCTGTGTTCTCTTACATCTGTTTAGTCAACATTTTTAACATTTTTAACGGTCACCTTCCCGACCTGATTGGTTGTGAGGCGGACGTTGCTTATTAATGCTGATTAGTTGTGAGGCACGCTCCACGTCCTTCGATAACGTTCACGAGCTCAAACAAAGTTAGCGTGCTACAATATCAGACAGTAGAAAACAACGGGAGAGCACAGAAAATGGTCTGAATCCTCATTTAGCCACGACTGCTAATACAAGCAAGAAAACGAAGTAAATACCGGAGACTCTGACGGAATAACGGGCGCTTAAAACGGAGGTAGACCGGACAAGATGGCGGACGCTTCTGGATCTTCGTGACCCTGTAGCCTTTCTACTGGACAGGTAAACCGCTTTAACAAAGTAAGACAAGTGTCTGTAACAGAAGTGTTTCTTGTCAAACGGGACCTGCTGTAGCGTGTTGTAGCGCCATCGCTAAACTGTTGTGTTTGCTGGTAGTCTGTTGGCATCTACAGTAGCACCAGTGGTTTTTACTTTCACCTTGACTGGGCCCCATTTGTAATTATCTTAAGTATTTATCTGCATTATATCTGAATTTAATAATTTAATACGAATTTAATACGAGCGAGCAGGAGCGTCTGTTAGTGGGAGGGGTAGAGTTTGCATTCAAGATTTCTCCCCAAAACTGGCACTTCCTCAGATCCATCCCACCCAACCTTTAAACTCTTAAAAGTTCCAGAATAATGAGGTGAATTGTAGTCTGACACTCCCTGATTGGCTTTGAAAGATTTGCCCTGAACCTGACGTCAGACTCTGCCGTCCAAGTAGAAGGATGTTTGAGGACACGCACACACCTGGCAGCACGTTCAAACCCTCACCTCTGGGAGAGCATTCCCCTCTCCTCCACTCTCTACTTTGTTGATTTAGTATTTCTCAGAAAGTTTCTCATCAGTCTATTTTCTCGCACAGGGAAACATTGGGAAGGCTTTACGCCACTTCATTATCGACTCCTTTGTCAACGAAGGCCAGTGTGAGCTGTACTGAAGCTGTTTCATCTATGAAGGCTCCTAACCAGATGCTGTGACTTCATCACAACAGCAGGTAATTTTACAATATCTAACGTGTGCTCATTTGGCAGCTTAGTTGTCACTGAAAACCCAAGAGCCTGAGACGTTTTCTGTAGAGGTGTAACTTTCAGGTTGTTATGTGAATACATAACAAAAAGTGACAAGCTGGGTTTGACAAGCTGTTTAGATGACGTCTTTTTCTGTCAAACTTTCAACCAATTACATGGTCTCATATTCTTCCCTTTGATGGTAGTGCCCAATAAGAGGCAACCAAAGATCAACAAGAGATAAGAAAGTTCCCTGCTTGTCTGCAAAATAAGAAATAATGGTCCTCAATGTTTGAGAACAAGCAAAGGAGAGATTCTGAGCAGTAAGATGTGGCCCTCTGACAGGAACTGCTTCAAGGAGTGGCATAAACAACTGTAAATGGGGGCGGCAGTAGCTCAGGAGGTAGAGCGGTCGTCCAATGACCGGAAGGTTGGCGGTTCGATTCCCCCCTAATCCAAGTCTGTCCGTTGTGTCCTTGGGCAAGACACTTAACCCACCTTGCTCCCAGTGTGTGTCCTCCACTGGTGTGTGATTGTGAGTGTTGTGTGAGCGAATGAATGATGTATCCAATGTAAAGCGCTTTGAGGGTCTCTGATAAGGTGCTATATGAAATCTGATGCATTATTATTATTATTATTATTATTAAATAGTAAAAAACACCTGGAAGAATTAGTGTAAATATGTAAATAGTTTCTGTTGTGTGTTTGTTCATACAGGCGGACCAAAAATAGCAAAATATAGCTGGGAGTTTTAAGGGTTAATTCCCTAATAACTTTAAGGGGAACTGAGTGGGTGGCGCTCTTGAACGCACGTGTGTTTTTTACCGTGTAGCGTCTCAAAAGAAGTTCTTGATGAGGGGAGTGACCAGTTTGACCCACAGCTTGACGTGGCGGTCTGGCCTCTCAAACGTGGAGTCGGACACCTCTGAGGAGCGTCGGTACAACATCTCCTGCTCCTGAGGGTTAAAAAACACACAGGTGTGAATCCAGGAGTCATCCATCATCATCTGTGGCTGTGGTTAGAGGAAAAAACAGCTGACCTCCTGTAGCTGACTCTGCAGCTCCTCATTGTCTGTTACTATGGCGATCTGGGCCTCCAGGTCACGATGAACCGAGCGGTATCCAAAATTAGGAGAGCCGATTAGAGTGAGGCACGGCCGGTCCTGCCCCTGGAGGTAATACCACAGACCTGCAGGAGAGGAAAAACCGGAGTGAGCCGGTGAGGAGGTAACGGTTCCAGCAGGGATTTCTGTCGGCTCAGACCACAACTAAGAGGAAGCACATGCAGAAATCCCCCGCCTGGATCCAAAACCAAAGTATGAGAGAGAGTGAGTGTACATCCTCGTCCTGAGGCTATGACACAGTGACTGTACAGGCCCTCGTCTCTCACGCTGAATTCCTCAGAGACCACAACAAGAGCAGCGGAGCGAGGGAGCCGAGCAGCCGGAGTGACGCGTTTGAACATTTTCAACAAGCAGAACTAAACTAGTCTGGACACCGAGCTCTGGGACTGTCAGCTCTCAGACACTGTGATGATTTATGAGTTAATGTTACAAATATTCTCCTTTCTTTGCTTCTCAGACGTAATAACTCTCTCGTGTTGAAATAAAAGATAAAAGTACTGAGAAACTTTCACTCTGAGCAAAGGAAACTTGGGCCTCTAATCATCCACGATATTATTCGCTGAAGCCAGAGTTCGATCTTTCTCCCCACCTTTGGCGTGAAAAGTCCACTGGGACCGGTGGTACTCGTGCAGGTGTATCCTCTCCTGCTGGCCCAGCCGGCACACCTGGTTGTAAAACTGCCTGGCGATGTGGATGTAAGCCGCCGGGATCGCGCCGGCGACGCCCTTGGCTCCGAAGAAGCCGTTGACCTCGGGGGAGGCCGTGAGGATGCGGTAGCTGGCCCCGGCCCCGAGCACCAACCGCATGTACGCCCGCGTCAGGTTGAAGTAACCCGATGTTAGAAACACAGTAGAGTCCGGGCCGGCGTCAGTCAGCAGGCGCTGCGGGTTTGAGAGGAAGTGAAGAAAAATGATTTACAGAGAAGGTGAATTTTAATTAGTGAGTGATGTTTCTTTAGTCTGATATTTTCAACTTAAAGGTGCAGTTCACAGAATTTAACGGCTGTGAGGAGAACCTGACTCATTGAGGATCACACCTATCATGCGTGAAAGGCGTGTCTTATCTTTTTAGGCCACCATCCCTTTATCTACAGGGGGGTGAGTAAGGGAGCTTTTAACCAGAATATGACCTGAAGATGTCACAAAATATTCCTATTTCTACACGCTGTACATTTAAAGCTCCTGTAGGTAGTTTTTAGCTGGTGGTTAAGAAGGTTCTGACAGTCGTCTGTGCAGTTTGGGGTTCGGTTTCTTGCCTGAGGACACTCTCATATGTGGGCAGCAGGACCTGGAATTGAACACTTAAAGAACTCACCACCGAGCTGCAGCTGCAGATATGAGGTGCTGCTTTGTCAACAGGGGGCGCAAGAACAGACAAACCAGTTTTTAGTCCTGAAGTTGTCACAGGTTGATGAAGCTGTTTTTGGTTACCGTATTTTCCGTATTATAAGTTGCACTTTTTTTCGTAGTTTGGCTGGGTTCGCGTCTTATACGCTGATGCATCTGTCATTTTCACACTACCAGCCACTAGAGGGCACTCTAGTTGTTCAGAAGTGACACGGAGGATGAAGAATTCGTTGGATTACGTGATTTGGAGTGAGATCGAGAGTTTGGTAAACTTGTTTTGTTACGTTCTTTATACACTTAAGTTATCTGAATAACTGTTAATATGTTACGTTAAAGCTAAATAACCATCAACGTGTTACGTTAGCATACCGTACACCTATTCAGCCTGTTCTCTATTCTATCGTTATTATAACCTGCCTTTCAAGATGAAATGACTGTTCTTGGTTTTGGATTTTGTAAAACAAATTTACCCCAAAAAATGCAACTTCCATCTGTATTTCCTACTTCATGATGCATTTTTTGGCTGGTGCGACTTATACTCCGGAAAATACGTTATAGGGTTTTGGACGGTTGCTAATATAAAAGTCTTACATGCACCTCAGTGCAAACCTTAGAAATTAGACTCATAATACATCTTTGTAAACCCTTAATTCAAATAAAGATATTCTTCTTCTTATCTGAATGACCTTAAACTGATAGCGACCTCGTTTTGGCGCCTCACCTGTGTGACCTGCTCGTCCACCTGGATTCCCAAAGGTTTCATCTGGACCAGAGGGAACACCCAGGTGTCCTCCTCCCCCTCGTCCTCCGAGTCCTCCAAGCGGTTCAGGAGCTGCTGCCTCACGTGGGCCGTGTTCATCACCTCCATGATACGGTCCCTCGCCACCGCGGAGAAATCCTGCCTGTTCCCTGGTTACCAAGGAGACGTGACACGTTTGGGTTACACACAGATAAGGATGTCTGGGTCATAGTAATCTGGGCTCACAAGGAACATCTGAGAGAGGAGGACGAGTTATCTTTGTCTTTCTTTGTAAACACGTCTTTGAGCTGACCTTGTCGTGACACAATCATCCCAGTTGAAGGACGGAGACAAACCAGACTGTCATTTCTCGCTTATTTCTGCGGATAATTATTGAGGCGAATCTGAGAGAGCTTCGGGAAACATTAGGAGCCGTGCGGTCGACTGTGTAGCTACAGTCGAAATCTACTCATCAGCTCTCTACAACAAAGCTCTTAAAACTTGTCACCACTTTGTCCCGGCGCAGATTTTCCAGAAAAACAACTTCCTAACTATCAAAGAATGATAACAGACGCAACTCTATGCAAATAAGATTCTTCATGTCATAGTTTAGAGATGAGATGTGATTGAATGTCACTTTGGTAGCTTTTTGGGTATGTGCGGAAACTTGGCTGTGAATGCAACTGCAGGGTGCCAAAGAAGTTTATGAGCGTGTGAAAAATCCAGAAGTGTTCAGAACCAAAGTCCAAAAAGGGCAGATTTAACACTTGAAACTGACTTAGAGCAGCTTAACAAAACACAATCAGCAACGACACCTATGACAAACCTACTCGCTTCCAGCAGCCGCTTGTTTGTACAGAGACCTCGGGCCAGTCTATTATGGACTACAGCGGGGTGACTCAGCTCAAGGAAGAACATTTATGATCATTACTTTATCATTTCCTTGAAGTAATAATCACCATATTAATCATTTTGCTCTGCAGACGCGATAGTTCTTCTGCATTATCGTCTCGGTCTGATTGTATTTCCATGAAGAAACGATCATAATTGTTCTTCCTTGAGCTGAGTCACCCCGCTGCAGTCTGTAATGGACTGGCCTGAGGTCGTCTTTCTTTGTCTCGGTTCACAAGCCCCAGGTCAGAATCAGTTCACTAACTAAAGTAGGTCTTCCCCCTTGTTACATCACAAACCAAAACAATCAACCAATCATTTCTTGAGGTTCAGTTGACCTCCAAGCGTCCTGCGACCCCTTTTCAATTCTGGGGTCAAAGCCCAACTGGACAGTCTGAGTCCAGATGAGATCTCCTCAGGCAGAGTGAATGAAGTGAAAAGAAAGAATCGGTTCATCTTGTTGGACGCCGTTTGAAGAAAAAGCATCTTAAATTAAGTGGACTGGCCCTTTAAATTGTGCAGCAGCATCACATTATCGTCCAATCAGTGAACTCTCACTGACTGACTGAGGCTCTTTGGTTAGTTTTGTTTGTTTTCAGGTGTAAAACCACCGTCTTACTAAAGTCCTTCAGCAGAACCACTTTAGGTGTGTGTTACAGTGAGTGTTTAATGTGTGTGTGTTTAAGTGTGTGTTTGTGTGTGTTAGTCCATATTATCTTCCAGCAACACTCTGACATCACAACTCTATTCCTGGTGTTCATTTACCACGGCGGTCCAATCCTGTAGACATGATGTCATTCACTCCTCAAACTAACATCCTGGCAGTCTGCGCCGCTCCAGTTACGGACACACCAGAGCACCAGAGTGTGTGAGTGTGTGCGCGCGTGTGTGTGTGTGAGGAGAGAAAATCCTGACAATTTCACATCCGGCTGCATAGCTAGCCAACCGCAAGAGCTCTCTCTCCATCGTTTTCACTGAGCGCCCTCTCCCTCTCTCTCTTGATATCACACACGCACTGACCGTCATCTACGGGAGCTTTCTGAGCTTTCAGGCTCCATTAGTGGAACCAATCGGATCCTCCTGCTGAAAAACCCGAGTGCAAAGTGTCAAACTGTGTCAAAGCATGTTGGAGGGTAAATACGAGTCTGTGTGCACACACACACAGACACACACGCCTACTCCGGGGTTTGGTTCCTACCTTTATACGGGTGCACCATCCCCTCCAGCATGGTGACGGAGTCGTCGGGCTGGAGCTGCAGGGAAACGTCCCCCACGGCCTCCACCAGGTCGGAGAAGAAGTCGGCGACCTCCCTGCAGTTCTCCAGCAGCACGTAGCGGTCCTGTCTGTTGGTGAAGTACGAGTCGCTCAGATTGGCCCTGAGAAAGAAAAAGACGAGTGCAGATTTTGAGAAGCGTGTCGGCGAGGCTACAGCTGAAAAGAAAGTGACGTTTAGTCGAGTAAACAGGCTGATAATAAACATGAGGCACAACCAAGTTTAGAAAGACCGTAACCAAGCAGGTTAATTTACAGATTCAAACTTTAAAACACCAGACTGACAGTTTTCTTTGATTTGATTCATCCCTTTTCCTCCTCTAGCCCTAGAACTCTATCGCTGGATGATTTTCACCCGACCAAACATGTTTACGTGATTTTCATTATGTTGTGTTTGTCTGAGTATCATCAGTCTCTGCGTAGCTTCAGCATTGCCTCTGACATCTTTGAAGGCATGTTTGTTTCCCTGATCCAAAACGTGTTCACAGGGTGACTTTTACCCGGCAATAGTGACAGAGTGTAAAGTAGGTTTGGGTGGATTTGATAGCTGCATGTAGGCGAATAAAGTCGGTAAGAGTGGTCCTGGAATTTACATACTATCTTTATTTAGCGCAGTGGTTATGAATAACTATCACAAAGTAGTGATTTTCAAGAGAATTCATATGGTGATGAGAAATATTTTAGTCAGCTGGTCATTTTTACTCAAAATCTGTCATATTTTGGTTCTCTCTCCTGCAGCTGTTATCGTGCCAATGACCCTGAGTCTTCACCAGGAAAGACTCACATGTCCCAGAAAATAGGTGGAAAAGAAACTGAGTTTACAGTTTATATATATATGGTCCCCTCATGGCACTTTTTTCCCTCCCTTTGGCCATTGCACAGTTAAAAATGAGAGAAAACTACTTTAATCTGTCATGTTTTGTCCTATTTTGATATATTTTGATGACAAGTACTTTTTCTTGGGTTTATTATTTGGGGTAAAAATCACCCTGCGATAGTGATGGTGTTACTAAGTTTGGCGACAGTGTTCGAGGGTTATGCATCTGTTTTTATCAGTGCTCTGGTTTAGAAAGTGGACTCTTTGTCATCCTCTATTTTGATATTAAGACACTGTAGACTATTTAAAAAAGCTCTGAATGTGAGGAAAGAGAGGGAAGGTTTCCTGGTGGGAAAATGAAGTTTCTAGAAGATCAGCTGCTGTTTGGAATCACTTTCAGTGCCTCATGTGCAAATACAGCCTTTATCCGCTTGTTGGGTTTAGTCTCATGCAGCCAGCGTCAGTAAATCATAAGTATTACTTTTAAATTTCTCTTCAGGGAAAACAAGCCGATGTAGCTGTCATTTTTTATTAATTTAAAAGCTAATTGAGCAAAATCGACTCCTATAACTCCCTTTTTGTGCACAAGCCACCATCTAAAGAGCAATAGTTAAATATCTTCAAAGTAAAATCATGAAAGATCGCCTCAGGTTGGAAAACGCCACTCTGGACTTATCGGAGGCATGCGTGGCGGTCCAGCCAGCGTAGGGAATATGACTTTTATTGCTCATGTGGGACGTGTAAATCGTTAAGTTGTGAAAAAAATTGCTCAAGACTTCCCAAAAACGAGTCGGCTCGACTGCATGTCTAAACAAAGGGCGACCTCGTTTCACATTGACGTGTTTGGAGAAGCAACAGAACTCAACCACTTTCCCTTTAGTCAGACAAACCGCTTCACAGATCGGTGAACGACTCCTGATAAGAGTGATCAAAAGTAAACAAAAGTCTGTTGACTCTGGAAAGATCTTTTTCCTGAAACATCCGTTTGTTTTAAAATCCAGTAAATGCGTTTTCTAGCCTCTCTACTTTCGCACGTGTCTCGCTCTCACAAGTCGTCGCTGCAAGAAGCAGCATGATGTAGCACGAGCCGCTGTGTGTGTGTGAGCTGAACTGAAACTGAGTGGAAACCACACGATTCGGAGCCGTGCCCACTCGGCTTGGAAGAAAACCAGTGTTGAAACTGAGAGCATTTCCTAGAAATAGTCGTAAAAACACCTGCAGTCTGATCTGGAGTTATGCAAACATGAGGCAGAGGTGAAACGAGGACAAACGATGAACTTCAGTTTAAATACTCTCATTGTGAAATAAACATATTGACATGAAGGACAGAGAGCAGACAGAGAGCAGACAGAGCAGAGTCAACCCAGGGGCACGTACCCACTGATGATAATACTGTCGTCAAACAGGTACACCTTGATATGCTGGACCCCGATGGTCTCGTTGAAGCGCTGAGGGACGAGCAGCCGCAGAAGCCCCCTCAGGTCAGGAGTGTGATACAGAGAAACTCGCATCTGAGAGGTGAAGCGCTGCAGGAGTGGCAGCAGCATCGTCCTGGAGTTTATCTGACCTGTACGTAAAAAAACCCCACAAAAACAGTCAGAAAGATGAGCGTGATACTCTTAAAGGTAGAGATCTGATGGAAACACGAATAACCTCTGGAGCCTCGGGTGTAGTCGAGCAGGACAGAGACTTTCAGGTCCGGCGAGACGCTGTCGTCCTGTGAGCGCTGAAGAGCTTCCTCCATACAGTCCACCTTAAAAACCAGACAGACATTTTTAGAGCGCTTTTAAAAACACTTCCAGGTAGAGCAGCTAAACAAAACAACAGATGAGTGATGACCGATAAACTGTTTATCGAGGGGGAAAAACAGTCTGACTAACAGAGCCAAGATAATGTGCTTTTAATCCAACTAAACTGTGTATCTGGTTCACAAATAAATCTCTGCACGTCTCTGCAGATGAGCTGTTCATGTTCTGGATAAACCTTTTTTTAATAAAGACTGTGAAACGCTGCTAATTTGAGAGTAATTATCTGTGTTGATCAGAAGTGAAACTTCATTCATCATCAGGACAGAATCAATAAAGTTGGTCCTTTTACATTTTCAGAAATTGTGCCAGCGTGAATATTTGAGCTACTTTACCCTGTCAGCGCCGTATCAGACATTTAAAGACGGATGGACATTTTTCCCTGTTATCAGATTTTGAGGATTACAGCAGAACTAACTGCAGATCTGAAACCACCTGACAGCATGTGACACAAGCTAAGATCGGCGATAAAATCAGCTTCACTTCGCTGTTACCTATTGAAGTGTCCTGCCTGCCTTCGAGTCACACAGAGCTCTGCACGTCTTTATTTACATTCCTATATTTTGTGTAAACATAAGCGAGGAGAAGTTAATTCAAGATGTTCAGATAAGACTTTGAACTGACTCATGGCTCTTTGACGGAAGGAGGAAACTAGACGTGTATATTTGACAGACACCGTGTGGACAGGGAGCATACGCTGCTTATAGGGATTGTTAATTTTTATTACCTCTGATAACATTATCAAGAGTCTTTCCTGGGAGTCCCTGAAGGTTCCTCCAGATCGCTGCTGCAGATGTTGCGTTAAAAAGTGGACCTGCTGCTTCTCCTGTCCATCTCCCTCTCTCTCCTCTCTAATCTGATCTCTAATCCCAGCAGATGACTGTCTAAGGCCCGAACTACACGAAGGAGAATATTTATTTATCTGGATATTTTTGTACTCCCGTCTAAATAAATGTACCTGTCCACACGTGTTAGTTCAAAAAAATATCTGCGTCCACACGTAGGCTTCAAACTCAATCCTATCTGGTGCCGCTTTGACATACGAAAGTTTAGCTTCCATTCATCTGCAGGCACAGCCCCTCTAACGAAGTTGTCCCACCACTTGCTGGTCCGACCGGGTTTGACCCAAAACTTACGCTTCTGGCGAACTTTAAAACGCCTAACGTTAACGTTACGATTGCTCTCCAAAAAAAGTATTGGGCGCAGCAGACGCCTCTGTGAGCTGGCTGACTGGTGGATGTAATTGTATAAAATAAGATTCACTTGCAAGGCTGAAATTAGCCCCAAAAGGGCAAAACAAACGTAAAGAATACCCTGTATGTCCGCCATCGTTGTTGTTATTGTTTTTGTTTTTAATGCGCATGCGCGAGCTGCGGTTTGACGTCATCGATCCGTAAAAGTCCGACCACACGAATCCACTGCGGATACGGGATACGGATATTTTTTTATTTCTCCGCTTGTTTTTCCGGATTCAGATTTATCCGGTTTGAGTGCTTCAAACTCCCGGTTCGGTGTGGTAGGGAGGCCTAATCGGACATAATATATGGTGTAGTTCGGGCCTTACATGAGTCTGGTCCTGCTCAAAGTTTCTGCCTGCTAAAGAAAGTTTTCCTGTGATCAAAGATGGGATGGGAGTAGGTCGAACCTTACAAGGTGAGGCTGAGTCTAAACCGATCTTTAATTTTCTCCCTCTTCGTCCTGAACGCATGATTTTGGAGGAAACAGTGCCGAACTTTTGAGTAAATTATCAATTTTAAGTTTTGGCATCCTTCAGCCTCCAGGAAACTCTTTCTTCCTCGTCAAACTCGTGGTTTTCAATCAGTACTGACACTGATTTATAGCACTACATAATTCACTTTGTCCTCCAGAGCGACAAAAAGGTTCTGGACCAGTTCTTCCACCTGTGCTGTCCTTGCCAAGACTTTGCCGTAAAGAGCTGGTGCACTTCTGTGAAATGATAAATCACATTGTTTGCTTCGCCTCAGACTTTCAGATCCACCTCTTTACCAAAACCTGCACTGAGAGGTAAACACACTCCTCAGGTGTGTCAGTATCAGTAACAGATTTCAGCCCGGTTTCTGTTACCAGATCCGGGCTTCAGGGTGAAATCTCACCTACAGGACATTCTTGAGTCTAAACCGTGAACCAGACTCATTTCTCTCCTGAAGCGAGTTGAGGTCAATGTGTCGAATTTCAACACGAGAAAAACAGGCTCCGTTCTCGACGGGACGTTTCTAGTAATCCATCATCCTGTGAGGTCACGGAGTTTGGCGACCGTCACAGCTGATTCAGAGGCTTCTCGCTGTAATTAAGCGTGTTTGACTCGTCTGTGCCTTTTTCTGTAAATCCCTCTCTGTCAGGACAAAAACATGAAAACCAGCTGAACATGATCCCGGGTCCAGACTGTGGTTTTGCTTCGGGTTGATGTTGTTATGCTAGGCTCTCCAAGCATGAAGAACTGCAGGCTATCACATGCCAGCAGTGGTCTCCTTCTTCCCATAAAGCCTTGCACTTTCAGGTCATTCCTTGTAGCTGGTCTGGAGCGCATTTTCATTCTGTCCAAACCACACTGCGGTTCTCCCGAGGAGGACTCTGACTCACATTTTCTGGCATCTCTGACCAGTTTTTTGGCACACGCCTGCCTCTGAATGCCATTGTTCTCACCTGCTCCAAACTAAAGACGTAAAAACTTGAAAACTTTTCCTTTTCTCTCTCTCTCACACACACAGAAATTTCTTTTTCTCACCAGCTCCTGCTCCAGCTGGCCTGTTCCCAGATACAGCGAGGCCATCACCACTCGTCTCTTTGCGGTCTTGATGCGCGCCTGGAGGTAAAGGTCAAGAAAAACAAAAGAGTGAGAAAGTTTTGTGTCTGACTGGGCAGATGTGAAGACACAGAAACACTGAGAAATGTGATCACATGTTCTCCTGCTTCGACAAACAAAAACAGCCTGTTACTGAAAATCATTCAGAGGAACTTTTCCCAGCTTTCTAACTGTTACTCAGCCATGTTTCACTCTTGATTCTGATTGGTCGAAAACCTTAAAACAACAGTAAGGGCCAATATATTGATCGTACAGTCTGCGATATTTCACCTCTGCCTGTTGACACTGTGGCAAAAATGGTAGCCAGAGGAGCTGCAGGGCCTCAACCGTCTCTAATAGGAAGAAGTGAAGCAGCATCCTGTCCTGTAATCCGTGCAACAGCAGCAGAGCTTGTGTGTGCATACTTAAGCTGCCAAATGGGTCGAGTAACTCAAAGGGATATTCTGGCGTAAAATTAATTTTAGACAGTTAGACACCCCCTTGAGAGATGAATCTTGCCAACCACTTGCTTCTCTTGTTATACCAACTTTAGTAACGACTGCGGTCTCAGGAGCCAAAAACAAACCTCAACCAAAACGCCACTCTATAACCACAAATAATGCTCATAACAGCACCTAACTTCATCAACAGGACATATAGGGTCACAGCCAGCCACCGAACATCTTTTTAACTTTGACTAATTTCTTTAGCAAAGAGACTAAACACAACTCACCTACTCTCTTATCAGCCGCTTGTTTGTAGCGAGACTTTGGTGAGTCCATTACGGACTACAGCGGGGTGACGCAGCTCAAGGAAGAACATTTATGATCATTTCTTTATGGAAATCAGACCGAGATGCTAAGGCAGAAGAACTACCACGTCTGCAGTGCAAAATGATTAATATGATGATTATTACTTCAAGGAATTGATGAAGAAATTATCATAAATGTTCTTCCTTGAGCTGCGTCACCCCGCATGTACTGTTGATGAAGTTATGTGCTGTTCTGAGCATTATTTGTGGCGTTTTGGTTGAGGTTTGTTTATGGCTCCTCAGACGGCTGTGTATTGCTATCCTGCGGTCGTCACTAAAGTTGGTGTAACTAGAGAAGCAAGTGGTCGGCAAAATTCATCTCTCGAGGGGGTGTCTAACTCGGTGTTACGGTGTGTTTGACCCTAACTTAGTTTTACACCAGAATATCCCTTAAAACCATCAGGATTAGCATGTTTGTTTAAATGCGTTTAAAGGAATCTATCACCATTTTCCCTCCGCTTCATAGATGAATCAAATCACCTTTACATAAATGTTCTGTCAGCTTGTTTATTTCTTAAGGTAATTTTTTACTTTAGTTATTTTAATAATGTTTTTATTTCCTTAAGAGAACCTTCCCAAAAGTATAAATAAAGTTTATCTAATCTAATCTCAGGTAATTGGTTGGATATGATAAGAAAGATGATGTGTGGTGAATGAATGAGCGGTTTTGCGATAAAATCTGAACAAGGAAGGCGGGTGTATTTAACCGCCGGTTCACCACACGACCTAAATTTAAAGGTACAGTGCAGAATGGAATGAATGGAAAGGCTCCCTTGCTCACCCCCATGATAGTGACACAATAGCGGCCTTTTAGGTCAATAAGCTCCTGTGATTCATGATTAGTATGATGTTATTTTTATATTTATTTAACATATATTTTAATTGCAGCCCTGGATGTTTTATGCTATTGCTATGGCCGTGCTCACATGTCATTATGATACAACACCAAACAGCCTGAAGGAGAGAATAGAGTGTGTGTGGTTTTCTGTGTGTGTGTTTGTGTGTGTGTAATGAAAGTGAGCTATAAAAAAACAATCCAAAGGCATTCAGATTAAACTCTAACCGGCGTTAGATGTTAAAGGAAGTCAATAAAAAAAGGACAAATTACATGTTTTGGTGAATTACACTAACTCACACACCCCTGTTACATGATTTCGGACACCATAAAAAAAAACCTTTTTACGTAACACTTGACATGAGTCACATCTGGGTTTGAGTCGTTATGTGAGCTATTTCAGGACCCTGTTTTACACCGAGATGGTGTAAAACGTCTGTATGATTTAGATCGAGTGTGTAATCCTTTCAAATTAAAAGTCTGTGTTAAATAATAGCTCTCCTATTAGAGAGGTTCCTGCTTGTATATGACAATAGAAGTACGTACACAGAAGTTAATTCCTGTTTGTTTCTTCCTTCCTGGAGGTGCTGAATAGGCTTAAGTGTATGAAAGCATGTAAGGATACCAATGTGGTGACGCAGAGCAGGCGTCGCTCTGCAGCTACTAAAATAAATAAGTTTAAACTGCATTTGCATGTTTCAAAAACGTTATAAAACGGGTTCTGACGAGAGCACATATTTGGGTGGCGTTAATAGTTTCGAAGAACGATGGACCGGTCGGTTATGAAAAGTTGAACAATTAACTTTTGTCACCTGAATTTTGCTTTTCTGCCAACTCAGGTGCTCAAGAGAAAACAAACACCCTCTTCTGGGAAAATCGAACTTCCTCAAATACTTTCTCTATTTGATTAATCACCTGTCTGCCAAATCCGAGAAAACAAAGGTCAGCCCTGTTCATGGAGTTATGTTTTTGTTTCTCTGTCAATCATTCTCTGTTTGGTAGAACAAAAGCACTTTTTTTTTTTTTTTTTTTTTCACACCGGCACCAACCTTCATGGTCTGGTAGAACTGGTCAGGTGAGCTGAGGATGTGGATGTGGGTGCCCGGCACCCTGAAGGCAGGCACATGTTCTGCCATCCATCTGAAGTGAGAGCAGAGGCCATCTGTGCCCTGAGCTCCCGCCGACCCGGTGGGCCTGGAGACGCGGCGAGGGGCTGGGTCCGCTTCGGCCAGGAGGGGAGCCAGCAGCAGCACCGAGGAGCTGCAGGAAACACCGGCATGTTAATGCACTGACTCCGATTAAAGTAACTCTGGTCTATATTTGCATATTTAATACATTACACAGTGAGTTAGTTGGCTGTTATTAAGTGCACAACTCTATTGGCTGGCTATTGAACAAACAAAACGAGCTTCCCCAAATAGCTGGATCCAGTTTGGTGACAACTGGGCCTCAGGGGATCTAGTTTCTTACAACTGAGTCACACATTAGCAGCACGTTAGGTGACTGCACGTCCACAAAGATTGGGTATGTATTCAGGACACTGATGCACTGAGCAATGTTGTCCATTTAAACTGGAATTATTTAGCCACAGCGGAAAAATCTAGATGCTGAACCAGGAATCCAGATGAAGACCGGTGGGCGTTCCCTTGTACCTTGTAGTAATTATCAGAGTGATTATCAGTCTAGCCCTCATAATGCCGGTAAACGTCACACAAGAGCAGATCAGAGTTTTATAAATCTCTTTTATGAATCTCTCATCAGACATCACTGTCGATAGCTGAGCTGTCTCAGGTGCTTAATACTGTATGAAGCTAAAACACAACAAAACAACAGGATATCTTTGCTCGCAGACGAATTATCATTAATAATAAAGGGAAGCTGGTACAGAAGTTAACTTTTTAGCCTTTAAGCCTAATGCACCCTGCTATGAATGTTTAACTAAATATCCTCAAATCTAAAACAGTTACCATCTGGTATTTGGCATAATTTCTGTTATGATATGTAGAATAATGTCATTATAAATAACTTATGGTTAATATCAGTCATGTTCCGAAATCGTTAGCATTCCTCAGTGTATTTATCTTTTTCATGAATATCCTGATATCGTTGTGTACTCAACAAAGCCGTTCTCCACCTCCCCGACCTGATTGGTTGTGAGGCAGACGGTGCTCCCTCGTGTTGTGAGCCACGCTACACGTCCTCAATCAACGTCCACGAGCCCAAACAAAGTTATCGTGCTACAATATCGGACACTAGAAACGAAGGGAAATTGTCTGAATCCTCCTTTGGCCACGACTGCCAACACAAGTAAGAAAATGAAGTAAATACTGGAGACTCTGGCGGAATAACGGGCGATGAAACAGAAGTGTTTCTTGTCAAACGGGACCTGCTGCGTGTTGCAGTGCTGCTAAACTGTTGACCTTGGGTCCAGGACTATGTCACTTTATCCTATTTGTAGAAGTTCTGCAAACATTGTTTTTACTGGTAGTCTGTTGGCATCTACAGTAGCACCAATGCTGTTTACTTTCACGTTGACTGGACCCCATTTGTAATTATCAGAGGTATTTGTCTGCAGAGATGGAGGGGAAAGGATACAAATTGATACGTTTACAGTTTAGTTCGAGGAACAGTTTTAGTCTGAATAGCTCAGTGAATTTTATTGTGATGTGTTAGTCTCGAAGTTATCAAGGTCGCAACACCAGTGAATCATCAGCAAACAATGTGCCATACATCAATGTCGGAAGCTGGGGTTTATCTGAAGCATCCTATTTTTATCTTAATCACACTGATGTACAGTAAGTCTGCTAAGCTATTACATCTGACGGCCAATTCAAAGGAGTTCGAAATTACAAAGAGGTAATGAAAAAACATCGGCATCAGCTCCCGGAATCGTCTAAACTGATATTCCAAACATCGGCATCAGCTCCCAGAATTGTCTAAACTGATATTCCAAACATCAGCAAAATTGTCTAAACTGATATTCCAAACATCGGCATCAGCTCCCAGAATCGTCTAAACTGATATTCCAAACATCGGCATCAGCTCCCAGAATCGTCTAAACTGATATTCCAAACATCGGCATCAGTATTTGCTTTAATTTTTTTACAATCTGTTCATCTGTTTTTATTTCAAATGGCCAAAAATACTCAGTTTTGTATAATATTACAAGAGTTCAGATATGCACGATACTTCTTCATGGATATAATGTAGTCTCTGTAGACCCTGATCTATTAGATTTTGTACCAGGAAGTCCACTTCTTCTTCCAGTGTCCTCAAACTCACCCCCAAACCACCACTGCTCCTTTTGTCTGTCGCACAATCTCACTATTCTGTCTGACGCAGCAACCACATTAGATGAAAACAAGGTGGAGCGAAAACCTCAGAGGCTGACTGTCCAGAGTAATACTAGTAAATTCCTTTCTATCTGGTACAAAACAAACACTCACTCATATGGTTTAAGTTCTGGGCTGGATCGGACCCACAGAAACCTTCGTCTACACGAAGAAGTCGTATTAAAACGGGAAGCACAGCTCGAGGCGTCTTTCCAAAGCCAGTGTGCTGAGTTTGAAGTTCTGCAGAAAACACTGGGAGGGGAATTCCCTGTTTGTTTGGGATCCGACTCGGATCATAAACACTCGTATTACTGACAGAGCCATAAAGCAAACGTTGTATAAAAGAGAGCTTTCTCATGGAGGTAGGAATATCTCGGGGTGGAGGTACTTCTGCGTTTTACAGCAGTTCAAACTACAAAAGTTATCTCGAAAGGAGAACATCTCACTTCAATTTGAGATTATGTAATATAGAGCGGCTCCCACCTGACCCTATGACTGTCACAACTTTCTGTAAATGGTAAAAGTGACGGGAGATAAGGGCTGCAGTTTCCAGTCATTCATTTACTCATAGTTGGGGAAATGACAAATCATCCTTCACCTTTTCACCGCAGTAGATTCTCATCACATCCATGTTTAAAGTCCTCCAGAAACGTCAGTTAGGGTTTTTATTCCAGCTGTGAACACTGACTGTTTAAGTTCACTTATTAAATTATGTCAGAGATGAATTTTATAATGTGTAGCTTCTTCAGGGTTTTCATATCAGAGTTTTGAAGCTAATACAACAGTACTAAAAATGAAACTATCACTTTGATACCATGGCAACAAAATCACACTCAAATGCAGACCGTGCTGACTCAGAACTAAACAAAGACAAACGTGATTTATTACCCTTTACTCTCTGTTTCACCGCTTAAGTTTTTTTTTTTTCATTATTTTTAACATCTTTGTACAAATGATCGCAGCATTTTAAAACCTGAGACGTAGCCGGTAGTTTCACTGACAAGAGGAGCTGTTTCATTACGTGACTGTACCACATTCCATTTCATTTGACGCATATGATGGAAAATATGATGTTCGTCTGCTTCTCATCTTTCTTCACATTTAGAAATTCCCCGACTGCGTGGTTTCACTTTATTTGCATCTTTATCAAAAGATCTGGGCTGATTCTTCGGTGCTGTGAACAAGGCGTTGAGAACCACGGACACGGAAGTTTTTCAGTCTAAAGTCTCATTTTTCAAAGCTGTTGGTGAAATGTTGACACGGCCGGACAAACAAACAAAGATCTGTGACGTGCGTTACAAAAAAATGAAGAAATTCAACGTCTGGGCTCAGATCCTTCTCATTCATGCCATCAAGAGATTTCAGACCCGATAATGCAACTTTAAACCTCTTCAAAACTTTTAATCCAAAACTTTTTGATTATCTCCCTGGATGATCTTTTTTTTTTAAAGTCATATGTATTACTTAAAGGGACCACACATCACTTCACCTCATTTTGGTGATAATACCCACAAAATTAAAAGCCAGATTTTATTTGTCTTGTAAAAATGAAGGATTTGAGCTCTTTTACTGCTCACATTTTTCACAGACTGAAGATCAAACCTATCTTTTACATTACGTCCTCCATAATGTCGAGACTAAGGCTTGTATTTTATTTTGATTCTGAACGATGTCTCTCACTTTTCAGCCCAGCAGTGGTTATCTCCTTCATGCTTTTAGAGGCACTTTTTAGGCACTCAGCCTCTCTCCTCATTCTGTCCCTTGGCTTTTCAGACACACACCCGCCTCCTCCTGCTCCTCTCCCTGCTCTCCTCTCTTCGCCTCAAGGATACAGTGGCTACAACTTCCTCCCAAACTTTGTTTTAAGACGATCCGAGCTGCTTCTGATGAAGTGAAGGTGAGAGTTCATTGAGGGGCGCACTTCATTCAAGGTAGAGGATGTAACGAGGGGAACACAGTGATTCAGTCAGTCTCAGATTATCATATCCATAATGGTTCCTGAAATTAAAATCTGGTGGGCGACTCTTCGTGTTTTCCACGTTTCAACAGCTGTGGTAACCGTGACAACTTCTGAAATACTCGGCTGGATGTCGGTAGTTGTTCTGAAGCGGTCCCAAAGTCAGGTATTGATTGCGACAAATGTGCATCAACTCGTCATTCTGAAGCTGTTAACACTTTAAATCAGTATTTAAAGATTTCTAACTCATCTGGATGATTGAGGCAAAACAATCCTCAGTCATCCAGGATTGCCAAGATGCATTTGCACATTTTTGATGAGTTGGGCTGTGATGGGTCTTGAGACTCATCTTTAGAGAGTAGAGACAAGCGTTACTCGAAACGGCCAAAAGTATATGGACAACCAAACGTAACATCTAAACACATCACTTCAAAACTGGAGTAGGACAAAACCTTTAATGTAAGGGGTGAACTACCAAGTCGGAAAAAAGCGAAATCGGAGGCCTGAAACAAGATGGCTACATCTACAAAAGTTATTTTAGCTTAAAGTTATTATAACTCAAAAATAACGTCTAAACACTACTTCAAGATTGAGTAGGACAAAACCTTTGGCGTCGGGGTGAACTAATGCTGCGTTCAAGTTACCTCGAAAGTCAGAAGTCCGAGCTGAAAATTACGTCACACCAGAGTTACCAGCGTTTCAGTTACCAAGTCGGAAAAAAAGAAAAATTGGAGGCGGAAATAAGATGGCTACATCTACCAAAGTTATTTTAGCACTTAGCTTATATTCGGACTAGGCAAGCGCTAAAATAACTTTCGTTGATGTAGCCATCTTGTTTCCGCCTCTGATTTAGCTTTTTTCTTGGTAACTAAAACGCTGGTAACTCGTGTGTGACGTCATTTTCAGCTCAGACTTCCGACTTCTGAGGTAACTCGAACACAGCATTATTTCTGTTTGAGGTGTGAGTATATGA
Organism: Xyrichtys novacula; assembly: GCA_962446985.1. Taxonomy (NCBI): domain Eukaryota; kingdom Metazoa; phylum Chordata; class Actinopteri; order Labriformes; family Labridae; genus Xyrichtys; species Xyrichtys novacula. Next base: position 1,233,571 of record OY660882.1, on the reverse strand, counting down.
TTCTTACATGTTTGAGAGGACAAACATGTCGAAGCTAAATCATTGTTTGAAACTAGCATTACAAACCAAAGACTGCTTTTCCTGCAAGTCTGAAAAAATTCAGAAATCCGGGCATTAAAAAGCTCTCAGGGCTACACCGTGTTATCAGACCCAGCTCCCAGTCAACGCTACCCATATAGATCTTATAGAGGTAAGACAAGTAGGGCACATGTGCTCAAAGCTGGCTTTAGGCGAAGACGCACCGTCATACTGATGTAACATATGAACAGGAAAGACTCGTCTCTGAACTGCTGCCATTATCGGAATAAAAGCCGACACAAAAGGTGAGAGCATTAAGATTTTCCTCAACAAAAACTAAGAGGCCCATACCATGGAAAATGTTACACAACACACTAAAGCACAGAAAAGTATGTGTCCATACACTCTCGTTAAACTAAGTCGTCTCAGTAATGACGGTGATCTGATCCACTCTGTCTGCTCTATTAATGAGTCACTCACATTCCAATACTTTGGCTCATTTCTGCTTTTAATCTCCACTTTCTTTCTGGGAGAGATCATGCGAAAGTGGATTACAGTGTGAGTGTGTGATAAAATGACAGAGACGCAGAGATGACAGATAATGTCCACAGGCTCCATCATGCCTAAACTACATTTCCTTTTCGTAAAGGGAGTCACCTTTGAGGAACTGCCCTTCATGTAAATTCCTCAGCGGTGTTTAGATTTTATCAGGAGCCAAAATAAATAAATAAATAAATAAACACCCATCCGCCTTTCAGTGTTCTTTTAAAGCTACACTGTCGAGTATTTCAGTTTTGTTCCCTTGGAGACATGAACAGTAAAAAGACAGAACTGCCGGTAAATCTGTTTCTATTTTTTCTGACTTGTATTCACGATGTGTCAGGGTTTCTCATCATTCAGTTACTGGTCTTTTTTTGTGCACTCTAAAACACTCAGAGAAGACAGTAAACAGTCTTCACTATACACAGAGGTTTTTTTCATTCACTGGTGTAGATTAGACAGAGTCTCCTTATAAAAAAGTACATAACAGACACGATCTGTGAGACGAGTACTTGTTTATAACTTCTAGATGTTTTTTAAGTCTCAGTCTGGTTTCTTTACACGTCACTCAAGCAAAGATGCACTGCAAATTGGCACATAGTTCCCAGCTCCTGCTTACTGGGACTTTAAATGATCCCAATAAAACCATAATTAACAACCGTAATTTAACGCTCAACTCAACAAAGTGAAAGGTGACAACTTGGGCTGTGGTGGTAACCGCAAAAATGAAGTACCACGCTTTCAATGAGCCAACTGTAGAGCACCACACGTCAAATGAAAAATGAGAACCAGCTTATCTAGATGCAATAATTAGTGCTGAGATCATCCAGGGGAAACCAGGTCACACATTAAGTCGGGGGAGAGGTTATCAAGTTGAAGCTGCTCATGTCAGAGTCAGAGGAAGTTAAAAGTCGGTGAAGACTTTCGTAACAAACACAAACGCCGTACGGTCACTGTCACATATCTGGATGAGGAGATGGTGACGACCCCGGTAGAAAAAACGACATTCAATCAGCGCTTCAGAAATTAAAGGAAGCTGAACTTAACGTTAAAACCTGCGCTTCATTTACCAGGGGCAAAATTGAAATAATATCTTAAAAAAAAAAAAACTGTTTCCTTGGAGAACAAAACACCATTCCCTGAGCTTTATACACAGATGAATACTCTTCAAGGTCAACCTCAGAGTTCTGCTGAGGTTATTTTGCATTAACAGTAGTAACTCGTCTCTCTGACTGATCATCCAGAACAAACTGTGAGCCTCGATTTTGAAAGAAAAAAAAAGTTTGGGGGTTGATTGTTATAGGGTATCTATTTTATATGTTGTGTTTTTCACTCTGTAAATCACTCTGAAATGCTCTTTGTTTCTAGATAAACTTTCCTTGCCTGGTTGGTAAAAACCCAATAACAGTGACCGCTAATCTGAATAACAAGATCAGTGCTAGGCTTGGGATGACCTGATCTCACCCCATAGAGATGGACTGATTATCGGCCTTTGAAGATTATCACAGCTGATATTGGCATTTTGACTTTTAACCCTTTTTAATTTCTAGTTGATTAAAAAGTCTGCGTTTTTGGCTCTGATTCTGGGGTGTGTATTCATCACCTGATGTCCCGCCCACAACATGATCTGATTGGCCAGATGTCACCTGTGATAGAAGTGTACTGAAAGCGTAATTATTTACTCATGTATATAGACGTGTTGTTGAACGCTTCATTTAGCTGAAATATGTGCAAAATGCACTTAAAGGGATATTCCGTAAATTAATTTAGGGTCAAACACACCGTAACACAGAGTTGATGAGAGATGAATGTTGCCGACCGCTTGCTTCTCTAGTTATACCAACTTTAGTAACGACCGCACGATAGCAATACACAGCGGTCTGAGGAGCCATAAACAAACCTCAACCAAAACGTCACGCTATAGCAACCAATAATGAGAACAGCACCTAACTTCATCAACAGGACATATAGGGTCACAGCCATAGTACTAGACACCAAACATCTTTTTAACTTTGCCTAATTTCTTTAGCAAAGAGACTAAACACAACTCACCTACTCTCTTCCAGCAGCCGCTTGTTTGTAACCAGTCCATTACGGACAACAGCGGGGTGTCGCAGCTCAAGGAAGAACATTTATAATCATTTCTTCATGGAAATGCAATCAGACTGAGACACTAAGGCAGAAGAACTACCGCGTCTGCAGTGCAAAATGATTATTATAGTGATTATTACTTCAAGGAAATGAGTAATGATCGTAAATGTTTTTTCTTGAGCCGAGTCACCCCGCTGTAGTCCGTGATAGACTGGCCTGAGGTCTCGCTACAAACAAGCGGCTGCTGGAAGAGAGTAGGTGAGTTGTGTTTAGTCTCTTTGCTAAAGAAATCAGGCAAAGCTAAAAAGATGTTTGGTGTCTAGTACTATGGCTGGGACCCTATATGTCCTGTTGATGAAGTTAGGTGCTGTTCTGAGCATTATTTGTGTCTATAGAGTGGCGTTTTGGTTGAAGTATGTTTATGGCTCCTCAGACCGCTGTGTATTGCTATCGTGCAGTCGTTCCTAAAGTTGGTAAAACTGATCTCTTGAGGGGGGTGTCTAACTCGGTGTTACGGTATGTTTGACCCTAAATTAATTTTATGCCGGAATATCCCTTTAAGCGAAACAAACACCCATCAAACCAAAAACAGCCCTGCACGTTTGTATATAATTTAACCCTTTCCTGTCAGAGTTGTTTACAGTTTGTCAGTAGTTATCTCACCTGTCAATCTGAACAGACCCACACAGAGACACTTTGATTTAATAGCAGGAGTGTCTGTTAGTGGTCAAGTATGAGTTCCCAGGACTGTTAGGGGAGCTGCCATGATGGGACAGCAGCAGCAGAGGGTGTCCCAGTCCGGCTGTTACATAAACATCAGGAGGAACATCATGTTCAGAACTACAGCTGCGAAAACCTGCAACCTTCTAACAGCTCCAGGACCTAACTTTGCATTAAATAAGCTTTAGTTTCCCCCCTCTGATAAATGAAAACTGGTCACATGTCGGTTTTACCCCCAAACAAGACCACCTGAATGACGTAACGTCCGTTATTGAGCACATAAGCAGCAGCGGCGCGAGAAAACAACCGTTAATCCATCAACGTCCAGGACAGATCGAGACCCTTACCCTCCTCTCCTGTCCCGTGCACGGAAGAGCCGGTCAGATATTCGGGTGAAAACACCCGCAAGTGCCGGTGTGTACACGGAGTGCACAAACCTCCTCCAGGACATGGGAGCCGCCATTGCTGCTGCAGCGAGCCTTTGAAAAAACTTTATCGACACAGGCTCGAGTTGACAAACATACTGTGTTCATTGTAAAATTAGTTTCACATTAACACGGGACTACTAGAAACATATAATTTATAGTTTACTCACCATAACACGGAAAAATAATAAATTAGATATTAAGGTTTGTATTTTAATCATGTTTTAAGGAATATTTTCAGCATTTTCAAATGACCTCTAGTGAACAACAACCACTAACCTGAAACTCCTGTCACGTGGTTTAAAGCTGCTGTAAGAGGTTTATTTATTTATTTATTTATTTATTTCTATTTTCTCACATCCACTTTGTCTTAGTAAACAATCACCTTTTGTTTTCCTTTATTTATATATATATATCCTCAAGCCCATCCGAGACTGTACAGACCCCCACACTTCCACACATTTAAATCACTCTTAAAAACACACCTTTTCAAATTGGCTTTTAACCTGTGAATCTGTTTTCATTGTGTCTTTCTTTAACCTTTTACATCATTGATTTTATTTCTCATAATTTTCGGTATATTAATTTTTTTTTTTTCATTTTTTCTCTCCTTTCTCTCTCTAAGGTGTCTCTGAGCACCTGTAAAAGTGCGTTATAAATAAAATGTATTATTATTATTATTATTATTATTACTATTATTATTATTATTATATACACGTGTAAATGAATGAATCAGAAAACCAATATTTTAGAAAATTTAAGAAAGAAGGAAAAAAGACAAAAACAACAAAAACCTTAAAAAACAACAAAAAACAAACAAAGCAGACAAAAGAAATAACAAAACAAACAGTAAAGAAAAAGAGCAAGACAAAAACAATATATCAAAGATAATACCAATCATTGGTTATTTATTCCCTGTATGCATGTACATATCTTTATTATTTACCTCTGGGTATCATTTACAATCTCACCAAAAACAAAACGGACAAAAGGCTTTTTAGGTTATCATTCCATTTTTTCTCCCACTCCCTACATTAATGGTTGCCGTTTTTCCATAAACACTTCTTTTTTTAATCTTAACATATATGTAATTTTTTCCATTGTATAAATAGTACTAAATGTAGGATGTACAGCCTTTTCCTACTGAGAATGACATCTGGTTTCATCCCAAGAATTGGTTCTAGTATTTTATTCAAAGTAGCAACAACAGATTTCCTAAAACTTTCCAACAATGAGATGTTTTGACATATATAAACTGGACTGAAATCAATAATGATGACTTTTTATAAAACTCAAAAAGAAACAAGACCATCAGCAACGAGTCTTGATTATTTTATGTGGTTATTTTTAATGCCAGAAACCAGTGAGAGGGGGGTAGGCGTCTGTTTTTATCTTATCCACATAAAATAAAAAATCTGAGTAAATTATTCATCTGACTGGTACAACTCAGCAGGATGAGCTGTTTTGTCACGAGTTACTACTGAAGCACAAAAGAGAACAAGATGAACAGATACTGCTTTGTCCATAGGGGGCACCAAATGTGATAACTGCTTTAAAAGTTCACCAGGAGTGATATAAATGTATTTTTAGACCCCATGTTCAAATAGGCTAGAATTATGCATGTGAACGAACAAATAACATGTCTTTACTCTTTTTGTTTCCATTCAAATCCACCATAAATACAAACAAACATACAGGCATCACACATATTTTCCTGTGTGGAGTATTTTTGACTTAAGAAAGGAAACAGTAAAAATATATATAGATAAATTTTTAACACATATATAAAATGTTTATTAAAAGGCAAAATTTCGAGCTTTATTACCCTCACCAACCAAAAGAAGAAATCAACCAAAAAAATACTCGTTATTCTGGGTGTGTCCCCTTAATGTCCCAGACAAATCCACCCTGACTGTGTCCTAAAAATCAGTATGTGTCACCGTGTTTTTGAATATAAATCACTGAGCCTATATTCATAGATATCCATTGTTCCTTAGTTGTATAGTAAGCCTATATTGCAGTAAAACTTGTTTGCTCTGAACTGTTAAAATTGTGAGCACGTGTAATCTGATGTGATCATGTGATACATAGGGTGGCGTTCATGGAGTTGTTTGTTCAGGCCACTGAATGAGGGCGGTATAATAATTTACTATACTTGGAGCAAACTGGTGCTTCCTCTGATTGGAAAAGGATGGTCAGGTGCTGCTCCACCCACCTCAAGATACTATTTACTACAATGACTCTATTTAGAGGTTGATAATGGTCGCAGCAGCATGTTGTTATTGTTTTGTATTCGTGGTAGAGGTTTTACAAAGAGAATACAGGTAAGTTGTCTTTGTTTTTGTTGTTTTCTGCTATTATTCATTGTTGACAATCAAGACTTGAAAAGCAGGTTACTGGTACTTGTTCTTTAAATATTTCAATACTTCTACAATGTCATTCTCAGTGAAAATATACTGTTCTGTTTACTGCCAAACATTTGACTCTTAAGATAAATCTTTTGAAATAAAAAAGATGTGTTGTTTGTAGAAAATTAGACCACAAATCAAAATAAAGTAGTTTATTTTCTTTAACAACTGCTGCTCAAGGAAAAATGTAGAACAACTAACAAACAACACACAATACAGACCATTCTTCTTTTGCATTTTGGACTTCTGCTTGCACTGGAGTATTTGGACAGATGCCGCCAAAGGGCAGCATTTCTGGTAGTTGCTCAAGAGCACTTACAGTAAGTCAGACATTTCCTGACACGACATGAGGGCCTGAGGGACTTTATCTTTAAACGTTAGCTGGCTGGCGGTAGATGAACTGTTAATCATCTGTCTTGTAATTCTGTTAGAGCCTGTTTTGAAAATGGAAATGAACATCTTAAGGTTTTATTTACTTTGTGTGCAAGAAATTAAAGTAGGAAACTAATTTGCTTCTTACAAATTTTATCAGACTTAAAAAAGAGGTAATCAAAAACTAATACTTGAAAAAAAAAACGTATCATTTTTAAATTTAGATCAAAATGTGAATAATGCAGAATGACACGAAATATAAAGACCATATGTCTGGATTGCACCCTAATGATGCATAAAAAGCTGTAAAACAACATAAAAGAATGCTTCAAAGGGGCTAAATAAGTAATAAATTTTCACTCCTTTGTTTCAGTCAGTATGTTTGCATTGTTTGCAGAAATTTGGATTTATCAGACAAACTAGCCAAAGCGTTCTACGTATGCCCCGATGTTTGCACGCTGGGATTTGAGCCAGAAGTGTCTTAGCATGTATGTTAGAAGCCTATGCTGGTAGTAAAACAAAACCATCGTCAAAGAAAGAACTTAAAAAGGTGAAACCTCCAACGACAATTGATAGAGAACTGCAAATGTGTCGTAATTTTTGTCAGCTCGAGACGACCTTACCGTTACAATTAAAAAAGGGGGCGTGTCAGTACCTACCATAGCTGGGACAAGGACAGTTATCCAGTAAAATCCAAAGACTGTATATAGAATGGACGCCGTCTGCCTCTTCGTTGGGTGAAGCCACTCCGAGAACAGCACCCTCTGGTGACGGGCTGCAGCATAGGTCAAAAATCCTGCCAATCCAGCAATCTTTATGGGGCTGTGGACAAACTTTAGAAATTTATTATACAGAATATAAATTTTTGACATGTAGTTACAGTAAGACTGGTTTGTGCTCAAGTCCTCTTTTTTTCTGTACAGCTCTGTTTTTAAAAGTTATTAGGGGGTTCATGTTTTCTATGATTGCCGGACATTTCTTGTTTACTAGCGGAGTCAACAGCTGTTGACTTGCACCTTTAAGTGGACCTGTTTTGAGCATACGTGCATGAAGGCTACATTGGCCTTCCCATGAGCCTCAGCGACACTTACCATGGCGAAAGATGCGGCAGAGCGTTTCGAGCGCCAAAATCTTACGTTGTAACAGAGCTCTGGTTGTAATTTTTTCTACCGTCATATTTTCCTCCTTTAGCATGGCTCTCCTGGCGGCTTTGAATAATACGTAGGATTCGTCCATCTCCATGACAGCAGGTTAGCCTTTCTCTACCGCTCTGGCCTGGAGCTTTTGGTCCACATTGTTGGCTACTTTGGCTCTGTTCACACTGCAGGTCAATTCCGATTTTTTAACCATATGTGACACATATCTGATTTTTTCATGCAAGAGTGAACAGTGCAGTTCTGATTTTTTCAAATCCGACCCAGGCCTCTTTTGTATGTGGATATAAATCAGATATGTATCCTATGTGACTGCAGTGTGGACGCTCAGGTTGCGTTCATCCGACCTATACGTCATCAACATGTGACAAACGTCACCATTTTACGACAACACAAACAGGCGCAGAAAGCAATTCGTGCTTTGTGCGCATGCGGGTCACTTCACAGATGCATTCCGTTCACATTAGATGCTGCATTCGTTGTTGTAATGTGACGACCGCACAGAAAGATCGGATTTGACAAAAAATTCTGAATTGTGCATCATAACCTGCAGTATGAACGTAACCTTTGTTGCGCAATAATCTTTTATTTTTTGGTTACATAGCAAAGCAAATAAACAAAATATTGACTCGTCTTTTTCATTTTCGTTTTCTAGATTGAATAAAATAATAATATGGACGGATAATACACATACTGTTGACTGTAGCTTGACTTAACTGTGCGTATGAATGTACTGAGTATCTTTTCAAACCCAGGAATTAGACTAAAAGATGGGTATTTAAAAAATAAAATAAAACTTTATGCAAGACTGATCTGACTGGCTGCTAAAAATTGTAGATGTTTTCTGATTTTGTGAAGGATAGGGAAGTCAGATACACTAACATATTAAAGTGACTTATTTGGCATATTTTAAAGTCCAAAAGGTGGTCTTTACATTGGCTCCTATCTTGGAAAAATACCTCATACATTTACAATAGACTTTCACTAAACTTCGCTGTGTTTGTATTAAATGTGGAGCTTTTTTAACTCGTTTCACCTTGTCCACAAAAAAATCCACCAATACCAGGAAACAGCCCGCCAAAGGTCACGCTTATTATTTATGGGCAATCTGCCAAGGCACAGAAGCGCGAGCGCGAGCCCGTGCGCACCGCTCCGTGCGCGCGTGAGCGAGCGAGTGCACGAGCGCCAGTATTTCCTGGAAGAACCTCTAACCGGAGGGGGCGGAGCCTTCCGAATATCGGCTTTAGTCATTGGAAACAACCCACAGTAACCTTCCTCCTCCTCCTCCTCCTGTACTCACTGGGATCTTCACGGACGGCAGATACCGACGCCGCCGTCACATTCCCCTGCTCAGGAACGAGACCGACCCCGACCCCCCTACTACCACACTTTCTGGAGACTTTTTGTGTTTGGATTTTAATGCCTGAGTTAATAATTCATCCAGCACTACTCTCGGGTAGTTTGCGTAGCGTTTGCGTTGGCGACGTGCGGCTGCAGTGCGGAGCTCCACGAATCCGCAAGGTAAGTTCAAAAAGACAGTGAAAAGACGCGTCGAAGTGCGAGAAAATAACGGGGTTACACAGCAGATAAAGAGCAGAAAGAGGTGTTGTGTAGCTGTTCGGGCTCTTGGTGCAGTGCAGTGTAAATTTAGGGGGATTTTCTCGCAGGATTCTGCACCAGCGGCTCACTAACGGTTCCAGACCATGATGGCGCCTCCTGCTTCCCGCACCGTCCGGTTACTCTAACACCGCGAGTAGACGGGACACCTTTTAGTCACACTGAAACCGGAGAATGGGGCCTCTTTGTCGCCACTGAGCATAGAGAACCCATAGAGAAAGGAGGGTATTTTGTGTGAAAGAGGGGGCTGGACTCTTTCACCGTGACCCCGATTCTGAAATCCCTTGTTGCGGTACGCCCGATCGAAGACAATTGAAAGCAATCAGGATCCAGTTGCTGTCTGTCTGCACGGTGCAGCTCCAGCTCCAGCTTCAGCACGCTGGCTTCATGTAAACTAAATATAACCCTCTGGTCTCATATGCATTTGTCACAGTTGCGTTTTATATAAGGGTAAACCGAGAGCCTCAGAGTGGGAAAGTGGTCATTTATTTAAGAGTCAGAGCTCATGAATGAGTCCTGGGAGTGGGGTAAGATGAGCCATTTTTCATATTTAGGATCACTACATCAAGTCAATCATAGTTTTGTCTCTAACTGGTGTATCTGCAGATATTTCAAGATGCTATTCCAACAGAATGAGTGTAAACATAACAGTCTTGATAATACAGCATGCCAAAAAAAGTGGTCTCCTATGGTCAACTTACCCTGAGTATGGGGTAAGTTGACCATAGGAGCGGGGTAAGTTGAGCCGTATCCCCACTACCCCTCCACTCTCCAACCCAGCCCTCCCTCACCTTCTCTCTCCCTAAATAACAGTCACTTCTTCACATTCATGTGTATTTTTTATCTATTCTATACTATTCAACTGGTATCAGACTCATTTACTTTCTCAGTTACCCCAGAACTACTTTAATGACTTTATTAGTCCTTTAAGCTAAAATGGTGGACTTTTATGTTAGGTTTGGACCTCATGTTGTAGCTCATAGATACCACCATTGATGTGTAAAACATATTTAAAATGATCTTTTCTGATCTGAACACAACTCTAATTAAACTTATGACTAAATTCACTTTCAAGAGTGAAAAATGTTTATTTGTGTTTCTAACCTTCACAGACTCCATGAATTGATGCCCATCTCCTAAATATTTGGTCACATGATCAATTTCTTAAAGGCCGGCTCAGCGTACCCCACTCTCCCCTATCAGTGCATCCTTCTTTTGCACACATGCATCAGTTTACACTCCTCTCTCTCCTCTCTCCAGCTGTGTTTAGGTGCTCTCTCCCAGCCCCTCTCTGGATGCATCGGACTCCTCTCCCCCGGGGCCCTGGACCCGGTGTGTGACCCCGCCTCCCTCGCCCCTGTCTCCCTCTCTTCCCTCTCCATCCACCCCGAACTCACCCACACCTTTCCACCTCGACTCCCTCGTCCTTGGCCCCCTGCCTCGCGACCAGCGGGCAGAGGCGGGGGGCCATGGCGCCATGGTAGCCTCCGGCGGACGCAACCACCTCGCCATGAACAGTGTGACCCCTCCAGAGGGCAGGGTTCAGGGGTCAAACTTCACCCCGCATCACTACAAACCCTTCAGCTCACATGCACACTACCAGCAGGTGAGTCACACCTGAGTTCGTGGGAAAACAGCTGATTGTGTTGTTGCAGTCAAACAGTGTGTGCTCATGTTGTTTCGTGTGTCTCTCTCAGGTGATGCGTGCATTGCGTAAGCTCCAGGAGAGTGGGTTTTACTGGGGAGCCGTGGGGGGCCGGGAGGCCAGCTCGATGCTGCGCTCTGAACCTCCGGGCACCTTCCTGATCCGTGACTCCTCTGACCACCACCACTTCTTCACCCTCTCTGTCCAGACGGCCAGAGGTACCAAAAACCTGCGCATCCACAGCGAGGGAGGCGGCTTCTTCTTACAGCCAGACCCCCAAAACACTCAAGAGCTCCCACACTTTGACTGTGTGCTGAAACTCATCGCGCACTACATGGGGAAAGGGTCTGAGGCTGGAAGGAGCAGAGAGGGGGCGTGCAGCGGGAGCGCGACAGCGGGAGAAATGAAGGGGCGCAGCGTGTATCTGATCCACACCGGCGGCGAGAGGATTCCCTTGGAGTTGCGCCGACCCCTCTCTACGTCTCTGTCGTCCCTGCAGCACATGTGCAGGAGGACCCTGAACAACCGAGGCCTGGGCGGGTCAGAGCGGTCAGAGCAGCTCCCTCACACGCTTAGAGACTTCTTGGAGGAGTACGACGCTCCGATCTGACCGACAGGAACTGCAGAGGTTCCCCTTCGTGAACCAGGTGCCTCAAGGACGCCGTAGACCAGTTCTCAGTGCACACGAGAAAATGCACGCTATGAGATACTGACTAGCGTTGGTGTTAGATACTAGCGCGAGGTCAGATTTCCAGTGTGAAACGACAGGCACCGGCCACCCAGAGTCCCCTCCTGACACGGGGTCTGGAGTTGGTTTCCCGGTCTGTCCTGCCTCCTGAAACTGACCACTAATGCGAGTGGCAGACAAAGTGAGAGGTCAAGGGTCGACGTTTCCTATGACTGACGCAGAGCAGAGCCTCGTAGAAGATTAACCCGATTGGTAGATATTAACAGTGACAGCGAGGACACGATCAGTACCCCACAGGAGTCCCTCTAAACGTGCTTCAGAAGAAACGTCTCCTCCTCGGTCAGGCTGACATTTACAACACTGTGGATCACTGGACAGAAAGAAAGACGGCTTAGAAAAACAAGACGTGGGGGGAGGCAGGGAGGGAGGAAAGGAGGGAGTGATGGAGGAGTTAGGGAGGAAAGACAAAGTCCAAAAAAGAGACCCAGAGCAGAGAAATGGAGTATTTGTTTGTCTGTGTGTGAGTGTGTGTGTGTGTGCTATTGTGTTGTGGTAGCGCACACATTTCCATCGCTGCTTCCCGCAAATGTTGCCTCATAGAGGGGGGAGCGGGGCGGTCATGCACGCCAGCTCTGCACGCACACACACACACACTCACACACAGACACACACACAGGTACAGGCCCACATGCAGGTTTTGTTAGCGTGGGAACAGCAGTGCAGAAAAAAGCATTACAAAGCATCTTCTCCTCATTTTGTTTGTCTCCTCCATCACCCACACCCTGCCCCCCCCCACCCCCACCCCTCCCTCTTTTCTTTTTTTTTTCTTCATTTCTTTTCGGAGTAGCATGTTCGCTTTGACAATGACAGAAAACAGGCTGCTGTTGCCGAGACAAAAGCCTGTTACCGAGACAAAAGCTTTGGCGAAGGACCAAACAAAACAGCAGAACTTATTTTTATCCAGAGAGGCTGGAAAAATGTCAGCGACACTGTAAAACTCCTCCGGGTATGACGACGATGATGATGATGGTGGTGATACTAGGGGATGAGCGGAGAGGGTGAGGAGAGAGGTTGAACGAAGGAGAGAGGAGAAGAGCGGGAAATGGGATTAGCTAAAAGGAAACTAAAGAACTGGGAAGGGGGCTACGGGTGGGGAGAAAGGGGAGGAGACATACTGGTATACAGCTAAACAAAAACATTGACGTGATTGATGTCTTGGAGTTCGAGGAAACGATTGGGCTCAACAGGACGCTGCTCCTGTAGATATAAAACCAGGCCCAGTATGAAAAGAAAGTGCTGACTGAGTCTTCATTCTTTCTTTCAGACCCTCTCACAGTGATTCCTTCTCTGTTATCATCTCGACCCGGTTCTTTTTTTGTCCTTTTGTATCCGACACAGAGTCCTCCTGCTCTCTCTCTCTCTCTCTCTCTCTCTCTCTCTCTCTCTCTTCTGGTTTTCTAGTGCCTCTTTTCCACAGAGTTGCAGTGATTCAACTCACTCAGGGCTGCTGGTTTCAGTGCCTTTTGTATTAATTCCCTCTGCAGATGCTACCTGCTTACTAACAGGACTTGATTCTTAACTCAGCATCAAAACTAGATATTCTGCATTAGGTGAAAAAGCTAAGCTGCAGTTAAAATATCAGTGCTGGGGTGATTTCCTCTGACTTAATATTAAGAGTCCAGGGCCGATACAGGTAATTCATAGTTAATCAGACTGTTAACTAGTCCATAGTTAATTCTGTTGTATAATAAAGAGATACAGATAATCAGTCCAAACTCCAAATATCGGCCCAATAATCATAGTCTTCACGCCACTTTTCACTGTCTGGCTTCAGGTTTGCTCACCTTGCAGATTGGAAAATGAAAACTAGGGGTCAGTTTTGAGTGAGTCGAGTCGCACCAAACAGTGGAAATGAGGCATTACAACCCCACTCATGATGGGAACAGGAGGAGACGTTAACTAACCTCATTAACTTCCAGCGGTTTCTCGCCCCACCTGTTCTCCATCCTTACCTCTGAAGCAAGAGTTGATTTTGTCTGTCTGAATGTCAAAAGGAACACGAGACGTCCTTACGGTGATTCTTCAAGAACTGCAAGCCTTTTTTTGTAAAACCAAGACTGAGATCTGATGGGAATTGTGTCCAAGCGGTGCTCGCAGCTAGCCTTTTCACATCATGAGCGTTTTGTGGCGCTAAATTACACGAAAAAAGTCAAGTTTCCATAAAACTGTTGCGTGATTTTAAACATCAAGTTGCTAATTTGGTGAGTTTTAATCAGAACTTTTTGATTTTGTGCGACATGTGGCTGTAATTTGCCAAACCAGAAACAACACAAGATGCTTTAGTTGTCTGTGTCTTTTGCAAAAAGTGCGAAAAATCTCCAAAAATGTGTTTCTTTTGGGCAAATTTGATTATTTTTCTTGCAGCTTGTACCAGCATCTTGAAACAAAAGCATGTAGCAGCAGTCAGCTGATCATGTAAACTGACAGGCGACCAAATCTTTGTGCCTGCCATTTCAAAATTAGTGCATCTTTTGCACTAAGCGTCTAATTTTGATTTCCCACACTGCCCTTTTTTTTAATGCAATTCAAGTTCATGGAAACCCGACTGGTGAAACACAGTTTTTCGGTCAAATCTCAGTCTTATTTTCTCATTAAAAACAAGTTCTGACATGTGTTGCAGCAGCAGTGGCGCCTCACACGTGTTTGTGAATCATTTGTCTTTTATAAAGACTCTGAAAAAAAGGCTGGCCACTAGTCTGGCAAAATACAAGCTGTAATATCTGAAATGACAAAGCATTACAAAAAAAAGGAACGTTGCACATATTTATATTTCTAAAATATTTCAATAATTTATATTAAAGAGCACTATTTTTACAAAAGTGAACTCTTGTCCTGTGTGTTACTTCTCTGTTTGTTTTGTGTGAGTCAGTGTTAACTGGATGAGGTTTATTTGACGGTAATCTATTGTAAGGGAGTCTATAATCCAACAATGCCCTGCCTCACAAGCAGATTATTACTGTCAAATAGGGTTTCCTGGTTAAACAAAGCCGTGTTTATTCAGTCTGCAGGCTTTTAAAGAGCCGGACCAGCCCGCCTTAAGAGACAATCTACATTCATCACAGGGTTAAAATTACTGCAATCATCACTTCTTGTTTTCTCTGCTGAGGCATTGTGGGTAAATTCCATAGGCTGTTTGAGAACATATAGGAAGGGGTGTGGGTACGATTTCTCTCAGACGTGCCTCGCAGATGTACACAACACGCAGTAACAAAGGGATTCCCAGAAGTTAACACACACACAAACACACACACACTCACTCACGCACACACACTCTGACACAGCAGTTACTGTGTAGAAAGCTCACTTTGGGCTGGACCTAACTGGAAAGGAATGCAGCTGGGTTTTATACATCCTGCCTGAGGGGCTGAGTGAGGATGGTGTCCTCTAGAGAGAGAGAGAGAGAGTGTGTGTGTGTGTGTGTGTGTGTGTTTGTGTGAGGTCAAATAGGTGAAAGGGTCCACGTGGAGGTGATTTATGATGGTCTGTGGTTTTCAACTGATGCAGTGTGTGTGCGTGTGTGTAGAGAGAAATTGCTATTGGTAAAATTAAAGCAGAAGGTGAGTTTCTATATTCCTCACACACACACACACACACACACACACTCACTCACTCACACACTCTACACACACGCACACATTTCCCATTCCCTGCATACCTACTGTTCTGTCTGAGGCCGGCTTCCAGGAAATGAGGCACTTTAATTGAGTTGACTTTTTACGGCTTTACTGGTGATAGTGTGTGTGAGAGAAAGAGCCAATCGAGGGGTGGGGGTGGTGAGAGGTGTATATGTGAGAAAAAGAAATAAAACAGGAATGAAAGAAGAATTGTGCAGAAAAGATCAAATACGACGTGGTGGGGGAGTTACACGAGTTAAGAAAGCCAGTGATTTAAAGCTCCTGTGTGGAGTTTTTGTACGGTTACAAAACAGACTAAAATGAAGTTTGATGCCTTTTTCCGATGTCAAAGATAATCAGCAAAGAGTTTGACGGTTTTTAAACTCTTTTTTTTCTTGTGAAACCAGTGCCGGGGGGTAGGTGTCAGCCATGAAGCCAAAAATAGATGTTATAAAAGATGTTATAAAACGTGAGGATATTAATTACATCTTCATGACTCACTAAAGCAAACAAGACCATCAGGAGTGATACCGACTGTTAAATCTACAGTATGAAGTTATTTATAACATTTATCGTGACTGCTGAATAAACAGATCGATTTTCACTTTATGGAAAGATTTACAACCAGGTGTAAAAACAAGATTTTTGCCAGACAACACTTTCACTTTCATAATTACAGGTAAGAGATACTTCAACATCAGAGTTTCCAAGATTGGCACAAAGATTAAATAGACTACTTGGCTAAGGCAATGCTCAATACTTGATTCTGATTGGTCAAAACTCTACAAGAGTATATTTCTAGATAGCAAGAGAGAGAGGATCAAATCAGTCAAAAATAAGTAAATTAAAATTTATTGTCACAATATCAGATTACTAAGGCCATAGATATGACATATTATCTAGAAAACCTGAAAATAAACACATTAGGTCAAATTCAAGAAAGGCAATATAAGGATGGAGTAACACATTATTTCATAAACTTCACTAATAAACACACTAATCTTAAAAGTTATTTAACAACAACACCAAACCTGTGACTGGAGGAGATATTTTAACTTAAAATGATTGTTTGTCATGATTAATTTTGATATTTTTTTTCTTCCCTGCGATAAAGTGGCTTTATATGGAAGAAATACGCTTTTATTTGAAGTTTTGTTAGTTACAGAACTGTTTGAAAATGTAGGAAGTTTTAAAAAGTGTAAATGACTGAATTGTAACCCAAAAGAGGCAACTTTTAATCTTAAAATGCCAGTTTTATCATCTCTGAGAGCTACTTCAAGTTAGCTAGCTAGCAGCTGCTGCTTCATCTCTATTTTGTGATATGTGACAACGAGCAAGGACCACTAACATTAAATATTTATCAATAGTAAATGAATCAGCAAATGGTTGGTTGGGGAAACTCTTCATCGGTATACTCTGGATGAAATAAATACGGTCAGCCATGTTAGTCAGCTCTGCTTTCATTCTCGCTGCAATCCGTTAAATCTCGCGAGACGTCAAAGCGACACTTCCTCACTAACGAGGTTTGGTTATACACAGACCGGCACAAGTGGAAGGTAAGAGAAACTTTTACTCCGGATTTTTTGAAACAGTCTGAGTCTGTTAGTGGTGAAATAAAGTACTTGTAGTGGACGCAGTTTGACAATATCGTAGCTTGTTTGGCAGCTGCTACACTGTCACTTGATAGGAGAGACTGGGGTAAGTTGAGCCACCACCTGTTGCTCTGAAATGGTGAAAAAAATTGATCATGTGACCAAATATTTAGGAAATGGACATCAATTCATGGAGTCTGTGAAGGTTAGAAGCACATGGGTGAAGGGGTTCGACATTTATTAAAAAAAAAAAAACATCTTTCAATCTTGAAAGTGAATCTAGTCTGTCATAAGTTTGATTAGAGTTGTGTTGAAACCAAAAGAGATCATTTTAAGTTTGTTTTACACATCAATTGTGGTATCTATGAGCTACAACATCAGGTCAGAAACCTAACATAAAAGTCCACCATTTTAGCTTCGAGGACTAATAAAGTCGTAATAGTAGTTCAGGGGTAACTGAGAAAGTAAAGGAGTCTGATGAGAGGATCAGAGTTTTAGTTCAGATTGTTGAAATGTTTGACTTTTTCTTGTCAAAAATACAGCTGTGAATGTTCTGAATCACTTAAAGACATTCTCATGTTAGAATGGCTTTTTACAAAACAGCTTTTTAGCAGTTATATGCAATAATAATTATAAAAATAATTATTGTACCAGTTGAATAGTGTTTAATAGATACAAATACATATGACTGTGAAGAAGTGACTGTTATTTAGGGAGAGAGAAGGTGACGGAGGGCTGGGAGTAGTAGGGATACGGCCCAACTTACCCCGCTCTCATGGTCAACTTACCCCATACATACACGGGGTAAGTTGACCATAGGAGACCACTTTTTTTGGCATGCTATACTATCGAGACAGTTCTGTTTACACTCATTCTGTTGGTTTTCAGGGATGAACAACATCATGAAATATCTGCAGATACACGAGTTAGAGACAAAACTATGATTGACTTGATGTAGTGATCCGAAATATGAAAAATGGCTCATTTTACCCCACTCTCCCCTACTGGACGAGTTTCAGGAACTGTTCCCCCCATCAGTCAAACACACACATGAGAAAACAGAGTCCAGGTTGAAAAAATACTGAAGTTTCCCTTTAAGTTTGAACGATTTTAGTTGGACGGTGTCCCAAATATGGTTGAGTTTGGTTTGAGTTTACTCAAAGGAAAACAGCTGCTGAAAATGTCCCTCAGAGGAATACTTACTTTTGCTCTGAGAATATATTTCACATTACTGATTTTCTGCACAAGTCTCTGCTTAAATAAGGACTTTGTACCCCTGCCTTCTTTTTACATTTCAGTATTTACAACCACACGTGTTTCTGACCTCCAGTGAAGTGACTGTGGGAGAGTGAGGACGATGTTTAATAACTGTTTTTACAGTTTACCTCAGTCCAGGTAATTACAATGACTCAGATACTCACTTCGCTTATTTTGCTATGACATGTACAGGAAAAAATGTGTGTCCTTAAATCTGCTGTTTGCATGACTGTGTGTGTGTGCAAACATATGTGGGTGTCGAGTCCATGAGAGAGAAATTATAGACAAGTATGACGTAGTTAAAGAGACAAACAGAAATAAGTGAGCCCTCTTCCCAAAATCCAACCAGAATAATCCAGTTTTACTCACACACACACACACACAAACACACACATTGTCTAAATAAGCCAGCTCAGCTCACGATGACTCATTTTATGTTCCCCGTAGTTGCCTGGTTAGTGGGGCTGGAATATTTTGCTTGTATCCTTCACTCCTCTCGTGAATCTCACACACTCACAGAAAGTCTTTCCACCATGATTCATTTTTTCGGGTAATGACTTGCTGCTTCCAACTCAACAGTTGTCAACAGAGTCCCGGGCCAAGCACAACACCCGGCTCTCGAACAACTGAGCTCGGTTTTTCAACAATCAAAACATTCACACCACAGTTCAGGCTCTGCCCCGAAAAAACCTCATTATGTTTGAACGCAACACAAGAGAAATTAGAAGTTAAGCAGATGGTGAGTGTTTCCTCTACGAGCAGATTTGACAGACATTGTTCTTGTAGTCTGATTAAAATCATTTCTGTCTTTGCGTCTCTTTCATTTTTGAACTCGTGCCAGTGTCAACGGTGCAGAGCGTTGTAGGTGGAAAGAATATTAAAGGAGTTAGGAATATGCCCTGCATCAAGAGATCCACATTGGTCTTCCAGGAAGGGCCTCCGGTTTGCTGATTATTTCTTCCAGGAAGGCTTTTTGTTGGCTGATCAGCCCCTTATAGGAAAGACGTTTGGTTGGCCCATCAGCTGGAGTATTGTCACAGCCGCTTCTGATAAAGCCAGACCAGCTTCCAGGAAACCAGAGATTTACCCTCCAGCATTCCATCATTCCTTCACCATCAGCGCACACACACAGAGACAGAGAGAACGAGATGGAGCAAGAGGGGTATAACAGGGACATGGATCAATAAAAACCATATGGGAAAGCATACAGATAGTCAAATGCACTCAAAAACGAGTGCATGTGGATGTATGTATTCTCATGTGTGTGTGTGTGTGTGCAGGAGTCTGTTAAGAGAGTCTTGACCTGCACTCACTGACCGATTCCATGTGACACGCTCTAACCACAATATTGTTGTAAGCTGACTTCACCACCACCCCCTCTGCAAATTCGAAACTCATTGTGAATGTTTTCATTTCAATCATCTCAGAAATGTTTTTTCTCGTGACACCTGGACAGACAAACAGACGGGTGTGTCTTTACTGTTACCGGCTGAGAGAACAAAGGCGACAACCTCGGGAGACCTGAAAGGTATAAAACAGGTTGTAGACCCATTGTTTCATCCCGGCGGAGGAGTCTTTATACTGTTTTCCTTCTCCATTCACAGCTGTGCGAGCGTTGCAGCAGAGAGGCGTGGATGCCAAATGGCTTACAGTAACAGCATGGAGTCAGACCAAACCCTCCAACACTCTCAGGTGTCACTCCATCCCTGCAGCCTGCACACAGAGCTGCATAATGTTCGGGACTCTTGCAGGCAAGCACATGTGTGTATTAGCTCACGCATACATATGTGGTGAGTCAGGGGTTTTGGGTCATGAATGTGGAGTTACCTACAGCGATAAAAGAGGTACTAATACCCTTTAAAAACTGCTAAACTGTCATGAATTTGCAGTTTAACATCACGCAGAGTTAACTATAACTGTTTAAAGTTAAGATGCCTCTCTAGTCATCATGGTTAATCCTCTGGGGAACACGAGTGTCTGTGTAAACATCCTACTCAGCTGTCTTGGATTGTACATATGGAGATACTTGGCCTTCATACAAATACTTAAACTTTAGTCATTTTGGTTTATCCTCTGGGGATCATGAATCAGAATAGTAACAAACGCTCCTCTTGTGTTGTCCATGTCTACAGATTTGAAGGGGTTTATTCATCTTTATTTTAACCTTACGTGAACCCCGAGAGAAGATCAGGGATCACAAAGTTAGTATGAGTTATCCTCTGAGGAACATGAATGCTTTTATGAAATTTCCCCTTTTGCAAATGAGGAGATTCTTGACACTAAACAGATTGTTCCACACTTCTGGTTGTATTAGGATGAAACAGATCAGGGATCACATTCATACAAATACTTTATCCTGGTCAAGAGAGCACACAAGTCGTTTTGGTTTATCCCCCGGGGAACATGAATCAGAATAGTAAAAACACTCCTCTCGTGATGTCCATGTTTACAGATTCCAAGGGGTTTAATCATCTTTAGCCTTATGTGAACCCTGGAAGGAAATCAGGGATCACAGAGTCAGGATGAGTTATCCTCTGAGGAACATGCATGCTTTGCGAAATTTCTTTTTGTTGCAAAGGAGGAAGATTCATGATATTAAACAGATTGTTCCACACTTCTGGTTGTATTAGGATAAAAATAAAAGGATCACCGAAGTTATGGTGGATTATCTTCTGAGGAACATGAATCCGTGTAGCTAAAGATGAGAATCCAGCTTTGTTTGTCAATGTACAAATACATTACAATATGAATAGTAACTTTGACTTTAGTCTGGAACTAAATTAGAAGTTAGACGATGATTTAAGTCATTGTGGATAATCTTCTCGGGAACATGAATTGGTGTATAAACTACATACCTCTTGTCTTGTTAGTGTATACAGATTTTACGATTTATACTTATTTTTAACTGTAAGGTGGTTCTGGAGGAAGAGGTACCGGATCAAAAAGTCAGAGCGGTTCCTCCTCAGAGGAACATGAATGATTTTGAGAAACTTTAAATCTCTTAAATGTGGTGAAAAGCAACATTGAAATTTTTATTCTATCATGCTAAGAGTACAAGAGCAGAAAGTCAGGAAATTTGTTTTGGTTTATCCTCTCAGGAGCATCTATCATTGTCGCAAAATGTCAAAAAAACATCTTTGGTCATGAATGTGTAAATACTTCACAGAATATTTGTGTAACTTTGACCTTAGTGCGGCGCAGGAGAAAAAGCTAGAGGGTGATCAAAATCATTACGGATGATCCTCTGAGGAACATGAATCCCTGTAGCAAAAGATAAGAATCAAGTTTTGGTTGTCGAAGTATAAACACTGACTTTGACTTTAGTGTGGTTCTAAATTAGGAGTTAGAAGATGATTTAAGTCTTTGTGGATGATCCTCTGAGGTCTTCTTCCATCTTCCATCACAATGTTTCACTTTTAAGAGAAAAAGTAACAGGATAGTTATCTAAACTTTGACCTTTTTTTTTGGCAGAGCAGAAAAAGTTGCGCCATCTGTCTTTTCTCTGTTGATGCAGAAATACTTTCCCGTTATATTAAAACACAGTTGGCAGCTGAAGTCGAGGCAGCAGGTTAGTGTTCATATCCTGTAGGCACCCTGAGTATGTGCAGAAAACTTCTTCTGTAATCCATCTTTCATGTCTATAGTTGCTGTGTGTGAGGTTTTCAAGGTATCCAGGATGTGCTCAGCCCATCCCCTGATTCCCGGCACCTGTTGGCTGGCCTCAATAACCTCGTCAAACTCCACCCACCTCTCCCACATTGTGCACTCAAACCAGCAGCTCTGAACAGTAAGAAACAACACAAACTTCTCTTTGCTTTATTTGGCATTAAATGTGTTGTACGTCCCTTAAAATAAGAGTCCTCGCCCTAGAGCAACAGTCAGTTGCATCTTGGGAAATCAATTTATGGTCATCTTAAATTATGAAATGAAAAAATTGGATTCTTCATCATGTTTTTTTTTTTTTTTAAAGAGTGACTTGCATGTACTTTTATAGATGTATTTCCAGTAACTACCCCCACCTCTGCGCCTGCCACTTAGCGCTAAATTGTCAGATCCATTCAATTCATTTCCTTCTCCACGGGGTATTAACCATGACAGGAGCGAAAGGGACAGACCCATGACGAATCAGAGCGATGCACTGTGCTACGTTCATTTTCACCAAAGCCGAAATACCACCTCCACAGGTGTCGACATTTCTAGCTGACGGCATCTTGGGCTCACGAAAACACGATTAAACTCACTGTTAAAATGTTAAAGATCCCTCAGTTTAGTACAGTCCACAGCAGAAATGCCACATCAAGTTTTCGGCAAACCAAAATCAACGGATTACACTTCAATTGCCCCATTTTTGACAAAAATGACAGCCTGCTGTTTCGTCTCAACAAGCGTCGAATTGGATTAAACAAGCCTTAATACTGGGCCCTCTGGACTGAGTCCATTCAGCCATTGACCTGCCACTGCACACATCCCCTTCCCACTCGACAACAAATGGCACTTCTCAGGCTTAGTGTGTGCAAACTGAAGTGATTTCTCCCCGTGAGAGCAGTCCATTCATGGAAGACTTATCATTGTTGTGAGGGAAATACTCCCTCTTTTAGAACATTTGGCACATGCATATGTGCACAAATAAGAACACACACACATTTTTGTGTGCCAAAACGAGAAATCACATTTGTTCCTGAAAGAAGAAAGCAGGGGGCCACTGTGTGTGTGTGTTAATGTGTGTGTGTCTGCACCCAGCAGAGAACAGCATCTGAATGCAGCAGCCAATCAGAGAGCAGAATAGACACTGAGCCCCCCATGTACTGCTGGTTTATAGGGCCCAGCTTCAGAGAAGTCACATGACTTCCCAGAGCGAGGGAGAGGAGTGGGCAATGTGGGAAAGGAGGATGAAGAAGAAGAAGAGGAGGAGGAGGAGGAGGAGTGAATGAGGGTCAGGGGGTTGACAGGATCGCTGTAAGGGGTGAATTGAAGGTCTGGTTAATGAATGGAGCAGATGGGAGGTAAAAAGGAGTCAGATATAACTGTTCTCGGAAGTGAAAATGTGAAAGTTGATGTTGGTCTATAATTATGTCTGAGTGGAGAAAATGAGGACTAACTGAGAGGCTGCTTGAATGAATAAATACAAACAGGCGTTGGTGGTTGCAGCTGATTGCTATGGTGGATAATCTTGATGGTCTGGTTAACTCAACCTAACACACAACAACTATTTTCACCATGACGCTTTAGAGGAAAGGGCACCCGAATCACATAAACAATAATATTTATCTCTTATATGCGGAGGTTTCAGTCTCGGGAAGTGAGTTAGATTTTGTTGGAGCAATCAAAGCTCTTTCAAACCCTTTTGTTAGTGTGTTTTTTTTACATCCAGAGGCAGTTTTCTGGCCTCTACTTTCCACAGACACTGCAGTGAGTTTTCTCTTGAAGTATTAATTTAATCTAACAAAAACAGTTCAAAGCGACTTCTGTGGAAAAACGGATGAAGCTGCCGTGCAAGTATCGCGTTTCAAAGCTCCAAAGATCACAAGCAGAATTTGCAGAATTTACGTGGAAAGAGAAAAATATCATTACTCAGTATGAGGACACCCCGGTCTGCATAGTTTTGGTCGAGGCTCTGTCGTCAGCTTTTTTTTGAAGTGCAAAACCAGCATGCAACGTGATGCCAATAAACCACAAAAGCAAGCAAATAAATGCAAAAAAAAGTCTTTGTTTTTTAGTGAAACAACCACACACAAATCCATAAATTGTCTTCATAAAAAAAACTATGTCCAAAGTTGAATAAAGGGCAAAACCAAGAACGTTTACATGACAGTCATCACCTCAAATGAATGGATTCAGTTTCTGGCATCAGAGAAGAAAAAGAAAACAAACTGGCTTGTAAAACTCCTTCATTTGTTCGTTTCCTGAAGGTTCAAGCATGGAACAGATTTTGCAACAGTATAAAACGATATCTTAGACAATAGTGTGCTTCTGAATTGAAGGCAGTAGATTTGGCACTCTTTAGCCAAACGCTGTAAAAGATTGGGTTCATGTGACTATAGGGCTGGGTGATAAATTTGCAACAAAATGTTATCAGTAATTGCCTTAGCCAATCCTCTGTGGTTCTCCAAGTCCACACCGTCCCTCCTAGTGCACTTCATACAGAAATGCACACTTCACATGGCTGCCAGCATGAATGAAGATTTGTTCCCAAAAGAGTCCCCGTAGTTACGTCGAATTGATTTAGTTTGATGGCGTCAGATCAGGAACAAACCAGTCTGCAGCTAAAGGTGGGAGCGCAAGAAAATTATGCTAACATTTTAAAACAGAGAGAAAAATGTGTCTCACTATGAGATGAACAAGACCACAAACAAGACCACAAACACCTATAACGGGCATCTTCCACTGCATCCGGAACAGCTACAAAAAGGCTGTATCCGCTGATTGTAGCTGATTGTTACCATTCAAGTTAACGTGTCAATTTCCACAGGCTTGTTTCTGTTCCGCTGTGGATCACCGGACTCCGCAGCTGATCGCAAGAGTTCCGTTTTTTCTGGACGCCAGAGCATGCCGGATAAATTCAGGACAGATTAACCCGTGCTGGAAAGGAAGTCGAGCACAGACACAAAATAAAACATCCGGCTTCTTTTCAAAATAAAACACAAAAGTGAAATCCCGTTGACACCATGGATGAGGCGATGCTGATTCTAGAAGTCTAGAAGTAGATTTCCTCCTCTGGAAGAACACAATCTACTGCTTATATGGTTAGCCTATGTGGCTAAAGACAACTTAAAATTGCGTGATTGCACGTGAATCCGTGAGTTCTTGCGATTCCCGTTGTCGGTATTCCGCCACGAAATTCACCTCACAAAAGGATCCGGTAGGAATTGGCGTATGGCAAAAATCGCCACCGTTCCAGATGCGGTGAAAATCGCCGTTAACACTGCAACTGACATGAGCATTATCATTGTCCCATTGCATTACCTATAACAGGACAGGGACTCTGTAGAAAGTCACTACTGATGCGGTCACCTTGTTTATGGCCAAAGATGTGGTGCACATATGTGGAAACACCTGGGTTCATCTTCATGCTTCAAACTATCGTCCCCACAAGGGTTCAAGTACTTTCTGAAGCTGCCCTGCCTCATTTATGCAACTACAGGGATGTGGTTTTCTTCCTGTCAAATCATGCAGGTCTTTGCGAGTGTGATGGTGCGATTTATCACTAATGATTGAAAAATGTCTGCCTACAAGCATTTTTCTGACAAATGACCACGAAGGTACGCCAGTTTCTCAGGGGCTAAAAAATGCTCTATCAGATATTTAATTTTAATGCCATATTCAGTGTTTCCCCTCAAATTTTTTTTCAGTAGCTGCACTTCTATGTCGGAGGGGGATTATTGCTGTTACCCCCACTCTCTTGCTGCTCATGGTGCCACGCTGTTACGTTCACGTCACATTACATTACCCACTCTACTCGCTATATAGACCGTGTATAGGCTTGAACGTTACCTTTCACATTAATGGAAGGGTGTCTGACAAGATTTGATGCGCTCGTTAAAGACTCAAAACAAGCCGAAAATAACGTTGTGTGTTCTTGTGCTCACACAGTGCGAGTAGAAATCAGAAGGTAGAAATTTCAGTCGCGCATCAGCGGCGCACTGCATATCGCTCAGCCCTACATAGACCTACCAGCACAGAACCCTGGCTTCAGCCGAATCAAACACCTCTGAGATTGACTAGAGTTTTCACAATGCTAAATAATAGCCTTAAAATCAAGCTGTACAGCGTAGAGATCAGCAAGCTAATGAGACGTTTAATGCCAGAGTTTCCCAAGGATTATGTTCTGTTTCTGTGTCGGTCCCTCAGACGATTATTATAGGACAAAAACTGCGAGGAGAGCTTGTTAAACATTACAAATATGTATCTCATTCTCCTCCAACAACCTGAACAACCAGTGTGTGATATGTAAGAGAACCAGTGGGGGAAGTTTTTAAAAAACGTAATAAATTCTGGTAAACTTGGGAGTAACAACGCAATCATCTCCAACGCACTGATACTGAGCCAACACATCTACAGCCTAATGAATTCATGTACTCACCTGACAGTAATTATTACATAATTACTGTTGTTTGTCAGACTATAATTCATTATTGCTGGTTGAAGTTTGACAGGTCATTATTGCAGATGGTGTAGACAGCATGAAGGCACCTTTGATCTGACTTACCGCCTCAGTGCAGCGCCGTTTTCTAACCCTCATTCAATAACATCTCCAGTCCTTTTTCTCTTAGATTTAAATGCATTTTAACTTTTTGGGGGGTTTCACCATAATCTTCATTGACTCATTTTGTTAACGACAAGCCAATCCTGTGCCATGATACGACTTGAATTCTCATCTTAAAGTTTGGCCCACGCTCTGTTGTGAGGTTAGAACATCTATATTTTAGCTGGTCTGTCGTTAACGTGATTTCTGGGTTTTTGAATGCCTGGATGTAGGGCTGGGCGATAAATCGATAATGATATATCGAAAATTAATTTCCCTCTTTAACAATATAAAACAAGGTCAATATCCTTTTCAGTAGCCGGCATTCTGCTATGTATTGGTAGACTGTATGAATAGCCAATGAAAAGGGGAGTTGCTCGTGGTCCACTTCACGCTGAACCAATCATGTGCTGAAATAGAACCAAGTAGCAAACAACTGCGTCGTAGCAGACAGCAGCTACACGCAACAGAAGCACTAAAAAACTTAAGAAGTCGGACCATTCAGTCCGCTTTCTCTAGCGTAACGCCTTACGACAAAACATCGAAGAGACACAGAGACCTCACAGATGCAGTAGATTATTGTATTGCAAAAGACATGCTGCCAATTAGTATCCTTAAATTTCATACAGCGACTGATATAAAAAAAAATATCGTGATAAACTTTTTCCCATATCGCCCAGCCCTACATGGATGTGTTGCATTTACTGACCTGATTTGCACGAATAGCGTTCCATATTGTGTCCGTGTGAGTGCCCAAACATGTCAGTCTGTCTACATCAAACATGACTGAGGTTGACCACTTACTTTCCTCCAAGCGAGTTCCTTTTTATTCTGTTTCGACTGAAAAAACAAGTAGTATCGTGTGGCTCAGGGTAGCTGGACATGCCGCGATCAGTTTGTCCCCCTTTGAACCTCCTCTGATTGGTTGATGACAAACGACACCAGGGGATCTTCATGTTGATTGGCTGTTGTAGCGCCGCTGATTTGCTAGAATCTTCAGCCCTTGACAATGCGCAAATAATCAAAAGTGTGTTGAATGCACCGCCTCATTTCGTTAACTTTTTTTGCAGTTTACTCACCAAGAGAAAATCAACCAGGAACGTTAGTCCGGCTGTGAGAAGTTTGATTTAGTGTGATTCCAGTTGAATTAGCTCAGGCAATAAATTGTTTCTTTTTTCTTAACCCACATAAAAAAGTTCTGTGAGTGTGAATGTAGTAAAGCACGTCCACGTGGGCCCCTGACATGAAGGTTGGGGGGGTTGTGTGAAATGTGAAACAGATGTTACTCTCTTTTGGTCGTCCCTGATGTCAACACCTTTATGTCACACTGAAGAGTGGAGCGCACGAAATACCTCATTCAGGGTTGGGGAGGGGGCCTTCCCATAAACACCTGTTTTGTTCCGGTTAATATCTCCCGTCATGGTGAAGAAATGACGGCCTCACTGAAAGAGGAGAGAGAGAAAGAGGGAGACAGAGAGAGGAGGAGAAGAAGAAGGAGGAGGAGGAGGAGGAGGGGTGTGTGGGGGTCACCTCCATTCCCCTCCGTCTGTGAAAGAGAAGAGCTCATGTGGGATGAACACATTCGTTTATTCATTCGGCCCGTCTATTTTCAGCCCAGTGGGTTTATGGTTATTGGAAAGGCGTTGCCGCCTCGCTCCTTCCCAGAAGGAGTCAATATTTCTCCCTCTCCTTCATTTCTCCCTCTCTGCCTCTTTTTCTCTAATTCAATATTTTCTCCAAAACAACACTCAACCCTCCGCAACACAGGCAAGGAATGCTGGGAGGCATGTATGAGAGAGGCACAACACACAGGCAGAGACAGAAAGAGTGGATGCAAACACACACTCCCACACACACACACACAGAAAAGTGTGAGGTTACAGTGCCAACTGTGATCCCGGAAAAACTCCCGCTCAGGTCGTCTCCCTCTTCCCCCCCCGTCTTATCACACTTCTCCATCGCTGCTCTGTCTTTCTCACAGATGCATCTTTATCTCTCTCTCTGTCCGCGGCTCTTGTGGGACTCTCGAGACCAACTGTGGCCTTTTTACGATGCTGATGTTTGCTAATGACTTTTAATGATGACTTGTTATGGCTCATAAAACCTGCCTCCGTTACTGGCAGTATCAACTTTAACTACAGCGCGGTGCGGTCCTGATAACACACAGCGGGACTTTTATCAGGGTGATTAAAACCAGGCAAGACAGCCTGCACACAAATGGGAAATGTGTGTGTGTTGATGTTAATGTATTTGTATCATATATGGGTCAAACTGTTGGAGGTGGGGGCTGGTTTGTAATGGGTGCACCTCCCTTGTCGTCTAATCTCAGTCTGTGGCGGATAAATTCCCACAAGCCACCTCCAAATATTGACTTAGACTCAGAGGCATGAGTGAAGTGTAGTGCAGATAAAAATAGAGGGTAGGCTGGATGTAACTGGTTCAGTTTGGGCCTGACCTCACAGCTCCATCATTTGTTTATGCGTGCGTGTGAAGAAGGTGTAAAGGGGGTTGGAGGGGGTCTCTCATCTTGTTTACATCCAAACTAAAAGCATGATCAGCATCAAGCAGGTACATGGAGATCTTAAACTGAGCGCGGCGCCTAAAGGTCAAGCCAAAACTGGTTTGTGACCCTGGAAGAATCTGAGGGTGTGACAGTTATTTCAGAGCGCTCATGACCCTTACATAGTGTACACAGTGCTGACACAACAACTGACAGACACACACAGATGCACAGAGACCTTTAAGCAGACATGCCTCACTCTGTGGTAGACCTAAAGCCTTCTCTACTACTGAATGTGAGTGATAGTCTGAGCGTAGAGGAGTACGCCTTTAAGAGAGAAGCAGAAAATTCAGAGGGTCATGATAATAGAGCGCAGACTCCAGATCTGATAAGAAACAAAAACAAAACTGCTGAGCTTGTTTAATGGAAGTTGTTTCTGTGGTTTTGGTTGTTGTAGGTCAAAACTGTCACTGCAGATAGTTGAACAAGGTCACATCAGACTGTTTTATAAACATCAAACTAATCCGAACAGTCTGACATGTTGGTCCAGAGGGACGATTAAACATTTCTATCGTGTATGGACTCCATTTCTTGATCAAGGATATGCAGTATATTCTGGAGGACTCTTCCCAAACCAGGACAAGATGGTTAGTGGACTGGGGAGGCTCTGTTGTCTGTATTGCTTCTATCATCGTATGTGATATGTATGTGTGCGTAAGATTCTGATACTCTTGTTTATGCAGGACTGTGCTGTGATTATGATGGAATTTAGGTGTTAATGGAAAACAAATCTATGCACTGTTTGATAAATATATGATTCTTAATGTTAATTTAAAATATTTTCTAAATAATAATAAGAATCCTTACAGAAGCTTTCAACAGAATAGGAATTTAAGGTTCAATTTTTTTATTTTTTTTTATTATTTATATATATACACAGTATGTATATATTAAAATTTAAGGGTGAAAACACTGCGCTAAGCTTTCTGCAAATATTCTTTTGCAATAACTAATATATTAGTAAAGAGAAGACATTAATCTGGAGCTACATTACCGATAACTTTAATCAAAATAATTTTTTTTTTTCTACGACTCCAGTGAGAAACAAACACCCAAAAGTGGGAAAAATTGATCAAATATATAAATCTATTCACAGTACTTTAAAAAATGGACAACTTTGATGGAGGCTACATGGACAATTTTCTTTTCTTCACTGTGAATGACACCATGTTTTTATGTTCGTTTGTCTTTATTTATATTTTATATATTATAGTTTCTCCATTTCATATAGTTCTTCCACCGTGTCCTGCCAGTTTTTCTGATTGGGTGGATTCTCCTTCTCCTTACACCTCATGATGGCCTTCTTTGATGCTGCAAGAAGTGTTTCAGTCAAGTATCTGTCTTTAGTTTGTATGTTTTGCTGTGTAAGATTGCCCAGGTACATTACTGCGAAGGTCATGGGGAGCTCGTAACCCAATATTTTTCTTATTCCTTTGCTTATTTCTAGTAGTTAGTTATTTTCTTGCAGCACCAACAGATATGGGTATGATCAACGTCCTATTCTCCTCAGTGGGACCTGCAGAATTTTTTTTTCTTTATACTGCTTAATTATATTTTTCTTTGAATGCCCGTTTGTCTTTTTTCTGTTATGTTTTAAAAATGCAAATAAATTCAAATAAAAACAAAATATTAGTTTTCAGCTGCAGATTTCCGGTTTTTCTTTGTTTACATCAATGTGAAAAAGCCCAAGTGGACAAAAACATCATTTTTAAAAAAACATTTTTGAATGTCAAGCTGCTGATAATTTCCAATAAGATGATAAAATGATATTTTTAATGTATTTTAATGAGTTCACATCAACACCATCAATAGAGAGGTTAGGCCTTAAATTTTTTATTTTTTATTTTTTTTCACAATTTTTGACCCTTGCTCCATTTTATTTAGATTTGTCAAACTGTTATCTTGTTATTTTATATCACTTGTGAGTAAAATAGAATGGCTAGAATAAACTGTTCTTTATAAGGAGCCCCACTATCAGCTTTACAGGGAATATAGCGCCACCTTGAGGTTAACACTGCTAATCGCAGGTTCAGCATCAGATAGGTAATCTATTAATCTTCCTTACGGTCAATGATTGTCGATTACGAGAGGACGAAGTCCAATGTAAACAGTAGAGTGAGTATGGTGGTCATAACAGCAGCATCATGTCTGTGAAAACTCTGTGCAGAGGAGATTTACTAAAACTTTTTAAACATGGTGTTTCCGCCTCAAACAAATGTGTAAGAGCCCGACAGTCCGCAGCAGCAGCAGCAGGGCCAGGACGAGGCTCCACTCGGGGGTACTACAACAGCGGGAAAGACTGGCTCCAAACACCGGAAAAGGGAGCCCGTGTCCGGGTGGTGGACCTCCGCAGCGACACGGTGACGAAGCCCGGGCCGGCGATGCGTCAGGCCATGGCGGAGGCCGAGGTCGGAGACGACGTAATGGGAGAAGATCCGACGGTTAATGGTCAGACCGAGTAAAACACACCACACCAATAGAAGTGGAAGTATCTGGAAGAGCAATTGTCCTAAGTCGAAAATGAATCACCAGAGTAGGAGTTTCAAGAATTTACGATGAAATACATTCAGCGCTTGCAATTTCTCCTTTTTAAAAATCAATGTAAAAAAGATTTAAAATCCCTACAAAGTCAAAGCTACGGTGGCCTAGAACCGCCACTGCTGCAATAAAAAAGAATACAAAAAACTGGAAAACTGAAGCCAACTGCCAATAAAATAAGAAACGGTGCAGATTTTTAAAAAAGCCACAACAAAGGTTAACTACGCAAAAAAAAGTGAAGATACAAAAAAAAAAAATCTTGTTGCAGTGTGCGTTTTTTTATTTCCGTGGCCGAGAACTGCCACTGCTGCAAATAATAGAATGCAAAAGAAAAAAAAGAAGTCACAACAGAATTTACCCATGCAAAAAAAGAGACTGAGGCCTGCTGCAAATGATAGAATGCAAAAAAGTTCTTTTGCATTGGTAACTTCCATTATGACTTATTTTTGTATTTGCAGCAGTGGCGGTTCTCGGCCACCACAATAAAAAAAGCACACTGATGTAATCTCAAGTATTCCCAAAATACACAGTGACTTGAGCAAAATCATTCTAGATATCAACATTTAAAGTACAATTTCGAATATCTTAGTCAGAACAATGACAAGCTGCCATTTGAATTTAGATCATGATGATAATTAAGAAATAAATTTGTTGTTATTGGCAGGTAAGCTCTTGTATAATGGCAGAGGTTGTTGAATTTAGTAATGATAAGTCATGTATTTGCTGACTTTATAGCAAATATATGCTGAACAAATAAACATTATTTTACAGAGAATCTCTACCCTAATCTTTCAGTATCTGACGTATATTTCTGCAGAGTTACAGAAGATTGCTGCTGACATGTTTGGGATGGAGGCTGCTCTGTTCGTCCCCACTGGAACCATGAGTAACCTGATCGCAGGTGAACCGATCATTTAGAAACAGAGTCAGAAACAACTCTAATTTGTTCATTACGTCATAAACTGCATGTCTGTGCATTTCATTTTGCAGTGATGGTGCACTGTAGAGAGCGGGGAGACGAGATGATTGTAGGCGACCTTTCACATTTGCACATCTATGAACAAGGAGGTAGCGCGCAGGTGAGTGAGTCAGAGCTGCGAACTCTCTTGTGTTGGTTTTATCATCATCTGCAGTGGATTTAATGTGGATTTGCGTGTTGACACAGCTGGCTGGTGTCCACGCCACCACAGTGACCAACCTCCCAGATGGGACATTTGACTTGGATCAGCTGGAATCAAAGATTCGCCATGGTTACCCCGACCCCCATTACCCCCGCTCACGCCTTGTATGCGTGGAGAACACGCACAACATTCAGGGAGGGCGTGTGCTGCCTCTGACCTTCCTGCAGGAGGTGTGTGGGAGTGAAGATTTGTTTTTTAAGCAAATCTCACGCTGATAGACAAACTTCAGTGTGTCAACATGTGAATGCAGCTGTCATACTTCCCTTGGAGCAGCTCTGACAGGTTTTATCATTGCTCATTTGATTTGTTTTCACCTCTTAGGTCCGTGCTTTGGCAGACAAGTATGATCTGTCGGTTCACATGGATGGAGCCAGAGTGATAAATGCTGCTGTGGCCCAGGGGGTGCCTCCATCCACCATACTGCAGCATACACACACTGTCAGCGTGTGCCTGTCTAAGGTGAGACTGTTGAACAAACACACACATCAGTAAACAATGTAGGAGATTAATTTGCATATCTTTTAAAAGCCGCCATTTTGAGTTCTTATGATTCTTGACAGGGTTTGGGCGCCCCTGTGGGAACCATGCTCGCTGGGCCCAAAGACTTCATATCCCGAGCACTCCGATGTCGTAAAGCCCTGGGTGGAGGGATGCGACAGGCTGGTGTTCTCGCAGCAGCTGGAAAACTCTCACTACTCGAGATGGTAGGCCGACTAGAGGACGATCACCGCAGTGCAAAAACCTTTGCTCAAGGTGAGTAGCCCTGCAAAATCTAAATATTCCCCACATGGAGTACCTCTGTCTTCTTCATCCTACTTGTGACTCCTTTCTCTTCTAGCTCTGCTCGACTGTGACCCTCCTCTCTTTGCTGTCGACTTGACCACCGTGGAGACAAACATACTGCGTTTCCGCATTCAAGAGCCGAGCTTGAGCACCTCCGAGTTCTGTGCCCGCATGGGTCAGGTTGGCGAGGGAGAGGAGGCCGCGCTGGGTCAGGGGATTAAAGTTCTCATGTACCCTCATTATGCAAATTCAGTTCGAGCTGTGTGGCATCTTGGGATTTCCCCTGAAGATACTCAGCTGGCCATCAGTAAAATGCAGTTTGTGGCTTCCCAATATGTAAAGGAAAAGCTCAGGGCTCAGTAAAACTTGATATTGCGTGAGAAGTGCAATCGAATCACTGGAACTGATTAAAGAAAATGTAAAAACAAGGCTACAAATCTACCAGCTGGACTCTATTTAGAATCTTTTTATGATGTTTTAATATAAAATAATATAATTAATTTCATAAAATTCAGCATTTGGTGCACATATCCTGATAACACCAAGAATAAATCCATTCAACCATTATTGTTTTGTCAGTTTGATTTTTGTTTGTGTGAATGTATAAATTATTTCAGCTGTCAGACTTATAGTTTGATGTAAACTCCACATTTTTTGTAGTTGAATGTTTTGTTTGACGACGTTTCAGGAGTTTTGGCAGCAGCATGAATAAGCACAATCCTGTCATCATTTGGTAGCTGAGTCCTGCTCTAGGTCATGTTTAATAAAGCCATAAAAGAATGGGTCGTAAAAAAAACAATGTTACATAATGGTCACAAGATGGCACTGCTGTACCTGTCATTTCCTTATCAATTCAGCCAGAAAACGAAGATAAAGAATGTCATTTAAAGACCTTTGCTGCGTCCGAACTGCCCGCTCGGATACTACATGCTACTGCTACGTGCTACTGCTAGATCCTACTCCTACATACTAAACACGTTGGCCCAATTCGGACACACTAGACGAGCGGTGGGGAAAGACGACCCCGCAGGCAGAGAGTAGGTACTGCGCCCGTGCAGACAGTGGTAACTGAAGCCCCTCATCTGCGGGCCTGGCTGTAGTACTGCAGCTGTGCAGTTTAATGATGGAATAAGTGAGCTTTACCTCCATGATGTCGCCACTTGCTCATAAAATGATTACTTGGGCAAATATGACACCATGACATGACAAAGAGATACAACCGGACATTTTTTAGGACAGTGTGTGAAGTTACATGAAACTTACATCTGTACTGCTGCGGTCCCGCCTGCTGCTGCTGCTGCTGCTCCGACATGGTGCGCGCTGCTGTGGCCAGCCGGCGTTCGCGACACTTTTAAATAGGCAGAGCAGCTGGTGGCGCTAGCATCACATGCGCTTCTACAACTTTTAAGAGGACGAAGAAGAAGCCCGCGGTGCATTTTGGGTCAGTAGCATGCCCGTAGGATGCACCGAGACCAACCTACAATGTGGGCGTGTCTAGCATCTGAAGTAGTATCTGAAGTAGCATGCTACTCGCTCCGGTGGCCAATTCGGACATGCTAGATACTACTTCGACTACTACTTCGACTACTACTTGGCAATTCGGACGCAGCTCTTCACATTCACGCCTGAGAGCTTGATAATGTTCGTTCACTGCTAAAATTACTACAGTTCGTGAAAAAAAAGACAATAGATTTGGCAGCGGTGGGATTCGAACCCACGCCATCGAAATGACTGGAGCCTAAATCCAGCGCCTTAGACCACTCGGCCACGCTACCATGCTGCGATTGTGGAAACCACGTAACAATTTAAACAACACCAATTTTATAAATTTGTGGCTTTTTCGACTTAATTTTGTTCTTTCACTCATATATTATTATGTTACGAGATAACAGGAGTGTGATATAAAGTTAAGGTGAGCATTTTTAAGTTAAGCATGTAAAGGAGGTTCAGAAACAGATTGGCTTAACGGTTACCAAAATAACGCACGATGCGCGTGGGCTTTAGATTTCAAATCTTAAGAGTAAACAGTTACCGTTGAAACGCTAATGTAACGGTTGATGAGTTGTTTATCCGATCAGAGAGGTTTAAAGCTGATAAAACAACGATGTCTATTAAATTTATGTTAATAAACAATCACTTCTCCAGCGGCGGGTGCATAATAGTTTTGTTATATATATTTTTATAATACTACCCTGCAGTAACAACAACAAAAAAATCATTTTGTCGACATGCCGCAAAAATTCAAGCAATTTTATCGTCATGTCGTGGCAAGTCAGATGTCGCTCAATCCATAGCATAAAGGTGTAGGTGGAAATTCCTGACTAAGCTCTTCAAACTTCCCCACAAGGTTTCGAACTCACTAAACAAAACTTCAACATATCTACAGTGCTGCTTTAAGATGTAGTTCAGGCAGTCGGAACTACCAACCTCCCATTTCTGCTTTGCAATAATACGGAACGACCTGACTCTGTTGACCCCAAGTAGCAGTATTTACAGTATTTATTTAATCAAAATGGGAACAAAAAATATTCAATCCTACCTAATATGACCCGATTCATTGCAAAATCTCCCAAAACCAAGTTTACGTCTCTTAACACGATGATAACTATATTTCTGATAGTTATGAAGGCAGCATAAACTCGGAGGCGTGGCTATCAGGGAGCAGTGTGGTACGTGCCGACAGCCAGCGTCACTGTGGTGGACTGTAACAAGAACTCCAGCCCGCTGCCAGGCACGTCCCCGGACCGACGGGATCCATTGGAGAGCTAGGACCAACCCAGTTCGGTTCTGAGAGGAGAGTCCGGACGCTGCAGCTGCATTCGTGTCCGACTGTGTTTCATTTGACTGGAAGTGAAAGACGGAAGAGGACGGAGGAGCCTGTCAAGATAATACGAGGAAAAGGTGAGCCCTAAGGTTGTTTTATTGAAAGCATTATCGTACATTCAACAGTAGGTGGAGAAGTGAAGTTAATGCTTTAGAGAGTGCTGTAACAATAGAGCCTTCAGCCTTTGTTCCTGCTGCTGCTGCATGGTGTTGCATGGGCGCACACTGCACAGCAAAGCAGAAGTAAAGGAACTTAATGTCTCATCATGCATGCCCCTGAACCAGCCAGCTGTTATTTTTCTAGACATCTGCAAACACACTCAGACCTTAGTTGCTGGGTTGCTTTTACATGCCAACTCTCATCACTGTAATTCTGTATCTATATTATTTTCCAGTGCATTTGTAAATAGAGTAAAATTTTATGCATATAATGTAGATTCTTTGGCACAAACACTCCTAATCCTACCTAGAAAGCTCCTCTCATGGATTTAACACCCATGCAGCCATCATGCAGGGTTGTTTTGATCACGTACAAAGCCACAGCACATCCCTGTCCTTATTTGACTGCACGCCTCCTCCTTCTTCTTGTCAGTATTTTTGCAGGAATCATGGAGGACGAACTGATGTTCAGCATGGAGGAGGAGGATGGAAGCGCAAAGAGACCCCCTGTCCAACGCAGCTCCCCTCATCAGCGGGCGTCCTCCGTCAGCGACGCCAACACCAGTGATGATGATGACGACGAGGACCAATTCATCTGCCCCATCCTGGACGACTCCGCCAGGGAGATCTGCGGCTACCTGAAGAGTCTTGTTTACACCCGGCAGCTGTCAAACTCACTCCCAAAGACCAACTTTGTTTACAGGGTGAGCTTTTGCACAACACTGGCATGATATTATCCATAAAAGGAAGCAAATATTCAAAACAGAGTACTGTAGAAGTGTGAAGTCATGCTTGAAAACACTCAGCAATGTAAGTCTGCGATCTGAAAACAACTCTTTTCCGTATAAGGAGAGATGAACTCACACAGACCAATATTTGACATGGGTGATACTGAAGTAGTAAACTGGTCAGCAACCTCTTGGCTGCACTTTCTCTAAAGAACAGGAAGTCCTGCAGTTTGGTTTTCACCACATGTGATTATGCTGCATGTAAACACGTCCCTCCCTGCTCTCTCACAGCTCAGACAAAAAAAGAGGCTGAATTCAATACTTTGCACTCTTGTGAGAGCAGCTGCGCACCAGCCAACTGCAGGAATAAAAGCTCTCTTTGTTTGTGAGGATTGTATGTGGGTGTTTGTTTTCTAAAAATCTTGTTTAATGATGAAAAGTCCGTTTTCTTCACCTTTTTTTCACATAGAATGAAACAGGAACAGAGACAGAGGCAGAACCTCGAACGTACAAGGTTTTGTCCCAGAGTGCACGGGTATGTTACAGATCATATTTTATCTTCTCTCCCTCCCTCTCCACCCGTGACCGTTTCTGCCTCACTGTTTCACTCCAACTTATAATTTACTGTCCTTTCCCTTCGCTGTTTTGCTGCTTTTCTCTTCTCCCATAACTCCTTTGCGTCCTCACCAGTGCATCCACCTTTCTCTCTGACATTCAACCTCTAATAAGTTCAATCGGTTTACACTAACTTTCTTACACTAAGCTGAAAAAAGAGAAACATGCAGCTCTTATCACCCCCCAGGTTCATGCCGTTTTTCCATTAGCACCACACTGAGCTTTATGACTCTAAATCTGAAACTAGACTCGTCTGACCTGCCTGTCGAATTTCTGCCAGCATGGAGAAGTTTAAGACTCCTGCAGATGTAAGACGCTCCTCCTTGCGGACGGTCCGCCACGTCACATGACGCTTCGTATTTCTCTTCATGTGAATCCTCCCCTTAAATAGAAACATGTCTAAAATGCCTCCTCGACAGTGAACATTGGCGTACGAGGGGGGACACAGGTCAGGGTTTTGGGTAACTGGAGCTGTTTTACATTACCAGGGGACATGTGATTCACGGTTTCTATGTGGGATGTTATCTTCTGTAAGTGGCACTGCTGCAGATAACTGTCACTGCTAAGAGCTTTTCTGATTGGTAATGCATTTTTAAAGGTCATCTGAGGATATCTTAAAGGTACAGTGTGTGATTTTAGCAGAACAGACTTTGCAGAATCATAAATATGTTAAAATGAGTCTTTAATCACCTGAATATGAAAATAGTTTTCTTTTTATTTACTTTGAATTAGTCTTTTACATAGTAGTCTACATCAGGGGTGTCAAACTCAACCACAGCAAGGACCATAATCTGGATTACAGTCTAATCTGGGGGCCAAACAGGGTCAACATTTCCCCAAAACTGTCAACCTCCTTTTCAAAATAAATCTAACAAAAACAGCAGTGATTATAAATCATTTGGAAATTCAAATATGATCAAAAGATAGAACATTTTTAATCTTTATTCTATTTTTATTTATTAGTTTGACAGATCAGAGCGTGATATTAAAAATAGAAAAATAATGCTTTTAAAGAGCAAATACATGAGAAGAAAGTTGAAATCAGGTTTAAAAGGTCAAAATATGACTTAAAATTAAAAATTGGTATCTAAAGTATAAAAATGAAACAAGTCTAAATACTGAGTTGAACAAATTAAAGCATCAAATTAAAAAATCAATCATATTTGGCTTGTAATCTTGAGATGTAAAGTTGAAAACATGAAATAAAACACCAAATAATTTCCCCTAAATTCTTGACTATTTATCAAATCTTTCTTACTCTTTAATCCCGGATTTTCGTGGTTTATTAAGGACATTTTAAATAAAGGTGCTAAAGTTTACATTATTATCCTGGAGGAAATCAGCAGACTTCATATTGGTGGGCCAATAATAACACAAATATGATATGATCTTGTGAACCAGATATAAGTGTTCCATGGACCAGATTTGGTCCCCGGGCCTTGAGTTTGACACCTGTGGTCTACATAATAGTGGGGGGCAGAGGCACCCCCGAAACTCCTACAGGAGAACAGAATAAATGAACTAGTGAAAGTCAAGATATTGTGTTCAAAATAACTCATTTTGATAAACATTTGTGGTCATAAAAACTCGGCAGAACTTATCTTGCGTCGCCAAAGCTTCTTGTCCTCTAAGGCTACCGTCACTTCTTTAATAATCGAGAGCGTTTCAGTCACAGATCAATATTTAAATCATTGGAAATCATGGATGTCGAACTGTAAAAATAATCAAGTCTCTTGAAGCGACCGTTCATTCAAGGTTTCCATATTTTCTTTTGACATATTCTCCTCCTTCTTTGCACATTTCCTGACAAATTAGTGTTTTTCCCTCCTCCCCTCTTTAACTTTCATCCCTCCTGATGTGCATGCTGATCAAACAAACTAAACAAGCATCTTTGTAGAGCAGGCTTAGGTCTGCTGGGTGTGTACCTGAGCTTTGTTGTAACACGATCTGCTTTAATGAGATCCTGATTAGAGAAATAATCAGGCATAATGAAGAGACGAGGCTTTGGGCATAAATGAAATCAGAAAGTGTCTCAAATTTTCACTAAGAAGTTTCACATTCTCCTCCTTCACTGTGCTCTAGGTTACCTTCCCTTTTTTCATTTTTCACGTACCGTCGGCTAATTTGTCGTGTTTCTTCATCACGACAGGATATGTGGAAAAGGGCCATCGCAAAGGCCAAAGCCATGCCCGACCCCTGGGCTCAGTTTCACCTGGAGGACATCAAGAGTGAACCCTGCACACGCTACAGGTCAGAACGAGTGTGTGACTGCGAACCAGCTGCTGTGATCCTCCCTTTTTTACACCCGTCACCTGACAGATATTTATAATGAGTTTTATTAAGCAACTCAAATCCTCAAACTCTGAAACCGGCTCAGCTAATTGTTATGCAGCCAAGTTAGTGTTATTGTTCACACCTCAGCTCCTCTTGCTGTGACGGGTCGACTTGTTCTCCTGATGGTGATGTTTTTATTGCCACGTGAGGCTGTAATTTCAAAGTACACAGGCACAGAAGTTAAACAAGAACCATAGATTTCCACATTTTCCTGGTTTATGACGTCTGAAAACTTGAGATTTTGAGGCTTTTTTATCAGGTTACAGTTATTAAATAATATTTTTATGAGTGTCCCCCAGTGACAGATGTGCTTTATAGGATACGAGCTTACATCACTGAAGCGATCTGTTTCACGGCTCGCTCATATCTCGGTCAGTGGAGCTAATCTTAAATGTTGACAAACAGAAATGCCCCTTCACAGACACCTTTTGGCTCGTCCGCTCCTTCTTTTTTTATCTCGTAATGCAGGAGAGGAGCTTGAATGTTGTTGACCCAGATATAACAGCCAACCCTGCAGACACACACACACACACACAGACAGACACACACACACACAGACTCCTGAGAGGGCTCTCAGAGGTGGAAAGAGTTATATGAGGGGAGCAACATAACAGTGAGGGCGTGGGCAAGAATCAGGAAGAACAAGAACGCCTCTGCCCGTGTGTGCTTGTCTGTGTGTGTGTGTTTGTGTGTCTGTGTGTGTCTGTGTATGGGGGGGATCTGTTACATAACACACCGGTCTATCTCTTTAGAGGAAAGAAGGATCGTCAGGAGTGGGGTTTGACCTCGTGTTCCTTTTTTCATGCGCTAATTTTACCCCCCTGTAACCTCACTCCTCCACACGTAGTATGAACTTGATAGAAAGTCCTGGTACACGGTGTCCCCGGCCTGTTTGTTGGCAGACACCACAACTATTAGGATTTGGAAAAGGATTTAGAATACTGAAGCTTTAGAGAGCTGTGTAAACGTTCAGCCGCACCTTCACTTCATGTAGTATTGATTAAACCAGGACAAACACGCCCTGCAAAGCCAAACAGACACGCTGACCCTGACGAATACACAGTTGCATCACCATATCGACAGTGTGAGTTCTTCTATACTTCTACTTTTACCCCTCGTAGTCCTAGAGTCCCAAAGGAAACGGGCGTGGACTTAAAGGACCTCAACCTCTCCCATTCATTCTTCTCTTCTCGCTGCTTTTCCTCCGAGAGGAAGCAACAGGCTTTTTGTGCCTCCGTGATAAGAATTAAAACAGGCTGTTGGCAGACAAACCGCCTCACTCAGCCTCACAGAGCCTCGCTGAGGGCCAAGAGGCTAAAACTGTTTAAATAACCGAACTTAAGTTTGATCTGGTATGAGATAGATAGTCAGAGCAGACAGCTGACCGTTGTGGAGGGCCCAGTGGGAGTGATTTGTAATGTAACAGGTGGAAAGTGAAGACATGTGACATTTTCATCTCACACTGCAGGGTCACAGGGTCCGATCCGTGACGTAAGACAAAAACCACTAATGGAAAATCTCACAGCCGCTCAGTTTTAGTGGGAGAATCAGCTCCTAAAAAGTGGTCGTCTCTCAGTCTCTGAGTATCTTTTCTCGAGTGAGTGGAAAGTTTAAAAGTAGTGAAATAAGACAACTTCAGATCACTCATGTTTGTGTCCAAGTTTTCAAAGATAATAAACAATCTTAAAATGTTAAAATTTAACTGTTAGTCACGATTAACTTTAGCGTAATTACGGTGTGCTGAAAGGGACAAAATAGTTGGTTAAGACTGTCAGCCTCACATAATGTCACCAAAATAAGCTTTTGTTTCGTCAAGAGGATAATTAAGCAAGGATGTTCGTTACAAGAGTGAATATGTAAATTAATCTCTTTAAAGATTCAATATTTGGATTTTTCTTGCCTTCACTAAGTACAAGTGGACGACAAATATCAGTATTTGGACTGCAGATACCAACACCGATATTGAGAGAACATGCAGGCTGACAGCTGATATATAGCTTTACAATTTTAAGTATATATAGTTTTAAATAAGACGCAAAGTTACCGATCTTGAATGATAATTTATCAGAGAAGAGGAGA
This sequence comes from Xyrichtys novacula, assembly GCA_962446985.1. Lineage (NCBI taxonomy): Eukaryota > Metazoa > Chordata > Actinopteri > Labriformes > Labridae > Xyrichtys > Xyrichtys novacula. Next base: position 1,191,328 of record OY660882.1, on the reverse strand, counting down.
TGAGAAAAATATGAGGTTCAGTGAAGTAACGACTTCTGGATTAAAAAAAGGTAAATAGTTGGGTAAAAACATTAAATCTTTTATATATTTAATTGTCTTAAACAGTAAGATGTTTTTAAGAAGAGGCTCAAGACTCTCTTTTTTAACCAGGCTTTTCACTAATTACCATTTTATATTTCTCTTATTGCAAATATTCATTTTAATCAAAGTTCTTAATGATTATTTAATGTCATTTTATTAATTATTATCTCGTCAAAGGTTTTTACTTCTTTTACCCCTTTGTTATACGGTAAAGAGCTTTTACTTATCTGTTTCATATGATTTTCTTGTTTTAGTCCATCAGGTTTTACTGTTTTTACCATTTTTATTTTTATCTCCATTGTTTCCCAAAGGTCGCATAATGTCTCGGTGTCAGGCCATGTCTCTTTGACAATATAGCTTAAATTCTCACACTGTGTGCGGTTGTGTGTGTGTGTATGTGTGGGAGAGTGAGGGTGGGTGTGTGTCTTTGTGTGAAGTTCGGGTTTTATTGTTGTTAATTGTTGTTTTTAGCCTCTGTGAGGAACTTTGAACTGCATATTTTGTCTGAAAAGTGCCATAAAAATAAAATGCCAAAAGTTGAATTTGAATTTGAATATAGATGGATCTCTAATTCATGATAAAAAAAGACAAACTCTGTGTTATCCTGTAGATTTTATAACACAATATCTTCTGTATGAACCTCCATCTTGTATTTGTGTGATTCGCAGGTACAACGCCGTCAGAGGAGAGTGGGCTCAAGACCAGGTCCACATCAAGATGGGCGCCCAGGTACGGAGTCTAGAAAAACTCCCATCTTTGCTGATATTTCTGAAACATTCACCACTTCGAGTTTCTTCTCTCTGATCTGATCGATTTCCTCTTCCTGGTTTCTCACAGCCGTTTGGGAAAGGGGCCATGAGGGAGTGCTACAGAACGTAAGTAGTCATGCTCGTCGTCCCTCGTGTTCTGGTAGCGGAGTCCTTCGAGGTTCTCAAGTGTAAACAAAGCAGAGGGGTCTGCCCCTCAAAGACTTGAAAAGATGCCGGATCGAAAATTCCTCAAATCTCTTTCTCTGACGTGGGAGGGTGCCGCTGTCAAACTCACGCCAAAGATGGTGCGGAGTGTTTCCCAACTCCGTCAGATCTTCCATGATTGCGCTGGAGTCTATTTTTAACTTTACTATTCCTTGGAAATAAACTAAAATTAAACACGCGGTGCTTTAAAAGCTCTGCTGTGTTTTTGTCTGAGAGTGCGGGATGAGAGAGAAAAGAGGATAATGGTGTTATTGTCGATGTTTAATCCTCAGTTATGTGGGAAATGTGAAAGAGAGGCATCTCAGCTGTGTGCCGTTTGCAGAAAACACCCACACCGATCGAAGCCAGAGCACAAAAATAAACCGATCAACTTAGCTCCTGTGAAATAAAGCCTCTACATCTGAACAATGGCGGATTGTCCCTTTAAATGATGTTGATTTTTTTGTTGATACATTTTTCACGGTGCAGGTTTTCTCGCTCTTATTTCCTCTCCCTCCAGGAAGAAGTTGTCTAATTTCTCTCACAGCAGTAACTGGAAGTCGGCCTCCAACTATGTGACCAAGCGTTACATGGAGACGGTGGACAGAAATGTTTACTTTGAGGACGTCAGGCTGCAAATGGAGGCCAAGCTGTGGGGAGAGGAATACAACCGTCACCGGCCTCCCAAACAGGTACACACACAAACACACAGTCCTGTTTTTCTTTAAATGTAGGCACCCATATTAGTGTAACATGTTCGTGTTCACAGACTGGGTCCTGGAGGTGATTTTAACCCAATGCAGTGATTTCCACGACAGTCATGTCTATTTTTGAGCGTCTGAAGATCAGAGTCTTCCAGTTTTGGTTTTCAGCCCTCAAGTTTCAGAAACTTTTAATGCTATAAGAAGTAGAAGATGAAAATTGAATCATTTTCTCACGCAGTCTCTCACAGAATGGTAAAAAACTTCCCATCTTTACTTCTAAGAGACTTCGCCTCTCTGGAAAACCCTTTTTACACCCAATCATGTGACTGACCTGTTGCAAATTAACTTAATTAAATTAGCTGAAAGATGTTCCTCCAGGTGCCACCTTACTTTTTAGTGTTTTCTTCATCCTTTCACGAGTTTTTGAGAAGTTTCTGGCACCAGATTGGAGCATATACAAGTCTATTTTTTTCATTAGAAAATAAAAGGTTTTAGTTTTAACTTCTAACTTTTTGCTCTACTCTTGGTTAAATATGGAGTTTGAATGATTTGCAAACCATTATATCATTCCTTTTGAATGTTGTTTGTGTTCATTTTAATCCTTCAAGGGTTTCTGCTGGGTCTTAAAAAGTTTTAAAAAGTCTTAAAACGTCTAAAAATTTGAATTCAAGGCCTTTAAATGTCTAAAATTCTCTTAAAACCTCATAAAATGACTTAAAAACAATTTGGAAAGTTCTTAAAAATGTATTGTTCCTTGCAAATAAAGATTGATTTAAAGTTAATTTAAAATTTTCTGATTTCCCTTCATGTCTTTTGTCTTTTTTACTCCATTGCATTCATTAAAGTCTTAAAAAGTCTTAAGTATAACTTATTGAAACCTGCAGAAACCCTGTCCTTCTTCTACTTCTGTATTTTTCCCTTTTTGTTTATTTTAGTCATTACTGTGAGCTTTTCCGTCTGTCAGCACTTGTTCAGCTTACTCTTTAATTAAACAGCACTATGTGACAGAGGAGCAGCTAATCCTTTTTGCTTTAGCATGTAAAACTATTTAAAAACTGCCCAAACTCTGATATGCCTTCAGACGTTTTTCTGTGGAGTGATTTAAAGAGTCCTCATTTAGATCCACATGTGGCTTGGACCTGGATCAAACTGCTCAGCAGTGCAGTCCAAGTTCATAAGAGGACAGAAAAGACGCTCTGAAGAGGAATGGAGAAGTTCCTCGCACACAACAGCTGCTGTTGTGACAGCTGCCTGATTGTTTGTTTGTGTCCTTCAGGTGGACATCATGCAGATGTGTGTTATAGAGATGACAGAAAGACCGGGTAAACCTCTCTTCCACCTGGAGCATTACATCGAGGGAAAATACATCAAGTACAACTCCAACTCCGGCTTTGTGAGGGACGACAACATCCGGCTCACTCCACAGGTGAGAGATGTTTCTCCTTCGATAATCAAAGACCTTCAGATGATCATCACTTTAATCACTTCATTAACGCTCAGTGTTTTTCTCACGTGTCCGTCAGGCTTTCAGTCACTTCAGTTTTGAGCGATCCGGACACCAGCTGATCGTCGTGGACATCCAAGGAGTGGGAGACCTCTACACTGACCCTCAGATCCACACGGAGCAGGGCACTGACTTTGGAGATGGAAATCTAGGTACGGTGTGCCCTGACACTCTGCAGAGAGCACAACAGGGTGACGTTCAGCCAGAGGTTATCCACTAAACTTCAACTCCATCCCGCCTGTGTTCCAGGTGTGCGAGGCATGGCTCTCTTCTTCCACTCCCACCTGTGTAACAAGATCTGCAAGAGTATGGGCCTGACGCCCTTTGACCTTTCACCTGCGGAGAAGTCCCAGCTGGACTCCACCAACAAACTGCTTGTAAACACAACGTTTTAATAAAAGCAGATCATCTAGAGCAGCTAATTCAAGTAAAAACGAGTTTATGAGGTTATTTCAAAGACACAAACTTGAGACTTAAGGAATAAATTTGTAGAAAAGATCTAAATTGAAATGTTAAAACTGCTTGAAAATAGCAAAACAAAGCTCAAAGATAAGAATGGGACGTTTAATTAAAAAATGATCCCGTCAGATAATTCCAGATTTGTGTTTTATGTCCTGGAAGATTAAAGTTATTATGAGTATGCAGCAGAAAAACTGTAGAGAGGATCACATGTCAGATTATCCTGTCAAGATGACTTTAGATATATCTTCACCGCTCGCTTTGATATCCACTTTTGTTCTTTCCTGAGGAGAAAATCTCTGTGTTTGATTCCAGAGGTCGGCTCAGACGGTGCTGCGAGGCTGCGAGGAGCCCTGCGGTTCTCCTCGTATCCGCACCATGTCAGTAGGCCGAGCTCCTCCCCTGCTGTCCCGCCTGTCCGAGACGTCATCCGCAGACGAGAGCATGAGCGAGACGGACTCGATGCCCTGCTCACCCTTCATCCTGCCCTACTCCCCTCAGGCTGGACCAGGATCTGTGGGCAAGTCCCCCATCGGTACATACACCAAGAAATTATTACAAACTGCACATGTCGATTTTGTGTTTTTCAAATGTTTGAACGTGTTGGTTTGTATTTTTTCAGGTTTATCTTTTCCTGGGATGTACGAAAATGACAGACTGAACAGCAACAACAACACAGCTGAACACAATGTGAGTGATCGCTCAAGAAAAGGTACAAAGATGGATCAGAAAGGGATTTCATTTTTGACTATGTGGTCAGTGTTGAGTTAAAAAAACAACACCTTAGAAATCAGACAAAATTGAGCATAATGTTGCTAAAACGACCAAATATGGTCCCTTGAGTCTGTGGATAAGTGGTGTCGCAATCAGATTAATCAGCTTTTCTTCAGAATCCTGTTTCCACATCGCTCCAGAAACTCGAGGCTTGACCGTGACAAAACTGATCCTCTCTCTCTCTCTAAATATCTGAATTTTTTTTTACAGACTTTTATGTGAACCAAGTTTAGTTGCTGTTACTTCTTCTACATATTCATGAATACATGAGCGTATTTATCTAGATATGATGTTAGAAAGCACGAGCACAAGTCTAAGAAAGCTGACTCCTGCACCAGACTGAACCTGCTTTTCCTGAAATAGTTTATTGACGTTGGCAAAGAGTCTTAGCAACTGCAGTTTGGTTTGTTACCAGATATGATATCAGCCCCTAAAATAAGCTGCTTGACACTAATTCTCAGTATAAATTTGATAGTTGAAACTAGGCCTGCACGATATATCGTTTGACTATCGTCATCGCGATGTACGTGTGTGCGATAGTCACATCGCAGAGCCTGTGATATTGGAGGTGAATGAACTCATTTAATTTCAAGGGTAACCGACTGAGATACACTCCATGTGACTCTGCATGTGCTGTGCAGCGATCCACCAATCGCCTTCGTCCTTAACTCAGTTGCCAATCAGACTCACTTCTCAGTTGCCAATCAGACTACCCTGCCAGCTGTCAATCAAAATCAGGGAGGAGAAAACCCACCCCTGCACATGTTCTGCACATGGAGGGAGACGTGTGTCCGCTGAGAATTACTTTCGGAACTTTACTGACTGTTTAGCCCAACAAATAAGAATTGTATGGGTTTTAAATTGTACATTTCCGTGGACCACTCTACTATAAGCAGTGCGCGTTTTGCGAGGTGCATGCAATTCTCGGAGGACATGCGTTTCTCGGCACAACACCGCTAACAACAACAACAACGATCGCAAAATGAACAACGAACAAGCGAAAACCACCGAAAATGAAGATTTGTTGCCAAAAAGAAAAGGAAAGTCAGTTATCTGGAATTATTTCGGTTAAAAGAAGGATGATGTCGACCAAAACACGTCTTCTGTGTTCACCTGTTGCCACAATAACGTCCCAGCACAATAAAAGCTAAAAATATCGCTGAGACAGACAGAAGCCGTTCTACTAACATTCACAAAAAGAGGTAAGATCAGAGCAGATTAACTGTCCTCAAGATTTTAGCAGTGCAGCATAACATTAAGTGCTATTCAGGTCATCTGGTGAAAATACTGTATTTTTAATACCAGATATGATATCAGCCCCTAAAATAAGCTGCTCTACACTAATTTTCAGTATAAATTTGATAGTTTAAACTCAGACAGAGAAAGTGCAGTGTTAAATCCTGCACATTGACTTGTAGTCCAAATGACACACTTGTTGATTTAATGCAGTTTCTGTAACAGCACATCATATAAAGCATAGATTCATGTGTTTAATACGTTTTGCACTATGATGTCTTAGAGATAAAGTAATATTGCTTTTTTTTTAAGTTGCATTAAAGGGATATAAAATTAATTTAGGGTCAAACACACCATAACACTGAGTGAGACGCCCCTTCGAAAGATAAATGTTGCCGACCGCTTGCTTCTCTAGTTATACCAACTGTAGTAACGACCGCATGATAGCAATACACAGCAGTCTGAGGAGCCATAAACTAACATGAACCAAAATGCCACAAATAATGCTCAGAACAGCACCTAACTTCATCAACAGGACATATAGGGTCCCAGCCATAGAGCTAGCCACCAAACATCTTTTTAACTTTGACTAATTTCTTTTAATTTGTGAGGGAGCCCTGACGAGTTGATCATCAAGTGCAGCGGAGTTTCGCAGCTCAAGGAAGAACATTTATGATAATTTCTTCATGGAAATGCAATCAGACCAGGATGCAGTGCAAAATGACAAATATGATGATTATTACTTCAAGGAAATGATAAAGAAATGATCATAAATGTTCTTCTTGGTATAGTTGGTATAACTAGAGAAGCAAGCGGTCGGCAACATTCATCTCTCGTTGGGGTGTCTAACTTGGTGTTATGGTGTGTTTGACCCTAAATTAATTTTACGCCGGAATATCCCTTTAAGTGAAGTTATAGCAATACTAACAGTGATATTATATTGAGAATAACTATTTGTGATATAATCTGAGATAGAAGTCGACCCTGATGGAGCGTCATTTTCCTGTTTAGTTGTTCTTCTGAATTATTTCGTAACTTCCTCGGTTGTGTAACTTGGTGTTAAATAAATATAAAGTCACATTATCACGATGTGTGACGCAACAAGGTCAAGTTTGAATGATGAAGAGCTGCTCCAGCGCGCCGCCATGTGCACACAGCTCCCGGTTCAGCGGTCGTGTTTATACCGTGTTTGTTTTATTTTTGGTCTCTAGGAATCTGAGAGCGGAGGAGACAGCGGCTACCCCAGCGAGAGGAGGAGCGAGGGCGACCCCAGTGACCACGTGGACGGGGTAAAGATTCCCTTCTGACCTTTATCTGATGAGATTTTGAACCCAATTATTTAGGACTTCTCTCTCCAAGATAAACACAAACATCCATTATTTATACTGCAGATTAACTATAAATTTACAGTGTTTATTTTAGTTTTCTGTCATTTTAAAGATTTCAGGCGTATTTTGGTTCTTAATACTTTAAAGATATTTTCAGCTCTGTAGTGTTAGACTTCTCGTGTTCCTGTCTCTAGTTCCCTCCCCTGTTTGCGTCAGTAGCTGTTAGTCTGTTAACGTTTCTTCTCCTACACATGAAGTTTGACTGTTTTCATGCCGCATGTTGTATCACCACGTAGGCTCATCATCGCCCTCACAGACATTATTCTGAGTCGGATGACGACAGTGTCAGACGGGTAAACAAACGCAGCGATATCAGTGTGCAAACTTCATCCTCTCCTCAGTCATAATCATCAACCCTGTCAGAAAATAATCCTCTGATTCTCCTCACTGTTTCCTCCCTTTACTTTGTTTTTTTCCCCTTTTCTGTTTAACAATAAAACCCTTTCCTCACTCTTCCTCCTGCTCTTTGTGTTCCCCTCCTTAGAGGAAGATGGTAGCTCCTCCCAGAGTCTCTGCATCTTTTAACTCATATGCAGACCACGAATGGGTGATTATTTGCATGGAGTCGTTCAGCCCGTGCTTTGCTCTGCAGCCTTTTTTTAGTTAGAGAGCGTAGTAAAGCATGAGGTCTGAGGCTGAAAATGAAACAAATGCTTACACCAGCTGCAACTTTTCCACACCCGGTCGACCTTTATAAAAGAAAAGATGAGAGTTTGACTGAAAAACCATCTACCTCTCTTCATTGACTTCATCTCTTCGTAAAAGTGTGTTTGTGCTGCTTCCATGCTTCACGCAACAGGGGTGTACTCCTCCACACACAGTTGATTTATCCAATGAAACTATTCTGGAGGAGTGCGCCCCTGAGAGTGGAATTTCCTGATTTCTCGACTGAATTTTCCCTTTTTTTCGCTGAAGATCAGACGACATCCCTCTCACTGATTCTCTTTTTTCTCTCAGCTGACGGAGGAGAAGTGGAGCTTCTACCACTCGTCTCGCGCTCACGTCCACAGACCTTCCTGTGTGGCCACGGAGGTGGAGCGGCTCAACGCTCTGCTGCAGAAGAAGATCGGACAGTCGATCCTCGGCAAGGTAAAAAATCCGACCGGACAGTTGCTTCTTTTGAGTCAAATTTAAAAACTCACTTTTACAGACTCGATTTTATGTGATGCCGTCTTTTCTCTTTCTTCTTTTTTCTCTTTTACCTCTTTCTTATTTCAACTTACTGTGTTTTTAGCTTTTGATTTTCTTATAGTCTTTTCTTATTTAACCTTTAAGGCCTTTTATTGATTTTGTTGTTTTTTTCCTGCTCATTTTTGTTATTCCATTTTATCATTACTATTACCATCATTATTATTAATATCCTCCTTTTATATTTACTATCCTGTTTCCTGCTTCAACCCCCCCTTTTTATTAAATTTCTTTTTCTTTCCTATTTTGTGTTTTTATTTTGGTCCTCACGGTCTCATTTTATGTTGTAGGGTTCCTGTATTGTCTGTATTGACTGAGCTTTTGTTTTTTATTTGTTTTTATGTCCATGTTCTGTGCTTTACGACTGTTTGTCAAAGCACTTTGTAATTTTCTGTTTTTTAAAATGTGCTATAAAAATAAAGTTATTATTATCTGGAATTAATAAAGATAAAAAAGGTGGACTGATCTGACACCTGCTGGTCAAACTTGGAGTTGCTTTATTTTAAAACCTAGACACTCAAAACTCAAGAGTGGATTACAGCTGCTAAAAGCACCAAGAGTTGTGCATCATTTGCCTGCTCTCTGCTCCTTCTTACTGTTTAAAGCAAAATATTGTTGCAAATATTGTTAATGATACTCAAGTGCAAAAATGCCCACAAAATTCAGCTTCAGCTCAGAGAAGATTGTTATAATTTGTCATTTTACTGTGACTGAAATGAACGATAAGCATCTGAGCCCTGCTGCTCAGAGCTGCGCTGTGCACTCTCTTCCTGACTGCATTAAACCGTGTCCACATACAGTATATAGTGATCTGCGTTTGAGAGGGACACTTCATACCCTCCTTTCTTTCTTCAAAATAAGTGTATCTTTGGTTTCTCTTCTGTGTAGGTCCACCTGGCGATGGTGCGGTACCATGAAGCGGGTCGGTTCTGTGAGAAGGACGAGCAGTGGGATCAGGACTCGGCCATGTTCCACCTGGAGAGAGCGGCTCTGTGTGGTGAGCTGGAGGCCATCATAGCTTTAGGACAGTGTTACATGCAGCTGCCACATCACATCCTGCCCGATCTGGAGCTGGAGGTAACAAGCGCTTCTCTGCTCTCTAACTCGATACGCTTTTATCGGACACGTCGGTGTTTGTCTGACGTTACTCTGTTGACGGCAGGATAACGCAGGAAACAGGATGAAAGGCTTTAAGTATCTCCTGCTGGCCGCTGAAGCGGGAGACAGATTATGTATGATCACTGTGGCCAGAGCCTTCGACACCGGACTCAACCTTCCAGCTGACAGGTCAGTGAAACAGTTCTGGTGTGACACTCAGGGTAACACTGCCCCCTTGTGGGTTATCTAGAGGCTTGCACCAAAGAAATCGATGAAGGTTTTCATTGTTTCATTGATCCAGAAAGCAGAACTGGGAAGAGGCGATCCACTGGTACGACAGCGTTTTGAACATGACGGACTACGATGAGGGAGGAGAGTTTGATGGGACCCAAGACGAGCCTCGTTACCTCCTGCTGGCCAGAGAGGCGGAGATGTACCAGGAGGGAGGGCACAGTCTCACCGCAGACCCACAGAAAGCAGGTTTGACCTCACTTAAACTTAACAAAGCTTATGAAATTAACAAAACATCGATTAGATCTACTTTTTCATTATAATTTATGTCTAAATAGAGATCTAAAAAGTGTGTCGACCATCGGCTGACCTGCTCTCTTATCAGTATCAGCATCGGCCGTCAAAAGAGTGATTGGTTGATCACTAATGCACACATAGAGGAGAAGTTCTTCTTCACTTTCTGTCCATTCTCACACATTTAAAAAGAAACATCTCCAGGTCTCTCCAAGTGTTAAAAACACACAGTGCTGCTTCTGTCCTCACCTCTTTGTTTTTTGCTGCAGGTGATTTGTTTACAGAGGCGGCGGAAGATGCCATGGCGGCCATGAAAGGTCGACTGGCGAACCAATACTATATGAAAGCTGAAGAAGCCTGGGCACTCATGGAGGAGTAACTCTGGATTCGTATTTCTATTTCAAAAAGGCCACGGGAGTTAGTTTGCCTGACTGTTAGCCAGGCTAGTTTACAGATTTTTTTAATACAGTGTGTTTTGCTAATGGTGCTTCGTGTGTGTGTGTGAGTGTGTGCGCAGGGTTATTTTTTTGCCCTCAAGGATCAATCTCACCCATCAGCTGTCTGATCTTTCCTGTTGTTCATGGAGATACTCACCCTGATCGCTCTTTACTTTCATTTTACATCTCTATTGACCCTTTTTAGCTTTTTGCTAAATGAATGCATGAAAAAGAAACGCTGCAAAATCAAAGAGAAGTGCGAAATGTTAACTGACTTTGACCCAAATGTTAACCAATTTGTGTTCCAAGAATTTATGTAAAAAAAGAAGTTGTAAAATAAAGTTTGAATGAATTTTGGGTACAAAAAAACTGTCCTTTGTCAGGTTTGTATTATGCAGTATTCATGGACTTCACTACACAGACATTAACTGGAACCCATACAACCCCAGCATCAATATACCAGAAATGAAACAACCAAAAACATTTTAAAAAAAGAGTCTAAACTGACATAAACCCAAACATAACAAGACCCAACAACACAAAATCCCCAAAATATTCAATGACTTAACAACTGAGGATACAAGTTCAGCTTAAAATGTCCCGAAAAAGTTCATCTTTTCCCATAATTTAACTCCAAAAAGTGAAACTTCCATATATTCTAGATCCATCCCACCCATAGTGAAACTTTTCAAGACTTTTTTTGCTTTAATTTTCATGATTATGACTTGGAGCTCAGGAAAATCAGAAATTCAAGATTTCAAACCTTAAAAAAAATATAAAGAAACACTTTTTTTTAATTTCTCACTGACATACTGGCCTTTACTGAATGATAGTGTCACAATGTATTTGGGGAATCTGTTATATACTCAGGTTGATCTCAGGGGTCATGTTTTTGAAAAGCTGCGAGTTTTCTTAATTATAAAGTCACTCAAAGTCAAAGTTAATCATTAAAGTCATTATCGTTCATTTCTGTCCACCTTTTATCAGTCCGTAGACACATTAAAACATCCAAAAATATATATAGAAACAGACTTTTTTTCTCACTGACACACTGGACTTGAATGAATGATCGTGTCACAATGTATTTGGGAAATCTTTTATATATTCAGGTTGATCTCAGGGGTCATCTTTTCTAAAGGTTCAAATCACTGAGAGTGTTCTTAATTATAAACTTAATTATAAACTTATTTAAGATAGATAGATAGATAGATAGATAGATAGATAGATAGATAGATAGATAGATAGATAGATAGATAGATAGATACTTTATTAATGCCAGAGGGAAATTCAAAATATATAGAAGACAAAAGTTAATCATGTAAGTCATCATCGTTAATTTTAATGCAACTTTTATCAGTTAGATGAGACATTACTACCAAATCTTTACTCTTAACCAATGAGATTTAATGTTCTTCCAGATCTGTCAAAACAAGTTCATAAATGTTGACTTGAGTGTTGAAATTCAGCCGTTTCCAATCATATTAATTCGTTAAATACAATGTATAAACACGGTCTGATGCAGACTTCCATTCTTTTGGGTCATGCGAGATTCGAACCTTCAGTTGTCCGGGGAGCTCCTCCTGGCCTCTGCGGACAGACTAGTTTATTTGCTCTCAGCCTAGGTGAGACTCGAATGGTGTTGTCTCTGGTTTAAGTGCAAAGAACCCAAAATGTAGGGCCCAGCAACACATAAACATACTTTACAATATTACTGGAGCAAATTATAAGAAACTGTGTGTCAAGTCGAAGAAGTTAAAGGTGAATTTACTCACTTTTTGATAGTATAGTAACCTATTGTTCATTTCGGTATTGCCCAAACATATTGTGTATAAGGTAGCGTGGCCGAGCGGTCTAAGGCGCTGGATTAAGGCTCCAGTCTCTTCGGGGGCGTGGGTTCGAATCCCACCGCTGCCATCACTTTTTGCCCACACAGTCCTCTCCAACCAAGAATGTCTGTTCATGTACGTTGCAGAAGGCCCCACAAACCCGAATGTTCCTCCACTGCAACAGGTGAAAACGAACAATAATAGTCGGTAACACACTCCGGGGGTCTCGCTGTGCATTGTGGGCACGAGCTCCTCCCCACGTGTCTGTGTGGAGCGGAGTCAACATGGTCCTTATACCGACTCAATCCACTAGCTGAGTTTGTCACTCCTGCTATAGACCTCTACGCACCTCATCCATGGACCGTGTCCCTCACGGATGAGATAGCCAAAACTGTTCTTTAAAGTGTGCAGGTGAGAGCTGGGTGAATTTAAGAAGCTGTCTAGACAAAAAAGGAGGAGTTATTTCAGGCCTCTTCTTACCTTTAGTGTGTTATTTTGACTGGCATGTGTTGCTAGCTTACTAATGCTAAGCTACGCTTCCTTGCTAGGTAATGCACCACCGGCTACTCCTCTAGGTTCGCAGACTAGCTCGGCTGTTTTGGTCTGTTTGTAAAGAAAACGATAGGAATTATTCAGTTAATTGTTTCTGAATAACTTTGACGTGTTTAAATTTACTCAACAAAGCAGAATCATCTTTGTAGAGCAGGCCGCTGACAACTTGCATGAAGGTTTGGTGCTAGCAGGCTAATGAAGCTAACGTGTCCAGTTATGTGACATTTTTCATTGATAAATCGCCTGTTTGAGGCGTTCAGGTAACACTCATCAGCTTTATGTGAAGATTATTCCTATATGTTTACATGAGGATCATATAATTAACATGTGGATTACACTGTCTTACATCATGTTGGTTGTACTTGATTGTGTCAATGATAATATCACATGATAAAGTGAATGTTTATACTCTGGCACTTGTAATTATTTGTCTTCTGTTTTGGTTTGGATGTCAGAATAAGTTAGTACTGTCTCAGGTTTTCTTATATTGGATAATTGTGTTTAACTCTCCTGTTGTCCTAATGTGATGTTGATGATGATGATGAATCACATTGCAGTCATCAGACCTCTTTGTTAACAGGTCTGGGTGTAACTCTGAATGTATGTGCAGCTCTAATAATGAATATCTGTAACCCGGCGTGTCTTTGATTCCAGGTTAGATCTCTGAGATCTGCTGCAGTCCCCCCTCTGTTTCATCTCTCATCCCCTCCTCGCTCTGTCTGCATCAACATGGCAAGCGGGGATGATGATGACCCCATTATAGAAGAGGTGCGTCCATACCTCAAGCTTAAAGATATGTGCCAGTGAAACACTTATAGATCTGACTTTTCTCTCCTTAGATTTACATAGTTGTCAAACATCCAAAACCAACCAGCAGCAGCATTCAAAGGTATATTCCAGCATAAAATTAATTTAGGGTCAAACACACCGTACACCAAGTTAGACACCCCCTCGAGAGATAAATGTTGCCGAACGTTTGCTTCTCTAGTTATACCAACTTTAGTAACGACCGCAGGATAGAAATACACAGCGGTCTAAAAAAGCATAAACAAACCTCAACCAGAACGCCACTCTTAACAGCACCTAACTTTATCAACAGCACATATAGAGTCCCAGCCACAGCATTAGCCACCAAACATCTCTTTAACTTTGCCTAATTTCTTTAGCAAAGAGACTAATCACAACTCAGCTACTCTCTTCCAGCAGCCGCTTGTTTGTAGCGAGACCTTGACCAGTGACGCAGTGACAGCGGGGTGACGCAGCTCAAGAAAGAACATTTATGATCATTACTTCATGGAAATGCAATCAAGCAGAAGAACTACCGCGTCTGCAGAGCAAAATGATAAATATGGTGATTCTTACTTCAAGAAAATGATAAAGAAATGATCATAAATGTTCTTCCTTGAGCTGCGGCACCCCACAGCAGTCGATGGACTCGCCCAGAGGTCTCGCTACAAACAAGCGGCTGCTGGAAGAGAGTAGGTGAGTTGTGTTTAGTCTCTTTGCTAAAGAAACCAGGCAAATTTGAAAAGATGTTTGGTGGCTGGGTCCCTATATGTACTGTCGATGAAGTTAGGTGCTGTTCTGAGCATTATTTGTGGCGTTTTGGTTGAGGTTTGTTTACGGCTCCTCAGACCGCTGTGTATTTCTATCCTGCGGTCATTACTAAAGTTGGTATAACTAGAGAAGCAAGCGATCAGTAACATTCATCTCTGGAGGGGCTGTCTTGCTTGGTGTTACGGTGTGTTTGACCCTAAATTAATTTTACACCAGAATAGCCCTTTAAGTGGAGGACCAGGGACTGGAATTGCTCAGATTTTGGTGATGCCACTGAATGTTTTTGACTTCATAGGCAAAATAAGGCTCTAACATTTACATCTAAACTGGTCTTTTAACATAACACAGATGTCTGACCTGTGCTTCTGTGATGTTGTGTGTAACTCAGGCGATATAGACTGATCTGTCCCTCACTCATGACTGAGATTAATGTGTCTTTGTTTCAGATCGATGTTTACCTCGCTAAAAGCCTTGCGGATAAGCTCTATCTCTTCCAGGTATCTCTTTCCTTCAGTGACTGTTTACATATTCAAATCCAGCCTCAGTCACAGTCTAACCAAAGTCTTCGTCTCTGAACACAGTACCCCGTCAGACCCTCTACTATGACCTATGATGATGTCAGCCACCTAGCTGCGAGGATTAAACCCAAGCAACAAAGGGTAAGATCAGCGTTTTTCTCATATTGTATCAGCTGCTGTCGTAGAACATAATTGTAATTTATTTTGCTCCACCTGTGATTACAGGTGGAGCTGGAGATGGCCATCAACACGATGAGTCCAAACTACTGTCGCAGCAAAGGAGAGCAGATTGCTCTGAATGTGGACGGCACGGCGTATGATGAAACCAACACTTACACAGCGTATGTTTAAGAAAAGAAAACTGCATTCACAAGAAACCTGTTTGAAGGTTATTCTGAAATAGTCAGAATGAGTTCATCTGCACCCAAGACCAGCAGAAAAGACACATGAAGTTTTCCTACTGTCATGTCTGTGCAGTTTCTAGAACATCTGCAAACATGCCATTAAAAGATGTCCAGTGATTCCTGAAACCTCAGCGTCACAGTGAACAGCTGTCTTACTGTCACAGCTCTCAGACTCTGTTTCTTCTCTTGTTTTTCTTCTGCAGGAAAATGATGGACAAGCAGACCTTTTCCTCCATCCAGGCCACCACCAACACATCCAGATATGCTGCTGCCGTGTTTCGCAAAGGTGTGATCCGGCTCTTTAGCCTAATTATCATCGAGCGTGTGGCGAGTCTAACCTGTTTCTTATGACTACACAAAGGTCACTCCTGCAGTTTGCTCAGAGTCCATGTGAACCTCTTATCAGTGTCGCCTTTTTTTATCTAATCTAAAGTTTTATCTCACCTCTGAATGTGACTCGATGACTGTCGCACATCAGTATGATCAACTTCATGATATAAAAACACGAGTTATGTTGTTTCTCACTTAGACGACACCTCAGGGCCACCAAAGTGTTTTTTCCTGCCATCCCCCATTTCTTAAAATTCATCCAGCACCTGAAGTTATTAAACTACATGATCTCCTGTTGCTTTCTGCCCTTTGCATCCACTAACCTTCAGCACCTGACACTTGCACTGCAGGTGAAACGATCTGGAAATCTGAGTCGTGTATTTGGACTCCTTTTTAAAAATGTGCTGCTGATGAATATTGTGAAAAGATCTGAGACCAAACAGCAGGAGGTGGGATGAGGACTTGTATCTGGACTTAAGAACCAGTAACCAGATCACAGAGTCATCATTACTATATCTCTATCCACAGGTGAGCTTCATGTCACCCCTCTGACCGGGATCCTTCAGATGAGACCCAGTTTTTCGTACCTCGACAAGGCAGACAACAAAACCAGAGAGAGGGAGGCGGCCAACGAAGGTGTGTTTACTTTTCAAAGATGTATTTATTTTAAAAGACGCAGTAGTCATCTTTTTATTCTTGTATGCCTAATTAGCTGATCATAAATCGTATCCAATCTAATCTGGAGTTTACCATAACGCTATAACCATCCAGAGATAAAGAAGCACAGACAGCATCTTGCAGCCTGGCACTGTTTGTCAGTATGATATTTGTCAGATATGGTTATATGTGGGTGTGTCTGATAAAGTCGAGAGTAATTAGATTAGATTAGATAGAACTGAATTTATCTTTTTGGGGAAATTCCAGTAACATCATGTACAGAAAAGAAAAAAAGAATAATCAAATATACAATACATAAAAAATAACTTTTGATAATTCAAGCATTTATTTATAAAAAGTAAGATTCAAAGATTTAATGAGTGACTAGCACAGGCATGTAGATGAGGTCCGAAGGTGGTGGTTCAGGATTTGCCAGTCTAATCCACTCACAGCAAACCTGTGAACAAAGTTTAACCACAGACTCAGTGACCCAGAGTTCAGCCCTCTGAGAGAAACACGGCATTTTTGTCTGGGAGGGATAAGAAATCAGTCACTTTCAGCTCATCCATAGATTGAAATAAATAAAATACTTGCAGCTCTTCACATATAAGGATTTGGCTGTTTTTATGTAGATTCACTTGAGGTTAATGTCAGGTTAATGTCCGAGACACTTAAAGGGTGGACTCTGGAAAAATGAAAATACTAAATAAGATACTCTTTTTTTTCCCCACCTTGCTACTTGACTACTTTTTATCTACCAAACAGAAAAAGTTTCTAATTAGTTACAAATATAAGTCATCAAGTAACCTCAGATCTGACAGCAGAGCTCAATTGACTGTATTTTATTTTTAAAGGAAACAACATTTCAAAGAGGAAAATTGAACTTGTCATATAACTTTGAGTCTTGACTTCTTCAGGAGGAGATTCCTCTCAGGATGAAGCCGAGGAGGAAGTCAAGGCCATTACGGTAAAACCTGAAGCCCACAAACTCACGAGTCTTCAGCTCGGTTTGTAAATATGAACCCGTCACTCACAGATGGCTCCGTCTGTCCTCTCCAGGTGAGGTTTGCCCGTCCGGAGTCGGAGCAGGCCCGGCAGAGGAGGATCCAGTCGTACGAGTTCCTCCAGAAGAAGCAGGCGGAGGAGCCGTGGGCTCACCTGCGCTACCACGGTGTCAGGGTACGAGAGCGCTGCTTTATCAAACTCAAGAACAATTTAGAGATTGACATTTTCTCCCCCCTGGATTCTGGGCAGTTGATGATTTTGTGATTTTGATTTTTGATCCAGGACAGCAGATCGGAGCACGAGAAGCAGTACCTGTTCTGTCAGTCCGTGGACGCCTCGCAGAACACGGAACTGGTCAAAACTCCCAAGTGAGTAATCGAGATCTTTCCAAAGATAATAATTTTCTGAGCCAGGTTTTAGTGATCTTAGAGAAACATTAAAGTCAGGAAGAAAAAGGCCGATTGTGTTCACACTGTGAGAATTTCAGGAGCTCAGTCTGATGATCAACCTTCCTCCGACTCTCTGTTCTGTAGGGAGTACCTGGCCATGCTGATGCCTCCTCTGGCGGAGGAGAAAGTGTACGTTTTCCTCTCGTTTCAGACTTGTTCTAAAAGTTGAAAATGTCATAAACCCAGAGATAAAAAGTTTCTAATGTTTTTCTTATTTTGTTTGTTTCTTTGCTCGTCAGTGTGAAGCCGGTCGGTCCCAGTAATGTGCTCTCCATGGCTCAGCTCAGAACGCTGCCGCTGGGAGACCAAGTCAGGACCCTGATGAAGAACGGTATGTGATCTTTTTTAAGCTGCTGATAATCTGATGGTTGTTTCCTTTTTTTTCCTGTTTTTTTTCTGATCGTGTCTCCTCTGGTTTTCAGTCAAAGTCATGCCGTTTGCGAACCTGATGGGCCTGCTCGCCTCCGGCACGGACTCCACCGCAGTGCTGCGCTGCATCCAACAGGTGGCACTGCTGGTTCAGGGGAACTGGGTGGTTAAAAGGTGAGAGGAAGCAGCTTGTGACAGATTTTAATAAGAGCTCCTGTTTGTTTTTCTCTTATGAACGTTTTCCACCGAGGAGCTGAGTAATAAAGTTCCTTATTTTCTTCCCAGTGATGTTCTGTATCCTAAAAACACCTGCAGTCCTCACAGCGGCGTCCCGGCTGAAGTGCTGTGTCGTGGCAGAGACTTTGTGGTGAGCTGGTCCTCTTTATGAAACCTTAAACAGAGCAGTGTCCCATAATGAGTCTTTGTCTGTTTAATTTTAAAGTCACAGTCTCTCAGTTTGTCTGTTTTTGTCGTTAGATGTGGAGATTCACTCTGGAGCGCTCTGTGATGAGGAAGGAGATCACCGCCATCATCAAAGTAAGAAACGAGACCTGCTTGGTGATAGATGGCGCCCATTTTTATAGAAACTAATTTTTGCCTCATATTTTTAAAGTTATGGTTGACGAAACGATTTGGAAAAGGCGTCCCACCCCTCAAAACACAAACCTCTTCCCTCTGTGCTCCACGATAACTCCCCCAAACCTGTATCGCCTCCCCCACGACACACCCCCTCTGACAGAGCAAGAAACCGGCCGGCAGAAGATCCTGCGCTAGCTTCGAATAGGATTCACCATTTGATATCAAGATATCAAGACTCGAGCACAACAAGAGAAGAAGTCAGAGTTTATAAAATACAAGAGTTAAAACAACGAGCTAAAACGGTTAAAAAAGACGTGGTTTAATCTTTGATCGAGGGTTTGGAAATGCAGATTGGACGTGTGCAGATGGTGTTAAAAACTAAAAGCTGATCTCTGAAGTTCAGCATTAGTAAATTAAATCACCTCACTGATTAAGTCTGTTATCGTCGCTCAGATGCTGAGCCTCCTCCGTCTCTCCTCTCTCACCTTGAAGCTGCTGCTGCTCCTTTGTCATCCGGGTAAACCCGACTCACTCCTCTTCCTCTTTTGTCTTCGCAGCTTCCTCCAGAGGACGTGAAGGAGTTCCTGGAGCATGTTTCGGCTCCTCGGGTGAACCGGGGTTGGGAGTTCCTTCTGCCGACAGATAAGGAGTTTGTTAAAAAGCACCCAGACGTCGCTCACAGGCAGCACATGCTGTGGCTCGGCATTCAGAGCAAGTAGGTCGCACCCATAAAAGCAGATTTACTCCAACGTTATAGACGAGTCATGAAAGAGACGCTAAAAGTCTTTTCTTTCGTTTAAGGCTGGAAAAAGTCTTCAACTTCTCCAAAGAGGACTTCATGCCAAAGAATTGTCCTCAGCCCGGTGTGTTCAGAGTTATTTTTAAGACAGAAATGAAATATCGAGCAGAAAGGGTCAAAATGAGCTCATGTGTTTGCTTTTTCTCAGAGCCCGTCCACGTGAGCGGGGAGCAGCGTCTCAAGGCGGCTCAGGAGCGCGCTCAAGAACACCGCGCATCCCTTCAAAAGGACCTGGATGCCAAACGAGCTGGAAGCGGCGCCCGCGTCAAACAGGAGCCGGCCAGGGAGGACGAACCCATGGACACTTCCTCTTCCTCCTCTTCCATCCCTAACGGTTCTGTCAACGGTTACCCCGGCTTCGATCACACGAACGGTAACGGGGCCGACGCGGCGTCTCTGGAGCTGCAGGACTTTGTGAGAAAGACTTTCAGGAAGCATTTCGTGCTGACGCTGAACGAGTTCAAGAGGCTGTTTAACCTCCACCTGGCCTCCATGCCGGTGGGTCAGAGCATCTTCCAGTCCATCTCAGACCACATGCTGCAGGAGGCCATACTGCTCAGCCCGTGCAGACAGATAATGGTGCCTGTGAGTATGAAGGAGCGACGCCATACAGCTCATTCTTGATAGATGATGCACGGATACCCCAGTTTCTGTCTCTGTTATGGTTTAATCTGATGATGAAACCATCTGCAAACAACACAGAGTAATATTTGAAAACCAGAGTGAGAAGTGTGAGGAGTTGTATGCACATCTGATAGAGAGCATAAACTAGCTCTTGTGGTTTCTTGTTGGGGTGACCAATCACAGATCAGCAGATTTTGGCGTCTGCTGTATGGAGAGCAAAAGCAGGCAGAAACTAATCTACGATAATGACTTTCCGGCTTCCATCGCGGGGTCAAATTCTGGTGCATAGATTAAGTAAGGTCTAGGAGATAAACCGAAAATGTACCCATACCGAAATTTCTTCCTTCAGTCCATCCTTCTGCCAGCCAGCCAAGGCAGTTTCTCAATTTGACAATATCTCACATTGCAACATTTCTTATCCATTGGTTGGAAGGGCGCAGGCAGAAGAAACATCTTATATTACCTGCCCCTCACTCAAAGTCTAATTGTTCTAATAATCTATCACTGAGCAACATTCATACCACAAAACAAAACACAACAAAACAAACAGCAGAGTTTCAAATTGACATTTCGGTCACTGAGCGATACTGTAGTCACACCATGAAGTAAACAAAACAAGCACAATAATACATATAAATCAAAGACAGCATTTGAAGCCGACTCTTCTACAAGCATCATGGGTTTCTTTTGTCATAATTTCTAATTTATGACAATAACCGACGTCATTTTGTCCATATCAGTAAATTTGGTGTCAAAAAAATAGATAAATAAAAGTTTGTTTTGGATGTGTGTAGGTAGGCTATGGTCTCATGTCCCTTTTAACGTGACTCCACCCCATCCAGTCTGTAACAAAGAGGGAGAGACAGGTGAGGAGATGGAGGACGGTTCAAAAGTTGAAGTAGACGAAGTTAACATAGGAGGGGGTGAGCAGCTTGTGGAGTAGTTATCATCGATTTATCGTTATCGAGGTGAACTGCTCAATATATCGTGATATTGATTTAAGGTCATATCGCCCAGCCCTAGATTAAGCGTACTGGTGCTGGTTCTTCTGGAGCGCTCGCCTTGTTTGGTGAGTTGGTTTGGTGTTTTTCCACCTCTGCATCCATCTGCACTGAATCAGCCAATCAGCAGCCCCGTTCTGATTAATCAGGGCGTGTTGTAGAAGTATGATTTTAGAGGTGTTTCACTTAGATCTCTGTTTAACTGGCTCCACACCTGAGGAACAAGCAGACCTCTATGTGTCCCATCAGGTTTTATAAAGCCCCTGCTGTCCTGAGGTGGAGGATGATGAGGAGGGGGTTTCCTGTGCGACCGACTGCCTGAATGCAAAGATATCAGTTTTCTCTCGCAGAATAACGTCTTTAACGGTCGCCTCGCTCCTGAGCGCTCTGTTGTCTCCACAAGAGCCGATTCATCCATGTGATACAGGTCTGGTTCTCGGGTTCCACTCGGGTCCCTGGAGCCACCTGATACCTGTGTTTTAGTCGGTCCTCTATGTTTGGACTCAGGTTTAATATAGAGGGATCAGACTTGTTTTTGTTGTTTATTTCAGCCCTCCTTTTGCTCACAGTGCGGGGAGCGGCGTCTCGTCTCATTAAGCAGAAGATCTCCTGCCAGGCCCAGCCCTGTCCTGGTTTAGGTCTTATCCAATCTGCTTCTCTGACATGAGAGGATTTTAATGGCTGCAGGGGGGGGGGAGTGGCTGATGGCCGTCTTTGTTATGCAACAGATTATGGCCCTCAAAATAAATCTCATTAGCCATCAGAGGGGGGCTAATCTGGTTTGTTGTTTGTAAACTCGGGCAGATCTGGGACCAGGTGGTACTCCTTCTGTGTTACCGTGAGCCTCATAGTTCAGACATTTGACTTCTTAGAGATCAGGTTTGTGTCAGACGGTGGAGCTCTCAGTGCTGGTCCTTCAGCAGAGCTCTGACCGTTCACGTTTTCAGCACTTGGAAGAGAGAGAGAGCGGCTTTAAGGCGTTAACTGACGGTAACTGATCTGTTTTTGCACACCTGAAATTAGTGCTGGGCGGTAAAACGATAACGAAATTAATTTCCCTCAGTATCGATATAGAACATAGTCGATGTGCTTTTTTGATAGTCGTCATTAAAAAGGAGAAAAGTGCGTTAAGCTAAGGTGTTTGGTGTGTGTCCCTGTTAAAAGACACAGATACAGATGTCCAGTTTAGTGGTGGATTTATCTGACTGTGGTTCTGCAGATGCAGATATAAAGCAACAATCAGTACAGCTCACATCATACATAACGTGAACATCAAGTAGCATGAGATAGCATTCGCCATATTCACGTAAACAATACATTAACACAATAAAGCATCCAACTTGGACAGTGAAACGTCATAAAACTCACTTCTGTCATTTACACACAATAAACCCGAGATGTGAAGGTGAATATCGGGTAAAAACAGGTAAGAGGATATTTACGAACTATCCTCTGCTGCATCAGGAGGAAAACTAAACTTTCGCTGCTGCAGCATCTCATAAATACACAGCTGCGTTTAATTGCATCAGAACTAGGGCCCGACTGATATGAATTTTTGGGGCTGATCGGCTAGCGAAAATCGGCTAGCTTTGGCGATTAGTCTCAGATGGGCTAAAATTGACCGATATAATCAGCTTGCCAATAAATCGGTCGGGCCCCAATCGGAACGCCTATGGTGCGTTCACCAGCATAGGACAAATGAAAACTCATCGTAAAACACGATATAACTGAACGGTATCGCAAATGCAAAACGTTACAAACCCTCAGCGGCGTATGAAGCCCACGGCGCCTGAACAGCCGGAACAGCCGACCATTCAGTCCGATTTCTCTCGCGCAACGCCTTACAACAAAACGTCAAAGAGACACAAAGACCTCACAGATGCAGATTATCGTATTGCAAAAGACATGCTACCAATAAACACTGTTAATTTTTTTTATTCATATCGTGATACACATCGATATCGCCTGATATGAAAAAAATATATCATGATAAACTTTTTCCCATATCGCCCAGCCCTACATAAAATCAAGGTTCATGAGCTCCAAGGCTTGAAATGAGGTTTTCTACCACTTTTTTTTACCACATGTGTAAATGCAGAGTCATCCACATATTAGGCAGCAGGTTTGTGCTTCAGGTTTACAACATCAAATTGTTGGTCTTACTCTGGTTCCTGAAACTGAGTTTGACTTCCTGTTATTAAACGTCGTCTTTATTGAAGCCAAAATGCGTCCAAATTAGAGACAGAGCTTTCTTTGTCCGCTGCGGTCTCTAACATGTAAAATATCTGACAGTTTCTTATAATGTAACCTTTCATCCGCCATGTTTTACCTCCTCTCTGTCACGCTCGGTATTTCCTGACTTGTTCCTGAATCCTAACCAGATCTCTTCCTCTACAGTTTCCCGCTCAGAGCACTGCGGCGCCTGACGAGCAGAAGGTGTTCGGTTTGTGGGAGACCGGAGAAGACTTTGACAAGGTGAGCGCTCAGACTCTTCCTGTCGCTGCACGTCACCGTCTCTTTCTACATCTTGTAGAAAACTCAAACCACAAACCTCAACGCAGAGTTTCTCATGAAGCCGAGACTTCATGCAGAGTGTGGGCGATGATCGCTGCAGAACTTCAGAGGTGAAAAAAGTAGGACACGGCTCGTTCGGCAGAAAACAGCACAGTCAGAGTGGAGAAGCAGCGAATGAAAACGCTGATTTTCTTTCTTTTTTATTCTGGTTTCAAAAAGTGAGAAGAGTGCTAGCTGGAAATGTCAGTGTCTTTATTTCTTTTAGGTTTCTTTTAAGAAATTACAGGTTTGATGAGGAGATGCATTCCCAGCTCATAGTCCTCTTGAACATTTGCAGTCCTGAAAATTTCCAGGAAATATCTTGGAGCTCTGGTTTTGCATTTCCTCACAGGAGCTTTAAAAATAGAAGTGAATGTATTTTCAGGATTTGGAAGAGCAGGATAGGATAGAGCAGGAAATGAAGAAAGAGACCTTAGATTGGATATAAACCCAGGCTCTCCGCTCAACACAGGAGAGATGTTTCAACTTTGGCGTCAAACTCTAGATGGAAAAGTCGCCGAATGATCTTTAAACCCGTTTTGTTTTGTTTTTCTTCTCCTCCTGCAGCATCGTCGGCTCCTCTACGACCTTTTCACCAAGAACTACAGAGTCAGGAGGAACATGATTCAAGCCCGACTGGCGCAGGAGTTCGAAGACGTCCCAAAGGCAGACATCGACCGTCTGCTCAGCGTAAGACAGACGATGAGGCTGAACTTAAATTCTTCTGTTTGGTTTTAATTTCCTGTCGTTGACCTCCTCTGTCGTCTCGCTCCAGGAGTGCTGCAGCAGCCACGCGGGGATGTGGTACCTCAAAGGGACGATACAGTCGTGACGCTGAGCGCCTGCCCCCCATCTGCGATCACCGTCAGCCAATCACATCCTCGCCCTGGTGACCAGCGGGAGGGCAGACAGACAGACAGAAAGACAGACAGACAGATCAGAGCCAATCACAACCCGCCCAGCTCAGAGGACAGGTAGGCGGATCGAGAACAAGGCATCAGGAAGTGAATTCAGAGCATTTAACGTTAACGTGCGAGCGCTCTGATGCAGCACGGAGGATCTGAACCCGACACACACTCTCACACACACACACACAGCTGAGTGTCTGAGGGGAGATATGAAGAAAACAAGATACGCTGTACATACTCGGTTTATCTTTAGGATTTTGGATTTCATGTTTGATTATTTTGAATTCAACTTTTACTCTGGAAAGCAGCTGTTGCTCAAAGTGCGATCAGGATAATTTTATTTAAGGGTTCAAAAACACCGACACTCAAGAGGAAGTGAGGAAACCTGGTTTATTTTCAATCTGGCTAAAGCATGTAGAGTTATAAAAACATCTTTTCATGCTTGATACGAATTCAAAGGGCTGCGGAGTTCAGACGATGGTCACCGTGAACGATAAACTAAAGGCACTTAAAGTGACTCTGCAGTAATGAGGGGAAATCACAGATGTTCTGAAATCACCCGTTTTCACCACCTGTGGACCTGGACTGCTGCATCTGATGTGGCTTTTCTCTTCAGTCAACTGTGAACTGAGCTGAAAACTGAAGTGAACGAGTGACGCTGAGGTTTGTTTCCGGTTGAATGTGACGAGTTTATCAAAGTTTTCCTTCATGAGGCTGAATTTGATGATTAGACCAGAAAAAATCTCAGTAATCTGGTTCAGTCGGGATTTGATCCACCGCTCGGAAACGCTGGACCATCTTCCCTGGAACGACGGGGAAGTCGTTGCTATGGAAACGCTGTTGTATCTCCATTCGCTGCTATCTCGAGCCTCCATCTAGAAGTGCCTCTGCCTCACACGGCGATCAGGACAAACTCCCACGTGTTCACTGGCAGGAAAACGCTCATCGAAATCCAAACAGTCGAATCATGGAAATAAATGTCAGATAAAGAAATTGTGATGTGGCACATTAAACGACACAGCTTTTTCTTTTTTTCATTTGTTTACTCAATAAATATTGTGAAGCTGTTTGATGTCTTCTCTCTTACTTTCACATTCAGAAGCAGGTTTTAAAAACTTTCAGAGAACTTAGATATTATTTAAAAAAACAAAATCACCACTAAAATATAAACAAAAACTTGATTTGGTTATCAGAAGAACTCTAAATGGTCAACAATTAAAGGGGATGCATGCGTAAGAGAAGATTTGTTTTCATTAATGAGCTGAAACTAAAATTTAGGTGTGTTCAAGAACCAGTGGACTGAGGTTCTGTTCTGGGTTGATTGAAGGAAGGAGTCGCAGTAGTCCATGCATGATATTACATGTTGTGTTGTTGTGTGCTGTCAGGTCGGGTCTGATCGTGCTCTTGCAGGACTGAGCAGTTAAAGCCACGCCCAGATTCTGAGCAGACCTCTCGGGCACAATCACAAAAACATTTATAATCATTTCTTCATGTAAATACAATCAGACCGAGACGCTAAGACAGAAGAACTACCGCGTCTGTTAAATGATTAATATGGTGATTATTACTTCAAGGAAATGATAAAGTAATGATCATAAATGTTCTTCCTTGAGCTGTGTCACCCCGCTGTGGTAATGGACTGGCCTGAGGTCTCGCTACAAACAAGCAGCTGCTGGAAGAGAGTAGGTGAGCTGAGTTTAGTCTCTTTGTTAAGGAAATTTGGCAAAGTTATAAAGATGTTTGGTGTCTAGTACTATGGCTGTGACCCTATATGTCCTGTTGATGAAGTTAGGTGCTGTTCTGAGCATTATTTGTGACGTTTTGGTTGAGGTTTGTTTATGGCTCCTCAGACCGCTGTGTATTGCTATTGTACAGTCATTACTAAAGTTGGTTTAACTAGAGAAGCAAGCGGTCGGCAACATTCATCTCTCGAGGGGGTGTCTAACTCGATGTTACGGTGTGTTTGACCATAATTTAAATTTACGCCGGAATATCCCTTTAGTAGGGAATCTTTAAATCAAGAAACTGCTCGATAGATTGACCTTAATGAATCGTCTTAATCTGACTTTCAGTTTGTCCCAATAACTATCCTTTTATATACAAGTACACATCAGTAGGGCTGAAACAATTCATCCAGTACCTCAATTACAAATAATTATATAATCTCTGCCTTGACTACTGGTTTATCAACTCAAATCGTCACTGTTTTGCACAGATTATTTTCAAGGTGACAACACGTTTACATCACCACGGTAGAAGGAAGAGTAAGCGTGGTTTTGGTTTTGTGAAGCGGAAAAAACAAAAGATGAGAGGGGCTTTTTTTCTGCAGAGCTCCTGTAGCTCCGGCGCTGCTCTGCACGCTCCTCGTCATGCTCACTTGTAGCCTAACATTGCAGGTGTAGTAGAAGTAGCAGGTAACATAGGAGCTATACTCAGACACTAATGTCTTTAAGGACATAAAGTTAATATTATAATTAGCTTTCTTACTAGCAGTAAAGTAGAATTCAGTAGAATACTCGATTACTAAAGTGTTCAAAAGCTGCGGCCCTAAGTAATAGAATATTTGCATTATAAAAAAGACTAAATGTATGAAAGGAGGGACACTGCAGTGAAAGAAACCACACAAATCAGTGCTTGCTTCTCATTTTATGGCTCAGAACAACAAACCAAAAGGCCGTGTCATGACAGAGTTAAAAACACTCAGAGCGTACATTCATACAATCAGCTGATTCTTCATTGAACATCATCACACATTTGAACCACTACATGTGCGATGTAAAGTGTCAGAGAGCATTAAATAACGCATATGCAACCCTAAAGTGCTTCTCAATGTGATTTTTAAGACAAACTATGTTCACAGTTTAAAGCTTACCACACAAACATCAGGCGGAAGCTTCTATCGTACGTTTCTCCATGAGGCGGATATACGAGGAGTCACATGAACGAGTTCTTTAAATATCACATTCACTCACTGTTTTCTAACCTATCACACAGTGTCGAGTAATACGCACATTTAGAAAAATCATACACTTTAGCACCTTTAAATCACCTCTAAATCGTATGAACTCCATCACCAATATTACGTCGGAAATTTTGCATAAGTTGCTCTCAAAGGCGCAGGAACAGCTGACGCCAAGAGAGGAGCTTTTACTACATTTCAGGTTGAAAAGAAAGAAATAATTATAAAAGTTCACATTGGGTCATCAGAGGTCAAAACTAACAGCAGGTACAGTAAGAATACTTCATTTCATGGATTCATCTTATTTCTTTAAGCTCCCTGGTGAGAGTTGAGTAGATTAGGAATATTTACAAGGAAGTATATTTATAAAAAGTCTAATTTAAGAGATTTTAGCACCCCTCACTCCTGGAAACTTCTGAATCCACAGAATAAAGTGTTCCTTAAACAGCTTAATGTGAAGAGGTCCCAGAAATGATTTCCTCGGGATCTTGTCAGACGGAGGTAGAGTGATTGTTCAGCAGCGTTAGGCACGGTTGTTTCTGTGCAAAATGAGTCAAATCTTCGATTGAAGCTGCTGGTGCTGGTCTTCGTATTCTGGTATCACTCTGGACCCCGTCCCTCCATCACTCTCTGGGTTAACTCGGAGCTCTACAGTGTGGATTTAGGCCTTATGTGCTGCTGGAAGAGTCTTCACTAACAGTCGCTTTGAACCGGAAGACGAACGTTAATGCTGCAGGTTTGAGTCGTCTCGTTTTCTTTCTCTAGTGCAGACTCGGCAGCCCCTCCTCTGCTGCGAGTCTCTCTCTGTTTTCAATCAGGTCCTCTTTGGTTTTCTGAATGCGAGAGAAAATTTCCCGAAAAAGTTCCTTGTACTCCGGCTGGTGGAAGTCGTCCTCGAAGTCGTCCATGTCAGCCAGAGCAGAACAGGCACCGGAAGCGGAGAGGGAAGCGGTCTGGGCTGATTTGTGGATCTGCTCGTCGTCCGCCTCCTCCTCCTGCAGCCCCAGGTGACACCGCCGCAGCAGCTCGTCGTACTTCACCTGCAAGGCACTGTACTGGGCGTCCACCTCGTTGAGCAGCGAGATCCCGCGATACTTCACCACCCCGGCTCGGCGCACGCAAGAGCACTCGTGGTCATAGATCCTGTCGGGAGAATCAGGCATCGGAGCGGCTTTGAGGAGCCGCTCGCTGTCCCAGCACTTCTGGACTCGTGGGCTTCTGGCTGCAGCGGACTCCCCCTCGTTCTCCTCCTCCGGGTTGAGGAACACCGAGTTGGACAGGAGGCCATGGAGGAGGTCCAGCCGGGTGGATTTTTTGGAGGATTCTGATTTCCAGAGCTGACGAAGCTCCTCGGCCTCTCGCTCCAACTCAGAAACTCTGACCTACAGTGAAGAGAAACGGGTTTGGAGGTGAGATGAAGGTCAAGAAGACGTCAGAGAAGCTTTTCAAAACAATATATATATATATATATATATCTGCCACATGATTCTTTTTGATCAAAGACGTTTGGATTCATCCTCCAGGGACAATGAATGAGGAGCAAAATGCTTTTAAAGGGATATTCCGGCGTAAAATTAATTTAGGGTCAAACACACTGTAACACAGAGTTAGACACCTCCTCGAGAGATGAATGTTGCCGACTGCAGCGGGGTGTCACAGCCCAAGGAAGAACATTTATGATCATTTCTTCATGGAAATGCAATCAGACCGAGACGCTAAGGCAGAAGAACTACCACGTCTGCAGTGCAAAATGATTAATATGGTGATTATTACTTCAAGGAAATGATAAAGAAATGATCATAAATGTTCTTCCTTGAGCTGCGTCACCCCGCATGTCCTGTTGATGAAGTTAGGTGCTGTTCTGAGCGTTATTTGTGGCGTTTTGGTTGAGGTTTGTTGATGGCTCCTCAGACCGCCGTGTATTGCTATCGTGCGGTTGTTACTAAAGTTGGTATAACTAGAGAAGCAAGCGGTCGGCAACATTCATCTCTTAAGGGGTTGTCTAACTCTGTGTTACGGTGTGTTTGACCCTAAATTAATATTATGCCAGAATATCCCTCTAAATTGGCAGCGATTAAAAGTATAACTATCAGACATACCTGACATCCTTCCATCTTCGCCACCTGCTGCTCCAGCGTTGCGTTTTCATTGGCGAGCAACTGGGCCTCCCGCTCCGACTCCTCCCTTCGAGCGCGCTCAGTGGCGTACTGGGTCTGCAGGGTGTGGAGGGACTGTCGTAGAGACGCTTGCTCCTCCTCGCGCCACGCCGCCGCTGAGGATTCAAAGTCGTCCAGAGTTTCGTCAGGGTCGTAGCTGTCCCTGCAGAAGATGATAAACAGTAAATGGACTGTGTTTATATATATGTATCAGTCTGTCCACTCAACGTGCTTTTACTTTGTACGTCATATTCACTCATTCACACTCTGATGGCGGAGGCTGATACAGGAAGTCTCGATCTGTAGCGAAGAGGAACTTGGACTCGGCTCAGAACAGAAACCGCACAAAAGCAGGTGATGTAAGACAGGAAGAAACAGCAGACAGGCCGAGAACGCGGACTCATCAAGGACTTATCAGCCATACAGAGCAGATTAGAGAGCTGCTTATGAATCAATCGCAGCTTCAGGGAGATATCGAGACGTGTTTGAACCCTTTAGCTTAGACTTTGACCCGCTTCCTTCCAACCTGATCCATCAAACAGCGACCAAGTTCAGTGAGATTTCCACCCACCTGACCTGAATGTGTTCACAGGATTACACACACACACGGACACACACACACATGCGCGCAGGACGGTCCGAGCAGAGAGGAAGTGACCACAGCACGGAGCGGTCTGAGGTAGATGTGGACAGCTGCCAGAGGGGAGGATTAGGAGTAATAGGGGGGACTAAAGCCAGGAGGACTCAGGAGGATTTGCGCCTTTTCTTGAGGCTTAAAAGAGCTCCTGGACTCTTGACAATGCAAGATTTCATTTTGACCAGGTTAGGGTACAGATCTGGTCTGAGATTCTTACCGATCAATGTCACACCCCTGTCATCAAAATATAAAATAACTGGAAATTACAGTCATCATGAGTTACTGGACGTAAAAGTACATCCATGATAGGAAATCTGCCATCAAACATTAAAAACCAACAAGTTTCCAGGATTTTCAATCATTTGCTCGTCTCTAATTTATGCAGAGATTCACACACCTGAACCTGTCCCTCAGCCGAAGTTGCTCTCATATTGACAGAGAAAGACTTATTTTCTGCGACTAAACCAAGATCATTCGGTTAAATGTTAAACCGCGGCTCACAGCTGATTAACTCGGCTCGGTGTGATGAACGGAAACTGTAGAAAAGGTTTAATGTTTTGTCTGGCAGCACATCAAGAGCTGACTTAAGGTTTATTTTTTAACTGTGGACACACGTTTACTCCGTCTTCAGCAGGTGGTGTTAAGCTACGCTGCGCTAAAGGCGAGGAGGTTTCATGTGGGGTTGATTCTGGCGGCCCCTTTGGACAGAACCGGCAGTGCACTCCCAGGCATGTTTATTAGGGGTTGTCTCGTATGGTTGTTGTTGTCAATTTAGTTTTTTTGTGCTCTCGGTGCCAAAAGGTGATGTGGGGAACTTTTGATTTGTGTTGCTTTTGGCGCCCCCTCTGGACAGTTTTACCTTTTATCGCTCGTCTTGTACATGTGAAATATCCAAAGGTGCGATTATTCTTTTAAAAAAGTAGGTAAAAACTCTTTAAAGTGCCTTTAATGGTTTAGACTTAAAAGTTTTAGTCATATTTTGTGTATTTCAATCTCCGAACAGCTGGAAAGCTTACGATACTGCACTTAAAAGTCTCTAAAAGACGTAAAAGTCATCGATCTTCCTCAAAGCTGCTTCTTAGCAAGTGACAGAAAAACTGACTCAACACCCAAGAAGTTTGTCGGCAGAGTTTCTTTTGCAATTTCCTGAAACTCTTTCTGCAACACATCCTCTCGTGGTAAACAGACTTTACTTTGAAGAGTGTAAAGCCACACCTGAAAAATACTTTTTCAATCATTAATCTGGACCATAAAAAAATAAAAGATAAAGTCAAAAATGTCTGTCGCAAGTTATATAAGCTCAA
The DNA here is from genome assembly GCA_962446985.1 of Xyrichtys novacula. Classification (NCBI taxonomy): domain Eukaryota; kingdom Metazoa; phylum Chordata; class Actinopteri; order Labriformes; family Labridae; genus Xyrichtys; species Xyrichtys novacula. The sequence continues at coordinate 1,159,794 of OY660882.1, read as the reverse complement.
AGTGAAGCCAATTAACTGTCCAAAAACCAAAAACATTGAATTCAAACAAACAAACAAAAAAAACAGCAAATCTTCACATCTAAAACTAAAAATATTAAGTATTTTCCTGCCGCTTTTTCTTTTTTTATTTACACTCAGTTTTGATGGTTTCATGAAAATATATTCATTGTTTCTCTATCTCTAGTGTGCTCCTCAATACCTCTGCATGCTGTAAATTACTTCTTCAGACACAGTCATCAAAAATAACCTTTCTATTAAATTCAGACTGTTTAATAATCAGTAAAATCTCAAATCTAATCTCTGATACGGCTGAAGCTCTCTCGGCCTCCTCACCTGAGTGCGTTTTGCAGCTCCGTCAGACAGGACACACTCTGGCTGCTGCGAGGGGACCACTTGTCCCCGCGCGGACGTTTCTGAGGCTGTGCAGGACTCAGTTTCAGCAGCTCCACCTGATGCTGCAGCTCCTCCACCTGCGTCTGCAGCAGCTCCACAGTCTCCGTCAGCCTGCAAACAGAGGAAACACGCTCTCTGTTAGGTTACCCGTCAACAAAAAGAGAGAGAGTTATCTTCCCATAATCCCTCTCTTTGCTCACCCCTGGATCCTCTGCTGGGCCGCTCTGTTGTCCAGGACCAGTTTGTGGTTGTTCTGCTCCAGATCCCGCGCCGACATGTCCAGCTGCTCGTACACTTTGGCATGCTGGTCGTTGACCTGTCTGAGGAGGTCCACCTGCTTGGTCAGGTACTGAAGAAGAAGAAGAAGAGGAAAGTTTAAAAATCTAACACCGCAACACCGATTTAGACTCCCCCTCGAGAGATGAATGTTGCCGACCGCTTGCTTCTCTAGTTTTACCAACTTTAGAAACGACCGCACAATAGCAATACACAGCGGTCTGAGGAGCCATAAACAAACCTCAATCAAAATACATATAGGGTCCCAGCCACAGCACTAGCCCTCAAACATCTTTTTAACTTTGCCTAATTTCTTTAGCAAAGAGACTAAATACAACTCACCTACTCTCTTCCAGCAGCCGCTTGTTTGTAGCAAGACCTCAGGCCGGTCCACTACAGACTATAGCGGGGTGTCGCAGCTCAAGGAAGAACATTTTTGACCACAATTACTGCTGTTCTGAGCAGTATTTGTGGATATATTTATGGCTCCTCAGACCACTGTGTTTTGCTATCGTGCGGTCGTTACTGAAGTTGGAATAACCAGAGAAGCAAGCGGTCGGCAACATTCATCTCTCGACATTAATTTTACGCCGGAATATCCCTTTAAATTGATCAGTAACTCAAAAGGAACAAGCTTCAAAAATCATGAACTTTCAGCTTTTAAAAGTGGCAGAGACAATTATAAACTCAATTTTTCCATAAATCCACATCAGCAACATCCATGAGTTTGTTCTTTATTTTTCTAATCGGCTCAATCAACCCAGGTTTCAGCTGATTCACCTGTGATTGGCTTCATTAATCAATCCGTCCTTCTAGAGTGAGCACTGCAAACGGGGATTTCACTGTCTGTTTACCGCACCTCAAAATACTTCGTAATGGCTGAGCTTTAATTACGCACACAGAAATGATCATGCCGTTACTAAAAGTTAATTATTTAAGCATAATCTGCAGGTACTGATAATGTTGTGCATCCATGATAATTCACAAGAGTCAAAGTTTAGGAGCAAATCGGTAAATAAGAAAGCACAACAAACAACAAACCTTGAAATATGTTCACAGTAGACACGAACCAATATCATGAATAAGTAATTTTCAATGACGACAAGAGTAAATGTGTGGGCATGAAGGTGTCAAACCCTGTCATTTTTGTTTTTTACTGCTTTAACAACATTAACTGAGTTCAATTATGCAATCTAATGTTTGTTTTTGCAGTGACACATGAATATCTCTATTATCTTTGAGTGACAGTTTCTCCAAGAACAGGTTATCTTATCAGCCAGCGCAGTCAGGAGGACACTTTGAACCTCGGGTCATCTAATCTACTGACAGAAAAACACTGAACGTCAACTTCACAGAGACGTTAATTCACATGTACACCGGGAAACCACAGCAGAGAGTCAGTGGAGAACGTCCACATATGCAGTATAAACCGCGGTTAAACAGGGGTCATCTTTAAAGAGTTATTTTCCTGCTTTGTTCGTGGACGTCTGCTCGACTAAAGAGCGACAGTGAAGCAGGTAATTAACTGCAGCACAGGTCAGGAGCTGGACTGAGACCTGTGACGTTAGCGAGAACACAGCAGAGGTCTTAAGAGATTAATTCAGTGTGTCAGCGCTGAAAGGGAGGACAGGATTTAGTGCTGGGCCTACTCAAGGAAATTAAAGCAGGCCTTAAATGTGGGAAACCAGCAGAACCTGAAGCTAAATATTGAATTTCAGTAAGTCTAGTCTGATCTAAAGCCTTGAAATAATGAAAAGATTAACAAAAGGAGACTGGAGGACAAGAATAGAGCACCAGGAGGAACAACAAGTACAGTCTAGAAATAGAAATATAGGCTATATACAAATATATCGATGCATTTGTATAAATAAACGTCTCATTTCTTCTTGCATAAACAATGAAGTATCTAGATGATGCAAAACCACAAATAAGTCAACAGTTGTGCTTTTCTTAGTTATGCTGCTGCACTACAAAGACGCACAAATTTCTCTTTCTGCTCCAAAAGCTGAATACATTTTGTTGGAGCTTTTATTGAGAGATTTGTGAGCAAATATAAACAAGTCGAGGATATTTCTTTTGACCTGTAAACCTCCAGGAGCCTGAGGCGTGCGGTCGCCCTGGATACGGACTCTTCGAGATCCTCGCCTCAGGCAAGAGGCTGCGGTCCATCAGGACCAAAACCTCACACAACAACAACAACAGTTTCTTCCCCTCTAGTGATTTTAACGCACACTGTCTTCTTTATATCTGCACTGTTAGCTTTTGCACTCTCTGTCATCTTGCACCTTCCTGCACAACTTCCTTCAGGATTTTTGTACCTATTTTTACATGGTCTGTTAATATTGTTTTGAATGATTTTATCTTTGGTTCCTTGACAGTCGTGGTGCAGCTATGATACCTTTTTACTGTTAAAGTAATGCAAAGAAGTTTATTTATGGAGTACCATTCATGCATTTAGCCGTCTATAGATTAAAACACTCATAAAACAAATATAGAAACTTTCCTTTTTAGCAGAACTTTTGGTCCCTCCTCATAGATTCTTAAAAGAAAAGAAAAATTGCTTATTTTGATTTTACTCTTTTAATGAGATGTTTCTCTTGTTTTTTTTTTTTTAACCAATAACCTGTTTTTATATTCCTTTACTGTAAAATGTCTTTGCTTTCAAGACTTGATGTAAAGGGCACTACAAATAAAATGTATTGTTTTATTTATTATTATTTCTATTGTACATTTGTACTCACTGTTTTTGCACAAACACACTGTGAAATATCCCGTATATGTGTAAAACCAAATCCTGATTCTGATTCAGCTTACAGTGCTGCCCTGGGTGCTGACTGCAGGTTGTGTTTGGAGAAAATTTTGGTGTAATTTGCGCAATCAAATAAAGTGAAAATATATAAAAGGATAAATGAAAAGGATAAGGCCATCTACTTCAGTTGACAACAAACCACTAAAAATAAACATTTTTTCCCCATTCTTGGTCAAATCTACATAAAGTGGAAGCTATTTTTTTAGGTTAGTTTACAGAAGGTCCAAGGAGGTTCAGCGCACATGTTGCCTGAGAGGTAAAAATTAGGGCAAAAAACCCTTTAAAATCCCTCCTCTGTTTATCAGCTTCCTCTGTAATCCAGTAAACAGGAACTATTAGAGTAAGGGGGTGTAATGGTGGGTTTTGTGAGGGGTGTGTGCCCCCACATCATTGTGTAAAATGTGCCCACTGTTAACATGTTGTGTTTTCCATGTGGGCTTGTGTGAGGTCTTTGTGATGTACGACAATGATGTGATGATGCAACTTCAGGCTGCTGCACGTCAGGGGGAAACCAGCGCGCCGTGAACAAAGAAGGTACTGCACTCAAAGCTCGACAGCTTTGTCAGGGGCCATCCACGTTATTATACGCAGGTACGTTTTTGAAACTGATGCAAATCCAAGCAGGAGAAATAAACTGTTAAAATCTCTGCCTCTTTACCTCGATCTCCTGCAGTTGCTCCTGGTTTGTGGAGTACATCTGCTGCAGCCCTTGTTCCAGCTCCCTGTTTCGCTCCAGGAGCGTCTTCCCCAGCTCGGCGGCCAGCTGCAGGTCTGCAGGACAGACAGAGAGAAGGATCCATGAATGTTTTACTCTTACTTTAGTCTGGACTGAGGAAGCACAAAAAGCTGCTGTGCAAGGTTGGCAGAAATCCAGGAACTCAATTTTTGAAAATTGCGCCACAGGATTAACTCGTCTCTACCCTGGATATTAAAGGCTTTTACCAGACACAGGTGATGGTTATGTTTGATGCACCTATGAATTTAACTGAGTCAGATAAAAACAGGATTAACTCGTCTCTACCCAGGATATTAAAGGCTTTCACTAAAGGGCGGACTTAGGAATTTGGGGGCCCGAGGCAAAAGCAGGCATGGGCCCTCTGCATCCTTTACTCTAGGGATTCACCGATTGTGAAATTCTGGGTTGATACCGATGTTTGGAACAACAATTTAACTGATAGCTGATGTTTGTTTTTCATTTTGTTTTTTAGTGTTATTTATTTGCCCAATTTTTTCCAGGGAAACTAAAAAAAATCTATTATGAAAAATAACTGAGCTGTCTTTAAGGCTACGTTCACACTGCAGGTCAATTCCGATTTTTTAACCATATGTGCCACATACCTGATTTTTTCATGTAAGTGTGAACAGTGCAATTCTGTTTTTTTTCAAATCCAACCCAGGCCTCTTTTGTATGTGGATATAAATCGGATATGTCGCCGATGTGACTGCAGTGTGGACGCTTAGGTCGCGTTCATCCGACCTATACGCCATCAATTTGCGAGAAACGTCACCGTTGTTCGACAACACAAACAGGCGCGGAAAGCAATTTGTGCGCATGCGGGTCACTTCACAGCTGCATTTGTTGTTGTAATGTGAACGACCGCACAAAAAGATCGGTTTTAACAAAAAAATCCAAATTGTGCATCATAACCTGCAGTGTGAACGTAGCCTAAGTCTCTAAATCTGACAGGAGAGAATGTGATGTGAGATAGTGATGCTACAAAAATACAACAGTTGCTTAAACCCCCCAACAGTACATAAATGTGTTTAAAATTATCTCAACCTTCAACATCAGGAAATGAGTATGCAGATTAAAGCAGTTTGTTTTTGTACGTTTTGCTGCCGTCTTCCTGAATCCTTTCTGCACCGGCGCAGTAAGATGGACTCATCCAATGTAGCGGTGACTGATGTTAAGGCATTTTAGCGAATGGATTTTAATCAAAAACATAAATAATGTGCGCAAATAAGTAAAACCTCAATTAATCATAAGTGTATGATAAGTTTCAGGGGCCCCCCAGAAACACGGGGCCCTACGTAACTGCCTTGTGTCACGTAATGGTAAGACCGCCACTGCTTTGACTAGACACAGGTGATGGTAATGTTTGATGCACCTATGAATTTAACTAAATCTATCATTTGCCCTTCCTTTGATAGCTTAGGCTCTCAGTAGAAGGTAAAATTGACAATTTTAGAGTTAAAATAAGACAAAAGATGAAAATTAGAGCTGAACATTGAACAACAAAGAAGTAAGATTTGGTGTATCAGTGTGAAAATTGCACAAATGAAGTCTCCCCTCTCTTTGCACACAGACCTCTTCTGTTTTTTCACATTGCAGCAGTGTCCTGCTGACCCTGCCTTTTCTAGTACACACTAAATCTGCTAAATTTACTCAGATAAAGCTCTTTAATTTACATTTTATAAAAACAACAGACTTAAAACAGCAAAAGCAAAAGGACAGAAAATCATTAATTTGTACAAAATTAACCTACAAGGATAAATTATGTCTTTGAGACGTTATGCATGTTTAATTATGGAGATTTCCTTGTTTTACAGCTGTAATGTTTCTGCTCTTCTTCTGTAGGCCTGCTCAGATCGACACACTTCTTTATCTTCAGGGCTTAAGAGACAAAGACTGAGGAGAGGAAACTGTACCATGTTCAAGGTCTTGCTTGTCGTACCACGGTTCCTCCTCCTTAATCTCAAATTCTTCCTCCACGATCATGTCTGTCAGCATCCTCACTCTCACACAGCCTGGAGGGTCTCAAACATGTCGAGGTCCGAGTTTGTCAAACGCTGAGAAACGCTGAGGAAAGGCTTCAGTCCGGGTCCTGGACGGCACGCCTGCAGCCGGTGCCGGTGAGCAGTGCGCGTGCATCACCGGAGTGTCGGTCTGAAGGAGGGAGGGACGAATGGACACCTGCTGACGAAACCACGCTAGTGTTGTTTCGTTCGCGGACGATTCGTTCAAAAGAGCCGAATCTTTTATGTGAAAGTACTGAACCGAATTACTCCCTCGAGTGATTCGTTCGTTTCTTACTTCAGTTGAGCAGAAGTGAGAAACAGCATTGCCAGGCGAACGAGGGACCACAAGTACCGACCTCTAAATCAATTAGTAAACGAATCACGCATTGAACTACACAGACAAACACTCTCGTCTCCTGGTCCCAGAAGCTTTGAATTGAACTGAACCCTGAACCGTTCAGCTCTGTATCAGTTCAGGAGGTCAGAGTCACAGGCTTCTCCCGCCAAGCTCTAAATGATTCGGTGATTTGGTGAACGAATCTTTTTAGTGTAGTGATTCAGTACATCTAAGAGAACTGCTGTGCCCATCACTAAACCACGCTGCTCCGGGGATCAATTTCCGGTAAGTGATTTCAAAATAAAAGCAGCCTTTGTAAACGTGCAGCATCAAGCTTTTGTAGAACTGAACTTTAAAGTCAACCATCAGGATGAAAAATGATTTAGTTTGAGCTTAAAAATCTATCATATTGTATAGATGACCTTGAGTCTGAACTTAAATCATAAATCCTTTCTGTGTAAATCTAATAGGAGTAGAGCTCCATCTTGTGGTTAGGGAGCAGGAATAGGGGAGAGTGGGGTAAGATGAGACATTTTCATATTTCAGATCTATTCAGACTACATCAAGACAATCATAGTTTTGTCTCTAACTGGTGTATCTGCATATATTTCAAGATATTGTTCATCCCTGCAAACAGAATGAGTGTAAACAGAACTGTCTTGATAATATAGCATGCCCGTGTATGGGGTGGGTTAAAGTTAAATGAGATAAAGCAACCGCCACAAGAAACAAGATGGATGTTGAGAGCGTGTCAGTGATTTAGATGGAGTTGAAATGAATAAATGATAATTATTTGGAGCTCAGGGCAGACACCCCTCCATCACTGCCATATTTCCCTGCAGAGTCCAAACACCAGACAGACACTGACAATAACTCAATATCACGTCATCTCATCTCTGCAAAATAAATATTCATTGTCAGTTCATTAATTTGTTATTTATTTGTCACAATGTGTGTGCTGCTGCTAATGCTGATATATGGATGCAGTGAGAAGATTGTAAAATCACAGAAGAAGAGGAAGAAGGTAGACAACTGACACCACAGTGAAAATGACACTATATCACTATAAAGTATGATGCATAGACAAGTAAAGAGCAGTGTCTTACAAAAGTTGAACACCTGGACTCTTCTACTAGGGAGCCACACTGCTGTTGAATGTGTGTAACGTGTGTTTTTTGTATTGTCTTGCAGAAACATGAAGGTTTTCCCTGGAAAGAGTCGCCGTCTAGATGAAGCCAACACATATGTGTGTGATCTACCTGTGCCATGGACCCTTATGCATCCTCGTACCATCTCAAGTACTGGCATTTGAACCCTGCTCTGATGAGGAAACTTGGGTATTTAATTGATTTATAAACTTTTTTTTGAACTGGGTTATATAAGGGGGAGAAAGGAGGCTGCACTAGCTTCAGAGACAGCTTTTATGCACCCTCTTGGATAAAGGAAATTTTTGGCCTTTAATAGCTAATGCATCAAATTATACATCTTAAGGTAATATGTTACAGATTATGTGAGTTAAATCCCACGTAAGTTGCACATCTTCTATTGTCAACACATAAAGATGAAATCATCTAGAGAGATGAATTTCTGAGCCTGATGGATGACAAACATAAAGGAGGAGAGACTCTCTAATTCAAGCTCATTTTTGAGTTGTTAAAATTCACATTTCTGACACGGTAAGGTCATCAGTGAAGCTTCCACCCGTCCTCCTGCATGCATGTAGGGTGCTGCACCAGCAGAGGGCAGAGGAGAGCTTGTAGTAACTTCTCACAGACAGCGACCTTTGTCACAGTGCACTTATCAGTGTATTTACGTCAAAACTGAAAGTCTTGTGAGATGACATGTATGTGTAAAAACCACATACACTCTCTCTCCACTGTAGAAGACTTTAATGGTTATCTGATCCCTGCTTATCACAGGGTGACATCAGTGTGGCCCAAAGCTGTGCTGGGAGACATAATAGACAGCAGGCTTTGAATTTCAGACTCCCACTGTGTGTGTGGGATGTGCATGTCAAAAAATCTCCTGCTGACACACAGAGGATGTATCTGCTGTGTGCTAAATGATAACTGCTGGCCTGAAGTGAGGAGGGCTCAGATCAAACTACAGAACAGCGTTCACAGTTTACGGTGTTAATTAACAAACCAAAAATAGACGTTTGGAATCAACAAGTGCAAAAATGTTCACTTGTTCTGGAATACATGAGGACAAGCGTAACCTCTGGAGGCTTTTCCTTCTGCTTCACTTCAGTACATTAAATTAAAGGAAGCCTATTACGCTGATTCATGCTTTAAAGGGATATTCCGGCGTAAAATTAATATAGGGTCAAACACACCGTAACACCGAGTTAGACACCACCACCAACTGTAGAAACGACCTCACGATAGCAATACACAGCGGTCTGAGGAGAAATGAGTCAAAGTTAAAAAGATGTTTAGTGGCTAGTGCTATGGCTGGGACCCTATATGTCCTGTTGATGAAGTTAGGTGCTGTTCTGAGCATTATTTGTGGCTATAGAGTGGCGTTTTGGTTGAGGTTTGTTTATGGCTCCTCAGACCGCTGTGTATTGCTATCCTGCGGTCATTTCTAAAGTTAGTATAACCGGAGAAGCAAGCGGTTTTGGCAAATTTATCTCTCGAGGGGGTGTCTAACTCGGTGTTTCGTGTGTTTGACCCTAAATTAATTCACGCCTGAATATCCCTTTAACGTTACAATGCTGGATGCCCATATTGAAGTGTTGTTGAGTTCCATAACATGAGATACAAAGATGGCGGTGTGATCCCCATCTGCTGTGCTGTCCACTTATGACAGAGCTGAAAAACGAGCCCACCCGGTGGTGTCATCCTTTGGCTTCTTCCTCTTTTCTGCTCTCTCCTCCATTATGAAGTTTCTTGTGAGGGGTCTTTTGGTTGTAAAGAACAGTTATTTTCTCTTCCCAAAGTTCTTGTTTTGTTTGTGTTATGAGGTTTTCAAAGAGGGACAAGTTGGGATTGCAGGCTGGACTCTTCTACTATAGAGCCATGCTGTTGTAAAAGGTGCAGAAAGTAGTTTGGCAGCTGTGCCTGTTTGCATCCAGGTAGAAGACCGGTAAAGCTTTATGGCGTTATGACTCGTGGAGGGTGGCTGTGCTTCAACTTGGACTCAACATTTAACAAGCCTTCAATGATGGAAAAATTAATAGTTAGTTTAACCGTCTTATAATTCTGGTGCTGATGAGCGAGGGCGACAACATTTAATCTAGCGGTTGACTAATGCACACGTCTTTGCTGGATTTGTCCTGTTCGTGTCCAAGTGGTGTTTCCTGACAGATTCCCCTCCTCCCGCTTTCATCGAACTGTCACTTATATAATTATATAACTCGCTGTGAATATTTGCCGTAGAAAGAGAAGAAACAAAGGCTGTTTCTGCAGCCTGCTGTACCTCCTTTTCTTTAACACCTCCTCCTCTACATCCATCAAATATCACAATGAGCCTCTAGAAGACGTCGACCCTCATTTCAGTCTGATTCATGGTCAGATTAAAACACGTCAGAGGGGCTTTACTGTATGCTTTTGGAGAGTAAAAGTGTGTTTTTTCTCTGAAGAATGAAGTGTAGTGTAATCCTTGAATCTGATTAACTGCTTGTCTCTGAGCGCACATGATGTCAGAGCCACTTAAGACCTGCTCTTTAGGTTTTGTATATCACTGAAAGTACGACTGTGAGCTCCGGCACACGTCACAATCCTTCATTTTCAGCAGAGACCTTCTGTCTTATCCCCAAGCTGGCCCTCGGAGAACTCTTGAGTGTTATTGTCATAAGTTTTAATCAATCCTTATTTTCAATAGGGATGATTAAAAGGGGACGGGACAATGGCTTAAACAGAAACCAAAAGAAAAGCAGCAGGGGGAAGAAATCCTGCAGCTGATGAATGAGTTCAGAGAAATCACGTAAAGAGGAGAGTTGAATACGTCTCGTAAAAGTGCAGATAATAAAGCATGGTATGCGTTAATGCAAATGAGAACATCCAACTGTAAAAATGTCAAAGCCACCCCCCACCACCCCTATAAGGGACTCTGCCTCACTTATGATGCAGAACAGGTCCTCAAGAGAGTGTTTCAGAGAGAGAGTCATCGTCATTTTCACCGTGAGCTGAGACATCTAATAAGACCTGTATGCAATCTCTTCAACTGAGTGCAATAAGAAGTGCTGAGCTGGTACATCGGCGAAAACATAAAATCCAGAATTCAAGCTTTGTTTTTCCTCGATAAGAGGTTCACTAAAATAAACATGGCAGGGTGGGCAGCAGCCATGAGTCCGGGCTCTAATCGGAGACTTTTGACAGCATGACAGAAAAACTATAACAGCAAATCAAGGTCAAAGAGACGTGTTCGAATTACAAAACCGTGCAGATAACAAAGTGATTTAAAGCTTTGACTGATAAGGCAAAGACAGGAGTTCAGGAGATACATAAATCAATATGTAAGAGTCAAGGTGGACAGAGAAAAGTCTAGAAAGTTCTCACAGTACGAGAAGAAATCCCAAAACAACAAGAATAGATGCAAGTAAATGAAAATTTATGAAACAGATGAATGTTCAAATAAAACATAAATCACTACGAGTTATGAGGCAATAAATACAAGATATAAAAACGAACAAATGAAACGTGATTTTAAAAGATGTCTCTAATTCTACATGTTTTATCTGCTCAAGTTGAGGAAGTCGTTTCAAAGTCGAGGGGCTCTCACTGAAAGGATTTGAGCCTCCACTTTGTAATGACCAGAAAAGTGCCACTCGAAGATGTCAGGGCAGGACCCAGGTGAGCTTTCAAAGCTGCCTTTTCATCTCCTCACTGCTCCAGCAACAAAAATGTGGACAACTGGATTTCAATTTCTAAGAGATAAAAGAAAAAGGAGCAAAATCTGAGTAAGACAGTCTCAGCCATGCCCTCAGTCAGTGTATCTGTTATCTCTTAAATTCACCTACATCAGGACTTCATTCATCGTTAGATTCCACTTCAGTTTTTTAGGAGAAAACCTCATTTTTGGATGTGGATGTCAGTAAAAGTTCAATGTCTGTTCATTTTCAACCATGGACTCTATTAAAGATTACCCAAATAGTCTGTTTGCTGCTCCTGAAGGCTGAATTTTATTCCTGACTGAGTTGTGATTTGCCAACGTCAAATTAAACACTTCTTCAAAAACATCTTGTTCTGTCCTTCATTTCACAAAGATAATTTTGCAATTTAAAACTCATGTTCCTGAGTGTTATTATTATTATTATTTTAAATGTTGGAAAACGTGTCTTTTTGTTTAGTGAAGTCAGAGGATTGAGTACTTGCGAGGTGTCCTGCCTGTCAGGATCTTTTTATAGGCCAAGAAAAGGTCTGTTAAACTGTTTTTTCACCGTTGCAAAGTCAAACGCAGCTTGTCAACGAACACATCATAAAAACGAATGACTTAACGAGGTCACAAACAGGCAGAACCATTAAATATAGACCGGTTAATCTTCACTTTAAAGACAGTATTTACATGACAACCTTGTCTTCAAATAGACAGGGGTGGGGTTGTCACGGGGCTATCAAAGAATCTTTTTCAATAAACATGTGAGAGGACAGTCTGACTTTGTGAGATACTGTGGCTATTATGATTGCCCCTAAAGGTCATAAGGTGGTTACCTCATCTGTCAGGTTCATACCTGGCAAAGTTATGACATTGTGTTCGAAATGAAACAGGTTAGACCACAGAAAGTAGTCCCATCTGTCAGTGGAAAGAGTTAAACTTGAGTGTAACAGTCAAAAACATCTGCAAACTGTAAAATGAAAATGAGTTTTGTGTTTTAAAAAGCGAATTTCAATGTCTTTTTAGTGATAATGTGGGGGCAGTACTTAAACGGGCCAGTAGAGGGCGCATCGTGCCTATACAGTGAAGAGCAGACGCAAGCTAACCTACCGTACCTTTCTAAACAACAGGTAAGTTAATAGTCCTCTAAACCTCATATTTTCACCCCGGTATGAAGGCGGAGAGTACTGTGAACCCTTGCCAGTAAATTTTAATGTTTAAAGTTGAGCTGTTTTCCAGTTTTGAGTTTGTATAATGATGTGAAGTTAAGTTCGAGCTTGCTAAGCTAGCGCACCTGTTGCTAACTAATGCTGTGACGTTACAAAACACGGAAGTGCTAATGAGCCGTTAACGGGTTTTGTTAGCCTCCTTTACAAGTTAAAAGTTAGGTAAAGATATCATTCATATTTTTGTATTCTGTGTTCTATAAAAGTATGTCCAACAGAGTAATTCAAATGAGAGTAAACGACGCAAAAAGCAAATTTGCTGACGCATATTGATGTTGTAAATTATTATTTATGCTAAAGTATGTAAAACTAACAGCAAAGTAGATTCAAATACATGTAAATGATTTTCCTGGTTTAATTGTAGTTTAAAAAAAAACTTTTTTATACTTAATATTATGTCTGGTTAAGGCTTATTTACACACAGGTTACTGTTTTCTCTTTGAGGCTGCTGCTTTCTCTGTACTTTCTAAAGATACCCTTAAGTATTTGAAGGTCTCCTGCACTGAAGTACCTCAAGAGGTCATTGCTGTGATTTTCTTTTGTTATAAGCCAGAGAGTAAACACTGGAGCAGAGCTGAATACAAGCTTAACTCTGTTTCTTCTTTGTTTTCAGCCACTAGGACTGAAGGAGAAACTCTACCTGGAACCTGAGCAGTATCAGCCTTGAGCCACTTTTCTGAGTGAGATTCTGCTTTCTTTTCATTTTGTCTTTATTGTAGGAGCTCCTGATATAGTTGAAAATGCAAGGACCATTATAGTGTTGTGTCAGGCCCTATTCTTTACATTAAATGACTCCCACAATACTGTTGGACTGCAATATCTGCAGAGTCAGAATAAGTGGATATGAACTGGTAGAAGTCGCAAGAAAATGGCAGTTTTAGTGGTTATTTGGGCGAACTGGCCCTTTAAATGGTCTGCGAAGAGAGAGTCATTGGATGTTTGAGGAGGGAGTTGTCCCAGAACAATAATTTATTCACATTACCCAAATATGCAGTTGTGGTATTCCCCAAATCATTTTGACTCAATGGTTTTCTAAACACTTTAAAAACCGCATGATGGTTTTTAAACCTCAAGGTGAAACTAAATGTGCTCGTGGAAACTACCTAATGCAATATTTTGCCTCCTTTATTTGGATTAGCAACCAAGTCAATACCTTGAGACTTTAATAATTTTTAATAAAGGTTTTAACAGTTTGAAGGTAACCAGCACTGTAGTACAAAGCAATCAGCGTCTATTTTATTAATTTCTATCCCTTATCACAGGAGAGCCAAGGCTAAACTCGGCCTATCCCCTACATTAATGATTTTGGATAGTCAGTTTTCAAGGTACTGTATGTGAAAATGGTAGGATCTAGACTGAAGTGCTCCCTTGCTCAACCCTCCCATCAGTGAAGTGACGGTGGCCCTCAAGGACAAAATGCTCCTGTGATGCATGAAAATGCAATCTTTTTTGCCTCACCCAGTTCTGTAACTTAGAGGTAGTATAAACTTCAATCGAAAAGCAATGACAGAAATAAGGCAAGAAAGCATAGATTTCAAAATAAAAGCACAACAAACATGAACTTTCTGAGGAACTTCTTGTCACACTCCTGTTGATTCAGAAACAAATAAGGTTTGCTCCACCCTTAAAATATGGGAATTGGGGATTTTTTTGGGTCATTTTTTCACTTGTGTAAGACTTTGCACGATCAATATTTCAACTCAAGCTTCTTTCCTTCGCTTGTGTTGTGAATAGTGTTTTCTCTTCAGGTGATCTGAGATAGAAAGAGGGACAATCAGTAGTTCCCTTCCCTAAGTGAAGGCTAATGATTGAGACCAAAGCCTCATACTCAAGTAACCCTCTAACACCGCTGTTTTAGAAGTTTTTGCTCTGCTGGTTGCTGTTGCTTTTAGTTTTGAATCATTAGCTTTTCTAAAAACGAGACATTCATACGTGTGTGGTGTTAGTCAGGGCCCTGTTGATTATTTTTTCTGAAAGATCAGACGCAGAAAGAAACTGTAAGGGGGAGAAGGTCACTGTGCTGCTAAAACTGGAGAGACGAGGGTTTTAGGGGCAGATTCAGAGTTTGTGTAGTGGTGCCCCCCATCTCTCTAGAATTTAATTGAAATCCCCCAATTCCCAAACTGTGATTGGCTGTTGGACTTATGCTATGATTGACTTTATTGGCTGTTGGCGGTGTTTTCAAAGGTCGTGTTTGTCAACTGTAAGTAGTAATTTGTGTTTCGATCAAAGGAGCTGTATAATTTGAATTTTGTCAGTATTTATTGACACTTTGAGAGACCCGACTCAGACCTGCAAAAAGTGACTTGCGCCCATCTGTTGTTTCTGATATGATGCATCGTTACACCAGAGGAAGGCTTCACTGTTAACCACACTTTTTATCTCTGTCTCCCTGCGATGGCATGATTGCAAAACAGAGCGTCTGCACGATCGCAAGTGAGTGTTTATTTTCCAAGGGCGTATAATTAACAGTAGGAAGGTAAAAAAAAAACACCCTGACTTCCATTTGATGTCGCTCCACTGTAAATGAATACTGGTGCAAATTTAAACAAACGATTGGGCAATTAATCTAACCGCAGTTATCGTGGAATACAAATATAGATGTTCTCGCACACACGCTCGCTCTCACACAAACACACCCACATATCATTTGATGTATCATGACTTCTGAGTCTTGGCACTCACTCTCGCAGTAATTGCCGTCTTTATGTTTTTCTTTGCAGGGCTGTCACTTCATTCATAACACGTGACTCTCGCTGCCAGTCTTGGCTCCGACTCCAGGTGCACTGCAGCACTTTCTTCCCCATTAATGGCTCCCCCTGCAAAAAGAAACTGTCCATTTGACATTTATGCATACTAACCATCGTGGAGTGTGTGAGCGATAATTACTCGTATACACCACAGAACCTTTTCTCGTCTCCTTGGGTCTCTCTGCGCAGTGCCCGCTGGGGGGCCGAGGGTGTTATTTTTAGCTCCTTGGTCTTTGATTAAAATATGGCTCTCTTGGTGACCTTCACACCTGCTGCAGCGCTGCCAGGTCCATGCGAACACGACTACTTGATTAATAAAGGCCTGGCACCGCCACTGCTGACGAGACAAAATCAATTCCCCACCAATTGGGGCCTGGACCTCATTCAAAAATTCACTATAAAAGAGATTACTCACTACTGCCTAAGCCGGTGATACACAAAGGCATCACCCTCTCAGAGAGCGTGGGCGTATTTTATCGGTAATACATATGGCGCCCATGAATAGACGCTCATTTTTTTCTCCCCACTTACAGTTTATTCCAGTAACCCGCCTCCCAGTGAGAAAACAGTCATTATGTAGGTTCCTGATGGTGTTTCAGGGTTTGTCATCGTCTCAGAAACAAATATATGACCCACTCATCCTCAACACTCGGGTCCAATTAAGGATCCTCTAAAGTTTTCATCCGACCTTGCTTGATGTGAAATATCCAGCTTACTACCCCTTTAGTTTTCCATCTCTTCTCCTGGCGCTCCTCTTTGACTCTCTGACTTTTTAATCCCGAGCATGATGAAATTTTCTCAACACACTTAAGCCCTGATGGCGTCCTTCACCGCCAATCAATATCCACACAGCAAGTCCTTCCTCACTCTCTGTTTTTTGTATGAACTACAAAAACATTTAACACTCAGAAGGATCTTAAACGGGGACTCAAATGATGGTAAGAACCACATCTTTTTGTGAGAAAAGACAGGAATGTTTTCTCACAAAGTAGTTACCGTATTGATCCTAATACAGGTGCATCTCAATAAAAATTCTAATTATTCTAATTATGATAGTTAAGGTCTACAGTTTGAAAAACGGGGATAAACATTAACTCAGAGTTCCTATGCAAGTATGGAAAGTATGGAGATAAATTTGATCAATTTCCAGGTCTTAGAAAGTATGTGTCGGAGCCATAATGTTGCTTTGCTGATCGGTTATCCTGTGTTCAATTACTTTTGTCCGGTTGCTAATGGTTTCACTGAGCTTGGGTCACGTGGGCACTGTGTTTGAAAACCAGTAGTTTATGTAAGGGGCGGTCTCACCTACACTGGGGTGGAAAGGTGAGCCTAGGTAGCTGTAGTTTTTGTTGACTGTGCTTTATGTTCTTTGTTTTGCAATGGTACACATCGCAAAGTGTACAAATATTCTATCTGATGTGCGCGTGTAAATCACTGGCCACCATGGAAGCATTTTTTGTGTTATTAAAGCTCCGAAAACTTCCATGAACTGTGGGTGCTTCTTGGGGACAGCAGCAGCGCGTCACACAAATATAAAGGACCTTTGCTCTGTAGCAAGTGACTTTTTTAAAGGTACTAGGAAAACCGCAGTAGTATAGAAAATGAAAATGAAAGTATGGAGAAATATTTATGTTTCAGGAGTATTACCACAGCTCTAAAATACTGTTTTCTAAAAAAGAAAAGGAGGTATTTCCAAAAATAATTCTAGAAAGTAAGGTATGGAAAAGTATGGAAGTTCCAACTGTGTAGGAACCCTGTTAACTTACGACTTGTCTCCAAAAGTGGCCCCACTTAGGGGGTCGCCAAAGATCACGGGGACTGCTTTGCCATGCCTGCTCTGAGGTGGTCAAAGTTAGATTTGCATAGGGTGACCATACGTCCTCTTTTACCCAGACATGTCCTCTTTTTAGGGGGCTGTCCGGCTTTGTCGCGGGAAGTTTATACAATCGTCTACAATGTCTGCAGTTTTGTACGAGAGTTTCGATTTTGTGTCACATGGACTTACTGAGTTAGACGCACGTACAAGACACTCAATCCGACCAAAAAACCTCTCTTGGTGCGACTCCGTGACTCCGCCCCTGCGTTGTCATGTCCTCTTTTTTTGGGAAGTCAGAATATGGTCACCATAGATTTGCACATATTAACTAAAAGCACGCAGTATGCGACTGTAAAACTGTAAAAAAACTGTTTTTTCCTCAGTTTTTTATATTCATTTGTGACTGTAGTGCACCCTTTCTTCTCAGTGAGGGTCGTAGCGTAAGGGCGCAGCTTCAAATTGAAACAAGTCCGTGGGTGGCTCAAAAGAAAAAAAGGTTGAGAATTGTTGGCCTAGAAGAAGACGATCAACACCTTTCACAAAGAGAAGGTCTAGCTGAAAAGACTGGCGGTTCACAGAGTGCTGATTGGAAGTATTAAAGATGACTGAAAAGGAAAGCGTTGTGAAGAAGCAACAGGGTTGACTGCAGCCTGGAGAGGATTGTCAAAGCAGATTCCAGATCTCTGTGGAGTTTCACAAGGAGTGGACGGAGGCTGGAGTCAGAGCATTGAGAGCCACTGCACACAGATGTCATCCAAAGAGAAAAACAGGCTTTTGATCAGTGAGTCAAAGTCGTCTTTTTAGATAGAAGTCAGCTTTGGGTTTAATTTAGGAGACAAGATCTTTGAGTCTGGATGAAGAGAGGAGCAGGACAAGTGTTTGAAGTCCAGAGTGATGTTTCCACAGTCTGTGATGATTTAAGGTCTAGAGTCAAACAGGAGATTTTAGAGACCTTCGTGCTTTCATGCTGCTGAGAAGCTTCATGGAGATACAGATTTCCTTTTCCAGCTGACTTATATCTCACAGACAACCTGAAGAAGAAGATAAGAAACATCCGATAAGCATATTAAAGGGATACTCTGGCGTAAAATTAATTTAGGGTCAAACACACCATAACACCGAGTTAGACGCCCCTCGAGAGATGAAGCTTGCCGACCGCTTGCTTCTCCAGTTATACCAACTTTGTGTTTAGTCGCTTTAGCATAGAGACTAAACACAACTCACCTACTCTCTTCCAGCAGCCACTTGTTTGTAGCGAGACCTCAGGCCAATCCGTCATTGACTGAGGCGGGGTGATGCAGCTCAAGGAAGAACATTTATGATCATTTCCTTATCATTTTCTTAGAATTAATAATCACCATAATAATCATTTTGCACTGCAGATGTGGTCGTTCTTCTACCGTAGCGTCTCGGTCTGATTGCATTTCCATGAAGAAATGATCATAAATGTTCTTCCTTGAGCTGCGTCACCCCGCTGTTGTCCATAATGGGCTGGCCTGCTATGTCCCGCTACAAAACAAGCGGTTGCTGGAAGAGAGTAGGTGAGTTGTGTTTAGGAATATCCCTTTAATTTGATGTTTTTGGAGATCTCTTGATTTGAAGGCCAGCAGAAGACCTGAATATCTGGATGATGCATGTTTAGAAACAGTAGTGCCAGTGTTTACCCTGCTTAGAAAAAAGGATCATATTCTGAGCTAATATTCACTTTTCCCTCCTCTCTCTGATCTGTCTCTGCCTGTACAGTTTCTGTGACGGTGCAGCAGCGAAGCAGTTATTTCTCCCTCTTTAAATTGTCAGCCTTCCCCTTGTATTTAAAATGCAATGAGGCTGCGTTTCATAAAGAGGCGGCATATTTAATCCCCCCCCCCCTTGTTTATGTTTCTGGCCCTGGGGATAAACATGTATAGGGTAATGCGAGCAGGCAGGCCATGCTGATTTTAGCCTTGTACCATACATGCACATTCTCAGAAAAGGAGGAAACTAGCCCAGGGGAGTGTTATAACATTCGACTCAGCCAATGTGAAAGTCTGCAGGCATCAGAGCTGGCAACTCAGCAGCATATAGAGCACGGCGCTCAATGAGAAGGCTACAGCTGGTGATAAATGTAGATCAATACTCAACCGCATCTGGCTTCTTTAGAAAATAGTCTCTTGTGTTTGTTGGAGCAGATTGATTTAGGATAAAGTTCAAAAAGTTCTCACAATCACCTGTTTGTCTGTTTGTTTGTTTGAGTTGAATGTGACTTTTTTTGACGAGCCTCCAGACTTCATTATTATTTGAATCAAACTTTAGTGTAAATCTATACCAGACGTTAGCAGACGACGGTGGGAGTGATATAAGTCGCAGCTTTTGGTCCTGTTTCAAAGAAAATGTGCATGTACAGACAGCAGATGGATGAAGGGATGGAGGTATTGATCCGCGCAGATAAAAGAGGAGATGACAGATGATAGATGGATGAAGAAACGCCGCACATCGGTTAGAAGAGGTTCAAGGACGCTGACCTGCTGCTTCTTGCTGCGTGTTGGTCGGAGCATCATTACTGTAATGGATGAATGTAGGACAGAAACACTTTGGTTGTCCACATGAATTAAGGACGCGGTCACTTCAACTCCCCGCGGGAATTATATTTTTAGTTTTGCAGCGCTGTGTTTTAAAGAGGTCTTCACTGACCTGCTGGAGGAAGTTTTATGTTTCATTGTTTTACAACTTTGAGTGACTGATAGAGCTGAGGTTACCTGTGCAGTTTTTCAAAGTCATCTCGATCTTAAAGGGATATTCCAGCGTAAAATTAATTTAGGGTCAAACACACCGGAACACTGAGTTAGACACTCCGTCGAGAGATGAATGTTGCCATCCGCTTGCTGCTCAATCTATACCAACTTTAGTAACGACCGCAGATAGCAATACACACCGGTCTTGGGAGCCAGCACTACAGATCATTACTTTATCATTTACTTCAAGTAATAATCACCATATTAATCATTTTGCACTGCAGACGTGGTAGTTCTTCTGCTTTAGCGTCTCGGTCTGATTTCATTTCCATGAAGAAATGATCATAAATGTTCTTCCTTGAGCTGCGGCACCCCGCTGTAATTGGTAATGGACTTGTTTGAGGTCTCCATACAAACAAACGGCTGCTGGAAGAGAGTAGGTGAGTTGTGTTTAGTCTCTTTGCTTTTTTTTGGTTGAGGTTTGTTTATGGCTCCTCAGACCACTTTGTATTTCTATCCTGCGGTCGTTACTAAAGTTGGTATAACTAGAGAAACAAGCAGTCGGCAACATCCATCTAACTCGGAGTTACGGTGTGTTTGACCCTGAATAAATTTTACCCCGGAATATCCCTTTAACTCCTCTGTTTACATGAACACTAAATAAAGTGATCCGATTCAACATTGAACACTTTATCTATCTGGAGTTGATCTGTAGGTCTATTGTGCTGATAATAGCAGAAAAAGAAACTGTGACTTACAAACACTGCTGCCTCCGCGCATACATAATGTACCTAATTTATCACAATTAAGAGAAAGTTGCTGCACGTCTTTACAGATAATCTTTGTAGTTAACCTCCTTTAACCTCCTTCACTACAGATTTCTTTATCTCCCTCTCTCATGTCTCATTAATTCTTTTCTTTGTTTGTTTTTGTAACTCAAGTTTTCACATATTCATTCATTCTTAGTCCACAGGAAACATGAAGACAAACTTATACGGACTTTATATACTTAATTGAGCTCTTTTTGGAGTGTTGACATAGTTCCGGCTTTAGTTCCTCTCTTCTTTCCGCTGATTGTTTGGATCATTATATTCACTTCCACCGAGGAGTCTCTTTTAATTTCCTCTTATGATCATCCCTCCATTGTAGGTGTCGTTTTTTCTCTTTTCACTGATGTGCAATACCGATACCTTCATGAGTCTTGAGCGGGAACAAGTGTTTCTATTCATCAACCTCTCTAAACCAGGACAAAATGTCTTTCTTTCAGACTGAGTGATGTGTACTCATGAAGTCACTTTATTCTGGTCCGGCTGTAATCTGGTTATTAGTGGTCCATGGAGATCTCAGCATGAACCCTGAAGTCCTCCAACTGGACACCTTTCTCCCTCCCAGCTTAACGAGATCCTATTCATGAGGCCAACATACCAGAAACATGCATGCAGGCACAGCTCTCACTTTATTCGCATAGCCTACGTGTGTTTTGGACTCGGAGGAGGCCTACGATAGTCCCTTGAGGGGTCTTGTGGGGAGGAACATGGAGTAAAATGTTGATAAAAACACAAATTGAAGTTTTTCATCAAATCATTTCAAGCCTTTATCATTTAATTGAAGATAGTGCAAAGACCACAAATTAAATTTTGAAACAGCAATATTTTATTATTCATGAAAAATGTTGTCCTTTTCTAAATTAAGTTGGAACAGGTACAAGAAAACACTAAAAAAGTTCTGTAACGCTAAAAAAAAACCACTCGGGAGAATATTTCCAGACTAATGAGGTTAATTTTCAACCATGAGGTTAATTTAACCGTGACTCTGCATAAAAAGAACATTCAAGAGAGGCTGAGAGAAGTGAAGATGAGAGGAGGTTCACTAATCTGTGAGAGGAAGTACTTCACTTGTTCTACATTAATGATCCTCGGTGAAAAGTTCAAAGAGTACGAGGGTTATCGTCTACAATATAACATATTATCAAACGTTTTGGAGATGTTGGAGAAATCTTTGTACAACAGGGACAAAAAAAGGAACTGAAACTAGATGGACATGATCTTAGGGTTCTTGGGCGGCTTTGCACTAAAACCAGATATGACTCTGAAGTGGAAATCACCAACCACTGTATGAAGATGCAAACAGAGATGCTAGTGACATCATTAAAATGGACTGAGGCAAAGTAGAAAACTGTCCTGTGGTCTAAAAAAGTCCACATTGAGACTCTTTCTGGAAACCGTTCCTTTTGCCCTGACAAGGGTGGACCATCGGGCTTGTGGTCATCCCACTCTTTCAGAGACCGCTTCCCTGTTGGTTCCCAGTGCCCATGGCATAGCTAGTTTACACATCTATGAAGGCACCATAGCTTGTGAATGATATTTACAGATTTTTGAGTAACATGTTGCCATCCAGATGGTACTATTGGCCATGCAAGATTCAGCAAGAGGATGCTAAATGACATTTTGCGTGCATTACAACAGCATGGCTCAGTAGTAGAAGAGTCCTGCATCTAAACTGGCCTGCCTGCAGTGCGAACTCAATGTGCATTGAAAACATTTGGTGCATTATAAAATAGTGTTGGGCGGTATGAACAACATCTTATATCACAGTATGAGTAATTTCATATCACGGTATGTTTTTTCCCCTGTAAATTCAATTAATGGCTTAAATATGACCAAACTGTTGCATTTTTTCATTTTCGTACCTTTTGCGAAAGACTCTGCTAAGCTCTTTTGTATGAGAGGAGCTGCTGCAACTTTAGTTTTTGGTGCAGTGACGCGGGTGCGCCACGCGTCTTTTGGCTCTCAAAATAGAGCTTGGCGTGTTTCATCTTTGGGCAGTGGAAGAGGTTGCTGATGTTTCCTCCTCCAACAACGACAGCGACATGACACTCTTTGCATAGTATCGTTTTTTGGTCATTGTTGGATTTTCTAAATCTGAAGAATCTCCAGAAAACTGATGTTTTGGACCTTTTTTTGGAATGAGTCCCTCCTCCTCTTCCTCGTGTTGGGTGGGTCACTGATCTCCACGTCCGCCATAACCACCACCAGTGAAGCTGTTACTTCTTCATCAAAACTATGCCAAGCAGTCTGCTGGACATGCTGGTGATTATAGGGAGCGCACCCAAACCTGACCAATCAAACGGAGTGAACAAACTCTGCACAACATGCTGGTGAATATACGGAAATGCACCCAAAAGGATGCGCTCCGGCTTTCCTGTTAGCGAGCGCAGACAAACACCTGCTCTTTCTCCGGTATAAACGGTATAGCAAAATTTCTACCGGTAGACACTTTTATACTGTCATACGGTATATACCATCATACCTCCCAACACAATCATCAAAGCGAAAAATGCAACCAGAACTATTGAGTATTTGAAATCCTGCATCAGGCAAGAATGGGACAACATTTTGCTTTCACATCTCTAGAAACCGTTCTTCACGGTCCCCCGACATTTACAGAGTTTTTAATTGGAGACGTGTCGCAACACAATGGTACAAATGCTCCTGTTCAAATTATTCATCACACATCACCAGTCCCAACACTGCTGCTATCTGTGCTCTATTGTTATTCAAATATAGGCTTTAAATGACATGCAGACCACCAGATCCTGTTTTTGACTACATTTTACACAGTCTCTCCAAACTCCTATAGATTTGAGATCGTAAAAGTGAAGTTGTTTCACGCCGTCTTCAAATTTCATATAATCATCCCGTCAAAAGAAGAAACACTGGATGGTAACAGCCCAATTGCAGCTATTCCAGCACATAAATTGCATTTTCATCTGAGCTGTTATCAAGTTGTGCAACCGCCGCCCCTGTCTCCATAGATGTCAGGGGGGGAACCGATGTGACGTCACCGTAATTGCTCAAAAACCAATGTCCTTTTATCAGAAACTGTCAGGCAGCAATCCAGAAAACACTGATCGGAAATTAGAGCTTTGTGTATCAGTAATCGCTGAAGGCCAGCACAGCGCTTTGTGATAACAAATATCCTGCACTCTCTTTCAGTCCCTCCGCACACAGGTGTGAAGTGGAGAGTGTAAATGTCACAGCTGTTTTGCATATGGATGAGAAGCCTGAACAACACTGTATGGCTGTTTAATTGAGTCCACTTGTACCTCTCTGCGGTTTGCCGTGCGTGTAAGCACAGGGCCCGTCTTTGTCAAAGCGACCTTATTACCATGCACAGAGTTGTGTCATGTTCAGAGGTGCTACTACATCCTGCCCTGTCATAAAATCAATACACCATCTACTGAAGGCTTTACCAATAACTCATAGAGGCTTTGTCACAAACCTGGTCCAAGGACTGTCTCTCCAATTTGTTTACTACCTGAAATATCAGTGTACTCTGAGCGGGGAGGAAACATGCTCCTCGTAAATATACAGTGTGTTTTCCTCCCTGTGTGCATAAGCAGAGCTGGTGTTCCCGGTTTCCGTGCAGCATGCTGTCCTTGTTTCTTCCGTCCTGACCGACTGTTTCTGGGGAGACGAGCGTGTTTCAGGCCGTGTCGTGTTTGTTATTGTTAGAAGTGCTCCTCGGAAAGTGCCGGTATGACACAGTGCACAGATGTGGGGAAAAAAAGCTGAAAAACAAGCCGAAGCGCACACATCTCACGCACACACATACACACAAACACTGCCTGCTCTAATACAAAGGCTTTTCCTTTTTCTGGGTCACCATCTCGCTGTGAGTGACTTGACAAGTTTTCCTATCTCAGGAAAACGTTTGAAGCTCGCCGCAGCGATTGGATGAATGAAATTAGGATTATGGAACTTGCCCGGTTGACAATTGATGTATTTAGAAGTGCTCGAACAATTCGATAAAGAACTCTTCCAACTCTCACATAAATCTATCACTGGCTTGTTCTGGAGCTTTCCACAGAGGCATATTCAGTTTGTTGAATAGCGGCAGACGTCGGGCTGCTCGGTATTTTATCTGAGTGCCTCTTTGACCTTTCGGCTAAAAGTTCGTCTTGACAGCATTTATCAGATTCTCTTATTTGTTAAGTTTAGACCTCTCAGCTGTTTCAGGAAGTTAGGTTTGCTTAGTGTGAAGAGAAACGCTGACTTTAACTTTTTTATGACTTTCTGCACCCTCAGACGTGAAGTCAACATCAATTTTCAAGCTCTTGATTTTAAGAGGATAAAAGGAGAAACTGTTCACTTTCAGTTCGTTACATTAACACACAAGTGTTGACATTTCAGCCTCTCCTTATTCAGAGCCCGTCTCTACTATTGACTGTACGTTAATATGGACGCCATGCCTCCCTGCGACTGCTGTTTGGATATATAAAGACATAATAGCACCTTGCCAGGTGCTGACACATAACGGTGTGTTTACATGTCTAAAAAAAAATTGATTTACTGCTTTAGTCCGACTGAAATTGCACGAAATCGAACCACAATTTTCTCATCTGTGTTTCTGCTCACTCATACAGAAACCAGCCAGAGTGCTTTGTGGGTGCTCCAGTATTTACATGTCAGGCTTCGAGCTGGAAGTTGAACGTCATGCACGCATTGCTAGGCAGCCTGATAGCAAACAAAACCTTGACAGGCAAAGAAATGACATAAAAATGACTAACCTTTCCCAGCAAACAGCACAGAGCTGTAAACCAACGGTGTTCACGTAAATGCCGTTAGCCTCTTGCTAACATCTGTTTTGATTTGTAATAGGCCAACCAGGAGATGGCCATGCAGTAACAACCTGAAAGGCAGCTTGTTGCCACCTAATGCAGCAGAGGCGGACATGCTTCTGTCAATAATGTGATTCTTGCCTTGTGCATGTTAACTGACAAGGACAGTCGTCTAATTAAATCGCCTAATTTAGCTGTGACTGTAGCTGGACTTAACTGTACATGTCAACCCATATCGATGTTTGTCGGCACTCGGATGCTCCCAGGCCATAAGCACTAACCTGACTTGCTGTAACGGCGTGCGCTGAAGTAGTCTGGCTGAAGGAGTAGGGCTGGGCGATTAACCGAAAATTTACCGATACTGAAATTTATGACAACAACCAACGTCATTTTGCCCATATTGGTATATTTGGTGTCAAAAAACTGAATTTGGTTTTGGATGTGTGTAGGTAGGCTACGGTCTCCCTTTAAGACGCTGTCCTACGTCAGAGACTTGACTCCACCCCATTTAGTCCGTAACAAAGAGGGACAGACAGGTGAGGAGATGGAGGACGATCAAAAGTTGTAGCTACTGGAGTAGACCAAGTTAAAGTGGGAGGGGGTGAGCAGCTTGTGGAGTTGTTATCGAGGTGAACTGATCAATATATTGTGATATTGATTTGAGGCCATATCGCCCAGCCCTATGTAGGAGCCATGAGGGCCAACATAAGGTATCTTCGGCTTATCAAAACATGAGTTCAACATCCAAGTTCCCTCAGGTGGTTACAGTCCGATTAAAGGGTTTAATGACTCTTGTTATAATGTTGGTCAAGCTTTTCCTTTTAAATCAAATGACTGATTAAAACAAAACCTTTTACCAAAACAAACAACTGGACATAAATCAGCATGATAAGAGCAAACTATAACTACAGAAACCGTGAGTGAAAAAACTTAATTAGAAGTTAATTTTGATATTATAATTTGACCCATGTGCCATCTGTTAACATAGACTGCAGCCAGCCAGTAGAGGTCGCTAAAATGCCGTCTATAATCTAGAGTTTAACACCTAAAAGTTGTCAATTTTTAAATTCTGATTGTGTCTCAAAGCCTTTTTTTTTCCTTTTTAGCTCTGATACTTCAAACTATTGAACATCGTCACTCTCCTAACGCAGAAAAATGACTCGAGCCTTGAATCGATTTGTGGCCCTCAGAAACTGTTCGTATCGTTTAAAAAGTTCTTGAATTCAGGAACATTCATTGACGAAACAATCCACGACTCGAGGTACACTTTCATTCTTGTTCGGCAGCTTTCAGTGACAAAAGCAAGTCAGCTGCTGAGAGTCGACCTCGCTTCAAAAGGATGTCCTTAACATTGGAGGAGCAGTCGACAAAGCGGTTGCAACTGAAGCTTCTCTTCCTTTGCTTTTTTTTTGTTGTTGTTTCCATCTGTGTTTCGTCAAAGGCTGTCTTGTAGTTTGTGGTTCTGTCAGAGGTTAGTATTACCAGGTGACCTCTGATCATTAATCCAACGTGAAGCAAATCACCGGAAACTCAGAGGTCTTGATGATATAAATCCAGTCTGAATTGGCACCGCAGTGATCCAGGGTGGTGTCTTTTTCTAGCAAGGTCTATGAGGTTTTTTCTTGGAATAGATTGGTCAACGTGAATAAAGAGTTTGACAGCATTTTGGTTGCAATTTCAGCTCATTTTACCTCTTAGTGTAGAGACCCCCATTAAAAAAGAGCAAACAGGACCTCATCCAGAGATCCACTCACAGTAGCGTACAGAAAGGAAATAAAAAACAGAAGTTCCTTTGAGGAAATTTTCTTTTAATCAGTTCTGAACTGAATTCTCTAAAGACTCAAAAAGATGTTTGTCTGAAAACGCAATTTAAAGTTCCAACAAGGTGAACTTAACACACTGAAACTGGAGAGAGGTGCTGGCAGTCTGTTGAGATACAACCCAAATGATTTGTTTCAATATACAGTAGGTCTGGGCGATAAATCAAAAATTTACCGATACCGAGATTTACGACAATAACCAACGTCATTTGCCCATATTGATAAATTCGTTGTCAAAAAAATGAATAAATAAAAGTTCATTTTGGATGATGTGGGAGGGGGTGAGCAGCTTGTGGAGTAGATATCGTCCATTTATCGTTATCGAGGTGAACTGCTCAATATATCGTGATATTGATTTGAGGCCATATCACCCAGCCCTAACATACAGTCATTGTGGCCCCTGACAAGGCAAGAGCCAATCAGGGTTTAGGATCAATCAGATTTCAGTGCGAAGTTGGCTCTGCTACTGGTGCTGAAGTGTTTTTTATGTTGTTATAGGAGCAGATATTTTTTAGATACAGAGGAAAGACTTTTCTATTCCTACGTAAAAAAAGGTTTAAATCTGAGAATATTTCACAGCGTTAAAACCTCCTGAATCACCATCACAATCATCTGCTGCTGTGACTCTTCCAGATCTGCTTAAACTGAAAGGATTGCCTTAGTTTTAACCTGCAGGAATGAAAAATCACACCAGAAGATGTTGCTCAGTGTCGGGCATGATAATTTAGTAAAAAGTAAATCATGTTTCAAATGCATCAAACTGAATTGATCAGACTAAATTCTGCTGCTGAAGACTGAAACTGGTGAAAATCTTCGTGTTGGATCGCTCACAGCACTTAGGTCTGTCTGCATCAGCTGATTGGCGTCCGTCCTTCGGTAACAGCTGTAGCTACCAGCTGGCTAATAATGAACAATCATACCGGGCAGATAAACAGCGTGGACTTTATAACCTGACGCCTACCTGACTGTCGCCCTGTTGATACTCTCTTGCCAAGTGCTGCTGCAGCTGTCTCCTCCTCCTCCTCCTCCTCCTGATATATTTCTGGTGTTGCACAAAGATTTATGTTCATGTGTGCTCTCCTAAGAGGGGGGATTAGTCCTCGATGCTCTGATCCACCAGAGCTCAGCCTTTTCCCGCTAAACCCAATTCAGTGACTATTTTCTATTTAAGTAAACTCTGGATGTGATTCCTAAAAAATCAACAAACAAGGGAGTCTTAGCCGATCTGCTTCAGGTTACGTGGCCAATTATAAACTTATTTTAATCCTCTTAAAAAGCTGACATCTATCTGAGTGAAACGTGTTAAATATTTGATCAATATTGGTTTATATGTCGCCATAAATACGTTAAATATGAGCTGTAAATTTGTGCGTATGGTACCTTTTTAAAAGCAGCGTAGTTTCAAACATTAAAAGGGTGTAAAAAGTATTTTTCTTAATGGTTAAATTTGTCTGTGAATGTTATAAATAACTGAAATGAATAATTCAGAGAGCCCACCAAGAGCTTAAGGAAGTGAGTGTGTCACTAGTCCCATAAAGGGAGTGTTTTATTATTTATTACTCCAATAATACAGTTTTACTGGATTAAAACTAGTGCTGCATTATTGACATAATCCCAACCGTGACGGAGTGTGTGCACAAAAGGCTGTGATTGGCTGTTTTGGTAAATACACAATGTGCGTGTGTGCGTGTGTGTGAGAATGCTCCTCTGAGCCTTTCCTCTGAGTGTTCAGAGTCTGTTTGGTTACACCCATCAGCTGCTCTGACAGTTTGTGTTTGCCTGAATAAAGCGTGTTTGTTTGGTCATATTTGGACCATCTGTTGTGCAGAGAGTGACCGAAGTGGATGCCAATATCCAGGAGCATGGCGAGCGTTTAGTTCTTGTGTTTTCCTCGATGCAGTTTAGTGCAGACAGGAGAAAATCAATCAATCAATCAATCAATCACTTTATTTATAAAGCACTTTTCATACATGGCTTATATCACAAAGTGCTGTACACAGGGGATACAAAATAAAATACAAACTTCAAAACCCCACAAAAAATAAAAGGAAATCAAACAATAATAATAATAATAATAATAATAATAATATAAAATTGTTTTAAAATCAAACAATAAAAGAAAATAAACAAATAATGTTAAAATATACTAAAAAAATGTTTTAAAATCAAACAATAAATGAAAATAAACAAATAGTGTTAAAATATACAAAAAAATTAATACAAAAAATAAAATTAAATAACATATACTAAAAATACTTAAGAGAGTTAAAACTAAAAGAGAGGCTAGAAGAATAAAACAAAAATCAGCTAAAAGGCCGGACTAAAAAGCAAGGTCTTGAGTTTGCGTTTAAAAATATGAACTGTAGGTGTCGCTCTCAGGTCTTCAGGTAGACTGTTCCACAGACGGGGGCCATAATAATAGAACCAAAACATACGGTGAGGCATTGTTTTAACTTTGGGAACTATTAAAATACCACTACCTGAAGACCTGAGGGCTCTACTGGGCTCATATTGTAAAAGCAAATCAGATAAATAAGAAGGACCAAGACCATTAAGACATTTATAAACTAATAAAAGAAACTTAAAATCTATTCTAAAAGATACAGGAAGCCAATGCAGAAACTTTGAAAGACTTTAAAAGAGACTTTAAAACTTTAAAATGTCATAGTTGTTCGTTTTGTTTGTTTGTTTTTTAAATATCGTAAAGTCCTCACCTCTGTTATTATTATCCACATCCAATCAATTAAATCTACATCATGCATCCCCTTTCAAACTGATAAATATCCCGACGTATAAAGATATTCAACGAATTATCTCAGCGTACCCTGATACCAGAGGATGTCGAGGCCTTCGAGTTATTGTTTATCGACACAACTGCAGATTATTTTCCTGATGGGAAATTCTTCTCACTCTGATTTTACATTAAAAGCTTTTATTTTCCTCTTTGTGTTCGGTAAATTGTCTTTCTGTGATCTGGCAGAGAGGCCTGTAACACCATTGATCAAATATAGGCAGTTGCTTCTGTCAGCAGAATAAGAAGAGGCACCTTTAAACATCTTATTTTCTCTCCCTCCCCCTCATCGAATACCCCATCACTCTGTAGATTTTACATTTTCATCATTGAATGCACTCATGTGTGGAAAGCTGCGCGGTTATCTGGACCTCCTCCCGACCGAGTGCATGTTTATCACATAAATGTGCGACACTGAGACATGCTGGAGATGCATCTAGACCCTTAGCGAACATGGGCAGTGCAGGAGTGTGCGCTGAGTTTCCAGCAGTGGGAATGTCAGACGTCTAGGATTGGAGATAAATTGTGTTTGAGATTAGATAGGAAAGGGGGGAGGAGGGGGATGAAGAGAGGGGGAGACAGCAGCTGGCTGGATGGCTGGATGGCTGGATGTCGAACCCCTCCAGCTGCAGGAGAACGGATTAGAAGGATCATCTTACACAACCTGAACAATCCCCGCTGGTCCCAGAAAACCAAAACAAACGCTTCTGCAGAGGGAGAACCTTCTGCGACACCTGTCAATTAACCTGATGATTTCAGCACCTGAAAACTCGTCTCATATTCAGGTGTGTGCAGAGGAACAGGCTCTTATTATGAAGGGTAAACAGCCTCTCAACCACATAACCCAGTTGGCCATGGTCCTCTTCTTGCCACGACTGACACTTCCCGATATGGCACACTCAGGGGAGGGCACTGTCACCTTGGATTAGAGCATCTTTTGAATAATGCCTCTCTGCACGTCACTGCATCTTAGGGAAGCTTTAGCGCAGTGTGCAGAAAGCGTTTTGTGCGTTCAAAGCCTCAGCGACGTGGAAATAAAAAGCCAGACATCCCTCTTCATGCATGTTTGAAAAATATCTGATATGATCCGATACGTGCTGTGTGATTTATTCATTTGAAATTTAATGAGTGGGGAGGGGATTCCCTGCTGCTGCAATATAAGGCAAGAGGATGGCAACTCAAAATCGTTTTTAAGGCGTTTTTTTAGATATATGCATCCTGTAAACGGTTGACCTTTGACGTGAAATACATACAATTTCAGAGGGCTGTTAAAAGTAATCTGTGTTCAGAGCTATAAAAAGGCAAAATCATTTTAAAATAATCACATTTGAGAAGCTTTAATCAGGTGATATTTGATGTTTCTAGTAAACATGGCTTCAACCTTTGTTTCCTGATCTGAAACGGCTTTTTACTCCTTCAAATGAAGCAATACGAGTGAGTTTAAGAAGAAATGGTAATTTTTTTGTCTCGCACTTTGTTGTGTTACAGCTTCAGGCATCAGCAGTAGATCAAATAACAGCTTGAAGTGATGAAGCCACAAAGAATTATGACAGGGCACCCCTCTTCTTCCTCCTCTGCTCTCCTGATGCCTTTCATGGAGCTCTTTTTGTTTTATGACCCATGACGGCTGCTGTTTTCAGCAAAACAGCAGCTCCAAAAAAGTACACGACCTGCTACAGCAGCAAACAGCAGACCGGCTGATTTAGAGGCCGGCTGATGAATAAAGTGAAGCATTTAGCTGGGAGTCAAATAGTTCTTTGAGAAGATGGTAGAGACCAAATAGGTTTTGGAGTAATCCAAGGACAGAGCCGCAGACTGCTCCGAACAACTGGATCAAAAGTCTTCCTAGGATTAAACCGTAGGGACATGAGATTTACTTGAGTTGTTCACATATGTGGGTAATGTGTCATTTTAGATAGAGAGACATAACTTTGTTGCATGGCAACAGTGGAGGAGGCTTCTGAAGTGATCGTACAGCGTTGTTTTTGTCGTACATGATGTACGCACTACTTTTTCTGCAGATGAGGTGCACGCTACTCATCTTCTCTGGTGTTTTTGTTCTTGGGTTACAGGGGCATGGCGCATGTGCACATTCACCGACCAATCATACTCCGACTACGCTGGTTACATGGTAGAGAAAATCGAATTTCAACCGTAGTGTCATGTAAATGTACCAGTGGCAGAAATTAAGAATTTTAGATAGAGGTTCTTAAATGGGCGTTCCTACCAAGCGGTTTGGTTAGGGTACAGGTTGTTGCAGTTTGGTTCAGTAAATGATCTTGCTTGCATTTCCAAAGGGGAGGTCCCCCTTTTGACACAAACCTTAGGGGTCTTATGTATACAGTATGCTTGGTACCCTTATAGAAGGGTAAAGAAGGACACTATGGATCAGTTATTTTGGGGTCCCTCCTAGGGCTGGGCGATATGGCCTCAAATCAATATCATGATATATTGAGCAGTTCACCTTAATAATGGTAAATGGACGATAACTACTCCACATGCTTCTCAGCCCCTCCCACATTAACTTTGTCTACTTCAGCCGCCGCTCCAGCTGCAGCAACTTTTGAACCGTCCTCCATCTCCTCACCTGTCTCTCCCTCTTTGTTACAGACTGGATGGGGTGGAGTCACGTCTCTGATGTAGGACAGCATCTTAAAGGGACATGAGACCATAGCCTACTCACACACATCCAAAACCAACTTTGATTTATTTATTTATTTTTGACACTAAATAGACCGATATGGGCAAAATGACGTTGGTTGTTGTCGTAAATTTCGGTATCTGTAAATTTTTGGTTTATCGACCAGCCCTAGTCCCTTTCCAACTTTTAGTGTACTGTACTGAACCAGATGACTAACCAAAAAACACCAATGTGAGGTTGGTAGAGAACTTTTTGAATTTGTTAATCATGTAAAGCTACTACAAAGCTATGCAAGGGCCACAATGTGAGTTTTTGTGCAACTGTGAGGCCCTTTCTTGTGCCGTTTGTTTTCCACCGTTCTACCAGCTATCAGTACTGTCGATAACAAGCATCGAAAAGGAGCGCTGCTTTAATTGTCGACCTTGGCAGCATCCTAGAATGGTATATTGGTCGCACTGATGTGTTAAATGATGATATAATAATCAGAAGAGTGTCTTATTTTCCAAATTTTATGGTAAATAGAGTACGCATCGTCAAAACTAGGATTTTAAAGATTAACAGATAAATGAGTGTCTGTCTGTCTTTTGCAAGTTGAGTTAAACCCTTCCTCCTCCTCCTCCTCCTCCTCTTCCTCCTCCTCCCTCTCCTCCTCTAATCTCAAATACAATGCACAGCTGATTGAGCTTATGGTTCACTGATAATAGTTTTTTGCATCTACAGCATTCTTCTGTATTTAACTGAGAGTCCACTCAGTTTTCCATGAAAAATCCATCACCCAGCAGTGTTTGCTGTTCAAGAGAGTCAGAAGGTGTTGTACTGTTCACTCTCCCCTCCCTGCTGAGTTGTACAAAGTGGTTTTCTGGCCGAACAAACAAAGAGGAGATCAATAAAGTAAGATGCTTGAACCTCAGATACAAGTCCATCCATCCGTTTTCTTTCCGGTCACAGTGGTGGTGGTCTAAGCACTCAATCAAAACTCATTTTCTATCCCTGATCTCTATTTTTCAGTCACTTCCCACAGCCCCTGGTAGGTTAGGGTTCGTATGAAGATTGACAGATACATTAAAAGCTTTGCCTTCCAGCTCCCCCTTCACCACGATGGTCCAGTACAACGCCAGAGTGCTGATGCAGCACCGAGCTGCCAGTCAATCTCACGATCCATTTGACTGTCACTCATGATCAAGACCCTGAGATACTTGAACTCCTTCAAAGACTCACTCTTCACCCAGAGAGGGTGATCCACCATTTTCCACGGTCCAACACATAAACAAGTGAACCCACTCAAACATTTCTAACTTGTAATTTTAACCAAGCGTGGATCTCTGTTTAAGTATCATCCAAACAAAAACTGTCTCATCGTTACCATAAAGAGGACAAAAATTCTATCAGGACTGATGCTGATTTCTCTCTCCATTCAAAAGAAATAAAGATCCTGTTAACACAAAACTTTTTCTGAATCCAGACAACAAAACAGAAATGGTTGAAAATAAAACCATGAAAACAAAACATCACATCGTCCAAGATTATTTCAAGTCACGAAACACTAAAACGTAAAAAAATAAAAACAACAGAAAATATGGCATCTCAAAAAACAAATCCACAAATGAAACCAGCAGAAAAAAAACTAATCACAGAAACAAAACAACAAATCAAGACACAAAACACACAAAAATATTTGCACACAACAGCGTATAGATAAACAAAACAACAAATCAAGACACAAAAAACACAAAAATATATAAACACAACTGCGTATAGAAAAGCAAAACAAAAATTTAGCGCAAAAACAAATCAGAAAACCAAACAAAACATTAAAAAACAAAATTAGACAAAAGTAATCACAAACACTACAACGTGTAAGGAAATAATATTTGTTTAATTTTGTTGTTTCTTTACACTTTGTTGTTTTGTGTTTCATTAGTGTTTCCTCTAATTGTTGTGGTTATTTATTTTTTTTGTTGTGTTGTTAGTTTTTTGTTATTGTTTACACTTTGTAGTTTTGTGTTGTAGCCTGTTCTGTTTAATTATTTTTTATTTGAGTGTTTTCATATCTGTTGTTTTGTGATTTGTTGTTGTGTCTTCTTTTAATTCATTTTTGTGTTTCATTAGTGTTTCCTTAAATTGTGGTGGTGATTTTTTGTTGTTGTTATTGCTTTTTGGTGTTTGTTGTAAGTTTTTTGTTGTTTTTTACACTTTTTTTGTTCTGTGTTGTAGCCTGTTTTGTTGGCTTATTGCTTATTTGAGTGTTTTCACAATTGTGTTTTGGGGTTGTTGTTGTTTTTTTTTTTTTCATTTGCTGTAATGTTTTGTGACTCGTTGTGTCTTTTTTAAACTCGTGTTTATGTTTGTTTCTATTTCCCCTCCGGTTTTTATTGAGGTGAGACTTGAGCTGCAGCTTTAAAACTCCTAAAGCTCCAGAAGTTTAGTTTTAATTAAAAGTTGTTTATCTGTTTTCTGTCATTAGTTAATTTATTGTTTCTTTTTTGCACTTATCTGAGCTCACTCACACTTACTGCTCCAGCTTTGTCGGACTTCTTCACTCTATACTTAATTTACTGTAAAAACCTCTCCAGTCTGTGGATGCTGAACTTGATCGACAGCAGGACCATCTGTTCCTTTCAGCCTCTGGCCAGATTTGCTGAGTCTGTTTGTCACTAATTCCGGTGAAACACGGGGACACGTGTCTGAAGGGTCCTCCTATCTCAGTCTTAATTAGAGCCTCTCTTCTTTCGGATCCTCCCGACAAAATCCCTCCACCCCGGACCCGTATCTCTAACTTTCCCACTCCACTGACGTCTCTCACATGGGGGATTAAAGATTAGGATCTGGAGCAGCGCGCCACCGTTGCATAATTAACTCCACGAGGAGGAATGGAGTTGTTCCTCAGTGGCGTCGCGGGCTCCCAATGAAGTGGCACAACGTGGGCGGCGCGTCGAGGAGGAGGCGATGTGAAGCGGCGTAGCGCAGGACTCACAGGCTGGATGTGAAGCAGCGGGACATGACGGTGCAGCTCAGGGTTTCCTGCGGACTAAACCACGTTTTTTTTTCTTCTTCAGGGAGCTCTGGTTCTGGGCCAGGACTGAAGGCTTTACAGCAGTGATCGTGTGATGGTGCGCGTCTCTCCAAGGTGGATTCAGCTCCAGTGCGGTGATACAAACTGACAGAAGGACTTCGGTGCAGTATTCAGAGGAGACCTGAAGACCTGCTGACACATTTAAACCCTCAGGATGGATCATAACCTCTGATTTTCTCCGGACAGCTCACCCGGAGTCCTGATTCCGGCTGCGCGCTCTCCGCTGACACAAGTGACATTTCCAACAACAACAACCGCACATTTCAGCTTCAGCAGACCCTGTTTGTGCCACTTTTTCCCTCTAAACTCTCAGGATAATCTCAGCGAAGGAGGACTAAAGGAAGCAGAAAAGTCATACGGAGACATTTACAGACACACGTGAAAATTATGTGAAGATTAAAGGTGTGGAAATGCGTCGCAAATGCTTCTATCTGCTCGAGGTAAGTTCTGCGCTCTGACTTCGTCTTCTTGTAAAGCTTTGAGGAAAAAAGTGAGTAAATCTGCCTCATTCCCGCGAATATTACACAAGTATAATCTTTAGAGGAGAGGATTTAAACACCAGCTTCCTCCTCCAGATGTCAGAGTGAGAATTTGTCACCATCTCACATCATAGTTCTAAAAATACCCTCATTATAAACACAAAAAACAAACAAATTCTCTTATTTAGAGGCTTAATATTTAATTTAGTCCACCTTTCCCCTGCAGCTCTGACTATCAACAACAAAATGCACCATGTAGGCACAGCCTCTGTACGCGCTGGAGCTGCACACAGCACGTTTACGCACAGGGAGTGATACATACAGCGGGACTTTTGGGGTTAAGACGCGTGAGAAAACGATCCTAAGTGACATGATTCCTCCTCTCTCTCTCTCTGGTGGAGTTGGGCTTTAATGCTGCTGCTGGAAAAAAAAATAGGAAACGAGGATTTGGGACTCTGGAGATTAAAAAGTGTTAATGCAGCAAGTGCTCCCCCTACTAAAAAGAGAAAAAGGAAAACAAATTAAAAATGTTTGAGCCGAGAGAGTCGTCCTGGGGTGAGTCATACAGCTGTGGACAAAAAGATGAGAGACCATGTAAGACTATGTATGTACATGTGCGTTAAAGGAGACATGCCTGAGGTGAATTACTTCATCTACCTCCTCCTTCCCATTATATGCGAGCAGAGCAGCTGCTCCAAGAATAACCAAGAATCCTCTGAAGCCCCCTTGTCCTCTGTGAAGCCTCCTCATTGTTGTGATTTAAGACCAGGCAGCCCCCCTCTCACATACACACACACACACACACACACACACACACACACACACTCACTCACATATCAGCTGTCTGCAGGGGTAAAAAAGTACCTGAGAGCTATTAATCATGTCAGTCTAGAGGTGTATTTCTATTTAACGAAGGTGGAAGCAGAAGAAGTCAGAAGATAACAGTGTGGAGATACTCCGTCCTGCTTTATATATCTTGGTGTAAAAGTACAAGCATTAAATCAACTTAAAGTGTCTGAAGTTTAAGATCTTATCCCGCAGAATATCCTGTTACACACTTGTTTATTTTAGCTGCTAAACATGGATTTGACTTTGAGTAAGAGAGCAGTGAACTCTCGTCCTGATCTGTTGTTGTGGTCGACTGATGGCGTTAATTAACCCTAAATTCCACCAGATCCCTGTTCGTGATGGTCCGTCTCCGCTTCACTGCGGGTTTTCACTTTCATCAGTGTGTTTGCCTCCACTGGCTCCAGTGTTTTTCTGCTCCGTCTCAGCTCCAACTATCCAGAGCTCGGCTTCTATTTTTGACGAACACTGGAGCGCAGGGCAGAGTGAGGAAGACAGGAGGTCAGACACCAAAGCAACATTAGGGTCGTTTTCACACGTCTGAGGGGTGAATCGCACTTTCACGAAGTCGGAAGCTGCAAACCAAGACCCCTGTCTCCAAGCGGAGAGTTAATTTGGACTTTCACACCACTCCAAACGAACTAGACTACCCAGGGATTGGTTTAAAACGACCTTAACAGTTCTAAATCTAAAAAAAATGGTTAACCGTCAAAGTAAAACACAGACGACAGATTGTGTTTCACTTGACTACACCAAAATACGGCCTTATTGAGTGGAGCCAGGCCTGGAGTCAAGACAACTCTTGATTCTAAATCCCTGATTGTGACTCCAGCTGTGCTGAAAGCACACAAGATTGGCGTTTACACACAGGGAGCGTGGAGAGGAGATGGATCTGGTGGAATCTGGTGTTACAGATCAGGTCGTTGGATGACCTCTATCTAAATATAGGCGTGCATTTTATCCAAAAAACGGTTCAGTCATGACAGCCAATATTTTATGCACATTACAATCCAATATGCATGACTATCTAAGCCGATAATCTTAATTAAATCATAGAAAAATACATGTCTGATATGACAGGAGCAACATCAAACTGCATTTTCCTAAAACTTTATAACTTGTTATGATGCAGGGCTTAACGTTTCATGACAGCCGCCACACTGACTAGACTGCCTGCAGTGTTTGCAGACATTATTTGCTTATTTCTTTAATTGGCCACATGAGTGCAGGCATCAGTTAATAACAAAACGCCTTAATCGCCCTATTAGTCTGTCTCTGAGCTGTGATAATACTGAAGAGTTTCGTGTGTCGTACATGTCTGTAAATGTCAGATACATTTAAAGGGGTGAAAAATGCAAAATATTTACATTCACTCAAATACACCCTAGTTGCTTCTTTTTACTCCACGTCCATCACCTCTATCAGAGAGAGTTACCATGCAGAGTTTGTTTGATGCCCAACTTCTGAATTATGATAGCTGAAAATCCTCACTCTTATGAAGTCATTTCTGTCTGAAAACTAGTCCTCAAACTTCTATTACTCTCTAAAAAGTGCTCACTGTATATGAATATTTCATCCTTTCGATGCAAGTCAATGTTTTTTGAAGAGTTTCGGTTTTGCATAACTATAGCCCCGCTGCCTCATGTTCTTCTCTCGCTCTCAATGAGGCGCAGAGCAACGAGAGCGGAGCGGAGCTTTGTGTGAAGTCATGAAGGTGAAGTGAACTTGCTCTGTGCTGCTCCTTTATGCGTGCGACAATAGAGATACTATAGGAAACAACATTCAGCTGCAAACATCAACAGACGCACAGGTCTGGAAGTTGATGCAGGTGCTGAAGTGACCTTAGAGTAGAAAAAAAAACGAGCAAACGCTGAAAACATGTTCATGAAATGTGCTCAGCCATCAGTGAATCTCTTTCTCGTGTAACAGCAGCTCAGTGGGATAACGGCCGTTTAATGTGGAGGCTTCAGAGACAGATAGTCCTGCTCAGATGATGACTAACCAGGTGATGTTTAATTCATACAGATATTAATAACCAGTTATGTCCAGTATCACAACCTCTTAATGATTTATCAGCAGGAGAAGTCAGAGCAGGGGCTGCGCTGCCTGAAGATATGAACACGGTGATGCTGACCACCAGCTGAATCAGGTTAAAAACGGCATAAAAAACTCATAATCATGAGAGGGGATCTTTAAAAATGATAATGAGATGTCCAAAAATAGACTGGAATGATTCAGAGCATTTATTACTCAAGTTTATTTGAATAAAAAGATGAAAATAAGACTTCCAGGACCTGGTTTTAGACAGAAATGTCATTATGACATAGAGGATTTTAACAATCTCACACATTCACGCACCTGTGAGAATAATCCAACATCCCTTAACAGTATTAAAAAGAAACATTCAGTTTTATTTGTTCGGTCCTTTAGAGAACTATTCGAAGGACTATAAGAGGGAAAGTTGCCCTGATAGAATCAATCAAAAGTGAGTGTTAAGTTGCAACTAAATCAACCCTGCGCTGGAGTTAAAGTCGCTAAAGTAGTTAAAGTAGCTCCTTGATTACTAAAGTGAAGCTAATTTCTATCGCCTTACACAGCCTGCAGGGGCGACCACATGATTTTCAAATATTCGAGGAAATGAGTTGACTTCACGCTCGAGTTTACGAGTTCATGGTCACTTTAAAGTTTTCTCAAATTCAGCTTGTTAAGTTTGGAAGTTGTGGTCCAGCTCAGAGGAAAATAGCTGAGAAGGATTCATCTCTGGTACCTGTGTTCAGAACGCCCCGAAGCCTCTTATTTCCCAAGAATATAAATGAAAAATTTTAATCCAACAAACCTTCAGCTCTTAAAAACTCCCAGAAAGTAGTCGAAACAAAGAGCTCTGTGCTGTCTGTCATCTGTTCTCGTTTATATCCAGGTAGTGGAGTATTAACCTGAACTACAGCCTAGACACGAGACGTGAGCTGAATTTCAGGCCTATAATGATTGAAATATTGATTATTCCTGTGCCAACAATGAAGGGCCATCAGGTTTAATCCATGAGTCAAAACTCATCACATCCCCAGTTCAGACCCCCGTAATTATACCCCCCTTTTTTCGAGTGAGCGCCTTCTCTTTGAGACGAGTTTTCCAGCCATCCTAAAGTTACATTTGAGTTTATAACACCCTAAATTATTAATGGACCTCGCCGAACACTGAAATTAGCTGGTAAATTTAGAGCCTAATCCCCTCGCTCCTCGCCTGGTCACCCTCAGGTGCTATAATAAACTGAGTCTGCGCTCATGAAACCAAACAAAGCAAAAATAAATGAATGAATAAAGATAAAAACAAACAAACATCTGAGGCTACACAGTGAAAGCTCCTTTACTGAAACACAAAATCTAATAAGAGTTTTGACAAGATGATTGCTCATTTCTATGGCGTTATTAAGACCTGGATCTACAGGTGAAGGCAGAAACAGACCTGGTTACATTTACAGCTGCAAAGTGAATAATGCACAAACATGTAAATATGGAAATAAACTTGGACAAGCTGCTGTGTTACTCACAGACAATAACTAGAGTGGTTGACACAGGAGCTTTAAAGTACACTCAGAAGTTTGTGCTTTCACCTCTGAAATACAGTCTGTGTCTAAAGTAAGATAACTGTCCGCTGTGAAGTCCACCGGATTAACTAAAGTCACAACAAAGAACAAAACAACAAATACAAAGCTCTGAGGCCTTGAAGAAAAACACCCTACTCTCAATGAAGGAATAATCACTAACTACAGAGACACACACACACGTCACACACGGCCCACCTGCACCAGCTGCCTCCCCTCTCCTGCTCTTTATACTCTGCTGTGATCGACTATTGGTCAGAGATGAGCTGAACCCCCTGTTTCCCTGAATCAGAGCAGCAACTGGAGAAAACTTAGGAAAGGAAACATCAGTAAAAACACTCGACACTGTGGAGCCTGACAGACAAACAGCTGAGAGGATCCAGCAGCAGATGTAGTTTCTGTCTTAAAGGGATTTTCCGGCAAAAAATTAATTTAGGGTCAAACCCTCAAGAGATGAATGTTGCCGACGGCTTCCTTTTCTAGTTTCACCAACTTTAGTAACAACCACACGATAGCAATACACAGCGGTCTGAGGGGCCATAAACAAACCTCAACCAAAACACCTACTCACCTCACCTACTCTCTTCCAGCAGCCGCTTGTTTGTAGCGAGACCTCAGGCCAGTCCACTACGGACTGCAGCGGGGTGACACAGCTAAAGGAAGAACATTTATGATAATTTCTTTATCGTTTCCTTGAAGTAATAATCATCATATTAATCATTTTGCACTGCAGACGCGGTAGTTCTTCTGCCTTAGCATCTCAGTCTGATTGCATTTCTATGAAGAAATGATCATAAATGTTCTTCCTTGAGCTGCGTCACCCCGCTGTAGTCCATAATGGACTAGCCCAAGGTCTTGCTACAAACAAACGGCTGCTGGAAGAGAGTAGGTGAGATGTGTTAAGTCTCTTTGCTAAAAAAATAAGGCAAAGTTAAAAAGATGTTTGGTGTCTAGTACTATGGCTGTGACCCTATATGTCCTGTTGATGAAGTTAGGTGCTGTTCTGAGCATTATTTGTGTCTATAGAGTGGTGTTTTGGTTGAGGTTTGTTTATGGCTCCTCAGACCGCTGTGTATTGCTATCGTGCGGTCGTTACTAAAGTTGGTATAACTAGAGAAGCAAGCGGTCGGCAACATTCATCTCTCGACGCGGTGCCTAACTTGGTGTTGTGGTGTGTTTGACCCTAAATTAATTTGACGCCGTAGTATCCCTGTAATGGTTGTTGTTTTTACATTTCAACTTCCACAGAGTATTTTTCATTCTTGTCTTACCACACAGACTTGAAACACTCCTAGAGGCCCCTGGATGAAAGTGATTCACCTTTGAAATGACTTGACCAGCTGCTTTCTATCCCTCCGTTTTGGATCGGGGTTGTCAGTTGTTGAGCTTTAATTACTTGGAAGGAGATGGACAGCGGGTGCAGTAGGTTACCGTGCTGTGATACCCGCCCAGGACTCACTGAGCGTGAAACAGATACAGCCAGTCATCGGGAACCCTGCTCGAAAATCTGGGTCATGTTAGCATTTTATATGAAACGCTACACACAACACTGGCATTTCACGCTGCTGTAGCCATCAGGTATGAAGCCACGCGGTCTTTTTCCTCAGGAGAAATTAGATGGAAAATGATGCAGTTAAAGTGACTTTCTCTTCGTTTTGCAGGCGTAGAAAGGTGAAATGTTTACAGTTTCAGCGCTGCATAATTAATAAGGATGATTTATTTAAGACGGAAATGCAACATTGGCTTTATAGGTAATAGAAGCTGCTCTCTTGAGTCTGCAGGGAAGGCTCAAGGACAGCTGCATTGACGTGTAACCCAGTTAGGGGTCAATTAAAAAGGCAAAACAGAAACTGAACTGATGACACTTTACGGTCTTTTGTGGCCCTTTCTGTCGCCCATTAAGCGGCTCTGACAGATGCTGGCTCATGAGCAGAGAAGCCGTGGATCAGTGGTTTCCTCACATCAGCAGTGCGACATGCAGTCCAATATTCACTGGATGTTTTCTGGATGGTTTCCAGCTGTCACTGCAAGAATCCAGCAAAGATCAAAGTGTGCAGAAACGTGAAACCAAACACTTGGATCCACTGAAGTGTCATTTTATAAAAACAGAGAGGCTCTGACCTTTAATCCTCCACGTGTGTGTTTGCAGTAAATGAAGCAGATGCTGCTTCTCGCTGTTTTTGTGTCAGAGACGAGCAGAAAACACCGTCACATGAGACCTGGTGCGAGCAGATACAAGTGCAAACCCCTCCTGAGTTACTGTACTTTTATGATTATGTGCATTATTTAATGTTTTCCCTCCTGCACATGTAAAGTAGGCTAACACAACCATGCATGATGCAATGACAAAAATACATTGTTTTTGCATTTCAGCTCCTCCGAAAAGGCGGGGAATCCTCCGCAGCGTTTCTATTCCGCTGTATCGTTGTATCCGCAAACATGAAAGAGGCCTGACGGGGAAAATGATTACGGACTACAAAGCAGGCCAAATTAGGAGCCTTGCATGCGGAGACGAGTTGTTAATACATTCAGCATCTGCTCAAGGGCACCCAGAGTTTTCAGCACAACTTCGTGAGAGGATTAGAGACACAGCAGAGATCCAAACACCAGCGCAGAGACGGGGAGAGTAGTATTTTTTATTATGTCATCTGGACTCTGCAGCAACCATTACCAGGCTGCAGTTCTGATCGACATCCACTTCTTGGCCGTTGCTTGAACTCGGCGATAACTGCGTATTAGCATAAAAAACGGGGACAGCAAATATTGAGATGAGCACCCGAACACAAATACATGATTTTAATGTTACTCTCACAGTCTGGACTGAGAGGAGACCGGGCTGTATGTTTGCTGGTGGGTTTATACCAGTGTTAAAAAAGTAAAAACCCTTTTAAAGACTGAAATCCAAGAACACGTCATCATTTTTAAGACTTCCAAAAGACCGTAACCTGCATTATCAACGTTTACAAAACTACAACTAGTTTTCTACTGAGAGTATTTCCCAGTGTGAGGAAATGTACATAAAACCCAGAGGTGTAAAAAGCATTGGGCCAAAGCTACTCTATTCTGATAGTCAGCTACTCATCAATAATTAAGACAATTGATCTGGTAATTGGACCTTTTACTGGAACAATCAGCTTTAAATGTAACAAAGCAAACAAGCCGTTAAGAATCTTTCTGGCCGTATTTTTGCTCTTTAGATTAATCTTTAAAACCCTGATTAATCGCAAAAATCTTAATAGTTAATCGCAATTAATCGCATGTAAATCGCGTGTTTAAGATTTCATTATTTTGCATTTTAAAACAGGTTTTAAGTTCATTAACAATGTTGAGCAGTTCTTACCAGTGAATTGATGTAGGAAACAAATGAATCTGCTACAGCAATGTTGTCTGAAACGGTCCCCTAGAGATAGGGGGTTGTTTCAAAGTGCTCATTCTATCAAATACACAGTTTGTCTTAGTTTTAATGATTCTTTTGGGGGCTTTTTGCCGTAATCAATAGGGCAGCTTAGAGAGAGAAAAGAGAGAGAGAGAGAGGCAGAATAACATGCACCAAATCATGCTGGGGTGAGGAAATAATCCTACAGCGAGTGCGTTGAGGACTCCAGCCTCTGTGCATGTGTGTGTGCTTAAACCACAACACCCTGTGGTGTTTATTTTTATTTGTTCAAAGGATAACGCTGTTTCACATAAAGAAATATGCAGGAGTGCATGTACAAAAGGTCCAATCTGTGCCAATTACAGGGAAATTCCGCCGTAAAATTAATTTAGGGTCAAATACATCGTAACACCGAGTTGGACACCTCCTCGAGAGATGAAAATTTGCCGTCTGCATGCTTCTCTAGATATACCAACTTTAGTAACGACCGCACGATAGAAATACACAGCGGTCTGAGGAGCCATAAACAAACCAAAACACCACTCTATAGCCACAAATAATGCTCAGAACAGAACCTAACTTCATTAACAGGACATAGCCACAGCACTACCAAACATCTTTTTAGTTTTGCCTAATTCTTTAGCAAAGAGACTAAACACAACTCACCTACTCTCTTCCAGCAGCCACTTGCTTGTATGGAGACCTCTGGACGAGTCCATTACCGCGCCAGGGT
This sequence comes from Xyrichtys novacula, assembly GCA_962446985.1. NCBI lineage: Eukaryota > Metazoa > Chordata > Actinopteri > Labriformes > Labridae > Xyrichtys > Xyrichtys novacula. Next base: position 1,114,939 of record OY660882.1, on the reverse strand, counting down.
GACGCAACTCAAGGAAGAACATTTATGATCATTTCCTTAAAATAATTATAACCATATTAATCAATTTACTCTGCAGACGCGGTAGTTCTTCTGCCTTAGCGTCTCGGTCTGATTGTATTTCCATGAAGAAATGATCATAAATGTTCTTCCTTGAACTGCATCACCCCGCTGTAGTCTGTAATGGACTCGCCCGAGGCCTCGCTACAAACAAGCAGCTGCTGGAAGAGAGTAGGTGAGTTGTGTATAGTCTCTTTGCTAAAGAATTAGGCAAAACTAAAAAGATGTTTGGTAGTGCTGTGGCTATGTCCTGTTGATGAAGTTAGGTTCTGTTCTGAGCATTATTTGTAGCTATAGAGTGGTGTTTTGGTTGAGCGCGTTGTTGTCTGTATTGCTATCTGCGGTCGTTACTAAAGTTGGTCTAACTTGAGGAGCAAGCGGTCTGCAACATTAATCTCTCGACGGGGTGTCTAACTTGGTGTTACGGTATGTTTGACCCTTACTTAACTTTACGCCGGAATATCCCTTTATGTCTGCAGTTATTCCAAGAGAAATTTTGAGACGTCCAGGATCCTCTCTGTGAATCTGACAGCGTTCCACTTTGGTTGCTTTGTCCAGGTCCTGTATGTTTACGAGTGTCACTGTGTGGTCAGTAACATGCAGACAGGTATATGACGGTGACTCGCTTCAGCTTCCCATTTTCTCTTCCAGACAGACATATATCATTACCCTAGACATGGCTTTATATGCAGACCCTGTGCTTACCTCATGTTAAATGCTGCTTATTCATGCGTAGGGGCCGATCTGACCGGTAACTCTTGTGACTAATACACTTACTATTGACAGGTGCCTCATACAATGACACTAGAAAAACATGAACTATCCTTTTACAGGCTGTATGAACAGTGTGAGCAGTACGGTCTTTCTGAAGCATATAAATCTGTGTATGAAAGCAAAGTACCTTGAATACTTTTATGAAATTTATATTCTTGATTAACAGTGCAGCGCCATACTGATGCTGTCAAAAGGCCAGATTGAATAGGCTTGCTGCTGTGAATTATGAGCAGGATGCTCTTTTATAGAAGTCATACCAAGTTCAAACATTCCTTTATGTCCCATTTTCATTAAAAGCCTGACGTCTTACTCTATAGCATCTCGTTAAATCAAATTACAGAGTGACTAGAGAGAGGAACCGCATGTTCATGTTCAGCAATCAAAATCTGATTCCTGTTTCCCGGCACGGCTGACACTTGAGTGCTGTACATCACACTGATAAGAAGTGATTAACTGTGACCTCTGTGGCCTTTTTTCTCACTCTCCTCTTATCAGGTTTGTGCCATCGTGAGCCTCCTGCCCTCGGGCTCGTATGCAGATCTGACATGTGAAGCTCTCCTCCTGCTGTCCGGAAACGTCTCGTGTAAGTTGAGGACAAGCATCGACTACACTACACAGTGTGTGAAAGAATCTCTTAAAAGGCAGAACAATCCCGCCTGAGTGTTTCATGTTGATCCACTTAAACGCTCTCATCAGTTTGGATTGATTTCCAGTCTTTTCCCATCATGTCAATACCCACAAAATGCCGAAACCCTCGTCCTCAATCCTAACTTTCCCTGGGAGGTTATTGGCAGTGTCTTCTCTCATCTCTGTACTCCTGTGTAAGACTTGATTATCAAACTTTGTAAACCTGGGAACATGCCCGTAGTCAGCCGAGCAAAGACTCTGAGGAGCATCTTGTTATTTGCCCCGGGGTAAAATGTGTTCCAGGTACCCGCGAACAAACTAATAACAATGATAACTCTGCTGTTGTTGTTATTATTATGCTGTCACAAACTAGGGCTGGGTGCCTTATTCACTCCTGCTTCAACATGAACTAAAGTGTGTCTTTGAGATTCGTCAAAATAAACACATAAATACAGGGAAGCAGCCTGTCGGAGTTTCAAAAGACCAAGTTCAGACGAAACCAATTCAAGCAGTCAGTTCTCACATTTGAAGAGCTACAATCAGGACAGTGTGAGTCATTTCCGATCAATCGAGTTAATTGTTTCATATGTTATGAGAGACGTCGGAGACAAGTATGAGTTTACTGCTGTTTTAACGATAACTGAAGTGTCTTTGTACGATCTGACAGGGATTCTTTTTCAGCCTCAGTGACGTGTTTCTCTGTGAAATCTTTAAATAAACACAGAAAGTTATAAAGACGCTTTACAGAAAGAGCAAAGAGAGCCAACGTCAAGAATAGATCAGATTCAGTCTCATCATAATCCAGCATGAATGTAACACTTTAGTGAGGAAGAAAAAAAACTTCCTTTAACAGGCAGAAACCTCGGGCAGAACCAGACTCATGATAGACAGTCATCTGCTGAGACTGTAATAGGATTTGAGCGAGGGTTAGCGATCCAACAGTGACGCACAACGACAGAAGCTCATGCAGATTTAGTCTTAAAGTGCCGATAATAACGGCGAAAGTCTGTCTGCAGGAACTTAAAATTATTAATAAGGATATCCTGACCTTAATAATAATGGTAGTTAAAGTCAGGTCTCAGACAAGCATGTATAAAAACAACGCCGATAGCTGATGCTGATAATTCAAGAGCAGGTCTGGATGTATGCCGCTGATATCTTATTATCTTAGATTTCCAAACATGAAGGATATTAATGCTGGAAGCAGTTAAACTGTCAAATGACTTTAAACATCAGAACAGAATTAATCTTAAACACAAACTAGCAACTCTCTGGACTTTATAAACATCATTTAAGATGGAAAAAGCCTGATAATTGACCGCAGCTTCACTGGTTAGGCTGCCTGCAGTGTCTGCAGACATCATTTGTTCATAATTGAAATGTTTATCTTCAGTTTTTATTGTGTTGTTTTGTAGTATTTGTTCATTTTGTATCATGAGTGTGGACATCAGCTGATGTCGATGTTTTTACGATGCCATCAATCATCCTGTCCAATAACGCCTGTGTGTATTTTAAGATCTGCCAACGATTATTTTACAGTTTTAGTGAATTATTTGGTCAAGTTACACGCAAACATTAAGAGATAGAGCCTGTTAGATAATTAAAAAGTGAAATTACAGAGTTTGTGATCAGAACTGACGGTTTGAACTCTAAAATAAGTTGAGCTCAGCATGGTGGGAAACCAAAAAAGCAGCAAAAACACCCAGTTAAGGTGCTGGAATCGAGATGGTGACACTTAATTGTTAATATAGGTGTGTTTATTGATTAGTACTTTTATCAATACTGTTGGCAGACAAACAAAGCTGAAGTGCCGCTCGATTAAACCACCACATTAGAGGTGTATTTGTGAGATCTGTCAGATTGATCCCAAATTGGTTATTATTATTTAGAAGTATTTGTTTTAGTAATATGTCCAAATAAAGACAAAAATAAGAGATGAATGGCCTGTTAGAGTGTTTACAGTCAGAGCTGATGGGTCAACCCTTCAAAAAGTCACATTTAGGATGGTTTAAACAGAGAAAATGAACCAATTCTTACCTCTCAAACCAGGAGACTAAAAAGCTCTCAAAACAGTGAAGTTAAATATTTCATCAAAGTGTTAGTAGACTATTAAAACTAAAGTGCTGCTCAAACTATGACGACAGAGTGATTATGACATCCACCGAGGGTAACTCTTCAGTGTCTGTGAATTATTTAGCCTGTGAAATGTCAAAGTGCACATGAGTAAGGTAAAAGTTATCCGCTCGTTTTTCAGAATCAGAGTTCTAGTTTTTTCAGGATCAAGTCGAAACCTGAACGTAACATTCCTCAGTTCCAGTCCAGCTTTAAAAGTTGGACTTACCTTGTTTCTGTGTCACTCTATCAGACACTTCCCTGTCTCAGACTCTGTTTTTGTGCAGATGTAGTTCCTTCAGTGACTCGACCGCATTCAGGTATCATTTTGCTCATGATATTTACACAATAATATGATACCCAGCCCAGGTGAAGACTGAGTCCATGTTTATGTTTCAGGAGGTGTGTTGTTACCTTAATGTACGGGGATTAGTTTCGCTTGTCTGGAACCTTGGTAACAAGAGGAACTTGAACTTTAGGGGGGCAAAAATAAACAAGGTCTCTTATTATGATTAACTGAACATTTCAGTTGTTTGTCAGGGCGTTTGCACAAACAAGAACATTAAAATGCTGCGTGCTGATTGGCTGAAAAAGCATCTGAGTGATTTAGCATCCTTAGTTCCCTGAACTCAACGATACATCCTCCTATACTTATAAAGCAGTTAAAATAATATATCTTCCCTTTAGATTCAGAACTATTTTGAACTATTTTAACCTCATGTAAAGTTTTATTTTTGGACTAAAACTGGTTGGAGCAGAGATGTAAGTTTATCTTTGCAATGTGAGAGGAACACCTTTTAACTAGTAATGATACATCCACTAAAAATGGCTGAAAAACAGTTTTACTTCTTTTCTATAGCAAAGAAATAATCAAATGTTTGGAAAAAAAAGGCAAAAAAAAAGGAATTTTTCTTTTTTAGCTCCAGGAAAGGATTTTAGGCACTTAACATGCTGGAGGGGATTTAAAATAACAATACACAACGTTATTAGGCTCTTTACATACACTGTCTATTTTACTATTTTCTTCAAGTTTATTTTTAATCTCAAAGAATTAATTTGGTCAGTATCTTGCAAAGTAGTCTTGCAGTTAAGCTCAACAAAAGAAGAGTGATAAATCTTGACTCTGATTCTTCTTTTAAAGAATTGTGATTTGGTATTTCTGCCGTCTTGCTCAGCCCCACTATCACTTCAGGTACTGAAGGTCACGTTTCCTTTCCAACACCTCCAGCTCTCGCACCCGCTCCATCTTCGCCGGCCCTCCCCCTCTGAGAAACATTTTAAAGTTAACACAACCAGACAGCAGCCCGTGTTTCCAGAAACGCTGACAGTCGTGCGGAGAACGCCAACAGGTCCCAGGAATCAAAGTCACAGTTTTCCTGATGCAGCCGGAGACTGAGAGGGATTCTGGCACTAAAGCAGACGGACTAGACAGTCATAATTCATGAAGTCCTTGTCAATCAAACATAAATATGTGTTTTTAGGCTATGTGTTTGATGTTTTCCTTCTGCGCTTTTAAAACGGCTTCCATACTTCACTCCAAATCCTCTAATTTCTCCAACACAAAAAGGCGTCAAAGCCTCGGTGCAGAGATATATCTGATGGCATTAGAATGAAGGGTCAACTTTGCCCTGCAGAGCATCCTCATTTCCGGATTACTGAATTAATAGCCTGACCTCGGGGGCACGTCTAGATTCATATTTGCTGCTGTCGCCCTCTTATTGCTCCGGGAAGAAAGGTCTGTCACCAGTGTTTACCATTGCCCTTTAATGCTCACCCTTTGTTGCAGTTAAGCTGAATCTAATGAGATTTCCATTGCCTCTTGTAAACCGTGCAAACAAAGATGGAGGTTATTGATGATCTCTTCCTCTCTCTCCTCTCTCTCTCTCGGTTGCAGTACAATCCCTGGCCTCCTCCTGGAACCAAACTCTGAGCAATGCATCAAGTCAGTGGAGCGGTGAGTTGGACAAATTGTATGAAACTGATTCCCTTCACTGTTGCTACAAAACAGGGTTGTTGTTGGAGTTTGATTTGAACTCAGATTATAAGGACTAACATCAAAGACGACAACAATGCTGGAAATAGACTTTGGCGACGCTCCGCTGGAGACGCAGTTCAGCTCAGGAGGAATCATTAAGAGCCTGTGTACACAAACAGCTCATCCAGCTCCACCTTTAATTGCCAAGAACTCTGGAGAATTTCACCCTGGCTATATGTAGTCCTCGGACATGTCAGGAATGTGCGTCTATGAATGACATTTCTGTCCCCACGCTGCAGGCTCGGGGGTCTTCTGCGAAACCTCCATCGACGGCATCGGCACCTGCTGGCCCAGGAGCGGCGCAGGCCAGATGGTGTCACGACCCTGTCCGGAGATGTTCTACGGTGTCAGATACAACACCACCAGTAAGTCCCTCCCCCTCACTCAGTCCAACATCACATTAAAAAGAAGATTCAATTTGAACCCCTCTCCCTCGCTCCCCGCTCGCAGTCCCCTCGGGCAGATCCTGTTTACGTAATTGTGTATCCAGAAATTAGCATGAGCATACAAATTAGTGAGACACACGCAGACAAAAGTGCAAGAAAGAAAGAAGAACACAAACAGGATAAAGAGTATAAAAGGAAAGAAAAGGAGCGGGAAGATATTTGTGTCAGGACTTAAACGACAAAAGAAAGAGAGGATAATATTGCAGCGTGATCCCACATGGCTAAGCCGGTCTACAGGGATGGAAACAGGATATAAATGTCACAAATGGTGCTCATGATTCATTTCACTCATCAGTTCAAGTCAAAACTACTCTTTGAAACATGTCAGGGCTCATAAAATCAAATAATTGTGCGCCTTTCTTCGTGCCCAATCACATTTTTGGACTTTGAGGGTTTCTTTAAGAGCACAAAGTTTGTTCAGGTTTGTGTTTTGGCGCTGAACTATTCCTGAACTCATCCGCACCGCAGTTTCTTCTGAGGTCAAACCCTTAAGTCCAGCTGAGATTAAACAGCTGCAGCAAACACATCTGATCCGTTAATTACACATCCAGAGCTCCAATTTGGAAGAAAATAAGTTCTCAAAGGGTAAAATCAATACTTTACTTCTGTTTTGTAAGAGTCATTGGTCAGCCACCAGACTTAATCACCTCAGAAACTACAAAATTAAGTGAAGTTAGAGTTTTATCAACAAAGAAAAGTCAATGATAATGATGCTCTTTTTGTTTGCTTTTGGTGCCAGTGAGAGGTTTACATTTCTGTCGTCATTTTCACAAAGTTTTCTTCTTTGAAGAGTTGCTCCTAGTGACAAAATTCGCAGAAAATCATGAGAATTTTGACGTTTTTTTTGAGCGCAGTGTTGCCAGACCCATTAGCCATCACGGAGCTGTCTTATTTCAGGCATTAAAAATCATCAATCTTGTCCCTGATGGTCTTATTGCTTTTGATATCATAAAAAAGCATCAATATTAATTAAAGTTTGTTTCATAGATAGAAGAAAACCTCCTCACAGGAGCTTTAAGACTAAATTAGATGATTTAATGGTATAGATTACACTGTGATTACAATCGGGTTCACATCTACAAGCTATGCGCTGATGCAATATGCAAGAAATGACAGGTGAGCCTTGCATCAAAAGGTTAGTAATTAAAGATGTATTAAAACTGCTAGAGCACAGAATAACACCGACAGCAACGAAACAGTTGAAACAACAGCCTTAAATGATTCATAACAACCGTTGGATGTCAGCTGCGATCAGAGTGTTTAAGGAGAGATAGAAAAGCCGACACCGCTGCAGAGCAAAGGCAGATTACTCACCAATTTATCAACTTTTACATCAAATATCACAGTATCAGGATGGATACCTCTGTGGTTATTTTAAAAGATTTAAAGCTCAGAAACTCTTCTTTGGAAACCATAATTTTAGCTGCTGTCTCTTTAAGACCCTCATGAGCCCACTTTATGCCAGCTCACTAGAACCTCCTCCGCTGTTGCCATGCTACAAAGTTGGAACCACTGAGATAACTACGGTAGTATTTCTCTAACAGTGCAGAGAGGCAATTACAAGTGTTTAGCAGAGAAAGAAACGGCAAAGAGAAGTGTGGACTTCTGAAACATCAAGAGACATGAAAATAAAATAGAGCAATGCATCACAAATCTCAGCGGTTAAGGATCATAATGTGGACCATCCTTCCTGATCTGTGTGTGTGTGTTTTTTCATGGACTGTGCAGGTGTCATTTTCTGCCGCAGGTGTTTTCTGACTAAGCCTGTATTAACAGTCACTGCTCCCAGTGCAGAAAGGTGCCAGTGTCCTTTATATAAAGTGTAGGCTGTGCCTCACCTCCCCTCCCTCACACACTCAGACAGACGGGCATCTTTCTCATGCTCGTATTGATTTAAACTGAGATGAGTGCTTCTGTTTTCATTACGTTAATATGAGCTTTTTATATCCCCTCCTACTGTGTCCAGCTGCAGCCACATCTTCTCCACTCTCTGCCTCTGGAGTGGCTTTTCATGCTTTTTTTGTGTTTTGCTGTCACTCTAGGTTTCCCTTTAAAAACAGAGGGCTGTTTGTTTCTGACACAAGTCTGCAGCGTCCACCCCACATGCAGCCAGATCCTACTGTCATGCTTAATTTAAGATTCCTACGAAAGAAAATCCTCATGATAAAGCAGCACAGAGTGGATTCTTTGTGATGTCCAGTTTAAATAAAACACATTTGCGCGTTTTTAGGTTTATAAGATGAAAAAACAGGGCACAGACTGGACTTCCCAAGCAGTTTGAGAAAATATGCTTTTCATGTGAAGACAGTAAATCACAAGAGATTTAACTAATATGTATTTAATCGAGCCCCACTGGACTTGATGTTTTTCCGTTAAGGGATTGTTTCTTTACTTTCTTATGAATAAACTCAAAGAAGCCTGCCGGAAATTTCTTGAAATGCCCGCTTTGACTAAAAGATGAATTGATCAGCTCGTGAGAGTCAAAGGTCACTCAGATCTCAGAACCATTTTTGGCTGTAGCTTCAGTTTTTACAGCACTTTTATCTAAAACCTGCACAAAAGTTAAAAAGATAAAATACAAAAGGGGAAGATTGTTCAAGCTTTAAATGTTATATTCACTCCAACATTATCATGCCCTAAAAAAGGGTCTGATGCTAATCAGGGACCGCTGAGAAGTTTTTGTCAATATTTGATGTGTAATGGGGCAATGAATTTGTAAATGTACTCCTATCTATCTATCTATCTATCTATCTATCTTGGCTGCTCTTTGCAGGTGGAACGGTGGTGTTCTGTTTGAAAGAGTTACCGTGCAATTTGGTGGCTTTCGAATATGTGAGCGGTTAAAACTGCCGTTTGAACGCGGAAAGGCTCACGTATTTATTCATTTATTTGTTGAATTCTATGAAAAACTATAATAGGCAGCCCAACTATATATGTTTCAGAAAGCTAATGGCATTTGTAGGAGAGACCCACTCGGCTGAAAGTCAGCGCCCGTTGACAGGGTTACCGTTTACGCCGGAACACCGCGTTCAATACGCTAACAACCGTTGGCCAGTTAACCAAGTAAAAAGGCGTAAGTCGGCTTGGGTTGGCAAGGGAGTATTATAATTTAGCGACTGAACACGTTTGTTAAATGTTTAACATAGAAAAAGAACAAGTTTGGTAACTACTTGTCTTTATAACGAGTGGTCGAGAGGCTTGAACCGCGCTGCTTAGCAACGTCTCCCAACGGCTACGAAGCGCCTATGTTCGGGCTAATGTGGAGGCTCCAGTTACCAGAAAATATACCCTTTTTCTGTTTGGACGAGTTGGCTACACTTTTTTGGTCCAAACAGTTCAAGTTGTGGACTCCTGTGATGTTGCTACGCCTGAAACCAGCTCCCCTGCTAACGTGAAAAAGACGGACGCAGTGAGTAGTAACGTGAACCTAACGCTAAAATCATGCTAACCGTCAGTTGTAACCGAAGTCACCGAGCAGCTGTATCATGGCTGATGTTAACAGCCAACAGGACTAAGTTCTCCCTTCCTTGTCCACTAAAAATGAAAATAAACAGTTTCACAAAGTTGATAAATTGATTTCATTTGTGTTTTAGAGAAAGCTAGAGTAGTAACCATACCAACTGTTCACAGATTAGCTCATAACATCTCTAAATGAGCTTATTTTTTGTCAGCCTATGCACAGTAGCATCGTCTTCTGATCTCATTCAATAATAATATGAGTGACTCAGCTCTCCCCTTGATTTGCTGAGCATTTGGGCCAACTCCATTGAGCCCAGAGGCCATCTACATTTTCTCAATGACACAACAGCTGTGGTACAGACTGTAGACATGATGCTTGTGGACAGAGAAGTGACAATTTTTTGAAATCGTGGGTGTAAGCTTTAAGGAAGTGGATTTTTCTTTTCTCAATCTTGTTCTTATGTGTCCTTGAACGTAAAATTAGAAGTAAGGAGACTGGGGACTTATTGTCCAAATGATGTACAGATAATAGAGGAGTACAACTACTGAAATCAGAAGTTTTGCAGGAATTGGTTTCAACAGAAGGATGGACTAGAGCTCACTTTTCTCTTTTCTATGATTGTTATAGGTTTCTTGGTTACATTTGGTTTCCTCTTTAAAGTTTGTGTGTGTTTGACCCTGAATTAATTTTACGCCGGAATATCCCTTTTAAGCCCTCTTACTCCCTTTACCGGCAGTTGTTTTATTTTGTATGTTAAAAATGACACAAACCACACTGCTAGAGATAGTCAAGCTGTGGGTGTATGTGTGGATTGTGCATGTATGAAGGCAGCAGGTAGATGATAGCGTCAAAAACTGAACTATTGTGTTGTATTGTGCAGTAACTTGCTGCCTAAATCCAATACTGCTTTGGCAGCTTCACCTCCTCTGGGTTATCTTGGCTTGTTTTTCAGAGAGCAGTTCCTGTGTTCACACTTGTCCAAATGATCTGAGCCAAGTTTTTTTTCCTCTTTCAGAACAAAGTCACAGAACAACCCAGGTGTGAAAACATCCTTTAATTTTGTAATGGCTTTGCAGCAGCATCCATATTTAAAATCTCGTCTCCTATCTGAGCCATCGCAATTGCTCAATCAAGCGAACACACAAAAGTAATTTGACTCCACTGAGCGGAGCAGAGAACAACAGAGCTTAACAAAGTCATATCAAATCAATTTTAATAATATGTCAGTATCCGAAAATCTGCCTTCAGGGGCCCCGTGGTTTTCATACGCACGCACAAACACACGCACACACAGATCCAGGGCTGCAATTAAAATATATGTTAAATAATTATAATAATTATATCGATAATTATCAATATCGATCAATATGATTTATTTTTTATCGATAGCCCATCTGTCTATAAAGATAAATGTCAGAACTCTACGCGGGGTCTTCACAGGTCCAGTAGCTTGTAATAATAAGAAGATCCAAACCTGGGTCAGAGGATATCAGGTCCAGATTAGACTGAGTCTTCTCTGAGCTCTTTATAGCTCCACATGAATCTGAGTGAATCATCGCGGACAGGCCGAGAGTGTGAACACCGACAGCGACTGCCTGCTAATTGGCTGAACACAACGCTGCTAATAGTGCTGCTCTGCTCCTCTATCTCTCTCTCTTTGGGTTTCAGATCAGCTATAATTATCCGAAGGTTCCCCATCAGATCTGATTGCCGTGCTTTGTTTGATGATAATGTATGTTTGCTTGTCAACCGTGGACGGTTTTCCCACGGGTTTGAAACAGATTACCGCATGAATGGCCAAACAAACATTCACCCATGGATGGATGGACCAAAACTGGATCCAGCATTGTTCATTCCTCTAGAGAAAAAAAACAAAAACAAAAAACATGCCCACTGAGGGTAAGTCAATCAGCTTCATAATCTGCAGAGAGCGCTGGAACACACGAGCCAAATCTTTACAGCTTGTTTGATTATTGTGTTACAACATGTTTTAGTGTTGATTGGTTCCCAGAGTCTAAAAACTGAAAATTAAACTTCACCTTTTCACCCCACAATCATTGAGACTAACAGACTTCAGGAGATCAAAATTATTCCAATATTTATCTAAAAATCCTCAACCTCTTCTGTGAAACGGATGGAAAGTTATCTTCATCATTATGGGCATATCTTATTCAGTGTAGTTAATTGATAGACATATTTTTACTGGCATAATGTCCCAGGAGTCGTAATCACACAGTCTGAACTTGATGTCAAATTAGCTTCAAAGCTTTGTGACTTCCTCTGGGGTTCGGTACTACCACATGAAAGAGCTTTGTTAACATCAGTCTGCAGGGCCGAGTTTGACACTGAGGATGCCGAGGTCACTCTGTCACTGCTGTTTCTCAGATTTCCATGACCCCGGGTGGAGCTTAAGTTCTGTTTAATTGTTCTGATATGGCTGTCGGATAGATGTGAACAACAAGAACACTGCGATCATGTCTGACAAGCAAATAAGACACTAAAATTTAAGGCAGGCTGAATATAGTAACTGCTGGTTTTGCAGATAAAAGTCGACAGCAAAACATTGAAACATGGTTGAAAAAGATTTTTCAAGGAGTTTGCAGCTTCTTTATATTAAACGTTTAATTTTTTTGTTTTTTTTAGGGCCTGTTTCCACAAACTGCATATTGTGGAAACAGCACTTATCCTCCATACAAAACAATGCTGTTTAGTAAATTTAGCAATCAGCATCTTAAAGGTCCTTTGACAACGGGACCGTTTTTATCATGCCATTATTTTGGACGTCAGTATTTTTTTTTGAACCCGTATCCTGTCAATACAAGCGTTCACATCAGCGACGTTTTCCCGTCCTGCGAGATTGCGTCAAAATTCACCTCAGAATATTTCCTAATTTCGCATTCTATATTCGCATCAGCCCTGGTGTGTAAGGACCTTAACTCTGACCAATCACAGTCAAGAAGGGGTGGGACTTTTTACATCAGTTTTGTCAACACCAGTAACAAAGGTCTGTTGGAGATGGAAATGACCACCCTTGTTTCTTTAAGAGAAGAATTTCTTTGTAGATTCTATATTTAGAAAAAGGCAAAATGAAACGTGGAGTTTTCTAAAGCACGCTAAATGGTCACTACGAAGAATGCATATTTAAAGTATCTTACATAATTGATTATTAGAAACGTTGACAATCAATTATTGATCACTAATTTAAAAATTGATTCTATTATAACAAAACAATACCCAATGCATTTTCACCATAAATCACATTATATTCCCACAGCGACATACTGGTTTTTATTATTGATAGTATTACTTAGCTACAGAAACTACAGAGGCGTAAGTATTGTTTAACATGCTGAACATCAACATGCAGGTCAGTCACATAGAAACAATCCCTGCATATGAAGTCATGCAGCGAGGCTCAAACTACTTAATGTAGAAATCAGTGCAGGAACTTCATAAAAATAGGCCTATTTAGCTGTACCATACCCAGTTTTCTGCATGCTTGTTCTTATTGATTAAATAAGCATGCTCATATGTTAGATTGCAACCAGAGTCTGGCAGCAGAAAACATGCCCCAAATGGCACGAATAGAGATACATGCCAGCTTTGCCCATCAGGGAAATCTCTCTGCACTGACTTTTCATCAGTCTATCAGCATCACATCCAGAGAAATCTTCTCATAAAATAGCAAAAATAAGTGTTGGTGCAAAATGTTTTTAAAATTAAGGTACTGGGAACTGGTAGAGTAAATAATGCCGTCTGTGGAAACAAGCCCTTGCATCTCAGAACCCCTGAGAATTCATTCAACAAATTATCTTTAATAAGGGTAAAGAAAAAAAATAGTGCATAAGGTTCTTTTGAAAGGGTTAAAATATTCCATCTTTCTCTTTTTCAAGGAGGATTAAACTAAACTAAAATGATGTAGTTCAGTATTTCTGCAGCAAACTAAAACTCCTGGTCATGTTAGGTCAGTCAGATTTTTTTTTCTTTTTATTGAAGGTGGGGGAGGGGAGTTTGGAGGGCACTCTTGCCTTAATTGAACAGGACAGCTACAGAGTTTTAGGTCATATAGGGTGTAGATATTGTGGGTAGACCCGCAGCAAAGTGTTAAGGTCAGAAGGCGAACAAATGACTGTTATGACGAGGACTGTAGCCTTTGAGCACATGCTTTAACTGCTAAGATCTAAACTAGTGCCTCATCATGCAGGATTTTTAGTCAAGTAAATTAATATAAAATATAACTCAGTCACAAACGTGTTTGGACTCATGACTGCAGTATGTCTGACATAGAGGCTGCGGCTCATGGATATCAAACCAGCGGTCACGCAGTGAGCAGCTTTAAAGCCTGACCTGCAAATGTCACTAAAGGTCATTTGAAATGCTGCTGTTCTTCATCGTCTCTGCTAACCAAACACTGTGTGTGTGTTTGCTTTGTGACTCTTATGAGCCCTCAGCTGTCAATCAAATATCATCAGAGACTATGCCGACATTTCTGTATTTTTTATAAGATACTCGATCAAGCCGTCATGGCTATGAAAAATTAATGACGGCAATTTTTGGAGTCTATTTTTATCCCTTTACAAAACAGGATGTATTTACTGAAAATCTGCTTTCAAAGGGTTCCCATAAACAAAGAGAAGCAGGAGATTTTGTGGATTTGGCTCATTACTGTGACGACTGATCCTGGTGGTCATGCAATATGTACGCTTAAACTCTATAGTGGAGGAATCAGTCCGCTGTGTAACAAGACTCCCAAGGCAAACAGCAGACCTCCAAATATCTGAGGCGAAAAGGTCAGAATGTAGTGTCTAGTAGGGCCCGACCGATTTATTGGCGAGCCGATTAAATCAGCCAATTTTAGCCCGTTTGAGACTAATCGGTAATCCGCCAAAACTCGCTGATTTTTGCCAATATTTTCAGAAACAAAATGGAGAGAATACGTTTCGGTTTCACTCAGAAAATGTTCATGAATCGGCATCGGCCCCAAAAAATCCTCATCGGTCGGGCCCTAGTGTCTAGATGGCAGGAGATGCTACGGCTGAGAAAAATCCAAAGATGACAAAACTTGAATTCTCTTCCACAAAGGTGGGCTGGTCGTCTAAAGTGATGAATTCAGTTAGTGGTGTACTCTAGGGGAGGAAGGGGTGGGAGTATTAATGCCATAAAAATGCTTTATCAGTGGATAAAATCTCTGTGCCCTCTGGATGTTTGTCTGCTGAATAAAATCCCAAAAAATGAAGCTCCATGAAAGCTTTAGTTGAAGAAAATTGTGCCCTTTGAAAATCTTTCTAGTGGATAAAATAAAAAAAAGGCCCTCAAAACATTTACTCGTGTATGCAGTCTAAAAAAAAAAAGGGCCTCTTGAACGCTTTACTCGTCTTTAAAACCTGAAATAGTTCCTTCTGCCAATCCTCCAGTTGAATTTTGTAGGATTAAACCTGGTAAGGAGACCCTTTGGTGATCACACGGCCTTGTCGGGGTGCCTTGTAAATTATTTCATATTTGAATACGGCACTGAACTTGACCGCCTTCGCCGTCATATTTCTGTTTTGGCCTGTTGAGGTCTGCAGCTTCAGTGAACGCTCTGTACTCTCCGGCATGTTTGTTTTTTAGATGTTGTTTTAAATTGTTAGTATTGAACGCGGCTCTGCTGTTGCCGCCTTGTAGAACAGTCATGTTAGATAACTTTTGACTGTTTTTGTTGTCTAGTTTCAAATGTTCCCTCTCTGCTGACGTTTTAACAATATTTTGACAGCGCTGTTTCCTCTGTATGTTTTTATATCACCTGATATTTAGATAAAGCTCAACCTGACTGTATCCTTTAAGCGTGGCTGTGCTGTTTTAGCTCCTTCAGAACATGGAAAAAGCGACAGTGAGCCCGTCAGCTTATATCGAGCCTGCAGGAGGACTTTAAACGCACATGTTAACATACTGAGGATAATACAATCCACATTACTCAGTGACTGTAATACCTCCCAGCATCTTAACGGAGGATATAGACACGGTTTGAGTCAGGAAGTGCTGTGGTGTGTCTGTCAGTCACAAAGAGATGATTGATTAGCACCTCCGAGGCACAGAGAGTGTAACACATCTGTTGTTTGCAAACACAACAGTAAACTTGGCCCTACCTCCTCGTCTCAGTCGCAGCGGGAGCTCCCTCTTGGATGAGTGTTCAGTATGTGTCACCTCGGGGCTACAGTCTCGTCCTCACAAACCCACGCGCTGTTATTGGCTGCTGACTACACACCCACTGTCCACGGATTTACACCCTGAAACATTAGATCACAGGAGAGTGAAAAAAGAAAAAAAAAAAGAAACAGGCGGAGGGCTGAATCTCTGCAGATACTGACACCTCCTCACATTTCCTCTGGGTCATAAGAAACAATTGACAGGGTTATATCTTGTATAAGTCTGCAGATTGAAAATCCCACTTAATCCCCTCTAATCTCTTCCTGATCTCGTTTTTATGAGATAAAATAATTTTGACACAGAAGTCATTACTGTGGGATAAAGACGAGCTCATTCACTTCTCTAGTAGGTGTAACGCAGATATACAGAAAAAAACAAACTAAAGTCTCATGTATTTTTTAACTGTACTCTGACATGAATTAATTCAGATATTTTCAGTCGTTTCACGTTTGTATTACACATGTTATCGCTCCAGCTGCACAACAATCCATTCATTATCTTTACCGCTTATCTCTATCGGGGTCACAGGGGACTGAAGGCTGATCCAGCTGTCATTGAGCAACCCAGAGAAGTCGCCGGTCTACCACAGGGCTGACATATAGAGACAGACAACCATTTCCAAACAGTCACACCTATCGGCAATTTAGAGGGACCAGTTTACCTGACGCTTTGGACTTTTAGAGGAGGCAGGAGAGAAAGACAAAAGGAGATCATACTGTAATATACTACGATGTTGTTTAATTGGCCTGAATAACGTCAAGCTAAGGTGATGTGCACTTATGTTACAACATGTGGGAGTCAGTGAGGATTCAAGCTCTCTGAAGTGGTTTTGCTCATTTGGCTCAGCATGAACCGGCTCTTTCTGCTCTCAAACGGTTCTTCATATTATCACTCATGAACAAAAGATTGTTGATTGTAACTGACGTCCGTGATTATTTTCACCTCAGCTGTGGCTACTTTTGAGAAATGTCATTTCAGTTGTTCAAGAAGAGATGATCAACATCACCCGTCATCTTTCCTCCTATCACATCCATATCATAAATAGTCATACTAAAGGTAGTTTTAGATTCTGATCTGTTGAATACAGCAATGAAAACATTTCTACAGCATGATTATAGAACAGTTTTGTACAGAAGTTTGATTCCTCCACACAGCAAACCTCGACTTTTCTCTCCACATTGAATTCAGACTCTGTTCCACCAAATTAAATTTTGTCTTTTTTGAAAGTTTTATTCTTTAAGTGGGAATGATTAAAAATCTAGTTTCTCTCTCGTTGTCCTCGTCCCTGGCTCTAAAACTTTTCAATAATAGATTATGACACTTGAGATAAGTCATGCAATTTTGGTGGCTTTGATAAAAGGTTTTTAGCAGATGAAAAGGCAAAATCAAATGTATTTGTCCCTCAGAGCTAAACAAGGAAGAATTAAACCACCTTGGATGAGCACTGTCATATTTTTTTTTAATCAAAGATGTGAAAGACTAAATCTTCCAAACAGTAACCACTGTGTTAAACTGGAAAATTAGCAGATGAGATTACCTAATCAAATCTGTGCGGTGTGGGTCTATGTGGGGCACTGCGGCACTCTGAAGGTAAAACAAACACAGGCAGGGAAATACAGTAAACACAATTAAGACAAATTTGAGAGATGAAAGCAAATGTGTTTGTTGGTAATTTTAAACCCCCAAAGGACCCCCGAGGTGAGAGAGAGAGAGAGAAAGAGAGGGAGGTGGGCTGTTATTCAGCGGTAGCTCATCAGTAATTTGACGCTGTGAGGTTCATTTCACCTTCAGGATTAACGTAATCTCTATTCAAGCGCAGCATAAAAGCCCGGAGATGACGGCAGAAAGGTCAGAGAGAAAAAAGGGTTTAGGATGCAAAGAGGTGATGTTTACTTTAGGGACAATGAGCGATTCTGACATCCTGAGTGTTGAATTTCTCCATGATGTGATCCCTGCTGTTATGTATCATGAGACATTTGAACTTTTAATCAAAAATATACAATAAATCCCCCGAAATAGTTTTATTCTCCATAAATGAGAGGAGAGGAATCAGGGAAACAGCATTCACAGTGAAAACACCTGAGCTTCTGCCTCTCAACACGATGAGCTCTTTTTGTTCTGAACACTACAATCTCACAGACACTTCACGCGTGTCAATTAATTCTCAAGGTCTAACTATCATCTCTCTTTGCTCAGTTATGAGCTCTTAATTTGAACACAAAGCTGAATCCTCTCACAAGAAGAGCGGCTCAGAGAGCTTTCATCGTAACAAACTTCCAGGAAAGGATCACAGGTAATGTGACATCCAGGTTTATACAGCAGGGAAAAAATCTGAGGATGGTATTTACCTCTTAGACTGTGTTAAAGACTTGAACACAGCCTCAGGGTCAAGGGGTAAAGCCCGCTATCTAGTGTTTAAAACCTGCGTTCTTTCAACAGCCAGCAGAGGGCGACTCTGCTGGTCAGAGGAAAGGGAGCTAACGAATCAATAGGCGGTGTGAGTTGCGATGTCCATTTCTAGGCTTTGATAAAAACAAAGTCTAGATGATAGGGCAGAACCTACTAGATGTAAAAGCTAGCTGTTGTACCAGATACCTGATCACCTCAATATTTAACGCATGATGCTGATTTAACCACCGTCTTGATTTTCTGTACTATGAAAACATCAGATTTTCACACAGTAAGAAGTTATCAGCTTATATTCAGTCATAAATCCCAGCACACCAGCAGCATCTCTCCTGCCGGGCTGCTGACAGCGCCGTCAGCCGCTGCAGTCAATCACAGTGACACAGTGAGCGTCACAGCAGCCATGAGACTAGTCACAACCCCGGCCTCACGCTACACGGCCTCATGCTGCTCTGTGATTCGGTCTGTCCTCTCTGCTTCCGTCACAGAGCCTCATACTGACCTCAAACTTCCACACTTAGTCACTTCTGAACTGCTGTGTGAGCATTGTCAGAACTACAATAGTGTCCAGACCTGATATTATGATTCTAGGTAAACCTATTTGTAGGCGTCACATGACCCCAGTTTGGCTGTCTGGTGGTCTTGATCAAGGCCGTTCAGTCTTTGTGGGCATGGAGGTAATCCAAAGAGGGGAGGCACCATGAGACTTGGTCGCAATGCACAGTTAAAAAAAGCTAGTATCTGTGATGGTATAGGGGTGCATATGTACCTGTGGCATTGGTTGCTTAAGCTGCGTTCCAGTTACCTCGAAAGTTGGATGTCGGAGCGTGTTTTGCAGGTGTTACAACAGCATGGCTCTGTAGTAGAGGAGTCCAGGTGCTTAAATGGCCCAACTTTCAATCCTAACTGTTCACCAACTGAAGACAAGTACTACAGGGCAACAGTAAACATCCCAACCTTTTGAGACATGTTGCTGGTAACAAATTTTCATGAGCATCCATGGAGATCTATGAAGCTGCAGATACCTCGAGCAGAGGCAGACTCATTTGTGTAGAACCATCTGCCGTGACAGATGGGCTGAGATTGAAAGACATCTTAAAATTTAAATTCAGCACAGTGCTTGACAAAATGTACCTTGTACTCTCTAAACTGCTCCGTGATTTCTTGAGTATTTTGTGCGATCTACATTCCTCGAATTCTAATATTTTTTTCATGACGTCAAAGTAGCTTCAACGGGTCGTACATGACTTATTGATTTGAAAACACTTTTCAGTTTAATTCTGGTCTTTGAGAGGCTGAATTTTTCATGGTGGTGTTGAAACACGTTTCCTTTAATTTAAAAAAGCACTTGATGTTCCCCACAATGACCAGAGCAGTGACCAGAGAATGTGCAGCTTCAGACTGAACAGGCTGTAACCTTCAGTTTACACTCCATTTCATCTCTAACTGATTTGCTGCCACAGAGACGTCAGCCTACTATCAATTCCTCTGTTTCTATGTAGAGCAGGACAGAGGGTCTGTTGGCACACTTTTCACTCCCCGCTCCATTTACCCCGGTAGAATTTATGTTGAAATATTCATGCCAGCCGCAAAATAAAGGTTAACGTTTGAGCTATAAATAGACATATTTAATACACATAAATGCGCTAATTTCCAGTTTAAGTCATGAGGTGGGCTCTTGCCAAAAAAAGACCCATAAAAATTGTGTTTTTGTCCCCATGATTTTGCTGTCAAAGCAAAACCTCGGGCTCCTTCTTTTTGTGGCTGAGGCTGTTTTGATTTGCTGAAAAACGTCGTCCCACTTTCTGTTGTCTCAAGGCTAAATGATTGTGTAATCTTTCAACATTTATAGGTAATATTCCTTAAAAGCATCAGAATTAAGTGTTGATCAGAGATAATGTGGCTCCTTTTATCCTGTCCATCCTGACTAACTCATAAAAATGAACATTTTAATGACAAGGTGCGCAGGTTTGGCCGAACAATAACAATAAATTAATATAAAATATCTTATTTTGTTACATGTATTTTATTGTATAAAATTCAGCGAAAATACATACTCTGATTTAACTGCTGCTGCCAAATGTAATGCTGCTATGAGTCAATTATTTAC
The DNA here is from genome assembly GCA_962446985.1 of Xyrichtys novacula. Taxonomy (NCBI): domain Eukaryota; kingdom Metazoa; phylum Chordata; class Actinopteri; order Labriformes; family Labridae; genus Xyrichtys; species Xyrichtys novacula. The sequence continues at coordinate 1,094,726 of OY660882.1, read as the reverse complement.
TTTTACTAATTGTTTTTATCATAAAGCCCTTTGTAATACTGTTTTGAAAGACTGTGTTATTTAGAGGACCAACTTAACAGTAAAAAGTAACACTGCTGACATCTCTATTGTGCAAAAAATAAACTCTAAGACATCTTTATAAAGTAAAACAATAAAAACAATAAACAAATAATCAGCGTTTTATAATATATATTTGATTTTCTGTGTATGTATCAAAAACGGACACAAAAGTGACAAATTTCAGCTTTGAAAATTCTGTGCTGCAGAAAGCTGCAGTTCCTCGAGTGTCCACTAGAGGCTAGTTCCAAAAGCCAAGTACCCTCATTAGAAACAATGTTAATTTGCTTATTTCTAATTTCTTAATTTAACATGTTTGAAGCTGAAACCAAAGAACAGTTTTGGTCTTTGTCGTCAATTTCTGAATTTGTGACAATTGTATGAGGGATGGATTTTTTATAAATTGAGATTTGATCATATTTAGGCTAAGGCTTGTGCATAAAGCTACAAATTACTTTAAGTGTCCTCAAATTTACCATCCCCAATCATCAAGGGGCTTTATTGTGCTTTATTATGATATCTAATGGACAAATAAGGATAAGGACACAATTAGCACATATCCCAGAGATAGAAATAGCTGCAACATAGAAATAGAATAAGTAGAGGTCATTAACTGCAGCTTCACCCTACGACAAACAAGGTCTCAGGCCTGATCCCAATTAAGTCCAACTTGGCAGCGGGAGCTGAGGTGAAGCATTGTTAGTGCTGCCAGGACAATGATTAGTGGCTTTAGGTGGGAACAGGGACACATAAATGAGCCTATCGTCTGAGTGGACTTGTTTTCTGTCCTCACAAACAGAGCAAGACGACTGCTGAAGTCTTCCTCCCAGTTTGTCAGAGTTGTTGGTGCAGAAAGAAGCTGAATTTCTGAGTCGTATTTCAGTTGCAGATCAACTCACAATCCAACGACAAATCCATGAAATTCATTACAGACAAGGAGGAGGATCTGAAATTGGATTCTGAAATTCTTGCCTCTGCTCCAGTTACAGATAACGTAAAGGGTTGTGAACTGGAACCAGAACTTAAAATATAAAATCTGAAGAGCAAAAGACCCCGTTCTCATCCTGACCCGTCTGTTCAGCACTTTATTTCTCACAGCAGGCAGATTGAAGGGAGAACCCTGTAACAGCCGAGTGGATGGTATTCAGATCCTGAACAAAATCTCCAAATATCCGACAATCAAAACACTCAAAAGAAGAAATCCTTCAGTCAGAGCCTGTAAATAAAACAGCAGCTGTAAAACTTGAACTAAACAACTTTGTTTGGAAAGAAAACAGCCTTCTCGTCTCATGAAGTGTCCTCAGTGTACAAAGACACTAACAAAGTGATAGCTCCTGCTGAAAGTGATGGATGTCAGACCTTGGAGAGAAGAAATAATGCCTGTTAGGAGTATGCAAGGTCACGGTGTTTGTCCACATTTAGAATAAAGCATCTCTGTGCAGTAAAGGTACATTTATGTGGCGACACAACAGCAAACAGCCAAGGTGATGTGCTTTATTATATGTTCTTTTATTTCTGTCAGCTCAATGTAAAAGAAAACATAGAAGTTTACCATCATCTGGCACAAGAATATTATATTATCCTAATAACTCAACAATGCCTGATTTAGAAACTCCATCTTTATGACGATATTCTCTCTTTCCAATGTCATCAGGTCTTAAAAAGATGTACAGACTACCATCATCTCATCATCATGTCATATCTCTTCCAATAACTAAATCTGTTCAGTAGGAACCAACTATAGTGGCAGAAACCATGTTCGAGAGAAATTATTTGATAAATATAATAATTATATTGTTTGACCCATGTTCCATTGGTTTACATGGAGGATTCAGGCTTTAATTTCCCATATAAAGATATCATCATCCAGTCCCACCATGTCCTGGTTGTCATGAAGCGGTGCTTTGGATTCAGTTGGGGAAAAACCATCACTTATTCAGCCTCCATGGAGAATCTGCAGCTTCTCAGTTTCTCTGCTTCTCAGGCGGTACAACTCCACAGCAAAAAGCCGCCACACCTTAAAAATGTTCTTTATTTTATGTGAAAACAAATTAAAGTAATAAATTGCATCATTGTTAGTGTTTCCCATACATTCATACAGTCCCCAATGTCTTCTGAATGCACCTCAGATACTGGTTTTACCCTCAGTTTTAGCAAACAGTCAAATACCCGATGTCTGACTACTTTTAGCATATAAAATACTACATTTATGAGGCTATATCTACGACATCCAGGATAATTTTAGTGTTTACATGCTTGTCTTTATTGCAACCCTTGTCTGCACTCTCTAACTGACATGGTTTACATTGTAGTTATTCTTTTAAACGTTTTTATTGATTCAATATCGTAAGTACCCTGTAAAAATAAACCCTTTGATTTATTTTGGCATATTTACAGTAATGTCAATAATATTCACTCCTTGAGAATTGGAATTTTGCCATATTTGTAGCTGTAAATAAAAGGGTGTGGTTAAATCTACTATGTAGCTGTCAGCGATTTAAAATGTCCCCAAAGACTCCTTGTTTTTCAGATGTGTTCGGTAGATTAACATCATAGGGGACCTATTGTGCTGATACAAACATATAATGTTACAGTGTGAAGGAAAGTCCCAGAGACAAAGAGCAGACAATGATATGATAGCTAACGTACGCTAAAGCAAGAGTGGCGAAGTGGGGCGAACAGCTAGCCTTCGAAGTTTTCTGTGAAGGCGTAACTTTAATGACGACAAAGCTGTGTAAAAAGTAACACCCATGAGCTGTGTCTCAAAGATCCCAGTTTCAGATAAATGAAGATAAAGGAGGAGTTTTTAGGATTGCAAATCACGCAGAGCTTCTTCAAAGGGATTCCAGCTAATAAGTAAAATGGGTCTTTAAAAACTCCCCTTCAATTGAGCTTTTTTAATTCATTTGACAGCTATTGTTCAAAGAAAAGTACTGTTCACCTTTAAATTATTGTAAAGAGTAACTTCAAAGTGTCCCTTTAAAAGAGGTCCAGATACGGTGCCTGCTCTTTTATATTCCAGCAGCAGCAGCAGACTGAACATTTGAGAGTGACGAAGTTGCAGCCAGCACATTGTATAAAAATAGACTCTGTTGCTAAAAATGCTAAACAGGAGTAAACCCTTTGCCTGTGAATGTGTCCCTGCTGTACTTGGAAACAGCTCGCCCATGAACCCAGCTGGATTTCCAAAATTAGATTGTGACAAGTCCTCCGCTTATCTCGCTGAGCCTGTGAAGTGTTTTTGTTCAATTCTGCATCTCGCCATCACGTCTGAATTAAACTGAACAACCAGGAGGAACACAGCCGACATCTTCACCTCACCAGACTCAGAGTTTTATCTTTCTATGAGACACGTGTGACTTTCTGATCCCAGCTGTATTCTCTTGATATTCAGTGTTCAGGACATTTCTGACGGTCAGCTATAGCCAGTGGGTGTGCAGCCCCCCTGCTAACAACAACGGCAGGCTGCAATCAAATCCTACTTAATCTATTATTGAAACCAGTGACATTATGGCCTTTAAGTGAGGCAGGAAAAGTTCGCAGCAAACTAAGACACAAACAGATCATAGAGTGAGTGATAAGATTTTTTTCGTCAATTTGTCAAACTTTTGACTTCAATATGATACTTTTCCTTTTTCCTAGTTAACCACTTGCTCATTTTACCTTTATATTAGCCAGTCCAAGTTATAGAAGTGTCAAACAGTAATCTAAATCTGTGCAAGATACAAAATACTGCTCTTTAAAGGGATAGTCTGGCATAAAAATAATTTAGGTTCAAATACACCATAACACCTAGTTAGACACCCCCTCGAGAGATGAATGTTGCTGACGGTTTGCTTCTTTAGTTATACCAAATTTAGTAACGACCACACAATAGCAATACACAGCGGTCTGAGGAGCCATAAACAAACCTCAACCAAACCACCACTCTATAGCTACAAATAATGCTCAGAACAGCACCTAACTTCATCAACAGGACATATAGGGTCCCAGCCAAAGTACTAGCCACCAAACATCTTTTTAACTTTGCCTGATTTCTTTAGCAAAGAGACTAAACACAACTCACCTACTCTCTTCCAGCAGCTGCTTGTTTGTAGTGAGACCTCAGGCCAATCCATTACAGACTACAGTGGGGTGACGCAGCTAAAGGAAGAACATCAGTGGTCAGGGGCAACATTCATCTCTCAACGGGGTGTCTAACTCTGTGTTGCGTTGTGTTTGACCCTAAATTAACTTTATGTTGGAATATTCCTTTGAAATACTCAAAATTCAAATACCTTGGCCCCCCTTTTGAAGGATAGAAAATACACACACACACACACACACACACACACACACACACACACACACCACACACACACACTCACTTTACAAAATGAAGACAGAAAGAGCAACATAAAACTTATTCAAACACCAACAAGGTCATTAAGAGTAATTTCCTCCCCTTTCAGTCATTTCAATTATGCAAACAGAAAAAGCATCTCTTATCTCATCACCATTTATCAAGCCAATTTTTAGTGACATTTACCGTCTAATTACTGCACCATGTAAAATTCTGCATGTTTTTTTAATAACAGAGAAAATCACTTTCCAATAAAACATTTTCCAGTTTGAATTCAAAAAACACTTTGTGACATTTGGCACTCAACTCACTCAAAAATACATCTGAACACTTTCGACGAGATTGCCATAAAAGAAATCTCCAAATTTAAAGAGAACAAAACACTTTTTTGTGACATTTGATTGTAAATGTTTATGACATTTGCAATTACAATAGTAGAGAAAAAAAACATTTTAGTTTGAACAAACCCTGCAGACTTTTGTTCATGTCACAAAACCTAAATATAACTCTGACAGAAAGGCTGTGAGGTTTCTTGTACCCTCCATGTTTCACTGATGCAGCTTTCTCAAAACAGTGAAATCAGCATGATTGGGATGTAATGTGTTTAAGTGTCATTTTAATTTGATGGGTCTCACACTGCATACAGTGAATACCGATCTGTCCTCATCTCCTACTGTAAACCCAAGAGCGACACAAGCTTCCTCCTGTTTTTAGTTGATTTCTCACACCTGTCTAGTTTGTTTCCAGAGATTTGGCCGTTTCTTTTCCCTGTTCCTGTCAGCTCTGGGTTTAATTGAAAACCACCGTTAGCATGCACGTCTAACTTGTTTATCAATCTGCTGTGAAAATCAGTCTGACATAAATGCGATGGTTCTGCAATACAGGCCAAACGCGGCTGAGGTACAACCCTCTGCTTTAGAGGAAGTCATCCCTCTGCTTCCTGGGAAACCCTCCTCAGTGTTTGTTTCTGAGCTGTAGTTTCTCCAAACAGCCCCCAGATCGAGGCCCCCTGGATTTTCACATACATGTTTGTGCATCTGCGCTTGTGAATACACTTTGTTTAGATGGATGCACATAAAGAATTCAGCTGTTTTCCACGGGGGTCTCCTCCCTAAGTATTGTGAGTGTAGTCACCCAGCTTTTTGTTTTATCTTATTCATTTTGTGCTCAATGAAAACTGCTTAAACACATTTCAGGAAATACAGTTTTTAACTTACAGTTCCTGTGAGGAACTTTTCGTTGTTAAACGATGGCGCCCCCTGTGGATAAAGTAGTACCATTGTTTTTAACCTCAAATAATCCCAACCAACTCTATTTGTAGAGATATTCTGGCGTAAAATTAATTTAGGGTCAACCACACCGCTACACTGAGTTCAAAACCCCGTTGAGTGATGAATGTTGCCGCTTGCTTCTCTAGTTATACCAACTTCAGTAACGACCGCACGATAGCAATACACAGCGGTCTGAGGAGCCATAAACAAACCTCAACCAAAACACCACTCTATAGCCACAAATGATTCTCAGAACAGCACCTAACTTCATCGACAGTACATATAGGGTCCTAGTTATAGCACTTGCCACCAAACATCTTTTTAACTTTGCCTGATTTCTTTAGCAATGAGACTAAACACAACTCACCTACTCTCTTCCAGCAGCTGCTTGTTTGTAGCAAGACCTAGGGCCAGTCCATTATGGACTACAGCGGGGTGATGCAGCTCAAGGAAGAACATTTATGATCATTTCTTCATAGAAATGCAATCAGACCGAGACGCTAAGGCAGAAGAACTACCGCGTCTGCAGTGCAAAAAGATTAATATGGTGAATATTACTTCAAGGAAATGATAAAGAAATGATCATAAATGTTCTTCCTTGAGCTGTGACACCCTACTGTAGTCCGTGATGGACTGGCCTGAAGTCTCACTACAAACAAGCAGCTGCAACACTTGTTTCAGACACATAGAACAGCGATATAGAAACAGTCACTCTCTATGCTGATGATCTCATTGTCTCTTGTTGGACCTGAACAGATATTTTTATTGATTTCAGTGAGTTTCAAAACCTCGTCACAGGAGCTTTATGACAATTTTTGTATCTCCACAGAAGCTAGAGGGATTTTTTTATGATGCAAACTCAATTTTAAACATACTTCTCTGTGAGTTAAGTGAGGACCACCTCATAAATCATCACTATATGACAAGATGTCCTTCACTGTCTTACTTGAGCTTGGAACATTTGTCGAAGTAAATGAGCTTTTGAGATTATTCTGCCCATTTAGGAGAAACCTAATGAGAGCTCTGAATTCTCCAGTGACGGTCTGAGGAGAGAGACTGAACTTGATGTAACCTTCATGCTCAGACACGGAAGATGCATAATTGAAGTGATCTCATGCTAATCATGCAAATCATAAGCAGTTCTTCTGTAGCTTTGCTGGATTCTGACACAGTTGTTTCTTGCCGTCAAACATATGCAGGGAGGGGCCCGCAAACCTCCAGGGGTCGCTGTCCAGACTGCTCAGCCATGACGGCGGCCTGCAGCGCTGCGCGGCCTGCTCCGGGTTCGTGACTCAGTCTAGCGTTGCTATCTTTGTTGATGCTCGCCTCGCTCTTCCCGGGCAACTCGCCTCACTGTTTGTATCCGAGCTCTAGTTTCTCCAAACAGCCCCCAGTGAAAGGCCCCCCGGACTTTTCACATGTACGTCTGCGCATCTGCGCTTGTGAATGCACTTTGTTTACATGGATGCACATAAAGAATTCAGAGGCCGGTTGAAAGTTGTTTGGTGGAAGAGGCCAAAGAAGAAGAAGAGGATCAGGAGTGCAGCTTTATTTAGAGCAGCGCTCGCAGTCAGCCGGTGGCAGAGATCATCACCCGGGCTCACCCTCCTGCTCACTCATGGGGAATATCTTTTTATTGAATGAGAGGCGCTCAGCAGAGCATTGCTTTGTTATTAATTCATGAATGGACGCGGGTGTGCAGACTGGTGAAACCAAAAATAGAAAAATACAAAAGAGAGAGAGAGAGTTTAAAAGTCTGTTCCTGTTTGTCACTTGTAGACATAAAAAAGCAGATGTAACGATTAGAGATGATTGTTGTTGAATACAGGAAAACAGTTTGTATGGAGAGCAAAAACAGGCTGAAGATGAGTGTGTTTACCTAGACTTGAATATTACGGCTTTGACTAAGTCTTTACAGTATCTAGTTTATGAAGATCTTGATCTCAGAACGGGGGAGAAGTCCTTATCCTGGTTTTGAGAGACCAGATTTTGCTACCTGGGGTAATTACGGTACCGGGCAGTTTCTGACAGTGGCTGTCTGCCTGCGCAGGTCTGGACTCATGATGCATCAGCAATGAGAATGTTGCAGAAACTTTATTCAGCCTTTCTGCAACACCATGTCAGCATGTAACAGTACTAATCCAGCAGTAAGCCACTCTTTTGTCTCCTTTTGATGCTCCTCCAGCGTAAAAGATGCACATGAAGTGTCCTCTTTGATTCCCGTCCAGTGGATAAAATGTAAACAAAGTGCTCCCTGGATTCCTTCCCACTTGTCAGATGTGATAAAGGACCTTGTTTATAATTAAAACCTCTTCATGTGTGTGGAGTTGGTGCCCTTAAGGCTTTTTAGCACCAGTTGTTCTCTGCACTCAGTGGCAGTTTAACTCCCATTTTCAGTAATCTAAAGATGACTTATTAATCTCTATGAAATATAATAATGAACTGTGCTATTTGTTTTACTGAAGCCCTGTTATTTATAAGCAAATCACAAGTTGTTTCACAAGCTCATATTGCTGAAGTAAACCAGAGTGACGCCTAGGGCTGAGCGATAAACCGGAATTTACCGATACTGACATTTACGACAATAAACAACATCATTTTGCCCATACCGATATCTTCAGTGTCAAATAAATAAATAAATAAAAGTTTGTTTTGGATGTGTGTAGTTAGGCTATGGTCTCATGTCCCTTTAAGACGCTGTCCTACGTCAGAGACGTGACTCCACCCCATCCAGTCTGTGACAAAGAGGGAAAGACAGGTGAGGAGATGGAGGACAGTTCAGAAATTGTAGCGGCTGAAGTAGACGAAGTTAATGTGGGAGGGGGTGAGCAGCTTATGGAGTAGTTATCGTCCATTTATAGTTACCCAGTCGAACTGCTCAATATATCGTGATATTGATTTGAGGCTAGGGATGCACGATATTTATCGGACCGATAAAATATCGGCCGATTTGGGGGGAAATTACGTCATTTTTTATCGGTCCGATAGGTGCATTTTTCCGATAGAAAGATCCGATATATTAATGAAATTACGAGTAACGTTTGCAGGTGGAGTAGCCGCCCGTCCGAGACGCGCTGGTTACGTCATCTATCGCGCCTTACTCGCAGGTCCCAAGCCTGACCCCGTCACTACCTGACAGATAATAAAATGTCTTCACCAGCATGGTCGTTTCTCTCAGTGGCAGAAGATGACAACAGCTGCTATATGCAAAACCTGTTCAGCGAGGATTCCAAGAGGAGGAAAGAAGACGTCAAGTTTTAACACAACGAATCTGATAGCTCATCTGAAAAGTCGCCATCGCGGCAAAGCGGTAGTAAAAGAATATGAGACAGCCGCCGAAGCTGCTAGCGGTACTAAAGCTAAGACAACAACACTACGGAGGATCGATGTCCCCATTCAGCAGGCGTTTAAAAACTGCAAAAGCTTCTCAAGAGACAGCGAAAAGGCTAAAGCCATTAACGACAAAGTGATGGAGTTCATAGCGGTCGACGACCAGCCTTTTTCCGTCGTTGAGAACCCGGGTTTTCGTAAGTTCATAGCACACTTGGAGCCACGTTACACTCTTCCAAGCCGCCGCTTCTTCTCGGATGTGTCTCTTCCTGCACTCTATGATATTGTCGCCACATACATTCACAACCTGGTCGACAAGAACGGACTACACGTGAGTTTTACCACAGACATATGGACGTCAGATGTTAGTCCGGTCAGCATGCTAAGCCTAACGTCTCATAATGGCTCCTTTACAGTTTACAGTTCTGTTGAACAGTTCAGGGGATCAAATGAAGTTCTGCTTTTTGCTCTGTTATTGTTATTTATAGCAAATGACCACATTTGAAGAGCCAAAAACTTTTGTTTGTTGTTCTAGATAGGCCAGAGCAACAAAAACATCAGTTTTCAATCGCTGCATCCTGCACAAACTGCAGATTATATGAAGATTATAATAAATGTAAAAATATGAATTTATCGGTTATCGGTATCGGTATCGGCCATGAGAAGAAGAAAATTATCGGTTATCGGTATCGGTTGAAATTTTTCATATCGTGCATCACTATTTGAGGCCATATCGCCCAGCCCTAGTGAAGCCTTTATGTAACTTAAAACTGACAGTGAAACTGAGACTCACCAGAAACAGAAGAATGGGCGCTAATTTGAGGATATAATGAACCAAGTATGATACTCTTTATTTTGCAGAGATATCTGAAACTGGTCTAGAAACAAGACAGTCATTCCTCGCTAGTCGCATGCTACATCAAAATGACTGAAAAGTGGCAGCAAAGTTAGCCTTTGCTCCCTCAGACATGCACTGTGTCTTAGCATGTTTGATGATTGGCTCTCTTTTAGCTTTAGCGGAGCACCTCAGCTGAAATAGCATCTTTATACAAAATACAAACAATGACAAGTTTGGCAAAGCATTTAATTACTCACCACTCAGCCTGAGATGAGATCATAACAGCAAAATAAGTTGTTGTTTTAATAGTTTATTTCACTTGGACTTCTAAAGAGACAGCTTTGATTTCTCCTCTTTTAATGTTTACAGCCAAGTAACTGAAGCTTTGACACATTCCCCCAACAAGTAAGACACAGAGGGTAAATTATTCCTCCAAAACAAACCCTGCAGTCCTCTGCAGACCCTCGCAGAAGCGAGCCAGAACACACACACTCGGCGTGAAAACTGGCACAGGCTCCCTCCAGTGCAGACGCCTACAGTTTCTCAGGAGTTGCTCCAGTTTCCAGTTTTTCTTTAAATGATAATGAGGTGGCTGCAAACTTTTTCCATGAACAGTGGGGATGCGTGTTTTCACATCAGGTAGAAATGCTCCCTTGAATAATTTCTCAGTGGAAAGTGGCAGTTAAGTAGCCGCTGTCTGGTTTGTTTCAGAGGCAGTTTTATGGCAATAAATACGAGGAGTTGGTGAATGGGTCTGTTTGAGGAGGAGAGCTCTAATACTTGTGTTACCAGTAAACAAGGACGCTTACAAATCCTCAGAAATATGTGGGAATAAGCAGGATAAAGTCAGGTTCAAGTGACGAGCGCGAGCTTTTATTTTACCCACTTCTTCTTTCTGTGTCTCTGCATCTCAAAGGAAATATTGTGCTGCTGTTCCTCTTTATACATCATCTCTTTTACCAGTTATTGTGCGTATTTGTTAAGTGTTTTTGGTGCATATTCATTCTGCTATCAGCTCTTTCAGGACCCAGTCACGTCCTTGAAGTTTTAAAAAAAGCGGAGTTATGAAGATCTCAACCTCTTTTGAATGCAAATCAACTTTTGTGAAGAACTTAAGCCTGAATTTTCTATGACTCCAACACTGCTTCATGCTTTATTCTTTCTAGATTCAGAAGAAAACAGGCAACGAAGAGAGAGGGGTGGGGGGTGAATCTGTCGTTTTTAAATCTGCAAAATGAATAGTTATCGGGCCAGTGAAGGAATCTGCTCGGACAGTCTGGGGAGTATTTAAAGCCTTTTCTTTCGTTGTGTAAACCTCTGTTAGCTGAGATGATGTGTGTTTGAAATGAGACCAGAGCAGAAAGATCCTCTGAGATCCTCTATAAGGGGCCATTTCAGATCCTCTTTGAGCAATCTGAGAACCCAGCAGCGGATGTCTGACAAGCTCCAGTGAGTAAATGTTTCACAGCTCAGAGTGGGGCCGGTCTGTGGGAGGACTGAGTCCTTACCTCGAGTGAAGGAGTTTGAGTATCTCAGGGTTTTGTTCACAACTGTGGGTAAATGTGAGCTCAGCAGGAATGAGAGTGATACGAGCATGGAGGGAGCGAAGCCTGAAGAATAAACTTTGGATAGAATTATTTACTTGCTCGATTTGCAAATATTTGAACATCTGAAATTAACTCGCCGGTGTCGCCTAATAAAAACTCATGTCCAGCCTCGCTTTACATGAAATTCACAGTCAGTATGAACGCGACAATTCTGACTGTAACCCCAGCTCAGACATCTGAGTCGGTGTAGAGTAGAGCTGCTCCTGTGCTGCCTGTCTGGTTTAAACTGATGTGAGAAATGTGCAGAGAGGAAGATGTGACACACGCTGTGATTTAATCCGAACACCAGCTGGATCACGATTATCTGCCTTTGTTTTCTGCGTGTGTTCTGATCAGACACACATTTTAGATTCACGCGTCTGAACGCCTTCTTTACATGTTCACTGCAGTAAATTCAATTAATGGCTTAAAAATAACCATACTGTCACATTTGTTCATTTTCCTTTTGTCTTTAAACTCAGATTTTTTTATCAGCATTATTTTTTTTTTCGTGTGTCTTCGGCGAAAGACTCTGTCAAGCTGTTTTGTATGAGAGGAGCTGCTGCAGCTTTAGTTTTTGGTGCAGCAGGTGTGCCACATGTCTTCTGGCTCCCATAATAGAGCTTGGCGTGTTTCATCTTTAGGTGGTGGAAGAGGTTGCTGATGTTTCCTCCTCCAGCAACAACAGCGACATGATGCTCTTTACCTAGTATTGGTTTTTTTTAATCATTGTCGGATTTTCTAAATCTGAAGAATCTCCAGACAGTTAATGTCGCGACTTGCGCCCTTTTTCGGAACGAGTTCCTCCTCGTCTTCCTCATGTTGGGTTGGTCGGGCTGCCTCCGTTTGCTTGGTACTGCAATTAATCTGTGTTTCCGCCATGACCACCACCAGTAGAGCTGTTTCTTCTTTGTCAAAACTATGCCAAGCAGTCTGCTGGATATGTTGGTGATTATAGGGAGTGCACCCAAACCTGACCAATCAACCGAAGTGAACAAACTCCACACGACACACTGGTGAATATACGGAAGCGCACCCAAACAATTGAGCTACGGCTTTCCTGTTAGCGAGCGCAGACAACTACACACTGACTCAAAGAGACGCAGCAGACATCTGCTCTCTCTCTCTGGTATAAACGGTATAGCAAAATTCCTACCGGTAGACACTTCTAAACCGTTACATGGTTTATACCGTCGTACTGCCCAACATAAGTGCAGACAGTTGCATTAAGCCTCCATTAGCCCCCACTTTGAGAAAAACAACCAAAGTCAACATCTAACAAGATGACAGCCAGGAGGTTAGCGGTTAAATGCTTGGATTAACCTTCTATTGACAAAACAACTTCATTTCAGACACCTCAGCAAAAATGTCGACCTCCCTGCCGCAGCAGTGGTGGGTCTGTTTATGAACATCTATGATGATTTAAATGAAGTATTAAAGGAAACCAAACTCAGCTTTCTGCCTCTAAACCGCTAAATAAATTCAAGCACAGATGTAGAAAATGTGTGTTTTGATTTTTAATTGAGTAAGAAGGTCAATTAGTCATTTCCAGACATAACTTGATAAGACGCTTTGAGACGTGACATTCAAAAAAAGCAGCGGTGTGATTATTTCTCATCAAGTCGGAAGAAGGAAGACACTACAGCCGCTTAACTCGATGTCCATTTAGTCCCAGATTAAACTGGTAATTTTAGGTCTTAATCTAATCCGTGTTAACACTGACAGCCTTAAATTAGGGACTGAACATGATGATCATTATATGAAGTGCCATCATGAAAAACTGCAGCTCCCTACATAATTTTATACATATTCCACCTGCACAAACATCAAAAGCACCATGTTACACCTCAGATTGGAGTTTTTTTTTTCTTTTACACTCGTGCAGAAATCCCCGGACTAATTATTGCAAAAATCTGTTATTTCCTCCCCGCTAAAGCTTTCCTTTAATTGGACTCAGCTCAAAATGCACAGAGGGGGAAGATGCTTCGAAGCACTTGAACACATAGGATCAATGGCTGCAGCTAAGCAAGTGTGACTAAATTTGGGTCAGCATATTTGCTCATGTAGGGCCTCCAATTACAGCAACATTTCTGCTCTGTTGTGCATTTTGAGCCGCTGAGAGGATCCTCTCCACAGCCGCCTTTTGTCTCTGAGCGGCGCGCTCTCCTGGCCGGCCTGTAGTGTGTTTGGAAATGAATGAAAAGAGGATCGCTCAGCCCCCCCCGGCTTGGAGGGGAGCCTCTGTTCCATCCACATGTACCTAGAGCTTCTGTTTCCAGAGAGAGGATTTAGCACCTGGCACAGAGTGGAGGCTGTTTTTAACACCCATTCAACCACAACAAAGACCGGCCAGTAAGTAAAGATTTAGACTGATAGGTCTCACATACCCCACATCCCTGCAAACCATTAAATCCACTGTAGGATGCCGCAGACAGACCCTATCAGATGATGATAGAAATCCTGGAGAATCACCAAACTGGCAGCAGATACTGAATGATATCAGCAGTTATTTTAGGGACCTTGAGCTTGTGACCTATTCAAACGATGGTTTTTATGACGCTTTCAGCCGCTCGTCTCCCTGAAACCTCAGAGGACGACGACAGGAGAATAACAATCAAGTGGAGTCACTGCAGCACAACAGAAATGTACAGTATGAATGTCATCTCATCCTTACACGGTTTATACAGCTGTTGTAGACCGTGACTGCGAGAACAGGCTGGAACTTTTAATGAAGTGACAATGAGACAAATGTTTGCCAGAAACCTCAGGAGCTGGTCTCCTTCCCAAAGTAACCACACACAGGCTCAGATATTTCCTCCTTTACGTGAGAAATTCAGAGAGGATTGAAATCTATCTGGTGTCTGTACGTAAAACAAACCTGGAGTTAGGGAGTGATCAGCATAGTTTAGCATGAACACACCTGTATGTACTTCTACAGGTCACAGCTCGGCCTTTCACGTGATTTTAGAGGTAAATATAATCTCAAACTAAGGCTGCACGATATTGGAAAAAAATAATATTGCGATTTTTTCAACCCTGCGATATATATTGCGATATTAAAAATACAGTATTTTCACCAGATGACCTGAATAGCTCTTAATGTTATGCTGCACTGCTGAAATCTTGAGGACAGTTAATCTGCTCTGATCTTACCTCTTTTTGTGAATGTTAGTAGAACGGCTTCTGTCTGTCTCAGAGATATTTTTAGCTTTTATTGTGCTGGGACGTTATTGTGGCAACAGGTGAACACAGGAGACGTGTTTTGGTCGACATCATCCTTCTTTTAACCGAAATAATTCCAGATAACTGACTTTCCTTTTCTTTTTGGCAACAAATCTTCATTTTCGGTGGTTTTCGCTTGTTCGTTGTTCATTTTGCGATCGTTGTTGTTGTTGTTAGCGGTGTCGTGCTGAGAAACGCATGTCCTCCGAGAATTGCATGCACCTCGCAAAACGCGCACTGCTTATAGTAGAGTGGTCCACGGAAATGTACAATTTAAAACCCATACAGTTCTTATTTGTTGGGCTTAACAGTCATGAGTAAAGTTCCGAAAGTAATTCTCAGCGGACACACGTCTCCCTCCATGTGCAGAACATGTGCAGGGGTGGGTTTTCTCCGCCCTGATTTTGATTGACAGCTGGCAGGGTAGTCTGATTGGCAACTGAGAAGTGAGTCTGATTTGCAACTGAGTTAAGGACGAAGGCGATTGGTGGATCGCTGCACAGCACATGCAGAGTCACATGGAGTGTATCTCAGTCGGTTACCCTTGAAATTAAATGAGTTCATTCACCTCCAATATCGCAGGCTCTGCGATGTGACTATCGCACACACGTACATCGCGATGACGATGTTCAAACGATATATCGTTCAGGCCTATCTCAAAGTATTTTCAGGTAACGACAATTCATTCACACTCGGGTGAAAGTGTTTCAATCCATCTGTTTTTGGATGCATTTTAGATTAAGTGCATCAGAAAGAAGTGGAGTGAATAAATCATGAGGTGTGAGGCTTGTGGGATGCAAACATCAGGTCTGTGAGGAGCCATAAAGAGACCTTATTTCCTCTTTCACGAACAGAAACATCTTAATTTAGTTGCACTTGCCACGCGCTTCTTTCAAATTTGATTAGAGGCTTTTTTTTATGTTGTGCTTTGGGCAGTTTTTGTCGGTGTCGGTGATGTAGGGAGAGGAGAGCACAGCTAAGGGTTGAGTTAAACCAGCAACTCTTCAATCGCTGATACAGTCTTGAGTAAAAGTGTCTAAATGTGTCCTAACATCGACCATATTGTTCATTTTTACATTCCTCCTGCCCTTTGACAAAGCAGGAAGGTCAATGAAAGAATATCTTAAGTATTTTCCTTTGCAGTTTTCAGGTCATTTTTTAGTCTTTTCTCTGACAAGTATCTCATATTTCAAATAAGGACATCTAACTTTATGGCATCTCTCTCATAATTCCCATGATGCTGATGACGTTTGATGGTGAAACGGGGCCCAAAACTGCTCTCCCATTTCAGCTCTTCCTCTTGCAGCTCTGCCCTGAGGAGCAAAGTGGCCCTCGAAAAAATAATGGGTGGGGATAGAAATAGTAATGAAAATGAGAAATGGGACAGAGCCTGAACCTCTCATGTCACCCTTGGAAACAAAAATAAACCTAAAACGTGGAACTGGCCCTTTTTATGAAGTGTGGGATATTTGACACATTTGTTCCCCTCCTTCAAACAGGCTTTTATTCTGCAGCTCTGTGTCAAATGAAACAACACTAATCCCATCACCAACAGCACAGCTACTGTAATTAACAGATAATTAAAAGGTGCCGGGGCAGAGAATCAATCCACCTTCAGATGCTGCAGCTGTAAAACTCTTTTCACCTCCTGTCAGGCAGATGAGGACAGAACAAACCCAAAATATGAACATGATTGAACGTTTATCCGTCGAAACACTTGAAAGGATTATCAGCAGGAGACTTGATTGTCCTCTCACATAAAAAAAAACCTCTTTAGAGACATTAATTAAATGTTATTTATGTTTAATTACATACTGTCTATTTTCTATCAAGAGCTTTAAGAGCTATAAATCACGGTGATCCAGATAGGATTAATCCAAGGTCACAGGGCTTAATTTAAAAGCTCAGACCTTTTATACCTCTAATCTTTTGGCTCTGCGTGACGACTTCAGCCGTGACATCCCAGTGAGGTAAACCCGTTTTAAAAAACTGTGCCACACTTCGCTTAATAATGTGTGTTTCTAAATAAAGACGATAATCTATGCAAATGGTTTGCCACGGTGAGCCCAGAGGGACCAATCATGCAGCGTTGTGTAAATTTGATTTAAATGGAAGGAGAGAAGTTTGGGAGGAAATCTGCGTCTTTGGTCAACTTTAATTTAGTCAGGGACAAGTCAGGCGGTCTGATGCAGCGGGAATCCAAATGGACCAAATATTGATTTTGCACTGCTGTGTATAGACTTAAATGGAGAAGGAGCGCTCCTGAAACTCCAATTATTTATTCATCACGGTACCAGAACTTTGTCCATCTGAACTTCCTGACTTTGACAAAATTCCCCACAGACAGATTCCTCTCTAGGTTTTTGCATTAGGGGTTTAGGGAATATCTCAAACTAGGTAATCTTGATTGAGAATGACAGTCCCAGTACACTGTCAACATGCTATTTTTACAGCGCTCATTGCACACGATTGCCCTCAGGCAACCCATTCCAGTTTCATCCCTTATCCCCCGGAAAATTCCCCTTTATTCAAACAAGCCTCTCTGTGTGTATCAGCCTGAACTGAAGATGGTTTACACCCTGATATATCTGCTGTTTGTCCCTGTCCTCCTGCTGTTCATTTAGGCTCATATCAGTAAACACAGAGATGAATTAACAGTGGACGTATTTAACCCTTGAAGACCCACTCCAATGAAAATCCTGTTTTTCTTGTTTTTTTACGTTCATATGACATTTTTCTGATGCTACAGGTGATATCATGAGAAAAATAGGTGTGAAATTGCATTTCTGAGTATTTCTGCATTCAAATCGCTGTGAATCTCTGACAGACCCAAACAGCAGGTTCAGACACAGTGAGATTTCCTACGTAGCAAATCCAAGCTCCGCCCCCGGAGCCCCACTATTCAGGCCAGACTCGGAGAAATAGAGAAATGCTCGTAAGAAAGCTAATCATGATATTCACTTTCATCATGTCCCCAAAAACATTTGTGTCCGAGAACTGAATATCTCTCATATTACCTTCTACTTCTACTACACCAGCAATGTTAGGCTGCAAGCTAGCGTGGAGAGGAGTGTGCAGAACAGCGCTGTCTCCGCCCACGACTCAGAGGCAAAATGCTAATGAGCTACAGGAGCTCTGCAGAAAAAAAGCCCTTAAAAATGTGATTTTTGGTAAAAACCTGATAATCACAATTTAAAGACCACTGAGAACACTTTAAGTAGTAAAATTAAAAAAAGGTTCGGAGTGGGACTTAGATACACTGCAACAGGATTGGTCGGTCAGTTTTAAAAGGATGTTGCAGATTATGTCAAGGTCATGGTTTTTGGAGTATTAATTAAGCTGGAATAGAAGTTTGATAAATATAAAATATTTATATATTTATAAAAACAAATCTCTGTGACCTTGATTCTAGGGCCCGACCGATATGGATTTTTTGTGGCCGATGCCAATTATTGGGGGGAAGGGTCAGATTACCGATAAATTGGCCGATTTTTAGAAAATTTCATGCGCCATCTACTGGATAAGTCGGGGGAGTTTTGGCTGATTGCCGATAAGTCTGAAACTGGCTAAAATTGGCCGATTTAATCAGCTCGCCGATAAATCAGTCGGGCCCTAGTTGTTTCTGCAGGTTTTGATCTAACACATTTGTCCGACTTCGCTGTAGCTGAATCTGTGTTGTGCCTCAAGTTTAGTAGCTCATTAGAAACATGCGAAACAGCTCTCTGTAATTTCCCCTCAGTATAAAACATTATTAGGACTTTCTAAAAGATGAGGAGGACTGCAGTTCTCCCTGTCTTGGTGTTCCCGGGGGTTGTGCCCCATTTTTACCCCTGGTTGTCTGGATAAATAATTAACAATGAAAAAAAAAAAAGGTCACACACCAGCTAATATCTGCAAACCATATACTGTATGGCCTTTTAATTTTCCATATCATAATCACTCAGTTCATTTAGTTTGCGTGAGCCTTTGCTTGCTCTGCTCCTCCTGCCACTATTTACTTAAACAGACACACACATACACATACTGTGATAACAGTGTGTGAACACAGTATGTGCTTCTGTCTGTAGGCTGCTCTGTAATCTGACCATGTTGGTTTTCGTTGTTTAAATACGTCATGTAGCTCAGGTGTGGGAAAATAAATGTAAAGTTGTGTTTAGATGGGATTGAATTAAACACACAAGCGTTCACGAGTGTTGGCAGTGCACCAGTGTCTACCCGTTAACTTTAAGCAGCTAATCTGTCCTGTGGGGTCAGCCGAGATCATGTGTGTTTAAAACGAGACCAGGGCTAAAGGATGCTGCTTCTTTGGTCTGAGAGCTCCACTCTGATCCAGAGATATCTCGTCTTTATTTCAGGAGGGCTGCTGTACATATTATTGCTAACAGCAGCGACGATTCCTTCAGACTTGGAGCAGACTTTTTCTGTCAGCTCTCTGTAAAAGGTCAGCATGAAGTGGAGCTGATGTGTGAATGAAGCAGGTAGAAGTGTGGAACATTCGCAGTGAGCAGAAGAGACGAGTGGTGATATTGTTCACACCGAGCAGAGCTTCTGTACTTTTACACTCCTTACCAGTGACGTAGTTAAGCCACCGAACCTCGAGTCCTCCTCCCCTTCCATGTAAACCTCAGAGTTACCGAGTGTGCCAGCGTGTGTTTCACCTGATGATCCCACAGAGCTTTCATTATTTGGGAGAACCGCCTTCGTAAGTCGGCGCGCTCCTTGGTCATATCCTCCTAAATTGAAAGAGTGCAGTTCTCCCACCGTATCTCTCTTTTTCTTCGCGGCTGTCAAAACTTTCTGCCGAGCTGTGAAGCGTAGAAATTTCACCAGAATCACCCGCAGTGGTTGGTTGTCTCTCGATCTCATATTCATGCTCCTGTAGCCCCAATCCTTCATTCAGTTTTTTCTTTATCTCATCATTTATTGCACTCCCCGCTTCTTTTCCTTCTTCCAGTCCAACCAGTTAAATGTTTTTACATCTTCCTCAGTTTTCTTGGTCTTCGACACAGCTCCAAAGTTCCTCCACTCTCTGTTTCAGCATTTTACTTTCATCCATCATGCTAGCGTTGTTATCCTCCACATCAGCAATACGACTTCACTGTGTTTTTGAGTTCTGTTGTGTCCGACTTCATTGTCGATACATCGCTCACCACTTTATTCAGAGTTGAGCTCATCTTTGAGATGATGTTGTTCCGCCTTGTTGTTCCTTTGGCTAGCTTCGCTGCAAGTGGGGCCAGCAGGGTTAGCTTGTGTGGTAGCTGAAGTCGAGCGTTTTCTATGGTTCATTGTGCGATTCAGACTTTGACTGTATAGGAGTACCGGGACGGGAGCTTATCTAAGACGCGGCCATCTCCCAGGTCTTCAACACGTGACTCTCCTCCCTCTTCATGAATATTATTTAAGGAGGAGGACCTTTTGACTCCAAACATGGACTGCATGAACCTGAACTTAGACCTTTTGGGAGGTTGATACCACCATATAGCTTCTTGCATATGGATAATAGTTGTCGAGTGTCTGAAGCGGCCCTGACTTAAATCTGGTTGAGACTCTTTGCTCTCTCAGCTGTAGGAAAGAACCATTAATGAGCACTGAAACATCTGGGCCCAAACGAACTACCTGCTGAGTGGACTGTCGCTGTTTGGCTGAATCCAGTCTGAGAGAAAAACACAATCTGTCTCCTAAAATAGATGCAAATAAGCTCCGTCTCTTTCTCTCTTTTTTTTTTATTGATGTTTTGTTTGCAGTTGATGACAGCTTTCAAAAACAGCTTCTCTCTCGAACAGAAAATCACAGCAGCCTGAGCCGAGTCTCAGGCCGCTTCACTTCCATTAAAACCATCCGCCTGTCACTGGGAAAGGTGCGTAATGACCCGAGGAAACCCGCCCCAGGCTCAGGGTCAGAGCTGTCCACATCAGTCAGTGAGAAACTTTTTTTTTTATTTTTATTCCTGTCGGGGAGGAGCGATTAAACGTCTGACACATCGGTACGTGCTCTCACTGCTGATTGTTAAAACCTTTCCCCCGCTGACAGACAATCTTTTTCCTGAAGATCAGACGGCAGACTCTCAGCGTTTCCGATGTCTGCCTCATCACCTCAACGTGTTTACACAACCACATGACAGCCAGCTAACTTTCAGTCATTCAAGCTTATCATTAAATAAACCGAACATGAAACTGGAACGTTTTATTTACCGGCTCCAGGACTTTTATTGACCGACTTCAAAGCCGTCTCAAGCACCTGCATTCTGGCGTCTTGAAGAGTGTTTGCTCACGCTACAAGAGGATAGATCCTCATCAATGCAAAAGCCTCTGTGATGGTTTTTTAGCCGGTTATGAAACAACTAGAATAATACTGACGCCTCGTTTATGAGCTTCAAAAGCAAACAAGCCCATAAACGAGGAGATTATTCTTTATAGATATTTCTAATGCCTGTAAACGCCGCTGTAATTACATGTGAGATGAAGTGAGTAATAGCACTCTGCGGGAGCAGCTTTTGGTGACATTTTCTACAGCATGAGTCACAGTGAGGGACACATTTGACTGTCGAGAGAAAGCGGGTAAATATTTTTCAGCAGTACTGGAAAAAGGTAGGCCTGCAGGATGACGGTGTAATTATTTTGATAGCTATTGAGGTCGTGATCATTAAATATATTTTTACTCATGATTGAACATCGAAAAAGCTCGTGTAAAGCAGTGAAAGGAACATTGCTTCAACTCTTTACTTCAGTATTGAAGCTTTTACATTATTTTAAAAACAACGTTCAGTAAATTCAACCCCACGTTTGACTTGTAGTTGAGTGTTTGTAAACTGTGGTGTTTAAAAACTGAAAAATCAAGGCTTATATTTTATCACAGGCTGCAGATCCAACATCTAACTCAGGCTTTTATAACCTCAATACTTATGTAGTTGTTTATCCTGGCAGTCTTTAGCATTTGTGCATGCTTGTCATATCTTCAGATCTAAAGCCTTTCTCTTGTTTTACTCCGTCCCTAAGCTTTTCAGGCACACATCTGCCTCTACCTGCTTCTTACTCTGCTCTCCTCTTTCGTCTTTGTCTACTAGTCCATGTCTGCTTTCCCTTTAGTTTTTATGCATTTATATCTCAGCTTTTACGCATCCTTGTGATTGCCTCTCTGTGGATTATTTCTAAAAGCCTAACCACAGAAAAGGAGTGCAAACTAACCATGGCTACTACTTTAATTAGACATAACAATGCGCATATGTGTTGTCCCTGTTAAATAATCTCATGAATAAATGAACACATCATCTACAAACACAATGTCTTATTTTACAAACTATGACTGCTTTCCACTGTGAACCAATTAGTTACCGTATTTTCTGGACTATATGTCGCTCCGGAGTAAAAGTCGCACCAGCCAAATAATGCATAATGAAGAAGAAAAAACATAACGATATAAGTCGCATTTTTGGGGGGTAATTTATTTTACAAAATCCAAGACTAAAAACAGACGTTTCATCTTGAAAGGCAAGTTTTAATAATAATAATAGAATAGAGAACAACAGGTTGATTAGGTGTACGGTATGCTAACGTAACATGTTGATGGTTATTTAGCTACATGAAGCATAAACATCAAACTCAATAGGTGTCCGGTATATTAATGTAACATATTAACAGTTATTCAGATAACTATAGTATGAAAAAAAAATTATAAAACAAGTTTACCAAACTCTCGATCTCGCTCCAAATCACTAAATCTTTCGAATTCTTCATCCTTTGTGTCACTTCTGAACAACTCCACCAACTCCGAGGGTGGACGAAACGCAGCTTCTTCTTCTGCGTGACTGTCGTCAGACTATATGTGAAATTACATATTTTAATATATATAAGACACACCTGAGTATAAGTCACAAACCCAGCTAAACTATGAAAAAAAGTATGACTTATAGTCCAGAAAATACGGTATATGGTATTACTGTACTTATTTTAAGCTTACAGTACCTTTAAACACACACTGTACCTTTTAAGTGACATATTTGGACATGTCTGCCCACATGCACTAAAAGTGTTGTCCCATTTCTGACACAACAGTCCGAGAAAAAAAAAAACAGTTTAGGTGTCTATTTATTCAACTATTTTTAAAAAAGTATTTTATATTGATCAAATTTGATCCCCTCTCCTCAAACATCCCTGCATGGACTGCAGCATCCAGTCGTCTCACCTCCTCCTCTGCAGACGTCAATTGACGTTTGAAAAAAATACAAAATCATCCTTTATAAAATGTCCGACAGTTCTCCTTTCAAGTTTAAATTGCCTCATTTAGAGTTTTTTTACTCCGCAGCGTCAAAGCTCCCCGCCAAAATAAGTGTCCTTATTTGACGATTTGATTTCCTTGATCTCGAATGTGAAATGACAAATGTGAAATTTGTTCCAGATTATGTAACTTCATTCCTGTGAATGCAGACAGAAATGTGTGCGGTGATGGAAAAATTTAATTTCACTCATCACTTGTCAGAGCTTTGCTGCATTTTCCCTCAGTGTGCAGAAATGATACTTTCTCAGACAGGAAAATAAACCCGGTTACACTCGCTCGCTCCATCTCTGCTGCAGACTTGTTCTTCGCTCTGAAGGTGGACAGGCAGGGGATTGGATATTTAAAAATACACCTGTAAATGTGTCACAGCTTGATGCAGACCTGCTGAACGATTCCTTTTTATGAGGAAACACTCTCGTCTTTCTCACATCTTCGTGTGAACAGCTGGACACATGTTAAATATAGATGAACAGGCTTTATAGCGAATGTTAAAAGAGAGCAGGACTGTGCAGGTCAGCGCTGTTTTATGTAAAAAATGAAAGCAGTGTTCTGGCAGAGAGTAGGGGACTGTCCTCCTGACAGAAAACGTGTGAAATATCACAGCTTCAGAGTCCGCCTCGAATGAAATCCCTCCCTGTTACACTCAACAGCAGAGAGTGTCGCAGTGCCGTCACATATGACCCGTATTTAACTTTAAAGAACACCAATCAGATATTGATATCTAAGATTTCAAAATAGTAAACACAGAAAATAAGATTTCCCGACTGATTACATAAATTTGTATTAGATTAGTATCATTGCTGGGTATAAAAAGGGAGTCAGAGAGACCGAGTCCCTCAAAAGTAAAGATGAGAAGAAGAGAGACAGTGTGAGCGAAAAGTTCATCAGTTGTCATCATTAAAGATACTAAGAGTCTGGAGAAATCTCTGTAAGATGATAACAAACCAAAACACAAGACAATCAGTCAAAAAGAGTCATGACTCTGTAGTGGAACTCACCGCATGGACTCAAAGTCACCTCCAAAAACCATTATATCTGAATACAAATGCAGATTAAAACTGGACCTTAGGAGGAGGAAACCATATAAACATGACTCTGAAATGCTGCGACTTCTCCGGGATCGAGTTTGTTTAAGATGGACTGGGAACTGACAGATCTGAATCTGAACTTCCTTTTGGAAATCCTGGATGCTTAAAGGGATATTCTGTCGTAAAATTAATTTAGGGTCAAACACACGTTAACACCGAGTTAGACACCAAACATCTTTATAGCTTTGCCTAATTTCTTTAACAAAGTGACTAAACACAACTCACCTACTCTCTTCCAGCAGCTGCTTGTTTGTACAGAGCCCTCCGAGTCTATCGACTGCAGCGGGGGGATGCGGCTCAAGGAAGAACATTTATGATCATTACTTCATGGAAATGCAATCAGACCGAGACGCCAAGGCAGAAGAACTACCACGTCTGCAGTGCAAATTGATAAATATGATGATTATTACTTCAAGGAAATGATAAAGAAATGATCATAAATGTTCTTCCTTGAGCTGTGTCACCCCGCTGCAGTCAATGGACTCGCCCAGAGGTCTCTGAAGTTGCTTTAACTAGAGAAGCAAGCGGTCCGCAATTCATCTCTCGAGGGGGTGTCTAACTTGGTGTTATGGTGTGTTTGACCCTAACT
The DNA here is from genome assembly GCA_962446985.1 of Xyrichtys novacula. Classification (NCBI taxonomy): domain Eukaryota; kingdom Metazoa; phylum Chordata; class Actinopteri; order Labriformes; family Labridae; genus Xyrichtys; species Xyrichtys novacula. Next base: position 1,070,129 of record OY660882.1, on the reverse strand, counting down.
TAATTTTACGTCAGAATATCCCTTTAATCCTTGATTTTAAAGAAGGGAGGGACGGCCTGGTTTGTTTAAGTGCCAACAGCATGGACTCAGGGTGCTGAACTGGTCCACCTGCAGTCCCAGCTTGTCACCTTTTAGACAGATTTGACGCACCATGAAACACAAAATATGAGACAGGAGACGCTGAACGGTTCAGCGGCTGAAATCCTCTATCAGGCAAGAATATGACGACTTTTCAAAACCTCTGAAACTCCTGAAACTGGTCTCCTTGACTACAGATATTTACAGAATGGAGTTATAAGAAGAGACGATGCAGAACAATGGTAAACATCCCTGCTGTGTTGAAATATGTTGCTAGTATATAATTTAAAATAGGAGCATTTACTTTTCATTAAACCATCAAATCTTCTGTCTTACAGAATCAGGGTTATAGACTCAGAAAAACAGGTACAAAAATCCGATATTTCAATGAAAAACTAGAGAAAAGTGTGTGAGAATGTCTCTAATAACCTCCTTCTGTGTCTGTCTTCTTCTTCTGTCTCTGCAGACAATGTTTACAGGAAATGTCTTGCAAATGGGACATGGGCGCTGAAGGGGAATTACTCCATGTGTAAGGCCATACTTCATGAGGAGGTAAGACGTCATCGCAAGGAGTCTGTGCACATTACCCTGAATGATGAAGCCTCTTATGGAGACACCCTCAAAGCTTGAAACATGCATTAACCAGGACTAACAATGTCTGCAAGGTTTGTTGTGCAGCAGGTTGGCTGGAGGCAGGTTTTATTGTGAGTATGAATGCTGGGCTCGGTTGCTTGGAGCCTGCAGCCTTAAGGGGCATCACAATGAAGCTAAAGATACTGTGAATGAAAAACAAAACACCCCAGGAGCATCACTTGAAGGACTCTGAGTCAAAAGCACGGTGACTGGTACGAATTTGCATGAAAACTGCGGCTTTAATGTCATCTTGCTCCAGGTTTTTAGGGCTTGGCGTGCCTTTCTTCTGAAGGTGTTAGTCTGAAATCTACAGATGAACCTGCGGCTATTTCTCTTCTGATTGCACTTTAAGTGTTTCATTTGGAAAATTCCTTAAAAGAAAGCCGCGACAGGCAGCATTGTCCTCCGGCGACACGAATGAGTTGTGAAAGCAGAGAGAGGAAAACGCAGTCGGCGGGGTTTTGGTTAAAAGGCAGCCGTTAGGATCCTCGCTCTGCTCCAGATTTTTATCCTCTCACATGCTGCTGTTTTTCTCTTGTCTCCACCTGGGTGCTGCTTTGTGATTTGCAGATGTGGTGGTGATTGGCGCCTGTTTCTGAACAGGGTCTGAACAAAGCGTGCAGAGAGAACACTCTGACCTACATGGAATAAGCAGACATTTGATGTATTGTATTTAAAAAGACAGAAATTACAAGAGGGGAAAAACACACGTAACACAGCTTGTTTGTTTCCCTGACCTGACCATCTGCCAGAGCTGAATATTGAACAGACAAGTTAACATGAACACTGTAACCTCCTTCCGGTTTAATAAGCTGTCTCTAGGCTTTCTTCTCTGTTTTAAATATGGCATCCTTGCCCTTCATGTGAGCATAAAAGCTGGCTTTATGCTCCATTTTTCCTATTTAACACAAATCCCATGTAAAGACACAAAACAACTAAGTGTCCATGCGTCTTAAAGCACTTGAACCTCTGCATGAGTCTTTTTCATGCATGTCCTGCGCCTTTGTTTGCATTTCTACCGTCAGCTCATTGATGCCTTTTACAGCAATGATTAACCTTACTGATGTCCTCATGGCATCTCCATTAGTGTTATGCTCCGGTTCATTTGAGTCATTTTTCACTCACCAATCTGTACAGAGTCAAAGGTTGTACAAGACTCGGTGTTGGAAGTTGAGTCAGATTCAATAAAAGGATTTCCTTTACATCTCTATTCTTCCACTTTAGACACACTAAACACTCACACCACTCAAAGGACCTACATATCAGAGTTTTCCAAGAGGTTACCAATAGGGCTGGGCGATATGGCCTCAAATCAATATCACAATATATTGAGCAGTTCACCTCGGTAACGATAAATGGACGATAACTACTCCACAAGCTGCTCACCCCCTCCTACATTAACTTCGTCTACTTCAGCCGCTACATCTCTTGAACCGTCCTCCGTCAGTTATTGTCGGTACCAGTAAATTTTCGGTTCATCGTCCAGCCCTAATTACCAATATATTTGTGGTTCCATTCCTCTTGTATTGTGTTTACATGTTCAAAAAATGATTTATTGAGTTAGTTTGACTAAAACTGACCTTTAAAAAATTCCTATGAACACGTTTGTTTGATTTCTCAAACTTCTCCCTGGAGCTTTAACTGAGAATGTTAATGTGAATCAGGGAAACTGAGCGTGGAAATGGACTTTTCAGCTTGGCAGGCGGGTCAGGTGGGCTCTCCCCTGAACTTTGTCTTAACCCAACATCAGACAGGAAACATGCCTGGGTGTTGCACCAATATCTGTCTTCTGTTAGGAAACTCTGCATGGGTTATGTAAGGACATCCAACACTGTAATATTATACGTCCGTATCAAAATGCAGATCTGGACATAAAGGGAGCTCCTCCTCACCGCTGTTCTGCTGAGCTCTCAGATGCATGGTTGATACCACTCTCAGACTGTACGCCCAGCTGCAGCAGGAGGTGATTAATCAAACATTAAGGCTGTAAGCAGGCTGAAATAGCTCACCAGGCCCCATCCTAAAATAAAGACACACACACACACCACTTGAGTTCACTATTAACACGTTGTCACGTTGTTATGCAATTGTATTGTCTGCACACAAATAGCCGTGTAAAACCGCCAAACTGCGATTTAAAACAGCTCCCACTGCAGCGTCCTCTGCCCTGAGCTCCTGATGCAATCTCCTAAACACCCAAACGTGAGCGTGGCTTCATGCTGAGATCCAGATTCCTGCAGGAAAAGCGTTCTGGTATTCCAGCCAAAACTCTGAGCTTCTCCAGTAAATGTTATCTCCATTATGAGACTTACAAAAAAAATCTGTCTGCAGAACTTTTGTTTCTGTTTCTGGCTTTGCCTCAGAAAAATCTGTGTTCCTAATCCTCACTTCAAAGCCCAGATTGGCTCCGTTTGTTTTAGAGTTTTATCAGGACTTAGAAACACACTTGGTGCTTGTTAGCAGGATAAGACTGTCGTTGGTTTGGCTCTTTTTGTTTGATTTTTTAAGAGTAAGAAAAATGTTAAAAATCCCCTTATCCCTTCAAGAATTATGTGTGACCTGTGAGGCATGTTGACGTTGTTCCTCGCACATTAATGCTTTATATAGAGCTGCCAGCACCAGGAAAGAGCTGCAGACTGAGAGCCGTCCTTCAGTGTTTACCCAGAGTCTGATATCCAATCGATCCCTGCAGAAGATGGATATAGAGTGTCTGACCTTTTAAAAATGTGTGTTTGATTTTTTTGTCCTTTTGTAGCCATAAAATAAATCACTGGATGGTGTGATTGACATCAGGGAAAAGGTAGAGGAGTACCAGCAGCCTCTCTTTAAAGTTCAGTTTGTGTTGGACTGGATTTCCAGCTGTCCCACCGGGAGGAGAAAGTGTGCGGATCACAGGCTTATTGGAAAGTTTGTTTGAGGAGAAAGAAATCCTCTTTTCCTTCTGGGACTCGCTTGAGGTTATTTTCTCAAATAAGATAAGAGTCTTTGTTTTTTCTTGGAAGCAAAGTGAGTCAGGTTTGGTTCTGGCTCTCCTGGCCCACACATTTTGTAGACCTGAAGCTAGTGGTGGGTTGGAGGGTCTTATATTATCCTCCTGTTGTCCTCCCCCTCCTCTCAAATCTGCAATCCATCTGAAACCATCCTGTCCACTTGATTTATGCCCTGATGTGTCAGCCAGTCCGGCACCAGTCACTGTGTATTAATTTCTTCCCTTTTTCAGGTCTATATTACCGCTCACATACTCACATTGAGAAAGCAATCCTTCATTGTGTAATCACAACCCATTGTAATCATTCCTCCTGTCATAGCACCTTTAAAAGCATCCTTTTTTTAGCATCACCCTGCTATTGAGCTGAGTGACAGAATCTGCAGTCCTTGTTTGGTGAAAAATGCTTTTTTTTTCACAGCAGCAGAGAAAATATCCCGTTAGTTACATTAAGGTTTCTGCTACAGGAACAAAAACAAGCAAAATGCGCACACAGTCGTCTGGATGATGATTCCCAGGAGGCGTCTCCTACTCAGGCGGCTGGAGCCTCGTGTTTGTTTTGGGTTTTAAAAATGTGACTGTGGCTCAGGACGCATGGAAAAGAACCCGTTTGTCAGTTTTACCAGATTGTGCTGAGACCAATTTTTGTTCGATTGCACCTCCTGTCCACAAAATATGATCATGCTGTGACCTTGGACAGCATTGCAGTTCCTCTTTCAATTAGGGAAAACTCTCACAGCAATCTCAGTGTTTCCAGAACATAGGAGGAACACTTGGTCGGATGCCCAGGTATATTTTTGGACGCCCAAGTGTATTTGCAGTCTGGTGCTCTGTTTAAAATTGGCACCACCTCTGGGCAAATTGGTAACCTACACTGTGTTTTAATAATTCAGTCGCCTTAGATCAGCTGCAGTTCTCTATTGTTTGTAAAGTGAGTACTTTAGGTGCCTTATCTGAGCTAAATTTAGTCTTTTTCCTCCTTGTCTGTCTTTGTTTAAATGGAACTGTTGTGGTGTTCAGTCTAGATGAATGAAATCTATAAGGCTGCTGCTGCTGCCCACCTGAACAGGAAGACAGTCGTTATTTGAGCAATGTGACAGTTCCCGTCCAGCTTCTTTCTTCCTGTTTACAGTGGACCGGTGCTCAGGCTGTAAAAAAAGGTCAAGTGTTCTGCGTTTTCTGGCGTGTAAATATGGAAGGAAGTAATTACAGGACAAGGCGAGGGTGAAATTTTGTTAAGGGGTTGTCTGTAAATGACAAAAGAAAACAATAAACTAAAAAATAAAATCGGTGCTAAAAATGAAAGCTGCACAGCAAGTGGAGACAGTGTAAACCTTCTTATCTACCAATACTGATACTGATACCAGTACTGCCAATACTAATAATACCAATACTGCCAATACTAATACTGATACCAATACTGCAAATACTTATAATACCAATACTGCCAATACCAACAATCCCAATAACAATACTACCAATACTAATACTGATACCAAGACTTCAAATACCAATAATGCCAATACCAATACTGATACTAATACTGCCAATACTGATAAAAACCAATACTGCCAATACTGAAAACAATACTGCCAATACCAATAATCCCAATACCAGTGCTACCAATACTAATACCAATACGGCCAATACTGATAATACCAATAATGCCAATACCTATGATGCCAATACCAATAGTACCAATACTAATACTGATACCAATAATGCTAATACCAATACTGATACTAGTACTGCCAATACTATTACTGATACCAATAATACTAATACCAGTAATGCCAATACCAATACTGCTTAAACTTATACTGATATCAATACTACTAATATAAATACTGATACCAAAACTGCCAATAGTAATACTGCCAATTATGATACTAATACCAATACTACCAGTATAAATACTCATACCACTGCTACCAATACTAACACTGATACCAATACTGCCAATATCGATACTGCCAATATCAACCTTGCTAAAACTAATACTGATACTAATGCTACCAAAACTAACACTGATACCTATACTGCCAATACTAAAACTGATACCTATACTGCCAGTACTAATAATGCCAATACTATTTCTGCCGATACCAATATCAATCATGCCAATACTAAGATAAGATAAAAGAAACCTTAATTCATCCTACGATGGATTAAGGTTTATATTCATACTGCTAATACCGATACCGATACCTAAACTGATATTTATATTGATAATGATATAGATTCCAGTTGGGATATTGTGGTTGTGATACTGATAGTGGTATTGATTCTGTGTGTAAGATAAAAGTCATCTGTACTACAAACCTGAGTCAGATTCATAACTCCTACAGAAAACTCTTATTCGGTCACATTTGATGGCACATGTCAAAGTACATGAATGCAGATCATTAAGTGACATCCCTTCCACCAATCAGCATAAATCTCCGCCCATAAATTGCTAAAGATGACCATATAAGGAAGTATGGCTATGAGCTTCCCGTGGACTGGCAAGCATGGCTGACTGTGTGCTCAGTGACAGCCTGAGCCCTTGTTGGGGGTCTTTATGAGCCTGCTGCCCTGGTATGTGGTGGGTCAGCAGAGCCAAAAGCCACCGCTTCAGTGAGTGACCCTTGTCTTCTGATCTTCAAGGTTGTTAGGTAAAGAAAAATTAACAGTCAGCCACGTGTAAATCCTGACAGTCTGTGCCTGGGGATGAAAATGCAGATGGTTTTCTTTCTTGATCTGGCACCTGCCGGGCTCTGTTAACATGCAATTAGACCCAAGTTGTACTGATAATCCAGCCGTCTTTCACTGCTCTAGTCTCCAATCAAAATAGTGATTTCTGATGATTAAAAGCAATATCTATGTGTGTTCTTCACCTACACAAATACAAAGAACCATCAGGAGTAGATGTAGCTTTTCTTGGTAGCTACAAAAAAATCAGAGCTACTGAAATATTGATGAATGTCCTCCTGCGATCTGTTTTCACACATACTCGTTCTGCTCACGTTTCCTGAATGAGACCAAAACTTCTGATGGGAAATGTGACTCAAACAGACTTTGTGAATCAACCGCGGTAGAAAAACTCCGTCCTTGGCAAGTTTGAAGGTGAAGTTTGTGGAGTTTGAATCAAACCGTGAGCCGCTGCCTGGAAGTGCTGCTCGGAAACTCTCTGTACCTTTTGTGAATGGTGAAAGTGAGAGCGGGGATGAAAAGGCTGCTGTCATCACCTCCTGGCTGCATCACGCCTCCTCCACAATCTCTTTAAGACGCCACTCTCTTTTGTTTATTTGGCTTTGTCTTTTAAAGTCTCTCCTTGAAGGCGTACTCCGTGTTTTATCCATGCACAAAAAACAACAGGAGTGATGATGTGAGAGAGGAAAAAAGAGCTTTTCAATCCTTTCAGTCTCTTCTGAATCAGCTGTGATTACAGCATTAATTGCAGCTTTTTATAGACAAGAGTTTTGTTTTGGAATAGACTTTAAAAAACTCTTTTAGTCTAAACTGAAGGCATGATGTGCAGTCAGATATCGGAGGAGAGACGGTTGATTTGATGGTATTTGTCAGAGACGATGAAAACATGTGTAGACTCAGAGGTTTGAGAATAAAGTGAATGAGAGAGAAACGCTGTTTCAGGAGGGCGGGGCTGGGATTAAACATGTGCACGATTAATCTGGACGTAGACACCAGTAGTTACATAAATCCACTTACAGCAGAGATTACTGTTGGTAGTGTGGGCGGAAATCCGATCACAATGAAGATGTGAGGCGCAGACGGTGGATAGAGAACGACTCAGAGGGAGAGTTTTTATTTCATGTTTGGTGTCACAGGAGGTCCACAAAGGTGCTGCATACCTTTGAGCAAACAAAGAAATATAATGACACAACAGGTGCAAAGAGGCCACAAAGAAAATGCAGAAACGCCACGCGAAGCAGTAAGAGCACCACCAGACAAAATAACACCTCCTGCAGAATGAGCAGAAATCAACACAAAACTTCATGTAAAATCTCTCCTAAGAGGAACAAAAGCAAAACGCTACAAAAAGATGAGAAATAACAAGAAATCTTAACAACTTACCACAAAAAGTTGCAGAAAAAACTTTGATTTAACACTTCTGAATAACAACGAGGCGCAGTCAGATAGGAAACAGCGTTTCTCAGAGACCACAAAGGGACGCGGAGAGGTGCAAAATCATCACCGAGACTGTTCAAGTCATCACAAAAGTGAATAGAATAAGCAATGTAAGGTGTGAAATCATAACAAAACACTTAAATATTCATGCTTAACTGCAACACAAAGCAACATGATGACACATGACAGACGAAATAAAAACAGAGACACAAAAAAAGTGAAATTGAACACAGACAATCAGCCATATCATATTCATTTAAGACAGAAGGTTTGGAGCCGATGTCCCTCTAAAGGTCTAAACCTAATTAATCACAGTCCTTTATGAAAGATGGCAGAACAGGTGTGCTGCTTTAGTCTATTTAAAACTACCAAGGTGTCCGTTTCTGTGCCGACTGTTTCAAACAAACCAGACGATGTATTTTAAAGAAAAAACAAAACCAAAGACCTGCACATGCGGCCTTCATTAGTGAGAAAAGTCTGTTTCTTTCCCCCTGCATGCCTCGGCCTGTTTACATTTCTGTTGCTATGCGCTTTGTCCCATGCTGCATTGATCTGAATGGTTGCAGACCTTTACAATCACTTTTGTATGCGACTGTTGCTAATGGTTTGAATCGAGCGCCGTTAATTGGTCCGGTGACGAGACAAAAGTCCTTGATCCTGCAAAAGAAATGAGTATAAGATTCAGAAAGAACAACATAAGAACACGACTGAAAGAAACACCAAATAATATCAAAAGAAAAACACACAAATAGAAAAACTGAAGAGCTTCACTAAAATACCACAGAGGAGCTGCAGAATAAAAACACAGACTGAGCTCAAAAAGGGCAAAAACCAAGAAAGAAAAGATAAAAAAATAAACCTCAAAGACATTTCCAGAATAAGAGGCGAAACACCGGGTGGAAACAGGAATACAACACGAATGATAAAAAGCAGCCGAAGAAGAACTAGCGAGGAACAAAGTGCTGCTTACGAGTCAAACACAGAAACACTGAGGGGGAAAAAAAGGCCCTCAGCTGTGACTTCAAACATCACAGAGAGTCCGCTCATCTGAATCCCGGTGGAGGACTTTTCCAGAGCCTGAAACCCAGATCAGCAAACCCACAATCAAACAGCTAGCAGTTCTGGTTTGGAGGACCTGAGGGGGGGAAGCAGCAGCAGTGTGCAGCGTTATTGGTAGACTGATGTACTTAGAACCGTTCAAATGTAAATTTAACATGAAAGAGATATCTATGAAGAGACCTCACTGTAATAAAGATGTCAAAGAGGCAAAAAAAAACCTTTTATATCTAGATTAGTAAGTAGTTATATGAAACGTAGCTGCCAAAGAACATTTTTGGCTAATTTTTTGACCATTAATAAATGAAAACAGAATCAAGCTTTTATCAAATATTAAAAATAATGTTTTATTAAATTACTAGTATCAATCAGCTTGACATCTGGCATATTCTGAAAATACACACTTCAAGGATTAAAAACAAAACAGGTGGCATAAAACACATACATCTAGACTAAAAGAAATGTGAAATATGGAGGAAATGATGTGAACTGATCATCAAAAACAAAGACAAAGATCAGTCCGTGTTTGTGCGCTGGTCTGATCTGGAAAGAGCAGCAACTTTTTTAAGAGTATTTGACTTGAAAATATTCAAAGTTGTTTGTCTGGCCTTCATTTAATTCATGAATAAACTCAGTAACCAGCGAGAATGTTCAGTTTTTTTATCACTTCTTAAAAACTCTGCCAAGTTCTGCCTGTTCTCAAAGTTTTTAAATCAGCCTCTTGTAAAAAAAGAAGAAGCGAGTCGGAGCCAAGAGAGGGAAAATAAACTAAAGAGGATTTTCAGCCTCTTTTCTTATCCTGAGAATATTGTTCCTGTAAATCACAAACACCCTCAGGACTCATCCTCTTTCTTCTTCTTCTTCTTCTCTCCTCGCAGAAAAAAGGCAAGATGCACTACCAGATCGCTGTGATCATAAACTTCCTCGGTCACTGCATCTCCATGGTGGCTCTGCTCATCGCCTTCTTCCTCTTCCTGTGTTTGAGGTGAGTGTCGCCGTCCTCGCCGCCGCCACCACCAGGCCGCCTTTAATCCTCGATGCATGATGTGACAGGAACGTCAGTGTTCCTCAGATCCGGCGTTCAAAGCATCTCTCTCGCTCTTATTTGAAAACCGTTTGGTCATGGGATGAAACATTTCCTATCTCCATCCCGCAGATGTAAAGGGGTTTAGACGCCCGCAAAAAAAAAAAAAAAAAAAAAAAGGGAAACTAGGGCACATTCCCGCCTCTAATGGGAATAATATACCCATCTCAGGGAGCAGCAGGAAAAAAAAAAAACGCCAAAGCAGTCCTGCTGGGACGAGAAGTGGAGGTGGAGTGGATTTCTGTGACAAACCGCCAAGCTAACGCCACATTAACTAGAGAAAGGTCTTAGCACCCTCAACAGCCGGGGTCGTTATCGATCCTCGCGACACTGTGGGGAGTGAGAAAAGCGTGAAAGGGCAGAGGGAGAAATAATAAATACAGTTTTTACATGACAGCATTTATGCACAACCCGTGTCAAGAGAGCCGCTGTGGGTCAGGCGGGGGAGGGGGCAAATGTCGGCCGGCTAAAAATGGCGTTAGTCGAGTGGAGGAGTTTGGCATTTACTACTTAGTTTTCGCACTTGATAATGAGATGGAGCTCTATTTAAGGGAAGGTAGCGGCTGCCAGGGGAGTGACGAGAAAGGTTACCACCGGATGAGTTTCAGAGTGCAGCTGGAAGAGGGAGAGAGAGAGAGACACACAGAAACCCTCGGAGAGGCCAGGAGAGACGAGTGAATCCTGGAAAGACTTACTAATGAACTGAAGTCGGGTAGAGGGAGTCATGCTGTGTCTGATCTCGCTGAAAAACGAGAGTGTAAGGGTGCGACACGGACACGACCAACTCTTTATTAGATGTGATGGTTTTCCATTCTTCCCTCATGTTGGATTTCACCTGCCTGACTCATTTTTGTTTCATGATAAAAAGAATTGTTGATTTACATTTATCACCAAAATCAAAGCTCATACCATCATGTATGCTGATAACAGGTTACATGGTCCCTCTCTTGTGAGATGATTAGAAGATGCAGCATCCGTGATTTCCACTTTGCCTCACTCCACCTTCCACAGGCTCAGAAGACTCACGTTAGTCATGCAGACAGTTTTCTCTTTACCTTGTTCCTGTATTTGTGGATGCAGCAGTTTCTGCATCCAAAGACATGGAGTTTTGAGCCTATGCAGTGATTTCCTCTACAGAGGTGTGTCTGTTTTTACTGCGGTGACGGTTGAGACCCCAAAGATCCCAGCCGTCCAGGATTAGATTTCAGCTTTTCCGCTTATTGTGTAGGAAGGATGGTTAATTCAGCTATTTCTGAAACCAAGTGTTTTACTGTTTTGCACCATCAGTGCCTACATGAACCAGGATGCATTGCACATATTTGTATTTTGTATTTATTTATTTAAGACAGTTTAAAAACAGTGAAAGGAGGGAACGAAGCTAGTAGGCTTATACAGAGTTCCACTCCAGTCAGGGCAGTGAAGGCATAGAGTGCAAACAACAAAGTGATTAGAACACAGACAGGTTATAATATACAATGAGTTGGGAAAGGTCAAATCATATTCAAATTGTTGTAAATATAACATAGAATAATTATCAACCAGCCCAGCCAGAGATAGAGAAATTAAAGTATACATAAAAAGAAAAGAAACATGAACATAACAGATAATGACGTGTGTAAGACATGATTAGATGTGATTTCAATGATATTTTTAAGGATTTGAAGGATAATATTGATTTTGGAGATACATTCAGATCATTCCATAGTGGAGGAGCGTCTCAGTCTGTAACCACTGCAGCTCTTTGGCGTGTTTCCAACACTCTTTATATTTCACTCCTTCTTGATGCTCCGTTGTGTAACTTTTATTTTCTCTGTAATTGGAGCAGCTTTTACTAAATCTCCTATTATTCTGAAAAAATATGTTTAGATTAATCAAAATGTCAAACGTATTATTGTCTGTAACTTCCACTTCATTAATTTTAAAACGCCGTCACAGTTTTTTGGCGACTTCAAAGCGCGGTTTTCATCTCAGGCTGAGGCAGAGACAACAAATCCGAGCTGAAATAGTCTGTTTTCTTCTCTGCCACCAAGTACGTCAACTGTCTGCGCCGATGACGCAAGTACAGAAGATTTTACAACCACTCATATCTGTTCCCCGGAGACACAGCACATCAGCACTAAATTAAGCCTTTATTTTCACAATATATAAAGCTGACTGGGAAAATCAGGAGGAAAATCAGCCATCCACTCCAGTCTTTAAGAGCAGCTGGGTCTGCTCTCTCTCTCTCTCTCTCTCTCTCTCTCGCTCTCTCTCTCTCTCTAGTGTCAGTGATCAGGTGTTTTCACTGGAGATTAAAAGCCAAGCTGTTACAGACAGATTGCTGCTTCCACATAAAAATCATACTGAAGCTCCGGTGAGAAGGCGGACACGGTCTCACTGTCTTTGGCTCTGTGGTTTCAATGAAAATATAGAGCTGACACTCGCCACTCTGCTGGTCGATCGGCTCTCATCAGTCAGAAACCTCATTGGTCAGACAGTCGCGTTACCTGTTACTTTCATAGATGAGAAAGCTTACCTTGAATGGCTCCGATCCAGAGGAGGAAATCCACCTCTACACTTCTAAAGTCAGAATCTCCTCATCCATGGTGTCAACGGGGAGAAATGATGTCCATAAACTTTTCACTTGTTCGTCCCCGCTAGTTTGTATGTTTGTTTTGTTGTTTTATTTTGAAAAGAAGCAGGATGTTTTATTTTGTGTCTGTACCCGACTTCCTTTCCAGCACGGGTTAATCTGTGCTGAATTTATCCGGCAAAAAATAGAAATCTTGCGATCAGCTGCGGAGTCCGGCGATCCGCAGTGGAACGGAAAGAAGCCGGTGGAAACTGACACATTAACTTGAATGGTTACGATCTGCAGATACGGCCTTCTCGTAGCCGTTCCGGATGCGGTGAAAATTGAGGGTTAGGGGTTGAGACCTGATGTAATTTATTTGGAGTGATATTTAGTTAGTAAACTCTGCTGCACATCTGCACTTCTGTTCACATTCGACTCTTATTAGTTTTCCATATTTTCTGTCTGCCTCCCTCTCTCCTTCCACCCCCCTCTAGCATAATTGTGTAACACAGTGCGTGTAAATGTTACTTTAATTAATGCTGAGCGCCCTCACGTCTTGGTTATTGCGTGTTAGCATGAGAGTAAAAAGCTTTGACAAGCACAAGTGTTGTAGAGAAATAAGTATTTATGACAAACGGATAAAACAAATGATATTTTCACAAGTGATCACTAAGGCAGCGATGATATTAGTGTGAGGCTACAATCTGATCATGCAAACATCTCCACATGAGAGGGTACGGCTGATGCACAAAAAATCAAGAAGTGAAGTGTTAGATGCTCTGAATTTCCTGGAAGAGCAGCCCCACATGTTCATCAGTAAATATGTTGATGCAAGAAGTCGACCAAAAGATTACAAAGCCCACGGCGTCAAGCATGGGCACGCTTCTGAGCTGTAAATAAAGCCTTAAAACTGTGGACTTAAACTGCTAAACTCAGGACAGTGTGAATCAGTGTGTTGCTGATATAAACGCTCACTAACGTGGATTCACTGAGCTTTAAAATGCTGAGAAAAGACAGAGCAGTGAGTGCAGTAGGCGTCAACAATTCGTGGTTATAATTTTCATTTATTTTCCTGTTCATGTTTTTTTTGCCCCAGCACAAGACTGTCCTCTTGAATGTGCAAAAAGGTGCTAAAGTGCCCTCTGCTGTGGCCCAATGTGCAAGAAAATATGACTCAGTGCCACACAGGCTGCTCTCAAAGCCAGAAAAGGGTTTGGAAATGTTTCAGAATAAATGCAACACGACTGTGTGTGCACAGATGTCCCGCTGCATACAGCTGGTGGCTCTCAGACAGCCTGAATCCTCCGCTGCTTTACCTCTGACTTTTAATCAACAAACCAGATATTTTCCTCACAGCTGCGCAGCTTTCTGTGCTGATTATTCAACCGGGAGAGTTTGTGTAGTCTATCCAAGGAGAGCTCCAACTGTCCAGAAATCTTCCACTTCATAAGCAGGAGAATAAACGAGACATCCACTCCAGCTTAAATTGTTTCAAGTGTCCTGCTCTCAGCCGCAGATGCCGTCTAAGAATAATTTAATCAGGATAAATCTGATCAGGAGTCCAAAGTGTACATTTTCACCCTTACTAACACCTCCTGTACCCGCCCGGATAGGAAGAGGAGGACATTAACACTCTGGAAATTGGATTTGAAATGTTAACAAGGATTTCACCGACGGATCTTCAAACATAAACCTCTGACCCCCTGCTGTGGCCGCACGGGCTACCGAACCAAACACACAGGGAGGTGGAATGAATCACTTTTACTCAACTCAGAAATAGTGTTTTTTAGGGAGGGGAGAGAAACTCACAATAATCTCAAAAGTGTTTTCTCTCTCCTGATATTCAACATATGATTTATGAATGGCGTGACGGTTATTGCTACCCGAGGGTAAAATTCAGAGTCAGGACGGTGAGGTCAGAAAACACATCAAGAATGAATGAAATAAATATCACCTGAAATCAGACTCCTAAAAAAAATTAGAGAGGTGACATTTAAAATGAATTATACACAAAACACACAAAAACCTGTACACGACAGCATGTTAGAGGAACGTATTTCTATTGCTCACACTGTACTTCATGTTTTATTACATCACTACAGTTCACAAATCATTGCTGAGACAGCTGCAAACACCGTCACTGTTTACTCATAAATACATCATAAGAGTTTCAGTATTTATTTTCTCACGCTTCCTCTTTCATTTAATTTTAATTCTTCATTTAAATGTTTGTTTACGTGTTTTTCTCTCACCAATCAGCCTGTCTCTGCGCCGCTGTGTGACATGCTCACGTTGATTTCCCCTCGGGGATCATTGGAGTCTCATCTCATCTCATCATCTGAGAAACACAGTATAAATAAACCATGTTAAAGCGGTGTGCCCCAAAGGTGCAGTTTGTGTTGTAGATGCTCATCGTACAGTTATGAGACATACAGTAAACACAGAGGTGTGGAAAATCGGATCATCATGTAAAGATTTGAACAGAAATAAGCATGGAAATAGTTGGTATGGTTTAGGTATGCTAGTCCAATGGCGAGAAATATGACTCGGCACATTTCAGTCGGTTTAACGTGTTTACATGTATTTTAAAAGTTAGGTTAAACATTTCTAATAGCCGTCCTCCATTGATAAGTGTCAGTAGAGGCACAGATAATCTGAATAAAGGCCTGATCGGTCTATAAAAATGCGTCATGTAAACATGTCGATCGTAAGATTCGGATCCAATTCGGCTCATTCTGAAAGAAATTGTATTCCGATCCAGAGGGGTGGTTTATGCCGATCGTTGTTCCGAAACGCGTCCATGTAAACACTTACTCCGATCGTGACTCTCTTACCTAACTCGGTCTTCACTCTTTATTTCTACTTCTAATCTGGATAAAGTTTGGTGTATGTATGCGCACGTCATGATTGGATAATTCAGTTTTGCACCTATTAGGGGTGGGAGAAAATATCGATACAGCATAGTATCACAATATTTTATCTGGTGATGTATCGTATTGTCTCATTTATCAAGTATCGATTTTTCAAATCAATTGCATATGTGAATTTAAATCTATGATGATGAAAAAATAAAATCAGCAGTTTGTCCAGTGAGGTTGGCAGAGGTGACATCATAGAGCGGGAGAAAGTTAGTACAACAAATATAAATATATAATGTTTGAAAATAAAATACAGTGTAAATAAGACAAACAATAAAGAAAGCCAAATGCTAAATTAGCTAAACAGTTGAAAAAATTATATAAATCGCAATATATTGTATCGCAATATTCACTCTATTGCAAAATGTTAAAATCGCAATAATGCCGTATCGTGATAATGTCCTATTATGGGACCATTAGTGATTCCCACCCCTAGCGCCTGTATAAACAGTGGATTCAGATTTTCCAATCCCTCAAATTTTAATCAGATCAAGAAATTTTGCTCATGTTAACGTGGCAAGTGTTTCATGTAATCACCAATAAATCCCACAAACAAGTCCTTTCAAATCATGATCTAAGGTATGATCAACAAACAACATAAACAGAAGCGGTCCAAACACACTGACTGCATTTAGAGGAGGAGTACAGTAACAGAGCTCCTCTGCCCACTGTCTGTCAGTGTGAATTTAGAACAGGAGGAACAGAGCGGGCCCTCAACCCTCAGACAACCCTCCACAGTTAATCAGTGTGACTCTCAGGTAAAGTCGAGGTATGACAAACACCGGATGTTATGCAAATACAAGACAGCAGAAAAAAAACAAAAACATCTGCATACCGGTCCAGGGTTGGGTAACACCTCTGCAGACCCCTCAAACCCTGGACTCAGACCGGTCAGCCTCCTGTCAGGTAGACGACTCAAAGCTCTGTCCGTCAGACACAAAGACGGGCTGTTCCTGTGATGAACTCTTTACAGACAGAGCTCGGAACAAACACTCGGCAATAACATGCGAAACAAACACTGACTGTGACTATAATAACTTTCTCTATAATCTCATAATTACCATAATTGATTATAATCCTCGATCACACACTTTAATCATGTGAATATCATCCTCTCATCTACACATGCATCTGTACACTGTTATTAAGAGGAGGAAGATATCCTTTACTAATCCCCTCAGGGAAAAGTCATGCTGCACACACACACACACACTCACACACACACACTCACACACATGTGCCCAAACAGGATCCTATGGAGTGAAATTCCCAGTATGTTCACACCTTCCCGGCCAATAAAGCTCATGCTGTTAGTAAGACCGTATGCACAGCGTGGTCTGCGTGTATGGAGCGAGGGACGGCACCGTGCAGCTTTAATGCATGAGAAGCAGTTAATGCACAGCTCTGATTTGATAAGGAACAGAAAAAAAGATTCATTAACAAACTCAATTAGGAGAGATTTACATTCATATCATTAAGCATCAGCGGGCGACTCTGAAGCTATTAAACCCATGACTTATCCTCCTCTGTTTTGAGCGCGGGCTGCTTTATTCCTCTCTGCTGCAGTTCTTCTTAAACGTTCCCCTGCCGTCGGGTTCGATTTAAAGTAGTTTTGTGTTTTTTCCTGATAACGGCGTACCTTCATCCTCCATGCTGTCGTGTCATGTTAAACTCCTGCTGTTTCATTTCAGATATGCTAATACCACGATGACTGATCAGTGTCGCTTCGCTGTTTGGAAGTGGTATGCATCACCATGAAGAAGAGGAAGGAGGAGACTGCTAACTAGCTGGCTGTAGCAGTTTAAGATAAATTATAAACACAGAAACGACGTCAGAGCTTGCACCTCTTTAGGTTAACAGACTGGAAGCAGGGCCAGGCTGACTGCTTGAGGCCTAACTTTTTGTGTTGTGTCGTTCGCAAACGATTCGTTTAAAAGAACCGAATCCTTTAAGTCAACGTACTGAACTGAATCACTTCCTCTAGAGATTCATTTGTTTCTCACTTCAGTTGACGAACGAGGGACCACGTACACCGACGCCTGAATCACTTGGTGAACCAATCACACATTGAACTACACTCTCTGGAATCATTTCTGTCAGACAAAACTACCTTCTTTTTTCACTAATAAATTGCCACCACAACAACTTGTGTACAATAGGACACAGCATGTAACAAGTAGTGCATTAAACCTGCAGCATCCTATCATTGCAGCGGTTTGTGAGGGACATGATGAGGATGAAGGTTAATATAATAATTAGCCTCTTTAGGAGCATTGCAATCCACTACCGGAAACGCTTGTTCCACGATCGTCCTCTCTGTTTCTCCAAGCCTGGCCTGCATAGTGGAGCTGCGGGGGCGGAGCTTGGATTTGTTACATAGGAAATCTCCCTGTATCTGATCCTACCTTTCATTCAAATCGCTCATTCATAACGATTTGAATGCAGAAATACTCAGAAATGCAATTTTGCACTTATCTTTTCTCATGATACGTCCTGTAGAATCAGAAAAATGAACATGTAAAAACAATAGAAACATGATTTTCATCGGAGTGGGTCTTTAAGACAAAACATCAAAATTAAAGCAGGTAAAGGCCTGAAGTAGTCCACTTTATGTGTCACAAACTAAGTTGACCTTTTTGAGTTTTTGTGTTTTTTTCCTCACCAAAGCCTTTATCTGGATTCCTCCGGGACGTGACAGAAGCAAATTAATTCACAGCCGTCGCAGTTGCACCTCCCAACCAACACATTCTGGTTAGAGGGACACAGTTTCACACCAGGTGAAATTAGAGATGAAAGCAGCAGCACAGATAAATCACCTGAGCTGTTAGACCAAGTGTTGGATTGAAATGATAACAGCAGTTTGGAAAAACATGTCCGGTGATAAAAGTGCGTCCACACAGGTGCTTGTTTGTGCGTGTGACCCTGTTACATCAACAGACTTCTAAAGCGAATGTCTCCCAATCAGAGCGAACACGTGCTTCGAGTCATTCACGCAGCTAATGATGGCGTCAAACCAGGCTGTCACTCCTCTGACACAGCCTGGTTTGTCATGTCCGTCTGGTCGTGTGCAGCTATTTTCATCGCTCACCCGCTCGCTCCGAGGCAGTTAAAGCAGATCTTAATTGTGTCCTCGAGTCGTTTTTATTTTTTTTACAGCGTTAAAGAAACATCAGAGATTCAGGCGGTGACACAAACAAGAGCGAAGAGAGGGAATAAAATGTTACCTCATGTTATATTAAGCAGGACGCTGGTGGGAAACGCTACTCTGAGGCGAAATCTCTTCATTATTCATGTTCATCATCTTTATTTCCTGTTTCTGCTCGACTTCTTCATCAAGGATGATCTCACAGTTGAGTGATGTTTTACTACAGTGACGTTCAAACGCGGCAGACAGAGCTGTTTGACTCACACACGTCAGAAACCAGAAGTTAGGTCACATGTTTTCATCATACTATCATCCTCATCTTCCTCCTCCCAGCAGCACAGAGGAAAGGTGAATAAAAGTCTGACACGTGTGGGTTTTGTTCCCCCTTCTGCTCGTCTCACAGGAGCATTCGCTGCTTGAGGAACATCATCCACTGGAACCTCATCACCGCCTTCATCCTGAGGAACGCCACCTGGTTCATCGTCCAGCTGACCATGAGTCCAAAGGTGCATGAAAGTAACGTGGTACGTAGACCTGCATTTATGTGATTATTGGTCTGCAGTATTACACTTTTCTTTTTCTAAACAACTTTGTGACCAATTTTTTGAGTTTTCTCTGGCTTTTCCACCCAAATTTAAAAAAACAACATAAACCCAAATGGTAAAAAAAGACACCAATATGAGCCGCGGTGTTGCTGTAAATGACTTTATTGCAATTTGAAGTCTTTATTTCTTTTATTCAAAAGTTTAACTCAACTCAAAGACCTTTATTCATCACTGGAGAGCGATTCAGTTTTGCGGGCCGCCCGTAAATCAAGAAAAAAAACAGCAACACGATAATCAGCAGTATTCAATAACATATTCGAGTAAGTCCAAGGTCGGATCTGCATGGTACAATTTTAATAATGTGGTGGTATGAAAGAAACTCACTGGTGAATCATCGGTGACGCACAATCGAAGCTCATAATTTACACGCTCACATCTCACAGTTCGACAGATTGGCACGGCGAGAATTCAAGCTGTGCACGTTAAACTGACAGAGCGTTGACGGCTGATTAAAGTCCAGCATATAGAAGTTAATGTCAGAGACTTGAATCAGAAGTATAAGGAGCAATTATCAGATTTTTGACATGTAGAAGCTCGGGAAAGTTGTTTCATTCGATCACACAGGTGGTCGCTGCTCAGTGTGTGTTTGCGTTGTCGGTTTGTTGGTTCTTGGCTCTGCTTTGACTGAACGTGAGGATCCAGTCAGCCAACCAGAATTTCTGAAATTCATCCGTCCGGTCAGGAGCAGCCGATGGGCCACGAGGGGCTCTAGTGCCCTCCTGGACACTGTCTGGCATATGGAGCAGGAGCCGGCTGTGATGGTGCCGCTATCAGACTCAATCACACACTGTTTTCTTGGCCCAACTCTTCTAGTTCGCGTCAGATAATTATGGCCATTTTCAAGGATTTTTTTATCCGTTTGTCCATTCTGATAATGAGACACACTCTGATAGACATTGTGATGGAAAATCACCAGTTTAGCCACATGCTGCAGCAAAATCTTGTTGTATTTTTCTGCACTCGCTGCTAGAGCACCAACTATGGATTCATCTGCCACTAAAAGCAGCCCCGATCGAAACCATCATTGTTAGTTATCAGCGCATCTACCGACGGAGCGACTTCAATTTTCTCCTCTTGGCGGTGCAGCAGGAGCAGCATCGTCTTTTTCGCTCTTTTCTCAGAGCTCCAGAGTTCAAAAAAGTTCTTTCTCTCTTGGGCTCTTCGAAGATTTTCAGCAAATTGTTTCCAAGTGCCCTCTGCCCCGTACCTTTGCTGCAGATAACAGGTGTCATATTAAATCAAAAAGAAAAAAAAGTGCCATAATGTGATTCAGAGAGGTGCTCTCTCTCCAGGAACAAGCCGACCAGGTTGACTTCTCCTTGTTATCGATGCTCCTGTGTCTGTTAGCTGTACTGGAGGGAGGAGCAGCAGCGTGTCACACTAATTTGAAACCAGTCTGACCTGTCCCTTTTTTTCGCAGTGTGTAAGTCTGAACCCATTATAATTCCACGTTCAGGCTGAGAAACTCTCTGGGCTGTTGGTGATCCTGTAAACCAGTGATTGTTGTCTCAGTCCAGGACACAGCGACTGCAAAACAGTGTCAGGGGGGAGCTTGTTAGTCGGGGTTATTTGCATAAGGGGAGGTAAACAGAGTCAGGTTGCCTTAAGCCCTATTCAACGCTTCATCACATTATACCATCTTTAGTCTGCAGATTTCTAGCGACAGGGATTTGGAACGAAGTAGCACCCATCTCAAAAATGCCTCCAGGTTTCTGGAGATCTGGCACGGATTCACACTCAGACTCACGGATGAACTTGGAAGAGGATGGTGTTAAAAGGTCAAATGCACTGAGGCTCGAATCACTTATTTTGGCAATATCTCAAGGCTAAACTTGTAAATTATGACACAGGTTAAACCGAGGGTCTATCAGGACCAACTGTAACCATGACCCATGGTTTGGAGCAAATGTATGGAGGAGGATTAGGACCACAAAACAAAACGAATAACTGGATTCATGTAGAATTCTGATTTTTTTTTTCCTACAAATTCTAAGAGAAGTCTGAATTCATGATTTTTACATCAGAATTCTGAGTTTAAAAAAGATCATGCACGTTTTCTAGTCATGTCCTTTTCTCAGGTCTTTCTAAAAAGGGGTAGAGCATCAAATTTTAGACATTTTTTTTTTTTGTATCTGTCTGTACCTTGAAAATTTCTTGGCGGCCCCAGTAAAAGGGACATTTTTTACTTTTGACTTTTAAAAAAACCTGGTTTCCTACAAAAAATTCTTAGGTAGAATTAGAATTTATTAATTTTTCCTCTAAATTTCAGGTTTAAATTCAGAATTTTGTCTTTTTTTTCCTTAAAAATGTGTAATTAAGGTCCTTTCACACCAGGACCGTTTTTTTCGTGTGATTATTTCAGACATCAATATTTTTTTTGAACCCGTATCCTGTCAATACGAGCGTTCACATCGGCGACATTTTCCCGTCCTGCGATATTGCGGCATTTTTTTTTCGGATCACGGTTGAATTTTCTAAAGTTTCGCATACTGTGTGTACACTTCTGACCAATCAGATTGGGTGTTGTTGCGACGTCAGATTCACCGGTATATCCAACATGGCCGACCGGCTGATTGTTTACGTGTCGGAGAACAGAGTGATTTTTGATAAAAGACACAAATATTACAAAGATAACGACCTGAAGGACAACTTGTGGAGAGTCATAGGGTCAGATTTCTCATATAACGATAGACCAGCACCATTAGGTCTCGGTTGTTACATTACGTTTATGGATTATAGTTTAATGTTCTTATCTGGTACTGGCCCCACCTCAGTACATGCTATCATGACAGACAGACATCTCAACACTAGAGTCTAATCAGAACTGAAAACACTCAGTCTGCTGTTGGGTCAGTCTTCTCGCTTCCACCCGGGACACGTCTTTTTTTCCTCCCGGAAAGTTGCAAAATGGCATCGGGCTTGATGTGTATAGTCAGGCGCGTCAAAATTCGCCTCTGAATTTTTCGTAGTTTCGCGTCGTATATTTGCGTCGGTCCCGGTGTGTAAGGACCTTTAAAGTCTGACTTTTAGTGGTTTTCTGTAATTCTTACAATAATGCAAAATGTATCAGTATGTTATAAAATCTGTCCACTCCTGACAAATCCCTGTGCAGTCCCAGTGACAAAGACAGGACAGAGTTTTATTTTATTTTGAAGGGCGGTTATTACAGCTGTAATGTTATCACTTTCACACAGGACAAATTGGTGTGATCTAATGTTATAATGATGGAGGGAGGACATCTGCTGTTGTGAGGTCAGAGGTTAACTCATGACAATTATCTTCACAGGTGTGGTGCCGCCTCGTCACCGCCTCCTTCAACTATTTCCACTCCACCAACTTCTTTTGGATGTTTGGCGAGGGCTGCTACCTCCACACCGCCATCGTGCTCACCTACTCCACCGACAAGCTGCGCAAGTGGATGTTCATCTGCATCGGCTGGTGTACGTACACAGGAATTCTAACCCCACAACTCTCTTTGGTCCACAAGCACTTCCTGTTAGATGAGGAGATAATCACACTTTTAATGTCACTGCATAAAAAAAAGAACAAGAGCAGAGAAATCAGCAAAGTTTAGCGTGAAGTCTAGAAGAAAGTTTTGAAGCCGTGCTCTTGTTCTTCTACTGTGAACATGGACTTGTGTATAAAAGGGTGAATTATCCCTTTATGTACTGGAGTGGACACCCTCCACTCACTATACAGTACACTCCAAGGGGAATTACACAGTGCTGTACCACTCATGTCATTATGCCCCACACAGTGGACTTATTGTTAGCGGTCATGTACTGTGAAGAACAGCAATTACTGATGGTTTCATGAAAAAGCAATTTGTGAACCATCACACATCGCTGTGAGGAGAACAGCAGAACAACAACACAGGGAAGACGGAGGGAAGATTTTCACCATTTTCACAAGTAGGAAACAAAAACAACAACAATGAGAGGGTTTGTCCACAAGGGGCGCCAGATTCAGCTCAGAAAGTTCCTCATGGGAGCTTTAATTGGAAAAACTGCAAAGACGTTACATCAAATCTTAAAGCTGAAAACTGTATTGTTATTTACAAAGAGTTTGTTTTAAATTTGATGTCAGCAACACATTTCAATAATGTTGGGACAGAGATAAACAACACTGAAACTCCTCACAGGTGCACAAACATCACAAACGTCCAGAAAACTGAAAAAGTAGAGACAGTTTTTTCCAAATTTCTTGTACTTTCTCTATATAAGGGGTATTTGACATTAAGGCTGTCAGTTTCCATGCCCTTAAATAAGGTTAAGTCAGCATCAGTGACCTAAACCTGGTCAGTGTGCCGAATTGTTTCAGCTTTCTGTTCAACAAAACACTGAAAAGGTATTTTCTTTTTCTGTGAAGACACCTGGAGGAAAATCTCCCAGTTAAAGAGGTTAATTTGCAACATGACTGGGTGTGAAAATGCCTATTCCAGAGAGGCTCAGTCTCAGAGTAAGAAAGATAAGAGGAGGTTCATCACACTGTGAGGGACCACCTGAGCGAATAGTTCAGAAGAAAACTGCAAAGATCTGCAGGATTTCATCAGTTTCAGTACTTAAAAGATTCTGAGAATCGGGAGAAACCTCCGAACAAAAGGGGAAAGACTGAAAACCAGCACAGGTTTGCTGTGATCTTTGGATCCTCTGGCATTGTTGCATTAAAAACAGACATGACTCTGTAGTGGAAGTCACTGCATGGGCGCAAATTCACATTAAAAAACCCATTGGTGACTTCCTTGGACCCAAACCAGCTTCTACATTTGTACTTCATTTTGGGAATCAGTTCAAACCACCAGAGAGAAGAGGGGCTTATTAAGTAAGGTCGAATTTATTAACGGTATCAGAAATATCATGCTCAGCTAAACTCATCCGCCTTTGTCTTTGGGTGAATTGCTGACTGTCAGATGATCTAAACTTCCTCCAACTTCAGGACAGAAATGAAAAGGCAAACTCTCCCAAAACTATCTGAATAACTTTAGTCGGTTTTGGTTCAGCTCAGCGGAACCAACAGAAGGTCAGGAATAAATTCACTCAACAATAGAGGAACCTGACTTGATGGAGATTCATTGATTTCAAATGGCAGCTGGGAAATATGTTGTTGTGGGGTTCACTGACACCCTGCTTCACTCTGTCAGACTAAAGTATGTGCTCCTGAGATTAGGTGTATTGTGCCGGCTGGATTACATTTCCCTCGGGGCGGCGTGAAGCCTCCGTGTGAAGGGAGGATGACAGCATGGCTGTGAAGACATAAATAAGATCAAATTCGATTTGCTCCGCTTAGTTTTGACTCAGTCCTAAAGAGCAGGAGTGTTATAAAGGCGGAGAGGAGTGGGTAAGGGAGGAGAACAACAGAACAAATGACGATTTCCAACGCTGTCAGAGGAGACCTTCCTGAGGTGTTGCGTTACACTAATAACAATATTTTGCTAATGAAGTGGAGCAATTCCAGACGTGAGAGACTTTCAAGTGTGCCGTAGCAGCTGGTGAGATCCTTCAGTGTCATTTAAGAGTGAGTAATAGGTGTTTATCTGCAGTATTATACTCCTATTAGTCAGTAACTCAGCCGATCACTCCACATTACCGTCAAACAGAGTCCATCTTTTCTTTTATTCACAAAGAAATTCAGATGGTGACAAGTCCTGGCTTACATCTGTGGATCTCGGCACACAAACGAAGATTGCTTTTGACAGAGCTTGGCAGGGGTTTGGAGCAGGGCTGACAAAAACACACACACACACACACACACACACACACACAAACACACACACACGCACAGAAGAGGAGTTTATAAGTGCAGTGCAAAATCCCTGGAGTCATATTTTCTGATCTGAGTAGCCGAGAAAGATGAAAGACGAGCGTGTCACTTTGTCTGTGTTTTCCTCCACAGGTATACCCTTCCCCATTATTGTGGCGTGGGCCATTGGGAAGCTGTATTACGACAATGAGAAGTAAGCTCTTTGTTGTGACTCGTGATGAGAGATGGGTTTTGATATTCAAAGAGACGGCTTTTCTTCGGCCGGTTATAAAAGGACAAGGACAAAGTCAGACTGTATTGCATTAAGGAGATGAATGTCTATTATCAACCTGCTGTAATCACATTTGCACTGTGCATTATTCTTAATTACACATCGTTCCCTTGGCCATCCTCACTTTGATTTGGACTGCTTAGTACTGGAAGTGATAGTAGTCGTCTCAGGTGCATGAATCACATCAGGTGAACATGGATTCACTCGATAAAAACTGATCATGAAACTAGCAAAGATTTTTTTCAACAAATTAGCCTTTAACCCCCAATTTTCACTGCATCCGGAACGGCTACGAAAAGGCTGTATGCATCGATCGCAGCTGATTGTTTCCATTCAAGTTAATGTGTCAGTTTCCATCGGCTTCTTTCCGTTCTGCTGCGGTTCAGCGGACTCCGTAGTCGATCGCAAGAGTTCTTCTTTTTTTTTCCAGATGCTGCAAAGGAAGTCAGCACAGACACGAAATAAAACACTGTGTTTCAGGTGGATCGTATTTCACGCCATGCAAACTAGTGGCGACGAACAAGTGAAAGGTTTATAGAGGCCATTTCACCCCGTTGACACCATAGATAAGGAGATGCTGATTCTAGAAATCTAGAAGTAGATTTCCTCCTCTGGAAGGACACAATCTACTGCTTTTATGGTTAGTCTCTGTGGCTGTCTTTATCAAGACAACGCGTTATCGCAAGATTGCACATATATCCACAGGTTCTTGTGAGTTTTCGCGATTCCTGCTGTCCCAAATCTGCAACAAAAGTCGCCTCACAAACGCATACAGTAGGAATTAGCGGAAAATTGCCACTGTTCTGTAACGCAGCCGTTCCGGATGTGGTGGAAATTAGGGGTGAGACTTCTCCCCATTCATAGGTATCCTGACAGGCGGCCTTTCGTGCATTTTATTACAGACAGCCAGTAGAGGGAGCCCTGAAGGTTTTGGCTTCATCAGTGAAGAGCTGTCAATTTAAAGTGGCAAAAACCTGCAGTTCCTCCCATGTCCACTAGATGCTGGCTGCAAATGCAAAGAATACCCATTTAATCCCATATTAAAATGCCGAATTTTAACTCCACATTAATCATGTTTAAAGCTGAAATCAAACACAGTTTTAGGTTTGAAGCTCATTATTGAATTCTTCTGCACTGTGTGATGATGGATTCTTTCTAAATAACATCCATTTAAAGCTGAAATTAGACATTTTAATAGGTTAAGAAACAGATTTAAACTGAATGATACAGATACTTCTCTTTGTTCTACATCCATCAGGACATCGCCCCAAAAAAACAACTGTTGTTATTGTTATATTCAGTCTCTTTCTGTGACACCTCCTTGGAGCTTAGAGTCGCAGGAAATCAGGAGTTGTCCTCCTGTTGAAACAATCACAATAACTTCAAAAATCTTTCTCCCAAAGCCCACTGAGATTAATAAACGTGATCTTTTTAGTTTGTTATTTCATGTTTCATCAAATATTGCTGAAATAATCCATTATTTTTCTGATTTCTTGGCTAGAAAGCTTCTTATTTCCACCCAGAGACACTTGAAAATCACTGATACATATACGCTGATATTTATTTGAAATGGTCTCATTACACAGGCAGGTGGTTTCAATTGCAGTCAGAGAAATGTGCTTTTAGGATCTGTGCATTCTGGGTAAATTACCGACTGTGAGACATGTTTTTAAACCCCTGGAGTGAAGAAATTGAAATGAAATCTGACTCATACAGAGAGCAGAGGTGAAGCGTTTCTGACCGCTGATGACTGACGTTATATTTACATCTGTCAGTGAGGAGGAGGCGTGACTGATTGCTTTTGTTGGTGTTGCAGATGCTGGTTCGGGAAGCGAGCGGGGGTCTACACAGACTACATCTACCAGGGTCCCATGATTCTCGTGTTGGTGGTAAGAGAGTTGGTGTTTTTGTCTTTCGGCTCACAGTCTGGATAACAGCTCGTGACCTGCTCGAACGATTAGTCTTCATTATGTGGTTAAAAAAGCCTGGCAGGAGAGGATTGTTGGAAACCTCGGCTCATTCTTCATGTGAGCGCTGATAGATGTGACGCTCTGACGTGTAACCGATCAGGATTTAAATCTCCGCTGTTGGCAACTTTCAAGAAATATGGAGATCATTTTGAGGCGAAACAAGACGGAAATCTGAGGTTGTGTTCAGACTGGTTTCCCTGACAAAGAGTTATTTCTGATATTGGGTCATTTCCATCCCTGCAGGGGAAGTTTGTCATCATTTTATTACAATGCTGTATCGGGTTTAACTCTCGTGAAATGTGTGCCATAAATTTGACTGAAAAGCGCTCTCATCTGCATCCAAAGTGGCAAACAAGGGCGGGATTATCATCAGGAGAAACGTGCTGCAAGTGCAGGAATGTGAAAAATGCAAACGGAAAACAACATGTGCTGGGGCGAGAAAGAGACACACAAACCAGGGCGTTGTACAAATAACAGCTGAAATGTGCAGGCCTGCAGGGTTGTAGGTCTTTAGTGCTGTGTAGGGCTGGGTAATGAAACGATAATAATATATGTTGAATATCAATATGAAACAAGGTCAATATCCTTTTCAATAGTCGGCATTTTGCCATGTTTTGGTAGACTATAGAAATAGCCAACTTTGTTTTAGACTTTGTTTAGGTTAATTCAATATTAGTTTATATTTCTATTATCAGCTTTTGACTCTTGCAGAAAACTTGAAACCAACAACAGTACATACAGTTATTAAAATGTAAAAAGATGTTTATTTTAACTCACATTTATCTCTGCTTACAAACTCCCCTGTGAGTTAAGGTGAATTAACTTTAATTAGATGTTATTGAACGTGAATAAGAATATTAAAAACTTGAATTACAGCCTTATAGAGATGAATAAATCTTATATTATGGATATGATGTTACAGTCAGAGTGGAGATGAAAAGAGAGGGTAAAGATGTTTTAGATTAAAACCCCTCAGAGAGTGATGGAGAGCTTGGAGGAGAGATAGTTGA
Source organism: Xyrichtys novacula (assembly GCA_962446985.1). NCBI lineage: Eukaryota > Metazoa > Chordata > Actinopteri > Labriformes > Labridae > Xyrichtys > Xyrichtys novacula. The sequence continues at coordinate 1,041,931 of OY660882.1, read as the reverse complement.
ACATCTTTCAGTGGACAGTAAGCAGCTGCTGTCCTCTTCTCCAGCCTCCAGAGTATATCTGTGTTATTGTGACTCTTCCTCACCCCCCCTCTGACAAGTAGTGCCAGACGCTCGGCCCTGCAGCGAGACTCATGAATGATCCTGCAGATTCTGGAGATTGGCTGTAGACTCAGCTCGGCTTCTCCTACAAGCTTGAGTCATCTCTCGTCAGTGCCGCACCAACTCCCTCCTGGCACATCCTCCAAAATACCATCCTCAGTCATTATCCACTTGTCTGCCCTTACACTCCTCCGTCACTGCCGGCTCTGCCCTCTTTTTGGCTTTTTCGTCCGTTTCTCTGCTCGGTTTGGTCTGTTTTCTCCCGTCGGGTCTCCGGTGGTGGAGTGACCTTCCCATCCTTGTCAGATAAAGCACATTCGCTTATCTTTTCTCTAAAGTTGAGAAAGTCATCCGTCCAAAAGGCGCTGTGCGTGCAGCCTGACTGTCCCCCTGAGCTCTCATCTGTCCTTTTCAATATCTCCCTGCTTCTTTCATAAAATTTTTCCTCATTCTTTCTTCCAACTTTTTCTCTCAGGCTTTTTTCTCTGCGTCTGGCACTTGATGGCTCTGGATCATTGACAGGTTACCTCCATTTTTGTGATGTTTCCTGTGGGTGTGAACCCTCCGTGACTTAGCAGCGGTGGTTTTAATGTCTGCTAAAACAGCAAGTTTGAGAGGAAGTTTACTGACTTTGGAGAAGACGGCGGAGTCTCCTCAGAGACTGCAGAGCTTCTGTTCAGGCTAAGGCTCGAGTCAGTGTTGTGGAATAAGGACACAGAAAAGAGGGTTCCTGTGACACTATGAAGACTTGTATTTAAGCACTCTTTACTGGTTGCCATGACAATGAATGTAGACTTGCGCTGCATACATTGGCACCTTTATCTGTTTGACGTAATCCATAAAGCTTCACTGAACACTGAAATGTTCACACGGATGCAAAATGAGTATTTGCTCGCTTGATTCGTACAAATAACTCGTTCCGTTTCTGAGCCAAACATGTGAGTCAGTGTGAGAGAAGAGGCGCCCCTTCACGCCATTTCAGTCTGTCTCCATCAGACATGGTTGAGGATGACAACATTGTGAGGATTGTTATATTTTCATCTCACTGACTTCTTTTACTCCAAGAGAACAAGCAGTATCATGAACCCACGAACGACAATTAGTGCCGACTTTTTCAGCCTCCTGTGCGGTCGGACTTAAAGGGATATTCCGGTGTAAAATTATTTTAGGGTCTAACACCGAGTTAGACACCCCCACCGAGAGATGAATTTTGCAGACTGCTTGCTTCTCCAGTTATACCAACTTTAGTAACGACAACAGGCTGCTGGAAGTGAGTAGGTGAGTTGTGTTTAGTCTCTTTACTCAAGTTGGTATAACTAGAGAACTAAGCAGTTGGCAGCATTCATCTCCAGAGGGGGGTGTCTTACTTGGTGTTTGACACTAAATTAATTTTATGCTGGAATATCCCTTTAAAGGTAGAGTTTGTAGATAAATGGGAATATTTATCAGTTTCTAGTATTCACTTCCTGAATCTAACCCTTGCTTGTCCCTCCTGTTGGTGGGGCGATTGTGTCCTTCAAGGTCAAGAAGCTCCTGTGTTGCATGACAAGTTCGATCAAGATTTTACCATCGAAAACCTCTTTTTATACTAATTCTTTCACCACAACAATCTCCTCTTTTGTTTTCTAACTGGTGGCCCCTCACTAAGTGTTACCAGTTAACGAAGACTTTGGAGCAATGAATCATGTCACATAACTTTGCAGTCTATTGGAGGAATCTGGACTTGGAAACAGAGCCCATTGGAAAGGTTAGACCTCGGCCCGTTCTCTGAAGAAAGTGAACACCCCAGGAGGATCTGGAAACAAAGGTCACCTGCCAGGCTGCTGCTTTTCTGACCTGGAAAATGTCTATATATAGATGTCTGAATGGATATTTTTACCACTGACCGGTTTACCAAACAAGAAGGTGTGCAGCTGACTGGACAGTACTTAGACCTCAATATGTCTGTGGGAGCTACAACCAATTTCTAAACTGTGCATGTAAAGAAGAAGCTGCTTTTGTTCACTAATCTGCTTTTTTCCGCTCTTTCATTGATTCAACCATCATTATAGTATCTCTAGACTCTTCTTTTCCCGCCATCTTGGGTGTCCGGCAAACACTGGCAGAGAAAGTTTCACACTGTGAGAAATGTGTGAAGATAAAATCAGTCCTGAAGTTTTCCAGAAATGTCCAGGAGTACATGCTGTATGTGAAAGGGCTTACGGTACGCCTAAGAAGGATTGCTGTGTGTGGATGTCGGTCTACGGTGATTAAATAAATCTTCACTGAGTGGTTTAACAGATCAGCCTTGGGATTACATTACCACGATACATTTCACCTCATTTGATCTCATGGGACCGACCGAACAACCCGGAAACTTCCAACCCCGATAAAGTCCTCGTTCTACCGCAAATACGGGCTTCATCTGTTTGTAGAGATCAGCTCTGCCAAATCCTGATACAGCTCGGTTATGTTTGCCACCGAGCTTCAGTGTTGTCCAAGAAACACTGACGGAGAGTAACATCCAAACACGCTTAAGTGTATTTTAAGTCAAACCCACGCTCACACCGTCCTGCTGCCTTCCTCAAATCATAAGACCCTGAAATATGACGGCTTGGGTGGTTTTTATTCCATGTCATAAATCTGTCCTGGCACACCTCCAGGAATAGTTCCCGTCTTCCGGGTCGACTTCCTCAGCATGCAGCGCTCTGAGTCCGTGCAGAGGTGTTTCCCCCAGCTGGACTCGGCTATTTCCTCCATGTCACACACGTTTAGATTACATTTCTCAGCTCGGGGGGAATTTTTCTGAAATGAAACCTTCACAGATCAAAAGTTCAGGACAACACAAAGAGTTGTTTTCACACTTCTTTAGTAGACAAAGGACGAGAAGAGTCCTGTCAGCAGCTCTGCAAATGCATCTTCAGCTGCATGATGTTCGTTTTATCATCCCTTTAAAACAGAGTAGCTGTCTCTTCATACACACGTCTCTGATAAATCCCCCCGCCTGTAGCTCATGATTCATCATTATTACCGTTTTATAAAACAAGAAAGGCTGTCAGGGTCAGTGCTTTAATTGCCTTTTCCTTTTTGGCTCGGAGTCGTTGTGCCACAGCTGGGTCTCCTCACAGCTGTGGCACATTTCCGTTTTAAAAACTCCCAAAAGGCTCTTTTAACAATTAAAGAGTCAAATCCACTGTGTGCCAAACAGAATTAACGAATTATCACCAAAATACTTTGAGGCAAAAGTTTCAAACATGCCAAGACCAGTGCGGAACAGAAGGGACTAGGGTTGAAAAGGGGCGGAAAATTTCTGGTAAATTTCCAGAAACTTTTCATGGGAATTATTGGAATTTATGGGAATTGACTGGAAATTGGGGGTGATTCAAACAAACTATCATATCCAAACATAAATGTTGATATTTTTGTCACAAGCAGATATCCATGCAAAATTATACAGTTAATGTCATGAACAGAAATAAAGTTGGCTAAACAACTGGAATGGTCTTCAGAATATTTGACAGTTGATGTATAAATTATTGTTTGGTTACAGAAAACCGTCTTGCAGGAGTCTGAAGAAACAGCATCACATTTGAGGTCGCTACCACCACCATAATAAGTTATCTTATTAGGCTATAAGCTATTTTATTTTTGCAAGTTAAATATTAATACTGTTATAGATCAAATATATTTACCCCATAATATTATCAAAACTTACTTGACTTTATATAGTTCGTGGGCTCAAATGTCTTGTGCTTTGGGCTCCAGGGTTAAAGAAATCATCTGTGCGTGTGATGGTGGAATGCACATGCATGTAGGGGGTGTGGCCTCAATGGTCCTGCAGTAAGCAGTGTGCTGTGTGGATGTGATTGAGGACTGTACTTTCATTAAATCTGGTTGTTTTAGCCAAGATTACGCTACAATATATTTTCTCCAACTATATTTAAGTTCTCTGTTGAGCGCCAACCTTCAATTTTGTAAATTTCAGATTTATTCTCATTAATTCTCATGGAAAGTTTCCAACTTTGAAAATCCCCAGATTTTTGCAACCCTAGAAGGGATCATTTACTTCCTTGATGAAAAGGTTCCTGGAACTTTTGGTCCAAAGAAACAAATTTGAACTCCTGAAAAGTGCAAACCTTGTCACATTAACATCAGACCAACTTCTCCTCGGTGTTTGAAACTTTCCTCGAAGCCCTCTCGGAGTTGTTCGTCCCTCTCCGCTTGTTTGTGTGAAAATTGAAAATGTGTCTTTAATGAAGGTGGACGGATCCCCAGCTTACAGCGTGTTTGAAACCGATAACAGCCCCATAAAACAGCCTTCCTCCGACTTTAATACGGGCTGTAATGTGTTTTGAAGAGACTCTCATTGCCGTTTGATTTTCCCGCAGATCAATTTCATTTTTCTCTTCAACATCGTGAGAATCCTGATGACCAAACTGCGAGCCTCCACCACATCAGAGACAATCCAGTACAGGTGAGAGTAATGAATACATGAAGTGATCCGGCTGTGCGCGCAGAGAGCGACCTTACAGGCTCTGCTGTGTTTTCACACCCTGAATAATTCACACGCTGTCAGCGGGGGTGTTGACTCGGTCTGATACACAATAGCACCCGCAGACAGAATCTCCCCGTCATGCTTGTCTGATCCCCCCGTCTGCTTATCTGCAGGAAAGCTGTGAAGGCGACGCTGGTCCTCCTTCCTCTCCTGGGGATCACTTATATGCTTTTCTTTGTCAACCCGGGCGAAGATGAGATCTCTCAAATCGTCTTCATCTACTTCAACTCTTTTTTGGAGTCCTTTCAGGTACGATTGAGCTCAGAAATATTAAAAATGACAGCTGTGTTGGTCTGGGTGTTTGTTTTCATTGATAAAGTTTTACGTGTTGACAGAAAAATGAAGAAGTGTAGCGTGTGTGTGCGATTAAACAGGATCAGGGTGTTCCTCATTTCGTTGTTGTTTGTTCCTCTCTTTATCTCCCTCCTCCTTCTCCTCCTCTTCCTCCTCTCTCACAGGGGTTCTTTGTGTCCGTGTTTTACTGCTTCCTAAACAGTGAGGTAAGCACATTTGCATCTGCTTATTGATCCAGTGTTTCCTCCCTGCTTCACATTATTATTTATCCTCCTCCTCCTCCTCTTCCTCCACTTTCGGTTGCTGCTGCTGCTCTGTGATTTTGCAGAGTGATGACGCTCACGGCTCTTTTATTTAGGGCACAATTAAGCCTTGTCATGTAGCAACATAAGTGACATCACTTTGGACACTTTATGACAGTGTCAGGCTTCATTTGGCTCCACCGTGAATCATGGGGTAAAAAAACCCTCCCAGTAAAGCAGAGAAATATTCAGATGCATGTGCAGATTTATCACCACAGTTCAGAATTTATCTACAAGTCCGACAAATAATACGGCTTATTAAAATGATCAATCTGGCAGCTAATAAAGTGTAGGGCTGCACCATAAATCAGATTTTTATCATTACGGCGGAATGAGCGTCCGCAAAAAAACACATCCCTAAAGTCTGGATCGATCTCAGTGAACATGAGAAATGATTTTATGTAAATAAGCAGCTTTTTCTCACCCTGTATCCTCGTGTATTTTACTCATGGAGTCACACGGAGCTCAGGCTTTCAGCGACCCTCAGACTGATCGAATGGTGCTAATTTAACCAGGCCCACGCTGATAAACTTACAGAATCAAAACAGACGTGAAGGAAGTATTTTATTATGAAGCTAGTTAAGAACAAAAGTTCAAATTTGGAGGATAAATTAAAAGACGAGTTCTGGTTCAAGCTCAAATGTTTGAAAATAGGAAGAAACGTGACGAGTCTTGTGTGAATTACTGTTTGTCAACGACAATGACAAACTGAAAATGTACAACTGATGATAAAAAATCTGATTTTATTACCTGTCAGATCTTCAAATCGATTATATTCTCCCTAGTGTGTCTTGAGGACATGAGGGGCTGAGTCTGGACCTCCCACCCCCAATCCCAAAATAAGAGGAAGTCGGTGAAAACAAAGATATCACTAGATGACAGAGATAGTGTTTTGTTTTGTTCTTGGCTTGGAGTAAAAATCTTTCTTCTGTATTACCTCAGTCGATCTGCAGCATCAATGTTTTGGTGGGAGAATCTAAACTGAAAACATCTTTCCAGAGTGAGGGGTGCGAATGTTACAGGAGGGTGAAAAATAACAGATTTAAAGACTTGGTACAAAGCTGATTTCAGTTTCTGATCAGCTAACTGGCTGAAAGTAAAGTATTTAACTAGTGTTATTATTTTACTAGTGAAGTACAAGTTTTTAAGTATTTTTTTACAAGTGTATTCTGTCTATTTTAAAAATATTATGGGCATCATGTCATTTTATTTCATATTTCAATGATTTTAATATTGTATCTGTTTCACTTTACCTGCCCAGGAAATACAGGTAGAAATTGGCAATTATTGCTATAACCTGGCTCAAAGCATCTCTTCTTGTCTTACAAAATTAATATTTTTTGCGTGTTGTCCCTGTTATAAATAAATCAATTCAATTCAATTCAATTCAATAAAGAGTCAAAAGTCAAAAGTAATAGCTAAGTATTTAGTCACAAGGGTAAAATGATGATGGCTGCACATTGACAAATGGAAGATTTTAGATTTGTTCTCCGACTGAAGAGAACGAATAAAAACAGCAAAACAAACACTAAAACTCATTCACAACCAGAGCCTAAACTCTCATATATATATATTAAACATGGCCACAGTCCACAGAGCGTGTCCTCAGCTGTCCTCAGAGCTCCGCCCACACACCATGACACCTGATTGGATTATATGTAGGATATTTACAATATCATGTAAGCAGATCAGAGGGAAGTGAAATCCCTCCTAATGTACCTCACAGGGAAATCTATAACCATAAAAGCAGAAGTGGAAGTTTCACTGTTGCTTTGTGTAGGTCTCCTGAAGAGTGACGGACGTGTAAACACTCGACTCGCCCAGATTACACGATCTACAGAGGAACAGACAAACATGATTACATATGGAGCAGTCAGAGCGTTTGCATTACCTCGGTTAGATATCATGTTTCTCCTTCTTCTGTACAAATACGGCTCTAATACTCCTCTTATCTTTAACTAACCCCCTCCCCTCTTTGCACAATCTCCACAGATGTTTCCCAGCTGCAGAGACTCGCTATTGCAAACACTTATTTCATAGTTTATGTTATTTTTTTTATTATAAACACTAAACAGTACAAACCATGCCACAGAAGCGAAACAGATGGTACAGAAGAGTTTGTTCTAAACTTGGAGCTCAAACAGGGAGTCTCCTCGACGCTAAATCAAACACAGAGCTCACAGTTCAGCCAGCAGCAGCAGCAGGAGGAGCGAGGCTGAACTCAGAGTCAGCGGGACACGCAGATGGGGAATTAATTAGTTTTTCAGGTGTTTAATCTTATTCCAGATTCAGATTTAACCCGATGACGGCATTAAGCAAAATGTTAAGTGTTCACAAAAGATCTTAAAATCATCCTGAGGGGGCGAAATGCCTGAATAAAATGAAACGATTATCTTCTAATGAATGTCAAGATGTTTCATTCAAGACCACAAATGTCAGCTCCATGACGGCCCAAGAGAGAGGAGTCAGACAATCACAGATATTTCAAGAGTTTTGGGAGGTTTTTTTTGGGGAAGAGTGACGAACATCTGAAGATATTTCTGTCCTTATACAACCCAAGATCCACGCAAAGTTTGGAGGCTTCATGATCCAGCGATGCCAGTGACTCCTCAAGGCCTGAGACCATTTAAGACGGACCCAGGCAGAGTGGAAAAACTGCCCTTTGGTCTGAACGAATTAAAGTTTGACATCCTGTTCGGAAATCATGAACAATGAGTTAACAGGCCACCTGGTTTGGTATCAGCACGCAACTCAAAACCAGCATCCATGATCGTATAGGGACCCAAGACACGAGAAACCAGATTCTGCACGACAACAAGGCTCAACAGTAGACGGGTTCAGGTGCTAAACTGACCCGACTCGTCACATGCCTCCTTTCTCTGTGAAATCAAATTCTATTTTTATGAACATTTCCCAACTTTTGTATGAGAACAGTAATAATAAACATAATAGGAATCCTTTCATTTCCCCAAAATTGTGCTATGAAGTGCTTGACAGGGATATAAATAGCAAACCAGAGGAAACGAAGTGAGCGCAATCAAGGAGAAAATGATGAAATCAAAGAGTCTCCAACAATTCTGGTCCAAGTATGTTTAAAGAGAGACGAGCTTTCAGAGCGGTCGGAGAGTCTGCTAACCTGATCTCCTCGGGCAGCTTGTTCCAGAGCTGCTGTGATTAAAGGCTCCGTCACCCGGAGTTTTCAGCCCAGCCTCAGGAACACGCTCAGCACATCCACTGAGGATCTGAGGCTGCACGCTGGCTCATGGGTGACCAAGAGGTCAGATATGTAAGATGAAGAGAGGCTATAAAAAGCCATAAAGGTCAGCAATGATGAGAATTTAACTTTGACTTCAGAACATCTTCATCTTCTAGAAAGTGATGTAAATAATTTCACATGTTTGGATCACAAACACTAAAAGCAGGTTTTTCATATTCTGAGTTAAATCATGAGACTTGAATCAAAGTGATGGTGTGGTTTAGTGGTCCAGTTGAGCAAACATACTGGGAACGATACATTAGGACACGATATGATACTATACAATATGATACGATTGGACACACTCCCTCCATCTAGGAGTTTCACTTTATGCAAATCAAGCAGCTTCAGTTTACGACACCAATCCTTAGATTTCTCTGCGGAGGAGGATGGAGAAGTTGTTGCTGTTTTAAGGCTGTTAGGAGATGAGGGCGTGTGAAAAGGTCTCTGTGTCTTAAAAGGATCAAATAGACCCGATTGGGCATTGCTTCTTAGATATTAAAACAAGACTGCGCTGGTTTTGTTGTGAGATACTCAAAGTTTTGGTTCAAAGGGGGCAGAAGAGGTAAGAGCGAGTCTGATGAGAGGAGGAAAGAAGAAGAGAGAGGGAATGACGATCTCTGGTGTGACGTCGCTCCTGTGAATGTTCGTAGTGGTGTGACCTTTCCTGACCCACTTATTCTATTTTGGCGAAATGTAATGATCTAATAATCTCACATCAACCGTACCTCCCTCCCTCCCTCACTTTCTGGGAAACACTGAAGCAGGTAAACTAAGTCTTAAACTCTGATTTGACCTTTTTGGCTTCAGATTTTGAAGTTATTATGATTAGAGGAGGCGGTGCTGTTTAGCGTGTACATCCACCTGCCTCCGCTCTGAAGCCTCATAAGACCAACCACGTGGTTGATGTGCCATGTTCTCTCTAAACCCGGCTCAGTCTCAGCAGATGACTGTCTAACATCAGTCTGGTTCTGCTCGAGGTTTCTGCCTGTTAAAGAAAGTTTTTCCTCTCCACTTGAACTTGCTAAGCGCTTCACTCAGGTGAAACACTTTGCAGCAGTTGAGCCATAAGTGTGAAACAGAATAAAGAATAATGTGACAGGATAATTGGACAGGCGCCACAGAGTTATACGATTTCAGAAGTATGTTTTTAAAGCACATTGAAGAAAGACAAAGAGTCGAGTCTGACTGTAAAAAATAGATTTTTCATCCCTGGAAAGGTTTGGTCGGAGAAAGGAGAGCTTTGTTCGAAAAGGCATAAATTACCCCCCGTCACTTCTTCCCTCGTGGTTTCCTCCAGAGACTCGAACAATACCTATTTGGCATCGGCAACAGCTCCTGAAATACGGCCTAATGTTTCCTCAGCGGGGTTTTACAGCCACCAGAAAGAAGACGCACCAATTATATTATGTCTTGACCTTTTCGCTGTGATTATCTGTGTTATCTAACGTGATGTTTCAGTCGGCGTGAGCCAGTGTGTCATCTCAGAATAATCGCTATCACACCGGTGATTCCTGGAGACGCATGTGGATGTGATATCAGCTGACTGCTGCCGAGCGTGGAAACCGGCTGAAAGATGAATGAATATCTCATCATGGGATATTCGTGTTGCAGCTCCGATCAGGGATTATCCGGTGTGTGGATCTCAGAGAAGATATTGATCGAGTGTTAGGTTTGGGGCCGAGAGAATCAGGGGGATAAAATGAGACAAATCAACATAAGAGACGCAGAGTCACACTCAGCAGAATTTCAAAAAACGGTTCGGACTGAAGCATCTGCGGGAGATTAAATGAAACTGGTCGAAACAGAGAAAAGACTAAAAAATCAAAGTGTGTTAGGACGACGTTTTAGCCGTCTCAGCTTTAAGGTTCAACATTCTCCTTTTCAAAGTGCTGGGGCAGCTGGGAAAAATGCAGAGGTGGGGGACATGGGACGATTGATTCTAGTGCGAGGGAGGGGGAAAAGCTTTTTCATCATCATTAAAGTGATTTATAGCATGTTGTTGTATGGATTCTGTTTAACATATAACATAGGAGGAACATGAAAGCGAGGTGTAAATTCAGTCCGGCTTTGGAGACACTAATTATGTAAAAGCCCACAGGGGAAAAAAAACACTGAACACAGAGAAAGTCAGAGGAAATAAAACCAGAAGTCTTCAGAGTAATTCAAATAATTAGAAAAGAGGAGCTGCAGGGAAATTCAATGAGTCAAATTATGAGATGTAAGATCAGTTTAAAAATCATGATTCTGACGGACTTATTCTTAATTCCTGTAGATCTAATTATGTACATTTGTTTTTAGAGCCATGACAGCCGCTTCATTACAAGCTTTCAGTTTTTAAAAAGTTTGAGTATATTTTGGAGTCACAGAAGGCCAGTTTTTACTTTTGTTGTTACATTTTTAATCTTTGCATAAAAAAAAACCTGCCACAATCTTTAAAATGTTTTGTTATCCACTTTTTAGACCTAGAGTTTTTATTTACTAACTTTATTAGAATGTATGTAAACATGTTTCATCTAAAAAATGTTATGCTTTTTTTAAAATGGTTTTACCAAACACACATCCTGTCAATACAATCTGATACGATAGGATACGACACGACGAGATATGACATGATGCTATGCAACACCATACAATACAATACAACACGACAAGATACGATAGGACACGACACATTACGATACGATATGACACAATACGACACGATACAATACAACATGATATGATACCATACAATACAATAGTATACAATATGATACGACACGACAAGATACAATACGGCACGACACATTACGATACGATACAATATGACACGATATGATACGACATATTACGATACCGTACAATACGATAGGACACAATACGGTATGATACAAAATTACATGATATGATACAATAGGACAAGATACGATAGGACACAATACGATATGAAATGATACAACATGATACAACACCAAAAGACACAATACGATAGGACACAAGATATTATATGTCACGATATGATTTGATACGTCACGATACGATATAACGATACGATTGGACACACTTTCCTTCATCAGGGAGTTCATCTTAATTTACGTTAAGCTGCCTCATGTTGATTCAAATAAATCAGTCAATCTGAGTGTGAACAGAGCGGCTCAAAGAAACAACAACCAGCAGCTCTTTTCTCAAAACGGTCCCTCTTCACTCCCTCTTTGCTTCAGATGGTTCTTTATCTAAACTCACACCCACAACTGTAAACTTAAGGACAAACCCACCTCACTCACATCAACAGGATCAATTTGTTTCCACGGTTACACTTCCCTAAAATAATATACAGTTTACGTAGATAAGTCGATCTATCTTCTGAATCTTCCTGGTTTTCCTCTCTCAGGTGCGCTCAGCTGTGAGGAAGCGTTTCCACCGCTGGCAGGAGCAGCACTCGATCCGAGCCCGGATGACCCAGGCCATGTCCATCCCCACGTCACCTTCACGGGTCAGCTTTCACAGCATCAAGCAGTCTACGTCGCTATGAGGGACGAGACCCGCTCCGCCCCTGGAACGTGCTCAGAGAGGAGAGAGCTGGAGCTGTGGACGTCATCATTTTCTGCCACATCACTGAAACACAGAGAGAGAGAGAGAGAGAGGCTGCATCAGACTCAGACCTCCGGAGGATTGTTTCACAGACCTTCAGATGAAAGTCGACGGGGGTGAGGACACTGCAGACTTGGTGAAATGTGAGGTTAGTGGATCAGGAGACCATGCTGGATCTGTTTGACCTTGGATGTGAATGTACAGCACTCCATGTTCGTTATTGTTCGCCTACTGTAGAGAATCTCTGTCGTGCTCCTCCTGTCACACTTTATTCTTATTTCGTTTCGTTGTTTCACGTCAGTGTGAACTGGGAGCTCGTGCCGCTGGACTGCACTGAACTGGATTCCCTCCCAGCGACTCTGGAGCGTAAAAAGCTTCAGGAAAAGCGACTAAGTTATTACAAACTCAGATTTTATTTTTGTTTTTCTGTCACAAACAGTTGTCTGGTCAAAAGTGTTTGTCAGTTTGTGTTGTGCTTTCCTCTGTTCGGCCTCTTCATCGACTTTTTAGACGCTTAAACACATTCCTTCATTTCAGCCTGAAGAGTTTTGCTCCAAAGTCACACGCACACGTACGGCGAATACTGCTGTCAAAGCAGCTCGGCGCAAAAGGAGTCAGAGAGACAACGAAGGTCCAGTTATTATTACAACTGAGCTTATTTGTGAGCATGAGTACGAAAATCAATACCTTATTTATCATTTAAATTAAACTAGAATCAGGGCCCAGCATTGGTTCAAAGTGATGTGATGATCTGAACTTTAAATTTTTTTTAACAGTGGATCTCACCAGTTTAATTCAATCCTGGTTTTGATCTGAATAAAACTTCCAGTTCCTGTTCAAAACTTCTTAGAAGATCCTTTAATCTGGGATGGTTTTATGTGTTCGGGTTACCTCAGAAGTCAGAAGTCCGAGGTGAAAATGACTATGAAAGTTATTTTAGTGCTTGTCTTGTCCGAACATAAGGCAAGCGCTAAAATGACTTTCGTAGATGTAGCCATCTTGTTTCAGGCCTCAGATTTAGCTTTTTTCCGACTCTGTAACTGAAACGCCTGGAACTTGAGTGTGACGTCATTTTCAGCTCCGACTTCTGACTTCCGAGGTAACTGGAACGCAGCATTAATCCACAAAATCAGGATTATCTAGGTCCCAGCAGAATTCTGGATTCAGGACAGATTTCTGGAAAATAGACCAATAAAACCAAAATCAGCCAGAGTTTCTCATATGTCAAAATCATGTTGGTACTTTTAACTTTTTAAGATATTTTGCTCTTGAATTTCTGAACTACTGCCTGGGATGTAGAAAAGTAAAGGAAATTGTCCATATTGAATAATTAACCATGTTGTTTTAATCATTTATACTTTACAAAACATGGACACAGATATTAACACCAGTTTGGCCCAGAGGTGAAGCTGTGCGCCTGTAGTCCCAAGTAGGTGACCTGGGTTTACGAATCAAACCTGTGCCCCTCTCCTCAATATCACTCCCCACTGCTGTGTCACTTTTATCCAAAGTTCATGTATTTGTTGTATTATTGTATTTAATGAGCTGTTCAGAGCCCAAATATTCGGTTTATTAACACATCATGCCATTTAGAGCAGTTTGGGGTCAGATCCAGCAGAGGGCACTCTTGTCGTAACCTGACCATTAAATACCACTCTTGACCTCAGCGAATTAAAACAGTGATGGTTTCCTACCAAGATGGCGGATGATACCGAGCAGACAGGGCTCTATGTCCGCTCAGCAGCTCTGTGGTCACCGCTGCAGCGTCAAAGACAGCTGCACTCAGTCATGATGAAGTCATTGACTCTACATCGAATGTCTGATTAGGCTCACATCTTGATGATGTTGTTCCACAGTGAATAAGTCAGTAAAAGGAAGTGACATAATAATTTAATGTGTTCGTGCTGCGGCCGGGGTTGAGGGCGGTCGATATTCATTCAAATTGATTTTATGAAAAGTGGCAGCGTTGATCCGCCGTCCTATCCCCTCTCAGAAGATCTGGAGCGGAGGCCAGCTTTGAGCCTCCCAGCCGTCCACCAACAAAGTTATCCAAGATGAACTTTTTTTAACTCAATTTAAGACTGACAGGAAGCAAACCCCCAATTTCCACCACATCCGGTATGGCAACAAAAAGGCCGTATCCTCCGATCATAGCTGATCGTAACCATTCAAGTTAATGTGTCAATTTCCACCGGCTTCTTTCCGTTCCGCTGCTGATCGCCGGACTCTACAGCCGATCCGAACACTGGAGCATGACGGATAAATTCAGCACAGATTAACCCATGCTGGGAAGAAAGTCGGGCACAGACACAAAATAAAACATCCGGCTTCTTTTCAAAATAAAACACTCCGTATTTCACACCATGAAAACGGGGGGGACGAACAAGTCAAAGGATAATAGACAGCATTTCATCCCTATGACACCATGGATGAGGAGAAGCTGATTTTAGAAGTCTAGAAGTAGATTTCCTCCTCTGGAGGGACACAATCTACTGCTTATATTGTTAGCCTACGTGGCTAAAGACAACTTTGTTATCGCGTGATTGCACGTGTGGGTTCTTGTGAGTTCTCACGATTCCTGCTGTCCGTTATCTGCCACGAAATTCGCCTCACAAAAAAGGTATAAATTCGTTTTTCATCTCCAGACTATTAAGAAAATAGTAGGTGGAAAAATTTCCTGACCCCTTGAACTTTTGAAGACTTGAGGCTGAGGAAACAATTAGCTGATAAGTCTCCTCTTAAAAAGGTACTTAACTCGACATAATAGCACAAAACATCACTTTAATGAAGGTCATTCTCTAAGTTAATGATATTTAGCCAAACTTTAAAAGTTATCAGGAAATTGGAGCAAAACTCTTCAGCCGAACAAAGAGACTTCTTTCTGTCGCCTCTCTACCAGCAAACCAGATAACAGGAACCATCAGCTGAGGAGAATACCCGTCAGGAAGGTGTTCTCTCTCTCGCACCTGCAGTCTTTGTTCGCTCGACTTGAAGCATGAAATCTGAGTCGGCTTCGCAGTAACGCCATTTACTGATTATTTGTAAATATATAAACAAATGAGCGGAGCGAGGTGCTGAGGATCCAGCTGTCGTCACAGGTATACAAAAAGACAAAAAAAACACAAAAACCACACACTGTGAATCATATGGACAAACTCTCCATGTGATCAGAAGTTCACAGTCCACATTCCTACTGAACCAGTTTGCCTCGCACCCGTGCTTTTTATCGAAACGCTGTTCTTGTCTGAAAAATGTAAATGAGCCTCATCTTCCTGTCACCTTAAGGTTGTGATTTTCTTTTTTTATCCATTTCATGTGATGTGTGAGCTCTGGCTGCGGAGGATGGGAAACAGCCCGTGTTCTGTGTTTGATTCAAACGCTCATCATCTGTTGATATTCAGGAGTCTGTGGAGCTGCTTCTTCAGAGGTCAGAGGTTTGTGAGACAGAGCGCCAAACCGTGTGCTTAAATTAAAGACAAGTGTAGCTATTGTGTATTTTCTTGGATGTAAATGTGTTTTCAGACCAAAACGTGAAGCCGATTTTTCCTTCTTGGAGTATTTTTCTCCGCATGAATATTCACCAAACTGATAGAGAGACACTTTGTGGAAGTTCTGAATGCAATGTCAGCCACCACACAGGATGAAAAT
Source organism: Xyrichtys novacula (assembly GCA_962446985.1). Classification (NCBI taxonomy): domain Eukaryota; kingdom Metazoa; phylum Chordata; class Actinopteri; order Labriformes; family Labridae; genus Xyrichtys; species Xyrichtys novacula. The sequence continues at coordinate 1,026,225 of OY660882.1, read as the reverse complement.
TACATCCTTTTTACCCCAAAACAGACCTTTTTTATGCACTGGTACAGCTTGTAAAATCACTTAAAAGTCGCACCAGTTTGTAAATCGCAATCTGTTTTTTTTAAGGGGTTCCTAAAGGTTCAAACCGTCCTCCTGCATCAAGGCTCTATTTTCGGTCAGCAACGTGCACTTTTCATGAAGATGTGAAGCATCTCCCAGGACCATCTGTTACCATCACTTTGCTAGCTTATATAATTGTTGACGTAGTTCAGCATGGCTTATGGTCACATTGATAATTGTGAGGTATCGACAAACTCGACTAATTGGCAGAGATTCGCACCATCTCCCCCTGCTGGTCACCTGTAAACTAATAATAATGCATCAGATCTCATGTAGTGCTTTTATCAGAGACCCTCAAAGCGCTTTACATTGGATACATCATTCATTCGCTCACACAGTCACACCCTGGTGGTGGTAAACTACCGTAGAGGTCACAGCTGACCGGAATGTGGCGACTATTTTGTGCATACAGCCTCTCCGCCTACCACCACACAACACTCACAATCATACACCACACTGGGAGCAAGGTGGGTTAAATGTCTTGCCCAAGGACACAACGGACAGACTTGGGATAGGGGGGAATCGAACCGCCAACCTACCGGTTCTTGGACGATCGCGCTACCTCCTGAGCTACTGCCGCCCGAGTATTTCTACAATCACAGCAATCCACTTGGTTTATCTACTTAAGAGTTAACCAAAGTTTTCTATACATGACCCGATTATAACTTAAAAGTGACACTAGGGGGCACCACTATCTAGGCGTGTGAGTCTATGGCGATTCTGCCTCACATGGGCGGCCTGGGTTTGATTCCAGCTTGTGGTCCCTTTACGACATATCACTCCTTGTTCTCTCTTCCCATCTCCTGTTCCGTTCACTGTCCCGTCCTCTCAGATAAAAGCACAAAAAAACTAAAAATCACTTTTTTTTAAGTGTCAGCAACAAACTGGCCTGCCTCTCTGTGTACCCAGCATAGATTAATACACTGAAGCACCCCCCCTGCTTCTTCAAGCGCCATCTTCTGGGTAAAACAGTGCACTACAACAAAAAACATTGTGTTAGGCTCTCTATGAAACAAATATATAATTTTTCCAGATATCTGTTTTTTAATAAAACAATTTTATCTGTAACAAATTTGACCCCTGGACTTCACACCACAAATAAGGTCAATATAACCTTTGCCAAATCTTAAAGGACAACAAACCTGCGTCATCTTTAATGACCAGCATTGATCTTTTCTTCTCATGCGTGTACGTTCACTCCCAGCTCCAAAGAAACAAGAAGATGACCACCAAAACATCAATTCTGAGTCTTCATTAACAGACACATAACAGATGAAAATTTACGTCCATTTATCTTGTATGGGACGCCTTGTCATGCAGAGCATTCTGGGACTTTTGACATTCCAGATGTGCGTCTCTTTTTAATCAACTTTTCACCCTTGTTATGCCAAAATCGGTGTCAAAGCCGAAAAAGCATCAAGCAAACGTAAATTTACACAAAAGGAGTGAAATCCTGTCGTTCTTATAACCTCATGTTGTTTTTTCAAACTTCTTTCTGCCCAGTGGAAAAATCTGCTTCACTTTTTGGAACTTCTGAGACGGTTTCCCAGTTTAAAAGGTGTTTTTATTTTTTATTATATTTTGTTCTTTAATGCATCTACCTGAAAAGTTTCATGTAGCAGGTGTGCGTAGCAGAGCATGTTGGTGACATGTTTTCATTCCAGCACGGTGAAAAGCTTTGGGTCAAACAAAGAGATCATCAACTCTGACGGCTTCGTTTTTCATGTGGTACATATGATGTTCAAACCAAATCACCATGTAATTCACAATTTTATTTATTGTTATTTATTTTAATGTTGTTGTTTTCATACTTGAAAATGTGAAAAGAAAAATAAACGGTGTGTTGCATTTGACCGAATGAAAAATTCAACAAGCGGGTGGGATGTTTATTTCAAGAGACAACAGAGCGGGCCTCCATAAAAGAGAACACGTCTCCACGTTCAGCCGGCGTTATGGGATCCTCGCTTTAAAGGCTGCGTTCAGGATCACTCTGCCATTTGTCTCCGCACTCCCAGGAGAGTCAAGCAAACAAGAAATACATTTTGAGCACTGTGTGATCCTTTTAAGCTTTATGTGCGTGCGTCTCAGAGGGGGAGACAAGAGCCCAACATCAGCTTTTAAACAAGATCCTTCTGCCCGGCCGAGCTTTCGCAGGTTTGTTCCCATGACCGCAAACACAGAGAGGGTCCTGCTGCTTTCAATCGAGGACGTCACGACCATGCACCACGGAGAGGAATAGAGGACAAAACGCACGCAGTTGAATCGACTCTGACGGTGTTTATCATCATTTTAAGGAATCTTTGCGGCGCTGAAGTGTGGGGTGAAGTTGGGGTGAATTATCAACGCCATCTGACCATCTTCATACAGTGATTTTTAGCTGTAGGAGAGTTAGTCATTCTCACAGTTTATGATTAGACTTAGTCACCGTCCTGTTATTCTTGTTAATTTAACACGCTCTTCTCATGTGGAGCAGCTCAGCGATCCCGTCCAGAATAACTGTCAGTTTAGATTAGAGAGATGAGAGTGTTGAAAATCTGAATCTGAACCAGCTGTATCAGACTGACATGTGCGCACATGCAGGGAATTAAACTCCTCTGAATGTAAAGTCACATAAACACGAGGTCAACAAAGAAACAAACAACGGAGAAGCAAACACGACACAAACGGATGATTTCAACATCAGTACAGACTGGAGAATCGCAAATAGCCAATCGGGGTCTAGGATTTGAGTGGTATCTTAGGTGGCCAATCAGATTTCAGCCAGCCCCTGACTCCACCCCTGTTTGGAGACGGGCCCGAAAGTCCCTCACAGGAGCTTTAATGAGATAAGAATGTCAAACTTTAACTGCAGTTTGTTAACGTCCGAAACAAACCGGAGTTCGCAAGTAATCAGCTGAGTGAGTTATTCATGATTCAGGTTATTATTCTCGATAAACATGGAACAAAACAGAATTTACACGATCTCTCGTTTACAACTGACTTTGAACATTTATGAATAAAAAAGACAAAAAAATGAGTAAGAAAACTAAACTGTCTATAAGTGACAAAAATGATCTTATGGCTTTTAATATAAAACCCTAAAAGAACTTTAACCCTTTAATGTCTTTTGTATCATATTTGATAAGTTTATATACTATTTGTAAAATTTCAAGGACATTGTGTTTTTTGGGTTTTCAGTAGTAAATTGAATAAACATTTCAGCTCCAGAAAAAATGGACTTTTCTGACCATGACTTGTGGTGTCCGGCATTAAAGGACTAATTTGTGTTGACTTTGGCGCCCCCTGTGGACAAAGAGATACTTCTAATCTTCTTGTTCAGTCCGCACATCAGCTGTGTTTTTAGTGAAAAAGTCTCCTCATGCTGTCTTTGAACATCATGGAGGATCTTTGCCGTTAAAAAAGAATAAAATGTTTGTTTTCTCTTTGGCTCCTCCCACCCTTAAAGCGCCACTTCAGCCTTTAGTAATATCAGTCCATAAACAGCGAGTCTTTATCCCGATGATCGTGTTTTGTTGCTCATAAATAGGCAGCCGTGTCAACAGCAGCCCGTTTCATAACCAGATAAAAACTCCTCACATGTCTGTTTTCATTCATCTAAAGACGCCTAATCACTTTCAGAGCTGAGTCCAGCTCCACATCAACATGATCCAATTTTCAGGAGCAAGATCAATAAATCTTCTCATCCATCATCACCTTAGTTTAACCTCGAAAACCCCTCTGACCTAATGTCGACCCGGACTGTTAATAAACTCATCTGTCAGTCACACCGGAATCCATCTACAGCCCGACTCTCCAAGGACACAGTCTGTATTTTAGGCCTGAAAATGACTCACAGGAGATGTATACATTTATGTTTGATGGAACAGCGCGGCGGCCATGAGAAGTCATGAATATTTAACTCATTTTGTGGCTCTGAGGTTGAGCTGAGAGAGGTCGATACAGAAAATAAAGATAACATCAGACACTCAGAGGCTGAAGTTTAACCTGGAAGTTCACCGAACATTTACACTTGGTTTTGTTTTCTGTTTTAGTTCTGTAATTTATGATCTACCAGGAGTAATAAACTTCAAAATAAAAGCAGAGTTTCATAATGTGAAAATCTGATATTGTGACGGATCTAATTTATCTATTTTTTATCATAAGAAGAATTCAGGAAACCATGAAGAGTAAGTCAAAAATCAATTTTAAGAGGGATAACAAGTTATGAGAGAATTTTAAAATTATGTAAAATAATCTTTTTTTATCTGATAACTTTATTTTTTTGTTCCATAACTTCGACTTTCCACTCAAGACAATTATATTAGAAAAGATTTGAGTCGATAAAATTCGATTAGATGGAATTTTATTGATTCTTTTGGGAAGCTTTCCTCAGGGAAATTAAAAATGTGTCATGAACATTTATCATGTCGTCATACCTTTGACTTTCTATCTCACAGTTTTGGCTTCATTTTCTCACAGTTTTAACTTTTTTCTCATGTTTAGCTTTGATCTCAGAATTTGATTTGGACCATTTATCAGAATTTTACTTTAATCTTATAATTTTATTATTTGACTTTTTCTGGTAATTTTCTCAGAGTTTTGACTCATTTCTTAATTTTGACTTTTTCTCATTTGTTTTTTTTTCCTCATATATTTGGTTTTTACCTCATAATATTTGTCCTGATTTTGACTTTTTAATCTTTTGTTTGACTTTTTATCTCATAATGTTGAATCTAATTTCACAATTTGACTCTTTATTTTACATTTCTGTTTATGTTTCACTTTTATCTCATTATTATGACCCACAAAAAGGGAAGTTATGAGGGAATGGTCCTTTAATTCTGTCCTTGTCATATTGTGCGACTGTGTATCAAAAATATTGCAGTCTTAGCTCTTTTATTGACTTCTTAATAAGAACCCCAAAGTTTCCTATTTACACCTGTGCCTCAGAAGGAAGTTTTCACAGTTGGACTTGAAAGTAGGAAGTTAGAAGATGAGTATGGATATTAAAAGCACACTGTGAAGTGTGTAGTTTAATGTTAACCTTATTGTTTTGTCTTGAAATGTTTCATAATTTCTCTAAAATATTCGCGACTGTGTTCACACATGAGCTCACCCTGACAAAAATTAAACTCAGGACAGGCAGGATAAAGTCTGGGTGAAATAACTTAAATCTGAAAATAACTTAATACCGTAGACTGAGTCAGAGACAGCATGTTACTCCATGGTGTGCCCACTTTTCTCAAATCAAATTAGATGACCTCCAACATCAACGCTCTGTTTGGCCTCCCTGACTCACCCCGAAACATCTCTTGATACATGAAGTAATTTACCGTAAAGCTGAAGAGGAATCAGGAGGATCAGACTGTATGTGTGAAGGTTAAGTGATAAAAAGGTCACTGTTATGAGCTGAGGGTCTGATTCATGAAGCTGCCGTGCCAACATGCTCTCAAATCAGCACGAAACCTCGGCTCCTAACGCAGTGACTCAAGTACCCGTTCATATGTGAACAATAGAAGTGTGTTAGCTGAGCTCATGTTCCTCCACTGAGGGAGTCTGGAGGAGATTAGATTTCTTTGCTGCTGCATGAAAACTCTTAATTCAGGACTTTTGACTCAAACTTGAAGACAGGAACCACAGCAGGACCCCACAGAGACTGTAATCTGTGTAAACACTTGAGTCCAAACACAAACTCATCTGTCAGAAAGTCTGTCACGGCAGAGTCCTGCTGAGTCCGAGTCCGGCTAAAGATCACAGGGATTCTCAAAATGCCAAATGCGTCATTCAGAGTTAGAGATGCAAATAAAAAAGGCAGAAAATAGATCCTTAATAAAGCAGCTTTATCATGTTAATGAGAGTTCTTGTCGTCTATTATCTCCCCTGTATTACAGTAATTGGATGATCCTGCATGAAACAGAGCTTTTGTCTGCGCGCACGCTGTGGAGAAGCCCATTTTAAATTTGATGATAGAAACATGTTTCAAAACACTCAAGACAGACACAAACAAAACACTCGAGAAGTTATGTAAAGCTTGAAAAGACCCGGAAAAACATACCGAGACTAATGAGGAGGAAGAGGTTTGAATCATCACTTTAAAGAGGACAAACGTGACGTCTGATATGTCATCTTTTCACCGTTTTAAATTAAAGCTGCTGTAAGGGACTTTTGATTTGGCGCCCCCTGTGGAAAATTAATATTCTTAAACAAAATCTTCATCCTGTTGTCTTTTTAGAGTGGATTATATCTCTCAATTTGAGTATTTGCAGCTGAAAAAGGTCACTTAAGGGTGTTGTTATTGAATTTTCCTTCAGGGATCAATAAAGTTCTTCTTCTTTATTATAATTTTTATTTTTTATTATAAGTAGTATTATTATCTTTTCCTGTTCATACCTCCTCATAGCTGTTTTAAGCATCCCAAAATTATTCAAACGTAAACATGAACCTTCTTGAAAACTGACTACTTTATTTTCTTGGGTCATAATGAGGCATCAGTATCAGTTTCAGTCTGTTTCTTAACCTGTTAAAAACTCCTTACTGTGCCTTTAAATGTATAGTTTAATGATTTATTCAGTAATATTTACCAAAGCATCTCTCTCCATTCGACTCAGTTTGAAGGGAGTTTGTGTACAGTTCACTTTACATTAACCCATCTATTGAGCATAAGTTACATTATCTACATTTAACCAATCTTTATGACACACTTAAGTTAAGTCTTGTTTGTAAATTGATAGTCAACCAATGCAAGTGGAACGTACAGTGTTGCATGAAAGGTTTAATGATACAAAACATGCCTTAAAATGAGAAATTAATCTCATAAATCGAGACTCTGCTGTAAAAATGATTTAAAAGTACCAATAAACAGCGTGAAAGTGCTTTAAAGTTTATTGGAACATCTTTATTAAACACTCTAATGTTCCAATTACTCACTCACATCCAAATAAACATTATAAAGTTAAAGCAAGATGACTTTTATCCTGCTCACGTTTCTACCTGAGAGAATGAGCGCTCAACGCCATCTAGTGATCATTTACTGCAACTGTATTTAAACATCCTCTCAGTGTTTGGGGCCGAGAATTTGATGTTTTTCCTTAAAAATACAAAACATAATCCTGATAAATGATTTCTAACACCATCCTGGTCAAAAGTTTGTAGATTTTCAGAAAGATTTTTTGTATTTTTTGCAAAGTTAAATGTTTATTGATGGGATCCCAATAAATTAACTCAACTAAACTACTGGACTAAAGTAGCAGAGGGTGTAGAGACAGAAAAGAGGGTCATGAGACGAGACGAATCAACGTGGAGTTATAAAAAAATCACACTGATCTATTATGAGTTGAGTAAACAAAACTCAGCTGGATAAAGATGTTTTCTCGTCAATAATGCAGCGAGGTGCTGTTTCTAAACTTGTCACAAGTTAAACACAACATGTTAAAATTTAAAGGATGGAGACGTCACAGTCTGAGTCACACTGAGCTTTGTGATCTTAGGATGTGTCTTTTTACTTTATTCAGCAGCATCTCTAATATTTATGACTGTGTTTAATGAAAATATATTTTACTGTACTCTGTGTCATGGATTTATTGTTTTATTATCGAAAGCGTCTTTGTAATGCTGGTTTTGGTTGTTTTTGAGTTAATTCTACTCTATAAATCGATTTTAAAACCTCTTTTCGCTCATAAAAACATTTGAATAACGTGATTTTTTTTTTGCAAAGTTCCTCATAAACAACAAGCGCGACAAACTGATCATAGACAGAGATTTCATCATAAAGTTGTAAGTAGTTCATGTGAGGATTTGAAGGTTTAGGTGGATTTTGGCGCCCTCTGGGGGCAAAGATATACACCTGGGCTCTTTGTTCATTTTTGTCCTGAGATGTACATGTCAAGGTTTTATCTTCTAAAAACAAAAATCTTCTAACTGTCTCATATGTCACTCAGTGTGAAAATATTAAGTGTAAAAAATGCAGAAACTTTTCGTCTCACATGAACCTTCTTCCTCTCAGCAGCTTCAGGCATAAAAAACTCTAATTTAGAGATTGTGAATCTTTTTACTGATGGCGTCATTTGCTTGTATTTGTCATAAAGAGGCATCAGTATTAATTTTAGTTTGTGTTATAGCTGAAGAAGTCTGCATAATGCTTAAAAAAACACCAAACTTTATGACATGACTGGGAATAAAAGGTCATTCCAGAAATTATGGTCACTCAGGAGTGAAGATGGGAGAGCGTTCACCACTCTGTGAGGGACTGTGATGTGAGAGTGAGTTCAGTGATTCCAGAATAATTTACCTTCTGCACAAAAATTTGCAAAGACTTTGTGGATTTCATCTTCCACAGTGAGTTCTATCAGCAAAGACTCAGAAGATCTGGAGTCATCTCTGCACTGAAGGGACAAGGATAAATACCAAAACTGGATAGCTATGGTATTCAGACCTTTGGGAGGCTGTGCGATAAGATCAGACATGACTTTATTGTGAAGATTACTGCACAGATTAAAAAAAATCTTCCTATAAATATTTCTGTGATCACAGTTAATCTCTGTATCAACAAATTCAGGTTAAAACTTTAGTTTGCAAAGAGGAAATCATATAACGATGACATGATCCGAGGCAAAGTGGACATGAGGTCGATCTTGTCAAAATGTGGTGTTCTTTTTTGGCAATCATGGGTGTTCGACACAAGAGGGACCTTCCTGCTTTTTACATCTGTCCCATGTGGAGAGAATGGGGGAAAGAGGAGATGCTCTAGGAACTACATGGTGCCAGATCCTCCAGGCCTGTGTGACGGTTTGAAACACAAGAGGATCTTGTATCAGCAAACAGCTCAAAACCCAGTATCCACAGGCACAGTAGTAGAAGAGTCCAGGTACTAAACAGGCCGGCCTGCAGTGTGGACTTAGTGCAACTAAAGCTGAGAATCTGTATCAGGACAAAATTTCACTTTTAAAACTCCAGGAACTTCTCTCCTTCATTTTCAAACGTTGACAGAGTTTTGTTAAAAGAGTAAGTGATGCAGCTCAGTGATAAACATGCTCCTCTCACAAGTATTTTTATGAGTGTTGCTGGAATCAAATTATATTTTAAACAGTAACAAATATAAAACTTTTAACATTTGATATGTTGCCTCTGACAGTGGTGTACTGGTTAGCACTGTCGCCTCACAGCAAGAAACTCCTGGGTTAAAATCAAGCTCAGGGCGTTTCTGTGTGGAGTTTGCGTGTTCTCTCTGTGTCTGCATGGGTTTACTCCGGGTACTCCGGTTTCCTCCCACATCCCAAAAACATGCCTTAGTGGGGTTAGGTTAATTGGACACTTTCAAATTGCCGGTAGGTGTGAATGCGAGCGTGGATAGTTGTTCGTCTCTATATGTCAACCCTGTGATGAACTGGCGACTTGTCCAGGGTATCCCCTACCTTCGCCCGAAGATGCTGGGAAAGGCTCTAGCTCCTCCACAACCCCAGGAACTGGAATAAGTGGTAGAAAATGAATTAATCTAGGGGTCCTATATAGGTAAGCAAATCGCACATTGCAATTTGTTTCTGCATTTTATCTTATGCACTCTGCTCATGCAAAAAATACTGGTATGGCTGACATATGATTTTCTTTTTATCTTCTAAATCATCTTTGATACTTTTTACCTCCTGAACTGTTTTTTTACGCAGATGTATTTTATTTTTTTATGATGTATGGCAGTGTTTAAAATATCTGTGCCTGCTTCAACCCGATTTGCCCATTTTTGGGACATAATAAAGTTGAAGTGACGTGAAGTGGATGTTGCCTCTGCACTCTTCTTACTCAAATAAAGGGTTTTAATGATGTAAACCATCAAAATATACATCTATATTTTACATGTTTCAACACTTTCAGGATTAGAGTTGTAATTAAGGTAGGAAGTCATTTACATCTGTTAGACGACAACATAAAATCACATGTAAATCTAGGTTTTAAAAGTTGTTTAGTCAAGCTGATACACATGCGTGTCCATGTAAAAGTCTCTGAATATGAATGTACGCTGTCTTTTTTTAGGCCCCTGTTGCTAAGCTGTTTGAACATGAGCTGCTGGTCATTTCTATTTAATATTAAACTGTGTCTCGATGTGAGGAAACCCCCTCATGAGAAGTTTTCCCAGTGGTGATGAATATTACAAACTCTGCACATACAGTAAACCTCAACACACAGCTGCCTCCTCCATTTGTATGTACACCCATCCTCTTCCTCTTGCATTTATTAGTCTCCCGTCTCTCCAGCTTCTTATAAAACTCTTGCAAAGTTAACTCTTTCCCTCGTTTCTTATTTTTGATGTAAGGAGCTGGTAAATATCTGACTCCACAAGCAGAATCTGCAGAGCGTTTACTCGTAAATTGGATCTAATAAAATGCAGCGAAGTAACTACTTGGAAGTAATCTGCTGTACGTGTCTTTAAAGTGTATTTTGCAGAGATAACCGTGCTTAATTTCTCAGGTGAGTCACAAACTAAGAGTAAATATCTGATATTGTACTTATATCGACTGAAAATCCATCAGTGTGAGGAGCTAACACGCGTGCGGTGTAAGCAGCACTCACATGAAAGCAGATTAAAAGCGGCCATTTTCTAATAAAGAGCAGATTTTAATAGTCAATTCATAATTTGGAAATAAAAACATTATTTAACGATAATGAAGTTTCGTGCTATGAACTTTCGTACACATTTCCGCTGTACGGGTATTTGCAAAGACCGACAGCTCTGACAGCCAATGGAAAGCCCCAAAACCAAACATCGACCAATCGGAGCGCGGGGGGCGGTTGTTATCAAGTCGTAAACGGTTAGTAACAGGACAAGCAGGTAAGTAAGATTTTGTCTTGTTATTTTCTCGAAATAAACCAACGCTCCGCTTGTCAGGAGGAAACAAACATCGCGTTAAAGACTTGGTTGATCGATTTGAGTATGTTGATTTTTTTAAACACACTTTTCTGTCAAATATGCAGAAAACGGCAGTCATTGAGAAGTCAGTATGGGATCGGGAAGCAAACAAGCTAGCAGGCATTAGCTTAGCCTGCTTGCTAAATCGGCGGTGATTGGTCAGGCTCCCAGCGTCAACTTACTACGTCACTGCAGCTCAGGCTCAGACATTGTGCTGCATTAAAGACTCCTCGGACAAAGTTGTTGCGCTTGTTTGAAAGTCGCTGTCTGGATTTAGAGTGGGCACGTTAAAACTAAAAAAAGATGCTAATTAACTGATTAATTTAAAATTTATGTAGCATTTATTAATGTTAGTCGAAATGGACGGAACCTTAAGTGTAAACGCCATCATCGTGTTACTTATTAGAAATTAGCGCAAGTCTCATATGCAAAATGTCTGTCAAATAAGCTATTAAACGTTAAGGATTTCCCAACAATATTTCTGATAAACTAGTACATAGTGTTTTTTCTCCTCACTAATTTTCCAATTTTTTTGCTTCCTCTTAGAGATCCTCCTCATAGTCTCGGATAAACGGAAGTTCACTTTGCCGTTTATTCCAAGTCCCCTTAAAGTAGCATTAGCTAGGCTAACGTTAGCATCTCAACTATCGTTTTAGAGAAAGATGTGTTAATTTTATTACTTGAATGGTGGGAAAATTGCTGTTTGACAGGATAGCTCTAATGGTAACGTTGGTATAAGCTGTGTTCGAAATATTCAAGCCTGGTGCTGAAATTATTCAACATATTAAACTTTTATTTTAAATTTTCAGTCATAACGTTCCTGCAGAGGAGGTTAGCCAGTTAGCGTTAGCTTACCAGCTGGACGTTCAAAACCATTGAGACTAAAAGTGCTTTTAAAACTGTAAATAACTTCATCTTATTAGTATAATTCTCTTACCATGTATGTATTTATATTAATTTATTATTTTCCATGTTTCATTTTCAGGTGTCATGTTATTCCTTCCCCTGGTATCTGGAATTATGGACACTTGGATTACTGAAAGGAACCCCTCACCAATGGAGTCAAAGGTATGTATAGATATCATAATTATAATTGTTGATTTATTGTTTTTAAGGTGTTTCTCATAGAGTTGAGGATGACTTCTATAAGTCCTCACCTGTTGTACTCTCAACAAAAAATTGAGGTTGTGGATACTGAGAGTTGAAACAGGTTTAATTTTATCATCTTCAGTAACCTTGATTAGAACGGTCAGAAATAACCTCCTGGTTGCCCACAGGATGTTAATCTAATCAGAACATGCATACACATCAGTGGTGAGAAGAGCCAGGCCATTCATGATACCAAACTCACTACACAATACTTTCCCCTTAAAATAATGATACAGCAAATACTGTGATAATAAGTATGTTGCAAGACATTAACATAGTAATCCATCACAATATTTTATCAACTGCAGAATACAAAATTTCTTCAAAGGAAGAGTGCAATATTAAAGAGTTATGTCACTTAAGTTGGTTAGATAGATAGATAGATAGATAGATAGAAAGATAGATAGATACTTTGTCAATTCCAGTGGGGAAATTCAGACAACAACAACAAGTGCACCTCGGCAGACCAGCCAAGTAGAGTAAAATCAGTTAAAACCAGTATAAAACCAGTATAAAAAGTGCAATAGATGCAGTAGTGCTAGCAGTGCAATATGTGCTGGGGTGCACAGATCCTAAAAAGTAATTTTGGGTTGTTTTCGTGTGTATATTATATTCGCATAACTACAGAACTGTGTTAAGTGACATATTAAAAATTATTACAGTTTTTATCATGTAGCACTCCATGAACCCTGAAAGGGGAATCTGTCTAGAGCGCCATCTTTCTCTGTTTACTTCTCCTGTTTACTTCCCCGGCAACTTACAAAAGTGAGCAGGAGAAGCTCGACTCTGATTGGCTGTTGTGACGCACATTTCCGCTATGTTTGATCGAGTAAATATGCTCACAGCTGATCACCGTGATCGAACTGAAATTTATCATGATCATATAATCGCCCAGTCCTAGTAGAGCCCACGAGCTGTAATAGCCAAACAGTCCATTCCCAGACTACACAAACTCAAAGAGCATGGTTAAATTTGCAGTTCATTTTTTGCATCAATCACCACAGAGCGTGCCAGACTGCACTGGAGGCAACATCAGCGCTTTAGCCTAGCACAGAGGCCTCATGAGTTTGGCTTCCATAGCTGTGCAGATTCATGCAAGGCTGACATCACCAAAAGCAAGACCACTTCTTGGATACTATGGTGTACAACTAGCTGATACTGAAGCTTTGAATCAAATACAAGGTCCAACAGCATAGTGGACATATGTGGATTTTAGGAAACGCCAGGTGACTGGACATGGATACATGCAGTTCATTGGACAGCCAATTTCATATACATCTCCTTGTTCCATGTGGCCTAGAATTTTAAGACGTAGGTGGAGGATTTTTCTCCCTCATATTCAAACACTTTGATAATGACTTATTTCGAATGCGTATCTACTCTGGTCGTCTGATAATCTACAAAGGCCACGCATGGCCTGTAGGAAAGAAATGGTATGCATTTATTTGCATTGTTTGACAGTAAATGTGGCGTTTAACAAGTGTAAGTCATAATTACCAAACCAATCTCAAATCAAAGTAGTTAATCAACCCATTACCAGTGATCTTAAGGTGCATATTAATACTAAATCACTTTAGTCTTGACAATCATGTAGTTCACACAAAGTCTTGTATTTTCTCCAAACCCTTTTAATTATTTAAAGGCCAGACAGAGACACCATGAACAAGGGAAGCAGTGACTGTGCAGCAGTTTCAACTTTCTACCATTATCATTTACAGTTTGTTCTTGCTAAAATATTTTAAATAAAAGACAGCCGATTTCTAAAGACAGTTTTTAATATAGAGTACAAACACAAAGGGCTGCTACTCCCACTCACTCCTTTCAGAAAGCTCAATCTGTAGGTAATTAAAATTACCCAAGAGTACAGGGAGAGGATACAGGGGAGGGGGCTACGGTTTCAACTGGTTCCAGCTGCTTGTGTTCAGGTAACATTTAACACAACACTCTGCTTCCTCTATTTAACAAAATAGAGATGACGTATTTTACTTAGGAGCTGTAGGTTTGAGAAAACAAAATGAAGTTATTAACAAAAGCCAGAACTAAGAATATATTAATATAACCAGTTAGTCTGAAGGTGAATTTCCAACACATTTAGTCATAGTCCAGAATATACATAAATAATCCTGTGTAATTACACAACCTAAAGATGACTAATGCAATTATGACAGTAAAAATAAAAAATGAGGAGATGATGAAAAGAGGAAAAAAATATAAGAAAGAGAATTTAAAACATTTTTTTTGCAAGAAATAACAAACTGGAATAGTCAAAATAAAAATAATAATCTAGTTAGTCTTTAACTTCTTATATCATCTAATTTTAAAAGGCCAGTTTGCTCCAGCATCCACACCTTAGATTCTAGTTATCAAGGGTTTTTAGGTTGAATATTTTAAATTACCCCCTTACTGAGCTAGTAGTTGTTTATCTTTTTGCATGTCATCTGTGGTTGTATTTGGCAATAATGTGAACAAGAGCGCCTTCATGTGGCCACCAGCTGCACCTTCCGTCAGGATGCAGAGGCAGTCAGGGATCTGGTTCCTGTTATAAATGTCATGAGAGCCAAGCAGACACCACTATTAAGGGGCTGCCTTCCTCCCTTCCCTGCAGAGGCACATCCAGAGAGGTGATCATAGCTGGCTTAGCCCCCCCTCTCTATAATCTGATTGGCCACTCTTGGTGCCACCCCAAAATTCCTGAATCATGATTGGCTATGTGCCTTTGCAGAGGTGGAACTTGAAGTATGTCTGAATCATGTATGTTAAATGGATACTTAGCACATTTATTTCACAAGACAGGTGTATGGAAGACAAAGATGATTTAATAAGTTGAAAGATTTTGGAACCAAACAATGCCAGAAAATCGGTTAAAAAAAAAAAAACAAGTGTCCAGGATTCATTTGATAGAAATAACCAAAAAATCAGTTTTAACTTTGACAAAAATCTCCTTATTGCTTATATTGTACTTAAACCAGATAGTGATTTTAAAAAATCCACGCAATAATATTCTATTTGTTTTTTAAGCATCATTTTATGACATATAGTTTAAATTTATGACATATGTCAGAAGCAGGTAGTAGATGAAGTTTAAGTAAAATGTCAATTCACCCTTCTTTTGCCTTGCCTTAGGAACAGATTTTTAAGATCTCCATACATAGCACAAAATAATATTTTTATATTGTTGTTAGCACATTTATTTCATAAGACAGGTGTATGGAAGACAAAGATGACTTGATAACTTGCAAGATTTTGGTACCAAACAATGCCAAAAAATCTGAAAAAAAATAAACAAGTGTCCAGGATTATTTGATTGAAATAAAAAAAAATCTGTTTTGACTTTGATAAAAATCTCCTTATTGCTTAAATCTTACTTAAACCAGTTAGTAAATAAAAAATATATCAAGGCAATAATCATTTATTGATTTTTTTAGCACCATTTTATGACAAATGGTTAAAAAATATTACATATAAGTCAGTAGCAGGTAGTAGTTACATTTTAAGTAATATGTCAATCCACCTTTGTTTTGCCTTGCGAAAAAAAGTAGATTTTTATGAAAATCGGCATATATAGTACAATAATATTGTTATCATAAAATAATTGGAAGCATGAGTTGAGAGTTTATTATTTTGACAGCTCAAATGCCACCTCTGCATAAACAAGTGCTGGGGTTGGGCCACCTCAATCCAAAAAGTGTGGACACACCCCTGCAAAAGAGGGCCACAAATTCACGGCACCTGTTGTCTTAATTATAAATGAAAGAAGTCAAACCCTTTATTTATAATTTATCTATATGTATCTATATATTTATTATTTATCATTTATCTATTGAAATAATTTCAGAATGTGCGTTTTTATGGCCAAAAACTGGGTATTTGATGTAGGGAACAGTAAGGCACATTAGCACAATAATGTATGTAAGACGAAGAATGGTGTATTTCCAGTCAAACTACCAGCAGTGCATTTTAAAAGCCTATGTAACAAGTTCAAAAATTGACATTGCGCTATCTTTTTGAGAAGACAATGCCCTCCTGTGGTATCTTCTTTAGAGCTTTTATGTCGTTTCTTATCTGCCCTTTACTCTAGTGGTGAGTATGAGAAATGTCTCCCGCCTACCAGCGAGCGGCGCGCGCACACATACACACAGCCACAGAGCTCGCGCGCGCGCACACACACAGCCCTTCTATGTTTGTCAGACTCAAATCCGAGGGAGAGGAGCTAGCCGCCATTTTCTAAGCGTCTCTCCCTAAAACGAGAGAAAAACGCTCGCGACAAACTGCCATCTGGATTACCTTTCTCTCACTGAGAATCGGATTTTTTGGTGTAGGATTGCGGTGAAATCGCCTACAGTTGAAGTAAATCGGGGTAGAAAGGAGTGTTTCACGGCCTTGTCTTATATTCGAGCTAGCTGGCGAGGCGAGGAGGTGTAGATCGTTGATTCGCCCGTTGCCTGAATCCGGAACGAACCCGAGCGGCTCTGCGAACCGGGCCTTTTTCGCCATCCGGCTGTATTTTTGGACTAATTAATGGCAGAGTGACTGAATCAAGCCGTGTTTTTGTGTTAGCACCCTTTGGTTTTTTTCCATTAGAACTGCAGGGGATTGTTGCCGAAATTCCCTCGGATAGTGCAACCTCGTCACGTGGTAGGTTCCTCCTTTTTCTTTGTTAGCGAGCTAGCTAGACTGGCAGGGTATACTCCCAACTTATCAGCTTTTCACATATGTCTATAAACGCTACGTACATTTTAATCACACACCTGCTTGCCTGCCGAAGTAGGCCACAGGACGGTCCAGTATAGATTTACAACAACACACTGCCTGTATTTATTTTCACAGTCTAATTGCAATGCACACCATGTCTCCAGTCTGCATAAGCGGTGTTTAAAATAAGTTGTGATCCATAGAGTACAGGTGTCCTGTCATTGTTGATGGATATAAATGTGTGATATACCTCTGGCGTCCGTGCATGTTTTTTTATACCCTTTAATACACATCACTCGGGGCGTTATTGACTATAAACTATCACTCGGATGCGCGTAGGTTGCGTAGTAAGTGACTAAAATGTTTACTTCCCCGGTGAGGTTTGCGTGAACCCAGTTAATCCTCAATCACACACGTCAAAAAGCTGAGATGTGCCTTTTTTCTGTTTAACCGAAAGCAACATAATGCTCCATAACGTGATAAGGGCAGACAGCGTTGCACTGCAGTTGGCTATATCTTTGGAGCAGGTTGTGTTTCTTGCATCAGCAGCTTTTCAGAGCTAACGCTAGCCACTCGAGAAGCGCATTAATCTGCACGCAGTGTACCGAGTGACAGTTAAGCGAGATAATATTCATATTCATCATTTGGACCGCGGATAATCGCCGAATTTCACCGGGAATCACTCTGGTCCAACCCCCGCTTCTGTTAAATGGTTAACCCGGGCAGCTGTGGGAGAAATCCTGGTTATGAAACAACCTTATAACACTTGAACGCACCGCGGACAGACGCCCTAACCTTCCTTTAAAACGCTCTGATGTTTTTGTAAACACCAGGAAGACGTTTCGGTGATTACGTTATGCTTGGCTAACGTTGGATGTGGACATATTTGTCGCATCTCCAGCCAGACAGAAACGAGATAAGCTGGTGCTATAGTGCATAATGGATTAATGTTATGTGCATACTGGCTGTCTTTATTTGTTTCCTCCCCTATAGCGTGAACTAGTTCGGTGTGTTTGGAGCGGAATGGGCGGTTTAAGATAGATGAATTGCATTGCATAATCTGCTTCGGAAATACCAACATGGCGTAGTGCGCGCTGACTAGAAACTGCGGTGAAATACTGAGCCCCCATTCATCTGACCCTGCAGACGATACGCGGGGATGCAGCTCGCTTTTATCTCTTGTTTAATGTGAAGGGAGGCTTTTAAAAAAGGTTTAAATGAATATACAGGCAGTCTTTGTGAAAGGCTTGTGAATCAACGGGGCAATACTGCCTCTTAATATCGTGTTTATCCGTCTCGTTGCATATTTAATTAAGAAAAAAATCGTGTTTTCAGGATTGATATTCGAAGAAATTGTTAGAGTTCAGTAGGTTTGTCTGAAATTGACACAGGGACCTAGTCAGGATGACATCATGTGCTTTGGACTAATGCTGAGGCCTAAATCCACCTACTTACCCAGGCTGTGTGGAGCTCTGCTGCACACTGACTTACCAGGGCACATGTAGGGCAGTGGGGTTTGGATCATTTGCATTGGTTTTTCCTGCTTCTTCGCTCGTCAGAATATAATGGCAAAGCTCATTCTGTAAAGAGTAGCCTTGTGAGGAAATGACAATGAAGGCTTGTTCACACATGCATGGGTGTAGTGGGAATTATTTATTGGCCTGGGATGTAGCTCAGATGTCTGCTGTTATTCCATCTTTATAGTCAGCATCCCACGCACCAAGGTCAGTGCAGATCATTAAATTTTTCAGATGTATTTCAGCCTCTGGACTGGGCCTTTGTGTACAAACATACTCCTGTGATTATACCTAAATTAAATTACATTTTTTGCTCTTTTGTACGAGCTGCTGAACGCTTTTGACAGTAAATTTGATCTCCCCTTATGTTCTTTACCTGTAATGTTTCCCCCTGCCTCTTTGTAGGATCATTTTTAGCAGCGCTGGCAACCAGTAGGTCAACCAAATGTCAATGAGTCACCGGTGCATTTGATCAGGCCTTAGACTAGATAAGGTGGTAATCATTACTCCAGTTCCCATCAGTCAGTATGTCATACTTGACTTAAAGCAAAGGTTTATGCCACATTTCAGGGTTTACATTTGTACTAAATATTTCAGATGCTCTTTCTTTTTGGGTGGTGGTTTGTAATTTTCCACTCCCTCTACTGGCTCACAGAACCTGTAGTGCAACTATTCCAGTAGTATGTTTTATTGGACATTAGTTCAGCCTATGCATTTGTTGCTTATGCTTCCACTTGGTGTGTCATCATTTGATGTGGAGAAATATGTGAATAATATGTATTTGTTTATCAAATTGAATGATAGTTTTTGAGTCATTTTTTGTCTTCAAACACATATTAGCTTTAACCTTATGTCCTTCCATTGAAGTGAACCATCTCTATGACTATAAATATAGCAATACAAGTTCTAGACCTTTTGAGGTCTGCTGTTTCAGGATTAAATCAATATTTTTTTCATGTTTTTTTCAGTATTCTTGCTTTTGTTTATAGAATGGGGTTATAGGTATATCTCTGTACATGATTTTTATTCATATTGCAAAATAAAGACACTACATTACCTCATCAAATACCCTCCCACACAATTTAGAATTAGGATTAAATGTAAAATATTTGTTGTAAATTTAAAATTGTGCTTCTGAGGTTTATGAAAATACTCCATTTGACTTTGTCTTGTCCCCCCGCCCTCTTTGTTCTGTCCAGGCTGTCCTCAGGTGGGGCAGTAAGCGGGTGGAGTGGAGCAGGCCGCGGTGCCCGTCCCTCTGCACTGCATGGCTGCGATGGCGCCCGCTCTCACCGACGCCCCAGCCGAAGCTCACCACATCCGCTTCAAACTGGCTGCCCCATCCTCAAGTCTCTCACCGGCCAGTGCAGAGAACAACGGTAACGCCAGCAACATCCTTATCCACAGCAGCGGCCCCGCCAAGTGTAAGGCCGCCCCCGAAGAGTGCCCCCTTGACTTTTGTGGCGGCGACCAAGAACAGCAGCAGCAGCCCCAAACAGACTCTGTGGCTCAGGCTTCGGCCCTGGGCAAGCTCCAGCCGCTGGTGGCTTCTTACCTATGCTCTGATGTGACACCTGTCCCCTCAACTAAGGAGTCAATCAAACTGCAAGGAGTCCTCATCAAACAGTCTGTGCTAAAGAGCCACAGAATACTGGACAACTCGCTGTTCAACGGAGGAGGAGACTTCCTGTTAAGGAAGAGGCAGGCGATAGAGCTCTCTGGCAGCCAGCTCAAAAGCCTCATGAGTGGCAGCACCAACGGAGGTGGCCAGCCTATGGCACCTGTCAATGGCCTGGCCAAGAAGCTGGCCACTATGTCCAGCCCTGGCTGTGTGGTGGCAGTGAATGGCGACAAGCCGCCTGCCACCACAGACTCTCAGACCCAGAACCTGCCCCTAAACTCGGAGACCTTGACAGCTACCTTATCAGGGCATATCCCGGTGAAAGGAACCCTTAAACAGAAGCATTCCTCTGGGGTTTCTCAAAATACTGATGGAAAAAATCTTGAACCCACGGTGCTTCAGTCTGTTGCACTTTCCCCCTTTACCCATGGCAACCCTAACCCCACTGAACAAGTTAATCTGCAGGAGGCTGATTCACAAACGCATACCAGTCAGACACAGGGTGCTGACAGGGAGACAGCAGGTAGCAGTCAGCAGGGATCTCCATCCTGCACACCTGCACCCGAGCCTCCCTTGCCCTGTAGTTCCTCCTCGGACAGCCTTGATGCTGAAGTAAGGGAGCGCACCCTTCTCAACAGCAGCCGCCAAGCTGAGATTGAGAACCGACTAAGGCGCCTGCGCAAGCGCCTTCAGGTTGTACAGGCGAAGCAGGTGGAGCGGCACATACAGCAGCAGCTCAGCGGCTTCTTGGACTCGGCTCTCAACCGGCTACTAGCAGGTAATCGCAAATCGGAGACGGCGACCCCCACGGCGACATGGAGGACTGGGCGCCACTCTTCGTCAAACAACAGAGACAGCCTCAGCCGCTTCCTGAAAAACGGCGCCATGCCCTTGGAACTGGAGAGGCTTTATCTGAGTGGGTCAGCAAACCTTCATTCAGTAGAAAGCGCCTTTGACTCAGATGTAACAGAAAGTAGCTCTGGAGGGGACTCTGACCTGGAGGAGGAGGAGCTGGCCCGAGTGGACATTGAGCAGCGACATGTCAAAATGTAAGTAAAGATGACCTCACTGAGACATGAGGCCTGTATGTATGTTTCAGCTTGTATGTATACGGTCCTGTGGGGGTGGAAATTTCACTTCTAAGGCTCAAGTTGAATGTTGAAAGCAGCATTTGTGTGGAAAAACTGTTTCACAGTGACCAGGATTCTTGACACTTGTCCAGGTAACTCACATTACTCTCAGTCCCTGTATTTCCAAGCCCTGCAGTGTGCAGCTCAGGCCTAGCAGGTGCTAATGACAATTATAACTGCCTGTTCTGCTCCAGTAGTGGTTGGGTCAAACTCCAGGGAGGGGTAGATACCAGAGAGCATGTGTAGTGGTGTGGGTGGTATCATCCTGTAGAGAAAATACAGTTTCGAATGGACTCCAAAGTAAAAAAGCTCTCTCGTCACACGGTGCTTCCTCCTGAGAGGCTGAAACTGAACGTTCTGTTTATCTGCAGAGCGAACAAGTGAGCGCCCACAGAGCCAGTGAGTGTTTTGATTTAAACCGAAACCAAGAGGAAACAGAGAGTTTAGGGTGGCGGTGGTTTTTGTAGGAGGTGTGGGTTTTTATGTTTTGTACATGCTGCCCGTTGTGATGTCAGGCTTACCTCAGCAGGTGCTCGCAAATCTATTCCATGGGAAGTTGGCAACAGAGTGCTTATTTCTCTGACATTAGTGCGTTAAAGGGAGGGAACAAGTGCAGCAGGTGGGTCTGCGGCGTTAATGGACCTCCTGATCTGTGCAAGGTTGGGTAGATTATTAACTGTGTGGCTGAGAAACACAGATTTTTATTATCCTTAGCTGTGTTGACTTTAGACCTTTGACCTAAATATCTTCATAACTAAACAGGAAGCAGGAAGTGTCTGTGTGTCTTTGTGTGCTGCATTCATGAGACCAAAGTAGAAAAATTGCTTGAAATGTATTCAAACGGCGTCTCAAGCCTTTTAAGGTCAAATGTGATATTATAGCAGTTAATGTGCAAATTTACAGCGAGCAATTTCCAAGGAGAATGACCAATGAGGCGCCTCAGAGGGCCTGAGGTAGAAGGAGGATTGTGATTTTGCATTTTTTGTTGTCTCAAAGTGTGATACCATGGTCTTCACTGAAAAAGTCTCAAACAGCTGTCGTGTCATTCTTTAACAAAATAAGCTGCGATAGACAGAAAGGCTGCAGGATTATGACCAAAATGATAATCCCCATTACTTTAATCAGCGTTGAGATCTTGATTAAAAATCACAATCATTTATCACAGTTAGAGACACAGCTTCCTCTGTTTTATATAAACTCTCAGTCACATGGAGCGTAAGATTGCGTCAAAGCTTTATTTTTATTACTTATATATTATTCATGTTAATACAGTCGAACATGGATTTTTATTTTTAGTCGAAGTGAATTATCTGAACTTAGATTCATATGATCACAACCCAGTTACAGATCTAACCTACTACACTGTATTAATTTTTCAAAATGATACAGACTCAAAGGTCACTCAGTGTTTAATGTGTAAATCCACGTCAACCATCTTCTGCGCTCGTCAATGTTTGTTAACGCAGCACTGCTCCTTTTGCCCCTCTGCTTGACAAACACACACCTGACCCTCTTTCTCTCCATCTGCTTTGCTGCAGGTGTTTTTTTTTTCTTGCTCACATTAAGTAAATTTTTAATTGTGTGAAGGCCAAAATTTTAAGTGCAAACTTAACTTGATTAACCCTGCATCCCTGATAAAAAGTGAAGCTAAAATCTTGCAGAGAGGGAATCAGCTGATCTATAAAGATCATCTTATTAAAGGGAACAAATGTGTGCCTTACAACAGGGCAGAGTGCTGTGTACACAAAGGTGCAGAGATAGTATTTTACAACATTTGAATGTCCTTTGATAAAGATATTTTAGATGTTATGCTTGGTCGAGACATTAAAAGCCTCTGATGTGAAAACCAAATACTTTGCCTTCATTTGCATATAAGCTCTGTATTGTTTCTGTATAGGAGCTGGGAAGGTTCTTGTTTGTGTTTGATCACTGCTGCTATCCAGATCAGACCAAAACAGCGTTTGTATTTCGTTGATTTAATGCAGTAGTGTGTTCTCAGTACATAGTCAGATGAACAGTTAAGTCTTAAAATCTAAAGAGCAATTCTTCATATCCTGATAATACTTTTTAGTTCATGCTGTTATGAAACTGAAAGCGGTGCTTATCTGGGGGGATTTGAAATTGGACACTGTGAAGTTGTCGGTGCTTTCCACAGTTGGCAGATCCTTCAATATTACTACTGAGTAACTATATTGCAATTAGGCTCATGTGAGTGTGTGTTACTGGACGAAGAACTCCAGAGGACCATCTACATCTTGATAGGAATGAAAACTGGCCACATTTTTGCTAAAATACCGTTGTAGATGAGTGAAATTATGAAGATCACATGTGATATTTTGGTACATGCCTGCATTTTTATCCTTTCATAAAGAGCTTTAATTACTTATTTGTTTTGTGGACATATACAAGGGATAAACAGCTCATAAATACTAACACCATACACAGGAAAATGAAGCTGCAGGCAGCATTGATTATAGACAATCGGTGTTTATGAGCAGGGGGTTGATTCACAGTTGATCATATGATTAACCTTTTGTGGTGGCGAAGCTCCAAACAGATCACCATCATGCGGTTTTTCTCCACCCAAAGTGATTTTGTTTCCTAAGCTCCTTGATTCAGACTCTGGACGTCTGATGGATTCTTCTAGTCTCCAAACAGTTTGTTTACCTCCATGTTGTTCCAGATGCTTCTGAAAGACATTATTCCTATTTAAAAGTAGGGATAAGACAGATGCATCACTCACTGGTATAATGACTCCTACCCAGCTCATTACAGTCTTGAATATCCTTCAAGTTCCAGGGAAAATTACCAGCAGCAAACTCGCCTTTTCCCCCTCTGAGCTGCAGTTAATCTTCTGTTATAGCAAACATGACACATCTTGTTCCTGCTTTACCTTGAAAACACTTCAGCAGCCAACCATTGTCAGGCTTTTATTGTCACGCTGCTGTAGCTTCTTGCAACCTTAGTCACTGTCGTTAACAACTGTTAACACTTCTGCGGTGCTCTTATTTAAATGACATATTCGTTGTGTGTCTTGTCCCCTATATGCCAGCACGTCGCCAAGAAACAACCAAATGTTTCAGTTTGTCTTTACCGAGAACCAAAAGCTGTCTAACTCATTCTGGTGCTGAGGGTTACTATTTATTCTGTCAGTAAAAGCTTCCTCAAACTTTCTTCCTTAATCAGCTATGTAGATTTTCACAGCCCAGATTGCAGAAACAAGAAGTAGCACTGCATGCTTTGCAAACCCTTTGTGATTGTCCTGACTTCCTGCTGTTTACATGAGGTTTTATTTTCCACAATTCTGTGGCCACACATGATGAAAGTAAGTTCTTATTTTGTAAACACTGATTAGTGTATGCCGCAAATCTGGATGTTGTCTTTATAATGAGACACACAGACATGCAGAACCAAAAATCTGAATTTTAGATTAAAGCTTTCCCAGGTGGAATTATTATAAATAAAACAAAATGTTTGATATTATGGAGAGAAAGAACTTCCCAAATAAAAACGTCATTGTGTTTGATAACACTGAAGTAAGTGTGTTGTATTACATGAAACTTCCAGGAATAAGACAATAAAAAGGTTTTATCTTGAAGTTAATGTATCCTGGTGTATTCCCAGAGTATGGATCATATTGAACATTATTTCATGAGTCATAGTGTGTAAGCTCTTGAGCGTGCTAATACTGCCATACTCATTTGTTTTGTATTCAGTGGTTTCCTGGTATTTATTTAAAAACTAACTGCTTCAAAGCATTAAAATCCAAAACAACAGGATATCATCAGCACTGCTCGCAAAACAGAGGTTTAATCACTTCTGTAGCTTATTAATTTATGAGCTTTTCATGAATTTCATCAAGAGCCAGAGGATTGTTACTCCTGAGTTCTTTATTTTAGATGATTAGATTATAGATGGCAGAATTAAGTCATATTTCCCCAGTCAAATACCCTGTTAGCCTTAGTAGGTAGACCCAATTTAGAGTTAAACAAGTATTCTTGATGATGACGTTTAAGTCAGTGTCTATCACAGCATTATACATATATAGTTAATGACATAAAGCCTGTGTATTTATTCACTTCAGCTATTCTAGAGATGCACAAACTGGATTTATGTCTGTGTTTTCAGACTCATTTTGGCTGAAACAAAAATGCACACACCCTTTTTTTCATCATAAAAAACACCAAATTTCTCCTGGACTTGAATTCACCTGTCACTTGTAGTGGTACAGTCTGTTATGTAAACATAAATAAATAATTACGGCATAAATAATATGCTGTAAAATCTGAAATATAAGCTGGACCGGTGTATAAGACACAGTCAGGTTTTGGGGGTGTCCCAGAGGGGAAATGGCTCAAGCTTCTCGCTGCAGAAGATTCTATTGTTTTTAACAAACGTCTACAATGTGCAGTTTCTGTAAGAATGAAGCTGTTATTTGCTATCTTATCAGCTACCAGTGCAGGAGTTAAATTCAGAGACCATGCAAGTACATTCCCTTAAATTTGCATGAACATTAGCCGCTGCCCGTGACCAATTGCTTATCGATCCAATTCTTTATCAACACAGTACACATGAATAGTTCATCCCCATCAACGACGCTGATTTACTCCCTCTTTTATTACTTTTAATTTCTCAGCTGAAACAATAGAGCCTGGTTTCTGAGTTAAAGGTCTTTAAAGGTCAGCTGATTGTGGATCATAATAATGATAGAAACCTACAGCTAACAACAGAAATCCCACTAAATCATTAAATCGAAAACATAAATCGTCACAGATTACTTTTGAATTAGAGGGACTGGATCCAGACAGTCTCAGGAATCACACCGATCTTCTCTGTGGGATAGAAAAGCTCCTGAATGTTAAAGAGACATGCAGATTGAAGCTGTCATGCTGCTGGCCTTATAAAGCAAGTGTATCTTACAGTGAGTCAGTATGTTGTAAGGTTGTATTTTTAAAGCTGAACGATATTGGGTTGCATTATGATAACACTTATGACCGCGCCTGTCTTCCGTCTGCCATGACTACTCCTGCGGTTGTCGTTAGCATCGGCTGCCTCTGGCGATCCATTATGTCATTATTTTCCAAGGCACTGACAACAATTGAACCAAGTGGAAAGCGCTATTAAAGGAACTGTTATGCATAAAGCAAATGATGTCGATGGCTCAAACTAGCTGGAACCGGTTCTGATCAGGAACCAGTTTTCAATTCCCACCCTTACTCTACTTATGGATTACGGCTCTGATTCTTCTGGGAGAATCCTTTTTTGGGGGGAAAGGTGTTATAACGTAGCTTTGCTAGACTTGTCGTCCCCAAAATGTGTCCTACATCTTTTGTCGTTTGTCTTAGAGCGCCATCTGTACTCTACTGTATAGAAATTAAGACTATAACAGGGCTCTGCTCTGGTAGTAAAAGTGTGTCTTCTAACATTTCGAACGTCTTCACTATAACCCACATGTTCAGGCTTGTTGTTGGTAAGCTGTCTTGTGTGTGTATAATTAATACATTACCTTAAACTGCTGTTGTACGTTTCTGCAGGAATGTTCAAATCCACCATACTGATTATTTACTTTGTAGGTTATAACTGTTGATATTGATTATATAATACAGCCCTAGAAATTTCATTCTTGGTCATCTCTATTGAGAGGAAAGGTCCTTTCACACTGGGACCGTTTTTTTTTTTTGTGCGATTATTTGCGATGTCTGATTGTTTACGTGTCGGAAAACAGAGTGCGTTTTCATAAAGGACACAAATATTACAAAGATAACAACCTGAAGGACATTCACCTTTGCGTTTGTTTTGTCATAAATTTATCAAATGTTCTGTTACTGTTTTTACCTGGGACGCTGTCGGATGGTAAGGGAAGGTCCCGCCCTCCTTCACCTCTGATTGGCTTTAAGTGCTGACCATTTGGCTTGAGCGTGTGATGACGTTTCCATCTTTTCTAGCCAATCAGAGGTGAAGGAGGCGGGACTTTCCCCGGGATGCATCTTTTTTCCCCCTGGAAAGCCGCAAAATCGCATCAGGCTCGATGCGTCAAAATTCGCCTCCGAATATTATATAATTTCGCGTTCTATATTTGCGTCGGCCTGGTGTGTGAGGACCTTAAATCTGCCTGGCCATATATACTGTCAGTGTTTGAAGCTCAGTGCAGTTTCTGTTGACTCAAAGTCTTCAGTCCATTTAGGTTTTTTAGCTGTTCTTTTGTTCTAAAAATCAATATGTCAAAGACACAAAGCAATCTGAATGCTTTGACTTCATTGCACAGTAACTAGGAGGGGGAGAATCAGTCATTAATCATTAACTATAATCTGTAGATGCTGGCTGACCTAATATAAGAGCCTTCTGAAGTGAATATCTACATGTTGCTTTCCCAGCAGGAGTTTGTGTTCAGCGCCCTCATGCTGTTTTTTTTCCCTCACAAAAACACCTCGACCTGAGCCCACTTGACAACAGGTCCGGCTCTGTTCTATAAAAGCAGAACTGTTTTATTGACCTGTTTTACCTGCCGCACAATGCTGCAAAACGTAGTGCTTTGAGAGACACAAAACAGGTTCATAAAGCGGCGTTGATTTGTTCAGATGCTCTTGAATAAGCCCTCCCCCGTGTGAGAGGTTCTGTATGGCTGTCACAAAAGCACCTGTCACTTCTGGCGTTTGTAAATGTTTGCCAAGCGGTGGCACATGTAAGCCGAATAGTTTTCTGCACGCTGAGTGAAAGCTGCCATGGAAATATAAAACTGTTCATCTGTAGTGTCTTTAGAAACAGCTGGGCGATGCACACTGAACAATCATCCCTCCCACAACGAGAAAGAAACTGGTTCTGAGCTCCAAACCTGATTGTGAATGAGTCGGTCTGCAGGGATTGGGTGTGTGTATGTATATACCCATAATGCCACATTTTCACAACTGACACTTTGCCGTAGTTACCAATTAATGGCTTACAGTTGTACAGCAGTAAACAGAGCAGACAATGTAACGTCTTCTCCCAGCAGCAGCACCTCAATTATTCAACCTCAGCTGAGTGGAAAATAACCTATTTGAGCAGTTTGTTTGAATGCGGCGCACTGCTTACAACTAATCCTGTCAACCCTGTCCATACTGTAGACGTGGTTTCCCGTATCTCAGAGGATTGGGGGGTAGCCAACATCTGTTGTCGTGCTTATGCTGCAGGGCCTCTGTGCTCGAGCCAGTGTGTCTGTCTGTAAATGTGACGTCCATAATGGCCTCTATATATGAGGGTGTGGGTGCTTCTAGCTTCAGAGGACGAGGCCTGCCCTCAAACCAGCTGCAAAGTGGCCGACACAACACATACATTAGAAGATGACGTTAAAGCGGAGCGGGTTATGGAGGCATGTTACAAAGAGCAGGGGTTGTTCTGCGTTAAGGAGCGAGTGGGCACAGTCTCTTGTTTCTGAGGCAACAATAATGCTCATCAGGAAATCTCAGAGCTTACATAATGGCTCATAGACAGAACAATGAAAATGTCTGAAATTTGTTACCGGACTGAGGCTCACGGGCTTTGTGTCTCTCAGATGGTTGGATGATCCGGAGTACATGTTAGTACGCAGTAAGACAGCTAACATGCCTGTCTGCCTGCTCTGCTGCGGCTTGTGAACTGGGGTAACCAGGCTGGCGGAGGCTACAGCGTGCCTTTCATGCTTATGGCTCAGCATTACTCTGCAGTCTGAGCAGCTCGGCTCTGTTTTTTTCCCCCTCTCTGTCCATTCCTCTGTGTGTGTCTGTGTGTGTTTGTATACGTATGTGAGTTCCTGTATAGGTTTCTGTCCCGTTTGACACATCTGGATGTGTTTAGCCAGGCCCAAGTTCCTCAACACGAAACCCACAGGCGTTACATAACCCCCCCTCTTTATGTAATGACTGCTGCAGATCTCCGGCTGAATATGCCCTCTCTAGTTTTTCCTGCCCCACACCCTGTCGGCCGGCCTCGCTCACAATCCCCGGCTCCTGAGCACTCTCTTCCTGTTAAAGAGGAGTTTAAGCAGCTGTCTTGAGAAACACCAGCCAGCCATCCTGGCAACACCAGAATAAAGTGAAAAAAAACGAGGCAGCTTTCAGCCTCCATAAATGTTTCAGTGTTTGGGTAATTTTCAGCTCTTTAACTGTGCTTTGAAAATCCTTGACTCCGGAGAACAAAGAAATTAAAATGACAGCTGCTGCTTTGATTTCCCTTGTTCTTGTTACTACGTGTGAATGATGAGTGAATGTTTTTCAAAGCATAATGGCAAAATGATTCCATTTCATTTCATATGGGAGGAAAAATGTCTGCGGGCTTTTGTTTTGCCTCCATACCTCCATTACCTGGATTTATAACCACGTCGCTTTGGCAGATTTTTGTAAAATGAGCTTTTGTTTCAAAATGTGGTCATGGCTGAAAATGAGAGATTCATAAGCTTTTATCTAATTCACATAAGTGAGATAACTACACTGGAGCTAGCCTATTCTGCGCTCAAGTGAAGAATCAAAAACCGTAGAGATGAAATTCTACAGAAAGTGGGGAAAAAAAAGGAAATCACATCATGGTCTAATGAAATATCTAAATCACAGAGGCTGCTCTTCTTTGTTCGCTGTGAAGATGCCCCGACCTACATATTTTGTTCTCAAGAAACAAAAGAAAGATGAGTAGACTCTCGTGTTGGTAAAGTATTGATATCAGCCCATTAAGACTTGATGTTGAACATCAGAAACAAAGACGATCAAATCTGCAGATAAAACTGACTGTGGTGAGAAGAACTCCACAATGCAAACCTAGATTTACATGCCATCCAAGTCGAAGCCGTTTCCTCATTATCCCAGAGTTTTACACATTTGAGAAGCATTTTACTTCATACTTACACAGACTGTCATAATAAGAGATTATAAAATTACTCCTAAACTAAACAGATGACTGCTGATCTGTACAAGGAAAAACATCTCATCTTTCAACATCAGAAATTGTCTTTGCTTCGCTGGTTAATGTCAGGATAAAGAACAAACCGATCCTGATCGAGATCAATATCAATATCATAGCACTTTAAATTTGACAGTTTTCTGATGCTCAACATGAAACAGTGATGTGAAAATCTTAAAGTAAGGATTTAGACTAAAGCCTGATTTATATTCTGAACTAGGCCTGGGCGATTTGGCAAAAAAAATGATCACAATATATTTTGTCATGTCATCCGATCTCGATTATTGTCACGATTTTTTTTACTGCCTGTTTTAAAGCATCTGTACTAAAAACTAAAGAAACTAGTTTAGTTAATTCAACATTTTTTTAACATACAAAGTAACTAACAAAGAAAATTCGCCAACATACCTCGCACATTGGCTTAGTTGCTCGACGTCACTTAGGAGCTCCATGTTCGGTCATTCTGTTTATTTCTCCGACAACTTACAGAAGTGAGCAGAAAAAGCTTGACTCTGATTGGCTGTTGTGACGCACATTTCCGCTACGTTTGATCAAGTAAATATGCTCACAGCTGATCACCGTGATCGAACGTAATTGTAAATATCATGTGTCTCCCCGGAGGTTACCTGTAGAGAGCTCAGGCTGTGCGCAATCATCAGTCACTATCATCAGACATAAACAAGAGACATGTTAGAAGTAACAGAGGTTACTGTTATGCTAACTCTGGGTCTCAGTGCTTTGGTAAGTGACAGATTCTTGAGCCGAATCGGGCGACTGATGATCGTGGACAGATTCCACCGCCAGCTCTGCCTCTGCTCAGTTTTTCCAGTGTTCCCACACCTCAGTCGCAGCGTTGTTTTTCTTGTTAAGGTTTCCACCAATAAAACTGAACTTAAGTGGTAAAATACCTCGACCTGCCTATTTGTTACGTGGCGATTATGCGCTGTGCAGATGTGAAAAACTGAAGACTTGGTCCTTTCAAACTCTCTGCTGTTGTCTTGACCCTCACGTCCCCCTTTGCCTCTACACCACCACTACATTCATGTGCTCTGAAGTATGTGCTTCCAGCGCTTGGGGTGCATGGCAGCTATCATGAGTGTCCACAACGTTGCTCTGCAATACTCCACCCAGACGCTAGTTGGCAGTACAATTTCTATTCTGGTCATATTGCCGGTTCTCGCACAGGAAACATGACGCTTAAATCTGAGAGTGTCATTGTTGGAGTTGGAGCTGATAAATATTGAGCAGCAGCTGATCACACTGAAAGGAAAAGAGAGGTGACATTGGAGAGGACAAGGGAATATCGTGACGAGACTGGAAATGCTGTAAATGCAGGAAATAGGATGCGACCCAGCGGACCAGTCATAGGTCTTGCAGTCTGAGGAGTTGAATTTTTTAAGAGGTGCATGTGAGGCTATGTTTGTGGGCGTCAGCAAAGGTACAGGGCTACGCAAAGCTTAGAGTGTTTGTTCTAGTGTGGAGTTGACACAGAAACACGAGAAGAGAAAATCCTGCCCTATTTGTGTCGCCGGAATATTCCAGCTTGAAGTCGTTTCTTAGCTTTAGATGTAGGGATGTTTCCTTACATACAGGTTTCACATCACCTTCAAAATCAGGCTGCTAAAATGTGATTTTCTTCCTACTTACAGTGAATCATAACCTGCATTGTTGTTGTTAAAGCTTTCATTATGTTAGCATGGCACCCTGCAGTTAACTGCTCGTCCAGCTGCTCATTTTGCAATATTTGACAATATTTAGCATTGCAACAAGAGCATATCCAGATCAGTGTTGTCAGGAACCTGATTTCAACCAACAGCAGCAACTGAAATCTGTGACACAGCAGCACCACCTCACAAAAACAAGGAAATGACTCCAACTTAGGGAGAGGGACAGATGCGAGCTGCACCTCCAGCAACAAAAACTGTGTTTGGAATATTTTTGTGCATTAAAGTGTCACAGCAGACAGCTGAGCTCGGGTCCTGAGATGACGCATTCAGAGATGAGCAGCTTGCATGCGAAGGATGTAAGTTGAATGGCTTCATGTGTTGAGCAGTGTTTCGCTTTCAGTTTATCTAGATGAAGTCTTCCGGATTTGTCCTTGGTCATTTTTGTCCATTGATTTGCATCAGGATTTAAAAAGCTGTTACGGTATATTATAAGTGTTTCACTCTT
The DNA here is from genome assembly GCA_962446985.1 of Xyrichtys novacula. Classification (NCBI taxonomy): domain Eukaryota; kingdom Metazoa; phylum Chordata; class Actinopteri; order Labriformes; family Labridae; genus Xyrichtys; species Xyrichtys novacula. The sequence goes on along the minus strand of OY660882.1, from coordinate 994,062 downwards.
GTAATCCGTTTCGGTGTGTATATTTGTCATAACTTGAGGTTGAAAATGGCAGTTTAACCACCAGAACAGGAAAGGCGTCAAAGCTGCATCAGCAGCTGTTTCTGAGGAGGTTCACCTTCTGCTGTTCAATAAATGTGGAGGAAGTAAACTGCTGATGATGGTGCAGTCAGGCCCCTTATGTGCACAAACGTTCTTATTTTGGAGCCCTTGTCTCTCAGAACTGATACCCCCTATATACAGGAAACTGGCGTGTAAACAGTGTACTGCCCATACTGCTGTGAGATGTAGTGATAACACATGACTGAGCTACTCATTACAAAGATCAACCAAAGAGAGTAAATCTTTCTTTTAGGAGAATTGTGTGTCTGTCTCCAAGAGAAGAATAGCCCGTCACCAAACACAGTGTAACATAAACACAGTTTTAATACACACACAGACACACACACTCAGACACACACAATGGATGGGGGGAGTCGAGGAAGTCTGTGTGTGCAGAAATATGCACTGCACCACAAACAGGAATCTGGGAAGTGTTCTTGGTAACATCATGTCTCCTCTTCTTTCTCTGTGGAAGGATACGTCAGGTGTAGATGCGTGAGCCGGCTCTCAGCCCAGAGATCTGTTGGTTTTTGGAGCGAGCACTCAGCCACGTTTCTGAGCGGCCGTGTTGGTTTTGGAGGGCTGGTATGGTACAGGGGTCTTCATACAACGTATGTGCTGCATCCAGAGAAGCTCCACAATGGAGAATGTGCTGACTGCCAGAAAACCACGGCCGTAGTGATTGGCGCCCGTGCTTTGTGAGCGTGGGAGAAGGGGGGGGGAGAAAAATGTGTCCTGGTTAGAGGGGGGGAGGATGAAGCTCCTAATGTCAGGACGGGGGAGGTTCTCAGTGCTCACTACAGACCCCTCCTCCTCCTCATCGTCCGCCGTCACTCTGACGATTAAGGTCACTGGACTGAAGTGTGTTTATATTCCTCCAAATGACATTTTTAGCTCTTCCTGCGTCCCTGACACCATGATTTACCCAAAGAAAGACAAGTATCTACTGGTGTCTCAAATCAAAACCAGCCCCGGATAGAAACCTCTGGGACTGGAGCTTTCTGACATGAAGCATCAACAATGAGTCAGTTAGTTAACAATGTTTAACAGAAAAACAATTTCTTTAAAAAAAGGGACTTTCCAACACTCCGAGTCTGTGCTTTAGACATTTTTCAACATTTTTGACATTTATTGATCAAACAAATAATCAGTTCATTAGAAAAATAAACACCAGACAGAGTATTGATTAATGTGGGTGCCCCAAATTTCAGATTGTCCTCATTAACTTGTAGTTGTTCATTGAAGCCAGCTAATTGCACCTTCATGCTGTTGATTTGTTCGTCAAATGGATTTAATTTCAGGGTGCTGTTTGTAACATAGTCATATCAGTACAGAGATATACTAACCCCTAAAAATGAAGCCTTTAACAATTAAACATGGGCAAACTCAAACTTTATAGAAGGAGCTGTAAACATCAGCACTGACACAGGGATGTGATCGTTCACAAACGTGAGGGTGTGACCTTAGATTCACACATGTATGTGAAAACATGTTTTAAATAAGGGGCTTTTAAACTGCTTAATCAAATCAGACTTTCAGAACATCCAGAGGCTAAAAATAGTCGTGATGTTTGTGTCGAGCTGGAGCTCAACCTGCTGGTTTAAACTGACAGCAGTGAGCCATGTTGTCTGTTTGTGTTTATTTCCTGTGCTGAGTGGACTTGAAAGTATGAAGCGGTGTTCGTCACCAGCTAGTGATCGACTGCAGCAGAACATACACACCTCTCTCTCTCTTTCTCTCTCCTTCTCTGTTGCTATGGTTATGGACGCTCTGTCTAAGGGTGTATAAATCAAGATTAGTAATTACAGTCCCACATAACTACATAATAACTACAGATGGGTTAATTGTGTTTAGCCTACTGCTGCTTATCCTATAGACTCCTGTGCTGAAATAGCCTCGAGTTTGAATCTTTGTGTGTGTTTGTGGGGGTGGTATGGGGGGGTCCTGCTTTTTGTCCAGTGCCAGACACATCTCTGCTTACAGAAAAGGGTGATGGTGTGTTGTAGGCAGCTGAACACTATGTTCATTATTGAACTTAGTGTCACATTGTCTTCCCTGAGCCGGAGTTACGAGTAAAGAGATGCAGTGATTCAGCCTGTACTGACAGCTTTTGGATTATTCTACATGTGTGTTTTTCTAAGAAGATATGAGGTTGTTAGTATGTCTTATAAACTGCACGTCGCTTTCTCAGAGAGGATGTAAACACTCCCACGCTGCCAACGTTTTCTTCTCTTTTCACATTTTCATTATAAAACCAGATTTCCTCTGCCCCACAGAGACTCTCCTTCTGAATGAGCAGCTCTGTGTATGAGCTCGTCTGCATTAAATCGGCGCAGCACAACAGCTAAACTTTGGCCGCTGACATTGGTGCCTTAGACTGACTCTGTCAAACTTGTACTTGGATGTGCACTCCCCTCCACTCTTAATTTCCCACCTCTGTCAGGGCTTGACACTAACTTTTTCATAAGGAGCACATGTGCTTCTACGTTGGAGGAGTAAGGAGCACACAAAAAACTTTAGGGGCACCATGAAAATTTATCAAATAATGTTTGTCTTATTGGTCGACATAAGTACTATTATTTGAAATCAATTTGAGGTCTTCAACAAAATGTTGAAAATTTGGCTTTAAATTTAAAAAACATTTTTAGAGGACAAATTAGGGCAATAAAAAGACGTGTCTATTGTCCAACCTTAGTACTATTAGTTGAAATTAATTAGGCATGTGCCGATGTGAAAAATTTGATATCACGCTATTGGTGACCCAAAATATCACGATTCACGATATAACCATGATTGGTTATAGCACATTGCTTTTAACGTTATTAAAAATGGCAAAAAAACAGCGAAATCACTTCTCTGTGCACAGCATGACACGCACAAACAATATGAGCAAGAGGCAGCTAACGCGACGTTGGGAGCATTAGCTTTTTGAGCTAAAGTTGGCAGAAACGTCACTAACGTTGTCAATAATAAGCAGTAGAGTAGACCAAACTTGTTGCGGTCATGTTGTTTTTACCTTGATTTGGGCGAACGATGCTGGATGGTTTCCACGGAGGTGGGCACGTAGGTTTGAAGTGTTCGACAACAGCGCTGCAACTTCCTTACGGCATAACCTTCAGATTGGTGTCAGGTTTACCTGCTCCGTCTGTTTTGTGAAGCCACAAACCCCCGTCTGTCTGTTCTTTGTGATCTCTGTCACTGTAGAGTTCAATAAGAGCTCCGTCTGCTACTAACTCAGTGTTTTGACGCTCTCCATCCCTACCAGAGAGTACGCACCTCCTTGGGATCATTATCCAGGTCACCCTGAGAGACGTCTCACCTGGCCTCTCCTCCCTGTGGTGTATATGTTGTCCACCCGCCTCTTAATGACTCCCGGGCATGCTCAGAGTGATTAGTGCACAAAATCGTACTACACACTTTGCGCCACTGGTGCTGTCCTTAGATGCGTCTCCACAGGGATTCACGCATGCAAATGAGTTGCCAGTGAATTGATCTGATGCACCAGGCCTGGGCGTGTTCAGCTGTTTTGTTTTTTTTACATTGACGAGTCAGTGTGTAAGAAGAGATCATGTTTGTTTGTGTGTGTGTGTGTGTGCAAAGAAGGATTAGGCCTGTGGAATAGCAATAGGAGATGTTATGAACAGGTAGCACTGCAGCTGTATTTGCAGCAGTGTCCTTGATTCTGGATTGCAGTCAACCAGCCATAGATTTCTTCACGTTGTGGCTGAGTGAAGGAAAGAATCAAGGCGTCGCTCTCTGATTGTCCGGATTGGTTGTTGATGTCTGCATCAAAGCCACACTAACTCTCCTTCCGCTCAGCTCCGCAATAAGACAAGCATGCCTGGTTGGATTATTGGTTATCCCAGTGTCTGCCGCACTGTTCCCTGACCCAGTCCCACCCCCCTCCAGCGCCCTGTGGCCTGTAGATTGCTTTTAAAGCCCGTCTGTTCCTCTCCGGGCTGCCAGAGCTTCCCAGTCCTTCTCGTCCCTCTTCTACCTCCTCTCCCTACCCCCGCCCCCCTTCCCCTTCCCGTCTCTTCTCCCTCTCCCAGCAGTAGCCTTTCTCCACTTCCTCCATCCTGTTGGAGCTCTGGAAATTGAAAACAGAGTCGGGTGTGGGGAGGAGAAAGCGCAGAGGAGTGCAAGGTCTATCTTTGTCTGCCATCTGAGTCATTTTTTCATTGTTCAGCCACGGCCACTGCTGCCAGTATTTTGATGAAACAGCACCCTCTGTGGTTGTTGCCGCTCAGTACAGGAGCAGACATTTTCCTCTCATGTCTGCCTTTGAAATGCCCATTCTGTGTGTCATACTGGTAAAATGGAGTACTCTGCTCTGAGCTGGGATCCACTCTTAACCATGAAATCAATCAGTCAAGTCAAAACCTCTATTTTTATCAAATTTCCTCATTACAAAAACACGTCTGAACATGTTGTTTTTGGGAAGATTTTTTTTTTCCCAGGGTGCCTGCAGTTACTGAGAGATTTGTATAATGCTGATTCACTGACCTCTGCAGTCTGACAGGGGAAATGCTTTAAGGCTGACTCGATCATGTGCTTTAAACGATGAGTTTTGCTGTTGTTATGAGGATTTCTGTGTGTCATCAGGACAGAGCAAACCTTAATCAGACTCGACTGTAAATCTGAATAAAACTCTTATGTAGAGAAGTAGATTTACTGAGATCCAGGCAGCCTCCTGTTTTATCCAGAAAATCTGAAAATAGAAGTTTATTTTTTAAACATATATGAATATAAAACTAAATGTTTTTATACATTTAAGATTAAAAAAGGCACATTAATGAAATTGATGTCCTCAAGTAGGGGTGTGGGACACTGACAAAGTAAGAGCCTGATATTTTTGCATGTGTAATAAACAAAAATTGTGTTTTTGATATATGAGTCAATGACGTATAAGGTTTTTAAACATGCCAATTTTAAAATGACAAAAATATGAATATATTAAGGATGTGTGTATAAAAAATTTAATGTTAAATTTTAGTGTTTTTTCATATAGATGAGTTGCCCGTGGCCTTAAAAAATGTCATGTGGTGTGACCATAATTTCTCTCAAAATTATTTTTTTCAACATACTTAATAGTTTTTTAAAAATAGTCATTAATATGAAGTAGATCGAAACAAAGTGTTTGCATTTCATTTGAGTTTTTGTAAATAATGATCTCACATTTTAGCTCTATAATGTCAGTCACTGAATTAAATGCAGTTAACTACTAATTTTGTCTTTAAATTGCATGATACTGATAAAAATGTTTTAAAACTACCTTTCACTTAAGCATATTGTATCAAATGTAATTATTGTTCGCACCACATGATATTTTGACACGTTGAAGTTCAGAAAAATGACAAATAAGACCTGATTTTTGAAAAGTTGAAGTGACTACATATATGAGAGAGAGAGTCTACATATAGAAAGTATATTTTTGTGCATTTAAACCTTTTTTAACTTAAAAAAATTCAGCCGGACAGAATATTTAGGCGTCACGTCATTGACCCATATGTAAAGTAGTCTCGTATCTGCTTTACTTAAAACTGAGCCATGTAAGTGAATATAAAATAAAGACTGATGAGATAAAATCAAATAGTCATGAGGAAGCAAACAGCCTTCAGGATCGACTTCGAACCTGCTGCATGAAGACCCTCAAAAAGTGTGAGGAGAGCATTTTAAACCCACACCTTAGCTTACGGTTACCTGAGTGTGTTTCTGTGTGGTTTGTCATGACTCCTCAAGCTTTCATATTCTATGAAGTGGTTTGCTGAAGCAGTGAGACATGTTTGCCGTCGACCTGACAGCAGCTGCCTTCCAACATATTGTCATCTTTTTAAAGTGAAACCACCTCTGTGTGAGTGAGAATGATCCACGGCGAGCAATTAAATTCAAAGATGTCCGTCCTGACTGAGGCTGCTGGTTTTTGTGTTTTGTCTCCCGGTGCTTTTTGTTCACGAAGCTATGATAGTGGGTGAACACTGCATGTGTGTGGACTGTAAAAGTGTGTTTTGATTCATGAATATGTGACGTACTCTACTGTCATTTTACACATCATTATAAAAGATTTAAATTTAGATGTCATCCCTTCTCATAGAGTATCTTTGTAAATGTTTAACTCAGGATAAACGGAGTGAAGAGCAGAAAACATGAATTCATGAGGCTGAATTATTTAGAGCTTTCCATCTGTTTGTCTTGACTGATGAAATTGTTGCTGCTGCCCAATTAAAAATCTATTACTAATTACATTTATGTGCTTTAATGATGGATAGAGTTTTTATTTCAACATTTCATGTGCGGTTGGAAAATTGTCGTGTAACTCCTCTGGCCAAATGGTTCATAACTGTTCAGTTTCTATTTTGGCCCGTGTCCAAAAAGGATCTTCAGGTCTCTTCAAAAATCTACCAGCTGTTGCCAAAGTTCGGATCCATGTTCTGATAATGCTGCTGATATTGTTATTTTTATCCAAACCTCATCTGTTCACCTTTTTAAAACATTCGTTCCTTTTTTTTTGACCCTCAGATGGAAGCGTGCAGAGAGCCGCTACACGGTGGAGAGAGCCGCCATCATCAGTCACTGGAACTGGCTCCAGGCCCACATCTCGGACTTGGAGTACCGCATCCGACAGCAAACCGACATCTACAGACAGATCCGCGCCAGCAAGGTCAGTCCATCTATCTTTTTGTCTATTTGATTGTTTTAAATACTTGAGTAAAAACATGATTCTCTGTTTATTTAGTTTGTGGTTAAAGTGCGACTCTCGTGTTTTGGTTGTTCAGGGCTCTGTCGAGTTGGGAGGTGTGGCCCCCTGCACGGTGTCTTCTGGTGGGACAGAGGTGAAGGCAGAGCCTGTAAACACTCAGGTAAGCAGGGGCCGGTGTTCCCACACAGCTGTGATCAGACTCTTTCTGTCCCCTCAAGCTCAAACCAATCAGTGTGTGTGCTTTAAAACTCTTTACTCAACTCAACTCAACTTCATTGATAAAGCACAGCTGAACAAAGTGCTGTACATAAATAGGCAAAACAACGCAGTAATTAAAATAATGGATAAAAGAAAAGCAGAATTAAAAAGGAAAATATAGTTTCAATGTTTTTAAAAACTTATTTAAAAGCATAGAAAGAAATAACTAAAAACAAACCATAAAACACCAAAACAGGAGCCGAGTCTCATGCAGGGTTAAAAGCCAATGAGTAAAAATGGGTCTTTAATCTGACTCCCTCAAATGCCGTATCCAGAACAGCTGGTCCAGCAGTTTTTGCTCTCACCACCATCATCTTTTTTTTTCTGTAGTTACTCAAGCAAAAGTCCTTCATATATGTGGTTATATTTTCTCTTGGTTTATAGGTTTAGATATGGATTCAAAGTTGAGTGTCCATTTAAGAGAAAGAGGCGTATTTTAAAGAACTCAGGGTTAAAGTTCCTGTGAGGAAAAACATCTCTCACTCTGAGTGTCTGCCAGGAAAAACATTACAAAAGAGATGTTTCTGTAGAGCGCTGTCAAGTGTCGTCTGTGACACCTCCCCCTCCAGACATCACAGGGATCAATTAATGAATTGTTATCTTGTTTACTTACTATCTTGTTTGCTTTGTTAGGTCAATAAAAGCACCAGTGTCAATTCCAGGCTCATTCATAACCAGCTGGAAAAGTTCTTACAGGAGCTTTAATGTAAATTTGTTATAAATTACACAATAGAAACAAACACTAAATAAAAATGCCTAATAAAAAGCTGTTAAAATGATATTTCAGTTTTCTTCAGATGAATATGACACTTACCTGAAGTTTGTAAATTAGTGAATGAAGACGACAGTAAAAGCAGCTTTCATTCAGCGCTTCCTCTCAGCGTTGGACGGTGGGTTCGACAGTCTCCTGCACTCTCAGGTTTATTCCTACCTGCCCGGTAACCAATGAGACAGTCCGCGTTGTTTGTTCTCGTCACAGCCTCTGTTGGAAAAGATGAATGTTGACAGGAAATGATTTCCTTTTTGTCTTGTCTGTCGGGTTTGAACTGATTTAGAGTGAAAAGAATTTGAGTATGAAGCTCCTTCAGGATTCATCTCCTGATAATTTTCAATGATTTATCACAGGATGAGACTCTCAGGACGGATACGCTCGAGGTGTTTGTACAAATGTTTATTGAACCAAAACAACTGCTGGTGTGGCCTCTGCTCCGAAGAACTGTTCTGACTGATGGCCCGCTTTTTTTTTTTTTATGAAGTGATCCAGATTCAAACATAATCCTCACTGGATTCAGGAGCCTGATAAACTGACAGGATATGATCAGAAACTTTGAAACAGAAATGATTGAATTGATTCAAATCTTTGGACACAACAGTCTTCATCCCAAGACGCACTTCAAAGATCAAGAGCAGGTCTAGACCACGCGCATTGTTTGATAAATTATCAAGACCCAACCTAAGATGAGTTTTGGCGCATCTCATCTAACACGAATAACAGTGGTGAGGAAGAACTTCCTTTTAACAGGCAGATACCTTGAGCAGGACCAGACTCATGTTAGACAGCCACCAAGCTGCTGCTGGGTTGGGGAGGAATACAGAAAGATAGGGGGAGAGAAAGAGAACAAGATAGAGGGAAGGAGAGAGAGAATGAGGAAGGGAGAGAGTGAGACAGGGGACAGCAGCAACATTAAAACAACAACAGTTCATGTAATGATGAAACAAAATGAATTCAGTTTACAGGGTTAGGACATGAGTAATTATGGACTATGTTAAATTAATTTAATGTGATTACAGTCAGCAGGTCTAGTAGTAGTCAACTCTAGTTTTATGTTATTGATGTCAATGAGGCTGAATTTTTGACTCCTTCATACCTTGCGGTCTTTAAAATGAATCAACAGAGAGAGAGTAAAGAAAATACAAGAGGGCGAACGAAGATTGAGGAACTTATTTTGTGATCGTTTCATCGCGGTTAAGTTCTGGAGGACTTAAAGATTCACCTGCACACGCCACTCATACCCATATTTTCTGGTCTTGTTTAAAGATACAACCTTTCTGCACCTTATTATTCAAAGAGATCCCAAATTAATGTATTTGGGAGCTGTACCTGAGAAAGTAATAGAACAAGGAGATGATTATCTATTTAAGGTCTTGATTGTTGCAGGCAAAAAGGCTATGAGAGGGAACTGGATGAAAACTGGGACAGTGGATGGACATTATGGGCTTAATTTACACCATCGAAAGTCTAACTTACCACTTGTGGCTGGACATGTCTACCTTTTAACAAAAATGGAGGAAACAGACAGGTTTAAGGAGCTTGAAGGTTAATAAACAGACTATGTGGACCTCTTTGTTAACCACTTGTGTAATGAGGAGTAAGAACTGCCCCCTGTGTCCCTTTGTTCCTTTTTTCTTTTCTTTTTTTTCCTCTATTTTTATTTTTGAGAAAAAGGAAAAAGAAATACTTGTCTCGAACCATGCTATACTGAAAAATAAAGTTTAAAAACACATCTGTACATATGAGGTAAGGTGCTGGATTTGCGGCTGAAGTTGCGCCTCTTCCTGCCCGATGTGTGTGTCTGCTCAGCCCTCCATCACAGCCACTACACCTGCTGTGGCATTAGAGTGAATAACTCTGCTTCTGAGTCAGTTTATAAAAGATGATTCTGGTCATAAATCTGTTCTGGAGGTTCTGACCAAAGTGCTGCATTCAGTGGATTCTCTCAGGACAGTTGCTTCCATTAATCAAAGTCAGTTTTCGATAGCCTTGATCAGAGGTGAAATGTTGTTTTCTTTTGAGGACAGATTTAATGTTCTTTGTCAAGCGAGACCTCTGAATGAAAATGACTCAAAAACAAGGACCCGTCAGCTGTTGAATCAATGAGACCTCCAGTTTTGAGAAGGACACTTCCAGAATGAAACGTTCCAGTCTGTGTGTGAATGCTTGTGATGAGTGTGTGGCCTCTTTTGTGACAGTGGAGAGTGGGCTTTTAGATATTCGGAGAGTCCAGCTCTCCTCGCAGATCTCATCTGAATAATTCAAACCTGGAGGAGCAGGATGATTCAGTTTGTCTATTGCGTCGTTTCCTTAAATATCTTGTCGTCTGTTGAGTGCTATCAGCGGTCTGCTCCTGTGTCGGTTACATGACGCGTGTTCTCACTGCCTTTGTCTTATCTGTCCGTGCAGGATGTTGGTTCAGAACGGCTGGAGCACACAGGCGCCGCCCACATCGCCAACACAGAGCCGGGCTCCTGGAAAGGTCAAAACACACAGCCTGTTAACGGCGTACTCAGCAGGTACGGCTGATGATGATTACCGTGTTTCATTTCCCAGAAGGCACTCTGCTCTCTGAGAAACACAACACAGGAGAGTTCTGGATAATGACACATTTTAGGGGTTTGTTATTGTGAGATGCTGATGTTTTCCAGAGTTCTAATGATTTGTTCTTTAATCAGCTACACAATCAACAGAGGAGGCAACCATTTCTGTAATTGTTGGTGTTTTTTTGGGGTTTGTTTTTCTGCAGAAATCCCACATCTTTCTTTTTTTGTCACACATGATACTCAGTTTAATACACTTTTATGGCATTTTGCAGCTTTTGCCTCCAGTGAGATTTTTTGAAAAAGCAGTTTGAAAGGGTTTTTATTGTCCTATCTGTCTCTTACATTTTAGAGACGCTTATTTTGATCAAAATTTCTCTAAAACAAAATCATGTTGTTCAATGGTTAAAAGCCTGATATTACTTTAAAGGGCGAGACACTAACCTTTTTCATAAGGAGCACATGTTCTCCTAAGTTAAAAAAGTCAGGAGCACACAAAGAACTTTTAGGGGCACTATGAAAATTAATCGAATAATGTTTGTCTTGTTAATCGACTTAAGTACTATTATTTGAAACCAATTTTAGGTCTTTTGGTCACATGACATGGAAGCTATTGAAGAAAATGTTCAAAATTTGCCTTTAAATTTAACACAAACGCTTATAGAGGACAAATTAGGGAAATAAAGAGGTGTGTTTTATTGTTTGACATAAGTACTATTATTTAAAATCAATTTTAGGTCTTTTGGTTATGTAACATGGAAGCTATTGAAGGAAAACAGCTTTTTCTGAGAACAACAACCAGTAATTTATTGATGGTCCCTTATTCAACACCTGACGTTGACAGGGAGGGTGAAGAGTAGATTTAACCGCGCTGCTGTTGCTATTACCAGTCATGGAGAGTGAGAATACACCGGTAGATCCGCTGTGAATGTCTGTTGAATATCCAACCTAAAACTAACTTTGCTGCAGTATTTATATGTAAAAAACATTTGTTACCTCGGCTAATGTTTTTTTTTTCCGCACGTGCCCCTAAATACATTTTACAATTTGCACACATCTATTTTAGCCCTGCTGGAAAACTTATTTGGTTAGTTTATTTTATTGCTTATCAATATAAATCCAATAAAACACAGTTATTAACCTTCATCAGTCTCTCCCAGTGAGACTAAATAAGTCGAGTTTCAGGTGTTACTGATGTATCTCACCGCGCGTTGGTGTTTAATTTGAAGGTGTAAAACCTCTGACCTTCTCTCCTCTGGTTGTCCTTGTGACAGGATGGCGGACAGCGCAGACACCAAGCACCAGCAGCCGTTGGCCTACGACAGCACGTGCGTGGCTGCGCGCACACGCCCGCTCGTCAGCTGTCGACGACGGCGGCTCATTCAGCCCAACACTGTGCCCAACCTCAACGGCAAGGTGAGTTTCAGGGTTTGTGTTTGTGTCCGCCGACCGCCATCATCTGATCAGTTTAAAACCTCCATCACTCCTTCAAAGCCTCTGAGAGGTTTTATCAGCGCACGGAAAGTTCTGATGATAACATCTGTGGTGCGTTGCTGTGGAGATGTTGAGCTTAGTCGCAGAGCCACAGATGAAGTGGATTTCTCTCCTTAGAAAACATGTTTTGTGTTTAATGCTTCGCTGCTGCTGCTGCTGATTAGTCCTTTGCAACCTAATAGCTGAGAAAACTAGAGATATGTGACTTTTTATGAAAAACTGGGGCAAACAACAAAGAGGAGAAATCACCCTCGTGACAACTCACAAGTTTTAGAGGAGAAAAAAAACAAAACATCAGCTTGTTGTTGATGCTCTCTGTCTCACGCACAAACACGTCACTCTACAACTCCGGCCTCTGTGGGACAGTCAGGGTAGAGAGTTTGACATAAAGAGAAACAGATAACTATTGTGCAACATGCATCCTAAATCAGATGCATTCAGAGTTTGAGGTCAGGATTCCTTGCAGCAGAGTTTAGGCTTCACCCTTTAGGCTGTTGATAGTCAGAGGAGAGCACCGGTTTAGATGTAAGTGTTTGCTTTGTGCTGCAGCAGAGTTAACACATGAAGTCGACTAAGTTTAGCGCCGCCAGAGGGCGGGGGTGACACCAAATCACCCTTTTCTCCTATTCACAATTTCTACAGTTTACATAATCCTTCCAGAGCGGACAGATTTTTCTGAATGTGTGATACAAAACCAAGGACATGAAAGGTTGTTCATTTATTCACAAAGTCCACTGGAGCTTTGATCGACTCTGAGGGTGTGCGGTCGATCGATCATGGTCACACTCGGATATAAAGAAGTTTCTAAATCAGTTCTTTTGTCATTTCTGTGGAAAGTTTCGTACTTGGATGAATTTTTACTTACTGCGTAGAAAAGTTCCCTAAAATGATACAAGCTGTTCATCAACAGCCTGAGAGCCAGCTGGTCGGATGATGTCTACACTTAAATACTCAAGTTTTACTGAGTGAAGTCGTCTCATTTTGAGTCCAAGCATGTCATTACACTTGATTTAATCTGCACTGATCTGACAGGTCAAAATATAAATCCTGTGTTTAGATGTTTCACGCCTAAATTTTCCTGAGGAGTTGTGAGGAGTTATACAGCTTGTGTCAAGAAAGGTATCAACAAAGCTTTGCTCTCTTCATCTGAAACTGCTTTTACTCACTAGACTGAACTGAGACCTGGTTAATAACAGGCCTTTCTCTGCAGCCAGCTGTGACTGAGTGTGCAGGGACCTTCTGCAAAGAGCAACACAGACAAAAGACAACTTCACTATCTCCACCCAAGAGTCAAAATCACTTCACACATTTATGCTGTTTGTGATATTACAGCAGCTAGTTTTTTAAAAATGAAATCTAACCCCTCCACTGACGTCCACTGCAGTGGGTTTAAATAAGCACTCAGTGTTCAAAGTGGATTTTGAATCAAGTCATTTTTGCTGCTTTCACTTGAGTTTATAATCAAACTGTTAGTTTCTTCATCGATGACAACCAACTAGATCTTGACTCCAGCTGAGTTTATTTCTTTTTACACCTTCAACTCCACGCCTGAAATACTGATCATATAGTATACTGAGGTCTGAAGGCTGCTGGTGCTAACTCTGCTACTGTTACCCCAGATTTCCACTGCATCCGAAACGGCAGCAATTTTGGATTTCAGACAGCGGGAATCATGAGAACTCACAGGAAACAATGGATTCATGTGCAATCGCGCGATAACGAGTTGTCTCTGTAAAAACAGCCACATAACCATGTAGACTGTGTCCTTCCAGAGGAGGAAATCCACCTCTACACTTCTAAAATCAGCATCTCCTCATCCATGATGTCAACGGGGTTAAATGCGGTCTAGAAACCTTTCACTTGTTCGTCTCCGCCCGTTTGCATGGTGTGAAATATGATCCGCCTGAAAGCCGGATGTTTTATTTTGTGTCTGTGCCCGACTTCCTTTCCGGCACGGGTTAATCTGTGCTGAATTTATCCGGCAAGCTCCGGCGTTCGGAAAGAATAGAACTCTTGCGATCTGGTGGAAATTGACACATTAACTTTAATGGTTACAACCAGCTACGATCGGCAGATACGACCTTTCCGTAGTTGTGGTCTCGTGTTTATCTGTGTTTGATACATGATTTCTGAGTGTTTACAGTGAGACGCCTTGAAGGCCTCACAGTGAATCGGATTGTTCTCTCCTATTTGCAGCGAGCCTGTAAACACTGGTCAAGAAAATCACCCTCTGTGTGCTTAAACTGTCACAGTCAGTGTTTGAATGTGACTCTGTTTGCATCACCTGCTGAATTATTGAAGTCAGAAAACCAAACTGTGTTTTTGTTCTTTTTAAACGGCTCAATGTAACGACTCCATCCGAGGTTTCAACCTCTGAGCCGGACATTTGACTGAATGAGGTGTTACATTTTCAACATGGGGATGATTTTCATTCAGTCGAACATCCGTGTGTGTGTTTGTTTGTGTGTGTGTGTGTGTGTGTGTGTGTGTGTGTGTGTGTTCTGTAAAGTCACCTTCAAAATGAGCCACATTTTGATCATGTCCTGCTGAGAAGTCTGACAGGATCCTCGTTTTCAGCATCAAGTGTCTGTTCTGGTAAAATGTCAGGCGCTAACACACATGTATCTCTCCTCTGTGGCAGTTCTGAGGTGTATTTTTTGCCCACACTGATTTTCTGTTCAGCCACCAGTGAAAAATACACACACTGTGTCACCATGACACCAAAGCCTTCAAACAGGGCGGTATTAGAGAGGTGACTCACTGAACTCCAGCGGCTCACCTAATATCAGGAGACATTTTTCTTGGGAGTAATCCAGCTTCTGCTTATTAGACGTGTTAAAATAACAATCGAGTTCTAACTGATCACAGTCTCACATGGTTTTCCTCCATGTTCTCCAGGCTCCGAGGAGCAGCTGTATCCAGTGTAACTGCAGGGTTAACCCCAGCTGTGTGATGTGCGGTGGCTGGCCCACCCCCAGAGAGGACCCCCAGTACGAGCTGCCCACCCTGGAACGCCTGTCAAGGCTGGATCGTGGCGTCCACCCCATCCTCTCCTTCCCTGATGGTCAGTGCTGAGCCGCCGGCTCCGTTTACGCAGCCGTTTCCTTCTTTACTTCCAGAGGGGAAGACAAACAAGGAGTGGCTGAGGAGATATCTCTCTCCAGGAAGTTGATTGAAAACATTTTCAGATTATCCTTTTGATGATGTCATTTCCTCCTCAATCCTCAGTTTCTGCTTTTCCTCCTTTTTTAATGATTCAAGTCTGTTTTTAAAATCTTGTTTTATATCCAAGTTTAGAAACACAAAGTGTTCCTCCATTAAAAACATGAACCACATATTTCTTCTACATAATTCAGACGAGTAGTATTTACAACTACAAGACAGCAGTGCGTTTGGCTCTGGTTCATATAGTAGAACGCCCGTGGCTCATCATACATTTTGTATTGTATTGTGAATGGCTAATGTGGAGTTACAGATGGTGAAGTCCAAGTCTCCAGTTTTTTTCAGCGCTCTCTTGTTTGTAAACCGCTTCAGTCTCCTGGACGAGAGTTTCAGACCTCTTTGTTTTCCTCCCGCAGACGTTTACGTCGGCCTCCGTCTGCAGCAGGTGATGAAGAGCCAGTGGCAGAACAAGTCACTGGAGAGGAGCAAACCACTGAAGAAGCTCTCCCTCAAACACAAGCTGTCCTCGTCCAAAGAGAAGCACAAGTTCACCAACTCCCTCATGGCAGTCAGTAAGTGCCCATGCTTTGGCGAAGCTGTCTGCCAGTCCTCTAACGAATCAGCGCTTTAACAGAGAGAGCGTCCAGGAGTGTCCTGATATTAACCACTGGATCGAGGCCAGTCTGCACATTTTTGATTCAGCTGGGATTGACAGTTTGAGCCGATCGTCTCACCCGATCATCTACGCTCTCTGGGTTTGCCTCGCTGTATTTACTTAATGAGAAAGTACAAAACAGGGCGTGGGTGTGAAACTTGAAGTGCATGAACAGATTAAAGCAAACGCTCCTTTAAAACAGCCTACAGTAACTTTCCTACATGACACACGGTTCAAGTGCACACTTATGTCATCTGAGCAGGAAAAACAGATAATATACGAATTTGACAAGAATTACTCACTTATTTGTGTGATTTAAACAAACAGTGTACAGCTCTATTATGGAGGCAGAGCGTCAGATCTGGACTCAGTCGGACAGATACTCATTAAAAAGCCAAAAACAGACGATTAGGACATCCTGAGTGAGTTCATACTGAAGCAGCACCTCATTCTGCAAAAAAACAGAGTCATACATTTAAATGAGTGATCTTGAAGCCACATTAAACATGACTGTGATTATTTCAATAAATAGAAGAGCGGTGACTCTCAGTGCTGACTTCAGTCAAAGCTTTGAGCTGATTTTATGTATTTTCAAGCTCTTAAGTCAAGTTTAAGTTGAAGTAAATTGTCTTTCTATAGAATTAGGGGGAGAAAATCACCTGAACAGGGACGTTAATGTGAATGTCACCCTGTTAATTAAGTGTTTCTAAATACCTTATTTTTCACACTATAAGACGCACTCAAAAATCCTCAGTGTGCCTTATGTATGAATTCTGGTTGTGCTTACTGACCTCGAACCGAGCGCTCAAAAATCTGTCAAATGTTTTACTACGACTTCATTAAGCTACAAAGCTGCACATCCTGATGGCTTGTTGGAGCACTTTGTTTGGCTTAATGCGCTTTATAATCTGGTGCGCCTTATAGTGCGAAAAATACGGTAGCTGTATAGCCTTTTCCGTCTTTGTTTTACTCACTCCAGTTGTTTGTATTTTCACTGTTTGTCCCAGTAAATATTTCTGTCACCACACCGCTGAGCAGTCCCAGCTTCCTTATTCTCCTGTGGTGTGTTCTTACAGCTCGACTGAACTCCAGCAGCTACTATCATATCAGTTTAGAGGCTCAAGACACCAAAAAAAGAAAAGATGATATTAAAATGTTTAACTTTAAAATCTCCAAATATTCATGATGTGACTTGCTGGTGGTGTTGCAGGACTGGGCCACTTTAAGAACCGAGCTGAGAAGCAGAGGACAATGGACAGCGGCGTCGGCAGCAGCAGTTCTGTTCTGAACGCCACCCGGCTGGAGGGCCAGGCTGTGTGCAAGGCCGAGCGGCTGCAGGGCCTCTCCACCCCGCTGGGGCCCTACGACAAGAACTACAGCTGCAAGAGACTAAGAGAGCACTCGCTGGACCGAACCGACAGTGAGTGTTTCTGGATGTTTCTCAGGTGTTCATTTGAGGTGACTCTGAATCTAAACGCTCTTCTCTCCCGTCCTCCAGCCTCACCCAAACTCTTCCTGGAGTCGAGCAGCTCCTGCCCCTCTCTGCCCAACATGCACTCGTCCCTCCACAGCCCCCTCACACGCCAGCTGTCCACGTCCTCAGAGAACTCCACACCGCTGGGCACCGGCAGCCAGAGCGTCCCCAACACACCTGTAAGGAGACACGCTGAACCAGAACTTCCTGTTTGTCTGCTTTAGACCTGATGATAAACAAAAACCAGAAAGATCGAACCTCTGCTGTCAGATTTTAAAGTCCAGACTGTTAAAAAAAAAAAGATCGAATGGCAAATTTAAAGCAGCACCACAACCAAAACTCTTTGCAGAAGTGAGAATGAGCTAAAAGCGAAACTTGCCTCCTGAAACAGCGTCATGTGACGTAAACCTTAACTTTTAAGTCGTGTTACTGACAGATAACACACATCAGACTCCTCAGACATGATTATCATGAAGTGAGAGGGCGGCCAGGTGGAAAACAGAAAGTAAACTCAAACTGAAACTTCTTCGCTCTGCGGTCTCGCTTGTTTATCTGCAGCTGCTGAAGCAGAGCGGCAGGAAACAAAAACACTTGTGGTAGACGAACAGAGCAGCACACGTCTGTCGAAATACACTCAATAACACAAAAATGTTGTATTTTATACGTTTAAAACCAAGAGGCACAACCTTTAAAGTCGCAGCCTGTGACTTTAAAACTGAGTTAGTAAATGTCACTGAGCATGTGCAGGAAAATCGAAGATGAGAAACACGAATCACTCCTCTTATCATTTTTTTAATTGATCTTTTGGTCAGACACATACAGAGAAAAACATATACACCTATAAGTTAAAAAAACACTTGAATATATTGTCTTTTTTCTCCTTTTTCATAGTCTGTCATCTTTTTTTCTTATAATTTAACTTTACAAACAAGAACACACATTCTTAACACAAATATGAGTCTGCAAAAACACACAAACAAGTCAGACTTACACCAAAAAATAAATAAAAATAAAAATAAATAATAAAATTTCATTTTATTTGTGCAGCGCTTTTAAAAACACTCAAAGACGCTTTACATAGTACATAAAACCCAAGGTAATAAAGCAAAGACACAAAAACAGTAGAAATAAAATGAATAAAACAGTTAGATATTAAAAGCAATTTTAAATAAATGAGTTTTTGAAAGGGATTTAATACACCCTAGGAAGTCTACCTGTATACAGTGGAATACAGTATCCTGCATTAAAAACATATAAAAAAGAAATATGCAGAGGTAGCCAGTGTTAATTTTTCACATCCTGCAGTTCGAGGTAGGAAATAGCTCCATATTTCAGCAAACAGATCCTCCCTACCAGCCGCTCTATAAGACATCCGCTCATAACCTGCCATTGAGCTCAGTACCTCCATCCACTCCCTAAAAGTGGACGAGGTGGAAGATTTCCAGTGGCGTAAAGTTATCCCCGTTAACGTAGCTAAATGACACCATGATTTTCTGGGTTTTGACATATGGATACTCCCCTATCATCGTGTATGAACCTTGAACACTGACGCCTCTCCTCGTTAAATTTCCCCCCAGCAGCAGCCCATCAAGAGGCGGCGAGGAGAAAGCTCTTTCGACATCAACAACATCGTGATCCCCATGTCTGTGGCCGCCACCACCAGAGTGGAGAAGCTGCAGTACAAAGAGATCCTCACCCCCAGGTAAACACACCTGACCGACCGCCATCATGTTTGGTCTGAAACCGGAGCTCCGACCGTCTGCAGGCTTCACTTCTCCCTGTTTTGTGTTTCAGTGAATATTTCATGCATTTATTTTGGTTTCTGCTCCTGCAGTTGGCGATCAGTGGACATTTTCTGTCAGCCCATCACTGAAGAGGAGAACGAAAGAGAGGTGAGTTAACCTTCACTTTCAGTATTTTCCCAGAGTTTTACAGCAGAGTTCGTGTTCATGATGAGCTTTAAAAAAAAGTAGATAAAAAAAAAAAAAACACTCATTTGAATAATTGAGTTTATTCAGGCAAAGGGAGATGAGGGAAAAGTGACACCTGGTGGTCAAACACTGAAAGTTCATGGTCCTTTTTTTTGAATGCAGATGATTTTGGTTAGCTTCTCTGCTCAAAGAAAAGCTGCACCAGATAACGAAAGTTTATTTTAATTCTTTGCATCATTTTGCCTTTAAAATGTCAGAGAGCAGTGATAACATCTCTCTGAACCTGAGCTTTAAGACGTTTTCAGTTCACCAGGTACAGGTGGATTTAAAGGAGGGATAAAACGCTCGTCATGGACAGTAACGTTTAAAACGTCTATTCCCTCTAAAGGTGGAGGATCTGACAGACGCCGCCTTCACTCAGCTCCATCAGCCGTACGAGGACCAGGAGCGTTCCCGTTGGACTTGGATGGCTCTGGCTCCGGCCAAGAGGAGGGGCAGCAGGTCAGTCCCCGCCCCTGTCCCCACACAAACGCCGTAACTGAAAAAGGCGTTCACAGTCGAGCAAAGATCCTGACGTCTGTGTCTTTCCTCAGGTCGTACAAATCTGTAGACGGGCGGACCACGCCGCTGCTGTGCGGGACAAACCCTCCCACCCCCCAGCCTGCGTCCCCTGACCCGGGTCACTGCCCCATGCTGCACGACTACAGCCACGTGCCCTCGCCCATGAGCCCCGCCAGCCCTGACACCACCTCCAACCCTCACACGCCCTGCTCCAGAGACTCCCACCGGCTGCTGTCCAGTGAGGACACACGCTGCTCCACGCCAGACTTCACCTTTGAGGAACGGGTACGAGTCTGGTTTTTGATTGGTTCTGCAGCCTCCTGTTATGCTGAGTTTTGTTCATGTTGTGACATGATAAGCCCCAGAATGTAGCAGAAGATGTGCTGCTGTAGTTTTTGTTTCTCTGGAAGTCCCTGCTGTCCTCTCCTGTGTTTGACTTTAACTCGCTCAGGACTGATCAAAGTCGTTTCCTGATTAAAATCGATAGTTTTCTAATATATTTGTGTCGGTCTGTGAGGTCCAAAACCAAGATGATCCTTTTTTTGTTCCTCTACAAAAACAAACCAGAAGAAAAACCTGACAAGAATCCTTTGTCTCTTCCAACGATATTAAATTAAAAACAACTGAGACGTGACCGGACACGAAGAATCAGATTCTTTGTCTGGAGAACTCTGAGTATACTGATGAATGACTTGGAAGAGCGCTGAAGTGAAAAACCGCTAAATTTGATTGGACTGACATGTTTCAAAATAACAACAGAACCAGATTTGGACCCGAACACAGAGAGGAGTTGCCAGCAGTTTTCTTTCAGAGCCAGAAGGGGAAGAAGTGACGGTCACAGGATCCAAAGAATTAGACGAACAGAAAAAAGTCTCAGAGAAGACAGGATACGCGTTCGAAAAAAAATAGTGACGTCTGAAATAATTGCACGACAAAAACGGTCCCGGTGTGCAAAGAGCTTAAGAGAGAAACTGTCGGTTGTATCTCTGTTTTTCTGAGCTGTGTCGTCTTGTCTCCGCAGACGGTAGCGCCGTGGGAGCGCCGCGGCTTCCCCCTGCCAGAGGACCCGGCCCCGGAGCCCGAGCCGGAGAGCGACCACCACATCAGGCCCAGAATGCGCAGCATCTCAGGTTGCCGAGCGACGGCCTACGGGCGGCTGGACTCGGACGACACGGAGCTGCCTTGTGACGACGACAGCGGCGGCATCGTCCCCAGACACAAGGCCTCCTCCTCCTCCTCCACCCACCGATGAATGACTGACAGGCCGAGGCCCCGCCCCTCGCCCCGCCCCTCACAGCTCCTCTCTGGCATTAACAAGCAGAACCTCAAAGCAGAATAAGATATTAAATGGGTTCCTGTTGTTTGATATTCAAACATCAGTCTAATACTTTTCACAGTTTTTAGTGAATATTATGGAGATAGAAGCCTTTCCCTACACTTGTTTTTGTCACAGGAAAAAAAAGGATAAATGTAAAAAAAAAAGTATAAAACAACACGTTACAAAAAATGTTTTCTGTAGTAGGCTAAACAATGTACATGGGGGCTTAGTGGTGTTTCATATGTCGCGTGTACACTTGTAGCGCACTATGTAGCGGACTCCTCAAAATATGGCCAAAGGGTGTTTTCTATTGACTAGTTTGCTTGTAATTCCCATGTACATTTTTAGTGGAGTGACAAATAACAAAACAAGAAAAAATACCCCCTCCTCCTCCTTCTCCTCCTTCTCCTCCTTCTCCTCATCCAAATAAACAGGTACATTTGAGATGTGGTTCCTTCTTCTCCCTCTAGAGGTCGCCTGAAATCACCAGAGCACTTCTCCAAACTGCCAAGTCTGGTTTTGTTGGTTTGCTTTCTCTGTTTGTTTTTTCATTCCTGACATGTTTTATTTGTGTCTGTTCTGTTTGTTTCAGCGTAACACATTCTTTGTGTGTTTGTTCTTTGTTTTTCTTTTGAAATAGTAAAAAATCATTCCTTTACAGTCTCTGTCCTGAGAGTGTCAGCCCCCTCCTCAGCTCTCCCCTTCCCCTCAGTTTTGTTTCAAAGAGGGTGACAGACACACACACAGGACAGGGGTCTTTTTGAGCACTTGCCCTACAAAGAAAGCGCTGCTGCTGCATGCTGGGAAACATGCTCGTGTTAGTCTTATCACAACAGCACACAGTAAGATCTCCACGTATTAAACAAAAGAGGAAAAAGAAGAAACAGTAGGTAACAGGGATGATTGTACCATCTGCTAACTTTACTCACTTCCCCTCCTTGTATACAGTTCTCGCTGTATTTAAAGAAGATAAAAGTGGAAAAAATAAACATAATAACCCTCCACTCGCCCGTAGTCCTCTTTCTTCTGGTTCAGCTTGACAGATTTTTCTCTTGCAAACGTTCAAATGTAGCAGCTCTCAGCTAAAATCCACCCTGAGCTCAGGTTTTCAACGTAAGGGAATATTTTCTGCTGTTAAATAGTTTCACTCTCAGACTGATCACACCTAGACTGCTCAGTTTTAAAGAAGGATTTCGTTTCTGCCCCCTCCCCTCATACATACACTCAAACGTCATAACCACACTCTCTCCCCCCTTGCCCCGACCCACCCCCTTCTTAAGTAACTAATTGCTATGCAAAAAAATCTATGGTTGTTTTCATTTTACACCTCCTTTTTATGCCACAGCCATTCAATCACTGTTTTTTCTTTTGTAGTTAAGATGTCGATGTACCTGTTCGATTGTTGCAGCAGTTAACCTAATCAAAAAGCAGAATTGTTTTTTCTTTTTTGTAAATAGTACCATTAAAACATTTATGTTTAACTTGGCGCAAGTGTTCTGGCCTCGAGTTTTTCAGTGTCCAAACTGTCTGAAGTCACTTTCTCACAGCTTAATGATTCTCTTAGCAGCAGGAACTCGTCGTTTTCCCCTCTATTCATCATTTTGTGTTTGTGCGTTTGTAGAAAATAATACAAGACAGGTGCAAGAATGTGAATCTGAAGAAGGCAGCAGCTGTGACTTTTTTATTTATTCATTATAAGGCTGACTAAGTTTCAGGTAAGAGTGAGACTGTGCACTCTGAGGTAAGATGTGCTGTGAATGTATAATACAATAGGTTATCTTCATATCAAGGATGAAGAATATGTTAATGGTTGACTTGATTCTGTGGTAAATGTCAAATCTATTATATTCCAAGAAAAAAATGGGTCTTTTTTTCTGATCAACAAGATGATTGTTTCAGTTATGAGAAAATTTTTTTTAACATGTTTTCTTCTGTTATTTTAAAATCACAAGTTCAATACAGTATTTAAAAGAAAAAACTACATTTTCCAACAATTCTCAGATAATTTTGTTAATTCATAAGTTTTTATTCATGGAAAAAAAAAAAAAGATTATCGTAAATTTTAGGTAATTATTTTGTTTATTAAAAAAAAGTCATCCATTAAAATTTCCCTTGTTTCTGAGATTATTATCTTGTACCTCAGCCAAACTTAGTTTTTCCTTTCCAAAGTGAATGCAATCGTTTTTGTATAATTCTGAACAAAAAGTTAGGTCGAACTAGCATCGGGCTAAAGCTTGGAGTTTTAACGGTAATATTTAAAAAAAAAACTTACTGTCAACCTTAGTTTCATTTAACCTCACTTTGCTTAAAGACGGGGAGGAAATGTGTCATGAAAGTATTAATTAATCAAAATTATTAAACTGAATTAAAAAAAACTCATTCTGATTAGCAGAGCCAGCCCAAGGCATAAGCGAACTGCGGCAACGTTCATACTGCAGGTTATGATGCACAATTTGGATTTTTCGTCCACACTCCAGTCACGTCGGATACATATCAGATTTATATCCATATACAAGAGGCCTGGGTTGGATTTGAAAAAATCAGAATTGCACTGTTCACACTTACATGAAAAAATCAGATATGTGCTACATTTAGTTAAAAAATCGGAATTGAGCTGCAGTGTGAACATAGCCTAAGCACCTCCGCCTCCTAAGGACCAGCTAGCAATCCAATATATATATATATATATATATATATATATATATATATATATATATTTTTTTTTTTTTTTTTTTTTTTTTTTTTGCTTGTATGAGTGATGCTTTCTGTATGATCACATATATATTATTGTAAAAATAAAGTAAAAACATTTTAATGCTGCTGCTGATGGAGGCCTATGATTCTCAATGCCGATATGTCTAAGCTCCTCTACCGTTATGTGCCTTCTACTGTGCAATGTGCACTGAGCATTCGAAGTGCCGGTAGTTGTGAGGCAAAACAATTTCGCAAGAAAGGACATATCCTTCAGAAGCAGAGAAAAGAAAGAGGAAGAAGAGAAAGAAACGCCAAGATAAAGGTATGTTCGAATGTTATGGAATGTTAATCAAAGAGATTTGTAAATGTGTGTAAATGATCAACAATCAATATTATTGGCAGAAATAGAGGACCCCAAAATCAAATCTTGATCAGGGCCCCATTGAGGCTTGGGTCGGCTCTGCTGAGAAGTCAAAATCCCGTAATTATGGTTTCAACCTGATCACTCACGCTGTATCGATCCGCGGAAAGAAGTCCGGCTTACTTCACCCTTCACCCGTTGATACGACAGCGACCGTTAGCACTTTCCGTTAGCATTGGAAGTCGGTAACCAACATAAAGGATTTTTAATAACATTTACCATAATTTTTGAGCGCGAAACTGGAGTTTGTGGCAAGAAAACGAAAAAAGAAGACGAAAGTTTGAGAAACGATGACCAAACCGAAGGAGACTGAAAGCACACAGGAGGCTCACGGTCTGCGTGTTAGCATCGTTACCGGTTGGTTAAAGAAAAGGAAAATGTCAACTACCAGTCTGAAGACTTTTATCAGGTACAACAGTCATTTTATGCATCAGTTTTTAATGTCAAGGGTTTTGAGTTTCCCTGAATTAAGTGTGAAATTCAATGTCAATACAACCGCAGGTAGGCTGCTAAAAGTACAGTAACCATGGAAACACTACCAGTCCTGGAAATAGTGGAACTATTTTATGTATTTATTTATTAATTGTCATTTTCAATCAATTGAAACATCCTTAAAGTTTATATTTTATGACAACCAGTGTGATAATTGATTCCTAATGGGTAGATTTTTTTAGAATATCACCAAAACCGGTGTCAAATTAAAGTCAATTAAATATCATTTTAAATAATTAAAATTACTTTTATGTTGATGAGAGTGAGGTTTTCGACCTGTCCCCAAAATAAAATAATCTCAATGGAAAGAGAGACTAAAGTACTGCTAACATATGTACCATGTATTGCATAGTTCTTATTAGAAATATTGTATTTTGTTGAGTCTATGTCGGTAACAGGGTTGACAAGATTATGAAAACAGCCAGATAAAAAACAGTTGTAAAATATAAAATAACACAGCCTGAGATGGCACAATATCATTTCCTGCCATTTTAAACATTCTCTGGTTCCTGGGTACTGAAAAATTAAAAATTAAATAAAGTTTTAATCTTAAATTTTTTTATGGAATGACCCATAAAACCTGCAGTATCACCCCTTTTGTTTTATCGTTTCCCTTATGTGTGAATTGATGCAATTGTGGAAAAGATGGAGCCATTTCTGCTCATGTTGAAATCCCATCAAGACGACAGCAACAGTGACTTCATAGCATTTATTTTCAAATACACATATACAGCAACAAGAATCATCATAAACCAGTTATTGATAAAATGCACAATAACGAGAACAATCACATTTCCACAACTGTACAGCGTCAGAAATAACCGAAACAAAAAAACAAAACAAAACAAAGAAAAGAGAAAAGAAAAAGGTGATGAGTTTTGTTACTGCAGAAACCTCCCCCGAACAGAGAGGGACCACTAAAGCACACAAACTTTAGCCCACACCTTTATCACTTCTCTGCTGCTGCTGAGGAGGGATGAACTCCCAGACCCTCACACTCACACACACACACTCCTTAACACACACGCTTCTTCATCCCGCACACTGAGACGACTGTGCTCCGTCCGAAAAAAAGAAAGTAGCATGCAGATTATGTTGCAAGCACACCCTTAAGTCCTATGTGTCTGATCTTTAACTTAAATTATTTGTGATTTATAGAGATTTTATTTCGACATACACAGCTGGGAACAGATTCAGTATATCCTTTTAGATCCAGAGAGCATATATAAACAGGATATACAAAAGAGAGATCGCTTAAAGAAAGGGAGGCAACAAGCAGACAAGCTGGCTCTTACATGAGGTGCATGCAAGAAGTTATTTCACATAATATTCATGTGAGTATTAGAGATGAATCTGCGGGAATATTGATCAACATTAGGACCTTTGAGAGCACCTGGATGCAGATTTTTTTGTCTTTTTCACAGGAACATGTTCTGGATACTTCTTGAGGATTCTGCAGCTGGTTGCATTCATGCCGTTTAACAAATAGAAGATTTTTTTTCCACTGATAATCCTTCAACATCATTTCTAATCTGTGGCCTTAGATAAGAACGTCAATATAAAGGCCAAAGGTATGTGGACCACCAGGAATACTGAAGCACTTTATCTGGCTTTCGTGCTTTGGTACCAATTAAGAAGACTGGCCACCACAAGGGGGCGCAAGATTATTTTGACAGGGACCCTTCCTTTTTAAAATGATAAAACTTTTTAGAGGTCAGTCCGATCTGAATATAAAGCCATTTTTAGAATCTCAGGGGAAAACTCAACTTAAAGTCTGTTGGCTAAACTCTTTTTCTTATCAATTTATTTAGTGACAATTTCAGTTCACCTAAAAATTTCAGGTGTCCACATACTTTCGGCCAAGTGGTAAACTTTGCAACCAGTTGACATCACACCATGTTTCGATATATCCAGGCTGAGACGTAGTGATTTATTTGATGACGAGTTTTTTTGCTGTACAGTTTCTTCTCCTTCTCTTGTCGCGTGCCAAAATCCCTCATTTCAACTTGGCCCAATCAACCTTCATCCATCCATCCTTCATCCATCTGTCATCCGTCCATTCGTCAGTCTGTTTTTCCAGACAGTCAAACTCATTCTGGTTGAGTGAATTTTAAAATACTAGATTTTTTTATTTGTTAAAGTGAGACTATGTAACTACGTTTGAGTGGAGTAAAAAAAAAAAAGACTCCTCCTCGTATTGACTAAATGTTAACGCAGTTATATGCAGCATTTCATATTTATATACATAAAGAGGATTCACTGCTGCAGTCCTACTATGTCTGTTGTATCACTTACTTATGTTAGCTTCCGCTAGCTAGTATGGGTTAGGTAAATATGACATTACAGAGACCTCATGACTCCTCTAATAATGTGCTAAAGAGCACTTCAGTATAACTCTGTTTAGCCTGAAAACTGTGGAGATGTAGGCTGTGTCTGAAATGAATCACTCAGTCCCTAACCCCCATATGTGGTTTCACTATATAGCTGACTATGTAATGAGCTCGATCACTGGGGGTTTCGGACACTACATGGCGCACCGTTGTGACGTCACTGCTCAGACTGCCGCGTCTGAAGTTGCGTCTGTTGTTTTCATATTTCTTGAATTTTATGATGTTGTGTAGATGTTTTTGTTTTTCCAGGATGTTCATGAAATAAAAAGAAAATAAAGAACCAATTAATTGATAATTTTTTAAAAAGGCCCTATATTTTCGTGCCGAATATTGTCAGCTGAAAATGGCAAATAGAGCTCATGTTCTGTCTCTTCTTGCTCTCGTCATCTCCATCTTTGAATTGCCGCTGGAGACACAATGCGTGACGGGATGCCCACCACCGGCGAGTGACCATCAGATGGTCACTACATTTTGCAATGCTCTATGGGAAATTTTGAGTCGCCTATATCGGGCATTGGAATTGATCGCTCAGGTTTCGCACACCCCTCAAAATGGCTCAAAATAGTCGCCTATACAGGGGTTAGGGATCCATTTCAGACACAGCCGTAGTTTTGATGAAAGGGGAAAGTAACTTTTTTCCACATCTGGAACTCAACATGTCTGCCTCAGTCTGTAACTGTTTAAAATATCATGATTCAATGTTATGTATAAAGAGAGTGGGGGTAATTAAAACACAAAATGTCTGGTTATTTAAAGCTCCAGTGAAGACCTTTCTGTTTGTGCTGACTTTGGCGCCCCCGAGTGGTCAGAGTGATACCTTTTCTTTCTTACCTGAAAACGCATGAGTGTGTTACAGGCTTCGCACCAGTGCTTCTCAACCTTTTTGAGTCACAAATCATAAGTGTTCGAAGCCCCACAATCATCTGGCAACGCCTTCAAATGTTTTTGCAATCCCTGTTCAGAATGTTAGGAACCCGTTTTACGCAATTAGCAGCGAAATGTAAATAGACCTTGTCGTATAAAAACATATTAGCACCATAATTTCTGTTTGAACGGAGCGTTTGTTTGCTTAGCTTTAGCTGCACTGAATGTACCCCGGCATAATAAGTGCTGTGCTTGTAAAACACAAGGGAGTTTTCAACAAGCCAACAGTCCTGTTTAAAGCTCCTGTCAGGACGTTTGGCACTGCCGCCGTAAAAATTTCAACCTCATTTGTGATATTTTAACAATCGTTTGTATCACTCATGGGGGATCTTTGCTGTATTTAAAGGTCAAACTCTACACTGATGGTTTGTTTGCTTTTGTTGGTCATAAAGCAGTATCAGTGTTGATTTCAGCCTGTTTCATAACCAGCTAAAAGTTCCTCACAGGAGCTTTAAATTAGCATTCTGTTATGTTTCCCCCTGTACTTATTTGATGATTCACATGTAGCATCAACTGATAATGTCCTTTTTGTAGAAGTTACGTAGTCTCGCTTTAAGATTTACTGTTTCGTAGTTTCAATAGCGTTATTCTACCTACCTGTAATGTGCATAATGCAGTTTAAATAGCGTAGTCGTGATGAGCTTCCTTGTCATAATTTGGCCATGTACGTTACACTTTAAAGGTTAGTTTCCTCCTCATATGTCAAGCTGAAGCGCATTTACAGTAAAGCAGTAACAAAAAAAAAGAAAATCAAAAATAACACTGACAGTAGCAGGCACGATACAAATGTTTCTTCATATCAAATACATGTCATATATCCACAGAGTACGATTATAAAACTGTGCCCAACACAAACCAAAGTTTCTACTCTAGCCGTTCCGTTATTTTTTTAAATCCAGGTTGCACCTACGTCAGCTCGAGGTGCAGCACATGTCGGGACTACACGAAGCAAAGACAGCAGCGAGGTCTGAAAGCATTTTTTTTTCTGTCTCAACGAAAAAAGTTTGCTACTTTTCATGAACCGTTTTTCCTCTTTCGCTCCCTCACCGTACCCTGTTGACTGTTCCTTCTTTCGCTTTAGCACAAACTGGCACCTAACAGTCTTGCTTTTCCCTCCATCTCACAAGCTCTAGCTGTATTAGAAAAAGAAAAGGAAACAAAAGTGGACACCCACCGAAGGGGACGCTGAAAACTTCCTAAAGGGTTCACAGTCAATGTGACAGGAAACCGAGTGCTGAATGGTTCACTGGGATATGCATGAAGAGATTTCGTCAGATTCACAGGGAGAATTTGGCTCTGCTGGGGTGCTTTAACTCTTAAAGGGAAACTTACAAAAGGTGGAAAGAGCAAATAAAGACCACAGAGAGAAATTAAAGACATGTCGGCCTACGTGTTAATGTTTCTTTTCCTCTTAAGAACAGTTTCAAAGGTTAGTGAAGGATAAACAGTGATGGGTAGCTAAAAACGTCCTGTGAACATAATGAGGAAGGCATCACAACTCCTCTAATGTGGTCGTGTAGTGGAGGTGAAGGAGGAGGAGGAGGGAGGAGGAAGAAGAAGAGGAGGAGGAGAAGAGGTGCATTCACAAGCCTTGTTTGGCCAGGGAGGCGGACACCTGGTCAGCCAGCGTGGAGAGCTGCGGGGAGTCGGCCATGTTGATGCTGCCGGAGGAGGACACGGTGCTGAGCTGGTGGGGGGAGTCTTCCAAAGAGACGATCTCAGCGCCGTGGTCAGTGCGGGCCTTGGCTGTCTCACGGAAGCTCAGTTTGTGGCTCTCAATCTGCAGCGGAACCACAGGAGAAGGTCACTCATGCTGCATGAAGTGTTACTCTGACAGGATGAAGGGCGCCCTCTAGTGGACATCTGGATAAGCTGAATAATGAAACAGACACCTGCCTACCCAGGTGCCTGGGTCAAAACACAAGCACTGGGGTGACCGAGCCTCTTCAGTTTCTGGCCCCACTGAAATAGACTAATTTCCAACCTGAGCCTTTTTAAATCTCCATTGAAAACATACTTATTTATGCTGGCTTTTAATACCCAGTAGCTTGGTGACACTTTATGTTATTGCACTGTATTTTATTCTTTTTAAATTGCTTTTATTGTTTTTATTTATTCATTTTTATTTTCTTTTGTAAAGCACTTTGGTTCACTGAAAGGGTTGTTGTAAAGGGCTGTATAAATAAAGAACATTTACATTTACAAATGCAGTGGTGGTAATGATTCCATCTGACATCAGTACGTTTTCAGTAGAAAATGCAAAATACATACGATGAAGTTTTTATGACTGAACCGTGAATACTGTACAAACATCTCAAAAATTCTACCTGGCCTGTAAGTAAATTTAAAAAAAAAAGGAAAAAAAAGTTAAAAAAAGAAATACACTGACGAGGAGTTCCATTGCGTAAAAAAAAAAAAAAAAAAAAGTTCCATTGCGTAATGACGTTAAAGTGACGCCACCGAGCGTGACCGTTGACCGTTACCAGTCGTTCTTCGGTATGAAGTGTTCGTTTTGTTTTTACCATTTCAGCATATGGCTTGAAAGGGCGACAAAAGTCAGATGTATTATGAAGCACACAAAAAAATCGTGTCAATAAACTATTTATTGACCACCTTATTTTTGTTACTGACAGGGACCGTGAGGGAACAACTGGCGTCGTTAGCTAATCCCGGAAACATCGATGCTAGCAACCATAGTGACAGACGTCGTCTCGACGAAACCGGTGTTTTTTTGGATGGATGAGGAGCGTTGAGACGGAGAAAACAGACGAGAAGAGCTGCACTGACACCATGAAGGTAAGCTACTCCTGCTTTATAAAGTAAAACGCGGTTAGCGGCAGGTAGCCGCTAGCTCGTACGAGCTGGTGTTATGCTTAAAGGTGTTACCGTGCTTACTAATGACTGTTAGCAAAACGCGTCCGTGTTTGTCGCGGTAACGGCCGCAGTTGAAAACGGAAAGATGATGGCTACCTTGTCAAAACGTCCCATTTTTATTATTTTTTACTAAAACATATTTTTCTGAACAGGATGTGTACGTTGTGTTCCCTTCTTTTGTTCTGTAGAAAGATTTGTAAATTTGGTAACGAGCTCTATATCCAGGAGGACCATTAGGTTAACTCTCGAATTTTCTCTAGTTATCTTGTGGGAACAAGATTATCAGAATCTGTTTTCCTCTTCTTTTTAAATTCAATGTCATATTTTTGTAGTCCTTTAATGCCCAAAACCACAAATTATGGCCAGAAAATTCAAATTTTTGGGGGGCTGAAATATTTATTTCACTTACTTCACATCCATAAAATTTTATAAATATAATTATTTATCTTGTTTGATACATGAGATGTTTTTGGAAACTGATAAACTATAGGAGGACATTTTTATCATATATCGGACTGTATTCAAGTGTTATTTTAGTAATTTGTTGATCATATTGATTTGATAGAAGTATATAAAAGTATGTATCAAATATGATACAAAAGGCATTAAAGGGTTAATGTTGCTTCTACTGGTCTCTCGATTTATCGTTGAAAACTGCTATTATCTTTGACAAGTTTAAACATTGTGCAGCAGTTTGAAGCATCTAACAACACACAGCTGGTGAGTACTTACAGGAGTCCTCAATCTTTATGAGGGGGTTCGTCAGGATAGGTGTGATGGGTGCTGAAGGGACAGTCTGAGGTGACTGAGGGGGGGTGACAGCAGGGGAGGGGATGGAGGGGGTGCCGGAGGTGCTCCCCTCTGCTTCCTTCCCCTTGTCCCTCTACAGAGGAGCCCCCAGCAAGGGAAATGACAAAGCATGCAACAAAAATACACGTGATGGCATCAACAGAAATCAAAACGCAACACAATACATGAAGAAATAACTGGCCCAAAAAAATAGAAGAATTAAAAAATGATAATGAAGACAAAAATAGCTGGATGGAGGAAATGGAAACAAAAGAGGGAGAGAAGCACTAGTGCCAACTCAAAGGAGGGAAGGGTGAGCATAACTTAGCTGTGCGATATTATCTCTGAAAATGTCTGTTTTCTGTGAACCCTGGCAGTAATATCAGATATGATGTCACCACCATCACGATCATGCTGGATTGTGGGTAAGAAACGATTCCCGGCAGGGCTTTGAAACCTTATTACCGAACGCTTTAATGCACTAATCTTTAATGTCCACAAAACCAGACCGCCTAAAATCAAAATGCAGCTACAAGTGTACTTTGTGAAGCAGAGGAGACATTTCTTAAGCCTAAAAGATCAGTTACAGATTTATCAAAGTGCTCCAGTATATAAATGAAGTCTGTCTCGCAAATAAATATGTATGATGAAACTGATGGTGAGGAAAATGAAAGCAACCACAACACTGATCAGATTTCTGTGGGTGAAATTTATTTCAAACCGTCCTTCTTATGTGTAATCTTCAAAGGGTGCAATCGACCACAAAAAGGCCTTTGTTTTAATACCAAGGCTGTCATGCCGTGATTTGATATGATAGCTATAGTTTTAATGTCTTTTCAGGGATTGCATTTTGCAGTCTGTAAGCAGTACATCCATATTGACAACTATATGTGCAACGGGACAAATACCAGCATGTACCACATCAACTGACAGTTTGATTCTTTGGAAAGTTTAATTGTTGGCATTTGTATCTTTGAGGCAACCACATAAACAACTTAATTAAAATTGTGCAAACCAGGCTGCAATATCTGCATGTGAAAGTTGTTTAGTTGTATGACTCCACATGTTGAGCACATACTTTATGCAACCCCAAATCCAAAATAGTTTCTTCAAAACCTGTTTGTATCGGTCAGCATTGCTCAGACATTTCTGCATTTCTTTGCACTATTTCAATTAAATTTAGATTTTCAACAATTTCTAAACTGTAAAAAATATGTTTTTGTCGACATCTTACACAGCGTACTAACTTTTTTGGAATTTGGGATGTACTAAAGCGACAGTATTGGTGCTCTTCTGTTTCAAGTAGTTGCGTGGTAGATGGTACCCAGGGTTAGGAGAAGGCTGCAAACCCCTGTTGATGTGTATGAATTATCATGTGATAGCCTGAAGATGACTCAGATAAGTGTTTTAACATTTCTCCTGTTATTGGGTATTTAGAAGAAACTGGTCTGATAGTTTTTGAACTGAACTTGTTTTTAAACTGTGTGGAAATAAACTATAGGAAACTGTGTGGCTAAAGTAGTTTCAGTTGTTATGAATAGTCATGTTGAGATGATCTGAGTGGTTCTGTTGGTGAGGTGTGAACCTTGCTGTGTTGCTGACCATGTTTCACCCAGCAAAACCTGCAAAACTGAAAATGAGACCAACAGCTCTCTGAGCGATCTGCTGTTCATGCTGCGTTCAGGTACTGTGTATCTGCAGGTCGTCGTTAGGACTGTAATGAGCACACCTTCATGCTGTGAGCTTTGAGCTTTGGCAGTAGAAGTGGCCGAGAATGAAACATATAGATGGACAACAGTAGGAAGGAGTGAAGTGTGTTTTAAAGTTAGTGTTTGTACCTTTTTCAGTCCTCCTCCTGGAACATGGCCAATGTTGTCAAGAGAGCCAACCTTAGACTGGACTTTAAACTCCAGCTTCTCGTTTTTGATCTCTATATTTCCACCACCTGAAAACAGAAGGAAACAGAATCACAAACCTATTTGGCCTGCAAATACTGTTTTCAGTAAAACCTGCTTGGTAAATTTCTCTTTGACAAAAGTCGGAAAAACAAAGTCGGGTTGGAAATTGAAATATGTCGTATTTTTAAAGCTGATCACACTTTGTTTTTCTTCATTTTAAACTTATATAGCAACTACAGCTGTTGCAAAGGCAAATTTAAAAGCACAATATTTTTTCTCAGAGCACAATGAAGCATACAATGAAAGAGATCACAGTTCATAAATATAAATAACTATGTGTCCTTCACTGCTTCTCTGTCCCAAGGCGTCCCCCAGGGTTTCTGCTGGGTCTTAAAAAGTCTTCAAACGTATAAAATCCAATAATTTGAATTTAAGTCCTTAAAATGTCTAAAATTCTCTTAAAATCTCTTCAATACATATTTGAAAAGTCTTAAAAATGTATCGATGTTCCTTACAAATAAAGATTGATTTGAAGTTAGTTTAAAATTTACCGATTTCCCGTCCTTTTTTTGTACTTTATTGACAGTATGGATGTAAAATGGATCTTAAATTGTATTTATCATGGTCCTAAATTTTACTTGTTGAAACCTGCAGAAACCCTGATCTCTGTCGTATTCATTATCACAACAACCTTCTTCACATTGACCAAATACCTCACTGAAATAAAATCATAAATGCAAGCCAGCCTCCTCCAACTTATCTAAGACCAATGACACACTGGCCCCAAAAACCCTTAAAGATCCTACATAACTCCTCCCTCATCATCGACATCCCCGCTCTGTTCTAATCACCAGTATTTCACATGTATAAACAAAATTGTAATATTCTCATTTTGTTGACTAAATCACAAGTAGACCTTTGACTTGTTCAAACATGTTCAGAAGAATCAACAGAGATATACTGACCTGGTTTATGACGAATATTGTCTTTCGATCCACATTTAGATGTAACGTTGCTAAGGTCGATCTTTTTGTGCACAATTTGA
This sequence comes from Xyrichtys novacula, assembly GCA_962446985.1. Classification (NCBI taxonomy): domain Eukaryota; kingdom Metazoa; phylum Chordata; class Actinopteri; order Labriformes; family Labridae; genus Xyrichtys; species Xyrichtys novacula. Next base: position 959,568 of record OY660882.1, on the reverse strand, counting down.
ATCTGTGAAGGCAACAAAGCAGAGGACAGAGAAATGTCAGAGAAACATCTCACCACGGATTCACTAAGCATGCATCTACAGAGGGACTGATCTGAGAAACAACTGGCCTGTTAGTCTTCTGAAACTGTTACAGAGAGGATGGAGGAAAACACAGGTTGATCAAACTGAACACATCAAGACAAACTGGATTAAATTTGAAGTCTCGTGATGCCGTCTGTGACCATTGTGACATTTGTTAGAAGTTAAAATGCAGAAAAAAAGATCTAGTTTAATGAAAAAGAGTCTAACTTTAAGTTGGACCAATCATTTTCTGCATTCTTTGACACGCTGGTGTTGATTGAAGATTAAAGTCATCTCAGTGACCTCATCTCAGGCTCTCCTGTCATGGCCGCTCGCCTCCTGACACAAAGTGCTCAGTCTGCGAGCTGAGGTCATCTCAGAGCTCACGACAACAGGCACAGTTTGGTGGAGAGGCCGAGGACAGGGACTCTTTGTTTCCGCGGAGAGTCTCCTCTCCTCACAAATTTATGATACTATTAGTTCTTCTTATGAGGGACTTGAGAATCCTTGAAAGATCAAATTTCTAGTCATGAATCGTATCTGATCATGCAGCTCATAGCATGGATCAGTGGAGTCATGCAGTTTGTATGGAAGCCTGCCTCTGCCAAAAACAGTGGGAAAGAAGATCCTGTCAGTCAGTATAAAGAAAAGGTTACACTATATAAGGCAACTAACATTCGATTATTTGATGAGGAATATAAAATATTGTCTTTACATGAAACTTAAATGAAACAGGTGGATGATTTGACTCCTATCAGGGATCACCTGTGTTCGTGTGTGTCAGTGAGCGTCAGTGAGCGCTGCAGGTCATGTGATGTGTTCCTGTACTCGTGTCCAGGTGTCTCAGTGAATTCAGTGACCCCCTTTTCTCACTCTGCTCCTGTTTGAGGGTTTTCACTGTCAGAGTTACAGTCCCTGCTTTCACTGCTACTTCTGTGTATGTCTGAGCAGCAGTGAGGAGGAGGAGGAGGAGAGGACAGACACGATCCATCTTATTTTTATGTTGATGAATAACTAAACTGTTCATGTCATCCCTCACTATGTCAATATAGAGATACTGGGTCATAATTGTTGAATACTGTACTATTTTTTACAGTAATATGTTAGTATTTATGAACCTTTTTGGGGATACAAACTTGTGTTATTATTCTGACTCACAGGATCTTCTTTTTACTGAATTGGTGAAAATGAGCCTCCGTTAATGTTGTCTTGAGGCCAGATTCATGGGGCAAAAAATTGTTATCTTTGTCAAACCAACAAGCACAGATTAAACATCAAACTTACATCGGACCATGAGCATTACATAACGCTGTTAGCTGTGAGTGCAGAGGCACTGTGAGCTGGAACAATGACCGCACACTAACAAAGACAACAACAATTACTGCTGATCAGGGGCTCAGGACGTGCAGAGACAGAACTACCGCTAGTCAAGTGCAGCTACAGTTTAGTGTTGTTCTAGAGGTCGGTATGTAATGCTCAAGGGTGTGTGGACATTTAATGATCAAACAGTTAATAGGAGGTGTTAACAGGTCTGTGGGGAGGAAACAGGTTTTACACAGACGGAGGAGGTTTTTCGTGCACTCGGACATCCTGCTCCTTTGTGAAGATGCATTCAGGAGAAGCGACAAGAACAAGGTTTTAGGCTGAAGCTGCACACCTGCAGCCTGCCACAGGCCAAATCCCATATCTACTCACATTTCCACCACCTGGTACATGTTTTATATTATCTTTGGAGCCGCAGCGGGACTGCACACTGCTTAAGTCCAACTTCTTATCAAGAATTTGTACCTAGAAAGGTGATATGTGGGAGAAGAAAGACTGTTATCCCGAGGAACAAGCAGCAGCCGAGGCCGCGAGTGAGGACCTTTTGCTTGAAACGATATGAGATCTTTGAGGAATGAGCTGGAGGCTCAGGGAAGAGGGAGCTAACCAGTGAACATGGCTGATTAAACAGGAAGGGGAAAGTGCTTTGATTTATCTTAAAGGTTTGTGTTACGATCATAACTGCAGAGATGAGAAGATCCCGTAGTTACTCACATCACCACCTCCGGGTACATGTTTGATATTGTCTTTGGAGCCACATTTAGACTGGACATTACTATAGTCCAACTTCTGTTCAAGTATTTTAACCTGGAAAAGTGCAGAAGTAAGGAGAACCACTGAGAGAAGCTGCTGGAGAGAAAGGAAGAGAGCCTTGTGTGCAAGAGAAATCAAATGACGTGAAAGGATCTTTGAAGTAGTGGAAAAAGCTTTCAGACCTCTTACCTGAGCAAAAACCACAGTGCAGCATCTCTCTAACATGTTAAAGTCCTGCATTCAAAACTGGACTTAACTTTTATCCAGACTGAGCAGAGTGACAACCCATACCAGCCACTACAGCCTGTGCATTATAGCTATAGATGATATAAGTGCAAGAACGTTGTCATTGCTGCACAGTTAACATATTCCTCTGAGTGCAGAATGATCCTATCAGGTTATCTCATTTTTTTCTCAATAAAAAAAAAACTCTGAGATAAATTCAATTCTACTATGAGCAAAAACTGAAACATTTGTTACAGTAAGTCCAACATCTGAGTGTAAAAAAGCAAGAGAAGAGGAAACTAGGTGGGCTTTGACCTTTGTGTCTTCAAATTTGACTCTTTTGCCGAGCTGCACATGTATTTTATCCTCTTTTGTATTTGTCTCTTTGCACCTACTCACAATCAGCTCAAAGTGGACAAAGTTCTCTGAGTGAATCTATTCAAACTGTAAGTAAACCTCTAAACAATGGTTGGATCCATGTTTGATTATAATCTTGTGTTAAGCTCGGCTTAGTTTGATATGTTTTGTGTAATTAACCTAATCTACTTAAAAACCGACCAAATTAAGTGGAGGAAAAAGTACAATATTGAAAAACCTGCAGTGGAGCTCGAGTACAAAGTGGAATAAAAATCTGCAGAATATGAAAATACTTGGAAAGAAAAATAAAAGATTTAGAAACTTCACTTTCTGGACAATAAAATCCAAAGCCCTGACTCAGCGTCCAAATCTCTCACCTTCCCTCCTCCAGGCGTGTGCTTGATGTTGTCTTTCGAGCCACAGCGAGCTTGGACGTTGGCCAAGTCCAGCTTCTTATCCAGGATTTGAACCTGCAGAGTGTGAGAAGAAAAGATAACAATAATCAAAATTTACAAAGCAGGGAAAGAGCGGCTTCAGAGGAAAAAAAACAAGATGATGAGTGGATGGAAAGCTAAATATATTTGGACTTATTTCATGTAAGCTGCCATCCATAACTCTGCAAAATAAGAGAGCAATCTGTGACACTACTGGGTCATAGTTTCAGGACTTTAGTGCATGATTACAGGATTATTGTGCCAAATCTGTTAGTTCTAGTCCACTGGCTTAGTTTGTATGACCAGATAAATGTTGCAGATGCTAGTTTTGAAGCATTACAGCAGTGGTCATTGGTTAAATTCAGCTTAAACTTAAAAAGCACAAACACTTCCATTAAAAATCTAAACATTTCAGAGTCATATTAGTAGTTTTTTTGAGCATGTTGGGAAATCCATCTTCAGGTCATGTGTTTGAACATGAAGAGCACAAATAAGAGAGCACTGAGTCTTTTACCAAACGTTGGTTTTTGATGATCATAACTGCAGAGATACTCAAGAGTCAGGTGTTGAGTTCATCCCTCAGTTACTCACATTGCCGCCACCGGGTACATGTTTGATATTGCCTTTGGAGCCACACTTAGACTGGACATTACTATAGTCCACCTTCTGCTCAAGGATTTGTACCTGGAAAAATGAAAACGTCAGTTTTTAGATGTGGAGCGGAGAAGACGATGTAGTGACACAAGAGCTGTGTGCTGGTTTGTGTAACCGCATGCAGGTGGAGGTGTTAGGGAGAGATGGGAGGAAGGGATAAGCAACCACTGAGGACTATCTAAAAACCATTTGTCCTGGAGTTTCATCCTCTCTTGTGTTTGTTTGATCTGCCCTTTAAATGATTTAGTTTGGTCCATAAATATCACAACTCAGCATCCACTAAATTTCAGCAGGAGAACATTGGACACGTGACTGCAGCCAACGCAAAAATAGAACAAAGACTGAAGAGCTTTTAATACTAAAATGGACCTCACACACACACTTGTCAACCACAAAACACACACTCAGACTCAACCACACACACACACACACACACACACACACAGACAGAAAGAGTACATGGACAGAGTGTGGACAGCACCCAGAACACTAAAAACACAGATTGAAGTTTAAGTCCCGTCAAAAGTTCTCAGCTCTGATCAGTAAATACAAACATATTTACAGACTCAAACCTCTGCAGGTCGAGATTCTTCCACTTGTTCAGATTATAGACAAACCAGGTTTGTGTTACCGCGCTAATCTTAAAGACAAACTATCCATGAGTTTATTTTTGTCCAGACTTTAACAATCCGTCAGCAGGTAGAGATCAGTAAATACGACTCTGACTACATGCAGCTTTCATTCATCTTTGATTTGCACGACAAGTGATGACAAACAAGTTTTGAAACAGAGACTGCACTAAAACTCATCTATGTAATATTTCCTCCTTAATTCACACATCATTACATATTTTAAAATACATCATCACTTTCTTTTAGTATTATTTGCAGACGTAACATTTGTTCCTTCACCTGCAATTAATAAAGTCCAGATTTTCCAGCTTCCATGATGGTTTTGTGTACTGTGGACTAGGAATGTTCTGGGATGACTTATATCCAGGTTACTTTTTAAAATTGTTTCCACAGAAACTGAAGTTTTGTTAACTAACAAGTCTATAGTTAAGATGACACCCAGAAAACAGCCAAAAAACACAGTTTGTCCATCACAGCTGAACATTGGATCACATGAATCTGCAGTGAAACAACTAGTGTGTTTACAAGTCTTGCTGATGTGTTTGTCGATTGTTTTGGCATATTTCCACCTCCCATATTGGAGGCAGACATTCTTCTGTCGATAAACTGATTCTTACCTGATGCATGTTGACTGGCACAGGACAGTGGTTCAGTTAGATCACCTAAGTGAGCTATAACGTTAGCTAGAGTTTACTCTGTGTCTAAAAAAGTGGTTTTCTAAGTGTGGCTAATGTTAAGAGAATCTCCGTGGTCTTCTCTGCCTTCTTATGTCGACTAAACTCCCACATCCCTGCTGTGGACTGACCCCATTTTTGCACTGGTTGCATGTTGTCTGTGTGACAGCTCGTTTTTCTTGCTGTGTGCACGTTAATGGATAAGAGCTTTTAAGACAGCTGGCAGAAACATAATTTATTGATTTACTCTGACTTATGAGGAAAGACCATCTTAACAGCCGCAACTTCCACCGCCATCACACCAACAGCAGCCAACACGTACCTGTTCCTGAAAGACATCTGAGTGTCGCAAGAGTGGCTTCACAATTAAAAATAGCAGAAAGCCGAGCCTTAAGAGAGGCTCTAACCCTAACCTGTTTTAACTGGTGGACCTCTGGATTTGCCGTTTTAGTTTGAAATCAGCCAATAAGATAAAATCTGCCTCTGCAGCTTCATCTAGAGAAATGTTAACTGGACTTAAACTTCTGCAAACGACTAAAGAGGCTTGCACTGTCTGCAGTATGAGGCGTACGCTGTGTCTCAGTACCTTTCCGCCTCCCGGCTGGTGTTTCATGTTGTCTGTGGAGCCGATCTTGGACCTGACGTTCTTCAGGTCAGGCATGGGTGCTGCAGCAGCAGCCAGAGGAGCCCCGCGGGTCTTCAGGGAACCTGGAGATTTGGGCGTAGAACGCACCACCGCCACCTTCTTCACTTTGTTGGCCTCGGCTGCTGCCTTTGCAGCGAGCGCTTGGCTAGAGGGAGACTTAGGAGTACCAGGGCTGCTCTGTCCACTCTTGGCATCTTAAGCAATCAGAGAAGGAACCGTGTCAGCCGTTTGAAGCAGATCAGCAGATCGATTAAAGGAAATAATGCAGAAATAATGATCAATCAAAAAAAGAAACTTAGAGCTATGCTGGCTAAAAGCTGCCCAAGTTTGATCCAGGATTAACCTGATCAGACTTTGGCACGGTGGCTTTAAGCGGTCACTAATGATTTGTGCTTTTGCAGTTTTTTTTTCTCCTTTTTTTACCTTTTTCATTTTTTGGAGTGGGAGGTTTCTTGGCACTAGCTGTATCACAAAAAAATATGACACATAATAAGTAATTCTTTAAGCTTAATCCTTATGAAATGACAAATTAAAAGGTAATTCATCAAAATAGGATTAGTACGTGACGTGTCAAATGCTCTTTCCATACCTGGCTGAGCTCCAGGTTTCGCAGAGATTTTGGCTCCTGGGGTCTGAGACTTTGCACCACTCTGAAAACAAACAATACAACCCTATTAAGTCACCCCTTCTCCAAAGAAGCTGTGAAGCACTGTGAAATGTTGATTAAAAACAGATTTTGAAGGTTGTCAAATAATTTCAACACCATATTTAACTGAAAATAGTGCAAAAATAAAGTCTCTGAGCTGAAAAGAGTGTCTGAGAAATCAGGAGAAGAGGTTCACCCCTCTATACCAGACTGTGTGAGCAAATAGTTTGGTAATTTCACAATACTGCACCACAACTTGGAGATTTCATCATCTACAGCACATAATACTGAAAGATTCAGTCAATCTGGAGAAATCGGCACAAAACAGACTTGAGTCTAGATGGCTGTCTAGAGGAAACGGCTCAGTAGTCGAAGAGCACTGGTGCTAAACTGGCCTTCTTGCAGTCCCAGCTTGTCACCCATAGAAAAGTTGACAAGATTTCACTTTCAAAAGTCCAGAATCTGATTTCTTTGGTCCCTAAACGTTTACAGAGAGTCCTAAAAAGTAGAAATGATGCAACACAGCGGTAAACATGCCCCATCCTGCTGGCATCAAATGTAAAATGACAAACATTTTTACAGAACTTAAAAAATTAATGAATAAATAACATTTGGTGCGTTGTCTTTGCACTATTTTCAGTTAAATACAGGGTTGAAATAGTTTGTGAAACATCAAATCCTAGTTCCAGCACAGAGTCCCAGCTTTTAGGAACTGGAGTTGCAAATAAGTAGAATTCTTCCTCAAGGCAGGTGAGTAATACGAGTTTGTTTGGATGCAGGAATCACTCATTATGATCCAGCTGAGCGCCAGATTGGCTTTGGTTAGTGCAGTGAAGCCAAAATCAGTGGAGGTTTGGATGCAATCAAGCCGCCTCACCTCTGCAGGGTGAAACTGGCATCCATCCATCCATCCTAACCTCTACCTGCATTCAGACCTGTACTTACTCCGGGCTGCCTGGGCCCTGTGCTGCTGCTGGCTTTAATGGGGATGGAGCTGGGGCCGTTTCGGGAAGAAGCGTGTGTTTTGGCGCCCTTTACGGATGGTCTTTTAAGGGAAGAGGTTGGTGTGGTGGCAGTTTGAGTCTTTTTCATGAGGAGGGAAAATGAATAAAGAAACAAAAGTTCTGGTGACAGTGACCAAAAAAACAGAGGAATGATTATCAAATGAAAAGTGATGGAAAAGAAAGAGAACAGAACAAAAAATAAAATGTAGAAGGAATATTCTGGTTTATTACAACCTGGACTGAGAGCATGTTTGACAGGGGCAGGAGCAAATGTAAATAACACGGTTTAATAACGGTTTGCTGTCAGTATCACCCACAGAGCGGTATCATCTGACTCTGCAGTTCCTTTTGTCTCTGGAGTCTGGATCTCTCCTGGACTGTTTTTGGCTGACCACTCTCACCGGTGTGGTTTCACAGCTCTTCTTTGAGTGGAACAAAAAAGTTTTTAATCTCTATAATCTCTGTAATCCCTCTAGAGGTGGAGGTGAGAGGAGGAGGAGGTGTTGGAGGATTATCTCAGCCATCTTTTTAAGAGGCAATTTCAAATCAGTCTGATGATCAGTAATTGTTTAAACAGCAAGTCTTCTTTATCCGTGTCAGACACAATCAGGGAAATTGAACATGTTTATTGGAACGGTTTGAGTTATCTCTGTTAGCCTTAACCTTTTCCTGCGAGTTCTTTGTCTTCTGCTCAGAAGATGTATTTATAACCTGTCTGGGATCAAATTAATCTGCAGGCTCTTAGACGAGCTTTGCCAATTGAATTAAACAGAAACACACACACACACACATCCCGTGCTTTTCCCCACCACTGCAGGCTGTATGCTAGTTCTCTGTTGGATCTCCAGCTTGTACAGCTCAGATCTTGTAGTTTTTAAATAATAGTGTAAAAACTTAGTGAGTCCTATCAAAATTAAGTCAAAGCTCTTTGAATGAAGTGACTGAGTGTACATTAGTTTGTGGTTTGTGCACATCTTTGATGTGTTTACTAGGGGGGACAAATTGTTCATGCAAACTAAATAAACTTAAATTTTGATTGGTCTATTTCAGGATGATGACGTATTTTTATTTAAAATTAACTAAATCCTTTTAGACTAAGCGGCAACCTCCAGTCTTGGGAAATGAAGCTGATGCAGACGTACGAAAAGTTTGTTTCTAACGTTATACGATTGTTATTGTTATAAGAATCAGAGACATGGCTGACTTGACTGACAGGTGGGAACACTGTAGCTCTAGGAGGTCGACCAAAGTTAAGTTGAGTCAGCATTTCCAATATAGTGTAAAAAGATATATAAAAAAAACGGCCATCAGTGTTCTCCTGGGTCATAATAAACCAGAGCAGTCCTTTTAAAGAGAGAATGAGAGGTGATGGACGTTAGGCAGTGTCTTTTGTTACATACCTTATCCGCAGAGCCGTTATCCATCTTTGCTTGAGCTACAGACAGAAGAGAGAAAGAGAATTGAGATTGACCCCATTTTGGGAATTGAACATCTTTAATTTCTCCTCACTAGTATCCGCTCAAGTGACTCAAATGACTGCGTCTGTCTCCAGGTGTGTGCCCAAACACATTCTCACAGCAAAGAAAGACAAACCAGATCTAGGTGATGGAGGTTAATGCAGCATGCATCATGACACAAAGTGCTCGTGGAAAACATAAGGTGTTTTTTTTTTTTTTTTTTTGTTCTTGGGGCCGCATAACCAGCAGAGTGAGCAGAGATGGAGAGATGAAACAAAAATCGAAAGTGGGGAGAGAGGACAACAAGCTTCTCCTCGGGTCAAAGTTAATGTCCGTAGAAAAAAACTCTGAGGGAGAGTGCTGCAAAAAAAGCTGCGTTGTAAAAGAAAGAAGTGGAAGGAGTTAACTGAGGAGGACTGGTTCTGAACTGGTGAACATGACAGCAAACAGACCTTTGAAAACTGCGACTGGAACCAGAGACTTTCTGGCTGGAGAGCTCTGGGGGGGAGTTTTCTGCACATCAGCAGCGGTACTGGTGGTCTGAGCCACATCGCTCCTCATGTCTGAGTCATTAGAAATGTCAGCCTTTGAATAGCGACCTCTATGTGATGATGAGTCACTGCTGCTGTTTTCAGCTGGCGTGCAAGACGGCGGTTTGGTAAAGAGGCTATCCATGTCGGAAACGCTGCTACTGCCATGCTCTTCTGGAGAGGAATCAAAAATAGGGTGGGACAGACTTTGGGTGCGAGGAGGGTTTTTAGTTTCATGGACGACGTTTCTGCTTTCAGCATCACTGCAGGACTTTAGAGCCGCCCTGTTTGCAGTCACTCCATCTTTTCCCGTTTCCTCCAAGACAAGCTGGCCCCCTCGATCTCCAATGGATGTGAGATCTTCCAAAGCAGCTGTGCGCATCAAAGACATCCCGGGCAGATTGCTCATCTCACCCAGGCATTCAGAGGCGTCCAGACTGATGGCCCTGAGAGGATCCACAGCTCCAGTTCGTTCGGGGCTCCTCCTACTTGGCGATTTATCCCGTCTAATCCCTGCAGCACCACAGCTGAAGTCTTCAGAGGCCCATAAAGAGTCACTTAGCCTCTTCCCGCTCTCTCCCACCGCCTCACTTCCTGGGTCCAGGGAGCAAGAAACTCCCACGAAGTCACCGCCCTCAGCAGAAGTCCCATCCTCAGCTGGCTTTGACCCATCAACCACAAATGCAAACTCACTGCGGACTCCAGAGCCGGGCTTTGCTAATTTGTTTGGAAAGCAGATTAATGATGACATTCACAGCACTTGTTTTCCATCTCCCCATTGAAAACAAAAAGATAATGAAAGAGAACAGAACAGGGAAGTCGATGTTCGTGAAGAGGAAAACTAAAGATAACCGTGTTTCATAAAACAGAAGACAAGAGTGACAAAAAGTGACGATGCAAAACCAGAAAGTGAGACATGATTAGTGGAGGAAAAGAAACAGTTCACAGTGAGATGAAATGAGATGGAAATGGACAGTAATGCATCACACTGGGCTGGCAGACAACAGGTGATGCATTCGAGTGAAACAGACCACTAAAATATGGTCATTATTGAGCATGAATAAAGTGATTGAATTTGACTCTACGGTAATATACTCCCACCCCAAAAAAAGTCATGTTGAACAAAGTTTTCGTAGCAGAAAAGAAAACTTTTAAAGGTACAAGGTGAAGAATTTCGCATTTCATGAGTATGTTTTTCTAGAAGAGAAAGAAGAAAGTAGTTTTTGATTTGCCCTGATATATTTGTAATGGTAAAATCTTGACAGCTGCTTCTTGTCCTCAAAGGCCACCATAGCTTCACAGACAAGAGGGGTGAGCAAGGGAGTATTTCAATCCAGGAATCACAAATTATCCCCATTTCTACACACTGTACCTTTAAAAAGTGATAAAAACTGGAGTGAAGTTACAAGTTTTACAATGTGAAATAAAAATAAGTCACAAAATGAACATGTTTGCATCAGAAACCTCTAACTTACTCTGATATTGAACACTTAAATCACACATTTACTACCTTAGACTCAAAGATTTATTTCCCCATCATTAATTATAACATTTAAAGACTGTTGCCTTTCTGTTTTCACTCAACCAGTCCTGTAAAACTACCAAAACCAGCTCCCTGCTGCTATCTGTGATTGCTAAATGTTTGTTTTCTTCAATTTGGTTGATGTCCATTTCATTCAGCCTCTTGTGTGTTTTAACATCATGGCCGATAAATAGTTTGTAATTTTTAGGTGTAAGTCTCATTAGCATTTTTGCCACATTGTCAACAGGTAGAGGTCAAAGTTTATAAATGTGCTGATTGATTTAAAATTGAATTAGTTTATATTCAAGTTTATTATCTTGAAATCAAAGCCAACAGAGTCTTGAGTTTCCCTGCTGTCACACCGCAGACTGAATAAACACCAGCACCATTATCCAACTAATCAGTCACTGAATGACAGATATGAAAGAGCTAACAGTTCTGTTTCCTCTGGGCTCCACCAGGACTCATTACTGTGTTCATATCTATCTCCTGCGGTAAATAAATGCAGTCTGAGTGTGATCAATAAGACACAAAGAGCCTACCTGTTGGAGCTGCTCCTCCTGCTGCTGGTTGGACATAAAGAGACAGATGGAAAAGACATTAGGACATGAGCAGTAATGACTTTCTGTCGTTCGTGAAGGATTCAAACACTCACTGCAAAGAAATCAATACAAGGCCCACAAACAGCATGTCTTGAGTTAATGCCAAAAGCCCCAAAGCAAATATCTGTTCGAAGTATCACTCCAAAACATCAACAGGGAGTGTTTGCAGTCACACAGACGTATCCACATGTTTTATGTCTGTCTGTCATGTGCACCAGCACCACACCTAAGCTGCTGCTGCTGCTGCTGCTGGTGCATGTGGTCGTGCTCAGCTGTTTTTAACATTACTCTGCTGTTCCCTTAACTGGGAGCGCCGCATCTGTTTAACACATCACACCGGGCTTCAATCTCTCTGCGGTTTGGCCATCCTGAAATAGCCAGGATGTAAGTGTCTATTTCTTTTTTTAAAAAAAGACCATGTTTGAGCCTGTTTATGATCATGTCGTAGTCCTGAAGCGTAGGAGTATTAAACATTATAGCCAAAGCATGAGAAGAAAAGAAGAAGCCAAACACTCCTTTCCAGGAATGATGCTGAAAGAAAAATAGTAAGCTCAGTTCAAAACCAGTGCGAACAGAAGAGCAGATTTTATATTATAAATGAAAAATTCACCACTTAAGAAAATTAGAAACTTCACACAGCAAATTAGAAAACAAGATCAATACTGTCTCACGGGTGCATGATCAATATTTAAGACTCTCCAAGTGGCCATTTAACTTGGACTAGGAACAGAGGAGGGAATCCAGCCTGGTTAGCATCACTGACTGTCTCAATCTACTCATTATAACAAAGTGAAGCCAAATTCACAGATTGGCTAGTAGGCTAGCAGAGCAAGCACCACCAACCTCCAAACCTCCTTCTTGCTTGTTAATATCCACATGCCTGTGTATTTTTATGCCATTTTAACCAGACATATTCTGCATTCAACCTTTCTCCAGATCAAAAATGACATGACATCTGTTTTTGTTTACATCCGGGTAGTAGACCTTTCTAGCTTCATGGCACTGTAGCACTACCTGTTAAGCAGGTCTACAGCCCTGGCTGGTAGGTAGCAGTTACAATTATTTTAACTTAAATATTTTCAGAAAATAAACATTTGGACATAAATCAGCCTGATAATAACAAACTAAAATGATGGAAACAACCATAAAGGTAAAAAAAATTCAACATGTATATCAATTTGCAAATCTAACCTGCGTCTCATCTGTTAACATGGAAGGGGCGGGTTTTATAACCAGTTAGTAGGAGGATATCCAATAGCTTTGGCTTTACTTTCAAAGAGCTGTCATGTCAGCCACATAACTTTAATGCTAGTTTTTAATCTGTTTGAAATGTTACAGTTGTCGCTAACACAGTTTGGAAACTGAACCTTCATAAACTCTCAAATCTATTAAACTTCCCTCTGCCCCCTCTTTATGAATGAAAATACACCGCTTTTAAAGACTCAATTCATATCAACACATGGGAGAAATATTGATCTTGGCTTTCCTGAGCAACAAAGCAAATATGCACATGTCTGAACAAAACTTTTCCTGAGAAAACAAACCGAAAAGCACGAGCAGCTGGAAAAGAAAGTAAGAGCTCAGAGACTGGAGGCATACCAAGCTGCCCCTCGTCTTCACATGTGGTGCCCTCTATTCCTGAGAGCTCAGCCTCAGCCTCAGCTTTCCCTGCAGACGTCTCCTCTGTGGGTTAAATTCATGTCAGTGAGTCAGGAAACAAATATAACTGAACCTTAAATCCACCCCTAATCTGGCGGACGTTTACTCGTGTTAACTTGGCTAAATCAGCTCTGAGACAGCGTCCCCATGACCTGGTGTTAGCTGCTACGGGTCAGCTGTGGTATTTCTCATGTTCACACACTCTAGTGCTGTTTAACAGATCAAGGAGGCTTTTCAACCTGTTGACACAACTTTCCACTCGGCTCTGGACCGGCTGTCAGTCTCAGTGTTTATGATCAAAGCGTGCTCAGCCCAGAGCGGAGTGGAGCTTCTGTGGTTAATTCTTACCGGCATAAAGAGGCATTTTTTTCCACGCTACTGCTGATTCTGCATGTTCGCTGGATAACAGGCTCTTATTTTTTACTGCACAGTGACAACACAGCTGCAGGGCATGTGCCTAAATTCACCAGCAGGCTTTAAATAACAGGCAGTAAGCAGGTTCAAGGCGTGCATGGGTTAGAGCTGTAAAGCTGAAATAATAAAACTGTGAGGTAAAAGAAATTAGGCAAATTAAGATGAGCATTTCTTAGATTAGACCACTGAAAAGAAAGTTATTCTTACAAGAGGAGAAATAAACTGATAATCGGCACACAAACTAAAATAAGAGTTTAAAAATAAAGAGTTAAGTCTTTGGCGTTTAAGCGTCATGACAAGAGGAGTGCAGGCGGGCGTACCGGGTTGCACCGTGTCGTCACAGTGGCCGCTCTGTGCCTGAGAGAGTTCAGGCCCAGATTTCACTCCATTCTCAGCAGGCGCTGCTTCAGCCTCTGTGAATCAGAGGTAAACTGGAGGTCAAGCTGGAGGGTTTTTGTGACAGGGGCGGACATTAGTCTCAAACACTTGTGTTCAGACATAACTGATGTTCGTGAGCTGTGAAAGTGAATTCAGAACCTTGGCAACAGTCTGTGCTGTACAGTAAACAAGACAAACACTTCAAATAAACTATTAAACACCCCAAAGAAAGAAGTTAGAGGAAATTCAAGCATAAAAATAAAGCACATTTTAACATTTCAATCACGTCAGAATAGAAACTTAAAAAAGAGGGAAATAATATCACAGAGCCAAAAAAGCAGTCCTGTAAACATAGACACAATCAGCAGAAACCAGCAAGTAAATAAAACATTTTAATTTGTTCAAAGTTCGACACTTGCAGAATATTGCAGACCGATGCAGACTCTCAAATGTACTTGTAATGCTCACTAAAGCGCAGCATAAAATCAGTGCAAAAGTGTAAACCAAGACCTGTCATAACTCAGTCTTCATTTTCATATCTCCCTTTGCTTCATCAAATCAAAAAATTCCAAATGTTTTCCTTGAATTATAGCCAGCTACACCAAAAACCCATCTTTTCCCTCATATTAGGGACCAAACTGCAGCAGAACCAACCACATATTTATAGAGTTCGATAAGTCAACAAGAGTCAGCTGATACAGATCCTCTAACTTTGTCTTTCTGCTGCCAACAAAAGCCACAAAATTCCTCTTTAATTAACAACAAAACAGCTTTTATAAAGCTTGAACTTCATCAGCGTTACAAATGAAATGCCTGAAAGATGTCAACAACCAGAGATGAAACATGAAGAAATGTGGAAGTGGAAAAAAAAACTTAAGCGCTCATACCACAATGCACATTTTTACAGCAGAACTAAACCTGTTTACAGCCTGGTTAAAAAACAGTTTAGGACTTTGTCGCTCGTTCTCAAAGTCCGACAAAGAGGCACGATTGTGGATGTAGCTGATCTGACACATGGTAGTGTTGCAAGGGTTGACTTAGGGTTCGGCCAAGGCTTCAACACAAGCCTTCCAATTTGGCGACTCCCACCATTGGCCTTCATTATCCTCTTTCATAAACTGATAGATGAACAGAAATCGTAAAGCAGTGAGCCAGAGAGTCGAAACAAACCTTTACTGATTCAGCAGAATCCCATTTTTCCCATCTAACTCTGTTGTAGTTGATCAAATTTTAATGAAGTCTCTGACGACATCATCTATTTTTACTCAGGATTTCTGACTCAAACTACAACATCCAGCTGTTCTACTTTTACATGAAACTACTCACGACTAACAACCACAGATATAACCACACTCTCCTACACCAGCACGCTCTACTCCGCCATGTTGTTTACTGAAAACACATTCAGATACTCACTCTGTGTTTCACTGTTGGTTAATGAGCTGTTTATCACTGCAGATGGCTCTGACTCTGTCTGCTGCCTCCTGTCTGTGCAGGGGATGATGGGGAGTAGAAACGGGGAGAACGACTGCACTAGAGAGGGCTGTAAACTGGGAAACGCTAAGCTACGTACTAATTGGCCATATGGTTCGATTGGGATGAGAGGGAAGAAACTGAAGACTGATTATTAGCTACAAGCTGAACAGTCTGTCTAGACTGTAATTATTTATTTTACAAACGCCGCAGCTGACAAACTACACCGTCCTTTGACATGTCTTTTCTGTCCTCACATTAATAACCCTGTCAGGAATTTAAAAAGCCTCATTTTTCTGTGCTTCATAAACAGCCTGATTGTTTATGAGCTGAATCGGTAGCGTACAGTGACACAGGATGGAGACAGGGCTTGTTCTGACCCAGATGTCTGGATTAGGGAACACAGTGCAGCTGCAGAGGGACACTCGGGGCCAGTCAAGCATGTCTTGTATCCATTATGTAAAGAGGGATTAAAACAAAGCACAGTAGAATCTGCAGTGCTCGGCCTCAGCCCCGAATCTACACAGGAACTCTGAGACTTTTGGAGGATTGTTCACGGACATCTAAATCCTGCCCTTTGGGGTGCTTTAGAAATGTATCGTGGAAGAGAGTGGCGCCGGTTTGGGGTGATCTTTGACCTTGTAGCTCCAGAGTTCCCCAAAAGTTAGCCGGATGTAGCATATGTTTGGAAATCCGATTGATCAATCATCGATCAGAATGACAACCTCCAGTTTGATGACGTTTGTAAGTAAAACATCATCATTAGTTGTCTGTTGCTCATCAGTGTGAATGCCGCACGCCGCACATAAGAGGATAAATGCATCAATACTCATCCAAATCATGTAAAACGCTGGGATGCACCAATGTTGATATGGAGCTGTATCAGCCAGTTTTTGCCCCGTTGACCCCCAGCAGCCCCTTGGCACATAATTCTCCAAGCTCCAATTTCGCTGGCTGATGTTTATCTGTCGTTTCACATCAATCAAATGCTGGCGAGCCAAACACCGAACTGCTGATTCAGAAAAGGGGGGTTTGTTTTTGGCAGAGGAAATCAGCGGTCAGACAAACTTTAGTTGATTTTCAAAGTGACATAAAATGTCAGCGGTGTGGGAGCGTTACATCATCTCTGAGAAAGATCAACGATCATGATCCAGTGACATTTCAGGAGGAAGGGCGACCATCAACAATCTGAACACATCGAATCTCTCCGCTTATTTTTTTCTTCTCTTTACAGCAGATAGTATGTCATCATTCGCCCCGAGCTTATTTTTGGTTCCTCTATTTTTGCAGCTCAGGGGTTCCTTTACTTTTAAATCTTCAGCCCCCAAAATAACAGAGTCTACTGTTTCCTGCATTTGAGTCAAGCTCTGGTTTTAGTTCAACGGGTGATTGAACTGGACGGATGTATTTTCACAGAAAACAAGCAGCAGATGAGAATCAGTTTGAAGTCTATCTGTGTTTGTGAGAGTGGGTAGCGCCTCTTTTGATTGGTTACTACTGGACCGTCTCCTGGTTTACATATTACATCACATACCAAGACAGTCTGTAGATTCATAAGGGGTTTTATGTCAAATAGTGGAAACACCAGCACCGTCTCCTACCCTCTCCTGTCAAGTTTTTCTTGTACGAACGTCTTACGTCGCGTTTATGCTGTTTAACTTCGGCGAGCCCACGTGTGAACTGGTCAGAACACTTCTGCCAGTTTAAAGGTCCTTTCACACCGGGAGCGTTTTTTTCGTGCGATTATTTCGGACGTCAGTATTTTTTTTTAACCCGTATTCTGTCAATACAAGCGTTCACATCAGCAACATCGCATCACACTTGATGTGTCAGGCGTGTCAAAATTCGCCTCTGGATATTTCGTAATTTCGCGTCGTATATTTTAAGTCTGATTGAAGCGCATACCTGAAAATCAACCCACTACTTCATTATGTAGGTGTGTTAGTGCGACGACAAGATTCTGCAGTGAACTGACCTGCTAACTGATGCTTTTGATAATGTGTCTTAACCACCTCAGAGGTCATGGAGCAGAGGAGAAAACCATTTCAAAATAAAATGTACGATTATGGATAAAATGCAAATTTTGAATTAGTAAAATTTTCACCTTTTAATTTGAAAGGCGCCTCATTAAGCATCTGTGTCTTATCACATCTGAAGACGAAACCACAGCTGCAGCCCCACAGTGGTACATATACATTTAAAGTAAAATCGTTTTGTGCCACAGTCCAATCTAAAGTTTTCAGACAGTTATATTATTATTTATCAGGGACAGACGTCAATAATTTATCAGTTTACATCTCACTTTTGTAGAGAGAGTGTTATCTGTGGAGCTGATATTTGACAGATCGTAATAAACGTCATAATTTGCACTTTAAATGAGTTAATATATTGATTTTTAAGCATGGTTAATAACTGATCAGAGCATCCTTGTTGCAGTTAGTCGATAATATTGATGCTGAACAACAGAAACCCAGCAGGTTTGCTCACTGTAAGACACAGACTGTAAAACTGATATTTCATTAGTGTTTATGCATTTCGAGTTGTTAAATTTCTTTAAGGACTTAAAGTTCATCTTTATTATTTGGAAACAAAAATCTTACATAACCCGTAACTTTACCAGCTCACTGACTAAGAACCAGTTTTTACTGTTTATTAAAGTGCTGCAGAGCGTGAACCTCTGTGATGGGTCCTGTCAGGACATCGGAGCTGATCGATGACGTAATCGTGTAAAGATAATGAGAATGATGTCATCAGGGTTACATCACCTTGACAACCGTTCAGCTGCGTTCAGGGAGCACATTAACAGAAGAAGCATCTCTTTGTTTGACTCTGCTGCTCTGTCTCATTTCTGACCTTTCATTTTGGCGTCTCCGGGGCTCCTCAGTCCCATCTGGACCCCGTTCTCCTGATGGTGCTGGTCGTTGATGGTCATGTTGGCTAAGGTGGAGCTCATGGTGTCTCCAGAGCTGTAGCTGTTGGAGGCGTTGTTCATGTAGTCCATTGCCAGTCGCAGGTCAGGCTGCAAAAGTTCAAGACATGAAGATGAGGATATAAAAGAAGGAGGAAGCCTGGATTTAAGGATTAAATATAATGATGGCGTACTTCATGGACACTTCGTCTTCCGGCCTGCAGAATCCAGTCCGTCACCGTGAAATGTAAACAGACACTGTGTCTGTGAAAAGCAGTTATTTATACATCCTGACGTGGGGTCGGTGTTTCATGTTACAGCCTGACTGATAAAAATAGTTCCTTCTGCCCATGTGCACGTCGTCCTTGATGAGATAAGTTCCACTTCCTAAACAACCAGCTCTGAACAAGTGCAGCACTTCTGTTTCATGTCCCACAAATGACAGCACAGATAATAGCCAAGCCAACAACACATCTTTAAAATACTCTGTAACATGTAGAAGCTCTCTGCTGAAATGTGAAAGTGTCAAAGTCTGCAAATTTACTGAGGAGTGAGGTTAAAGTTGGTTAAAAATCTGTGTAATATGAATAATCTCTGGATTATTTCCTCATTAACACTTGATTTGTTTGTTTTAGAACTCTAAAAAGTATTAAGAAATTACACACGGACATGTTTGAGAGGCTGTGATTCAGAAATTCAAGTTTAGTGCACGGAAATGGGAATATTTAACTTTAAGGTTCAAGCTATAACAAGGCTCGACAGTGCGACCACTTGCATTTGCGACTAAAACTAGATGTGTGCGAATTGTAAAAAAATTAGCCAAGGCAACAAATGTTACATTACAAATTTTATGTAAATACCGCGGTGAAGTTAGTTTTAGGTTCGATATCCAATGGACATTCACAGCAGATCTACCGGTGTCTTCTCACTCTCCATGACTGGGAATAACAACAGCAGCACAGTTAAATCCACTGGGCACCCTCACTGTCAACGTTGGGTGTTGAATAATGGACCATTATTTGATCAATTTTCATTGTGCGCCTCTTGTGAAAATGTTCGTGTCAAGCCCTGTATAACCCCCCTTGCTCACCCCTCCTGTCATTAAAGTGATGGTGGCCTTTAAGGACAAGAAGCTCCTGTGACGTAGGTGACCTATGATCCCCTATTTGTCATGTTTTTCTGCATACAACAACACTAACAACCACTCTCCTCCTCCAATCCTCTGTAAGGATAAGACAACCCAGAAAAACTTCAGAAAACACCAAAACTCAGAGTGGTATGAAGCAGAGGTCCATAACAATAGCCACCATTATAAATCAGCATAATGATTGATTTCATGTGAGCATGAATATACTTAATTATTGTCACCATAATAGATAAAAACATAGACTGAATGATTCTTCATTTATCTGCGGGACGTCAACCTTATGTGCCAACACTCTCCTTCGACCACAGAGATGTGAATGCGTCAAATCTCATAAAAAGAGGATTAGATATCAGATTAAACCCAAGCCTCTGGTTACATCAGCAGTTTTTCAGTTTGAATCATATACTGCCATCCCACAAAATCACTGTCCACCACAAACACAAACACACACTCACACACACACACACACACACACTGCTAACTCCAAGGCGAGGCCGGTGCGGAGAGCTTATGGTGTAATCAGCGATGGAGCCAAACTGCTCTTTCCTTGTTTGTATGTTGATGCAGATTTGTCAGCTTCTGATGGTTATTTTCAGCCTCATGCTCACAAACACGGCTCACGAGGTCCACGTTAAGGCCTGCTCTGACCCCAAGACACATCAGTTCACTAAAATATCATCCATCAGTATGAGGGAGATCAATCGTGACTGATTAAATGTATTGTTGTTTTGAATGTTCAGGCTCCTCTGTGGTGGTGAGTGACTGAAGTGTGTTTTCTGAGGGGCTGTGTGTGGGTGAGTCTTACAGGTTACTCAGGCTTGTACTTGATTATGTCTATATGATGATATTTTACACTTTATTTCTCTACATATGGAGGCGAGGTCTCATGCGGGTTGGGGAAAGCCTGTATTTATCGATTTTATGTTAAGATGTTACATAGAAATTGAGCATAGTGTTAGTCCAGGCAGGCTACCAAGGCAAGCTCAGCCCAAAGGACTTTAAGCTACAGTATTTGATAATCTGTGTGATTGTCACTGATAATACTTGTGCAGTTTTTAATGCAGTACTTGTATTTGTAGCAGAGGGTTCTCACACTTCACGTTGACTAAAGGATCTCAGTTCCTCCCCCTCTCCTCCTCTCCAGCAGCGATGTGACGGCACTTGATGTGATTGTCTTCTTTACAGCCAGCAACGCCTAAACCGTTTCCATGGTAACTCCACCCCAACTGTTGCCGTGGTTACCCAGCCCAATAAAACCTCTCTTACAGGAGCGCTCAGCGTCAGCTATGTGACCTCCTCTCTATGCTCCTCGTATCCTCTGACCTTGGGTGTTTAAACTGAATTCCACCAGCAGCTCAAACAGCATGAATGGGACAGAGTGGCAACAAATCCACTTCACTACACTGAGAAAAGACCAAAAAACAAATACACAATGTTGACTATAGTCTAAGGTTTGCACTTTTAAAAAAGAAACAAAACAAACAAAGAAAACAACTGAATTTATCCTGAATATTCCACTAAATTAAGCAACATTTCTCCACATTTAGAGTAAAAACAAACAAATATGGCTTAAATTTTTCAGTCACTTTTTTAATTTAATTCTCTGAGTGAACTTTGTTTGATTTATTTATGCCATTAAAATCATTTGACAGCTTATATCACTGTTGAATAAAAAAGTTTTAAATTAAAAATAAATGTCAAATTAGATTTGAATGTTTAATGTCAAGTCTTAAAAAATGAATGGACTTGATATCTTTTCCTAAAATTATATTTTACATGTAAATTCAACATTTAGGTCTAAATTTAACAATTAGATGTACTATATATCGTGAGATTAATATATCTATATCTATAAATATTATGCATGATTTAAAATTTAAATCATACATAATATTTAATACTTAACAAAAAGCATTTTGATTCATTATTAAAAATTTGGACTTTGAAACACATCAGTAAGTTACAGTGTTATATCCTGCAGCCTTAGAGACGTAATGAAACACAAATTGTGAACTAATCCAACGCTAAAAGAAGTCCCAATAAACATACTACGTCTTTGCACCACAGCACTGAGCAGTTGATCCGTGAGGTTAATTTCCCTTTTAAAAAATATGACATTGTTTTTGTGACCTACTCTGTAACCGTACAACTTTGAGACTGAGCTTCATTTTTCTTTCTGCCATCTTTCATCTGCACATCCCTCTCACGTTCGTTAATATCCATCGTGTGCTGTACCAATCAGCAGCAGACAGGCATCCATCCTGACACTTCTATTCTGTCCACACAAAAGCAGATGTTGTTAATCGCCACTGACTCAACTTCAAATGCGAGTTTAAGGGTTATTATTTCTCTCAGTTCACTTACAACAACCTGGTCACCCTCATCGATCTCCTCCACGCTTGCTGCCAACTTTGTGGCCCTGTCTTTTGCTATTTTTCTGGCGCTGGTGCAAGAACACAATGTCCCCATTCTCAGAGCGACCAACCAATCACTAGTTGGCTCTGTTTGTTCCCCAAGTGGTGGAAAAAAAAGCGCAGACGAGCACGACAGCGGACCTTTTTGACTCTGAAATAATCAGAGATGTAGGCAGTCATTCAAAGGTCCGAGAACTGGACAGGCTTTGAGCCGAAGGACAAAGAGAGTGTTGGAGAGACTGACCGACATACTCTTAGTTCTAGTCATTCCTTAGGTAGAGAAATACAGAATATAAAATAATTCATCCCTTTAAAAAGTGCATCTAAAAAAAGAGGAGGTTAAATTCTTTTTAAAGATAAATCTGAGTGATGCTTTGTGTCCCATTGAAACTCTAATGAATAGTGTACTGTCAGTGCTCGGGGACAAGACTCCCATTGTAACATTACACATGACAGAATCCAAACAACAAGAAAGCTGCAGCCCTGCCAATGAAGACAATCCCTCTGACAATCCCTCGATCTGCATCCGGGAGCTCAGACGGTTAGAGAGCAAACACACTGAAGGCTCTGAGGGCTGATAAGAACTGGATCCTCCAGCTGATACTCGTGTGTACACAGAAGAGTACATGAATCTGCGGCAGAGCTGTACTACAGCAGCCCGCTGTAAAGTAGTCTGTAAACAAGAGCGCTCTCACTCTCATCTCCACACCCCTCAGTCACTGATTGTGTCGAGAGTTCAGGCCCTTCAGATGATTTGCTTCGGGACAAAACAGGCTCACAAATTTCACCTGCAGCAGAAAGGGGACGTGACAGCAGGTTTTGTCGCAGCTTCATGGAGGGGAAAAGGGCTGAAAGGTCTGCTGATGCAGCTTGTTCCTCTCAGGGCCGTGTGAAAATGTAATCTTGGCACCGGCCCCAGCCTCCAGAGCAAACCGCTAAGATGGCTCTGCAAGGAGAAGTGCGGTCAACAGGGCTGTTGACACAGATCCAGCAGCAGTCTGAAGTGACAAGTGCTTTTTAACCACAGATTCAAAGTGAGATGCTCCAAAATTCAGATTTCTCTGAGGGAGATTCTAATTTTACACTCACGCATTAGTTTAGAAGTTGTGCAACATCTTCTCTTTAAAATTTCATTTCTTGGCTTGGCTCTAAAGCGGTGGGTTTTGGCTTCTGAAAATGGAGGGTATTTACAAGACATTAATAGTCAATCAGAGGAGACTATATCAGCATAGTGTTGTCAGAGCTTGACCCATATTAGAGACTCAAACTCGGGAAATCCCCGCCTGTTCTGCTTCATTTTAGACCATCCTTCTGAAATGTCTCTTGAGATTTATTGACTATGGTGAAAATCAATGACTTTTGCTGTAGGCCACTCACAGGGGCTTTTTGAGTATAGACTTTACACAGTCTGCAGCTTTATGCCCATCAGAGCCAACATGACCGCTTAGCAATGTTCAAATCTCAGAAAGAAAAGAGGAAACACACATTTTTTTAGACATTTGGAGTATATATATTTTGTAAATTTTGCTTTAAAAATGACCTAAATGAGGACTCGATTAACATAACTGTGTTTTTTCTCTCTTGTACTTATCTGCTCATTACTGCACTGTTTGTAATATTTACAATATTTACACTGCTGCTGTTTACCTGCCTCAGCCGTGTTTGTTTTCTAGTGTCTTACACGGTGTAGTAAGAGAGTCCCACAGCTTCATATTTATACTGTTTAGTTATTTCATTGATTTGAGTTTCATCAAACAGTGTGCATGTTTTGTATGTTTGTGACACACTTAATCCTAAACTTAGATAATGAACTGATTATTGAGTCAATAAACTACAGTTTTCAGCCTTTCTGCATCAGTGCAGTGTGCTTTTATTTTGAAAGGCTGCAGGAGATCAGAGGAAAACGGCTCTAAAGCCAGGTTAATATTTCTGTATCTATAACTACATGTTAGCTCACGTCATGGGTTCTTGTAGTACATGAAAAAGTAAATGAAAAAGCTCACATATATAACTTAACTTATGGATGAAGATTACACAGTGCTGAGCGCAAGCCTTGTGATTGGTCTTCTGGGTTGTATGGTAGTTCATGCGCCCTCCTTCGCTTCTTATTGGCTAGAAGTGCTGGGCGCCGATTGGTTATTCCTTATGGCTGCGAAACGTCATCATCTGTCGGGTTAGGGTTAGGATTAGGATTAAGAGATTTAAAAGCGCAATGATGTTTTGTAATATTCTGTTCGACGTTTCCAGCTTTTCTAGCCAATCAGAGGCGAAGGAGGCGGGACCTAACCCTACCATCCTACAAAAAAATATCGCTTCCTGCACTTACAACATTTACTGTAAGACTGTCCGTAATTCAGCAGCCAGTTCAGCAACTGTACATCCCAAGTGCAAGATCAAGAGCATTTCAACATTTATCGGCT
Source organism: Xyrichtys novacula (assembly GCA_962446985.1). Taxonomy (NCBI): domain Eukaryota; kingdom Metazoa; phylum Chordata; class Actinopteri; order Labriformes; family Labridae; genus Xyrichtys; species Xyrichtys novacula. Next base: position 935,236 of record OY660882.1, on the reverse strand, counting down.
CCGGCGCAAACATGATACTCTCCAATAGACTCGATTAGATTTGGTTGCCATGTGCACAAACAAAGGAAGATAGCAGGACTGTTGCAAATGGAGTGACAACCCAGCACATAAGTAATGTTTATAATGGCATAGAAGTAGAAAGTGTAGAAGTAAACAAGGTTTAAGAATATTAGAATAAAATGTTTGATTTATTTGCACCTCCACAAGATCTCTACCTCCTTTATCTTTATCTCCTACCTCCAGACGAGGACTATGTGTTGTACTGCTTATAACCCATAACTGCAAACCTTCACCTGCTGCCGTCATGTCTGAACACTTTTATCCAGCTACAGACAACATGAGAAACTGAGGGTAGATAGCACCCTCTGCTGTTTAGGAAGGCTGTTGCTATTCATGTTCTATCTCACAGATTTAGTCGTCCCAGTTGTCTGACGGTTTCTGTTCTGCTGTAGGTCAAAGAGTACCTCACAGACCTGAACATGAGTGTCCTTCATGATGATTCGAATATTAAAGCCTCACCTATTAAATAATGAAAGTCAAGTGCTCATGTTCACATATTTAAAAGGCTTTACCTGTCTGTCTAGTAGCAGGAAAAAAAAGGTTTTCCATTTGAATTACAGACAAAGCATGAAGCAGAAATACACGTGTATGAGAGCCGGGGAATGAATTTATGGAAAATATTAACTAAATGGTCGATCATGTCGTCGTTTTAGCTGAAAATACATGAAAAAATGAACACAAAGGCGTGTGTCTGCTGCTGTGTTTCGGCCTGCCTGCTCGTCGCTCAGCTGAGAGACGAGGATGCTGCTCTCATGCTTGGCTGCTTCTGTATCTCTGACCTACTTTTTCCCTCCTCATCCTCCCCTCTTTCTCTCTCTTTCTCTGCCATTCTCCCCCCACCGAGCCTCCGGCAGCCACACACTGACTCTACCTTTTCTAATGAAGGCCCTGCCCTGCAGAGGAGGGGGCTGAAGGTGGAGCCCGTTTCGATTTTGCCTCCATCTAAACGCTGGAAGGGATCGTTCAGGGCCGGCCTTCTGCTCAGCATCTGTACCAGCAGATACACATGTTCAGGAGCCGTGAAGCTCAGTCACATTTTCTACCTTTGTTTCCAATCCTCCAGGATCTTACCACACCCTACTACCTTTCCACACATCCTCCTTTCAGGTTAAACACTCTGTAGCCTCTTAGAACGAGACATCTGTTACGTAATCAGGGATCTATTTCAGCTCCAGTTCGCAGAGCAGCGAAAAACACGCCAAGACATTTTCCACTCTGCCATCACGCAGCATGGATTTCAAAATATGAGGAATTCTTCTCATGTTGTCATGGTGCAAAATAATCAGATACTCCAGCTGCTGGATGTTTCAATATGTACACAAGCCGCACACAGACACTCACACACACACACACGTGTTCTTCTTCTGGTGCAATGAGCCAAAGTCCTCAATCAGCATGGTGCCAATTAACTGTGTACAAGAATGCGGTTTAAAGCCAAGCGTGGCTTTTCTTCTTCTATGTAACGAGACGACACAAACTGACAGACGTCTGAGTGTCTTCCTTGGCAACCTTACAGCTGTGCGGTTTAACTACTTTTATTACAGTGCATCTGAATGGATTTACACTTGAAGCTCCAGTGAGGAAATTTTGAGACGTCTGTGAAAGAGACAGAAATTCGTATAGATGTCTTTTAATGACAAAAGTGATAATTAGCTCTTGTTATTATATGTGGTATTTAGTCAAAAGTTAAACCACAGTGTTAAATCATCAGTTATTGTGTTAAGCTGTTGTATTAAATAATAGTTTTGTCTATGAAATAAAACAGTCATCTTGTTTTATCCAATATGATACATAGATGGCGTATTTTTCGTCTCTTTAGCCCTACTTTTACATAAGAAACTTTTACTTTATCCTTGTTTATATATGTAAATCTGTAGGGGTTTGGAGAGAGAGCTCCAGCTACATTCTTGTGAAATGAAATCTTCACATTTGAGGAGCTAAAACCTGAGAATATAAGGAATTAAACCAGTAGTCGATCAATCATCTTATTGTGTCAGCTTTGAGTCTTTTAATACGCTAAATCTTTCTAACTTATATAAAAAGCTCGCCTGTAGAAAAGTAATTTTGGTGATGTCGTTGGTGTTGCCAGGCTAAGCTCCCCAGATAGGCCCTTCCAAAATGAGGCTGGCTGGTTGGATGCGGTCACTTTTGGACCTGAGCCTGTGCGTGGCAGTAGCCTGTCAGTGTCTGCTAAATGGAGCACTCTGCTGAAGGCTCATTTCATAATGCATGTGTTTCTGAGGCTGGTGACTCACTCACGTCAGCATCTAAAATCAGAGGAGTGATTTTTACAATGAAAGACCTGAAACAGCACAGTCAACCTGCAGCTTTGTTTGAATATTTACTCTTACGTTTTCACAAAACTCAGCACATCAGATAAAAGAAAACAGTTTGTCTTATTAATCAAAACAATTTACTCCATCAAACCTGAAACTAGAAAGATAGGCTCTCAGTTTTCCAGTCTCCTCTGAGTCAAGTTGCACCCTTGTATTTTCAGAGACTTAAAAACATAACATTGTGAAGGTCCCAAAAACTGCAGTGCCTTCAGTGGCCCCTAGAGGTTGACGCCAAAAATGAATCTGTCCAAATTAGGCCCCATGTTGAAGAGCCAGACTTTAAAGCATCATTTCAGGTATTGACAGCCATGTACAAATAGACAGTAAGGGTTTTAATCCAATTTTTCCATAATTCATGATATGTGTTGGGGGGCTTTATTTTACAGCTTTGTCGTATAATTTTATGTGTAACTAGAGCAATAGGCTGCTGTGTTTGAGAGGTCTCTTTTAGCTACTGGTCTGGCAGGTGTTGCTTAAGCTACTGTCAGACACTAAACCTGACCTTTTTACCATGTAAGTGTTGCCTGTACCATTTGGAGATTTCTTTTTGACAACCGTTGTATTCCAACAGATTGTCTTATTATTTAGGCCTCAGCTAGAGGCTTCTGTAGGTGGATTCATCGTTGTTGGCCATATTGATAGAGAACAAGTGGCTGCTGGAAGAGAGGGTGAGTAGTGTTTGAAATCAGGCAAAGCTAAAAGATGTTTGGTGGCTGGCACTATAGCTGGGACCCTTTATGTCCTGTTGATGAAGTTAGGTGCTGTTCTTAGCATTATTTGTGGCTATAGAGTGGCCTTTTGGTTGAGCGCATGGCTCTCTGAATTGTGATCATGCGGTCGTTACTAAAGTTGGTATAACTAGAGAAGCAAGCGGTCGGCAACATTCATCTCTCGACGGGGTGTCTCACTTGGTGTTGCAGTGTTTGACCCTAGCTTAATTTTACGCCGGAATATCCCTTTAACAACAAGACACAGCAAATTAGCTAGTTCTATTTTGAATGCAGCATCATGTACAGAGACAGGAAAGCTAGTTTTTTATGACTAAATGAGTCATTAATTTTTATTTTTGCCCTCTTATTTGCTCACTCCAGACTCAAAAAGCAAATAAACATGGCGGTGGTAAATATCGAGACTTCCCAACTGCGCGCCAAAATCAGTGAGTGACGTCATGGTCGATAAGGGCTGACTCAGCTGCTCAGAGGTACTGACTGTGGTCTTCAAACTCACATCCTGCTGTCAGCTGATAACGGCCATTTAAGGGCTGATAACACACTGTTATTGCTGAAAACTGAACAAACAATATGGCCTCCGTTCTTGGTCCGAGGACCGAAGATAAACCAGATGAAACTTTGAACCTCTTCCTCAGCTGTCCCTGCGATGGGAGGGGTCTCTGTCTGCCCTCACCCATCCATCCATCTCTCTGGAATCAACTCTTGCCAACAGGCTGCAGAAACTAATCCAGACATGAACAAAATGACGCGGAGATGTCTTTCATTCCTTTCCGCGGATCAGCTGGCCGCTTGGAATGGCTTCCAGCTGCGGTTACAGCCCACAACATGCCCGTTTCACCCCCACCACCACCACCACCACCACCTCCTCCTCCTCCTTGCTTGTAACGTTACGCACAAGAACCTGGCTCTCCTCATGAGGATGGAGGAGAGGTGTGACGGTGGAAGAGCAGCCTCTTTCCACTTAATCCACGGTGTCCATCAGAGCAGGTTTGAGCACTGCTGACACGCAAACGACGAATTAAAGCCTTTGTTTTCATTTGGCTTCATGGTGAAAGGCTGTTTCTGCACCCACTGTGGATCAGACCCCGTCCATTGACCCCGTGCGGATTACTGAGGAGCCCATACGTGTCAGATAAGCAGCCCGGTTCACTGACAGCGAAGAGACGCTGCTGTGCGGACTCTCACATGAAAAATGGGCTTGGCATTTGCGCACAAGCACCGCATCATTATCCCCGATTCCCAGCAGAAAAGCGCTCTCTAAATAATGCAGGAACATGGACATTCGGGGGGGAATACATGTAAATGAGGGAATACACAAGGGAGGGCTTGTTTTTACATTGCTTTACATGCAGGGAACCAGGTTAGAGAGGAAAAGAGCGCATCTGTGCCGCACGTACAGCTATGCTTGAACCCATTTAGGCCCTCAGATGCAAGAAAGAAGCGAAAGATCCAGAATAACGGGAGAGGAAAAAAACAACAACGTGAGAGTGCATACAGACACCGATTCCACCTCACACTGCGCGCAAAGCACACAAAGAAAAGAGGTGTTTACTGCCGCTCAATCGGACTGAATATCGGGGAAATAACATTACATTGTTGTCCCCAGGGAATCCTTTTATAATGAGATTATAAATATTCTGGCGGATTAGTCTTGTTACCGCGCGCAAGGACAATCTCCGTGCTGCCGGAGCGAAAGCAGGACCTGCTCCGGAGGATGCACGATGGAGATATTTTCGGTGTTTTTCTCCTCCTGCTTTGACTGAGGAGAAAACATGCAGAATGAGAATGTTTGGAGGGAGGCGATTGCTGCTCCTCCTGAGCTGGAGCGACGATGGCTGCAACAAAAACACGTTTTTCTTTCTGTTTCTTGTAGATTTGGATCGATGAACATTGAGAACCCGCGTAATTTAGGTCTGGGATTTTAAAACACCCCCCAAAAAAGCTCCAGCTGGAGGGTCCGTGCAGCCGTGAGATGTCAGAAATATGCTTCTCGTTCATGTGCATGATATTTCTATACGTGTAAACGCACACAGGCCCAGCCTCTCCACCCTCATGCAAAAAATATTAAGTGACAAGACGAATGCCGATGGAGGAGGACGACACAGCGGTGTGCGCACACATCAGCCGCTCGGTGGGTGAATCACACTGGGATTTAATTCGTGAAATAAAAGCAAAACGGGGGTGTTTTCTTACCTGAGTGCAGACAGCGGTGTTGTCTCTTCAGCGGCAGTCGCTCACCGGGTCGACTCAGCTTCTCCTCGCAGTGCAGCAGCAGGCCGGAGGAGGGCGCTGCTGAGAGGAAAACTGTCTGTCCTGAAATGCAACCTGTCTGCACCCAGCAGCCTTCAGTCTGCTGTCATCGCTGCACAGTGTAAACAGACACGTGCATACACAAGAGTATGTCATTTATACTTTCATGAAGAGTAAAATTTCCAGTCAAGATTTGATCTCACGTTAAGGAAAAAGGTTAAAAGTTAAACTGTAACCAAGCCCTGACCTGAAAGCGGCATAACACCTTAAGCTACAAGTGAAATGTTGACAGGAAGCCAGAATTCATCCCCAAACATCAGTGTTAGAGCTTACTGATGCTTTTATTGGTAAATGGGATCAATTAGCTGCAGCAGGTTCAACACCTGGAAGGAGATCTTAAACCACAGGAATAAAACTCTTATAACAAGAGATCACCAATAAGACACTCAAAGACTGCGAGTGTGGAGACACGAACTGTAATCTCATGGACACGCATATGATACAGTTCATTTTTGTACTGACTCTGAAGTATTTTACATGTATGATGTGTGTGCAAAATTATCCAAATTTACAGGGAGGAGATGTGTGGAAAAAAAAAAACAGTCATTTACCGTGACTTGGTATTAAAATATATTTTTTAAAACTCAATGTTTTAGTTTGGTTTTGAAAAAAATTAGAGCAAGGACAATAAAATCAGACAAGTTGTGTAATGTCAAAAATAACACACCCCCCAACTAATGAGGTTAGTAACATGACTGGGCGGTCTATTATAAGAGACAGAGCCTTATGAGTACATATGGTTCAGTACTCTGTGAGAGACTGAGTGAGCAAGTAGTTCAACAATTTCAGAGTGGTGCTTTTCAGCATAAAACTGCTAGAATATTGGGATTTGATCATCTGCATACATAAAATAAATAAATCAGAGGATCTAGAGAAATCACTGCACACAAGAGGCAATACTGGATGGTCCTGATCTTCAGCTCTGCGTTAAAAACGGACCAGACTCTGCAGTGGAAATCTCTGCATGGGTTTAATATCACTTCCAAAAGCCACTTTCTTTTAACACAGCTCGTTTCTGCGTTCACAAACACAGATAAAACTGTACCAATTATTAATTGGATCATGATCAAAATTTGACAATCTCTTTAAAAAACAATGGGCACTGTGTCCTCTACTTAATGTGTTATCGAGCCAGCATCTGTGATTCTTCTAAAATGACAGGGACACAGGTGTTAAATAAATATGAACAAAACTTGTCAGACAGCTGCGAGCGACGTGAACAGATCAAATCAAAATGAACGAAAGACAAACAAAAGGTAAACCCACCCCCCTCTGTTTCAGGTGTTTGGTACAGTCCCGGACCCAGGTGTTTGTAACGATCACTGCTCATTACACCTGACAATATTTACATGATAGAGACAAGATGAACACCCAAGCTACTGACCTGAATTAGATTACTTTATAATGAGAAAAGGAGACTATATGAGGCTGATGTCTCTGTTTTCTTGTTCACAGATCTGTCACGGTTAAGATGTTTTGTTCTGTCTGGGGTTCAGTGCCTTCGCAGCGATGTTTCCGGAAGTTTCCTGAAAGTCTGCGCACCAAGAATTCCTGAACAGAGGCCAGGTTAGGAGCTCTGACTGTTGTTTTTCTTTTTCTTATTGTCTGTTTCTGTTTGTTTGATTTAAAGCAGATGACGATCATGGATGGGAAGAGAACATAAAAAAAAAAAAAAAACATTTAGTTTTCCTCTCATGTATGTAAATGCGGTGTACCATGAGAAGCGGATATCTGTCTTCCTTTGTTTGCATTTGCAGTTTGTTTGCTCGATTGTCTCTTTAGTCTTTCCTGCTCACTTCAACCCCTCTGGCATTTTCAGTTTTCAATCAAGCGATCTTTTCATGAACATTTTAATTTTACAGTCTGGTTTGAGCAAGAAGGTCAAAGTTCAGGGAGTATTTTAGTGACAGAGTTGTTTATCTTAGTGTACACATACTGAATATAGAGTACATACAGTGTTTTTTCAAGCTGGTGGTCACAGACGAAGAAGCAGCAGCTGCTTGTAAACTAGCTGTAGCAGCCCTCCAAGTGATGATTCAGCTCTGTCTGAAAAACTAGAAAATATTTGGCGTCTGTTTTGCCTTCATGCAGGTCTGTAATTCAAGAGCTACCTGAATTAATTTACTTCAAAATAAAAGTATAGTTTTACAATACAGGAAATCAAGCAACCTCTGCAAATGACAGAAAAAACATCAAAATAAAAGCATAAAAACTAATAACTTTATGTGGCGATGTCTGATCTAAAGAGGATTCAGTCACAGAGCCGGTGTTGTGGATAAATCATAAAGTTGAATGTTTTTAGGATCGATGATTTTAAGGTCTATTATGTTGCTCCACCCTCATATTTGTATTTATTTTGGGAGATGTGGCTTTAGTTGTTTTTTATTTGATCATGCTGTGATTGTGTGTCAGAGACATCCAGGCCGGACTGCAGCTCCAGCAGCAGCTCAGTGTTTCCAGCTCACAGAGGTCGAGTCTTGGCACATAGAGCAGAGGAGGGTCTGAGGGACTGAACAGAGCGCCCTTGTGTCACCGTCTTTCACCGGCCCGTCTGTGGCCTCTCGCTGTCACACTCTGGGTGCCAACTTTAACACCCAGTCGAGAAAAACGCTCAGCAGTGGAATATCTGAGGCCGGGATCTGTTTGGGAATGTGAGGCGGTGATGTGTTGGCACTCTGTGCTTCCTTTATGTCTGACTCTCCTTCTCTCTGTCTTTCTCTCCCACTCTCTGTTTGGAAACCTTCCCATTGTGGCAGCTGCTTCTGGCTGTGGGGTTGAAGATGATTGGATTTGTCCTGTGGTGGAGTTAACTGTGGACCAGGTGTTGCTGTGGGATCCTTCTCAGGCTGAAAATCTCCTTTTACACACCCTTTAAATCCTCGTATGGTCTGCAGTCTGTGTACCTGGAGGAGACGCCTCTGTGACCGAGCCGTGGTTAAATCTGTCGCACACCTGACAGGAAGTGGAGATTAGCGTCACAAGGTTAAAGTGTCACTTGGAAAGTACTTTAGAGAAATAGCCTCTGACTCTCGGGGAAAGTGCTTCTCTGCCATTAAACCAGATAAAGACATCCATAAAGCACACACACACACACACACACGTCTGTCTGTATGACATATATGGATCTGCAGCAGCTGGTTCACTCAGCCCTGTGTGAAGATATTAGAGACAGCCTGTCTGCGTCTCAGTCCAGTCCACCTCTCAGCACCTCTAAAGCTCATTAAATAACATTTTGTTGAACCAATGGTTGAACAAAGTCAGTGCAGGTAACTGATGCTGCTCCTGTGTCTTCAGGTTACATAAGTCCTGTTAAAGGAGGATTCCACTATTTTAAACCCAGGCTGGGTATCTTTAAGGGTTTTGAGGTTGAAATGTCTCCAGGTACAAAAATCTGTCTAAGTAGGTACTTAGAGTCTGCTGAAAGTTGTAAAAACTGCAGCAACATTAATATTGAGGAGGAAGTGTCTGATCAGGATATATCACCAAGAATAGTTCTTAGTTTTCGCAGATTTACTGTTTTCCTGCTTTGACACAAGGTTCAGCAAAAACTCACATTTTAGAAAACTCCTGTTTTGTTCTTGAAACTTCTGCTCTGAACTCGGGTTCAAAGCTTTAAGAAAACCTCCAGAAAAAGCTTCTGGCCTCTTCTTCCAAACCTTTATTTTCTTTATAAATCAAAGTTCACTCTAAGAGTCTGCTCTCCTCAGAGTTACAGACTGTGTCTCAGAGTGGGTCGAGTATTTAGGAGCTGACTGTGACAGGGCATCTAGATTAGACAAAACACCCCCCACCACACTAGTGAGCTCTCTGAATGACGCTCACATCTTCCGGCTCCTTAGTCTGGAAAAAAACAAACAAATAAAAGAGGAGTAACTGGAAATGTTTCCCCTCAGAGGTTCAGTTCAGTTTAATTCAGAGCTTTGTCGTCCCTGAGGGAGAAATTTGATCTACAGTGAGAAGCCAAAAAACAAAAAAACAAACACACAATGTACAGTAACAGGGTGTGGTGTGTTTGGAATCAGATTGAAATCATGAAATCAATGTTTAGACTGACACGTAACCACTAGAGGGCAGCAAAGACTCTGTATGGTATTGAAATAAGATTTCCATCAGCCTGTGCAGAGTTATGGACCATGACATGACTGTTTCTGTACAGTATGAACAGAGCTTCTGCCTCACACTGACATCTAGTGGTCAAAGATCAGCTGGGTAAGAAAAAACAAATCACAGACTGCCTCGAAATAGAAGTATTACTGCCTGGAAACGAACAATAAAACAAATTTGGCTAACTGTTTGACTCTTACAGGGTATTAAATCTCACTGAAGGATCTTTTATTAAACGTTTTATTAAAATAAAAGAGTCAAAAACAAAAAAACTGTTGACGATTTTAAGAGATTTTTCAAAAATTTACTTAAAAACCTAAAAAGAACTTAAGTCTGTAGCTACAAGTTGATGAGCAAGTCAGCTCTGTGTAGCCCACACTTTTACTCTAAGACTGAGAAAAACTCATTCATTATTAAGACTCATTCAGATAATTTATTTTGGATTTTTTTCATTTTGTCATATTTGCGTTTTACCCAAAGAATAACTTCAATGCTGTTAAAATGAGGGAATATCTGCCAGAGTTGACTGTGGTTAGTGTCAACATGATTCTGTCCACTAGAGGGCAGCACTGCACTGATAACTGCTCATTATATGTCCACAAATCAGAGTTTCTTGGGGCCCAGTTTGGTCTGGAGCAACAGTGTCTGATAACTATTTATTTTCTTTATAGATAGAGAATGTCATTCTTTATGCAATATGATTCTGTTTGATAAATAAATCTGTGTCTTTGTTTCCATCAGGGCGATGCTGCGGTGACGGGCAGGAAGGTCATCATGGACTCATGGTTTCACAGGATGAGGTTTTCTCTGGGACCACTCGGCTGCCGGCACTGCCCACGGGTTAGAAACGTCTCAGGTAAAAGGAAAAGCTAGACCAACATCCACAAATCCTCTGAAAATACACGAGGAATCTTTCATATTCAGGGTTTCAGTGCTTCACTTCTCTCCTGGAGTCTTCAGACCTTCTTCTAATGTGGCTCAGAGGAGATTTTAGAGGATCAGCTTGTATTTGTTTGACTTTACTTCCACACTCCGGTATTTTATTCTGTTAACACCGTCGTATTTCCTCTGTATTTCACAGAAGAGTTTAATCTGTGGGGAGATGATTTAGTGTTGCTTTATCTTAACAGCTTGTCTGAAACTACTTCAGCAGCTTTGTTGAACTCGACGTGGTGTTTGTGCACGTTTAGCCTGAGCTGTTTTTCATGATTTGAAGGAAAGTCTTTTTGCTGCAGATCGAGTCAGGGTCTAGGCTCACTCCATCTAGATCCTGGTTCACAGAGAAACCCGTTCACCGAGCGTTCTCCCTTGTCAGACCACAGGACAGTTTTCCTCTTGTCATCTGAATGGATGCGGTAATGAAGTGCGTTTGAAGTTGATAGTTTTTGGAAGTGAATATGAGACTTTGCAGTTATTTTCACTACAGAGTCATGTCAGTGCTGCATGAATGAAGGATCACAGCTATCCAGCGTTGGCTTTCAGCATTTTTAGTGATGTTATTTACTGTAGATCTTGACATCTACAAATTCTTGGCACCTTCACATGAAGGAGCAGTACTCTAAAACTGTTGGACTGTTTACTCTGAACATATTAAATTTACTTATGATAGATTCAGCCTCTCTAAAACGTCTTTTTCACACCCAGATATGTGAACAAAAACCACGCAGGGAGAATAATAAGAAATAGATAACTGCTGACAGCTTTAATTCTTTGGTGCTTAAAATATAAAACATTATTTTCTTAGAAAGGCTTTTTCATATACAATCAAATACAGCATGACAGCTTCTTTCTCGCTGAATAAGTTGGTCCCATCATAACTGTGAGTCTCTCACTGTAACAGAGAGAAAAGATCCGAGTTTGTTTGGCAAAGAGCTGATACAAGATTCCTCCAAATATACAACAAAGCTTATCAGGCCGGTAGGAGAAGAAACTTTGGCATAAATACCTCCAAACTCGGCGAGTATCATAACTGGAAATCTTTCAAATACATTTCAGAGAGTGTTCAATATTAAGGCACAGATTATTTTGGCAGTATCCGGGGTATCAAACACAAAAGTACGATTAAACCACATTAAAAGAACGGTTTCCTGGCACAAAGTAACTTTTCATGTGTTCAACAAACTTCTTCTGACTTCTGAAGCGGATTATGTAACAAAACTTCCTGAGGTTTCAAACAATACGGAGCTCAGTGTCTGAACGTCCAAACATTCAAACAAACTTTGAAATCAGAGGAGCTTTCAGGACGTCAGATCTGTTAGACGGCGGCTTCAGCCAAGAATTCAGTCGGATTGTTTCACAGAGAGAGTGAAAACAAACAGTCGGGGCCGTGTGCAACTCTCTGCTGGAGTTTGTGTTCATATAAGGCACTTTTTAGTCCTGTGCAGCGATTAGCACGGTTACAGAGCGCGATAAAGTTTCTCTTTGGTCTCTTCTCAGTCCAGCAGCTCTGTGTACAGCAGTGAGCGTGAGGATTTGCAGGAAGCAGCTTCAGGCTCCTGATTCAGTCTTTGCGTCTCTCAGGTTTGCTGAAACGTCCCACAGTTTGGTTACAGCATGGATAAGTTCTCCGGCTGGCGGTGGTTCGGTCCCCCTCCCACCTCTGCCTTGTGTCCAGATGTGGCGAAGCTCAGCACCCCTCCTCCTCCTCCTCTGGACAGGACCATGAGTGTGTCTCCTGTAATGCCACCAAACTCGAAGGCAAAAGTCCCGTAGAAGGTCATGATCAGCATGCAGTAGATCCACTCAAAGATGGCGGAGGTGTGCTGCAGGATGAAGCTCTGCTGGCAGAAGAAAACGCCGCCTGAGGATCAGAAGTTAAGGAGAACAATGGCTGCAGAGGAGGAAGGAGACAAGGTCATTAAATGTCCCATTACAAGGGTCCTACCCTCAATTTAAACATGTTCTATTGGGATGAAAAAGTTTATTTACCTGGTAAAACTTTTTAAATACTCTCTCAGAAAACTGTTGAAGATGGCTTTCAGGGTGACGTTATTGGCACTAAAATTTAGGGTCCCTTTGGGGTCCTTGTGTGTTTTGACTCTGTGTGTGACTGAGACCACGTAAAAGCCAAAGCCAGAGTTGAAAACGATGGTGGACATATGTACTTTTTTACCACTTATGCCAAAGCAGCAGCCTCCAGGGGTGAAAACTGAACTGCAGTTCCTCTAGTGTCCACTGGAGACCGGCTGAAAAATCTCAGGAAGCTAAAGTAACACCCAGCCTGTGTGAATAGTCAAATTAGGGCCTGTGCACATTTTACACTGGGGGACTCAACCCCAACACAAAGTACATCTATGTTTTATACAGTCTGTGAGTAACGCTACTTTGAAAATATCAAGTGCAGAGGATTGTGGGAGAAAATAATCAGCATGTTGCAAACTGGAACCTGCTGTCCTGAGATCTGCCTGTGATTTCTGCTGTCGACACATCTTTAGGATGTTACAGCAGTATTTCCCCAGCAGGGGGCCATGTCACACAACTTAAACACAACCTCAGAATCAACATTGATAAACTTCAGACAGTCAACTTTGAAGAGACAAATGACGCTTTTGGTTTCAAGTTGAAACACTCGGTTGTTTTCTGAATGAAGGATACTGAGGACCAGAGCGACCAGAGCCAGCAGGGCCATCATCACCCGCAGGTGTCCCATCCGATACTCGTCCTGAGTCTTGGCCAGTCTGTAGGTGAGAGCCGACTGCAGACACACAAACAGCATGCTGGAGGGGAAGGCCACTCCTGCTCCCACGTAGTGCAGGACTTTAGCAAAATCCACCTGAAACACAAAAACAGGAATATGACACGGCTGAAAACACAGATCATTTCGACCTGATAGTCGACCACTTTGTCACTGATCTAACCCTGAACATCACACCACAATCAGCACAGAGGAGAAACCGCTGCGATGATGGCGGTAAACAGAAGCTGATAAAGTATCTGTCCGTGTTCCGTTCTCATTTTCAGCGACACAGATAGAGGAGGTGGATCTCTAATCTGTGCACATGAACTCGTGTTCTGGTGACGACACAGTCTGAACACAGAGTTTAGTGGATGACGCAGGAGTTTCTGTGGAGATAAAGCAGCTGTTGGAGGCCGTGTAATTACAGGGACACTCTGTCTTTATGAGCCTTTCTTTCTGCACAAACCTGCTCAAAATCTCCATTTATGTCCAAGTGTAAGAAGTGTTTTTGAGGCCGGATCACTCTCTCAGGATTTACTCCCCAAACAATGAAACTCAGAGACACATAAGCACTTAGAAGGAAGCTCTACAGGGGAACCGTTTCCTCGTTAAAGCACTTAGAGATCCGACTGCTGATCTTCTCACTTGTAAATTTATAAGAGGTGAAGAAAAGAAACTAAAACCTGTTTTTTGTTTTACAGAAGCCAAATGAGAGGACCACCCGGAGCACGAAAACTAAAAGGACATTTTGTGAGTTAATAAGAATAAGAATAACTTTATTTACCCCCAAAGGGAAATTCAGTGTAAGCTTGAAAATGAGAAAACAGTTACTCTATAACTTTTATTCACCTTTGTTTTCTTTTAGAAACTGAAGAGAGGAACAGCTCCTGAATCAAAAAGGTAAGTGTTCAATTTGCTCATGCATTCAGTCTTTAAAAGATCCAAGAAAACTATTTTATCCAATAGTTTAAAACAATTAAACTTTCCTGGCATTTCACAATTAAAAAATGAAGGTTTATAAACTCTCAAAATTCTGAGAATTCAGGGTTTTTCCTTAGAATTCCTTAGAAAATTTTTAGTTAAGACTCCAACTTGAATCTGAATTTTGGGGTCAGAAAAAAAAGAATTTTGCTTTTGCAGTCAGATTCTTGACTTTTTTTCCTCTTCAAATTCGGAGAAAAAAGTCTAAATTTGACTTAAAACTCAGAATTCTGGTAAGTATCTGAATTTTTGTATTTTATTATTTAATCACCCTTATCCTTGTTTTTATAGCTTTTCTTCAATATTGTAAAGAAAAGTTAGACAGGGTGGACTCACAGGTTTGATGAATCCAAAAGAGGACCTCAAGCAAACTTATCAGCAACATTTCAGATAATTACTCATGACAATATTAAAGAAAAGTGCCCAATAATCTACAATTATTGATTCTAAAATGGTAGGATTTTAAAGCTTCAAACTGTTTTCAAACAACAAAAAGGGCTGTGGTTGGCTTTTTTTCACTTTTTCTGTCATCTAAACAATTAAATTGTTCATCGAAACCATTAAATCAAGGACAAAAATGTCACTGAACAAACATGATTATATCAAACCATCTGTATCAGCGTCTTTCTACCCATTAAACTCCAGATACTAAGAGAAAAGTGAGATCAGTGAAAGTTTCGCCTCCTCTGTGCAGCCTCTCCGTCTCATTCATGGTTCCCAGAAACTCTGATTCAACATCAGCACTTGATCTGTGGATGTAAACAGTGACCCCAGTGTGGGTTTCAGGCACGTTTCTACAGTAAATCCCCCCGAAGGACTCGTCCCATGTTTACTGAGAGTCAAAACACTGAGGTTCATTATGTAAGAAGGAGGCAGGGAGGGGAAGTTTCAGCCAATCAGAGAACAGAAGAGGACCGGACCCAAACTCTGAGAGGCCAAAATGATGAGGGATGAACTGTGCGGCGTACTCCCCTAAAATTAAGTTAGAGGGGCCCAGACGTGTGCAGACAGAGGAGCTCAAACCACACACACACACACACACACACACACACACTGATGAGGAGCTCAAACCACCTCTTACGGCACACACACTTCTGAGTATCACAGCTGATCTTTCCTCAGAGTCATAACAGCTCTGATGGATGACACTAACACACGTGTTCAGTGGAAGAAGACATCAGATCTTCACGTCCAACAGAACATCATGGAGCTCCACAAGGACTGGACTGAGGATGGAGTCAGAGGATCAAGAACCACCACACACAGACGAGTCCCATAAACGTACTTTGGTCAGGACACCCCTGAACCAGAGCCTCACCTGAACTAAGAAGAACTGGACTACTGCTCAGTGGTCCAGAGTCCTGGTTTCAGATAAAAATCAAGCATGAAGTTTCCACAGTCTGTCATCTGCTGCTCTGTTTTATCAAGTCCAGAGTAAACGAAACCTAAAGTCTACCAGGAAAGTTTAAAGACCTTCATGCTTCCATCAGCTGAGAAGCTTTAAGAAGAACCAGATGTCCTTTTCCACTCTGACCTGGAACCTGCCCACAGCGCCAAATGACCAGAAACTAGTTTGCTGACCCCATGGTGTTACTGTGTTTGATTGGCCAGCTAAGTGGCCTGACCTAAACCCCACAGAAGATCTCTGAGGTATCATCAAAGAAAAGATGATGGACACCAGAGCCAAACATCTTCTCTAAATCCACTTCCCTCAGCTGTGAGACTTTTTCACTCGTATTTGTTCTGCTGTGAACTGGACTGTTACATAATAAGTCAAGTAAAACTCTTCGAGTATTGGTTAGTCCACTGCAGGACATGTTTTCTGTCCAGGTCTGCACACGCTTCGACACATGAAAATCTGCATCAGGGTAAAATTCAAATCCTGAACTTCATTCCTGTGAACCCTCCACAGTCAGCACATGTTCGGCCGACACCTGAGGCCATGGAAACTCTCAGCCCTGCAGAGGTATGTGTGCAGGTGTGTGTCTGAACATACAGAGTGTCCCTGAGCATCTTCACCCACATGTTGGAGCTTGTTTCTGCTCTGTAGCGCCCCTCCTCTACTGTAAATCTGTCCAATACCCTTGTACTTGACTGACATGATAGTTAGGCTCCTTATACCCTCATCTTTGACGTTTAATAACACCTGACTTTCCGTCTCCATGGCGCTGACCCAAAAACCACAAAATGATATATCCGAGCTGCAAAACCCGAACAGCGTCCGACATCTTTACAACTTTAGATTCAGTGTGTTTAGAGTTTAACGACCACGCGAGTCAAAGATCGGAGGAGAAACACCCCGCTGACTGCAGGGAGACCACGCCTGAGTTACTCTGCAGAAAAACATCAAACATCCACCTTCAGTGAAAACAAAGACAGGAATCACCAACCGAGGGATAGAAATCTGCGAGTCTGACTGTGACTGAAAGCTTTTTGATAATTATGTAAGAAATTATGCAACCAAAACTTCAGAAAACGCTGCATTTTTCTGGACGGGCTGTAATTTTGATTGTTTTTTATGTAACCATTACCGAGCAATAATTTGTTTGTGTGTGTAACCCCTGCTGGAGAGAGAGATTAAAGCGGAGGAGGCCAGTGTGGGAATATATGGTCGTATGTTTTCGGCTTTCTAAGTGTTTGAGGCGACGTTGGTTACCTGGAAGTTTCCCACCATGATGAGTCCAGCAGCACATATCCAGGACGTGGAGAGACCGGCCGTGTTCAGGACGCAGTTCTGATGTTTCTCGATGACGAGAGCGTAACGCATCAGACCGATCAGCATCACTGGAGGAAGAAAGAATATATAGATAAAACATAGACCCCCCCAAACAATGATTAATCCATATCAAATGAATCCACTTCGGCCTGTTGACACTGTGGCAAAAACCCTCGCCCCCGTCTGAGGTTCATCTTTAGAGTTACATGCATAGACCACTTGGTCAGCATTGCTCCTTGAGGTTTTTCCTCCTGTAGTTGTTAGTAGAACATTTCCTAGTTTCTTGCAGGAATCTTGACTCTCCCTCGTGTCTCAGGACGCTGCAGCAGCATCAAAGATCTCAGCGGATCGTTAGAAACTCTAAATGCTGAAGCTGCAGATCTCAGTGAGAGCAGATTCCTCTCGGCTGTTTATCAAACTGCTCTTCAAAGCTTCGCAGCAGTTTCTCTCTCCTCTCCAACACTTTCCTCTGATCTTCATGCAGATCACATCTGGAGCTCGGCACGCTGCAATCCACTCAGAGCGACTGTTTTTATCTTCATGGTGTTCACCCAGCTGCAGACTCGGAGGTCAGTTACTCTTGATTCAGCGGGTTATCTGAGGGTTTCCCCGTTTGACACACACCACCTCGGTGTACCTCTGAGTTCAATAAACTGGTAAACAAAGAGCTGGTTGAACATCGTAAAGGCCTTCACTGAAGAAACTCTGGAGAACCAGGAGTGTGAGGTTACGAAGATTCAATGATTAAAAAGACTAAAAATACAGAGTCCAGCGGGGACACTCAGGTCAGGGTTTAACCGTCTGCTGAAACATCATTTGAGCGCAGCAGTGCGTCCAAGCAAGACTCGACTGAAATCAGATTAATGTTTTCTGTGTTTGAGATCGCCGAAAAGAACAAAAAAACAACCTCGCAATGACCAAACACGGAGTACGGAGAGTCTCGTCATCTGCAGTGATGGAGGTCTACGTGATCAGCAGCACTTCACTCTCCATACTCTTGAACCAAACCCTTTTCCTCTAAAACACCACATCAAAAAGTCTCACAGCGCCGTTCAAACAAACACGTGTGTACGACAAACGCACACTCCTTCACCCCATTATGTAACGAACACTACAATGTCTCAGCTTTTCTACACAAAGACATGAGCTGAAATCCTGCTCGCTTTTGTGTTGTCTGAGGCCTGAAGGTCCTGGGTGTATTCAGGAGAAGAGTTTCATAACTGGAGGGTGTTAGAATATTTCGCTGTATCCTGTCAAGTACTCAGAATCGCTGTTTTACCTGTGCACATGTTCAAGGATCTACAACTGTTTGTGATGGACCACGACACAACAAGAGCTTCACTGGAAAACACCACCGCGCTCTTGAATGAAACATTCGACCTCAAAAACTCCCCAATGACTTATTTGAGGAGTCAAAAGTGACTTTGTGGTGGAAGGAGTATCACGAAAGTACTGAAGTCTGGACTTGGACAAGACTTGGCCACTACTTCAGTCGTTCAAACTCATCCTCTACTTGAGGTTTGATGACTCGACCTTAACACTGCTCACAAGTTAAAACCTCTCCGACTGATAACAGGCTTGCTGAATATCGACATTTTCTTTAAATAAAAGGAAACTTCTGCTTTATCTTTATCTGCACAAAGTTGAATCAAATCAAAGTGACCCGTTAAACTCCACAAACAAACAAAAATCAATATGCACCGCCTGGACTCTGAGCTTTGGACCAGAGAAAATCACCTAAAATAGCTGGTTTCAAGTAGATTTGGCGGAGACCAGAGCGGAGGGAATGCCCTCGTGGTCAGAGGGTGAATACTCCTGGGTTCCTGGGTCATGTGAGGAGTAAAAACCCAACCATTCATGGCCTTGAGTAAATTTTCCCTCCAGAAGAGGTGATGTAGGACATGGCAGAGGTTGGTGGGAGGGGGGCAGAGACTCGGCTGGAGTCGTTACAGCTGAGAAAACAAGTCTGGACAGGGGGGGCATGTCCAGGGGTTTATGACCGGGGGGAACAAACTGCAGCAGAAACTTGTGCATAAACAGTCCACCCGTACCCCGAAACCCGATCCATCCAAGTCAGTCAAAGACCTGATTTGAACGTCTTCTATCAGATCCACATATGACTTTGAACCTACAGAAGCTGTCTGTTCATGCTCAAGTTGTTCTTGATCCATCTTAGTAAAAAAAGAAGAATCCGAAACCTGTTTTTACAGTATTTGACCCGGTATGCCTTCACTATTGTGCCAACTCCGCTAATGCATGTCAGGTAAAAGCACATTAATGCAGAAACCAGCTCAACTAAGCGGAGAAATGAAACCAACACAGGAGTACAGGAAACAAGGGGACACCACTGAGTCAGTGTGAAAGGCACTAAAGCCAAAAGTCGAAAAACCTGCACAGATACTCACCCATGAAGGAGCCGGTGCTGCAGATGAGGCTGAAGAAGCAGCTTTCAGGAGGGAGAGTCCCACATTTACTGCAGAGAAAACACAGAGGAGAGCGGGGGGTTATTTATGTGAACTCAAGGGAACTAAAGAGCAAGTTCAGACGAGTTCTTGTGCAAGTCCAGGTCAGATCCATTACGCCCCAGTAAGGTTTTGGTCCTGTGCTTTTTAAGTGCAGCTCTCTTTGGGAGAAACTCCTTAAAAATAGTCCTGAAGAAGCGGCGCTGCCATGTATGTTTCCTTTGTGGCATTAAAGCATGCCAGCGTTTTTCTGCGACAGCTGTTTAGGAGAGGAAAAATGTCTATAAATGGGTGAACAGGGTCTCAGAGGGAGGTCAAGTAAAAAACAATGTGAAAAATGCTGCACAACTTCAAACTGAGGACGGATTTTTCCCGTACGTTGCACCTTCAGCATCATGAACCCTCGTTCATCAGTCGGACTGCTGACTGTCGCCATACGCAGGAAGAAGAATCCTTTGTTTACATTTTGTGTCTCAGTGTGGAGACGTTTCAAAGAGCGCTGAAGGATCCACTACACATAACAAAAGCTCTTCTTCCTGTGGAGGTGAATAGGTCCCCCCGTCCCACACTGAGCCTCAGACGGACGAGTGTGGACTCATCAGACGACTGACACTGCAGCTGCCCCAAACTCTCACAGTCATGAGACTCCAGAACTAAACGTACCGTCTTCTACATTTAGTTTAGATGTTTTACAGGGACGGTGCCATGATTCAAACAGTTCTCCTTCTTAGTTCTGCATGCTTTGCAAAACAACGATTTTGTAAGAGGCGGTCAGAATGAACAGAAAGTAATAAGTCAAGACGTTAACCAGATTCTTACAGTTTGTGTTGATTTTGGCCGTTACTGGATAGAAAAAAACTTTGATCCCGTTCGAGGTCACAGCAGGACTGGAGCCGATCCCAGCTGTCATTGGGTGATAGACGGGGTACACCCTGGACCGGCTGTCAGTCTATCACAGGACTGACATTTACTGACAAACAACCGTTCATGCACAAACTCACACCTAAGAACTGCAGGAGGAAGCTGAAAAGACTCCACACAGGATGGCCCCTGCCTGGCCTGTGGGGGGGGAATCAAACCAGGAACCGTCTTGCTCTGAGGCAACCACAGCCCCGGATACCAAAAACCACTGACTGTTAAATGTTCTCTTGCAACATCAATTTCTGGCAGCGTGTTTTATATATTTTATAAATGCAGAAATACAAATAGCAGGAATATAAATGGCGGCTGGAAGCTTCAGACCACAGTGAGTCAGACTCTTGTTTCATAGAATTCAGTATCTGCGGTCACATCATGTTCACACTGTTTTTGTTGTGCACAAAGGAACTTTTTTCTGTGGTTTCTAGAAACAGCAGCTCCGAGTCAACAATGGTTAGTTGTTTGTTTCACGTTCAGGAGACAAACATCCCTGATTGTTACACCCTCAGAGGTTTGAGGTAAATGCACAGCAGCGGTTTGAACACACCTGGAGGACCTGACTGTGTTCACTCACCTGATGAGGGGGACGTTGTCCAGCGTGCAGCACAGAACAGGACCCCTCTGTAGGGGCAGCGGCTCCTCACAGGACTCATTATAATGCCTGGAAACGCACACATGCACACACTTTAGACACAGTACTCTCGCTTTGTTTTTTTAACTTTGCATTAAAGGTCATTTCAGTCTCCGCTGAGCTTTCTGACACTCATTTGACCCATAGAGGGTTCAAACTTTTAATTTTTATCCTCTTCGATCCCGCATAATAAATCCTAAGTAAGCAAAGGTGTCGGTACTCTGTTAATGGTTGAGCATCTCTTTACGTAATGGCTCATGCCTCACGTAAAAGACGGTGAAAGATAAACCAAAGTAATCTGGGTAAAATGTCTCTTTATAGCAGTTAAACGCTTCACTGCTTCTGCTTCGTATTTTAAGGACAAGCTTGAAGACGTACGAGGGTTTACCAATTGTCCAGTGAGAAGACACTTTCGACATCAGAGCTCCGAACGAACTTTAATATCATGCAGATGTTTCATGAGAAGAAAAACCTTATCACAGTATAACCCTGATATGGAAAAATAAGATTTTTTACCACTAAAATTCTGAATGAAATGTGACAGTCTTTTTAGAAATCATCGGTGTAACTCGTTTCTGGCATCAAACTTTTAAATGAGATGTTTTCTTGAAGTGGAAGTTTCAGTATTTGAGTTGTTGTTGCTGCTCTATTTTCTGATCACTATTTTACTCTCTACTTGTTTTCTGTTGCAGATCTACACGAGCTCTTTACACAGCAGGTGTTCTGGTAGCTTCTGGAGCCATGATACCAGGAATTATTTTCGACGTACAGTACTTTGTTTTATTTATGATCTCTCTGTACCAGCTGGGACTGTACTTTCATGAAGTAAACTGTCAGCTGGTTTTGATTTAAGATTAGGCTTCAAATACCAAGACTGGACTCCAGTTCAGAGATAAATCCATCTGCCTTAAAAGAGTTTATCTTCCTCCCCCTCCTCCTCCTCCTCTTGTTATCATTCCTTCTCTCTGCTTACATTGATAGTTTACTGTAGCCTTACATCTCCCCCCTCCCTCACACCAGCATGTACTCTTTCTCCTCTTATATCAACACGTGCAGCATTTTCATTTCTCCATGTCCACTCCTCATCCCCATCTGTCCATCTCAGTCCTCCCTGTGTTTGATTTAAGGTCTATAAACCTGCCAGGAAGTGCAGAGCTGAGGCCTCATTGAAGATTCCTGAAGGAAGCCCACCATGAGTTAAGGAAAGGACCTGTCCCTGAATTAATGCTAAATAAACACGTCAGATGAGAGTGGGGGACGTTTCACAACATGTACTTATTCATAATCACTGACCGGGCTTTGTTGCACATTTGCAGGATGGAGACTCTCAGTACTAACTTTGCAGCGTCCTGCAATCTGCGCTATGACATAAGAATTATTAAATCTACAGTTCAGGTTTTGTACTAAATGCATTCATTGTTTTGGATCGGTATTTCTCCCATAGTCTACATATATATATGTATCTGTATTTTTGTAATAGAAGTATTTTATAATTGGAGACATTACAGACATCACGGATTGGTGTTTGTGTGTGTTTGTGTGTGTGTGTGTGTGTGTCGTACCAGTTCTGCACAGGACAGACGTGCTGGTTGTACAGCGCCATTGCATATCTGTGAGTCAGAGACAAAGACGATCTTTTGTTAGAGAACTGAACGTGAACAAGAAACAACAATATTCAAGGTATTCTTCCTTTAATCATTCGACTTTGATATAACTCTATAAAACATGACCGTCACCGCTCTGCTGTTCAGTCACAGGAGGAGAAAAGCTCTATTTTCCTCACAGGACTGAAGCACTTGAAAGCAACGTCATTTGTGACGCGATTAATGGCGGTCCAGGTTTTAAAGTGCGGCGTCTTTTCTCACTTTATAAACACCCGTCACTTGAATCACCCGTGGGTTTGTCACTTGGAGGCTGTTGGCTGTATTTTAACCCGAGCTGTGACGTCAGAGGAGACGCCGCTGCTTTAATCTGTCAGCTGTACTATAACCAACTTTACGCACACAGACCGGCTACGAGGCTTTAACTTGTTTTGTTTTTTTTAGATAAGTTGGTGACATTACAGTGATGACAGTCAGCGGTTTAATCGACCAAACTTGATGGATTTTCATGAACAGACAGTAACAGAGTCAGAAAGATTCAGCCCTATAATAACCGTCATCTTTCTTATTTCCTCTTAAAGTTTTGATTTATTTCATGAAATATCTCAGTGACTTCTGAGAGGATTTGCTCCTAATTTCATACAAACTGTTTTTGTATGTCGTGGTTTCCAGAAGATAAAGCTGAATAACTTTGGCGACTCCCTGACCTTTCTTTTAATGCTATCAGAACCTTTAGAGTTGAAAGATCCACAATCCTTTGTGTTTTTACTAAACTGTGTAAACATTCAATTTCATGATCTGTAAATGCTTGTTTCAACTTCGGACTGTAGCCAACAGTGTCCAAACTTTTAGGGAGGTTTGGTCAATGATCAATATTGAAGTATTTTGCAAGTATGTACAGAGTTTACAGAGGTGCTGAAGGGTTTCATTTCATTTTTAGCTTTTTGATTCTTCTTCGAATCAGGAGTTTTTAACATTGTGACACTCTGTGACCCTGAGACTCGTAGTGCTGCAGATAAGATAAGCAAACAAACCCGACCAATGACTACAAACTACAATCATTTCAGCTCTTATTGATCGCTTATTGTCTCTGCAGTCGATGACAACTGCAGAGACAATAACAGCCTCTGATCCGAACATCTTCACACCTCAATTTGATTTGCTTTAAACCGAACAAACTAACTCTCATTTCTGCTGCTGTTTCCTCTTCACAAACAGGCCAAAGCTGCGTTACATGCTTCAGTTATGTTTCTGGGTCATTCAGCTGTTCAGGCAGATGGGTGTCAACGTGTCAAAAGACCAGCAGGTCGGGCAGAATGAGGGGGATTACAGACTCGTCTCTGAGAGGGGAGAGCTTTGGAGAGCGGGTGTGAAGACGTTCTCACACTTACTCTGTGAAGGTGTGAAAGAGCCTTTACAAAAGGAGACTGTGTGTCAATCCAGTCACACCGAGGAGAGAGAGAGGAAGAGGAAGGGAGGAACAAAAGAAACACTCACACAGGTCAGACTTCAACTTCAGGAAAAGAGTTTAAGGTGAGGAGAGAAGTCTGACTGCAGCAGGAAGCTGCTTCTGAGTCCGAGGATCTAGTCTGCAGTTAAACTGGAGATTCATCCCTGAGTTTTAAGTTTTGCATCGACATGGCGGCTCTAAAGGAAACATGACATCACTCATTTTTGGTTTGGAGGTCTGTCAAACTCTCAGAGAGTTAATAACCTGGAACTGCAAACTGGAAAACATCCCAAAAAGTGCAATAACAAGCCCCCAGGAGACACTTGGAGCCCACTTTGTAGAGTCTACTATCTGTCCTCTGCTGCAGAGATTATTGGTGTTTATTTATCTGTGTGATTAACGTATTACTCCCATGACTTTCTGCATCCCCCTCAGGCACACAGAGGGCTTACAAAGTTACAAAGTCACTGCTGAAGTTGTAACTTAAGACTCGTAGTTTAAAATGATGTGTTTTTTGATGCATCAGGAGATATATTTTTGTAGCTTTTAGTCCTGAAGTTGGTTTTTGACATCAGGAGAAGAGTGGTGGGCTCCGGCTATTTGAGGGGCCATCTTCTCCCTCTTCATCTTCTATATCATGTGTGCACTGTGTCATGTTTCATCCTTTAGAGGAGCAGCTAGAGGCAGCTTCCTGTGCATTTTCCACAGAAAGGGAACCAGAGAGGTTCCTTAGAATGTTGTAGGAGCATCCCAGAGGGAATTTCAGCAGTGTTTTATCAGACAGGAGTCCACCGCGGGGAGGAGTGACAGTTGTGAGTCAAAGACAGGGAAAACTGCGGCGACACACACCCCTGTCTGAACAGCCCAGAGGAATTTCAAGGATGAATCTCCGTCAACAATCGCTAAATAAACACAAAGCTCGTTCTCTCCCCTTCCAAAAAAGGACACTGTTTTACATCTATGAACTTTGTACAGACAGTGGAGTTGATCGTGGACGCTGCAGGATCTCAGGACCGAAATCCTGAGTTGTGACACTGTGTGTTACGTGGCCGAAACACGTGGACTTACATGACCCATATTCCAGTGATGGTGAAGACAGGCAGGCTGATGGGGAGGATCATCCACAGAGACATGACGACCACCACGAGTCTCCGCTGCAGGAAGAGTGAACATACAGTCAGATCACAGATTCTCCAGTTTGTGCTGCTGATACATTCAAAACATCATAATCCACACCAGGAGGTTACCTGTCTGTAGTTTCACTGAGAGGAAGTTAAATATGAGACATTGAGCTGATAAAGACCCTTAAAAGACACATGAACACGTCCAAGATGAGGCAGTAAAAGACGCTGACAGTACAGGCCAGGAGTGATGGTGATTATTCTCACTGTTGGTACATCAGTGTTTGATTGAAAAAGTCTCTTTGTTTGTTTGAATTTCCCCCAGAAAGAGATAAGAGATGATCATTTTTCTCCAGGGGGGAAAATGTTTTGAGCAATCCTGCCTTACACAGCTGTGATCACCTAACATGACACTGAAGAGTCAACACACTGAGACGCATTAGCAAATTCAATTATACGACACGGCCGGCTTTGGAAATATGAAATTAAAAATAATGAATATTGCATAAAAGCATGTGTTACAGCTGCACACGAAAATCTTTTCAGAGTGCAACTGAGACTCTCCTGCAGGAGGCACGAAGCTTGTGGAGGGTTCACCGTGTCAAAAACAACATTACATATCGATGCCGGCATGCAGCAGACATTCTTGGCTCTCATATTATTGAAAAAACACAAATCCTCCTGGCACAGACACCCACAAAATCCACAAACCAACTCTTCAATAAGTCCCGGTGAAAAGAGAATCACATCTAATCTCAGTTACATGTTTGTGCTGCAGTTTAATCGCCGTTTCAAACATGCTGTCCGTTCTTTATCGTCGCTGGACTGAAAGCAAACCCCGTCTGATGATGTTCTCCAGCCCGGTGTTTTAAATGTTTATGTCGTGTGTAAATGTTTATAATGATAGTGGATAACATACCAGACCCTCCTGAGATCTGCAGAGCAGTTGTTTTTAACAATCATGAGTCCAAACTCCAAAAAAGATTGATTTTAAATGACATAACCAAGATAAAACAAAGAGTCTTCAAACTCTCATCAGAGATCGTCTGCTTAAAATGTACTTACTGTTAAAACCATTTGTCAAATTTTCTTTGGGTTTGTGTTTTGAAACCTTTATTATTTGTGCAGAATTCCTCTGTTTGTTCACTATATACGTTGAATAAGATGCAATTAGCGTCAGGTGTGTCTGTAGCTGGGGAGCACACAGTTTTTTTGAACATTGTTTGATTTTGATTTTGTCTTTTATTTGCATCAGGTTCCTTAAACAAGTGAGGAAGAACAAACTAAGAAACGTGACTTTGATGGACTGTGCGTCAACTGCAAATCTGGCTCTCAGGACAATTTCGGCAGGTGAAATCAAGTCACTATGTTATGTAAAAAAAGAAATCTGCGCTTCAAGTGGGACATTGGAAAGCGAATGGACCCAATCGTTCTATGGAGGCAGAAGCAACGTGGGATTTCAGAGGAAATAAAAGTGCCGACTGGTTCAACTTTAAGACGCTCAACGACTTTGATGAGGTACGTGTGTCACTACCAACTTCATGGCCATGTTTGAATGTGTGCACACAACTTTGCGACGGTAATCCCAAACACACTGGTCACTAAAATTAATCTCTGTTTCTGCATTAATTGGTTTTCACTAAAGCCCTCCATCTTTCTAAATGTGCAAACTAACTTGACACTGAACCCTAATTCAGATTCAGATTCACCTGTTTAATGTTTCGATTTAAGCAGGTGAGAAGGTGCAGTAAACAAAATACATGAATTTGAAGTTTTTCATAATGACGTATCATATGATTTAATGCGTGGAATTAATGTTTTCTTCATCATGACGCACATGTTACCTGTTGGATGGAGGTTAAGGTAAGCGATGAATTATTTGCCTTTTGAATGTTGTGGAAGCTCAGGGTCAGTTTAACAGTAAAGCAACTGAATCAAAAGTGGTAAAAATGTGAGAAGTTTGGTTTTGTTAGAGGGAAACAGACTCAAAGTTACAAATTGAAAATTATATATATATATATATATATATTTGTTGGGGGGAAAAAACACACCTGTAATGTTAAATCACAGAAACTTATTGCAACATCAGTTTTTTTCAGTATTGTGCAGCCCTACTGTGATTTCTACTCACTTTTAAATCTTTATCAAAGGATTGGGAAAGCTTTAAATAGAACTTCTAAAAAACCTCCTTTTCACTTTTTACTTCATCTCGAGTTATTTTCTCTGATTTTACCTGCATTGAGAATTATAGCAGCACTTTTACCTAAGTAAAAAAAAATACTTGGATCAAAATAAGCAAACATCATTTTAAATATTTAATTATTTTCCTGCATTATAACCTCTCTTTAGTTAGGATTCAAAGGCTGTTTTAAACAAATAGTTCATAAACTTTGCTCCAGACTTCTTCAGCACCATCTAAAGTTTCCTGTCCTGTCCTCACCTGCTGAAGCTGCAGGTTTTCTCCTACTTTATTAAAACTGTCAGAGGTTTACTTCCTCTAAGTGTCAGGGAACAGAGTCAGATATGAAGTCTTACCTTTGGTTAGCTCAGTAGAAACAGCTTCAGGCTCCTCTTCTCATCTCAGCTCCTTCAAACTCGACGTAAAGTTCCCTAAAGGAGAAGCGGTTTCGGGTCTGAGCTCCTCTGCAGGAGCTGTTTTCATTGTCAGTAAAAAATAAAAAGTGAATTCTGCTGAAGTTCATCAGGAGGAATCAGAAACGGAGTGTTTTCCCGGTTTTCTCCATCCCACAGTGGGTCTCTCCTCTGAGCTCAGTCTGATTGTTCTAACCTGAGATTGAGGAGCAGCTGGAGTCACTAACTTTAGACTCCTCCCACTAAAGTCACGTTTCCTTCATTCAACACTCTTAATACCACTTTTTATTTTCGCTTTAAATCACGTTTTCTGCCTTTAGTGTGCAGAATTACGCCTGATTTTGCCTTTTTAATGATCTGTAAAGTATAAAGAAACTGAAGAAACGGTCTCCGGACTCCTGCAAACTTCACAGAATCAGCTGTTGCAGGAGGTGTTGTGTTTGTTTTGGTTGTTGTTTCCATCGCGGATCGTTTTGTTCTCCGTCTACTTCCTGGAAACTGATTTCACAATCGTATTACACCGATATTAGTCATGTCTCTGTTGGACTGTTAAAGTCTGGATGGGATTGTGTTTCATGTTTCCTTTTTTCTCCTGAACTGCTCGGAGTATTTTCCTAGAAAGAAAGTGGAGATGATGCCTTCAGGGACTCTTTTCTCAGCTCCTGTTTTTCGAGTGACAAGCTCTCTTGTCTTATGTGTCTGGAAGTTTTTGTGCCAAATACGGACTGAAAAGCTCCATCTTTTCAGAATAATTGAGGATTTTAAACTGATTATATTTCTATGTGAACAAGTAGTTTAAAAAAAGACAAATAAAACTTAAATAAAATCCCAAATCTGAAGAAAGGTGAACATGAATGTCATTTAAAATTTACATCTAATTGAAAATTGCCCAAAACAAATGTTAAAAGTGAAAAATATCGACGCATACCAGCAACACATAACAGTCTGTTTATCCAGGACCGAGACATGTTTATCATTGTGTTGCATCACCTCCTCTTGTTACACTCTGTAAACATCTGGAAACCGAGGAGAAGATTTTCTCACAATAACTTTATTTTTATAATACTTTTAAAAACAGAAGTTTACAAAGTGCTTTGACAAACAGTCATCAAGCATCAGCACATGTAAATAAAGACAAATAGAAAACAAAAGCTCTGTTAAAATCAAGACCTCTGAATTAAAGGCCCATTTTATTTGTCATAAGAAATCCAGACAAAACAAGAACCCTACAACATAAACGAGACTATGGGGACCAAAATAAAACCATAAAATAGGTAAGAAAAAGAAATGTAATAAAAAAGAGTAGGAGAAAGCAGGAATATTGAAAAAAAAATTAAGGGTGTTGCACTTCATTAGTATAATGTTCGATCGAGTTTTCTATTTTCCTGCAGCACCTGAAGGCAACCTCATGTGCCCACTCGCGTGCTCCACCATGCAGAGGTTCACACATCTGCTCTCAATTAACCAGTTTGTAGGGATGGCGTCTGTGCTGATCGTTTACAGACTGTTTCACTGAAGCTGTACAAGCTGTGAACATCAAACTGGAGCCAGAGGAGACCCTGAGGAACAAAGTCTGTCCACAGGGGGGCGCTACAGGATTCAGATCAGGACACATCTACTCTGCTCAGATCTGATCTGACTGTGAGACTTTGCTTTTCTCTGTCTCCAATTAGATGAAATCAGTCAAAATTTAATTAAGATAAAAATCAATTTGATCGCTTTGATTTTGCCGCTGTTAATTTTGTTTTTATAGAGTCCGTAAATCCTTAATATCCTACTTTATAAGGTGTATGTTGACTACAAGGCAGGGGAAGACTGATTATCAGTCTAAGCCGATTTATTAGAGCCGATATTTCAGCTTTTATCTCCTTATCATGATCAAAAATTTACTCTATTGATAACTGATAAAGTTAGTTAATTAAAAAATGCTCCTCTTACTCCACTGCTCGGTTGGTTTTCACTCTCCACTCTGTTGTAGCCTTCGCCGTTGGTTAACCGTAAACTCTTGTATATGATGTCGCACATTTCAGCTTTAAAGAAATATTCACTAAAGTCATTTAATCAAAGTTAGATAGGGTAATGATCCAAGTGATAAATTCACCCCATTGTGAACTACTTAAATGGTCAAATTCGTCAATTTTTAAGAAGAAACACAACCTTGTTTTGTATGGCAACAGTGAAGGAGGCTTCCAGAATGCTGGGTTCTTGAATGCTGAGGGGCCTTTAAAGGGACAGTGGCTTAAATATAGCATCTCTTTTGAACACAGTTAAACACATAATAACTGAGTCTGCAGGAAAACATTGGAGTTCACTAACTGTGGAGACCCAGCACCAATCAGCCTACTGCTGAATTGGTCTATCTCTAATGCACATCCTCAATAAGTCACACCGATACCTAAAAGAGTAGGATTAAAGTGGAAAAACTCAAGACCTTCAAGCTGTTACTGAGTTAAATCCTGACTGAGTTACTTGTCATGAATCATGTGAATTTGTTTCACTAAAACTACAGGAAACCATGAACTATTATCTAATATTAGAGCTAAATATAGTGGGACGGCTTATAAAGTAAACTCTGCAGTTTTGGCCTTAATGTATAAAGGTCTGAGTCAGAGTATCAGGTCCTCTCTGTCCTCTCTGTCGTCACTCTGCTGCAGGACCTCAGTGCTGAGCCTGCAGAGTTTTGTCCTCCATCGTTCCGCAGAGGTTTAAATAAAAGCCTGGACATCTACAGGACAGACTGAGCTGCTTATTTTCAGACCACAGGGGACTCTGAAGGGTTCAACTCAGAAAAAAGAAAAAAGAAACATAGTCCTGCGCTTGTTACTGGAACTCTCTGATTGTAACAGCAGCTATCACAGAGATGGATTATCACTCTGAGGAGTCACTGTGCTGACGTGATGTTTCTAAAATACTGCGAAACATGATAAAGAAGACAGAGGCCCTTCAAACCAATCGTGCTTTACTTAGATTCACAGCGAGTTTAAATCAAAGTAACGTGATAGTGTTGTTGTTTTATTCCCCCACAGTCGAACAGCGCTGTGAGGCTGTCCTGTTCTTAGACCGCCCCTCAAAAAGAAACATGTGTTAACATGTGATCTCATGTATGCACATGTGGAAACCATGAGGCAATAATGTGATTTATCTGTAAGGAGAATGTCTGTGAGCTAAATGCTAAAATTCTATCAACATGCGCACAATGACAACACTATTATTCTGTTTGGATGTATTTTACAGACATTTCAAAGTTCAGGTGCATCAAACTGGAGTGTTTACAGCCAAAAGTTTCTCTATGAGATTATCTATCTGTGTGAGAACTCTTCAGCTATCATTGTTTGTGATACTGAGACTGTTAACCTCAGGTTTAGATGACACTGGCCTCTACAACTGTTGAGATATCAGGCTAATCTTTTATGGAAAAAGTCACAACTCCACAGTAAAACAAGGACTGTGTGAACTCAGTCTTTATTTAAAGCTGCCAAAAGTGAGAAATTAACCTGAACTGTGATAAATACCTCAGATCCATAAGAGCTTGGACTACTGTGTGAGATGTTGATAAAACAGATTTGATAGTTTGCAAATCAGTATAACTTCATATTTGATTTAGAATATTGCAAAGACCAAACCAACAGTTGAAATTGAAAAGAAAAGCCAAATCTAAATTTTTTGTCAGAAATGAAATTAAAAAAAAATGAGACAGGGACGACAAAACATAAAATTTATCAAACATTAGTAACATTACTGGGTTTAAAAAAAGAAATTAAAGAAAGACTGAGTCACTCGTAGTAAATAATACTAAACCAGATATTAGAGGTATTACAACAGCATGGCTCTGTAGTGGAAGAGTCCCGCTGACTTTCCTGTAGAAGACCGTCAAATTCTGTTTTTATTCAAACATCTTACTCTGTGTTATCTTTCCTCTTAGATCAGAACTTAATTGTTTTATTTCAATAAAATAAGATAAGCAATCTCTCAACTTTCTAAGATAACAGCATCAATAAAAGTTTATCAAAACATCTGTTTTCTCAGCTTCTGTGGACTCATCTTTAATTACCGACTGTAGAACGTTGTATAGTTCTGAGCGGCACAGTACCTCTAAATTAATTATTTTAACTTTTGATTTTGACATTGCAGTCATTTTTAGTTACAAACACTCGAAATAAACTTTTTGGATACAAAATAAGTGAAGGAAAAACTCTGAGACGTTTTAAAACCAAAATGTTTTTATTGTAACATTAACGTCGAAGCCCTTTAAACGGTTTTAGTTCCTATGACAGCAGTCGACTGTGGTATCCACAGGGTGAAGTCAGTGTTTGTGATGTTTACACAGAGATTAAATCAACAGACTAACACAGGTGAGCTCACATTTATCCATGACAGACAGAAAATAAAAAGACAGATTCACTGTTTGGCACAAAAACGAATGGTAATAACTCCAGTGGTAAATTCAAGTCATAGTGGTCCAACGGTGACTCCCTCTGAATGTACAGTTACAGGCTGAAACTACACAGATTATTAGGTCCATTATGTGCTGAGACATTAAACACGGGACGTGGAGAGGAAAAGGATGGAATGGAAGTTTACCATGCACCACAAATGAGAACTTTTCCTACAAATCTTGACGGCTTCAATTCATCCTCATGCTTTGAGCGTACAGAGGCAGGAGAGGTGTGAGGAACGAGGAAAGAGGACATCCTACAAACTAACATCTACTAGGTCCAGTTTAGGTCCGTGTGAGCGTTCTGGATGTTTAAGAAAATAAATACATTTTATTATATACAGTGGACACAGGATTGAAGACTCACTCTTAGCAGCTCATTGAGTGCCGCACAAACGATCAGGCGGCCCTTTCAGCTCACACTCTCACAGCTTATATTCAGCATAGCAGTTCCCTAATCATGTGCTGCACCCTCATGGATCTACAGTTTTTATCTGATGGTGGTTTTCAAATGTTAATCGTAGCTTTACACAAAGGGGACCAGGAGAGAAGCAAAGGTTGAGTATAATGTGCTTAAAAATAGGGACACAAGTGGAAATTTTGGAGGCAGATGCATGAAAATTATGACGTTATTTTCCATGCTAAAGAGGACCTTGGTGCAGCAGTTTAAAATAATTTTGACAGGACAGGATAAAAATCTGTTCAGAGGGAAATACAAAAGGATTAATGAACTGGATTATTAACTGGGTTAAACCTTTAGTATGTGTTGTTGAAAACATTTGAATAGGATTGGAATAACTTTGATATTAAGAGGGCAGAGGTTATTCTGATCCAAGTAAAGCCTGGATTCAGGCTGGATTACAGTACGGACATGGACTGAAAACTTTTAAGAGCTTTTCAACACTTCAAAGTTTTGATTTTTAAGATATTTCCGCCTCTTAATTATTATCATGACGTAGAAGGTAAATTACACAGGAGGATTGTGACACAAATTCAAGGATTTCATACATTTTTTTCCCCTAAATAGCTGCAACATTTAATCACAAGTAACTCTGAGGATCTTTCAGTTTGTGTGTCTTTTGGCGTGTGTTGAATTTGGTCCTATCTAAAGCTCTGCTAATCTAGACATGATAACCTTTAAAGGCTGTATGTAGATAAAACTGATCTGATTTACTTTGCCTTTGAAAAAACTGGGCTAAAAGTGAGCTGGACTGGTTGTTTGTTGGCCTTGTTGTTTATAGGAGGCTTTAATCCTTGTCATTCTGGTTGCTGATAAGACCCCCGACCACGATCCTGATCTGTGTCTACCCTCACTCTCTACTCCTCATGTTACCTGCCCCTCTTCAGCTGTTCTTACCAATAAAGGTAAAAGAAGAAGAAATAAATCACAAATAAATATTTAAAACGTAACTATGAGGATATTCCAGTTAATGTGGACTGGGTCCCAGTCAGAGTTTGAGTAATCTGAGATTGCTAATCTTCAAAAATCTATATCTGAACAGAGTAAAGATATTCAGTTTATCTTATAAAAACACAAAAAGGATGTGAGCAGCTGGATTATGTGAGAACAGAACTGTGGATCCCCTAATCCAGATCATTCTTATGAGGAGTAAATCTATTTAACTATCAGGCTTTAATCTGCATTTCTCTGATGAAAAAGGGATTAACTATAACTGAAACAAGTTTAATATATCGAGACTATGACCAATTAATTCAATAGTAATATTAAAGGGCAGTGTTTAAATGTTTTACTTCATAAAATACATTGAGTTTTACGCTCAGATTGCTGGGTTTAGTCTCTTAAATTCTTAAATTATTTTAGCTTAATTATTTGCGTTACATTGCTGACTGTTTGATTAAAACAAACATAAGGGATGATGTTAAAAAGACAAAGATCTGATCATGAATTGGATCATTATTTTAGAGCAGGGATGTTGCTTATGCGATAAAATCAGTTAAATTAGACTTTTCTCTCACATAAATAAGGTTATTGAAGCGTGTGGGTAACAGCTGCCTATTTATGGTAAACAGTGGGAACAGATCGATACAAGAAGCTCTGCGGTCCTTTCCTCTTTGTGAGTAAAAAGAGATTATTTGTATATTACTGACACCGTACAGAGGAGAAAGAGGCAGAGGGAGAGTTTATCCAGTGTGAGTTCTCAGGTGAGGTGAAGAAGGCAGAACGTGCTCAGTGTAAACATGTTTGTTTGTTTTTTTAACAAAAGAAGGAAAAGGTCAGGGTCAGATTATTACACAACCTGACCTCTGGAAGTATCTGTCAGATGAGGAATGTGTTTGTCGCTCAGATCTTATCGTCAGATTTCGTCTTTGTGTGGAGAGAGAGAGAGAGTAAAGTTTCAGTTCTGTTGGCATACCATTATGAAAATATGACATGCTGTGTGCTGTAAGAGGACGACACGTTTATCTGTGAACACGAACTGAACTCTGTGCTGTCAGCTTCAGAGCTACACATTTACAACTCTGTGTGTGTGTGCGTGTGTGTGTGTTAGTGGTATGAGCTAAAACTACAGATGACGAAACACCCCCATTTAAGTCAGTGCATTGTGAATAACGCTTTCCCTTTATACTATCCTGTAGTTCACAGTGTTAGGGCCAAAATAGACATACTTTAAAAGAATAGTTCAACACGTTTCACTGAGACGGTTATAGGAAGCTTAGCATGAAGTCTGGGTGCAAAGGTGGACGTGGCTGTTCATTCAAGTCAGATCTATTTACTCAAAACAGAAACATTTGTAAGATTTCTCTCTTCGAAGCCGCCAGATTTGACTGAAAAAACAATCATCCACTCGTTTTTGTGCTAGCTGCTCTCACTGCCTCAATGTCAGCACGCTTCTTACTAACATTCACTGTTGCTAGGGTTACGAATTTTCCTGCTGTGCAACCGCTTTCTCGTTAAAGACCATTAGGTGTGTTCTAAAATATTTTTTAAAAATGTGCAATTGTTAGAAATCATGTCAAAACATCAACTGAAGCCCTAGACCTAATATCGTACTTTAGTTCCACTCCTTCTCGATTCTGATTGGTTGTTGATCGAGAAGCGACACAGACGAGTGCCGCGGAGTTCTAAAAGTATAACTAATGCTGCGTTCGAGTTACCTCAGAAGTCAGAAGTCCGAGCTGAAAACGACGTCACACCTGAGTTACTAGCGTTTTAGTAACCAAGTCGGAAAAAAGCAAAATCAGAGGCGTAAACAAGATGGCTACATCTACGAAAGTCATTTTAGCGCTTGCCTATCCGAATATAAGGCAAGCGCTAAAATAACTTTGGTCATCTTGTTTCAGTGACTTCCTTTGTAACTGAAACGCTGGGAGCTCAGGTGTGATGTCATTTTTGCCTCCAACATCTGACTTCCGAGGTAACTCGAACGCAACATTATTTCAACCCTAATAGCGACAAAAAAACCTTATGATGCTCAAGACGGAAGTGCATTTAGATTTAGAGAAAAAAAGCTGCGAGTGCAAAAAAAACAAATTCTATAAACATTTAAGTGCTCTGCTCCTTGTATTTTTCAGTTGCTTGTGTCATAAACTGTGGCTTGCCTGAACTAACACTCGACTCATTTCTTGTTAGAGGAGTCTGCTTGCTTTGAAGAGAGCAGCTAAATAGCGATTTATGTTTCCAGAAATAACCTAATATCCCTCACAGAGCCGTATCTTATCACTTTAAGGGTTTTATTAAGTTTGTCAGCAGCTGAAAAATTCCTGAAGTGGAAAAACTTTAGTCAGACACACATACCTGCACGGATCTCACTTCCACAGTTAACGGCTCATTTTGCAGCTGCTGCCTTAAGCGA
Source organism: Xyrichtys novacula (assembly GCA_962446985.1). Taxonomy (NCBI): domain Eukaryota; kingdom Metazoa; phylum Chordata; class Actinopteri; order Labriformes; family Labridae; genus Xyrichtys; species Xyrichtys novacula. The sequence continues at coordinate 899,297 of OY660882.1, read as the reverse complement.
TTAACTGGAGCGATGCCAAAGTTTCTGAATTTCTTAAAGGAAAATTGAGGTTTAGGGGGGAAAGTTGAACTCTGGGAAACTTTCAAACAGGCGCGTCTATCTTTGTAATAACCTTCCCACACGACAAAAACCTGTGCACATGCTGTTTCTTTTTCAGAGGTTTTGAAGTTATACAACAGTTGGCAACCTAGCTGCTGCATTTCTGCCAAATTCAGACCTTACTCTTCCAGTTTCCCATCTTTTCTCATGTTTTAGGCCTTTTTCCACTTTATGAACGAACTTTAGAGATTTTTCCCAGTCTTTAAGCCGAGCTATGCTAAACAGGACCTGACTGCAAACCTTAAAAATATTTCCCTTATCATGTTGAACTATTCTTTTATAACTTTTCTTGGCAAATTACAAACACCTCAGACTACTACCTGGCCCTCACATGGCTTTCTTTCTGTTCAGGTCAATAGTTGAAAGTAACGAAGGCAGTCGATTAAACAAAGTGAAACTGAGTTAGTCCCTTTTTTTCTGATTTGACTGTAAACTCATCTATTGAAGACATCGTGTTAAACTGGCCTCTTCTTTTCTACCGCTCTAGATCCAGGTATGAGTCGCTGTTTGAGCTACAGGTTTCTATAAAAAGTCAGGTGAAAGTGTCGTTAAAGAGGAGGAACCAGTGAACTAGTTGCGACTCAAACATTCACGGCCCCTCGCTGTCGGTCATGTCTACTCTGCCTTGGATCCTTTGCCCTCTGAGGAGCCTCTGAGGTACGTGTTGTAGAAGAACAATGCAAACAGAACCAGGTAGCTGAGGTACATGAGCGAGCCCCACGTGAGGTTGTCCATGTTGGACGGACAGTGAACCTCGTGCATCCAGCGGTACACCAGACCCAGCACGGTGAGGCCCATCGCCATCTGCATGATCTGCGTGGCCGTGATGATCATGGCGCAGACTCGGGGGATCCTCAGGCCGGCTGCCTTGGCTGCGTAGTACGAGTACATGAGGGAATGAACGATGTAGTTCATGGTCATGAACCAGCCGCCGCCCGCCACCTGGTCCTTGTAGGAGTACCAGGAGTAGAGCAGCACGGTGATGTGGTGGTACCAGTGCAGGAAGATGAGGCGCTGCTTCCTCAGGATGATGAAAACTGTGTCACCTGAGAGAGGGGCGATAGGAACTCAGCCGTTTACAGTCACACCTCCAGATATACAGTTTACCTGATGAAAAAGAGTCACTGACTAAGTCTTTAAAGGGATATTCCGGCGTAAAATTAATTTAGGGTCAAACACACTGTAACACAGAGTAAGACACCCCTCGAGAGATGAATGTTGCCGACCGCTTGCTTCTCTAGTGATATCAACTTTAGTAACGACCGTACGATAGCAATACACAGCGGTCTCAGGAGCCATAAACAAACCTCAACCAAAACGCCACTCTATAGCCGCAAATAATGCTCAGAACAGCACCTAACTTCATCAACAGGACATATTGGGTCACAGCCACCGAACATCTTTTTAACTTTGACTCATTTCTTTAGCAAAGAGACTAAACACAACTCACCTACTCTCTTCCAGCAGCCGCTTGTTTGTACGGAGACCTTAGGCCAGTCAATTAGGGACTACAGCGGGGTTTCGCAGCTCAAGGAAGAACATTTATGATCATTTCTTCATGGAAATACAATCAGACCGAGACGCTAAGGCAGAAGAACTACCGTGTCTGCAGTGCAAAATGATTTTTATGGTGATTATTACTTTAAGGAAATGAAAAAAGAATGATCATAAATGTTCTTTCTTGAGCTGAGTCACCCCGCTGTAGTCCGTAATCGACTGGCCCGAGGCCTTGCGACAAACAAGCGGCGACTGGAAGAGAGTAGGTGAGTTGTGTTTAGTCTCTTTGCTAAAGAAATGAGTCAAAGTTAAAAAGATGTTTGGTGGCTAGTACTATGTCTGTGACCCTATATGTCCTGTTGATAAAGTTAGGTGCTGTTCTGAGCTTTATTTGTGGCTATAGAGTGGCGTTTTGGTTGAGGTTTGTTTATGGCTCCTCAGACCACTGGCCGCGCAGATGCACACTACAGACTAACACAGACTACGCCGGAGTATCCCTTTAAGGCTCAAACTGCGATGAACCTGTCTGAATGTCTTCGTTTAACGTGTGATAAACCCTGTAGTGACTTAAAGACCCGACCAATCAGAGAATGAAGACTTCTCTCTGCTGCTGAGGACAGCGTGTCTGCATCAATCACGCACTAATAGAGCTTTTTGCCGCTTCAGCATCTCCAGCCTCCGTTTCCCGGACAACACGAGGAGAAAGGATGACTCTGCAGACCGAGGAGCGGCTCTTCAACAGATTATTCTCAGAGATTTACTGTGAAGTTCAGGAGCTCTGAGGAACATCCGTCAAGATTTAGCAGCTCAAGGTTAAAGTTTATGGGTGTCTTAGCAGTCAGATACTCTGCAGAGATGATGGAGCGGCGTCTGTGATAAACCCTGCTGATATGTCGGTGAGTAGAAATCTGAACAGTCCAGACATCACAGACTCTAACTCAAGGATAATTTTAGAGATTAGGAGTAGAAAGTCTTACCCAGCTCAGGGGCTTTGCTGAGGACAAAGGCGTAGGCCCAGAACTTAGTGATGGGGGCGCTGTAGAAACTGGAGTCACATACGGACTGTCTGAAGCCGCTGTATGTGATGACGTGGAACATGTAGAGTCCTGTCCTCAAGGCTCCAATAATACTGCAGAGTGAACACACAGTAAATACATGAACTTGAAATCAAACGTTAATTTAAGTCGCTGCAGGATCCGATCTTCGTTATAAGCTCTCTTAAAGATGCTTTTATCTTTCACTGAAATTCTTTAACAACCCTTAGAGAAGAGAGATGGTCTCTGCAGTCCTGATGAGTAAAACGTTAATCATTCATTCAAACAAACAGCATTGACCTTTCACAAACATCAAACCTCGAAGCATCATTTTACAACCAAATGATTTATTTTCATAAAAAGGTGACCCAAAGAATCCCTCCCACACATCCCCATTGTTCAGACTCTGCTGCAGCCACAAAGACTCGACATTACTCACTACTGTAAAGTAATAAAACCTCTAACAGCCCTGCAATCCCAGAGTACTGTTGCAGTTTATCGATCCAGAGATCACAGGAAGGAAATATTCTGGCAAACAATTTCAACACTCTTCAGAGTTTTTAAAGAAGATGCAGCACTCAGATAGAAGCTGCTTACAGCGACGTACGACCTCTCTCATATACCTGAATTTATCAAAGAATCCCTCCACTGCTCTGCGAAACATTTTCCTCCATGAATTTTAACAAATCAATCATTTAAAAATAAAACCGAGTGTAGAGAGGAGGAGGTAGATCTCAGGTGTTTACAGTTTTCCTTTTGTTTCAGGACACGGTTCAGAAACTTTGGCCTCAGTCAGGAATGTTTTTTGGTCATCAAACTGGTTTCAGATGTGAACAGTATCTCAGAGCACATTCCCCTGCTGCTGCGCTCATCCGACTTCCTGGAGGTGTTGACGATGACAATCTTTATGATCAGGGTGGAAATACTCAAGACTTTGCAACCAGACTGTGCATGTAGAAAACGTGTGTCCTGTCTGTCCATGGCATTACTATCGCATAGCTTATGCTTGAGTTAAAGCAGGTCATGAAGAGTTACATCCTTTCTTCTGTGTTTTTTTTTTGTACTGACCTGAAGATAGCGAGGCTGAGTGACCACAGCACTAGCGGGCGTCGCAGGTTCAGCTTCGGCCTTTCTCTCATGAAGTGCTGACCACCGAACACGAGTGCAGCATACAGGCCACAGAACATGAAGGCTTTGCTCCTGTGGGGAAAGAAACAAAACGATGCAGTAAAGCATCTCTACTGAAATCATACAGTCCCTGAGCTCCATCATCCTGTAGCTTCTCTGGATCGCAGCTGCAGATGTTTTAGGTTCTGCGGACCTGCTGATATCCAGCTGCTTCAACTATGTGCACCTCTCTCTCCCTGTGTCTCCCTCTCTCTAAACCTGATGCAGTCTCAGCAGATGACTGTCAAACATCAGTCCGGTTCTGCTCGAGGTTTCTGCCTGTTAAAGGAAGTTCTTCTTCTCCACATTTTTCACTCTAGTGGTTGAGGATGGGGTGGGAGCGGGTCTGATTCGATCTTTACATCAGGTCTTTGTAAAAAGATTTTAGTCTAGACCAGTTTTTTTTTTTTTTTTTTGTTACACTTGTTAAATTATTATCGTACTTTTTCCTTGTTTTTCTGACATTATATAAACTTTTCAGCTGGTTGGCCAATACTGCATTTATTGTTGCAAAGATAATCTTGATCAGAGACTTCAAACTGATCAGGTTCAGGGCTTCTCTGTCAGAATTTTAATTTGTAGCGCGCTGCACTGTTCTCACACGCCACCCTACTTAGACTTTGACCTCATCAGGCGACAGAAGAGGAAGAATTTTTTTCTGACAAACAGCCGACACTAAATCACCTCAGTCAGACCCTGAAACATGAGAAGATTAGCGCTGTTACATAAAAATGTTGCACAATGAGGGTCAACAGACCAGACAACATGACATGTTCTGTCTCCATGCAGAGGTTATGTGTCAGGTACATGATGAACGTACACATGAATAACTTTAACTTAAAGAGAGGTCAGTTTGATGAAACTGTTATTCACTCTGACCTGATCCTCACTCATAATCACAGCAGAGAGTTTACAGATTTTTGGCTGCCTGTTTGGACTCTCAGCTCAGGGTGACCAGGTTAGAAGATCTGAGCGCTGCTCCTCCTGAAATATCTTCAATTACTAATACTGTTTCAGATATCGCAACTAGAGGTCATGATGACCGGAGAGGTCCGGCAGTGACAGGTGGAGACTGAGAGTGGAGGAGAGGATGGTGTGTGCCTAATAAAACAAGGTTCGATTCTGCAGGTCCGTCACATTAAAGTAGGGCTGAGTATCATCAGGAATCTGGAGACGACAGGATATATTTGGATACGTTGCACTTTTTCCTCCGAAACTCCCAGTGTTAAGACCACACAATGTTACATGCATGAACAATTACAATTGAAGTTCCTACTGTACTACATGTCAAACCGGCTGAGAGAGTCGAGCACCTTCACTTTAACTCCTGTGGACATCCTGAGCAGAGCCATGTCAGCGACGTATTCTGCCTCTGGTGTTTTTAATATTCTCACCCAAATACTCTTTTATCCACAACCCTGAGGGAAGCATTATTTTGGATGCACATGGTGCGCTAAAAAAACACAATTTTTTACCTTATTAGGAGCTCAAATTGCATGATGTCTCAACTGCAGCATTTGCAGGCTGTAGCTCTGCTCAGATTTTTCTTTGATGACATTTAAGATGAAAAATAATCAGAAAATCAGATCTACAGATCGCAGGTGGATTTGGCATGTAAAATTCTGGTTAGATGGTCCTACAATATTCACAGATTGAAATATATTTAACTGTGTTTAAAGTTGTTTTCAATTTCATGATATAAATCCAACTATAGAATCTGCTCCATACTGTTTTTTTTCTCAATGTTTGGTGAAATTTACGTTATGTGTGCAGGAACCTGTGAAGTAGAGAACCCAAAAGTCAGCCTTCTTCTGCAGCATCACGGTAAAACAGGAAATGACATAATCTTATCGAATTCTGTTCAAACGGGCTGAAAAGAAACCACCCACTACCTCCACAGCCACGACTGCGAGGATGTGCGTGTCTAAGAAGGTTTTGGGGAGAGACCAGATGACTAATCCAGATTGGCACAATAGATATTAGGCCAAGTAGATGCTGCTGCTACTTGACCCACTTAACGTTAGAGGGGGGGGTTTCTGATAGCTGCTCTGAGTCAGTCCATAACAGATGCAGAAAAAGGGAAACCTTTAAGCAGAAAGCAGGAAAAGATAAACAGAGATAAGGGTGAATATGAGAGAGAAATGGTCGTGATGTAACTGTTATACTGCTTTTTAATTTAAAGAGTCATATTATTATGAAAATTTCCCCTGTTCAGACAGACGCTGATGTTGACTGGCTCTCAAACTTGTGCATGTCCAAAAATAAGCACGCTGACAGAGATATATATGTGCGTTAACAGTGAAAACCACGGAGGATGTTCTTCATGCAGCAGCTGAAGAAATTCAACCTGCCAAAGACGACGATGGTGCAGTTTTACACCTCCATCACTCCATCCTCCATCCTCACCCCCTCCATCAAAGTCTGGTGCACTGCAGCCACTGCTGAGGACCAGAGCGGGCTGCAGTGCATCATCAGCTCTGCAGAGAGAGCGATCAGCTGCGACCTGCCATCTCTACAGGGTCTGAGACAAGCAGGTAAGATAACGCCCCATACTCCCCACGCTCTCACTCAAAATCACGGTTCCTGCACAAACAGTGATGACAAGTTTTGCACATATGTCGATCAGATCGTTTCAAAATGCCGATAACCAGCTTGATTAATCAGCCCAGCCGATTATTAGTCATTCTCTACTTTACAAAAAGGAATAACACACTGCTGCCATGAGGTATTGACCAATCAAAATCAAGTATTCAACTCAGACAGGTAATTAACTCGAAGTTGGTTGATGGCTCCTGGCTGTTTTTTATGACCCAAGTTGATACTGTGTGGTTTTCAAAGAGTTCATTGATAAACTTGTGATTTATTACCTGATAGAAGTCCAAACTTCCAGTATACGCACCTTTTATCGAAGGTTTTTATCTGTGCTTCGCTTGTAGTGACACTGAATATGCCAAGTACAAGGAAGCAAGGGAGAAAATGTATGTGAATCCTACAGGGAGCTATGTAAATCTTCCTAATCCACAGAGGATTAACGAACTGTCTGACTGCATAAAAGTGTGCATTGACGGACAAATTGCACAACTCAGCAGAACGAGCGCTGACGGTAATCTCTAATCATCGTGCAAAAATCCAGCCGAGTTTCCTTCTCTATTATTCACCTGGCACTCCTCAGGGTGTCTACATGTGTGTCATACTCTCTCTCTCTCTCTCTCTCTCTCTGTGTAGGACTGTGCACACTTTTCCTGGGCTTTTATGAGTCTTCAACTGACAGCTGACTTTCTCCTGCAGGAGGAACACAGCTGGATTCAGTTTCACTCTTGCACAGTCTCATGGAAGTGAGGGTTAAAAATGCGGTCTTACTAGGTTTCCTGGAGGAGCTGCTCAGCGAGGGGTCACTCCCTCTGTAGGAGACGTTTAATTGGACAATAGAGGGAGGCGTTTTAGTGTCTGCAGGGATTCAGCAATTTTGTTTCGTGTAGGGGAGAGCGGGGTAAGATGAGCCATTTTTCGTATTTTTCGGATCGCTACATCAAGGCAGTCATATGGCGTGTCCCAAATCGCATACTTCCATACTAAATACTTCAGTATTCTAAGTATACTATGTACTCAATCGCCTAGTGCTTGAGTTTCAAGGGTGCAGTGTTGTCCCAAATCGCTTACTGCCGCGCGGCGCACTCAACGGAAATGACGACGCGATTTCTTCTTCTACGCCAATTTTTCACCCGCTAGCTCTGCATCAGCTAATTACCGCCACTTTTTGCCTTCGCTCGTTCATCCATTTTTGAGGTAGAATCAGCAACAAAACTAACGTTCATCGCTCATTTTTACGCCATGGGTAGCGCTTCAGAACCCAGCGGCTACTGGGTAACTAGCATTCGCGATAACGTTCACGGTAAAAGACAAACAGATTACACCACAAATATACTCAAAACGATAAACGCTGGCGGTGCTTGGTGGAAAGAACATGTGTAAAAGGCAACGTATTACTTACATCGGTACAAAGCTCGCGGGTCGACCGTCGCCGACCCACTGGCACCACAGCCGTCCGCAGTCATTCCTACTGATGAAATGAGTGCGGCGAGTGTCCACAGTCGGATACTCAAAATCTTGACCGATTTGAGTACGTCATCCGGGTCCTTTTGCCTACTCAATTTTCACATACTATCCATATTTTTTTTCATTTTGTGTTGAGTATACTCAAAATTTTAAGTATTTAGTGTGGAAGTATGCGATTTGGGAGACACCAATAGTTTTGTCTCTAACTTGTGTATCTGCATATATTTCAAGTTGTTGCTCATCCCTGCAAACCAACAGAATGAGTGTAAACAGAACTGTCTTGATAATATAGCATACCCGTGTATGGGGTAAGTTGACCATAGGAGCGGGGTAAGTTGAGCCGTGTCCCTACTACCCTCCAACTCTCCACTCCAGTCCAAACTCTGATCCTCTCATCAGACTCCTTTACTTTCTCAGTTACCCCAGAACTACTATTATGACTTTATTAGTCCTCTAAGCTAAAATGGTGGACTTTGGTTTGACTCATGTTGTGTCATAGATAACAATGATGTAAAACAAATTTAAAATGATCTTTTTTTGGTCTGAACACAATTCTTATCAAACTTACGACAGACTCAATTCACTTTAAGGGTGAAAAAGGTTGGTTTTTTTTTTGTAAAAATAAATGTCTAACCTCTTCACCCATGTGCTTCTAACCTTCACAGACTCCATGAATTGATGCCCATCTCCTAAATATTTGGTCACATGATCAATTTCTTTGACCATTTCCAAGCAACAGGGGGTGGCTCAACTTACCCCACTCTCCCCTAAAATTAAGTGCATGCACAGGAATCACAGGAGCACTAGTTTCCTAAGGTTTTAAAATACACTTGTGTGATAATAGCTCCTCTTTAGGGTCAAATTAAGCATAATCAGGAACCAACTTTAACATTTTAAGTCGGAAAGCCTAAGATGGGGCTGATAGGCATGACAAAGGTATTACATAAAGGTATCACCTCATGGTGAGCAGCCTGATCATGACATTAGGTCGAAACAGACCGACCCACCAACGGTCACTCTCTCCCGGGAGAGAAACAGAACAGTGTAGGCGTTATAATTTAGACGTTTTCTCGCATTTCTAACTCCGTATTTCCCTCTCTTATACATACCAGTTTTCCTGCATCCATTCCAGAGCTCGTCTTTCGTCGAAACGCCGCTCGAAATCGTACTCCGCTAGCTTTAAAATCTGCTCACTCTCGTTCATTTTTTATTTCCTTCCGCGTAAAAAAATGCCGAAGTTTCTGGAGGAAAAAATAAAACGGGAAAGAAACCGATGCGACTGCAGCAAACAGGGTCCGACGACAGAGGCTAAGAGTGACAGCTGCAGGTTATCCGGGTGATATCGGCTGGGTTATCACCGGTCAGAGTCCGGGACGACGCCGGGAGGATGTGGTACCACCAGCAGATGCACTTCCCACTGTCACTCCACTGGCGCTGTCTCGGCCCGTCAATTAGTCCAGGTGAGCAGCACCAATTTCCGGTGAAGACTTTCAGAATAAGACACGCAAACGCGATGACGCAGTAATTAATCCCACAAAGATGTAGTCTCTAAATTAAAGGGATATTCCGGCGTAAAATTGAGTTAGGGTCAAACAAAATGTAACACTGAGTTTTTCTTTTTTTTTTTTATTAGGTGATGCAGGACAGATCATGACAGGTGGTTGACGACACATATATACGGTGCAAACAGACAATGGAGACAAGGCAACGTGACAAATACAGCAGGAACACATAACACTTACATTTAGAAAGTGTTGCGAGACTGTGTTTCATTAAGTGTGTGTGGGTGGGTGTTTTAATGTGTGTTATGAAGTGTGTGTGTGTGTTTGTGGGTGAGATTGTTCCCTCTTTATTCCCCCCTTTTTTAAGATTGTGATGATTGTTGAGGAAAGAGCGAATGAAGAAGAGTAAGTGTTATACCTTAACAAAAATTGCAAAACTAATTGCTATCATAATAATAGAAAAGAGAAAATAATAAATTAATAAACAAATTAAAAAAAAATAAAAACAAATAAAGTGGCAGGAAAGAGACTAAACACAATTTACCTACTCTCTTCCAGCAGCCGCTTGTTTGTACAGAGACCTCAGGCCAGTCCATTACAGACTGCTGCGGGGTTACGCAGCTCAAGGAAGAACATTTATGATCATTTCTTTTTGGAAATGCAATCAGACCGAGATGCTAAGGTAGAAGAACTACCGCGTCTGCAGTGCAAAATGATTAATATGATGATTATTACTTCAAGGAAATGATAAAGAAATGATCATAAATGTTCTTCCTTGAGCTGTGTCACCCCACTGCAGTCGATGGAGTCGCCAAGAGGTCTTGATACAAACAAGCAGCTGCTGGAGAAGAGTAGGTGAGTTTTGTTCAGTCTCTTTGCTAAAGAAATCAGGCAAAATTAAAAATATGTTTAGTGGCTAGTACTATGGCTGGGACCCTATATGTCCTGTTGATGAAGTTAGGTGCTGTTCTGAGCATTATTTGTGGCAACAGAGTGGCGTTTTGGTTGAGCGTGTGGCTCTCTGTATTGCTATCCTGCGGTCATTACCAAAGTTGGTAAAACTAGAGAAGCAAACAGTCGGTCAATATACAACAACTTAAGCTCATGACTATTTACGTAATTTTATCAATCAACAAAATAGTCCAAGTATGACCCAGACACAGAGAAGTTGTCTTACCTGCAGTCTGTGCTTTTAATCTGGCGGTTAAATCATCCATATCCGGTTTCTCGCGCCGTATGTTGTCACTTGACGCACTTAGAGCACGTTCTCTCTCGCTCGAGCATGCAGTGATGGAGGCGGTTGGAAGGGGGCGGGGTTTGGCTGTGACGTAGAATTGTCTGACGGGAGCGTAGACTGTAAGTACAGTGAGTGGATGGATGGATGGAGGGTTGGTGCAGACAGAGCGTGTCCGCACAGACAACAATGATAACTGGGACACTTGACTCTGATCCTCACGCTTCAGTAACGACAGTCACTCTCACACTGAAATGCTTCTCACCATTGTTAAAACACTTGAGCTCTGCTGGAGTCTGCTCATCTTTTGTTACTTCTTAAAGGGAGAATTTTCTGTTCCAAACATAAGCACTGTTCACTCTTTATTGATTTATTAGCATCCACCCTTGACACAAATACTACACCTCATGTTTATGTCCACTGTAAACGGGTTAATGTGTTTTAGTTCTTTCTTTTTGGGAGGTTTTTCATTTACAGGAATATTCTGGCGTAGAATCAAGTTAGAGTCAAACACACCATAACACCAAGTTAGAAGCAAGTGGTCAGCAACATTCATCTCTCGAGGGGGTGTCTAACTCGGTGTTAAGGTGTGTTTGATCCTAAGTTAATTTTACCCCGGAATATCCCTTTAACAGTTTGATTATGCTTCTTTAAACACAACTCTCTAACAACATTTCAGGGAGGTGTTTCTTTTGTGTCTTACATGAATAGTCTGGAATCAAACCCAGGATGCTTTCATAGAAAGTCAGCAACTTTAATCACTAGACTACAGGTGAAAACAGAAATGGCTTTTTACTTTTATTTTCTGCAAGAGAAAGACAAAAAATCACAGCTTCACATTGAGATGATGTTTTTTAATTCCTTGCTCACGTCAAACGTCCCTGTTTTGGATTTGAACCCTGAATCTGTTCATTTAGAGGCAGCAGCCTTCCACACCACAGCTGAGCAGTTCTGAGTTTACTTTTTAAGTGTTTTTATCTCAAAGCAGCTTAAACTACATGTGAGGAAAGCCTGTCCTCCAACACTCTGATGTGCTATTTTCTTGCTTGAGAATTTGATTTATTTCTTATTATGTTGTGTTGATACAAAAGCACCTTTATCACCTTTGTTGTACCGTATTTGTTGCCCTTGTTGGAGGTACAGAGAAGATAGAAAACAGAGCTCACTTATTTCTATGTGGACACTTGAGGTGATGTACAACAAGAGTCAGATTTTCAGTCTGCACTAACAAGCCTCTCTATAGTGTGCAGAGACAAAATGGTTCAACATGTCAGTGCAGCAGGTTATATTTTATTAGTAGTCTTGGGAAAACGTTGATATTTCCCTCTCTTTCTGAGGAAGAGGTGTAAATCAAATCTGCATATGTGTGCACAATTTTGTTAAAGATTTTAATCTTTTGTCTTCAAGCACTACCCTCAAACACCTGCTGACTGAAAGCTTCATTATCTTTGCTGCATTTCAGGCTGTCGATGATTTATTACCTGCCGAGTGTTACTCTTGAACCCAAGCCAATAATAATTATGACACACCTGAAACAGTTTGATGTGCAGTTGCGTAACACTCCTAGTTGCATCTCTGTGCACATCTGCTGGCTCACTGCAGCGGGGAGTCGCCCGGTCTGGATCACTAATAGGGCAGAGAAAACCTGCCAAACCAAGGATCATTATGTTGTGAGTGTTCAGTGGCTTTGAGAAGAAAGAGCTGCTTTATGGTCTGATCTCAGGCTGGCAGAGACCTTCAGCTGCAGCAGCTTAGGGAGTAAAGAAGTCACCGAACATTTGGATCTGACTCATAATGAAGAACATGATAAGTGGATGAAGGAGATAGATCAGTGGTAGAAGCAGAAAAGTAGAATAATAACACTAAAGTTAGTTTCTGACTCACTGGTTAATGGGGCGGGTAAAGACAGGAGAAGAGGCCTCTTTAGACATGTCTGCTGTAGGAGCTTTTAATATCAGTGACTCATTTGACCACTAGATGGTGTTGTTTTACTTTATCTAAATGCCTTCATCTGATCACCAGGTGAGATAGATTACTGCAGGTGAGCTTAAAGGTGAAGGGAGCACATGGGTCTGTCCATAGACGGTCCTTACATGATGAATTTACAGCAAACTAAACAAAGAAAGTCATTCCTACACTGTAATACCTGTGAAAATACCGCAAAATGACAGTTTCACTGTTTTTTTCTTTTGTTTAACCCACTTACAATCACATCCTGTTCTAGAAACATCATACCTGGGCTTTTCAGGTCTTGATTTTATTGTTCTAGGGAGGCTACAGACTCTTTGAGTCACATTTCAGATTTGTTAAAGCTTTATTCTGTTTATAAAAATGCTTTAAAAAGGGAGATTTCCATATTTTTTCATTCTTAAACCACCATTTGATACTGCGTATGTTGGCAGGTGTCTCTATCAGCCCTTATGTTGTAAAGGTGTTTGTTTGTTTTTTTGTTTTTTTTAGATAGATGGACACTTCTTGGATTTTTTCTTTTCACCACCTGTGGGCGAGGAACCAAATATGGTAACTTTGTTCACTTTGATATTCAACATGTATAGGAGCCGTAAGGTAATAAGTCTGTATGTGTCACGTGGCTTTTGTGGTTGCTGTGGTAACGTACAGGAGCTTTGGTCACGTGGTGCATGAGGTAAGTGCCAGGTAACTATGAAAAAATGTGGCTTACCTGCATTCAGGTGGAGAGAGGGGAGCGGAGTAGCCGTAAATTTTGTTGACCACATCGCATCACATCATATCATATAGCATAACATTGCTTTGCTTTGGTTTGCCCTTTGTTCCTGCTGTTCACCAAAAGGAGTCCTGTGTGTGTGACCGTATTAGCAGTAGGTATAACTGAGGCTGTAAGGACTCAAAATAATATAACAAAGAATATGCGAGCACTTTAGAGGCCTTGTTGCTCTCAGTGACATGAAGACTTTTTATTTGATATTTTTCAACTGTCTTTAGCTGTCTCTGTCATCCTGAAACCACAAAGCAACATAGATTAGTGTCAGAAGAGCAGCAATAACATAAAAAAAAAAATATGGCATATACGCTGAGCAGAATCAAACTGCAAGTACCTCATTATTTAAAGTATTTACGATAAATGGTATAGAGAATGGCGCCATCTGCTGAACAAAGCCTGAACATAATTCTCACACTGTTTTTCCTCACGCTGCTCTGACTAGTTTGTTTCTGACTGAATCCAGCAGCCTTTGAGTCTCTGAACGCTCAGGAGACTTAATTGCTCTTCTCTGTTGAAGTGGAGCAGCCGGTAAGGGAATAGAAGAGTTATTGAGAGTGTGTGGAGGAGACTGAGAGTGAAATCAGCTCAAACACGGACTGCCTTTCAGTTGCCTCATTGCCCTGCTGCTGCACTTTGATCCATTTGAACCAAATACAGAACCTTCTTTTTCTCTGACTACAGGTGGCAGCAGAGAGCAGGATTGAGCTTCTCTGAGTTTACTGCAGCAAAAAACACAGGGATAGAGTCATTTCTACCCCACTTACACATTTAGACTAAAAACATACACTTTAAATTTCTGTGTTAGAGAATTAAGTAAATTTTAGGTCTGAGTTTGAGGACATTGTACTCTTTCTGTTGATAAAGAGGGACATTAACGTACCGTAACATCTTCAAAGACCCCTCAGGTGAGTAGGCCTACAGTTTGCCGCAGGACAGATTAATTCTTGTGTGATTTGGAGCAGACACTCGTGGTAAAAAAGGGTTCAGTGACTAACAAGTGTTTGCCTACGATCTACCACCTAACTACAGACAGCCAGTAGAGGGAGCTCTAAATATTTTGGCTTAACAGTCGGAAAACACCTGTTATATCATATTACTAAAAGTAAGCTACTTGACTCGGTTTTCTCTCATGATTGATCGACATTGATTATTTGTCGTTAAAACAGTCAGAAAGCCATCAACAAATGTTCTTCCTTAAGCTGCGTCACCCCGCTGTAGTCCGTAATGGACTGACCTGAGGTCTCAATACAAACAAGCAACTGTAGGAAGAGAGTAGGTGATAGTGATGGGCACGGCAGTTCTTCTATATGTACTGAATCACTAGAATCAGTTCACAAAAAAGATTCGTTCAAAAGATTCATTCATAAAATCACTGAATCATTTAGCAGAAGAAGCCTGAGACTCCGACCTCCTGAACTGATACACGGCTGAATGTTTCAGGATCTAGTTCAATTCAAAGCTTCTTGGACCAGGAGACACGAGTTTTTGGCTGTGATACTTTGGCAAACAGGTTTGTAAAAATGAACTTGTTTATAAGTCATGATGTTTTTGGTGTACTGTCCTATGGTATCCTATTTATCAGGTCTGCTCGGTAAATTGGGCTCAGTGAGTGATTTGTTCACTGAACATTTGGAAGAATTCACAATGAATGCACCGTTCCCTCGCAAATCGATGCAATGATAGGATGCTGTGGGTTTAGAGCACTACTTTTTACATGCTGTGTCCTATTGTATGCAGGCTGTTGTGGTGGCAATTTAGCAGTAAAAAGAGGGTAGTTTTGTTCAACAAATTTTTTTCCAGAAAGTGTAGCTCAATGCGTGATTCGTTCACCAAGTGATTCAGGCGTCGGTGCATCCCTCATTCGCCGGCTGCTGGCCTGGCAATGCTGTTTCTTACTTAAGCTCAGCTGAGAGATGAACGAATCACTCGAGGGAGTGAGTCGGTTCAGTACGTTCACTTAAAAGATTTGGTTCTTTTGAATGAATCGTTCACGAAAAACACTACACCAGTAGGTAAGTTGTGTTAAGTCTCGTTGCTAAAGAAATAAGGCAAAGTTAAAAAGATGTTTGGTGTCTAGTACTATGGCTGTGACCCTATATGTCCTGTTGATGAAGTTAGGTGCCGTTCTGAGCATTATTTGTAGCTATAGAGTGGCGTTTTGGTTGAGGTTTGTTTACGGCTCCTCAGACCGCTGTGTATTGCTATCGTGCGGTCGTTACTAAAGTTGGTATAACTAGAGAAGCAAGCGGTCGGTAACATTCATCTCTCGAGGGGGTGTCTAACTCTGTGTTAAGGTGTGTTTGACCCTAAATCAGTTTTATGCCAGAATATCCCTTTAAGAATATCAAAAATCGATCCCAACTTTCACAGTTCACTCCGTCACCCGTGTTAGCTAAACTCGGTTCATCCTGACAAAGTTGCTCTTGCTTGTACCACACAGGAGCTCGAGAGGAGGCAGAGACTGGGCATGCCCAGCCCGGTGGGGAGGGAGGAAGAGGAGAGAAGAGCCGAAGAGGGAGAAGAGAGTGGAAGAGTTGGGATGTGTGTGAGCTGGGGCGGACGCTAAAAACCCCGACGAGGAGCTTGTCCATTTCACGGCATCACGTCTTTCCCTACCTGACGTGAAACAGATCATCCTTTTCTCTCTCTTTACCCTTCACACGACACACGCTCTCTCTTTTCCACAAACACACACACACACACACTGACTCTGGAGCCGGAGGGAGCGGATAAATGTGGACTGCAGTATCTCATTTGCAGCATCTCATTATCTCCGGTACCGGCTGGACCGACACTGCTGCTGCTGCTGCTGCTTCACGGGAGAAATCATCGCCTATCCTGGTGAGCAGACACCTCACTCTTATCTGTCTCCTTCGTGTTTGTGCAGACGTATCTGGTGAATGTATCTGCCTCAGCTCATTGCGGGTTTACACCGCTGAGCTGCTGTCTCACATCACATCACATCCCATCACATGCATGCATGCAGTAAACACAACGCACAACTTGAGCCATGCACGTACAGAGAGAGACAGAGAGAGAGAGAGAGTGCACCGCATCGCATCGGTGACACATCCAGGCGGACCTGTAGGATGCAGAGAAAGGTCATAGCTACTCCTTCCAAGCAGAGCTGTCATTGACGCATCTGTGCGTGACACTCACAGCCCGCAAAGACAAGAGTCAAGTTTCGCCCTTGGCAGGAAAAGTTGGCACTGTGGAGTGTTTTAATGTTAGGTGAGTTAGTACGTGAGGAGGTTATAGATAACTTTGTCAGGTTCTGGCAACAACAGGCAACACAGGTCAATGCAGAGCTGATGACTTTGTAAACACACTTCCATCAAATGATTAAAAAATGGTTATTCAGGATTTTCATATCCTTTATAGCCACTAATAAGGATCTGTTTTTGTACTGCATGCTCTGTAGTGTTACATCTTTGCAGCTTTGTGGCTCATTTTGCAATTTAAAGTCAATGTTGAGGTATCATATGTTTCCATTTTCCTGCCTTTTTACAGATTGCATGTTGAGTGAAAGAGAAAATAGTGACATCGACCTCGACTGAGGAAAATAAAGTGAACAAACTCAAACTTTATTCGCATTTAAAAAAATGATTTTGATGAGCTGTTTGTTAATAGAGAATTTGCATCATCAAATAGCAGATTTTTTGACAGACAAAACATCTCATAATAATTACTTCAGTGCACAGTCTATATATTGATAAATAGTGATCAAATCAGTGGCAGTTACAAACCTTTCCAGACTCAGTTGAATACCTGACGGGATCAATAGTACCTGTATGCTAACCCAGGCTCAGGGATGATAAATGACACTGCAGGAATAGTCCCTGCAGCTCAGAGACGACCAGGCTGCATGACTGTTTTAAAACCCTGTCAAACGTCCCCCAGTCCAAGAACTGATCCATTCACCGCCACCGCCAAGGGCACCTGGAAGCATTTTGTCTTCATTTGTTGCAGTTTATAAATCCCCCATCTGGGACTCGGTCTAGACTCTGCCTCTGGGTTTCAGTGACGGGACGGTGGGGGTAGAAAAAGACTCTATTCTTTTCACCTTTCCTGAAGAGAAGTGAAACACAGAAACACACACACACACAGAAACACACATCCACTCCATCAGGTTTGCAGGGCTGTTTGTCAGAGCGACCCTCTGAGGAGCAGCTGCTCCAAAAGTCAAATACTCTCTGTTTGTGTGTGTGTGTGTTATACTGCAGACGCTTGACTTCATTTTTACTTTTGCTGGAGGTCTGGATGAATTTTAGTAGCTTGGGTAGTTAATAACGCATCTCTAAGGAAAAAAACTGGAGGACAAGGACTTTTCAAGGATTTTTCCACAGACTGTGTTAACAAAGAAAGATGGAGCAGACTAGACAATGTGTACAGGCTGAGTGACAGATAGAGTCAATAGATTAACAATAAACTAACAGAGATGCTTGTTGCAGTCTTGTGTCGCTGCAAGAAGACACACACAGGACCCCCGTCAAAAATCACCTGAATTAGATAAAATAAGAAGTTAAATTAAAAACACGTAAGACAATGCATGTGACTGTGTTTCCAAAACAGGTTAATTAACAGCAAGTCTTGAAAGTAAGACTGTAGTCCAGTCAATGCACAATGCTAATTTATTGCTAGCTGGCTTGTAAACTCGTAAGGGTGAGCGATACGGCAAAAGTGTAATCTTTGTGTTTACCATCTTTGCAGTGCACCATGTTTCTAATCTGGAACCAGGAGAGAAAGAGAGGCCGGCTCCTCTGTAACCATCATTTACATCGCTTATCAAAAAAACACTGAGAACTTGAAGGAAAACTTAAAAATTTAAGACGTGTATTTTCACTATCAGCATGTGTGACTTAATGAAGCAGCAAATTTACTTGATGGACTGTTCCTGTGTCACTACAATGAGATGTCAAAGTGTGTTTAGGGCTAGGTGATTAAATGAGAATGATATATAGAAAATTAATTTCCCTCAATATCAATATAAAACATGGTCAATATGCTTTTCGATAGTCGGCATTCTGCCATGTTTTGGTAGACTATAGGAATAGCCAATGAAAGCAGAGTAATGTGCACTGCAAATTATGTCGAGTTCATGTTCTTGCAAAGTTGGGGAATACCTCAAATGTTTTTCACCACCTGAAGCAGTGCCACGCGGCAGAGCACGCATATGCAAAAGATTACGAACCCAGAGCAGAGCCGCTGAAACAGCTGACCATTCAATCTGCATTCAGTTGCAAAAGACCTCACAGATGCAGTAGCTTATTGTATTGCAAAAGACAAGGTATCAATAAGCACTTGTAAATTAATTTTTTTATATCGTGATATATATTGATATTGACTGATATGAAAAAATATATTGTGATAAACTTTCCATTTCGCCCAGCCCTAAGTGTGCTTATAAGACCTGTGACATAAAAGCAGTGATTTATTTTCTAGTTGTTGAATTGGAAATCAAAATTTTGAACTAAGCAGTAAAACACAGCATCGCAGATCCTCAGGTAAATAATGTCAAACTGGTCAGTTGAGTGTGGCTAATGATAGCAGAGCTAGCACCACCCCCTGACGTCCTCTCTGCTTGTTAACGTACACTTTCCAGTTCAACCAGACGCAGCTAAAAGACAACTTTATCTCCATTTTCTCGACCAAAATACTGACAGATGACGCCGTGCTATAGTTGTCGGTGCTTGGTCAATTGTTATAGCATCATGGCTGAAGACGTAAACCAGACCCACAGTTTTAGCTTGATGGCTGCACTACAGCATGTCAGGCCTACAATAATATAAATACTAATCATCTGTTTAACAAGCGAGCACTTCGGATGCTAGCAATGGTGATGATGTTAAATCACTATTTTCTGTCAAATATTCATTTTGATGGTCTTGAATTTAGGTTATTTAGTTTTATATTGCACATGATTAAATAAGGCCGCAGCTAAATAATTTATTCATGAGCATTCGGTGAAGCTCATCCAGAGGCTGAGTGCTCTATCTGCATTTTTTAACTGCCATGTGGGGTATATGCAGGGATTTCTTTGGGTCGGATTTCAACAGTGTAATTTTAATTTTGTAATTTTGTTTTTACATCTGAATCTTTAAAACCTGCAGCATTAGCATTAGAGGTAAAAATCACTGAGAGCAAAACTCCTAACTGGCATCAGATTGGCAGCGCTCTCTTTGCATGCAAACGTCAACTTGTTTAATTACGTTGTATGTAAAAAGTTTGATCATTACAACATCAACAGAAATGAATAAGGACAACATGTTGATGCTCCAATGTCTCTTGTAATCCCGCTTAATCTCCTGATCTTCATTTTGACATCAATCATGAAATTTGACACAACAGTTCGTATCCGTGTCGCAAAAATCAAAAAGGAGGTCATGACGCTCAGGATTAATGAGCGGCGGTAATCTGAGGTCTCCCAAATAAACATGCAGAGAATATGAGCTGTGACAAACCTGAACGTGTGTGTGGAGGGGTGTGTGTTTGTAACCTGGCGTCATTTGATGCCTTCTGTCAATAAAAATGATACACAGGGGAAAAACAGAGATGGTTTAACCGTCAGCTACTGTAAGCATGACTCAGAAGGTAATATTGGGCTTATTTGTGATGAATTCCTGCTGTTGGTGTTTCAGAATAATCCCTGAACCTGATCTGACAGAATCCTCACACTAAAGAGAGTTCATTCAAAGTAGTTTATTCTTATTTTCATCAACATTTCATGACTTAAATATTTTTTTCTGCAGGTATTTAGCGCCTCTCTGACGTCAGCTCTCAGCTCACCGTCTTAAACCCACTCATGACTCACTTCCCCTCCTATCTGTGCACATAACCGTCCATATAGGGAAATATAACACAGGGTCGGGCGTGAGCTTTGCTTGTTATTGTGCTCCAGTGTTTTCAATGTTACTTGTATCATAAATAGTTTTATTGAATATTAACGCCTCGGAAGTCCTGTTTCATTCATGCATCACTCAGACTCTGGTTTCTGATAGGCACGGCGAGTGATGGCCTACTTTTACACTTAATTCATCAGATTCATTTGCTTCAAACACGTCTGCAACATTTGAGATTCAATCATTTTAGATGTTCAATGCAGTTCCCAGTTTTCCTCAGTAGTGTCACTTAATAGAAGCAAAAGTTTCACTAAATAACCAAACATAATAAAAATGAACTCTAATAGCGTCAATATATAAACCCTTCAACAAGACGTCTCTGGGATGAGAGCTGCACAATCAAGCTCCACCCACAGTACGTAAGCTTTTTCTTGACGCCATCCTGTATCAGCTGATCACCTGTCTACCCTTCCTGCCGCAGACAGCTCCTCCTCTATGCTGTGTCTGATTTAACTTCTGTGCCCCACTTTCGTTTGTAAACTCGGGGTCTTTGCTGATGCTCTCCCTGCCTTGGCTTTTCATATATGCGAATGAATTCAACTTTATTTTTATGGCACTTTTCAGACAAAAAAATGCTGTTCAAAGTGTCTCACAGAGGCAAAAAACAACAATTAACAACAATAAAACCCGAACCTCCCACCCACACACCCACCCATGGACCCACACACACACTCACCCACACATACACGCACACAAGTGCACAAAGTGTGAGAATTGAAGATATATTGTTAAAGAGACATGGCCTGACACCGAGACATGACGTGAGGAAAGAGCTACCTTTAGGAAACACTGGAGATAAAAGATAAAAAAATAGAATAGAATGGTCAAAAGAAAGAGTAAAACCTGTTGGACTAAAACAAGAAAATAATATTAAATGAACAGATAAGTAAGAGCTCTTTACCAGGTAAAAGGGGTAAAAGAAGTATATATATCCACAAACAAAAGAGGCCTGGGTCGGATTTGAAAAAATCAGAATTGCACTGTTCACACTCACATGAAAAATCAGATCTGTGTCACATATGGTTAAAAAATCAGAATTGTCCTGCAGTGTGAACATAGCCTTAGTGAACCCAGGTGAGTGTGTTCTCTTTTTGACTGAAGCAGCCCAGACTGAACCAGAATTGCACAGTTGTATGCAGTTGGGTTTATGGATAACATGAGATTCAGTAAAACTGCAACATGCTGTGCTTCCCTGTTGTGGATGCTCAGGATCAATAGAATGAAATATGATAATAAAGGGAAGTATAAAACCATAAAGTGCTGCTGTCTCTTTCAGTCGAGGATAAATGAGCTGCTGTGAGACACAGGACTCACACAGACGCCTCGATGGCCTGTGTGAGGTCTGAGATAACTAAGTGGTTCGTGGTGCTAACGATGTTTGGATTTCCATCAGATCTTATTGGGAAATCGAGGCGGTCAGCTCGCTCTCTGTTTCATGCTATTAATGGTGTTGAGAAAAAACAGCATTAGTGACCGGTACAGTCTTGAATTACTGTTTTTTTCCTCCTTCCCACGTCTGTTTTTATTTCTTCCTACACTCTCCCACTCTGTACACTCGCTCACTATCTCCTGGTTACCGTCTCCGTCATTTTTCATCCTGTACTCTCAGTTTTTCTTTTTTTGTTTTGGCCTTTTTGGTTCAAAGAAAGAGCAGTTTGACGTCCCTGTATACACAGAGCTATATCATGTTTTTCTACTCAAAGCCAAGAATACATTTGGGACGTGTGGAAGTGGGAGTATTTAGGAGGTGAGAGTGCTGGCGATGAAAAGAGCCTTGTTAGCGATAGGATGAGAGTGAGCTTGTGCGATGATGGCAAGCATTTGCATTTTACAATCCTGCTGTGTTTCCGAGTAATGAGAGGTTGTCTGCTGCTATAGCCGCTCCAATCTGTGAGTTTGTTTTTTTTTCCTGTATGTTGGCTGCATTACAGATGGAGCGCTTTGCAGTGGCCTGGATCCTGTGTGATTAATGAAACACAAATCTGTCGTAAAAGGCGCTCACTCCCTGTTATGTGCTGAAATGCTCTCTCGTTTTGTCATTCCCGTCACTCAGAAAGAGTGTAATTTGAGTACAGGGAGACAAGATTCGTTCTTGGCTGTTTGGTAACATATCAGTGCCAGTAATCGATTTTTTTTTTGCAAGGCTTGATAGCCCACAATGCCCTGCAAAGTGTCCAGCAGTAAGTGATATCACAGATTATCTGATTGCGAGTGGTTTGATTGCAGAGTCCAGTTACATAAATCACAGGCTGTGTTTTACTTGTCTTAATGTTTGTACTGCCTTGATTTAAGTAGAAAAAAACAGCTTTAATGGAAATTTGATTAATTCTTAACCTTGGTCTTAAACTCTGAGTTTACAGCTTGTTAGATGGTTGAATAAATTCTGTTTTCATCCTCCCACACAGCTGAGATCTGTTCCTAACCTCTTTCTGTAAGTTTCCAAAACTGCCAATTCACAAATAACACCCACTCAAAGCCGAGTTTGGCCCAATGTACACGTAAAAAGATGAACCCAAAACCCTTGACGTTAAAGAGGGGGTGTTTTCCTTATATTGTCCTTCTGATCCCATCTTAGCAGCTTTACATGATTTACGGTTCAACAAATTCTTCATATATTTCAGGCTGCTGTCTTTGAAAACCTTCGTTTCAGCCTCTGTCTGAGACACTGTCGCTTTAAGGCCCCCTCAGCATTCCAGAACCCTCCTTCACTGTTGCCATGCAACAAAGTTGTGTTTCTTGTTATAGAGTGACAAATTTGCCCTTTTAAGGAGATTCACTGGTGATGTCATGATTTGAGCAAATCTCATCTTGATCTCTCTGAATTCTTGTGTGACTCAAGCCGTTTAGAGCCCCCCCTGTAGTCCCATCTGGGGATTACTTCAACACACATGAACCTTTAATCTGAAACCTTGCTCATGTGTAGTACTGACCTCTAAAACACTTAACACTGTTTTCAAAATATAAAAGAATTAGAAGACCACCTCTTTCCATGTAATGTAAATATATAAATCTAGTGAAATGTTTTATGTGTTAGCTATTATCAGGTTGAGGTTGCTTAGATAAATTTAAGATCTAAGATTTAAGTAAATATAATTTTTTCTACCTTTTGCAATATAATCCAAAGACACAATTACATTTCTGAAACCTTTAGAATCATATCTGCTGACTTGAGACTCACTGAAACACTGAAATACCAAACGGGGATAAAAAAAAGGTGTTAAACCTGTGTTTTATCTTGTCTGAGCTCAGTAACAAAACAGGACCAAAATGGGGAGCTAGATGCAGTTCAATAATTAAATATCTGAAAGTGGTACAAGGCACAGAGTTAACATGAGGATGATGCAGAATGGGGTCAAAGCCAGAGAGCAGGGGAAGTCAGAGGAAGCCTGATAACAAAGAAAGCTTCAGAGTCCAGATCATCTACTGCTGAAATAGATAAATAACATGACAGCTCCTTAAAATCGAAGCTAATTCATTTCAGACTCCCCCTGCTGACTGTCTGCAGTAGCGGCCAGAAATCCTGCCTCCTCCATGTTAACAGATTGGACATGATTCAGACTTCAAAATGAGAACATGGTTCCTGTCAGTTTAGTTTGTCCTTATCATGCTTATTTGTGTCCAAATGTAAAATTTAGTTTTGCGTAGGTATTTGATATTGACGGGGGTAAAAAGTAGTGGTCGACTGATGTTGGTTTTTCAGATTGTAAGTAGTAGATGAGACCAAAAACCAATATAAGTGACAGTTTTTGTCCAGCCAATCAGATAGCGTCGTGGGCGGGACTTAGGTAAGACAGAGAGTGGTGAGAGAAAATAGAGCTTAAGGGAAAAACACACCAGCAGTGGAGTCAAAGATAAATAATCGGCCAAGGTTGACGATCAGTCCGCCTCTGTGAAAAGGTTAAGATTGACAGCTCTGTGGACAGAAACTGCTCCGTCAGTGTTTCTTCACCCAATTAACAGAGCAGGTGGAGCGCCTGTTAAGGAGAGTGGATGTAATGAACTCAAGAGTCTCTGAGTTCTCTTTAAGTGGTAATGTCTGCTGGAAACCAGGAAGAGAATCCGTTACTCTGCAGACCAAACCCACCTGAGGTATCGTAGACTTTCATCAGTAAATTAAACGTGTTTGATTAGAAAAAGAGGTCAGTAAATTGGTATCTACTGTGCAGATAAAATGTGTTTCTATCTTAACTTTTATACAGCAGGAAGAAGTTTATAGTCAATCTAAAGCTGAGTCTAATATAAATTGTCCTAAAGCTCCCGTGGTCGTAGCTCAGGGAACAATTAAAGTAGGAGGGAATATATCAGGAGTTTTAAATGTTGAGTAGGTGGACAAAAAGGAAAGGTTAAAGTGCCGAGGGGATAATATGAAAAATGAGAGGCCAGCAAAACCGTAGGAAACTTGAGATGGAGGAAACCTTTCCGCTATTGTGCATTCTTTGAAATTTTCAGGAGCTTGTTCACACGTGTCCCTCATACTGTCAAGGTTTCCTGATCGGACAAAGAGAGTAGTGTGCACATGTGAACACAGCGTCTTCTTCTCCTGATGGCTGTTTTTAATTGAAATCTTAAGATGCAGCCCGCTCATCGTGGAAAAGATTTAGAGAAGAAAGACAGGTCAAGAGGAGACTCCAATTTGATCCTCCACATGTCCCACTAAAGAGTGTATTTTTAAAACCATCGATCAATGAGCCATTGTTGGTCCCCTCAGGACTCTCGAGTTCACCCACAAAGATGGTCATTGGCGGGTGGAGACAATCACCAGGATCTTCTAATTTGATAGTCCCTAATGTTATTTCCCTGAAATAAACCAGCAGACACGAAGAGAGTTGTTGTTGCAGAAAGCCTCCCGCTCTCAGAAACTCTGCTCCACATCTGCCTGAGGAGTGCTGACTCTGCTGGAAGCTAAAAGCTGGCTCGCTGATGTTTGGTGCAGTCTGCAGAGAGGAGCTGCTGCTGATGGCTGCCTGTCACTCTCACCTGTGTCAGTTGTACAGACAGACAGACAGACGGAGGTGAGATCAGACTTTAAAAATAATAGAGGGATGACGTCAGAAGAACGTCATTGTCAAACATCTCCAAACCTCTCTGAGGTATTAATATAAGTAAACATAAGCTGCTGCTTAAGCTGCAACTTCGCCTCATCCGTTTTCTGTCTTCTTAGAGGAGCCGACGAGATCATTACTGTTCTCACTCAAGGAGGCTATCTATCTATCTATCTATCTATCTATCTATCTATCTATCTATCTATCCATCCATCCATCCATCCATCCATCCATCCATCCATCCATCCATCCATCCATTTTTCTATCTATATTAGTTTATTAATCTGTCCATTTTTACTCATCCATCCATCAAACATCCATCATTCATTTCTATTTTTACCCACCCATCCATCTATTATTTCTATTTCCATCCATCCAATATTTCTATTTTCACCCATCCATCCATTCATCCATTCATTTCCAATTTCCATTTTCATCCATCTATCCATTATTTCCATTTTCATCAATCCATCCAGCCATCCATCCATCCATCCATCGTTTCTATTTTCATCCATCCATCCATCCATTTCTTATTTCATCCATCCATCATTCTATCCATCATCTGTCTCTTTATTTTTTCATTATCCAACCAACTATTCAGCTTTTCATCCGTTATTCCATCCATCTCTTTTTTTTTATTTCCATCTGTTTATTGAACCACCTTTTTTGCGTCTCCCTCCCTGTTCATCCATTTATCATCATATTCTTTTACACACATTTGGTATCTGGTACTTTTGTCTGTATTAAAAACACAAACTGCCTCTCTCAGTTCAGTTTAGTCTTTAATGTGGACGTTGAGTCCAAAGTCGTCCAAGAGTGAGACGTGTTTTTGTTCATTTGATGCTTTTCTGTTTCTGTTGAATATTTCAGTGAGCGAGTGTTTACACCTGCTCCTTCTTTCTCTCTGATGTTTCAGACTCTATAGGAGGTTTTTCATAAATCTCAGCTCACATCTGTCCCCAAAGTTTTCCTCATAGGAAACAAACATTTTTTTTATCCTATATTTTCCTTCGACTCCCGCTGCATCATGGGAAACTTTCACGGTGGAACTTTATGTCCTCTGTTGAATTATTTAAAGCTGGTGAGAAATAACATGGAGTTGTCTTTGCTGTTCAGAATTAATAACTGTTGTCAAGGGGGGTTTTAACCAATCAGAGGCAAGTATTCAACACAGCAGGCTCTTTGCTCTTCACGTTTTTATTGCAATGCTAAACAATTTAATCGCACATAACTTCTTATATCATGCAGGTTTCATCTAAATGATGTTCTCAGAAGTGATGGGGGAGATGTGTGGTGAGAATTTATCACATGCAAAATTCCTGGAAGCCAAACATTTATATGCAAATAGGCCGAGTGTGTTCTCCTGTCCCTCTGAGGTGTTGGGGAGGAGGGGTTCACACATGCTCGAGATGATCAGACCACATGTCCACGTTTCATCCACTCACATCCTACACTCATATTTTCCTCCTCTGTCTACATGTACAGGGGTCCGGCTTGGCTGAGTGCATTCAAACTCTTCGTCTCCCCCCTCCCTCAGCAGCACTTTAATACTCCTCACTGACTCAGCATGCATGTGAGAGGCAGAGGGAGGGGCAGGAGGCGGGGCTTGGTGAAGTGAGCATGCTAATTGGCTGAGTGGGAGCAGTGTGCCGGGGAAGGGAGGGAAGGAGTCGGTGCTGGTCGGACAGGTCTGTCTGCACTGGAGAGGAGAGAGGAAGGAGGGAAGGAAGGAAGGAGCGAAGATGAGAGGGAAGGAAGAGGGAGTAAGAGAAAGGATGAGGCGAGTTAAAGCATGTGGGAGGTGTAAATCCTGTACGGATGGAGCGGCTGTGAGAGGAGGAGAGGTGAGTGTGAGTCTGTGTGTGTGTGTGTGTGTGTGTGTGTGTGTGTGTTTGTGTGTGTGTGTGATTTAGAAATACTGTTGGTGTCTCTGTTTTCTGCTGACAGCCTGGGGTCGATCAAGATAAACAAGCAGTGAGGTGGCCGATAGCTTTGCACCACGATATGGATGATCCAGATGTGTGTATCACCCTGTAAGACTTACAGCTCTGTCTACTGTGTGTGTTTGTGTGTGTGTGTGTGTGTGTGTATGTGTGTGTGGGTGGGTGACACTTAGTGTGAAGGCATGAATGAGAGAACATGTGAGGCCGTGTGAAAAGAGGGACTGCATATCTCTGAGAGCGAGTCGGTACATGCAGCTTTAACACTCTTTAAGTTGAGTCTCATGTAAACAACACTTCTGCACGCGCTCAGTTCAGTTTGTACCTTTAGCTGCTCTGTGCTGTGGCAGTGGACACACTGACATTAAAGACAAGAATCTATTTTCTTTTAAACAGAATGTAGTTTTCTTTTTAAAACACAATGAATTTGTTTTTTTAGAAAAAATGAAACGTACCAGAGATACAATAATGACATTTAGAAATTATTCAACAAGGAACTCAAAGATGCTGTAAAGTAGGGCTGTTCAATGAGAGCGAAACTCATAACCATGGTTGTTTGATTTGCATTCATTCTAATGAGAATACACACAAAAAAGGCTGCAGATCATAAATCATTCAGTCTTTTAAGATTTTGAATAATGTCCTCAATAACATCAAGACTTGTGGTCGTATTTTACTATGATTTAGAAAAATGTCTCTAACTGTGAGCGCATTATCACTGCTGCCTCTCATGTGATGCTCATTCTGTCCCTTTGCTTTTCAGGCACACAGATAAACCTGCTCCTCTCCCTGCTCTCCTCTCTCTTCCTCTTGCTCCTCTTCCAATTCTCCTCTCCCCTTCTCCTGCTCCTTTCCCTGTGCTTCTCCTCTCCCTTCTTCTTGTTACTCTTCCTGTTCTCCTCTCTCCTCTTCCTCTCCCTGTTATCCTCTCTCCTTCTCCTGCTCCTTTCCCTGCTCTCTTCTCTTGCTCCTCTCCCTGCTCTCCTCTCTCTGCTCTCCTCTCTCTCCTCCTCCTCCTCTTCTCCCTGCTCTCCTCTCTCTTCCTCTTACTCCTCCTCCTCCTCCTCTCCCTGCTCTCTCTCTTTTCCATTCTCCTCCTCCTCTCCCTGCTCTCCTCTCTCCTCCTCCTCCTCTTCTCCCTGCTCTCCTCTCTCTTCCTCTTACTCCTCCTCCTTCTCCTCTCCCTGCTCTCCTCTCTCCACCTGTTGCTCCTTAATAGTTTGAATCGTTGCTGCAATAAATAATTTCTATCTGTTAGTTTGAAAATCATGAAGATTTTTTGGCAAAATTTCAAAGAGAAAGATTTCCTGTTTTGAGTGACCCTGAGTGTTCGGCTCTCCTTCTGAAAAGTTAGTTATATAATTTCTCTCTTTTCAGTCTGTAGTTATTAATGAGGTTTTATTTAAATAGAGAATCTGTGTTTTTCCTGCATCAATGCGAGCAGACTTCAGTCCCCTCTCGAGTCGCGCACATTGACCCATTCAGTGAGATAATTCAGCGAGCAAGGCCGACTGCTGGGTTCTGATTTGATCTGAAATGTGAGTCACTTTTTGTTAGACTTTAGAGACCGAGTTTTCTTGTCGGGTTTTTAAATCCATGTGCGAAGTTGGAGCCGTCTGAGTGACAATAATGAGACGGCATTTAAACTTTTAACCAATTGAACTGGATAACCATGACCTGAATGAACGAGAACCTACACAGACGTACAGTTTTTTAACATGTGGAGGATGTAGTCAGAATAGATCGACTTTATATCGTCATGAGTCTCAAAGTTCAAGGCTCACTCGTCTCTCGATTTTGGTCCTTTCACAGAATAATGCTGTCTGACTGAGGAAAACTTGTTTTACAGAATCAAACTCTGGACCTGCTGCAGCTCTGGAGTCTCTTTATGAAGAGTCTCTTTAAATGATTGAACACAAACTCAAATCAATAACGTCACTAAAACTCTAAAATGTGGTGATAGTTTACTGATATGGTTATATGCCGTCCCTGGAGCAGACCATGATGTGCTGACAGGACATGGTGCACTTGCATCCTGCGGGATTTGGGGGTTCGACTCTGTAACATCTCCAGCTTATTGAGTGCAGGTCTGGATCCTCTCATGCAATCAGCGTTAACGCAGAACTGCTCAGTTCAGAGATGACTGACCTGAGAGATCCTTGTGTGCATCGGTTAGAAAGGGCAAAGGTCAATACTGCAGCTTTGACCGTTGATCTCTGCTGTACAGACCCCGCCTCCTAATGTGCGAGATGTCTGCATCTATCACCGCGGTTACAGCTATTGGTTCATCTTCAGTTAAAATGATTGAGACTTTAATTAGAGCAGAGCAGGAACTGTGTAAAAAAAGCCTCTAAAGTCCCATTAGATGATCATTTTCATCCTGTTGGGAACAAGTTAATATTAAAAACCGAACATGAAATTGATCATCAGCTCAAGCAAGCAAGATCTGCAAGTTTAGCCGAAGTTCGGGCTCCTCAGCTGCTCCCAAATATCCCCTGGATTATTCCACTATTATCACATCAAACTTGTGATTATCTTCAGAGTATTCAGGACATGTCAGGTGTGAGTGGAGGAGCTGTATCATCAGCGGGGTCATGGCCGGTGTGCCGCTGATTGAAAGCCTCCCCCTTCTCCTCCTCCTCCCATAACAAGCCGCTCTGCAGCTTTCTTCTCGCACACACACACACTTTTTGTGCCTCTGTATGAGTCAGAGGACCCATCTCTTTTGTCTGAATGTGTCTTTGAATTCAGCGCAGGAGAAGCGGGAGAGAGACACAGCCTCGTTTCTGAGACAGCGCTGACACTCCCATCTAACTTCTTCCTCTCTGGGCGCTGCTCGGTTAATTCTGGAGGTTTATGAGGCTTGAGGAGAGAGTTTCAGGAGTGACAGTGAGCCTTTGGACATTTGTTGGGACTTTGCATGAGTAGGCAGTGTGATGTAACCCAATATTGTTGCAGAGAAATCATTGGGTGCTTCAGTCTGTGTGAGCAGACAGTTCGAGGTTGTTAGAAGTTTCCTGTTGCACCCTGAGCGTCCTTTGTCACCCTTAAAATCCCCCTTAATCCCCTTAACTCGTTCCTACTCTCACTGCAAAACCCGTCAAGTAGCTGGAATCGTATCTGCTTGTGCACAGTGCCAGCAACAAGCAAGCTGAGAGCTAATATTAGCATGAGAAGCTTCCCCCACTATACCGTATCCAGGGAGCTAATATTAGCGCTGCACACGCTGCTTTGGGTTTAATTACCTGTGTGATTTGACTCAGAAATGCCCGCCAAAGAACCTGCACAGTTTATCTGTTCGTGTGTGTGGCGCTGTGTTAAGAAAGTGACCCAGAAGGACAACAAGAGGATGAGTCATCAGTGCTGCAGCTGTAGCATGTGTTTTTCTTCTTGTAAATGGAGGTATGTGTGGAGGTGCTGCTGGAGTTTATATTTTGTTCTTCAGTTAAAAGCTCTCCCATCGGCTCAGTTTTTGAAATACAAGTACATTTCTCCACAAAGATACAGACCCACAGTGAGTACAAGGCACTGATATCATTGTTTCTTTGCAAAATCACACGGATGTCTCAGCAGCTGCCACAATGACGACTCCCTGAAAACTCAGTGTTTCCCCGGTGGATGTTCTGCAGGATGCACCAGTGCATGCTTCAGCAAGCTTCTTGATTAAGTGGACAGAAGGATAAGTTAGACATCAGGGCTTTCTGCCAGACAGCTGTCCACAGGCCCTTTTACACATGCACTGCACTCCTGAGATTCTCCTGACATCTTCTAGACGTGGATAACGTGTGAAAACAAACAGATCAGTTTGTCGTCCAGACTTTTTCACGGCCGCTTCCTGAGTCATGTTTGACAAAACTCCTGAAAAATTCCTGATATTTTCTTTGAGGGCTGAATGTGTGAATTCAAACAGCCTTAACTTCCATCCTGACTTTTACCCAGACTTTTTCCATCCAGTCCCCTTTGTAAAAATTCTGCAAGATGTCAGGGTGAGAAGGCAGTAACAGAAAAGAAAATCCATCGTGAGCAAGTAGGTGGATGTAACTGTCATGCAGCTGGTGCGACACCTGACAAGCTAAACAAAAATATTAGAAGTTGAAAAAGGTGAACTGTTTTCAGGACCAGAATTGTGAAGATGTCTGCACATCCATCGGTTTACAGGAAGTATTAACGTTGTTCCAAAAACTGGCATCTCAGCGTAGGTTTCTGACTCTTTATTGACGTCATGCTGTAAACATCACTCTGTGTATGAGCTGATGTGTGTAAAAGTCCAGAAAATTTACAGTGAGAGAGAACTGAATGGAGTTTTTCTGCTTCATACAACCTAAGTATTGACAGTCTTTATCTGTGAGGGACGTGTGTGAACGCAGTCCCAGAAAAAGACAGTCCCTGTCTTCCCTTTCATTTTGCATAAATTAAATCCTCACTATGATTAGAGGAAGTTCTCAACCACTTAAAAACTCCTCACTGTGCCTTTAAGTTTGCAAACTTGCGGGTGTTGATTTGTTTCGTTTCATTTCAGAGCTGCAGATGACGGCTGCAGGGAGGTTTTTGAAAAATCTGGTTCCACAAACAGTCGGCACATCCGTCATAAAATGTAGAAAACAAAAGGGACTATTCAGAGAAAGTGCAAGAACTGAGTTTTTTTTTTCTTTTTAAGTAGGATACCACCTGATTTATCGAACCCGGTCACTGTTGCATTCCTCGAAATACTGCCTCCTACAGCAGTTGTTAAAACGGACATTTATGAGTGGAGTTTATTTATGTGGCCGTAGTGTTTTACAGTAAATCAGGCAGCTGAGTGTGGCAGGTGGTGAGTGGTAACGGTCTGTTTCTGTTGTAACTTCTGGCACAGCAGCAATGGTTCCACCAGAACGGCTGCCAAACTGGACGTCTGTCAGAAAAACGTGCGCGCAGCGGAAACTCTGCAGCTCAGCGGGGTTTCACAGTATTTAAAGATCTAAGAGGAAGAAGGAGGAAGAGGAGGATGGAGCTCTGACCAGCATGTTCGGCTCAGGTCTATAGATCTGGTTAACTCTTATATTTCCTCTCAATTAGCTGTAAATTACTCAATTTGGATTTTCAGATTCAGAAATCAGATTTTCCATGTCTTGTAAATAATTCCAGCACGTTTATTTTCAGTGTTTCTCAGATTTGGGAGCTTAAACAGGAGATCTGTCCTCCTGAGATGAAGGTGACTTGACTATTGAAAGAACAAAGCTGCAGAAGAAGAAGAGAAGAAGAAGAGGAGGGGGGTTGCGTTACATCATGCAGCCGTGTTCCTGCTCCTGTCATGCTCCTTCCTGTAACTCTACACTTCCATCAGTCTGGCACACTTCCAGCAGAGCTCTCTCCTCCATACGTGACTCCATCATCCTGCTTTACCTTCGCTGAGAGAGCCTCCATCTTTCCCGCTCTCCCTCGTCCTCTTTTGCTTTCCTCTCGCCGGTCTTTAACTCTCTTGAACCCATCAACATCTGAGATGATGAACGAGAGAATCAATGGTAGAACCAAGTGAACCTCAGATCCTTCTCTGAATCGATAACGGACACTGTCGACCTCTTCTCGTAGTGACGGAGTGAAAATAGATCATGAAAATCCCCGTGTACCGCCTGAACCATATTTATGATGCAGCCACCAGTGTGTCTATTTTTAGCTCCCATGCTTTTGCCCACACTAGCAGGAATTTCCTTAATGATTTTGATGCACACTAAAACACCAGAGTAAAGGTCGGGTTTCCTGGTCCTCGCCTTGTTTTATCTGCAGACAAAATTGCATCAGAGCCAATTTTTCATAACAGATTTTGGACTAGTGCTCTGCTTCAGTTGCTGTTTTCAGTATCCTTTTACGCTTGGTGCCCAAGTTGAGCAGGCACGTATACACTGGATGGGTGTCAGTTAACAGATATACACTCAGCTTGTTGCCAGGTCCATACCCTCAAGTAGGTCAGCTCCATGTTATAGCCTGCTGTAAGGAATTTATTTTAATTTTTTGCATGAAATAGTTTTGGTGCACGAAGGGTTTTTGACGTATTTTTGACACACTGGAGATTAAAAGTCATTCATAGTTTGAGTTGCCAAAAAGTTTCAATCCTGATAGTTCTCGTTTATAATCCTGTCTTTAATTTCATGTAAGATAAGAATCCTGAATACACCTGCACTCCAGGATTTGCTCATAGTCACATAGTCACCTTCAGCCAGCAGGAACCATCACACCACAATGAAGCGTTATTATTCAGACTGTGAGTTTTCGTTGTTTAGTGTGTGGCGATGTCTCAAACTGTTAGTTCAGATCTCATGTCCAGGTTTAAAGTCCACCTCTGAACACATCTGTATGCAGATTTTCACCCTGTGGAAATATATGCTACTGACTTTTGCACACCGCAGCTGATCTGCTCCAGATTTCACAGGTTTGATGACAGTTTTAGCCTCGACTCATTCACATATGTACATAATTTTGTTCATTTTAATAGCACCACTCCTTCATGTCATGTATGCTTTCAATTATACTTGCATGAGGACAGACTCGACCTCAACAGATCTAGATATATAGTTGGTTCATTTGCGCTGCAACAGCTGCTGAAAAAACCAACAGTTTCTTGGTTGCGACACGCCCCAGTATAAGCACATAAGCGCCAAAGTGTGAGGGTCAGTTCATCGCTGCTTACAGCTTTAATTATGTTTTTTTTAGAACTACTTATTTGTATTAATTGGTGTTTCAAATTGTTCTGTTTCTCTCATGATAACTAGATTTCACTGCAACAAAACTGTGTGGTTTGAAAAGAGGGTTTTTATGGGGGGATGCATAAGAAATAGGGCTGGGCGATATGTCCTCAAATCAATATCACAATATATTGATCAGTTCACCTCGATAACGATAAATGGACGATAACTACTCCACAAGCTGCTCACCCCCTCCCACATTAACTTCATCTACTTCAGCCACTACAACTTTTGAACCGTCCTCCATCTCCTCACCCGTCTTTCCCTCTTTGTTACCGACTGGATGGGGTGGAGTCACGTCTCTGATGTAGGACAGCGTCTTAAAGGGACATGAGACCATAGCCTACCTACAAACATCCACAACCAACCTTTATTTATATATTTTTTTGACACCGAATATATTGACACGGGCAAAATGACGTTGGTAAATGTTTCGGTTTCTCACCCAGCCCTAATAAGAAACTGAGTCTGTGATTTTGAAGCCCTTCAAATAATCTTTTGGGAAACAAGATGAAACCCAAAGTTGTTTTGTAAATTTTCACAGTTCAATTTGTACTCCATGATCATTATTTTGCAGTGTTCTCAGGCGTTTGATAAGGGATACCGGCCTATTGAGAAACACTGTCCCTGAAATCTGTCTGCAGCCAAAGAATTCATAACAGCGTAACAGAACAAGCTTTCTTTGTTCCCACTGAACACTTTCTCATGTTTGAGACCAAAACCTATCAATGGACGACAGCCTCCGCTTTCAAAATTCAGCCGCATGACCATCGCATGTTCACTTTCTGGGATTTTTCCTCAAGAGGTCGTTTGTGTTCACACATGTACTTGATCCTCTTAATAATTTCAGGAGTTTTTTAGGAACTCTATCTTCATCAATGCTGTAATTTGATCCTTTCACCTTCTCTGACATGTTTACGATGCGGCCCAGGAGCCAGGTCGTCCTCCTCGCACCTTTATAAACAAAAGGAACCTGCAGAACCCCCAACAACTACACAAAGAGCTTTTTTGTGAATGGTGTCGCTGTGGGAACAGTAGCTCCGAGGTGTGAAACCGAGAGAAAAATAGAGTGCGACAAATGGTGAGGCAGTAAAAGTTGTCTGCTCATTAGAGAGAAAAGAGAAACAACACTGGTGCATGTGAGCTGAGGAAGTTTGCAAATGCTCTGACACAAAATAAGAACGGTAAATGAGCTTTATTAGTCAGCTGATCGGGAATATGAGGAGAGAAACAGGCTGACAAATGTTGCAGAAAAGCTGGAGAAGTAGAGATGAGCCCAGAGGGGACGTTGTGCAGATTGGTGAGATTGAGTTTGGTCTCTTTCAGACATCAGCTGGGGTCAAGG
Source organism: Xyrichtys novacula (assembly GCA_962446985.1). NCBI lineage: Eukaryota > Metazoa > Chordata > Actinopteri > Labriformes > Labridae > Xyrichtys > Xyrichtys novacula. Next base: position 864,023 of record OY660882.1, on the reverse strand, counting down.
AGGGGAGGTCCGTCCCCCTATGCGCCAAGTCTATCACAAGTTCTCTTTGTTCTGTCAACTTCGATTTTCAACACACACATTCGCTCCCACTGCTACCATAAGGCAGCTCCAATCTGTCGCTGCTGGCACCGGCGCAGAGCCCTCCACCGTCCCCGTCATTCGAGCGACTTTTTTCTTCTGTACCACAGTCCTGTTGTCTGCGGCGCTGTTGGCGTGGAAAGACGATCTGAAGTAGAAGGGTGACGATTTGGAAAGGACTCAGCTCGGTCGAGTTGAGTAATCGCCCAGGGAGAAAGAAAAACAGCTCAAATGCAGGATTTAATCACAGAATACCAAACACATCTCTCTAATAAGAGTTTGAGGAACGATGTGTTCGGGGACCATCAGCGTCCTGGATCTCATGTTTGAGTTGACAGATGAAGAATACATCTACTTTTATCCGTATCTTTACTGCGTTAATGTCAGTAACTTCTAAAATTCACATCAGATCAGACCATACAAATCTGATCTTACATAATTCACAGGAGCCTATTTTTTCCCCCTCAATCAGAAACTCCGTCTCTTTAATAGATTCATTTCTGGCTTAATCCTGTTCGCCGAATTGTCTCATTCAGAATTTATATTAAGCACTGTCAGCAGGTCCAATCAATGGTGAGTCAGAGAGCAAAGAGAGACGTTAGGGGTAATTTCCTGCTTCCTCTCCCAGTGGGCTGAGCTCATGTTCCCTCTGATACCATAAAATAGCTCACCTCACCGTAGGTCAATGTTTATATCCTGCAGGAAATGAGATGCACAGGAGATTCAAAGCTTCCCTCTCCCTATTGACAAATCTATGCTTGTTGCAAACACAACTTTTGTATAAAGAAGATAAACTAAGAAGCTATAGAGGAAATGTGACCTTTTTAAAATGCATTTGTCTGGTTAATATCGTTCTTTCAACACTGAACGATGTAATTGATGAGGCATATTCTTCTCACATTGTGCAGGCCTGACCATAACCCGCCCTGTCATGTTGTCATGTTGTCTTTGCAAACCGATATAAAGTGAGACGTGATTCCACAACCAGGTGTGAGCTGTCCTCTTGTGAAATAACCACTAATGACACTGTGACACCAAGTGTGAGTTCATCATCAGGGCGTCACGTCAAGGCTGGTTTGAAGCTCAGTTTGTGTTCATGTCAGGCCACCGGATGTCGTTTTAATCGTATCTGAGTGTCGTTAGAGCGGGCTCAAAGTCTTGATTTCTGTATCAAATGACTGTGTGCACAAACTCATCTTTGTAGTAGATACTGAAGACCAAGTCCTAGACCCAGAATGAGCTCCTGATTGTAATTATATTCAAACGTATGGCATTTAAGTCCAAGATCATACTTTCTTCAGGGGCAGGAATTTGTATCATGTTGTGTAAAGTGTTTTGGATCCTAACTTCATCATATCTACTGTACCGAACCAATGTTACTATTGTACCATTCAGTCACATAGCCAATCGTATCGTTTCTTTTCGTATCGTTTCATATCAAATTGTATCTTTTATCGTTCAGTATCCTAACCAATCCTATAATATCATATTGTATGGTTTCATATTGTATTGTAATGTTCAGTATCGTATCATATTGTATTGTATCGTATTGTATTAGAGTGTATTAGACAGTATCATATTGTTTAGTATCATAGCCAATAGTATCGTATTGTATTGTATCATATCGTATCATATCACATCATATCGTATTGTATCGGGGTACATAAAACAGTATCGTATCGTTCAGTATCATAGCCAATCCTATCATATCATATTGTATGGTTTCGTATTGTATTGTAATGTTCAGTATGGTATCATATCGTATCATATCGTATCGTATCGTATCGTATCATATCAGGGTGTATTAAACAGTATTGTATCATTTAGTATCATAGCCAATCTTATCATACCGTTTCATATCATAATGTTTCCAATTGTATCATATCGTATTGGTCTGTATCAGGGTGTATTATATAGTGTCATATTGTTCAGTATCATACTAAATCAGACTGTATAGTATCTTTCCATATCGTATTGACACACATCCTGTTGTATTGTATTATATATTACATGGTATCGTATCATATCTTTCTGTATCCTAGTGTTTTAAAACATCAAAATGTTTCATATTGTAGTGCGTCATATAATAACATAATGATTCATGCTGTATCATAACGTAACCTAACAAATTCTACCATATCGAACTGCATCATATCGTACTTTATTGTATAATATAGTATTAAATTTATTTCACCATACATATGATGTTACATAGTGTTTTATACTCTGGTGTTTTGTATATTGTTGTATCATACTGTTTCATATGATATGAAGTACATAGAATGGTAAGTGATAGCATTGTAGTTTGTATAATACAGTATAGTGACGTATCATAAGGTGTGTCTGAACATAGTTTTTGTTATCATGTGTTTTATCATGTTGTGTCTCTGGTGTCATATCCTGTTGTATTATCATACAGTTTATCATAGTGTAGTATACTGGGTTGTGACAAATCTCATCTTGATGCGGTCTTAAGTTTCAAACCAGACACCGCTCAGTACATAGATGTTTAACGCCTTCTTGTTACACCCTTTTAAAACAAGTTACCTCAAAGATAAAGACTTTGTAATAATACCCCTTCATGAACTCTTTGTACTGTGTTCCTGACAAACCTGTAATGTCCCTCACTCACATCAAGTTAACCGTGTAAGTTGGTCCAACAAGTTTTAGTTCACAATAACAATGAAGTCTTTTTAGAGCACCAACCTGTTTTAATCTGATCAGCTGTCCTCGGTAAGTGTAGGCATGAGTGCGAGTTTACACCTTGTCTGTATGTGTTCGGAGGAGGTGTACGTTTGACAAGCTGATCTGAAGAGAGGCTGCTCACAACCTTTTGTTGTATCTTTGTTGCTATTTTTAGAGTCCTGCCCTCTTCAACTGCCGTACCTCGGCTATTTACAGCGCTTCCCTGTAGTTTTGGCAGAGTGCTGTTGCTCTGTCAAAAGATACAGTCTTTATGTACTATAATTTATGCGGTATGACTCAATTACAAATAACTCAGTGTGTGAGCATGATATTTATGAAGCAAAAGGAGGACAGGCTGCCAAGAGAGAGACAAATCACCACTCCAGATTTCTGTCCACCATTTTGATTCAGCTGTTATGGAAAAGGCAGAAGATATCGGACATTTCTCAGACCGATTACAAATTTCAGAGCATCCATCTACTTCAGAACCATTAACCTTGAACCGTGATAGACATGGATGTCATGTTTGATCTCTCCTCAGGATTACATCCATGGTAGATATGGATGTCATCATAGACATGGATGTCACCCATAGTTTATTTGGAGGCGCTTTGAGGCCTCCATCTATCCTCACAAGGCCGCAAAGGTAATGCCTGTCTTCAGATCAGCTTGCATATTTTTTAATAGGGGTGTCCTGATCCGATATTGATTTTGGATATTGGTCTGATATCGGCCAGAAAACAGATATCAGACCGATATCTAAAATCTCAGATTTCAGCACTCCGCTTTTTGCAGTCCATTCCAGTCTCCGCTCCAGCATTTCTATCTAGCAGCGCCCGAATCCGGCAGGCAGAGCCTACGTAATCACAACAAAAGTTTGTACTGAGGTGCTAACAAAGTAGCAAGGTGTCATATTGGAAATTTAAAAAAGTTGTATTGGGACATTCCTATTTCTTAACCTTTGACTCGTGAAAAGTTTGGATCAGCTTTGGACTGAGGAATTTTTTTAAGCATTGAGAGATGTTTTTTTTTTTATCTATATAAAAAAAAACCCATCTTTCTTTGATTTGGACTAAACACAACTCACCTACTCTCTTCCAGCAGCCGCTTGTTTGTAAGCGAGACCTCGGGCCGGTCCATGACAGACTACAGCGGGGTGACGCAGCTCAAGGAAGAACATTTACGATCATTACTTTATAATTTCCTTGAAGTAATAATCACCATATTAATCATTTTGCTCTGCAGACGCGGTAGTTCTTCTGCCTTAACGTCTCGGTCTGATTGTATTTCCATGAAGAAATGATCATAAATGTTCTTCCTTGAGCTGCGTCACCCCACTGTAGTCTGTCATGGACAGGTCTGAGGTCTCGCTTACAAACAAGCGGCTGCTGGAAGAGAGTAGGTGAGTTGTGTTTAGTCTCTTTGCTAAAGAAATGAGTCAAAGTTAAAAAGATGTTTGGTGGCTGTGACCCTATATGTCCTGTTGATGAAGTTAGGTGCTGTTCTGAGCATTATTTGTGGCTATAGAGTGGCGTTTTGATTTAGGTTAGTTTATGGCTCCTCAGACCGCTGTGTATTACTATCCTGCGGTCGTTACTAAAGTTGGTATAACTTGAGTAGAGAAGCAACATTCATCTCTTGAGGGGGAGTCTAACTCGGTGTTACGGTGTGTTTGACCCTAAATTAATTTTGCGCCGGAATGTCCCTTTAATGATGCTGACACTGAGCTTAAAATATGAATCTGCAAGATAGATCAACTTTTGGACCATCTGCTCGGTATTTCATATGCATGCATCACAAATCCTGAAATATCCCATATCTGCGTCTCTTGAGGCTACAGAAGATAACAGATCCTCCTCTCTTTCATTCACAGGTATGAAGGATAGGGAGCTCTCGGAGACGTCCCATGGGCATGTTTGTCCTCTGGCCGTTCAGCCCGTGTGTCCCTGCTCTGCACACAGACACTCTCAGAGGGAGAAGAGAGACCGTCTAAAAATAAACTGACTCTCACCACCAGCAGAACAACAAACCAAACCAACAAATTCAAAAGGACAAAGAAGAGCTTCTTGTTTTCCTCTTTTACACCCTGTTTGACTCTCCCTCTTTGGTCTGTTTCTGTTCCTCCGTCCTCATTTTGGCCTGAGAGGAGGTCATGTCCCAGTCTGGTAAAGTCCTTCATTTGTATGTGGAAGTGAGGTCTGCCCCAGATCAGAACGGAGGGAAAGGAGGGTTTGAGGAGAAAGACGAAGGGGGCGTTCAGGAACATTCAGTCAAAGACACTCCAGCAGAACTCCTCTCTCAGCTGACAAACCAGACGAGCTGCAAGACCGCCAGCAAGACCTCCACCCCCCAACGTCTGGCTCAGGACTGCACACACACACACGGCGTATCCCCCTCCAGGAACAGTGTTAGCTTTCAGCTCCAGCAGGGCAGCAGCTCTCCTAAAGTCAACAAGCGCTGGAGTGCACCCTGTGATGGAGTCCACTCTCCCAAAATGCTCTCTCCTGGAAAAGTGACTGTTCCTAAATCATCTCCTCACTGCCCGAGGTTCAAAGAGGGAGAGGTCAGCGATGGTCAGCGGTCTGTGGTCACTTTTAGTTACATCGAGAAGTCGAACGTGAAGACCATGGACAGTCCACGCAACTCTGCACGCGAGAGAAGAACCCGGGAGGACAAATCCAATCCTTGTTATTTTCGTAAAAGACTCAGCGACCCGGTTTGGTTTGGGAGTCCTGATTCATCGTGCAGCTCTAGTCCTAAACTGACCTTCAGATCTCCTGGAAGTCACCAGCAGACGTTCTCTCCAGGCTTTCGCCAACCCCACTTGGACCCCATCGGCAGGGCAGCTACCCAGAGGGCCGTGGAGGAGTTTGGCTCCCCTTTGTTGAGGATCAAACTGGCTCACGCGCTCGAGAACATCCCATCTTCACGCTACAACCAACAGCCACGATGTCAGTCCTGGGCGGGGTCCCCTGTTCAGCGTCAGAATGTCAGGGTGAACCCCAAAAACCACGTCGCAGAGAGGAGCCAGGCTGTTTGCGGCTTTTGGAGTCCGGTATCAGACAAGCTGTCCTCCAAATCCAGGCAGTCTCCTCTTTGTAAACCTGAGTCCCAGAGTCCTCTTCACTGGTCAGGAGAGGACAGACCTGCAGGAGGGAGTCCAGCCAGCAGAAGACTCATTCACAAGGCCTGTAACAGAAGCACTTCACCGCAGGGAGCAATACTACAACTCGGCAATAACGTTATCGAGGGCTTGAACCAGTTAAGTGACAGTAAATCTTCCTCTCCGACTCAGAGCCCTGAAGTCGCCCGCAGGCTCGCGGAGGAGGCCACAAAAGTCTCCTCCATTTTCACAGAGGCGAGACGGTCCTCGTTGCACAACGCTTTGGGCGAGCCCGCGGGAGAATCTCACACCTCAAACGCAACAAATGCACAACAGTCTAAACAGACGCTCAAGATGAACATCCCTTTAAACGACCAACAGACGCCAGCAACCGACAACACTGATTCTCACCAGCTTGAAAACTCCAGCGTTCAGTCTCAGACACAGGAAACAAACTCTCGAGTGAGTTTTGAGTCCAACCAGGTGGAGTTCAGTCAGAAACCCCGACAGCAGACCTCCATTGTTTCAACGCCGCACAGCTCCCCCGCTATTCCCTCACGAGTCTACCGCCCATCTCATCCTCCCACTGACCTCAGCTCACCCTTAAGGGATCCAAGGTTACACCAAGCAGAACTGCGAGCACCTGATACCCCAACTCTGCATCGTCGTCAGCCCCCGCAGTACACTCGAGAAACCTGGACCCCCGTTGCAGACAGAGGAGACCTGAGCTGCTTTGAGAAAGGGGACTGCACTGAGCTGGCTCGGAGGCTCTGTATCAATCAGAGCGTCGAAGAGGCGCCGGTCAGCTGGACATCCAGGCAGCAGTGGGGAGACCATGAGGAAAAAAGCCCGGGTCCAAGCCCTGAGCCTGGATCAGGGTCCGTCACAACTCAAACTACCAATCGTCGATCCAGTCGCCGTCGTAGGCCGCTCAGTCCCACGGCCCAGCAGAAACGTGCCGAGCAGAGACGGAGGGAGATCCTGCTTCTGGGACCAGTCGCACTGGACTCTCCGGATGAGGATGAAGGCTGTGATGAGGAGGGCGAGGGCGACGAGGTGGATGGATTCGGGGCGGAGCATCAGTCAGGTCTGCAGAGGGCAGAGGAGCCTGTAGAGGGGGAGCAGAACGGGGGGATGGGAGGGTCGTCTTCACGGAGCTCCAGTGGGGTGACGGGCAGCTTGGGCGACAGGGACTGTGTGTCCCCGGAGTCCAGTCAGTCGAGCCACCAGAGCAACGAGACCGGGGCCGCCACCTCAGGAATACAGGTGAGCAGCAAACAGCTACAGCCCACATTTCCCCTCCCAAAACTTTACATATTAAAGGTGTTGTAGTCAGGATCTGAGGAAGTGCCAGGAGAAATCTTAAATGTAAATGTAATCCAGAAGCGTCCCCCATCGTTTATGTTGACCCGGCTTTTTAGCTCTTGTCCGGTCTACCTCCGTTTTAAGCGCCCGTTATTCCTCCAGAGTCTCCGGTATTTACTTTGTTTTATTGCTTGTGTCGGCAGTCGTGGCCAAAGGAGGATTCAGACAATTTCCGAGCTTTCTGGTTGGTTTCTACTGTCCGATATTGTAGCACGCTAACTTTGTTTGGGGGAGCAGCGTCCGCCTCACAACCGATCAGGTCGGGGGAGCGGGGAACGGCTTTGTTTACAGTCACAGCGATATCGTTATAGATGCCTCTTTAACGGATTCCTGCCTACCCCACCTTTAAGCTTTTTTAGGCATGAAACACATAAAAAGATTGAACAACATTCAAAATAACTTTTAATGTTTTCACTGGTTTGTTGCCAAGAGGTTATTTAGAATTCCAGAGTCAATCCGCGAGCTGTTAAGCTAGATTTAGAGGTGTTAGCTTTAGCACTAGCTTAGCATAAATCTGGAATTATGGGAAACCTGCTAGCCTGGCGTGCAATTTCATGAGCTCAATGTGTTAACTGTGTAATTTCAGTGTCTAACAGAGCCAGGCTAACAGTCCCTGATGCTCTCAGTTTTTATGCTAAACTAAGCTAATCCCCCTCTGGATCAAGGTCAGGACTTCCTGCGCGTACATCAGAGCGGTGTTGGTAACAAAGTCCATGAAAGGAAGATTATTTACCAAAATGTCTGACTTCCTTGTTAATGCTGCACTGCAGAGCTAGTCTCTACTTTGCCAGTGTGTGTGAGAGTGTGTGTGTGTGTGTGTGTATTTCAGACGGACAGTGGCTGTGCGGTGCCCGTGCCCTCCCTCCACTGCCAGAGGATCGCTCGTGCCAAGTGGGAGTTTTTGTTCGGGACCCCTGCTGAGGAGGCTGCCAGCAGGGGGGAGAAAAGTGAGAGCATGTCCACCTCAATTTCATCTCCTTACTGCTCTTTCATCTCAGGCCAGAGTGGACCTTTTCTCTCCTTTTCTCCGGTCTTCACAAGAAAATATGACAGAGGAGCCTGAAAGAAATGCTTAATCTGGATAAGTTTAATAGCGGCCTGTCAGTGTGTGTAATTTCTTCAGTGATACTTCATCCCGTGTGTCTTATCTGGTAGAAAGGTGAAGCATGAGGCAAGGAAGATCCAGCTCAGCTCTGCACCAGGATCAGATCTGAGCACTGAAACTGAATCTGTGAAAGTCTAATAGTCTTATTAACATCAGTAAAAATGTTGGTAACGCTTTCTTTTACGGTACACTTATTACCAGGTAATTGACAGGTAATTACCTAGGAACAACATGAAATTATATGGTAATTATGGTAAAAAGCTATTTGGGGTTCTTATTTTCTATGATTGAAACTTGATACAGCCTATGGGTTTGCGAAGATTGCGTAGCGATACGCTGTTTGAGCCGACAATGCGTACAATTCTACTGCGCAAGTGGTGGTTCCAGGAAGCGGAGAAAATCCTGGAAATACCAGAGCAATTCGGCTTCAAATTAGTATGATGATGGAAGGTTACCTACCTTGAAGCTAGACAGTATTGACGTAGTAGTTATCATGTAATTACCAGATAATGTCATGTTGTTACTAGGTAATTACCTGTTAATTACCTGGTGATAAGTGTACCGTAAAAGAAAGCGTTACCAAAATGTTAATTGGCTGTGCTCAGAGATGCTTCATAGATGACAGGAGTGATGCGTGTTTTCAGTCTGTCAGAGCCTGTATGACCTCTCTGAATATCATAATCATGTTCTGTAAAATGTGTCTGATTCAGAAAGACTTAAAACAACAATACGATCATCAGCTGAAGAATAAGACGGCTGATGTGATAATAAATGCCGCTCTCAGACCTCTTCACTAAAAATAGTCAGCCTTAATTTGGTCTGACCCAAAGGGAAGGGCTGCGCTCTGATGATCAGTTCGTGCCTTTAATTACAAAGTGAACTATAAAAGTGGAAGATATATAAATATATATGATAAATAAGACCAAGATAAATACAGAATTAAAGTTAGATTTTTGTAAATTCAAGGATTGAACCTACATGAAAATTTGGATGTAGATATTTATAGATAGATAGATAGATAGATAGATATGTGCATACATACAGTACATATATATATATTAATAAATAAGTATGATTATGGTTAAATGTATCATTAAAAGCGATGTTTATAGACATGTAGATAAGATACATATACAATGATGCTAGACTCTATTTGTAGATTTAGATATAGAAATAGATATGAAATATAGGTATATACAGATACATACGTACATAAGTATATAGACAGATATAGATTCATAGATATGGGTTTATAGATATATATTTACTAATGGAAAGATAGAAACCTACATAGAATGATGAATGTAGATACAGAATTATTAATCAGATAGATAGATAGATATACACACATATAGATATTTAGATAAATACACAAATGTATAAATGTATTATACATACAGACACGTTGACACGTTGTTTAGATACATATAAGATGTAGATAAAATAGGTATATAGTCAGATAGACAAATATAGATTTATAGATTTTAGATGTAGACTTTTACAGATCTCTCTCTCTTTCTATATATATTTGTGATAACATAATACTGCCTTTCCCTTCAGATTCTCTGGAAACCTCCACAGCTCCTCCCAGTGGAAACTCCAGTGAGTCTCCCACCCCGACTCCCCCTTCCTCTCTACCTTTGCTCTCAGCCAATCATGAGGTCCAGCACGTGGAGGTAGAGCTGGTGACTCCTCCCCCAGCCGTTATCGGGACTTCACCCAAAACCGGCATCATCAGGCGCACCTTAAAGTACTCAGAAACCGACCTGGACGCGGTTCCTCTTCGCTGCTACAGAGAGACGGACATCGACGAGGTGCTGCTGGCTGAGCAGGAGGACGCGGACTCCGCGTTTGGGAGTAACCGCAGCGTTCAGGGCACCTCAGGGACAGGAAGCAGCCCGCTGGGAGGTCGGGTAAAGACGAACGGGAAGGAGGCTGAGGAAGGAGGAGAGGAAGGGGTGGAGGAAGAGGAGGAAGATGATGATGAGGAAGAAGAAGAAGATGAGGAGGAGATGGTGAGCTGGGCCAGTGTGAGGATGCAAGGAGACAACAGGAAGCAGCAGTCTGCAGCTGAGGAGGAGCCGGAGGTGTTTGGACATCTTCTGAAGAGGTGAGAAAAAACACAGAAATGATGTATTAATGCTGATCTGTGTGAGGTCAGGGTTGAAGCTTCAGGGTGTTTATTTCAAACTATCTAAAAACACACAAAGTTCACCGACTCTCCGATGGAGCAGGATTTTCCCCTGCCCTACATTTTGGTCTCATTTTGGACTTCACCCATAACCTATTTTTCAACTAGATCACAAACAGGTTTGGTGGCCTTCATGCAGGAATTAATCACCGCTCTCTGACGTCCTCGCATGAATAAACTCCAGAAAAGAAAAAGTTGTGCTCCTCTCGTACAGATGTTTCTGTTGTTAAAGTGTTTATTAGAGGAGAGATGTGTTCTCGCAGCGTTTGTGAATCCCGTTCTTCTCCGTCTTTTCTGTCCAGACCGATGGAAACGTTCTTTGACAACCATCATCCGGCCCTGAAGTCCCCCATCCTGGTCTCCGGTCCTCGTCTGGCAGCAGAAGACACCTTCAGCCGCCACTTTGAGAGCATCATGGAGTCTCACCGCGCCAAAGGGACATCCTACAACAGCCTGGACAGCGAGGAGCTGCTCACATCCAGCACCCAGACTGTCCTGACCTTTGACCTCCCCACACTAACCCCCGCTATCCACGCTCCAGTTTGCCAGAGCGCCAGGCAGATCGTGCAGCTCAGCTTCGCCCCGCTGGCACACGATGAGAGGCCCAGTTTGTCTGACTCTATCTTTACGGTGACGGGGGACTCAGACGCCACCAGAGCCCCGTCCAGCGAGAGGCTGAGCAGCGGGTCGGATGACACGCCGCACAGAGGGCAAGAGTGTGGTCAGCTGGGGAGCAGCTGGTACAGCAACCTGTCCTTTACTTTACCGAGGTGAGTTCACAACACCAAGAGATCAGCTGTCGGGGTGAAATCATGAAGCTTCAGGGTCTGTTTTTTATTTTTGCATCTTTAAAGCCTCAAACTCTGCAAAGAGTAAAATCTGTCAAACTTATATTATCCTGGTCAACATCACTGACATTCTCAAGCCGAAAACATACAGGATCCGTATTTAGCATGTTTCGTATTTGCTCCGTAGAGCAGTGCCATCTATCCCATACAGGATGCATATTTTGAGCGTCGCAGCAGCGTAGTTCAGCCCCGGTCAGCTGGGCTCAGTATAGAGGAAACAACATTCTCACAACAGGTTGTTTTTTCTTTCTGTGGTCGATTTCCTGCTAATGTTGATATAATTCAGTGACTGTCGAGCTTCTACTGTATGTGAAAGAGTAACGTGATTTTACAGTTTCTGTTGTTTTTGCAGGTTTACTCGTGTTTAATAAAGTAAACTCTGTTCCTTTATGCTGTTACCTTCAGACAGAGTTGGGGTCCACATGGATCAGGGATTGACCATCAGATTGTTCTGTGTTACTGATAAATCCACGACACCTGACGCCTGACACCAAGTTGGGAGTTCCCATATGGTGTTTTATTTTGAAATACCGGATGACATGCGCGGTTTTCGTGCATGACTTCCTGTCTAGAACGATCTTCTCTGTGTGGATTGACGCGCGTTGGAAGCGTAGAGCAGCAAAAATAGACTCACCGCGTATCTTTAGCAGAGCTGCTCTCGGTACGATGCTGCGACGGAGCTGTTACGCGTCCTGTACGCTTTGCTGCATTGATTAGAATAGAAACCTATTTGCTGCGTGATAGGCGACGCTGCTGCCACGCTCTAAATACAAATCCTGTGTGTTTTAGTCTTTAGTTTGAGTTAAATATTTGAGAAAATTTCTCCAAATCATGTGCGTCATGAACTAAAAATATATTCATACACTTTTAATCGGATGTTTTCTATCAAATATTTTCACTTTAGCGCTGCATGTTACTGTCAGATGACTGTGCATTGTCAGAGCTCCAGTATGATCCAGTCATCTGAAATGTAAAAAACACACAAACAATTGAATCATTTTATTCAGTACAAAACTCTGCAGACACATCACTGACGTGCAAAGACAGGTCAACAAATCCTCACTGTTAGATCTGCAGACACGGCGCAACATTTGCTTCATTAGCTACATTTACAAGTACGTTTAACATGTCCCGCCTTTTTTCTGCTTTGTTTTGGTCTCCACCACCTTCTGATGGACATGTCTGCTTCCTCAGCTGCTTATACTGCAAAAAATCAGAATTAATCAGGTGTTTTTGTCCAGATAAACTTCTCATTTCAAAATATTACCACCAAAGAGACGTGAGCTGCTTGCACTTAGTATAAACAACTCAGATGTTAATTTTTACTAATTTTATCATTAAGTAACAAGTTAATCTAGACTTGTCTTGGGAATGGGGCCTTTTTAAAGTGTATTGAGGTAGTTTTGACCAAAATAAAACATTACGCCTGCTTTGTTCTGGGTTTTTGTGGCGCAAAACTCCTGTGAGGATCTTGGCTTCATGTTTGAGCTGATTTGGCGCCCCCTGGTGGACAAAGCTAAACCGTTTACAGTACAATTTTGTTTTTACTTCAGCAAAAAAATCTGATCTTTCTCTGTTTCAGTGGATAAATGTTTCAATCACTGAGAATTTATGCTGAAGGAAATGTAAAAAAAAAAAAATATTTAGGAAAATCCTGAGTTGATGGATTTTGGCTTTAATTCCACATGCAAGTTAAAGTCTGCAGAAAACTCCATGTTGGTTTTGTTCTTGGCCTCATTTTATTTACTTTATTTCTACATTTTTTAATGCTACAGAGACGTGTCACGCAAAGAGATGCCGTCTGTCTATTGTGTTTGATTACATCCGGGTAGTAGAGCTTTAATGTACAGTGACGGCAGCTACGGACCAGAGCTTTATTAGTCGTGTAAAATTAATTCTCACACCTGACACCCGCTCAAATATAGCTACATAAGAGCAGTCAATCTTCAGCATTAATTAGTGTATTTGTTTCATAACCACTTCACAGGAGCTTTCACACTTTTCTGTGAGCTCGGACTGTCAGAAAATGACACTTTTGGACGCTGCGTGTTTTAAAAGGATCCAGTCTTTGTCTGTTTTTACGATCAGAAGCAGCAAAAAAAATCTAGAAAATGAAAGGATCCACAGTTCTGTTTAAACAAGAGTGAGCAGCAGTGATTGAGTGACATAAACAACAAGTTAGATAAGATCTTGAAGTGCCTTTTTTGTTGCTGTAGTCTTGAAAGAAGTGTTAAAATTTGTTTGTTCGAAGAATTACATCAAAATGTGAATTTTACTGGGATAAAAAGATCGTGAGACATTTAGACGTCCACACGTTTACACCAAATTTAGCCATTTTATTCCAGGACACTGTACCAAGCCTTGACGGTGGATGTTAAGAAGTAGTTGTGAAGTATTCGACAGTGTTGACAGCTGACATGCAGATGACCTGAGCATCAGAGCGCCAGAGAAAATCTGGGTCATTTTTGTTGTTGCACAAAATATACTTTCTTGAAACTGTTTAGCTTTTCTGTAAATTTAAAGTATGATCACACAGTCATCACCTGACACACATATGTCTGTCTGATTTTAAACACAGGGCATGCAGATATGTTTGTCTTATTGACGGGGTGTTGGGAGCCGTTGTTTATTCCTGCGTTTTATAGTTAAAGTGATGTTCACAGACTTGTTATCGGCTCCTGGCTAAGGTCAGTTCCCTGTTAAAGAGCCGCTGTCAGTCTCCAGAGTGTCTGTGTCTGAGCAGAGCCGTGCTGCAGTGCTATTCTGGAGCTCAGAGTGAAGGTCGCTACAAGGCTGTGTGTGGTTCCTCTGCTGTGTGCCAGGCTGCCGCTCTGTGTGTGTGTGTGTGTGTGTGTGTGTGAGTGTGTGTGTGATATGTGATTCCATCTGTGCATATCCCCATGTCTGCATGTATTTAGCTGTGTGCATGCACCTGTGTCTGTAGGTGAATTCTGATGTGCATGCTGTCTTGTTTGTGTGTGTATAGGTGTGTGTGTGTGTGTGTGTGTGTGTGTGTGTGTGTGTGTGTGTACAAGGTCCAGGCATGTCGACAGAGCAGATGGCTGCTGCAGACTCACCTTGACTGTGTGAGTCTCAAAGACTTTATTTTAACTCCTCACAGACTCCCATCTGCAGCACAGGAGACTTCATTTCCTTTGTCTCACTGTCGCAAATCTCCGTCCAATCGAAACACGAGCTTTCTTAAACTCGATATGAATCTGCCGAAGCGATGGCAGAAAGCCGGGACATCTATATCTCTGATTTCTTCTTCTCCTGAGTGACAGTGAGGTAGACCAGCTCTGGAGATGTCATCCTAACTTAGTGTGACAGCACTGCAGAGGCAGTGACTGCACCGAGTTACCGTGCTGCTTTCACCACAAGGTGGCAGAAGAGGACAGCAGTTACTCTGTCAAGAGTTTTTCAATGAGAGTGCAAACAAACAGAGGTGCTGTATTTCTGTGAAGGTAAAACTGAAGACTCCATGAAGCTGCAGAAATACTTAGGTTGAAGTACAGATACTTACAAGACACTAAGGATGTAGTACAAGTACTTATTAAACTTCTTTGCTAAATAAAAATAGTCCAGTAAAACAGATTTGTTTCTACATCTCATATTTGGAAGACATGCAAACTTTAATCATCGTCTAAATAAAACCTTTTGGAGAAAATTGTAAACATTAAATAGGCTTGAATTAAAGGTACAGTAAGTAGTATTTAGCTGCATTTGTCAGAACAGACTCGTATATATGTTCCTAAACATGATTAAATTAGGATTTAACTTCATGATTATAAAAATCTTTTATTTTTGTCAACTAAGACCGAGCATCTTAAATCAGGAAAGAAGAGGGTACCTTTCCATGAAGCCGTTTTTCTACGGTAGCAAAGAAGGGACAAACTAGTATCATATGCTTTTTTGTGACTGGCTGTGTGAAATGTGTGAAACACTTGAAAGCTAAAGAAGAGGAAGAAAGTGGTTGTTGAGGGTCATACTTAAGATGCATCTCAAGAGCTTTTTGTCCTTAAAGGCCACCATCACTTCACCGGCATGAGGGGTGAGCAAGGGGGCATTTCAATCGAGAACCTGAACCCATTTCTACACACTGTACCGTTAATAGGAAACAACACAGTAGATGACCTGCTGACCTGACCCCTTAATAAAAAATAAACATTTGACTACAGAATATACATATTTAGATAAGAACACGTATCTAAATATGGACTCTGCAGGACAGAGACACTTGTTTATTATGTCCACTTGGGGTCAAACTTCACTTTAAAACGACTCTTTAAAGGACAAAAATAAAGGAACTTTCCCTTTAAGACAAAACTGACGGAGCAGAAAGTGAAGATATTTGAAGGGTGAAGCTGAAAGGCGTCAGCAAAATAAACACTCAGGTAACGTATGGGTTACAGATTTCACTTTGTAACGCCTCATCTCTGAGCACGGCAGAGTTCAGAGCAGCTAAAAAGAGACACGTCATTCAGTCTGAAGTTTCAGTGTTGAATTCATGGATTCTCCTTTAAAGGTTAACCAGGGCGGCTTCATTCTTCCTTTCTTTTCACCCCTTTTGTGTGTCTTTTAAACACAAACTCACAGTGTTGTCTCTCCGCCTCCTGATAAAGCTCTTCATATGAGAACCAAATCGCGCTGGGCTGGCTCAGGTAAATGTTTGCTCTGCGCTGATCTTATCTTGGTTTTTATAACCGGCCCAAACTCTGGCAGCCCTGGAGCTGAGGAATCCGGGAGCGAGACGACCGGACAAATATTTCTGAGGGCTTGTCCATACTTTGATAAAAGTTGGAATTTCAGCCCTCTCCTCCTCCTCCTCCTCCTCCTCTTCCCCGAGCATCAGCCTTTTCAGATGCTCTGTGCCATTAGACAGTGGCTCATTGTGCAGGGCTGCCCAGTGGACTGAGAGGGGGTGTAATTATGTGAGGGATACCGTTAAAGCAGAGGCTGACACCGGTGAATTCTCCCAGGACCTCTCTGCATTGTGCCGGCTCTTCGCAAAACAATACGAACAGGTGGCGCGGCCTAAACCGGAGCGATTATGAAAGCTGCTGCAGGCCCTGATGTGAGCGTGTGCTGTAAACAGACTCCACAGACGCAGACAAAAGGCCAACTTTTTATTCCTCTGGGCAGTTTAGAGGCACACACCCAGGAGATATCCCTGCGAGTTCACACCTGACACCTCCTATCTTTGTTTTCTCCGGAGGTGAGACCACAAACACGGTCGGCAGGAATGCGTACAACACCCAGAGGATGCACAAACCGAGCGTGTGTAATTGGAGAAAGAGGGGGAACGAATGAGTGAGGGAGGGGAGTTTTAGGCTACGGACAAGCCAAGTTTCATGCCATGCTTCGAATCCAAGGTCAGTGGGGGACAGTGAGCGTTTACACAGTGGAACAGGGCGGGAGAAAGAGGGAGGGAGGGAGGGAGGGAGGGAGGGAGGGAGGGAACAGAAACAAACAGACTCAGAGGGAAAAAGATAGAGGAGGAGAGGCATTGCAGGACAAACAGCTCTTTTACTTTGGGGGGGGGGGCAGGAACCTCGCTGTGAAGATCAAATGACAGCAAACACAGAGGGAGAGTGAGAAAGGGGGACTCGGGAAGTCTCAGTCAGACTCTGGGAGCGAGAAGACCGAGCAGAGGAATGTCGGGCCTGTTCAGAGCCAGTTCAGGTGTGCTTTAGCTCGCACTAAAGACGGACGGTGATGCGTTCAGGTGCCCAGACCAGGAGGAGAGGAGGAGGAGGAGGAGGAGGTGGAGGAGGAGGAGGAGGTGGGGTGGTGGTGCATGCTGGCAGTCGAAGGCGAGGTGTCCATCAGGGGACGGCAGTGAGGACGCCGTCTGTCTTCTGCTGTAACGGCTCCTCTGCAGTCGGAGAGGAGAGGTTTTTGTCAATGAGGCGGTCTTGTCACAGGTACGTCCCCTCACAGGAAGTGGTTTTTCCTGAGGGTTCGAATGTCACATTTGGACAGACGGAGCTCCGAGATTCATCAGACTGAGTTTATCTGTTTATTTTCTCCTTCTTTGTGGAAACAGAGCAGACCTTTTACAGCAAACTGAAGGACTTTTAATTCTGTAATATCAAAAATAGTGTTTGTTTTGTTCTTGTCTCGGTTTAAACTGTAAAAACAGGAGCCCCCCTCATACAGCCTCACTTCTGTTAAATCGATGGTTTGTGAATCATTTGAAGCTGTTATTTGGTCAAAAATAGTACAAAGTTTACCACTGTGATGAAACTCCTCTACTTTTAACAACTCTTTAAATGTTTGAGAACGGTGGAGACCCGTTTCTGAAGTCGTCTGAAGAGTTCAGGGACGATTTTTGTGTCATGATGTGTCAAATGTTTTCATTCAGTGACAAGCCCAGACTGCAGACAGGCCAGTTAAACATGTGGACCCTTCTACTTCAGAGCCATACCGTCTCCTGTCATGATCAGCTGATGTTCTGCGGGCTGAGTTTGACTCTCGTGTCTGGACTGAACGTTTATCTCATGTGTTCACTGACGCTGGTGTTTGGAGGTGATTTTGATCCAGTTTCTGTGTTTCCTCTGAACTTTGTGAACCCAGAGTCGTTCATCCAGCCCTCTGAACTCTCCTCCAGCGCCCGCTTGTGTTGTTAATCGCTGTTTGCTCTGATGTGGTTTCGTCTGACTCACGTACAGTATGAAGATGTGTAAGTGTGGGAAGCTGCCGAGCTCGGGGGGACTGTGGGTTTTCTTGGCTTGTCCCTCATGCTGAGAAATCCAAATGAGAGCTCTTCTTGTTCAGGAAGTGTTTTCAGCTCTCAGCTGTTGGGCCGCTGTTGTTTTCTCCGGATGGCCGGCGTGACCAGAATGGACACTCAGCTCTTGACAAATGTCAGGGTCTTATTGAATTCTAAGTATCTGAACCCGGAGACCTCGTTCCTGTCATCCGTGTTCGAACAGGAGCTGGAAAGAAACTCTCTTTTAGCTCCGAGTGACATAACACGCTTAAATTATTATCAGAGAGTCACTCAGATGTAATAAGTTTTGCACTTCTGAACTGGCTCATGCTTTGAAGGGGCTTAATGAGGGAGTGATAACAGAGACGGCTGGAGAAAGTGGAGATTTGTGTGCAGTTATTAGAGAGTATAATCCTGTGGAGTGTTTGGATATTTCACTGTAGACTGTTTGCATGTTTTCTCTCATGGTCTAAACTGAATAACCACAAAATACTAGCTCTGTTTACTACAATCCTTCACATTTGTGTCACCTATTTCCCTCTTTTACACCTCTTCATTTTCCTGCCTCTCTTCATTCCACTTTTCAGCACGATCAGCGCTGCAGAGATCATCTATTTGCATTATTAAATTACTGATTTACTGACGATGTTCGTTTTTATTATCTCTCTCATTCTTTCTTCCTCCTCTTTCCTTTTCAATTATTCACCGATCCTGCCCCGCCTCCCTCTCAATAAGCTCTAAATGTTCCTTCACCATCTTTTCCAGTCCTTCAGACATCCTTTCAGTCTGTTTGTGTCTGATTTTTTTAACAGCCGCACATCTCCGCTGTCTACGCGCTCTCTCAGCAGGGACAAGGCTCGTCTGGCGACGGATTCTGAGCTGGACCAGGACCTCAGTGACCGGCTCGGTCTGGGGAGCAGCGACACCCTCACCAACGGCAGCAACCGCGCTGACGTGGCCGCCGCCAAACGTCTGGCCAAGCGTCTCTTTAACCTTGATGGCTTCAGGAAGTCTGATGTGGCTCGACACCTCAGCAAAAAGTGAGTTGAAGGAGATGTATTGTTGTTGTTACAAAGTTTGGACACCCCGAAATCTTGGACCTGAGGCTCACAGACGTGTTTTATTTAAGTTCATACAAACGTACCAACAAACAGCTTTGAACGCCACAGGAATGAACTTTAATAAACGACCACTGCTGCTCTAAAACACGTGTACACGTCTAAAACACACTGATGTTTTTTTAATGAATGAAGTCCACTCGTGCAGCTTCACTCTCATGGATTCGTACCTGTGCCCCCTGTGACGGCTGTGTTTCAGCAGATCTACATTCTTCCCACACTGCTGCAGGATCAGCCCGTCAGTCTGTCAGCTGCTCCTCGTACTGATGAGAAAGAATTTGGGATTAAAGGGTTTCCTCACTTTCTGAAGGATGGACTCTGTGAATTTTCTTTTTCCTGGCCTTGAGTCTGAATCTCCAGCTGACGCTCTGTCCACACACACACACACACACACACACACACACACACACACACACACACACACTGACTGACAGATCAAACTGAGGCCGTTCGCTGAGCTCAGGAAACGTTTGAGTGTCTGATTGACATTTTGTGCTCATATTGTCAGTTTCATCCTGTTTTTTTTTCCCCCTCTTTTTTTGTCTCCATCCACAGCAACGATTTCAGCCGTATGGTAGCAGAAGAGTATCTGAGCTTCTTCAACTTCACAGGCCTCACTTTGGACCAAGCTCTGAGGTGAGAACATGAAGAAAAAATACACTTTCAAATACTTCAGATTACTTATTTCTATCACAACGTTCATGTAAAACCAGTGAAGGCAGCTTTACATACAAATACTGTTAGATAGAAGCATTAATATTGACAGTAAACAGGGGAAAGACTTTAGTGTTAAATACTGCCCTCCTGTGGGCAGCTTTGGACTTGCATGTACAGTAAAAAAACATCATGTACAGTGATTTATTGTGGGCACTTTGTGTACCTTTTTAAAACTGAAGTTCAAACTGTATTTCTTGTGTTTCAGTTTTGCCGTCTTAAATATTTTAGGTCTGAATTTCATCTGTTTTAACTCCACTGGACTTTATTTATACATACAGAACATTTCATAGACTTTATTGATCACTGAAGGGAAGCTGGATATTTTAAGGTTTTAATTTAAAATAAACAAAAGAAAAGGTCGATAAAATAAAAAGTTCTCTTTTATTTCTTCACAATAAATGATTATTTTGGCTGTCAGAAGTTTGCAGGATGAGATTAAGATGCTAAGAGGACAAGATAGGCAGAGACAGTTTAGTCCACAGGGGGCGCCAAATTTGACACAAACTAAAAAATCAGTCTAAAAAGTCTTTAAAATTTCTCCAAATTGAATGTTGCCTTTTTAAGATAGTAAACCATCAGGTCATTTTTTGTTTTTATAGTCAAATAGGAACTATTTTAAGTCTGCACCTGTCGACTCAGAACGCACAGTTTGAAATGCACATGCAAAAAGATCAGTATTATACCCTAGGAACATATATGATTCATTCATAACATGAAAAACAAATACATATAAACCTTAAATGACATGATCTGTGAACGTTTTCCATCTGTTTCTGCTGATTACCTTCAATCACATAAAAATAATAATAATCAAAAATGTTTATTCAATACAGCCAGACTGTTACCACAGAGTTACATAACTTCAAGATGTTTTTACATCTTAATGAGAACAAAGAGATGATCCACAGCCGTGTAATCCTGCGTATTAACCTCTTTATTAGTCATTGTTTTTGATCAGTAGCTGCTTTTTGGACATTTCTGGTGGATCAAAATGCTGATTTCAGTTTTAAAACAGTCACTTTTAACACATAATAGATGAGTACGTGTTAAAGATCTGCTGACCGTCTGAGTGTGTTTGTGTCTGCAGGACTTTCCTCAGGCAGTTCGCCCTGGTGGGGGAGACTCAGGAGAGGGAGAGGGTGCTGTCACACTTCTCTAAGCGTTATTTGGACTGCAACCCAAGAGTCATACCATCAGAGGGTGAGGACTGCAGAGAAGCGTTTCCGAGCACCAGCATTGAAAAAAGAAAAAGAAAAAACGGAGAAAGCAATATCCGCCCCTGAACATTAAATACTCTGGAGCCATATTTAAAGAGCCAGTCATCCATATTTTATAATAAAGATGTAAAAGCAGTGTGTTCTGTGAGAGCTTTCACCTGAATCCTGCAGCTCTCTTTGGTTACACTCAGCTTTTTTATCGATTTTGTGCTGGCAGTTTAGTTTTTCACCCCTCTGTTCGCGCTCAGTGCTCTCATGAGGTTGTTTTTGGCCACAGCAGGCGGCTTGTTTCAGAGAACGAGCTCTAAAACCTTCGCTGTATACTATCTGTCAAAAGCAAACAGCAGACTGGCACATTGAGAGACAACCTGAGGAGGATTTAGCTGCTGGTGGACTAAAAATATCACTCTGGAGTTGATAGAGACCGAAACTTGAGTTCGCAGCTTTGTAAATGATAAACATGTAGAAGGTAAAGTTTGCAGAGTTAGCCAAGTAAAAAAAAAAGATGTATCAGTGCTGTTTCCATGGCTAAAACTTGTATTTTCACTACTGCAGTGAAAAGGAAGGATGTTTTAACTTAATTTACTCTAAAACTGATGTACCTGCCGGACATTGGCGAATTGAAAATTGTCTGAGTTTTGTGAGTGATGTATCCTTGAACTGTTACACAAAAATAACCACAAAACTGACCGTTTTAAAGCGAAAAAGATCATAACAAGAACTAAAACCATAACACACAAATCAGGGGGAACCACTGAACATTGAAAACAGAACTTTTGTAAATAAAAGCAGATAGGTGTGTTCATAAAAGCTAAACTATAGGGGACCCAGTATGGAGCCTTGTGGAACACCATACTGTATATCCTATATACTGCATTGTATGTTGGGTTCATTATGCTCAATCATGATCAGTAATGCAATGAAATTTAAGCTCAGTTGTTAACATAAATAAGGTTTTTTTTCTGTAGGATGTAAAACAAGTTAGTTTCTTAGTTAGTGTCTGGTGTCTGAAAAAGACGGTTTAGGAAATCTAAATTTCGCTGGAGTGATTGCTAGTAGCTAACATTAATCAATACCAGCTCTGTTTAACATTTAAAAGCTTTTTAATTGTCCATTATTGTCTATTGACATCATCCGCCAGACAAAACCGGAATTAAAAAATGTAATTTTTAAACATCTGTACAGTTCTAGTTATTTTTATTTTTTGTCTCTTTTTCTGCTTTTGTACAATAGCAGCTGTGCTAGCTTGGAAAAGCTTACAATTAAGACAATTCAGTACAGATATTAGGAGAACATCAGTTTTTATTTACATTTAATAGTTTTTATTTTGTTTGAGGTTTCATTTTGATGAATAAGCTAATGCTGGTTTTGTGTTTTTACCCTTTAGATGCAGTTCACACTCTCACCTGTGCCCTGATGCTGCTGAACACAGATCTACATGGACAAGTGAGTCAAATCTAAAAATAGATGAACATTTTCTGTGTTTGGAGTTTTGTACGACATGTTAAAGGATGTTAGCCTCTGGACTGTGCGGTCCCTTATGTTTAACTTTTGAGTTTGGGGAGTGTAAGACCGATCATGGTCTGATCCGGGTCTGCAGTCCTTCTCTCTGAGCCTCTTTCACCATCATTAATCTGCTCCTATTATAATCAGAGCTTCTTCTGCAAATCTGAGCGATTGTTCGCTCTCCTCGCTGACAGTTCAGCTCTCTCACCATCTTCATCATTGTGATCACAGTTACAGGCTGTGACTTTTTATTTTTAAGCTTCACTTCAGTGATCGTTTCTGAAGTTATGAAAAAACCCTGTGAATGTGCCTGAGCCCGTTACAACATGAAGAAACGGCTTCTTTTTAGAGACCAACGGTACAAAGTTTGACTGGAGAAAAAAAGCAAAATAATTAATTTCCCTTTTTTCTGAAAATGTCTGAAACAATTCTGATGTTCACAGAATATTTTGGTATTATGATTTTAGTTTATGAAGGACTTCTTGAAGAGTATCTTTATTTTATAACAAGCCCACAGTTTTTTAATTGTCTTTTTGTAGAGAAATGAATCTTGGTCTCAAGAATATGAATTAATGCGTCAACATAACCAGATATAAAGAGTCTGAAAATAGATCTTTAAACATATTTTTAATTTGATGCAAAAATGAAACTGTATATTCTGAATTATTTTGCACTCAACAGCCTCTATTCTATATTATTGTACATCTTCGTTAAATACTCGATTCTAATTGGTCGATAGCCGTCTCAACGGCAACAGTCTGTTACTCCTTAACTTCCCTGTTGCCATGGATACAGCTGTAATCACACGCAGTGGTGGTCTAACTGCAGTTGTAACATCTGCTGAAATAACAGGTGGTTGGATCGATTTCAGTTTGTTTACTGCAGGAAAAAAAGAAAAGAGACAAATGCCGCGGAGAAAAAGTTTTATCTTGTCACAATATTCTGGTATTAACGATAATTGTCGACTGAAAAAAGTAAAATATTGATATTGTGTTTAAAATGAACAAATAGTAACGCTGTGACTAAACAGTAGTGGTCCTTTATGCTGGTCGCCACACGTCTCTAAATGGGGAATAGATGAAGAAGTAACGGACTGCCAGTGAGCTAGCTTTAGCTTTAGCAGCCGTCTCAGAGATGATTTATTCAAGATTTATTTATTTTGAGTCAAAAAACAACGTCAGGTTACTAATCATTTAAACAGCTTCACTTTCTAACTGCTACTTTTACTGTTACTTCAAAATAAAAGCATGTTTATAAACACGGGATATACAGATAGAAGATAGAACAAAATATCAAAATAAAAGCATGACATAGAATAGTTTATCGAGGAGATGTCTCTCAGTTTGTGGAGAATCGTCAATTTGAATATAATTCGACATGAATGATGACATTTAAGTTCACTACTGTCTATTTACTGTAAAATATTGTGTTAGTTTTCTTTTCTTTTTTGTATTTTGGATGTAAAGAAATAAACACAAACATTTAAAGTCAAATATCGAGGGAAGGAAGTTGATAAGATTTTGTCGATATCAATGCCATTATTGATTCTGCTTATCGATTCAGTTCCTTAACGAATCCCTTATCCGTGCCTTTCTTTGATTTAAAAAAAAACATATACTTTGGTTTTCACCTTTAACTCAAAATTGTATTGAGTCTCTGATAACAGTAGTCTAAAAATAATCAAACGACAAACTATTAGTACAGCGTTTACTTCAGTCGGTAGTAAGTCAAACTAGGGTGACCATATTCTGGATCCCCAAAAAGAGGACATTACTGAGCAGTGTCGCACGCAAAATTTCAAGGGTTTTGACGTGCTTCTGACTCAGTTAGTCCAAGTCTGCCATGCATTGTGCTTATGTTAACACAGGACATGCGTACCTTCCATGCCGTTGCTGAAAAGAATCATTAAGATGAAATGTAAACGATGTCGACGGATTGAACCATTCGGAACCGATTCTCAACAAGAACCGGTTCTCGACTCCCATCCCTACAAATATCTCTCCTCCTTGGACAGCTGGTATCAGAAAAAGAGAATAAGGAGGTGTTAAAATGAACTAAAAGTGAATTTATATTTCTCTTTTTTTTTTTTCAAGAATATTGGCAAGAGGATGTCGTGCACGCAGTTCATCTGCAACCTGGAGGGACTGAACGACGGCCAAGATTTTCACAAGGATCTGCTCAAAGTAAGCTCCTGTCGGGTCTAAAATAGCGCACACATACATGCACATGCTGTCACATTCAGACCCACCGTCCCAAATGTGAGCGAGCAGCTCTTGCCAGCATTGTATTGTCCCTCAGATCTGTGCGACTGAGCCTGGCTGTCTGGCCCGCGCTCAGTGCCAGCTGGCGTTCGCCTCGTCTCCGGGGGCCTCCAATCAGAGTCCTGCCTGGGCTCCTGGACTTCCCGGTGCTCTTGGGCTGGAAGACTTATTGTTATGTGATTTGGAGACACAGCGAACGAGACCCAGTGGCCCTCTGGGTATCTGCGTGTGACTACAGCAGCATTAGCTTCGGCTATTAGCGAATCGCAGTCAAGTTTGGTAGCAAAAGATCGTGATCCATCAGACAGGGTTCAGACGGAGGCCTGGGGCCGCGTGATGTGGCGAAATAACCCAATCAGCGGGGCGGCCTGTCCATTCGCTCTCCTAATGATGATGCTGTTGATTAGTTTTGTCTGCAGAGCGGTCCGTCAGCGTGCCACAGAGCCCCAGAGTGCGAGTCAACAGGTTGTAATGGGGTTTTTATAATGCATGAGGGAAAGAGAGGCCACGGCGTCCACAGCGATGACGGGAATGAATTCACAAATGAAAAGCTGCGTGTTACTGAGTCCATCCTGAGGCCATGTGACCGGCAGCCATGCTAGGTCTTGTAGACCTGCACTGGCTGTTTTATTCATGCTTTTTTATGGATCCAGGAGCAGCCCCTCTTTTTAATCATGCTGAGATCTTTTATCCTCTTTCTCTCTCATTGAGACTCTCCTCTTCCTCTTCCTCTCCCTCCAGCGACTCTCTCTATTCTCTCACTCTGTTGTTCTCTGATTCTCTAAATGTTCAGACTGCCGCTCTCTCTGGCTCCTTATCGTCGCTCTGTTAAGCTCTGGTGGAGTTTAATGTCTTATCTCTGGACTGTGTCTCTCTCTGCTAACTTTATCTGCTCTCTTTAACCTCCACCCAGTCCTGCTCTCTTTTCTTTTCTTCTTTTCGCTCTTTCCTATAAATCTTTGTTCCCCTCCTTTCATTTCCTGCACGGTGTTTATTAACTATTCATATTTCCATCACTGAGTTAATTTTTCATGAGCATTTTTCAAAAGTTTTCCTAATTTGTTTCAAGCTATTGATTTGTTGAAATGTCAATGATGAAGTTTTAATGGGAGTGCAAGAACCTGCAGTTCTTTAAGCGTCCACTTGAGGGTGTCCTCAAAAGAGGAAGAAACCCATGAGAAAGTTTCCCAGCAGGATTAATCATGTTTTCAGATCTTTATGCCTCACTTATTTATTCAGGAGGACTGTACAGAAGCGTACCTTTTTGTCCATTTCTAAAACATAAAGATTAAATCCTCATTTATGCTCTTTTATAAGTGTATGAACACAGTCTGAGCCTTCTGCCTCTGCTTTATGGTCACGGCCTCTGCATATTTGCACATTTTCTGGAAGCTTTCAGATGTGGAAACACTGCAGTACCGCCAAAAAACATGGGGGCAGCGTTGAGCTCTTTAGTTCAAACCAGACCAACTAAACATTGTGAAGAAGAATACTTCGATTTGTGTTGAACACCAAGTGTTATGTTCTTCCTTTAACTGCGTCACCCCACTGTAGTCCGTAATGGACTGGCCGGAGGTATCGCTACAAACAAGCGGCTGCTGGAAGAGAGTAGGTGAGTTGTGTTTAGTCACTTTGCTAAAGCTAAAAAGATGTTTGGTGGCTAGTACTTTGGCTAGGATCCTTTATGTACTGTTGATGAAGTTAGGTGCTGTTCTGAGCATTATTTGTGGTTATAGAGTGGCGTTTTGGTTGAGGTTTGTTTATGGCTCCTCAGACCGCTGTGTATTGCTATCGTGCGGTCGTTACTGAAGTTGGTTTAACTAGAGAAGCAAGCAGTCGGCAACATTCATCTCTTGACGGGGTGTCTAACTCTGTGTGTGTTTGACCCTTGATTAATTTTACGCTGAAATATCTCTTTAAGATTTTTCTGACGCTTTTCTACTGTAATTCAGAAACATGACAGTGGGTGGAGCAGAAAACCAAGGCCATCCACTTTTAGGACTTTAACTTCTGTACATGGGACACACGATTTACCACGAAGCCTAAAAACACAGAGTCTCCAGCTAAATAACCTCAGACTGGTTAGCAAATGTGAGCAGAACAAAGAGGGTTTGGACCTCCAACACCGAACAAATCTGAGTTGGGAAAATTCATTATCATATTACAGTGGCCCAGTTTTTGGGGTTAAGTCAAAATAGAAGTGGAAAGAGAGGAGGTGAAAGACATCCTGTGTAGTGCCGTCCTTTTTTAAAATCCAAATTTAGAGCCTTCAATCGAACTTTGGGGAGAAGTTTGTGTTCAAACTGTAATTAGTCTGTCGAATTAAGCCATCTGGAGTAGCTTGATCCAGCAGAGGATGCTTTTGTCGTAACCTGACCATCGCATAGCACTCTTGATGATTTTGATAAATTTCTACAAAAATGAAGGACGTTCGCTGCAATCAAAGTCATCCTAAGCAGATTTGAGAAGTGGTTTGTGAAAGTGAGGTAAAAGACAAAGATAGGGATGTACGCAGACTCTACCAATCAGCTGTCTTACAGGTCTGCAGGCTCACCTGTGAGGGAGCAGAGGACTCTGTGCAGCAGGTAATATTAAAAGGAGGGCTGCACTCAGTCCTGATCGAATCGTAGACTTGTGATGTCGTTGTACCCTTTAGGTTTCCAGCTGGTTGTTGGTAAATATATCGTCTTCTTCCTTTCTTTGACATTTTCTGTTTTTGAGCATCAGCGTGTCGTCTACCCTCATCTCATTTAGAGCAATCAGCTGATGGAACAGAAAGTCAGACCAGCAACGAGCTCTGTAATATCATTGACGATAAAAAGTCTGAGGTTGCCAAGCTTACAGTAACTGCAACTTGTCTTAATTTGCATCTGCTCTGAAATGTGTAAATCTCTGTGGTTTCTTTTGTTGTTGCAGCCTGTTGTGTGAAGGTTAGCTGAGTTAAACCAATCACAGACAAATCGCTGTCGAATATCTGAACGAGTTTCTCCAAATCTGAACTCAGAGACCCCTCTGCTCTCCTCTCACTTGTTTTCCCTCTCCTCACTTTCCCTCTGTGATTGCTCCATCATTTCCTGCTGCCAAATGACTGCCATTCCTCGCCCCCCGCCAACCTCGTATCCCTCATTTCCTCCTCTCATTCCCCGCTCTCCCATTTCCCCTCTTCATGTCTGGTGTCTGTGTTTGTATGTGCTGTAAATACATTAAGAGAGAGCCATAGAAATCCCTCACTCTGTCTCATTTTCTCCCCAACGACAACAATGACACATTTCTCACCCGCTGTCCCAGACGCAGCTCTTGTTTTCTCTGTCACCGTTTTGCCACAGCATCACGGCGCCCATTGTGCTTCTATCACCACTTCGCTTCGTTTCTCCGACGTCCTTCTGTCGCTCTTATCGTTTGGTTGACGATAAACCAGAACGTGGTGTATGTTTTATGTGACGGAAAAGGACCAGTTAATCCCATCGTAACCTTTAACCTCACAGCTGAAATCAAAGCGCTGAAGTTTGATCATCTGAATCCATCTTTACCCACAGAGCGATGAGATAACTCACCATATGTTGAAGTTTTACTCATAAAGAAACGCTGCAGCGGTGCTTCAATATTAAGCCCTGTAGCTAAAACAGAAATCAGCTGCCTGCTGGACTGAGAAATAATGAGGGGCTGCATCCCCCCGACTCTTCCCGCCATCCTCCACCCTCAGGTTGACTCCCTCTGTTATCATTTTTCCTCTTTTATATTATTCCTCTTGTTTTATAAGGTAAAGTCATCTTCCTCAATAACTCCCTCCCTCTCTCTCTCTCTTTCCCTCGGTTATCCCCTCCTGACTCCCTCTCTCTTTCCCTTTTTTCAGCGGTTGATTAAACCTCACGATATGTTTCCCATTAACACCACAAAAGAGGAGCAGGACTGAGAAATCTCCTTAGCGGAGCCGTGGGTTCAGAACATTTCTAACACACTTTACGGCGCACTGAAGACTCGTCTTTTCCTGCAGTGTTTCGACTTTGCTGCATTTCTGCAGGACGGTAGTGAGTTAGACAGAGAATCACCAGTACAAGGCTGCACAGAGTAAACGCTTTATCGTTGTGATGCTGAAACTGATGAGAGTGTTTATGTGAGGCTGCAGGTTTGTCCCAGTATTTCACTGTATGTTTCATTTGTTCTTGTGACACTCATGTCCTACCGTAAATATCCTAAGAGTCAGAGAGAAGATACTTCGTTCTCGTTATTTCCACATATAAATCCAGCACAAGCAGCAGAGTCCTCCTGTCTCTCATTACCAGTGTTTACATGTGCAAAATTTCTTGATCCGATCAAAAATTTGAGGGATCAGAAACTCTGAATCCACTGTTTATATGACGTGTGTATACATGCACCGAGCTTTATTCAGATGAGGAGCATTTAGACATGCGCAGAGTTTTCTGATTTCGCTAAAATAACCGCAGGAGAAGAAGAAGAGTATTTACGCCTGTGTTGTCAACAAACCAACAAACACGGTACTGGCTCAGTTCATCCCATTCAGGATTTTTCCCTCCACTCAGAGTTGACCTGAGCCTGATTCTGAGCGTACATGAGTGGGCCCAGCAGCACATACTGATCCTGCGTTACATGAGGAGATTGTATCCAGCAAGAAAGTTGTGTCCGACTCAGACCAGTATCTCTCGGATCCCGCGATGTTTACGCGATGTTTGTTTGGAAATGTGTCACGTTGACGTAGGGAAAACATACGCAGTCAGGTTAGTTTTGCCTCACGATCAGAATACGTGTTTACATGGACGTGTTTCGGGATAACGATCGGCATAAACCACCCCTCTCAGTTAGAATGCGGTTCATTCCGATTGAGCCAAATTGAATCAAATCAGAATTTTCCGATCAACATGTTTACATGATGTATTTTTATTCCGATTGTGCCATTGTGATGAAAGGAGACTAATATTGATAGCTGTGCACACACATATCCTCCTGCCAGTACAGGAGTCACCTTTTTACTGTCTTTAGAAACGAATTTTGAAGTTCCACTAAGTTTCTTCTTTTCTGTTGTTGCTCAAACTTGAGAGCCTGTTTTTTTTTTTTTTTTATCGCAACCCTGATCTTTACTTTCCATCATGGAGTAACTGTTCTCTACAGCCCACTCAGTTTGGCTTCACTTTTGACAGCCCGTCAGGCCATCCCTCTTTTTCTCCAGTGCATCATCTAATAAGCATTCTTAGTGAGTTTTTCACTGACGGCAAGTTTTAGGAAAAACTCTCTTTGCACCCTGAAGCCTTTTCTGTGTTCGTTTACTTTGTTTTGTTTCGACCCAGAGCAAAAAAAAAAAGTGATAAATCATGGATTAGTTTCCAGGCCATATGTTTTATTAAACTTGATGAAAAAATTGAGTTTTAAATGAATCAAAATTTCCTACAACATTAACTCTGAAACAGATGCCTTTCATTAGTCTCAGGATGTAAAGAGGCACATACAGCTCTGCTCACATGTCCATTAGAGCGCTGATGCCTGTTTGTCTCAATCAGTGTGTTCTCATAATGATGCAGTGAACTCAATTAATGATCTCCAGAGGATGTTTCCTCTCTAAGTTATCCACACCAGGCCATCAGAGAAACGACAAGATGACCTTCCCCTTCACAGTCCAGCAGCTAAAGAAAAACCTCCTTCTTATATTTACACCTAAAATATTCAGGATAAATACAAAGTCATCAGGATGAGTTTCTTTGTGAAAAGTCACAATTCAACCAAAGATTGCTTCGTCCACAGGGGGCGCCAAAGTTGGTGCAAACTGTAAATTACTAACAGGAGCTTTAAAAACAGGTAACCTTGAACCTGCCTGTAATGAGATGTCCAATTTTACCTCTAAACGAGCTCATTTCCTCTAAATATGAAACCATGTTTTTACAAATTTGATCGCCAAAATCAAAAATACATGTCAGGAAGCCAGAGCCAAAGATTTCCGGTAAAATCTCGACAAAATTAAGCTGCAAATGTGTGAAGAGGATTTTTATGAATCAAATACTCACTGTATTATCTCTCCTCTTTTATGATTAACCCACTTGTTTATTTATTTCCTGCTTCCTCCTCTCTGTCAAAGACTCTGCAGATCATATCAGCTGCTTTTTCTGCACTGCAGCATTCAGACTGAATGCGTCCATAACTGATGAGTGGCTCGCTGTTTGCGGGCAATTAACACAGAAAGAAAAGGCTGAGACGAGTGCTCCCGATGCTGCATTAAGCCTCTAAGCCTTCATCACCACTTCTTCATGTTCCTTCACCCCTCTGTTTGCAGCATGCATGGAAAACATGGCCGCTGTGGAGCTCCCTGCAGAGTTCGGAGCTCTGGCTGCAGGCCCAAACTGCTGCTGTGGAGGAAACTTTGTTCCTTTATTGCTAGGCTCAGAGACACATGGGTCTGCACTCCCTCTCTCCCTCTCTCTCCTCCTCCTCCTCCCTCCCTTTCTCTCTCTTTCTTCAGCACTGCTCAGGGCTTACAGCTTGAAGTGGGAGCTAATGATGCACTGAAGTAGGTTACCAGCCCGCTTTAGAGCAGGAGAACAATTTCTGCTGAAATGGAAATGTTGCACAGCTCAATGAGACGCCGAGCCACGCTATTCAAACAGTAATTAGGTGCACTGATGTTATCGATTGTGTAGCAGCATCAATGGCGGGGAAAAGATGGATGACTTATTTGTTTTTGTAAATGAAGGGGAAGAAATCGTTCTCCCGTGTGCCCCTGATGTCGGGCTGGACCAGCTGCTGAATGAACGTGCCCAGACCAGATCCTGATGGTTGGCCTCTTGAGTCTGGACAGACACGCACGTGATTTCTGAGCAGAGACAGAGCGAAAGGGATTCAGATCTACATATTTAGTGTGTAAAGAGAGAGAGAATCACTGCATTTATCTACGACGTCTTACACTTCTCTTGAGGTTGAGGACAGAGAGTTCTTTTAGGTCAAGGGTAAAAATAAACTTTTATAGATCACTGTGGGGAGTTTGTGCTCAGCAAAAATGTCACTTTTTGCAGAAAACAAGTGAAATACATCATCATTTGATGTTCGGCAGGAACATTTCTGCAGCCTGCAGGGCCGAATCAAGTGGTTCTGTGGCCTTGGGCAGGATTAGGGTTCGGTGACCCGAGTGACGCGATGAAAGGATGGATTCAGTCTTACTGGGATTTGTCTTTGGAAAATCTCCCAGTAAATTCAGTAAAATCAGAAGAGGATAAATCTTTTGACCCAAAGTATCGTCAACAAAACCTCACCTGCTTCACTGATCATAGTCAGAGCACGGAAAAACATACATCGAAGAAAAACAAATCTCACACATTTTTACTCCAAAGATTTGCAACCACATCTTTTTGCTGATGGGGGGAAGGGGCAGAGAGAGACGTAGTGAAAAAAAGAGACACAGTGTGAAAAAGAGACAGCTGCTTGGGTCAGCAGAGACGTGTGGAGGCTGTGGATAAACTCCCCGAGCTGTCTGGATGAGGGACGAAAGGAGAGATTTAGACAGGATGTGAAATACGGAGCTGGAGGGTGAGACTGACAGCAGACGGGTAACTGATAGAGAGCGTAAGATACCACAGAGAGAACATATTTACTTTTTAACACTCATTTGTCTTTTGTTTTAAGGACAAGTATTGTTTTGGGCGGCACAGTGGTGTAGTGGTTAGCACTGTCGCCTCACAGCAAGAAGGTCCTGGGTTCGAATCCAGGTCAGGGTGTTTCTGTGTGGAGTCTGCATGTCCTCCCTGCATCGGTGTAGACAGAATAAACAGCCCACATGATGAAACTCATGACTGTAAAACTGGCTACTAGCTGCATTACTGTCACAGCAGTTTTACAGTAATTTACAGTAAATATTTCATTATAATTTACTGCGCTTGTGTTGATTTAACAGTTAAATTCAAGATTACAGTATTGTATTAGATCACAGTTAAGGCCTGTAAAGTGATAAAGCAGTCATCTACTGATTTACAAATATTACAGTTGAATAATAACAAATTCTAGTTATAATTTACAGTGAACTTCTTATGTTGTTATATCAGCAAATATAAGACCTGTTAATATAAGACGTGTAAAGATGTTAATAATAAGAGTCAACTATCTCAGTTGAATTTTTTGTTTCTGTCGTGGATGACGCCATATTTTATCGCGTAAATCGAATGTTGTTCTCGGCCACTGTTGCCTTGGTAACAGGAAAAATCACAGCAAAACTCCCTCATTCTTGCAAACTGAATGTCTAAACTTCTGTCAGTAATGACGCTGTTTGAACAGACCTAATTTCTAAAGGTGGGGAATAACAACTCAACTCAACTTTGTTTGTAAAGCACAACCACAGCTGAACAAAGTGCTGTACATAGATAAAAAAAAATAATAATCTAAAAACATAGAAACAAATAATTAAAAACAAACTATAAAACACTAAAACAGGAGCCGAGTCTCATGCAGGGTTAAAAGCCGATGAATAAAAATGGGTAACACTTGACGTTCGACCTGAATACACCTGTGAACACCTTCTCAGGTGTCTAATTAGACTGTAAATAATGCAGAGAATGGAAAGAAAGTCCTCACAGGAACTTTTTATTAGTAACTGTTGGGGACGTCATAAAACCCAGAAAGTTCCCCGTCAATCTCAGAGACTGTATCGGACGACGGCTGATGAATTTGGAGATTGTCTGATAAACCGTAGAAACACAGTTTTTACCGTTCTCCTGAAACATGGGGCTTCATGCAGGTTGTTTTTGGTTCCTCTGTCATGGTTTCGATGTCCTTTTCTCTGCCCTCCTGATAAAGTCGCAGCATCAGGCACACGTCAGCTCGCCAACATGTCCACCCCGATGTCACACGTCAGAAAAACTGTTTTTTTTTTTAATTTCTTTTTCCCTATCACAGTCTCAGCCGGCATTAAACTTTTATTTTGACATTTTAGACTTGGAAGAAGAGCGGGCGCACTGTCAGGGTTGTTAGGTTGTTAACAAAGAAACACACAGGTGCAGTTCATCACACAAAGGTTAAAGTTCATGAAATATTCAGCTGCAATCACCACCCTGCTATTGTGCGCCTCAGCCGACCAGTCAGATAGGAGGTGACATCTTTCATTGTTTCTAACAGAATGAGGGCGTGACTTCTGCCGGGAAGAGGGATTTAAAACCACAGGTCCAAAAAAGTGGAATAAAAAAGGAGTTTTAGATCATTTACAGCCTTTATTTAACCAAAGTGGAGCCAAGAAAACATATTAAATACATGCATATTAAATTTCATGAGAGACTGCATGAGAAAACAGTTTCAGAAAAATGTAAAATAGAACATGATATCGTTTAAAGGTTTAAAAAATGACTCTGTAGTGGAAATCGCTTTATGTTGCTGAATTAAAAATCTTTAATCTTACTTTTTTTTTTTTAATTAATGGAAAAATTATCAAGTAACATCTCTTGTACATCCTCTCTGGTATTTTCACATAAATGTAGGACAAAAACGTGAAACTGGTCTCTCATAGATCACTGAGAAACGATCTCATCGATGGCCGTCGTCTGTGTCTGACACAGTCATTAAATCTTCGGTCACAGTCCTGTAGCTCCAGATTTACTCACTCTGAGGTCAATAATTCTATCTGGTCTATTCCTCTCAGGAGGGAAACTCCTCCCTCATTTATCCTGCACGCTAAGTTTCCTGTCAGACGTTCAATCTCTGGTTTCTCTCCTGTTTACACATCTAGTTCATCCCGGTGCCATCAGCCGTGTGGAGCTTGAATTCCTGCCAAATACCTGCTTTAGGGGAGGGGGGTTTACTCGCTGGAGGACTTCCATAATCAAGACTGCTTCTGTGTTTGTCACATGCAAAATTTCCAGGAGTGTGGTGCATGTGTGAAAGAGGCTCCTGTCATGTCAGTGTGTGAGCTTTAACTCATGGAGGCTCCACTTCTGTGCAAAGAGGTGTGGAAATAGAAAGCTGGTAAAGCCTCGTTTCAGACCTGCAGCACTCTGTTATATTTTTGTCATCCTGTTTGATTTATTGATCGCTAACTGGATGCAAAGATGATATTTTTAAAGGTTAGGTGCCTGTGCTTTCACACTCAGAGGAAAACTGCACATGTTCATGTAAAAAAAAATGGAACTAGTCCTTTAAATCAGTGGCAGCAGTGCTGAATATACACTCTTTTACAGTCTCACCTCTTCACACTGTCCCTGTGCTGCTGAGTCTTCGCATGTTTTTCCTCCCA
Organism: Xyrichtys novacula; assembly: GCA_962446985.1. Classification (NCBI taxonomy): domain Eukaryota; kingdom Metazoa; phylum Chordata; class Actinopteri; order Labriformes; family Labridae; genus Xyrichtys; species Xyrichtys novacula. The sequence goes on along the minus strand of OY660882.1, from coordinate 828,904 downwards.
TCACTCCTACAAGACCTCAGCAGAATACTCATTTACATAGAGAGTATATTTATTAAAAAACGTGTGTGTGCATGTGTGTGTGAGTGTGTGTGAGTGTGTGCATGCACTGAAGAGGCAGTTGGGAGACTGTGATTTGCTGGCAATGACTGAAGGAGAGGGTGGAGGGAAGGAGGGAGGGAGGTACGCATCGACGAAGCAGAGGGAGAGGGAGGCAGAGAGAGGGAGCGCACTGTCCCTATCAGCTTCTCTTTCACTCTGCCATCCAGGCGGCCAGCTCTTCTCCTCCTCCTCCTCCTCCTCCTCCTCCTCCGCATCAGAGGCAGCGGCGGCAGGGAGAAGAGAGGAAGGCTTGATTCAAGGAAGAGATCGCAACAGATTGATAAACGAGGCATCCACGGAGGAAGACTCGGAGGGTGTAAAAATCCATCACCGGGAGCGGGAAAGCGGCGTTTTTTTGTTCCCTGAAACACCCACACCTGAAGAGTGTGAGAGAGGAGAGCTCGGCGGGGAGAAGTGGATCACTCTTACCGGGAAAAAAGGAGTAAATAATGAAAGAGGACTTACACTCGTGGACAGAAAGACGGAGGGAGAAGTGAGCGAGTAAATTTGAAAAGCCTGACTCTGACTGTCAAACTGATGGGATCCATTTTACAGCAGGAGCAACAGGACGTCTCTTTTTTTAAAGAAATCTCCGCCTCTCTCTGATTTTTACACATTTTCTTGAATTTTATTTGGCGATATTGACGCTGCTTTTTGGAATCCCTGCTCCGAAGTCCGAGGGCGGCCATCCCTCCCCTCTGTGCCTCCCTCTTTTGTGCGTGTTCATCCTCACATAAGCGTCTAAAAGCTCCTCGTGTGCCTTTGTGTGCTCCTTCATTTTTTTTTACCTCCTCATTTCCACGTTTCGCACCCATCTGTTTCATGCTGGCTGTCCGTTCACACCTCTGCCAGTGTTTCATACCATCTGTGAGAGTGTCAGAGTGTGTGTGTGTTAAAAGGCTCCCTCTGCGTGTGTGTGTGTGTGTAATCATTGGCTCATTGCTAAAAAGGTGGCAGCTGCACAGGTGTAACTCCTGTCCACTCAGAGAGGAGAAATCCAACATCTACCAGCTTCAAACTTGACAGACTCTCCTGAGCGAGCGAGCTGGAGGAGAAGCGCTGGATTTATCGACCTGCAGAGGGGAAAAAGTGTCACTGTCTTCTCTTACAAGCATCCAGTGACTTACATCTCAGGAGCTGTCTCTGCATGTATAATACATGGCTGTCTTATCAATAATTCAGCGTCAGGTGGGCACCCCTGTGTTGCCTGGTGGGCGTTGATCAAGACGTCGAAAGCTGTGACTGTTGAGGTTTGATGCCTCCTGACGATGTGTCGCCTCCCTCTGCGTCTCCGCTGATCACCGGCTGCTTTCTGTAACAGCTGAGCTCACTTCCAGCTGTCTCTTGGCACATCAGAAGAGCCTCATCTCACACTCCTCGGATCAACTTTCTCTGCAGCAGACTGAATCATTTCTGCAGATTTCCACACAGTGCGTTGTTTTCTCTTTTTCTTTTTTTTTTTGTTGCACTTTGAAGCTCGACTTGTGTGTGATCCATGCGCCCTCGCCTCCAAACATGATCGGTGTTAACAGCCTGCACTCGGCCGGGCGCCTACGCTCACGCTCTCTTTGCACCGTGCGCTACGGACGGGACTTCCGGATGATGGACCCTTTCCGGTATCCCAGAACCCCTCGCTCCCGCTCGCTCAAACCTTTGGTGTTTCCAGACCTGCTGGGCAAAGCGCAGGACGGACAGAACCACCCGCAGGCTCGGAAGAGGAGAAAGGTATTGAACTGTTCGCTTTTTCCTCTTACACGTCATTTATCACCACAGCTGTGAATCATTTTACACCAGTGTGAAACATGTCATAAAAAGTTCAATCTTTACTCATATAACAGCTCATTGTCATCTGCTGGGGTTTTAATGGCCATTTAATGTCTTTTATCGCAGCCGCTCTGGTTATGATCCTCCACGCTCATAAAGAATAACACGGCATTAAACTGAAATGATGTCTTACACTTTGATTCACCCTCTCCGTACGCCGTACATATGCAGCGTACAGTCTCTGGTGAAGGTGATCTGGTCGGCTGCCAGGCCCTGATTGGCCGCACACCTCGCCTCTGTATAGTGTACAGTCTGCACTCAAGGCTAATGACTCTCATTTGCTGCCACTCGGTGACGTTGATGAAGCAAAGAGGTGAAGGTGACGAGCATCCATCTTCGTCTCAATGAATCTCAGGACTGAATGAGTCTGCTGCTGTGATTTACACCCCGCATCCATCCGGCTTTGTTCTCTGTTTACTCCTCTCTTTCTTTGGTCGCCCAACTTAAAATCCACACAGTCTCTCTGCTTTTGGAACTGTGTGTTCCCGAAGGATTTACAGTACAGGGCGGCTTATTTATGCACAAATAATCTTCAGCTGGAACACAGTTTCACTAAGTCTGGTGGCTCAGTTAAGGCGAAGAAATATTGGAGCATTTTTTACATGAGAAACTGATTTATGATTTACACAGCGCCATTTAAAACGGCCATTCAAGCCAATCAGCACCGCCCTCCACAAGAAGATCGAATCATTTACATGTGAGATAAATCCGTCAGTATGCTTCTGCTTTGAGAGCTCCCTGCCTGTCTTCATGCTGATGTGGAAAAGCAAGTCTTGTGGCGGGGAGAGCAGCAGCAAAGACCTCCAATGAGAACAGAGCAGACATCCGCATAAAATCAGACATCGCACTGGAGGCGATTCGCAGAAGAAGAAGCAGGAGAGAGCAGACATTGAAGGAAAGCGTCTAACCACACTAACTAAAGGTCCTTACACACCGGGACCGACGCAAATATCTGACGTGAAATTACGAAATATTCTGAAGGGAATTCTGGGAAAAAAAGACACGTCTCGGGTGGAAGCGAGAAGACTGACCCAACAGCAGACTGAGTGTTTTCAGTTCTGATTAGACTCTAGTGTTGAGATGTCTGTCTGTCATGATAGCATGGACTGAGTCGGAGCCAGTACCAGATAAACACATTGAACTATAATGTTGTGTCTTTTATCAAAAATCACTCTGTTCTCCGACACGTAAACAATCAGCCGGTCGGCCATGTTGGATATACCGGTGAATCAGACGTCACAACAACACGCAGTCTGATTGGTCAGAGGTGGACACACAGTATGCGAAACTTTAGAGAAATCGACCGTGATCCGAAAAAATAAATGCCGAAATATCGCAGGACGGGAAAACGTCGCTGATGTGAACACTTGTATTGAAAGGATACAGGTTCTAAAAAAAATATTGATGTCCGAAATAATCGCACGACAAAAACAGTCCCGGTGTGAAAGGACCTGAAGACTGTAGGGTTGTATATCTTCACAGATAAGTCTGTGAACTGAGCTGTTAGCGCTTGAAGAAGTAAGTCGAAGGATTTGTCGTGTTGCCTGTGCAGCAACTGATTTATCAAACGCACTTCCGGTTTTACAAAAAACAAAAATTGTGTCCAAACTGAAGACTAAAAACCTCAATGATGATGTTTTAGTTGTCGTGGTGCTGCAGGTGCGCGCCCAAAACATCGCTTTACTGGATCTGCACTTTAGATTTCCTTGCTGTTAAAAGTGCATCCATGTAACCAACACTCGTCATGCTAAATACACAACACAGTTTTTCAGTGTCGATGAAACAACAGTGTATTGATACGTGCAGATTGTGCATCAGTGCAGTGAGTGAAATGTCCTTAAATAATTCACGTTAGATACTGACGATAAGTTTGGTACATCACATAGAAATGGAGATGTTTAGTTGAAAGAGTCTCTGTTCATGAGTACAGACAGACATTTGTGCAAAAGTTATTTTAACAAAACAAAAAAACAGAAGAATATCAGTGAAAATACGCATAGTTCTGTCCATAGTGTCCTTTTTTACCAACATGACTCAGAGGTTTGAGTTCTTTAGAGAGGACATAAGATCAGCAGGTGATGAATGGGCTGAGCTTAACTTTGCAGCCCGTCTGGACTAACACCAATAATTGTTACGGGAATTAGCATCAAATCAGTAAACGACAGAACTATTTCATCAGGACATTTTTCTTGCGTAAACTATAACATTTGCCAACTTGTAGATTTCTTCTGTCTTTCATTAAAGTGATCTGATTATTCCATACGTCCTTCTTTTATAGACCAGATCTCAGAATCAGGAACATCCTGTACAGATGAATTAACAAGTACTCAGATCTCCTATGTGTGTGTTTATTGTTGAAGCATACACAAGCAAGGACACACAGTCCTCCACCAAAGCTAATCCACTCCTCTGAGAAATGCAAATCTGCAGCACAGTGCAGCCGCGATGTATGTGAAAAATCTGAGTCCGTTATCAGGACTGTATGGACACTCTTTAGCCACAGATAAAACAGACGAATCGTCTCCTCCTCTTCTTCATTTTACATGAAACGCTGAAGATCTCTCAGGTGGGTTCAGTCCACAGTAGGATGGATCTTTGAGATCCTCTGTGAGGAGTTTTTCTTTGATTGATCTGGCATTTAGTTTGATGGATCGGTGAAGGAGATGACATTTATATCTGCTGATTTTCTCTCATTTACAGTTTCTGAATTGATTTTTTTAATAAATGATCTGTGTCATGATAAATCACCAGTTTGCAACCAGAACATTAATTAAACTTTAAAGCTCCAGTGAGGAACTTTCTGTGTGTAAATGTTGACGGACTGAGTGATCCATCTGTGCGTGTATGAGCTGTGAAAGAAATCCTGCTTTTTTAACAGTCACTCATCATGAATGGGGGGTTATTTACTAAGCTGTAAATGCATCATCTGACACCTACCCCCCTCACAGCAGTTATAACTACTAAAGATTTAGAACGTAGAAGTTATAACGATATTAGCTGATGGTTTTGTTTGCTTTTGTAAGTCATACAGAGACTTCACGGTGATTTCAGCCTGTTAAAAACTCCTTACAGGAGCTTTAAGTACAGATTAAACAGACGTTTCATCTACATACATTTAATTTGTTCTTAAAGCTCCTGTGAGAACTTTTTTAATGTCTTTGAAACAGACTAAAATACGTGCTGATGACTTTTTATGAAATGCAAAAGCAAACAAGACCATCAGGAACAAGTTAATGTAACTTACTTTTATTAAACATTAAAATAATTAAATGTTAAGCTAATTCTAAAACAGCTAAATGCTAATATAAGGTAGCTTGTGCACTGAGCTAACAGTTTCACCAGAACTAATACTGAAGTAGACACCCTTCAGCCAATCAGAATGGAGGATTCCACCACACCACATTATGGGCATCAATGTCTTTTCAGAATAAAACTGATAATAAGATACAGTTTTAACTCACTGAGGCATCTTTGTTAGAGCTCCCTGATTTTACACTGAAGGAAGAGATTTTTATTGCTTTATAGAAATGGCAGCTTTTGATTGCAATTCGTGTTTGGAGTAAAGAAGAAAATTTTGCATTTGTTTGTAAGCTGCAAATGGTCCAAATCTAAAGGGTTCTTCCTTGGTCCATGCTGCATCCTTCCCACTAAGTTACATAAAAAAATCTGTCCTGTAGTTTTCAGGAAACAGCAGGTTGTTTTCTTCATCTTGCTTCATTTTCCCTCCTTATCCACATGATGAACCTCTGCAGTCAATATATGTAGCTGTTGTTGCAGATCAGTCGGCTTTTAAAACGTACAAATTCACTGTTAATATTTGATGTTGCCCAGATTTTTGCAGCCGAAGCAAATTTGAAGTCTCCCTCGTCGTCCCTGGAAGCTCAGCCGTCTGCCTGAAGGTATTAAAATGTATGAGCGCTCAAAGTTTGAGACGCAGTTTGAGATTTTTACAGTAAAGTGTATGGAAACCAGGACTAAATCTGCAATGGTTCTGGGCTTGATGGGACATAAATATTCATGACTCTCAGCAAGTGTTTCTGATTAGGCGCAGTTTCAAAGAAAACTCTGGAAATGAACCTGATTGTGCTCGTGAAATCAAACCTCATTATAGAAGCAATTTCATTTGACTAAAAGACACAAAGCAACAAAATGAGTCTGGGAGTTTAAAACAGCTGAAGACCATTAGCAGCAGTTCTTTAATCAAAGGGATGAAATGGAAAATGATCGATTTTAGCTGAGTGAGAGGTTTTTTCTACCATAAGGCAATTATGTTCATGTCCGCGGAGGACATGTGTTAGCGGTCTACGAGGAATTCAGAGGTGAGCGAGGTGGTGATGAAGTGCCCATAAGTGTCCTCTCCATCACCTCAGCCGTCACAGCTGTCCATCAGCTGCCTCGATCTGCGTCTGAAACACTAAGATCTGATGGCTTCATGCTGCCGCCCCTCCCCCCGGGCTCATCCGATAAAACTGGTGTAACATTCAGGGTCAGATGGGGAAGTTGGGAAATGAAGCGTCTGTCAGTCTTGACGTGTTGAAGGGTTTTTATTTCTAAGAACAGAGACAACGTTAAAATGAATTCAACAGTAATAAGAAGACATGCTAAAATTCTGGTTGCACCTTTAGCGTGCAGTAAGGGTCAGCTGATCCGAATATCTGAACGATAGTGGTGTTTATTTTATCCTTTTACTGTAATACATTGTCCTCGACAGCACTTCTGAGATATTGGTCATGGCGTTTTGCTTTGACTGATCTGGTATTTAATTTGATGGATCTGTGAAAACGTGACATTTACGTCCAGTGATTTTCTTCCATTAACATTTTATTGATTGATTTTACAACAAATGTTCTGTAACAGGAGTGAGTGAAGCTGTAGGGTGATGTTCATACAAACTGAGTGAACTCACACCAGCTTCTTATAAAATGATGTTTTCAGCCGTTTACAGCATGTCCATGTTGTCTGGATTACATTTATAAAAACATCATAAATTCAGCCTCTGTGGAGGATCTGCAGCCTCTCAGTTTGTCCACTCAGCGATCTGTGTAGACAGAGGTGCTATCATAATGAGGCGCTGCGCTGATTGGCCTGAATGTTGTTTGAGGGGTGAGGGTGCAGATGGATGCAGAGGCGGAAAAACACCAAGTCAAACTTTTCTCCTCCTTCCTTTTAGTTTTCACATCTTGTCATGAATAGGACCCAAAGGTGGGTTCGTCATGATAAGGAGCCATGGCAGATCCGCTGATCAGCTTCCCCTAAACCAGGGGTGGGCAATGAATTTTTACATGGGGCCACATGAGAAACCTGAACTGTGTTGGAGGGACGAACCAACAATAACTTCAACTTCAAATCATGGGGGTTCACACATAAAGAAAAACAAGCCCAAATAGGCAATTTCGAGTTAAAGACAAGCCTGAATAAGCTTAAAGTCTTTTATAATAAACGAACTTGGCAACTCTAAGGCGTCTACGAATATTTTGCCGATGTTCAAACTTGTCTCTGTTCATGAATGCAGATCTATGATGTATGCACGTGTGTCCAAACAGAAATAAAACAGCAGCTAGGTTTTCAAAATAAAAGCAACACACTTGTATAGCATGTTGATGATTTGATTGACAGACCTCACGAAGGGCTGGGCAGGGACATCCAAAGGGCCAGAAAATGCCCAGGTCTGCCCTAAACCGCCATCTGCAGGAACATCAAATTCAGAATCACTTTTCCAATAAAAGCATTAAATAATCGTGAACTGCATGCTGATGGTTTGGTTGTTGTTGCTTGTAAAAACAGAAATGGTAAGCACCCCAGAAGAACCCACACCAGTGCACAGGAGGGAGGTCTTACAGCTGTAGTTACAACCACGTATCTCTGTTTATAAGAACAGATGTCACAGGCCTACCTTTACTTTTCTTAGTGTTTTTTTTTTTCTGCTCTTGTCTCCAAACTGTAACTGAATTTTGTTTTGAAGGGGTCGATGAATTTGCATCGAAGCCTAAATAATGTAAAGGCTGATTGATCTGCTGGTCTTTCAGTTGACGGGCCTGCAGCTCGGTGGATAATGGCTCAGTGAATGATGTGGTGGTGGTCGACTGATTGGCTGATTGATGGGATGTTTGGTAAAGAAAATGAGTTGAGCTCCGTTAAACCAGTTCGAGTGTTTAGCAGCTCAGCTCAACCAAAATCTGTTAATATTGTGGTTAGAAACATTTATTTAGTTGAATCCCAAGTCTTTATAAATGTAACTTGTGATTTCTAATTGATTTTAATATTTGATTTTTATTATTTGGACGAATTGCTGCTTCCTTTCTCATCCTTTGCCGGTTCAGGCAGAGATAGAAATATAAAAATCCCTCAGAGGTGACAGTAGAAAAGCCAGTATTTACCAGCACCTGTAATAACTGATCATATCACTGCACCTGAAGCTCGCTGTCATATTTGTCTGAAAATGTGATTTTTTTTTTCTCCCTCTGCAGGCGCTCTACAACTCAATCAAGAATCAGAAGCTGCAATGGACGCTGTAAGTCATTTTTATTATAACCGCCCTCTCCTCCTCTGTGACTCTGTTTCTGTCCTTCCCTTTCACACACGGAATAACACACACACACATACACACATACACACACACATGTCATCCTGAAGGGCAGGAAACAAAGAGGGATATTGATTAGCTTGTTAGCATCCTCATTAATGACGTGTGTGTTGTCTGGCATGTGAAGGAAACATTAGTGTGTCAAGGGTTGCTATTCTGGATCGCAGCTCCGGAGCGCCTCAGAGATGCCAATTAAGTCATTCGCTTTCCAAGCTTTGTTGCCATAGTTACGGCACCATGGATACGACTCCATAGCTACCGCATTGCTCTTTCCATCCCTGTGTTCTCTCTGCTGCACACACACGCACACACACACTCATATTCGCTGGGTGATACATTTAATGTACACACAAATGCATGCTGGGAATCATTTCGTAAAGGTGTGTGTTCACTCTTTTTGTGTGTTTGTGTGTTTTTACATGAATATGAAGCTCAAAGAGACAATGCCTATGAAAGAGAGAGAGAGACTCCATTTAAATGTCTCTTTACCTGCATCCCGAACAAAGGTGTGACCACAGCCTCCCACTACCTCTCCAAAAATAGCTGCAGCAGCGCTCCCGAAGCAGCCGAATAAAAAGTGGTCAGAGGAGCAGATCGAGGAGGAGATCCACAGAGAGGCAGGCGATCCAGTTCAAACATCTCCGCTGACATATAGACGGCTATTTAAACACTCGCCTCTGCATGGGGGGGATAGGAAGGGTGTCGTTTTTAGAGCGATAAACACCGCCGAAGAGAAGAGAAACCACCTCCAAACCAGATGAATTACAGATGATGAGATTCAGCCCACAGCAGTCTGAGATGCTCGCTCTTTTTTTTCTGTTGCACGTGTTCGTTTTTAATATTTCAGAGTTAGAAAAGAGTAAATTCTGTCGATGCTGCAGCTCTGCTTTAAGAAAAAAACAAAAAAAACAGCGTGTTTGGCAGCAGAGCTCAGTGTCACTTTTTGCCTCCACTTTCACACCCCGCTCGCTCGCTCGCTCGCTCGCTCGATGCATTTTTCATCAAACAGGGGACATTTCTTCACTTGCAACTCATTGACTGAGATCACACGCACTCTGTGACAGATACACGGCTGTTCTTCTGTGTTTAATCCGAGGCTTCAGAGCCGCTGCAAACACAAACACACAGCAGCCGTCTGACCAGGCAGTAAGAGGTCTGCCGTACATCACAGAAAGCAGTAAAAACCTCCTTAAATTAGATCCAACCCTAAACTAAAGCGCTGTCTTTATGGTTTTATGTTCACTGCTTTAACATCAGGGGCGAGTTTGGCTGGGTTATTCTTGTGTTCGGAGAGGTCACAGCGTAAGCGTCCTCTGCAGGACGGACAGCAGGTGTTTGAGTTTTAAGATTCTTTATTTTAGGGCTTTTAAAGAGATAATAAAAGCTTGATTTTGGCATGAATAGAAACCTGGAAATACCTGTAAGAGAGAAAAAAGCACCAAAATAAACTGATTATCAGAGTTTGAACCAAGTTAAAGCTCCTGTGAGTGTTTTTAAACATTTATCAAATGGTTTTAAAATTAATAATGATGCTTTTTTTATCAGTGAAGTAAACTCCCTGTTTTTATTTTTCCCTCATTGAAGATTCACAAAAAATAATTTAAACATTTATTTTGCTTCTCTGATATCAAGAGACCGAAAGACTTTCAGAGACTTGGAGGTGTACTGAGAGGATATAAAGTTAACCTTCGTGTTATTATCTGTTAGCTGCTCAGTCTGATCATGTAGAGGCTGCAGCTGACATATTACAGCTAAAACTTCACATAAAACATATAAATAAGGAGTCATTATAGTCCGATCTGTGGAGCACATTCAGTCTTTGCACATTTACTGTCAGTGATTTTTCTATTTTTGAAAGTTTGTCCTTCTTTTGCTGTCAGTTTTAGTTTGAAGTGCACGCAGCTTCTTTGTGTCTTTATATTTCACGTTTTGCTCCAAGTTTGTGAAATTCAACAATCTGACAGTGGCGCGTGCTCCCTCCTCGTCTTTTTTGTGGGTTAAATTATCTTGTTTCCGACCAGCCGAGTCAGACATCCTGGAGTTTCTCTGGGTGTGTTGAACCTAGTTTTTTCGTACAGGCCCTTAAAGAGAGAAACGAGAGTCATTAAAGAGGACTGCAACCTCTGCGTTTGAAGTCTGTGCATTTTCAACGTTCAAAGTGCAATCCCAGCACAAAAAGTCCTTGTTCTGTTGTGTTTCTCCCTCTTGTGTACGTGGACCCGCTCATCATTGATTCACTAATCCACTCTCAGCTTTAAAAAGCGCAGTCCTGTGATCGAGGTGTGATTTTCAGACTCTAAAACAAACCGCGTGCTGAGATTATATGAATACAGATTGTGTTTGTGAGATCTGCTGTGTACATCCCATTACAGGTGTGTGTGTGTGTGTGTGTGTGGGCGCACAGTTTAGTGTGTATTCTGCTGCTCGATGAGAAACATGCACACACACAGGGAAAAAAAAAAAAACAACACAGCGATGGATGTTGTTTCACACCCCCACAGAGAGATACACGCACATGGCCACTCTCGGCGGTGCAGTTGGATGCACCCACATGTTCTCTGATAGCACACACACACACACACACACACACAGAGCACAGACGTATACAGAACACACATGCTTCCTCATCGGGGAGCGGGGGTGGAGAGCACAGGGAGAGGTGGTGGTGATGGTGATGGTGGGAATTGTGCAGAGAAAGACAGACGCAACAAGTCGTAGATGCAGATAAAAACAGGGAGAGCAGGGTGGAGAGTAATTTTATTAAAGGATGCCATGATTGCAGGACGAAGCGCGCAGAACGACGAACGAGCAACAAGAGGCGCAGGGAGGAGATCCATCTGCTCTATTATTCCTTTGATTCTGCCAATCCATGCTCTCCTCAGCCTCCCTCTGCGGCTCTAATCATCTTGTCTCACCCTCGTCTGCTGCCTCCACCTCTCACCTGCAGCAGGAGAGGGGACATGAGTGCCGTCCACACGCAGTCTGTGGTTTCAAGGAATCAAAATATGTCCCAAAAAAACAAAAAACAAATGATGTTTCACACTTGATGTTAACAGTCTCTCCTGATCAATCTAGTCAAAGACGTGAAAGCGAGACGAGCTGTGACAGCTGCAACACAACCACCTGCTATTCAATTAGCTTCACTCCTGATTTTACAAATTATGCATGAGTCTGGACTTTAATACGACCAAAAAGGGTGAATTAAACAAGAATAACCCTCTAAACTGTGTGCACAGATAAACAGATGATCTCCAGAGAATAAAAGCGTGTTTATAACAGGCTTTACACAAATTAAAGCTGCTATAAGGAGTTTTTCATGTTATTAAATAGACTGAAATAGATTATGAAGTGCAGGAGAGGTAATTGTCAGCCGATCAGCTGAAGAAACAGTCCTGTTTTTACTTTTTACTAACAAGGAATAAAACATCCGACTGTCAAAAGTCTGCAGGATGAGAGTTTTTTGTCAACTTTAGCATAAACAGGACAAAACAAGCAAAGACTACTTTGTCCACAGGGGGCGCCAAATTTGACACAAACTGAAAGTTCCTCATAGGAGCTTTAAAAACAGCATTTTCACATGGATTTTAATGTGATTCTTTGACTTTAGGAGTCAGCTGCAAGTGCAGATGTTTGCACAGTTGTGTTGGTTTTCTTGTTGTCTTTTATTTATTGGACCCTGATTAACCAGGTTTGTCCTTTTATCACAAAGTTGCAGACACAGAGAACCACAGTACAAGCCACAAACACCAATATTTGCAGTAAAGATGGAGTCAGATGTGCTTCAAAATCTTCTTCAAACTCTTAAATACACCAACTTCTCAAGTTTCATTCATCCTGCAAGAAATTCCAGGTGAACTTCAGTTGAAGCTTCGGGGACAAAGATGATAAAAAAGCTCTGGGAGAGAAAAAACTACAGTCCAGCACTTTTCTGTTTGACGTTATAATGAGCGTTTTCTTACCTTTAGAGTACTCGGCTAGTTTAGTCCCACTAAGTTTGTGCACAGTGGTTTTGGATCAGGACCCGGTTCATGGTGGTGAAATAATTACTGAAATCCTCCTTTTTGCACCTTTATTATTAGAATAAAGGTTTTGAAAAGTGGATTTTATACACCCTCCAGACTTTACCCAGAATGACTAACTGAGAATCAGCTGTTTGACCCTGTAAATTCAGATTCACGTTCCTCTGAATCTGAAACAGCCAATCAGAAGCTGACAAACACCATGTAGACTAAGTCATCGGAGCTGCTCATGAAATCTCTGAGTTTGGTTTTAGATTAATGTTCATTTAATTACATTTACTTGCATCAGATGAAACCAAACAGCACAGTGGGCTGTCTGAACTCAACGTTTGACCCGAATGTGTCTGAATCAGTGAGAATTTGAATATTCTTCACTCAGATGGATTCAGATTCAGATTCAGATTCATAAAGCTGTGAAATTTACAAAGTTTATTCAGGAAAAAAGTTTTGAAATTTAACATTCAAGAAGTTTTTTTATCAATGAGGAGAGTTTAAACCTGATTTTGTTTGTGCGCGTGTGTGTGTGTGAAAATAACTTGTCGTCTTTCACTCTTTGCTGTTTGGTAGTGACTCACAGAGGTCAGAGGTAAAACAGGTGTGTGTACTCACATCAGTATCCCAGCATGCACCTGTCCTCTCGTGCCAGAACTCTGAGCAGATTTTATCCAAAAAACTTTTTTCTGCTTTTTCTTTCTTTTCAGGTTTTTTCCTCTTCCTCCTTTTTTTTTGTTTCGTCACTGTTTTCTTCACTCTTTGTCTTGATTGATTTTTGTTAAACTGCTTCTTTCCCTCTTTTTTATTTTTCCTCTTTATTTTTAATTGTTTCATTTTTTATTTCTATCTCTTCTTTTCTTTTCCTTTTTCTTTGATGTAATTTTTGAAAGCTTAAATCTGTTCGACTTTTTTCTCAACTTTTTTCTCTCTTTTAAATTTTCTGCCACTTTTTGCTTCCCTTTTCTTGTCTGTCTTTTTTTCTTTCATTTATTTCTTGTCTTTCTTTCCTCTCCCGTCTTTTATTATTTCTTTACCTCCTCTCTCCATTCATTCTTTCTTTCTTTCTTTCTTTCTTTCTTTTTAGCACTTCTCTTTACATCATTTTTTCTTTTTGTTTCTTTCTTTCTTTTTCTTTCCCTTATTCTTCATACTTGAATGGATCTTTTCTTTTTTATTTTGTCTTTTCTGTCGTTCTTCCTGATTCCTTTCCTACTAATTTACTCTCTGTTTTCCCTTTTTTTCCCTTTCCTCCTTCCTTTTTTCTTTACTTTTTCTTTTCAGTCTTCTCATCTTCCTTTTTTTCTAACCTTTTGCTTCTCTCTCTGAGTTTCTTCTCAACTCTTTACCTTCTTTCAAACTTTCCTTTTTTCTTCTCTTTTTTTATTCATTGCTTTTCTTATTCCTCCAGTTTTCCATCCCCTCTTTCTCCCTTTTATTCTCTTTTTTTAATCCTTTTAAACCTTTTCTTTTTCTAAGTTTATATCTGTTTTTTTTCCTCCTCTAACATCCTCCCCTCTTTTTTCCTCTCATTGAATTTATTCAGTATCCACTTATTGTGGATTATTTTCTGCCATCTGAGAAGAGAGAGAGAGAGGGAGAGAGAGAGAGAGAGATCATCTTTGTCCTTTTTTTTCTCCCCCTCCTCAGTCTCTGTCTCCTCACCTCTCTCTCTCCATCCTCCCTCTTCCCTCCCTCCACTTAGTCTCTGTGTGGAACGGGAATCAGGCAGTTACCAGGCAACAGGCTGCGTGCTCATTGGCTCCCTCTCTCTCTCTCTCCTTTTACCGCTTCCTCCCTCTCTCTCTCTTCTGCACGGGGTTAACTGCTGTTATGTTGTGTTGGTTACTCATATCGTGGTCTCGGGGGGGTTCTGCATCCCGCCATTATTCTATTTTCAGGCTGAACTTTTGCATGGGTGCCGCCTGGTGAGGTAACAAGTGGGATTGCCGTGTTGGCTCACCAGGCAGCTGCAGAGCCTCTCTCCGTGTTTCTGCCTGAAGCTCCCATCATCTCCTAATGTGACAAATCCCTTTAAAACACTTAAAGAAATGAATACAGTGAATTATGAGGGATTATCAAGAGAATGGGATTAACACTGCTTTGGCAAAGTGTGTCGTGAGGTTTGTCTGTCATTCAAATGTGATACAAAACACGTTTTCTCTCATTACAGTGATAAATACAACTTTAATATCCAATTAAAAAAATTATGAGTCTGAATCAGGAATACTTGATTGATTTACGGCGAATTATGACACATGCAGCTTGTATTTACTACTTTATTAAAGCTCCTGTCAGGAGGTTTTAGCTGGTTATACAGCAGATTAAAACGAACAGCGAAGCCTCGTTATGACCCGCTAAATCAATCAAAACCATCAGGATTAAGATTAATGACTTCAAATGAGACAAACATTCAGAAAGATCAGATTTTAGAGTTAAGTACACATAACGCTCAGACACACAACCAGATTCTGTTGAAAACGCCAACACTGTTTTGGTTTTTGGACACTCAGGACAGAGTTGTACTTCCTGTGTGGTTTTGCGTTCACATCCTGGACTGTGTAGAACATGGGCATCATGTCTGTGACGCTACTTATTTGTTCCTGAAGCAGACTCTTGAAGTCTATCGCCATTTTTTTGTAATGCTGTCTCAACCTGACTTCCTGTTGACCTCCCGAGACGCCATTAGCCTCCTCCTAAACAGCCTCAGTGTGTCGGTCCAGTCAGGCGCGTCTCTCATTCACTAAACGCACCATCAAGATGTTGGAAATTACAATATTTGTGTTCAAAACATCATTGGAAAAACGTGAGACAAAAAGTGAGATTAGGACGGATGAAAACACGACAAAAATCTTCATCTTCAAAACAAAATTCTTGATGAACACACACACACACACACACACACACGCACACACGCACGAGTAGAATAAGACATGAAGCTGCGTTCAAAGACGTTGAGAACTGAGCAGCTCATCAGACTCCTCGTTTTCAAACATGGCTCCTCCGACTCTAATGAGATCTTCACCAGAAACTTCACATCCAACCGCAACAACTTCACTTTAATCAAGATTAAAGAGGTCTGGTAGATTAAATTATAATCTGTCAGTGCTGCAGCCTCAGACTCTTCATACTCCACTCTCATTATTTATTTCTACATTAACTGTCGCATAAATCAGATTTAAAGCTATTATTACTGTCACTTCAAGTGGTTTCTACTGTAATCCTCATTTATTGTCAAGTTTCTGTTTTTGTCTTTATTTGCAGATTTTATTGGAGTACAGCATGTGTGTTTGTAAAGTAAGCAAAGTTTTCTAGAAGCAAATAGGACTAAATGTATTTATATGTAAATGTTTATGTAGTTTAAGCAGATAGAACAGTCAAGCACCGTAGGAAAGTTCAACTGCACATGGGACTTTATACCACCCGTTTCCAATAGGTGGCACTGTCAGTATGTCCAAAGGGTTGATGTAGATGAGAAATATGGAGTACAGCCGACCTCGGATGTTAAAGTTACCTCAGTGAGGTGATTGGATGGAGAGGCGGAGCAGGAGATTGACCAACGGGAGCTGTACGGGACGGATGGCTCCCATTGGTCAATGTTTTTGCAGCCCTGCACCTGCTAGGGTGAGCAGATTATTTCCGTTCTTTTTTCTCTTCACTTTGTGGAGATCGCACTATAGGACCATGATCACCATAGAAATGAGATTCATAATAATTACAATCTCTCCAATCATCAACCATGTCTTTAAGGAGGTACGATTCTTTGCATAGCTTTGGTGTATTTTACCAGACCTGACGCCTTCGCAGAGTTTTTGTTGAAGTATAAAAAAACTTCATCCATGAGACTTTGGACGATCTGATTGGATGTTCGCTGGTTTTCAGCTGTAACTCAACTTGCCTTAGCTCGGCTGTTTCTGATCACTGACTGTTAGCCTGTTAGCCAACTGATAACGACACAGTTGTGTTGAAGTTGTGTTATGTTGCTTTAGAATATGAAGATCCGAGAATCAAATAAAGTTCTACCAGAATGAGAAGGACCTCTCCCGTCTATTAAAGACTGTAAGTTTGTGTTTTTGATGAAAGAGTGAAAGAGTTTCTCACCTCTCTGAGGCTCCATGTGAGCACGGAGAGGAGGACGAGCAGCAGTGATGCGTCTGCATTTCTTAGAGGGATGTTGTCCTCCTCCCCCTGGGGTAAAGATGCCCCTGTTTTTCACCTCAAAGCTTAAAGAGGAAGATGGTGTCACTCCTTTGCTGCGCTGCTTTTTGATCAAGCAGAGAGGAGGACTGTTTCTCAGGAGAGCCGTGAGGGAGCAAAAACATACAATTAAAGCTTTGAAGACAGCTCCATTCACCAAGGTTTTCCCCTGGATACACAACGCTCTGTGAACGTCTTGTGTAACCGAAGCGCTGCCAGGACGCGATATTACTCATGTGCTCCGTATGAAACCAAAGTTTGAGTGTGAAATCTGCAGACCTCGTGTCCTGTGCGCTTCTTGTGTAACGGGCACACAGTGAGAGGCGAACGGACAGGATGAATGACGATGTGTTCATTGGCGTTGCTAATGAGACGTGACACATAAGTGTTGATCGCCATGGACTCTGCTTTTTATTTTGTCTCCACAGCGACGAGGAAGAGCTGAGGAAGTCGTTCTCGGAGCTCGGGGACAGCCTGTGCGACTCCACCGCCTCCAGATCCATGAAGCGGGTGGGCAGCAGTGGAAAGCCCCTGTCGGACGAGACGGAGCCCTCTGGATCGCTGTTATACAAGAACGGGTTCCTGGTCCGGAAGGTCCACGCCGACTCAGACGGCAAGAGAAGTATGAGTCTTTATCGAGGATCAAAACTCATTCCTGAACAATCCGACGTGAATCCATGTCAAGAAAAAGCTACACATCTGCACAAAATCTGCACATTTCTGAACACATTAAAAACATTTTTCCCACTGGAGCCGGATTTTGTCTTATGGTGCAGTTTATATTCTTGGTTTAATGGAAACTGAGACTCAACAGGAACAGATAACAGCTGTAATTAACAGGGAAAATTGTGTTTATTATGCAAACATACCCTGGAGGGGAAAACTGAGCTTCACTTTCAATCCGAACACACTGTCACTTCTTAACTTAAACTGCTGGATGCATTTGGAGGCTGATCTGCCGTCGGATGAAAACTAATAGGTTCCAGGATCAGTATGGAAAAAAAATACAGAAACAGATATATGAGATTGTTGCCAAGAAATCTTCCGCATGCATTTGATGTCGTTTGACCAGCAGATTAATTAAACCACACTGAGTGACAACACCGGGCTGAGTTGTTTACTGCACTAACAATTAATGTCAAATCAGTGCATGACCGAAGGTACGCGCTGCTCCTGCTCCATGAAATTAGAGGAACAGACCAACCAGAGCACGCCCGCATGTAGACTGTGTTATCACCGATTTCACACAAATTTACAGTCATCAGTGATCGACCCAAACATCTACACTCCTGTTTAGATGGACAAAGTGTATCTGTCTCCTCTTACAGAAAAAATGAAGTGAAATGTCACAGCGCTGAAATCTGACACAAAGTTTGGCTGATGGAGACACAGCAATTAAACTTACGAATGAAACTCCCAGAGATCCACAGAGAAGTGAATCTCTTAAAATTTGTCGTTATTTGATTGTAGCATGGAGGTGTTTGCTCCAAATGTGTCTGAAATTGAAAGAATAATATTGCGTTATATAATTTAATTGCTTCTATTAATAATTTGTTGACTCTGTAATAAAAAAAGTGAATTTAAACATGTAAAAAGGGGAAAATCTGAGTCAATTTTGTCAATATGGCGACAAGAAATTAAATTTCCAGATTGTAACATAAAAAGCAGGGTCTGTCTGTTATCCTGGTTACCTGGGAGACAAGTCCCGCCCCTGCTGGTATCTGATTGGTTGGCTGGGGTTGCAGTTTAAGCGTCTTGTTGAACAGAACAGGTGGAAATGCTTATCTGCAGGTAAACATATGCTAAGTAAACACTCTGAGTGTCCTGTAAAAGATGCGTCATGTAGCAGTTTCTCTCTGTGGACTCACACGCTGCTTTTTACTCTCTCTTGTACTCGGAGAGTTCAGCTCTAACTCCTTTTTTTTCTCCCTCTCAGCTCCACGAGGTAAAAGAGGCTGGAAGACCTTCTACGCCATCCTAAAGGGGCTCATTCTCTATCTGCAGAAAGTGAGTCACTCGCTTTCCTGCTGAATATTTTTGTTATGCATGCACACATCTTTGTTATGAGACAGTGTGAGGAGCATTTTGTAACAGCTACCACTTGATATTCATAATTCAACCTTTAAAATAACAGGTGACTGCATCTCCATATGAATCCTGTTTGACATTCATTCTGGCAGCGCATTTTAACAGAAGGTGAATCTTCGCCCCCCGTGGTGAATAACAAAAATGTTCTGTTGGATGATGTTTTTACACACAAGCTCCTGAATCCTCGACTTTTTTTTATCAAGCACCCTCTCAGAGGGAGTCCCTTTATCAGGCCCATTTCCTGTTTACTCATCTGAAAGTGCTCTGACATGATGTCCGCCCTCACAGTCATGTCCTGGCACCGTGCTGAGGTCTGGCTGTGGTATGAGGAGACCTCTGCCAGCAGAACAGCCCGCCGATTCTCTGCAGAAAACAACAACATCCAACAAGCGGATGTTACTGTCGATGTTTTTGAGATTTTTTTTTTTCCTTTTTTAGTGCAAACAGAAATGTTTTCACAGCCTCATGAATGGAGACAGGTGCTTAAACTGGATCAATCTGGAGCAAATGAAATTCAAATTCTGCCTCTTTTAGTCTGAACATATTTTAAGTCACATATTTAAACAATAAAGAAATTTTTATTCCCCCAAAATTTAATTTGAAACTTTTTTTTTTTTTTTTACTTAAACAGATAAATCATTTTTATCTTTTATGTTTTAACTCTTACCATTTTTTGCAGATTAACTCCTCATCTAAGAGGACTTTAGTAAAGATGTGGTTGTTATCATGATTATTCACCTTTTATCAAACAATGAAATTCAGGGCAGATGTGTGAACTATGTGTCAAAACAGCAAGTGTGATATTTTTTAAATGTTTGTTCCTCAGATCAATTTAAAAACCTCAGAAAAAATTATAAAATAAAAAAAAATTGCAAATAAAAAATCACTTATTTCATGTTTAAAAAAGGTTTATCACAAAGAAGATGATATTGGTTTTGCACAGAGAAATAATGTTTATTTTATAAAGGACAATGACGTAAATTTCACATTTTAATAATATAAATTACAATCATGTATACTGCTCTGCAGAAAATGTATAGTGCACTGCAAAATACTGTATATTGCAGAGTAGATAATGACTGTTGCACAAATAGTTTATTGCAGAGTAGAAAATCTATGACTATTTAAGTAGATGATCAATATTGCTCAATGCATGTTGGATGTAGGATTATAGATTATCAATATAGAACAATAAAGCAGTGTATTCAAAGGTAATTAGTTTGTTTTGCAAAGCAGATAATTTCAACTGCAGCAGTGACATCAAGTAATTAGTATATGGCAAATTAGGAAATGTCTGTTCCACAATATAATAGGCTTTGTCTTTTTGCACAGTAGATACTGTATTATGCACAGTAAATCAATGCATATTTACTGTAGATAATGTACAATTCAATGTAAATTAAGTTTATTCTGCGGTAAAATCATATTTATTTTGCACAGTAGATAATGTGTGCTGCATGGTTGATAATATCAGTTACACAGAAAAATCATATTTCAATATTTCACTGTAGATAATTTATATTGCAAAGCAGAGTGATATACAGCATGTTACAGATTAGATTAGTAAAATTTACTGTATTTTGCAGGAGTAGAACTGTGATTTCTGGGAGAATCATGGAGTGTAGCTTTGATCGCCCAACAATACCATGACGATCTCTTGGTTTTGATCTCAGCGCTGATGTCTCTCTCTTTGTGATAATTCGTGACTGCAGGGTGAATACAGGCCAGACAAGCAGCTCTCCGAGGAGGACCTGAAGAACGCCGTGTCCATCCACCACTCTTTAGCCATGAAAGCTTCAGACTACAGCAAGAGACCCAACGTGTTCTACCTGAGGACTGCAGACTGGAGGGTTTACCTTTTCCAGGCACCGTGAGTCAAATACTCAACTTTCAAGTATAGAGCATGGGTAACTGCTTAGAGAGCTGAGAGAGTTTGTGCAGTAATAAACCACGATTCCATATATGTGGTTATCTATTTAATTTAGAGAGCACGTTTTTTACAGTGGACAGCAAGCAGCACCCAAATCTAATCCAATTTAAGATGTTTAACCTGATTATATATGATATTTATTAAAAAAAGATTAGATTCAATGTGTTTATTTCTGTGTTAAAATTAAGCATAGGCTCCAATGAGGATTGACTCGCTTTTGGAATCAGCCTCAAGTGGCCAATACAGGAACTGCAGTTTTGTGCAGCGGCTTTAGTCTTCAAAATGAGAATTTCTGTCGTGTTTGCGGACTCAGCTCACATAAAAGTCCGGGCGCAGGAGGAGGTTTAAACTTTGGGAGACTCACAGCAGCAGATTTGAAGTCACTGTTTTGGAAAGAGAGGTTCAACAATCACATGTGCCTGTGATCTTTCAGCCATGCAGCGCTGTCGTAGGTAACAGGATTGTAGGACACCTGAGCACCAGATCCAGCTGTGCCGACAAGCCCACTCGGTGTGCGGAACACATGCGGAGAGCACGCCAATCAGAGCTGCACGCTCACACTGAACGGGGTGTTTGCAGTCAGGCGAGGTGGAGGTGTGCATGTGTGTGTTCAGGATCCAGGCAGTGGCACATGAGTGGCCACATGTTTCAGCCCCCCCAGAGAACCGGCTCTGTGCTCCAGTTGCAGCTTGCGTTTGTCCCAGATACTGAACCCCTCTCTGTCTCTCTCCTCTTTCTGTCTCTCTCATCTCCGTCCCTCTACCTCTCCTCCTCCCGCTCTGCCGCTCCCCGGAGGTTTGAGCCAGGCAGTCTGATTCAATCTGATATTTCTCCTGGGCCTCTAATAGGTCTGTTAGTGTAAAACAGGCCCTTTTCTCTCAAGTATTAATTGGCTCCAAAATAATGTCTTTGTCAACAGCAGGGCTGCGTTTTCTGATAATGACTGCTTTGATGTTTCTGATGAGAGCTGCACCACAGAGAGGATCTACTGTACTCTGTGTGTGTTTAAGATCTGTTTGTATTTTCTCTTGTGTGTTTGTGCCAATGCTCATGTGGGCGTGTATGATGCATCACAGGAACGCTGAGCAGATGCAGTCCTGGATCACACGGATCAACACGGTGGCTGCCATGTTTTCATCTCCTCCCTTCCCAGCAGCCATCGGCTCCCAGAAGAAGTTCAGCCGACCGCTGCTGCCGGGAACGATGTCCAAGCAGAGCGAGGTATTTAACCCGGAGGGCTCGGACTGAACCTGGTCTGAGTGAAGTCCAGGATCTTGTGAAATTCATCAGACTGAGCCGGTGCAGATCATTCAGACCAAGAGTAACGACCCGCTCTGTGCAGCTGTTTTCAGAAGGCTTTGACACGTCATTTTTCACCTCACAACGAGAGTAATTAGAATTAAATTTTCATGACTAAACACTCCACTTAACACAAATGTGATATATCACTATTGGCCGCGAGTGGCTGTGACTGGAAGTGTTTCATTCGTCATGTTGATCTGAAGTGAAATGAGAGTGAAAACACATTACAGCTGTCTGTTTTTTTACTGCCCGGAGAAACAAATTAAATTAAGTCGGTAAACGGTCTGATGATCTGCAGCCGGAGCTAAGAGCACGCTGCCACCGTCGGAGGATAAAGGCTGTGTTTCCAGGGACTGCTGTTATCAAAACAAAACCTTTTTGTTCCTTTGATACAAATACTGAGCAGACATAAAGACGTGATTCATATAAGGAACAATAACCAGAGCAACCTGACAAACAAGAACTGTCATTTCGTGTAACCGCCTGTGAAAGGCCGGATTTCCTCAGACTTTGAAACAGAACAGAGACGAGGCTCAGACCATGTTTTATAGAAGATTGATTTTATTTTTGTACTTTTTATTATTTTAAAAAAACTCAGCGTGCTTCTGGCATAAGTCTAAGGTGGATCCGTCGTTAGAGATGTCACAGGAATGATGTTTCAGCATATTCATAAACAAACAAGATGGCAGCTTCTGTTAAAACCACTGATTTTCTGCCACTTTAAACAAACTTTCCCCGAGAAAAACTGAACAAATTAGCAGAGGTGGACTGTCATTAACCGGGCTGATGTCTGCGCTCCTGATGCTGACTCAAACAAATAATGTCTGCAGACACTGCAGGCAGCCTCCTCAGTGCGGCTCTGTTCCGTCAGCAGAAACATGCCAACGCTGGAGGGCAGATACTTGTTTTCATTCATTCCTCAAATGTTCTGTCTTTATATTTCAGATTTCTTATGTCAATCAGATATTAAAAAACAAAAAAACAACATGATATAAGCAGCAGCGACTGTAAGAACTTTGTAAGAACTCCTGTAGATCACACTCCTCCACCTCGCTCCTCCTTTTCATGCTGTGTCTGATTAAACCAGGGTCAGTCACCTTGGTTTTTCATGTTTGTTTTGGTTTTGGGGTTTCACGTACACACCTGGAGAGGCAGGGAGCTCTCGGGACAGAGTCATACCAACAGATATGACTTAGTGGATGCAGAGGAGTTTGTAGAGAAGTATTGATAGAAGAAGTTTGAATCAGATTCACCCAGATGTGGAGGAAGTAAAACTCAAATTTAGGAAGGTCACGATAGGAGGTGAGGAACTGAGAGAGAGTGAGGACAGGATATCGGGGAGCTGATCAGGTTGATGAAGGTTAAAGGAAGCAGGTGTTTCCCTTCACCTCCTCACTTTTGATTCTGTGCTTCACAGGAGGAGCAGATGAGATCACATGAAGCACGATTTAGAGCTCTCTCCACCGAGCTGGCTGAACTTCGCTCATACCCTCCCGACCGTAAGGTCAAAGGTCGCGAGCTGGAGGAGTACCGCCAGAGGGATGAGTATCTGGAGTTTGAGGTAAGTAAAGAGAAGAGGAATGAAGAAGCGTTGAGTCAGTGTCACAGTTCTGCAGCTGATTGTGTTTGTGTGTCTCAGAAAACACGGTACGGGACATACGTGATGCTGCTGAGAGCCAAAATCCGGAGCGGCGAGGAGGACCTGTCCGTGTTCGAGTCCCAGCTGCTGGAGGACAACGGGCTGCAGAGAGCTCACTCCAGCCCCACGCTGCAGGACAGCAGCCTGGCCAGCCAGCTGAGCCAGGCCAGCAGCACCAGAGACGGAGGCACCAGCAGCAAAGCCAGCGGCTGCAGCAGCAGCAAACCCCGACAGGAGGGTCAGAGACACAGCTACAGACAGGCTGTCAAGAAGTGAGGCGGGGCCGGGGCGCCGGGAGCGGCACAGCGTTGCACTGCCAGCGGCGGGCTGTCTCCCTGCACAGGTTTTTATTTGAGATCCAGGAGGGTTTGGAGCTCTGCTTGAAGGGGGAGCAGGAGTGAGGGTCTACCCCACACCCTCCCCCCGACCACGACACCCCACCCGGCACCCCAATCTTCTCGTCTACCAGAGGAGGGCTGGGAAACAGCAGCCAGGGTGTTGGTGCTGGAGGTGGGAGGTCACAGACGTGCAGAGACGAGGTGTCTTTGAGAGCGGACGCTGGGTAAAGCAGCAGACTGATCTGCAGCCAGACGAAGAGAAAGACGGTGCTCAGAAACACCCGACAGGAACGAACATACGGCATCTTTTAGGTTTCTCTTCTTTCATTCTTTCAAAGCACCTCGACCAAAAACATTCTCCCACCTTTATCTTGACTTTTCACTCAGTTTTGGGACCAAATCTTTTAAAGCATCACATGTCAGACACCTGATGGTTCGTTTGATGTGTAAAAGCTACCGGACTTTGAGAGTACCACCAGGTTTTGCGGAGCCATCACATTCCAGCTCCTTTTTTTCCCCCCGCCACATCCCCGTGGTGTGTCCACATTCCACTCAGGAGCAGGACATTACAGCTTTGGCTTCTAATTCACTGACGGTGGTTTGAAGACTGAGCACCGCGGGTGGTAATGAGGGGTGTGGCTGCAGAATACGACGTGATGAGATGGTGCAGCTCGTCTCTCCTCTCCTCTCGATCACTGATGGCCGCTTAGAGGCAGAAACATCAGTAGAAGTCGCTCACGGTGTGCAGCGATGTAACTGCATCTCATTAAGGGAGTTTCTTTTCTTTTTGCTTACTCGAACGGGCGATCTCTTTCTGCTTCTGTCCCGTGGTTGTGCTTCTGTTCTCTTTCTATTTCTTGGCTGAGAGTTTATTTTCTCAGCGATCCGCATGCCTGCATCCAGCACAGCTTCTTTTAGGCCTTTTACTGCTTTGAGGACGAAAGCCGTTCTCCGTGGGGTCATTTCTCTTCATGCTGGTGCCATAACCCAACATGTCTGTACTGATATTCTCTCATTTAGAAGCCCCTATTTTACCACTCACCAGGCAGACCCTGAATGTTCTTGTTTTTTCAGTATTTTTACAGTATTTTACAGACGTTCGTTGATGTTGAACCTTATTCCACCTGTGTATGTCAAGTGTATGATGAAAACTGTATAAGGAACTATGTTACCCATACTCTTTGTAAGCATCCAGGATATGTTGTATATAATGCATTGTTATATTGTAGGATATATGACGACAAAGTATATTTACAATATATTCAATACACCGTTGTGAAGAAGCATTAGGTACGAGTCCCAAACGCGCTACACAATAATCATGTGTTCTTTTCTTAACATGGCGGTACTAGATCAGCACAATATACGTAATATAGTGGAGACTACGAACCTATCAGAGATTAGTACGTGATTTAAAGATGTTAGAAAGGTCGATAGAGAAAAACTGTAAAAAGAGGAATGAAGAGGCGGAGCATGGTTCGCTGTGAACAAGCATGATTTTAAAGGGATCAGGGCTGAAACTGTGGAGCAAAATGCATGAGGAAGAAGAAGAACGTACTTCTCCGAAATGCAAAAAAGTGAGGACACTGTGTAAAATCTTCAACAATGCTGATACTGATCAAGTGCAAAGACAACATATCAAACGTTGAAACTGAAAACTTTTACTGCTTTATGAAAAGTAAATGAAGTCGGGACTGCAGGCCGGCCAGTTAATCACAGGACTCTTCTACTAGGGAGCCATGCTGTTGGAGTGCACACAGATCACATGGTTATACAAATCCTCTAAAACTGTTACAGACTGTATATTTTTCAGCATTAATCACGTCTTCTTGGATGAGAAAGTTTCCCATGTTTACCCCATATCTTTTATACAGTCCAGTCCTCCTTGGACCAAAGACAAAGACACTGTCCATGACCACATGACAGTTCTCCACCTTTCCTTAGTCCACCTTAAATGGTCTGAGGCTGAGGGAAGCTGCTGGATTCCTGGATCATGTTTATATTTGGTGTCCTCTTTCTGAGTTTTTGTGAGTGATTTGGAGCACATGTGGTGATTTCCACTACAGAGTCATGCCTGTTTTTAACGCAGTGCCACCTAAGGGCCTAATATTTACGTCTGTGCAGAAATTTCTCCTGACTCTGGAAGCTTTTTTTAAAGATATGAAGTGCGCCGAAAAAATTAGTTTATTTTCCTGAATTTTTTTTTTTTATAATTCAATGATTATTTATATTTTTCAATGTTGCAAGAGACAAACGAACATCAAACAAAACAGACAGAATGGAGGTCAAAAATAGTAATAATAATAATAAAATAAATAAACAAGGCAGGTGAGTTGGCAAGGCAAGAAAGTTAACAAATCTGTCCACTAAAACTGTCCCCTTTTTCTTTTATCATATCATTTTCACAACTTAATCCCCCCAACATCTTCTTGCCCGCTACAGTCCCCATCATCTGTGTTTTCCACATACTCAGTGTGGGAGCTCGGGGTTCTTTCCAACACCTCAGGATAGTCTGTGCACATGTTATTAGGCCAGTTTTTAATATTCTCAAACTGTTTTTATTCAACAGGGGTACCATAGATCTGTCTCCAAGGAGACATAATCTCGGTGATCTGAGAAGTTCGTAATTTAATGATTTGCTCATATAGTCGATAACTTTTTCCTGCAAGGGGAGGATCTTAGAACATTCCCATAATGCATGAATAAATCTGCCACTTTCTGCCCCACACGTCCAACAGAGATCATTGTTAATCAAACCCATCCTGTTAAGTCTTGATGGTGTAAAATAATATTTTTCCTGAAATTGTTGAACTTTGGAGTATTGATCCTTCATCCATCTTCTGATAAATTCAGCCTCTCTGTCATAACATTTTCACACCCAGTCTTGTCACTAACCGGGTGAATTAACTTCATTTGTTGGGAGACGTTCCTCCAGGTTTTATTAATTTTAGTAGTGTCTCTCAAGTGTTTCATTGACCCCGTCTCAACTTTTTCCAAACGTTTTGCGAGCATCAAAATTAAACTGAGCATAAATTTTTCATAATGTGATGAAACTTCTCAGATTTAAGATTTGATATGTTGTCTTTACTCAATTTTCAATTTCAAACTGGATTGAAATAATTTGCGAACCACCAAGTTCTGTTTGCATCAGCGTTGAACACACTGTTCCGACCTTTCGTTGTATTTTGGGTTTTAAAGGAGGATTCATTCAGGACTGTTTCAGCGGGAGTTCATGAGTCTGGTAGCCATACACACCTCATAGCATTATCGATGTATAGCCATCTTTGACTCAGGCTTTAATACCTTGAACAGCTGCGGTGCCGGTGTCCGACCAGCAGGGGGAGCTGTTCAGTTTTTCAGCCATAATCACACCTGCTGCACCTGCAGTGAATATGCATGTCATCGCCCGCTCAGCTGAGGCCGGGGATGGAACCTGCAGGGCTAAACCTGACAAGAGCTGTTTGTATTATGAACTCTGGATGTCAGTGTGTAAGTGTGTTTTCATATATGTGTGTGTGTGTGTGTGTGTGTGTGTGTGTGTGTGTGTGTGTGTGTGTGTGTGTGTGTGTGTGTGTGTGTGTGTGTGTGTGTGTGTGCGCGTGTGTGTGTGTGCGTTTCTTGCTGTTTGTGGATGTTAGTGTGTGCATGCTGTGACTGTGCCTGTTTAAACGAGAGAGTTTCCTGTTGTTTCTCCATCCTTCAAACGTGTGCTTTGTTCGTTTTCAGATCGGATAATTTATCTTCAGGCTTCAGTGTTCGGTTGTGTTTGCCTCTGAATCATGTTCTGCCTGCAGTTTAGAGACATTTCTGAGTGTTTTTTTAACAAAGAAGCCAAACAATCCAAGTATTTCTCTCCGATTCTTGTCTCATGTGATATTTTAACAAAATTATTTGGTTTTGGACCGTAAGTCAGGCATAAAAAAGCAATTGAAAGACATTAAAACGGCCATTTTTCACTTCTTTCTGGTATTTTCCATCCCGCTGATTGCTTTCAAATGAAAGTAATCTTCCTTTGCAGCTTTGCTGCACACTATCTCGTCTTTTTCTCATTTCATCCTCTGCTTTTCTTGGCTGCACCTTCCTCCCCATCTTTCCTCTCTTTATACTGCAATAGTAATGCAGATATTGTTGCCATAGCTGACATCTTTTACCTCTTACTTATGTGGCTTCTCATGACTGTGACTGCTCTGCATTTATTAGTGATGTTTGATCCTGCTGTCAGTGAACAGACAAACTCATCTGAAGTACTAATCATGGTCTCCTGTAGGGACAGATTAGGACTTCACTCACAGGAATAAGCTGTTAGATTCATCCTTAAACATTCGCTTTACATGATATAGATGAGATCAACATTCGATGACGGGGACTCTTTTGGATTCATCAACTATCACTTAAAGAGTTACTTTATGGTACAAACTGTGCATATTTATTCATAATTTTATCCCCCCATGAAAGGCACTTTTAAAGCACAGTTTAAAAGGTGATCTCAAATGAGTTTACATTCGGTCACAGATTGAGTAACTCTGACTGCAACTATAAGTCAATAAATTGATAAAAAAGTCTGATATATTGGTGTTCTTAGCTGTCCTAGTTGTCTTAAACGTTGTAAAGTCAGCCTCTGTGGAGGACCTGCAGCCTCTCAGTTTCCAAACTAGATATCCATGCAGCGATCTGAGGGTTGAGACTGCTGCAAAAGCAAATGTAGAGGCGGAAAAACACCAAACAAAGACGGCGAGTGCTCCAGAAGAACCCACACCTGTACCAAGATTAATGTTGCACAGTCAGAATCAGAAGAAAAACAGTTTTTTTCTGCTTTTCGGCTTATCTGGCTCCAACCTTTGACATCTTGACTTTGAAACACCGAAGCAAAACCAGGTTGTGGGATTGGGATGGTTTTGCATGCATGCTTTTGCAGATTACGCCTGTTGTTAGGTCAACATAGGAGCCGATATAAATCCTCTCTTTGAAGCTGCTTTTGTTTCCATATTCTCATTTTGATTAGGCTGGAGGATGGCTTAATATGTGCAGGCAAGCAAGTTTTTTTTATTATTATATGAGACCTTTAAAAGAAATTTCATATCCAGTTATTTTTGCATTAATTTGAGCCAACTTTTAATCATTTAAGTCACATTTTTGCAGGTCCCACCACGTTCAGATTTCAGAACAATCCTTCTGACATTTACAGACTGAACTTGTAATTCATTTTAAAATGAAGCGCCAGTTTTCAGATCACCTCCAAATAGTGCAATAACCTGACCCGACGGCATGTGATGGGTATTCTGGGCGCAGGTTCTATACTCGCTGTACAGTATGGATGGATGTCGTATATAGAGGGAGACAGCTCCACCTTGACAAAGTCTCCAAGGTCCTCTCCTCCCCTCCTCCTCCCCTCCATGTGTTGTCTCCACTCCCTTTCATCAAAGAGCAGCTGCAGGATCTCCACAGCGCTGGCTTACATGAAAATGTCTGGTTCCCCTGGTGACGGCTCTGCCACGCTCATGTGAAAGTCACCCTGTGGTTCTGTGTCCAATCAGGGCTGCAGGATTTACCTCTGTGGAAGCTGCCGTGCATGTCTGCAGCCGTCTGGACAAACTGTTCTGTCCACCTCATTTCTGAATGTAAATAAAGCATGAGATATTACGGCCTGCGTTCATTTATATTATGGTAAGAGTATTCAATGAAGGGTTAATATATAATAAAGTAGGTCAACATTTTTCCTGTCCTTGAGCTCATGGTCATTTTTGTTGTTTTTGTTTTGATTTCTCTCAATGTGAATGAAGGAAATGGCTATATTTAACGCTGTCGTATGCTGTTGTTTTAGAGAATCGAGCCAGCTCGAACAAACCTTTTTACATGAGGAGATCTGGTCTGATCTGGTCTCTCAGTGTTTTTTAGACTGGTGCAGGTTCAGTGAGGCAATGTTCATCTTATGCTACATGCACAGTGAGCTACATGTGTCACTGCCTTTGTTTCAGACTCACCAAGGAGCTGTTGTTTGTGAGCTTCTCATTTTTGGAGGCAGAAGATGAAATAAAGGTGTTTTTGAAGGTTACCTGTGTCTCTGCATTATTGTGTTAAAATATGTCACATTCACTCAGATTTTATATCAGTGAAATAAACAAAATGCACAAAGGTGTTTATGATTCAATTGAGTGTTTTTTTGTTTCTGGTCCACTAAATCTTAAAATGTCAAGAGTGAGATTTGTCTCAGTAAGATTACTTGATTACCTTTGCAGATAAAAAAAATGAATTTGAATAACAAAAAAATTTAAATTAAGACCTGAAATGGAAAAATGCACACGTAGGATTAAAAACATAGTAATGATGCATTTAAATACACAAGTAAAATGATAATACTGTAAATCTAATAACAGACCGAACTAACTGTGTTAGGAATGAAAAATGAGATTGTCACACACTCATATACTTTGCAATAGTGCATTTATGCATATTTTGTAGATCTGAATTTCCCTCAGCTTTCCAGCTTTTCTGGATATTTTTCTGACTGTAAAAAAAATATATATCACAGGCAAATTTACAACAAAATAAAAGCAGAAATAGAAGTGCAAAAAGAAATACAGCAGAAAGAGCAGTATATACATGCACATCCACTAAC
Organism: Xyrichtys novacula; assembly: GCA_962446985.1. Taxonomy (NCBI): domain Eukaryota; kingdom Metazoa; phylum Chordata; class Actinopteri; order Labriformes; family Labridae; genus Xyrichtys; species Xyrichtys novacula. Next base: position 798,278 of record OY660882.1, on the reverse strand, counting down.
GTATAAATATCCTCATAAATGGGATCAGTTACACACCTTAGTTTGCTGTTTCCAGGATTGCATTTGTCTGATAGGCACACAGTCTAGTGTTTACAGTTATCTTGGTCGACTGTCCGAAGTCAAAGCATTTTTTATTCCTTTTAAAGGGATATTCTGGTGTAAAATAAAGTTAGGGTCAAACACACTGTAAAACCGGGTTGGACACCCCGTCGAGAGATGAGTGTTACCAACTGCTTGCTTCTCTAGTTATACCAACTTTAGTCATGACCACACGATAGCAATACAGAGAGCCACGCGCTCAACCAAAGAGCCACTTGATAGTCACAAATAATGCTCAGAACAGCACCTGACTTCATCAACAGTACATATAGGGTCCCAGCACTAGCCACCAAACATCTTTTTAACTTTGACTCATTTCTTTAGCAAAGAGACTAAACACAACTCACCTACTCTCTTCCAGCAGCCACTTGTTTGTAGCGAGACCTCAGGCCAGTCCATTACGGACAACAGCAGGGTGATGCAGCTCAAGGAAGAACATTTATGATCATTACTTTATCATTTCCTTGAAGTAATAATCATCATAATAATCATCTTGCACTGCAGACGCGATAGTTCTTCTACCTTCTTCTACCCTCGTCTGATTCCACGAAGTAATGATCATAAATGTTCTTCCTTGAGCTGTGTCACCCTGCTGTTGTCTGTAATGGACTGGCCTGAGGTCTTCCTACAAACAAGCAGCTGCTGGAAGAAAGTAGGTGAGTTGTGTTTAGATTCTTTGCTAAAGAAATTAGGCAAAGTTAAAAAGATGTTTGGTGGCTAGTACTATGGCTGTGACCCTTTATGTCCTGTTGATGAAGTTAGGTGCTGTTCTGAGCATTATTTGTGGCTATAGAGTGGCGTTTTGGTTGAGCGCGTGGCTCTCTGTGTTGCTATCCTGCAGTCGTTACTAAAGTTGGTATGACTAAAGAAGCAAGCGGTCGGCAACATTCATCTCTCGACGGAGTGTCTAACTCAGTGTTACGGTGTGTTTTACCCTAACTTAATTTTATACCGGAATTATCCTTTTAAGAAATATATCAACAACTACAGTTGCTTAAGTTTTGCCATAATTATCCATAAATGCCTGAAATATTTGAGGGATTTCATATGAATTAAAGTTTTGTGTTGAAGTGTACCTGTTTGGATTATATAACGAACAAAAGAAAAACAACTTCTTCTCGGTAGTCTATTTTTCCCAGATGCAGGTATATACATCATACCTGATCGTAAACGGCCCTTTGGTGGTTTTAGCGTTCCCTGAACAGCAGCGGGTGTTGTTGTTGTTGAACGCGCCCTCGTTTCAATTTCTACGAACTGAGCCGGGTTCGCGATGACGTCACACGCAGGAAAGTACACACACTCTCTCATGGCGCCGCGGCCGCTGCTGCTGCTGCATTGACCCGAAAACAACAAGACGGACAGCGACACGTTCACACCGAAAAACGGCTCATGTCACGGTCGTAGAAACAAGAAGTAAGTCTCTAAACTCGCTCTAGTCGAAGCTCGGCGTAGAAACGGTCGATGGAAACGTCAGCGAAGCGGCGTCGAAGCCTTCGTTTCCTAATGCTAGGGAGCTAATCTCAGGAGGCGCCGTGTTTTTACTGGAAGCTGAGCTGCTGTCTTGTTGATGTTGATTTAGCTGTCTTCCTATCCAAACTAACCTTTTAGAAAACACTTAAGTGTAATTTTGCTCTCTCTTTCGTTAGTAAACCTCATGTAGTTATGTATGTACAGGCCACTTTAGCAGGAAACGTGAGGCGCGTTTCTGCGCTGTAACTGACATTAGCAAGGCATCTGATCCAGAGCATAGCCATATCCCATCTGCCTGTTAGTCCTGTTTAGATGGATAAAAACACTGAGAGCGGGACTGTTTTATGTTTTTTGAACAGTGTAGATAATTAAAGCTGCGTTAGTCTTCTTATATAGAAGATTAATTTAATTTTAATATCATGTTTTGGTCTAGCTTACGACACAACAATGGAGAAACCTCCCTTCAGACAGAACCAGAGCTGCGGAGACTGGGAGCTGAAAGAGAGGCTGGGCATGGGCGGATTTGCTCATGTTTACCTCTACCAACATCATGTGAGTTTACAGCCACGAACAGGCCTGACACTGCACACATGTGACACCTCACTCATTTGGAAAGGACTCAAAGAGATACTACACAATGACTACTAAACCCATACATACCTACTTCCTTCTCAGATGATGTGCTTTTACACATTTTTATTCATAGTTTTGCAAATCTTCGTCTCAATAGAGGATAATTATGAGAAAATCAAGCCTTAAAGTCCTGTGAGAAGTCTTAACAGGAATGCATCAGACAGAGACGAAGCCAGGTTATTATTCTGTGTTCATTTTGTTTGATGAGCGTGTGACCATGTATCAACTTTATTAAAATACACCTTAAAACTTGAGTAAATAGTTGGAGTGTCGCAGAACCACACAAAAACTCCACGCAGGACGCTCTGCTCATACACCGCAGGAGTGTAAACCAGGTTTAAACCAACAGTGATGCCTTTTTTATGACCTTGAAAAGCAAACAGGTCCACCAGCATCGAGAATGACAGCAACCAAGATCCTCTACATCTCTTTAAATGCGTCATAAATTCCTGGAAATTTCCCCAAATGTTCAGGATGAGCTGCGTGTGTGAACGCAAATGCCACATTTTCACGCCAACTTAGTCCTGCAAGCCTGCTAGTAAAAGTCCCACAATAAGTGAGAGTATACTGATGTCAAGAGGCAGATATGACGATACATGTACTCACTTCAGCTCAACAGCATGTTTTTTTCTTCTCTTTTAAAACACTGTGAACATGTACGATTATGCTCATGTCAAACCGCCAGACTGTTGCATCAGTCAACATCGTGCATGTCTTAAAAAAGGTTCACAGTAACTACCAAGTCTTCTGTCCAGATGTGCAACTTTGGAAGATTTGTCCTGAATTTTTAGAGGTTTTTAGGAGAGTATGTGTGATAAACTTGATATTCACAAGAAAACAAGATAAAGTTACTCTGCTAAGAAGCGTGACATTAGGATTGGGCGATTTGGCAAAAAAAAAGATCACAATTTTGCCATATCATCCGATCTCGATTACTATCATGATTTTTTTTAAAATGCCAGTTTTAAAGCAGCTGTACTAAAAACTAAAGAAACTAGAGATTAGTTTAACATTTTATTAACATACAAAGTAAATAACAAAGTAAATTGAATAAGATACAAAAATGAAAAATATAAAAAAAAAACATTTTAACTCAGCCTTACAAAAAATGTAGATAAATACAAAATAATACAGTGAATGAGTTTACAGTCCTGAGTGTTTCTGCAGGAATGCAAGACCCAAAATAAACCAATCGCCCCCTCAGGGATAATGAAGACGCCTTAAAATGTAAACATTAGATGATGTAAACGTAGATAATACAATTGATCGCTGCTTTGGTCTGGTGGCTGCACTGCTAGTTGTGGCTAAACTGCTAATGCTACTTGTACCGTCAGCAGCGACAGGCTGTACAGACTCGCATTTTCATACTTTCTGCATAATCACTCGGAAAGTACTTCTTCAAATGATTAAATAGAACTGTTGTGTTGCCGGTTTTTGAGGCCACCGATGGCCAACATACCTTGCACATCGGCTTAATTGCTCAACGTCACTTTGGAGATACCTGAACTACCGCCACACAACCGACGTTGAATAACTTCTCAACAGTAACATCTTTGGAGGATGACTCAAAGTCATGGCTGACATCTATTTTGCTGTCCTCAGCACCGCATTTAGCTTGCAGAAGTGAGCAGGAAAAGCTCGACTCTGATTGGCTGTTGTGACGCACATTTCCTCCATGTTTGATGAGTAAATGTGCTCACAGCTGATCACCGTGATCGAACAGAAATTTATCACTATCATATAATCGCCCAGTCCTACATGACATGCTCACAGAGTCGTCACTCACTGGAGCTTTAAAGGCTGTGTATTAAGTCTCTAGAGAGGCGAATTTTCCCACATCGTCCTCTACTAGAGCGGCCAAAATTATGCTCAGCATCCAGACCTCAGGAATATTAGTTTTCCCACCTGTATGGCTGACTTCATATCAGCGACTCCTCTGAGCTGAGGAGTGTCCGTGAGTGTCCGTGATTGAAAAGACTTCGCTGGCCTCAGATTACAAGTCGAGTATTTGGTCCAGAATCCAGTTTGTGAAATGCAGAAGCAGAGGGTGTGGATCAGCGTGCGCTCTGACACTTTGCTTCTCTCACACAGACTTACAAGAAAAAAGCTCCACAACAACTGCTATTTTGGGGCATGTTGTTTTTTTGGTATGTGCTGATTAAACAATTGAGTTTCTGTTGTCTGTTTTGCAGGAAACAAATGAAAAACTAGCTGTGAAAATGTGCCGTCTGGAGCTCACACCAAGAAATAAGGACAGATGGAGCCGAGAAATCCAGATCATGAAAAAGTTCGTCTTATTTTTTCTCGTTTTCCCGACTTAAGACAGTTACTCTATAAAGATGTGTCCTGATGTCCTGGCAGTGCCCGTGAACCACTATTTTATTATTGATTAAAGAGCAGAAAGAGCAGAATTGATGTCAAATGAAATGAAATAGTGAAACATGACAGTGCAGAGTCTGTTTCATCAAATAGTAATACTCTCCTCCTTCGCTCTCGCTCAGGTTGAATCACATAAACGTCGTGACTGCTCGAGATGTTCCAGACGAGATGGAGTGCATCGCCCTGAATGATCTTCCACTGCTGGCCATGGAGTACTGCTCGAGAGGAGACCTGAGGAAGGTGAGGGGCTCACAGACAAGAAACCCGTTTGCTTTTAGGTGCTTTATGAAACTTTCCCAGAAGGATCTCATCTCTTAACTCGACCAGAAATCCATATTTAGCATCTTATCTCTCATTTTAATGGAAAAAGTTCTCCAGAACCTCTTTAATACAAATACCAAACCCTCCAGGCAAAGTTAGCATCATTCCTTCGTTCCTTTGTCACTTTAGTTTCATATTTCTCATCTGAAAACTGCACGTAAGTCTTTGTTTTGACATATCAGATTTCCGTTCAGCTGTGGAGATTGAAAATACGCTCACAGGCCAAAGTTCAAGGAGTGTCTCGCCTGCGTGATCGCTATCAGTGCAGGTCAAACCCATGACTCACCTTTTCAGCATCTCTGACTTGTTTTATATCATCCAGCTTCTCTGCTTTGTGGTCGTTTTATATCAGGTCTCAGTTTGTGAAGTTTAAAGCCTGCAGAGCTGCGACCCTAAACTCCCTGCAGCAGAGTTTCTTTAGCTCATCGTCGAGGCGCCTTAGACTGAAGACTGACTGTTTGTGTTTCCAGATGCTGAGCAAACCTGAAAACTGCTGCGGTCTGAAGGAGAGTGAAGTGCTCTCGTTACTCAATGATGTTGGTACGTACACTCTTCGCCCATGAGCTGCTGCTCCTTCATTCAGACACGTCTCTTATCGTCCGTTTGACTGCTCTTTCTGCTCCAGGATCTGGTATCCAGTATCTGCACGAGAACAAGATCATCCACAGAGACCTTAAACCTGAAAACATCGTGCTGCAAGACATCAGCGGAAAGGTGACTGGACTCTGTCTGCTCTGTTGATGTCTTTTTTTCATTGAATTGTAATGAATCGGTCTCATATTTGCTTCTTCTTCTTCCTCTGCAGCTGGTTCACAAAATCATTGATCTGGGCTATGCTAAAGACCTGGACCAGGGCAGTCTGTGCACCTCCTTTGTCGGCACGCTTCAGTACCTGGTAATCAAACGGTTAATTGTCTTATCCTCAGCTGCACCTAAGTTTGTTTAACCTAATCCTCTTCTAATTACGTTTGAAATCCTTTGATCTTCTTATTATCTGTGTTTTTTTTTTCTCACTGAAATTCAGAATAAAAGTAAAAATCTAGATTTTTTTTGGTTCAAACTCTTCACCTTTTTCTCTCGTCAGGCTCCTGAACTCTTTGAGAATAAGCCGTACACCGTCACCGTCGACTACTGGAGCTTCGGCACCATGATCTTTGAGTGCAGTTGTGGTTTCCGTCCGTTTCTGCACAACCTCCAGCCTGTGCAGTGGTAAGATGACCCGGCAGATTAAACCGTCTGACAGGTTCACTTTGTGCCCGAGCCTATTTTACCAGACAGCCATTGTCTGGAGGCTGTTTTGGTGTTTATTTTAGATTTAAGTGAGCTCATTAGTCAGCCAGGAGTTACCTGGATTCACCTCTCCAGAGTCAGAGTGTGAGACATGAGGAACAGATAGAGGGTGAGGTGTTGGAGACAGGTGGTGCCGGTGTAATGAAAACAGCAGGATGTTTGTTGTTGTAGTTTGGCAGCTTATTAACACCTTCAGGAGTTGGAGCAGCACACAGTTGAAGGAGGAAGTTTCTTCTTAGTCGGTGTTGGGGTTTTTTTTTTACGGACACTCAGAGTCATATTTCAGTCAGACAAGGAAACAAAACCTCATTCACACATATTTGCTCTGTCTCAGTGTGACTTACAGTTTTTATCTCTAATTTATTTTCCGTAGAGCTCCAGAACTAGTTAGTTTTGCATGCAAAGATATAAAACTGGAAGCAAACAGAAGCCTAATAAGAATAAGGGTGATGTTTTAACCCTCAGAATCCGTTCATATGGACTCGAGTTTCCAGTGAGAAGCTTTTTCCTGGTTTTCATCATCACTGAACATGTTGTTTAAACACACAAAGAGGAACCTGGTTATTTATATCCGTCCATCTTCTTCTGCTCGTCCTGGATCAGGGTGATCTGATGACTCCTGGCTGGGTAAAGGGGCAGCAGTCCAAACAAGACCTCCCTCTCCCCTGCAGCGTTTTCCAGCCCCTCCTATAGGATCCCAAGGTGTTCCCAGACCAGACGGGATTATAATCCCTCCTGCTTGCTCTGGGCCAACCTGGATGTACATGATAGATATTTGCATCCCGGTCTCTCAGTGTGATATCTTTTTGTGTCATCTGTAACGGAACAGAAATAACACAAACGGTGTCGGTTTTCACGCCCCTCTCAGACGTGCGCAGTGTTCCTGAAAATTCCCTGGAATAACCCTGTACCTGCGAACAAACATCTGAGTTTTTCACCTCGGCTTCACGGTAAAGTGCAGAGAGCAGCAGCAGCAAATCTTTAGAAGCAGTACTCGGTTGGAAATGCTCCTGCAGCGCAAATAAATATCAAAAGTCGACATTTTGCAAGTAAAAGGTCGTGAGATGGCGGCGCGCTCGCTTCTCTGTCGATACTGATGAAGTTTAATTTCTCGCCACGTTGATGAGAAAAAACTGTTGCTAGAGCGTTCATATCTGTTTCGCTCTCCCCACTTTTTTACATGATGAACTCGCAAACAAACGCTTCTTTGAGTTAAGGTAGATGAAGTTAATGTGGGAGGGGGTGAGCAGCTTGTGGAGTAGTTATCGTCCATTTATCGTTATCGAGGTGAACTGATCAATATATCCTGATATTGATTTGAGGCCATATCGCCCAGCCCTGATCTAAACTCATCTAAACTTTGATGATGTTCGTGTGAACAGCGCAGTCAAGTGAAATTTTCCCTGGTTTGTTTCAGTCACCCTGAGTTTTTAAAAAAACAACATCTCTGTGCAGATCTGACTCCTCCTGAAGTCAGACCCTCTCGCTGCAGGTAGTTGGCAGCTTTCAGAAACTGTGGTGAAGAGGTATGCATGCCACAGTTTCCTGCTCTCTTTCAAAGCTCTTCAGGTTGCAAAATCAGGTTTCTCAAAACTGGGTTAAGGGCTTATCCCAGTTTCTGAAATTGGGATTTGATGTCTGCATGCCCAAAAACAAAACCAGGATGCTCAAGTTCATAAAAACCCTCATTATTTATTTTGGCCTCATCCCTAGAGTAACCCAGCAACTTTTGTTTGGGTGCAGCACAAAGTGGAGCGGCAGAGTTACAAAAGTGTGAGCAAACAGTAAAAGGAGGTTCATGTTTGGGCTTAAAGTCGTACCTGTTGGTTATTTCTGAGGGGAAAAAGTTCCTGATTCGTCTGCTCTGACCTCTTTTGAAATGGTTAATTTTCCATCAGACTCCTCCTCGGCCTTTTTTGCGAATGATCGTCTTTTCTCTTCTCGTCATCAGGGCCAGCAAAGTGAGGAACAAAGGTCCGAAAGACATCATGGCTGTCGAGGAGCTGAACGGAGAAGTCAAGTTCTCCACACACCTCCCCTACCCCAACAACCTCAGCAGGTGAGCAGTGTGCGAGCGCTAAAAACACGCCACTTCACACGCTACATCGTTGCCAAGTGACGGCTGAAGGAAAGAAGAAGATGGACCCGAGCCACAGCCTTTGTGCTCCGAGTTTCTGCTGCCAGCTTCCCTCCTCTAACGTGGTTTCATTGCTGTTTTCTAGGACTCTGCTGGAGCCCATGGAGGCTCTGCTGCAGCTGATGTTAAAGTGGGATCCGGTCCAGAGAGGAGGAAAGATCAACTCCGATACCAAGAAACCCATGTGCTTCGAAGTGCTGGAGCAGATCCTGAGTATGAAGGTGAGACCGACTGACTCGGTTCAGTTTTAGCAGCTGTCTGATCAGAGCTGGAGCAGATCTAAATGACCTAAATCTGCTGAGAGATTTCCTTCCAGAGATGTTTAAGGTCCAGAAGCTCCTCAGGCTTTCTCAGGACCTGCTGGACTGTGGGAATATTACAGGGTGTCTGTGAAAGGACTAGTAAGTAGGTACACACGCATCCTTCTGTTTCCTTCTCCTCAGGTGGTCCACATCCTGAACATGACCACGGCTCAGGTCCACTCCTTTCAGCTGACCCCTGAAGAAAGTCTCCACAGTCTGCAGAAACGCATCGAGGCGGAGACCAAGATCGAGGTGGTGAACCAGGAGCTGCTGCAGGAGACGGGGGTGTCGCTGGATCCCAGGAAACCTGCTGCACAGTGTGTCCTGGATGGAGTGGTGAGTGGACTCTCACGCAGCTTCAGTTTTTTATTCAAGCGCCTGGAGATTCTTTGAGTCGCTGTATTTGACCGTAACAAACCAAAACAACTTAAAAAAAATCTAGGAAGTTTATTTCGTCCTCATCCGTCACTCTCTGTCTCCTCTCGCTGACAAAGCAAACATTCGTGTCTCCCATTGGAACATTTACAGAGACAGGAGTAAGTGTGAAAAAGACGCTCTCTGTGCTGAGGAAACTATAACGACACGGTGGAAGCTACACATCCAGACTCGCACACTTGAAATAAGAGCGTTCAGGGACTTTGAATCAGGCTGTTAGTCTCCTCTGAATAACAGGTGGAGTATTTGCAGGCGGTGTTAAGCGGTGATTTTCTTCTCTCGTGTGCAGAGAGGCTGGGACAGCTACATCGTCTACCTGTTTGACAAGAGCATCACCAAGTACTCCGGTCCTTTCAGCGCCAGACAACTGCCAGATAAAGTCAACACTATCGGTGAGGTTCTGAAACAAAATCGCACCAGTTTGAATTCATTTACAAAAAAAACCAAACTACTGGTGTAAAGTTTCTGCTTTCATCGCCTGTGTTGTCCTGTCTTGTTTTAAAATTTCATATTTCAGCTGTAATCCTTTTTTTGTCTTTGCAGTACAAGAATCCAAAACTCAGCTCCCCTTGGTCGTGTTGAAGAAGGTTTGGGGTGAAGCTGTGAGTTACATCTGTGGCCTGAAGGAGGATTACAGCCGGCTCTTCCAAGGACAGCGAGCTGCCATGTGAGTCAGAGGAAAACTGTGAAAAGTTTTTGATCATTTTTCTGTCGGCAGGCTGATGCGTACGAAGAAAAAAAACAGTCCACGCACGTGTCGAGTAAAAGTAGGTGGAAATGTAAATCCGACTATGATACGAACTTCTCGACTTTATGTTCAAAAGACAGCCATCGTTTAGATTTCCTGACTTCATCGAATGCGTCATAAAAGAACCTTTACTCAACTAACAAACATTTTAGAGGTTGAAGTTTGACTTTTAACTTTTCACTAATCCGCATCAGGATGATTTTTCAGCAAACTCACAGAGGAAGATTTCTTTTTGCTGTTTATGCAGGAAAACGGACTAAAGCCTCTGTGTCACTTTGTATTCGCAGTGATATTGAATTTTTTTTTGAGTTAAACGATTGAACACTTCTCTGTGAGATATGGTTTATTTTGTAGACATAAAACATCTAGAAGGGGTCGACCAGTAGTGGTTTTTTCAGGGCCCACAGTTATGCCGATCAGAAGTAGTGAAAAAAACTTCAGTTAGGGTTCACCAACTAGTAATAGTAGTTTATTTGTCCCGTAGGAAAATTGAATTGCAGCAGATCACACATTTGGCATTTCATCTAGAACAGTATAGATGAAAAATAAAGAATAAAACAGTATGTAGACAACTTTCACACATAATTAACAGTAAAAAATAAGTAACATCATCATAATCACACTTCCTAAGTCTCAACTTTAACCTGATTAGACCAGCTGAGCAGGCTGGAGGTGAATAACTATGGCTATTTGTTATTAAGGCATTTAATGGCCTGCAGCACAAAAGAAAATTTTGCTCTGTTTTTAGTAAACACAGGGGGGCGATATCGTCACAAGAGTGGGCAAAGGGGTGCCTTTGGTCACCTATAATGTTCCTTGCCTTTTTCCCTGTCCTGTCTCTGTAGATGTCTTCCATACATGGCAGAGTAGTGCCCAGTAACTTACTGGATATGGATATAATTCCTCTAACCCTCTTTTCCTGTGCCTCTGTGGCATTGCCAAACCAGCAGGTAATACAAAAAGAAAGAATGCTTTCGATAAAAACGCAGTAAAACATTTGGAGAATTCTTCTTTCAACATTAAAAGACAGAAGTTTCTCTAAGTGGAACATTCTTTGTTGAGACTTAGTACAGATTTGATCTGTCCTCTTCTCCCACATAAGCTTACAGTCAAGCACGATCCTTAAGTATTTAAACTCAGAGACTTGTTGAATTGGCTTTCCCTTGATTAAAGTTACTGTATTGTAGTTGATTACTTAACCTACCAGTCCATACTGTGGGCAGTTGTCAACTAGTCGAATAATCAATACCACAGGAGAGGGGCTGACCTCGGCTCTGACGTGTGGCTTTTGTTTAGAAGATTCATGCTCATGTTTTTTTCCCGAAGATAAAAAGTGAGTATAGAGATTAACTGAGACAAACGAAAAACAGAAACTGGAGGTGAAGACAGACCAGCAGAGGAGCTGAAGTTACAGAACTTTTGGCCATCTGTTTGATGAAGAGGTTAATACAAATACAGATACCAGCCCTGATTACCAACACCAACAGATGACTGGTCTTCCTCTCATATCTCATGTTTTGGTCTTTATTTCGAGAGGACAGGACTGTAGATAGAGCAGGGAGCGACGTGCTGAAGCTGAACTCAGTCCCTCTTCAGTTATGGGGGGAGCTTGGACCCCTAGACCAGCAGCGCCCCTGCAGACACGTCTAGGATGAGCTGCCTCTCAAGTTGCAGCATTGTCTCTATGTCCGTATAGATATTACAGCACAAGTCAGAGGAGGCTTCGTCTGCATCCCTGCCTCACTCTCTACTCGCACTTTTCTACCTGTGAGCCAACAACCTCTGATGATTTCACGTATTCAGAGTTGGTTCTTATATGAAAAGCTCATTCAGGACCTCAGCTGCTCCCTTTGCTGCCAGCGTAGTTTCAGTCCTGTAAAATCGTGGTCATTTTACTGCAGCAGGACCACGGGGACTAAACTCAGGTCTGCTGTATCGGAAAGCTTCAAAAGGAGTCGAATAAACTTCACGATCTCCTTCCTCCCCTCTAGGTTGAGTCTCCTGCGCTACAACACCAACCTGACCAGGTGTAAGAACAGCATGTTCGGCTTCTCTCAGCAGCTGAAGGCCAAACTGGACTTCTTCAAGAGCAGCATCCAGTACGACCTGGAGAAATACAGCGATCAGATGCACTACGGCATATGTGAGTGTTCACTGGCAGCTGCTTGTTTTCTTTCCATGCATGACCCTGAATCGGGGAACGTTTACATACGCGGGTACTTTTATAGCTCTGAGCAAGATGGTGTTTGTGTTGACGAGCTGTCTGTGTTTGTCTGAAGCGTCTGAGAAGATGCTGAAAGCCTGGCAGGAGAACGAGGAGCGAGCTGCTGCTTTTGCCCAGGTAACACATGATTTCCAGCACACCTACTCAAAGCCACGGTTAGATAATATTTATGGTAATCTTATTTCTACATCTTTTACTTGCATATTCTCTGGCCTGCAGGTCAAAAGGTGACGATTTAATCGAATCCTTGTGGCATTAAATGAGCGTGCAGGCTCCTCTTCTTTTACTCAATGTTTTTTGAACGTTTCTGCACCTACATGATGATTTCTGCATTTTTTTTCCCACATTTTTATCATCTACAAATACTTATAAAAGATTTTTAGCAAAAGAAACTAGTAGTTTGATTCCTGGTTTGTCCTGCAGGTGGCAGAGGTGAGCCACTTGGACGATGAGATCATGGCCCTGCACTCAGAGATCGTGGAGCTTCAGAGGAGTCCGTACGCTCGACGGCAGGGAGACAAGATGGAGCAGCTGTGAGTGTTTAACTCTACGAGATGTCATCAGTAAAAAGACACGTTCAAAACTTTTTCTCATTTAAACAAAATTCAGTGTCTAATTAAGATTGAGAAACTCTTAATAACAAGAATAAATGCATTATACTAATGCTTTAATTTACACTTTTTAACCTCTTATAAGTGGATTATTAAAGGGATATTCTGGCATAGAATTAATTTAGGGTCAAACACACCATAACACCGAGTTAGACACCCTGTTGAGAGATGAGTGTTGCCGACCGCTTGCTTCTCTATTTATACCAACTTTGGTAACGACCGCACGATAGCAATACACAGCGGTCTGAGGAGCCATAAACAAACCTCAACTAAAACGCCACTCTATAGCCACAAATAATGCTCAGAACAGCACCTAACTTCATCAACAGGACATATAGGGTCACAGACATAGTACTAGACACCAAACATCTTTTTAACTTTGCCTAATTTCTTTAGCTAAGAGACTAAACACAACTCACCTACTCTCTTCCAGCAGCCGTTTGTTTGTCAGGAAGCCCTGACGAGACGATCACCGAGTGCAGCGAATCATTTCCTTGAATTAATAATCACCATATTAATCATTTTTCACTGCAGACGTGGTAGTTCTTCTGCCTTAGCGTCTCGGTCTGATTGCATTTCCATGAAGTAATGATCATAAATGTTCTTCCTTGAGCTGCGAAACTCCGCTGCACTCAGTGATCGACTCGTCAGGGCTCCCTGAATCCCTAAAGAGATTTAATTCATATTGAGGTTTTTTATGATCCACAAAATCAGAAAAAAAGAACAAGCAGAAACATAATTGATGATTTTCTTGATTTGATCTTTAATGCCTGTAGCCGGTGTGTGTGTGTGTGTGTGTGTGTGTGTGTGTGTGTGTGTGTGTGTGTGTGTGTGTGTGTGTGTGTGTGTGTGTGTGCGCGTAATATTTACAATAAAACTGATGAGAAAACAAAGATTGCAAAGACTGCTTTGTCCACCAGGGGGCGTCAAATTAAAACAGATCAAAAGTCCCTCACAGGATCTTTAAATCGGATGTTTTTAATCTTCTTTCAGAGAAGAAAAGGCGATCGAGCTCTACAAGCAACTCAAGATGAAATGCAAAAGTAAGAACTGCTCTGACTGTTCAAATTATTGATCACTTTTTAAACGGAATGAACCGTCAAACTGAAACTTGTGTTTTTCTGTCAGACCCTGAGACCGACGTGAGCAGTGACAGCTCTGAGATGGTGAAGGCGATCATTCAGACCGTCCAGAACCAGGACAAGGTCCTCAAAGACCTGTACACACACCTGAGGTCAGAGCTCACAGTTTGTTCTCTGTATTAAACTCACTGAGGCGCATCTGTGGTTCTTCATGATCGTTAATGCGCCGATTCGTCTCCACAGTAAGATCCTGATCAGCAAACAGAAGATCATCGACTTGTTCCCTCGCATTGAGAAAACTCTGGAGAACATCAAAGACGCCGACAACACCGTGATGCAGATGCAGATCAAGAGGCAGCGAGAGTTCTGGCATTTACTCAAGATCGCCTGCGTGAGTCTCTCTGTGTTTTCTACTCCACGTCAGAGCAGATCAGGGTCAAGCAAAACAAGCGATCGAAGCGTTTCAGACTTCTCTGTAGCCCAGAGATCGTTTAGTCCACAATATTTAAAAAGATGAAGAATGAAACGTCCTGGAGATGCAGATGAAGAGCCGGAATGGATCGATCATGTAGCAGCTCTACAAACAAGCTGTGTACGGTCATAAACACAGAGAGAGCAGGAGGAAAAACAACATGTGGTAACTGTTAATGCATGTGCCAACTTTTCTTCTACTCCCTCTCAAGGCTCAAAACTCATCAAGGAACTCGATAGCAGCGAGTCCCGAGTCCTCCAACCTGCTGCAGGTCTCTCAGTGGTCACAGTCAGCACAACCAGTCAGCTCCCCTCACCCCCTCACATCCCTACCTGGGCCAAACGACAGGTAACTCACTCACTCACTCATTCACTCGAAGGCCGTGTTTTCCTCTGGCCTCTTAGAGGAAACAGAAACAAGCTGGAAACCCTTCACTGCACCGATTTCACAAGACTGTGACATTTCCGTGAACTTTTTAGCCGACAGAGACAGAAACAAACATTTCTCTGGAGTTAAGTTTCCTGAACCGAGTGAGAAATCTGCATTTAGAGGTTTCATTTTGTGTTTGCAAATGATTTAACCCGTTCAGACATCTTCAGGTCAGTGTGTGAGTGAAATACATCTATTTTTGAACAGAGTTGTCTTTATTCTTTCACTAACTCAGTAAAAACTACACGTCGTAGTTTTCAGTGTTTTAAAATAGTTCCTTATAAATGAGGCTGAAAGACGAACAAATGAGCGTTTCTCTGGAAAACGGAGCAACATATGATGAAGGTTTCTTGTGATTCATTCATGACTAACTGATTTATATTCATCCCATCAGTGATGCCGCGCCACGTCTGCTGCAGGAGAACCAGAAGTACCTCAGTCAGCTGACCAGCCTGATGCAGGAGGCGGCGGACGAACAGACCAAGAGCATAGTGGTGAGTTTGACGTCTGGACGAGTTGGTCGTGTAAATTTCCTCGTTAAACTAACAGTGCAGTCTGTAACTCTCGATTTGGCGAACTCATTCCTGTTTAACACTCCTCACTCTCCGCTTTTCCTCTTTAAAGGACCAAGACTGGAGCTGGACAAAATACGAAACTTTAACGACAAAATTAAAAAAGAGAAACGCGTAAACCCCGTCGAGTCCTCCATCCCCGCCTGTTGCCCTGAGTAACACTAAAGACTGTCAGCTGTCACTAACACAGCCGAGCGGTGTCAGAGGTTGTACAGTTGTACATGAACTCCAGATATTCCCCTAAAAACCTGCTCTCTTCGCCCTCTTTGGACAACAAAAGAAAAAACACACTCCTGTCGTCCAACATGGTGGAGATATTCTTGTTGAACATGAGAAAACATGAAGCCGTGTCACTCCACCTTTTACTTTTGCAGCATCATCATTCATAATAACCATTTCTACTGTTATCGAGCAAACTGTAGCACCAGATCTGAGGACGTGAGGTGGATTCATGACGTGGGAGAGAGTCGGACACAAACATGGGAACTAGTTCAAACTTTGACATAAAAGGAAAACACAGGAAGTGGTCGGGGGGTGGGGATAGGGGTGGGGGGACGAGGAGGAAATCACAATCAAGCAAACAGCACTTTGATACTCCCATGTATCCTCTTCTACATGAAAACGTTCCAGGCTGCCAAAACAGAGACAAAAACTGTTTCATTTGTTTTTTTCGCTCATAATCAGTTTGTATATTTCAGCGTTCTCAGTCTGGGCTTTAGAGTTTCTGTAAATGTTGTTTTGATTTCTGTTTTTTTCTATAATTAAGTGATATATATATAAATAAATATATATATATCACAGGCAGAGAGGTCTTTTGTTATGGTGTGTGTGACAGACGTGGCTGGCCATCATGTTTATAGGATGTCTATTTTAAATGTCTGTAAGATCCAGAGGGGGGTTTCTTTGTCTCAATTATGTGCACAAAATATTTCACTGTGGGGTCTGCACCATATTCATGTCAAACGGAGTCTGAATTTAGAGCGGGGGAGGTCGACAGATCGCCTCAGTGTCACACAGGAACTCGATTTCATAGAGATTAACAGCTGATGGCGACACACAACAAGACTGCCTGAAACATTTAAATTAAAGAGAGCTCCTCAAGTCCCAACAATTAATATCGATTGTATAATTTTTCTTCTTGCACTCTTTAGGGAACATGTTCATCATCGTAAATGAACAAATGTGCGCACAAGTTATTCACCCACAAAAAAAGAGGGTTTTATTTATAACAACAAGTTATCTTGTGCTAACAAAAGTTCGATACTCTGACTGTTCTGTGCAAATAAGTTTTAATTTTAGGAGAACAGAAAATGATCTTGTGCCCCTTAAAAAAGTGAATAATCTGCACACTGTAGATTTCTTTAGCACGCAGTTTAAGACACGATGTTGTGCAAATGATGTAATTGTGAGCGCAAGATATTTAAGTGTGCAAACAAGAAGGTTCATCTTTTCCATTTTCCACACCATCGAGTTATCTGGTTTGTAAAAGATATTTACCCGTGCACGTCGGATGATAATAAGAGGGCATGCAGGTTAATATCCTGGGTGTGCAAGATACTTAATCATGTGCACAAGAAAATCAATATTTCCCCACCAGATCTTAATCTATACATGCAAGTTTATATCTTGTGTGCACAGGATAATAACCTGTTCCCCCACAATAATAACTTACACGCACAAGATAATTTTACTTTCTGCACAAGATAATACAGTTTAACACAAGATATCAACATGTGCATGCAAGTTGATATCTTCTGCTTACAAGATACTGCTCCCACAAGATAATTATTCATGCACACACGATAACTACAGTATATTTTGCCCGTAAGATGAACCTTTCCCTTTAAGACGATGTGCAAATTAATATTTAAAAGAGGTGAAGTCACATCTTCATGAATAACAGGATTATTCACACAGTAACACATATTTTTAGGCCCCCCCCTTGAGCCTTTAGTATTTGTTTGGGTAGAGCGTCAAACTGGGCACTTTATAAGGATTTACTGCACAAACATCTGTTCGCTGAAAAACTTTCAATCCTCTCAAAGAAAAGGATTTGTTTACCTGATTTATCTCTGAATAAGTGAAAGAAACGGTAACAGAGGATAACCGTCATTATTCGTGAAAACGGCATCAACATGCAGAGAATTATGACATCCGAGACCCACGGTCAGTCAATGAGAATATTAGAGAAGTGTAATCCGAGTGTTTTTGGTCGTTTTGTTCTTGATAAGCATCAAAATCTGTTCATACATCAATCATAACAGCAGGAAACTGAGACCCTGACCTTTTCTGATCCATTTGACATGAATGTGTAATAAATGGAGGTGTGACACTGCCTGGTCTCCTTAAAACATCGGTGCATAAAAGAACAGCCCACATCCTCCAGATTGAGTTACAGTGAAATGATGTGGTTGATTAAGTTTTGGAGTTTTGACAGAAATCATGAAAGTGACTGTTAGACTATCAGAAACTCCATCCTGTCGGGTTGAAGCTGAATCGCCTCGTGGTTTCCTTTGAGAGAAATCAAACCTTCTGGGTTGTATTTATGCAGTTTAAGTGCAATGGAGGAGAGAGTTTCTTTGTATTTAAGTAACATGTTTTTATTTTCAGTCACAGTTTCGTCTTTGAATGTTTGATTTCTAAAATTTCATTGTGTAAAGATCAAATGTTTGCCTGGTAATGAAATAAAAAGACTTTGGCATGATCTCATGTTGTTTCTGCTTTCATTTTTTGTTTTAGAGTTGAAAGCTTTTAAATGGCAGCTGCAGTTTACAACAAAATCCAGGAGTCATAAAGGAGCTTTCTGACAACAAGCTGATTCAGGGACTGAAACAAAGGGAGCTGCCTCTTTTGTTTAACACGGTTCAGCGGGATAAACTTCCAGTGCAGCTCCAGTGATGACACAGAGGTCGTCCTCTTTGTTAAAGTTAAAGTAATTTCCTTAAATGTGCCTCATACGGATAAATCAGGAGAAGCACAGTTGCAGTTTGTCTCAGTGTGAAAAGCCGGAAAGAATGAAGATAATCTGACTCATGTGTTTCAACTAGCAGAGTTTCTCAGCCTTCAAAGCTCGGTGATTAACTTTGAGTCACTCAGATTATCTCCATCACTCCTTCCTTCCTCCTCCGGACCCGTGTTTAAGTGTTCCTGGTTGAGCTGAGGTCCACGGTTTCATGCACTCTGTCTCTGAGGATCACAGCCTTAATTCTTCTGCAGATACACGCAAAACTGAAAATGTCCACAGGGATTCTCAGCTATTTCGAAATCTAAGAATATTTATTTTCATGCTGCTGATATTTTAAGACAAAATTTTCTCAGACTCAGTGATAATCAGTGACAGACCACACAAAGACGTCATTGTTCTGCATTTGCTCTTCAGGGTTGGAAAGTCTTGTGGTTTTCTTATGATTTTTTTCTCAATCTAGAATCTAAATCAGAGCAAAACCACAGATAATTGCCAGTTTGACGAACTGCTCCTGTAGTCATCACTGATCATCTTCTGCAGAATCTGCTCAGTAAATACCCTGATACGGGTAGGAGGCAAGTCTGAGCAGAGCCAAGCTGGAGAACAAGCCACAGTGTCTGTAAACTGTTGTTTTATGAGCTGCTCAGCTCATGAATCAGAGTGAATCAGACAAGGTCTTGGTGAGAAACAAACCTCGAGTTCAGGCCAACATTCCTCAACGCCAAACTCCTCTGTCTGCAGACTGAGACACACAAGTGTTTGAGAGCACACTTTCACCTCTTTGGACCGCTTTAGGTCTAAATATCTGCTGGGATTACTGACAAATGTTGTCTTTTTACATTCTTTCTCTATTCCTTAAAAAATAGAGACAACAAGCGCTCCACGGGGCACCAATGGGCCTATGGGTCCAAGAGACTTTTTTGTTTGTGTTAAGGTCATAGTAGTATGACAGAAATGTCATATTTTAATGTGAAAAAATAATCATAATTGAGGATGAAACAAATGTCATAGTATAGTTTGATTATTATGTCATAACATAGTATGTAAAAAAAGTCAAATTTAAGTATTAAAAAAAAATCATACTATAAAAAATGTCATATTATAGAATGATAAGAATGTTGAAGTATAGTATGTAAAAAGTTTTATATATATATGTAGAAAAAAAACATATTTTAGTGTAAAACATGTAATAGTATAGTTTGACAACAATTCCATATTTTAATGTGAAAAAAAAAACATAATTGAGGATGAAAACCATGCCATAGTATAGTTTGTTCAAAATTACACATTTTAGTATGAAAACAAATTTCATATTTTAGTATGACAAAAATGTCATAGTATCGTCAAATAAAAATGTCTTAGTATAGTATGACAAAAATTCCATATTTCAGTGTGAAAAAAATCATAATTTAGTTTTAAATTACACATTTTAGTATGAAAACAAATAAGATATTTTAGTATGACAAAAATGTCATAGTATCGTCAAATAAAAATTTGTAGTATAGCCTTATCAAAAGTCAAAGTATGTTAACATATAGTATGTTAAAAATGTCCTATTTTAGTGCGAATTTTTTTAAAAATATCTTTGTATGAAAAAAATGTCATAGAATAGTATGTTAAAAATGACACATTTTAGTATGAAAACAAAT
Organism: Xyrichtys novacula; assembly: GCA_962446985.1. Taxonomy (NCBI): domain Eukaryota; kingdom Metazoa; phylum Chordata; class Actinopteri; order Labriformes; family Labridae; genus Xyrichtys; species Xyrichtys novacula. The sequence continues at coordinate 778,460 of OY660882.1, read as the reverse complement.
TTCATATTTTAGAATGATTAAAATGTCATTGTATAGTATGATAAAAATGTCATAGTGTAGTATAATAAAAATGACAATATTACATGATAAAAAAATCATATTTTACATGTTAAAAAAAATTTATAGTATAGTCTTATCAAAAAATGTCAAAGTATCGTTTAATAAAAATGTCATAGTACAATATGACAAAAATTTCATATTTTTGTGCAAAAAAAACTGTTGAGAATGAAAAAAAAATGTCATAGGAAAGTATGTTAAAAATTTAAGTGTACATTTTTTTTATATTTTTGTATAAAAAATGTCATTGTATAGTATTTTAAAAATGTCATAGGATAGTATGTTAAAAAATTATTTTTTTATATTTTTGTGAAAAAATATCAGTGTAGTATGATAAAAATGACATTGTATTATATGATCAAAAATCCTCATTTTACATGACCAAAAAAATTTAAAGTATAGTCTCACTTAAAAATGTCATATCATTAAATCAAAATGTCACAGTATAGTATGAAAAATATTTCACATTTAAGTGTGAAAAAAAAATCATATTTTGCTCAGAAAATAATGTCATGGTATAGTATGATAAAATGTCATGGTATAGTATGTAAAAATCTTCACATTTAAGTGTGGGGAAAAAAAATCATATTTTGCTCTTAAAAATGTCATAGTATAGTATGATAAAAATGACATAGTATAACACGATAAAAAATTCTTATATTACATGAAAAAAAAATGTCATAGTAAAGTCATATAAAAATGTCATAGTATAGTATGTTAAAAATTTCACATTTCAGTATGAAAATAAATTTCATATTTTGCTCTGAAAAAAATGTCAAAGTGTAGTATGATTAAAATGTCATAGTGTAGTATGATAATAATGTCATACTTCTGGATGTTAAAACATTCATATTTTGCACCAAGAAAATGTCATAGTATAGTATCATAAAAAAGACATAGTATTATATGATAAAAAAAATCCTATTTTAAATGATAAAAAAATATGTCATAGTATTGTTAAATAAAAATTTCATAGTATAGTATGTAAAAAAATTCACATTTAAATGTGAAAAAAAAATCATATTTTGCTCAGAAAAAAATGTCATAGGATAGTATGATTAAAATGTCATAGTATAGCATGTAAAAAAATTCACATTAGAGTGTGAAAAACAATTTCATATTTTGCTCTGAAAAAAAAAATGTCATAGTATAGTATGATTGAAATGTCATAGTATAGTATGACAACAATTTTACATTTAGGTGTGAATTTTTTGAAAATATTTTGGTGTGAAAAAAGGTCATAGTATAGCATGTCATAAATGTCATATTTTAGTGTGGAAGAGTTCTTCAATTTTTTTGTATGAAAATAATGTCGTGGTATAGTATGATAAAATGTCATGGTATAGTATGTAAAAATCTTCACATTTAAGTGTGGGAAAAAAAATCATATTTTGCTCTTAAAAATGTCATAGTATAGTATGTTAAAAATTTCACATTTTAGTATGAAAATAAATTTCATATTTTGCTCTGAAAAATATGTCAAAGTGTAGTATGATTAAAATGTCATAGTATAGTATGATAATAATGTCAAAGTTTTGGATGTTAAAAATTTCATGTTTATGTATGCTAAAGATGTCATAGTATAGTATGATAAAAATGACAGTATAACACGATAAAAAATTCTTATATTACATGATAAAAAAATGTCATAGTATAATCTTATAAAAAACGTCATAGTATAGTATGTCAAAAATTTCTCATTTAAGTGTGGAAAAAAATTATACTTGTTTGTAAAAAATGTCATAGTATAGTATGATAAAAATGACAGAAAAGTATGTCAAAAATTACACACTAAAGTAAAAAAAAAAATAAATTCTGTATATAAAAAATATGTCATAGTATAGTATGATAAAAGTGCCATAGGATAGTATGTTAAAAATTGTATATTTTAGTGTGAAAAAAAGGTTTCATATTATGGTTAGAAAAATATGTCATAGTACAGTATGATAAAAATGTCATAGAATAGTATGTTAAAAATCTCATATTTTAGTGTGAAATTATTTTTTATATTTATGTATGAAAAAAATATTTTTCTGTATGACAAAAAATGTCATAGTATAGTATGATTAAAAACTGTCATAGTATTGTTTGATAAAAAATTCAAATTTTAGTGTAATTTTTTTTTTTTTTGCTCTGAAGAAAAAATTTCCTGGTATTGTATGAAAAAAATATAATATTATAGGATGACAAAAACGTCATAGTATAGTATGTGAAATATTTGACATTTTAGCGTGAAAAAAATTCATATTTCTGTATGAAAAAAATATCATGGTATAGTACGATAAAAAATGTCATAGTATAGTATGATTAAAAGGTCATAGTATAGTGTGAAAAAAATTACAGTATAGCATGATAAAAAAGTCATCGTATAATATGTTTAAATTTTGCATCGTCCCTTTGCTTAAGAAACTAGGCAAAGCTTAAAAGACGTTTGATGGCTAGTACTACGTGCTGGGACTCTATATGTACTGTTGATGAAGTTAGGTGCTGTTCTGAGCATTATTAGTAAGTAAGCATTCGGCAACATTCATCTCTTGAGGGTGTTTAACTTGCTGTTACAGTTTATTTGACCCTAACTTAATTTTACGCCACAATATCCCTTTAAGAGGCTTGAGCAGGAAGTCCAGATGGCGAGAGTCTGAGCTCGTCCGACCTGATCTGACTCACTCCTCAGCTCATTTCCTTCATCCTCTATCTGGAGACCAATGCGAGTGTGTAAACTGTAAACACATGTGGACACAGATGAACAATAGAGGAGTCCTCAGCTGGTTCATGAGAGAGTTTCACAGGAAATGACAAAACCAGCACAGAGCAGCCAGCACAATACAGCCGTACAGGAAAATGTTTAATCATTATACAAGTCGCGTCATAAACAGCAGCAGAGAATCATTACTTGGTCATGTTTTACTTCACAGTGATAAATTATGTAATCTCTTAATGCAACACAATCGTCTCTTTCTGCTTCTGACGTCATACATATTCAAAAGTGCATTTATTGACTGAAACAAACACCGACTGTTGCCCTTAAAACAATTTCAGTGCAGAGAAAAACAAATACTGGCTTCTGAAGACTGGAGATAAATGCTCAAAGGTGAACCACAGTAACACACATTTGTCCGAACTGTGCAGAGCCTCCCAAAGAGTGTTTACTGCTCGCTGTTTTCAAGTACAAAGGAAGGACATTGAAGAAGGCACAGGCTGACTTTGGGCAGTTTTAAGACCGTATAAAATGATGCAGATCTATGGAGAAATCCACAGTCCTTTCTTTCTTTTAGATAAGACTCCTTTGACTCTCTGTGATAAGGAAAAAGCTGGCTTAAATTTCACTCCTCCCTAAAACAAGAGACAAAATCTGTGACTTTTAGCAGCTGAAGAAAAAGCTGTTAAACTCAGGTGGTGGAGGTGACCGAAAACAGCTTTGTCAGTCTGCATACATGATATTAACATCAACACATCAAAAGTGGTTAGAAAAGAAATATGCAGACAACTTCTTCAGCACATGAAGGCGTGTTTTAACTCTGCATCTAATGTTTGTGTCCAAGAGATGAAGCGCATAACACATGAAAAGCCTTTCTACATATCCTTGTACGATAAAAACTCACAGTGACAGGAGGATCAGATTTTCACCTGATGTACAAGAAAAAAAATAAACTAAGAAAACAAAACGGGTGTCTCTTTGTCCACAAGGGGGCACCTTACTCAATTAACCACACAGGTGGACACAAGCATGGGATGCAAAATTACAATGAAGTATCAGGGCAACCCTAAAGATAAAAGAACCTGACACTTTGAGACTAAAACTGTAAATTTAGGAGAGGAAAAAGCTGAAAACTGAAGAATAAATTGTTACAAGATCGTTAAGTAATAATTTACAAGAGTAAAGACCTAATATCAGGAGGGTGACGTCTTAGATTGAGGAGGAAAAGATCACAATTTAACCTCAGCAAACATGAATAAAGACAAACTCGGAGACCTACAAGGAAATAAAGTGGAGGCAGATGTTACTCAGGAGGTGGTGGAGACCAAAAACAGAGTTAAAAGTGTTGATTTTAAAGCTGAACAGATCAGATAAACTAACATAAAACAAAAAAAATACAAAGAGGAATTTGGTCTTTTCAGAGTCGCTAATTTAAAGAACAGCCACTGAAGCATTTTTGTATTTCTTTAGACTGACGAAGCTGCTGTGCTGTGATCGATCGGATCAGCACCAAAACAAGACAAAGTTAGTGACTAGTAAGGACAGCAGTGAGACATTCAGCAGCGTCAGAGCCAGAAACAGACTCAAAGAAGGAAATAAGAGGATTTACTGTCATAGTTTTCACAAAAACATCTATAAAAGTAGAATTATGATGCCTGAGTAAGGAACAGTTTTCCCACAGGATTGTCATATTAGCCTCAAGTTCTCATGAAACAGCAAGTAAGGGGCCGCTGCAGAGGCACATGAATGTGAACTTTAAAGGTGCACAAAAAATGTAAAAAGAGAATATCTCAAATTTAAAAATCTGCTCCTTAAAAAAGTACGACTACAAACGACTTCTCAGCAACAATAAGAAGAAAAAAAAAAAGCACCAAGACCTGCTTTTCCTCCCCTGACTGATTTCTGTGCAGTCCCCGACAAGACAATCATCAAATAAATATTTAAAAAGTACATTTTTATATGAGCGTCATTTTGCTCACACTCAAAAAAGTGCATTAAAAAAACCCAGACGTCAGATTTATGACAAAGACAACAGGCAGAGAGCACCAACAAACAACAGCAACAACAGCTCCAAGAGTTCACGAGCTCAGGGAGAGTTTTCCCTGCAGCTCTTTGGTCTCATGTCATCAAACACTCTCAGCTGGTGAAGCCCCCGGTCACCAACGACATCTCTGAAGACGAAGAGTTAACTTTTTCCAAACTCTCTTGAGCGCCCGTGACTCACACAGATTTAATCCTGGAAAAGAGACGCCCTCTCTCGCTTCATTCACGTTTCCCCTCTGCTTTGGTCAAACTTTGATTCTTCGAAGGCGATTCATGTTGGTTTGTGAGGCTGTGGCTTCACTGGGGGTAGCGGAGGAGGGCACGGTTTGAGTCTGGCAGCTGGAGGAGGGCTGGGTTTGACTGGAGGTACAGGAGGAGGGCCCGGTTTAGCTGCTTTACACTGGAAACAAAAAGGAGGTTTCTATTAAACACATAAATAAGATGTAGCTCCTCGGAGATCAACAGAGGGTGCTTTTAGGTTTTAGCCGCAATAAAACAAACAGCAGTGTGACCCCTGACAGAGAATGAGCTGCGACTTAAAGATAAGACTTGAATGTTTCCCTTGAGGGGAAACTCATGCTCCAGCTGCACAAGAAACACTTAAAAGAAACGGGAAACTGATAAACAACTGTTCAAAACGAGTGCGTGCTTCAGGCTGAGGCCGCCTGCAGGGTAAAGATTCACACTGGAAACGTTTCACTTTCAGGAGCAAGCGGGGACGCGGAGACAGGCGGCGAAAGATGCTCTGAAAGTAACGATGAATGAACGTGTTTCATTTCCCGCCAGGATAAATGAAGGAGCTCGGTCAGTGAACTCTTTAACTCAGAGAAAATTACAGATCAGCAAACGACCAAGATCCATCAAAAATTCACGCTGTAAAGACTCTGCTCTGCCACTACAGAACTTCTCAAAGCAAAATAACAGAGATGGAGGCGTCACTGGAATAAAACCGGCCAGTTCAAGTTTTTTTATTTTAAATTTTGACACTAAAAGAAACTTTATCATATTTAGAGTGAGAGCATCTGTAGCTGTGACTCACCTGTGCTGTACTCAGAGGTGGTAAAGGTTTACACGGAGGTTGCGGTTTCATCTGCGGATAAAAAAAAAAAGGGTAAGAGTTTGTTTTTAATGTATAAACAAAACTAGAAAAGCACTCGGAGAGCGCAGACCTCCGCCAAGCAGCTCATGTCCCCCTTATATTGTGATTCACACCAAAACTTTTACTGTTTCGTGTCTTTTATTAACGTTTATTTGTGTTTAAACTGGTTTGTTCACTGTTCATAAAACAAGAAATGCCCTGACCAGGATACGAACCCAGGACCTTCTGGTTGTGAGGCGACAGTGCTAACCACTACACCACTGTGCCGCCCATTGGTTATCTTTTTTAACTGAGGCCATTTTCACAAATGTGACACTGATAAATTCTGGAAATTTTCCAGTCTGTCCCTTTGCCACAGTTCACCAGTCATCACAGTGCGACAGTAGATGAGGGCGCTCTCAGTAAACAGGACAAGGACGCTGCAGAAGTCTCAGTCCTTGTTTTTACAGTTTGTTCTGAAAAAGATTTACTGTGAAGTTCAACTGAAACCGAACTTTCTCAATAAGTCGAAATTGCACCGAATCGAACCTCTCATACCTGGATAATGTGACAGGGGATCGATTTTCTCTGTCATGTTTACGCCTCAATCAGACTCTAACTGGCTGAAGTGTTCTGTGCGTGTTCTACAGCTTGTGTGGAGGTAAACACCTTAAATGCGATGACAGTCGTCCAGTTAAACTGCTCAATCGAGCCGTAAACGTAGCTTGACTCGACCGTGCATGTAAACAAACTGAGCGAGATGTTTGCAGAGAGAGAGGAGTTAGAGTTTGATGCTGTAGTTTTATTCACACGTGCAACTAACTCCTGGAAATTTCTGGAATTTCTGCTGATGATAATTGGACAAAATCGAAAGAGTGAAAGAGCGATTCAGTGAAAAAAATATTATGAAGTAGCTTCATTATATGCTCAACAATTGCACAAGTTGTGCGCCGGCTGCGTGATAAAAACATCATCACTCATGCAGTTCATTCTGAATTTTGGGGAAATTTTCACAAATTTCTGTGTGTAAAAGGACATCCGACTGTTACAGCAGCTTTATCCTCTACGGCCACTTTTAGACGTATCGGTCTCCTTAGAAAACAGAAAAATTTAGTTTCGTTTAGAGGGGTCCGTTTAGACGGCAACTGCGTTTTCAGGAGATGAAAACGTAACAAAGTGAAAACCCCCTTCAGAGTGGAAATGTTGTAAACGCTCTGCTCGTCCCGCTTTCGTCTAAAGTACAAAAACGCTGAAAACAGTCAAACCTGTGACGTCCTGGCTCACATCGCTCACATCGCTATTCGTTGTTGATCTCTATGGGAGCGCGGTCACACCGAAACGCGCCACCTAGCGACCTGGCATGCACATTACAGCGTTTTCAACCACATCGCGTTTTTGTGTAAACACAGCATAAAAACTGGAAACGAAACGGCACTTCTCCGTTTTCTATGGAGAGCGTTTCCGTCTAAAAGTGGCCTTAGGTTCTGCTCCATGTTTTATTTCATTAGACTCTTAAACTCTTGCTCAAGGTGCCAACTCTGAACGTGATCCTCAGTTTACTTTATGCATCAGATCATGTTGCGGGTTTGTGTGTCTTTGTTAGTCTTACCGGCTCAGCTTGTGAGGTAGACGACTCTGCAGACAGTGTCTTTGGTGGCTGTGGAAAGAGAAAAAACCACTGTGACTTTAAGAAGTTTGTATTTTTCGCTGTAAATGTGTAACCTGCTCACACATGAATGGATCTCTAACATGTGTCTGCTCTCTGTACCTGAGGGGCAGGCCTGCAGGGAGTCACAGTCACAATAAGTGGAGTGCAGGCTTGTGTTGCTGTTGACTCCATGAAAGTAGGCAGACTGATCTGAGGTCTGTTTTTTACACTCGGCTCCTGGAACATGGGGTTCAACTTTCCTGGGGCTGAGTGCACTTTCCTGCGGTGACAAAACGTGTTAAAGAGGAGTGAGAGAAAAACTCTGAAACTCACTGACATGGGTAGATGTTGAAGGAATCAAAGCTACCGTTTGTAGGTGTAGTTCTCCATGTTGTCCTTTTTGCAGCACATCAGGCCTGCGATCACAGCGGTGATGAGCAGGAGGACGGAGAGGACCGCACACACACCAGCTATTATCCTGCTCTGGCCTGCAGACAGAAAGGGGAAGTTTCACGATTTAACAGTCTCCCTGTTGTGTTTATGATCACGGTATGTCACGCTGCTTCATGTTTGTTTTTAGACATATAAAGAGCTGAAAGAGCGGCTAGATGTCGGGTATTCATACACATTTATAGACGAGTTCTGCGCTAATTATTAGCCGTTCTGGTTCTCTAAGGATAAATACGCATGTGATCCAGCTCAGTTTGAAACAAACACAATGTACTTGTGCTCAAATGTAAAGGAAAAGCACACCACACAGCTCCTAATGTCCTCCAACACCCAAACATGAAGACAGATGGAGACGGGTGAGCAGCAAGAGCCTCAACATCACCAGAGTTCTCAAGAGTTATTAAGTTCGGGTCATGACACCACAGGGAGGATCTACAGTTTGCTCCAGTGTCCTGAAGTCAACCCCGGACTCCCCCAGCCCATCATCATGAGGAGAGGAGACGAGGAGAGGAAGAAACCCAAAGAGGAGTTTGTAGAGAGACGAGCAGCGTACATTTGTGGTTGTCTGCTGGACCTCCTCTTACACTTTTATTAATCCCGCCTGGCACTATTTCTTTGTTTCAGCTGCTCGTAATATAAGATGATAGTCATCTGTCGGTCCAACAAACATGTTCCTTTTAAGTCTTCTCTTTTTGTCATGATAGAGACTGTTAGTTTGGTAAAAAGTACAAACCAGCAGCATTTCACAACTTTTTTTTTGGTAAGAAAAGACTCCTTGTTCTCGGGAATTTCACAATTTCGGTCAGCTCTGTGGTGAAATGAATCTCCTTCCTCTTTGGTTTTATCCAAGCTCTCTCACTCATAATAGTTTGTAAACTTTTTCATTTCTTATGCAGAAATAGTCTCAAGACTATTAGACTATATAAGATCGGAAACAACCTGTAGCTCTTTTAATTTTGTTTTGAACTGTATAAGGAGACATTCAGAGCAGTTTAGCTTCGAGAAGAAACAGCTTTAACTGAGGTCACTTTGACGGTGTTTCATTAACTCTTGATGAGGTCAGCGCTGGGAGAAATAAGAGATCAGTCATTATGAATCATTCATGTTTGTTTCTGACTGGAAGAGTGATTCAACCAGCAGCTGTGACCTGGTTTTATCCGAGCAGCTCAGACTGAGAGCCGACCTCCAGATCTCGACCTGCTCACAACTCTGAACACATTCAAATTCATTTTAGAGAAAGTCAAATGTGCAGTACCTTGAGGTAAATCTGCATACTGGATGTCACAGTACGGTGGAGCCCAGCCAGGATTACAGTGACACTCATTCTTATGATTGCACACCTATGGATATAATGTCATGTAATTATTAATTCATGGATCAGGCTATTTTACTCAGAGGGTTTACGTTCAAAAGGATTTAAGTATTAATCCGGTTTGCTCTCTTACCCCGTTGTTGCTGCACTTCTTTGCACAGTCCTCCTTCTTCCCATAAACAGATACATCCACACATTGATTGTTGTGGCAAACCTGCAAAAAAAACCAACTGGTTCTCAACCGGAAATCAAAAAAATAACAAACGATCACTGAAATTCATCTCCTCTCTGAATGTTTTACCTTATTTGGTCCACACATGGTTCCTTTTGGCACGATGTCCATGTTCCTGGTCTTGTCGTCATCCACAGCTACTTTACATTCAAGGCCAAACACAGTGTAGGAAGCTCTTTTGCCCGTGATGGATTCTCCTCCTCCAGTGCAAAACATAGATCCACACTTGAGATTCCTACAAGAAAAGACTAATTAACTCATCGAGGAAATTTAGTCTCATTAAAGCAAGACCTTGAAAATCAGGCCAAAAAGAAATCTGTGAATAAATATGGGATTAAATTCGGACGTAAAACCAGACTAATGCAGTGCATGTGGTAATGATACATACGGTCTTGCACACGAGATGAAGCCCATTTTGTTCCTCCCGCAGTTAGCACCTTCTTCACCCCGTCGGTTCAGGTCAAAACACATATCAGGTCCAACTCTGGTCCCTAGTGACAAGAGAACCTCACAGTTAACCTCAACACATAAAGAGAAGCCAGAGGAGACATTGTTACATTCTGAAGACTTCCTGTTACATTCTAAAGACTTCCTGTTACATTCTGAAGACTTCCTGTTACATTCTAAAGACTTCCTGTTACATTCTAAAGACTTCCTGTTACATTCTAAAGACTTCCTGTTACATTCTAAAGACTTCCTGTTACATTCTAAAGACTTCCTGTTACATTCTCAAGTCTTCCTGTTACATTTTCCTCTTCCTGTTACATTCTAAAGACTTCCTGTTACATTTTCCTCTTCCTGTTACATTCTAAAGTCTTCCTGTTACATTCTTAAGTCATTCCTTTACTTTCCCAGTCTTTCTGTAACATACTTAAGGCTTCCTGTTACATTTTCCTCTTCCTGTTACATTCTTGTCATTCCATTACATTCTTAAGTCTTCCTGTTACATCCTAAAGACTTCCTGTTACATTCTAAAGACTTCCTGTTACATTTTCCTCTTCCTGTTACATTCTAAAGACTTCCTGTTACATTCTTAAGTCATTCCTTTACTTTCCCAGTCTTTCTGTAACATACTTAAGTCTTCCTGTTACATTTGAAGACTTCCTGTTACATTCTTGTCATTCCATTACATTCTTAAGTCTTCCTGTTACATTCTGAAGACTTCCTGTTACATTCTGAAGACTTCCTGTTACATTCTTGTCATTCTGTTACATTCTTAAGTCTTCCTGTTACATTCTTGTCATTCTGTTACATTCTGAAGACCTCCTTTTAAATTCTTAAGTCTTCTTGTTACTTTCCAAGTCTTTCTGTTACATTCTTGTCATTCTGTTACATTCTTAAGTCTTTCATTTATATTCTAAAGTTGGAGACTGTCAAGCTGAAAAAAGACCTTGATGCTGGGCTTGGACAGCAGTCAGGTACTGGGAGCTAGTTCTGGCAAGCTGTTTGATGACTCAAGCAGGGTCAGCTTATGGGAACAACTCTTTGGAGCTCCTGAATCAGTGCAACATGTCTCTACTGTTAGGGTGACTGAAGACTCAGAGAACAGAAAAAGCCTCACCCATGTGCCTGGTAGATATTTTTATGATAAGTGAAGACTCCTTAGGTGTGGATGAGTTCTGCCTGGACATGATGCAGACTTTAGACTTTGTTTCGCTGTTTTACCACTGCCAACATGCACAGCATACCCCCCACAAAAAGCTTCTTCAAGTGTTTTTGAGTTTGCACATCTAGTCCGCACACATGTTCCCAACAGATCTGTTTAGATCAGGAACACTGGATACTGAGGCTGTAGCCTTGAGTGATCTCATCTTTATATAACTGAAGTAAGAGCTTGGCGGGGAGTCAAACATGTTTGCAGGCGATGTGGAGTTTCACAGGGTAGTTTCCTCACACTGATTTTATTAATGATTGTGGCAGATCTCAAAGGGAGGGGGTGTTACTGAACGTCATGAGCCTGAACTTGCATTTCATAAACATCTGTCAGATTTGAATGCACTCTTGTAAATGTAGAGACTGTTAATTCAGTAAGAGATTCATTCATTTAATTTCTTTTTCACATAAAAAGAAAACCACCCTGTGACGCTGGAGTTTACTGAAATTATACACAAAGATGTGTATATCCAGAGCTTCTCGAGCCCAGGCTTCGTGTACTCGGTGGAAAAAGAAACACTAAAGGTTGTTTTTAACGTTACAAACTTTAGAGTGTACCTTGTCCAAACAGCCTCCAGCAGTGCTGCTCATATGAAGGACACTGGCCGTCGTAGCAGTAGCCCTTTGTCTGGTCAAAACACGGTTTGCCGTTCATTTCGAAGCTGTCCTCGGGGCAGTCCCCCGACACTCCGGTGCAGTATTCAGGCAGGTCACAGTCACCAGCTGACCTTCTGCACACGCTCCCAGACAGCGAGAACTGTGGGTTAAAGCACATTTTAGGAGATTTATCAAGAATTACAGTGAAGCTGCAGCTGGCTGAGCAGCACGTATAATTATTATCATGTGTATTTCATGTCTCCTCCAGTCATTAGAGGAAGGATGTGGTGAATTTCATGGAAGCAGCAGCATATCAGCCTCTGTTTCCTGCTATTATTGAACTGCTGCCGTTTCAAAGTGGACTGCAGAGGAACCTTCTTCTGTTGCTATTTTAAAGCCCACGGTGGTTATCCAGCAGCAGGGTGTGTCTGTTTGATCGCTCTCTCTGCACGCTGCACTTCAGTAAGTCAGTAAGACTGTAAAAAACAACTGCTGAATGGACTCGAACCATCACAGGCATTCATTGTCCAAAAGGATGAACCCATCTGTATGCTGTGAATTTCGGACTTTTCCTCTCGGCCTGCTGTTTTTTTTGTTTACCTTGTTTTGTGTAAAATTGATGAATATCTTCTATTAAACACCTGTGTCTAATAACTTAGTGTGGACATTCATGCTCACAGATGATAAACCCTTGGCACTGAAGACTGATGCTTAAACATCTCTCCTCCTGGGCAGCCAAGAGGTTTTCATGAGAACATATCGCCACATGTTGCCGTGAATTTAAGTGCTGTTTACTGATTGGATTGGCACAAAGGTTTGTTTAATCACCTGGTCCCCAGAGGATGAACTCTTATTGTTTTGAGAATCCCCTTGACTTTCCCTCAACTCTAACAGAGAGAATCACGGTCGTGTTTCTCTAGAGTTAACGTTTCAACAACTCCTGGATGGACTGTCTGTTACCATATTTGGTACCTCTGTGCAGCCTCACAGATTTGCGAACATGCCAGCAAACACCTCATCCTGTTAAAGCAGGAGTTGTTACCGTGTCTTCAGCTGGCAAACCCTCTCAAAAGAGCTATAAAATGGGCAGTAACAGCAGAATTACCTGGCAGTTGTCACAGCACTGTCCGTGCGCACACTGGGATCCTTCAGTCAGACGACAAGTTGATGCATCGCAGCACGGGTTCTTGCATTCCTGAGTAAAGAGACATTCTTATTCAGCTGTGTCATGTTTACATATCCACTCCAGCCTTGATCATGACACGCTGTGATAACAGTTCCTCACACAAGCACATCTCTGCCAATCCTCGGCTCCGATAAGACATGAGCACACAGGAAAACTATTTCAGCTTTCAAGGCCACGATCTCTGAATCATCGCTACCTTGGCTTTTATTAGCTGTAATCTCGCTCTCAGGAAACCACACCAGCACGCCAAACCCAGGTGGCATTTTCCATCACCAAAGAGCAAGTTCAGACTTTCAAAAAAAAGTGACAAGGTCATAACCCTTGGCTAAGAGTTTTACCTCCACTGTGCCGCAGTCGCACTGCTCCCCGGGGTCAAGCAGCGCGTTTCCGCAGCGGGGGCCCACAGCGATGGTCCTGACAGAGCTGGGTTTGGTCAGACAGCTGGGCTGGGCTCGCTCCATGAATTCAGCGAGCTGTTCCACGCTGCAGCTGCTGAAAAACTCTGGGAACGCCTGAGCTGCTGTCCTGCAGAGGAGCGAAGGGAATTCAGCTTTACAGAGGATAGGATTCAAAGGTAAACAGCACATGGTTACAACAATATGTGATGGAATATGGTGGTTTTTTGTCTTTCTATCAGATGCACCACCGAGCTTATACCAAAGAGGGGGATTATCCAAACACCTTCAGAGATGTTTTTGGACAATTCATGCTTCCTAATATGTAAATGTGTCCTTACTTGAGCTTGTCTGCCATCACACAGTTCCCTGTGCTGTAAGATGGACCACAAAAACATCCCGGAGCATCATGAGACAAGCCAAAGTTATGTCCCATCTCGTGAGCGATAGTTGAGGCCAGACCTATCAGGTTATCATGATGATCCTGGAGGATACATGCAGAGTTATTGATTCAGATTCAACAGAATATTCAAGAAGAATACCACTTTAATGTAAATCAGTCATACCTGATTGACTCCACCAGAGTTTTCAGTGCACATGGCGAACTTATTTGCCAGTCCGACTGTGTCTCCCTCAAAATCTTTGCCGCTATAGAGAGAAGAAACGTCCAACATGAGGTTAAAGCAGCAGCATCACTGAGTTTAAAGATATCGAAGACTGCTCCTCACGTCACAAACTGAGCGTTGTCGTGCTTCGTCCTTTGCAGAAGATCAGACTGGCGCCATGAGAGGAAGTTGTCCAGAGCTTTCTCAGAATTTAAGCTGACATCAATGTGGTCTGTGTACGTCCAGATCTCCAAACCCACCAGCATGACACGGATGTTCAGAGTCTTATACAACTGCAGGCAGAGAGGAGGACATTTAGTATGAACGCATCAGAGTACAGAGCGAAAAAACAAAGTCAAACACAAAGAATTACCTTATCGATGTGGTTCACAACTCCAAGAATACGGGACTTAGTTTCGCTTCCATATCTCTTATACTGGAGAAGGATAAAATATGATCAGATTCATTTAACAGCAGAATCATGATAGTGGATTATTAGACTGAGACTCGTACCTCAGTGTTGTCCACCACCACAAACAGCTCGACAAACTTCTGTGGACCTGAGGCTGGTATGGATTTCTGAAGGAAGGAAGAATGAGAAGAAACCCTTTATCATGAAGACCTGGGGTCAAAGAGAGCATGGTGGATCCAGGATCAGAGGTCTCACTTGAACAAAATTAACTTAGCTTAAAAACAAAAATAATGTCCCAAAATTACAATATTTTACACTTTTAATATTCTCATTTGCACACACAAACAGAAACGACAGATAAAGTGGAAGTCGATAAAAGGCAGCTCTTATGTCAGCTAATAATATCTTGTCTTGCTAATCTTCACGTGTTGGATTTTCCCGTTCTGGCTCCACATGACACAAAACACAGACTCTCATCCAGCCACAGAGTCTCCTAACGTCACAGTAATGTCCAGACTTCATGCACGACATGCCAAGTGTATTTATACTGTTTGAACAGAAGATCCCTTACGTATGCAAGCTGATCCTGATTCAATCACATTAAAAAAAAAAAAGCACTCTGCGTGGACGTGTGAAAAATTAACCCCCCCGAGTTAAACGAGGTCACAGAAAAGAGAACCAGAAACCAGAGGAGGAAAACTGAGAGGAAGTTCATATGTGCTCTGTCTGATTTTCAGACACTTACATTTACATGCAGCACACCCTTTGACACACATTTGAAATCCCTCCTTATGGAGTTATTCGAAATCCTCTTTCTCCTCTTTTTTTTTTCACTTTTTTTGTAATTATCATGTTATCGTTTGTGAAAAATCCCCCTGCTAAATCTGCAACACTCTCAAACAGCTCGCATTGTTCAGTGAGTTAGACTGAACATTTTCTGGAAAATTCTGATCTTTCCCTGTGGTATCAGAGGAGACACGAAGCTTTGAAGAGCTCCACCACAAGAACAGTCACAATCAGCACACTCGAACTGAGCCGAAAACAGCAGCCTAAAGTCACATCGAACCTTGTTTTTTCTCAGCTTCTTCTGGCTTTTTGAACGACTAAATTATTTGTTTTATTTCTCTTAATATTGGATTTTGTTCAGTGCCTGTTCTGTTTTATCTGCTGCCCATGTGTGTCTATGAGGGGTAACTTTGTTTAACTTGACTCTCATAAATTTGGTACGCCGTGCCTCAACAGAACTCTTGCACACCAAATTGGAGCAGACATATTTGGGAGGAGCGGCTGGTTAAAGCTGTTAGGGGTAATAAAGGCCTGATGGCGTTGTCTGTTTAGTTTAAGACCAGCTCATAGTGTGCAGAGAGTTGAACTTGTGTGAGAAAACGGAGTTTATCTGTGTTCAGAATGCTGACTGTGGCTGTTGTGGGTCTGTTATCTGCCGTACCATCGAAGTTTTCAGTATCCGTGTCCTGAGAGGATGTGTGAGGTCACTCAGAGTGCTGATAGGTGTCAACTTACTCATATAAGTGTTTACGTAATGGACACATCTGGTTTTAATGTGACCCAGCTTCCTAGTTATTACAACTACAACATGGCTTTGGCTGCATTCGTATATGTGGGTTCACAATATAGTGTCATTTTCAGGGCCTAACCTAACCACCCCGAAGAAATAGATTTAACAGTCACTGACCCATGATCTGGACCTGAATAGGGCAGCAGGGCTCAGGTCCTGGTCCTGGTCGTACAGTACAGAAGTGTTTGTGTCGGACGAGGAGCCACACCCGACGGTCCCGCGGGTCTTCAGATGTTCCCGTCTGTAAACTGCATGATCAGCATCATCAGAGCGTCCCAGAGGCTCGATCAGGTAAACCTGCTGCTGTGCTCGCACAAAACCACTGCAAACAGAGAAGGAGAAGACATGGTTCATCGTTTCAAAGGTTCCGATGTGAGTCAGCTTCATGAGCATTTACTACCAGAGCAGTTTCACAGCCGATTGTCCCATGACTCAGAAAAAGAGGACCCAATGCAGATATAGAAGACTCATTCTGGGAGCAGTTTAAGCAAGAGCCCCGTTTACAGAGGCTGTAATCCTCATTGTAGCGTCTGCTGGTTCAACTCCCTGTCTCTCTTCAGCTGTTCTATCAATAAAGGCAAAGTGGTGGAAGAAATCACTTTTCAAAATATGGCTCATCCTAATTTAGCAAAAAACTAGTTGGCGCAGGAACGATCCATTTTCAATTTCTACATTGATACAATTATGTAAATACATATCTAAGAGTTACTAAATGCACCTTTAAAAACACTTAACATGTAAAATATGGAGTTAGAGTATGTGTACAGAAATAGTTGTTTGTTCTCTGCAGCTCCTCTAATATCATCGTTAGATTATTTCAATTTAAAGCTACTGTGAGAAGCTTCCAGTTTGTGATGAGTTTGGCGCCCCCTGTGGACTAAGTGGTACCTTTTTCATTTCTTTACTGACTTCATCCCATACAGGTTTGAGTCTCTTATATGAGATATGAATTGGAGTGATAGTAACACAGTAACAAATAAGGGAAAATGATGTAAACTGACCAAATGAACTAGATATTGTCATAATTTAAAGTTTCGTCAGAGGAAAAGTTTCATGTGAGTCAATAACGTAAATACAAGTTCAGTTTCAACCAAAGGTGCAAACACATGAACAAACTGCTGGATTACTCAAAACAAAGAAGCAACACATTTCACAAGCACGTGGGTGATTTTACTGATTACAATTTTAGTGGAAAAATACAAACAAGAACCAAAGATGTAAAAATACCTCGAGGTTTTCTTACCTGATTCCTGAACAAATCCCAACGCTGACCGAAGAGTCCTTCATGCCCTGGATGTGGCCGTGATAGTAACAGTGCTCCTGCAAAGATTCAGAGGATTAAGCAGAGGTGGTTTATACTTCACATTCTTCATCTACACACAGATAAGGACTTTGTTGTTTTATCTGCAAGGAAGTATGAATAACGTGTGAGAAATGTCCGATCTTTATCACGTTTGAGTCACTCAAACTGCACACTGGTAAAGTGACACAGGGAGGTTTAAGAGGGAGACCTGTGGGCAAAGTCCACGTCTTTGTTCGCATGACTGACGCTCAAAATATTCATTTAAATGCAGGAAAAATCTAACAGGAGTTCAACATGCTTATGATGTATTCACTGTGAGTTAAAACGGTGAAAATAATCAGAATTACAGGTATAAATATGTTTTGCATGAATGGTTAGTTAGTTCTTTTTTTGATAATGACCCAGTTCTCACTCATTAGCCTCAATTTATGAATTAAAAAGAGCCTCTTTATTCACCAGAGAGATTGAGAAGGGTGAATTTTTTTTCTTCTTATTTAAAGGTAAATTAACGTAGAAAAATCTCACCTCATTTGGAGATGTTGTGACTCGTTTTCCATCTTCTGAATAATGTGTTTCAGTGTAGTCTTTCCCAAGAAGATCCCTTTAAAATCCACACAGAAAAGGCCAAATCAGAAAGCTTCTCTTCTCTGTAATGAAATATAATACTAGAAAGATATTTTTGTGATTTTAAAGCGTGTATACGAACCAGTTTTTTTCCAGGTGAATCATGTGATTTCGCCCTTCGATAGCAAGCTGGTACTGAACGGTATCAGGATACAGCTGTTGAAAAAAATCAAACTTTTACAACATTTTTGTACATTTATGCTTGATGCAATAATTGTTCTTGATACAAGTATGAAAAATCAAATTCAAGAGTTTATTGGTCCCAGTTACTCCTAAAAGTTTGGTTTGCAAAATAATATTTAGATGGTGAGAAATGTGGGTCACTATTTCTCAGACAAAAGTGACACTCTCACATTCCTGGTATTATTGTACCATGCATCAAAACTGCAAAGTTATTATATATCACTCACTTACTAAATCACTTCATTAATTAAAGCAAATAAATAAAAACAGCAATTGTCAAATTTCTGACTGCAAGACAAACTTTTTACTTTGTTATGCAGGCTAATAGGTTAAAAATCGTAAACTTTACATCGACTTTCACTGGAGAAATCTCAGGTGTGCTCACCTGTGTGTCCTTCACACTCCTCCTCTGCCTCCCTGAAAGTCTCTGAGGTCTGACTACTTCATACCTCTCCACGTGAGACAGCATCCCGGAGCTCTGCACGAGACAGACTTCACAAACAAACACCGCCGTTAGTAAAATCCTCTGTTACAGTCCACCAGCTATTGACTTTACTTTCGGGTAATAACAGAGACAGGCTTCAGTCAAAACTTACCCCATGTCATCCACAGTGAAGCCGTCCTGACCCACATCTTGAAGTGCTCTGCTCGGGCTCTGGCCCTCTTCTGCCGTTACTACACCGTGAGTCACCGAAGCAGCAGCAGCAGCTGTCCGGTCAGAGCTCCGCCCTCCCTTCACTGTTATCACCGCCTCACATATTTACTGGAAATAAACAGTCATGGTGAAGTCAGCAACGACACTACTGAAAACAGGCTTCCGAGCAAATGTAAAACGTCAAAATAAAATGTACCATTACGACCACAAACCGTTAAACGCAGTAAAAGTTTCATGTAGCAGTTCAAAGGTTTGTAAGAGTATTTGTATTTGTAGAGCAGCTCAGAGTATCGGTTACACGAACTGATACACAGTCTGGAGTCCGCATATGGTGTTTTATTTTGAAATCCCGGATGGCATGCGCGGTTTTGACGCGCATTGGAAGCAAAGATAGACTTGCCGCGTCTTTAGCAGTGCTGCTCTTGATACGATGCTGCGACGGTACGATACGATACGCATCCTGTATAACTGCATACTAAGTTCAGAGGGAACGTTCAACTTCATCCCTGACGAATATCACATCGTTTCATCACTGAAGTAGAAAATTCAGTACAAAATCCCTAAATCCTTCATCTGCTTGTCAAAGAAAGTGTTTTTCTTCCATTTGAGGTGTTCTTAGGGGAAGCTATGCCAGCGATGTTGAACTTAGACAGCGGCTCCGTCTGGTTCATGAAAATGCCCACAGGTGCAACAGATTCTACACGGTTTCCGTCAATGACCAGGTCTGCGTAAAAACATGAATAATAATCTGTCAGAGCTCCGAAAAACACTTTGAAGATGATTTTAAAGCATTGTTTTTAACACATATGTAGACTGACTTGGACTGAACTCCTTTTATCAACAATTTAATGTCTCCTCTCTGTTTGTTAGTAACTAGTGAGGTTTTTACTACAGGAGTAGCTGCGAGAGACATTATAGGCTACTCTTCTGATGTTACAGGGAAATAAACGACGTGTTGGTTGATCTTGTTTCTGAGGCCAGATTTCATCTGTAGGAGATGCTGAAGTTGTAGAGAAGTTCAAATATCACATTTGTGCGGAAGCCCTGAGCTGACAAGCATGGGCACGCAAACGTTTCCCACACAGCCATTGTTATGAGCAAAGACTAAAACTTGATTGAAAGCAAAAATAATTATTTATTTATTTATTTTTTATATGTGTGAGGTTTTTACTGTTGGGCTCAAGGACGCAAAGATCACTAAATACGCAAGAGTCATGCGTCCTCAAGAATAATTTTTTAACTTTTGAAATCATAAATTTAATACTGAATCAAACTTTTCAGTTATGTATTTCCGTTACTTTGTGAATGAATTGAGTTATTTTGTCTTGATTTTTGTCTCCTCATTGAAAACACAGTGGCGACTGTTGAAAATCATCTTTTTAATCTGGACAACCATAAAGTGTACCGTCATGTTTAAACAGTGAAATTTAATTTTATGGAGAACACTCATTTCTGTTTTTACAAACATCAAGAGAAATGAAGATTGAGTGGCCTAATCATACTTGTATTTTTCATCAACAGTGGAAATTGTTCAGTGTTTCTTTTGTTTGTAATGTATTAAAAGATCATTATAATCCCAGGTGTTTATAGGCTGTTGCATTTCTGCATTTCTATCTTGTATTTATTAGGCATTATCTTCAATATTAATGGATTTATTGAAAGAGAAACAAAAAGGTTAAAATCTTGAGATGATAATTATAATTTTGGATTATCTTTCACTGAACCCACCCTGTTAAAACCACATGGAAAATCATTTTCATTTGCTGACATATATTCAAATGAATCAAAGTCCTCCTTCAAACAAAAGTCCGCCATGAATCAGCTTCATATTTCACAGTGAATTAAGTCAGGAAGCTTCATGTCTGTTTATAATCACGGGAGTATTTGATGGATGTTGTTCACAGTGGGAATCAAACTGTGTGTATCACAACGTTGATGTTTGAGTGTGTTTGTCTTTTTGTTTTCTGTTTCAAAAAAAAATTATGACCAACTAAACACAACAACTTTCCTTCACTCAGCATCGCACAGCCTCAGCTGAATCAGGACTTGGAGTTTCTTTGATTCACTACTGAATTGACCTGAATATAGGAGCACCCTGATGATATGACCTTCCTACACTTCTCATTTACAGACCAAATCTATTTTTTATACAGAAAATAGTTTGAATGAAAAATAATCTTAAAATGGACACAGTGAACAAAACAAGCTGAGTTGATGTTTTTAACATGTTTTAGTTCAAATAAAGTTTTTATTGTTTTCAAATGACATTGTGACAGTGAAATTAAATAAAAAATGATCTGGTGTAAATGAAGCATAAACATACTGCTACGCAGACAGAGCACAGATCTATTGATACTAGATAAGCGAACTGTGATGAGCTGTTCTGGCTTCTGATTGGACCTTTACAGGTCAGCTGATAGCAGATACAGCCTCTAATTGGTTTACAACAGAAATGACACTTTGTTACTGAAATTAATCCATAAATCATCAGATTATTTTCATTTTGGAGGGATGGGATCAAGAAGGTCTCTGAAAACAAACCGATCTTCTCTGTGGGATAGAAAAGCTCTGGAGTGTCACAGAAACACAAACTTATCTCCTGAAAGCTAACGGTCTCACAAAGCCAGTGGATTTTACAGGAAGTCACTCCACTGTAGCATCAAATTTATGAAGCTGAGATTGTAATCAACAACACTGAGTTTATAAAACAGCATCAACCGTATTAATGACTTCACCCTGAATAGATGCTGATCACACTTTTTCCAGACTCGAGTCAATCCGATAATTTTAGTCTGTCAGAGGAAAACGTCTCCATCATAATAAACTAGATCAAGTTTTCTTGTTAAAGAATCTTTACTTTGACAAATTATATTTCACACATTTTACTTTTACATTCAGGTCTCATTTATGGTTTAATAATTGTGTTTGTTCATCCAAACAGGAGGGAATTAATTATTGATGAGTTCAAAGATTATATGAGAACAAAAACATGTAAAGAGAAAAAAAATAATGTCTAATAATAAAAACTAAGGTCAATCCACCTCCAGTCAATACTGAAAATCATTTCAGAAATTTAAAAAGTAAACAGATAAATAAATATAAGCAAATAAAAGAATAAAGCTTCTGATTTTTCTGAAACCCCAAACCCTGTCCTCCTCCCTTCACCTCCATCTCTCCTCAGTTCTCTTCCTCTCCCTTCAGTTTATATCTGACGGTGCAAAGGAAAGAATAACCTTTGGGTTTAATCAGAACTTCTGACTGATCTGCTGTCACACATGGTATCAACTACTGCTGCAGAAGTCTGTGGGAATAAATCAACTCCACCGCTTTATATTTCCACTAGGTGGCGCTGCATCATAGGCAAAAAAAAAGTAATCCAATCAGTGGGTGAATGTATGATCATGTTTCCATCAACAAAACAAATCTGTTCAGACTGTTTGATCCCAGAATATGAGGGAAAAGATCAAATATCCAGAGTCCAGGTCCTGAGCTGATCTCAGAGCAGGTCAAAGTGCAGCTCCCACAATCCTCTCCGCCCGCTGTGATTGGTCAGTCAGTCTCTCAGTAACACGGCCCAGTCAGAGACTCACCTCACCCTCACTGCTGCTGCCTCCACCTCTCTGATCGTCAGAAGACAGATGATCCTCTTCTTAATCACTCTGACAGATGTTAACTCCACCTGAGGAGAGAAAAACAGACGATCAGTGTTTCCACTCTGAGACTCACTTCATCAGCTGGACTGAAGAACATCCAGTTTACAGACCAGCAGGTTCCAGTCCTGCTCAGACCAGAAGTGATGGTGTACAGCAGCAGGTTTCCTCACAAATAAACCAACATCATCAAAATAAAGAAATCCTTCCTGTCAAATGTGTTAAAGCTGAAGTAACAAACCTGCTGTGAAAAGAACAAGTATAAAGAACAGCTGTCTGTTTTCAAACTTAGAGCTCAAAATCAACAAGTTAGCAGAGAAATAAAGTCTGTGTTGAATACAGAGAACTATAAACTGGACTTCAGAGCAGAAACTGAACATTTCTGTTTCATTATGTCTCATTTCTACATTTGATCTGAAATATAGAGACGAGGAGACACTTTTTTCATGACTGACACTCTTACACTCCTGGTTTGATGATTTCTGTTCTCACAGCTTCACTAAAGAAAGAATCCTCTGAGAGGGTCGAAGAGTCAGCAGGAAATACTGAATATCTGCTGTGATACTGTGTGGAGAGGAACAGGAGAGATCAGCACAGACTAACTCCAACTCTATACTGACCCCAGATCCTCCAGTCTGTAGTCTAGACTCTTCTGAAGATCACGCAGCGGCTTCAGATCTGAATCCTGCAGATTGTTTCCCATCAGCCACAGAGTTTTCAGATGGGAGGGGTTGGACTTCAGAGCTGAGGCCAGAGAAGAACAGCTGATCTCTGTCAAACTGCAGCTCATTAACCTAAATAAAGAGGAAATAATGAGATTTTAGAGAAAAATGATCCAGTTTGAAACCTGATGTCTTAAATCTGTAGAGTTCAGGGGAAAGGTTTGGAAAGTATGAATCAGAGAAAAGTGACGCTCCAAAGAGCTGAACCAAACAGGAAGTCAGTTTGAAACAGTGAATTCAAAAACACATGAAATAGTGAAAAACAAACTCAGAGACTTTTTTACTGATTGTAGATGCAGATCAATATTTTCAGAAAATGTCAACGACTTCAGGACGGATGGGAAATAAAGGATGTTCAGAATATTTTCACTTTGCTGAACCAAAAATATCACGTCTTTGAGAGGTAAATATTTCAGTCTTAACACAGCAAGGCTGCAGAAAAGTGCAGATAAACCAGAAAATTCAGATTTTCACACAAAGATTCAAAAACAATCAAAATTCAAAGTAACAGAGCTGGACTTTCATCAGAGTCAGAAACTAAACTCTGAGTTTTTTCTATTCCCTGATCTTGTCCTGAACAAAAGTTTGAATGGTTCTCGTCTGACAAATCTCCCCCTGCTTCTGTTTTCTGTCTGAATGTGCTTCTCACTGTGAACTCTACAAAGAGTTTTCTTCTTGGGTTCAGGTTTTAATTCACTGGAGCTCAGCAGTGATCGAACTGGAGTCAATCAAATAATCCACTGAAGCAGAAAATCTACTCTGGACTGAAGGTGTTCAGTCTGGGTCAGTATTTCAGTCCTGAGTCAGCAGTTTAGTGTCATCATCACAAACAAATCATGATCATGTTTGAATGGAGGAAAAAAGTCTGACCCCAGACTCTCCAGTTTACAGTTTGGACTCTGCAGAGAGTCACACAGCAGCTTCACTCCTGAATCCTGCAGCTTGTTGTTACTCAGGTCCAGATGTCTCAGATGGGAGGGGTTGGACTTCAGAGCTGAGGCCAGAGAAGAACAGCTGATCTCTGACAACCCGCACTCATACAATCTGAAAAAAGGAAAGAGAATGTAGATAAAAATAATTAATAATCAAACTTCAGGTGTTCAGGTTTAAAATATTGAGCTCAGAGAACTCCAACAGGAGACCTTTGGACCAGATCCAGTCTGTCAGAGCTCATGATCTGGTCTGCTCTGACCCTCCATGTAAAATAACAGACAAGACATCAAATGTGATGGAGCACTGGTTTGGATTAGAGGTTCAGATGTTCAGAAGGTGGAGTCCTTGTTGCAGCAGTTGCTGGTTGGACTCCCATGATCCTTTGCTGTAAGTCCTCCCTCACTCTCTACTCCACGTTTCCTGTTCCTCTTCAGCGCTCGGATCAATAAAAGTCTTCAAAATGAACTTGAACTGTGACATGGAGGAAACAGGAGGATCTTTGTCACCTTTGTCACATCACCTTTACTGCTTTACTCTTCTCCCTCACCTTCATCAGGATCAACAAGGTCAGACAGTGGACAGATCCACTCTTCCTCTCACTCACAAAAACCATCAAATCTAAAGAGATGAGGGAAAACTCTCAGACTGCTGATTTGGTTGATTAAAGAGACGCACAGACGTCATGAAGTCTGATCTAATGGCTGCCACTGCTGTCTTTTTCTCAGGAGGTTTGGTTGAATTCACTCCAGCATGTCCTCTAGACATGAAAACATCATCAACATGAGTCAACTCTGCATGAGCGGTGGACACCTGAATTTTCCAACCACTTCAAAGTTTGTATCCTGGACTGTTTGGATGAAATCTCTGCTATCAGCTGATTGTTGTTGTTGTTGTTGCTAAAGCAGCATGTTGTGAGGATGTGCTCACAGGGTCTGGTCTGTGCTGAGGAGTTATACAGAGGGTTGAAATGACGGAGCTCTGACAGCAAGGTCTCTGACTGAAGCTGCTGACTGATGGGACTTTAACACACCTTTGTTGTTGACAAAGTTTCCTGTATGAAAAAGATGAGCTGTGTTCCTGAGCTGCATGGATAGTGAGTTCACTGCATCATTGAACATTTAAATGTTTTAGAGACCGAGGAAGTAAACCCGTCAACATCACTGCAGTGATCATCTCAACCATTTATAAAAAATCATCAACATTCAATCAACATAATAACTCACAGTGCTCATTTTCCTCCATCTGTATCTGACTGCTGATTCAATAAAAACTATGAATTTATGTGAGTGAGAAGAAAGTTCTGGAAATATTCAGCAAGTCTGTGAACATTTGAATTGAGTTAAAAAAAATGATTAAACATCAAAATCTACACCAGAAACAAACAAAGACTAAACTTACCCCAGAGTCTAAGAAATTAATGTGAGAAATCTCAAAGGTTTTTTTGTAGTCCTGAATTCTTCATGAAGATGAAAACAGTCAGGAGTTTATTCAGGGCTCTGTCCGTCTGCTGTCAACAACTGTCAAACTACTCTCAAATAAACCAACAGATCATTGATCAGAGAGGTTTTTATGGACCAACTGGACAAGATGATGTTCATGTTCAACAAACTGAAGTGAAAACTGCAGAAAAATCTGGATCTGGTTTTTACATTTGAACACGACTGAGCAAAGAAGAAATTCAAGTTTTCAAGAGTTTCCAAATGAAATATCCAGAGTTGGATTAACTTTGTTCTTCAGGTTTCAATCTGCAGCTCATCATTTCTCTGACACTTCATTCATTCATTAGTGATCACATTAACTGTGGATCAGTTCAGTATCAGCCTTTAGTCTGTGCTGCTCCTGCCCTCTACAAGCATGTGTAATATTTGTGGGACTGATTTTCTCCTGCTTCCTTTCTACATCCATCGTTCTACTCAAAGTCAACTCTGAAATGTCAGATTTTTCTTCCTGTGTTGAAGTTTAACAACGACAAATTCAAACTGCTCGACCAAAGTTGATGGAAAAACCACAGAGAAAAATCTAAGGCAGCAGCTGTCACATCTTATTGTTAGATCAGAAGGAAATGGTGTCTCACATCAGAATCTTCAGTCTGCAGTTTAGACTCTCCAGTCCTGCAGAGAGAAGCTTCACTGCTGAATCCTGCAGATCATTTCCGCTCAGGTTCAGATGTCTCAGATGGGAGGGGTTGGACTTCAGAGCTGAGGCCACAACTTCACAGTGAGTCTCTGAGAGTCCACATTTAATAAATCTGTAACAACATGAATATCAAACAATATTTCATTGAAGGGTAATTTGATGTTTCTCTTCACCAAAAACAAACATGATCTTTGGTTTGACAGACGGCCTGTTTTCAACCAGACAGATACTAATATCAGGACCAATGAGAGAAGACAGGAAGTCAAAGTTTAGAAGAAAAATAAAACTGTTCAGATGTTCAAGACAAATGACTCCATGACTTATTTTAGTCATTCTGTTCTCTAACAGTGTTGTCTTCATGTTAGTGCAGCTGGATTAGGCCTGGACGATATAGAAAAAAATCATATCGATAAAAAATAAATCATATTGATCGATATCGATAATTATCGATATAATTATAATTATTTAACATATATTTTAATTGCAGCCCTGGATGTTTTATGCTATTGCTTAATGACCTACTTTTAATAAAGAACACACAAGCACTGAATTTAAATTCAAACCTTTATTCAACCACCTTTTTTATTTTACCACAACTGAAAGTTTTTTTAAAAAGAACTAAAAAAAAAAGAAATCAACTTAAGTGGCCTGAGTGACGTCAGTAAATACTGACAAACATAAAGACTTAAGTGACCAGAAAATCTGATAAATAAATATTTAAATAGTCTTTTGATGAAAATAAACAAAACAAACAAATATATAAATAAACAGAATAGCTTTAGGTGGGAATAGCATACTACCAGGTTTAACTGTGTGGGAAACTGCCCACAACCTGGTGTCTGAACACTGAAATATTTCTCCCGGGGTCGGGAGATTTATTTTTTTTAATTATCATGTGATTGACTTAATACACAAACTAAGCACGAGAAGCAGGACTTATCCACGCTGGTGTTGTGTCGTAGAATGCACCCCTGCCGAATGCACCCCCTGCTAGTAGCCATGATCCAAATACTCGCGTCTTTGTAAAATATGAGCTCATTTTCTTCCACTTTAAGAAGCGAATGAGTGGACGGGATGCAGGGGTGCATCCTACGGCAAACACCGGAACGTATTTCCTCCGCACCCTTCTCACCTTTTCAACCCCTGACCCGTTTTCATGCCTGAAGCGCTGTGTTTGAGAAATACTTGCGGCCGGACACTTCATATCGCGGGTCGAGAGTGGCTAGAAGCTGGTCGAAAACCCGGCTTTTCAACGGTAGTTATTAGCAGTATGTCCCTCGCTATGGAGCATGTTACTGCATGGGTGATGTCCTTATGTCGCTCGGACGCTTTGTCGTATTTTGGCAAGAAACGATGTCCAGTTTGGTCTGCTTCACATGCTTTGTGCTGGTGCTGGCAGCGGTTCCAGAGGATTCCGCCGACGATGACGTGGAGCCGCGGCGCGGCCGACACAGCTCGTACTCCTGCGGGTGCGACCGGTTTAGATGGTAAAACAAGTTGGTTGTGTTACCAGACTTGGTTTTTACTAATTCTCTGCAAATTTTGCAAACGACCGCTGTTCGCTTTTTGTCAGACTTCTAAAAACCAAAACACTGCCATGCTGGTGAACTACTGAGACCTTTTTTCGGGACAATTTCCTCCGCTTCTCCTTGCTGTATCATTTTTTCTAATACACGTGCTGTCTGTTGTGGTTTGATAGGGGCTGGGCTTGGTGCCGTAGCGTACCTGGGTCTGCGTTTGTGATTGGTTGGGAGGAAGCAATGACTGTAGTAAAAGCTACATGATAGGCTATGATGAAAAAGAAAGGGAAACTGTGTTTTTCTATCGAACTTTTTATCGACCCGTTTTTTTTCTATCGCACCACACGTCTATCGATCGATATATATTGTTATCGAATTATCGTCCAGCACTAAGCTGGATCATTATGATTGTGTGAATTCTTGAGTTCTGGTTGGAGAAGGGGACTGAGAACCAGGTTTTTGGTCCTGGTATGTGATTGGTTAGTATCCAAAGTACCTCTTGGAGAATCAGTGCTCCTCTCAGTGTTTAATGTTGACATCCTGCTGTAATGTAAGTCTGTCCATAGACACTGACTGTTGACCAATCAGAGGACGACTCACTAAATCACAGCAGCAGCTCCTTTTTCTATGATTGGTTCAGATCAAATCGTTTTTCAGCAGGTTAGAGCTGGTTTGACTCTGAACATTTGAAGAGTTGAAGATTTCTTTGTTTTCACAGTCAAAGTTTTTTCTCCATGTAACATTCCCTTCACCAGCAGAAACAAGTTTATGAAGCCTGATGAATCCAGAGAGACCTTTAAGAGACAGATACAAAGACCCACTGAACCTCTGTATTTGTTTCTCTCTCTCTCTCTCTCTCTCTCTCTCTCTCTCTCTCTCTCTCTCTCTCTCTCTCTCTCTCTCTCTCTCTCATATGAACTCTAGGGGGCGTACGTTCTCATGACTCCTATAAAAATAACAGATTGAATTTTGCTCGTTTGTGTGTTTCATTCAGAAAGAAACATTTGGAGTCAGGAGAAAAAAAAGGAAAAACAGATTCATCTTTGAAGTGGTGGAAAATGATGTTAGTTTTCATGGTTGTATTGATGATGAATATTGAATGATGAACATGATGGTACAGAGACAGTTCTGCCACTGTGTAGAAAATGATCCACTTCTATTTTCACCATCAATGCTGTCAACACCCTCATTTACAACAGATTCATCATTTCCAACCTGAAAACCAGCAGGAAGAAGCTGCAGACACCTTCTTCAAACTCAAGTTCACCACAACTGACTGAGATGTTGATCTGGACTGATACCATCATCAGAAGACCTCTGTGTGTCCTCAGATATGGTCACTGATTTGTCCTGAAAGTTCCACTTTATTCATTACAGACACGATTCAAAACAAAGAGGTCCTCCACAATCAGGACAAGTTCTCAGGGGTCCACAGGTAGACCTCATCCTGGGCTAACAGGACTTCTGACACCAGGATCATGTTTTTGCTGAACCTAAAGAAACCCCCTCCCTGATATTTCAGCTGATTTCTATTTGAAGAAGAACATCATCAGTAACGTGGACATTGGAAGAACTACAGGGATCATTTACACTATTCTGAGAATAAAACCTGGACTTACTCAGCCTTTCTGCAGTTCCTCACAGCTGGCATCAGTCTCAGTCGTCCCTGGTCTGATGTTTTATACTTCTTAAAGTCCAACTCATCCAGAACCTCCTCTGACATCTGCAGCATGTAGGCCAGAGCAGAGCAGTGGATCATTGAGAGTCTCCTCTCTGATCTGTTCTCTGACTTCAGGAACTCTTGGATCTCCTGATGAACTGACAGATCGTTCATCTCCATCAGACAGTGGAAGATGTTGATGCTTCTGTCAGGAGAGATATCTTTACTGTTCATCTTCTTCAGGTTGTTGATGACTCTTTGGATCATTATTGGACTGTTGTCTGTGTGACCCAGCAGACCTCCTAAGAGTCTCTGGTTTGACTCCAGAGAGAGTCCATGAAGGAAGCGAACAATCAGGTCAAGGTGACCGTTTTTACTGAGAAGGGATTTCTTCATGGCACTGTTAAGGAAGAGATTTAGGTTTTTAAAATATCCGGAAACCGTCTTTAAGTGAGACATTTTGTCTTCGTCATTGTTGCCTCTTAGGAAAGTCTTCAGAACTTCTGCGTTCCTGTTTGTGAAACTGTGGATCATGTAGACTGCAGCCAGAAACTCCTGAACGCTCAGATGAACGAAACAGTAAACAGTTTTCTGGAAGATCACACTCTCTCTTCTGAAGATCTCTGTACAAACTCCTGAGTACACCGAGGCCTCTGAGACATCCAGACCACACCGCTCCAGGTCTTCTTGGTAGAACATGATGTCTCCTTTCTCCAGATGTTCAAAGGCCAGCCTCCCCAGCTTCAGGAGGACTTCACTGTCAGCCTCCGTCAGCTCCTGAGGACTTGTCTCATGTCCTCCTTCATACTTCTGCTTCTTCCTCTTAGTCTGGACCAGCAGGAAGTGTGAGTACATGTCCGTCAGGGTCTTGGGCAGCTCTCCTCTCTGCTCTCTGCTCATCATGTCCTCCAGAACTGTCGCAGTGATCCAGCAGAAGACCGGGATCTGACACATGATGTGGAGGCTCCTGGAGGACTTGATGTGTGAGATGATTCTTGTGGACAGATCTTCATCTCTGAACCTCTTCCTGAAGTACTCGTCCTTCTGGGCGTCAGTGAAGCCTCGTACTTCTGTTACCCTGTCCACACGTGAAGGAGAGATCTGATTGGCTGCTGCAGGTCGAGAAGTTATCCAGATGAGAGCTGAGGGGAGCAGGTTCCCCTTGATGAGGTTTGTTATCAGAACGTTCAGTGAAGACTTCTGTGTGACGTCAGACAGGACCTCAGAGTCTGTGAAATCCAGAGACAGTCTGCTTTCATCCAGACCGTCAAAGATGAACAGAAGTTTACAGACAGCCAGCGTCTCTGCTGTGACCTTCTCTAGTGTTGGATGGAAAACATGGAGCAGACTCAGAAGACTGAAGCGCTCATCTCTGATCAGGTTCAGCTCCCTGAATGAAAGCAGGACCACCAGATGGAGGTCTTGGTTCTCCAAACCCTCTGCCCAGTCCAGAGTGAACTTCTGCACTGAGAAGGTTTTTCCAACACCAGCCACGCCGTTGGTCAGAACCACTCTGATGACCTTCTTCTGTTGGTCAGGTAAGGTTTTAAAGATCTCATGACACTTGATGGGCGTGTCATGGAGGGTCTCCATCTTTGAAGCTGTCTCCAGCTGTCTCACCTCATGTTGTGTGTTCACCTCTTCACTCAGTCCCTGTGTGATGTAGAGCTCAGTGAAGATCCTGTTGAGGAGGGTTTGACTACTTCCTGTTTCATCACTTCCTTCATTCACACGTTCACATCTCCTCTTCAGACTGATCTTATGTTCATCTAAAACCTCCTGCAGACCGCCATCTGCTGAAAGAGAAGAAAAATCAAATGAACCAAACTTCTCAACACGAAAACGTCTTTGTGAAAATCAGTCAGCTGAGTTTTCATCCACAGAGACTTTAGAGGACAGATGTTCAGACTTACTTCCATCAGAGCTGGACTGACTGTCTGTCTGAGAGACAAGAACTGTTCTGGTTCTTTTTCCACACTGGGGACAGGAGGTGTGTCCTAAAGAAGTATACTGGTCCCTGCATGAGGCCAGGCACTGTCTGCAGGACAGGTGTCCACAGCGGTAAGAGACTGGATCCTTCAGGACGTCCTGACATGAAAAACATCTGGACAGCTGCTCCTCCACAGAGTCACATCTCTGTGTCTCTCTGTGGAAATAAAGAACATTTATTTTCTTTATCATTTCATGTTTGAAAGATACAGAATAAGAATCATTTATTAAACCAGAGTTTCTGACCTCACTCTTTTCTCTAACATAAAACAATCTCCTGTAAAATATTCAGCTGCTGCTGCCTGAAAGTGTGGAGACAGGAGAAAAACTAAACTGCGATTTTTGAGGGTGGAGAGATTTTCTCCACCAATTCTACAGTTTTTTTATCAAAAGATCAAACAGGAATGATTTCTTCATCGGTCTTCTGGTATTTTGTGACCAACAGACTGTTTTCTGGGGTCTATACACCACAGTCCAAAGACTTACAGACTCAAAACGTCTCAGACGCCGGAACCAAATCAGAAAATACAGAGGTCAGAATCCTTTTCAGATGCTGTTTTATACGACCTTCATTTTTATCAACATGATGAATAATAAGTAAATCTGTGCTCAGTGACTTTTTCTTCACCAGCCCTTTATCCAGGTTGGCAGGTTACAGAGGAAAATCACTGTTTTGAGAGCAGAGATCATTTTTCTCACCATGGTAGAAAACAGAGGGGTCAGAATTTAAAGTTTTGTTTTTGAAACATCAATTGTTGTTGTTTGAGAGTTTGGTGGTTGAAAAGTGTTTCTCTTACTGTGAATCTGAGGGTCCTGGTTCTTTCCTGAACTCCAGGATAATCTCTTTAGACCAGTCACTCTTCATAGACAGACAGTCGGACATAACAGACATTGCTCTGTACTCCTCTGAGGGTCCTGGTTCTTTACTGAAGTTTAGAGGAATTCCTTTAGATACGTCACTCTTCATAGACAGACAGCTGGACGGAATAGACTTTGCTCTGCACTCCTCTGAGGGTCCTGGTTCTTTCCTGAACTCCAGGATAAAATCTTTAGAACAGTCACTCTTCATAGACAGACAGTCTGACATGACAGACTCTGCTCTGTCCTCCTCTTCCTCGACACAAACACTCATCTTCTCCATCTGATGTTGAGCAACTTTTTGGAAGATGAAACCGAGTTATACAACCTGAGGACAAAGTAGACAAACAGGTGAGATACAAACAGGAGGACAGTGTTCAGAAATAGAAGTAGACTCGTGGACAGGAGGCCTTAAAGAGACAGCAGCTAAAATGAAGTGTTTTAGGAGGAGGCTGAAATAAAGATATTTTAATACACCAGAGTGAGAAACAGGAGACTAAACTGAAAATCATGTAAAGATATTAAAGAGGAATCAGAAAGAAAGTATACAGTCTGAAATAAGCTTAATACCCCTCTTTAAGAGTTATACAGGGTTTAATCTGTACGCTACAGGGCCTCTCTCTGATTCATGGTCAAAACAACAACAGCTGTGAGGTCCCTGAAGTCTCATAAAAATTAAAGGGACTGGATTAAATTTGAAATGAGAGGCTAAATGAAAAGAAACTCATTTTTGTTTTTACTAAAAAGACAAGTCTAAACAAGAAGGAGGAAGAACTGCACGTACGCAGTTTCCTGTATCAAGAACTGATCCAGCTCTTTGTCTGGTCAGGTTTCTGTGTTTTACAGTTTTTAAGTGTATTAGTCAGTAAATCATTTTTCATTAACAGATGATACAGATAAAGACTTTGACGTTAGAAAACCCAGAGTAAACACTCACCCTGTCTCCTCGTCCTCTCCTCTCTCTGCTCTGTTCTTTTCTCAATGGAGTCTGTTCTTGAGTTTACTTTCACTTTCACAGTGACTCTTTCCACTGAAACCTAAACCACCAGATCACAGATTCTTCTTCTCATGACATTTACTGACAGTTTTTGATCATCTTTTAAGTTCAGTATTCTTGACAATCATCTTCCTCTCCTGTGTCAAAATTAAACAAGTTCACTCAAACAGGAACTTGTTTGGTTGAGTCTCAGTTTATTGTTTACACAGCAGCTCCACCTGCTGGTCAAACCAACAAACTACAGATGAGTGCTTCTCTACCTCCAGCTCTGTCTTAAGGTTGTCAATGTCGCTCTCTCTTCATGATGCTCATTTAACATTACCACACATTTAATTAATTATAATCCTAGAAAAAACTAAAATAAGTTAAAAAGCGCAGAACAGCAGCTAATTTTGATAAGACCATGCAAACTTAAAGCGAGAGGTCTTTTACCATCTCCTACGAATTTTTCAGATGAAACAAGAAAAGAAATCACCAATACTTTGCAAGATGCAGGAGCTTTCCTGACAAGTTACAAGATTTTAATAACAATTTCTTGTTTGACTTGTTTCTTTGGCTAACTTGGCTGTCAAAGAAAACGAATGAACTATCATTAACCAGCAACAAACTACCATAAAATTTTCATTAAAAAAACTGTGAATAACTTATTACGATGTCCCGTACAACCGAACACTCAGAGTTGAGAAGAAGGAAAGCAAGACAGCCATTGTGGAACAGATAACGACGTGTCGCAACCACTTGTTTAAGAGTCCTTACATGAATATATGCACATAACACGACAAATCCCCACCATCCAGCTTAACATGGAAAATGATTAAATGAACACAAACGTTTGCGTAAAGAAAATAAGGAACAACTTATGTTTTTGATTCAGCAGTTAATAAATCATCAGATTATTTTCATTTTGGAGGGATGGGATCAGGAAGGTCTCTGAAAACAAACCGATCTTCTCTGTGGGATAGAAAAGCTTTGGAGTTTTTTTGTTCAAGAATCTTTGCTTTGACAAATTATATTTCACACATTTTACTTTTACATTCAGGTCTCATTTATGGTTTAATGATTGTGTTTGTACATCCAAACAGGAGGGAATCGATTATTGATGAGCTCAAAGATTATATGAGAACAAAAACATGTACAGGGATGTAGTGGAGAATCCAGCATAAACTCAGTAAAACAATGCACAGGAGACAGGATGAGATCTGAAGCACAGCCTGGGTGTCTTTTATTGTACAGATGTAGAAATCAGTAAAGATGACAGAGTTTTGACCAAAACCAAAGAAAGCTCCCTAAGCCTTTCGTCTACTCCCTTTGAAACTGCTTGTACCTCTGATATGTGTGTGTGTGTGTGTGTATGAGTCTTTCATCATCATGGGTACATCATATCTATCCTCCAGGAGGCTACCCATGACGACGTGTTGTACTGTTCTGAAACTCAACACTTTGTTTAGATTAGTCTTAACTCTCCCAGATTTTAGCTCTAAATGTTCTGACAGACAGAAAGTTTTGGTCCCTGAAAAACAGCCTTAATCAGAACTTCTGACTGATCTACTGTCACACATGGTATCAACTCCTGCTGCAGAAGTCTGTGGGAATACATCAACTCCACCGCTTTATATTTCCACTAGGTGGCGCTGCATCATGGGGGTGGGTGAATTTATGATCATGTTTCCATAAACAAAACAAACCTGTTCAGACTGTTTGATCCCAGAATATGAGGGAAAATATCAAATATCCAGAGTCCAGGTCCTGAGCTGATCTCAGAGCAGGTCAAAGTGCAGCTCCCAGAGTCCTCTCCGTCCGCTGTGATTGGTCAGTCAGTCTCTCAGTAACATGGCCAAGTCAGAGACTCATCCTCACTACTGCTGCCTTCACCTCTCTGATCATCAGAAGACAGATCATCCTCTTCATCATCACTCTTGAGGTCAACCCGGCTGCGGAGAGAAAAAAAGACGATCAGTGTTTCCACTCTGAGACTCACTTCATCAGCTGGACTGAAGAACATCCAGTTTACAGACCAGCAGGTCTCAGTCCTGCTCAGACCAGAAGTGATGGTGTAAAGCAGCAGGTTTCCTCACAAATAAACCAACATCATCAAAATAAAGAAATCCTTCCTGTCAAATGTGTTAAAGCTGATCGAACAAACCTGCTGTGAAAATAACAAGTATAAAGAACAGCTGTCTGTTTTCAGACTTAGAGCTCAAAATCAACAAGTTAGCAGAGAAATAAAGTCTGTGTTGAATACAGAGAACTATAAACTGGACTTCAGAGCAGAAACTGAACATTTCTGTTTCATTATGTCTCATTTCTACATTTGATCTGAAATATAGAGACGAGGAGACACTTTTTTCATGACTGACACTCTTACACTCCTGGTTTGATGATTTCTGTTCTCACAGCTTCACTAAAGAAAGAATCCTCTGAGAGGGTCGAAGAGTCAGCAGGAAATACTGAATATCTGCAACTCCAACTCTATACTGACCTCAGATCCTCCAGGCTGTAGTCTAGACTCTTCTGAAGATCACGCAGCGGCTTCAGATCTGAATACTGCAGATTGTTGTCTCTCAGGTCCAGAGTTTTCAGATGGGAGGGGTTGGACTTCAGAGCTGAGGCCAGAGAAGAACAGCTGATCTTTGTCAAACTGCAGTATTTCAACCTAAATAAAGAGGAAATAATGAGATTTTAGAGAAAAATGATCCAGTTTGAAACCTGATGTCTTAAATCTGTAGAGTTCAGGGGAAAGGTTTGGAAAGTATGAATCAGAGAAAAGTGACGCTCCAAAGAGCTGAACCAAACAGGAAGTCAGTTTGAAACAGTGAATTCAAAAACACATGATAAACCATCAAATTCAGATTTTCACACAAAGATTTAAAAACAATCAAAATTCAAAGTAACAGAGCTGGACTTTCATCAGTGTCAGAAACTAAACTCTGAGTTTTTTCTATTCCCTGATCTTGTCCTGAACAAAAGTTTGAATGGTTCTCGTCTGACAAATCTCCCCCTGCTTCTGTTTTCTGTCTGAATGTGCTTCTCACTGTGAACTCTACAAAGAGTTTCTTCTTGGGTTCAGGTTTTAATTCACTGGAGCTCAGCAGTGATCGAACTGGAGTCAATCAAATAATCCACTGATGCAGAAAATCTACTCTGGACTGAAGGTGTTCAGTCTGGGTCAGTATTTCAGTCCTGAGTCAGCAGTTTAGTGTCATCATCACAAACAAATCATGATAATGTTTGAATGGAGGAAAAAAGTCTCACTCTATAATCTCCAGTTCACAGTTTGGACTCTGCAGAAAGTCACACAGCAGCTTCACTCCTGAATCCTGCAGATCGTTTCCACTCAGGTCCAGGTTTCTCAGATGGGAAGGGTTGGACTTCAGAGCTGAGGCCAGAGAAGAACAGCTGATCTCTGACAAACTGCAGAAACTCAGTCTGAAAAAAGGAAAGAGAATGTAAATAAAAATAATTAATAATCAAACTTCATATGTTCAGGTTTAAAATGTCGAGCTTAGAGAACTCTTCAAAATGAACTTGAACTGTGACATGGAGGAAACAGGAGGATCTTTGTCACCTTTGTGAGTAAGAAGAAAGTTCTGGAAATATTCAAGAAGTCTGTGAACATTTGAATTGGGTTAAAAAAATGATTAAACATCAAAAGCTACACCAGAAACAGACAAAGAATAAACTAACCCCAGAATCGCCAGTTCACAGTTTGGATCCTGCAGAAAGTCACACAGCAGCTTCACTCCTGAATCCTGCAATTTGTTGTCACTCAGGTCCAGAAATCTCAGATGCGAGGGGTTGGACTTTAGAGCTGAGACGAGAGAAGAACAGCTGATCTCTGACAACCCGCAGCTCCACAGCCTGAAAAAAGGATAAAGAATGTAGATAAAAATAATTAATAATCAAACTTCAAGTTTTCAGGTTTAAAAAAATCAAGCCTAGAGAACTCCAACAGGAGACCTTTGGACCAGATCCAGTTTGAAAGAGCTCATTAAATAATATTGGGAAGAACAAAATCTGAGAGTTTGTCACTTTTATGATTTAACCAAATAAGTTCAAGAACCAAAGAAAACTTTGTTTTTGTGACTTCAGTCATCAGAGCAAAGTGACAAAGTGGAAATCCCTGTTTGTGTCTCTCTGTCTGTGTTTGTGTGTCTGTCAGTGTAAATTCAGGCGTCTGTGTTTCTCTCTGTCACTGCAGATATTTCTCTATTCCTCCTCATGAAAACTCAAACCTCATGATCTGACAGATTAAACACATTTGATGAAAAAGTGGATCTTTTTCAGATTTGGTTTGTTTGGTGTTTTTTGTGACTCTGGATTTATGAAGCATCATTATTACTTTAATAACTGTGATGAAAACGATGCTAGCTGAAGCAACAACAACAACAAGGAAACTGGGAGCCCAAGTTTAGTCCATGACTTTATCCTCATTATTGTAACGTGTCAAAAAGACAAAATAAACACCTGTCACACTCCTGTCTGATATCAGTATGATATGGTTGTAATTAATGAATAAAAACTCATAAATATGTTCAAAATGTCTGAAATTGAAACACTTTAACTCCAAATCTAAAAGTTTTTTTATAAAATCAGCTGTCACATTATCATGACGAACAAAATTCAGTTTCAACAATTTAAAGTTTGTGTGGAAACATTAAAATCACAAAAACCATCAAATCTAAAGAGATGAGGGAAAACTCTCAGACTGCTGATTTGGTTGATTAACGGGACGCACAGACGTCATGAAGTCTGATCTAATGTCTGCCACTGCTGTCTTTTTCTCAGGAGGTTTGGTTGAATTCACTCCAGCATGTCCTCTAGACATGAAAACATCATCAACAAACTTACCCCAGAATGTCCAGTTTACAGTTTGGACTCTGCAGAAAGTCACACAGCAGCTTCACTCCTGAGTCCTGCAGATCGTTGTTACCCAAGTTTAGCTCACTCAGATGGGAGGGGTTGGACTTCAGAGCTGAGGCCAGAGAAGAACAGCTGATCTCTGACAAACTGCAGCCACTCAGTCTGAAAAAAGGAAAGAGAATGTAGATAAAAATAATTAATAATCAAACTTCACGTGTTCAGATTTAAAATATGGAGCTTCGAGAACTCCAACAGGAGACCTTTGGACCAGATCCAGTCTGTCAGAGCTCATTATCTGGTCTGCTCTGACCCTCCATGTTAAATAACAGACAAGACATCAAGTGTGATGGAGCACTGGTTTGGATTAGAGGTTCAGGTGTTCAGAAGGTGGAGTCCTTGTCGTAGCAGTTGCTGGTTAGACTCCCATGATCCTTTGCTGTAAGTCCTCCCTCACTCTCTACTCCATGTTTCCTGTTCCTCTTCAGCGCTCGGATCAATAAAAGTCTTCAAAATGAACTTGAACTGTGACATGGAGGAAACAGGAGGATCTTTGTCTGCCTTCATCCCTCACTGTACACTGATCTTCAACAAGAACACCCAACCCAGAATAACAGACTGTGTTGTCTCTACTGTCAGCACTGGACCGGACCAGCCAGCAATCCTCCAGATCTGAGTTCATGGAAGTCAGAGACAAACCAGAAATACTCTCAACCAAGAAGAGCTCAGAGAGAGTCACCCAGGACACTGAGCCCACCTCCCTCAACCAGGCTGGTCTCAAGAGTTTGTATTGAGCAGATCCAGCCCATGTGAAGCTGAACCTGAATGTGCTCTCAGACTGTAACATCAGCGCTCTGCTAAACAGAGAATGGATGAGACTCTGATGAGACAGGTCAGCTGACTCTGTCTGCAACAACATCACCTTTACTGCTTTACTCTTCTCCCTCACCTTCATCAGGATCAACAAGGTCAGAGAGCAGACAGATCCACTCTTCCTCTCACTTTGTCATTTATTCACTGATGGCTGAGTTCACTCACATTTCATTTAGTCCACTCTCTAATCGGGTTTTGCAGCAGGAACCTTTCAAACCATATGAGCAGTTATTGAGCTCGCAGAAAAGAGGCAGTGGAGCCAAAACAGGAACCTAATCAATCTGATCATTGAATATTGATCAGAAGAAAAATCAAAATGGTTCAAATAATATTGGGAAGAACAAAATCTGAGAGTTTGGTTCTTGAACTTATTTGGTTCAATCATAAAAGTGACAAAGAAAACTTTGTTTTTGTGACTTCAGTCATCAGAGCAAAGTGACAAAGTGGAAATCCCTGTTTGTGTCTCTCTGTCTGTGTTTGTGTGTCTGTCAGTGTAAATTCAGGTGTCTGTGTTTCTATCTATCATTGCAGATATTTCTCTATTCCTCCTCATGAAAACTCAAACCTCATGTTCTGACAGATTAAACACATTTGATGAAAAAGTGGATTTTTTTCAGATTTGGTTTGTTTGGTGTTTTTTGTGACTCTGAATTCATGAAGCATCATTATTACTTTAATAACTGTGATGAAAACAATGATGCTAGCTGAAGCAACAACAACAACAAGGAAACTGGGAGCCCAAGTTTAGTCCATGACTTTATCCTCATTATTGTAACGTGTCAAAAAGACTAATAAACACCTGTCACACTCCTGTCTGATATCACTATGATATGGTTGTAATTAATGAATATTAACTCACGAATATGTTCAAAATGTCTCTGAAGTTATCTTCAAGTTAATTTATAAAATCAGCTGTCACATCTCATGACAAACAAAATTCAGTCTCAAGAATTTTGAAGTTTGAAAAAGATGAGCTGTGTTTCTGAGCTGCATGGAAACTGAGTTCACTGCATCCTTGAACATTTAAATGTTTTAGAGACCGAGGAAGTAAACCCCTCAACATCACTGCAGTGCTCATCTGAACCATTGATAAAAAATCATCAACATTCAATCAACAAAATAACTCACAGTGCTCATTTTCCTCTATCTGTATCTGACTGCTGATTCAATAAAAACTATGAATGTATGTGAGTGAGAAGAAAGTTCTGGAAATATTCAAGAAGTCTGTGAACATTTGAATTGGGTTAAAAAAAATGATTAAACATTAAAATCTACACCAGAAACAGACAAAGACTAAACTTACCCCAGATGCTCCAGTTTACCGTTTGGATCCTGCAGAAAGTCACACAGCAGCTCCACTCCTGAATCCTGCAATTTGTTGTCACTCAGGTCCAACTGTCTCAGATGGAAGGGATTGAAATACAGAGCCGAGGCCAGAGAAGAACAGCTAAACAAACTGCAGTCACTCAATCTGAAAAAAAAAAAAAATCATTGAACCTCTAAAGAAACTGTTCCTGCTTTAATGATTCAATGTTCTTGAGCCCCTGAGGGACATGGAAGGAGAACTTTTTCAGAGTTGATCTTGAGGAACTTTGTGAAATTCTCTCTAAACTTTGTGAAGATCCTGAGGAATAATTCAGTCAAGAATATGTTTAGAATACAGAAAACTTTAGTGAGATCCTGAGAAATTAATGTGAGAAATCTCAAAGGTTTTTTTGTAGTCCTGAATTCTTCATGAAGATGAAAACAGTCAGGAGTTTATTCAGGGCTCTGTCCGTCTGCCGTCAACAACTGACAAACTACTCGTAAATAAACCAACAGATCATTGATCAGAGAGGTTTTTATGGACCAACTGGACAAGATGATGTTAATGTTCAACAAACTGAAGTGAAAACTGCAGAAAAATCTGGATCTGGTTTTTACATTTGAACACGACTGAGCAAAGAAGAAATTCAAGTTTTCAAGAGTTTCCAAATGAAATATCCAGAGTTGGATTAACTTTGTTCTTAAGGTTTCAATCTGCAGCTAATCATTTCTCTGACACTTCATTCATTCATTAGTGATCACATTAACTGTGGATCAGTTCAATATCAGCCTTTAGTCTGTGCTGCTCCTGCCCTCTACAAGCATGTGTAATATTTGTGGGACTGATTTTCTCCTGCTTCCTTTCTACATCCATCATTCAACACAGGAAGAAAAATCAAACATTTCAGAGTTGACTTTGAGTAGAAGTTTTACAACTCCAATTCAAACTGCTCGACTAAAGGTGATGGAAAAACCACAGAGAAAAATCTAAGGCAGCAACTGTCACATCTTATTGTTAGATCAGAAGGAAATGGTGTCTGACCTCAGAATCTTCAGTCTGCAGTTTGGACTCTGCAGTCCTGCAGAGAGAAGCTTCACTCCTGAATCCTGCAGTTTGTTTCCACTCAGGTCCAGATGTCTCAGATAGGAGGGGTCGGACTTCAGGGCTGAGGCCACAAATTTACAGTGAGTCTTTGAGAGTCCACAGTCAGAAAATCTGTAACAACATAAACATCAAACAATATTTCATTGAAGGGTAATTTGATGTTTCTCTTCACCAAAAACAACTTAAACATGATCTTTGGTTTGACAGACGGCCTGTTGACCAATCAGAGGACGACTCACTAAATCACAGCAGCAGCTCCTTTTTCTATGATTGGTTCAGATCAAATCGTTTTTTAGCAGGTTAGAGCTGGTTTGACTCTGAACATTTGAAGAGTTGAAGATTTCTTTGTTTTCACAGTCAAAGTTTTTTCTCCATGTAACATTCCCTTCACCAGCAGAAACAAGTTTATAAAGCCTGATGAATCCAGAGAGACCTTTAAGAGACAGATACAAAGACCCACTGAACCTCTGTCTTTGTTTGTTTCTCTCTCTCTCTCATGATTGAGGTTATTTGAACTCTATGAGACATAAGTTCGCATAACTCCTATAAAAATAACAGATTGCTAGTTTTTTTGCTAGTTTTTGCTTCCTAAAAAAGTCTGTCTTGTTAGTCCTTTAGACCTGGTTCAGACCTTAAACCGAGGCACGCAGCCGAGTGGGAGAAATGTGACCGCTACAGCCCACCAACACCTCAACATTAGAGGAACCATCTTCACTCTGCAGCATCACTATGACAACAAAGGGACACCATGGAAAACTGATGATGATGATGCAGTCACACTGCTTCTCCTTAGAGACATGGTGTCCATATATACAGTGGAAGAGCACAGCTGTTTCCCCATACTATGAGGTGTTATGAGGCAGACTAGTGTTAGTGCGTCATTAGCATAGAGAGAGACATTAACATCCTATTTCCACCATTGTTTTCAGACACATGGAGCTGCTGTCCAAATAACTCATGTTCTCATCATGCATATGTTCTAGTTCACCAGATAATATCCAGTGAGTGGTGGAAAATGATGTTAGTTTTCATGGTTGTATTGATGATGACGAACATGATGGTACAGAGACAGTTCTGCCACTGTGTAGAAAATGATCCAGTTCCAGCAGGAAGAAGCTGCAGACACCTTCTTCAAACTCAAGTTCACCACAACTGACTGAGATGTTGATCTGGACTGATACCATCATCAGAAGACCTCTGTGTGTCCTCAGATATGGTCGCTGATTTGTCCTGAAAGTTCCACTTTATTCATTACAGACAAAAACCAGGATCATGTTTTCGCTGAACCTAAAGAAACCCCCTCCCTGATAGTTTTAGCTGATTTCTATTTGAAGAAGAACATCATCAGTAACGTGGACATTAGAAGAACTACAGGGATCATTTACACTATTCTGAGAATAAAACCTGGACTTACCGAGCTTTTCTGCAGTTCCTCACAGCTGGCATCAGTCTCAGTCGTCCCTGGTTTGATGTTTTATACTTCTTAAAGTCCAACTCATCCAGAACCTCCTCTGACATCTGCAGCATGTAGGCCAGAGCAGAGCATTGGATAATTGAGAATTTCCTACTTGACCTCTTCTCTGACTTCAGGAACTCTTGGATCTCCTGATGAACTGACAGATCGTTCATCTCCATCAGACAGTGGAAGATGTTGATGCTTCTGTCAGGAGAGATATCTCTACTGTTCATCTCCTTCAGGTTGTTGATGACTCTTTGGATCATTATTGGACTGTTGCCTGTGTGACCCAGCAGACCTCCTAAGAGTCTCTGGTTTGACTCCAGAGAGAGTCCATGAAGGAAGCGAACAAACAGGTCCAGGTGACCGTTTTTACTGACAAGAGATTTCTTCATGGCATTCTTCAGGAAGAGATTTAGGTTTTTAAAAGATCTGGAAACCGTCTTTAAGTGAGACATTTTGTCTTCGTCATTGTTGCCTCTTAGGAAAGTCTTCAGAACTTTTGTGTTCCTGTTTGTGAAACTGTGGATCACGTAGACTGCAGCCAGAAACTCCTGAACGCTCAGATGAACGAAACAGTAAACAGTTTTCTGGAAGATCACACTCTCTCTTCTGAAGATCTCTGTACAAACTCCTGAGTACACCGAGGCCTCTGAGACATCCAGACCACACCGCTCCAGGTCTTCTTGGTAGAACATGATGTCTCCTTTCTCCAGATGTTCAAAGGCCAGCCTCCCCAGCTTCAGGAGGACTTCACTGTCAGCCTCCGTCAGCTCCTGAGGACTTGTCTCATGTCCTCCTTCATACTTCTGCTTCTTCCTCTTAGTCTGGACCAGCAGGAAGTGTGAGTACATGTCCGTCAGGGTCTTGGGCAGCTCTCCTCTCTGCTCTCTGCTCATCATGTCCTCCAGAACTGTAGCAGTGATCCAGCAGAAGACCGGGATCTGACACATGATGTGGAGGCTCCTGGAGGACTTGATGTGTGAGATGATTCTTCTGGACAGTTCCTCATCTCTGAACCTCTTCCTGAAGTACACCTCCTTCTGGTCGTCAGTGAAGCCTCGTACTTCTGTTACCCTGTCCACACATGAAGGAGGGATCTGATTGGCTGCTGCAGGTCGAGAAGTTATCCAGATGAGAGCTGAGGGGAGCAGGTTCCCCTTGATGAGGTTTGTTATCAGAACGTTCAGTGAAGACTTCTGTGTGACGTCAGACACCACCTCAGAGTCTGTGAAATCCAGAGACAGTCTGCTTTCATCCAGACCGTCAAAGATGAACAGAAGTTTACAGACAGCCAGCGTCTCTGCTGTGACCTTCTCTAGTGTTGGATGGAAAACATGGAGCAGACTCAGAAGACTGAAGCGCTCATCTCTGATCAGGTTCAGCTCCCTGAATGAAAGCAGGATCACCAGATTGAGGTCTTGGTTCTCCAAACCCTCTGCCCAGTCCAGAGTGAACTTCTGCACTGAGAAGGTTTTTCCAACACCAGCCACGCCGTTGGTCAGAACCACTCTGATGACCTTCTTCTGTTGGTCAGGTAAGGTTTGAAAGATCTCATGACACTTGATGGGCGTGTCATGGAGGGTCTCCATCTTTGAAGCTGTCTCCAGCTGTCTCACCTCATGTTGGGTGTTCACCTCTTCACTCAGTCCCTGTGTGATGTAGAGCTCAGTGAAGATCCTGTTGAGGAGGGTTTGACTACTTCCTGTTCCAT
Organism: Xyrichtys novacula; assembly: GCA_962446985.1. NCBI lineage: Eukaryota > Metazoa > Chordata > Actinopteri > Labriformes > Labridae > Xyrichtys > Xyrichtys novacula. The sequence continues at coordinate 733,978 of OY660882.1, read as the reverse complement.
CACTTCCTTCATTCACACGTTCACATCTCCTCTTCAGACTGATCTTATGTTCATCTAAAACCTCCTGCAGACCGCCATCTTCTGAAAGAGAAGAAAAATCAAATGAACCAAACTTCTCAACACGAAAACGTCTTTGTGAAAATCAGTCAGCTGAGTTTTCATCCACAGAGACTTTAGAGGACAGATGTTCAGACTTACTTCCATCAGAGCTGGACTGACTGTCTGTCTGAGAGACAAGAGCTGTTCTGGTTCTTTTTCCACACTGGGGACAGGAGGTGTGTCCTAAAGAAGTAGACTGGTCCCTGCATGAGGCCAGGCACTGTCTGCAGGACAGGTGTCCACAGCGGTAAGAGACTGGATCCTTCAGGACGTCCTGACATGATGAACATCTGGACAGCTGCTCCTCCACAGAGTCACATCTCTGTGTCTCTCTGTGGAAATAAAGAACATTTATTTTCTTTATCATTTCATGTTTGAAAGATACAGAATAAGAAGCATTTATTAAACCAGAGTTTCTGACCTCACTCTTTTCTCTAACATAAAACAATCTCCTGTAAAATATTCAGCTGCTGCTGCCTGAAAGTGTGGAGACAGGAGAAAAACTAAACTGAGATTTTTGAGGGTGGAGAGATTTTCTCCACCAATTCTACAGTTTTTTGATCAAAAGATCAAACAGGAATGATTTCTTCATCGGTCTTCTGGTATTTTGTGACCCACAGACTGTTTTCTGGGGTCTATACACCACAGTCCAAAGACTTACAGGCTCAAAACGTCTCAAACACAGGAACCAAATCAGAAAATACAGAGGTCAGAATCCTTTTCAGATGCTGTTTTATACGACCTTAATTTTTATCAACATGATGAATAATAAGTAAATCTGTGCTCAGTGAATTTTCTTCACCAGCCCTTTATCCAGGTTGGCAGGTTACAGAGGAAAATCACCGTTTTGAGAGCAGAGGAGATCATTTTTCTCACCATGGTAGAAAACAGAGGGGTCAGAATTTAAAAGTTTTGTTTTTGAAACATCAATTGTTGTTGTTTGAGAGTTTGGTGGTTGAAAAGTGTTTCTCTTACTGTGAATCTGAGGGTTCTGGTTCTTTTCTGAAGTTCAGGATAATACCTTTAGACCGGTCACTCTTCATAGACAGACAGCTGGACGGAATAGACTTTGCTCTGCACTCCTCTGAGGGTCCTGGTTCTTTCCTGAACTCCAGGATAAAATCTTTAGAACAGTCACTCTTCATAGACAGACAGTCTGACATGACAGACTCTGCTCTGTCCTCCTCTTCCTCGACACAAACACTCATCTTCTCCATCTGATGTTGAGCAACTTTTTGGAAGATGAAACCGAGTTATACAACCTGAGGACAAAGTAGACAAACAGGTGAGATACAAACAGGAGGACAGTGTTCAGAAATAGAAGTAGACTCGTGGACAGGAGGCCTTAAAGAGACAGCAGCTAAAATGAAGTGTTTTAGGAAGAGGCTGAAATAAAGATATTTTAATACACCAGAGTGAGAAACAGGAGACTAAACTGAAAATCATGTAAAGATATTAAAGAGGAATCAAAAAGAAAGTATTCAGTCTGAAATAAGCTTACTACCCCTCTTTAAGAGTTATACAGGGTTTAATCTGTACGCTACAGGGCCTCTCTCTGATTCATGGTCAAAACAACAACAGCTGTGAGGTCCCTGAAGTCTCATAAAAAATTAAAGGGACTGGATTAAATTTGAAATGAGAGGCTAAATGAAAAGAAACTCATTTTTGTTTTTACTAAAAAGACAAGTCTAAACAAGAAGGAGGAAGAACTGCACGTACACAGTTTCCTGTATCAAGAACTGATCCAGCTCTTTGTCTGGTCAGGTTTCTTTGTTTTACCGTTTTTAAGTGTATTAGTCAGTAAATCATTTTTCATTAACAGATGATACAGATAAAGACTTTGACATTAGAAAACCCAGAGTAAACACTCACCCTGTCTCCTCGTCCTCTCCTCTCTCTGCTCTGTTCTTTTCTCAAAATGGAGTCTGCTCTTGAGTTTACTTTCACTTTCACAGGGACTCTTTCCACTGAAACCTAAACCACCAGATCACAGATTCTTCTTCTCATGACATTTACTGACAGTTTTTGATCATCTTTTAAGTTCAGTATTCTTGACAATCATCTTCCTCTCCTGTGTCAAAATTAAACAAGTTCACTCAAACAGGAACTTGTTTGGTTGAGTCGCAGTTTATTGTTTATACAGCAGCTCCACCTGCTGGTCAAACCAACAAACTACAGATGAGCGCTTCTCCACCTCCAGCTCTGTCTTAAGGTTGTCAGTGTCGCTCTCTCTTCATGATGGTCATTTAACATTACCACACATTTAATTAATTATAATCCTAGAAAAAACTTAAATAAGTTAAAAAGCGCAGAACAGCAGCTAATTTTGATAAGACCTTGCAAACTTATAGGGAGGTCTTTTACCATCTCCTACGAATTTTTCAGATGAAACAAGAAAAGAAATCACCAATACTTTGCAAGATGCAGGAGCTTTCCTGACAAGTTACAAGATTTTAATAATAATTTCTTGTTTGACTTGTTTCTTTGGCTAACTTGGCTGTCAAAGAAAACGAATCAACTATCATTAACCAGCAACAAACTACTATAAAATTTTCATTAAAAAAACTGTGAATAACTTATTACGATGTCCCGTACAACCGAACACTCAGAGTTGAGAAGAAGGAAAGCAAGACAGCCATTGTGGAACAGATAACGACGTGTCGCAACCACTTGTTTAAGGGTCCTTACATGGATATATGCACATAACACGACAAATCCCCACCATCCAGCTTAACATGGAAAATGATGAAATGAACACAAACGTTTGCGTAAAGAAAATAAGGAACAACTTATGTTTTTGATTCAGCAGTTAATAAATCATCAGATTATTTTCATTTTGGAGGGATGGGATCAGGAAGGTCTCTGAAAACAAACCGATCTTCTCTGTGGGATAGAAAAGCTTTGGAGTTTTTTTGTTCAAGAATCTTTGCTTTGACAAATTATATTTCACACATTTTACTTTTACATTCAGGTCTCATTTATGGTTTAATGATTGTGTTTGTACATCCAAACAGGAGGGAATCGATTATTGATGAGCTCAAAGATTATATGAGAACAAAAACATGTACAGGGATGTAGTGGAGAATCCAGCATAAACTCAGTAAAACAATGCACAGGAGACAGGATGAGATCTGAAGCACAGCCTGGGTGTCTTTTATTGTACAGATGAAGAAATCAGTAAAGATGACAGAGTTTTGACCAAAACCAAAGAAAGCTCCCTAAGCCTTTCGTCTACTCCCTTTGAAACTGCTTGTACCTCTGATATGTGTGTGTGAGTGTGTGTGTGTGTGTATGAGTCTTTCATCATCATGGGTACATCATATCTATCCTCCAGGAGGCTACCCATGACGACATGTTGTACTGTTCTGAAACTCAACACTTTGTTTAGATTAGTCTTAACTCTCCCAGATTTTAGCTCTAAATGTTCTGACAGACAGATAGTTTTGGTCCCTGAAAAACAGCCTTAATCAGAACTTCTGGCTGATCTACTGTCACACATGGTATCAACTCCTGCTGCAGAAGTCTGTGGGAATACATCAACTCCACCGATTTATATTTCCACTAGGTGGCGCTGCATCATGGGGGTGGGTGAATTTATGATCATGTTTCCATAAACAAAACAAACCTGTTCAGACTGTTTGATCCCAGAATATGAGGGAAAAGATCAAATATCCAGAGTCCAGGTCCTGAGCTGATCTCAGAGCAGGTCAAAGTGCAGCTCCCAGAGTCCTCTCCGTCCGCTGTGATTGGTCAGTCAGTCTCTCAGTAACATGGCCAAGTCAGAGACTCATCCTCACTGCTGCTGCCTTCACCTCTCTGATCATCAGAAGACAGATCATCTTCTTCATCATCACTCTCGAGGTCAACCCGGCTGCGGAGAGAAAAAAAGACAATCAGTGTTTCCACTCTGAGACTCACTTCATCAGCTGGACTGAAGAACATCCAGTTTACAGACCAGCAGGTTCCAGTCCTGCTCAGACCAGAAGTGATGGTGTACAGCAGCAGGTTTCCTCACAAATAAACCAACATCATCAAAATAAAGAAATCATTCCTGTCAAATGTGTTAAAGCTGATCGAACAAACCTGCTGTGAAAATAACAAGTATAAAGAACAGCTGTCTGTTTTCAAACTTAGAGCTCAAAATCAACAAGTTAGCAGAGAAATAAAGTCTGTGTTGAATACAGAGAACTATAAACTGGACTTCAGAGCAGAAACTGAACATTTCTGTTTCATTATGTCTCATTTCTACATTTGATCTGAAATATAGAGACGAGGAGACACTTTTTTCATGACTGACACTCTTACACTCCTGGTTTGATGATTTCTGTTCTCACAGCTTCACTAAAGAAAGAATCCTCTGAGAGGGTCGAAGAGTCAGCAGGAAATACTGAATATCTGCAACTCCAACTCTATACTGACCTCAGATCCTCCAGGCTGTAGTCTAGACTCTTCTGAAGATCACACAGCGGCTTCAGATCTGAATACTGCAGATTGTTGTCTCTCAGGTCCAGAGTTTTCAGATGGGAGGGGTTGGACTTCAGAGCTGAGGCCAGAGAAGAACAGCTGATCTTTGTCAAACTGCAGTATTTCAACCTAAATAAAGAGGAAATAATGAGATTTTAGAGAAAAATGATCCAGTTTGAAACCTGATGTCTTAAATCTGTAGAGTTCAGGGGAAAGGTTTGGAAAGTATGAATCAGAGAAAAGTGACGCTCCAAAGAGCTGAACCAAACAGGAAGTCAGTTTGAAACAGTGAATTCAAAAACACATGATAAACCATCAAATTCAGATTTTCACACAAATATTTAAAACAATCAAAATTCAAAGTAACAGAGCTGGACTTTCATCAGTGTCAGAAACTAAACTCTGAGTTTTTTCTATTCCCTGATCTTGTCCTGAACAAAAGTTTGAATGGTTCTCGTCTGACAAATCTCCTCCTGCTTCTGTTTTCTGTCTGAATGTGCTTCTCACTGTGAACTCTACAAAGAGTTTTCTTCTTGGGTTCAGGTTTTAATTCACTGGAGCTCAGCAGTGATCGAACTGGAGTCAATCAAATAATCCACTGATGCAGAAAATCTACTCTGGACTGAAGGTGTTCAGTCTGGGTCAGTGTTTCAGTCCTGAGTCAGCAGTTTAGTGTCATCATCACAAACAAATCATGATAATGTTTGAATGGAGGAAAAAAAGTCTCACTCTATAATCTCCAGTTCACAGTTTGGACTCTGCAGAAAGTCACACAGCAGCTTCACTCCTGAATCCTGCAGATTGTTTCCACTCAGGTCCAGGTTTCTCAGATGGGAAGGGTTGGACTTCAGAGCTGAGGCCAGAGAAGAACAGCTGATCTCTGACAAACTGCAGAAACTCAGTCTGAAAAAAGGAAAGAGAATGTAGATGAAAAATAATTAATAATCAAACTTCATATGTTCAGGTTTAAAATGTCGAGCTTAGAGAACTCTTCAAAATGAACTTGAACTGTGACATGGAGGAAACAGGAGGATCTTTGTCACCTTTGTCACATCACCTTTACTGCTTTACTCATCTCCCTCACCTTCATCAGGATCAACAAGGTCAGACAGTGGACAGATCCACTCTTCCTCTCACTCACAAAAACCATCAAATCTAAAGAGATGAGGGAAAACTCTCGGACTGCTGATTTGGTTGATTAAAGGGACGCACAGACGTCATGAAGCCTGATCTAATGTCTGCCACTGCTGTCTTTTTCTCAGGAGGTTTGGTTGAATTCACTCCAGCATGTCCTCTAGACATGAAAACATCATCAACATGAGTCAACTCTGCATGAGCGGTGGACACCTGAATTTTCCAACCACTTCAAAGTTTGTATCCTGGACTGTTTGGATGAAATCTCTGCTATCAGCTGATTGTTGCTGTTGTAACTAAAGCAGCATGTTGTGAGGATGTGCTCACAGGGTCTGGTCTGTGCTGAGGAGTTATACAGAGGGTTGAAATGACGGAGCTCTGACAGCAAGGTTTCTGACTAAAGCTGCTGACTGATGGGACTTTAACACACCTTTGTTGTTGACAAAGTTTCCTGTATGAAAAAGATGAGCTGTGTTCCTGAGCTGCATGGATACTGAGTTCACTGCATCCTTGAACATTTGAATGTTTTAGAGACCGAGGAAGTAAACCCGTCAACATCACTGCAGTGATCATCTGAACCATTGATAAAAAATCATCAACATTCAATCAACAAAATAACTCACAGTGCTCATTTTCCTCCATCTGTATCTGACTGCTGATTCAATAAAAACTATTAATGTTTGTGAGTGAGAAGAAAGTTCTGGAAATATTCAGCAAGTCTGTGAACATTTGAATTGGGTTAAAAAAATGATTAAACATCAAAAGCTACACCAGAAACAGACAAAGAATAAACTAACCCCAGAATCGCCAGTTCACAGTTTGGATCCTGCAGAAAGTCACACAGCAGCTTCACTCCTGAATCCTGCAATTTGTTGTCACTCAGGTCCAGAAATCTCAGATGCGAGGGGTTGGACTTTAGAGCTGAGACGAGAGAAGAACAGCTGATCTCTGACAACCCGCAGCTCCACAGCCTGAAAAAAGGATAAAGAATGTAGATAAAAATAATTAATAATCAAACTTCACGTTTTCAGGTTTAAAAAAATCAAGCCTAGAGAACTCCAACAGGAGACCTTTGGACCAGATCCAGTCTGAAAGAGCTCATTAAATAATATTGGGAAGAACAAAATCTGAGAGTTTGTCACTTTTATGATTTAACCAAATAAGTTCAAGAACCAAAGAAAACTTTGTTTTTGTGACTTCAGTCATCAGAGCAAAGTGACAAAGTGGAAATCCCTGTTTGTGTCTCTCTGTCTGTGTTTGTGTGTCTGTCAGTGTAAATTGAGGCGTCTGTGTTTCTCTCTGTCATTGCAGATATTTCTCTATTCCTCCTCATGAAAACTCAAACCTCATGATCTGACAGATTAAACACATTTGATGAAAAAGTGGATTTTTTTCAGATTTGGTTTGTTTGGTGTTTTTTGTGACTCTGAATTCATGAAGCATCATTATTACTTTAATAACTGTGATGAAAACAATGATGCTAGCTGAAGCAACAACAACAACAAGGAAACTGGGAGCCCAAGTTTAGTCCATGACTTTATCCTCATTATTGTAACGTGTCAAAAAGACTAATAAACACCTGTCACACTCCTGTCTGATATCACTATGATATGGTTGTAATTAATGAATAAAAACTCATAAATATGTTCAAAATGTCTGAAATTGAAACACTTTAACTCCAAATCTAAAAGTTTTTTTATAAAATCAGCTGTCACATTATCATGACGAACAAAATTCAGTTTCAACAATTTAAAGTTTGTGTGGAAACATTAAAATCACAAAAACCATCAAATCTAAAGAGATGAGGGAAAACTCTCAGACTGCTGATTTGGTTGATTAAAGGGACGCACAGACGTCATGAAGCCTGATCTAATGGCTGCCACTGCTGTCTTTTTCTCAGGAGGTTTGGTTGAATTCACTCCAGCATGTCCTCTAGACATGAAAACATCATCAACAAACTTACCCCAGAATGTCCAGTTTACAGTTTGGACTCTGCAGAAAGTCACACAGCAGCTTCACTCCTGAGTCCTGCAAATCGTTGTTACCCAAGTTTAGCTCACTCAGATGGGAGGGGTTGGACTTCAGAGCTGAGGCCAGAGAAGAACAGCTGATCTCTGACAAACTGCAGCCACTCAGTCTGAAAAAAGGAAAGAGAATGTAGATAAAAATAATTAATAATCAAACTTCACGTGTTCAGATTTAAAATATTGAGCTCAGAGAACTCCAACAGGAGACCTTTGGACCAGATCCAGTCTGTCAGAGCTCATTATCTGGTCTGCTCTGACCCTCCATGTTAAATAACAGACAAGACATCAAATGTGATGGAGCATTGGTTTGGATTAGAGGTTCAGGTGTTCAGAAGGTGGAGTCCTTGTCGCAGCAGTTGCTGGTTAGACTCCCATGATCCTTTGCTGTAAGTCCTCCCTCACTCTCTACTCCATGTTTCCTGTTCCTCTTCAGCGCTCGGATCAATAAAAGTCTTCAAAATGAACTTGAACTGTGACATGGAGGAAACAGGAGGATCTTTGTCTGCCTTCATCCCTCACTGTACACTGATCTTCAACAAGAACACTCAACCCAGAATAACAGACTGTGTTGTCTCTACTGTCAGAACTGGACCAGACCAGCCAGCAATCCTCCAGATCTGAGTTCATGGAAGTCAGAGACAAACCAGAAATACTCTCAACCAAGAAGAGCTCAGTGAGAGCTAAATGTGCTGAGTCACCCAGGACACTGAGCGGACCTCCCTCAACCAGGCTGGTCTCAAGAGTTTGTATTGAGCAGATCCAGCCCATGTGAAGCTGAACCTGAATGTGCTCTCAGACTGTAACATCAGCGCTCTGCTAAACAGAGAATGGATGAGACTCTGATGAGACAGGTCAGCTGACTCTGTCTGCAACAACATCACCTTTACTGCTTTACTCTTCTCCCTCACCTTCATCAGGATCAACAAGGTCAGACAGCAGACAGATCCACTCTTCCTCTTGAACTTATTTGGTTCAAACATAAAAGTGACGATGAAAACTTTGTTTTTGTGACTTCAGTCATCAGAGCAAAGTGACAAAGTGGAAATCCCTGTTTGTGTCTCTCTGTCTGTGTTTGTGTGTCTGTCAGTGTAAATTCAGGCGTCTGTGTTTCTCTCTGTCACTGCAGATATTTCTCTATTCCTCCTCATGAAAACTCAAACCTCATGTTCTGACAGATTAAACACATCTGATGAAAAAGTGGATTTTTTTTAGATTTGGTTTGTTTGGCGTTTTTTGTGACTCTGAATTCATGAAGCATCATTATTACTTTAAGAACTGTGATGAAAACAATGATGCTAGCTGAAGCAACAACAACAACAAGGAAACTGGGAGCCCAAGTTTAGTCCATGACTTTATCCTCATTATTGTAACGTGTCAAAAAGACTAATAAACACCTGTCACACTCCTGTCTGATATCAGTATGATATGGTTGTAATTAATGAATATTAACTCACGAATATGTTCAAAATGTCTCTGAAGTTATCTTCAAGTTAATTTATAAAATCAGCTGTCACATCTCATGACAAACAAAATTCAGTCTCAAGAATTTTTAAGTTTGAAAAAGATGAGCTGTGTTCCTGAGCTGCATGGATACTGAGTTCACTGCATCCTTGAACATTTGAATGTTTTAGAGACCGAGGAAGTAAACCCGTCAACATCACTGCAGTGATCATCTGAACCATTGATAAAAAATCATCAACATTCAATCAACAAAATAACTCACAGTGCTCATTTTCCTCCATCTGTATCTGACTGCTGATTCAATAAAAACTATGAATGTATGTGAGTGAGAAGAAAGTTCTGGAAATATTCAGCAAGTCTGTGAACATTTGAATTGGGTTAAAAAAATGATTAAACATCAAAAGCTACACCAGAAACAGACAAAGACTAAACTTACCCCAGATGCTCCAGTTTACCGTTTGGATCCTGCAGAAAGTCACACAGCAGCTCCACTCCTGAATCCTGCAATTTGTTGTCACTCAGGTCCAACTGTCTCAGATGGAAGGGATTGAAATACAGAGCCGAGGCCAGAGAAGAACAGCTAAACAAACTGCAGTCACTCAGTCTGAAAAAAAAAAAAATCATTGAACCTCTAAAGAAACTGTTCCTGCTTTAATGATTTAATGTTCTTGAGCCCTTGAAGGACATGGAAGGAGAACTTTTTCAGAGTTGATCTTGAGGAACTTTGTGAAATTCTCTCTAAACTTTGTGAAGATCCTGAGGAATAATTCAGTCAAGAATATGTTTAGAATACAGAAAACTTTAGTGAGATCCTGAGAAACTAATGTGAGAAATCTAAAAGGTTTTTTTGTAGTCCTGAATTCTTCATGAAGATTAAAATAGTCAGGAGTATATTCAGGGCTCTGTCCGTCTGCTGTCAACAACTGACAAACTACTCGTAAATAAACCAACAGATCATTGATCAGAGAGGTTTTTATGGACCAACTGGACAAGATGATGTTAATGTTCAACAAACTGAAGTGAAAACTGCAGAAAAATCTGGATCTGGTTTTTACATTTGAACACGACTGAGCAAAGAAGAAATTCAAGTTTTCAAGAGTTTCCAAATGAAATCTTCAGAGTTGGATTAACTTTGTTCTTCAGGTTTCAATCTGCAGCTCATCATTTCTCTGACACTTCATTCATTCATTAGTGATCACATTAACTGTCAGCCTTTAGTCTGTGCTGCTCCTGCCCTCTACAAGCATGTGTAATATTTGTGGGACTGATTTTCTCCTGCTTCCTTTCTACATCCATCATTCAACACAGGAAGAAAAATCTAACATTTCAGAGTTGACTTTGAGTAGAAGTTTTACAACTACAAATTCAAACTGCTCGACCAAAGTTGATGGAAAAACCACAGAGAAAAATCTAAGGCAGAAACTGTCACATCTTATTGTTAGATCAGAAGGAAATGGTGTCTGACCTCAGAATCTTCAGTCTGCAGTTTGGACTCTGCAGTCCTGCAGAGAGAAGCTTCACTCCTGAATCCTGCAGTTTGTTTCCACTCAGGTCCAGATGTCTCAGATAGGAGGGGTCGGACTTCAGAGCTGAGGCCACAAATTTACAGTGAGTCTTTGAGAGTCCACAGTCAGAAAATCTGTAACAACATAAACATCAAACAATATTTCATTGAAGGGTAATTTGATGTTTCTCTTCACCAAAAACAACTTAAACATGATCTTTGGTTTGACAGACGGCCTGTTGACCAATCAGAGGACGACTCACTAAATCACAGCAGCAGCTCCTTTTTCTACGATTGGTTCAGATCAAATCGTTTTTTTAGCAGGTTAGAGCTGGTTTGACTCTGAACATTTGAAGATTTGAAGATTTCTTTGTTTTCACAGTGAAAGTTTTTTCTCCATGTAACATTCCCTTCACCAGCAGAAACAAGTTTATAAAGCCTGATGAATCCAGAGAGACCTTTAAGAGACAGATACAAAGACCCACTGAACCTCTGTATTTGTTTCTCTCTCTCTCTCTCTCTCTCTCTCTCTCTCTCTCTCTCTCTCTCTCATGATTGAGGTTATTTGAACTCTATGAGACATAAGTTCGCATAACTCCTATAAAAATAACAGATTGCTAGTTTTTTTGCTAGTTTTTGCCCCCTAAAAAAGTCTGTCTTGTTTGTCCTTTAGACCTGGTTCAGACCTTAAACCGAGGCGTGCACCCGAGTGGGAGAAATGTGACCGCTACAGCCCACCAACACCTCAACATTAGAGGAACCATCTTCACTCTGCAGCATCACTATGACAACAAAGGGACACCATGGAAAACTGATGATGATGATGCAGTCACACTGCTTCTCCTTAGAGACATGGTGTCCATATATACAGTGGAAGAGCACAGCTGTTTCCCCATACTATGAGGTGTTATGTGGCAGACTAGTGTTAGTGCGTCATTAGCATAGAGAGAGACATTAACATCTTATTTCCACCATTGTTTTCAGACACATGGAGCTGCTGTCCAAATAACTCATGTTCTCATCATGCATATGTTCTAGTTCACCAGATAATATCCAGTGAGTGGTGGAAAATGATGTTAGTTTTCATGGTTGTATTGATGATGATGAACATGATGGTACAGAGACAGTTCTGCCACTGTGTAGAAAATGATCCAGTTCCAGCAGGAAGAAGCTGCAGACACCTTCTTCAAACTCAAGTTCACCACAACTGACTGAGATGTTGATCTGGACTGATACCATCATCAGAAGACCTCTGTGTGTCCTCAGATATGGTCGCTGATTTGTCCTGAAAGTTCCACTTTATTCATTACAGACAAAAACCAGGATCATGTTTTTGCTGAACCTAAAGAAACCCCCTCCCTGATAGTTTTAGCTGATTTCTATTTGAAGAAGAACATCATCAGTAACGTGGACATTAGAAGAACTACAGGGATCATTTACACTATTCTGAGAATAAAACCTGGACTTACCGAGCTTTTCTGCAGTTCCTCACAGCTGGCATCAGTCTCAGTCGTCCCTGGTTTGATGTTTTATACTTCTTAAAGTCCAACTCATCCAGAACCTCCTCTGACATCTGCAGCATGTAGGCCAGAGCAGAGCATTGGATAATTGAGAATTTCCTCCTTGACCTCTTCTCTGACTTCAGGAACTCTTGGATCTCCTGATGAACTGACAGATCGTTCATCTCCATCAGACAGTGGAAGATGTTGATGCTTCTTTCAGGAGAGATATCTCTACTGTTCATCTCCTTCAGGTTGTTGATGACTCTTTGGATCATTATTGGACTGTTGCCTGTGTGACCCAGCAGACCTCCTAAGAGTCTCTGGTTTGACTCCAGAGAGAGTCCATGAAGGAAGCGAACAATCAGGTCCAGGTGACCGTTTTTACTGAGAAGGGATTTCCTCATGGCTCTCTTCAGGAAGTCATCCAGTTTGTCTTTTTTGCCTCTTAGGAAAGTCTTCAGAACTTTTGTGTTCCTGTTTGTGAAACTGTGGATCATGTAGACTGCAGCCAGAAACTCCTGAACGCTCAGATGAATGAAACAGTAAACAGTTTTCTGGAAGATCACACTCTCTCTTCTGAAGATCTCTGTACAAACTCCTGAGTACACCGAGGCCTCTGAGACATCCAGACCACACCGCTCCAGGTCTCCTTGGTAGAACATGCTGTCTCCTTTCTCCAGATGTTCAAAGGCCAGCCTCCCCAGCTTCAGGAGGACTTCACTGTCAGCCTCCGTCAGCTCCTGAGGACTTGTCTCATGTCCTCCTTCATACTTCTGCTTCTTCCTCTTAGTCTGGACCAGCAGGAAGTGTGAGTACATGTCCGTCAGGGTCTTGGGCAGCTCTCCTCTCTGCTCTCTGATCATCATGTCCTCCAGAACTGTAGCAGTGATCCAGCAGAAGACCGGGATCTGACACATGATGTGGAGGCTCCTGGAGGACTTGATGTGTTTGATGATTCTTCTGGACAGATCCTCATCTCTGAACCTCTTCCTGAAGTACACCTCCTTCTGGTCGTCAGTGAAGCCTCGTACTTCTGTTACCCTGTCCACACATGAAGGAGGGATCTGATTGGCTGCTGCAGGTCGAGAAGTTATCCAGATGAGAGCTGAGGGGAGCAGGTTCCCCTTGATGAGGTTTGTTATCAGAACGTTGAGTGAAGACTTCTGTGTGACGTCAGACAGGACCTCAGAGTCTGTGAAATCCAGAGACAGTCTGCTTTCATCCAGACCGTCAAAGATGAACAGAAGTTTACAGACAGCCAGCGTCTCTGCTGTGACCTTCTCTAGTGTTGGATGGAAAACATGGAGCAGACTCAGAAGACTGAAGCGCTCATCTCTGATCAGGTTCAGCTCCCTGAATGGAAGCAGGATCACCAGATTGAGGTCTTGGTTCTCCAGACCCTCTGCCCAGTCCAGAGTGAACTTCTGCACTAAGGAAGTTTTTCCAACACCAGCCACGCCGTTGGTCAGAACCACTCTGACCACTTCCTGTAGACACGGTAAGCCTCTAAAGATCTTATGGCACTTGATGGGCGTGTCATGGAGGGTCTCCATCTTTGAAGCTGTCTCCAGCTGTCTCACCTCATGTTGTGTGTTCACCTCTTCACTCAGTCCCTCTGTGATGTAGAGCTCAGTGAAGATCCTGTTGAGGAGGGTTTGACTACTTCCTGTTCCATCACTTCCTTCATTCACACGTTCACATCTCCTCTTCAGACTGATCTTATGTTCATCTAAAACCTCCTGCAGACCGCCATCTGCTGAAAGAGAAGAAAAATCAAATGAACCAAACTTCTCAACACGAAAACGTCTTTGTGAAAATCAGTCAGCTGAGTTTTCATCCACAGAGACTTTAGAGGACAGATGTTCAGACTTACTTCCATCAGAGCTGGACTGACTGTCTGTCTGAGAGACAAGAGCTGTTCTGGTTCTTTTTCCACACTGGGGACAGGAGGTTTGTATTAAAGAAGTATACTGGTGCCTGCATGAGGCCAGGCACTGTCTGCAGGACAGGTGTCCACAGCGGTAAGAGACTGGATCCTTCAGGACGTCCTGACATGAAGAACATCTGGACAGCTGCTCCTCCACAGAGTCACATCTCTGTGTCTCTCTGTGGAAATAAAGAACATTTATTTTCTTTATCATTTCATGTTTGAAAGATACAGAATAAGAATCATTTATTAAACCAGAGTTTCTGACCTCACTCTTTTCTCTAACATAAAACAATCTCCTGTAAAATATTCAGCTGCTGCTGCCTGAAAGTGTGGAGACAGGAGAAAAACTAAACTGTGATTTTTGAGGGTGGAGAGATTTTCTCCACCAATTCTACAGTTTTTTATCAAAAGATCAAACAGGAATGATTTCTTCAGAGGAGAGGAGATCATTTTTCTCACCATGGTAGAAAACAGAGGGGTCAGAATTTAAAGTTTTGTTTTTGAAACATCAATTGTTGTTGTTTGAGAGTTCAGTGGTTGAAAAGTGTTTCTCTTACTGTGAATCTGAGGGTCCTGGTTCTTTCCTGAAGTTCCCGACACAAACACTCATCTTCTCCATCTGATGTTGAGCAACTTTTTGGAAGATGAAACCGAGTACAACCTGAGGACAAAGTAGACAAACAGGTGAGATACAAACAGGAGGACAGTGTTCAGAAATAGAAGTAGACTCGTGGACAGGAGGCCTTAAAGAGACAGCAGCTAAAATGAAGTGTTTTAGGAGGAGGCTGAAATAAAGATATTTTAATACACCAGAGTGAGAAACAGGAGACTTAACTGAAAATCATATAAAGATATTAAAGAGGAATCAGAAAGAAAGTATACAGTCTGAAATAAGCTTAATACCCCTCTTTAAGATCTTAGACTTAAAAACAGGCAACTGGACTGTGAAGAGTTGAGAAGACGTTTTGCCTCTTATCCAAGAAGCTTCTTCAGTTGTAAATTGCTAGTGTGAGGAGCAATCATATCTTGCTGGACAAAGGAACAGACAACGACTGGGAGGGGTTGGGTCGTAGAAACCCATCTCCGGGTGTGTCCCCCATTAAGTCGTTAACCCTCTTTAAGAGTTATACAGGGTTTAGTCCGTATCCAAGTACTTCTGTCTCCCCATGCTACAGGGCCTCTCTCTGATTCATGGTCAAAACAACAACAGCTGTGAGGTTCCTGAAGTCTCATTATAAATTAAGGGGACTGGATTAAATTTGAGGCTAAATGAAAAGAAACTTTTTTTTGTTTTTACTAAAAAGACAGGACTAAACAAGAAGGAGGAAGAACTGCACGTACGCAGTTTCCTGTTTCAAGTACTGATCCAACTCTTTGTCTGGTCAGGTTTCTGTGTATTGTGTATTAGTCAGTAAATCATTTTTCATTAACAGATGATACAGAAAAAGACTTTGACATTGAGACAAAAGAACAAAGAGTAAACACTCACTCTTCTTTTCTCAAAATGGAGTCTGTTCTTACTCACTTAGTTTCAAAGACTATTTTCACTGAAACCTTAACCACCAGATCACAGATTCTCCTCTCCTGTGTCAAAATTAAACAAGTTCACTCGAACAGGAACTTGTTTGGTTGAGTCTCAGCTACAAGATATTAATAACAATTTCTTTGGTCGATTTCCTGTTTGACTTGTTTCTTTGGCTAACTTGGCAGTCAAAGAAAACAAGTTAACTTCAATAACCAGCAACAAACTACCATAAATTTTTTAAAATAATAACATTTTACGATGTCCTGTACAACTGAGCACTCAGAGTTGCCCTTGAAAATAACATTTAAGTTCGACTTTGTTGTAAAGGCAGCAATCTTTAGTTCTGATGAAAACATTAAAATAAGTGGAATCATACTGTCTTTGTTTATAGCAGGGCAGTTTCGTCTTGAAATGGCGCCCACTGGTGGACAGTCATATTTGATTCTTTTTTAGAAACCACCGCAGTTTCCAGCTAGAATTTAACGTTTAAAAATTAAAATCACAATATTGTTGTCGTAATGTTACTGTTTTTTTTTACTTACTAATTTGTTCCAAGGTCAACTGATTTGGGATTTTTGATGAATAGGTTCATTTAATCGTAGCCCTGATGTTTCGACTTTTGCGTTTTCTTTATATCGTGTCTCATCTACGATGCATTAGCTACTTAAATTTCCAGAGATTAAAACACTTCTGAATTTTAAAAACACAGATGATAACACCACCTGAGAACATCCGCTGATCTGTTTTTCGGTTTATTTTGGGTTTAACTTGACCACATTTGAGTAAAGAGTTTTAAATATCTGCTAACTTCAATTCCATCCCGATAATTTTGCTTACATGAACGATGAAGTCTCTCAACAGTTAGCTGTACCTGTTCATTAGCATGTTAGGCTTAAACACGAGCGCGGTTAGCCTGTTAGCATTATCCACTCAGCCTCTTCCTGCTTCTGTTCGCTTCTCTTTTACTCACCTCAAAAAATCACGATGCGCTGTGATTCAGAATATGTTGTCCTCGTTTTATACGCTCTCCTTTCTTCAAGTTTACAGTATTTTAAAGATTTAAAGATGTTGACACTGGCGAAGTTAACTTCTGAATCGTGGTGTGTCGGTCATCAATGAATGGGTCATAGAACTAAATATTTTTGGTGAACGAAATGAACGAGGTCACTCCCGCCAAATGACTCGTTCAGTTTGTTCAGTTCTTTAAATTGGCTGAAGAGTCAGCTCACCGTTCCTTAGGGCGGGACTATCTCCGTGCTTGCCTGTCTTATCCTATCGTCGCGCCTCGCTCTGTGTGTGGGTGGGGCTTAGAGAAGCAGCAGCAAGTACTGAGCTGACTGAAAGACCGGGATGGGAGTTTACTGAAGGAACGGGTTAAATGAACGAAAGACCGAGTTGAACGAAAGACCCGGACAAATGAACAAGTTGACTGAAAGACCCGGACCGATGACCGACTCGGTCTCCGTCTTTTCAGTCAGCCCGGTCTGACCGAGAGATTGACCGACTCTCAGACTGACTAAGTACAAGCGTTCACTTTCTACGAAGTGCTTTCAGCCTGTCACTAGCCGACCGACTTGTGAACGCAACGGGATGTACTGAATAAAATAAACTATAAGGCAGTCTCTTACGGGGGGTATCTGTGAGCGGGACAGTCACACACACACACACACACACACACACACACACACACACACAGCTGCTGCAAGCCAGAGGCAGAGACTCACTAGCAGAAGGTTTAGCATGCTAAGCTAACAAACAGCTAGCCTAGCTATATAGCTTGGTTTAGCTGGGTCAACGTGCCGGTGTTTCGGTGTAAAAAGTGACCCTGTTACCTGGAGACTTTCGAAAAAATGCGCATGAGATTGTCTCAAGTCGCACAGCTGTTGAATACGTGTCCTTAGATCTCTCTGTGTTTTGAATGTCAGCAAAGAATTATCTGTTGGTAATACTTGATGTTATTGTCACAAAGGGAGCTAAGAGGCTCTCGTTCGTTCAGAATCTGAACAGATCTCTCCCTCCATAAACCCGGTCAGCGTGTCTGAACGAACGTGAACATGAGCGAACGATCTGACTAACGACTTATTGACCGAAATGTCACTTTGGTGGCTTCGTGCCATTTGTTTGGAAAGTCTTATTATTTTTTTACCTTTTGATTTTGCTTACTGCCTTCCTTCATAACAACGTAACCTGTGCTGTGTTCGAATTGCCCGCTCGCATACTACATGCTACTGCTACGTGCTACTGCTAGATCCATCTCCTACATACTAAACACGTTGGCCCAATTCGGACACACTAGACGAGCGGTGGGGAAAGACGACCCCCGCAGGCAGAGAGTAGGTACTGCGCCCGTTTTAGACTGAATGGTAATTGTGCAAGTGATGTATGCTGCTGTATTATATTCCTGCACTGCTTTAGATATTCACAAAGTAGCTTTTCCATTACTTTAGCCTTCATTCACTCACGTGGTGATCGTTTGTTCAATGAGATCTGCCTGATTACTGCAGCTGTGCAGTTCAATGATGGAATAAGTGAGCTTTACCTCCATGATGTCGCCACATGTTTGCTCATAAAATGATTACTTGGGCAAATATGACACCATGACATGACAAAGAGCTACAACCGCACATTTTTTTAGGACAGTGTGTGAAGTTACATTAAAATTACATCTGTACTGCTGCGGTCCTGCCCCCTGTTGCTGCTGCTCCGCCATGGTGCGCGCTGCTGTGGCCAGCCAGCGTTCGCGACACATTTAAATAGGCAGAGCAGCTGGTGGCGCTAGCATCACATGCGCTTCTACAACTTTTAAGAGGACGAAGAAGAAGCCCGCGGTGCATTTTTGGTCAGTAGCATGCCCGTAGGATGCACCGAGAACAACCTACAATGTGGGCGTGTCTAGTATCTCAAGTAGTATCTGAAGTAGCATGCTACTCGCTCCGGTGGCCAATTCGGACATGCTACATACTACTTCGACTACTACTTGGCAATTCGGACACAGCTCTGCAGCGCGAACTCTGGAGCATGTGCAGAAACACTTTGATCAGCTCCAGTAATGTGAACAATATCATGTAGTTGACTGATTTTAGCTGCTTAATATAAATTACCAGTCATGTTGCTGACAGCCTAAGGTTGCTCTTTACACCGTGGAGAAGCATCAGTTTGAGTTAAAGTTACTTTAAAATCAGCTTAAAACTCCTAACAGTGCTTTTAAATGTGAATATCTAAAGAAAAATGGCCAATTAAGAAATGCAAACATATGCTCTGACCACCTTTTTTAATATTAGATTATGACAATCATTAGTAAAATCCCTATTCTACTCAATTTTAACTCTCTATTTTTTTTGTTGTTTGTTTATACTGAAGATTACAACACCGAACCAGATATCCATGTCCAATTATCAGACTGACATATCTGAAGATATTTAGGCTATACTAACACTTTCTTCAGAAATAATGGCTGTAGATGGTTGTTTATTATTGATAACAAGCTTCTTGATTTCCACTGGTGATAAAACAAACTCACTGTACCTTATGCTGTCATTCTAGTATTTCTTGTGTTCATGAGTTTTACTCCTGGCTGTATTAAAGAGCGGGTTTTTGTAACTTGCGTTAACTTTATAAATCAAATCTCTTTTTTCAGTTTTATCTTCTTAGGAAACAGATTCAGAGGAAAACTTTACATAATCGACCACAATTTAAAAAGGATTAAGATTACTCTGGCATGTTTCATAACTCTACATGAATTATATTTCTAGTTTTACCCAGAGAGCTGATAAAACAAATTAAAAAGTGCAGAACTCTACAAATCACATTTAGAAATTGTCATTACAAATGTAAAGTTATACTGACAAAAAAAATACACCAGTAACACTTGAAGTTGTAGCCAACACTGCCCTCTGCTGGAAATAATACAAAGAGGCTGATTCTCCTGGGGTTTTTAGCACTTTAGTCATATATTTATCAATATCCATGTCTCAAAACAGACACTTAATACTTGATCACATTTCCTGGTAGTGTATGAATGAACCAAAATACAAGCTGCTGATTTACACTGATGACGCTTTTACAAAATACAAAACCCTTCAGCCTCTTGCACCAAAGATGTGTCTTTGGTGGGCATATATTCCCCACTGGTCTATACTGGAAAACAGCAAACCAGCATCACTCAGTGAAGCCAGGCACACAGCAGAGTATTTACAAGCTTGCTTCAAAGGTCACTCTGGCATCTGTAGACCTGCTCATCGTGAGAGCATTAGTGAGGAAAATAAGAGTCCAGGCTGTGGCTCAGCTGCTCCCAGCTCTCCTCTTCTCTGCAGCCTCCTCTAGCTGCCTCTGCCTCCTCTCCAGGATCTCGATCCTCTTGGCCTCGTTTCGTGCTCGCTCCTGAGCTTTGAGCTCCTCCACGTCCTCAAAGAACCTGTGTCTGCAGGGAGAAGGACACAAAATATTGATATATATTGATAGATACTGACATGTTTCTAAACTAAAAATGAACAAAACTAAAACACTCAAAATTAACTGAAGCTCAACTAAAGGGACATGGCAGACATTCGAGTCAGAGAAATAATAAACTCCTTTATTTTAAAGATGACAAGAAAATGTACATCAAACACTATCCACTCCAGCAACTGCTTACAATTTGATAAGCTGTGATCGGTGATGAAAAAATAGGATTAAGTTAGAGCTTTAATTAGCAGACATGGTAGTTTAGGGGCAACGTGTCTCAGTCGTTTTGGGGTTAGTTGTCTCATGTTTAAAAGGGACTAAAATTAACATAGAGAGTCTGGTTGTCATATTGAAATTTTGACTTTATTTTTACAGAGAAAAGAGTGGTTTAAAGGAGAGGAGAAAGTGAGAGGACACAAAAAACAGAACGTAGCAGTGCAGTACCTGAAGTGATGCTGAGAGCAGTCAGACAGGTGACCCTCGCTAATAAATCAATCTGGAGTACAATAAAGGACTTAGATGTCAACTACCATACCTTGGCTCTGTACTGCAAAAACATTCACCCCAGCCAAAACACAGAGTCAGACAGCTCTCCAAACTCCAGAGCATGTTACATCATATCTTATGTTAACGTTTGTTTATTGATTTTTCTAACTCAATGATAAACATTTTCTGTGCCTGACTTTGATGTTCAATTTTCATGTAAAAAATGAGAACAACAATAATTTTATCCTTGTTTTATTAGCTGTAAAACCCACTGTGAAATCTTATGTGTATATATATATATATATATATATATATATATATATATATATATATATATATATATATATATATATATATATATATATATTTATGTATAGCAATGTCTAATCTAATTAAGATTTTTTTTAATTCTCTATTATATATATCCCTCCCCCTCCCCTCCCTTACAAAAAATATTTTTGTTAATTTTTGATGTTGTTGTTTTTTTTTGCAGTCACTCTGTTTTGTTGTTAAATAAAAAAAATTAAAAAATAAATAATAAAGAAGTTCTTATTTTCCTGTTGTCCTGTGAATGAAATGTACCATATTTATATAATCTGGAGGGGTATTTCTTTGCACAGCCAATCTTGTGCAGAAATACACCTTACATGGAGCTGCAGACATAAAGATGCCAGTTTAGTTTAAAATCACAAACATACAGTTTAATAAGTGGATTCATGATCAGCTGGTTGGTCACTGTCACTGTCAGCTCTTGTGTAAAGAGAGGTGGACCAAAGTACATCATGTAACACTGAAGGTTAAAGCATGAAAATAAAGGTTTTAATAAAGTGTCTCTTACACACAGTCAACACCACCTCCAGCTCACACAGCAGCTGTAAACAAAGATAAAGTTACCTGTTGAAGAAAGCAGCAGCCAGTCCAACGATCAGGGTCCCAAACAGGATCGGTTTGGTCAAACGCTTTCCTCTGGACAGCTGATGTTGCTTCATGATGGCTTTAGTCCAATGAGGGGGGGCTACTACAGGTGGAAATACAAAGTCAAACTCAGGAATCTACATTTGTTTTATAGCTGACCTTTCAGGTGTCCCTTACTTACGTGACTGCGCCTCACACTCCCACCACCACTCTTCTTCCGTTGACGTTTCTCAGGTACCACGACATCCGCTTCCATATTTTATCAACTAAACTTTTACCAAAACCGCCAGAATACGGCCTATGTGTAGAGAAAATCACATACACAAACTACTAAGGTATTTAAGTATCTAAGAAGAAATTGAGGGAGAACTGTGAATTAATTTGAAGCGGTCTAGATTGAGGCGGAACCTTGCTGTAGTGCGGATGGATTTGGAAGACGGACCAAAACAAGAAATGGGGGAACATGAATGAAGCTCAGCGGTGATGCTACAGTTTCTTAAATTTATTGTCGTTAAGTAGTCTACAATAATACTTCTTTGTTTTTTTTCTATTATAGTAGCTAACGCTAAACTAAATCCAGAGATGTCTAAGAAAAGCTCCTCTGAAAACTCTGACCGTTTTGAATATTTACAAACTCTGGTGACTGAGTTTCAGGACACCGACAGTGAAGGTGGGATATTCACTGATCTATTCACTGATTTATTCACTGATTTATTGATTTTTTTAATCAGAGATCTTTTAAGGAATTAACTTTAGACAAGCTTATGAGAACCGGACAAAAACCTGGTTTATAATTTTAGGATCGAGGGCCTCAGATGTATGTACACTCTTATCCCTTTTCCTTTAATGTATAGTTTATTGAGAGAATTAGGACCAAGTCAGACAAACTACCTTCATTCAAAGGTAAAAGAGGGAGAAAAAGACTGGCTCACAATGTAAAAAAAAAAAAATAAAGCAGACAGATTAAAATTCATAAACAAAAAAATCAAGAAATAAAAGAAAATACACACAAAAAATCTACTTCAAGCTTGACTTTTCACCTGCTCAGAACAAAGACTTCTTTGTCCACAGGGGGCGCCAAAATCAATTCTCGCAGAAGGTTTAATTATAGTACTACAATTTAGTAAAATACAAAAATTCTGGTAAATTCGGGTCAGGCTTTTCGTAACAATACAAAAATAAATGTAAAGTGATAACTGACTTTGCTGACCTGATCCTCAGCAGCAAAGTGTCTGAGAGCTTTGACTTTGCTGAAATGTTCCTCTTCTTCTCACTGTTCTGTAAGAATGAGCGGATTTGTTCTTACTGTGTTTACCTTTCTAAAATAGACACTTCAAGATGATAGTCTTGTTCAGACAGCAGGATTTATTTTCTAGAAGTTACCTTTAAACCGGTCAAATAAGGCTCCATATGAAAAGACTTAAGACTCTGTACTGCTTTAGTTAAAAAAATCTGTTAATTTATTCATTAAATTGTCATTTTTAACCCCCATCAGAGGCAAAGGAGCAGGTGCTGGCTAATCTTGCTAACTTTGCATATGATCCAAACAACCTGGATTATCTGAGGGAGCTGCAAGTGATCGACCTCTTCCTGGACATGCTCACAGAGGAGAACGAGAACTTTGTGGAGTTTGGGATGGGTGAGTTTAGAGTCATTATCTGTCTCTGATTACTCTGATTACTGATTACTTAATTTTGCATCTGCTTTCTCTTCTCCTAACAAACATCCTGGTATGTGTCCTGCTCTCAGGGGGGCTGTGTAACCTGAGCATGGACCCTGAATGCAGAGATTTAATCCTGCAAAACAGCGGGATCAGCTTGGTCACAAACTGTCTGTCCAGCCACAGAGAGGAGACTGTCCTGTCAGCCATCACCATACTGATGAACCTCCTCACGCCCTCGTCTCGCTCTGAGATCACCGACCCCGCCATCACGCAGTGCATGCTGCGTTTCTCCCTCTCAGAGAGCCCTCGTCTGAGGAACCTGGCCTCCGTGTTCCTGCAGGACTGCTGCAGTGAGGAGCAGGTGAACCGAGCGGAGCAGCAGATGCAGGGACAGCAGAGCGCAGTCGGCATCCCGCTGCCAAAAGACTGAGTAACAGATGAGGAGTCGATGTGGAGGATCTTTGAAGGGTGGTTATTTTGCTCTCTGTGAGAGAATGAAAAATATTATTCAACTGTACGGTTAAAAGTATGTGGACAGTTTTGTTGATTATATTGTCTAAAGCGGAGTGCGTTAATCTTCTGCCTTAACCTCCGTCACTGCTCTGGTTTCAGACCTTTAGCCATAAAAGCACCAGTAAGGCCTGACTGATGTTACTGAATAGAATCTGGCTGTGGGACATAAGGTTTTAGATTGCCTGAGGGGCTGCAGCAGCTCAGTGTGTAGGCTCTTGTCACCAAACCCCAGCTGCTCATCTGTGTGCAGCCCCCTCTCTCTGACATCTCTTTATTAGGGCTAGTGTGCCCATAAGATCCTGTTAATAATGTGTGTGTGTGTGTATTTCCGACCTGTACAGCACGTTTAAGAAAGAGAATGATTATCAAATCTTCCTCACTCTTTAATTTACCAGATTTTCGTGGTTTATTAAGGGCATTTTAAATAATGGTGCTAAAGTTTACATTATTATACTGGAGGAAATCTGCAGACCTCATACTGGTGGGCCAATAATAACACAGATATGATCTTGTGGGCCAGATATAATTGTTCCACAGGCCAGATTTGGCCCCCGGGCCTTGAGTTTGACACCTGTGGTTTACAGCTTTGTTCCTCTTACACAGAGATTCCCTGTATTTTATGGTTTTTAGATTTTGAAATCCTCAATTTCTTTGCAAAGCCTTGATAAGCTGATAACTTGTCTGTTTTAAAATCAAACCCAGGCTTTAAATGGTTTGTAATCTGTTTTTATCAACATTCAGACAGTGTCCAATGATTGTGGATTCATGGATATAATAAGAATATGGTTTCCTGGGGAGTTCAGAAATGAATGCAGATGACTTGTGATCATCCTGCTCATCTATAAATGAATCGTTATCTTTCAGTTAAATAGGTACAGACTGTTTTCTACATTTTTAACCACAGCGCTCCTCAGAGAGTGTTATGCTCTCTGCTGCCACATGGGGGAGACTGGATCGGTTAAAGGCTGTTCCTGACCACACACATAATGAGTTCCCTTTCATTCTACCAGGGTTAATTACTAAAGATACTTAAACAGCAGATTTACAGTTCAGTTACAGCTAATTCTGATGTGTTTGCCAAACACTGTCCTCAGAGGGTTGTTGCTAAAGCTCACTGGCTGCAGTTTTAATTTCACCGCCTATTTTTCCCAAAAATGTAAATTCCCTTGGCTCTGAATTGAATTCCTCAGACCCGGTGTGGATGCTGGAGCGCATTGAAACAAATTGTTAGACTCCTGCACTTGGCACTTTGTTAAAACCCTCAAACATTAAATCTGATCCCAAAATATGTAAAAATAAAGGAACACTAAATAAACCTTGTGGTTTCCTTTTAAGAGCCAGGAGCTCCGTTTGTTTTCTTCTGGGCTTTTAAGAGCTATTTCTGGGCCGAGTCCTTCAGGTCTAGACAGAAGACGACATTCGATCCTGCAGAGCGGCACCGGTTGGACTGCACATGTAGCTCGATCAGACTCTAGAGGAAATTCTTTACAGCTTTGAGTGTGTGTTTCTGTGATATTTGCTCATTTAAGAATCCCACAGTGTTCTCATTTTCAACCCGAGTGTGTGTAAGTGTTTCTGAATGGCATTCCAGGGGATTGAAAGGCGTGCACCTGCCACCCAGATCAATAAAAATACCTTCATTCTTCCCGTAAAGAGAGGAACACCCAGGCCTGGCTTTAATAATGTGGTACAACGTTTATTTCAAGTTGATGTGAAAAAGACTGACAGCGTTCTGCTGGATATAAAAGAGTCAAGTGGAGGTTCAACTAAATGTTCTGCAGCGATCTCCAGAAACATCTCTGTGTTTCCCTGAAGAGAGCGGCTCAGCTGCTCTACAACATTCACATGTACGAGGACTGCTCTGTGTGTTTGGGTTCAAAGTTTGGACAACATCAGTACACAGCAGGGGTTTCAGATCAACGCTGGGGACAAAATATCTACTTATGTTTAAGAGTGACCGTTACTAAAGAATTATCAATTTCTTTCCCGAAGCTGCAGAGAAGGATGAGATTCACAGAAACATGTTTGTTACTAAATCTGATCAGAAATCTGAGATTTAAGTCAATTTTTAACAAAAAACTTCTAACAGAAAATTCAGAATTTTAGAAAAAAACAACAGAGCAGACCTCAGAGATCAAGTTTCAGTGACACTTTTCACAGTTCAGGCTCAACTTCTGACCCTAAATTCTGAGACTGAAGTTCAAACTCTGAGATTAAAGTGCATCAAAACCTGGAATTTAATCTCAGATTTTCTACCTTTCCTCATAATTCTGAAATCAAAGTCCATTTTTTTCAAAAGTGATCCGAGTTTAGAGTCACGGTCAGACTCATCATAGATTGATAGTTTTTTTTTTTTCTGTGGAGTTCATCTCACAATTTTGAGTTTAATCCAAGATCAAAGATTAATCCAAGATTAAAATTAAAGTCAGATCTATGTTTGTCCCCAAGTATTCTGAGAACACATTTAAAAGTCAGTGACGTGAAGGCCAGACTTCTAACTTTTTTCTTAGATTTTTCAGTTCTTTCAATTCTGCCTTTAATCTCAGAGTTCTAGTCTTAACCTCAGAGTTCTGCCTTTAATCTCAGAATTTTATCTTTAATCTAAGAATTCTAAATTTAATCTAAGAGTTCCAACTTTAATCTAGATTTCTGCCTTAAATCCCAGAATTCCCACTTTAATCCAAGAATTCTCGCTTTAATCTAAGAATTCTAGCTTTAATCTAGATTTTTGCTTTTAATCCCAGAATTCTAGTCTTAATCCCAGAATTCTAACTTTAATCTACAAATTCATCTTTAAACATAGAATTCTCTCTAATCTCAGAATACCAACTTTAATCTAAAATTTCCTGCTTCATTTTTAGAATTCAAGCTTTTATAAGAATCCAATTTTCAATCTCCAAATTCCAACTATAATCCCACAATGCCAACTGTAATCTTGAAGTAACAACTTTAATCCTAAATTCCCTGTATAATCTAAAACTTTCAACTTTATTTCAGGAATTTCATCTTCAATATCAGAAATTAATCCCCAGAATTCTAACTTTTTTTCACATGAATCTTATTTTTAGTCTCAAAAGTCCGACTTTAATCTCAGAATTTTCTATGTAGTTTTGAAGTCACAACTTTGACCTCAAATTCTGAGCCCAGAACTCTGAGGGGGAAAAAAAAGTCCACACTGAAAGAAAACAAAAACTGTGTTACAGTCCTTTTTTCCATACAAAGTGTCCTGGTGAAGATAAAAATCCTTTCAAACAGCACATCTGTCCGAAGTCAAAATTAGAAAGAGTAGAAACAGTGATACATCAGACATTACTCAACCAGATGTGAAAAGTGCATCAGTGGACGGCAGCAGAATAAATGGTTCTTATAATCAGGAGGTGGATGTGTAAGAAAATAAAAAAATAACTTTGGTGCACGTGTTCAGCTTCACCCAGTCTTTGTGAACTCACTCAGTGACGCTTGACTTTGGTCTTTTGAGGGATTTGTTGATTGTAAAAACACTACACAGGTAAACTTCATGTTCTGGATACAGCCGGTTACACACTGATAGACACAGGTCTGTTTAGTTCAGCATAGAGTCTTCAAACTCTGACATCTGTATTTGAGATATCTGAAGATGTTCTGATGGTGGGTTTGTAATTCCATCTGGTGTTTAGGGTACATGATATACACTCATACACGTTCCTCTTATTTCCCTTCCACCAGTCCCAGCTGCTCCTTCGCCACCTCGACTAGTTTGTTCTTCTGGATCTGAGGAAAGAAAGAAAACCGTGTTGACAGGCTGATCTCTGATTGTGAGCCTCTTTTATGTTTTAGAAAAGTTTTTCCTTCATATCTTTGCAGGGGTATTTTCATGGATGAGGCTGGTCCTTGTCACATTCATTGCAGGTTTGACTCTCAGCCTTGACAGTTTGCTGCAGATCCAAACCTTTTTGGAGTCTGGATTTTCTTGCCAATGCTCTGCTCTGCTGTAGACCTGAATTCCCAACATCTTTGACATCTAAAGACCTCAAACAAACAGCAGCGAGTCCGTTTAAATCCACCCATATATGGAGACTGAAACAGGTTTGAAAATTTGACCCCAGTATCGATGTTTTGAACCCAGAACTCACTCTAAGATCTGTTCAAACTTAGAGGTTTATTCAGCTGAAATAAGACTTCTAAAAAATTAAGGAGTCTTGGATGAGGGATCCGTTTTATCTGATTTGCTTTGGGACGAGGTCCGCCGCCCTTCTGGGTTCATCTAACAGGACCTGGTGTGCGTGCAGACGGGCTAATAGCTCCCCTTCCCTCCTGTCTGGGGCTTTCAGGGCAGGCCTGTTCAAACACAGCTCCACGTCTGCAGCAATTTGCAACAGCATCCCACGAGAGCAACACTAGAACCAGAGGGGAGGTGATGCTCTTGTTGGAAACTGTTCAAGCAGCTGCTAATTATAGATCTGTTTCCTCTCTCGTCTGGACTCAGGCCATCTTATAAGGCCGTGAAATAAACGGCGTCTTCCTGCCGTTCGCACATGTACAGGAATCCTAAAATTCCACACACAGAGAAACATGAGGACAGATTTCAGGGAGTTACCTTTCCAGTAACGGTGAGCGGGTAGGTGGTCACGAAAAGGATGTAACGGGGGATCTTAAAGTGAGCGATCTAAAAGGAGCAGAAGAAGAGACGGACTTTAAGCAGAGATGTTCGAACCAGTGAGATACTTCTGTTTTTATTATAAAAGTCTCACCTGTCCCTTGCAGAAAGCTTTGATTTCTTCTGGGGTGCACTCTTGTCCATCTGCCAGTTTGATGCAGGCGCAGATCTCCTCGCCCAAACGTTCATCTGGAACTCCAACCACCTGAAACACAGAACAGAAGTCAGGGGTTCAGACATGAGTGTGGACGTTCTCTCTAAAATCTTCACTGCGTGTTTTAGGAAAATCGAGGTGCTGCTTTTATCAGTTCACCTGAGCCTCCTTGACTTTGGGATGCGTATGCAGGAACTGTTCGATCTCAGCCGGGTACACGTTCTCCCCTCCTCTGATGATCATGTCTTTCATCCTGCCTTCGATTTTGAGGTAGCTGTAGGCGTCCATGCTGCCGATGTCTCTGCAGGAAGTATCAGACATTTATCAGACGAGTGGGTCAGAGTATTTGGAGGACACAAACAGGAACCTCTGAACCTCTACACACCCGGTTTTGTACCAGCCCTCCGCAGTGATGCACTCTCTTGTTTTGGCTTTATCGCCCCAGTACTCCAACATCACGCAGTATCCTCGGATCATTATCTCCCCCAACGTCCCCAGAGGAACCACCTCTCCCGTTGAAGGGTCCACTATTTTAGCCTGCGGAGGAGTCCAGTCATAGATTTATTACATTTATTCAAGCACATTGTTCGAGAAGTGATAATAATAATAATAATAGATTTTATTTGTAACGCACTTTACATTTGAAAACAAATCTCAAAGCGCACAATGAAAAATAAATAAATTATAAATAAATAAATAAATAAATAAATAAAAAAATTATTAATTAAAAATAAATAAATTAATAAATAAAAAATAAAAAATAAAAATAAATAAAAATAACAAATAAATAATAAAAAATTAATACATTAAAAAAAAAAATAAAAAATAAAAAAATATAAAAATAAAAATAAAAATAAATAAATAAATAAAAAAGAAAAAAAAAGAAAAAAGACAACAATAACAGTAAAATCAAGCAACAGGGCAAAACAATAAAAACAGTCAGCAGATAAAATTGGTCCGGGTAGGCTTTCCGAAAGAGGAAGAGGAAGTATGCAGATCTTGTAACAGGCCAAACATGGTGGTGAAACAGCATAGAAGGACTCAGTCTCAAGTTTAAGCCTTGTATTTATAATATACAACAGGTCAAGAGCAGGATAACTGGTTCTAGATGTTGCAGACTGGTTGTACCTCTAAGTGGTCCATGATGTAGCCGCAGGTCTCACTCTTCCTCTCCAGGTTGTCCAAGGGGGAGGCACAAAACGTCACAGGGCTGTTCTCTGTGGTTCCATATCCAATCTGTCAACCACACCGACAGCAGACTGTGAGGACAGGGGAGACTTTTCCCATCTACAGACTGTCTTAAACAACCAAAACAACTTTCCTGACAAGTGACAAGTTTATCACGATAAGATTTACCATCCTGGAGATAACGATAAAAGCTGGCTTTTGAAGAGCGAGCTTCAGACAAACAAGGTGATCCGCTTTCCTTTTAAAGCAGGGAATGATGTGAAAACCATCAAAATCTTGCGTCCAATGTTTTTGGATTCAGGGATATGACGAGAATAGTGAATGCAGGTGACTCACGATCATCCCGCTCATCTTCCTCCCATTAATTACTCATTATCTTTCAGTCACTGTAGATACAGGCTGTTTTCTGCATCTTTAACCGCAGCGCTCCTCAGAGATCATGGGCTGCCCTCCCTGCAGGAACTGTACACCCCCTACTGCCTCAGCAGAGCAGCCAACATCCAGGAAAACATCATTTCACATTTAAAGCTGAGGAGTATCATCATGAAGTTGTTGAACGACTTGCTCACGCAGTCTCTCACAGTGTTGAATCTCTTTCTATCTTCCCTTCTGAAAGACTCGGCCTCTCTGAGATCTCCTTTTCTCTCCAGTCATGTTAATAATCTGTTGCAAAGTTACAAGATGTCACCGCAGGAGTTTTAGTGTTTTTAATTTTTGGTTTTAACAACTTTTTGAGTGTTTCTTTGTCCCTGTCCCAACTTTTAGAAAAGTCTTGTTGAAATTTGAAACAAACAAACATTTTCTTCATAAAATAATCGAAATTTGATATATTGTCTTGCACCATATTCAGTCCAATACGGCTTTAAAGCTCCTCTGATGGGGTGCTGGTTTGGCTCAGTGTATAAACTAGAGGCTGGATTTGAACCCTTGACCCTTGGGCGTGCGTCATCCTCGCTTCGACCCGTCACTCAGGCCTTATAGAGGAGGCTGCGGTGAGAACTTCACCTGGAAAATCAGGAAGGAGACGATATTCCCAATAAAATGCCAGATTTGATGAGTAAACTCGAGATTCCATTTATTCATCCGTCTTAAAATGAAACCACCTGAAGCCAAACCAGCGTCTGACATGAACCAGTCACGGTCCTGCTGCACCTCTATACAAACCTTTCATTGCTATTTTCCACACGATGGAAAATTATCTCAAAGCTTTTAATCTCTCGCAGTTGGTGTTTAATAACCAAAACCACCTTAAAAACTCACTGACTACGTAAACGAAGGACAGTGGAAAACAACATGCTCCCTCTACAATACAACAGAAATCTGGAGACACACGATGTTGGAGACTGTGTGGGGAGAATAAGGCCGATGATTATCATATTTTTGGGGATGCTCTGGTATTAAACCTTTTTGGCAGGAGGTAAAAAAAAAAAAAAAAAGAGTATGGAAAAAATGTTGACAGTGCAACTTCCACTTACATCTGAAGATTAATATTTGGGAAAAGAGAAACGGGAGAAAAGGAGAAAAATACAGATTTCCAATAATGTTGGTGGCAACTAAAAAGGTTTTGGACATGTGGATTCTCCGGTTTTGTTTTTGTTCTTATTTTGTTGTGATAAGTGAGATTGATGTGCTTCTAAGTGAGGCACTTATTTCATTTTATTCTTAACTGTTGTTTTGTGTGTTTTTTATATATATATATTTTTTTTATTAATCATGTCCAGAAATAAATAAATAAAGAAAGAAAGGCCATCACCAGAAATTAACTAAAAACAGATGCGGAAAAAATAGAGGGTTTAATAGAGGTAATGATGAATATATGAAGAATGACTTTCTCATCTAGACTAAAAACAAATACTTTTAAAAACTCCTGGAAAAACTGGGTTGATTTTGTGCAGTAAAGACTTTCTGTATCGTAGACGATTGATCCCCTTGGTTCAGGCTATAAACTTGTTCATTGTCCATATGTTGATTATTTTTACCCTCCAACAGGAGGTTTAAAAATAAGGACATGAGTGAAAAGTGTTTCATTTTACTACACAGTTATTCTCCTGTAACTTTACTAAAGAAGTTTATGTCTGTTGATGGAATATTGAATATGGAACTCACTGGCTAGACTGAAAAGACCATTGCGTAACGTGCAGCCGGTTTAAGAAGAAAGAATGCTGCAGGAATGTAAAGTGGCATCTCAAACTTTCATTCCTGGGATGATGGAAGTATCCTTTAGTATCCCTGTGACCTGAAACAGCAGCCATCTGGAGACTATTACAGCGATTAAAACAGCCGCACAGGAGCCGCTCATTTTCCTGCAGCCACAGACTGATAAACAATTGAGAGGTCCCTGATGGGTTGAACCACACATCATGCCACGTTTATTCAAACACTCGCCTGAGAGACGCATGAGGTTCATGGTCCGTCTGGACATGTGAATCCTGCAGCAGGTTGACTATCAGCTTCTCTAATTCTGCAGCACAGAGAGACTGAGCGGTCCTGTGTCGTCTTTCTGCTCGTTCAGGGTTAAATTCTCACAGACACTTGACTTCCTCTTGCAAACCTCTCACTCCAACACTCTGGCAAGCCCTCCTCATTTTTTTCCCTCAAGTAAATGTTATAAATAGCGCAGTGTGCTCTGTTGACCGGCCATCCTCCTCTGAAGTGAATGTCTCTCTGCACTGCCCACCGTCCCTCACCTTTTCACTCCCTCTTCTTCTTCTCGCTCTCTCTCCGCCTGTTTCTCTCTCTGCGCACAAACACAGTTTAACTTCTTCAGAGCTCTCCGTCTCTCTCAGGCTTCTCACTGGATTTTTAACAGTCAGCAGATACTCTGGTATCGTCAGCATGCGGTGTGTGAGCTGGTTGCTGTTGGGGACCTGCCTCCTGGTCCTGGGCCCTGCAGTGCGGGGAGCCCCGGGTCAGTGCCCTAACTTGTGCCACTGCCATGGAGACCTTCAGCACGTCATCTGTGACAGTGTGGGGCTGAAGAAGATCCCTCGGGTGTCTGAGGTGACCCGTTTGGTGAACCTGCAGAGGAACAACCTGGGCAGCATCCCCACCGGCGCCTTCAGTGAGAGTAAGGGACTCATCTCTCTGCACATGCAGCACTGCCAGCTCAGAGAGATCGGATCCCAGGCCTTCAAGGGGCTGAAGAAGCTCGTCTACCTCTACCTGTCCAACAACGAGATCAACAACATCAAGCCGGGTGCCTTCGATGACCTGACCGAGCTCACCTACCTCCACCTAGACGGGAATCAGATCAGCGACCTGGCAAAGGGCATCTTCTCCCCCATGATCAATCTCTTTGTTCTGCAGCTGAACGATAACAAACTCCGGGAGCTGCGGCCAGGGACCTTTACAGGCGCCAAAGACCTGCGCTGGCTGCACATGAGCGGGAACGAGCTGACGACCCTGCAGCCGGGCTCTCTGGACGACGTGGAGAACCTCGCCATACTCCACCTGGACAGGAACAGGATGTCCACCTATCCCGTCGCAGCCATGAGCAAACTTAGAGTGGTGGAGGAGCTCACGCTCGGGAGGAACCCCATGAGGACGATCCCGGACAACGCCTTCCAGAGCTTTGGCCGCTACATGGAGAAACTCCACCTGGACCACATGGGTCTGGAGAAGGTCAGTCTGTGATTGGTCTATATAGACTTTAAATATTATAGGGGAGCGTGATACCGGATTTTCGCTGATACCCAATATGCTGATATTTTCAAACTCGTTTTTGCAGATACTGATGTTGACGACGCGACTTTTATTTCATTGTTAAGAGCACGAAGTCGCTCCCTTACCAGAATTTATTGTTAATCTAAATGTGACGACGTCCGCAGACGTTAATTATATATTTTCAGATCGGCTTTGTGAGCGCAGGCATCAGAGTATCTCAAGTCTGGATCAAAACCAGAGATAAACTCCCTGTTTGTGCAGACGTACTATTACAACACAGCTGATTCTGATTTTACATGAAGAATTCTGAACACTGGATGAGGCTGTGTCTAAAAAATATGCAAAGTTGTCCATAATTTCAAGATAAGAGAGATCAAGTGAGAACAGAAGTTGGTTCGACGAACAATTAAAGGTGTATTTGAGTAGCATGAATGAAACCGAGTTCAGCTCTTCTCTCTGATGGATCAAGTTTTCTTGTTATCCCTAAATAAGTTCTGTTTTTCTTTTTTGTCTTTTCTCTTTTCTTTCTTCATCTCATTTATGTATTGGTTTATTTTTCAACAAGTGAGAGAGAATAGGAGCTACCGTATGAATGAAGTGTAGAGTGAGTGTTATGAAGGTGTGATGTTTGTAAGTTCAAAAAGAAGACGAGGAGATGAGGAAGAGTAGTCACTGCGTATTTTGTCAAAACTAATGGTGGATCCAAAATAAAACAAAACATAAATTTGAAAATCTGAATATTTATACTCAGATTTAGTAAAATAATCAATCGCATATGATTTGTCTTCTCACAGTTGAGTAAAACACATCTGTCCAAAAGTCAGAACGGCGTGTTGGTCGTAAATAAAGGTTCACTGTAGCGCTTGTTTGGTTTCTTTGGTCGAGCAGAAAAGTCGTGACTATATTTCATCCGGACGGAGACATGTGCAGACTGCAAAAGTATAAGTTAAGGATTCAAACAATAATGATGGAGTGGATCCTCCTCACAGTGATCATTAGTGGGTTTATGTGTTTGTGCAGATTCTCCAAATGTGTCCTCCTCTGCACATTTCACTCTTTTGGATGCGGATGTGTTGCACGCCTATACGGATGTGAAAGCATGACTTCGCACAACATCAGCGTGCAGTCAGATCACATGCAAACTTCAATAACTGAGGTAGAGACAGTAGTGGTAGAGAAGGCTGTGAAGTTTGGAGACAACTCTTGGATCTTTATCGGTTTTAATCCACAGATAAGATCATAAAAGCTTCACTGCAGCATAATAAAAATCTGGACTATGATCTTGGATTTCAGTCCTCATCAGTGGAAAAAGGATCAGACTTTAGACATGAATCTAATACTTTCAGAGCAGTCGGTCTGAGCGCTCACAGCACGAGCTCTTTCAGACATTTTTGGGTGCACATTAGCTTCATACTTGAGGTTAATCCAATATTTGAGTGTACCTGTGCCACAGTATGGAAGCATCCCGGAGGGGGAAACTGTAAAATAACAACCTTGTCACGCTGAGACTGTGTGCGAGCCAGGTGGAAGCAGCAGGAGGCGGCGAGAGCTGTACACATGGACGAGAAGATTAAACTATTTTCCAGCCAAACGCGGGTATTTTTAGAGTGTTTTTGTTTGCTGGACTCCGGCCAAGCATGTCCTCGTCTAATTATTACACAAGTGTTATTTTGAGCGAGGTGTGTTTTCTACTTTCACTGGGAAGGTCTTGTAAACAGGTCAGGAAGGGTTAGGAGACAGGTAAACAGAGGCAGGGTGTTCCACAGTGCATGAGGAGGAGTATTTTTAGCTTGCCATCGCCCAGTTGAATGGACAATTGGGCCCTTTGCGAGCCTTCCTGGCAGAGGAGTGGCCCGAAAGAAAGAGCAAAAACACCTCGGCCATGTTGGAAGTCATCCATCTTCCATTGCTTCAAAACAGCAGCTAGCCTCAGCTTCTTGTCGCCTCTACAGTGGAAATTTCCAAACAGCCTCATGTCGTCCAGACTCACATAAAACGTCCCTTCAAAGCCAGGCTCCTCTCTCATCCGCCCTCCTCTTCCTGCCGGAGAGGGCTCGACTTGACACGACGTAGACGGGTTCATGTAGCACCTCTCTGAAGCTTTTAGCACCCTCGCAGACGCGTACGAAAAAAAAGAGGGCAGTGACTGTCGTTGTTTGCAGAAGAGCTGCTGCAGCAGGAAGGATGAGAGGAGGCTTTCATGCCAGAGACACGCTGGAGAGATTCCCTCGCTTTGCAGATGTCTGACAGGCACAGAGATGGGCGTTGGCGTTGGGTCAACACACTGTGATGTGGACGTGGAGTAGTTCTGCTTTCTGCTTTGCAACTATAGCTGCAAAAGTTTCTGGAAGATTTGCACTCATTGATGATCAAAAGTTGGTCCAAATAAGGAATCAGGGCGTTAAATTATCCGCCATGTTCACCCCTCATAACAGGGTCTCACATGCTCATTATCAGACCTCCAATTAAAGATACGATTTCTTTCAAGTAGAGCCCTCAAGATTATTTAACTAAATTGAAAGTGATTGGAGTTTTCTTCAGTTTGGTTGATGTCTCTTTCAAGTCTTGCTTAAAATCGTTGTTTGCATCTTTAGGAAACTGTCTGGTTCTCTGTCGTTTCATCTCAAAAACACTTTTCCTCAAACTTGCACCTCAAAGTCTTCCTTTTATTTTGCTGCTGTTCCCAGTTTGTTAATAAATACATGATACGCTTTTTAAATTACGTAGAGTGGATTTGATGAAATATTCAGAGATGTCTCAGTGAAACTTGACTTCTCGTGAGAAAAACAGGATCTCTGAATATATTTGACAAGTCTGTTTTAAAACGCTAATTCAAAACTTTAAAAGGACCACATGATCCCTGCAGATCTGTGACTCTACCATCTGATGACTTTAAAATACTCCGCATGACTCTCTATTCCTGGCAAATGCACATTTTATCTTAAAATGTTTCAAATTTAGCTGTTTGTGGTTAGTTCATGTCTGTTTTCTTCGATTTAGTGGATGTCCCTTTATATTTTTTAGTTGATTCTGTGTTTTAACATCCCTATCTGTATTCTCTTTGCTGTTTTCTTCAGTTTGGTGGATGTCATTTTCTCTTGAGCGACTCGTGTGCTCTCACATCCCTCACTGTCTTTTCTCCGCTGTTTTCTTTAATTTAATGGATGTCCCTTTTACTTTGGCTGCTTGAGTGTCTCACACAAGTACAAGAGGTACTCAACACAGCTGTTCGAGCAGTGTCAAAGCAAGTTATGGTTCTCTTTCACTGCAGCTAAAATCAAAACATCCTTTCTTTTCCCAGTTCTCCGACGGTGCGTTCACTGGGGTGACGGCAGTGAAGTCGCTGCACCTGGACAACAACAAGCTGAGATCTCTTCCAAAAAACTTTGAGTTTGGCACCATCACCAACCTCACCCTCATCAACAACCCGTGGAGCTGCACGTGCCAGCTAGCTCCACTGCGCAGGTAAGACACTCGACATCAGCTGATCTAGCAGCATACAACAACATACTCTCACTCAAGAGGCCGTTGGTCATTTTCGAAACCAGCCGCCTCTCTATCCTCATCGTTCCTTTCCCGGCCCACAAACTCTCTGCTTCTCCGCTTTCGGTTTCAGGTGGATGGACTCTAGTCGCATCCGTCCAGACGCAGTGTGTGCATCTCCAGCTCAGCAGAAAGGAAAGCAGGTCAGAGACAGCAGCGCCTTCAGTGGCTGCAGAGTGAAGCAAAAGAGGGCCAAGAAGGGCACGCGCCATTGAACACACAGCTGTACAGGTAAATGCGACTATAATGAGGTGAGGACGCATTAAGAAAACTGCAGACTCTGATCGTAAATACTGTAAGAGTAACATCCATATTGAAATCGTTTCAGTTTGAGGTTGAGCTGTTTCAGTAACACTTATATGGTAAATATAAAACTGTAGCTGAAAATTTTTTTAGCTCAGCTTTGTGGAAGGTCTAAAAACGCTAAAGCACGTCAGGTTCAAGTGTCAGTAAAAGTACAACCAACATATGTAAACAACACATGGTTTCAACTTTTGAACCAGCTGCAAAGACTAAAGGTCCTTACACACCGGCGAATGTGCGGAGCGAAGCGAAAAAGCGAGACGAAAATTGCGAATATTCGCCGGTCCGAAAAATCGCTTTCGCCTATACACACCGGGCTCGAAGCGAATATGCGTATATTTTTTGCAAAGCGAATTAATTAAGTCGCTTTGCGGCACGGAGGAGAGGAGATGTGGAAGACAAGAGAGTGTTATCTTGTGAGGAAACTACTTCATTAGTAATTAGAAAGAGTTTTGGATGCACCTCAGCTGTCTTTCTCTGCGTATTCATAATCTCAAACTTCTCCCTCTCCTCCAGCCGTATGGGTCTGTGACGTCATCAACAACATGACTTTTGATTGGCCAGAGGTCTAGCAGGTCCAGATATTCGCCTGCGAATATCCGAAAAATTCGACACAGGAGCGAAAAAATAAAAGCGGCTTTTCGCCCCGCGGAAAAATCGCCGCCGGTGTGGAAGCTTGCATTGACTTTATGCTGTTTTAAAAAAAGGCGAATAATTCGCCTGGCGAATTCTCGCCCGGTGTGTAAGGACCTTAAGAAGAGTCTACAAACACAACAAAGACTATAAAACATGTCAGTGAGTCAGTTTTAATGTTGCTGCTCGGAGATTTTTACCACCAGAGAGAGCCAGAAGAGGCCAGGCTTACACCTCCCCTCTTTTTAAGTTCCTTTCTAGGCTAAACTAGTTCTCAGTAGTAATTCTTGTAGTCATAGACGGAGTTATTCTTAATATATGGGACACTACATGGCTTTGGAATTGCTCTCTTTTTTTACACTACCAGCAGGGGGCATCAGAGACAACTCAAGGTTGATGCACACGTTTAAAAAAAAATCAGATTTTTTGGCTTTTTGAGGCCCAAACAAAGAAAAATCCCGACCACTGATTTGCAGCAGCACAAGAGGGCGTGGCATATTTGAACATATAATTCTAGATTAGGAGCATTTTAACTTTTTAAAATCATCTAAATTTGCTTCTTAAGGGGAAAAATTTAGAGCCCAAATTCTCAAACTTTTACTTCCTGATCATTTTCCTCTTTTCTGAAATGTTCATGGTGCTTGAATTCGTGTATTACACCGCTGCAAATGCCACATAATACCTGATAGACAAGCTAATCCACAAATCTCACAGGTCTTGTTCAAAATGTGCTTAAATATGTAAGACACCTCTAAATTTAACGCTTATTAAAGCTCCAGTTCGAGTTTTCTGACATTGACGAAACAGAGAGAAGTTCAATTTGACTGTCAAAAAACTGTCAGCAGGATGGTACTTTTTTGTCTAAAGACATCGTTTACATAAGTAGAAGACAGGATGGACTGAGAGTGCTTTGTCACAGGGGGCGCCAAAGTCAACACAAATTCCTCACTAGGTCTAGATCATAGACCGTATTTACTCTGGACAACTTGATTCCACCTTCTGCCAGTATACGGTTTGAAGCCAAAAATCTCTCGGTAATTCTGCGTTTTTTTCTCCACTTCCTGACACCGACATTGCGCAGTAGCATTGTACGCATCTGGCGGGAGTGTCGCCGAGAGTCGCTGTGATGACGCTCGGCTCAAACAGCGTATTCGCGGCTGAGCTACGCAGTCTTCATACGCCCATAGGCTGTATCAAGTGTCAATCATAGAAAACATGAACCCCCTAATAACTTTTGAAAACAGAGCTGCAGGGGGGAAAAAAAATTATGGCAGACGCCGTCCATTCTATATAGAGTCTATGGTCTTGATAAAAGGTAAAACCAAGACCTTGAATTACAAAAACAGACTAAAAAATTAGTGATAAAAAGTTTTCAGGATCCTGTAAATCATCATATCAAACGCCTACGAACTTAGTAATAGTTCCCATAACTCTTTATCCTCTGAGAAACTCTACTTTCTATCTTTCTGGACATTTAGTGATCAGTGATGACTCAAATAAACCTCCTGAGACACTCCACCTCTGATTGAATTCAAACTCTGAGATAAAACCTTTTTTCAGTGACGCCCTCTCTGATCACTACCTTTGCACAAACTCTCAGTTGGACTTTTGTTCTTCTCTCCGGCCAAAGTCACACCCTTCCTCTGATGGTCTGCTGCGAGGCTTTCCAGCTGGAGTTCTGAACAATAAGACATTTACGGTGGTTTTGGTGTGGCCCATAGTCGACTGCATCATTTTCTCTTCCAGACCACAGAACTCCCCGTCCCACCCTCTGTCCCTGTCTGAACTTTTCCACGTTGGCCCTGGGGTCCAGCGCTCCGAGTCCAGGTCATGGGGTCTCTGTTTGGAAGGCAGACTGTTTGATTTGGCTGCTGATTTTTGTGTCTTTTCCACAGGAGACGCTGAGGAGGAGCCTGTCCAGGTGACCGGCTAAACATGCGACTAAAGAAATGCTAACTAACTCTACTTCAAGACTGTCTGTCTATTCGTCCGCCACATGATGTCACCGGCTTTAACACAGACAAACACATTCATACGTTCACACACACACACACTCCGTCTGTCCCTGTTACACTCACATGCAGGAAAAACTTCACAGACTTTGCTTTTATTTCATGTATATTAAAGATGACGGCTCAGGCTGAGGGTAGGAAAGTTCTCGTTTTTGAAGCTCCTGTGAGGAGGTTTTTAAAGGTCGAGAAACAATTGGATTAAGATTGATGATTTTTTACGATCTAGAAGAACAAACAAGAATAAAACAAGACCGATTACAAATCTCTATTTTTCATGCCTGAAAACGCCGTAAGAGTGTCGGTGTAAACAGTAAATATTAATACAGTTACACAATACATATCTTTTTCCACAGGGGGCGCCAAAGTTAACACAAACTGAAAAATCCTCACTGCAGCTTTAAAGCAGAGTAAAAAAAAAAGTTAAATTAAAGTTGATGCCTCCCTGTGAGTTACAAAAGCAAACCAGGACATCAGCATCAAGACCGGATCCTTAATCCGCCGTTGGTTTCTAAAACAGGTGATGCTCATTTACCTTCATGGTTTATTAACACAATATGATCACACAGGTGAAAAGAAGCTCCTCTAAAGTTTGAGGAGCTGACTCGTTTTGACTTTTCCTTTACTCTCTACATCCATGTTTGACCTTCATACGTGGACCATTTCATACAATATACAAGCTCTCTCTGACAGTCACTGCAGTTTTCTCCCATATTGAATGTATTTTATATGCAAATATCCACATCAGTCTTCATATTTTCATCACTGTTCACTTAAAAAGTGAACAACTTGTTGCACAGTTTACGTAAGTTTCTGACTTTTTGTTTATCTTCTGTATATTCAAATATCTCTACATTTCCTGGACCTTTGGAAGTGACATCCAGCTCTCACATCCAATAAATATTTTACAAAATGACGCCAGTTTTTGTCTCAAATACTTCGTTTTTTCCTCTCTACAAAATGCATGAATCAAAGCTGCTATTCTTGGACTGTGTCTCCCCCTAGTGTGTGAAAGCTAAATTGCATCATTGTACCAAAGTTGAGCACATTTTGTACGACAGCTGCTGATTGACATGAGCTTGATTCCCTTATAATATGAATTAAACCATAAAAAGATTTGACTGAATCGAGGTTCACTCACAGTTATTTGCTTGATGCCCACGGCGATAAGCTTCTTAACCAGTTCAGAAGGACAAGGGGAGCCCGCCATGATGCCTGCAGGAGAGCAACAATCAGACAATCATCATGAGTGCAGCTTCAAGCAGGTTTTATAAGCTTTGTCGACATTACCTGACTCTAAGTCTTTGTCTCACCTGCCTCGACGGTCGACAGATCATATTTAGCGAAGTCGGGCTGACTCAACAAATCCACATACATGGTCGGGGTGCCGTAGATGAAGTTGCACCTGTGAGGTAGTTAGTTAGTGTATTGTCCACAAGTGGAAATTTGTCTTTAGTCTCAAAAAAACAGATCAACAGCAACAAGGACAGCAGCAACAGACAAACAAATACACACAAAACATTTTGGCAGCAAAAGAAGGAGGACAACAGTGGCATGTACTGAACATAACAGGCAGATCTAACGAGACGTAGGCCTGCTATCATTCAGGTACTTAATAACGTCTGCCTGAACAAAGTATAACGAACTCACCGCACAGTGGGTGAGGAGGATCATTTACTATCTTAACAGCTTTTTTCCTAATTACCTCCTTGCAGGTACAGATTCAGTGTTTCTGTGGCTTCCCTATGATCAAAATAAAGCTGCACAATATCAGTCTGTAATGCACATTGTCATTTAACTGAGATATTACTAATAAGTAGAAGTATCTCCTTCTTTTTCACAATGGTTAGAAATTACAGGACAAATCTGTGCTATGGAGGAAAAGACAGAGGGATTATGGTGTATTTGATCAAATACATTTCTCAGTAATGTCTCTTTCAGACAGGTGGAGCTAAGGCTCTCCTGACTCGATTCTGAATCAGAACCAAATCTAACTCTGTGTGTTTAAAAGGTGAGGCGTGTCGGTACACTGTGTTCCCTGTCATGTAAACATGTAATGACAATTTACGGCTTAAGAACTTCACACAATACAATCACAATGATAGCTTTCACCTGTGAAGCTGAACCGTAAAACAAGAGAAGAAGAACGAGTCTGTTCAGGTACAGGAATAATCCGTTAAGGTAGTCGTTAATAAGCGTGAATAATAAGCAGCTACTGCTTCATATAAAGGGAATTTAGAGCTTAAAATCGAGACTGTTTACTCAATCCAATCAACTTTATTTATATAGCAAATTAAAAAAACATTCAAGTTTACCAAAATAAAATTAAAAGAACAAACACTATGGAAAACATCAAGATGAAATAAATAAAAGCAGGTAAAAAACATTTAAAATGAAATAAAATAAATTAAATAAAAACACAAAAGTATAAAAGAAATAAAAGGGATAAAAGGACCATAAAAACACATAAAAGGACAAAGATCACACAACTCTCACGCTGAGCTAAAAGCCAAGGAATAAAAAGGAGTTTTAAGACGCAGAGTTAAGAGTTTCTGGAACCACGAGTTGGAGCTGATCAGCAGACCTCAAGGAATGTGTGGGGGCGTATAAACGTGTAAGATGTCAGAGATGTAATGTGGTGCTGAAAATGAATCCTAAAATGAACGGGAAGCCAATGGACGGACGCCAGAATTGGAGTGATGTGGTCATGTTTTCGTTTACCTGAATTTCAGACAAACTGTAAGTGTGTGAGGGAAGACAGATTAACACAGACGTCCAACCGAAGTGTGGAAATAAAAGCATGAATGACTCGCTCAAAATCATGAAAAGATAAAACCGATTTAATCTCGGATAAAAGCCTCAAATGATAAAAACTGTTTTTAACAACAGAGTTGATTTGTTGATCCAATTTAAAATCATTGTCGACCTTTACACCAAGATTTAAAACTGTGGGTTTGAGAGGGGTCTCCTGGGCCCCACTGGATTATTTTGTTTTTGTTTTTATTGAAGTTTAAAAAGCTCAAGGCCATCCAGTCTTTTATCTCCTTAAAGACAATATAGTGAAAGTTTTAGAGAGCAGCTGTTAGGTCTAAAAGAATTAAAAGAGTTGAGTCACCAGAGTCAGTGGTCAGTAAAAGGTAGTTAAAAACCCTTAAAAGTGCAGACTCAGTGCTGTGAAATGCTTTAAAACCCGATTGAATTCTGTGATATTCTAAATAAGACTGGATTTGTAGGAGCACCGCTTTTTCAAGGATTTTTGAGATAAACAGAAGCTTCGATATAGGTCTGAAATTAGACAAAATAGAGCACAGATTGTCTGTAGAGGCTAGTTTTGGTTGCAAAGTGTCAGAATAATGTGTATAAATGTGTATAGAAGTCATCATCTTACTCAAATTCTTATTTAAGAGTTTGCTACAACTATGAACTGTTTTAACCTCTTGTTACACATCACATTTGAGTGTTTCCTAACTTCTCTGACCTCTATCAGCAGGTGTGTGTGTGTGTTGTAACCTCCACTGTGAATCATGGGAAGTAATAAGGAGGATCCGCTCCTATCAGAAGGAGCTCGTTTAATGTCAACAATGTTGCCTTGACCCTCACACATTTTCTGTTGTTCATTATTATGTTTTATGAGAGTGCTTACGCTGCTGCAGATAGTTTCCCCCATCCTTTAGTGTATGCAGCGTTGTGTAACCAGGGACAACCCTAAATAAAAGAGACTGGACAGAGATACCTTCAGAATGGTTTTGAGATTGTAACTGAAACTATCTCTGCCCATTCTCCTCGCGAGTTAGAAATCTAAAACCATTGTCTCTCCTCTTTGTGTGTTTTCAGTCATTTGTTGCAGGTTTTAGACCCAACACAAAGATTTAGTTTACTCGCTACAGTAGTGTTGTTTTATTAATGCTTTATTTAGATTAATGATAAAATAAGCACTTCAAATAAAAGCGTAGTCCACACCTTGTAAATAAAACCATGTCCTCAACACCTTTTAAAATTTGATTGTAATACCTCTCTGAAACTATCCATCCTGACTAATCAAATACTTGAATCCACTCCAAGCTTGTTACCTTTCGCTCTCCATAGCTGCCAAGTTTGCCTTTCCATCGTAGCCGGTTGAGGGAAAGACCAGAGAGATGCCGTGCACAGCCATACACACCCCGCCCCCCACAGAGCCGAAGCAGTGGTACAAAGGCACGGGTATGCAGATACGAGTGTTAGGCTGTGGGAGGAAAGAAAGAAACTAAAGGGTTAAAACTACAGACAGCCTCTGAAAGTGTGAGAGTGATACGCTGCATTGACTCTCTCCTGCTGTTTGTGAAAATCAGCCCCCCGATCATTCCTCTTTATGTCAGACCCCAAGTTAACATTCCTTATTTCAACATAAAAAAGCCTGTGAATATAACTTAAAGCATTGATGGATGTCTGAATCTACT
The DNA here is from genome assembly GCA_962446985.1 of Xyrichtys novacula. NCBI lineage: Eukaryota > Metazoa > Chordata > Actinopteri > Labriformes > Labridae > Xyrichtys > Xyrichtys novacula. The sequence continues at coordinate 689,747 of OY660882.1, read as the reverse complement.
TTAAAAAAGCATGACAGAGTGGCTGGTAAATGAGGCCCGGTGTGTGTAAGAGTTTGCCGTTGCAGACTCACCCTCCAGGCGTACCCCACTCTGAGGCCTGTGTAGAAGCCGTTGTTGACGATGTTGTGATGAGACAGAGTGGCACCTTTCGGAGTTCCAGTTGTTCCCTGTTCACACAAATACAAATATACACAGAGAATCACTGTTATGTTTGATTCATCTGTAATACTTATGAACAGTATGATAACAACGGACCCTGAGCAGCTTAATAAACATGCAAACTCGACTGAAAACACACTTGTGTGAATGATGACTGTGCAGGAACTTAAAGTTAAAGTTCAGGAGCTGTGATCCAAAAGAACACGAAGGAAAACCTTCCACTTCCTCATCCCTATTTTTTTCAGAAGTCAGGTTTCAACTTTCACTGAACCCATCAGGGTTGAGATTATTCATGGTCAGCAGGCGTTAGGCAACGGTTACCGAAGTGAACAGGATGTTTATGGGGTCATCGAAGGAGATCTTTCTCTGCAGATCCTGCAGCTGCTGTACGTACTGGCTGCTCCCCGCCTCCATCACGTCCTCAAAATGCAGCATTCCTGGCTGACGACTGTCCAGAACGATCACAGCACGGAGCTCTGGGAGTCTGAGGGGGGAAACAGACCGAGGGAATAGTTTTTATGGTTTGGTTCAGGGCCGCAGAGACTGTTGACGTTTTTAAGAAGAGGCTCAAGACCCACCTTTTTAACTCGGCTTTTTAATAATTGCCTTTTTATGTTTCTCTTACTGCAAATGTTCATTTTAATCAAAGTTCTTATTGTTTATTTTATGTCATTTCATTAATTACCTCTGTTCTTAGTCTTTTTCTTAATTCCCGTCAAAGGTTTTTACTTCTTTTACCCTTTTTTATATGGTTAAGAGCTCTTACTGATCTGTTCATTTAATATTATTTTCTTGTTTTAGTCCAGCAGGTTTGAGTCTTTTTACCATTTTTATCTTTTATCTCCAGTGTTTCTCAAAAGTAGCTCTTTCCTCACGTAATATCGCGGTTTCAGGCCATGTGTCTCTTACAAAATATCTTAAATTCTCACACTGTGTGGGGGTGAGTGTGTGAGTGAGTGAGTGAGTGAGCGTATGTGTGTGGGGGTGAGTGTGTGTGGGTGTGTGTGAGGTGTGGGTTTTATTGTTGTTCATTGTTGTTTTTAGCCTCTGTGAGACACTTTGAACTACATTTTTTATCAGAAAATTGCCATAAAAATAAAGTTTAATTTATTTTTAAATTACCTGCTGCAGAACTAAAGTTTCGTTTGCCATGTCAACTGAAAGCTGTACCTGGTGCTCCTGATGTCTCCTGGTGTGGACGTCTCGATCTCTGGACAAATTCTTCTCAGCATATCGCAGTACTTCTGAGTTTTAAACTGAGAGAGACACACGACGGCCTTACAGCCAGACTGTGGGAAAAAGAGAAGAGGATTCATCTCAGTGTTGAGTCCCTGAAAAACCAACAGGTTTATAAGAGTTACACACCTGTCTCAACGCAAACTCCACCTCCTGCTGCTGGTACGCCGGGTTCACAGCGACCTGTACGAGACAGAGGATTTCTGTGGTGATGGTTTTGTGCACATCAGAGAGGGTCCATCACTCTGTGAGTCCTCGTTCACACTGCTGCAGCTTTACTCACCATTATTATCCCAGCTTTGGCCGTAGCAAACTGCATCAGGATCCATTCGTAGGTGTTGGGGCCCCACATACCGAGCCGGTCTCCTTTGGTCAGTCCCAGAGCCAGCAGCCCGGCAGCAGCTCGGTCGACCTACAGAGACATTTTAGACGCAAAGAGACGAGTTTAACAAGTCTGTACTGACTGGATCTCTGACTTTGAAACACACACGGTGTATGGAGTTAGAAGCTGTGAGAGGCGTCCTTTCATACAAATTCATTCATCCACGAGATAAATCTTTGATCTGTCATCTTTTATCTTATTTCGGCTATTATTATTATTATTATTATTATTAATCATCCCCCTCAAATACATCCTTGGAATAAAACACTGTAGTTCATACATGGATTGCTGGAGAAATATGAAGATATCAGACTCCCTTTAACTGGATTTTTTAACCCTAATACTTTTCAAACACATCTCTTATAAAATAACTAGGCCGTCCATGGTTTTCTTGTCTGTCCCTCATAAATCAGAGCAAAGTTCAAAACTCCCTCAGACTCGGAGTTCACCCAGTTCAACGATGTTAAACAAATAAAAGCTTTTCATGATTAAACCCTGTTTAACACCCAGTTTCTAGATAAAACAGTCAGCAAAGTAAAATCAAATGCAGTTTTTTTACAGAAGAAAACAAGAAACATCCAGACGGATATTTCTCTTCCTCCTCCTCCTCTTCATCTGCTGTTAATCTGAGGTTTGTCTGCTCTTATACTGCCAGTTCTTTCTTTCCATCCTTCCTCTTCTTCTTCTTTCTCTTTGTATTGATGAGGAAACACTTCCTTGTTTTTGAGCAAGACGCCACATTCAAGGTGAGAGACCCTCCTCGTCATCGTAAGACTACTATACCTGCTTTTTCCTTTTTTGATTTAATATTAATTTACCTTTATTTTTCATCATCTCATTTCTTGTTTTAGATTTTCGATTTAAAGTGATTTAAAGTCTGTGGAAACTGCTGTATAAATAAAACGAGCCTTTTTGCACAGCTGACTGTGACCTTTATGAAGACCTGACGAGGTCTCAGCGGCCATCAGTGACCCGTTTAAAAACTTTATTCAAAGATGGACCATTATGACGTTATTTTTCAATCTTTACACAGTCTATTGTTTTAATTACTGCCCCCACAGTTTGGGTGGTACTGCAGCATTTGGTCTGTATCCACAAGCTCGCAGAAATACGAACAAAATGAGCAAACGTCAGAACTTTGGTTTTCTCTGTATGCATGTCTCATGTTGGACATAAATGAGTCTTAAGACGTAAAGGTGTGTTTTCTGGTGGAAATTTTTACCCAGCTTTCTTTTATCAGTGAAATTTCCTTCCCTTTCCTTTTCCAGCGTATGAACAGAATCTTTAGTTCAATTCTGTTTGCTTCTTTGTTATTAGGGCGATGCTCAAACGATATATCATTTGAGCATCATCATCACGATGTACGTGTGTGTGATAGTCACATTGCAGAGCCTGCGATGTCAGAGGCGAATGAACTCATCTAATTTCAAGCATAGCTGACTGAGACACACTGCATGTGATTCTGCATGTGCTGTGCAGCAATCCACCAAATCACGCCCTTTACTTTCGTAACATTACTCATCGCTGTTTAGCCCAAAAAATAAGAACTGTATGGGTTTTAAACTTTACATTTCCGTGGACCACTCTACTATAAGTGGTGCGTGTTTTGCGAGGTGTATGCATGCAATTCTCGGTGGGCTTGCATTTCTCGGCACAACAACGGTAACAACAACAACGATCGCAAAACGACAAAGAAAAAAAGAAAACCACCGAAAATGAAGACTGAAAGAAAAGCAACGTCAGTTAACTGGAAATATTTCGGTTACAAGAGGAATGATGTCGACCAAAACATGTGTTCTGTGTTCATCTGTTGCCACAATAACGTCCCAGCACAATAAAAAGCTAAAAAGATCTCTAAGACAGACAAAAGCCATTCTACTAACATTCACAACAAGAGGTAAGATCAGTGCAGATTAACTGTCCTCAAGATTTCAGCAGTGCAGCATTTTTTAATATCGCATTATCTATCGCAGGGTTGAAAAAAATTGCAATGTGATTTTTTTTTCAATATCGTGCAGCCTTATTTGTTTCTGTCAAATTTCAAATTCAGTTCCATATACGACCCAAAGTCAGTTAAAAAAGGCTGTTTTTCCTCAGCCTGCCCCGTCACAGTGTTTACAGGACTTAAAAATCATAATATACAAACTGTAAGTCTGATGGACTCATTTGCTTTTAATGATCGCTAAGACGCAATAATGTTAATTTCGGTCAGCTGAAAAACCCTCAGAGAATCACATTTAACATTATGAAGCAGAACCCCGACAAAGCGCTGATGTCTGACAGTGACGATCTGAACTTTGAGTTTTGAGAAGTGTCGAATTTCGGGTTAGTCTGACCCAGCGGAGAGCTTTTCCAGATAACTGGGTGAAAGGTTGCAGACTGAACAGGACTGAACACGCAATCTGACTTTTTTCCCCCAACTGACACAGTGACATGTTACTGTCAGTAACGACGAGACTTTCTACCCTGTATGACCTTTAGTGGAAAAGAAGAGCAGTAAAACATGTCTGTCAAAGCTCCAGTTACCTTTAACGCCACAGTGTCAACAACTGCGTGGATTGATGAGTCAGCAATAAAACAGAAAAAGAGAAGTCTCAGTTATTTGACACAGGAAATTAGAGGTCACTCATATTATCATTTAGAGTGATCGAATATGTCCAAACGCCCTGAACTTAAATCGATTTATAAGGATCTTTGTGTAAAATAAGAGCCTGAAGCTAACACTTTAACTTGGCTTTGCTGTGGTTCATTTCCAGCTCACAATATCAGCTCTAAAAACTGTTTAAAATCTACTCAGTGAGTGAGACCGGCAGCTTTCAGGCTTCAACACTAGGAGATTTTCTATCCCACACAGAAGTTCAGTGAGTCTCAGAGACCGAGCCCTCAAACACAATGACGTCTGCGATGATCTTTGTATTAATTTTAGAGAAACTGTGGGGTTTATGTTGACAGCTGACCATACGAATAAAAGGCTGCGATCTTTGTTTGTCAGTCGACCAATTAGAAGCCGTGTCTACACGACTAATTTACAGATTAAAAGTACAGCTTGTTCAACAGGGGGAGCCAAAACTACAGCAAACTGACAGCTTCGAGATACAGGAAGACACCAGCTTTGCATAAAACAAACTCACGTCCTGCTGAAACTGTGCGAACGTCTTGCGGACTCCATCTTGCACAAAAACCATGGCCTCTTTGTCGGGGACTCGTTCTACGGTCCTCTGCAGGGCTTCTGCCATCGTGTAATGGACGAGGGGAAAGGAGGAGGTGCCATGGGCATAGCTGGTAGTGAGGGTGGGGATGGTTGGCGGAGAGTCCACATGGATGCCTCTGCAGGGAAATTATTAAAACAATGTTGTTATAAACTTCAACTCCCATAATGCATTTTTGTACGAACCCTCCATTCACTGAGCTGAGATTTCAGTCCTCTCTGCACTTAAAGGGACACATTAATTTAGGATCAAACACACCGTAACACAGAGAGACACAGCCCGTCGCGGGAGGTGAATTTTGCCGACCGCTTGCTTCTCTAGTTATACCAACTTTAGTAACGACCTCACGCAACCCAGAGAGCCACTCGCTCAAACAAAATGCCACTCTATAGCCACAAATAATGCTCGGAACAGCACCTGACTTCATCAACAGGACATAAAAGATCCCAGCCATAGTACTAGCCACCAAACATCTTTTTAACTTTGACTCATTTCTTTAGCAAAGAGACTAAACACAACTCACCTACTCTCTTCCAGCAGACGCTTGTTTGTGGCGAGACCTTAGACCAGTCCAGTACGGACTACAGCGGAGTTTCGCAGCTCAAGGAAGAACATTTATGATAATTTCTTCATGGAAATACAATCAGATCGAGACGCTAAGGCAGAAGAACTACCGCGTCTGCAGTACAAAATAATTGTTATGGTGATTATTACTTCAAGGAAATGATAAAGAAATTACGGTCTATGGTTTGAACCTAAATTATTTTTAGGCCAGAATATCCCTTTAACAGGACTGGAGCTTTTGCTGTTAGCAGGATAAGTGTATCACCTCAGATTAGTTCACTTTTGATTGATGAAATTCAGAAACATTGACTCTGTATTTTCAGTGTCCTGAGTCTGAGTAAAAGCTGCTCATGCAGAGACAGATTAGATGCGATTTCACAGATGAAACAGCAGAAACTACTGATTCTGGCATGAACCTGTAAGACTGGTATGTTGTCCTCGAAAGCCCCAATGTTCTCAAAGTTGAAACAGCAGTCTGGAGAAAAAACACTTGCGGACCCTCCCAGAGAGCTTGTTAGGGCCCCTAAGGTCAGAGCAGCCGTCAGCCCTGCCTCTCTGTAAGCCTTGTCTTGGTTCGACCTATTTTACCTTTCTCACTGTGACTCAAAAAGCTAATATTACACGACTGCAGCTTTCCTTAGTTGTAACTTGACTGCAGGACATTCTTGTGTGTCTCCCAAACTTCTGTAGACAAACAGAATAATCTCAGAATCTGAATAAGTACTTAGAGCCTTCAAAGTAAAAGCACAAACAGGCCTGAAACAACACTCAAGACTTAATACAAGTCTTTTATTTCAAATCTCCTCAATGCGAAAATAAAAGTGCAGCTTTACCCACTAAAGGTACTTGTTTTGAAGAGAAATGTACCAGATGTGACTACAATATATGATAGCTGTACGTGTCTGTGTTTGTAGCATTTCTTTGTGTAAGCAGCTCTTATCAACTTTATGGTGAAATTCATGAGTTTGTAACACTTACCTGTGAAATTCAGAGTCCAAAAGACAAGATGCGTTAAAGGAAATGCCACAAAACTTAAATTTTTCTCAGAGAATGGGTGATACAAAATGATTCGATCATTATGAAATACGATACGATTAAAAATGACACAATGTACGATACGATACATGACAATTCTCACGCCTGTTCCCTTTCCTTTCACCTCCCACGAAAAGAGATTATGCCATTCCACAAAAAAGAGAAACATCTATTAAAAAAGACATACATATAAGTGCATATCCAAGTTGACTTCAAACTAAGAGGTTAAAATGAAAAATGTGACCAACAAACTTAAGGAGTTTTGCCTTGTTAGAATATTCCCTCAATCTTGTCTGCAGGAAAATACTTTTAACTAAACTTCTTATATTTACTCTAAATGAGAGCAATCAAAGTGTTTTAATGCTCGAAACTCACCTGCTCGCTGCAGGTAGTCCACTTCGGCGTGTCCACGGTCTCTGCAGGACTCTCAGAGCTCCAGGAACGACGCCGGGGTTCCTCAGAGTCCGAGAGAAGAGCACAATCTTGGGGAACATTGTTTGCAGCTGCAGCTCACCGCGCCCCTCCGCACTAAAGAGGATTTCCTCTCCAAACTTCTGCGGTGCAAGAAGAAACGAGCTGATATTTAACAGAAAATCACTCCTGAAACACAAGCCCGTGGGTCGTGACTGCTGAGTAATACAGGCGTGTTTTTCTCGGACCTTGATCTGTCACCACTGGAGTGTTGCTCAGTTTTCTGAGATCCTGCAGATCAGACCTGCGGGCGGCGCTCCAAACTGCGAGTAAAACGCCATGAAGTCAACAAAACAACTCTCAACACATCACGTGGTCATGCAGTCGTCTTTAAATGTCTCTGACAGATGTTATCAGTTCATGTCAGACTTAAATAAAATCTCACAGTGTGTTTCTGTTTTATTTAGAGTTTCCAAAAAGCTGAAAGAAGAATACAGATCCTCCATATGAAGAGGCAGAAGTCCATTCACTCTACAATCACAATAACAGGAGTTAGGACGTTGTGTTCCGTAGAGATGAAAACCGATTTGTAAGGTTTCAATTATACGGTGGCCGAGAACTGCCACTGCTGATAAAATAAATAAATTAAAAAAAAGTCACAACAGAAGTTACTGAAGCAAGAAAAAGAAACCGAAGACCGCTGCAAATAAATAAAGAAAAGGTGCAGATAAAAATGCCACAATGGAAAAAAAATAAATAAATAAATAAAGAAAAGTGGTGATGGGGAAAAAAGTTACTGCAAAGTCTTAAGTCACACGAAGCCATTTTATTTTGGATGATGCTGTATTTTTTTGTATTTTGATATCAATGTGAATTCAGAGCGCATGTTTGTTGTTTATGTTCTTGGAAAAAAACAATAAAATCTATTTCAACTGTGTTTTAGTAAGAATAATTTGAGGAGATCAACACATTTAAAAAAAAAAGTAAAGATAATGAAACATCGAAAAGGTTGTGTAATGCAGGGGAAATCACCAAAGCTGAAAATCAAAACAGAGAGGCTACAATTTTCAGGCCTTCAGGTGGCATAGCATTAAAAAACAGCTGTGACTCTGTAGTGGAATTCACCGCATCGCCTCAAAATCGCTTCTCAAAACCACAGTCGCTATATCACACGGGACAGAGTCGCAGAGGTAGGACCTTGTGCCTCCATAAAGCGCAAAAAAAGGAGGAAAAAAAACTCACTGAATATGATTTTAAAAATTTAAACAATTTATTAATAAAAAGGTCATCAACTCGTGGTATTGTGCACAAAATTTTAAAGTGATCAACAGTGTAAAGCGATCAGTAAGTTCACCCTCTCTCCACACCGTAAAAGGTAGCAGGTGGCTGAAATCCACACATCCAGGTGACCTGCTACTTACCTGTTCAATGTGACTACATAAACATCATGAACAAAAGTAGAACAGATATAAAAACCAAAACCATTTTTAATTAATTCACGAGGAAACCATGTGTAGGTGTGATCCAGAGGTGCTGGTCAGAAGAATCAAAGTTTGAGTTTCCTTTTTGGAAATCATGGTCCCTGAATCCTCCCTTAGATTTACTGAGTCCCCTCTGGATTATCTGGTCAAGTTTGGAGTTTTTAGGGGGTGAAGATCACAGATAACAAAGAGGAGAACCCAAGGATAAATGCTGATTCTCCCCCTGGATAAAAATACAAAAAATGATCAAGAGCATATGGCGGAGAGTTAATATTTAAATTAGAATAAGGCCATTAATGTAAGTAATATTAAACATCCTCAATATTTACCACAACCAGTCTTTGTACACTGAGTGATTTTGCAGTTGCTATGATATGACCAGTAAAGCTGCTCTGACAGCTGCTAACTCTGAGAGGTATTGACAGTTTTGACGCTCTGTGTTGGAGTAAGTCACAGCCCTCTGTTCGCTGTAGCGCAAATGATTAAAACTCACTCTAAAAGTTCTTGTATAACTTTTTAAAGAAGTTCACCTTCATACACAATCCTCTCCTCCTTGATACACAGGATGAATTTTGTCCTGACAACCTGGAAGGTAAGGTCACTGGGAGTGTTTTCCTATTCAAACACGATCGTGCTCATTCAGTAACGCTGTAAACACTAAAACTGGATTCATTGATCCTGAGAGAACAGCTCCTCCTTCAGACGATGATACCGTCCTCTTTTCGCCATCAGTTCTTCGTGCGTCCCCTCCTCCACCACTTCTCCTTTCTCCATATAGATGATGTGATCGGCTTTCTCCACCGTCTTCAGCTGATGAGCCACGACCAGGACGGTCCGACCGCAAGACAGAACCTCCTGCAGAACCTGAGGCGCAAAAACCCCACAGTGAAAAAAAACACAACTAGAGCAACCAGTGTGCAGAGATCTCCTCAGTGCAGCTTTCAAATACTTTCACTACCTTTACATCTGCTTGTTATTTTGAAGGAAGTCCAGATTATGTCTTCAAATTTCTTGTTCTACCTGACAAATCTTCTTCAACTACTTTCCTTCCTCTTGCACGATGGTTTTGCTGGAAGTTTGTTTTTTTTGTTCAAGATAAGATTGTCCAAACTTGCCTCAAACCTGCACCCCTGCTCTACAGACTGTCCTTTATTTTTATTGTTCTGTTCTGGCTGCTTTTAACACTTAAAAAAAAACTCTTGGATTTTCTGCTTAAACTCTTTAAGTTGTCAGTCAATTATCTCGATTTAATGTCAACCCTGAAAAAGTAGTTGTTAAATCGTCCTGATGAACTCAAAGATCGCACATTTTTACCACTGAGTGTCAGACTTCATGATTAATAGTTCAAACACTTCTTACAGAGAACAAGTTTCCAGGCCAGGAAATAAGATTTTTTAGCACAGACATGCGAGGACAAGCCCGTCCTCGTGGAGGTCATACATGAGCTTCAGCTGAGGGTTTAGATCAGGTCAAACCTGGTTCAGAGTAAGCCTGGAGGCTTCATTTGAGTTTTGATTTGGGTTTGTAAACACAACCAGCTGCGTCACGAACGTTACTGCACAATTAGGACATATTTCACTCTATGACATATTTGCTCTGATAACCTGCTGTCCACTCTCCTGTCTCTGTACCTGCAACAATCAGATATCTTCAAGCCTGAGTGGAGTGGAGCCGTTATTTGGTTGAGTTGTTAAAATGACTAAGTGCATGTTGCAGTCAAATAATCATCACTGAGCATGTATTCTAGATAAGATATCAACGGTTTACTTACAGTGTGCTGCACTTCGACGTCCAGTTTGCTGGTGGCCTCGTCCAGGATGATGACCTGAGGGTCCCGAACCAGAGCTCTGATGATGGCGATGGCCTGCCGCTCGCCGCCTGCGAGTCTGCCGCCACATTCCCCGATATCTGAACGGAACAAACAAACGGATACAGATTATTAGAGTAATAAAACAAGACATCGCTGCGGCGTCTTAACAAAAACTGCCCTCACAGTTCACACTAAACTGTTCAGGAACACTAAAACTATACTGAAACAAAAACTCTGTACTATACTGCTAAAAATCTACGTTTTAGTGCAATGATTCATCTCTGATCTCTAATGTGTGTCTAAGTATCTGAATGCCTCTGTACCTGTGTCGTATTCATCCCCCAGGTCAGAGATAAATTTGTCAGCGTTAGCTTTCTTTGCAGCTTCTTTCACCCTCTCTAAGCTGCAGTCCTCCAGGCCGTACTCAATGTTATATTTCAGAGAACCAGAGAACAGCACAGGATTCTGGGCAACCGAGGTCACCTGAAAAGAAGTGAAGAAAACATGTAAACAAGCAGACGTTACTGAGTGCATGTTTGATGGAAAATATCTTGTACATTTCTACATATTCATATTATCCGATAAGGGATAAAAGAATCATTAAAAGGGACAAAGCTGTTATCTGACACTCGACGGATGTGCTCTTCTTCAGGCTGACTCTGACATGACTGTAGTGGAGATCTCTGCATCAAGCAATCAAAGGGGACGGACACGCAGTAAAGCAGTGGTTCCCAACTGGTGGGTTCCGACCCAAAAGTGGGTCACGGACACGTTCTGGATGGGTCACGAACAGCTGGTCAAAAAAGTAAATATTTCGTGCACATCTGATGTCTTTTATTTTGAAAAACAGCTTATTTTGATAGGAATGAGTTATGTCTTGGTCCTCCTCGGTTTCTTATTATTGTAGCCTGAATGCAGTGATTTTGTGCAATTTGAGATTCGATATTTTCTGTGTATGCATCTTCAGTAGTTGTCGTCCTCAGTTCACGTGCTCTGACATGCACTTTACTCAATAAAACAGATTTATTTGTGTTAAAGATTCAAGTCTTTAAAGGTTTTATTAATAAAAAATTAATTTTCTTGGTTTGAATTCTATGAAAGTGGGTCGTGACTTCAGGACCATGGGAAAATGTGGGTCCCAGAGTGAGACCAGTTGAGAACCACTGCAATAAAAGGACTATGGGTGGTAATGACTAAGGTGGTCTTTACACAAATACGAATTTGTAAGACACCGGTAAAATAAACTATCAATCTGGTGATTTTGACACACGGAGACGCGTATTTATCCGTGACTCCGCATCTTTTTTGAAAACGGGTCTGGAGGTGGATATCTGAATATTCGTCTTCATGCTGTAGTTGGTGTAAATAGATAAGTCCAGAAAATACGGTGACCTCATAGCACCCCTCCTCCTCCCCGCCCCCCAACCCACGTGGTCACACACACAGCATGTATGTATACGCATTCTCTGTTTATGGTGCTTTGTGGCAATTTCACAGTGTCACCTTTAGGCCGGGCGTATGTACTACAGGATTTTGCGTGGACAATACGATGTGAAAACTCCTCTTGTGAGGAGAGCCTAAGTGAGAACCAAGTTTCCACAAAAGCCCGTCTTGATTTAATCCAGCTCAGAGTGTCGGCTCTACCTTCTTATGGAGATATTTGTGATCATAATGATGCAGCGGTTTTCCATCCAGCAGGATCTCGCCCTCTTCTGGTTCATAGAGCCTCTTCAGGAGGTTGACACAGGAGGTCTTCCCACTGCCGGACGGTCCAACCAGCGCAGTCATCTTTCCGGGCTTCAGTTCCAGAGACACTGACTGTACAGGACATGTTAATGATGAGTGAAACATACGTCTGACTCCCGGTTAAAGATTAACTCTTTTCAGAACATGGTGTGAAACGGCTCCCTCCGGTCTGAGACACATTTACCTTCAGAGCGGGTTTCTCCTGGGAAGCTGAGGGGTATGTGAAGGAGACGTTTTGGAAAACAACTCTCCCCTCCAGATTCTCAGGAGCCAAATCTCCCGCCTTCTTCCACTTCGGTGTTCTGTCCAGATAACTGAACACTTTGGCGATGACTCCCACTGTGGAGACCGTCTCTCCGTAAGAGTACATGATCTCCTGGTAAAATACGAATAATCTGCATCAACAGAAATGATCAGTTCAGAGCTAAACACGTGATATTAGAGAATCAGCTCACCTTTAGATTGTACGACATGGGCTTCTGGTACAAGAGAAAAGACACAAAACCACCAATGCTGAGGTGACCTGAAGAGATGAGACTGCGGGCCTGGACCAGCATGAGGACTTTAATCCCAAGACTCACAAGCTGCATGAACAGAGGGTGAAGACAGGGATTAGACGTCCACACGAGCTTCTACTCTTCGTATAAATCAGCCTGTTTATCAGTGAGTGAGCGCTGCTGCTGCTGCTGCTGCTGCTGCGTCTTACCCTCCGGATTAGGGTGAAGGCTGAGCTGTAGACCCTCGACCGATACTTCACTGCAGACATTTGTTCCACAGCCCCATTGTACCTCCTCAGTTCATCTTTTTCCGCCTTGAAGCTGCGCACCGTCTGGATCTTACTGAACGTCTGGACAGCCAGGTCTTGGTTCTGAGCCTGGCACTCCTGGATCTGTTCCTTCAGCTCCTGGTTGATAGAAAACAGACTAATTCAGAGAGGAAGTGCTGCAGGAGAGCAGCAGCAACATCAAACCATCATCAGGACTCCCTGAAATCCTCATGCTGAATTGGTTTCAGCAACTTTCAGCCCTAGGGCGCCCCTTGCTGGTCGCTGAAAGTACTGACTGTAAGGCAGCTTTTTTTTTTATTCTGTTTCTGGTCTGTTGCCCATTTTTCCAAAATCCCCAGAAAAACTGACAATACTCAAAATAACCGAGAACCAGTTTCATCAGGCCTACCTTTGACAAGGTGATGTATTTTTTCTGCATCATGGCCAGCAGTGGCATCTCGATGCAGGTGAGCACAGTGAGCTCCCAGGACAGCTGCACCAGCACATTCAGCATGAGGACGGTTTTAACAGTGCTGCGGACCATGGCGTTGGCGTTCAGCGCCACAGTCCGACCCATCCGATCCACATCAGAGTACAGACGGGAGGACAGACGGCCTAAAAGACAAAGACCAGGAGAGTCAAGAGGTCACTGAGCCTCTTTAAGTTTCATTACAGCTGACTGAGGACAGTCACGTTGTTCCTATTTTCTGCGTATATATTTAGATGTTGATATTTGAGACTGTTCTGATACACTGTGAGCCTTTTACAACAATGTTTCCAGCTCCCTGATGCCACAAGAAACTTTTTAAAAGTTAAATTTTCAACAGATTTAGTAAATTTCTTCCTCCTCTTTGCTTTCTAGATGGCAGCAGGTGTTGCTCCTAAACCTGTATATATTGTTCAGCCTTAATAGAGCCATGCCATCAGGGTCAAACTGTTTATTTGAAGCCTAGTTGTTCTGTCTTTGCCTTGAAACTAGTTTTGTGTTATTCAGTTCTGCACGTAAACATCATTTTTGACCCTTACAGTCGCTGAGAACCTGGTGTATCGTATCACGTGTTCACTACGATAACTCTCACCAGGGTTGTTCTCGTCAAAGAAGTGCACGTCTTGCTGCAGAAGGGTGTGAAACAGCAGATGCTGCAGTCTCTTGTTCAGCCTCGCCAGGCTGATTTTAAACATTCCTCCTCTTAAGCCAGAGAACAGAGCGCTGCGAGAGGGAAGACAAACAAAAATGTCACAAATGAACGTTTAGCCGATGAAGTCACTCTATTCTTGCTGAAGAACTGATTGGTTCGTTTCTTTAAATTACCTTCCCAGGGAGAAAAGTGTCAGCTGCCCGATGGTATAACCGAAACTGGATAGCAGCACTGGACCTTTGAGCATGTCGATAACCTTCCCCTGATACAACGGGATGTATGTATCACCTGGTAGAAAAGAGAAACGAAACTGAAAAACAGGAATCTAAAAAGATATGTATAATTGTAATTTCAGGATGTAGAGTGTTGCTTTAATCAAAATGTCCTGAAGGTTTTTACACTTACAGTAGACGCCCAGGATGAGGGAGCTGAAAGCTGCGATCAGGTAAAGGGTGTCTGCTCTGAAGTATTTCAGCACCCTCATGAGCAGCTGTCTGGTATCTACTTTTTCCTTCCCCGTCTTCCCGTCACCACAGAGACCTTTTTCCCAAATCACACAAACCAGCAATGAGGCCACAGGGCCCAGGAGCAGCATGCCGAGGTCAGAAGACGGCACGATGTAAGGCGCCGAGGGGGGAGCCATCAGGATTCGTCCACTTTCAAACACAGGAGAGAAAAGGCAGAGGAGGACCACAAACCTGCGCAGCACGGCTGTTGGTTTTTTATTAGTCAACATAGAGGCGAAAAAACTGAGGATTATCCATTTACATGCACCGAAAGCCCAAACGCCCCCGAGTCCACCACAGCTGGGGCACTCCAGCAGCATGAGACTGACCCACAGCCACAAACACAACCCTGCATCCAAGAGGAGGATGATCAGTCCACATGCTGTTTCTTCCCTCATTTTCTCTTGTGGGATTTTCAAACTGCAAGAGACTTTTTGAAGACCTGGAACGACAAATATTCATGTTATAAACCTTGGTGTTATTGTGTCATATTTATTTCGCCGTTATTTAGACAACAAAAAGTTTCTTGTTGCATGTAACAGTTTTATTGTGTTCTTAATATTTATTATTTATCGGAACAAAAGAGCTGAATAACATAGTTCATCCCTGCAAACCAACAGAATGAGTGTAAACAGAACTGTCTTGATAATATAGCATGGTCTTCTATGGTCAACTTACCCCCTCAAATCTGGACTGTACCAATATCATTTTTAGTTAGGGTAACAGGGTTGACATGAAATCAGGGGACGCTGATAAATTGGTAAATATTTATAATGACTAATATATATTATTACCAAAAACACTGTTTAACAATCAGATCATACTTAATATGACTTTATTAGTCCTCTAAGCTAAAATGGTGGACTCCACAGACTCCATGAATTGTTGCCCATCTCCTAAATATTTGGTCACATGATCAATTTCTTTGACCATTTCCAAGAAACAGGAGGTGGCTCAACTTACCCCAGTCTCCCCTATAGGCCTACTGCTAAAAACATACATTTTTCAGACATCTCTGGTGGTAATCTGACACAAAAACACTTCTCGACATCTTCAACTTATATTTGGTACAACATGCAACGAAAATAATATGAATAACTAAGGTTTTAAGGTCTTTTCTTAACTCACTGGTTGGTTGTTTTTGTACTTTCGTTAAATGTGAACTAGCTCTCTGCTGCAAGCTAACAACTACTAAAACAGCTTCATAACCGCTCTTTTCTGTCTTTTCTGCTGTCGACATGCAGCTGAATTAATCCCTGACATGAATATCAGGCTGTTTTTAGCAGTTATGATAGACTCACCGTGTTCGGCGCCTCCTGACAGTCCACACTCTTCTTTCAGGCTAAATGCTAAACTTTAGTTTCACTTTCAGTTTCGTGACTCGTTGTCGTCCTCGGTTATCTTCGTGTCCGTTAAAAACAAACGCAATGTAACAAATAGAAATCATATTTTTTAATGAAGTTAGCTTTTTTATGTGTATATCCGACACTAATGTGAACTTTGTGCTTCCGCATGACTCTGATAAACGTCTAACGGCTGTATGTCATTTCATTATCTCACCGCTAGATGGCAGCAGAGTTAGTGGCTTCTACTTCTTCTTCGTTGTCTTCGTCTTTATCGTGTTGTACCGCCATTTACTGGTCAGGAGTGTAGAGTGAAAAAGACAAATACTGACGAAAACACTGGAGATTAAAGTTAGAAAACAACCCACAATTTCCTAACTGTCAAATTCACCGCATTGTTCTTTTATAAAACAATCCAAACTTAAGTAAAAAAGCAATTAGAGAACACTTTGAGATAACTCCCAGTTATGAGTGTTAAGTAGAAGAAGAAGAAGAAGAAGAAGAAGAGCTTTATTGATCCTCAAAGGGAGATTCAATTGTCTGTCTCACATAGCATGTCCCTAAAAGTTATCTATTATTTACATAAGAGTTAAAAAGCCTGATGGCTGTTGGTACAAAAGATCTTCTGAATCTTTCTGTCCTGCAGCGAAGAGAGAGGAGCTGAAATTGTTCAGATTTGCTTTTCCTCAATGAAAGGAGCTCTTCTCTTGAGTAAACTAAAATTTACAAGAATTAGGGCCTGTACACTTCCTACTAATGTGTGACTGTCCTAACCTTCAGACAGTTTTTTTTTGTCATCTGTCTTTGTGCTACAGGCATTGCTGTTCTTTAATTTTGATCTTTGTGTTTTCTGCAAAATGTTTTTTTTGTTGTTGTTGAAATTCCTCGTTTTGTTGTAAAACATTGTTTTAGTAGCGCAGTATTGCCACGACAAACAATCCCTCATATGTTGAGCTATGAAGACTATGATATTTTGGAGTAAATTAATTGTTCATTAGTTGTTCTTTAATTTTGATCTTCAGTGTAAATCCCCAAATCCTGTCTAAAAGTCGTTTATCTCTACGCCAATATTTCTTTCATAAGATGCCGGCCCAGTCGACTCTTTCCCTCAGCTTCCTATCCATGAAAACGGCACCATATTCAGTCTGGATATAATAATATATGCGCCTGTAGTTTCAACTGATGGTCCTTATAAAACTGTTATATTATCACGAAAATGCCAATGAACACATTTAAAAGGATAACTGTGGTTTGAGTGTGCTGATGCTGCCTTCAAAAATGAACACACAAAAAGCTCAGATTCACAATCTTAGATATTGAAACATTTATTTCCCCTGATCATTACATGTATATATAAATACAGTATCTATAGTAAAGGTAGAGTTTGGCCCAAAAAGCAAGTCAAGCCTCAAAAAGCACTAATAAATCCCCTCCCAGCTGAGAAGCCTCTGCTAACACTTCTGTGTACTGTAGTACAGCTTTTACCTGAAATGTGTTTATTTCTCAGTTACATATAATATCTTTGTTCAAACCTGTGCAGGTGGAGAGATTGTATGTATCAAAAGAGAAGTCTGTCACATGAAATCTTTGATTAGAAGTGAAGGTAAAATCAGTTACAGTGTTGAAATATTCTCTCATAAAGCGTGTCAAACTGTTGGATATTATACTGCTGTTTCAGAAATACATCAGCTCTTCAAAAAGGCACTGCTCCATTACAGAGTGAACAACATGCTTTAGACAACATCATTTCTGCTTAATACAGATTCATTTTCTACATGTAGAGAGTAAAACAAACAGTTTCAGCCTTTGATTTTTAAATGCACCATTAAAGATGTAAAGCACAAACACTCATCGACATGGGTGTAACATGGTGGCGGTAACATGCTGTGTTTAATGACTGCACAAAGAACCTAAAAGGATTCATTTACAAACTTTGGAGATGGTGGAGATGTTAAAAAACATTTCTGTAAGAAAGCACAGCATAACTTTCTATCGCCCCTTCTCACTTTTTAAGGCGTTCTGTAACAAGTCTTTAACTGACGGCAATATGAAGACAAGTTAGTAATTTTACCAACATTGTCCAAAGTCTCATAAAAAAGACCAAAACCAACAATAACTGTATGTCTGAGTTTGATAAATAATCTTTTGTGATTAAATCTGAGCCCCATCCACCTTCATTGAACCTGCTAAAGAAAGAAGGTCATTCAAAACAAAGAAGACAACAGTCTCCTCTGTGAAATCTTGTGAAATCTTGTGCAGTCTCCCCAATTTACCAGCAAAAATTCTATCCTCTGAAATATCTGAACAAAAAAGTTCCAGAGTATGTTCAAAATGGAACTTTTTTGTTCAGATATACTGTATTTTTCGCACTAAAAGGTGCACCTGATTATAAGGCGCACCATCAATGAACGTGTCTATTCTCATACATAAGGTGCACATTAAGCCAAATAAAACAGTCAGATAAGTCAAACTTTCTTTAACTCGATCAATAACTCCGCGAGGCTACGGTAGCTGCAGCGCTCCGACAAGCCAAAAGGATTTTAAGTGCGCCTTATAGTACGAAAAATACGGTAATTATCTTGTTCGCACATATTATGATGTTGTACCAGGAGATATTTTGTGCACACCATTTAATGACTTGTTTATGCATGTTGTGCAAACAAATGAACTCAAAGCTGATAGTAATTTATGGAGACAAGATAATTATCTTGAACACACAACTTTTGCACTGCAAGTATATTGTGCGCATGCAATGATTATTTTGCATACACAAGTTAAATACACAAGATTTTCTTGTTGTGCACACTAGAAAATGTGCCCGAGATGATAACACAATACTTTTTTGTGTGCAATTTTCTTGCGCACATAAGGTAATAATTTGTGCACGCATAATAATATAGTGTAAACAAGATCGTACAAGATGCCCTTTGTGCTGGACACAGGAGGGGAGCTCGGAGTCACAGATCTACGACCACAGACGTACAAAAGTGGAAACGAGGCACAAAGCATCTTCTACTGGACAGTTAAAATGCCTTTATTTTATGGCATGGTCATGTAGACCTTCAAAACAAACTTGAGAGTTAAACCAAACTTGGTTTTTGTGGCATTTGAAAACATTTTAACTCATCCAAAAGAATGCCTTGTATTGTTTTCATGGCTTTTCATGTTGAATGTCCCCAGTTAACTCGGATATACTGTCACATTGTTGGTCTTGGTCTTTGCTGACAGAGAAAATCTAGAACAACAGGATCTTAAACGAAACTCTGGGAGTTTTCCTCATGTTGATTTCCCCTTCTTTATAACACCGTTTTCACTTTGCCTTCTATTTGGCCTGCTGTCTCACTGTTATCTGTCTCTGAAGATGATGATAAACGAACACATCTCTAAAACGGCGCTACAGAACAGCATTCTGAGTGACTTCTTCAAAAAGGATCCGTGTCTGTTGGCTTGATAAAGAGTGAAACCTCATCTTTGACAGATTGTGTGCTCGGTAAGATCAGCAGCATTTGACGATTAACAGTACAATCACATTTAGAGTTGTAAGTGCACATCTGTTCATTTTGGTATCTAAGTGTTGAACCTGGGCGAAGCGGAGGAGATGATTCACAGTGTTTGTTTGGGTTCTTGATGGCGCAGCAGATGGCAGCGGCCCGGGTCAGACGAACATCTGGGGCACCAGGCGAGCTGATACAAACATTAGGAATAATCTGCAGCACTGTTTGACCCAGAGCGAGTGTGCGTTTGTGAGTGTGTGTGTTTGGGTGACCCGCAGCGTGAGCGGGTTCAGACGCTGGTGATGTACTCCGCCCCGTTAGCAGAGGATTTGTCTTTGTCTCCCTCTGTGGGCACGCTGCGGTACTGACAGCCAGGAACGACGTCCACGGCGGTGAGTTTGGCTGGCTCAGGCAGGGCTGAAGGCTGACCCTGCTTTAACCGCTTTTTGTCCCCTTTATCCAGCCAGCAAAACGACACCACGAGGAACACGGCGGAGGAGGCAACGACGGCACTGCAGGCGAAGAAGACGAAGAAGTAGTGACCTGTCCTGTCGATGAGGACTCCTGCAGAAAATGAGAGAACATCAGCACCAGTTAACACACGAGAAGGTCTTCAGGTAACACCGCCACAAAACAAGAGTGGAGCAACACTTTCCTTCATAATCTTTACTTATAAACACAACTGACTCACTCCATTTCTAATGTTGTTCATTGTACATTACACACAAGATTTTACTGCTTCTACTACTTCAAAAATACTGAAATGTCCCTTTAACAGCAGAAATGGACGTGTTGACAGCCTGGCTCAACAAAGGTTTTGGTCAATGCAGCTCATTTCTTTACTTGTACACTTTGCACTTTTGCTGTTTTTTAATGATCCGCCTGTTAAGAATATATAAAGTGTAGAAGATTAAACTAAAATGTCCTTGGTTTGGGCATGACTGAAATGACTGACAGGCCTTAGCTTCACTTCTTTGCGTGTGTTTAGAAGTTAGGTTAAGTGGAACGCCATCATAGAGCTTCAAAATGCCTCTTTAGAAACTTAAAAAAAAAACAACTTGGTCACAGAGATTTCATCCATGTTTTATACAGTCTTTGCCTCAAATCCATCATCTATCATTATACAATCAAGCTTTTCATTTATGATAAAAATCCAGTCTTCCCACTCAAACTTTAAACGCTCAGCTGCAGGTTTGACTTCAAAGACTCAGAAACATTTTTTCACTCTGAGTCTAACCCACCAGGCCGGCCGCATACGCAAATATTTGACATTCACAAGCTTTCATTTCAATTCCTTATTTCAGACTCAGCCTCTCCACACTCTACACTCCCTCACTTATTTCCTGTTTTTACACTCTATCTCATGTCGAATCAAAGGTCCTCAAACTTCCAACTTGTATGTGACCACCGAGTCGGAGCCCCTGCATGTGTGTGAAGTGAGTCTGTTGTGAGTTGTGTCTGCGGTTACATCACTGCCCGGCTACAGCAGCAGCAGACACATAGCATACCTGAAACCTGAAACCTGAAACCGAGAGCTTCTGCCCTTTAAACACACTGCTGAGAGGAGCTCAGACTCACTGAGCTGAAATGTGCTGCAGTTTGTTTACTTCAGTGTTGTGATGAGACGTTATTCTCAGGTTTATGTCAAATTTAGACTTCTTTAAGCCCTCAACACCTCAGAGCCAACTGTTACACTTTAATCCAGTATAAACAGTTCATTACAGCTGTGATCACTTTAAAATTTGAGATTAACCAGAAGATAAAAACACTCTCCAACTAAAGCCATCATATACGCCGGACAGAAACTTCTTCTATCTGTGATTATACTAACGTGAATTTCAACCTAAGCAAGGTTTTCAAGCATGACTTTCACTCGTCGGGGATTATTTTTCACTTCCTCCACCGCTGCAGACTCGTGTATTTGTTGTCACTGAAGCAGCAGGAGTTTATTTACAGCTGCAGCCGCGTGGGGGAGGGGCTAAACCTTCTATTCCTGTATGGATGCTTTGCACAAAACACTGGTGCAGAGATGTCACCAAAACACGTGCAAACGATCATGCAAACGCTGAACCTCCTCTGATTTCACGCATGCATGTTGTCCTCTGCTTCGCTTCGTTTTGAAACCACGTACAGCGCAATTCATAACACTTCAGGTTTTCATCTTGATTTTTAAAAACATCAAATATTTTTAATAACATCAAAATAAAGTTATTTTTATTATTACCTGCCAGTGGAGGCCCGATGAGCAGCGTGATGCTCTCCATGATGGCGAGCAGCCCTAGAGCTGAGGGGAAGCGGCTCATCTCCACGATATCCATGAGCACGGTGAACATCAGGGAGCCCACCACGCTCATGGACAGCCCGTAGATCACCACGTACGCCAGCAGGACCGAAAAGCTGGGCCCGAGGCAGGGGATACTGTTACAGAGCCCGTTCACCAGGAGAGCGGAGGCGAATACGTAAATATGTCGGCCTTTAAACCACGGCATGCTGAAGAGGATGCCGAAGGGCGGCCGCACCGTGATGTTGACGATGCCCAGGATGGAGAGCAGCAGCGCGGCGCGGCCCTGCTCCATCTCATGGGCCGTGGCGTAGGGGACCAGATAGATCAGCGGCACCACAAAGCCCAGCATCATCCAGGTGATGCCGACGACAAACACACAGTAACGCGGGTTGTTGCAGAGCTGATCGAAGGCCATGTGTTTCCTCAGGGAGGCCGCCACATAGCTCCAGACCCTCTTCACCCACCCTGGTTTCTCCTTCTCAGGTTCCTCCTCAGGTGGAGGAGGTCCATGGTTCATCAGAGGCTGGCCCCGGCGTACGGGGGGCTGCAGGGGCCTCATCACCGCTCCACATACGCAGCAATTCAACAAGACAGCACCCAAAACCAGGAAACTCCCCCTCCAGCCCAGCTCCGTGTGGAGGTAGTTTCCCAGGAAAGGCAGCGTGCACAGTCCCAGCGCCGTGCCCGTGGATGACATGGCGTTGGCAAACGCTCGCCGACGCACAAAGTAGTGTCCGAGGATCGTCACAGCGGGCTGGAAGCTGAAGCAGAAACCAAGACCTGAAACAGAAAGAAAACTGCTGGAAGTGGAAGAGCAGGAGATCGACATTCACCTGAAAACTAAACTTCAAGCTAGAAAAGATCATGACGTTTCTCAGGACTGAGGCCGAGGAGAAAACTGTCCTGTAGTCCGACAAAATCAAAATCTGACATCCTTTGGAAACCATGGAGACCATATCCTCCGATTTAAAGAGGAGAGGGAGCGCCTGGTTTGTTATCGACACGCAGTTCAAAAACCAGCATCAGGGTTCCTACACAGTTGGAATTTCTTTACTTTCCCATACGGTGATTTTTAGAGTTATTTTTGGAAAACAGTATTTTAGAACTGTGGTAACAGTCTGGAAACACAGATACATTTACATACTTTATTTCTCATTTATCAGACCTGGAAATTGATCAAACTACTTCCATACTTGCGTAGGAACCCTGCAGCATCCATGACAGTATGAGGAGGAAACACATCTGTGAAAGCTCCATTAATGTTGAACAACATCTACAGGTTTAGGAGCAACATCTGCTCCAAAAGAGACCTTCAGTATTTCAGAAAGAAAACGCTCAATCACATTCTGCACGTAATTTTAGATGAGAATATTTATCATTATAGACAATATTTCAGTTTCAACATCTGATATGTTCTTATTACAGTAATGTAAATTAAATAAAAGCTTTATATGATTTCTAAACCATCAAATTCTGTTTACAGAGCGCCCTTAAGCACAAAAGGATCATCTTTACAATGAAACCTGAAAACTTACTCAAACACACATATCTAGGAAGTCCAAGAAATTAAAGGTAGACTAAGTGTTTATTGGACCAGTTTCGAGGAAAAACTACTGAAACTTCGACCAACTGTGCTAATAAAACGTTCTCCTAAGAAGGGATTGTTGTTGTTTCTAAGAAAATCTGAGAATAACCTCATAAACACAAACTCTACTGTAGTTTTACTTCATCAGGACTGATGTCTGTAGACTCGATTTAAGAGCATGTCACTGTCATCTGGATCATGTTTGATCCTCGTCCCCCATCAGCCGGTCTCTGACTGCGTCTTTCTCTGCAGGTTGTGTCCTGATGAGTCGAGGTACAGCTTGGACAGTTAATCAGTTGGATGTTTGCTGACCTGTAATAACCCCGGCTGTGACGTAGAGCTGGCTGATGGACTGGGTAAACGAACTGGCCGCCATTCCAACTCCGCTCAGGACTCCGCCCAACATGACCGTCGCCCGGCAACCCAATCTCTCCACCAGCACGCTACAAAAGGGACCTGTGGACCAAATGTAATGCTCTTAGTTTAATGCATACCAGAGCAGAAACGGGCACAGGCTTACACAGCGGAGGCGAGGTCGTTTTCTTAATCCTGCGGCACTTTTTCACATAACTTGAGTTAAGCTGTAATCTGAATAAAAGCACTAAAAGCAGAACCGAAAACATATTTGCTCTCCCATTTACTCTTCTCCAGGGCGTTTCTCTCTGTTGACACATTTTCAGATTTCCTTTTGTCTCGGGCCGTTAAACAAATTCACACATGCGTCATTTTGCTTTTACTGCCGCTCATAAATTCTCTTTGACTGAAGGAGAAGTTTCACATCGTGTATCCTGAAGCCTGAGGACTAAATACAGTCGGCTATGTTGGTAAAAGGTCACCAACAGAGCCGGTGAATCCGACACATGCCTCGGTTGTGGGGAAACCGGGCTGCAGGGAGCTCCACTGAGCCGAGCTTTTATTGGACACTTCTTGAAGAAAGACTCAAAGGATTTAAAACTCTATTTTCATCCCTCCTGAGTTTTCATTGATGGATTTGAATTTGTGGTTTGCAATTTTTTTTTTTAAAGCTCCAGTGATGAACTTTCATGTGTGAGCATTTTGGCGCCCCCTGTGGATAAAACCGTCCATGCTAATAATGTTACTATTATTAGCTCGTCTCTGTGGCGTCTTCTAAGAAAAAAATTTTGGACCGCCGAATGTTTCATTTATTGTGAATATTTTATGCGGAATGTGTAAAAACAAGGTCTCCCTTCTCACTCTGGTTTCAGGCTTTAAAAATTATGATATAAAACAATTATTTTTACTTTTTACTTTACTTTTTCATTTCTGGAACAAAATATTTGATTTTCAAATAAGCGTCTAGATTTATGAACAAGATTTTTGGGGGATTTTTAACAAAATTTGCAATCCATCCTTTCTGTTTTTTTCAGCCATTACTTAATGAGTGACATGAGGGTCTATTTCTCCTTTATTTTTAGAACATAGACTGAGAGACGCAGGATAGAGACAGCATTCTTCGTCTTGTTATTTCACTGATCTCTTAAATTAAACCCACTTCCTTGGTGATGACACAGAAGTTTCCTCTCATAAATATCCTCGCTGTGTCTTAAAAACGGGTTAGAGCACTTTATCTGAACAGCGCTCTGTTCATTTGTTCAAGGTCTCGGTCTGAGCGTGACATTTCAATTTCTGCTGGGGTTATTTCCTCGAACTACAAAAATCCATCACATTACATCACTGCCCTTTGGTCATTCTCCGAAGAGCGGCTCTAACTTGCGTGTCTCTTAATGAAGATAATCCTGAGATTCTCGTCACATTTCTGTCAGATCAAGACTTCCCAGGATCAAAGCATTCCTGTCTCCAAACCCCCATGAGAACTGAGAGCGATCTCCACGATGCTTTTGTACTCCTGAACTTCAAAAAGAGAAATCTACTTATTTCTACGTCACTCAAACTGGAGCAGCCAATCCCGACTGAGAACCTCCAGAAAAGACT
This sequence comes from Xyrichtys novacula, assembly GCA_962446985.1. Lineage (NCBI taxonomy): Eukaryota > Metazoa > Chordata > Actinopteri > Labriformes > Labridae > Xyrichtys > Xyrichtys novacula. Next base: position 664,644 of record OY660882.1, on the reverse strand, counting down.
AAAACAGAGTGCGCCTGCGAGGATGAAATAATTCAATAAGGATCGATCATTTCCAAAAGCAGATCCACTGAGGACTTAAATCATCTCAATCAACATTTGGTATTCCTGAATGTTTGGGGCAACAGAACTACGTATGAGGGATTGAGTGTGTGCAGTGTGTGTCCTTGCTTTGTTTGAGTGTTTTGGTCTTTTCAGTTTATTGACAGTAAATAAAATACGGATGATCAGAGTCGCTTTGAATTTGGTCCTAAAGAAACTTGAGGTGTAACTGATGCGCCTTAAAAGACTTGAAGTGTTTGTACTCAGTTATTTCCACCCAGAAAAAGACACTTTCCATGTTTTCACATGCCAATTATGTTAACTCCATCACCCCTCTCACTAATAAAGATGAACTGTTTTTGATTTTGTATTTACTATTTAAAGCTCCTGTTAGGAACTTTTGGTCCGGGTTGATTTTGCCGCCCCATGTGGAGGAGGTGGGAACCCTTTTATTGTTGCAGGTAGCATCTAATCCTTAAGAAGCAGAAGCATGGGTGCGACCCCTCCCCTTAATCAGCTCTAAATCAGAGAGCAGGGAGAGGAGAGGAGGAGCAGGAGGAGGAGAGAGGAGAGAAGGAGGAGGAGGGAGGAGAGAAGGGAGAGGAAAGGAAGAGTAGGAGGAGGATAGAGGAGAGCAGGGAGACGAGAGGAGGGAGAAAGGAGAGAGGAGAGCAGGGAGAAGAGGGAGAAGAACAGGAGGAGGAGAGAGGAGAGCAGGGAGAGGAGAGGAGGAGCAGAAGGAGGAGATAGGAGAGCAAGGAGAGGAGAGGAGCAGCAGAAGGAGGAGAGAGACGAGCAGGGAGAGGAGAGGAGGAGCAGGAGGAGAAGCAGGAGGAGCAAGAGGAGGAGAGCAGGGAGAGAAGAGGATCAGGAGGAGGAGAGCAGGGAGAGGAGAGGAAGAGCAGGAGGAGGAGAGAGGAGAGCAGGGAGAGGAGCAGAAGGAGTCAGGTGTGTCAATCTATGTGTGTCTGAAAAGCCAAAGGACAGAATGGGCTCAACAAGAGAGAGTCTGTAGAGATCACAAGTGCTTAAAAGTTACCGGATTATTTTAAGATAAAAGACGTTTTCTGAAAGTTTGAAAAGACTGACTGATCAGTTTGATCTGTGATAAAAAATATAATCTGGATTAAAGCGCAAATCCTTCAACACTTTATTTCTTTTACCAAAGTTAAATCTGGAATTTAATTTGGTGAGTTTTGTCATTCAAATGAAGCCAAATCTTTTCAAGTGGAGTTATTACATGATCCCTTTCAGCTGACGTACATGAGACTTTATAAAACTTAACAAGAAAGGAGGGCAAAACTGTTTTTTTCCTTACTTTAAAAATATAAAGGTTTTTTAAAGAATTAAGGAGGTAAATAATCTAAAAATAAAATACTAAAGCCTATGAGACCAAAATTCCCAGTCTGGGTTTATCAGGAAGGAAATGTAATAGTGTCGAGTCAGCACCAACCGGTACAAGTGGTTTCGTATCAACTCCAGTTTTTTTTCCAAGTGTGCAGGAGGTGATATCTGAGTTACACAGAAACTTGGACAGACACTCCTCTCTTTCATTCCTGTGTTTGTTTAATCATGTCGTGGATTATTTCATTGGACAGGTGTTACTGATAAGAAATGGGAAGACTTGGTGGAACTTTTCAAACAAATCTGATACCGTGGAGATTTCACAGACCTCTGAGTAACTTTACCGCACCGTCAAGCGCTGTTTCTTGGAATTTTAGTTGTTTTAATGTTGAAAATAACATCAGAATAACTTCAGTGTGAGCCTGACAGCTGTGATGAAGGAAAAAGGAGGACTAACAACACTCCTCTAAGTTTGAGAGGGTTTTCAATTCTGTCGATCTCACCTCAATGTTTGACAAGAATTAAAGAAGTCAACATGAAGCTCTATATCGACTCTTTACGTCCGACTCAGCTGACACTACTTCCCTGTTTCATCCACATTACATATCAGTCAGGAAGGAAGCTGACATTACTGAGTGAGCACATACCCGCCCCTGTGAACCACAACAGGGTCTTGTAAAGAGACAAAGCTCCATGTAAGGATGAAGTAACCTTTGCACAAGTTTAACAAACTCTGACTTTGTCTGTGAAACACAAAAGATGGTTAGAGTGAAATTCTTTACGTTGAAATAATCTCCATTTTCTGATTATACCTAAATATGTATAATCTGAGTCGTATTGACCAATCCGTCAGTCTGTATGGAGAGCAAAAGCAGAACAACATCCTCCATACTGACACCCCGGCCCCCTCTGTGGTCATCTCAATCGACTCCAAGTTGAGTTGCAAAAGCCAGTCAATGGTTTGATTTCCCAACTTTCTGGAATGCAGCAGGAAGGATGGATCTGACCTCAGTTCAACAAGGAAGCTTGTTAAAAGTGGTTTCTGTCTGAACACAGTATGATAACCTTATATCACAAAAATATCACGGTTTTAAGATTAGTGCTTTAAAATGGGTTTTTATGAAATTTCTGGTAATCTAGGAAGAAAAACAACGATTAGGTTCATCATCCGTCAGATTTCCAGGGATTGTAAAACAACACGAAACAAATCTCTGTCTGCACTCTGCATTTTGCAGGCTGCATGTCATCCATCAAGTTAAAACACACTGCTATCATAAATATATATATTCATTCCCCGGATATCTGAAGATACACACTGCGGTCATCTGTATCTTGATGTGTGTTGTCTTAAAGGTCTCTCTGTGTTGTGGGTAACGGGCGGACTAAAGTTTCTCATGGATTTATGTTTCCTTAATCAACACCAACACAGCAAGACAGTTAAAAAACACCCAGATTCTCTCTCTCTCAGGTTTCCTGAACAACAGCAGCAGGTAGGGACTTAAATTACGCCTGAGGCTGAGGGGCTCTGAAGGGCGGCTGAAACGTTACACCTCTCAGAGTGATTATATTGTTGTGAGTGATCATTAAATAACACAAACAGGAGAACGGACGATAAAACTCACTAAAGCCCTGAAGAGTGGAGCAGAATTATTTCCGTATGCTTCAGTGTATTGGGATTTCATTAAGGTCACATATTAACTAAATAGAGGAAAAGCTGAATGGGATCTGGTGTGCTGACTTTACCTCCTGCATGCAGCACTGACGTCATGATGGAGGGCACCCAGGACGTCTCGCTGTTGGTGGCGTGAAACTCATTCTGCAGGTCCGTGTAAAAGATCCCCACGCAGGAGGGGAAGGCCAGGGTCAGGGCCAGGACTAAGATGGTGGCAACCAGCACCACCCATCCCCATCCGCCGTCCGGCGCCGTGACTACTCCTGGTCCAGCCGTGGAGTGTCTGGGTTCGCTGCTGTGCCCCGCCTCCTCAGAGTCACAGTCATTTGCCTCCTGAACTTTATCGAGCTCCATCCCGTTGGCCTGCTCCAGGACCCTGGAGGCCTCTGGGTGGAGGCAGCGTTCTCTCGTCCCTCTGATTCCATTTCTCTGAGTCATTTTCTGTTCCACAGTTCAGGGAAGGCTCTGCAGGTTGTGTTCGCGCTCCTGCCGTCCATGTCACTGAGGCTGCAGCGACCTACAGGGCAGAGAGGCATTCAAATCAGGTGGAGGGTATGTTTGTGCAGACATTCATGTTCCCCAGGAGATAAACTGTAATCTCTTTACAATCCCTTCATATTTCTGTTTGCATCTCCTCTCAGCTGCAGCTCTACCTCGACTTTTAATGTTTATTTCATGGTTATACGGTGCTGAAGGAAGAGGCATTCGAGTTTAGCCTCTTAGCGTTCGTCTGAGTTATTTATAGCACTCTTCATTTACATCTGCGTTCAGACATTAGGTTGTGTGTATACCTCTACAGTGGCCCTAAATGATAACTGCACAAACATTCACTAAACGGCAAAACATTTCAATATCAACAAAAATACGTCATCAAACGAAAACATTTAACGACAGAAACATTAACTTTACAAATACAAAAACATATTTTGTTAAACATGAATAATTTCAGGAAAATATCAAACCGTTAAAAAAAAAAAGCTGAAATAAAAGACAATCCCAAAATGAAAAGCATTTTCATTTTACAAACAAAAGGAACCCCAAAAAAATTTAAGAAAATGAATTAAAAAAAAAAAAAACAGAAAAAAATCAAAAACTTTTACCATAAACACAATCAATTTTACAAAACACAAAAATAATTCATGTAAATTATAAATCCTTATAAGGAATTAAAAAATATAAAAATTTTAATGGAGAAGGCAAAACCATTTCTTTAGAGTTAAAATTTTTTAGTCTTTTTAAACAAAATGCAAAAAAAAAAACATGAAAAATAAAAAAACTTTTTACATAAACACAATCAATTTTATAAACACAAAAATACTTATTGTAAATTATAAATCATTCCAAGGAATCAAAAAATATTCGATTTTTTTTTAATTGAGAAGGCAAAACGATTACTTTATAGAGAGAAAATTATTTAGTCTTTAAAAAAAAAGTAATTAAGAAATATCAACAACTTTCCCCAAACACAGAATAATTTTTACAAAAAATCAAACCGTTTAACGAAAATGCAAAACTATCTCATGAAAATGAAAGACCATTTTATAAAATATAGAAACTCTTCATTTAACAGGTCCTTCATTATAAACTGTTCCCCATTCATAAAGGTGACTGCAGAGAGCGCTCATATTAAACAGAGAGTGAATATCGACATCCAGATCTATGTGAGAGAAGCTTTGAAGGAGTTTTAAAATGAGTCTTAACAGCCTGAACACGACATGCGACATTCAAACGTGTCTCCATGTTGACTCTGAGAAATCAGCAGATGGTCAGCAAACCTCAGGACTTTACTGATAGTGTTGATCAATAGTAAACAGGACAACGTAATCCTGCTCTCTAAAACCAGAACACAAACTTGGTTACCCCGGTGCAGGATTTACACAGGTTGACACAATCAGCTCATTTCCGGTGCTCCAAATTACAGTAATCCAAACAAAATGCATCCTGAGCTCAAGAGAGACCTAATCTTGGCCCTGCTCCTGGACTGGCACACGGTAGTGGACTTTAGTATGTGACTAACATGTTTAGAGAAACTTAAAGAGTGTCAGTCTTGAAGCACCAGAAGACCCTTTTCAGTCTGAGGGTCCTGCAGCAGCTCGTTTCCTGCAGGAGCCTCGGGGCTGATGGTCTTTGTGAGCAGTAAGAGTCAGAAACCACTTCAGGTGACTTAAAGTCAGCAGGTCAATCTGAGGGGGAGTTCACAAAGGAGAGGTCTGATGGGTTTACTGACAAATACTGTAAGCCTGCGCGGGAGGAAAGTTAATCTTGCCAGTGTGAGACCAACATGCACGTGTGAAAATCCTTGAATAAAAAGCCCTCTGTGCTAAACGTCCAATGGGATTTCACCAGGAGAGGCTCTGGTTAATATTTCCAGATGTACCGACTGCTGAGAGAAAGAAACACTTCATGAGATTACGCTGCTGAGAACACAAACGCTTCAGGACGCTTTTCACAACTCATGTGGCAAAGCACCAGACTCACATGCAAACTCTGACCTCTGAACTCAAAACCTCATGCAGACTTGGACACACACTTAGATCTCCAAGGGTTTTTACTTTCTGACCGTTTATGTGGAAATTCATGGTGTGATAAACAGTCAAATTCTACTCTGTTCATCATAACCAGGGTGTGCACCAACATCCTGATACTTTAGGGTGGCAATGAACTGGAATAGTTATTTTCACTGAGTCTGGTTGGCTGTAAAATGCATGAAACAACAAAAACCTGTCGACAGAGAAGTCCCGCTGTTTGCCTCTGTTTCCAGTCTTTACTCTATGATAGGATAACAACCTCCAGCCTGTAGTCTCATCTTTTTGTGTTTTGTTTTTAAAAACGTGTGTCAGGAACTTTGAGAACCGTTCATTGAACATGTTTGGAAATACACAAACACTTCGCACTGCAAAAAAGTAATTTCAAGAAAGGAAAACAGCCCTGTATTAAGGAAATAAGTCTTATTTTTGTCTTATCAAGCATGTTTGGAAAAATTATCTAATCTTAAGAGAAAATGGCTAACTTATTCTTGATAAGACATTCCGGCTAATTTTGAGATAGAATGAACCAGAAATACAGTAGAAAAATGTTTTACAATAGAATCCAGTGGAGCAACAAGATCATTCGTCTTATTTTAAGAGGAAGACATATGTACAACTTCTCAATTTAAGAATGTCATGAAACAAGAACAGTTGACTTTTTTTGATTAAGATTTTCATTGCGGGTCATCTAAACCTGACAGAATCTGCTGCCTCATACATTATCTGTAGGGCCCGACCGATTTATAGGTGAGCCGATTAAATCGGCAATTTTAGCCAGTTTGAGACTAATCGGTAATCGGCCAAAACTCGCCAATTTTCGCCGATATTTTCAGAAATAAAATGCAGAGAATAAGATTCGGTTTCACTTTGAAAATGTTCCGCTATTTGAAAAGTTCCCCGACTTATCCTGTAGATGGCGCAGCGACCTCATGACAATCTTCATCCATAACTACCTCACAGCATGGGGAGGCACCGATCGGCAGGGGATGGGGGACAGATTTTCTGTCTAGTTTTAAGTTTCATTTGAGTCTGATTATTTGATTGAATATGAGAATATTTCGCTTTTTTCTAGTAGGGCTGTTTTTGCAGTGCGGCCTTTACATGATCTGGACTAGTTCTTGGTTTGTACCAAGTTACTTCCTGGAGTGTTGAACAACAAAGACCCGTGGATCAGTAATCACTGAGGTTTTACCATTTTCACTTTCAGATAGAGAAGCAGTCTTTGAGTTTAACTTGACGATTAAACTCCCATCTACAGCTTCATGTTTACCGTACAGATGCAGATTTGTCAGACTTTAAAAAAACTGAGTGTAAGTGCCAGGTAGGGGTGGACTAGTGTCCGGCTAGAACCAGTTACTTCCTGGAGGCTGGACTGGTTTAACTACTTTAACTCAGTTAATTACTGAGCTTTTTAGAGGCTTTAAGACTATTTTAGTCCAAGCCAGTTGACACCTAATGTTTCCGGTTTTTGGTTCATAACTGAGGCTGGTTATGAACTGGACTACTAAGTTCATTATACAACCAAAACCTCTATGAGAGATTCAGGGTTTCGTAACTAGTCTGGGTCCGCTCAGGTGACCATTTGTCATCTGTTTTATTACCCCTGAAACCAGCATAAGCATGATACAGCTTTTCTGTGACGATTAATAAACCGCCAGACAGTCATATCATGATACATCTCAACATCTGATCAACTGAGGGACAGGGGATGCCCGTAAAAGGTGAAGCTCAGGATTGATGTCAACACGGCTCCCATGATGATTCATTAAGCTGTGATGCAATAAATCAGACTGGGAGGAAAATCTGTTTGAGCATCATATCGGACATTGTTCAACTAAGATATTGATCCCACTGCAATATTGAAGTTTTTTCCAACCTCTATTGTGGACAGAGAATACCTCCATTTCCAGTCTTGGTGCTAAGCTAGGAAAACAAACCCCAGCCTGTTTCCTAATTTCCTGTTTCCTCCATGTTTAAAGGTCTCCCTGCGTGGATGACACAGACTGTAGAGTCCGGAAAAACTTTAAGAAAAATGTCAGGTGTTGAGGTCTCCACCTTGTGCTCGGGAGCGGCACGAAACCATGAAAACAACAATGAAGCAAAGTCCACAGAGACAGGACGGCTCGTCTGGGGCGGTGTGCTGTTTTATCCCTGATACTATCCAGAGTTTGTGACAGATCAGTGAGCCTCGCATATCTCTGCCATCTCAGCCACCATCCAGCCCTGACATCCTGTTTTTCTTCTGCACTCTTTCCTGCAGCAGTCATGTCTCTACTCGAAAAAAAATCAATGAATGTTTGTAACCCTAGAACGCTAAACAAACATGTTTACGTGATTTTTATTATGTTGCGTTTGTCTGAATATCACGGGCCCCTGGGTAGCTTCAGCATTGCCTTTGACATCTTTGAAGGCATGTTTGTTTCCCTGATCCAAGACCTGATCCAATAGAGGGTAAAGTAGGTTTGGGTGGATTTGATAGCTGCATGTAGAGGATAAGGTCAGTAAGAGTGGTCCTGGAATTTGCATGCTATCTTTATTTAGCAAAGTGGTTATGAATAACTATCACAAAGCTGTGATTTTTAAGAGAATTCATATGGTGATAAGAAATTTTTTAGTCAGCTGGTCATTTTTACTCACTCAAAATCTGCCATATTTTGGCTCTCTCTCCTGCAGCTGTTGTTGTTGTTGTTCAAAGGACCCTGAGTCTTAACCAGGGAAGACCATACACTGTATAAACTATATTCAGTCTATGGGGAAGACTCACATGCCCCAGTAAATGGGTGGAAAAGAAACTAAGTTTATTTTTTCAGTTTCATTTTTATATGGTCCCCTCATGGCACTTTTCCCCTCCCTTTGGACATTACACAGTTAAAAATAAAAGAAAACTACTTTAATTTGTCATGTTTTGTCCTATTTTGATATATTTTGTTGACAAGTACTTTTTCTTGGGTATATTATTTCGTGTAAAAATCATCCTGCGATAGTGATGGTGTTACTAATTTTAGCGATAGTGATCTATTGCGGTGGTTCTCAACTGGTGGGTTCCGATCCAGAAGTGGGTCCATCGTGGTTATGGATCAAAAAAGTAAATATTCAATGCGCATCTCAATTCATTATGAAAAATAGCTTATTTTGTGCAATTTGATATTCAATATTTTCTGTATAAGTAACTTCAGTAGTTGTCCTCTGTTCATGTGCTCTGAAATGCACTTTACTCAATAAAAATTGTGTATTTATGGTAAAGATTTGAGTCTTTAAAGGTTTTTTTTTTTATTTGCTTGGTTTGAATTTGATAAGGACCATGGGGAAATGTGTGTCCCACAGTGAGACCAGTTAAGAACCTCTGATCTAGGAGGGTTAAAGTTGTTTTAAAGCAGGAGTGGGATCTGTAAATAAACCCATTTTCATTGACAAACACAAGTGATGCTGGGCAGCTGCTGTGGGACAGCCCATGGAGAGATGAGATCCAGACTGTCATGATCAGACAGTAGACTTTGATCATTGGTACCACCGTCCTGAGCTCACCTTTATCATATTGAAATATTTACTATTTCCATGTCGAGCTGCAGTCTTTACAGCAGCTTCATCCACGTGGGACGCGTTTGTGTCTGAAAACCCCTCAAAATACGAGCTTTAACTCCAGATACCTTCACAACCCGTTTTTAGTAACACTAGCTTTAACACTGTAGCTATAAAAAGGTAAATATCGCTCAATTCTTCCTTCTTTTGTTTACATTGGTCTGACATTTAAAAACAGGCGAGTGACCATCACTGGCTCCACACTTTGGCAGCAATGAGGAAGCGAATGTTTCAGCTGATTTCCTCTCTTTCTCTAACGTGAATTTCAAGATATATTCATCGAAAATGAATAAATACCTCTTTAAAATGTTGATAGTGGTCGTCCAGCCTCCCCCTTCACAGGCGCGGTCGCTCCTCAATGACAGCCGAGCAGCAGCGGCCGCAGTCCGGGGAGGTCTGCTCCGGTGCTCGTCGCGGGGCTCCGGCAGCCTCCGTGCTCCCGCCCGCTGGGGGAGGAGACTGATATGGCCGCCTGCGAGGGTCGGGATGCGGGCTGTGCAGGCCCCAGCCCATCCCAGCCAAACCCAGCAGCCCTGCGGTGCCACACACAGGCGGGATAGATAGAGGTGCTGGAAAAGACCCAGGACATAATGGAGGACACAATGTACAGAGAGTGGGCCGGAGCTGTGGGTCTGATTGAAAGGAGATGTTTCATGGAAGTAAACAGAGAAGAGTCTGTGTGCAGAGGCAGGGCTGTGCTCAAACACCAACACACTTTCAGACATACTTTAACTCAACTATTTCCAGCTGTTAACTTCTATTTGTATTCACCTTTTCACTCATTAATCCAAATACTGAATAATATCCTTTCAATGAAATGCCTCCTCCAAATATTATTGGCTAAAGTAGGGGAGAGTGGGGTAAGTTGAGCCAAGGGGTAAGTTGAGCCTGCCCCTGTTGCTTGGGAATAGGAAATTGATCATGTGACCAAATGTTTAGGAGATGGGCATCAATCATAGCCTGTATATACTACTGACAATTTGGTTTCGCCTTCTGCCAGTATACGTATTTGAAGCCGAAAAGCTCTCGGTAATTCTGCATTTTTTCTCTATTTCCTGAAACCAACATTGCGCAGTAGCGTTGTGTGCACTCCACCACTTGCGCGGTAGCATTGTACGCATTCGGCGGGAGAGTCGCTGTGATGACGCTCGGCTCGAACAGCATATCCCCCAGGTGCGATATGTTTTTTTGTAGGACGGTAGGGGAAAGTCCCGCCTCTGATTGGCTAGAAAAGCTGGCAATGTCATCACACGCTTGAGCCAAACGCAGGCTGTCAGCTCTGTACATCGAACGGCCTGTACATCTATGGTCAACTTACCCCATACTCAGGGTAAGTTGACCATAGGGGACCACTTTTTTTTTTGCATGCTATATTATCAAGACAGTTCTGTTTACACTCATTCTGTTGGTTTGCAGGGATGAACATCTTCAAATATCTGCAGATACACTAGTTAGAGACAAAACTATGATTGAATTGATGAAGCGATCTGAAATATGAAAAATGGCTCATCTTACCCCATCCTCCCCTACTCATTTTAAAGTCATTTCCACATTTCATCATGTCAATACATCTATAAAGGAAACAACAGACAGTAAAAACATGGACACTCTTCAGAATAATAAAGAAAATAAACACTAATAAAGCATAAAGACATTCATTTAGTTTTTATGTTTTTATGTTTGAAGCTTCTCGGCTCCAAAATAGCCGACTAAGAGCAGCTCTGTCACCTAGCTTATAAATAAGTCACGTGTCTAAAAGCAGCTTCTCCTCACCTTGTATGAACTTCCAAGCACACAATAAAACACACTATCTACAACAAACATGGTTACTTATTATGGCTGAGCAATAGCTCTCAATGAAAAGGGCAATTTCACATCATTTGTCCTTCTCCATGATTTGACACCTTTTCCATTTTTACACTTAAATAAATACATAAATAAATACACTATAAAGAGGAGGGTTTTTTTTTTTTACCTCAAGGATGTCTCAGTTCTGCTGACCTCCAGTGGTTTGGAGTCTCATCATGCTGCACTGATGCACAGGTGATCTTAAGTTTGCACAATTTGCAAACTATATATTGTGGATATGACCAGAAGTGGACAGTACTTATCTTGTTTTTCTTTTTTTTTTTAAGTATCTATACTTAACTTTAATATTATTTTGGGGGGAAACATTGCTACGACTCTGCTTCATTTAATGGATAAACTTTCGGCTCATACTAATTTCTATGAATGTTCTTGTTTCCAGCTTCTTTTATTTTGAAGTCAGCAGGTAAGTATTCCTGACTAAAATCAGATCTGTGTTTGTGTAGCTCTGCTTGTGGTTTGTCTGAGTGGTGTTGTCATACCTGTACGTCACTCATCTCCATGGCTGAATGTAGAGCAAACAAAGCCCTAACACCAGACAAACATCACCTCAGATCAGGCGGTTCATTTAGTGGTGGTGATGATGGCAACAGCAGAGAGGGATGATAATCCACCACCCGAGTGAGCGCCCATGACCATCATGTATGTGGTGTTTAAATATGTGGCTAAATGTTTGTTTTATTCCACATAAACATTTCAAACAAAGCTCTCTGTGCTTCTACTCTTGGCTGTTCCTGTTTTTGATTTTACTATTATAAAGCTGTGAATCTATAACATGTGACTCTAAAAATGTAAATATTTTCTGAATAAACTTGATTTAGCAGAATAAACATTATAAACTCTTGCCTGCAATCGTGCATCGTGGAAACTTTTTGGGATTTTTAGTTTAAATACTTAAAGCTCCAGGGAGGAACTTTTGGATTGTGTTGATTTTGGCGCCCCCTGTGGACAAAGTACTCTTGTGCCTTTTAACGCAAACATTTTCAGAGTTTTAACAGTCAAGTGCATCATTCGTCATTAAAAAAAAGGACTCGGCTGACACCTACCCCCCTTTTGCACATGATTCAGGCATAAAAAATGACAATAAACAAACAGTAAGTTTTGACCCTGATTGTCTTGTTTGTTTTTGGATATCATGAGAAAGTATCAATGTGAATTTCAGACTATTTCATGAATGTCAAAAAACTCCTCACAGGAGCTTTAAAAGCAAGTATTCCAGTGTTTAACTCAAAATGACTGAATAACTTTCACTTATGTTAACCTATATTTGATCAGGAGTGTCACTGAAGTTATTCGTTTTTACTGGTTTGGTAAGTTGAGCTACTTTTAATGTTCAGCTTTGTGGTTGCAGAAGAAAAATGACAAAAAGTAAAAACAAAATGAAGTTTTCTTTTGAGATGTAACTTAAAAAGTCAAATCAAAACAGAAAGCACATGTTAGTTTCTTGTCTGAGTGTTAATCACATGTTCAAAAACTCATGTGCACACGGCGGTATTCATTGTGAAACTGTGTCACATGATACTAAAACAAACTTTTTCTTTGTTAAAACCTGACCAACAGTTTCTTAGAATGCCTCCATCGGCAGATATTTTGGTGATGTGCAGGAATTATCTTCCCTGAATAAGAGGTTGCGTCATTTCGGAAATGCTTGTGTAGATTTTCAATAAAAACACAATTCAACATCAATAAAATCGGTATTTTTGGAGCTTTTTGTCCTTTAAAACAGTGAGGAATTAAAATAAGAATCACAAAGAGTGCTTTAGTGTTGACTTCGCTCATCGTGTTGTGATTCGAAAAGCAGCAGAGCCAATAAAAAGCCCGTGAGCCACACGTTAAAACACGGACACATTTTATGATTAAAAACCAGACAGGTTTCGTTAAAATTGTTACATGTAAAGAAACAACATTTGGTAGACAAAATTCCAAAATATAAAATAAATAAAAGTGAAACAAACAATCGGACAAAATGCTTTGTCAGCTTCCAAACATTTCCCCATTGACGATATTCACATTTGACATCAATACTGTTGATAAATGAACACAAAGTAACTGTTAATAGGTGACATTTTCAATACGTCTAAATGAGTGTACAAGTGTGCATGTCCACAAACGCATGCAGGTGTTTACAGAGTAACTGGCAAAATGATTCATGTCTTCAAAATCGTTCTTTTGTGAGTTTTTCCTGCAGGTAAATGCTGTTTAAACCACGGTTAGAGGGGCGGGGAGGCGGGGGGGAATCTGCAGTCTGATTGGTTGGTTGATTAGCATTCAAAGCTAGCTCTTGATTAGCGACGATTCGAAAAACAACAAACGAAACAGAAGGTGCGAGTGGAGAAAATGACGACTTGTAGACCAACTGTTCCACACATTGAATCTACACCTACACACCACAGAGCCATGCCGTCCCTCTGCTCCCCCCACCATGCATCACATACACTTTGCACTAACACAGAGGTCAGACAAAATCCAGTACACAACACCGTAATCTCTAGGATGAAAGCATGCTCTCATGTGTTCACGTGCCCAAACAAACAGAGATATATATATTTTTTTTGCAGATTTGTTAGAGTTGCACATTATTTGAAGACTTAGCTAGTGCATGTGAGAGTACAAACTCATTCTCAGTTTGCTTATAAAAGACGGGTGCTGGATTCAAACGATGATATGATCACACTGCAAAGTTCAACTCGGTCGGCGGTTCCCAACCTGAGAGGGACACTTTTTAAAAGTTGTGGCCGGTTAAAGTAAACACTGTATTTTTACACCATTCATGTGATTCTCCAAGAGGTAAAACTGTGCGGTCATTATGGACAGAGTCCTGACTTGGATCAATTCAAATCATGATTTCTCTCATTTTATTTGTTAAATCTGAGGAAATAAAACCCACAGGCTGACTAAAACATCATTAGTTTGGCAGTTAATTCAAGAAAGCTTGTTTTAGAGAGTAAACTCAGTCGCCTGTGGATCCAGATCCTCTAAAGAGAATTTTAAAACATGTACTCGAGCTTTTTCAGCCTGTAAATCCACGAAAAAAGTCCAGAGTTTACAGGAAGAAACACAGAAAGCTAATTCACGCTTAAAAAAGCGAACGCTGGGTGTCGTTAGTGTTTTTTTAATCGCTTTTTAGGCGTTTAATACTGCAAGTGGCGCCACCGGTTCATCCTCTGGCGGTCGAGTCTGTCTGAGCTAAGTCGTAGTGAACCAGTACTGAGAAATTTGACAATGGAAGACTCATATTATCGAATTTGATTTCAGGAGCTGAATCAAAAGTTTGTTTTCCCTCGTTGATGTTAAAACTTGCTTCAGAGGTCCGAACTCAGCCTCAGTCCGGGAACCGCCGACGTGAACACTGAACGATCAAGGTTAAGATAAAACTGGGTTCACAAAGGTGACAGGTATAATAAGTGCTTCAAGGTTAATTACACACATCGAAAAGTTTAATCATCAGGGATTGCTTCAGCATGCAGCTCAAGAAAGGAAAGAGGCCAAATGACGGCGAGTTTAAAGTCAGATTGATTTCTGTGATCAAGTGCACTGCTGGAGTTTTACTAAGATACAAAAGCAGAGGAGAGAAACCTGCTTCCACTGGTCTTCCTGCTTTCCTCCCATTTGATAGTGCTGGAAACACGGCGCAGAGCGTTTCAACAGCAGATTCAGACACAGGGTCGGAGTGTCGGTTGATTTAGCTCAGAGCGATGGCACAAAAACAGCTGATTTTCAGTATTTTAGGATGTATAGTAAACTCAAAAACAAAAGCAGAGGACGGTGGATTCGTTGGCTTGCCTCTCACTGAAACACGAACAATACAAACCGAGCTAAAGATCGCATTTAACGTTATACCTCAGGGACGGGCCTCCTGGCTTTTTTAAGGTACTGGAGGCACCTCATGATAAATAGGGGAGAACAACTGTGCACAACACAGGTCAAAGGCACAACACCGGACACAGACGAAGGGAAACAACACCCAAGGTGCTTTGCAAAGGCCCAGAGAACAACAAGGGAGAAAAGAAGTGCTCCTCGGTGACACGTTTGGGCGTTTTCAGCAGCTCACGGTCTGCTTCACGAGTCAGATTAGCAGAATGTTACTGCACAAAACACAGTCGAGAGGAAGAGCGACAAAGTAAACAACAAAGAAGAAGAAGAAGAAGAAGAAGAAGTCACATCAAAGTTTGAGCTCTGAGGCCTGACTGAACACGACCAGGGAGCATGACAACAGCAAAGGTACAGTTTTTCTCTGCATTCTTTTTGTTCATGCATGATATAACTAAACTTTATACAACATGACAGAGTTTCTGACACCGCCGTCACTTTCAGGAGGCAGTGATCGAAATGTGAGTTCAGTCTGAGCAGCGGGCGCGATGAAATGTTCGAGTTCTTCATCTGATACGTTAGGATGCGGCTCAAACTTTGCATTAGGTTGCTCGTAGGAAAAGGCCGCTCACGCCTGTAACAACATTTTGACTGCACTTATCAACACTGTGAGGAGAAGTGGGAACCGTTTGTGAAGAGAAGGAGATTCATGTCGCTGATTTAATCTGGATATTAAAGCTCCTGTGAGGAATTCTGACTGTGAGGCTCATTCATGCAAAAGTAGAGTTTGTTTTTTTTTTAATGAAAGAGGTCATCCTGCTTTCTATCCAGAGCCGAGCGTCTCACTCTTTTAAATGTTCTGACATAAGAAAAAAAAACGTCTGTATTGGCGATTGTTTTGATTTGACACCTACCCTGTGGCAGCGAACCAGGGCTTTAAAAACAAGTGAACTGAACTAATCGAATGTTGTCTCCAATGGTCTTGTTTGATTTTGCACATCATAGCTGAGACACCAGTATTAATTTCAGTCTGTTTCATTACCAGCCAAAAATCCTTACTAGAGCTTTAATTTGCAAACATCTGTACTTGGACTAAGCAGATGTTTTGCTGCTTTTTTAACCGTATGGGTTTCTTCAATTTGACTTGAACAGTTTTATCTTTAAATGTCTGTTTATCTTTTATCTTGATGTTGTTTCTCACATATTAAAAAACAAAATAACTCCATACAATCGACATAATTTAAGGTTTTGATTTCCTGGCTGCTGGTTGATAGATCTGATCAATTTGAGAACATCACTGTTGGAGTTCGAAAATTAGAATTTTGTGCCTATTTTCTGACATGACAGACCAACTAGTTCACCGATTAATCTAAAAACGAGTCAATATCAATATCAATAAAAACAACTGTTAGTTGATGCCTTTGAGTTGGGTAACTTCTGGGCTTACAACTGCTGATGTTTGTTAATGTATTAACCAACTTGTCAACACGGTAAAAAGGTTAAACTTTCACATTAGTTTTGATCTAAAATGATAGAAATCAGAGAAAAGCAAAGACAGCTGCAGACGGATGGCAGTGACTTTTAGCAGTTTAAAACTCTTCTTTTTGATAAATGCACATTTTAAATACGAGCCAATCTCCTCCTCTATGTTTCCTAAGTCTTGTGCACGTAACTTCAAAACGTATTCATGCACATTCAGGCTGATAATCTTTTTTCCAAACAATAATTTCAGATTAACAGGATGAAAACCCGTCTAGGAATCTGCCTGTTTGGTCCAATGTTGTTACAAGCGTGAAGAGCGGCTCTCCCAAAGCAACTTAATGTGGAGGATATTTCAAAAGAAGCACACCTCAGCCAAGCTGATACCAATGTACTGGCACAAAAAGCAACGTCTGAAATAAAAGCTTCAGGCTGAAGCTCGGAGAGATGGAAACATATCTGCTGGCAGGTTTACTTTATGTCACTTCCTATGATAATGTAATCTCATATATGTGTGTGTTTGTGTGTGTGTGTGTGTGTTGGGGTGAAAGGAGTACAAGTCAGCTTTGCCAAAGTTGCTACAAGTGCTGCACAATGAAAGAAAACACAGTTATCTGGGCGTTTAAGTGAGGAGTGGCAACGGAGGCAGCTGCAAAGTGACGATTACTGGCGTGAGAGCAGCGTAAGAGAGAGAAAGAGAAAGAGAGAGAGAGAGAGAGAGAGAGAGAGAGAGAGAGAGAGGATGGATTCAGGTGTTTGAGGCAGCATCCAAACTGGCCAGAACCGCCACGCCTGCGTTTCTGCGTACACGGCGGGTTCAAGGGTTCATTTTCCTCTTTTCCGATTACAATTTTAAGATATGCACGATCTGAAAGTAGGATATTTAAGAGAAAAATATTGACGATATCTGGAGGTCTTTGAGGAACATGACACAAAAACGTGCAGCTGTGATATTTCAGTCATGGACAGAAAGCAGAGAGGCACTGCAAACGCAAACTCACATCCATGACACCGAGCCGGAAACCTTCCACAAAATGAAAAATATGATATTTCTCTGTCCTTTAAATAGACTCACCCACCAGAATATGTAAATATATGACAACTATGATACAGAAACCAATAATTACACCATTTGCATTCGATTTTTCATATAATTTCAATGTGTAGCCTATATAGATTTATATAGATTCCTCACATGCCTTGACAAATTGTACACAGATGAAGTCTTTTTGAGTCTTCTGTTTTCTTTTGCACGGAAATATCCCAAATTTTTCTCCCTGGGAGGATCCGCCAGGTCGAGCCCCAAAAGCGGGAAACAGGAGGAGTGCAGAACCGAGTCCACGCGTGTGTTCGATGTTTGTTTCTTGTTTTTAAAGACTCAAAGTGGAAGAAACGCTGCACCAGACTGGCTCAAACGCAAGCGGTCGGACTCCGCTCCTGGCTCGGTTTAAAGCGATGCGATTTACCTCAGGCGTCAGCCGAGGATTCCGGGAGTGCAGCGAGGGAGGCGGCTGGCGTGGATGCTCCCTCATAAAGAAAGAAGCTCTGTCAGAGGAGTTGTGTTCGTTCCTTTATGTCCTGTGAGAGTCCTGAGGAGATTTCTGCTGAGTTGACAGAGCCAAATGTATCGTAGAGAGAAAACGTATCCTGTCGGTTAAAAGCGATTCTGATAACGATGAAGATGATTCGGAGTAACTTTGTGCTGGATATCCACCACTGATGATAACAGGGGGCTTCGATCAGCACCTTCTCCTGCACCGTATCAACACTGACCATCAAAAAGCTGCAGAGAAATAAACCTCTCACTTGTGATTCCTTTTTAAAATCCCCCTGAAGTGTCCCACAGACTGCGATGGAGGAGAGCAAACGAGGAGACGGGTCAGGGTCGGGTCGCAGCTCTGGAGGAAGAGGAGGAGAAGAAGAGGAGGAGGAAGGGGCGTTGGGGAGCCGCCGCTGTGGAAAGGCACACCAGAGGAGAAGGGGCGGTGGATAAGGAGGAGGAGGATGATGATGATGGTGGTGATAAAACCAGCTGATGAAAACTGGAGGAAATGTTCTTGTTATTGTTTGCTGTTGTTGATAAAGTGTGTTGAAGCTCCGGCTCCAGGTCTCCTCACATCCGAGATCCTCGCTCCTGAAGGATCTGTGAGGAAAAGAGAGAAAAACAACCTTTGGCACAGTGTGGAAAAACCTCTTCCTTTTAACAGCTGTAGTTTTTTTTATTGAAAACCTCACTCAGAGGAAAAGCTGCACTTGTTCTCAGTCGTGGATTAATCCCCATTTAGGACTCCGGTTCAGAGACCAGAGTAAGAGATTAAAGTCAAAGTATTCAGGCTTCAGATAAACAGATAATGCAACCCTGATTCCTCTGAGTTCAGATGCTGTTTCAAAATTCTTTAAAGACTCTGTTGGATTGAAAACAAAGTAAAGACGACATAAAAACAGCTCTCTGAAGTTACAATAAAGCAGGGATTCCCGGGATCGTGTTCCTGAGCATAAAATTACACCGATTTGAGGTTTTCATCATCTACAGTTGCATTACATCATTACACTAGTGTCCACAGCATAGATAGTTTACACCTCTGTGAGGGCTCCATTAATGCTGAACAATATCTACAGGCTGAGGAGCAACATCTGCTGCCATCCAGACAAAGACTTTTTTAGGGAAGACCTTCAACAGTATAGCTCTGCAGAAGAGGAGTCCTGCTGCTGGACTGGCCTGTTTGCAGTTCTGAGACGTCACCCATATATATTTATATATCTGGTGCATCACGACGCACAAATTACAGCAAAGGAGACTCCAAACTGTTGAGCAGCAACATGGGGCAACATTTGACTTTCCACTCAGCAGGTTAAGTCTCCTCAGTTCCCGGACATTAAAGAGGTAGTGCAGCACAACAGTAAACATGTTCCTGTCCCAACTGTTTGAAACATGTCACAATGTTGTTTTTTGCTCTAATATCAGTCAAATACAGGGTTTCAATGATCCCAAAACCACCACCGTCTCTCTTGGTGGGTTGGTTTTTATTCGTGGTTGTTGTTTTTATTTAAAAGACTCGTGTTCTCTCACCTTGGCCTTCTCGGTGGGCTCGATGACGATGCCGTTGGTGGAGTTGTTGAGTTCCCGGGAAACCACACATAGAAACTCCGCCTGGTCCTCGTTTCCGTAGTTATAAGACGAGCCGATGCTTATAAGCTGTGGAAAAGACATTGTAAGGTTGTTGTTATTTAAGAATTTTTTTCTTGATTTATATCCAGATACAAAAGAATCCTCGAGTTAATCTCTTAATCTGCTAAAATAATCATTAGCAGCGACCTCAAATATCAAATCTGCGAGTCCTTTATCAGAGTCTCATTTCAGTCCAGCCCACCCAGAGCACATATTTGAGTCTGATACCCAGCCTGCTTACACATATCTGTGTTTTTGGCTTTCTTCATAAATATCTTATACAGATCTGGGTCATGGTTCCGGCTCTCCTCTAAACAGAAACAGCTCTGGAGTCGCTTAAACAAGAACAAAAACAAAGACCATGAAAAGCTTCATTTTCTGCACCTGCTCAAACTTCCAACCGTCCGACATGGTGGAGACCATCTGTGTGAGCTCCTCCTCTTGGCACTGTAGTACTCGGTACACGTGCTTCACGGGGCCCTGAGGGACATGAACAAAACCGCATCAATGATCTGCACAAACATAGATAAAAAAAAACTATTTTGGTTCTGTTTGTCCCAGAAGAAGTCTTGGTTTCTGTACCTGGGAGGTCCGGTTTTCGTTGTCCCGTATCCTTTCTTTGACGAGCCTCACGAGAGACGCGATGTTGTAAAACTCAGCTTCCTCCAGAACACCTGACGTGAAAAAAGACCACCAGACTTCATTTACGGGTCTCTGGAGATTAAAGCGTTTTTTTTTTCACTGACAGATAAGACTCAGAATCTGAATCTTTACCTTCCTCAGCCAGATTCTTGTCCATGATCAGTTTTCCGTGCCGCAGGTAGTTCAGGATAGGGCCGAAATATGTGGGGTCCCTGTCGATCAGGTAGGCGCCTGTCTCATCCTGCAGGAACAAAAGGGAGTGGAGGTTTTGAAGGGGGACTGGTTTGAGTTAGTAATATGTGTTTTGGCTTTACAAACAGCTGTCACGATGATGATGATGATGATGATGATGATGATGATGATGCTACTTGTGTGGGCAAATACATCTAATGTTAAACTGTGACTGTAAAAGTCCTGCTGGTTGTTCTTCTATCTGGTTCACCATGCATCGATTTTTTAGAAGTTTTTGAAATACTAAAACTTGTATTTTTCTGGTTGATCTGTGTCGATTTTTTCCTCAACGGTGTCTTGAGCAGAAGCAGTAAACTGACACATGACGCGTTTCTACTGTAAGAACTGTGTAGGCGAGTCAGTGAAGAACCCACATCCTGAAACGTCTCGTGATTGTTACAGTCGGTGCGTTTACTGTTAGTAAGACAAGGACGACGTGACTTGAGACCGAACCGCTCTCAGTAAAGAGAGCGTCTTTTCCCGCCAAAGATCACGTCTAATTTTGTAAAATTTTGAGACTTTGTCTTTTGTTTGAAAACTGGATCCAGAGCTGGGTGATGAGCTGATGAAAGGTCACTAAACATGCAACTGTTGAGGTTATCAATTCACTCTTCAAGTTGGTTTGCAAACCTTTGTTGCTTCAAACTTTTCTGATGGAAGGTTTTGCTGTTGCCTCCATACTCCAAACTCTGGGTCTACCTTAGGACGTGCCAGGAACACCTCTACAGGGAGGCGTCCATGAGTCATCTTTAGCTCTGCTGTGTACTCCCTCCAGATGTCCAGTCTCCTGACCCTCTTACTAAAGCTCAGCCCACCCACCCTTTGGGGGAATCTCATTTCAGCTGCTTGTACCTGCGATCTTACGTCTTTAGTCACAACCCAGAGCTCACGACCATATGTTGGAATTGGAGCGCAGATTGACCGCTAAACAGTAAACAGTAAACCATGTCCTTGAGATCTTGCACATTAAAACAGGATTTCAGGATTGACTTGTGTTGCTGCAAATAGAGTTTGTGGAGTTAACAGGCTCCAAGAGTCAATTGAAGATGTTGTGGACTCTAAGGTACTGAGATGGCATCTCCTATGACTTTAGTAAGAAGCATCATCTCAGTGTTTTGATTATGAGCACGATCAAAGTATGAAATGTGACGACTGAAATGGATCGGGTTTGTGACGCCGAGACGCGGATCGCTGTTTCCAGCTCAGAGCCGGACTGCAGATCCCCTCTGAGGCAGAAGGCCTGTACCTGCTGTTAGGGATTACGATTCCCAGTTTGGTTTTGTGTAACATATTTAAATGGATTTACTATCAGCAACAGACTTTTATTAAAAGTAGAATATGACGTATTAATGTGTAAAATCCTGTGTGTTATGCTGCTATGGATTTCCATTATCAGCACAATATTATGTGTTACCAGTGTGAAAAATGCGATATCCTGTGATGTTCTGGACTTAATCGGTAGATTATTTCATATTAATGAGTAAAAATGATGTTTTATGCGGCTATGGACTTTAATAATAAGCAGAACATTCTGTATCCATGTGTAGAAAGGCTGACGGTGTTTAAAACAGTGATCATCAGTTATGTGCTTTCTGTAACATACTGTAATGGACTTTGATGATCAGCACTTTTAGGGATATGCCTCAACTTACCCCATACGCAGGGTAAGTTGACCATAGGAGACCACTTTTTTTTACATGCTATATTATCAAGACAGTTCTGTTTACACTCATTCTGTTTGTTTACAGGGATGAACAAAATCTAGAAATATCTGCAGATACACTAGTTAGAGACAAAACTATGATTGTCTTGATGTAGTGATCTGGAATATAAAAAAATGGCTCATCTTACCCCACTCTCCTCTACATGACAACAATGATAATAGTTATTTCATCATAATCATGCTTTTCAATCCTGAATAAACTATAACTATTATCTCTATTCCCAAATGCAAATTGTTTACTCGTAATTTCAATTCACACAGTTATGCCATTGAAATATTATCACTAATAACAAATATATCGATTATCGTATCGTGGGTTCAGATGCAATAACAGCCCTCAATCGAACAGCCGATCAAACAGTAAATAAACACACTAACCAGGGGGAATTATGGGCTACGTCTTCGTCTTTTACCGGCTTTGAAATGACTCAAATTACCAACTAATGAAGTCAACTCTTTCTCTGAGACTTTGTGTACTCACTTTATCAGAGTCCAGGTCCGGGTCCTCCTGACACAGTCTGAACAAGAACGATTTGGGGTCCCTGCACAGCGTCTGTTTGGTCGTGATGAAGTAGGTCCCACCGACGTTCAGCCGGACCCAGCGTGAGCCCGGCTTGTCCAACGGTTCGGACGGGGAGCTCGGGTTGCTTTTCACCGGGAACCCGAACACCGACCGCCCTCCACTGCCTCCTCCACCGCTACCGCCCGACACCCCGCCGGGGCTGAGCTGGCTGCCCCGCGGAGGAACCATAAGAGTGGGCGAAGCCAGGCGCATAGAGCCGCGGACGTCGCGGTGCTCGGGCTGATCGATGGTGCCAGTACCGCTCGGCTCCACAACATGCAGTTCAGCCATGTTTTTTTTTTCTTTTTTTTCTGCTGGTCTGGGATAAACACACGATGATCTAACGGCACACTGCGGGGAAACACTCTCTCTCAGCTGATCTGTAAACACAACGAGGAGATCTCTCTGGCATCAGGGCGTTGCTGCTCACATCGACCGTCTTCCACTCGAGCGACAACGATTAAGACACAAATGTTAATATTAAACACTGAGCGACGTTTGCAGCATCGTGTTCGACCGTTTCTTGATGAGATAAATTGCTCATTCTTGTCTATTCAAACGTTAATCAGAGAAAGCCAATTCTTCCGGGTTGTAACGTGATTACTGTTTACTTCCGCTATGTCACTGACTTTAGAAATAAAAGCACATACGGTGACATTTGGGGGATTTTATGGTTTTTATATTCAAAGCTTTTAAAACAGATAAAAATTTTAAATATCCGAGTCGAAGAATGTAATATTTTAATGTTTGGCGTCACCTCGCACTCATAATGGTTTAGGTAGTTATTGGTTCCAGGGGTGTGCCCAAACTTTCTGACCGGGGTGGCCCAGCTCATGCTCCGACAAATTCTTGGGTTCAACTAATAACAGTAGCGAATATAGAGGTGCCCAGTTAAAGGGATATACCAGTGTAAAATTAATTTAGGGTCAAACACACCATAACACAGACTCCCCCTCAAGAGATGAATGTTGCCAACTGCTTGCTTCTCTAGTTATACAACCGCATGATAGCAATACACAGCAGTGTACATCTCCACACACAAACCTCAACCAAAACGCCACTCTATAGCCACAAATAATGCTCAGAACAGCACCTAACTTCATAAACAGGACATATAGGGTCCCAGCCATAGTACTAGACACCAAACATCTTTTTAACTTTGACTCATTTCTTTAGCACAGAGACTAAACACAACTCACCTACTCTCTTCCAGCAGCTGCTTGTTTGTAGCGAGACCTCTGGGCGAGTCCATTGACTATAGCGGGGTGACGCAGCTCAAGGAAGAACATTTATGATCATTTCTTCATGGAAATGCAATCAGACTGAGACGCTAAGGCAGAAGAACTACCGCGTCTGCAAAATGATTAATATGGTGATTATTACTTCAAGGAAATGGTAAAGAAATGATCATGTGGCTTTTTTTATATTTGCATCCTTTTATTTTCGCAGTAAGTAGTGGGCTTTGGTTTCTTTTTTTTTTGCATCGGTGACTTCCGTTGACTTTTTTTTTTTTAATTCTTTTATTTGCAGCAGTGGCGGTTCTCGGCCACCGTAGTTTTATCTGTAAATAGTGCAAAAATGAACAAACTTTCTGAGTGCTGAAAGAGAACTGCAGTGTAGTGCCGTTTTTAACCTGTGCGTGGCAGTATGGCGCCTTTCCTGCGTAGACTCCAGTAACGGGAGAAGAAGAATTTGACCAGTGGTACGCGCGTTTCCTCCCTGCTCTGGTGTCTGATGTGTTGAACAATAACACAACTGACAGGTATGGTGCATTGGTCTGAGTTAGAGATGCAACGATAGTTACAATCCCTCTGTTTCTTTATTATTTATGCAGACCGAAAGGTTTAATATTGATTCAGCTAGCATCAATGGTAGCATCACTGTCTATTTCGCTCGTTCATTTCAATTGGGTTTGGACCGTTAGCTAGTTAGCGAGCTAGCATCACAAATTCGTTAGTGTAGTTTCTGCAGTCGTTGTGTGAAGTAATGCCTCTATCGCTCCGTGTAGTCACAGTTTTACTACAGGCTGTCTTTGTCAGCAACATAAGCTGTAAATTAGTTTAAATACCCGCCTTCACACCCTGAATGAAGTGTGTCGTTTCAGCCTCCGGAGTCATGAGTGAGTTCAGGATCCACCACGACGTGAACGAGCTGCTCAGTCTGCTCCATGTCCGGGGTGGAGACGGAGCAGAGGGCTACATAGACCTCCTACAGAAACACAGGACCCCCTATGTGACGACCACAGTCTCTGCTCACAGTGCAAAGGTGAGTGTCACACAGTCAGGAACATAAACATGATATCAGCGTGACAAAAAATAAATAAATATAAACTGGACTTGTTGAAAGCTTCGAGTAGGGCCTGGCAATATAGGAAAAAGGTTTATCACGATATTTTTTGTCATATCAGTCGCTTGATCCATATGAACACACTGTATGGTCAGAGGAGGATTTCAAGATGCTGCTTCCACTTAATCAAGTGCATTTGATGGTTTTGTTGTTGACACTGCACATCTGCAGTTTGTGTAGAGATCCAATGTCCTTTTGATACTTGCTGTTCGTCCACACCTTTAGGTCAAATTAGCAGAGTTCTCTAAAACCCCCGAGGACTTCTTAAGAAAGTATGAAGAGCTCAAGTCCAAAAATGTCAGAAACCTGGACCCTCTCGTCTATCTGCTCTCCAAACTCTGCGAGGATAAAGAGGTAATACGCAGTGTCTTAGCAGTTCACTTGCTGATATCACCCATCTATCACATGACCTGCAATCACAGCTTGTTCTGTTCCTGTAGATGCTCCAGTGTCTGCAGCAGAATGCCAAAGAAAGGTCAGAGTCCTCAGCAAACACAACGTCGACCACAACAACTAGTTACAGTCTGCCTCAGACCAGCACCAAGATGTCCATGCAGGAGCTGGACGAGCTGAGGAAGAAGCTCGGCAACGTGACGGCGAGCTCGAACGCTCCTTTGGTGAGCGCTCTTTACTTGGATACAGGAAATTTGATGGACAGGTTGGATCATGAAACTCTAGGATTCTTTGCAATTGGGAAACAAAGTATATATATCACCTATTCATGCATAAAACGGAGCAGATACATGACATATCTAAGTTAATGGAAGTCTTGTGTAATGACAGGTTCTTGTTGTTATAAACCCCAAATATTCACACATCTTTTACTGAAGTTTACCTTCTTTCTGAAGCTGAATCCTCTTTGGACGCTCTCTCTGTGTGATTCTTGTCTGCAGCCCGCTGAAGTCACACGGAAGATGCTGAGGGACAAACACAACAAGAAGAACCCCACTCAGCCCAATCCTGTGTTTCCTAACTGGGTGTATGAACGCCCGGCTCTCCTTGGAGACTTCATCACCAGCCCGACTCCTCCAGGAGATCCTCCTGTGGCCATCGGTAAAAACAGTCGCCGTTAAATATCTGCTGTTAGACACACTGCTGCGAGGGTCTTGAATACTAAATTTCACCTGTGCTCAGGTACGATGCCCCCAGCTGCTCAGGAACAAGCACTGGTGGAGGATCTGCTGTTTGTCCTGGTAGGAGTAGATGGGCGAGACATCACGGCTCAGCCTGTTCTCGGGAGACAGAACCGCTCCTTCATTGTGGATTCAACACTGGACATGTCTGTCAAAGAGCTGGTGAACAGGATTTTACCGGTGGCCTCGTATTACTCCACTATAACACGGTATATAATGTTTAAAATGCTACAGCTCATTTGTGCGCGAACATATTTAAGAGAAATGATTGGATGGTTTTGTGTTTGTCCTCCAGCTTCATCGAGGAGAAGTCGTCCTTCGAGTACGGTCAGGTGAACCACGCGCTCACAGCAGCCATGAGGACCCTGATGAAGGAGTACCTGATTCTGGTGACTCAGCTGGAGCACCTGCAGCGTCAGGGCCTGCTATCCCTGCAGAAGCTCTGGTTTTACATCCAGCCCACCATGAGGACCATGGAGATACTGGCCTCCATTGGTAAGAGCCTGAAAATTTGACAACAGCTTTATCTTGTCAATTCAAACTGCTCATTCTAACCACATGGGGGCGTTCTAAAATTGTTCAGCACTTTTCAGCTAAAGGGAAATTCAGACGAGAATCCTGACAAAGAACAAAACCATGAAGAGGATTTCAAACTGAAGACAAGATAAAAGCAGCTACAACAGAAGCTGAAACTTAATGAAGCACTTTTAAAATATAAGAGTAAAAGTTGTGGTTCAGTGTTGAAGTTAAACTGCAAAGAGGTGACTAACATTTAACCGAGTCCACACTATGACCCTTGTAGTGAGGCCTTATGTTAACTGCAGCTGTGTCAGTCATATCTCCTTGATCAGGTCACCCTGATTGTCCAGAAGTAATGACCTGAAGAAGAAGTAGTAACCCCCTCGTCATTGTCTTCCTCGCATTTCTTTGTTTTCATTTTCACATCATTTTGTCCCCCGGTTATGAAAAGTGTTTGTAATATCAATTATAAAGTAAACGCATGAAGGAAAAGGCCTGTGATGGATTGATCTCTTTTGAAATGGGTGTTTCCACAGCGTCCTCAGTGGACAAAGGGGAGTGTATGGGTGGCTCCACTCTGAGTCTTCTCCATGACCGAACCTTCAACTTCACCGGAGACAGCCAGGCCCAGGAGCTCTGTCTCTACCTCACCAAAGCAGCCAGCGTCCCCTACTTTGAAATACTGGAGAAGTGGATCTACAGAGGCATCATCAGAGACCCTTACAGGTACAACCTCAAAGTGATGAATCGCATCAATCTACTGCTGCCTCTGCGTTGTGTCTTTGACTACATTTACATGTGCCTGGCTATTTTCATAAACAGACATTTCACCCTCTCCGTTTACAGAAAAACTGCGAGCACACCACTACGTTTTCAGAAAAGTTTTCGTTTACACTAACATACGTATTTATGCCTTCAAGAGCATGCCAAACCTGTAGCAAGGAGCTCAAGCCCACGTTAACAACGAAGTCACTTCCTTCTTTCTGGCGCACACTCTGCCGTTGGCTACCCAAGTCTCTGTTTTCCTCGGTGTACATGCAAACAGAGTTTTCCAAAATCTTAATTTTGGCCGGAGTTTTTAAATAGCATCGTTTTCAGGGGCGGATCCTCCGTTTGCGTCTAAACAAAGGGTGAAAACGATGGTTAACGTCTCAGTTTTTAAAAAATAACCGGGTACGTCTAAACGCAGCCTTAATCTGTTTTATCTGACTGTCTGAATCCTCTCAGCGAGTTCATGGTGGAGGAGCACGAGCTGCAGAAAGAGAAAATCCAGGAGGACTACAACGACAAGTACTGGGATCAAAGATACACAATCGTACAACACCGGATTCCCTCCTTTCTACAAAAAATGGCCGACAAAATATTAAGCACAGGTAAAAATCAAACGAAGAAGGACAATTTCACGAATGTTAGTTTTCAGGAGACAGAAGATTCGACTCCTCTCTCTGTTATTTTGCAGGTAAATATCTAAACGTGGTGCGGGAGTGTGGCCGTGACGTGACGTGTCCTGATGCCAAAGAGGTTCTGTACACCCTGAAGGAGAGAGCGTACGTGGAGCAGATCGAGAAGGCTTACAACTACGCCAGCAAGGTGCTGTTGGCCTTCCTCATGGAAGAAAAGGAGCTGGTGTCCCGCCTCAGGTAAAGGACTTTTCTAGTCTTTTATAATCAGGTATGTGGTGGGTGGATGTATATTCCTGCTTCTTCGTCTAATGATGGTCATCTTTGCAAAACTCAGTCTGAATACAGAAGAAAGATGAAGGTTAAAATCTAAAATCAGAGGTCGTCTTTATTTCCTTCCTCCAGGTTTTCTTCTGGTATTTCTTTATTCCATCTCTGTGACTACAGTAACAACAAAAGCGTGTCTCCTTTGTTCTTATTAGATCGATCAAACACTACTTTTTGATGGACAAAGGGGATTTCTTTGTGCACTTCATGGACCTGACGGAGGAGGAACTAAAGAAACCGGTGGATGACATCGTTCCCCCGAGACTGGAGGCGCTCCTGGAGCTGGCTCTGAGGATGAGCACCGCCAACACCGACCCCTTCAAAGACGACCTCAAAGTACGTGGAAATGAGACCGATAGAAGAGTCTAAGTGGCGTCCTCATCTCACAGATTGACACTCCGCTTCTCTCCACAGATCGACTTGATGCCTCATGATGTCATCACTCAGCTGCTGCGAGTTTTAGCCATCGAGACCAAACAGGAGAAAGCCATCATCAACGCCGACCCCACAGACACAGCGCTCAGCGGGCTGGAGGCTTTCTCCTTCGATTACATAGTCAAATGGCCTCTATCGCTCATCATTAACAGGTTTGGCTCTGCTGTCTTTGACCTCACACAAAGAAGGACAGAAGAACCGTCACAGTCCCTGTATTGACTTACTTTAAACGTTGAAGTAACCTTAAAGATGTTTTCTGTCTTAAACAGATGTGGCTTGACTTTTGTGTTCCAGGAAAGCTTTGACCAGGTACCAGATGTTGTTCAGACACATGTTTTACTGCAAACACGTCGAGCGGCTGCTGTGCAACGTGTGGATCAGCAACAAAGACTTCAAGCTGTACTCCTTAAGATCCCCAAAGTGGTGAGATGACGAGGAACTCCTCCATAACTTGTTCTTAGATTCACAAAGCCGAACTGTCCTCACTCTGCTCTCTGTCTGCGCTCAGGTTTGCTGCGGCGTTCGCCCTCCGACAGCGCATGTTGAACTTTGTGCAGAACATCCAGTACTACATGATGTTTGAGGTGATGGAGCCCACATGGCACATCATGGAGAACAACCTGAAGACAGTGAGTGTCCTTGTTAGTCAGCAAAGTTGTTCTGTCGTGTTGTCAAAACCCAACATATGGAGTCAGAGGAAGTACATTCTTATTCTGACCCTTTTCCTTCTTCCTTCTCCAGGCGTCAAACATCGATGACGTCCTCTGCCATCACACCAGTTTTCTGGATAACTGTCTGAAGGACTGCATGCTGACCAACCCGGAGCTCCTCAGGATCTTCTCCAAACTCATGACGGTCTGCGTCAAGTTCACAAGCTGCATGCAGGTCAGTTAACAGACCACTTCGTCCAGCTGACCCTAACCCCCAATTTCCACCGCATCCGGAACGGCTACGAAAGGCCATACCTGCCGATCTCAGCTGATTGTAACCATTCAAGTTAACGTGTCAATTTCCATCGGCTTCTTTCCGTTCCGCTGCGGATCGCCGGACTCTGCAGCTGATTGCAAGAGTTCTATTTTTTCTGGACGCCAGAGCATGGCGGATAAATTCAGCACAGATTAACCCGTGCTGGAAAGGAAGTCAGGCACAGACACAAAATAAAACATCCGGCTTCTTTTCAAAATAAAACACTCCGTATTTCACACCATGCAAACGGGGGGAGACGAACAAGTGAAAGGTTTTTAGACGTCATTTCACCTTGATGACACCATGGATGAGGAGACGCTGATTCTAGAAGTCTAAAAGTAGATTTCCTCTGAAAGGACACAATCTACTGCTTATTTGGTTATGTGTCTGTCTTTATAGAGACAACTCGTTATCGCGCGATTTCACATGAATCCACGGGTTCTTGTGAGTTCTCGGTATTCCCGCTGTCCGTAATCCGCCACAAAATTTGTCTCAGACGGATCTGGTTGGAATTGGCGGACAGTGAAAATCTGTTCCAGATGCAGTGGAAATTCAGGGGGTTAGTGAGAGAGGGAACAGTGCAAATCATAGCATTTTTCCTGCTTTATTAATGAACACAGAAAACAAAATCCCTGAATTTCTAACTGAAGGAGTAGATATATTTTACTTAAATGTTGCAAACAGGTAAAGTCAGAGATAATATTTAAGATTTGGAAATATTATGTTTAAAAAGAAGTCATGTTTTATTTTGAAAAAATGTCACTAAGCTGTTTGTTTTCTGTGACTGTTGTAGCGCGTCACCCAGAGCATGAGGTTAGAGCGCCTCTCTTTAGAACAAGGGACCATGGACGGGTCCTCCGCTCAAAACGAGCAGGCTGATGAAGCAGAGAAGAAGAGGCTCACCTCAAAGGTATTTCCAAATCCACTGTGATCTGCGTCAAAGAACAAAATGTTCAGTTTCCTACTCTGACAGTCAGGAATGTAAACATCTCATGAAAAGGAAGCAGTCACGCCGTTACCTCCAGAAAACATCAACAGCTGGCTCTCAGACGGAACAGACTGTGCCTTTTTCTGTTTAACGTGTTCGAATTCTTCTCCTGCTGCAGATCATGTCCGAGTACGTGGACGCCCTGCAGTCAGAGTCAAACTTTGAAAGCACCATCAGCAAGTTTGACAGTAACTTCAGCATGCTGCTGCTGGACCTGCTGGACAAGCTGAGCATCTACAGCACCAACGACTGTGAGCACAGCATGATCAGCATCATCTACAGGTAAAAACCGCCCACCTAACTTACACACAGTAGAGTGATTATTAGATTAGCAGGCAGTAACTGGTCAGAAACAACACTCAGCACAAATCCTCATGTTACCTTTTGTTTCCTGGTTGTGCTGATATACAATTCTGTTAAAATATTAACCATGACAAGCCTATCACTTAAATGACATCAGTGTGTTCATCCTGCTATGCTGCCCCCAGGTGGTTTAAAAAAGTCAGTGCACCTTTTAAATGAAGGATAACATTGGTTAAACAACTTCAGAGCAACGTTGAGCTACAGCTGTTAAGGGCTTGTCTTACTAGTAATATGGACAAGTTACTGTTCGACTAACTCAATCAATACAGCTGGTTTTCATAGAGGCTGTTTTAGGAGAACCCACCAAATTTAGATGATGAAAACCTTGAGTGTTTTGTGAATCCTGCTGTTCTTTGCTGACTGTTTCTGTGTTTTCACAGGCTGGATTTCAACGGTTTCTACACTGAGCGTCTGGAGAGGATGGCTATTGAGCGCAGTCAGAAAGCAGCAGCGTAGCATGTTCCATCTGTGTCACATTACATAACAATCGTCTTTACTCGTCTGTTTATCCGTCACAAGAACAAGACCAGCCGTGGGGTCAAAGAGCTGTCGCCTCTGTGTGTATATTATATATATTATGTACTGTATGAAGTACAGAGTGAAAGTCTAATGTTTGCAGCCTCATGTCAGTGCTTCAAATTGAACATTTAAAGAAATGTCGAACAAGTATGTTTATTCTGCTCTGAAGTGTAAGTCATGACGCTCCTAATGGAGTGACTTACTGTACGTACCTGTAAAATGAAAATGTTTGTTTGTATTTGATAAAACTAGTCTTAACTGACTGAATTTAGACTACATACCTCTACTTTACTGCATCACTAAATAAAGAGCAAATATGTTGTTGCCTAATCATTTTGTTCGGTTTTGAAACTTGGTAAAGATAATCGATTAAAAGGTGGGGTAGGCAGGAATCCATTAAAGACACATCTTTTTTTCTGGTGTATATAAGAAAAAAAGCTTTTAATATCAGGGAAATTATCAATGACATTTGGGAATATCACAATATCGCTGTGTTTTCTGATGCTTATGTCACGATCTGCATATTCTGACTGTAAACAAAGCCATTCTCCACCTCACCGGCCTGATTGGTTATGAGGCTCGTTCCATGCCTTCCAATAGCGTGAACGAGCCCAAACAAAGTTAGAGTGCCACAATATTGGACAGTTACAGAAGAGGATTAGGTCCACTGAGAAAAAAGGTCCAATGTAATGTTTTAAATTATATAATAATAAATGTGGTTCCTGGAATAGTCCGTAGACAATCATAATCAGTCTACTGTTTCACTGGTGTTAAAAATGCAGACGGAATATCGAGAAAATCGACAATATCATAGAATTGCAGTTTAAATTGAATTGGCATTCAAAGAAACCATAGAAGAATCGAATCAAGAGAATAGCTAATCGTTCCAGCCCTACCATAGACGGTATGTCTAATGGACACCGTCTGCCTCACCGCAAGGATAGCTCCCTCTGCTGACAGGCTGCAGTATAGGTCATATAACTGCCAAATGTGTACCATGCTACTGCGCAATGTTGGTCTCAGGAAGTGGAGAAAAAAATGCTGAATCACAGAGAGCTTTTTTGGCATCAAATCTGTATACTGGCGGAAGGCGGAACCAAATTGTCCAAAGTATACAGTCTGTGATTTGAACAGAGTGTCATCACAGTGACTCTCCTGCCGAATGTGTACAAGCCACTGCGCAAGTGAAGGAATGCGTTCAACGCTACTGCGCAAGTGGTGGTTCAAGGAAGTAGAGAAAAATCACAGAAATACCGAGAGCTTCAAATTCATATGACAGAAGGCGGAGCCAAGTTGTCTATGATGCAAACTCATTAAATAACCCAATCAATTTATAACTGTAGCTCGACTTAACTGCATGTTAACAAACATACCAAGTGTAACAAAATCCTACCCACGACGCCGGTCTGCGGGGTTAACATACGCTACAGTCCCATCTTTAAGATATTACAGCTGTTTATATTTAATTTCTCCCTCAAGAAAAAAAAGACAGTCAGTACATGTTATAGATGTAAACAACATTGTTTATTGAAACATGCTGTGAATGAAACCTGAAATAAATTAAACCCCAAAAACTAATACCAGGTTGGAAGGTGAGAACGGCTGTGCTTACAACTTTTATTAATGCTGTCGTATTGAAATAATCTGAATATTTCAGAGTGATTTTAACATATTAAGATGGAAAAAGCTAGTATTCACATAATAAGGGTTAATTTCTTTACATAGCTCAAGAAATTGAAAGGCTAATTTCTCAAGATAAAAGAAATTCACCCTCCATCACGTGAATTTGTTATCGAGGGAGATAAATGAGTCATTTTGTAAGCACAGCCATCCTGAGCTCCCGTACAAACAGGTGACACTGCACTTGGATGAAACTGAAAAAAAAAGTGAGTTCACGAGGTCAAAAGTGCTTCACTTGCTTCCTGTACAGTACTAAAAAAAAAAAAAAAAAGGTGTAAAGTAACAGACTGACAAATGTCGGATTAAACACTATGACTACACGATACAAGAACGCTCGTTAAACTGGCCTGAACACGACGACGGCATCTGAAAAGATGCTGTGGATAAATAACGATCAATATGACCAATACTGTACACATCATGTCACATAGTTCAGAGGGAAGATGGTGTGTTGGACTCACTACAATGACACAAAGACGCTCCAGCCCCTCTTTTCAGACAGCTGTACAACCAAAAAGAAAAAAATATACCTGTACAAAAAGGTCAGGAGATAAAAGTTACAGACAAAAATCATGTGAATCTTTACCCAGACTCCCCAGAGATCATGTTGAAAACACGCGTCTCATAAGTATCAATAAGTGATGGAGACACCGGCCATGTGGTAAACGATGATCCAGGTCATCTGCTGAATCTTTCGACCTGTCTCTCTTCTGTGATCCGTCGCCTTTGTTTGAGTTCTCGCTGGTTGACGTTAAAGTTTTCTGCTAAAATTGCATAACGTTCCCTTTTAAAGTCGATATGTATCAGGCTGAGATCCTTTAGACATCTTTTAAAAAGTAAATAAGGAGGGGGTCTCTTTAAAGCAGATACAGTAATATTAAATATACAGACAAGGACCCATAATTACAGCAGGACGAAGCACGGGACCCGATCAGAGGGAAGGGGACGGGTCCAGAGTAACAGTACACCCACAAAGTTTTACAGTGTCAGACATTTGTGTCTCCTTCTCTGTCCTCCTCTCTTTATGTTTATGTTTTCAAGTGCTGGACGGGGGGGGGAGGATCAGTGTCACACAGCGAGGGGCACTAAGCCCTGAGAGGAGGCAGTAGGAGGGGCTGTGATGGCCGTCAGGGTACCAGGTTTGAGTCCGTTCACCGGCCTGCTGGAGAGGGAAAAAAAGAGGAAACAGTCAAAGCAGGAAAAGCTGAAACTAAGAAGAGAAGAAGCCACCCAAAAGATGATAAAACCAACCCTGATACCAGCATGAGATAAAGTTACATTAGATCCAAAGAAGTTAAAATAAATCAGGCTGATTAGTAAGAAAGCCAAAGTCAGCCGGGAAAAGCTAGAGATGTGGAAACATGTTCTCACGGTGAGTCAAAATACCGAGACGAA
The DNA here is from genome assembly GCA_962446985.1 of Xyrichtys novacula. Classification (NCBI taxonomy): domain Eukaryota; kingdom Metazoa; phylum Chordata; class Actinopteri; order Labriformes; family Labridae; genus Xyrichtys; species Xyrichtys novacula. Next base: position 629,929 of record OY660882.1, on the reverse strand, counting down.
TCCTTTTGTAATGATGCAATCCAACGATGTTCATTTATAACATCAAGATAAGCTGGTCTGATGCTTCTGAACGGATGTTTCTTAAAATAAAACCTTGAAGTTTGTCACCGCTTCGTTTTAGTCATATTTCAGAAAAAAACATCTTAGTCAAGTTTTAGTCAATTTTATATGACTTGACTGTTTCTGCACCTTTAAATGAAAAATACAAGAATAACGATAAGTTCCTATTTCTTTTTCCAGCCTGGACTGGACTCTTAGAGGATAAACTAGAAAAAAAACAAAGAGCTGAAAATAGCCCAGAAACTCGTCCACCCGTCCGTTTGACGGAGTCATTTTCCCTCAGGTGCACCGAAGAATCTGCCTGAACAAAGATGACGTCTTTACAAACAAACTTTTGTGGCTTTGGTGCTAAAAATGGATCTTCATGACAAAGTGTGAAGGAAGCTGCAGGTATCCAGACCGACGGGTTGAACTGGTTTGATTCGCGGGACTTGGCTGAATACGAAGACGAGTATCCAGGGATGGTTTGAGTCTGAGTCATGACCCCGGAGAGCTCCACTCGGAGGACAAAAGAGACGGCGAGAGGGAAAAAGCAAACAGATGCAGTCAGACCGGTGAGATCTGAACATTTTCTTTGACAGCTTCAGGTCAGTGGAAAATACTGAAGCTAATTCCTCTTTTGCACAGAGGACTTTCTGATTTCTAAATAAGAATATCTCAAAATAAAACTCTAAATTTGGTCTGTATTCAGTAAATATTGAAGTTGAACATGTACAGGCAGTAAAGTGAGACAAAGAGACGCCGTCCTGACCCCGGACTGAAGGTGAATCGTGTCCATAACAAACGTCCTGCTCTGTAACAGAAGCACAATGACCTTGTTGTGTTTCTCATCTCAGTATGCAAACTCTGCCTCTTTAGTTCCCCCTCATACAGCAGAAACTCGATCCACGCGCCGACACCGCCAGTCACCGCCGTCACCGCCGTCACCCACAGCGCTCGGGAGTGATGCAGCATAAAAACAGGATGAAACAGCCAGAGTTTCCGTCTGCTGGTATCTCACATGATCTCTTTTTAACTAAAAACAAAAGAGTCATGAACAAAAATATTCTCCATGACAGTACGAGTTTAACTTTTGTGATTAACATTCGGACTCTATCTGCTCTGTGCAGCGGCAGGTAAAGATGCCGACAGCTCATCTCCTCAGTCTGACACAAAACGAGCAAACTGCATGAACTGAAACTGAAACATTCATGGGTTTGTTAGTTTGAACCCGAACATCATTTGAGAAAATCGGGTTTGAAAGTTGGTCAGAGCAGATAGAGATGAAGCAGCTCCTGATCAATCTATGAACGCTCTTTAATCTACTCTGGTGAGCTCTTCCTTGTTGACACCCTTTCGAGATTAAATCATGCTGTTGGCGGATATTTATTACAAACAACGACATATTAAAATTCACTTTTTAATCTATTGTTATGATCAGGCAGAGGTCCAAAAATCTCATCCCAGTAAGAGTTAAAAAGGCACCTCAACCACCACCACCTTAAAGAGTTAGTCACCATCACTCCTGTTATTTCTATCAGCACTAAAGGTTTGTTAACGTCAGCAGCGGCATGCAAACGCCTCAGCGCGGTCAATAAGAAGTGAGGGAGCTGCAGTTACCCAAAATCAATGCGGGGAACGTGACCATCTCTGTCCTGCTGGGAAAAAATGCACAAAGGTCTCAGATATCCGCCACATGAAAAAACACAGTCTGCTAAAATTCACCCCTTAAAATAACTCAAAAGATACAGTTTCACTCACGCTTTGTCAAAGTACGATGTGTGGAACGACTGCGAGTAGCTGGTTGTGTTTGCGTTGAGCGCGTTGCTGTTGTCCAGGGCGTACACCTTCCTGGATCTCTGGTCCTTGGCGAAGTTCCTGCAGGCGGCGAGTTTGGACTCCAGAGCCTGCAGGGGGGGAGGGGGAGACGCAAAACAAAGAATGAAGGAGTTTCTCCTGTCCGGTCGAAATGCAAAGACTTTAAAACCTTGAAACATGAACTCACCCCGACTTTGCGGAGTAAATCGCTGACGATGTTGAGGGCCGATATCCTGGCGGAGGGGGTCAGAGGAGAGTTGCTGCCGTAGCCGTTAGATAGTGCTTCGTATGAGACAGAAAGGAGGAGATTACATATTCATTGTTCATCTTGTTTTGCTCATGTTTAAATGTATGCAGCCTGCAGTCTTCTGTGTGCCACACCCTGCTGATAATTGATGCATATTTTCTAACCCTAACCCTTCAGCGGAGACGCTCCCTTTCCCTGACGCTAATAACAAACCAAATCACACCCAAAGACAGAGGCAGATGTACGGCGCTTCAGTACAAACTGCTCCTTCATGGACGGTCCTGTCTGTGCTTGTACGGTGAGGCTGAACTAAAATGCACTCAGGGGGAAAAATGAGCAGCAGCTACCTGTTGTGTTGGCAAAGGCGTTGTCCAGACCTTTGCTCAGCGGGGTGGCGGGGAGCGAGAGGGAGGCCTGAACAGCTGAGTCCATCTTCACATTGTCCTGTGTGGGCGAGCTCGGAGCCGACATCCTGCTGACATCCGACTGCCTCTCCCTGACGGCCAGCTCCTGCCGCAGATCTGCACAGAATTTAGAAACGAGGTAGAATTTAAAAAGCTAAAATTTTCCCCTTAAATCTGTAAAAAAAAACAGTTTTAACAGGGTTTATCGAAGAGGAGGGGCGGTGCAGCCCGCGTGTCGATGAGCTGGAGCAGGAATCGACAGCTCTGCTCATTAGTAGAATCCATCAATACTCACCCCTGGCTTCATCCTTTAATCTCTGCACAGAGACCAGCAGAGACTCTTTCTCATCCAGCTCGCTCTCCAGGAACGCGTTCCTCTCGATGGCCTGATTCAGACGCTGCTCGAAGTTCTCCAGAGACACGATGGTAGCTCTGAGAAGAGAAAAGAAGGAGGGACGGATGAAAAGACGCTCAATCGAGTCTGACGTTTCACTGACCTTCTATTAATAACATCTGAGCTGGCTGTCTGCACGTCCTTTCTACGTATCAGCGAGTATAAATAAGGAATCAATATCTCAGCATCGAATTGATTTTGATCTCATCTGAGAGAGAAATCGATTCAATTGAATTCGTTTGGTAATCGTAATAAGAGGTTTGACTTCCATGGAGATTAATCTTCGATCTAAGAGGACAGGAAAACACCTCAGAGAGTTTTTTTAGGTCTTGAGGAGCAAATAGAACCTAAAAAAAGTCCTAGACTGAAAATGTCACTTAAGTCACTTTGATGACCGGCTGAAAAACATCTTTTACGACTGTTTGACTTCATTATACTCTCTTGTTAAAGTAGAAGAACTTCTGAAGAGGTAAAATAGACTAAATGTGACTCTTAACTCATTTGGTTTTATTTTGCACGAATCTGTAACCAACAATATTTTCGATCTTCTCAGAAATTTTCATCATTAATAAACTGAATGTTTGTTTGAAAATATCCAACAAAGTAAAAACTTAAAAAACTGTTCAGGTCATGCAGGAAAAAATTGCTAAAAAAGAAATAAAAACATATTTAAATAACTTTGTTGACATTTCCCACAAACCTATCAAATAAAAAAACATTATTAATAAGGTCTCTGTTTCTCTTTATGCAAAAATATTTAATAGCAAGTGATTTAAAGTGCAACTTGTAGGGAGACCAGTCGATGTATGTGCAGGAAAAAAATTACACATTTTTATACATTTCATTCCTGCATTCACTGAGAAAGACCGAGCTGCATTAAAGACCAAAGCGAGGGCGGAGTCGCTTCACTGTATCTGATGATTGTCGTCTTTAATACGGTCTTCCGGCTCACACTGACCTTTTCGCTCTCTCTAAGTCGTCATTGGACTGTTCCAGCTCTCTGACGTATTTGTGCAGCTGCTCCTTGATGCTGCGTGTTTGTCCGAGGTCGTCCTCCAGCATGGAGATCTGCTTGTAGCTCTGCGAGTACTGCTGCTCCAGTTTGTCCTGAGGAGGACGGCGAGGAGAGAAGGAGAAACAGCACATATTGATCACATGAATTCAGTCTGGGCTGCAGAGCTTTATTCCAGGACCCAGTTATACAGCTACAAACTCACACCTCCTACATGCTATCATCCATTTTTTAATGCCACCCTCATTTTCCTCCTCCCTGCAGCTCGCGGATGTTCAGTGTGACCTATATTTCAGCTGGCTCGGAGACTATCAGCTCAATAAGCACCGCCGGGCCCGTCTCCGTGTCTGACCTATATCTGGTGTTACTGTGCAGACAAACGCCAATACGCAAACAAACCGCACAAAATCCCATTCACCGTGTGCATCCTATTAACATGACAATATGAAACATGCTGCATAACATAATCAAGTTGAATGTGCACTTCTGTTTTATAACAAACACAAAAACTGCGGATAAATCATAAAAACACACTCAGATGTTTAGAAAACTCAACATTCATCGCAGTATTCCTACATCATCTGTTGAAACTTTTGCTGTCAACTTTGGCGCCCCCTGTGGCCAAAGTGATACCTTTAAACATGCGGTCTGATGCTGACGCCATCGCAGCAGATTAGACAGAGCCAGTTTTGTTTCTGATCGTCTTGTTTGCTTTGAAAAGTCAAAAAAGGCATTAAGGTCAGTTTCAGTGTCTTTAAGGACCCACTCCGAAGAAAATCACGTTTTTCTTGTTGTCTACATGTTCATATGGCATTTTTCTGACGCTAGAGGACAAACCATGAGAAAAGTAAGAGTAAAGTTACATAAATCACTGTAAATCTCTATTTCACTTTTAAATGAGCATTAAGTCTGTTTTTAAAGTTTATAATCTGAGCATCCTAATGTTTGAGACTGATAAAACAGGGATGAAGCTTCGGTGCTCATGTCTCAAAGTATTCCTGATTTTTTAAAAATAATCCAGCAGAAAGGAAAAAAAAATTCACACACAATCTACCTTCAAGAATGATTCTTCAAGTTCGTTTCTTTCCTTGTTTGCACTAAAAACTCAACCACCCTGTTGAGTCAACAGCGCTCTATAATAAATTCAAAAACACACCCCTGAGAAGACAACAGAACAAAGCTGCTGAAAACAAAGCTACTGTGGTGTTCCTCCAACATTCACATTTGCATCTGGACCTGACCGACACCTTGGCACACACACACACACACACACACCTCTCATCCCCGCGGGGTGAAACACAGACAGGAACGTGCGGCTGGCGTAATTATGGAGCGAGAATCCGAATGAGAGACACAACCTGATGCATTATGGATGAGAGTCTTTGGGATCGGCTGACATCAGTGAAAACAGGTACATCAGCACCTTCCCGGGGAGAGATTTCCATTTAGATAACACATGGAGTCACAGCATACGACAAATCCAGGACCCAGGACTCTATACTACCATGACCTCTTCTATACAAGCAGAGAGAGAGGGAGAGAGAGAGCTGCAGGCTCACAAATAATAACCACTGAGAGCGTCCAGGGGAGCAGCAGCTGTTACAGCCCGACTTCACTTCTGCTTCTCCCCAGAGAGCGCGCTCAAGGACGAGTGGTGACACGAGAAAGAAAGCATCAAATATTTATCGAGCGAGCACGAGAAGACACGCTGTACTCGGCTGCAACAGAGGTTAATGTATGGTTCAAAATTAGACATATGCAACATGCTACCCTCATCATAAATCGAATATATATTATTGGAAGGAATTACAGTATTTCTAAGTGCAAAAATGTTGGTTTTAAAGCCTGAAGTAGCAGAGCATTAACCAGGAAATGTCTAAATAATGAATAAGCTACAGTTTCTAAATGGAAATCAGGAAGTTTAAGGAGAGCTGACTTCATCTCAAACCTCTAAAATCTTAACTCTTCAGATCCACAGACTCTAACCCGCCCTGTAGTCCAGCTTCCTCTCTTTTATATCCTCCTATAAATGTGTATCCTGTCAGATCATTCCAGATCTGCTGCAGGTACCTTGAGCGTTTCCACCTCGTTCCTCAGTCTGTTGTTCTCGGACTGCAGGTCTTTCATGCGGTGCTCGGCCTGTCCCAGCTGAGCCTCCAGCTCGGCCTCCAGCTCCCTGCTGCCCTCCTGAAACTCCAGCAGCTCCTCCTGGGCGTCCTGGCAGCTGCGGGGATCGAGAAGAGGAGCCATTAGATGACGAGTGGAGACAGAAAGAGGTCGAGCGTGGGCCTTTGTGGTTTCATTCATCTACTACTAAAACCCAGCTTACTACTACCCTATTTTTATCTTCACTTAAAAACGCTTGTGGTCTCTGGAGAACTGACCCACTAACAAAACATTTTAGACGTGGACCAGAATTCATCAGGGTTCAGTTTGTTTAAGAAAGTGGGTTTATTCAGATGCAGCTTATTTACGACTTTTGAATCATCGTGTTGGAGTCGTTTTTCTCTCCGTCCTCTCCAAGCTCAGACGGCTGACGTTCCATTCAGAACCTCCCAACATGCCATGTGACGACACAGCAGCTTTATCAGGAAGCACAGGTTATATAACTGTGTGTTGATGCAGCCATGCTCCAATACACTTGGACACACACACACACACACACACATTAGAGTCCCAGCTGCCTAAAAATGGCAAGTGGACTACCCGGCTATCCTAATTGAGAGTGCTGAGGATGGCACAGACTCAGACGCTCCATATATAAAGCCTTTAGTTCAGCTGCAGGTGAAAATCCTCAGCCTCACTTTGAACCGGTTCTTCCTCCGTCACGGCTCGTCTTCACAGTCACACAAAATAATGTGTTTTACTTCAGGGGATCAGAAATTTCAAGTTAGGAAAAATCTTCTGTCTGCGTTTGAAAATAAACTTCCTGAATGACATTAGAGTCTTAAATGAATGTATTACAGTGATCAAAAACAGCCTTTGTGTCAGTGTTTACATCCTGGTTAAGAATGAACTCTGAAGTATAATTCATAAAGCTCCTCTGAGATCAGATTAAGACTGATTATCACACACCAAAACACAAACAGGACCGACTAAGCCTCCACTTTCCAGCGGAGGTCATTGTCTACAAACTCTTACATAACTGGGTGTAGGCCTGGGCTTGTTTCCTTTGGCACAGGATGTGGACATCCAGAGATCACTTCTTAATCAAGCAAGGTGTTGAGCTAATTTAAGGAGCATTCATGTCACTACAGTAACGAGAGAGAGAGAAGTCGGACTGCTTCACCGCACCGTCACAGAAACAGTCAAATCTGCGAGGACAACCAGACATGAGAGACTTTCATGTTCAGTGAGAAACCTGATCTGCGAAGAACGGAGAGGTTTTCACTGCCTGTCCCACATGAAGCTGCTCCAGGAGTGTCGCAGGATAGATCAACGCCGGCTCCTGATAGAGACGCTAAGAAAGGGAGGCTGTAATCTGATGACAGACAGCGGATCTAACGCTCCCCAGCTCTTGTGTTCCTGCTGTGGTGAGCCGGCGTTCCCACAGACACAAAAGACACGCAGAGTCGCTATCAGGTCGACCGATCTAGACGGTGACTGAGGCGCAATCTGTGATTCAAATAAAACTGAAAGTGAAAAAAAAAAAAACTCAAATCGGTCGTTAAAACCAAAAAACTTGGTCAAATCTGAGGAAGACTGAGAAGATATCTGTAATTCACAAAGCTGGAGGGAATTTAGATGGAAAAACGTCATGAGATTTTTTAAAACACCAGCTCAGAAGAAACATCAAGGTGGTGGAAAAAGTTGTTGGAGGATGTGTGGTTCCATTTTGTTTTAACCATTTTGTTTTATTTGCATCATATTCATGATTGTCTGGAATAAATATTTCAAATTACTACATAATTTGGTTTCAGCTTAATGTATTTCAGTACCATGGCACTGCGTACTCAAGTGATAGCAGACAAATATCTAATGAAGATGTTACTGATTGGAGCCAAGAAGACGATAACAAAGAAGTGGTTACAACCCAACTCACCGACACTGGAAGACCGGCGAGGAACTGTTCACGAAATTTACATTATGGAGAGACTGACATTCGCTCTGAGACGACAGTCAGGGACATTTAAGGGACATTGGTCAAAATGGATCAGATATATAAGAGCATGGAGACCTGAACAGCTCTAAATACCTCTGATAAGTGGCTTGAAGTACCAGACCATTAAACTACCCACTGAGCAATAGACGGCTATTAGGCGTCTGGTTATTTTTTAGACGTAATTTCAAACGTCTAGATTCTGTATATCTGTAGACGGAATTTAGACGTTGCACTTTAACCCGCTATTCGATAAGTATTTATTTCAAAAAGCAACGGTGAGTTGCATAACTGATCTCCAAGTACTAAACCAACCAACCTGTTCTCGGATGTGTGCAATCTGGCCGACTCATGCCAAGTGCAACAGACATCAAACAAGCGTGTTGACATGGATCAGACTTCGAGCAAACTGAGAGTGAGATGTGTTTACTCAATCACAAATTTAACATGAGCTGGAAGAGGTCAACACAGCAAGCGCGCTCTGACTAAAGAACAGCTAACTTGGCGGGCAGGCATGATCGCTGCATTTACTGCGCTTTCTGTCTGAAGCAACATTTACATTATGCCTTAAGTACTTCCTGCTAAAGCTATAAGATAAAGGCGAGTCCGTCTCTGACTGAGGATTCAGGTCTTAGAGAAATAACTTTATTTGGAGTTTGTTTAACTTAAGTCTCAGACAGGCAACAGTTGTTGTTTCAGAGTTCTCTTATTCAAACAGAGTAGGACTGTCTGTGTTTACCATCTTTGCAGTGCACCTCATGTGTGTTATCGGACACAGAGAGACAGAATCAGCTGCTCTGATCGTGAGCGAATACACCGTTTATCTGAAAACAGATGATCTACCGTTAACGTTCTGGTCTTTTAAACACGTACTGACGATGAAGAGACGGTATCTGCTTACCCTTTCTTATACTTGAGGGAGAGAGCTTTCCAGAAGTCGATTTCCTCATCTTTTGAGGAAAATTTTGGTATTATCTCTGACTCCATGGCAAACAAATCTGGAAGAGAGAGAGAGAGAGAAAATCTGATCATAAACGAAGCCAAAAGAGTGAAGTTTCATCTGAAGCTTTTCTGGAATAGTTCACCTGCTTCGAGAAATCAGAGCAGAGTAAAGTCTATTTTCTGGTCTTAATTTCTTGAGGTTTCTCACAGCCTTAAATCTGAAGTCGAACACAGAGATGAAAGTAAATAATTTAAATCACAGCTGGGAGTTTATCATCTAGAGGTTTCCTTAAAAGACTGAGAGCAGATCACTTCACAGAGAACCGAAAACTCTGCTTACAAAATAGTGAACAAAAGAAACACTTCTGTCTGACAAAACAGCATTTTTAATCTTATTAATGACTTCTGCCAGTTAAAATACATGTCAGTGTGGCCTCGCATAAGACCATGATGGGAATATGTGAAAACGAAAATCAGTAACTATGTTAAAAGAGCTGCAAAGCTTTTATTTTGGCATGCTACTGAGAGCAATAGTTATCCAGCAGAAGAGTAGCAGGAGTATTTATCTGAAGCAGGTTTTAAAGAGTTTTATCAGCCTTAAAACTGAGAGGAACCAGCTCTGCAGAGAAAAACGAAAGAAAGAAAGAAAGAAAGAAAGAAAGAAAAAAAAAAAAAAAAGAAAGAAAGAAAGAAAAAAGAAAGAAAAAAGAAAGAAAAAAGAAAGAAAGAAAGAAAAAAGAAAGAAAGAAAGAAAAAAAGAAAGAAAGAAAGAAAGAAAGAAAGAAAGAAAGAAAGAAAGAAAGAAAGAAAGAAAGAAAGAAAGAAAGAAAAAAGAAAAAAAGAAAGAAAGAAAGAAAGAAAGAAAAAAGAAAAAAGAAAGAAAGAAAGAAAGAAAGAAAGAAAGAAAGAAAGAAAGAAAGAAAGAAACCGTTCCCAGGAGAACTTTGAGCCGGAGCAACATTCATCATCCTGACGAATAATTAAGAGTGTTTTCTCCAAACATGATGTAGGTGCCAGCATTCAGGAACAGGACTTAACGCTACATCATTAATGAGTCCCTGTTATAATGATAATAATGTCTTTTAAAACACTCAACAGAATCCAACAATGCTCTAAAACTGTGACCAAGAAACCCTGCTGGACCGGACCACATTGCATGTTCGCTTTTTGCTTCATCTTTGAAAACAAGGCTCTTTTCTCTTTCTTTGAACTTGTGGGAAACAAAAGTTCGAGGACAGGATGGTGAACAAAATCAAACATGGAGACAATCAAAAGAGGAGGAACTCTTAGAAATAAGGAGATAATGCACAGGGTCACTGTGAAAAGAGACAGGTGCACTAATGTGGGGGCTGAAGTTTGGTGTAATACCAACATCGTCCAATTGTGTCTCTATAAAGTTGAGAAGAAACTTCAGCGCAAACATAAATTTGCAGAGTTCATGCATTTTTCTTGATGCTGTTAAGGTCAAAATTAATGCTTTTTTTTACTACCTGCAATTATTCCCCTCAGAGCACATGGCAGTTAAACCACAGCTGCTCTTGCTGTCCCTCAATTGAGTAAGACACCACAACACTTCCACACAGCTCAGTTTAAAATATCACCCTAAAATGTAAAGATTTATCCTGATCAATGAGTAGACACTGATATCAGTTTTCCACGTTTCAAAACCACAACTTCAGAGTGTAGAGCAGGACAGGACGAGGTCAAAAGGCGCCTCCAGGTGTGAAGTGTTGAAGTTAAAAAGGGCAACATTTAACTTGAATCCACCTGATATTCAAGAAAACACTTTTAAACTAAACTATGTTCACTCATCTGAAATAAAAACATCAAATTACAAAATCACACACTGACAGATGCCCTCAATCATCCTCTTTACCTCTGAGATTCACATTTAAAATCGATCAACTTTGGAGATAAACTGGATAAAACACCCTCTGATTATGGAAATGCAAAGGAGTAGTCAACATTAAAGTCAAGAAGAAAATCTTAACAGGCACAAACAGCTCCTGGCTGTTCCTGCAGTCACGGATTTGATCTGTACTCTGCCAAAGAAATATTTCATATCTGTGATCTCTTGAATTATTCAACCTCAGACTTTATTGAAACACTCACACTGAAGCTGGTAAGAAGATCTAATATATCACAGAGGAGGAAAAAGCAATAAAAGGCATTTTAACTGAGGCCAAAACTCGCTTAAAATGCAATTTAATTCGAAGAAATTCAATTTTAGATTATGCAAACTGTATGAGTTCAATGCCAGCCTATAGTATTAGGTTTTCTGATAATATTATTTTATTTTAAGGGAGAATCTATGGTTATATGTGACTAGACTCTTGAAAATCTTTCTATTTCTACACATTAACTCCATATCCTACCTAGATACGGTTTTAATTCTAAGGTGAGATGACCCTGTTGAACACTGATCATGGGATAGTGAAGATATTTTCACAAGACCATTCAGAAATAAATCCAATACATTTAGATATTAAAAGAACATAACATTAAATTATCATCAACGCAATTAAAAGCAGGGGTGGTAATGAGACCGAGAGAGCAGCAGCTGAAAGCAAAACGACGCTGATGAGCTCAGCTGTCAAAACTGGGTGTGCAAACCCACCGAGAACCGAACAAACGAGACCCGAAATACCCAAATACACACCGACATGCTAGTCCGAGAATTTCAGTTTCAATATATTTTAAAAACAGCACAAAAGACAGTAAAATAATGATGTATTTGGTACCTTAACATCGCCCCAAACCGTGATGTTTATCGGTCCATTATGCTCGGTGGTTTGAGGAGCTGAGGCCGAGAGTCCGTCTCTGCTGTGAGGAGAAGCTGTGCTGCCTCCACCTCCTCCTCCTCCTCCTCCTCCTCCCTGCGGGGATTTAAAGCGCTCTACACCCTGAAAAAAAAGGAAAAATTAAAAACATATATTTTTTAATCAGTTTGGTACATGTTTTATTTCAAGTCTTTTAAGAGTTACTTATATAACTACGACATACGAGCAGAAAATATATGAGTATACGTGTATATTTTAACCCTGCAAATAACTCGGACATTAAAACCTCATACAAATACCTACACAGGGAGAGAGAGAGTCACTCATGATGAGGAAAAAATATTAACAATCTTTGAAATCAGATTTGTTGCTTAAACCGAATATCTTTATTTGTGGATATTTTTAACCAATCTTCATTTTATTTCATCCGCGTTTCTGTCGTTTTCAAGGGCGTCACCGCTGCGCAAAACTGCGCATAACACTGCGTTTACCTCTAAATAGCACCATCTGCTGGTGATCTGCTATCAACGATGAGGGAAGGGGATTTTTAATCAGAGGACAAACCAAAAACAAGAGAAGGATTATTAAAAAAAACATTTTCATATGTTATAATTTCTTCGAACAGAAACGAATCTATTCTTTTGTCTTAATTTTTTTGTCTCTTAATCTAGTCTGATTTGATGTTGGTGCTTTATTATTATTTTTTATTTGTGTGTCTACTGAATATTTTCTATCCTATTTGACATAAAGTGATAAATGGAAGAAAACAGGAGTCAAAAAAAGTCAAACTATTGTTTCACTTTCACAATAAAATACGTTGTGCATCCTCTGAAAGGGAAAAAAGGGTCAACGGTTGTTTTACTTTCAAAATAAAATAACCAAGCTGAGGCTCTAGGACCTGTTTGTTGTTATGGTAACACACACCGAGCTGAGACCCCAAACATTTCTTTCAAAGTTTACAAAGGGAGCCATGGCCTCTTCGCTCAAAAACAAAGCCTTTTCGCTCAGTTCCTGGAAAACCGAAGAAGATAACGTATCTATGAATATGTTTGATAATATGCGAGCGAAAATGAGAGAGGTTTGTACCGGAGTGTTTGAATTTGGAGCTAGTAAGCCTAGCTAACTACATACGTGCTAACAGGTGTTGTGCCGTAGATTGCACCCCTGCCGTAGAATGCATCCGCTGACGGGAACGCGGTTGAAAGTACATAAAAAGGCGAAATAATCCAAGTTTTCCTGACAATTGGATGGATTCAAAAGCGTGTGCCTTAAATGATTTCATTCAGACTATTCAGATAAACCGAAAACAATAGCCTTCTGATTCAGAATATTTGCTGTCCCGAAAATATAATGTTCTCTACATTAACAGCTTACTGTACAGTTTATATACCCAAGTACACCTCTGTATGTGCATTTTTGAGACACATAAAAACAAAACAAAAGTTTGCTGATCCATTTGACATGTTGTCATGATCCAATACTCGTGTTTTTTTCAAATATCAGATCATTTTCTTCCGTTTTAAGAAGCTAATGAGTGGATGAGTTGCAGGGGTGCATTTTACGGCACAACACCTGGTTGACGCCGTTTATAGTTGAGCTGAAGTTTTTCTCACAAAATGGAGGAAAATACTTTTGAAAAGGCACAGAAGCATTTATCCATAAATACTTTAATACTCGTATTTGTCTTTAAACAGTCCCTGATAATGTCTTTAGTTGTTTGTCAGACAATACTGATAGTATTTGTTGGCTATTTGGTTAAGTTTACAAACATACAAATCTTTATTCTACCATATCGTTTTGCAAACTAAACACTTAAACAACTGTTAGGGGCTTTTTAACCCAAAGGGTCCGTTTACTTAAGGTCAACAATATTCCAGTAGTCAAAGATAAACCTTCTGATTTCATATTGAGAGGGAATTTTTACTCCAAACTTACAGGAGACAACTATGAGAGAAACACTTTATGATATAGACAAAGTAAGTTGAGTTTTGACCTTCATGAGCTTACCTAGATCTTTGACCTTAAGATTGGAGCAGCATAAGGCCAAAAAGTAACAGCAGCTTTTTCACCAAACTGTGTCTTTTGTCCTGGTCTAGGATTGGCTCACGTGTTTTTACTGGTGTGTGTGTATAATTGCACCAGAGGACGTTTTATAGCATCTCTGGGACAATAGGTTTCTAGGATGAAAGCTTTAATAAACACTGAAGGCATGCAGGTCGCTCACTCACTCAGAGCTTGGACTGGACATAGATAAAGTCTGATGGAGGAGCTGGACAGGTTGGAAACAGATGAGAAGAAAGAGGATAAAAGTGGGAGTAGTTTATTTCACCATCTTATGGCACAGAGGAAGGATGAAGAGGTGGTTTGTTTGAGATTGATCTAAGTTAAAAGAGGATTTATGGAGATTGTAAAACTCTAAGCTTGTTTTTGATTGTAAATTGAGGAGATTTGTAATGTGCGTGTTTAATATGCGAGGGATCACCCTGCAAGTGTTTCAGGGTTTTTATCTTTTAGCTTGTCTGACACTTTTCTTCATTGTCTCCTCAGAAAATCGTGCTGCAGCGGCTGATCGTGATTGCTCGTCTCCCCCGTCATCTTGCTGACAGGAAAGAAGTAGGAGGTCAGCTCACTGTTACCTTACAGCTACAAGGAGAGAGAGCACAAAAGCCCATCGCTTGATAATAAGTCATTTAAATTCAACTGACAGTACCATTCTAATCAATGAACTAATCACCTTATGCTTGCTTAATCCAGCTCTCTTTCGGGTGAAATGAAGGGTGATGGTAATCTCATTGATATTGCCAACACTATTTGTAAACTGGGCTTCAGATCATAGAAAATCTGTTAAATTTTCTGTTAAAACGGGCGACAGTCACTCTGAAAGCAGTAAGATTCTTCCTTGTTTCCTTGATGTAGCGCCTTTATAGCTTTCACACCTCTGGAAGTGAATGGATGTCTGCGTAAAAAGCCTGTTGGTTGGAATTCTCGGACAAAAATAAAAGCAGAAAGCTCACAATACAACTCCAAGGAAACACTTGGGGTGTGTTTTGACAACACAGCTGTGCTTACGGGTTGTCAGGCTGCTCAGTGGCCCTGCTGTGTGGAACAAATCAACAGTTTTTGTTTGTTTCCATGCAGCTTATTATGAAAGACTCAACTCCCAGCTCACTAAACAGTACAGAATGGATCCAATGACTGGTCTTCTCTTAATCTATTCATCCTGTGTGCTGCATATCATCGAGGCAAGTGTTCCAGCACATTATTATTCACAGCATACGTCTTTGATTAAAGCTTGTGATGTGATGTCTTTGTTTCTGTGCGGCTCTGTTGCAGTCATCCTGGGACGTTCTGCTGGCTGTTTTGAAAGACCTGAAAGAGATGCAACAGCAGCAAGAAGAGTAAGGTTGCTTTATTCGTCTACTGATGAATGAAGTAGGTAATGTGTGGTGTGCACATATCTGCTTTTGAAGGTTGGAAAAATGAAAGAATATCCTCCTGGGACCCTGTAATTCATTTTTCAGACATGATGAACAGTTTTAAAACCTCATAAGCTGTCATACTGAAACCTGTTGAACCATGTAGGGGACATTCTGGCCCTTTAGTGAGTTATCATTTGCAGTAATGAGCAGGACACAGATAACTTAGTTTCAGATTGTGGACGAAAGCTCAGACTTTGAGCTTCCAGATGATGTAGAAACACAGAAACAGGGTGAAAAGTAAAGTTTGAGACAGCCAGGTTGTTAGGAATTATTGTTTTGGCTTGTGTGAACCCAGTTGAAGCCGTATTATGCATAATATCACTCTTGAGGATTCTGAAGCTTTGGCTCCAAAAGTCTTGCACCTGCAAAAATTATATGAAAAACGTGAATTTTTATCATCCTGGTGTCCACAACATGCCGTTGAAGTCTCCTGTGAGTAAATAGGGACATAAAGCTATACTGATGAGTACTAGTGATGAGATAAGTTTGTTAAATTAGTCAGAGCTGCTGTTAATAAGAAATTAAATATTCACTTTTTGGAAGCGTTTTATTCACCTTCTGTTTTGTCTTATATTTGATTTTGACTCTACAAGCATCGCCTCTGTTACATTTGTAAATATACTCGTGCACACCCTCATGGGATCTGCAAAAACAGAAATAAAACAGATCTTATTGTACTCACAGTGAGCCGATTCACCTTATTTTCACTTTTATTTCAGTACCCTGCTGGAGGATCCAAAGGTTCTGTTCATGGATCATCATCCTGAAAGCAGACTGTTCCAGCAGTGGAGCCACAAGGTTTGCTTTTCATCGTCACCTCCAGTCCTGAAGTGACTAAAAAGGATATTTTTATTGGACTTTCTGGTTCTCAAACTAAAAAAACTATATAATCCAATATACTCATGCTGCTCCCTTTGATCCGTCGTCTGTATGCTCTCCAGATTATTTACAGCCTGTGTGTTTTGAATATTGTGTGACTGAGTGTTTGATCCTGTTGACTGAAGGTGCTCAGTGCAGAACAGACTGTCAGGGACACTGGACCAAAGAGACTGGAGGAGGAGGAGGAGGGGGACACAGAGACTCTGTTCTGCTCTGTCATGTCAGCGCTGCAGAAACTGTCTGAAAACGTGGACATACCTAAAAAGGTGAGTCTACTTTCATCTTTTTATTCACATGTACGTTTCATTTTCTTTAACTCCAAACTGTCAGGCTTACACTGAAGTTTTTCTCTGGCTGTTTGAACGTACATTTAGATCATACCTGGATCAGTACATGATGAAACTCCGGAGCTGATCGTCTCTCAGAAAGTGCTGGAAAAACTTTTGGACAGAGATGAAGTCTTGACCCTAAAGCAGTATCTAGAGCTGTACGACTCGCCGTTACACATCGACATGGACTTCGGTAAGAGGCACCTTTGGATGGAAAGAGGATCTTTAGAGAACAATTGTACACAGACAAATACATTGATTACTCGGCATAATCTCAGGAGAGCAATAGAGAGAATTTTAACGATTGTATACACACATATATCTGTAATCCATCAAACAAAAAAGTGACACTTCACTGAGTTGTATCTTGTGATTTCTTCACAGGACAAATTGTTCGAAGCAGCTGCCTCACCACAGTTTAACTCACTGGACAAAGTCAAAGGTCAAAACTCATACTGCATGATCAGTACATGTGAAGGCATCCAAACCCAACTCCTTTAAAGGGACAGTTCCCTCAAATTTAGTTTGTAGCACAGAAAATAGTCTGTCTGTCATTTCCATCTGCTTAATATTTCTGCTTTCACTCTGACTCAACCTGCACAAGTAGAAATTTGTTTGTGGAGTTCAGTTCATGAGTGACATCGCCTCCAGAACTGGATTTAAATGAAGAAACGACTGATTTCACTGGGATGTAACTTTAGCAAAGTCGTCCTTACTTCAGAAAATGGGAAAATGTGTGTAAACAGGAATGTTTAACAGTCAGATTCTAGTTTAAAAAGCTCTTTTAGAAACCACAGACTGGATCAAGAAAGGATTGTGAGCCATAGTACGCAGCCCTACTTTCTTATTTTCTAGTGTTGAAGGTTTGAAATTTAGATTTTAAGGCTAAATGTAGGTTGTTAGAAGAAGTGATCATGGTGCCCCTCTAATTCCTCATGAGGAGGCTGGTATTAGCGGTTCTTTGTCTTCACAGCCTCATAAAGCTGCCCGTAAAGGGTTTCTTTTGACTCTTATTTAAATGTCAGTTTAAGTTATTGTTAACTCCACAAGTAAACGATCCGTCCACCTTTACTATCTGCATGTCTCCATCCCTCAACAGGTTCTGCATCCACATAAAAATTGATTGATGTCTCTTTATGTGAAGCACACTGTGTTTCGACCGTGAAATGTGCGTGTCGAAGGCTGATATTAAGCCCTTTAACAGCTTCCACACAGCATGCATGCTCTGTCATCATGGCGCTCTGCATGCTCCGGGGGCTTTCAGCGCCGTCGCTGTCTGCAGCTTTAAAATTTACCCTGCAATTCAAAAAAGTAATCCAAATGTTTTATGCCTCTGCAGAACGTGTTTGGCCTTCACTAAAGCACCTTGGATGTGACGAATGCGCCCTAGCAGAGAGAAATCACTCTGACAGTTTGATACCGGCGTTTAACGTACTCCAGCTCTTCAGCTCTCCTGCTCTCTCTTTAAAATAAGCCTATATCCGAACATTAAACACAAAAAAGCACAGGAAACCGAAGTGATATAAAAACATTTTTAATAGTTTCAACATTCGGATGAGGTTAATCTTAATTTTCTTTTACTGTACACTGTGTTCCACTTGGTGACCAGGAGATATCGTGTCCGAGAAAAGGCGTTTCCTCTTTACTACAAACGCTCAAGAGTCCACAGCATCAGTACGGTTTCACACAAAGAACCTCAGAGTCTGAAAAGATTCCTTCATGTGTTCCCTTTTTTATTTTGGCCCCATTACTAGGAACTTAAATGAAAAGAAGAGATGATTGGAGATGTGTTTGTCATGGCTGCATGCACCACAGTGTAATCTACAAACTGTAATCGATAAAAAAAACGAAGCGTGTTCCTTCTTGCTCGAGTGTGAAGTCATAGAAAGAGATTCCAGCAGTATTTTGGGCACGAACAGTCGTCTCTCGAGTCAAGTTAGCTGGAGAATCTGGTTTCCCTGACATTAGCGTCTGCTCTGATGTGCTTCTTTAATCTGCATGGAGATAAAAACGGTCGAATAAACTGTAGTGACACGACAACAACGGTGACACACGGTGAGAACAAACAGCAAACGTTCGAACCCAAAAGTGTTGGCAGAATGGATGATGAGTTAGAGTAGAAAAGATCAGGGGGCAGCACTGGGTTACTCTTCTCTTATAAAGATCGATCTATCTTATAAAAAATAAATACAAGCACATTTATATAGGACCAAAGATGAGACGTTTTTCATAGGCATGGTTTAAAAGCATGCTGCCGAGCTCCACACAGGACAATGTCGAATCTAACACCCCCACCCTCCCTCTCCCCAAACTGGGACATAACACACTTTTATTTATACTGTCTTGAGTAATCACCACCCTCTTTTACTTCAACCAAAATGTCCACAATACCATCTATCACCAGTACATTCCTATTCATGTAAAAAATAAAATAAAATAAACAAAGGCCTTCATATTTCAGAGCTGAAAGGGCATGCTCATAAAGCTGTAACACTGGAAACTGTCTCTGGAATCTCTTGCCGCGAGTTTTATTGTTAATAAAGTTGTGTTTTTGGTGGATACTCTATGTACAAGCCTTAATCTGAAAGCCTTCAGTACAAAACGAAGAGCAGCACATCGTAACACAGAAATCCAGACAAAGACAGGACGCCATTCAACTCAGCACGGCCAGATTTGAACAACAGCTTTTTTTTAAAAAACTTTGTGGTTTCATCAGATCGCTCCTAAAAATGCGTATGAATTTCACTAAAGCTGACGTAGTTTGTAGAATAAAAGATCGAGGGATTTATAAAAACATGAATCCGCAAATAAATTCAAATTTTCGATCTAGCTTACTAAGATTTTCTGTTTCTGTTTTTCTTTGAGATGGTGGACTTTTTGTTTGACATCATAATAAGCTTCAGGAGGTTGTGATGGTGTTATTTAGATATTATTGGGCATATGTTTATTATAATTGTTATAATAAAACCTGAAATCAGTAGAGAAATTGGTGTAAGAATGATTAATAGATTATGAAGGGTTGGAGGGACCACCTGACAAAAACAATCTGAGATTTCAAGAAAAGCCAAAAACTTACAGGATTAAAGTTGAAGATTTAAAATTATGACTTATTCTCATAGATTCGTCTTCTTATCTCATAACGTTCTTAACTCATAACTCTTATTCTCACTTCATTCCTGAATCAGAATTTTGTCATCCTTAATGAGGCCCTGATCCTGTTTCAATCATTCCCCCTCCCTTCTCTTTAAAAAGAAATTCCAGTTTTCTTTTTGAAATGCTTGTGAAAGCACTGAAACACAAGCTTAAAGCTGCTGTGAGGAACTTCCCGTTTGTGTCAATTTTGGCGCCCCCCTGTGGACAAAGTCTTTTCACAGTGAAATGTGACACCTGACCCCTCACAGCGATTAGAGACATCACACATTACAACAAAGAAATAGACAATCTGATTTTCGATGGTCTCGTTTTCTCCTCGGGGTCGTGACTGTTGATTTCCGCCTGTTTCGTTACCAGTGAAAAATCCTCACAGGAGCTTTAAGCAGCGTTTTTATTGAGTTAATCTACAAACTACATTGAACTTTGACCCTACTTTAAAGCCATGAGAGCTACTGTACCTTAAAATGTTTCACTGTGCAAAGTCTACTCAGTGTTATTTTGTGTGAATGTGGCAATATTGTGCTAGAACCTTTAACGTTATATTTACAGGATAATTTTATAATGCTCATCATCATTTATATTTTCAATACAGTATATGTATATACTTATTTATACATATAGATTTAAAATTCTCCCCTCTCAGTATGTACAGAACATGTTATGTACAGATGCTCTGGTATTTACAGAAGTCCTGTGAGTTTTATCGCACTTCCGAGGAACGAGATGGCAGAGCAGCACAGTGACTTTGAGGCCATGTTCAGTGGATGATCTCTGGAGAAAATGGAAAGTCTTACAAATCTGGATAGGTCACAACAAAACCCACCACAAGGCAAATAACAAACTGCTGCTGTCGTTAACGCATGCGAACCTCGTAGCTCCAGTTTTCGTGATATTCAAGTGTTTTTCTTCAGCGCGACAGCAGGGAAATCTGGTCCCGTGTTTCTTTTTTTGAAAATTCAAATATGATTCATTTATCGTGGAAACAATCACATCTCCTCAGACCCAGTAAAAAGGATTCAGAAATATCTCTGTATAAATACTCTCATCAAAATAAACACATATACACATATCTTTGCACTTGCCTCTGGTTCAGTAATACAGAGCAAAAATATCAGCTTCATCAGACAGATTTCATTTGAGCTGCGAGGTGAGATGACTGAAACTGAAGCTGAAGCTGCACTGACAGAGAAAGAGTTGTGCTTCTTTTGCCTCTGGAGCTGCAGCTGTTCTTTCCCGAGACAAGAATAGCACCTTTTTTTTCTGAGAGTGTGACTGTTTTCAGCTCTTTGTGATGATATGGTGGGATGATGTTAAACCTCAGGACAAAAGGAAACAATCCTTTACCTACATGCTCTCGCTTGGATGATTCTCAAGATGTTCGAACAGGGTTTGGACTTCATTATGGAGCCTGTAGTGTGCCATCAAAACCACCATAAGGTTAGCTTTCCAAGTCTGCGAGTTTTTGTGTCCAGCAAGATGTTAAAAAACACAAAGCAGCAGACAGAAACAGCACTTAGATGATTTGTAGATAGGATCTAAGGAGCCACGTATTCTATTCAGGATTTGGTAAATAGGTCACAGAGACACTCAGAGCCAAGTACTCGAAGTTTCCTTCTCTTCCACATCGGCTTCATTTTTTTATGTTTTATACTGTCTGTCTAAAACTTACAATCATGTTTCTTAATTTGTTTTCTCAAATTGTAGCATGGCAACAGTGGACGAGGCTTCTAAAACGTTATGACTCCACCTCTTTGCCTCTTTCTAGGTAACCCAACCCATTTCCTCCACTCCATAAACCGATGCATGCAGGCTCCGATATGTCTTACACTTGGACCCAATCGCAAACGAGGCTTTAAGGTCGTAAATTAACTACAAATGGATGAAGTCACTTAGACCTTGTCCGTGTTTTCTACAGTTTTGTTCACAAACACATAGCCATAATTTGTTATCTAAAACAGAGAAATGCGACTTTGCAGCATGGCAACAGTGGATGAGGCTTCTGGAGTGCTTGGTTACCGAGTGCTTTGGGAACGTAAAGAGACAGAAACTGCTAAAAAACAGGGTTTCAAAACACCAATCCAAGATGACTAGGGAAGTTTTTTGAGCTGTGAATCATATAAAACTCCTACAAAAAGACAGAGAGACAAAATATGACCCAAAAATGAGCATATGGCTCTTTTTTTTCTGATAAAATATTGATTCAGACCGGAGCGGCGGCACACTCCAGGCTCCACACCTGCACATCATCCTGGTCTTTGTTGATTCAGCTCCCTTACTTCACACAGAAAAACTAAAATCCAACACAACTTTGCTTGCTGCCAAAATAATTGAGTGCAATCACATGGATATTTCATTTCCTACCTTACCAGGTATTTAACGTTATCAAAAGCCATTTGAACCTTCCTGTTTTATACCTTTCTTAAATAATGTTTCTCATATATTTAAATTCTTCCTGACAGCATAAACTATATTCTCTCTGGATACTATGGTTTCTTTATAGCTCTCCTGTAGATAGAAAATATGATCTGATCTGAGTTATAATGCTATTTGTGTCATATATTCTGAAAATGTACAGTATAAACAATAAATATTCAGTGTGGAGATCCTCATTGAACGCCTTGTAAATACAGTGAAGAGTGTGATTGGACTAGTTACCTCTTTGCAACCTGGTAGTTATTTTCCCTAAACGTCTAAAACATGCATTCCTGTTTACGCTCCACGACACCAACAGTGCAACATCATAGAGTACAATTACCAAACACATACAAAAACACACACACACACACACTTTCCATAAAAACCGCATACTGGCACACTCACAGTGAACGCTCAGGTGGGACAGGAATTTGGGGGGTTGTTGCCACCGCGCGCCAAAGAAGGCAATTTCAGCTGACACCCCGGGGAATGAAGGATGAGTATGAAGTGAGAGATGAAAAAAAAACAGAGAGAGGAAATTAAAAAAAGCCTTAGTGTGGCAGGACAGATGTACAGTACTTCTTAAATCCACTGGAGAAACAGCGACAGCAGCAAAGAGCGCTCACTCCTCCCAGCAGCCGGTTTCCAGACTCTCGTGTGAAGTCAAAGGCAATATTGCAAGTGAATCAAATAAGGCAAAAAGGAACATAAAATATTAAATAAAAACATGTTTCCAGCCAACGTAAAATGGCAAAATGTGCGTCTGATCAAAAGTCCCCTGACAACAGCATCTCAGATACCTCGTAGTTTCTTCTAGTTGTGTTTTCTTTTAGTTGAACCTTGTTTTTATTTTGAAGAGGAGCCCGTGTTCGGATCGAGGTTGAAGTAATGCAGCTTGAGATGTAAAAAGGTCGATGGACGAGCGCGCCGGGGTGTTTGATTTTTGAGCAGGTGGTGCAGCAGTAGCAGAAGTTGTGTGGGAACTCAGTGGTGTCATAGCACTGTGCTCTCAGACTCCTCCTCCATCTCTGCTTTGTTGTTCGTCGACTCGAGCAGCGCCACTGAGTTCCTGAAGGGGGAGATGTGGGGCAAGTCAAAAATACCGTCCAGGTCCACGTCGATGACGGGGATGTCCAGGTTGCAGAGAGCATCTGGCGGAGCAGAGACACAGAATAAGAAGAGAGCAGAGTGGAGGCAGCATGTTGAGACACATCGACCCTGAGGAGATCATTTCAGTCAGGCTGGATGATGTTACAAACAGCATGGGGGCACTTCACTGTAGTTACAGTATGAAGAAATCCAAGATGCATGATAGGGATGCACGGTACTAATTATTCAAGGGGCAGTCATCATCGACATTTACCCCCATTTATGAATTTCTATATTTCTATATTAAAGGTAATTTCTGCAATTTAGTGAAGATTATTTATGAAAAGCTTGAATTGATTTTTAATCACATAAATATGAATGTTGATTTTGGTTTTAACTCTGAATGATCCTTTAGTATTTACATGAGGAGCTAGTCCCTTTCCACCGAGGCTGCCGTCTTGCACAGCCTACGGCAGCACAGACGGGAAAAGCAAGTAACATCGTATTTAGTGAAGCAGAGCAGCAATTTTTGTGCAAAAGAATTTGTATCTGAGTTTTAGATGATAAAAATGTGACAAAAAGAGAACCATAAAATCATACATCACAGGAGCGTCTTGTTCTCAGAGGCCACCGTAGCCGCTGGAGCTCCACTAGTGCAAAGGGTGAGCAAGGGAGCATTTCTATGTAGAAACTGACTGATAGCCTTTGTCTATACACTGAACCTATAGGGGGATACTCCGGCCTATAATTAAGTTGGATCATTTCTTCATGGAAATACAATCAGACCGAGACGCTAAGGCAGAAGAACTACCGCGTCTGCAGTTCAAAATGATTAATATGATGATTCAACTTCAAAGGAATGATAAAGAAATGATCATAAATGTTCTTCTTTGAGCTGCGTCACCCCGCTGTAGTCCATAATGGACTCGCCCGGAGGTCTCTGTACAAACAAGCGTCTGCTGGAAGAGAGTAGGTGAGTTCTCTTTAGTCTCTTAGCTAAAGAAATCAGGCAAAGCTAAAAAGATGTTTGGTGTCTAGTACTATGTCTGTGACCCTATATGTCCTGTTGATGAAGTTAGGTGCTGTTCTGAGCATTATTTGTGTCTATAGAGTGGCGTTTTGTTTGAGCGTGTGGCTATCTGCGGTCGTTACTAAAGTTTGTTTAACTAGAGAAGCAAGCGGTCGACAACATTCATCTCTCAACAGGGTGTCTAATGTATGTATTTCAAGGATGTTGTTGGAAATTGGCAGAATGTCATTATTGTGCATCCCTGCTAATACTTGATTGAGACACAATCAATAACCACAAAGACTGATCACTTCAGTGAACGGGGTCGAGCACAAAACCACAGGATCAATGCAGTCAGTCGTACTGGTCTGTACAACAGAATATATTGACCTCAGTTTGATGATGTGTAACTGTGTCTTTGTCTCGGTCGTGATAATGATGATGTCCACAGTAAACACATATGATGAACGACTTCACACCGCACAGACAGGAAATGCGTCTTGTTTGAGGAAGTCATGGGCAGTGAGGCACAACACTGGAGTGGAGTGGGAGTTTAGGGGGTTGGTTGCAGTGGGCTGTCGAAGGTAGGGGATGGCAGCTAGAGCAGGGCATTGTGGGAGGAAATCACAAGACAGGAAAAAGGGTTTTTTTGTGTCTGCCCTGGTTTGTCTGTTGGACACGCCCACGGAAGCCATGCATCGCATCAGTCTCAGCCATCATGCAAAGGCCAACAAATCAGGTTAGAGCCGGACAGCTGGACAGCGACACAGCCGCTGCATGGAGATAAAACATAATAGGAAATGAAGTCCTCAAGAGTCGGCCTTAGAGGGAGGCTGCCACAGAGAGCGGGATCACACAGAAACCTGATCCCATAATCTGCTCCCCATGGCAGCTTCACTCCAACGCAACTTGGCTCATTTTGGTTGCGATGGCAGGGGAGGGTGTTGGAAGGGCGGGCGAAGGGGGTAGGTGAGGCTTTAGCACAGGAACTCCTGCTTACCCTAAAAGTCCCTCTCTTAAAGAATCACCCTGAACCTCTGGGCTCATACTGCTGTAAGTGAGACAATAAGAGCAGTCGACAAGAGGGGAAAATTAGACCAAAACATCATTCACACCTCCCAGAAATATTCAAGGACATTTACACAAAGAAGGATAATTAATAAAGTCACTCAGCCTGAAACAGAAGAACTCAAAGTTAATGGACGGATATTTCCTCATTGTCAACAAATCCCATAAAAAAAACAACTAAAAGTGTCTCAGAGTCTTAGTGAAGTTTAGCAGGTGTGGTCATATGAAAGGCCTGTTGTTACCTGTGGACATGCTCTCTCCTGGAGACAAACCGTCCAGCAGACCTGTCGAATGCTCCAGAGGTTGGGGACTGGTGCCCGGCGTGGAGGGGGGCTGAGGCGGCGGTAAGCTGGGCCTTTGGCGGGGCGGTTTGGGTGTCGGCCTGTTCTTGGTGAGGGTTCCGGCCAGAGAGGGAGGAGAGGAGAGAGACGGAGTGGTGGCCATCTGAGAGGAACCAGGTGAGCCGATGGTGGCGTACCCCTGTGGGTAGCCGAAGCCGTACGGGGAGGGAGTGCTGGGAGGAGTGGGCGACAGGCTGACTGGAGACGGCTGACCTGTTGACTGGTCCGACATGGCTCCTGTCTGGCTGTAGGGGCCTTTAGGTGGGATTGGGGCCAGCTTCTTTGCTGTGGAGGTTAAGAATGATTGACATCTGATTACAATCAATCAATCAATCAAATTTTAATTTTAAAGCACTTTCAATAAAAATAAATAAAAATACTAATACCGAACCCCACCAGAACCTTCTAACCTCCATTCAACACATACAACCCTCACACACTCACACACACAGATGCACACACTAAAGACCAGGACTCTTCAACTTGCCACAGATGACTGAGAAAACGCTATCTTGAGTTAAAAAATAGTGAGAAAACACTTGATCTAGGACTAAAATGCTAAAACCATGATAAAATATAATAAAGGTGATAAAGCGTTAAAAGTGAATTAAATAAAAGTCTCAAAATCAAACAGTAAAATAGAGTAAATTAATCAAAAGAGGTAATAAAACACAAAATAATTACTCTAGGACTAAAATAGCATAAAATCACACAATGCAGATTAAAACAAAAATCCAACTTACAAAACTGTGATATAACCCAAATCCTAAAAGATATGAAGATGCTGTGTTCCTCACCCAAAAAAACGGAGACTAAAGGGTTTCAGAAGGTAATGATAAAATAAAAGATTTTGCAATCCTGTTTGAGATTTTGAAATAATAATAATAATAATAACTTTATTTTTATTGCACTTTTAAAAACAGACGTTTACAAAGTGCTTTGACAAACTGTCGTAAAGAACATACAGAACATCGGCACATGGAAATAAAAACAAATAAAAAACAAAAGCTCAGTTAAAAACAAGACCTCCGAATTAAAGGCCAATTTCATTTGTCATAAGGAACCCAGACAATACAAGAACCCTACGACATAAAATGAGACCATGAGGACCAAAATAAAAACATAAAATAGGTAAGAAGAAGAAATGTAATAAAAAAGGGGGGTAGAGTAACAGGATAGTAAATATAAAAAGACGATGTTAATAATGATAATAAATCATAACAAAGTAATTATGATGGTAATAGTAATGATAAAATGGAATAACAAAAATGAGCAGGAAAAAACAATAAAATACATAAGGACTAAAAGGTTCAATAGGAAAAGATTATAAGTAGAACAAAGACTTAAAAGACAGTAAGTCGAAATAAGAAATAAGAGGTAAAAGAGATAAAAGATACAGATAAAAGAAACAGCCTTCTTACCTCTCCTCAGTGAGTGTGGGCTGTGCTCAGAGTGCTGCGACTGTCCACTAGAGGTCATGGTTACCTTCTGCCCGATCACCGGAGACAGCTCCTTGTTCTTGAGCGTACTGAGGACAGAGTGAAGGAGAACAGACACAGGAGTTACAAGCTGCAGCTCACTCCTCTTTGATAGTATGCCAAGCCTGTTTCCATAAATTTCATGGCTTATTAAAATAAAATAAAAAATGAGAGCACCCATAGTTCAATGTCAAGTTACGGCAGCGTCCACTGCTGCAGACGGATATGTTGTCTATACTGTGCTGCAGCAGAAGCGGGTCAAGAATCCCCAAACAATCCTAATGGCTTAATGGATTTTCTTTACTGTTATGGTGCAGTGCAGCTGGAATGCCAATGGGAAGAGGGGCTGAAGGTCACGCCATAACCAGTTTATACTCCGACTGTCTGTCAGCACATGAGGCATGAATGAATGATTGAAGCTGCTGTGATAAAGGGTCCAGACAGAGCTGTGCACAGGGGGGTCTTTGTGTGTTTTTTTTTTCGTTCCAATGTCAAACATAGTAACGTCCTTCACTGACGCTGATGATGTGTTGTTTCACTCGAGTGTAAATCACAGAGTGTTTGTTTTCGTTCATTGTCAAGGTCTGATCCTGCAGTCTAGCACTCAGGGCTGGCTGGGTAATGCTATGACTCATTAACGCCCACTTTTATAATGGTATGCAATGAAAGCTTTGAATTTCCTTTGTTGCCTGGCAACTGGCTCCTGAATATCCTGCCAGGATGGAAAGTTATGGATTTCATTCATGGTTGTTAAATTAAAGATGGATCTGATAATGGTATTCCTGAAGAGCTCTGTTTTCCATGACTGACTGTCGCACAGCTAAGGAGTGTGTGACGCTGTTGGGAGTCCCTCCGTCTCCTGGTCCCATCCCTCTTTGTCCCTGTATGGCCTCTCTTCATTCATGTGTGAGTGGTGTTGGAACTAGTTAAGCAGGGTTCTGTATTTACCTAGTCAGCTTGGCTCCTTTCTCCCGGCTACAGGCACAGGCTGCCCATGGAGGGGGAGCAGAGAGGGGGGTGTTGGGAGGTTTGGGGGAGCCAGGGAACAGATCGTGGCGAGTAAGAACGAGCGGGGGTTTGATGTAAAGGGTGGAGCCGTTCAAATCGGACGGGGCGGCATGCGAAGCGTCGGACAGGGAGACCTGTCTGGGCAGGTGCAGGGAGCTGGGTTTGGGGTTGGAGTTGACGTCAAGCTGCTGGGGTGTCGGGCTGAGGGAGTGGGGGAGCGGGGGTGGGCTGTAGCCGGTGCGGCGTGGGGGAGGGGACGTGCCGGGTGGCACGGACTCGGGACCGGGAGCGACAGGACGCTTACACGGCGGGGCACGGGTGAAGAAATGGTGGTGAGGGATCGTAAAGGAAGAGCAAGAAGAGGAGGAGGAAGAGGAGGAAGAGGGGTAAGGGGGGGGCGGCCTCTCCTCCTCAGGGGAGGGGTAGGCGTAACAGGAGTCCGACCAATTGGAGGATGCATCATCAGAGCTGCAAGAATAAACATAAGAATATTTCACGGGGAAAAAGTTGGTGTCCTGAAGCTACAAAGATGTTGATTATTTTAGAAAGGTGGAGAGAGGGGTGGGATTTTAAAGTTCGGTCTATTATTATCGGGGAGAAATCTGGTGAAAATTAATGACTGTGTGTGTCAGGAGGGAAATTAGAAATAAGAGCTTCAGGTGAAACAGCAGAGAGGAGATAAAGAAAAAAGTGCTCTGTGGGTTTTAAATGATGAAAAAATAAACAAATCAATAGAACAGAAAAGTCAGTCACCTCATCCATTGCAGGGCCTTGCGACAATGGACAGTTATGCTGTTAATGATGCTTGGACTAACAGCAAAAACAAAACAGATCAATTATCATGCACATGCAGCAATGAACCATTCCTTTAAAACTCCAAACAAACTTTTCTTTTTAAACATTTTATATCACAAAAATTCGCCTGAAGAGAATTTGAAGCTTCTACGTGCCACAGAGGGCGTTACTCTGAACAAGTCCACACATGGAACTAGAAATTCAACACAGAGAAATGTAACCAGAGTGAGGACTTAAAGGACTATTTCAGTGTTTTTAAAGTGAGATTGTATTAGCCAGAATGGATGCTAGTCAGCTCAGCCCCTTCGGTGAGAAACCGCTGAAAGAAACAGGACGCTAGGTGAGCAGACAGGGGTCGACTCTGCTGAGAACGGTAACATCATGATTAGCTTATATAGCATCCTGTTTCCGCCAACATTTTCTCTATAAAGAGGCTGTCTGGCACTTTTTGTGGCAAGTACATTGAGAAGGGGGTGTCTGCAGGGCCGGAGAGCCCAGCAGATCAACAACCGTGACAGATCTACAACCCTCTTTGTGCCCCTGCTGGACGGAGTAGGTCATTGCATGACAGATCCACAAACTGAAACACGTGACCACCCTTTCTCGCTGCGTCTTTCTCGAAAGTTAATGGCTTTAATAGAGCAATGCCATGATTAAGTATTAAATGTGAATCACATCATTTTTTAGTCATTAATAAAACTGTTGTCTTAAATTTGACGGGGAAATAAATGTAAATATGACCGGCTCCGTTTATGACATTTTCCCTATCCATTTTCCATGATAGCCTGAAATGCACATTGAATCTCCATCAAGCTAATGCTAACATTAGCTTGTCGGAAGTCGAAAATGTACTATTTGACCCGTAGGATACTAGCATTGTAGTAAATGAAACAGAAGTGTGATTACTAATAATGTGCATGAGATTGCACATGAAAATATACAATAAAAACACACAAAATATCACATTCATCCGGCTCTGTAGACACATACTATTACATTCAGGGGGTCACAATCATCGCCAAGGAATAATTAATATAAAAGCGAGGCCAATCCCTGTGAAATTGGGATAATATAAGTTGACATTTTGGTAGAATAAACCCACGATATTAAATAATAATAAGTAAGAAATTGTAAAATTTAGATGAAAATGTAAATATGTGAATTATTTATTTTTAATGTAAATTTAAAATCCTTGAAAGGAAGTGGGCCGAGTCCCAAGAACTGAACACTTTCTTCACAAATTTCAAAGACTTTTATTTTGATTCGATAAAAATATATGGCTGCGGTCACTTATTTATATATTAACTTGTTTATTGAATTAAATTTCTGGGCACAAAAAGGGATGTGGAACAGTGGTTAAAAAGTGGGTTGTGGATCTGTCCTGGTTGTGGATCTGCTTGGCTCTCCGGCCCTGCAGACATCTAGTATTGAGTCCACTCACTAGTGACAAGTTAATGATCTAACCTCAGGTCAAAAACACTGAACTGTCCCTTTAAGAGCAGTCACAGAGTTTGAAATGACACGCTTCATCAAAGGTGAGACATTGGGGATCAAACGAGGTGATGGGTAAGGACTTTAAAGGGGGTCAACAGAGCAACAGTGAAAAAACGTGAGGGGGGAGGAGCAGACAGCACTGCTCTGATGTCAGCAGCAGGACGCAGCAGCAGACGCGGCAAAAGGAGGAGGGGCAACAGCAGGTGGGTGATTGTGGGGGTGTTGAAACAGGAGGTAGGGGCACGACAGCCTTACCTGGCTCGGTCGCTGCTATTGGGTGGAGGGGTTGGGGAGGGGGAACCGGTATATTCCCCAGCTTGCTCTGGGATAAGAGCGTCACAGGGCGGGGTTGGGGGATGCACGTTGGGTGGCGTGGGCGAGTTTTTGCGCGAAGAAGACGAGCCCCTGCGTGACACCCATGTAGTGTCCATCACTCTGACACCCATGCTGCAGTGGGACAGAGATGCACAGCCAATCAAATCAAGGGAGGGCCTGTGTGGAAGCGGTCTAAAGGGGGGGTCACACCCTAAACAGATCAGGCTTAAACGGATCCTTGTTCACCATCTAGAGGCGGTGACGACCATCAGCAATGTGAGACCGTAGGAACAACCCTCAGCATGCAAACAGAGAAGACTTTATGGAAACAGAGTCTCGCTGAAATGGAAAAGTTCTCCTGCGGGATGATAATAATGTACGAGGGAGGCAACATTAAAGTTTAAACGACTGCTTCATAAGAGCAGTTTGGTTTGATGAACGGGTATAAAATGTGCATTAGGACCCCTAAGATGTTAGGAGGCCAGCTGGTCATTTTAAAGAGCCAATGGGTGTGTTTACATGGACTTCAGTACCCAGGTTTGATCACGCAGTCGTATCACATATTTTTGTTTGTGCATGTAAACATCAAATCCTGATTTCAGAAACTGGGATCAAAACCTGATTTTACTATTTAGCAGCTGCAGACTTTAAGCACAGACAATTTTAAAGGTATCGACGAACCGGCATGGCAGCATCTTATTTTTAAAGTGAAAGAGGAACTAAACTCTTGAGAATTAAGGAGGATCAGAGGTTAAGATTGGAGAAAGCATGAAGACTCTGTGTTCGTTAAGGAGATTTAAAGGTCCAGATTTTGGTGATTTAGAGACACTGTCGCTGTTTACAAAGAGACTCTCAGGAGGTCGACTAGAAATTAGTCTGAGTCAGTATTTTTTCTATATGGTGATGTAGTCGAAGTTGTAAACTACTTCCAAGTCATACTGTAAGTTTGACCAGAATACACAAGTCCATGTAAACACGCTTTTTCTCCTTTGATTTATAGCAAAAACTGGATAAAAAAAGACTGACTTCACTTATATGGGAACAGCTAGCTTGGTTGTGTCTGAAAGTTAAAAATAAAAAGTACTACAAGCATCTTTTGAAGCTCGATAAATGACCCACCGTGCATCTGTTTTCTATTTCTGAACACCGAGGTCGGCTGAATCGAGCCAAAAAAGAAACCAGTGCTGTTCACTGGAGAGAAAAGTGGTATTTATCAGTGGAAATATGGTCAGTTTCTGCTTTAAAACAAGAAAACAAACAAACGAAACATAAACTGAATCAACGGAAATGTTGGGGTTAAGGCTAAACTAATGAGCTGTGACTATAAACTCTTCTTTGAGTTGATAAGTGAGCTTTAAAAATGCTCGTCTCAGACTTTCTCTTTTCAACAGAGCCAAGCTAGCTCTCCCCCCTCCTTTCTGTGTTTATGCTAAGCTTATTCGCTGCAGGTTGTTTCTTTATAATAATCACACAGATATTAAAAAGAGGCACTAAGGGATATTTCTCAAACAAACCTCAGTGTGCAGCTCGCTCCACGCTGAGGTTTACCAACAAGCAGCCTTTGTCCCCACAGGCTGAACAAGTTCATCAAGTGCCCGAAACTGCAAAGATGCTACTTATGTAAACACTGAAAGAAAGACCTGCTTTGTCCATGTCGCCCGTGTGTCACCCCCACTCTCTTAGAGACATTGAACTATAGGAGTCCAAGTGAGTCACAGCAGGCAGACCTGACTGGAGCATTAAACACACACATGACAGATGACAGACAGCTCCAGTCAGCAGGCAGCTGAGATGAACAGACTGATGAGAGGATGACCCGAGGAAAATGAGCGATACTGTACCTTTGTATCTTCCTAATGCTGCGTTGTTGAAACAGAGACAAGCAAAATGAGGACAGGAGTAAGGATCAGGGAGGACAGACTCCCCCCCCCCCGGCTCATTAACAGCAATGTTATCAAAGCAGCAGAGAAAGTTTTGGCAGGATTAACTCGACTAGACAAGAGCCAAGATGGAGGAGCACATGGGGAGGC
The DNA here is from genome assembly GCA_962446985.1 of Xyrichtys novacula. Classification (NCBI taxonomy): domain Eukaryota; kingdom Metazoa; phylum Chordata; class Actinopteri; order Labriformes; family Labridae; genus Xyrichtys; species Xyrichtys novacula. The sequence continues at coordinate 597,312 of OY660882.1, read as the reverse complement.
TGGCCTGGCGAGCGGCTGGAGCCACGCTGAGCGTAACAAGGAGAGTGATCTTCAGGGGTGAAATCTGCTGTCGTCAAAGCACTAAAACCATGTCAGAACCCAGAGAGGTGATTATCATTTCATTTAGTCCTAATGAGGCCAGAACCTCCCAGATGATATAAGTTTAGACTTTCTTATAACTGCAGAACGGTGATTTGGTTTCTAAGTCAGATATGTTGATATGAATATTAAGGCAAATCATTTGGACAAGTCGAACTGAAATTGGGTTTATTGTGTTGATTTGTATTATATTCTATCGTAGCTGTCTTCATGTGGTTGTTTAGTACTTGTTGCATCAGATATCTTAAGTTTAAGCTTAGACTAATGCTGCATTCCAGTTGTACTCGGAAGTTGGGATTTCCAAACTCCGAGTCGGAAATTCATCTGGAATGCCCCCCTGAAGTCGGACTATCCTCAACAACCACTACTTTACGACAACATCACAATTCAAGATGGCAGCGCAGTGCATCAACAGTAGAGAGTAACACTTAAAGCGCTCGTAATTTATTATTTATCAGCGCTTCTGTTTTATTTTGGTGAAATTCAATAAGTGGTTTATGTTGTGCTGCCCAACGTCTAACTGTGAACACGTCGCCATGGTGTTTGTAAGAGTAAAATACTGTGTTTTGCGTTGTTTACAACTGGTATAGCTAACAACTACTAACAACAACTGATAACAGCTGGCAATTGTAAACAACAGGTAACAACAGGTAACTGTAGGCCTCCATCTTGGTTTTCCGACTTGTTAACTGTCAACTCAGGCGTAACGTCATTCCCAGCTTCAACATCCGACTTCTGAGGTAACTGGAACACAGAGTTATGCTGCGCTCCAGTTACCTCGGAAGTCGGAGCTGGGAACGACGCCACACCTGAATTGACGGCGTTCCACTAAACAGGTCGGAAAACCAAGATGGAGGCCTACTGTTAGCCGTTGTTTACAATTGTCAGCTGTCGTTAGCCGTTGTCAGTCATTGTAAGTGGTTGTCAGCTGTTGTTAGTTGTTAGCTATACCAGTTGTAAACACAGTAACCCAATAGCATGTTTCCAGCTTTTCTAGCCAATCAGAGGCGAAGAAGGCAGGACCTTCCCCTACTAGCCTACGAAAAATAATATCGCAAGCCAGGGTTGGTGAGGATCGTCCGACTTTCTGAGTCTGAAATCTGACTTAATGGGGGCGTTCCAGATGAATTCCGACTCGGAGTACAACTGGAACACAGCATAAGATCTTATTCAAACCTTGTGCTGCTGCTCGGCTGATATAGTTTCCTCTGTTGAAGTCTGACACCAAACTGAACCACCTGTTAGTTGAGACTTTAATCCAACCCAGTCACATTGAGAGGAGTACTGACCTTCAAATCTGAAAATAAAAACAGGATCCCACTGCAGTTTCCCTCTCTTTTAATTACCTCCCTGATTATCTCTTTAGATTTATGTCGATAAAGTGAAGTCTGTATCCTGCATCAGAGAATTATGGGAAATTTGACATCTTTATTGCTCTAATGATGGAGCACAAACCCCCAGAGCTGCAGCTTCTAGATATCCTGTCACGGGAGAAAATTGAAATGCAACTGAACAACAGCGTGCAGCCTTAAATCTGCCATCTTTTGTACTGTATATAAAAAAAACTAACACTTTCAAAGGAGCTGGAGCCTCTTTGTGCTGAGCCTGCTGGTTCTGAGGAGCGTTCTTTGTGTTACCACTGAAAGCCCAGCTCTATTGATCAGATCCAGCACTCACTCGGTGCAGGTTTAATTAGCTGGGCTACTTGTAGTCCCAGGACTGCGGGGCTAAGGCTACCCACAGGGCTCGATGAGAAGGAGGGTGTATTAAAGCATTAAAAGAAGAGACACAGAGACAGACAGAGAAAAGAGACAGAAACCGTCTGACTGGGTTTCGGCTAATCCTTCTCCAAAGCTTGAGGATTGTCAGATTCCTCATTTCACAGACTAAATGTCATCTTTCTCTCTCTCTCTCAGTCCCTTACCTCAGTTTTTTACCCCTCTGTTTAGTTTGAAGGCAGCAGCTGCAGATACAGAGTGATGAAGTGATACTTTCTGTCCGTCTCAAAGTGAAACCGAGCTTTCCATGGAGATCACTCTCACATGAAACTTGTGTAATCACGGGGGAATTCTCCAGTTCTTACACCTCACGTCCGACCCTGTCAAAACGCAGTCATGCAGAAATGTAACGTGCCTCAAAAGTGGCTTTGTCTGGAGGAAAACTTAAAGCTAACTTGTCAGTGGAGCTGTCAGCTGGGAGCCACCCTGAATGAAGCTGTAACAGCAGCTCAGAGGTAGAGGGGACTGCTGATTGATTCAGAGGCAGGGTGACATGAATGTGTGTGTGTGTGTGTGTGTATGTGTGTGTGTGTAAGTGTGTGAGTAATCAGCGGGAGCTTTAAGCTGAGTCTCCAGGAAAATACTTGACAATTCCAGTTTTTATCCATATCTTGGGTTTGCAATAGTTGACAATAATGTCTGTTTTGTGTCAGCTGCAGGAGAATAACTCTCTCCCTGTCCGTTTTCCTGCTTAAACATGTTTATATGCTGATCAAAAACCTACTAGAAGTGAGTATGTTAGCGCTATAAAGGAAAGCATTTCAGCATGCTGCTGTGTGATCACTGTTCAGTCTGACTAGAGCCTCTAAACGCTCTCCTCAGGAGGCTGCAGGTTTGTTCTCCTGATGGTTTTTGTCGCCGAGGGGATTTTTTTCTGTGACGAGTCCAAGGTGGGAAGATTACAAGCAAAATAAAATGTTGAATAAACCAGCTATTATTTAGGATTATTCTTAATTTTGTAACTACTGGTGTTTTATCTCTTCAAGTGTTGACATGTTGTGTATACAGTTTGATTTCACTCCGACGTGATGGACACGTTATAAGCCCTGTTAGCCTAACTAGCTACAAAACTCACAAACATTTTCAGTTTGACTACAAGCTACTTTTAAATCTACAGTATAATAATTTTTGATTAACATGATTGATTATGATGTTGTGTCATTATATTCATAACTGACAGTCTGTAAAAACGAGGATAAAATGTGTATAAACTCTTTTAAAATGAGCTCCAGTTTTATCAGCTGCAACAAATGTTAAAAGAGATGTATTAAAAATATAATAAACTGTATAAAAATGATCTTAAAATGGTTCATTCAGCTTGATGCTCCATTATCTAAAAATAAAATTAAAATTAAAATTAAATAAATAAAGTAAAATAAAATAAAATAAAAATAAAATAAAAGTTAAAATAAAAATAAAATAAATAAAAATAAAAGCACAGTTTAATCTTCTTGTACTTTTTTCAGTAATTTTCAGTTGTAACTGTATGTCTGTGCAGCAGTATGACTACTTTAAAGCTGCTGTAAGAAATTAATCATTTTTGGTCCGTTTTATCATAAACTCATCTCAAAAGGCTCCAAAAAGCCACACTCACATGCCAGAATCCTTATTTTGTAGGCTAAGACGAGCTTCTCCTGACTTTACCTTCAAAATCTAAGATTTGTTTATCTAAGCCTCCGCTAAAAAACACAAAAAACTAAACCGTTCCCAAATCTCCCTCTTATTTCTTTATTTTCTTCGTTTCACCCTGTCTCCGTTCACTGGGCTGCAGGAGTCTGGAGGAAAAACTGTTAAAGCTTCTTCTTCTTAAGTTCGTTGTTCTCACAGTGAACGCTTTAAAAAACCAGCTTGTGTCTGATCAGAACTCTTTTTATCACTCCTGTCTCTTAATGAATCTTGTCTCTTTTTTGAGTCTGTCTCTGGATCGTAATCGTCGCCCAAACCCAGGATTAACACTGAGATCAAAACTATCAGACTTCACACACACACTCCAAACTGCAGACAGATACGCTGTCATTATAATCCCAGCAGAGATATGAGGTTTGTACCCGTCCTTCTTGTAGAACTCCAGCATCATGTTGTCCGTGGCGACGCTGAGCGGCCGTCGACTCTGGTCGTTCTGCCTTCGATCCACCTGATCCATGTCTGGAGACGGCATCGAGCTGTAGTTTGCGTTGTGGTTTGTGTGGACCGGGCTCCCATAGTTCCCAGTGACGTTGAACTCGATTTCTGAGAAAAGCAGAAACAATTCAGCGTCTAATTATCAGAGGAAAACACACCCAAGTCTTGATTTTGTGTTCCTCCTCACCTCCGGGGAAGAACCAGTCAGCGTGCTGAATGATCGGCTCGATGATACCGACGATCTGCAGGGAGACTGTCGTCATCATCTCTGTGATGTTCCTGCAGCAGACAGAGGGGAGGCAGACGTTTTACAGCGGGACAGTCAAGGAGAAACAGCAGCGATTAAGACGTCTTCATGACATTACAGAAGCATTAAAAGGAGAGAGTTAAAATCATTTCAGAAATGTCGGCTTATTAAACCACTAATTAAAATTTAAGGAGGCTGTAAAATACAAGAACGTGTCCTTCACACGCCTCAAACTACTCAGTCATCACCGTGCATACTTCATACAACTGGAATAGTGAAAAGAGTCTGAGGAAACATATATCTCTGTTAAAAGTGCGACACAGTCAAAATAAAAAGCAGTGTAGGGCTGGGCGATAAACCAAAAATTTACTGATACCGAAGTTTACGACAATAACCCACGTCATTTTGCCCAAATGGGTATATTCAGTGTCAAAAAAATAAACAAATAAAAGTTATAAATAAAAGACAGGTGAGGAGATGGAGGACGGTTCAAAAGTTGGAGCGGCTGGATGTGGGAGGGGGTGAGCAGCTTGTGGAGTAGTTATCATCCATTTATCGTTATCGAGGTGAACTGATCAATCTATCATGATATTGATTTAAGGTCATATCGCCCAGCCCTAAAGCAAAGTGTCCACTTTGTAGGGAGAGAAGAGAGAAGAAGAAGGAATAACTGACATAGTTTTAAAGCATGACGGCCTTTAAACAAACTCAGTAAAATCAGAAATCTCAAAATCACAAACACAAAATTTGTTTGTACCTTCGGATAAAATGTTGGTGAAAACAGATTTTGATGGTTTTTGAATAATTTAAACTTAGAATTTAATTAAAACAAAAAAACACAGGAAACATTAAAACTGACAAATTATGAAGACTGTTTGCTCATTTCAATTTTCACAAAATTTGGCACAGAGACGAGAAAAACTCAAACTGTTGAAAAAAATAAACACCTGGAGGAAAATCTCTCGACAAACCAGGATAAGTTCTGACAGACATGCAGAATAATAAGCCATGATATCCAGACGCTCGGGCTGCAGTGCTTCAAAACAGACATGACTCTGTAGTGGAAATCACTGCATGGGCTCAAACTCACCTCCAGAAACCAAACTGTTACACCGCTCAAGAAGAAACCCTGCGATATATCTGAGAGGGGAAATGGAAATCTCTCCTTTGGTTCACAAATCAAAATTTGACCTTCTTTTTGGAAATCTTGGATCCTGTATCTTCAGCTCCAAAGACAAGAAGAGTCACCTCACAGTTCAACAGCCAGCATCCGTGCTGATACGGGGATGCATAAGTCTTGGAGCAACCTATGCTGCCGTTAAAAAAATGACCTTCTCAGAGAGGACCTTCATATTTCACAGAGGAGACGCCAAAACCTGTTCAACACGTATCACAACGACATGGTTCTGTAGTAAGTAAAGGTGCCTTTACCCTTCGTCGTTCATCCACAGCAGGTTCGGTCCAAGGACAATAGCGATGTTTCCGGGCGTCATCTTGTTCACATCCTGGTACTCCGTCAGCTTGGAGAGGAACTTGATCAAATACCTGAAGAGAAAACAGAAAAACGCTGATTTAATTAAAAAATCATCAAATGTAACATCGATTTAGCCGACGCTGATCGGCTTTCTTAAACACCAACATCAGAGATAACCAGAGGAGAAGTGAGGATGAACAATGTCTGTTTATTAGAACTGAACATTTAATTTAAAGTTCAGGAAACGTCTCTTTTGTTTCATCTAAAATAGTGATTTTTCAGCTAATCTGGAGGGTTTATGAATAATTTATCAAACTCTAAAGGAAGAAAAGTCGCTCTGAAAATCACAAAATCACCAGAAAACCAGCGAAACTGTTTCTCCTGGACAGCACTGATATATTAAACTAAAGTGCCTCCGCGCGGGAGAATTAACAGCTTGTAAATGTGTGGAGCTTTTGTAGGAGTGCATGAATTGTAGCTGCACAGATAGCGGTCAAGGTCAGGAGGATGTGTTGGCTTGTTTTATCGGGCTGAATGTAAAATGAAGTTCTCGCAGTGCTGCAACTTTGTTAGATTTTAATTTAAGTGAGAAATAAGAAAAATACTGTGATCCAGGTCAGGACTCCACCGTGATACGACGAGCACGTTTCTGAACCAGACTGAGCGTACTGTAAGTTAGAGGGAGCTCTGTGATGAGGACAAAAACTGGGCTAGTGTGTTTCTGTGGCCGAGTGACTCATCCTGATCTGAAGTACAGCTGAGTGAACATCAGGCAGCTCATTCCAGCGAGCAGCCATCATCTGGACAGGTCTGACAGGTCTCCTCAGAGGACGCCCGTCTAAAAATACGCCCTATTTGTGCAATTTCATGATGACACTGACAAGAGCCGCCGATCCTGAACTTTCAATTTCTCTCCTGTCACTTTCCTCTAGTCTCCCTCCACACGGATCTCCTCTGTTCTTCTGGATTATGAGATAATCCAGCAGATATCAGTGGATCACTTTGGATCGATGTTGACGGAGTTATTGTCAGACTGGTTTCTGCTCAAGTCCTCTTTTTTTCTGTGCAGCTCTGTTTTTAAAAGTTATTAGGGGCTTCGTGTTTTCTATGATTAACATAGATTGTCAATATGATTGACAGCCTAAAGGAGTACAGAGATTGCGTAGCTTATCCAGGGGAGCGTCATCACACGGTGCAATGTTGGTTTTAGGAAGTGGAGAATAAACGCAGAGCTTTTCGACACATATGTAAACGCTAGATGGCTTACGTACGCTGTTAGCCAATGGAGACCAACATCCACACATGGCGGCCATCTTGCTTCAAGCAGCTCCTCCACTCATAACATTACCGACTACAGTTCATGTAGCATTTAAATAACCGTAGATTAATTAATTTTAAAAGTTTGGTTTGTAACAAACCTCAGAGTTTTAGTTATGTATGTTATATTAGTAATATTTTTATTATAGGGATAACTATAATAACATACATAAATATGTATTTTTAATATAAATTTCTGCCTCATGTTGCTGTTTTAGATGTTTTTAACAAACCAAACAGTTTGGAAATCATGTGCAATTTAAGTTTTGTTGAATCGAAAGAGCATTTCTGCCTCTACAACTGATGTAAAGTTGCTGGGTCAATTTTGTTAAACGTACTCGGTCTCACTCACAGCAAGTCTGTTAGCCAAGTCAGACAGCTGATAAACACGAACACATTCACAAAGACTGACACTTAGACGAAAAATGTAGGCTGTCATACAAGAAATTAAAGTCTCGACTGTTGTTCAGCCTTGACAACTCGACTCAAAAGTTAGCCCTTGCACGTAAAATAGCCGTGAAACAACCGTGCTTCATGATTAAGTCTTTTTTTCCTCAAAGAAAATCTGTCATTTCAATATGTCCAAGTATCCCGACTCATAGCCACGTTATAAAGGTCTGTAATAAACTAAAACATTCATAAATCCATCAAGATCTCAGCGAGTTGAGAGTATTTTCGATCATGCAGATTTCTCAACTTCCGTCAGCTACCATAGAACGTACTGGAGTAAGATGGCCGCCGTGTAGGGACACTGGTGACTCCGCCTCGAGTCATCAAGCCTTTCTTATAGATACCTACAGCTTTTTGGCTTCAAATCCATAATCCATATACTCCAGCAGCACCTCATGGTGACAAAGACGAGACAGTGACTCCTAATTTACTCTTTCTGACAAAGTCTTGGAGCAAAAGAAGACAAGGGAAAGTTTTCTGCTGTCCTCGTTATCCTGCAGCTCCCAGAGTCTGACAGACGAGTCAGTGAGAGAACCAGTCCCACAAGTGACAAAGTGACAAAGTGACAAAGCCACAGCGTTTAAGATCTCCTGCTGATCTCCGCTGAGCGAGGATTTCATGCTTCAGTCTATTCGGGATTTTTGCCGGGAAATGTAAAGTGGCATTTAGAGCCCGAGGCGCCGCAACCCGCAAATCGGCAAAACACAAACAGATCAAGAAAGCATCTTGAGCAGTCTCAGAGCACATTAGGAGTGTTTAAGAAATGAGCTGCAATAACAGAAATGAAACTAAATATGAAGCAAAAAACTGACTTTAGGGACTTTAGGAAGTGAGACATGCAGCCAAGACACGCCTGTCCCAGTCACAATGTACAGATCGCCCAGTTTAAAAACCTCTTGAGTGACAACTTGGTCTTTTTGTTGCCAAAAAGTGACGTACAACTTCAAGAAGTGAGTGTAATTTCATTGTCTTTAGTACAACCGAACTGGTCTGAATTTGGAGCCCTGGTCTTGTTTTTGTTTGTGTCACAGAAGTCACCACGACACCCCTCATCCATCTCTCTTGTTCAGAGGTGTTTGTGTTCATAAAATTGGAAAGTATGTTTTGGACTTGTCTTTTGGTGTTCTTTCTTCTCTTAAAGTCTCAGGGACTTTTCAAAAATCAGGGCACAACTTTGAGTTTGAAGATTTTCTGCAGGAGTGAACGAGCTGCAGAGTTTGATATGCAACCAGCTGTGATTTTTAAATCGAAGAGAAGCTTATTTCACCCAGAATTCACGCTATTTTAGTCTCACTTCAGATAAAACCAGGCAGCTTTTTTGCAACAGTAGTTAGTCTAAAAGATAGTCCGGGGTCAAGGTCTGTGAAACCGAGTCTTTGGCTCTGACCCAGCCTTCATTTCAGAGCTCCAGATATCTTCTCCCAGTATGAATCATAGTTGGCCGGCTCTGTGCTGAACAAATTAAGCAACATAAAAAAAAACGAGCAGGGCACCAGAGAGGACCTCGAAAAGCAAAACATGGAAAAACTGACTCACTTGAAGTTGTTGTTGTTGGCTGGCGGGAGTTTCTCACAGGCGCTGAGGAGAGCCTGCAGTCTCTTGTCTTGATCTTGAATGCTGAAAGATGACAGAAATTTCAGATATTTCAAAGAAAACACGCACAAACTTAAAGATAAGGGTTCAAAATGCGGTCAGAGCGATCTCTACTCGTATTGAAAACACAACTTTGAGAAGATACAGACTTGGAGGCTTGGATCCAGTCGTTGTAGAGCTCGTATGTCATTAAGGGCTCAGGAAGCTCCCGCAGGTACGACTTCAAAGCACCTGGAAAAAAAATAACAAGATAATTCATGACGGATAAATTCATCTGCAAGTTTGTCTTCATGAAATTTACACATAGTCTTAATGTCTCTGCATGAGCTCAGAGTGTCGTCCTCAGGTAAACTAAAAGTCTGTATTTTACACCATGTCATCAGTGAAGAGATTTAATCATTAGCATCAGAGCTGCTGCAGTCGGATTATTCATTTTTAATGCCTGAATAAAAAAACTCAAAACTGAGACTCTGATAAAAACTCCTTCAGAAAACTGTTTGAAAATAAACCCAGAGCTATTTCCAAACCCTTTTTCATCAACGGCGGAGTGTGGGAGTGTAATTTTCCAGCGCTGATGAGAGGGGTGACGGCTGACTGGGCTTCTCTCTGACTTGTCTCTTTTTTCTCCTCTCTCTCTGGTCTGGTGCTTTTCATTTCCCTCGGGGATGTGTGGGATGGATGACAAACAACAGAGCCTCAACAGGGCATCCCTCACTGGGAGACGGCTCGCAGGCGGCCGTCGTTCCGTCTGAGTTTGGGAGCGAACGTGTCCGTCTCAGAGTCCGATCTGACGCATTTAATCACGCTAATGCCGAACTGGAACTTCGCAGAGAAAAGGTTTCTGCTTTTCCTTTTTGAGGCTGATTGCAGACGAACCTCCTCCCATCATGACCGGGACCACCCCCACTGGGACAGGACCACAAATTAGATTTTGTGCTGGAGCTAACCCAGTTTAATATGAGATCATTAGAGGAGAGATACTGGGATTCATCTTGAAGCTGTCTCCGTCTCCACATGCCCGAGTGAACACGGCACACTGATTGACTCTGATGTGAGATCTGATAAAGGAACACATCGTACCGGGGTGGTGGTGTATCTACAGCTTTTGTGGTCTTTATGATGAAAAGTGACCTCTATTTTCTGGCGGCGCACTTACAGGATTTTTAGCTGGTTTAATCAGTCACTGATGAGGCACTAAAGCTATGCTAATGATAGAAACTAGTTAACATGATCAGTCCTCTATGTTGTCCTTTTATTCTCCAACTTCTAGATCAGCTTTTTCTGTGTGTGTGTGTGTGTGTTTGGAAAGAGGCGACTGCAGCACCTTCAGTTCAGCATCAATCACAGACTGTTTTGTTTTGCCATCACCCTCTTAATCCTGTGGAGCTACAGAAACAGTTTAAATGGATCCTAAAGAAAACCCTGATCTATTCTCTCATGATTATAAGTTATCACACAAACAACTCATTACTATGCAATGCAATCTTACATAATACAGTATAATACCATCCAGCTCGGTGTTACACAATACAACACAATGTACAACGTTCTTTTCTGAAACACGATGAGACACAATAAGACAGGCTGCAGCACAGACTATATATGTGATACTATGTGATGCAACAGGATCTAATATAACATGATAATCTGTTCTGACACCATAGGATACAAAACTGCACAAAACACGATATGATAGGGCTGGGCGATAAACCGAAAATTTACAGATACCAAAATTTACGACAATAACTGACGTCATTTTGCCCATATCTGTATATTCAGTGTCAAATAAATAAATCGAAGTTAGTTTTGGTTGTGTGTATGTAGGCTATGGTCTCATGTCCCTTTAAGACGCTGTCCTACGTCAGAGACGAGACATCCAGTCCGTAACAAAGAGGGAAAGACAGGTGAGGAGATGGAGGACGGTTCAAAAGTTAATGTGGGAGGGGGTGAGCAGCTTGTGGAGTAGTTATCGTCTATTTATTGTTATCGAGGTGAACTGATCAATATATTATGATATTGATTTGAGGTCATATCGCCCAGCCCTACTATATGATATACTGCAATAAAAAACACTATCAATTCGACGTGATGTGACAAAAAAAAAGATCTAAAAAGACACATATCGCCCTCTAGTTTTGGGGAGGAGGACATGTTCACGTCAATAATTCAATGTATACGCAGCCAAGGAGAGAAGTCCGATTTGGTGAAAAAAACAAATTATGAACTTAGTACGGATAAGCTGTGCATGTAAACGCACTGACTGTTGTAGTTAAGACAACAGGGTCAAAGTCCTAATCTGCACTTATTTCACATTAAATGAACAGATTTAAGACCTCTTACTGTCCAAGCTGAACGTAGCAACATAAGCCATGAGGAAGGAGAAGGATGTAATTTGTCATAGATGTATCTCCATGTAGTTTAAAACCTTTGACAAACTTTGCTCTAATTTTTGTTTCATAGGGTAAACACTTCATCAAAAATGCATCTGTCCTCAGTGAAAGATATTTCCATCGCCTCTGAAAAGTTATTATTGTGGAAAAGTACTGTTTTCATCTGTCAACAGTGTTATATAGCAGTATGCTCCAGTGCAGACGAACACGACTCTCAAAAGAAAAGGGGGAAAAAAAAGATCAATAGCTGCAGCATAAAAGCTTGAAAGCTTTTCTTTCTTTTGTAGTCTATAGCTGTTCTGATTTAAGAGCGAATCGGTGACAGCAGCAACAAAACACATCTTCTTTGTATTTTTTTTCTGGAGCAGCTTCTGCAGAAGATGAAGAATCTGTCTGACACTAATCCCAGTTATATTTGGAATTTATCACCAGACATATTTGAGATAGTTTATTGAATTTATGTCGAAAAACACAGAAGTATGGAAGGGGAGAAAAAGGAGGAAAAACGGGCTGCTCTTCTCCTCTAGATGCTGACTCACGTGTAGCAACGAGAGCTGGATGTTAATGGATGTTTATTAATTACAGCTTCACAGTACCTGATATGTGCAGGAGAAATAAACAAACCCTCAAAAATGGGATTTAAAAACATCAGGGGTTTGTCTGATTCAGGCCACGTTCGGATCATGTAGCAGCTTAATTACAATATTCAGCCCTTAATCTATTTTTTCTCCTCTGAGTGGAAGTGAACAGAAGTCTCATTTACACACCGCCTCGGCCCGAAAGGCACTAAAATGAGATTTCTAACGAGCTCTGGGTGCCAACTCATAAATCCACTCCTGTAAGGCAAAGTTCCTATTCCAGACAATAGTAATCAGTCGTCATGGCAACTGATTACAGGAAGCTTGGGGGGGTTCCAGTATGCAGTGGCGGGGAGTCGTAATTAGCTCACCTGCGATGGCGTGTGGGTCTGCAGAGTACTCCTGAACATCCAACACCCCGCAGTCCAGAGAGGCCTTGAGCTTTTTTAGTTTGGAGGCCGAAGGAGCGACTCTGAACAAACCCTGAGGAGAAACACAAAACAAACACACATGTGGTGAAGGAGAGAGCTGAATCCAAAGGAGGGGCGTGTCGGATCATGACAGACTTGTTTCCACACATGGAGGCCCTGACCTCTGAATGTTTTAGCTTGTTTGGGGAGTTACAGTTACAGTACACCTTGTTTATAGTTTCTGTTCTCTCTTTGAGTCACATATACGCCCCAGTAGGACCCAACTGTACAGCTCTCTATGAGGAGCTGGTGTCCTGGTAAAGTGAAATTTATACCAAACTGAGTTACAGGAGGAACAGCGAGGACTCTGCTGCTTGTGCTGGATTTACAGATGGAAATTACCATTGAAACAACAATGAAAACGAAAGATAAACAAACAAACAGTAAAATACTGTGTGACTGGAAGCATTGGTTAAAGGTATATTTCGGCGTAAAATTAATCTAGGGTCAAACACACCGTAAAAACGAGTTAGACTACCCCTCGAGAGATGAATGTTGCCAACCGCTTGCTTCTCTAGTTATACCAACTTTAGTAACGAAGATGGCAATGCAGAGAGCCGCGCCCTTAACCTAAACGCCACTCTATCGCCACGAATAATGCTCAGAACAGCACCTAACTTCATCAACGGGACATATAGGGTCCCAGCCACCAAACATCTTTTTAACTTTAGCAAAGAAACTAGACACAACTCACCTACTCTCTTCCAGCAGCCGCTTGTTTGTAGTGAGACCTCAGGCCAGTCCATTACAGACTACAGTGGGGTGATCATAAATGTTCTTCCTTGAGCTGCATAACCCCGCTGTAGTCCGTAATGGACTGGCCTAGGGGTCTCGCTTCAAACAAGCGGCTGCTGGAAGAGAGTAGGTGAGTTGTGTCTAGTTTCTTTGCTAAAGTTAAAAAGATGTTTGGTGGCTAGTTCTATGTCTGTGACCCTATATGTCCTGTTGATGAAGTTAGGTGCTGTTCTGAGTATTAATTGTGTCTATAGAGTGGCGTTTTGGTTGAGGTTTGTTTACGGCTCCTCAGACCGCTGTGTATTGCTATCCTGCGGTCGTTACTAAAGTTGGTAAAACTAGAGAAGCAAGCGGTCAGCAACATTCATCTCTTGAGGGGGTGTCTAACTCGGTGTTAGGGTGTGTTTGACCCTTGATTAATTTTACACCAGAATATCCCTTTAATGATAACACAATGATAACAGGGGATCTCTCTCTTCCTCCACCTCTCTGTCTCTGTGAAGCAGGATGGTATTGACATGCTGTCTAACAGCGCATGATCATAACATCTATTTCTAACATTATCTTTAATGTTTTTGTTGGTTAGTGTGTTTTTCTCTACAGCTAAGGTCAGGCTTTTTTAAGAATCAGTCTAATAGTTGAACTTGTAGAGTTGTGCTGATTTTTAACAAAGCCTCAGGGCTGTTTGATGATTGAGTTACCTGAGTTTTTCAGAGAGATCATTTCAGCCACATACAGGATATTGTATAAGCTTTCATTGATGGTTTATTGCCTCTATTTGAAGCTCCCATGAGGAGTTTTAGCAGGTTATGAAACAAACTGAAATGAATACTGATGCCTCTCTGTGAACAAAACAAACAATAAAGACCATTTGAGAAAAGACTGATTATTTCTTCTTGGATATATTTATAGCCTCAAGCCTAGAAAAATATGACCGAGTCTTAAATTTACAAACACACAGTGAGTGAAACGTATGACTGTCAAAAGAAAGGAGGATAAAAACTCTTATCTCAAAACTCTGCTGGTTTATATTTTACCAATCTACAGGACAAAATCTGCAAAAAAAGAACAGATTTCACTTTGTCCACAGGGGGCGCCAAAATCCACACAAACCTAAAGTTACTCAGAGGAGCTTTATCACCTTCTTATTGTTAAACCTGCGCTGCATGTAAATCAACTGCAGTTTGAGGCTTTTACCTTCCCTCCTTATAAATAAATGAGTATTTGATTCTGTTAAGTCTCTAACCCTCCTGATGGTTTCAGTCATTTCTTTTTCAGTCATTTTAACAAAACTTTTGGGTCATTTAACTCAACCGCTAATGACTGAAACACCTCATTCAACACCCGCAAATCGCCTGATCGTTAGCTGCCCCGTGTAAAAAAATATTATCCATAATGTTCAGCAAACATATTAAACCAAATTACTGTAAAATGGAAATTAACTGACTCATAATGATGTATTTGTTTTTCTCTTTTCATCTCGTGCAGTTTTGATGATGGAAAACATCGACCGGACCATCAATATTTCTCCATTAAAGCGTCATTTAAGGCTGAGCAATTAAAGCAGCTCCGGTTTCAGCTCACTGGCCTGATTACAAAAAATTAGGACACTTCTTACCATCAGACATTAATTACACAGTCATGGACTATTTGTTTCAGGCTTTAAGCAAATGACTCGAAGGAGCCGAACTGTACAAGGACCGCATTGGAAACATCTACCATCAGTAATTAAGAGTGACTTCATCTCTGCGGTGCCCTCCAAAAAGCGTCCCTGAAGTGTGTTTGTTTTCTGTATCTGTGGATGTGTGTGACAGATGCAGTGTGTGTCTGTGTGTCTCACCTCCTCCTGCATGCCACACTCCAGCAGCATAGTGACACAGGCCTCGATGGGAAAGGCAATATCTCTCCCGCTGAGCGCTAAGTGCTCCTCTAATGGTTTCCCGTAGCATGGTTTCTCTGCCCAGGTCTCTGCCAATCGCACACACACACACACACACACACACACACACACACACACACACACACACACACACACACACACACACACACACACACACACACACACACACACACACACACACACTTATTAAAATGTGCATGACATACAGAAGCGGCTCTGCTGTTTGTGATGCTTACTTCCTCTTTATGAATACAGATGAAAATCATTTTCTCTGAGGTTGCAGAAAGTTCCCCAAACAAACAAACAAACAAATAAGACATATACTTTCTGGATGACCTTCACAACTGCTCTACAACATACAGATGTTTGTTAAAATCACCGCAATATTCGTGCTTACAAAATCTGAGAAATCTGAGAGTTCATGTTTTGTTTTTAAAAAGCAGCTGAGACCAGATTCTCTCCTCTTCAGACCAGTTTAAGGTACATACACTGTACAACATGATACAGTGCAATACAACACATTAACATACAAGGCCTTATAACACAATATGAGAGGATATGACAACCAATAAATGACACAGTAACTTATAACATGATATATGACACCATGGATTAGGATATGAGATACAAAACTATATGATACAAGATGTCATAATATAAATAAATAAATAATAGGAAAACAGCACAATATGATACAAGATGATAGAATCTAGAATAATACAGTATGATCCAAAACGATATGATATGATACGGTATGATAAAATATTACAATATGATACAAAATGATGTCAAATGTAACAAAAAGATAAGATGTAACATGATTCAATTCACTCCAAAATGGTCAAACACTAAACAAAACAAATACAAAACAATACTATATGATACAGTATGTATAGTATGATATATTGCGTAACTGTAAGATCAAGTACGTAATTGTATGATATGTTACGCTCTGAAATTTACTCTACGATGTGATATAAAATAAAACAATAAGATATGATAGGATAGAGTGCAATTTGATACAATACTATTCCATATGACATAGCAATAGGATATGATATTTAGTGATACAATACATTACGATAGAGTCTGAAATTAAACGATACGATATGATACAATATGTTCTGTAACAATAAGATAATATACGATTTGATATGATACAATATGATAAGTAATGATACAATAAGATATGATAGGTTATGATGAGATACTGTACTATTCCATATGTTATGTAGGGATATATTAAGATACATTCTGAATTTATACAATATGATATAATATGATTTAATACAACACATAACAATACAAAATGATACACTACGATATGAGATGTGACAATGAGAAATGATACAACGGATACAATACTGTATGGTACTCAATATAAATTGTAACAATATGATACAATATGATATGATATGAAACGATATAATATGATATGATAATATATGATACAATATAATCCGATATGATACGATGCAATATGATACAATATGATACGATACGATTGTAAAGGACAAACATGAGGATATGATTCTCTGATTGTCCTTAAGTGATAATTGTTGGTATTTATTTTACTCTGAGGCCGATCAAAACCTTTTATAAGAAAACTCAGTGTGTCGGTAAAACTGCTTTGAGTATGTGTGACTGTTGCAGATGTTGTTGCAGATAGATATAAACATGGACAGCGTATATTATAGAGATGATGTTTTTGCTTTTTCTTGTATTTGTAATAAAAACAGAAGTCCGATTGAACTGCTGTGTTGTTATTATCTGACCAGTGCAGGTGTCACTATCCGGCCTTCTCCTCTTGCAGAGAGCAAATGTTATGAGTCAGTAACACACAGCTGCACAGTCTTCTCTGAATCAAGCTGAGCGTTTCTAATAGTTTAAGCTAATTTAATCCTCATAAAGTAAATATCAAAGCAGTTTTAGAGATTAGGAGTCATTTCATTCATAGTCTGATTGCATTAGTAGGTCATGTAGAATCATCCGTATGAATATCAGTCGAGGAGATTTAAGTTAAATCTGTCACACACCAAGGCTCTTTTTTTAGTGATTGAAGCGTCGAGATCGTAAACAGCTAACATCAAACCGCAGGACCCCAAACTGTCAACAGGCCTTCATAAACACATACACAACGCTGGGATCTTTCTGCGACAAAACAAACAGCAGAGCCTGAGCGTGCTCATGGCAAAGAGTCACAGACAGACATCATCAGGAGTGTTTTGGACCCAGACTCACCCTGATGAGCTTTGATCTGTGGTAAAACACTTTGAAGCAGCTCTAATGACTTCCTGTGGTACTCAGCCTGCACTTCTATCAGCTAGATGGAGAGAGAGAGAGAGAGAGAGAGAGAGAGAGAGAGAGGGAGAGAGAGAGAGGGAGCAGAGTGTCTGACATCAACAAACAGAATATTTGTGTTTCTTCACTAATGCAGCAGAGAGGAGAGATGTCGGACTTACTGTCTGGAAGTAGCTTGCATAGTCGATTTCTTTGGCCACAAAACTGTACATGTCTGCTGACAACTGATCCTGGAGGGGAGACGACAAATACCAACAAAGGGACAACATTATTAACTTTAATTTACAGCTTTTTTCATTTAACATCTACTCTTTAAATTTTTTGCATTTATGCCAAACATTCAACATTCAAAAGCTACAGCAGCGTAAATGAAACGGGTCACACCTACAGCTGAGAGCCAATCTATAAAACCATATTGGCTCACAGCTGCTGGTCCTGCAGAGCCACAGGCTTCTCATTTCCCATCTTTCTCGACTGTGTCCACACCTGCCCGTGACTCAGATAAGAAAGACGCCAAACTGAGCCGGAAATGGACGAGTGGAAGGTCATCTTTAGGATCAGAGGATCTGGTGTTTGCTCACATTATGGCCTCCTTAGCTGTTTATACTTTGGTTTACTTTGTTCTGTTGGAAGCCAGTTTTCTGTTATTTCATTTTGTCTGTTTTGGACTTTCTTTTGTAAGTTTTAGGAATGATTCTGGACAATCTTTGTCCGACCATGGATTTTTTGGTGCAGTCCTGCATGTTTTACCCCTTTGACAACTGTAACTATCCAGATCCATGACACTGATTCGCTGTAGCTTCATGACCACCCCTGCAGCTGTGTGCTGGATTGCATTATCGTAATATTTTGCCTCCCCCATCCTTCTCTGTGAACCGTACAACACCTTTGCATGAGCGTTTATAAAGTGTTAAAACTTCTCCCACACACTCGCTCAGTATTCAGTCGTCTGTAAACAGTGAAATAATAATGAGCGGCGGTGATGACCGACCCGACAGATCTCCATGCGGTTGGCTGCCTCCTCCATCTCTTCCCTGAGGTGGTCGGCCTTGGCTCCTGTCGGCTGCAGGTTGCTGGAAAGTCCTGAGGACTTGGTGGACTGATAATACCTGCGAATGAAACAACAACAACGTGTTTGTCTCTTTTTCAGATTTGATCAATTCAGCACGTCAAAGTGAAGAAAGATGTTTTTATTTTCACTCTCAAAGGCTCAAGATTTCGTTCCTGTAAGCGATTTTGAACCCCAACAGAACCTGACAGCTACTTTAACAAAACAGAGGATCCCACAGATCACTCATGTCTTCAGCTGATGGAACACAAACCTCTGACAATCTGCATTTCTGCTTTCTCCTCGCTCTCTTTCTCTCTCTGTCTGAGACTTTCTCTCTGAGTGCAGATAAAAATGCTGCGCCGCCAGAGGAGCTCAGCGCACAGCGGCATGATGGGAAAAGTTGTCTCAGATTTGGGTCACCAAAAAAACCAACTGACTGACTGACTGGCCTGCAGTGAAGAAAATCTCATTTCTCCAGGTCCGTGCTCAGAAGTGACAGAGAGTGAGCGAAAAAAGGCTAACAGACGATTACTTATTTTACAGAAGCAAAATCTGAACTAACATGACGACTCAAACAGCTTTAGATCATTAAAGGGTCACTTCACCTGTCCAAGAGGCAAAGGTGTAAAAATCACAAACTGTTTGAATACCGAGTGAAGAAACTAGGGCTGGGCGATAAACCAGAAAGTTACCGATACCAAATTATACGACAATAACCGACGCCATTTTGCCCGTATCGGTATATTCTGTGTCAAATAAATAAATCAATAAAAGTTGGTTTTGGATGTGTTTAGGTAGGCTTTGTTCTCGTGTCCCTTTAACGTAACAAAGAGGGAAAGACAGGTGAGGAGATGGAGGACGGTTCAAAAGTTGTAGCGGCTGAAGTAGACGAAGTTAATGTGGGAGGGGGTGAGCAGCTTGTGGAGTAGTTATCGTCCATTTATCGTTATCGAGGTGAACTGATCAATATATCGTGATATAAATTTGAGGCCATATCGCCCAGCCCTACAAGACACCGATGAGTGATACAGGAACAATCCTCAACAGGTTTCATGTCCCAGTATCAGATCCATCTATTTGCATGTTATCACCTGTGGATCAGTGATTTTGTCTCTCCTAAGTCCAACTGTTTTACAGAAACGCAGAACAAAACCTCTAAAATCAGATTAATTTAGCGAATTTGCATGTAATGTGAGATAATGAGCAGCTCTCTCGAACATTAAACCGGCGTTAACATGCAGAGCAGCGACACCGAGACGTTTAATCTCAGTGTTTGTGCTTCAGTATTCAATAAACACCTGTTTCAATACTGCAGAGGAGAGATACGTCTAGTTGGCAGCGAGTGTTGATCCTCTCTACCGCGGGGCTTTGTTCACTCAGTGGTCCGAGATAATTAAACCTCAGGAGGAGGTGAAGTTCAGTTTGACAGCATCAGGAGCTGCAGATTTACAAACTCGGCTGGAGTATTTCCTGCCTTAATTTGGGATTTTAATCTGAGAGAATATTTCACTTCTTCTCCATGGCAGTTTAGCTCAGTTAGTAGATCCAGGACCTCATGTATGGACACTTGAGTCCTCACTGCATCGATGTCCAGTCCTGGTGTAATCTGGTTTATGTCTCCCTCCACTCTTTCAGCACGTTTTCCTCTGATCGTGTTGAGGAGCGTTGGCAGACCGAGACGTTTTTCTCACAGTTTCACTTTTGTGCAACCGAATCCCAGTGACATTCACTGGGAGGCTTCAGGACCAGTTAATTCACAGGGGATGGGGTTTCTCAGATCGCTGCAGAGCCTCTTTCTCACACTCACACCGTCACACACTCACCGTGTTCGAGCCGAGTCCATGTCCAGGACCAGCTTGGCTAAATGTTTCCTTTGTTTCTGGATGTTTGGGATTTCCACCTGAAGGAGCAGAGCAGAGGAGTGTTTGTTGTTTGTCGGTGTGAGAGAGACCAGAGACAGACTCGGGATTGTCAGAGGCTGAACACCTGTGTGTGTGTGTGTGTCAGTCAGATTAGGGTACTGTCTGATTAACCTGACAATAATCCCTGATTACAGTGTGGTGTCTATAATCATGGAATATACTGATGTAAATTACTAATCTGACCTTTTCCTCGTGATTCATTTTGCAAACATTAGTTTCTTCTCATTTTTAGAAACATAAAAACTTTCTATCCTGACATGAAAATGAATGAAACAAAAACGTTAATTAAAATTTGATGTTAGGAACAGAGACAAAAAACACTGAAAAAGTTGTGCAGTCTGAGGAGCCATAAACAAACCTCAACCAAACACCACTCTATAGCCACAAATAATGCTCAGAACAGCACCTAACTTCATCAACAGGACATATAGGGTCACAGACATAGTACTAGACACCAAACATCTTTTTAACTTTGACTCATTTCTTTAGCAAAGAGACTAAACACAACTCATCTACTCTCTTCCAGCAGCTGCTTGTTTGTGTGGGAGCCCTGATAAGTCGATCACAGAGTGCAGTGGAGTTTTGCAGCTCAAGGAAGAACATTTATGATTATTGCTTCATATAAATGAGCCGTTTTACTCGGTGGTCGACTCATCAGGGTTCCCCCCACAAACAAGCGGCTGCTGGAAGAGAGTAGGTGAGTTCTGTTTAGTCTCTTTGCTAAAGAAATCAGTCAAAGTTAAAATGATGTTTGTTGTCTAGTACTATGTCTGTGACCCTATATGTCCTGTTGATGAAGTTAGGTGCTGTTCTGAGCATTATTTACGGCGTTTTGGTTGAGGTTTGTTTATGGCTCCTCAGACCTCTCTGTATTTCTATCCTGCGGTCGTTACTAAAGTTGGTATAAATAGAGAAGCAAGCGGTCGACAACATTCATCTCTGAAGGGGGTGTCTAACTCTGTGTTTGACCTTAACTTCATTTTACGCCGGAATATCCCTTTAAAAACCTCCAGAGAACCATCTCCTAACGAATAAAGTTAATTAGTTAGTTCATAATTGACACTTTGGAGAGGCTGAGTCTTCCAGAAGTAAAAGGTCTGAAGAGCTTCACCACTCTGTGAGAGACTGAGTGAGCGAAGGGTTCGAAAAATCTCAGATCTCAATGTAAAAATACGACTTTTCATAGTTCATCATATAAAAATCAAGACTGGACCCTGAGGCAGCACTGCAGTAAAAACAGACGTGACATGAACTATGCATCCTCTGCTCTTAAGAGGAAAGCGACCACTCAGGTTGCTATGAGCGTTCAGTCCAAAGGCTATGGGGATACATAAGAGCCACAGCACGGGTAGCTTATACATCTGTGAAGACTCTTTTAATGCAGAACAGAAAATACAGGTTTTACATGATGGTCTAGCTCAGACAGGCCTGTACCATGAGGCAGGTTAAACCTCGGGGATTCGTACCTCTGCGAGGTCGTACAGAGGCTCGACGACGTCTCTCTCGATGGTGAGCTCGAACAGGATGAGCTCCTGAGCCAGCCTCTCCTGCGTCTCTCCGCAGAGCTTCAGCATCTTCCTGCAGCAGAAAACAGGACAGAGGATCCTCAGAGAGCAGACAGAGAGGACCGTCACAAAAACAGCCGGCGTCACGGTGAATAATGGAGCGCCACAGTTTGAATTCACTTCACTTTCAAACAACACAGATACAAATACGAGTCCTGTAGAAGTAACACAGAGGAGCTGATGTAAGACACTGTAATTTACTCGAGTGGAAAACAGCCACTACTGCGCTGTAGCTTTACATCAACGTGAGCGTGTGACACGAGTTTATATCTCACTCTTTTGTCCAATTAAAAGGACAAATCTGTTTCAAAGTCCAGCAACAAATGGACAAAATAAACTCAAAAACTAGGCCATGGATGTGAAAACAAATGCCAGCAGCATCCAGAAAATAAATCGCTCCATAGTGAGTTGTAAAAAAAGAAAGAAACACGAGCCAATATAAATATCTTGGAGGGATAGTTCAGTTTTGTTGTTGTTGTTGAAGTGAGGTTGTGTGAGGTGCTTGTCAACAGAGAGGGTTTTAGCCACAGGGGGACCCGGTCAGCTCGGACCCTTTGTGAGGAAACCAGGGAGCAGAAGTCCAGATACCAACCCCTGCAGACGGATCAGATCTATGATGTTATCCGGCTCATTTTAACAAACTCAGACCCTGAACATCTACATCAGCGAACGTTTACGCTGTGTTTGGAGACGTCTCAGCATCAACTGTGCCGTCAGAAAGCCTGGCAGGTTTTTGCACCATTATCTGAAACAGGACATAGATGTGTTTCTCTACCAACGCAAACAATTCAGACTGAGGTGCAGAAAACCCTCTGAGGAGCAGGATCCAGACTCTCTACTAACGTTAGGTCAAAATAAAGGAACACAAGGTTAATTAAAATAAGAATAAACAGTTTTTCATTGAGGTAACCCAAACAGATCAGACTTTTAAGAGTGATATGAACAAACAGCAGAGCAGAGACGTGGTGAACGCATCATGTGGACCGCAGCTCCGTGTTGTCACGCAGCGAGAGCCAAAGGCGCCAAACAGCTGTGCACCACAGATGGAAGAGTGCGTTCGTGTCACTAGAATAGTGCAAAAATAAAAAAACAAAACGGCTTTCTGAGGAAAATCAGAGAGCTGAAAAAAATGTGCACAGGCTACAATTACACTGGCATTAACGTTTGGGTCAGTTTGTGAATATTCACTGAATTCTGTGAGCTGACCCCGTCTGCTGCTCTTGATAGTCTAGTTCCTGTTCCAGGTCTCTGGCTGGATGACAAAACACTTAGTACTATTGACGAGAACCTCATTCAACCTCGTTTCAAATAAAGTGAACTATCCCTTTAACATCACAGAGGTGATAGAAATAAGAGAAGAAATGCTCCCAACAGAATGAAACTCACAGTTCCTCTGTTTGTTTCTCTGTGTTTTCCTGAATCTATATTCAGACGGTGATTCAAAAACCAAAACAAAGTGGGTCTAAAGATCACATTCAGTTGATCTGCTTATTTGTGTTTTCTGACCGTGAAGTGTGTTTATCTCTGGAGGAGGAGGAGGAGGAGGAGGAAGAGGAGGAATAGGAGGCCTCCTGTTAACGAGGCTCTGCTGGTTGAAAGTTTGACTTGGTCTGAATGAACTTCTGAACATGAATGGAGAATCACTTTGAGTTCACCAGATGATAACAACAAAGTTCATGGCAGTGATTGTGTTGCTGGTGTTACGGACCAAGGAAAGGTTTATTATTATGATAATTTTGTGTGTGTGAGTGCATGTGTGAGTGCATGTGTGAGTGCATGTGTGAGTGCATGTGTGTGTTAGTGAAGTATGGAAAAATATTAGTGTTAGTATTTTTTAATAGATAAGTAGGTATTTCGAAAAATGATTCTTAAAAGTACGGTTTGGAAAAGGATGGAAATTCCAACTGTGTAGGAACCCCGCGTGTGTGTGAGTGTGTGTGTGTGTGTGTGTGTGTGAGTGTGTGTGTGAGAGTGTGTGTTCTCACCCTAGTAGAGACTCGTCCCCGAGCACTGCAGCCCCCTCCACCATACATTGTGCGAGTGTTGTGAGAGGAAGCTTCTTCTGCACAGACACACAAACACACAGACAGTCTGTGAATCTCCTGCTTTAGTCAGTCAACAGTAAAAAGTTCTCCAAGGACTCTGAGTGAAATGAATTTAGCGGTTTGCAAATCATTTAAAACTTTTTGTTTAAAAATCAAATGTTGAAACAGTTGTGACGGGAGTTAACTTAAATTTATTACATTTAACAAATTTTAGGGCTGTAAAAGTTAAAACTCAAGTAATCTGATCTTAAAACCAACATTTTAAACTTATTTTCAGTATATTTAACTTATTTTTGGGGCTGTAAAAGTTAAATTTTAAGTGATCTGATCTTGAAACCAGCATTTTTGGCTTACTTTAAGTCTTCCAAATACATTTGTAGACATGCTGAGTTCTAGATTTAACAATCTTAATTCATGAAATCTTGTCAAGTGAAATCTTGTTTTCAGATTGAGTGTTTTTATCTTGTTTTTAGACCCCTCTTTTTTGCAGTGCACAGATTTCTCCAGATTCTCTTCAATGATATTTTAAACTGTAGATGATGACGAGCATTAGTCTGAAATTGTTGAATTATTAGCTCACGCAGTCTCTCACAGAGTGTGAACATCTTCTCATCTTCACATCAGACTGACTCAGACTCTCTTTAGAGCTTTTTTTATTCTCAAGTTTCTAACTTGTTGTAAACTAATTCAAACGTTAGGAAACGCTCCTCCAGGTGCTTTTTATAATGATTTTATATTATAAACACACCTTCACAGAAACATTTTTCCTCTGGCATTAAATTTAAGATGAGCATTTTCACGAGATTGTCAAATTTGTCATTTTCATATCAGATAAATTGCCTTTGCACAAATTTCAATCAAATAAAGACTTTAAATCACTCGCAAATCATTTTTAACTCAGAGTTTTATAAATTATGGTTGTATAAAAAGTGCACAAAGAGAGCCCGGAGGAAGAAACCATTTATCAGAAATCATTAATGTGCTTTCTCTTCATTATGATAAGGTATTTTTTGTAATTAATCTCCTGCTCTCTTTATCACATTTATCATAATTAATCGGAGTGTTTTCTCTTCTCTATCTGCTCTAAACTCTGATAAAATTATGCGTTTGTGATGTTTCATGCAGGCGGCGTTTCCGCTCACCGATGGCGACCTGACAGACTTCTTGTCCACGTCCACGCCCTGCTGGCCCTGAAGACAGGCGGTCAGCTTCTTGTGTGTGCTGTGGGAAACCTGCTTGACCAGCTCCAGACGTTTCTCCACCTGACACAGATAAGACACACAGACTCAGACGTGCACCTGCAGCCACCTGAAGACTAAAACACAGTCAGACACGAATCGTTACCTGCAGCAGATCTTCACTTAACACTTCAGTTTTTTCAGCCCTGCAAGAAAAGAAAACAGCGAGCGTTAGCGTGGAGGAGAATCATTAAAACTACATAACTACATATTCTTACACACCATTATAATTACACCTATAGCTGTTATGGTAAATGAATGTGCTGTTACAGCCTGGAGCCAATAACACACATACCACCGTACAACAGGAAGAGCCGTTCTCCAGCTCTCATCCAGAGGATTAAGCTCCTCCAGGAAAGTGTTGAAACATCACTCAGACGGCCTTTAGGGCGCAGAAATCAACCTGCCACTCTCCAGTTTCATTTATTCATTTCAACCTTGTGTTTATTTTGGATTTGCATATAGATACTGTATTTTCACCCCCTTTTTACTGCAACAATTTCTCTCAGGATTAATTCAGTTTATCTTATCTTCTGCTGTCAATCACCTTCAGGGTGGAGGAGGAGGAGGAGGCCTCCTTTAGCACTCCTCTACCTGAGGTTACTCCTGTTTTGTTCTTATTAAAGGGTCCTTTTAGTATTTACAGGTGTAAAGCTTTTCAAAGTAAATTCATCTTTTGACTAACATGGCAGCACTGCAGCGGCTGTAATCTTTAAGTAAACACTCATTTCACTCGTTTCTTGTGACAGCAGACAAAGGTTGGACTGGATTTATTACAGTAAAGAAGATCTAACACCACAGCTGCCACTTTTTAGTGTAAGAAAAAACTGTACTTAACAGCATAATTTGGCTGTTTTATTGGAGAACAAACTGTGAAACATATAGTTCCTCTCTCTGTTATAAAAACGTTTGTTTTCCTACAGCATCAAGTTCAAGTTTAGCCGCTAAATCAACATTACAGCAGAAAAGGCATATTTTTACAGCATATTTATTATGGTTCACCAAAGATGCCAGTTTTTACTCTAAAAATACAGTTTGAATACTGTTTTATTTAACAGAGAAACACTGGATTCACAATAAATCTTTAACACCAACTTAAAAAGTGTCTAATCGTCTCAGAGGGATGCTAAAGCTAGCTCACTAGCAGCATGCTTCTTCTTCTGTCTTTCATGTTAGGATTAGTGGCATCCTACCAAAAAGATGACAGTATTATTGATGCTGGCTTTTACAGACACCGCAAATGATAAAAGTCTGACTAAAACCCAAAGGCGTTTCTGTCTGAGATCTAAGAGTGAAACTAAAACTGAAATGACCACTTTAAGTCACAACAAAGTCAGTCTGAATGCATAACATTGAAACCTGCTACATCAGTTCAGCTCATTCTGGAGGAACACGAACGATTTCCAGCAAATCTAAAGAAAAATGTAAAATCCTGATGTGCATCAGCAACATCGACAAACAACACCTCCTTTATAAAGATTCATGCGTCTACAAATACCTCAAACCTAAACCAAAACAAAGGTTCACATATTTGCTTAGAAGTCTGAATGAGAAACACAAACCCCTTTATAATTCATGCTCTGGCTTATTTCTTCTATTAATTGGCTCCCACTGATGTTATAAATTATAAAAACACCTCTTACACTAGGGCTGGTCGATATGGCCTCAAATCAATATCACAATATATTGATCAGTTTACCTCAATAACGATAAATGGACGATAACTACTCCACAAGCTGCTCACCCCCTCCCACATTAACTTCGTCTACTTCAGCCGCTACAACTTCTGAACCATCCTCCACATCTATTTGAGGTGGAGTCACGTCAAAGAGACATGAGACCATAGCCTACTGACTATCCAAAACCAACTTTTATTTATTTATGTATTTAACACTGAATATACTGACATGGGAAAAATGGCGTTGGCTATAGTCATAAATTTCGGTATCTATAAATTTTCGGTTTATCGCCCAGCCCTATCATATCCACACACAGGTTTAATTGAAAATTTCAGTCTTCTCATGAGATGTCATTCAAGAAAATAGTTCCTTGTTGGGGACTGTTTTCAAAGAAGGAAAGATAGACATTTGGCGCAACAGTGAGAGTTTAACATCTGTAGTTAATCACTGTTAACATCGACTAAAACCTGCATTTATTTGACATTTCTGTTTCTACTGATCTGGATTTCAGTGAGTAATAAGATCATCAGTTCCTTCAGGCCTTTTCTGTTAAAAAACCACCTCACAGATATTGACTAAGAGTCAAACCCGGACCTTTAAACCGGCGTACAGAGAGCGAGGTGTGAAAGCAGAAGTGGAGACTGACGGTTTGACTCAAATCAATGTGGACATCAGTACAGCGAAGGCTGCAGGGAGCGAAAGGTTAATAATAAAGGACAAGATGTTCTCTGGAGAAAGATGTCCCCTGCAGTGATGTGGCCTTTAGAGAAAATTTGCTCTAATCTGATGTGAAACGGAAGAAAAAACAAGATTCAAAAGTCAAAATCTATAAAATGAAGAGGAAATAAATCAATCTCAATCAGAGTTGGTCTTTTGTGCAAGAAGGAGGAAGGCTTTACACGTGACAAAGAGTCGAACACAAAGAGAAACGCAGGTTAGAAGCTAACTGCATGAGGAAAAGTAAACACACAGGTCTGTTTTGATTTCTTTTCATAAGTAGAATAAAAGAGAAAAACAAACACCAATCGATGAAAATTAAACCCTGAAAATACAAACCATGTCATCACGCAATAAGGAACACAATCACCGATGATGATAGAGATTAACTTCGGTGGATAAAATGTCATAAAAAAAAGAAAACACTCACAGCAGGTCCAAAAGACAAACTTCCTCAGTATCTTCCTCTGTGTTTCTGGTCCCTCCCTCATCCTACGATTTCTACTTGCTTTCAAATTCACTCTGTCCTGCTATCAGCCACAAAAACAGCAGACTGGATCAACAAGTCCGTCTGAATCGCCTCGAGTCAACTCCTTTTTCAGTCCCTGAAGGTACAAACCTCCCGTTGGACAAGTAAAGAAAGTCACATGGGTCCAAACTTTTCCTCTGCTCTGTTCAGCCAAAATTTTACAATGCAATAAAACAACGAAAATAGAAAGTGTTTGAATTCTGAATAAGTCAAGTTTTGTAAAGGCTGTTCAAGTTTGAGTAAGTTTTAAAAAGTCGATCAGTGTCTCATTATTTCCTGCATGGTCAAACTACGCTTTTATTTTGAAGTACGCTGCTTATAGTAGACTGAAAGTGAGGGAACTGAATGAAAACAGTTTATTTTTCAAAAAAGGAGGTTATCATCAATGCTGGTGAATCCTGATAGCATCTTATAAACACTGATACCTTAACAGCAGTTCCTCAAAAATGTCCTTTGTCTGTTATTTTGTAAATGGGAACTTTTGGTTTCTATTAATTTTGGCACCAAAATTTTGTCACTTTTCTAAATTTTGTTCTCTTAATCTGAAAAACTTCATGACTAAAAATCACATCCTGTTTTTAAATGTGTCTCTCATTCTGAATATTTCCTGCAACAGACCCTTTTGTAAAAGTTTCAGGCATTTATAAGTATTTTTAAAATTGTTCAGTGGTATCAGTCTCAATTTTAACCTGCAGAAACTTCAAGACTTAAAAAATGAGATAAATCTACAAATATTATCAATAAATGTGACATTTACGATTCATATAATCCGAAAACTGTGAGGTAATAACGCGTCAAAGTATCAGAAAAACAGTAAAATCCAAATAATATCTTTTTAAAAGCAAAAACACTGTCGCTCACTAAAGTAAAGGTATTTGTTTCGCTCTGTTAGTCCCAAATATCCAAACACAAAACTGGACTAATATGAGTCTGTGTTAAAGCTGAACCAATGAAGTCCCCCTCACCTGGCTTCAACTACAGTGTACACAACACCCGCCTCCCCGTCCTCACACAAACATTATAACAAGTTCTTCAGGATTAAAACAGACTCCGGTTCCCTGCTGAGTCAGTGTCGGACTTACGGAACCGTGCTGTTCCTGCGTGAGGCTCGAGTCCTGCTGATCTGCAGCTTTTTCCTCCACATCCCCTCCGCTAACAGGAGGGAAACCACCTGCTTCTCAGGCAGGAGCCCAGCGACAATGAAGGAGGGAAAGTGAAGGGACAGTGGTGGGAGGAGAAAACGGGGGAGTGGGGGGGAGGCCAGGCTGAAGAATGAGACCTGACTATCTGGTCCTTTCACTCCTTCTCTCGTCACTAACTAACGTCTGTGTGACATATTTCCACTTTCTTCGACAGCTCGGACTGCAGAGGAGCAGATTTGAGTTTGGGATATTTACACACCTTTACCAAATTACACCTGTGGTGATATTTAACAAAGCAAACTTCACCATGAGCGGCTCGTCTGTTAAAAATGTATGTTTATAGGCTGTAGGTTAACCACATAACCACTAAACCAGTGCAATCAGCACATACATACAGATGTTAAAGGGATATTCCGCATAAAATTAAGTTCGAGTCAAACACACAGAGTAACACCGAGTTAGACACCCTCAAGAGATGAATGTTGCCGACCGCTTGCTTCTCTAGTTAAACCAACTTTAGTAACAACCGCACGATAGCAATACACAGCGGTCTGAGGAGCCATAAGCAAACCTCAACTAAAACGCCACTCTATAGCCACAAATAATGCTCAGAACAGCACCTAACTTCATCAACAGGACATATAGGGTCACAGACATAGTACTAGACACCAAACATCTTTTTAACTTTGACTCATTTCTTCAGCAAAGAGACTAAACACAACTCACCTACTCTCTTCCAGCAGCCGCTTGTTTGTAGCGAGACCTCGGGCCAGTCCATTACGGACTACAGGGGGGTGACACAGCTCAAGGAAGAACATTTATGATCAATTCTTCATGGAAATGCAATCAGACCGAGACGCTAAGGCAGAAGAACTACCGCGTCTGCAGTGCAAAATGATTAATATGATGATTATTACTTCAAGGAAATGATAAAGTAATGATCATAAATGTTCTTCCTTGAGCTGCGAAACTCCGCTGTAGTCTGTAATGGACTGGCCCGAGGTCGTACAAACAAGCAGCTGCTGGAAGAGAGTAGGTGAGTTGTGTTTAGTCTCTTTCCTAAAGAAATGAGTCAAAGTTAAAAAGATGTTTGGTGGCTAGTACTATGGCTGGGACCCTATATGTCCTGTTGAAGTTAGGTGCTGTTCTGAGTATTATTTGAGGTTATACAGTGGCGTTTCGGTTCATTCATCTCTTGACGGGGGTGTCTAACTCAGTGTTACTCTGTGTGTTTGACCCTAAATTAATTTTACGCCGGATTATCCCTTTAACCTGCAGGAACCTGGTGGTGTAGCTCTGCTGGCAGTAGCCACAGTCGACGTATGAATATGACATCATTAATTTATGCTCAACTTGGTGAAAAAGAAACTCTCATCCCTGCAGTTCTCCAGTGATCCTCTAGGGACACTGACAGCCTCTATGCAGCACAGTGGTTCACAGCTATAATCCTATTTCTTTGTGAAAAACTCGAGATTGATAGATGCAGATTTTCCACGCTCCCAACTGCTGACCCCATGTAACCTCATGCGCAGTACGGATTTGTCAGCGTGTGTAGAGCTCGAGCCAAATCACAGTAACACTGTCTCTGCATATTGACATAGCCTAATTTATTTCTGACAAACCCCGAGTTCATTTCCTCTCCCAGACCACGGTGACATAAGATTAACTCAGGCGTACTCGCTCGGGGAACATAACCGGGGATAATAATGATCTATATGCATCACTCACACAAGGATGAATAAGCAGGTAAGTAATTGGGTCAAACTCCTCGAAGAGGTGTTTTCACACACTCTGACAAACACAGGTAATGTAAACATGCTCACAATCCAAGGGACCATTTTTCATTTCCTCCTTTCAGTAAACACACACACATGCAAGTTTATATTACAAGTCTATATTTCTATTCTAGTGAGGACTGACTTTTGATCATTGTCAGCAACAGACCAAATCCTAACCCTGACATAGTCCAGCCCACTATAATACAAAAGAGGCAGTTTTCCCCTCTAAGACCAGACCAAGAAACACTGGTCCCAGTTAGTAGCTGCGATTATATGGGCTCAAAAAATTGTAATAACGGCCCGATCGGAATAAAACGCGCCATGTGAACATGTCGATCGGAAGATTCTGATCCAATTTGGCTCATTGGAAAGAAACTGTATTCCAATCGAGAGGGGCGGTTTACGCCAATCATCACTCCATAACGCGTTCATGTAAACACTTATTCCGATCGTGACTCTCTTACCTGACTCGATCTTCACTCTTTAGCCTTTGGTTTATTTATTGAGGCCTGTACAGGAGGTTTCATTATTAACACTCTGGCATAAAACACAACCACAGGTGTCATGTCTGCTCCTCCGATAACAACACAAGGCGTACATACGGCGTAATGATGTCAAATCTGCACGTACAGCGCAACCTTTGGCAGAACAGTAAAATAAGTACGCAAGGGCGCCATCCAGTGACAACATTTAACAGGGAGAAAACTCTTGAATTGGATGAAGTGAGCTACTACTGTGTTTGTTGGTTTGTTGACAGCACAGACGTAAATACAATTCTTCTTCTGCGGTTATTTTAGCAAAATTAGACAACTCTGCACATGTCCAAATGATTCTCATCTGAAGCTTGGCGCATAATCGGATTATTTGATTTTGCACCCATATAAACAGTGGATTCAGATGATCCGATCCCTCAAATTTTTTAATCAGATCAAGAAATTTTGCCCATGTAAACATAGCTACTGTCCCATATTCAGAGGCTTTAGTCCTTAAAGTAGGCAGCTTTGGTTCAAAGACAACCTGTGTCCCTTTGCCCCACTCTCTCCCAGTTTACAATCCTTATTTTCAATCTTATCCACTTAATAAAAAGGCATAAAAGCCCCAAAACAGACATATGAAAAAGGCCAGGCTCTCGTCTCCAATGGAAAACTGTGTCCCAGAATATGTTCTTCTAAGTTATGGTCCCCATAAGGTGACAAAACCATCACACTTGCACACACACTCATGCACAGCCACACGCTCCAACACACAAACAGTAAATCATAACCAGAAATTCAGACACGTCCTTTAAGACTGGGCTCATATAAACAAGAAAATACTGGTCCCAGTAAGAGTTCATAAAAGTCACGGTCCCCAGAAGGCGACAAAAACCACACACACACACACACACACACACACACACACTCTAACAAAAAGTAATATGAATTCCTCTCAGCGGCTGTTCTGAGCTTTTCTCCTCCTAGACAATGAAAATTCACAGAGCGCTCGCTGACTTTCTCCTGACCCCGCACTCCTGCGTGTATTATATTCAGGTGTACCTGCAGAATGGAACATAATGATGTCTACATGTAGCACATTATTTAAATGTCTTGGGTTTGAACTGTCATGTCCTCAATTACCAGCAGGAGGCAAGAGTCGATAGCGCTTTGACCACAGGTCTCCCCGAGGGAAACGGATGTAATATCAGCGGTATTTTAAAGCTACAGCTGCAGCATAATGTACCTGCAGGGCGACTGGATGCATGAATGTCATGACTGCGCCCTTAAAAAGCAGAAAAATCACCGCTTTAGGGACTTAATGTGCATAGGAGACAATAAACTTATACAAATGCTGTTGTCTAGATACTAGTGCAGAGGAAAAATGAGAATAAATAAGAGTCAAATGGGATAATAAATGTCAAGATGTTGACTGTAGGAAGATATGATTTCATATCCTAAATCTAGACGGTTTAATCTGAATTTTCTCCTCATTCTGCCTGAATAAGATCCGTGCTGCCCACATTTAGCTGCGTCTCCTTTTATCTGAACACGTGAGGGAAGAAGAGGGTCAGCTGTTGATGTTTCCTCTCCAGGGATTTAGACCTCATAACGTTGCATAAAAGGGGTCACAGCTGAAGAAGGGAGAGGCCGCGAAACACATGGTGTGTGTTTTGGTAATAGGAATAAATCAAAGCGGACAGAAAACAACGCACGGAGGGTTTAACATCATGTATGATCGATTTAGAGAGTTAAATCGAGCCTCTCTCAGCAAGGTATTCGATCTTTCTTATCACTCTTAACCGAATCTGGCGTCCTGTTTCCTCATCTCTGCATCCTTCTTGTTAATTTCATGATAGATCAAGGGCAGTTGCAGCATCAGGAAAGCAAAGCCTCGGCCTCAGAGTCGGTGCTTTACTGCAGCATCAGCTTCTGTCGTCACACTCGGGATTTCCCACCGGCACGGAGAAAAGAGAGGCGAGGCGAGGAGGCAGAGATGATGAATACAGAAGCAGCAGGAGAGAGATGATAGAAAAGGAGAAGATAGCGCATATATGAGAGAGGAGCTGTGAGCGATTGAGAAAGGGAGCCGCAGCGACAGAAGGTGAGATTACAGATAGTCCTCTTGTAAATTGACTCGGCTCTCTTTGTTTTTCTGCTTTCTGAGGTGCAGAATTTGGCAGAAAAACAGACGTTTATCGTATAGATGTGCACGAGCTTGAAAAGGCTCACAAAGATGCTCAAAGGTTGGTTTAAGCGTCCTGACGCATTGTAGTCTTCCTCTATTTGAAATACAGTGATTTAAAAATGAACTGTAAGGTATCATCTGTGAGTTGATCTGGTAATACAACACCAGGACTTCATGTAGGGCTGGGCGAGAAACCGAAAATTTACTGATACCGAAATTTACGATAATAACCGACGTCATTTTGCCCATATTGGTATATTCAGTGTAAAAAAACAGGCCTAAAGGAACTGATGATCTTATTACTCACTGAAACAGAAATGTCAAATAAAAGCAGGTTTGAGTCGATGTTAACAGTGATTAACTACAGATGTTTAACTCTCAGTGTTGCGCCAAATGTGTATCTCTCCGCCCATGAAAATAGTCCCCAACAAGGGACTATTTTCTTGAATGACATCTCATGAGAAGACTGACATTTTCAATTAAACCTGTGTGTGTATATGATAGGGCTGGGCGATAAACTGAAAATTTACAGATACCGAAATTTACGACAATAACCAACGTCATTTTGCCCATATCGGTGTATTTGGTGTCAAAATATAAATAGATAAAAGTTTGGTTTTGGATGTGTGTAGGTAGGCTATGGTCTCATGTCCCTTTAAGACGCTGTCCTACGTCAGAGACATGACTCCACCCCATCCAGTTCATGACAAAGAGGGAAAGACAGGTGAGGAGATGGAGGACGGTTCACAAAGTTAATGTGGTAGGGGGTGAGCAGCTTGTGGAGTAGTTATCGTC
Organism: Xyrichtys novacula; assembly: GCA_962446985.1. Classification (NCBI taxonomy): domain Eukaryota; kingdom Metazoa; phylum Chordata; class Actinopteri; order Labriformes; family Labridae; genus Xyrichtys; species Xyrichtys novacula. Next base: position 562,737 of record OY660882.1, on the reverse strand, counting down.
CATTTATCGTTATCGAGGTGAACTGATCAATATATCGTGATATTGATTTGAAGCCATATCGCCCAGCCCTAACTTCACTGTTTAACTCCACAATTAGCATGGTAAAAACTCTGCTTTAACTGCGATATCAGCGCTACAATAATCAGATTTTGTAACAATATTTTACCAGCTCTCTTCCTCACAAAGAGGACTTTGGCTGTCTACTAATCATTTTAACCGATAACCTATCTAAAAATGGTGCAAAGACAACAAATCAAATGGTAAAAATTAAAAATATAGTTGAGTTATAACAAATAAATGATCATTTTGAGTTTGGTTCCAGCTTCGTTCAATAATCAGTGTCGCGGTTCATGAAAAAAAGGATAAAAACGGTCCAAGGACAGAAAAAGATCCCCCAGGAGAACCGTTCCAGGTGAGGTCAGATTACCCAGCATGCTTTTCCCCTGTCACTAACTGAGGTGGTGTGGGTTGCCATGGCAGCAGGCGTAGCAGCCATGGATCAAACATGGAAGTGGAGACGGCGTGCGAAGATGAATGAAGCGCTGGAGTAAAGTGGAGTCATTCCTGGAGCCGGGGCCTGAGGAGCGACGCTGGTGGTCGAGCTTTCATTTGTCACAACAGGCAGAGATCTGTATCTCACACACACACACACACACACGCACGCGCACGCACACAGAGTCTTCTTTTGTCTTCAAGGTCATTCGGTGACTGTGGGAGTGGGGGAGGAATAAAAAAATCATCATGGAGCCCGTGAAGAAGATCTGGCTAAACTTGAGTGTGAGACATATTTAACGTGCCGACAGAACGTGACTGTTCACAGCTGAATAATAAATGAGTTTACTCGTCTGTGCAGATGAAACTCTGTTATTTATAGATCTTTCTATTTTCAGCTGCTTGATAAACGCTCCAGTTAAAACTCTGCACACAGGACGGCTGCTTCACTGTCGAGTCTCTGCAGAATCTAAAATCAGATTCCTGATCGTCTGTCTTTTAATTCACACAACGAAGAACAGAAAAACTGAGATTTGAGGATTTATTCCTGAAATGTTGGGAAATAAGATCTTTGTCTTGACTTGTCGGGCCGATGTGACTTTTATTTATTTAAGGAAATATTTCGACCAGTTTTAGGACAAAAATCTGCAGTTTTAATCACAATCTAGCAGGTTTAGTCCACATATTTTAGCGTTTACTTCACCAATATTACACTAACGTGGACACAAAGCGTCCACAGTCCTTTCCTGTTTCGAACCTGTGAACCTTTTCCACCGTCAGAGGATTTATCCTGAAATGAAACCAAAAGCTCAGCCTCAAAAATCCGTCTCCAAACTAAGAAATTGATCTTTTTTTTTTCAGGGGTTTGTTGCCACCCTTGACAGACAGATGACACCGTTCATCCTTGTGCTGTTTGCATGAGACCACCTTGATGCTGATGTCAGTGCAGAGCACACCCTGCATAGTAAACAGCCCCTGAACACATCACAGCACAAGATAACAAAACACGACCCGGGGGCTGAAGCTGTAACCTAAATCTAAATGCTGCTCACAGCCAAAAGTTTGGAGCATCCAGGTCTGCCTCTCTGGAGAGTTTGCTATTTTCTCAAGGAGCTCTAAATCCCACCGCTTTTCTCCGCTCCACACAATGAAACAGCCTGACTCATTCCAGATTCACCCGGGCACCTCGGCCCTGTTGGCCCTCCCGATTGACAAGGCAACAAAACAGAGCCGCGCCGAGAAAAATAAAATCAACCGTAGGAGGTCGTGCACTTCTTTAAACCTCCAAAGATTCACTTTCCACCTCCTGGGACTGGATGTTTCTGCCTGAAAGTAGAAAAGAATACGTCTTTTCTCCGCGGGGACGGCTGCTCGGAATATTTTTAACGGGGAAAAAGCTCTGAACCTTTTGTGGAGGCTTTCATTACAGAGTTGAACGATTGTAGGTTGTGTAATAGAGGTGTCACTGTGCTTCAAAATGAAGCTCAGCCTCATCCTCTGTCAGGAAACGAGGGTCTTAATGGAAACTAGGAGACAATAACAGGAGCTGAAGCAACTTTAAAGGCTGTTCTGACCACATATCGACTGTCCCACTGCAGACTGGTCGACTCTAATATCACCTCTGCTTCCATTAAAGATCATGAACAAACAGATTCTGGTGCGAGCTTTAAGAAAACAAGAGACACACACTCATGAGAGGCCAAGGAGACCAGCCTGCCCTCTTCGTCACCGTCACCGCCCTGACTGACCTCTCCCACACTCTCCTGTCAACTGTCTCCTCACTCAACACAAACACACACACACACACACACACACACACACACACACACACACACACAAGCATGCAGTCCCGGCCTGTTGCTTCATTTTCACGTCTTTACACAGCTGGTCTGAAGAAGACTGATGGAGCTTTCTGACACCAGAGACACAGAGACATGCTGGACTGTTTGGGTTCAAGACGATGACCTCCGATTCACAGACCGGACACCTGCACAGTGACGTTCACAGACACGAACAATCCCAGTCACTGCGTCTGTTGTTTTGGCTTCATAGTGTTTATGACACAAAATGAGACTTACCAAACATCGGCACAGACTCAAACAAAGCCGTACAAATGTCAGATTTTTAAAGTCTGAGGAACAATAACTAGAGATGTCCCGATCCGACATTGATATCGGTCCAATATCAGCAAAAATAAATAGAAAGTCGGTTTATATCAGCCTGCATCTAAAATCTCTGATACCAGCAGTCGTAAAGTTGACAGTGTTTTTAACACACTAACAGTATTTGTTGATTGATTTGATATGTGATTTGAAGGGATGTCCTGATCCGATATTGATATCCGCTATTGGTCCGATATTAGAAACACAAAAAATATATATATATATGATATATATCTGATTATATCGCCCTGAATCTAAAATCTCTGATACCAGCAGTCGTAAAGTTGACAGTGTTTTTAACACACTAACAGTATTTGTTGATTGATTTGATATGTGATTTGAAGGGATGTCCTGATCCGATATTGATATCCGCTATTGGTCCGATATTAGAAACACAAAAAATATATATATATATGATATATATCTGATTATATCGCCCTGAATCTAAAATCTCTGATATCAGCAGTCGTAAAGTTGACAGTGTTTTTAACACACTAACAGTATGTGTTGATTGCTTTGATATTGACGTATAGGGATACAATACAATATTGATATCTGATATTGGTCCAATACCAGCAAAAAAAACAAAAATCCCTCTCGATTTCCTACTCTCTGATACAAGCAATCCATTCCAGACTCCGCTCCGGTGCTTCTATCGAACATGCAGAGTCCACATAATCACAACAACAGTGTGTACTAAGATACAAAGTAGCAAGGAGTCGGAGTGATGTCCCTGTGGAAGTATTTTTCATTAAAATCTGAACTGCTGTTGGAGCTAATTGCAAACCTTCTCATGCACAAGTTTGTGCTAATATCAGATCAATATTGGTATCTGCCAATACTGAAGGCTACAATATCGGTATCATATCAGAAGTAAAAAAGTTGGATCAGGACACCCCTAACAATATCAGGGTTGACTGATGTTGTCTTTTCAGAGTCGATACAGACACAGATTATTAAGAGTTTAGACGACTGATGCCGATCTAGGTGTAGACAGGTCCATCACAACATCATGTCACACCAATCAGAACATAAACAGTGAGAACAGGACACAAACAGCTTCAGTGTAGAGTTGATCAATTTCAACCCCCAGATTTGATTGTTTTTAGGAACAGGAGACCTCTGAGGGTTATTCAGCCCTCCGGTAAAAACACACAAACACTGAGGAGTCGTTCTGGAAATGCATTAGTGAAGCTGCTCATGCAGTCATCTGTTCAGTGACGCACTTTTGAGTTTTGTTCCTGACCGATGATCCAAATCATTGTTCTGCTGGAGAGTTTGAGGATCACAGTCATCGTTTCTCGATCAATGAGGCCTGAAACAATCTTCACCTTTTGCCTAAATTCAGAGTTTTTCTGTCTTTTTATGACGAGCTAACTGCTTCTCTACGGTTAAAACGGCCTCCTCACAGCGACAGATGAAGTCGACAGATTCAGGACTTCTTGTTTATGTCAGACGGACTCTGCGTGGAAACCCCTGTTGGGCAATTATCCGGTCTGCTGTTAAATGGAGAACATGTTAACAAATCCAGCAGGTCCCTCAGAAAACTGAACATCTGGCGAAGCTGCAGACATGTTGTGTTTACCCAGCCCTCTCCCCTTACACCACCACCTCCTCCTCCACCCAGTCCTCACTCCCCTCAACAGGAGCTGGTTCAGAGCCAGAGATGGGCCGTGCAACACTCTCACATATTTTGGCAGGCAGGTCGCTGCTCAGGCGCTCTTCTCCCTCTTCATTCGTCTCCCTCCCTCTCTCCCTGCCTCTCTTGTTTTCATCTCCCTCCGGCTCCACTTTTCTCCGTAAAATTGTCCCGTTTCAGTCTGAGTGTGTCGTCACTCTCGCTGTCAGCCGTCCCAGCTCCATGTAGCCGAGGAAACTCACAGAATCTGGCAGGCGAGGTCAAGGACAGCTCATTGGACTTGCCTCAGTTATCGGGCCGGGGAGGCTCCTCTCCTGCCAAGTTCTCATCATACTCCACAATAACAGAGAGAGACTAATAACGGTGAGAAGAGACGGAGGAAGACAATAACACACAGATAGAAAGCAGTCCCAAAGTTAGAAAACGCACCGAGGAGGGGAGACTGCCTGCAAACAAAACACCTTTGTGATCATGTTGGCAATAAAGGAGCCGAGAAATACTCAAAACACGTGACGGTGGAAAACAGAAACAGAGAAAGTCTGCAGCTTCAGATGAGTTAGGATGGACGCACGCTGTCATCTTAACGTTTGAGCGAAAGGGTGTAGAGCTGATGTGAAGTGACACAAAAATAAGATTCAATGGGAAAGTAGTTAAAGTTTGACAGGGACAGAAAATAAGACAGAAACAGGCAGAAACCAATACAAGACACAGCCCTGCATTAAAAACAGACATGACTCTGTAGTGGAAATATCCACATCGACTCAAAAGCACCTCCAGAAAACCCGTCAGTCTCTGCATCCACAGACGGGTATTATGGACTTATAACAACCAAAGTGGCTCCTCTACTCTTGAGTTGTCATGTCTGTTTTGCACGAGCCACTGCAAACCAAAACAAGACAGTTCAACATGTGATACGTCATCAAATCATCCTTTTTTTTTATTCATTAAAAGGTGTTGTACTCAGGATCTGAGGAAGTTCCAGTTTTTGGGAGAAATCTTGAACGTAAACTCTACCCCTCCCAACCAGTTTTCCCCTCAGCTCCTCCTCTCCCCTCCCTCTCTGCTCCAGCAAGCCCCGCCCACAAACAGACGCTCCTGCTCGCTCGTATCGTTCCAGTTAAATTCAGATATAATGCAGATAAATACTTCAGATCATTACAAATGGGGCCCAGTCAAGGTGAAAGTCAAAAGCATTGGTGCTACTGTAGATGCCAACAGACTACCAGCAAACACAATGTTTGCAGGACTTCTACAACGAGGATAAAGTGACATAGTCCAGGACCCGAGGGAGGACAGTTTAGCGATGGCGCTACAACACGCTACAGCAGGTCCGTTTGACAAGAAACACTTCTGTTACAGACACTTGTCTTACTTTGTTAAAGCGGTTTACCTGTCCAGCAGAAAGGTTACAGGGTCACCAAGATCCCCAAGCGTCCCCCATCGTTTATGTTGACCCGGCTTTTTAGCTCTTGTCCGGTCTACCTCCGTTTTAAGCGCCCGTTATTCCTCCAGAGTCTCCGGTATTTACTTTGTTTTCTTGCTTGTGTCGGCAGTCGTGGCCAAAGGAGGATTCAGACAATTTTCCGAACTTTCTGGTTGGTTTCTACTGTCCGATATTGTAGCACGCTAACTTTGTTTGGGCTCCTGAACGACACGGGGGAGCAGCGTCCGCCTCACAACCAATCAGGTCGGGGGAATCCTGCCTACCCCACCTTTAACATTTTACAGTGTTCAGAATTGGGGTTGAAATTTCAGCCGTTTTCAAACTCTGTTGCTGACTGTCACTGATGAAGATTTATCGTATTTTGTACAATTACTCTCGAGTATCTGATGTTCTTAATGTAAACTGTGGTACTGAGGAAAAACTTAAAGACTCTTCAAACCACCTTTCACACCTGCTCGACGTCATTTCACACACGTCTGTCATGTGGTCTCTTAAAGCCTCGGTAATGATGCGACAGCAGGAGAAGGTTCATCACTCTCCATCTCTGCGGCTGAAGTGAACTCACTCTGTTTCCAGAGGCTCCTAATTGGAGCATGTCGAACACTGTGGTATGTCGTGGCTTTGTTCGAGTTATGGGGCCAAGGGTGAGGGTTTTGCCAGAGCATCTATTAACTCTGTGTGTGTGTGTGTGTGTGTTTGTATATGTGTGTGTGTGTTTCAGGAAAGTGACAAGAGAGTGACAGCAGAGAGAGCGACGCACTCGAACTGTGCGAGACGACAAACAGGCGACATTCTTCCAACGGGAATGTGGTTTTACATCCTGTGTTGAGTGGAGTGATGAGGAGTTAAAATAGCTAGACGTCGAAGAGGGTGGCAGCCAAGATGTAGAATTACATCATGTGTAGTTTTCAGAGTGACCCGCCTTTTTGCACCTCCAGGACTTTTGCAGGATTCACAGAAAACTTCTCAGGTATCTCGTATAGGTGTCTGTGAAAACCCTCATTTTATCAGTCTTCAGCTTCTGCCTGAAACGCTTCAGTTTTATAGCGGCTAAGCCTAAAACTTAAAATCACCTAGACAGACTGAAAGTAATCGACGCGCTGGCTACCGCACTTGTTGATTGTGAGCTGTGAAATATGACTCAGGATTGCCTTTTTCTTTGCTGCTTTCTTTATTGCTCATCATTTGACTGTGTGCTCCTCCATCCAGCAACACCTGACCCCTGACAAAAGGTTCCTACATATATACAAAATACACATCCAACACCACGAGGACACCTGCTGGCCCAATTAGGTAATATACACAAACCACAGAAAAAACTCCCCGACGAGTTTTGCTCAGGGCTGGGCGATAAGATGATAACGATATTTATCAAACATTAATTTCCCTCCATATTAATATAAAACATGGTCAATATACTTTTCAATAGTCGGCATTCTGCCATGTTCTGGTAGACTATACAAAAAGCCAGTGAAAAGGGGAGTGGCTCCGGGTCTGATTCCAGCTGAACCAATCATGTGCTGAATTAGAACCAAGTAGCGAAAGACTGCAGCTACACGCAACCATAACACTTTAACCCGTGAGGCTGAAAGCACTGTTGGTGAGAAACAAAGAAAATGAGTGCTACCCCCGACAGAAATGCAAATGAAGGCTCAACAGATGACGACATCGTCGACAACACTGGCATGAAAGCGTCGGTGGTGTGGAGGTATTTTGGTTTTTTGAGGTCGGACATGAAGTAGAGTAATGTGAAATGCAAATTATGTCGAGTACATGTTCTCGTAAAGTCGGGGAATACCTCAAATCTTTTTCTCCACCTGAAGCAGCGCCACGCCGCAGAGCAAAAGGTTACAAACACCAAGAAGCAAACGTCGAAGAGACACAAAGACCTCACAGATGCAGTTGCTTATTGTATTGCAAAAGACATGCTACCAATAATCGCTGTTAAATTTCAGTTTTTATATCTTAATATGTATCGATATCTGCTGATATGAAAAAATATATCCTGATAAACTTTTTCCCATATCCCCCAGACTTAGTTTGGCTCCTTTTCCACTGTTAGACAAGACTCGTGGGTGTTACTTTTTACACAGCTCTGTCGTTGCAAAAGTTACAGCTTTACAGAAAAACTCCAAATCCGTCTGTCGAACCTTTCTCTAGTTCTGCAAGTGGAATATATTGTGCTTCCTGGACACTTTATACTTTTCTTACTGCGCAGTATCTGAATGCATATTTTCATGATTCTGTCATGCATGAATGTTGAGAAGTATTTCATATTTTTGCACTCTGTAAACTGTTGCAGATGCTCTTTAACTGAGGGAAATATCAACATATCATGTCCGTCTTTATCTTATGAACTAATGAAGCAGATTTCACGGGTTAAAGCCTTCAGGCATCATCAGTTTCCCTGAATTAACCTTCATGAAAAGAGGTGTGCCAAACATTTTGTGCTCTCAGCGTGCCGCACAGGCGGAGGAGGCAAAAGCGTCTTTGTGGTGTTTTTTTTCTCCTACTCTCACACTAGGACACACACATGCAAACCCAGCATGACTCTTTCCTTTTTTCTGGTTTTTAACAATCCCCTTTCAGCATTTCACCCACATAAACACTTGCTCATTGTTTTTTTTTTCAGGAACCCCACATCGCCCGATGGAAGAATGAGAAGAGAGATTTCTTTTCTCTGCTCGGAAAGATGGCAGATGAAGCAACACCTCGCCCCGGGCTCATCAGTGCTCCTCTGGGTTTCCTTGGACCTGTTACAGTGAGCTGCACAGACACACAGCCCTAATAAAGCACAACCATTATAACCAGAGAGAGAGGGAGATATTTATGGCACTCCCCGCAAGGCCTCGCTTCCTCGTTGCGACCCACATTCTGCACCAGTGAAATATTCATCGCCGCTATCGCAGCTGATCAGGACGGCGGCCTCGAACAACAGCTTATGTTGTGCGTTTGGCGAATGCGGCGAAGATTTCATTCTAAACAATGTTGCTGTCATGTTCATCGGCATTGTAATCTCCCTCTAATGTACTCAATTTTCAGCATGATCGGGCGAAAACATGAACGTTGATTTGTATCTAATCGTGAGCCGGAGAAAGGTCAGTGAAGCATGAGGGAGAGGAAACAAAAGGAGGAAGGACAGAAGGATGGGAGGAGAGGAATAAAGGGAAGGAAGTAGGTGAGGAAAATCTGGGTGCTGCTGTGCTTTCGTCGACTGTTGTGCGTTTTCAAAATGTCAGCTGTGATTTCATCAGAAGGCTCTCGGACCGAGCACAGATGCCTTCAGAGGAGAGGCCTGCAGGCAACACACCCCGGCCCATCATCTGTCTCCAAACACACTCACACACACACACACACACACACAGACACACACACACACTCATGCTCGTTTGTGCGACACCACGGCGATGTAAGACAAAGGCTGATGAGGAGACGCTCCTCTGCAGCTCGGCACAAACACAGAGCTGATGGGCGGAGCGGGAGCGAAGAGACTCTGCATGACAGTCTTTGGAGGAGGACTTTGAAGACGAGCGCACCAGAGCCAGTCTGCCTCACTGCGTGCACGGGGACGAGCACCTGCTATGTTATTAGGAAGCATATGTTACTTCTCTCCGCTACAAGTTGTTTAGGGCGCTTCACTTCAGGAGGAGAAAACCAGGCAGCAAATACAGACGAGGGGAACCAACACGACCAACGGCAGCGACATTTTCAGGGTTTAGAGGAGCAGATGGAAATCAAGAGGACCTAAAAATAGGGCTGGGCGATACGGCCTCCAATCAATATCACGATATATTGATCAGTTCACCTCAATAACAATAAATGGACGATAACTACTCAGCAAGCTGCTCATCCCCTCCAATATTAAAGGGATATTCCAGCGTAAAATTAATTTAGGGTCAAACACACGGTAACACCGAGTTAGACCGCTTGCTTCTCCAGTTATACCAACTTTCACAGCCATAGTACCAGCCACCAAACATCTTTTTAGCTTTGACTAATTTCTTTAGCAAAGAGACTAAACACAACTCACCTACTCTCTTCCAGCAGCCGCTTGTTTGCTTGGAGACCTCTGGACTTCAGCGGGGTGACGCAGCTCAAGGAAGAACATTTATGATCATTTCTTCATGGAAATACGATCAAAGGAAATGATAAATTAATGATCATAAATGTTCTTCCTTGAGCTGCGTCACCCCACTGAAGTCGATGGGCTCGCCCGGAGGTCTCCATACAAACAAGCGGCTGCTAGAAGAGGGATGGTTACATTTTGGGTTTATCGCCCAGCCCTTCCTAAAAGATACAATTAAGAACATCAGCAACAAACCTGACCATTTTTGATATTAGAAAGTCCTGTTAGGGGGTCGGTGTCAGACCAGAAGAACAGCAGCCCACCTGAGGATACCTTTAATAAAACAAATACCAACAGTTAGTGAGCCATCTAACTTTGATCTGAAATCAGAAAACACCATGTTCTGTAGAGGACAAGATCAGAAAAGAGAGCAGAGGTATCATTTTGTCCACAGAGGGCGCCAAATTCATCCCAAACAGAAAAACCCACACTGGAGCTTTAACTTAAAATCAGCAAACAGTAATAATGTCTGACTACTTGGTTTACACTGTAAGGGACAATAATGGTGTTTTTTCCAACCAGCTTTAAAACGGAGTAAAGACTGGAAGTAGCATGTGAGTCCTTTCAAAATAAAAGCATGTTTTTGTCAATACAGGAAATAAAGCAACCAAGACCGTTTAAATGTCAAAATATCAGCAACTGCAAAACAAATCACGTCCAAGAAAAAGTTTCCTCATCAGTTTGGGATCTTTTTGGGGTTTTCTATAAATGCTGCAATAACACTGTTATTGTGAATTTTTATCGCCATGCTAATCCAGAGAAATACAAAGAAGTTTTGAACCAAATTAAAGGTCCGACCACTTTTTTCCTCAATCCCAGACAAGAGCAGACCAGGGTGCAAAACCTGTAGTCGGTTCCCCTCAGTCTAGGACGACTTTTCTCTCAGATTAAGAGGACCTCACAGCTGAAACTCTTTAGTCTTTATTTCTATTTAATCCCCCCTGTTTACGTTAATGCTCTGTCTCTATACAAGTAGGTCTGCTTTATCGGCTCCTCCTGCACATTTCCCCTCACTAAAGTTGGTGGTTAATTATTGTGAATTCATCTCTCGAGTCTATTATTGAGTCGAAACCACCTCCTTTAAGCAATCTCTACTCGCTTCTTTACAAACAGCATGTCCAAATGACCCGCGCCGAGGAGGGTAGGGTCCTCTTTTAGAGGAGCTTCTATAAAAAGATGTTTTTTTTCTGCCTAAATGTGCAGAAAAAAATATCTCAGTGACAACAATGCGGTACATTGATGGTTTTAGGCGCTGAAAATCGGTGATGTAAGCTGCATTAAACAGAAATGTTCCCGTCATGTAAAGGCAGCGGAAACACATTTTTACTTTCATGTAGGTGCTGCTGAAAGGATGTCTCACTTTTATGCAACACAAGCTGTTTGAACCTTTCTGCATAGTTAACATTCCCAAGATTCCCCTCATAGTGACCTGCTCCTGTATTGCAATTCAATGAAAATATAACTCCGTTTTTCACTACAGTGAAACAAAAGAAGAGAAATTATCATTTTCGGGGGGCAGCCACCCTTTTTTTCAGGGTAACAGAGCTGATTTTGCTGCATACAGCGTTATAAAAATGACGTTATTTGTGCTCATCGTGCCTCAGACAGCAGCTCTGCAGAAATCCACCCTGAGATGATAAAACCAGGCAGATACGGGAGGAGGCGGAGGGGGGAAGCCCGGCTGTGTGAGTCATCACCTGCATCATTTACCTCCCGGCTGCCTGGACACTGAGACAGTCTGCTGAGAAAAACCCAGAGAGACGTCAGCGAGCTGTCCAGGAATTATTTTAGCTCTGTTTGCAGGATTCCTCTGAAGATTTAAAAGGGGAAAAAAACGGAGATTTTACAGGTTCAACCTGCTCACAGTACTGTGAATACAGAGCAGGTTTAAAAATAGAGGTTGACATCATGGGGATGTTATTAAGGAGATCTTGGACCAGGGTTAGAAAAGGTGACACCAAACCCACTCCTCTGTAGCGCTAATATGACGCTCACATATTTATCCTGGTTCTTAATATTTATGCTCCTGAGATTCTCTATTACCTCCTTTTAATGTGTTTGTATTCATATATTTAATCACAGCAGTTTGCAGCGCACTCTATTAAGATGTTTCCAGCTGGGATTAGCAATATCCCCGATGACAAATGTTCCCCTCAGGGCAATAAAGTATCTCATTTTAATAACCCGAGATGACTCAGATGAGCTCATTATAAACGCTGATAGTAATCAAAACGGCAAATTGATTTATCAGAAGGGAGCATCGCAGCAGAGCAGACACCCAAGAGGACCTTCAGTCAAGTAGTTGGGGTTTAATAATTTCTACTTCTTTTCTCTTAAGATGGGAGTTGATCAGATTTTATTGGTACCGATGTTTTTATCAGTCCAATTCTGTATCGACTCCTTTATCAATTATAGTGGAGAAAGTAGGTCTATACAGTTTCTTTTACGAGTTTTATTACCTTCACTGCTTTTCCGAGGGGAAGCCCGGGCTCTGATTGGGCCTTGACAGGTCAGCTGATCACGGATACAGCCTCTGATTGGTCAACAGACCACAGCAAAGATGGCAGCCTTCGACTAGCAACATATGAAATACGTAAATAATCTCAGATTACCTGTAGGAGCTAAATTGATGCTTTAAGCTACTGAGATGCTTGACCCAGAGTAATCCGGTTGATGCGCCGCGCTACTGAGTTTTACCCTGTTCCTCTGATTCTGCAAACAAAAAATGTACTGTTTTTGAACAAAACCAAATTAGTTTTGCAATAGATATCCAACACTGAACAAACAAGGAAAACGCCGGCAGTTAGCGCCACGACGGTCAAAAACCTTTTGCCCTTCCGGGTCAAACACCTGCCCACCACAGTGACATGGCTACCTTTATACCTGATCGTCTCTGATCTTCCTTACTTTCTTAGTTGTTCACACTGACTGCCTTTCTGTCACATTGTTGTTTTGCCTGGCACGCAGACCTTAGAGGACAGCATCGATGAAGGAACCATGACGCATAGACCCAAATAATGTCGCTGGCTTGAACTAGTTTAGACTGTTTTTAAGTTTTCAATTCCCCTCACCCGTGATCGACTTCACCAAGACTTACAGAAGCGGCTCCATATAAAGTCAAGAAGCAACAAACTGATTTTCTGGCAGAAGTTTTAAAAAATCAAAATCACACAAGTAAAGAGTTAGATAAGTCCCTGAATATTCTACCTTTAGGGCCTGTGTCCACTGACAGCGATGAAGCGCCTAAGATCTAAATTTCAGAGCGCTTCCATGCTTTTGTAATTCATCTGTTCATTGTTAGCTGATTTTTTTGCAGTGGCAGCACCCCAGGGAAGACTTACATAACCTTTAAACGACAAGCACAGGTATGAAAATATCTACAGTGAAGGTTGTAGGGGCTGCCGGTGCAAAAAAAATGCTGTCAGTGAGCATAGACCCTATTTTTAGCTAAGAGCAAAGACAAGAGTGTTTTTACACTTCGGCACTGAAATGGTTTTGTTTGGGCAAATCAGTGTGGCTACTTAAAAACAAAAAAAAAAACACTCTTGGTGGAGTCAGGTCACTGTTAATCTCAAAATTCTGCAAACAAGAAATACAGTATTAACAGTTCTATGCAACATTTTTATGAAATTAATTCTTTAAACTTTGTGAATTTGATCTGGAGTTCCTCAAGGATCTGTATCAGGACGTATGAGAAAGTATATAATCATACAATCAATGTTGCTACTGCAATATGATTGAAAATCTGGAGGGATAGTTTATGGAAGAGGATTTTCACTTTGACTGAGAATCCTGTAAAAATGATATTTGTTGCAGTCTGTACATTAAAATAGTTTACCTGTTCAACAAAAAAAGAAAGATATACGAGTCAGGACATCTCTGTTTTTGTCTTGACCGAAAAAGTTGGACTTGTTTAATTTTGATTCTGCACTTGGTCATATTTTGGTTTTAGTAATATTCGGAATAACTGCGCCGTCTTTAATACATCCACGGCTCCTCTAAGTGAGTCAAAGTTGTGTCGGGTAGTTTGGATGTGAGAAAAGCAGGAAACCAAAAACAGACAAACCCACTTAGCCAGTCTTCAAACTGGGTCAGAGCCTTGTTAAGTATGCCAGGGGAGCTGCCTGAAGCCCTCACACAGATATTTTTGAGCAGAAAGAAACAAGGTGGTGGAGGATAAAACTTCACTTCACGAAAAGATAAATTCAGAGATTTGGGACCTTCTATAAAAATCTTTTGTTTCCATCCATGTATGATAAACTTTAGCCACCTGTGCTCTGAAATGAAGATGGTTTTAGACCCACGCAGGCTCACCAGCCTCTCTAAAGAGCCCTCTGATTAATGTTAACATCCCTCAGTCACCACAGCCTCCGTCCTCAGGTCGTCCTGCATCAATAACGACAGTGAACGCTTCAGTGACACGGCCGTCATGTACACAGAGAGACCCTGAAGGCATCTTGTGATGACACACGGAGACAGTAAATCAGCTCAACAGCTGCTGTCACGCTTACAGACAGTCAATAAAGAGAAGTATGGAGGGACATGAAACCTCTCCGCACGGCACACAGCGGCAGACGGGAGGGACTGAGATTTCAATGAGAACACTGCAGTTTACCTGTCAATGATGCATGTAAACGAGAGGATCGTATTTAACGACACTTTAACAGATAAAACTGTTCGTTGACTGACAGTCTTTTTCAGCCACAAACCGTCTGTTTTTGCAAAAATCTTTCACTGTTTTAGTTTTATGAGGTCAAGAGTGCAATGTGATGGTCAGGTGACGATGAGGGTGCCCTCTGCTGGATGGCTCCTCATCCACTTTCATCTGTCTTTAAAGGGATAAAAATTAATTTAGGGTCAAACACACCGAGTTAGACACCCCCTCGAGAGATGAATGTTGCCGACCGCTTACTTCTCTAGTTATACCAACTTTAGTAACAACCTCAGGATAGCAATACACAGCCTGTCTGAGGAGCCATAAACAAACCTCAACCAAAACACCACTCCATAGCCACAAATAATGCTCAGAACAGCACCTAACTTCATCAACAGGACATATAGGGTCACAGCCATAGTACTAGACACCAAACATCTTTTTAGCTTTGACTCATTTCTTTAGCAAAGAGACTAAACACAACTCACCTACTCTCTTCCAGCAGCTGCTTGTTTGTAGCGAGACCTCATGCCGGTCCATTACGGACTACAGCGGAGTGCCGCAGCTCAAGGAAGAACATTTATGATCATTTCTTCATGGAAATACAATCAGACCGAGACGCTAAGACAGAAGAACTACAGCGTCTGCAGTGAAAATTATTAATATGGTGATTATTACTTCAAGGAAATGATCATAAATGTTCTTCCTTGAGCTGTGTCACCCCGCTGTAGTCCGTAATGGACTGGCCTGAGGTCTCGCTACAAACAAGCGGCTGCTGGAAGAGATAAGTGAGTTGTGTTTAGTCTCTTTGCTAAAGAAATTAGGCAAAGTTATCAAAATTTTCGGTGGCTGGGACCCTCTATGTACTGTTGATGAAGTTAGGTGCTGTTCTGAGCATTATTTGTGGCTATAGAGTGGCGTTTTGGTTGGTATAACTAAAGAAGCAAGCGGTCAGCAACATTCATCTCTCGACGGTGTGTTTAACTTGGTGTTACTGAGTTTGACCCTAAATTAATTTTATGCCGGAATATCCCTTTAACATAAACCCTTGAGCCAGAGGATCAAACAATAGCGCGGGTGTATCAGAGTTCAACAGCGGATCCTGACTCAGCTCTACAAACCTCCGCGTTCAGCTTCAGCATCTTAAAACCCACAAATCTCTCACTCAAACCAAACTGAGACACTATTTCTACATCTGTCTGATCCCTACAACAACACACTCCTACTCTAAAAAATACTTAACGCTCCAAGTCCACAGAGACCTGACCTAACTCCACGAACTAGTTAATCATGTTGGTTTTTCAGAGCGTCACAGAGTTCGTCTGTGTTTTCTTGGATGCAGCTGAGACTAATAGGAGTTTCCTCTTTGTGACTCAGCAGCTGAGTCATAAAGTACCTGCCAAACCGCTCCTTGTGGTTTGATTCAGTCTGCTCTGTGTGTGTGGGATTAAAAACACACAATGCACATCACACAATGAGCATTTCCAAGCTTCATTTAGCACTTTGTTGTGTGTTGAAACAGAATCAAATGTAGTGAAAGGTCTGTTATATTTAAACAGAGTCGCTAATCCCGGTGAGAATCGAGCAGGAGACTGCAGAGATATGAAGCATAAAGGTGGAAGATTAAGGTGTTTTTAAAGCAGAATGGAACATGTCTCCACTATTTCTTGATCGTCAAATCTGGTGCTTTTCATGGATTACCATCTCTGCGTGGCTTTTGTTGTTCTGTTTATTCTACTTAATCGAATATATCAAATTTTCTGCGTCATTTTGCTTATCCCAAAGTTAGCTTGGCGCTCTGGCTGGTTATCCTTTGTCATATGGCTGAAAGCAGAAATGTTAAACTCAGTTTATGCACCAGAGTCTCCATCCAAAAATTAATTAAGACGAGTTGAGCCTAGCCATTGCGCCCAGCCTATCATGCTTGGCAGTTGGCATGTTAGTACTGCAGTGTTTCATTTTTGTGGTTACCCTTCCTCAGCCCTTCTTCAAAGCCTGAGGTAAAGAACTAGGGCTGGGCAATATGGCCTCAAATCAATGTCACGATGTATTGAGCAGTTCGCCTCGATGACGATAAATGGACGATAACTACTCCACAAGCTGCTCACACCAATATGGGCAAAATGAGGTAGGTTATTGTCGTAAATTTCAGTATCAGTAAATTTTCGTTTTCTCGCCCATCCCTAAAAGAGCTCAAACTTGCCTTTAATTCTGCAAACCTGTGTATAACTCTTGGTCGCAACGTCTTAAAAATAGAGGAGTTATAAAAAATCAACACCTGTACAGTGTGAGTGAAGGAATAAATTTGCTACATACCAAAAAATATTTTTCACACAAGTTTGTAAACATGTTTAATTTTGCTCTAAAGTTGAGCATTTGAACATGGGAGTCAATGGGGATTCTGTAGCTGTACAGCGAGCCCCAAGTGGTCACTCAAGGAACTGCAGCTTCTTTGCACTTCCTCACTGATTTCAATGTTCGCCAGAGGTTCTAACTCAGGACAAAAGTTGTTTTCTTTTTAGGTCTTTCAGTATCTCAAGCCGAGCAAAAGCTGCTCTGCCTCAGAGGGACACGGAGACAAATTAAATTCAAGAGCTCACAGGACGGGGGATAACTGCACCCCTGTTGTGTGATGGCTCGTTATATAAAGTTGTGTTATCATGGGCAACATCTTTCTGCGTCTTATCACAGCGCTGCTCCGCCGTTCGCTCTGGGATGAAACTGATTTTTGAAGCGGGGGTACGGAGAGTGCAAAGAGCTAAAATAACTGCAGGAACACAAACAGCTCACTCGGGGGGGAGTCACTGAGGGGTGCCGCACAGTCTCTGGTATAGAAATCACCCCGGTGTGTCATCAGGTGTGTGATGAAACGCCTGGATCGCACTTGAGCTGCTCGTCTGTCTGCTGTCAAATTGAATTCTCTCTGTTTCTTTGTGCAGAGGTTTGGACCTGAAGGTTCACAGCAGGAACACGCAGGCGTCTGAGGGTGCGCCGCAGTGATTCGCTGCAAAGGAACAACCTGCCAGCGTGTTTCTATCAGGAGTCATTCATATGGAAACCAAAACAAGCTGGCAGTTTATTCTGAATTGGGCAGAACAATACTTCCACAAACACTAAATGCTCTGTGCACAGTGACTAAAACTACCGCCTGAGTTGTTTTATGAAGCTTTCTCTGTGCTGCTTTAACAACGGTTTTTAACATCTCCTCATTTTTGCAGTTTAAAAGTCTGAAATTTATTGTTATTAAGTCTGAAATCTTAATATGAGTACAGTACTGGCCTCTTCAGCCTGATGCATTTCTTTATGAATATCTTATGGCAGAAATCAGCTTATTGACAGAGTTTACTTAAAGAGTAAACCTGAGCAAAACAGATAAAAATCCAATCTTCACAATGTTCCTCATGAGTTTATTCTATAGTACGGTGGCTGACAAGGAAAAACGACGTGCAATGACCTGAGGGATCTTTATAAGAAGAAATGCACTGCAAATCCAGAAAGGACACAACTTTACAAACACATGCATAAGTCCAAAACAAAGACAACAATGCAACAGAGAGAAATGTTCCTTGAGAAATGTTCTTCCTTGAGCTGCGTCACCCCACTGTAGTCTGTAATGAACTGGCCTGAGGTCTCACTACAAACAAGCGGCAGCTGGAAGAGAGTAGGTGAGTTGTGTTTAGTCTCTTTGCTAAAGAAATCAGGTAAAGCTGACAAGATGTTTGGTGTCTAGTACTATGGCTGTGACCCTGTATTTCCTGTTGATGAAGTTAGGTGCTGTTCTTATTTGTGGCTATAGAGTGGCGTTTTGGTTGAGCGCGTGGCTCTCTGTATTGCTGTCTGCGGTCATTGCTTGAATTGGTAAAACTAGAAAACCAAGCGGTCGACAACATTCATCTCACGACGAGTGTGTCTAACTCGGTGTTACGGTGTGTTTGACCCTAAATTAATTTTATGCGGGAATATCCCTTTAAAGATTTCCACTGTGCACAATTTCATCCCACGATCACTTCAGCTTTACTCAAAATACAACTACAGTTTTCTCTGACGGTGATTTAGTGGCAGCAGGAACACATAACAGAAAAAATTTCCATGTCATATTTTCAGATTTTTAAATTGAAAATCTATCATTGACACTCTTTTTGGTTTTCACCACTTCCCAAAGCAGAAGTCAGACTTTTGTGTAAATTTTTATTCACTGAACAAGATTCGCTTTTTCTGTAGGAAGAATTTTAATCATTCAAAGGGACGCTGATTTAAAGGCAGTGTAGGAATATTTAGTAATATCTATTAGGTTGAAATGCTCCCTCGCTCACCCCTCCAATTAGTGAAGCAACAGAAGCTCCTCGATATGATCTTCCTCTTGTCAAAAAACATCCACAAATTATTTTCCATACAACAGAAACCACTCTCCTCTTTTTCGTCCTTGACTTTCATTCAGTTGCATTTTACATGTCAGCTAACTGAATACAAAAACACGTATGTAACTAGATTGTCCTTTCTCTGTGGCTCTTTTCTAGATATAAAAGACTCTCTCTAAGACAGAACAGTTTTCATATTCAGGTGATTGTTCACTTAACATACTTGTGAAGATTAACTTCTGCTTCTATAAAGTGTTCAGCCAAACACTGCTAAAACTACACACTGTACCTTTAATAACTGTCAGACATCGCCTCAGTCAGGTTTTAAAGAGCTGGATTACTCTGATAAAATAAGTCCAGAAAAGTCTATTTCAAGTCTGAAACCATAACTGTGCATCAGTGGGATGTTTCTATTCCCCGAGTTAAAGCAAACGAATGAAAACTCTTCCTGTTTCTCTGGTTCAGCAGAATCTATTTGCATTTTATATGAGAACAATTAGATCTGTTTACCCACTTCAGTCCAAAAATAACATTTTATTATGGACCTCTGCTGCGGTTTGGGCTGAAAGCTCCGTTAGCAGATTAGCAGCTTGACTGCTGTTTACGACGTGTGCAGACTGGAGACGTTTTCAGGACTCCTGCAGAGAAGTTCAGACTGATTTTCAATCGTTAAAACCTGAAGGCTCCTGTTTGCTTATCCTGAAGGACGAGACAATAAAAATTCTTAGAAGAAACGCGCTGTAACGCTTTAAACAGAGATGAAATATCAGGAGGAAGGTCTTGAGTGTTTTTACAGGAGACTCTCAGACAGGAATAACTCTGTCATAATTGCACATGATTAACTCACCTTCACTATCAGCGTGTTTGCATCATCGCCTCAGCAGGTCTCTGACTAAATGACTCAACTGTTGCCAACGAAATCCTGAAGCCGTGTGGATTTAGGTCTTTCAAAGTGATCTACGGCTGAGGGAGTTAATGAAGGCTGAGAAATCACACGCTGTGGAGTGAATGTAAGGAATAAAAAATGCTTCTGTTCTCCTCAGACTGAGAGGAGCATAAACTATGTCAAACCTCCGCTCACTGCGCCATGATTACCAGACGCCCGGTCTGCACAACACTCATCATTAGAGACTTAAAGGAGTATTCACCAAATTTTTCTCTAACTCACTCCTAAACCTGCTTCAGTGGAGGACGTTTTACCATCATTCCTCACTTACAGAGAAGTCGGTGGAAACTGACACATTAACTTTAATGGTTACAATCAGCTGTGATCGGCAGATACAATCCTTTTATAGCCGTTCCGGATGTGGTGGAAATTGGGGGTAACAATATTTGTTGAGTGCTTCGGTATGTGACATATAGGGATGTCCCGATCAGATATTGATATCAGATATTGGCCCAATATTAGAAAAAAGCAAGACAAAAACGAATATCGGATTATATCGGCCTGAACCTCAAATCTCCGATATCAGCACTCTGATACAAGCAGTCCATTCCAGACTCCACTCCAGCACTTCTATCTAGCAGCGCCTGGATCCAGCATGTAGAGCCCATGTGATCACAATAACAGTGTGTACTAAAGTACTAACAAAGTAGTAGTAGTAGTCGGAGTGATGTCGGCTGTTTGGCAGTATGTTTTGCAAAAGCCAGAAAAAAGTTGTCATGCACAAGTTTGTGCTAATATCGGATCAATATCAGTATCGGCCAATACTGAACTCTACAATATCGGTGTTGTATTGGAAGTGAGAAAGTTGTATAGGGACACCCCTAGTGATGTGACACATCAACCAGGGGACAGATCAGTAAGGAGCTTTAAGAGGGCAGATCGCCACCTACTGTGGTGGAGGGGAAAAACATTTGAACAGTTTCTGAACATTAAGAGGGGTCGACTGAAACTGGGTTTTCAGAGTCAATACTAAAACCCATTATCAGAAGTTTGTGAGACCAAAAACTGACATATAAATTCACATGAAAAAATTTGTAAAGTTTGTATCAAAATGTAGATTTTTTAATATAAACGTCATCATAAAACTTTTGGACAAACCAAACTCAAACATTCAACATCAAATACAAGAGTTTTAGTTTAATGCTTAAAGGGAAAAAGGGCAGCAGAGCCAAAAGAGAGCACTATTTAATGAGTTAATTTCACTGGTGATCTGTGAACTAAAAGGTTGATACAAACAGGATATTGGCCCGATAATCAGCCATGACCAATAATCGGTCTGAGCCTCATGTTTTTGGACGACACAGGAGCTCACAGAGGTTTGTCACGTCTCATCCGTCAGAGTCGAGGCTGTCCTCTTCACCCTTTGCCCCCCGTCTCACACCACGGTCGGTGAGGCAGTGACACCTGAGCTCCGAGGGTTTGACTTCCCATTAAAGTTTAAAAACACACAGAAACGCCGAGGAGTGGAGGAGGCAACAACAACAGCAGCAGCAGCAGCAGCAGCAGGGACCGTATGATACTATAACCCAGCTCTGCTCCTCTCTGGCCACGCCCCCTCACAGCTGGCTACCTGGTGTGTTTACTCCGACTGGATCAAACGGTTGGGCAGACTTTACTTCAGCGCACTCCTCTGTGTCTTTTTAAAGGAAGTAAAAACTCCTCCGGGCTCATAAAGCTGGTTTGATTAGTATTTTTCTGCGTTATTTCACACCGGAGCAGGTGCACACGTTCGCAAGTCGAGACAAGTTAAAAGTTGGCCGTAAAACAGTCCCTGAAGCTGCTGGACCGCTTTCCCAACTGCAAGAGCTCGTGCTGTTAAATGAAGAGATGATTTATTAACTACACAAACAATTCTTTAAAACACAACTGCAAATTCAAGAAGAAATTAGTCAAGAAATCAGAAACATTGTGATGCGAAAAGGGAAAATTTTGCATTAATTACTCTTCTCCTTGTGTAATTTGTGTTTGATTGAAATATTAAACCCAGAAAATGAAAACAGCTCCTTCTGCATCATTTCCCAGAGTCTGAGATATCTCGTCTTAATCTCCCTCCGCACGCCGAAAGCTCCTCGCTGCGGGAAGTGAGAGATCTCTCTGAAGACGGATATGCCGAGGCTGAGGGAAGAAACAACGGAGGAGTAAAAAAAAAAACTTTCCCATTAGGGTCGGGGGGAAACGAATGAGTCTGTCTCTTTCTAGGAGAGCCGGCTACAGGAGATAATGTGTAAATAATGAGGGTGGATTCTGTACTCCGAGAACCCGAGTGGTAATTTCATCATTTGACACGAGCGCTGCAGAGCGAGAGATTTAAACCCTGTCGTCTGTAAATGTGCTCGACGACGACAGAGGGCAGTTTAAAGTCTGACACTGAGGGAGCAGACGGAGTAAAGACGCTGGATCTGGACTCAAGGTGGGCCTACTTCAGTCCACATTACAGTAGGACTGGGCGATAAGACCTCAAATCAATATCACAATATATTGATCAGTTCACCTCAATAACAAAAAATGGACAATAACTACTCCACAAGTTAGCACCTCCAAGTCAGAGGCCATGGTCCTCAGTCGGAAAAAGGTAGATTGCCTTCTCCAGGTCGTAGGGGAAGTCCTGCCTCAAGTGGAGGAGTTCAAGTATCTCTGGATCTTGTTCACTAGTGAGGGTAGGATGGAGCTGGAGATTGACAGGCAGATCGGAGCGGCGTCAGCAGTGATGCTTAACCGATCCATCGTGGTGAAGAAAGAGATGAGATGTGAGGCGAGACTCTCGATTTATCGGTCGATCTACGTGCCGATCCTCACCTATAGTCATGGATTTTGGGTAATGACCGAAAGAACGAGATCGCAGATACAAGCGGCCGAAATGGATTTCCTCCATAGGGTGTCCGGGCTCAGCCTTAGAGATAGGGTAAGGAGCTGAAGGCTCCTTAAGGACACATGGGAGGCGTTCAGAGTAGAACCGCTAATTCACTCTTTACTGAGAAGAAGTCTCTCTGAGTTTATGATGAATTAGTTCAGATTCAGATTTCACCGTTTCTCTCTCAGCCTGACATGATTTTAACCGATACTTCACGTCTTGCTCATACTCTTATGTTCGCACAGTCTTTATCAGTCATCCCTGATGCAGAGTGGTGCTAAAGTAATATTGATGATTTGTTGTTGTGTTTATTTCTTATATACTGCCTTACAACTTTACTTTGTTAACTTTGATTTATGATCGTTAATTAGCTCATGAAAGGTGACCAGATGCACCGGTTTGTGTAACCGAGTTTCACTGTCAAAAACAATCATTCGGTTCGGTTCGGTATTTATTTATTTTGGTATAATATGACCGAACGGGTGTAGGAACGAACGGAATCAGAATTGGAACCGGAATCGTTCAAAATCAAACGATACCTAACCCTGCTTTCGGCACTCCACTAGCCTGGCTGGGCCATCCATCCAAAATCAGTCTAGACTTCGGCCAATTGGGAGCCCTAAAAGTGGGCGGGAGTACTTTCCTTGATAGACGGACTACTGTAACCAATCACCGTAACCAAACATCTGACGTCATCACAGTGCATAACTGTGTTCCCTGCTGGGCTCTCAAGCATCAAGTAAACGTGTGCGAGCAAACAATGTCTCTTATGTCTTCTGTAAACGATTTCTGACGACTTTGCAAAGTCAACTGCAGAATTAATTGCGTTCTGAATGGACGGCGCTTTGAAAAGTCCCGCAGCATGTGTTAGACGTCACCATCTACACATGGACCAATCAGGGGCTGCCTTTCCCTGTTGTCCGGGGAACAGTGGAAACACAGTCACTGATTGGCCCGGTTATTTTCTGATCGCTAATACACGCTCCCAATTCTGGCCGAAGTCCCGACTGTTGTGGGAAGGAACGGCAAGTGATTCACGCAACTGGATGGCCCAGCCAGGCTAGTGCTCCACAGGTGACAGGTGATTTCCAGGTGAGTTCTAAATTAGTGTTATTAAAATGAACATACTGATACCTCTTCTTCAGGTTATCCAATCATGTGCAAGTCCTCTAATTCCATAATTCAAACAATCATTCAAAGAAAGTCTTAAAGCTGATCCCTTCGTCAGAGCGATCTAAATAAAGAGAGTAAAGGTGTGCTCGACTCTGACGGATCACAGCTCTGAGAGGGAGATCAGTTTTTGATGCAAATTGCTGCAATCAGGCGTCATTAGGAGCCTCTTTATGCCGCACGTTACAGACACTGCAGCGACCGCTCCAGGCGTTGAGTGGAGGAAGTCGGCTCTCTAAAGTATAATGAGTGACTCTCTGTTGTTTCTGCAGCACCTGTGCGCACCTGCCCGGCTGTTTAAACACCTTTAAGTGTTCTGGAGCTGAACTCTGTCATGTTTATTCACGGCTGCCTCACGACTCCTGTGTGAATCAGGGATGATGGGGTATTTATGACGGGCGTTTCTCAGGGATCACACTCGACCCAGCAGCAGCAGCTCTAAATGAGACATCATCCAGGATCAGGATTCAGACTCCATCACAAACCTCCAATTAGAGTCCATTACCAGAGCGAAAACACAGCAGCAGCGGCTCTGGGGACTGTTAACCCCACTTTCCACTCCTGTGATGTCATTTCCTGTGCTGCTCGGGCTCTTTTGGCGTGTGTCTGCGGCGCTCAGGTTTCAGATGACTGGTTTTAATGGTCCACAGAGGCCGAGGCTGTTTTTCTACATGAGGTGGGACCGTGTCACAGCTGAGCTAATGTTTCCAGGACAGCTCAGAGGTGGGCGTCTGACACACAGGAAAGGTGGAGTTTGGTCGTGACTGGGTGGGGGTGACATCAGCGACAACACAACTGAGGGACCCCGGTTGCTGCGGCAACATGGGTGTGTCATCGGACGCCATGTGGTCACATAAACACACAGGACATGTAGGGAACGCGCTGTGCAGCAAATCTGACTTCAGGCATGTTGGTATCAAGAAGCACCACGCGGGAAAGAGTCTGTGCAGCACCGTGTCCTGCTACTGTGCGCTGGTCTCACACCCGTTACCACGACGTCACGCTTTAGACATATTTACAGCACATCAAGTGGAACATCTTTGACAGAGTCTGCAGCGCCTCAGCGAAGACGCTTGACTCTGATTTAAAACTGGGAGAGTCGAAAACGCAGCAGTTTCTCAGCGCTGCCCTTTAAGAACTGGCAGGACCAGCTGCAGCTGCGTGTAACACAGGGTGTTATAAAAGAGAGCAGCCCAGCATCAGGGTCATCAGGTTCACTTCAAGATCTGAACCACTTACATAATAAGGAGTCTCTGCTGAAGTCCTAGTCATCTACATTTTTAAATGTTTTCTTTACTTCAACTGAAGGACATCTTTTTGTGTTCACTGTTGATCAGGAACAGACTGTGATGGTTCACAGTCTGGTTGAAAACAGACGATATTTAAAATGTTAAATCTGAATATTTGTCTTGTTTTATTTTTACTGTTGCGTTGAATCACCTCTTCTGACATTTCTGGATCATGTTTTTAATGTTCTCTGACTGTTTCAACCAACCGTGATCACAGAGAGCAAGTTTTTAAGCTCATGCTGTGATTTCCACTTCAGAGTCATGTCTGTTTTTTTAATGCAGACTTTAACATCCAAAGAAAAGAAAATCTCTTTACGTGTTTAAAGATGAGGAAGTCTTTGTTGAGGAACACTTTCTGCAGTCGGAGATGTTCCTCCGGGTGTTTTTTCACATTTCAAAACATTTCCAGATTTTTTTTTTGTCCCCAATTCAAACTTTTTTAAAACATGCAGACGTCAAATTATTTTTCACAAAACAATAAAACTTTTTAGGTTTAGTATTTGACATTTATTCTTTTTAATCTGAAATATAAGGTTTGAATAATTTTCCAAACCACCAAGGTCTGTTTTTGTCAAAATTTCACAGGTTTCAAAGGTATTTTTTTGTTTTGTACTATTACATGTCCATAAAAACTTGAGCTACTTTGACAAAATCTGTTCCTCAATCTCAGGTAATGAAACATAACAGACTCATATAAGTTAAAACACTCTGAGTCACAGGAATAATCACCTGTGTCATAGGAAGTGACTCAAATTAGCCTTGATTTAAGTGATTAACACCCAAATACAACAACTGTTATCCAATCATTACTCATATTTTCGGACAGAATAAGGATCACAATACTTAATAAGTATACAGTAGATTCTGATTAGAGATGGTCCGATACCAATTTTTCCCTCCTGATACCGATTCCAATACTTGTGCTGTTGGTATCGGGCTGATACAGAGTACTGATCCAATACCAGTTTGTTATTAAAAAATATCATACTGGATCTGCATGACTGTGATAATCATCGTGGTCAGGTCTGGCTCAGGTTAAACTCTTTGTAAAACACTAATACAGCAAATTCAAACCAATTATTTTTAAAGAGATCAGTAAAAAAAACAGTTAATGCAATTTAACTGAATAAATCCAAGAATAATTATCTAAAAAAATGAAAATGCCGCCACAATATTTCAACAGAACAGAGCTAACCAGTGAAGAAATTACTAATTCAATAAATTACATGGTATCAGATCAGACTGGACTCCAGTACTCCAGTACTTTTCCTACTTTAAATAAGGCCTAAAGGTGCAGAGCCTCCTCCTCTCTTCTCTATTCGACTGAGTGAAGCGTCCCGCTGTCTGACTGATTTCCAAACTCTGTAAATAAGCACATAACAAATCTGCGCCATGCTGCACCATCAGAGGCAGAGGAGAGGAGGAGGTTATCTGTTATCAGTCTGTCGCTCCTCAGCGGCTCAGCTATAACCTGAAGCAGCGTCTTCATCATCACACTCCAGTTACTTCAGAGCCGCTCCTCTGGCACTGACAGCTCTCTCAGTTTCACTCAAAAGCTCAAAGTCTCAGAACAACATCGACAGACGAGACGAGAAAACGTGTGAGTGTTGCTTTTTTAAATCCCACATCTGCAGCGCATTAAAATACAGGATTTAAACCTCCTGTATGTAATTAAATCAAACACATTATCCATTAAAGCTTAAAGCCGGAGTAGAGCAGAACATGCAAGCGAAATGATGCAACCCTCACTGCTGTATAAGTCAAAGCTTTTCTAGGGCTGGGCGATATGGCCTCAAATCAATATCACGATATATTGATCAGTTCACCTCAATAACGATAAATGGACGATAACTACTCCACAAGCTGCTCACCCCCTCACACATTAACATCGTCTACTTCAGCCGCTACAACTTTTGAACCGTCTTCCATCTTCTCACCTGTCTTTTCATCTTTGTTACGGACTGGATGGGGTGAAGTAGGGGTGTCCAGATACAACTTTTTTACTTCCGATATTGTAGCTTTCAGTATCGGCTGATAAGGATATTGATCCAATATTGGCACAAACTTGTGCATGAGAAGTTTTGCACTCAGCTGCAATGTCTTTTTCGGACTTTAACGAAAAATATACTGTCACACAGCTGACATCACTTCTACTCCTTGCTACTTTGTTTGTACCTTAGTACACACTGTTGATGTGATAGAGGTGCCGGAGTGGAGTCTGGTATGGACTGCTTGTATCAGAGTGCTGATATCAGAGATTTGAGGTTCAGGCCGGTATAATCCGATATTTGTTTTTTGGCTGATATCAGACAGACCTAGAGTGGAGTCACGTCTCTGATGTTGGACAGCGTCTTAAAAGGGACATGAGACCATAGCCTACCTACACACATCCAAAACCAACTTTGATTTATTTATTTTTTTTACACCAAATATACCAATATGGGCAAAATGACGTCGGTTGTTGTCGTAAATTACGGTATCTGTAAACTTTTGGTTTATAGACGGGTTTTTGTACAACGTCACGTGGGACATTTCTTATTTGTTGACTAGCGTAGTCAACAGAGAAAGAAAATGACAAGAAGCTGTTGTGCTGTAAACTGGACGAATCGGCAAAACAAACAATCAGCAAACATTACGACCCCGATCTTGATATTAGAAACATCTAAAATGACGTCACAACCTGGTAAACTGAGTGAAATACATGGATATTTCAGTAAGTGTTTTTCTGATTTTGATGCAATGAAAGACGAAGCGATTTTTCAATAAAATGACATTTTATTGCAATTGTTTCAGGGAGAACTTGCAAACGACACGGCATCAGTTCACTCCGAAGCAGGCTTTGTACACAAGAAACCCGTCTATCGCCCTAACTCTCTTTTAATCACCATCATCTCCTGTGATGGTCCAGACTTGTCAAACCGGCATCATGAGAACATGCTGTGATATGAAGGTTAAAGTGGAGGACATGAGAAAGGACTGATAGAGAGCAGGGAGGTCCGAGCAGCTTCTACATCCGCACTTCTACACCCGTCCTGTTGCTGTGTTTTCTTCACACACACATAATTAACTCTGAAGCGAGAAGAAGAGGTCGGCCTCCAACCGTGGGCAGAAATTCCTCATCAGCAGATGCTCATTATGATTAATGAGGGAGATTCGGACAGGTGGGTGAGCATTCACACATTCACACTTAGACTGATACAACCCACGCCAGTGTGTGTGTGTGTGAATCTCCTCTAGTGGACAGTAATACCTCTTTATGACGCTCATAATAAAACCTCTCCAGCATATTAGCACCTCAGAGGAGCCCGCAGAGATGCAACACTTCACACTGAAAACAAACTGTCAGGTGAGCTCGGCCTCTTTATTACCTGTTTAAGCAGCCAAACAGACTCCGATAATGCTGCGGTGAATTAGTTAAATCCTGCAGAATACTCCAGGAGCCCGGCGGTGAATACTAACCGTGTTTCAGGGCAATCAATTATCAAATCCTGACGATGTTGTAGGAATTAACGCACATGCACACACAGGTTTGACAAATGGGTTCATTATCTTTCGGCTAAACGGTCCGACAATCGAGGAGAGTTTTCAAAACCGCATCCTCATAATTTATGCTCACCTCTACGGGGCCATTTGTTCTAATCTGTCAGCAAGGGGGGAAAGTCAAGAGCAGCGTCTCTCTGCAGAAACGAAGCGCTGAAGCTCTATCAACGAGGACATGACAAGAGTGGGTCTGGAGTTTGGCCAAGAGGACATCCAGCTAGCAGGAGGTCAGGGACTGTGGGGATACAAGACTTGATTTAGCACCCATGAGGAACCAAACACTTACACCCACTGAATCCTGATGTGTGGACTTTGCTGCAGAGTTACGGTCTTAAGACTTGAAGGTCCAGGACTGGGATGATTGTGAAGTAGTACCACCTACCACCTGAGTTATTAAAATAGAAACAGGTAGAGCACACCTTCTCTTACTCCCATGTGCATGACTGAAACAGCCGAGGTGAGATGAGCAGTAAAAACTGAATTAAAGTTCAGTTTCTCTGCGTTTAACCTTCAGTTCCTGTTCATTTGAAGCTCCATCCTGCCTACTTTGTCCCCAAAACAGACATGCAGGTAAGAGCTCATAAAATAATTTTTTAAACATTTTTTTTCTTACTTCAGCAACTTCAGCCCTAACCATTAAAAAAGTAATGAATAAAAAAACGATGTATAACCCTTTTTATGCCAGTTTTTGTGCACCATGTCATATTTCTGCAGCTCTTACACTCACTGTCCTTGGACATCCCACCCTCACAGCCTCAGTCTGAACAATGTCAAACAGCCTCACACACAGCCGACATAATAACGGTGTGTAATCTCCCTCTTTGTCCCGTCTTCCCTCAATCTCAGCATCCAACTGCTCATCTCTCCGCCCTCAGCAGCAGCGACTCGTCGGCAGATTAAACCGTGTCAGAGGCCGGGGGCAGAGGTCCGCAGGCTCCACAGGGTGACGCATCATATCTTCCTCCCTCCTGCTGTCACAAAGTCATACGAAGCCTAACAAGCGTGGCCGGTTACACGAGTTACTCTTTGGATTTCACTCAGGCCGAAACCGTGATGAACAACCAAACTCAGCTCCCACTGATGCAGGAAGAAAACTCGAGAATCATCGCTCACACGTCCTCCCATCAATCACAAAGTTGATCCTGCAGGCAAGGTTTCAACGGGGGGAACAATACTGCATGAAATGACGACCAGAAAATGATGAAGCCATTAGTGGAAGCCTGTGGAAATCCTGCCCTCTTCAATCACCAAAGCTAACGCACTGACACGTGATAATGGTTTGAGTAACACAAACAATACTTCTGGAGTTCAGATGCCTGCAGCTCCACAACAGCAAAAAGGACTATCCTCCCCGCCTGTTGGAGGAGATTAAGATTTCCATTTTCAAACATCTCTTTAATAGATTCTTCCTCCTTTTCAGCCACATCCCACCTTTATACTCCAGCAGCTAAACCCCAGACTAACATGTGTTTTCTGCTTTCCAGGAAGAAACACGTCTTTATCGAGTCTAAGGAACCACAACGACAGCCACAAATATCTGAATGAGACCATGAGTTAAAAATACTCTGCAGCACAAAAGACGGAGCCAGAAGAGGATTACGTTTGTCCCCTCGCTGCCATAACCTTGCTGTGCACACACAGAGTTACACATTTTCATTGAGTCGCACAGTTTACGCAGCATTACGCAGGATTAATGGTGCAGGCCGACTGTTTGCAGGATGAATTGGACTGTGTCTGAACCTCTCTTGACCTATATCTTTAACTGGAGCAATGCAGCAATGTTACTGTGAAGGGAGAAGCTTCATTAGATCAAGGATGCCCGGCTGTGTTTGCTGCTGCACAGAGTGGAACGATAAAAACAGATGGGCGTTTAAAATGTCTCCAAAGCCGGAGTGAAAAAAGCTCCTTAACTTAATTAATTTCTTTATTTTTACGATAATCCAATGAGTTATGGATGAATAGCTGTATGTGAACAAACAGGGGCGTGTCTAAAATGAGCAGCCAGGGGTGCCATGAGCCCACCCTGGTGCTCGCAACCAAATGGTAGCAAGTGCTTTATTGGAAAAACTGACTCTATTGATCATTATTATTATTATTATCATTATTATTATTTTGGGTGATTTTGGATTTTATTATTAGTACAGGGTGAATATTGGAAATACTAATTCTACTGATTTTTTTTTTTTTAGTATTTTTTGGACAATTTTGTATTTCATTGTTAGTACAGGGTGAAATAAAAGGCAAAAATTGCCCAAAAAAATGATTAAAATTTTGAAAAAAAATTGAAAAAAAATTGAAAAAAAAGAAAAGAAATAATATTAAATAAATATTGTTCACAGTGTATATGAACAAACATACTTTAAACATGTTTAGTCCTGCTGTAAAAACTGACACGTCATATGGAAATAGTGGCTCTATTGATATTTTTTTTTTTGTTTGTTTTTTTTTTTGATGATTTTGTATTTTATTGTTGATTCAGAGTGAATATTGGAAATACTGATTCTGTTGATTCTTCTTTATTTAAGTATTTTTTGGGGGGGATTTTGCATTACATTGTTAGCACAGGGTAAAATGAAAGGCAAAAATCGCCCAAAAAATTTGAAAAAAATTTGAAAAAAATTTGAGAAAAAAAATTGAAATAAAAAAGAAAAGAAAAAATGATTCCCTGTACAGTGTATATGAACAAACATTCTTTAAACATGTTTATTCCTGTTGTTAAAACTGACACGTCATTATGGAGGTTAATGGGAATTCCTTCACTTTAGGACACAGCCTCAAGTGGACACTGGAGGAACTGCAGTTTTTTGCACTTAGCTTAATTTCTCATCACTGGAGGTTGCTGACAGGTTGCAACAGGCCACAATTAGCTTCTTCTGGCAACATCTTAATACCAAACTATGGCACAAACATATAACTCATAGTGAGTTTGCTTGAATAATTGTGAACACTTTTGATTAAATATGGAAAAACATAATTTATTTGAGCCCTGTTTAGCTGCACTCACACTTCCCAAGTGTCTGCTTATGTGTCTTTACGCTGCTTAAACATGAACCACCTGCATCCTCCATCAAGACCAGGTGATGCAGACTGCCAAGGTCATGTCAGAGGTATCAGCGATTACCCGTGTGTCCAGCAGCGAGGCGGCGTGTCGGAGTCTCTACCCTCTAAATATGACTAATTGCCCCTGCTGTTCTGCTTCTTCTGATACAGGTTAGAACTCATTACCGGGATGTTCTGCCTCGCTGAGCTCTGCTGCTCCGGCTCTCAGGCAGATGAGAGGGAAATAAACAACCACCTGGCCGAACGCTCACAGACGCTCTCACACTTTTGTTTTTATACTCACATATAATTGGTTGGCTTTATCTCTTAAAGTGCGCTACAGCTTTTGTCCCTCCGAGCTCCAGTGAGGAACAATTCCAGTAAATTTTTAGTAATGGGTAAATGTCCTCCAGGGATTTCTGATACCTCTGCCAGGTCCACTCTGCAGGGCATTATCTGCAGTAATACCTTTTTCATTGATTTGTATCAGCGCCCTGCCTGCAGACTGAGCGTGGGTGAGGGAGGTACAAGATGGCTTGACATAAAATCCTTTCAGTGTGTCAGCGTCGTCAGTTTCTGCCGTCAGCCAAGCAAAACAAACTGGTTATGGTGCACTTACAAGACCTCAGTAATGTTTGCTTTATAACACAGCAGGAGTGAACCATTCATTCAACCATTCAGCTCAGAAAGAAAGAGGGAAAAGTAAACAAGAACCCGACATGTCCACTGTGATCTCTTTGACGTCAGGAAAGTAGGATTTTAATTTTACATTTTAAGGAGTAGCAGCTGAATTAACTTTTTTTCAAAAAACTGCTAATTAAAGTTGTTTTTCAAAAAGCACAAAATTTCAAATCTCTGAGATCTGGACCATTTCATGTATCAGAAGGACTTGGTCTTACTGATATTTAGAATGGCGGCCTATTTAAAATCTTAGTTTAAATATAATTAACAGCTCTAGTAATCAGACTTAAGACATTATATTTTATTGGCTCTTTAGAATTATTAAAACACTAAGATAAGTTACAATAGTATACAAAATTATACAAAACTATAAGGACAATACAAAGCAAATCAATGAGACTCCACTGTAGCACAATCTACTTCAATATGGCGAGATAGTATAAAACATGATATGATACGATACAACGCAGGGTGTTACCGGGCAATACGATACAATCTGAAACAATATTCTATGATTCGCTACGATACAATACACCGCAGGATGTCATCAGGCAAAACTATACATTACAATATGATACAATACAGCGCAGGATGTTACCAGGCAATATAATATGATAGGATGTGTCAGGACACAAACGGACAATATAACACAATATGGTATTGTATGGTATGGTACGATAGTTTACAGTGCTTTAGGATACAATACAAGAGGATGCAATATAGCAGGATTTTAGATTAAAGGGTTCAACGGCAAAATTTTACAATACTGTCAGATTTTTGACAATATAAGATGCGAAATGATGTAATGTGATACGTGATGGCGTGACACTTCACATGGTTACGTTACATTATGTAACAGTAAGTTACATTTCATCACATTACAATACATTATGTTACATTTAATACCTTTTGTTGCGTTACATTACATTTAGTTTTTGATACATTCTTGTCATATTTTAATGCTCACTTTACATTGCGTTACATAAAATGGCGCAATGTAACATCATATTTTGTTACATTTTATTAAATGTTATCACAAATGTAGAGAAGTGTGTCTTGGACTTGAATGCTGCACACATTCACTTTTCTCCACAGTATTTAAGTACAATAAAATTAAAGGTCAATTAACATATGTGTTCATAGAAAAGCATCGGCATATGTACTCGGGCCAACTTTTAATAAACTATTTTACTCACTACTAAAACATTTTCTGTACGATGCAAATCCAGGACCACCATCACACTATTGCACAACCCACCCGGCCTGAAGAGACATTATTTAACACTCAGCACACTCAGCGTTTCAGACATTAAAGATAACCACATGGAGAAAGTCTCTTATAAAGACGCATCAATGTTTAACTCAGTCTGTTTCACAACCAAATGAAAACTCCTCTCAGGAGTACTCATAGTCCTCTAAAATCTTCTCATTTTGTCAAAGTTTATATTTACATTCTTTGGTTACTTTTCTTTTCTACAGAGCACTCTGGTAAACACCAATTATTCTGAATTAACTCTATAAAAAAACAAACCTGATTTGAAATGCTTTAAACCTTTAATTATCAGGGGGGAGTCCCAAAGAAACAACCTGAATCTTTGTGTTGAACATTTCTACAGCCCTGCTACTGGAGTAAAAACACAAAACTTCTGTCTAAACTGAAGCAGATAAAGTGTCATTAAACAGACGTCTTTAAAAAGTACAGGGACCTGACGCTCTTCTTCACACTCCCTCACTTTTCAGGCGTCGTCCTGAACCTGTTCTGGAGTTTGACGGCTTCGCTTTGTAGAGAAACACTTTAATGTTTCTATTTTAAGGTTATGCAACAATCAAAGAGGGTTAAACGTCGCTTGATCTAAATTGCCAAGGGTGCAGTGTTGACATATGACATTGACTTACAGTTGAGAGCTCAGGGCGGGGCTGACAAATAGAAGGATCTAGACAAA
Organism: Xyrichtys novacula; assembly: GCA_962446985.1. NCBI lineage: Eukaryota > Metazoa > Chordata > Actinopteri > Labriformes > Labridae > Xyrichtys > Xyrichtys novacula. The sequence continues at coordinate 528,403 of OY660882.1, read as the reverse complement.
GACTTAGCAACACCTATTGAGAGCAGATCTGCAGCTACACCTCTCTGAGGACTTCTGTGAATCCTTCCTGCAAGAAGCTGAGATCTGTGACAGTTCAGTAAGGACACAAAGATCAAGTTGCACTTAATGAAAGACACATATAGAGCATGCTTTCAAACTATGGCAACCAAAATGGGTCATGTTTGTCCTGACAATAACTCAAAAAGCCTCAGGTCCTGACTGAGAGATTAACAAACTCCAGATTTATCTTAAAGCCTCACAGGGAAACAGACCCACAGATAACAAATAAATCACATAAACCAAAACACATTAATCTTAAGTATTCCAGCCGTACATTTGCATACTATCTGATGCCGCTTTCGTGCCGTCAGGATTTACTAAGATTAATCACTTTTACATTCATCAAGTGTGACGTGTCACCATGTTTGAATACTGCAGAATGTGAGTCACTAAATACCACTTGGACTAACTTCCAGGATTAAAAGGAAAGCCTTTTTGAAGCTTGACACCAAACAGCTAAATTTTGTGTGTGGGATTTTTAACCTGTAATTTCTTGACTCACAACAAACATCTCTACAGTCATCGCCGAGCGGAGCAAAAGCTCACATTCCCAGGACAAGGTCAGAGATTTGTCTGGAGACATATTTGACTCAGTGGTTCAGGTTGTGAGATTCAAAGAGCTGATTTAATACGTACAAAGAAAAAAAGACACTAATCCAGCGTCTTTTCATGCATGAAGGCAGTTTAAAAAACACTGTATATCATACAAAACAGAAGCTAAAGTTACTTTTTCATAGATTTTAACATTATCATTCGGAGTTCCCCAAGGCTCAATCCTCGAACCCCTTCATAAGTTATGATGTTGCAGATTTTGGGTTATAGAATCACCTGTTAAGCCTCTATTTTTGCAGAGATAGTCCATGCAATAGTCAATACAAGTCAATGTATTCTTTGGTATTGCAAAGTGAGTATAAAGGCAGCATTAATGAAAATTTCTCAAGGGGTATTTGCCAGGGTGAAGAGTTCACTCAGATGAATATTGACCAATAGCTGTCGTTGAGGGGAGATATGTAAAGTATTTATATTACTTCTCATGTTAAAGGGATATTCCGCTGTAAAATTAATCTAGGGTAAAACACACCGTAACATTTATGATCATTACTTTATCATTTCCTTGAAGTAATAATCATCATATTAATCATTTTGCACTGCTGACGCTGTAGTTCTTCTGCCTTAACGTCTCAGTCTGATTGTATTTACATGAGGAAATGATCATAAATGTTCTTCCTTGAGCTGCATCACCCCGCAGCAGTCCAGAATGGACTGGCCTGAGGTCTCACTACAAACAAGCGGCTGCTGGAAGAGAGTAGGTGAGTTGTGTTTAGTCTCTTTGCTAAAGAAATGAGTCAAAGTTAAAAAGATGTTTGGTGGCTAGCACTATGTCTAGGACCCTATATGTCCTGTTGATGAAGTTAGTTGCTGTTCTGGGCATTATTTGTGGCTATAGAGTGGTGTTTGGTTGAGGTTTGTTTATGGCTCCTCAGACCGCTGTGTATTGTTATCCTGCGGTCGTTACTTAAGTTGGTATAACTAGAAAAGCAAGCGGTCGGCAACATTCATCTCCCGAGAGGCTGTCTAACTCGGTGTTACGGTGTGTTTGATCCTAAATTAATTTTGCACCGGTATATCCCTTGAAGATGGGTAGTGGCTGCGAGGTGTGTCAGGGCCCGGCCTATCAAAGTGAGGAGCCTCTTAGTCTTCGATTGGTTGAAAATTTTCCTCTAACAGTGAGCAGAAACAGTTTAAGGGGATTTTTTCTTTTTTTTCCAGAACAACAAGAAAATGAAGTCGAGCCAGCGTAGATAATATGTTAAGATGCATGACCACTCAGGGCCTCCGTACATGTTCGAGTACTTCATGCATGTTTTATCCCCTCTAGCCTCTGTATTTACCACAAACATCTGTGCTCATGTTGGCATTTTTCCCAGCTCAAAAAAGGAGAAATAAACATATGTCACTGCAGGCATGTTGGTGGCTCTGGGTGTCCTGGCTACCCCCACCCTCACCCCCAGCAGGGTGCCCCGGACAGCCCGCCCTTTGCTGAGGTTTTATTGGTGAGTGGGCAGCAGCAGCAGCAGCAGCAGCAGCCCTGCTCCTTGGGTACCATGTCCTCTCCCTCATCCTCCTCGGTGTGCGGATCGCTCCTCCCTGCTGGGCTCAATCAATCACACAACGCTCACACTGCAACTGTGACCTACACCGACTGTTAATGCTTTGTGCAAATCAAACCAGCTGAGCAGCCAAAGCCCATCGACTGAATAACTGAACGCTGAACAGCCGAGCAAACAGCCAGCAAATGACATGTCAAAAGAAACCTCCTCCAGCTCTCAAACCCGTCTTTTCTTGAAGTCAGCTCTTACCTGCCCACTGTTTGGTTGGCGAGCTGTCTCATTCGGTTGAACTGCTTCTTCATCTTGTGTTTTTCTGCGTTACCACCGGGCGGTACAGCCACTCCACATTATCTCATTGATAGAATAAAGTCAGATCTCCCTGCGCTGATCTACGGCAGACGAGGAGGTTCAGTCTGAAAACATCCAGTCTGAGGGGGGGGACATTAAATCCTAAAAGCTCCTCATTTCGGCTGATGAAGACGGTGTGTCCCTGTCCTCCGCTCCGCTCCGCTGCTCCAGAGATGCTGGACCGATCTCTCTCCCTCTGCTCTCCCCCAACACTGACAGCTCGCTGGCGACACGACGTTCCCAGCGAGAGCATCATGGGTAATGTAGTCTATCTGGATATTTCCCACTATATCCGTGCAGGATGGTTTTAGCCCTTTATTGCCTTTTGTATCATATTTGATACATACTTTTATAGACTTCTATCAACCCGATGTGAGCATAAAATTACTAAAAAAAAAAAAATAATAAATGATAAAAAAGTCCTCTTGTAGTTTGCTTGTTTCTAAAACATCTAATGTATCAATCGAGATAGATAAATATATTTGTTAAATTTTAAGGATTTTTTTAAAATTTGGTTTTCAGTTGTAAGTGAAAAAAAAGACATTTATGCTCCAAAAAAATTGAATTTTCTGGCCATAATTTGTTGGTTCAGGCATTAAATGGATATATAGAGAAAATTTAATTCTAATTAATTTTGTAATATTTTTCATCATGCCACTCTTGGTAAACATAATAGACTACTTTTTGTATTTTACAATTTTCTACTTAATATTCTCTCACACACACATTTTCGCACATTTAAAGCTACTGTGGGAAGATTTAACCACTTACAGAACAAACCTACAATAATACTAATGGGTCTAAATGACCTATAAAAGCAAACCACTATTAACAAGATTAATCATATTCACAATATAAAGTTATTTGTGATGTCTAAAACTGCTAACAAATTAATTTCTTCTGTTTTCCATGGCAAATGTTCCTGATGAGTGTTGTAAATGGAGCAAAGTGAGACTCATAATTAGAAAACACAATTTACATATCTTGCAAGACAAAGTCAACAAGGAGAGAATAGCTATTCTTAACCCACAGGTGGCGCCAAAATCAATATAAATCAAAAGTGCCTCACAGGAGCTTTAATGCAATTAAATATTTTGTTGTACACAAAATTCCTAGCGGTTTTCGCAAAATGAGAAAATAATAAGCTAGATCAGTGTATTTACAGTTATTTTAAAAGGAGTTTAAATAATTTTTCAGTGCTAAAAATTTGTTCTAGTTGAAGGAATGTGAGATTTTTCCCATGAAAAGTTAACAATTTTATATTTTTTTCCATAATTTAAAGATTTTGTCTATTGATTGGACAAAACAAGCCTCATAATGTGACACTGGGCGTCACAGAAAAACTCTGTGTTTCAGAGCTTTATCATTTCAGAATTAAATCTCCCGTCAGGGGTAATTAGCTGGTCATGAAACAAACTGAAATTAGCAGTAAAGCACCCATGTGACACTAAGAAAGCAAATAAGACAGCGAACAAATGGTACATACTTGTCCCGGTCTTGGTGTGATTTACTACATATCATTCCCTCTTCTTTGTCACTTGCCGACCATAAATCTACTGAGTTACAGTTTCATGTTGGACCTGTATGTTAACCTTGCATCATACACAGTAGAGGAAACAGAGACTTGAATCTACTCAAGTTCTTTTCCAGTCTTTCCAAACACTCAAAGAGCTTCTCCACTACAGGTTACATCTACCCAAACATTTACACAACATGTTCATTCACTGATGGCAGAGGATGGTACAGGAGGGGGACATCAGTATCTACTAGTTTCATCTATATACCTTCACACTCTGGGCCACTAGGGGCAACTTTGGGATCAGTCAGTGTGTTTACATGTTGCTCAAAAAAAACATTCATTGTTTGAGGTTGAGATTTAACGGACCTGGTTACCATTGCACAATGAAATCCCAGACTGGCATTTTTACTGTTTGTTCCTAAAGCTTATTTTTGATTGAATTTGTCATTGTATTAAATAGAGAAATGGAGGGTGTTCGAGGAAAAAGATAAAATGCTTTGCTTACCAAGTTATTCTTGCGACGGCTCCAGTAACTGTTTGCAGAGTCAAGTTTTTCTTTTGCAGGTTTATGATCTGAAGAGTTGAAATGTCAGACACACATGACCCTCATCAGGGCGCTTTCTTCACAGGCCTGAAAGAGGAAATATCAGAATATTATAAAAATAAAGCTGTTCTTAATCATCTAAAGAGGCTGTAATGCTGCTGTAGGTGAATTTCTCTGTGTGCAGTGAAGCTCTATCTTGATATCTCTGTTTCTGATATGAAGTAACAGCCTGATTAGATGTGCAGTCAGCTTGGGTGCAGCTGCTTGTGAAGGCAAACGGCGCCCTCTTGTGGCTGCCAGGGTCAAATGGGAAACTCCTGTGCAGCTCTGGATAGAAACTCAAGAGGAGACCAGTCTGGAAGTGTCCTGTACATGCAGCTACACAAATACACTCAGATAAAGACTGTCTGCTATAGAGCTGCAATAACGCTCTCTTCAGAAGAAACATTTCAGAGAGGTTTTAATAGCTATGAGGGTGTTTTTTTTGGATATGTGTAACCGATCACTGATTTATGTTTGATTTTTCAATGACACATGCCATGGTAGAAGAGATGCATCAAAAAACAGGAGAACGATGTAAACCTGCAGCCGGACAATTTGTCTTTGAGGAAATGTTTCACCATACTCGACTCTAAAAATATATCTTCTCCTCAAAAATACAGCAACATGCAAGAGGAATCATAAATATGTTAAGAATGTGAGATTGTCTGAGGAGCTCAACAAGCATAACTTCTATTTCACACAGTTAACAAGAAGTGTCGTCTCCTTCTCACAGGGAAACAGAAGTGAGACAAGAAGAGTGTGGTAATTTTGGAGAAATGTGAAGAAATTAGATCTTCAATGAAACTGAAAGGCAATCAAATTCACCTTAATCCTCTTGTAGGAAAGCTGTAAACAACCTTCAGTACTCATTCTGATCCACCGATTCTAAATAAACTCCAAATATTGATACGGTCAGTGTCTTTTTTGGTAATTGGATAAAACGTTTGGAAACAGATATCAAAAATAGAACAACGAATGGTCATTTGATTTTTGTTTTCAGCTTGAAAACAAGCTGTATTCAAGTTTGTTTTTTCTATTTTAAAACAAAAATCAAATAACCAGTCATTATTGTGTTTTTGATACCTTTTTCCAAATGTTATATCCAATAACCAAAAGGGACACGGACGTAATACAATCAGTTATCCAACATCCTCAATCAGGAGAAAAAATTAATGAAGTAAAAAATCTGATGACTCATACAGTATCAAATTGTTGTAATCTATGTTGAAATTCCTGATTTAGGAGCGACATTAATGTTGCAGTTCATGTTTCCCCTCAGAGGGGGCGCTGGTGAGCCACTATCAAATATTTCCATCAAAGAAGAAGAAGAAGGAGTTTACTCGTTGAATGACAGTGGAGCAAAGTTTACACTTTTTACTGTTTGTTTCTGGACTTTGGAGAACCGTACTTTACTCAAGAGAGGAGTCGGATTGTTTCTGTGCCCGGACTGACAGCTTCGCCCTGTAAAAATGCGGGACCGGACTAAAGAGTTGGGAAATGTGAGTTTGGGAGTAAAGTGCTAACGTTAGCAGTTGAGTGCTAACCCGCTAACTTGGCTAAAGTCAGTCTGTTCAGTTTGAGAAGTTTTTCTGTCTTTGACAACCTCGACTGAGAGAGTAAACTTCTAAGAGCAGTAAAAGGACAACTCTTTGACTGTTTATCTGAGTTAATTTGAGCTTTAGTAACGTTTTGTTCTGCGGTTTCCGCTCCAGCCCTTTGGCCGTGAAGGAAGCGTCAGTCCGGGGAGAGGGCGGCAGCTGAGGGGCTGTCAGTGGAAAAAGATCCATTTAAGACCCCAAAACAGCAGAGAAATGAGATAAATACTAAACTCTGACCTCTTTTCTGTGTCGGTGCGCAGCATGCAGAGGCCTCAGATGAGGAGGATGAAGGCAGAGCTCTGATGATCAAACCTGGAGCCTCTTCAGCCAAAGAGGAGAAGGAGAATGAAGCTTTCCTGAAGAAGGTGAGAGAGAGAGAGAGAGAGAGAGAGAGAGAGAGAGAGAGAGAGAGAGAGAGAGAGAGAGGGGGGGGGGTCCTCTTCATCAGCACACTCACACTAACGAACCAGGCGGGATTTATTTAAAGGGATATTCCGGGATATAAAATTAATTTAGGGTCAAACACACCACAATACCACGTTAGACACCCCCTCGAGTGATCATAAATGTTCTTCCTTGAGCTGCGTCACCCCGCTGTAGTCTGTAATGGACTGGCCTTAGGTCTCACTACAAACAAGCGTCTGCTGGAAGAGAGTAGGTGAGTTGAGTTTAGTCTCTTTGCTGACGAAATGAGTCAAAGTTAAAAAGATGTTTGGTGTCTAGTACTATGGCTGTGACCCTATATGTCCTGTTGATGAAGTTAGGTGCTGTTCTGAGCATTATCTGTGGTTATAGAGTGGCGTTTTGGTTGAGGTTTTTCTATGGTTTCTCAGACTGCTCTGTATTGCTATCCTGCGGTCGTTACTAAAGTTGGTAAAACAAGAGAAGTAAGCGGTCAGCAACATTCATCTCTGGAGGGGGTGTCTAACTCTGTGTTGACCCTAAATTGATTTTACACCAGAATATCCCTTTAACTTGTGTCTTTTTTTTATCACCTACATTCAACTCTTCTCTTTAAACTTCTGCACTCATGTTTATTCTGTAAACTCACAGAACGGTTTCAGCCTGATCTGAAACTTCTGAACTTCTGTTTTGGCAACATCTCAGTCTCTGTTAAATCCTCTGTCCTTGTTCTGAGCTGTGAGGACTCAGCGTTATCTCTGCTGTCCGAAACACTGATTCAAACGGGTCAATTATTAATCAAACTGCAGTTTGGTCGACAGTAGTCTGAACCCTCTGGAGCTGCAGGATCTACACACGTGTGTTTTAAGAGAGGGTCCTGACCCCCCTGTGGTGACACCAGGAGGTGGGAAGAAGAGAGTTACCTGGCACAAAACTAGGAGGAAAAATAGTTCTATTTAACATTAACATTTCTATTTAAATCATCATCTCTTAATTAAAACACACACCTCTCGAGCCAATCAGGATGAAGCAGCTGCTTTGATTGAGCGACACTGATATAAGTTGCTGTACCAGGTACTTACCCCTTCATACATACATTGACTTGACATGGCAAAGTCTGGAAGCTCCTAATTCATACAAAAATACTTATTATACCAGTAAAAACCAAAAGAAGAAACCTTTTGTCATGTCGGCCTGAACATTATACTCTACAGAACTGAAGAAAAGTTAAGTATACTGTATATTAAATGTATTTTTCTCATCATAAACCATGTTTTCATTGCAGTTCATTTCCGTCTCATTCAGCCTTCATCTTCATATTTCCAAACTAATTCAACAAAAGTTTTCAAAAGTCATGGTAACATTCTGAGATGGCCTCTGCAGTCCAACCAGCGATCAAAAAACCTCCAAATCAATTTAGAAAATATTAAAAAAAACAAAATCTCCAGTGTAAGAAAATCAAAAAGAGAAATCAATCAAAATTTGTTGACATCAATAGTAAATAATTATTACTTTTAATTGTGATTTTGATGATAAACTTTGAAACGTCTTCTCCACTTTTAGATGCAAGAAATCCACGAGGCGCTGAACAGCCTCAAACGTTTGGTGTCTGAACTCGAGAACAAGCAGAAGACGGTGCTGGGCGTGGCGCTGCCAGAGGAGAGTAAGTCTGACCCTCGAGAGCATCAGTCAGTCTGGGTTTACAGAGGAGGAACCAAATCTGACGAGTCAATAAAGATAGAGACTGAATTTAGATGTTGAGATGTTGAATATGATCATTTTTCTCTCCTCAGGTATGAAGAAAGATCTGCAGACTCTTCGAGACGAGATCAAAACATTGGCGGCTAAAATCCAGAGACAGCTCAAAAGTGAGTAACAGTGTAAAAGTCATGTTGTTTACATATTCATTTTCAGTTACTGTGGAAACAACTTATCTTTCCACAACATCCACGATTGAACAGAAACCAAAAGTAGACTCAAGAGAGTCACGCCCATCTGTGGTTTACCTGCAGGTATTGAACCCAAGAAGGGCGACGACGACGGGAAATATGTCTCCATAAACATTCGCATGCAGCGGACCCAGGTTTGACTTCAGATTCCTGATTTACACTTCAGTACACTGGTCTAAAGTCTGAGTATCTTCACAGATGAACAGTAAAAACAGCTCCTCTGAGTCAGTCATGATTCAGCCTGAATGAAATGACCTAAACAGATGTTTTCAGAGAGAAAAAGTGTCAGTCTCAGTGAGTTACAGCCTTTTATATGCGGTGAGTGATACAGGCGACCACCAAAAGAAAGTTCACTGAAACCAAACCAACCCAAAGTTTCCTTCAGGCTTTCTTGGACCAAGTTTTTCACCCTAAAAGTCCCTCAGAGGTTCTTTACAGAGTTTGGAGGCAGCAGGACTGTTGTATGAGACTGCAGCTCATGAGAATCTTCATAAAGCCGCTCTGTGACCTTTGGTGTTTTTCCTCCTATGCAGCACGGCGTCCTGTCCAAGGAGTTTGTGGAGCTGATGGGTCACTGTAACACCATCCAGGCCCAGTACAGAGACCGCAACGTGGAGAGGATACAGAGGCAGCTGAAAATCAGTGAGTGAACGGAAAAACACCCCAAACATTTCCAAGAACACAGAATATTCTTCCCTTTTTGTGACTCTGATGACTTCCTCTCCCTCTCTCTCTTCCTGTCTCTCTCTCTCTCTCTCTCTCTCTCTCTCTCTCTCTCTCTCTCTCACTGGAGGTTGGGTCATCACGGGTTTCCCTCTGTCTCATGATATTTGTCACATGTCCTCGTCCGTCACTTTCTGCCACATTCACTTCACTGTCAGACTTTCTGTTCTCTTCAATTTGTGATTTGATCAGTTTTTTCAAACACACCACGATCAGTAATTCTTAAGTAATCAGTAATCCGCTCTGACACTCTTGGACTCACAGCTCTGATTTTTACACTCAGATTTAAGTGTTTCTGAATTCATTTAAAGTTCAGAGAAGAATTTAAAAATGAGCAAATTTAGCAAAATCTGAAGTTAAAGTAACAGGAACCACCTGCAGTGTCTAAACTCCACGACTGCACACATCTTCTGTTTACAGTGTCGTCGTATTTTTACCTCAGATTTATAATAAAAATGTTTTCTTGGTGCAGAATCTTTAAGTACGAGATCTCTGCAGTTAAATTCTTGAACAGTGTTTGTTATCAGCTCTGATTTTTCCCTCGTTTATGTCTTTAAAAGATGTCAAAAAGATTTAAAATTGATGATTGAAAAGTGTTAATTAACCCTGAAACGTCATTCCTAGTGTTTCTGACAGTGTTTATAAAATCCACAGACCTCTGTGAGTCACAAACTTTAAAGAAATAATCATACAAAGTGGAAAACTGCAGAAAAAAAATCTTGAAATTTTCCAAGACGTCTCCACTGCTGCGATCAACCTGCTCGTTTCAGCTGCTTCCTGCTGCGTGTGAATCAGTCATGTTATATAATAATACGTCCCCTCACAGTCCCATTACACCAGCGCTGAACCTGCTTATTAAGTTATTTTAGATCGACTTGTTTTGACTCAGAGTCTCAGCCAGAACTCTTCTCTCTCTGTTTTCACTTTCCTCTCCAACTTTTTAAAAATAGATTTCAAAATATAAAAAAAGTGCCGCAAATAAAAATAACACTGATCCCCTTTTCTCTCGTTCAGCTGGGTCTAACGTGACGGACGAGGAGCTGGACACGATGCTGGAGAGCGGGCAGACGGATGTTTTCACGCAGAACGTGAGTTTATGAAGACGCAGAGGAAAACCACAACACAAACACACCTGCTGCTGCTGCTGCTGCGACACTTTCTCACAGCTGCAGGTGTTTCCCAGCAGACACGAGTTTGACTGAGTAAACATCTCACTCATAACCCGCTGACAGATTCACTCTGTTGTGTCTTTTCTGATGCTAAAACTGGACGACAGAGTTGGTAAGCGCTCGATAAGGTCCCCTAGAGCACGTGGTTGTGTGTTTAGTTCTTAGATTTGAGGTAGTCATGATGACCCAACTTTACACTCTTGTCTGTTTATTTCATTTCATATTTCAAAGGAGCCATGCTCAATATTAATCCAATCGATTCAGATCCAAAATGTCCCCAAAAAACTAAAAAATCAAACTTGATGGTTTTCAAAGTTTCTGCAGAAGAGAATCATTAAACCAGAGATGTTTCCACCAACCATCTTTGCTGACTTCTCTCAAATCATTCAAATACTTCCTCAGAGCTGCAAACGGAGAACAAAACAGTCATAATCCTTCATTTCGAACATCTGTACTGTGAATATTTGGTGGTTTTGAAGCTCGTCCTTCACAGTAAAGTGAAATTTTGTTGGTTTGTAGATGAAAGAAAACACTTTTATAGAGAAAACAGCTGAACGTTGAGAAAACATGGACCAAGAAATCAGATAAATTATGTGAGTTTAGAAGAACGTTTTTGTGCAAATACTGCATTAGAAAAATTAAAACATCAGTATTTGATCCAGGAATTTAACTTGACCAGATCTAAACGTCCCTGCTGAGTTTGTTTGAGATCGTTCGCTCCCGCTTCAGCCGATCTAAACTGGTATTTGTGCAGATCCTGATCGATGCCAAAGCTACGAGGCAGGCTCTGAATGAGATCGAGTCCAGACACGACGAGATCATGAAGCTGGAGAGGAGCATCAGAGACCTCCACGACATGTTCCAGTACCTGGCCATGGAGGTGGAGGCTCAGGTAAGAATGATTTCTAAACGGAGGTTCCTCTGGTCTGTTTGAAGGGTGAAGATTTTCTGATCAGGATGTTTTTCCCTCCCCTCCTGCAGGGGGAGATGGTCGACCGGATTGAAAACAACATCAACCAGTCGACGAACTACGTGGAGAAAGCGAAAGAAAACACGGAGAAGGCTGTGACGTATCAGCAGAAAGCACGAAAGGTACAGAGCGTCACAAAAATCGGATCTGAAAATCCCCGTTAGCACATGACACGACTTTGAAATCAGCTGAGACAAACACACACACACACACACACACACACACACACACGCTCAGCTGTACTGGTGAACACCTGTTTGACTTTCTCGCTCGTGTCTCCTCTCACACAGAAAAAGGTCTGGATCGCCATCTGTCTGGCCATCCTCATCCTCATCCTAGTCATCTCATTGGTCACCACCTTCGGCTCCTAACACCAGGCAGCGTGAGTGGTCGTCTTTCCGGCTCTGCAGAAGCACATTCTGGTTTCATGTAAATAATCCAAGCCCACAGGAAGGAAGGAAGGAAGGAAGGACGGGTGGATTCTGTCCGTCCGTCTCCTCGTCTCTCTGAGTCACATTTCAGATCCATCACTCTCGTAACACGCTCCTGTTCAAACTACTTTTTTATGTTTTATTCCGGAGAGCAGAGATTCGCTCTTTCCTCTCCCTCTAAAACAAACTATGTGCCTGCATTACCTCTCCTGTACAGAGGGTGATGCTGCTGATATTCAGACCTCTCACCTCCCCCTCCGCCTCCCCTCATGTTCTGGTGTGAAACCCACAGCCCAGGATGAATTTTGAACTGTTACATCAGCGTCTCTCTCCCTCTTTAAAAAGGGAATCAGAGGAGTAAAGTGGCCTTAAGCAGAGCACACCGCAGTATTGAGAGCCGACCTGGTCGTACTGTACTCAGGAAAACTGTGCGCTGAATCGTGTTACGTTGTTGTTTCAGGATAAATTTGAGATGTAAACAACAACTGTAATAAAGTGGAGAGTCCTTTTACAGGCGGTCTAAGTAAATAGTGGATTAATTAATATAATTGTACATAACCTCTGATTGTTTGTGGTTTTAAAACTTGAAACTGCCTTCATGTAACAAGTGTAAATACAGATTTGTCTTTTTTTTGTGAAATAGCAGCGCCCCCCACACATTTTTTTTCTTTTTATTTTACAAAAGGTGTCTGAACACTGCAATAAGCCGCCCAAGGCCTTCTTTTATTTGTGGCAGCGGTTTGTATTTATGATTTGTTCTTTGTAAGCTGCTACAGGAAACGACACATAATGAAATCTTTTCTTCGGCGCCGCGCCTCCTCCTCCTCGTCCTCCTCTTTTTTCGAGTGAGCCGCTGCAGAGGAGACGGTCATGGTGTGCACTAACATTGTCAAGAAGGGACGGAGTGCGTTTTTAATCCTCGTTCGTGAATCTTGTGTTTGAATTCACGCAGCAGTGTTTCAGCTGAGGGTCCGCTCAGTGTCTCCTGATATTTACTCTCTCGTCACGAGCTGATTTTTCTGAAACTGTTTGTCAAATTCAAAGTTGTCACCACCTCACAGCACTGACATTAAAACCTGATATTTTTTTAGATTTAAAACATTATTTCAGTGTTCAAACTTTATCCAACGATCAGTATCTGGTGAAGCTCCACAAATTTGACAAACACGTTAAATAAAAGTTAACTCCTTCCTGTCTCGTCTTCATTCATGACTCTTGTAAACAAAAGTTGTAAGAGGTGCAAAGCGTCGACTTTGCTGCTGTTGAATTTTTCATCACTCATTTTAATATAGTTGTTTTTAAAATAAAAAACTGCCATGTTATTTCGCTCTGTGGTTGTCTTTTTATATATCAGACTTTTGTTCAATTTTCTGGATTATTTCTGCTCATTGAAGGTAAAATTACAACTTTTTAAGATCCCTAACCCTAACCAAACATCTTTTTAGTTTGACTCATTTCTTTAGCAAACAGACTAAACACAACTCACCTACTCTCTTCCAGCAGCCGCTTGTTTGTAGCGAAACCTCGGCCAGTCTATTATGGACTACAGCGGGGTGACGCAGCTCAAGGAAGAACATTTATGATACCGACCATGTGCATCATGCAGCTACAACACAAACTATTCCACAAAAGGGTGTTTGGCTGCAGGTGTTTCTTTCAATCAATCAAGAGCATGAAGTCTGACCAATCAGCTGTCTGAAGACTGAGATCAGCTGATGAAATCAATCAATTCTGGTGTGCAGCTGCTGCTCAAAAATACAGCTGTGAATGTTCTGAATCACTTAAAGACAGTCTCATGTTAAAACGGCGTTTTACAAAACAATTTTTTAGCAGTTATATGCAATTATAATAAAAAAAATGATTGTACTTGTTGAATAGTGTATAATAGATAAAAATACGCGACTGAAGAAGTGACTGTTATTTAGGGAGAGAGAAGCTGAGGGAGGGCTGGGGTGGAGTGGAGGGTAGTAGGGATACGGCTCAACTTACCCCATACACGGGGTAAGTTGACCATAGGAGACCACTTTTTTTTACATGCTATATTATCAAGACAGTTCTGTTTACACTCATTCTGTTGGTTTGCAGGGATGAACAACATCCTGAAATATCTGCAGATTCACTAGTTAGAGACAAAACTATGATTGACTTGATGTAGTGATCTGAAATATGAAAAATGGCTCATCTTACCCCACTCTCCCCTATTAAAGTACATTTTCACGAAATGCTCCATGGCTTTCATTTCAGCAACTTTCATCTTAAACAAGTTACAATATAAGGACTTTGTTCTCGTAAATAATAATTTTATTACGACTTTATTCTCTTAGGTTTAATTTTTTACGACTTAATTCTCGTAATGATTTTTATGACTTTATTCTCATAATTACTTTATTACGACTTTATTCTCTTAGGTTTAATTTTGTACGACTTAATTCTCATGATTTTTATGACTTTATTCTCATAATTACTTTATTACGACTTTATTCTCTTAAGTAATGATTTTATTCCGATTTTATTCTCTAAGTAATGACTTTATTCTCATAAATTTAAAAATTTAATCACAAAGTCTTAATTATTTTCTTGACGTGGCCCTGATACTCCGTCGTAGAAAACACCCTTTAATCCTCCTCTCTAAGACTTTTGATTGAGCTTCATTCTTTAAACTTCAGACCCAGAGTGAAAAACAAAAACCTTCAACACAAGGAAGAATGGCGACTTATTTTTGGTCTTTTTATTCAACTGTAATTGTCTTAATTTTTCAAGTAAAACATTGTGGAATTACAAGGGATCAAAGGAATGCAAGAAATGAAGAGAGAGACAAAATCAAAAATAAGACCATCACCAGAAACTACCCGACCCCCCCACCCCCCCAAAAAAATATCACCGTTTGATCAGAATCGCTTCGACCGGTCCAAAAGTAAATCGACAATTTACAGTCATCTGGAACTGCACCAGTTATTTTATTCACATTTTGTCCAAGTAATTTGCTTTACATGAACGAAGAGCATTGAAGTGACGGTGACAGAGAATTCATGTGGAAATAAGACGTTCAATTTGGTAGCACTGTTGCACAGGGTGACGATGCCCGTGACATCTCCTTGTGGGTTTTTATTTTAGTCGATTTTTTTGTTTTTCTTGTTTGGCTTTTTTGAGAGAAGACCCCTTCTTCAGGTGCTTCACAAGGCAATCAGAGGTTCAAACCCATTTGGCCAAAGAGGCACTCTTAATTTCAACATTTACTCGCCCTTTTAGTATAAATACAAGACAAACTGGACCATAACAACAACTGCCTTTTGGTAGATTAAGAAAGAAATGAGAGGTTTCCTCGCTCCGGGTCGGTGTGAGGAGCAAAGACTGTCTTCAATTAATACATTTCCCGACAGCAGAGATACACTGTGAGGTACCAGGAACCAACTGATTAACTGTAGTTGATGTAAAAACGGCAACACACTGTACTCGTAAAGCAGAGGGCCACGTTATCTGATGTGCAAATGAGAAATGCAAGGCTGGATTTCAATCCACTGAACAGAAACTGACATGAAAAAAGGGGGCCCAAGCAAAGACAAGCTCCAGCATAGTGCAGCAAAGATCACATTGACAGATCGGTTCTCTTCCTAATACCCTGGAAGAAATAATAAAATATGCATAACTTATCGACTGACTACAAAGAAATAATAGTCAGGACAGCTGACGAAATTCTCAAAACCAAACTCTCTAAAACCTCCAACTTACAATACAACTGGTCACTCCAAATTTTGACTGTCACACAGATGACGTTTCGGGTTCACCCCTAAGAAGAGGGCGCTGTATAATCCCGCCTCAACACAGACGATCTGAGTGTCCCGGCTCTGAAGATTACAGTACAGAATGTGAACTAACAACTTTGCTTTATTTTCTCTTGCACCTTCGTCCCCCTCGAGTCTCAGTGGTGAATTAGTCCACTGTGTCGTCTCTCAGTCTGTTTGTGGACACACATTGTCTGCGCCACGTTTTTTACTCTCAGTCCGGCGTCCCTGAGCCTTCCCCCCAGCTGACAATGGCTGAGCCGGTGAGGGGTCCAGCCGGAAAGGGAGAGGGCCCAAGAGGCAGGGGAGGTCCCTGGCTTGTGCAGCACTCAGTTCCCTTGCGTCTATCAGAGTGCGGACAAAGCAGCAACCTTGGAGGTCATCACATGCTTTCGTATCGTACACTCTAGCTCCTGTGTTTTCCCTTTGGCACTCGATCATGTCTTATTGTGACGATGTTGACCAGATGAGGAGCGGGTGCTCGCCGCCGGTGACCGGGCCTGCACTGCCGCGAGGGCAGCCACGCTCCGCAGGACTCTGTCCGGCGTCCCCTCTGTTCCTGAACTGCTCGTCACCTCCTGTGAGAACTTCTGAGACCTCCTTCCGTCCTGCCGGCCCTCCCTGTGCCAGCCCTGCTTGTCTCTCTTGTCCCAGCTCTTCGCTCGCTCAGAGCTGCGCTCGCTGCCGGAGGAGGTGGCGCGGGACTCTCTGTGCTCGGTGTTCTGGGAGCTGATGCTGTGGGTGCGTTGGCTGCTGTTGCTGCTGCTGCGGCTCCTGCTGCTGCGACCATCGCCCTCGCCATCACTGCTCATACTGCTGCAGGCGCTGTGGCCTCTGGATGAAGACTGCGCCTCTGCCTCACCCTCCTTACCCACTGACGACTTCCTGCTCCCCCTCTCCTTCTCCTCAGCTTTGGACCTTTTGTACTCCGCCTCCAGAGGAGGGACCAGAGAACCAGGACACTGTCTGGTGGAGCGTGAAGCGGAGCGGCTCGTCTGATTTGGTGTCGTGGGTTTGCTTCCACTGCTTTTATTGTTTGTTGCGTTGACAGAGTTACTCTGTGGAGAGGCGGGAACACTTTTGCTTTTTGGCTTTTGGTTCTTGTCAGAGGAGGGGGCAGGGGAAGTCCCCGCCGCCTTGGATCCAGAATCTTTTCGCGGGGTGTGTCCCGGGGTGTCCACCCTGCCTTTCATTGCGAGGAGCTTGGCTGCAGCGTTGAGTGCCGAACACCTTTTCCCGAGAACTTCCGGCTCCGGAGGCGACAAAGGCGTGCTGTTGGTTTGAGCTTTACTTTCCTGTGGAGGCTGAGATCCCGCAGACTTCCTGGTGATCCTCACTGAGGACGTATCACTGCCAGACTCTCCGCCCGTGGATGCGTTGGCGTTGTTTGATGCGTTTCTCTCAGAGCTCTTTGCAGGTTTCTTCCCTTGCCGGTTGTTGCCTCTGTCTCCCTCCTGATCGAGCCGGCGCTTCGCTGAGCGGGTTAGCCGGTGCTCCTTCCTGCTCTCACTGTTGTCGGAATCTGAAGAGGAAGAAGAGGGAGACCTGGACTGTCTCCTCCTGGTGGCAGCGGTGATTTCCTTCTCTATGCCCTCCTCTTTCATCTCCTGAACCTCGTCCTTTTCCTCCTCCTTTCCTGGTTCTGCTGCGGTGTCCATTCGCCTCTTCTTGGTCGGGTGTCTGTTTTCGTAAGTCTTCTTGTGATGAGCGTGGCGAGTGAGGGTTGACGTGGAGCACCCCGATGATGGCGAAGAAGATCGAGTGGACTCCTGGCTGCTCTGCCGACTGAGAGGCCTTTTCTGGATCAGTGTTTTCTGATCTTCAGTAGCTGGTTTCATGCCTTCACACTTGAGTTCTTCTTTTTGAAGGGCAGTCACAGGCTGTGCTTCTTTTTCGCCTACATCCTCCTTTCCTGTCTCAAAGTCTTGGGCCTCAGAGGAGGTCTCCACTCTTCTCCTTTTAGACTGAGACTTACTGATGTCCTGCTTTTGGTCATCCTCCTCCTTGCAAGTCCTTTCTTCAGCCTGCACAGAATCTACCTCCATTTCTGTCACCTTGTCAGAGTCACCTTTAGACTCGGATGAGCTCCGCACCGGCTCAGAGGACTGTTGCTCAGATGCAACACCAGAAGGTTTAGCCTGAGCTTCTGTCTGGACTGGTGTAGAGATCTCTTGGTGAACATCTTTAGGAGCAGGGCTTGGTGTTTGCTGGGAGGTGGTATTCGTGTTTGACACGGGAGGAACCGTTTGGGTTTGGATAGTCGGTGCTGCTGACTGAGATGATGCTGACGGGGTGGATTCTGGGGAGGTTCTGTCGACATTTGAGACAGCGGCTTTGACCAAACTTTCTCTGGATGATGTTGTGGTGGCTGTTGGTGGTTGTGGTGTTGATGCAGCACTTGTGGAAGTTGGTTCTTGAGGTGGTTTCTCAACAGTCTTTTCTGCACTTTTAGAAGGTGTGGATGAAGTTGTGGGTTCTGGGGTCGGTACCTTGACCGTCTCTGTGGGGGTTGATGGAGTTACCGTGACTGTCTCCGCTCTGGCTGTGGGAGTAGCAGTGATGGATGCAGCTGCTGGAGAAGGTTTGGAGACTGGGGGAGTTGCTGGGGATGTTCCAGCTGCTGGCGCTTGTGCGGCTGCTGCGATTGGTGGCGTTGGCGGGGCTGAGACTGTTGTGTTTGGAGCTTTGGTGGTTGGAGCGTTAGTTCTTGCTTGGGCTGTAGAGGATGAAGCTTGACTTGGGGAAGATGACGACACTGTTGATGCCGTAGGTGCTGAAGGAGCCTTGGCGGGCGTGGTAGCAGGGACTGTACTTGGACTTGTTGAGTCTAAAGGACCAGCTTGGACTGTCTTCACTGCTGTCACAGGTGTTGTTGTAGTTGGACAAGATGTTGAGGTTGGTTTTGGTTGGGTTGTAGTTGGAGGTGTTGCATGTGATGGGGCGTGTGGTGAGTCCTTTGCAGCGGGGGTTTCTGTTCGAGCTGATGGTTCTGGTGTGACACTGACTGTTTCTGAGGATGTAACAGGGGGAGGGAGAGTCGTAGTGGTAGCAGCTGGTGTGTCCACTGGTCTACTTTTAGCAGAGTCTGATGCTGGTGTTGCATTTACAGAAGCTGAAGGTGCTGGTTCTGTTGGAGCTTTAGGAGCTGAAGAAACCACAGGTGGTGGTTTGCTGTCAGAAGGGGTTGATTTGACATCCCTGGCAGCTGGCGATGGAGTTGTGGCCGTGGAAGTCACACTCACTGGGATGGTTGGGGGAAGTTTTGCGGAGGATTCAGAAGAAGCCTGGGCTGGCTCTGTGTCTGTGCTTGGAGCTGCAGCAGAAACTGGAACTGAATCGGTAACTTGGGCTGAGTCTGATGTGGGAGGTGCTTCAGGAAGGGGTGCAGGCTCAGGTGCCAGAACTGAATCTGAGACTGGTGAGGGAGTTTGATCTGTAGTTGTTGTGGGAGCTTGAGTAGGACTTGGATCAGCGGCTGAAGCTTCAGTCTTAGTGTCTGTTTCTTTAGCTTTGGTCGACTGGGCCTGACTTGTGGTGGTGGCGGCAGCAGCGACGGGGGTCACAGACTTGTTTAGAGACAGGTCTGCTGACTCTGTACGACCATCAGTTTTTGATAAACCAGATACAGCTGTAGTGGTGGTTTCATTTGTAGAGTTCTGCTCTCCAACGACACAATCCGGTGTGGTTGTTGAGTCTTTGCGCGGACGCCCTCTCTTTCGTTTTGGGGACAGAGGGGGTAGTCCTTCCTCGCTTGGTGAGGTGGGTTGAGGGGAAGGACTCACTGGGTTATCAGACTCTGATAACCTCGGAGGAGTCTTTGGGGGCCGGCCCCTTTTTCTTTTCAGAGTTGTTGCACCAGGGTCCGCAGACGTGTCTTTTCCCGGTGTCACGTCTCCTTTTTTGGACTGGTTCCCTCCCCGTCCTCTGCCCAGATGCTGCATTTGCTCTCCCAGCTGAGCAGCCATGCGAGATTCAGTTTCCAGCCTGCGCCGTACAGGGAGATTCCTCAGCACGGGCATGTCAGGAGAAAGGTAGGGAGGAGAATAAGGAGGGTAAGCTCTGACTGGCTGTGGGTGCACGGGTGGACTGGTAGCAGAGTCCTGGTCCTGAGGGGATTTGCTAAGTCCTCCTTTACTTTTGCTGTCGGAGCTGGAGGAGGTGTTGTCCTTGTTCGGTTCATCAGCAGTACCGGCTGTGCTGTCCTCTGCTGATGCCTCCTCTGAAGAAGCCCCACCTCCAGTTCCACTCCCTCTACGCCTCCTCCTCCTCGGCTCCTTGTCCTCCACCACAGTGACCAGCCTCCCCGGCAGCTTCCTCAGGACTTTGGCTGATGGGGAATCTTCAACCAGACCACGCAGGACTTCACCATCCGCTGACTGACGCTTGCGAGGTGACCTGGAGCTCGTGGAGGGTGGAGACATGGCACCGTGGTCTTTGCTGTCATCATCTTTTGTTTGGTGGTCCACCGGACCGCTGGACTCCAGTGAAGACTCAGACGCCCTCCTCTGGCTCTCCCCGTCTTTCTCATCTTTACCTGCTTTGGAGTTCTTGCTGTCAGTCTCCCCAACACTTTGATGTTTACCTCCAGAGGGGGAGGTTGTCGAAGGGGAAGGCACTGGACTGGGATGAGAGCGGTTTGGTTGTGTCCTGGTTTTGATGGTCTGGTGGTCCCTGGCAGGAGATGAAGCTTTTGAAGACTTGGAATCTTGAAGTCTGGTTGATGTGGACGTTTTGTGGTTGTCTGAGCGAGGCGAGGCAGTAGAGACCGCTCCAGTGTCTTTGGCAGCTCCTCGTCCTCTCAGACCACCACGTGGTCTTTCAGGCACTTCTCTCGTGGTCGTAGGTTCTGGCTCGGTTTCAGGTGAGGCCCCACGCAGCCGACCACTAGTCCTTGTAGAGGTGACAATCCTGTCTTTGTCCTTGGGTTTCCGGCCTCTGCGAGCTGGGGCTGGCTGAGCGGGCTCTACGGAGGCTGGTGGTGACAAAAAGTCATCTTCATCGTCGTCAGATGAAGCATGGAGCTTCAGCCCTTCTTCCTTGGCCTGGTCCAGACCTTTGCGGGCAGCCTCCACTTGTTCCTGAGCAGACACATGATCACACATTTCAACACTTCAAGTAGTACAAATTATAATATGATATGATTACTTTTAGGGGATTTTTATTCCTTGTAAGAATAGGACAGTTGGACAGAGAAGGGAACTTGGCTGAAACCGTGGGGAAAGGATCGAGGTCCACCTTGAGAACGCCTCTGAACGAGGGGTGTGCAACCTAACAACTGAGCCAAACTAAAGCCCAATATTTCAAAAGATTCATGAGCTTTTGAAAGAGTTTTATTTTAGTTTTCAGCTCTGTAGGATTAAAGGCTCTAATTCAGAGTGTAAAAATCTGAAAACTGTAACTTTAAGATGGTTAACCGGGTCATTCAAAGATACAAGATACATGAGGAAAAACTAGAAAAGGGTCTGTTTCTACCCCATAGTTCATCTTAGTCTGTTTCATGACCAGTTTAAAAACTCCTACAGGTGCTCTAAACACACATGCAATTATAACTCAAACCAATCAAAGGGCAAAGATGTGAACATTACCTCAGCCTGCTTCAGCTCTTCTTTGCACACGTCTTCCAGCGAGGCCTCCAAGAAGTTCATGGCGTAGCGTTCAATGGGAGTGAGCTAGAAATAGATACGAGAGAGTCACTGAGCTAACCGGGCATAAGTCATCTCTGTAGATATTACTTAGGACTACATCATAATCCAGAATAATAGTGCATGACTGTTCTTTACCTGTTCCACCAGAGCAGCGATCTCCTGCTCGGCCTTTGAGAGCTCCTCCACCTCTTCTTGCTCCCCTCCGTCATCCAGCGGGATGTTTTCATTGAACTCTGCCAGCTCTGCCACCTGCTCTGCTTTGGCCTGAGACGCTGCGACTATGTCCTCCTCATCCTCGGCACGACACAGAGCCTGCAAGACAGATGTCAGACTGATGAGGTATCTGTATTTATGCCATCACACTGGATAGAAAAGCCTCGGTCTTATTATTTTAAAATGTTTTTTAAGCATTAAAAAGAGAATAAAACAATCTGGGGGACCATGCAAGGCTAAGATATGGACTAACCTGGCTAAATAAAAATAAAATAAGGAGGAATTTGCCTTTATTCTTTCCATAACTGAAGAAGCATTAAAAGTTCTTCGCAATATTTTGAATTTGAACCCATAAATTAAACAGCTGTGGACAGAAAAGCTCTTTTGGTTGCTTCAGAGGATGGTGTGCAGAAAAATCTAGTATTTTGAGTTTGAGATTTACCAAACGCCAGGAACGATTTTCATTATATATGGGTGGATGGCTTGTGTGAAGTATCTCACCTGCTCCAGGATGGTGGTGCTCTGTTTGTTGACAGCCTCCTCCTCCTCAGCCTGGGGCACCGAGAGCTCCACCGCCACCTCTCTCTTCTCGCCTTCGTTCACATCAAACAGCTCTCTGATGGTTTGCTGAAGACCACGATGAAAAACGAGAAGAAAAAAGGGGCTCATTGTACTTAACGGAAAAACACAGAGCAGATTTAAGTGGCTCTTGAACTCGCTTAATGACCTAACGTCACAACATACCAAAGAGAGCAGTCAGGCTAAAGCTGTCTTTTATTTAAAGCGTTCGTTAATGTGGCGGTGTCGGTGCACTTAAACTGAGCGAGTGGTTTTCTTTAAAGGGAGATCAGAAAATTTAATTACAGAGAAGGAGGGCACGGCCTCTTCTGCCTCCATGAAAGTAGCTTTTCTAAATGTCATGAATCTTACAGTCTTTTCAGATATTAAAGCACACACCTATATGTTCACACCTCATCAAACCAGTGAGTTATTTTCACATTACTGCGAAACATTGTGAGTTAAGAGGAATAAAAATACTCTGCACGCTCACAGATGATGTGTAACTAGATAGCAGCGTTATTGTTTAGTCAGTGATAAACAATGAGGTATCAGAGTGACCTTCACTGTAAACCTGTACCTGTTTGAAGAAGGCGGTGGTGAAGTTTCCACCCTCAATAGCCATATCTCCCAGCATCCTCTTCTGATTGGCTTTCTTTAAGATGTTCTCCTCCACCGTGCGCTCGCTGATCAGCCTTGAAGGGAAACATTAAAAAGACATTAACGTATTGTTGATGAAGCATTTCTTCAAGATAATGGATGCCCTTTAAAAGAATAAAAGGAAGTTTATAAGCACTGAAACCACTGAGAAACAAATCGACACATACTCACCCCCTATATCATCTATTGTCTCATTGTTAAAGACGCACAGATACATAATTCAGTGGATTATTCCTCTGTTATTCTCAGAGGGATATTATCACAGTTCTGAGGTTGTAAGATTTATCTGTTGGTGCTTTTTTTCCCAACCAGTTCAATATTTTTGCTGCACGTTTCTCTTAAAGCGCAATGAACTTTCCTCCTGTGCAATAAATTTTTCTGCAACCAGTGCGATGTTTTCCTTCTGTGGTCTTCTGCATATGTGATTTCTTTTTCTACCACTACACTGCAATAAAACTCTCCAGCAGCACAGTCTATTTATATACAATATATTTCCACAGGTGCAGGTTTTTTTTTTACCTGTCTGACATTATTTTAATAGTGCAACACTTTCCTACATGTTTTTCTATTAATTCATTTAATTTTTCTGCCATTGCAATAAACTTTCTCATGAGTAATCCATTCTTCTACTATTTAAATCTAAATTACTTACTGTACTTTTCTATTGGTGCAGTTTGCAGTGTCCGTTTGTATTTAAAATCACTCTAGATATTTGAAAGCATATTTTCCAGAGCAGCAAATGTAGCCTGTGTGTCGACAGGCTTCGAGGTGGTTACCTGTAGATGTGGACGTCTCTGGTCTGGCCGATCCTGTGGCAGCGGTCCTGTGCTTGGGCGTCCATGGTGGGGTTCCAGTCGCTGTCGTAAAACACAACCGTGTCAGCGCCGGTCAGGTTCACTCCAACACCTCCGCTACGAGTCGACAGGATGAAGCAGAAAATACGTCGATCTGCATTGAAGCGCTCCATCAGGGCCTGAAGATGAAGTAAGAAGATACACAGATTAGATAAAGCAGAGTTAAGGGTACGTGTTATATATTTTTACAACGACAGCACGGACCTGTCTCTGCTCCACACGGGTGCTGCCGTCCAGCCGCAGGTAAATGTGTCCGTGATAGTTGAGGAACTGCTCCAGCACGTCTAACATACGAGTCATCTGAGTGAAGATCAACACTCGGTGTCCTCCTGTCTTCAGCTTCCGCAGCAAAGTGTGGAGAGTCTGCAGCTTACCTGCACAAAAATAAGACATAAACTGTTCAAGAAAGACACACTCAAACACAAACAAGTCAAGGGAGTTCATACACCTGAAGACCTATTATCATTTTGCTACTTCCAGCAAAATTTTGATTGAGAGGTGACGTTGCAGTTTAACACACTGAAGCAAATAGAAACAAAATCTGAATGTTTTTATTCTTCCAACTTTTCTGAACCCTATAATTTGACTTTTCTTCAGTTCAGCTCCACACATAATTTTGTGTAAACCCACATGAGACTCCTCTTCCCTCAGGTCAGACATGAAAACTTTGACTGTTATCACCTTACTTGGCGTTAAAATTGGAGTCAGTAAAAGTTCTGAGACGATGTTCCCATGACTTTGACTTTGCCTCCAGAAAAAAGACTCTTAAGATGGACCAGACAGGGCCTCTGTTTGACCAGCTCTGTTTTGAACCGGGGCACACTGAGCAGCTCCCAGACACGGAGAAGACTGCACGGACTAAAAATGATTTCAAGGGTATCAGCTTAGATAAGCATGATCAGTATCAAAATCCTTTAATAAACAGGGACATGTCTACGTGTTACGACTCGGCTGAGTCTCCATCAGGACATAGACTGATGTCTTTGAATCTGTTTTATGTTTTTATTGGTTTAACCGTCAGAAAAGACCTCTGAATTTATGTGAACTCCACGTAAAACCCTGAGAACGATGAAAAATGCTCTGTGCGTGTTATTGTCAAAAAATGCAAACTCTCCAAACTGGCGGTGATATCCTTGCCGCACAGAAACATCTTGACAACTTACCACAGTCGTACTGAATGAGCCTCAGGTCGGGGAACTGGGTCCTCATGTAACACTGGATTCGATGGAGGCTGCGAGTCAGCGGGGCGACTTGAGTTGACAGTGTGGAGGAGAACACCGCCTGCTTGTGGCTCAGGGAGGGCGGAGGATGGCAACAGTGCATGGAGATCGGAGGAGCCTCCACAGGGGGAATCACAAATGTAAACCTACAACAGACAGAATGAAAATCCTCTTAGTCACTGATCTGTTTGAGAAACTGTTGCACCTCTAAAGAAATAAACCTGTTGTCTACCTGTCTACGATGTCCTGGAGCAGCTCCAGCCTCTCCTCGATGCTCTGGATCGCCTCACTCACGGCGCGGCTCGGAAGCCAGAAGTCCGTTTTGTCTCGCCACTGTGCGAACAGACAGCTGCTGTGACCGGAGCGGCCCCATTCCTTCTGAGAGGTCAGGGCGGCCGGTGAGGGTCGGCCTCCGGGAAGAAAAGTCAGGAAGTCCAAAACCTCTCGGCCGTACACGGGCTTCACTCCACAGCGGAGCTCGTTGACTCGATGGAGGAAGTCAAGTTTGCCGTCGTGCTGCTGTTTGTGACTATCTGCCAACCATGACTGAAACGACAGAGAGACAGTGACGTCAAAAACGGCACTTTTTAATGATTACAACTGTGTGAGGAGATGATTCACTTCATACATGGAAGAATTAAACCATTAACCCCCAATTTCCACTGCATCCGGAACGGCTACGAAAAGGACTTATCTGACGATCGCAGCTGATCGCAACATTCAAGTTAATGTGTCAATTTCCACCGGCTTCTTTCCGTTCCACTGTGGATCGCCGCAAGAGTTCTATTTTTTCCAGAAACCGGAGCATGCCTGATAAAGTCAGCGCAGATTAACCCGTGCTGGAAAGGAAGTCGGGCACAGAATTCAAAATAAAACACTCCGTGTTTCAGGAGGATCGTATTTCACACCATGCAAACGGGCGGAGAAGAACAAGTGAAAGGTTTATTGGCAGCATTTCACCCCGATGACACCATGGATGAGGAGATACTTATTCTAGAAGTCTAGAAGTAGATTTCCTCCTCTGGAAGGACACAATCTACTGCTTTTATGGTTAGTTTACGTGGCTTCTTGTGAATTCTTGTGATTACCACTGTCTGTAATCCACCAAGAAATTCGCCCCACCAACGGATCCGGTAGGAATTCAGCAGACGGTGAAAATACAGTGAAAATCGGGGGTAGCATTAAGAGTGTTTTCCAAATGACCGCTCTTACCACATAGAAAGGAGAGCGAGGAGGAGGACGAGGCACTTTTCTGGGTGGAGGGAAGGATTTCGCCGCCGTACTGGGCCTTGGCTTGGTGCTGGCTGGTGTTTGATTGCTGCTGCTGCTGTTTTCACGTGGTGCAGCTGTAGTCTTGGAAACAGAGGAGGTCACCTGAGCTGGAGCTGAGGAGAAGGAGAAAAAAGAGAAAGTTTATAAAAAGGGAAAAATGTAGTGCTCCTGCTTTTACTCGCTTATCTACAGGGTTTTATCGTGCTCTTGTTAAATCAGAAAACATGTTTCCAGGAGCCTTTAATGTCCCTATAACCCTGCACACCCAAAACAAACCTGCAGGTCATAAGTAATGATTTGAATCAGATTAACTCCTCATATCGTCGAGTTAATCTAATTTTAAGTACTTTCCACAAACTCTCTGGAAACGTTTGTTATTTTAAGTACATTTTTTTAAAAAACTGGAAAAAACTTAAAATCAAATTTTAGTTCCAATAACAATCTGACCCAGTTTCTCTCGTCATGCACGCACACAGCAGTTTAGAGAGAAACCCTGGAGCTCCTTCTCTCACCTGGCTGCTCTGTGCTCGCTGGAGGAGTCTGCACTACTTTGAGGACAGGGCGAGGGGGGTGGGGCTGGTTGGGGGTGGAGCTAGGGTTTCCAGGAGGAGCTATGGTGTAGTGGGCGGTAGCAGGACCAGGGGTGCGATGAGCTATCTGCAGTGGAGCAGTGTGTCTGACAGGGGTTGTGTTGGCGTGAGGGTGAGGGTAAGGAGGTGCTTGAGGAGCAACACGAGGGGAAGGAGCAACTGCCAGAGTGGGCACAGGCCCGCCCTCCTTGCCTGCTGACTGGCGCACAACGATCTTCACGACGCCGGGGCTGCTCACCATGGCGGGGGGCACTGAGGGGACATGAAACACAGCAGCAGTGAGACTCTGGGTCTCTTCACGACACATGAACGAGACCGAGAGAGAAAGCAGACGAGACACAGACCTTGCTGAGCGGTTGCGTTGTGAGGGAGCCGGTTGGCAGATATGGCGGCGGAGGCTGTGCTCGCAGGAAGTGTGCTGGAGTTGCTCTGCACAGTGACCTGGGCTGGTTGACTAATGAGGTGGTGCTGCACCCCGCTGGACACCAGATGCATCACATTACCTGCATGAGGGGGAACCACAAAGGTTTCTTTACCACATAATCGCACACTGATTATCTGCATCTGATTAAGGATTAAGGATTAAGGTTTAAATGTTTTGAATACGATGTGAAGCTAATTTATCTAAATTTCATGATTTCTCTACCTTTATTTTCCAAAATGAAAAACATCTTTGGTTATTCTGCAGTTTTGCAAAATTCACAGGAATCACAGATCAGAAAATCATATTGAGAATTGTTTTAATCCACCAGGAATAGAAGCTTTTAAAGTTGTCAGTTTTATTGCTGTTATAGATGCATAAACCAAGCACCTCATAGATGTAACATGAAACTAACTGGGATTAAAGTAGACTTGAACTATGAGCACTTTAACTGACAGACAACAGCAGTCTAACAGTTCAGTCCTGTAGGATTCAGACGGTGCAGCTCGTACCTTGAACGGGGCGTGCAGGAGCAGCTGGGACTTGATGGATCTGCGCTCCGGACAGAGTCAGCTTGTTGCCCTGAAGCTGGAAGGTGACGGGTTTACTGCCCTGACATGAGGACACAGGTCGCCCTGCCAGAGAGGCAAGCTGAGCGATGCTCACTACCTCACCGGCTACGGATGGAAACAAAAAAGAAGAAATCATTTGAAGAGTGAAGAATCTCAAGAATGAGGTTACAACAAGACACGAGTTAGGACAAAAACAGTTTTAACTTAAGGTGGTCTTTAAGTATGAACTTTTACATGTCCTTTGATAGAAGAGCAGTTTGCACTTACAGGGTAATCTGGCCTGCATGTCCGGGCTGAGCAGAACCCTCTGGGGAAGGACGTTTCCAGTGTTTGGACTGGGATGGGCCGGGATGCTCGCTGTGCAGGTCGCAGTCGGAGGCCGTACTGTCAGGACTGGTTTTGGAGCGCTGGATCTGACTGCGGTTTGAGCCGTCAGGTGCATGGACGGGCGGGGAGGAGGGGCGGTGGTAGCCACTGAACACACCACTGAAAGAAAGCAGAGAAGGGAGACGAGAGAAATGAGCAGGAAACAATCGTGTTTAAGTTTCTGGGATGAATGTTTTTACACCTTCACACACCTTGTTGAACCACGGGAGCAGCCGCAGGAGTCGAGGGGGTTTCGGTAACCGGTGGAGGTTTAGTGGGGGTCTGAGCTGCGGGCGGCACTGAGCAGGTGGGTTTGTTCATGAGCAGGACTGGTCGATTATCGCCTTTCGGGGGAGGCTGGAACATCCTGAAAAAGACAGAGAAACATTTAAGAAAATATAGGAATATACGAATTCAAACTCCTCTAAGAGTCAGTTCGTATTCATCATCTTGTTCATATCGAATCGACACATCAACCTCTAAAGATGTGGAAAAAAGCAAGACAATGAATGCCGTTTCATTTGGTGGGTGACATAAATAACGTTAACGGACAAATGTAGCATCCGGCTCCTCCGGACTGACAGTTTCGGGCTTTAATCGAGCTTTAATCAGGAGTGCGGACACACTGTGAGGGAGGTGACCTTTAGCGATGCATCTCACTGGAGCTGCTCCTACGGTACAGCGCACAGCTATTATACATGAGAAAATGTGCAGCTGCTGGATTCAGAGGCGGATAAAGACGGGTTCAGTTTAGTGGAAGAGATCTGGTTTAGCCTAAAAGAGAGAGCATGAAATGACTTTTCGGACTCACAGGCTAATGGGACGAGTTTATGGGTAAAAATCAATAAGCAGGCTGATTTTTTTTACTCCCAGATTACAAAACTGCTGCTCATGAGAGAAAACCTCATTTCCTGTCTCCGTTTGATGTTTTGAGGTTGACTTATTTTCAAGAAGTAAAAGACATTTAATACGTTTAGAGCTTCTGTAAACAGAGAGCTCACTGAGTTGTCCTCGCTCATGGTTATACAAGCCTTTCTGTTGTGAGCCGCTCTGCTGTTTACCTGTTGACCTTCATGCGGACCGGTTTGGGTCTTGGAGGGGGTTCAGGTGACTCCATGATCTCCTGAATGAGTTGTCTGCTGACCTTGTGGCGCGGCATGAACACGTCTGTCTGATACCGGGACACGCGGCCCTCCAAACCGACGAGGTCAAACATAGAGAGGTCACAGCGCTGAAGAAACAGAGCACACCATGTTTTTTTTTCCTTTTCTCAGTTTAATGAAAAGACTCTTTTCATCCAGAGGCTTTTGTGCCGTAAATAAAAAGGGGACTAACCTTCAGAGGGTGCACCTCCAGGGCATCCTGCACCAGAGAGGCTGTGTGGAAAACGATGGGCTGGGTGATGAAGGGGGACTGGATGGGTCGGGGGTCGAACAGGTTGGGGTGGTTGCACACTTTACGGAGCTGCATGAGGATGTTTATCACGGACATGAAGTGACCACTGGCCAAAGTTTCCCGAGTCCTGAGGATGAGACGGAGAAAAGTGATGAACAGAGAGACAAACAAAGAACGAACGGAGATTTCAACAGTTTTATTTCAGCGTAAAAATTCACAATAATGACGAGATACTGAAGTAAAGCTGAATGAAAGCTGTCTAAACTCTACACTAATATGGACCCTATTTGTACGAGGTGACATCTCATGTTTTTAGATTTGCTCTTTTCACAGATTTCACTCTTATTGAACCGTTTTCATGGATCTGTCTCCTTCACTGCTTCTCTTCTTCTTCTGGGGAGGAAGTGACTGTGAGTGTCTAACTATGAGCCTCTTTACATGAACATCCTGTACGTCTCTCTGTCTGCCTGTGCCCATCTGTCTCTTCTGACGGCATATTAAACTGTGCTCAGTCTGTGATCTAGGGTCTGGATGTCCTCTCAGTTGGTGGTTCTGCCCACTCTGGACTTGTTTACACGAGAGCGGCCTCATTACAAACAGAAAAGTCCTTCCTTTGTGTTTTTAATAGATCTGCACACACAAACAACAACACCGCAAAAACAGCTGATTTGATCCTCAAACAACGCCGTGTTCAAACTTACGATGCCTGAGCCATGAAGTCGTCGTAGAGGAATCTCTGTCTCTTGGAGAGGCGACAGCGCACTACATGCTCGTATTTTTTGGGCATCTGCTTCTCCACGTCCACCTTGATCCTCCTGAGCAGAAACGGCCTCAGCACCTTGTGGAGCCTCTTGACCAGGCCCTCGTTGTACTCCTGACTCCCTTCGATCATCCCCGTCAGCGGGTTGGAGAACCATTCTTTGAACTCGCGGTGGGACTGAAAGACGTGGGGCATCAGAAAGTGCATGAGGGACCACAGCTCCATCAGGCTGTTCTGGAGAGGGGTTCCTGTCAGCAGCAGGCGCCGGTGGCTGTAATCAGGAGAAGTTAGAATACATGGTTACAGAAATTTGCCAACAAAGAAGAAATGGGACAAAAATTAGCTTTAAAATCTGTCTTTGATTGGAATTATTTCTCAGTTTTGGAATAACAATCCATAAATCCTGCATCGCCACAAAATCAGCTTATTATCGGGATCATAAATGGGCTGATTATGGGATAGGACTGGGAACCTGGCAGTAAAAAGTCTCCTCTCTATTCCTCCGGCAAATACAGGGAAGCGTTAACATTGATTTGGAGCTGTAGTGACCAACAGACAAGTCCAATACATTCACTCTTTTTCTAGTTTATTTCTCCACTAACTCCTCGGGGAAATATCTCGCCGTTAACCTGATAAATGCTCTACTTTGAGAACAGCTAGGTGCAGAAACTCTGCCTGCTGTTCGGTGCTGTGCAGGATTTATAGGATGCTTTTTCGCCTGCTTCTGCTGGAAACAGCTCTGGTAAAGCTGTGGGACGGCAACAAAACAGTAAAGTTATAAATCGTGCAGCCATCAACGGTGAAATGAAGAAGGCTGTAAAGCTCTGCAGAATCAAGGGGACCTGCGGAGACAGGTGATAAAACGCCGTGTTCACGAGTCATAGCGGAGGTTTGGTTAAAAAATGATGTGAAAACAAATTTGGACAAATGGATAAAATATTATATTTACTGGAAAAAAAACATGTTTGGGGTTGATTTCCAGTATCTTCTTTCCACGTTTAATGTCCGTGCATGTTCTCTGTTAACTCAAAAGACAAGACATGTGCAATAGAGATGTGTATGTCTATCCAGGGTTGGGTGATACAGCCTCCAATCAATATCACAATATATTGATCAGTTCACCTGGATAACGATAAATGGACCATAACTACTCCACAAGCTGCTCACCCCCTCCCACATTAACTTTATCTACTTTAGCCGCTACAACTTTTGAATCGTCCTCCATCTCCTCTCCTGTCTTTCCCTCTTTGTTACAGACTGGATGGGGTGGAGTCACGTCTCTGACGTAGGACAGCATCTTAAAAAGGGACATGAGACCATAGCCTACCTACACACATCCAAAAGCGACTCATTTTTTGGATACCAAATATACCGATATGGGCAAAATGACGTAAATTTCCGTATCGGTCCATTTTCGTTTTATCGCCCAGCCCTATATTTATCTGTCCTTTTATACTCTGAATAATCTGAACAAAGACATTAAAGAATCCCAGTCAAACATTACATTGAAAAGAATAATTAAAGCCAGTTTGTTAAGGAAATATGTGAGTTACATCTGATTGTCACACTATTGTAATTTTGTTGTTGTTTTAGTGGCATTAACTGAATTGTAACTTGGGAACTAAATGGTATGTGACTGTCTGTGGTGGCCAGCAGCTGTATTTTTATTTTATTTTATATTTTTTGTTGTGTTTTGTTTATGCTGTTGTTGCTTTTTTATATTATATTATTTTACGTTTGTTCTTTGTAAATTGATTTCTGGGGATAAAGAGGCAGATAAAATAAGATTAGTCTTCTTTCTGCTCCCTTTCGTTCTAGACAGGAGAACGTTTGTATTTAAATTAAATTGTTTCTTTTTATTTTTAAATGAATGAAATAAAGAATAAATAAATAAATACTCAACTTCTCAGTTTATCTCATTGTGTGATATCAAACATAAAAATGTAGGACTCAGAACATGAAATACAAGAGGGTGACTCCAACCACGAGAAGGTTATGCATTAAAAAATCGCATGTTAATAAACGACTTAAAAGCTTTTTTATTACCCACGCATAATTACACAGACAGTTAAACATATTAGGACACATTTCGGTCACTTTGCACGGCCCAACACAACACGACCAAACACACAAGAGTGAAAAATCTTGGAATTTAAATGCACATGCGGTATTTTTTGCAAGTCACTCATCAGTATCTGGAATATAAACGCACTGGACCTGATCTGCATGAGGATAACATGCACGGTATCATCACATTAGGGACAGAAAATTGGAAATACAGGTTGCACCAGTTTCACATTTTTGCAATGTGCTCATCCTGAAATAATGATGGAGATGTAATTGAATGTGCAGCTCTAATATTCGCTCCATGTCCTCTCATCCTACGATCGCTCTCGAGTCTTGAGGAAGAGCAGACTGAAGGAGGACTGAAGTTTATTTGGTAGTTAAAGAGTCTGTGAGCCTCTCCCTCAGCAGGAGCTCTTGTTTCAGACTAACAAAGAGAAAAATTCACCGCCAGCTGGAACGGGCTCGCAGCCAAATTAAAGCAAGTTAGTCTCATTACAACCCGCTCTGTCTGGTAAAAAAAACAAAACAGTGTAATATTTGATTATCTGATTAAACCATCACATCCACTGTGTCCTGTAAACTGTCTGCTTTCTGAAGCTCTGGTGTGTTTGGGGTTTGCGCTCAGGGTCAAACAGCACTGACGGTGAAAAACAGCTTATTTTTCTCAAAGCCGAGCGCACAATGATTCGCTGTGACAAGATCTGCTCACGAATCAGACCGGGAGGCTCATCCTTGAATGTGCTCGCAGAGAAAAGAGACTTTCTTTCAATGAGCGCTGCAAGTTTGTACAAAACTTGCCGCTACATAACACTTGCTAATGACACCTATTCAGATTTTACGCCTACGAGCCTGAAGAGAAATCTGGAGCCTCAATCATCTCAGTCTATTGTGTTCTGTCAGGACAATGAGTTCTGATAATACGGAGATGTTTGCAACTGAAATGTAGATTAATATAAATGAAGAATGGGCCGTCTGGAAAACAGCTGATCATTGAGTTCCTCCTAATCAGGGTTAGTGATTTTAGAAGAGTCCAGTCCGTGCTGGGGCAGGTTTGAAATATGGATTTTACAGGAGAGCACCCCAACACCTAACCCTTTCAGTGAGAAACCACTTCTCCTGTGACACCCTTTTGTTGCAGAAGCACACCTGAAAATTTCAGGACAGTCTAACACCAAAGATTTCTACTGTTGTTATTTCACACGTGTCCCTCAAAGCGTGACGTTTCCCTTCACAGGAGAGGAGGAGAGAGGATGTTTGAAGAGACGGGACACGACTAGCGAGTAGAGTTGAAGCGGCTTCGTTGCATGCACAAAGATCGCACTAGTTGTATAATAAAAATGTCATCACCCACTCACTAGCTGTGAATTTCCCTGACTACTACCTGCTGCTTCGTCGAATCGGCTTACACGACTGTGCAGAAGTTTTACTCTGAAGCAGGCGGGAAAAAGTCTGAATAAAGTCAGGTGAAAAGTTCAGCTGTTTGCATTCGAGCGTGCAGCCCAACCCAATCATTTCTAAGAGTTTAGCTCATCTGTGAATACAGCATGAGACACAAGTGGGTGTCGTTCAGATCAGACATCTCAAGAGGAGCTGCAGTCCGTCTATAAGTTGAAATGGTTTCGGACAGCTTGCTGACATCTGTCGAGTCGTGCTTGTGTGTGCTGATTTATATTGACACTTGTAGCTTAGAGTCTTGGACATAAAACAGGGACTGATCCATGCTGGCAGCTACGGCTGGGTGTGCATGCATTTTGTTCAAAACCCATGAGAAACAGTCCACATTATTGATGATGTGCTTCAGATCCACAGATGTTTCTGATAGCAACAGCAGGGACACTGTTAACTCCTCCAGCTCTTTGGTTTTTTTTTTTACTTTCAGCTGTTTAAAGCACCAAAGATGTGGCATTAACTGCTCACAGGTTTTATCCTTCGCATGTGTTGATGTCTAAGAATAGAAAACCCTGAGCTCCACTGACCTGTTGAAGTTCAGCAGACTCTGCCAGCGCTGGGACTTGAAGTTCTTGATGTTTTGCGCCTCATCGAGGATCAGATATCGCCAGGATTTGCGCCTGAACGCCTGGTGGTCCTGCAGCACCAGCTTGTAGGAAGTGATGCACACGTGGAAGGCGTTGGGCTTCGTCCAACCCTACGTGGGGGGAAAAATGTCGATGGGTTTATTTGCAGAGTGCATTTGAAACAACAGCAGATAAACACATTAGAGGACAAATGATAAATCAGAGTCACAGAGTCTGAGGTGTTCAGAGAAAGGCTGCCAAAGAGGTTCAGCTGCTTGTGTACGGTGTCAGATGAAAAAAACTCAGAAGCTGGAACGTTCAAGTAGGGCTGGGCGATAAACTGAAAATTTACTGATACGGAAATTTACGACAATAACGGACGTCATTTTGCCCATACCAAAAAATTAAGTGAAAGTTGGTTTTGGATGTGTGTAGGTAGGCTATGGTCTCATGTCCCTTTTAAGACGCTGTCCTACATCAGAGACGTGACTCCACCCCATCCAGTCCGTAACAAAGAGGGAAAGACGGGTGAGGAGATGGAGGACGGAGAGAAAGTTGGAGCGGCTGGTTGTGGGAGGGGGTGAGCAGCTTGTGGAGTAGTTATCGTCAATTTATCGTTATCAAGGTGAACTGATCAATATATCGTGATATTGATTTGAGGACATATCGCCCAGCCCTACACTCAAGTCTGTAACAGAGTGACAGACAGTAACATCGATGGTCTGATCTGTACCATCAGCGCCTACTACTAAAGCTCATGTTTACGTTGAAAACTAAAAAGGGAGTTTCTGCTGTCTCAGTCATCAGGTAAACTCAGACGTCCTCGTGCTCGACCTCTTTGGGTCTGTCTGAGGCTTTAGTACGTGTCAGTCGTTTTAAGATCAGGATGATCGGCCGTGGCTGTGACTCCAGTTCAAACGCTCAAGTTCAAATACATAACTATAACTCCTTACAGGGTCATTGAAAACACTCAGTCACTTTAACGATGATGACTCTCCTCGTCCAGACTGATATGATTTTTAAAATGACACGAGGACTCTCAGCCTCTCAGTCAGGGTTCGGTTACAGCCTAATCAGCCTCAAATTAATCAACCAGAATAATAAATAAATCACCACTTTTTGTGAAGTAATAGAAACATTTATCTTTGCTGCATTACCTTTTACTTTATTATGCAAAACAAAGTGAAAAATAATGAGCAGCAGCCGCAGCAGCAGGCGGACAGAACAGTTCATTTCCAACCCTGCTGCCAACTGCAGTCAAGAGTTTTAAAACGAGGAACATTAAAGTCCACCCTCCTCACTACAGGAACCACTATGACTTTATTACCTGTCTTTTCAGCTTCCTCTCCTTTTGGCTGCCAAAGTACGTCAGGATCTTAAACCCGGGACACCAGCGCTTCAGCTCCATCTCCCAGTTCAACATCACACTGGTGGGGACGATGATGAGGTGAGGGCCCCAGTTACCTGAAGAAATCAGACAGAGCGGGAAAATATCAGAGGAGGAACATGAAGAAGGATCAGCGAAGTTTAGAAATAGTACGTGGAGAGCGGGTTTTACTTTTTTCACAGGCCAGGTGGGCGAGCAAGGCGATGGTCTGGATGGTTTTACCCAGACCCATCTCATCAGCGAGGATGCCGTTAAGCTTTTTCTCGTACATTGTGACCAACCAGTCGAGTCCGATGTGCTGGTATTCTCGTAAAGTGCCGTGGAGCAGAAACGGGATGGGTGTCTTGACCTTTTAACAGAGAAAATATCACAGAGTAATGGTTTGTCATTTTTCAGCCTTAAACACACAAAAACGTGTCCAAAGTTACATTTCTCAGACTCTTAATGACCGTCCCTTTATTAAGTCTGAGTTCTGACATTGTTAAGAGTTTTTTATTGAAGAGTATTTGATAAATGTTTTCTTTAAACCACGGCTGACCTTTGTCGTAGCCAGAGTGTATCCTTTTGGCTGCAGACTCTCGGCGGTGGCAGCGATGTGGCTGATTTCTTTCTTAGGCCGTGAGCTCGAGGAAGGCGGGCTGTTGTCTCCCTCCTTCAGCAGAACCTCCATCCCTTCACAGTCATCATCCTCATCTTCGCTCTCCTCTTCATCCCTCTCACTGTCGTCTTCTGCGCTGTCTCCTGGAGAATCTGAGAGATGCACATTTCAACTTTTAATCCTTTACACTCCAAGCGGCAAACAGGCTTTAGAAAGCACGACGCAGGAAGTGTTTCCCTCCTGAAATGCACCTTTGCCTCGTCAAAGAGCGGATAAACAGTTTACAGGAGGTTAGTTTGATTCTCCAGGGAGCTGTTTAGTACCTGAGGAGGAAGTGTTGCTCTCTGCATCACTCTCATCTTCTTCAGTCTCCTCCTCCTCGTCCCCAGACACCTCAGAATCAGAGCTCGCTTTGGACCCAGACGCAGAGGGAACCTCAAAGTCTGAGGCGTACGCTCCTTTGTACTTCTCCAGCAGCTCCTCGACGCTCATATCTCCTACGAGGTGAGCAGAGAGATATTAGGTCAGACGTCTAACAGGCTGTCATGAATCTCTAACTCTACTCCACTTTTACTGGAGTCTGTTTCACTGACCCTCAAACCTCTTTTAGTTATTGATTAAGCTCTGCAGACAGTATATGGCACGATAAATAAAGTACAAATATGGAAAAGAAGTTCTTCATGTGTCGGTGCTCACTCAACAGGCAACAGCCCCTCTGTTGTAACCTGCTGTAAAAGTCAAAGGTTGTTTTTTTTTTTATTGTGGGCCCCTCTAACAGTAAATGCGAGATGAAGAGATGATGAAGCGTCATGTGATGATTCAGAGAAAACTACATCTCACTACACGCCGCTAAATCAAGGCGAGATATTAATCACCCCGCTGCACCTCATCTGCAAAGTGTAACGCACATATGCGTCATGCAACTGTGGGAGAATGTCGGTCGACCTCAGAGGTAGTCACAGAGGTGAAACGAGGAAAAGACTGCGGTGATCATGGTTGGAGTCAGAGCCGTCAGGGTGGGACAGCCCTCTGAGTGCATGTTGAAGTGTGAGTGTATGTGGCACTCCCACTGTGTGCGTTTGTAAGCCCTGCTTCTGCGACGCCCTTATGCTACATGAAATCCCACACCAAGACACCGACATTATTCTCCTTTTGTTCCCGTACTGCAGTGTGCAAAAAAAAGCTTCAAACTCCCTGATCCCCACCCTGGATTTCCTGGATTTCTGCAACACTGTTCTAGTGACCGACGCCATCATGAGCAGGTACTTCTGCTTCTCACCTAGATGCTACTTAACGGAGCAACGTCGACGCTCCTCCTGACAGGAAACCATGACAACTGAATCCCAGTGTGACATGTTTAAGTTGAAGCTGACGTATGCCGTGCAGCGTTTGACCACACTGTGATTATTGCAGAGATGAAAAGAGGGAGGTGATACCGGACATGTCTGCCATCAAACGGACCAATCACGGTGCTTCAGATGGTTTTATTTTTGGGAGGTGTGCGTCAGTTAATGTGTTTGGGATTTTTTTGGGAACACAATTTGGGCACAATTTCAGAATCTGTAGAAGCCCCCTGATGAAGGCTGCAGCAATAAACCAAGATTGTCTGTAAATTACTTTTTTTTGTCTTCCATTTTGGGGATTTTTGTGCTTTTATTCTGAGGATTAGACAGTTTGGACAGAGGAGGGCAGGGAGTGACATGAGGGAAAAGAACGACAGGCTTGGATTAAGTGGACTGTTCAGAGTGAGAGAGGGATCAGGACTCAGAGAGAATATCTGAACGAAGAGAAAAGCACTTTAGAAAAACATCAAAGCAGCAGACGAAGCTTTTCAACATGAGAATTCACGCTCTTTATTTTCAGGATAAATACCTTCTCTGGCCAGGTCGTCCAGCTCCTCAGTGTGGTTCACGTTTCCTTCCACCTTCTCCTGGGCGGCGATGGTGTCCTCCTCATCCTCAGCTGCAAAATTTTCATTACAACCAACAAATTAAACATTGTCATTTACTAATCTTTCAGTTTCTTTTCACACTTTTTGGAAACGTATCATTTTCAGACTCAAAACTTGACTGACCGTCTTCTTCATTAGCAGTGAATTCGCCGTCTTCCTCCTCTTCTTCCACTGATGACGATGTTTCATCGGAGCACTCTTCATCCGTGCCCGACTCCTGTGAAACAAGAGATTAAAATCAAACATCCATGACCCAGATATAAAAGCACGTACAGGTTATTTATAAAGTTTAATGTGATTTAAAGTCTATTTTTGAGTAGGAGTTATTTCCATGAGTTTGAACACCTTAAAGAAGTTAAAACCAGGCTGGTTATAAAATCTCCCACAGAACTCGGTCTCAGAAAGCTCGATCCTGCCCAGTTTCAGTCAGTTTGTTTGTATTTGTAACTGTTTTAACGTTTATCATACAGTTATTTGAAGGAAAAGTAAGCTGTGGTTGTTTGTTTAAGTTTGACAACAAAGATTTCGAGTCCAGATAAAACTGAACTCAGTGGTCTTGAAAAATCGATCCCGGTTTTTGGAGGTACCTGTGGCATTTTAAGGGTGCTGAGTAATTGGTCGAGGGGCAGCATGCCTTCCTCCTTCAGCAGTTCAATCTCCCTTCGATGGCTCTCAGCATCGTTTCCCTCCTGCTGCTCCTCCACCTCTATAGTCTCCTCATCATCCTCTTCCTCACAGGGGGGTTCAAAGTCTCTGTCTGCATAAGGACAACAAAACCGCCTCTTAGTGAAAAACACCTCTTCACAAATGACAAACAAGCAGAAAAAGACACGAGATGCATCAAACCAGCTGGATTTATGAAGTGCTATCCACTAAAGATGATTTTATAAAGTCAAAAAATACATCAGGCCTCACAGCCTTGAGGATCATTGTGTTTAAACAGACTTCAATTCTGGGAATCAGCATTTAACTGAGCGAAACTTGATGATCCATATCTGCAGGGCTGGTCGATGGCACTCTACGACACACTTACAGTCATAAGACCAACAGTTATGGGGTTAAGAATCTCCCCTAAGGACACCTCTACATATAGATGGTCGGATCTGGGGTTTGAATCCTCATCCTTTCAGTTAAGATACATCCTATGAAACCACTGAGCCAACGTCGCTCAGTGAATGTGCTCTACTGGACGTCACAAGACCTGAAACCTGATTTTTTAACATGCTCACACTGAGAAACTTTCGCCTGAATATCTATATTTTTTCATGAATTCCAATTTGAGAAGCTCATATTTGTACTTTGGTCGTTTTATTTCCCCAAAGGAAACTTGAACTGCAGCCAAAGCGATCCGAACAGAAGTGTGCTCGAGTCCAAGTTGGAGAAGTCTCCCTCGTAGAATCCTTGAAGCAGAGAGAAACCAGAACTGGACTGCCGACCCTCAACACAGTGGATCATTCTCAGTGATGGATCAAAACATGCAAGCGTCTGTTTCAGCGCCATGTTTTTGATCAAACCGGCAGCAGACCTGTCTGACAGGTTTGACAGGTCTCACACCTGTCAGTTACAGAGCAGTACAGGGTAGGTACATCAGTCTGTGAACGTCTGACTGCTCTGACAAACAGCAGAACAGACGTCTTCTTGGTGGAGACGGGTTTCTATGAGCTCGGGTAAAAAAGTGGGTGTTGTATGGAAATACGAGAACATGCTTATTTTCTCCTATGGATGGCATAACCTTGAAATGACAACCAGCTTTTTGTTTCCTTGAAACACTTTCCTACTGCGGACACTTCAGAGGAATCAGTCATTGGTTTGTAGCTATGACAACGTCCCTCAGTGAGCCAATGATTCAGACCTGAGAGCAGTCTCAGAATATTACACGGGGACATTAAGCTTGTCTTATTAAAGGGTGCAGCTTTTATTAAAGGGAAGAAAAACTCTCACCATCCTCGTCTGCTGGAGGAGGAGCCGATTTTGGGGGGGTCAGAGGGACAGTTTCAGCAGGTCTGATAGGTGCGAGTGATTTGCTGAGGAGGTCCGAGTATTTCTCCGTCTGGCCGACGATGAAGTCCAGCTGAAGGTCCAGAGCCTTCTTCCTCTTTTCCTCCAGTCTGGACTGCTGCTTGTACTGCACCACCTTTATTGAAAAAACACACATGAGGATTTTTCTGTGTATATTTCATGTAAAAACTTAAACCTCAATTCAGAACCTACATTCTTGGCACTGCAGGAGCTACAGGTCGAGGACCGACAGATTTAAAATCACACTAGACCCTCAACCCACCTCTGCAACACACACACCCACTATGTAGAGCAGCATCCCCTCTCATACATACTTCTCCTGTGCATAAACCCCATTTCAAGAGTGCAACACTGTTTTCTGTCACTATTTTACTGTGCAATAAACATTCTCCTTTCTTTACT
Source organism: Xyrichtys novacula (assembly GCA_962446985.1). NCBI lineage: Eukaryota > Metazoa > Chordata > Actinopteri > Labriformes > Labridae > Xyrichtys > Xyrichtys novacula. The sequence goes on along the minus strand of OY660882.1, from coordinate 487,790 downwards.
TGAGCGCTTGTTTGTTACTTTCAACATTTGTCATTTCCTTCATTTGTCATTTGAGGCCTTAACCTCCATCCCATCATGAGGCTCCTTTAACTGTGAATTCGCTGCACTTCACTCCTCAGCTCACGTACATTTGTCTGAAAAGTTTCATGTAGTTTATCTCCTCCACGAAAGTTCCCAAACAAAGATCATGAGCTGTTTTTAAACTCCTCAGCTGAACCAGAATGCTTTGTTTGCTTGGTTTTTTTCGAGGCTCGTCTGTACCTTCTCGACGCTGCTCCAGAAAGCCCGGACCTCCTTTGCTATAGAGGAGGCGACTCTTCTAATTTTAGCGTGTTCGTCTCTCTTGGCCTTTTCTTCTTTTTGCCTCAGCTCCTCGTGGTGTCGCATCACCATCCGAACCACCTAAAAAGACGAAGAACAGAACACATCCGGGTGAGAGAGGGCGCGCAACACATCATGGGAAATTAAGTAAATAATTAACCTTTTTTCTTCTTTAATTAACAAGCTGGGTTAGGGTAAGGTTCTCAAAGTTTCCATATTTTCAACCAGAAGCTGCAGAACAGTAGAGTTAAGGATCTTGACGTTATTTTCTCATTGTTCACGGTGGTTATGCTCCAAAAACATTCACATTTGCAGGATTTGGTGAACTAGCGGCTGAAGTTGCCCTTCCTGCCTGTTATGTTTCTTTTTGCTCCACCCTCCATCACAGCAACCACACCTTGTAACTCCATATTCACGGGCTTGAACACACAGATATGTAATGAGGTTGTTTAATGTCACCTGGTCTCTATATGTTTATGCAGACTTTTGACAGGGAGCTCTACAGCACTCAACCTCGATCGATGCACATTATGACTAAGTTAGTATAAAGATATACATCCAGTTTGCTTTAATTTCCATAGTCAAATGATGATCCGTCAAAATTCAAAGGAGTTTATATTTTTGTTGCTGTGATTTTGAAACACGTCTCAATTTTGTTTCAAAGTAAAAACTCCAGTAAACAGACAAGCTCTCATACTTCTGCAGCAACAGAGTGAAATATGAAATCACAAACTGGGACCAGTGTTAAACCACTGCAGGATCAATACGAGCTTTCACACCTTTGCTTTGAAACCACTTCTCACCTTTCTCGCCACGCCTCTCTTCCACCGCCGCTCCTGAGCGAAGTCGGCAGACAGCCACTGCATCTCCTCGCACAGGTAATCCCAGTGAACTTTGGGTCGCGGCGGCTCCGTCAGCCGGGTGAGACGCTTCATCGACCAGAAACCCTCTCGCTTCAGAGCCTGGGTTCGATGCTCGATGTCAGCTTCCTGAAAGACGCAGAAGGCCGAAATAGTTAGTAAATCCTGTACAGCACATTTATGTTTTCAAGTTGTTTTAAAAAAAAAGAAGTAGATGCCATATACAAGCATGATCCAGAAACTTTCTCCTGTTAGGATGGACCAAGGCCACTCTATTCACTGTCCTATCCCTAACAACAGGCACAAAAACAGCCAGAAATAAACTGAAAATAAAAAGAAAACTATCTGCGAGTCGGTTTGTTTGAAGAAAACAAAAAACACGAGATGACCAGGAGCAGGCCGGAGAAGGTGTGTAGAAATTAGTGCTTAAAATGCAGAAAAGAGAATGAGCGTTGTAGATGTAAATAGGTGTGAATTATTCTGGAATATTCCACGTCGTAATCAGGAAGTGTATCTTCTTGATTGAGACCTAATCTTGGTTTTCTCTGGATTCCTCTCTTTGATAACATAATCTCTACATGCTATGGCTCTCCTCGGTTCCCAAGTTACTAAAGTGGAGCAAACTGTGTCTCTGATGACAATTAGAGGTGAGGGAAATAATCTCTGAATGCAAAATCTTTTGTAATCTGTAGATACAGTAAAAGGCACTTCAGGGGGGGGCTTGACGTTTGTGAGGGACTAAAATAAAAAAGAAACAGCAGTTCAGATCCAAACCGGCTATAATCTGTGAGGGTTATCAAATATTTAAAATGTGATGACGTGCTTCACCATAACTTTAAAATTAGAATACTGACACTGCGGTCTTTTATTAACCATGGGCGCACTCACATGCTTAGCCAGCTCTGCCATGTCTGCGTGTCCTCTGGGCCGCTGAGGTGTGGTCTGGTCAGGTGGAGAAGAGGAGGAGCTGTACCCGCCCACTGAAGAGGGTGAAACAAATTTCCCGTGAGGACCCCTGAGAGGTGAGGACCTCTCCCGTCGGGGCGTCGACCAATCACTGCTGGGCGAGGGTCCGGGGTAAGGAGATGACGTGGAGGGCGAGGCAGGAGATGAATTCACGGTGACCCTGTCTGCGATCCACTGCCGTACCTGAAGGGTAAGAAGGATGACGAGGAGATTATTCTTTAATCGCACCTTCGTGAAGTGACAGCAGAAAGATTCCTACGGATAAAAGCCACATGCATGAATAAGCATAAAATCAGGGTTTTGAAGAAGCAAGTCCAGCCATGCTTTAGACTAAATAACGGCCCATCTGTGATTTTCATCTCATGCAGAACTACAATCATAAGATAGCAGAGTAATGCCTTCTGAAGTATAAGTGCTCCAAATGTTCGCCTGACTAGTGAGTGCTCATGAACATCCTGTTGAAAGTGAACCTGACTGAGTGTCTGACAACCACCACTTACCTTGAGGAAAAGTGCCTTTCTGTCTGTCCTGCTCTGTCCATGCTGGAAAACACACATGGCTTAGCATGCGGCCAACTTAAAAGAAAGACTAAATAATAATGATGATGATGATGATAATGAAAACACTGCTTCACACCAGTGACATAAATAAGGACCACATGCAGGAGGATGCCATATTTAGACACTGACAATGTGCCGACAAACAGAAATCACAGAACCATGAAGGTGTTTCTCCTCGAGTCATAAATACTCTCTTTTCTTTCATTTAAATCACTTTACCCTCCTCAGATTAAAGGACGGACCGATCAATACATCGAGATAGAAAGCTGATTCTGATCTGCAGAGAGTAGAAGTGTTTCTCCAGGATCAGCTGAGCTAATATGGCACGCTTCATGGATAAGTGTAAGGCATCTGAAACACATATTCAGGACAACTTCCTGGTGACTTAGAGGGACGATTGGGCGAATGCTCGAAACGCCGGACAGCTAACTATTTAGTGTCACAGAGTCACTGTATCTGGATGACGACATTATCTATACATCGATCATTTTTAGATTAAAATATGTAGAAGAAAATATTTAAATCGGGACTAAAATGACCTTTTATTAAGATGTTTGGCTTTATTCTAACGTCACCTCTTCTACATTTCAATTGTCTTTACAGCTGATTATATCTCTATTGGGATTTTAACTCCTGATGGAAATACAACTTGATAATTCATCTAAAACAGTGTTTAACTAGAATACCTCTGGAGATAGAAAACCTCTTCATGATCGTCAGTTTAAACTCTGAAGCTACAGAGTGTCCGTATCTCTAACTGTTCTTACTCCAGCTTCTCTCTTCATTCACACAGCGTCTTTATCTTAGCATCCAAGGACAAACACTTTTATATTATGAAGCACACAGAGTTTCAGAGTGTCCTGTTGTTGTGTCTCACTCCTGATAAAACTCTCAAATCACTTTTCGTCCATCTAGCCTTTCTCTTTAACTTCACAGAATTTGACGAACATATTCTTAAAAAGTACCTTATGCGAAGAGCCCGGGGCGGTCATCTCACTTTCTGTTTTGTCTGCATCAGCGTCTTCATCGCTGCCTTCCTCTGGACTGCTAACCTGTCCTGACGCCGCCTCCTGAGCCTCCATTTCTGCCATCTGATCGTCCTGCTCCATGTCCTCGCCCTCCTCCTCCATGTAGAGGGAGTCGGGCTGGCTCGCGGGGTCTTCGTGGCTCGTTGATGCCATGACTTCCCCTCCCTTTCCCGCTGATGCCGTTAGGGTGTAAAGGGTGTTTGGCGTGGCAGGTGAGGCGATGGCATCTTTGGGCACAGGCTCGCTTTGTCCACGTGTTGAAGTTTCGGTTACAGTTAAGGCCTCTTTGTCAGATTTGTGGGTGGCTGATGCTGCCTCGTCAAGGTGAAGGGAGATGTTACCGCTCGCTGTCACTGGAGTTTTATTGACTGAGCACTGCGTCTGATTTTTGTCGCTGCCAGGAGCCTCAGACGCACATAAAGAGTCTGCTGCTGCTGCTGCTGCTGCTGGGACAGTTAGGGGAAGGCACTCCTCAGACGCCGTGCCAGAGCAAGAGCTGTGGGCATTGGCCAGCTTGCCAGCCGCGCTCTGTTGCTTGGACACATGTGCCAAAAGGGAGGGTGGGTGCTTCAGGAGTGGCGTTCCTCCTGGTTTAAGAAGGAGCAGCTTTGGATTAATCACACCAGAGACGTGTGTGGTGCAGGGGGCCTCTGGTTCGGTTTCTGTGGGCACATTCTGAATACTCTGTGATGGAGCCACTGTGGTGCTCACAACAGAGTCTCCCGGGGTCTGGTTTTCTACGGCAGCAACATGCTCTGAAACGTCCTCGCTCGTAACCACAGGGGATATGAGAGATAATCCGCCAGCTGTTGCTTCTGCTTCCTGTTTTTGGGGAGCCGTTGAAGCTACAGGGGAATCACTCACCTGTGTTTGCTCTGCTGCATCAACCTGTTCATTAATGAATGAGTCAGATGTCACAGCAGTTACTTCGACTAAACAAACCTGGCTTGAGTTAGCCACTTCACCTGCTGGGTTAGCTTCCAACACCAAGTGCCGCACTGTTGTTGTGTGTCCTACAGTCAAACCATGAGAGCTGCTGTTGTTTGAGCAAGCCTCTGTTTGATTTGCATCATGTGATAAAGGCAAGGGCTGCTGGGAAATGATTACAGTGTCACTGTCAAGATGCGTCTCCAGGTGGTCATCAGAGTTTTCTAGTAGCGCGTTGAACAGGTTCACCTCGTATCCCGGAGAGTGAGGTATCTGCACGCTACTGCTCGCACACACGGTCTCCTCGGCGACCTCCTCCACCAGGCCGCAGAACTCGTACACCTCCACGGGTTGTGAGTGTAACTCCATTTCTGTCTGAACACTTTCTTCATACAGCTTTGGTTCACCGCTAGAAAGTTCGGCGCTCAAATCATTAACGATGGCAGCTTCACAGACGCTGCCGTCCTCCTGCTGTACGAGGTAACTCTGAGTCAGGTGCACGTTGGACCAGTCCCCGCTGATGTGAGCCCCCTCTCTAACGACCACTATTTCTTGGGTGGTCAGGTGTGTTTCTGTCGTGGGGATCTGGTCAGAGGGATGAGATGTTTCTGCTTCTACCACCTGCTCCTCCTGCAGCGAGACGACTACGCCCGTGTCAAACTGAGGGGGTGCAGGTTTTGGAGAACTCGGCTGCAGAGCAGAGCACTCTGGCAGCACTGTGAAGTCAGAGACGGAGACGTCAGTTTGCTCTTCTCCTGTGCTGCTCTCCACATGCCGGCTGGACACGGAGTCTTCGTTTTCCAGAGAGACGTATATTCCAGGAAGTGACTCTCTCGGCTTTGGGGTCTCAAGTATTTCAGCTGATGAAGGCTGTGTTTCTTTGTAAGAAGTGTCAACAAACATCTCAACCGACTCCAAAGAACTCGGTGTTTCTCTGGCATCATTTGAGATCTCTTTGATGATTTGAGGTTGTGTTTTTGACAAGTCAGTTTCTTTAATCTCGCTGCTGTTGTCAGCTGACGATAAAGCGGGCGGAGATGATTTTGAGTCCTGGTGACCACCTGCCTGCTCCGCAGCCCCTGATGGAGGTATATGGCTCCCTTGATCTGCCTGAATAAGCGTGTCCCTCTCAGACTGCTCCACAGCCCCGTGTTCTGCTGTGTCTTGGTCCCGATAACCGACACTTGATTGGGGAACAGATGGACAGGAGGCTGTGAAACAGGATTGAGTTTGGGGTTGAGGGAGAACAATCCCGTCCCTGTGCTCTTTTCCACTAAGCTCCACGTTCGTTCCAGTCTCTGGTTTGTATTCCAATGTGATCGCCTTTGTCCCAGTAATGACCACAAGTCCAGCAGCTTCTCTAGGTGACTGGATCTGGTATGTTTGACTATTTGAGAGGATTTTCTCTTTATCAGTTTGTGACCCGTATTGCAACTCTTGCACTGTGCTGTCGATCTGTGTATCTGAGGTGAGAGGTGGACAGAGGGGAGTTTGAAGCCTTCGCATCTCAGCCGAGGAGCTACAGTCCTCGCTGAGGGATGTTGGCAAAGGTCTCGAAACTCTGACACCTGCAGTGGGGACTTCGTTCGATACGCCATCCTTACAGACGCTGATGATCGAGAGACTTTCAGGGCAAGCGGGTGGAGGTGCGTTCTCCATGCCGGGGAATGCTGAGTTGTTGCTCGCCTGCAGTGGCACAGCGGACGGGTTGGTGAATGGAGGGACCGGGCGGGGGGCAGCTGCAACCGGCTGCGGGGCATGCCGAGGTGACTCCCCTGCCACATTCTGTGCAGCCTGGGGGTTGCCACCCAGCACATCCACAGCCGGAGGGGCAGGCTGCCGCTCCGCCTCCTCCCCAGGGCTTCCTTCCTCTGTGCTGCCCCGGCTACACACAGCACCTGAGGGGGAAACAGACTTTTAACAACGCGCATGGACCAAGCGATTATCTGACTGAGGACATGAAAAGTATTGGGACGTGTGTGGAATAACAAAAACAGGTTATGGTGATGAAGTGCACAGTTATCGTGTTGTAGCTGTTTTATTCTTTTCATTTAAAAAGATACTAGACTCTCCATCTGAATCACTGTCCTAGGAGGTGCTGATATCTGATTTGAACTCTGGCATACACAACTATTTTTCAAAGTAAAGCACACTGGGTCCCTCCTGTTCCATGATTCACCTGTTACTCTACAGAACGATGGTTCGGGAGATACTAGATTTGATAAATAGCGTTAAAAGAGTGCGGAGTACATTACAGATAGCTTTTTTCTGTCTGTTTCCAAAACTTAAAACACTTCTTTACAGCCGATTTGTTGGTGTGTGTGATCCCTCATTATTTGCACCAAATGAACATGTCAGCTTATTGGCCGTACATACTAGGAGAATTTCCATATCTGTTAATATAATAATAAAATTTTAGGCCAGTAAAAGGGATGCATACTTGTCGTTCTGTCCTATCTCGGTCTTTGGAAGTTTAAATCATTGATTTTCAGTTACTAGTTTAAAAAAAATGGATAAAAATGTCCTAAGACAAAAAGTATACTGTCTGCTTGTTATCACAGGAAAAAATAAGTATGTCTACCAGATCAGTGATCTACCAGAACACTGATGATACTAGTGTGCAGAGATACTGGTGCCAGTCTCAGCAATCTCTTTGTACTGACTACTGAAGTGTGCAGCTTCACTTAGACTTATTTGGGCGAGCAATCTAATTACAAATACTCTCATAATTAGCTCATATCCACCATACAAGGTAACCCAAAAACTGCCCAACACCCCACAAAAATCTCCCAGATTTTATAACCCAAATGTTGGCAGGTATGATTGCCATCCAGACAGATCTGCATCAGGCTAAATGTACTTATTGTATCAGGCTTATGAGTCTTTAGGTAAGCTATATGAAATGTTGGACACGATACAATATTCACAGTTACAGTGTGTGTTTGCAGCAGGAACTTCTCACCTGTCTGAGGTGTGAGACACAGATCTTCTGTGCTTTCTACTTCCAGGATGCTGAAATTAGGCTCCCCTCCACATATTCTGAGGAAGCAAAAATAAAGTGATTGGCAACTTTATGGTTCAAACTACAAGAAACTGCACATACACTTAAAAAATCTGTGTCTTAAAAGGTAGCTGCTGCGCGTCTAAAACAACAGGAGTGATGGGATTATGCGAAGTTATGGATGTGATATCGGTAAACAGAAATATCACAGTGTGTTCTACTGTGAGTAACATGTCACGTCACGAGAAAAACTGCAACACAGAGACAGCCGGGCGAGGAAACAACTGTTGGGACTATAGTTAATGTATTTGGCTGAGGGGTTTTTAGTGCGGGTACCTGCAGTGCTAATGAAAATAGTCCGTAAACGAGCAGCTCCGTTAGCTAGCTCCAAGTTGCTGCAGTCGCCCACAGGAAGACGTTAGGAATTCTGCAGCACGCGCTCTCATGCTAAAAGCCGGTGACCAAGCGCGGGCCTCCAGTCATTCATTTCACGCGCGTGTGGACGTTAATTGTGCGAATTAGTGCCTGTAATTAAAACAGTTAAGTGTTTGTAGATCCCCGCTTTACAAATGAACATCTTTATTCAGCTGTTATGTGTTCATGTGCTGCGAGCGGAATGTAAAAACACCAAAAATGAATCGACTTTTCATCCCAAGTCCAATTGTGGCGATATTTCAACAAGCTCGCCATCGTGTTCCTCCTTAAAAGCCCTCACATTTTAACCGGTTACAGCCTCCAATACTGTCTGTTTTAGCCAGAGTGGCTAGCGAGCTAACGTTAGCTTTGACAAAAACACTGCTTGGGTGGCACTTAGGGGAAAGCCTGCTAACTAGCGAGGTAGAAGAGTTAGTAGGGTGCGTTCATTTGATGCGCAGGCGCCCCATCCCACCCGCAGTTATGTAATGCTGCTCCAGCTTCAAAGCAGCCCATTTAATCCGACTATTTTCATAAGTTACTTCGCAATGAGACAAAACATCTGAAAGTCGCATTAAACCCCGCTTCTGCATGCACTACAGAGGGGGACAATCACTCGTGACGTCATTGCGTGGGGTCAAATCTGTATCTAAGAAAATAAATTATTAAAAATTATTCGTTTTTAAGCACTTTCGCCTCTAACTTTTTGCTTGAATACAAAAAAGAGCCCAAAAACAATGTTATAAAGTTCCATATAAATTTTGCAATGATTAGACGGGGGAATTGGGGGGACCTCCACTGTGCAACGGCTGGCTCCGTAGAAGCGACATTAAGGAAATGATCGCTCTGGGGTGATCTATTTGGTTATGTGCAGTTTCGTTTAAACGTTGACAGTGTTGTTTCTTTTCATTTCTTCATTCCGACTTGGTTCGTTACAATGTCAAACAATTTTAACGAAATACGGGCATAAAAGACTATCAAGCAAAAAGCTGTGTGATTGTGTCTCTTCGTTGGTCTGAGCCCCCCTTCAATTCCCCCATTACTTCCTCCTTGCCCCCCTCCCTTTCAAGGCCGCCATCTTAAGTTCCCACCTACCTGAAATTTCCGACCAATTTTCTTTTACTAAATTCTCGTTGAAGGAGTCGTCATCCGCGTAAAATCGCACTCAATCCGTAATGCCAGTAATCCAAACTGCCTCCCGGTACCCAACGAGGTACCACTTGGTCTGTGGGAAGAAGTTAAAATACGGACCGGGAGAGACTGGGTTTCGGCGCAGAATGTAGCGGTCGCGGGGAGGAGACTTTACGCAGCGAAATGGTGGAGGATCGCTGCTGCTGACAAAGTACAGAACACACTGTCATCTCGCGAGATGTGGTGAAGCGCGCCACTTGAAATGTTTAAAGTCAGTATTGTAGTTTGTTTTCTAAAGCCCCGTTTTTTAAAATATAACCTATTAAACTGGTCAATATTTGCACTATAACAGATATTTTTGACCTAGTGAATAACTCATTGTATATAAAAACTCAACTTTTGTTAAAGATATAGTACTAGTTGGTTTTTAACATTCATTCTGATATAGATGTTTCACTATTTTCTGGTAGGCTATTGTTTCAATCGATTCCTGATTACATTGTTAGACAGCGATGAGGACAGTTTTTCATCATCTAAAAGTACTAAAATGAGGCAGATAATCGTTTAGAATTGTTATATATCTCAGTGTTTGATGGTGAAATGTAACAATGAGTTGACTATTTATAAATTATTACATTTTTGGATGTAATGGGGCTGCATTGACAGGTGTTTTAACATTTATCCTAAATTCTTGAACATAAAGGGTAGAAATGCTAGTGTTTTAGTCTCATTTCCAGAGATTTGTGAAAGTAGACTTAATATAAGCCGCCTTTACTTGACAAATTTAGATTTACACCTTATTTTAAGACATCACAAACCAAAAATAAGACCTGAATAGCATACAGTGAGTGTCCATGGAGTAAGAAAAAATTTGAGATTGCTTTTCTCAGACATTAAGTTTAGTAAGTAATTTTACACCATGGACAGACTTATCCACTTATTACAAGCCATTCAGGTTTTACTCTTTGTTTATATCTAAATGTAGGCCATTAATCTGGATTTCTCAGGTGAGTTTGGCTTTAATAAACTCCTAAAAGACATTTTAAATGGAATTAAATTTTCAGTTTGTAAACTATGTAACTTTATGTACTTAGCTAGACTATTTTCTCCACTGTTGTCCCCAGTGGGAGATTGAGTCTTCAGCTACAGATTGCTCTCACTGTTCTGCTCTACTCATGGGATTTTGTGACCAACCCAGCATTTGGTGCGTTGGTCATTATTGTGGTGAGGTCAATTTAATTGATGGTGGTGATGACTAGTTGCTTTATTGTTGATGTTTATAGCAACAGAAAAAAATAATAATTCACCATGTGCATTGACTGTAACACTTCTTGGCAGTACCTGTGTCCAAATGGACTTGAAGCTCTTACTGATCTTGTTTCTTCTTGTCTAGATCTTGGCTTGTGTTTTTCTTGCTCTTGAATGTACATCACTTTGGATAAAAGCATCTGCTAAATGTCATTACAACAGTATGTTTTCCTGGTTTGCAAACAGTTATTTGACTACCTTGGCTCTTGGTTGAGGAGAGATTTAAATTTTTTGGAAACCTCTCCATTGAACGGTACAAATAAATAATCAAAAAGATAGTGTGCTACTATTATAAGACAGAGAAAAAAGGACCCACACAACAAAGTAAACAACAATTCATTTAATAATTAATCTTTGTGGTCTCTAGGGGAGGGGTTTGAAAGGTATAAAATGGTCATATTAAAATAATCGACCCAGTCTTTTCCCTCTCAGGATGCCCACTGTCTAGTTGTCCTTTGACACAAGTACATATATTTTTTCAGTTCTTCAGCAGATGTCCCACTTTTCCATGTATATAACTTATTTTTGTTGATGAAACAATTTTGACAGTTCAATGTACAAGGCTCCCAAAGTCCCAAATGGATATAACACACAACCAATGACACACAGGCAAACCTCTCTCTTTCTCTCTCTTTCTCTCTCAGCATAAAACAGTCATAGATGAGATCCTTGAAGAGGCCAGAGGTTGCAATGGATACGGCTTCATGTTCACAAGCACTGAAAAGTTTCCGTGAGACAAGCCTTTTGCTTTTGCATGATGTGAAACAGATCACTACCTGGGGAGAGAGTATTGGTTGATACCCGAAACAAAGACAAATAACATAACAGTGAATATATTTATTATTATAGAAGATAATTAATGTTAAGAATAATAATTACAAAGGCAATTTCTCTAGACTACTATAATCTGGTCCTGCACATATATAGTCAAGAGGAGACTGGGAAAACAGTAACAGGAAGCTCTAAAATACTGTGTTACCGCACACAGTTTAGCACAGTTCATTTAGCCATTCATCATTTGAAACAAAAAAACGAGCCACATCATCAGTGAAGCTTCGACGGGTTTGGGTTTTAGATTTTTGGGTAAAGCAGGAAACTGAGGTGTGATGCTTACCAATCTTCTTTAAAATGGTCTCATCGATTATCTTGTCTTTCACAATGACAAAAAGACACAAAGACAGGAACAGAAAGCACCACTTTACCACTGGTTTTCTTAACACCCTCATCCACAGTAACTAATCAGGATTGATTTATGAAGAATAGGGCTTTACTATATCCCAGGATGAACCCTTGACTTGTTTTCACAGTGTACATCCCTCTGGAAGTCATTTCCAATCCACCTGGAAAAGGCTTGTGATCAAAATTCACCTGACAAATGAAAATAAGCTGTCCTCTGCCTCTTCATACAGCTTCAGAAATCAACTTCTGTAATAAACAGCCAGTATAAAATAAAAATACACCAAGGATGCACAGAAACCATGTACCTTTAAATTGCACTGTTAGAACCATTGCGCATATTCCAAGTCTTGCATTTCCCTCCCCAACATCACCCCCAGCCAGTCTTAGTCACCCTATTTTGGGTTGTGTAACTGGGAGGGTTTATTAGTCTGCAAGAGGAAAAGGGGGCAGGTTGAGAGCAGCACGGTGATCCTGACATTTCCCTTCATCTCCTCCAGTGTTGTCCCTGTACTATCTGGACTCACCGTCTTTGTGAGCGCTGTACAGAGCCAGCTCACCCGGCCCTCCAAGTCTAGAGCTGCGGGGAGGCGTGGACGACCGGCTGGTGAGGGACGGAATGAGTGGAGGAGGTGCCCCTACTGACAGGGCTCCCACTAAGCCTGAAGGGGTCTTTGCCAGGATGCCGTTGGGCACATGGTGAGGATTCAGAGGGCCGAGGCGGGCGTAGAGGCCAGGGTGGTGCTGGGTGGCGGGGGAAGCTCCATGTTGGAGCGAGTGGGAAAGAAAGCCAGGGTGGAGCTGCTCCAGGTGAGCGGCAGTAGCAGCATGAGAGGGGCTTGCAAGGTGGGTGCCGGGAGGGAGGTGTGGGTGCATCCCAAAGTAGCGAGCACGCTCAAAGTCTTCCCTCAGGATCTGGGCACGCTGCTCCTCATCAATCAGCCCTCCTCCCGGGGGTCCGAGGTGAGGGGGGCGTTCAAAGGGATGAGCCATTAGACCAAAGTCCTGGCGGACAGCAGAGGACGAGGCAGTAGAGGTAGATGTTGGAGGGTGGTGAGGGTTGGCTGCTGCCGCCGCTGCTGCTACAGCCGCCACCCTCTCTGCCTCCAGAAGGCGCTGATGCTGGAGCAGCCGGGCCAGGTGTGGATCAGACCGCAGGGCAAGGTGAGGGTCAGTACGAAGTGCCAAAGCCTCCCTACGGTGTTGATGTTGCTGCTGAGCCGCCAGCTCCCTCCAGGGGTCCCAGGTGTAGCTATGTGGACCCTGTGGTGGTCCCTGGCCTGGACCATGGGGGAAACGTTCTCCTCCTGGACCCATCATCAACCCTGCAGCACCTGCTGTGCTCCCCAGATACGCCTCGATGGCCCTGGAGCGGTCCAGCAGGGAGAGGTGTTGATGATGAGGAGGATTTGGAGTGTGTTGCAAAAGGGGGACACCAGGGGTGGGAGTCAATGATAAAGAGGAAGAGGAAGGGGTGCCAGATGTGGGATGGTGAGGGTGGCTGTTGGGGCGGTCGAAAGTGTGGTTGGGAGCCGGGGGAGGCAGGGTGATGGGGATGTGCTCTGGCTCCTCTTTCCGCTCCTCTTTGACTTTAACAGGCGGGAGGAGCAGGGGAGGTTTGGAGACGGGTGTTGTAGTCCGGTCAGACTTCTTGGCCTGAGACAAAGAAGTGATGGAGGCAGAAGCTGCTGAGGAAGAAGGGAGGCTGCCGTCTCTTTGCGAGTGGGATGAATCATTATGGTGGTTGTGTGCCGTCGGGGCGAGTGAGCGGGGGTAAAGGTCCAAGGGAGATGGAGCGGAGCGGTTGGAGGGTGGGGGAGTGGTGAGCACAGAAGATGAGGAAGACCGGGGTCTGTCCCTGTCTGCTACTAAAGATGAAGAGCTGAGAGGAAGACCCCGCGAAGACACCGTCGGTGGTAGCCTCTTCTCTCCATCTCTGTCTCGCTCGCGGTCTCTGTCTCTGTTCAGGCTGCGGGTCAGGTCCTCGATGGGTCCACTGCTCCCTCCCAGGGAGCTGCTGTGGCCATTAATGTGAGACACTGGGGTGCTACTGCGGGGCTTGAAGGAGGGGGCGACCGGAGACATTCTCACAGGTGGTCGGCCATACAGCATATTATCTCTGTGAAAGCACATCCGCAGTTAGATAACAGAAGATACTCATACAAAATGTCACTATACACAACAGATACATAATGGAAGTCATACTGATGTTCCCGACATCAACCTCTCTTTAGTATCTTAATGGTAAATGTGCAGAAACCACGAATTCACGTAAAGTACATAAAAGATGAGGCTACGTCCACATGTGCAGATACTTCATTTGTTTTTGGATATTTCTCCATCGCCAAGAAAGGACAGAAACAGAACCATGTAGGACCAGAAGGAGGCGACATGTAAGCATTCAGTAGCGCCAAACACAACAGCATCTGACCTCGACCTCTCACTATATGCTGGTATTGACGATGAAGGGGTTAATTTAGAAATATGAAAGACTGATTTACACAAGCGTATGTACACAGAAACTAGCTGGTCCATTGTGGAGTGTATAGTGGTTTTTTTAATGCTGGTTTCCACCTGCTGTGAAACAAGGGGAAGGAGAAGCAGCAGCTGCTAACTAGCTAGCTGTAGCATCCCTTCAGAAGATGATCAGACATTTTAAAAATTAATTTCATGTTTATCCAAAAGTGAAGATTTTATACTTTTAGCGGGTCTGTTTTATTTCAGTTTCATAACTTGCTATCTACTAGAAGGAGCATAGACTTAATTTCAAAATAAAAGCACATTTTCACAATAGAAGAAATAAGGCATCCTACATTTTAGAGAGTAAAAATACCAAAATAAAAGCATCATAAACAGTATTTTTATGTCACTAAAGACGTTTCTATCACAGGGCTGCAGACACTAATTGAACATTAATTTGAAAATCTTTAGAACTGGATGAAGACGTAAGTTGGCCGGATAGATGTCTGTTAGTTGAGATGTCTGTAGGATCTTATTCATCCAGGTGTGTTTGTTAGTGAAGTTTATGAAGTAATATTCTGTCTTTGCCTTAATTTGATTTACTGAGTTGCTGTTTTTTCTGGCTTTCCACAAATATATCCAAATATCATTTTTGAGTTTTTATGGCCAATAATCGTACAGTCAGAGTGTGATATCATGACTGTTCTAATCTGACCTGAAGTTGACAAAAATAAATAGACTTTTCCTTGAGTCATCGTGAAATTTTCAGTTTTTGTTCCTCAAATATTTGAAGTTGCTTTACATTTCTTGAAAATCAACCTCCTTCTTGAACCTCAGATATTTTTTTTTATTTTGTCACATGTCCCTCTTACAGTTTCGCAACCATTACTCAACTGAAGCCACCCTTCACCCGCTGCCTCATGATCAATTTTTCCTTACATTTCCTGCTCCGTTCCGATGCTGACTCACCCCATATTCTTGCATAAATTTCACTTGTAGGGTTGGTAAAACCCACAAAACAGTTGGGATGAAAATTTCTGCAGTTTGTTTGCACACATGCCGCTTGCCCCGGAACCTTTTGAAAGTTTTATGCATGTATGAAATCGGCTTTGATTTTTTTCCTGATAAAAGCAAAAATGTCTGTCCACTGTGACTCCACAAGCTTGCTATCTGACTCAGTATCTGATTCCCCCCCAAACTGATGTCAAAACAAATCAGCTGAATTTCACACCTGTCCTTTTCATCCTTGATGTGGGGAATCTCTCTCCTCTCTCCATCCTTCCCCCGGTCCCTCTCGTCCCTCTTGTCTGCGCCTTTAGCCCAGCTGGGACCCGCGGGGAAGCTGGATGGGCCACCGTGTAGGCGGTTCCAGGGGTCGTGATGGTTGGGGGTCGGTAGGCCTCCGACGACACTGGCTGATGAATCTTTAGGGCCGAACACAGAGCCCGCTGTGGGGAAAAAATATACAGAACTTAAGCAAATGGACAGACAAAAAAAATTACACTATAAAAAAAGGTCAATATAGTCCCAGATGGTCTTGTTTTTCTACATCATAAATAGGATTCATGATCAGTTTTAATTTATCTGATAAATGTTAAAAAGTCGGCGCAGAAGATTGAAGAAAAGGAATTCCAATTTTCCCTCTGGATCACCTGATGGTTTGAGCAGAAACTATTTCCTTGTATAAATCCTATCACATTCTATACAATGGCAGCTTTGATCACAGCTTCTCTGTCCTTGCTTCACCCTCTGTAACCCTATAACTAATATGCTTGAACACTGAGGACTATAGCACACTGCTAGTCCCGGCTTGTTTCTGTTTCAACACAGCCTAACACTGGGACAACCTCCAAATAAACCAGTCGTGTTTTCATTAAACAGGAATGTTAACTACTCGCTTTCATGTTGGTTATTTGTTTGAAGCGCTCCCAGCCATCACATCTATCATATTAATGGATTCAATCATGGTCTGCGCTTGTGTGTATCAGTAAACCCAAAACAGCCACAAACAGCACGTCTGCGGCAGTGACGGCTGACGTGTAGCTGTGCTTGTAGTAGCTTTAAATCAGAGAAGAGAAGTCTTAGAGGAGTGAAGCACCGACAGATGGCAAAAATGGCCGAAACTGAGATTAGGGGTGAGTGATATTGATTAAAAACATTGAGAGTAGGGGTGTGGGAGTGAACCACGATCGTACACTCTGGGAGTGTTCAGACATGACAAAATAACCGGAGACGAAATGGAACAAGTTTAAAAAACAGTTTTAAATAAAAGATTCGACTGATTTAATATGACTGATCATATTTAGTGAATGAAGGTGGATTTTCAGGGCGTTCTGATTGTTTTCTGCAAAATAAGAGACATACTCGATATAGTCATTTTGCACCTCATTAAAACAGAAACTAAACAATATCTAATACAGGATATATCACACACCCCTAATTGACAAATAAATTAAAAAACTAACAGGTGTTCTGCTCAATCCCTTACAAGTTATTCTGATTGTGAACTTCGACGATAACAAGACAGTGGAGTATTTTCACACGGAGTATATTTAGGTGAGCGTCTCCGACAGGGTTTGTGTAAGAAAATGTTCAACATCTGAAACACTTGCTTTGCTTGGAGGAAAAAAAAAAAAGGTTTTCATTCTCAGCAGTGAGTTCTTAAAAAAATGAACCGGATCGATACCCAGGCCTGGATCAGAGCTGCACTGGTGGTAGTAAAAACAGGATGAGGGAAGCATTAGAGGCTGTTTCAAAGCTCTGAAATGCATTTACGACTGCAGCCTTATCAGAAGTAGATCTCAGCTCCTTACTAACCACCCACTGGAGCGGATCTGCTATAATACAGCCGAGTGAGAAGACTTAAATGTCAACCATCATTCAGGAGAGATGAAGCTGTGATTTCATAAAAGTCTAACATTATCCTGTGACTACTCTGTGGCATGAATACCCCTGATAAAACATGTATTTTATCGGTTCAGATAGAGGTAGATTACAGACCACCTGACCAGTGTATGAACATGTTGTACAGCTGATTATCTACTGATCGATGTGATGGCTGCTGCTTATCGCCTGTGATTTTGTGTGGAACTTTTTAAGCGGCTGCCTCAGCCAGGACTCACTCGCAGGAGAGATTTTCTCTCTCACTGGGAATGATCCTGGTAAAATACATAAAAATAAAATACTCAACTCACTATTGCTCACTGTGAACTACTGCTCCAAGCTAGTTTGAAAACCCACTGCACACTTAGAGAGCAGCTGTAAAAATACAGAGAGCGGTAGTTCAGATCATGTTTTCGCTTCATATGAAGTGTTTCTTCGAAATATTCACAATATCTGGTTTAAAAAAAAAAAGACAAATGTTTTATCTTGTCTTAGTTGTAAGTTGTGAAAGCATCACATGAGCATTAACTGCTGCATGGCTTTGGTTTGAATGGAGCTGATCGGTGATTTAAGCTCGAATAAGAGCGAATCAACAAAACACAACAAGCTCTTTGTTATTTTTCTTTAACGGCGAGATAGAGAGATATTTAAAAATGAAAACCGACAGCAAGAGGACAAATAGTCTTTTTTTAAACCCACATTTCCTTATTAAGTTAGAAAGGGGACTTTTCATTTGATTCAAACTGTGTTTTAGTCTATTACAAGTCTAATTACAAAGCCTTCAGTCCTATGTCTGAGTTCAGTGCTCATACGCCGACTGAATATTGATTTATTGGTTCCCTATTCATCTCTCCTTGTTCACTGTTCCCTTCTTAAATGATGGGGAACCAGCACATCCCTGGATGCACCAAGAACCTTTTGAGCGCACTAACAACAACCTTAGTTTGCACCCATATTAAGGTTGCAATAATCTGGTGTATATCGTAGCTTGTATGCAGAACAGGAAACGGCGGGGACTAGAAATCAAAGCTGAAATAGCTTCTCGCTCTTGAGCGTGACCACAACAGCTCTGAGGGTCAAAAAAAAGTACAGATTTAGCAGCTGCACTTGAGAGAACATCACCGTCAACTGGAGGCCTTTTTCACACTTTAAACTTAGATCTGAGAGATAGAAGTGAGGTTAAAAAAACAGTCCTCCAACAGGTTCAGTTTGTTCTGGCCTTCTATCAGAAAAAGATTTGAAGCGTAGAGTCAGGGAGGTGATGACGATGTGAACGCAGGAAACAGAAAAGTCGGATTCTGGACATTAGCTTGTTTTATGTAGCAGGAAATTATCTGGCAAAATGGTGTCGTGTTCGATCAAACACATTTAAAGAGATTTTTCCACTGAAGTTTAGAAAACGCAACAGTGACACCGAGGTTTCAAAGCTGTAAACAGTCATGATCTTCGTAGTTTGAACCTCATCGGTTTATTTTTGGATTTGATGAATAGATTTTGATTTTGAAACCTGTTGTATTTTTCTGAAGTAGGCCATGTCTGGATCAGCTCCTTTTTTAAGTTCCTGACAACAACATAAATCTTTCAGGTTCAAACCTCAGTGAGAATCCAGCAGCCCACAGAAGTCATATTGATCTACTTCATTAGGTTATTTGTGACGTAGTCTGTTAACCAAGTTTTGAGGGGACGATGACAGTCCGAGCTACTAGAAGTTTTGGCAAAGCTTCACTCGTAAAGTGCAACACGCGGTAAAAGGCTTTTCAATAATAGCAGTTTCAAGGTGGGAAATTGAAGCCTGCACAAATGTGACGAGCAAAGGCCCGGGCTGACTCTGATCCTCCCTCAGGAGTAGTAACAGAGGCGAAATGGGGACAAAAAGGTGGTGATGTGTAGATATTCAATATACTGGAAGACTGACCCAGTGTTGGGCTGCCAAGTCCTCCAAAGGCACCAGAACCAAGAGCTCCAAGTGGGGTGAAGGGTGGGGATCGTCCATACGGATCTAAAAACACAAAAAAACGGATAAACATCAGAAAGAAATTAATAAAACAACATTTTTACACACAGACCAGATCCAGAAAACATAGAAAAAACCACTTTATGAAGAGGTTGTCTAAGTCATAACTCTAGTGTAAGTATTTATCAGTGAAGGAGGTTTGAGTAAAACCAGGACCACAGTGACACTCTCTGGTTGTGGTGCATGAGCGGTGTACAGATGGGCCTTTTCAAAGCAGCTCTTACCCAAATGTGCAGTTGGTGGGAGGAAGGAGGAGTGGGGCGTTGATGGAGAGATGAAGGGAGCCGAGGACGGATTGACAGGCCCTGAGGGAGAAGAGTAGTAGTTTAATAATTAAATAAAAGGAAAATGTCATAAGTGCTCAAATCAAATGCATGGAGCTGCCGCCACACTTTATCTTGTAAGTGAAGACGGAAATGCTGTCAAACCGGCGCTACGTGAGGACAAGACGGGTCAAAAACTACTCTATATGAAAGATCGTTAAGTCGTAGCTGTCTCGCTGAACTATGGAGCTCTTCCCTGAAAAGATGTTCTCTGGATGGCAGCAGATGTCGCTCAAAAACCTCTTTACGGAGCAGCGTCCGTGATTCCCCTAAACAATCTTTAATTCTGACATCAGGACAGTTTTCCCTTCACTTCAGCCCGTCTTTAACAGTTTTCACCTGCATCTGTAGATGCAGCAGCAGACCGTTAAGAGATGTTGTGGATGCGACTTTAAACCTACGCGGTGACTTACACTACAGATTCATGTCTGTTTTAACGGAGTGCTGTCTGAGGGCCTGAAGATAAAGACCATCTAGTATCTGTTAAAAGTATTGTCCTTCCCTGGAACTTTAACTATTTTATGTGCTGTAGATGACGAAAAGTGGGGTCACTGATCTCCTGAATCGATTTTATTTCTATGATAAAAGATCGATCTTTGAGTAAAATGAATCAATATCTAAAATTTTAAATATAAATCTGTTAAACTCTTCTCATTAACCTCTGGGAGACTCAGCCTCTCTGGAAAACCTTTTTTATATCGACCCCTACTACTACCCTGTTGCAAATTAACCTCATGAGTTAGGAGATACTTCTTCAGGTGTTTTTTAGCTCAACACTTCTCTATGTTTTGTTGTTCCTATCCTGACTGTTTTAAAAATGATTAAATTATTAAATATTCAATACAATAATTCGGTTTCAACATCAGATTTTGTCTCTGAGTTTAAATGATTTGCAAACCAAACTCTAGTTTCTTCAACATTTGACACGGTATCCTCACTCTCATGGATTTGGGGTTGTAGATCCACACGTTTATATGCAGAATCAGAGAGCACTCTGCTGGTACTGAGTTGGAAAAAAATAAAACACACAAGGGAAATAAAAAACACCTGCTGCTGAGAACAGACTGGGAGGTCTGGTCAGATCGTGAGTAGGAGGAAGAGGCCCCAGTGGACCCAGACCCCCAGCTCCAGGAAAACGAGACAGCAGGTCACTACGGAAGTCCAACTTGTGAGGATCAGCCTGCATCAGCTGGAAGACAGGAACGGAGCCAGTTATTGGACATCCAGGTAACAAACCTCTCTGTCTCCTGACCAATCATCTTGTTCATGAATTTGATTTGATTCATTACAAGAAGAAATACGTACCTTGACTTTTTTCTGATGGCTTAGAATCATCCAGGCCAAATATACATGCATAGCGCACCATTTTCCTGGTTTCTGCAGGGGAAAAGATCACAGGGGTTTCGTGAGTTACTCCATTAATCTTGCATGTCAAACTTTAAAGCCTTTGCACACAGAGTCAGATGTTCTTCTCCAGTACAGAGATATCTGCTCTAGACTTCACACAAGATTCCAGATTTCCAGCTGGAAGTAAAGTTACCTGCCGGAGCTTGGCGTGAGTTTGGCATCTTAAACAAAATGTGAAACTTTTACAAGCAGAGATACGAGAAACAAAATAGAAGGAGGGAAATAAAAGCTACATATTGTCTCTCATGTTGGGCTAATTTCTTGGTCTGAAATATCTAACTGGGTGTGCAAGGGCAGAGAGAAGACCAGCAGCAGTCAGGATTACAAGTGAGATTAGTGCAGAGAGTGATTGAAAAAGTGAGAAGGTAAAAAAAAGGCTGAAGGGTTTGAGGAGCCAAGGGATTCAAGAACAGCTGTTTTTGCTTACATTACTGACTTTCAACGATGTCCCAAATGGATCAGTTAGCTACAAGAGAACAGAAGTGTGAAACCACTTTTAATCAACATGTCTCACTCTGTAGGAGGAATACTTTTGCACTCTTTACTGCACTGACTAGCCCCACGTTGCAGCACATCCTAACTTTAAACTGCTCTACGCAAACAGAAGGACATCATCTCAAGAGTAATGATGCAAACGTACGGCTCTGAGTAAACGTGATGAACTCACCCTGGGGTCTTTGGGCTGCAGGTGGTGAGGGACAACCCCAAGTCGTGCAGTTATGTCAGGACCCGTTCCCTGAGGGACAAGAGGCTGTCACACACACAGAGCAGAATATCAGACACATCCAAGTGAATCACAGGTCAACAACTGACACTTTCCTGTCTGTTTTAGCTCAAAATTTTTCAAATGCAATCAATACGGATTCTAAAAGAGCACAACATGTTCTGAAGTCACTTAACCTTGTTTACAGTTGGTTTTAAAATGCATTTCAGGGATCAGAAAAGAAGACAAGGTTATTATTACGCTTCTATTACTCTTCATTCGTCATGCAGAGAGCACAGAGTCAGTGAGAGGGCGTAACAGAATCAGCATCAGAGCTGAGAGAGCGGGACGTCTGTGTCTGAGAGCGCAGGTTTAAGGGACGGGAGGATTGACCGATCCCTTTACACACAGACACATGCAGGAACTGTGCAGGTGCATTAGTGGGACAGCTGTGTAAGAATGATGCACTTTTTTTAAATTCTACCTACATGCACTGATTTTTCTTAAATTAGAAATTTCTCTCTGCTGCTCACAGCTGAGCCTGCCGGGGTGTAAAGCAGGTAGTTTGTGACACTGCACAATACATTTTAAACCATTAATAGTCAGACTCAGTCAGCTGCAGAACACCTTTCTATTACACCGAACCTCACTGAATCCCGTTGAGTTCCGTCGTGTTGAATCGGATTGTCATGACATCATGATCGGGGTGAGAAACTCGACGTCCAGCATCAACAGCTGCTGCTTACACGTCTTTAATGTTTCGTGAAAAGAGTTTTGAATCAGCCTCACACCTGAGACGCCTAAACCTCAACACAATACTGCAGCATGATGTTATTGTGAAAAGGGCTTAATGGAATCTGGCTTTGGGTTTTTACATCATAAGCCACTTCCACCGAGGGGTCAAAGGGCGGCATGCACGGCTATTACATCAGTCTGTTTTTTTTCTATGTCATTTTATTAATTATCTCTGTTCTTAGTCTTTTTTTTAATTCCTGTCATAGAGGTTTTTATTTCTTTTACCCCTCCAATATGGTAAAGAGCTCTTATCTGTTCATTTAATATTATTTTCTTGTTTCAGTTCATCAGGTTTTACTCTTTCTTTTTACCATTTTTATTTTTATCTCCAGTGTTTTACCTAAAGTAGCTCTTTCCTCACGTAATGTCTCAGTTTCAGGCCATGTCTTTTAAACAATATATCTTAAATTCTCACTCTGTGTGCGGTCGGGTTTTATCGTTGTTTTATTGTTGTTTTTAGCCTCTGTGAGGCACTTCAAACTACATCTTTTGGTCTAAAAAGTGCCACACTGATAAAGTTAAATTTGAATTCTGTTGAATGTCACCCCCACCTCTTTCTCCCTGTTTTCTACTTGATCCATTAACTTATTCAACAACTATTTTCCTCATCAAAGTAATCAAAATGGCTCAAAACTGCGACAAACATCAGGCGGGGAAATGACAGCGTGTTTCTGTGTTACATATTTGACACATGATGGAGTTTGTACTCTGAGAGATATTCTGTGATCAAATGTGTCGTAAATCAGCTCAGCGCTGAGTTTGAGTCTTAGAGGCTGTTTGTACTTTACTGTTTAAAGTTGCCGGCCTCTCATTCATAAAATTCTCTGTGATCGATTTTTGGAGATTGATAAAATGAGTATGTCCACATGGTCGGGTGTCAGCATTTTTCAGTGTCAGAAAACACTCACTCAGAAGAGGCTGATGTTTCTGGTACGCACACTGCATACTCTCCAAGTACGCTCTAAACAATTAATACCCTAATGCTTGATTAAAAGTTAGGAAGTATGCATTTTAAAGCCAGGTGTATGCAGGATCCGAGTCAGGTTTGGGTTAAATCCTCATGAGGGCCCGCTGCTCCCCTGCTGTGAGAGCTCAAGTGTTTGTTGACACTTCCTCATTAATCCTAATTGTTATCAAACACTTCACATCTCGCTCGTCGGCGCTCGGTGCGAGTGCTGAAATGAAAAGTCACTCAGGCAAAAATTGCACCAGGTGATGTGAGATGCCCTCCTGAGGTCTTGTGGACACCAAGAAGTAATTAGTACGAGCATGTAAGGAGAGCGTTTCTCACCTTTGGCTGAAATGCTCCTTGCAAGGAGCTGAAAGGCCCAGTGGGAGGAATCACAGGCTGGATACTCGGCACTGAGGGCGGAGGGTACTGTGGGAAGAACTAAGAGGACACGCACACCTTATTATCTCAGTTACTACAGAAGACCTGAACAAAGTGATCCACATTTCAAATTTGGGTAAAAGAGTTTTAACTGTTTAGTGTTCACAGTCTTGTTGTTTGACTCTTTAATCAGTAAGATAACAGCAGTACTCACAGAGTGCCGATACAGCCCATCCATTTTGCCTGGATACTTATCAAACTGAAACACAAAAGCAGAGTGTGGGTTCAAACATCACGCAACAACACCAAACTGAACACAGTCCACATTCCAGCCACACAGGAATTTCAAGTACGACACAGATGTTCAGTAATAACAGCGGGGAGGATCTCACCAGAGGCGGTGCGGTGGCCGTGGGGTGCAGGAAGGGCGTGAAGTGTTGGTGCGTGTGCGTGTGTTGGTGCTGGTGGTTGTGCTGATGAAACTGGAAGGCCAGCGGCGGGATGCTCGGCTGGTTCTGAGACGTCCGGCCTGAGGAACCCGCTGTGGAGCTGGATGCTGATGGACCACCGGGTGTGGAGTGGCCTGCAGCTGATGTGTTGTTTTCAGCCCCGGTGACGCTGCGTCTCCCCTCTCGCTCTGGTGAATTCAAGAAGAAGGAGTTTTAGTTTTGATGCAGCATTTCTTTTTCAAGAGAGGAAAGTTTTAAAGTAAGATAATCAGGTATTTTTTAAAAAGCAGCTTTCCAGTGATTTCCATACAAACCTGTAACGGTGTGGTGACTATCACCCCTCTTATGACCCCTGAAATCTGAGCCGCTAACTCAATCACACGGTTACCCCCAATTTCCACCGCATCCGGAACGGCTGAGAAAAGGCCGTATCCGCCAACTGTAGCTGATCATTTCCATTCAAGTAAATGTGTCAATTTTCACCGGCCTCTTTCAATTTCGCAGCTGATCACAAGAGTTCTATTTTTTCCAGATGCCGGAGCCAGACAAATTCAGCACAGATTAACCCGTGCTGGAAAGGGAGTCGGGCACAGACACAAAATAAAACATCTGACTACTTTTCAAAATAAAACACTTTGTGTTCCAGGAGGATCGTATTTCACACCATGCAAACAGGCGGAGACGAACAAGTGAAAGGTTTTTAGACAGCATTTCATCCCGATGACACCGTGGATGAGGGGATGCTGATTTAGAAGTCTAGAAGTAGATTTCCTCCTCTGGAAGGACACAATCTACTGCTTATATGGTTAGCCTCTGTGGCTGTCTTTATAGAGACAACTTATCACGCGATTGCATGTGAATCTGCAGGTTCTTGTGAGTTCTCGCGATTCCCGCTGTCTGAAATCCGCCACAAAATTCGCCTCACAGACGGATCCGGTAAGAATTGGCAGACGGTGGAAATTGCCGCCGTTCCAGATGCGGTGAAAATTGGGGGTTAGAGCATGCAGGGGGCGGGGCTAACATAGACAAATAATCGTTCTCATGCTCCTATTTTGCTCCCAAAAACAGGAAATTGTTTTTGTAAATGATGATAAGCATTTTCTATCAATCAGCAGATCACAGCTGTGACTCGGTTCACCACGAGTCATGTGGGAATATGTTCAACTCTGACTTTCAAATAGCAGATAATTCTCAAACTTTATCATCAACACAAATCTCATAGTGGTTCTGTTTGAGATTCTGCTCAGGTCCTCAGGAGCTCATATAATACAATCAAACACGCAGCATCTGCTTTAACAGAGAATGCAGCATCTGCAGAGCTGACATGATTAAACCAAAGTTCATCAACGTACAACTTCCTCAAAACCCCACTCAGAAAACCAGACACTGGCCAGAGGAAGTCTGTGTTGGGTTTATTTTAGTCACATGTTAGTCACTGTGTCCTCAACCACCGTCTGCAACAGGAGAGAAACAAACCTGCTGCTGAGGGGTGTGAAGGACCCTGCAGAAGAGGAGGAGGAGGAGGCAGGCCGGGTGAAGACGTGAACAAGTTCCCAGAGCTGGCTCGGGATGGGGGTCTGAGGGGCCCTGAGGATCCTGAGCCCCTGATGTAGGGCAGCGACACACTGGTGGAGGGAGTTGGGGGGCGCATGGAGGATGAGGAAGACGCGATAGATGAAGCCGATGAGGAAGGTTTGACAGGAGTGCTGCTCCTGGAAGGACAGAAATAACAGGTGATGCTTCGTGTCATTTATTCAGCACAGACTGAGAAAGAGGAGTCTTGACAAACTCACCTGTTGTTGTACATGTGAGGTCGTCCAGGCAACGTGAGGAAGGGTTTGGGTTTGGAGAGTGGGGGACTGCCGTTGTGGCGGCTCCCATTGCCGTTGAACGGGCTGGGCCGGGGTACGGGGCCTGAGGTCGTGACGGGGGAGTGGGAAGGCAGACAGAAAGGGGCAGAAGAGGTAGAAAGAGAAAGAGGCTCTGGGAAATGCGGCTCCAGGTTCTTCTCCTGACTTCGCTCCAGGCCGGATACTCTCGGGGTCACCATCAACCGCGAGACGCCGCCACAACGGGCCTGCAGAGGGGGGCAGTTTTTGCCCATAGATGTGCCCATGTTTGAAGGAGCAGGCTCCACGACTGCAGAGGAGAGCGACAGTCAGGCTTTGAAACAACTGAACATTACAGAACAGAGAGAAAGTGATGCTGGGTTTAAATCAAACGTGTGTGACTCCTGCATGTTTGGACCAAAAGATCATCTGTGTCTATTCTCTAAATCGCTCTAAAGCACATCTGTTCTGTGTTTTCGATGTCTGTGATGTAAGAGCATCAGAAACAGAGCCGAACACAGCCTGTAGCTTATCATTGTTCTGCAGATTTTCTCCAGGATCTGCACGCAGCTTTGGGAAAAACGGCGAGTCCCACAAATTTTTGGACCCGAGGCGCCCTGCTTAAACCAAGCCGTTCTACAGCAGTAACACAGTCAACACGCTTCCCTTGGTAGAAATGCATCATAAGATAACACTCTGAACTAGGGTTTCATGTTTTTTTCAAGGTTTCAGTGACTGCAGTGTGTCGTGGTCCTCAAATACCTGCAGGTTATGAACTGAACCCAACTGTTATATCTCATTTATTCAAAAAGTACGACACCAAAAATAGACGTTCCCAGCGACTGATGACTAATTTTCCTCAAATATTAATGGCAGCATCAAAACAGTATCTCATACCTTTTCTCGTACTGACTGTGAAAACTGGGTCCATGTCATTGTCAGAAGCCTGGATGAGGAGGAAGACAAAGATTTCATTTCTCCTAAAGCAAGCAGCAATTTCTTACAGCACATCCAGATTGCATCATGAGTGAAGGTCCAAAAAAGAAAAAAAAGACCCCAAAAACTTAAGAAATACAGATGTTTTATACCAGTAAAGGTTTGTGGAGTTCCTGAACCGGCAGTGAAAACTCTGTAGTGCATTAACTGCCCATTTAAAGAGATGAATGTAATCAATATCCATAAGATAAAAAACTGCAGAAGTACACACCTTGTCTCCCGTGTCACTCTCAGTGTCACACTATCAAAGAAGAAAACAGATTTTCATCAATCAGAATATTTCAGAAAACACACACACACACAGCTTCAAAGCGTCTGCAGGCATATTGCACAGTGTTGCAGGACGTTAACATCATCATGACTCCAATATGAGAAAACTTACAATGTAGCCGGTCTCCAAAGGATGTCCCTGAAAAAAGAACAATGCACAATATAAGCTCCAGAAGACAAACTAATAACAGAGGAGATGCAAATATCATCACTGACACCAGCTGAGCGATCGAATGTGAACTTTCTTCATCTGATCAGGTTTTTCCGGATTGTTCGGATTCACCTCGCATGGCTTGGTTTGCAGAAACACCCTGACATGATTATGTGTGTTTTGAACCAGTTTTACAAGGTCATTACTGAAGGCAGGATGCACAGGTGAGCAGCGTTACTGAAATGCAAACACCTCTATTTGATGAACAATTAGCTGAACATCTCACATGACAAGATGAACCCACCACAACATCAGAGCTCCACAGAGCCCTGAGTTTACCTCTATCCTCCTCCGTTTGTTACTGCTCTTGTTCCTGCAGCTGCTGGAGTGGCTGTGCGGGGCGCCTTCCTCCGGCTCCGACAGCGGACCTCCGCCGTTCTGCTCCGGTCCTCTCTTCCCCTTGTTCCTCCTTCCCGGCATATCAGTGCGCTGACTGGGCTTCAGAGAGCAGTCCATCTGATAAAAGAGGGAAAAAAATCTGTGTTTACATGCCTACCAATCAGTATGAATGAGTCTGCTTCAGGGCAAAGACTGTGGGGTAGCTCTGTAATGATTAATGTCCTGACAGAGTTCATTTCTGAGGTTTCTACTCTGAGTGATCGCAAAATAGAAACAGCAGAAATTACGAACTCGATCACATGTTGTATTCAGGGTCAATACTTTGAACTTGTATTGAATATTTTACTAATATTTTGTCACGAATATGAGGAAAGGCTTTTAATGCTGATAAAGAACAGTCCAGCTTTTTATCCAGAGAGATATTACAAACTATTACTCCTTTATTCCCCCTAAAATAACAGGATAAAAAAGGCAAAAACCTTAATTACAGCAGGACGCTCATATGCTTGGCCTTTGAGGGTCACATGTTGAAAAGGTTGTATGAAGTGTTTTTAAACTCAGAGAGAGCGGTGAAGGAAAAAAAAGAGAGGTAACCGTTCAGGGAGGATTGACAGTTAGTAGTAAGTGAAATGTGACAGGCCGCACATTCAGATAAATACATTTCAAACAGACAAATCAAGTGCAATCAAACGCAATTTTCTGGAAATAAGATGAAACCGCTGCTGCACAGGTTCCACTTCTCATCTGTATGTTTTTCAGTTTAGTTGGCCCAGAAATCGACAGTGGAAATAAAAGGCGTAATCTCTGGACTGATGCACATGTTTTACTTGAATGGTGTTGTGAGCAGGTTTTGTTTAGAGACCCATCTTTAAGTCCATGAGGTGTTGCTAACCACTAATTAATTTGATAAACTGATTTTTTATTTTGAGTCATTTTCTCTGAATTATGAATCTAAAATGAGATTTTTCTGGTTTTATTCCTCTTCTACAGTTGGTGGGATATCTTTGTATTTAGGACGTCAATAGTTAAAACTGATTTTCCATCACTCTACTTTGAAACTCTACAGCGCTGTTAAATAACTTCAAGATTGATCAACATTAAAAAGAAAGGGGAAGAGGCTTTCTTTGGTTTGATTCTCTGAATTTAAAGTATTTAAAGTTAATTGCAGAAGTACACAGCAGCTTGAACACATGCGAACATTAAGAGTTAAGACTACATGAAACTCACAGGGAGCCGTCGTCTGACGTCTGCAGCTTCCTGGAAGCACCTGTAGACTTAATCTGCTGTATGCATCAGTTTGAACTATCACTTAAAAATTAATGACTAACTTTTGAAGATTTTATTCCTGGTTTTAAAGCAGATAATATTGTTCAGGCTGGTAAATATGACCTGAAAATAAAATCTCTTATTTTCACACACTTGGAAAATCAGGTTTCATTGTTTCATGAAGGCAGTCTGATTCTGAGGTGCTGATAACCTCATGACCTTGTAAGGTTTGACACAATTTGTCTGGTTAATTCAGCGTCATTTTACATGTCATGGGTCATGGGTAGTGCTGTATTAATTTCTTTCAGCTGCCAACATTCAAAAGTTTGTCTTTGGTGTTTTATTTTATCAAGATAAACTTGTTTGTATGATGTTAAGAAGCTCTTACTGTACATCTCAAACTCCACTTTAACTAAGTCGTCTCCTGTCCTAAAATATTTAAACAACTCCCTGGTGTTAAATTCAACTTTAAGGTCACTGATTTATTCGTTTCTTTCTTCTTCCATTTGAAAGCTCATCAACACCTCACAGCATCAGAGCATCAATAATTCAGGCCTCTCCAGAGCCCATCAGAGGGGGATGCCTTGGGGGTTCAGGGTTTGGCCTGAGAGGATTTCTTCCTTCAAGCTAAGAACAGTGTCAGAGTTGAGGAGTTCAATGTGAAGCTTTCTTTTTCACAATTTTAAACAGAAAGAGAAATGTATGACACCACTGAGAGAACTAAAGAGGACTATGACTGAAAATAAGACAACAAGGTAAAAATGAACTTTCTACCACACCATAATTTGGCAACACTGACAAGTCCAGGGCCCCCTCATTCAAGGTGTGGTTGGTTGCAGCAAAAGATATTAATATTGTACAATTGTAGTTAACCAGTGTCCCCATGTTTCAGGAGATGGCTCAACAAAATACTTCCTTTTGCTTAGAGAGGACAGACTCAGAAGATGGAGGTTCAAAAGTTGTTTTCAGGAAGCCATTTTTGACACCAACTAAAAAGACTCACAGTGAGACTCATAATGTTGTTTCTCTGCCTTAACTCAAATACTGACGGATATTCTGACTAATCTCCCTGACTTTTGCTTTTTTGTTTCATTTTATTCTTGCCTTTTTTTCAACCAGGATCTTCTTTGGAAAAGGAGTTCTCTGCGTTAAATGTGTCAAGAAGAAGTGACTAATAAAACATGGAAAAACCCACTGCCAAACATTTCAAAATGCATTCGAGGAAAGATTGTGCAAACTGTCTGTCACGCTATTATGTAGACAACACGGACAATAAATCAGAGAGGAGGATTATAATTTAAGAAGCAATTTTAACTTTAAGAAACTCTGCAGTCAAACTACAATAAAGATGACTGCATGGGTGGGTTTCTGTTCAGAAATTAATCACAAAATCTATCGCATCTATTAGGTTTGGAGAAGAGGATAAACTGTGATCGCTGGGTTTGATATATTGATTTGCACCATTTCACTTCCCGCTCTAAATACAATGGAAGGATGTAACCTTATCAGCCCAACCATGAGCCCGTATTACCTTTCAGAAAGGTGTGGCTGTGTCAGTCTGAAACTATACTCAGTTTGCATTTCTCACATTAGCATACAGAAAAATGCAGATTTAACTCATCTGAATGTGTGCATGGACATTATGGAAATGTGGTCTTTAATTACACATATTTTACTTTTGCAGTACAAGTCTGCTTAATTAGTGGTTCTACTTGCAAATCACTTGGCCCTTTTAACATTCAGTTATTAATCCTTCCTAT
Organism: Xyrichtys novacula; assembly: GCA_962446985.1. Classification (NCBI taxonomy): domain Eukaryota; kingdom Metazoa; phylum Chordata; class Actinopteri; order Labriformes; family Labridae; genus Xyrichtys; species Xyrichtys novacula. The sequence goes on along the minus strand of OY660882.1, from coordinate 457,063 downwards.
CCTTATTCAATGACTCATAATTTTCTTAATTTTCTGGCTTTTCAGGACTGATGGGAGTTTATAATTGTTTATAATTTCCTCTTTTCTCAAGAAAGTTGAAAATGAAATTATTGACCTATATTTTCATTTTTCTTTGGCATTGATACTTGTCGAATAATTTGGTTATAGCTGTTGAAAACTACATGAAGTTTACGATAAGATCAGCATGCAGCCTTTTGACCATTTAGGCTACTGTTTGCTTTGTGTAACTGTGGTAGCTAATATTACTTTTAAAAGGGGGTAGTGACTGAACAAAAACCAGGCAATATGCTTTGTCCTAACTTGGGCAAAACAATAATCCTCAATGCCAAATACAGATATTTTGATCTGAGATGATATGCCGCCCTGACAGACTTCCGTCTCAGTTTGAGTCACCTTCTCTACCTCGCTACTCTTGATAAAACCGGTAAGGTTTACATCAGAAGTAAATCTTTAGGAGGCGTTTCATATTCTTCTTTTAGTCAGATTATTGTACTGTAACATCATATGATTGCCATGTAATTACTGTCAATATCTGCTTTTTCTTATCCTAATAAGTTATCTTGCCATTCCAACCGTTTACTGTATAGATAACCATTCATATCACTTTTGTTGTTTATGACTCTTTTATTTGATTAAGATTATTTAAATTAAGACATTAAAATCTACTTGTTTCATGAACGACAGCTGTCTGTTGGCCAAGCTATGGTTTTCAATTATTTGACTATAGCTGACTGATCAAAAATAAAATAGTTAATGTATCTATCGGATCTTGAAATCTAGTGTGTAGTGTGTTTTTATCATTATTCTACCAGGGCCTCATTTTAATGAGTTCAGGCCCTTTACAGAGGCTGCAGGCCACCTGACAGCTATTTTAATAACAGTAGAAGAAGGATGCAGAAATGTCTGGTGTAGTTCTGAGATATTTGGAGCTGGAGAAAACTGCAGATGCTTCTTCAGAGTTCTGGGAGGAACTTATTCATGAAAACAAAGCTGTGGTCCAATTCAAACTTCATAAAACTGGTTTAACGAACATTAATCTACAAATATGCACAGAAAGAGAGGCACCTAACAGAGGTAACCAGGGGGGAATATTCCATTAATCGTTGAATAGTCCTTGGTGAATAATGACTAATATTGTTGGTGAAGATTCCTGCTGAGAAATAAAGATATTTACCTCGAGAGCCTCCAAGCTGATGAAGCTCGCAATAGCAAAGCCGTCAATGATGTCTTCCTCACAGGACACAGACTCTCTCTTCCTCCGCCGTGGAGGCCTATGTCTCCCAAAGCCGGGCCGGCTCTCTCTCCCACCGGGACCCAGCACATTGTTTGTCCCACAAGCCTCTCGATCGGAGCCTGAGGACAGGGATGTGGCCCTCTCCACCGCCAGGTCCACTCTCCTCCTCCGCCGCTCCCTGTCGCGCTGTGATCGGGACCGTCGGCTCTGCCTGAATCCAGTGCTCCGGCTCGGGCCCTCCATGTTCAGACGATACCTCCTTTTGTAACTCCAGTGAGGCCAAAGGCACTTTGTTCAAGTCCCGGTCCGGTGAGAGGCACCGAACCGCAAATAAAAGCCCAGCACACAGGCAGGCCCTCCCAGTTAAAATGGCGTTAATGGAACCAGTGGCTATTATTTACCGTCCTTTGACAACAGTCTGTTGGCATCCGTGCCTTTCTTTCGGCGAAATTTTAGAGTCATTTCAATTAATCTGATCGAAAACCTTAATTAACATCGGAATTTTAAACATCCACGACCCTCACAAATGTCAGGACATAGCAGACTGTTTCTGGTAGACGGCTAACACCAGTTAGCCAGCAAGAAAATCAACCCACATAAGTTATACGCATGTAAACAAAAAAGGACAAAGACAAAGCAGACTAAATCACCTTTAGATTGATCCTAAAATTAAACCCACGCTTATGTTGGCATTGCTCAACACAACTCTTACACCCAGGATTTCGCTAATTTCTGCACACGGTGACAAATTTATTTGCCTGTTAGCGAAATTATACGGTTAGCTTGTTAGCAGGGCCACAAATTATCTACATATCCGACATTATTACACTGCACAGTGGCATCAAACCGTGTTAGTCTTAAATTTAAAGTGTTATTATTAAATATAAACCCCAGTCGGGTGAGTTAAGTGACCTGTCCGGTGTGGGAAAAACAGTCAGAGCTAACGCTAACCAACGGTAGGTCAGAGTAGCCGATTAGCTTTTAGTTAGCATCCACAAAGCTAGCTCAATACAGTACAATATATTCACCGAATTGAGCGAAATTCTGAAAATGTGTTTTTAAAGACACACTACACAGATATCATACGACAAAGCTAACAAATCTTTTTCTATTTTTGTTATATTTATCGTCAGCGGAATTGTTGACGGCCGACAGTAATTCGCCTCACATCAAAAGAAAGACGTAACGTTAGCTCGTCTCCGTTAGCCGATCCAGCTGTTAGACCTTTCAGTTTTTTAAAGAACCAGGGAGAAAACGCAACATTTAACCAACAAATCGACAAATAAATAACGCTATGTCTCTTCTTTACACAAAAGTCTTCTTTCGATCCTCCTCCATTATAAAGAAAATAATCAAGGCCCAAATTTAAAAGCCTCGGTGTCGATTTCCATAATCGAGGGTGTCGGCCGAGCCCCCGTCGGGCTGGGCAGCTCCTTCATGCAGCCTCCACTGTGTAATCCACTGTTAAGGATTAGTTGGACCCCTCGCCGACGATTCCAGTCAACGATGATTTATTCTCTTCAAATCCAGGGTGTAAATAAATGAAGAGAGAAACAGGACGGCTCCGCTGCTGCCTCTTCACAAGTTTCCACTGAATTGGAAATTAATCGTGAAAATCAGGGAGACACAACCCTTGTCAGCCGTGCAGTGCATTGTGTGCGCCTCTCTTCTTCCTCACTCACCGGACTGGTTGGTTGGCAGCTCTGTTTGTGCGCACTGCCACCATGTGGGGATTTTCTTTTGGGTTATTCTCATCTCATTACTGTATTTGACAACTTTCCAGATCATCAGCTGACTTTTTAATGGTCTGTCATAAACATTTATTTGCAGAAACAAGCTGGGGAATATATCACTGTGTGGGTATTAAAGCGACGTGGCCAAAAGTATGTGGACACCAGTCAACAATTGTATGGAAGCCCAAAGTCTCCGTGTATTATCCGTCCTTTCAATTATTCCATTCAATCTAGTAAACGAAAAACGAAAAAAAAAGAGTCAATATTTTGTTCATTTGATTTTCTTTATAACGATTAATGCTTGTTTTCGGATTTTCAGTTCAAAACAGAATATATAATAGAGAAGAAAACGAAAGCAAAATAATAAATCTACTTTTTCGTTCGAGCGACGCAATCCCTGAACACCAATAGGCTGTATCAGGTGTCAATCAAAGAAAACATGAACCCCCCAATAACTTTTAAAAACAGAGCTTCACAGAAAAAAGAGGACTTGAGCACAAACCAGTCTGACGGTAACTACATGTCAACACCGCAAGCAGGAGGGAGAAAAATTTATGTTCTGTGTAATAAATTTCTTAAGTTTGTCCACAGCTCCATAAGCTTTACTGGCGGAGGCGGGATTTATGACCTATACTGCAGCCCGTCACCAGAGGGTGCTGTTCTCGGAGTGGCTTCACCCAGCAAGGAGGCAGACGCTGTCCATTCTATATGCAGTCTATGGTTCGCACATGCACATTGCGCCACAAAGCAGCCAACAACGTGGACCAAAAACTCCAGGCCAGAGCGGTAGAAAAAGGCTAACCTGCTGTCATGGGCTGTGTTCACACTGCAGGTCAATTACGATTTTTTAACCATATGTGACACATATCTGATTTTTCCATGTAAGTGTGAACAGTGCAATTCTGATTTTTTCAAATCCAACCCAGGCCTCTTTTGTATGTGGATATAAATCGGACATGAGTCCGTTGTGACTGCAGTGTGGACGCTCAGGTCGCATTTATCTGACCTATATGTCATCAATATGCGACAAACATCACCATTGTTTGACAACACAAACAGGCGCCGAAAGCAATTTGTGAATAAATAAATTCCCCGCAGTTTTCTCAAGTCTTCAGTTGATGTGTTCTGTAATCTGGAGAAAACAACATGGTACAATCATGTTAATGGATTTTTTTTTTCCTGGTTGGTAAGTTTGTTTGTGTACCACATTCAAGCAACAAGGCAATTCAAAGTGCATCACTCAGAAAAGAATGAAATAACTGAGAAAAGCAGGAGGATGTGGTTTTCCCCCCTGAGGAAATCAAATGCTCTCAAATGCCACTTTGGTGTGAGGCTGCTGGCGTGTTGAAACTCCATTTAATCCCATCCTGAACTAGGATGCCCTGGATTTTCCCATTATTAAAAGCAGCAAGGCTTGACTTTAGCTCTTTGTTTGCCCCAATAAAGTTTGTGCCAATGTCAGACCCTTTAAGCACATCATTATTTGAGATGCATTAAACCACAACCAAATTTACGTAACTTTAATAAATCTACTACTGAACTTACTGTCCCTATTTACATAAAAAAGAGCAATCCTGCTTTCTAACCTGGTTTTATAAGTTCTTTCTGTCCTGAACATGAAAGTTTCTCGGTGACCTTGTGTGTGAGTGTCAGAATGATCCAACTCTGGAGAGCAAAAAAGTATGGAGAGGTTGTGCATGTGAAGTACAAAGACTTTGACTCCAGCTGCCACAAATATTGAATGTGCAAAGACTCTGCAGCCCCAGCACTGACATTCTCACCACCACCCACTGTCCTACAGTAACAGGTGGGGAGAAAGGAGGTGTGTGTTTGTACTGTCTGAAGGTTACAGAGGAACAGGTGTGTTCCAGGGACACTAGGAACAGTTTATCCTGAGCAGGAGGAGAGAAAAGCTTGAGGTGATAATGAGCTGAGGTGAGCATGTCCAAGCATCAAGAGAGTTAGGGCTGCGTGGTACGGTAGCCCTGAAGGTCAACTGGATGAACATGAAAAATGCAAAAAGCTGTTTCACCAAACACATACACAAATTCCAACATACACACAAGCACTTAATTAAATCAGAAACAATAATAAAACATTTTTTTTTTTGTTTTGTTTGCAGAAACATAAAAAAAACATTTAGCCAAAATTATTTTAGTGTTAAATTGTTCAGGTCAATATGGTTCGCAGTAAAATGAGGCCTAATTTGATATTTTCAGTGGGCCAGAAACTGTTAGTGCACTTGGTGAGTCAAAACTGTATCTGTCCCTGCACACCAGAGCGGTACAGTGGATAGCTGCCTCAATCTTCAGGTAAGACACCCACCCTTCTCACTATGTATTTTAAGAGTTTTCCATCTGGATGGAGGATTTTACAGGAAAAGTTGTGTTCCAGATGGGCAGGCTGCTCCTCACACACCACGCTCTTTACTTACTCACCACACCAGCCCTCATGCACACCTGACCCACTGACTTCCACATCTCTTGACTTTTGTTCAATAATGTGCTTTTTTGTTAATACATTCATGGTGTTTTGTATTTGTTCTGTCTCCTCTCATTTCGTATCATCAGCTTCTAGGCAGCCATCATAAGTGATATTTGCACAAATGACAGAAGCATCTGTTATAAGCACTGTTTATTTGGTTTACACTTATTTTTACCACCAGAAGTTATCTATTAATTTGTCTGAGTAGTTTTCATTTTTCTGATTTTATTCTCTCTCTTACTTATGCTCTAATAGGTTGTTTTGCATAGTTTTGTTATATTTGCTACATTATTTCTGTGATTAAGTGCAAGTAAGTCAAAAGAGAAGGAAAATTAGAAGACATATAAAGCCTTTACACGTGTTGTTTACTCAATATTTCATTTTATTTTTTGCTTTTCATGGAAATTGCTCTGAACACAAAGACAAATATTGGATCTCACAAGCCTTGTTCTTTCAAAACCCTTCAAAATACTGCAGTCAATATGGGACTCCTCAGCCAAAGATAGTCACATTTTCTTGGTTCAGGTTTAGGGAAGTGTTCACCTGTTGGACCTCCTTGAGAACAGCAGAGTGTGCAGCAGGATCCCTGTAGCTACAGACACATTTAGAGACTCCACACCTGGGAACAGTGCTCTACCAGCCGGGATAGTGAGGAGAGTTTGGCAGAGAGAGAGCAGCTCTTTAGACAGTCCCTCCCCCTCTCCGCCCATCAACAGCATCGTGGGTTTGGTCATCTGAAAGTCTGAACACTTTGACACCCGGGAAGCCTGAGACTCTTCTACTTCTGCTCCCACTGTCCCGACCACCTCCCAGCCCTGTTTCACCTTTGACTTCAGCATCTCTTCCAGGTTTTCATACCCGTACACCCCCATCACCTCCATGACGCCTGAGCTGGCCTTGCTGACCACTGGAGACAGCGGGCAGCTGTGCTGAAGACTGCTCGCCACTCTGTCCACGCCGAGGAAGTATGCAGAGCGAAGGATGGCGCCCAGGTTCATGGGGTCCTGGATTCTTTCTAGGACCAGCCACAAAGGAGGGGATGGGTTTTTTTCTCTGGGTGGACGCTCTCTTGTTTCAGTGAGGTACCCCAGAGGACTGGCCTGCAGACAAACTCCCTGATGCACTCGTCCTGCAGACATCTTGTCCAGATCTTTCTTGCTGACTCTGTGGACTTGGACTCCTCGATTATGAGCCTCCTCACACACTTTAATCACAGAGTCTCTGTGGGACGTCTCACCCTCCTTTACAAACAGTTTCCTCACCTTCCTTCGACCCTGAGTGAGAGCCAAGAGGCAGGGGGAGACGCCAAAAACAATCTCATAGCCCTCTGATTTGGACTCCTGTGCTGACTCCTGTTTCTCCGGCCTCTCCCTGTCTGAGTGGAAATCCTCAAGACACAACTTCCTGAGCTCAGATGACACCCTGTAGTCGCCTCCCCTCCTCTCGGTGGGCTTCAGCTGAGGTGGGGTCTCTTTTTTCCATGCTTTAGTCCGGACAGTCCTCTTAGGATCCTGATGCTCATCAGACACTGATTGAGTTCTCCTCACTGCAGGTTTAAAGCTGCTGATGTTCTTTGGGTGTGAAAGAGGACCTGTCACGTGGTAACAGGTAAACTGGGAACCTATCCTTGAGAACAGACTGTTACTGCAGACTAAAAGCTGCCTGTTCTGGTGTGAAATGCTGAAAATCCACATACTCCAGAGTTAGCTAAGAGGCACTAAGATGGGCAGCTGTCCCAGAAAAGTCTCTCTTTAACTGCCAAAAAGCCAATTTATCCCTAATTACAGCCCCTGTTGATAAAACACAACATTAACACCCTTTGTTCAACCTTCAAAACGAGCTTCATCCATTCAGAAGTGAGGCGTGAGTCTCCAATAGTGATCCGCACGTTGTGGCACTACCGCATCAAGCTAGCTAAAGCGTAAGCGGATATCAGGTAGATTTAATACCAAAATAAAAGAGTGAATTTGTGTAGGAGAAAAAACCTTGTTACAAAACACCCTCCAGAAAACAAATAAAATGCAATTGTAATAGAGAAGGTCAAGAGATCACTTCAAAGAACATAATAACTCATGTTGTTAAGTAGAACAGTGGAAACGTCTTGAGGCATGTTTGAATATTATGCTCTGTGACCTATTAGTGGAATGTTTTTAAAAATTACCTGACAGTTATAAAAGTAAAGCACCTCAATTATATCTTGCAATTCAAAAAATTAAAGGTAGGATGAAGTATTTTACAATCTAAATATATATGCTATCATAAAATCTCAAGTCAAACACATATGTCACCAAATGCTACATTAAAAAAAGGGAATAAAGTGTTAGGTATTATATGTCTTATTGTTATTATTAGTTCTATAAAATTTACAATTATATTTTGGTTTTAAAAAAGGAAGAGAAACATTTGCAGGATGTCCAAGTTAGTAGGCATAATGACACAGATATCAATACCAATCTTTGGTTATATGTTATTTTTCCCTGAAACTAGTCAATTTTGATTGTACTAGGGCACATTCGTATGCAACACATACACAGATTTATTTTCTATTCAAATTATTAAACTGTGCTGGTAAAAAAAATACACTTTTGTTCATTATATCTTTAAATGCAGCGTTTGTTCTCGATGATTGAAAACACTAGTGTAGCAAATTGATTGTTTTATTTTGAAGGCGTATTTCTTTCTCTGTTAGGTGAACTTGACGTACATGACGACGCTAAAGTGTGACGTATACTTTCTTTAACGTGGTTGCGTCATTTCCCGGAAGAGAAACCATCGCAACACGGAAGTGTAGGAAAGAAAACAAATAACCGTCCGAAACTGCGTCCAGTTGAAGTCCGAGAAGACGCCCTAGACAACGATTAATCGGTGGATTAAGGTTTTCTTTACGTCGAGCAAAGTACAAGGTAAGAGTAACACACCGGGGGTTGGGTTTTAGACCGTAAGGTTAGGTTTGTGGGGTTCGTGCTAAAGGCTAACTTGTCATCATGGCAGATCCAGATACATTTAAGGGGGACAGCTGATCCAAAAGGGTCCGAGAGTAGACTTGAGTACTCCCTACAGGCCCCTGATCCCAGAACTAAGGGCTGAGTCCGGTCCGGGCTGAGTTAAAGAGGTCATCAGCAGGACTAACATGGATGAATCACCTGAGCTGCTTATTTAACTGCGTTTATTTCAGGACTTTTAACTGAGAAAACTTCCCTTTTTCTTTATAAACAAGCCTATTATAATTAAATCGTTATCAGGCACCTGGACTTATAATAGAAATGAAGTTTAAACAAGATATGGTACTGTTATAAGTAACCAAGGTACAAGGCCTCAGAAAGCCATTAAATCAGGACACAGATGAACAATAAATACATGATAAAAACAAGAAAACTAAGTTTATGTCGAGATAAACAATTTCAAAAGAATGTCGTTAGGAATCAAGACATTTAAGTCACTTAAAAAAGTTTTTATAAAGTAAGATTAGAATGACTATTACAAACAAAAGTTTAGCCATTATTATTCAGGCCGGTTGTGTCAGTCAAAAGGACTTTTCTCAAAACAGGTTTGAAAAGTGCCGACTGAACATGACAAGCATATTTTTAAACAGGAATGCAACTTCATATTTAAAGACGGACTGATAAAGTTTTTTTTTTTCAGGTGTTTTCCAAAGAAGGAGGAAAAAACTCAGAAAAACAGAGTAATTAAAGGGATAATCCTGCGTAAAAGTATTTTAGGGTCAAACACACCGGGTTAGACACCCCCACGAGAGATGAATGTTGCCGACCGCTTGCTTCTCTAGTTATACCAACTTAAGTAACGACCGCAAGATAGCAATACAGAGAGCCACACGCTCAACAAAACGCCGCTTTATAGCCACAAATAATGCTCAGAACAGCACCTAACTTCATCAACAGGACATATAGGGTCCCAGCCATAGTACTAGACACCAAACATCTTTTTAAGTCGGTGTTACAGTGTGTTTGATCCTAAATTAATTTTTTGCCGGATTATCCCTTTAATGCCATTAACAAAAGGGAAATTGCCTCTTCAAGAACCAAACATGGTGTCTTTAAATTTTATCATGTGACCAGCCATGAGTCCAAAGCCCAAACTTCTTTAGGTCAGAGCTGTACTGACTGTACTGATATGATCCCTAAACAGATGGAGTTCTTGTTTGGGAAGAAGAAGACACCGGATGAGCTGCTGAGGCAGAATCAGAGGGCGCTTAACCGAGCTATCAGAGAACTGGATCGAGAGCGAAGTAAACTGGAGCAGCAGGAGAAAAAGATCATTGCAGACATAAAGAAAATGGCCAAACAGGGACAAATGGTGAGACAAATGGTGCTGTGTTCAAAAGAGACAGCTAACAGAGGAAATCATAATATACTAATCCTATGATAATAATAATCTAATAATCTGTAATCCTTTTATTAATTATAATAGGATGCTGTTAAGATCATGGCGAAGGACTTGGTCCGCACAAGGCGTTATGTCAAGAAGTTCATCATGATGAGAGCTAACATTCAGGCTGTCAGTCTAAAGATTCAGACGCTCAAGTCCAACAACAGCATGGCGGAGGCGATGAAGGGGGTCACAAAAGCCATGGCAACCATGAACAGACAGGTCAGTGTGTGACAAGGTTCACTCACACATTTTGAAACATTTAAAAAAGAATAAGTCCCATTTATTAACGGTCTTACATGTTTGTTTCCACAGCTGAAACTGCCTCAGATTCAGAAGATCATGATGGATTTTGAACGACAGAGTGAAATCATGGACATGAAGGAGGAGATGATGAACGATGCCATAGATGATGCCATGGGGGATGAGGATGATGAAGAGGAGAGGTGAGAGATTAGAAACAGACGAGTTACTCTTTAAACCTGTCGGCTCTGCTGCCGTGGCAAAGAAGACTGAGGAAGAAGATTGACCAAATGCATGTTTGGTTTTGTCTCTCTTCAACTTTTTTAATAAAGGCAAATAAACAGTGTGCAGCTACTCATGATAATGATTGACTGACTGACATCCAGTGATCTCTGGATAATGTAACAGCCTTTACACTTTGGTTACTTTCTTTGTTTGCATAAAGCCATTGTTCCCCTGTAAGTAATGACATTGAGGCTTTCGTGATGTTGTTGCCTGTTTGTCTCAGTCTGATTAGCTCCACCTGTATGCTTAGTTCACCAGTGGTCACAGACACTTGACGTATTCCTGGCGATATCTTGATTCCATTTTATGTTTGTTTTTCATGTGCAGTGACGCCATCGTGTCCCAAGTCCTGGATGAGCTGGGTCTGAATCTGTCAGATGAACTATCAAGTAAGAACAGAACAACATTGTGAAATTCTCTTCCTCTATCTCTCTGTCATTCCTGATACTTAATCCCTATTTTATCCTCCATGTCCACTCTCTGTTCACTTCAGATCTCCCAAGCACTGGAGGGAGCTTGTCTGTGGCTGGAGGAAAGAAGGCGGAGCCCCAGGCCGCCCTGGCTGACGCAGACGCTGACCTGGAGGAGCGATTGAACAACCTCAGGAGAGATTGAAACCGTCAGACACTGTGGGAAGGTTGTTATTAAAGAAACAAGCATACTCGAATTTCTGTGTTTCGGTTCTTTTGAAGGGTATTACATGGCTGAACGACAACTGACTCAGAAAACTCTGTGGGTTCTAAGGCTTTCTGTTTGAGGTGTTTTCTTTTTATGAGTGTTTTATCTGTTTTATCAAAGATTAAAAACTCAAAGTTTATGGGTTGTTATCCTTCATAGGTCTTATGTCTCATATTTGACATTGCCAAAAGACAGAAATGAAGAATAAGTGGAAATATATTTCACAGTTTGTGTAAATACTAACTCCTCTTCATATTGTTTTTCACATTTGAATTAACACTAAAATTCAATGTTTAATGGAGCCCCAATTAAAGTTAAAGAAGTGGATGTTTGACAAGTGTGAGCGGATACACATCAGCACTTTTTGTACATCAGGCTGGTTCATTATCATAAAACCGACAATTCTAGCTCTGCTGTTTACTTTTCTGGGTTTTTTTTGTTTCTTCATTGGAGCTAAAAAATGTCATAGTCCAGCTGAGGATGTACAGAAAGTATGTTGTTGACATTTGTCCGTCTAAAGAACGCTTTATGTGACAAGAACATATAAAGGATGAGTGACAGAGAGAGAAAGTGATGTTGAGCTGACTCTTCACCAGCTGAAAGCACTCCTGTATACTGCTGAGTAATCGTTTATCGGAAATGTTTCTGACACCAGAGAGATTTTCACCAAAATAAGAAGTCTGCAATGATTTATGAACTGTCCTGCTTTGATTTTCTTTTCTCAATAAACTTTTTTTCAATTTAAACTTTCTGATTGTCTCATTGGGAGAATTTAGAAATGAAATTTAGTAGGTTTCTCGTACAAAGTAGCTCTCAGACAATGAAAACAAATGTCCAATTTTTTTTCAATATGCTGCATTTGCTGTCAGAGTATTCAGAAGAAGATAGATAGATAGATAGATAGATAGATAGATAGATAGATAGATAGATAGAAAGATACTTTATTAATCCCAGAGGGAAATTCAAAAAAGGGGAATGCAAGCTTTCCGTGAAATCTGAACAAAATTTCAAGGGGGTAAACTTGGCATCATGTTAAATATGGCAAAAGAAGGTGATATGGTCACTTTTTGGAGAAGGGGTGGCTAAAAGTCTATTAAAATCACCAAACAAGGGGATCTAGCAAAGTGTAGTCAACTGTCTGAGAAGCCAAAACTGTCCTAAAATGATCAAATAAGTTTCATAATTTAGGTTAAACTAGATAGCTAAAACGTCCAAATAGTAAAAGTGCTTTGACTTAAAGATGTTGTTCGGTAAATAACGATAAAGACGTACCAGGAGGCTAAAGTTCTCATGCTAACGGCTCGGCTCTTCACTCCCATGTAGTTCACCGATTGACTGTCAATTATCCGGTCCTCACTCAATTAAAAAAAAAACAGGTAAAAAACCCCCAAACATTTTTAAAGTGAAAAATTTAAGTAACGAGTCTGTTTTCTGCAATTTCAAGTGAAAGAAAGCGCTTTGTAAATAAGAAGTTTTGGCTTAGCTTGTATTGTTGTATGCTAACTGCCGTTTTGGAATTTAAAAATGTAGCCAGGGTACGTAAAATGAGCAGGCTAAGGTCGAGATGCATCATGGAAAATGTAGTACTGCCTGTTTCAGGCGTTCCAATAAAGCCAGGGGCCAAAAAAAATCCACCTTTTTTCATAGACTTGTGCCCTTTAAAGAACAAGTTCACTCTTACGTAAACATGTAACTTTACATAGTTTGTCAAAATCCGTTGTTGTTTGCATTATGAGTAATGGTTGGATACGAACACTTAACAAGTATGAAAGACAGAATTGGTTGGTTTCCTCGGCTGTGTGAACCCTAATAATGTGTTTTTCATTAAGAGTATCCTTTGTTAATATTGACACCAGCTAAATATAACCCACAAGTATCTAAATATCAATCTTAAGAGATTGTTATTCAGTCCGCTCACATTGTGCTCAGTTTTCTCACTTGGAGCCCCTGTTCAAGTTACAACAATTTTAAAGTGGAGTTATCTGACATATTTATGTGTTACCTCCAAATATTCCTCTAATGCCAAACAAAAAATCATTTTGGATTTTAACAAATCAAGCCACAGACATTCATCATAGACATGTTAATTTTATTCCAAAAAAATTTAACTTTCAAAACTGTCAATTTTTCAACATACAATCATAGAACAATATTGAATGTACTGAACACTTTCAACATTAAATAATAAAAAAATAACAGCCATGTTTTATGTACATTTGTTTCTGAAAGCTATGTACAGTAAAACAAAATCGACTTTGTATTTCCAAACTCGGCCTACACGTACGCTCGGCGGTTTGAAGTACTGAAGCTGCAGAAAGCCATTGCGTCATGAAAAACAGGGTTTAGCAAACGCAGCGGGGGAGTAAATCAAAGATTGTAAACTGAGATGAACTCAGAGAGGAGAGATTAACTGGCAGCATGTTAGAGAGCATACTAATGAACATCGCTACAACTACAGCTAGAAAGCTTATTTATTATCCTCTAAGGTGGTTCCTGTGATTATCTTCAGGAGACCAGTGCATACACAGAACTTGCCTAATATTCACTGGATGTAAGCGTTAAGATTGGAGACACGAAAATTAAATTCAAGACTGTACTTTAGTTATCAGATTGCATTATGAAGAGGCTGAATGCTGCACTTCTCACTGAACACAGCAGCCAGAAATCATGCTTTCAAGAACAATATTTTGTCGTTTTTGTTGCTGGATGAGCAGAGATTCTTTTATTCTGGGGTTAAGCCATGCTACCTTTTTTTAAAACAGCTAAATAGAGTCCATGCAACTCACATAGAAAAAAAACAAACAGAAACAGAACAGGGAAAAGAACAATAGGAACCACGCCAAGTTCGCCACCCGTCCTATTTTCCGTGCCATAGTTTTCACAACCATGGACGCAGAACAATCATATGCTTCCTTTAATTTTTTCTTACATTAGATTGGCTGGAAATGCTTTTTTTCTCCTATGAAATCATGCTGCATGTGGCTCATAACTCCTGATATCACATCAAACATTGATAAGTCTTATTTGAAGTATAGGCATGACACAGCACGATACAGTCTGATCGACTTTTTCCCATTTAGGAGAGACTGAGCACAACCCAGGACAAAAAGTTGTAGCCATATTGCTCATTTCTTACACTTTCAAGCTCTTTTTTTAGTCAAAGAGGTAACCAGGACTTTTTTTTAGCCCACACGAATGAGCTCAAGATTTGAACCCAGTTTATCTTGTCTGCTGATTATGTATTCAAAGTGATGGAAACTCCATTTTTTGTGAGAAAACCCTTTTTTGAATGGCACGGCTGCTACAACATGTCACAGAACATGCACAGAACTGCTAAGCTGCAAACACGTGGACTGAAATCTTGTTGCATCAAGCGTTTTTACCCTTTTAGAAATGTAAATGAGACCAAAAATATCAAGTACACCCAGTGGTGCTGCAGTCTCATTTCTATAATATTCTGCAGGAGGTGAGCCGGTCTGTGGCGACACGTTTAAACTGGCGATTGGTGAACTCTCACACAGACTGAAAGCAACAGCAGATATATTGTATATACGCAGCAACAGGTGACGGCATGTCATGGATCCTCCCACACATGAGACAAATGTTGTATTTTCTAATCTGGGCATGAGGAGGCGTCTCTGATCTGTGAACGCCACATGTGCAGGTTTCACTTCCGACAGGTCCGGTGGGGTGTGTGTTTCTTGGGCACCTCGATGCGACATCGACTGCGGTCATCCAGCCAAGGCAGCTCGAAGTTCCTGGAGGAAAAAGAAATATTTACTATTGTTAGACACAAATAAGAAAATAGTATAACAGTCGAGGGTTTGGTTAGGATTCAGGTGGGCTGAGACTGACTGTGGAGCACTCTTGAGGTTTTGTGGCCCAACTTAAAGAAACAAAGAAACCCTCTTTGTTAATCCATCAGCATTCATCAGTGACTTAATTCACTGATGAACAAAGATCACTTGAGGATACATCTTTTGAAAGAAAACAGGCTGCTTAAACTTGTCTCCTTAACTCACCTTTAAAACAAATCTCAATTTTTTTAAAACCTCTCACTTGAAAAAAACCAAGACTATTTTAAGACACCGTAGTTTAAAAATCTTGTCTAAAACTTTTTAAGTATCAGCAGAAGAGACCTTTGGTAAGAGTGCTGGTGTTACAGCTGTCTAAAGGGTAAAGAGAGAAATTTTTGTCTTCATTTAGAGTAAAAGAAAAACCACTATGAAATCCAGTTAGTGCAGCCAGAGAATCTGGACTGACACGTTTCTGTAGCACTAAAACTGAAGCTCATTTTTAGACTGCCTCCAACTTTGGCTTGAGGCTTGTCTGAAGAACTTGGGTTTCATAAGGTCTCTCTCTCTTACTATCAAGACTTTTTGAAGACGTAATCTCAATGCACCTTGGACTCTGGCGAAGAGTCTGAGCAGGGTTTATGACATGGAGCATTAGAGCTTTTTGAATTTCATATATTTCACAATCCTGTTTCCGACAGAACTGTTACCAAAAGTCTGAACATAATCAAGTACCTCAGAATTTACTGAAGTTCATAATCACCGAAGTAAACCAGAAGATTAATCAGTGAATTCACAGATCAAGTTAGCTTCTGCTAAACGCAATGAAAAGCAAAAATTTTCGACTTACGATTGTGACATTTTGGGTAACGGCCGACCAAACGCAACCACAGGCAAGAAGGGAGTGATCACTATAGTTTCAACTGGAAAAACAAAAACAGAAAAGAAAGTTAAGTAAAATTCCTAAAAAGCACATTTAAAACATCCAGATAACTCTGCAGTTTGATTCATTCATGCTTCTGTACCATCTTCAGTGTCGGGGTAGAAGGATGAAAGCTCAGGCTCGGTCTCTGTGACCACTTTCTTCCTGTTCATGCGCTGCTGCAGACGCTGAAACATTCGCTGCTCTCTGATTCGCTGGATGTCCCATCTGAGGAAAAAGAAAAAGGAATATAATCAAAAACGTCAGAACAAGTGACGAATCGCAGCACCTACCTACACAGGACAACAGAGCAGCTGAGTCATGTGTTTGCGTTACTCGAGGACGAGATTAGTAACGGTTTGTCACCAACAAATTCCACAAAAGGCCGGGCGGTTCACCTCTCCACTCTTTTATCAGTCCTACGCTGAATTACCAAACATTACCAATACGATCAAATCTCCAGATTTTACAGTTGAGGTACAATCTGAAGACTGATAATTCCTTTTTGATATTTTCTGATTCGTAGTCAGATTGTTTTTGTTGTTAAAACTTTGTGTTGCTGCTTTTCTTGGCCAGGTCTCGTTTGGAAGAGAGCTCTCTGATCTCGATGGGACAAATATTGGCTGATTATAATTTTATTCATCATTTTCCTTTCAGTGTTTGAAGGATATCAAGGGGAACCTGTAAAAAAAAGGTACATTTTCACCTTCAAACCATTTCAGTTTAAATAAAACTCGGTCTGAGATCCAGAACTATAAGACATTTAAATAAGAATATGCTTCAGTGAGGGATTTATACCTTTTTCTCCTTTTCTCATCCAACTCCAGCTTCATGTGTCGTTTTAAAAACACACTGTCGTCCAGCGGCTTGAGGAAGACAAATCCACAATTGTTATTCATGAGTTAAATGCTGAATGCAGACTTGTGACCATTTCAGATCGGGGGGGTTGTGTCTCACCTCAGCAGGGTTACAGGAGTCTTCATCCTCCAGGGGCTCTATGTGATTTTCCCTCCAAGACGGGACTGGGATGTAGAAAGAAGGTATGAAAGGTAGTT
Organism: Xyrichtys novacula; assembly: GCA_962446985.1. Taxonomy (NCBI): domain Eukaryota; kingdom Metazoa; phylum Chordata; class Actinopteri; order Labriformes; family Labridae; genus Xyrichtys; species Xyrichtys novacula. The sequence goes on along the minus strand of OY660882.1, from coordinate 440,228 downwards.
ACTCACTGTGAGTGTGTTCAGGACATTTGATGGATATAGTGATTAAAGATGGGATATAGGTTAGGCTTACAAACAATCAGCATATCATGTACTACATGAGGAGTCCACTCACTGGCCACCTCTTCCTCCTTTTTAGGGGAAGTCTCACGCAGAGGGGACAGAGGAGGTTGGTTCCAGCAACAGAGGTACATCTCTGTAGTAGACATGAAGGGCAGATCCTCCATCTGACAGTTGAGCTCAGGCTCCTCTTTGCACGGGAGCATAATGTCCCTTTCTGCCCCTGACCGCATGGGGACGGCGCTCTCTGGGGTTTCCTTACTGCGCAGCTCTCTTTGATTGGGAGAGCCCGGCTGAAGCTCGGGCTTCTGAGGGCTGAGCTTGGCACTTTTACCCCGGGATTTTTGGACTTTTGGGTCTCCAAAACAAGATTTCCTAAAAGTGCAAAAAGAAAAGAACTGAGCACAAAGGAAATAAAAGAAGAAACTTCAGCGAGGGATTCATTTTCTTTCTACTTCTCTTTATTTAATATCACAAGGCTAAGAAGCAAAGTCCACGACTGTCAGATGTTGTTATTTTACCTCTTTTGACCCTTGCCACCCCGACTAAAGGGGAGTGGAGTGGCCGGGTTGGGCTGTGGACTCTCCTCCACGTCCAGATCCCACATGTCCTCTTTGTCAGGGGTCCATGGCTCCAGGGGCTGGAAGAGGCGCTTGTCACGTGGAACATCCTTCCTTGTGAGCTGAAGGCGACGCTCCATGCGCTCAATACGTGCAAGAAGCTGCAGTAGAAGAAAAAACAACCAAAATAAATTGATGACTGCAAAGTCAGCGTATTTGACTCCAGAATGGTTTGAAAAAGTACTTCAACATACTGTCTCCTTGTCCGCCTTGAGCTCATCTATCTCCTTGTCTTTTGACTGCAGCTGTTGTTGCTGTTGCTCGATGAGGTCCAGTTGGAGGAGGAGGATTTGCCGGAGGCAGTTGGCCTGTGTGTGGGGATTAGCAGGGGTCTTCCTGATGTTCCTCCACTTGCCCTCAGATGAGAGTTCAATGGATGCGGTGCCAAGGACTCCAGGGACAACCCCCTTTACACTGTCATCAGCACCTCCATCCTTTGGGTTATTGTTCACAGCCATCTGAGGGTTATCCATAGTGTCAGCAGAGAGGGGTTTACCTTTCACTGGGGTTCCCTCACCCCCCATTTGTCTGACAGGGGACAAAATCCCCACAGGTTTATTGTCTCCTTGAACTCGTTCTGCAGCTGTAGCAGCGAGGGAAACTTTGCTTGTCATGTAATTCTGCTCTAAGTCTTTTGATTTGCTCGGGATCTCGCCCCCATGCACGTCGTGAGCATCTATAATGAAGTCTCGGGACTCCCTCTTGAGGCTTACAGGACTCACCCTGGCGGCCCTGAAATGCGTTTTGTTAAAGTCAATGATGTCGGTGTCCTGCTTTAACCCTGTGTTTGGGAACAGTGTGGCTCTCAGAGTCATGGCGATCACGAAGACTTCTCATCCTGCAGCGCCTCGGCGACGCATTTCAACCTCTGCAGCCTCCCATGAGGAGAAACCAGCCTCTGTCCTACAACACAGACAATAAAGACATTTATGTGATACTCTTGTCTGTTTAACTGCAGCTCAGTTGTCTTATGACTACTAGTACAAAATCTGCATCAGCTACTAATACTTGGACAAACCGGGAAAAAAACTATAAGACAGTCGTGAGTCTAAATCTTCCTAAAATTATCCTCCGAGTTTGAAATTCCAGCCCCGCTCCGTTAGCAGTGCAGTAATATTACACAGGCGCCGATTTTTACACGGAATATACATGTTTAAGAGAGGAATGAACTCACTGGTGCGTCATGGTGGACATTTTACAACGAGGGGTTCAAAGAAGGACTCGGGAGTGGCTGTGTAGGACACAGGCAGCAGCCATCTCCTCCATTTTGGTTCTCGCGAAATCATGAAAAACAATAACAGCTAGCTAGCATGCTAACGTTAGCCGACTGCTTTAACGCGGAAAATGCGGGTCCGGAGCGAAATTGGTTTACTACAGAGTCGACAGCGGAAATTTTGTCCTGAATTGTGTCTAAAAGCGTGCGTTTTTCAATTTCGCGCTTACCTCGACTATAATTCAAGCCCACCTGCGACTGCCTTCATGTTCCCTCCTCAAGACTTGTTTTAAAGCGCCGACTACTGCGCATGCGTAATTTAGTGGATGGCCATTTCTTGTGTTTTGAAGTTTTTGATCTAAAGGAGACCAACAGGGGGCGATAATGAGCGACAGTGCAGGGTTGAAAATAGTGTTAATCTTTTAATTCCATTTTTTTCTATATTCTTTTTGTTATTAGTTTATTTCTGAAAACATTAATTTTTTGTTTACTTTTTTGTTTGAGACTTAAGAATAGTTATCATTTTTACTTTCGTTTTTTAATATTCTTTTTGTTATTAGTTTATTTCTGAAAACATTATGTTTTTGCCTTTTCATTGTTTGAGCTGCAGTGTAGGTTTAAAATAGTTATATTTTTAATTTCCATTTTTTTTTCCTGTATTACTGCGTTTCTTTACTTTTCATTTGTTTGAGCCAAATTGCAGGGTTCAAAATAGTTATGATTTTTTTTTTTCAATTTTTTTTCTATATTCTTTTTTTTCTTAGTTTATTTCTGAAAACATTACATTTTTGTTTACTTTTCATTTGTTTGAGATAGAGTGCAGGGTCAGAAATAGTTTTTTCCCGATATTCTGTCGTTGTTGTTGCTCTCTTCCTTTTTTATAAATCTATTTAGCAGTTTTTCATTTACAAACATACCCCCCCCCCCCCCAAAAAAAAAAAAAAAAAAAAAAAAAAAGAAAACGTTATTTCAGTTTGTCTAACGAAAGAGAAGATAGTACATTCCAAAATCACTGCAGTAATGACGGGGCTGGTTTTGATTTCCAGTGTGTCTGCATGCAAGATTATTTTTTTTTCATAACCAAAACTGTCCTGTAATATTCGCCAAGACACCAGGGGGCAGTGTGAAATTTATACATGAGGTGTACCAAATAGGAAAAACATGTTTCAAAAACAGGAAGTAGGCCTTGTACTCAAAATGGAAACGGTTGTGCCAAAGTAGCAGAAAATTCCGATTTAACAACCCCTTCCTTCACCGAAAACTGCTCTTTTTACCGTCTTTGCCTTCAGAAATGATTGAAGATTGCTGATGTAAACGCTTAAACTGGAATACGTCCGTGTCGACTGAGGATTTTGGTGAAAAACTGAGGATTCACTCGGGGTTGGCGTTTTCCTCAGTTCTGTGCTGCCTTCACCAAAACTTAATCTTCTTCTTAATGTACTCCTTCGTAGTTTAAATTCTCCTTTTTAAAGTTTGCCTCTGTATTAATCACAATGAGGAGAGGTGTAGGAGCCGGAGCCATCGCCAAAAAGAAACTGGCAGAGGTGAGATTAAGAACAAAGTGTACTAAATGTTTTTATTCTTACAGTAACTTGTTTTTTAAGAAGAGTTTATTTCACGTATATCTTTTTTCAGGCCAAGTACAAGGAAAGAGGAAATGTTCTTGCAGAGGACCAGATTGTTCAGGTAAGTCCTTTTCTCAACAGAATTTTTCAACAGCAAATAGGGGAGAGTGGGGTAAGTTGAGCCACCCCCTGTTTCTTGGAAATGGTCAAAGAAATCGATCATGTGACCAAATATTTAGGAGATGGGCATCAATTCATGGAGTCTGTGAAGGTTAGAAGCACATGGGTGAAAGAGTTAGGCATTTATTTACAAAAAAAAAAAAAACATTTTTCACTCTTCAGATCATTTTAAATTTGTTTGAAACATCAATTGTGGTATCTATGAGCTACAACATGAGGTCAAAAACCTAACAAAAGTCCACCATTTTAGCTCAGAGGACTAATAAAGTCAGTATAGTATTTCTGGGATAATTGAGAAAGTAACGGAGTCTGATGAGAGATCAGAGTTTCAGATCAGATTGTTGAAATGTTTGACTTTTTCTTTTCTCAAAAATACAGCTGTGAATGTTCTGAATCACTTAAAGACATTCTCATGTTAGAATGAGCTTTTTACAAAACAGCTTTTTAGCAGTTATATGAAATAATAAAAAGTATTATTGTACCAGTTGAATAGTGTATAATAGATAAAAATACACATAAATGTGAAGAAGTGACTGTTATTTAGGGAGAGAGGAGGTGAGGGATAGTAAGGATACGGCTCAGTTGACCATAGGAGACCACTTTTTTTTTGGCATGCTATATTATCAAGACAGTTCTGTTTACGCTCATTCTGTGACTGACCAACATCCTGAAATACATGCAGATACACTAGTTAGAGACTAAATTATGATTGCCTCGATGTAGTGATCTGAAATATGAGAAAGGTGTCATCTTACCCCACTCTTCTCTAGAAAGAAACTGACAAAACTTTGAGTTCGATAGAAAAAAAAAGGGTCTGGGCTGCACTCTTTGTTACGTTATTTACTCTGTGGCCAAAACATTTGGTGCCAGCAAGGTTTTAAAAACTCTGTTTTAACAGGCAGAGACCTCAAACAGAACCAAACTCTCTTTCTATGAGCAGGTGGTCTTTCTGCATCTGTTCATAGAAACTAAAAAATGATTGACATTGACTTAACAATATCTTCTTTTTCTCTCAGATGTCCAAACAGTTGGAGACCTTCAAATCAAACTTGGAGGAGTTCGCCAGCAAACACAAACAAGAAATCCGAAAGAGCTCCCAGTTCAGGGTTCAGTTTCAGGAGATGTGCGCCACGATAGGAGTTGACCCTCTAGCCTGTGAGAAGCATTTCAGACTGGTATCTGCAAAAATGAACCGGAGGTCGTATGTTTGGAATTAGATTTTTTATTTTAACCACTATCATCTGATCTTTTTCACACAGCTGGCAAAGGTTTCTGGTCTGAGATGCTTGGTGTCGGTGATTTCTATTATGAGCTCGGCGTACAGATCATTGAGGTGTGCCTGGCTCTGAAACACAGAAATGGAGGTTTGTCAGTCTTTAGTAACTTAAAGGGATATTCTGGCGTAAAATTAATTTTGGGTCATACACACCGTAACACCAAGTTAGAGTGATGAATGTTGCAGACCAACTTTAGTGACGACAGCACGATAGCAATACAAAGAGCCACGCACTCAACCAAAACGCCACTCTGTAGCCACAAGAAGCAAGCGGTCGTCAACATTTATCTCTCATGGGGGTGTCTAAACTCGTTGTTACAGTGTGTTTGACCCTAAATTAATTGTGCGCTGGAATATCCCTTTACCTAAAAACTACAACAACAGTTTAATTAATAATGTTACCGACTTTTAAATGCTCATATGTTTGTTTGTTTGTTTTTTTTCCAGGGCTTATTACTCTGGATGAACTTCACCAGAGAGTGCTGAAGGGAAGAGGGAAATATGCCCAGGATGTGAGCCAGTATGTGCCTAATTTTATCACCCTTTACAGAACCGTTTACATCTTATTTGCATCGTTTAATGCTGATGTTTCAGTCCTGTCTGGTCTGATTGTTGATTATTTTCTTCTCAGAGATGACTTAGTGAGAGCCATAAAGAAACTGAAGGTGATGGGGAACGGCTTCGGGATGATTCCTGTTGGAGGTTCCTACTTGGTTCAGTCGGTCCCTGCAGAGCTCAACATGGATCACACTGTCGTTCTACAGCTGGCCGAGGTGAGATGCTGCCCTGTTAAGTTGATTAAACACTCAGAAAGACCTTCTGTAAGCATGGTTACCAAACAGGGAGATCATATTTGTGTCTTTATCTCGTGTTATCTTCAGAAAAAAGGTTACGTCACTGTGAGCGAGATCAAGGAGAGTCTGAAATGGGAGAAGGAACGGGCCTGTCATGTCCTGGTAAGTGAAAATCAGCTCGTTTCAAGTCAAAACAGGAAGATGCAAAATTGCAAAATCTGCTGCTAAATACTGGCTTCAATAATCTGAAACGGCCCAGTCTGACAGTCAAATGTCAGAAAACATGTTTGAGAAAGATTTTAGGTGTTTTTTTGGATTTATAGTTTGTCTTTGTCACATTTGTTCAGATAGAGGAGGCAAGTTCTGCAGTCTGTCAGTAGGAGGAGCTCTAGCTCTTCTGGCTCCACCCTTCAAAACAGACGAGTCCGTCTTTTCTTGCATTTTCATTCTCTCTCCCTCTCTCTCTCTCTCTCTCTCTCTCTCTCTCTCTCTCTCTCTCTCTCTCTCTCTAGGATCACCTGCTAAAAGAAGGCCTGGCCTGGTTGGACTCTCAGGCGGCTGGAGAGGCTCAGTACTGGCTGCCCGCTCTCTTCTCTGAGCTCACCTCCCGTGACGTCACACCCGAGGAGGCCAATCAGATGACTCCTTAAGAGATGCCGACAGCTTTAAAGACTTGTTGGTAAACAAAAGGTGCCTGGTGGTGACGTCTCATATGATAGAGTTGGCTGGTTCACTGGGGCTTGAAGGGTTCGGGTGAATCTCCTCTGAGATCATTTTCTGGACACACGGAGGGGAAACTTTCCACATCTGCTCCTCGGTGACATTTATGCCACGAGTCACTGAGAGCAGCTTGATTTTCACAACACTGCAGATGAATCCAGTCTGCCTGGTATCACGGTTTGTGGGTGTTTATGGATAACTCTTAATGTACAGATGACGAAGATGTTAAAATTTTCTTGTATGAATAATAAATTTTAAAGCTACTCTGAGGAGTTTTTTTCAACTGGTTATGAAAAAATGACTAACACATTTCAGATTCAGATTTTTTTCTGCAAAATCAATGAGGCTGATTATTAATGGTTATCTTTAATATCTGATGCTGTTGTCTGGGGGTAGATGTCAGATGAAGTGGTTAACTTTTAAAAAATACTTGCTATGGCAAACAATCTCAGCGGGTGATAGTTGGACTGTCAAAAGAAAGCAGGATTATACTTTTTCTTAAAAAACAAATCAAACCTCTACATTCACACAGAGAGGACAAAACCTGCAGGTTACAGTAGGTACAGCTCTGTCCACAGAGGAACAGCAGAGCCAACATAGAGAGTTCCTCTCAGGAGTTTAGCATTAACCAGCAGCACAGACATCATTGCTTTAGCTCCACTCTCACTAGATTTATGTGTTTGTCTGACAAGGACAAATGCACAAGACATTGTTTCATACTATATAAAAGGTAGATGCCATGCACAGATTTTCAGCTGTGACTAACTTGCAATTTGAAACCTGGTTAGGCTTTAATAAATGAATGTAGAAATTGCAGACTGTTGCAGACCGATTCTGAGGTCAACAATAACGACACATGGCCATCATCAGTTCCTGCATGAGGCAGCTACTCTATACAGCGGTAATTAAAAACAGACAAGAACTGAATTTATTCTTCAAAATGTTGAGATTTATTGTTAATTGTGATACAACATACATGTAAAAGTTGACAGCATCCACCCACAAAGTCAACAAACTTTAATATGAGGTGTTCCCGCACAGAAGAGACTCGACCTGCTATATTTCACCAGTTTAAGGGCTTCTTTGAACCAGCAAGATTATTAATGCTATTACACTGAATTTTAATTGTTAGTAGACATGGTGTCTTTGGTTACTTGATGAACAATTATATACACAGTAAAACTAGAGGAAAATCAGGTAAATTATCACTTAGATTGTCATTACTTGGTTTGCCTACAGGGGCTAAGAAATTTAACGTTAAAGTAACATAATATATATCAAATTAGGATTATTATATCCATCACAATGTTTGACTTCATTCATGACCATACACCAAACTCCCAGCTGTTCATTTTCCAAAGCATACCAAAGTTTTTAAGAGGTCCTTGTTTTAAACTAAAGAGCAAAGACCTTTAAAATGAAATAAAATGGTCTTATTTCTGCTAGTCTTAAAAGTGAATATCATGTTGTTTTTATTTAATTAGTCCAATAAATGTTTTTACAAAGGCTGGGTAAGATCAATGCGCTTTAACACTGACTGAAATTTGTCCAAAATATCCAACCAGAAGTTGACATTCAGACGATCTCAGTTTCCTTCTCTAGTTTGTGATTTCAGCTCAGGATAAGCCAGGAGGGAAACAGGTGTTCAGACTTTTGAGTCTTTTTTTCTGTTTTTTAGCAGGGGTGTGTCCAAAATGTTATGATTCAGGGGTTAATGACTCAGAGAGGGGTCGTTGAGAGTGTAAAGTTAATCACACCCAACTTTTTGAAGAGTGGTGAGGCACATGTCTTCTTAATTAAACTCTTTATGGACTGAAAAAAAAGATACTTGACACCAAGAAAAGAAAATGTGCTGCATTTAAGACAAAGAAATCTGCATCCTACCTCTTAACACATCCTAAATCGTCACTCAGCTCACAGCCAATCATAGTTGAGGATTCAGAGAAGTGCTAAAGGTGGCCAGTCAGATTCCTAAAGGAGGGCAGAGCAACTCCTCCAAACATTAGTGATTTTGTAAATATAACTTTTTATAGTTTTGGTGGTTTATTCTCAACAGTTTTTACTGACCATCCTCTAAAGTTTGTACTCAAATCAGTCTCCATTGTTCCACAGCTTTGACTTTCACTTTGTCAGGAAGGAAAGAGGATGTCGGATGTGCGGGGCTGTTATTTGTCCTCATGACCCGTCAGACACACCCAGTGCGTTTACAAAATTCTGGACGTTAAACTGTGTGATGATCTGCACTCCTCAAGTGTCTGATTTGATTAAGATTGTAATAAAAAAGGTTGTTATAGTGCCAGAATACAGAGGAAAGGGTTTCACTTGACTTTTCTCTGGGTGCAACCATCCAAAATCAATCAATCTGAAATTCGCTGACATGTAAACTCAGCAGCCAGTTTTTAGACACTGAGAACTTTGGCCTTTTTTGCTCTTTGCCTTTCAGAGCAGAAACTCTAAAGGTCTCTGATTGGGTACAAACACTTCTGCCAACTCTAAATTTGACCCCTTGGTGCACTGGGACTTTGCCGGCATACCAGGACTTCCTCCCCGATGCTATTAACCCTTTTCTCTCCTCTCTGTATTATAGCCGTTCATAGTAGCGCCTAAAATACGTTACCAGCGGCGCCTTATGTGATGCTTTTCTGGGCTTAAAATGAGGCTTACTCGTCTCAAATGTTGGATAAATGAGGATAATGATTGGATAGGAGCAGGGTGATGCAGACGTCATTTGTTTTTTTATAAAATAGATGTATGTTGTACAAATCGCCTTTACTTTTTGGTATATTTTAACGCCAGACGAGTGAAAAAAAAGGGGGGAGTACTTTCAGCTGTGAGTCGAAGAATGTAAACAAGTCAAATGAGAGCCATCCTAGTTATGTGGATATCTAAAACAAACCCCGTTCACTGACATGACAACATAAGACCAAAATAAACCGGGACATCATGTTCACGGTGATGGATTGCATAACTCTGGATGGTTTCAGGTCTCTGACAGCTGATTCGTCCCGCACAACGGACCCATTACCGACTCTAAGGTGAGAAATCAACAAAACTTCAGTATGCTTTGGGAAACGTTTACAAGTTTGTGTGTACGGTGGTTACACACCTGACCACCCAGCATGTAAGTCAATATTCTCCTTCTGACATATACATGATACCCTGCAGGCTGTATTTAACCCGGTGTTTTCCTCACAGCTCGTGACCGTAGACGTGATCCTCAAACACAGACTGCTCCATGTTGTCACAGATCATCGTGCAGAACGGACAAACTCGGTGACTCTGCTCGTGCTGCTCCAGTTCCTCTTGGGTTATTCCAGGGAAGCTTTCCTGGCAGTGTCGACACACCAGCGCCTGCCGCGACGCAGAAATAGAGAGAGAGAGAGAGAGAGAGAACATTAGAGGAGGTAACAGAAGACGGGCTGGATTATGTTTTAAGTCCGCTGCGAAAAATAAACTGTAAACAGACGAAGCACTTTCAGAACATGTGCGAGAGAGAGAGAGAGAGACAGAGAGAGAGAGAGAGAGAGAGAGAGAGAGACAGGATTTAGGGGTTTACACCTGGGCCTGAGTTTACATTTTCAATAACAGTTTATTCCCAGAGTCAGGAACTTGTCACTCTGATTGAGGAGAATTGAATGTTTTCCTGGATGAGATTTGGCTCACTCCAGGACACAGGGATGTATTAGCAGCAGATCATTCTGGCAAAAACACCAAATTAAGATTTTCATCTATCTTATTTTAAACACCTGGGACACTTTAAAATGAGCGATTTCTTTGCTGCACTTTCCCCAGACTTACAAAAAAACAGCTTTCTGTAGGATTGTATAATTGCCAAAACAAACGACATTATCACAAAGCATATTCTAATTTAGGAGAAATATAAATCTGTTTGCAGACACGTGTTCCTGGAAGATTTGAGTAAATTTCCCCCTGACCCTGAAATTGTTCAAAGTTCCTAATTCACTCGTAACAGTATGAAGTTTTTCCTGTCAGATCGTAGGAAGTTTCAGGTTTACGTGGGATGCTGTGTTTATCGTTACATCTATTTTTATATGTTTATGAATGTCAATGAACTCTTTAAGACTATATATAGATTAATTTGACAACAGTCCTGGACTAACTCTGCCCACTCTGGTTTGACTCACCTCTTCCTCTGGATCTGCAACGCACCCTGCAAGACAAGAGGACACGGGTTAGCGTGAAACGGCACAAACATTCCTCATTAGTTTATTTAAAAGCTGCAGCTGATGGTTTCATTCATTTACATAACTCCTGAGACGGTTTTTTAGAAATGACTCATTTATTTACAGACACGAGGAATGACCGTGTGATGTGGATTCAGCTCCCAATCACATGATATGTCATCTAAAGAGGTAAGGATGTATTAAGGCAACATGTCAAACACTTTAATTTCACGATAGCAGTCCTACTGATAAAGAATTTTAGTAAAGTTTGAGGTTCTAACTGTCTGAATCATAATTTTCCCCCAAATGAATATTTAAACTCGTTTGTCGCTGCAGAGATCCAAGTATTTTGTCAGTTTGAACAGATTTCTCAAACATGAATCCCTCGTTTGCTTGTGTGACTCTCTCACCGATGCTCTCGTACTGCGGCTCCTCTTGCTCAGGGATCTCCAGCTGTTGCCTTTCAGGTGTGGCTGAGGCAGTGCGTGGCGGCGGTGTGGGGTCGGGCTGACTGTGTGTTTGGTCAGCGGGCGAAGCTGCTTGGAGGTCGGCGTTGAGTCTGCGCAGCCCCTCGATGTCTCTGTTGAGAGTCTGACAGAAATAAAAATAAATAAAAGTGTCTGAACTCAAAGAGAGACTTTCTGAACGGAGAGGTTGTTCATTGATGTACCTCGTTTTCTCTGGCCAGCCACTCTTTCTCCTGTCTCTCCAGCCTGATCATGTCTTCTTTCTCCTCGATGATGGTGTCTCTCTCTGCGATCAGCTCGTTCATCTCTTTCAGATTCAGCTGGAAAATAAAGCCACAGTTTTCACAACCTGATTTATCCACCTTACACACAAAGGTAAGGTTATCTGAATATTATGTTTTGGTTCCTGGACTTTACCTCATGTTTGCCGGTTCTCTGCTCCGCCTCTTCACGTAAACACACCGCTTTCATCAGCTGTTCTTTGATGTCCCTCAGCTCACGGTCCAGAAACTCGGCTTGTCTCTTTGCAGCTTTGGACTCTTCCTTCTCAACCACCAGCTTCACCTGAGCGTCCTGGAACTTCTCAGCAAGAGCCTGATACTCCATCTCAAAGAAGACAAAGAATCACAGAGTAAGTACAGCGGAGAAAAAATAAATTTCACCCCTTTTTGAGAATTGAAATAAAGTATTTTTCTACCCTCAGGTCGTCATCCGGACAGCTCATGGCCTCCAGGTGTGAAATTTTCATGGTTAACTCCTCGTTCGCTCTCTTCAGGTCGTCCATGTCGCGTAAGGCGGTCTGCAGTCTCAGCAGCTCCACAGAGAGGCGTCCCTTCTCTGTCTCAGCGCTCTGAAGATCCACCTGCACAGGTAAGACACACGTGCTGAGGACCTGTATTGTTTGGTTTGTCATTTATTAACACAAGTTTCTACTTAAAAAAAAAAAAGAATGAAGATTAAATCAAGTCAATCGAAATGATGTGTGCGTTAGTTTTTGTTTTTTTTAACTTTATAATTGATAAAATAGTCTTTAATCAAAGTCCTTTCTGCGGTTTTCTGGGGTAACCAAGAACATTTCTGAAACAGGACACGAGTTTTTAGCGACCCTGCCACCCACCTCTCCATAATATTCTTATTTCTGATCAGGCAGATTTTACACCCGGTCTCATGATGGCACATGGAGCAGATTATGAAATCTCTACTGTGAGGTTATGACTTAAGGAAAGCTGGTGACTGGAGCTTTCTGATTTCAAAAACAAAGACTTGATCTGAAATACCACCACCACCCCAGTGTAGCTCAATACATGACAAAACCAGAGTTAAATAGCAGTGAGGTCTTCACATCTCTGCAGCTTCACACAGCAGAAAAGTTTTACCTGAAGGAGTTGGACGCTGTCTTTCATTTTTAGCAGCTCTCTGTCTTGTTCTCTGAGTTTGGAGTTGAGCCTTAAATTCAGAAAATCAGCTCTTAGTATTCAGGGAAACTTTCAACATCAACATGATTAAAAAGGAAGAACTGACTCACGTTTTGACCTCTGTACTCTGAGATTCGACCGTCCCTCTCAGCTCCTCTCGCTCGGCTTTCAGCTGGTTGATCTTCATCACAGCGCGGTCGTATTTCTGAAAAAGAAAAACCCAAAAAATTGTTTGTCCTCCAAGCTTTTAAAGGTTTTTAGACTTTTTTAAATAGGATAAAAGATCTTAAACTTACTCAAAACAAGATTGATTTACCAGATCTACTACAATTTCTTATCCAGATATTAAGATTTGAACCAATCAGATAGCTTTAATTTAATTAATCAACATTCAACAGGACCCTGATGTTTCCTTGGAGAAAATTCGACACAGTCCTGATTCCCAGTAAGAATTTTTCTTCGTTTCTTCAAAATATTTTTAAAAATGTCATAAAACACTCAAAAAGAGAGGTCCAGTTGTTTTTCTGTTCTGTGGATTTTCTGCAAACACTTTTCCCAAACAGTGAAACTTATCTCACCTCTTTCTGTTTCGTTTCGTCCTCTAATCTCTGACTTTGACTCCGCTCGTCCTCTTGCGTCTGTTTTGTCTTCAGGGTCACGATCTCCTCCTGAATGAAACACCAGTGTTTAAGTTTTACACTGAAACAGATTTTTAGATTTCACACGTAGACTGAAAACAAACCTTCAGCTGCTCCGTTTCTTTCTGCTGCTGCTGCAGGATGCTGTTCAGGTTTTCATTCTGCTCCTTCACTTGATCCAGCTCTCTGACCAGCCGACTGTTTTCCTTCTCTTTCTCTTCGTTCTCCTCCTGTGAATAAATCACTCCAGTTAAAAATCTGATTAAATGGTCATCTATTGTTCTGTCAGCAAAACTAATGAGTTTTTAAAATAAATGAGATTAGAAACCTTTAATTTGGCAGCGTCTTGCTGTTCCTGCTGGAGAGCGTTTTTGAAGGTTTCCTTCTCTGCCATGATCTGATCCAGCTCTCTCTGCAGTTCAGCTTTCTCTCGTACGCTCTGATCAACCTGCTCCTGAGTTCAAAAACACACGTAAAGTCAATGAAACCTCTTATTTACTTTTGTCTTCTGACTTCGATATAAAAAGAAATAAATCAGTAACCAGAGTTAGAGTTCAAAAACACGGTTTTAAGATGACACGGTCTACTTTAGTTATTTATTACCATCGTACAGACGGTCTATATCTGTGATTCACATCTGATACCTGTGTTGTAATAACCAGGAGGTCATCATCCGGGCTGCTCTCCAGGCTCGTCTCCACCGGGTTTCTGAAACAGAACGGCGTGCTGGCTCCTCGCACTTGGCCACTGCTGTCCACGTAACAGAACTGATAGAACTCGATCTCATCTTTGGGCAGGTAGTAATCTGACAAAACGAGAGACACGCACCTTTAATTCACCTTTCCGACTATCACTGTGCTTTTGATACGTTGCCAAATTGTTGGATTTTTGGTATTGACTGAAATGGTCACTGACAGTCCTGTAACTCTGTCTTCAGGGTGAAAATAAGAACTAAAAAGAGACATCTAAATAACGTGACTGTTTTTTACTCTTTTTATCAGTAGGTTGGGTCATATGGTCCAGACACCAGACACTTAGTTATTATTTAGATAAATAGATAGATAGATAGATAGATAGATAGATAGATTTTCACTTACATCTATTAATTCTTTCGTCTGTAAAATGTGCAAATCTTTTAAATTAAATTAAACTTCATTATAAAATATTAGCGATCAATATTAAAGCTCCTGTGAGGAGTTTTTTGACCTTTATGAAAAAGGGATTTTATTCATGATGAACAAAAACAAACAAGACTGAAGATTCTTATGTTGTAATTTTTAATCCCTGAAACTGGTTCAAGCGGGGCGGTGTCAGCCATAACAGCCTGTTGTTTACACTAACTCTCAGTTCCTCATTCATCCAGGCATTTATTACACTGTCAAGTTTTCACAAAACAACCTTTAAGTTCAGAAATATATACATTTTTGAACAAATAGCTGCTTTAAAAACCTCTCTAGCTGCTTTAATTCCTCTTTGAGCAGTTTAATAACAATAAATCTAAAATATCTCATCACTAAAAAATACAAAAACCTTACAGTAAATTAAAATAAAGAGCTGATTAGCTTGCCATTATCTAATTACTGTGAAACAACTGGATACATTGACTGTATGTGAAAGCGAAACTAGAGGCTGAGCTGATGTATTGATAAACCCCTACAACCTAGTCTAACTAATAAAAAATAAAGTGTAAATAAAATGTCCTTATCTCTTTATCTATAAGAAACTATAATTAATGACCCTGTGTTGGACACGTCAGCTTTGTGGACAACAGTATCTAACTTTAGGATCAGACTGGCCCAGATATGAAGGCCCTGAGAGTCTGTGTCAACAACACTGAGCCAGAGGATCAGACTTACGTAACGTCAGCTCATGAAAACAGATTGAAGAGTCAGCGGTGTAAAGTAAAGCTTCGACTGTTTACACATCAGACCCAGAGTTTTCAGAAGCCCCTGACAGGACGTGTACGTAACAAATATGACCAAACTTCACCCTGTACAAAAGTGAAACTGGGTTTCTTACCCTTAAAAATAGCCTGCCGTGTCACTGACTGCTGGCCTACCACATCCAAGCACGGCTCCACCCACACAAAGGTATGATAGTCTTTTGTTGTGCTCCACCCCACCTGTAAAAGAATTCAGAGATAAACATGAGGAGTTGACCAGTCTTGGGTTTTCAGTGTTACAGTATTAACTATGATTCCTCTCCAGTGTTTATTCAGGTCATTGGATGAGTGAAAACTGACCGAGTAGCACATTTTTTATTCACTCTATTTTCTCAGTCATAAGTAAAATAAAACTGCATGACTCATAATTAGTCATAACAGTATAAGAAGTTGTTTAATGAGACTCTAAAAGGCTCATTTACCTTAAAAACCCCCACCCAGTCCCTAGGATTTGGCTGTAAGGTCTCAGTGAGGGTGTAGCCGCAGGTGATGGAGGTTGCTGGTGGGTATGACTTAGGGATGTCCGTGAACACCACCTGGGAAAAGCTGCGTGCTGCAGGGTCAGCTGCCTCTTTAGGGATCTCCATGCTGAGTAAATATGATAAGACTGATGAGGAAACAACATTTCATGAGTCTGACTGATGACAGCAGGTGCGACAAGCTGATCTGTGTCCTCATACCGAGCAGAAGCGCTGTGGTCTATGATTAATACTTCCTGATCATGTTTTTATGTTATCGCGCACTTCAAATCTGGATTTTCACCTCCTCCCAAACTGAATATATATCCACACCTGAGTTAAAGACGCTGTTATAGCACTATAAAAGTTAAAAACAAATATGATAATGATTCCCTTTGCTGAGAAATGACTGAAAATCTGTTGTTGATGGTTTTATTTTCAGGTGGCTTTGCGAATAACAATCATAAAGAAACCGAAAGTTAGAAGAGGTCAAGATAACACCCGATAAGACTTTAAAAGTTATTCTTCTGCACAAATGACTTATTTTAACATTGACTTTGTTGATAAAGCTTTAAAAAAAGATGATAAAGTTGGGATTAAACAGTAAACTCACATGTTTGCGGTCACTTGACGCAGCAGCACCGATCGGCCGTCAGCTCCACTTACTGGAATCAGGCGCTGTGCTGATGCGTTCAGGTGCAGCTCGGATATTAGTACTGCCGAGAGTTTCAATACGACACAGCACTTCCGGCTCATGAAGTCCGACTGAAAAAGATTAAGTTTTCAGAAACTTTTTAAAAATATCGTAAAAATCTGTAAAGCAGACTATTTAAGCCTTTTCGAAACTTGAAGACTTTTAGGTAATGTGAAATTATTTGTAAATATTTTTCCCATTTGTTTTGGTCTTTGAAAATATTTTTTGTGATCTGCGAAATGTTTGTTTAATGATAGAAACTATTTTATAATTTTATTTTCGAGGTATTCTTGCATTTCATACGATTTTTTAATGTTTTTTTAGAATTTCTCTCAAACTTTATGAGATATTTGTGTGTTCAGTGTAATAATGTTTGTATTTTATTCAGTGACTTTGAATCAAAAATGTTTTTGCATTTGACCTAGAAGGCTACCGTAGCTGACATATTTTGAATAACCATTTGTTATAATTATAGACTGTATATAGAATAGTATATACAGTATAATACTATACATAATAGTAAAGTATATATATATATATGTACTGTTAGTATATATATATGTATATGTATTTATATGTATATATAGTATATAATAGTATATATTAGTATTTGTATATATAGTATATAATAGTATATATTAATATATACAGTCTATGGTTATAATTTATTGACCTAGTATAAACTCTAAAAACATTTTTTATTTATCATAAAATTCTGTTATTCGTTTCTATAGCCAACAACAGACAAAAATAGTAAAAAAAAACGTAAATCTTGATAAAGTCAAAAATATGATCAAAGCAGGTGAAAACAACTTTTGCAGTTCTAAACGTAAAAAGTGATAATGTCAACAAACAGTGTAAGGTCATGACAAAAAAGCTTACATTAGTCTCTACATGAGCTACTAAATGAAAATAAAATCAGTTGTTTGTAAACTATATGTCATCTATATATCACTGTAGAAATAGGATTTATTTAAGTCAACTCAAAATCCACAAACACAACTGCTCATAACTTAATCGTTAATCAGTTGCAAGTGCGCTCAATTTAAAAGAACGAGTGTCTTATTTCCGATTTTACTTGAAGGAGTCGGCTCTTACATTGTTCTTAAAGAATTCGGCTGCATCATGGGAAATGTAGGCCTCATTTAACAACTCTACTTTCTCTTTTCTGCCGTGTGAAATATTAACACAAGAGGGAGCCACACTCTTCACGTTATTTCTCCCTGTAAATATGTGAAATTTGAACTTTAATGTTTTAGTAAAGGGCTCTTTTTAGATGAAATCAAACGGGAGAAGCTTCAGTTCTCATCCCTGTTAACAATTCAAACGGTATAACTTGAATATTAAAGAGTTCGAATAATACTCTTATATATCAGGCTACGTACAACACCTAAAATGTATGTATTTAATGTATTTATACTAAAACAAAAACTTATAAAAATGTATGATTAATTACCTTTCTAAAATGAGGAGGAAAACTCACGTAAAATGTGTCATTTCTCCTTTTCAGATTCGATGAGACAACCGTAATTTTTTTTTTACAGCAGGTGCACCTGTAGTTCATCCTGTGACATCCTCTATTACCGTTGGGCCAAGGACCAATCAGACAACAGAACTCTCACACTGCTCGCTTTTGATTGGCTCGTTGTTCAATAGGGCCGTTCCACTGAAGGGGCACGCGCGTGTGTAACTCGAGTTCATTCATGTTTACATTTGTAAGGTAACGTCTTTTTCGTCCTTTCAAGACCCGAAAACTCACCGGAAACAACCAAAAATTGAGGAAAAGGAGCGTATTATTCGTATTTCTGGTCCGGTACAAAGAATGGAAAGTATTCCTAGAGGTAAAGACATGTTAAAGGGGGTTTCCGTCGTAAAAAAGTGGTCAACGTTTCTCGCGAGCCGTGGGGAAGTCAGCATTACGTTACCATAGAAACAGCACTGTACATATAGCATATATGCTAGCTTAAAGTCACGCGTTAGCAGCGAAGTTAAGCTTGTTTTCTTGTTAAAATGTGAGATATTTGACAAACACAAACGTTCAGACAGGGTCGCTACTTTTAAAGTGTAAATTATTGATTCTTTGGGGTAAAATACGGACAAGTTTCCTCTTCATGGAGGCTCCTGATCTCGATGGGGAGGGAGGGTATTTAGCTGAACCGCTGTATTAACTTGATTAATGTATACAAGATTAGTCTTATAAGATATAGAAGTACTTGAAAGACTACAGCTGCAAAGTAGTAGTTGTAAAGTTAAGTTAGCAAGAGATGTAATCAGCTGGTATACGTTTTAATAATGGTTTGTTTGTATGTGTTCAACTTTTTAGCAGAAATGTAGTCGTTATCCATGGATGTTGGGCAGGTAGGTTTCACTATCTAAGAACTTATACTATATTATATCACTTATATAATATCTTCTAATAGTCTTAAGAGACTGTTGATGTTTTTAAGAAGAGGCTCAAGACTCTCCCTTTTAACCAGGCTTTTTACTAACTGCCTTTTTCTATTTCTCTTATAGCAAATGTTCACTTTAATCAAAGTTCTTAATGTTTCTTTTATGTAATCTTATTAATTATCTCTGTTCTTAGTCTTTTTTTTTTAACTCCCTCCTTAGAGGTTTTTACTCCTTTTACCCTTTTTATATGGTAAAGAGTTCTTTTACTCTTTCTTTTTACCATTTTTATCTTTTATTTCCAGTGTTTCCTAAAGTTCGCTCTTTCCTCACGCAACGTCTCGGTGTCAGGCCATGTCTCTTTAACAACATATCTTAAATTCTCACCCTGTGTGTGCTTGTGTGTGACTGCTTGTGTGTGTCTGTGTGTGAGTCCATGGGTGGGTGGGTGGGAGGGTTGGGTTTTATTGTTGTTTAATTGTTGATTTTAGCCTCTATGAGGCACTTTGAGCTACATTTTTATCATACCATATATCTACATTTTATCTTACCATAAAAATAAAGTTGAATTTGAATTTAATTTTGGTAAAGGAAAAAAATAATTGCTGTTGCCGTTAAAGCTGATACCAGGTCAACTTAGGTTCTGCTACATCTTTCTTTTCTGGTTTTGTTGATGAGTTTTCAGGCGTAATAATTTCGTCTTAGTTAACAAGAAAAGTTAGAAGTCGAGGAGCTGCCTTAGTTTTTAAATAATAAATTTCTGATTACATTGAGCAGAGTTTGGAATTGCTACCAAATAATTTAAAAGAATTGCACATCCAAGTTTGTTCTGAGACTTAACTTATCCACAAAACTTTTTTGATAACATACCTGGGACTTTTTGTTTCCTCTTATTGATAAAAGAATGAGTACATTATCATTTCCTATCTACATTTAATGTCTCCATAAAAATACACCACTGTGACATTAAATTATAATTACATTGCTCTGTAATTGTATGAGAGCTCGTGTTGCTCGTGTAACTCTCTCTTTTACAGGCACACAAAGGGTTTGCACAAACCTACAGTCATAATGTTTAATAATTGAATTAGTAACTGATATCAAAGCTGGGAGATTAGTAAGTGATCTCTCAAGCATTGTAAGGACAACAACAGGGACATAAGTGAGTGTGGAAGAGAGTACGGTGTTAACCACTGAATAATTGATGTAGATTATGTTGATTAGTTATTGCTCAACCTGTTATATTCAGTCTTTGTTCATCATACTGATAACTGTGTGTTTTGACATCCGGGCGACGTGTTTGTCTGCTACCTGTCTCACCAGCAATCCCCCTCCTACCAGAGCTCCATTTTTAATGTCCGCAGTGGAAAGCTCAGCTCCAATTGGGGATTCTCCATTTCATCTTGGCTCAGACGATAGATGTCCAGCCCGTTCACTTACACCACAAAACGCTTTTCAGCACAGATTTAAATTTAACAACTCTGGGTGTTGAAAAACACTTCTCCTATTTCAGCTAACAAATATCAGGGATTATCCCTCTCTGCTCGCTCCCCGCTGAGGTCCACCACTCATTTTCTCTCCATCATGTCAGGAGGGATCAGGTGTTTTGTCCCCTCACCTTCTAATTGGTCACCAGATCCACTGCTGGGCTTGTTGCTTGAATGTGTGTAAGTCAATCTGAACTAGGCCATTCTGGTGCTGATACAAATCTACTCTCTTTTTTTTTTTACAGGCAGACAGTGCTGGAGGACAAGATGTGTCTTACTGGTTTGTGTGCTCAGGAGTGTGATAGTGTCATAAAGGGCTCCTGAGACCAAGATTGGTGTCGAGGCGACAAAGGAGTGATTGACGAGGTCAGCAGCATTGTTGCCACGGATGTGGGCTTAACAGCAGGTGAGTAAAAGCAACTAATCAAAGAAGACTTCAAACTTCGCTAACAATACTTTTCCCTGGTCGTTGTAATGGTAGATGTGCTGTTGTAAAAATATGTTCCTTTAATTTTTTAAGTGTATTTTTGTGCACATACTGTATGTAAACACGTGAAGACAGATCAGAAGTGAAAGAAAGCTGAATCAACGCTAAATATGATCATTTTCATTAATGTGTCAGTCTGAATTGATTCTAGACAAGTTTATTTAATGTGATTTGACTGAAACAAGAATGACTTTCAGTAGAGTTTTGGAGTCTGTTAATGGTGGTCACCATATTGGAAATGCTGACTCAGCGTTACTTTTGGTTAACCCAGTAAGAGACAAAGAGGTGAAGTTAAGGTCAAGGTTCCTACGCAAGTATGGAAGTAATTAGATCAATTTCCAGGTCTTAAAAAGTATGGTGAATGAAAAATAATGTATGGAAAAATATTTATGTTTCAAGACTTTTACCACAGTCATAAAATTCTGTTTTCTAAAATTGCAAAGTAGGTATTTCAAAAAATTATTCGAGTAAGTAGGGTATGGAAAAGTATGGAAATTCGGATTGTGTAGCAACCCTGTAGGTGGACCCTTCCCACTGAGCTTTTTTTGGTCTAAAAGAGGTCGAATAGACGTCTAAATGTAGCCGAGACGACTGGTCTAAAATCAGGCCACCGCAGGTCTAAAACTGAAAGTTTAGACTAGCCGGCTAACAGAGGTCTAACTGTATATTGCTTTACAGCTATCATAATTATTTTGGTTAAATACTTGGAGATCAGGTATGCAACTCACAGTCGCTTTTTTAAATAAATAGTGATCGACTAATGGGTTAAAGTGCAATGTCTAAATTTTGTCTAAAAATATACAGAATCTAGACGGTTGAAATTAGGTCTAACAAAATACTAGATGTCGACGTAAAAAAAAATCATTTCTTGCACAGTGTTTAAAAATAGAGAAAAGACCTGTTCAGTAAAATTGACTGTAAATACGTTCATTTTTACTGTAAAGATGGGCTGCTTGAACAGGTGTGTACATAACCTTTGGTGCTTTTGCAGCCAGCCTCAAGTAGAAACTGCAGTTTTTAGCACTTCTGCATTGGCTTCGATCTAGACTTGAGGTTTTGCCTTGTTTGCACTCACCACTCTGGATAAGAACACCTTTATGCGCAGGTGTATGGTGTCCTTCAGCTGAAAAATAACCTCTTTGTTTGTTTGGCTCTGCAGTTTATTTTAAAGCAGATGAGAGAACACTCGGCGCCAGCTCTACGTGCCAAGATGTAGTCTGAATTTAAAATGCGATGTCATGACACTGAGCAATGAACAAAGTCTTTTACACTGAGTCCAGTAATTGTTCGCTGAGGACGGGTCACACACAGGTATTATTCACATACCTATTGTTGGTGCTGCACGCCGAGGGAGAACCACAAAGAAATCCTTTACAGAGCGGTAACTGTATCCGAGCTGAGGTCAGCGGGGCTTCTCAGCCTGATGTAAAGCTCACAGTTCAGGGTCAGGATTATCCTCATCGTTGGATCAGAATACTGTTACCGAGCACCGTAACCTCCCACAGGCTAGCCGGGGTGTCCCTCCTTACCGCCACCACCACCAGCCTCCCGAGCGTTCTGTCACGATCGCACTTAACTTGAACTCACCTTGACCCCGCAAGACACCAGATAGGAGGTAAAGGTGAACAGCTGAGACGCTGCTGTGAGGATGTGCTCAGGTCAGGGTGCAGACGGACACAAACAGGAGAAGAAGTGGGACTAAGCACATTTACATTCTTCCTTATTAATGAGAGTGCACTTTGCTCAAGATAAAACGTCTCAGTCTCTCCAGAGTAGTTATGATAATAGGAACTGTAAGACACTCCAGGGAGAGTTAGAAACAGGGATGATGAATGAGTTTTATTAGAAGTGCTACTTCATTAAACACACTGAAGGCATGTTGTTCTGTAACATATCACAAGTAGATATAAAACATGAGGACTGGTGAGTGATTAATCATTATATGTGTGGATGAAATGGTACAAAGTGGACCGCTTTTCTCCGAGGGTGGCTGAACTGAAGAAGAGTTTGAAAAGACAAGCGTGCATTTTAAGACTGAAAATATTTAAAGGTGGGGTAGGCAGGATCTGAGGAAGTTCCAGTTTTTAGGAGAAATCTTGAATGTAAACTCTACTCCTCCGTAACAGTTTTCCCCTCAGCTCCTCCTCTCCCCTCCCTCTCTGCTCCAGCAAGCCCCGCCCACAAACAGACTCTCCTGCTTGCTCCTATCATTTTAATTAAATTCTGATATAATGCAGATAAATACTTCAGATCATTACAAATGGGGCCCAGTCAAGGTGAAAGTCAAAAGCATTGGTGCTACTGTAGATGCCAACAGACTACCAGCAAACACAATGTTTGCAGGACTTCTACAACGAGGATAAAGTGACATAGTCCAGGACCCGAGGGAGGACAGTTTAGCGATGGCGCTACAACACGCTACAGCAGGTCCGTTTGACAAGAAACACTTCTGTTACAGACACTTGTCTTACTTTGTTAAAGCGCCCGTTATTCCTCCAGAGTCTCCGGTATTTACTTTGTTTTCTTGCTTGTGTCGGCAGTCGTGGCCAAAGGAGGATTCAGACAATTTTCCGAACTTTCTGGTTGGTTTCTACTGTCTGATATTGTAGCACGCTAACTTTGTTTGGGCTCGTGAACGTTATTTGAGGACGTGGAGCAAGCCTCAAAATACGAGGGAGAAGCAGCCGCCTCACAACCAATCAGGTTGGGGGAGGCGGAGAATGCCTTTGTTTACAGTCAGAAAGAGCGGGCCGCTCAAAAATTTGATGACTACACAGACATAACAAAACACAGCGATATCGCGATATTCCCAAATGTCATCAATGACTAATAGCTATTGACTGATATTAAAAGTTTTTTTGTTTATACACCACAAAAAAAGATGCTTCTTTAACGGATTCTTGCCTACCCCACCTATAATTACTGATGAGTAGCTGATTGTCAGAATAGAGTAGCTTTGGCCCTAGTTGTAGCTGTAAATAGTTGTAGTTTTGTAAACGGTTATAATGCAGATTACAGTCTTTGGGAAGTCTTAAAAATAATGAAGCATTCTTGGATTTATAAGAGTTTATTCTTTTATATCACTGGCATAAACCCACCAGCAAACACGCAGCCCAGTCTCCTCTCAGTCCAGGCTGTAAGAGTAACATTTAAAATCATGTGTTTGTGTTAGGGTGCTCATCTCTTTAAGTAAACCAAAGGATTATAAAACAGACCTTAAAGACTGAGGAAGCAGGTTTGTTTTCAGGTTTATCTGCACACTGAGTTCCCACTAGCACGCCTGTAGTGCTCTTAATCTAATCTAAGCCGTGTCTGTCATGACCTATTGTTGTATTATTTGTATCCGTGCTGCCACAATAACTCTTGAATGCGGCCGTGCCACAGTGCTGACAGCCAGAGCACTCACCTGATGAGAGAAATGGAAACGGAAACATGAGTCCATCCGAGCAGTAACGGCGTGTACTTGGCTCTGTTTGACTGGATTTTATGGAGAGGCTGTGAAGCACTTCCCATTAAAAAAAGCCAACATTTAAAAGACTCTTTCAGTGTTTTTCCTCCACAGTATCACAGAAAGCTTTCTGCATTTGTTTATGTTGTGCTTATCCAGGATGGGTTTACCTGTGGACAGCCCAGACAGAAACGATGATGCGCTTAAATACCAGCAGCTCGTCGAAGGAGAGGGGGGTGAAAGCCAAACTGAAGTCTGCATCCGAATCCCCCCACCCATCAACCCGAAGAAGAGGAGAAAAGGCAAGAAGAGGTACTTTACTGCTGGATCTCCTCCATTTGCACTCCTGCAGTCATTTCCCACTGCAGGTACATTATGTCTAAGCACCCTGACAGTTATGATTTTATAACTTTGTCCTGGAGGCTCTGAAGTTTGTCTTTCCTGGCTCGTCCTCATCGTTTTAAACGGGAAAATGGGTGTATAATGAGGTTTTTGTAGGACCTCGCAGCAAAGCAGAAGTCTGTCCTTCTCTCTGTCTCTCCTCTCTTCCAGATGACTGTGGATCAACCTCACCAACTGCAAATATGAGAGCGGTACGTTTGGATAACAAATCAGGAATGACCTTTATTTTTCTCTCATTTAGTGTGAAGTTTAACGTCAATCTGCACTTGATTCATATAGAAAAACTAAATGAGTCAAATTATCTACAAAGTGCTCGACACAGACATGTCAGAAAACGAGTAGAAATACAGTATGGGTGCAAAAACAGGTGTATGTGAGGCTACAATCTGAGTGTTTCATAGTTGAGTTACCTGAGCTTTGTACAGACGTCAAAACCCCTGAAACTGTCTCAGTCTTGGAGCTTTACGCTGTCACACGGACACTAAATAATTAGTGTGAGTACATTTGCGTGCTCTGCAGAGGATCTCGGGATTTTATGGGTAATAAAGCAGGAGAAGGTGTCTCTCTGCATCTCAGTGTAAACTAGTAATCCTGCCATAAAGCCACCCACCTGTACAAATCTGCAGGCTGCGGGAGGTGTGCGTCAGAAGATTACACACTGAATATGTGAGGAAACATCACTGCAGCAACAAGTGACGAGGCTGAAAACAGAAGAGTGTCACATCTGAGCATCTGCATATTTTTGGTCACTTAGTGTATCATTGATTCCTGGAGTTTTTATACATAAGATCAGCTTTTACCTTTTGTAAATAAACATGAGGTAATTTTCTTCTTTTTGCTTGTGTCAGTGCGTCGTGCTGCTCGCCGATATGGCCTCCGGGAGGCGATGGACGGTGAAGACTGGACGCTTTTCTGGACGGACTGCTCGGTGTCTTTAGACCGCGTTAAGGACATGAAGCGTTACCAGGTATTCCACTCAATTTACCCGCACAAAAACACCTTCAGCACATTAGTCTGATCACCATAGAGGAGCAATTAAGCCGAAATCAAATATACAAATTAAACTGAAAATGAAGCTTGAGGGACTCGTCGTCCTGCTCCGTCTATTTGTTATGTCTTAAGTTGTAATTTAAATTCTTCTGCTCGATATGCCCACTCACCAACTCATAAAAAAGTAGATTTTCATTGAGATTATGAGATGGGGTTGTTTCTTCAGGGCACAGTATTCATGGCTCAGGTGATCAATTTGTAATCTAATTGGGTAATTCAGTTCAGGAACCGCTCTGCGCCAAAAAATCTCCCCTGGAGGAGAAACAGGGATCCGTTTATTTAGTAGTTATCTAAAAAAAAAACACCTGTGGAGACGTTCCTCACATGCTCACAGAATACCTCCTCCTGTGTGTGTCTCTGCAGAAAATAAACCATTTCCCAGGGATGAATGAAATCTGCAGGAAAGACTCGCTGGCGAGAAACATGAATCGTATGTTCAAGCTTTTCCCCAAAGACTACAACATCTTCCCCAGGACGTGGTGCCTTCCTGCAGAGTCAGTGTGCTGAGATTCTCCTCGTTCGTCGACTTATCTCGGATTTAATCTGCGAATTAACTTCCTCTCTGATTGTGTTTTGTAGTTACAGCGACTTCCAAGCTTTCGCCAGGGCCAAAAAGGGCAAGACTTATATCTGTAAGCCAGACACCGGTTGCCAAGGGAAAGGCATCTTCATCACCAAATCCAGTAAAGATATCCAACCTGGAGAGCACATGATCTGCCAGGTCTACATCACAAAGGTGGGGGAACGTTTAAAACACCTGAGGTTGAATCTGCACATGAGCAGGAAGTTCAGTTTGTTTGATTTTCTCTCTCTCTCCTTTCAGCCTTTCATTCTCGACGGATACAAGTTTGACCTGCGGATCTACGTGCTGGTGACGTCATGTGACCCGTTCAGTATATTCATGTTCAGGGAGGGTCTGGCTCGCTTCTGCACCACCAAATACAACGAACCGACGCACGGGAACGTGGTGAGCTAAAACAGAAACTGCAAATGCCTCACAAATCAGAAATATTCATCTCTGTAAACCCCATCTCCAAAGTTCCTGTCCTTTTCCAACTTTGAAACACACGTGCACTCTAATTAAACAGCAAAGACAACACGCAACGGCCACAGCAACTCAACTCCTCATCTAGATTCCTGTTACATGACACACAGCATTTATTACAGACGAGAGATTTATCGCAGCATCCAAGCGTGAAGAGGAAACACTCATCCTATTACAGATATACAGTTACAACATGAAGAACGGGGATGCTGATTGGCCTCATAAGCAGAGTTATCAGCTCTCTGAACAAACTGAATGTGTCACATACAGATGAGAAGAAAAGAAACCTGGTATTACAAAAATAAAACAACTATTTCATAAAATAAGAAATCACATCTTCTCCTCTGTTCAGGATTATTTTTATCATCGGTGGAAAAGAGTTCATCACAAATTTCCCGACCTTATGATGACTTGATACTGAAATAAAATAATAGAAAACTGTAACGTTGTAGAGCTGAATAACAAAAAAAGGACCCAAATACAGAACAAAAAAAATATTAAAAAGAACAAAATAAAAAGCACCAAAAAACGAACACAAGAAGCAAAATCCAAACAAAAAACACCAGGAGACAAACGATGAATAATGACGAGCAACAGATGAGGCAGACGAGACACAGGTGAGGCTCATGAGTGATTAACGAAGGAGGGAAAACTAGACAAGAAACACAAGGAATCAAAATCCTACAAAATAAAACAGGAAATAAACACTGAAAACTGATCTAAAGAATAAAATACAGAGAAGAGGAGGGAAACAGGGTCAAAGACGAACTGAGAACTCTCAAGACTGGACTACAGGGGAACAGGAACACGAGGGAAAACAGACCAGGATAAAAAAAACCAGGGTGTAAAGTTTTGATGAACGGAGGGCAGAAAGGGTGTAGAGCAGGATGGCAAAATAAAGAGCACAAGACAACAGGTTCCAGAGCTCTGGTTTTTATCTTTAACTGACACTTTACACTCAAAAACCACTGAGTCTCGATCACCTGCAGCAAAGAAATACTCCTGGTAAACGGCCACACTCCCAGGTGGAGCTGATCCCCTTTAATTACAGCAGCAGAGGAGACACAACCTGCCCCTCCCCCACTGCACACACTCACTGCCCCAATTCTCACCTCGCCTCTCTCCCCTCAAGTCAAGTGGCCTTTAAAACATATTTACACAAAACAACATGTACAAGTAACAAACACAATTCAATTGACTGATATACTAATACAGCTGAACAGAAATATCTAAGAGACTGAATGAAAATAGACCTCAGTGGGGGGGATGCTGTCCAGCTCCGTCACACTTCAGGGAAAAAAACTAAAGTAACAGAACATACCATGACAGAAAACTCCTGCGTCATGAGAATTTGATCTTCTTTTTTTTTAATATTTGAGTAAATAATCAATTTTAAAGTGTTTTAGTTTCAATCTTCACAGTTCTGGATCCTGTAACATGACATAAAGATGTTTTTTTACCACCATTCTTGCTTTATTCACTTCTTTCTCATCTATTAATTTATCTGTTATTTTTATTTGCTTGTTTTTGAGTCTGCCTCCATGCCTCCTTCTCCCTCCTGCGTTCCCTTATTTGTTAATCAATTGTATGTGCGTGCCATTTATCGAGTCGTACAGCTCTAATAATGAGATGTCACCCACGTCTCCTCCTTCGTCTTCATCAGGATGATGTGTGTATGCACCTCACCAACTACTCCATCAACAAGAACAGCGAGAACTTCGTCCGTGACGAGGACACTGGCAGCAAACGGTAAAAACATCCGCCACGCTTCTCTTGTCGTCTCTCTAACGCTCTTCATTCATTTTAAACTCAAAGATTGTTGTTTCTTTTTGGATCTGCAGAAAGCTCTCGACCCTGAACAAACTCTTAGAGTCCACCAGCTGCAACACGGACAAGATGTGGAGCGACATCGAGGACGTGATCGTGAAGACTCTGATCTCTGCTCACCCCGTCTTAAAGCACAACTACCACACCTGCTTCCCCAATCACACCACCGCCAGCGCCTGCTTCGAGATCCTGGGCTTTGACGTGCTGCTGGATCACCGGTTCAGACCCTGGGTGTTGGAGGTGAAAACCAGAACCCTCATATCAACCTTTAGTTTCAGAAAAGTTACAGTAAACACAACATGGCACCGATAAAAATTGACTTTAAGTATCTTAAACAAGACAGTCAGTCGCTGTATTTGTTTGTGTCCAGGTGAATCACTCTCCGAGCTTCACGACCGACTCACAGCTCGACCGCGAGGTGAAGGACGCTCTGCTTTACGACACCCTGGTTCTCATCAACTTAGGGGCCTGCGACCGCCGCAAGATCACCAAAGACGAGCGACGCCGGGTGAAGGACAGACTGCAGCAGAACAGCACCAGAGAGGCCAGGTAGGGCTCTGTCAGGTACAAATGGGCATGCGGTTTTTACGACTAAGGTCACACACCCGCGACTGAACGCTGATCGTGTGATGCGCCACCAGGTCAGAGGAGCTGCGCCAGTGCCAGGCAGCCACGGTGGAGCAGATGGAGAGGTACGAGGCCAAACACCTGGGGGGCTTCAAGAGGATCTACCCCAGAGAGGGAGGAGAGAAATACGACAAGTACTTCAAACACAGCAGCTCGCTCTTCCAGGAGACGGCGGCGTCCAAGGCCAGAGAGGAGTGTGCCAGGTACCTGCGGTTTAGGACAGAGCTGAGAGCATGAAGGTGTCTTTGTCTTGATGATGGTGGAAAACTGTGACGAAAACAGGAGGAGAACAAACTGTAGAGGTCTCCACCGTGTTCAAAAAAATCACATTTTTCACTTATAATGAGCCAACATTCATTTTTAAATCACTTTGTATGAGGAGTAATGAGTGCCACACGACTTCTTTAGTCTTTTTTTGATGGTTCATAATGACCTGTTTACTGGTTTGTTTCCAGTTACCTCACACTGGGACAGCTCCACTTCTAAAAGAGCTGGAAATGATAATGTTGATACCTCTTTATGTGACGTCACATTCATCCATTCACACCTCATTCACACACTGATGATGGCAGAGGCTCATCTCTATAGAGACCTTTAGTATTTGACTTAAACCATTCACATATAGAGTCAGGTGCAGCCAGCAGGATCAGATCAGGTCAATAATCCTACCCAACGACACCGACTCGACCCCTGAGCTGCAGCCGCCCCTGAGTAAAACGCTGATAAAAAAAGATTTTTGTAGTTTGCTATAAAATATTTAATCAAACATCAAAATCAAAGACAACATCTTTAATGTTTAAACTGATTGATTTTAATTGTTTTATGAAAAATCTATAATCGTTTAAAATTTGATGTCAATAACGTCTTTCAAACGAGTCGTGACGGGAGAACACGACTCTGAAAAGTTTAGTAATAGTGAAAAAATACCTGTTGTTTGTACATCATTCATGCTGTATCCATACTGTGTGTTTAAAGTCAGAGTCTCATGAATTAATTAAAATTAAAATAAGAATATATTATTTCATAAAACAATACAATTTAAAATTTCAGCATCTAATTTAAGAAGCTGTCTTTAAATTTTGAGGCTCAAATGATTCGTAAACACTCAAGTTTTGTTTTTATTCAAATGTATAAAGAACTTTTTTGGATTTTTGGATTTTTTTAGTATAAAGTCTTAATTCTTATAATAAATACAGCTGTCAAATTAATGTCTAATTAACTCAACTTGTACATATGAGCACTTTATTAAATCTCTAATTGAATAAGTCAATTTAAAGAGCAGATTTTTAGCAATAAGGCGGTTCAGAGTGAATCACAAAAGACTCAAAAATACATTTAAAAAACATACATTTATTATCGTTGTGTGTTTTTTGTGTGTTTTTGTGTGTTTAGACAACAGCTGCAGGAGCTGCGTCTCAAAGAGGAGCAGAAGGAGAGAGACCTGAAAGGAGGCCGCAGGAAAGAGCTGCAGGGGGAGACGGCGGGGGAGAGAGTCAAACCGCCAAGACGAGCAGAAACTGTTCAGGCCCCCCACTCAAACCCTGACCCTGAGCTGCAGCCGGTGAGACTAAAGGTGCAGTTCACATGTGTGTCCACAAGAGGGAGTCAAACAGCCTCTGGTCCTGTGATGAATGGATCATAGTCCAGCTGACCCCCTTCTGGATAAATGTACTTTAGGAGAATCTAAATAAAGGTGGAGTCATATTTGACGCCTGTTGTTTGAAATGAAAATATATTTTCTGGTTGATGCAGGTGGAGGAGAAACAAACTGTGTTATCAGGGTGATTCAGTGACAGTAATGGACAATACATGTTACACACCAGTGAGAGTGAGGCCGTAAAAATAAATCCAGACTAATGTTTCTCTGCAGACGCCTCTGTCCGGAGCGGAGGGGAATCCTGGAGCTGCAGAAGTTCAGGAGGAGGAAGGAGAGGAGGACGACGACAAGGAGAAAGAGGCGGACGAGGAGGAAGAGGAGCGGGTGGACGCTCTGCTCCGGAGGAAGAAACTGTTGGAGGACCTGGGAGTGGTGGACCAGATCCATGAGCTGCTGAAAAGCCAGAGAGGAGGACGAGGAGGAGGAGGAGGAGGAGGAGGAGGAGGAGGAGGAGGAGGAGGAGGGAGAGGAGGGGGAGTCCTCCTCCAGAACAAAAAAGACCCCTGCAGCCACCAGCAGAGTAAAGCCGCTCAACAGAGACAACAGCAGACCAAGGTGAGACTGGACTGCAGGGTCCAATGAGAGATAAAATCATGAGAATATTTCTATGAATTATTCTCTGAATTCTTTTTTTTTTCTGTAGGTAATAACTGAAGTTCATTTTTTCACTCTTCCCTTGTTCACTCGTTGTTTTCTGGTGTTGCAGTTGGACTTGTTGACTCAGTTTTCTCAGAGGACAAAACAACAGACTCCCTGCATCCAAATCCCACGACAGGTACCTCAAAAACACCCCATCAGTCAAAACCATCTCAGAATAATCCGGTTTATATCATGAAATTAGGATGCCTCGGAAAATTTTTAAACTGTGACTTTTATTATCAAAATTCATTTTTAATTTTAAGCCAGAAAAAAAAAATTGTTGTAAAGAAAACGACAAAACCAGAACCGACAAAACATCTCCTTAAAAAAATCTGAATAAATTCTGAAGAAAAAAGCAGAAAGGAAAAATTTTCTCTGATTATTTTAGTTTTTTTATGTTTTTATATGCTCTAAAGTAATTGCAAATGAATTTCTTATTAAACAGTGTAGTGAAAAGGAAAAGAAAAAAATCATTTTCAGTTTTTTTAATTTTCCAACTTTTGTCTGCTTTACATTTTAAACCCTAAAAACATCAAATTTACAGCCATACCTTAAAAAAACAGAAACCAAAAATTTGGCAAAATCAACAATATCTCACTCAAAATACAATTATTACAAATATCTGTTTTTTAGTTATAAACTTGGTTCACTGTTCGGTGGTTAAAGTTAAAGTGTGTCCTCATATAGAGGCTGTTGTTTCTCTTTGCAGCGGTCACCGGTTCGATTCCCGGCTGTATATCATCCCCCCTCTCTTTATCTGTCCTGTTGACTAAAATCAAAAATTCCCCCTAAAATAACTTAATAAATAAAATTATCATCTGTGAATCAACACGTGTTTTTTACTTAAATTTCAACACTTCATAATATTTTTAATTTCCACGCAGAAACATTTAAAACAACAAAACAGTGAAAAGAATCAGAGGAGTGACTGTTTTTAATGACCAGTGTTCAGTTATTCTGATGTAGATTTATAACAACTTCACTTATTCTGAATATCAAATATAAAGGCTTAAAAAAACATAATAAGCAGATGAATCAGGAAACATAAAAATCACATGTTACTCTCTAGAACGTCTGAAACTGTAAATGTAAATGTGACTGAAATGTCTCACAGCAGCAGCAGCACCTCCACTCTCACGTGACTCAGCTGCGCCCCTGGCCCACCCTGGACCCAAGGAGCCTGAACGAGTCCGGCTACCTGCAGACCGAGCCTGAGGGCCCCCATCATCATCATCATCACCATCACCACAGGCCAACAGAGGCAGACAGGACCTTCAGCGCCCAGCGACACCTCTGGCCAGGTAAGCAGCACACACCTGAGACTGGAGCAGAAGCAGGTTAAACAGTTTTAAATATTTTGGATGTGAGTTTTTTTTTCCTTTTGAGGTTTTTTTTTCCACAATAGTTGTAGTTTTATAGATTTTTCTTTGTTGTAGCTTTATAATTTAGAATTTTTAGTTCTTCTTGAGTGTTATATTGAGAAAAAATGTAGAGATATGGAACCAAAACAAAAAGGAAGAGTGATCTGCAAATAAAACTCGCTGATTGAATCAGAAATGTTAAATATTTTCTAATTTAAATGAAGTTTTTGTTGTTTTTTTGTTCCTCATTGTTTGTCTTGTCTTGTAAAAGCTCTTCTCCTGTTTTTGTTAAATTAATTTCACACAGAATCCAACATTTCTCATCAATAAACATCACTTTCTCCTCAGCTCAACAGATTTTATTTTCTTTGTTGACTCTCGTCTGAATTATGTTTGGTTTTATCCTCCGTACCTCTGCGTTGGTTCCTCCCTCACCTCTCCTCCTCCTCTCTGGTTTCTCCTCCTCAGCCGGCAGCAGCTCTCTGTCTCTGCAGGACAACAGGAGCCGCTCCCACGCCGAGGCTCGCCCCCGTCCCAGCGTCCCCGTCATAAACCACCACGTCGTCCCCAGAGGAGGCCTTCACTGCAGCACCCACACGTCCCACGACCCCGCTGCCCTGCAGGGCCTGCTAGTCATCTCCCCTTTAGTCCAGAGACCTGGTTTCTCTCACATCGTACCAAACTCCTCCCGCAGAGCCCCCCAACACGGGAAAAAACAGTGAGCAGGAGGTCTGGATTTGAGCCGTAGACCCCCAGAGTGGAGGTAGAGAGGCCTTCAAACTGTGAAAACACACTTTGTGCCTGTGATGAACCTTCATACCACCATAAAACCATCACCGCTGTGTGTGTGTGTGTGTCGCTCATGTGTGTAAAATAACCACAAACCTGAACAGAAGAAGACCCCTTTAGTGCCAAAACTAGAGCAGAAACCCCCCAGAACCACAGCAGGTCACATCCAATAAACACACCGATTATTGGCTTCTGATCAGATCTTCTGTATTTTTGATTAAACAGCATGTGAGTGAATTTATTAAACATTAAAATCATGTTTGAAGACGAGGAGGGGAGATTTAGACTAACAAGGCCTGTGAGGAGGAGGAGGGGGGGTCTCAGTAGGTTTTCTCTCTGCACTATAATGTAAAATAAATTATCTTTTTTAATGCAGTTTAATCTACTTTAAAATGGTTTTATTTAATTTTTAATTTCAGGAATTTAGTTTTTGGATTCTGTGAAAAATAGTCACGGAAATTCTGCAAATGCATCATATTTTTTTACTGTTAAGGTAATGTTTAGGTAGGTAGGTCATTTTTTTAGCTTTTCGTTTTGAAATCATTTTTTTCTTCTGTGTTTTTATATTTCGAAGTTTTAAAGTTTTAAAGATTTCTTCAGTCGGTTTCTTTGTTTCATCTGCAGACTGAAAACCAAACCAGACAAAGAAACTAAAGACTAAATCTGCAAATATCAGGAAATATAAAGGTGTTTTAAAAAGAGATCAGAAAACAGTTGGATGGTATTTAAAAGAACAGAAACGAGGATTTGTAGCAGCTTTCTTTAAAAATACCGAGTTTAAATCTGTTTTTCAGCCTGAGTTAAAGAAATCAAAGATATTTTTAAAACGAAAACGATTTAGTAAAATATGTTTTAACGCAAGGCCTCCGTCTGCAAGAAAAAAACCAACTTTCCTCGAAATTCTGCAAAAAGAAAAACAAAAAACCCCAAAAGGCCTCCAGAAAAAAATAAAACAGCTGCGTAAAAGTCTGATCGAGTTTATTCGACTAAAAAAGATCAGAAACTGGATCAAAATGTTTCGTTTTATTTATAATTCAGATTAAATCGTAAATTTTAACAATCTTATCTTATTCCTTTAATCTAAAATAATCCCATTCAGGACCAGGACGCTCACAGTCTTGAGGTTTTCGTTTTTTTTAGAACAAAAAGCGCAATTGGAGTGTGATGAGTTTGAGGAATTTATGGTTTTATTGCGTCTGTAAATGTCGGAAATCCTCATTCGGAGTCTGAAAGAAGCTTTTCAAACAAAGCAAAGCGGAAATTAGCCCAAAGAAATAACAGAAATTAAGAGCCGGACTCAGTTTTGAATAATTGATTTGAGCCTGAATGAGTGTAGAGAGAGAGAGCAGGACTTCATTTAGTCCTAAAAATCTCATTTAAAGAAAAGTTTCCCTCCCCTCAGGACTGAAATCACTCCGACAAGGACTCCAATCTCCGGCCTTTGTTTGATCAAATCATCTGCAGAGACGAAAATCCGCAAAATCAGAGTCTTTAACGCAGAAATATCTCAGCCTGGAAGCAAAAATCAAACTCAACCCTCGGCGTTTTGGAGATTTATCAAAAAATATCATCTCAGATTCAAAGAGAAAGACGAATTAAACCAAAATAATCCGGATAGAGAGCTGGATTAGACTGAATCTGACAGGAAGAAGCTGTACAGACCTTTGAGGCAGGATCAGAACCAGGCGCACATGACGCACAGAGTCCCCCTCACACTCCCCACATCCTCACCCTGAAGCCTCCACAAAAGTCCTGCCTCACATCTCAACATCTCAGGCCGCGGATCAAATAAAGATGGCGATGGGAAAGCGCGTCTAAAGCACAAAAACGGCGCCTGTTTATGAAAATTTACAACTTTGCCATGGAAGTTTACGACTCGCGCGGCTCGGGGATTGGTTGCTGGCGGTCATGTGGACAGCAGGAATGGGAACTTATTTCCCATGAGGTTATATTGCAGCTGCTGTTTTTTCCCCGCTCATTCACTTAACACTTAGTAACACAACCTTTTTCTTGCCTCTTTGTATTTGCGCTCTTGTTTTTGGGGGACGTTTTTGGAGATGTTTTCGTGCGTAATTTCATCCCAAAAATGGGCGATGGAGGCTCCGCGCAGCCTCCTCTCTCTCCCTGCGCCATGTTAATGTGGCTGAAATGGCGTGAAAATGAGGGATCATCACACTCCTGGATGCTGGGATTAACTTTCAGGACATCTCTTGTGCCAAAGTGGGGAGTTTGGAACCGAGAGAGGAGGAGGAGAGAGCGGCTTCTGCAGGAGTGGCACCCACACAGCGGAGCGGATGATGGATTATCAACAAAGGTAAGGGCACCATGTTTATAATATGCCGTAGATCCAGTCTGCAGCGCTGTTTGTGGCTGGACTGTGAGTGTAGGCCTGCTGTTTGGATTATAGAAGGAGAAGATCATCAGTCTGTAAGAAATGGAAATGATCCAGAGTCTCTTTTTTCATCCTGAGTCTCTGAGAAAATCACAAGCAGTTACAGTTTGTCTGTTTTAACCCGTGAGTTGCTGCAGCGCCTTCAAAAGAGGAACATTCAGAGGGTTTAAAGTGTGTAAATAATCCGGAATAATCCGAGTTTGAGGCCTACAGGAGCAGGAGGAGGAGGAGGATAATGATGTTATATAATCAGGGAGACTGCAGGCCAGACAGGCTGATGATGGTGATGATGGTGATGATGATGATGGACATACAGGGCCGAGGCTCAAACTGAAACAGAATTTGACTCTTTAATCCATCTAACTTAAATTCATTTGATTTAAATTCTTTGATTTGTTGTAAAAATCTCGACAAAAACACGTTTTTGTTTCATTTCGCGCGGTGACGCCTCCTCCTCGAGCTGTTTCGCCTCAAATATTTTAAATTTTACGCATTTATTTCCTCTCTTTTCCTCTTATTTCTGATCCTTTAAATTAAACTGATGTTAAAATATCTGTTTGGATATTTAGTCATATTTCTGATTCACCCTCCGTCTTTGTTTTCCACCTGCTGTTTTCTGCTGCAGTGGTGTGGAGTGCTCGTATTGTGTAAATGTGTGTGTTTCTCGGTCAGAGTCAGAGGCTGTTTGTGTCCAGATGTAGCAGATGTAGATGCGGCCTGCTGCAGACTCTGATCACAGCTGTTTATCTCTCATTCATTAGAGACAAAATGAAGATTTTTTAAATTTTAATCCAAATATAAACTGATTTTTCAAACTTAACGCACAAACACTGAGGCCTAAACGTGTTTTACGCGCTGAATGTGAAGAAAGAAAACCAAAAAAAATCCTCAAATCTGGTTAATTTTCATTGGAGATATTTATTTTTTATTTATACTAAATTTAAAAAGACGAAAATAAACAAAAAATTTCAAAAAGAGATCCCAAATTTATCCTCCGAGGGATTATTGAAGCACTTTAGATTATGAATATGAAAATAAACGTCTCATTTCGTTTAAATTATTCCTCTTTAACCTGTAAAGTGACTTTTCAGAGAGGAAAATTTGACTGAAAATGAGCGAAAGAATTTATTTGTGAAATTTTACGAGTTATGAAAAATAATCCTGAGATAATCCGAGGATTATCACACAGGAAAATCCAAAAATATCCATAAAATCACTGCTGGAAATGTGCTTTAACAGATTAAAAATTAATGATCATGATTGAAAAATCAAATGATCTGATTCTGGGCCGATCAAATGATGTTGTTTTCTGCCAATAGTGACAAATATCGATCTGTTTACAAACTCTTGACCCAGTCCTCCTCTTCTTCTCCTTCATACTCACAGACTTTATTTTTGTTTAATGGTTAGTTTAGTTTCCATTGATCTCAAGACGCTGAAGATGATGATGATGATGATGATGGTGATCTGATTAGAAGCGCGTGTGAACCCTCCTTCTCTCTGCACGTCCTCGTGAGCCTCTCTCGCACCTTTAGAGAGAGAAAGAGAGACATGATGAGGGTTAGAGACTCTCTCCTCCTGTCTGTTTCTGATCACTCTGGTTCCTCTCAGATGTTTTAGTTTCTCAGTGTGTGGAGGAGAAGAAGGTTGGAGGCAGAGGAGGAGTGTGTGTGTGTGTGTGTGTGTGTGTGTGTGTGTGTGTGAGTGTGTGCGCTTGTGTTTCTGCGTAATGGAGATGATGCGCAAAGTGTTTTTTTGCATGTTTTTTTCCTTCTGTGTTGCATGCTGAGGGTGATTTTGCGCACACAGGAGAGAGGGGGACTTGGTGCACATTACGCAGCTGCACAAGTCCGTCTTTGTGCTCCTTGAATGCAACTTAAAGTTCTCACACAAACATATAATGTATATATATTTATATATTTTTGTCGATGAGTGTGGAGGTGTGTGTGCGTAAAAACCCGGACAGACTCGAGCGCTTCATTTCGATTCACCGGGGACCCCTGCGCGCAACAAGAGCCCCCCATGGGTGCAATAGTGCAAACACAGGCTGCGGTGATTGGCCAGAGGTTGATCAGATGGTACACTTCCCCTCTGTATTCAGTGGCACCTCGCAACCCCCCCTTTCAGCAAAAACCAAATCTCGGATAAAGTAATGGCAAAACCACTTGGACTATAAAAGACAACAAATCATATTCCTCCGGAGTATATACACCCCGTTGTCCACCCAATGAGTTCCTATTTTGTTAACTCAACTTTTCCCGTGTCTCTACCGGGAGGACAGGACTCTCTCCTGGGTCAGATACCGCTCTATTCCTCGGGATACACCGATCCGTTAAGACACTACTCCAACGCGGCCACATATGGAGCCGCCAACATGCAGGACAAGGTTTACCCCGCGTCCTACTACCAGCAGACGGGCGCAGCAGCCGCGGCCATCTACGGCCGAGCCGGCGGAGGAGCGCCCTGCGACTACAACCCGGTCGGGACTTTCTACAAGGACGCGGAGGGCTCGTGCGCTTTCTCGAGCCGCGAGGAGCAGCCGCTGTTCGTCACTCAGGAGCATCAGCAGCGCAAAGCGGAGTGCGCGGAGCAAACTGTCAGCATGAGCAGCAGCCTCGACGACAAGTCCTCGACTCTCATCTACCCGTGGATGCAGAGGATGAACGCCTGCTCCGCCGGTGAGTAAACCCACACAACCACACACCACACACCACTGTACGCTTTCTCTCTCTGTGTATTATTGTCACGCATGCAGCCTGGAGGGTAAAAACAGTCCCGCGCCGCGTGATGGAGTGAGCGTCCCGAGCCGCGCAGAGTTTACCTGACAGCTCCCCACAGACTGATCCGAACTTTACGCGCAGAAACGTGAAATAATCCGAGAGTTGGAGAGTTTGAGATTATCGTTAATGGATCTTTGTGCGCCTTTAGGGCTTCCACTGCTCCTGATTCATCATACATACATACATACACGACCCGCACGCGCACTCACACGCACGCACACACATGCAGACTTGGCCTACATCATCCAAGATCCAACTTAAAGCCTCACCAACTCTTAGAAACAGGCCTTTATGAGGCTGAAAAGCTACTTTTAATCATCCAAAAACGCACCAAATCCTTCAAAATAAACACAAATATATCTGAATTTAATTATTCATCTTTACTCTATTTATTTTACACATTTTACATCCTGACTGTACATCTTTACTGTAACGAGAACAATACAGAGATACAGAGAGAGATACATCATGAGGCCACTTTTACGCACAACATTTCAGCCTCTTTCTTACAGTAGCCTCCATTAATCACCTCATTTAGGACTTTTTTACAAACAAAATTAATCCAAAGCTTAAAATAAACTCACTTTAATGCGCAACATGGATAAAATAAACAGACATAGTTGAAAAATGTTGAGAAACTATTTTAAGATTTCTTTAAAAAGAATAAAACCTAAAGTGTGCCAAGGTGAGGCGTTTACGCACTGTGGGAAGATGCAGATAAGAAAAGAAATTAACTGGATATTTTTAAAAAAGATCAGTCAGATAGTGTTTAATATTTATACACATAATATTGTCTTTTTTAAAATGTTGTTTTGTTGTAAACAGCAGATCTGTTAACGTGTTATGGTATTTTTCAGACACACGCCTTCAGATTTGCAGTGTACTGTCAGGTAGATCTTCTCAGGCACTTTGGAAATCACTTCATTTGACTCCTGAATTATTCATCCCTGAGATTTAAATCATTATTATTTTTTTCTTTCAGGACCATTTGGCAACAGTGGCCGCAGGGGCCGACAGACCTACACCCGCTACCAGACCCTGGAGCTGGAGAAGGAGTTCCACTTTAACCGCTACCTGACCAGGAGGCGCCGGATAGAGATCTCCCACGCGCTGTGCCTCACCGAGAGACAGATCAAAATCTGGTTCCAGAACCGCAGGATGAAGTGGAAAAAGGAGAACAAACTCCTGAACCCCTCAAAGACAGCGGAGGAGGAGGAGGAGGAGCAGGCGGAGAAAAAGAGCTAAAAGGACACTGAAGAAAGAGAAGAAAGAGGAGAGAGAGAAGAGAGAGAGAGGGGCACGTGTGTGTGTGTGTTTGTGGCACACTCCTAAAATAAAGTGTATCATTGTAGATAAAGTGCTGAACCTTCTGTTAGAGATAGACTTGATTTGAGTCTGTGCACGGTGATCCTGTCTGCATTAGAGTTTCAACCTCTTTGTCTTTGTGCTCGTCTGTTCATTTAGGGGACTATGCAAGAAGAAGAAAAAACAGAAAAAATCCGCCAAACTGTAAATAATTCTGAGTGTTTAGTTTTTGAACATGTTGTTACCTCATCTACTGACTCTAAGTTTGATTGTTTTTGTCCCCTCATGACATTAAAAAGAGACTCTCTGTGTGTCTCTGATGTTCACCTCGTGCTGTAGTTGTTCTATAATAATATAAATAATAATAATAATAAAACTAGTCTTTAGGCTTGTTGTTTATCCACATTTGTACAGATCTGTTCCATGTTATTTATTGTTCTTCATTTGGATATTGTGTGCAATATTTTGTTTAGAAAATTGTACATAGAAATAAAGGCTTTTTGATGGATATTGGAAACGTCTGTGGCCTCATTCCTGCACGTGAAAATCCTTTTTTAACTTTTTATTGTCATTAAAAATTAAAAATATGGTGCATTTGGACTCCAAATAAACCCATAATTTGGCACAAAAGCGTGCGTAAAGATCGGGATAATCTCCATTTTGACGCCCGGCACGTTAACCTGCCACCTCCGCGTGGATAAGTCAGTGTTATGGTCTACCTGAGCCTTTTGTGGCCTACATTATCAGCGTGTTACATAAATGATGGATGGCCCTCCGCGCGGCCTGGAAGGAGCAGTACCAAAAGCGTCCGGAAGATGGCGCTCTCTGCCTGCGCGGCTCTCGGGGGCGCAGCGGGGAGGCACCATTGACTGGAGCCTAACGACCATTATTTCGTCATCATTTGTAACCATGGAGCATGAATTACCTCTTGAAGTCATCAGTGAGGATTTACGACTGGTCAACAAAGGCACGTGATTCCCGAACGCTCTCCCATATTTGGCCGCATACCTGGCAAAGTACAGTAGGGCTTCATTGCTTATAATTCATGATTGCATCCATAAATCGTGCAAGCACACAGGATTATAGCGACAAAGATCTACAAATCGAGGCTTTAAAAATCCAAGCAAATGAGCTCTTACTTTGTAAACTCGTTCTCAGGGCGCTATCCAAATGGCTCCGACTATC
The DNA here is from genome assembly GCA_962446985.1 of Xyrichtys novacula. Classification (NCBI taxonomy): domain Eukaryota; kingdom Metazoa; phylum Chordata; class Actinopteri; order Labriformes; family Labridae; genus Xyrichtys; species Xyrichtys novacula. Next base: position 399,136 of record OY660882.1, on the reverse strand, counting down.
AGTTACTAAATTATGGGACTAACGGCGCTGTGAGCGGCTCCTTCAGAGACCCTGGCACCATGCACTCCGGGTCTTTCGGCTACAACTACAATGGCATGGACCTAACCGTGAACCGCACCAACACGGGCGGCCACTTCCCGGCGGTGCGCGACGATGCCCGGGGCTTCGGCCCGGACGCCCGCTACAGCAGACAGACGCCCAACTGCTCGCTCTCCTCTCCAGATCCGGTGCCGCCGTCGTGCGCCTCAGCCAGCCGGGAGCCGCTGGAACTAAAGAGCCCTTCTCCTCCCTCTGACCGGAGCGCGACCTCGAGCGGAGGCAACAAAAGCACGGGCGCTCATTTCACGGAGATAGAGGACGCCACGGTGGCTTCTGAGACCGAGGAGGGCGCGCACAGCAGCGGCGGATCAAGCTCTGCTTCCCGGGCGCAGCAGCAGCAGCAACAGCAGCAGCAGCAGCAGCAGCACCAGGACCCTAACGCCACCTCCTCCACCCCTACATCAAATGATTGCCAAACACCACAAATATTCCCCTGGATGCGGAAGCTGCACATAAGCCATGGTATATCCACACTCTGCTAATATTTATATTTGAGGGATGTCACGCTCGTAAATCTGTCAGGTGTTGCATGAGTGAGCAGCTGGCTGGAGAGGAGCCTGTTTTTGCGGAGTGGTTTGCGGGGTTTGTGGCTCTCAGGTGAGGGTTCGAGGTTCATGAGAGGGAGCTTTAGAAATGTGGATTCTTGTGCGTAAAAGAGGAGCTGTTGGAGAGCAGCAGGAGGAGTGTGTGAGTGAGTGTGTGTGTGTGTGATGTTGCATGCTTTTCTTCTTGTTGTTGGTGGTGTTGTTGGTGTTGCAGTGCAGTTCCTAATTGTGCAAAAATTCTCTGTAAAATTGTAGATATGACCGGACCTGATGGAAAAAGGGCCCGAACCGCGTACACCCGGTACCAGACGCTAGAGCTGGAGAAAGAGTTTCACTTCAATAGGTACCTAACCAGACGGCGGAGGATAGAGATAGCCCACGCCCTGTGTCTTTCCGAAAGACAGATCAAAATCTGGTTTCAGAACCGCAGGATGAAGTGGAAGAAGGACAATAAACTGAAAAGCATGAGCCTGGTGACGGGAGGGAGCGCCTTCCACAACTGAATAACTTTTTCTGTTTTTTTGGATTTTTTTTTTGGAGGGAGTCAAAAAATAATAAAAAAAAATAGTGAAAACACGTTAAAAAAAGAGAATCCATGAGTACTGTAAAGCTATAAAAAAGCGCAGCACCTTCCTTCCAGCATGCTAGTATTGTGATAGAAGAAAAGAAGAAGAAGAAGAAGAAGTATTCTGTGGTGTCCAAATGCCATTTTTAGTTCCTGTTGTTGTAGCTTCGTAGATGTGGAGAAAAAAACATGTAAATATTACCTTGGGAAGAGGGGGGTTGTTCATTATCTGTCTCTCTTGAAGGTGTTTCAACTTTGAGCTCTTTATTGTGAATCTCTCTCTCGGTCTAACAGGAGTAAAATTCATTGTACAAAAACAAACAAACAAAAAAAAAAAACACAAGAGTTTCCAAACCATATGCTGCTCTTCATTGAATGTACCTGATGCGCTTTAGTGTAACTTTTGATGCTCTTTTTGATCTTGTGACCAGATCCATCCAAGAAGAAGAAGAAGAAGATGAAGCCAGGTGTTGTAGCTCTATAGGATATTTTGTGCATCTGTTATTATGATTATTATGATTATTATTATTATTGTTTAGGTCTAATTATGAGCAATGCAAATGTATTCAACCTGTCAATGTGATAAATTTTTAGTGCAAAGGGTTATTCTGTGCATATAGAGGCAGTGATGTAAGCTTTTTTCGCCAATAAGCTTTTTGTATTTGTAAGTGAACTCATAGCGCTTGGAAATAAAGTTTCTCTCAATTGCTTTGAGCGTCTCCTCGCCTGTGTTATCACGCAGAAGAATCCCAAAAAAAAGGGCTTGGAGATAATGCGCGCAAACTCAACATTTCAGGCTCCATTTTGCAGCAAAGAAAACAAACTTTTTCTCAAACTTACCTCCTCTGGTTTCTCCCAGCGAACAGGGGGGCAGACTTTCCAGGAGAGGAAATAGGCAGTCAGTAAAATCCAAACAAATCAAAAATTAAAAAAAGAGAGAAAGAGAGGTTGTCTTTGGCTTTCAGGTAGGATATAAGCAAGGCTCAAGTTGGTAAAAATCTCCCCTTGCCAAAGATTGTATAGGCCTATATTACTTACAGACTGTGAAAAGTCACGTGAGGTCCATAAAGTTGGTTTTATGGTTTTGGGGAGTAGACAATGTACTATATAATTCACAACCTTGAATGAAAGTGACGGCTTAACTGCGTGGATGGGACTGGAAAAGGCTGGACTGCATGAGGAAGGTGGAGATGTCCGGTCAGATCTGCAGGGCGAACATGGACAGAGATGACTTTTGACTAAAATAACATGGCTGCTTAGGAAATTAAAATCATTTAGGTGGTAAATTTTCCCAAATATGCTGCTTACACTCCTCATTTTCATTTTCATTTTTTGGAGACTGATATTTTTGGCGTTTATGCGCAAAAGAAATTTGGATAAAAATATAAAAACTTTCACTCTTTGGACACAAAAAATCAGATATTAAAGGATATTAATATTGTTTGTGTTTGGTGAAATAATTGCAAGATAAAAAAAGACACATTTGTGAGTCACTGTGCGTCTTTGTGCAGCTGGCATGAAACGAACTTGAGCGAGCTCCTGCAGTGATTTATCCCGGTGAGAGGAGTCACAGAGCGGCCAAAGGTGAAGTCTCGGACAGCCCTGTTCTGGACGCAGGCTTCACTGCTTCAACATAAAGACATCTCCCTCCTATATGTATGCATTGTCTCCCTCTCCTCCTCCTCCTCCTCTTCCTCAGTGCAATATTTTCCAAGTCTCCTCAAACTCATCTTCTCAGGTTGGAAAAAAAAAAGTTAAAACCAGTGGTGGGCTATAAGGGTCCCAGACATTTTGCACATATTCATAACTATTAAGTGGCAATTGAAGCAGCGTAATGAGTATTGCATATTGATAGGGGTAATCTGGAGCCGGATCTCATGCATTATTCATGGCGGCGGGGATCATGGCAGGGTCAGGAGACGGTGCAGGAGGCTGCTGCTGCAGCCGCAGATGCGTCAGGAGGAGGAGGAAGGAGCAGCGCACTGCTGCCACACTTTGCACTGTCACGATGGAGAAATCTGTGTTTTGCACTGAAGGGAATAGACTTTTTTTTACACCAGATTTTGATTTTTAAAAAGAAAACTGCTGCAGAAAGGTGACAGAATTTAGATCCTGGAGTTTCTTCTCTGCTGTAAAGTAAAATTTTAAAATGTGTTTGAAAATTTTTGGAAATTAGGTGATTAAAGAGTAGATTTTTTTATAATCAAAAACCTAATTTTTAACCCTTAGACGTCTGTTTCATAAAATATTCTCCTGCAACCTCAAGAAATCAGCTCAGTAAATCCAAAGTCTGAATTAGAAAAGTGCAGACCTGATCATTTTGCAAGAAGAATGAAAAAAAACAAAACCTTTTTTTTAAACCTCAAACTTCCTCTCAGTGCCTCAATAATTTCATCCTAATGACAAAAAGATTAAAAATAATGTCCCTTCAGCTGCTTTTTTTTCTTTTTTTTCTGGGGTCAGTTTGTGTGTCATGATGCTGAACATCTGGCACTCACCGTGTGTGTGTGTTTCTGTGTGTGTTTTGTCTATCTGTGTGTGTGTGTTCCTCACCTTTCTGTTACCGGCTTTCAGAGGACTTCACGCTGCAGTTCAGCCGCTCCGCCAGCAGAGGGCGCCTCAGACCGAACCTCAGGATGATGGATGAGTTTTTCCTTCCTCAGCTCGTGCGCTGATCATCATGGAGGGGCCCGGTAGGTTACAGAGCACAAACAACAGAGACACAGACACGGGTTTGACACAGAGAGCATCAACTCAGAGGGAAAATACAAACTTAAATCCTCGAAAATCTGAGCTCTGGAGGGTTTAAGATTCTGTTTTTTTTACAACTGAAAACCAGAAAAGCAGCTCTGACTGTTTCTGTAAAGACTGAACTCAAGTAAAATCTCAGGTCTGTTTTTTTAACCTCTCTGAAGGGCTTCACATAAATGTTTTTTAAAGACACATGTGGAATAAATACTCAGGATGTTTTTGAGTACTTTTTATGCTTTTTTTCTGAATTTTATCACGATTATTTCTTGAAACACTTGGATATCCTAAAACAGTATATTTGACTAACTTTGTACGGTGGCCCTGAGAGGACAATGCACAAATATTTTCGATGCAAAAAACAGTTTGCTGAAAACCAAAAAGATTTAATGAAAAGCCCCCCAAAAATCACAAAATGCAGAAATATTTCATGGAATCCAACTACTGGATAAAAAGTATATACAAGTTTTTTTTTTTGTTTTGCAATTTTATGTGCATTTGATGAAATATTTTGTGTTTGGCCAAGTGGTTTTAGGTTTCACAGAATATTTTTAGAGAAATCTTTTTTTTTTTTTGCATTCTAATAAAATTGTTTTTCTTTTTTTTTTTTGCATTTTTTAATTAGACTTTCAGATTTGGTAAAAATAATTTAGAATTTTGTGAAATATTTTTGGGGATTTTGTAAGACAGTAAAAAAAATTGTAAAATATTTGTGCTTTTCAACATATATAGTCTCCTTTTATGGAACATTTTGTCATTTTAAATATTTTTGAAAATAATTTTTTGTCATTTGTGAATTTTTTTGACGACATATTTCTAGGTAAATGAACAGTTTCGTGAGTTGAGAAATCTGTTTTTGCATCGTAAAATCTTGATTCAGTTGACCTTCAGAGCCACCGTACTTTTGTTGAGTCTCAATAAACTTTTGTATTTTTTTAATTTAAAACTTATCTCACATTAAAAAGATTCTCAATTTGACTCAAAAAAACAAAACAATACACCAGTTTAAGAACTTTTTTGTCGTAAATTAATGGTTTAACATCGATTTATCTGCTGGGCAAAGTGTTTTATCTCTGAATGCACTCAGCACCTCTGATTCAACAGCTTCAATAAACTCAGAGATTAAGAGTTCATAAAAAAAACAGATAATCAATAAAAGACAACAGCTGAATAAAATCAGCAGAAAAGGAAACATGACACAGATGAAAGGATGAATATGAGCAGGTGAAAAATGAGACCTGAGATGATCAACTTTAACTTCCAAACAAAGAAAGAAAAAGATGAAAAATGAGACATAAATAAAAAAAAGATAACTATTTTATTCATGTACTTTAGCCAGCAGAGATTTAATAAATAAAGTTTAAGTTTTAAACTCAGTCTTGTGACGGTCATGTGACACTGAGAGTGATGGTCAAAGTTCAAACATTGATATGATTTGGATTTATGACACACTGAGCTGTTAAAGGTTTGTTTGTTAAAAATAACAATTATAATCATTTTAATCAGTTTTTCTGTGGAGTCTTTAAAAAGAAGGGTTTGAAACAGAGCTGAGCAAAAACAAGAACAAAAACAGGAAAACCCTGAATTTGATCCTGACGTCTCTGCCTCAGTCTCCTGACAGCGCTCTGATTTACCCGCTCACTCTTTTCAGGAGTTCAACCCATAAATTCAAAACCGACTGCGACTTACAGTTCATCACTTTTTCACTGAACATCCAGAAAAATCAAACATTTAGGAGATAATTTCTCATGTGCATGTTTTAACCTTTTCACAGACGTCTTATCTTTGGATAAAAGTTAAAATATCCTCCTCAGTTTTATTATTAAGTTTTATTATTATTATGATTTTAACTAATGCTGTTCGGCTCAGATGTGGATAATAGAATTCTTATTTATGGCTGACTTTGGTGTTTTTGAAAATAATGTGTTTTATTTTGAGACTGTGAATTATAATCTGCAGTATATTGAGTTTTTTTTACACTTGTGAAGACAGACTTTGTTGTTGACATGCTGAAAATGTATCAGAGTTTGTATTAATCAGGTCTAACTTGAAGGTTTTTCTCTCTAATATACGAGTGTCTGCGAGGCTGAGATCAGGTTCATTTTGGTGGAGCTGCAGCTTCTGTCCTCCTGACGACCTGTCATCTATATAAACCCTGTAGATCCGAATTTGTGTAAAAATAACAGCAGCCACAAGTTCGCATCTTTGGGAGTATGTAGGTGATGACGCTTCAGCTCAAACGGACGAGAAAAGGTCAATAACCTTTGAGTAAAAAGATGTTTTATAAAGTTTTCAGGCCTTCACTGTGTTTTCCTCCCTTCTTCTTCTTCTTCTTCTTGCAGCAGCACTTTGTGGGTGAATATGACATCTGTGAGAGTTGCAGGACAGGCCTTCAATGTGGGTCATTGTTCAGCACATCATTTATCTTCTTTTCACGGCGCCGGCCTGCGGTCGAGGAGGAGTTTTAGTTTGCAGGGAAACGTGAGGAGGACCTCAAACAAACGGCTCCAACGGACTCCAAACAGAGAGGACTGAGAAAAACCCGCTCCCTGATGACAGGATGAGACCCACAAACATGTAAGTTTAAACCAAATATGTGTTTTTATTCTCAGTTTTATTTTTAGTGTTGTTTTCTGAGCAGCAGCTAAAATATATACGTGACTAAAAATACTCTGAAAAAATGGCTGTAAGCTGGTAAAAAAAAACGTGCTGTATGTAGATAAATGTGGAGGGAATCAGACTTAAAATTACTATTTATTATGATATACGTTATACAACCACAACTGTGTGTTATAATGAATCATATTTGGATTTATATCCAGATTTTGTGTTACAGTTTAAAGCCACAGTCAGGGTTTTTTTGCTGGCTGTAAAACAGATAATAAATTAATACTGAAGATTTTTATGCTTTTATAATGTTTTTTTTAACCTACAAAAGCAAAAGGGACTTTCAGCAACATGCCTGAAACTTTTTTTTGGTGATAATTAATAATTAAAAATTGTAATAATTAATTGGTTGGAGGGGTAGGCGACTGACGACACTCTGAAAAAACAGCATTTAAGAAAGTGAACATTTACAGATATCTTTGTCCGTTAAAGAAAACAGGAAACAGTTGTATTTGTTATTTTTGAATGCTCAGAACAAGATCAGTGAAACTGTGAGATGCTCATCTTTGTCCACAGGGGGCGCCAGAATCAAAACAAACCAAAAGTTCCCCACAGGAGCTTTAAGTAGCGCAAGAAAAAGTCATGCAACGAACTCTTCGCATCAAAATTAGACTTAAAAAAAGTAGAATTTATTAAACAAGATGTCCTTTATGAAAATATTTATGGATTGGGGAGTGGGGATGGCTAAGGAGGTCAGTGCGCCCCATTTTCCCGCACTGTTCTATCCATAAAGGTAAAAATCGCTCAAAAAAATACTAAAAAATAAAAATGAAAAATAATCTTAGATTTTAATTTTTCCTCTACAAAAAGGTGAGAAGACTTATTCATTTGACCATAATAAGAGAGCAGAGTGAGGTATTTTCAAAAATAATATTGTTTAGACACATGCAGAAAAATTAAAGCAGAGACCTTTTTGTCCACAGGGGGCGCCAAAATCAACCCAAACAGCAAACTCCTAACAGGAGCTTTAAGGTGGAATTTCTCTGAAACTTCTGTACGATGTTAGGCGGACTATCCTTAACAAGGTTAGAGCAATAATATTAATAAATGTGTATAAATGTGTGAATCGCCAAAATGTAGAATAACACAAATACTCTTGATTTTTTTTTTTTTTTTTTAGAAAGTTAAGTTTTGGTATTTTTTTAATTAAATGTTTCTGTTTGAATTTGAAAAGTATGAACTAGAGCTGATAATAACTCAAAGACGTCAGTATATTATCAGGGTTTCTTAACTTATTTAGTTCCTACATACTGTAAATTTATCTGAGATTAGAGATATATATTCCTTATAGGAGAGACCTGGTCAAAAATGGCCAAAAGTTTTTCAGATTTACACAGCAGACCTACAAAAGTCTGTTAAACTGCACACAGAAAACCTGGTTGCAGACTTGAACAGAACAGCAAACAAAGCTGCTGAATCTCATCCCTCAGTGTTTGGAGGGAAGAAAGTGAGTCTGTTATTTTACACTGAATGGTTTTATAAATAAATATATACTGGAGACCAAACTGGCGTGTACTCAAAGCAGTCCAACTGACAAAATGAACTTTCTACAATACTCTTATTCTTTGAGAAGCACAAGTAAATTAAAGTTTATTTAATTTAAGTTTAAAGTAATGTGCCTCCAAACTGTGAAACTGTGTAAAAGTACTGAATAAAAATGCACAAGTTTGACACAAATCTCTTTAAATTAACATTTATTTTTCATGTTTAGTGTTCAATTCTCCTAGTTTCCTCTGCTGTGAGTGTATAGCTTTAAATTCAGTAATACTTTTTGATTTTTCCCTTAATTCGAGACCAGTGTGTGTGTGTTTTTTTTCTTTTTTACCTTTTGACTCCGCTCGTCCTGCTGCTTCACACAACATCATCACGCTGGTCAGCTGTAAGAAAATATTAAACATATTATTATATGATTGGACCAAATTAACCGTTTTAGACTGTTATGTAGAGAAATGCTGTCATTAAAGATAATGCAATAAAAGGACGTGTGCAAAAAAAGTTACTGTGAGGAGGTTTTGGTTTGTGTAAGTTATAGCGCCCCCTGTAGACAAATATTCGCATCTTAAGAAACTCGTCACAGCTTTTAATTTGAAAGTCTTTTTCCTCCAGCCTGCCGTCAATCATCTGCTCTGACACCTCCCTCCTCGGTGAAAACATTCAAAGCATGTCGCTGAAAGTCACAAAAAAAACGGACCAGTCTTAAATGAAATAGTTTCACACTGTTAAAAACTCCTTACTAGAGCTTTAAAAACACTTAAAAGGTGGCGTTAACGTCCACTGATGCTCAGTTACAGCTCTTTAAAAAGGACCAAATCACATCGATCTGCTCACAGCCACATTATAATGTGGTGTAAACCAGCAGTAAATGTTTATGCTTCTTATAAACACCACATCAAGTAGAGTTTTATTGAGGTGACCTGGTGTTTAAAAGCTCCCACTTTGTCTGGTTTATTTCACGCTGAAAATTCAGATTTCTTTTTCTGACTTTTTCTAAATTTTCCTGTATTTTAGGACGTTTATTTTTGTTGTTTTTAGTTTATTTGGTTTGTCGCTGAAGTTCTCTGAGCTGTAAATCCTCTCGGAGTGAGCATGTGGCTCCTGCAGATAATTGAAGGAGAAGTTTCAGAGCGAGGAGGAGGAGGAGGAGGAGGAGGGTGTTCATGTCCGTCACAAGTCAGACAGGCAGCATAAAGAGTGTGGAGCTCATTGTGGCACAGCTGTGTGTGTGTGTGTGTGTGTGTGTGTGTGAGCTCAGAGATCAGACATGAATTTATATTTATCCAGTTCGTCTTCATCCAGCACAGACTTATCGTGTCGCTCCATCTGCATGTTCCCTCCTCCTCCTCCTCCTCCTCTTCTTCTTCGTCTCCTCTCATCCATCACCGAACATTTAGACTCTGTGAAGACAGCGCACTTATTGCTGATTTTCTTTGTATTTATATGACACTTTTTATGGCTCTATAAAGGCCATCGGGCAGATTGATGTCTCTGTGTATGCTAAGTTGCCAGTTTAATAGGTACACACCTCTGTGTCTCGATGTTTCGCTCTCATTGTCCGGGGAGAAAAAAGAAAAACACAAGAACATTTTCTGCAAAAAGTTATCAAGCTTTAAAGTCACGTCTCGGTGCGTTAGTTTTCTGTGTGTGTTGGCTCAGTTTTCAAACAGGACAGTTTAGTAGGACTTAAATCTTCATATTACGGAAAAGTGTTTCTTTCTACAGTGACAAAAGTGTCTGTATTTTTTGAGATTTGTCTCAGTGTTGATCCTTTTTCATAAGCTGTTAAAGACATCTCTTCTTTGCTCTCCCTTCCTGCAGAGTTATTTTTAACAGGAAAACTGATCCTCTGAAAAGCTGCTTTGCAAATAGGTACAACCGTCACTCCCCAAGCTTTTGAGCAACATATTATGGCTTTCCATGTTGCACATTGGCTCTGTTTTTATGGTTATAAAGGCTCAAAGCTCCTCTCCAGTAAGTGGACCTTGTTTTGTTAACCTACTAGTTTAGTATTTGAAAAATAAATACCCAAAACTTAATGAAATATCAGTTTTAAGATGTAAGAAACTAAACTATATGCTGCATGATTTCAGGGCCAGTTTGCATGAGTTTCCTCGACATTTATCCAAACCTTTTTTGAGAGGCGTTAGAGTTAAATATGTCTGTAAATGAACCTTATTAAAGTCAAACTTTCATTTATTAAAGAAGAATCAAATAGCGGCATATTTTCAGGACATTAACACACATCTCTCATCAGCTCATGGAGCTTTGTCGTCTCTTATTCACGTCTGAAAGCTCCTGAAATGTCTTGTAGTTCGTCAGTTTTATGTGAAGACTTAAAGTGGTTATGTTTGCTGTTTCCTTAAAGAAATAGTACTGACATGTTTTTATTAAAGTAAATAAAACTTTGCTTAATACTCTGCTTTATGATAACGATGCTAAACATGAACTAGCATGTGAGTCCATGAGCATAAATGTCTTTTTATGTTTATGAAATCTTGGAGAGTCTTTGTCTCCAAAACTAACTTTTAAGAAGGTTGAATCTCTGACATTAGTTGAAACTTTAAAAGCTTTTAAACCTCCTCTCCTTGTCGTCAACAGTGTGTGGAGTTAGCTTCTTGTTTATTTATTGTCTGTTTATTTAATTCACGATAGAAACTATAAACTGCGGATGTGGCTGAAAGCTCCTGATTATTCCCTGTGAGTTGACCTTGTCCTGTGAGTTAGTGTCTGCTATCATTACAGGCCCAGCATAAATCTTCCTCTGAGGGCGCTGCCTTTGGTGACTTTGGGCCTCGTTGAAAAAATATCAAATTGGGCCTCGCCGCTTTATTGATGAATATTTCGACATATTTAAGGTTGCTGTCACTCATGAACCTTCACTGAAGAATCATCCTAACTTTCCGTGTGGTGTCGCTGCTTACAATCAAAGATAATTGTATGATTGCAGAGTGCAGTAATCATAACCATGTGTACCTAATAAACTGGCCAGAGCAGGATGACATATTTTGATTTTGATGTCGGTTAGGTCTGTTTTTCATCGATTTCAGGAGACTTAACAATAGAATGACAATAAAATACAGGTGAAGAGAGGCGTAAAGTAAAAAAACATGCAAAACTAGAAAAGATACTGTGAATATTTTTTCAGTATTGTTTTTGTTTTTCATTAGTCAGTGAAATAAACATTTCAGCTCCACAAAAATGTGAATTTTCAGGCCATAATTTGTGGTTTTGGGCATTAAAGGGTTAAACATAGGTTTAAAAGATTTGCATAACCACCCGTTCACTATACATAACGTGCAGCTCGAGTCAGTATTGGGTCGGTCCGTCAAAGACCACATCTAGACGTCAGTGTGACGTGCAAAATAGGTTAGAAATTTAGGCATCCAAATTGGACCTTTTTTTTAGACTTTGCTCTGACGTTTAAAATTTGGACATCATCTGAAAACCAAATCTAGACGTCAGCACAACCGCAAAATGGATCCAAGATTTAGACGTTGTTATTGGACCTCTTTTAGACGTTAAATGATGACGTTTGTACCTCATCATCGAAAAAACAAAACAAAACATTAAATAGATGTCATTCCGACGTCGCATCACTCATACATACAAAAATAAAAAATATGTTACATTTTTTTTATTGCTCTTGGGGGCCCCCTACTGGCCACGAGGCCCTAAGCAGGCGCTTAGTTCGCTTTGGCCTTGGGCCTAGTCCGCCTATTCATACCTGCAGTAACCAACACCATGTATTTATTTCTAGCATATTTACTGCACACACACTCATTCATATATAAAGTTCAGCTAAACTGCATTTTGTTGTTCCTGTACTTGTACTGTGTTCAATGACAATAAAGTTGAATCTAATCTAATCTAAGATCCTGCTCACCCTGTTGGGGATTCTAACATGCATAACCACCCTTTCACTGCGCATGCTCCCTGTTAAACACATCATCCTGACCTTATATTAAAGAGGGTTTTTTTATCTGAAATGAACAAAATCAGACCCCGCTGCTGCAGGTCCTTGTATAGATCTGTTCAATCTATATCCAAACGCTCTCTGTGGCTCAGAGATCAAAGGTGCTCCGCTGCATTAATTAGTTAAATATTACCTCTCTGAGCCAATCAGAGCGATCGAGCTGAACGTGAAGATGAGAGATCAAAGCAGGCGCATATCGATCACCTCCTCCACCTCCTCCTGCTCCTCCACCTGCAGCAGTCTGACGGTCAGCCTGTAAAACAGAGAGTCAGGGCCTTTATTCTGACAGGCTGAACTTGTGACTGCATGCTCCACATTTCCACGCAGCCTCACTGAGAGTTAAATTAGAAACAAGACGTAATGCAGCCGCTATGTGAGTGTGTAAAAGGAGCAGACCAAATACTGATAGCTTTCTCTGCCGGGCTTATTTATGGGCAGCTCTGGCATCGCTCCTAAATGGGGATGTTGAATTTATTATTACAGCGTTGGACACGTTCCCAGGAGTGTTTATTATACACAGAACAGAGACGTTTGCATGCTCTCATGGGTGATTTTTTTAGGCTGGAAATGCGGCTTAATTTCTCCAGGATAAAATCACAAAAAAATGATTATTTTCGTATTTAAATTCTTGTAAAAGTGGCCTCTTTACGTGCAAAAAAATCTGCTTTAAAATGAGCTTCTAAATTCTTTTAATGTAGATTTAAAAGTGCATGTCTTATCTTGATCTCAGGGGCTATTACCATATATGAGCGTGCATGATCAGCAGAAAGGGTCTCTTTTTCCCACACACACACACACCCACAGTCACACACACATACACACACACACACACACACACAGGGGCTGACATTGTGTGCAGAAATGCTTTGCAGGGCGGTGTGAGCTGCAGAAACACTGTCCACTCTGCTTCATGCAAAGCCACATCCAGCAGCAGCAGCAGCACCTCCACCGTCAGTGAGCTGCTGCAGCCTCCTTCCTCTGCAGGGATTATTATCCGGGATTTTTTTTTTTTTGTTCTGAAACCAAAAAGGTGAGAGGAGCACGAAGAGGCAGGATGTAGTGTTTGTTTCCGCGCGGATTGTTTCAGGTCGGGATGAATGTGTGCTGTGGAGGTACGGCAGCCGGGCTGGGTTATGTGTCTTTATGATTTACGAGCCTGACTCCAGCCGCGGTTCAACCAGAGTTCAGAAAGCTGCATGCCTCCAGACTTATTCTCTCTCTCTCTCCTTCTTTTCTGTCTCTCTCTCTCTCTCTACACTTCTGCTCGTCTTTGCTTAATAATTCTGCTCTGTTTAATTTCATATGAAGAGAGAGAGCTCTACATTTAATCAGAGATAGTCGCTGCGAGGATGTTTGCTTTGTTTCTGATCCAAGCTGCAGCGCACAACACACTTTTGTTCTTATTTGTGTGTGTGTGTGTGTGTTTGATGGATGACTTTTTCACCAGATTCTGATGCAACATTTAATTTTCTAGCTTGAAAATGCCAGAGACAGGATTATACATTATTGAATAAAGGCTGTTATTTATTAACAGTCAGAGGGCTAATTTAATTTCTGGAAACTCAGTAATAAAACCAATGCTTTATTTATATTAAAAGCACTTTTGTTTTATGGGCTTATTTATGTTTCCTTTAATTATGTGTAATGCGTTTTCTTTTTTTTTTGGGTGTTTGTGTGCAGAATAATTAGAGACACAATCCTTCGAAATAGTCTGAAATAACTGGATCTTCTGTTTTAACAGAATAATTAAAAAGGAACCATGAGTTAGGCTGGTCTGCTCAGTATTCATTGTTAATTTCTGCACTGAATTTGCAGCATTATCCTTAAAATTAAGGTCTTATTTCCCATGGCCTCTCAGTCCAAAGAAAGCTTTGTGCCAGCTCAGTGAGGTCAACCTTTGTTGAGGAGAAATCTTTTTATTTGCAGGATTAACCTCCAATTTCTTATTTTAAGGTTCCTTTTTTGTAATCACAACAAGCTTTAAATGCAAGTGGGGTAGCATAATTTTCAGATTTGGTATTTTTAGAGAGTTTATCCCTAAATGCATTCTTTTATTTTCTGTGGCCTCTCAGCTCAGGGGAGAGAAATGAGGTTCACATTTAATTTTCAGAGGAAAATAAAAAAGATTTTGCAAGATTATCTTCAAATTTTAGATTTTTTTTCACTTGTGACTTGAGGAGAAGCTTTAGATATGCTCGTACTGTTTTCAAGAGGTTCAATAAAAACAAATAATTATATTTCTCCATGTTTTGCAAGATTTTTGAGAAACTGCTTGGTTGGGATGTCCTTTATCTGCATTTTTTTATTCCTGTGGCCTGTCAGTCCTGATGGGCCGGTAAAGTTTCTACAGAATTGAAGGAAAATGGTTTTATTTCTTCACATAATCTGCAGGATTAGCCCCAAATCTCTCATTTTTAGGGGAGGTTCCTTTTACCAAACTAGTGGCTGTTGATTTCTTGGCAAGCCAGCGAGGTCCAGGATACATTTTCAGGGGTAAATAATGTAAAATAATTAAAAACCTGCACAAATTAAAGCAGATGTTACTCAAACATCTTGTTTCAACCAGTTTTTATTTATGTGGCCTTACAGTCCACCAGAGGTTTGTAGTGTTTACTCTGAATTTTGGGGGTTTATAGAGAGTAAATTATTTAATTTCTGAACATCATTTGAAGAATTAGCTCCATTTCTCTTATTATAAGGAGTTTCTTTCCAGCAACTATTTTCTTTTTACTGCTTTTGAGAGACTTGTGATCTCTACTTTTATCTTTTTATTGGTAAATAAAAGACAAATAATCAAATTTTTGCTAAAAATTAGTTTCATCCAATCCTTTTCCCCCATTTTTTCTTCACTAAACTAATTTTCTGTTGTCTAGTAGAGAGTTAGTAGTCAAGTAGTGAGAGCTACACTAATTTTGGGAGGTAAATAAAAGGAAAATAATTAAGTTTCTGCACAAATTTAGCAAAATTATCTCTAAATGTCTTGTTTCAGGGGGGTGTATTTCAACCAGAGCCTTTCTTTTCCCTGGCCCCTGTGTCCAGGAGAGGCTTGCTATTCATGTCAGCAGACTATTGAGTTGATAAGATGGATCATGCAGTCTCCTCCCTGATTCTGTCTCCGTCTTTTTTTCTCCCTCTCAGGCCAGAAGCGCAGGGCTTTCTGGAAACCTGCCATGTGACATTTGGCTGCCGGCTCTCCGTCAGAAGGTCAAAGGGAAGGGGGCTGCACGGTTCATGGAGATGCAGAAAACCAGTGAAAACCTGCAGCACATCCAGCACCACGACTTCTACAGCGAGGCTTTGGAGGATGTCAGCGGGTTCGGGTGTGATCGTCAGGCGGCTTCAGACACGTTTGAGCGCTCCTCGTTCCCCCGGAGGTCCAGACTGCAGCAAAAGTTCCCCATGAGCAAAAAGATTTTCCCCTGGATGAAAGAGTCCAGACAGTCAGATCAGAAACCCGGCAGGAGGATCACAGGTCTGTATATGAGGCCTTTTCATTTAGTCTGCCTTAATTAAGAAAATGAGCTTTTATTTTCTCTTTGTCAGGTTCAAAAGGTCAGCAGGCCATTCATCAAACTGAGGACAGGCACAAGGCAGGAGGATAAATACACCTTGGCTCAGGTTAAAGCCTCTCAGCAGTCAGCCTACAAGATGTCAGAGACAAATAACATATAACAAGAATTAAAATAGGAAGAGTGGCCTATTGTAAAAAGATAATAGGAAATAGGCTAATGAAATAAATTAAAGTTGTCCTTCTAGCACCAATTAGGTTCAGGTAAGAGGTTAAATTCTGATTTAACCTTAAACATTCATCAAATAGCCCACCAACTTTCTAGTTCAAAACACCAATAAACAATAAACAAGACGCCAACTGTCATTTAAATGGCATATGACCAGAGATAGCAGTTAGCTACTCCTATTTTTAAAAGCCTGATGATATTGGACATTTTTTAATAGTCCAAAAATACAAAATAAAACAAGAATTAGAATAGAAACAGTAGGCTACTGTAAAAAAGGGGGAAAGGGAAAAAAAGGTAATAGTCTAATAAAAATAGAAGGAAAGCTGTATGAGGTTAAATTCTGATTTAACCTTAAATATTCAATGAATAGCCCACCAATTTTCCTGTTCAAAACTCCAATAGACATGATGCTAACTGTCGTTTATAGTTAACATCCGGGTATTTGAGCCTTATAGTTATGGCAGCGGCTAACCATTACAGTAGCAGCACCTGCTAGTGGTGGATGGTATCACTACAGTTAACACACACGACTGGTACTTTGGGCCTACAAATATAAAAAATGTTGATGATTTATCTATTCAGTGCCACTAGCTAGGGTGACGGATTTTAACAGATTCAAAGGCACCTAGCTAGCTTTATTCACCCGGCATGACCAGAGACAGCCGTTAGCTAGTCCTATTTTCAAAAGAATTCGAATAGAAAGAGCAGCCTACTGTAAAAAAGGTAATAGTCTAATAAAAATAAAAGGTAAGAGGTTAAATTCTGATTCAACTTTTAATATTCAACAAATAGCCCACCAGTTTCCCAGTTCAAAACACCAATAAACGATAAACAAGACGCTAACTGTCGTTTATAGTTTATATCCGGGTATTCGAGCCTTATAGAGTTATAGCAGCAGCTAACCGTTACAGTAGCAGCACCTGCTAGCGGCGGATGGCTTCACTACAGCTAACACACACATGACTGGACTTTTGGGCCTACAAATATGAAAAATATTAATAATTCGTTTAACTGACTAGTGCCGTTAACTAGGGTGGTTGTTTTTAATAGATTAAAAATGCACCTAGCTAGCCTTAATCACCGGGTGTGACCAGAGATAGCCGGTAGCTAGTCCTATTTTTAAAAGCCTGATGATAGAGGACACTTTTTAATCGTCCAAAAATACAACTTTATTCTACTATTAAGCAATAGATGTAAATATTAGGCTACTAATAACCTCGACCTTTATCCATAGGCTAAATGTAGAAAAACCCAAGGTGTCTGATATTGGCCTATTAGATCTAAAAAATATGACAACGACCACATGAGATAGACCTGAAACTGTTTATCATAAAGGCCAAAATTTTTGAATCCTTCGTTTTACGCCGTATATCCCTGCTTTCAGTGTACTGTTTTATTTATTTTGATATTGGACACCAAAGTCCAGGTTCAGTCAGGTTGGCCGAACGCATGTGCCCTAAAAACGTGAAAAAGCCAATTAATAAATCATTAACTCGAGTGTAAACTGATAACATTCCCGTAAAAAAAAACAACAGTTTCACTTTCATTCCCCCTTTAGGAACTGCAGCCAAAAAAATATTTTTATTAACTTCACTGTTTTCAAGATTAATCGATTAGTTATGTTATGTTTGAAATAATGAAAAAAAAAACGTGAACAAAGCCAATTAATAAATCATTAATCAAAGTGTAAACTGACTGCATTCTCGTTAAAACACAACAGTTTCACTTTCATTCCTCCTTTAGGAACTGCAGCCAAAAAATATTTTTATTAACTTCACTGTTTTCGAGATTAATCGATTATTGGTCGAAGTTATCAGGCATTGCTATGAGTGTGAGAAAGAAAAATTATCCACAGTGTAAAGCTTGAATCACAGAACTTTGACTGTTTGTATTCAAGTATTCTTGGAGATATTTACTGTAAAACAGATATAACTTTAAATTTATTTTTTAAATCAGCTAATAACTGCAGCATTTATTCGTATTTTTAGTTGACTCGAGTTAATTGGTGCTTTTCTTGTCTTTCAAATGAAGTCTCATTTGTTTAGTTTTTAAAATGAAAGTGCATGCATTGCTTACTTGATCTATATTTTAATTTGGACCACTGACAGAGTTCTGGGTTTGACGGTTTGTGACAGTAGCTATAAAATACAGACTCGGATAGAATAAATAAAACAGGCAAATTAGTTGAAATCTAGATCTCAGAACCGAGAAGGATAAATAAAAATGGAGAGGCTTCCTGTGACTGATCACCAGTTTTGTTCTCCTTGCTCCTTTTTGTCCGTCTCAGCAGACTGCACAGTCAACGAGAAGCGCTCTAGTGCGAGTCCGGCCTCTAAGAGGTCACGCACCGCGTACACGAGCGCGCAACTGGTGGAGCTGGAGAAAGAGTTCCACTTCAGCCGCTACCTGTGCAGGCCGAGGCGCGTGGAGATGGCTAACCTCCTCAACCTCCACGAGAGACAGATCAAGATCTGGTTCCAGAACCGGCGGATGAAGCAGAAGAAGGACGAGAGAGTCCAGGGCCTCGTTCACTCCACCAACACCGCCTCCTCCTCCTCGCCCCCGTCCTCCCCCTCCGCCCCGGGCAGCCCCACTCTGTCGAGCCTGGGTTATGTTCATCTGGGCGGGGATTACCAGCCGGCCTCTCCTCCGCTCAAGTCCCAACAGCACCATCAGTCCCAGCCGGCGTACTCTGCTGAATACTCCAAATATGCAGCTCCAGGCTTCGCGCACGGCCCGCAGCTTCACGTGCAGTACAACACGCACCCAAACTCCCACGCAACAGACCCAAATGTGGATGTTAGTGGGTCATATTTCCCACAGAGCTGCACTCAGGACAGGATCATGCAGGCTCCAAAACTGACTCATCTGTAACGCGCAAGATTCCTCCACCTTTCATTTCAAGGAAAGACTCCACTGACCTGTCGTGATGCATGCATTATTTATTATTTATTGAACTATTTAAGCTAGATACAATTCTCAACTCTTGGATATTTATTTGAATTTACTTATTTACCTCGTGCTTTTTCGTGTTACCCTTTTACGCATGGGCCTCATCTTGTTTGCAGGAACATAAGAACATGTTAAACGCAGCCCTGTGTATTTAAAATTAAAATGTGAGCCGCTGTTATTTCAGCTACACAAATAAAAACACAATTTGTTGACACCAGTCTCTCCAGAGTAAACACTCCCTCAAAGAGCCGGGATTGAAAAGGTCTCCAAAGCAGCCAAAACGCATAAAAAACTGCCAAATATCTTTTTTCTTTTGTGCGTAAAATCCTAACGAGCACCAAAAGTCTTTAACATCACATTAACTCTTACTTAATTACAGGCACCTCACGGATGAGTGTAGACGTGATGGGTTTATGAAGGAATCACATTATAGTCTAGGTGTCGTTAACTCTCCAGCACGAAACAAAAAGAAGCGAGAAAAAAAACTCTATATGGTTCTTAAATGTGTCTTTGTTCTTTTATGGGTAAAGTGGGCCACACGGGCTGTCAGTGCGTAAAAAGAGCGCATGATGGATCACTGAACTCACTGCGCTGCTCTTCAGCCTGTCTGCAGGATTCATGTAGTGGAAAGGAAGAAATGTTTTAGCGAGAGGCAAAGGGACATTTTGACCAAACTCATTTTTGGATCATTTCATGGCAGATTCTTACAATTTCCTTAAAGTTGATGTTTAATAGAAGTTACAATAGAGGTATGCATAGTGAATAAAAATACAATCACTCTTAATTGAGGCTAAAAATGAAAACAAATTAAATACTAATAATTCAAATATATATATATATATATATTCTTTTCAGGTTTGGTCACAATAATTTTGACGCTCTTTTTTTAACCTACATGTATTTTTGTCATTTTTATGAGGGCACTATTTCTGCTCTGTGGAGGCCACTCTCATTAAGATCAGGTTTACTGTTTAAATCTATACACTATCAACTCCAGTACAACCGTTTTTATTGTCATTATGAGACATTGATAGTGTGATTATTGTTACATTTCGCCATTAATCTGTCATTCTGGGCTCCCCACACACCCAGCCTGAAAATGTGTCCTGATGTTTGTGTTCTTATCAGATGGATGAGCGCGTTTGATTGAAGCATTTGTCATGTAAATGCGAGCCGTTTGATGGACGAGCCCGCAGACTTGACAGAGTGCTGTAGGTCCTTTGCCATTGGCGTTTAGCAGGTCACATGGTGTGTCAGGAAGGTGATATGAGGGTGGAAGGCACTTTTACAGCTTTGACATACTACCTAGAAGGGTTAGGGCAAAGGGAGCAGCGATTAATGACTGCTCTGTCTTGATCAGCTCTGAGCAAACATTAGGCCCGGCTCCAGGATGAACTCCTACTTAGACTACCCTGTGTGCAACAGGGGCGCAAATATCTTCAGTGCCAAGGCCGGATATCACAATTTAAACCATGGATACATGTCGTCCAACTCGTGCGCAACAAGTGATAGTTACGCACCAGACGGGCGTTTAGTTGCTGCAACTTCTGCGCCACACCAGAGCCCGAGTCTGCCTCTGCACCACCAGACACACGTCAACTTGGACCTACAGTTTGCACCACAGGGTAACACCATGTATGGTTCCCCTCTCGAGTACGGACATCACCAGTACGGCCTCGCACCCGAGCAGGACCGGAGCTACATTCATGCTCAAGTTTCACCCCTGGGAACAAATATGGCTCCCTACACCGGGGACAGCTGTGGGCCTGGAGTCTCAGCCGGGAGCCAGTACCTACATTTTGGGAACGGGGATCAGAGGTTGCAGGACTATCCAGAGAGTATTTACACGAGGTTACCGATCCAAAGTAAGGAGAAAGATCTGGAACACGTGGAAGAAACTTCGAAAACATTCGACTGGATGAAAGTGAAGAGGAATCCTCCAAAAACAGGTTTGTTCAACTTTAAAAACATTCAAAACTAGAACTCAGAAGACCTTTAGATAGAATATTGATTGTGCGTAAAACGCGCGTAAAACGCAATTTACTCCTGAAATGAAGCTTGAACTGTTCTGCGAAAGAAAAAGGAATTTAGTGACTAATGTTCTGCTCATATTTTCTATTCATCCTCACATTTCTCTCCTCATCTCATGGCCGTTCATCAGCTCCATGACTCATGTTTTTCCTCCATCACCCATTCATTCATCCATTTCTCTCCACAGCTGTCCTCTCCGAATTCGGGGTTCCCGGCCAACACAACGTGATCCGCACCAACTTCACCACCAAGCAGCTGACCGAGCTGGAGAAAGAGTTCCACTTCAACAAATACCTGACGCGGGCACGGAGGGTGGAGGTGGCCGCCAGTCTGGAGCTCAACGAGACGCAGGTGAAAATCTGGTTCCAGAACCGCAGGATGAAACAGAAGAAACGAGAGAAACTGGGCTGTGTTCTGGCGAACACGGCGGCCCCTGTGGAGAAACTCCCAGGGCCTGACACCTCTCCACAGGGGAAGGGAACAGACTGATAAATGAAGAGACTTTAAAAAATCATATGAATGTGGGGGCCTCAGAGCAGTTTCTTTACCTCAAACGCACCATTCCAGAAAACTATGAAAAATGCATGTGGACTCGTAAAGTAAACAGGGTATGTTTGTGTCTGCTTGTACTTAAAGTGCATTGTTTTTATTGTTTTTATCCACAGCTGAGGATCTACTTTTTCTTCAAGTTTTATGTTTGAAACCTTCTATCATTGGCCCATGTTTTGTTTTGTGTCTGAGCACTGAAGTACTCAGTGTCATTGTTTGCACTATTTATTTACAGGGTACTTTCCTACAAGTGTTGAGAGGATTTACTTTAATAAAGTTTATCAAATGAAAGAACATGTTTTTATTCTTGTTTTATGTAAAAAAGTACATTTACTTTATTGGCCTTTTACTGAAGTAAAAGTAAAACTGCTGCTCTATCAATCAACTCTTCTACAAGTAGAAAGAACTTTATTAGAGATGCATTCTAAGTACTTTTGACAAATGTGTCCTCTTCATTATGCAAAAGCAACTTTTCCCAAACTAGTTATTGTCCTATAACCAAAAGCATCAATGTTTCGAGTAATTTTGATTCTGCACCAATCCACGCTTTAGTTATTGAATGTTTTGCAGCTTCTTTTGTCAGAGCTGCAATTTCTTGATCCTGCACACCAAAGTCATACAGAGAGGCTCATAATTACAGGCCAAAGATTAAGACTTAATTGACTGTAATGAGTAAAAATAGCCGCAAGCACAGCACGCAAAATTTCTTAAAACATGATGAAAACTTATTTTGAGAGTTCATCAAGAAAAATCTGTCTTGAAATAAGTTTTAAATTTGGTCTGTCTATTTAGTAAAGCTAAAATGATGTGTAACGAGATAGTCTGACAACATCTGAGGCAAATTTACAGAGTATGAACAGATATTTTTACCAAGTCAGCACCATCCAATCAGCTGCCTGTCATCCAGTTGGTGGAAACAGTTTTTTTGTAATTTTGTTTTACTGAAAAACTTAATCGTTACTGTTTCCACATAAAATAGTAAAATAAAAGTGATGCAAAAATCTCTAAAAAAGTTGAGAAAAGTCTCTAAATTACAGTGATGTTAGTTTAAGTAGTTTCTTTCCTACCCTTCCTAAAACCAACATGGTTTAACATGCCCTCAAACAAACTTTGACTTTTAGTCCAAAATTTTCTCCCCTACAAACATCTTAATGTAGTTCAAAGATCAGCTCTAAAAATGAATGTTATCGAGGTCCATCACAACTTTCTTTTCAATATTTATTATCATTAAAAGGCCCCTTGCATAATGTGACAAGAGGAATCTTTCACAACACATGGGGTGGTTCCCAGTGACCTTTTCACCTCCAAATACCTCCAGGGGCTCTAAACATGACAACAAACTCCAGGGGACCAGGTCTCTCCCTTGATTTGTTACTCAAATTCTGCCTGGATACAGCTGACACAGGTTGCAAAGACGTCCACTTGTATTTAGAAAAACTAAGAAGTTGATCTGTCTACCGCTCATAAAGGGAAAAAAAACAAAGTAAAGTTTTAAACTCGAGGGGTCATTCGGCTTCGGCCCGAGTCAAACGTTTGCAGGACCTGACCACCTAGTTTCACGTGAAGTTGAAGGGGGCAGCAGGTTCAATATTTGCTCTGGGTGTTGGGTTTGTGCACACAGTTTCTGCCCCAGCAGCACCGGCCTGTTGGTGCCCTTTTTCCTAAAGCTGAAGGTTCACGCAGAGTTCAGGCACAAATGAATGCAGAGTCAATCTGTCAAGACACCAGAGTGGTTTGGAGAACTCTCTCGGCCTCTCATACTTTGGATTTTTTTTTTGTGTGCAGGTTTTGCTTTTAATATTTAGGCTTAAGAGAATAAAGGTCATTTAGTTAATGTTCTGGTTTGTAGGAACTAAAATTTATTCTTGGAAAAAGATGTTTCAAGGAAATGGAAATCTGCGATCATCTGAAATATATATGCATGAGTATGCAGTTCTCACCCAACTATATTAAAAATTAATACAGCTCCACTAATAGAAGTTACAGTTGAAATACCATACGGCCCATTACTGTAAATTGGAAAAAGGCTGAGCGGGTTTGTTGTCATGCATTTCTTTACAAAAGCTTCCTCTTCAGATGAGTCACAAGGCCAAGGACTGTGGAGGTGACACTAGCTGTGGTAAAAAGTGACAGATTCAACAACAAAGAAAGAGGACGGTGCAGAAAACAAGTGTGGGGCTTCATTCCAGAGGTGTGATCCCTGCCATCTCAGTGGGTAATACCTCAGCGCTCCCAGCGGGCTCTCCATCTGGAGGTGTCAGAGTCGGTGCTGCAGCCAACACTGGGAGACAGATGTTCAGCTGGGGAAGAGGAGGAGGAGGAGGAGGAGGATGTTTTTCACCTTCAGATCAGCCTCTTCGCCTTGTTCTGGAGACACAGGGTGAAGAAAACGGTTAAAGAGGCGGTCTTATACTTTTGTTTTTTTATAAACAAATGTTGGAATGTGGAGTTTGAAAAGGCACATGAGAACTTAGTGAGATCCACATGAGATTTGGTCAGATCGAGACACCACTAATTGGTGAAAACGCGAGGCCATATTTCATAATTTGTCATTTTAGACAGAGAAATTTTAACCAATGACGACTTTGTAGAATTGCAACAGTGGAGGAGGCTTCTGGGGAGCCTTGAAGAGATAGTAGCTGAAATTAAACTTTTCAGAGAGAGGCTGAATTGCGTTTTGAGATAAAGATTTTTGAAGCTGTGAAAGCCCCTCTGTAATAATCACGAAGGGACAAGAATGAAGATCCTACATGGCGACAAAAATAATCATCAGCACCAAAATGTCAGCTGATACACAGCTGCCATCCCTCTCTCTCTCCCTCCTCAGATATCTTGCACATCTTTAGCCTGCTGCCCCCTCCCTGCACTTTGTTAGGGGTCAACCCAGTGCTGTTTGTACCCCATGCTGCTCGCAGTTGTTGCAGGCTCTTTTACAAGTCTATTGCCAGGCTCACTTCCTTGGTTTTCTACCAGTTCCTCTGTCGCATGTCACTCTGCAGGGTCCCAGCACTTCAAAGACGGGACCAGATACAGTATTCATGGAGTAAAGGGGGGGTTGGTGATCTGAGAGATACCACAGGAGTCATTTTTAGTGGCAGATATCAAACACTACACACAGACTACTTAGGTCTAAAACACTGATCTGTCAGGAAGACTAGATACTGGGATAAATGGACAATAATGGGGAAAGAGTGTGGGACAAATGCTGTCCAAACAGAGTGATATGTACAGTATTTATTATATTTAGAGAATTAAACTTAGAGACCTGCTCAGGTCCAGAACAGTGCTGTTATAATCCAATCATTTTCCTGGTTGTTTTATTACAGTCCATCAACATTTATCAAGACGGAGAACGGCATTTCATGGCCAACCGAAGAAGAAACAGCAGGTAAGACGACGGGCTGCTACAAGAATAGTTTTCAATATTGATCAATTTTTCAACAAATCTTTTTTTCGTTTTAGGAAATGAACGAAAAATGACGGAGAGAGAGATCAGTAACACTGACAATCCAAAATGTCACTTTTTTCAATTCACCACAATATCAGACGACAAGACTTGGTAAATTCTTATGTTTACAAAGTGCAGTCTGTCATATGTTTGTAATCTGACTGATAACCTCATCACAGTCCAGGACAAAGAAAAGAAAAAGATCTGTAGTCTGTTAATTTGCTTCAACAAATGCAAGAGTCCCACCTTTACAACAGTGGACGATGCTGCTTGAACTACCTGTGCTTTACAAATAGCTTTGCGGTTTGTT
The DNA here is from genome assembly GCA_962446985.1 of Xyrichtys novacula. Taxonomy (NCBI): domain Eukaryota; kingdom Metazoa; phylum Chordata; class Actinopteri; order Labriformes; family Labridae; genus Xyrichtys; species Xyrichtys novacula. Next base: position 374,015 of record OY660882.1, on the reverse strand, counting down.
ACCGATGTATCAAAAAACTTTTGTACATGTCAGCTGAACGACTGTACAAATCAGCAGAAATGTTCACACATCTCACTCAGCACTGTGTATCCCTATCAATAACAATTACAGGGATCTCCAGCCTTTAATCACTTACAGGGTTGCACCTATATGAGCGTGTATACTCATTTTTTACTTAGTAAATTCAAACTGGGATTTAAATAGCTTCCTGGACTTGATGTTGTTTTTACTCTTGAAGTTTTTGGAATTTTTTTTTTGCACATGCATGTTTATGTGATTTATTAGGGACCAAACTAATAAAACAATCATGAAAAATACCCAGAAATACAAACTGGAAATCTACTTTTTTGTGAATATTCATTTCTGTGATTTTCACTCCTGCCTTGTGGAGGATCACTAACTAGTTGTGTGCGGCACACTCTCCTCTTTCTTTGTTATGAGGCTCTCTTTAGCCCAGACTAGAAGATTCTTGACAACCATCCCCCATCCGAGTCAGGCTCGATTGGATCTGAAAGCGCCAGCCGACCTGAAGCCCGAGCCTCTTGGGTCCTCCCTGCGACTGCATCCCTTCCTCTCTCCATCAGCATCGTAACTGAGAAAGACAAGTGACTTGGCCAGGGTTAACGTCTTAATACTCCCTGGGATTGCCTCCAGGATCCAAATGGCTACCCTTAATAGTTTTCCTCCTCTGTGTGCCTGTCAGACCGCCATGACTATATGCTGTAAGAAAAACAAGAGCAGCTGAGAGGCAGAGTAACGAAGCAGCACAATGAAATAATGAGGGGTGGTGAGGAAGAAGAGAGCGGCCATGAAGGGTTGTGTGGAGAGATTTTAGGTTTGAAAAGGATGCTCGCTGATATCTCTCTACTTTGATACTTTGCATGGAGAGGGTGTACGCGCCAAATTAAAGCGGCCTCATCCTTTGGAACCCAGGAGGAGGAGGAGGAGGAGGAGGGGGGCAGAACTCAATCAGTGTCACGTCACATGGTTCAAAGCGGCCAATTCGATGCTGCCAGGAGGTTGAGAAATGCAAGGTGACAGTTCATTTTACCAGTGACAGTGTGTCGGTCTCGCTTGCTGGTTTCCCCAGTCAATTCCCAGCGAGCAGTGAAGGTTGAGCGTTGCTGGAGACAGACAGCAGCGGCTCCCCCCTCCTCCTCACCAGCACTCTCTCATCGACCCCGCTCTGCTTTGTATTCCAATTAACTGGACAGAGGGAGAGGCGGCGGTGTGCAGGATCACAAGCACAGGCAGACATACTCTCCTGGCGTCCTTCCAGTCTCTCCTTCGAGCTGCTATCAATAGCTTCCCCCTTTCCCCTCTCTTTTCCTTCCTTTTCCTCCTCTCTCCTTGGGCCAGTTGTTCCAGGGGGTAATTCATAGATTCTTCTTTAACAACTGCCTCTAGGGACAATGTCTTGGTAATGAGAAATAGGTCCCTCTCATACATTCATACATCACATGTAATAGAGGTGCACAATCACTCAGTCGAGTCAACGCACAGCGAGCTGTAACTGCCATCCTTAACAGACACCTCAAATAATGCTGAATTAATATTTTGAAATGGCTCATATATCCTAACATAATACAATTTGAATGATTTCAGATTCAGCGCTCTCATGGCTAACATTGATTTGAGTACAAGCTTCTCGGGGTGAGTCAATACGTCGCTGACTGAAGGTTGTAGATTTAGTGCAACACATTTGCTCCTCTGTCTTTCGTGTCCTCAATCTATCATCACTTTTTACCCCCACACACACCGACATGTGTTTGAGCAATGGGTGGGGTGGGAATACAATGATTCTGAGGAAATCCGAAAAGTAAACCACCTCTTTTTATCTCCTCCGGCAACACAAACACTCTCAATGAGCTCTTAAGAATCAGGCCACACACCTCATTTTAAAAGAAAATCGAGGGTTTCAATAAGCGGTGACATGTTCAAATTAGGGACAGATATGAGCGCCGACTTGAGGTGTTTGTGTTAGACAAGTGACACCTATTCAAACAAAATTATTCACGCCAAGTGTTGGAAGGAAAAAGTAAAAATATACCCAGCAAATGTTGAGCTTTCTGCATGATTCTTCTTCTCATGAGGAGTCAAAAACATGCCCTTCAACCATCACACTTTCCTTTCCTAAAAGAAAGACAAACAGAGCCTGAAAGACAGGCGTGGGTGCTTCACTATTTGCCCCTCTCAGTTTCTGCCTATCTTGAGAATGCAGTGTGGTGTGTGTGTGTGTTTGCAAGACAGGATACACACACTCAAACACACACACACACACCCTTCATGCCCTGAGGATCCTCCTGACTCTCTCTCCTGGTTCTATCAGATCAGAGAGACCCGCTGTCCCTCCCCACACCGCAATGCAAATGAAAAGGAATGCGCTGATAAAAGGCCAGATCCTACAGATGAGAGGGCAGAAGGAGGACAGAGGCAGTGAATGCTAAAGAAGGAGGGGTGGGGGGCTCTTGGGGAGATGAGAGGTGGCGGAGGAGTCAGTGTTGGTAGTAGCGGGAGATCATAGCCTTGCTCCCCCTCAGCGGCGTTTGATACAGGGCTTTTGTCGCTCTTTCAGCGGTGCATTGTTGGGTGGTGTAATCCCCGTCGGATTACAAAGAGCTTCCCTTTTCATATGGGGCTGACCCAGCAGGCAGGTGGCTGGGGCTCTGTGGAGCTGTCAAGGGGAGGGAACCTCTTTTCCAGGGGAGGGGACCCCAGTTCCTCTTACCTTCACAGGGGCTTTTTGCTGGGAGGCCAGTCAGGCGCAGGTCAACGTGGGGACAATCCTGACATGGGATTCAACTCACCCTGACCCCGTGGCTTCCTGTAGAGAAGACATAAAATAATGAAAACAGCTGAATAATATTAAAATACTTGCATGTGTTAGAAATGAAGTAGCATAAATGCATTAGAGAGGTACATGCCATGAAGAATTGCACAATTTTAGATAGAAAAAGTTCTTATAAAGCACTCTTTTGTAACCTAAAAGTACTTAAAAAGGGTCCAAATTTATCCGAAAACATGAAATAAATGCACAATTATTCCTGCAAACAGATTGTAACTTAAATAATATTCTCCAAAGACCAGTTTCTGTCAATACACTCAGCAACTTATGTTTCACTGACCATACTTAAAAGTGTTATGTATTTTTTTAATAAATTGAACTTGCAGTGATTTATTCTCTTTTAGTTCTCTTTTAATTTGATTTCTTTTGCCTGGTATTTTTTCTTTTTTTAGGCTGTACTACACAATTAAATAAAAACAAACAGAAAAAGACATGTGTATGTCTGTATGATGTTACTCAGAATGAGAAGTAATCATCTTATGAGCTTAAATACACATGATGTATTTGAAAAGGTAAGACAAATCCAGCATTAATTCAGCATGGTTTTACCGATATCCAGCCTGATCTGTCGATTTGAGCAGGGTCTGATTAAGCTTTGGCTTCTCAATGACTCCCCTTGTAGTGTTTCAGCAATACAGGATCAATAAGGTGACAGTCAAGCCCAGCACTATTTCTATTACACTAAAACCAATATCTCCTCTACAACTCTGTGTATGTAAAAGCACGGCCCAGTCCATCCAATTGCTGTTACCCCTTAACTGATAATGTGAACCATTCATCCATGCCCTGTCAGATTTAGTAGCAAGGATCCCATTTAGCAATGCTGCATTTAAGTGTTGTCAGAAACAATCTAATTGCTTTTCAAATGTGAGTCAAGGGTCTATCAAAGTGGTGAATGTTTTACATTTAACAATGAAAGTGAGAATTACAGACACATACAGTTTAAATCAGATTTACGCCTAACAGTGAATTAAAACACCAGGTTTATCTGTGTTTAGGCTACAATTTGGGCACCTATGCAACACTGAATTTCTTCTGCGAGATAGCATCTCAGGCATACACTGTGTTATGATTTTCATCTAAAAAATCCCATGCCTTTTAATGCACCACGAATTCAGTGAACGATTTCACCTCAGTTTAACCTGTCCCTGAATGCAGCATCAGCTAAAGTCCCGAACACAATGTACACGGTTTTTTACGATAAACATTGAATATAAAATGCTTAATTTTTTTTCAACAACGAACTGGGACTGCCATAAGTGTACAATACAGTAAACATGGACTTTGCAACGGCAATTTGTAATGTTTATAACTTCTGAATGTATCGTTACTCTGATTTCCAATTTTCTTCCTTGTTAACCGCAAAGGAGAGTGAAGTACGTTAACGCAGCACAATTCCAACAGTTGTGGAAAATACATTCAGTGTAATCAGGAGAAGAAAACACCTTTGCGAATCGATTTTCACGTTTAATGGACACACCAGCAAGTATTATATATAGTCTATAACATAAACTTACTTTAGAGTACCGGTGTCTGAAGGAAACGTCGACGGCCTTCATCGCCCTTCACTGCCAACGTTAAATAAGCTAACACCAGCTCGTGAGCGTCCTCCATGTTTAAGGAGCTAGTTTAGGCCGTTAAATTTTTCGTACTTTACAACAACATGGTGGCCTGTCGTTAATGTAAAACCTTTCAGGCCACATTCACTCCATAATGAATTCAACAAGTTGGCAGGTGAGTACAGGAAAATGAACTGCGACTGAATGGCGCCAACTTATCATTTCCGGGCTAACGGCCATTTTTAGCATGTTAGCACAGGAGGTTAGCATCAGGTGACATACCCTCCAGTTCGCCTCTAACACCCACCACAACTTCAACAATTATTTTGGAGGATAATTTGGACCTGTCTGACTCTGTCAACAAAAACTGATGAAACTGATGAAACTTTGTAGAACAAGTGCTGTGGCAGGTGAGTGTTATATCAGCAACAATTATAGCCTCTTGCTCAATATTGTGGAAATCCCCCCATTAGCCAAAAGAGCCCAGACCCTAGCACCCAACCAGACCTCTTAAAATGGTGCAAAGAGGTGTAGACTTGTTAGACTTGGTTGTTCAACACATCCAACATATGCTCCATTGGATTGAGAGGAACATTTAGGGACCCAGTGAACAAACTGAACCTTTTGTTGTGTTCCTCTGACCTCTCTTCTAATATTGTTTTGAGGTCCAGATCCCATGCTAACATGTTAAAATTGTATAATTAAATTCATTTCCTGTTATGTCGCCTTCTGAAAGGTACATGTTGCAGGGTGCTTGTTTATCTCTTCTTTTAAAGCTATGTTTGAGTTTATATACAGTAAGTTGATTGGTGGTATTACCTCTGGTCTCTGAAACTTTTTTCTTGTGTGTCATCTTCATGAAGGCCTAAAGCAGGAAGGGAAGAAGTTTTATGAACAGTCAATAGTTTTACACACTGTAACAAACTTCATAAATACAAACACAGGCTTTCAACTTGTTTCAAGATCCTTTACAGAACAAACAAGACCTGCAAAGTGAGGCAGAGAAGCTGCTCCAAATGACTGAACCTCTGCACCCTAATTGAAACCGTCCAAGACTGCTTCTGAAGCACTGACTCGACAGATTCAGTGAGATTACAGTAGATCTGAGAACAAGGTACAAAAGATGTTTAAGTAAATTGGAAGTAAATTAGTATGTGGGTGAAATTCATATATGCCTGTGATTTATTGGTGTTCAGACCTAATGAATCTCCATCATTCTGAGGATGAAATCGGCACAGGCCAAATCCATCTGCCCAGGCTTACGCTATGATAAACACCCCTAAATCTCTGTAATAGGACCTTGAATGTGTTTGTAGTGTAGACAGAAAGGCCAGGTGACTCTTGGGTAAGTAAATGTAAATAAATTCTGTGAAATTTCTTCAGGCATGACTTTTTCAGGTGTTTCAGGACTCCTCACACAGTCCTGACCTTTTTAATGTAGAAACAAAAACTCTTTGAGGGAATCTTGTTTCGCTATTAAGTGTTCTGTCTAACACTTTTGGATCTATTGATCTCTGCAGGGAGGTCAACCCGTGTAAGAGCATCAGATCAGCACATCTAGAGTTGGCAGGACTTCTTATTGGACTCCTCAGCAGTCTGGATTGTTGCCCAGATTATTCATCTTACTGTTTGAAGGTATGTTTGCAGCATTTCTGAGGTTGAATTTACAACAGTGATTGTCCATAGAGAATGATTGGTTTATATACAGACTAAAACCTTTTCTCTATTTTGTATTGTATTTTTATTTATTTTCATTTTTGTTTTACCACAAACGTCTACAATATGACATCATTACTTACCTTAGTTTACACCTTTACCACATGCAATTTTATCAAGCTTCATTGCTGCTGAATGTACAGGATCGCTGTCCTCCCTCAGGCTTGTGTGAGGTCTGAATAAGAAGGGGTTTTCTGTGTCAGTTAGTCATGAGCAACAAGAGGAAGTTGTCATCTGTGCACCTGCTCCACCTTTTTTTGTGTGTGCAGATCTCAACGCATGCACGGAAGTAGAGTTTCAGAGCAAGAGGACACAGGTGGTTAGATGCAGTGTCAGTTAGTCAGTGTGGGTCCTGTCTTGTTCCTGTTATAGAGTTGTAAAAGTATGACCATTGTTTTTACCCTCATAGGCTGCCTTGTGGAGTAAAGAAAAAGACTGATAACCAAATAATTTGGTGTTGGAACAGGTGAAAACTAGGGATGGGGACGATCCCGAAAGACATTAGGAGGCTTTTGGACGGTAATAGTTAAATTTTTTATGATAAGTAACGCTTGTTTTGAACAGCTAAGGTTTGTTTTTGAATCTTGTCATAAAAAAAGTGGAACAATGGGAATTTTTACAAGCTAGTATGCTCATGACCTAAAAAAGAGGTACAAGTAACATGATTGAAGTGATAGTAAATGCTTAGGGTTGAAAATATATATATTTCCCTTTTGTTTTTAAAAGATACACTGAAACGTGGAGAAACTATCCGCCTTTGAGATGTACAGTAACAAGAGCAGTGTTTTAATACATTTGCATGTTGTGCCAGGCCTGCGAACAACATTTGCATGTGTTCACTCTGGAGTGTAACAGGACAGGGAGCACATAAAGAAATTAAGCCCATACATCAGATAAGTGGCCTGTTCTCACAAGTGCAGGCATCGTTGTGTCTGGTGTTATTACCACAAGTTTGCTCCCTGTTACTTATTTTCCAGAGACATTAGAGTGTTTGCTGTCCTTCCTTTGTGTCCTTGGATATAATTTCCACATGTCAGGTTGATGAAGAGTGAAACCAGAAGACTTTTTAACATTATTCTCAAAAACATAAATCATAGCAGGGGTTTAATAGTCTTGGTTTTATTGAAAAGATGTGTCCTCAATTTCTATGCTTACTTTTTACTTACAAATACCTTGATATGATACTAAAGCAAACAGCAAAACAGAAAGTTGTGTACCTAACATTCGCTCAGTTAGAGATGTCCTGATCAGCTGTTTACCTTGTGGATCTAAAAGCTGCAAAAACCAGAGATGGGCTGGTGGTCCACTGACATGAATTCAACTCTCTCTCTCTTAAATCGTTTTGCCCTCAAGAATATTTCACTCTCCTTTTAAAGTCGGGAGTTTGTTGCTTCCGTGCTGCAGTCTCATCCTCTGTTGCTTTAGAGGACACATCTCATTCCGTGGCATGTTTACTTTTTTGACTTTGCATCAAATTGGTAGTGTTGAACGCAGCTCCGCTACTACCACCTGATTGTACTGCATATAATGCAAATGACTGTTTTGCTTTCTAGTTGAAAATATTTACATACTGCTGACATTTTAATGACGAGGACACTCATGCTATCTCACACAACTGCAATCTAGTGCAACTTCTGCTCACTTTACAACACTAACGTAAATGATCGATCCAATTCGCCAATCCCAGATCAGTTAAAAATGCTATAGTTGAGAATTGGAATTTAGACACACCAGATTTGGGTAAGTGCACAAGCTTTGCAGAAAGAGGGTGAGATGACTTAATCGTTACCACAGCTCCTGACAGTGTGACTCACATCCTGCTGTTGTAGCTAACATCACTGTAGTGTTATTCAGTCTGTTTTATTTATTTTCCTCCTAAAAGGACAGTGTTCATTAATCAACATTTAAACAAATGTAAATGTATCCAAGCTAGCCAGAAGGCTAATTTCCCTCAGCAGTCCCTTTGCCAGATGTTGTCAGGCAATACTAAAAAAAAGAAAACAGCACAGACAAAATATCAGATAACAAACAAACAAAAATTTAACTAGAAATAAATGTTTGTTTTAAACTTATAAAGTCCGCTGAATTACTTTATCGTACACATGATAAATAGGTGGCTGACTATAAGGAGATATCAACTGAGTCTAAAAATGTGAGTCTGACACTGTGTGTGAGTTGGTGTAAAACAAACTTTTGTACACAAAGGAAGTGTTTACCTGAGGTCTAAAAGTGATACGTTTAAGAGGTGGATTTGATATTTTTATGCAGACAAGAACAAACCGTCATGATTGCTTTGTGATAATATCAGACATTATGATGTTTTTCATGTTTTTATTGTTGCATCAGGCTGCCTCAACTTTTATGTTGAATTTTCTATTCGTACTTATGATGTTTAGTAACACTCCAACTTTGCAGCACATGATTCACACAGTTTTGTTTTCACTCTGAGCTGCTTTAACCAAACTTTACAGGAAGAAATGGAATTTGTGAGTTCAGTTTGAGTCCTCCAGAAATGAAATGTTGTCATGAATGTTTTCTGTCATCTTCAGACTGTGAGCTGTTTATAGCCGAGCACCTGCAGGATGAGGACCTGAGTGAAAATGCCCAAGAGACCCGTGAAGTCTTACTGAATAACTTCCGGGTCGTCCGTTTAAGGTAGGAGTTAACCTTTGAAAGCGGTGTTAAATCAGTGCTCGGCAAAAGGCACAGAAAGATGCTTCACTAGCTAAATATTTTGATTTACTTTGAATATATCATGATTTTTGTTTTGCTTTTAGTACCACAGAAGAGCTTTGAAAGTCACTGTAATTGCATAATTAGTTCACCATTTAGTCTAATGTTGTCCCCTTTTAAGACTTAATTCTTGCCTCTAACTATCTGAAGTTTTAAAGGTTTTATACAATTGTTTGTTAATCAGAAAGATTTAATCTTTAGAAAGCTTTATTTTTGAAGCCTGACATAAGAAGCCAAGACTCCCCAAGAAACAAGAACTCTCAAACAAAGTGTGCACCTCGACACAGGAAACACCTCTTCTTCCGTTGCTTGCTCGGGGTGATAGGATTTGCTCCTCGCTGAAGATGTGGTTTTGAGGTCTTCTGTGCAGGAAACAATTACTGAAATTGAGAGGCAGCGCTAGAGCCGAGTTAAAAATGAAAGCAGAGAAAAAATTTCAGCCTGGTACAAAAAGATTTTGATAAATGCTTTTTTGATTTTACAGAAACCCACAAGAATTTCCCCTCAGATGTAAGTAACTCACTGCAATGATTTATTTCCTTTGCTTATTTTTCTTATTCGTACACACACTCATGTTTTCCCTCATCTCTCACTGCAAGAATAAAAGCCCAGAATGTGCATTTGTGTGTTTAAAGTGCTCCTGTGCTTAAAATAACATCATAGTTACAAAAAAAAAGTCTTCGTGGGACTCATAATGTATGCTTCTTTCCCTCCTTCTCCACATTTTCACCTCCACGTACACACACTCAGTGGACCCAAGAGACGAAGAAGGTTCTGATGACAACCGCAGTTCCAGTCTGGGTCGCTCTGCCCCATCAGACGACGCCTCAGTAGCTTCTGACTGCCAGGACGATGGTCCCCCAGAGTGTAAGTTAACAACAGTCTGGAGACTGATTCCCTTTTGTGTGCATGTGTCATCTCGTACTGTTTCCGCAGTGCAGAGATCTGAGCTGAAAAAAACCCAAATTCTTTATGTGGGTGTCTGTGCGACAAATCGAAGCACCGGTTTTTAGATTCGAGTTGGAGTAATCGGATCAAAACTATATGTAGCTGTTACCTCGAACATCAGGGAGAAATTTAACCCTCGCAGAGAAACTACACCCCTATACTATCAGTGTGTTTCTGCTGAAAGACTCGAGTGTGCAAAGAACTGAGCACCAACAAAGGAAAATGTAAAGAGGAGGACTCTTTGTCACTGGAGACAATACAAGAGTCCTCTGAGAAAACCAAACAAATACACTTTTGACAAACAACCCTTGCCATCCTCACTGGCACACCTACACCTCACCACAGGAAGCGCAGTCAGACCCTTTCGCTGGATATTGCTCCTCGCCTTCTTAATTTGAAAAAACAGACCACATCTGTGAAGTCTCTCCCCCCCGTTCGCCGGCCTCCTACCTTGCTCGCCTTCACCGGTGACATCATTGACTCCTCCTACCTTTCCTCCTTCAGCGTTCAGGTAGTAGGTATCTCATGCTGGAGGAAAAAAAAGTGGCTGGCTGGGGGGTTCGCTGAGGACTGAATGGGGACCTAGAGCTCCCTCCAGTGGCAGATCCACAGACCTGGATCTTCCCTTGAGTTGTGGGGCTGTGGGAGGCATGGAGGCGGCCCACACAGAGAGGTGGCTTTGTAGCTGCAGGCTAATGCAGTGATTGATTGACCTCGAGCCCCTCTATTCTTTCACAACCGGGGTTTGAAATACAACACTGTACCTGAGGGGCCATGTGTGTTACATCCCTCTCTCCCTGTATCAATCTTTCTCTCTATCTTCCTTTCTCGGACTTGCCCTCCCTCCCGTTCAGAGTTTTTGTATTTCTGACTTTATGCTCCAGTTAATAGCCCTTGACGTGACATGCCGCAGGTGGGCATTATTGACTTGGCTGCCTTAGGTGCCCATCTATACCCTGTTGTTGTTTTTTTTTTTTTCTTCATGTGGTGAAGCTGGAATCATGTGGAATTTCCCAATAAGAAAGAAGAACCTGTCGTCAGAGCGCCAGTGCCAGCTGGATTTAGTCAGAACCGATCTCCTTATTTGGAAAAGGCGTAATGAACTCCTCCATCCTCTGACCAGAGAAGACTCACTGTCGCTTTTTTTTCTATCCTTTAAAAAAGAACAAACGATGGCAGATGGTCGAGAAGATACACCACGAGACAATGATGATTCTTTTCTCTCTGAGTTGTTCATTACAGAATAAACAAAGAAAGATTTTCTTGTGCAAACGGACAAAATCAAGCAATAAAATGCGGAGAAAAATTTCCCTTTGGGTTATTGTGGTAACACGCCCAACTACAAACAATGCCGTCTGTTACTGAATGGGATAATAGTTAAAGCTTTCATATAGTCAATTTTAAATGTGAGAAATCGCCAATTATGCAGCACAACCAGAACCTCCTCTTTTCCTTTTATTTGCATTTAGCTTTGATTATCGACAATCAAACGCTTAACAAAGCTCACAGTCTGCCTCGGGGTCAATAATCATAACATTTTGATTCTGTAAGAAAAATTCCCACCTAACAGCCGTGTGTCGTCTTTTTTTTTATTGCCGGGCGACAGAGACCATGTTAGCGGAGTGAATGGCCTGTGTCCTCGCTGAAAGGGCATGTGGAGTTCAGAGTTCATTCTCTGTTCACCGCCAGCTGAAAGAAACAGCTCGCACTTTTCTGCCGGGCGGTCTGCTTCAATGGGAGAGGGAGTGTTTGTGGGAAATAATGGCACGACCACTTAATGAAATCAGCGACAATTTCGGAGGAACAATCCTCAATGGATGACGATTTGGGTTTATTTAAATTTCCTTTCGCTGCTTTAATTTAAAAATCAGCACAATACCTTTGTTGCAGAGATGAGGATAATTGAGCGAATTAGAGAGTCGCGTTTTCGCTGCAAGGAGAAGGTAGAAAATGGAGTTTTCTTCCTTGGGTTTAATTGTATCATTTTATTTGAGCCTACTGTACACAAAAGGGACTTTGTGACTTGGAGGATGTATTATCCGTGGTAATCGACTGCCTGCCTTTGCTGCTCTCTGTTCCCTAACCAGAGAGTGAGTGAGTGTGAAGTCGATGGCTGCTTTTACACGCAGGAGGAGCCTGTGCCGTTTGATTAGATGCGGTGGCCTGTTGTCTTCAGCGGACTGGGTGACACCAGATTTGTAATGGCTGACAGGAACAGATGGAGCCTCCATTGTTAGCCTGGCTGTCTGCATGGTAATGTGAACTGAGTTTCACCCGCCGACCGCACCGGTGACCTGACCGCGCCTGCAGCCTCACCCCAGCCTCGTCTGCCCCCTTTTAGCACCCTCTGCCTCTCCTCTCCCTCTGACTGTCCTGAGCTATTTGAGGCTCACACACATTTTTAGGTTTTTCTTTCACTCCTTTTTATCACACACACTCTTGCCATTCCAGTCCATTTTGCATACGTAAACAAACAAACACATCCAGATTCTCCCTCTGGTGAATAGAATCTCTTTAAAACACACACACACATGAACACACACACACCAACAGACCCCAGGAGACAGCTGGAGATGTGGGTCTTTTAGCCCTGTCATGCTGTTTGCAGGTCAAGTTTACGAACTTACGAAGTTGAAATGGCCTGTTTGTTTTCCTTTGATTGGGGAGCGCCGCTGGGCACTCGGGGATGTTTGCTGGGAAACTGCAGCGATGACAGAGCGCTGCAGGAAGAGCTCTGTTTCAGGAGAGACGACGCTTTCGATACGACTCCTCTTCCTCTCTGTGATAGTAATGTTTCTGTTATGGTCGACCATAAAGTCTGTGTTTACCCGGGTGTGGATCTACAGAGGGAATCTCACGCCTGTTTTTATTTTGTGCTCTGTCATATCAGGTTGTTTGTGATTGCTTTATCATTTAAAATTATTGGAATCATCTCAATTTATTAAAATTAACACAAATTTAATTCAACCCTTTTTTATTTAAAACAAAGTCGTTCTTAGAGATTATTTGGTTTGATATATGGAAAGATTTTTTTTATCATACTGACTCATTTTACTACTAATCAGTTAGTTTTTCTGCAAGTAAGATGTGTAAATAAAACCATAAAAATCACATTTTACCGTTAAGTTAATCAGAGATGTTTACAATATGAATTAGTTCTTTCAATTATTTTCTTAATAATATGATTAGTTAATTAGATTGTCAGATAAAAGAGTTGAAAAATGTTGCCCATCGTTCCACACGAAGCCTTTAAATTATTTAATATCCACAACCTGAAGGTCTAAAGTGAGAATGAAAACAGAAAATAGTGAGGAGCAGTAACCTGGGAGCTTAAAAAAATACTTTAAACTGATCGATGAATTATGAAAGCATTTATCATTAATTAAAAAAAATGATTACTATTTTTACAGTATTGTGCCTCAAATATCGGCCCGCACAATTAACAGATATTAAAAAATGAGCATTTGAAAAAAAGCACATGTGAATAAGGACGTTATATAACATATACAATCAATGTTACATGTATAGTTGACTTATTGGATAGAGGCTGGGTCAAATGAAGCTTTACTCACCTTGTCAGGTAACCTCAGATTAATTGGTTATAATTACCTGATGAAAAAAATGTCTGTTGGATTCTGGTAAAACCTGTTGCAAGCACATGTAGCTAATATGCTCTTTTTAATAAAAACGAATCCACACCTATTGATCACAATAATGAACCACGTGTAGCACACTGCATTTGTATCATAACCTGCAGGTCAGAATAAGAGAATAAAAAAAGAGATGATAGTTTTTTTTTATTTGAACATTAAAAACACACCGTATTCAAATGGTTAAACTTCTGCATATTGTCACTCTGCAGTAAGAATCACAGGAGAGAAACGCTGCAGTGTCAGTTTTCTTCCAGTATCCTAAAATGTGTTTTGCGTCCCAAAATTTTCAATTAACCACGGCGTGAGACCGAGCGAAGCTGCATTTGTTTACAATCGAGGAGCCGAAACTCGTAAATGTTTGGCAATTTTGACTTGCACGTATGTTCTGTTGTGTCGGCCTATTTTATAACACAGGACTCATGTCGGTGATTACCGCGCCGGTCCAATTTCCTCAACCAATTACTTTCAATAGAATGCTGTGGGATAACCAATTTAAGTTATGTCTCGCCGTTGCCTGTTCCTCATTTGAATAACAGGACCCAATGCACAGTGTAACATTATTACACGCTGCTGGAAAATAGAATATTAAATCTTAAATTTTGTCATTTTGGCTGAAGCTTGAAAAAGCGATATAGAGCGAAGTGCTTTTGGGGTTGTGTGCCCGGGTGTCTTGGCTGGTGAAATTGGGAAAAACGATGCCAGCTGACGGATTTATGCTTCATTAGGGGGTTAATCAGCAATATTTAAAGCGCCAACTGGCCCTTGTGTGTGTTTGAAGTCAAATTAAGTCGTGGAGCGAGAGGGAGTCCGTGGATCCTTCACAGGGGGAAAAATTAAATTAAAAGAAGAGAGAGACGCAGAAAAATCCTTGAAAACTGCTGCAGGAGTTCAGCGGTGTCTTAAATGGAAGTTTTTAAGCATCACCTGGACAATGTCGCTGTTTGCATTGATGACCTCTCTGCAGGTTTGTTGGCCCTGAAGCTGTGCTGTCTGCCTGCATACTGAACTTTCGACCTTCGACCTCATGCTTGGCCAACCTGCGACCTGTCTGCACTCAGCCCAGGGTTGTGTGAATGATCGGCCTTCCTGTCACGCCCATCCGTCACAAACTTTCTTTGGACTTTGCGATAGCTATCTACAGTATCTCTCTGTCGGAGCGTCTGCCCGGGAATTCATTTCTCACCACGTTCATCGGTGTATGGATTTCATGACATTTGGATTGCGGCTGCTAGTTTGCAAGGAAGCGAGGGATATGTTAATGACCTCCTTGCTTCCTCATTCTCCTGCACTCTCTTCTCCTCCCCTCTCTTAGTGTGCTTTTCTAGAAACACACACACACACACACTCACACACACATTACGAGGCAGGAGCAGGCTCTGTGCATTGCTGCGACTGCTTGCCACCAGGGTTCAAAAGTTCACTCTATTCCCCTTGGGCTACTGTGCTGCTGCAGATGCTGATAGTCTTCTCTCTCTCTCTCTCTCTTTCTCTCTCTCTCTCCCTCTCTCTCTCTCTCTCTTTGCCGGCTGCCTTTCTCTCCCTCTCTCCCTCGCTGTTTACACTATTAATCTTGTACACTCTCCCTCACACACTCACTCACACAGCCTGGCAAGAAGAGAGCGGCTTGAAGGGGGGATTTGGACGTATTTAACCGAAGGGCATCCATCACTCTCATCTCCGGCTTCACCCCCACCAAAAGCCACACCGCGTAGTGTTTTCTGCATCCTCCCGGTTTGTAAGCCCTCTGATGCAGCTCTCCGCTCATTTGCTTTGTTTTATTGTTGCACTGCATATAATTACATCCCTCCGTTGCCTCTGGTGTGGCGCCGTGTTGAAACCCAGGGAAAACAGGCGAAGGTAAATGTGCAGCAGTCCATCTGTAAAGAGGCACATAGGCAGAATGCAAAGTGGGAAGCTGGGGCAGGGTGGCTCCTAATCTCCCCCAGAGCTGTCAATGTCACAGACAAATAGCAAAACTATCAGATGCGGCGGGTTCACCCAGAGGTTAGCGTTCCCAGGTACCTCCTGCTTTCACTCCCTCTCTTTCTCCCCCTGCCTTGCAAATGAGAATTTGATTTTGCCCTCCACTGGAATCCATTTCTGGAGATGAATGAAGTTTCAATGCCAAGCCCAGGTGGCCCCGCTGATTTCTTAGGGAAATAAATGGAGATGGGAGAGATGTGTTGGCCTGTACACAGACAGTGACATGGCGGCTCCCAATGCCTCTGGGATCCCTCTGTTTAATTGTTGCTTTAATGCAGCACTTTAAGGTCATTAACATGCCCTTGTGGAGTTATTCCAGGATGTTGGGGATGCATCCCTCTCTGCACGGCTGGAAAAAGTCTGCCGCACCGTGTCTGTGCATGTGTGTGTGTCTGTGTGTGTGTGTGTGTGTGTGCCAAGTGGGACAGAGCTGCAGTGGGGTTACGTGCCGGTGTAAGGATCCTTACCTTCAGTAGATTTGTTTTTCTGCATTGATTAAACGCGGCTCATGCTCTTAGCGAGCGAATCTCTTCTTTGAGTCAGGAGCCGGTCAGCTGGGAAAATGTTCAGTAGTAAAGGAGTTTTTATTACACAGCTGTGTTTAAAAACGAACGCTGATGCATTTAGATAATTAAATTCATATCATAGCTGATCACAGCTACAGTGACAAGCGTGTATTAAACACAGGGCTGAAATAAACACGGTGGAATCGTAGATTTTTGACTCCGCTCCGGCTGTTCGGTGCTTAAATTTAGGTTGCCCAGAAACAATTAAAATGAGTGCAAAATAAAAATAATGATCATACTCGCTGTTTTATATCGCTTTCAAATTTTTTATGGCTTCATTTTTATGTTTTCATAATATCTGTTTGAAATGACTTTAGCGGCAGTTACTGTCATCTCGGTTGATTTACCGTTTTCCTCTGAATGACGAAATGCAAATTCAGTCCCTTTTTTTCTTCTGCCTCATTTAGTTATTTATTTTTGAACAAAGGAACAAAGGCGACCATAATGTTAAGTTTGAATAGTACATAAAAATCTATTATTGATCCTTAAAAAATCACAGTATTTGAACCTTAATTTACTCGTCCATTATTATGAAGCAGGATCATGTGTTTTAAAAAGTTCTGTTAGATTAATGCAGCTATTTCAAAATTAATAAAAAAAGTAAAATTGTATTTTTTTACGTCTCTTAAAAGTCAAATTAACTTTTTATGCACATGCAGAATTTCAGCTCCTGAATTATGTGTCAGGTCTCAAAGATCTACGATTGCAGACTTGGTTCCTGTGGCTTTTGAGGTTCGTCAGTTTAAAAAAAAAAATCCAGATGAAAACAGGTTTTGTGATTCAGATGGAAAAGAAGCCGAGTTTCATTTCCTTTATTAGCGGCCGAATGAGGTCACGAGTTCATGAAATCACTCGTCAAAAGCCTGTAATACTGTGGTGTCCAGATGTGCAGAAAAGAGGACGACTGAATAAGTTTGATGTGTTTAAGTTCACTTAATTAAGTCTGTAAAAGAAAAAGAGAAAGTCTGATTAGTTTATGTTTTCTTTCAATTTTTATAATTTGTAATTAATTGTAATAAATAGATTGACCTCTTACGGACTCTGACTCAAAATAATATAAATTTGTGGTGTCGTGTGAGCCCATGCAGGTGGGGCAAATAATATATGTCACAATAATGAATCTCCAAACTCATAAAAAATTCAATAATAATAATGATAATAATAATAATAATAATAATTATAATAGACGGCTGTATTTAATTTTCAAAACGAGGTTTCCAAAGGGCTTTGACAGACAAATAAAGGATACATAAGAATAAAGAGCAGCGAGAAAATTCAACAACAATTTAACCAGGTCATCAAGAACCAACACAAAAGACCCCAAACAACATAATTAACCCAAAACATCTTAAGAAACCAGAAGGACCTTTAAGAGCCCAGGAGAGCCCAGAAACCCGGTATGAACTGAGACCTGAAAGACCGAGGAGGTTTGATGATCGAGCATTTAGAAATGAAGATGTAAAAACTATAAAAAGGACTCAGCAGTAAAATATGATTAAAGCAATGAAAAGACCGAGAAACTTTAAAAATTAGTAAAGAAAATTTAAAATTAGAGTGATAAAACACATTTAAATAAAATAAATAATAGAGCTGAAGACCATAAACTGTGAAGTCTCAGAAATAATCTTTATTTTATCACAAAACCTGAAGAATAACAATCATGTTAACAAAGTTTTGTCATTGTTGTTTAATTTATAAACTAAATTATAAATAGAAAAAAAATCCTTGACTAAAAACACTTAAAAATTTTGGGTGTTTTTTATTTTCAGAATTTTCTGTAGCAGATTTGAAAGTTGAAGAGTATTTAAAATTTCCTTAATTTTAATAATGTTAAAAAAAAACAACACACATGTCCTGCAGCACCTGTTGCCCCCAATGTTGCAGCAGATTTATAGAAGGAGTCAAAGACTGATGGCGTCTTATCACTGTTTATCGGCGTATCCTGTAACAGCAGTGGCTATAAAATAAGAGCAATTATATTAAAAATGTAATAGATGTGAGAGATTTCTCAGAGAGCACAGTGCAATAACACGGCCCTTGGAAACATATTTATTTACTTTTATTGCAGAAATTGCATTTAAAGCATTTTAGTGGAGATAAGAGAAGCATTTTAAAGTTGCAATAACTGTACATTCAGAGGGTGATAGTGTTGATTTTCTCTGAGTGTTTCTCCCTCCAGGCTCTGTCGTTGACTCGGTTTTATCCGGTTTTATCACAGATATGCAGGCTCTCCTGTGGGCCCGAACTCCTCCATTGTTGGTATTTATATTCCTACTCCTTTTTTTTCCCCTGTCTGTGTCAGTGAAGCAGCTGAAAACCATCCCCAGCGATTAGAGGATCATTGTATCTGCAGTTAAGCATTTGAATAGTGGTAGTAAATCTAGAAAAGGGAAATTCAGGGTCGCTGTATATGCTACTGATGGCTGCCCAGGGGGAAGCCGGTGTCACATAGTAAATTTAGCCCCTTAGTGTCTTTACAGTGGCCGGCCTGAGATGTTTGAGTGTAGAAATAGAGCAAAAAGGAGTCCAGGATGACTTCACATCTATTCTTTAAAGAGGCACAGAAGTGTTTATTATTTTTTCATCTAAACTGCATCGAGTTGAACAGACTTTTAAGAGAGAAACAACAGAAATCTCTGCTCTGAAGAGTATTTATGAGAAAAGAAAAACTTTGGAATCAAAGATTTACCTGATCATCTGAAGACTTTATCTTTTTTTTATTTTTATTTCTACTCAAATTTCCAAAACCAAAATCAAAGAAATCCTGAAATCACTTTTGCATTAATCCTCAGACCCATTACACATTATTAGACGGCTCCACAGGCATCATGCAGCAGCCGGATATAATGCACTGCATGTTGTCTTTGGTTCAAACACATGCATTAGGAGGTCCTAAACACGGTTTATGTATCGATGACTGAAGTCCTAATCAAATCAGGGGGAGGATGGGAGGGCACGGGAGACACTCTGCCCTTAACCTCAGAGCCTCTCAGTCTCTCTCCTCCCTTTTGACGGCCGCCTTGCTGGAGGGACGCGCAGCAGAGGCCTTCTACTGTAATGAGGAAAAATGTATCAATTTAGCCTGGCCCGTGTGCAGATTGAGCGCAGGGTGGGTGAAGGTGCACCGAGTGAATCCTTTTTCCTAATCAAGGACAGTATCGAAGGGGATTGCGGTCTCGCTCGCTTCGTCTGTAGAGTCAGCAGCATTCCTCCCCTGCAGCCCCCTCAGGGCCAGGGAGCCTCTCTCTGCCTTCTGTTTCACCTCATCAGCAGAGTTCACGCGGGGGTCAGGTCCTGCCCCCTGATGCTGCATTCAATGCAATACCTCTTGCATCGAAAGGCGCTGTGAGAGCCCCCCCGTGCTCAAGGACTTAGCAAAAGAGAAAGAAAACATATGAGCGCTCTCTGATTTTGATTTCTACCTGTGCCGTGAGGGCGGTCACCTCTTCTACTCACTTCTAAATACAGCCGTTTATCTCGTAAAGTGGCCAGTGGAAGCTGATGCATTTCCCTGCAGATTATCCCGGCAGTATGTTGTTGCTTTCTCTCTGCCTTTGGATAAGAAAAGCAAATTTATTTTCCAGCTCTTTGGTTACTTTATGAATTTATTTACCTGTGAGAGGGCACACACACTCCAAAAGACGTGTGACAAAGATTTTCCGGATGTTAATAACTGGATCAATTCTTTTCACGTCCATTGTCTGCTTTGTGTTCACATCTAAAAGAGACAAATGAAAACAACAACTTGAAATTAATCTGCAACATTTGGATAATTTTTAAAATACAGATGCTAAAGTTTCAGGACCAACAGTTTGTGAGTTTTGTAGTTTCATTTGCAGAGTGATGAGAAGATTCACGACAAGCTGATGATCATTATGACAGATTTTCATGCAGATCACTATTCAACCCGTATTTTAAAATTCCCCAGATGAATATTAAGAAATTTGCAGTTTCGTTAATATCTGTATTTCATAGGTCGCCTCGAATGATTACAGTAGAGCTAGAGAAGGAAAACACTTCTCTTCCTTTCCTGAACAAACACAAGTTCTTTCACTGCGGGCGTTTGTTTTTTTTCTTTATCCAAATCTAAAGGAGACCACAAAAACAGACCGCTGCTGTTCATGCCGGCTCCTTGGCAGTTTGTCCTCAGCTTGGAGGAGAAAACAACTCTTTTTTTCTTTCTCTCATGATTTCCATGCACGCTGCACCAGCCTCGAGCGGCAAGCCGAGGGGGGAGAGTCACCAGGAGGCAAAGTATTCTGAAAGTGGAGTAGAGTAGAAAACTAAAATTTCCAGACTTGTAGTTTTTTTTACTCTGTAAGTTGTCGTGTAAAAAGAAAGACAGAAAATGAACATTGTTAGCTGCAAGCAAGCGTGCAATTAAAAGATAATAGACTCTCATCTTGAGTGGTGAAAAGATAAAGTAAAGAAACTGTTTAATAAAAAAGTCATCTGTCCAGTTATTCTGTCATAAAATATAAAAAATTTATGTTAAAGAAAATAAACTTTAGCTTAGTCACCAGCCAATACAGACCAAATAACTCTACATATGAACTGATGATGAAAATAACCCGCAGTTGCAGCCCCATGCGTCAGTATTACATTATACAGTATACTGAATAAACTCTGGGGCCGATTTAAAGAGATGAACACGTGTAAATATTATTGAGGCTGACACATCAAATTTATTATCATATATTTAACATTTTAGGACAAATAAGAGGCAGGACATGTGCAACTAAAACAAACCCAAACAAAACAGAAGAGAAGGAAAAGAAGAAAGAAAAAACATTACACATGATGAAGAGAAATATATTGACGGCCAACTTGCTGCCTAATAAGTTGTAATATGTTTCATTGACTGGATAGTTAAGCCGTGTAATATGTTTTTAAGTGTGTGGGGTGCTGAATATGTCACTTATTTTGCAAAGATCAATCAAAACAGGTCTGGAGAGTCTGCACACGTTTACTAAAAATGATCACAGACCACTGTGAGTGTGCAGTGAGAACACACACAGTGATTACACAAAACAACAGGCTCAGTTTGTGTAGCTGCCTGTATGGCTAACGTTCACAAAATGAGTGAACACACAGAACCAGAATCAGCATCTTTAGGTTTAACTGATGGATGTGGATCGTTCTCACTCGCATGAAGATGGTTTTCCTTTAAGGACAGGTGTTTCCTATCGAGACGCAGATCTGCAGACTGCGTTAGGAAGCAGTCGCCATAAGAGATTCCTCGACAATTAACTCGTTTCACCACCTGCAGATTAACCACTGCACAGAATAGGAGAAGAGCTGGTCCACACTGATCGGTAGAGTTACTAGCAAAACAAAAACATACCAAGTAACACACTCAGTTTGAAGTGAATAAATTAGACTGTTTTTCTTTTTAGTGTCCTAACAGCATTTAACATCCTTAGGAAAAGAGTGAGCTAGTAAACCAGACTTTACCAACACAGGTTTGTGTTTTTTGTTCACGATTTTAAAGGAATGCAAAATAGTATCATTTATTGTTATCGGCAAAACCTCCAGGAATTTAGACGCCTTTTTTTCATCCTAATCATTTAGTTGATTTGTTGTTTGTCCCAAGAGGGACAGACTCACATTTTAGTGCCAGAGACATGGCAATGAAAGGAGCATATGTTCAGAGAGTATCCCAAATTATAACAACAGAGACACACACAAAACAAAGCTGACTCATAAAGTCACCTGTATCGAAACGTTGATTCTTCTATTACAGGCTAGTTTTTATTTCAATGACCTCCTGACCCTGTGTTTGTTTATGTGCGCTGCATTCTGAAGAAACTCTGCAGTGTAATCCACTACAGTCCAATCCACTGTATTTGTATAACAGATTTATCCAAACTGGAATGTTTACCTGGGCAGTAAAATGAAAGCAGAACAAAAACAAAGTTGAATTAACACTGTGTACACTTAATAAAAGCATAGGAACAAATAAAAACGAAAAATAAACACAAGGATATTCAGTAAAAAGAATCAAACTAAGAATCAACATAAATCACAGCTCTTATGCGGTGTTAAAACCAAAGGAGTAAAATTAAGTTTGGAGATGAGATTTAAGGATATGCAAGGTCACAGATGTTTTAACAGAGAGGAGAGGGGAGCTGCACGGTCACCTCTTGTTTTCAGCCTGGTTAGAGTAAGGGTTAAGGTTAGGACCGTAAGAAACAGCTGATCTCTGTGACTTTGAGGATGTGGACACACACAGGAGAATTGTAGTGATTGTACCCGACTCACCCTAAAATATGATGTGTGTGTTTTTTAACAAGATTTCAAATATGAAAAAAAGGAAACAGAGATACACCTTCTTTCATTCTCCTCTCGCTCTCTTTGGACGTGCACCTGGTTAATTTGGAGATGTCAATAGCTGAGCACGAGTGGTCCCTGCCTGTTGAAGTACACGTCCCCCTGCTGAGAGTAAACCCTCTATTGATGCCGTTGCAGAAGAGCTACTTAAGCAGCTGCTCTCTCTCCTTCAGCATCTCCATCTTCTACAGAACCATCAACATGCTCTTCGGTGCATTTTTCTGTTTTTCCAACATCTTTGTTGCATTATGACCACCGTTAGATCTAATGTAACGTATTAGCCCTTCCACCCAACCATTTCCCTTCATTTTGATTCACTCTCTTTCCAGCCTTTGATTGACTTTCAGCCTAAGTAAAGTGGATTTTAATGAGAGAATACATTAACTCCCTCTGGTCATGCTAACATAAATCAGCCTTTTCTTGCGGGATCAACTGCTGAGCTCATAACACCATGCTGGGAGAGTGTGAATAACCAAATGAGGGAGTGCGGCTGTGGCAGACCGCTGGCAGCTCAGATGCATTGTTGTGTGTGTGTCCCTCCCCCCCCTCGAGTTTCAAACAAGTTCACGAAGGCAGCCGAACGCAGCACTTATCAGCATACAGGTCAGCTTGCTCATGGAAACGTTCATACATCAGGATCAATTAAAGACATATCTTTGCTCGATTTCTATTGATTATCTCCCTCCATTTGGAAATGAGGGCGACTCCCATCTTTCCTCTGTGATGACCACCGAGCACAGTTAGATTCAGTTAGCGGCGCCTCGCAACTCCTCACCTTGATTTACAAAAGCGGCTCCAGCATCACATCTGTCTGCTTCTCTTTGTTGGTAATTGCACTCAGCTAAATAGGTTATGCTGAAATATCAATAAATTGCCATCAAATTAATGTCAATACCAAAGCTGTGGATGGCGCTAATTAAAACGCAAAAGGGATGAAAATGAAGTCAAGGCATTGCCCTGAATAATTGATAACGCAATTTATGATTTTTATGAAAGAGTGCCGTCTGTCTGCGATTTTGATGAGGGCTTAATTAGATGCATTAATGTGTCTCTCTGTGCCTGTAGTCAAACTCAAAGCTCAAACACCATGATGGTTGTTGGGGTATTTTAACTCACTAAATTGCTTATTTTCAAATAACATTACCTCTGAATATCCTCTTAAAATTGCATGGGTCCCTAAGAGGTGTTAGTGTGCAATTTTCATTAAAGGAGGCATTCGTTAGTGTTGGACCAATCAGGAGGCTGCGTTTGTCACACAAGGGGGGAAAAAAAGAGACGTTACCATGTGCTCACATTAGTGTCATGACAAACTTGGTAAAAGCCAGGTGCTGCTGAAGTTTGACGCATCTCTGTCAGAGGGGGTCTGAGGTTGACTTTGACCTTCACAGGGTCTTCATCAGGGCGTGGTCGAAAAACACAAACAGGTGAGGGTCCATTTATAACATCATGTCGGTTTATTGAAAAAGTAGAGGAACAGAAATAGACGACATGACAATAAAAGGAATATAAAACGGCACAGTCAGTGAGAACAGTATTTACTCGGCTTTCTAACAACCCCTCTGCTGTTTTAAATACTTGACTCTGATTGGTCAAAAACCCTGTGACGACCTCTTGACAAAGATCACAGTGATAATATCAAATAAGTTGAGTTGTAAGAGTTTTAACATAGACAGCAAACATAAGCTTTGATGGAAATGGTTATTATAAACTTCACTGCTGATTGAAATTTCCAATTTGATTAGATGAATTAGATTAGATGTTTGATATTCACTATGCTAAGGTTACCTAGATCTTTGATACTCTGATTCTTTTCACTGTTATATGCTTTAAAGTGATTCAATATTCACTGTTTATATGTTTGGTAAGGTTGAAAAATATCAGAGCCTTTAAAACAGAAAAAACAGATTCACACTCATATTCAACTAGAACAGTGAGAGGGTGAGCAGCAGCAGCGGAGGTCCATTAATGTAGAGAGAAAGATGATCAAGTCGTCAATATGGCGAACTTAAATATGAAGTTATCCCCTGATTTGATTGATTGATTGATCGACACAATGATTACACCCTAAAGGACGTATAAACCCGTTCAAATCTCCATATGAACCTGCTGGAAGGTGCTGAAGCTGAAGTCGCTCTCTGCTCAGCCCACCGTCACAGCCATTACTGCTAACTCCTTGTTCATAGATTGTTTTTTTAAGTCTTTTTACATCTACTAAAAATACAGATGTTACGTTATTGCAGTTGTACGTCCATAAAATGACCATACTAGTAAGAAGATTAGAAAATACAGACGGAGATCATACTCTCTGCGGATACACACACCTCCTCTGGACTATACCTCCTAACCCCTAACCCTTAACACTAACCCCAACAGTAAATCATGTTATTCAGCTTTTTCGTGCAGGTTAAAAATAAAAAAATAGCAAAAATATAACCGTTTTGGATGCCTAGTAGTTCAGTTTTGTTACAGGAACAGGTATTTTTCTGGTATTATATTAAATAAAAATTCTGTTAGCATGACGACCCTACACTGTGACCCGTCCCCAACATTATCATAATATTTTAGATATCACAAACAGTCAATTAAGGGGACAATAATCACCATGGCAACTCTGTTAAAGCAATAAAAGGGAATGGATAGACTCAGAGCATATATCTCCTCAGACGTGACTCAGAAGTCGTTGATTTTATGATTTTTATGAGTGAAAACATGTTTTTTTTACTCATCCTTGACTCCAGTGAGAGTTCCTTAAGACACCCCCTCCGGTTCTCCCTGTTGACCGGTTCTGCTTTTGTCCATGGCGGGTCAAAGCGGCATCAAGCAGTGCGATGCTTTCAGGTCGCGCAGAAGAAACCGTCACGCTCACGTTTCGACCACGTCTGTGTTTGGTTGTTGAAGTGAGGTCAGGTCGTCGGGCGTCAAAGTGTTAAGCACGCATGAATGTGTAATGTTTATTGACTCTAGCAGATCAGAGTGATCCTGTGTTGATTCTGCACCTCCTCATCTATTAGCCGGGCTTGACCTTTGGAGATAAATGAAGAGTGAGGTGAGCAGACAGATGAGGGGATTAGAAGTGGGCCGCGAAAGGGAAGCAGGCCTGGGAATAATAAAAAATGGAGGGACTGCCGGCGGATGGATGAGGTGGAGGAGCATAATGATCGCTGTTTGTTATGATGTACTGAATCAGGTTCTCTTTGACGAAACAGTCCTTAGCACCTGTGTATTTATAGTGTCACTGCTCAGTCCATCCACAAAGGCAGGCTGATGATATGTGAGTGTTTTAGTGCACAGAGGTGTCTGGGGCTCTGCTCTGGTATGACCTGCTCATCCGTCAGGACCGCGAGCTGAAGCGGGGCAGGGTTATGGGATCACAGGCTGGACGGTTGTGAACTTGAATCTCTGGATGGTTAGCCAAGCAAAAATCCAATATCCTCTGAGTTTAAGTTATTTAAGGGCAGAGATTTGACTGCACACCAAAACTTTTAAAGATAAGAGCCCCCTATACTTGAGACTCTTCATGCTCTTAATTTTTATGAATGAGGATGAGGTCCCTGTTTGTCTAATTTCTGGGTATGCCATTTATCGAAGCCAGTTGTGGGATGACATGTTGGGTTTTTCCCAGCATGCCTGAGGACTGGAGGGGATGTACTCTGGAAATTCCCCCAGTCATCATCAGCAGACTGACTGTGGTGTCTCACTGACTGGTGTAAATGGTCTTTAAATTGTTCCTGCGTTTCAGACTAACAAGGCGGTTCCTGCCCTCCCTTCGCTAATGCCCGTTGACGAATGAATTCGGAGGAAGTCCAGCTTTTGTTTTTGACACATGAGAAAGCCAGGTACTCCTGAGGAAGCAGAGGGCAGATCCTGAGGTTGAGGTTGATCTGGGGTCAGCTTTACATGTTACCCTCTGATGACAGAAAGGCTCGGTGATCGTTCAAATAAGTAGATTTGTTGTTTGAACTTTAAAACGATATGTTGAAACGTCCTAACAGAGTAATAACTACACCCTGAAATTCTCTGTGAGTGTTTGTGCATATCTGCATATTATTCTCTATTATACCACAGAATAATTAAATGATAATTAAAATGAAAAAGTTTATATAAGTAAACATCGTACACAGAACCTTCATGGAGCGAAACATAACACCATGAAGTCGGGTTCCTCTTTAAAGCGGCCTCACCAGGCTTACAAACTACATGAGCTGCATTGTCTATTTACTGCACTAATTAACTTAAGCCTTTAAGCGCTGCCATTGACCTCTCATCTTTAACATCTAACTTTGCAAATTGAAGAGAGTTGTTTGAATTTCCACAGGATGGTCACTCCCATTAAAAGTGCAGCGTTGGCTGATGGATGGACTGCAGCGCTCAGCAGCACTGTAAATGTATTGATCCTCTGTTTCCCAAAGCCTGGCAGGGATGTATTTGACCCGCAGGGATGGAGACTGTGTGTTCACGGTGTGTGCTTGTGTGTGTGTGTGCGAGGGTTGCCTTGGAAATTAAGTAGGTGTTCATCATTAGGAACACGCGGCGAAACAATCAGTCCAGGATTTAATTGGTAGAAACTACTTCAAGACTCCAAATGCAAAGACAAGCTGCTTTTTCCTCTTTTCTGTTATGAATTCAACATATGTGCATGTTGGTCTTAAAAAACACTTTTTATTTTGGACTTTTTAAAGACAAATTATCACTTCTAATTCACAGACTTTGGTGACATCCCCCTTGTTGCAGTCCAGGACCTCACCAACATCTTGAAGCAAGGCTACTTGGAGAAGAAGCGCAGAGGTACATAAACACCAGCTCATGATAAAAACAAATCATATCTGTTGGTTTTTTAATTGATCATTGTGTACACCTTCTGTAAGATCACAGCTTCTTTGGCTCAGAATGGCAGAAGAGATGGTGCGTCCTGAACAATTCAATATTCTACTACTTTGGGAGTGAGAAAGGTCCGTATGAAAGGAAGATGTACTCCAACAGTTCAGCTTTAAAGATTAAATAACGTCCTACCAGCTCCTCTTCTTTTACAGATAAGCAGCAGAAAGGTTCCTTTTATATTAATGAATACAGTGTGCAGCTGGTGACTAACCTGAGAAAGGACTCCAAAAAGACTTGCTGTTTTGAGCTCTTTGCTCCGGGGCGGCGGGCTTTCCAGGTCTGTATCACCACACTAAGTCTAAAAAGTGTGTCATGAAACTCTGGTAAATTTTCACTGTGGGAATATTCAGAATAGTTGTGTTATTTACTGAAAACTATAAAGTAAAACAAACACAATCACTCATCTTATAGAAAAGCTACACAAGAGTTTTATCAGTAACTTTTTCAATGACCACGTTTGTCTATTTTTAAAGCTCCTGTGAGGAACTTTCCATCTGTGTTGACTTTGGCGCCCCCTGTGGACAAAGTGTAAATGTTTAAGATAAGAGATAAGATAAGATGTTCCATTAATAGTCCCACAGGGGGGCAATTCCCAAATTACAGCAGCACAGTATAGATACCAAAAGACCAAAATTAAAAGATAAAGAAACTTTGAGTTAAAACAGGATATGTGCATGTGTTATATTTACAAGTTTTTATTACAGTTTGTTGTTGTACCTGCTTTTTCTTGGCAGTTACAGGAATAAAAAATTACATAATAAAAATAGCCAGTCTTATTTGCATCAGTATATCATAAAAAGGTGTTAATGTTCATCTGGCTGTTTCATAACGAATCAAAAGCTTCCCACCAGAGCAGCTTATGTTCAAAGTTATAAAGTTAAGAAGCTTTTTAAGTAAGTTTCTTTAGATGCGGCTTTTTAACTCCACATTATTACTGTCATATGTTCAGCTTTTTTTATTTCTCATACTGTAAAAACATGCTTTTATTTTGAAATGGAGTATATGACACTTTCTCGCACACACTCCTGCATGTGAGCATCCATGATGGTCACCCTGGAATATAAATATGAATTAAAGCATTAAAGAAGATTGCCTTAAAATGGTTGATTAACTAACAAATAATTCTATTGCAAACTGATTAAATGAGTCCCTGGAAAAATAAATAAATAAACAAATATAATTTTGTGGAGAAATACATGAAAATTTAAGTTTCTCATTTAGTAACTACACGACAAAAATCCCTGACATTTTTTAATCCTCTATAATAGAAATAATATCAATAGTTTTTATAATGAAAATCAATGATAAGAACAGCTGTAGGTGAATTTAGATAGTTTGGAATTACAGCATTAAAGAGCAGTAATAAATAAAAACCATCAGAGTAAATGATCATTGAAATGATGATGGTTAGTTGTAGCTCTATATAGGACTGTAATGGTGACATAAATATGTTGGTTGACTTTAATCCTCCTGTGTCACTCGCTCTTTAACCCATCCAAAGAACATGCATGTGTGTGTGTGCTGCAAAAACACTCTTTTCTGACTCATTAGGAATTTATTCCTGTTAATTAAATATCCCAGAAGCAGATCTAAAGGAAGTGTTTTTTTTTCTTCCAAAAGAGGGATTTTATTTGCTTCTTTTTCTCCTCTTTATTTGACAGCCAGGAAGAGAGTTTGTTTTATGCCTCATGGATTAAAAAATTACTTTGATGTCCGTGCACCGTTAGACGAGATGATAATTGCAAGTTTATTGCCTCTCTTTCCACCAGTTCACTGCCAGCAGTCCTCAAGAGGCCAGAGAATGGGTGGACCAAATCAATTTTGTTCTTCGAGGTAAGAAAGCTTTCTCCCTCTGGCTCCTATTGTCTTTGCACTTTTTCATCCGAGTGTTTTTTTTCTCCTTCTGTTGCCTCTAAGAGAGAGTTCCTGCTTTTTCTGTTTCTCCTTTGGATTTCTTATTCTAATAAATGGTTCAAAGATAAAACCTCTCTGATACACGCTCATACTAAAATAAATCACATCGACTTTAGGTGACTTTTGAAAAAGCTCCGTCTATTTTTATCTGTGTTGTTCTTAAGCGTGCTTGTGTTTGAGGGGCAGAGAGGTCAGAAATGAAAGGAAACCCTTTCTTCATCACTGACTGAGATAAAAACCACCTGATCCATCAGGAACCTGACAGCCAAAAACCGGGGTCCTGAATCTCCTCCTGTCACCCACCATGTCCTGCAGCCCTCTTAACCCCCTCCTCCCCTGACCCTCCTACAGAATTCCAGCTTACAGGAAATTGATTGGTAGCTGTTCTGGTTATCCTCCAGTGACATTGATTTCTGCTCGGCCGCTGCTGTACGGCCGAGGACCTGATACCCTGTGTTGCAGCGGCCAGTCGCCTGCAATGAGACGGCTCCTCCATCTGAGCGAGCCGGTCTTCTCTAAAATGGGCTCGGCCCGGGACACTGATTTGCGGGAAGTAACAGACACTCAGCAGTTTGTCTTACTTCCTCCAAGCCCAGTTATCGAAGTCCCAAACACAGATGGACACAGATGATTTTTTTTTACCTCTTTATTCTTTAAGTAAACCTGAAAAATCCTGACTTTTCTTTTCCTTGTGTTTTTATTTTTTAATGCTTCTGCCTGATTGATTATTTTAATGATCAAAAACACAAATAAGAGCGAAAGAGGAGGAGAGAGATGCTTATAGATTTATGGCTGAAACTATGAGATAATCTGCACATTACTTAGTAGATTCACTGATTTATTGTTTGTCTCAGTCTTCAATTGTCTGATCTAGACTGTCGACATGGAAGCATCCTCTGCCCTGTCGTTTCTTCGTTTCAAACACTTGCTGATTTTTTATGTTAATCAGCTGATAGATAAGATCATTCATCTTTGCAGACTTAATTACAATCTGTAATATGAGTTATAAGTCTGCAATGAATCAAAAACACTTTTAATAATATTTTTTTTGATAATCTAAACAGAGGATGTAAAACAAAGATATGGATTAGTTGATTTATTGATCCACAGCACATCTGATAGTAACATCATTATTGAGAAAAAGCCAAACTTCTGTCGATCAGGACTTCTTGTGTGATCGATTTGCTGCTTTATCTGTGATGTAGACTTAAAAAGAAGAGTATAGACTATTAAAATAGTAAATACTCAAACAGTATAAGAAATGGTAAAAGTGCATGTTGTATTGTTTTTTTTTACAAGACATGAAAACGCTCCAATCTTTATCCCCTCTGCAGATGGGTCGTGATTTTTGCATATTCTTTTATCAAATAGTTGGTGTGACTATTTTCATAACTCCTTTTCACTTTAGAAAAATGAAAAAGCTCTGAGGCCTTCTCTCTTTAAGCCTTTATTTTCATGGCATGATCACACAGCCCTAAAAAAAACAAACTTTGACATGTTTCAGCATCAAACCTCCAATTGGAAGTCAAACGTCCTGACGGAGGAGAATACTTTAGACCTTTTTCTTCTTTTTCTACAACTGTATGAACCCCTAAACTTAAGCGCTCCTTTCTCCAGTTTTAAGAAATCTTTTCAACTATTTCGACCCGCACCTGATGGTCGTAGCACATCTTAAAGCTGTTAAACAACGAAACAAAAAGAGAGTGTGTAAGTGCCAGCATACGGTTACACAAACATGACACTGTAAGATTCAGAAATGGAGAAAGTTGTGGACTCTTCGGCTGCCGTGAAACTTTTTTTCTTCTCTGTAAAACTCGCTGATCTGGATCTGATCTGCTTTCATGGGTCTCTCTCTCTCCTTTTACCTCCATGTGAGCTTGTCGAGGTGGGACGAGGAGTCGACTGTTTCAAAACAGAAACAGAACAAACATCCAAAGTCATTTAATCTTGATCAGGTTGACCAAAAATTGAAGTGAGGGTGAGATTTAGGAAGCATCTGTGAAACCGGAGGCCCAACCTTTTCTCCGTATTTGTGACTCACTAACGAATGACTCCTCTGGAATAAACTTTAGCTTGAATAGATAATCAAAACAATTGTTGTTTACAGCCTGAATTAAAGCCTGCAGTGCTCCGACTCCTGCGATAAGTCACATGCTGTTGTCTGTTGTGTGGTCTGGGTCCATTTCTCTCACTTTCCTCTTTAATGTGTGTGTGTGTGTCTGTGTGTGTGTCTTTGTGCTGCGCTCTGCTCCATCTTAACGCTAACACCGCCCATCACTTTGTCTCTCCTTCCCCGCCATAGATCTCAGCTCTAGCTCCATCCCCGTCGATGAGGATGAGGATGAGGAGGAAGAAGAGCCCTATGATGACATTGAGGGGATGACGGGCCCTCCCCCACCTCGGCCTCGTGCCGCCCCAGCCTTCAGAGGAGGAGGTTACGAGGCGGAGGAGGCCGAGGAGGAGGACGAGGATATCTACGAGGTGGTGCCAGGTATGAGGATGTGGACTCTTCAGCACCTACACACACTAACACACACTAACACACACAAACTCATGATACTCAGTCAGACAAATAGACACGCACACACGCACACTGGAGCCCTGGGGATTTTTGCAGGAAGAAGAAATATCAGTGCCGGTCTCCCCTGGCTCTGAAATTGGTGTTGCCAGGTGCCTCCCTAACACCACGGCAACCAGACGGATCCCTCATTTTAAATCAAGCAACACTAATAAGCTTGTCAGGACCGAGGTGGCAGCTGCAGAAACACACCAGGCAGAAAGAGAAGACTCTCCTCCTCACATCAGTTTCCTCCTCTCCGATCTGTTTAGAAACAGTTTTGTTGTTGAAATCAGCGAGAGCCGCGTCGGTTCTGAACGCTCTGTCACAGAACATCCAATTAGCTAATGTTGCCAGGCAACAAATAGCCCACAATTCAATCCAATAAGCGGAGTTTTGGGTAAAATCGCCTAGCAACAGCAATTTAGCTGAAAGGAAGTAAAAAACGGCATCACTCAGGGCTTAAAATAGTTCTGCAGCTCTTAATGTCACTCCTTTAATAGAAATTAGAGTTTGATGGAGACTCCCGAATCAGTGCGTGTGAGCACCAGCCCCATGTGTCAGCGTGGCTACAAGATCCCAAGAAGGACAAAAGAGGTGATCTGATCTTCTCCAGGCCGTCGTCCATCACTCTTTCTATTAAATAAGATACATCAAGATTCTGTTTCACTCACTGAGTACATTACCTTCGCCAAAATCAGCGGTGAGAGGGAGATCAGTCTTCAGTCTGTCACGCCGGCGTTCAAAGCCATCTGGGAGGAGGTACAGACCCTGACCACAGATGGCGTATCGAATGACGAGCTCTTTCGTTCACTTTCTCACCCCTTCACTTATCAATCACTCCGCACCTCTCTTTGCGCACTTACTGCTCGTACACAGTATTTATACGGAGGTGAATTTTTTATTGTTTTGTGAACAAAGTGTGACTTTGAAGGGACGAGGCGTTTAATCTTAATTTAATGTAAAATCTAGAACCGAAGCAAAAGACCGGAACATGAGACCCGGTCTGTTTCTCAGGGGGTAAAGATTCAAACTACATCCCTGCGTGAAGACTTTCAACGCCTCCATGAAACATCAGATGAGTTTGGACAAAATCAAGGATGGAAAAATACTTTTTTGGTCTCTGAGAAAGACGCTGGTAAAACATAAAGAACTGCAGATAGACTGAGAAACTATGAGGTGAAGCTGATGTCCCCTCTTTAATTTTTTTACTCTAAAAAGTCTCACCGCCTCACCTTTTTGTGAATATTCGCAGAGGAAAATGCAAAAGTAGGCTGTAAATGATCTTATACTGACCCCAGACCAGCAGTTAAAGTTGTTAAAATGATTGTAAAGAAAAGGTCAAAGGGATCTGTAATCATTTAAATCAGTTAAAAACTCCTCACAGATGCTTTAAGGTCTCTCTGAGGTTATTCGATCAAATACCAGAAACGTCAAACTCGTAGTCACCAAACAAGTGAAGAAATGTGGAGCAGGAGTGAAGCGTCGTTTTCCCTCCCACAGTTTCGTCACAGCAAAACTCCAAACGCGGCTCGGTCGCGGGCAGATTGCAGAGCGATGGTGGTATTGGCTCCGGTGCTGATGACTGATTTTATTGACTGGAAAATTAAATCACTTTGATATAGAAACTGTTGGCCCGTAGCGATGGCCCTCTCAACTGAAAGACGCTCGTCTGTACCGCAGCAGAAGAGTGACAAACAAATCTAGAATCTCTTTTCAGTCACTCTGTTTTTACTGTGTGATTAATGTAAATAAGAAAAATGAGATTTTAGTTGTTAATTCATGAAAATAAGAGACTTCTGAGCGTGTATTTAAAATGGAAAAAGCTGAAAAGACATCAAACTTATGAACATTTTCTGCCCTCAAACACACAATGATAGCAGATATGCGAGTGGGTATACAGTGTGTGTGTGTGTGTGTGTGTGTGTGTGTGTGTGTGTGTGTGTCCCCTGTCCGTCCCACTCTTCCTGGAAGCAGAGGCGCAGGTTGTGCTGGGAGGTGGATAGTGTTGCGGGGTTGTGGCGGGGCTGTCAGCCCGCTCCTGTAAAGGATGGATGTGGGAGACAGAGGGCAGGCATATCACTGTGTCACCCCTCAGACCACCGGGTGCCACGCCCCGCAGTCGATGACACGTCCGCCTCCCCTGCTGGCTTTAAAGACAGCCTCCTTTCTCTTAAACTTCTCCTGCCTCTCCTGCCCGCTGATGAATTTGTTCTAATTGACCATGATGGAAGAGTTCAGGGAAATAGATGTGCTGTGTCATGTGGAGATTCATCAGAGATTGACTGATGATCCTTTTGATACTTGTTTTTAAATGTTTGCTTAGGGATGCAAATTCTAAGTATTTTCTTTAATCAATCTTTGGAAATGTTTCTGATCGATCACTCGTTTAAAAAAAAAAGATTTTCCTAAATCATCGGGTCTTAGTATTTTTAATAGCAAATAACTGACAGGACTGCGCAGCTACAGATGTTCAGATTGTTCAAAATGCTGATTACCAACATGCAGAGCAGACTCATTATGATAATAATTATAATCTCTGCAGACATGTAGTCAAATAGAGCGAGGCTCCGATATCAAACGTGGAATCACTGCAGAAAGAGATCCGAACAGAAACACATTTCAGACTCTTCAGTTTTCTGGAAAATATAAGTGCGTCCAAATCGATTCTGATTTCGGCCCCTCAAGATGAGACTGAAGGAGGTTGTGCTGCCTGCTGCTGCGTTACCCCGTTACGTCCTCCCTCTCTTCCTGAACAGCAGAGCCTGGGTGCAGCTATCACCCCTCCCCTCAAACACTCTCACTTCATCATAAGCAGCTCGGATCGATGTGAAACAAAGTTTGGGAGCATGAGGAAGTTATGGCTCTTTCTAAGATTAATGGTGGCCACAGGTGGAGAGAGAGGAGAGAAGGGAGAGGAGCAAGAGGAGGAGGAGGAGGAGGAATAGGAGGAGGAGGCAGGGGTGTGAATGTGTGTGACTGAAAAGCCAAGGGACAGAATGAAGAAAGTCCTTTCAGTAGTCACACGAGAGATGAATGTTGCCGACCGCTTGCTTCTCTAGTTATACCAACTTTAGTAACGACTGCTTGATAGCAATACAGAGCGGTCTGAGGAGCCATAAACAAACCTCAAATAAACGCCACTCTATAGGCACAAATAATGCTCAGGACAGCACCTAACTTCATCAACAGGACATATAGGGTCACAGCCATAGAACTAGACACCAAACATCTTATTAACTTTGCCTAATTTCTTTAGCAAAGAGACTAAACACAACTCACCTACTCTCTTCCAGTCAAATACGGACTGCTGCGGGGTGACGCAGCTCAAAGAAGAACATTTATGATAATTTCTTTATCATTTCCTTTAAGTAATAATCATCATATTAATAATTTTGCTCTGCAGACGCAATAGTTCTTCTGTCTCAGCGTCTTGGTCTGATTGTATTTCCATGAAGAAATTATCATAAATGTTCTTCCTTGAGCTGCGACACCCCGCTGTAGTCCATAATGGACTGGCCTGGAATATCCCTTTAAAATAGTTGATATCATGATTTTTGTCAGAATCCAGCTGCTCCAAGTGCAACCAAGTCAAGAGCAGAAAACGCCCACTCAGAGGGCGCTGATGTTACTGTGTTTGCAAAGATACTGGTAGGTCAGCTTTGCCAATCTGACTTTCTACCAGTCTGACAGCTTTGTATCCAGAGGGGGGGTCATGCCCTGCAAATAGTTCTTGACCTCTGTGGCTGAGGATCTCCGCCCAGGTGTGACATTTAAAGCAAGTTAGAAACTCAAAACAACCTCCTAAAAACTGAATATGATCCGAATCCGTGTTATTTATCTCTGCCTGATATAAAACAGAAAAAAGCATTTTTAAAGCACGGTCTTTTCTTGTTACAGCAGGTCTGACTTTCCTGGTTTATCTTGAGTAAAAATCCCCCCTGCTGCTGATCATTAACGGATGCATGGACTAATTTTAATTCTCAAAAGTGGTTTTCTTGTCTTTTGTTAGTTTCAGAAGAGGATTTCCAAGATCCAACAGAAGAGATCAGCGAGAAGAGCAACAAATCAGGTCTGACCTCATTACAGTCTCCTCCGTATAATGAGAACATCCACGACTTGATAGTTTTTTTCTTTGATCGTCTTTGCCTAGAACTTGGAAAACGGAAACTTTTCTCATCCTTTTGTTTAAACGTGCGCTCTTTGTTTTCTCTTAGCGTGGTCATCAGATTACGCTAACTACTACCAGGGTTTATGGGACTGCCAGGCGGACGAGCCGGACGAGCTGGCCTTCCAGAGGGGAGACCTCATCTATATCATCAGCAAGGTCAGCATCTCAATCAGGACAATTTAAAAAAAACAGGATCTTCTTTTCGGACAGAAGCAGATTAAAAAGGGAGAGAGCTGCTCTGTCATTCATCTCTAATGGGAGTCATCTCTGATTGCACCCTGGACTCATCCACACAATTACAGGAGCAATTTTAGTTGTTTAAAATGAGTCTAATGTGATGTAAATGTGTACGATGCGCAATTATTTAAGGGTTAAACAACATCAACTCCAGTAATCACTTGGTCCTCATTTACTTCCCGAACATGCTGATATCCCCAACATCTAAACCCTTCTGTTAGCGAGCGCCTGTGTGTCGATGCAGCAGCGAAGCACCAACAGTGGCATTGTCTTTTTCGCGGGGCCACTAGGGTGAAGTGCCATTCGGGCGCTGCGTAATGGTGCTGTTGTTCATTATGGAGCCTCTATCACAGGGGTTAATTGAGTAGGCAGCCATGCGAAGCTCTTCTTTTCTGTTTGACATAAACTGCAGGTGAAGCCATCCTGCATCTCAGCTCTTTTCCCTCAATCTATTTCCTCGTGTTTTATTGCCGCCGTGTAGTTACATGCAGAGTATCTACCAGTGAAAAGCCACCCTACTGGAAATCAATGGCTTGTAATTTGGGCACTTTTCCTCTGCAGCGTTCAGGGACTTGTTCGCCGACTGTTGCTATTGGATGGTTTGAAATTGAATCATCATGTTCTGTATTTAGGCGAAATTATCTGAAGAGCAGAGAGAGGGAGGAATTGCCGTATATTCAGCTGTTTTGTAAGTAATTATGTGGTTGAGATTGAGAAATGATGTGTTCAACATCATGATTTCTTGCATCTTTAATCAGCAGCTGGAGTCTCTGAATTTTAATTATTTGTAATACGCCGCTAAAGCGCGGAGACGTTAACGCCCTCTCTGTTCTGGTGAAGTTTTCAGGTTTGGACAAACAAAGGGTGAGAAAAAAAGGAGCTTTTGTTTATAAGAGCAGACACGGCACAGGTGAAATATGCTCCTCACATAAGATGGACTTTTAATTGAGCTTCTCTTGGCAGAGGCAGATTAATGAGATGCCAGCCTCCTCTGTCTGTGTGTGCTGCTTGATAGGGGAAAATGTCAAAACAGCCATGTTCATTTTTCACGCCAGGATGACAAAGGCGGCGTACTTGAGGAAACAAAGGGGACCTGGCTCTGCGCTGCAGATCCGCCTCAGCCCTGCCTCCTGTATCACTCCTCACTGTACGGATCAGATTACGGACTCGCTGGAGACCTAAAAAGCAAACTCAGTCCAGGTTTGAGGAAGACTTGGTTGTAGTTTTTCGCCGTCTTAATAACACAGATTACTCTTGTATTGTCAAGCTGTGTGCTAAAGCTGAAACATCATCACAGACAGAGTTCCTGCAGAAAGTTTTACTAAGTCTTTGACCAGAATTAAAAATTTTGAAGTTGTAAAAAGCCTAAAAAAGTCGTATTTTTCCTCACATTTTAGATCGGACATTTCTGGCTCATGCCCGAATACTAAATCAAATCCAGGCCGTCCTGATAGCATGATATGAGATGTTATCATTTTTCTTTGGAGTGGATTTGCTCGCTCACTAGACAAATTTGGCGTTCACTGCAGCTTATTCCTCATGCATTCAGAAAACTGAGAAGGAGAAGAAAAGGAGATCATGCAAGCTCAAAGAAAATTGTCCTCAGGATGAAAAATACAGGAAGGAGAAGTTAACAGAGGCGAACTTGGTGAGGGGACTTGCAAGATAAGCGAAAGCTTCGTATTAAAGAGGCGAATCTATCAAG
The DNA here is from genome assembly GCA_962446985.1 of Xyrichtys novacula. NCBI lineage: Eukaryota > Metazoa > Chordata > Actinopteri > Labriformes > Labridae > Xyrichtys > Xyrichtys novacula. Next base: position 336,220 of record OY660882.1, on the reverse strand, counting down.
GGTGTCACACCTGTGTGTTATTTGTTTGGGTCTGAAAAAGGTCTGAAGAAGTCTTTTATGTGGTTCTAAGTGTGCAGCGCCCCTGAGATGGTGTCCTAACTATCCTCTGGTGGGTTCAAAGCTGTAAATTATTGAGAGGTGATCTCTGGGCGGCTCCCAGTGTTCGGTTTAGTGTGACGACGCGTCTCCACCCGTGTCCCATTCTGCGTCCTAAAAGCGTCACTGAAAAGCATTATTTGGATGACGGCCTGTAATCGGCTGTTTGTTTTAATGAGCCCCTCGGGGAGGGAGGGCTTCCCCGCGTCTTGTGCGCGTAAACTCCGGCGTTCGGTTTTTACGGGGGGGATTCCTGAGAACCCTGACCTCGATGAGTGAAATACGGGCCCTTGGCTAGAACTCAAGTCTGTCGCTTAACTGGGGACCCAGACACATGAAATGGCCGTAATAAAACCAGGGCCCATAAATTCTCTCACAGGGTGGGAGGCCTGGTTGTCTGTGCTGTTATGTCAACACTGACCATAATTACAAGGTAATAAGGACACGCTCTAAGTGCTAAATCAATGGTGCTAACAAACTGTTATTTTTAAAGCTGGGATGTGATTGACTGCTGAAGTGCAGAATGGGATAGCCACAGGCGTGGTGTCATATGGCTGTGAACTGAGGAGAACATGCCGATTGTATAAAAGGCCCTCATCCATCATTATTGATCTCTCACTTACTGTAAAGTGGGGGCATTTTTACTGTATTTGTGTGTTATTTTTCTGCGTGTGTGTGTGTGAGAGAGTATCTGTGTATCGCTGACAAAGTAAATAAATTAAGAACCTCACCACTCATATGAATCCCATTAGTTCGAGGGAATTAATCTCATAGTGCGCCTCTGCCACCCGTTTCAGCGGTGCCTAACTTGCTTTCCGCAGAGCTCCACGGCGATGCTCAGCGCGCTGATACATGAGGTACAAACACGCCGTGAAATCCATCTCCAGAGTTTTGCTCTGGCATTTCATTTCTGAGAGCTTGCATTTTTCTAATGTGCATTATGGCTCCGCTCTGACATTTCAGTGCGTGGAGACAAATACCGGAGAGCCGCGTGTTTTTTTGGAGAATCACACTCTCTGATTTTGAACTCGATCTGAGTTGTTGAGATGTTTCACACACGTTTCCAGTCCATCATATCCCGGATCACGCGAGGAGGTATTTGTCACAGGATTTACAGCGTGTTGTTGCAGTATCGGGTTAATTCATCACAGCAGCTTATAGTGATTGTTTCACTTCCCCCTGACACGTGTAATGCCTGTGCACTTTGTCGGCCATATCCCACACCACGCCATAAGGTTGTCCTGCATTCTTGCCCTCTAATTTATGTATCCAGAATCAAAAGACATGGGCTCTACAGGTCAGCTGTCACATTCCTGTATTCCCACAGGCACTCATGGAGAACGGCGAGATGGAGTGGGAAGAGATTTATGGCACAAACCCGTCCAGGGTCCTTAAAACTCTGGCAAGCGCCGCCGCTGCCACCGCTTCCTCTTTCTTTCCATCACCCTGCTCACCTCTCCTCCTCCGTCCGCCAACCAACCAAAATCCAGAGAGAGGGAGACGCGCCGACCAATCCCGTGCTCCCCCCTAAAGCAGAGCGTCATATCACATTTGGCCAAAGTGCTCAGCTGCAGCTGCTCGTTAAAGTCACAGCGGCGAGAACATGGACACCACTGACACCTGGTGGTTGTTTTCATATGAGGACAGATTTACAACCTGAATAAAATAAGAGTTAGACGCTGTGTAAATGTTGATAAAACAGATCTGGATGGTTTGCAAACTTGAAAATAGAGCAAAGATGACACATCAGATAAAACTTAACGGTTTATTTATTGTTTGATTCATAATTTAAGATCATTTTAAACTTGATTTAGGGACGGGGATGTTATTTTTCTGTTTATTCATGTTTGTATATGTTTCCTCTTTGCATGGTACAGTTCTCATCTGCATTCATGGATGTAACAGTGAACTGTGATTTTTTCGAGCCCATGCGGTGATTCCCACTACAGAGTCAAGTCTGGTTTTAATCGCCTGAGGGCCGGATCACAGCCATCCATCCAGCTGTGTCCATTTTTGTGCAGAGATTCCTCCAGATCTCCTGAACCTCTTGTGAATATTACAAACTTTGAAGGATAAACTCTGAGGAACATTTTTCTGAAGTTGTCGAGTTGGTGAACCGTCAGAGACTCTCTGCTGCACCATCTTCATCCCCAGTCATGTCACTAACCTGTTGCAAATGAATGTAATCATCAGTTCGGAGATACTCCTCTGTTCTTCAAAATGAGCAAATATATTTTATAAAAACAAAACAAATCTGTTTTAACTTCTTATTCGTCATCTTTGCTTTATTTCCAATTATATCTAAGGTGTAAAAAATCCAAACCATCATTAAACATTTTATTAAATGACACTTTAAACAAACACCTGAAGCTGATTTACAGCCGTACAGATTTAGCGCTGTGATTCACGGCCCTGTAGAAATCAAAGTAATGACGAGAAATCGAAGGAGAGATTTTCCAACGTCATTTTGCGCTTAAATAGCCACTCGTATTTGATCACGGATACCTGTGATAGTCCATCTTCAGGGCCGTAACAGGCTCCTTCTCTGTTTAACAAGATGGTTTGGCCCGCCGCCCACAGGTCACAGCGAGTGAATGCGGCCGAAGAAAAGGGAAAGTGGGCAAACAATCAGATGGGAAAAGTCAAGCAAGAGAGACAAAGAGCGTGGATCCCTTTATTCTTTTGTGTGAACCCTGTCCCCCCTCTCCTCGCTCCTTTTCTCTGTCACACACACCCATTTAAAGACCCCTGGCTGCTATTGTGGCCATAGACACCAAGACGCTATAGACAGGCAAGACATCCTATTTACCACACAAAGTAGCAGGGGGTGAGTCTGGGGTTCGGGGTCATGCAGGAGGCAGCGGTCATCCCCCGGTCAACTACAGTAGGTCATTATTCAGCCCAAGCCAATAGCCCAGAACCGCGTCCGAGCAACCCACCCCCCAATCCATTCTGCTTAATTATTATAAATGAGGGGCGGCGTAAACAGCCATCATTACAGACACTCAGTGGCATACACAAATCCACTTTAAATTGCTATTAAGTTAAGGAGCTATCTGTAATCCCAGGCGTGCATTAGAACGGAGCAGAGTAGGTTTTCTTTTTATTAAATCTCATCGTCCCTGAGATATTCTCAAACCTTCTCATGCTCTGTCATGTTTCCAATTTGAAGCCAATTCTCTGATTTAATTAAAAGCCCACTTGGAAAAACGGACACTAAGTAGCCATTTCCATCTCTGGTCGTGGAGGACGATCATCCGTGTTTCTGGACGGAGCTGGACAAGGTTTTTTTTTTTTTTTGGCAGCGAATCCCCAAAACAACCCTTAAAATAAGCACCTCCCTCGCTCCTCGGATTCAGGTGTTAATTCATTAACGGCGAGGAGAGGTCACAGATCACGACAGAGGGATCCATGTTTCTTTGTTAGCGGGACCACTTGTGATCTAAAAAACCTGCGAGGAGAGCTGCAGCGTACCTGATGAGAGGAGAAGGAGGAACAGGGAGAAAAAAAAGAAAACAAGAGGGGATGCAAGTGGAGAGGAAAAGGAGGAAAGGAAGGAGGGGGTTAGAGATGGGGAAGGAGGGAAGGAGGGAAGGAGGGAGGGAGGGGGAGATTGTAACACCCAGGCGGCGGGTTCAGCGGCAGGGCAATGAGAGACTTCCTGCGCTCCATCACGCCCAAGGCCTGCCTCAGTCAGCTGGTGGCCGAGGAAAGATGCCTCATGTGTCAGGCTTATTAGCACTCCCCCTAGTTTGTATGCATTTGGGATTGTGGGTGAGTGTGTGTGCTACATCTGTGTGCGAGAGTGTGTGTGTGTGTGTGTGTGTGTTTGGGAACAGGATGAGAAAGCAGAAAGGGAACACGTTCAAGAGTCCTCCTGAATTTTCCTCCAGAATTATTCATCGTTCTGTTAAAGCTGTGTTTTGTTTGCACGGCACACGATGGCGGCGATGGCGGTGTGTGTGTGCGTCCTCCAGCCTGCCTCCTCACCTCGTTGTCTTCCTCTCCGCGCCAAACCAACCTCGACTCACCTTCTCCTCGCTTCAGGCTCGGGTAGCTGTCAATCCGTCCTCCGGTCGGGGAGCATGAGCGATGGGCCTATCAGAATGCCACCATTAGCCAGCCCCCTGAGTGGTAAATAAACGATCGCGCCGGTACACTGCAGGTGTTGTCATGGCAACCCACTCTCAGTGCCAGCCCCGCCCACGCTCGTTCCCCCCTCGTTCTCTCAGCGGAGGAGTCACCGGGAGGTCAGCGAGTCACCGTGCCGCAGCCGCCACGACACGGCGCTGTTCGCACCGCCTCCCTCACACACACACACACACACACACACACTCCTCTCTGATGCTGCAGCGAACACACACACTCTGATATCTTGTCACTGATCACACCGCAGGTTGTGGTGCATCTTGTTAATGAGACAAATCTACACATTTCCCAGAAGTCTGCACAGTTTCTGTCCCCGGAGTGTCTTGTGGGGGGGGGAACATTTCCAACTTCACATGAATACTAAACAACTCGCCCTCGCGTTCAAGGCGCCACCGTGAGCCCAAACGCTCCTGCGCTGAGCTCCAAACTCCGATTTGATGACAGAACAAGCTAAAGACAAAAAGGGGGAAACAAACAGAAGGAAGAGGACATGGAGGAGTGAGCGTAGTTTTTGTCATTTGGATAATTTACTCTCTCTCTCTCTCTCTCTCTCTACCCGCCTCTTGGAATGTCCCTATTACAGCAGGTGTACTCTGGATGAACCCGTTTCAAGTATGAGGAAGATGGACTCTGCACGCCTGACAGACTTCCACCGCCATTGGCGCCCACTCTGTGATGTAGCAGTTGTATTAAAATGGCGGCGCTGATAATCCAAAAGACCTTTCTCGGGGAGAATTTGAGACCGACTGCACAGATGGGCCGCGGAGATAAATAAAACTCTCTGTCACTACGGTTGGTGGAATAGTGCTGCGACGCCCCCAAGGGAGAGAAAAACTGTTTCGCTCCCTCTCTCCCGATGCCTCCCCCCCGTCCGTCTGTCTCCCCTCTCCTCCTCCTCCTCGGTTCACGATCCCACAAATTGGGGAACCGGAGCCAGCTCGCCGCAACTGGGCTTTTCCCTCCACGGCCTTATGGGGAGCATAAAAAGGCAGTTTCGGACCAAACTCTCCTCAAACACACACTGAATGGCCGGGCCGAGTCTGTGCGAGAGCCAAGCACACTGAGACATCGCAGTCTGAAAACGATGAGGCCTGGACGGACAATCGGCTTATTGTGGGTAACCTGTTTGTGCTGTAAGAACACTTGAGCCCCGTGGTTTATCACTTTCTAAGCGTTTCATTCATCCTGGCTGTCCAAACGCTGCTCATTAGCTGCAGGCCTCATTCCTCCAGATTGAGAGGGATGTCAGGTCGAGATGATAAGGGGAACCTTTGACAAAATCTAATTCATCAAGTCAGAGCGTGTGAGCGGTTCCACAACAAAGTCTGACCTCTATCTTCGAGATGTTGGACAATCAGAGGAGAAAGCAGCAAACACAGATGCACAGAGAGTTTGTCGTGTGCTCTCTCATGTATGTTTGTATGTATGTAAGCAGTATGTGCCGGAGTTCAGAGGGTGTTTCATCTTCTCCTCCTCAGAGCAGAGATAAAACATCCACACAGACGCTCTCATTCTGCCAGAGCAGAGCGGAGAGGTGAGCTCCATCAGGGCAGAAAAATGACGGCCGGCTGGCTTCAACGCCCCTCTGGTCTCCGGCCAAATATTGATCTACTACAGATCTAGTTAGAGTCCGGCTGCTGTGATCGGATCATCATCCTTTTGTTCAAAAATACTCTGAAATACACCAAAAAGAAAGGCTCTGATTGGAGCAGGATCAGAGCTTCAGATCAGAATCATTTGAGAAAATATTATCACACCATCATTTCACCGACATACAGAAATGTGTTTAGCTTTCAGGTTCTGATTTAAAATCTCTCCCTGCAGTTAATTTTTATTATTTCAGATGATTTAACTCGCGTTTAATTTTGGCAAAGCAATTTTAAAGAACGTGATCGGACAGTTTGAAATCTTCATTTCAAAGGGTTGCAGCGACTTGATTTTATTTCCAGCGTCCTCGTTTTATGTGAAATACTTTACGTCTTTTTACCTTTCAGATCATTTTATTTTCACTTTCTGTGACACACTTGGGACTCTTACCAGCACATATAACAAATTCTCCGTCCATTTAGAGCCGTGATCCGACTTTGTTCATAAATATTACTGTTTTTATTTTTTCAACCCTCTCCTCTTCCTCTGTTTTGCTCGTCTTCTGTTGTTTTCTTTTCTGCAATTTAGTAAAACTTAATTTTTGATTTATTCCATACAGCACTAATTCAAAGAAACAGAACACACCGTATAAAACAATAAAAATGAATAATTTTATATTTTTTTCACAAGTTTGTAAATACTAAACCTGATGGAAATGTTTTATTTCTATTTATTAACTTTCTTCTTAAAATGAACAGATGAATGAATTTTCACTGCCATCATTTAATCTAGTGGCGTTCAAATCAGGGGTCGTGACCTCTGGAGGAGTTGTGAGACACTAACTAAGGGGTCAAAAATGCTGTTTTTTAATATTTAAAACAGCACATTTAGTGTAAAAAAAAATCTACAAAAGCAGTTGTTGAATTTTAAATCATACAATTAAAAATAAAAATGTGTTTCTCTGTTGCTGTATGACCTCTGAGCCGATCAAATGTCAGCTTTAGCACAGGAAACACGACAGCACGTGCGCTCAGGTCGACTTATTTTCTGCAGACCAGCATCACAATATTACGGCAGTTTTGATTGTTTTCGATTGGTCTGTTGCTGAACGTTTACACGCTGCTGTGATTCACATTTGACCTCCGAGGGACCAAAAACTTTTTTAAAAACCCTCCAGAACTTAGAAAACACTTTTTTTTATGTTTATCAGGCTTCTAGCAAATAAAAGAAAACATGAAACGAAGAAAATGAACATTTGAAACTTGGATTTGTCTTTAAGATCTCTTGCTCGGGTTATTATCGGTACTGAAAGACACCGCTGTCATGTTGTACTGAAGCCTCAGTTTAAAAAAAAAAAAGACATTTTAATTTCCACGTCGTCTCGATAGTCTTGTTTACCGGTTTGAAAATCCTCGAGGCTACAGCACCCCGACATCCATGGGAAAACTGCACAGTGCCGTTCTGTGGGTGGGACTCTCCTGGATTTCTTGACTCCGCAGCACAGAGTGTTTTTTAACCGTATTATTTTAGTGGCCACTGAAAAGGATCAGGGCCACATGTAACTGCAGCTCAAATCATTGGAATGGCTGTTTTAAGAGACAAACGGTACACTCCGATGGAGTAAAAACGTCCGATTGGTGCTTAATTCGGCTTGGTTTACTTGTACTTGAAACCCCCGGAGACTCACTGTTGTTTATTTGTTCATTTTGGGTCCAGGAGTACAACATTCACGGCTGGTGGGTCGGCGAGCTGAACGGCACCGTGGGTATTGTCCCCAAGGACTTCCTGCACCCTGCCTACATCCTGTGAGCTCCAACAGGTACCGAGGCACTCTCTTATCATCAGCATTATGGACCATTACTGTGGCCTAATACACAGAAACGGTCCCCCTGGTACTCATCCAGAGTGCCATTGAGGTAGGATTCAGTCGTTGACCTGCCATTTATGGCATCTGCTGGCTGGAAGAAGTACTGCATTAGGCAATCTGAACGCCGCAATGGGCAATGGGTGAGGATAAATATGTGCAACAAAAGCATGATTACAGCGTCAGTTGTCCTATTTAAGAAAATGATTCCCTAATACACTTAGATAGGCAGAGCTTAAAATGAATACTGAATTATTAATGCCGGTTTCCCTGACTGTGTTTGTTTCTCCTACAGAGCTGCTGCCAACACACCCAGCCATGAATTTCACACACACAGGCCTGTCAGAGGCTTTCGTACTCTCTGAAAATGACTATTTAAATTATGTTATTTAAATCCACTTATTCCTCTACACTTATTAAGGAGAATACTGATGTTCAGATCTGAGTTTAAGAGCAACAGCGCTGATGATTAAAAGCTTAAATGAGTCTCTAAATCCAGAAAAAACCTCTCATGTGGTCAGGAATATTTTTGTCTTTCACTCTGAACAGGACTAACAATGTTGGCATTCATTGTTTAAAAAGACTGAATTAATTGCTGACATGAACAGGACAATTTAGGATGTAAAATCTGGCTTAAAAATAAGCATTTCAACACTGACAATTACTGACATGATTTACCGTAATGACCGGAATAGAAGTTTCTGAAATTAAGGCTAATTAATATTTTAAATCATGATTAACTTCAGAATTGCTGCAGCGAATCAGGATCAGTCTCATTAATCTCGGATGTTTAAAGTTTTACTAATTTGCATTTAAAATATTTTTTTATGTCCGTGAAAAAAATAATCTTGATTTTTGATTTAAATGAATGAGTGACGGTGACTTTTTTTGGTTTAGAGTGAAGAGACTCCTTCAAATACAGTGTGTATTTACTGATTTAAAGGAGAACACTGTTACACATTAAAATGCAGGAGTGAACGTTCAAACTTTACAATCAGTGTGCAGTTATTCTGAGATGACTCGGATCACCTGGTTAATGCAGCAGCGTCTGCACTCATCAGGAGCTCCAGTTTGCTCGCCCTCTCTCCTCGGTGTAATTCTTACCTGCAGGTTTGTGGTGGTTTACTCTCTCTAAAGTAGATCTCTGCCCGCTGATTTCAGTCTGATCAGCTGCACCTGTTTGCAAACTCAAACTCAGCGTACTTCAGTGATATTTTAACTGTATTTAATTCAATTGCAAAGGGGGGTCAGTTTAAAATCTGAGGTCATCCTATATTCAGAACAATACGGTATTTGAGACCAACCAACTTTTTGTATTATATGTATAATATTTTTTACTACTTTGTGTTTGGAGTGAAACAAATAAATTTAAAAAGTAGCGGATGTTTTTTCTTCTTGTCTTTTCCCGTTCAATTGTCACGTGTGGTTATTGAAGTCATGATCTTTTCAGCCACTAGGTGGCAGGATTTCTTTAGGTTTTTTTGTGTTTGATTAAATATGTCCTGTTTGGTACATCTAAAAAAATTGACATGATAAAGAAAGTTTTAAATTTTTAACCAACTATTAAAGAGAGTGAAATTTAATTTATTAAAGATTTTATATATTTAACAGAATAAAATCAAATGTTTCTAATTTTATTATGATAATGGAATTACATATAATCCAGCATAAGTAATTTAAAGAACATGTCAAAATAGTTACTGAACTTTTTCACAATATTCTTTTTTGTTTTTAAGAAAATGGTTTTTAAAGCTATTTTTGAAGCTTATAAGATTAATTATCTGTTGTTTTGGTTTCTTTGCTTTTCTGGAGGTAAGTAGACTAAAAAGTTGACAACACAGGATAGACTTTTATCAGCAGTCTGCTTCTGCCTTTTCAGTCAATATTCAACACATCATTCTTGATTTTGTGTGAAATGTCAATATTGTGAACAATAATTGGTGTTGTAATGACCGAATAAAAAACTACTACTACTACTATTGGTATAACAGCTCCATAGAAATAAGCAGTCAGGTGTGTAACGAGAAAAAGCTTTTATTTTGAAATAAAAATTACTTTACAGTCTGTGTATTTACATGGACACAGTCACTCAGGTTGTTATTTTTGCCCTTGTAAATCTGTGTTATAAAATAGAGACGAGGCCTCACATCTGAAAATAAAACAAACAAACAAAACGACTCATTTACAGCCGAGTACGAACTCAAACCTCTAAAACTCGACAATCAAACATCTACATCCCACGACACGGAGGTGACGCAGGACGACTGACGAAACTCTGTCTGCAGACGCTCGCTAAACTCTGGGTCCCTTTTTAAAAAGCCTGAAATGACTGAAACTCAAAGCGGCTGCTGCAGTTTGATGTGAAAACAAAATGGCAGACCTAAAGTGTGCTTTAAAAATCTGTGGATGAAAAGAGGAGCATCAGAGTGAGGAAGAAATGCAACACCAAACATGAGATAAATAAAAACCATCATCGTTGTTTTATCAGTCTGACTCCACAGTGATTCAGCTTGTGTTTGTAAACCATGAAAATCTGTTTCCAGGTAGTTTTGTTCACTAAAAAAAGAGCCGAACATGTAACAGAAATAAAAACAACACTTAAAATGCTCCAAAGTGACTTAATGAGTATTTCAAGTGAACGACAGCTTCATTTCTTTGTTGCTTCTGCTTTAAAAACACAAACATGTCATTTTGACCCTAAATTCTTATTCCAGGTTTGTCCTTTTTTTCTTGTTTAATTCACTTTTAATAACGAACTTAATATCGATATAGCAGTGCTGCTAACCACCTTCAGGAAATCTTTGTCATCTGTATGAATATTTTAATTCAGAGACTTTTACCAGCTTTAAAATGTGACCATCAGGATTTAGTGAGTCAGAGGTTAACAGTGAATTTTGTAGATTTTACAATTAGGAAAACAAGAGCAGAAAAACAATGACACCTGTGTACAGTTTTTTAAGATCATGAATGTGAAGATTTGGACGAACATCTTTTATTATTTTGTTTTATTCTGTCAATTAAATCCACCAATATTTATCTGCTTTAATAATTTTAAATTTAAAACTGAGATTTTACTGAAAATGGTGCAAAGACAACAAATCAATGTTGAAATAAAGTGAATAATTCTGTTTTTGCTCATTTTGATTTATATGTTACAAGAAAAAATGTTGAGGTGGGGACAAGCGAACACTGAAGAGTCATGAAATGCTAAAAAGAAAACACCTGGAGGAACAGTTCAGAGAAATCTTAATTAATGCATTAATTAACTGCATTAAAACAGACGTGACTCTATAGTGGGAATCACTGCATAGGCTTCAATAACTTCATTGAACCACAAATGAAGGTTAAAACTGCACTGTGCAAGAAATGCCAGAAACGTCTCTGAGCACGAACACATTTCAGATGTACTGAAGCGACGTGGAAAAGTCCTGTGGTCGAATTAGACAAACTAGAGTGTGACCGCCTGACAGGTTTTATGTAACGCCATTTCAGCAAACCACATTTTACAGGTTAAACAACAACAACAACGTGGCTCTGAAGTAGAAGAGTCCAGGTGCTAAACTGACCTCCCTGCAGTTCCACTGAAAATATTCAGAAACAATAGTTCACACGCCTCCGTCTCTGCATTTTTATCATGATTCTGGCATCAATTTTTAAATAAGTATAGATATTTTGATAAAACACTCAAATAAGTCAGTTTTCATATTTGATTTGTTGTCTTTGCACAATCCTCAATTAAAAATAATTAACTTAAACCAAACGTTTGGGAGTCAGAGGTTTTGTGAGAGTAACCTGAACCTCTAGAGAGAATGATCGGATCAAATCTCAAACTTCTTCTTTAAGTCCCGCTGAGAGTGAATTCAAGTGTGTGTTTCTGTCACAGTCCCTCCAGTGTTTTGATATTTTCATATTTCATTTATGAAAACAAACATTTGACCCTTTGCACACCTTTAGCTCTCTAAAATGCATAAATGAACCTCCGATGCAGGACTCCTTGTGTGTACTTGAGCGCCCTCTGCTGTTCAATAAAAGCCGACACAGTTGTGCGCAGCAGGAGGAAACTGCACCAAATTTCCTTTTAGTGTTCCTGAGTGTAAAAAAATAAAATAGAGAAATAAAAAGTCAGACCTGTAACGTGTTTGTTAGCACAGTGTGGGAGTAACGTGAAGTTTTCTAATCTTCTGTAGAGTCGAGTGGATGTTTAATATTAGGATGTAGTTTCTGTAGTTTCTGCCATGTCTAACTGATGCACCTCCACCTCCTGAGCCTCCTCTGACACATCCAGAGCCGCCTCCTCCTCCTCCTCCTCCTCCTCCTCCTCGGCACATTTACTCTCCGCTAACACAGGAGAGCAGCTGGTCTCTATCACACTGAAGTCACTGTTTTCAGTCAGATCTCCTCCAGTCACCGCTGAGTGAAGATCCACTGATTTACTAAAGTCACTAACGTCTGTGGCGGTGATGTCCTCTTTCTCCACAGGACACCCGTTAATGTGGAGATCCAGAATGCGTCCGCTCGAAGGCTCCACTTCAGACCAGTTCTCAGGTAACGTCTTCATGTAGCCGTTCGCCTCCTCGGCTTCATCGCAGACACTTTCTTCATCGCTGACTTTGATGATGCTGCCGTTGGAGGATGGCAGCGAGCGGCTCTCCTCGTCGCTCTCGTCCCTGGTCCCGATCAGATCCCCTCGTTGTTCGTCTTGCTCTTGGTCCGTTTGTTGACACTCGTCAGGAGTTCCTTCCTGGATCTCTCCCCCCTGTGGCGTCTCCTCCTCGCTCTCTGATTTGTCACATTTATGGAAGTCTTGTTCTGTCTGCTCACCGGGAGCGTCTTCGTGGGTTTCCGGCTCGAGTGGTGTCTCCTCTTGGATCTCTGTTTGTCCACTTTTTTCCTTGTCAGAGCGCTCCAACACCTCTGGACAGCTAACATTAGTAACTGGACCCTCAGTCCCACCAGAAAGCTCCAGATTGTCCTCAGGGGTCACATGATTTTCTAAAACAACCTCCACGTCTTCGTCCTTCAGACCTAAAACTCCTTCAGGATTCACTAAGCTGACCTCCTCTGTGTCTCCCTCAGACTGATCCTCCTTCTCCTCCGTGACGGTGTTTTCTTCTGTATGTAAAGTCTCAACGCTCTCCTCCTCAAAGCCAGTCCCCATGGTCGAGTGCACCTCCACCGGTGTCTGAATCAGACAGCTTCTCGACTCTGACAGGCTGAGGCGCTCATGCGGGCTGTCTCCCACAAAAAAGCTCGCCTCTCCCGGACCGCAGTCCTCAACCAAAGCCTCCAGATGGTTGTCCTTCTGGAGCACCGTTATGGAGGGCTTGTTTTTGGGCCGTAGCTCGACTCTGTCCTCCAGTAATCCTTCGAGAGGGTTGGGCTCGCTGCAGGAGAGGAGCTCAGGGCTGAAGGTGTCTTTAGTTTGAGTGAGAGGCTGATGAGGCGCCGGGCTGAAACGAAGAAAAGAGAGAAAAATCACTCGTTTATTCGTTTGTATGGTTTTCTTGGTTTGAGCGACCACACTGTAGAAGATCGTTTCAGAAAAAACGTGTAGAGCAGCAGAGAGGAAGTGGTTGGTGTATAAAAAGAAGGAATCAGGTTTTATCCACCTCTGAGGAAATATTTAACAGGTCGTATCTTGTTTGTTCAGTCTGTACAAATAAGGAAGACAACAGGTGGTGGGTTTGCAGGGTCATGTGTCGGACAAGCTTGTTGTTTCCTCTTTGTTTACATTCTTTAGGCCAAGCTAAGCTAAACTGAGCTAGGCTTAGGCTAATCACATTTACATTGAAACTCATTTGGATCTTCTTTCTTCAGTTCAGTAAATGAAGTGAATGAATTTACTGAATCTTATAGATCTATACTGAGACAGGGTTGGGAGTTCAGCTGAGCCTCAGAGTTTCAGAGTCAATATCCAGCTCTACAGCAAACTTTGGATCTTCTCCTGCCTTGGCTGGCAGCCTGCCAGACGCTAAATGACTAACTTTAGAGTCAGCCTAAATTCAAACAGAGATAATCCGGGGAAAAGGTCGCTTCCACATCACTACGTCTGCTCACCTCTCCATGGACTCGTAGGAAACGGTCAAACTCGGCTCCTTGATGGAGTCGTCCTCCTGAGCCTGAGCTAAACCCCGGTTGGACGAAGCGTAGGTGAGGATGGCGTCCGTCACAGAGTACGGGGTGTGTCCCTGCACGCAGTCCTGGATGTGACCGACGGGGAGCTGGGTCTGCAGGAAGAGGTGGAGCTGGCTGTCCGACAGACATACCGTCATGTGCACCACCCTGAGCCAGGACAAAAGCATAAAAAATGACAGATGTATATTTACCATCAGGGTTTTCAGCATTTCAGAGACTGAAAAAAGAAACTGACTTGTCCAAGAAAACCTGGAGTCCTTTCCGTCTCCCTTCCAGGAAGTCCTCGTTACTGAAGGAGAAGAAAGACTTTCCTGGAAGTTCTGGGACGGGCCTACAAAGATAAAGACAAACGAGTAAATATATGCTTCAATAAAAGATACAGACGTGCCAAATACAGAGGAGTGAACTGTGTGTGGAGAGTCTCAGGTATAATACGTTGATTTTACTGAACTAAACAAATCAGCTTTTGAGCTTTATAATTACTTTTTGGCGGCTCTGGGGAATAATCTGCTAACACTGATTAATACACTTGATACAGGAAAGCCATTAGCAAACAGTTCCCTATTTATACACCCAACAGTTAGAGGTTCAGTCATGTTAACAGCTACTTAATGAATGCGCATCTATTCCTGCCTCAGGTTCGGCCCTCTCCTTAGGGAAACATGTGGATTTAAAGCTAAATGCAGAGCGTACAGTAGTTTCCTCTCATATGTTTTTATAGTAAACAGCTGAGGAAAGAGGGAAAGTACAGAGTTACGGTAAAACTTTTCACTTTAGGAGAACTTACACCAAACCGGCGTTCTTCTGGAGTTTCTTCCTGAGCCAAGCAAACTCGCTGTAGCGCCGCCGCACGCACGACGTCTTGGCTGTGAAGGCTTTACTGTTGGTCTGGAGGTGAAACGGAAAAAGTGTGTTTAAGTCACAATATTTATTTTTATGTAAAGGTATTTTTAATGTTCTTTTGTCTTGATAAAAGGACCAAAACCAAAAGAGATTAAATCCTTTTAAACAGTTTTAAGTACGTTCTTCTACTCTGCCATGAGCTTCACTGTTATCTCAAAAGTATGAAACACTGATGAGCCACAGTGTCACATCCATGATTTCCAAAGAAAACGTCAAACTCTGATTGGTCAGAGCAGTTTTCCATTTGACCTCAGGTACTGAGAAGTTCCCCGTGTTTCTGGATCAAGTCCCCCTCGTTTTTCTTTAGTACAGTTTGATCCTGCGTTTGTGGAAACTGTGATTACCATGATTTCCAAAAAGAATGTCAAATCTGGCCCAGAGAGGCAGCCAGTGGTCTCAGAGATCATCTACTGCATGGTTTGCAAGCACACGTGGTGATTTCCACTACAGAGTCATGGCTGTTTGCACATTTTTGAACATAGATTTCTTTTTTGTTTCACCCTGAAGACAAAAAATAAATAAAATATTTTTGATCTAATTTTTAAGACTTCTTCTTACACGCTGTAGAAACAAATCCAGACTCATTCTCTGAATTTTAAGACTTTTTACACCTTTTTATAAGAAATAAAGTCTGTTTAAGAGACCGGTGTTGTTACGAGTTTGACTCACGCTCCAGCTGTGTAACTGTTAATGAGCTCACGGCGAAACTAAAGCACTATCACATGTCAGATTTGTCACGGCGACGTGTGACACGGATGTCTGTTTAACAAGCCTTCCTCTTACAGGCTTGAATCGATTACAGGCGGCGTTGGTGAGTTCCCAGAGAAGTCAAGCAGAGGAACGAATTCCATCAGAGGGTAACAGCCACACACAACCACAACATGACGAGTAAAAACCCACAAAAGGCCACATATGTGACTCAGTCAGACTCAGTCGAAAACACTCATTAAAGGCTTTAAAGGTCAGTTTTAGGTGATTCCCCTTTACACATGTGTTGATCTTTGTTTTTCATGTGCACAAAGGTAACGTCATAATGAAACCATGAGTACATTTCTTTGTTTAGGGTTTTATTATGAATATATGCTGAGGCACGTTCAGGTGTCTATTTCAGGGGATTTAATCTACAATTAATGTCCCGAGTCAGGTGAAACATTTCGTTCAGCAGTTGACACGGCTGTCAAACATTGTTCTAGTTTGTAGTTTCTGCACTTTGTCTGTGTTTAACGAGGGGAAACATCTGCTTGTTTGAACTCTCTGGATTTCCCACTTTCAAACCTTGCGTAAGCGTGCCAACGACAAAGAAAGGGATGTGTGACCACGTGAGATCACATGACCTCAAGTCAATTTCATGAGTCAACATTCACACAACACATCACCAGGCAGGAGCCACGCTGCTGAGACAGCATTCCCCGACACAGACCGCCGCCTGGACAACATCACATCCTGTCTAAACACGACGTAAGGAGTACGTGCCGAACACCTCGACGACCTTTAGAGATTTCTGCTGGTCTGAGCTGAAACTGTCGACACTTGAAAATCATTTTTAGACTGTTTGACCCTCTAAATACTAAAAATATAGTCGAGTATGACTCAGATTTTTTAAAAGAATCTACTTTAGGTGAGCAGAAAACAAGAGACAAATAATGATATTATTAAGGATAGGAACTACAAGTAATTTTACGCTATAGTAACACAGACACTCTCCCAGAATTTGATGGTTTGCAAATCAAGGACAGTATTTCCAGGGATGTACAGTTAAGTAAGCTTAAAAAGTTCTTTTAAGCTCATCTATCAATAATGCTCGGCACTGACAGGGTTATGCATGCCAAAAATAAGCTGACGGAAGTATTTTGAACAGAAAATAATCAATCTAAATAACAGCTATCCTGACCGGCGCCTAAAGACTGAAAAGTAAGACAAGTGTCAGCAGCTTCTATTTCAGTCATTCAGCAAAGCTAAGAAATACAACAGGGGGGAAAAGCTAACCAAGAACAATTTTGAATCACCGCTCTCAATCACCAGACTTTCAGCTGAGATATCATTCGATCAGTTTCAGTATCAGTATTGATAAAATCAGCAAAAATCTACTATTCTGCATCCGAAGCCCTTTTGAATCAAACTTTCATGTTTGGCATCACAAATCTGATAATTATACATCCTAAATCAACACGTCAATATTCTGTCCTATCCCTTATACTGGCTATATACTGACGATAACTGACCCATATTTTTGAGCTGTTTTTGTGTGTTTTTCTGCCTTTTATCAGACAGGACAGCTCGACACGTGAGGAGTAGAGAGTTGGAGACGACATGCAGCAAATGGTCTCGTTTGGTGATATTTGTTGGTGTTGGTTATTTCATCATCGACAACATCATCACCTGTTACTCCACACTGTGCCATAACAGAAAAGTAAGTGATTTAGGTTTCAGTACTCACATGTAGGAATATTTTATAATCCACGTATGAATTCCAGGAGCCTTCATTCTGAATGCGGGGATCTTGAACCCGCACTGCCACAAACTCCTGAAGGACAGAGACAAATTCAGAGTTTCATTCAATTTAAAAGCTGCTGTTTTATTTCTCACGACTCTGTTTCCCGGAGTCATTGTGAAACAGATTAAGATACACAGCAGATTACTGGCAGAAACTACCATCCTTATACGCAGATTAAGTTCCTCAAACACTCTTGATCACATAATTAGAAGCTCTGTTCTTTGGTTATGAGGTGGAAGTTGAAACAAAAAGAGGATGTTTCCCGATCAAAAACAGATCAGACACAGACAGGAGGCTTTTAGAGGAGAGGTAAATGAAGGTTACTCACATCTTCTTCTTGATTCCTCATCATCCTGTCGGGTAATGCACTGTAACGACAGGAGAAACGAATGAGGGGGAATTTAATAAAAAGACAATAAGAAGCTCAGAGAGAGTTCGTCTCTTATGATGACTCATCCTACAATAGAGAAGCTGGTCAGCGAAATAAACTGAGTCACTCTCTTTGTCATTTCTCTTTACCGGGCGAGAGAGGGGAGAATTAAAACAGAAGAACAGTTAAAAGAAGAGAGACTTTCAAACATCTTTGGGTCTGATACACCGGATTTCTTTGGGTCTGTGTGAGGCTACAGAGGAGTATGTTCTTCTCAAAATAAAATAAATGATTAACAGAACAAATACGAAGAATTAAAGCTCCTGTAAGTTCATTTTATATCTTTGCTGATCTTACCCTGTACATGTTGGTTGCATCTTTAACTAAAAGAGTCTCATCCTGGCTTCTGGGACTTTTTAATCAGGGATGTTTATCGCTCTTTTTGAACACATGTTGAGTATAAAGTCGCGTTAGCCCTTACAAGCTTCAAAACATTCATTAAATAAACACTCCTGTTGCTTGTCCTCTCACTTGTAGGTCATAAAAAGGCGTCACCATCAATTTTTGTCTGATTCATTACAGGTTAAAAAGTCCTCACAGGAGCTTTAAGGTGTGTCTTTGGCCTTTTTTAGGAATCATGGCTCACTATTATATCCACAATCTTAATTAACTTGACTAAAAATCGATCAACCAATATGATCTTCTCTGCTTGACATGTGCCCAACAGATAATTAACTTACTCTTTTAGGATGAAAACATGTAAAGAAATTTTCATCTTGATAGCCAGTAGGGCTGGGACAATATGCTTTTCTCCCGATTTTCTCCCGATTCGATTCTTCTACCATTTTTCGGTACGATACCGTCTACCATATTTCTACAATATTGTCGATATTCTAGGGACCATAGTTCCCCCCAAAATACACATCAAATGTTAGTCGGTTTTTAAAATCTATTCTTAGATTGAAGGGGGGAAAAATCGATTTTTGAACATAAAAATCGAATTAAAATTGTAAAACAAAAAATCCCGATACCTATGTGAACCGATTTTTTCTCCGATCCCTAATACGCAGAGTTACCATGTTGTGCTCATAAGTTAGATCTGTTATCTTTCGGGCACGGTATACTCCATTATTGGCACTTAATTGAATAATAGAATGTAATAGAAATTAACGGCAGGCATAAAGTTGACACTTTTGACAAACTAGAATTGTTTCTTGTCTCCATAAATAACTAATTTAGAAATGATTTTCAGTTTTATCTCGACCCAAACAGATATATCCTGGCTCTGGTGGGTGTTGCCCCCTCTAGCGCAGACAGTCTCTGAATGAGAGACACTAAACTAAAGGGGATCAGCCCACACAGTAGAGTAAAAACACCTTAGTAATTCTCAGGTATCATTAAAGAGGAGCTAACAGCTGTTTTAATGTTGTGGCCTGATCGGTTCAGACTAAACTCTCAACAATCAGACTGACTCCAGGAGACACCAGCGATGAGCTCCGAGCTCTTCCTCCTCCTTCATTTCTTACTTTCATTAGTTGTAGCTTCACTCCTCCTATAGTATAAGTCCGGCTGCTGTCCTCGGAGTGCTTCTTGTCGAGGTTTCTGCTGAATTAAAGTCCCAAATCTCCAAACACAGACGCTTGTTTTCTTCACCGCCTCCTATCTCCATTTCGCAAGTCACAAGCGCCGCTCATACGTCACGCGGTGACGTGACTACTTCCGGGGGTAAGGACGCGGTTCGAAGTGAAACACGGAGCGGAAACGGAAAGTGAAATGTTTATATAAATTCACTTAAAAAAAATTCCAGTCAAAAATTGACTCAAAAAGTTTCTCTTGAAATGTGTATCAGGGAATTTCACACATTTACAAGATAAATAAACAAATTTAGGGGAAACACACAAACACAGTTACGGTACTGTACGATTTTTTTTTTAAATTGTATTGTTGAGTATTATTCATAATAAAATATAATGTAATATAATGTTATTTTTCCATCTTAAACATTATATCACAGTTTACATTATCCTAGGGTGTATTTATTTATCACCATGTACTATGTCTCTATATATTCACAGTATCATGCCTGGTCATTTTATCCCAGCCTTTCATCAGCAAAAATTGTAAAACAACAATAATAGTTGAATATACCACATATTTCTATTTTTTTCTACTTTAACTCTTTTTGTATTCTCACTCGCTTATTATGTCTGTGTTGTTGCAACTACTGAATGTTCTGGAAGGTCATGATCTTGAGACCTACAGGTGGTACTGTAGACATAACTCTGTATTCAGAATTACTGCAGGGGCTGCCAATCCAAATTCTGTTCAGACAGCCACTGCATCCATGAATGTAGGTTAAAACTGTGACTGTCAAAGAGTTATATAAATTGCAATGAATCACTCTATACTCTGTAATTCTAGGGAAACTTCACTCTACCAAAAGACCCTAAATCAATTTAGAAAACTCCTCAAACTTACATCTATGGAGTCTGTTTTGACCTGTTTTAAACCATCTTATCTATAAATATGTTAGGAAGGTATTTAAACTGTTTCGAATTGTCTATATAACTAAAAGAAAGTGTAATCCCAAAACTTGAATCCCTACCACCGTAAAATAATAATGGATGAATAATAGATTAAATATACGACAATAAATGTACAAGTCTTAGGGGCACATTAAGAAAAAAAAATTAGACTTCCAGAAATTTAGGACTTCAAGAATAAAGTCATCAATCTACCAAATAAGTCATCACTTACGAGAATGAAGTCGTACTAAAATCATTACTTCTTAAAGTTGTAATAAAGTAATTACTTTCGGAAATAAAGTTGTAATAAAATCATCACTATGATTTTATTACGACTTTATTCTCGAAAGTAATTCTGAGGTCTAAAATTTTTCTTTTCTTAATGTGGCCCTAATACTCCATCGTAGGTTAGAATATTATCGTGCGTTTGCGTTACTTCGGAAGTCAGATGTCGGAGTTGAAAATGACGTCATAACTGAGTTCCCAGTTTTTCAATTACCTAGTCGGAAAAAAGCAAAATCGGAGACCTGAAACAAGATGACTACATCTACGAAAGATATTCTAGCACTTGCCTCGGCCGAAAATAAGGCAAGCGTTAAAATTACTTTTGTAGATGTAGCCATCTTGTTTCCGCCTCCAATTTTGCTTTTTTCCGACTTGGTAGCTGAAACGCAGGTAACTCAGGTGTGACGTCATTTTTAACTCGGATTTCTGACTTCCAAGGTAACTCGAACACAGAATTAGGACTTTATTCTGACTTTACTCTCGTGAGTTATTACTTTAGTTCGACTTTATTCTCGTAGGTAATTACTTTATTACGACTTTATTCTCATTAGTTATTTTTTACGACTGTATTCTCATAAGTTATTACTTTATTTTGACTTAGTTCTCGTCAGTAATGACTTTAATCTCGAAGTCTTAAACTTTTTTTTTCTTAGTGTGGCCCTAATACTCCGTCTAGTCTGTCTGTCTGTATTTATGTACTTTATGTGACGTTCACTGAGGTCCGTTCCAGTCATCCAGTCCACCGTTTACTCCACCTCCTTGATAATAGATCTACAAATGACACGCACACTTCACGCCCCACGCCCGTGACGCTCGCGGGTAATTCCAGATGAGTGCAGAGTCAGTGAAGCGGCCCCGTCCTCGCGCTCTCTGGGACTTTTTCTTCTTCTTCCCTCCTCGCGCAGACGAACGAACGAACGAAGGGGCGGAAACGATTCCTGTGTAGCAGCCAGGCTCGAGGACCTGCATTTTGACAACAAATCAATAAAAATCGGAGACTCGATCGCCGCGCGGGTTGGAAGCAGAGGCTGTCGCGGTGTTTGAACTCGGCTCGGCTCGGAACTTTCACACATTTATCGTGAGTCATCGGTGAGTTTTGATTTTTGTCTCCCCCTCCTCCATCCTAACGTGTTGTTTCTCTAACGTTTGATTGTGCACGAGCCTGTCGATAGCTAGGTGTAAATGCGCGTATTATCAATGAAAACTAACACCGCGCTGAATGGAAACCCCTTATACATCTCTGTTTTGAGTCTATGTGTGTTTAGAAAATAATAATTATCCTTATGGACAAACATATTGGAGTGGCTTTCATTAGTTGCTAACGAGAAAGCAATATGGAGGAGGTGGAGGAGGAGGTAACGGCTAGCTGCAAACTGAGGGTCCCTGAGAGGCTTTGTCGTGAGCTGATTCTCCTATATCTGCTTCATGTTTACAACAAAAACCACACATTAAAGATGCAAAGTGTGTTTGAATGAACGTCAAATCCAACTGTTAAACAACCTGGATTGTTAACCATCAGTCTGGATTTTCCACATCGGTGTTACATACTGCTAAACCGCCGCCAGGTGTTGCAAACCTCCCGTGTTCCTCCTGTTGTTGTTGATGCTGGCTGTAACAGGCAGGTCCATCTCCGGTACAACACAGCTGGATTATTAGTTATCTTGTTAAAGGTTATTTTTAAACCTGCAGACCCTTCCCCTTAAGAAATCTAATGAGTTAACAGTGTCTCTTAAAGTCATGGTACATGTGTAACTTCAGGTTTTGCAGTTAAGACAGTAGAAGTCAGACAAACAAACAAAAAGGCAGTTTATCATCATCATCCTTATTTGACTAATATCAATATCAATAATTTCTTCCTAGAATAAAGCCTTTTTAATATATTTTGCTCACCACATCACCTCTTCATTATACCTTACAGTATAGCCATAACATCTGCATTTTATCTTTAGGTGAAAATTTATTTCAAACCAAGATCACTATCGCTAAAATTAGTAACACCATCACTATCGCCGGGTGATTTTTACCCGAAATAATATACCCAAGAAAAAGTACTTGCCATGAAAATATGACAATACACAACAAATTAAATTTTTTTTTTTTTTTTTTTTTTAAACTGTGCAATGACCAAAGGGAGGGAAAAAAGGTGCCACGAGGGGACCATATAAATATGCAAGAAAATAACTGAAATTAGACATTCATGAACAAAAAAAGTCCTTAAAAAAATAGATTTACAGTACAGGCCAAAAGGTTGGACACACCTTCTCATTCAATGTCTTTTCTTTATTTTTTATATGACTATTTACATTGTAGATTATCACTGAAGGCATCAAAACTATGAATGAACACATTTGGAATTTTGTACTTATAAAAAAAAGTGTGAAATAACTGAAAACATCACCCTGTGAACACGTGCCCGTAGGAAAAAGCAGGTTTTGCATCAGGGAAACAAACATGCCTTCAAAGATGTCAAACGAAATGCTGAGGTACTAGCCACCAAACATCTTTTTAACCTTGCCTAATTTCTTTAGCAAAGAGACTAAACACAACTCACCTACTCTCTTCCAGCAGCTGCTGGTTTGTAGTGAGACCTCGGGCCAGTTCATCACGGACTACAGCGGGGTGACACAGCTCAAGGAAGAACATTTATGATCATTTCTTCATCATTTCCTTGAAGTAATAATCACCATAGGATTTTTTTTGCACCGCAGACGTGTTAGGTCCTCTGCCTTAGCGTCTTGGTCTAAATGCATTTCCATGAAGAAATGATCATAAATGTTCTTCCTTGAGCTGCGTCACCCCGCTGTAGTCTGTAAAGGACTGGCCCGAGGTCTCACTACAAACAAGCAGCTGCTGGAAGAGAGTAGGTGAGTTGTGTTTAGTCTCTTTGCTAAAGAAATTAGGCAAAGTTAAAAAGATGTTTGGTGTCTAGTACTATGTCTGGGACCCTATATGTACTGTTGATGAAGTTAGGTGCTGTTCTGAGCATTATTTGTGGCTATAGAGTGGCGTTTTGGTTGAGGTTTGTTTATGGCTCCTCAGACAGCTGTGTTTGCTATCCTGCGGTCGTTACTAAACTTGGTATAACTAGAGAAGCAAGCGGTCGGCAACATTCATCTCTAGAGGGGATGTCTAACTCGGTGTGTTTGACCCTAAATTAATTTTACGCTGGAATATCCCTTTAAGTTAAAACTCCTTTATGCTGTCGTTTGTGCAGAATGTGTTGCGACATTTTTTCCAATTAGGATTTTCTTGCAGTTTATAAATTCCTGCAGAATCAGAGTGTTGTTGATTTTCTTGTTACATATGTTATCCCATCATAAGCTGACACATCTTGATACTGGGATCTTGTGGTCAAAATAAAACACTCATAAATGACACTGTTTTAACTGGAGAAAGTAACAGCTTTGTTCTACCATGAGGATAAGTAAAATTGAGATCTCAACGAAACAACCGAAATGAGCATGTCCTCTCAGGGCTTCTGTAGTTTGTGGAAAAGTTTGTTGTTCCCAGTAAAAACAGACTAGTATGTCTTGCTCATCAAATCGATAAAACATGAGAAAAGGTTTAAATTTCTCTGCTGTAACTGAAGTTAATAGATCGAGAAAAAGATTCACATAAAAGATGATCATTAATCAGTAATCATTTGATGGTTTTGTGTTTTATTTCCCCTCTTTTTACACGTCAGTAACAGACAAAAACCTGTCTTAATGTTTGAACTCGAGGACGTAAAAACCACGTCTTCTCCTGTTGATCTGTATTTCCTCGGGTTTGTACCCGTGTATCTGTTTGTAAATGAACCCCGTTCTCCAATGCTGTTCTCTCCTCTCCACCACGTTGATCCTGACTCTCTTCCATCACGCAACAATCTCCATGTTGACCAGGAACCTGCTGGTCCCCAGGTCTACCTGATGAGTATGAGCCTGACTACAGAACCCCCTAACGATGGCCCCACTGTCACAGAAGGTTTAAAATATCATTATTTTCTCACATCAATATCTCTGTATCACTTGTCCTTGTTCGGTAACGGTGTTTGTCGAGCTCCAAGGAATGAATCGTTATCTCTGTGGCTTTATGAATGTTTGTGTGACCCATTGAAACCTGAGATCAATATTCACATCTCAAAGTCTGCGACAGTTTTTAAACACCTGCAGGAAATCTAAGTTTACTGCCTCACATCTCAGCGATGGCTGCAGGAAGTGTCCGCTCACTGCACCTGTTTCCTACCTGTCAGAGAACAAAATGACCACTCCTGAGAAGAAGGAGAAGAAGCCCGATGAGGTGGCTGAGGAGGAGGAAGAAGAGGAAGAATACGTGGTGGAAAAGGTCCTGAATCGGCGGGTGGTGAAGGGGAGAGTAGAGTATCTTCTCAAGTGGAAAGGCTTCTCTAAGTGGGTGTTTTTCTCATTATCATGTTTCTGAACGTTACATTTTGAATTCATGGATAACATGTTTGAATACGTTTGTTTCTGCAGTGAAGATAACACGTGGGAGCCAGAGGACAACCTCGACTGTCCGGATCTGATCGCCGAGTTTCTGCAGTCTCAGAAATCAGCGCACGAGGGGAAGAGGAAGGCAGAAGGAGAGGGAGACGAAAGCAAATCGAAGAAGAAAAAAGACGATGTAAGTCCTGAATCTTTTGTTTTGAACCTCACAGGAAGAGGAGGGAAAACCCCCCCGAACCAGCCATCAGCAGAGTGGTAAGAGGAGACGTTTCGGGCGGCAGGTGTTCCCTGAAACCTCATCGCCATCAGCAGCTTTTCTGTTCATGACGGACCACATCAAAAGCTCTGATCGCAGCTGCTCTTGATAAGAGAGGGTGTTGATTCAGGTTTCAACACAGATTTCAATAACAGGCTCCTGTCCTCGGCAACACGTTCAGGCTGCCGTCTAATCGAAAGGCGACTCAGGCCGTGATTTGAATGCTGCAAAATCTGTAATATTTAAATCAGTCGTTCATGCCGCGGTAAATACAACTTTGAAGTCTTTGTTTTGTCAGTCGTTTGTCGGCTTCTTCATGATCTAAATTTGAGATTTTAGTGGTCATTTAGAGAGCTGGAAAGTTCATCTCTGCATATGATATTTTTTCTCGTCCTCAGACAGAGAAGTTAAGGGGCTTCGCTCGAGGACTGGATCCAGAACGGATTATCGGTGCCACAGATTCCACAGGAGAACTCATGTTCCTCATGAAATGGTTTGTATCCTCTCGACTGATGGGAGCCGTTTGATCTGGAACACCGCTGACTGTGTTTTAATAACTGGACTGATCTGAATGAAACAAGAGACTAATTTAAGGTGTGTCCCAAATTGCATACTTCCATACTACATACTTAGATTTTTGAAATTGAGTATTCTAAGTATACTATGTACTCGATCGCCTAGTGCTTGAATTTCGAGGGTGCAGTGTTGTACCAAATTGCTTGTCGTCGCGTGGCGCACTCACCGGAAATAACGACGCGATTTTTTCTTCTACGCCAATTTGTCACCGGCCAGCTCTGCATCAGCTAATTACCGCCACCTTTTGCCTGCGCTCGTTCATCCATTTTTTAAGGTAAAATCAGCAACAAAACTAACGTTCATCGCTCATTTTTACGCCACGGGTAACGCTTCAGAACCTGGCAGGTACTAGCTAACTAGCTAACGAGCTAACTAGCATTCATGATAACGTTCACGGTAAAAGACAAACAGGTTACACCACAAATATACTCAAAACGATAAACGCTGGCGGTGCTTGGTGGAAAGAACGTGACAAAGGCAACGTATTACTTACATCTGTGCAAAGCTCACAGGTCGACCGCCGCCGACCCTTTGGCGCCACAGCCGTCCGCAGCCATTCTTACTGATGAAATGAGTGCGGCGAGTGTCCACAGTCGGATACTCAAAATCTTGACTGATTTGAGTATGTCATCTGGGTCCTTTTGCCTACTTAATTTTCACATACTATCCATACTTTTTTCCATTTTGCGTTGAGTATACTCAAAATTTGAAGTATTTAGTATGGAAGTATGTGATTTGGGACACACCAATAGTCTGTTTGGAGAGAAAATTCATTCTGATCAGAGTGTTGGTTTATGCCGTTTGATGTCTTGGTTGTTCGCCAAGTCATTAGAATAAAATTCAGATTAAAGACGAACTTTTATTACCTTTTTTTTTTTTCATCTAAAAACTAAGCTGCAGATCAAAACAGCCGATCAACCACGACTGTCTAATGCTTTTAGTCTTTTTTTTTAAGTGCACTTACGCAGACATCTGGATCTGATCACTCCTCTGCCCTGTTATTCAAAGGGAAAATATGTCAATATTGTGAGTTAACCAAATTCTAATCAGTCACATTTGTTTTTGGTGTTTTCCTCGCAGGAAAAACTCCGACGAAGCAGACCTAGTGCCAGCAAAGGAGGCCAACATCAAGTGTCCGCAGGTGGTCATCTCCTTCTACGAGGAGAGACTCACCTGGCACTCGTACCCGACTGAAGACGAGAAGAAAGACGACAAAAACTAACCGAGGGAAAAGGGGCCAATGGGGGGACAAAAAAGAGAGAAGCTGTAGTTTTGAACTTCATTGTACTTTGGAAAGGGGCGGGAGGGTTGGGAGGGGGACAGAGACAAGCAAGACACCATTTGACCCCTTTGTCTTTTGGTGTAGTTCCACCCATTTGATTCTACTTTTATCTGGATATAATCAAACTGTAAATATGCTTCAGGTTTGCTCGACAAATCCCAGCCTGACTTAAATGTAAAAAAAAAAACAAAGGCAGTGTTAATTTCCAGCATCCAGTCCAGTTTTACGGCTGCGTCAGTATCGGTTTATAAACAGTGCTGTCATTTTGCTCTTAAATTGTATCGGTGAGCCTTTTTTATTTTAAAATTTCAATAGTGTGCCATTTCTCCCTTTTTTTTTTTTTTCAACTCGGTACTTTTGACAGCAAGTTTCTGTCCATCTTAGCTGTTTTTCGTAGGACTTGTTTGATGTACGGTTATGAACCCTTTTCAGTGATTGATTCGGTCATTGGTAATCTTTGTAGTGTTTTTCATTATACTGTCTTGCTTGTCGGTTTTTGGAGAATAAACCACTTTTTGTTACCGTGCTGTTTCATGATAGCGTCACTCTTAATACAACAAACTTACTGGTCGTCAGTCAGTCAGAGATACTACCGTCATTTTCTCTATTGACTTGTAAGTGAAAAACTAAAGGAGAAAAAACTAAAACGTGGGGTCGGCAGGAATCTGTTAAAGAAGCATCATTTTTGTGGTGTATATATACAACATTTGGGAATATCACGATATCGCTGTGTTCTCTTATACGATGGAGTATTTGAGCCACATTTAGAAAAAAAAAGCAAGACTAAAATAAAGTCGTAGGTACATCATTACTTATTCTCATAAGTAATGATTTTACAACGACTTTATTCTCGTAGGTAATTACGAAGTCTTACATTTTTTGTTTTAATGTGGCCCTAATACTCCGTCGTACTCTTATGTCTGTGTCGTCAACATTTCAAAATTTTTGGGCAGCCCGCTCTTTCTGACTGTAAACAAACCCGTTCTCCACCTCCTCTAACCTGATTGGTTGTGAGGCAGACGCTGCTCCCCCGTGTCGTTCAGGAGCCCAAACAAAGTTAGCGTGCTACAATATCGGACAGTAGAAACCAACCAGAAAGTTCGGAAAATTGTCTGAATCCTCCTTTGGCCACGACTGCCGACACAAGCAAGAAAACAAAGTAAATACCGGAGACTCTGGAGGAATAACGGGCGCTTAAAACGGAGGTAGACCGGACAAGAGCTAAAAAGCCGGGTCAACATAAACCATGGGGGACGCTTGGGGATCTTGGTGACCCTGTAACCTTTCTGCTGGACAGGTAAACCGCTTTAACAAAGTAAGACAAGTGTCTGTAACAGAAGTGTTTCTTGTCAAACGGACCTGCTGTAGCGTGTTGTAGCGCCATCGCTAAACTGTCCTCCCTCGGGTCCTGGACTATGTCACTTTATCCTCGTTGTAGAAGTCCTGCAAACATTGTGTTTGCTGGTAGTCTGTTGGCATCTACAGTAGCACCAATGCTTTTGACTTTCACCTTGACTGGGTCCCATTTGTAATGATCTGAAGTATTTATCTGCATTATATCTGAATTAAATTGGAACGATACGAGCGAGCAGGAGCGTCTGTTTGTGGGCGGGGCTTGCTGGAGCAGAGAGGGAGAGGAGGAGCTGAGGGGAAAACTGGTTGGGAGGGGTAGAGTTTACAGTCAAGATTTCTCCCAAAAACTGGAACTTCCTCAGGTCCCGACTACCCCACCTTTAATTGGAAGGACTTGACCAATCAGAATCAAGTATTTAATACCACATAGCTTTTAGGAAGAAATGGTGCTTTTGAGTTACCTCGCAAGTCAGATGTCGGAGCTGAAAATCACACCAAGTTCCTAGCGTTTCAGTTACCAAGTTGGAAAAAAGCTAAATAAGAGGCGGAGACATGATGACTAGATCCAAGAAAGTTATTTTCGCGCTTGTCTTGTCCGAAAATAAGGCAAGCACTGAAATAACTTCCGTAGATGTAGCCATCTTGTTCTAGGCTTTCGATTTTGCTTTTTTCCGACTTAGTAACTGAAACGCTGGACGTCATTTTCAGCTCCGACATCTGACTTTTGAGGTAACTGGAACACAGCAGAAAGCCTGTTAGCATTTGCATTAATGGTCATATGATAACAGAGAAAACCTCTTTCACAGTTACTTTGCAAAGGAAATTATTTCACAATTCTTAAATAGTAAACATTTCCTGAAATACCTGAAAGCTCAAACGAAAGCAGATCAATTAAAATGTGTTTTCTATCAGTTCAATTTGGTCATTAAACTTCATTATAAGAAAATTTCACAAAAAAAGCTCTTATCTGAATAATGAATCCACAAACTCCTCCTCAGGGTGAATTTGTGAATTAAAAACTCATTTCCATAGAAACATCGTAGAGTATGAGCGTGGGTCTAAACCATTCACGACAACTAGAACACAAGAGTCACAGGTGAAAATAAAAACACTTTATTAATCAATAAAAACAATTCTTGATTGCCAGCAAATATCTCAAAACAGAGGGAACTACATCCAAACTCAAAGCAGAGGGTGAGACCGTCATGGAGACATTTGACAAAGTACAGAAATCATGACGAACACAAACATGAAAATATTTACAGAACGAGACAGACAAAAAAAAAAAAAGAAGAAAGAAAGTGCACTAAGTAGTAGCAGTACTAAATAGTTGGTGTCGCACTGGGTTACACTGAAGTGAATGTTAACCGGAGTTTCATGCCTGAATAACACATTTAATGACGACATTTCTCCTCTCGACGACTATTTTTTTGGACATCATCTTAATGACGCTGCGACTTCTGTTCAGCCTCTTGTAGATATTCTAGCCTAACTTCTATCTCAGCTGCAACAATTGATCTATTTTTTGTAGATTTTCATAAAGAGGGCGATGCAACATGTACTGACAAACCATTCAAAAAGACGAATAATAGCACTTCTACTTTGAGAACGTTTTCCTTCTCGGTTCTCAAAACACTTAAAGTGAAGATAATGAGTTTGTGAAATAAAGGCATTCAAAGAAAAGCGGCCGCGACACGTCTTCAGTTCACGCATTCGGAGACCTTTTTACTTTTTTGAACTCATTCGACAACTCGGCTCACTTCGTAATCAACGCAAAAACCTACAAACAAGAGGACTCGTCGTGTTCAGGCCAACAGCTCGGCTTGGTTTACAGCAGTTAAAAAGTTACCTCCAGTGGCTTTTCTGTCGGGGAACGTCGGAGAGACGTCGCTACGCTACAGCGACGACTACAGCGACGACTTCGCCTGGTTTCGTGAGGAACTGAAGTGTCAAGGGAAATAAACAATAATCATAATTCAAGTTGTTCTGAAACCATTTTCCCTCTTTTTCTGATACTTAAAGCCGATAAACTGAAGATCTTCTGAGTACGCCTCCAACATCAGAGCAAAACAACCGAATGAACAGGAGGTAGAAATATAAATATGTTAGAGATTATTGCACAATTAATGCAAAAACTGTCCAAATCAAGAGTTTAGAGATGGATGATCTGAATACAGAAAAAGTGACATAGTTCTATGATTTGAATAGACCTCACCACGCCACTATTTTTAACAACCAATCAAGTCGACATGAAAAATGACATTATAAAGATTTGTTTGTCCAGGGGAGCACAATACTGGATTTCTGCGGATATGCCGATACTTTCAGACTCATTTTGGCTGATACTGATATCGCTACAGACAACAACACAAAAATATCGACAATATATATCCATCTCTCGGCTTTTAGAAAACTGATATCGGTCGAGCACTAATGTCTAATTTCTGTTTATAACAACAAAAAACCTCCATAAAGTCATGTACTGAATAGTTGATGCAACACTTTACTCTATTATTTTTAATTTTTGCATTTATGTATTTTTGCTCGTTTTATTTGTTTTTATGTCTCAGTGTACGGCACTTTGGCTATCCCTGTGGTTCTTTTTAAATGTGCCATAGAAATAGAGTTAATTGATTGATTGATTGATAATATTGTGCATCTCTATTCTTGTCACTTATAGTCTGATAGCGGACACATTTGAACCAATTTTAACTTTAGAAAATCCGCCTTTAACTGTTTTTCACTCTCAGTTTTTAAACTTTTTTTTCTGTAAATGTAAAATCTTAATAAAATAAATAGATTTTTGGGGGCTAAATAATAATAATATGGTGGGGCGTACTCTCTACCATCTCTAATTTCTCATTTGGACCTTGTGGATTCTCTGGTATCAGAACGACTTGAATCTGCCCCTCAGAACTTCAGTTTGTGACGGCCTGGAGCCGGACATCCGTCTGTATCCTCCGGAGCTCCTGGCCTTAAACTCCTCCGATGGTCACAGGCTCTGCTAACTCAAGTTTTGAAATAAATAAATAAAGTGTATGTGAGTGTGGACTGTTACATAAAGCCGATGTGGATTGACCTCTAACCTTGCTTATACTACAGATTATGAACAGTTAATAAGAAGAGCCTCCCTTAACGCAGCTCCAGTTATTTAAAACCTGCAGCGAAGGAATAGCGACAGACACAGCAAAATGCATATAGCCAAGCCTTTTAAAGACAAATTACAGTGCTATGTATAATTTATAAGTTGATACGTTTAGCAATGCAGTGTGCCTCCTCCATAAAACATCCATCCGCCCTTCTCGCAGGACTTCACCTCCAGGCCTCCTGAAATCGGCGGCGGCCAGCCCGGGAACACTCAAACCTCTGACTCTCTCTCTCTCTCTTGCATCAACATCCTCCGGCCACACAACAAACCCGATCTCCTCAAGGCTTTTCCCAAACTGAGATGCAACCGGCTCAAAAACTGGAATCTGTAAGTACAAACCTACAGGATTAAGAGCGCAGTTATTGAGCGTTTAAGATCGGATCAGGTGATGTGCACCGTACAACCTTTGGTTAGTATCGGTGTCAAAAAAAGCTTCCTAAAATGATGGACTTTCTTTCGCCTTTGGTATCTTAACTCTCACACCCATGGATGATGTTCCTATCTTTAAGATTTGCAACTTAAAAGCCTCGGTGACCATGAAAACTCACTAAAAGTCTCCAGGGTGGGATGTGATCTGATAGTCCTTTAAAACCTTCCGTGCATAGGTAATCCAACCATCCTCGTCGACAGTGTTCGTACTCCGACTTCCCCTCGCTTCCTTGGTTTCACCCTACAAATCTCCTCCATCCTCAACGGTTGGTGCAAAAGGATCAAGAGCAGCTAAAATATTCCTAATAGCTCATTTTATGTCCTTTTATATCCCTCCTCCTCTTCCTCGTCTTCTTCTTCTTGCTTATTGTTTCCCCCCGACTAAATCATGAAATATCAGTACTGAAACGGAGAGCTACTTCAGCTTCAAAGTTGTTTCCAGGAAATAAATGTAGGAACAGACTGAAAAGGGAGAAACTTATGCAGGGAGAGTAGTCAACAACGCCGTTTCTCTACTCACCAGAATCTTCGTAAAGGAAAAAAGGACATCTCTCTTGCATCTGCAGAAATCTTTCTTATTGACTGAGCAAAGTTATTGAAGACACAGCGCTTTTCCCCCTTCACTTCTTTTTGTCTTTTTGTTTTTTCTCGGGCTTACGGCTCTGCTCGGCAGATGTCACGCAGCGAGGCATGATCAGCACGCTGCCGTCGGCGCTGTACTGGAGCGAGTACTCGCTGGGAGGATAGGGCCGGCCCTCCTCGTCCCTCAGCTGACTGAACACCTCCTGGTACAGACTCTGCACCTTCTGCTTCATCTGTCGGATGGAGCGGATGAACTCCATCTTCTCCTTCAGCAGGCGGGCCTTGTCGCGTCGCAGGTCTTGGACGCCCTGCTCCAGGTTGATGATGGTGTCGAGTTTGCGCTTGCGGCAGTTCTGGGCGGCTAATTTGTTCTTCCCGCGCCTGCGGATGTCGCGGATGAGGGCGAGCTGGGCTTCGCTCAGGTGGTGCTTGGCGAGCAGCTCGTTGAACTCTTCCACGGGCAGGTTGATGATCTTCTCGTTGGAGAAGGGGATTTTCATCGCCCGGGCCCGGCGTTCGTCCCGACTCGAGTGTTTGTCGAGCAAGTCCTGATGAGTCTGGAGCTTTGAGTTGTGTTTGTCGCGGACGGTCTTTTTCCCGGTGGGGACGGGGAGCTCTGGGTGCTCGGCGAAGGCAGAAGAAAGCGGCAGGTTGTAGGTGTGATTGTGGCTGATGCTGTCGAGGTGGGGGAGGCTGTGGAACTGCGAGGGGTCCTGATAGCTCATTCGGCAGAGCTTACTGTACCCGGGCTGATAACCTCCAACAGCACCTTCCTCTGGCTCCACAGTGGCGACCTCTGAGTCAGTGCTGTATCCTACGGCTCCCTCCTCTGAGAAGGTGGCAGACGTGGAGGAGGAAGATGCTGCGGAGGAGCAGGAAGTCTCTGAGCTGCTCGGTGAGGCTGGGCTGTGGCTGGAGTCCAGGGAAAGACCAGAGTCTGAATCAAGCTCGTCCTCCAGCTGGGAAGCCTGGGCCTGGCTGAAGCCCTCCTCCATGGCGAGGTCCAGCAGGCTGATCTCATCCAGCATGGACTCCTCCAGGAGGGTGCTGAAGGGATCAGGCAGAATAGGTGTGGACGTGACGTTGTTGCTGGAACTGTTGATGTGAGGAGGGAGGAAGATCCCCGTCAGGTTAGTGGTTCCAAACGTGGAGTTGATGTTGCTCGAGTTGCTTGAAGAAAGTCTGGGTAAGGCGGTTCTCGGGGCGATAGAGTCCAACTGGGGATTGAAAATCTGGGGAAAGTCTTGGCTGCAGCTGGGCAGGGAGGCCTGGTGAAGGCTGACATCCTGGTTCACTGGTGTGGAGCCAGCAGAAAGTTCAAAGTTCCCAACAGTGTTGGACTCGGTCGTCGCGCTCGTGCCTCCGACACTGCTGGAGTTTGAGTGAACCGAAGTGTTCACCTCCATCGCCTTGAAAAGAAGAAGATTCAGTCAGTGAAAGTATCTCAGAAATATCAGGACAAACAAACACGTTTTAGTGAGAGAGGAGGACGTACTTGTAGCTCCATGATGGCCATGATGTCCTGCCACTGCTGCTCCAGGTCTAACTGCGGTTCTGCTGCGGGCAGCTGCGGCGCCAGAGGAAGGCCCTGAGATGTAGACGGAGCTTCATTGGAAACTATTTCTCTGTTGACAGCCGGGGCTGGAAACTGATCAAAAACATCACATTTGTGGATGACAGAAAAAAAACACCGTAAAGGCGTTCAGTGTCGTTCATTCATATGAACGTTTCACGGTCTCACCTCGGATTCTTCTCCAAAAGGAAAAGTGGCCTCCAGGAGTCTCAAACATTCCTGTAGAGACAGTGAAGTCTGGGAGCCGATGCCTGGGAGCTGAGGATCACAAAGACGAGGAAAAACACCGTCAGAGACGTGAATCATTTTTAACAAGCTCAGAGCTGATCACTGTGAGGGTGACACCTGACCTTCTGATCACTCCTAATAAAGAGCAGACACCAACTACAGGAGGTTAACTTTATAGAGTAAAACGCCAAATTTCACTCTCCTTTATGGGGGAATTTTTGAAAAGTGTGCAGTCTAACACGAACCCGACACTAGGACTGGGCGATTTGGCCAAAAAGATGATCACGATATACTTTGTCGTATCGTCCGATCTCGATTATTATCATATTATCAGTTTTAAAGCATCTGTACTTCAAACTCAAAAATAAATACATAAATACTAAACAAAACGTTATATAACTTTTCTTCTCAACAATAACATCTTCGGAGGATGACTCAAAGTCACGGCCGACATCTATTTTCCTGTCCTCAGCTCCACGTTCGGTTACTCTGTTTACGTCTCCGGTGACTTACAGGAGTGAGCAGGAAAAGCTCGACTCTGATTGGCTGTTGTGATGCACATTTTCGCCAAGTTTGATGGAGTAAATAAGCTCACAGCTGATCACCCCAGTCCTTCCCTACACCCCTCTTTTCCTGCTTAGTCAATTCCCCGTTGATTGAGTAAATATCCCGGCTCATGCGGGGTGAAGAGCCCTACCCTCTTCATGCAGATTGAATGTTCGCTTTCCCCCCCATCAGCAGATGGATCTCACAGCTGCAGTACACTGAATTCAAACCAAACTCATAAATAAAGTGTCCCACTGTTCTGTTTTTGGCTGCTTCGCCTTCACACCAAAATAAACGGTGGTACATCAGCCGCCGTACCTGCGAACACTCCGCTTTTTCACGGGTTTCCCCTCTACTTCATCTTCTGCCCCCCTGCTGGTTTGCTCTCCCCCCCTGGGAAACTCCCAAGATTTCCACGGGGGCCGACAGCCTCATTAAAAATAGTCCTTAAAGCCTCCACAGATACTTTCACTTTGCATGTCAGCCGGTCTTATACGCATTCACATTTGAATGCCTCTCCAACCCACATTGTGATTCCAGGGGTGTGTGTCAGCTGCACCCTGCAAACAGGGATTTTATTGATTTATTAGATTAAGGCAACCTGTATCATCCCCTACAACCTCCTCCTCCTCCTCCTTCTGTGTTTTGAAACTGAAAAGTTGGCAAGTGTGGTCTCAACCCCACAGCTGCTCACTGTAGTTATGTAGTTATGCAGGATGCACCGGGCCAGCTCGATAAAAACTCTCAGAAATAAGCCAACAGCGTCTAAACTCATCCTCCTGCACCTCAGCGTTAGATCTGATTTCTTGAGGAGCGCGGAGGAGACCACATCCTTAATTTCATTGTGTAACCCTGTGTTACG
The DNA here is from genome assembly GCA_962446985.1 of Xyrichtys novacula. Lineage (NCBI taxonomy): Eukaryota > Metazoa > Chordata > Actinopteri > Labriformes > Labridae > Xyrichtys > Xyrichtys novacula. The sequence continues at coordinate 300,535 of OY660882.1, read as the reverse complement.
TAATGAGGAATAAATGAACCTTGAAATGCAGGGTTCAGATTTAACAAACAGGTTAAGTGTGAAGGCATCAATCACTCGGGCGCTGCTGCTAAATCCAACTATCCTCACTGCGGCGCTGCACCGTGGATCGCTCTGGATTTAAAACCTATTCAAATCAGAGTCCTGCTCACACACGCACATTTTCATAATCTCACTTTTCTTTCCGGCGAGTCCAGAGTTGGTATATATTCTTTGTGTTTTTCTTCTTAATGCTAAGCTACTGCGGCTGAGTCAGACGATTCTGTCTTTAAAAAACAAGCACATATAAAAGGAAACGAAAGCAACAGAAAGGATCAGTTAAGGTTCATTTATAAAAGTGGCAGGGTAGCCACAATCTCAGCTTCAGTAGTTTTACAAGGACTATATTTATACGCCACAGGGGGGCTGCTGGGTTTGTGCTGAAGAGGACTGTTAGACCCGCCGCAAAACCAGCTGAAAACGTCTTTACATGAATATCTACATCATCTTTTATCACCCGTGTGCAGATCCCAACCGTTAGATGTACCGCCCTCCTCGCTCAGAGATCAATTTGGTCCACGAACCTGCTCTGGGATGCTCTCTCCAGTCTCCCCGTCCACCGGCTGAGCACCTTGCAGGTTCACCCCGTTCCTCCAGCTCTCCTGCTCCTCGTTCCCGTCTTTGTTTTCCTGCGGGCTGGGCTTCTGCTCCTCCTCGCTCTCCTTCTGTCTGTTGCTGTAGTTGAACACTTCTCTCCCCGCGCCGAGGTCGATGTCCTGTCGCCATAGGATGTCAATCAAGTCAATGTCCTGGGAAAACATATAGCAACCATTGAAAAATGGCCCTGTGCAGAGAAGAGTTATTTTAATAAGATTAAAAACACGTCAAATCAGATATTTCAGATAAATGATAAAAAGACTGCCCAGTTCATCTTCGTTAAAAAAGGTCAAAAGTGGTGAAAAAAGATCATATAACAGACGACGAGATGATACAACCATGAGAAAACCACTTTGACATGGTGGTTAACATGTGATCGGAGACAAGTCTTGCTTCATTACAGCCCAACAGTGACTTTATGTCACCCCAAACTCCACGGCATCAATATGTCCATTATGTGCACGCTCTCTCACACAACTAAAATGAGACACGACACGAAATCATCACTAAACTGCCTCACAAAGAGCCGTTATGATCGGATTTCAGGTAAAACTCACCAAAAACAGACTGTCTTTGTTGCTTTTGTAAACAGAGTCGGCTTGTTGTTTTTTTTTTTGTGTTTCGTCCAAGACAAACCCGCATGGGTGACATTAAAATGTGACCACAATCACAGCTGTAACAAATGTGACTCAACTGGTTTGACTAAAAATATCCGACACTAATAAAAGACCAAGGCCGAGGCGCAGGAATGAACAACCTTAACTTGGTATATAACTATATTTCGTAGCTTGAAAGTGTAACCCTGGAAAAACACAAATAAATCATCATTGTACTCTTAAACTGTTGAGTTTCTAAGACATAAACATGTTGATCTCTAAAAATAGTGTAGGCCCCCCTCCTTCTGAGACATGCTCCTCAAGTATTATCAAAGACGGGACAGAGACCAGCTGCTGTACCTCTTTGGTGAGGTCGTCGTTGCCATCCCTGCTCCCCTGCTCCTGGTTTCCCTCCGGGGCCACAGCTCCCAGGCTGCTGTCCGCTGCGTTCAGGTTGTATGTGGATTCAGGCGCTCCGCTTCCTCCCCTCATGGCCGGGGTAGCGTCAGGGTTGTTAACGTCCTCTAGGCCGGCCCCATTGTCCAGGGTGATGCTGGGGCTGGACTGGCTGCTGGGAGACACCACAGTCTCAGAGTCACGATGCACTAGCCAGGTGCTGAGCTCGGTACTGGGTACGGAGAGGCGATCCAGCTGGCGCACCTGGTTCAGCAGCCGTCGAGTGGTGAAGAAATGGTCCAGGTCCACACTCTTTGGATGGATGCCATAGCCGTCCAGCGTGTTGCGCAGGTTGTGAAACTGTGTCTGGGTGTAGGCTGAGCTAGGGCCCAGGATGATCTCTCTCAATGGGGGCAGCTGATTGTTTAGATAGCTGTCAACGTCCACCCGCACCCCAATGAGACTCAGAAGGATGGTGAACTGAATCAGGCCCTCTGTGAAGTACTTTTTCAGGTAAAGCATTTCTTTACAACGGAACAAAAGGTGAAAGTAAAAAATAAAAACAAAAACGGGACTCGCTGCCTTGGAACAATACTTCTGTCGCTGCACTAGAGGACGGGGGTCGAGACATTAAAAAAAACATAAAAGTAGTGAAAGATTGTGAGAGGGGGGGAGAGGGTTTTCAAGCTGTTTGTTCAGAAGGCATATGACATCCAGGATGAGGGTTCCCAGTGTGAGAGAGAGTCCGGCGTTCTTCTTCAGAAGGTTCTCATCTTCTCAATCCTGGTGATAAAAGTGAGAAACAACATTTTGAAGCTCTGCAGACGGTTTCAGCTCAACATCACATCCACATGCAAGCCGTACCCACCTCCTACATTTGCATTATGTAGCACATGTTAATGGAAAAAAAGAGAGAAAAGCAGGACTTCCAAACCCCTCTGCCACCATGACTCCATCCTCCTCCAGCTTCTCTGTCCCGCTATAACTTGATGAAATCTCTCGGTATCACCCCACCCTGGACAGGACAACTACTTCTCGTGGGTGCTGCTGCTGCTGAAGGTGAATGAGGGAGTCCACAGAGCTGGCACGGCTGACTAGCACGCGCACCAACGCCAGGGTCCCTCCCTCTCTCTCCCCTCCCCTCCTTCCTCGCGCACAGCTGCGCCTATCTTCGTCCTTACGACGTTTAGCCGTTAGCTAACCTCGTGTTTTTACATGTTACGTGACATTTTCTCGTCAAACTACTTCGCCGTAACGTGACGGAGGCGAGTTATCGCCCGTCTCTGTTTACCTCTCAAACTGACAGGTACCTCTACTTCCGCTGTAGCTAGCATCAAACAATCTCCCTAGCAACAAGTGGTGAAAAGATGACTGACAGGCGGCGCGTCCAATCATACGCGCCGAGGAAGGTGACGACAAATGAAACCAGCCACCCCCGACCAATCAAAATAAGGCATGGGTGGGGCATAAAGAAAATGCTAAAGTACTAACAGTGTTGTGTTAGCCCGGTGGGCTAGTTTACCGTTAACTGTGTGATCATTGAACTACAGCGAAAACTAACTTTTATATTTATCTAAACACTCCCACGATACTCCTCACTAATGATTCTGGTTCACATACGTGTCTCCTGGTGTAAGCTTGTACCGTAAATCACTGCTGTTCGTGTATCGGCTTGCGCATTAAATTGTAAATGTCTTGATTTTATACTCACGCGTGGAGATTTGGCAACTTTATCTTCGCGCCCGTAAATCCACTCACGTCTCAGTGCAGCGGAAAGTCCCGTTTCAGTAAAAGTCCCGGTGTATCTTTCTCCAGCCTTTCCTCATTGAATGGCCCACCATGACTTGCAGAATCGCTAGCTGGCCCGGCTAGCCTAGCAGCGCCGCTTGACACCAAAACACGCTTTCCTACTGAGCATGCGTAGAACATTCTAGTGGCCAGCTTTCATCAGCCGACTGAAATCCCCCCCACACCCCCCCCAACAAACACTTAAAAGACAATCTGAGGCATAAACAGGGTTATTTTCACACAAATGAGAGTTTAAAATTAATTTCAGAGTAAATTCTGAAATTACAGACACTTTAAATCTATAGTGAGATTATTTTATTATTTAATATTTAATTAATTCACAGACTGTACAGACCCCCATACTTTTAAATCACCCCTTAAAACACACCTTTTTAAATAGGCTTTTAACCTGTGAACTTTTATTATCTTCTCAGTCTTTTTTCAACCTTTTACATTCGTTGGTTTTATATCTCAAAATTATCTGTATTTCAAATTGAGTTTTTTATTTTATTTTCTTCTTTGTAAGCTGTCTTTGAGCACCTGTAAAAGTGCGTTATGAAGTTTATTATTACTATTGTTATTATTACTATTATTATTATTATTATTAATATTAATAATAATTTTATTTATTTATATCAATAATATAATTTAGTTATAAGCTCATGTAAGTTACTGAGTATTTTTTTTTTTTTTTTGTGGTCAAAGCCATTATTTGAAGTTTTGTTCTAATTTCTATTTTGAAAGAATTATTAATTGATTAAAAATTATGTAAGCCCCCTTCTTGGATGTGCATCCATACATTTATTTACCGTATTTTCCCTTTTTTGCCAGATCTTGACTATCATCCCATTTAGAACAAGTTCATTCCAGGCGCTTTCAGCTTTTTTCCCCAAATGTCTAAAGATATCACAGCAGTTCTTTAATCAATCTCATTAAAGTAATTAAACTGATTTCTTTGTTTTGTGGTTTTTCCACTGTAGAGATAATAGTTTCAATCCAAAATTTGAGAGAAAAATGCAAATCTTGCTGAATGAAGCAGAATATTCTTTGTAGAAAATGAAAAAAACATAACCACATGTTTAAATGAGTCACAGTCACCTGTATATAAAATTGTTTTGATAATATAATTTAGTAATATGCTCATGATGCCACTTAAACTCGACCAAGTTATTGAGTATTTTCTTTGGTGGTTTAAGCCATTATTGGAATTTTTGTTTTAAATTATATTATGAACAAATCATAAATTGATTTTAAAAAATATGTAAGCCCTCTGTTGACATACAGCCATACATTTATTTACCTTATTTTCAGGCTCTTGTTTTTGCAAGATCTTGACTCATTATCCTGTTTAGATCAAGTTCATTTGAGTCGCTTTCAGCTTGTTTTTTCCAAGTATCTAAAGATATCACAGCAGTTTTTTAATCAATCTCATTAAAGTAATCAAGCTGATTTCTTTGTTTTGTTATTTTTCCACTGTGGAGATAATAGTTTTGATCCAAAAGTTGAGAGAAAAATGCAAATTTTGCCGCATGAAGCAGAACAGACTTTGTAGAAAATGAAAATAATATTACCCTGCCTGTTGAAATGAGTGTAAAATCACTTGTAGCTATATCAAATTGTTTTGATTTTAACTTAAATTAGTCTTTTATATCTACAAAAGGAACAGGTCCTCTTCCTTGGAGGCTGCTAAGTTTCTACAGAAAGGTCAAAATAGTAACAACTGTGTTATTGTATCTAGTGAGTGTCCATAAAATATGCACTGCTGGGAAGAAGAAAGCGTATTGAAAGAGGGTTTTGATGGTGAAAACTTGACAAAACGACAATCATACTTGTACATCTCAGGAGCTTCTTGTCCTCGAAGGCCACTGTCTTTACACTAACAGGAAGAGTGAGCAAAGGGGCCCGACAATCAAGAATCTGAGTGCCAGATATTTTTATTTTTACACACTGTTACTTTAAATTAGTTACTAGGAGGCTTTTATATGTAATGAAATCTGGAACACCATTACCCTTGTGTGCTGTATGTGACATGAACAAACAAAAATTATAAGGTATGTAAAATAAAGTAATTCATGCAGTTTTAAGCCAAGACAAACCACCCTCTCGTAACAATAATACTCCAAAACTTCAACTAATCTTTAATATTTCAAATTACATTAATTTACACCGGCTTTTAACAACCATGTCTAAAATGTCCAGAGTTTCTTACCTCGTCTGTAGGGTGTAAAATTGAACACATCAAACCTTATAATTAAATACCACTTTTATTTCTTGTTGTTGATCATGAAAATATTGAGACTATACGTTCACTCCCATTAGGTTGACGGGTCTTTTGTTGTACTTCTTTGAAATATCAGCTTGAATCTGCAAAAAAGGAAAATTACAAACAAGGATCAGAGGCAATAACACTCATTTAAAGTGGAAACACTCATTCCTTTAATTCAATATTTGACTGTATAATTCCCGCTTTGTTATAATATCCAATAACTTGTGTTAAGAAAAGCTTGTCTGCTTCATGTTTACTTTAAAATCGAATAGTAATCATTGCAGTACCAGTTTCTGGAGTTCCCGGGTGCATCCTGCCAGCAGGTCGACACGAGGCTCTAGTCTGGCCTGCTCCTCCAGAGCCTCCTGCCTTTTCTCGACCATTGAGGTTCCTTTCAGGACCAGAATGTCTGCCTGCTTCATCTTCTGTCTGAGCATCTCGGAGACACGTTCAACATACCTGAAAAAAAAGGAAAAATAGTTCTCACAATTTCTGCAAAAAGTGACACTTCTTCAGCCTAAAATTAATATCGCGATGAAGCACCGTGGTGACGCCTGGATCATGAACAGGTGCTGCATCCGAAGAGTGGTGAGCCGGCCCAGGAGGTCCTGCACCTGTGACAGCATCTCCCTGACGCGTTCCCGGGTTTGGCTTTGGATGACAGAAGGGGCGAGCTGGAATTGGCTCATGGCGACCACGTCTGCCTCCTCTCCCATCTCAGTGACCCGCTGTGTTAGAAACACTTCCAGCTGCACAGACGGATGAAATCATGACATTTGTTTGAGGTCATGTGACAAATAATCATCATCAAATAAAAATAAAGCAGTAAATTAAACTCAATTGCAAAAACACTTTCATTTAGTTGACCCTGTATGCTTCCAGTTACCTTCACTTTAGTCTATATTTTCTCTGAGACGGTCATAAACCAGCTAATTTTACAGCTTTAACTCTTTTGAAAAACTGGTTTTAAAATCATGCAATCACTCCTTTTGGCCACTTGGAGGCAGTGCAAACAAGCTGTAAGAACTATACTTGAAAATCAGTGAGAGGTGGATAGATAGATAGATAGATAGATAGATAGATATACTTTATTGATCCCAAACTGAGGAATTCTCTAAAGTGATGGCAGCAATGGGATTCGAACCCACGCCCCCAAAGGGACTGGAGCCTTAATCCAGCGCCTTAGACCGCTCATGATCGATTCTAGCTTTGTGAATTAGATAATCCTCCTTTTTTCTGTGCCTTCAAATCAAAATATCTCTGAGGTTTGATCAGATCATCTTCACATTTGAAAAGGAAAATATCTAAAACTCCCAAATAAAAAGGCTTTTAAGAGTTGCTGCCACGTCCTCCCTGTTTTTTACTGCCATGTTTCAACGTTACTCCAGACACAGAGATTAAATGGATGACCAGGTTTTTAAAAGGGGTAATATGACGCCATATGACTGCAGTTTTTACCTCCATTAGCTCATCAATGAACTGGCTGCGTGACTGAGAGTTCTCCAGGATACTTAAAGCATCCTCCCCCCTCGCCACACCCTCAGGACCTGCAGGATGACACGTAATGTCTTCAGAGAAATTTCGACATCTGTGCGGCGCTGGTTTGATGAGCCATATTAGTGATTAAAAAAAAAAAAAAAAACACTCACAGTCTGTGCCTGCATCCACAATGTCAATCTGTACGGGAGCTGCTTCACCGTCGCCCCAGTCGATGCCATCAGCAGCAGCGGCGTCCTGACAGGAGGAGACCGACAGATGTTCATAATCAGGAGAGAGTGCTCTTTGTATCAATGCTGCCTTCCTTTCCAGTTTGACAGAGAGTTTAAATGTTCAGCAGAATCTTCCAACTTTTTGAACAAACCAATAGTTAATAAAAATATGATCAACACAAACAATATTTCGATTTGTTACCTCAGAGCCCGGCTCCAGGCTGATGCCCCAGTCGATTCCACCCTCAACCGTGATACCAGAGCTCACAGCCTGCGTGTCTGATCCAAAGTCCCCCCAGTCAATCTGAAGCAGAAAAATATATTAGGAAAAAACTGCAGTGTCTAAAACACTTTGTGACCAAGACCTGGATATTTGATTAATATGTATTTCAGACTCAGTGAAACTCACTGTATCCTCTGTGACTGTCTCAGGAGGAGCGTCCTCCACGACCGGCCTCTCGACAACATCAGGAACCTTCCCTGTTCTCCACTCGTAAAACGTCACGTTTCCACTCTTCTGGACAAACGTGATCATGGGCAGGACCGGTTCAGACCTACAAAAACAAACAAAAAAAACATGTGTGCTTACATAACAAAGCAACATCCAGCTGTTTTCATGCTGAAATCTTAACTCAGATCAAAGCAACCGTCAATCCTGTCGTCAAACACAGAGTTTAGAGCCAGATCAAAAGTACACCGACAGAATTAGGAGAGAAAAGGATGAAGATGAATGAAAGACACTCAATATGAAGTGAACACTCACCATTCACACACAAAGTTTGTGAAGGCGGTATAAAGTTGGATTGTTTGCTCTAACTTTGCTGCATCTCTGCCGACCTGATCAAGAACTGCTGGTAATTCTTTGACCAGAGCCTGAAGCTCTCGAGGAACGTTATCTCCCTGTTAGACAAGAGCAGATGTTCACCTTCAGAGCAAAAGTCTGGTTAACACATAACACATATTAATTTATCTGTTTATTTACATCAGACATTATTCCTCTCATGTGTCCATGCTTCCACACTCACTTTAATGCCGTACTGTTTACACGCAGCGTAATAGCGTCCTCGCAGGTCTGCAGCCGAGCTCTGACACTCCACCTCCCGCCTGCTCAGCTCCTGCTGCAGCTGCTGAGCTTTAGCTAGCTGCCTCCGCAGGGCCGGACCTTCATAGCTCACGTTTCGACTCAGCAGGCTGGCCAACTCCACTGGGACACAAAAACAGATCTTTTTTTATACATGCAATCATCAAGTTTCTATAGCTGGATGCTTTTCTCCCTTATTCTATGATAACGGTGCAGGAATAACCTAAACAGCAGCAAAATAAACGACTGATTTAACCTTTCTCAAAGTCACAGCCTTCAACCTTCTGGCTTCCAACAAATAAACACGAGCGTTTGAAGCACAATCAGCTATAAATAGTAAAAGTGACTGTTTGTGTGATAGTTCCTGGTTTCTACATCCCTTACCCAAATAGACATTATCAGCCTCATAGAGGGTCACGATCTCCTGCCAGTCCTGTCGAAACAAAAATAGAAAAAAAGTTCAAACTCTCAGTTTGGGATATTTTAGTCGTTTTAAAGGTGAAGAACATGACAAGAAGAAATCCTATGATACTGAATCACTGATCCAAACTGTCCAAACTGATCCGAGTGTTTGAATCCTCTCACCTTCATCCTCTGAGATGAATAACGTCCAAAGATGTTCTTGGAGGAAGCTTCAGTTCCCTTCAGAATCTCGACGATCCTCAAACAGTGGAAGTAGTGAATGTCTGCAGCGTGAAAACAAACACACACAATTAAGTTACACGCATTTAAACCTAGGAATCATTAGAAGATAAAAAACGGTGTGTTTGCACTAAATTAATTTTACACCAGAATATCCCTTTAATATGGGGAAATAAAAAAAACATTTTTGGTGTGCTTTATTGTAAAGAACCTTGTCCCAAAATGTGCAAAAACAAAACAGAACATGTGCTCATCTTGGAGCCTTGAATACAAAGATAAAATATGAGTATTGAGCTTTAAGGGACCTACAGGAGCCGGAGAGAAGCTGCTTGATCTCCTCGTTCTCAGGCATGTCCTGGATGGCAGCGTTAATCTTCTCCCTGATAACTTGGACTTCATTCTGCCATTTCAGGTTACAGTGACGACGATCCACCAGCCAGTCTGAAGAAACACGACAGCACAGAAACAACAATAACAACAATAAACTTGATTTATTTGGATTGTGTCTTAACAGGGTAGCAATGTAAAAACACAGCAGGTCAAAGCCAGCATCCCTGATCAGACTGGGATGCATAAGTATCTATAAACATTGGTATCTTAAACAGAAAGGATTTTAGAGGCATATCAGCTGAAAAACTGCAACAGCTGGTCAAAAACTGTGGTGGAAATGAAACATAGCTCACACATTTAGGAATAAAACAGCTTATTTTGTACTTACCTAAGAGTTTACTGGTCTGTATGTCGATAGGAAGGCTCTGGATATTCTGCTTTAATGAAATAACAATAAAAATATCTGCATTTTTTACTTTTTTACTTCATTGTCGAGTCAGTATCGTGCACAACAAAACCACAGACAACACTGTATCTTTACTCTTTTATAAATACGAAGATAAAAACAGAGAAACAGTAAAATTATTACATTTAGTTTGTTTAATTGAGGTTATTTTTCAGTATTTTGGACTTTGACAGTCAGCTAACAGCTCGCTAACATTAGCTTACAGCCTCTTAAAGTCGAAGCAGAGAGACTTTCTTCATCTTACCTCCATTTTCTTCCCTTTTTATGAACAAAAAGATGCTTCAGAGATAATTAAATCCTCATTTTAATGAATATTTGAGGTAAATATACAGGATAGTTTCTACCATCCGTGTTTCACTGTTTATGACACGTTACGAGACGAACAACCAATAGAAAGAGAGTGTGTTACATTAGCTGGACAGACTGACCAATGAAAGCGTTTGATGCTGAGGGCGGCATCTTATTGGTGGATGTGAAGGCGTAATGTTAGAATCAGCCAATAGAGGGCGGTGTTGTTGTTTTTTTGAGGAAGTGGTTCACAGCAAAACAGCGTCAAAAAGGGCAAATTTTCTGTTTTTACGTAAAAAATGTTAGGTGTGAACGACTAAATAATAATTAAACTAGTCAACGAATCTCTAACTTGTCAACGAATCTTCATAATAAAAACATAATAACCGGTGACATACGAGAAGCACAATATATTTACCTCAAAGTTGAACTGGAACCCAGTGAGGAGTGTTGACGACCAAACAGTCTGAAATTAATATTGATGCCTCATAAAGACAATTAAAGAGAAAGTGACCTGTTTTTATATGTTCTGACGCACACCAGGTTACTGTTATGAAGGCAGGCAGTAAACAAAATCTCAACAGAAGGTTAAAAAAAAAGACTTTCCAAACATATCTGGCACCAATCCACCAAAGTGACATAAAGTTGGCCTCTTGCAAATATGTTCTGCCGGCTGCTATGATACGTAGTTTTATATAATTTTCGTTGCCTGTTACAGTGTAGCTAAGTGCTATGACAGTAAAACTGTGACAGAACTTGCTCAAACGTATCAGGAAAAATACATGATCAATCCATCAATCAATCAAAAATATATTTCTGAATTCACATAGTATTAATCTATTTCTGAATGGTTGTATTTTTAAATTTAATTTGAACATTTTTTTAAATCCAAATTAGAAAAATGTATATACTTTACTTGTCCTTTGAGTTTGGCTAGAAATGTGATTGAACTATCAGTAAAAACAAACGTTTTCAGGCTTGTAGTAATGCTGTGCTCCAGTTACCCCAGAAGTCGGATGTCGGAGCTGGGAATGACGTTACACCCCAGTTGACGGCGTTTTAGTTAACAAGTCAGAAAACCAAGATGGACGCCTACAGTTACCTGATGTTAGCTGTTGTTTACAATTGTCAGCTGTAGTTAGCCGTTGTCAGCAATTCTTAGTTTTGTAAAAACCAGTTGTAAAAACGCATAACACAGTATTTTACTCTTACAAACACCATAGCACCGTCTTCACAGTTAGACGTTGGGCGGCACAACGTATACCACTTCTTTAATTTCACAAAAACAAAACAGAAGCGCTTATAAATAATACATTACGAGAGCTCTCACTGTAACTCTTAACTGTTGATGCACTGCGCTGCCATCTTGAGTTATGACGTTGTCGTCAAGTTCAGGTTGGCGAGGATCGTCCGAGTTTCCGAGTCAGAAATCCAACTTCAGGGGGGCGTTCCAGATGATAATCCGACCTGGAGCTCAGAAAAATACGGATTTCCAAGTACAACTGGAATGCAGCATAACTTGACAGACATATAATGATCGTTTGCGATTTTTAGACAAAAATACATCCTTTAATTTGAAAAGTTTACCCAAATTAACATGAAAAAAAGGAAACTTGATGTCGGTATTTTCCTGTTTCGTTTTCATCAAATGTTTATTTTTCCTTTGCCGGATATCTGCTTGTCATATGACTCAGAGCCACGTGCACGGCACACCCAGGGCATACCTTCGAGTTACCTCGGAAGTCAGAAGTCCGAGCCGAAAATGAGTTACTAGCGTTTCCGTTACCAAGTCAGAAAAAAAGCAATATTGGAGGTCTGAAACAAGATGGCCACATCTACAAAAGTCATTTGTTTCAGCACTTGCCTTGTCCGAATATTAGGCAAGCGCTAAAACAACTTTCGTAGATGTAGCCATCTTGTTTCAGGCCTGCTTTTTTCCGACTTGGTAATGGAAACGCTGGTAACTCCTATTCAGCTTTAATCAAATGTTAATCTTCCTTTGCCGCATATCTGCTTGTCACGTGACTCAGAGCCATGTCCACGGCCCACCCAGAGCATACCTTCGAGTTACTGCGGAAGTCAGAAGTCAGAGCTGAAAATGACGTCACACCAGAGTTCCCAGCGTTTCCGTTACAAAGTCGGAGGCCCGAAACAAGATGGCTACATCTACGAAAGAAATTTTAGCACTTGCCTTGTCCGCATATAAGGCAAGCGCTAAAATAACTTTAATAGTTGTAGCCATCTTGTTTCAGGCCTGCTTTTTTCCGACTTGGTATCGGAAACGCTGGTAACTAAGGTGTGACATCATTTTCAGCTCGGACCTCTGACTTCCAAGGTAACTTGAAGGCACCATAAGTAACCCACCCTGCTAAGTGCCCCCAGGTGGTGATGGCCAAATGAAGCTTTCTGAAGCATTAAGGCTTTCCAGCCCATTGCTTTGCCTGAAGGTTCACTACTCGAAGCTTCATTCAGCGCGCACTAGCCCCATCTGTTACCAGAGTTAAAATATGACAGCCGAGTCATTCAGAGAGATTTGAAATGTTTTCACAGTGCGGATTAAGTGGTGATAGAAAATGAATGGATGGATATTATCACAATATAGAAAAGTATTTAATCCCGGTACAATAACAATAAAGTCTATAGTGTTTGATATAACTCTGTTCTCCCTTTTTATTCCTAATAAATATTTTCCGTTTGATTGTTTTTTTTTGGTTTGTGCTTTTCATGGCTATCAGTGTTCATTATTTATTAAACGCATTAGGTGGTGTTGTGTGTTGGAAGTGCAGTGTTTGGGTGACAGTACTGTATGTTGGGAGGGGGGGCAGTTTTTCAGTTTTTCTCTTTTTTGCTTGTCCCATTAAACTACTCCTACAACTTCTACTGCTAACTACTACTACTACTACTAATTCAACAACTACTTCTACTGCAACTGACTAACCCTATGCTTCCAACGACTACCACTGCTGATTATAATCCAAACTCTGCTACGAACGTGCTTTTATTTTGAAAAACGACGTTACCTGTGTAATGCGAGGCCTCGTTCGTCATTGGTCATTTTCAGCAAACGGACGTAAGCCTCCGTCAGACACGCCCAGGGCCCTCAGGTGTGCAGAAGTTAACTACGCCAGAGAACAACATGTCAACATTTTTAATCAAAATACTGTAAACTAGAAGAAAACTAGAAAATACTGTAAACTAGAAGAAAGGAGAGGGTTAAAAACGAGGACAACATATTCTGAATCACAGCGCATCGTGATTTTTTGAGGTGAGTAAAAGAGAAGCGAACAGAAGCAGGAAGAGGCTGAGTGGATAATGCTAACAGGCTAACCGCTGTCACGTTTAAGCCTAACATGCTAATGAACAGGTACAGCTAACTGTTGTAATACTTTATCGTTTATGTAATTAAAATTATTGGGGTGGAGTTGAAGTTAGCAGATTTTAAAAACTCTTTACTTAAATGTGGTCGAGTTAAACCCAAAATAAACCGAAATTCTGACGGTTAATTTGTTGTATGTTGTGGGACAGGTATCCGCAGTTGGACCATCAAACAGAGCAGCGGATACTCTCAGGTGGTGTTATAATTTGTGTTGTGAAAATTCATAAGTGTTTTAATCTCTGGAAATTTATTTCCGGCTTTGTAGATGAGACACGACTGAAAGAAAACGCAAAAGTCGAAACATCAGGGCTACGATTTAATGAACCTATTCACCAAAAATCCCAAATCAGTTGACCTTGAAACTAATTAGTTTAGTAGTACAAAAAACCCAGTAACATTACAACAACAATATTATGATTCTTTAAAACTCTTTAAATCTTAAATTCTAGCTGTAAACTGCGGTGGTTTCTAAAAAATACTCAATCAATTATGACTGTCCACCAGAGGGCGCCATTTCAAGATAAACCTGCCCTGCTTTAAATAAAGACAGTATGATTCCACTTATTTTAATATTCTCATCAGAACTAAAGATAGCTGCCTTTACTAAAAAGTTGCTGCTATATGACATTTCAATTAATGTTGAACTAAAATTTTATTTTCAAGCAACTCTGAGTGCTCAGTTGTACGGGACATCGTAAAAAGTTACTCACAGTTTTTTTAAATGAAAATTTTATGGTAGTTTGTTGCTGGTTGATGATAGTTAATTCGTTTTCTCTGACAGTCAAGTTAGCCAAAGAAACGAGTCAAACAGGAAATCGACCAAAGAAATTGTTATTAAAATCTTGTAACTTGTCAGGAAAGCTCCTGCATCTTGCAAAGTATTGGTGATTTCTTTTCTTGTTTCATCTGTGAAAAATTCGTAGGAGATGGTAAAAGACCTCTTGCTTTAAGTTTGCATGGTCTTATCAAAATTAGCTGCTGTTCTGCGCTTTTTAACTTATTTTAGTTTTTTCTAGGATTATAATTAATTAAATGTGTGGTCATGTTAAATGAGCATCATGAAGAGAGAGCGACATTGACAACATTAAAATTATAAGACAGAGCTGGAGGTAGAGAAGCGCTCATCTGGTAGTTTGTTGGTTTGACCAGCAGGTGGAGCTGCTGTATAAACGATAAACTGAGACTCAACCAAACAAGTTCCTATTTGACTGAACTTGTTTAATTTTGACACAGGAGAGGAAGATGATTGTCAAGGAACTTAAAAGATGATCAAAAACTGTCAGTAAATGTGAGAAGAAGAATCTGTGATCTGGTGGTTTAGGTTTCAGTGGAAAGAGTCCCTGTGAAAGTGAAAGTAAACTCAAGAGCAGACTCCATTTTGAGAAAAGAACAGAAAGAGTGGAGAGGACGAGGAGACAGGGTGAGTGTTTACTCTTTGTAATGTCAAAGTCTTTATCTGTATCATCTGTTAATGAAAAATGATTTACTGACTAATACACTTAAAAACTGTAAAACAAAGAAACCTGACCAGACAAAGAGCTGGATCAGTTCTTGATACAGGAAACTGCGTACGTGCAGTTCTTCCTCCTTCTTGTTTAGACTTGTCTTTTTAGTAAAAACAAAAATGAGTTTCTTTTCATTCAGCCTCTCATTTCAAATTTAATCCAGTCCCTTTAATTTTTATGAGACTTCAGGGACCTCACAGCTGTTGTTGTTTTGACCATGAATCAGAGAGAGGCCCTGTAGCGGGGAGACAGAAGTACTTGGATACGGACTAAACCCTGTATAACTCTTAAAGAGGGGTAGTAAGCTTATTTCAGACTGTATACTTTCTTTTTGATTCCTCTTTAATATCTTTACATGATTTTCAGTTTAGTCTCCTGTTTCTCACCCTGGTGTATTAAAATATCTTTATTTCAGCCTCTTCCTAAAACACTTCATTTTAGCTGCTGTCTCTTTAAGGCCTCCTGTCCACGAGTCTACTTTTATTTCTGAACACTGTCCTCCTGTTTGTATCTCACCTGTTTGTCTACTTTGTCCTCAGGTTGTATAACTCGGTTTCATCTTCCAAAAAGTTGCTCAACATCAGATGGAGAAGATGAGTGTTTGTGTCGAGGAAGAGGAGGACAGAGCAATGTCTGTCATGTCCGACTGTCTGTCTATGAAGAGTGACCGGTCTAAAGATATTATCCTGGAGTTCAGGAAAGAACCAGGACCCTCAGAGGAGTGCAGAGCAAAGTCTATTCCGTCCAGCTGTCTGTCTATGAAGAGTGACGTATCTAAAAGAATTCCTCTAAACTTCAGGAAAGAACCAGGAC
This sequence comes from Xyrichtys novacula, assembly GCA_962446985.1. NCBI lineage: Eukaryota > Metazoa > Chordata > Actinopteri > Labriformes > Labridae > Xyrichtys > Xyrichtys novacula. The sequence goes on along the minus strand of OY660882.1, from coordinate 284,625 downwards.
CCTCAGAGGAGTACAGAGCAATGTCTGTTATGTCCGACTGTCTGTCTATGAAGAGTGACTGGTCTAAAGATTTTATCCTGGAGTTCAGGAAAGAACCAGGACCCTCAGATTCACAGTAAGAGAAACATTTTTCAACCACCAAACTCTCAAACAACAACAATTGATGTTTCAAAAACAAAACTTTAAATTCTGACCCCTCTGTTTTCTACCATGGTGAGAAAAATGATCTCCTCTGCTCTCAAAACGCTGATTTTCCTCTGTAACCTGCCAACCTGGATAAAGGGCTGGTGAAGAAAAAGTCACTGAGCACAGATTTACTTATTATTCATCATGTTTATAAAAATGAAGGGCGTATAAAACAGCATTTGAACAGGATTCTGACCTCTGTATTTTCTAAGGCTGCAACAACGAATTGATTAAGTAGATTCGTTGTGACGAAAAAAATCGTTGCCAACTAATTCTGTAATCGATTCGTCGGGTCTTTATATATGTCCATGGACACCGGCGTGTAAACATCAGCAGGACGCACAGAAAAGAAACAGCCATGGCCGAGGCAGCGGCTGAGAAAAACATGGACACAACCCAACCCAAATCCCGACCTAAAACATCAGTGATGTGGGAAAACTTCACCAAGACTGAAAAGGAAGGCGTTCAGTGCAACATTTGCAAAGACCGTTTTGCATGGCTCGGGAGTACATCGATGATGCGTGAGCACAGGGCTCTCAAGTCTCACGCATTCAGCGTATGACACACGCATTCCCACCCGTTCACACGCTCACACACCACACATTGTATTTCTCACGCATTTAAATGAACACGGTGATGTCCACCAAGTTGCACTTCTTCAACTATGGAACTGGGGGAAATCAACGGAGTTTCTCTGAGAGTTCAGAAGCTGCGTGCCACGCACAAGCCAATCAAATAAAGTATATCTACTGAACAGCCAATCAAAAAGCAGCATTGCTGTATCCGGGTAGATTTTGATATCTTGCGGTTTGACTACAGAAGAAGACAGACACTCGCCGAAATAGAGCAGGTTTTTATAAGGACGAGATAGACCCGATGATTACAGTAAGTCAGTAACCTACACATGCAGAGACCTCAACACCTCATGGCAGATAAACTCATATGATAAACTAAAGCCCTATGATATTGCTATTAACAGCTGCATTGATGAATTTAGTCTGTTTATCCGATTAATCGATTAGTTATTAAAATAGTCGGCAGATTAATCAATTATCAAAATAATCGTTAGTTGCAGCCCTAGTATTTTCTGATTTGGTTCCTGTGTTTGAGACGTTTTGAGTCTGTAAGTCTTTGGACTGTGGTGTATAGACCCCAGAAAACAGTCTGTGGGTCACAAAATACCAGAAGACCGATGAAGAAATCATTCCTGTTTGATCTTTTGATCAAAAAACTGTAGAATTGGTGGAGAAAATCTCTCCACCCTCAAAAATCTCAGTTTAGTTTTTCTCCTGTCTCCACACTTTCAGGCAGCAGCAGCTGAATATTTTACAGGAGATTGTTTTATGTTAGAGAAAAGAGTGAGGTCAGAAACTCTGGTTTAATAAATGCTTCTTATTCTGTATCTTTCAAACATGAAATGATAAAGAAAATAAATGTTCTTTATTTCCACAGAGAGACACAGAGATGTGACTCTGTGGAGGAGCAGCTGTCCAGATGTTCATCATGTCAGGACGTCCTGAAGGATCCAGTCTCTTACCGCTGTGGACACCTGTCCTGCAGACAGTGCCTGGCCTCATGCAGGGACCAGTCTACTTCTTTAGGACACACCTCCTGTCCCCAGTGTGGAAAAAGAACCAGAACAGTTCTTGTCTCTCAGACAGACAGTCAGTCCAGCTCTGATGGAAGTAAGTCTGAACATCTGTCCTCTAAAGTCTCTGTGGATGAAAACTCAGCTGACTGATTTTCACAAAGACGTTTTCGTGTTGAGCAGTTTGGTTCATTTGATTTTTCTTCTCTTTCAGCAGATGGTGGTCTGCAGGAGGTTTTAGATGAACATAAGATCAGTCTGAAGAGGAGATGTGAACGTGTGAATGAAGGAAGTGATGGAACAGGAAGTAGTCAAACCCTCCTCAACAGGATCTTCACTGAGCTCTACATCACAGAGGGACTGAGTGAAGAGGTGAACACCCAACATGAGGTGAGACAGCTGGAGACAGCTTCAAAGATGGAGACCCTCCATGACACGCCCATCAAGTGTCATGAGATCTTTCAAACCTTACCTGACCAACAGAAGAAGGTCATCAGAGTGGTTCTGACCAACGGCGTGGCTGGTGTTGGAAAAACCTTCTCAGTGCAGAAGTTCACTCTGGACTGGGCAGAGGGTTTGGAGAACCAAGACCTCCATCTGGTGGTCCTGCTTTCATTCAGGGAGCTGAACCTGATCAGAGATGAGCGCTTCAGTCTTCTGAGTCTGCTCCATGTTTTCCATCCAACACTAGAGAAGGTCACAGCAGAGACGCTGGCTGTCTGTAAACTTCTGTTCATCTTTGACGGTCTGGATGAAAGCAGACTGTCTCTGGATTTCACAGACTCTGAGGTCCTGTCTGACGTCACACAGAAGTCTTCACTCAACGTTCTGATAACAAACCTGATCAAGGGGAACCTGCTCCCCTCAGCTCTCATCTGGATAACTTCTCGACCTGCAGCAGCCAATCAGATCTCTCCTTCACGTGTGGACAGGGTAACAGAAGTACGAGGCTTCACTGACGCCCAGAAGGACGAGTACTTCAGGAAGAGGTTCAGAGATGAAGATCTGTCCAGAAGAATCATCTCACACATCAAGTCCTCCAGGAGCCTCCACATCATGTGTCAGATCCCGGTCTTCTGCTGGATCACTGCTACAGTTCTGGAGGACATGATGATCAGAGAGCAGAGAGGAGAGCTGCCCAAGACCCTGACGGACATGTACTCACACTTCCTGCTGGTCCAGACTAAGAGGAAGAAGCAGAAGTATGAAGGAGGACATGAGACAAGTCCTCAGGAGCTGACGGAGGCTGACAGTGAAGTCCTCCTGAAGCTGGGGAGGCTGGCCTTTGAACATCTGGAGAAAGGAGACATCATGTTCTACCAAGAAGACCTGGAGCGGTGTGGTCTGGATGTCTCAGAGGCCTCGGTGTTCTCAGGAGTTTGTACAGAGATCTTCAGAAGAGAGAGTGTGATCTTCAAGAAAACTGTTTACTGTTTCGTTCATCTGAGCGTTCAGGAGTTTCTGGCTGCAGTCTACATGATCCACAGTTTCACAAACAGGAACACAGAAGTTCTGAAGACTTTCCTAAGAGGCAACAATGACGAAGACAAAATGTTTTCTTTAAAGACGGTTTCCAGTTGTTTTCAAAACCTGGATGACTTCCTGAAGAATGCCATGAAGAAATCCCTTCTCAGTAAAAATGGTCACCTGGACCTGTTTGTTCGCTTCCTTCATGGACTCTCTCTGGAGTCAAACCAGAGACTCTTAGGAGGTCTGCTGGGTCACACAGACAACAGTCCAATAATGATCCAAAGAGTCATCAACAACCTGAAGGAGATGAACAGTAGAGATATCTCTCCTGACAGAAGCATCAACATCTTCCACTGTCTGATGGAGATGAACGATCTGTCAGTTCATCAGGAGATTCAAGAGTTCCTGAAGTCAGAGAACAGATCAGAGAGGAGACTCTCAGAGATCCACTGCTCTGCTCTGGCCTACATGCTGCAGATGTCAGAGGAGGTTCTGGATGAGTTGGACTTAAAGAAGTATAAAACATCAGACCAGGGACGACTGAGACTGATGCCAGCTGTGAGGAACTGCAGAAAAGCTCGGTAAGTCCAGGTTTTATTCTCAGAATAGTGTAAATGAACCCTGTAGTTCTTCTAATGTCCACGTTACTGATGATGTTCTTCTTCAAATAGAAATCCACTCAAATATCAGGGAGGGGGTTTCTTTAGCAAAAACATGATCCTGGTGTCTAAAGTCCTGTTAGCCCAGGATGAGGTCTACCTGTGGACCCCTGAGAACTTGTCCTGATTGTGGAGGACCTCTTTGTTTTGAATTGTGTCTGTAATGAATAAAGTGGAACTTTCAGGACAAATCAGCGACCATATCTGAGGACACACAGAGGTCTTCTGATGATGGTATCAGTCCAGATCAACATCTCAGTCAGTTGTGGTGAACTTGAGTTTGAAGAAGGTGTCTGCAGCTTCTTCCTGCTGGTTTTCAGGTTGGAAATGATGAATCTGTTGTAAATGAGGGTGTTGACAGCATTGATGGTGAAAATAGAACTGGATCATTTTCTCCACAGTGGCAGAACTGTCTCTGTACCATCATGTTCATCATTCAATATTCATCATCAATACAACCATGAAAACTAACATCATTTTCCACCACTTCAAAGATGAATCTGTTTTTCCTTTTTTTTCTCCTGACTCCAAATGTTTCTTTCTGAATGAAAAACACAAACGAGCAAAATTCAATCTGTTATTTTTATAGGAGTCATGAGAACGTACGCCCCCTAGAGTTCATATGAGAGAGAGAGAGAGAGAGAGAGAGAGAGAGAGAGAGAGAGAGAGAGGTTCAGTGGGTCTTTGTATCTGTCTCTTAAAGGTCTCTCTGGATCCATCAGGTTTTATAAACTTGTTTCTGCTGCTGAAGGGAATGTTACATGGAGAAAAAACTTTGACTGTGAAAACAAAGAAATCTTCAACTCTTCAAATGTTCAGAGTCAAACCAGCTCTAACCTGCTAAAAAACGATTTGATCTGAACCAATCAGAGAAGACGGAGCTGCTGTGATTTAGTGAGTCGTCCTCTGATTGGTCAACAGTCAGTGTCTATGGAAAGACTTACATTACAGCAGGATGTCAACATTAAACACTGAGAGGAGCACTGATTCTCCAAGAGGTACTTTGGATACTAACCAATCACATACCAGGACCAAAAACCTGGTTCTCAGTCCCCTTCTCCAACCAGAACTCAAGAATTCACACAGTCATAATGATCCAGCTGCACTAACATGAAGACAACACTGTTAGAGAACAGAAGGACTAAAATAAGTCATGGAGTCATTTGTCTTGAACATCTGAACAGTTTTATTTTTCTTCTAAACTTTGACTTCCTGTCTTCTCTCATGGCTGTGGTCCTGATATTAGTATCTGTCTGGTTAAAAACAGACCGTCTGTCAAACCAAAGATCATGTTTAAGTTGTTTTTGGTGAAGAGAAACATCAAATTACCCTTCAATGAAATATTGTTTGATGTTTATGGTGTTACAGATTTTCATACTGTGGACTCTCAGAGACTCACTGTGAAGTTGTGGCCTCAGCTCTGAAGTCCAACCCCTCCCATCTGAGACATCTGGACCTGACCTTAAACAAACTGCAGGATTCAGGAGTGAAGCTTCTCTCTGCAGGACTGGAGAGTCCAAACTGCAGACTGGAGACTCTGAAGTGAGACACCATTTCCTTCTGATCTAACAATAAGATGTGACAGCTGCTGCCTTAGATTTTTCTCTGTGGTTTTTCCATCAACTTTGGTCGAGCAGTTTGAATTTGTCGTTGTAAAACTTCAACACAGGAAGAAAAATCTGACATTTCAGAGTTGACTTTGAGGAGAACGATGGATGTAGAAAGGAAGCAGGAGAAAATCAGTCCCACAAATATTACACATGCTTGTAGAGGGCAGGAGCAGCACAGACTAAAGGCTGATATTGAACTGATCCACAGTTAATGTGATCACTAATGAATGAATGAAGTGTCAGAGAAATGATGAGCTGCAGATTGAAACCTGAAGAACAAAGTTAATCCAACTCTGAAGATTTCATTTGGAAACTCTTGAAAACTTGAATTTCTTCTTTGCTCAGTCGTGTTCAAATGTAAAAACCAGATCCAGATTTTTCTGCAGTTTTCACTTCAGTTTGTTGAACATGAACATCATCTTGTCCAGTTGGTCCATAAAAACCTCTCTGATCAATGATCTGTTGGTTTATTTGAGAGTAGTTTGTCAGTTGTTGACAGCAGACGGACAGACCCCTGAATAAACTCCTGACTATTTTAATCTTCATGAAGAATTCAGGACGACAAAAAAACCTTTGAGATTTCTCACATTAGTTTCTCAGACTCTGATGTAAGTTTATTCTTTGTCTGTTTCTGGTGTAGATTTTAATGTTTAATCATTTTTTTTAACCCAATTCAAATGTTCACAGACTTGCTGAATATTTCCAGAACTTTCCTCTTATTTACATAAATTCATAGTTTTTATTGAATCAGCAGTCAGATACAGATAGAGGAAAATGAGCACTGTGAGTTATTTTGTTGATTGAATGTTGATGATTTTTTATCAATGGTTCAGATGATCACTGCAGTGATGTTGACGGGTTTACTTCCTCGGTCTCTAAAACATTCAAATGTTCAAGGATGCAGTGAACTCAGTATCCATGCAGCTCAGGAACACAGCTCATCTTTTTCATACAGGAAACTTTGTCAACAACAAAGGTGTGTTAAAGTCCCATCAGTCAGCAGCTTTAGTCAGAAACCTTGCTGTCAGAGCTCCGTCATTTCAACCCTCTGTATAACTCCTCAGCACAGACCAGACCCTGTGAGCACATCCTCACAACATGCTGCTTTAGTTACAACAACAACAACAATCAGCTGACAGCAGAGATTTCATCCAAACAGTCCAGGATACAAACTTTGAAGTGGTTGGAAAATTCAGGTGTCCACCGCTCATGCAGAGTTGACTCATGTTGATGATGTTTTCATGTCTAGAGGACATGCTGGAGTGAATTCAACCAAACCTCCTGAGAAAAAGACAGCAGTGGCAGCCATTAGATCAGGCTTCATGACGTCTGTGCGTCCCTTTAATCAACCAAATCAGCAGTCCGAGAGTTTTCCCTCATCTCTTTAGATTTGATGGTTTTTGTGAGTGAGAGGAAGAGTGGATCTGTCCACTGTCTGACCTTGTTGATCCTGATGAAGGTGAGGGAGATGAGTAAAGCAGTAAAGGTGATGTGACAAAGGTGACAAAGATCCTCCTGTTTCCTCCATGTCACAGTTCAAGTTCATTTTGAAGAGTTCTCTAAGCTCGACATTTTAAACCTGAACATATGAAGTTTGATTATTAATTATTTTTCATCTACATTCTCTTTCCTTTTTTCAGACTGAGTGGCTGCAGTTTGTCAGAGATCAGCTGTTCTTCTCTGGCCTCAGCTCTGAAGTCCAACCCTTCCCATCTGAGTGAGCTAAACTTGGGTAACAACGATCTGCAGGACTCAGGAGTGAAGCTGCTGTGTGACTTTCTGCAGAGTCCAAACTGTAAACTGGACATTCTGGGGTAAGTTTGTTGATGATGTTTTCATGTCTAGAGGACATGCTGGAGTGAATTCAACCAAACCTCCTGAAAAAAAGACAGTAGTGGCAGACATTAGATCAGGCTTCATGACGTCTGTGCGTCCCTTTATTCAACCAGATCAGCAGTCCCAGAGTTTTCCCTCATCTCTTTAGATTTGATGGTTTTTGTTATTTTAATGTTTCCACACAAACTTTAAATTATTGAAACTGAATTTTGTTTGTCATGATAATGTGACAGCTGTTTTTATAAAAAAACTTTTAGATTTGGAGTTAAAGTGTTTCAATTTCAGACATTTTGAACATATTTATGAGTTTTTATTCATTAATTACAACCATATCATAGTGATATCAGACAGGAGTGTGACAGGTGTTTATTAGTCTTTTTGACACGTTACAATAATGAGGATAAAGTCATGGACTAAACCCAGTTTCCTTGTTGTTGTTGTTGCTTCAGCTAGCATCATTGTTTTCATCACAGTTATTAAAGTAATAATGATGCTTCATGAATTCAGAGTCACAAAAAAACACCAAACAAACCAAATCTGAAAAAAATCCACTTTTTCATCAGATGAGTTTAATCTGTCAGAACATGAGGTTTGAGTTTTCATGAGGAGGAATAGAGAAAGATCTGCAGTGACAGAAACACAAACACAGACAGAGAGACACAAACAGGGATTTCCACTTTGTCACTTTGCTCTGATGACTGAAGTCACAAAACGAAAGTTACGCATGTAACTACGGTTCTATGAATCCCGAATGACCGCCAGAGGCGGTGCTTTAAGCACTGAATGACTCCCTTCGCGCATGCGCAGTTCGAGTGTTTATACCAACAACGTCACTTGTGACCCCGTGGTGACCTGGAAGAGGTTATTTCTTCCATCGGTCAACGAGGGTTCAGTCCCTGCAGAACTTTCTCGCGAAGACGCGAGGATTCTGAGTGACAGAGTGCTCTGGCGGTCATTCGGGATTCATAGAACCGTAGTTACATGCGTAACTTTCGTTCTATTTCATCCCTTCTGACCGCCAGAGGCGGTGCTTTAAGCACTGAATGACTTATACCAGCAAAGTCACGAGGAATCCTGATTGCAAACCTTGAATCAAGGGGACTCCGGGAAGAGGACCACACCCAACGGATGGGGAGTGGCAACGTTCACCCTGTAGAACTTCGAGAACGTGCTTGATGACGCCCACGAGGCAGCCGAGCAGATGTCCTCCAGGGGTACTCCTCTTAGGGCTGCCCATGAGGTGGAGACACTCCTGGTCGAGTGACACCGGACCCCGGGTGGCATGGGGCGGTTATTTGCCTTATAGGCGTGGTTGATTGTGTCCACCACCCAGTGGGACAACCTCTGCTTTGACAGGGCAAGGCCTATACTAGGGCCGCTGTGACACACAAAGAGCTGTTCAGCTCGTCTTACACGTGTGGTGGCTCGAATGTAGGCTCTCAAGGCCCGCACCGGGCACAACAGCCTCAGTTGGTCAGCCCTGTCTCCTGGCGGAGGATCGAACCGGGCCAGTGTGATAGGCCGGTTGATGTTTGCTGCCGATGGCACTTTTGGCAGGAAGTCCATATTGGGCCATAGGGTCATGCCTGACTGGTCTGGGTTCCACCGTAGGCAGGATTCGTTGATTGAGAGGGCGTGTAGCTCCCCTACCCGCTTGGCCGATGTAATGGCCAGGAGGAGGGCTGTCTTATAGGACAGCCATTTGAGCTCTGCCCGCTCCAGGGGCTCAAAGGGAGCCTTGCATAGGGTGTCTAAGACTAGATTTAGGTCCCATACTGGAGCTCTCGGGGCTCTCGGGGGTGCAGCCTCTGGGCCCCCTTCAGAAAGCTGGAGATCAAGCGGTGGCTCCCTATCGTGCTGTTCTCAACCCTCACGTGGTTACAAGATATAGCTGCCACATACACTTTAAGTGTAGAAGGGGACAGGCCTTTAGTTACCAGGCTTTGGAGGAATTCAAGGACTACAGTCACTGGGCAGTGTACTGGGTCCTCAGCTCTGCTTTTGCACCAGCTGGAAAACAGCTTCCACCTGTTGGCGTACTGGAGCCTGGTGGACGGCGCCCTTGCGTTCAAGATCGTATGTTGTACTGCGTCCGAGCAGCTGCCTAGCAGTGGGTCGGGCCCTTCAGCAGCCAAACACACAGCTGAAGGCGTTGTGGGTTGGGATGCCAGATTCGTCCCCTCAGCTGTGAGAGCAGGTCCCTCCTGTCGGGGAGGCGCCACGGCGTCCCTTGACATAGTTGGTGGAGCAGTGGGAACCACACCCTGCCTGGCCAGAAAGGGGCCACGAGGAGAATGGTGTGACCCTCCTGAGCCACTCTCTGGAGCACCAGGGGAATCAGAGGAAGTGGGGGAAAGGCGTATAGGAGAACCCCTGGCCAGGGGTGGGACAGCGCGTCCTGGCCTAGGGGGCTGGTTGGCTCCGCTAGGGAGAACCACTTCGGGCAGTGGGTCGACACTGCCGAAGCGAACAGATCCACTTCTGCCCTGCCAAAGCGGTTCCAGATCATGGTGACCACGTCTGGGTGGAGGCGCCACTCTCCTGACGGAGGCTTCCGCCGGGAGAGAAAGTCCGCGATGTAATTCGTCTCCCCTGGTATATATACTGCCCGCAGGCTCATCAGGCGGGGGGCGGCCCATGTCAGCAGGTTTGCGGAGACCTGCAGCAGCTGTGCTGACTTGGTCCCTCCCTGGTGGTTTATATGGTAGATTGTTGAGGTATTGTCTGACCTGACCAACACATGCTTGCCTCTCAGGTGAGGCATGAAATGGATAAGAGCCATGTGCACCGCTTTTATTTCGAGCACATTGATATGATTTGCGCGGTCTGCTGGAGACCACTGCCCGCGAGCTGTCCTGCCCTGCCACACCGCACCCCAGCCCGAGAGGGAGGCGTCGGTGGTAACAGTTTCTCTGCGGAATGGAATACACCCCATCGGGACACCCCTCAGGATGTAAGTCCTGTCCCTCCACGGGACTAGGGTGAGGAGGCACTGTCTTGACACGGCAATCTGCCTGTGCCTGTGTCGCTCGGCATCTAGATGGAGGCCGTTTAGCCACCTCTGCAGGGGGCGTAGGGACAGCAAGCCCAGCGGCACAACAGCCGCAACAGACGTTAGCGTGCCCATGAGGCGGAGGAACCTCATGTATGGCAGGAGGCTTCCTCTCCTGAAATCGAACAGAAGCTTCATAATACCATCCACCCGACGGGTGGAAGGACGGGCCGTCATTGAAACCGTGTCTAGGGCTAGACCAATGAATGTTATGCTCTGAGATGGCGTCAGGCAGCTTTTGTCTGTATTTACTTTGATACCCAGGCGGGCCACGTGGGCTAGAAGCTGTGATGTGTCGTCCGCTGACTGTGCCCGGGATGGTGCGCAAATCAGCCAATCGTCCAGGTAGGGAAGCACCTTCATGCCCTGGGCCTGGAGAGGTTGGAGCGCTGCAGCGGCAAACCTCGTGAAGACCCTCGGGGACAGGGAGAGCCCAAATGGGAGCACCCGGAACTGCCAGTGGCGGTCCTTGTAGGCAAACCGGAGGAACTGCCGGTGTTGCCTGGCAATGGGGACATGGAAATAGGCATCTCTCAAATCCACTGTCGTGAACCACTCGTTTGGGGCCACGGACTGGAGTACAGCTGCCGTGGTCAACATACGGAAGGGTAGGGTCTTTAAGTACCTGTTTAAGCCTCTCAGGTCCAAGATGGGGCGGAATCCGCCGGTCTTTTTCTCTACCAGAAAGTAGGTCGAGTAGAACCCCCTGGGGTGCTGCAGAGGGTCTACTGGTTCGATGGCACCCTTGGCCAGGAGGGTAGACAGCTCCTGGTCCAGGGCGAAGGCCTTTGCCGGGTCGCCAATGATGGTAGTTTTGACCCGGCTGGTTGCAGGGGGCCGGCGTCGGAACTGGAGTTTGTACCCGTGGGTCAAGGTGGTAAGCACCCACGGGTCCACAGCTCGAGCAGCCCAGTAGCTGAGCTGCTGGTGTGTGAAAGTTCCGACGGCCGGCCCCATTGTCTCAGTGTTTGGCCCCTCTGCCCCTAGGGGCCCTGTTGGGGGGTCCAACGGGGTCCGGGGGCCGAAATGGCCTAGACTGCGCACGACCAAAGCCCCGTCCACGGGCTTGCCCCTGCGCAAAGCGTGGGTCTCTAAAGTGGGCTGGTGGGGGGTTGCTTCCAGGGGCAGCTGAGTGGGCTCTGCCCCTGGCCCTGCCCCTGCTATGGGGAGGAGCGCGGTGCAGGCTCATCAGCTGCTGTCTAGTCTGTCCAGCCTGGATGGTTTGGTCAAGTGCCTCCTGGGCAGCTGGACCAAAGACCGTTCCTGGCACCACCGGGAGGCCCTGGAGGGTCTTCCTCGCCTTGTCCGTCAGCCGTGACTGGGACAGCCAAACCTGGCGGCGGGCCTGGATTATGATGGACATCATCCTCCCTAACTCCCGAGCCATGAGGCCAAACGCCTCCAGTGACGCGTCACAGAGGGTGGTAGCATCTGCGATTGCATTGTCCTCCTGCAGGGATGATGAAAGCGCCAGCAGGAGGTGCGACAGGGAGTTGCCAATTCTCCCAGCTTTTGCTCCTGTGTTATAGCCCCTAATCAGCAGGTCGTCGGTCAGCCTGCACTGGGGGCGAGGGCACCTGGTGTCCCGGCTCAAGGCCTCATCTGGGGGAACCACCAGAGATGCGACGACTGGCTCAATTGATGGCATGCAGTCCAAGCCAACGTCTGCCGAACCATGCATCGCTGCCAGCGCACGACCGTCGCTGGTTAGACGGGAGCAGGCCTTCGAGTCTGCCCAGCAGACCTGTAGCTCCCTCAAATAGTCCTCTGCATGAGGGACAGAGAATGCATTGGAGGCTGGCTTCCGCCGGAAGAATCTGCTTGTTGGGGCCTGCCCTGCTTGGTCTGGTAAGGCCACCCTTAACTTCTCCAGGGCCATTCTCAGGATGGCCTGCATCGAGTTATCCCCGCTCTCGGACAGCTCAGTCTGGGCTGAGGAGTGGGAGCCTTGATCTGAGGCCTGAGAGGCCCCCTCATAGACCTCCCCTTCCTCGTACTCATGAAAATGGGAGGCTGATGCAGCTAAAGACAGCGCATCCTCCTCTGGCTCTTGGGACTCCTGGGTCAAGTGTGGCATTTCAGGAGTAGGCACCCGAGCTTCCTCTGAAGGACACTCCAGAGGTTGATGGACGAGGAGCATAGCCCTCATACGACCAAGCTCCGCAGACAACTGATCCACCCTAGACGACAGTCGAGAGCGGTTGGTCTTGGGCCTAGCCCTAGGCTTCTTTTTAGCAGGTGGGGCGCCTGCACTGGCAGGTGCGTCAGTGCCCCGCTTCGAGCGACCAGGTTTCACTGTGGGCGCCTGGCCTGATGGGGGAAGGTTGTCCTGCAGCGGATTCACCTCAGCTAGCCTGGCCAGCTTAGCTGCCATCGGCATGTAGCTGCAGTCCATACAGTGGCTGTTCACCAGGGCCTCCTTGAGGTGCTCAAGGCCCAGACATGATGGACACAAATCGTGTCCATCATCAGGTTGGAGGGGGCCTGACAGGAAGTACAGCAGTGAGAGACATCCATTGTGACCCCGCCACTAGATGGAGAATTGATCGCTCTTGCTGGAGGGAGGAAGCAGAAACGCTCCTTTATCCGAAAATTAAGACAGCAAGAGTGACTGCCGCTTATGCTGGAGGAAGGAAGCGGAAACGCTCCTTTGCCAGCAATCAGAAATAGAAAGAATAAATCAAATAATAATCACAATGATAGGCTTGAAGCAACTCAGGTCACTGGCAGCGCGAGCTGGGGGAGGGGGCGTGAGCACCGCCTGCACCAGCGTAGGCTATCGCCAACTATATAATAAAAAGAGATAAAGCCCCTCAGGCAACCAGAGCGTTAATGCTACTGTTAGTGTTAACTAAACTAAAGACAAGGCTATGCAACAAAAACGGGTTAGCCAAGCCCAACCAAACGTCGCTAGGAAACTAGCCAAAAAACGAAAGAGCTATCCTTAAAACTTTTCTGCCCGCTTGGCCGCCGCTGAGTGCTTTAGCCGCCGTCGGGGGGCCGTGGCCGCTGCGGCGTTAACAAAAAACGGGCTACCGTAGTCGTTTATTAACTGAAAATGCCGACGCGGAACGCGAGCGTTACCGTTCGTTGTATACAGCCGTTATGTCGGAGGGAGGCGGCGAGAGCGCAGCCTTTCACAACAGGTTAAGGTAAATATCTATATATATGTACACTAAATCAATAACCTACCTGTTCCGAAGGAGAGGGGAACGAGTCCCATCCTCACCGGTGAATGACGGACGCCGCGGCGTCCGATGAGATGAGAACTCCGCTCAGTAGGAGATCCCAATTAATATGGATTAGACAAGTTACAGCTCCTGGAGGGCGAGCATTCGCTACTCCGACCGAAACGGCCGCGGAACTACTGGTAACTTACTCATTTAAAAGTGAGGTAGGTTTTGAAATATTGTAGCTCGCTCTTTTGCATCCTGCGCGAGCGAGAAAGAATAAGGGACTGAACCCTCGTTGACCGATGGAAGAAATAACCTCTTCCAGGTCACCACGGGGTCACAAGTGACGTTGTTGGTATAAACACTCGAACTGCGCATGCGCGAAGGGAGTCATTCAGTGCTTAAAGCACCGCCTCTGGCGGTCAGAAGGGATGAAATAGAAACAAAGTTTTCTTCGTCACTTTTATGACTGAACCAAATAAGTTCAAGAACCAAACTCTCAGATTTTGTTCTTCCCAATATTATTTGAACCATTTTGATTTTTCTTCTGATCAATATTCAATGATCAGATTGATCAGGTTCCTGTTTTGGCTCCACTGCCTCTTTTCTGCGAGCTCAATAACTGCTCATATGGTTTGAAAGGTTCCTGCAGCAAAACCCGATTAGAGAGTGGACTAAATGAAATGTGAGTGAACTCAGCCATCAGTGAATCAATGACAAAGTGAGAGGAAGAGTGGATCTGTCTGCTGTCTGACCTTGTTGATCCTGATGAAGGTGAGGGAGAAGAGTAAAGCAGTAAAGGTGATGTTGTTGCAGACAGAGTCAGCTGACCTGTCTCATCAGAGTCTCATCCATTCTCTGTTTGGCAGAGCGCTGATGTTACAGTCTGAGAGCACATTCAGGTTCAGCTTCACATGGGCTGGATCTGCTCAATACAAACTCTTGAGACCAGCCTGGTTGAGGGAGGTCCGCTCAGTGTCCTGGGTGACTCTCTCTGAGCTCTTCTTGGTTGAGAGTATTTCTGGTTTGTCTCTGACTTCCATGAACTCAGATCTGGAGGATTGCTGGCTGGTCCGGTCCAGTTCTGACAGTAGAGACAACACAGTCTGTTATTCTGGGTTGAGTGTTCTTGTTGAAGATCAGTGTACAGTGAGGGATGAAGGCAGACAAAGATCCTCCTGTTTCCTCCATGTCACAGTTCAAGTTCATTTTGAAGACTTTGATTGATCCGAGCGCTGAAGAGGAACAGGAAACGAGGAGTAGAGAGTGAGGGAGGACTTACAGCAAAGGATCATGGGAGTCCAACCGGCAACTGCTGCAACAAGGACTCCACCATCTGAACACCTGAACCTCTAATCCAAACCAGTTCTCCATCACATCTGATGTCTTGTCTGTTATTTTACATGGAGGGTCAGAGTAGACCAGATCATGAGCTCTGACAGACTGGATCTGGTCCAAAGGTCTCCTGTTGGAGTTCTCTAAGCTCCATATTTTAAACCTGAACACGTGAAGTTTGATTATTAATTATTTTTATCTTCATTCTCTTTCCTTTTTTCAGACTGTATGAGTGCGGGTTGTCAGAGATCAGCTGTTCTTCTCTGGCCTCAGCTCTGAAGTCCAACCCCTCCCATCTGAGACATCTGGACCTGAGTGGAAACGATCTGAAGGATTCAGGAGTGGAGCTGCTGTGTGACTTTCTGCAGAGTCCAAACTGTAAACTGGAGACTCTGAAGTGAGACTTTTTTCCTCCGTTCAAACATTATCATGATTTGTTTGCGATGATGACACTAAACTGCTGACTCAGGACTGAAATACTGACCCAGACTGAACACCTTCAGTCCAGAGTAGATTTTCTGCATCAGTGGATTATTTGATTGACTCCAGTTCGATCACTGCTGAGCTCCAGTGAATTAAAACCTGAACCCAAGAAGAAACTCTTTGTAGAGTTCACAGTGAGAAGAACATTCAGACAGAAAACAGAAGCAGGGGGAGATTTGTCAGATGAGAACCATTCAAACTTTAGTTCAGGACAAGATCAGGGAATAGGAAAAACTCAGAGTTTAGTTTCTGACTCTGATGAAAGTCCAGCTCTGTTACTTTGAATTTTGATTGTTTTTGAATCTTTGTGTGAAAATCTGAATTTTCTGGTTTATCTGCACTTTTCTGCAGCCTTGCTGTGTTTAGACTGAAATATTTACCTCTCAAAGACGTGATATTTTTGGTTCAGCAAAGTGAAAATATTCTGAACATCCTTTATTTCCCATCCGTCCTGAAGTCGCTGACATTTTCTGAAAATATTGAGCTGCATCTACAATCAGTAAAAAAGTCTCTGAGTTTTTTATTTCTCTATTTAATGTGTTTTTGAATTCACTGTTTCAAACTGACTTCCTGTTTGGTTCAGCTCTTTGGAGCGTCACTTTTCTCTGATTCATACTTTCCAAACCATTCCCCTGAACTCTACAGATTTAAGACATCAGGTTTCAAACTGGATCATTTTTCTCTAAAATCTCATTATTTCCTCTTTATTTAGGTTGTGGAGCTGCAGTTTGACAAAGATCAGCTGTTCTTCTCTGGCCTCAGCTCTGAAGTCCAACCCCTCCCATCTGAAAACTCTGGAGCTGTTTGGAAACAAGCTGCAGGATTCAGACATGGAGCTGCTGCGTGATCTTCAGAAGAGTCCAGACTACAGACTGGAGGATCTGAGGTCAGTATAGAGTTGGAGTTAGTCTGTGCTGATCTCTCCTGTTCCTCTCCACACAGTATCACAGCAGATATTCAGTATTTCCTGCTGACTCTTCGACCCTCTCAGAGGATTCTTTCTTTAGTGAACCTGTGAGAACAGAAATCATCAAACCAGGAGTGTAAGAGTGTCAGTGATGAAAAAAGTGTCTCCTCGTCTCTATATTTCAGATCAAATGTAGAAATGAGACATAATGAAACAGAAATGTTCAGTTTCTGCTCTGAAGTCCAGTTTATAGTTCTCTGTATTCAACACAGACTTTATTTCTCTGCTAACTTGTTGATTTTGAGCTCTAAGTCTGAAAACAGACAGCTGTTCTTTATACTTGTTCTTTTCACAGCAGGTTTGTTCGATCAGCTTTAACACATTTGACAGGAAGGATTTCTTTATTTTGATGATGTTGGTTTATTTGTGAGGAAACCTGCTGCTTTACACCATCACTTCTGGTCTGAGCAGGACTGAAACCTGCTGGTCTGTAAACTGGATGTTCTTCAGTCCAGCTGATGAAGTGAGTCTCAGAGTGGAAACACTGATCGTCTTTTTTTCTCTCCTCAGATGGAGGTTTTAGCTGTCAGAGTGATTAAGAAGAGGATCATCTGTTTCTAGACGATCAGAGAGGTGGAGGCAGCAGCAGTGAGGGTGAGTCTCTGACTTGGCCGTGTTCCTGAGAGACTGACTGACCAATCACAGCGGGCGGAGAGGACTCTGGGAGCTGCACTTTGACCTGCTCTGAGATCAGCTCAGGACCTGGACTCTGGATATTTGATATTTTCCCTCATATTCTGGGATCAAACAGTCTGAACAGGTTTGTTTTGTTTATGGAAACATGATCATTAATTCACACACTGATTGGATTACTTTTTTTTTTCGCATGATGCAGCGCCACCTAGTGGAAATATAAAGCGGTGGAGTTGATGTGTTCCCACAGACTTCTGCAGCAGAAGTTGATACCATGTGTGACGTGTTCTTAATTTTCTGAAATGATTGTAAATGTTGATTGGAGGTAGATTGGCCAAATCTCTGCAGGAGTAAAGCTTTAATGCATATTTTTGTTCCGTTTTAAAAGAAAAAATCAGCATAAATATTCGACCCTGATTCCAAAAATATTGACATACTGTTTAAAATGTTGATAAAAACAGAATTTGATGGTTTCTAAATTATTAAAACTGTATATTTTGATGATAAGAGTGCAAAGACAACTTGAGACTGGAGAAACTTTTCACTGGTGAGGTTTATTTGGAACAAGTTAGTGAGGTGAGTGGGTTTAAAAAGGACTCAGAGAGGCTGAGTCTCTCAGGAGTAAACATGAACAGGTTCATCACTCTGTGAGAGACTGCGTGAGCTAATAATGTGACAATTTCAAGATAATGTTCAGGAGTGTAAACTTACAAAGAACTGGTGGATTTTATCATCTAGAGTTCATAATATCATTAAAAGAGTCAGAGTGTAATTTTCAGGCCTTCAAGTAGAAAAACAGACAAGACTCTGTAGTGGAAGTCACCACATCCCTTCTAAAAACCACAGTCAGTGAACACAGTCTGTCTCTTTATTAAATCTAATATACGATTCAAAGAGATTCTGTCTTTATCAACATTTGACACAGCGTCCAAACTCTTGAGGAGTCGAGGTTGTAATCATGAAAGATCTTTATCCTACAAAGATTAAAAAATCATTCATTTATTTTACAGAATCTCTATTAAACTGATTTTCATGGTTCACTTTTTAAAACTGTATTTTTATCATCTTGGTCTTTACATCTTGGTCTTTATATTGTCATTAATTTTTATTAAGGAGATTTTTAAAATAAAAATCTGTACACACAGTTAAGCTTTGGATGATAAACAATAAAAATGTATAAATTAGTTTGTCTTTAATTAAAAACATGATTTATCCTCATCTGGTTTTAAATATATAGTTTGTGTCACTCTTTGTGAAATGTATCAGAGTATAGTTTGAGCTCATTAGATCAAAAGTTTGAGTTAAAAGAAGCAGACATTTTTAAGGTAAATAAAACACTGTGTCTGCGCTTTATCGGCAGGTTTGTGATCTGAAGTGTTTTCATTTGTAATTTAAATTGTCACACCTGGATTAATGAAGATGAAGTGGTTGTCCTGTTATTACACTTTAAATCAAACTTTTACTCAGCTAGATCCTCCAAAGTTAAACATGATTTAATCATAATTTGGCTTTAAAATCTAAACGATAAATGAATTTAAATCATCAGACCTCACGCTGTCCTATATCGTACTCTAATCCTCCGCACTGCTGGATTTAAAGAGCAGTTCAATGAAAACATCAGGGCAGTAACGCCACCTAGTGGTCAGCTGTAACACACCTCAGGTTAACGCTACAGCCTGATGTTTCAGCACAAGAACCTCAGGATAAATGCAGTTTCTCACCTGAACTTTCCAAGAAGGACAAGAACAAAGACGATGAAGAAGAAGACAAGAAACAGGAAATCCCTCTGATGTTCTGTCCCTCAGTCGGCCCTGAGAGGACAAATATCTCACAAACACTCTCTTACAAAGAAATGCAACATGAAGCACAAGTAAGATGAAAGTCTCTTACTGCGCCAGCCGTCCACAGGACTGCAAAGGTGCAAATGAAACCCTCTGAACTCTCCATCGTGGTCATGTCTTCTTCTGCTCGGACTGAAACCCAACAGAGTGAGTGTGTATGCACAGAGCTGGAAATGAGAAGAACCTCCTCAGGGTCTTCTCTGGTTTTGTATTCTCTGCACAGAGGGAGGAGGGAGAGTCCTGATTGGCTGATTCGGTGTGAAGACATAGCTGCTCTCAGTGCATTTGAGTGAGTAAATGATGTTAATCCATGAATCTAATTTTCAGGGAACTTCTCAGGCATGTGGAGGCAGATCAGACATACAGCTGTTTGTATGTTTATAATAACTAACTCTGGATTAAATGAGTCTGTGTGAATTATCAAGTGTTACAGTAAAACATGATCATCACGGTGAGCATTTCCTCCACCCACTGGTTGGATGACTAATGCAGACCTGCTCCTATAGAGACCATATGAGGAAGAAATCTCAGTCTTGAATGGAGTTGTCTTTAAGTTGGGGAGTCAGGGTCTGCTCTTACTTTAGCGTCCACATTAACCTGAACTAAATATAATGCAGGTATGTGTAACCCTTCTGAGTTTGTTTGCCCAGTAAAGCATCTGTGTCCCGCCATCAGGTGGCGCATGCGCTGTAAGAAACGCTCTCAACTGAGACGTATTTATTTTTTCCCTGGTTTTGTGATTTGAGTGTATTTTCTCTGTATTTCCCTCAGTGTTCCTGTTCCCCTGAACTCCTGTCTGGTGAGTTTTCAGTTTGTGTCTGACCCTGTTTCCCTCTTGTTCCCAGTGTTTTATTCTTTATATCTGTTTTCAGTGTTTCCTCTTTTATTTCGTAGTAGTTTATTCCCTGTGTTTCTGGTTCGGTTTTACTTCCTCTGGGATTGTCTGCACCTTTGTCTCATGGTGTGTCCCAAATCGCATACTTCCATACTACATACTTAGATTTTTCAAATTGAGTATACTCAGCATACTATGTACTCAGTCGCGCAGTGTGTGAGTTTCAAGGGTGCATACTGCCACGCTGCGCACACACCGGAAATGAGCAATGCGATTGCATGTATGCGTGATTTGGCAAAAAAAAAAAATAATAATAATTATGAGCTTAGTCCGATTAAGCTGTGCATGTGAACGCACTGACTGTTTACGGCATTAGGTAGAGGAGTGGGCAAGGGGGACACTTCCCCTCAAAAGTGATATTTTCACCACGAAACAAGCAAAAAACCATGTTACAAACAGTATATACAGTAATAAAGTTCACATTTATTCCACTGCAAAGAATCATAAATGATCAGAGAAAAGATGAGAGTTTTGTTGAGGAAAAAAGTCACAGATGTAAAGTAGCAAATCAGCAAAGCCGTCTTTGTCCACAGGAGGGCGCCAAGGCTAACACAAACCTCAAGGTCCTCACAGGAGCTTTAAGAAAATGAAATTCAACCTACATATCTGTGGTGTTTGAAACTTTAGGACACCCTTTCACAATAAAAAAAACAGGTTTGGAGGTTTAATCAATAACTGACAGAGTTTCTGTCTCTTTGCATATTAAACTGTTGAAGCTAAAATGGTTCGAACAAAAGCGATTCATCTCTGCGTGTCTGTTTGAAGTGGCCTAATTTCAGGTCGTTTGAATGTGAACCAAACTTGCAAAGCGAGCTCCCATTCAGTGACTGAGATTTTACGTAACTCATGCAAAACTTGAGGGGCGCTCACCTCCACAGATAAACTCTTCCTCTCTCCGTCTCTCCGCGTCTGTCTTTCTCCCGCTCAGAGTCGTTTATCAGGAATAAGACATACAGAGATGACTTTATTCTGCGTCCAAATTCCACATTAAAACAGGTCTGTGTTTTAAAGAGAGGCTGATAAAAGGGGATTTATTTGCAGTTTCAGGTTCACATTAACTCTGAGGTCAGTAATCTTGATGTAGACGGGGCCTCACTAAATCACATGGTTGCAACATTAACTCACTCATACAGAGAGCAGGGCAGGCTCCTGGTGTGTGTGTGTGTGTGTGTGTGTGTGTGTGTGTGTGTTTGAGGAGGGTGTGTGTTAAAGAGAGCCGAGGGACAAGGTGAGGCAGTGGGAGAGAGATGCTGCACCTGTTCACGATCACCTGAGCAGACTGAGAAGAGGAGGAAAAGAAGTGATAAGCGGAGAAGAAACAGGAGATAAAAAGGTTTTCAGCATGCCGGGACGGTTTTACATCTGAGTGAGTCTCCTTCATCGTCGTCGTCGTCCTCCTCCTCGTCTTCATCACGGTAAGAAAACACCTTAAAGCTTCTGTACATCTCAAAGACAGACTGCAGAAAGAAACGACTCTCTTTGTTTGTAATGTTTGACAACAAGAGCCTCAGGAAACATCCATTTACAGCGACAGGTTCAGTCTGTTCACGTCTTATGTCATTTATTTACTTTGGCGAGAAAAAATGAAGCAAATAGAACTTAAAACAACAAAAAGATACGATGGCTGGGACTTTTTAAAATTGTTTTCCTTTTTTTCATTCACAGTTTTAGTGCGAGTAAAAAAACAACGATCACCTAAAGAGAAACAAGCTTTTTTATGTAAAAACAGACACAGAGGCTGCAGGTTAAATGTTGAACCAAAAACAGAAAAAGAAAATCGAATATTAGATTTATTTAGTACTTTTAACCATTTGAGTTCTTATTCTAAGAGGGACAGGTTTGTAGAAGTCAAAATAGATCAAACTTTGTGGATTGAGGGCTTAAATTTTGAGACTTTTCTTCTATTATTCATCTGTGAGTTTAATATTTTTGAGTTTAAACATAAAGAACCAAAAATGACCTTTTATTATGTTTTTTTTTTCACTACATGACTAGTTTTAACTAGTTTTAACTAGTTTTAACTAGTTTTAACCTGTTTTTTAATCGCACAAACAAGTTTAATGAGTTCCTTCCTTTGAGCAATAACTAACAGAGATAGTTTTGTGGTATCTGATCATCACCCTAACCCAAAAATAAAACTCCTGAGTAAATAAAATTATTATGTTTGTGTGTTTTTGACAGAAAGTGTAGGTGAAGGCGGTTTAATCAACTTTATTTTAGCTGCAACTCCGACTTTGATGTTAATTTAGATCACGAGAGAATACAGAGGACAAATGGACAAACTATATCCTGTGCACAAAGATCTTTACAGCGGCTGATTGAGTTGATAAGAATAACTTTATTGATGCCTGAAGGGAAATTCACTTTGATATGATATGATCTTTTGCACATGATCTA